>OV702293.1:422830345-427830345 GCA_916181665.1 Avena sativa
AGACCCCTTGTCTCGTCCTCCTGTGCCTTGTAGCCCCGCCCCCAACATCGACCAGAGCGTGCCCGACGCCGAGCGAACTCCGGTGAGCAATCCACGTTGGACCAGAGCGCCCCTCGTCAAACCAACAACACGTTGAGCTTCCCCACGCTACTGCGAACATGGTGAGCATACTCCCTTCCTTCCTCGCTTCCTGCATCGCCAGTTTCGCCATCGTCTGACCGTCGCCGCCGCGTGCAGCCGTCGAGCGCCGCCAGAGCTTGGTCAATGCGACGATAGCCGTTAGATGACGATCCAAGCGCCACGATAGATCCACTGATCGAAAGGGTACGAATAGCTCTGCACCGCACGATCTGTTTAAATCCAACGCACCAGAGTGCTCGATCCAACCGAAACGGTATGGACGAATCAGAATAGGACGCGTGTCACTGGTTTGATTTAAAACAGATTTTAGAATCAGATTTGTTTGTAAATTTGAAAACCCTGTAACTTTAGTTCCACACGTCCAAATTTTGCAAACTTTATATCAATGGAATCAGTGGAACAAGCCCTACCCAACCATGCCATTTGTTTAGTAAAAAGCTTCTAGAAAAATGTTTGTTTTTGCAGAAACATTTGTATGCTTGTTTAGATTATAAAAATTATTCTAAAATGATTTTGGGGATAAAATCTTTGGCAAATGGTGTGATTTGAACCTACTGACCATAGGAAACACTTTGTGGTTTCAAAAATGTATTTGGTGAAAGAAAAGAATGATTCTTTGATTTAAAACCAATTCTAGTCAAATAAGAATATGGTTTATTTATTAAAAATGGTTTTTAAGGAAAACCTTTGGGAAATGTTTTGTTTTGAACTCTCTAACCCTAAACACAAATTTTTATGGTTTGAAAACATATTTTGTGAATCCTATAGATTAATGCCTTAGTAAAAACATTTCTACACCACATAAAATGATACCTTGTTTTGAAAATGGTTTATGAAGTGAAATCTTTTGCAAATGACTTTGCCACTTTATAAAATGACCATTAGGTGTTTTCAAATGTTTGTGACCCATTATGACCACTTTTTCAAATAAAACAAAGCTTGGCATGCTTGCATGCATTATCTTGGTTCTATGATTTTATGTGATGTTTTGCTTGATTGGTAGATTGAGATTGTGCCTTGCTTGATTGAATTGTAGTGACTTGAAGAGTGTGATTGTTGCAAGGACAAAGAGTGAACCTATACCCTCTACCAAAAAGGCAAGTGATGCTTCATACTTTTTGTCCCATTACTTTCACTATGCATTAGTGATTTTTCTAAGTAAAACTTGCATGGAATTTTGCTAAGTATAAACCTTGCTATGGGGAAACCTAGTAGATGAAACCTTAGTAGAAATTTCCTAAGCCAAGATTCCTACTACTATCATGCTTAGCTTAGCTAATAGAAAACAAGGGTGGAATATACATTCTTACTATGGAAAAATTTCTAAGTCTGAGGACTTGTGTTTTTGTTTAATAAAACAACTAAGTTAATGAATCACCTGGGTGGAATGGTAATTGCTTGGTGGTTTTTGGTTGAGTGGTTCACAAGGCCCATGTTTATGGTTGACCTTGTGTATCTCACTTGTGGATGGCCACCCAGGAACAAAGAGATTTGAGATGTCAAATGTTGAGAAGCTTCAAGTGCAGCCACTTGGCATTATGGGCTCTGCCTGGATCATATAGGTTGCAAGAACTTAGCCATATGGACAGTTGGTGGAAGAGTTTGATAGGTTGGAACGCGTCCATTTTGGTCTAAGGGAAGGCTTCTGAAAGATCTTGTCTTGGTGAAACCAAGTCTTGTGGGGAAAGTGCACCACCTCTGCAGAGTGTAAAATCTAAGTACTTAGCCATGTCCCTGGTAAAGGAGAATTTGAGCATCAAGACATGGAAGCTATCAAGAATCTCATCATCCAAATTTCTAAGTTAAAAAAACTTGTGGTTGAACAAGGGTTAAAGGATCTTCAATCTTTGATTGGGAGAAATGTTTTTGTCAAGCAAAAACTTAGTGTTTTCAAATGTTAAGGAAAAATCTATTTTGAGCAATGCAAGCCTCAACTCCACTTAGCCAAATGCATATAGATGTTAGACTCCACTATATTACCATAGTATCACTTGCCAATACAATTCAAATGTATTGACCCTTGTGGCTGTAACTTGTTATGTTGCAGGTTTGTTTGATATAGTGAAGTTGATTGATGAGGATTACAAAGTCTACAACCAACATGTTTGCCTGTGGCATTTTGAAGATGAAGGACCCCATGCTTATAGATATTCTGCTGCAATGTAATGTAATAGCCAAATGAGCTATGTAAGATGTAAAAAAAATATGTTATTCCTGGTTATAAATTTGTATTATGACATTTGTTTCTTGATATTACATCTTAACTGTGGATGCTAGCTATTGATCCAGGGACTATCATTGTAAACACAGGGGACTCTACCTTATTAAAGGTTGGGACCCTTACATCTGGGCCCTCTCGGTGATATCACATTGGTTAGCTTGCAAGCAAGTGATTTGATCACTAGAATGTTATATCACGGGAACGAGAAAAGAGTGCATGTCAGTAACGAGATCAAACTAGGTATGGAGATACCGATGATCGAATCTCGGACATGTAATATATCGTGAAACAAAGGGATTAAGATACAAGCGTAAAAGGTTCTGACGATCACAGGAAAAGTCATCGTTGAATGTGTGGGAGTCAGTATGGATCTCCAGGTCCCGCTACTGATTATTGATCGGAGAAGGGTCTCGATCATGTCCGCATTATTCACGAACCGTAGGGTGACACACTTAAGGGACACTAGCATCCAGTTGGAGCAAATGTTTCATGCCGAAAGAATAAACAAGCGCAGGAATTTATTTCACTAGATACCGAAACAGGTTTCCGGGTGAAATTGCATAAAGTGGTTATGCATGTGAAATGGAATTCTAGCAAGGGGTTATTTGTGAATGTTTGTCATTAAAGTAATTGACAAAATTCTGAATAAAATAAAAGAGTTTTATTTAATGAGAGTCTGCATTAAATTTGGTGGAAATTTAATGGGAATTTGAGTGGACTTTTGAGTGGAGGGAATTTAAAGGACATTTTGTGAGTGGAGTGTCCACCCACATGAATGAAGGAGGGGAGGGGGCAGCCCCCATGGCCGGCGGCCACCCCCTTGGGTGCCCCCCTCCTCCTATAAAAGGAGCCCCCCTCCTCACTTGTCTCTCACACCTCCTCGTGAAGGATCTCTCTCCCCCTCTAGAATTTATCCCCCATGGTCTCAGACTAGCGAGATACATGTTCCCGGTGGCTATTCGGCAGGAAAGGGTTGTGCTTCCGCTGCATCGCTAGAGCGAGGAGGCGGAGGTTGCCCGGTGTCTTGTACGTGTGTGCGAGCACGGATGCGCTGCTGCTTTGCGGCGCTAGGACTTCCTCTCGATCTTGAGATCGGCAAGAGATCATCTACATCAACCACGAGTTGAACTCGTTAAGCTTTGTCGGTCTTCAAGGGTATGTTCTCTACGGATATACATCCGCCCGTTGTTTGTATCTAGTAGATAGATCTTGGTACATAGTTCCCATCGTAGGAAATTTTTTGTTTTCTATGCTGCGAACCCTACAGTGGTATCAGAGCCGGATCTATGCGTAGATACTTTACACGGGTAGTACACATATGAGTATGTGGGCGATGATGATCATGTTGTTGCTCCTTTGTTGTAATTTTGGATATTGGTGGCATAGTGGGATGAAGCGGCCCGGACTAAATTTATATGTCCTCGCACATGAGACCTGTTCCACGCTTGACATGCAACTAGTTTGCATAAGTGGCTAGCGGGTGTCTGTCTCTCCTACTATAGTCAATATCTATTTTGCAACGAATTGTCAACAATTTGGTTATCCTCGTTGTGGTTCATGTTCGTAGGTAAGAACGGTTCTATCTCGAAAGCCCTAAGCCACGTAAAACTTGCAATGGATAAATTAGAGGCGTCTAGTTTAGATTGTTGCTGGGCTAGTGTTATGATATGGTAGTGTTGTAAGTAGAAGTATGAGATGATACTCTTACAACACACATAGCGTGTAATCTCCATAGACCTTGGACTTACACATATAGGTATGATAGTAATCATACCACGGTGCACATGATAGAGATCATATGCGGGAACCATATCATTTCACTAATAAACATGTGATGTTTGATAGCATCTTATATTGCTTGTTTAGCGCTTTGTTAGCATAATAAGATGATCCCTCTTTTAAATATCAAGATAAGAATGTGTTCTTCCTTTAGTATGCACCGATTATGTTTTTCGTCGCTCCAAGACATCACGTGATGATCGGGTGTTCTTGGATCCACGACCATATTTCGGGTGTAAAACAGTTACACACGCGAATACTAAGGTTCTAACTTGGCGAGCCTAGCATGTACAGACATGGCCTCGGAACACGGACCGAAAGGTTAAGCATGAGTCATATAGTTGATATGATGCCCATTTGATGCTCGCCTTTGAAGCTACACCGACTCACGTGATGATCGGACTTGGTGTAGTGGATTTGGTTCATGTAATCACCAAAAAGGCACGAGGGATGTCGTTTTTGAGTGGGAGTTCATTCGTAATATGGATTAGTTGAACTCAATCTATCATACACTTAGTCTAAACTTTACAAATTCTGTTGTAGATGGCACCACCTGCTTTTAATTTCAATGTGTTCATGGAGAAAGAGAAACTTGCAACGAACGGTAGCAACTTTACCGAATGGGCCATGAATTTGAGGATTCTCCTCTCTGCTGCACAAAAGCAATATGTGCTAGAAGCGCCGTTAGGCCCCCCACCTTTTCATGATGCCCCTGACGAGGAGAAGAATGTCTATCAGACTCGTTAGGAGGACCACAACTTAGTTCATTGCGGCATATTGTATGGGCTAGAGCCAGAACTTCGAAAGCGTTTCGAAAATGGCAATGCTTTTGATACAATGGGTGAGTTGAAAATTATTTTCGACACACATGCTGCTGTAGAGAGCTACAACGCTTCAGAAAAGTTCTTTAGCTGCATGATGGAAGAGCACAGCTCCGTTAGTGAGCATGTACTCAAGATGTCGGGTTACGCCGATAAGCTTGTGTCCTTGGGAATATCCATTCCCATTGACTTAGGCATCCATCGTGTTCTGCAGTCTCTGCCACCTAGCTATAAGAGCTTCGTGATGAACTATAATATGCAAGGCATGAAGAAGTCTCTCCCCGAGCTTCTGTCAATGCTTAAAACTGCAGAAGTGGAGATCAAAAAGGAACATCAAGTGTTGATGATCAATAGGAACACTGGTTTCAAGAAAGACAAGAAGGGAAAACGGAAGGGAAGTAAGGGCGGCAAGCCTGTTGCCGTGCCTGAAAAGAAACCCCGAGTTGGACCTCAGTCTGATACCGAGTGCTACTATTGTAAGGGGACTGGCCAATGGAAGCGCAACTGCCCCAAGTATTTGGCAGACAAGAAAGCCGGCAAGGCAAACAAAGGTATATATGATATACATGTTATTGATGTGTACTTGACTAGTGCTCGCAGTAGCACCTGGGTATTTGATACCGGTTCAGTTGCTAATATTTGTAACTCGAATCAGGGGATGCGGAACAAGCGACCGCTAGCAAGGGGTGAGGTCAAGATGCGTGTCGGCAATGGATCAAGCGTTGATGTGATCGCCGTCGGAATGCTGCCTCTCCACTTGCCGTCGGGATTAGTTATAAACTTGAATAATTGTTATCTGGTGCCTGCACTAAGCATGAACATTGTATCTGGATCGTGTTTGATGCAAAGTGGTTATTCATTTAAATCCGAGAACAATGGTTGTTCCATTTATATGAATGAAATCTTTTATGGTCATGCACCGATGATGAATGGTTTATTTCTTTTGGATCTCGATAATAATGTTACACATATTCATAATGTTGATGCTAAAAGGATTAAACTAAATGATGATATATCCACATATATGTGGCACTGCCGTCTAGGTCATATTGGCGTTAAACGCATGAAGAAGCTCCATTCGGATGGACTTTTGGAATCACTTGATTATGAATCATTTGATACATGTGAGCCATGCCTTATGGGCAAGATGACTAGAACGCTGTTTTCCGGTTCAATGGAACGGGCGACAGATTTATTGGAAATCATACATTCTTATGTATGCGGTCCAATGAGTGTGTCAGCGCGAGGTGGATATCGTTATTTTGTTACTTTCACGAATGGTTTGAGTAGATACGGTTATATCTACTTGATAAAACACAAGTCTGAAACCTTTGAAAAGTTCAAGGAATTTCAGAATGAAGTGGAAAATCATCGTAATAGAAAGATCAAATTTCTACGGTCCGACCGTGGAGGTGAGTATCTAAGTTACGAGTTTAGCACTCACATGAAAGAGTGTGGAATTGTTTCACAACTCACACCTGCCGGAACACCACAGCGAAATGGTGTGTCGGAACGTCGTAATCGTACTTTATTAGATATGGTTCGATCTATGATGTCTCTAACGGACTTGCCGTTGTCATTTTGGGGCTATGCACTAGAAACTGCTGCATTCACTTTAAATCGGGCACCATCTAAATCCGTTGAAAAGACACCGTATGAATTGTGGTTTGGAAACAAACCTAAGCTGTCATTTCTTAAAGTTTGGGGATGCGATGTTTATGTGAAGAAACTTCAACCGGATAAACTCGAACCCAAAGTGGAAAAATGCGTCTTCATAGGATACCCTAAGGAAACTATTGGGTATTCCTTCTATCACAGATCTGAGGGCAAGGTTTTTGTTGCCAAGAATGGATCCTTTCTAGAGAAAGAGTTTCTCGCGAAAGGTGTGAGTAGTCGGAAGGTAGAACTCGAAGAGGTTATTGAACCTTCTCTTCAAAGTATGGCGAGTAGCGCAGCGCCGGAAGTTGTTCCGGAGTTGGCTCCACCTGTTGAAGAGGGAACTAATGATAATGAAACTCCGAAAGAGAGTACTACCGAACCTCGCAGGTCAAGCAGGACGCGTGCAACTCCCGAGATGTACGGAAATCCTGTCATGAATTTCATGGTTGATGAAAATGATGACCCTGCGACGTATGAAGAAGCGATGATGAGCCCGGATTCCAACAAATGGTTAGAAGCCATGAAATCCGAGATGGAATCCATGTATGAAAATCAAGTTTGGAACTTGGTGGACTTACCTCACGACCGAAAGGCCGTGGAGAACAAATGGATTTTTAAAAGGAAAACTGATGCTGATGGTAATGTAACCGTCTATAAAGCTCGACTTGTCACAAAGGGGTTTCAACAAATTCAAGGAGTTGACTACGATGAGACATTCTCTCCCGTAGCGATGCTAAAGTCAGTTAGGATTATGTTAGCAATTGCTGCATATTTCGATTATGCTATATGGCAGATGGATGTCAAAACCGCGTTTCTCAATGTTAATATTGAAGAAGAGTTGTATATGATACAACCAAAGGGTTTTGTCGATCCTAAGGATGCTAACAAGGTGTGCAAGCTTCAGCGATCCATCTATGGATTGAAGCAAGCATCACGAAGTTGGAATCTCCGCTTTGATGAGGTGATCAAAGAGTTTGGATTTGTCCAAACTTATGGAGAAGCTTGTATTTACAAGAAAGTGAGTGGGAGCAATGTGGCATTTCTGATATTATATGTGGATGACATATTATTGATCGGAAATGATATAGATCTTTTAAATGGTGTTAAAAGTTATCTAAATAGCAAATTTTCAATGAAGGACCTAGGTGAAGCGCATACATATTAGGCATAAAGATATATAGAGATAGATCTAGGCGCCTAATAGGGCTATCGCAAAGTACATACCTTGATAAAATTTTAAATAAGTTTAAAATGGAAAATAGTAAGAAGGGGTTCTTACCTATGACACAAGGCACGACATTGAGTAAGACTCAAAGTCCGGCTTCAGCGGAAGAAAGAGAGATAATGGACAAGGTCCCCTATGCTTCAGCCATAGGCTCTATAATGTACGCCATGCTATGTACAAGACCGGATGTGGCACATGCTATTAGTTTGACTAGTAGGTACCAATCGGATCCAGGTTCAGAACACTGGAAAGCGGTAAAGAATATCCTTAAGTACTTGCGAAGAACTAAGGATATGTTTCTTGTATACGGAGGTGAAGAAGAGCTCATCGCTAAGTGTTATGTCGATGCTAGCTTTGACACCGATCCGGATGACTCTAAGTCTCAATCCGGATACGTATTTCTCATGAATGGCGGAGCGGTTAGTTGGAGGAGCTCCAAACAACCTGTGGTGGCGGGATCAACAACGGAGGCCGAATATGTTGCTGCTTCAGAAGCGGCTCAGGAAGCAGTTGGATGAAGGAGTTCATATACGAACTAGGTGTGGTTGCAAACGCGTTGGACCCAATGGTGATCTATTGTGACAACAATGGTGCCATTGCCAATGCCAAAGAGCCAAGGTCTCACAAGCATTCCAAGCATATTAAGCGCCGGTTTCACTCCATCCGCGAGCATGTCAAGGATGGAGATATAAAGATTTGTAAAGTACATACGGATCTCAATGTAGCAGATCCGTTGACTAAAACTCTCCCTAGAGCAAAACATGATCTACACCAGAACTCCATGGGTGTTAGATACATCACAATGTAACTAGATTATTGTCTCTAGTGCAAGTGGGAGACTGAAGGGAATATGCCCTGAGAGGCAATAATAAAATGTTTATTATGTGTATTCCAAGTATATGATAGATGTTTATTTTGCATGCTATAATTGTATTAATACGGAAACGTTAATACATGTGTGTTTAATAAACAAACAGAAAGTTCCTAATTATGCCTCTCTCATAAACTAGTTCATTGATTAACAAGATGATCACGGTTTCCTGATCATAGACATTGGATGTTGTTAATAACGAGATCACAACATTAGTGTAATGGTGTGATGAACATTCATCCGAAGTATAGCATTAAGATCAAAGTCATTGAGTTTATATTGCTATAAACAAACTACGAAGTAGTCCTAATCCTTAGACCATGAGATCATGCCAATCACTAACACCGAAGAGTTTCTTGTTGACATCAAACGTCACTCCGTAACTGGGTGATTATAAAGATGGCTTCAAAGTTACTAAAGTGTTATGTTGAGAATCATGGATCAAGAGTGGAATTTGTTCATCCCGATGACGGATAGATATGCTTTGGGCCCTCTCGGTGATATCACATTGGTTAGCTTGCAAACAAGTGATTTGATCACTAGAATGTTATATCACGGGAACGAGAAAAGAGTGCATGTCAGTAACGAGATCAAACTAGGTATGGAGATACCGATGATCGAATCTCGTACATGTAATATATCGTGAAACAAAGGGATTAAGATACAAGCGTAAAAGGTTCCGACGATCACCGAAAAAGTCATCGTTGAATGTGTGGGAGTTAGTATGGATCTCCCGGTCCCGCTACTGATTATTGATCGGAGAAGGGTCTCGATCATGTCCGCATTATTCATGAACCGTAGGGTGACACACTTAAGGGACACTGGCATCCAGTTGCAGCAAATGTTTCATGCCGAAAGAATAAACAAGCGCAGGAATTTATTTCACTAGATACCGAAACAGGTTTTCGGGTGAAATTGCATAAAGTGGTTATGCATGTGAAATGGAATTCTAGAAAGGGGTTATTTGTGAATGTTTGTCATTAAAGTAATTGACAAAATTCTGAATAAAATAAAAGAGTTTTATTTAATGAGAGTTTGCATTAAATTTGGTGGAAATTTAATGGGAATTTGAGTGGACTTTTGAGTGGAGGGAATTTAAAGGACATTTTGTGAGTGGAGTGTCCACCCACATGAATGAAGGAGGGGAGGGGGCATCCCCCATGGCCGGCGGCCACCCCCTTGGGTGCCCCCCTCCTCCTATAAAAGGAGCCCCCCTCCTCACTTGTCTCTCACACCTCCTCGTGAAGGATCTCTCTCCCCCTCTAGAATTTATCCCCCATGGTCTCGGACTAGCGAGATACATGTTCCCGGTGGCTATTCAGCAAGAAAGGGTTGTGCTTCCGCTGCATCACTGGAGCGAGGAGGCGGAGGTTGCCTGGTGTCTTGTACGTGTGTGCGAGCACGGATGCGCTGCTGCTTTGCGGCGCTAGGACTTCCTCTCGATCTTGAGATCGGCAAGAGATCGTCTACATCAACCACGAGTTGAACTCGTTAAGCTTTGTCGGTCTTCAAGGGTATGTTCTCTACGGATATACATCCACCCGTTGTTTGTATCTAGTAGATAGATCTTGGTACATAGTTCCCATCGTAGGAAAATTTTTGTTTTCTATGCTGCGAACCCTACAGGGGGCTGCTCCAGCCGCGGCAACTTCGCCTCCCAGGAGAGCTCCTGTCGAAATCGTTTCGGAGGCTCCTATCGCGGCTTCGTCAACGAAGAAGCCGTCCGTGTCTTGGGCACATGACGTTCTGGAGATGGGCCTCAGTCGGAAACTGGGCCCCGAACTAGATAAGCCGGCTAGCATCCGCACGGAGCTGCGATTCATACCAGTCGCCAAGTGAGTCTTATTTCTCCTGCCTTACTTTTTGTTGTATTTGGACCACATTGCTCATGTAACCAATTTGCAGGACTGGAGTTAAAAAGATAGGCCACCCGTTCATGGCCAAAGTGCCGCCAGTCATCGCAGAGGAGGACCCCTCTCGGAAGAGGAAGGCTGATGAAGTCGCTGCCCCCACAGACAGCGCCAAGAAGGCCAAGGGCGACGATGTCGTCACGGTGTCTGACAACACAACGATTGCCCCGAGTGATCCTGCGGCGGAGGCGGCCTTGACGATCAAGGAGGGTGCTTCCTCGCCTGGGATGGCCGAGCCGGCCTCTTTTGGTGCTGGCGCATCCATCGCGACCTTCCCTCGCTTCATGGCCAGGGCGGCTACGGCGAGTGGTACCACGCCATCAAGCCGCGTTCCTGGGGTCGCCGAAACGGAGGTCGAGCAACGTCGCCGGCACACTCCGGCTCTTCTCGCATCCGTGGATGCGCTACAGCTTCATGGCATGCTTGGCGCAGCCATCCAGGTATGTCCAGTCCCCGAGGATCGGGCCACTAAATTGTAGTGGTCAGATTCTTTTGGTGTTTTGTTTTTATTTCTCGCGCCCAGTCCCCGAGTGTCTAGTCGCTGAATTTCAGCGGGTGGGCACTTAGGATTTTTGATCTCCAGTCCCCGAGTGTCCAGTCGCTGAATTTCAGCGGGTGGGCACTTAGGATTTTTGATCTCCAGTCCCCGAGTGTCCAGTCGCTGAATTTCAGCGCATGGGCACTTAGGATTTCGTTTTTGTAACTGTTTGACTTTGCACAGGGTTTGCAGCGTGAATCAGCCGACCGGCTTGCTGCGAAGTGTCGCAAGGAGTAGGAACTTGTCGCCGTCCAAGAGGCGAACAAGGGACTCCAGGCGATTGCTGTGAAGGCAGAGGAGGTCCGCCAGGGCCTTGTCCGGGCGAGTGAATTGACGGCGGCTCAATATGCATTGAGCTTGGCTGAGAAGCGCATCGCCGAGCTTGAGCGCGAGCTTAAGGAAGCGAAGGAGGAGGCGAGTTCAGCGGATGGGCGGGCCAAGGCTGCTGTTACGGCCGCCGCTGAGGAATGTAAAGTCTCTGATGCCGTTGTTGCTGGGCTACAACATGACTACTCCTCTCTTCAAAGCTTCATCACGGATCTCTCTCGTCCTTTGATTGGTAAGTGTGCCTGCCTCTGCCTGTAATATTTGCATTGTGTGATCTTTGATGTACTCACTGCCACCCTCTGTCCGCAGGTCGGATCATTGACAGCGCGGAGGAGGCGCAGTCGTATGACGCGCGGCAGTGTGTTGCCACTCTGGTCGACTCGGCCACTTTGTCCACGGCTTGCATTCGGGCGTACCTTCAGGAGATGTCTCCCACGGAAGTGATCCCCAGCGACTTCATCGAAGTGTGGCGGTACTTGGAGAAGGCGCCGTCGATCGTCGAGTTCATGACGCGGTCGGTGTTCCGGCGCGGGGCGGCGACGGCGCTCAGTCTTGGGCTCGCCCACTTCCCGGAGGATTTCGATCTGGACGACGTGACGAGTGGCTACCCATTGTCGACGGGCTCGGTGGAGATTGCCGAAGTGCTAAAGCTGATGGACCGAGCCGCGGTATACTCCGATCGTGTCTGGTCGATGGGCGATCTCCTTCCTTATCAGGAGACGATCGTCGCGCCCAACGACCCCGATCCGCCGCACCGGAACTTCAAGATCAAGCAGCCCTTCCGTGCGGCGATGGCGGGTGAGCTGACGATGTACCCGTCGAACCCGTACACTCCCTTTATTCGCAACCGCAAGGGTGGAGGCGAGTCGACGTCGAAGCCTGCGGAATAAAACGTTGTGCCCTGGGGCGTTAGTAGCAGTTCGGCCATTAGGCGCAACTTGTATTTTGTAACAACTTTAATCTGCTACAATGGGATATCGTGTTATTTTGTGGATTGTCTTGTGTTTGAGATTGAGGGTTGAACGAGTCCCCGTGCGCGTCCGCCCTTTTTATGGGGTTTACCTTGTTTGTTTATGTGTTTGTGGTTTTGAGCGTTTTGTTACTGAGGTCGACTCGCCCGAGCTTGGAAAGCTAGTCGCAGGGCGACTCCTATGAGTGCTCTTTACTTCACCGCTTTCCCTTGCGCGAACGAGGTCGGGTAGCCGAGTCCCCAAGCGTGGTACTTGGTGGTTATAGTCACGGCTCTAGGGTGGGTGAGGACTGGGCGCGTCAGAGTAAGCGCATCACTCCTGCCTGGCCCGTTGGGTCAGTCGCACGGCGAGTCCTGGGCATGCTCTCGTACTTGGCGTTTTTCCCTAGTCGCTCGTGCTGAACTGGTCTCCAGTCCCCGAGCGTGGTACTTGGCCGTTCGAGTTGCTGTGTCGAGGACGCGGAGGATCATGGTCGCTGTGAGGAGCGAAGGCAGTTGTCTTGGCTCGTTAGGCCAGTCGAGCTAGGCGAATCCAATGGGGCTCCGGGTAGGCATTTTTCGTGGACGTTACGAGTCCTGGGGTAACCCAGTGCCCTCGTAGCGCACTACTTGTCCGTGCCGATTGCTGTACCAGAGGTTGACTCCTGCAGTTAGCTTGGTGCTGTTACTACGAGTGCGAGTGGCACAATACACGTAGAGTAGACACAATTTGCGGTAACCGATATGTTTTATTTCATAGCGACTAGAGGATACATATGTGGAGTTCTAGGAGTAGAACTTCCGTAGGAGGTTTACATTCCATGGTCGCTTGACGTCGAGTTTTCCGTCTCCGCGGACGTCGGTGAGGTAGTAGGCGTCG
The DNA here is from genome assembly GCA_916181665.1 of Avena sativa. Lineage (NCBI taxonomy): Eukaryota > Viridiplantae > Streptophyta > Magnoliopsida > Poales > Poaceae > Avena > Avena sativa. Next base: position 422,843,667 of record OV702293.1, read on the forward strand.
TTGCCGAGTACTCGCCCGATGGCGAATGGTCCCTCCCATGGGGGGGAGAGCTTGTGCATGCCCTTCTTGTCCTGGATGAGGCGCAGCACCAGGTCGCCTTCCTGGAAGGTGCGAGTTTTCACCCGCCGGCTATGGTAGCGGCGGAGTCCTTGCTGGTAGATGGCAGTGCGTGAGCGAGCTAGGTCGCGTGCCTCGTCAAGTTGATCGACTCCATCCTGACGTGCGAGTTCGTTCGCAGCCTCCGTGTAGTGGACGACCCTTGGCGAGTCGTGCTCGAGGTCGGTGGGCATGACTGCCTCGGCGCCATACACCATGAAGAAGGGGGTGAGCCCTGTCGACCTATTGACCGAGGTGCGGATACCCCAGATGACGGAGGGTAGCTCCTCAACCCAGCACCCGGCGGTGCGCTCGAGTGGTACTTGGAGCCATGGCTTCAGGCCATGGAGGATGCTCTGGTTGGCCCGTTCCGCCTGGCCGTTGGACTCCGGGTGGGCGACTGATGCGAGGTCGAGTCGGATGTGATGTTCCTCGCAGAACTAGGCCATGGATCCTTTGGCAAAGTTGGTGCCGTTGTCCGTGATGATGCTGTTTGGGAACCCATAGCGATATATGAGCTCGCGTAGGAATTTGGTGGCGGTCTTCCCGTCGCATTTCCGGACTGGCTTGGCCTCCACCCACTTTGTGAATTTGTCGACCGCGACCAGGAGGTGGGTGAAGCCGGAGGGGGCCTTTTTGAAAGGGCCTACCATGTCCATGCCCCACACGATGAATGGACAGGTGATGGGGATTGTCTTGAGTGCTGAGCTCGGCACGTGTGTCTGGTTGGCGTACTTCTGGCACCCGGCGCACCGCTGGACGATGTCGACGGCGTCGGCTGTGCGGTGGGCCAGTAGAAGCCGTGTCGCATAGCCTTTGCAACCAGAGAGCAGGCTCCGGCGTGGTGGCCGCAGTCGCCGGAGTGGATGTCATGGAGGATATTGCGTCCTTCGGCGGGTTAGACGCAGCGTTGGAACACGCCGGTCACGCTGCGCTTGTGGAGCTCGCCGTTGATGATGACGAAGGATTTGCAGCGTCGCGTTATCATCCGGGCGTCTGTTTCGTCTGCCGGCAAGGTGCCTCCCTCCAGGTAGGCGATGTACGGCCTAGTCCAGTCTTCTGGCTCGGCGATGAGTGCCATCAAGGCTGCCTCTGGTTGCAGCGGGACTCCGATGTCGATCGCCTTTGGGGGAGAGACGGACGGCTTGGTGATCGTGTCGAGGAAGACGCCGGCGGGTGGTGCGAGTGGAGCCGACCCGATGCGAGAGAGTGCGTCGGCCTCCTCGTTCTTCCGCCTGTCGATCCACTCGATGGAGTAGCCTGCGAAGTGTCCGCCCAGCTTGTCCACTGCTTGGCGGTATGCCGCCATGGTGGGAGGGACGGCGTCGCAGGTTCCAGCGACTTGCCCAGCGACGAGGTCAAAGTCTCCGTAGCAGCGTAGGCGATTGACATTCATCTCCTTGGCAGCTCGCATGCCGTGGAGTAGTGCCTCGTACTCGGCCATGTTGTTGGTGCAGGGGGTGAAGTCGAGGCAGAGGACGTAGCGGAGCTTGTCGCCCTTCGGGGAAGTCAACACGATCCCTGCTCCTGCGCCGTCTGCGTTCTTGGAGCCGTCGAAGTGCAGGCTCCAGTAGTGGAGGTACGGCAGTTTTTCCGGCTGCTGGGCCTCTTCCCAGTCGGCGATGAAGTCCGCGAGAGCCTGCGACTTGAGCATGGGGTACTTGTTCTTGATGGTGACATCATTCAACTTTCGATAATCCGTACATAAACGGTTACCTCCATCTTTCTTGTCTACAAACAAGACAGGTGATCTCCATGGTGACGCACTTGGTTGAATTAGTCCAATTTCTAGCATGGAATCCAGTTGCTTCTTCAGTTCTTCTAACTCCGATGGGTTCATACTATAGGGTCTCTGGGCTATGGGTCCTGTTCCGGGGATTAGTTCAATGATAAACTCGATATCCCGATCTGGGGGCATACCGGGCAAAACATCTGGAAATACATCGGGGTATTCACAGACTATCCGGACTTGGTCAATGGTAGGTTGGGCTAGACTCTTGTTACACTTGAATTGGCGAGGTAAGGTTTCAGATATATGTTCGACTGTTATTCCAGTGGTACTGGTCATGGTGATGGCTTTCTTAGCACAGTCAATCAATCCCTTATGTTTGGACATCTAATCCATTCCTAGTACTACTTCCAAACCTTTAGTTCCGAGTACTATTAGATTAGCATAAAAATCTATGCCATGGATTCGGATAGGGACGGCTTTGCAAATTTGCCTAGCCTTGGTGGTTGATCCGGGGATTTGCACAATCATCACATGCTTCAGTTTGGTTGGTTGAATTTTACTAGTGCATGCAAATTCTTCGGTGATAAATGAATGCGATGCACCAGAGTCAAACAACACTCTTGCAAGTACTGAATTAACAGAAAACATACCCAGCACGACGTCTGGCGCTTCCTGAGCTTCTTCAGCATGCATGAGAAAAAGACGGCCATTGCGGTTGAGTGAATTTCCTGGGGCAAATCTCCTTCCTAGCTGAACACGACGCTGTTGCTGAGCTGGGGGATTGGTATTAGGGGTTGTAGCATTCTTCTTGTTGGGGCACTCGTTGGAATAGTGGCCTTTATTTCCACAGTCATAACAGGTCACTTGTGACTTGGCCTTGGCTGCGACAGGCACAGCATTGCTTCCAGTCCTCGGGGCAGTGTTGGGGTTGGCGGTAGCATTGTTGATGTTGAACTTGGGTGGGGCACGGGTGAAATTGCTAGAGTTGCCGGGGTTGTTGTGATTTCCTCCGGTTCTAGGGTTTACACGGTTGGGATAGGTTGGACGGGTCATAGGGGGTCTGTTGGTTCTTGGGGCAAATCCTGGAGATGGGTTGGGGCGATACTTTGGGGTCGGATGGGTTCCTGGTTGATGCATCATACGACGCTTGCGGTTCTCATTGGCTTGGTTGATCTTTCCTTCCATCTGGATGGCTGAATCGACAAGGGCTTCAATATCAGCAAAGGGGATATTGACTAACACCGTCTGCATCTCGTCATGCAGACCATTCAGGAATCTTTCTTTCTTCTTGGCTTCGGTGTCTATCTCGTCTGGGGCATACCTAGATAATGACAAAAATTTGTCAGGGTATTCCACTACAGTCATCCTTCCTTGCTCTAGCTCTCTGAACTCGTCTCTCATTCTCTTGATCAAACCTGGTGGCACATGGGTTCTGCTAAACTTGACCTTGAATTCCTCCCAGGTAATTATCTGGCCTCCGGTCATGGCACGAACACTGTTCCACCATGCCCTGGCATCTCCGGCTAGATAGTGGGTGGCAAACAGGACTTTCTCGTTGGCTTCGACTCCTGCTACTTCTAAGTTATTTTCCATGGTTTGCAGCCAATCGTCGGCGTCTAAGGGTTCTTCTGACTTGGTGAAAACAGGTGGGTTGGTATTCTGAAAATTCTTGAGCTTAGATCCGTGGTTGTCCTGATTTCCATTGCCTTGGTTATTGTGGGCTAGCTGGGCTATCTGTTGCAGAGTGGCTAGGTGGGCTTGACGTTCCGCTCTTTCAGCTTCACGGTCAGAGGTCAACATTTGCAGAATCTGCAACATCGGATCCGGGGCTGAACCACTTCCTCCACGTGGCATCTGAAGATTTAGATAAATCATGAGAAAAGAGGGAAATTTTCTAAGTTTTGGGGGTCTTTGAAAAGTTTTTAAAGGTTTGACTCAGATTTTTCTAGCAACTTGCTTTTTCATTCATTCATTCATAGCATACAGTACACCACACACCACAACAAGGAAAACAGATGGTTTTAAGAACCATTCTGGAATCTACGATACAGGGGGACCGAACACTACTCACTACGCTAGTGATCAAGTGCTACTACTCCTCGGAGTCTGTGGCTTCATCATCTTCATCATCATCGATGAAGGCGAAATCATCTTCATCGGTGAAGAAGTCCATGGCCTGATCCTCCAGAAAATCATCGTCATCACTGAGATAAGAGTAAGGGTCTCCACGAAGATCCTCTCCGGCATTCTCCCTTTCCTCCAACTGCATGTCTCTCTCGTGGATGGTCTCCTCCAGAGATGAGATGCGGTGGCGAAGACGGGCAATAATGCGCTCCTTCTTATCGAGCTGACGGTGACGAGACTTGCGATCCTTTGCTAGCATGGCTATGGTCTGATCCTTCGTCTTGATGATGGCAGACTTGTGGTTGCAATAGTCACGGCATTTGTCCAACTCTTGCTGACGATCATACATCATGAAGCTAAGGTGGTCCAATTGAGTCTTCAGCTCGGGGTGGTATGGGGCTTCCAGTGGTTGTCCATTTGCATCACGCCTTGGGAAAAACCCAAAGCGAGTACCCTTGATCTGATTGATGCTCTGCCCACACAGACGGGAGAGAGATTCCTGCATTGCTCTGGCAAGTCCATCGAGTCAGTTGTTCTCTCTTAAGGTAAACTGAATTCCCTCCGCAGTGGGAGGTTCAATCATTCCTCGGAGACTTGCAACAATTAACCACTGCAGATCTTCTCCTCCTTGATCATTGAGCTGAGCTCCGAAGAACTCGGGGTGTGGACGCTCCAGAAGTTCCGAAAGCTGATCCAGATCCCTCTCAAAGATAAGGTCTCCTCCATTCCCCAACTGATAAAACTTGCTGTACTTCACGTCCATCTATAAAAATAGAGGATGAGTAGATTAGCAGAGTGATCAAGTGTGTCAAAAATTTATGTATTTTGCAAGAGTTTTTGAGGAACATGAATTTTTATGAAAGAATCAAAGAGATAAGAATGAGAATAGGTTTTTGTAAATATTTGTTTTTCTTTGGTTTTGAAACTAAGTTTTCGGTTCAACGTCTAGTCTAACTAGGGTCTCCTATGGTCAGGATGGCTCTGATACCAACTTGTCAACACCCGGATTTTTCAATCCTAGATGCCTGTTATGCCATACATCGCAATCCCAGGATTACCATTTTTGCGAGACATAACAGAATTGGATACCATAGTACATCATATGTTACAACGATACATAAGTTCTTACACAAATAGGGATCTCATGATCCAGTTCTTAATACAATTTCAAGCAGCGGAATACGTAGTAATAACGGTAGCGTAAGGCGAAGCTCCATCTTCAGGGTCACAGGCAATGCTGACGATGGGAGATGATCCTAGTTGTCGTAACCTTCCTAGGGTCCATCTTCCAGGTACTCCTCTTCATAGTCTGGCCATGGGAATAGCCAGGGACAAAGCCATGAGTACTCTTTAAGTACTCGCAAACTAATACTAACAGGTAAGGGGTTTTTGGATAATAGGACACTAGGCTCTAGGGTTGTTTTGCAAAAAGCCAGGTTTATCTCTACTAAGTTCCAAAGCTAGTCACAATTTTATAACTCCTAAGTGGGATCTTGTAATTCAGGTCACAACTCTGTTGTGGTCAAGTCAAAGTCTCAATTCGTTTCACAAGTCATTTTGAAAAGTCTGACGGGGGAACAGTATGGCCACTCCAACTGTCCATAACCGCGGACGCGGCTATTCGAATAGTTTGACACTCTGCAGAGATTGTACACTTTCACCACAACATTCGATACATCCGTCAGGAACAAATCCTGAATTCACCATACTCAGTATGCGGATAATCAATCCTAACCTTTCGATTACACGCCCTAGTATAAGCACCTCTCCTGTGAGTATGGCCTCCCAACCATGACCAACTGTCATCTTGGGTACTGCACAGGTGGACAATCTTCACAAGGTAGCCTCAGCTCAGACCTTGGCCGTGAGGGAACTAATACTAAGGTACATAAGTTTCCAGTCAAGCCCTATCCAATCTTCGGGTATTGTGGTTGTACGATAAAATTGGAATGGTATCGCATCCAGACAACCATCAGTTTTATAAAGGGGCTAAGTCTCATGCCTCAACATTTTCATCACCAAAATCATCAAGTGTTTGGAAACACATGTCCAAAACATTTCAATAGAATGATCCATCATTCCAAGGTTTTCATAACCATTTTTCCACCAAGTAATCCCATCTAGAGTTGATCAAGTTTTATGCTTAGCACTAGCATCTACAGGTGGGGTAGTACTAAGGAGGGGTGGTAACTAGTGGGGTTTTAACTAAGTTCAATCTCATGTCTTAGGCTGAGATCAAGGTTTCTATCTTAGGCCAAATTTTATGCTCTTTATGCAACCTTCAGCACAACTGTCTAGTATCTACCAAACTCTTAGGTAGACTCTAAGTAAGCTTTGATAAAGAAATAAAGTAAGAAGCTTGCACATAAAACTAGGATTTGGTTTATCAAGGGGGTATGATCACATATGCTTAAGGCATATAGTAGTCATATCACAAGTATGGGTTTGTGGCATCAGTAGGGTATCTTGCAAGGGTTAGCTTGCATCAATATCAGTATAATCTTGCATAGTTACTATCTTGCTCAATCAACTAGTAGTATTAGGCTTGCCTTGTGCAGAGCAGTGGTTGAAGTTCTCCTCGGCTTCCTCTTCGTAGTATCCTCCTTCCTCCTCGTATCCTTGGTCGGTACTAGCGTCTATGAATAAATACGAGGTACATAATCACCAAACAATACTTAACTACTTGCAATCATCACACACAAGGGTCCTATAGATGATCTAGCATCATCTCTAACATTACAAGGTTAAGGCTTGGTTTAAATCTTTTTCTTTTTAGAAAAGTAATTTCTACTCATTGAAAAACTACTTAAGATTTAATATTCTCCAAACTAAACATGGGATCATGTTGACACATGTCATCACCACATATTGTAGTCCATGGGAATGTGATTTAAAGTGGTGTCACAATTTAATAAGGTTTTACCCTTTTATTTTAATTAATTAAAGTGGCTAGAAATGCTTATGTAGCATTCTTTTATTACTTGAACAATATTTCTGCCAGTAAACCTATATGTTTTTATATATTCTGAAAGGTATGGTTAGATGGGATTTTTGAGAGTTGGAATCAACTCAAAAGCTATTATGGTTCAAATTTGAAAAATGTTTGAATGCAGAAAAGCTTCTGCCTTGTTATTTTTACCAAGGGTGATCTAGAGATCCAAATGACTTGAATCCAACGGGTTTGGATTCAGCATTCACAGACCTTTCCAACAAAATTGGTTTCATTCAAATTGGTGCACTGAATCGATCTGGGTTGATTTTTGAAGTTGAGTACAGAAGTGTGTTTGAATTGAAATAGAAAAAGATTTAATTTGAATAACTGGGCTGCGCGGGAAATTCTAACGGGCCGGCCTGCTAAGCACAGTGCTCCCGCGGGCTGGTTAAGTGGGTGTCCCACTCGTCAGTGACACAGGGCTGGGCGAAGCGGTATGGGGCAACTTGGGTCGTTCGATCTAGTTCTAATCTAACGGCTGGGAGTCATCGTCGACGCGAGATAACTCCGGCGAGAACGAAACCTAGCGCGGCCAGTGAGGGTTGTTGGGGGCTCACCGGGGTACTGGCGAGGGTCGGCGAGGCGGGCGAACGACGAAGTCGACGACGGCGAACTCAGGGGTGGTCGCAGCAGCTCCTGAGGCTGCTCCAATCGCTGGCTCCTTTCTTCTCCGGCAGCGGCAGGCTCCAGTGAAATTCCGGCGAGGTGGTGCTCGCCTTGCTCTGAGAATGGTGTGGCACGATCAGTGAGGAGAGGGGAGTGAGATGGTGTGAAGAATTCGTGCGGGGGTGGCCTCTATTTATAGTCGAGCGAGGGGACCGTCGGGGCACACGGTGAGCTCGTCGGGGGCGACGTTACAGGCGGCTAATGGCATGGGCAAGGGTAGGGGACGGTGCTGTGTCTCCTGGCGATGCTCAACGACATGGTCATGAGGCATGGGGCGGTGTGGTTTGGTCTGGAACGGCCGGTGCTCTGCGCGGCAGAGGCGGCGTCTTCGACGGCGGGCGGTGGCTGTGCGGCACGGGGCGGCAAATGGGGATGTCTGGCAGTCTCCTGGGTTGATGGCGATCATGTATGCACGCGGCGAGGGCGGCGCGCGGTCTTTGGATGCTGGTCGAGGGTGGCGCTCTAGCGCACGCTCGGCATGGTCTGGGCGCGACTTGTGCGCGTGGTCCAGGGCTTGGCAACGCTTGCGGCTGGTACAGTGAGTGGCGGTGGACGGTGGGATGCCTCCTAGACAAGGTTGGCACGGCTAGTTCTTCCTCTAGCTTGCTGTCCACAATGGGGTGACATTGGGGTGCTCGGCTGTTCATCATTAATGGCAATGGCAAGCTCACAGGGGTGCTAGTGTTGGGCAAATCTTTCTAGATGATCTACTGAGTTGTGTGTGAGCTAACTAGGGAACAAGTTAGGCAAGAATCACTGCACACTATAGTGTTTGATGTTTTGTTTGATTTGTGTCTGCAACCTGTTTGATGAAATGGCCGCATGAAATCAAGTTTTGAATTTTGAAATGATTTTTGGTGGGTTTGCTAGATTGGTGCTGGTGAGTCTGCAGATGCTTGGGTTTTGAAAGTTGAGCTTGTTTGGGTGGGTTTTGAAAAAGTGGGATCTTCCCATATGAAGAAGATTCAATTTTGAATTGTCATTTAAACTATGCATTTGAAAGTTTCTAGATGATCACAAACCGGGACTTGATACTCTGTTATGAGTACATTCAAGGGGTGCAAAGATCCAGAAAAGTTTCTGTTAGGTTCTGAAAGTTTGAGATAGCCAAAGTAGGCATGGGAGTTAAATTGGCCAAAATGACCATTCACTTAATATATTTGTTTTGATTTACTTGTCTTTAAGGAAAGTGTGGGAAATGTTTTAGATGATGTTCATTTCACCTAAGAAACATTTTACAAGCAATGGATCACACAAACAAGGTGGTTTTTAAAGAAATTCAAAATCCATGCATACACATATACATGCATTCATGAGTTTATTTAGAAAAGTTTTTGTTAACCCTAATCTTGATGATTAGTGTTTGATGATCTAAGTTTGGTATTTTTGGGATGTTACAAACCTTCCCCCCTTAAACAAAATCTCGTCCTGAGATTTGAAAAAGGACGAAAAGATTACCTAGGATTTGAAGAGATCGGGAAACTCCGTCCTAATGTGATCTTCGCGTTCCCAGGTAGCTTCCTCTTCTGTGTGGTTGCTCCACTGAATCTTGAGAAACTTGATTCTTCGTGTTCGGGTAGTTCGATAAGCTTCTTCCAAAATGCGGATGGGCACTTCGGGATAGGTCAGGTCATCGTTGATCTCTATGGTCTGGTGATCGATATTCTTGAACACTTCGGTGTTCTCGGGGACTTCGAGACACTTGCGAAGTAACGAGATATGGAACACATTGTGCACAGCTGACATCTCTTCAGGTAATTCCAGTTGATACGATACTTGTCCTCGACGGTTCAAAATTTTGAAAGGTCCGATATATCTGGGGGCTAACTTTCCTTTGAGTTGGAAACGCTGCATTCCCTTCAATGGCGACACTTTCAGATAAGCAAAATCTCCGATGTTGAAGGCGAGGTCTCGACGTCTCTTGTCGGCATAACTCTTCTGTCGGGATTGGGCGGTCTTGAGGTGCTCACGAATCTTGTGAACCTTCTCTTCTGCTTCTCGTAGGATGTCGGGTCCGAAGATCTGACTCTCTCCTACTTCCGACCAGTTCAAAGGGGTGCGACACTTTCTTCCGTACATGAATTCAAATGGGGCCATTTGCAAACTGGCTTGGTAACTATTGTTGTAAGAAAATTCTGCAAACGGCAGACAGTCTTCCCACTTGGATCCATATTCTAGCACACATGCTCTAAGCGTATCTTCGAGTATTTGGTTTACTCGCTCCGTTTGTCCATCGGTCTGAGGGTGATACGCGGTACTGAAATCTAGGCGGGTTCCTAAACCTTCTTGGACTTTCTTCCAGAATCTCTAGGTAAACTGAGTTCCTCGATCCGATACTATGTTCTTGGGGACTCTGTGCAAACTAACTATTCTAGCGATGTACAACTCCGCTAGCTTCGAACTCTGATAGGTGGTTTTGACGGGCAAGAAATGGGCGACTTTGGACAATCTGTCCACTATGACCCAGATAGAGTCATTTCCCCTACTAGAAATAGGTAGTCCAGTGATAAAGTCCATTCCTACAGAATCCCATTTCCATTCCGGAATTTGCAAAGGTTGCAACAATCCAGTGGGTCTTTGATGTCCTGCCTTGACTCGCTGACATATATCACACTTGGCGATATAGCTTCCGATTTCTCTCTTCATCTTATGCCACCAAAATTGCTCTTTCAAATCTTGATACATCTTCGTTCCTCCGGGATGGATAGAATAAAGAGTATCATGAGCCTCCTTCAACATAACTTCTTTCAACTCCGAATCTGCTGGTACACAAAGGCGTCCTTTGTACCACAGAACTCCTTCTTCGTCCTCGGTGAATCCGGGTACTTTGCCCGTACCGATACGACGCTTGATTCCATCGATACTAGCATTTCCCTTCTGCGCCTCTTTAATCTGACTGATCAAAGTGGGCTGAAGTTCTATGCTAGCCAAAAATCCTTCACTTACTAATTCTATTCGAAAATCTTCCATCTCCTTGTGCAGACTTGGTTGCTCCTTCAAAATCATGGAGTTCAAGCGGCACGGCAATCTGCTAAGGGCATCGGCTACCACATTGGCTTTACCAGGGTGATAGTGAATGTCCAGGTCATAATCCTTGATTAGCTCAATCCATCTTCTCTGCCTCATATTCAACTCTTTCTGAGTGAATATATACTTTAGGCTCTTGTGATCCGAGTAAATCTCACAACGATTTCCCATCAGGTAATGTCTCCATGTCTTCAGGGCTAGAACTACGGCTGCGAGTTCGAGGTCATGGGTTGGATAGTTTTGCTCGTGTTGCTTCAATTGTCGAGAGAGATAAGATATAACTTTGCCTTCTTGCATTAGCACACATCCGAGACCAATCTTGGATGCGACACAATACACATCGAAGGGCTTCGTGATATCCGGCATGATTAAGATTGGGGCTGATATCAATCTCCTCTTGAGTTCTTGAAAACTCGCTTCACACTTGTCTGTCCATTCAAACTTCTTGTCCTTCTTCAGCAATTGGGTCATGGGTCGGGCGATACTCGAGAATCCTTCTACGAATTTGCGGTAATATCCCGCCAATCCGAGAAAAGCACGAACTTGGGTTTGAGTGGTTGGGGCTTGCCAATCTTCTACATCTTTTACTTTGGCAGGGTCAACGGCAATTCCTCCGGCTGATACAATGTGACCGAGGAATCCTACCTCCTGTAACCAGAATTCACATTTGCTAAACTTTGCATACAACTGATGCTCTCTAAGGGTTCCAAGAATGGTCCTTAGGTGTAGCTCATGTTCTTCTTCTGATTTGGAATAAATCAGAATGTCATCAATGAAAACAACGACAAACTTATCCAGGAAGTCCATAAAAATCTTATTCATGAGATTCATGAAATAAGCGGGGGCATTGGTTAATCCAAAAGACATGACTGTATACTCGTATAATCCATATCTGGTGGTAAAGGCAGTCTTTGGAATATCCTCTGCACGAATCTTGAGTTGATGATAGCCAGTTCTAAGATCAATCTTAGAAAACACCTGGGCACCGGTCAACTGATCAAACAAATCTTCTATCTTGGCAAGGGGTACTTGTTCTTGATGGTGACATCATTCAACTTTCGATAATCCGTACATAAACGGTTACCTCCATCTTTCTTGTCTACAAACAAGACAGGTGATCTCCATGGTGACGCACTTGGTTGAATTAGTCCAATTTCTAGCATGGAATCCAGTTGCTTCTTCAGTTCTTCTAACTCCGATGGGTTCATACTATAGGGTCTCTGGGCTATGGGTCCTGTTCCGGGGATTAGTTCAATGATAAACTCGATATCCCGATCTGGGGGCATACCGGGCAAAACATCTGGAAATACATCGGGGTATTCACAGACTATCCGGACTTGGTCAATGGTAGGTTGGGCTAGACTCTTGTTACACTTGAATTGGCGAGGTAAGGTTTCAGATATATGTTCGACTGTTATTCCAGTGGTACTGGTCATGGTGATGGCTTTCTTAGCACAGTCAATCAATCCCTTATGTTTGGACATCTAATCCATTCCTAGTACTACTTCCAAACCTTTAGTTCCGAGTACTATTAGATTAGCATAAAAATCTATGCCATGGATTCGGATAGGGACGGCTTTGCAAATTTGCCTAGCCTTGGTGGTTGATCCGGGGATTTGCACAATCATCACATGCTTCAGTTTGGTTGGTTGAATTTTACTAGTGCATGCAAATTCTTGGGTGACAAATGAATGCGATGCACCAGAGTCAAACAACACTCTTGCAAGTACTGAATTAATACAAAACATACCTAGCACGACGTCCGGCGCTTCATGAGCTTCTTCAGCATGCATGAGAAAAAGACGGCCATTGCGGTTGAGTGAATTTCCTGGGGCAAATCTCCTTCCTGGCTGAACACGACGCTGTTGCTGAGCTAGGGGATTGGTATTAGGGGCTGTAGCATTCTTCTTGTTGGGGCACTTGTTGGAATAGTGGCCTTTATTTCCACAGTCATAACAGGTCACTTGTGACTTGGCCTTGGTTGCGACAGGCACAGCATTGCTTCTAGTCCTCGGGGCAGTGTTGGGGTTGGCGGTAGCATTGTTGGTGTTGAACTTGGGTGGGGCACGGGTGAAATTGCTAGAGTTGCCGGGGTTGTTGTGATTTCCTCCGATTCTAGGTTTTACACGGTTGGGATAGGTTTGACGGTCATAGGGGGTCTGTTGGTTCTTGGGGCAAATCCTAGAGATGGGTTGGGGCGATACTTTGGGGTCTGATGGGTTCCTGGTTGATGCATCATACGACGCTTGCGGTTCTCATTGGCTTGGTTGATCTTTCCTTCCATCTGGATGGCTGAATCGACAAGGGCTTCAATATCATCAAAGGGGATATTGACTAACACCGTCTGCATCTCGTCATGCAGACCATTCAGGAATCTTTCTTTCTTCTTGGCTTTGGTGTCTATCTCGTCTGGGGCATACCTAGCTAATGACAAAAATTTGTCACGGTATTCCACTACAGTCATCCTTCCCTGCTCTAGCTCTCTGAACTCGTCTCTCATTCTCTTGATCAAACCTGGTGGCACATGGGTTCTGCTAAACTTGACCTTGAATTCCTCCCAGGTCATCATCTGGCCTCCGGTCATGGCACGAACACTGTTCCACCATGCCCTGGCATCTCCGGCTAGATAGTGGGTGGCAAACAGGACTTTCTTGTTGGCTTCGACTCCTGCTACTTCTAAGTTATTTTACATGGTTTGCAGCCAATCGTCGGCGTCTAAGGGTTCTTCTGACTTGGTGAAAACAGGTGGGTTGGTATTCTGAAAATTCTTGAGCTTAGATCCATGGTTGTCCTGATTTCCATTGCCTTGGTTGTTGTGGGCTAGCTAGGCTATCTGTTGCAGAGTGGCTAGGTTGGCTTGACGTTCCACTCTTTCAGCTTCACGGTCAGAGTTCAACATTTGCAGAATCTGCAACATCGGATCCGGGGCTGAACCACTTCCTCCACGTGGCATCTGAAGATTTAGATAAATCATGAGAAAAGAGGGAAATTTTCTAAGGTTTGGGGGTCTTTGAAAAGTTTTTAAAGGTTTGACTCAGATTTTTCTAGCAACTTGCTTTTTCATTCATTCATTCATAGCATACAGTACACCACACACCACAACAAGGAAAACAGATGGTTTTAAGAACCATTCTGGAATCTACGATACAGGGGGACCGAACACTACTCACTACGCTAGTGATCAAGTGCTACTACTCCTCGGAGTCTGTGGCTTCATCATCTTCATCATCATCGATGAAGGCGAAATCATCTTCATCGGTGAAGAAGTCCATGGCCTGATCCTCCAGAAAATCATCGTCATCACTGAGATAAGAGTAAGGGTCTCCACGAAGATCCTCTCCGGCATTCTCCCTTTCCTCCAACTGCATGTCTCTCTCGTGGATGGTCTCCTCCAGAGATGAGATGCGGTGGCGAAGACGGGCAATAATGCGCTCCTTCTTGTCGAGCTGACGGCGACGAGACTTGCGATCCTTTGCTAGCATGGCTATGGTCTGATCCTTCGTCTTGATGATGGCAGACTTGTGGTTGCAATAGTCACGGCATTTGTCCAACTCTTGCTGACGATCATACATCATGAAGCTAAGGTGGTCCAATTGAGTCTTCAGCTCGGGGTGGTATGGGGCTTCCAGTGGTTGTCCATTTGCATCACGCCTTGGGAAAAACTCAAAGCAAGTACCCTTGATCTGATTGATGCTCTGCCCACATAGACAGGAGAGAGATTCCTGCATTGCTCTGGCAAGTCCATCGAGCCAGTTGTTCTCTCTTAAGGTAAACTGAATTCCCTCCGTAGTGGGAGGTTCAATCTTTCCTCGGAGACTTGCAACAATTAACCACTGCAGATATTCTCCTCCTTGATCATTGAGCTGAGCTCCGAAGAACTCGGGGTGTGGACACTCCAGAAGTTCCGAAAGCTGATCCAGATCCCTCTCAAAGATAAGGTCTCCTCCATTCCCCAACTGATAAAACTTGCTGTACTTCACGTCCATCTATAAAAATAGAGGATGAGTAGATTAGCAGAGTGATCAAGTGTGTCAAAATTTTATGTATTTTGCAAGATTTTTTGAGGAACATGAATTTTTATGAAAGAATCAAAGAGATAAGAATGAGAACAGGTTTTTGTAAATATTTGTTTTTCTTTGGTTTTGAAACTAAGTTTTCGGTTCAACGTCCAGTCTAACTAGGGTCTCCTATGGTCAGGATGGCTCTGATACCAACTTGTCAACACCCGGATTTTTCAATCCTAGATGCCTGTTATGCCATACATCGCAATCCCAGGATTACCATTTTTGCGAGACATAACAGAATTGGATACCATAGTACATCATCCGTTACAACGATACATAAGTTCTTACACAAATAGGGATCTCATGATCCAGTTCTTAATACAATTTCAAGCAGCGGAATACGTAGTAATAACGGTAGCGTAGGCGAAGCTCCATCTTCAGGGTCACAGGCAATGCTGACGATGGGAGATGATCCTAGTTGTCGTAACCTTCCTGGGGTCCATCTTCCAGGTACTCCTCTTCATAGTCTGGCCATGGGAATAGCCAGGGACAAAGCCATGAGTACTCTTTAAGTACTCGCAAACTAATACTAACAGGTAAGGGGTTTTTGGATAATAGGACACTAGGCTCTAGGGTTGTTTTGCAAAAAGCCAGGTTTATCTCTACTAAGTTCCAAAGCTAGTCACAATTTTATAACTCCTAAGTGGGATCTTGTAATTCAGGTCACAACTCTGTTGTGGTCAAGTCAAAGTCTCAATTCGTTTCACAAGTCATTTTGAAAAGTCTGACGGGGGGACAGTATGGCCACTCCAACTGTCCATAACCGCGGACGCGGCTATTCAAATAGTTTGACACTCTGCAGAGATTGTACACTTTCACCACAACATTCGATACATCCGTCAGGAACAAATCCTGAATTCACCATACTCAGTATGCGGATAATCAATCCTAACCTTTCGATTACACGCCCTAGTATAAGAACCTCTCCTGTGAGTATGGCCTCCCAACCATGACCAACTGTCATCTTGGGTACTGCACAGGTGGACAATCTTCACAAGGTAGCCTCATCTCAGACCTTGGCCGTGAGGGAACTAATACTAAGGTATATAAGTTTCCAGTCAAGCCCTACCCAATCTTCAGGTATTGTGGTTGTACGATAAAATTGGAATGGTATCGCATCCAGACAACCATTAGTTTTGTAAAGGGGCTAAGGCTCATGCCTCAACATTTTCATCACCAAAATCATCGAGTGTTTGGAAACACATGTCCAAAACATTTCAATAGAATGATCCATCATTCCAAGGTTTTCATAACCATTTTTCCACCAAGTAATCCCATCTAAAGTTGATCAAGTTTTATGCTTAGCACTAGCATCTACAGGTGGGGTAGTACTAAGGAGGGGTGGTAACTAGTGGGGTTTTAACTAAGTTCAATCTCATGTCTTAGGCTGAGATCAAGGTTTCTATATTAGGCCAAATTTTATGATCTTTATGCAACCTTCAGCACAACTGTCTAGTATCTACCAAACTCTTAGGTAGACTCTAAGTAATCTTTGATAAAGAAATAAAGTAAGAAGCTTGCACATAAAACTAGGATTTGGTTTATCAAGGGGGTATGATCACATATGCTTAAGGCATATAGTAGTCATATCACAAGTATGGGTTTGTGGCATCAGTAGGATATCTTGCAAGGGTTAGCTTGCATCAATATCAATATAAGCTTGCATAGTTACTAGCTTGCTCAATCAACTGGTAGTATTAGGCTTGCCTTGTGCAGAGCAGTGGTTGAAGTTCTCCTCGGCTTCCTCTTCGTAGTATCCTCCTTCCTCCTCGTATCCTTGGTCGGTACTAGCGTCTATGAATAACTACGAGGTACACAATCACCAAACAATACTTAACTACTTGCAATCATCACACACAAGGGTCCTATAGATGATCTAGCATCATCTCTAACATTACAAGGTTAAGGCTTGGTTTAAATCTTTTTATTTTATAAAAGTAATTTCTACTCATTGAAAAACTACTTAAGATTTAATTTTCTCCAAACTAAACATGGGATCATGTTGACACATGTCATCACCACATATTGTAGTCCATGGGAATGTGATTTAAAGTGGTGTCACAATTTAATAAGGTTTTACCCTTTTATTTTAATTAATTAAAGTGGCTAGAAATGCTTATGTAGCATTCTTTTATTACTTGAACAATATTTCTGCAAGTAAACCTATATGTTTTTATATATTCTGAAAGGTATGGTTATATGGGATTTTTGAGAGTTGGAATCAACTCAAAAGCTATTATGGTTTAAATTTGAAAAATGTTTGAATGCAGAAAAGCTTCTGCCTTGTTATTTTTACCAGGGGTGATCTAGAGATCCAAATGACTTGAATCCAACGGGCTTGGATTCAGCATTCACATACCTTTCCAACAAAATTGGTTTCATTCAAATTGGTGCACTGAATCGATCTGGGTTGATTTTTAAAGTTGAGTACAGAAGTGTGTTTGAATTGAAATAGAAAAAGATTTAATTTGAATAACTGGCTGCGCGGGAAATTCTAACGGGCCGGCCTGCTAAGCGCAGTGCTCCCGCGGGCTGGTTAAGTGGGTGTCCCCACTCGTCAGTGACACGGGGCTGGGCGAAGCGGTATGGGGCAACGTGGGTCGTTCGATCTAGTTCTAATCTAACGGCTGGGAGTCATCGTCGACGCGAGATAACTCCGGCGAGAACGAAACCTAGCGCGGCCAGTGAGGGTCGCTGGGGGCTCACCGGGGTACTGGCGAGGGTCGGCGAGGCGGGCGAACGACGAAGTCGACGACGACGAACTCAGGGGTGGTCGCGGCAGCTCCTGGGGCGGCTCCAATCGCTGGCTCCTTTCTTCTCCGGCAGCAGCAGGCTCTAGTGAAATTCCGGCGAGGTGGTGCTCGCCTTGCTCTGAGAATGGTGTGGCACGATCAGTGTGGAGAGGGGAGTGAGATGGTGTGAAGAATTCGTGCGGGGGTGGCCTCTATTTATAGTCGAGCGAGGGGACCGTCGGGGCGCACGGTGAGCTCGTCGGGGGTGACGTTACAGGCGGCTAATGGCATGGGCAAGGGTAGGGGACGGTGCTATGTCTCCTGGCGATGCTCAACGACATGGTCGCGAGGCATGGGGCGGTGTGGTTTGGTCTGGAACTGCCGGTGCTCTGCGCGACAGAGGCGGCGTCTTCGACGGCGGGCGGTGGCTGTGCGGCACGGGGAGGCAAATAGGGATGTCTGGCGGTCTCCTGGGTTGATGGCGATCATGTATGCACGCGGCGAGGGCGGCGCGCGGTCTGTGGATGCTGGTCGAGGGTGGCGCTCTGGCGCACGCTCGGCATGGTCTGGGCGCGGCTTGTGCGCGTGGTCCAGGGCTTAGCAACGCTTGCGGCTGGGACAGTGAGTGGCGGTGGACGGTGGGCTGCCTCCTAGACAAGGTTGGCAAGGCTAGTTCTTCCTCTAGCTTGCTGTCGACAATGGGGTGACATTGGGGTGCTCGGCTGTTCATCATTAATGGCAATGGCAAGCTCACAGGGGTGCTAGTGTTGGGCAAATCTTTCTAGATGATCTACTGAGTTGTGTGTGATCTAACTAGGGAACAAGTTAGGCAAGAATCACTGCACACTATAGTGTTTGATGTTTTGTTTGATTTGTGTCTGCAACCTGTTTGATGAAATGGCCGCATGAAATCAAGTTTTGAATTTTGAAATGATTTTTGGTGGGTTTGCTAGATTGGTGCTGGTGAGTCTGCAGATGCTTGGGTTTTGAAAGTTGAGCTTGTTTGGGTGGGTTTTGAAAAAGTGGGATCTTCCCATATGAAGAAGATTCAATTTTGAATTGTCATTTAAACTATGCATTTGAAAGTTTCTGGATGATCACAAAGTGGGCCTTGATACTCTGTTATGAGTACATTCAAGGGGTGCAAAGATCCAGAAAAGTTTCTGTTAGGTTCTGAAAGTTTGAGACAGCCAAAGTAGGCATGGGAGTTAAATTGGCCAAAATGACCATTCACAATATATTTGTTTTGATTTACTTGTCTTTAAGAAAAGTGTGGGAAATGTTTTAGATGATGTTCATTTCACCTAAGAAACATTTTACAAGCAATGGATCACACAAACAAGGTGGTTTTTAAAGAAATTCAAAATCCATGCATACACATATACATGCATTCATGAGTTTATTTAGAAAAGTTTTTGTTAACCCTAATCTTGATGATTAGTGTTTGATGATCTAAGTTTGGTATTTTTGGGATGTTACAGTCGCCCCGGCGTTCTTGAGGCCGATGGTCATGGCGGTGTGGCAGAAGGCTCCGAATGGCGTGATGAACATCGTCTTTTCCTCGTCCTCGACAGCCATTTTGATCTGGTTGTACCTAGAGTAGGCGTCGAGGAAACACAGCGACTCCGAGCCCGCGGTGGAGTCGATTATTTGGTCGATCCGCGGGAGGACGAATTGCTCCTTCGGGCAGGCGCTGTTTAAGTTTGTGTAGTCGATACACATCCTCCAGGTCCCATTTTTGTTCTCGACCAGGACTGGGTTTGCCAGCCACTTGGAGTATTTGATTGGCCGGATGAAGCCTGCAGCGAGTAGACGCTGCACCTCCTCGGCGATGGCTCGGCGGCGCTCTTCATTGAAGGGCCGCAGCGACTGCTTGACGGGTCACAGTTTGGGGTCGGCGTTGAGTTTGTGCTCAGTGAGTTCCCTAGGGACACCAGGCATGTCAGAGGGCTTCCATGGGAAGATGTCCCTGTCCTCACGGAGGAACTCGATGAGCGCGCCTTCCTATGTTGGGCTCATGCCCGTCCCGATCGTCACCGTCTGGCTGGAGTCGCCTGGGACCAGCTCGACGGTGTGGGTGTGCGTCGTTGCCTCGAAGGCTGAGGTGTTGGCGCCCTCCGAATTGGGCTTCTTGAGTATGGTGGGGTCGTCGTTGTTGACCCTGCTCGCGTACTTGGCGAGCTCGTCGGCGTGGTTGGCCTCTGCCGTGATGACGGCGTCGGCGAGTTCGGCTCCTTTGGCCTCACACTCGGCGGCCATGTCGGGGTCGCCGTTGATGGTGATGACGCCACGCGGCCCGGGGAGCTTCATCGCGTTGTACGCGTAGTGGGGCGCTGCCATGAACTTGGCGAACGCCTGGCGCCCCAGGACGCAGTGGTAGGGGCTGTCGAAGGGTACCAGCTCGAAGACGATCCGCTCGGTGCGGAAGTTTGCTGGTGTGCCGAAGGTGACTGGCAGCGTGACCTTGCCGATCGGGTATGCCTTCAGCCCGGGGACGATGCCATGGAACGTGGTGTAGGTCGTCTCGACCATCTACTGCGGGAGCCACAGTCGCCTGCAGGTGTCCAGGTACAGGATGTTGATGGAGCTGCCGCCGTCCATCAATGTCTTGGGGAGCCAGTAATCTTCCACCTTGGGCTGGACCACCAGGGCGACTCGGCCTGGGTACTCGATGCGTGGCGAGTGGTCCTGGCGGCTCCAGGTGATGGGCTGCTCCGACCAGTTGAGGAACTGGGGAACGTCCACCTGGGCCACCGTGTTGACGGCGACGGCGCGGGCAATGACCTTCTTCTCGCGCTTCATGTTGAAGCCTGTGAAGGTGTGGAGCGAGCCGGCCACACTGCCGAATTTGCCGCCATTTGGCGGGTTGTTGTCGGGGTCCTCCCGTGCTCGCCGTGCCTTCTCGATCTCCTTGAGAGAGTGGAAGTCGGCGGTCGTGTGCGTGGCGGGCTTCCCTTCCCTGCTGTGAAATGCACAAGGCTGGTTAAGGAGGGCCGCGGGGTCGAACCTTGGTTTCGCCTTGTAGTTGCCGCCGTCGCGGCGTTGTCCTCCGTCACGGCGGAAGCTCTTGGGCTCGTGCTGCGCGTGCCCAGCGTTGGCGACGAAGTCGACTCCCCCGTCACTACGGCGCTTGCCGGTGAGGTGAGTGTTGCTGTAGCGTAGGTCGGACCGTCGTCCGTTGTCGTTGCCGTTCGTGCGGCGTTGACCTCCCGACTCGTCGTCGGTTTCCTGGTTGGGGTCTTCCTCCGCGTATCTTTTGGCGATCTCGAGGAGGTCCGGTATGTTGTCGAGTGTGCGATATGCTTGTTTGAGCTTGGCGACCAAAGGCTCGTAGTGGCACGAGGTCTTGAAGCAGTGGATCACGGTGTCCGGGTGGATGCCGGCCGTGTTGTACCATAGCTCTTGCCACCGTTGGACCCAGCTTCGGGTTGACTCGCGGGGTCCCTGGACGCATCGCTCTAGGTCCTCGATGGTGGTGGCGCGGGTGTAGGAACCCTCGAAGTGCCTTACAAAGGCATCACGCATCTCTTCCCAGGAGTCGATGCTATCCGGGGGGAGACTGTTGATCCACTGCCTGCACGCTCCCTCCATCATCAAGGGGAGGTAGCGGGCGGCTAGCAGGTCGGTGTGGCCTGCGATCCCCATTGCCATGAGGTAGGTGTCCAGCCACACAGAGGGGTCGTACGAAGGGTCGTACTTTTCTATTTCCTTCGGCGCTTTGAAGTTCGTCGAGTATTTTTCGCCTCGGATCATTGGTCCGAAGCACCGGGGCCCGAGTCGGCTTAGCGACCCCATCGGCTCGCCATTGCGGCGATTGGTTAGGGTGTGTCGCAGGTCGTCGGGCTGGCGTGCGCGCCAGCTTTGGTTGTTGATGATGTGGGTGCGGGCGTCGACGGGCTGGCCGTTGGGGGCGACGAAGTTGGTCGCTGGCCTAGGGTCGTTGGTGGAGAGTGCCGCGTTCGCGGGTCGGTGTTGGAGGGTCAGTGGTTCGGGTGGCGGGAAGTTGAGGGTATTTGCCGCTAATGGACGGCCGCTTGAGGCCGCCCTGCTGCCCGATGAACGCGAGTACATCCGGCCCTATGAGTCGACGCCTGCGTTTTGTTGCTCGGCCGCCTTTGCGAGCAGGGCCTTGACGTACTGGATATGGAGGGCGCCGTCACCGGTGGCCATGATGTTGTCAGCCGCTGCTCGGCCCGCCACGAGGTTGTCCATCGGGGTGGAGAATAGTGGTAGGACGTTCGCGTCTCGCTCTCGTGAGGAGACCACGATCCGCGGCTGGTCCCTGGGGGTACGCGGTTGGGTGGTGGTGGGGCGTCGTTCACCGTCGACCCTGGCAGGGGTCGGGCGCTTCCTCCGGGTGGCGCGTTCTCCCAGATCGCGCGTTCGGCCACGCGGGCCAGGTCGTTCTCATCGTCGAAGTTCAGGACACGCCCCTGGACGGTGGGGTTCAAGCGCGACCTGATTCGCTGCTGGTGGTAATGTGACAGCTCCTGCGCCGTCACCTGCTCGAGGCGAAATTTTTCGCGCTCGGCTTGCTCCTTGCGGACTGCCTCTGCCAGCTTTAGGCGGAGTTCCTCGACCTCCGTTGCCGTTGCGTTGGGAGGGATCGGGGTGGAGAAGGGATCCTCCGGCGGATCGGTGCCAGTCGCCATGTAGGTCGCGGCGTGGCGACCGGTCCCGTCGCGGAGATCGGCGGAGTTTTCCGATCCGAAGTCGAAGTCGAAGATCCCAAGGATGGAGGGATCCTTGAAGTCTCCCACGTTGGAGACCTGGGTGATGGAGCCTGCGGGCGAAGCCGCGGTGATGGACCCGGCAAGTGACGCCGGAGTCGCCGAGTCGGCATCGTCGTTGAGGGCCGCGTCTTCCGCGGCCGCGGTGTTTTCGGCCACGTCGCTGTGGTCCGAGTTGTACTCGGAGGCGAGGCGATGGATCGTGCGGACCTGGCTCTCGGAGAGCCGGTCGCGTGGCGGCGACTCGCGGATGCGAGACGAGTCCTCCGAGACGATGACGTTGGTGAGGCTGACGAAGAGGCTGATCGTGCCGACTGGCAAGATCATGCTGTGCGTGACGGGTCGCGCCGCCGGGACGTAGCTGCTCGGCAAGATCTGGAGCATCTCGCCGATTGCTATCATGCGACCGGTGGCGACCGACTCGTTGATGGGTAGATTGGATCTCGCCGCAGAACACCGGCCAGACCGGCCAGGCCCCACGGTGGGCGCCACTGTCGTGGGAATGACCACGGCAGACGCTGCAATCGGCAGCGAGTAGTAGAACGAAGGGCAAGGGCGGCCAGCCATCTGCGGTGCGAGATGAGGGCGGAAACACAGGGTTTTACCCAGGTTCGGCCCCCCGGAGGGTAAAGACCTACTCCTGCTAGATTGTATTATGATGGAGGTACAATGGGGTGAGCTCGACGGCTAGGCGGCGAGTCGCTTGGGTGGATGATGGAACGTATCCTCTACATGCCCTGTAGGGAGGTTTATAAAGACTCACACCCTAGGGTTTACATATCTCAACCGAATCAGTTAAGGTTTCGGTACTCATTTAACCTAATCCGACTGGGCCTATCTACTCTCCTGCGCCTTCAGCTTCCAGTCGCTTGGATCCACGCCAGGTCTTGATCCAGTCGCCGTCCTGCAGGCCCACTCGCCAGTTCCTGGGCCAGTCGGAAATGTCCTGCTGGGTATACCCCGGTAGGCATATCCCCATCAGATGGGATGACGAACATTGTTGCAGGAGAAAGTTTTCCTTTTCCTCGCACGGAAAATCCATTTTCCATTTTCCGAGCGCAAAAAACGGGGTGTTTTGTGAAGCAACCACCAAATGGATAATTCAACATGATACCACCCCATTTTTCAAAAATACTAGACCACCTTACATAGACAATGTCTCAACCGGGGGTTCTCAAACCTCTCCGTCCCTCCCTGGTGAAAAAGACAAATTCCTGCCGAATCGATAGAAAGTGGGTCCAATTTGAACTACAGGTATATGATTTAAAGCTCGTGATTTTTTGCAAAAAATGTTTTAGTTTCACAATATGATATTCATTCACGATAATTCATCCATTGCATTCATCAAAAATGTTGAATTAAAAACCCTAGATTTAAAATCATATTTTGAAGTATGATATTATTGCTACTATGGACTAATATGGGATTAGAAAATCCACTATTTTAAAATAGTCAAAGTATTTCTAATTAACACCCTAAATTGATTTACTGAATTTTATAAAAATTTAGAGACAAAAATCAATTCGTTTGGACTTTTTTGAAAAAGATAAAAAAGAATTAAGAAAATAGAAAAAAAAAAGGAAAAAAAGAAAAAAAGTAACCGGCCAGTCAGCTAGCCTGGTTGTAATATACCGCTCGGTAAGGTCAACCCGGCCCAAGTACTATGTCTGCTTCGTGGGCCGAACCTAGTTGTCATCCGTGGCCATGGTCCAACAGTTGAAGCTTTAGTTAATATCATATGTACACAGATTGAAACAACAAAGGAAGTTGGTTGTAGTGGTTGCCGTCGCTAGTGGAGTGAGGGAGGTCGCGGGATTGACCCCCCGCGGCGCCTTATTTTTGTTGTCAATTATTTTGGAAAAGAATGTCATGAATAATCCTGGCGACATTCAAAGATGTAACGCGTACTTTTAACCAACAAGATTAATGGGTGTGCTGGTTAGAGTTGCCTGTTTGTGGGACTAGGT
Organism: Avena sativa; assembly: GCA_916181665.1. Taxonomy (NCBI): domain Eukaryota; kingdom Viridiplantae; phylum Streptophyta; class Magnoliopsida; order Poales; family Poaceae; genus Avena; species Avena sativa. The sequence continues at coordinate 422,867,797 of OV702293.1, forward strand.
CTCTAGTTCGAATCTTGCACCACCATGTTTTGCCTCTTATGTTTCTAAAGCCCGACATAACAACGTCAGGTTAATAAAATAAACGTGGGAGTCTGCAACCAGAACATTGGCGTGGCGTAGAGGTGTTCTCATCTCTGTAAAACGATCTATGGTCGTGAGTTTGATCCTTCCTATTTCCTTTTTTTGTGATTATTACACGTGTATAAAAATTTACATGTAAACATGCCATGTAGGCATAACTGCTGATGTGGCTAACTATTTAATCCAATGACGATTTAAATTGGTCATAATGAGGTATAAATAAGGCTCTGAGTTATACCGTATAGGTTATGACGATTTAATATGATGAAATTACGACGATTCCGACACAAAACGTCGTAATTTTATAGAGTTTTGACCTCTTCAGATAGCCTATCACCATCTTGTGTGAAATCGTCATAAATCTATGACGATTTCATTTTCCGTCACTATGAGAAGGTCACAAGTTAACATATTTCTTGTAGTGGTAGGCAACACGTCGCGCCCATGGCACACTCCCGGCTACGCATCGATGTGAGACTTGCATGTGCCCTCGTGTCGGTCGTGTTTCTGGAACATGCACTTGTGTCGATCGCCTTTTGACGCGTGTTGGTTTGCGATGTTATGTGTTGGTTCACTTGTGCCTATATATCGTGTCCCTTGACGTCCTCGCTTCTCGTCCCATTGTTCGTTTGCTATTGTCCCTTCGTTGTATAAGTCATGTTGGCTTTACTCGCTCATGTGGTCGTGGCTACCCCTCGCCCTCGTTGTAGCATCGTCATCCTGCTAGAACCTGGCCCATTCCAAACGGAAATGATGTTTCGACCATGGCGCCAACACATAATTTTGCATGTAGGACTAAGCCGCTTGACCGTTCCAAACCGTCTTTGTAGTTTGGATTCAAGTGTATATTTATAGGATTCGATAGTTAATTAATTGTTTCATAATTGGTCGTGAGTTTTTCTAATAAGGCATGTTGGTTTGTTAATTACCTTTCTGTCTTTAGTTTAATTTGGACAGTGGCAAGTGCTATTTAGTTTATAATTTAGTCTTGTTTAGTTAATTCATGTGTATTCCTTCATGATTCAGTATTGGTATCTTATTACTGCTATTCAAGATTTGTTTACTTTTTTTGAAATGATGGAGAACCACAGCCTGTGCATCAAGATTTGTTTACTTAAGATTTAGTTGATAATAATAACCTAATGACTGTCAAGTGTCATTGGATTATTGCATTTGATTCTTTAAAGTAATCCAATGGTTTGAGGGTAATTTATATTGCTAGTGGCTTTTTCTATTTCTAATGTCTCTATTATTACTTCTGTGATTATGTTGTTGTTGTCTATGGTTATCTACTACTGTAACTTGTTGATGATCATCTGATAACGATTCAATATATTTTCAGTTGCCTTGTTTCCTTTTTATGGATTGAACTTCTTTGTTTTTGTTACTGTCACTTCTCCATTTGCTCAAACCCCCTCAGACTAAAAAGGTCCAGAATAAGTTCCTGGACTTTAACTTGGATTCTAAATCAAATGGTTTCACCCTAGGTGAAACCAACATTTTAACCATAACAAAATGGTTGTCTTTGATGTTTGTTTTGCAGGTCAAGAACAAGATAAGAGCAAGAAGTGTAGATAGGTTTCCTTCTATTTTTGACCTAGCTTGTATTAGGTTTTGATCCAAGTTTGCATTTTATCTTTTTATTCTACTTGTAATAAATCTTATAAAAATACTCCCGTTGTAAATAAAAATTTTGTGATCAATATAAAGTTCACGCTGTATTTTTCTGAGTTTAATTTTTTTTATCATGAATTTTGGAATTTGAACTCAAGTTTAACTAAGTCAAACATCCATTCTGAATTCAAATAATTGTATGAGATTCTATTTCCTTTAGAATCTATTTTTATGTGTAATTCAGTATGAGCCATTGACTCATTGTATTTGTGTTGAATAACTTTGAATTCCTAATTTTAAAAAATATGAAGATCATTTTGAAATTTGAATTCAAATCCTAGTGTCGACCTAAGCAAATGTTTTTTGAAAATTTACCAAATTTTCAAATATATCTAAGCAAATGCACAAACATAAAATCTATCCCTCATCGTATCATATTCTTTGAGATGTTACACCTTGGTTTCCCTGCTCTAAGAGCATATCTAGCAGACACCCAAAAAATGCCGGACCTAGAAAATTCCGGCGGTTTTTCAAGCCGGGTCGCGAAATCTGGCCCGAAGAGACACCGTAAACACGGCCCGACGCGGGAATTTTTTCGGGCCCCTGGGAATCGACCCCATCGACCCATAAATCCCCGGTTCCAAGCTCGATTCCCAGGTCTCGATCCATTTCTCTGCCACCGCCCCCTCGACGCCTCCGTCGTGCACCACCGTTCAAATCGCCGAGCACCGGCGAGCAATTTATCGCAGGCGGCAGCAGATCCGCCCGATTCACGCCGTGATGGACCATCGGGGATCTTCGACACCGCGTTTCTGTCGCCTGACGCCCGCGGAGGAGGAGGAGCGTCGCCGGTGCACGCGCTCGGACGGGGCGTGCAAGCGCGCCGCCCTCCACTACACGAGGTGGGGCTCGCCGGTGCCGGCCACGCTCCTCCGCCGCGAGACGGAGGAGTTCGACGCCCGCATCCGCGCCCACCGGGGGGAGGGGAGCTCCTCGCGCGCGCTAAGGACTCCGCCGTCGCCGGTGAAGGAGGAGGAGCTCCCGGAGGGACGCGTCATCACGGAGGCCGACTATGATCTCGACGATGCCTCCTTCGACCGCTGGGTCGAGGTCATCCAGCACCGGAGCATCGTCGAGGCGGAGGTGGAGGCCTATCGAGCTCAGCGCGACGAGCTCATCGACGACATCCTCCTCGAGCAGGAGCTCACCGTCGACCGCGATTCCCGCGGGAAGGAGGTGGAGGTCATCGACCTCGTCTCCGACAGCAGCTCCGGGTTGTCGGACTTCGACTTCTCCAACAAGGAGTGAAGCCCGCCGTCGGAAGGGTCGCCGCCGCTCCCTGGGCTCCGGTGAGCCCGATTTTGTGTACATGCTAGGGTTTAGCGGCGGAGACGGCAGATCCCCTATAGTATTTAGGTTGAATTCGCGTTTTGTACATATGATCGTGTCAGTATTATGTATGAACTATGCTCGCGTTTTGAAATCCTCCGTAAATGTTCAAAATTCTCGTGTTTACGGTTTGAATTTGTGGTTTCTATTCTGGCCATCGTGTTCTTCGAGCAAAAACTAGCTCGAAGCCTCGAACGTGATTTAGAAACGTATTTTTCGGTTCGTGTTTTTTTGGTGTCTGCTAGAGATGCTCTAACCCTTGCACACTAAAGTCTCTCCAGACAAAACCCGAACCATTTTAGAAAAAATTGAACAACTGAAGCACACTAACTACGAAGCTAACTTAAACACGCCAATTTTGACCACATAACACAGATTCGTTATAGAGGCCATCATAATATGTCCTCAGGTACCGCTCATCGTGGCAATCAACAAAATGGCTAGCCACCAGCTGTCCCTTGAAGAAGAGGAAACTAGCGTTTGTGGCGGCCTTGCTGTTGAGGAACAGGAGCTCCTTGTGCTCCCTGACCCATTGTTCACTCGGACGCTCAGTGCAGTGGAACTCCATGGTCTTGAGGAACTTGCTCCTCCCGAGAAAGAACTTGGACATATCCCTCTGCCACTCATGCCCCCGGTAAACTTCGATCACCACTTTCTGTAGGTGGTTTTCGATGCGAGCGACGGATCTCTGTATCTCCCACGACCCAGACGCGACATCACGAGCCCTGGACCAATTGCTTGGCTGTAACAAGAATTTCAATCATATGATACACTCAGATGTTAACTTGGGAAGACATTGCGTGGCGCGTTAATGTGGCATATACTAAGCAGATCAGTTGGCCGGCAAAAACAACTTACTCTGATGTAAAGCATCTCCAAGCGAGGGAACAGTTTGAGCAGTTGCATAAGCCAGTCGATGTACCCCTCCTCGATGTACTCCTGTTGATCGTAGCTCAGCTTGACGGCTAGTGTCTTTATGCTTGGCATGAGGGTCTCAACATGGATTGATTCTTTCTGGATATGCGTTAATCTGAATGATTAATAAGTTACTTGAATGGCGATTTAGATTTGTTAGCTTACCGTGAAGCTGGTGTCTCCTATCTCAATCGTGTTGGACATGCCGAGGTAGCCTATGGACTCAAGCTTGGGCGCGTGGACGACCTTGATATGATACTTTCTTTCGGGCATGTACGTGCCCAGCACCTGCTCCAGGTTGGGAGCGTCGTCGATGAAGAGCTCCTTGAAGTCGCCGCTGCTGTTCAGGACCTTCAGGCTCCGAGACCGGACACGGAGGCTAGAGAACTCGCCGATGATTCGGATGGTCAGGTGTTCCAGCACCATGCACTGCGAGAAGATGGAGTTGAGCGAGTCCTCGGAGATCACGACACTGCACAGGTTGATCTCGGTGAGGCGGGCGAGGGACGTGGCGGCGGCCTCGGTGGTGTCAGGAAAGGTGCCATGGGTCGCGTGGAGGCGTTTCAGGGACGAGCAGGCGAAGAGGGATTCCGGGATCCCGTCGTCGTAGTTGAAGTTGAAGTGGAGGAAGAGTTCTTCTATTCCGCGGCTCGACAGATCCCGGAGCCAGCCGTCGACGGCGCCCTTGTCCCCGGGGAGGAAGCGGGTCCTGAAGGAGCGTATGGGCTTATCGGGGTGGGCGGCGAGGATGGAGGTGACGGCCCTGACAACGTTCCGACAGCTGCTAGGGGTAGCTTTGAAGTCGAGGAGGGTGGACGGGAAGAGGTGGCGCCAGCGAGAGGCGAGGATTGAACACCTCGCTGCTTCATCGATCGCTGGAGAGGATGGTCACCAGCATGCTGTCCGGCAGTTTGCTGATGCGGTCGCGGCCGACGGTGATCGCCATGTCCGGTGGCAGTGATTTCGGCGTGCGATCCGAGGTGCTGCTGCGCCGCCGCCGGCAGCAGTAGATCGACTGGCGAGTTTACAAAGGCCAGATAGCGGTTTTTCAGACCAACCCCGCTAGGTTTAACTCACCGGATAGCGGTGGCTTTGCCAAGGGAGTGCCTATATCTTAGTCGTCCGAGAATTTCTTATGTAAGTCGCTGATGTCGTCCTAATATTTGTACTAATTCTTAGTTACAACCTAGTTACAACTTATAAGATTTGTACTAATTCTCAGTTGCAACCTAGTTGCAACTCATTGATTCTCAGTTACACCAGAGTTGCAATTCATGTATAACTTCTATTTTGCACGAATCACGAGGTATATCGAACGGTGAAAGAGACGACTGAGACTTAAAAAGTTTTCAGGCGCATGAGAACTAGCAAATCCGCTTTGTTAAAACAATTTTTTTCGCCAGATAACGGTGGGCTCAAGTAGGAGACTGTGCTGTGTATATTTAGGAACGTCCCTACATAGCGACGAGCGAAATGGGAGCAGTCTAAACCGTAAAAACCAGGTTGTAGAAGAGCAATAAAAGCATTTTGTGCTGCTAGGCGAAGCGGTTGAGTGCTGCACTCTGGATGGCTAAAGTCCACTAGCCGAAAGCATCACTAGCTTATGCTCTGACCCAAGTAGCATGGGGCACGTGGAATCCCGTGTGAATCAGCAAGGACCACCTTGCAAGTGAGGGAAAGGTGAAAAGAACCCTCAATGGATAGTGAAATAGAACGTAAAACCATGTTGAGCTCCCAAGAAGTGCGAGGGAAAAGTGAGACAGGATTTAGAACTTGCTATCCTTTTGCCTAATAGGCAAAGATTTACTTCTATATAAAGAATGATTCATTTGGATCAGATCAATACGAGGACCCAATTCCGTTGCATTGCCAGAATCCATGTTCCATATTTGAAGTGGGCTGGTCCGTGCTTCTATCATGATACAATGCATCAATCGAGGACACACGACATAAGGAATTGTTAGATCTCCAAACTGAACTTCGCCTTCACCAAGTGTGGGTTTTCACTGGTCCTAACTAACGGTTGGCAAGCGATCCCCTATTCTGCATCCCGAAGATCAGACGGTCCAGAGTCGGAGCGATCATTCTAGCAAGTTACTCAGCTTGAGTTTTCCAGTCAATCAATATATTATGCGGGTTCTTAGTCTTTTGGTCCACATCTTCGTGACTTATAGAAAGGGTCTCTTTATTTTACAAGATCATGGAAGCTTCAGAAACCATCCGAGATCTTCTGAAAACAAGAAATGTTGCATCAAAGGGTTCAGTGGTAATATCATAGTGAAATCGAGTTTCTTGATTTAGTCGATATTCGTACCTTAATTTGTTGCTTATTCTCTCCTAATAAAACCTAGTCCCTCAACTCGCTCTAAAAAAATGGGATTCTGTGTAATGAGTTGTTGATAGAAATCCAAACATTTATTGATGCATCCATAAGGTAGATCCGCGGCTACTCCTCTGATGCGAAAGTAATTGTGCATCGTTCGCATACCTGTAGCAGCTTCAAGTAGATTGTATATTAATTATCTCTCTCTGAAAGTATAGAAAAAAAGGGTCTCTGCGCCGAGATCCGCCATAAAAGGCCCAAGCCATAACAAGTGAGAAGCTATGCGGCTCAGCTCTAACATAATTACCCTAATTGTTTTCTAAATGAGTATATATTAATATCACGGAGATACCAATTACATCCGGCCTCTGCAACAACGCATGCCCTAGCGTCCTTACAGATACACATAGCCCAGAAAAAAAAGAATTACAAAATAAGAAAAGTCCTGCTGTAGCGATCAATTTCTTGCAGCAGCGACACTAGCAACACCAGAAATCCACCCTCTCCAATAGCGACGCCTTTAAGAAGAAAACAGTGCATAAACACCATCGTCGTCTGATCAAAGAGCATAGGTTTTCACCCTGGAGAAAGTCATCACTCACAAAAAGCAATTAAGGTCAGACCTTGGGTTTTCACCCTGCAAGATCAGACTACAAACTTAGCTGGCCCTTTGTGGTATTTGAATATTTTCCAAGAATTTAGAATAGAGTTTTAGATTCTATCACTCAGAACCATCCAACGCGAAGGAAGGAGCCGATCCTAGCAACACCCCATTACATCTTTCCAGTCGACACCATCTGAAAATGTTACCATAAAACCAGCACATTACGAGAAAAATATCGATTTAGTACTACTTTATGTTCTAGCAGCAAAAAGCCACCACAGTTGGATGAGGTGTTTTCATAAAACACTAAACCAGCTCTTGGGGATAGACGCTGTTTTTGACTAACCGGGCCCACCTACAGGACTGACGTGGCACCTTGGGGAGGGCGGCCGGCACGCTCGTCAACGGCCGTTAACGGCAGCAGTAGGACCCATCTATTACTGTGTTGGTCCTATCGAGTTGGGGGTAACGGGTTAGGTTCCAGATAGTTTCTCCCCCACACGCGCTTTCCTGATCGCCCTCCCCTCCACTCTGTCTATATTGGCGGTGATGGTGGAGGATAAAGAAGCGGCACAGATTCCTCCGAGGGCGGCGCTGGCTGCATGCACATCGGTGGCTGTGTCGATTCAGGCTCCATGTGCAACATCTCAATCGGCTGCGATGATTCGCGGCATGCGGTGGAGCTGGCCCTAGAGGCAAGGTCGGCGGATGCACTGGCGCGAGCTGTGATCTCTTCCATGTCGAAGAGTAGCCATCGATGGGCTTCCTCCTTCTGCGGCATCAAGTTCATCCTGCCTCTATAGCTTAGATTTTCTCTATAGTTTAGATTTAGCTAGTGTTTGTGACTCTTTAGCTACTGATTTTGTGTGTCTGTATTTTATATTTAGCAACTCATTGTGACTCTATAGTGATATGTGTTAATGCTCGCTGATTTTTCATTGTTAGTTTAGATTGTGCAAATATTTTGTCAATGTTAGTTTAAATTATGTCTCTAAATATGTTAACAGTGCTGTCAAATATATGTGTCACTAGATTTTTACATCATTATAGTACCCAATGTTAATATGTGCCTTTGTTATGGTGTGTAGTATAGATGATGACATATGGGAGACCAGATTTAATTTTTATGGTGAAGATAATTAACACTACCTAAAGCTGATATTAAAGTGTTGAATTTGCTAGCCCTAATAGAGAGTATCATGGTTATGGAATAAGGGATATCATGTATTATGTGAGAGAAAAGGGGAAAGGACGTGAAGGGATGGAAGTAATTGACATCATGGCCAAGGTTAGGGAGATGATTGCCATGTATGAAAGTGACGATGTACTGAACATCACCGTGTTGAAGAAGAATGCAAGATGGCCAGCTAATCGATTTGAACATTGAGGAAGAAGAAGTAGAATTAATGAAAGAGCCACTAATAAATTTAGTTGACTCAGATGGTGTCAACTATATCTCATATGATGATGATGATGATGACGACATTATTCTAGTGGCATGTTGGGGATACGCTATATGGGTATCCTCATAGCATGTCTCTTATCCGGATAACCCGGATGGCCCACAGTTGGTAGCATGGCCCATGGCCTGCTGGGCGGCCCAATTAGATGGATCCAGAAGGGAGGCACATGCCGGATAAATGAAGGCTATAGTGGAGTCACCAGCGTACCCGGAGCCTTGGAGTACAAGACACGCTAGACTAGTAATAGACAGTGTAGGACTCTGTAACCTGTCCGGCTAGGACTCTTCCCTGTAACCCTAGAACCTGGAGACTATATAAGTCGGGCCTATGGGAGCCTTTAGGGCATCGTTTTTACATACACCTCGCACACCGAACCTATCTCTGTAACTTGGCGTATTGCCATTATAGTGATTTATAGCAGGAGTAGGATTCCGCCACCGTTGTGGGATCTGGACCTGGGTAAGCTGTGTAACCTCGTACCCGTCAACCGTCCGCTTTCCCCCACGTCTCTAAACACGCACTGTGAGGACCCCTCCATGGTGTACTCGTCGGCAATACCACGATAGTTGGCGCCCACCGTGGGGCAAGAGGCGCTTCAGGCTCTTCAGCGGGCGAGGACCAAGATCTTCGCGAGAATCGGTGAAACCATGGCCATCGATCACGTTCTCTTCTTCGGCAACGTTTCGATCGTCCCACCCGAAGAGTTCTGGATCCCGGCGAAGACGAACCCTACGCAGTGTTCGATCGTTCCTATCAGAGACATCCACCTCTTCATTGGTGAAACTGACTCGGGCACTAGTTCCCTGGGAGTCGGAGGAGCATCAATACCCGCACGGACCGCCTACGGGCAGGATATGTTCGCGGAAGGATCGATGTTGGATCTCTCTTCGGAGCTTGCCGGCAAAGATCAGAAAAATTCAAGGGTCACCCAAACCACCCCTGTGCAGGATATAAAGGTGGAAGATCACTGCAAATCTGCCGGCTTCGCCCGTGCGTCTGGACAGCAGATATCCAAGTTCGTCGGCGTGGTTACCATCTTCGATCTGGCGTGTTGCGTTCAGAGAGAGGGAGAAAACCCCCGCGATTACCTTGCCAGGTGGCTCCGTATACGAGCCTACCTGGCCCACTACCCCAATGATGATGCTATGTATCACTTTGTGTAAGGACTGGACCATGGCACGCTTCTCCGGCATTCTCTAAGACGGTAGCAAGCTTTGGGGCGTCTTACCTTCGAAGGCATGGTGAACACCATCAACAACTACGCGGAGGCTAAAGCGGTGGCTCAGACAGCACTTGCACTCATTGACGGAGCCCCTCCGATTCAGCCACCACCACCACCGCCTCCGGCCGCCGTCGCCGCAGCCACGCCAACACCTCCAGTCATCGTCGCTGCTGTTGCACCTCCACCCCCCGTCATGAAGGAAGTCCTGGCACCTTCCGACTCTGTGATTGACGAGCTTTATGCCGACTTCAATGCAGATTCGGAGGAGATAGATTTCAGTCCAGAAGAGCTAGACTCCGCCATGCAGGAGATGGAGGAGGAGTACACACGCGACGAGCAAGCCAACAATGCTGTCGCGTCTCGTGAGGTGTTCGTCACCATAGGGACAGTGATGGATGAAGACCAACCCGGACGAGCTCCGCCTACAGCGCTGGACAAGGGGAAGGGACCACTTGTTGCTGCTAACAATGATCGCGCAACAGTCATGCCCCCTCCACCTAACCCAGTGCAACAGCCGCAGGAACTCGGTACCGGTCCGAGAAATAACAACACCGCAAACTTGCTGCCTCCGACATCTACGTCTGCTGCTGCCCAAGTCACTCCAGCTGATAGAGTGATGTACGACGATCTCCTCGTCGAGCCATTGACCGTAGCTCATATCCGGAACATGACCCAGCTTGACGAGAAGCGCCAGCAGCTGCTAGAGGAAGCGCAGGCCATCGCGGAGCCGGGCGCTAGGCTAGATCGAGATCTGGTCAACACGCAGAAATCTATAGAGAAAGCTAGAGCAATGGAGGCCGAATACAAGACTTTGCTGCAGCAGCAGAAGGCCAAGAAATCTCCAGCTCTCGTCATCAACGATCCTGGTGTATGGTGAAACCTAGGATGGGCTCCTCCGAAGCCGGCACAGGCCAAGCCATACATTGACAGTGAAGGCAGGCAGGTGATGCCCACTCCTCTCCTCAACCTCGCTGTTGCCAAGACCCTTCTGGAGCAGGATCGATCGCCTGAGGCGGTGGAACAGGTATATGACCTAGTGTCCAAGGCAGTGAAACAGCAGGAAAAGTCCACCTCTCAGAGGCTTGAGTCTAACCCAGCATTCTGCCGATCTAGCCAGCACAAGCCGCCAAGCGACAGATCTCCTCTTGATGTCGGGACCCAGACGGGTTCATCAGAACAAAGACAGAGGGAGGCACGCAACAGGATGCTATCCCCATATCCTCCGACCATGGAGAGCAGGCCCAACCTCGTCGCCCATCGCCACCGCCTCGCTCTCCCCGACATCGCGAAGACCCCAAGGCTCACTGTCGTATGGATATGCCCCCGCCAAGACAGAGCGGCATCGTCATCCACGACAACACGAAGCAGACACGTCATGATGGAGAACGCAACCAGGGACACAAGAGTAGGTCGCGCCATGACCCTCCGCGTCCGACAAGCAATCGCGACATGTGCGGTGACCCAGCATACCACTGCATGATGTAGTACACTATGTCGTTGACATAACACCAATGAAACACCGTTCACTAGTATTACATCCCTCAGAGTGGTACAACAGAAACATAGCAGGTCCATGACATGACTATAGGTTACAAATCAACTCTTTACATAAGATCCAGAGAACACTCTAGGTTAAAGAGAGAGAAAGAAACTTCTTACAAAGAAGAATCAGAAATAAATAACTCATAGCTACCCTACTTATAAAATTAGTAGCTAAACTACGAGGCTTGCATTGCTGCTATTGCAATACTCTACAGAAGTAGGTTCCATGGTTAGAAATTCTATTCTTATCTAATCAGCAACTTCTTCTTCACTTGAGTTGATGTATATGTTGACTTTCTTGACTTCATTGAAGAGCGTTAGCTTTTGATGATAATTCCTGGAGCATAACTTGATGTAGGCGTTGTCTGTATTGGCTTTAGAACCTAGCAAGGGTTAAGAAGATACTTTGAGTACGAGCGTACTCAGCAAGTTCACTAGAAAAGGAGTGTTTGATGCACTATATCTATAGACACAGACCATAGGTCGTAGGCAATGCAAGTTTTCGTAAACATTTCTTCAAAGGTTGCTTTTATTCTGAAAAGCTATGTCCGTCAGCCTTCACGGGTTTACCAGAACCTTCATGGGGTTCCTTTCCCGCCGCGTTCGCAGCTCCTTCCCGGAATAGGGAGTAACAAGTTACAGTTCTTACACTCTACAGAGGTGCGTCACTTCACCCATGAGAGACCTTAGGTTTTGTTGCATGGCCGGGAGTATGTCCCCGTTCAAACTTCCTTGGTTTGAGGCCCAACCTAAGATCCAAGCCAATCACTGCCTTCTCCGTGACCCCGCATGTCTCCTTGGTGTACACCATGCCCACCTTTTGAATTACGGCAATGGTTTGTACAGACCGTTCAGATGCCGGAACTATCGTGGGACGTTGAGGGCTCCCACCCATATGCTGCATATCCTCTATGAATTACCATAAATAACACGCTACGAGTGATAACAGCCACGACCCGCACATCCAGCTCCATGCGAGAGGGAAAAGATACAGCTGACTTTTCCGTCCCATTCCAAATCTCATGGTCAACGCGTAATATACGGCGCAAGAATCACTGGCGACATTGGTTGTTAAGTCCTAGGTAATATGTTACTTTACCACCGGAACTCTTATAGTAGGTTATTACCTCATGGTAAATAACCTATAATCACATTATTATGAAAATAGTGTTTTCTGACCTTTTTCAAATGCAGGTGATGACAACACTGGATTTGTAAAATACTTTATAGAAAATAATCAAAGGACATGAACAAGTGTGAACTTTCCTTTTGTGATTACAAGATTATGCACTCACGGTCTTCAAGACAATATAAGATACAATAGCGGAAATCTGCATCATTGGTCCGGTAAGGACTAATGTTTAAAGAATCAAGATGTTTTTATGCATAAGTAATGTAATGCAAGTTGATAAACGTGAATCCCGAGAATAACGTTGTTCTAGGGTTTGGGTACTGGAAAGGGTTTCCTTGGAATGTGTTGCCCTTTTAGATTAAGTTTCACACATGTGCTTCTTATTAAGGCTTGTGAGTGTGTGGAAGAACATGTATTTATACAACAACAAAATACACAATATGGAATGCTACTCAAGGTTGCTTACATCTTAATTGTTTATCTTCAAGTTTTACTTTACAAGTAATGTCACTTATACAGAATTTAAGTATTAACAATCTTATTATACAAGTAAAGTATAAAGTAAAGTGATTGTGATTAGTTGTTATTTGTTTTCCTGAAGTGGCAAAACTAATAACTTTTGAAGAAAATCTTACTCAATTTGGCAGAAGCATTTAAGCTTTTAAGTTAATCTTATGAGGTGTTCTTTCTAGTTATAGTCTTTAAATAAGAAAGAATTACTTTATTTGAATAATGACAGCATTAGTATTTGAGACTTATCTATCTTGGTTTTTAACTTGGTTGGTTTGGTATTAATATACTTTTATAACTTAATTATAATAGACCAAAGTTAACTATAAAACATATAATAAAGTCTTTAGTATTATATTTAAAGTATTATAGACTAAAGTTAACTTTAAGGACATAGATGGACTTTAGGTGAAATGCTTGTTATACTTATACCTTGTTCACTTTATAATTTTTCTTTAAAGTTACTTAAGAATGGTATTATTTTTAGTTGGTAATGGTTTCTTTACATTATAACTATATATAGGGATTACCTCCTTATAAGGGTGTGGTTAAGGTTTATGAATAAGTAAACAATATTATTCACTACTTATGAATTCACGTATAGTGTTTTGATTTGTTTATAAAGTTGTGGTTAATGTAAAGAATGGGTTTTATCTCATTACCATTATTCTTGGAGATCTTATATTAGATAAGGATTCTCTTACAAAATAATTTATACTTATGGTTGAAAGATAATTTAATAAAATTTTATTTAAATAGTGTTAAATCATTTTGACTTCATAATATTATAATTTAAGATTAATACTATTTATTATATTTATTTGGTTAATTTAGGAAATATTAACAAATTTTATTTGTCATTTAGGAATTATTAACTAAAGAAACAGGTTTAAATTCAAGTTATCAAAGTGTTTAACTTTTTTTTAACTCAAAAGTGGAATATCACATTTTTAACTTGTAGGTATTATTTTTGCGATCACTTTGGTATATTACATTTCTTTTTGTGATTTATAAATAAGAAGATATGATTTTAATAAGGTTTATTACTTTAAAAATACTTAATAAACAATAAATATTTAATTAAGTGAAGTAATAATGTATAATTATAATGTTAGAGTATAATTCTTATTTTTCTAAGATTTTTGGTATTTTATTTAAATTTTTAACATTTACCATTATTTAAATATTAATTATCAAAGTACTAAAACTTTATAAAGTATTTATTAAATAATATTTATTTAAATAATTATCATAATAATATTTAATAATAGTTTTAAGTTGTAGATTTTATTTTTCTAAACATTTCCCTATATTATATGTATTTTTCTGATTTATAAAACTAAAGATATCAGTTTTACAAGATTTAATCATTTTATTTCATTTCTGGAATATTGTTATTTAAATTTGTATTGTTTTAATTATTTCCTAAACATGCACTAAACTTTTTACACCCAGACTGGATATACCCAATTCACAGACATGTGGGGCTTAGGGCCACGTTGATGTGCCACGTTGGCATGAACCATTAATCCTTTTTGCACTCAGAACGAACCTAGCCACAGAGATGAACTTGTGGGTCCGTGACCATGTTGGCAAGCCACATCAGCAATGAGACCCACACCAGGTTTGACTTGCTCTGGTCGACACGGTGGACGGTGACTGTCGCCGGCGACCCTCTAGCGGCGGCGCTGCGATGCGCGAGTGGATGCGAATGTTAGTGGATCGGAAGCGCATGAACCTGGGCAACCTAACTAGGGTGGCGTAGTGTCTAGGGGTGGCCAGGAGCCTCGCCGGCGGTGACCAAAGTGGAGATAGCATGGCGACGCTCGAGGCCAGAATGATCCAGGGATGGATAGGGAGGAAGGTAAGGTCCTAGAGGACCGTTAGCTCACCGGGAATGCAGAGAAGTGGTCGAGGAAGCAAGGTGCAGTTGTAGACGGCGGGGATTGACGTCGACGAATGGCGTCGGGGTTGGAGAAGATGGATCAAATCCCACAGTTAGGGACCTCCCTGACCAGCGTGCTTCGGGGCAAATGACGAAGTCGAGCACCGCGGTCATCATGGTGGCCTCAGAATGGCAAGGGAAGGTCAGGAGCAATCTCTGGCTCGAAGCACGGTGGTTAGGGTTTCGGCAATTTTTGCAGAAGAGGAAGAGAGAGGTTGAGAGAGAGGTGATGGGGAGATAAGAATGAGAGAGGGTATCCCGGCGGTTCTTATCCCTTCCTCTGGAGCTCAGCGGTGGCGGGAATCACAGCGACCGATCGACGGCGGCCGGCGCGACAGGCAGCTGCTTCCGCCGTCGCGAAGACGACGACGAACACAAGGCCAAAGCGATACGGGCTACCGGTGGGCTAGTGTTGGGCCGAAGTGGGCTACTGCGGAGTGTGCGGTGAGTTTTGGTTGTGTCTCGCGAGCGACGAATAGAGAAGAGAGGAAACGGTCCGTGGGCTAGAAACTGGGCTAACCTTGTTCCCCTTCTTTTATATTTTTCTTATATTCTGTTTTATTTTCTAGCTTTTTATTTAAGCAATTTTTTGACATTTCTTAATGGAATTTCCTTGCTAAATAATTGCAGTAATCATGAAGTTACTTAGATTTAATTTATGGATTTTTTTATAATGTTATATTTCTTTATTTTCTTATATAGATACTTTTCCTATTATTATTTGTAAAGGCTTTTAAATATGAATTTTTAATTTATTTTTATCCATAAACTTATTAAAGATTGCATTATTATTAATCCATGAGTTTTGATTCTTATTGATTTATAATATTAAAGAATCTTTTATATATAGTGATCCTTCATTATTACTCAAAACATAAAGTTTGAGTAATTAATATGGTTAATAATATTCTCATAAGTTTAGGAAATAGCAATATATATATATATATTCTATTACAACAACATATGAGTTAAGGTCTGAATTGAAAATGCTTACCATAATTTCTTAAAAGATTTAATTTCTCATGTTTCCTTTATTGATGTGAATAAAGTTTAATGTCTAAGACAGATTGTTTTTTTATGTTTGTGATCATGAATGATATCACCATTAAATTAAAATAGTAAAATTGTTTTCTAAGCTAACTTATGAGAAAGAATTGATAAAGACAGTTCCTAAGCATCAATGAAAATGATGATTGAAAATGACAAAGATGTGCTCATGTGATTTGATATAGTAAATATTTCTATGAAGCTTTATGTAAATAAGATGATAGATTAATTAAATGAAATGGATAATATGTTTTGTAAAGATCTAGGGTCTATTTACCAAGAATTCCTATATTCCATACTTCATAATTCTGGACTTCTAATTGAGGAATTCCTTTCCTAGATATGCTACTTCTTCTTATCCATCATCATGTGTTAACAAGATGAGCTTTACCTCACAAGAATATTCTTATCCACCTTTTATTCTTCTAAATTTATTTGTAAATCCAATGAGCTTGACACTAAAGCTTTTCATAATCTTTTCATATCCATACTTGGTTTATCCACTACTCTGTTGTTTATAATCCCCAATTCAACAAGTGGTTACTTCTAACTTCACTCATACCTTTCCTTAGTCATCCACCTTAATAATACTCCATTATCTTATACTAGGGTTCAATCATGTTCCATCCACCAATGCCACTTATACATGATATAAGCATTCAATCTTGGTGACTTAAACATGATCATTATAATCCTTTGATCATTTATGACTTAGGTTTCCAGTTGGCTAATCAAGTCTTTCATCAATACAACACTACAGTTGTATTATCTTCTTAGTATCTCTATTGGATTAAGGAATGCTATTCATGGACTATGCTTCCTTAATCCAATAGGATTACTTCTTGGTATCTATCTTCAGGATTCATCCTTGTAATCCTCTTTGTTACCATATATATCTTTATTTCAAATAACTCTTCTATCCACTCAGGAGTGAGTTAACTCCATCAATTATCATAATGATTTCATTCTCTCCAAACTCTTCCATCCTATAGATGATATTCAATTCTAGCATTAATATTTACCCCTTCTTACTTATTTCTTTATAGGCATTAAGTGAATGCTATAACAAGGACAAGAGTTGATAGATCAAGAATTTATAGATGAAGAGTTGGTGAATCAATAGTTGATTACTCAACATTGATAAACAACAATAATTGAGATAGGGTTCCATAGGAATTGATATGGGAAGAAAGATATATGATGAATGATCTTGACTTGGTTTCTTTCCTACTCCAAATAACTAAAGAGTTAGGGTTAGGTATTACCATGATACTCATGGTATAAATAAATGAGATTAAGATTTAGGGGTTACATTCCTAGTACTTAATTTATATTTATAACTTGGTATTCATGGGTTGTGTAATGAATACTGGGATATGATTACTTAAGGATCAAATATAATCCATTAAGTAATGTATTGGGGTTTAACTTTTATTACATTTGATCTACCCTTAGATCAAATGTCCCTTACCCAAAATAAGGTTTTAGCAAAGGTCATATTGAAACTTATCGCAGTAAACTTGATGATCTAATTCAATTCCATCAAGTTGAGAGAAGGTTTAATCACTTTGACAAGTTTTTAGTTAAAAGCGCGAAAATTATTCGGATTTTCTATGCATGAATGCAATGCACACATCTGTGTTCAGCTTATTTCTAAGCTCTAATGCTGGGATGTTATAACAGGCGTGAGGCGTCGCAGGAGGGAAACAGCAAGAAGGCTAACCCACCGCCACCTCTACCTCCATCGCCACCTAGCAGTCACCATGGCGGACGGGGCCCGCGTCGTTCTCGCAGCCCATCCCCTGTTGACAAGAAGAAAAAATACCCGGAGCCATACGACGCACGTTCACGGATAGACAAGATCCATGAGGCCCGGGAAGGACCATACCTGGGACCATGTTGCTTTGGACCCATGATACGGTCCGCAACTTACCCCAAAGGTTTCCGGATTGACAATACCATCAAGCCCTATGACGGCACCGCCAAGCCAGCCACATGGTTGCTGGATTACAGCAACGCGGTGGAGATTGCCGGAGGTAACCCCAACGTCGCCATCAAGTACCTCCCACTGATGTTGGCGGGCACGACCCGTCAATGGATTAATGACTTGCCGGAGAAATCCATCTGCAATTGGTTGTACATGCAAGAAGCGTTCACCAAGAACTTCGAGGGTACGTACAAGCGTCCCTGCACTGTCGGCGATCTACAGCGGTGTGTGCAAGAAAAAGACGAGACATCCCACGCCTACCTCTCCTGCTGGCTGGATATGAAGAATTCCTACGCAGGAGTGCACGCTCAAACCGCCATGGCCGCCTTCATTGATGGGTTGGAAAGGGGCACGTTGCTCCGACATAAGCTGAAGCGCTTGCAGGACAATCACCAGCTTGACTTGAACCAGATGATTCAGTTAGCTAGTGAGTTCGCAGCTGCCGACGATGATTCTCGCGGCTCCTTGCCAGCAACGGCCGTTCCAACACAGGCTCGGAGGAACAGCAGCACAAAGCGGAAAACCGCTCCAGAAGAAAAGCAAACTCCGACATGGTCGCTATGACCTTTGCAGGACGAGCTGATGGCGGACAACGTGGCCGAGGATGGGGATCTGGTCGTGGGCAGCAGCGAGGAAGTGAAACTACCTCGGTAGCGCTCCGCGTTCCCCAAACCTATGAGGAGTACCGCATTATGCTATGCCTCGTACACCTCGATGTCAGCAGCAACGCCACTCACACCAATTGACACTGCAAGTTCGTCAACAACCTCAAGGAGGACCCGGAGTCCGGCTACAAGCAAAGTCGAAAGAACAGACCGCGTGGCAAGGGCAAGGGGAAGAAGAAGGAGGAGGAGTCCAAGGATTCAAGTGACATGGATGAGGATGTTGACCCCAAGCACGCTGCCAAGGGCGACGACAAAGGCAAGAACCCCTTCGTGAAGAAGGCGTCAGTCTACCACACTTTCCTTGGCACCCCCTCCACCCGACAACAGAAAACATCTATGAGGATACTGATGGCTACTCTACCCCCAGTCCCCCAGTACCCGCGCTGGTCGGAAGTTCCAATTACTTGGGACAGGAAGGATCACCCAGACCTCATCCCTACGGAGAACCAATACGCCATGGTCATCAACCCCCTGATTGATGGCAATGAGTTCACCAAGTGTATGGTGGATAGTGGAAGCAGCATCAACATCATGTACCTGGATACACTGCAGAAGATGAACTTGACGGAGGCAAACCTAAGGCGGACCAACACCATCTTCCACTGCGTAGTTCCTGGTCGGGAGGCTCGGTCCCTTGGGTGCATCACACTTCAGGTTGCCTTTGGCGATGTTAATAATTACCGCCAAGAGCGCATGACCTTTGAGGTGGTCCCCTTCAAGAGCGTGTACCACGTCATATTCGGCCGTGGCATATTCCACACCTTCATGTCCAAGCCATGCTTCGTCTACAACAAACTCAAGATACCCGGACCAAATGGTGTCATCGCCGTATCCGGAAGCTTTACCAAAGCTAGGGACTGCGAGATTAATGAAGCAGCCTTCGCGGAAGTTGTCCTCTACAGCGAAGAATTCAAGGAGATCCAGAGCAAGGTCGATGACTCAAAGATGCTCGCGTCAAAGAAACAGATCTCCGACTCCGCTCCAGCATTCAAGGACGCCATCGAGACCAAGCCGGTGGAACTTGTGGTAGGCGATGCCTCCAAGACCACCATCATTGGGACAAACCTGGATCCCAAATAGGAAAGCGCGCTCGTCGAGTTCCTCCATGAGAATAGGGACATCTTTGCCTGGCAACCTACCGACATGAAAGGTGTACCTAGGGAACTTGCCGAGCACATCTTAAACATTGACCCAAAATGCAAACCAGTGAAGCAACCTCTACGACGCTTTGGAGATGAGAAGAGACGCGGCATTGGCAAATAAATAGCTAGGTTACTTAAGGCTAGTTTTATCCGAGAAGTCCTTCACACCCAATGGGTGTCCAATCCTGTACTTGTCCCCAAAAAGGGAACCAATGAATTAAGAATGCGCATTGATTACACCGGCTTGAACAAAGCGTGTCCCAAAGATCCGCTTACTTTGCCTCACATTGACCAAGTCATTGACTCGACGACTGGCTCGGAACTTTTGTGTTTTCTTGATGCATACTTAGGATACCACCAGATCAAGATGAGGAAGTCAGACCAATTGGCCACTTCGTTCACTACTCCATACGGCACGTTTTGCTATGTTATGATGCCCTTTGGGCTGAAAACACAGGTGCTACGTACCAGCGGACAATGCAACGTTGCCTACATGATCAAATTGTTCGGAACGTTCACGCCTACGTGGATGATATAGTGGTGATGTCTAAAAAGTCAAATGACTAAATCTCCGACTTCAAAGAAACCTTTGATAATCTCCGGAAATACAACATGATGCTTAACCCTAAGAAGTGCGTCTTCGGGGTCCCAGCCAGCAAATTGTTGGGCTTCATCGTTTCCCAACGTGGAATCGAGGTCAACCCGGAGAAAATCAAGGCCATCTTAAACATAAACCGTCCGACATGCCTAAAGGACATTCAACGACTAACAGGTTGTGTTGCAGCAGTTAGTCGGTTCGTTAGCCGACTTGGAGAGAAGGCTCTGCCGTTGTACAAGTTGCTGTGGAAGCCGGACATATTCACGTGGATGGACGAGGCAGATGCAGCATTGAAGCAGCTCAAGGAGATTCTTTCCTCGGCGCCCATCCTTGCAGCACCCGAGCCTGGGGAGCCCATGTTACTTTACATGGCGGCAACTAACCGGGTAATCAGCATCGTCGTCGTGGTAGAGCGAAAGGAACCAGGCTATGAGCACGGAGTTCAACGACCAGTTTACTATGTAAGCGAGGTCTTGACGGAGTCCAAGCAGCGTTACCCGCACTACCAGAAGATAGCTTATGGAGTATTCCTTGCTTCTCGGAAGCTGAGGCATTACTTTCAGGAGAACCCAATCACAGTGGTGAGCAAGACTCCACTGTCCGACATTATCAACAACAGCGACGCTATGGGAAGGGTCGCGAAGTGGGGCATTGAACTTGCCTCCTTCGAGATCACCTACAAGAGACACGACGATATCAAGTCACAAGCCTTGGTGTATTTCATCGCAGATTGGACGGAGATGCCAGATGTTACTCCATTGCCGGAACCAGAGTACTGGGTGATGCACTTTGACGGATCAAAGCTTCTCAACGGCTCAGGGGCTGGTGTACTGCTACAATCACCAACTGGCGACAAGCTACACTATGTTCTGCAGATCCACTTCGAGGCTACAAACAACATGGCGGAGTATGAAGCACTCATTCACGGATTACGCGTAGCCAAGGATATTGGCATCAAGCACATAGTTTGCTGTGGAGATTCCGACTTGGTTGCCCAGCAGGTGGCTGGCACCAGGAATGCGCGGAACCCTATGATGGCGGCATATCGAGACGAAGTGGACGAGATAGCCAAGTGCTTCTTGGGCTACGAGGTCAAGTATGTACCTAGGGAGCAAAACAAGGCGGCTGGTCTGTTGTCTAAGCTTGGATCAGGGCGCAAGCGAATTCCGCCAGGAGTTTTCCTAGAGCATCTACGGACACCATCTGTGAAGGGAGCAGACATCGACAACCCATCTAGAGTTGACTCTTTCGTCCACATGGTGACGAAGGTCCCTCCGGCATGGACAAAACTGTTCATGGAATATCTCGAACACGGAACTTTGCCCGACGACGAGGTCGAAAGATGGCAAATAGTACGACGAGCGAAGGGCTATACCATAATTAATGGACAGCTCTACAAAAGGAGCACCAATGGTGTATACCTTAAGTGTGTTTCCCAGCTAGAAGGTATTGAAATCCTACGCGAAATCCATCTCGGAGATTGCGGGCATCACGCCGCTCCTCGATCGTTGGCCGCGAAAGCCTTCCGGCAAGAATTCTACTGGCTGACCGCGAAGGCGGACGCCGACAAGCTGGTTGAGACATGCATGGGATGCCGGTATTATGCCCGACAACCACATGTTCCTGCTGAAGAATTGCGAACAATACCAATAACTTGGCTGTTTGCAGTCTGAGGGCTAGACATGGTGGGGCCATTACAGACGGCACCATGTGGGTTTACGCATCTGCTAGTAGCAGTTGATAAATTCACAAAATGGATAGAAGCTAAACCCATTAGGAAGCTTGATGGGGCAACTGCCCTCAGGTTTGTCCGGGATCTAGTGGTGAGATTTGGTCTCCCACATAGCATTATCACTGACAACGGTAGCAACTTGTCACTCAGAGAAGTGGAGGCTTATTGTTGGGAGAAGGGCATCCGACTTGACCTTGCATCTGTGGCCTAGGCGGAAGAATTGCCATCTGTGTTGTGGTCAAGTTGAGCGAGCCAATGGATTGATTCTGCAGGGAATAAAGCCACGTCTTGAAGCACCGCTACATAGAGCAGCTAGAGCCTAGGCGGAAGAATTGCCATCTGTGCTGTGGAGTTTACGAACTACACCCAACATATCCATCGGCTATACCCCTTACTTCATGGTATATAAAGCAGAAGCCATCCTACCTTCTGACATACTTCACGATGCACCAAGAGTTGCCGCCTATGACGAAGATGAAGCTGAAGAATCCAGACGCCTAGATGTGGACCTTCTCGAGGAGGAGCCCGTTTTGGCATGCCAAAGATCCGCCATCTACCAGCAGAAGCTACACAGCTACCATAGTCACCGCGTTCGGCATCGCTCGTTTAAAGAGGGGGATTTGGTGCTCCGACTTAAGCAGAAGAAGTCACACAAATTATCCCCGCCATGGGAAGGACCGTTCATCATAAGCAAGGCGCTGCTCAATGGGTCTTACTACCTCGTTGACAATCGTGAACTGAAGGATAGACCCAACGAGGATCATAAGCGTAAGCGACGTGACCCGGATGATGACTACCCGGAGCTTGATCGGCCATGGAACATAGCACAGCTACGTCCTTTCTACACTTAGCATTTTTTATCTATTTTGTACCTCTTATATGATCAATGAAATAAAGCTCTCTAGTTCACTCATATTTCTGAGTCTTTTACCTCCTTTAGTGTTCATTTTTGGATCATATAAAACCTTTATGCACAAGCTTTGCGATTGCACTTGTGAAAATTCCGCCTACGGGCATTAGCTTAAGTTTTTGGTCTACACGTTCTTTGTTGTTTCTATGTGGATTCTGGGGTGACTTTCGGCACTTATTGTCGGAGATTTTGTGCTTAGGTTATTGACGGTGCCATTGGGCATCATCACCTGAGCGCATGGTTCCGACAACGAGTCTTCCGACTCACGAAAAGTCAAGCATAAAAAACAAAGTAATGGATAAGCTAGCACTTGCTTAAAAAATATATACATGCTGGAAATAGTTCTTAAGTAGCAGGACATACACCATTGTTTTTCCGCCTTAAGTTAATACATTGTTTTTTCTGCATAAGCACATTCAGAGGAAACAAATATTACAAGTTGTTTTTTATTCCTCTGGCGCAGGCGACTTGGAAGCAACATCACCAGTAGCAGGAGAGTCACCCTCGAAGTCGGCAGTGTTGAGGGACTCGGAGGAGATTGGGTCGCCGCCATCAATGGTGGTCATTGGCATGAAGAAGTTGACGTCGACCAACTCGGTGACTTTGGTGTCATAACCCGCGAGTGACGACAAAATAGATTCATGGTCTATCTTTTTGCCTTCGTCATCTACATCGGGGATACTAGAGGTTACCATGTCGATGTCGGCATCCTCGTAGTGTGCCTTGACCATGGACAGCGCCATCCTCGCATCGTCCCGTGCACATGAAGCTTTCCATCTTGTAATACGCTCGGGGGCTCGGCGCAGGATCTCCGAGAACTTCGTTACTAAGTCTGATGCCTTGATGTTGATCTGGAGGGGCTTGGCAATCTCTTTGGCCTGCGCGATGGCGGTGTTGATGAAGTTGCCAGCAAGGACCATGCATTCTTTTGCCATAGGAGGCGACCGGGTTAAACCCATAGGAGCTGTGAATTCCCGACAAAAGAGCACATGAGTTCAAAAATTCAGAGTATTCAGACTACAGAAATCCAAGACGAAGAAAACTTACTGAAGATGCTGGCCTCAGCTTGCCAGAGGGTATCCGCCATGGAGTCCCGTTCTTGTTGGAGGAGCTTGTACGCTTCATGATGGCGGTGATTTTTCTCATCAGTAGCTCTTTTCTGCTCTTTCAAGATAGCGATTTTCTCCTTCAAGCGGTTCATCTCCTCGGTGGCGGAGTCCTGCAAGGCTTTCATCGATTCTTTATGCATCTTTAGCATGTCCTTCCTCTCCTGCTTAAGGATCTTGTTCTCGCTATCTAGCTGCTGAATATGCTTGGACTGCTCGACAATATCCTTAGCCTTGGCAATGGTTTCTGCAAGTCGGAGAAATAACATTACACAGTGAGTACTCGGAGAATGTGAGCACAAAACCAAGTCGGGATGCAAAAAAGAAAACAGACGCTTGCTCTTGGTGATATGTTCCTTCAAGAAGGCAGTTTTACCCTTTTCGGCTTGCAAGTCTGCGTGCATCTTCTGGTACTTGTCGTTGGCCATGCCCCTCCGAGCATTCTCATTTTGTGGAAAAAAGAAAAATTAATCGTTGTTTGGTCTACTTGGAGCATCTAGCCAGAAAGTTTCCACCTAGACGCTTGGGGGCTACAGCAAGAGTTTTTAACTTAACAATATGCTTAGTCTTTCTTTAAGCATCTAGTCGGAACTAATTCAGTTTTCAATTAGAAGCTTGGGGCTACAGTATAAAGTTTTAACTCAGATGTATGCTTAGTTTCTGGTTTAAGCATCTAGTGGGGACTAATTTAGTTACAACTAGAAGCTTGGGGGCTACAGTATCAAAATTTATAAACACTGCGTATGCTACTCTTAAAGCATCTAGTTGGAATAATTCATTCAAACTACATGCTTGGGGGCTACAGTGAGAAGTTTTCTAGCTTAGTCACTCTTAGAGCATTCAGACGCAAAGACCTATGGTTTTCCATCTAAATCCTTGGGGGCTACATTGGGATACTCATATGAAATGCAAAAGGCAAATAAAACTTACAAGTGCAATGATCTTGAGATTGGTAGCGCTCTCGACCAACAGCTTGCCAAAGGATACATTGTTTCCTTGCAAGATCTCTGCTTGCCGGAGGAGCTCCTCAAGACCGCACGTCAAAGATGTCGACGCCGCACCAGGAACCAGAGAAGTGCTACCCAGCGTAAGTGTCGGATAGACTATCTTCGGGAACTCTATGGCTTTCTGGGGGTGAGGGCGCCGCCTTTGGCAGAAGTACCACCTTCCACCACCGCCTTACCGCTACCGATGGCATACTTAGCCGGAGCTTCAGCCATTTGGTGTGCGGCAATCTCTGCGTCGCCTGTTCGCCGACAACAGCAAGCTCGGTAGAGGCGCCTGAGTCCACTTCCATGGCGGAAGGGTCAGCTGCTTCCTTGGCTTGAGAGCTTGTCGGAGCGGACAAAGGCTTGACGATGGGAGTGACAGGGGCGATGGCGGGAGATGCGTCGCGATGCAGCATATCCTTGATGGTTCTAGAAGCCCCTGGAGTTTTGGAGGTCTTCTTCAAGCTGGTCGTGGCTTTCTTCCTGAAACGTGCAAAATGCATAAGTACAGGAATAAGACAGAGAAATGGACAATGTCGGAGAGAAAGAAGCTTACAAAAGTGGGGGTGCTTTGGCAAAAGGTATCCCAGTAACCTTTCTTTTCTCCGCCACCAGGGCGGCGGTAGTCTTCTTGGAGGCTCGACCCTCCGTCTTCTTCTTCTTGCCTCCGTCGGCAGCGTCAGAGGTGGAGCTCTTCCGCTTTCGTTCCAACGGAGCATCATCGTCGGACACGACGGTGACTTCCTTCATCTTTGGATCATATATTTGAGGAGCCATGGTGTCCTCATCTATGTCGCTAAGCTGTTAAGTGAAGCACCACCGTGTTAGATGAGATGGCAATGGCTAGACGGAAGAACTGGAGTATATGTCATACACGGAAAATAAGCAGTTACCTTTTGGCACTTGCTCTCTACGAACATGTCGTAGGTGATGGTGAATCCACGTCTCTTATCATTCATCTTGACGATGTCCTTGAGGCGAAGCTTGACGGAGTCGCTCGAGAAGTTGTCCACGGAGATGCGGAGGCTATCCCTTCTATCGTTGGAATACTCGTGCATCAGCTTCGAGCGGTGCTGCAGAGGCCGGATCCGCCTGATGAACCAGCACATGGCTAGGTCCAATCCGGTCAAACCCGTATCTACAAACCACTCTATCCGCCTTATAGCACGGGAAGCGTCAATGTCGGAGGTAAGGGAGGCCTGAGATCTCCATGTCGGGGCTTCAGCGGCGGCTCCATCGACGAAGTCCGGGTACGTTACTTCTCGATTAGCCAAAGGGATATCTGGGCCGTAGAAGTAAGTACGCTGCCAGTTCTTGCAGGACTCGTGGCCGACGATGTCGGGGAAGCGCCGGCCAGGCCGGATCTTGAACCTAATGGTGCCACAATTTCTAAGTTCATCTTTGCTGGCCCCGGCTTCGCGCTTGACGGTGAAGAAATAGACAAAGAGGTCTAGCCTAGGCCTAATCCCTAAGTAACCCTCGCAAAGCGCCGCGTAATTGCTAAGCGCTAGGATACTATTGGGAGAGAGGTTTTGGGGATGTACTCGGTAATGATTGAGGACAGCGAGGAAGAAATTAGAGATGGGCAGGGAGACGCCGCGTACCAACTGTGCTTTGAGGTACACCTTTTCTCCGGCTTGGGGAGAAGGTGTGACCTCGCCGGCCAGTGCCGCCCGCCAGGCGAGCCCCTTTGTCACGGGGAGGTAACCTTCGACGATCAACTCCTTGATGTCGCGGTTCGTGATGTCCGAACCGCGCCAGTCGCCTTTGTGGGAGTTGCTTTCCTCCTCCATCAACTCTAGCGTCGCTGGATTATGGTCACCGCCGGTGGTTTCGACCACCGCGGACATGGGGATGACCAGGCCCTCTGGGGGCACGACGACGGAGCTCGCCGGCTTGGCCGCGACTTCGCCCGACAGCGCCATCGATGGGGAGGAGCTGCTACTGGCCATTGGGTGTGTTTGGAGGTGACTAGCAAGATTGGGAGTTAGGGTTTTTCGTGCGAGGCGCAGAAATCTCGAGGAGACGCTCGCTGGAGGAAGAAAATGATGCATGGGAGAATGAGGTGAAAAAGTAAATTTTCCACCGCAGTTACTATTTATGGTCTCCGGCATCAAGATTCGTGCAGCTTGCTCGAATGGTTGTCGCGTAGACGACGTGTGAGGGGGCGTGCGCGGAAATTTCACCACGTACCAACCGTCGCCGCCAATGGTTCGTATCGCTCGCGCGGGAAAACCGGACATGATTGTGTTCTCTGCATGTGTGAGTTACGGGGCGTCGATGACCTATTTCTATGTCACCTTAGCTGTCATAGGCAGATGAACCATCACATCGGAAGATTCCGGCATGGACGGATCCAGTCCGGCTATGGAAGAGTACGATAGAAGATTCAGCATTTCTTCGACTTACAAATTGAAGACGGAGAAAACCTTGCAGAGTTCTTTGGGAGGACTACAAGATATTGCTTGACGATTTGCCGACATCTATCTAGACGGAGCATTCACCGTGAAGAGGCAAGACGGCGCAAGATCTCGGAGTTCTCCGGGGGCTACTGTTGCGGATATGCTATATGGGTATCCTCATAGCATGTCTCTTATCCGGATAACCCGGGTGGCCCACAGTTGGTAGAATGGCCCATGGCCTTCTGGGCGGCCCAGTTAGATGGATCCAGAAGGGAGGCTCATGCCGGATAAAGAAAGGCTACGGTGGAGTCACCAACGTACCCGGAGCCTTGGAGTACAAGACACGCTAGACTAGTAATAGATAGTGTAGGACTCTGTAACCTGTCCGGCTAGGAATCTTACCTATAACCCTAGGACCTGGCGACTATATAAGTTGGGACTATGGGAGCCTTTAGGGCATCGTTTTTACATACACCTCGCAAAAGGAACCTATCTCTGTAACTCGGCGTATTGCCATTATAGTGATTTATAGCAGGAGTAGGATTCTGCCACCGTTGTGGGATCTGAACCTGGGTAAGCTGTGTAACATCATACCCATCAACCGTCCGCCTTCCCGCATGTCTCTAAACACGCACTGTGAGGACCCCTCCATGGCGTACTCGTCGGCAATACCACGACATGGCAGTTGATTTCTCAGATGTTTTGTTCATTGGCACCCAACAAAGCTGCAATTTTAGTAGGGTAAACAAATTGTTCCCATTGAAGTCATATATGAGGGTGACTTTCTGTATCCTTGTAAGTATAGACTAGAAGAGCACAACAGGATGGTTGCTGAGGAGCTAGCTCTAATTCAGAAATTGAAGAGAGAGAAGGAAAAAAGAAGTAGACCTTGAGGTTGTTGCAATAATGGAAACGCTGCAAACAAATGAAAGATCGGAGGGAGGACCCTTTCCTTCATTTTGAAGGGGATACTGATGTGGAGGAGCTATTTTATGATCAAGAAGCTAAAGCTGATAGTGGCATTGAGGATCCTGTTGAGATTGACTACTTTGACAAAAAGAAGAAGCCATTAATGCCAGGACCAACTAGCATATATCATCATGGTATTGTGGATGCACCAATTTGTGATTTCATCACCTCAAGTGATGAGGAAAAGAGTCTAGATGATTTAGGGGACAGTGATGATGATGGGGCGGTCCCACAGTTCACACTTTCTAGTGGTAGAAAAAGTAAGGTGGAAAAGTTAAAGAAGATGTGTGGTATGATCCTAGCGGGTTGACCCTCATTTCCAATTTTTCCTCAAGCTTTGCTTCAAAGATGTGTACCAGTTTAGAGTGGCACTAAGAAATTACCACATTGCTTAGCCAAGGAACTTCCATTATCATAGGAACTATAGTGAAAGGATTATTGTATGGTGCACTAAACAAGGCAAGAAACATGGATGTTCTTTCTTCATCACCGCTTCTAATATTGCACATGGGAAGACCTTCTGCATTATAAAATTTCAAAGTGAACATACTTACATAGCTCATGGTGAGAACACAAAGGCGAGCATTGACTGGCTATCTGCTCAGTCTGAGCAAGCAATAAGGACAAACCCCAATACATGTGTTGACACTTTAATAGACAATGCCAAGTTGAAGTGTGGAGATAAAGTGCCTAGGAGCAAAGATTACAGAGCAAGAATGAAGGCATATACTGCTGTAATTGGAGATCAAAAGAGACAATACACTATGCTTAGGTATTATTTGAATTCTATTCTAGAGACCAACCTATGTAGCAGGTGTACTATGACAACAAAGGAGTTGGTGGAACATCCTAGCCCAAATCCGAGATTCCATGGGTTATTCTATGCTTTAATGCTTCACTCTAGGGTTTTCTCAATGGATGTAGGCCATTCATAGATAAATATTTGTTCCCAGATTCCTCTCTTCCACATAATTCAGTGCTATTTCACAGTCATAATTCTGCTTTCCATGTATCCACTGCTATATATTGTATGAGTAGATAGGTCTTTCATAAAACTAACAACTGGCCAACAAATTCTAGCTACAACTGGGAGAGATGGGAACAACAACATCTTTCCCATTGCTTTTGGTGTAGTTGACAAGACAATGCTAGATGGCTTTGGTTCTTAACCCAACTTAGGTATTGCATTAGAGAATCTGGCAAGTTTGGTAATTACACAATTATCTCAGACAGGCCGAAGGTTAGTTTGTGCATACTTTATTTGCATTATTGCTACTTTGTGTGTGAATGTAGTGTTGTTGCTTATTAGTTACTACAACCATTTACTTGTGTAGGTACTACTGAAAGCAATTCCATAAGTTTTCCCAAAATCTCCACAAAGGTTTTCCCTCGGGCATATTTATGCTAATTTCCAGTTAGCGGGTTTTAGGGGCCCAGAGCATAAAAAATATATGAATGCAGCTAGCTACTCTTACAAAAAGAATGGTTTTGATGTAGCTTGACCTACGATCATTACCACATCAAGTTCCCAAGTAGTGTTATTACCGCCTTCCTCGGTTACTACGATATGACCTCATTATCAATTGATATAAATGCCCATGATCAGAAAACCTTGATCATTAGTTAACCAATGAACTAGTTGAATAGAGGCTACTAGGGACTTGGTTTCTTTACATATCACATGTGTACCAATGTTGTCGATTGATACAGTTATAGCACGGCATAAAACTATTATGAACTAATGAAATATGATAATAAACATTCTTTATTATTTTCCTCTAGGGCATATTTCCAACAGAAACTTGGGGGACAAGTCCTCCCCTTGGCTATTGTCGGCCCTAGGGGCTTGGAGGAGGAGCCAAGGCTCCCTTCCCCACGCCTATATAAAGAGGGACAGGGGTGGAGGCGCAACTCTCCCCCCTCCCAGACGCTGCCTCTCTCTTCCTCTCCCATCTCCACATATGTTGCATAGTTCTTGGCGAAGCCCTGCTGCAACTCCACACCAAACCACAAGCAACGTCGTTGTGCTTCCGGGATCTTGTGGAACTCTTCTCTCTCTTGCGAGATCAAGGAGGAGATTCCACCAAGTAGGAACTCGTGGATACCGCGAATATGCTACTAGATCGCAGGACTTCCTCGGTTTGAACTGACGCAAGTGAACGACTACATCATCCATAATATCTAGATCATTAACCACTAATGTTCTTTGAGGGTAAGTAGATTAGATCTATCTTCTCATTACATACATCTTGTAGATACGATCTTGCTGGGTTTTCTCCTTTCTATTTTGTAGGAAAATTTGTGTTTTCCATGCAACGAACCCATCACAAACCACTGTCAAGACAACACTAGAAGTTTAAGTTCCCCAAAAGCAACGCCTCCAAGAAGGAAATAGTCCATAAGTGTTATCATCACGCGATTATAGATCTTATGTTTTCACTCTACATAAAGTCCGCGCTCTCAAAACAATATATCCGACAAGGCCATTGCTAGGCACAACCGATTAAATCCAAACCTTGGATTTCCACCCTAAAAGATAAGACTATGTACTCCTCCAGTGGTGCCGCCACCACTTGTTGATGCCGCTACTATAAGTCAACAATCACCAAGCAAATTCCTCATTGTCTCGGAGACTCGGCCCGCTATTAATAGACCTCATACCTCAGCCGCAATGACATTCTCTCCACCACTTTCTTCACCATGAAAATCGAAACACTGACAGGCCAGGTCCCATGATGACAACAGATAGAGAAGCTTCGCATCACACCCTCCTGAGCCACACAACCAGAAACATGGGTGCACACAACCGAATCCCATTCGATCCAGCAATCTACAGGCACGAAGCGCCCAATGGATATCTTCGACGGAGTCTTCTGAAACTCGTTAGTGGCCAGATCAATGAGTCCAAACATCAAGAAGAACATTGTCTTGACACGAGAAAAATCATAGGATCACCTCATGTATTAGCTAGATTAGCAGGGCCCCACGCCACCACCCGCTGGCTTCCAACTATAGGTCGGATCTCAGCGGGCACCGCCGCCACCACCCGCATCATGCGGAGATGAGAGGTTGAGTTGCACCGAGCCCCCCGAACCAGCCATCGTGCCACCCTCACGTCCATCGTGGCCGCCAAGGTCCCCAAAGAAGTCTAGCGCCGCCATCTGTCTCTGTCGAAAGAGTCGTGCCATCCAGGGCAGCCTGATGACCCACAAGTATAGGGGGTGTATCGTAGTACTTTCGATAAATAGGAGTGTTGATCCCAACAAGGAGCAGAAGGTGTTGAACAGTGGTATGGAGCAGGAAATCCCTGTGAATACTTAGCAAACGGATTTTTAGTGGTTTTCTGATAAGGCAACAAAACAAAGCAAGTAATAAAGACAACGAACAAATAGAGCAAGTGGCCCAGTCCTTTCTTAGCAAAGGACAAGCTGGTGGAAATACTTATAAGGACCAAACTTTACGAGGACACATGGGAATTATGTCAAGTGCTTTTGCTTCAAATAGCTAAGTACTCTTCTTTGGTGTTTGTAAGTGTTGTGTGGGTGAACCTGTGCTAACATACCGCCCTTCCTAGGACTAATACATACTTGTGATTAAACCCCCTGCAAACATCTGTAACTACAGGAAAGTAATTAAGATATAAATCTAACCATGGCCTTAAACTCTGAGATCCTACTCTCCCTTGTGCAAAGGTGTCCTAACGGGGGTTCGGGTTTCTGTCACTCCGGCAACCCCATGATTAGTAGCCAAATACACAATGCATTCCCCTAGGCCCATAAATGGTGAAGTATCATGTAGTCGAAGTTCACATGATACCACTAGAAGAATAGCACCACAACTTAAATACTAAACCATTGAATAATAACTCATCACAGATTCACTACTAACATGACTTCTCCCATGTCCTCAAGAACTAAACGAACTACTCACAAGACATCATATGGATCAAGATCAAAGATGATATGATAATGGATAACAATCTGAACATAAACAATAATCCAATGATTCCACTCACAAGCATCAACTACAATAGTAATTAACACCGGGAAAGTTTCCCCTAAGAACTAAAGCAATATCCAACACAATTGTTACAGCGGGACGGAGTGGTGGTGATGGTGCTGATGGAGATGATGATGTGGATGATGATGATCCTGATGAAGCCTAGATTGATGACGGTCTTGATGGCGACGGTCTCCCCTCTCCAAGAAGGAATTTCCCCGGCAGAAATCTGTCTACCGGGGAGATCTTTCTCTCTCGGTGTTTTCCGCCCCCTAGAGGCGGTGGAAATCTATCTGTGGTCACTCCCCTGGTATTAGGGTTCCGTAGGGAAGATATAGGTGAAGGGGAGGAGTCGGAGGCCGGGCAGGTGGGCCACACCTGCCCTAGTTGGAGGGTCAGGTGGGCCCGCGCCTTGGGGGTGTGGCCCCCCTGAGGCCCAACTCTGTCCCTCCTTTTGGCTTCCTTCGTCTTTTGGTAAAATAATATGTTTCCATATTTTTCTGGTATTTTTTCGATCTTCGTGAAATTGCACCGAAACGCCTTCTTTTCCATCAGAATCCAGACTCCGGCAGTCCATCCTCTAGGAATCATCCAACATGCATAAACAGATGAAAAGCCATAAGTAATACCTCATAATAAGACAAATATCATTGAATAGAGGTAAATTATGATATAGAATGGTGATGCAAATTGGGCGTATCAACTCCCCCAAGCTTAGACTTCGCTTGTCACCAAGCGAATACTGAGCTCAGTAAACATGTCCACAAGTTTATGGAGTGAAGTGTCAATAAAAAGAATACGAACAAGAAGCATCACACTTACCATTGCACAACTCATAGAAGAAAGCAACTCACCATTATATAACTTAGCTTGCAACCAAGTACAACAGTCACAATAGAGATACATAAAGATAAATCATAATTGGAATTGGCAAACTTGTTCTTGGTCAGAGAACACGTGGCAAACAGTTTCACAAAGGCTTTTGTAGAGGTTTCAAAAAAGGAGCACTCTTTGCTCAAAAAAGGTTTTTCACAAGTGAAGGCTTTCAAAGTAATACTCAATAGATAAGAGTTTTGTGCAAACAAGGAAGATGAAGAACATGATTGAATAAATCACCATATGAATGCTTGAAACACAACAACTCAAATGCTTGCTGGAGATAGAGAGGAAGTAGGTTTACTGACTCAACTTGGAAGTGGAAGAAAGGTCCCTTCTTAGAGGGTAGCAGGGATTACAAGTCATAAAGAGCTTCCAAAAGATTATGATACTTACTAGATTTGAGCCCTCATTGCCCCTATCATAAGCATCTTGAGATGATTAAGGTTAAAGTGAACAAAGATGGAGTATATGCTTGACGAAATATAAGTTGGCAATCTCATGTCCCTTGAATATGAGGGCCACTCCTCATGCATACTCAACTTTGGGTCCAGGTAAGTTCTTATCATTGTAAGTATTTGCATATCATTGAGAACCGCCAACGGGTACCCCTTTCACATGGTACAGGAGCTTTCCCATAACCAAAATGACAAGGCAAGCAGACAATGAGCATCTCAGCAATCTTTTTATTTACTATGTGTATAGATTTTATTTACTATGTGTATAGATTTTTATAGATGACTCACTATGGTGATGCTGCAAGTTTCCACCATGATTTAGCATGGCTTAGGCTAGCGGCCTAGGCGTTTCTCTAACACAGAATACAAAATCCATGGACTTACAAGTTCCCTCTTTATTTCACACCGTTGACATCCATAGGTAAAAGAGCACGATATCAACTGTGTACAGAGTACAAGTGCAATGTTGAAAACGTTCCCCATGACAGCACAGTTCTGCTAATTTCAACGTATAGATGCAAGCATATACAACTTTGATGTCCACAATGGTTCAAGTTTATTAGGGGCAAGTAATAAAGTGTGCCATCAAGTTCGTGAGAGCTTTACTAACTAGTTTTCACATAACAAAATACTTTTTAATTTGAAAGGTGGATGAAGCTTGAGAATTTGCTAGGAATAGAAAAAGATACTAGGTAGATATGGTGGACACTAATGGCAACAGTTTTGGGTTCAAAGGATTTTGGAAACATGAGAAGTATTCCTTCTCAAAACAGGTTTTTGACTAGCAAGGCTGGGTAGCAAGAAAGAGAGTTGAAAGAAACAAGCAAACATACAAGTAATAAAGCCAAACATGCAATCTTTCCTTGAAGACACAAAAGATCTTAAATAAAGAATACTAAGCTTATGAGCCAACAAGAAAGAAAACAAATGATACAAAATACCTGTAAGCTTTTTTTTCTTTCTTTCTTTTTCTTTCAAACTAAAGCCACTGACCGAAACTTGGTTTTCCAAAACCAATTTAGATCCACTTGATGATCCCAGATTGGTGCCAATACTGAACAACAAGATCCATCATATAATAGAGATTGCAAACTAAAAATAAGAAGTGCAAAAAGTAAAAGATGAGACTTCTCATTAATATTCCAATAAAGGCACTCACACCAAGGGATACATAGATAATAAACTAAAGGAGAGATACTTCCACATGCAAACCAAACTATAAGATAACCTCTCTACCACAGATATGAATCCACTAAAAAGGTAAAAGATAATAGATAGTGGTGGTGATACTGCGGCACTCTCCCAAGCTTGGAACAAGCCAAGGGGATGCCAAACCTGATGACGATTTACTCCCTTGGTGGTGGTGGTGTTTCCTTGTCATCATAAAACTTCCAAGGCAATGGTTCCCCATCCATAAAGTTTTGGTTTTGTATGTCATAGAGCTGTGCTTCAATTGATTTGTGGTCTGACGGAGTGTGAATATCTCTTCTTGGAGCTCAGGAACTTCTCCCTTGTGCTTGGTGATGAGTTCTAAACTTATCTTGTGAATAACATCCACTTCGCGTTCCGCCATCTTCTTGTACCTGAAAACTTCTTGTTCCAGCGCTTCCATCCTATCTTCCAGACTGCCTTCTCCTTTAGGGCCTTGAACTTCTTTCATCTGAACCTTCCCCTCCTTAAGGATCAACTCTTTGGGATGAGTCCTCAACTCATACATGTACGGGTTGAGGACTTCCGCAGAGGGATCCTCTGAGGGTACCAGAGGAAGACATTGAGGCTCCAAATCTGAGGATTTTCCTGACAGAAACAGATCAAAACGAAAACACGATGCAAGAACCTCGGGGAACCCGGGGGGTTATATATTACGAAGATTCAATGCATAAGGAAAGTTTTGACACGGAAACGAAGCGGAGACGGAGTTCGGGGGAGTCAAACCCCCTCCAGGCGTGGCCAGGCTGGGCCCACGCCTGGGGTGGGTTTGTCCACCCTGGGCTCCGTTTCCTCTTCATTTTCGTCTTGTAACTTCCCTTATGTATTAAAAACATCAAAAATATAAAAATATTGGAGTTTCACGAACCTTCTTCTTTCACCACTTTTACCTATTCAAAGGCGAACTCTGCAGTTTCTGGTGTTCGGTTCCTGATAAATTCTTCTAGAGTCACCATTTGAATAGCATTCATATCTTCATTATAAGAATCTCCAGAAATATAATGCTTTAATCTTTGAACATTAACCACCTGTGTTGTGTCATCCTTCAGAGAAGAAATTTTGATGGCACCTGAACGGTACACTTCCTTGATAACAAAAGGTCCTTCCCATTTAGAGAGTAGTTTCCCTCCAAAAAATCTGAGACGAGACCTATACAAAAGAACTTTCTCACCCACATGGAACTCC
Source organism: Avena sativa (assembly GCA_916181665.1). Classification (NCBI taxonomy): domain Eukaryota; kingdom Viridiplantae; phylum Streptophyta; class Magnoliopsida; order Poales; family Poaceae; genus Avena; species Avena sativa. Next base: position 422,903,811 of record OV702293.1, read on the forward strand.
CTTTTGAGAATTCTCCTATCATGCCATCTTTTCACTTTTTCCTTAAATAGCCTAGCATTTTCGTAAGCTTCACCTCTCCACTCATCTAGATTACTTAAGTCAAGCAGTCTTTTCTCACCAGCAAGTCTAAAGTAGCTATTCAACTCCTTCACCACCCAATAAGCTTTATGTTCTAATTCTAAAGGTAGGTGACAAGCTTTCCCATAGACCATTTTGTAAGGAGACATCCCATAGGATTTTTATAAGCTGTTCTATAAGCCCACAAAGCGTCATTCAACTTTTTAGCCCAAATTTTCCTATATCTATTGACAGTCTTCTGCAAGATAGATTTGATTTCCCTATTGGAAAGTTCTACCTGCCCACTAGTTTGGGGGTGATAAGCTGAAGCTATTATGTGGTTTACATCATACTTAGAGAGAGTTTTTCTAAAAAAACATGAATAAAATGAGAGCCTCCATCATTCATGAGATATCTAAGCACACCGAACCTAGGAAAAATAACATCTTTGAGCATCTTCAAAGAGGTCTTACCATCAGCACTGCTTGTAGGTATGGCTTCTACCCACTTTGTAACATAATCAACAGCAACAAGAATATGAGTATACCCTTTTGAAGGAGGAAAAGGCCCCATAAAGTCAAATCCCCAACAATCAAAATGTTTAATAACAAGAGAATAATTCATAGGCATTTCATTACGTCTAGAGATGATACCTACTCGTTGGCATTCATCACAGGATAAGATAAACTTCCTTGCATATTTAAAGAGAGTAGGCCAATAAAATCCAAATTGTAAAACCTTTTGTGCAGTCCTATCTCCAGCATGATGTCCTCCATAAGCACTGCCATGACATTTTCTCAAAATCTCTTGTTGTTCAAATTCTGGAACACATCTTCGCATAATGCCATCTACTCCTTTATATAAGTGTGGGTCATCCCAAAAGTAATGCCTTAGATCATAAAAGAATTTCCTTCTTTGCTGGGCTGTAAAGGTTGGAGGAAAATACTTGGAAACAATAAAGTTAGCATAATCAGCATAACCAAGGACTCTCATGTGGACTTACCCTTATTTCAGCTAACTGTTCATTTGGAAAGCTATCATTAACAGGCAAAGGGTTAAAAGAAATGTTTTCCAAATGAGATAAATTATTAGCAACAGGATTATCAGCACCTTTCCTATCCACAATATGCAGATCAAACTCTTGCAAAAGCAATACCCACCTTATAAGCCTAGGCTTAGCATCCTTCTTCGTCATAAGGTATTTAATAGTTGGATGATCGGTATGAATAGTAACCTTGGAATCAACAATATAAGGTCTAAACTTATCACAAGCAAAGATTACAGCTAAGAACTCCTTTTTAGTAGTAGCATAATTATTTTGAGCAGCATCCAAAGTCTTGCTAGCATAATGAATGACATTTAACTTCTTGTCAACACGTTGTCCAAGGACAGCACCCATAGCTAAATCACTAGCATCACACATAATTTCAAAAGGTAAACTCCAATCAGGTGGTTGGACTATAGGAGCAGTTGTCAAAGCTTTCTTCAGAGTTTCAAAAGCTTCCTTACAATCATCATCAAAAACAAAAGGTACATCTTTTTGAAGAAGATTAGTAAGGGGCTTTGAAATTTTGGATAAATCTTTAATAAACCTCCTATAGAAACCAACATGACCAAGGATACTACGAATACCTTTGATATATCTAGTACAAGGCATCTTCTCAATTGCTTCAATTTTGGCTATGTCAACTTCAATGCCTCTTTCAGAGATCTTATGTCCAAGAACAATTCCTTCATTAACCATGAAATGGCATTTCTCCTAGTTAAGAACAAGGTTGGTTTCTTCACATCTCTGCAAAACTTTATCAAGGTTGTGCAAACAGTTATCAAAAGAAGTTCCATAGACGGAAAAATCGTCCATGAAAACCTCCACAATTTCTTCACAAAAACCATGAAAGATAGCAGACATACATCTCTGAAAGGTAGCGGGAGCATTACATAAACTAAAAGGCATACGCATATAAGCATAAGTACCATAAGGACAAGTGAAAGTGGTTTTCTCCTGGTCATGTTCTTTCATAGCGATTTGAGAAAACCCAGAATAACCATCAAGAAAGCAAAAGTGAGTCTTTTTGGACAGCCTCTCAAGCATTTGATCAATGAAGGGCAAAGGTGTAAGATCCCTCCTTTGTAAAGGAAAAGGATCCCTGTGATTGCAATGCTAGTCCCTGGATCATTGCTAGCATCCACAGTTTAAGATGAAGTACACATATACAAAGGTCATTTATTACATTCATTCCAGAGATAAAACATAGTCTTTTACAACTCAGGGCCACAGGCCTAATACATGAGTTTTTGGAATAAGTAATTAAACATAAGTCTTCATCTTCATGTGCCACAGGCAAGCATGTTGAGTGTAGACTCATGACTCCTAATCATCATCGGAGTAACCTGCAACATCACAAGTTACAGCCACAGTGGGTCAATACTTTGGAATAGTATTGGCAAGTGATACCTTAGTAAATTTTAAGTGGACTATATTACTACATGCATTTTGGCTAAGTGTAGCTTGGCTTGCTTTGCTCAAAATAGGTTTTTCCTATTAGTTGAAATCACTAAGTTTTTCTTTGTCAAAAACTTCCCAAGAAACCACCAATAGACATTGGGGTCCTTCACCCTTGTTCACCCACAAGTTTTACTTAGAAGTTGGAGTGATGAGATTCTTGTAGCTTCCATGTCTTGATGCTCAAGTTGTCCATTGCCATGGACTTGGCTAAGTACTTAGATTTTCCATCTGCAGAGGTTGTGCACTTTCCCCACCAGACTTGGTTTCCCAAGACAGGACCTTTCAGAAGCCTTCCCTTAGCCAAATGGACGCGTTCCAACCTATCATCCCACTACCACCAACTGTCGAAATGACTAAGTTCTAGCAACCTATATGATCAAGGCAGAGCCCATATTGCCAAGTGGTTGCACTGTAAGTGACAGGGCATGTATGCCCCCATGTGTGGTTTTGGTAATTAATGACAATCTCTATGGACTAATGTGTAAATTGAGTTTCACTTGTAGGTTTGTCCATTGGCATCGCTTGGGCCATGTGTTGGTCTCAAGGTTGGAAGATGAAGAAATGTCCAAGGGCTTTGTGCCCATTGGAATCATGAAGAAAGAAGGAGCTTGAAGGTCGATCAAGGCATGTGCAAAGAGTTGCATCAAGATGGATCAACCTCAAGTAAGGATGAAGAAGGACGAGCTCAAGATGCGCCATCTCTAGAAGATCTCATGCTTGAAGCTTGCCATCCTCGTGCTCATGGAATGATGAAGACAAGTTCAAAGAAGAGGTTTCCCCATGGAGTATGGGGGAGCATTTTGCAAGTCTTCATCAAGCAAGAGCGAGCAAGAGCAAACAAGAAAGGTGTTCCCACTATAGAAGAACAAGACGGTCTACATCAAGTTCAAGTGGGACGCTCAAGGCAAAGGTATGTTGATAGGGCTTCTCTTTTGCCGGTCTCGTGTTGTTAGTTGGGAGACCGGGTTTAGGATAGATAGCCGTACTACCAAGAGGGGCTCTCAAGCGGGTGTCTCGTTTGCATCGTTCGGAGAGAGCTCAAACCTTTGCATTCATATCATCATCTTTCTTGGTTATTATTTGGTTCTTGTCCATGAGAGTATCTAGAGCTTGTGTTCACCATCATAACAAGCTCTAGCTCATCATCTAAGGATTTCACTTGCATATCTTATTGCGGTTTTTGATCTTGCGAGTTTTCCGGCTCCACACCTTGGGGGATAATTCACATATATATTCATAGTATTTTCTCCCAAGGTGATACCCAATATTTCGACATTTTGTTGGATTCTATTCGTCATTACCTTTCCAACAAAATTGGTTTTATCCCAATCGGAGTTTCCAAGCTCAACTTCTTGTGTTTTGGGTTTTGGAGGTTTTACCGGTTCATCGCTTCTAGAGAGGTCATATCTTTCTCAATTTGGTTTTATACTTCCATTCTGGACTATTATGTTTCTTTGCATAATCTTGTAAAACTTTTCGTTCTCTTCAAAACGAGCCCAAGATCATCAAAAACGGAGTCCGGGATCAAAAGTTATTGAAGTTTTCATGCAATGTTGTCCTGTGTTTTTGCTTGAGCGGAAGTTCCGGCCAAGTTCCGACCCAAGTTCCGGCCAAGTTCCGACCCAAGTTCCGGTCAGGTTCAGTAACTTGTGTTTCTATTTGCCGGAAGTTCCGGTGGGAGGACGGAAGTTCCGGTGGGGGCGCGAATCTGGCCCAAACGGTCAGTTTTTCCTTGTCCTATTTAATGGGGCTTCTTCCCCAATGGTTCCCCATCTTTTGAGCTCGTCTTTGCCCACCATTGTTGACCTATTTGAGCTCTCTTACTCCCTCTCCCTCCCATGATTCTTACATCTTTTTGAGGGAAAAGTGAGAGGAGATCTAGATCTACAATCCCACCAAGTCAAATCCCTTCTTTGTGAAGGAATCATTGGGATCTAGATCTTGGAGAGTTTTGTGTTCTCCTCTTGTGTTCTTCCTCCCTTATTCCCCCAATAGCTTTTGTAGCTTTGTTGGAATTTGGGAGAGAAGGACTTGCCCTTGCATTTGGTGCATAGGTTTGAGTTCTACTCTTGTGTTCTTCCTCCCTTATTCCCCCAATAGCTTTTGTAGCTTTGTTGGAATTTGGGGGAGAAGGACTTGACCTTGCATTTGGTGCATAGGTTTGAGTTCTCCTCGGAGATTCGGCGAGTTCAAGCTTGTGAGCTTGTTTCTCTTGGGTTCCTTGGAACCCTAGACGGTTGTGTGGTTGGATTGTTGACCTTTTGTGGTCTTGTTGACCTTTTGTGGTCTTGTAGCCTTTTGTGGCATTGTTGGCCTTTTGTGGCTTTGTTGTTGGGAGCCTCCAATTGAGTTGTGGAGTTAGCCCAAATCTTGTACGGGTTCGGTGACCGCCCTCAAGCGTCCCATAGTGGAGCAAGTGCCCGCCTTTTGTGGTGCGCACTTGGGAGAATAGGGTGAGCCTTTTGTGGCGTCGGTGAGTTGCATGCTTCCGCACCCGGGGTGAGGCCTTGTGTGGCGTTGGGTGAGCATCGAGCCACCACACCTCGAGGTGAGCCATTTGTGGCGTTCGGAGAGCATTGCGCCATTGCACCTCTCCAACGGAGACGTAGCTTCTTTGGAAGTGAACTTCGGGAAACAAATCTTCGTCTCCGCGTCCATCGGTTATCTCTCAACCGAACCCTTTACTTATGCACTTTACATTGTGATAGCCATCATGCTTGAAGTATTTATACCTTGCTATCACCTTGTTGCTTGTATTGCTTAGCATAGGTTGTTGGTGCACCTAGATGAACTTAGTGGCTAGGTTTTGTGCTCAATAAATTAAACGTTAGTTTTATTCCGCATTTACTTGAGCCTAAACCGTAATATTTTTAAAAGCCTATTCACCCCCCCCCCCCCCTCTAGGCGACTTCCTTTGTACTTTCAATTGGTATCAGAGCAAGGTCTCTCGCTTTTAGGCTTCACCGCCTCGAGAGTAAAGATGTCTCCTAGGGGTTTAGTGCACTCTCACACATTTACTTTTGATGGCACACATTATGATGTTTGGCATACTCGCATGCTTAGTCATTTCCGGGCCATTGACCCAAACATTGAGCGCATTCTAGATATGGGCTTGTCTCCTCCTAAGGATCCCCAAAATCTATCTTTGGAGGAGAAGATAAACTCTTATCTCGAAGCTCAAGCATCTAATGTGCTTGTTAATGTTGTGAGCTTTGTAGTTCTTTCCTCAATCATGCCTTTCCGGAATGCTCATGATATATGGACCAAGCTTCAAGCAAAATATGATGTGTCCAAGCTTAATGAGGATGATTGTGTTCCATCCACCTCCGGCCGTGATGTGTTCTCATCTTCTTCCACTAGACCAACATGTGAGTTGTCACAAGGTAATGATATGGTGAGTGGTGATAGAACTTGCAATGTAGATAGTGAGATTTCCATTCGTGATTCTTTGTATCTATCTCATTGCAATGTTGTATCTTTGGGCATGAACACTTGTATGACCATATGTGATTTATATCCTAGTGTTTATTGCCCTTGCATATCTTGTAGAAATGAATTGGATATATCTCATGATGATATGCTTGCTTTGCCTTGTTGCCATGATAAATGTGCTTCCATTTCCTCTAGTTCTTGTGTTGCTAACCATGTAGAGGAGAGTGAAGAATGTGTGGGCCAAGGCAAAGTTGTCATTAGAGCTTCATGTGTTCCCTCATCATCATCTTCTTCCAATGTTCACTTGTGCCTCATGGCTAAGGGTTCAAAGGTAACCTCTCCTTTGGACTCCAATATATCTCATGATGATGTTAATGTTGATCATGTAGAAGTAGATAATGATGTTGCTTCTCTAAAAGAGAAGGGGGGCTAGTCCCTCGTGCTCTTCATCCTAATAAAAATGCTTGCTCTACTTTCATTGAAATCTTGACTTGTGCTATTGAAAGTAGGCAACTAATATATGAGCATGAGGACAAAATAGATAAAATAAGTAGTCTTGAGCGTGAGTATGCTAATGAAATTGCCAACCTAAATGAAGCTCTTGAAGAGGAACAAACCACTAAGGAATCTCTTGAGGAGGCCTTTGCTCTAGAGCTATCTAGAGTAAGGAAATCTCATGATAGAGAGTTTGAGGTGGCAAGTGCTCTTCAAATTAAAAATGATGAACTTGAAGTTGCCTATGCTAAACTCCTTGAGGATTTTGAGCACCTCAACAATGGCTCTAGGGTCATCAAGGGTGATCTCATCAAACTCACCGAGTTACATGAGCAACTTAAAGCTTCATATTCTAAAGAGCTTTCCAAGTTGCCCTCACCTCTTGCTTTAATTGATGATGCTTGTGCTACTAACTCTATTTCATGTGAAGCATCTATATTGAAGGAGAATGTTGAGCTAAAGGCTCAACTTGCTTTGCTAACAAGCAACTATGGGAGATTAGAAGAAAGTCATGCCAAGCTCTCAAGCTCGCATGAGGATCTTCTACTCTCCCATGGTAGGCTAGAGTTAGCTCATGAGGCCATTGTGTCAAAGGTAACATCTAGTGGGCCTCATGTGGACATTAGCACTATATCTACTCCAAATGTTATATTGCCATGTGCTAGTCCTTTTAATTCATCCTCTCACAACCATGCTAAATCTTGTGATGAATTGCATCCTTTGCCTTGTTGCTCTAACAATGAAGCTTCTACTTCCTCTAGTATTGTTGTTGATATTAACCATGTAGAGGAAGTCAAAGAGCTCAAGGCTCAAGTCACTTCTTTGAAGAATGACTTGAAAAGGTGTCATGAAGGGAAGACCACGCTCAAGAATATGTTGAGTGTGCGACGCCCCCCAAGTGACAAGAGTGGGCTTGGATTCAACTCCAACACCAAGAGCAAGTCCACTATCTTTGAAGCACAAGGGCAACAAGAAGAAGGGCCAAGGACAAGTGAAGAATCCGGCCAACATTGTGTGCTTCAAGTGCAAGGAAGAAGGGCATCATGTGAGGGATTGCCCATTTAAGAAGAAGCCTCTTAGTGAGAAGCAACGGGGGAAGCGGCCTCAAGCTCCTCCACAAGCTCAAGATGGGCCACTTTCCAAGAAGCCTCAAGCTCTTCTTCATGGGGAAGATCCTCCCAAGAAGAAAGACGGCAAGAGAAGAACTTGCTACATATGTCGTGAGAAGGGGCACCTTTCTTCCTCATGCACCATGGGTATCTCCTCATCCCATCATATCTTGTTTGATGATGCTTATTCACTTCGTAAGGATGAGGGTGGCAATGTGTTTGCCAAATTTGTTGGTGCCCAAAGTGGTGTCAAGAAAAGAACCATTTGGGTGGCCAAGCCTATTGTGACTAACTTCTTAGGACCCAACTTGGTTGGGGACCAACAAGCTAAAACTTGATCAATAGGTGTTTTTGGAGGGCATTGGAGACTTGGCTATCTTATGAAGAGTTGAGAGATCTTCATTATATTCTTGTTGTCAAAGTCAAGTCATTGGTTATCATGCTTCTATTCCTTATCCAATGTTCCTCCTTCCGGTAACTTGTGCTAAACTCCTTTACATTTATAGTTACTTGCTCCCTTGTGCATGTGTTGGTTTTGTACCTTGCATGTGCTTGTGTGCTTCCCACTTACTTATATTGACCTATGAATTATCTTTGTGTATGTTGGTTGGCACACCATGTATTTGTGTTTCTTGGTTTTGAGCCTTTATTGTTTCTAGTAGGTATCTTATTTGGCTCTTGTGAGGATTAATGGACTATTCCGTTTTGGGGGAGTGTCATGCTTGGGCATTCCACAATCCTAAAATGTGTGTACATGAGAAAAACCACTTAGTAGTCATTTTGTTGTCTCTATGTGGTGTGTCTCTCTCATGAGAAACTCAAGTTTCCATAATGTCCATTAATACCTCTAGTTTGATCTTTTTGCCTCTTGTTGAGATTTCTTGGTTTATCACATTATGGGGGAGTCATATGCTTTGTGCATATTACAAACCTAGAAAATGTGGACATTTGAGGTTGTGCCACTTAGATTTGATATTGAGAATTATCTAGTTCCTATGTGGCACATTTGCTCATACAAGTTCCAATTTGCTTAAAGGTTTTTATTGCTCATCTTTTGGATCTTGTTCGTGATAGTGATTCTTGGTATGTGTTTCCTCATATTTGGATCTACATATCCTCATGGGAACCACTTGCTTCTATTTAATCCAATCACTAGTGATTGTGTGACTATTTGAAGCAATCAAGAATCTCTTTCGAAGCATCAAGCTTAATTCCTATCTTGTTATATGCTTCTTTGTGTGAATATGATCTTGGATATCCTTGCAAACTACCTCGGGAAAATTATACCTATTACTTTTTGTCCTTGGACAATTAGTATTTAATATATGGTAGGATTCTTTGATCATATTCGTTTTGGCCTTTTCTTATTTATATTATCTTTGGCCAATAAAATGTTTTTCTATTTGCTCCCAAGCTTTCCTTGCCTCTTGTGGATCTTCTTATTTTATTTATTTCCCCTTGTGTTTTATTTAGTGTAGGTAGTAGTGATGATCTCATTTGTGGGCATTTTGCATTCAAAGGCAAAATTATATATAATTCTCTACTTATGGGGGAGCTCTCCTATAGTATCTATAACATTGTTTTATGCTTCTTGATTTGATCCTTCTTGCTTGGAAGCTCGATCCTTTTTGTGTTGGTACTTTGTGTGCCATCATGAAAAGTGTGAAGAGTTTGTTTTGGTTATTATTTCCTTGCTCTCGTTGGGAGTTGGCTTTATCTCATTCCGTTTCACTTGTTTTGTTCTTTTAGGATGAGATAAATCCTTGAGCCTTGGTATTTTTCTTATCCTTTTTCTTTGGCTCTTTCGAGTTCATTTGTTGAACTTGTGCTCTTTCATGTGTTGATTTGGCTCTTCGATACAATTTGGACACCTTTTGTCGAGTCACACTTTTGTGTGTGTATTATTGGTTTACTTGGTGTTTTTGTTCAAATTGTATCTCCTTTTGGTTCTTGAAAGACTATGCATGCATATTTACTTCTTGTATATATTATGGCATGCTTGCTTTCTTTGATCCAATATATAGGAGAAACTCCACCAAATCCTAATGGGCTAAGATGTGCATGAAATTCAACTTCATATCAATATGCACATATTTGTGTGGGGGCTCTCCTATGTATTGTAGTTTCACTAACTACTTTGGACCCAATTTGTTTGGGGACCATAGTGTACTTAATTGTGTTTTAGGTGCTTTGGAGATATATATTGGGTGATTGTATCTTGAACAAGGAAGAAGTGGCGTCTACATGTTAGTTGGATGCAAGTTAGGATGATCAACGAATTCATATCTTCTTCATCCTACCAATTATATCTCGGTAACAAGTATCTCTCTCTCATGCATACATATCTTGTTCCCAACCTTGTGTAGGTTGCTTGTTGGCATGAATTTGTGTTCTTCCATATGTAGGATTTCTTGTTTTGGCTTTGAAGAGTTCTCTCTATTGCAAATGTGTGTATGTTGAGATGAGTGCATATAATGGGGACTATACTAAATCATGCTCATGATTCACTAATCCCAAATATGTCAATCTAGCAATTTTGTTGCATATCGTTTCCTCAATATCTCCCATGTGCAATAGTGAGTATTTTTGCCAAGTTGATTTCTATCTTGTGATACTTGTTGCCTTTCTCCATATATTCCTTCTATCCTCTTCTTCCCTTGAGAATAGTTGTGTTGTATGGGGTATGTTGGTGTTTGAAGCTCATTGATGTACAATAAAATATATTTGAGCCCTTGGGCTTGCTTTTAAGCAAAACATCTTATTGGTATATTCTATGACTTCTTTTTGGGTCTTCATGTGCTTTCTTGAGTATCTATGTTGTGTGTGCATGTTTCTTTGTGGTTATATGTATTTGTGATATTTTCCACCTAAAAATTTATACACATAAGAGAAGATCAATATTTGGTTGTTTTTGCATTTCTTGGAAATCACCTCTTACTTCATTTTGATTCTTCGGTGGTTTCCAAATTATTGTATCTTGTGTGCATTGCTAAATGGTTTTGAAGGAGTGAGGATTCCATGGTTGTGCATATTGTTTCCAAATATAATTACTATAATTCATGCACAATCTTTGGGGAGCTTCTATAATTCATTTAATGATGCACATGTTCCTTCTTTCTCATTTCTTGTGGTTTAAATGCTTATGGGGGAGCAAGGATTCCATATTTGTGCATATTGTATTCAATACAAGTATTCTAATCTTTGCACAAAGTTTGGGGAGCTTATCTATTTTTATTTAAACACTTTTGGTTGTTGTTTCCTTTTGACATCATTTGATGGTGTTTCTTTTGGATCTTTTGATTGCTCGCTTCATTTGTTGAAGCCCTTTTCTTTTCTTTCTTTTCTTTTTGCTTTCTTTGGTTCCTCAATATAGTTTTACTTCGTCCCTAGTTCTCATCATTTGCCTTGTGCATATGCACACCTTTGGAGGAATTCTCACTATGTTGGCCGTCTAGAACTTTTCACCCATTTTGGCAATCGATGCCAATGGGGGAGAAGTTTTGGAGGGTTTAAGGGAAGTTGGCCTTTGCTTTGAGTGTGTTCTTAAGCATTTGCCTCTCATGCTCTTGCATCTTTGTGTTTGCTTTGCATGTTGAATATATAGAGGAAACTCAACCAACGGTAACGGTTGGCAATCTATGCAATGAAATTCAAGTTCATCACACATGCATAGATTGTGGGGGAGTTTGATATATATATTGTGGTTGTACCAACATCACATACTTGTGTAGTATTTGATGTTGGGGCAACCGCTTTGGTCGTTATTGTCATATTTAAACCCTCGCTAAGGGATTGTCATCAATTACCAAAATGGGGGAGATTGAAAGGGCATGTATGCCCCCATGTGTGGTTTTGGTAATTAATGACAATCTCTATGGACTAATGTGTAAATTGAGTTTCACTTGTAGGTTTGTCCATTGGCATCGCTTGGGCCATGTGTTGGTCTCAAGGTTGGAAGATGAAGAAATGTCCAAGGGCTTTGTGCCCATTGGAATCATGAAGAAAGAAGGAGCTTGAAGGTCGATCAAGGCATGTGCAAAGAGTTGCATCAAGATGGATCAACCTCAAGTAAGGATGAAGAAGGACGAGCTCAAGATGCGCCATCTCTATAAGATCTCATGCTTGAAGCTTGCCATCCTCGTGCTCATGGAATGATGAAGACAAGTTCAAAGAAGAGGTTTCCCCATGGAGTATGGGGGAGCATTTTGCAAGTCTTCATCAAGCAAGAGCGAGCAAGAGCAAACAAGAAAGGTGTTCCCACTATAGAAGAACAAGACGGTCTACATCAAGTTCAAGTGGGACGCTCAAGGCAAAGGTATGTTGATAGGGCTTCTCTTTTGCCGGTCTCGTGTTGTTAGTTGGGAGACCGGGTTTAGGATAGATAGCCGTACTACCAAGAGGGGCTCTCAAGCGGGTGTCTCGTTTGCATCGTTCGGAGAGAGCTCAAACCTTTGCATTCATATCATCATCTTTCTTGGTTATTATTTGGTTCTTGTCCATGAGAGGATCTAGAGCTTGTGTTCACCATCATAACAAGCTCTAGCTCATCATCTAAGGATTTCACTTGCATATCTTATTGCGGTTTTTGATCTTGCGAGTTTTTCGGCTCCACACCTTGGGGGATACTTCACATATATATTCATAGTATTTTCTCCCAAGGTGATACCCAATATTTCGACATTTTGTTGGATTCTATTCGTCATTACCTTTCCAACAAAATTGGTTTCATCCCAATCGGAGTTTCTAAGCTCAACTTCTTGTGTTTTGGGTTTTGGAGGTTTTACCGGTTCATCGCTTCTAGAGAGGTCATATCTTTCTCAATTTGGTTTTATACTTCCATTCTGGACTATTATGTTTCTTTGCATAATCTTGTAAAACTTTTCGTTCTCTTCAAAACGAGCCCAAGATCATCAAAAACGGAGTCCGGGATCAAAAGTTATTGAAGTTTTCGTGCAATGTTGTCCTGTGTTTTTGCTTGAGCGGAAGTTCCGGCCAAGTTCCGACCCAAGTTCCGGCCAAGTTCCGACCCAAGTTCCGGTCAGGTTCAGTAACTTGTGTTTCTATTTGCCGGAAGTTCCGGTGGGAGGCCGGAAGTTCCGGTGGGGGCGCGAATCTGGCCCAAACGGTCAGTTTTTCCTTATCCTATTTAATGGGGCTTCTTCCCCAATGGTTCCCCATCTTTTGAGCTCGTCTTTGCCCACCATTGTTGACCTATTTGAGCTCTCTTACTCCCTCTCCCTCCCATGATTCTTACATCTTTTTGAGGGAAAAGTGAGAGGAGATCTAGATCTACAATCCCACCAAGTCAAATCCCTTCTTTGTGAAGGAATCATTGGGATCTAGATCTTGGAGAGTTTTGTGTTCTCCTCTTGTGTTCTTCCTCCCTTATTCCCCCAATAGCTTTTGTAGCTTTGTTGGAATTTGGGAGAGAAGGACTTGCCCTTGCATTTGGTGCATAGGTTTGAGTTCTACTCTTGTGTTCTTCCTCCCTTATTCCCCCAATAGCTTTTGTAGCTTTGTTGGAATTTGGGGGAGAAGGACTTGCCCTTGCATTTGGTGCATAGGTTTGAGTTCTCCTCGGAGATTCGGCGAGTTCAAGCTTGTGAGCTTGTTTCTCTTGGGTTCCTTGGAACCCTAGACGGTTGTGTGGTTGGATTGTTGACCTTTTGTGGTCTTGTTGACCTTTTGTGGTCTTGTAGCCTTTTGTGGCATTGTTGGCCTTTTGTGTCTTTTTTGTTGGGAGCCTCCAATTGAGTTGTGGAGTTAGCCCAAATCTTGTACGGGTTCGGTGACCGCCCTCAAGCGTCCCATAGTGGAGCAAGTGCCCGCCTTTTGTGGTGCGCACTTGGGAGAATAGGGTGAGCCTTTTGTGGCGTTGGTGAGTTGCGTGCTTCCGCATCCGGGGTGAGGCCTTGTGTGGCGTTGGGTGAGCATCGAGCCACCACACCTCGAGGTGAGCCATTTGTGGCGTTCGGAGAGCATTGCGCCATCGCACCTCTCCAACGGAGACGTAGCTTCTTTGGAAGTGAACTTCGGGAAACAAATCTTCGTCTCCGCGTCCATCGGTTATCTCTCAACCGAACCCTTTACTTATGCACTTTACATTGTGATAGCCATCGTGCTTGAAGTATTTATACCTTGCTATCTCCTTGTTGCTTGTATTGCTTAGCATAGGTTGTTGGTGCACCTAGGTGAACTTAGTGGCTAGGTTTTGTGCTCAATAAATTAAACGTTAGTTTTATTCCGCATTTACTTGAGCCTAAACCGTAATATTTTTAAAAGCCTATTCACCCCCCCTCTAGGCGACTTCCTTTGTACTTTCAGTAAGCTTTCTCAACACTTGGCCTCCAAATCCCTTTGTGCCTGGGTGGCATACCACAAGTGTGATACACAAGGTAAACCATGTCCATGGGCCTTGTGTAACCACTCAACCAAAAACCACCATTCAAGTCCCATTCCACCCAGGGGGTTCATTGACTTAGTTGTTTTATTAAGAAAAACATAAGTCCAAAAGACTTAGAAATATTTTCATCATAGCATGTACATACTTTACCAACCCTTGTTTGCTACTAGCTAGGCTAAGCATGGCATAGTAACTTAACTTAGGAAATTCCCTAGCAATTCTACCATTCTACAACTACTTAGGATTTCCCAACATAGCATTTGGCAAAATAGTAACATGCAAGATTTAGCAAAATATTTCTAATGCTTGTACAAAATATAGGGATGGAAATATTCATGGAGTATCACTTGCCTTGGTAATGGGGAGAGTAGCACTCTTCACAATCACAGTCACTAGCAAAATCTAGACAAAATTTGTAGCACATAATTACACACAATTCATATACAAACAAAAATATGAATGCATGCATGCAAGAAAAATGCTAAGTGATGATTTTTGAAAGCTCCACCAAGCAAGTGCATGATACAAAAACATAAACAAGTCTAAAAGCTTACTAACCAAACTTATTTAGCACCAAAACAATTTACTAAACAATTTCTATACTCAAAATGGTCTTAAACAAGTTTCTGCATAAAAATTCATTTTAACAGAAACTTTTTGTTAAACACATTGCAGATTCAGAAAGGGCTTGACTCACTGATTCCAACGGTATAAAATTTGCAAAAATCTAATGTGGGAATCAAAAGTTATAGCCATTTGAAATTTGGATCTAAATCTGATTTGAATTCTAATTTTGAATCTAACCCTAGCCACGCGTCACGATTTTACTGGCGCGTACCGATTCGCTCCGGATCACCCTTCCGCGCCATTGGATCTATCTATCGCTGCACGGCTCAGATCTATCCATACCCCTTCGGCTAGGATCTATCGCGTCCACTGGATCTAAATCGAACGACCCTAAGCAATAGACCAACAAGTGGCAGCGCTAGCGGCGGCGACAGGCGGCGGCGCGCTCAGTCAGTGGCGGAGCCGGCGAACTAGGTCGCGCGGGGAGGTGGGAGGAGGCTCACCGGAATCGCCGCGACGAGGAGATGCTCAACGTGTGCTCGGTTGGCGAAGGGGCGCTCGGAGTCGTCGCTGATTGCTCGTCGGAGTAGTCCCTGGCGACAGATGCTTCTGTTCATCGACGTTGGCGAGGGTGCAGATCATGCCAAGGCAAAAGGAGCGGTGGGTCAGATGCGCAAGACGACGCTAGTCATGTGGGTGTCAACGAGAGGAAAAGGGGCGGTCGGAGATTACCACTGGAGATCGTCGGAGTTGAAGCCGAAGACGGTGGCGCTCAGTCGCTTGCGTTGCCGACGTTCTGGGTCACGCGCGGGCGAGCTAGTGGTACTGGAAGGTGCGCAAGGTGAAGTGGAGCCTGCTCGTGTGAACCAGGAGCAGAGGGGTGGTCGGGGTTGGCCGGAATTGTGGTTGCGGTTCGTCGGAGCAGCGAGGTCGCGGTGAGGGATTCTCGCAGCCTGGGGGCGCTCTGTGCTTGGGGTTTGGGGGAGAATGGAGAGGGGGCAGAGGGGGTTTTAGTAGCAAGGATGCGGGCAAGATTTACTCGAGCATTGATGCGAATTGAAGCTGCGAATTCAAACAGGAAACGCCCGGCGTAAATTTAGGGATGAACCAGTCGCGGGGGTGGAGACGACGATGGTCGTGTGGGCCGTGACTGTCAGCGAGAGAGGAGGAGAGGGAGTGGGTCCTGCCTGTCAGCGAGCTAGTGGGTGCGGGGGCGAGTGAAAGAAAACGTTTCGCGGGAAGGGACTGCTGGGCTAGCTAGGCCGAGTTGGGCTGGGTTGGCCAGATTGGCTGTTTTATTATTATTTTTTTCCTCTTTACTCCTTTTCTTTTTCTGTTTGATTTTCTAGAAATGGTTTTCAAACTCTATTTCAAATAAGTTTGAATTCAAACCTTCTCTAGCCTTTTGTACAGTGTACCTTTCACTCAACTATGTGTCAAACACTTCTGTTCACTCAAACCTACTTGGGTCATTTGAAAAATAAAATAAAACCAAGCCTTTAGGAGATATAATAATAGGCATAAATTTGGTTTTATTCCATACTTTGTTTTGAAACTTTGCTCAAGATTTTGAAATCACTTAAGTTTGAACTCAAAACATTTCTGAATAAATAATAGTACCTTTCTCATTAGCAAGTAGCACAAAGGCTAGAGTATTCATACATCAAATAATGAGCAACATATGCTCCTGTTTTTGAAATGATTTTGAGATGAAACCCTAAATGATGATGGATGCATGGATGATATGCAAACTTTGAAATCATGATTTTAGGGATGTTATAAAAGGATAATGATCATTCTTAGTAACTTTATTAATCTTTCTAAAATCAATGCACGTTCTATACCCGACCACTACTCTTTGGGGTATAAGCTCATTATCCTCATTAGGCACAACAGTTATTCCCTCTTTCTTGGGAACACAATGAACAGGGCTAACCCATTGACTATCAGCAATATGATAAATAATACCACCATCAAGGAGTTTTAATACCTCATTTCTTACCACATCCTTCATCTTAGGATTTAGACGGCGCTGGTGCTCAACAACTGGTTTTGCATCAGGCTCAATATTAATAGCATGCTGACATATAGTGGGAGAAATTCCTTTTAAATCATCAAGAGTATAACCCATAGATCCTCAGTGCTTCTTCAATACCTCCAATAACCTTTCTTCTTCCTTCCCTGAAAGTTTAGAACTAATAATAATAGGATATATCTTCTTATCATCGAGATAAACATATTTAAGATCATCAGGTAAAGGTTTTAATTCGAAAACAGGGTCCCCTTTGGGTGGAAGTGTGGTACCCAAATCTTCCACAGGTAATTTATGCTTAAGTAACTTAGGCTGACGAAGGAAAACCTCATCAATTTCATTTCTTTCCTTCATAAAGGCATCACTTTCATGATCCTCCATGAACTGCTGCAAAGCATTGTTAGGAGCAAGAGAAATAGCATACATTTGTTTAACCTTGAAATCCTCATCAGGTAATTCATTTTCATAAGGAGTTTTGGCAAATTTGGAAAAATTAAACTCATAAGATTCTCCAGCAAACTTAGTCAAAACTTTTTCCTTCCTACAATATATGATAGCCCCACAAGTATTAAGGAAGGGTCTACCAAAGATGATAGGATAGGTTTTACTAGCTTCTTTACCAAGTACTAGAAAATCAGCAGGATATTTAATCTTACCACAAAGGACCTCCACATCTCTTACAATACCAATGGGGCAAACTTGCTCTCTATTAGCAAGGTGAATAACCACATCAATGTCCTCAAGCTCACAAGGACCAATCTCATGCATAATTTCCCTGTGAAGCTCATAAGGAATAGCACTAGAACTAGCACCAATATCACATAAACCATAGTAGTTATGACTACCAATTTTAACAGAAAGCACAAGAACACTAGCTTTTCTAACCTTCTTAGGATGATAAATAACATTAGTGGCGTCTTCACAGAAGACAATATGCTCATCCTCTATGTTTCTAGTGACAAGATCCTTCACAATAGCTACCACAAGCTCGATATCAATAAGCTCATCGGACCCTACAGTTTTCTTTGCGCTTTTGCTAATCACATTGGCCATAATAGAGTGTTCCCTTAACTTGGAGGGAAAAGGTATCTTCTCAACATAAGGTTCAAGCAAAATAGGATCAACAGTACAAACCTCTATACTGGCAGGAATGTGGGTAACAATGTCTTTATAAGGAGCATGGTACTTGTCCCACTCTTTATTAGGAATCTCAATATAAGAGGCAAAAGCATTAAAACATTTTGCAAGGACTTGAGGATCAAGGACAAACTTATTGCGAATATCACGGAAGTTATCAGTACCCATACAAGATTTAATGCATTCATAATCATAGTTTATACCTGACTTTCTTCCTTTGTCATTCTCCCAAGCCTCGGTATTATCTTGAATACGGTCTAAGAGATCCCATTTATCTTCTTCCTTTATACTTGTGAATGATCCAACATAAGAAGCATCTAGTAATCTTTATCATGAAGAGAAAGCCTAGCATAAAAGCTATTGAGAATAATATTGTTAGGGAGTTCATGAATAGGACATTTAAGCATTAGTAGCTTCAATCTCCCCCAAGCTTGAGTTGTACTCTCTCCATCAAGAGGCCAAAAGTTATATATATAAGACTTCTATCCTTATGGATTTCACTGGGAGGATAAAATTTAGAGTAAAAGATAGATGCCATCCCCTCCCATTCCATGGATTGTCCATTCTTCAGCAGCTTATACCATGCCTCAGCTCTCCCTTTCAAGGATATGGAGAGTAACTTCCTCTTCACCTGTTCAGTTGTGATACCTGCACACTTAAACAACCCGCATAATTCATTGATAAAAAGCAAGTGATCACCAGGATGGACAGTTCCATCCTTAAAATAATAATTATCCATAACACGATTAACAATACTTATAGGTATCTTAAAAGGATCGATCTCAATAGGAAGTGGTTCATCTACTACCCTACCAACGGTAGTAGTTTTCCCAAACAGAAAACCAAGTGGGTTATCCATATTGCAAACAAAGTAACAAGCAGTAACAAAAGCAATACTCACAGTAAAAGTTTCCTTTACCAATTCCACTCTTCAATAGCGCTTCACTCCCTCGCAATGGTGCCAGAAAATAGGCTTGATGACCCATAAGTATAGGGGTGTATCATAGTACTTTTGATAAATAGGAGTGTCGATCCCAACGAGGAGCAGAAGGTGCTGGACAGTGGTATGGAGCAGGAAATCCCTGTGAATACTTAGCAAACAGATTTTTAGTGGTTTTATGATAAGGCAACAAAATAAAGCAAGTAATAAAGACAACGAACAAACAGAGCAAGTGGCCCAATCCTTTCTTAGCAAAGGACAAGCCGGTGGAAATACTTATAAGGACCAAACGTTCTCGAGAACACATGGGAATTCTGTCAAGTGCTTTCGCTTCAAATAGCTGAGTACTCTTCTTTGGTGTTTGTAAGTGTTGTGTGGGTGAACCTGTGCTAACATACTGCCCTTCCTAGTACTAATGCATACTTGTGATTAAACCCCCTGCAAACATCCGTAACTACAGGAAAGTAATTAAGATATAAATCTAACCACAACCTTAAACTCTGAGATCCTACGCTCCCTTGTGCAAAGGTGTCCTAACGGGGGTTCAGGTTTCTGTCACTTCGGCAACCCCATGATTAGTAGCCAAATACACAATGCATTCCCCTAGGCCCATAAATGGTGAAGTATCATGTAGCCGACATTCACATGGCACCACTAGAAGAATAGCACCACAATTTAAAAACTAAACCATTGAATAATAACTCATCACAGATTCACTACTAACAACATGACTTCTCCCATGTCCTCAAGAACTAAACGAACTACTCACAAGACATCATATGGATCAAGATCAAAGATGATATGACAATGGATAACAATCTAAACATAAACAATAATCCAATGGTTCCACTCACAAGCATCAACTATAATAGTAATTAATACCAGGAAAGTTTCCCCTAAGAACTAAAGCAATATCCAACACAATTGTTATAGCGGGACGGAGTGGTGGTGATGGTGCCGATGGAGATGATGATGTGGATGATGATGATGATCTCGATGAAGCCTAGCTTGATGATGGTGTTGATGGCGATGGTCTCCCCTCTCCGGGAAGGAATTCCCCCGGCAGAAATCTGTCTGTCGGAGAGATCTTTCTCTCTCGGTGTTTTTCGCCCCCAGAGGCGGCGTAAATCTATTTGTGGTTGCTCCCCTGGTATTAGGGTTCCGTAGGGAAGATATAGGCGAAGGGGCGGATTCGGAGTCCGGGCAGGTGGACCACACCTGCCCTAGGCGCGGGGTCAGGTGGGCCCACGCCTAAGAGGGTGTGGGCCCCCTAAGGCCCAACTCCGTCCCTCCTTCTGGCTTCCTTCGTCTTCTGGTAAAATAATAGGTTTCCATATTTTTCTGGTATTTTTCTAATCTTCGCGAAATTGCACCGAAACGCCTTCTTTTCCATCAGAATCCAGACTCCGGCAGTCCATCCTCGAGGAATCATCCAACATGCATAAACAGATGAAAAGCCATAAGTAATACCTCATAATAAGACAAATATCAATGAATAGAGGTAAATTATGATATAGAATGGTGATGCAAATTGGGCGTATCACAGCCACGAGACTCCGGCCGGAGATCCTTCCATGAAGGAGGATAGAGTTCCTGCCGCCACCGGCCATATTAGGGGATGAGCCCACCACCACCAGCAGCCGCACGACCTTTGAACGGCAGCATCTTTCAGCAACGGCGGGAGGAAGGGGGAGGGCTCAAGTATATAAGTTAAGGAGATTGTGTCGTGTACATTCTAGTAGTAGTACCATATGGAATAACAACAATTGTCAAACGGGTCCTGAAGGTCGCTCCTGAGAAATAGGATCTTAGGGGTGATCTCCTTCTGCCCCCAACCTCACCGCCGCCGCCTATCACTGCCTGTTCCGGGCGATCCCCGGCCGACATGTCACAAAGTCTCGGGCTCGTCGCTTGCGACGACTCGATTCATCGGCTCAAAGGCATCCTTGTATGCGATGGTGCTCTCCCAGATCTTGGTATGGCGGTTGATCGCCTCTTTTCCGGCGCTACCATGGTGGCGATGGAGGACGATGGACGACGGTTCAGCGAGGCATGAGTTTCTCCAAGGGTAGAACTATAATTTTACTTGGGGAGTTCTTTTTACAAAATTGCTTGATAGGCATGTTTGTCTTAGGAAAACGATACGGTTCCCCCGGGGGATCGCGCGAATCGATCCCCCGGTTCCTCGTCGCTCCATGTGGCCCACCACGTCGCGTGTGTTAGCTTTTTTCTTCCTCGATTCTTTCCGCAACTGCCGCCGCATTCGCACGCCTGCGTCGCCGTGCTCTGCATGCCCGCGCCGCCGCGCTCCGTTGCCGCGCCCCAAGCCCAAGCCCCGCCCTCGCCGGAGTAGCTTCCACGCCCTCGTGCACACCGCCGCCATGCCTTCGGCCCGCGAGCGCCGTCACCTCCCTGCATCGGTTGCGCCAGCGCGCCTCCTCCGTGGTCGCTGGCACCTCGCCTCCTCCTCCTGCGTCGCCTCCATGTGTGGCCCACCTCGCCGGAGTCGACGCCTCTCAACATCTTTGTCGAAGTCCCCTGGCCATCACCGCCGCTTCCAAGGTCGACTACGCGTGCTACATGCAGTCGGCGGTGCTACAAGCGAGCGTTGATTTTGCTACATGCGGCCGAGGAGACCTTCGGCGGTGCTATGTCTAGCGCCGATTTTTGCTATAATTTTTTTTTTGCTACAAAGCCTTTTTTGTTTTGCTACAATAGTATTTATGATTTGCTATAAAATCTCCGGCGAGGTCTCTAACGAGGTCGGATTTGCTATAATAGTAAATTTTATTTGCTACATACGTTTTATAGTTTTGCTATAATAGCGTAAAGTTTTTGCTACACGGTCTCCGGTGAGGTCTAGCGGCGAAGCCTCCGGCATGTCTCCGGCAAGATCGGATCTGCTATATTAGCATTTTTTTTGCTACACAGTCGCCGCCGAAATCTCTGGCAAGATCTAGTCTATTTTTCTATTTCCTAGGTCTAACCGTTTTTTTCTACATGTAGCAAAAGTGGTATTATAGCAAATTCGGTCTGTTTATAGCAAAAGCGGGATTAGACCTTGTTTTAGGGACACACGACGGCCTAGAGACCCGTGGATCAAGGAAAATTATCCTCCGGGACGCCTAGCGCTGTCCTTCGTCTTAGGTGTTGACCATATATGTGACATATATATAATCTCTGTATTGTCTAATTAAATATATTAGGCCCCGTTTGGTATCTCTGTATTTTTGAAGTATTCTTAGAATACTGTAGTTTTTAGAAATACTGCAGTATAGAAAACCGTGAGCTGTTTGGCTCTAACAAAAACACCAGTTTTCAAAACCATAGTATTTCCAAAACTATGGTTTTGTTGGAGTATTGAAAAAAGAGGTCCGGACCTCTTTTTCTAAAACGGAGAAACTAGAAAAACAATGCATCACACATCGTTCACTTCTCCACGGCGCCGTCACCATCCTATCTGCTCTAGGTCCTCGCTTGGCGGCCATGGAGACACACATATGCGGCAACAGCAACAAAAATGCGCTAGGCCACAGCCAAGCCTGGGACTAGACGACGTGGAACTGTCCTATACAATGGTCCATGGCAAGCCTCGAGAGCTCAGCAATACGCGCAAGAAGAAGGCGCGTGAGCGCCGGCGGACCTGCCCTTCAAGCTAAGGCGCCACTCCGCCGTGTCCTCGTCCTCGTCGCCGACGTCGTCGTGTACATGGAAGAAGCCAACGATGTACTCATGCAACAGCCATTGCAGGCTTGCAGCTACACTATCAGGCAAAACTTGATTATCCATGCGTCAAAACTAGAGTAAAATAGCACTTGCCAAACGTCTCTGCGTGTTGTCCAAAACTGCAAAAAACTGTGGTTTCAAGAAAACAAAGTATTCCTTTGCCCGGCATTGAAATACTCTGGTTTTGTAATACTTTGGTTTAGAAAAAAATGAGATGCCAAACGGAGCCTTAAATATATGGTTATTTTAAAAAAGTACTATATGGACTGCATGGTTTCTGTCAAGAACCTAGTACATTTTCTCACCGATAATAATGTATACAAAAAAAAACTCAAAAGCCGTCAGCATCTGTAGGACGCCGTATCATGGAACCTCGCGTAGATAAACCACTACTCCGGCCAAATTGGGCCCCGGTCTCTCCGCCTCCGACGTGACGGTTGAGCGGCTGCGCATTCCTGACCTCTCGTCCGTCGTCGTTCCTGCTAAGCCATCGCGCGCCTCTCTGTCCAATCCACCTAGCCCCCGTGGATATTTTTCCTTCACAAATATCGCCTTGGCCCCAGCACCGGTGCACGCCACCGTCGCGCGCGGCACCATCATAATAGCACGGCGCTTTCGATCAGCCTCCGCCACCGGCACGCAACCGCGCTGAATCAATACCGCCGCTAACGAGCGCTGCCGCTGCCGCGCGAGGAATAACTATAACGCGGCAGGCACAAGTACAAGTAGCCGTAGCCGTAGCATCGGCGCGAGCTGGTGAGTGGAGTGGAGACATCGGCGATGTCGCGGCCGAGCAGGAGCGACGCTCACCTGTCCCCCGTGGACGAGGCGATGCGGGTGGCCGAGGTGCGGGAGTACTACGACGACGCCGCGCCCAAGCGCCACACCAAGCCCTCCCGCAGCGAGCACTCCGCCGTCTACACCGACGACGCGCTCGTCGACTCCTCCCACCCGGAGCTAGACAAGCTCCAGGAGCTCGAAGCCCACACCGAGGTCTGTCGGCCGTCTCCTTCCCCCTCTTTCAAAACTGCCAGAGCTGATGCGTGTGGTTGGTTTGTTGCAGAAACTGGTGTGCGAAGGCGGCAAGGCGGGAGAGGAGTTCGTGGAGACGGAGTACTATAAGGACCTCGGCGGCGTCGACAAGCAGCACCACACGGTCAGTCTCGGCATTTTTCTCATGCTGCCTGGGTGACGATTTTGGTCTCTGAATTACAGTACAATCAGCTGTTGATCTAACTAACCTCCGGTACTCCCATGTCCTGCAGACCGGGACGGGCTTCATCAAGATGGACAAGCCCACCGGCGCCTCGTTCGAGCTCTCCGAGGACCCGGACGCATCGGAGCGCCACGCTTCCTGCAAAGGCAATCCTGCCACCAACGAGTGGATCCCGTCGGCCGACACGGTAGGACAGACACACAGATGCTGGTTGTCTCTTCCTTTTACCTTCTGCTCGAGAACCCTGCATCTGTAAGCGGTAATCACGCCATGGTTTGTTCCTTTTCAGGTGTATGAGGCGTCAGACAAGCCCAACAGAAGCGACGGATGAGCTGAGGAATGATCTACAGCCATCAGAAGCAGTGTATGATTTCCACTACCAAAGAAGAAACCACTCCGGTCAAATTGGTTGGTCATTCACAAATTAAGGACGCGTATACGTGTCTTTCCTATTCGTTGTTCAGATGAGATTCTTGTGGCATTGTACTTACAAAGCTTGTGCATCGATTTGGAAACCGCCGTGTTGTGGAAGTGAACTACAGGAAATAAAGCAGAAGTTGATGTCGGATTTGTGTAGGAATGACGACTGCAACCCAAACACATGATAAACAGTACTACTAGTAAGATTCAGTCTCTAAGAATGCACAAATAGCAAAGACACATTGTATTCACTGCGCGTGGAGATACTCAGCAAGTGCACATACACCACATCAGGAAGCCCGATAAATAGGGAGCGCCTAGATAAATTAGCACCTGCAAGTGCACGGGGAAGAGTTTCCTTTATTTATCGATGTTACCATGGAACGCAAAGGGACGGATCGGTCACTCCTGGTGCACGGCGACGTCGCTCCGGGGCCGGATGCGGAGGCGGTCGAGCTCGGCGTCGATGCGGCCGGTGAGGATGAGGGCGAACATGCGGTAGTCGCAGAGCAAGGACCAGACGGGGTGGCCGAACGTGGCCGGCCGGTTGCCCTCCACGAAGAAGTGGCTGTACCACGCCATGCCGTACCCGAGCACGGGGCACGCCACCAGGAGCGCGGCGCGGCCGGTGGCGGCCGCGAGGAACGCGCAGACGAGCGAGGCCAGCGTGCCGGCGAAGTGCCAGCGCCGCGTGGCCGGCTTCGAGTGCTGGCCCAGGTAGAAGCCCCAGAAATCCTCCATGCTCCCGAATTTCCTTGCCTCGGCGGCGCCGCCGCTGCTCCCCATCGCCCGCGTCGCCTTTCTCTCCGGGCTGCTGCTTGCTTCGTGCTGTGAATCCTCGCGATGTGTTCGGTGGAATGGTGACTGCTGAGCGACTTGCACCTGTACGCACTTTATTTGCGAATTAAACATAGGCAGGTCGGCTGGCTATCGGCGAACTGACTTGTGATATTTTCTCTGAACAAGTCATGACGATCCGGTAAATCTGATGCAAGTCTCGATCTGATGAGGGAGTACATAAAGTTGATAAACACAATTTGGGCGGCGAGAACGCGGCAGAGGGGCGATATATCCGAAGGGATGGATGACTGGATTTGTTTGCTCACGATGACTTCATGCACTCACATTTCAGCATAGCTGCAGACGTCAGTAGGAACGTATCAGCAAAATTATGCCAACAATTCAAGATCAGAGCACAAAAGAGTGCAGGTGAAGAAAAGAATGCAAAGAGAGTAGTAGTAACATAATTGGGTGACTGCCCCTTCGCTATGGTTCTCATGTATCCTTGTTCCACCAGGACACAAAATTTTACACAAACTGATACAACACTACTGACTACTGAATCACACGCTTCACAACATACACAGGACCAAAAGAATCGTGGGGAAACGAGGCAGCTACAGTTTACTACTTCACAGCTAATAGTTCTACAATTACAATGGTATATGTTGCACAACCGCTGTATGATGACTCGAGAAGAGAGTAGCGGAATCCTTCATCCAAATGCTTATCCACACATAAACAATGAATTGCATGACCTGGCAGTACGAAAAGCAAACAAAACTGCACCATAGAACCATCAAGATGATCGGATATGTCCTTCCACAAGGCTGTGTGCCTGTAAAATGTTCGGAGCTCCCATACGCATGCAAGGCCATCATGAAACTTTTCTCTGTGCCATTTCTTAGGTCTATTTACTCCAGACAGCTCTTGAGAGTAGCATGTCACAAGGATCATTGCTATCACGAGCTCACATACAAAACAGGGACCAGACCAGCTACCTTCCCATCCCTTCCAGGTCTCTTTTTCTTAACCTGAGCAAATAGTAACGGTTAACCCAGGTGAAAAGGTATCATTCATAGGCAGGCAACAAGTAATTATATGTGAAGTCACAGAAACTTACATAGTACCAACCATCAACCTCATATTCAATATCGACATCCTCTCCAGAGTTTAAACTCAGCTGACAACAGTTACACAATACGTGTTAATTTGTTTGCATCCCAACACAAGAAAGAAGAGACAACTAGATTATTTTGACATTTGCTTCGAAAAAAAGATCAATTATTTTGGCATTCACTTCAGTTCGGTTTTAGTGCAAAAAATAAAATAAAATGATTAGAGTATTTTTCACTAACTAAAGTATAAAAGCAGTAGCAAATGAAACACCAGCTAATTGTGCTTCAGGAAATAAATAATTATATCTATATAGAAGATAAGTGTTTTTCGAATAACCAATGCCCCATCAAACTAGAAAAAGGCTTTGCATTGGACTTCAGAAAGATAAAATGTAGCCAGGAATTACAGCCTTCGTACCTCATCATCACCACCTGCTGTGAAATCATACAATGCTTTCCCGGATTGAGGATTCCCGGTACTCTTCTCAGTATCATCGTGGGATCCAGAACTTCGACTCCCACGCCCTGAAAGGGAGTTGTCAAACGACTCACGCTTCTGAAGGACAGATGTTGAATATGATGGTGGTTCTTCACGTATCTGAAACAAAATATAAATGGATATCAGGAACAGTGTTTTTATACAGATGCCATTTAAAATCACAGGGTAGAGGTAGCAAACTAAAGTACTACACCAACACATCTATAGCTACTATATGATGACATACTTTCCTTGCAGAAAAACAGGAAAAGTATATCTTTTAATATTCATATGTTTAAGGTTCGATTATAATTAAATATGAAGTGGTTTTATGGTAATTCATCTGGTCCAGTATTAGTGAAGCTGGCCATGAAATTTTATGAGTCCGTTCCAAGGATGAACCCAGGAGTTTGTATCCGTTAAACAGTAACTGACTGGGTAACTAAGATTTCTCTCAGTCAGTGGTGAGACGCCCAATAGCATTCTAAGTTCCTAACAGTTAAAATGGAATGAGAAGATTGATTATATACGCCATATGGTGAAGGGAATACAGAATTTCAGTCACGAACTGGGTGGTTTCCTATACTCCTCTGGAGCCTGGGATTTCAGCAATAAATGGTGTTTCAAACAGATAGTGCATCTGGTGACCAGGGCTTGTGTTGCAACTGATCCCGGTAGCCCACTCTAAATTTTCCGAGAGTTTCCAAAATATGTTGACAGACATCCCATCTATCTATCGTTTTACAAAATTAAAATTTTAATTCAGCAGACCAAGAGAGACGAGGAGACAAATCAAGTGTTGATCAAATTCACAATCCAATTTGGATTAGGTACTACTCATAGTGGGATTTTATTTTATTTTTGTTTATCAAGCAGTATTTTAAGTTAAGATTTGAAAATTTGTCTCATAGTACAAAGATGTTTTGCCTCGGTCCTCATTTTTTCCCGATATTTCAAAACTTTTAGAAGGCTACCGGAGTCGGGTGCAGCAATGGACCAACAAGCCCTGAAGAACAAGATACATTCTAGTTTCAAGCCACAGGTGGTGCAGAGCATATCTTATGCAATGCCCACACCAACAAATACGTTTAAATCACAGTATTCAATAAATTAGTTTTTCAGTTGCATAGTGCTTATTCTTAAGAAAAATATGTTAATATTACAAATACCTGCATTGTAAGATCCAATAATAGAATGGTATAGAGAAAGCCTAGCAATTATACAATGGATGAAACAAAATACCGTTTGTTGTGAAGCTCCATAACTTGGTGGTTTTGAACTAAACAAGGACGGATAGTTCATGCCACCAAAATGGGATGATATGGATGTCTCCACAGAACCAGTTGACTCAGGAGAGGACCCACCAGAAGACCTCCCATCATCTTCCTGAAACATATAAAAATAGAATGGATAATTTATCTATAAATAAGTTTGAATAAGTATTTTGAGTCAAGTAGTTTAAGCAAATATTCTAACACTTGCATCAACCTCATATGTTTCAAGAATTGTCTTGGCCCACATATCATCATAACCGACTGACGGCCTAGAATTCATGTACTCCTCGTCATCCACATCGGGAGCATCAGTTCCAGCACCCGCAAGGAAGTCCTTTACCTATCATACAATAAAATAAGAAAGAAGCCAACAGTTAAAAAAATCTCAAATTCAGCACAAGCAGCGATGAAAAGGAGAACTGGTGCGGAAATGATTAAGCAACTAAGCTATCTGCCAGGGATAACAGCAGGCAGTTTTGTTAGCTGAACTGGTAGGTATCATGAAATTATGGGCATCAGTAGCAGAACGAATTTAAGATTCTTACTTTGTCCACAGCTGGGGCATTGTTTGCCCAATCATCATCGTCCAAACCTGCTGCCCATGCCATGGCTAAATCAGGGTCGATTCCAGACTGCATAGTACTGGTCTCTTTATGTACTTCTTTGGAGTCATACATGAGGTCAGATATTCCGGTAGCAACAGCAGGGTCACTTAGACCGACAGATGCATTGATGTTATGCCTATTGCGGTATATCTCAATGAGCTTGGCACTGTACATAAGATTCAACATTAATAATTATACAATACTGCATCCTAGCGAAAAAGGGAAAGATGCAGGCTATTTACACTAGACCTTTTCTCTCTGTAGAGAAACAGCTACAAGTGTTAACTTGTGGGATAGTACAACATTTCTCTTGTGACAAAATATGATAGTCAAGTAGATTACATGAACTGTGTAAGCCAGCAATAAATAACACTTTACCTACACCCTAAGCAGCTCCAATGAATAATTATAGCTTATTTAACAGGTCTTAAAAAATTAATTCTAAATATTATATCTTCCATGGTGCGGTAGGTGCGGACCAGAAAGCTTAAGCTGATGGGTAACGGTATTAGTGCCATGATCACTACAAAACATCATAGGATGTGAGACCTCTCAGTATCTCCAGAATGACACCAGTTCCATGGAATCCCAAGTTGGTTGAAACAGAAGGTTAGAAATAAAGGAGAATTGCTAAAGGCGTCACTTGCAATTAAGGGAAAAAAAGTTCCCTATGGTATAACAGTGGAACCCATATACAGTTTGGAACATAACCAGCAGGTGGTGGTCCAAGACTACACATACTTCATGCATTATATGGAGCAAATGATCCAGATCATCCAAGATAATACAGCCCAATCCCATTCTATGATATGGCCCATGGCTCCAGACAACACTAACAATGATGTGGGCCATGAATTTTACAGCTTTACTTCATAGATGATTTTTGCAATTAAGTAACCTTTCAAGTCAAGAGCAACTAAACTATACGAGGAGATTAAACACCAAATATCACAAATACATACCTGGTTGGACCTAAAGGCAAGTATTTAATCCTTGGAACAAAACAGAATAAACAAACAAAATCAAGAAGCCTCTCATGGGTTTCATAAAGTTTCTTCAGTTCATCATCACTCCATTCTTGTTTGCTATTATCATGCTGACGGATGTCCCTGCAAAAATCCATACAAACCAATCATTTCAAGAACTATTCTAGAGCAGGCAAGAGGAATTTTCTGGATAACATACCTAGCAAGCTCATCTTGAGCTCTATACATTTCATCCAAGACCTTCAGCATTGGGCTTATCAAAGATCCAAGACCAGTACCACTAGCACCTTGATTTTCCCCATTACTTAGCTGTAATTCCGAAAAGTTTGATTGCACACCGCCCAGGCTCAGAGCGTGGAGAAACTCATATATCTGTAGTCTATAAGGTTCACCAGACCTTATAGCAATGGTGGTCAGGGCCTGAACAGCAGCGATACGGATCTACAGAAGTAAACAATAGGGTAAGGAAAAACGGAAAAGCACGTATAAGGAGATGCGGTACATCTCAGTCTCACCCCACTACATTGTCAAGTTAAAAGTATGCAAGTGTCATTTTATTAGGTGCATACCTCCCAGCTGCCACTAAATGCACATCTTTGGAGCCGTGTTAGCGCGCTAGCAAGTGTAGGATTACGGGAGCTTGCTGCAGCAACCATTTTATCAGCATCAAGCATCATTAGAGCAGTGCCAGGAGGCGTTGCAGATTCCCATGCATACTCAGATGCAGCATAGTTTGCATTTTCTCCCAGAAACCAAACCTGTTGAACAGATTGAAGGGCCAAAACATCAGCACATTTTGATTTCATATTCAATGAACTAATTAACCAAGTTAAAGTTTTGCTCACAGCAGCTTGAACTAATCTTTGCAGTGCCATTGCAGATTTTGGATCCGAGGCAGAAACCATATCAACAGACGTGAGTACAGACATTGAACCAGGCTGAGGTGGTGGCAGATCAAGGACTATTGTCACAGCTTCCAAGGCTGTATGTTTTCCATCTGGTCCTGCTCCTACAAGGCATGTCTGGAAAGACAACAGTTGTTATCATTTGCAGAAGTTACTATTGCCATTGTACAAAAAAGGTCATGCAAACCATTGCATAACAGTATAACACAAACATGCTGCAAAAAGCCAAGGGCTATATGATAAAATTAGCTGCAGCTTTGCATATGACTACAAATGGTTGGGTCACCTTTCGTCAAGTAAACCTTGGTGATTCGGAAGAACAATGGAAAATACTTTATGGAAAAAATACCTACCTTCCATAACAGTTGTAGAACATCAGCATCAATCTTTCCAGGAACTTTCGTAGCGAAAATTCTAGCAATCTCAAGCAGAGTCACAGCCATATCAGGGGTTGCCTATCATGTAAGAACAAACCAGAATACACATTAAATCAAGTAAATGAGAACATATTACTGCTATCAAAATAATAGCAGTAAAATGCATACATTACAATCGTAGAAAACATAAACAAGGGGTTAAAACAAAGATAGTTCAAACATTAGCTAGTCACAGCAATAAAAAATTTACTCCCTCCGATCCAAATTAATAGACTCAGAATTTTCTAGGTTCGGATGTATCTAGCACTAAAACATGACTAGATACATCGAATCTAGAAAAATCTGAGTCCATTAATTTGGATCGGAGGGAGTATTAAAGAAGGCAAGAAAAGCCCCCAAAGAAAGTTGCATAGCTATTTTTTTTGGAAACAATGTTATTTTAAATAACTGAAACCTTGGGAACTCAAAGAACATAGAGAACAGATAAATGTTGCTTCCAGTTTCAGACTGATTTCATATACAGCTGATAGTGAGGCATCAAAATGGGGTAGAAGAGCAACTTCACATAAAAAAAAACAAGGCAGCATCTATAATATTAGCAGTGAAAGGGGACACAATACCTTGAACCTAGCATGTAGGGTTAGTAGGACATCATTCAGGAGAGAAGAAGGCCAGGCTGGGTCTGATAGTTCACACGCAATGATAGATTTTAGTTCATCAAGAGACTCATGTGGATTTTGCATCCATATCAAAGCTTTGACGACCATCGCTCGAACATATACACACTCGCATGCTACAGTTGTCCGCACTACTTCCATTAGTGATGCCAGTAATCCTGCTACTGTGTCCAATCCACCATGTCCGTTCGATAGTGGTTTAGCTTTCCGGGTAGCTACAACATGCACATGCAGAATTAGATGATTTTATTAGAAAGTGAACTTAATATAAAAACATGAGACACATAGTTTGATGCCAAACAAAATACGAGGGGAGGGGGTAAGGTAACTCACTAGCAAACCTCTGTAAGCATGCCTGAATACACTCAGCTTCATGCTTACAGAAGAGATATTGCTCTCTCTAATTAAAAGAGGTGCATATTTACATAATATTTACTAACTTCATAGTTGTCCAGTAAACTCAATCCAGAACAAATTGACAGAAAAAATAGGTATGATTTAATCAACCTAAAGTGCATATATTTTTGTAATACGTGGTTAAATTACTAAAGCTATGATAAACGTAGTTCAATTACTAAAGCTATGATAACATCCTAGTACCTTCAGGTTGTGAGTTCTCATTAAGATCAGAATCAAGAGAATCAGCATTGTCTGAATAAGCTTGAAGATTGGCTCCCTCATCATAAGCACCCAAAGAGTAGGCAGCTGCTCTACTTTTACCCATTTCCTGGACTACTCTTGCGGCAGCATGAAGAACAGGGCGAGAGAAGCTACGGAAAGAGCTCTCCAGCCTGACAGGATAAGAAACAAACAGTAAGCATCCATGAACCAGAGTCAGCGTAGAGGAAAATGGAGAGATCAGACACTTGAACATTCATAAAAGATTGACTAACCTTCTCATTACAAGTTTGATGAGGGGCTGAGGACGCCTTGCTTTAGAAGATTTTTCACTGGCTTTTGACAGAATACCCTTTGATGCTACAGAAGGGGCCTCAGGCAATTTGAGAATTTCTCTAGTTAACCGAATCCATCCGCCAGCTCTGTCCTCAGTGCTGCAAGACATGATAATTGATAATTAACAACACAACATACAACTCCATCTGAGGTACAGAAGCACAATAAATAAAAAGATAGCTTAATTAACATCATTGCCACCTTTCTGCGTTGTCAACTTTTCCCAGAACACAGAGTATAGCCTCAAAACAGACTCTGTCACTTGGATCCAAAAGAAGTTGATAAAGGAGAGAACTGTACTGAGACTTTATGTCAGGCCTCTCTGTGTAAATTATATTTGGTCAGAACCACAATTAGATGCATTCAATCTGAAATAGCAAAGTGCTCATCTTGATTCATGCAGACACAAAAAACAAATTGCACTTACCATCCAATACACGTGCCCTGGATATTGAATGACACAACTTTGCAAGGTACACTCTTGCAAGAACATCATGCAAATGAAGGATGTCCTGAAGGGCTCCTGTTTCAATGTGACACCTCACACAATCAATGCATCAAAGTGGAAAGAGAAAATGCCCACATCATCGATGTTGACAAAACAGGAAGCAAGCAATTATAGACAAAGGCAGGTAATGCCCTTCAGGTGGAATGGAAACAATTAAAGCTATTCATACTCATTTATACCAGTGGTAAATTTAAAGCCTCCCAATATTCATACACTTAAGCCCCTCCTCTTCAATGCGGCTGTGGACGCCCTGGCAGAGATCCTAGAGAAGGCTAAGGCGGCCGGTCACATCACTGGCGTGGTTGGCCACCTTATTCTGGGGGGTGGCGTCACCCACCTCCAATACGCGGATGATACGATGATCATGGTGGAAGGGTCAGACCGCGATATAGTCAACCTGAAGTTCCTACTCCTCTTCTTTCAGGAGATGTCCGGCCTGAGGATTAACTTTGATAAGAGTGAGGTGATAGCACTAGGCTTCCCCCCCGAGGACCAGCTGAGGATAGCCGACAACCTCAATTGTCGACTGACCTCTTTCCCCATCACTTATCTGGGATGCCGGTCCGGGCTTCTAGGATTCTTATCAGAGACCTAGAGCCCTTAGTTAGCCGGGTTCGGGCCAAGTCCGAACCGTGGTGTGGGAGGTTCACTTCCAAAGGGAGCAAGATGGTCTTGATAGATGCCTGTCTGTCCAGTCTGCCAATGTACATCATGGGGCTGTATCTCCTCCCGGAAGGAGTCCACGGCTCTTTTGACAAGGAGCTGTCCCGCTTCTTCTGGCAGGATCCTCACGGCCGCCAGAAATACCACATGGTGAAATGGGCGGACATCTGCACCCCCAAGGAGCTGGGGGCGTTGGCATTTTAGCATCTCGCCAGTTCAACCTGGCTCTCATGCTGAAATGGGTGTGGCGCATTTTGAGAGGGGATGGGGGTCTTTGGCTTCAACTGCTGGAAGCCAAATACCTTCGCGGCCGCCCCCTCTTAGCGTGCGACCGTCAGGAGGGCTCACAGTTCTGGCGATCCATTCAAGCCATCAAAGCTGAGATCCGACGGGGGGTGACCTTCACCATTGGTAATGGAGAGGGCACTCTTCTGGCTGGATCCCTGGCTGGATGGGGACCCCCTTAGGCTCTCCTGCCCCCGCCTCTTCGCGATTTGCGCGAATCCGGCGGTTTCGGTCACGGAGGCTTCCCAGGCTGGGCCTGGCCGTTGGCCTTCCGCCGGACCTTTGACCCCGTGGAGACGATGGAGTGGCGCTCCCTTCGGGCACGGCTTCCGGCGATCCTTTCCGGGGAGGCTGATGCGGCTTCCTGGAAGCTCACCCCGACTGGGCAGTTCTCGGTGAGCTCGGCCTACCGGGCCCTATTTAGAGGGCCCGCCCTGCCCTGGACTAAACATCTGTGGAAAGCCCCGGACTAAACATCTTCGTGTGGCAAATGCTCCGCGATCGCCTTCCTTCGGGGACCGAGGTGGCCTTGCGTCAGGGGCCGGGGGACGGGTTGTGTCCATTATGTTTGATCCCGGAAACAGGAGCACACATAATGTTCACCTGTCCCGCGGCCCGATTCCTATGGAACTTTGTTCGAGAAGCCTTGGGCCCCGACTGGGACGCCCAGGATCTTGGACTATTCCTAGAATCTCGCGCTAACGGACCAAAATAAGGGGCGTCGCCTCTTCTGGCTCGTGTTCGCGGCAATGATGTGGAACCTGTGGACGATTCGTAATAAGATGGTGATTGAAAAGCTATTCCTCCCCCGTGCCACTGACTCAATCTTCAAACTCCTCGCCTTTTTGCAGCAGTGGTACCCGCTATGTAGGCGCCAAAACAAGGAGCAGCTGGACGCCATCCTCAGATGGCTGATTGAGGAGGCTCGTCGCATCGCTCCACCACCACCCCGCTCTTGAGCCTCTCCGGCTTGTTGGCCCCCCGCTCGTTTGGCTGTTTGTAGTTCTTGCTGGCTCACTGTGTGTTCGGGGGTTGTTCTGCCCCTCAGGCTGTTGGTTGTTGTAATGTGTGTGTGTGTGGTACTCTATGGAACTTTGTATGGATGGTTGCTTTATTTATAAAGCTGGGCGAAAGCCTATTTTGAGAATATTCATACACTTAAGGCACCCCCAGGTCCACAAACATCACTGAATTAAATATGGTAACAAAACTTGACGGTCATTTCAAGTTATCATTTCGAACATGTAATGTTATACAGTTATCAATGCCAAGAAGGTGCCTCACAGGTTACTAGTTTTGGGTTACTAGTTATATATGTGGATGTGGCAGTAAATATGCTTGGGTATGGATAATATGAATAGGCATTAGCATATATGCAGTTACTGACAAAATACAACTCCTATCACTATATGTGTTTCGAGTACAGAAGGAGTAAGGAGAAATATTACGCAAAAAAGGAAAATAGATAGTGGAAACTTGATTCCTCAAACTCAAATCAATTCAAACTATTTACTGCAATTCTAGAATCATATGTCAGGCACACAAAAGTTCTCAATTATGTAGATAAGCTGAAAGCCCTAAAGTATTTATGTTCAAATAATAAGGAAAAAACTGAACTAAAAAAAGATAGGATGATGAAACATACCACCAGGCTGTGCATTTTTGCCTGCAAAACACAAGTCATACATGAAGGTAAGAAACTATAGAGATACCATGGAACCAGATGTGTGAAATTCACAAAATGTGCAAATATTAACTGCAATTCACGTTTTGAAATTTCTAGTATTACCCAGTTTCTAGAGCATAAAAGATCAACATCATTCTACATCATAATAAGCTACACTTAACAGAATAAAAATGGAAATTCTGAACGATTAATAGCAGTGGAAACTGACCCAGCGCCATTGCAGCAGAGTATGGATCTCTAACAGCGATCTCCGAGATTATTGACAAGGCATGCCTTACTGCCACTGGGTCAGAAAATTCAATCCTGCAGTTGTATCAAGCCAGATGAGAACATAATGACAGTTATGCAGCAGCATAATCCTATTTACCACTACTGGTAAATGATGCAATAGTAGTATCACATCTGTAAATTCATTTTAGAAGAAGACAGTTTCACCAAGACAGTCAATAATTTGACTGTTCATGTTGGCACAAATGTTAAAGAGGTAACAGAACAATAGAGAAATTGAACAGAATATAAGAAATTGATAGAAGTGGGTAAATACATGGTTCATGTATTATTCTGTCTCGCACAAAGAGCTACTATTTGCAATCATAGAAACGAACCATAGAACAAGGCCCCAAATCACCAAATCTATTTGTTTATATGTGAAATAACAACCCTTGGAAATTGGTGAAATAAACATAGGTGCAAAATAAATTATAAGATGCGAAATAAGCCTATTTAGCTTTCTAGAGACAACAAGGTTTATACTCACCCTTGGACAGCTCGGTGGAGAAATGCTGGATTTCCAAGATCAAGTGGCAGTCTTCTCAAAGCACTTAGAGAAGCATATTGCAAATTACTCCGTAAAATAGACTGTGAAGTTAATTAAAAACAGAAAAAAAACATAAGGATAGCTCGCAGTCATAATAGTACTTGACAGTCTCACAAAAATTGAATTCATGCCATTATTTATGTTGTTATATACTTATAAACGTGGATTTTCTACCTACGTGTCTAGCTCCACATGTGGTATGGATCATTGGATATGGAGGGCATTTTACATCTTTGTTCGCGATGCAACGACGCTGGCGTTAGTGAGCCTTGACAGTGTCTGTCATGCGGTTCGCGTCCTTTCTCGTCGATGCATTTTTGTTGTTCGCAATACCGTTGCTGCTATCCGTGATGCTCGTCCGTGGCAGTTGCATGCCTGTCACCCGTGGTACCTCGTTTCATGGATTTTACAGCTGGTTCATAGGGCAAACGGGATAGCAGGGGTTTTGCTAACTGGGTGCGATCCGGCTAAGCGAAAACACGACCGTGTTCATTTGTGGATTTCATTGTTTGTGGAGTGCTAGATTGGGAGATAAAACGGATGGCTCTTTGTGGAAGAGGATGTGGTCTCGAAAGGAGAACGTGGTTTTGTGATTCAATCGTTTGCTAACTGGGTGTGATCCGGCTAAGCGAAAGCACGACCGCATCCATTTGTGGATATTTCATTGCTTGTGGAGTGCTAGATTGGGAGATAAAACGGATGGCTCTTTGTGGGAAGAGGATGTGGCCTCAAAAGGAGAATGTGGCTTCGTGATTCCGTTGAGACACGAAAACTATTGTGTTTGTGGTAGTATTCTGAAGGAGAAGGGAGGTTGCTCTCGGTGTGACGGCATCGGCGTTTCCGTTGAGATACTGTGCTCTCGTGTCGCGGATTTGTGCCCCCTGTAGATGATCTAACAGATGGATCCATATGTGTAGCTATGCTCCATGGTAGCTGGCTATTTTCGATACTTATAAGGTAGAAAAGCTGTCAGATGAGGTATAATGTAATAATAACTGTAACTTTAAGGTTTAAATGCTCGTTAATAGCAAGGTATGCAATTGGTATAACCATACATCTTAGAAAAAGAGTTGGGTGTCATACCCACACAAAAGGTACTAAGCAGTGTATAAATCAAATGCACTCTTGTATCAAAGTAGTACCTCCTTATCACCACCTTGCTTGGTAAATATACCTTTCTTTCGTTTCTGTTTAGTATCTGCCACCTGAAAGAATCTAGGATATATCATGAACAGAACACTGTAAACTTTCTAGCCAGAAACCACGGGCACTGAAAAGGAGCTCAAAGTAGTACAAGCATGACGGTTCAGGGACTCTATAACGAACCTTCTCCAAAATGCCAAACACAATCTCACTGAGCTTTTCCAACATTTCAGAACTGCTTGTGGAAGAGGACGTTAGGGCCTTCAGAGCCGCAAGTCTCCGTGCATGAACTTCAAATACCAGCATCCGTAATTATTAACTGAGCATGATGAAGAATCATGCTACACAACTTGAAATGAGAAGGCAAGAGATTCAAGACATTTGGTTTACATAAAACTTTCTTGTTTTTTGAGGATCCTGGCATGAAGATAATTAAAATGCCCATTTGTTCATAAAGAGGATCAGCTGTCAGCATGCCTAGTTTCGACTTTCAACTGAGACATTTCAGACCATGCAAAACAAACTAAGACATTTTAGAAAATTGCTTGGTCATATGATGTCATTTTTAGTAAGGACAAGATGATTGCCAGGAATAAAATTCTCAAAATGCCTCTGCAAAAATACCTCCAGGGGGATATCAGTTTCAAAAAAAGGTGGGGTCATATCTTTAAGGTTTTGAGAAAAAATAAGCATGAATGATTTTGATGTAAACAGGGAACAGTACCAAGAAATATGTAGGTGTCCCAATCAGTGGCTAGAAGTTGTATCAGAACACAGAGTTTTCATAATATGATCTGATGTACACTGATATCAGAGTATAGAAACTTACACTCAACATCATCGCTGGTGGATTCTGCTGAAAGCTGATCAACTATTCTGGGCACGACGTCTGCTCGAGTCACTCCTCCAACAACATCAATGTCCGCAAGAGCATCCCAATTTGGTGTGGGAATGCCACCAGTAGCACTTGAACCCGGGGAGCCATTATCTGACAATATTCGGGCGAGATAATAGTATACGTAGCGGAGAACATTTTTGTCCTCGCATTGCTGGTGGAGCTGTAAATACAGAAATAAAACCCGTGTAAGAGAAACGGTGGCTATATTAGGCTAATGTTAACATAGACTGATATATGCGTAGTTTCAACTTAGAACACATAATTAAGTATCATAGCTGAATTTTCTGGGATGGGCACATACATTTCCATTTGTCCTAATCAAAAGGGATGTCTGTATAGACCTACGGAAGCATAGCGAGAGCCAGAGCAGTAACAGATGGCATACTTACCATGAGAAGCGATGGAGCCACCGAAGGATCCACAGAATTGTACACCGCGAGCTTGGGAAACACACTGTTCACGAGCTGCCTCTGAGAACTTTTCTGTGAAAGGTATGGCACGAGAGAGTAGCTAAAGCCGACAGATCCAAGCTCACATCACGCAATTCGAACCAACCGAAGCAGCACAACGAACCTGGTCGCAAGTCGCTGCAAGCTCGTGGATGCTTCGCGCCAGCTGCGAGTACGAGACGGGCTGCAGGAGGAACAGAGAATGCAGCGTGAGACTGGAAACAGGGTACAGAATGGATAGAAGAAATGAGGGAGGCGGCGGTATAGGAGACGGGCCTTCTTCTTCCTCTTGCGCTGGGGGAGGTTCTTGACAGGGTTGAACGCTTTGGCTGCTGAGATGGTGTCGCTCTGGATCTGCATCAGGGTCGCCCTCTTCGACTTGCGATCCGCCGGCGCGGGCGCGGACCTCGCCTGCGAGCCGCCGCCGCCCGAGGGCGGCTGCTGCGACGACGCCCCGGCAGCCGAAGGGGGCGATGGATCCGAGGTGATGAGATCCATCAGCGTCGAGCCGGACGAGCCCTGCCCGGAAGACATGGCCGCGGGCGTGGTGGGCTCGCGGCCGTGTGCTAGTGAGATCTCCGGCGAGCACTGCGGTCGGGGTGGGGAGCAATTGGAACGGTGAAGTGCTGCGGTGAGGTGGCTCCGTGGCTGGATCGCTGGATCCAACCGCCAGTTTGGGTTTGGTGGGTGCTGTGTGGTGTAGCTGGCTGGGCCGGTCCGACCGGGCCGCTGTTGCGAACGACCGATGACGTCTTGCCGACTTTAGGCTGGTGACAGTGGAAATAACTTAGTAGCCAGTAATATGTATATACTTTATATGCAATATCAAATAAGTAAATTAATGGCATGGACATAATAATTAGTAAAGAAAGATAGATAGGCAGTACTTTACGAATAATTACCATATATCGATCATATGAGTCTATATCGATCATATGAACCATCTTGGATTCGTTTGCACCGTCTCGAGGA
Organism: Avena sativa; assembly: GCA_916181665.1. Classification (NCBI taxonomy): domain Eukaryota; kingdom Viridiplantae; phylum Streptophyta; class Magnoliopsida; order Poales; family Poaceae; genus Avena; species Avena sativa. Next base: position 422,943,427 of record OV702293.1, read on the forward strand.
TTACGGCAAGGTGATCCCCTATCCCCGTTCTTATTTCTCTTTGTCGCTGATGGTTTATCCGCACTCTTGAGGCATGGTATGATGCAACAAGCTATATCCCCTGTCAAGATTTGTGCTAGGGCGCCGGGCGTATCACATTTGCTTTTTGCCGATGACACTCTGCTGTTTTTCAAAACTACACCCCAAGAGACACAGGAGATTCGTAGTGTTCTGGATACATATGGTACCGCAACGGGTCAGCTAATTAAAAACTCAAAATGCTCCATCATGTTTAGCCCAGGCTGTAACCAGAACACACATGAGGAAATACGATTGATACTGCAGATACAGCGATCTGAATTTAAAGATAGGTATCTTGGGCTCCCAACACCAGAAGGCAGGTTGAATAGAGGGAAACTTCAAAATCTGCAGGTTCGTTTTACAAAGAGATTTATGGAGTGGGGAGATACATTTCCATCTCAAGCAGCCAAGGAGATTTTGATAAAAGCAGTGGCGCAAGCGATTCCCACCTACATAATGGGTGTGTTTAAAATTCCGTTAGCTTTGTCTGACAATGTAAACAGTATGGTCCAAAACTACTGGTGTGGATCAGAGAAGGGAAAAAGGAAAATGCATTGGAAATCTTGGGAGGCTCTAACCCATCCGAAGAATCAAGGTGGACTTGGGTTCAAGGATTTTCGGCTCTTTAACCAGGCTCTACTGGCTAGGCAGGCCTGGCGCTTATTGACAAAGCCGAACAACCTTTGCTCCTTGATCCTTAAGGCGCGATATTATCCTAATGGTCGATTGGAAGATACTGTTTTTGCAGGTAACGCGTCATCATCTTGGCAAGCAATCCAGTACGGGTCGGAGCTCTTGAAGAAGGGACTGGTATGGCGGGTGGGGAATGGCAGCCAAATTCGAATTTGGCGAGACCCTTGGCTGCCAAGACCCATGTCATATCGGCCCATCACGGACAAGGGGAAGTGCAGATTACGGCGGGTGTCTAACCTGCTCACGGAAGCTGGTACGTGGAACACAAGCCTTGTTCGAAAATATTTCTCTCGTGTGGATGCGAGGAGATCCTGAAGATGAAACCATCTCCAAGCCGTGGGGAGGATGTGCTCGCCTGGGGTCCAGATCGTAACGGTCTCTTCTCCGTCAAGAGCGCGTACAAGCTGGCCTGGGACTTAAAACACCGCACGTCGACGTGCGCAGCGAGCAGGGCACCGGACGGCAACCGTGCCGTCTGGGACACGGTATGGGGGTGCCCTGCTCCCCCTAAGGTACGAGTCTTCGCGTGGAGATTGGCAACTAATTCCTTAGCAACTCAGGGAAATAAGATGAAAAGAAACCTTCAGATATCTGATACATGTACTGTTTGTGGTATTGAATGTGAGGCTATTTTCCACACATTCTGCAGGTGTCCCATGGCGCGTCAGCTGTGGGAGGCGATGAAGGAGGTCTAGCCCCTGGAGGACATCGAGTCCATCACTAATACTGGGACAGAATGGCTGCTCCATGCCTTGGCGAAGGCTGAGGAACAAACAAGAATGATGATGTTGATGACCTTTTGGTGAGCCTGGCATGTCCGTAATGAGGTGATCCATAACAAGGCGCCGCCACCCATAGAAGCGTCCAGAAGGTTCCTATCCAGCTATGTCGAGTCCCTGATGACGATCAAGAGGCATCCTGGAGCTGACCCGGCTAAAGGTAAAACAATAATTCACTATGACCGTACACAGAAGGAAGAGCAGCGCCAAGAGGAAGCAAAGGAGATAACTCGCGAGCCGAAGTGGTGGTCCAAACCACCGCCGGGATGGACGAAGCTCAATGTTGATGGCTCATGGAAGGAAGAAGAGCAATCTGGAGGTATCGGCATGGTTCTACGGGATGAGGAAGGCAACATTATTTTTGCTGCTTGTAGACATCTGTGGACGTGCGCCAGCCCTCTAGAAGCTGAGGTCCTTGCTTGTGTGGAAGGCCTCTCCTTGGCTCTGGAATGGACGGACAAACCCATTATTTTGGAGAGTGATTGCTTGCAGCTCACGACTATGATTAATGGTGCGGAGATAAATAGATCACCGATAGCTGCCCAGGTTAATGAAGTGAAACGCCTATGTCAAGGAGGTAGAGAGTGTCTGGTTAATCATATAAGTAGAGAGATGAACAATATTAGCCATAGTTTAGCTAGAGTGGGATGCACGGATCAGTGCACTGAAGTCTGGATTGGCCATGGTCCAGACTTTATCTCAGATGCTTGTAAGCAGGACATTATAGCTCGGCCTTAATAAATAAATTTTAAATTTGCAAAAAAAAATTAGTCTTTGCATGACATCACAGATACGTTACTATCCACCGATAGTAACATGAACTAGTAACATATCCATATTATTAGTCTAAGTTATTTAGCACTATGACCCGTCTTAAATTGCGTGTTGGTACTCTCGCAAATATATTAAAGGGCGTGGCTTTCGGCGCCTCTCAGCAGGCTAGCCACTGTTCATGCGGATCATTTCCGGTCGTCCATCTTTAATCCGGTGGCTAGCGTCTGCTCGTGTATTATTCACCGTCTAATTTTATCATGTCACGTCACATAGATCGAACATAATTTTTCGGCTAATTTTTTTGTCCTAATCGATTTTTTTTACGTTCATTTTTTCTAACTATTCGGCTTAAATTTTCTAGCTCACCTTTTCCGTCTGTTCGATCCGGCGGCCCGCGTCCGCGCGCGTACTGTTTATCATCTAATTTTATCCAATCGTGTGCCACGTCAGGCAAACGCAGCATAATTTTTTGGCTAAAATTTTCTTGTCCTAACCAATATTTTCGACGTTTATCTTTCCTAACTATTCGGCTTGGATTTTCTGGCACACCTTTTCCGGCCGGAATTTTTCTACTTAATTTTGGAACACAATGTCTCGGCTTTATTTTTGCAGCGGTAGTTATACTACATCTACGATAATATTTTTTACTCTATTTCTTAATTATTTGAAGGTAATTTTCCGACAAAACTTTCTAGGCATAATTTTCTGTCGGTAATTAACTCACGGTAACTTTACAAGAAAGTGTTTGATTGTCTAATCTTACTTTGATAGCAGTATTTTTTTAAGGGTTATTTTATTTTGTCACACTTTTTCATCTGTGATTTTTTAGTATAATTGTCCACCGATAACACGGTAACTTTATGATAGTGTGTGATTGTCTAATCTTACTTTGACTGCAGTATTTCTTCACGAGTTATTTCATTTCGTCACACTTTTCCATCCATGATTTTCACACAGTAATTATCCTTCGGTAATTTTCTATGGGTGAGTAAGTTTTTGGCTATAATTCATAATCTGCAATTCAATTTTGTTATACTTTTTATTCGTCGACACTAATCGCACTATCCACCGTCTTTTTTATCTACAAATAGTGCTACCATTATCCTCTGCCATAATTTTAGACAACAATAATCTCCAACAACAATTTTAAACGATTAATTCACGACATTGTTCTCACGGACGCGGTGTCACGACCGCACCATATTCCCTAAAACTATATAATAAAGCATGAAGATTTCAAGCTCCTACAACGGCCCACATCCTCGCTACCTATATGTACCGTAGATGTCCTAATTTTAGCCAATAAACATGCGAAACATGGCACCAAGCTACAATAACTACCTCCTAATAATAATTTTTTCAACTCCTCCATGACCCACGATACATACCGATATGGTATATGATTGAATTTTTCTATCAGCAGCTGCAACGTCGGCGTGCTACGGTGCACTTTTTTTCTTTATATTCTCCCTTTTACACTTTTCAACTATAACTTTTGGGACACTTTTTTGCTTTGGTGATAGTTTTGGCACAACTTTTTGCGGTATTTTACGGTGATAGTTATTCTTCGGTAATTCTTTAAGGGTATAGTAATTCTTTCGGCGGTAGTCTATGGCAGTATTTTTTCGCTCATTTTTAAGATATGGTAACTTTTTGACACAACTTTACGGCAGTGAATTTATGATAGTAATTACCTTACGTTACGCAGGTATTTTTACATCCCTTTTTAATATGCCACGGTAATTATTCGACGCACTTTCATGTTCATCATTTTCCGATGGTCATTACCCTAAGTTTGTAACAATATTTTTAACTCCTTTTTTAATTACTCGGAGGTAATTTTTCCAAAGCAACTTTTTGACCCTTTTCCACCTATATTTATCCCACGGTCACTCCTCCACGGTGAATAATTCTATAACCATATTTTATCTAAAGTATTTTTTTTGTTTGTTCCTTCCCTATTCTGTGGCAACAATTTTCAGTCACATTTTCTGAGTCGCAATTTCCATAAATAACTATCTTCCTGTGATTTTTTCTGATGATGAGTTATCTTTTGGCCTCAGTGATTCATTCTTTTTACCTTTTGTATTTTTTGACATTAATTCCAACATCCGCCGCTCTTTTTTTTGGAAAAAATAGTATGATGTCTTCTACAGTAACTTCGGACAACAATATTATACCACATACGGCATAATCTCCAGCAATACTTTCAACCGAGTATTCAAAACCACCGTCCCGTCACATGCGCGGCATGTTCCCCCATATTTTCTAGTTTATATTTAAATTGTAGTAGTTTGGTATCGTCAGTTTTTGACAGGCTCGAGAGAAATATTAAAGCATGAAGATTTCAAGCTCCTACAACGTTCCACGTCCTCACTACCTATGTGTACTGTAGATAGCCAATAAACACCCGATACATGGCACCAAGCTACAATAATACCTCCTAATACTCCCTCCATCTGAGTTTATTATGCTAACACGCAGTCTAAGAGATATGTTTGACTATAAATTTAACCAACGAAATATGAATCATATGTCATAAAAATTATATCACCAATGATTGGCCTCTGTCAGTTTTTGACTGGCTCGAGAGAAATACAAAATAATATCATGGAACAAAAAAGAGTTTGAAAACCTTAAAAGTTTGATAGCTTTTTATACTTTATTTTGTAATTGCTGGAGTCAGATTATGTACTACCATCTAGTATTTGATATTATGAATATACCATGGTATTGATTGTCAAAAAGAAAATACAAAAGTGAGAGCCACCTTGGAATAGATCAAATGGTTCTCACTAAAAAAATATCTCCAGGCACCTTTTTGAGGCGGCATAATCGAAAAAGGATGCAAACATTTGTTAGCTGGCGGATGAGCAACCGCGACACCATTTGGTCATGGCGGCCACGTATACGCTTCGATAGACACAATACCGGCAGATATTTGTGTCGTGGTAGGTGGTACACAAGAGCGGCGGTTTTTAATGTCGTGCTTGGCCAACACATCCATTTGACGTTATGTCGTCCAATGCTTGTGCCGTTAATTGTGGGTGACTGGTCAAACACCTTTCACTGGCTGGCTAGGCATGTCTTGTTGACATATGTGTCCCACTATCCGCACAACCACCGAATATGGGTGTTTTTTAATCTCTCACAATTAAAGACTGACTTTACGGTTTGGTTGGGAGTACACGCTGTGGATACTTTGAATACTACGCATCCGACAGAACACGCTTCTTTTATGATCCATTTGAGTAAACGCAGGCCAAAAGCTGAAAGCCTGGATCGCGCTTGCCCAAATAGCCCAGACAACTCACTCTCTCCACTCCCCAATCTCTATATGATAGAGGAACCCTAGCCACTGATCCCACTAATTCTTAGTCCGTACTATCTATTCCTCCACACCCCGCCTCCACAGAGAGCAACATAAAACGAATCGTAGATCTTCGGGCGTAGCATCTTGGGCGGCCCTAGCCAGACACGATCTAGAGATCCCTAGTTGGGCATGATCTTGCGAGGCCCAGCCGCGCCAGATCTTACGCGGCGTGGCCACGCTGGATCTTGCGCGCACCAGCCCCGCCTTTCTCGTCCATTGTCGTATCCGATCTACAGGTTTGTTCGCTATCCTCTGTACTAATCTCATCTACCGATCGACCAGCTCTGCCCTTCTCATTTTTTCTATAATCGATCTAATTTCTCTTCCAGATCCACGACAACGTTGTTATCATGGGGCGCTCACAGGATGGTAGCCTTGTGAATGCAGTCATCTCAATACCATCACAATAGCGTGCAATCAGAATAGAGATAGGCTCAAGAATAGGTGTAGGTAGATTTCTCCACTTATCCTTGGGATAAGTGGAGAAGTGGACTAATGCAGATTTTTTTTTGCATTAGTCCTTAGATTAGATCAGGTTAGTTTTGTACTCCCTCCGATTCATATTACTTGTCACTAAAATGGACGTATCTAGACATGTTTTAGTGCTAGATACGTCCATTTCAACGACAAGTAATATGAATCGGAGGGAGTAGCATTCTTTTGGAGTTCATGTGGTAATAAATAGAGAGAGGCTCAAATCTTGTAATTGAAATGGAGTTGTATCTCAATGTCATACAGTTTTTCGTTATAAATGGAATTAGCAAATCTAATTTGATCATTGTTATTGTTATTAATTCGCAGTATCACCTGATGGTATATAATACACAACACTCGATATAGGTTGGTATATAATACACAACACTCGATATAGGTGACACACGACACTAAATTTTCGTCGTCTTACCCTTATGTTGTGTGGCGCATCATCCTTGGCGTCGCGGAAGCGCTAGCTCGGCAGATGTCGATGTGCCGAGCCAAAAAAAAAGCGGTGCCTAAAACTTTTACCTACGCTCTTTATTGGCTTTGTTTTGCCGCACTAGCGGTGACGACTAGGCATGTGTCTTAATGTTTATAAGCGCCAAGGCATGCGACTTGTCTTGTAGTTTCTCTTGCTTTTTAAGGTGGGAGCCCTGTTTATATACTAGGTAGGAACGCGAGTCACGCGTTTGCCCGCCTACGGCGGGAAAGCAAATATGAAAAACCGATGACATATGCAGCTAGATTTAAGAGTAATCCGTGTGATAAGTCCATGGCTGTAGGAAGCGTGACAAACAGCAAGCAACCAACCGATGATATATAATAATTTCAAAAGATGCAAGTGTACGTAACAATGCACAACATATATTAAATGGACTTGACTAACCATGTGTATTAGACAAACTATCAGTACGGTTCATATATTACATGAATAATCTGGAAGGATCATGCTTACATATTGTCTTCCGCAAACCAAATAAGTTTTGACATTAAATAAAATACAGAGCCACGGACTAAACAGAAGACACCCGAGCAATCATGTGTCTACACAGAAATTCAATGGCATAGCTTGCAAATTACTTTCTGCTTTGTAGAGATCAATGGTCTGCTGACTGTAAATCAAACTTAGCAACTCAGCTTAATTCATAGTAGACAATGCATGATGGAAAAAAAATACTGTATAAGTTTGAGGAAAACCAGAACATTTTCACTAGGAACACTGAAATTATATCTTAGCTTAAATGCCTAAGGAATCAGACATTTTAAGTACAATGCACTTGTATAGATGATTTCACTATGAAACTGATACACAATATATTGATGAACTGAGCACAAAACTTGTACAGAATACAAAGCTTAGCTATATATTATTCTTGAGCTTTGCTTGCATCATAGCATTTTAAGAAGGTAAGGTAAGGCCACTTCAATAAAAAATTAACGATGATAGATTTCAGAACAGAGCAATGAGAGAATATTTTGTGATAACCCAGAGAACAAAATGGGAATGCTTCAAATTATAGAACTCTTACCATACATTGCCTATGTGCCAACAAATATACAATCAGTGGGCTCTTTGTGTCAAGACAATTAAGCATTTATCTTAGAGCATAAGAAAAGAGCAAAATTATTATATCAACCAAACCTTTTAGTATAATGTGCTTCAAGCTTTGTAGCAGGCTTTAAGAAGCTCCCCTAATATGTTTGTCCAAAGCTACATGAGTAAGAAATTATAGACCACTGAGGATGCAAAAGGCAACAAAACTGGTGGTATCCTTTCTCTCGTGTTCAAACATCAGAAATGGCATATAAGCAACAACTTGTAAAGATCTATTTAGCAAGCCACAATTACACCAGGCAGCATATATCAAACTAATCTAGTTTGTGTGTGGAAGTTTACTGTCGAGTACTAAATGTGAGTACAAAAGTTTCTGCTAAACAAGCAGAACTGCCGCCGAGGTCAACCTAGACATCTAAACATAAAAATGAAGCAAGAACTGGAGGCAAGAAAATTCGTAAGTTGTGTTATAGAAACAGGGCAATATCATCATGTATGAATTAAAATTAATACTACAAATATAAGCATGATTGAGGAAACCGGCTCTAGATCAAGCATCAAGGGAAACACTGAACCGCAACTACCACCTGCCATAGGCACCGACCACGCCAACGTGACAGTGGCACGACGCTGGCAAAATCGAGCATGGACAGGCATAGGGCCTCAACCATGACCTGCAGCACCCAAGGCAAGCTATACCTCTCGACGAAAGGAGCCACAGAATGCTAACCACCAGAAGAGCCAGTGACACTGACTCCTTGAAAACAATGGCTGATGTCGCCTAAGTCCACGCCACGCGCAGAGGAGCGTGGATGTGTGGACATGTTAGGAAAGGAGGCGGGACAGGGGGCCGATGGCTGCACGGAACCGAATCAGCCCCAAGTCACCAAGAGGACGACATGGATAATGTGAGTCAGCCTTCAGAGAAGAATATGGATCACTCAAAACACATATATACAGTGCGAAGTTCACAAAACTAATGTGAAAACCTATAGGTACTGGTCGTCTGGTGCATCTCTAATGCCTAGTGCCCAGTTCTGAATAAGCAAGCGCGTAGTCTTATAAATGACAGGATGAATATTTGGTCGCAAAGCGAACAAAGATAATGTTTGTTCGTAGTTCTGAGACCACGAAAGATTGTACAATGAATTCATACATGTACCATGAAAAATAATATCTATTCGGGTCAAACATCAGATTCACTTGATGAGATAGTATCATTGGTTCAGAAAACTCACCAACAAAGTGATATTAATAAAATTTGTCTGGAAGAACATCATTGGTTCAACAAACTACTGGTAATTAGATTTGTGTCAAAAAAGTTTAGGTGTATATCTAATAAACTAAAGAAAATTATTGTTCTTGCTGCAATAACTTGATCATTTGTTGTGTCCTATATAGAAAAGCAAGACACTGCCATGTTCGCCATTAGTAAACAACATATAGTTTGTTAGAAATTTTCTGAAATCAGATTTAACTGGGGCAACTTTTCTATGTGTTTCAGTCAGTACATACCTAAAGCCAATCGTCATTGATCATGTATTTCTCTCCTTGATCAGCTTCTCCATAGATGTTTTATCTATAATAAGATACTGCAATGAGCTGGATCACAGTCAATATAGACAAAGACATATTATAATGGACATTATTACCCAACTTCTATCACTCGTCATAGTCCAATATTATGTCTTGGTTATAGTACATGATAGCAAATCACCATAAAAGGATTTCGGATTCATAACTTCAGATGAGTACAAATGAATTATTATGTAAATACTATGAGTTATTACTACTTTTGAGTTTTCTATCTCCAAGTCCAATATTTAGAAGTAAAACGAAGAAGCATTAGCTGTCATCACTTCAGCTAAATAAAGCTCGAGCATTGTTGAACCAAACCTCCCTGCTATATATGCAAATACACAATCGATGGACTCAGTCTCTACATGATATCACACTCAATACACCGATCAATAAAAGAAAGTAGACCAACCGTGCACCAAGTATCTCCAAGCATACACACACACACACATCCAATATGAAATTTCACAGAGAATACACATTCTAGCTAAGTGCTCTCCAAAGGAGCTGCAGTAGAAAAGGAACAGTAAAAGAATGGGAAGGAGACGGGCCTCACCGTGCTACCTGAGTAACTGAAGCTGCAGTAGCTTGTTCCCCACGCTGGAGAAGATGCACAACTCATTCCCACGTGGCGGCCAGGGAAGGTTTGTCGGGGAGGATTAGAGATGGCCGAATGGAATTTCCCTCTCCAATACAAACACATGCACTCTCACAATAACACCAACCAGAAAAATCAATCTTCAAGGTCTTTCACCGCATCAGCATCAGCCAGCTTTGACAGCATAACACGAAGTATGTTTGCACGGCCTCTAATCTAATGGGAAATCTTCTTCTGCCGCACTGTATCTATTGCCTCCTTAATCATGAGGGCAACCTCGACAACCTGCTTGACGCTTCCCACCGCATCGACCATCCTGCTAATATATTGGTTAGAGTATATAATCTGCAGATGGAACAAGAAAATCAGTTTTTCTTTCTCATAACAAGAATCAAAGAAAATTAGCAAATATATCAACCAACCTAGTCTTTTGGTCTCTCCTTTTATTTTTTCTTGCCGATCAATCTGTTGCCCTATTAGTCGCTCCCTGAACTGTACTATTGAATACTTCGGTGAGCAATTCAAAGGTTCATTTCACTGATCTACAATATTAGAAGTATCACAGTAAGCTGATTAGCTGAAGCATGACGAACAACTTACCGTATCTAATTATTTTCTGGCATTGAGAGAACATGCTAGTCCGCCTTGTCATGTATCCCTGAAGAAAACATTGATGGATTTCAAAATACAAAATAAGAAACACCCAAGACATAGTTGAGCGGAGGAGAAAAGTTTGGCATAGTTTGGAGGTGTGTACTCACAATACAAGATAAATAGTGTGAATAATCCCGCTAAGCAATTAGTGAGAGATTTCCCAAGGAGTAAATCACAGAAAAATCTTCAAATAACGATAGTGGCATAAGTTGTGGAGGATAATATGCTTACCCAAAGTATCTCCTTTAACACAATAATAAGAGCACCCTACAGCCAACCAGAAAATAGACCTACAAAGGGCACCACCATACAAAAAATCTAATAAGGCAACATCAAGAACGCTGCACACCAACCAAGTATAAATTATGAATTACCCAACAAAAATAAAAAAAGAGAAAGGGAATTATATGGTATACCTAGAAACAGGTTAGAGACAACGAGGTTGCCGACCAGGACACCCAACTCTAGCAAAGGAATACACCGTGTTGAGAGAGCCATCGCCACAGAGGAAGCATGCCACAAACGCCTCCACAAATCAATGTATAAGGAGATCTGCAAGTCAATAAACAACATAACTTAGTGTAAGTGACATATCACGTTAACTGAAATGGGTATAAAACTACTCCCTACATTTAGATAATATACCTAGGTGATCAACATCAATGTTTGGTGGGATATCCATTCGGTTGAACTTAAACTGAATCTTATAAACATGACCTGTAAATGTGGTGGAATATCGTTTCGCTGAGGGCAACGACAGACCATTCAAGTTATATAACCACGCCAGACCGGTAGCTAGCACAATATCAAAAAATGTGGAACTGAATGATCACCTGGAACGCATGTAGGACAAATTTGTTGTGTCACAGCAGCTTCTGCAATGGAACCAGACATCGAGCCAACCATAAAACCACCAGACTGGAAGCAGAAAAGAAAAACTCAAGCATGAGTATAGTGTGACACATCTCAATCCCTAAAGAAATGATCGAAGGCAGTAGGAGACATTTTACCTGCTTGGGGGAAGAGGACAGCAATGTACGCCATCGCTGCTGATGGGGGTCGAGGTCGAGGGAAAGGAGGCTGTTGTGGCCCTCCCACTGGACAACACCGCCGCAAAACGGCTACTGCTCCGCCACGGTGCCACCCCGCGTAGTCCCCACCTGCTGCTTATAGAGAGGGAGAGAGAAGATGAGACAGATAGAGGCGGAGCAGAGACGGAGGAGGGAGAGGCAGGAAGTCGTACCTGCGAGCGAGCGCAAGGATCGACGGCATCAAGTGGAGCGGCGGAAGCGCACTCGGGTTCCTCTGTGCCTGCTGTTGTCCTCCACATGGATCTCGGTCGAGCTCCTCCGACGGATCTGACTGTTAGATAGATCTCTTCCAGATTCGGACCCAACGGCCGAACGGAGTCTCTCACCCCGTCCTAATCGGGACGCCCAACCTTATCCATGGTTGGTGGGTCCCTGTCGCCAGCACGTATATAAAGAGGTAGGGGCCGGACGCACACGGTACGAGATTCACCGTGCGCCGCAGCCCCATCTACACACCCACCGATTAGGGTTCGCGCTAGGCCGACGGGAAGCTCCACCGCCACCACTCTCTAGCACCCACGCTCACGCCGTCGCCCTCCCTTTTCCATGGCTAATGACGGCGGGTCCAGCTTCGGCACTAGCTCCTGCATCCCCTCTGGCTCGTGCTTGTCAAGCCAGGGCGCAGGTAGTGCTTCCTCTCTCCGCTCTCTCTCTCTCCCTCTCAGATCTACGTATTAGATCCTTTACAGTACATCTACCAAGGTTAGATTAGATCCAACAATGGTATCAGAGCGTTTTGGATGCTAGTTTTTCTTTTGGTAGAAAAGAAAAGAGAGAAAACCTAGATCTAACCCCAACAATGCGCCTGCCCTTTTGGCCGCGCCATTTCTCTCGATCTAGATGGGCATCTCTTTTGGGAGACATCTAGAAGAAGAATCACTCCTTCGGGGGCAAAGAAAAGGAAAAGAAAATCCTCATTTTTTCCTCCCCAAATCCCAAACCCCGAATCAAAGACAGATCCCTAGTTCCTCCTCAGATCCCACCCCGAATCAAAAAAACGTAGAGAAAAGCAATCCCCAACCCTAAATCCCCACAGATCTGTCCCAAAAGCAAAATACCCACCGGCCGAGCGCCGGCAAAGGAGGCACCCCGCTGCGCCTCTTGACGGTCGTGCGTCCACCCACCGCCGGCAAGGGGGGCAGGGAGGCACCGAAGCTCGAAGGTAGAGGGAGGGGGCCGCCGGCTGCGCCGGGCGGCGCCGCCTCACCTCAGAACCCTGCGGGAGGGTCGCATTCGGATGAAAGAGGGAGGATCGTCGCCGACCGCGCGCTAGGGGCGACGCCGCCACTTGCTGAGCAAGGGCGCTCCGGCGCCGCCGCCAGCAGGCGACCGTGGACGTGACAGGGGCAAAGGGGGAAAGGCATGGAGAGGGAGGGTCTCACCGCCGGCGGCGACGCCGGGCGGGGCGGCCACCTCACCTCCTTTGGCTCGCACCAAACGGCTTAGAGAGTGGGGCAGAGGGAGGGGCGCGCCGCCGGCGGCACCGTCGCCGCGCGGGGTGGCCCCCTCACCTCGCCTCCACTGGCCAGCGTGAGAGTAGGGCAGAGGGAGGGGCTCGCCGGAGCGCCGGCCACCTCGCCTCGCCTGCTCGCGCATGCGCCGCCAGAGAGGGTGGACCGGGCAGGGGGGCTCGCAATGGGGGTGTGGGGGAAATGTTTAGGGTTAGAGAGGGGGGCGGCGCCCTGGGGGTTTTGATCCCGCGAATCCGCCGCGCAGCCGTAGGATCTAGGGCGGCAGGCGTCGGACGCCCGAGATCGCACGGCGTGGGTGGACGCGGGGGTTAGCGGGCCTGGCGGGCTCCCGTTGGGCCGCGGCTGTGGAGCTTCTGTAGCGCGCGGGCGACGTCTAACGACGCGCGGACGCGAGGCCCCTGTGGGCCGTCGAGGGCCGCCACTGGTTGAGAGGCTGCGGTCTGGCGAGCGCGCGTGCGGTAGCTAGTTGCTGGGCCGCTGGGCAATAGCATAACAGTTTTCTTTTAGCTGTTTCTTTTTATTGTTTTTTGCTTATTTTTTAAGCAAATTTTAACACAGTTTTCTATAGTCATATTATTTCAATGAACTTTTGTCTAGAGAATGCATGAAAGCCAGAAATTTTCTGTAAAGTTCCAAAGTCTCATGAAAGTTATTATAATGTTTCCGCTGCAAATAGTTGATTCAAATTGCATGAATGCAATAAAAGTGTGTTAATTTTTTGTTTTAAAAGATGTGACAAAGTAATAAAGATGATTGTGTCTCATGTTATTAATTGACCAACGTTATTAATAAACATGATCATGGTCTTTTTAATTGGGTATCAATAGTGCATTTAATTTTATTTTTACCCAACGCTGATGTAATTTTAAATGGCACAAACAATTGCATGCTTAATTTATACCAACGTTGGATTAATGCATACAGTTGTTTTTGGTTATCTCACACCTTTTGTGATTTTTAGGAGGTCTCAACCTCATGAGCTGCCTGAAGGACATCCCACTACTCAGGGGGGATAACTACTCCGAATGGAGGAAAAAGGTTGATCTGGCGTTTGTCTGTGCCGAAGTGGACTGGGTGGTTGACACCAAACAACCAGTCAAGCCCGCAGACCCTGTGAGGGGTGATGCTGAGGAAAGTGCTGCATCTGAAAAGAGAAAGAGGGACCATGCTCCTTTGGAGCTGGCCTACTCAATAGACAATCAAAAGTGGATGAACGCCAATATGGCTTTTATCAAGAACACAATTGAGAACGCAATAGTGGGCTCAATTAGAGAGTGTGCCTCTGTGGGCGAATACCTTGCAAAGATAATGAGCCAGTTTACTGGCTCTTCAAAGATGTATGCAACCCAGCTGCTAAAACAGCTGGTGACAGAAAAGTACACGGGAGGCCCACATGGCATTAGAGAGCACATCTTGAGGATGTCCAACATGGCGGCTAAGTTGAAGCCCATGGATGAGGACCTCGAGCTCAAGCCTGCTCTTCTGGTGCACCTTGTCATGGCCTCTCTTCCCCAACTATTCGAGAACTTCGTCATCAACTATAACATGTCCCCTGAAAAGTGGGACATTGAAAAGACCATAGGGATGTGTTCTCAAGAGGAAGAAAGGCTGAAGTCTCTTCACGGTGGTTCCTTAAACTACGTGAAGGACAATAGGAAGAGGAACTTCACCAACAGTAACCATGGTGGCTCACCTTCCAAGCCACATGGCAAGGGCCCACAACAGCACCAGCATCAGTACCAGCAGTCTACCCCTAGGGAAAAAGACCAGTGCCACCATTGCAAAAAGGTTGGCCACTACAAGAAGGATTGTCCAGTATGGCTGAAGTCCATAATGGCCAAAAACGGTAAAGATATAGTCTCTTTTGTTAATGAATCTCTGTATGAAAAGTTTTCTAGATCTACTTGGTGGATTGACTCTGGTGCAACTGTTCATGTTGCCAACTCTTTACAGGGGTTCCATTCGACAAGGATTTTGCCAAAAAGAGAAAGACTCATTGAAGTGGCGAATGGGATTGAAGCAGAAGTGGAGGCTGTTGGCGACATTCCTATGGAGCTGGTTGATGGCTCTTCTCTTTTGCTTAAGGATGTTCTTTTTGTTCCTTCCATTCATAGAAATTTAATAAGTGTGTCGTGCTTGGACAAAGATTTGTATGAGTGCTATTTTGGACATGGAAAATGTGCCATTTGGTTGAAAGATACTTGTGTGGGTGTTGCTACACTATATGACAAGCTTTATTTATTATCTTTGCATGAGAAAGTATTTTCTGTGTGTGATGTGAATGAACAAGTTCCCTTGTCGAACAAAGAACAAAAGAAAAGAAAGCAAACTCTTGACTCATCGAAGTTATGGCACTGTAGACTAGGCCATATTTCGAGGGGAAGAATAGAAAGCCTCGTTAAAAATGACATTCTTCCTCCGTTAGAGTTCTCAGACATAGAACAATGCATAGATTGCATTAAAGGAAAGTATGTAAAACAAATTAAAAAGGGTGCAAATCGAAGTATAACTACACTAGAAATAATCCACACGGATATTTGTGGACCGTTTCCGGTGAAAAGTGTGGATGGATATGATTCATTCATAACATTCACGGATGATCACTCCCGGTATGGTTATATTTATCCAATTAAAGAAAGATCTGAAGCATTGGATAAATTTAAAATTTTCAAAGCTGAAGTAGAAAATCAGCATGATAAAAGAATTAAGATAGTCCGGTCCGATCGTGGGGGGGAGTACTACGGTCGGCATACTCCATATGGTCAAGTACCAGGACCTTTTGCAAGGTTCCTGCAGGAAAATGGAATAGTTGCCCAGTATTCTATGCCGGGCGAACCTCAGCAAAACGGAGTAGCTGAAAGGCGTAACCGTACCCTTATGGATATGGTGCGCAGCATGATGAGCTATTCCACCCTCCCATTGGGATTTTGGATGGAGGCGCTTAAAATCGCCATTCACAATCTCAACAGAGTACCAAGTAAGTTGGTTCCCAAAACACTGTATGAATTGTGGACAGGCAGAGTCCCCTCTCTGCACCACTTGAGGGTCTGGGGGAGCCCAGCTGAGGCAAAAGTTTTCAATCCAAACATTGCAAAGTTAGACCCCAAAACAGTATCTTGCCATTTTATTGGCTATCCAGATAAGTCAAAAGGCTATCGTTTCTACTGTCCTGACAGATACACAAAGTTTGTAGAAACGAGACATGCAGTCTTCTTGGAGGACGAATTGATGAGGGGGAGCACGGTAGCTCGGGAAATTGATCTTGAGGAGAAGAGGGTGCATGCACCTACTCTGATGACTCAGGAGCCTTTTTTCTCGCTACCTGTTGTGTCACCATCTACAACCCCTGAGGTTGTGGTTCCGGCACCTGTTGTGACTCCACACGTGACAACAATGGGCGAAAGTTCGGAACCTGTCCATCAGGAGCCACCTGAACCCACTGTTAAGCACGAAAGAGAGCCAGAACAGCCACATACTGTAAATGTGCCCGAACCCGAGGCAAGAAATGAGCAAGAGTCTGATGAACTCAGAAGGTCTAAAAGAGAACGAAGACTAGCCATTTCCAAAGAAATTTACAAAGTCTACAACGTAGTTCATATGGAGGGTGATCCTACCTCATATGAAGAAGCCATGAGTAGCCCTCACTCAACCAAGTGGGTGGAGGCAATGGAAGATGAAATGAAATCAATGAGTTCCAACAATGTTTGGGACTTAGAGGAAATTCCTAAAGGAGCCAAAACAGTAGGATGCAAATGGGTCTACAAAACAAAGTATGACTCCAACGGGAACGTAGAAAAGTACAAAGCTAGACTTGTGCCAAAAGGCTTTACGCAAAGAGAAGGCGTAGATTACAATGAGACTTTTTCTCCGGTCTCATGTAAGGACTCCTTCAGAATCATCATGGCACTAGTTGCACATTTTGATTTAGAGTTGCATCAAATAGATGTTAAGACGACATTTCTAAATAGAGATTTAGAAGAAAATGTTTACATGAAACAACCCAAGGGTTTTTTCATGGAGGGGAAGGAACATATGGGATGCCGCCTAAAGAAATCCATTTATGGGTTAAAGCAAGCCTCTAGGCAGTGGTATTTAAAGTTTAATGATACAATTAAAAGATTTGGATTCAAAGAAAATGTTGAGGACAACTGCATTTATGCAAAGTTCAAAAGTGGGAAATACATTTTCCTAATTTTGTATGTGGATGACATCTTGCTTGCTAGCAGTGATGTCAGTCTACTACTATAGACAAAAAAGTTCTTTTCATCAAATTTTGACATGAAAGACCTTGGTGAAGCTTCTTATGTCTTGGGCATAGAAATTCACCGAGATAGAAAGAATGGAGTATTAGGACTGTCGCAGAAAGCGTATTGTGAAAAGATTTTAAAGAAGTACAATATGCATGTGAGTAATGCAACACCTGCTCCCATAGTCAAGGGCGATAGTTTTGGGAAATCCCAATGTCCAAAGAACCAATATGAGATCGATCAAATGAAATCAGTACCATATGCTTCGGCTGTTGGAAGCTTACAGTATGCACAAGTGTCCACTCGCCCTGACTTAGCTTTTATCACCGGGGTACTCGGTAGATATCAAAAGAATCCAGGCATAGAGCACTGGAAGATGGTAAAGAAAGCTTTGCGTTATGTGCAAGGCACAAAAGGCCTCATGCTAACATACAAAAGATCTGATTCCCTAGAGATAAAGGGGTATTCAGATGCGGATTTTACGGGAGATAAAGACGACAAAAAGTCCACGACAGGATATGTCTTTACTCTCGCAGGAGGTGCTATTTCGTGGAGAAGCGCCAAACAGTCGATAGTTGCATCATCTACGATGTATGCGGAATTTATAGCATGTTATGAGGCCATGGGACAGGCGTTATGCTTAAAGAAATTTTTACCCGACTTGAAAGTGGTTGACTGCATCAGCAGGCCACTAAAGATGTACTGTGACAACGAGCCCGCAGTATTCTATGCTCACAACAACAAGTCAAGTAATGCTACAAAGTCTATAGATATAAAGTATTATGTTGTGAAGGACAAAGTCCAGGATCAAACTATAAGACTCGAGCATATAAGGACAAAGGATATGCTTGCGGATCCGCTAACGAAAGGCTTACCACCCAATGTATTCAAGGAACACATAGCCGGCATGGGTTTGATAGAAAGCCTATGATACCTAGACTACAGAGGCCCAAAAGTAACAGGATATGTTTCAAAACATAAAGGTATATAGTGGCTGTTTGATTCTATCGGCAATTGAGCTGAGACGATGAAACATGCTCTATGTATCGTTCTGTGATGAAATAAGTAAAGTATAAAGTTAAAAGTAAAGACGAGATCTAGGGGGAGAATGTTAGATAGATCTCTCCCACGTTTGGGCCCAACGGCCCGAATGGAGTCCCTCATCGCGCCCTAATCGGGGGCGCCCAACCTTATCCATGGTTGGTGGGCCCCTGTCGCCAGCGCGTATATAAAGAGGTGGGGGGGGACGCACACGGTACGAGGTTCACCGTGCGCCGCAGCCCCCACCTACACACCCACCAATTAGGGTTCGCGCTAGGCCGACGGGAAGCTCCTCCGCCACCACTCTCTACCACCCACGCTCACGCCGTCGCGCCCCCTTTCCCATGGCTAACGATGGCGGGTCCAGCTCCAGCACTAGCTCCGGCATCCCCTCTAGCTCGTGCTTGTCGATCCAGGGCGCAGGTAGTGCTTCCTCTCTCCGCTCTCTCTCCCTCTCAGATCTACGTATTAGGTCCTTTACAGTACATCTACCAAGGTTAGATTAGATCCAACACTGACAAGACGCAGGAGGAGGGAGGCGGAATCGACATTGCCGTCGCACTTGGGACCGAAGGGCCCCCTCCCGTGCCCTTCCAACGAGATAGCAAGCTCGGATTTGTTGGTCCCCTTCGGCTTATGGTCAAGGGAGAGGAGGGAGGAGCTGGCTCCGCGAGTTCTACGGCGGGGAAGATAGCCGGGGAAACGAGGGAGAGGCTCTCCATCTAAGGTTTGTGGATAGGGAGTGGACCCTCCATGATTAGCGGTGGGGAGAAAGCCAGGGAAATGATGGAGTGAGGACGACGAGAGAGGCGAGGCGACGTCGAGGATCCGCCCTTCTATGTAGCAGGCGGCATTCATCTCGTGCTCCTCCCACGGGCTAGCAATGAGGGAGGGATACGGGAGGAGGAGGACCAGCACCGGCGGCTATGGTTTGGAGGGGACGCGGAAGCAGACGAGGGAGGAGGAAAAAGGAAGGGACTAGGCTGTGGTGGCTCCGACAAGGGGGAGGGGCCTCCATGACCGGCGACAGCGCCGCTCGTACCTGCCGACGAAGCGAGGATCGCCACGCACTGCTCGGGCACGACCAAATGCGATAGGAAATGGCGATTTTGCCCCTCCCAATCGACCGAAACCACGGGGCAAGCCACCGCGCGAGCAGAGCGTGCCGAAGAGGTACCGAGCACCACGTAGCATGTCTGGCTGACACCCGAGTCCCGCGTGAAGCAGGCCCACTGCTCTGCGAGATTGGCTGGGTGGCTGCAACTGCGCGGAAGAGGAAAACGAATGGCTGAGATCAGCGAGCGTTAATCCGACCGCGCGGACCACCTCTGCGCGGGGAGGCCCTGAGAAGCTCCCTTTCCTGCTGGAATGTTTCTTTTAGATACTATAGTAATACGTGCACGTTTAATGCACGTGTAATCTAATAAATTTCTTTGCTCATCCTAATTTAACATGTAAATTTGAAACAAATCAATACAAGATGTCATAATACATAAAACACTAATATAAAAAGTTAACGAAAGGTATAATAATATAGTTCCAAAATATCTAGGTATGCTCTAAATCCAGGTGCAATGTTAAGCTTCTCGCTTGTCAGAGTAGTTTGTTGGCACTCTCATCAGTATAATGTGAAGCCATAGAAAACATCGTAATTCAAGTCAGAAATTACCGTGTGTACAACTATGTTAAGGTGGAACAAAATGTTCTTGAGATTCAACACACCTTCCGGAGTGTGTTTTCTTTTCCACATTCGATGAAGGAATAGGGTCAGCTATATTGACAGTTTTCTAATGCAATGACCATAAAGAAAAACTCAGAGAAAATTAGAGCTCCATGTTGCGATGAAGAATAAGGAGTGTCATTGAGCCACTGAGTCCATCCGTTGCGTTTAACCTAAGACCACGGCCGATGATAGTGTCCCTAATCCATGCACTCGTTTATGGCAAGAGGGATTCACACATATAACTATTTTTTAGGAAATGCTCCATATATCTATTTAATGTGTGGTAATGCACAAGAAAAAGTTAAGGATCCCTTACTATCTAAGTGTTGGTTTTTAGTGATTCCGTACGGTCGTTATCACCCCCCTATAATACGGACCACCAAATATTTAAATCAACAAGGTGCAAGGCCAGTAATAGTAATCATGAGAAAATTGTGATATCACCGTCACGTATCACCGGAGATCGACGACTTTAAATAGATGCAACAACAATTCAATAATGTTTTCAGATTACAAGTTTGTACATGTCAATCCCAACATATGCATCAAACAAAAACTGAGTTGCTATGGCCATAGAAGCCAGATCATGAGACAATTAACTAATCACGCTATCAAGGTTCAATGGTTTGTAAGGTAAAAGAGAAAAAACTGGATACAACTACTTTGATAGGAAGCAGATCACATGGCAGACCTGACTAAAATAAAAAATGCATGTGCAATGACAAATGAGAGAAAAAATGCAGGTCCATATCAACATTGTTGCATTAAAGATTTCAATAGTCCAATTGAAAAATTGAAAGGTATACACGTTGTTATTAAAAAAAAAGGTATACACGTCCTGTGAGGGATGAGACAATCCCGTCATTAAGATATTAAGTTAGATAAGGTCACGGGGACACGTGGTTGGCCAGAAAAAAATAGCTAGAACGCCAAAAATTTAGAGAAAAAGGTAAATCCACAGGACTTTGAATAGTATCTATTTAATGTTGAGAAGATATTTATGAAAACCTTGAATAGAAATTCAGTACAAAATAAATAATTTGAACTCTAAAGAATTTCTATAGGTTTAGATGTTGTATTTTAATACTACCTTATAAGATTTAAGAGATTTTGTTCGAGGGAATAAATTTTAGAAAAGAATTGAATGTAATGTAAAGATTATTTGGTTTCTTAGTTAGGTATGTGGCTTTGGGTATTTCCACACTAAGACAAGATTTGGATTTAGATTTGTAAAGCCAGAATATTTGCTCATATTCATAGGAGTATTCTTGTATTTTCCAAATATCTTTTTATTGTTTTGTTGGGCTACGGTTTTGAACACATGAGAAATCCAAGTGGTTATTGGATAGATAAGATTTATTGACTTTGGGTTTACTTCACCTTGGGTTTTAGGTCATTTTAATAACATTAGAATTATATTATAAATGGGTACATTCCATAGATACATCTATGGAAGTGATTCACAAGGCGTGAGGTATTAATCATATCAACACAATACTTGTGTTCACGGTTTTAGATTACCAAGAGAGATTTGCTTACAACCGTAGGATTATTCCTTTGATTGAGTTGGTAGAGATGAGTAGTAAGATATGAATGGAGACATAGAGTGGACTTGTACTCTAAGTCACTAAGGCATAATAGAGGTGTATTCCCTAGTTTAGAATAGAGTGGTATCATCTACTTAATTTATGTCTTGCATTAAGTAGAGACTTTACTCAGAAACATATTTGAAAGATAGAAATGATTCTCTAATTGATATGGATATCTTGATTTGATTAAGTTTGAGATATGTTGGATAGGCTTTCCTACTCTCCATTTATCCATAAATTTAGGCCTTTTAGCATGTGACACTTTCCTAGATCACTCAATCATCTATCTCTGCCATATTCCTAATTATGGCTTAGATATAATTGTCTCACTTCTTTACTATATATATTCTATTATCTTTAGGGTCTCATCTTCGAATCCAATTTATCTATGTTATATAACTTGGTTGTAATGATCATAACCTTGGCTTCCTAAAGGAATCACTATTTTTGAGTGGCTATAGCAACTGATGACAACAACTATGTGTGTACCAACTTCTCGGGACTCCAAGTGAAGAGTGTTGTAGCAATCGCCTTTTCCCCACAAGGGTGACTCGAGGGTTCATATCAAACTCGAGGAGAATTACAAGGGAATCTCCTTTTCTTGTCTTCTTCAAGCAACCTTCTGATGACTGAATTCCTACACCAACAACAGAGTTATTGCAGTACTTGTAGCAGCAAATATTTAAGAGTTTGTCCCGATGGGAGATCGACGAACGGAAACAATACGACTCTGCAGCCACGTTGTCAATGCGGCCATGTTTCACACCCAAACCGTGGTTTATAAATAGCCTATTCTATAAGTTACTAGAACAACGATAATTGGGAGAGGTTTAAAGTATCTAATAACAAAGAACTTTTAACAAGAACAAAATAAACTAAGACGAAAAGTAAATAGGAATATGAACTAAATTAAAGAGATTGTAGTTGTAGGATTGAATGAAATGAGATAGGGCTTCTAGGCTCCGGTCTCACTAGTACTAGATGGGAAAATATATGTGATCTATAAGAGATTCCTCAGACAAATAAACGTTCTCCATTTGATTACCGGGCTGTCACTCTGTGTGCACTATGCATGATTCTCGCATGTCACCGCAAGGCAAAAAGGCACTTCCGAACCAAAGGATCACATAAAATCATCTTAGATCACAATAAATTCTAACTTAGCACACTAGATCATACCTTAACCTAGAATTGAATCAATCACTCACACATGGATGAACAACAAAGCATATATAAATATATAATGATGTCACAACTGTGTTCAATCTTACAATTACTAAACACAAGAGAGAGAGGGATATGGATATGATGATGGAGATGGAGATCGATGCGTGGTGATGGTGATATCTTCCTTCTCCTCCTCTTCTTCTTGCTTGGATGCCTTTATGGTGATGGTGTCGAGGGAGATCTAGATCTTGGAGGAGTGGTTGAGGCAAAGCTCCGCCGCCGTGGAGATCGGATGGGTGGCGGCGGCGGCAGGGCTCTGCCCCTGAAGGGCTATGGTATTCCTCTCTTGTTTCTTGACTCCTTCCACCTCTATATAGGCCTTAGAAGTGCCCTAGATCGCCCCCAATACCGTCATATTGCTTAGGGAAGGTTCTGGAGCAGTCCAGGGTTGAAAACAAGTCGTTTCCGACCTTTTTCCCAACTACACGGCCAAAACTATACAGCCGGAAAAATTGCTCCGGTCGTATAGTTGGTCGTTAAACTTTCGGGTGTCACAGTGTTTTGGCCGCCGGTTCTTCATACGAACTCCAATTTAGGTGTTTTTCAACTCGTTGGATTCGTATCGACGAGGGCTACAACCCAGTAGTCTTGGATATTTATTTTGAGATGTTGGAAAATTTCACTTTTTCCAACACCTCAAATGGCTAAGTCTGGTCCCTGCAGCTCCTCCATACTATGCTCTCTTTGTTCCTTTTGACTTTGTTTTATCCATAATCATCATCTGTTGAATAAAACAACAATTTACCAAGCAAATTAACCATAATAATCGCTAGATAAAACATGAATAGAATAATAGAAATTATACTAATCATGTGAAATAGCGAATACATATTAAGGCATATAACCAAACGGATTACAAGGCGTAGAACTTGAGATAATATCAGAACAAAGTTGAGAAATAGGATGTACATCACAACAGCAACAGAGGAACCACCAGCATTTGCGTTGGCGCCGTCGTAAGCCATGTCGTGGAGAAAGAGGTTGCTGATATCGGGGAAGACGTCAGCGCTATCGTTATCCGTGAACGAGTCTGTGATGAAGCTAGTAGTCGCGCCAATAGTGCTCCCCCAAAACCTTATCGCCCTTCTCCCGTACAGGACTCGAAGCAGCGGGGTCTCAGAGGCCTACTGTCCCGGATCGCGGTGCACGTCGCAAGACGGGATGGGGAAGACTAGGTAGCGCAGTGCTCTAGAACTAGAGACACGAAGGGATGTGGAACTGTGTGTCTGAGAGGAGGCGCGACCTCTCTCTCTCTCCCTCTCTCTCTTATAGGCACAGAGAAAAGACAGACAGGCTGCGCATGGGATGAAACGAATGGACAGAAGTTGAAGCGAACAGGCGACAGCCAACCGGACAGCCTCCATTCAGTTTGTATTCATTTCCACTTAGCTCGTATTAAAAGTCCACTCGAGCAAAACATTTCAGCTTCTGTACAGCTATTCATATACCATTCATGCGTGGCAAACTAAAGCTCGGCTCGACGAGATTCCTGCAACCCGCGACGCGTGCGCGTCATGACGTGGCGAGGCGAGCGAGGAGGATGAGGAGCACGCGTGTATATGTCTTCTCTTCTCAAGCTCGTACAAATGGTGGAAGATCTCTCCTTATAAGTTGGTCCAACTTCCACTCAACTAGCAATGTAGGACTAAACATTTGTTCCAGCTCTTCCCTTGCATAAATGGGCCAAATGGGCCTCTAGGATTTAAGGAATTTATTGGCATATTATATATGGGTTGGGCCTATTTAGACATAAACTCCAACAACCCTCCACCAGATCCCAGAGGCACGTGAAGTTTGCCTTTGGTTCCAAAACATTGTTTATATACCGGTAATGTAGTGGAGACTATTAAGTTGAACTTCCACCTAGAGCTTTATGTTATACTAGGCTACAAGTTGTACAGTGAACTATGCCTTGACCTACAAGTTTGCTACGAACCTAGCTTCACAAAAAGTCTTGACCGATACTAGGCTACCGTGGAACTTCCCCCGTGGGTGGAGCTTATGCGTCATACTCCATGACCTTTCATGAGTTTATTAGAGAGAACCCTACTCTTATAGACTACAACGTTTTAACAATCAGACTCATATAGGTGTGTTCTTCAAAAGATGTTCTGCAGGACAACATCTTTGTTTAAGATAAGCCACTTAGAACATATTAAGATAATAAATCAACCTGTCGTGCAGAATAGGAAAGTATTGCATCTTTATGGAGTGGTGTTTTATTAAAGTAGGGATACTTTCCTCTCAGCTCACCAACAGCTTGTCTCCCAATTCTAATTCACGGGATCTCCGATCACATAGAGTGGTTTACCATTGTGGAAAGGTTAAATTGTGGGTCTCATACCCATCTCCTTCGATGCATTTTCTATCACGATGCCTGATAGACCCTTTGTGAAGGGATCTTCCAAGTTTTTAGACGTTTGGATATAATCCAATGCAATAACTCTGGAGTTTCTCATTTTCCTGACAGATTTCAGTCTCCTCTTCACATGTCTTGATGACTTCATATTATCCTTAGAACTATTTACCTTGAAAATCACAGTTTGATTATCGCAGTTCATAAGGATTGTGGGTATTGGCTTTTCAACCACAGGTAAGTTCATCAAGAGTTCACGAAGCCACTCTCCTTCAACAGTGGTTGTGTATAATGTTGTGAGTTCTACTTCCATAGTTGATCTCGTTAAGATGGTCTGCTTCCAAGACTTCCAAGAAACAGCACCACCAGCAAGTGTGAATACATATCCACTCGTGGCCTTTATCTCGTCAGCATCAGATATCCAATTTGAATCACTATAACCCTCTAGTACCCTCGTACACCTGGTATAGTGAATGCCATAGCTCACAGTGCCTTTTATATCGCGCATAACTCTCTCAAGAGCATGCCAGTTATCAGCTCCTAGATTTGAAACAAATCTACTGAGGTTGCTTACAGCAAAGGCGATGTCAGGCCCGAAACGACTCAAGACCTTTTCCACATAGTGGGACTGAAGCAATGTAATCCCACCATCATCATATCTCAATAGCTTGATGTTCAGGATAACGTCAGCTACTCCCAGATCCTTCATCTCAAAGGAATGAGATAAGAAATCTTTGACCTCCTTAATTGCATTAAGGTTGGTTCCGAAAATCAGTATGTCATCAACATACAAACAAAGGATGACTCCCTCACCCCCTCCATGGCGATGGTACACACATTTATCAGCTTCATTCACAACAAAGCCTGCAGCAGTTAAAGTTCTTTCAAACTTCTCATGCCACTGCTTAGGGGCTTGTTTTAGGCCATATAAATACTTCAATAACTTGCACACCTTTCCTTCTTGACCATTTACCACAAAGCCATCTGGCTAATCCATGTAAATTTCCTCATCCAGCTGTCCATTAAGGAAAGATGTCTTAACGTCCATTTGATGAACGAGAAGACCATGAGAGGAAGTGATGTGGCTCGGTTGACGTAGACCCTGTTGGGAGACCCCAAGAGCACGGTGTGATGAGCACAACAACAAGTTTTCCCTCAGTTATGAAACCAAGGTTATCGAACTAGTAGGAGCAATGAAACAACTCCAAGGTGATGCTGGCAACTTGGAACCCGCACAACACAAACTCAATACTTTGCCCCAACTTACAGTGAGGTTGTTAATCTCACCGGTTTGCTAAAAACAAAGGATTAAACGTATAGTGTGGAAGATAATGATTTGCTTGTAGAAAGTAAACAGGAAACGATAAATAGTAGATGGTATATCAATGATAAAGATTGGACCGGGGTCCACAATTCACTAGAGGTGTTCTCCTTAAGATAGATAGCATGTTGGGTGAACAAATTACATTGGGGCAATTGACAAATTGAGAAAGCATACAATGCATATACTAGACATCTTGACTCCTACGAGATTTGATTGGGCATTAAAACATGATACATAGACCGTAATCCAACTGCATCTATGAATAATAATCCACCTTCAGGTTATCATCTGAGCCTCTTCCAGTATTAAGTTGCAAAGTAACAGATAATTGCATTAAGCAATGTGTGTAAAGTAAACAATACAATTGCCCCATGGACAAAAGATTGTTTTTTTCTCCCTAGTAGCAACAACACATCTACGACCTTAGAGATTTTTGTCACTTCCCAGATTACTAGAGGCATGAATCTACTATCGAGCATAAATACTCCCTCTTGGAGTTGCAAGCATCTACTTGGCTAAAGCTTCTATGAACAACGGAGAGCATGCAAGATCACAAATAACATAGACATGATAGAATCAATAATCAATCTGACATAGTATCTCAATATCCATCGGATCCCCACAAACACAACATGTATGATTACAAATAGATGATCTTGATCATGAACGGAGCTCACAAGATCTAAACATGATAGCACAAAGGAGAAACAACCATCTAGCTACTGTATGGACCCATAGTCCAAGGGTGAACTACTCACGCATCATACCGGAGGCTGGCATGGTGATGAAGAAGGCCTCCGGGATGATCTCTCCCCTCCGGCAGGGTGCCGGGAAGAGCTTCAGATCCCCCCGCTAGGGACAATGGTGGCGGAGGCTACGGACTGTTTCGTGGAGATTTGATCGGGTCCTTAGGCCTAGTTCTTTTGGCGGCTTCTCTGATAAGTTGCCCTACCCCCAGCTTCCTGGGGAAGCCGGTTTCAAAATTTTGTGAGGCTTCCAAATTAGTTTAGCCTTAACCATTTTGGAAGCCTCGTAATATTTTTGAACCGGCTTCCCTAGGAAGCTAAGGGTAGGGCAGCTTCTCGGAGAAGCCGCCAAAAGAACTAGGCCTTAGGGTTTCTGCATCAGGGTGCTTTTATAGACGAAGGGGCAAGGTCAGTGGGCGCCCAAGGGGCCCACACCTAGGGCTGGCGTGCCCCCTGGCCGTGCCGCCACTAGGTGTGGACACCTCGTGGCCCCACTTCGGCTGCCCTCCGGACTCCGTGTTCCTTCTGGTAAAATATTGACTTTGGCTTTTTTTGTCCTGTCCAATTCCGAGAATATTTCCTTACTAGCTTTTATGAAACCAAAAACAACAGAAAACAGGCAACTGGCACTACAGCATCTTGTCAATAGGTTAGTTCCAGAAAATGTATAAAAATACCTCAAAGTGTAGACAAAACATAAGAAAGTCGATACAAAACAAGTATGGAGCATCAAAAATTATAGATATGTTTAAGACATATCAAGCATCCCCAAGATTAACTCCTACTCGTCCTCGAGTAGGTAAGTGATAAAAAGAATAATTTTTAAGGTGACATGCACATCACAATCTTGATCAAAATATTTGTAAAGCATTGATAGCTAGGATCAAAGTACTCTAAACATGATTATAAAAGATATAGTTCTAACAATAAGACAAAGCAACTATGTTGTAACATGAAAAGTTACAAACAAAGATCATGAATAACAATGCATTGAAAGATGTTTGTTTGTTTCACATATAGAAAACATAGCAAGAGTGGTATTCAGTTTGTCCTTCATAGAGTAGCAAAACATAAATGCATAGGACACCTTCAAAGTTCATAAGGTGACTAGATACAAAAAAATTAAGAACAAGCAATATCAACATTATGAATCAATCAATAAGTTTTGGGACAATGCACATAAAACCAAGAATGACAAATATGCTCTCTTAATTGGTGCCTAAAGGTAGAAGATGGAGACTCAACATAAAAGTAAGAAGAAAGGCCCTTCACAGAGGGAAGCAGGGATTTCAAGTTCTATAAAGAGCCTCCAAAAATTATGGTACTTATTAGCTTTCAGCTCTCAGTGCCCCTATCATAAGCATCTTGAAGTGATTAAGGTTAAAATGACAACAAATATGAAGTATATGTTTGACAGATCATAAGTTGAAAATCTCATGCCCCTTGCTTATGAATACCGAACCTCATGCTACTCAAATTTGGTCACAAGTAAGTTCTTGTCATTGTACGTATATGTGTATCATAGAGAATTGCCAATGGGGTACCCCTTGCCCCATGACACAGGTGAAAGGATACAGATGTCGCCTAGATAGGGGGTGAATGGGCGATTAAAACTTTTCCGAGAGTGTCTCAACAAAGGCGGAATAAAACTAATGTTTACTTTGTTAAGCACAAAACCTAGAACAATCTAGGATTCACCTATGTGCACCAAAAACTTATGCTAAGCAAGACAAACAACTAGGTGATAGCAAGATATATACTTCAAGCACGAAGGCTATCACAAAGTAAAGTGCATAAGTAAGAGCTCGGGTATAGAGATAACCGAGGCACGCGGGGACGACGATATTTTACCGAGTTCCTCCCAACATGGAGTACGTCTCGTTTGGAGAGGGGGTGGTATCTAACCACCTGCCCACAAAAGGCCTCCCTTATTCTCCGGTGAATCTCACCCCAACGGGATCGATCCACACTTCCACTATCGGTGCACTTGTCGGTGGCAACCGGAACCTCTCACAAGGTTGGGGCACTTCTCCAGAACTTAATTGAGGCTCCCAACAAACGCCACCAAGGCCACAAAACCGTCTAGGGTTCCAAGAACCCAAGAGGGACAATCTTCAACGAATATCACGCACCAAATCCTCCGAAGAGAACTCAAACCGATGCACCGAATGCAAATGGCAAGAACACCACAAAGGTGCTCCAATCCCTCACTCTCAACTTCCAACAAAGCTACTAAAGCTATTGGGGGGACAAGAGAGGAGGAATCAAAGAGGAACACAAAATCCCCTAAAATCTAGATACCCAAAGATACACTCACAAAGAGATGTTTTGGTTTGGTCAAAACGTGGATCTAGATGTCCTCTCTCTTCCACTGAAATATGGGCAAGAATCATTGGAGGAGAAGAGATTAATCAAACTTTTAGAAGTAGGGCAAATGGGGGCAAAGCTTAGACAAATAGAGGAGGAAGAAGCAACCCGAAATGAATAATGGGGAAAGCTATTTAAACGAACGGGCAAAATCTGCCCGTTGGGGCGTTTTTCCTAGACTGACCAGTGTACCGGATCGGACTGGTACTACCAGACTGAACAAACCCAACAACACGCGAGTCAGGCAGAGCGGGCGCGCGCGAGCGTTGACCAGCGAGCGAGGCGGCGCCAGCAAGCGAGCGGGGAGAGCGAGCGATGTGTGCACGTGCGGCCGCAGCGGGCCCAGCGAGGCGGCAGATGCAAGCGCGGCAAGCAAGCAAGCAAAGCGAGCGCGCGTGAGCGAGTGGGCCAGCCAGGCGCGCGGGGGTTAATGTGATCGAGCGCGCGCGAGCTAGCAGCGTGCGAGCGAGAGGGGACGGTTGCGCGTGCGCGAGGGCGAGCGGGCCACGCGGGAGCAAGCAGGCAAGGCCCAGTGCGCGAGAAGAGAAGACAACAGAGGGGCAAGGCGGTTGGGCCAGTCCAGTACTACCGGCCCAGCCCGGGCGGGCCGGTAGTGCTGGCCGGGGGGGGGGGGGGCAAGACTGAAGGCTGGCCGCGCGCAGCATGCCGCGCAGGGGCGTCCGGTAGTACCAAGCGGTACTATCGCTCGGCCCAGTAAAAGCTATTTTTCTTTTTCTTTTTCAGATGGAATAAAAGCAAACTCAAACGGTCATAACTTTTGATTGGTGACTCCGATTGACCCAATTCCAATTGCGTTGGATAGAGGACGACAAGATCTTCCCAATAAAAGGTGGAAATATTGGTTATCACCAAGTGAGAATCTATCAAGTAATATAATGTGAGATACCTCACTTGGTGAGACACCCGAAAACCGCATATATCAAAATCGCAACAAGATATAAAAGAGAGATCCGATTTTGATGAACAAGAGCTTGTTATGGAGATTACCACAAGCTCTATATCCTCACTTGGATAAGACCAAATAACAACCAAATAGGATGATGCAAGTATGCAAAGGTTTGAGCTCTCTCCGAATGATATGATCGAGTTACTCATTCGAGAGCCCCTCTTGATAGTACGGTTATCTATCCTAAACCCGGTCTCCCACAAACAACATGAGACCGGCAAAAGGGAAAACCTATCAAGATTATACCTTTGCCTTGAGCATTCCACTTGAGATCGATGTAGATGAACTTGACCTTCTCAAGATGGAACGCCTTTCTTGATTCCTCATCATCGATCCATGATCACCGAGGATGGCAAGCATCAAACATGAGATCTTCTAGAGATGGCGCATTTTGAGCTTGCACCACATATATTCTTCTTCATATTATCGACCTAGAAGCCAACACATGCTCCAAGCGATGCCAATGGACAAATCCTACAAGTATAACTTAATACACGCATTAGTCCATAAAGATTTCAATTAATTACCAAAACCACGCATGGGGGCCCACATATTCTTTCAACAGGAGCTATGCCATGTGAAAATGACAAGGGAACCGACAATGAGCATCTCAACGATCTTTTTATTTGCTATTTGCATAGGTTTTTATTGAGGATGCTTCAAGAATGCTCATTATGGTTACGCTGTAAGTTTCCACCATGATTAGGCATGGCTTAGGCTAGCCGCCCAGGCATTTCTCTAACACATATACAAACTCCATGAGCTTACAAGATCCCATTTTATTTCACACTGTCGGGATCCATAAACAAAAGAACATGATATCAACTGTATAGAATAAGTGCAATGTTAAAAGTGTTCCCATTGAAAACATGGTTCTGCTAATTCACAACTTATAATTTGCAAGCATATAAGCAACATAGATGGGCACAATGGTTCAAGCTTATTAGGTGCAAGAAATAAAGTGTGCCATCAAGTTTGTGAGAGATTTAATCACTAATTTTCACATAACAAGTTTAATTTGGAAGATAGATAAAAATATGAATATACTTGGAATGGTGTAACACACCATGCATAGGAATTTATAGTGGACTCTTTGGAATAACTTGGTTTCTTAGGAGTTGGATGCATGAGTAGATCTTACTCAGTACAAATGGAGGCTTGGTACGTCATAAACGTATCTATAATTTTTTATGTTCCATGCATGTTTAGTATCAACTTTGCTATGCTTTGTCTACACTTTGAGGTATTTTTATACATTTTCTGGTACTAACCTATTAACAAGATATCATAGTGCCAGTTGTCTGTTTTCTGCTATTTTTGGTTTCAGATAATCTAGTAAGGAAATATTCTCGGAATTGGACGGGACAAAAGCCAAAGTTAATATTTTACCGCAGAGAACACATAGACCAAAGGGCAGCCGAAGGGGGGCCACAGGGTGGCCACACCCTAGGGCCACACGACCCATGGGGGTGCCGCCACCTGGTGTGGCCCCCTCGGGTGCCCTCCTGCCTTGCCCTTTGCCTATAAAGTTATCCCGATGAAGAAACCCTAAGCACCCGATCAGATATCCACGAAACAGTTCGTAGCCGCCGCCACCATCGTCCCTAGATCGGGGGGATCCGAAGCTCTTCCCGGCACCCTACCGGAGTGGAGTGATCATCCCGAAGGCCTTCTTCATCAGGATGCCAGCCTCTGGTATGATGTGTGAGTAGTTCATCCTTGGACTATGGGTCCATACAATAGCTAGATGGTTGTTTCTCCTCCTTTGTGCTATCATGTTTAGATCTTGTGAGCTCCGTTCATGATCAAGATCATCTATTTGTAATCATACATGTTGTTTTTGTGGGGACCTGATGGATATTGAGATACTACGTCAGATTGATTATTGATTCTATCATGTCATATTGATTATTGATTCTATCATGTCATATTGATTATTGATTCTATCATGTTTGTGTTATTTGTGATCTTGCATGCTCTCCATTGCTAGTAGCTATCTTGGCCAAGTAGATGCTTGTGACTCCAAGAGGGAGTATTTATGATCGATAGTGGGTTCATGCCTCTAGTAATCTAGGGAAGTGACAGAAATATCTAAGGTTGCAGATGTGCTATTGCTACTAGGGAGAAAACAACAATCTTTTGTCCATGGAACACTTGTATTGTTTACTTTACACACATTGCTTAATGCAATAATCTATTGCTTGCAACCAAGGATGGCAATTTTACCCATGGGTATGGTACCCGCGGGTACCCATACCCGCATGGGCAGGGTATGGGCACACTTTTATACCCATGGGTAATACTCATACCCTACTCGTTAAGTCACCGGTACGGGCACGGGTATAGACTTGTACCCATGGTTATACTCATACCTTGCCCGTTTAAACTTACATGTCAAACTTACCTATAGAGTTTGAACCTATTCGGCCGAAAATCCTAGGGACGAGTATGAAATTGCCACTTCTAAAATTTAATTTGATACTGTCATGTACTCATCTACTATTAGTAAGTAGAGATTATTGTATTTTTCAAATATTCTATTGATAAAAGTAAAATTTTGAATAACCTGTATACTATTGGATATACCCGTCGGGTACCCAATGGGTACGGGTATGGGTAAAGTTTTATACCCGTGGGTACGGGTATGGGTAAGCTTTTGTACCCATTGGCTACACGGGTATGGATATGGTATTGCTCTACCCTGCCCATTGCCATCCTTACTTGCAACTTAATACTGGAGGGGGTTCGGATGATAACCTGAAGGTGGATTATTAGTCATAGATACAGTTGGATTACAATCTATGTATATTGTTGTAATGCCCAATCAAATCTCATTGGAGTCATGATGTCTAGTATTGCATTGTTATGCTTCCTCAGTCCGTCAATTGCCCCGCTGTAATTTGTTCACCCAACATGTTATCTATCTTAAGGAGAACACCTCTAGTGAAATGTGGACCCCGGTCCAACCTTTACCATTGTTACATCATCCACTGTCACCGTTTACTTTCTACAAGCAACCATTACCTTCCACACTATATGTTTAATCCTTTGTTTTTAGCAAACTAGTGGGATTGACAACCTCACTATAAGTTGGGGCAAAGTCTTGAGTTTGTGTTGTCTAGGATTCCAAGTTGTTAGCAACACCTTGGAGTTGTTTCCTGGCTCCTACTGGTTTGATAACCTTGGTTTCATAACTGAGGGAAAACTTGTTGCTGTGCTCACCACACCTTGCTCTTGGAGTCTCCCAACGGGGCTCTACCATCACCGCGCCACATCAAGATTTTCTGGCACCATTGCCGGGGAGTTAAGGAAACCTTTGCAAAGGGGAGTCTATCACAACCATTCTCTTTACTTTGTTTTTGTTTTGTTTAGTTCCTTTTGATTTGTTTTGCTTGTTTGTTTCTCTCAAAAATACAAAAAAATAGTTTCGTTTGGTTTGCTTTTTCTTATCAAAACACAAAAAATTAGTTCCTACTTTAGTTGCTACTTCGTTGGCTTGCTCCACTTTTGCAAAAATGAACACTGCTGAGAACACCAAGTTGTGTGACTTCACTAGCACAAACAACAATGATTTACTTTGCACACTTATTGCTCCACCTGCTCCTGATGCTACCTTTTATGAAATTAAACCTGCTTTGTTGAATCTTGTTATGAAAGAGCAATTTTCTGGTGCTAGTTCTGATGCTGCTGCTGCTCACCTTAATAATTTTGCTGAACTTTGTGAGATGCAAAAATATAAGGATGTAGATGGAGATATTATTAAGCTTAAATTGTTTCCTTTCTCTTTGAGAGGAAAAGCTAAAGAATGGTCGTTGTCCTTGCCTAGAAATAGTATTGATTCTTGCATTAATTGCAAAGATGCTTTTATTGGAAAATACTGTCCTCCTGATAAGATTATATCTATGAGAAGTTAAATAATGAAATTTAAACAAATTGATAATGAACATGTTGCTCAAGCTTGGAAAGAATGAAATCCTTGGTAAAGAATTGTCCCACTCATGGACTGACTGCTTGGATGATTATCCAAACTTTTTATGCATGACTAAAATTTTCTTCAAGATATCTGTTAGATTCTGCTGCTGGAGGTACCTTTATGACCATTACTTTGGGTGTTGAAACAAAGCTCCTTGATAATATGATGGTTAACTATTCTGAATGACACACTAAGAGAGCTCCACATGGTAAGAAGGTAAATTCTGTTGAAGAAACCTCCTCCTTGAGTGATAAAATTGATGTTATTATGTCTATGCTTGTTAATGGAAAAGCTCATATTAATCCAAATAATGTTCCTTTAGCCTCTTTGGTTGCTCAAGATCAAGTTGATGTGAACTTCATTAGAAATAATAGTTTTGGCAACAATGCTTATGGTAATAATAACTATAGGCCGTATCCTCCCAACAATGGTAATGCTTATGGAAATTCCTACAACAAGAATAGGAGTGCGCCCTCTGAACTTGAAGTGATGCTTAAAGACTACATTACTAAACAAACTAGGTTCAACAAAACTATGGAGGAAAAGCTTTTGAATGTTGAGAAAAATATTTCATCTTTGTCTGAAACACAATCCTCTTTGGTTAATAAAATGGCTGCTAAACCTGAAACTATAGAAAATCCCTTTGCTGCTACACATGCCATACAAGTTACAATTGATGAAAATGTTAGAATGTTAGCTAAACTGCATGCTAAGTGGGAAAGAGAAGATGAGATTGCTAGAAACAATAGTATTTGTACTATTACCACTACCAATGTTGATGCTAGCAAACCACAAGAAGTCCCCATTCCGTCTACAACAATGCCTAAACCCAATAAGAATGCTGAAATGTTTTGAACTATGGGAAACAATAAGTCTACTACCTGTGATGCTAAGTTTGATTTTGATCTTGATGGTTGCAATATTTCTGAAGTGATTATTTTCCTACAAAAGCTTTCTAAAAGTCCCAATGCTAGTGCTATGAATATGGCTTTTACAAAACACATTACAGATGCTCTCATTAAATTTAGTAAGAAAAATTGAAACATAAAGCTTCTATTCCTAGGAAGTTAGAAGATAGTTGGGAACCCATCATTAATATGCAAGTGAATGATTTTGATCTCAAAGCTTTATGTGACCTTGGTTCTTGTGTATCTATTATGCCTAGAAAGATTTATGAAATGCTTGATTTGCCACCTTTGGAAGATTGCTATTTAGATGTCCCACTTGATGATAATGCTAAAAAGAAACTTATGGGGAGTATTAATGATGTTCTTATTATGGTTAACAATGCCTATGTCCCTGTTGATTTCTATGTTTTGGATGTTGAATGCAATGCTTCTTGTCCTATTACTTTGGGAAGACCTTTTCTTAGAACTGTTGATGCCATTATTCATATGAAAGAAGGCACCATTAAATATCAATTCCCATTCAAGAAAGGTATAGAACACTTCCCTATAAGGAGAGAGAAGTTACCTTTTGCTCCTCCTGTTAAAGCAAAATTTGATGTTAATGCTTCTTCATTTGAAAACACTTGATTCTTGCTTCCAGTGCCTAACTTAAAGGCATTAAAGAAAACTACTTCTTGGGAGATAACCCAATAGTTTTATTGAGTCTTGGAAGTTATTACTTTTGTAATAACCTATCCTTATCCTTTTTGTGTGGTTTTTGTGTCAAGAATAACCTCTAACGAGAGAGAAATAAGATTTGGGTAAGTTGTTGTCCCTAAACAGATTTTTGTGCTTCATTGTAAAAATTAGTGAAAATTCTATGTATGTCATATTGAGCTGTAATTTTCTGCGTAAATGACCTAGGTTGTTATATAACTTTTGTTAGCTCAACACTTTTCAATTTGAGAAACAAAAGGTCTTCAAAAAAATCGGTTTTTACCTGCTGGTTTGTGATGGAGCCCAGTACTGTCGTGGACGCTTCATTGGAAACCCCAAGAGCAAGAGGTGTGATGAGCACAACAACAAGTCTTCCCTCAGTAAGAAACTAGGGTTATCGGACCAGTAGGAGGAAGGAAACGTCGCAAAGGTGTTGCAAGCAACGTGGAAACCTGCACAACACAAACTCAAGACTTTGCCCCAACGAACAGTGAGGTTGTCAAGCTCACCGGTTTGCTGTAACAAAAGATTAAACGTATGGTGTGGAAGGTGTTGATGGTTTGCAGCAAGTAAACAGGTAAAGTGGAGTATGTATCAATGGTAAAGATTGGACCAGGGTCCATAGTTCACTAGAGGTGCTCTCCTTAGATAAACAACATGGCATGAAGGGTAAAGAAATTACAGCAGGGCAATTGACAGGATCTGAGCAAGGCATAACAATGCAATACTAGACAAAAAGATCCTATGAGATTCGATTGGGAAATACAACAATATACATAGACCGCCATCCAACTACATCTATGACTAGAAGTCCACCTTCAGGTTATCATCCGAACCCCCTCCAGTATTAAGTTGCAAGCAACAGACAACTGCTTTAAGCAAAGTGTGTGAAAGGATACGAATGTCGCCTAGAGGGGGGGGGTGAATAGGCGATTAAAACTTTTCCTAGAGTGGCTCAACAAAGGCAGAATAAAACTAGTGTTTACTTTATTAAGCACAACCTAGAACAACTAAGGTTCACCTATGTGCACCAACAACTTATGCTAAGCAATACAAGCAACAAAGTGATAGCAAGATATATATTACTTCAAGCACGAAGGCTATCACAATGTAAAGTGCATAAGTAAAGAGCTTGGGTATAGAGATAACCGAGGCACGCAGGGACAACGATATTTTACCGAGTTCCTCCCAACATGGAGTACGTATCGTTTGGAGAGGGGGTGGTATCAAACCACCAACGCCACAAAAGTCCTCCCTTATTCTCCGGTGAATCTCACCCCAATGGGATCGATCCACGCTTCCACTATAGGTGCACTTGTCGGTGGCAACCGGAACCTCTCACAAGGTTGGGGCACTTCTCCACAACTTAATTGGAGGCTCCCAACAAATGCCATAAAAGGCCACAATGCCACCAAGGCCACAAAACCGTCTAGGGTTCCAAGAACCCAAGAGGGACAAGCTCCAATGAGTAACTCAAACCAAATCCTCCGAGGAGAACTCAAACCGATGCACCGAATGCAAATGGGATGAACACCACAAAGGTTCTCAAATCCCTCACTCTCAAGTTCCAACAAAGCTACTAAAGCTATTAGGGGAACAAGAGAGGAGAAATCAAAGAGAGACACAAAATCCCCCAAAATCTAGATCCCCAAAGATACACTCACAAAGAGATGAATCGGTTAGGTCAAAACGTGGATCTAGATCTCCTCTCTCTTCCACTAAAAATTGGGCAAGAATCATCGGAGGGGAAGAGATTAGGCAAGATTCAAAATCTAGAGCAAGTGTGGACAAAGCTTAGCCTAATAGAAGAGGAAGAAGCTCGCTAAACTAAAAACGAGCAAAGCCTTAAATAGAGGCCCCAAAAATCTGCCCGTTGGGGCGTTTTTCAGATTGGGCCGGTAGTACCGGACTACTACTGCATGTGCCAGGAAATCGAAACAGCAGCAATAGCGCATGCGAGCAGCAGCACGCGCAGGAGCTGGTCTGCCAGCGCTGCAGGGGACACACGTGTGCGCGAGCGGCGGCAGCAACGATGCATGCGCGCAGTCAACGAGCGGCACGAGCGCGCGCGGGCTGATGCACGCAGCGGGAACGAAATTGGCGGCGGCATGCGCGAGCGGCAGTGCGGTCAACACGGCAGTGCGCAACACGAGGCGGGCGCGAGCGAGCGGATCTGACCGAGCGAGTGAGCGCTGCTGGGAGAAGCTGGGCTAGGGATTTCTTTCCAGGGCCGGCTGGTAGTACCGGCCCACCCAGGCGGTACTACCAGAAAAAGGTACCGGTGAGGCAGAAGATAAGAGGGAGACGCTCAGTAGCGGTCGGTAGTGCCGACCCGCCCGGGCGATACTACCGCTTGGCCCAGTAAACAGATTTTTCCTTTTCTTTTTAAATAAGACCGGCAAATATTCAAACGGGTGTAACTTTTGGCCCAATAAAAGGTGGAAATATTGGTTATCACCAAGTGAGAAAGTATCAAGTAGAATAATGCGAGATACCTTACTTGGTGAGAAACCGAAAAGCCGCATAAATCAAAATCGCAACAAGATACAAACGGAAGATCCGATTTTGATGACCAAGAACTTGTTATGGAGATTAACACAAGCTCTATATCCTCACATAAATAAGACCAAATAACAACCAAATATGATGATGCAAGTATGCAAAGGTTTGAGCTCTCTCTGAACGATGTGACCGAATTACTCATTCGAGATCCCCTCTTGATAGTACGGTTATCTATCCTAAAACCGGTATCCCACACACAACATGAGGCCGGCAAAAGGGAAAACCTATCAAGATTATACCTTTGCCTTGAGCATTCCACTTGAGCTCGATGTAGACGAACTTGACCTTCTCAAGATGGAACGCCTTACTTGATTCCTCATCATCGATCCATGATCACCGATGATGGCAAGCATCAACCATGAGATCTTCTATAGATGGCGTATTTTGAGCTTGCACAACACATCTTCTTCTCATTTCATCGACCTTGAAGCCAACACATGCTCCAAGCGATGCCAATGGAAAAATCCTATAGGTATAACTTAATACACATATTAGTCCATAAATATTGTCATTAATTACCAAAACCACACATGGGGGCCCAACATGTTCTTTAAGTGTGTAAGGTAAACAATCCACTTGTTCCATGAACAAGAGACCGTTGTTTTCTCCCTAGTGGCAACAACACATCTACAACCGAAGAGATTTCTATCACTTCCCTTGGAAACTAGAGGCATGAACCCACTATCGAGCATAAATACACCCTATTGGAGTCACTAGCAACTACTTGTCCAAGATAGCTACTAACAACAGAGAGCATGCAAGATCACTATCACATCCCAAAATTTTCCAAATTTTGAAATGTGAAAAAATAAATAAACAAAATAAATAATTGTTGAAATTTAGGGTGAAAAGAAACTTTTTGTTTCTAAATGGAAACATCAAAACCTTTCTTAAACAAACTTTGAATAAAATGGAATCCAAAAAATTTCAGTCAAGTGAAATGCATTCATCAAAGAATGTATCTTGAAATTTAAACACTTGGAAAAGTTAAACCAAAATCCTAAAACCCTAATGGAATAAATCATTTCCAAAATCTCTCTAAAACTATGGATTTGATCCATATAAAAATTCAGCAAAAAACATTTATAAATGGTCAAAAATGATAAACAAAAATATTATAAAACCATAGAAAGTGGTTTCATTTAATTTGGAGCCATGGATAAAAACTTATGAATTTATTAAGATAAAAGGAAAATAATTTCCAAAGCAAATAAAGCTCCTATCTAAAAATCCATACCAAATTATGAGCAAATTAATCCTCAAAGGATTTAAAAAGATGAACAAATATTAAATAAAATCATACCAATTAGAATCACTAATTTTGGATCTATAAATAAAAAGATATGGATTTTATGAGATAAATAAATAAATAAGAAGTATTTAAAAGCCAAATTAAATCTTGGCCAAATCCATAAACAAATAAAATGAAAGATTATTGAATAATAAATAAAGGAATAAAGATAATCTAAATAAAATAAAATAAAGGGATATGGGATTAAACCATATTCAAATTATATTTAAATAAAGACAAAATCCCTAATGTAGATAATTAATTAAATCATGAGTAAATGATAATTGATAATAGTCAAAGTGAATTAGAAGTTATCTAATTAACTTAAAAAGAATTATTTGAAAAAGATTTATATGTGTTAAAAATCATATTTATTTTATTGGAATAAAGACAAATGCCCAATTTAAATGATTAATAAATCATATTAAAAATAGTTTAAATAATTCAAAGTGAATTATTTAACACCCTAATGAAAAAATAAAACCTACTGAAAAGGTTGATAAAACATTTGAATTTAAAAACATAAGATTAAATCGTTTGAATAAATAATATGGATTGGAATCATATTTAAACTCCTATTTAATAAAGACAAAATGTCTATTTAAAATAAATAATAAACCCTAAAGGGATAAAAGAAGTTATTCTAAAATGGACTTTAAAATACATAAATAAACAGATTAAAAACCTACTAAATATTCGGAAAAGGTTTGAAAAGAAATCTGAAATCAAAAGAGTGTTTGAATTTGAAAACAGAAAATGAAATCAGAAAAAGAAAAAGATTCTAGAAGAAAAAATGGAAAAGGGAACAACCTAGAAACCTAACCCAACTAACCCAACCCAACTTGGCCCAGCGAAGCCCACCTTCCTCTCCCCCCTCCCCCGCACGAAGCGTTTTCTTACTCAAAACTCGCACCCGCGCTGTCACGGACCAGAGAACCCCACGCGTAACCCTCTCCTTCGCTAACGAAGCGGACTCGCACAGCCAGCTCACCATCGTCTACCTCGCGCGACCTACTCCCCTCACCTCGCTGCCATTTCTGGCCGTTGAAAGCTCGCGTAAATTCGCATTAACACGCCAGTTAATCTCGCCAGCGACCTTGCTATCTTAAGCGCCTGCCTTCTCTCTCTTTCCCCTCACTCGCCGCACCCTCTCTGCCCCCAGGCTGCGCCAATTTCTCGCTTGCAGCCACTGCCCCGATGACCTTCCCCGACCGATTCCGGCGAAGCCAGACCCTTCCCAACCCCCTAGTGCTTACTGGTTTGCTCCCCATCGTCTCCTGCACCTCCCAGTACTGCCCGCTTGGCTGCGCATGCCCCAGAGCGTCGGCAACTTCGATGACTGAGCGCCACCGTGGACTACTTCAATTCTGGCGATGTCTCCCCGTAAGCGACATCCTCCCCTCTCTCTCTGGATGCTACTCCAATGCTCTCCTCTCTCGCGTGCGTCTAACGAACCTTCTGCCTCGCTTTCCCGTGCCTTGTAGCCTCGCCCGCGTTGACAACAGGACGCACCCGACGGCAGCAGGAACTCCGGCAAGCGATTCACGACATCCCCGTGCGCCCCTTTGTCCACTGCCGAGAGAGTCCGGTAATGATCTCCTCCCTATCCCACGCTTCATAGATTCACCGGAACGCATCTGCCCGAGCGCCGCCGCCGTGCAACCGTCGCCAGCGCCGCCCATCTGTGGTTGCTGTGTTTTGAACCGTTGGATCTAGATCCGAGGAATAGGATAGATTGACTTAAATCGAAGGGGTATGTGCTTCTGTGCCGTGCGATTTAAGTAGATCTGACGGCTGTAACTGCTCGATCCAGACGAATCGGTATGCACCAGTTAGATCAAGACATGTGGCCAGCCTTTTGATTTAAAACAGAAACTTGTCTATTAGTAGATTGATTTTGTAAAATTCATAACTTTAAATATACACGTCCAAAATTTACAAATTTTATATCATTGGAATCAGGAAAAAGAATACTTTGCAACCATGCCCTTGGTTTAGTGTTTTGCTTCTGGAAAATTAGTTGTTTTTGCAGAAACATGTTTAGGCATATTTTGAGTATAAAATTTATTCTGAAAATGTTTTAGGGTAAAATCTTTTGTAAATGTTTTTTTTGAACCTACTGACCATAAAAACCAACTTTTGGATTTAAAAGTATATTTGGTGAACCTAAGGAATTATTCCTTTGAATAAAGGCATTTCTAGCAAAATAAAATGTGGCTTTGATTTAAAAATGGTTTTGAGTGAAACCTTTTGAAAAGGGATTTGATTTAAAACACTTTGACCATAAACATTAATATTTGTGTTTAAAAACATTTTGACTAAACACTAGAAATTATTACTTTGATTTAAATCATTTCTAGCAAAAGAGAAAATGATTTAAATGGCCTATTTTCACTAACTTGAATTTAAAGGGGTTTTGCCACTTTTATAAATGACCAATAGGTGTTTTAAAATGTTTATAGCCTATTAGAAACCACTTTTCCAAATAAAATAATCTTTTGCATGCTTGCATGTATTGTTTTGTTTTCTTTATTTTATGTGATGAATTGTTGAATGCTAGATTGAATTTGTGCCTTGATTAAATTGTAGTGAAATTTGAAGAGTGTGACTATTGCAAGATCAAGGAGTGAACCTATATTCTCTACCAAAAAGGCAAGTGGGTGATTCATACTTTTGTCCAACGTAGACATGATAGAATCAAATAGACAAAACCATTAATCAATCTGACATATTAATCTCAATATCCGTCGGATCCCCGCAAACACAACATGCATGATTACAAATAGATTAGATCTTGATCATGAACGCATCTCACAAGATCTATGCATCAAAGCACAAGGAGGAGATACAACCATCTAGCTACTACATGGACCCGTAGTCCAAGGTGGAACTACTCACGCTTCATACCGGAGGCTGGCATGATGAAGAAGAAGGCCTCCAGGATGATCTCCCCTCCGGCAGGGTGCCGGGAAGAACTTCAGACCCCCCAATCTAGGGACGATGGTGGCGGCAGCTACAGAAGGTTTCGTGGAGTTTTGATCGGGTGCCTAGGCTTTCTGTATCGGGGGCTTCTTATAGGCGTAGGGGCGAGCCAAGGGGCCACCAGGGGGGCCACACCCTACCCAGGCGCGGGCCAGCCCTAGCCGCTCCTAGGGGGTCTGGCCGCCCCATGTCGCCCCTCCGTCTCGTCTTCTGGCTTCGTGTTGCCCATGGTAAAATATTGACTTTGGCTTTTGTCCTGTCCAATTCCAAGAATATTGATTTCTGCCTTTCTGGAACCAAAAACAGAAGAAAACATGCAACTGGCACTGGCAACTTGTTAATAGGTTAGTTCTAGAAAAGATATAAAAACACCTCAAAGTGTAGACAAAGCAAAGCAAAGTAGATACTAAACAAGCATGGACCATCGAAAATTATAGATACATTTCCGATGTATCAAGCATCCCCAAGCTTAACTCCTGCTCGTCCTCGAGTAGGTAAGTGATAAAAGAATAATTTTTGAGGTGACATGCACCATCAAAACCAAGATCAAACTATTTCCAAGCATTGAAAGATGGGATCAAAGAACTCTAAACATGTGCATGAAAGATGGAGTTCTAACAATAAGACAAAGTAACTATGCATGCAACATGAAAGGCTACAAACAAAGATCATGAATAACATGCATTGAAAAACGTTTGTTTGTTTCACATACAGAAAACA
This sequence comes from Avena sativa, assembly GCA_916181665.1. Taxonomy (NCBI): domain Eukaryota; kingdom Viridiplantae; phylum Streptophyta; class Magnoliopsida; order Poales; family Poaceae; genus Avena; species Avena sativa. The sequence continues at coordinate 422,987,250 of OV702293.1, forward strand.
TGGCATAGTGGCACTCAACTTGTCCCTCATAGAGTAGCAAATAGATGCATAGGACACCTTCAAAGTTCATAAGAGTGACTAGATACAAATAGCACACGAACAAGTAATATCACAATATGCATCAATCAATAAGTTTTGGGACACTACACATAGAACTAAGAATGACAACTATGCTCTCTTAATGGTGCCTGAAGGTAGAAGGTGGAGACTCAGTATAATAGTGGAAGAAAGGCCCTTCATAAGGGAAGCATGGATTTCAAGTTTCAAAAAGAGCTTCCAAAAATTATGGTGAATGTTAGCTTTCGGCCCTCATTGCCCCTATCATAAGCATCTTGAAGTGATTAATGTAGGGTTTGCAGCATAGAAAACAAAAAATTCCTACGATGGGAACAACTATGTACCAAGATCTATCTACTAGATACAAACAACGGACGGATGTATATCGGTAGAGAACATACCCTTGAAGACCGACAAAGCTTAACGAGTTAAACTCGTGGTTGATGTAGACGATCTCTTGCCGATCTCAAGATGGAGAGGAAGTCCTAGCGCCACAAATCAGCTGCGCATCCGTGCTCGCACACACGTCCAAGGCACCGAGCAAGCTCCGCCTCCTCGCTCCAGCGATACAGGGAAAGCACAACTCTTTCTTGCTGAATAGCCACTGGGAACATGTATCTCGCTAGTCCAAGACCATGGGGGATAAATTCTAGAGGGGGAGAGAGATCCTTCACGAGGTGTGAGTGAGAGAGAGGAGAGGGGGCTCCTTTTATAGGAGGAGGGGGCACCCAAGGGGGTGGCCACCGGCCATGGGGTCTGCCCCTCCCCTCCTTCATTCATGTGGGTGGACACTCCACTCACAAAAATCCTTTCAATTCCCTCCATTCAAAATCCCACTCAAATATGCTATTAAATTTCCACCAAATTTAATGCAAACTCTCATTAAATGACAATTACTTTAATGACAAACATTCACATATAACCCCTTGCTAGTATTCCATTTCACATGCAAAAACACTTTCTGCAATGTCCGAGATTCGATCATCGGTATCTCCATACCTAGTTTGATCTCGTTACTGACATGCACTCTTTTCTCGTTCCCGTGATATAACATTCTAGTGATCAAATCACTTGCTTGCAAGCTAACCAATGTGATATCACCGAGAGGGCCCAGAGTATATCTATCCGTCATCGGGATGAACAAATTCCACTCTTGATCCATGGGCCTCAACATAACACTTTATTAGTTCTGAACCCATCTTTATAATCACCCTGTTATGGTGTGACGTTTGATGTTATCAAGAAACTCTTCCGGTGTTAGTGATTGACATGATCTCATGGTCTAAGGATTAGGATCACTTTGTAAGTTGTTATAGCAATATAAACTCAATGACTTTGATCGTAATGCTATACTTTCGATGAATGTTCATCACACCATTACACTAATGTTGTGATCTCGTTATTAACAACATCCAATGTCCATGATCAGGAAACCTTGATCATCTTGTTAATCAACGAGCTAGTTTATGAGAGAGGCATAACTAGGAACTTTCTGTTTGTTTATTAAACACACATGTATTAACATTTCTGTATTAATACAATTATAGCATGCAAAATAAACATCTATCATATACCTGGAATACACATAATAAACACTTTATTATTGCCTCTCAGGGCATATTCCCTTCAGTCTCCCACTTGCACTAGAGACAATAATCTAGTTACATAGTGATGAATCTAACACCCATGGAGTTCTGGTGTTGATCATGTTTTGCTCTAGGGAGAGTTTTAGTCAACGAATCTACTACATTGAGATCCGTGTGTACTTTACAAATCTTTATATCTCCATCCTTGACATGTTCGCGGATGGAGTGAAACTGGCGCTTAATTTGCTTGGAATTCTTGTGAGACCTTGGTTCTTTGGCATTGGCAATGGCACCATTGTTGTCACAATAGATCACCATTGGGTCCAATGCGCTTGCAACCACACCTAGTTCGGATATGAACTCCTTCATCCAAACCGCTTCCTGAGCCGCTTCCGAAGCAGCAACATATTCGGCCTCCGTTGTTGATCCCACCACCACAGGTTGTTTGGAACTCCTCCAACTAACCGCTCCGCCATTCATGAGAAATACGTATCCGGATTGAGACTTAGAGTCATCCGGATCGGTGTCAAAGCTTGCATTGACATAACACTTAGCGACAAGCTCTTCTTCACCTCCGTATACAAGAAACATATCCTTAGTTCTTCGCAAGTACTTAAGGATATTCTTGACCGCTATCCAGTGTTCCGAACCTAGATCCGATTGGTACCTACTATTAAAACTAATAGCATGTGCCACATCCGGTCTTGTATATAGCATGGCATACATTATAAAGCCTATGGCTGAAGCATAGGGGACTTTGTCCATTATCTCTCTTTCTTCCGCCGTAGCCGGACTTTGAGTCTTACTCAATGTCTTGCCTTGCAACATAGGTAAGAACCCCTTATTACTTATGTCCATTTTAAACTTCTTTAAAATCTTATCAAGGTATGTACTTTGCGATAGCCCTATTAGGCGCCTAGATATATCTCTATAGATATTTATGCCTAATATGTATGACGCTTCACCTAGGTCCTTCATTGAAAATTTGCTGTTTAGATAACTTTTAACACTGTTTAAAAGATCTATATCATTTCTGATCAATAATATGTCATCCACATATAATATCAGAAATGCCACATTGCTCCCACTCACTTTCTTGTAAATACAAGCTTCTCCATAAGTTTGGACAAATCCAAACTCTTTGATCACCTCATCAAAGCGGAGATTCCATCTTCGTGATGCTTTCTTCAGTCCATAGATGGATCGCTGAAGCTTCCACACCTTGTTATCATCCTTAGGATCGACAAAACCCTTTGGTTGTATCATATACAACTCTTCTTCAATATTACCATTGAGGAACACGGTTTTGACATCCATCTGTCATATCTCATAATCGAAATATGCAGGAATTGCTAACATAATCCTAACTGACTTTGCATCGCTACGGGAGAGAATGTCTCATCATAGTCAACTTCTTGAATTTGTCGAAACCCCTTTGCGACAAGTCGAGCTTTATAGACGGTCACATTACCATCAGCATCCGTTTTCCTTTTGAAAATCCATTTATTCTCCACGGCCTTTCGGTCGTGAGGTAAGTCCACCAAGTTCCAAACTTGATTTTCATACATGGATTCCATCTCGGATTTCATGGCTTCTATCCATTTGTTGGAATCCGGGCTCATCATCACTTATTCATACGTTGCAGGGTCATCAATTTCATCAACCATGAAATTCATAACAGGGTTTCCGTACAGCTCGGGAGCTGCACACGTCCTACTAGACCTGCGAGGTTCGGTAGTACTCTCTTTCGGAGTTTCATGATCATTATCATTAGTTCCCTCTTCAACTGGTGAAGCCAACTCCGAAACGACTTTCGGCGCTGTGCTTGTCGTGGTATTGCCGACGAGTACGCCATGGAGGGGTCCTCACAGTGCGTGTTTAGAGACGTGGGGTAAGACGAACGGTTGACGGGTACGAGGTAACACAACTTACCCAGGTTCACATCCCACAACGGTGGCGGAATCCTACTCCTGCTATAAATCACTATAAGGGCAATACGCCGAGTTACAGAGATGTGTTTGCTGTGCGAGGTTGTCTGAAGTTGTCTATGCTTGTGCCCTAAAGGCTCCCATATGCCCGACTTATATAGTCGCCAGGTCCTAGGATTACAGGGAAAAGTCCTAGCCGGACAGGTTACAGAGTCCTACACCGTCTATTACTAGTCTTGTGTATCTTGCACTCCAAGGCTCCGGGTACGCTGGTGACTCCATCATAGCCTTCCTTTATCCGGCATGGGCCTCCCTTCTGGATCCACCTAACTAGGCCGCCCAGCAGGCCATAGGCCATGCTACCGACTATGGGCCACCCGGGTTAGTCGGATAAGAGACATGCTATTAGGATACCCATATAGCATATCCCCAACAGTAGCCCCCGGAGAACTCCGAGGTCTTGCACCATCTTGCCTCTTCACGTGGAATGCTCCGTCTAGATGGATGTCGGCAAATCGTCAAGCAATATCTTGTAGTCCTCCCAAAGAACCCTGCAAGGTTTTCTCCGTCTTTGATTTGTAAGTCGGAGAAATGCTGAATCTTCCATCGTACTCTTCCGTAGTCGGATTAAATCCGTCCATGCCGGAATCTTCGATGTGATGGCTCATCTACCCGTATCAGCTATGATGTCGTAGGCTTAGGTCAGTGGCGCCTCGTAACTCACACATGCAAAGAACGCAATCATATCCGATTTTCCTGCGCAGGCGATACGAACCGTTGGCGGCGGCGGTTGGAGACGTGGCAAAATTACCGCGCACGTTCACGAACACGTCGTCTACGCGACAACCATCCGATTAGCTGCATGAATCTTGACGCAGAGTATGATAAATAGTAACCATGGGACATTTTCCACTTTTTACCTCATTCCTCTCGCGTCATCGTCTTCTTCCTCTAGCCGCACGCCTCCTCGAGCTCTCCACGAGAAACCTCGAAAACCCTAGCTTCCATCTGCGTCAGTCGCATCCTCCCAACACTACATGGCCAGCTCCTTCCCATCAATGGCGGAAGCGAAGCCACGGCGAAGCCGGCGAGCTCCATCGTCGTGCCCCCAGAGGGCCTGGTCATCCCCGCATCGGCGGTGATGGAAACCACCGGCGGCGACCATAATCTGGCGGCGCTAGAGCCACTGGAAGAAGAGCCAGACTCGCACAAGGGTGATTGGCGTGGCTCGGACATCACCGACCGCGACATCGAGGAGATGGTCTCCGAAGGCTACCTCCCCACGACAGAGGGGCTTGCCTGGCGGGCGGCGCCGGCCGGCGAGGTGACACCTTCTCCCCAAGCCGGAGAAAAGGTGTACCTCAAGGCTCAACTGGTACACGGCGTTTCCTTGCCCATCTCCCACTTCTTTCTCTCCGTCTTGAACCACTACAAGGTCCAACCCCACAACCTCTCCCCCAATAGCATCTTAGTGCTTAGCAACTTCACGGCACTTTGCGAGGGTTACCTAGGGATAAGGCCTAGGTTAGACTTGTTCATGTACTTCTTCACTGTCAAACGTGAAGCCGGACATAGTAAGGAGGAGCTTAGGAACTGCGGCACCATAAGCTTCAAGATTTGACCTGGCCGGCGGTTCCCCGACATCTTCGGCCACGAGTCCTGCAAGAACTGGCAACGGACATACTTCTACGGCCCCGACATTCCTTTCGCTGGCCGAGAAGTGACGTACCCGGACTTCGTGGATGGAGCCGCCGCTGAAGTTTCTACATGGATATCCCATGCCTCCCTTCCCTCTGACCTCGACGCTTCTCGCGCAATAAGGCGGATCGAATGGTTCGTAGAGACGGGCTTGACCGGCTTAGACCTAGACATGTGCTGGTTCATCAGGCGCATCCAACCGCTGCAACACCGCGCGAAGTTCATGCACGAGTACACCAGTGATCGAAGGGATACCCTCCGGATCTCCGTGGATAACTTCTCGAGCGACTCCGTCAAGCTCCGCTTAAAGGACATCGTCAAGGTGAAGGATAAGAAGCGTGGCTTCACCATCACCTACGACATGTTTGTAGATGGCAAGTGCCCAAAGGTAGGTATTTATTTTCCATGTACGACATTTCTCCATTTTTCCGTCTTGCCAATACCATCTTATCTAACACGGTGATTTCTTACTTAACAGCTTAGCGATCTAGATGAGGGCAACCTGGCTGCCCAAATCTATGATCCAAAGATGAAGGAAGTCACGGTCGTGTCCGACGACGATGTCACATTGGCGCGAAAGCGGAAGAGCTCCACCTCTGACGCTGCCGACGGAGGAAAGAAGAAGAAGACGGAGGGTGGAGCCTCCAAGAAGACTACTGCCGCCCTGGAGGCGGAAAAGAGAAAAGCCACCGGGATTTTTGCCAAAGCGCCCCCTAGTGTAAGCCTCTCATTCTCCGACATTGTCTACTTTTCTATCTTGCTTCTGTACTTATGCACTTTGCACGTTTCAGGAAGAAATCCACGACCAGCCTCAAGAAGTCCTCCAAAACTTTGGGGGCTTCTAGAAATATCAAGGACATGCTGCATCGTGACTCCTCCCCCGTAATCGCCCCTGCTACTCCTGCCGTCAAGCCTTCATCTGCCCCGACAAGCTCTCAAGCCCAGGAGGCACCAGGCCCTTCCGCCATGGAAGTGGATTCTGGCGCCTCTACTAAACTCGCTGTTGTCGGCGAGTAGGCGACGCAGGAGAGCACTGCTCTACAAATGGCTGAAGCTCCGGCTAAGGATGCCATCGGTAGCGATAAGGCGGTGGTGGGAGCTGGTACCTCTGCCGAAGGCGGTGCCCCTACTCCCCAGAAACCCTTTGAGTTTTCGAAGATAGTTTACCCGGTGCTCACGCCGAGTAACACAACTCTGGTTCCTGGAGGAGTACCGTCATCTCCGACGTGCGGTCTTGAGGAGCTACTCTGACAAGCGGATATCTTGCAAGGAAATAGCATCTCCTTTGGCAAGCTGCTAGCCGAGAGCGCTACAAACCTCAAGATTATTTCACTTGTAAGTTTTTACTTTGCCTTTTGCATTTCATATGAGTATCCCACTGTAGCCCCCGAGGATGTAGACGGAAAACCATAGGTTTTGCATCTATATGCTCTAAGAGTGACTAAGTTAGAAAAAACTCTCACTGTAGCCCCCAAGCATTTAGATGGAACAAACTATTCCGACTAGATGCTTTAAGAGTAGCATACGCAGTGTTTATAATTTTCAATACTGTAGCCCCCAAGCCTCTAGTTGTAACTGAATTAGTTCCGACTAGATACTTAAAGAAAAGCTAAGAAGATTCCGAGTTAAAAACTTTATACTGTAGCCCCCAATCTTCTAATCGAGAACTGAATTAGCTCCGACTAGATGCTTAAAGAAAGGCTAAGCAAATTGCTAAGTTAAAAAACTCTCGATGTAGCCCCCGAGCGCCTAGGTGGAAAGTTTCCGACTAGGTGCTCCAAGTAGACTAAACAACGGTTTAACTTTTTCCTTTTTTCCACAGAACGAGAATGCTCGGAGGGGCATGCCCAACGACAGGTACCAGAAGATGCGCGAAGATCTTAAAGCCGAAAAGGGTAAAACTGCCATCTTGAAGGAACAGATCATAAAAAACAAGAGTCTGTTTTCTTTTGTGCGCATTCCGTCTTGGTTTTATGTCTTCATTCTCCGAGTACTCATTGTGTACATTGTTTTCTCTGACTTGTAGAGCATGTCGCCAAGGCCAAGGATATTGTCGAGCAGTCCAAGCACATTCAGCAGCTGGACAGCGAGAACAAGATCCTTAAAAAGGAGAGGGAAGAAATGCTGAAAATGCATGAGGATTCCATGAAGGCCCTGCAGGAATCCGCCTCCGCGGAAATCAATCGCTTGAAGGAGGAGCTTGCGATCTTAAAAGATCAGAAGCAAGCTGCTGATGAGCAAAACCATCGCCACGGCGAGGCATATAAGCTCCTCCAGCAAGAGAAAGAATCCCTGGCGGACACCCTCTAGCAGGCTAATGCCAGCATCTTCAGTAAGATTTCTCCGCCTTGTATTTCTGTAGTCTGGATACTTTGAATTGTTGAACTCATGCGATTCTTGTCAGAATTTGCAGCTCCTATGGGTTTAACCAGATCGCCTCCTCCGGCCAAGGAATGCATGGTTCTTGCCGGCAAATTTATCAACACCGCCATCACCCAAGCCAAAGAGATCTCCAAGCCCCTCCAGATACACATCAAAGCCTGGAACTCCGTGGCAAAGTACTCGGAGATTCTTCGCCGAGCCCCCAAGCGTATCGCAAGCTAGAAAGCTTCATGTGCACAGGCTGGCGCAAGGATGGCGCTGTCTATGGTGAAGGCACACTACAAAGATGCCGACATCGACACGGTGACCTCTGGCATCCCCGGCGTTGATGATGACGACAAAGAAATTGATCACGAAGCCATCTTGTATCACTCGCGGGTTATGACACCAGCGTTGCCAAGTTGGTGGATATCAACGTATTCGTGCCCATGAACACCATCGACAGCATCAACCAAGATTCCTCCGAGTCCCACCAAAGTGCCGATGCTGAGGGTGATTCTCCGGCCGATGACGATGCTACTTCCAAGTCTCCTGCGCCCAAAGAATGAAAAACACTTTGTAATATTTGTTTCCCCTTTGGTGTATGCGCGGAAAAAACTTGATGATGTAACTTAAGGCGGAAAACAATAGTTGTAATTTTCCTGCTACTTAAGAAATTAGTCCCCAGCATGTATATATTTTTTAAGCAAGTGCTGGCTTATCCATTACTTTGGTTCTTATGCTTGACTTTTCGTGAGTCGGAAGACTCGTTGTCGAAACCATGCGCTTAGGTGATGATTCCCAATGGCACCGTCAATAACCTAAGCACAAAATCGCCGATAATAAGTGCCAAAAGTCACTACTCCAGAATCCACATAAAAACAAGAAAGAACGTGTAAACCAGAAAACTTAAGCTAACGCCTGTAGGCGGAATTTTCACAAGTGCAAATTCAATACTTGTGCATAAAGGTTTTACATGATCCAAAAATGAACACTAAAGGAGGTAAAAGACTCAAAAATATGAGTGAACCAAATAGCTTTATTTCATTGATCATATAAGAGGTATACAATTAGATAAAAAATGCTAAGTGTAAAAAGGACGTAGCTGTGCTATGTTCCATGGCCGATCAAGCTCCGGGTAGTCATCATCCGGGTCACGTTGTTTACGCTTATGATCCTCGTTGGGTCTATCCTTTAGTTCACGATTGTCAACAAGGTAGTAAGACCCATTGAGTAGCGCCTTGCTTATGATGAACGGTCCTTCCCATGGCGGGGATAATTTGTGTGACTTCTTCTGCTTAAGTCGGAGCACCAAATCCCCCTTTTTAAACAAGCGATGCCGAACGCGGCGACTATGGTAGCTGCGTAGCTTCTGCTGGTAGATGGCGGATCTTTGGCATGCCAAAACGCGCTCCTCCTCGAGAAGGTCCAAACATCCGTTGTTTGTGATGAGGGAGGTCTTTAGATCGAACTGTTGTGTTGCGAACGCCATCCGAGTATAGTTATAGTGGATTTCTTTACCCTTATTTGATTCTTTTTCTGGATTTTATAGGGTTACTTTACTGGTCATAAGATGCGTCAAACATATGCTTTCTAGTTTGACTTTCTGTAGCGGTTTTCGTACCTAATTTATTAAATAAAAAAGGAGTAATCAAAGAATTAGAGAAAGATCTACAAAAGGAAATTCACTCTGTAAACCAAAGACTTAATTTTTCTATCGAAAAAGTGAAAGAGCCTTATAGAGAACCTAACATTCTGGCAGACTATATAGCTTTCCAATTAAAAAATAGAGTTTCATTCCGAAAGGCAATGGAAAAAGCCATTGAATTAACTAAGAAAACGGATATAAGGGGAGTCAAAGTCAAAATTGCGGGTCGTCTCGGAGGAATAGGCGTCTGGATTCTTCAGCGTCATCCTCGTCGTAGGCGACAACTCTTGGTTCATCGTGGAGGATGTCGGAGGGCAGGATGGCTTCTGCTCCATATACCATGAAGTAAGGGGTGTAGCCTGTAGATCTGTTGGGTGTAGTTCATAAACTCCACAACACAGATGGCAATTCTTCCGCCCAGGCTCCAGCTGCTCTATGTAGCGGTGCCTCAAGACGTGGCTTGATTCCCTGCAGAATTAATCCATTGGCTCGCTCAACCTGACCATTGGATTGTGGGTGTGCCACAGATGCAAGGTCAAGTCGGATGCCTTTCTCCCAGCATTATGCCTCCAATTCTCCAAGTGATAAATTGCTGCCGTTGTCGGTGATAATGCTATGTGGGAGACCAAATCTCACCACTAGATCTCGGATGAACCTTAGGGCAGTTGCCCCATCAAGCTTTCTAATGGGTTTAGCTTCTATCCATTTAGTGAATTTATCAAATACTACAAGCAGATGCGTAAATCCACAAGGTGCCGTCTGTAAAGGTCCCACCATGTCTAGCCCCCATACCAGAAACGACCAAGTTATTGGTATTGTTCGCAGTTCTTCAGCAGGAACATGTGGTTGTCGGGCATAATACTAGCATCCCATGCATGTCTCAACGAGCTTGTCGGGGTCCGCCTTCGCGGTCAGCCAGTAGAATCCTTGCCGGAAGGCTTTTGCGACCAACGATCGAGGAGCGGCATGATGCCCGCAATCTCCGAGATGGATTTCACGTAGGATTTCCATACCTTCTAGTTGGGAAACACACTTTAGGTATACACCAGTAGTGCTCCTTTTATAGAGTTGCCCATTGATTATGGTATAACCCTTTGCTCGTCGTACTATTTGCCGTCTTTCGACCTTGTCGTCGGGCGAAGTTCCGTGTTCGAGATACTCCATGAACGGTTTTGTCCAAGCCGGAGGGACCTTAGTCACCATGTTGACGAAAGAGTCATCTCTATCCGGGTTGTCGATGTCGGCGCCCTTCACGGATGGTGTGCGTAGATGCTCTAGGAAAACTCCTGGCGGAATTCTCTTGTGCCCTGATCCAAGCTTAGACAACAGATCAGCCGCCTCGTTTTGCTCCCTAGGCACATACTTGACTTCGTAGCCCAAGAAGCTCTTGGCTATCTCGTCCACTTCGTCTTGATATGCCGCCATCATAGGGTTCCGCGCATTCCAGGTGCCAGCCACCTGCTGGGCAACCAAGTCAGAATCTCCACATCAAACTATGCGCTTGATGCCAATATCCTTGGCTACACGTAGTCCGTGAATGAGTGCTTCATACTCTGCCATGTTGTTTGTAGCCTCGAAGTGGATCTGCAGAACGTAGTGTAGCTTGTCTCCTATTGGTGACTGTAGCAATATACCACCCCCCGAGCCGTTGAGAAACTTTGATCCGTCAAAGTGCATCACCCAATACTCTGGTTCCGGCAACGGAGTAGCATCTGGCATCTCCGTCCAATCTGCAACAAAATCCGCTAAGGCTTGTGACTTGATAGCGTCGCGTCTCTTGTAGGTGATCTCGAAGGCGGCAAGTTCAATGCCCCACTTCGCGACCCTTCCTGTAGCATCACTATTATTGATAATGTCAGACAGTGGAGTCTTGCTCACCACTATGATTGGGTGCTCCTGAAAGTAATGCCTCAGCTTCCGAGAAGCAAGGAATACTCCGTAAGCTATCTTTTGGTAGTGCGGGTAACGCTGCTTGGACTCCGTCAAGACCTCGCTTACGTAGTAAACTGGTCGTTGAACTCTATTGGGGAGGTTATCCCGATAGGTTCAAGACGGGGTAAGCCAACAGGAGTTTCCCCGTCTTATGCCGAGTTACTGCTTATATCGGCCGAGTCATGTGAAGGTCGGCTGAGATGAGCGTGACCATGACGTTTACCAGAGGGGCTGTACATTATTTGGCCGACGTACGAGTTAAGTCGGCCGGGCAGGTCCGAATAAGCCATAATGTAGGTGAAGGCCAAGCCGAGTTAAGCGAGGCAGGGCCGAATAACATGAATCTTGCGGGAGAAGGAGGAGCATGAAGTCAAACCCTAGCCTCGGGCTAGGAAGAATCTGAATAGAGCCAAGCGCAAAGGACAAGGCGCAGAGCAGCAGAGGGGCAGAAGGAGGTCACGGAGGTGACAGTCCTGGAGCCCGAGGCATGCAGGTGGGGCTCTCTGGAACTTTGCCGTCATTAGAAGAGGGACACGGAAAGGAGCTCGCCGAGTTACTATATTGGGACAAGCATATTCCTCGAATATGCTTGCCACGTCATCCCTAGAGGAGCCAAGGCACCCCTTTATAAGGAGAGGCTTGGGTACTGAGGAAGGATAGGCTCATTTTCTACACCATTAGGCTTGTAGTGTTCATCTTCTTTTCCTGCATACAGCTCGAGGAGCACTTGTAGCCCACGAGAGGAGAAATAAAGATCTTTACGTCGGTCATTTGTGTGTATAATTAACTACATCTTCCCTCCCCAGATCCCTCTAGCATCCATTGGCCCCATACTTTAGCCTACCCATGGCATCTGCCGTGCCACTACCACGACAGTTGGCGCCCACCGTGGGGCCAGCAGCGGTGCTAGCTGGAGTCATGATCCGGACGAGAAACTTCATCCACACTGGCGAGCGCGTTGTCTCTGGCTTAGTCCGGAGATTTGATCTCTGTGACTATGTAAGTGATAACGCATGCAGCTTCAGGGGAAAAGCTCCTCCGCGCAATGGCTTCTTCATCAACTTGGGCATGCACCAGATCTACGTCGGCATCGACACCTCCAGCGTTTATCCTCACCAAGTTATTGTTGCAGGAGAGCCCCCCTTAGCGTCGCAAACGGTCCGCGCGGAGAGCGCCCCGTCAGCAGCGTCGAGGTGATGGTCGCAGCCGGGGTGCAGGCGGGAGCAGCGGGCGCCGGATCAAGCAAGGATCTGACGACGGGTGTGCAGGTGACCAGAAAGCAGGCAGCTCCACCGCCCACCGAGGTAAATCCTTCAGTAGCCAACCCAGCCGAGGTGCAGGAGACGACCCCAAAGGCACCAAGGGTAAGATGGCCACCTCTGGAAAGACCAGAAAATATTCTCCAGGCAACTTTAGATAATCTGACTACGCCTGTAGCGCCGATACTTGATCCGGTTAATGCTCAGACAGAATTAGAAGAAACCAGGCAAAAAGTACTGGTAGAGGCAAAAAAGGTGTCAGCATTGCGGGAGTCCTTAAACAGGACCCTGCGGGAATATTCTAAGGCAAACAAGTTTGATGTCGCCCCCGAGCGGGTTGATGAGTTGAGATTGAGAGGGAAGAACCTCATGGATGATATCAATAAAGAGCATGAGACTCATAAGGCAGATTCAGTCGATCTAGGCTTGCCGAGGTATAGTACCCCGGCAAAGAACCTAAGGGCAGCAAATGCCGCTGCACTAGAGTTAGAAGGACTAAGCGGCGAAGCCCGGCAGAAACAGCAAGAAAGAGTGAATGAGCTGGTGCGCATTGCAAACCAGCAGAATGAAGAAATGCTCAGGGCAGACCCGACAAGGCCTGGTGCCTCGCGAATGGTTCATTCGGCTGGTGCTACACCCGCCCTATCTGTGGTAGCAGCATCTTCACCCGAAAACAATGCACGAAAAGACAGAGCAGTAACTTCAGGAAAAAGAAATAAGCAAATTGTTCCATATGATCCGGTAATAGCCGGAAAAGCAAATGAAAATAGAGGCAATGGGAGCTGAGGTAACAGTGGCGAAAGAAACCCCGGCCGTGCCAACAAAGGCAACGAAAGCCGAGGTAATGGGGATCTCGGAAGAGGAAACCATGAGAATAATATCCCAGCAGAAGGAAGGAGAGATCCGCCGCCTAATCCTCAACCGAGATATGAACCTCGGCAGGAAAGAGAAGTGATACCAGCTCGCCACAATCAGGTGAATGAGAGGTACAATGATGGTTATTCAGAGATGGAATATGCGGCTCACGGTGAAAATAACCACTATGGAATGCAGGAAAGAATTATGTACAGAGATTTGCCGCCAAGTGATGCAAGAGTAAAACTGGACCGGCTGTACCGGTCCGAGTTGTTAGAAGAGTAAGGTCCGCCGGGTCCGGCATGTTTCGGACCATGGATCATGGGCGATCCACCAGTGCCGAACTTTCAGCTGGCAAGAGGCACGAAAACATACAATGGGAGCACCAAACCGCAGGATTGGTTGATTGATTATGCCACTGCTGTAAAAAATAGCTGGTGGAAACTTGCGATGGGCAGTAAGATATGTCCCGCAAATGCTGGAAGGACCAGCCAGAGTATGGCTGAATAATCTACCCCCAGGCAGCATCAACTGTTGGTTGGATTTTGAAGAGATGTTTGTCAGCAACTTCACCGGTACTTACAAAAGGCCAAACAGGCCGCAACAGCTAGCCATGTGCAAGCAAAGGCCGAATGAGACAGAGAGAGAATTCTTAACTCGGTGGTGTAACCTCAGGATTTCATGCGAGGGAGTTATAGAATCACAAGCGATAGCTTGGTTCGCTCAAGGATGTCGTTATGCCAGTGTCTTATGGCAGCGATTGCAAAGAGATATGCCAACCACTTTGGCAGAAACCATCAGGATAGCGGATTCGTACGCATTGGGAGATCCGACACAACCAGAGATGATGTCGGCAGATCATCGGGAGCATCAAGATCAATATGCAAGAGATGCGGCCAGGTCATCGAGGCGCAATGAGTTCAGAGGAAGAAGAAGAGAGGAAAGACCGGATTACAGATATGCCTCCAATCAGGTGGCAGCGGTAGTGCAAGATCAGCCGAGTCACGGAAACAGTAAGCGGCAGAAGAATGGTCCTCAACAATGGACACCAAGGAATGAAGGGAAGAGACAGTGGACACCAGAACAGAAGAAGCAATGGCAGGAAAGGCCGAAGTACACGTTTGAGTCCATGTTGGATCAACCGTGTAAGTTTCACACTCCAAACCCAGCCAAGCCGGCCAATCATACAACTCGGCAATGCGCCTGGATGAAAAATGCAATCGGTAACCCGACGGGCATGCAAGCACCTTCCCACTAGGCACATCAGCAGCAACAGCCGCAGTTGACTGGAGCAAATGCACAGCAACTAATGTTACCCCCTCCTCCCCCGAGGTATGATAACTCGGACCGGAGAGATGCAGTGCATCAAGTGATAAATCAGGGTCCGGATGGAAGGACGAACCCAGGAAATAATGGACGCAATGATTACAGGGAACATCATCAATCATATTGCGTGTTCACAACAGAACAGCAAGATAGGCAAAGTGTACAACGCCGGCATATGGAAGTAAATGCAGTTATGCCGGCAGTACCAAGATATGTGCCTTGGTCAGATCAAGAAGTAACTTGGAGCATAAAGGATCACCCCAAAATAATGCCAAATCCAGGGTCGTACGCACTCGTACTAGATCCGACGTTTGTCGGACCGAGCATTAATGTGAAATTTTCAGAAGTACTCATTGACAATGGGAGCAGTATCAATATCATGTACAAGGATACAATGCATAAACTCGGAATATCGCAGAATATGATGCAATCCACGATAACCACGTTCCATGGAATAGTGCCAGGACTTTCATGTGAACCCATTGGAAAGGTTCGAGTAGATGTGTTATTCGGCACAAGGGATAACTGCAGAGCAGAAAATTTGGAGTTTGAAGTAGTGGATCTAGAGAGTTGTTATCATGCTTTACTCGGGCGGCCAGCATTGGCCAAATTCATGAGCAGCTGCCACATAACTTACTTAAAAATGAAGCTGCCCAGACCACAAGGGGTGATAACAGTAGCAGGAGATTACAGGAAGTCGATGGAATGTGCCTCGGCCGGATCAATCCTGGCCGAGTCATTGGTGATCACAAGAGAAAAAAGAAGGATTCAGGAGGTAGCGGCTCTCGCTCAGTCGGCGCAATTGAATATGCCGACATTGGCCAACCCACATGGAAGCGTTTCCTTCCAGCCGACTAAAGAAACGAAAAAAGTCCAGATAGATGAGCAATTCCCAAAATGCACCATCACTATTGGTGCCGGTCTAGATGCCAAATAGGAAGGCGAGCTCACCAACTTCCTCCGTGAGAATCGGGACATCTTTGCATGGTCAACTCAAGACCTGCAAGGTGTGCCGAGGGAGTTGGCTGAGCACTCTCTGCATGTAAGGCCAGGATCAAGGCCGGTGAAGCAACCTCTCCGCCGCTTCGCCGAAGACAGGAGAAAAATAATAGGGGATGAGATAGATCGGCTCCTGGCAGCCGGGTTCATCATGGAAGTGCTTTATCCGGATTGGTTATCAAACCCGGTGTTGGTAGAAAAGAAAAAGGATGATCCAAATGTAGCCGTCGTATGACGAATGTGTATTGATTACACGAACCTGAACAAGGCGTGTCCAAAAGATCCTTTTCCTTTACCTAGAATAGACCAGGTCATTGATTCGACCGCTGGTTGTGAGCTGTTATCATTTGTAGACGTGTATTCTGGTTTTCACCAGATACCGTTAAATCCAGCCGATCAAATAAAGACTGCATTTATTACCCCGTATGGGGCTTATTGCTATCGCACCATGCCATTCGGCCTGCGTAACGCAGGGGCAATGTACCAGAGATGTATGCAAAAATGTCTGCATGACCAGATAGGAAAAAAATGTACAAGTATATGTAGATGATGTGGTTATCAAAACCAAAGAAAGAAAAACGCTAATGGATGATATTCGGCAGACATTCATGAACTTGAGAAGGTTCCGAATGAAGCTTAACCCAGAAAAATGCACCTTCGGTGTACCGGCTGGAAAACTACTCGGTTTTCTCGTATCTAGCCGAGGTATAGAGGCCAACCCAACTAAGATAAGAACAGTAGAAAGGATGGAATTGTCGAGATGTCTAAATGACGTCAGAAGTTCACAGGTTGCCTGGCCTCGCTTAGACGATTTGTATGTCGGCTGGGGGAGAAGGCATTACCACTTTATCAACTGATGAAAAAATCTGACAAGTTCATTTGGACACCACAAGCAGATAATGCGTTCCATGAACTGAAGAAGATGTTGGTCACAGCGCCAATCCTGGCCTCTCCATTGTCAAAAGAGCCTATGTTACTTTACATAGCCGCCACAAACAGAGTAGTAAGTGCTATGATCGTGGTGGAACGAATTGAAGATGATAAATCAGTACAAAGGCCGGTATATTATCTAAGCGAGGTACTATCAGCCTCAAAGCAAAATTACCCACATTATCAGAAGATGGCATATGGAGTATACATGTCAGCGAAGAAACTTAAACATTACTTCGAAGAGCACCCGATCAAAGTGATCTATGAAGCATCCATAGCCGACATATTGAGCAACAAAGATGCAAGCGGCCGAGTAGAAAAATGGGCAATTGAATTGTCACCTTATGCTCCGCAATTCGATAGGTGAGATGCAATCAAATCTCAGGCTGTGGCCGACTTCTTCGTGGATTGGGCCAAGGTACAATATGAGCCACCATTACCAGATCCGAATTATTGGACGATGCACTTCGATGGTTCCAAACTGAGAAATGGCTTGGGGGCAGGGATAGTATTAACCTCGCCAAAAAGAGATCAGTTGAAATATGTGCTGCAAATACATTTTGACGCATCAAACAATGTAGCCGAGTACGAAGGACTCGTCCATGGATTGAAGGTGGCAAAAGAGATTGGGATACGCTGAATCTTATGCTACGGAGATTCAGATCTAGTAGTACAACAAGTATCAGGCAATTGGGATGCGCTAGATGCCAATATGGCCTTATATAGGCTCCATGTGCAAAAACTCAGTGGATATTTCGATGGATGTGAATTTCATCATATACCTCGGGCAGAAAATGACGCGTAGACACGCTGTCAAAACTCAGATCAACCAGGCAATCAATTCCCCAGGTATCGCCCTAGAGCACCTGAGAAAACCATCAATAACACCATCACCAGATTCCGAATCCATCTTTATTCCGGCAAAATCAAGAGAAGATAGTATGCCGATGGAAATTGACAAAGAATGTAACCCGGAATTTCCGAAAGTGAACCCGGCCGATGCACGGATGGATATGGAAAAATCCGAGGTAGTTATGTCGGCGGAAAATATGGAAATAGATAGTGAGATTATCCCAGAGAGAATCATACCAACATGGGTGCAACCCATATTTTTCTTCCTTAAAGATGCGACCTTGCCGAATAATGAGGTATTGGCTAGACAGACAATGAGAAGAGATAAAGCTTATACAATCATAAACAATGAGCTATATAAAAGGAGCGTCACAAGCGTGTTGCAAAGATGTGTGGACTCGGCGGAAGGCCAAGAGATCCTCCTAGATATACATCAAGGAGAATGCGGGCATCACGCCTCGTCCAGAGCTTTAGTGGCCAAAGCATTCAGGCATGGATTTTATTGGCCAACAGCATTGAAAGAGGCCAAAGAACTGGTGGAAAAATGTAATGGTTGCCAGAGATATGCCAGCAAGATACATATGCCATCGTCCGAGTTAAAAACGATACCAATTACTTGGCCGTTTTCTGTATGGTGCTTAGATATGGTGGGACCATTCAAACCGGCCCGAGGCGGGATGACCCACATTTTAGTCATGGTCGAAAAATTCACAAAATGGATTGAAGTGAAACCAATAAAAAAATGTGATGGACCCACAACAGTAAAATTCCTCAAAGATATTATCCTAAGATATGGTTACCCACACAGTGTTATTACAGACAATGGCACAAACTTTGCTGAAGGGGCCTTCGCTAGATTCTGTCAAGAAAAACACATAAGACTAGATGTCGCCTCGGTGGCTCACCCAGCATCTAATGGGCAAGTAGAAAGATCTAATGGACTAGTATTGTCCGGAATAAAACCACGACTCGTCGAACCACTGCAAAGGTTGGTAGGGTGTTGGATCGAGGAACTACCAGCAGTAGTATGGAGCCTCAGAACTACCCAAACAGGTCAATAGGGTATACACCATTTTTTCTGGTATATGGAGCAGAAGCCGTGCTTCCAGCCGACATAATACACGACTCGCCAAGAGTTACCTAGTATACGACCGCTGAGGTAAATAAGATAGCTCAGCAAGATGATGTCGATCTGCTAGAAGAAGCCAGGGAATTGGCACTATCAAGATCAGCTATTTATCAACAGGACTTGCAACGATATCACAACAAGAAAGTCAATCCAAGAGTGTTGAAAGAAGGAGATTTGGTTCTTCGGTTAGTGCAACGCACGGCCGGCATGCACAAACTATCACCCCCATGGGAAGGACCATTCATCGTGAGCAAAGCATTGCACAATGATGCATATTACCTAATTGATGCTCAGTCACCAGAAAAGAACAAGGCAGACAAAGCCGGCAAAGAATCGAAAAGACCATGGAACATAGCTTTACTTCTTCCATTCTACTCGTAGGACTCATCTATGACACGTTGTAAAGTGACGCTTCAGGACGAAGTATCAACTATGCATTAAACCTCGGCACCTTGAGCAGTGACTCGGGGACTGCCCTATGTTATTTCTTATTTTGGGTTATGTATCAAACCTCGGCACCTTGAGCAGTGACTCGGGGACTGCCCTATGTTATTTTTCATTTTGGGTTATGTATTAAACCTTGGCACCTCGGGCAGTGACTCGGGGACTGCCCTATGTTATTTCTCATTTATGGATTATGTACTAAACTTCGGCACTTTGAGTTATGCACTTTGAGCAGTGACACGGGGACTGCTCAACGTTATTTTTTATTCCTGAATTATGTGTTGAATTTCAGGACCTCGGGCAGGGAACTCGGGGACTATAATATATTATCCCTTATCACGAGTTAAGTATTAAAAGCTCGATTTCTAGAGCACTGACTAGGGGAATTGCCCCATGATGGTCACCCGTCACAAAAATGGGCATTAAACTTCGGCACCCCGAACGGTAGGTCAAAAGTCACTTTGAACAATATTATTTCGATTTCCCCAAATATGGGCTTCAGGATTTATAGCTTGGATAGATATCAACAACACAATGGTTGAGCCTTCGAACTTATAAAGGCCAGGCAAAATTAAACGCCGAACTAAGATGGGTCAAATGAAAACACGCAATCCGAACTTATGAGATTGAAGGCCACCAAAGCAAAGATTTAAACCAACAAGATCTGTTTAGACAAACTAATAACGATCGCCATCATACGTGCCTCAACGGCAAAAGGCAAAAGAGTTTCATACCACACAGAAAGTCGGACAATTGTTTCACGCACATCATACGCCCGGCATACCGGGGATAAGAAACAACTTAAAGTTTTTTGAACCTAAGGGGCAGCGACTTGGTCAGGAACTAGGCGCTCCGAGGTAGACGACACCTCGGCCGAAGTTGCTTCGCCCTCCACAGAACCAGGAGCGACTTCGGGGGAAGCCCGGGGCTGTTGAGAAACATTAGCTTGAGCTTGAGAATGCCCTGTCCCTTTGGAGGATGATCGCGCGTCGCCGTCCCCATCCGAGCTTGCGCTGGAATCACCAGAAGTATCCGAGTCGCCCTCATCCTCATCCTGGTCGGCCGAATTATCATCAGAGGCATCTTTGACTTCGACGTCATCCGCCGGGTTAGAAAGGAAACTCGGCCCTTCAATCCAGTTATGCACGTCCGCATACTCAACAAGCTGGAAGGCACGAGCTTGTCGGCGAGCGATGAATTTTGGATCCTCAACCCAACGGGAGCCAGTGCGTAAACTTACCAAGGTATCGAGGGAAATATCCTCGTACCATGACATAACGACTGTGAGCGCCATATCAGCACCAGCTCGTCCAGCGGACTCCCTCGAGAGATTTAACTGGTTCTAGGATGCCATCAATATTTCCACCAGTATCTTGATCTCATCAATATCAGGAGTTCTAGAAGTATTCGGCCAGAGAACATGGTAGGCCCGGATGGCTGCCTGCACCAAGTCCCTGCCCATAATCTTCATCAGATCAACGGCAGCGCCAACGGCAACCAAGTAGTCTTCCATCGAGTATTCTGGGCTCGCATCTGCGGGGACACCTCGGCGCACACGAGCATTAACCACCGCTCTAGAGCTCACGGGCTTAGCTTCTGGAAAATGGTCTACGCAAAATAAAAGTACATCAGTCAACATTAAGAAAGAGAAAAAGATAACTCGGCCATGGTCAGAGGCTTACAATGAATATAGCTCAGCATTCTCTGAAGATCTTGAGCCCAATCACCCTTGGTTTTCTCAAAGCGAGTGATCTCCTTGCTCACCGCCCGTGTCTTGAGTTCGGCAGCCTCGAGGAGTTCTTTATTTTTCTGCAATTATAGAGCTAGCTGATTCTTCTCTTCGGAGAACTCCTGGTCAACTTTCTCTAACTTAGACTTCTAAGAGAGCTTGAGGGACTCCACCTCGGCGCGCAAGCGAATTATCTCGTCATCTTTATCTTTCAGCTGCGCCGAGTGAGTAGCGGCTTGTTCTAAAAAATGCAGCATCATATCAGGCATGGGTATGCATTCTTGATGTGATGCTGCAAAAGTTTGTAACTTGGCTATACCAAAGCCAAAAGGGTTAAAAGAAACCAGGTATAAGTTTCGAACGGAAATCTGTAAAGAAAAAGGGTAACTAACCTTCCAGGGCCTTGACTTTCTTCTCAAGACGGATATTAAGATTGTTGATATTACCTATTCACCAGGAAAATGAGCTAACACCTCAAGTCCAAAACAATAAGAACTTTAGGGACAATGCAAAAGTTTGTTAACTTACCAGCTTTCTTCACCACGGGAATGACTTTCTCATACTTATCTTGCAATTTCTTATGTGCGAAAAGCAGCCTTTGGAATTCGGCAGTCCACCGATCATGCGCAACCTAAGCGACAAAATAAATAGCAGTGAGATACTCGAAGCTAAGCCAGATCCGAATCAAGCAAAGCTTAACTCGGACCTAGGTGGCTGGATATTCGAAGCTAAGCCAGATCCGAATCAAGCAAAGCTTAACTCGGACCTAGGTGGCTGGATATTCGAATCTAAGCCAAATCCAAATCAAGCAAAGCTTAACTCGGACCTAGGTGGCTGGATATTCAAAGCTAAGCCAGATCCGAATCAAGCAAAGCTTAACTCGGACCTAGGTGGCTGGATATTCGAAGCTAAGCCAGATCCAAATTAAGCAAAGCATAACTCAAATCTAGGTGGTTGGATATTTGAACACCTAGGACAGATCCAAATTATGCAAAGCATAACTCAGATCTGGATGACTCGATATTCGAACACTAAGACAAAACCGAAACAGGCAAAACCTAATAAAACTTCCAAATGAATAACAAGTTATTCGTTTGCAAGCTTCGGGGACTAGAGTATATATAATATCATTTGAATGACTAATCGAACGTTAGTAAAAACAATTACCTCGTTCATCTTATCGCTGTCAAGCACGATCTTGGAAGCCAGATGCAAGCGACTGCTGATGTCGGAGAGTTGAAATGGCTGACTGCTTGGATTGCCCTCCAGCTGATCAGCAGCGTTCCAGTTATTGGCATACTCAACCAACGAGCCGAGGCTGTTCCCACTCTTAGTACGAGTCAGGATTTTACCTCAGACGTGTTGTGTAACCACCGCCGCCGCGGGACTCTTGTGAAGAGCGAGCTGGGTATCAGCGGCCGGGGTGACAATGGTCTTGGCAGAAGAAACCCCCTTGTGGAGTGCATCAGCAATTGTAGGCCGAGAAGAGCTAGCAAGCCCTTTCTGAGATGACTTTTTAGTTCGCTTCTTGGGGGCAGCTTTGGAGGCACCCGTTGGAGCGGCACGCTTCCGCGAGGTAGCAGGAGGTTGGGAGGCGAGAGGCTCGGTTTCGTGCACCTGACCGGCCTGATTAGCTGGGGAAGTAGAAGCCAGAAATGCATAAGAGATAGGCATTGCGGCAACTACCTCAAGAATTTGGACGTCGTCTGAATCACCTTCCTCCTCGTGAGCCGAGGTCTTGCCACGGGCACGAGCCGGAGCGAGGTTCGACTTGGGAACGAACTCCT
The DNA here is from genome assembly GCA_916181665.1 of Avena sativa. Classification (NCBI taxonomy): domain Eukaryota; kingdom Viridiplantae; phylum Streptophyta; class Magnoliopsida; order Poales; family Poaceae; genus Avena; species Avena sativa. The sequence continues at coordinate 423,009,770 of OV702293.1, forward strand.
CCGAGTCAGGTTCCCCGCTATCCGTAGTGTTCCGATCTGCGGTCCATGGGAGGGCCAAAACCTCGGCATCTTCAATCTTCTGCTCCACAAATCTCTGCAAGAAAAGAGACAAAGGAATTAGCAAAAGGAATCACAAATGTATTTGGGGGGCAAAACATAAATGCATGAATTTACCTCGGGAGGGGGGTTCCCACGGGTGAACGGCTTCAGTCCCCAGGTCCAGTCCTCCAGCATCTCCGTCTTAAAGATAGCTCGGACACGCTTGAAAATAAGATAATTATCAAGCTCAACCGTTGACACTCGATTGGGATCAAGGGGTCCGCTCATATAGCAGAGCTTATGCGTGCGTTGCTGAAAGGGGTAGATCCGGCTGCTGACGAAGGTGGTCATCAGATCCTCGCCACGTAACCCGGCGCGGATCAGCTCCTTCAGCCGAATCTCAAAGGCCTCGGCCAGGGCATGGCTCTTCCTGGGATTATAAGTCCAGTTCTTCTTGGAAGGGGGGCCGATGGAGAAGGCAGGGAGCCGAATCTTGTCTTCCTTCCCAGAATTCTTGACATAGAAAACCGATCTATGCCATTTCTTGCATGACTCAAGACCAGCAACGCGAGGAAATTCGGATTTCCTCCGAGGTGTGATGGACACGGCTCCACACTGGGTAAGCAGTTTCTCGGAAGGTTGAAGGGATTTGTCTGGAACGACATTGGATCGGATCTGGAAGAACTTGGACCATACATGCACAGACGGCCAGTGGCCGAAGTATCCTTCCGAGGCCGAGATAAAAGCGGATAGAGAAGCGATGGCGTTAGCCGGAAGATGATGCGGCTGCAGGCCGAAGTAATCGAGGAATTCCCTAGCAAAATCGCTAAGAGGAAGACCAAACCTGCGGGCGAAATGGGACATAAAGATGACGTACTCGCCTTCGTTAAGAACGGGAGAAGATTCGCTGCCGGGTAAGCGACAGGCTACCTCGGTAGGAATCCGGCGGGTTCTGATTAGCCACTCAATCTCTCGGCGGGTGACGGTGGAACGTTGCCAGGAGCCCCGCTCTAGACCAGACGCTGCATCGTCATCCTCGATGAGCGCGACGCTAACGGAGCTTGACATAGGGTCGCCGGAGGAATCTACCGAAGAGAAACTAGCGGCGGGGCAAAGCCTAGAGGTGCAGTGCCCCGTCGTGGTCCTAGGCGAGAACGGCGGTGGAGCGGAAAAGGAACCGCCGCGGAAAACCTAGAGAGCGGCAGACGCGTCTAGGGATAAATCTAGGGAATGAATCCACAGAAAAACTCACCGGCGACAGCGCCGGAGCGAGTGTACGGCGATGAGGTCGACGGAGCAGAGGGTTTAGGACCTCGCTGTCGAAGATTCCGACGAGCGTGCGGCTGCAGAAGCACGAACAGGCGCAAGGGCGAAAGGAGGAAGAAGGGCAACGGTGAGCGAAGGAGGAAAGTAAATCCTCTAAGCCTCGTGCCCCTCTCTATAACCGCGTGGCCTTGGTGATAGTGGGATCGTGCGTGCGGGCGATAACCGTGTAGATCGTGTATGCGGTGTAACCGCTCGCGGCTGAGTGGAGCCACACCGACGGCCACGCGACGCAGGAGAGGATCAGGCCTCCTGACCGTTGCGGTGCGCGAGGCATCGCAGTGCCGACGCGACAGGCACAGTAACCACTATAGCGTTGTCAGCGGGAACTGTAGAGGAACGAAAAACTAGAGAAATAATGATGAGTGTTACACGTAGGATGAGGCGTACGCAAGAAGCTACACGCATACCTCGAACAGGAGAGAGTAACTCGGAAATGAGGAGAAATGAGTATTGGGAAACTGATGTGGCCCGGACGAGGTACAGACGGGACCACACCATCTTCGGGGACTAATGTTGGGGAGGTGACCCCGGATAGGGTCAAGACGGGGGAAGCCAAAAGGAGTTTCCCCGTCTTATGCCGAGTTACTGCTTATATCGGCCGAGTCATGTGAAGGTCGGCCGAGATGAGCGTGACCATGACGTTTACCAGAGGGGCTGTACATTATTCGGACGACGTACGAGTTAAGTTGGCCGGGCAGGTCCGAATAAGCCATAATGCAGGTGAAGGCCAAGCCGAGTTAAGTGAGGCAGGGCCGAATAACATGAAGCTTGCGGGAGAAGGAGGAGCATGAAGTCAAACCCTAGACTCAGTCTAGGAAGAATCTGAACAGAGCCAAGCGCAAAGGACAAGGCGTAGAGCAGCAGAGGGGCAGAAGGAGGTCACGGAGGTGACAGTCCTAGAGCCCGAGGCATGCAGGTGGGGCTCTCTGGAACTTTGCCGTCATTAGAAGAGGGACACGGAAAGGAGCTCGCCGAGTTACTATATTGGGACAAGCATATTCCTCGAATATGCTTGCCACGTCAGCTCTAGAGGAGCCAAGGCACCCCTTTATAAGGAGAGGCTTGGGTACTGAGAAAGGATCGGCTCATTTTCTACACCATTAGGCTTGTAGTGTTCATCTTCTTTTCCTGCATATAGCTCGAGGAGCACTTGTAGCCCACGAGAGGAGAAATAAAGATCTTTACGTTGGTCATTTGTGTGTAGAATTAACTAAATCTTCCCTCCCAGATCCCTCTAGCATCCATTGTCCCCATACTTTAGCCTACCCATGGCATCTGCCGTGACACTACCACGACAAACTCCGTGCTCATAGCCTGGTTCCTTCCGCTCTACCACGACAAACTCCGTGCTCATAGCCTGGTTCCTTCCGCTCTACCACGACGACGATACTGATTACCCGGTTGGTTGCCACCATGTAAATTAACAGGGGCTCACCAGGCTCGGGTGCTGCAAGGATGGGCGCTGAGGAAAGAATCTCCTTGAGCTGCTTCAATGCTGCATCTGCTTCGTCCGTCCACGTGAATCTATCCGCCTTCTTCAGCAACTTGTACAGTGGCTGAGCCTTCTCTCCAAGTCGGCTGACGAACCGACTAACTGCTGCAACACAACCTGTTAGTCGTTGAATGTCCTTTAGGCATGTCGGACGGTTTATGTTTAAGATGGCCTTGATTTTCTCCGATTGACCTTGATTCCACGTTGGGAAATGATGAAGCCCAACAATTTGCCGGCTGGAACCCCAAAGACGCACTTCTTGGGGTTGAGCATCATGTTGTATTTCCGGAGATTATCAAAGGTTTCTTTTAAGTCGGAGATTAAGTCGTTTGACTTTTTAGACATCACCGCAATATCGTCCACATAGGCGTGAACGTTCCAACCAATTTGGTCGTGGAGGCAATGTTGCATTGTCCGCTGGTAAGTAGCACCTGCGTTTTTCAACCCAAAGGGCATCGTGACATAGCAAAACGTGCCGTAAGGGGTAGTGAACAAAGTGGCCTATTGGTCCGACTTCCTCATCTTGATCTGGTGGTATCCTGAATATTCATCGAGAAAACACAAAAGTTCCGAGCCAGCCGTCGAGTCAATGACTTGGTCAATGCGAGGCAAAGCAAACGGATCTTTGGGACATGCTTTGTTCAAGCCGGTGTAATCAACGCACATTCTTAATTCATTGGTTCCCTTTTTGGGGACAAGTACAGGATTGGCCACCCATTGGGTGTGAAGGACTTCTCGGATAAATCTAGCCTTAAGTAACCTAGCTATCTCTTTGCCAATGGCGCGTCTCTTCTCATCTCCAAAGCGTAGTAGAGGTTGTTTCACTGGCTTGCATTTTGGATCAATGTTTAAGCTGTGATCGACAAGTTCCCTAGGTACACCTTTCATGTCGGCAGGTTGCCAGGCAAAGATGTCCCTGTTCTCATGGAGGAACTCGACGAGCGCGCTTTCCTATTTGGGATCCAGGTTTGTCCCAATGGCGGTGACCTTGGAGGCATCGCCTACCACAAGTTCCACCGGCTTGGTCTTGATGGCGGCCTTGAACGCAGGAGCGGAGTTGGAGATCTGCTTCTTCGACGCGGGCATCTCTAAGTCATCGACCTTGCTCTGGATCTCCTTGAATTCTTCGCTGTAGAGGACAGCTTCTGCAACGGCTTCTTCGGTGATCTCGCAGTCTCTTGCCTTGGTAAAGCTTCCGAATACGGTGATGATGCCGTTTGGTCCGGGTATCTTGAGTTTGTTGTAGACGAAGCATGGCTTGGCCATGAACGTGTGGAATATGTCGCGGCCGAATATGACGTGGTACACGCTCTTGAAGGGGACCCCCTCGAAGGTCATGCGCTCTTGGCGGTAATTATTAACATCGCCAAAGGCTACCTGAAGTGTAATGCACCCAAGGGACCGAGCCTCCCGACCAGGAACTACGCCGTAGAAAACGGTGTTGGTCCGCCTTAGGTTTGCCTCTGTCAAGTTCATCTTCTGCAGTGTATCCAGGTACATGATGTTGATGCTGCTTCCACTATCCACCATGCACTTGGTGAATTCCACGCCGTCAATCAATGGGTTGATGACCATGGCGTACTGGTTCTCTGTGGGCACAAGGTCTGGGTGGTTCGTCCTATCCCAAGTTATTGGAACCTCCGACCAGCGCAGGTACTGGGGAACGGGGGGGGGGGGAGTGGCCATCAGGATCCTCAGAGAGGTCTTTTGTTGTCGGACGGTGGGGGTGCCAAGGAAAGTGTGGTAGACTGGGGCCTTCTTTGCGAAGAGGTTCTTGCCCTTGTCGTCGCTCTTGGCGGCATGCTTGGGGTCAACGTCCTCGTCCATGTCACTTGAATCCTTGGAATCCTCCTTCTTCTTCTTCCCCTTGCCCTTGCCTCGCGGTCTGTTCTTCCGACTTCGCTTGTAGCCGGACTCCGGGTCTTCCTTGAGGTCGTTGACGAACTTGCAGTGTCGATTGGTATGAGTGGCCTTGACGTTGGAGTCGAGGTGTACGAGGCACGACATATCGCGGTACTCCTCGTAGGTTTGGGGAACGCGGAGCGGTGCCGAGGTGGTTTCACTTCCTCGTTGCTGCCCGCGGCCAGCTCCCCTTCCTCGGCCATGTTGTCTGCCCTCTCCTCGTCCTGCAAAGGTCATAGCGACCATGTCGATAGATTGCTTTTCTTCTGGAGCGGTCTTCCGCTTTGTACTGCTGTTCCTCCGAGCTTGAGTTGGAACGGCCGTTGCCGGCAACGAGCCACGAGCATCGTCGTCGGCAGCTGCGAACTCACTAGCCAACTGAATCATCTGGTTCAAGTCAAGCTGGTGATTGTCCTGCAAGCGCTTCAGCTTATGTCGGAGCAACATTCCCCTTTCCAACCCATCGATGAAGGCAGCCATGGCAGTCTGAGCGTGCACTCCTGCGCAGGAATTTTTCATATCCAGCTAGCGGGAGAGGTAGGCGTGAGATGTCTCGTCTTTCTCTTGCACGCACCACTGTAGATCGCCTACAGTGCAAGGACGCTTGTATGTACCCTCAAAGTTCTTGGTGAACGCTTCTTGCATGTCCAGCCAGTTGTAGATAGATTTCTCCGGCAAGTCGTCGATCCATTGACGGGCCGTGCCTGCCAACATTAACGGGAGGTACTTGATGGCGACGTTAGGGTTGCCTCTGGCAATCTCCACCGTGTTGCCGTAGTTCTGCAACCATGTGGCTGGCTTGGCGGTGCCGTCATAGGGCTTGATGGTATTGTCAATCCGGAAACCTTTGGGGTAAGTTGCGGACCGTATTGCAGGTCCAAAGCAACGTGGTCCCAGGTATGATCCTTCCCGGGCCTCGTGGATCTTATCGATTCGCGAACGTGCATCGTACGGCTCCGGGTTCTTCTTCTTTTTGTCAACAGGGGATGGGCTATGCGAACGACGCGAGCCTCCTCCGCCATGGTGACTGCTTGGTGGTGACGGAGGCGGAGGTGGCAGTGGGTTAGCCTTCTTGCTGTTACCCTCCTGCGACGCCTCACGCCTGTCACGGTTGCTTGCCGGGCGCGGAGGGTCATTGCGTGACCTGCTCTTGTGTCCTTGGTTGCGCTCTCCGTCATGATGGGTCTGCTCCGCGTTGTCGCGGATGACGATGCCGCACTGTTTTGGTGGGGGCATATCCGTACTATGGTGAGCCTTGTAATCTTCGTGATGTCGGGGAGATCGGGGCGGTGGCGATGGGCGACGAGGTCGGGCCTTTTCTCCGTGGTCGAAGGATATGGGGATGGCATCCTTCCTGTTGCGTGCATCCCTCCGTCTTCGTTCTGATGAACCCGTCTGGGATCCGACATCAAGAGGAGATCTGTCCCTTGGAGGCTTGTATTGGGTAGATTGGTAGAGCGCTGGGTTAGACTGAAGCCTCTGAGAGGTGGCCTTTTCCTGCTACTTCACCGCCTTGGCCACTAGGTCGTAGACCTGTTCCACTACCTCAGGCAATCTATCCTGCTCCAGCAGGGTCTTGGCGACGGCGAGGTTAAGGAGTGGGTTGGCATCACCTGCTTGCCTTCACTGTCAATATATGGCTTGGCCTGTGCCGGCTTCGAGGGATCCCATCCTAGGTTGCGCCGTACACCAGGATCGTTGATAACGCGAGACGGAGCTTTCTTAGCCTTCTGCTGCTGTAGCAAAGTCTTGTACTCGGCCTCCATTGCTCTAGATTTCTCTATGGATTTCTGTGCGTTGACCAGATCTTGATCTAGTTTAGCGCCTTGCTCCGCGATGGCTTGCGCCTCCTCCAGCAGCTGCTGGCGCTTCTCGTCAAGCTGGGTCACGTTCCGGATATGAGCGACGGTCAGTGGCTCGACAAGGAGATTGCCGTACATCACTCTATCAGCTGGAGTAACTTGGGCTACTGCCGATGTAGATGATGGAGGCGGCACGTTTGCGGTGTTATTGTTGCTCGGGCCGGTGCCGAGTTCCTGTGGCTGTTGCACTGGGTTAGGCGGAGGAGGTATGACCTTTGCGCGATCATCGTCAGCAGCAATAAGTGGCCCCTTCGCTTTTTCCAGCGCCGTAGGCGGAGCTCGTCCAGGTTGATCTTCATCCATCGCCGTCCCAATGGTGACGAACACCCCTCGGGACGTGACGATGTTGTTGGCTTGCTTGTCGCGCGAGTACTCCTCCTCCATCTCCTGCATAGCATAGTCTAGCTCTTCTAGACTGAAGTCTATCTCCTCTGAATCTGCACTAAAATCAGCATAAAGTGCGTCAATGACAGAGTCGGAGGGTGCTAGGACTTCCTCGATGACGGGCGGTGGAGGTGCAAAGGGCTCGACGATGACTGGAAGTGGTGGTGCTGCTGCAACAATGGTGGCGGGAGGTGGTGGTGGCGGCTGCTGAATCGGAGGTTCTCCGTCTCTGAGCGCAAGCTCCATCTGGGCTGCCGCGTCAGCTGCCGCGTAGTTGTTGACGGTGCTCACCATCTCTTCGAGGGTAAGGCGTCCGGTTGCCTGCTGCCGTCTTAAAGAATGTCGGAGAAGCGTGCCGCGGTCCAGTCCTTCCACGAAGTGATACAAAGCGTTATCATCGGGGTAGTGGGCTAGATCGGCTCTCATACGGAGCCACCTGGCCAGGTAATCGCGGGGGTTTTCGCCCTCTCTCTGAACGCAGCACGCCAGATCGAAGATGGTAACCACGCCGACGAACTTGGATCTCTGCTGTCCAGACGCACAGATGAAGCCGGCGTATTTGCAGTGATCTTCCACCTTTATATCCTGCACAGGGGCGGTTTGGGTGGGCCTTGAATTTTTCCGATCTTTGTCAGCAAACTCCGAAGAGAGATCCGACATTGATCCTTCCGCAAACGTATCCTGCCCGTAGGCGGTCCGTGCGGGTCTTGATGCTTTCCGATCTTTGCCGACAAAATCCAAAGAGAGATCCGACATCGATCCTTCCGCGAACGTATCCTGCCCGTAGGCGGTCCGTGCGGGTCTTGATGCTCCTCCGACTCCCAGGGAACTAGTGCCCGAGTCGGTTTCGCCGATGAAGAGGTGGATGTCTCCGATAGGAACGATCAAACACCACGTAGGGTTCGTCTTCGCCGGGATCCAGAACTCTTCGGGAGGGACGATCGAAACGTTGCCGGAGAAGATAACGCGACCGATGGCTATGGTTTTGCCGATTCCCGCGAAGATCTTGGTCCTCGCCCGCTGAAGAGCCTGAAGTGCCTCTTGCCCCACGGTGGGCGCCAACTGTCGTGGTATTGCCGACGAGTACGCCATGGAGGGGTCCTCACAGTGCGTATTTAGAGACGTGGGGTAAGGCGGACGGTTGACGGGTACGAGGTAACGCAGCTTACCCAGGTTCAGATCCCACAACGGTGGCAGAATCCTACTCCTGCTATAAATCACTATAAGGGAAATACGCCGAGTTACAGAGATGTGTTCGCTGTGCGAGGTTGTCTGAAGTTGTCTATGCTTGTGCTCTAAAGGCTCCCATAGGCCCGACTTATATAGTCGCCAGGTCCTAGGGTTACAGGGAAAGTCCTAGCCGGATAGGTTACAGAGTCCTACACCGTCTATTACTAGTCTTGTGTATCTTGCACTCCAAGGCTCCGGGTACGCTGGTGACTCCACCGTAGCCTTCCTTTATCCGTCATGGGCCTCCCTTCTGGATCCACCTAACTAGGCCGCCCAGCAGGCCATAGACCATGCTACCGACTATGGGCCACCCGGGTTAGTCGGATAAGAGACATGCTATTAGGATACCCATATAGCATATCCCCGACAACGCTACTCGCCACACTTTGAAGAGAAGGTTCAATAACCTCTTCGAGTTCTACCTTCCGACTACTCACACCTTTCACGAGAAACTCTTTCTCTAGAAAGGTTCCATTCTTGGCAACAAAAACCTTGCCCTCAGATCGGTGATAGAAGGAATACCCAATAGTTTCCTTAGGGTATCCTATGAAGACGCATTTTTCCGCTTTGGGTTCGAGTTTATCCGGTTGAAGTTTCTTCACATAAACATCGCATCCCCAAACTTTAAGAAATGATAGCTTAGGTTTGTTTCCAAACCACAATTCATACGGTGTCTTTTCAACGGATTTAAGTGGTGCCCGATTTAAAGTGAATGCAGCAATTTCTAGTGCATAACCCCAAAATGACAACGACAAGTTCGTCAGAGACATCATAGATCGAACCATATCTAATAAATTACGATTACAACGTTCCGACACACCATTTCGTTGTGGTGTTCCGACAGGTGTGAGTTGTGAAACAATTCCACACTCTTTCCTGTGAGTGCTAGACTCGTAACTTAGATACTCACCTCCATGATCGGACCGTAGAAATTTGATCTTTCTATTACGATGACTTTCCACTTCATTCTGAAATTCCTTAAACTTTTTAAAGGTTTCAGACTTGTGTTTCATCAAGTAGATATAACCGTATCTACTCAAATCATCCGTGAAAGTAACAAAATAATGATATCCACCTCGCGCCGACACACTCATTGGACCACATACATCAGAATGTATGTTTTCCAATAAATCTGTCGCCCGTTCCATTGAACCGAAAAACAGCGTTCTAGTCATCTTGCCCATAAGGCATGGCTCACATGTATCAAATGATTCAAAATCAAGTGATTCCAAAAGTCCATCCGAATGGAGCTTCTTCATGCGTTTAACGCCAATATGACCTAGACGGCAGTGCCACATATATGCAGATATATGATCATTAAGTTTAATCCTTTTAGCATCAACATTATGAATATGTATAACACTATTATCGAGATCCAATAGAAATAAACCATTCATCATCGGTGCATGACCATAAAAGATTTCATCCATATAAATAGAACAACCATTGTTCTCGGATTTAAATGAATAACCACTTCGCATCAAACACGATCCAGATACAATGTTCATGCTCAGTGCTAGCACCAGATAACAATTATTCAAGTTTATTACTAATCACGACGGCAAGTGGAGAGGTAGCATTCCGACGGCGATCACATCAACACTTGATCCATTGCCGACACGCATCTTGAACTCACCCCTTGCTAGCGGTCGCTTGTTCCGCAGCCCCTGATTCGATTTACAAATATTAGCAACTGAACCGATATCAAATACCCAGGTGCTACTGCAAGAACTAGTCAAGTACACATCAATAACATGTATATCATATATACCTTTGTTTGCCTTGTCGGCCTTCTTGTCTGCCAAATACTTGGGGCAGTTGCGCTTCCAGTGGCCAGTCCCCTTACAATAGTAGCACTCAGTATCAGACTTAGGGCCAACTCAGGGTTTCTTTTTAGGCACGGCAACCGGCTTGCCGCCCTTTCTTCCCTTCTGTTTACCATTCTTGTCTTTCTTGAAACCAGTGTTATTATTGATCATCAACACTTGATGTTCCTTCTTGATCTCCACTTATGCAGTTTTAAGCATTGACAGAAGCTCGGGGAGAGACTTCTTCATGCCTTGCATATTATAGTTCATCACGAAGCTCTTATAGCTAGGTGGCAGAGACTACAGAACACGATGGATGCCTAAGTCAATGGGAATCGTTATTCCCAAGGACACAAGCTTATCGGCGTAACCCAACATCTTGAGTACATGCTCACTTACGGAGTTGTGCTCTTCCATCATGCAGCTAAAGAACTTTTCTGAACCATTGTAGATCTCTACAACAGCATGTGTGTCGAAAATCATTTTCAACTCACCCATTGTATCAAATGCATTGCCGTTTTCTAAACGCTTTCGAAGTTCCGGATCTAGCCCATACAATATGCCGCAATGAACTAAGTTGTGGTCCTCCTGACGAGTTTGATAGACATTCTTCTCCTCGTCAGGGGCATCATCGAAAGGTGGGGGGCCTAGCGGCGCTTCTAGCACATATTGCTTTTTTGCAGCAGATAGGAGAATCCTCAAATTCATGGCCCATTCGGTAAAGTTGCTACCGTTCGTTGCAAGTTTCTCTTTCTCCATGAACACATTGAAATTAAAAGCAGGTGGTGCCATCTACAACAGAATTTGTAAAGTTTAGACTAAGTTTATGATAGATTGAGTTCAACTAATCCACATTACGAATAAACTCCCACTCAAAAACGACATCCCTCGTGTCTTTTTGGTGACTACATGAACCAAATCCACTACACCAAGTCCGATCATCACGTGAGTCGGTGTAGCTTCAAAGGAGAGCATCAAATGGGCATCATATCTACTATATGATTCATGCTTAACCTTTCGGTCCGTGTTCCGAGGCCATGTCTGTACATGCTAGGCTTGCCAAGTAAGAACCTTAGTATTCGCGTGTGTAACTGTCTTACACCTGAAATATGGTCGTGGATCCAAGAACACCCGATCATCACGTGATGTCTTGGAGCGACGAAAACATAATCGGTGCATACTAAAGGAAGAACACATTCTTATCTTGATATTTAAATGAGGGATCATCTTATTATGCTAATAAAACGCCAAACAAGCAATATAAGATGCTATCAAACATCACATGTTTATAAGTGAAATGATATGGTTACCGCATATGATCTCTATCATGTGCACCGTGGTATGATCACTATCATACCTTTATGTGTAAGGCCAAGGTCTATGGAACTTATACGTTATGTGTGTTGTAAGAGTATCATCTCATACTTCTACTTATAACATCACCATATCATAACACTAGCCCAACAACAATCTAAACTAGACGCCTCTAATTTATCCATTGCAAGTTTTATGTGGCTTAGGGCTTTCGAAGATAGAACCGTTCTTACCTACGAACATGAACCACAACAAGGATAACCAAATTGTTGACAACTCGTTGTAAATTATATATTGACTATAGTAGGAGAGACAGACACCCGCTAGCCACTTATGCAAACTAGTTGCATGTCAAGCGTGGACCATGTCTCATGTGCAAGGACATGTAAGGTTTGTCTCGGCCGCTTCATCCCACTATGCCACCAATATCCAAAATACAACTAAGAAGCAATACATGATCATCATCGCCCACATACTCATATGTGTACTACTCGTGTAAAGCATCTACGCATAGATCCGGCTCTGATACCACTGTAGGGTTCGCAGCATAGAAAACAAAAAAAATCCTACGATGGGAACGACTATGTACCAAGATCTATCTACTAGATACAAAAAACGGGCAGATGTATATCCGTAGAGAACATACCCTTGAAGATCGACAAAGCTTAACAAGTTAAACTCGTGGTTGAGTAGACGATCTCTTGTCGATCACAAGATCGATAGGAAGTCCTAGCACCGCAAATCAGCAGCGCATCCGTTCTCGCACACACGTCCGAGGCACCGAGCAACCTCCGCCTCCTCGCTCCAGCGATGCAGCGGAAGCACAACTCTTTCTTGCCAAATAGCCACCGGGAACATGTATCTCGCTAGTCCGAGACCATGGGGGATAAATTCTAGAGGGGGAGAGAGATCCTTCACGAGGAGGTGTGAGTGAGAGAGAGGAGAGGGGGCTCCTTTTATAGGAGGAGGGGGGCACCCAAGGGGGTGGCCGCCGGACATGGGTCTGCCCCTCCCATCCTTCATTCATGTGGGTGGACACTCCACTCACAAAAATCCTTTCAATTCCCTCCACTCATAATCCTACTCAAAATTTCTATTAATTTTCCACCAAATTTAATGAAAACTCTCATTAAATAAAACTCATTTTATTTATTCAGAATTTTGTCAATTACTTTAATGACAAACATTCACATATAACCCCTTGCTAGTATTCCATTTCACATGCAAAAACACTTTATGCAATTTCACCCGAAAACCTGTTTCGGTATCTAGTGAAATAAATTCCTGCGCTTGTTATTCTTTCCGACATGAAACATTTGCTCCAATTGGATGTCGGTGTCTCTTAAGTGTGTCACCTTACGATTTGCAAATAATGTGGACATGATCGAGACCCCTCTCCGATCAATAATCAGAAGCAGGATCTGGAGACCCATACTGACTCCCACACATTCAACGATGACTTTCTTGTGATCGTCGGAACCTTTTACGCTAGTATCTTAATCCTTTTGTTTCACGATATATTACATGTCCGAGATTCGATAATCGGTATCTCCATACCTAGTTTGATCTCGTTACTGACATGCACTCTTTTCTCGTTCCCGTGATATAACATTCTAGTGATCAAATCACTTGCTTGCAAGCTAACCAATGTGATATCACCGAGAGGGCCCAGAGTATATCTATCCGTCATCGGGATGAACAAATTCCACTCTCGATCCATGGGCCTCAACATAACACTTTATTAGTTCTGAACCCATCTTTATAATCACCCTGTTACGGTGTGACGTTTGATGTTATCAAGAAACTCTTCCGGTGTTAGGGATTGACATGATCTCATGGTCTAAGGATTAGGATCACTTTTTAAGTTGTTATAAAAATATAAACTCAATGACTTTGATCGTAATGCTATACTTTGGATGAATGTTCATCACACCATTACACTAATGTTGTGATCTCGTTATCAACAACATCCAATGTCCATGATCAGGAAACCTTGATCATCTTGTTAATCAACGAGCTAGTTTATGAGAGAGGCATAACTAGGAAATTTCTATTTGTTTATTAAACACACATGTATTAACGTTTCCGTATTAATACAATTATAGCATGCAAAATAAACATCTATCATATACTTGGAATACACATAATAAACACTTTATTATTGCCTCTCAGGGCATATTCCATTCAATTAAGGTTAAAGTGAACAAACTATGGAGTATATGCTTGACAAAGTATAAGTTGGCAATCTCAAGTCCCTTTAATATGAGGGCCACACCTCATGCTACTCAACTTCAGTCACCTATAAGTTCTTGTCATAGTAAGTATTGGCGTATCATAGAGAACCGCCAACGGGGTACCCCTTGCGCATGGTACATGAGCTATCCCATAACCAAAATGAAAAGGCAAGAAGACAATGAGCATCTCAGCGATCTTTTTATTTACTATGTGCATAGCTTTTTATTGAGGATGCTTCACAGATAGCTCATTATGGTGATGCTGCAAGTTTCCACCATGATTAGGCATGGCTTAGGCTAGCGGCCCAAGCGTTTCTCTTACACAAAATTCATAACTCCATGGACTTACAAGCTCCCTCTTTATTTCACACCGGTGACATTCATAGACAAAAGAGCATGATATAAACTGTGTACAAAGTATAAGTGCAATGTTGAAAACATTCCCCATGACAACATGGTTATGCTAATTCCAACGTATAAGTGCAAGCATATACAACATATATGACACAACGGGTCAAGTTTATTAGGGGAAAATAATATAAAGTGTGCCATCAAGTTTGTGAGGGCTTTAATCACTAAGTTTTCACATAACCAAATACTTTTTAATTGGAAGATAGCTGAAAACAAGAATATACTTGGAATGGTGTAACACACCATGCATAGGAATTTATAGTGGACACTTTGGAATAACTTGGTTTCTTGGGAGTTGGAAGCATGATTAGAACTTACTCATACAAGTGGAGGCTAGCAAAAGACTGGGAGCAACCAACTAAGAGAGCAATAATGTCCATAATCATGCAGAGCAACAAAACATTACTAATCAAAGCATAGAGTGGTACTACATGTCAAGGACTAAATGATCATAGAGGCTATGGTGACTTGTTCATAGTCACAACATGGTGTAAGCATGTGCCAAGTCAACCCAAACAAAGCATCAAAGGAGAATACCAAAATACTATGCTTTTGTATGCTAAAACAACACATGATTCTTTCAAGGCACACTAAGCAATCCGAATTGTTTGGAACAAGACATGCTACAACAATAATCACTAAGCATAAGGTCAAAACAACACCTATCATGTCATGCTAAAGTCTCAGTCACAGTCAATGCAAGCTCCTCTTGCACTTTCAAGCAAGAAATTTCTACTCCTTTCCAACACCAATTGACTTATTTGAAACAACACATCGAGAATGGTGGGTCCAAACTACTTTATTCGAGCAAACTAAACAACTAAGCAAACCAAACGAAAACTAAGACGCTCCAAGAACAACACAATAGTGCATGAAACAATAAAAACGAAGTATCTAGACAGACTTGAGCTTTTTATTGATGAAGAAGGGGATGCCTTGGTCATTCCCAAGCTTTGACGCTTGTACCTCTTGGATATTTCTTGGGGTGAACCAGAGTGGCATCCCCAATCTTGAGCTTTTGTCCATTCTTCATCTCATTACATCATTCTCTCTCTACACCTGAAAATTTTCCTTTATACAAAACTTCACACAATCTTCATTAGCAACATTAGCGTATTCAAAAGATAATAGACCTTTGGGTTTAGCTTTGGAATAGCAAAACTTTTCTCTAAAAACATAAGATACTGTAGCAACTCCTTAAAAAAGCTCAATTCCCCAAAATATAACTCAAAAAGGAATCAATAAGAAGCAAATGCAAATAATGACAGAAATCTGTCAAAACAGACCAGCAGGTAGAAACCGATTTTTTTTTGAAAATCTTATGTTGCTCAAATCAAAAAGTGTTGAACTAACGGAAGTTATCTAACATACTGGGGGATTTATTCGTAAATTTTTAGCTCAATCCGACTTACAGAGACTCCTCACGAATTTTTATGGTGGAGGACAGAAATCTGTTTTGGGACAGCAACTCCCCAAATCTTACTTCCCTCTCATTAGAGGTCATTCTTGGCACAAAAAGTAAACAAAAAGGATAAGGAGAGGTCATTACTGAAGTAATAACTTCCAAGACGGAAGGAAACTCTTGGGTTATCTCCCAACAAGTACTTTTCTTTAACGCCTTTAAGTTAGGCACAAGAAGCAAGAAATCAAGTATTTTCAAATGAGGAATTGTGATCAATATTTGCAAAGTCTTCAACTATGAGAGGTATCTCATCCAAATGAGTCTTGGAGGATCCCTTTTCATTTATCTTTGGTTTAGTATTGTCGTGGGAATGACCACGGCAGATGTTGTAATCGGCAACGAGTAGTAGAACATGGGGCAAGGGCGGCCAGCCATCTGCGGTGCGAGATGAGGGCGGAGACACAAGGTTTTACCCAGGTTCGGCCCCCCAAAGGGTAAAGACCTACTCGTGCTAGATTGTATTATGGAGAGAGTACAGGGGGCGAGCTCGACGACTAGGCGGCGAGTCGCTTGGGTGTATGATGGAACGTATCCTCTATGCGTACCCTAGGGAGGTTTATATAGGCTCACCTCGCTAGGGTTTATAGATTACAGCCGAACTAGTTAAGGATTCGGAGGGATTTAGACCTAGTCCGACTGGGCCTAGCTACGCTTCTAGGCCTCCAGCTTCCAGTCGCCTGAGTCCTCGCCAAGTCTCGATCCAGTCGCCGTCCTGCAGGCCCACTCGCTGGAGGCTTGGGACAATAGGAAACGTCCTGCTGGGCATACCCCGGTAGGCATATCCCCATCAGTAGTCCCCGAGGCCGTCATTGATTCGTCGCAGGCATTTGCTGGCAGTCGGAGTATGCGGGTCCAATGCAGACGCCTAGTAGAATCGGCGGCGGACTCCTGAACAAAGGAAAGAACTAGTCATTTTAGTCACAATAACGGCGATTAATCATATCGCAGCTTGGGGAGCGGGTCGGCGAGTAATTAGTCACTGTCATAGTGATCGGGTCAGCGAATCGTCGAGTCGCTGGAGGCAGCGAGTCAAGTAGACGAAGTTGGACCGTCATCTTTGGTCAAACTAGCCGTTGGGTAATCCAACGGTAATATTGGCGTAATTACCGCGTGGTAACGGCTCCCGAAAATGGCGGGTAACAACCGCTATATAAGGAGAGTGAAGGGTGAAGGGGAAAACGCTTCCCTCACTTCCTCCGATCTCGCGCATCCTTGTTTCCCCATTCCGCGCAACGACCAGAACGATTCAGAGCGATCCGAATCCCACGATCCTCCAGCCGATGGATCCTCCCACCGAACCATGGGGCAGATCCAAGTGCACGAAGGCACTGCCAAAATCATTCGAGGAGGCGGGGATCCTCCGCGCCGGGAGATGGCGCATCCCCACGGCCGGAGAAGTAATTCCGGATCCGCGCGAAGGGGAATTCATCTACTTCACTAGTCACCTAGAGCGGGGGCTCGGCTTCACAACCTCCCTCTTCTTCCGGCGTTTCTGCGCCTATTACGATATCCAGCCGTCGGATCTGGCTCCACACAACATCGAGCAGCTCACCATTTTCGTGGCGTTCGGTGAGTGCTACCTGGGCTGCAGGCCCTACTTCCCCCTATGGCAAGACCTATTCCACGGGAGAATCAGCCGCGAAGAGACAGGCGGCCCAATGCTAGCCGCGGGCGGCTTGACCTTCCAGCTGAAGTCGAAGGCGCCGTTCTTCGATCTGATGCTGCCCGCCAAAGCAGCGAACGAGTGGAAGAAGAACTGGTTCTACGTTATCGAGTCGACTCGAAGCGATGAAGTGGCGCTTCCAAGGTACTCCGCCGACCGGCCTGAGCCGCGCCGGCTCCACGTTACCAAACTCCCGCTGGAGCAGTGGATGGTCGTCGACGAGATGCTGCAGACCATTTGCAATTTGAAGACGAAAGGCCTTCAAACCATCAACCTTTACAACTGCTGGCTCGGGCGACGGCTCGTGCCCCTGGCCAGCCGCGCCCACTACATGTACGAGTATTCGGGCAAGGACGACCCGACGAAGTCCTGCCTCGTTGAGTGGAGACTCAACGACTACACCCAGGCCCTAAAAAAGATCACCCAGGCGGTGTATCTCGACGCAAAGGCCGGGGTCGCGCCTTACAGCGCAAGGCGCCCAGCTCCAACGGTAAGCTGTTATTCCCTTTGCACTCGCAGTCGCAGTTTGTGCATTCGTGGTTGTGCTAATGTCGTTTGATTGCTGCAGTTGTTTCAAGTGGTGGAAGGGTGGCTTCCGCCCGCAGACGATGAGAACTCGAGCTCGTCCGCCCAGGACGTGAGCGAGTCAATGCCTGACAAGGGCAATGTCGAACGTGACGACGGTGGTAATGGCGACGATGATGATGATGACCCCATGGAGGTTGCTGCCCCCACGGTCCGCAAGACTCATGGGCAGCACCAGCGCGAACTCGAGGCCAACAAGAGCCTCGAGGCCCATGACGACGACGACGAGCTCCCTGAGCATACCTCACACCGTTAGGCTACACCATCAAAGAAGAAGGCGCCGCCAAAGAAGAAAGCGAAGTCGACCAAGCCGGCGTCTCCGCTTCGGTCCGCGAGTAGCTCCGACGCTACTAGCTCGGCCGAGGAGACAACGGCGCACGCGGCCGTGGCGACTGGCGCCGTCGCCATAGTGGACGAGGCGCCGCTGGCGTCGTTGCCACCGCCGTTCGCCCCAGTCGCCGGTTTGGCGGCCGCTCCAGCCGCAGGGGCCTCACCGCCGAGGGGGGCTCCCGCAACAATTGCCACGGAGGCTCCCACCACAGCTTCGTCTTCGAAGAAGCCATCAGTGTCTTAGGCACACAACGTGTTTGATACTGGCCTTAGTCGGAAATTGGGGCCAGAAATAGAGAAGTCGTCCAGCATCCGCACCGGCTTGCGATTTCTTACGGTCGCCAAGTGAGTGTTCCTTGACTTTTATCCATCTTGATTTGTGTTTTGATCGGAGAGTTTTGTTGACAGAGTTGTTTCGTAGGACTGTGATTAAGAAGATAGGTCATCCTTCAGTGGCCAAGGTTCCACCAATCACCACAGAGGCGCCAGCTGACCCCTCGAAGAAGAGGAAGGGCAACGAAGTCGCTGCTCCCGCTGAAGGCGCTAAAAGAACAAAGGGCGATGACGTCGTCACGATTTCTGACGAGCCGGCGACTGCCCCGAGCGAACCTCCAACCGCAGCGGATGTAACTCTGAAGGCCAAGGAGGACGTGGGGTTGCAGCATACGGTGCCCGTGGGTTCGACCGAGGCGACTGAGCTGCCCTCGAGTGGCACGGGGGCCGCGGTGGCAACGTTCCCTCGCTTTATGGCGAAGGCCGTCGCGGCGAGTGCCTCGGTGCCATCGAGCCAGCTCCCTGGTGCCTCCGGCATGGAGGTTGAGCATTGTCGCGGCCATACTCCGCTTGTGCTTGCGTCGGTGGACGCGATGGAGCTTCGCGGCATGCTAGGTGCCGCCATCCAGGTATGTCCAGTAACCGAGGATCTGGCCACTGAATTTCAGTGGTCGGATTCTTTATTTTTTGCGTTATCCAGTCCCCGAGTGCCTAGTCGCTGAATTTCAGCGGCTGGGTACTTAGGAATTTTGTCATCCAGTCCCCGAGTGCCTAGTCGCTGAATTTCAGCGGCTGGGCACTTAGGGAGTTTGTGATCCAGTCCCCGAGTGCCTAGTCGCTGAATTTTAGCGGCTGGGCACTTAGGAAGTTTTGGTTGCTGACGCTGTGATTTTTGCATAGGGCCTGCAATGCGAATCGGCCGAGCGACTTGCTGCGAAGTGCCGCGTTGAGAAGGAACTTATCGCCGTCCATGAGACGAACGAGGAGCTTCGACTGGCTGCGGGTGAGTATTTACCTTGTTTGGCGCTTGTCGCTGATTTTTTGCGGTGTTGACCATTTTGTTTTTGAAGCAGAGAGTAGTGCAGCTGAGGTGAGGTAATCTCGCCAAGGCCTTGTCCCGGTAGGTGATTTGATGGCGGCTCAATCAGCTTTGAGCGTGGCGGAGAAGCGAATCACTGATCTAGAGCGTGAACTCAAGGAGGCGAAGGCGGAAGCGAGTTCGGCGGAAGGACGAGCCAGGGCCGCTGTCACTTCTGCCGCTGAAGAACGGAAGGTGTCTGATGCGGTCGTTGCCGGGTTGCAAAATGATTTCTCTTCTCTTCAAAGTTTCATCATGGACCTCTGCCGCCCGCTGATTGGTAAGCTTTCCTTCAGCCGACTTCCGATTGCAAGTACCGCGTTGCGGTTTTGGTGTTTTGCTTACTGTTTATTTGTGTGCTGCAGTCCGGATCACTGATAATGCGGAAGAGGCGCAGTCGTACGACGTGCGGCAGTGTGTGACCACCTTGGTTGACTCAGCCGCGCTGTCGGCGACTTGCCTCCGGGCATACCTTCAGGAGATCTTGCCCACAGAGGTGATTCCCAGCGACCTCGTCGAGGTATGGCACTACCTAGAGAAGGCCCCGTCAGTCGTGGAATTCATGACGCGGTCGGCCTTCCGTCATGGAGCAGCGACGGCGCTCAGCCTTGGGCTCGCACACTTCCCGGTCGATTTCGACCTCGATGACGTCACGAGCGGTTACCCCTCGTCGACGGGCTCGGTGGAGATTGCTGAGGTGTTGAAGCTGACGGATCGAGCCGTGGTGTACTCCGACCGCGTTTGGGTGATGGGCGACCTCATTCCCTACCAGGAAACGATCGTCGCCCCTAATGACCCTGAGCCAAAGCACCGTGACTTCAAGATGGAGCAACCGTTCCGTGCGGCTATGGCGGGCGAGCTGACGGCGTACCCGTCGAACCCTTATGTGCCTTCTATCCGCAGCTGCAGGGACGGTGGCACGTCTTCATCAAAGCCTGCAGAATAGAATGTTTTGCCATTCGGCATTAGCATAGGATAACCATGTAACTCTCCTTGTATGCGAAACAAATTTGCTGCTATGAAGGAATGCTCGTGTTATTTTGTCAGTCGTTTTGTGATTTGAATGTTGGTTGTGCGAGTCCCCGAGCGCGTCCGCCCTTTTTATGGGGTTTACCTCGTTTTTATATGTTGTGTGAACTGTTAGTGAGTTAGGGTCGACTCACCATGGCTTGGAAAGCCAGTCGCATGGCGACTCCCAGGGGTGCTCTTTACTTGGCCGTTTTCCCGGGCGCGAACGGGGTCGGGTCGCCGAGTCCCCGAGCGTGGTACTTGGCCGTTCTAGTCGCAAGCCCAAGGTAGGTGAGGACTAAGCGTGTTATGTTAGGCGCGTCACTCCTGCCTGATCCGTAAGATCAGTTGCATGGCGAGTCCTGGGCGCGCTCTCATACTTGGCGTTTTTCCCTAGCTGCTCGTCTTTGGTCTAGTGTCAGTCCCCGAGCGTGGTACTTTGCCGTTAAAGTTGCTACGCCGAGGATGCGGAGGACTTGGTCGCTGTGGGAAGCGAGTGCAGTCGTCTTGGCTCGGGGAGCCAGTCGAGCTAGGCGACTCCAATGGGGCTCCGGGTTAGCTTTTTTCGTGGACGGTATGAGGCCTGAGTTTTTCCAGTGCCCTCATACCGCACTACATGGCCGTACCGGTCACTTTACCAAAGGTTGACTTCTGCGAATAGCGTAACGTTGTTATTACGAGTGCGAGTGGCACAAGGCACGGAGAGTAGACGCAATTTGCGGTAACCAATCTGTTTTATTTCATAGCGGGTAGGGGGTACATGTATGGAGTTCTAAGAGTAGAACTTCCGTAGGAGGTTTACATTCCATGGCCGCTTGACGTCAAGTTTTCTGTCGCCTCAGACGTCGGTGAGGTAGTAGGCATTGTTGCCCAGGACTCGCCCGATGGTGAATGGTCCCTCCCAAGGGGGTGAGAGCTTCTGCATGCCTTTCTTGTCCTGGATTAGGCGCAGTACCAGGTCGCCTTCCTAGAAAGTGAGAGTCCGTACTCGTCGGCTGTGGTAGCGGTGGAGCCCTTGCTGGTAGATGGCGGTGCGGGAGCGAGCTAGGTTGCGTGCTTCGTCGAGCTGGTCGACTCCGTCTTGGCGTGCGAGCTCGTTGTCGTCCTCCGTGTAGTTGACCACCCTAGGTGAATCATGCTCGAGGTCGGTTGGCATGACTGCCTCGGCCCCGTGCACCATGAAGAAGGGGGTGAACCCTGTCGACCTGTTGATGGAGGTGCGGATTCCCAGATGACAGAGGGGAGTTCTTCGACCCAGCACCCGGCGGTACGCTCGAGTGGGACTTGTAGCCGTGGCTTCAGGCCATGGAGGATGCTCTGGTTGGCGCATTCCGCCTGGCCATTGGACTCCGGGTGAGCGACTGAGGCGAGGTCGAGTCGGATGTTGTGCTCCTCGCAAAACTCGGCTATGGCTCCCTTGGCGAAGTTGGTGCCGTTGTCCGTGATGATGCTGTTTGGGAACCCGTAGCGATAGATGAGCTCGCGTAGGAACTTTGTAGCGGTCTTCCCGTCGCACTTGAGGACTGTCTTGGCCTCCACCCATTTTGTGAATTTGTCGACTGCGACTAGGAGGTGGGTGAAGCCAGAGGGGGCCTTCTTGAAGGGGCCTACCATGTCCATGCCCCACACGACGAACGGCCAGGTGATAGGGATTGTCTTAAGCGCCGAGCTCGGTACGTGAGTCTGGTTGGCGTATTTCTGGCATCCGACGCACCGCTGGATAATGTCGACAGCGTCTGCGTGTGTGGTGAGCCAGTAGAATCCGTGTCGCATGGCCTTTGCGACCAGAGAGCGGGCGCCGGCGTGGTGGACGCAGTCGCCGGAGTGGATGTCTAGGAGGATTTTGCGTCCTTCAGCGGGTTGGACGCAGCGTTGGAACACGCCGGTCATGCTGCGCTTGTGGAGCTCGCCGTTGATGATGACGAAGGATTTGTAGCGGTGTGCTATCACCTGGGCCTCCGTTTCGTCTGCGGGTAGGGTGCCTCCCTCCAGGTAAGCGACGTATGGCATGGTCCAGTCGCTTGGCTCGGCGATTAGTGCGACCAGGGCTGCTTCTGGTTGCAGTGAGATTCCGATGTCGATATCCCTTGGGTGAGAGACGGAGGGCTTGGTGATAGTGTCGATGAAGACGCCGGAGGGTGGTGCGAGTCGAGCCGAGCCAATGCGAGAGAGTGCGTCGGCCTCCTCATTCTTCCGCCTGTCGATCCACTCGACGGAGTAGCCTGCGAAGTGTCCTCCCAGCTGGTCCACTGCTTGGAGGTATGCCGCCATGGTGGGGGAGACAACATCGCAGGTGCTGGCGACTTGCCCGACGACGAGGTCGGAGTCTCCGTAGCAGCGCAGGCAATTGATGTTCATCTCCTTGGCTGCTCGCATGCCGTGGAGTAGCGCCTCGTATTCGGCCATGTTGTTGGTGCACGGGGTGAATGTTGGAATTATGCCCTAGAGGCAATGATAAAGATGTTATTATTATAATTCTTTTTCATGATAAAGTTTATATTCCATGCTAGAATTGTATTAAGCGGGAACCTTGATACTTGTGTGGTTTATGAACAACACCGTGTCCCTAGTACGCCTCTATGGACTAGCTCATTGATTAATGATGGTTAAGGTTTCCTAACCATAGACATGAGTTGTCGATTAATAATGAGATCATGTCATTAGGAGAATGGTATGATGGACAGACCCAAATTAAGCAGAGCAATTAGATCGTGTCATCGTGTTCATCTTTGCGAAGATTTTTCCTATGTCAAGTATTGTATTCCTTAGACCATGAGATAATACAACTCCCTGGTATCGTAAGAAAGCTTTGAGGTCATCAAACGTCATCCTATATGAGGGTGATCATAAAGGTGTCTCTCAGGTGATCAGAAAGTACTTGTTGGGTTGTATGTATCGAGATGGAATTTGTCCCTCTCGAGTCGAAGAGATATACTTCGGGCCCACTCGGTAATCGATATCAACACCGCTTGCAAGCACGTGGTTAAGGAGTTAATCACAAAGTGATATCGGATTACGGAATGAGTAAAGTACTTGCTGTGAACGAGATTGAACTAGGTATGCCGATACCAACGATCGAATCTCGGGAAAGTAAAATATCGCGTGACGAAGGGAATACATATATGGGAGTAATTGAATCCTGGCATCGTGGTTCAACCGATATGATCATCAATGAATATGTGGGAGTCAATATGGGTTTCTAGATCCCGCTGTTGATTATTGATAGAAGATCATGTCTGCATATTCTCGAACCCGTAGGGTCACACACTTAACGTGCATCGATGCTAGGATAAAATGGATAATTGGTTTATGAGTTTTTGTTCGGAGTCTCGGATGAGATCCAGGACATCACGAGAGGTTCTGGAATGGTCCGGAGAATAAGATTCATATAAAGGAAAGCAGTTTTTGGATTTCATAATCGTTTCGGGGTTTATCGGTATTGTACTGGAAGGTTCTAGAAGGTTCCAGAGTGGGACCAACGTGGGCCCACTTGTCGGAGGCCTGCGTGGGCCTAAGGGGAAGTGCCCTGGCCACTTTGGGCCAGGGGCACAAGGCCCCAAAGTCCTAGCCGGCCAGCCCTAGGGGAAACCCTAGGGAACCCTTCTAGAAGGAAGGGGGAAACTTGCCCCCCACTCCACCCTTGGGGCCGCCGCCCTAGGGCTTGGAGGAGGGGCCAAGGGGGCCAGCCAGCACCATATATAAGGAGGGCAGGGGTGCATCCTCCCCCCACTCCTCCAACCTAGCCGCCAATTGCTGCCCTTCCTCTC
Source organism: Avena sativa (assembly GCA_916181665.1). NCBI lineage: Eukaryota > Viridiplantae > Streptophyta > Magnoliopsida > Poales > Poaceae > Avena > Avena sativa. The sequence goes on from OV702293.1 coordinate 423,033,938, forward strand.
TCTCTCTCCCAACTGCGCGTAGGCGAAGCCCTGCCGCAGAAATTCTCCACCATAAGCACCACGCCGTCGTGCTGCAGATCCAATCTATCTCTCCACCATACTTGCTGGACCAAGAAAGGAGGAGACGTCGCGGCACCGTACGTGTGCATATCTTGGAGGCGCCGCCACTTGCGGCGTAGGATCGGATCGGATCGCGAGGAGGAGATGGCGAGTACGACTACATCAACCACGTTCTATTGAACGTTTCTGCTGTGCGATTTCTTCAAGGGTATGAAAATCTCATCTATCTCTCTCATTGATTGCATCTCCTAGATTAGAACTTGTCTTTCTTGTTCGCATCCATAGATTTTTTTTGATTTACTATGCTGCGAAACCCTTCAGTGAAGTCGAGGTAGAGGACGTAGCGGAGCTTGTCGCCCTTCGGAGATGTTAGCACGATCCCCGCTCCTGCACCGTCTGCGTTCTTGGAGCCATCGAAGTGTAGGCTCCAGTAATGGAGGTATGGCAGCTTCTCTGGCTACTGGGCCTCCTCCCAGTCAGCGAGGAAATCTTTGAGGGCCTGCAACTTGATCGACTTGCACGGCTTGTACTTCATATTGTGGACGCCGATCTTGATGGCCCACTTGGCGACTTGCCCGGTCGCCTCGCGGTTGCGGATGATGTCCTGCAATGGTGCTGAGGAGACGACCGTTATTGGGTGCTCTTGGAAGTAGTCGGCAGTCGCCGCTGTGCTCTGAAGACCGCGTATACCAATTTCTAGTACTGCGGGTAGCGCTGGCGCGACTCGGTAAGGACTTCGCTGATGTAGTATACGGGTCGCTGCACCGGGCGTTCCTTCCCTTCCTATGGCCATTCGACGACCATGACGGCGCTGACGACGCGCTCAGAAGCCGCGACATAGACCAGCATGGGCTCCTTGTCGACGGGGGCAGCGAATAGCGGTGCTGCGAGCAGCACCTCCTTGAGAGCATGGAGTGCATCGTCTGCCTCCTTGTCCCACTGGAAGGTGGGGTTCTTGAGCATTAGGCGATAGAGAGGCATCGCCTTCTCGCCTAGCCAGGGGATGAAGCGACTGAGAGCCGCGACTTGCCCGGCCAGCTTCTAGACATCGCGCATGCACTCGGGTCTGCCGAGTCGGGCGATCGTGTTGATCCTGGCGGGGTTCACCTCGATCCCGTGCTTGGAGACGACGTATCCTAGTAGCTGTACAGTGGGTACACCGAAGGTGCACTTTCCTGGGTTTAGCTTTATCTTGTACCTTCGCAGGTTGGCGAAGGTTTCCGCCAGGTCGGCGAGTAGATCTCCCTGGCGAGTGGATTTCACCACCACGTCATCGATGTAGATGTGGATATTGCGGCTAATTTGGCTCACAAGGCACTCCTGCATGCACCTCTGGTAGGTCGCCCCGGCGTTTTTGAGGCTGAAGGTCATGGCAGTGTAGCAGAAGGCTCCGGATGGCGTGATGAACGCCGTCTTCTCTTCGTCCTCGACTGCCATTTTGATCTGGTTGAACCCAGAGTAGGCGTCGAGGAAGCATAGCGACTCCGAGCCTGCGGTTGAATCGATGATTTGGTCGATCCGTGGGAGGACGAGTTGCTCCTTCGGGCAGGCGCTGTTTAAGTTTGTGTAATCGATACACATTCTCCAGGTCCCATTTTTCTTCTCGACTAGGACTGGGTTGGCCAGCCACTTGTAGTATTTGATTGGCCGAATGAAGCCTGCAGCAAGTAGACGCTGCACCTCCTCGGCGATGGCTCGGCGGCGCTCTTCATTGAAGGGCCGCATCGACTGCTTAACATGTCGCACTTTAGGGTCGGCGTTGAGTTTGTGCTCAGCGAGTTCCCTCGGGACTAGGCATGTCGGATGGCTTCCATGCGAAGATGTCCCGATTCTCACGGAGGAACTCGATGAGCGCGCCTTCCTATGCTGGGCTCATGCCCGTCCCGATCGTCACTGCAGGCTGGAGTCGCCTGGGACCAGCTCGACGATGCAGGTGTGTGTCGTTGCCTCGAAGGCGGTGGAGTTGCCACCCTCCAAATTGGGCTTCTTGAGTATGGTGGGGTCGTTGTTGTTGACCCCGATCGTGTACTTGGCGAGCTCCTCGGCGTGGTTGGCCTCCGCCGCGATGACGGCGTCAGCGAGTTCGGCGCCTTTGGCCTCGCATTCTGCGGCCATGTCGGGGTCGCCATGGACAGTGATGATGCCACATGGCCCAGGTAGCTTCATCGCGTTGTACGCTTAGTGGGGCGCTGCCATGAATTTGGCAAACGCCTGGCGCCCCAGGACGCAGTGGTAGGGGCTGTTGAATGGCACCATCTCGAAGACGATCCGCTCGGTGCGGAAGTTTGCTGGTGTGCTAAAGGTGACTGGCAGCGTCACCTTGCCGATCGGGTACGCCTTCCGACCGGGGACGATGCCATGGAAGGTGGTGTAGGTCATCTCGATCATCGACTGCGGGAGCAGCAGTCGCCTGAACGTGTCCAGGAACAGGATGTTGATCGAACTGCCGCCGTCCATCAGCGTTTTGGGGAGCCAGTAGTCCCCCACCTTGGGCTTGACCACTAAGGCGACTCGGCCCAGATATTCGATCCGTGGCGAGTGATCCTCGCGGCTCCAGGTGATTGGTTACTCGGACCAGTTGAGGAACTGGGGGATGTCTGTTTGGGACACCGTGTTGATAACGACGATGCGGGCGATGACCTTCTTCTCGCTCTTCGTGTTGAAGCCTATGAAGGTGTGGAGCGAGCCGGCGACGCTGCCGAACTTTCCGCCGTTTGGCGGGTTGTTGTCAGGGTCTTCCCGCGCGCGCCGTGCCTTCTCGATCTCCTTGAGAGAGTGGCAGTCGATGGTCGTGTGCGTGGCGGGCTTCCCTTCCCTGCTATTGACAACCACAGGGTTGGTTGAGGAGAGACGTGGGATCGAACCTCGGCTTTGCCTTCTAGTTGCCACCGTCGCGGCGCTGGCCTCCGTTGCGGCGGAAGCTCTTGGGTTCACGCGACGCGTATCTGGCGTTGGCGACGAAGTCGACTCGCCCGTCACCGTGGCGTTTGCCGGTGAGGCGAGTGTTGCTATAGCGTATCTCGGGTCGCCTCCCGTTATCGTGGCCGCTCGTGCGGTGATTTCCTCCCGACTCATCGTCAGTTTCTTGGTTTGGGTCCTCCTCCGCGTACCGCTTTGCGATCTCTAGGAGGTCTGGTATGTTGTCGAGTGTTCAGTACACTCGCTTGAGCTTGGCGACCAGGGGCTCATAGCGATACGAGGTCTTGAAGCAGTGGATCGCGGTGTCCGGGTGGATTCCGGCCGCGTTATACCATGGGTCTTGCCACCGTTGGACCCAACTGCGGGTCGACTCGTGGGGTCCCTGGACGCATCGCTCCAGGTCCTCGATGGTGGTGGCGCGGGTGTAGGAACCCTCGAAGTGCCTGACAAAGGCGTCGCGCATTTCCTCCCAGGAGTCGATGCTATCCACGGGGAGGGTGTTAATCCACTGCCTGCAGGCTCCCTCCATCATTAGGGGAAGGTAGCGGGCAGCGAGTAGATCGGTGTGGACGGCAATCCCCATCACCATGAGGTAAGTGTCCAGCCACACGGACGGATCGTACGAGGGGTCGTACTTCTCGATTTCCTTCGGCACTTTGAAGTTCGCCGGGTATCTTTCGCCTCAGATCATCGGTCCGAAGCACTGGGATCCGACTCGGCACAGCGATCCCCTTGGTTTGCCATCGCGGCAGTTGGTGAGGGTATGCCTCAGGTCGTCGGGCTGGCGTGCGTGCCAGCTCTGGTTGTTGATGATGTGGGTGCGTGCGTCGACGGGCTGCCCGTTGGAGGCGACGAAGTTGTTCGCCGGCCGTGGGTCGTTGGTGGAGAGTGCCGCGTTCGCGGGTCGGTGTTGGAGCTGCAGGGGCTCGGGTGGTGGGCAGTTGAGGGTATTCGCCACCATTGGGCGGCCGCTCGAGGCTGCCCTGCTTCCTGATGAACGCGAGTACATCCAACCCTGCAATTCGGCGCCCGTGTTTTGTTGCTCGACTGCTTTGGCGAGCAGAGCCTTGGCGTACTGGATCTGCAGGGCGCCTTCCCCAGTGACTTGGATATTGTTGACTGCTGCTCGGCTCGCGACGACATTGTCCATTGGGGTGGATAATAGTGGGAGGCCGTTCGCATCTCGCTCTTGTGAGGAGACTATGATCCTTGGTTGGTCCCTGGGGGCGCGTGGTTGAGTGGTAGTGGGGCGTCGTTGGCCGTCGCTCCTGGTGGGGGTCGGGTGCTCCCTCCTGCTGGCGCGTTCTTGCAGATCGCGCGCTCGGCCGCGCGAGCCGGGTCGTTTTCATCGTCGAAGTTCAGGGCGCGCCCCTGAATGGTAGGGTTCAGGCGCGACCTAATTCAGAGTTGGTGATAGAGCGAAAGCTCTTGCGCTGTCACTTGCTCGAGGCGAAATTTTTCGCGCTCGGCTTGTTCCTTGCGGACCGCCTCCGCCAGCCGCAGGCGGAGTTCCTCGACCTCCGTTGCCTTCGCATTTGGTGGGATCAGCGTGGAGAAGGGGTCTTCCGGGGGGTCGGCGCCAGTCGCCATGTAGGTCGCGGCGTGGCGACCGGTTCCGTCGTGGAGGTCGGCGGAGTTCTCCGACCCGGAGTCAAAGTCAAAGATCCCAAGGATGGAGGGGTCCTCGAAGTCTCCAACGTTGGAGACCTGGGTAATGGAGCCCGCGAGCGATGCGTCGACGATGGATCCGGCGGCCGACGTCGGGGTCGCCCAATCGGCGTCGTCGTTGTGGGCCGCGTCGTCCGCGGCCGCGGTGGTTTCGGCCATGTTGCTGTGGGCCGAGTCGTACTCGGAGGCGAGGTGGTGGATCGTGCGGACCTGGCTCTCAGAGAGTCGTTCGCGTGGTGGTGACTCGCGGATGCGAGCCAAGTCCTCTGAAACGATGACGTCGGTGAGGCCGACGAAGAGGCTGATCGTGCCGATTGGCAAAATCATGCTGTGTGTGACGGGTCGTGCCGCCGGGACATAGCTGCTCGGCAAGATCTGGAGCATCTCGCCAATCACGATCATGCGACCGGTGGCGATCGACTCGTTGATGGGCATATTGGATCTCGCGGCAGAACACCGGCCTGACCGGCCAGGCCCCACGGTGGGCGCCACTGTCGTGGGAATGACCATGGCAGATGCTGCAATCGGCAGCGAGTAGTAGAACATGGGGCAAGGGCGGCCAGCCATCTACGGTGCGAGATGAGGGCGGAGACACAAGGTTTTACCCAGGTTCGGCCCCCCGGAGGGTAAAGACCTACTCCTGCTAGATTATATTCTAGAGAGAGTACATGGGGCAAGCTCGACGACTAGGCGGCGAGTCGCTTGGGTGTATGATGGAACGTATCCTCTATGTGTACCCTAGGGAGGTTTATATAGGCTCACCTTGCTAGGGTTTACAGATTACAACCGAATTAGTTAAGGATTCGGAGGGTCTTAGACCTAGTCCGACTGGGCCTAGCTACGCTTCCGGGCCTCCAGCTTCCAGTCGCCTGAGTCCTCGCCAAGTCTCGATCCAGTCGCCGTCCTGCAGGCCCACTCGCTGGCGGCTTGGGCCAATAGGAAACGTCCTGCTGGGCATACCCCGGTAGGCATATCCCCATCAACTACTTTAATCAAAAGGATTTTTAGGAATAATCCAATCAAAATTCTTTTCAAAGGCCTCATGCATCCCAACAAGCTTAAAGGGTATGGGTATCTTAAATTCCTCTCTAGGCTTGGTTTTATCAGAAGTATCCACAACATCTACACATGAGCCTAGCATATTGAAACGCTCAAAGAATTTTTTGGCTTCCTTAGCAACATCATGGAACTCTTTGAGTAAATTTTCAAGACTAAATTCTCTCTTTTCAGCATTCTTTTCTTCTTTTAGTTTTAGGAACAAAATTTGCATCATGGGGTTAAGGCTAACAAACCTAGCCTCCAACATATGAACTAAAGAAGCTGCAGCAATTTCATAATTAGGAGCAAGCTCTACTATAGATTTATCCTCAATATCCTCATGCTTTCTAACATGATTAAAGAATTCTTCAATATTATCTTTCCCAATTATGGAGCCACTACCTATTGCAAGATCCTTCATGGCGAACTTGGGTAACAACATGGTGAGCAAGGGCGAGGTGACGACTAGAGTAGGAACTATTTTTTTTTGTGTTTTTGAATAAAGAAAGCAAACCAAACTAAACTATTTTTTTTGAGTTTTTGATAAAAAGAGGCAAACAAAACCAAGCAAAAGAAACTAAGCAAACTAAAAACAAAGTAAAGAGAAAGGTTGAGGAGGACTCCCCTTGTGAAGACGTCCTTATCCTCCCCGGCAACGGCGCCAGAAAAACTTGATGGCGCCCAGTACTATCGAGGGATGCTTCGTTGGAAACCCCAAGAGCAAGGTGTGATGAGCACATCAGCAAGTCTTCCCTCAGTAAGAAACCGAGGTTATCGAACTAGTAGGAGGAAGGAAACGTCTCAAAGGTGTTGCAAGCAACGTGGAAACCTGCACAACACAAACTCAAGACTTTGCCCCAACGAACAGTGAGGTTGTCAAGCTCACCGGTTTGCTGTAACAAAAGATTAAACGTATGGTGTGAAAGGTGTTGATGGTTTGCATCAAGTAAACATGTAACAGTGGAAGATGTATCAATGGTAAAGATTGGACCGGGGTCCATAGTTCACTAGAGGTTCTCTCCTTAGATAAACAACATGGCATGAAGGGTAAACAAATTACAGCAGGGCAATTGACAGGAACTGAGCAAGGCATAACAATGCAATACTAGACAAAAAGATCATATGAGATTAGATTGGGCAATACAAAAATATACATAGACCGCCATCCAACTGCATCTATGACTAGAAGTCCACCTTCAGGTTATCATCCGAACCCCCTCCAGTATTAAGTTGCAAGCATCAGACATCTTCTTTAAGCAAAGTGTGTAAGGTAAACAATCCACTTGTTCCATGAACAAGAGACCATTTTTTTCTCCCTAGTGGCAACAACATCTACAACCCAAGAGATTTCTGTCACTTCCCTTGGAAACTAGAGGCATGAACCCACTATCGAGCATAAATACCCCTCTTGGAGTCACTAGCAACTACTTGGCCAACATAGCTACTAACAACGAAGAGCATGCAAGATCACAAACAACACAGACATGATAGAATGAAATAGATAAAACCATTAATCAATCTGACATATAATCTCAATATCCATCGGATCCCCACAAACACAACATGCATGATTACAAATAGATTAGATCTTGATCATGAACGGAGCTCACAAGATCTATACATGAAAGCACAAGGAGGAGATACAAGTTGAAGGTGTCCTATGCATTTATGTTTTGCTACTCCATGATGGACAAGTTGAATACCACTATGCTATGCTTTCTGTATGTGAAACAAACAAACGTCTTTCAATGCATTATTATTCATGAACTTTTGTTTGTATCTTTTCATGTTGCAACATAGTTTCTATGTCCTATTGTTAGAACTACATCTTTCATGCTCATGTTTAGAGTACTTTGATCCCAACTTTCAATGCTTTACAAATGGTTTGATCAAGATTGTGATGGTGCATGTCACCTCAAAAGTTATTCTTTTTATTACTTACCTACTCGAGGACGAGCAGGAGTTAAGATTGGGGATGCTTGATTCGTCGGAAACGTATCTATAATTTTTGATGTTCCATGCTTGTTTAGTATCAACTTTGCTATGCTTTGTCTACACTTTGAGGTATTTTTATACATTTTCTGGGACTAACCTATTAACAAGATACCGCTGTGCCAGTTGCCTATTTTCTGCTGTTTTTGGTTTCAGAAAATCTAGTAAGGAAATATTCTCGGAATTGGACGGGACAAAAGCCAAAGTCAATATTTTACCGGAGAGAACACAGAGACCAAAGGGCATCCGAAGGGGGGCCACATGGTGGCCACACCCTAGGGCCACGCGTCCCAGGGGGTGGGGGCGCCGCCACCTGGTGTGCCCCCCTCGGGCGTCCTCTTGCCTTGCCCATTCGCCTATAAAGTCACCCCGATGCAGAAACCCTAACCACCCGATCAGATCTCCACGAAACAATCCGTACCCGCCGCCACCATCATCCCTAGATCATGGGGGATCCGAAGCTCTTCCTGGCATCCTGCCGGAGGGGAGATATCATCTCGGAGGACTTCTTCATCACCATGCCAGCCTTCGGTATGATGCGTGAGTAGTTCATCCTTGGACTATGGGTCCATACAGTAGCTAGATGGTTGTTTCTCCTCCTTTGTGCTATCATGTTTATATCTTGTGAGCTCCGTTCATGATCAAGATCATCTATTTATAATCATACATGTTGTGTTTGTGGGGATCCGATGGATACTGAGATACTGTGTCAGATTGATTATTGATTCTATCATGTCTGTGTTATTTGTGATCTTGCATGCTCTCCGTTGCCGGTAGCTATCTTGGCCAAGTAGATGCTTGTGACTCCAAGAGGGAGTATTTATGCTCGATAGTGGGTTCATGCCTATAGTAATCTAGGGAAGTGACAGAAATCTCTAAGGTTGTAGATGTGTTGCTGCTACTAGGGAGAAAACAACATTCTTTTGTTCATGGAACAATTGTATTGTTTAGTTTACACACATTGCTTAATGCAATAATCTGTTGTTTGCAACTTAATACTAGAGGGGGTTCAGATGATAACCTGAAGGTGGATTATTAGTCATAGATGCAGTTGGATTACGGTCTATGTATATTGTTGTAATGCCCAATCAAATATCATAGGAGTCATGATGTCTAGTATTGCATTGTTATGCTTCCTCAGTCTGTCAATTCCCGTTGTAATTTGTTCACCCAGCATGTTATCTATCTTAAGGAGAACACCTGTAGTGAACTGTGGACCCCGGTCCAATCTTTACCATTGATACATCATCCACTGTTACCATTTACTTTCTACAAGCAACCATTACCTTCCACACTACACGTTTAATCCTTTGTTTTCAGCAAACCAGTGAGATTGACAACCTCACTGTTAGTTGGGGAAAAGTCTTGAGTTTGTGTTGTGTAGGATTCCAAGTTGTTAGCAACACCTTGGAGTTGTTTCCTTGATCCTACTATTTCGATAACCTTGGTTTCATAACTGAGGGAAAACTTGCTACTGTTCTCATCACACCTTGCTCTTGGGGTCTCCCAACGGGGCTCTACCATCACCGAGCCACATCAAGGCTAGCAAAAGACTCGAAGCAACCAACTAAGAGAGTAATAATGGCCATAATCATGCAAAGCCACAAAACATTATCAATTAAAGCATAAAGTGGTATCACAAGTCAAAAACTAAATGATCATAGAGGATAAGGTGACTGGTTCATAGTCATAACATGGTGTGGGCATGTGATATGTCATAAACGTATCTATAATTTTTTATGCTCCATGCTTGTTTTATATCATTTGTCTTATGTTTTGTCTACACTTTGAGGTATTTTTATACACTTTCTAGAACTAACCTATTGACAAGATGCCACAGTTCCAGTTGCCTATTTTCTGCTGTTTTTGGTTTCAGAAAAGCTAAAAAAATGAATATTATCGGAATTGGACGGGACAAAAACCAATCTTCCTATTTCCCCTAGAGCAATACGGGAACGTGAAGCAGAGACGGAGTAGGGCACCAGGGTGGGCACACCCTAGGGTGGCACGGGGCCACGCTGGTGGCGCCACCAGGGGGTGTGCCCCCTGGCTGCCTCCTCACCTCGCCTCTTCTCCTATAAGAAGCCCCTAGGAGAAAACTATAAAAGAATCCATCATACATCCACGAAAACCTCCGCAGCGCCACCGCCACCGAAGGGGAGATTAGGGGGACAGAAGTCTCTGTTCCGGCACCCTGCCGGGACGAGGAAGTGCCCCCGAAGCCATGTCCTTCGATGTCCACCACCATCTCCATCGATCTCCATCACCATCTCCATACCGTTGCTGATTCCCATGAGGAGGAGGGAGTAGTTCTTCCTCATGGCTAAGGGCTCTACCGGTAGCTATGTGTTCATCTCTCTCTCTCTATGAGTAATCTTATTATGGTCATGAGCTTTGTAATCAAGTAGATCTACTCTACTACTCAAGTGCTTTAATAGATCTCCGGCTCTCCCCACGTCTGTGAAAGTGACAGCGTGCACACCGTGTGGCACTTAGGCTAGGGATTAAATAAATATTTATCATGAGTATATTTTGAGTTGGTTGTCTCTATGAAATTGTGATGTTTGAAGGAACCATCTAGCGATCAAGGTGACAGTGTGGGGTTATCTAGATGGGGATTACAAACTTTAAGGAGTGCTTTTGTAGCCCTACTGTGGATTAGATTTATCCAACTGGAGAGTAGTTAAGAGTAGTATCATGAAGAGAAGATATTTATATGAGAGTGTTCACTAGTGAAAGTATGATCTTGGGCCTTGTTTCTAAACATTGAAACACCATTCACAACTAGATCTGTTACATGTTTGCTTGCTTTCAGTATCTTCCACGCCGTCAAGCTCTTTTCTGGCACCGTTACCACTTATAATCATCCATATCACTTTGATTTCACTATATCTTCGCCGAACTAGTGCACCTATACACCTGACAAGTGTATTGGGTGCGTTGGGGACACAAGATACTTCTTGTATCTTGATTGCAGGGTTGCTTGAGAGGGTTACCTTTGACCACTTCCTCCCTGAGTTCGATAAACCTTGGGTAATCCACTTAAGGGAAACTTGCTGTTGTTCTACAAACCTCTGCACTTGGAGGCCCAACTGTTGTCTACAAGAATAGAAGTGCGTAGACATCAAGCTATTTTCTGGCACCGTTGCCGAGGATCTACATGACAACTTCAACCTTTTCCTTCCCGTCAAAAGCTCTTTTCTAGCGTTGTTGCCGGGGAGGTCAGGTAAAAGGTACTCACATCCTCCGGTGTGAGTGCTCGAAGTTATTTCCTTTAGATTCTGCAATTTTGTCTTTTTGTTTCTTGTTTTTATTTTCACTAGTTAGGCTTAATAGAAAATAACAAAAAAATTAGAGAGCTTTTTACTCTTCCTGAGTTAGAACATGAAGTGTTTGAAGAGAAAAATAAAAACCTATGGAACTTTATTTGCATGCTAATAGCAATGTTATTAGTATGAATTTTCTGAACACCATTGTTCCTAATGCTATGGAAACGTCTAAGCTTGGGGAAGATAGTTTTTATGAAAAATATCTTTTTAGTCCCCCAATGATGTCTACGCACTTCTATTCTTGTAGATAGTTGTTGGGCCTCCAAGTGCAGAGGTTTGTAGAACAGAAGCAAGTTTCCCTTAAGTGGATCAGCACAGGTATATCGAACTCAGGGAGGAAGTGGTCAAAGGTATTGATGGTGCTGGTTAGCACTTCGTTGGGAAACCCAAGAGGAAGGTGTGAAGCAGCACATCAGCAGTTTTCCCACAGTAAGAAACCAAGGTTATCGAACCAGTAGGAGGAAGGAAACATCAGACAGGTGTTGTAAGCAACACGGAGACCTGCAGAACACAAACTCAAGACTTTGCCCCAACTAGACAGTGAGGTTGTGAAGCTCACTAGTTTGCTGTAACAAAGGATTAAACGTATGGTGTGAAAGGTAATAGTGGATTGCAGCAAGTAAACAAGTAATAGTGGAAGATGTATCAATGGTAAAGATTGGACCGGGGTCCATAGTTCACTAGACGTGCTCTCCTTAGATAAACAACATGGCATAAAGGGTAAACAAATTACATCAGGGCAATTGACAGGAACTGAGCAAGGCATAACAATGCAATTCCAGTCCGAAAGATCCTATGAGATTCGATTGGGCAATACAACAAGATACATAGACCGCCATCCAACTGCATCTATGACTAGAAGTCCACCTTCAGGTTATCATCCGAACCCCCTATAGTATTAAGTTGCAAGCAACAGACAACCGCTTTAAGCAAAGTGTGTAAGGTAAATAGTCCACATGTTCCATGAACAAGAGACCGTTGTTTTTTCCCTAGTGGCAACATCACATCTACAACCGAAGAGATTTCGGTCACTTCCCTTGGAAACTAGAGGCATGAACCCACTATCGAGCATAAATACCCCCTCTTGGAGTCACTAGAAACTACTTGGCCAAGATAGCTACTAACAACGAAGAGCATGCAAGATCACAAACAACATAGACATGATAGAATCATAAAGACAAAACCATTAATCAAACCAACATAATAATCTCAATAACCATCAGATCCCCGCAAACACAACATGCATGATTACAAATAGATTGGATCTTGATCATGAACGGAGCTCACAAGATCTATATATGAAAGCACAAAGGAGGAGATACAACCATCTAGCTACTACACGGACCCATAGTCCAAGGTGGAACTACTCACGCATCATACTGGAGAGAAGGCCTCCGGGATGATCTCCCCTCCGGCAGGGTGCCGGGAAGAATTTAGATCCCCCGATCTAGGGACGACGGTGGCGGCGGCTATATAAGGTGTCGTGGAATATTGATCGGGTACTTAGGGTTTCTGCATCGGGGGCTTATTATAGGTGAAGAGGCGAGGTTGGGAGGCGCCAGGGGCCCCACACCCTACCCAGTCGGGCAGGGCAGGGCCCACCCGCGCCTAGGGGGGTCTGGCCGCCCTAGCTCGCGTCTCCGTCTCGTCTTCTAGATTCTTGTCCCCCATGGAAAGTTATTGACTTTGGCTTTTGTCCCGTCCAATTTTGAGAATATTGATTTTCTGCCTTTCTAGAACCAAAAACAGAAGAAAACAGGCAACTGGCACCGTGGCAACTTGTTAATAGGTTAGTTCCAGAAAAGATATAAAAACACCTCAAAGTGAGACAAAGCAAAGCAAAGTAGATACTAAACAAGCATGGAGCATAAAAAATTATAGATACATTCCCTCTCAAGCAATCCTGCAATCAAGATACAAGAAGTCTCTTGTGTCCCCAACATACCCAATACACTTTTCAGGTCTATAGGTGCACTAGTTCGGTGAAGATATAGTGAAATACAAGTGGTATGGATGATTATAAGGCAAGGGTGCCAGAAAAGAGCTTGACAGCGCAGAAACAAGCAAACATGTAACAGATCTAGTTGTGAATGGTGTTTCAATGCTTAGAAACAAGGCATAGGGATCATACTTTCACTAGTGAACACTTTCATATAAATATATTCTCTTCATGATACTACTCTGAACTACTCTCCGGTTGGACACTAATCCATGGTAGGGCTATAACATCACTCCTCAAAGTCTGCCTTCCCCATCTCGATAAACCCACATTGTCACCTTGAGTGCTAGATGGTTCCAACAAACACCACAATTTCATAGAGACAACCAACTCAAAATATACTCATGATAAGATTTATGAACTCTAGCCTAAGTTCCACCACAGCGTGCACGCTGTCACTTTCACACACGTGGGGAGAGCAGAGATCTATTAAAGAACTTGAGTAACAAGGTAGTTCTACTTGATTACAAAGCTCATGACCACAACAAGATCATGCATAGAGAGAGATGAACACATAGCTATCGGTAGAGCCCTTAGCCTCGAAGGAGAACTACTCCCTCCTCATCACGAGAATCAGCAACAGCGATGGAGATGGTGATGGAGATCGATGGAGATGGTGGTGGAGAGCGAAGGAGATGGCTCCAGGGGCCCGTCCCGACAGGGTGCCGGAACAGAGACTTATGTCCCCCGAATCTCCCCTTTGGTGGAGGCGGCGCTACGGAGGTTTTTGTGGATTTCTCCCAGATTATTTAGGGTTTTGGAGTAGAGGGCTTCTTATAGGCGAAGGAGGCAAGGTAGGTGGGCCCGCACCACCCTAGGGTGTGGCCACCGTGGTGCCCTACTCCGTCTCTGCTTCTATTTTCCGTATCGATCCGGGAAAAATATGAAGATTGGATTTTGTCCTGTCCAATTCTGAGAATATTCATTTTTTAGCTGTCTGAAACCAAAAATAGTAGAAAACAGGCAACTGGCACTATGGCATCTTGTCAATAGGTTAGTTAAATAAAGTGTATAAAAATACCTACAAGTGTAGACAAAACATAAGACAAATGATATAAAATAAGCATGGAGCATACATTTTTTAGATAAGTTTACGACGTATCACCCAGCTGTAGGGAAGAAAATCTGCTCTTATGATACTTTATCTCCCATATGTGGTAATTCTAATTATACTTGTGATATTTTAAATCCACATACTGAAAGTGTCCCTTTTAAAATACCTATTGAAATTGTTGAACGTGTTATGAATAACTACTATTTTGGAGATGGAACTGTCCATCCTGGTGATCATTTACTCTTTATACATGAATTATGCGAGTTGTTCAAGTGTGCAGGTATTTCAATGGACCAAGTTAAGAGGAAGCTATTATCTTTATCACTTAGGGACAAAGCAAGGGAGTGGTATGAGCTACTAGATGATCCTCATCATTTGAAGTGGAAGGAACTTGAATCTCTCTTTTACTCTAAATTTATCCTCCACATGAAATTCATAAAGATAGTAATTATATTTATAATTTTCATCCTCATGATAGAGAAAGTATTGCCCAAGCATGGGGGAGATTGAAGGCACTAATACTCAAATGTCCCATTCATGAGCTCCCTAGTAATATTATTATCAATAATTTTTATGCAAGGATTTCATGACATTACAGGGACTATCTCGATACCTGTTTAGAGGGATCCATCACAAGTAAGGAGGTAAAAGCTAAGTGGGATCTTCTTGAAACAATTCAAAGCAATACCAAAGATTGGGATAACGACAAAGTTAAAGAACCAGGTATAAACTATGAGTATGATTGCATTAAGTCTTTCGCTGGCACTGCTGATTTTCAAGATCTTAGTGCTAAGTATGGTATTGATACTCAAATTCTTGATGATTGTTGTAGAGATTTTGCTTCCCATATTAATGCTCCTAAATAAAATTGGGACATGTATCATGAACCTTTTAAAGACACCTGCATGAAAAATGAAACTGTTATTAATGATTGCAATAAACATGCTCAAACTTCTGAAAGTACTTTCTTATAAGCATGTTAATTTTTGTGGAATACATAGACCTTGTGAAAAGAATCAAATCTAAGAAAAATATTGTATCACCCACTGGAATGAAAAACCCAGAACGTGGTATAAGTCTCCAAATGATCTTGGTAAAAAAGTTTGCGCCCTCTATCCTTTTATTTGTGAACTTTGCTTTGAAGTGGGCCATTTCAATTTTCAATGCTCAGGCCATAATAATCCTGCAAGTTTTCATTGTGATAACGTGATCACTGATAATCAACATGATGAACTTATATTATTTTTGGGATGTGAAGAGTTATCAAGAAAAACTTCTTTGGTAGATATGAGTGCTTTTGATATGAATAGCATCTTGCATGGTTGTCATCTTTATTGTGTTGATAATTGTCATGCAAATATTTACATACAAATCTTATAAAAGATGATATTTTACCAAAATATGACATGAGTGATATGAGTTTTGATCTTATTAATGAAAAAGGAGGAATCCTCCAAAGTTTCTTCTATTATCTCTAACAATAAACCAGGGTATGTGGAGAAGCTTCCTTTCAAGCCTATCCCTCCTAAAGATAAGAAGAAGAAGAAGAAGAAGAAGAAGAATAAGAGGAGGAGTAAAAGGAGATAGGAAATGGTATCTTCCCCTAAGCATGTTGCTCCTATTATAGTTTTTGCTGATGAGTCTGAACTAGATGATGTCCTATGCATGTTACCTATAGTAGTGATCATGATTGGGAAAAAGCACACTAGTTTTGATATTGAAAATCTCTTTGGTACCAATTCTGGAAATGATGATATTAATAATTGTTGTGCTATTAGTGCTATCCATGTTCCTTCCAATGATGATATGTTTACAAATGAACACACTTTGGAAGATATCTATTCTTTTGATGATTACTATACCTCCAATATATGATGATTACAATGATGAATATGATATTTTCAGTCAACCTACTATTGAGGAGAAAATTAATTATTATTATGCCTCCTATATTTGATGATTATGGTGATGAGAATAATAATGATAGCTATTTTGTAGAATTTGCTCCCACGACGATTAATAAGAATGACTATGCTTATGTGGAGAGTAATAATTATTTTATGCATGTGGCTCATGATAAGAATGTTTTATGTAATAATTATATTGTTAATTTTATTCATGATGCTACTGAAAGTTATTATGAGAGAGGGAAACATGGTTTTATGTATTTCAACAATATTAAGTTTCCCCTCTTTATGTTAAATTTTTTGAAGTTACACTTGTTTTGCTTTCCTATGCTTGTTGCTTTGTGCTTTCATGACTTGTTTCTTTACAAGATTCCTATGCATAGGAAGTGGGCTAGACTTAAATGTGTTTTGAATTTGCTTCTTGATGCTCTCTTTTACTTCAATTCATATTTCTTATGTGAGCATCTTCTCAAACTATCAAGCCTAACTTAAAGGCGTTAAAGAAAAGTATTTATTGGGAGATAGCCCAAATTTCGTTAGGTTTTTCTTTTGTTGAATCTTGGAACTTATTACTTCTGTAATAAACTCTCCTTATCCTTTTTATTTATTTTTGTGCCAAGAATAACCTATAATGAGAGGGAAGTAAAAGATTTGGGGAAGTGCTGTCCCGAAACAGATTTTTGTGCTTCACTGTACAAATTCTTGAAACATCTCTGTATGTCAGATTGAGCTGTAATTTTGTGAGTAAATCCCTCAGGTTGTTATCTAACTTTCGTTAGTTCAACACTTTTTGATTTGAGCAACAGAAGGTATTCTAAAAAATCGGTTTTTATCTGCTGGTGTGTTTTGATAGATTTCTGCCATTATTTGCATTTGCCTCTTTATCGGTTTCTTTTTGAGTTCTTCTTGATCAATTGAGATTTTTGAAGGAATTGCTATAGTAGCTTGTGTTTTTAATGAAAGTTTTGCTGTTTTGAAACTAAACCCAAAGGTTTATTACTTGTGAATGCACTAATGTTATTAATGAAGATTGTGTGAAGTTTTGTATGAAGGAAATTTTTAAGTGTAGGGGAAGAATGATGTAATGAGACGAAGAATGGACAAAATCTCAAGCTTGGGGATGCTACCACGTGTCACCCCAAGAAATACTCAAGAGGTACAAGCGTCAAAGCTTGGGGATAACCAAAGCATCCCCTTCTTCATCAATAAAAATCTCAGGTATTTCTAGACACTTCGTTTTTATTGCTTCATGCACTTTTGTGTTATTCTTGGAGCGTCTTAGTTTTTGTTTTGTTTTTTTAGTTTGCTTGAATAAAGTAGTTTTGACCCCTGTTCTCGCTGTGTTGTTTCAAATAAGTTGATTGGTGTTGGAGAGGAGTAGAAAGTTCTTGCTTGAATAGTGCAAGAGGAGCTTGCTTTGACTGCGACTTAGACTTTATCATGTCATGCTAGATGTTGTTTTGACCTTATGCTTAGTGATTATTATTGTAGCATGACTTGTTCCAAACAATTAGGATTGCTTAATGTGCCTTGAAGGAATCATGTGTTGTTTTAGCATACAAAAGCATAGTATTGTGGTATTATCCTTTGATGCTTTATTTGGGTTGACTTGGCACATGCTTTTTTTTAGGGTAATAACAGTAGGAAAGGTTCCTACTGCCTCATTTTCATTAATAAAAGATCAGAGTCTATAAAGTTACATATTTACATAAAGACAGAAGGGGAGGAAAGATCTCCAAAAGACAGGTTAGAAAGATCTAGGATCTCAAAAGATTTACAAACTATGAATAATGCTCTTGATAAGTGAGTGTAAATCCTCTTTTGTCCTATGAATCAGTAGTGATAGATCAGCCGCCAATCTTGACTTCCAAGCCTGAACCGAGGGTTGTATGTTATTAAACCAGAGGTTGTTTCTCTCTTTCCAGATGTTCCAGGAGCCAAGCAAGGTAATTTCCATAAATAGCTTTTTATTCCAGCTCTTTTTTCCTTGCTCAATGATCTGAAGTCTAGAGTTAGCCATAGACCAATAGATGTTAATTGAAACCCAACAAGCTTGACTGAAGGGGCAGTGAAAAAGCAAGTGTTCAATTGTTTCTTCAGTATTGTGACTACACATAAAACAGTCATATCCAGTCCCAAGTGCATAATGTCTTCTTCTGAGCATGTTTCTTGTATTCAATCTGTCAGACAGAAACAGCCACCCAAAGAACTTCACTTTTGCAGTGCACTTCGATTTCCACAGCCATTTAAAGGATATGTGTGGGCTTAGATTTCTGAAATTATATTGGTAATATTTGCTGGAAGTGTAATCTTTGGCCCCCCAAACATAGCTCCAAGTGTCATGTGAATGCTCTCTTAGTTGTATTTCTCTACAACTATTTTGAATTTCTCTCAATTCAGCTAGTGCTTCAGGTGACAGAGGAAGATAGAAAAGATGTGTCAAACTATCTGCTGTAAGAAACTCTTGTGCAGAGATATCTTCATTCCTGTGCAGACTTGGCACATGCTTACACCATGTTATGACTATAAACCAGTCACCGTATCCTCTATGATGATTTATTTTTTTGACTTATGGTAACACTTTATGCTTTAATTGATAATGTTTTGTCGCTCTGCATGATTATGGCCATTATTGCTCTCTTAGTTGGTTGTTCCCAGTCTTTTGCTAGCCTCCACTTGTACTGAGTAAGATCTACTCATGCATCCAAATCCCAAGAAACCAAGTTATTCCAAAGAGTCCACTATAAACTCCTATGCATGGTGTGTTACACCATTCCAAGTATATTCTTGCTTTATCTATCTTCCAAATTAAACTTGTTATGTGAAAACTAGTGATTAAAGCTCTCACAAACTTGATGGCACACTTCATTTTTCTTGCCCCTAATAAACTTGAACCATTTTTTGACCATAAAACAGTAGGAGAGGCTCCTACTGTGGTACTCTATTAATGAAGAAGTATTTTACAATTTACATCAGGATGCATAAAGCATCACTTTACAAAAAGCACAAAGATCTATCTAAAATCTAAATTCTATCTATAAACAGATCTATGATGTTTTCCAGGTTTTGGGTGACCCTGAACCTTAACAAGTTCAAATCTGCCTTGACTCTAGCTTTCCAGGCCTCTCTTGAATGTCTCACTCCTTGAAATATTAAATTGTTTCTTTCTTTTCAAATACCCTAGGCTGCTATCACAAATATCTCAAAGAAAAGTTCAATCTGAAAGTTATCTCTTGCATGGCTTAGAAGAGTGAATCTACAAGAACTGCATGTCCAGTTGATGTTTAAGTCCAACACGCTTAACTGAAAGTACAAAAGAAGAATAAATGTTTCATTGTCTCTTCCACTCCCAGAACACATAATTGGCAATTGTAGTTCTATCCTTGACCAAGATTTAAGTGTCTCCGTCTCAATATTTTTTTGTGTTTAGTCTATCTGACAGTAATAGCCAAGCAAAAATCTTCAGTTTGGGCCATAATTTTGAATTCCAAATCCATTCAAACTGAACCGGGGGCTCAAGTAAACGAAAATAGAATTTATAATATTTCATTGATGTATATTTGTCCCCCCATTTAAAGATCCATCTGTCTCTGACTTCCTCTTGTAGCTGTACTGAATCCATGTTGAGCTGTAATTGCTCATATTCTGTTAAGGCCTCTGAAGATAATGGACAATAAAAGAGGTCCTGAATGTTGTTACTTTCTAAAAAAGATCAAACTGAAATATCCTCATTGAACGCAAATGAGTAAAGCCGTGGATATTGTTCTTGCCTGATTGCATCGTTCCATTCATCTTTCCAAAATAGTACTCTATCACCTTTTCCAACTAAGCAAGAAGCAATTCCACGAAAAATAGGAGACAACTACATTACAGATTTCCACCAAAAAGAGCCGACCGTATTAACTACGTGAGGTACAGAATGTTGGTAATATTTTTCCCAAACCAAATTCACCCATGGTATATCTCTCCTATTATAGAATTTGTCCAGAAATTTTAACAAGAGCCCTTGATTTTGAATTTTCATATTTAGGACCCCAGGACCACCTTTATTCTTCGGTTTACAGACCATGTCCCATGCAGCCAGAGATAAACTGTTTTCCCCATTATCTGTCTTTTTATTGCAGAGACATCTTCTTCTGATCTTGTCAACGTATTCCAAGATTTTTGGGTGAATCTCTATGGTACACATTGTATATGTGGCAATGGAGGTCAATATAGCATTCACATAAGCTAGTTTCCCAGCATGTGACATTAATAAAGTTACAATATAACTTTCCTTTCAATTCTGTCTACCAAAGGCATAAGCTCAGTAATTGATGGTTTAGTCGTCCCCATGGGCAAACCCAAGTAAGTAAATGGCATGGTCGCTACAAAACATCCAAATATGGAAGCCAGCTCTTGAGCTTTGACATTTGACATATTTATAGGAATTAGACTCGATTTCTGAAAGTTAATTTTTAGCACAGTGGAAGATGCATACCGCAGTAAGATATTTTTCAGATGAGCCACTTCCTCGCTCTTAGCCTGCAGAACCAAAATTGTGTCATCTGCGTATTGGATAATAGGGAATTTACCACCATAGGGGATAAGTAGGTTTAGTCTTCCCTCAACCATTTCTCTATTCACAACCAGTTGCAAGAGTTCAGAAGCCAGAACAAATAAGAGAGGATACAGTAGATCTCCCTACCTTACCCCTCTTTTACAATGGAAAGATTTTCCAGGAAATCCATTTAGCAGGATAGCTGAGTGACCAGAGGAAAGTAAGAATTTTATCCAATTTAACCAGAGCTCATTGAAACCCATCTGTTTGAGAATCTCAATAATGGTGTCATATTCAATCATGCCAAAAGCTTTCTCAAAATCTAGTTTCAGAACAATAATTTCCTTTTTGGACTTTTCACATTGGTATAGGAACTCAAAAGCCCATGCTAAGCAGTCTTGTATAGATCTTCCTTTAATAAATCCATATTGATTCTCACTCACCAACTTTAAAATCCATTGTTGTAGTCTGTCAGCTAATAGTTTAGTTAGAAGCTTCAGACTAGTATTCAATAGAGAAATTGTACGATAGTCATTAACCAAGGTAGGTGAAGGTTTTTTAGGGATTAATGTAATAAGAGAGTTGTTAACACTGTCCAGAATAGCATTGCCTTCCATGAAAGTTTCACACAGTTTATAAAAGTCCGATGCTATTATATCCCTGCAGGTTTTAAGAAAACAGCCATTGAAACCATCAGGTCCCGGACTTTTGTCAATTGGAATTTTTTGAACTTCCTTATCAATTTAATCTTTAGAAAAAGGTGCTAAAATGGCCTCTAAACCTGGAGTGTGCTTGAACAAATTTTGCATACTGAAACTCATTGCATGCTGTTCAGTAACTCCCAATCTCTGCTTGTAAGCTTCAAATAAAAGTTGAGCTTTACCATCATGATCTTCGACTATATTTCCATCAGAACTTGTTATAGTTGCAATACTGTTTTTCCTGTGCCTCTCTGTAGCAACTCGATGGAAGAAATTGGTATTTTCATCTCCATATTTTATCCATCTTTCTGTGCACCTTTTCTTCCAGTATTGTTGCTTGTAAGATAAAAGTCTGCATAAATGATTCTTTAGAATCTTCCTAAAGTTCCATTCAGGAATTGTCAAGTGTCTAAGCTGCTCCAATTGGTCTACTTGACTTAAAACTTTTTGAAAATTATCAATTAATAAGGATAATTTAGAGATAGACTTACTCCATCTTCTTAAAGCTCTTCTAGTATTCTTAAACTTAAAATTAAGCGCTGAAGCTGGATTTCTGTTCCCTACAGGAATATGCCATGCCGCAGCCACTGTGTCATTTATGTTGTATATGCTTGCACTTATAAGTTGGGAATTAGCAGAACCGTGCTGTCACGGGGAACGCTTTCAACACCTGTAAATATCTACCTAGTTGATATCATGCTCTTTTGTTTATGGATGTCGGCGGTGTAGAAAAAAGGGAGCTTGTAAGTCCATAGAGTTATGTATGTGTGTTAGAGAAATGCCTAGGCCGCTAGCCTAAGCCATGCCTAATCATGGTGGAAACTTGTAGCATCACCATAATGAGTAATCTATGAAGCATTCTTCTTATAAAAAAAGAGATTGAGAAAAAGAGAAAAAGAGGAAAGAAGATAAAAAAGCACCATTTTCCCATGGTAAATAAGAAGATTGCTAAGATGCTCATTGTCTGCTTTCCTTGTCATTTTGATATGGGATAGCTCCTGTGTCATGGGGCAAGGGGTACCCCGTTGGCGGTTCTCTATGATACACATATACTTACTATGACAAGAACTTACTAGTAACTAAAGTTGAGTAGCATGAGGAACGTCCCTCGTACTCAAGGGACATGAGATTGCCAACTTATACTTTGTCAAGCATATACTCCATATTTTGTTCACTTTAACCTTAATCACTTCAAGATGCTCATGATAGGGGCAATGAGAGCTGAAAGCTAACAAGTACCATAATTTTTAGAAGCTCTTTATGAAACTTGAAATCCCTGCTTCCCTTTGAAGGGCATTTCTTCCTACTTTTATATTGAGTCTCCACCTTCTATCTGTAGGCACCTATTAAGAGAGCATGTTGTCATTCTTAGTTCTATGTGCATTGTCCCAAAACTTATTGATTGATTCATAATGTTGATATTGCTTGTTCTTGAACTATTTGTACCTAGTCACCCTTATGAACTTTGAAGGTGTCCTATGCATTTATGTTTTTCTACTCCATGAGGGACAAGCTGAATACCACTTTACTATGTTTTCTATATGTGAAACAAACAAACGGCTTTCAATGCATTGTTATTCATGAAATTTTGTTTGTACCTTTTCATGTTGCAACATAGTTTCTTTGTCTTATTGTTAGAACTACATCTTTCATGCTCACGTTTAGAGTACTTTGATCCCAGCTTTCCATGCTTCACAATGGTTTGATCAAGATTATGATGGTGCATGTCACCTCAAAAATTATTCTTTTTATCACTTACCTACTCGAGGACGAGCAGGAGTTAAGCTTGGGGATGCTTGATACGTCGTAAACGTATCTATATTTTTTATGCTCCATGCTTGATTTATATCATTTGTCTTATGTTTTGTCTACACTTTGAGGTATTTTTATACACTTTCTGGAACTAACCTATTGACAATATGCCATAGTGCCAGTTGCCTGCTTTCTGCTATTTTTGGTTTTAGAAAAGCTAAAAAATGAATATTCTCGGAATTGGACGGGACAAAAGCCAATCTTCCTATTTTCCCGGAGCAATACGGAAACGCGAAGCAGAGACAGAGTAGGGCACCATGGCGGGCACACCCTAGGGTGGGGTGGGCCCACCCTGGCTGCCTCCTCGCCTCGCCTCTTCGCCTATAAGAAGCCCCCGAGGAGAAAACACTAAAAGAATACATCATACATCCACGAAAACCTCCGCAGCGCTGCCGCCACCGAAGGAGAGATTCGGGGGACAAAAGTCTCTGTTTTGGCACCCTGCCAGGACGGGGAAGTGCCCTCGAATCCATCTCCTTCGATCTCCATCACCATTGTTGATTCCCATGATGAGGAGGGAGTAGTTCTTCCTCGAGGCTAAGGGCTCTACCGGTAGCTATGTGTTCGTCTCTCTCTCTCTCTCCCTCTCTCTCTCTATGTGATCTTATTATGGTCATGAGCTCTGCAATCAAGTAGATCTACTCTGCTACTCAAGTGCTTTAATAGATCTCCGGCTCTCCCCACGTGTGTGAGTGACAGCGTGCACACCGTGTGGCACTTAGGCTAGGGATTACATAAATACTTATCATGAGTATATTTTGAGTTGGTTGTCTCTAAGAAAAGAGCAAGATTGCACAAACAAAGCCCTCCTGCCCGCAACCCTATTCTAGAATTGTGGTGTTTTAAGGAACCATCTAGCACTCAAGGTGACAGTGTGGGGTTATCTATATGGGGATTGCAAACTTTAAGAAGTGCTTTTATAGCCCTACTGTGGATTAGAGTTATCCAACTAGAGAGTAGTTAAGAGTAGTATCATGAAGAGAAGATATTTATATGAGAGTGTTCACTAGTGAAAGTATGATCCCTATGCCTTGTTTCTAAACATTGAAACACCGTTCACAACTAGATCTGTTACATGTTTGCTTGCTTCTAGTCTCTTCCACGTTGTTAAGCTCTTTTCTGGCACCGTTACCACTTATAATCATCCATATCACTTGTATTTCACTATCTCTTCGCCGAACTAGTGCACCTATACACCTGACAAGTGTATTGGGTGTGTTGGGGACACAAGAGACTTCTTGTATATTGATTGCAGGGTTGCTTGAGAGGGATACCTTTGACCACTTTCTCCCTGAGTTCGATAAACCTTGGGTAATCCACTTAAGGGAAACTTGATGCTGTTCTACAAACCTCTGCACTTGGAGGCCCAACAACTGTCTACAAGAATCGAAGTGCGTAGACATCAGCATGTTCCAAGTTAACCCAAACAAAGGATCAATGGAGAATACCACAATATTATGCTTTTTGTGCTAAAATAACACGTGATTCTTTCAAGGCACATTAAGCAATCTCAATTGTTTGGAACAATTCATGCTACATCAATAATCACTAAGCATAAGGTCAAAACAACATCTAGCATGACATGATAAAGTCTAGGCCACAGTCAAAACAAACTCCCTTTTTTACCACTATAAGCATGAAACTTTCTACTCTTTTCCAACATAGATCAACTTATTTGAAACAAAATGCGAATGCGGGGGTCCAGCTAATTTATTGCAGCAAACCAAACTAAATAAAACTAAAAACAAAAACTAAGACACTCCAAGAACAACACAAAAGTGCATAAAACAATAAAAATGAAGTGTCTAGAAAGATACCTGAGATTTTATTGATGAAGAAGGGGTTGCCTTGGGCACCCCAAGATTTGACGCTTGTACCTCTTGAATATTTCTTGGGATGACACAGGTGGCATCCCCAAGCTTGAGTTTTTGTCCATTCTTCATCTTATCACCTCATTCTTCCCCTACACTTAAAAATTTCATTCATACAAAACTTCACACAATCTTCATTAGCAACATTAGTGAATTCAAGATAATAAGCCTTTGGGTTTAGTTTCAACACAAGTAAAACTTTCATTAGAACACAAGCTACTGTAGCAATTCCTTTTAAAAGCTCAAGTGATCAAGGAGAACTCAAAAAGAAACCGATAAGTGGCAAATGCAAATAATGGCAGAAATCTGTCAAAATAGACCAGCAGGTAAAAAACAGATTTTTTCGAAGACCTTATGTTGCTCAAATCAAAAAGTGTTGAACTGACTAAAGTTAGATAACAACCTGGGGCACTTTCTCAGAAAATTACAGCTCAATCCGATGTACTGGGATTTTTCACGAATTTTTACAATGAAGCACAAAAATCTATTTCGGGACATCAACTTCCCCAGATCTTACTTCCACTGGTGGAAAAAGGGCCTCTAGTCCCGGGCCGCAACGGGCTCTAGTCCCGGTTTTGGGCCCGGGACTACGAAAACGGGACTAGAGCCCCCCCTCTAGTCCCGGCTCGCAACAGCCCGCGACTGATAACAGCCACGTGGTTGTTTCAGCGCCGCGGGGGGCGGAAACCCTCTAGTCCCGGGCTATAACACCACCCGGGACTAAAAGGTTTCCTGCCATGGCAGAGAAACACCACATTTCTCTGCTGCGGCAGAGATTGTGTATTTCCTTTTTTTTGCCATTTTGTTCCTTTTTCGTTTTGTGTTTCACTATAACAAACATATATTTTAGTAGACATATTATACGCTACTACATACACACTACACATCGATGCATTTATATAAGATCGATCCCTTGCAAGCATACATATAATCAATCATATCAAAAGGAAGAAATGTTTTGAAATTACATGGTCATTATGAATATATATATCATATGAGCTACATGGAGATGACTAAGGCAAATCGAGTTCCACGTCATCCGCATAATGCTCTCCATGTACATCAAGGACTTCCTTCATCATAAATCCCGCCAGCTCCTCTTGAATTGCTCTTATGCGCTGGTCTGGCTTTAGTTTCTCCCCTAAATTATAAATATAATGTGAGTTAACTTTTCGCTCACTGGTCAACTCGCGGATGTACTCGCAGACGTAGTATCCACATAAATGAGTTCCCGGTGGCTGCTGTAAACTCTTCGCCATTTTATAAGTTAGCTCCTCTTTGAATGGACCTGGTATTTTCTGTCTGAACCGTGTCCAACACCTGCTCGGCAAATAAAATGAACAAAGGAGTTATTAGTTACTTGATATCAGGAAATGAATGAAAGAGGACGATATAATGCGATAATGATTGAAATTACTTATGGAGCATTGCTTTCATGTCGCTCCACTTCTCTTGGTCCCAACTTAATGAGTCGTGGACTTCGACTAGGGACTTGTCAACTTGAATGTTTAGCAAGATCCAGTGGAATCTGCGGATATTTACATAAGCATACATGCATAGCTCATCTAGTAAGCAAAAATAAAATGTGTACAAGATATAAACACTCACTTAAAGTTGTAAGGAAATAGTATTTCCTTAACAAAACTATGCTCGGTTAAGAACCTGGACAGGTCTTCCTCCACGTCTTTGGGGTGATTCTTTAACGTATATTCATTAATGATATATGGGTCAATGAACCCAACGTCGTATCTTCTAGCTCTTTTGCATTCAAGCATCTTCATTCTGCGGAATATAATATCATCATACAAAAGGATATATAGTTAGGATAATATATTAAATGCAATGAACGAGCTAAAGCTACAAACTTAATTATAGAAATAAATAACTTACAGACAGTAGCAACCAATGATAGATTTGTCGAGGGCGCGCTGGTTGTATAACTGAAATAGTTCGGTCATTTGAACCTATATCGAGTATGGTTTGAAGTGATGCTCCTTTCTAACGTCCACCGGAAACCAATCTTTATGATGCTTTTTTCTACTTGCGACATGTACCATTCATGAAGATTTCTGTAAGATCCCTCCTTTGTAAAGGAAAAAGGATCCCTGTGATTGCAATGCTAGTCCCTGGATCAATAGCTAGCATCCACAGTTAAGATGTAATATCAAGAAACAAAGGTCATAATACAACTTTATAACCAGGAATAAAATAAGTTATTACATCTTACATAGCTCATTTGGCTATTACATTACATTGCAGCAGAATATCTATAAACATGGGGTCCTTCATCTTCAAAGTGCCACAGGCAGACATGTTGGTTGTAGACTTTGTAATCCTAATCAACACACTTCACTAAATCAATCAAACCTGCAACATAACAAGTTACAGCCACAAGGGTCAATACATTTGAATTGTATTGGCAAGTGATACTATGGTAGTATAGTGGAATCTATCATCTATATGCATTTGGCTAAGTGGAGCTTTAGGCTTGCATTGCTCAAAAGTAGATTTTTCCTTATCATTTGAAAACTCTAAGTTTTTGCTTGACAAAAATCACCCAAGGCATCTACCAATCAAAGATTGAAGATCCTTTAACCCTTGTTCAACCACAAGTTTTTAACTTAGAAATTTGGATGATGAGATTCTTGATAGCTTTCATGTCTTGATGCTCAAATTGTCCTTTACCAGGGACATGGCTAAGTACTTAGATTTTACACTCTGCAGAGGTGGTGCACTTTCCCCACAAGACTTGGTTTCACCAAGACAAGATCTTTCAGAAGCCTTTCCTTAGACCAAATGGACGCGTTACAACCTATCATCCCACTACCACCAACTGTCCAAATGGCTAAGTTCTAGCAACCTATATGATCCAGGCAGAGCCCATAATGCCAAGTGGCTGCACTTGAAGCTTCTCAACATTTGACATCTCAAATCTCTTTGTTCCTGGGTGGCAATCCACAAGTGTGATACACAAGGTAAACCATAGCCATGGGCCTTGTGTAACCACTCAACCAAAAACCACCAAGCAAGTCCCTTTCCACCCAGGTGATTCATTAACTTAGTTGTTTTATTAAACAAAAACACAAGTCCTCAGACTTAGAAATTTTTCCATAGTATGAATGTATATATTTCACCCTTGTTTTCTATTAGCTAAGCTAAGCATGATAGTAGTAGGAATCTTAACTTAGGAAATTCTACTAAGGTTTTCATCTACTAGGTTTTCCCATAGCATGGTTTATACTTAGCAAAAATTCCATGCAAGTTTTACTTAGAAAAATCACTAATGCATAGTGAAAGCAATGGGACAAATCTATGAAGCATCACTTGCCTTTTTGGTAGAGGGTATAAGTTCACTCCTTGTCCTTGCTACAATCACACTCTTCAAGTCACTACAATTCAATCAAGCAAGGCACAAGTTCAATCTACCATTCAAGCAATTCATTACATAAAATCATATAAACAAGATAATGCATGCAAGCATGCCAAGGATTGTTTTATTTAGAAAGTGGTTTCTAAAGGTTCACAAACATTTGAAAACACCTAATGGTCATTCTATAAAGTGGCAAAGTCATTTGCAAAAGGTTTCACTTTATATACCATTTTCAAAACAAGGTATCATTTTATGTGGTGTAGAAATGTTTTTACTAAGGCATTAATCTATAGGGTTCACAAAATATGTTTTCAAACCATAAAACTTTGTGTTTAGGGTCAGAGAGTTTATTTCCAAAACATTTCTCAAAGGTTTTCTTCTAAAACCATTTTTAATAAATAAACTATATTTTTATTTGACTAGAATTGGTTTTAAATCCAAGATTCATTCTTTTGCATCACCAAATATATTTTTGAAACCACAAAGTGATTCCTATGGTCAGTAGGTTTAAAACACACCATTTTCAAAAGATTTTATCCCCAAAAACATTTTAGAACAATTTTTATAACCTAAACAAGCATTCATAAGTTTCTGCAAAAACAAACATTTTAACAGAAGCTTTTTGCTAAACAAATGGCATGGTTGGCTAGGTCTTGCTTTTCTGAATCCATTGATATAAAGTTTGCAAAATTTTGACGTGTAGATTTAAAGTTATGAAATTTAGAAAATCACATATCTAATAGATCAAATTCTGTTTTTAAAACAAACTCTGGGACACGCGTCTTCTTCTGATTGGACAAAAACGGTTCGACTGGATCGCGTGCTGT
Source organism: Avena sativa (assembly GCA_916181665.1). Lineage (NCBI taxonomy): Eukaryota > Viridiplantae > Streptophyta > Magnoliopsida > Poales > Poaceae > Avena > Avena sativa. Next base: position 423,063,025 of record OV702293.1, read on the forward strand.
GAGGCGTTGGATCAAAATGAAATCGTGCGGCACAGGTAGCTCCATACCGCTTCAGTTAGTCATTCTATCTCAACCTTACGATCTAGATCTGACGGTGCTAAGCTTACTAGCCAAAGATGGGCGGCGCTGCGGTGACTACTGGCGGCGGAGCTATCGGACCACGATGGTGCCAACGCTACAGGAGGCGAGGGGGAAAGGGGAGATGCTCACCGTGTTCGCAACATCGTGGGGAAGCTCAAGGTGCTCTCGAGGAGGCAAGGGGCGCACGGAGTTCACAGCTATTGCTCACCGGAGTTCTTGTCCGTGTCGGGTGTGCTCAGCCGACATTGGAGGCGAGGCTACGGGTCACGAGGAAACAAACGGGAAGCACGGTTAGACGCGCAAGGTCATGGCGATGATGTGTGCGTGAAGGAGAAGGAGAGGGGCGGTCAGGTGCTTACCAGAAGAGTCGCCGGAGTAGCAAACAGACGGTGGCGCTACCGTTCGTCGATGTTGTCTATGCTGCAGAGCACGCGCGAGCGAGCTAATGTTACGGGAAGATTCGCCAGGATGTGGGGATCATGTGAGGGTGGTCGAGGGGCAAAGGGGCGGTGTCTACTGGCCGGAATCGATGGAGAATCTCGCCGGAGACAGTGGAGGGGAGGGGCAAAATTCAGCATCCTGGGGGCGCGCTTGGGTGAGGAGACAGAGGGAAAAGAGAGAGGAGATGCTGGCGTTTAAATGGGCGTGGTCACGGCGGGGTATAACAGTGGCAGTAACGCGAATTTAACTCGCGAAATCAACGCAGAGAACGCTCGGATGAACTGGTCGTGGGGAGGAAGAAGATGACCTGGCGGTGGGGTCGTCTGGCAGCGAGAGAGGGAAAAGGGAAATGGGGTCTACCTGTCTGTCGCTCTGCGGGTGCGTGTTTAGGTGGAAAACGCTTCGCGCGTGGGGGGGAAAGTTGGGCTGGAGCTGGGCTTACTGGGCCAGATGGGTTGGGCTGTGGTTTGGTTCATTTTTTTTTGTACTGAAAGCTTTTCTTTTTCTTTTTTGATTTTATGTTTTGAAATTCAAACAACAAATCAAACACTCAAATGATTTCAAATATTTGCCAAACTTTGCATTGATTTCAGTTCTGTTAATCATCATAATTCAAAGTCCAAAACAAAATAATATTTTTATTCCTTTTAGGATATATTTAATAATTAAATAAAATAGTACTTAGCTAATAATTCAAATAGGTTTTGATTTATTAAAATCTCCATTTGAAATCTAAATATTAACAAAACCAAATCAGTAGGTTTATTTGAAAGTATAAATACTTGGAAAACTTGTTTAAAATAATTTAACTAGTTTTGATGTTTAATTAAAATGGTAAAACCCTTTATTTTAATAAAATTGGATATTAATAAATCCTTATTATTTTATTTAAATAACCCTTTACTCCTTTAATCAAAACAAAATATTTTACTTCAAAAACTTGGTCAAGTTTTAATTTGGCTCTATAAAATAATCCTTATTTATAAATCTACCTTTGCTTTATAAAAATCCAAATCTTTTTATTAAAAGATCCAAAAATAGTAATTCCAAATATTTTTAACTTTATTGTTTATTTATCTTTTTAAATCCCTTTAGGATTTTATTTGATCAAATAGGTTTGAAGGTTTCCAATTGGAATCAAAAAGTTTCTTCTCACCCTGAAAATCAATCAAAGTTTTATTTTATTCATTTATTTTTCACATAACAAGATTTGGAAAATCTTGGGATGTGACAATTTCGCATATGTGTGGATAGACGCGCGAGCTCCTCATTACTGACTAGAGGCTGCCCTTGGACATACTGCCGTACTATCTGACCCACTGGCGTATCTTCATAGCCTAAATATTGACCAAGAGACATATTTGCTTCGTTAGCAAGTGCTTTGGACTCTGATACAGTGATTCCCATAAGTGCAGCATTATTACGGGCTCTAGGGTCCATTATTTGCATGTCCATATCCATTTAAGCTCTGAAGGCCTTGTCGAGGTCTGAAATGACTTTGAGCGGGGCGACCGATTGATTCTTCTGTGCTCCGAGCTGGGCAACTTGCTTCCCGCTTTTTGCACTTGTGATTTTTTTCTTCTGTGCTTGCTTAATAATCTCCCGGTCATAGTCTGATTCCAGATTCATCGATATCTGGGATGGTTGCTCAAGAAAGGACTTAGCCCACTTTTTTGTTTTTTCGTTATATACCGGCTTTGTCTCAGGCTTTTTGGGTGTAAAATGCGCCTTAACTTGGGCAGCCACATCCGCGTTAGTTTCCTCATCGGTCTTGTCATAAGGTCTCTTTGGAAGAGCCGGCGGGATATCGACTATCTTCGGCGTTTGACCTTTCTTCGATGTGGGGCGCGGGGGACCGTCGAACTTCCGCTTCGACAAGGTAGTAGTATTGCACGAAGGCGGAGGCGGAGATCGAGTTGATGTACTCCTGCTGCCGCGATCGTCAGCGGGGCGGGGTGGACTTGGAGGTTGGCGATAATCAGGTTGGGGTGGACTTGGAGGTTGGCGATATTCGGGTTGGGGTGGACTTGGAGGTTGACGATATTCGATGCGGGGTGGATTTGGATTCCTTGGAGTCGGTGGCCTTGGCGCCGAGCCTGGAAACTTGATGTACTTCTTATTCCATAGAATGATGTTGCGCTTGACATCTCCTAGTTTCGTAAGGCCTTCAGGCGTAGCGATTTCAATCTCTAGGTCCGCAAAATCCTCCACTATGTCATCCACCATGACACGAGCATAGCCTGGTGGAATCGGAAGTGAATGGTGGAGTGCTCCAGGTAGACAAGGTAAAGCAGTGCCGATCGCCACCTTGAAGGACATGTTGTTCATTGGCTGATGTAGCTCACATTGTGCCATCTCTCTGACATCATCCACGGGGTAGTGAGGAGCCGGTGCATCATCCAGCAGTGCTTGATCATCAGCACGGACCTCCGTGGAAGCCATGCTGCTTCTCCGTTGGCTAAGATCCAATGCAGGATCATCAGACTATGGGTGAGTTGACGACGTCGGCCTTTGGCTAATTTCATGCATGAGGTTCTTCAGATCAGCTAGGTCCTGCTCTACCCTGGAGATCCGGTATGCCTCCCGGTCCTTCTTTCTCTGACGGCTTCTGTAACTGGCATCGTACAGAGGAAACCCTTTCTTCCACGAGACACCGGCGCCTTTGCCTCGTGTTCGTCCTCCCTTTTCAGGATTCCCTAGGGCGTGTGTCAGCTCGTCGTTCTCTCTCTCGGGACGAAACAATCCCAATTGAGCATCGTTCATTGCTTGAATAAGGTCTTGGGAGGGTTTTAGAATTTTATCATGAAATAATGTCTTCCCTGTTTCTGGGTCCAAGGATCCCCCGTGCCTGTACCACCAGTGCTTTGACCTCTCGGGCCATCCATCTGTACCAGGAGTGACGCCTCTAGCCCTCATATCCTTCTCCATAGTTTCCCACTTAGGGATGGCACTCTTGTAGCCACCTGTCCCCATTTTATGATGGTATTTCTTGTTGGCAGCATTTAACGCGTTCTTTTCCGACTTTGCCTTTGCTTTATTAGATTTCGTGTACTGTACAAAATTGGGCCACTGTTCTCTCAACTTCTCGTTTACTCCTTTGAAGTCTAGAGTTTTCTTTTTCACGACATATTTCGCGTATAAATTTTTCTTGTGGTTCCGGTACAGTTCAGCCATCTTGCTTAGTGCCCACTCCTTGACTTTCGCTCTATTTTCAAGCCCACCCGGCCTTGGGGTAATACCATCTACCTCAAATTCCTCATACTCTGGAGGTAGTATGAAATGCGCTATGAGCTTCTGCCAAAGGTCATCTTTGGCAAAATCGGTGACATAGCTGTTGGATTCTTCACCGGCTTTCTTTGACTTATTCCATTCTTCGATGGTGATCGGCAGGTTGTCCCTAACAAGCACCCCGCATTGATTTATAAACATCCTCTGGTGCTTCTCTGGAGCAATCGGTTCACCATCATCATCTATTTCTTCGATGGTGAACCTCTGATTACCATCCAACTTTTTGTTCGTCCCTCGTTTCGTTCGAGCTGTCGATTGCTTCGATCCGGTGGGCAAAAAGAAGAAGAGAGAGTGATTAATATATATCTAGATCAGTTAATGAATAGAGGTAACACGAGACTTTATATATATATGTACCTCGCCGGATCCTGTCGAGGGGCCATCATTATTGTTGTTATTTGTTTTCCCTTCGTCCATCTGGTCTTCCCCTTGGTAAATTTGGTTTTCCTCTAGTCCATCACCGGATGGATTCAGATATGAGGATATCTCTTCCTCGAGCAAAATATCTTTGGCGCCGGTAGTAATAAGAGGAATTTCACCTCTTATCATGCCCTGAAGAAAACCTTCACCGATGCGACCAGGATCTTCGGATGGATCCATGACTTAATTATCTATAACAAAAAGAGAGTTAAACATGTTAGAAAAAACAATAATCCTAATAACTAAAACAATATAATCCTAATTATAATAATCCTAATATTATTTGTGCTAAAACAATAATCATAATAACTAAAACAAAAAATAACCCTAATCCTAATCCTAATTCTAATCTTAATAAATAAAACAAAAAAATCACTAAAACAATAATACTAATTGTGGTAAAACAATATAATCATAGCTAATAACTAAAACAAAAAAATAACCCTAGCTAATTATAATTAAAACAATAATTAAAAAAATAACCCTAGCTAATTATAATTAAAACAATAATTAAAAAAATAACCCTAGCTAACAATATAATCCTAATCCTATCTAATTATAATTAAAACAATAATTAAAAAAATAACCCTAGCTAATTATAATTAAAAAAATAACCCTAGCTAATTATAATTAAAACAATAATTAAAAAAATAACCCTAGCTAACAATATAATCCTAATCCTAGCTAATTATAATTAAAACAATAATTAAAAAAATAATATAAAACAGATTTGTATTTAAAAAATACAAAGAGAAAAGGAAAAATAGAAAAAGAAATTTTTTTGGAAAAAAAACAGTTGCCCGACCCCAACCAGGCCGGCCCATCTCTCCCTCTCTCCCCTACCAGCCCAGCAGCCCAACAAGGCCCACCACGCCGGCCGTCCTTCCCCGTCCTCTGGCGCGCAACGCCCTCGCCGGCCTCGCTCGCCGCCCTCGCCGGTCGTCCTTCCCCGTCCTCTGGCGCGCGACGCCCTTGCTCGCTCCCTCTCTCTCGTTTCATTCCCTAACCGCCGTCGTTGCGGAGCGGCGCTGCGGCGGCACGACGGAGCGGCGCCACGTCCTGGAGAACCATCTCACCTATGGAGCGGCGGAGCGGCGGCGGAATCGGACAGCACCTCCCCCTGTCTTCATCGATCTGTGTGCTTCATCTTCGTCTGTGCTTCGTCGTCGATGAGAAATGCGAAGTGTTGCCGCTGGCGCCAGAATATAAAGGGACGGACCTTTAGTCCCGGGCTAAGCCACCGCCCGCGACTAAAGACCCCCCTTTAGTCACGGGCTAAGCCACGGCCCGGGACTAAAGGGTTTTTTCGGCCGCTTCGTTTTCGCGCGCGCACTCACCCTTTAGTCCCGGGTCCAGCCACAACCCACGACTATTTGTTTTTTTTTAAATTTCTTTTTTAATTCAAAACAAATATAAAAACTTTGAAAAATCATATCTTTTATTGTAATAATCCAAATAAAACAAATAATATGTCTATTATTATCAGAAAATTATAAAGAATTTTAATATAGTATCCATTTATCTATTTGCATCATTTATAAATTATTTCATTTGTAAATTTTCTTTTTTTAATTCAAATCAAATATAAAAACTTTGGAAAATCATATCTTTTATTGTAATAATCCAAATAACACAAATAATATGTCTATTATTATCAAAAAAATATAATGAATCTTAATATAATATCCATTTATCTGTTTGCATCATTTATAAATTATTTCATTTGTAAATTTTCTTTTTTTAATTCAAATCAAATATAAGAACTTTGGAAAATCATATCTTTTATTGTAATAATCCAAATAACACAAATAATATGTCTATTATTATCAGAAAAATATAATGAATCTTAATATAATATCCATTTAGTCCTGGATGTAGTCACAAACCGGGACTAAAGATATTTTCCGCCATTTCCCACCTCTTCCCGCCAAGTTTTCCCGCCCTTTCCTTTCTACGAGAGATTTTAGTCCCGGATGTAGTCACTAACCGGGACTAAAGATATTTCCCGCCATTTCCCAAAGCTTCACGCCAAGTTTTCCCGCCCTTTCCCTCTATATTTAGGGCGATCGTGCCATGGCTATCCACACATCCACACCTTCCTCTCTTAGAACAATGGACAACGCCTACTAGGCCATTCTGACCCTCGAGGAGACCGAGGCGCTATGCGCCTCCAACTACCCTTGTTCGCTGGGCTACCGGCCGCCCGCCGGCTGGATGCTGAGCGCTGGAGGGGTTCCTGTCCCTCCTGTTCCTCAAGGTTCCGCACGCCAGGTGGCCATCACAAACCACTTCTACCACGAGCTCATGCCAGAGCAGCGGATGGATCCCCAGTGGGATCCCGAAAACTACGAAACCTGGAATGCCTTCTTCGCTAATAGGCAGGAATGGGAGCTCGCCAGGTACGATGGTGATGGCCCGCCACCGGTGAACCACAACGAAGCCGGCCGTCGTCTGTGGTGGGCAAACCGTACTATCATCGGAGTGATGCGCTACATCACCGGGGGAGACCATCCTCGCCTACGGTGCCCACGAGTCCACCCGCCACAGGCCCTACACCGTCCCGGCAGTAGCGGCATCGTCTTCCAGGAGACCCCTCTCCCGCCCGCCGTGAATCCGAGGCTGGAATGGCCCCTGGTATATGCCATGGATGGGCTGAGGATCCCCGGAGTGGCAGGTGACGATGACGATGATGATGACGATGACGATGAAGACCCTGAAGCTGCGTACTATAGGACTAGGCATGATTATGACTAAAGGGGGCGGCTTTAGTCCTGAGTGTTAGCTAGTCCCGGTTTGTCCCGGTTTTTATTATTAATAAATTTCTTGAGTGTTACCTAATAAATAGAGGGAAATGCCTATATAAAGAGAGGGTTCATCTTTAGTCCCGGTTGGAGAAACCAACCGCGACTGAAGGGATTGCGGCAGACTGGGCCAGACAACACTAATAATAGGGGTGAGTGTCGACATTATGTCGTGCGGCTTGTACCTTGTCCCGGATGGTGTGTCAGCACTAATAATAGGGGTGGGTGTCGACATTATGTCGTGAGTGTCGACATTATGCCGAGCTGCTTGTACTATAAATAGGCATCCTTGTGAGTCCAGTCCTCCAGCCAGTTTGAGGCATCTCCAAGATGGTTTTAGAGAGCAGGGACACCACTACGGCCAGTTTCAGGGAGATGCCGACGGAGCCTAGTCCTCCGGCATCTCCGAGAAACTGGTCATAGAGGCACTCCCTAATATGTGAAATTAGTTAGCTCCCAGGCGTATTGATCTAGTTAGAGAAGTTACAAGCTGCAAGATGGTTTTCGAGAGCAGGGACACCACTACGGCCAGTTTCAGGGAGATGCCGACGGAGCCCAGTCCTCCGGCATCTCCGAGAAACTGGTCATAGAGGCACTCCCTAATATGTGACATCACGCGTTTGGAGATCAGATCTTAATGGTAAGTATGAATCGGTACTAAAGGCCCTCCTTTAGTCTCGGTCCAGCCACAAAACGGGACTAACACACTCAAGATTGTTTGCAGACAACACTATAAAAATGGACACATGCATGGAACATCTTCACTCATAAAATGTTACAATTATTACATATCATTTCTTCGCGTGTGTTCCTTTCTGATCCCATCATATCCATGGAGCATCTTCATTCATTAACATGATGCTTGGGTCATCCTTCACCGCGAAGGGCGGAATTTCATGAAACTTATCACAATCTTCTGACATGTCTGTCTTGTCCTCCACTCCCACGATGTTTCTTTTTCCTGAAAGAACTATGTGGTGCTTTGGCTCATCTTCTGATGTATTATTTTTCTTAGTTTCTCGTTTTCTAGGTTTGGTAGACATGTCCTTCACATAGAAAACCTGGGCCACATCATTGGCTAGGACGAATGGTTCATCTAAGTACCCAAGATTGTTGAGATCCAACGATGTCATTCCGTATTTCTTGTCTACCTCAACCCCTCCTCCCGTCAGCTTGACCCATTTGCACCGAAACAAGGGGACCTTAAAAGTAGGTCCATAGTCAAGTTCCCATATCTCCTCTATGTAACCATAATATGTGGTCTTTGACCCATTGTTGTCTGTTGCATCAAAGCGGACACCACTGTTTTGGTTGGTGCTCTTTTTATCTTGGGCTATCGTGTAAAATGTATACACATTTATCTCGTACCCTTGGAAAGTCGATATAGTCGAAGATGGTGACCTAGACAACAAGTATAGCTGATCTCCAAGAGTGTTTTTTTTGATGAGATGTTGCAACCAACCGCCAAAACTCTTCATGTGTTCATCTCTAATCCAAGAGTCATACTTTCCAGGGTTGTTGGAGCGTAAGATTTTCTTGTGTTCCTCGATATATGGGGATGCCAAGATAGAATTCTGTAGAACGGTGTAATGTGCTTCGGTGTAAGAATGTCCGTCTCTACATATTATTGATTTCCTTCCTAGAGTACCCTTTCCACTCAGTCTCCCCTCATACCACGATTGAGGAAGACCAATCGGCTTAAGGTCAGGAACGAAGTCAACACAAAATTCAATGACCTCCTCTGTTCCATAGCCCTTGGAGATGCTTCCTTCTGGCCTAGCACGGCTACGAACATATTTCTTTAAGATTCCCATGAACCTCTCAAAGGGAAACATATTGTGTAGAAATACAGGACCGAGAATGGAAATCTCTTCGACTAGGTGAACCAGCAGGTGCGTCATAATATTGAAGAAGGATGGTGGGAACACCAACTCAAAACTGACAAGACATTGGACCACATCATTCTGTAACCGTGGTAGATCTTTAGGATTGATTATCTTCTGAGAGATTGCATTGAGAAATGCACATAGCTTCACAATGGGTACTCGAACATTATCTGGTAGAAGCCCCCTCAATGCAATCGGAAGCATTTGCGTCATAATCACGTGGCAGTCATGAGACTTTAGGTTTTGGAACTTTTTCTGCCATATTTATTATCCCCTTTATATTCGACGAGAAGCCAGACGTGACCTTAATACTGCTTAGGCATTCAAAAAATATTTCCTTCTCTTGTTTGGTAAGAGCGTAGCTGGCATGACCTTGAAACCATTCTGGATGCAGGCCATCTAGGTCTTTCATACGTTGATGGTCCTTTCGTGCTTCTGGTGTATCTTTTGTCTTCCCATACACGCCCAAGAAGCCTAGCAGGTTCACACAAAGATTCTTCGTCACATGCATCACATCGATTGCAGAGCGGACCTCTAAGAATTTCCAATATGGTAGCTCCCAAAATATAGATTTCTTCTTCCACATGGGTGCTTGTCCTTCAGCGTCTTTCGGAACAGATTTTCCTCCAGGACCCTTTCCAAAGGTTACTAGTTGATCCAAATCTTTGACCATATCAAATATATCAGCACCAGTACGCTCCTTAGGATTCGTCTGGTCACATGCCAGACTATTGAAATGCTTGCCTTTCTTTCTTAAGGGATGCTTGGCCAAAAGAAATCGACGATGCTCATTGTATACATTCTTCTTACAATGTTCCAAATATATACTTGTAGTCTCATCTAAACAGTGTGTGCATGCATTGTATCCCTTGTTTGACTGTCCTGAAAGGTTACTAAGAGCAGGCCAATCATTGATTGTTACGAAAAGCAATGCTCGGAGGTTAAATTATTCCTGCTTGTGCTCATCACACACGCGTATCCCGGGTTCATGCCACAACTGTAAAAGTTCTTCCACTAATGGCCTTAGGTACACATCAATGTCATTGCCGGGTTGCTTCGGACATTGGATCAACACTGGCATCATAATGAACTTCCGCTTCATGCACAACCAAGGAGGAAGGTTATAGATGCATAGAGTCACGGGCCAGGTGATGTGACTGGAGCTCTGCTCCCCAAAGGGATTCATGCCATCTGTACTTAGACCAAACCTTAAACTCCTTGCGTCATCTGCAAAGTTCGGGTACTTTCTATCGATTTTTCTCCATTGCGACCCATCAGCGGGGTGTCTCAACATCCCGTCTGACTTACGTTCCTCTTTATCCCATCGCAACAACTTGGCGTGCTCTTTGTTTCTGAATAAGCGTTTCAACCGTGGTATTATAGGAGCATACCACATCACCTTCGCAGGAACCCTCTTCCCGGGGGGCTCGCCCTCAACGTCACCAGGGTCATCTCGTCTAATCTTATACCGAAGTGAAGTGCAGACCGGGCATGCATCTAAATTATCATACTCCTCACCGCGGTAGAGGATGCAGTCATTAGGGCATGCATGTATCTTCTGAACCTCTAAACCTAGAGGGCAGACAACCTTCTTTGCTTCGTATGTACTAGCGGGCAATACATTATCTTTTGGAAGCATATTCTTCATCATTTTTAGCAACTTTTCAAATGAGGAGTCAGGTATAGCACACTCAGCCTTCCATCGCAGCGATTCCAGTGTGCGGCTGTAACATCCCCCAACCTTTAAATAGGTTGAGCCCCCTGTGTTTACAATGCTAGTCCCTGGATCAATAGCTAGCATCCACAGTTTAGATGTAATATCAAGAGACAAAGGTCATAATATAACTTTATAACCAGGAATAACATAATTTTATTACATCAAACATAGCTCATATGGCTATTACATTACATTGCAGCGGAATAACTATAAGCATGGGGTCCTTCATCTTCAAAGTGCCACAGGCAGATGTTGGTTGTAGACTTTGTAATCCTAATCAATCAATCTTCACTAAAATCAATCAAACCTGCAACATTACAAGTTACAGCCACAAGGGTCAATACATTTGAATTGTATTGGCAAGTGATACTTTGGTAGTATGGTGGAGTCTATCATATATATGCATTTGGCTAAGTGGAGTTGAGGCTTGCATTGCTCAAAATAGATTTTTCCTTAATATTTGAAAACACTAAGTTTTTGTTTGGCACAAAATCACCCAAGGCATCTACCAATCAAAGACTGAAGATCCACTCAGGGCATCTACCAATCAAAGACTGAAGATCCTTTTAACCCTTGTTCACCCACAAGTTTTTATTTAGAAATTGGAGTGATGAGATTCTTGAAGCTTCCATGTCTTGATGCTCAAATTGTCCTTTACCAGGGACATGGCTAAGTACTTAGGTTTTACACTCTGCAGAGGTGGTGCACTTTCCCCACAAGACTTGGTTTCCCAAGACAAGATCCTTCAGAAGCCTTTCCTTAGTCAAATGGACGCGCTCCAACCTATCATTCCCACTACCACCAACTGTCCAAGAGACTAAGTTCTAGCAACCTAAGATCATGGCAGAGCCCATATTGCCAAGTGGTTGCACTTGAAGCTTCTCAACATTTGACATCTCAAATCTCTTTGTTCCTGGGTGGCCATCCACAAGTGAGATACACAAGCCAAGTCCATGGCCTTGTGAACCACTCAACACAAACCATTCCTTCCATTCCACCCAGGTGATTCATTCTCTTAGTTGTTTTATTAAACAAAACATAAGTCCACAGACTTAGTAATTTTTCATAGCATGAATATATATTCCACCCTTGTTTTCTATTAGCTAAGCTAAGCATGAAGGTAGTAGGAATCTTAACTTAGGAAATTTCTACTAAGGCTTCATCTATTAGGTTTTCCCATAGCAAGGTCTATACTTGGCAAAAATCCATGCAGGTTTTACTTAGAGAAAGCACTAATGCATAGTGAAAATAATGGGATAGAAAGTATGAAGCATCACTTGCCTTTTTGGTAGAGGATATAGGTTCACTCCTTGATCTTGCTAGTCTCACACTTCACTACAAGTCAATCAAGCAAACACAATTCAATTCACATTCCAAACCAAAGTCAAACAAACAATTTCTCACACACAAAGTAATGGGATCTAAGTCATGCATAAGCATGCAAAGGTTGGTTCTATTGTAAGGATGGTCTCCACTAGGCTTCTAAACTTTGTAGGTTCCAAATTGGTCATTTACCTAAATGGCAAAGTCATTTGCAAAAGGTTTCACTAAGGCATTAACCTATAGGGTTCACCAAGTATGTTTTCAAATCACAAACTTGGGGTTTGGGGTTTGGGGTTAGTGGGTTTAATACAAATCATTTTCCAAAGGTTTTCTTCCAAAATCATTTTTAATAAAACCACATTTCTATTTGACTAGAAATGGTTTTAAATCAAAGATTCCTTATTTTGTTTCACCAAATGAGTTGCTATTGCAAAACTTGGTGTTTGGGTCAGTAGGTTTGGTCTAAACCATTTTCTCCAAAGTTTTCACTCAAAAACATTTTCATAAACAAAACAATAGTTTTGTTTGGCTAGAAATGGACTAAACTTAATTAATCCATTCTAAACTTTTCCAAAAACATTTTTCCAAACTATGGGTTGGTTCCTAGGGTCAGTAAGGTCACAACAAACCAATTTGCAAAGGTTATAACCCTAAAGTCATTTTTAAACAATTTTTCTAAGCTAAACAAGCAATCAAATGTTTCTGCATAATCAACCAATGTAACAAATACTATTTGCTAAACCAAGGTAAGGGTTGGTTAGAGCTTGTTCTCCTGAATCCAATGACATAAAATTTGTAATTTTTGGACATGTGGATCCAAAGATACAAGGGTTTGAAGTTGGCAAATACTTCTGTTTTCAAATCTGTTTTTAAACCGAATAGGTGACACGCGGCGTGATTCCATTGGACGGTACCGCTTCGCGTGGATCGGCAACGTGGACCGCAGGATCTAGTTAGATCGCACGGCGCAGGGCGCGTACCTCTTCGCGGTTAAGTTAATCTATCCTATTCGTTCGATCTAAATCTAACGGCTGTGGGGTGCTCGACCATAGACGAGCGGCGCTGCGGCGGCTGCTGGCGGCGGAGCGATCGGTCGACAACGGTGGCGACGCTACAGGAGGTGAGGGAGAAAGGGAAGAGGCTCACCGGGTTCAGGGGGTCATGGCGATGCTCAACATGCTGACGGTTCGACGAGGGGCGCTCTGGTTCAGTCACGATTCCTTGCCGGAGTAGAGGACGGCGATGGACGGCTCTGTCCACGGTCGAAGACGGTGCTGTGGATCACCTCGAGATGAAATGATGGCGCGGTTAGATTCACAGGGTCAAGGCAGAGTCGTGTGCGTGAACTAGATGGCGCGGGGCGGTCTGGTCTTACCGGAGAAACTTGACGGAGATGAGGCAGACGGCGGCGTGAGTCGAGCTTGACCTTGCCGATGCTGTGATGCTCGCGCGGATGAACGGGAGGCACAGTGAGGTGCGCCAGAGGCTGGGGATCATGTGAGCATGGTCGAGGAGGTTCAGGGTAACGTCGGCTGGCCGAAATTGCTGGTGGAGTTCGCCGGAGCAGAGGGCGGTGCAGAGAAGAATTGGGGCGGCCTGGAGGCAGAGGGGAGGCGGTGTCTAGGGGAAAAGGGAGAGAGGTCACTGGCGTTTAAAAGAGCGAGGTCACAGCGAGGTTTAATGCACGGCTTTACTGCGAATTGATCGCGGCTTGAATGGCAGCAACGGCAGCAAAGTCTGGGGGAGACAGGGTCGCGCGGGGAAGAAGAAGGAGGTGGCGGTGGGGTCCTCTGGTCAGTGGGAAGGGGAAGGGAACGGGGTCCACTTGTCATACTCTGCGCGGGTTTGTTTTGCGGTGAAGAAAAACGGTTCGGGGGAGAAATAAGAGGAGGTGGGGTCGTCTCGTCAGCGAGTGAGTGAGAGGGAGAAGTGGGTCCAGGCTGTCACTCTCTGTGCGGGTTAATTATTTGGTGTGAATCGTTTTTCTGAGGGAAAAGAGAGGTGGGCTGGTGTTGGGCCTATTGGGCTAATTGGGCTGCTCTATTTTTTCTGTCTAAATCTTTTTCTATTTTCCAACCAATTTCTGTTTTAAATTTTCAATCAATTATTCAAGCACTCAAACAAATTCAAACAATTCAAACAATCACTCAACTTTGTACTTTGAATTTGGTTCTGTTTTTCAACATAATCCAAATCCCAAAATAAATTAATATTTTTATTTATTTTAGGATCCATTTAATATTGGGTATTTGTTTTAATTCCAATGGAATTTAATATAGTTTTAATTCCCAAATTTTTATTTGGAGGTTTTATTTTATTTAAGTTGATTAGACAACTTTTATTCCACTTGGGTAAATTCCAAATATCATTTTCTCATGTATTCTTATTTAGAGATTTGTCCTTATTAAGATAGGGATAGAATGGTTATTGCCATTTTATTTTATTTGGATTGGGATTATAATCACTCCATTTACTTAATGGATTAGGCCAAGATTTGATTTGGTCTTTTTATTAATATTTTTATCTTTGTCTTATAAAATCCATATCTTTTTTATTTATAGATCCAAGCTTGGTGATTCCAATTTGTGAAATCTTATTTATTATTTGTTTATCCTTTTGAATCCTTTTTGGATCTATTGCTCACCACCTGGTATGGATCAAATCCATGGATTTGGAGATAACTTGGGAAATGATTTCCTTCCATTAGGGTTTAGGGTTTTGGATTTATTTTCCAAATGTTTAAATTTCCAGATACATTCATTGAGGAATGCATTTCACTTGATTTGGATTTTTGTTGAATTCAAACTTTAACAAAAGTTTGTTCAGGATGGGATTTTAAATTTCCTTTTAGAAACAAAAGTTTCTTTTCACCCTGATTTTCAACAAAGATTTATTTTGTTTAATTATTTTTCACATTACAAGATTTGGAAAATCTTGGGATGTGACAGCTGCCCAGCTTTTTCAGACCATTTTTGCAATTTGGGTACAACAACTTTTTGTGATCCTCTAGCATGTGATTGAACTTCTCCCTATCCTTTTCAGTTTCACAATCTCTTCGTGCATTGGCAATGGTCCGACCAAGATCATCAGCGGGTTCATCATGTGTCTCTTCTTCATCCTCCCCTTCAGCATCCCCCATGGAAGTATCTCCGTACTTAGGGAAACCATGATAGTTGTCATCCTCCTCCTCTTCTTCATTGTCTTCCATTATAACCCCTCTCTCTCCGTGCTTGGTCCAACAATTATAACTGGGCATGAAGCCGGACTTCAACAGGTGGCTGTGAAGGGTTTTTGAGTCAGAGTAATCCTTCTGATTCCTACATCCATTACATGGACAGAATACAAAACCATTGTGCTTGTTTGCATCAGCAACACGGATGAATTCATGCACGCCATTAATGAACTCGCTAGAGTGTCGGTCAGTACCGTACATCCATTCCCGGACCATCTGCATTATAGTAAAAGTATATCAAAAACCATTACACAACATGATAAAATTATTACAAGTTATATTGAGAGCTTCTAGAGCATTAATTTTGAATTTTGAAAAATTTACATGCACCAATTTGGGAATTGGAGAAAACAATCAACATGATAAATATGGAGTTTTTTATTATTGTTCTATTAGTGAAAACCTCATTCCATTCTAAGCTCTGAAACTCTAAAATTACACATTTCAATTTTCAGTAACTATGTGCCTAATCAAAATTTGTTACACATATATATCAAAATCCTTCTAGCTACTTCTAGAGCATGCATGCATTTGATCCATATCTCTATACTTCTAGAGCATTATATAGACCTAAAGTAGCAATAAGAAATGAAAGAATGAAGTTCTAACCTTTTAAAGCTTTGGATTTAGGTGTTGCAAACTAAATCTTGAGAAAAAAAATGGCATGAACTCTCTTGCTTTGTTTGAGAAAAATGGCCACCATATGCTTTAGGGCAGCTGGCCAGGGAGCTGTATATATAGTCATGGACAATTAGTCCCGGGCCGTGATACGACCCGGGACTAATAGTCCCCGAAAAGAGTTGTTGCCCCGCTCCAGCTTATTAGTCCCGGGCCGTATTACGCACCGGGACTAATGCTCTGGTCCGGCCCGAGACTAATGCTTATGGCCATTTCTAGCCGTTGGGGGCCTCACGGACCGGGACTAGTGCTAGCACTAGTCGCGGTTCATGACGGGCCGGGACTGCTGGGCTTCCAGTGATCGAACCAAAGATGGTTTTTCCAGTAGTGTTCTCTCTAGTTAGAGGTTATTCTTGGCACAAAAACCACACAAAAATTATAAGGAGAGGTTACTACAGAAGTAATAACTTCCAAAATCTGAAGGAAATATGCCCTAGAGGCAATCATAGAGATGATGATATTTCATATGTATCCATGAGTTATTGTAATGTTCCTTGAATATCCATATCAGGCAACTTGTATTGATTGGCAATTACGTGAATTGTTTGTGAAACTCTATACTTGTATGGTTATTTGAGAGTTGTCCCTAGTTGGATTTCATGTGAGGACACACGTGAATATTAGACTAGCACATCGATTGGTTGATGACTATGTTTCACAAGTCATAGACATGGAGATGTCAAACCAATGACGTGGACACATGTTATGAACATGGGGTTGGACTGACCCAACCTGAGACTAGCAATTAGTTGTAGCTCTCTCTCTCTACACATCGTGTACGTTTTGTCCTTAGACCTGAGATTGTCGCATGTACTTGAGATGTGGATCGACCTTCTTTGGGGCTATCAAACGCTGCACCGTAACTGGGTAGTTATAAAGGTAGCTTTTGTAAGATCCCTCCTTTGTAAAGGAATAGGATCCCTGTGATTGCAATGCTAGTCCCTGGATCAATGCTAGCATCCACAGTTTAAGATGAAGTACACAGAAACAAAGGTCATTATTACAGTCATTCCAGAGACAAACATAGTCTTTACAACTCCAAGGCCACAGTCCTAGTACAAGAGTTTGAATAAGTAAATAAATAAAAGTCTTCATCTTCATGTGCCATAGGCAAACATGTTGAGTGTAGACTCATGACTCCTAATCCTCATCAGAGTAACCTGCAACATCACAAGTTACAGCCACAGTGGTTCAATACATTGGAATAGTATTGGCAAGTGATACCTTTGTATAATTTAGGTGGACTAGATATTATATGCAATTTGGCTAAGTGTAGCTTGGCTTGCTTTGCTCAAAATAGATTTTGCCTATTAGTTGAAAACACTAAGTTTTTCTTTGTCAAAACTTTTCCCAAGGAACCACCAATAGACATTGAGGTCCTTCACCCTTATTCACCCACAAGTTTTTACTTAGAAATTGGGATGAGGAGATTCTTGATAGCTTCCATGTATTGATGCTCAAGTTGTCCTTTTCCAGGGACATGGCTAAGTACTTAGATTCTTCCATCTGCAGAGGTGGTGCACTTTCCCCACAAGCCTTGATTTTCACCAAGACATGACCTTTCAGAAGCCTTCCCTTAGACCAAATGGACACGTTCCAACCTATCATCCCACTACCACCAACTGTCCAAATGGCTAAGTTCTAGCAACCTATGTGATCCTGGCAGAGCCCATATTGCCAAGTGGTTGCACTAGAAGCTTCTTAACATTTGGCCTCTAAAATCTCTTTGTTCCTGGGTGGCTTTCCACAAGTGAGATACACAAGGTAAACCATAGAAATGGGCCTTGTGTAACCACTCAACATAAACCACTCCTTCCATTCCACCCAGGTGATTCATTTACTTAGTTGTTTTATTAGGCAAAACACAAGTCCAAAGACTTAGAAATATTTTATCATAGGATGTATATTTCACCACCATTGGTTGCTACTAGCTAGGCTAAGCATGGCATAGATAAGCATCTTAACTTAGAAATTTCCTAGCAATTCTACCACTACTAGGATTTCCCAACATGGCATATAAGCAAAATATAACATGCAAGTCTAATAAAATATTTCTAATGCTTAGTAGAAAACATAGGGATAAAAATATCATGAAGCACCACTTGCCTTGGTAGTTTGGAGAGTAGCTACACTCCTCACAATCACAATCACTATTGGCACCAAAATCTACACAAAGAATCATAGCCACAAATCACATACAAAACATATACAAACAAAAATATATGAATGCATGCAACATGATATGTGATGATTTTTAAAACTCAACAAAGCAAGTATACAGTACTGGTTCATAAACAAGTTAAAAACTTGTCAAAAAACATTTATTTAAACCTTAAAACATTTTTCAAACAATTCATATACTCAAATTAGCCCTACACATGTTTCTGTAAATAAAACCATTTTAACAGAAGCAAAACATTAAGCACATTGCATATTTAGAAAGGGCTTGTTCTCCTGATTCCAATGATATAAAATTTGTCAAATTCTAACGTGGGAATCAAAAGTTATAGCCAAAACAAATTCAAACATCTAATAGATTCAAATCCTGTTTTTAAATCTAAACTGCTGCCACGCGTCTTAATCTGATTGGCCGGTACCATTTCGCGTTGGATCACGCTTCTGAGCCGCTGGATCTAACTTAATCGCGCGGCTCAGATCCAATCTTACCGCTTCGCCCACGTTCTATCGTATCCGCGGGATCTAGATCTAACGGCGCTCAGCACTTTGACCATCCAGTGGCGGTGGCGACAGGCGGTGGCGCCTCTGTCAGAGATGCTACCGGCGTTCTAGGTTGCGCGGGAGAGGGGGAAGGGGCTTACCAGACTCGCCGTGTGTTGCTGATGCTCAAGGTGGCGGTGGTTTGGCAAGGGGCGCACAGAGACGGTCGCTGGAGCTCGTCGGAGTTGCGGGCGGCGTCAGATGCTTTCTGTCGAAGATGTTGCCGAGGTTCTGCGTCGACCTAGCACAAGCCAGATGGTTTAGGAGATGCGCAAGTACCTGGCGATCAAGGCAGTACCAAAGGGAAGGCAAGGGGCGGTCTCATTATACCTGAATCGCACGTCGGAGTCGAGCGGCGGCTCAGGTGCTCGCGGGTGAGAACGAAGACGTCGCTCTGGGTCATGAGAAAGCAAACGGAGGGCATTAGCGAGTGCGCAAGGTCATGCTGGTCATGGTGGTTTGAACTAGAGGCAGAGGGGCGGTCTGTACTCACCAAGATTCGTCACCGGAGTTGCTCTGTCTGCGGCGGCGCAAGGGCAATTGCGGGCAGCCTGGTGGCAGAGAGGTGGCGCTAGGTGAGGGGAAATGGCCGCGGTGCAAAGGGGGTTATGTAGGCGGGAGGGGAGCGGCGATTAAGCATGGAATCAAGGGAAATTAAGCCCGCAGTGACTGCGGCGAGTAACGACGGAGCGAGCGTCGCAACCGCGCGTGATTGACGAAGACGACGACGTGGTCACGGGGTCCACTTGTCAGCGAATAAAACAGAGAGGGGGTGGGGTCCTGGCGTCAGTCACTCAGTGGGTTCGTCGGCGAGTGAGAAAGAGAGAGGGGGAACCCGGGTGGGCTTACTGGGCTGGATCCGCAGTGGGCCAGATAGGTGGCGCTGGCCTTTTTCCATTTCTTTTCTCCTTTTCTTTTTCTGTTTTGATTTTCTGAAATGATTTTCAAATCCAAATCAAATGAGTTTGAATTCAAATCATCTCTAGGTTTTTATACTACAAACCTTGCACTCAAATGTGTGTCAAACACTACTGTTTATTAAAAACACTTTGATCAAATAAAAGATAAAAATAAAACCAAGCCTTTATGATATATATTCAATAGGCATAATATTGGTTTTATTTACTCATTTTGTTTTGAAACTTTGTTCAAACTTTTGATGGTGCCTAAGTTTGAATTTCAAACCTTACTGAACCAAAACAAGTACTCTTCTTATTGGAAGATAGCACTAGGGCTAGAGCAAACTTACATGAAATAATAAGCATATATGCTTCTGTTTTGAAATGATTTGTTTGAAATGAAACTTATATGATCATGGATGCATGGATGATATGCATGAGTTTGAAACATGATTTTAGGGATGTTACAGCTTTCGGGTTTGTCCTGAAGCATGCTGCAAGGCATGGTCAATCAAGATGAGATTTGCCCCTCTCTACTTGAGAGAGATATCTCTGGGTCCCTCGAGTGATCGGATCCAAAAATGCATGGCCGTGCTACATATGGTTAAGAGTTAACCTAGTAAAGGGATTCCGAATCACGGTATCGAGAAAGGGAGGTCTGCTTGGAGCTAGACCAAATATCGTGAGGCAAAGGGAAAGACATGTACTAACCTTGTGATGGTTCGTCCGATATGATCTTTGTATGCGTTTAGGAGTTGGCACGTCTTGCTAGAGGCTGCTACCAACTATTGACAGAATAAGTGTATTCGTGTCATGTCTATACGCATATGAACCTATAGGGTCACACACTTAAGGGGCTGGAAGCCTAATGAGGATTGGATCCGAATTAGACCAGGCTTAGGGTACTAATGGGCTGCTAATGTAGAAGCCCACTGGGGACGCCTATATAAGAGAGGGTGGGGCGAGCTGACCAGTGTTAGACCTTAGACCTCAGATCATTCCCAGCCGCCACTCCTCACGCCTGTGTCGCGTGTGCGGACCTAGGAGTCTGGCGTCTGACGCTTCCACCCTGTACGTGTGGATACCTCGGAGGCGCTGCATCTGTAGTGCTTGGACGAGCCTCGCAAGGGAAGCTGCTCGTGGGACGAGGACAAGGAGGATACGTGGAACGTCTGCACTGCCTCGACGCGCTTCATCAATTCCGCAACTGCGCGTCTAGTGGTAATCCCGTGATCTATGACAACAGTAATCCTGGTATACGCGGTAGAATTTTTTTGATTTGCGCTAGTGTAGCCTACCCGTATCCCTTCAAAATCAACAAAAGACAAACCTACTAAAATTTGGGTTATCTCCCAATTAGTACTTTTCTTTAACGCCTTTAAGTTAGGCACAGGAAGCAAGAATCAAGTATTTTCGAATGAAAAAGCATTAAGATCAAATTTCTTGCCCCTACCTTTCTTACCTTTACTCTTATCTCTAGGGAACGTATGATTGCTTGGTGGAGAAGCAAAATGCATGATGCCTTTTCCCACATCTATTATTGCACCAAGGAGTTTCAGTAGGGATCTTCCAAGTGTAATTTGTCCTTTTCCTACACATTCAATAACAAGATAGTTAGTAGATACCACTTTCCCTAAGATCTTTGTAAACACTCCTTCAACTATTGCAATGGGTAATATAGTGGCATTATTGATAAGAGATATTTCTTCTCCTCCTTCAGAAAGTCCCCAAAGATTCAAAGATTCAAAGATTCATAGATATCTTTAGGCATAAGAAAAAATTCAGACATAATATCACAACGAGCATCAAAAGTTTCATTATTAATAACAACTTTTACTGTAGGAAACCATTTTGAAGATTCTGAATTTATTGGAACATAATCAAGATGCTCTCTAAGCATGTTATAGCATTCTTTTAAACTAGCTATATTGGTCTCAAGAGTGTTTAACCTAGCATAAATGTTTATAAAGGATGAATCAGATTTTCTAGGCAAATTATATGTTGCAATCAAATTTTTTATGGTATTAAAAGCTTCATCCTCATTGCACTGGAGAAAATCTCCTTCTACTACAGCATCTAAAGATATCTATAACAAAGAGCAAGACCATAGTAGAAACTACTAAGAAATAGGCCTAGAGTCATTTTAGGCTCAGTTTTTTCATGCGAATTAGAAATTCTAGACCAAGCTTCTTTGAAACTCTCTTCACTTCCTTGTTTGAAAGTAAAGATCATTTCCACAGGTGACATAGTGATTGGAGCAACACTAGACATGAAAGCAACTTGAAGTGGAAACTTTTTTTTGTTTTTTAATAAGAAAAAGTAAGCCAAACAAAACTATTTTTTTGTATTTTTTTATAAAAAGAAACAAGAAAAACAAAGCAAAAGAAACTAAGCAAAACAAAAACAAAGTAAAGCGATTGGTTGTGAGAGACTCCCCTTGCAAGAATCTTCTTTCTCCTAGAAAAGTGATTGACGAGGAGGAAGAGATCGAAGATGTCCTTAACTCCCCGGCAACGGCGCCCAAAAATCTTGATGTGGCTCGGTTGACGTAGTGTCAACACCCGGATTTTTAATCCCAGATGCCTGTTATGCCATACATTCGCAATCCTAGGATTACCATTTTTGTGAGACATAACAGATTTGGATACCACAGTACATCATCCATTACAAACCATACATAAGGTCTTACACAAATAAGGATCTCATGATCCAGTTCTTAATACAACTCAGGCAGCAGAATAGCGTAATAATAACTCAGGCAAACTAGCTTGATAACTGTTGTTGTATGAGAATTCTGCGAACGGCAGACAATCTTCCCATTTAGATCCATACTCTAACACACATGCTCTCAGCATATCTTCGAGTATTTGATTTACTCGCTCCGTTTGTCCGTCGGTCTGAGGGTGATATGCGGTGCTGAAGTCTAGTCGGGTTCCTAAACCTTCTTGGACTTTCTTCCAGAATCTCTAGGTAAACTGAGTTCCTCGATCCGATACGATGTTCTTGGGGACTCCATGCAAACTGACGATTCTAGCGATGTATAACTCCGCTAGCTTCGAACTCTGATATGTGGTCTTGACTGGTAAGAAATGGGCGACTTTGGATAATCTGTCCACTATGACCCAGATATAGTCATTTCCCCTACTAGAAGTAGGCAATCCGGTGATAAAGTCCATTCCAACGGAATCCCATTTCCATTCTGGAATCTGCAATGGTTGCAGCAATCCGGCGGGTCGTTGATGTCCCGTCTTGACTCGCTGACATATATCACACTTGGCGATATAGCTTCTGATTTCTCTCTTCATCTTATGCCACCAAAATTGTTCTTTCAAATCTTGATACATCTTCGTTCCTCCGGGGTGGATAGAATAAAGAGTATCATGAGATTCCTTGAGAATAACTTCTTTCAACTCAGAATCTGCTGGTACACAAAGGCGTCCTTTGTACCACAGAACTCCTTCTTCTTTGGTAAATCCGGGTACTTTGCCTATACCGATACGACGCTTGATTCCGTTGATACTAGAATTTCCTTTCTGCGCCTCTTTGATCTGGCTGATCAAAGTGGGTTGAAGTTCTATGCTAGCCTAAAATCCTTCACTCACTAATTCCATTCGAAAATCTTCCATCTCCTTGTGCAAACATGGTTGCTCCTTCAAAATCATGGAGTTCAAGCGGCACGACAATCTGCTAAGGGCATCTTCTACCACGTTGGCTTTACCAGGGTGATAGTGAATGTCCAGATCGTAATCCTTGATTAGCTCAATCCATCTTCTTTGTCTCATATTCAGCTCCTTCTGAGTGAATATATACTTCAGGCTCTTGTGATCCGAATATATCTCACAACAATTTCCCATCAGGTAATGCCTCCATGTCTTCAGGGCTAGAACTACGGCTACGAGTTCGAGGTCATGGGTTGGGTAGTTTTTCTCATGTTGTTTCAGTTGTCGAGATAGGTAAGATATAACTTTGCCTTCTTGCATTAGCACACATACGAGACTGATCTTGGATGCGTCACAATACACGTCAAAGGGCTTAGTGATATCCGGCATGATTAAGATTGGGGCTGAAATCAATCTCCTCTTGAGTTCTTGAAAACTCGCTTCACATTTGTCTGTCCATTCAAAATTCTTGTCCTTCTTCAGTAATTGGGTCATGGGTCTAGCGATACTCGAGAATCCTTCTACGAACTTGCGGTAGTATCCCGCCAATCCGAGAAATGCACGAACTAGGGTTTGAGTGGTTGGGTCTTGCCAATCTTCGACATCTTTCACTTTTGCAGGGTCAACGGCAATTCCTTCGGCTGATACAATGTGGCTGAGGAATCCTACCTCCTATAACCAGAATTCACATTTGCTAAACTTGGCATACAACTAATGCTCTCTAAGGGTTCCAAGAATGGTCCTTAGGTGTAGCTCATGTTCTTCTTCTGATTTGGAATAAATCAGAATGTCATCAATGAAAACAACGACAAACTTATCCAGGAAGTCCATAAAAATCTTATTCATGAGATTCATGAAATAAGCGGGGGCATTGGTTAATCCAAAAGACATGACAGTATACTCGTATAATCCATATCTGGTGGTAAAGGCAGTCTTTGGAATATCCTCTGCACGAATCTTGAGTTGATGATAGCCTGTTCTAAGATCAATCTTAGAAAACACTTTGGCACCAGTCAACTGATCAAACAAATCTTCTATCTTAGGCAATGGGTACTTGTTCTTGATAGTGACATCATTCAACTTCTGATAATCTGTACACAAACGGTTACCTCCATCTTTCTTGTCCACGAAAAAACAGGTGATCTCCATGGTGACGCACTTGGTTGAATCAATCCAATTTCCAACATGGCATCTAGTTGCTTCTTCAGTTCTGCTAGTTCAGACGGGTTCATACTATATGGTCTCTGGGCTATGGGTCTGGTTCCGGGGATTAGTTCAATGATAAACTCGATATCCCGATCTGGGGGCATACCGGGCAAAACATCTGGAAATACATTGGGGTATTCACAGACTATCCGGACTTGGTCAATGGTAGGTTGGGCTATACTCTTGTTGCACTTGAATTGACGAGGTAAGGTTTCAGATAAATGCTCGACTGATATTTCGGCGGTACTGGTCATGGTTATGGCTTTCCTGGCACAGTTAATTAATCATTTATGTTTGGAAATCCAATCGATTCCTAGTACTACTTCCAAACCTTTAGTTCCAAGTACTATCAGATTAGCATAAAAATCTATGCCATGGATTCGGATAGGGACGCCTTTGCAAATTTTCCTAGCTTTGGTGGTTGAACTGGGGATTTGAACAATCATAACATGCTTTATTTAGTTGGTTGAATATTACTAGTGCATGCAAATTCTTCGGTCACAAATGAGTGTGATGCACCAGAATCAAACAACACTCTAGAGAGTACTGAATTAACAGAAAACATACCCAGCACGACATCGGGCGCTTCCTAGGCTTCTTCAGCATGCATGAGAAAAAGACGGCCGTTGCGGTTGAGCGAGTTCCCTAGGGCAAACCTTCTTCCGGGCTGAACACGACGCTGTTGCTGAGCTGGGGAATTTGCATTGGGGGCTGCGGCATTCTTCTTGGGACACTCATTGGAGTAGTGGCCTTTATTTCCACAGTCATAAAAAGTCACTTGCGACTTGTCCTTTGCTGCAACAGGCACAACATTGCTTCCAGTCCTCGGGGCAGTGTTGGTGTTGGTGGCAGCAGTGTTGTTGTTGAACTTGGGTGGTGCACGGTTGAAGTTGTTAGAGTTGTTGGGGTTGTTGTGATTTCCTCCGGGCCTTGGGTTTCCACGGTTGGGATAGGTCGGACGGTTTGTCGGGGGTCTGTTGGTTCTCGGAGCAAATCCTGGAGATGGGTTAGGGCGATACTTTGGGGTCTAATGGGTTCCTAGCTGATGCATCATGCGACGCTTGCGGTTCTCATTGGCCTGGTTGATCTTTCCTTCCATCTGGATGGCAGAGTCGACAAGAGCTTCAATATCAGCAAAGGGGATATTGACCAATACCATCTGCATCTCATCGTGCAGACCATTCAGGAATCTTTCTTTCTTCTTGGCTTCGGTGTCGATCTCATCCGGGGCATACCTAGCTAATGACAAGAATTTGTCATGGTATTCCACTACGGTCATCCTTCCTTGCTTCAGTTCTCTGAAATCATCTCTCATTCTCTTGATCAAACCCGGTGGCACATGGGTTCGGCTGAACTTGACCTTGAATTCCTCCCAGGTCATCATCTGTCCTCCGGTCATTGCACGAACGCTGTTCCACCATGCTCTTGCATCTCTGGCTAGATAGTGGGTGGCGAACAGAACCTTCTCGTTAGCTTCCACTCCGGTGACTTCCAGGTTGTTTTCCATGGTTTGCAGCCAATCATCGGTGTCTAAGGGCTCTTTTGACTTAGTGAAAACGGGTGGGTTAGTGTTCTGGAAATTCTTGAGCTTAGATCCATGGTTGTCCTGATTTCCTTGGCCTTGATTGTTGTGGGCTAGCTGGGCTATCTGCTGAAGGGTGGCTAGGTTGGCTTGACGTTCGGCTCTTTCAGCTTCGCGGTCAGAAACTAACATTTGCAGGATCTGCAACATCGGGTCCGGGGATGAACCACTTCCTCCGCATGGCATCTGAAGATTGAGATAGATCACGAGAAAAGAGGGAAATTTCTAAGGTTCAGGGACTTTGAAAAGTTTTTAAAGTTTGACTCAGATTTTTTTGCAACTTGCTTTTCATTCATTCATTCATAGCACACGATACAACACACACCACAAAACAAGAAAAAAACAGGTGGTTTTAGGAACCATTCTGGAAACTACGATATAGTGGGACCGAATACAACTCACTACGCTAGTTCTCAAGTGCTACTATTCCTCGGAGTCGGTGTAGTCGTCATCCTCATCATCCTCGTCGTCATCGATGAAGGCGAAATCATCCTCATCGGTGAAGAAGTCCATAGCCTGATCCTCCAGAAAATCATCATCATCGCTGAGATAGGAGTAGGGGTCTCCACGAAGATCCTCTCCCGCATTCTCTCTTTCCTCCAACTGCATGTCTCTCTCGTGGATGGTCTCCTCCAAATATGAGATACGGTGGCGAAGACGGGCACTGATGCGCTCCTTCTTGTCGAGCTAACGGCGGCGAGACTTGCGATCCTTCGCTAGCATGGCGATGGTATGATCCTTCATCTTGATGATGGCGGACTTGTGGTTGGAGTAGTCACGGCAATTATCCAATTCCTGCTGATGATCATACATCATGAAGCTGAGGTGGTCCAACTGAGTCTTCAGCTCATGGTGGTATGGGGCTTCCAGTGGCTGTCCCATAGCATCACGCCTTGGACAAAACTCAAAGCGGGTACCCTTGATCTGGTTGATACTCTACCCACACAGACGGGCAAGAGCTTCCTGTATGGCCCTAGCAAGTCCATCGAGCCAGTTGTTCTCTCTTAAGGTGAACTGAATTCCCTCGGCAGTGGGAGGTTCAATCTTTCCTCGGAGACTTGCAACAATTAGCCACTGTAGATCTTCTCCTCCTTGATCATTGAGCTTAGCTCCGAAGAACTCGGGGTGCAGACTCTCCAAGCTGGTCCAAATCCCGCTCAAAAATAAGGTCTCCTCCATTCCCCAACTGATAAAATTTGCTGTACTTCACGTTCATCTATAAGAATATAGGATGAGTAAGTTAGTAGAGTGTGTCAAATTTTAGGTATTTTGCAAGAGTTTCTGAGGATCATGAATTTTTATGAAAGAAACAAGGTGATAAGAATGGGAATAAGTTTTTGTAAATATTTGCTTCCTTTGGTTTTGAAACTAAGTTTTTGATTCAAACGGCCAGTCTAACTAGGGTCTCCTATGGTCAGGATGGCTCTGATACCAACTTGTCAACACCCGGATTTTTAATCCCAGATGCTTGTTATGCCATACATCGCAATCCCAGGATTACCATTTTTGTGAGACATAATAAATTTGGATACCACAGTACATCATCCATTACAAACCATACATAAGGTATTACACAAATAAGGATCTCATGATCTAGTTCTTAATACAACTCAGGCAGCGGAATAACGTAATAATAAAAGTAGCGTAGGCGAAGCTCCATCTTCGGGGTCACAGGCAATGCTGACGATGGGAGATGATCCTAGTTGTCGTAACCTTCCTGGGGTCCTTCTTCCTGGTACTCCTCTTCATAGTCTGGCCATGGGAATAGCCAGGGACAAAGCCATGAGTACTCTTTAAGTACTCGCAAACTAATACTAACAAGTGAAGGGGGTTTTTGTAGTAGGACACTAAGCTCTAGGGTTCTTCTGCAAAAAGCCAGATTTACCTCTACTAAGTTCAGAAGCAAGAAAAGCTAGTTGAAATTTTATAACACCTAAGTTGGAACTTGTATTTCATATCACAACTCTGTTGTGGTAAAGTCAAAATCTCAATTCATTTCATAAGTCATTTTGAAAACATCTGACGGGGGAACAGTATGGCCACTCCAACTGTCCATAACCACGGACGTAGCTATTCGAATAGTTTGACACTCTACAGAGATTGTACACTTTCACCACAACATTCGATACATCCGTCAGGAACAAATCCTGAATTCACCATACTCAGTATGCGGATAATCAATCCTAACCTCTCAATTACACGCCCTATTATAAGCACCTCTCCTGTGAGTTTGGCCTCCCAACCATGACCAACTATCATCTTGGGTACTGCACAGGTGGACAATCTTCACAAGGTAGCCTCAGCTCAGACCTTTGCCGTGAGGGAACCCATACTAAAGTATATAAGTTTCCAGTCAAGCCCTACCCAAATTTTTGGGTATTGTGGTTGTACGGTAAAATTGGAATGGTATTGCATCCAGACAACCATCAGTTTTATAAAGGGCTAAGGCTCATGCCTTAACATTTTCATCATCCAAATCATCTGGTGTTCAGAAACACATGTCAAAACATCTCAGTAGAATGACTCATCATTCTAAGGTTTTCATAACCATTTTCCACCAATTATTCCCATCTAAAGTTGGTCAAGTTTTATGCTTAGCACTAGCATCTACAAGTGGGGGTGAGTACTAATGAGGGGTGGTAAACAAGTGGAGTTTAACTAAGTTCAATCTCATGCCTTAGGGTGACATCAAGATTATCTAGCTTAGGCCAAATTTAATGCTCTTTATGCAACCTTCAATTATCTTCCTAGAATCTACAAGTAACTTAAGTAGACTCTAAGTAATAGCTTTGATAAAGAAATAAAGTATAAATCTTGCAAGTAAAACTAGGAGGGGGTATCAAGTGGGTATGATCACATATGCTTAAGGCATCTAGTGGTCATGGTAACAAGCAAGTATTAGCTTGCATCAGTATTAGTATAGGCTTGCCTTGTGCAGAGCAGTGGTTGAAGTTCTCCTCGGCTTCTTCTTTGTAGTATCCTCCTTCCTCCTCGTATCCTTGGTCGGTACTAGCGTCTATAAATAAATACGAGGTACATAATCACCAAACAAGACTTAACTACTTTCAATCATCACACAAAAAGGGTTCTATAGATGATCTAGCATCATCACTAACATTCAAGATTAAAGCCTTTGTCTTATTTATTTTATTTTTAGAAAAGTAATTTCTACTCATTGAAAAACTACTTAAGATTTAATATTCTCTAACTCAAACATGGGATCATGTTGACACATGTCATCACCACATATTTCAGTACATGAGAATGTGATTTAAAGTGGTGTCACAATTTAATAAGGTTTAACTTTTTATTTTAAATAATTAAAGTGACTAGAAATGCCTATGTGGCATTCTTTTATTACTTGAATATTATTTCTATAAGTAAACCCATATGTTTTTATATATTCTGAAAGGTATGATCAAATGTGATTTTTGAGAGTTGGAATCAACTCAAAAGCTATTATGGTTGAAATTTGAAAAATGTTTGAATGCAGAAAAGCTTATGACTTGTTATTTTTACCAGGGTTGATCTACAGATCCAAATGATTTGAATCCAACGGGCTTGGATTAAGCATTTCAACACCTTTCTAACAAAATTGGTTTCATGCAATTTGGTTCACTAAATCGAGCTGGGTTGATTTTTGAAACTAGGTACAAAACTGAGTTTGAATATAAATAGAAAAAGCTAAATTCAAACGAGTGGGCTGCGCGGGAAGGGTTATTAGGCCGGCCTAGTGTCACTCCGCAGCACGGGGCGCAACTGACAGGGGGGGTCTACTGGTCAGTGTCTCATAAAACGCGAAGCGGTATGGGGCGATGTGGTGTGTTGGATTAGAATGAAGATCGACGGTTGAGGGTCTTCGTCGACGATGAACAAGTCACCAGTGAGCTCGAACCCTAGCGGCTCGGTGGGGGTGCATAGGGGGCATACCGGGGCTCCAGTGACGACAGCGAGGCGGGCAAACGACAAAGTCGACGACGGTGAACTCAGGGATGGTCGCGGCAGCTCCGGGGGTGGTCAAAATCAACGGGTCCCTTCTTCTCCAGAGGCGGCCTGCTCCGGCGCAATTCCGGCGAACTGCTGCTCCTCGTGCTCCGGCTAAGGGGTGGAATGATCAGTGAGATGAGAGGAGTGAGATGGTGTGAAGAAATCGAGCGGGGGTCATCTCCTTTTATAGGCTCGACGGCGAGACCGAGAGGGATGGGCGGGCGACGGTGGCGACACGGCTACGGGCAGCTAGAGGCATGGCCGAGGTTGGCGATCGACGGGTGGTCTCCTAGCGATTCTCTAGAGCTTAAATATGCGTGTAGGTGCGGTGGAAAATGGTCGGGAACGTGCGGTGCTCTGCGAGGCAGAGGCGGCGAACTCCGCGGCGAGCGGTGGCTACGGGGTACGGGCGGTGAGACGAGCATGTCTGGTGGTCTCCTGGGACGGTGGGGTGCACACTGGCGAGCGGCAAGGGCTCGAGGTGGTCGGGTGGCGTGGGAACGGCGGGCTCTGCGGTGCGCGTCGGCATGGTCGACAGCGACACGGGCGCGGCGTTCCTGGCGGTTCTGGTCGCTGTCTTCGAGCTAGGGCTGGTCGAGAGGGGGAGGTGAGGCATGGGATGCATGCTAGACAAGGTTGGCATTGCTAGTTCTTCTCCTAGCTTGCTGTCCACACTGGGGTGACATGGGTGCTCTCGGCCTGCTCACCATTGATGACAATGGCCATGTAGTGGTCCCAACCTTTAATAAGGTAGAGATCCCTGTGTTTACAATGCTAGTACCTGGATCAATAGCTAGCATCCACAGTTACGATGTAATATCCAGAAACAAAGGTCATAATACAACTTTATAACCAGGAATAAAATAATTCATTACATCTTACATAGCTCATTTGTCTATCTCATTACAATGCAGCAGAAATAACTTTAGCATGGAGTCCTTCATCTTCAAAGTGCCACAGGCAAACATGTTGTTTGTAGACTTGTAATACTAATCAACACACTTCACTAACATCAAACAAACCTGCAACATAATAAGTTAAAGCCACAAGGGTCAATACATTTGAATTGTATTGGCAAGTGATACTATGGTAGTATAGTGGAGTCTATCATCTATATGCATTTGGCTAAGTGGAGCTTAGGCTTGCTTTGCTCAAAATAGATTTTCCTTATCATTTGAAAACACTAAGTTTTTGCTTGACAAAATCACCCAAGGCATCTCCCAATAGAAATTGGTGATCCTTCAACCCTTGTTCAACCACAAGTTTTAACTTAGAAATTGGGATGAGAAGATTCTTGATAGCTTCCATGTCTTGATGCTCAAATTGTCCTTTACCAGGGACATGGCTAAGTACTTAGATTTTTCACTCTGCAGAGGTTGTGCACTTTCCCCACAAGACTTGATTTTCACCAAGACAAGATCTTTCAGAAGCCTTCTCTTAGACCAAAATGGACGCGTTCCAACCTATCATCCCCTACCACCAACTGTCCATTTGGCTAAGTTATTGCAACCTATATGATCCAGGCAGAGCCCATAATGCCAAGTGGCTACACTTGAAGCTTCTCAACATTTGACATATCAAATCTCTTTGTTCCTGGGTGGCCATCCACAAGTGAGATACACAAGGTAAACCATAGGAATGGGCCTTATGTAACCACTCAACACAAACCATTCCTTCCATTCCACCCAGGTGATTCATTCACTTAGTTGTTTTATTAAACAAAACACAAGTCCTTGACTTAGAAATATTCCATAGTATGAATATATTCCACCCTTGTTTTCTACTAGCTAAGCTAAGCATGATAGTAGTAGGAATCTTAACTTAGGAAGTTTTCTACTAAGTTTCATCTACTAGGATTTCCCATGGCATAGTTTACACTTAGCAAAAATTCCACGCAAGTCCTACTTAGAAATATCACTAATGCATAGTGAAAATAATGGGACAAAAGTATGAAGCATCACTTGCCTTTTTGGTAGAGAATTATAAGTTCACTCCTTGATCTTGCAATATTCACACTCTTCAAATTCCACTACAATTCAATCAAGCAAGCAAATATTCACTATACCATTCAAGCAATCATCACATAAAATAATAGAAACAAAGCAATGCATGCAAGCATGCTAAAGGTTGTTTTATTTGAAAATGTGGTTTCTAATAGGTTATAAACATTTGAAAACACCTATTGGTCATTTGCAAAAGTGGTAAAACCATTTGATATTAAGTTAGTGGAAATGGCCACTTTAAATCATTTTTGTTTTGCTAGAAATGGTTCAAACCAAAGTAATATTTTCTAGTGTTTGACAAATAAATTTTTAAACACATATGTTGGTGTTTTATGGTCAAGTGTTTTAATATTAAAACCATTTGCAAAAGGTTTTACCTATAAACCACTTTTATACTAAATCAATATTTTATGTTGTTGAAATTGCCTTTAGCAAAGCAATATTCTTTATAGGGTTCACCAAATATATTTTTAATTCTAAAACTTGGTGTTTGGGGTCATAGAGTTTAATACAAATCATTTTCCAAAGGTTTTTCTCCAAAAAGTATTTTTAACATATAAACAACATTTTTATTTGATTAGAAATGTTCTAAATCAAAGATTCATCTTTAAGTTCACAAAATATACTTTTAATTCCACAAATTGTTTTATATGGTCAGTAGGTTCAAAACAAACCATTTTCCAAAGATTTTATCCTAAAAACATTGCTAGAACAATTTTTATAATCAAAATATACTTACACATGTTTCTACAAAAACAAACAATTTAACAGATGCAATTCTTTAAACAAAGTGCATGGCTAGATAGGGTTTGTTTTGCTGATTCCATTGATATAAAATTCATAAAATTTGGACGTGTGGATTTAAAGTTATGCAATTTACAAGATTGAACATCTAATAGAACATAATTTCTATTTTAAAACAAACCCTGGACACGTGGTGAGTTCTGATTCGATCATACCGTTTCGCTCGGATCGGCTACGGGGTGCGTTGGATTTAAGTTGCATCGCACGGTCTAGATCAAAACGTACCTCTTCGCTTATGTTCTATCGCGTGGATTGGATCTAAATCCTACGGCTGACGATCAAATGACCATCGACTGGCGGCGCGCGGCGACGGTGAGTGGTGGCACGGTCAGACTGTGGCGGAGCCGATGATCTAGGAATCAAGGGAGGTAGAGGAGGGCATTACCAGGTTCGCCGTACTTCGCTGATGCTCAACGTGACCTTGCTTGGGGAAGGGGCGCTCGAGGTCAGCCGGAATTCCTCGCCGGAGTCGTCTCTATCGACGAGCGGATTCGGCGACGTTGTTGGCGATGTTGTGGTCCATGCTAAGACAAAACAGAGGCGCTGTTAGGTGCGCACGAGGGTCACGAGTCTGGGAGCATCAGTGAGAGGGAAAGGCTTGGTCGGAGTTTACCTAGAGAGCTCGACGGAAAAGTGACAGACAGCGGCGACATTCTATCGTCGAGGTTGCCGATGATGCGGAGCACGCGTGGGAGAGTGGAGGCTACGGAGAGGTTCGCCAGGTGATGGGGAGTGCACTCGTGTGGTCGAGGAGGCGAGGAGCAACGGCGGCTGGCCAGAATCCGTCGGTGAGTTCGTCGGAGCAGTGAGGGCACGAGCTCAAATTGTGGCAGCCTGGTGGCTCTCGGGGTGTGGTGTTTGGGGAAAATGGAGAGGGGAGGGAGGAGTTTTAACAGGGCGTGATCACTGGGCGAGTTATGCTTGCATTGAAGAGGATTTAAGCAGATAAATCAGTGCAGCAAACAGCAGCGGGGGTTGGGGATGAACTGGTCGTGGTGGGAAGAAGGTTAGCTGGTAGGTGGGGTCTGGCGGCAGTGAGAGAGAGAGGGGTGAGGTGGGTGTTGGAATTATGCCCTAGAGTTAATTATAAAGATGTTATTATTATAATTCTTGTTCATGATAAAGTTTATATTCCATGCTAGAATTGTATTAAGCGGAAACTTTAATACTTGTGTGGTTTGTGAATAACACCGTGTCTCTAGTATGCCTCTATGGACTAGCTCATTGATTAATGATGGTTAAGGTTTTCTAACCATAGACATGAGTTGTCAATTAATAATGAGATCTTATCATTGGGAGAATGATATGATGGACAGACCCAAACTAAGCGAAGCAATTAGATCGTGTCATCGTGTTCATCTTTGCGAAGCTTTTCTTATGTCAAATATTGTATTACTTAGACCATGAGATAATACAACTCCCTGGTATCGGAAGAAAGCTTTGAGGTCATCAAACGTCATCCTATGAGAGGGTGATCATAAAGGTGTCTCTCAGGTGATCGGAAAGTACCTGTTGGGTTGCATGTATCGAGATGGGATTTGTCCCTCCCAAGTCGCAAAAATATACTTCGGGCCCACTCGGTAATCGATATCAACACCTCTTGCAAGTATGTGGTTAAGGAGTTAATCACAAAGTGATATCGGATTACGGAATGAGTAAAGTACTTGCTGTGAACGAGATTGAACTAGGTATGACGGTACCGACGATCAAATCTCGGGCAAGTAAAATATCGCGAGACGAAGGGAATATATATATGGGATTGATTGAATCCTGGCATCGTGGTTCATCCGATATGATCATCGATGAATGTGTGGGAGTCAATATGGGTTTCCAGACCCCGCTGTTGATTATTGATAGAAGATCATGTCTGCATATTCTCGAACCCGAAGGGTCACACACTTAACGTGTCTCGACGCTAGGATAGATTGGATAATTGGTTTATGAGTTTTTGTTCGGAGTCTTGGATGGGATCCGGGACGTCACGAGAGGTTCTGGAATGGTCCGGAGAATAAGATTCATATAAGGCAATGCAGTTTTTGGAGTTCGGAATTGTTTCGGGTTAATCGGTATTATACCGGAAGCTTCTAGAACCTTCCGGAAGGGGACCAGCGTGGCCCCACCTGCCGGGAGGGGGCATGGGCCTATGAGGGAGTGCCCTGGACGCATTGGGCCAGGGGCACAAGGCCCCATAGGGCCCAACCGGCCAAACCTAGGGAAACCCTAGGGGAGCTTCTAGAAGGGGGGAAACTTGCCCCCCACTCCTCCCTCCTTGGCCTCCGGCCCTAGTGCTTGGGGGAGGGGCAAGGGCTGGCTGCCCACCCCTCTATATAAAGAGTGCTGGGGGCGCACCCCCTCCCACACCTCCTCCTCAAGCCCTAGCCGCCCTGCTGCCCTCCTCTCTCTCTCCCTCCCGACTGCACGTAGGCGAAGCCCTGCTGCAGAAACTCTCCACCACTTGCACCGCGTCGTCGCGTTGTAGATCCAATACGTCTCTCCACCATACTTGCTGGACCGAGGAAGGAGGAGACGTCGAGGTGCTGCACGTGTGCATCTCTCGGAGGCATCGCCACTTGCGGTGTTAGATCGGATCGGATCGCGAGGAGGAGAAGCAAGTACGACTACATCACCCACGTTCCGACGAACGTTCCGCTGTGCGAATCTTCAAGGGTATGAAGATCTCATCTATTCCCCCTCGTTGTTTGCATCTCCTAGATTAGATCTTGGCTTTCCCGTTCGCATTCGTAGAATTTTTTTGATTTACTATGCTGCGAAACCCTTCAGTGGTATCAGAGCTAGATCTATGCGTAGATGTGTTTCACGAGTAGAACGCAACATGGTTGTTGCGGGCGTTGATGTTTTCTGTTGCAAGCCTCTTGTTTGTGTTCTTCTTATGACGCGGGATAGTGAGATCGAAGCGGTCCAGTCCAACTTTACGCGACGTCGTTCGCGAGACCGGCTCTGCACTTGACATGTGGCTTGTTCCACACATGCGGCTGGTGGATGCGAGTTTCTATCACTATAGTTGTCATGAGATTTACACCGGAGTTTGGCAACCATAATATCACCGTTGTGGCTTTCCGTAGGTAAGAATCGTTCTTAGCTTGCTACTCCCATAAGCCACGTAAAACATGCAACAACAAAGTAGAGGCGTCTAACTTGTTTTTGCAGGGAGTGTTTTCTGTGATATGGTATGGCCCAAGATGTGATGTGTATGTTGTATGAAATGATCATGTTTTGTAATGTTTCACGACTTGCATGTCGATGAGTACACAACCGGCAGGAGCCATATGGTTGTCTTTATAATTGTGTATGACCTGTGTGTCAACTTCTTATACGCCATGTAATAGTTTCACTTTATCGCTAAGTAGTTAGCAATAGTTGTAGTTGCTATTCGTGGTGGAGGCAATCATGGTGGAGTGATGGAGATCATGTCGGCACGCACAAGATGGAGATCATTGCGCGAAGATTGGCTATACCATGTCACATAAAGTTATATGCATGTGATGTTTATCCTTTTATGTATCTTATTATGCTTAGATCGCGACGGTAGCATTATAAGATGATTCCTCACTTAAAGATCAAGATATAACTGTGTTCTCCCCATGTATGCACCGTTGCGAAAGTTCGTCGTGTCCAAGCATCACGTGATGATCGGGTGCTATAGACTCTACGTTCACATACAATTGGTGCAAGCCAGTTTTGCACACGCGGAAATACTTGGGTTTGACTTGACGAGCCTAGCATTTAGAGACATGGCCTCGGAACACATGAACCGAAAGGTTAAGCATGAGTCATATGAATGATATGATCGACACTTTGTTGTCCACCATTGAAACCACATCTCTTCTCGTGAAGATCGGATTAGGTGTGGTGGATTTGGATCATGTTCACTAAACAACTTGAGGGATGTTGAATTTAGTGGGAGTTCATCTAGTAATTTGATTAAGTTGAACTAGTTATCATGAACATAGTCTAATTTGTACTTGCAAATATTGTAGATCAAATGGCTAAGTCCAACTTCAACATTTTCGCTGAGAAAGAAAAGCTTAGAAACAATGGGTCTAACTTCACCAACTGGTTCTACAATCTGAGAATCATTCTCTCTGGCGGTCAAAAGGACTATGTCCTTGAGAATGCGCTAGGTGACGCCCTTGTTGTAGATGCGCCGGCTGATGAGAAAGCTGTCTATCAGTCGCGCAAAGATGATTATGGAGTGATTAAGAGCACCATGTTGTTTGCTATGGAATCGGACCTTCAAAATTGTTTTGAAGACTATCCCGGTCCCTTTGAGATTCTTGAGGAGCTGAAAACTATGTTTCAGACTCAGGCCCGTTCTGAGAGATATGAGATCTCTGAGAAATTCTTTAACTGCAAGATGGAGGAAGGGAGTTCCGTTAGTGAGCGCGCCATTGTAAGATCCCTCCTTTGTAAAGGAATGGATCCCTGTGATTGCAATGCTAGTCCCTAGATCAATGCTAGCATCCACAGTTTAAGATGAAGTACACAGATACAAAGGTTGTTTATTACATTCATTCCAGAGATAGAACATAGTCTCTTACAACTCAGGGCCAAAGGCCTAATACAAGAGTTTATGGAATAAGTAAATAAACATAAGTCCTCATCTTCATGTGCCACAGGCAAGCATGTTGAGTGTAGACTCATGACTCCTACTCATCATCGGAGTAACCTGCAACATCACAAGTTATAGCCACAGAGGGTCAATACTTTGGAATAGTATTGGCAAGTGATACCTTAGTAAATTTTAAGTGGACTCTATTACTATATGCATTTTGGCTAAGTGTAGCTTGGCTTGCTTTGCTCAAAATAGATTTTTCCTATTAGTTGAAATCACTAAGTTTTTCTTTGTCAAAACTTCCCAAGAAACCTCCAATAGACATTGGGGTCCTTCACCCTTGTTCACCCACAAGTTTTTAACTTAGAAGTTGGAGTGATGAGATTCTTGTAGCTTCCATGTCTTGATGCTCAAGTTGTCCATTGCCATGGACTTGGCTAAGTACTTAGATTTTCCAACTGCAGAGGTTGTGCACTTTCCCCACCAGACTTGGTTTCCCAAGACAGGACCTTTCAGAAGCCTTTCCTTAGTCAAATGGACGCGCTCCAACCTATCATTCCCACTACCACCAACTGTCCAAGTGACTAAGTTCTAGCAACATATATGATCATGGCAGAGCCCATATTGCCAAGTGGTTGCACTGTAAGCTTTCTCAACACTTGGCCTCCAAATCCCTTTGTGCCTGGGTGGCATACCACAAGTGAGATACACAAGCCAAATCCATGGTCTTGTGTATCCACTCAACCAAAAACCACCATTCAAGTCCCATTCCACCCAGGAAGTTCATTGACTTAGTTGTTTTATTAAGAAAAGCATGAGTCCCAAAGGACTTATAATTATTTCACCATAGTATGTACATACTTCACCAACCCTTGTTTTCTACTAGCTAGGCTAAGCATGGCATAGTAACTTAACATAGGAAGATTCCCTAGCATTTCTACAATTCTATACTACATAGGATTTCCCAACATAGCATGTGGCAAAAGTATCATGCAAGGCTTAGCAAATTAATTCTAATGCTTATTCAAAATAAGGGATGGAAATATCATGAAGTATCACTTGCCTTGGTAATGGGGAGAGTAGCACTCTTCACAATCACAGTCACTAGCAAAATCTACACAAAAATTTGTAGCATACAATTACACACAATTTATATACAATCAAAAATATGAATGCATGTATGCAAGAATTTGCTAAGTGATGATTTTGAAAATTCTACCAAGCAAGTGCATGATACAGAAACATAACAAGCCACAAAGTTTGCTAACTAAATTTATTTAGCCCTAAAACAATTGCTAAACAAAAACTATAATCAAAATGGACCTAAACTCGTTTCTGCATACAAAGTCATTTTAACAGTTACTATTTGTTAAACACATTGCATATTCAGAAAGGCCTTGATTCACTGATTCCAACGGTATAAAGTTTGCAAAATTCTAACGTGGCAATCAAAAGTTATAGCTGATTGAAATTTGGATCTAAATCTGATTTGAATTCTGTTTTTGATTTAAACTCTAGCCACGCGTCGCAATACTACTGGCGCGTACCGATTCGCGCGGATCGGCAGATGCAGACCGCAGGATCTAAATAAATCGCACGGTCCTGAACGCGTACCTCTTCGCTGTTAAGTGATTCTATCCTGTCGCTTGGATCTAGATCTAACGGTGCTCGAGCACGCGACCATGTCCTGGCGGAGCGCGGCGTCAGCGAGCGGCGGAGCGCTCTGTCTACGGCGGCGCTAGCGTTTCAGGTCGTGCGCGAGAGGGAGAAGGGTCATACCTCAACCGCAGGAGGCTGCTGATACTCAAGGTAGCGTTGGTTTGCAAAGGGGTGTGCAGAAATGGTCTCTGGAGCTCGTCGGAGTTGCGGGCAGCGTCGGTAGCTTGCAGTCGTGGTCCTTGCCGAGGTTTGGCGTCGCCCTAGCACGAATCAGTGACATCAGGATTTGCGCAAGACATAGGCGAACAAGCTCGTGTGGAAGAGGGGGCAAGGGGCGTTCGGGTTTTACCTTAATTGGTCGCCGGAGTTTATCGACGGCGCAGGTGGTTTTGGTCGCGAACGGAGACGACGACCTGGGTCACGAGTAGGCAAAAGGAAGGCATCAGCGTAAGCGCGAGATCATTCCGAGCATCCTCGTTTGAACCAGAGAGAGGGGTGGTCGAGGCTCACCGTAATTGGCCGCCGGAGTTGTCGGTACTGCGGGGTTTCGAGGGCAATTGCGCGCAGCCTGGTGGCGGAGTGAACGAGGAGAGGGGGGAAATGCTTGCGAGGCAGAGGGGTTTAAGTAAGCCTAGGCGCGACAGGAAACGCTTGCGGAATAATGGGCAATTACACCGCGCCATTACCGGCCTTGACAGCAGCAGCGACGTGGTCGCGGGCGTGGTTTGGGGAAGACGACGGTGACGTGGACGGGGCCCGCTGATCAGCGAAATAAATAGAGGGGGCGTGGGGTCTGGCTGTCAGTGGCTGAATGGGTGTGCTCGCGTGTGAGAGAAGAAAAGAGATGCCCCGGGTGGGCTTGCTGGGCCTACTCCGTTGCTGGGCTAAAATGGCAGCGCTCGGCCTTTTCTATTTGTTTGCTTCTTTTCTTTTTCTGAAGCGATTTTCTGAATTGGTTTTGATATGAATTCAAACTCTTTTTGAATTCAAACTTTTTCTGGGTTTTTGCAGGGTGCAGTAGTCTCCAATTTAAGCACACAATCAGGTGGTTTGCTAAGTAAGGGCTTGGTCAAGCTTGGGGATCAAAATAACAGAGACTAGGCATTTGGTTTGCAAAATTTGAAAAATGGTTTTTGAATTTATTTCCAAGTTTTGTAAAACATGGTTCAAACCAAACTCAATCCTTTCTATGAGGAAGACAAACAAACTAAGTTTTAAGTCACTCAAACTTTCAAATGGTGATGACCATTTGATTTAAATCTG
Source organism: Avena sativa (assembly GCA_916181665.1). NCBI lineage: Eukaryota > Viridiplantae > Streptophyta > Magnoliopsida > Poales > Poaceae > Avena > Avena sativa. The sequence continues at coordinate 423,103,245 of OV702293.1, forward strand.
TTCACATAAAATCATAGCACCATGTGCTTCTGTTTTCTGAAATGAGTTTGAAATTTGATCTCAAATCTATATGCATGCATGAATGATATGCAAACTTTGAATTTATGATTTTAGGGATGTTACAGCCATAAAGATGTCGGGCTACACTCAACGCCTTGAGCAACTGGACTGCAAGATTACAGAGGAGCTCAAGATTGACAGGGTTCTGCAATCACTCCCTCCCAGCTACAAAAGTTTTGTAGTGACTCATAATCAGATTGGTTCCACTGATACGATCACCGAGCTCTTCGCAAAGCTGAAGGCTGCGGAGGTGGACATCAAAAAGTATAATCATGTGTTGATGGTCAACAAGCCCCCCACCTTCAAGAAAGGTAAGGGTGCAAAGAAGCCCTTCAAGAAAGGCGGCGGCAAGCGCGTTGCCCCTGCTGAGAAGAAGCTCAAGTCTGGACCTAAGCCGGACACTGAGTGCTTCTATTGCAAGGACAAGCGTCACTAGAAGCGCAACTGTCCGAAGTACTTAGCGGACAAGAAGGCTGGCACCATCAAAGGTATATTTGATATACATGTTATTGATGTTTTTTCCTTACTAGCCCTCGTTGTAGTGCCTGGGTATTTGATACTGGTTCAGTTGCTAATATTTGTAACTCGAAACAGGAGCTACGGAATAGACGGCGGCTTGCGAGGGATGAGGCGACGATGCGCGTTGGCAACGGATCAAGAGTTGATGTGATGGCCGTCGGCACGCTCTCTTAGTTTTACCTTCGGGATTAGTTTTAAACCTTAATAAGTGTTATTATGTGCCTGCGTTGAGCATGAACATTATTTCTGGATCGTGTTTATTGCAAGATGGTTATTCATTTAAATCGGAGAATAATGGTTGTTCTATTTATATGAGTAACATCTTTTATGGTCATGCACCTGCTGTGAATGGTTTATTTCTTCTGAATGTCGAAAGGGATGAAACACACATCCATAACATTGAGGCTAAGAGATGCAAAGTAGATAGTGATAATACTACTTATTTGTGGCACTGTCGTCTAGGTCATATTGGTGTAAAACGCATGAAGAAACTCCATTCTGATGGAATTTTGGAGTCTCTTGATTTGAATCATTTGACACATGCGAACCATGCCTCATGGGCAAGATGATCAAAACCCCGTTCTCCAGAATGATGGAGCGAGCAACGGACTTGTTGGAAATCATACATACCGATGTATGCGAACCGATGAATGTTTCGACGCGCGGTGGATATCACTATTTTCTCACTTTTACCGATGACTTAAGTAGATATGGGTATATCTATTTAATGAAACATAAATCTGAAACATTTGAAAAGTTCAAAGAATTTCAGAATGAAGTGGAGAACCATCGTAACAGAAAAATGAAGTTTCTACGATCCGATCGTGGAGGTGAATATTTGAGTTATGATTTTCTCACGCATCTTAAAACAAGCAGAATCGTTTCGCAACTCACGCCACCCGGAACACCACAGCGCAATGGTGTGTCTGAACGCCGGAATCGAACCCTATTAGATATGGTCCGATCGATGATGTCTCGTACTGATTTGTCGTTATCATTTTGGGGTTATGCATTAGAAACCGCTGCATTCACTTTAAATAGGGCACCATCTAAATCCGTTGAGACGACACCGTATGAACTGTGGTTTGGTGCTAAACCTAAGTTGTCGTTTCTTAAAGTTTGGGGATGCGAAGCTTACGTCAATAAGTTGATGCCGGACAAGCTCGAACCCAAAGCGGAGAAATGCGTCTTCATAGGATACCCTAAGGAAACTATTGGGTATACCTTCTATCACAGAACCGAAGGCAAAGTGTTTGTCGCAAAGAACGGTTCCTTTCTTGAGAAGGAGTTTCTCTCGAAAGAAGTGAGTGGAAGGAAAGTAGAGCTAGACGAGGTTGTTGAACCTTCTCTTGAGTTGGAGAGTAGCACAGCATCTGAAATTGTTCCAGTGCCGCCTGCACCAACAATAGAGGAAGCTAATGACAAGGATCATGAAGCTTCGGACGATGCTGCTACTGAACATTGCAGGTCGACAAGGTCGCATGCCCCTCCTGAGTGGTACGGCAACCCTGTCTTAACTGTCTTGTTGGTAGAAGACAGTGAACCTATGAACTATGAGGAAGCGATGATGAGCCTAGACTCTGAGAAATGGCTAGAGGCCATGAAATCCGAATTGGGATCCATGAGCGAAAACCAAGAATGGACTTTGGTGGACCCTCCTAGCGACCGAAAGGCCGTTGAGTGCAAATGGATCTTCAAGAAGAAAACAGACGCGGATGGTAATGTTACCGTCTATAAAGCACGACTTGTCGCAAAAGGTTTTTGACAAGTTCAAGGTGTTGACTATGATGAGACTTTCTCTCCCGTAGCGATGTTTAAGTCCATTCGGATTTTATTAGCAATTGCTGCGTTTCATGATTATGAAATATGGCAGATGGATGTCAAGACTGCTTTCCTCAATGGCAACATTAATGAAGAGTTGTATATGATGCAACCCGAAGGTTTTGTCGATCCTAAGGATGCTGATAAAGTATGCAAACTTCAGCGTTCCATTTATGGACTGAAGCAAGCATCTCAGAGTTGGAACCTTCGTTTTGATCAAGTGATCAAGAGCTTTGGATTTGTTCCAAATTGCTACGAAGCTTGTATCTACAAGAATGTGAGTGGGAGCTCAGTGACATTTCTGGTACTGTATGTGGATGACATATTGATTATTGGAAATGACATTAACATTCTTAACGATGTGAAGAGTTATTTGAACAAGTGTTTTTCAATGAAAGACCTAGGTGAAGCTGCTTATATATTGGGCATCAAAATCTATAGAGATAGACAAAGACGCCTGATAGCTTTAAGCCAGAGTACATACCTAGACAAAGTTCTGAAAAGGTTCAGAATGGATAAGGCAAAGAAAGGTTCAGTGCCTATGTTGCCAGGTAAGATATTGAGCAAGGCTCAGTGTCCAGCTATGGTAAATGATAGAGAAGCTATGAGCAAAGTGCCTTATGCCTCGGCCATAGGTTCTATCATGTATGCCATGCTGTGTACTAGACCGGATGTGTCCAATGCTCTTAGTTTGACGAGCAGATATCAAAGTGATCCAGGAGTGGAACACTGGACAGCCGTGAAGAACATCCTAAAGTACCTAAATAGGACTAAAGAAATGTTCTTAGTCTATGGGGGTGATGAACAGCTCGTCGTAAAAGGTTACGTCGACGCTAGTTTCGACACTAACAAGGATGATTCTAAATCTCAGACAGGATATGTTTATATTTTGAATGGAGGAGCTGTGAGCTGGGGAAGCTGCAAGCAAAGCGTGATCGCGGGATCTACAGTAGAAGCGGAATACATGGCTGCTGCAGAAGCATCAAGTGAAGGAGTTTGGATCAGGAACTTCATCACTGAGCTTGGCGTGGTTCCAAGTGCATTGGACCCACTAGAGATATTGTGTGACAACACTGGCGCCATAGCACTCGCTAAGGAACCAAGATATCATCCAAAGACCAAGCATATCAACCGCAAGTTTCATATAATCCGAGATTATATAGCAGATGGAGATCTGAAGATTAGCAAAGTACATACAGATCTGAATGTCGTAGATCCATTGACTAAACCTCTTCCACGTGCAAAACATGATCAGCACCTCAGTGCCATGGGTGTTAGATTGTTGCCAAATGTAAACTAGATTATTGACTCTAGTGCAAGTGGGAGACTGTTGGAATTATGCCCTAGAGGCAATAATAAAGATGTTATTATTATAATTCTTGTTCATGATAAAGTTTATATTCCATGCTAGAATTGTATTAAGCGGAAACTTTAATACTTGTGTGGTTTGTGAACAACACCGTGTCCCTAGTATGCCTCTATGGACTAGCTCATTGATTAATGATGGTTAAGGTTTCCTAACCATAGACATGAGTTGTCAATTAATAATGAGATCTTATCATTGGGAGAATGATATGATGGACGGACCCAAACTAAGCGGAGCAATTAGATCGTGTCATCGTGTTAATCTTTGCGAAGCTTTTCTTATGTCAAATATTGTATTCCTTAGACCATGAGATAATACAACTCCCTGGTATCGGAAGAAAGCTTTGAGGTCATCAAACGTCATCCTATTAGAGGGTGATCATAAAGGTGTCTCTCAGGTGATCGGAAAGTACCTGTTGGGTTGTATGTATCGAGATGGGATTTGTCCCTCCCAAGTCGGAGAGATATACTTCAGGCCCACTCGGTAATCGATATCAACACCGCTTGCAAGCATGTGGTTAAGGAGTTAATCATAAAGTGATATCGGATTACGGAATGAGTAAAGTACTTGCTGTGAACGAGATTGAACTAGGTATGACGGTACCGACGATCAAATCTCGGGCAAGTAAAATATCACGAGACGAAGGGAATATATATGGGATTGATTGAATCCTGGCATCGTGGTTCATCCGATATGATCATCGATGAATGTGTGGGAGTCAATATGGGTTTCCAGACCCCGCTATTGATTATTGATAGAAGATCATGTCTGCATATTCTCGAACCCGAAGGGTCACACACTTAACGTGTCTCGACGCTAGGATAGATTGGATAATTGGTTTATGAGTTTTTGTTCAGAGTCTTGGATGGGATTCGGGACGTCACGAGAGGTTCCGGAATGGTCCGGAGAATAAGATTCATATAAGGCAATGCAGTTTTTGGAGTTCGGAATTGTTTCGGGTTAATCGGTATTGTACGGGAAGCTTCTAGAACCTTCTGGAAGGGGACCAACGTGGCCCCACTTGCCGGGCGGGGGCATGGGCCTATGAGGGAGTGCCCTGGCCGCATTGGGCCAGGGGCACAAGGCCCCATAGGGCCCAGCCGGCCAAACCTAGGGAAACCCTAGGGGAGCTTCTAGAAGGAGGGAACTTGCCCCCCACTCCTCCCTCCTTGGCCGCCGGCCCTAGGGCTTGGGGGAGGGGCAAGGGCTGGCCGCCCACCCCTCTATATAAAGAGGGCTGGGGGCGCACCCCCTCCCACACCTCCTCCTCAAGCCCTAGCCGCCCTGCTGCCCTCCTCTCTCTCCCTCCCGACTGCACGTAGGCGAAGCCCTGCTACAGAAACTCTCCACCACTTGCACCGCGTCGTCGCATTGTAGATCCAATCCGTCTCTCCACCATACTTGCTGGACCGAGGAAGGAGGAGACGTCGAGGTGCTGCACGTGTGCATCTCTCAGAGGCATCGCCACTTGCGGTGTTAGATCGGATCAGATAGCGAGGAGGAGAAGCGAGTACGACTACATCACCCACGTTTTGACGAACGTTCCGCTGTGCGAATCTTCAAGGGTCTGAATATCTCATCTATTCCCCCTTTGTTGTTTGCATCTCCTAGATTAGATCTTGGCTTTCCCGTTCGCATCCGTAGAAATTTTTTGATTTACTATGCTGCGAAACCCTTCAGTGGGTTCCAGATGTCATCCACTATGCGGGTAAGCTTCTGAGTGGAAAACAGTTCGGGGGAGGGAAAGAAATGGGCTATGCTGTTGGGCTGGGATGGGCTTGCTGGCTGGGCTGTCTTTGTTTCATTTTTTTTGTACAGGTTGTTTTTCCTTTTTCTTTTTCTATTTATCTGTTTTGATTTTGTTTAATTATTTCAAACAACTATTTGAACTCAAACTTTAACCAATCTTTGTGTATATTCAAATACTGATTAATAATACATTCTAAAGTCAAATTTAGAATAATTATTTTATTTTTTTGGGGGTATATTAATTATTTAAAAAAGCCTTTATCTTAATTCAAACAAGATTTCAAATATAATTTTCAACTCTTATTTGAATTCAAATTTTTACCAAACCTTTTTCATTAGGTTTATTTATTTAATGGGGTGCTAAATAATTCACTTTGAATTATTTATAGTATTTTAATATGATTGTTAATCATTTTTAATTTGGGCAATTGTTTTTATTCCAATGAAATTCAAATGTGGTTTTAATTCCATATAACTTTATTTAAATGATTCTTTATTTCACTTGAGGTAATTAAATAACTTTTATTCCACTTGGGTAAATTCCAATTATTTTCCCCTGATTTAATTAATCATTTCTATTAGGGATTTGTCTTTATTCAATTAGAAATAGAATTTGGTTAATGCCATTTTATTTTTTTTGAAAATTATTTATCCATTATTTTATTTGGATTTGGATTATATTTATTCCATTTGCTTATGGATTAGGTCAACATTTAATTTGGCCTTTAAATATTCCTCATTTAATATTTCTATCTTTATCTTATAAAATCCATATCTTTTTATTTATAGATCCAAACTTGGTGATTCCAATTTGTAAAATCTTATTTGATATTTATTTATCCTTTTAAATATCTTTAGGATTAATTTCTCACCATTTGGTATGGAGTTTTAGATAGGTGCTTTAATAGCATTGGAAATTCAATTTCCTGATCTTATTAGATTGATAAGTTTTTATTTATGGCTCCAAATTGAATGAAATCAATTTCTATGGTTTTATAATATTTCTATTTGTCATTCTTGATCATTTATAAATGTTTGTTGACAAAATTTTATATGGATCAAAACCATGGTCTTAGAGATATCTTGGAAATGATTTTATTCCATTAAGGTTTTAGGGTTTGGGTTTATTTCCCAAGTGTTTAAATTTTCCATATGCATTTATGAAGAAGGCATTTCACTTTTTTTGAATTTAGTTGGGTTCAAACATTAATCAAAGTTTGTTCAAGATGGGTTTTTAAGTTTCCATTTAGAAACAAAAAGTTTCTTTTCACCCTAAATTTCAACAATTATTTATTTATTTTATTTATTTTTCACATTACAAAATTTGGAAAATTTTGGGATGTGACAGGCCAGCTTACAGTGGTGCTAGAGGTTAGTTAAGGTTCCTAGATGATCTACTAAGGCTAGTTGTAACCAGAGAGGGAACAAGGTTGGCCCAAAACACTGCTCAACATAGTGTTTTTGATTTTGTTGATTTGAATCTGCAACCTGTTTGATGAAATGGCCGCATGAACTTAAGTTTTGAATTTTGAAAAGATTTTTGGTGGGTGTGCTAGGCATGTGTTGAGGGTTCTGCGGATGCTTGGATTTTGAGATTTGAGCTTGTTTGAGTGGTTTTTGAAATAGTGGGATCTTCCCATATGAAATAGATTCAATTTTAAATTGTCATTTAAACTAAGAATTTAAATGTTTTTGGATGATCACAAAGTGTGACTTGGTACCTTATTATGAGTGCTATCAAGGGGTGCAAAGATCCGTACATGTTTCTGTTAAGTTCTGAAAGTTAGAGATAGACAAAGTAGGCATGGGAGTTAATTTCGCCAAAGTGACCATTCACCTATTTGTTTATTTTGACTTGTTTGTCTTTGGGAAAAGTTTGGGGATTGTTTAGATGATGTTTATTTCACCTAAGAATCATTTTAGAAGCACAGAAACATAGAACCATGGCAATGCAAAAGAGTCCAAATTTTAATACACACCCATATGAATGCTTTCATACTTTTAATTGGAAAAGTTTTTGCTAACCCTAATTTTGATGATTAGATTTGGATGATCCAAGTTTAGTATTTTTGGGATGTTACACGTAGAGCCTGTTGGGAGACCCCAAGAGCAAGGTGTGATGAGCACAGCAGCAAGTTTTCCCTCAGTTATGAAACCAATGTTATCCAACCAGTAGGAGCAAGGAAACAACTCCAAGGTGTTGCTAGCAACTTGGAACCTGCACAACACAAACTCAATACTTTGCCCCAACTTAAAGTGAGGTTGTCAATCTCACCGATTTGCTGAAAACAAAGGATTAAACGTATAGTGTGGAAGATAATGATTTGCTTGTAGAAAGTAAACAGGAAACGATAAACAGTAGATGGTATATCAATGATAAAGATTGGACGGGATCCACAGTTCACTAGAGGTGTTCTCCTTAAGATAGATAGCATATTGGGTGAACAAATTACAACCGGGCAATTGAGAGATTGAGAAAGCATACAATGCATATACTAGACATCTTGACTCCTACGAGATTTGATTGGGCATTACAACATAATACATAGACCGTAATCCAATTGCATCTATGACTAATAATACACCTTTAGGTTATCATCCGAACCCCTTCCAGTATTAAGTTGCAAAGCAACATATAATTGTATTAAGCAATGTGTGTAAAGTAAACAATACAATTGCCCCATGACAAAAGATTTTTGTTTTCTCCCTAGTAGAAACAACACATCTACAACCTTAGATATTTCTGTCACTTCCCCAGATTACTAGAGGCATGAACCTACTATCAAGCATAAATACTCCCTCTTGGAGCTGCAAGCATTGATACGTCCATTTTGCATCACTATTTTATATCATAATTTGCTGTTATTCATTGATATATTTTATATTAAGAGGTGATACTTATGTTATTTCATCTATTTTGCATGTTGGATGACTTTTGGAGGATGAACTACCGTAGTCAGGATTCTGATGCAAAGTGGTGTCTAGATGCAATATAAGCGTAGATAAAAAAATCCATAAAATATATGGAAATCCCTATTTTTCAGAAGACGAAACAAGCCAGAAGGGGAAGTGGAGATGGGCCACACAAGGCCCAAACCACCCCCTGGTGCGCCCCCCCTAGGCCACGCCACCAGGTGGTGTGGCCACCCTGGCCCACCTATGGCATCGCCCTTTGGCGTATTTAATCCTCCCGAAACCCTAAGACTCAGGGAGCAACCATAGAAATATTTCGCCGCCTCTGCGGGGTTGATAGAGACAGAAAGAGCTCTCCGGTAGGCAGAATTCTGCCGGGGAAATTCCTTCCCGGAGAGGGAAGATCGTTGCCATCAACACCGTCATCAAGCTAGACTTCATCGGGATCATCCTCACCATCATCTCTACCAACACCATCACCACCACTCCATCCCGCTGTAACAATTGGGTTGAATCTTGCATAGTTCTTACGGGAAACTTTCCTGATGTTGATTTTGATGCTATTGATTGGAACCATTTAATTATTGTTTATGTTCATATTTTTACTTATCATTATATAATCTCTGATCTTGATCCATATGATGTCTCGTGAGTAGTTCGTTTAGTTCTTACGGACATGGGATAAGTCATGTTGTTAGTAGTGGAATTGTGTTGAGAAATATTCAATGGTTTGATATTTAAGTTATGGTGTTATTCTTCTAGTGGTGTCATGTGAACGTCGACTACATGATACTTCACCATTTATGGTCCTAGGGGAATGCATTATGTATTTGTCTACTAATCATGGGGTTGCCGGAGTGACAGAAACCTAAACCCCCGTTAGGAAACCTTTGCACAAGGGAGTGTAGGATCTTAGAGTTTAATGTTGTTGTTAGGTTTTTATCTTAATTACTTTCTTGTAGTTGCGGATGCTTGCAAGGGGTATAACCACGAGTATGTATTAGTCCAAGTAAGGTCGGTACATTAGCATAGGTCACACAACACTTACCCAACCAAAGAAGATTAATCAACTATATAAAGCGAAAGCACTTGACAGAATTCCCATGTGTCCTCGAGAACGTTTGGTCCTCATAAGTAATACAACCAGCTTGCCCTTTGCTGAATAAAGGATTGGGCCACTTGCTGCAATTATTATTGTTGTCTTTTATTTACTTGCACTTTATTTATTTGCATTATCAAAAAACCCTAAAAATCTGTTTGCTTAGTATTACAGTGAATTCCTGATCCAAGCCACTTGTCAACACCTTCTGCTCCGTGTTGGGTTCGACACTCTTATTTATTGAAAGTACTACGGTACACCCCCTATACTTGTGGGTCATCAAGACTATTTTCTGGCGCCGTCGCCAGGGAGTGAAGCGCTATTGAAGAGTGGAAATGGTAAAGGAAATTTCTACTGTGAGTATTGTTTTTTTCTATTTGTTACTTTGTTTCCAATATGGATAAATCACTTAGTTTCCTATTTGGGAAAGCTACTACCACTTTTGAGGTAATAGATGAACCACCACCTGCTGAGATAGATCCTTTTAAAATACCTACAAAAATTGTTGATCGTGTTATGGATAACTACTATTTTGGAGATGGGACTGTCCATCCTGGTGATCATTTTCTTTTTATACACGAATTATGCGGGTTGTTCAAGTGTGCAGGTATCACAACGGAAAAAGTTAAGAAAAAGTTACTCTCTATATCATTGAAAGGTGGAGCTGAAGAATGGTATAAGCTTATGAAGAATGGACAATCTATGGAGTGGGAGGAAATTGTACCTCTCTTTTATTCTAAATTATATCCTCCTAGTGAGATTCATAAAGACCGGAATCAAATATATAACTTTTGGCCTCGTGATGGAGAGAGTACATCCCAAGCTTGGGGGAGATTGAAGTTACTAATGCTCAAATGTCCTATTCATGAGCTCCCTAATAATATTATTATTAATAACTTTTATGCAAGGCTTTCTCTTCATGATAAGGATTTACTAGATGCTTCTTGTGCTGGATCATTTACACATATGAAAGAAGAAGCTAAATGGGATATTCTAGACCGTATTCAAGAAAATACTAAAGCATGGGAGAATGACAAAGGAAGAAAGTCAGGTATAAATTATGATTATGAATGCATAAAATCTTTTATGGGAACTAATGACTTTCATAATATTAGTACTGCTTATGGTCTTGATCCTCAAGTTCTTGCAAATTGTTTTAAGGACTTTCCCTCTTATATTGAAATTCCTAAAAAGGAGTGGAACATGTATCATGCACCTTATAAAGATATTGTTAATCATGTTCCTGCTAGAAATACTGAAGTTTGTACTATTGATCATATTTTGCCTAAACCTTATATTGAGAAAATACCTTTCCTTGCTAAGGTAAAGGAACATTCTATGATAACTAGTGTGGTGAACAAAAGTACACAGAAAGCTGTAGAACCTGATGAACAAATAAATGTTGAACCCGTAGTAGCAATTGTTAAAGACATTGTCACTAAAAATATAGAAGGTGGACACAATATCTTTTGTGAAGATGTGTAGAGGTCCCAACCTTTAATAAGGTAGAGATCCCTATGTTTACAATGCTAGTCCCTGGATCAATAGCTAGCATCCACAGTTAAGATGTAATATCAAGAAACAAAGGTCATGGTACAAATTTATAACCAGGAATAAAATAATTCATTACATCTTACATAGCTCATTTGGATATCGCATTACAATGCAGCAGAAATAACTATAGCATGGAGTCCTTCATCTTCAAAGTGCCACAAGCAATCATGTTGGTTGTAGACTTGTAATCCTAATCAACACACTTCACTAACATCAAACAAACCTGCAACATAATAAGTTACATCCACAAGGGTCAATACATTTGAATTGTATTGGCAAGTGATACTATGGTAGTATAGTGGAGTCTATCATCTATATGCTTTTGGCTAGGTGGAGCTTAGGCTTGCTTTGCTCAAAATAGATTTTCCTTATCATTTGAAAACACTAAGTTTTTGTTTGTCAAAAATCACCCAATGCATCCCCCAATAGAAATTGGTGATCCTTCAACCCTTGTTCAACCACAAGTTTTAACTTAGAAATTGGGATGAGGAGATCCTTGATAGCTTCCATGTCTTGATGCTCAAATTGTCCATTGCCGGGGACACGGCTAAGTATTTAGATTTTACACTCTGCAGAGGTGGTGCACTTTCCCCACAAGACTCGACATGCATCGAGACAAGATCTTTCAGAAGCCTTCCCTTAGACCGGAATGGACGCGTTCCAACCTATCATCCCCTACCACCAACTGTCCATTAGGCTAAGTTATTGCAACCTATATGATCCAGGCCATAATGCCAAGTGGCTGCACTTGAAGCTTCTCAACATTTGACATCTCAAATATCTTTGTTCCTGGGTGGCATTCCCACAAGTGAGATACACAAGGCAAACCATAGAAATGGGCCTTGTGTAACCACTCAGCACAAACCATTATTTCCATTCCACCCAGGAGATTCATTCACTTAGTTGTTTTATTAAACAAAACACAAGTCCTTGACTTAGAAATATTCCATAGCATGAACATAATCCACCCTTGTTTTCTACTAGCTAGGCTAAGCATGATAGTAGTAGGAATCTTGACTTAGGAAAATTCTACTAAGGTTTCATTTACTAGGATTTCCCATTGCATAGTTTAATTCCATGCAAGTCCTACTTAGAAATATCACTAATGCATAGTGAAAATAATGGGACAAAAGTATGAAGCATCACTTGCCTTTTTGGTAGAGAATATAAGTTCACTCCTTGATCTTGCAATATTCACACTCCTCAAATTTCACTACAATTCAATCAAGGCACAAATTCAATCTACCATTCAATCAATTCATCACATAGAATAATAATAAAAACAAAGCAATGCATGCAAACATGCCAAAGATTGTTTTATTTGTAAAAGTGGTTTCTAATAGGTTATAAACATTTGAAAACACATATTGGTCATTTATAAAAGTGGTAAAACCATTTGATATTAAGTTAGTGAAAAATGGCCACTTTAAATCATTTTTGTTTTGTTAGAAGTGATTTAAATCAAAGCAATACTTTCTAGTGTTTGACAAATATATTTTTAAACACAAATGTTAGTGTTTTATGGTCAAGTGTTTATTATTAAGACCATTTGCAAAAGGTTTTACTTATAAACCATTTTTATACCAAAGCAATGTTTTATTTGTTAGAAATGCCTTTAAACAAAGTAATAATTTTCTAGGGTTCACCAAATATATTTTTAAATCATAAAACTTGGTGTTTAGGGTCAGAGAGTTTAAATCTAATCATTTTCCAAAGGTTTTACTCAAAAAGCATTCTTATCATATAAACAATATTTTCATTTAACTAGAAATGTTCTTATTCAAAGATTTATTCTTTAACTTCACAAAATACTCTTTTAAATCCACAAGTTGATTTATATGGTCAGTAGGTTCAAAACAAACCATTTTCCAAAGATTTTATCCTAAAAATATTTCTAGAACAAATGTTATGTTCAAAATATGCCTACACAAGTTTATGCAAAAACAACCAATGTAACAGAATCAATTTACTAAACAAAGTACATGGTTGGAAAGTATTTGTTTTGCTGATTCCATTGATATAAAATTTTCAAAATTTAGACATATGGATCAAAAGTTATGCAATTTACAAATTCAAATAACTAATAGATTCAATTCTGTTTTTAAAACAATAGACAGGGCCACATGTTGTGTTCTGTTTGGCCAAAAACGGTTCGTGCGGATCGTGCAGTGTGGTGCGTTGGATCTAATGACAATCGTGCGGCACAGATCAGCGCTTACCATTTCGTTTAATGAATCTATCGTAGCCACGCGATCTAGATCTAACGGCCGCGGTGCGAGTGACCAAGAATGGGCGGCGCTGGCGATGGCGAGTGGCGGCGGCGCGGTCAGATGGTGTAGTTGCCGGTGATTCAGGAGGCTAGAGAGAGAGAGGAGTAGCTTATAGTGACCGCATGAGTGTGGCAGGCATGCTTGGTTGGCGAAGGGGCGCACGGAGTCGAAGTGGATTGCTCGTCGGAGTTCGGGACGGCGTCGGGTGCCCTCTGTTGGAGACGGTGGCGAGGCTACGGTGCACGCCAGAGAGAAAGGAGGGTACGGTTAGATGTGCAATGTCGTGGCGAGTATGCGTGTGTGAAAGAGGAGGAGAGGGGCGGTCATATGCTACCTGGGAAACTTGCCGGAGTCGAGGTAGACGGCGGCGCTGCTCTGGTGAAGAAGTTGCCGAGGCTATAGAGATCACGCGATTAAATGAGCGGTACCGGGAGGTGTGCAGGAGGCTGGGAAGTGAGCTCGAGGAGTCCGGGAGGCAAGGAGGTGGCTGGGTTCACCGGAATTGTTTGCGAAGCTCGTCGGAGCAGAGAGAGGTCTCGGGCGAAATCGGAGCGGCCTGGTGGCGGAGAGGGTGGGGTGAGCGAGGGGAAAGAGAGAGGAGAGGCAGGCGCTTAAGATGGCATGGTCGCGGGGCTGATTTACTACGGCATTAACGTGTATTGATCTGAGTCTTAAACGGGCAGAAACCGCCGGCGAGGTCAGCGCGCGGGTGAAGACGATGACTGACGGGTGGGGCAACGGTGTCAACATAAGAGAGAGAGAGAGAGAGAGAGAGAGAGAGAGAGAGAGAGAGAGAGAGAGAGAGAGAGAGAGAGAGAGAGAGAGAGAGAAGAGGTGGGGTCTAGCGGTCAGTGGCAATGCGGGTTCGTTCTCTGGTGCGATTGGTTTTCTGCGGGGGAGAGGGCTAGTTAGGCCAGATGGGCTTAGTTGGGCTGGCTGCTTTGTTTTATTTTTTTCTTCTTCTGTTTATTTTTTATTTTTCTGTTTATTTTATTCTGTTTTGATTATATCCAAATGTTTTCAAACCTTTTTTGAATTCAAACCCATTTCAAAAGTTCAGTATAATTCTATACTGTTTTAATAGTTATTTTAAGTCTATTTTAGAATAATTCCTTTATTCATTTATGGTTTATATTTTATTTAAAATAGGCTCTTGCCCTTATTCAAATAATATTTAATTAAATTTTCAAACCCTTATTTGAAATCAAAATTTCACCAAACCTTTTCAGTAGGTTTTATTTATTTATTAGGGTGTTTAAATAACTCACTTTGAATTATTAAAAGTATTTTAATATGATTGTTAATCATTTAGTTTGGGCAAATGTCTTTATTCCAATGAAATAAAATATGGTTTTAATTCCATATAACTTTATTTAAATGATTCTTTTATTTCATTTAAGTTAATTAAATAACTTTTGTTTCACTTGGTAATTTCAATTATTATTTTCCCATGATTTAATTAATCATTCTCATTAGGGATTTGTCTTTAATCAAATGGAATAGAATTTAGTTAAGGCCATTTATTTATTTGGATATTCTTTATCCCTTTATTTTATTTGGATTATCTTTATTTCATTTGCTTGTGGACTTGGCCAAGTTTTAATTGTGGCTTTTAAACATCTTTTATTTATTTATTTATTTCTTACCTTATAAAATCCATATCTTTTTATTTAAAGATCCAAACTTGGTGATTCCAATTTGTAAAATCTTATTTAATATTTGATTATCCTTTTAAATCCTTTTAGAATTACTAGCTCATAATTTGGTATGGATTTAGATAGGAGCTTTATTGGCTTTGGAAATTTATTTTCTTTTCAACTTATTAAATCCATAAGTTTTTATCCATGGTTCCAAATTGAATGAAATCTATTTATATGATCTAATAATGTTTTTATTTATCACTCTTGATCATTTATAAATGTTTGTTGACCAATTTTATATGGATCAACTCCATAGTCTTAGAGAGATCTTGGAAATGTTTTTCTTCCATTATGGTTTTAGAGTTTTGGTTTATTTTCCAAGTGTTTAAATTTCAAGATGCATTTATGAAGAATGCATTTCACTTGATTTGAATTTAGTTGGATTCAAACTTTAATCAAAGTTTGTTCAAGATGGGTTTTTAAGTTCCCATTTAGAAACAAAAGTTTCTTTTCACCCTAAATTTCAACAATTATTTATTTTGTTTATTTATTTCAAAATTTGGAAAAATTTGGGATGTGACAAGATGCTTCTAATATTGTCTCACATCCTAGCAAAGATAGAAAAGCTAGTGTCCCTGTGCTTTCTGTTAGAATTGGTGATCATTTCTATTATGGTTTATGTGATATTGGTGCAAGTTCTAGCTTCTATTCCTTATGAGCTTTACAAAGAAATTATGCATGAAATTGGTCCTTGTGAACTTGAAGACATTGATGTAGTTATTCACCTGGCTAATAGAGAGACCATCTCTCCAATTGGTATTGTAAGATATGTGGAAGTTCTTTGTGGTAAGACTAAATATCCTCCTGATTTTCTAGTACTTGGTTCAGCAGCTAGTAAAACTTGTCCTATCATCTTTGGTAGCCCTTTCTTAAACACTTGTGGAGATATTATAGATTGTAGGAAGGAGAAAATTTTAACTAAATTTGATGGGGAATATTATGAGGTTAATTTTTCTAAATTTTCTAAAGCTCCTTATGAAAATGAATTGCCTAATGAGGATTTTAGAGTTAAACAACTTGCTTCTATTGATCCAGTTCTTGACCTTAAACCTCTTTTTGACAATTTTAAATATTCTCATTTTGATGATAAGAATGTTTCTTGTGATAGTTACATTGTTATTTTATTCATAATGCTACTGAAAATTATTATGAGAGAGGGAAACATGGTTTTATGCATCTCAATAATATTAAGCTTCCCCGCTTTATGTTGAATGTTTTGAAATTGCACTTATTTTGCCTTCCTTTGCTAATAGCCTCTTGTTTCAATAATTTGTTTTCTTACAAAATTCCCTTACATAGGAAGTGGGTTAGACTTAACTGTGTTGGATATTTGCTTCTGGATGTCTTTTACTCCAAATCCATATTTACTATGTGAGCATCTTTGAAATTATCATGCCTATCTTAATGGCTATAAAGAAAGAGCTTTTGGGAGACAACCCATTATAGTTTTCTTTCTGTTTTTGTTTCTTTGAGTCATGGAAGTTATTACCTCTGTAATAACCTCTACTTATCCTTTTTGTTTGGTTTTTGTGTCAAGATTATCCTCTTTTGAGAAGGAGGTGGGATGTGGGGAAGTTGCTGTCCTGGTACAGATTTTTTGTGCGTCACTGTAAAAAATCCCAGTACGTCGGATTGAGTTGTAATTTTCTTTTCTTGTGCACCAACTTATTATCTAACTTTCGTTAGTTTTGCGCTTTTCGATTTGAGCAACAGAAGATTTTCAAAAAAATCAATCTTTACCTACTGGTCTGTTTTGACAGATTTCTGTCATTTTTGCATTTGCCTCTTAAATCGATTTCCTTTTAAATTCTTTTGGGCTTTTAAAAGGAGTTTCTATAGTAGCTTATGTATTGATGGACTTCAGTTGAAACTACATCCAAAGGTTTATTATCTTGCATACACTAATGTTGCTAATGAAGATTGTGTGAAGTCTTGTATGAAAGTTTTCAAGTGTTGGGAGAGAATGATGTAATGAGATGAAGAATGGTCAAATGCTCAAACATTATATTTTGGAGATTCTTATAATGAAGATATTGATATTATTCAAGTGGTGACTCCGGAAAAATTTATTAAAGACCAAATTCAAGAACCTGCAGAGTCCGTTTTCGAATAGGTAACAGTTCTGGTAAGAAAAGGTTTGCGAAAAACTTACCAATTTATATTTTTGCAGTTTTTATTCAATATGGAAGATAACGAGTCGAAAGAGGGAAGTAAATGGAGCTCGTGTGGCCCACACCACCCTATGGCACGAGCCCACCTAGTCGCGCCACTAGGTGGTGTGACCATCCCGGAGCCCGTCTCGTCCTGTTTTCTTCCAGTACCTTCCTTTTGTCATTAAACTTTGTAATATATAATCCCCCGGATCCCCCGAGGTCTGTGTATTGTGTTCTCATCGTGTTTTCGTTTAGATCTGTTTCTGTCAGGAACTATTCTCAAGTTTAGAAGCACAATGGTCTCCGCCAACGACAAGGGCAAGAAGATTGTGGAAGATGACCTCCAAGACCCCAAGCAGGAGGAGGAGATCGTGGCTGAAGTTAAAGAAGAAGTGGAGGAAGACAAGCGTCCGCGCACCCGCGCCACCGTTGCAAGCATTGGAGTGGTGACAAAACATGTCAAGCTCAAGAGGACTGCACGGATGTCCACATGAGGGAAATTTCCGCGTCCTTGCTTATCTCCACGGTCACTTCCTCCACGTACCAAGAACTCCTTCCATACTCTTATACATGAGCTGCAATTCCAAAATATGCCTAAGGGAAAGTTGCCCTCTAGCTGGGATATGCCTCGTTCTAACCACACAGGGAAAGAATACTTTAAGGAGGAAGAGTGGGGAAAGAATCACAAGGACTGGGATTCTCGGTCTGACATGATCATGAACAGCATTGAGCATAATTCGGAGTTGATTCGTACTCTAGCCTTTGAGATTGAGGATTTGAAGAAGTTGACTGAAAATCTTATCGAGAGAACACCACCACCACCGAAGGAGTAATTCATCATCAGGTTTTGGCATCCCCTTGGTTTATTCCAAGCTTGGGGGAGTGTCGCAGTATCACATCATTATCTTTCATCTTTTTACCTTTTTAGTAGAGTCATATCATGAGGAGAGATGTTATCATATAGGATGGTTTTCATTGTGGAAGTATCTCTCCTCTAGTTGGTTATCTATGTATCCCTTGGTGTGATTGCCGTTATGGAATATTAATGAGAAGTTTCATCATTTACTTTTTGCACATCTTATTTTAGTTTGCAATTTCTGTTATATGATTGATCTTGTTGTTAGTATTGGTATCACTTTGGGAGCATCAAGTAAATTTAGTTGGTTTTGGCAAACCTAGCTTTGGTCAGTAGCAACACTTTTTGAGATTTTAAGGAAAAGACAAAAGTACTTATAGATATATTATTATTTTATTTCTTTCTTGTTTTAGCTCATAAGCTTAGTATTATTTAGTTAATATAATTTGTGATTCCAAGGAAGATTGTTTCTATCACTTATATGTTTGTTTGTTTCCTTAAACTCTTATGCTTGCTACCCAGCCTTGCTATCCAAAAATCTGTACTAAGAGGAGAATGCTTCTCATGCATCCAATCCTTGAACTAAAACCTATGCCATTTGTGTCCACCATATCTACCTATTAGCATTATTGATATTCCAAGTAAATTCTCAAGTATTATCTATCTTCCAAATTAAAAACTTATTTGTTATGTGAAAACTAGTGATTAAAGCTCTCACGAACTTGATGGCACACTTTATTTTCCTGCCCTTAATGAACTTGAACCCTTGTGCCCATCTATGTTGTCTATATGCTTGCACTCATAAGTTGGGAATTAGAAGAACCATGCTGTCATGGGGAACGCTTTCAACACCTGTACATATTATCCAGTTGATATCATGATCTTTTGATTACGGATGTCGGCAGTGTGAAATAAAAGGGGAGCTTGTAAGCTCATGGAGTTTGTATATGTGTTAGAGAAACGCCTAGGCGGCTAGCCTAAGCCATGCCTAATCATGGTGGAAAATTACAATGTAACCATAATGAGCATTCTGTGAAGCATCCTCAATAAAAACCTGTGCAAATAGCAAATAAAAAGATCGCTCAGATGCTCATTGTCTGTTGCCTTGTCATTTTGATATGGGATAACTCATGTTTCATGGGGCAAGGGGTACCCTATTGGCGGTTCTCTATGATACACATATACTTACAATGACAAGAACTTGCTTGTGACTAAAGCTGAGTAGCATGAGGAACGACCCTCATACTCAAGGGACATGAAATTTCCAACTTATGATTTGTCAAGCATATACTTCATATTTGTTCACTTTAACCTTAATCACTTCAAGATGCTTATGATAGGGGAAATGCGAGCTCAAAGCTAGTAAGTACCATAATCTGTTGGAAGCTCTTTATGAACCTTGAAATCCCTGCTTCCCTCTGTGAAGGGCCTATCTTTTACTTCTATGTTGAGTCTGTAAACCTATTCTTTTCTATCTCAAGCAAGCATTTGAGTTGTTGTGATTCAATCATCCATATGTTAATGTATTCAATCTTGTTTCTTATGTTCCTTGTTTTGCATAATGCTCTTATCTGAATGAATACTACTTTGAAAGCTATCTTTGTGAAAAGCCCATTATGCTTGAACAAAAGATTTCTGCTTTATGAACTTCATTATAAAATATTTGCTTAAAACTAAGTATGATTTTTCAACTGTTATCTGACCAATAACAAGGTTTGCAATTACCAATTATGATTTTCTTTGTGCATCTTTATTGTGACTCCCATACTCGTTGCAAGTTAAGTTATATAAGAGTAAGTTGCCTTCTATTATGATTTGTGTATTAATGAATGTGATGCTTCATGTTCGTATTATTTTTATCGACACTTCACTCCATAAAAATTTGGTCATGTTTACTGAGTTCAGTTTTCGCTTAGGGACAAGTGAGGTCTAAGCTTGGGGGAGTTGATACGTCCATTTTGCATCACTATTTTATATCATAATTTTCTTCTATTCATTGATATATTTTATATTAAGACGTGATACTTATGTTATTTCATCTATTTTGCATGTTAGATGACTTTTGGAGGATGAACCGCCGAAGTCAGGATTTTGATGGAAAAAGCGGTGTCCAGATGCAATATTCGGAAAGATCAAAAAATTCCATAAAATATATGGAAATCCCTATTTTTTCAGAAGAAGAAAGGAGCCAAAAGGGGAAGTGGAGATGGGCCATAGAGGGCCCACACCACCCCCTGGCGCGGGCCCCCCTAGGTCGCGCCACCAGGTGGTCTGGCCAGCCTGTCCCACCTTTGGCATCGCCCTTTGGCGTATTTAATCCTCCCAAAACCCTAAGACTTAGGGAGCGACCACAGAAAGATTTCGCCGCCTCTGCGGGGCGGAAACTACAAAGAGAGAAAGAGCTCTCCGGCAGGCAGAATTCTGCTAGGGAAATTCCTTCCCGGAGAGGGGAGATCGTCGCCATCAACACCGTCATCAAGCTAGAATTCATCAGGATCATCATCATCATCCTCGCCATCATATCTACCAACACCATCACCACCACTCCATCCCGCTGTAACAATTGGGTTGAATCTTGCATAGTTCTTAGGGGAAACTTTCCTGGTGTTGATTACTTACTGTTCTTGATGCTCTTGAGTGGAACCATTGAATTATTTTTTATGTTTAGATTGTAACTTATCATTATACCATCTCTGATCTTGATCCATGTGATGTCTCATGAGTAGTTTGTTTAGTTCTTGAGGACATGGGAGAAGTCATGTTGTTAGTAGTGGAATTGTGTTGAGAAATATTCAATGGTTTGATATTTAAGTTATGGTGTTATTCTTCTAGTGGTGTCATGTGAACGTCGACTACATGATACTTTACCATTTATGGTCCTAGGGGAATGCATTATGTATCTGGCTACTAATTGTGGGGTTGCCAGAGTGACACAAACCTAAACCCCCGTTAGGAAACCTTTGCACAAGGGAGTGTAGGATCTTAGAGTTTAATGTTGTGGTTAGCTTTTTTATCTTAATTACTTTCTTGTAGTTGAGGATGCTTGCAAGGGGTATAATCACGAGTATGTATTAGTCCAAGTAAGGTCGGTACATTAGCATAGGTTCACCCACACAACACTTACCCAACCAAAGAATATTAATTAACTATATGAAGTGAAAGCACTTGACAGAATTCCCATGTGTCCTCGAGAATGTTTGGTCCTCATAAGTAATACAACCGGCTTGTCCTTTGCTGAAGAAAGGATTGGGCCACTTGCTGCAATTATTATTGTTGTCTTTTATTTACTTGCATTTTATTTATTTGCATTATCAAAAAACCCTAAAAATCCGTTTGCTTAGTATTATAGTGAATTCCTGATCCAAACCACTTGTCAACACCTTCTGCTCCTCGTTGGGTTCGACACTCTTATTTATCAAAAGTACTATGATACACCCCCTATACTTGTGGGTCATCAAGCATCTACTTGGCCAAAGGATCTACGAACAACAGAGAGCATGCAAGATCACAAATAACATAGACATGATAAAATCAATAATCAATCTGACATAGTATCTCAATATCCATCGGATCCTCGCAAACACAACATGTATGATTACAAATAGATGATCTTGATGTAACATCCCAAAAATACTAAACTTGGATCATCAAACTCTAATCATCAAATTTAGGGTTAACAAAAACTTTGCTAAATAAAATTATGGAAGCATGCATATGTGTATGCATTTAATTTGAAATTCTTTTGAACCACCTTGTTTATGTGTTCCATTGCTTGTAAATGGATGCTTAGGTGAAATAAACATCATCTAAACATTTCCCACACTTTTCCTAAAGACAAGTAAATCAAAACAAATAAAATAAGGGAATGGTCATTTTGACCAAATTAACTCCCATGCCTACTTTGGCTGTCTCAAACTTTCAAAACCTAACAGAAACTTTTCTGGATCTTTGCACCCCTTGAATGTACTCATAACAAAGTATCAAGGCCCACTTTGTGATAATCCAGAAACTTTCAAATGCATAGTTTAAATGACAATTCAAAATTGAATCTTTATCATATGGAAAGATCCCACTTTTTCAAAAACCACTCAAACAAGCTCAACTTTCAAAACCCAAGCATCTGCAGACTCACCAGCACCAATCTAGCACACCCACCAAAAATCTTTTCAAAATTCAAAACTTGAATTCATGCCGCCATTTCATCAAACAGGTTGCAGACACAAATCAAACAAAATCCAAATACTATTGTGAGCAGTGATTGAAGCCTAACTTGTTCCCTCTTTGGCTCACAACCATCTCAGTAGATCATCTAGCGAGTTAAACCAAGCACTAGCCTCACTGTAAGCTTGGCCTTGCCATCAATGGTGAACAGTCGAGCACACCCTTGTCACCCCCATGTCGACAGCAAGCTAGGAGGAGAAACAAGCCTAGCCAGCATGTCTGGGAGCAAGCCCACCGTCTACCGCCAACCCCTGTCCAGCGCTCGAACTCTGCCAGCCACTGGACCACACGCACGGACCGCGCCTAGCTCGCCAGCGACCATGCCGAGCATGCGCCAGAGCGCCACCCTCGACCGAAGCCCACAGACCGCATGCTGCCCTCGCCGCGTGCATACACGATCGCCACCGACCCAGGAGACCGCCAGACATCCCCGTTCGCCGCCCCGTGACACACAGCCACCGCTTGCCGTCGAAGACGCCGCCTCTGCCGCGCAGAGCATCGCGTGTTCCAGACCAAACCGCACCACCCCTACAAGCGCATTAAAGCCGTAGAGCATCGCCAGGAGACCACCAAGCGATCGCCACCGCCGGCCATGCCTCTAGCAGCCCGTAGCCATGTCGCCACCGTCGCCCGCCCATGTCGTTCGGTCTCACCGTCGAGACTATAAATAGAGGACTCCCCCGCTCGAATTCTTCACACCATTCCACTCCTCTCTCACCCAGAACCACCCCACCTCAGTCCCGGAGCAAGGCGAGCAGCGCATCGCCGGAATTTCACCGGAGCCCGCCGCCTCTGGAGAAGAAGGGCGCCATCGATTTCGTCCACCCCAAGAGCTGTTGTGACCACCCCTGAGTTCGCCGTTGTCGACTTCGTCGTTCGCCCGCCTCGCCGACCCTCGCCAGCACCCCGGTGAGCCCCCAGCAACCCCCACTGGCCGCACTAGGTTTCTATCTCACCGGCGTTGCTCAACGTCGACGATGACTCCCAGCCGTTGGATTAGAACCAGATCGAACGACCCACATAGCCCCATACCGCTTCGCACCCCCTGTCTCACTGACGAGTGGGGACAGCCACTTAAGCAGCCCGAGGAAGCGCTACGCTTAGCAGGCCGGCCTGTTAACTTTTCCCGCGCAGCCCAGTTATTTGAATTAAACCTTTTCCATTTTATTTCAAACACACTTCTGTACCCAATTTCAAAAATCAACCCAGGTCGATTCATAGCATAAAATTGAATGAAACTAATTTTGTTATAAAGATATGGAAATGCTGAATCCAAGCCCATTGGATTCAAGTCATTTGGATCTGTAGATCACCCATGGTAAAAATAACATGGCAGAAGCTTTTCTGCATTCAAACATTTTTCAAATTTAAACCATAATAGCTTTTGAGTTGATTCCAACTCTCAAAAATCACATTTAACCATACCTTTCAGAATATATAAAAATATATAGGTTTACTTACAGAAATAATGTTCAAGTAATAAAAGAATGCCACATAGGCATTTCTAGCCACTTTAATTAATTAAAATAAAAGGGTAAAACCTTATTAAATTGTGACACCACTTTAAATCATATTCCCATGGACTAAAATATGTGGTGATGACATGTGTCAACATGATACCATGTTTGGATTGGAGAATATTAAATCTTAAGTAGTTTTTCAATGAGTAGAAATTACTTTTCTAAAAATAAAAGGAATTAAACCAAGCCTTAATCTTGTAATGCTAGAGATGATGTTAGATCATCTATAGGACCCTTGTGTGTGATGATTGCAAGTAGTTAAGTATTGTTTGGTGATTGTGTACCTCGTATTTATTTATAGATGCTAGTACCGACCAAGGATACGAGGAGGAAGGAGGATTCTACGAAGAAGAAGCCGAGGAGAACTTCAACCACTCCTCTGCACAAGGCAAGCTTATACTGATATTGTGCAAGCCCATATTTGCAAGCTTTATTAACTAAGTGGACCAATGCAAGCTAACACTTGCAATTATGAAAGTTAGATAACCTATGCAATGCACTAAGCATGCTTGGTCAGACATATTGGATGATACCCAATCCTAGTTTTATTTACAAGCTTTCTATTTTATTTCTTTATCAAAGCTCTTACTTAGAGTTTACTTAAGAAATTGGTAGATACTAGAAAGATATGTGAAGGTTGCATAAAGAGCATAAAATTTGGCCTAAGTTAGAAACCTTGATATCAGCCTAAGACATAAGGTTGCACTTAGTTGAAACTCCACTAGTCTACCACCCCTCATTAGTGCCTACCCCCACTTATAGATGCTAGTGCTAAGCATAAAACTTGATCAACTTTTAGATGGGAATACTTGGTGGAAAAATGGTTATGAAAACCTTGGAATGATGGATCATTCTATTGAAATGTTTTGGACATGTGTTTCCGAACACCTGATGATTTTGGTGATGAAAATGTTGAGGCATGAGCCTTAGCCCTTTATAAAACTGATGGTTGTCTGGATGCGATACCATTCCAATTTTATCGTACAACCACAATACCCGAAGATTAGGTAGGGCTTGGCTGGAAACTTATATACCTTAGTATTAGTTCCCTCACGGCCAAGGTCTGAGCTGAGGCTACCTTGTGAAGATTGTCCACCTGTGCAGTACCCAATATGACAGTTGGTCATGGTTGGGAGGCCAAACTCACAGGAGAGGTACTTATACTAGGGCGTGTAATTGAAAGGTTAGGATTGATTATCCGCATACTGAGTATGGTGAATTCAGGATTTGTTCCTGGCGGATGTATCGAATGTTGTGGTGAAAGTGTACAATCTCTGCAGAGTGTCGAACTATTCGAATATCCGCGTCCGCGGTTATGGACAGTTGGAGTGGCCATACTGTTCCCCCGTCAGACTTTTCAAAATGACTTGTGAAATGAATTGAGACTTTGACTTGACCACAATAGAGTTGTGACATGAGTTACAAGATCCCACTTAGGAGTTATAAAATTGTGACTAGCTTTGGAACCTAGTAGAGATAAATCTGGCTTTTGCAAAACAACCCTAGATCCTAGTGTCCTATTATCCAAAAAACCCTTTACCTGTTAGTACTAGTTTGCGAGTACTTAAAGAGTACTCATGGCTTTGTCCCTGGCTATTCCCATGGACAGACTATGAAGAGGAGTACCTGGAGAAGGTTACGACAACTAGGATCATCTCCCATCGTCAGCATTGCCTGTGACCCCGAAGATGGAGCTTCGCCTACGCTACCGTTATTATTACGTATTCCGCTGCTTGAAGTTGTATTAAGAACTAGATCATGAGAACCCTATTTGTGTAAGAACTTATGTACCGTTTGTAATGGATGATGTACTATGGTATCCAATTCTGTTATGTCTCACAAAAATGGTAATCCTGGGATTGCGATGTATGGCATAACAGGCATCTGGGATTAAAAATCCGGGTGTTGACACTTGATCATGAACGAAGCTTACAAGATCTAAACATGACAGCACAAAGGAGGAGAAACAACCATCTAGCTACTGTATGGACCCATAGTCCAAGGGTGAACTACTCATGCATCATACCAGAGGCTGGCATGGTGATGAAGAAGGCCTCTGAGATGATCTTTCCCCTTCGGCAGGGTGCCGTGAAGAGCTTCAGACCGCCCCGATCTAGGGACGATGGTGGCGGCTACAGACTGTTTCGTGGAGATTTGATCGGGTCCTTAGGGTTTCTCCATCGGGGTGCTTTTGTAAGCGAAGGGGCAAGGTCGGTGGGCGCCTAATAGCACTTGACGAATTGGAAGAGGTTGAAGTAGATTCCCCAGTAATGGCACCAGAAAGCTTGATGGCGTCTGGTGTTCGACGTGGAAGCGCTTCGTTGGAAACCCCAAGAGCAAGGTGTGAAGCAGCAAGCAGCAAGTCTTCCCTCAGTAGAGACCGAGGTTATCGAAACAGAAGGAGGAAGGAAACGTCACACAGGTGTTGCAAACAACGTGGAGACCTGCACAACACAAACTCAAGACTTTGCCCCAAAGAATCAGTGAGGTTGTCAAGCTCACCGGTTTGCTGTAACAAAGGATTAAACGTATGGTGTGGAAGGTAATGGTTTGCAGCAAGTAAACAAGTAATAGTGGAGGATGTATCAATGGAAAAAGTTGGACCGGGGTCCATAGTTCACTAGAGGTGCTCTCCTTAGATAAACAACATGGCATGAAGGGTAAACAAATTACAGCGGTGCAATTGACAGGAACTGAGCAAGGCATAACAATGCAATTACTAGCCAGAAAGATCCTATGAAGTTGATTAGGCAATACAACAATATACATAAACCATAATCCAACTGCATCTATGACTAGAAGTCCACCTTCAAGTTATCATCTGAACCCCCTCCAGTATTAAGTTGCAAGCAACAGACAACTGCTTTAAGCAAAGTGTGTAAGGTAAACAATCCACATGTTCCATGAACAAGAGACCGTTGTTTTCTCCCTAGTAGCAACATCACATCTACAACCGAAGAGATTTCTGTCACTTCCCTTGGAAACTAGAGGCATGAACCCACTATCGAGCATAAATACTCCCTCTTGGAGTCACTAGCAACTACTTGGCCAAGATAACCACTAGCAACGGAGAGCATGCAAGATCACAAACAACACAGACATGATAGAATCATAAAGATAGAACCATTAATCAAACCAACATAATAATCTCAATATGCACCGGATCCCCTCAAACACAACATGCATGATTGCAAATAGATTAGATCTTGATCATGAACGGAGCTCAAAAGATCTATACATGAAAGCACAAAGGAGGAGATACAACCATCTAGATACTACATGGACCCATAGTCCAAGGTGGAACTACTCACGAATCATACCGGAGAGAAGGCCTCCGGGATGATCTCCCCTTCGGCAGGGTGCCGGGAAGAGCTTCAGACCCCCCCCCCCCCGATCTAGGGATGATGGTGGCGGCGGCTACAGATGGTTTCGTGGATTTCTGATCGGGTCCTGAGAGTTTCTGCAATGAGGGCTTCTTATAGGCGAAGGGGCGAGTCCGGGAGGCGACCAGGGTCGCCAAACCCTAGCCATGTGCGGGCCCACCTTCCCCCACGCCTGGGGTGGGTCTGGCCCCCTAGCCTACCTCTCCGGCTCTCCTCTGGACTTCTTGTTCCCCACGGAAAGTAATTGACTTTGTCCTTCGTACCGTACAATTCCGAGAATATTTCTTTACTAACTTTTCTTAAACCAAAAACAGCAGAAAACAGGCATCTGGCACTGTTGCAACTTGTTAATGGTTTAGTACCAGAAAACATGTAAAAAGCACCTCAAAGTGTAGACAAGTGAAGCAAAGTAGATACTAAACAAGCATGGAGCATCAAAAATTATAGATACGTTTCCAACGTATCAGCATCCCCAAGCTTAACTCATGCTCGTCCTCGAGTAGGTAAGTGATAAAAGAATAATTTTTGAGGTGACATGCACCCTCACAATAAAGATCCAACCATTTGCAAAAAGTGAAAGCTAGGATCAAAGAACTCTAAACATGTGCATGAAAGATGGAGTTCTAACAATAGGACATAGTAATTATGCATGCAACATGGCAAGCTACAAACAAACATAATGAATAATATGCATTGAAAAACGTTTGTTTGCTTCACATGCAGAAAACATAGCATAGTGGCAATCAGCTTGTCCCTCATAGAGTAGAAATATAATGCATAGGACACCTGCAAAGTTCACAAGGGTGACTAGAAACAGATAGCACATGAACAAGTAATAACACAATATGCATCAATTAATAAGCTTTGGAACATTGCACACAGAATGACAACTATGCTCTCTTAATGGTGCCAAAAGGTAGAAGGTGGAGACTCAATAATTATGGAAGAAAGGCCTTTTTGTAAAGGAAGCATGGATTACAAGTTTCAAAAGGAGCTTCCAAAAATTATGGTACTTATTAGCTTTCAGCTCTCATTGCCCCTATCATAAGCATCTTGAAGTGGTTAAGGTTAAAGTGGAAAAGATGGAGTATATGCTTGACAAAGTATAAGTTGGCAATCTCAAGTCCCTTGACTATGAGGGCTACACCTCATGGATACTCAACTTAGGGCCCAGGCAAGTTCTGGTCACTGTAAGTATTTGCATCTCATTGAGAACCGCCAACGGGGTATCCCTTGCACATGGTACAGGAGCTTTCCCATAACCAAAATGACAAGGCAAGTAGACAATGAGCATCTCAGCAATCTTTTTATTTACCATATGCATAGCATTTTATTGAGGTTGCTTCATAGATAGCTCACTATGGTGATGCTGCAAGTTTCCACCATGATTAGGCATGGCTTAGGCTAGCGGCCCAGGCGTTTCTCTAACACAGAATACAAACTCCATGGACTTACAAGTTCCCACTTCATTTCACACCGGTAACATCCATAGACAAAAGAGCATGTTATCAACGGAGTACAAAAAGTACAAGTGCAATGTTGAAAACGTTCCCCGTGACAGCACGGTTCTGCTAATCCCAACTTATAAGTGCAAGCATATATAACAAAGTTGCCTCAATGGTTCAAGTTTATTAGGGGCAAAGAATATAAAGTGTGCCATCAAGTTCGTGAGGGCTTTAATCACTAAGTTTTCACATAACAAAATAGTTTTTAATTGGAAGATAGTTGAAAACAAGAATATACTTGGAATGGTGTAACACACCATGTATAGGAGTTTATAGTGAACACTTTGGAATAACTTGGTTTCTTGGGAGTTGGAAGCATGAGTAGAACTTACTCATACAAGTGGAGACTAGCAAAAGACTGGGAGCAACCAACTAAGAGAGCAATATTGGCCATAATTATGCAATGCAACAAAGCAAACTAATCAAAGCAAAGAGTGGTACTACCAGTCAAGGACTAAATGATCATAGAGGCTAATGGTGACTTGTCATAGTCATAACATGGTGTGAGCATGTGCCAAGTAAACCCAAGCAAAACATCAAAGGAGAATATCACAATACTATGCTTTTGCATGCTAAAATAACGCATAATTTCTTCAAGGCACACTAAGCAATCCCAATTGTTTGGAACACGACATGCTATAGCAATAATCACTAAGCATAATGCTAAAAAAACACCTAGCATGCCATGCTAAAGTCTAAGTTACAGTCAATGCAAGCTCCTCTTGCACTTCAAGCAAGAACTTACTACTCCTTTCCAAACACTAAGCAAACTTATTTGCAAAACAACACAGCGAGAGCGGGGGTCCAAACTACTAAAGCAAACTAAAAAAACTAATCAAAGCAAACGAAAACTAAGACGCTCCAAGAACAACATAACTGTGCATGAAACAATAAAAGTGAAGTGTCTAGACATACCTGAGCTTTTTATTGATGAAGAAGGGGATGCCCAAGGCATCCCCAAGATTTGACACTTGTACCTCTTGGATATTTCTTGGGGTGACACCATGGTGGAATCCACAAGCTTGAGCTTTTTTCCATTCTTCATCTCATTGAATCATTCTCTCTCTACACCTAAAATTTTTCCTTCATACAAAACTTCACACAATCTTCATTAGCAACATTAGCTTATTCAAAAGATATTAGACCACTGTAAAAGATTTGGAACAGCAAGGATTTTCACTAAAAACATAAGCTACTGAAGTAACTCCTTCAAAGAAACTCAATTTACCTGAAGATACCTCAAAAAGGAATCAATAAGAAGCAAATGCAAATAATGGCAGAAATCTGTCAAAACAGACCAGCAGGTAGAAACAAATTTTTTAGAACATCTTCTGTTGCTCAAATAAACAAGTGTTGAACTAACTAAAGTTAGCCAACATACTGGGGGATTTATTCGTAAATTTTGAGCTCAATCCGAGATACAGATCCTCCTCACGAATTTTTTTGGTGGAGGACATAAATCTGTTTCGGGACAGCAACTCCCCAAATCTTAGTTCCCTCTCATTAGAGGTCATTCTTGGCACAAAAAGAAAACAAAAAGGATAAGGAGAGATCATTACAGTAGTAATAACTTCCAAGACTCAAGGAAACTCTTGGGTTATCTCCCAACAAGTACTTTTCTTTAACGCCTTTAAGTTAGGCACAAGAAGCAAGAAGAATCAAGTATTTTCAAATGAAGAAGTATTAACATCAAATCTTGCAAAATCTTCAACTATGAAAGGTATCTCATCCAAATGGGTTTTGGAGTATCCTTTCTCATATCTCTTTGGTCTACTACCTTTATCAAAAAGATTTTCAGGGGCAATCCAATCAAAGTTATTTTCAAAGGCTTCATGCATTTCAACAAGCTTATAAGGTATGGGTATATTGAATTCCTTTCTAGGCTTAGTTTTATCAAAAATACCCACAACATCTACACTTGAACCTAGCATATTGAAACGTTCAAAAACCTTTTTGGCCTCCCTAGCAACATCATGGAATTTTTTTGATAAAGTTTCAAGGATGAATTCCCTTTTTTCAACATTCTTATCTTTTTTAGTTTTAGGAATAAGAATTGTATGAAGGGGTTAAGGCTAACAAACCTAACCTCCAACATATGGACTAAAGAAGCTGAAGCAATTTCATAATTAGGAGCAAGCTCTGCTATAGATTTATCCTCAATATCCTCATGCTTGCTAACATAATTAAAGAATTCTTCAATATTATCTTTCTCAATTATGGATCCACTACCTATTGCAAGATTTTTCAGAGAGAACTGAGGGAGCAACATGGTGAGCTAGAACAGGGTGGCAACTAGAGCAGGAACTATTTTTTTGTGTGTTTTTGAATAAAGAAAGCAAACTAAGCTAGACTATTTTTTGGGGTTTTTTGGAAAAAGGCAAACAAAACCAAGCAAAAGAAACAAAGCAAACTAAAAACAAAGTAAAGAGAAAGGAAGTGAAGGACTCCCCTAGTGAAGACGTCCTTAGCCTCCCCGGCAATGGCGCCAGAACACTTGTTGATAGCACTTGACGACTTGGAAGAGGTTGAAGTAGATTCCCCAATAACGGCACCAGAAAGCTTGATGGCGCCTGGTGTTCGACGTGGAAGCGCTTCGTTGGAAACCCCAAGATCAAGGTGTGAAGCAGCAAGCAGAAAGTCTTCCCTCAGTAGAGACCGAGGTTATCGAACCAGAAGGAGGAAGGAAACGTCACACAGGTGTTGCAAACAACGTGGAGACATGCACAACACAAACTCAAGACTTTGCCCCAACGAATCAGTGAGGTTGTCAAGCTCACCGGTTTGCTGTAACAAAGGATTAAACGTATGGTGTGGAAGGTAATGGTTTGCAGCACGTAAACAAGTAACAGTGGAGGATGTATCAATGGTAAAGATTGGACCGGGGTCCATAGTTCACTAGAGGTGCTCTCCTTAGATAAACAACATGGCATGAAGGGTAAACAAATTACAGCGGGGCAATTGACATGAACTGAGCAAGGCATAACAATGCAATTACTATCCAGAAAGATCCTATGAAGTTGATTGGGCAATACAACAATATACATAAACCATAATCCAACTGCATCTATGACTAGAATTCCACCTTCAAGTTATCATCCGAACCCCCTCCAGTATTAAGTTGCAAGCAACAGACAACTGCTTTAAGCAAAGTGTGTAAGGTAAACAGTCCACATGTTCCATGAACAAGAGACCGTTGTTTTCTCCCTAGTAGCAACATCACATCTACAACCGAAGAGATTTCTGTCACTTCCCTTGGAAACTAGAGGCATGAACCCACTATCGAGCATAAATACTCCCTATTGGAGTCACTAGCAACTACTTGGCCAAGATAACCACTAGCAAGGAGAGCATGCAAGATCACAAACAACACATACATGATAGAACCATTAATCAAACCAACATAATAATCTCAATATGCACCTGATCCCCGCAAACACAACATGCATGATTACAAATAGATTAGATCTTGATCATGAACAGAGCTCACAAGATCTATACATGAAAGCACAAAGGAGGAGATACATCCATCTAGCTACTATATGGACCCATAGCCCAAGGTGGAACTACTCACGAATCATACCGGAGAGAAGGCCTCCGAGATGATCTTCCCTCCGACAGGGTGCCGGGAAGAGCTTCAGATCCCCCCCCTCGATCTAGGGACGATGGTGGCGGCAGCTACAGACGGTTTCGTGGATTTCTGATCGGGTCCTTAGAGTTTCTGCATCGAGGGCTTCTTATAGGCGAAGGGGCGAGTCCGGGAGGCGACCAGGGTCGCCAAACCCTAGCCAGGCGTGGGACCACATGCCCCCGCACCTGGGGTGGGTCTGGCCCCCCTGGCCAGCCTCTCCAGCTCTCCTCTGGACTTCTTGTTCCCCACATAAAGTAATTGACTTTGTCCTTCATCCCGTCCAATTCCGAGAATATTTCTTTACTAACTTTTCTGAAACCAAAAACAACAGAAAAGAGGCATATGGCACTGTTGCAACTTGTTAATAGGTTAGTACCAGAAAACATGTAAAAAGCACCTCAAAGTGTACACAAGTAAAGCAAAGTAGATACTAAACAAGCATGGAGCATCAAAAATTATAGATACGTTTCCAACGTATCAGCGCCCGAGGGGCCCACACCTAGGGCTGGCGCGCCCCTGGCCGCGCCGCCACCAGGTGTGGCCACCTCGTGGCCCCACTTTGGCTGCTCTCTGGACTCCGTGTTCCTTCTGGTAAAATATTGACTTTGGCTTTTGTCCCGTCCAATTCCGAGAATATTTCCTTGCTAGCTTTTCTGAAACCAAAAACAGCAGAAAATAAGCATCTGGCACTGCGACATCTTGTCAATAGGTTAGTTCGGAAAATGTATAAAAACACCGCAAAGTGTAAACAAAACATAAGAAAGTCGATACAAAACAAGCATGGAGCATAAAAAATTATAGATACATTTACGACGTATCAGGCAGCCAATGAGAGTAATACTCGAATGGTGGCCAATCTGGCAACAGGTGAGTAAGTGTCAAATAAGTCTTCACCTTCTTTTTGAGTATATCCCTTGGCCACAAGCCGTGCCTTGTACTTCTCAATAGTAACATCAGGTCCAAGCGCTTTCTTAAACACCCACTTGCATCCTACAGGTTTGCACCCATAAGGGCGATCAATGATCTCCCATGTTCCATTAGCTAAGATGGAATCCATCTCACTATGGACAGCTTCCTTCCAGTAGCCAGCATTATGAGATGCATATGCTTCTGAAATGGAAGTAGGAGTGTCATCCATAAGGTACACAATGAAATCATCACCAAAGGACTTTACAGTCCTCTGTCTCTTGCTCATTTTAGGAATTTCATTATCATCCTCCTTAAGACTTTCAGAGTGTTCAATTGGAATGGTAGGTTCAGAAAATGTAGCAAATTCCTGATTATATGAACTAGGTATCTCCGGATTTGATGAGTTAGGTTTATCCTTCATAGGAAAGATATCCTCAAAGAAATTCGCATCAGTCGACTCCATGATTGTACCGACATGAATGTAAGGTACTTCAAATTTTACTATCAAGAATCTATAACAAATTATATGGAAAGCATAGCCCAGAAAAACACAATCAATGATTTTTGGTCCAAGCTTGCGCTTCTTGGGGATTGGTACATTAACCTTTGCCAAACAACCCCAAGTACGTAAGTAAGAGAGTTTTAATATTTTCTTCTCCCATTCTTCGAATGGAATAATTTCTTTGTTCTTTGTGGGAACTCGGTTTAGGACATGACACACAGTCAATAGTGCCTCCCCCCACCATTCCTTGGAGAGAACCGATGTGTCTAACATGGCGTTAACCAAATCTATTAGAGTACGGTTCTTTCTTTTGGCTACTCCATTTTACTGGGGTGAGTAGGGATCCGTCCTCTCATGAATTATGCCATGTTTTGCACAAAAGGAATAAAACTCGTTGGAAAAATACTCTCCACCATGATCAGACCTAAGCCTCTTAATCTTTCGATCAAGTTGATTTTCTGCTTCAGCTTTATAGATTTTGAAGAAACTCAAAGCCTCATCTTTTGATTTCACAAGATACACATGACAATATCTCGTAGAGTGTAATACCTCACCCTTTAAGGTAAAGGTCCCTATGATTGCAGTGCTAGTCCCTGGATTGAATTGGTAGCACCCACAGTTTAAGATGAAGTACACAGATACAAAGGTCATTATTACATCGAAATTCAAGGAGTACAATAGTTCTTACAACTCACTAGCCCAAGGCTAACATATAAAGAGTTCTCATTACATAGCATATAAATAAAGTCTCTATCTTCATGTGCCACAGGCAAACATGTTGAGTGTAGACTCATAACCCTACTCACCATCAGAGTAACCTGCAACATAATAAGTTACAACCACAAGGGGTCAATAGAGTTGGAATTGTATTGGCAAGTGATATCATAGTTATATAGTAGAGACTATCAACTACATGAATTTGGCTAAGTGTGGTTCAGGCTGGCTTTGCTCAAATAAGGTTTAGCCTACTAGTTTGAAAATACTAAGTTTTTATTTACAAAACACTAAGGAACCACCAATAGACATTGGTGAACCTCTACCCTTGTTCACCCACAAATTTTAACTTAGAGAAATTGGGATGAGGAGATTCTTGGCCATTTCAATGTCTTTGATACTCAAAATATCCATAATCGAGGACACGGCTAAGTACTTAGGTTTTACCCTTTCGAGAGGTGGTGCACTTTCCCCACAAGACTCGACATGCATCGAGACGAGACTTTTCAGAAGCAATCCCTCAAACCACCATGGACGCGTTCCATCCTATCAACTCTACCACCATCTGTCCATCTGGCTAAGTTCTTGCAACTTAGTTGGTCAAGGCAGAGCCCATATGCCATGTGGTTGCACTGGAAGCTTCTCAACACTAAACATCTCAAATCTATTTGTTCCTGGGTGGCCATCCACAAGTGTGATACAAGGGTAAACCATAGAAATGGTCCCTGTGTAACCACTCAACACAAATCATACAAGTCCCATTCCACCTAGGTGTTTCATTAATAAGTAGTTTTCTTAGTTAATAACACAGGCATAATCTTTCCATAATATCATCACATGAATTTTCCACCCACTGATTCTAATAGCAAGTCTAAGCATTCTAGTATACCAAGGCTCCTAACTTAGGAGAAATCCTACCAATATATAATCTATAGGATGCATAGCAATATACTTGAAAAACTATCATGCAAGTCCTACTACAAAAATCACTAGTGCAATAGGTAAAAAATAGTAGGACAAAACATGAAGTATCACTTGACTTGGTAGCTAGGTGAATAGGTACAATCCTCACAATCACACACTTCACAATCCACAAAATCTACACAACAAAATCATACAACAAAATAAACAAATCAATATACACTCAAAAATAATATGAATGCATGCAAAATGCAATGAGATGATTTGCCACACTTTTCAAACCAAAATCTACAGTACTGAAGACAAAGTATACATTCTAAAGTCTAAATAACACAAAACCACCTAAAATAATAAACTAAATAATTTTTATAACCAAAATAGTCCTACAAATGTCTCTGCATAAAATCCTAATTTTACAGAATAAAAATCCCAAAGTAAGGCCATAGAATTAAATTACACAATTTTCTGAATCCATAGACACCTAATTTGTAATTTTCTGAATTACAGAACAAAAGTTATGAGTTTTTCAAGTTTAAACATCTAATAGAACAAATCTGGATTTTAAATCAAAATCACAGACATGCGGCGCTTCCTGATTGGCTGGTACCGGTTCGCACAGATCACACGTGCGCACTGTCATATCTAAGTGAGATCCAGTGGTCCAGATCTACCTGTACCCTTTCACCTAAACTTCTAATCACAGCCACTGGATCTAGATCTAGCGGATCACAAGGCTTTGACCAAAACTGAGCGGCGCAAATGGCAACTACAGCGGCAACGCGTCTAACGGCGACGTTTCGGTGAGGCCAGGGGGCAATGGAGGGGGCACAAGGGCTTACCAGGTTTGCACGACGAGGTGGTTCTCAAGGTGGTCGCGGACGGGGGCGGGGTGCACGGACACAGCCGGAATCGCTCGACGGAGTTCAGCTCGTCGTCGGGCGCTTGCAGTCGACGACGGGGACAAGTTCTGGGATACAAGAGGGCAAACGGCAAGCATCAGAAGGAGCGCAAGAATATGGCGAGCAAGTTCGTTTGAACCAGAGGCCAAGGCGCGCATGATACTCACCGCAATCCATCGCCGGAGCTCGTCAGGACAGCGGCGGTGCGAGGAGAAATTGGTGTAGCCTGGCAGCGCTCAGGGGTGGATGAGTGGGGGGAAAATGGAGCGGAGGCCGTGGAGTTTAAGTAGCCAACTCGGGGGAGGAATTTACGCCTGCAATCAATCAGAATCAACGCGCGTTGATTTGTAGAAACGGCAGCGGCGGAGCAGGTCATCGCGTGGTGTTTGGGGAAGAAGGGGGTGACGTGGAGGGGTGGTCCACCTGTCAGCAAGGGGGTGCGTCTGCGCGTGGTGAGAAACAGAGGGAAGAGGGGAGACTCCCGGGTGGGCTAGTTGGGTCGCGGATGGTGATGGGCCAGATGGCTGGTTGCTTCTCTCTTTTTTTCTTAGCTTTTTCTTTTTTTGTTTTGAATTTCCAAATTTGATTTGAAGTATCAAATCAATTCCAAATGCACTCAAACTTTCACCACATTTTTGTGAGGTGATCCTAGTATGGAAAAGTGTTTTAAACACATAAAGCACTCCAAAATATTTTAGGGTAATAAAATAGAGATAAAAATACATGCCCCATACATGCATATAAGAGGGGTATAAAATAGGGTTTTGCTAGTGTTTAAATTTGAAAATATTTGTGCAATGAACACATGCCATGATGATATGAACGCAATGAGAATGTTTTGTATTTGATGAAAATTGGGATGTTACAAATCTAACCCCCTTAAGATGAATGTCGATCTTGAGATTCGGATTGGCTAGCAAATAGGTGAGGGTGCTCTTTCCGAAGCTCATCTTCTCTTTCCCAAGTTGCTTCCTCCTCGGTATGATGATTCCACTATACTTTGCAGAACTTGATGGTCTTAGTATGAGTGACTCTTTCTGCTATCTCAAGAATCTTGATAGGTTTCTCTTCATAAGTGAGATTATTCTCTAGCTGAACTTCTTCAAGTGGTATAGTAACTTTTAACGAACTTTCTTCCATCTCTGGATGACACTTCTTCAATTGGCTTACATGAAACACATTGTGAACTGCTGATAGAGATTCTGGTAGTTCTAGATCATAGGCCACCTCTCCTTTACGGCTCAAAATCTTGAATGGTCCTACATAACAAGGTGCCAATTTCCCTTTGACTCCAAATCTATTCACACCACGAAGTGGTGAGACTCTAAGATAAGCTCTATCACCTACTTCATAGGTGACTTCTCTACGTTTTGGATCTGCATAACTCTTTTGCCGGGATTGGGCTATCTTCAATCTGTCCTTTACCATTTTGACTTTCTCTTCGGCTTCCTTGATTAGATCTGGTCCGAACAAGTTTCTTTCCTACTCCAATTCCATAATAATGGTTTAGTAAACTTCCTTCCATAAAGGAATTCAAACGTAGCCATCTCTATGCTCGATTTATAGTTGTTATTGTAAGAAAATTCTATGCATGATAGACTTTCATCCCAACTAGATCCATAGTCTAGAGCACAAGCTTTCAACATATCTTCCAAAATCTGATTGGTCCTTTCTATCTGTCCATCAGTCTAAGGATGAAATGTTGTGATGAACTCTAGTCCTGTTCCCAATGATTCATGCAGTTGTTTCCAAAAATGAGAAGTGAACTGAGTTCCTCTATCTGACACAGTACTCTTAGGTACTCCATGCAGACACATAATCATGTTCATATAGATCTTGGCTAATTTAGCACTTCTATAAGTGGTCTTTACGGGTATGAAATAAGCCACTTTTGTTAAGTGATCCACAACAACCCATATAGAATCGTATCCAGATCTAGTCCTTGGCAGTCCTGTGATAAAATCCATACCAATTTTATCCCAGTTCCAATCCGGTATTGGCAGTGGTTGTAATAACCCTGCTGGTTTCTGATGCTCCGCCTTTACTCGACTACACACATCACACAAAGCAATGTGCTCCACGATATCTTTCTTTAGATTGTTCTAGCAAAATCTTTCCTTCACATCCATGTACATCTTGGTGTTGCCTGGATGAATAGAATATGGTGAATTATGTGCTTCCTGCAGGATCAATTTCCTTAGTTTAGAATATGGTAAATAACACAAAAACCACCTAAAATAATAAACTAAATAATTTTTATAGCCAAAATAGTCCTACAAATGTCTCTGCATAAAATCCTAATTTAACAGAATCAAAATCCCAAAGTAAGGCCATAGAATTAAAGTACACAATTTTCTGAATCCATAGACACCTAATTTGTAATTTTCTGAATTACAGAACAAAAGTTATGAGTTTTTCAAGTTTAAACATCTAATAGAATAAATCTAGATTTTAAACCAAAATTACAGACACGCGGCGCTTCCTGATTGGCTGGTACCGGTTCGCGTGGATCACACGCGCGCACCGTCATATCTAAGTGAGATACAGCAGTCCAGATCTGCCCGTACCCTTTCACCTAAACTTCTAATCATAGCCACTGGATCTAGATCCAACGGATCACAAGGCTTTGACCAAAACTAAGCGGCGCAAATGGCAACTGCGGCGGCGACGTGTCTGACGACGATGTTCCGGCAAGGACAGGGGGCAAGGGAGGAGGCACAGGGGCTTACCAGGGTTGCGGCGATGAGGTGGTTCTCAAGGTGGTCGCGGACGGGGGCGGGGTGCACGGACACGGCCGAAATCGCTCAACGGAGCTCAGCTCGTCGTCGGGCGCTTGCAGTCGACGATGGGGCCGACGTTCTAGGGTATAAGAGGGAAAACGACAAGCATCAGAAGGAGCGCAAGAAGATGGCGAGCAAGTTCGTTTAAACCAGAATCCAAGGTGCGCACAGTACTCACCGCAATCTGTCGCCGGAGCTCGTCGGGACAGCGTTGGTGCAAGGAGAAATTGGTGTAGCCTGGCGGCGCTCAGGGTTGGATGAGTGGGGGGAAAATGGAGCGGAGGCCGTGGGGTTTAAGTAGCCAGATCGGGGGAGGAATTTACGCCTGCAATCAATCAGAATCAACGTGCGTTGATTTGTAGAAACGGCAGCGGCGGAGCTGGTCGTCGCGCAGTGTTTGGGGAAGAAGGGGGTGACGTGGAGGGGTGGTCCACCTGTCAGCAAGGGGGTGCGTCTGCGCGTGGTGAGAAATAGAGGGAAGAGGGAAGACTCCCGGGTGGGCTAGTTGGGTCGCGGGTGGTGATGGGCCAGATGGCTGGTTGCTTCTCTCTTTTTTTCTTAGCTTTTTCTTTTTCTGTTTTGAATTTCCAAATTTGATTTGAAGTATCAAATCAATTCCAAATGAACTCAAACTTTCACCACATTTTTGTGAGGTGATCCTAGTATGGAAAAGTGTTTTAAACACATAAAGCACTCCAAAATATTTTCGGGTAATAAAATAGAGATAAAAATACATGCCCCATACATGCATATAAGAGGGGTATAAAATAGGGTTTTGCTAGTGTTTAAATTTGAAAATATTTGTGCAATGAACACATTCCATGATGATATGAATGTAGTGAGAATGTTTTGGATTTGATGAAAATTGGGATGTTACATAGAGTCATCGATCAAAGTCATGAAATATTTCCTTCCACCTTTTGTCAACACACCATTCATCTCACAAAGATCAGAATGTATGAGCTCTAGTGGTGTTAAATTTCTCACTTCTGGAGTCGTAGGTGACTTGCGAGGTTGTTTAGCTTGCATGCAGACTTGGCACTTAGATCCCTTAACAGTTGTGAAATCAGGGATTAAATTCATTTTGGCTAGCCGTGTCATATAACCAAAATTAATATGACAAAGAAGAGAGTGTCAGACATTTGATTCAAAATTCATGTAAATATGATTAACAACTTTATTACAAATGTCTGACAAAGATAAGCGAAACAAGCCCCGCACTGATAACCTTTACCAACAAAGGCTCCATACTTAGAAATTACAAATTTATTGGACTCGAATACAATATTGTAGCCATCTCGACACAAAAGAGATCCGCTAACAAGATTTTTATTTATTGAGGAAACATGATGCACATTCTTTAGGCGCATGGTCTTTCCCGAAGTGAACTTCAGATCGACCATACCAACACCATGAAAAGAAGCATGCAAGACATTTCCCATCAGCACGGTTTGAGTCCCTCTGACCTGATATGAAGAAAACATGGAAATATTAGAACAAACATATACATTAGCGCCTGTGTTAATCCACCAATCAGGAGAATGATATAATGAAAAAACAGTAGGTAATATACCATACCCAACATCTTTCATCTCAACGTCGCTCATGACAACATTAGAAGTCTTGGTGCCCTTCCCATGATGGCACTTGTCAAGGCGGTTGGGACAAGTAAGAGCCCAATGATCAAGATCACTGCACACATGATAAGCACCTTTCTTCTTATCAGTATTCTTCTTGAAGCTGGTAGACTGTGAGACCTTGTTCTTTCCATCGAACTTTCCTTTGCCATCAAACTTGCCTTTGTTCTTGAACTTGTGAGGCTGAAAGTTCCTTTTCTGTACCAGATTGGCATTAGAACCTCCCTCGGTACCTTGAGCACGTGTGTATTTTGCTCTCGCCTTCTCTTCCACATCAAGAGTCCCAATGAGATCTGTCATGGAGAACTCTTATCGCTTGTGCTTCAGAGAAGTAGAAAAGTTCCTCCATGACTAGGGAAGCTTGGCAATAATGCCTCCGACAACAAACTTGTCCGGTAACACACAAATTAAGTGCTCAATATCCCTAGCAAGTGATTGTATTTCATGAGCCTGCTCCATAATGGGGAGGTCATCAACCATCTTATAGTCATAGAATTGTTCCATGACATACAGTTCACTGCCAGCATCGGAGACTCCAAATTTTCTCTCGAGCGCATCCCACATATCCTTGCCATTGTTAAATGACATATATGAATCGACAATATTGTCGCCAAGAATGCTGATCAAGGCATCCTTGAAAGTGGTATCAAGTTTTTGGAATGCCTCTTCCTAAGCAGGATTAAGATCTATCTCAGGTGCGCCATAGGTGACGTTATAGCAGCTCATGGTCTGAAACCAGAGGACTGCTCTCGCACGCCATCGTTTGTAATTGACACCTTCAAACACAGGTGGCTTCATAGAAGCAACAAAGCCACTTGGGGAAAATTTCCTGAAATAAGGTTTTTGGATTGTTGAATAAAAGAGCAATTTACCAAGCGAATTAACCATAATAATCGCTAGATAAAACATGAATAGAATGATACAAATTATACTAATCATGTGAAATAGCGAATACATATTAAGGCATATAACCAAACGAATTGCAAGGCGTATAACTTGAGATACGATCAGAACAAAGTTGAGAAAGAGAATGTACATCACATGAGCAGCAGAGGAACCGCCAGAGTTTGCGTTGGCGCCGTCTCAGCAATGTCGTGGAGGAAGAGGGTTGATGATGTCACGGAAGAAGTCCTCGTTGGGGAAGGCGACGGCGCTATTGTTATCTGTGAAGGAGTTCGTGATGAAGCCAGTAGTCGCGCCAATAGCGCTCCCCAAAACCTTATCGCCTTTCTCTCGTACAGGACTCGAAGCAGCGGGGTCTCGGAGGCCTACTGTCCTGGCTCGCGGTGCACGCCGCAAGACGGGATGGGGAAGACTAGGTAGCACAATGCTCTGGAACTGTAGACGCAAAGGGACGTGGAACT
Source organism: Avena sativa (assembly GCA_916181665.1). Lineage (NCBI taxonomy): Eukaryota > Viridiplantae > Streptophyta > Magnoliopsida > Poales > Poaceae > Avena > Avena sativa. The sequence goes on from OV702293.1 coordinate 423,145,288, forward strand.
ATGTGTCCGAGAGGAGGCGCGACCTCTCTTTCTTATAGGCACAGAGGGAAGGCAGACAGGCTGCGCAGGAGATGAAACAAATGGACGGAAGTTGAAGCAAACAGGCGGAAGACAACCGGACAAGCTCCACTTAGTTCGTATTCATTTCCACTTAGCTCGTATTAAAAGTCCACTCGAGCAAAACGTTTTAGCTTATGTACAACTGTTCATATACCATTCATACGTGACAAAATAAAGCTCGGCTCAGCGAGATTCCCCCAATCTGTGGCACACGCGCATGTCACGTCGTGATGAGGCGAGGCGTGGCGTGGCAAGGCGAGCGAGGAGTAGGAGGAGCGCACGTGTATATGTCTTCTTTTCTTAAGCTCGTACAAGTGGTGAAAGAGCTCTCTGTATAAGCTGGTCCAAGTTCCACTCAACTAGCAATGTGGGACTAAACATTTGTCCCAGCTCTTGCCTTGCATGAATGGGCCAAATGGGCCTCTAGGATTTCAGAAATTTATTGGCATATAATAAATGGGCTGGACCTATTTAGACATAAATTCCAACATCATCAACACCTACACAGATGTCAAAGACAATGAAGAGGGATAAAATTATACCTAAACTACTAAATGTGCAAAGCTCGTGTGAAAATGAATAAAAACAGAAACCATGCATATTTGACATAGCTGCAGCTTGATAAAGCATGAGATGGGTGGTTAATATGCATAAAATACTTCTATAAAAGTGTACATAAATTCCACTCATCACCTTCAAAACAAAGTATTTGTCTTGTGTCCACAACTCCACCGTGTGGTTGTCAAGCACAAGGTTTCATATTCGTAAAACTGAAATAAAACTATAAATAAATATAAGTAAACCATCTATAACTAGGAAAGAAAGTAAAAATAATAAGTAAAGTATTTTTTGGGTGTTTGTTTGTTTATGCAAATAGGAAATATATTTTTGTATTTTTGGAACTATTAATGCAGAAAATATAAAAGACAAAAACAGTGTGTAAAAGGTGTTTCTATAATAAAAAGTGGACTGGGGTTTATGGGTTCACTTGTCTGCTCTCTCATAAGTTGCAATGAACATAAAAAATGCTTATGGATGATATAATATCACTTGGAACTTTCAGTATGTGTTTGAATAGCATTCATATGGGCATCACGTACTAATATGAATATGATGCAACACATCTCACTTATACTCCTCTAGAAAGAGAAAACTTCATGCAATCTGGAATTAAAAATAAACAGAGTATAGCCTTAGGTATTTTGACATGATGTTTGAATAGCAAATGTGCTATCTTGACCAAACAAGAACAACTTTACTGTTGCAAGATGAATATAACACATACATTCACTTTATCCCTAGTGAGGTAACAAAAGGAAGGTAAAACTGTAATGGATCTCGAGTTTTCTATCACTATCCAATCTCCATCACCATGCTACTCTATAGAATACACATGTTCCCCCTACACACTCCATTGCATACAAGTATGATCAAAACAAGTACTTAATGGGGTACATAATATGCATCTACCAATACATCTTACACATGATAGAATTCCAATCCCAAATATCATCTCATAAACAAAGATTCATCACATAGAGATTATATAGATAACCATAATCATGTTGGGCAGCTCATGTGGTACTAAACAATGATAGGATGAGAGAGATGTAGATCAAGATACTGCCACAAACCCATAATCCAGAGGTGGACTACTACCTCTTCATCAACGATACTGTGTTGATGACGTGGAGAGGATGGAGATCCAACCGGTGGTGGTTCTAGCGGCGTTTCCCCCTCTAATCTTTGCAGGATCTAGATTTTTTGGTGTTTTGTGTTTGCACTCCCCTCCTTTGAGATCGCCTCAGGGGACCTTTTTATAAGCATTTTTAGGTCAAGACTTAGAATTAGGGCTGAAGATGGACGGTTGTCAATGCTCCAGGTGGGAAAGAGCCAAGGTGGAGCGACCACCCTCCTGGGCCACGCCACCTATTCTCTTTCAGGCCTCCGGGCTCTTCTCTTTGAGGTCCAGGTGTTAAAGGTCATTGTCTTCACAAAAAAATAAACCTAAGTTCGAGTAACTTTTCAAGTGATAAGTTATACACTAGCTAGACACGAGGACATTATTAACATTGTCCACTTCAAATATAGAGATAGGGTTACCTAACTAAAGTTGGCATTGTATGAGCTCTAAGTATTCTAAGTAAGGCTTGTATAGGTATGGTCAAGAATGTGTAATCATAAACTCCTGAGGTGAGTGGATGATATAATAAGATTATATTTCTGTATCAAACTTAGGTATATGCTTTGGAATAAATACTAGTTAATCAATAACAATCACTAAACTTCTATACATAAGCTATTACTTATGGCTTATGTATCAAGTGTATATGTAATGCCCCGGAAAATATTCCAAAATAAAATTGCGTGTTATTTTCTATTTTGCATCATCATGACATCATGCATACTTTTGCCCTAAAATATTTTCATCAAAAGCCTATTTTGTTTTCTAATGAGTTCCTCCTTTAATTTCAAATCAAAAACCCTGGTCTTTTCCGGATCTTTTACTTGTCTAAAAACTACTTATAAAAGCTTATTTAAAACTAAAATAAATAAACAAAAAAAAATTTAGGAGGAGCCAAACGGCCCAGCTAGCCACCTACGACCATGTAAGAAAACCCTAGCAAATCCTAACCCTAATCCAAGCCCCCCACACACACACCCGCGGCCGCCACCAGCTACACGCGCGCTCGCGAGGCAACACACACACGCACCCGTTGCACACACACACCCCGACCAAGGACACCACAGCAGCACCCACGCACACCGCATGCACCCAGAACACGCACACACAAATACAACGCACGCACCAACACCAACACGACACCACACATGGAACACACAACACGCACCCAACTTCACGCGACCCGCCTCGGTCCCATCGCCACGAACCCATCTACCATATCGCGATCCCCTTCGCCTCGCCGCCATCTGCCTCCTCTGCTTCGGCCTTTCCGTGCCGTCGCCCGGCCTCTCTAGTGAGCGACCTCACCGGCCGCCGCCGGACCGTCGCCGTTCTTCGCCGCCTCCTTCGACCCCCCTGTGTCGGCCCTTATCTCGAGCCAGCATCGTCACCGCCACCTCCATGCTCGGCCCTTTGCCCCTACCTCGCAGATAGACGTCGCCGCCAGTAGCTCCGCTGCCGCGCGCCCCTTGTCTTCCTCGCCCCGTCGCCTCTGCTCGAGCCTGGCCCAGTCTTCGCAAGCGTGCAATCGCCGCCTCTGTCAAGCTTGACCCCGGCCTCCTCTCCTCCCTCCCCGCACAGGCCTGGCTGTTGCCTCTCCCAAGCCCGGCCGCGGACGCGTGTCGACCACTCCCTCTCGCCATCGTCCTGCACCGCCACCGCGGACGCCTCCTCTCCGGCCTACCCAGCCGTCTTGCCCTGGCCATGGCGTGGCCCCGGCTTGAGGGCCCTTGCCTGCAGACGCTCGAGCTCGTCCTCGAGACCCTCGATCCTCGATGACTTGCCACCCGGGAGATCCTCTGGTGCATCTCGCTTGTGCCAGTTGCAGCGGTTCTACAAGCTCTATATATCTTGGGTCTGTTCCAGGTCCAAGTACATACGTGTATCACTGTATCAGTTTGGAGCCTACCTTGCTACTGCTGGTCCTTCCTGGTGCTTGTGGTGATGCGATGTGTAGTAAACTGGTGGTGGATGTACTAATGTGGAGCTACCCGAAGGCCATGTTCCCGGCGTCCGGAGACCGATTCCGGCGAGACCGAACTCGAACCACATCGAACCAAGAGCTTCGGGCCAATGTGTGAACCCTCTCAAGCCCCTATTTTATAAATTGACATATTATACTTGTTGCATATTATTTATCATGCTTGCACACATGTTTGGTGTTTTGGGGGCATTATGCTGATTCATCTCATAATTAAATATGGAGACCATATGCGGGCGAATCTAGTCTAATATTAGCTCCATTTAAATTGGTGCAGCGAACCGCTATGCTTTGTCTTGTTAAGTCACATTTAAATTGCAGGGTATCTAAACAACATGAACTTAATAATTGTCGGGACCCCGGTTCCGCTTAATATGGCCTAATTGCATCGCATCTTTGCCATGTCATACATCATGCATGCATCATGCCCGATCTTCTGCCGTAGTATTAAATAGTGTATACGGTGTTTCTTCTAGTGCTTTGCTTCCTTACGGATTAGGCCTATAAGTTGATGCGAGTGTCGACCCGATCTTCGGGTGAGCCTTCAACAATGTTTTCAGGCGAGCATTCTCTCCCTTCTACCTATTTTGCATTTCTAGTCTTTACTTCTTCCAATTGATCTATTGCTATCTTTATTGTCGATGCTATAGTATCGTTCCTTTAATTACCTAGTCTACTATATTGTCTTGGTTATCCTATTGCCTTATTTGATTAGCTAGCTTTGTCCTTGCGAGTCGTAGGCATGCTTAGTATCGCTCTCATACAGGTGAAACATGATACTTGGATATGGTTGATGATAAGATAATTAATCTGATGTTGTTGGTTATGGTTTCACCTAATGATAAGGCCCCGGCAGGGACCACCTTTGGGAACTGCTTGAGCCGACCTAGGACCCGTTCGTTCTACGATACCAGTTCTGAGTTGATCGCGCTAACCAAACGTGGGGGCTTCTGGGATCTCCCCCTCAACTACCGGCGCTATTCGTATATCCAGAGGGTTACAAAATTGGTTTTCTATTTGGTGCATACGCATAATATGTCCTCGGACATGGGTGAGTTGATATGTCTTCGGACTTGATATTTTGGTGGACTGCCATGGCTTGCATTGCATAAAATCGGGATATCGTGTCGGAGGTGGGATGGAGCTCTACAAGTTATCTTCCGATCATCGCCCGGCCGTAGACTCAAACGCTGTGCCACCTGGAGAATCAGCTGTATCTCTTGTGTGGGTAAAACACAGTAGGTGATGCCTCTGGATATGCGCGTAGTTATGGGACAGTTCTTGTTGTGAGATTCGGAAGGCACGCGTTATATGTTGCCTGAAGGGTTGAGCATGCGTTTGGGTATAGTAGTGCACCCCTGCAGGGTAAATCTTTTCGAGAAGTCGTGTGTCCACGGTTATGGACGCCTCAGGAGTACAGTGTCATGATCATAGACAACGTCATTAATGTTTTGCCTCTAATAAAATGACTAGTAATTAGCCATATCAACTAAACACCTGCTTAACTAAAATTGCCACCGTGTGTGTTCCGCAAGGGGACTTCCTCGACTGGTCTTCAAGGGGGAAATCTTCGGATGGGTTATGTTTGGTGTTATATTATACTTATCGTTTAGTGCTCTCATCTCCCTCTAATAGCCGAAGTTGTAGCGTGTCTCTATAAGTTAGATAGTGCAAGCTTTGCTGCCGCTGAGCCCACCATACCTATGTAGGCGAGGACCGCCGAATTCTAGTCCCGCCCTGTACTGGCCTCAGTACTGACCGCTCTCTTTCTGTTTTTCTTTCGCCCTTCGCCGACACCCTTTTGGCTTGACAGGTATGTGATTGACAACGTTAGCAAGGTTACCCTTCCGGCTTGGCCTGGGCAGGGTTGGACACCGCTTGGTTATTCTTCAGGACTCTTAGTCCCATTTGGATCTTGTCTGTACTCGAATACTATTTTGCTTTCTCTTTAAATTGTATCATTTGTATTCTTGACTCGTTGAGTCGTTGTTGTATATATAAGTTCTTGTGGACTCTGTTGTAAACTACTGTGATGTAACTACTTGTATTCATATCCCACCCACACGAAAGTGTCTGGTGGGCGTCTTCGAATCACTTCTATGCGGGTTTTGGCGGGAAATGCTGAGATCTGCATAGACCCGATTCGGGGGAATTACAAGTGGTATCAGAGCAAAGGTTTACGATACCCCACTGGTCCAGCCTGTAGGATAACCTTGCCAACGGCCCATGTCTAGTATCAAAACTATTTTGCTACAAATGCGTTGGATAGATCCGATTAGCTCTGATTTTACTCCTTACCTCCAATCTTTCTCCTCTTATCTTTGCGTGTTTTAATCTGATCTCTTACCTTCTTCAAGTCCAGGACTTCTCGCGGTTGGGTTTCCGTCGTACCTTTAGGGTTCCGCTTTTCCTCCTTTTGAAATGGTGGGACTACATCTGGATTTCATTCTACTTTATCCCTCTTCAAATGTTTTCCCGGTGTCCCGCAACATTCTGCGATGACATCATCTACTTGAATCTTTGTTAATACCGATTGTTAAGACCTTCAGTCTAAAATTCTGAGATTTAGTTGCATAATTCTCCTATTCTTGTACATGGTAATGCTTTGAGTGTGGGATGGAGTAGCTACCATACCACTACTTTTATCATTCGCCCTTGTACACTGATTGGTGGAACCATGCAATTTTATTCCTTCCACGGAAGTTAAAGGTGGCCTTATCTTTGATACCTCTACTTCCGCCTTTGCTTCTCTGGAGTGTTCTCTCGAAGAACGTGAGCAACAACCTTGTTAGTGGTGTCGCGAGCATCAACCTGACGCAAGAAGATCCGATCATCAACCCCCTTCCCCCCAGTGTCCTTGCTTGGATCTCGGGACGTGATCCTTGTTAGTGGTGTCGAGTTGTAATGCCCCGGAAAATATTCCAAAATAAAATTGCGTGTTATTTTCTATTTTGCATCATCATGACATCATGCATACTTTTGCCCTAAAATATTTTCATCAAAAGCCTATTTTGTTTTCTAATGAGTTCCTCCTTTAATTTCAAATCAAAACCCTGGTCTTTTCCGGATCTTTTACTTGTCTAAAAACTACTTATAAAAGCCTATTTAAAACTAAAATAAATAAACAAAAATACTTTTAGGGGGAGGCAGCCGGCCGGGCCAAACGACCCAGCTAGCCACCTACGACCCCGTAAGAAAACCCTAGCAAATCCTAACCCTAATCCTAGCCCCACACACACACACCCGCAGCCGCTGCCAGCTACACGCGCGCTCGCGAGGCAACACACACACACATGCACCCGCTGCACACACACACCCCAACCCAGGACACCACAGCAGCACCCACGCACACCGCATGCACCCAGAACACGCACACACAAACGCAACACACGCACCAGCACCAACACGACACCACACATGGAACACACAACACGCACGCAACTTCACGCGACCCGCCTCGGTCCCATCGCCACGAACCCATCTACCATATCGCGATCCCCTTTGCCTCGCTGCCATCTGCCTCCTCTGCTTCGGCCTGTCCGGGCTGCCGCCCGGCCTCTCTAGCGAGCGACCTCACCGGCCGTCGCCGGACCGTCGCCGTTCTTCGCCGCCTCCTTTGACCCCCCTGTGTCGGCCCTTCTCTCGAGCCAGCATCGTCACCGCCACCTCCCTGCTCGGCCCTTTGCCCCTACCTCGCAGATAGACGCCGCCGCCAGTAGCTCCGCTGCCGCGCGCCCCTTGTCTTCCTCGCCCCGTCGCCTCTGCTCGAGCCTGGCCCGGTCTTCGCAAGCGCGCAACCGCCGCCTCTGTCAAGCTTGACCCCGGCCTCCTCTCCTCCCTCCCCGCACAGGCCTGGACGTTGCCTCTCCCAAGCCCGGCCGCGGACGGTCGTCGACCACTCCCTCTCGCCATCGTCCTGCACCGCCACCGCGAACGCCTCCTCCGGCCTACCCAGCCGTCTTGCCCTGGCCATGGCGTGGCCCCAGCTTGAGGGCCCTTGCCTGCAGACGCTCGAGCTCGTCCTCGAGACCCTCGATCCTCGATGACTTGCCACCCGGGAGATCCTCTGGTGCATCTCGCTTGTGCCAGTTGCAGCGGTTCTACAAGCTCTATATATCTTGGGTCTGTTCCAGGTCCAAGTACATACGTGTATCACTGTATCAGTTTGGAGCCTACCTTGCTACTGCTGGTCCTTCCTGGTGCTTGTGGTGATGCGATGTGTAGTAAACTGGTGGTGGATGTACTAATGTGGAGCTACCCGAAGGCCATGTTCCCGGCGTCCGGAGACCGAATCCGGCGAGACCGAACTCGAACCACATCGAACCAAGAGCTTCGGGCCAATGTGTGAACCCTCTCAAGCCCCTATTTTATAAATTGACATATTATACTTGTTGCATATTATTTATCATGCTTGCACACATGTTTGGTGTTTTGGGGGCATTATGCTGATTCATCTCATAATTAAATATGGAGACCATATGCGGGCGAATCTAGTCTAATATTAGCTCCATTTAAATTGGTGCAGCGAACCGCTATGCTTTGTCTTGTTAAGTCAACATTTAAATTGCAGGGTATCTAAACAACATGAACTTAATAATTGTCGGGACCCCGGTTCCGCTTAATATGGCCTAATTGCATCGCATCTTTGCCATGTCATACATCATGCATGCATCATGCCCGATCTTCTGCCGTAGTATTAAATAGTGTATACGGTGTTTCTTCTAGTGCTTTGCTTCCTTACGGATTAGGCCTATAAGTTGATGCGAGTGTCGACCCGATCTTCGGGTGAGCCTTCAACAATGTTTTCAGGCGAGCATTCTCTCCCTTCTACCTATTTTGCATTTCTAGTCTTTACTTCTTCCAATTGATCTATTGCTATCTTTATTGTCGATGCTATAGTATCGTTCCTTTAATTACCTAGTCTACTATATTGTCTTGGTTATCCTATTGCCTTATTTGATTAGCTAGCTTTGTCCTTGCGAGTCGTAGGCATGCTTAGTATCGCTCTCATACAGGTGAAACATGATACTTGGATATGGTTGATGATAAGATAATTAATCTGATGTTGTTGGTTATGGTTTCACCTAATGATAAGGCCCCGACAGGGACCACCTTTGGGAACTGCTTGAGCCGACCTAGGACCCGTTCGTTCTACGATACCAGTTCTGAGTTGATCGCGCTAACCAAACGTGGGGGCTTCTGGGATCCCCTCCTCAACTACCGGTGCTATTCGTATATCCAGAGGGTTACAAAATTGGTTTTCCATTTGGTGCATACGCATAATATGTCCTCGGACATGGGTGAGTTGATATGTCTTCGGACTTGATATTTTGGTGGACTGCCATGGCTTGCATTGCATAAAATCGGGATATCGTGTCGGAGGTGGGATGGAGCTCTACAAGTTATCTTCCGATCATCGCCCGGCCGTAGACTCAAACGCTGTGCCACCTGGAGAATCAGTTGTATCTCTTGTGTGGGTAAAACACAGTAGGTGATGCCTCTGGATATGTGCGTAGTTATGGGACGGTTCTTGTTGTGAGATTCGGAAGGCACGCGTTATATGTTGCCTGAAGGGTTGAGCATGCGTTTGGGTACAGTAGTGCACCCCTGCAGGGTAAATCTTTTCGAGAAGCCGTGTGTCCACGGTTATGGACGCCTCAGGAGTACAGTGTCATGATCATAGACAACGCCATTAATGTTTTGCCTCTAATAAAATGACTAGTAATTAGCCATATCAACTAAACACCTGCTTAACTAAAATTGCCACCGTGTGTGTTCCGCAAGGGGACTTCCTCGACTGGTCTTCGAGGGGGAAATCTTCGGATGGGTTATGTTTGGTGTTATATTATACTTATCGTTTAGCGCTCTCATCTCTCTCTAATAGCCGAAGTTGTAGCGTGTCTCTATAAGTTAGATAGTGCAAGCTTTGCTGCCGCTGAGCCCACCATACCTATGTAGGCGAGGACCGCCGAATTCTAGTCTCGCCGTGTACTGGCCTCAGTACTGACCGCTCTCTTTCTGTTTTTCTTTCGCCCTTCGCCGGCACCCTTTTGGCTTGACAGGTATGTGATTGACAACGTTAGCAAGGTTACCCTTCCGGCTTGGCCTGGGCAGGGTTGGACACCGCTTGGTTATTCTTCAGGACTCTTAGTCCCATTTGGATCTTGTCCGTACTCGGATACTATTTTGCTTTCTCTTTGAATTGTATCATTTGTATTCTTGACTCGTTGTGTCGTTGTTGTATATATAAGTTCTTGTGGACTCTGTTGTAAACTACTGTGATGTAACTACTTGTATTCATATCCCACCCACACGAAAGTGTCTGGTGGGCGTCTTCGAATCGCTTATATGCGGGTTTTGGCGGGAAATGTTGAGATCTGTATAGACCCGATTCGGGGACGTTACAGTATAGAACTTACCTTTAAAGGTGTGTTCGGTTCCAGAATGAGGTGGAATGGAACGTAACCATTCCGCGCCTAGAGTGCATTTCGGTGTTCGGTTCTAGAATGGGACATAACCAACTAGTTTCACAAAAGGGAATATTACCCTTAGATGAGGAACCAACCCATTCTGAACCGATAGAATGTGGAGGAACGAGTCGCTAACAGCGCTAGGAACCGACTATCTCAGCGACGCATGTGAGGCCGGAGCGAAGCACGTGCGGCAATGGCAGGATCACGCGCGGCCACGAACAAGAACGTGCGGGGGAGGGGGAGCATGAGGAGTGGTTGCGACAGGGAGCACAAGCGCACGCACATCAGCGGGGGGGGGGGGGGGGTAGCGGGGAGCACACACGTCGATGGCGGGGAGCATCCGCGACAGTCGGAACGAAGCATGTGTGTGCCAATTTAGTCTCTAATTTTGCCAATTTGAGGAAAAATTTCTCTGACTTGTGCTGCAATTTCTCTGATTTTCTATAGCTAGCAAAGATTTTGAGACAAAAAATAATTTGCCACCGTTAATTACACTTTTGAGACAAAGTATCAGTTTAAACTCAAATCATTGGAACTTTAAGTAGTATTTAAGCAATATTATGGTTATATACTCTCCAATTCCTCCAACAAACACAATATGGAACCATTTCGTTTCATTTTTTGGTCCCAACCGAACACAGAGACGGTACCATTTTGTTCCTCTGAAATCAAACCGTTCTGTTCCATCCCACTTGATTGTAGAACCGAACACACCCTACAAAAAATTATTATATTAAGTGATAGCATCTTAAGTAGTTTTCAATAGGCTAATCAAGGCCTTATCAAGATTGAGTTAATTACTCCAACTACCAAGTTGGTTTGATTCAACACTATGTCCTTAATCCTAAAATGATGGTAGCACTCTAACATATCTAACATCTAGATATCTTCCGTTTGATTATTGTGATTCAAGGAGTTAGATAGATAAGAATAGAATAGATTAATATTTGGAAGGACAAATTTTTGTTAGAAGGTTTTTATAGTTTGTTATGCCCAAGACAATTGCCTAGCACATGTGATGGTAGATAAGATGATGATCACGATAAGAAATGATACTCATTCTTTTAAATGGTATGTTTGTACTTTAGTTGTATTCCCCTTCTAATCTCACCTAGAGATAATAACCTCCTCTACCCAAAACTAGGATTTTAGCAAAGGTAATATCAAAGTCTAGCGCTCAACTTGATGAGCTAGTTCTAAATCATCACTTAAGTGAAATTTTAATCACTTTGACAAGTTATATAAAAAGTTTTATTTTCCCCCCAAAATTACATAAATGCAATACATACATCTATTTTCTATCCATTTTGAATCTCTTGAACTACAAGACGTTACACAATAGGGCGTGTCACGTGTTGATTGTGCCCAAGTTGGCTAACACGATACACGACACGGGGCCAGTCTAGCGTAAACGTGTCCGACACAGAATGGCCCACAAAAACCTGTCTATAAATGGATTGTGATATGTCGGCGTGTAGGCTTCGTCATGAGGCCATGGAACCACCCGGTTACTTAACTGGTCACGATGCCTAGACGTTCTAGGATTTTTTTTAGAAAAATAAAATAAAATAAAGAAACTAAACAATCTAGCCAATGGTGACACACAGGCTTAGTCACGCCACGTGATAGGGCCACAACCCAAGTTGGCCAAGCCCGTGATGGTCTGGCACGATCGGTATGTTAAGCGGCGTGACAGATAAACTTGTGCATACACGATTTGGCTGGTTTGGCCAATTTGAGCTAGTTCAAAATTTTATATTGTATCCAAAGTTTGAATTTCATTTATGAAAGAAAATAAACTAGGCTGTAACTTTTTGGTTTGACCGATTTGACCGGTTTCAGTTTTTGTCCACTCTTAGTGACAGACCAAGCCCGTGACAGCTGGCACACGAGTTTTTTGGGCCGACATGCGATAGCCATGGCCACTTTGATGGTGCCCATGGTCACTCACCAACGAGCTCATTCACTTTACTATAATGGTGATGGTTATAGCTGGTCATTTTTCAGGCCAAGAACGGAAAAGCCTAATACACAAAACTAGGCCCAAGCCTGACCTAACCCGACTGGTGATCCAAAATTTTAACCCCAGGTCGACCCAAACATGAAGAAAACATCAGGCTGTCGGGTTGGGCCTTCCCTTTTTCTAGGCCCGAGCCCAGCCCAAGTTGTCCACTGGGCCACAGATGCCAGAAGAGCCCGACCCATTGGGCCATTTTCCGGTCGGGCCGGGTTTTTATGCCCATGTTTGTTGTGGTTTCTGATAAACTGTGGTTATGTGAAACGCTTGGACCTTCTAAGAGTTCTACGCTCCTCGACGACTACAGGATCGCCGCCGCCGCCTCCTGTGGTTGTGGGTTCTGCTACAGCTCCCTGATCCGCCTCTTCCTCATGCCGGCCAAGCACGAGCCGTCCTCATCGATCGGCTCCCTCCTCGACAGCGCCATCTCCGGCCCACGGCGGCAGCAGCTATCGATGGTTTGGTCCTCTCCCACTTGTGCGCGTCACCTCATTCCGACTTTCAACACGGAAACAGAGCTCATTTCCAGTGAAATTGATATGGGGCTGGCGATTGGGGAAGTTTCGCCTAGAATACTATGCACTAGTGTTCCAAAGTCCAAAACACTAGTATCCCAAATTCGCACACTTCTCTTGTGATTTTTCTCTGTTCAGCATCTGGATATTTAAGTGCTCTAAATTTCCATAGACCATTGGTTTTTCCTCAGAAAAACAAAACTATTAGTTGACTTGTCTAATTTCAAAGAAGTACACATAATGCATTGTTGGTCCAATGCAGTTCACTCCTCTGAAGAAACGTACGTACTGGCAATCCTCACGTCACAATATTGTCTTCAGTGCATAGAATTGTAGAATATCAAATAAACTCTGACCACATAATATCAAGTCAAAGTAAGTGACCGCTTTTGCCGTTGCCATCATGAATTTAAAAATCAAGTTACATGATTTCTCCTTTTGTTAGGCTCATGATTTGACTCTCTTTTTTAATATGCTATTCCTGGTTTCCTACTACCTTTCTTCACATAAGCACTGATTGGCAAGCCACGAAATACCAACCCATTTCGCAAACCCAGATATCCTCCATGGATGCAGCTGCAGCCTGCTGTCTCCTCCTTGTTCTAGCCACCACGACTATCTCCTCTGTCTATGCACAACAAGCCAATGGTGGGTGCTTCACAAAGGAGAGGGAGGCACTTCTTTCATTTAAAGATGGCATACTAAAAGATCCACATAGCCTCCTTGCCTCGTGGAATGGCCAAGATTGTTGCCTTTGGAGCAGTGTCCGGTGCAACAACAGAACAGGCCATGTCGTCAAGCTTGACCTACGCAACAATTTCCTCTTTGATGATATGATGGTTCCCGGGTATCCTAGACCGCATCTGGGGATGCATGGGAGGATAAGTTCTTCTTTGCTTGCTCTGCATCATTTGGAGTATCTAGATCTCAGCGGAAATTTTCTCGGGGGAGTTGGTATATCCATACCGAGATTCTTGGGCTCCCTGGGGAGCTTGGTATATCTCAACCTCTCTTGCATGAGTTTTGATGGTAAAGTGCCTCCTCAACTCGGTAACCTCTCCAGATTGATTTACCTTGACCTCTACAACCCACGGTATCTTAATGGTGATGAAAGCAAATTGCACGCCGAGGATATATCGTGGTTACCACGTCTCCGTTTGCTAAGGTTTCTTGACATGAGTAGTGTAAATCTCAGCACTATTGGAAATTCGGTACAAGTGGTGAGTATGCTGTCTAATCTAAGGGTCCTGCATCTCAGTGAATGTGAACTTGTTTTTCCACACACCCCTGTAGTGCATTCCAACCTCACGTCACTTCAGATGCTTGATCTATCAGACAGTGGGGTTGATACCTTGAATCCAAGCTACTGGTTCTGGGATGTTGGCACCATCAGGCATCTTGACCTTAGTAACAATTATATTGCTGAACCATTTCCAGATGCAATGGGAAACATGACTTCCCTTGAGGCACTTCGTCTTGGAGACAATTTCCTCACAAGTTTAAATCCCAGAGCGCTGAGTAATCTTTGCAATTTGAGAGAGCTAGTACTGTTAGGAAATCATATCGATCAAGACTTGCCAGAATTCTTGGATGGGTTGCCTCATTGTGCATGGAGTAAGATGAAATTGTTAGATCTAACTCGTACTAATATCAGTGGGGAAATTCCGAAGTGGATAGAGCAGTGGACTGATTTGAGCATTCTTCAACTCTCTTTTAATCGGCTTGTAGGATCGATACCTCGTGAGATTGGTGTGCTCAACAAACTCAGCAAACTGTATCTAGACGGCAACCAGTTCAGTGGTTCCATATCGGAGGAACACTTAGGCAGTCTAGTTAATCTGGAAGAATTAGACCTGTCTTACAACTCCCTGCACATGGTGATCAGCTCAAATTGGACTCCTCCCTTTAAATTGCAGCTGGCTTATTTCCCTTCTAGCAAACTTGGGCCCCAGTTTCCTTTGTGGCTTAAAGGGCAGAGTGATGTTACTTGTCTTGACATTTCTGATGCAGGCATAGTTGACCATCTGCCAGATTGGTTTTGGGTGGTGTTTTCAAATGTTCAATATTTAAACATTTCTTGTAATAACATCAGTGGCAGGTTACCGAGCACTCTGGAATTCATGTCTTCACCTATGCTTACAGTATTTGACCTCAACTCCAATATGCTCACTGGAAGTCTACCACAGTTACCAAGGCTTTTGGTTGAACTTGACATTTCCAGAAACTTGTTATCAGGGCCACTGCCACAAAATTTTGGAGGTCCGTTCCTTGGTGATTTATTGCTTTCGGAAAACAGTATCAATGGCACTATCCCAATACATATCTGCGAGCTGCAGTTTCTGAACGTCTTGGATCTAGCAAAGAACCGTCTCACAGGAGGATTTCCTGATTGTGCAGAAGTATCGGTGGGAACTAAAAAACTGAATGCAACCTTCTCAGCTGAGGCTCTAATCTTGTACGAAAATAATTTGTCTGGCGATATTTCGTTTCTGCAGAGCTGCCCTGAGTTGATTCTACTTGATCTTTCCCATAATAAGTTTACCGGAGGGTTACCAACATGGATAGCCGAAAGAGTGCCAGATTTGTCTTATCTCCGGCTGCGGCATAATATGTTCTCCGGCTGTATTCCAATTCAGCTCACACAGCTTGCATACCTGCAATACTTGGACCTTGCATACAACAGAATATCGGGATTTGTACCTCATACAGTGGACAACATGAAAGCAATGACTCAGGATCATACACAAGGGCTAAATAACCCCTTGGATTCGAGTTATGATAGACCGGACGGATACTCGGAGGCGTTCTACTCACAAAACTATGATGATAGCTTAGAGGTGGTAACAAAAGGTCAGTACCTTGATTACACCAGTAGTCTCATCTATGTGGTTGGCCTTGACTTGTCCTGTAACAGTTTGGTTGGAGAGATTCCAGTTGAGATAACATCTCTTGTGAATCTGAAGAGCCTGAACATCTCTCATAATCAGTTCAATGGTAAGATTCCAGAGACGATCGGCTTTCTTGGATCTCTCGAATCTCTCGACCTGTCATACAATGAACTCTCCGGCGGAATTCCTTCCAGTTTCTCAAACATGACAATGTTAAGCAAGCTGAACCTGTCATACAATAATCTATCAGGAAGAGTTCCCTCCGGGAACCAGCTCCAGGCGCTCATTGATCCTGCGTCATCGTACATAGGCAACGACTACCTCTGCGGGCCTCCTCTTTCTAGGAACTGTTCGGGACCTGAGGTGATAATTGGAAGGAATCTTGATGAGCATCAAGCAGAGACGAGGTATTTTTATCTTGGCCTGGCTGCAGGATTTGTCATGGGTCTTTGGGTGGTCTTTGTTGTCTTCTTGTTTGGTAAGAGATTCAGACTTGCTTATTTCCATCTGTTTGACAAGCTGCTGCGTGCAATACAAGCATCCATGACCTGAAATTCCTCAAGCTGCCATGGAAGATCAGAGGATAGAATCCTAAATCAGTGTTGTATCATACTGCATTTTTTTATTTATTTTCTTTGTAACTAGCACATAGTGGCCCTCGCAAAATGCGCGGGGTCATCGTTGTGTATTTAAAATACTAGCACACATGTCCGTGCGTTGCACCAGATACAGACATATGTAGTATAAATACTAAAAAATTAGGTTATTTTATTCATGTCGTGTATTATAGTCCGTGGCTTTGGTACATGTTTATTTTTAAATATTTTTAGGCTATGAAGCATTTTGCTATTCCCTTCGTTCAGAAATAACTGACTTGGTTGTGTCTAGATTTTAATATATCTATTCAGTAAAACATGTCTAAATATATCCAAATCTAGACAAAACCAAGTTATTTATTTCTGGACAAAGGAATTATAAAAAATCGGTATTTATTTATTAAAAGGTACATAGTCTTTCCTTAAATAGACATTTTGTTAGAATTAATTAATCAATTGATGGTACCCAATATTCCAGCAATGCAAGACACTCAAACCCTGCGCACACGCACCCAACACGGCGCGCGCACACACCTCGCACTGTCACACAATGCACTCACGTTGGCCACACACCGCGGTGGACACCACGCACGCAACCACCGACCCGACCCGCCCAGGACTCACACTGTCACACACACGCGGTCAACATGCACGCGCAACCCCGTATCGCCACCGAGCACACGCGTGGCCCCAACGCCCAGGCTGTGTCCCTCAATCTTGACGCGATCCCCTCGTCCTCACCACGCCGCCGCTCCGCTCGTCTGCAAAGACCGCCCCACCGGCCGCGCAGGCCCCTCCCTCCCGGAGCTTCCCCTCTCCCCGTAGGCTTCCCTGGCCGAGATCTCCAGCGCCGGCCTGCGCATCTCCTAGCACAGCCCCGAGCGCCTGCCTCGCCCTCTCTCCCGTCGCCTCCAGGTGCTCCCCGCCGTCGAGCTCGTCCTGCTCCCGAGAAAGCTCCGCCTCGTGTCCGTGGCCGGTGCCGTCCTCTTCCCCGACATCGTCGGCCGCGTGTCCTCGTCGTCCTCCGCAAGCCCTGCATCCTCCCCGGCCGGCCTCGACTCAGCCTTGTCCTGCCGTCCCGCGCCTCCTCGCCGCCTCCCCGTGCGAGCACACATTATCCGTCCGTCCGCGATGGGGGAAGGAGGCCGCACGCACACCTTCTCCGTCCGTCCGGCGATGGGGGAAGATGGGTGGAAGCAGGTCGTGGCCTTTTTTCTTCACCAAAACGAAACAGGCCGGCATGGTCCGGCAACCACATGCTGCAATCGCCATGGGGGAGGCCCGGGCCATCGAGCATACCAGCGGGATCTTCCGGCCGGGGCGGCGGCGGCAGGGGGTTGTCGCGGGACAGTAGGGATGGGGACGGCGAGGTGGGAGGGCTGGGCGGGAGGGACGGGTGGTCTGAGGCGTGCGGTGTAGGCGGCGGAAGCGAAGCGAACAGGACGGGTTGACTAAGCGGTGGCACTCCATGTAATTTCCTCCAGCTGCCAGGGGTAAAATCGTCTTTTCCAGACGGACGGTGGACAGAAACGTTGCGTTCTTTATTATTAGGTATAGATTATAGTGTTATAAGAGCACAAATAATATGGTTATATAGCCATTGCGAAGTTCTAAAAAATATGAGAAGCATAAGAATCATTATAATTTCGGACTAATGATTGTGATGCCAATTTACAAAAACATCATATGAATGAATGACGTTGTGACGGCACCGTATTGAGTATATTGGATGTGTTCTTTGATCGTAGGTTTAACTCTATTCTTATGTACCACTCTTTTCTTTGTAGGAACTTAGCATATTTCCTGCGGTTGATTGTCATGTGTTTTCTGAGAAAACATTAGTTCTCCTTAGCATTTTCGACTTAAGGGATTATTTAAAGTCTATATATCTCTGAGTTAAGCTGAGAATCGATCCTAGTTGTTAAATAAGTTACTAAGTAAAATTCTGTAGATTCTTATTTTATGAAAGTTCTTAGCATGTTTCTCTCTTTCTAGACTTGGCTTATGATTTCTAGTACTCCCTCTGTTTCAAATTATAAGATGTTTTAGATAATTCATTGTGATCTAGATATGGACCAAAATGAGTGAAACTACACAGTAAATGGTGTCTAGATATACGTGTTTCAGGAAAAAACTAAAACATCTTATAGTTTGAAACGGAGGAAGCAATGTAAAATTTTAAAAGTTATTGTAGCTATTATAGTTGAAAGATCACGGATGTCGTCTAAAGAGGGGTGAATAGGTGATTTAAAACTTTTACGATATGAGTTTAACAAAGATGGAATAAAACTAGCGTTTTGTTTTGTCAAGCACAAAGCCTATAAATTATATGGTTCACCTATGTGCACCATTAACTTATGCTAAGCAAGACAAACAACAAAGGATATCAAGAAAGATTACTTTAAGCACGAAGACTATCACAATATAAAGTGCATACGTAAGGGTCTTAGGTATAGACATAACCGAGGCACACAGAGACGACAATATTTTACCGAGTTTCTCTCTACAAGGGAGTACGTCTCGTTGGAGGGATGGGTGGTGCAGCATGCATCCGATCCACTATGGGACACTTGAGAACGGTCACCAAACCCGTACAAGATTGAGGCAATCTCTACAACTTAATTGGAGACTCCAAATAATCACCACCAATGCCACTAACTTGGGGAGACCTCCACAACTTAATTGGAGGCCCCAAGAACTCACCACAAATGCCACACAACCGTCTAGGGTTCTAAGAACCCAAGAGTAACAAGCTTCTTGATTTCACCAACCAAATCCCCCGAAAAGAACTCAAACTGATGCACCTAATGCAATGACAATTCCTTCACTCCCAAATTCCACCAAACCTAAAATCTATTGGGGGAATAAGAGAGGAAGAACACAAGAGGAAAACCACACGAGTCTTCAAGATCTAGATCATAATATGCTCCCCTCACTAAGAGGAGAGACGGAGTGGTGGGATTGTAGATCTAGATTTCCTTTCTCTTTTCCCTTAAAGAGATGCAAGAATAATGGGAGGAAGAGGGAGAGGACAAGATCAAAAGATTCAACAATGAAGGGGGCAAATAGCTCAAAAGGATAAGTCCAATGGAGAAGAAAGGCCCCTTTTATAGGGGGGCTGAAATCTGCCCGTTGGGCTGCTGCGACAACCGGTAGTACCGGACTTGGCAGTGGTAGTACCGAGAATCTCGGTCTGACCTGGTACCGTTGCGAGCAGACGGGCAAGCCTGCTAGGAAACTCAATGAGCCGAACCAGCTCAGTAGCCACCGGTGGTACCAGACCCAAGGGCGGTACTATCGCTTACCGCTAGTTTCGGGGCATGGAGCAGTACTACCGCTGACCCCAGTAGTACTGGATGGAGGTACCGGACGTTGCTGAGGAGGATCCCTAGCTCGTTGTTGGGTTCATATGTGACCGGTACCGCTAGACGGTACTACCACAGCCAAGCGGTACTACCGGAGAAAAATTCTGGTACTATCGGACACGACTGGAAGTTCTGGCAGCAGCAACAGCATCGAATGCAACAACTCGAGCAACCGAATCCGAATCGGATGAAACAAATTTTGTCGGAAATATTAGATACCACCAAAGGATAAAATATCAAGTATTATTATGTGAGATATCTCCCTTTGTGAGAAGCCGGAAAAACCTCCAAGATAAAAAAACGCAATAAGATATACAAGAAAAATCCATTTTTGATGAACTAGTGCTTGTTATGAAGATACCACAAGCTCTAGAACCTCATTTGGATAAGATCCAAATAAAAACCAAGAAAGATAATGCTAAGGTTTCCTCAATAACAATTATATAGTTTGAAAAATCAGACCGGCGCTGGTTTAACCAAAAAAGACTAGAACTAGAGCTCTCGTTGGTTCTTTAAGCGCACCGGACCAATGAACCAGAATAAAAAGAGAAAACCATGGTCCAATCGTCGGTTTTACATGTCAAACAGGCCACCCGGTCAGACCAGCTCAATTAGTTGAAAGTTTTTTTGCGCATCAATTAGTTGAGAGTTGGAAAAAATAAATTGCTGCGGGTTTAGTTCAAACTTTGAAACTAAATCAGAACCCACCGGGGAGACACTAAAAATTCAACCAACACAACACCTAACGGCTTTGCTGCCTGCAATTCACGCATGCAAAAACGTAGACATGCATGTTTGCTGCCTGTCTATTGTTGGCTTGCTGCTTGCGGCTAGGAGGCAGGTAGTCTTGGACATGGCAAATTGCAGCTTATTATCTGAATTATTATGTCAAATTATAATCCTAAAGTACTTTTTGTATTGATAACTATTTATTTATTGTAGCATTTATAAGAAAAAAAATACATTACTCTATTTGATTCATAATAAGTATCGATGAATCCTAAGTTGTACTAAATCAGCGCCACTTATAATGATTAGAGGGAATACTTTATATCTTAGAAACCAAACAGTGCATGGTGAACGAGTGGCCTGACCTATGAAAACCTAAACCGATGGCCTGACTAGTTCGACCATCGATCTGGTTTATGATAAAAATGCATCCAATAATTGGGACACGTTCTTGATATCTTCCTCTCTCCCTCGTCAATTTAACATGCCATACTAAAACCCTTATCATATGACCCATATTTTAAAATATAAAAATTCATATTTTTTTTGCATGTACATCGGGACATTTGTCCAAACACAAGTTATTGTGAAAAAGAACTTTTTTGTGTCCCGTGTAAAAAAGATAATTTTTGATACTCCAGTGTGACTATCCACGGATATTTTTTGTCTTTTTTCTAGAAGCCACATAAAATATTCTCTTTTCGGAAACTCGTGTACGGACATATAGTGTTTGAATGTACACACAAAATTTTATTTCAGAATTTTTTGACATTTCAATAGTTGTTTTTGTTCATCTTTTATAATAGATTTATGTGTACCTACGAGCCAAAACACCACCTCCGGATCACCACAGATCATGTTCTACATTAGCTTATGTAACTACCTCGGTGAATTACGCTCCTAGTTACAAGCCTGGACGAGCGGAAATGGTTAAAATAGTACGGTGAGGCCCAAATGCCACTCACAGGTAGACCTTTCGGCCGTCCTAACCATTTCCAAACATCGGGACAAGAACGGGCGGCGTAATCGGCAGGCGAAGGGATCAACTACATACACAAATGAGTATGTATGCAAGCCACCATACAATAGTTCTCAGAGCCATCCATCTAAAAGAAATAGAAATATTGCAACGCCATACGGCAAGATCCAAATATCCTAGATAGATATAATAGTTTAGGATATCTCCTCATACATCAAACATCAGAGTATCAGGCGGAAGCGGAAAACAAGATCCGAGTGCGGATAAGAAGCAAATCGGCATAAGATGCCCCATAAATAAACACATCCCGACCACAGATCTCACGGATCCCCGTTCCCGGAATCTCTACACCGAATGGTCGTTGCCCCTATCGTCCGTCTCCTCCACCCAGTATCCATCTTGCGAGTTTACCTGTTCATCTGAATCAAACAACTTATCGTGTGAGACCCTAGGGTTACTCAGCAAGTCTTTATGCCTCTAAAGGGGACACAACCTGGGGTGACGCAATTGCAGCAAAAGATAGACCCTAACAATTCTATAGATACTCGCTAACCATCCGCCTAACCAAAGATAGACGGATGTCCGTGAATTAAGAACAATAGTTATAACGGTAATATTAACAGATCCATCCTCCTCCTCGCTTACCGATGAGGAAGCGGACGAACAACCCCCCATCCGTTGGCAGTTTTATTATCCATTCCATGAGAATTGCACTATTTACTAGTCAGGTACTTAGTCAGATTAAAAGCGGTACTTTAGTTATACTTGTCTATGATCGAGAAACTGTGCTCCAAGTCGTCCATAACCACGGACACGGCTTTCAGAAAGTTTTACCCTGCAGGGGTTCACAAATAGCAACACACACTCGATCAACCTCGGAAAAACCAAATCAAAACCCAACGAGGCAGTCACGACAAAGCGATCACAGGATTCATAAATATTTCAGGGGGCCACCCCATTAAGCTACTCGAGACGAAGTTGGCCGACTCCGAGACGGACTCAAGGTTTGTGTGGACGGCTGTAAACGACTGGGAACCCGAAAATGTGACTGGGCTTGTCGATACAGCGAAAACGTGTCACGGACCTAAACAGTACAGGTGCATCCTCGCACAATCTTAAATTAAGCAGTAAAACATGGCATAAGTACAGGATAGTAATAAAGCCCCAAACTAATTGTGGCCCCAAGAAATAAGAATGAATCAAGCTCTGGCTCAGGGGGGTTCATAAGCCTCCCGGATGTGGATAGCGCGAATATTCAAGGAACAGGAATCAAGTACTCGGGGTCCTACGGGACACAAGTGAGCATGAAAAACCAAATAGCAGATATTGCTCACCGATGCCACTTTCATTAGTTATCCCATTACTACTCAGGTTAAGTTGTTTAGGTACCTCGTTATCCATCAGACACTCACATACCCTACACATGCTGTTCTACGACTCGCATGGCTCAAACAACTCCTGTAGTAATGGCTCATGGGATGGAGGAACAAGCTTCGGTGGGGTTTAAAAGTAAAGGCTATGCAGTACTTGGGATTCAATTTAATGCAAACGCGACTCAATGATGCAAGAATAAGATAGAGGCAATAGGTACTATATGTATGCAAGCATGTGGTAGTGCTTGCCTGGCAGCTCAGTTGAAGCGAGAGAAGGATCTGGGTAGTGCTCCAGGGTATCTTGATATATCCCCTGCTCAGCGTCTATTCGAAGAAGAACCAAACAAACAAGGGCCAACATAAATAAAGTGCGCAAGCATATGAATAAAATGCGACAAGCAAACAATCCTGCCATGATGAATGATGCACAATTTGCATGGCAATAAAGTAGCATGGCATGGGTGAGGTGTGGAATACAAGAAATAAACATTTTATGGGGTTTTAATCATATTTTATACTCAAATAAGTTGTTGTATACTTTATATTTATATGATGCATGCTGCAATTCAGAACATGGAATGCATAAACAGAAAGGTCTCGTCGAGCTAATCATTTTAGACATATCATTTGTCAAATTTGGAGTTATAAAATCAAAAGTTATTAATTAATTAAGGCAAAAGGGCATTTTTTTGTAATTTTAATCAACTTGAACTTTTAAGTGTCCAAAATATATTTTGAAGGCCATATTTGAATTCCTCACATTTTTCTGATTTCAAAACATATATTATTTGTATTATTTGGAATAACCAAAATGAAGATATTATTTTCTAAAAATTAAAAACATATATGCATTTTCTAGAATTATTTTTATTAACAGAAAAAGAACACAGGACTTTTTGTACTGAGGCACAGCTAGCCGCAGAAACCGACGTGTGGGCCTGGGCATTGAGCTGGCGGTTACGCGTCGCAGCGCTTTTCTCACGCGGGGCTACGCCAGCCACCGAGACTGACTGGCGGCACCGGGGCTCGACGGGGCCACAGTTAGCGCGCGGCCAGCGGGCAGCTGACACGTGGGCGATCCAGAGGAGCGCGGGTGGAGAAGCCACAAAGCGCGGGGGCCTTACTGCAAAGATGCACCGGGGCTGACGCGTGGGGCCGCAGGGGCTGCAAGGGACCTGAATGTGGTCGACAGAAGCTGCGGGGGTTCTCTTCGCAAAATGGCCCCGCAAACGCTGACTGAAACTGACGTTGTTCTCTGAACCTCGACGACGACTGGCGACGGCGAGATCTTCCGGCGAGGGTGGCGTCGCATCCGCGGCGGGATAGCTCTGGCCGACAAAACGGAAAACGCAGAGGGAGGCTTCGGCTACCGATCTCGTTTAGGAAGATTTGGCGGCGGCGGGCTGTGCCGGACGGGGCACGCCAGGGAACAGAGGGGGCGCTAGGCTGGGTCTGCATGTCGGCGGGGCGGGCTGTGCCGGCGGGGTCACAAACGGGCGGCGCTAGACACGCAGAGGGGAAAAACGGAAGAGGGTCGGGGGAGGAGCTCACCTCGATCGATTTCCACCGGAATCGAGGAAGGAGGTGGTCGGAGCGGAGGAGACGGCGAGGTCGTAGCGGTGGTGCTGGCGGCTCTCTGACGAGGGGGAGGCTCCGGGCGTGCTTGGCGTCTCCCAGCGGCAGGATCGACTCCACGGTCCACGGCGACGCACCCCGGCGAGTGCTCGGTCTCCGGCGGGCGGCAACGTCGTCGCGGCGATCGGTCTGGCGGCGGCGTGGTTCGGTGGAGGAGGGGAAGGGAGAACGAGGACGGCAGCTAGGGTTCGCAGCACAGCGCGAGGGGATAAAGGCGGGGCGGATCACGTGCTCGGCGTGCCTGCTGACGCGGATGACGGCGGGGGAGACGGCCACCTGCTCCTCTCCGTCAGAGCAGAGGAGAGAGGGGGTGAAACGGCGTTAGACGGGGAGAAGAAGAACAGGGGAAGACGTCGGCGCTGAAGCGGTACGGGCTGGGTAGGCCGGCTGGGGAGTGGGCCGGGAGATGGGCCGCGACAGGGGAAGGCTACGTCGGTGCGCTGCTGCTCTGGTACTGCTACTGGGCTGCAGGTAAGGTTTTTCCTCTCTTTAACTCTTTTTATTATTTTAACAAAAACTGTTTTGATTTGTTTTGTTTTGTTGCAGGTTTAAACAAACCTAAGAAATACCCCTTTTTGGTCTATGGTGGTTAGGGTTAGGGAGGGTAGCTAGGGTGTGGGCCAGGGAGAGAGAGGCCAGTTGGGCCAGCAAGGTGAGGCTCGGCATGGAGAGACTAAGGGGAGAGGGTTAGGGTTAGATGGAAAAGAGAGAGGGGGTTTAGGGTTAGCTAGGTAGGGCTCGGTTTAGGGTTTGAAAAGAGGTTGGGGTAGATCATGGTGGTATGGTTTAGAGATAGAAAAAGAGAGAGGGGGAAAGAGAGATTAGGGTTTTAGAGATAAAGGTGGACAAGCTCACACATGGCTTGCATGGATGGGGATAGTGTAGGGTTTTTAAACAAGAACCAACAAATTCAAGCATGCAGAGAGGTAGAGAGAGAGATGGAGATGATTCACTCAAAGATTCAAAAAAAACCCAAAAGACTAGAATGTGGTGATACTTGCATGGCCCATGCAAAATAATTAATGCCATGTTTATTCTTGTGAAAACAATAATATTAGCATGGCATTGTTCTTATGCATTCCCCAAAAGTGGAATAAAGTCAAGCAAAAGGATTTAAAGGAAATTTCCAGATGGAGTAGATGGAGATGATCACACTTGATTATAATTGGGACTTGCTAGTGTGTATATTCCACTAGATGTTTAATAGTCCCAAAAATACCCCAACATGAGCATAAATCCATAATAATCCATATGAAAGCTAGGAAAAAGGGGCACTACTCATAATGCATGCAAAGGTGGCTCCACATATCAATATTGTGAAAACAACATGATGCATATAAGGGAGCATGTGGAAGCAGAAGTGGATCCATCCCAACCCACATGAGCTAGAGGTAAAACCAAATAAGTTGCAATGCTCATATATGGTGGAATGGTGGAATGATGGGGTGATGACAAGAAAGGTGGTGGAGATAAATAAAAGATATGCCCCCAACTCAACTTGGGCATTTACACAATATATCAAGAACCAAATACAATATCAAGAGGCAACAACAATTAATAATGCATATGAGATAAGAACCAAAAGAAAAAGGGTTTTATATGATGCTCAAATGCAAGGTGGCATGATGACATGAGCATGATATAATTATGATGCAACAATTATATATATGAAGTAGCCATTATATTACTAGACCAAGTAGCATTACAATTGTTAGACAATTGGGATGCTACAACTCTCCCCCACTAAACAGGAATCTCGCCCCGAGATTCTAGGAAGAAGAAGACTCAAAGAGGGTAGGATACTTGGCACGGAGCTCATCTTCACGTTCCCAAGTGGCTTCATCAACGGAATGGTGCGACCACTGCACCTTGCAGAACTTGATGGACTTGTTGCGAGTCCTTCTTTCTGCGACTTCAAGGATTTTTGTGGGGTGTTCTTGATAAGACAGGTCTTCTTGGAGATTGATAAGCTC
This sequence comes from Avena sativa, assembly GCA_916181665.1. Lineage (NCBI taxonomy): Eukaryota > Viridiplantae > Streptophyta > Magnoliopsida > Poales > Poaceae > Avena > Avena sativa. The sequence continues at coordinate 423,171,556 of OV702293.1, forward strand.
ATGATCCACGGTCCTGCCTGGATCCTTGAAGCACTTCTTGAGTTGAGAGATGTGGAAAACATCATGGACCTTGAGTTTTTCCAGGAGCTCAAGAGCATAAGCAACTTCTCCTCTTCTTCCACGAATTTTGAATGGACCGATGTATCTAGGAGCCAGCTTTCCTTTGATACCAAGGTGCGTGCCTCTCATGGGAGTGACACGAAGGTAAACGAGATCACCAGGGACATACTCCATGTCTGTGTGCTTTCTGTCATAGTTGCTCTTCTGGCGACTTTGAGCAATCTTCAGATTTTCAAGAATGATGTGAACCTTCTCCTCCGCTTGAGTTACAATGTCAGGGCCAAACAATATTCTTTCACCTGCACCCGACCAACCAATCGGAGTTCTGCATTTGCGGCCATAGAGAGCCTCAAATGGTGCCATCTTTAGACTTTTCTGGAAGCTATTGTTGTAAGAGAATTCAGCATAAGGAAGACATTCTTCCCACTTCATGCCAAAAGAGATGACGCAAGCACGGAGCATATCTTCCAGAATCTGATTGATCCTTTCAACTTGTCCTTGCGACTGAGGGTGGTAAGCTGTGCTGAAGTTCAGTTTTGTTCCCAAAGCATTTTGGAAACTTTCCCAGAACTTGGAAGTGAAGATGCTTCCACGGTCTGAACTGATCTCGAGAGGAACCCCATACAGAGAGACAATTCTGTTGATATAGAGCTCAGCCAACTGAATTGCAGAAATTGTTTCCTTGACGGGAAAGAAATGGGCCACTTTAGAAAGCCTGTCAATGACAACAAAGATTGCATTGTTTCCCTTCTGCGACCTTGGAAAACCAGTGATGAAGTCCATCTCTACTTTCTCCCATTTCCATTCCGGGGGTTTCAATGGCTGTAGAAGACCGGAAGGTTTCTGATGGACAGCTTTCACTCTGCGGCAGACATCACACTCCGAGACATACTTGGCACAATATCGTTTCAAACCCGGCCACCAATATTGTGTTTTCAAGTCCATGTACATCTTTGTGCTGCCAGGGTGGATAGAAAGAACAGAATCATGCGCCTCCTTGAGAACTTGCTCTCTCAAACCCGGGTAGTTCGGAACAAACATCCGGTGTTCAAAGAAAAGCGTGCCTTGGTCATCGACGTGGAAGGACTCATACTTCGGAAGCTGGATGTTGGAGATGACCTTTCTGGTGTACGGATCACCAAGCTGAAAGGAGCGAACCTTCTCTTCCAAGAGAGGGGTTGCCAGAAGGTTCAGAAGATACCCTTGTTCCACAATTTCAAGGTTGAGCTGACGGAATTCCTCGCACAAGAGAGGCTGTTGTTCTTCCATCATGAGGTTGTTGACATAAGCTTTGCGGCTGAGAGCATCGGCCATGACATTAGCTTTGCCCGGAGTGTAGTTGATGGTCAGATCGAAATCATTGATTGCTTCAATCCATCTCCTCTGCCGAAGGTTGAGATCAGGCTGAGTGAAGATATACTTCAAACTCTTGTGATCAGAAAAGATTTCACAACGGTTGCCCAGCAAGTAATGCCTCCATACTTTCAAAGCAAAGACAACTGTTGCGAGCTCGAGGTCATGTGTAGGATAGTTGATCTCATGCGTCTTCAACTGTCGAGAGGCATAAGCAACAACTTGTCTTTCTTGCATAAGGACCGCACCCAATCCTTGCAAAGAGGCGTCATAGAATATCTGGAAAGGCTTGGATGTATCTGGAGGAACCAAGACTGGTGTGGAAGTGAGCTTCTCTTTGAGTGTCTCAAAGCTTGCTTGACATACAGGAGTCCAAAGGTATTTCTTGCCTTTCTTGAGGAGATCGGTAAGAGGCTTCGCTATCTTCGAAAAGTTCTGAACGAAGCGACGGCAATAACTAGCCAAACCAAGGAAACTCCGCACTTCTTTGACATTAACAGGAGGAAGCCATTCAACAATTGTCTTCACAGTTTCCGGGTTGACGGCAATGCCCTTGGCAGAGATGACGTGACCAAGATAGGTGACTTGAGGCAGCCAAAACTCACACTTGGAGAACTTTGCGTACAAGCGGTTCTCACGAAGCTTGTTTAGGACACACCGAAGGTGTTCTTCATGTTCTTCCTTTGACTTAGAATATACTAGGATGTCATCCAGATAGACCACAACGAACTTATCAAGATACTCCATGAAAACCGAGTTCATAAGCCTCGAGAAGGTGGTAGGTGCGTTGGTGAGACCGAAAGACATGACCGTGTACTCATACAGGCCATAGCGGGTGGTGAAAGCTGTTTTAGGAACATCTTTCTTGCGAATCTTGATTTGGTGATAACCACTTCTCAAGTCAAGCTTAGAGAATACCACAGCTCCAGCTAGTTGATCGAAGAGATCATTAATCCGCGGAAGGGGATATTTATTCTTGATGGTTTTAGCATTGAGAGCCCGATAGTCAACACAAAGTCTATCAGTCTTGTCTCGCTTCTTCACAAAGATTGTTGGGCTGCCCCAAGAAGAAGTACTGTGTTGAATGAAACCCAACTTCTCTTGTTCATCAAGTTGACGTTTGAGTTCAGCCAACTCAGCAGGACCCATTTTATAAGGCCGCTTGGAGATAGGAGCCGTTCCAGGTTCAAGCTCAATTACAAACTCAACCTCACGATCCGGAGGCATACCTGGCAACTCTTTAGGAAAGACATCTGGGAACTCACAGACCACCGGCACACTCTGAATAGCTTCCATAGCATCATCATTCAGAGCCGCCAAAGAGAAAAGCTGAATAGCAGGAGTCAGACTTGGAGAATAGACTATATGGCCTTCAGGAATCTTCAGAGAAACCGAGCGTTCAACACAATCAATCACAGCTGCATTTGCTGCCAACCAATCCATGCCCAAGATGACATCAATGTCAGAGTTGCCCAGAACAATTAAGGACGCCGAGAACGAAGAGCCACCAATCTCAACTTGATTGCCATGGCTGATATGAGCAGCCCTCATGTTTGAACCAGGAGATTGTACCACCAGACGATGTGATAAGGGAACCATATCCAGATCATGCTCATGCGCAAACTTATGCGAAACAAAAGAATGCGAAGCACCAGAATCAAACAAAACTCTTACAGGGACTGAGTTAACGGGAAGCATACCCATCACAACTCCAGGTGCATGCTCAGCTTGAGCGGCGTTGACACGGTTGGCACGAGCAACAGTAGACCCGGGCTTGGTGTTGATGTTGAGAGCCCGAGGTGGTGGTGCACGAACCATAGGAGAGCTTGCCGCAGATCTTGGAGGTGGTGGAGGAAGAGCTTTGTTTTTCATCGGACAGTTCCAGTATTGATGCCCAGTGTCTCCACAAGTGTAACAAGCACCAGGTGGACGTGGAGCAACGTAGCCAGGGACTCCGCCAGGCGCTCCAGGGTAGTGGTGGTTGTAGCCCCTGGGAGCAGCAGTGAGGAAGTTTGGTGGCCTTGCCGCGTAGTTTGAAGGTCTTGGTGGAGCCGGGAGCGACGGTGGGGTGTTAGGAACCCAGACACGACGCTTAGAAGGAGTTGACATAGCTGAAGAGCTTGCTGCATCACGGTTGTGTTTCTTTGACTCCTCAAACACTTGCCTACTTGCTTCTTCCTGCAGAGCTGTATGCTGAAGTTCCAGAAAAGACGCCGCCCTTGCATGTGTGATTGCATATTTAATCGATGCATTGAGCCCTTGTCTGAACCTCTTTTGCTTCTTCTTGTCATCAGAGATCTCATCGCCACCATAACGAGAAAGGTTCATGAAGTTTCTGATGTAGGTATTGACATTGTCATTGCCCTGCTTGAGGTTGAGAAACACTTCCTTCATCCTCTCCATGACAATTTCTGACAGATACTGCTCTTTGAAAGCTCCAGTGAACTGTCCCCAAGTAGGCTGAAAACCAGTGCAGTTTGCCTTCAGGTAATTCTCCCACCAGAGAGCTGCATCTCCCTTCAGAAGGTGAGTGGCACACTTTACCCATTCTTGCTCAGGAACATCAGCAGTCATCAGTAACCTTGACATCTCACGCAACCAATCATCAGCATCAAGTGGTTGATCAGACACATCAAATTGGCGTGGGTTGAACTTCAGGAAGCTTTTGATGTCTCCTCGCTTGGGAGGTGGAGGTAGCAGAACAAACTCATTCCTCCTGACACTTTCTTCAAAACGCTGCTGGTTCTGCTGCATTGCTGCCAAGGCATTGGCGATGCTTGACAACGCTGCCCCTAGTTCAGGTTGTATGTCCTCATCAGAACGGCGTGGTGGTGCCATCCTGTGATTGATATAAAACACAAGTCAGTACTATAATGGATAATAATAATAATCCAAAATAGTACCAAGATGGAATTAATCAAGATTAAAGGATACAATTTACTAAGATGATATTAAAATATCAACAAAGTTCAAAGCACCTAGAAGATATTAAGCATATCGCACACGACTGAAAAGGAGTGTGGTACACAACTATCAAAGAAAAAATTTCCGCAAATTTCGGCATTAAAATACCAATAGATGCGCAAAATCACTTAGCGAATCAAGATTAGTGACTCTACCAATTCAATATGCAAGAACGAATGATAAAAGTAGTGGTATGGTCGCAACTCCATCCCGCACTCAAATCATTACTCCGCACATGAATAAGTAGAACACATATCCCAACACCTTCTTCTCACCATGAACCTAAAGATTAGCGACTACGGAAACGAACACCCCAAACAAGATAACGTCGGATAACAAAGAGTAAGACAGATCGCGGCGGTATACAACGAATCAGATAGATCGCGTCGGTTTGCAAAAGCCTGTCGGTATGGAATGTACCAACAGTTGATAACCAAAGGCAGATTGTGATAACGAGTTGGATGCAACAGATAGACAAGGAATTACACACACACACACAACCTATGGTACTACGGAAACCCAGAACACGTGAATCCTAGTTTGAATTTTAAGAAGAGGATTGAAAACGTTACACTTCCTTACCAGAAAAGGGTGGTGGTTGGGTAAGAAGAAAAGTGGAAGCAGTCCTACTCTCACGTTTTGTTTTTCCCTAGTATACATAGCTACCAAAATATTTGCTAGACTGACAACGACCATTTGGCTGAGACCCTGAAGGGCGGGATGGCTCTGATACCAATTGTAACTACCTCGGTGAATTACGCTCCTAGTTACAAGCCTGGACGAGCGGAAATGGTTAAAATAGTACGGTGGGGCCCAAATGCCACTCACAGGTAGACCTTTCGGCCGTCCTAACCATTTCCAAACATCGGGACAAGAACGGGCGGCGTAATCGGCAGGCGAAGGGATCAACTACATACACAAATGAGTATGTATGCAAGCCACCATACAATAGTTCTCAGAGCCATCCATCTAAAAGAAATAGAAATATTGCAACGCCATACGGCAAGATCCAAATATCCTAGATAGATATAATAGTTTAGGATATCTCCTCATACATCAAACATCAGAGTATCAGGCGGAAGCGGAAAACAAGATCCGAGTGCGGATAAGAAGCAAATCGGCATAAGATGCCCCATAAATAAACACATCCCGACCACAGATCTCACGGATCCCCGTTCCCGGAATCTCTACACCGAATGGTCGTTGCCCCTATCGTCCGTCTCCTCCACCCAGTATCCATCTTGCGAGTTTACCTGTTCATCTGAATCAAACAACTTATCGTGTGAGACCCTAGGGGTACTCAGCAAGTCTTTATGCCTCTAAAGGGGACACAACCTGGGGTGACGCAATTGCAGCAAAAGATAGACCCTAACAATTCTATAGATACTCGCTAACCATCCGCCTAACCAAAGATAGACGGATGTCCGTGAATTAAGAACAACAGTTATAACGGTAATATTAACAGATCCATCCTCCTCCTCGCTTACCGACGAGGAAGCGGACGAACAACCCCCCCATCCGTTGGCAGTTTTATTATCCATTCCATGAGAATTGCACTATTTACTAGTCAGGTACTTAGTCAGATTAAAAGCGGTACTTTAGTTATACTTGTCTATGATCGAGAAACTGTGCTCCAAGTCGTCCATAACCGCGGACACGGCTTTCAGAAAGTTTTACCCTGCAGGGGTGCACAAATAGCAACACACACTCGATCAACCTCGGAAAAACCAAATCAAAACCCAACGAGGCAGTCACGACAAAGCGATCACAGGATTCAGAAATATTTCAGGGGGCCACCCCATTAAGCTACCCGAGACGAAGTTGGCCGACTCCGAGACGGACTCAAGGTTTGTGTGGACGGCTGTAAACGACTGGGAACCCAAAAATGTGACTGGGCTTGTCGATACAGCGAAAACGTGTCACAGACCTAAACAGTACAGGTGCATCTTCGCACAATCTTAAATTAAGCAGTAAAACATGGCATAAGTACAGGATAGTAATAAAGCCCCAAACTAATTGTGGCCCCAAGAAATAAGAATGAATCAAGCTCTGGCTCAGGGGGGTTCATAAGCCTCCCGGATGTGGATAGCGCGAATATTCAAGGAACAGGAATCAAGTACTCGGGGTCCTACGGGACACAAGTGAGCATGAAAAACCAAATAGAAGATATTGCTCACCGATGCCACTTTCATTAGTTATCCCATTACTACTCAGGTTAAGTTGTTTAGGTACCTCGTTATCCATCAGACACTCACATACCCTACACATGCTGTTCTACGACTCGCATGGCTCAAACAACTCCTGTAGTAATGGCTCATGGGATGGAGGAACAAGCTTCGGTGGGGTTTAAAAGTAAAGGCTATGCAGTACTTGGGATTCAATTTAATGCAAACGCGACTCAATGATGCAAGAATAAGATAGAGGCAATAGGTACTATATGTATGCAAGCATGTGGTAGTGCTTGCCTGGCAGCTCAGTTGAAGCGAGAGAAGGATCTGGGTAGTGCTCCAGGGTATCTTGATATATCCCCTGCTCAGCGTCTATTCGAAGAAGAACCAAACAAACAAGGGCCAACATAAATAAAGTGCGCAAGCATATGAATAAAATGCGACAAGCAAACAATCCTGCCATGATGAATGATGCACAATTTGCATGGCAATAAAGTAGCATGGCATGGGTGAGGTGTGGAATACAAGAAATAAATATTTTATGAGGTTTTAATCATATTTTATACTCAAATAAGTTGTTGTATACTTTATATTTATATGATGCATGCTGCAATTCAGAACATGGAATGCATAAACATAAAGGTCTCGTCGAGCTAATCATTTTAGACATATCATTTGTCAAATTTGGAGTTATAAAATCAAAAGTTATTAATTAATTAAGGCAAAAGGGCATTTTGTTGTAATTTTAATCAACTTGAACTTTTAAGTGTCCAAAATATATTTTGAAGGCCATATTTGAATTCCTCACATTTTTCTGATTTCAAAACATATATTATTTGTATTATTTGGAATAACCAAAATGAAGATATTATTTTCTGAAAATTAAAAACATATATGCATTTTCTAGAATTATTTTTATTAACAGAAAAAGAACACAGGACTTTTTGTACTGAGGCACAGCTAGCCGCAGAAACCGACGTGTGGGCCTGGGCGCTGAGCTGGCGGTTACGCGTCGCAGCGCTTTTCTCACGCGGGGCTACGCCAGCCACCGAGACTGACTGGCGGGACCGGGGCTCGACGGGGCCACAGTTAGCGCGCGGCCAGTGGGCAGCTGACACGTGGGCGATCCAGAGGAGCGCGGGTGGAGAAGCCACAAAGCGCGGGGGCCTTACTGCAAAGATGCACCGGGGCTGACGCGTGGGGCCGCAGGGGCTGCAAGGGACCTGAATGTGGTCGACAGAAGCTGCGGGGGTTCTCTTCGCAAAACGGCCCCGCGAACGCTGACTAAAACTGACGCTGTTCTCTGAACCTCGACGACGACTGGCGACGGCGAGATCTTCTGGCGAGGGTGGCGTCGCATCCGCGGCGGGATAGCTCTGGCCGACAAAACGGAAAACGCAGAGGGAGGCTTTGGCTACCGATCTCGTTTAGGAAGATTTGGCGGCGGCGGGCTGTGCCGGACGGGGCACGCCGGGGAACAGAGGGGGCGCTAGGCTGGGTCTGCGCGTCGGCGGGGCGGGCTGTGCCGGCGGGGTCACAAACGGGCGGCGCTAGACACGCAGAGGGGAAAAACGGAAGAGGGTCGGGGGAGGAGCTCACCTCGATCGATTTCCACCGGAATCGAGGCAGGAGGTGGTCGGAGCGGAGGGGACGGCGAGGTCGTAGCGGTGGTGCTGGCGGCTCTCTGACGAGGGGGAGGCTCCGGGCGTGCTTGGCGTCTCCCAGCGGCAGGATCGACTCCACGGTCCACGGCGACGCACCCCGGCGAGTGCTCGGTCTCCGGCGGGCGGCAACGTCGTCGTGGCGATCGGTCTGGCAGCAGCGCGGTTCGGTGGAGGAGGGGAAGGGAGAATGAGGACGGCAGCTAGGGTTTGCAGCACAGCGCGAGGGGATAAAGGCGGGGCGGATCACGTGCTCGGCGTGCCTGCTGATGCGGATGACGGCGGGGGAGACGGCCACCTGCTCCTCTCCGTCAGAACAGAGGAGAGAGGGGGTGAAACGGCGTCAGATGGGGAGAAGAACAGGGGAAGACGTCGGTGCTGAAGCGGTACGGGCTGGGTAGGCCGGCTGGGGAGTGGGCCGGGAGATGGGCCGCGACAGGGGAAGGCTACGTCGGTGGGCTGCTGCTCTGGTACTGCTACTGGGCTGCAGGTAAGGTTTTTCCTCTCTTTAACTCTTTTTATTATTTTAACAAAAACTGTTTTGATTTGTTTTTTTTGTTGCAGGTTTAAACAAACCTAAGAAATACCCCTTTTTGGTCTAGGGTGGTTAGGGTTAGGGAGGGTAGCTAGGGTGTGGGCCAGGGAGAGAGAGGCCAGTTGGGCCAGCAAGGTGAGGCTCGGCATGGAGAGACTAAGGGGAGAGGGTTAGGGTTAGATGGAAAAGAGAGAGGGGGTTTAGGGTTAGCTAGGTAGGGCTCGGTTTAGGGTTTGAAAAGAGGTTGGGGTAGATCATGGTGGTATGGTTTAGAGATAGAAAAAGAGAGAGGGGGAAAGAGAGATTAGGGTTTTAGAGATAAAGGTGGACAAGCTCACACATGGCTTGCATGGATGGGGATGGTGTAGGGTTTTTAAACAAGAACCAACAAATTCAAGCATGCAAAGAGGTAGAGAGAGAGATGGAGATGATTCACTCAAAGATTCAAAAAAAACCCAAAAGACTAGAATGTGGTGATACTTGCATGGCCCATGCAAAATAATTAATGCCATGTTTATTCTTGTGAAAACAATAATATTAGCATGGCATTGTTCTTATGCATTCCCCAAAAGTGGAATAAAGTCAAGCAAAAGGATTTAAAGGAAAGTTCCAGATGGAGTAGATGGAGATGATCACACTTGATTATAATTGGGACTTGCTAGTGTGTATATTCCACTAGATGTTTAATAGTCCCAAAAATACCCCAACATGAGCATAAATCCATAATAATCCATATGAAAGCTAGGAAAAAGGGGCACTACTCATAATGCATGCAAAGGTGGCTCCACATATCAATATTGTGAAAACAACATGATGCATATAAGGGAGCATGTGGAAGCAGAAGTGGATCCATCCCAACCCACATGAGCTAGAGGTAAAAGCAAATAAGTTGCAATGCTCATATATGGTGGAATGGTGGAATGATGGGGTGATGACAAGAAAGGTGGTGGAGATAAATAAAAGATATGCCCCCAACTCAACTTGGGCATTTACACAATATATCAAGAACCAAATACAATATCAAGAGGCAACTACAATTAATAATGCATATGAGATAAGAACCAAAAGAAAAAGGGTTTTATATGATGCTCAAATGCAAGGTGGCATGATGACATGAGCATGATATAATTATGATGCAACAATTATATATATGAAGTAGCCATTATATTACTAGACCAAGTAGCATTACAATTGTTAGACAATTGGGATGCTACAGCTTATAACAAGAGATCTGGAGGAGATTGTGGAGAAGCGGTGCCCTATGGAGGAGAATGGGGGCGCAACCACGGTGGCAGCAGGCACTGGCCGACTGGCCCTTGTGGCACCACCCCTCTCCTCCCTTGTTTGACCTTCTTTCTGATTTTGATGGTTCTCTCTATGTTGATGGTTCCTACGGAAGAGGGAATTTTGTGACAATGGATTGTCTCTCCGCTGGCTTTTTTCTTACTTATATTGACCTCAAACCATAAATCTTGCCTATCTGATTCATAACACTTTGATCTAAGGGCTCTTGGCATCTCTAGAGCCTTCCAAAGTCTTCTTATCTCCTCGTGGGTCCTTAGGGATGAATCGTTTAAATATAGTTTTTTGTTTCTAAGAACATGGGAAAGAAATTTCATGTTTTGATATTTTATGTTTGACATCAATTTTAGTGGCTGAATTGGAAAACTCTAGTTGGAGATCCCAAATCGTATCTGGATATGCCCTTTTGAACACATGGGAAGTGTCAGACACTTGTCCACGAATGGGGAGGGAGCCTCCGAGTGGCACTCCCAAAAGAAACAAAGTGCTTGAACTTGTAGTCATGCACGAGCGGTGTCAGAGCACGAAGGAGGCCATCTCCTTCCACCGAGAGGTGCAGGTCAGTCATGTTGACTACCTCTAATCCCAAGTCTCGAACCCCAACGCTAGTGATGCCCTGTCTAAAGTCCTATCAACAGACAAGATCGACGTTGGTGTGCTCGCGCATCACCTACATGCATCCTTGGTCTACCCGTGTCATTAATCTCCCCATACATCAGAGGAGCAAGACACCGGTGGGAGGAGCCTCGAACTGGGCCTCCTCAATCTCTCATGGCGGCGCTTCGACCATGGCTGTGACCGCGGATGCTGCAATGGCCTGTCAGTGTCACACATAAGGTGTAGGAGATCTTGGAGGCCTTGTCGGCAGCCAATGATGTTGGAGCTATGGTGTGTAGAGGCAGAAACGTCGTCAGGCTGATGGTCAAGGGCAGGAGCATGTGATGTGCGGTGACCCATCATACCACTGTATGTTGTAGTATACTATAGTCATTGATGTAACACTCACAAAACACCATTCCACAATTATCACATCCCTCAGAGTGGCACAACAGAAACATTGTGTAGAGGGAGTGTCCAAACCTTTATTAACATAAGGTGGTGTCCCCTGTGTTTACAATGCTAGTCCCTGGATCAATAGCTAGCATCCACAGTTAAGATGTAATATCAAGAAACAAAGGTCATAATATATCTTTATAACCAGAAATAACATAAGTTTATTACATCATACATAGCTCATTTGGCTATTACATTACATTGCAGCGGAATAACTATAGTCATGGGGTCCTTCGTCTTCAAAGTGCCACAGGCAAATGCTGGTTGTAGACTTTGTAATCCTAATCAATCAATCAATCTTCTCTAAAATCAATCAAACCTACAACATTATAGGTTACAGCCACAAGGGTCAATACATTTGAATTGTATTGGCAAGTTTCACTACTATGTTGAATATGAGTGGATCCTATCAATACATGCATATTTGGCTAAGTAGATTTTTAGGCTCATTTGCATAAAGCAATAATTTATCCTATCTTTTAAAAATGGTTTTGGTCCTTTGTCAAATCTCCTTTTTCCAAGTTCCTTGAACTCCTTGGTAGAAACTCAAGTGTTCAAGTCCTTGTCAAAATCCCTTGAGCTCCTTGGTAACCCCAAGTGCATCAAGTTTCATAAAATCTCATGAGTTCCTTGGTAACCCCAAGTGTTCATGTTTTCAACAAAATCTCTTGAGTTCCTTGGTAACCCCAAGTACATCAAGTTTTGTCAAAGTCTCTTGAGCTCCTTGGTAACCCCAAGTGCATCAAGTCCTTAAAAGTTTTCTTTTAGAAATTAGAATGTCGAGATCTCCCATAGTTCAAACTTTAGTTGCTCAGTATTGTCCATAACCGGGGACACGGCTAAGTACTTAGATTTTATTATCTTCTGCAGAAGGAGTACACTTTACCCACATGTCACAATCCCATCCTTTTGCCACCAGTGGCCACTGGATTAGCACTCACCAAGATGGAGTACTGGCAGATTGAGAATGTGACAAAGTCTTTCCAAAGGGTCCTCCCATACACCATTGCTAGCTTGTCTTCAGCACCCATGAAGCATTCCAGATCCCCATGTCCAGTAAACTGAAGACAATGCATGGGTGTTCCCAATGTAGTTGACTAAGCCAGAGCCATAATAGCATGTGGTTGCACACGAAAGCCACAATTGGAGAAACATGTTCAATCTCTAAGTTTCCTAGGTGGGTTTTCTTTTGGAGCACAACACAAAGAGATTACCATAGACATGGTTCCTTTTGTTGCCACCTTCTCCAAAACTTAAAGAATCCTCCACCTAGGTGGTTCATTGAGTCCTTGTTTTATTATGTAAAACACAAGTCCTTTTCTCAACTTTGTAAAATCTCAACATGTATCTCTTTTCAAAATATAGCATGGCTAAGCTTGTAACCACTACATTGTTTTCACTAAGGAATGTATAGGGTATCCTATTAGGATTAGCATAGCATAAGTATAAAAATTGATTTCATGCATGTTTCAAAATCCACTAAGTATAATGAAAATAGTAGGACTTTTAGATGATAGTGTAACTTGCCTTTTTGGTAGGGAATGGTGGTTCACTCCTTGATCTTGCTAGTCTCACACTTTTCTAACTTCACTACAATCAATCAAGCAAACCCAATATCAACAAGCATTCCAAACCAATAATCAATCAACATTTCACACACACAAAACAATGGGATCTAAGTCATGCATGTAAGCATGCAAGAGATTGGTTTATTTGTAAAGATGGTCTCCACTAGGCTTCTAAACTTTGTAAGTTCCAAATTGGTCATTTTCCAAAGTGGCAAAGTCATTTGCAAAAGGTTTTTATCCAAAAACCACTTTTAAATCCATTCAACATTTTATGTGGTGAGAAAATATTTTTATCAAGCAACAACTTTAAGTGGTTCACCAAATAAGTTGTTGTTTCCCAAAACTTGGTGTTTATGGTCAGTAGGTTTGGTCCAAAACATTTTCTCCAAAGTTTTTACTCAAAACCATTTTCATAACAAAACCATTATTTTTAAATGGCTAGAAATGACCAAATCAAGTTTCTATTCCCAAACTTTCAAAAAAACCATTTTAAATTCCATGGGTTGGTTCCTAGGGTCAGTAAGTTTACAGCAACCCATTTTGCAAAGGTTTTAATCCTAAAAACATTTTTGAATCATTTTTCTACTCTAAACAAGCACACAAAAGTTTCTGCAAAAACAAACCCTCTAATGGATACTATTTGCTAAACCAAGGGCATGGTTGGCTAGGGCTTGTTCCACTCATTCCAATGATACCAAATTTGCAATTTTTGGACGTGTGGATCGAAAATTACAAAGGTTTGAAAATTACAAACAAATCTGTTTTTCAAATTCTGTTTTAATCAGACCTGGCCACGCGTCGCAATTTGACTGGCTGGTACCGGTTTGGCCGGATCGGTGTTGCGGTGCGTTGGATCTAACAAATCATGCGGCACAGGACTCGTACCCCTTCGCGGTTAAATGATCTAATCCTGCTCGCTCAATCTAGATCCTACGGTACTGATTCGCTTGACCAAAAGTGAGCGGCGCCGACGGTGGCTAGCGGCGGCGCACGGCTAGGCGGTGGCGTTACAGCGGTTACAGGAAGCAAAGAGGGGAGGGGAAGTGCTCACCAGAATCGCAGGGCTGTGGTGATGCTCGACGTGCTGTTGGCTTGACAAGGGGTGCTCGGGTACTGCATCAATTGCTCGCCGGAGTTTGCAACGGCGTCTGGCGGCTCTGGTTGACGACGGGGAGATGCTGCAGTTCACCCCAGGGCAGATGGACGGTACGGTTAGACGCGGACTGAGCTGGAGATGATGTGAGCATCCATGGAAAGGCTAGGGGCGGTCGAGGCTTACCGGGGGAGTTCGACGGAGATGAGACAGACGGCGGCGTTGTCAGAGCTTGTCGAAGACGGTGTTCTGGGGCGCCCGCGGTTGAACGAAGAGCACAGGGAGATGTGTCTGGGAGTGGGGAATCTGCTAGCGTGCTCAGGGAGGCAAGGGGCGGCGAAGCTCGGCTGGAATTCAACGAGGAAGGTCGTCGGAGACAGAGGAGCTTGGGGAAGAATTGGGGCGTCTGGGAGCACGTTGAGATGGGCGACAGAGGGGAAGTGGAGAGGAGACATGAGCGTTTAAGCCTGCGTGATCAAAGCGGGTAACGGTGGTCGCGTTAAGGCGAATTAAGGCCGCGAAATCATCGGCAGGAACGGTGTCGAGGGGAGGGAGAAGGAGTCGCGCGGGTGAGGAGGATGAACAGGGAGGTGGGGTCCAGTCATCAGTGAGGATGCGAGAAGGAAAGGAGGTCCACCGGTCAGTCTCTGCACGGGTTCGAAAATGAGTATGAAACGTTTTTCTTCGGGGAGGAAAAGCTGGGCTGGTTCTAGGCCTTGTGGGCTCTGTCGACTGGGCTGGTCCAGATCCTATTTTTTTTCTTCTAAATTGTTTTTCCTTTTTGTTCTCATTTTCTGTTTTGAAAACCAAACAATAAATCAAACAAACAAAACCAATCAAACATTCATCAAACTTTTCATTTGAATTTGGTTCTGTTTAACACATAACCAAAGTCCAAAATGAAATAATATTTTAAATCTTTTTAGGTTCCATTCATTAATTAAATAAAATGGACCATGGTTTATTATTCAAATAGGGTTTGATTTTATTAATAAAATCTCTATTTGAAATCTAAATATTTTCAAAACCAATCAGTAGGTCTTATTTGAAAATACAAAATATTTGGAATAACTTATTTCAAACAAGTTTTGAGGTTTTGGAGAATAGTAAAACCTTTATTAACAAAACTTGGATATTAAATCCTTATTATTTTATTTAAATAAACCTTTATTTTTATCAAAACAAAATGTTTTATTTCAAAAGCTTGGCCAAGGTTTAATTTGGCTCTATAAAATAATTTCTTATTTTAAAATCCTTCCTTTTCTTTTGGAAACTAAATCCTTTTATTTAAAAGATTCAAAATAGTAATTCCAAAATATTTTATTTCCTCTATTTAAATGTTTATGTTTTCAAATCTCTTTAGGAATTTATTTGATCCAAATTGGTTTGAAGTTCCAATTGAATTCAAATTTTCTTCTGGCTCTGAAAATCAAACAAAGTTTTATTTTTATTCATTTATTTTTCACATTACAAGATTTGGAAAATCTTGGGATGTGACACATTGCAGGTTCAAATTACAAACATACACATATTATTATTACAATACCAAAAGATAGTTACCTCCAAGTCGTTCAAACTTACAAACCATATATATAACTTATTTAATATGTTTCAGCGGAAGAACGAAAGATCCAAATGACATAACACAACCTGCGCTCAACAGCTTATTGTATAAGGTTTATGCTACTCGGCTTGACTTAAGTACTAAGTACTAATAGGACAACACTCTGACCCATTGATGACTGCAAGTACACAAATTAATTATAGCTAGTTTCAAAGTAAAGATATTAAACCCATAGAGAGCTATTGGTAAAGGTCTTTATGCCCCTCTTCACTATCTACTAGAGGATACTTGTAAGTTGCCTTTGATCTCAAGTAAAGAGTGTTTGAAAGGTTTTTGGTTGTGTGCGGAAAAGTAATTAAAACAATTAAAATAAAATAAGTAGCAAGTTTGTGTGAAAGCGTGGTTGAACTCAATAGGGCTAAAACATTCTCGCGGATGTAGGATACACCTCTATCATGATATTGTCATAATTAATAATTTAAGATAATATACTTCTTGTGTCATGAGATGTGTGGAGAGAGGTCCATAATAAGATGTTCACTACAAGGCTCGTAGGAAGCCACTTTGTTGAGCCAGTGAGGTCACCTCTAAATAACAACTGCTATGTTTGAGAGAAGTCACCCATATAGACCACCGCAATAAAGGGTTCCCCGTGGATATCGTAATTAGCTTAGAGAGTCCCTCTTTATTCCTACTTTGACCGTGTAGTTCACGAGCCGGCGCCAATCTGTCACGGGGCCATTCCAGGTACGATCCCAAAGCACATACAAAGGATTTCTCCCTCCCTTTAGTCCCAAGGGCAAATGGTATGTGGTCGACTTCACGTACCATCTAAAGAGAGAGATCAAACACGACTTATAAATCTATCATAGACCAGCAAGTCATATGGACACAAGAGTAGATCATCTTTATTGCAAATTCATAATAGTTCTAGGGTTTCTCCATATCCACAAGAACAAAGGAACTACTCACATATAAAGGCAATCAACATCAAGGCAATCATATGGATGGGATATGAGAGTACAATCGAATACAAGTGAAGATCCACACTAGGGTTTGGATTACAACCAATTAGACGAAGGGGATCGGTGTTGAAGACATTGGTGATGTAGATCAGTATTTGATACCTTCGATCCGAATTACAAATGTAGTATAGATCTTTTTCCCTAGTAGACCTAGGTTATCGAATCCTCGGGAAGCAGAAAGCGTAGTAAAGTTACTTAAACGGACCTTCGGGAGTTTAAGAATTCTTTTTGTGTTTTACCGGACCAAGAGTTTGTGATCTTTTGTTGTTGTCGATGATGGAGAGAGAGGGCCTGGGGTTTTTGGTTTCACCTGTAGCTGTGTAAAACATCCGATGGGAATAAAATATAATAATAAAGTATGCATGTAATTGTTAGAGCAAGATAATTATATGTGGGCAGTGCATCCATAATTGCTATTGCCTCCGCAACCGCTTATATCAATAACCTACTAGTCTCATCCATAGAAGAAATAGAACTAATGATATGCATAGTCACGTCACTGTTAATCCTAAGTAAATCCCTCACATATGGCTGTACTACCCCTTCTGTCACTGGGGTTCCCATCTAATGCGGCTCAGTTGATTGTAGAGCCTCGTTGGGAAACCCCAAGAGCAAGGTGTGATGAGCACAACAACAAGTTTTCCCTCGGTTATGAAACCAAGGTTATCGAATCAGTAGGATCAAGGAAACAACTCCAAGGTGTTGCTAACAACTTGGAATCCTACACAATACAAACTCAAGACTTTACCCCAACTTACAGTGAGGTTGTCAATCTCACTGGTTTGCTGAAAACAAAGGATTAAACGTATAGTGTGGAAGGTAATAGTTGCTTGTAGAAAGTAAATGGTAATAGTAGATGATATATCAATGAGAAAGATTGGACCGGGGTTTGATGACCCACAAGTATAGGGGTGTATCGTAGTACTTTCGATAAATAGGAGTGTCGATCCCAACGAGGACCAGAAGGTGCTGAACAGTGGTATGGAGCAGGAAATCCCTGTGAATACTTAGCAAACGAATTTTTAGTGGTTTTCTGATAAGGCAACAAAACAAAGAGCAAGTAATAAAGACAACGAACAAACGGAGCAAGTGGCCCAATCCTTTCTTAGCAAAGGACAAGCCGGTGGAAATACTTATAAGGAACAAACGTTCTCGAGGACACACGGGAATTCTGTCAAGTGCTTTCGGTTCAAATAGCTGAGTACTCTTCTCTGGTGTTGTAAGTGTTGTGTGGGTGAACTTGTGCTAATGTACCGACCTTACTTGGACTAATATATACTTGTGATTAAACCCCCTGCAAACATCTGTAACTACAGGAAAGTAATTAACATATAAATCTAACCACAACCTTAAACTCTGAGATCCTACGCTCCCTTGTGCAAAGGTGTCCTAACGGGGGTTCAGGTTTATGTCACTCTGGCAACCCCACAATTAGTAGCCAAATACACAATGCATTCCCCTAGGCCCATAAATGGTGAAGTATCATGTAGTCGACGTTCACATGACACCACTAGAAGAATAGCACCACAACCTTAAATACTAAACCATTGAATAATAACTCAATACAAATCCACTAATAACAACATGACTTCTCCCATGTCCTCAAGAACTAAACGAACTACTCAAAAGACATCATATGGATCAAGATCAAAGATGATATGGTAATGGATAACAATCTTAACATAAACAATAATCCAATGGTTCCACTCACAAGCATCAACTATAATAGTAATTAACACCGGGAAAGTTTCCCCTAAGAACTAAAGCAATATCCAACACAATTGTTACAGCGGGACGAAGTGGTGATGATGGTGCTGGTGGAGATGGTGGTGTGGAAGATGATGATCCTGATGAATCCTAGCTTGACGATGGTGTTGATGGCGACGATCTCCCATCTTCGGGAAGGAATTCCCTCGGCAGAAATTTGTCTGCTGGAGAGATCTTTCTCTCTCGGTGTTTTTTGCCCCGCAGAGGTGGCAGAAATCTATCTGTGGTCGCTCCTCTGGTGTTAGGGTTCCATAGGGAAGATATAGGAGAAAGGGCGGAGTCGGGAGCCGGGCAGGTGGGCCACACCTGCCCTAGGCGCGACCCAGGGTGGACCCGCACCTAGGGGGTGTGGGCCCCCTATGGCCCTTCTTCGCCTCCCCTACTAGCTTCCTCTGTCTTCTGGGAAATATAATTTTCCCATATTTTTCTGGTATTTTTCTGATCTTTGCGAAATTGCATCAAAACGCCTTATTTTCCATCAGAATCCAGACTCCGACAGTCCATCCTCCAAGAATCATCCAACATGCATAAATAGATGAAAAGCCATAAGTAATACCTCATAATAAGACAAATATAAATGAATAGAGGTAAATTATGATATAGAATGGTGATGCAAATTGGGAGTATCAAATCCCCCAAGCTTAGACCTTCGCTTGTCCCCAAGCGAAAACTGAGTTAGTAAACATGTCCACAGGTTTATGGAGTGAAGTGTCTATAAAAGAATACGAACAAGAAGCATCACACTTACCAATGCACAACTCATAGAAGAAAGCAACTCACCATTATAGAACTTAGCTTGCAACAAGTACGGAGGTCACAATAGATATGCATAAAGATAAACCATAATTGGAATTGGCAAACTTGTTCTTGGTAAGAGAACAGCTGGCAAACAGTTTCGCAAATAAAGCTTTTGTAGAAGTTTTCAAAACAGGAGCACTCTTTGCTCAAAAAGGTTTTTCAATGAAGGCTTTCAAAGTGATACTCAATAGATAAGAGTTTTGTGCAAACAAGGAAGATAAAGAACATGATTGAATAAATCACCATATGAATGCTTGAAACACAACAACTCAAATGCTTGATGGAGATAGAGAGGAAGTAGGTTTACTGACTCAACTTAGAAGCAGTAGAAAGGTCCCTTTATAGAGGGTAGCGGGGATTACAAGTCATAAAGAGCTTCCAAAAGATTATGGTACTTACTAGCTTTGAGCCCTCATTGCCCCTATCATAGGCATCTTGAGATGATTAAGGTTAAAGTGCACAAAGATGGAGTATATGCTTGACGAAATACAAGTTGGCAATCTCATGTCCCTTGAATATGAGGGCCACTCCTCATGCTACTCAACTTCAGTTACCTGTAAGTTCTTATCATTGTAAGTACATGCGTATCGTAGAGAACCGCTAACGGGGTACCCCTTGCACATGGTACATGAGCTTTCCCATAACCAAAATGACAAGGCAAGCAGACAATAAGCATCTCAGCGATCATTTTATTTACTATATGCATAGCTTTTTATTGAGGATGCTTCATAGATAGCTCACTATGGTAATGCTGCAAGTTTCCACCATGATTAGGCATGGCTTAGGCTAGCGGCCCATGCGTTTCTCTAACACAAAATACGGACTCCATGGACTTACAAGTTCCATCTTTATTTCACACCGTTGACATCCACAGACAAAAGAGCACGATATTAACTGTGTATAAGGTAGAAGTGCAATGTTGAAAGCGTTCCCCGTGATAGCACGGTTCTGCTAATTCTAACATATAGATGCAAGCATATACAACTTCGATGGAACAATGGTTCAAGTCTATTAGGGGCAAAGAAATAAGGTGTGCCATCAAGTTCGTGAGAGCTTTACTAACTAGTTTTCACATAACAAAATACTTTTTAATTAAAAAAGTAGATGAAGCTTGAGAATTTGCTTGGAATAGCAACAATGCTACTAGGTAGATATAGTGGACACAAATGGCACAAGTTTTGGTTCAAAGGGATTTGGAAACATGAGAAGTATGCCTTCTCAAAACAGGTTTTATCTAGCAAGGCTGGGTAGCAAGCAAGAGAGTTGAAAGAAACAAGCAAACATACAAGTAATAAATCCAAACATGCAATCTTCCTTGAAGAAACAAAAGATCTTAAATAAAGAATACTAAGCTTATGAGCCAACAAGAAAGAAAATAAATGATACAAAATACCTATAAGCTTTTTCTCTTTTTCTTTCAAACTTCAAAATGTATTGGTACTGACCAGAACTCTATTTGCCAAAACCAGTTTAGATCCACTTGATGATCCCAAAGTGATGCCAATACTGATCAACAAGATCCATCATATAATAGAGATTGCAAACTAAAATAAGAAGTGCAAAAAGTAAAAGATGAGACTTCTCATTAATATTCAATAAAGGCACTCACACCAAGGGATACATAGATAACCAACTAAAGGAGAGATAATCCACATGCAAACCAAACTATAAGATAACCTCTCTACCAAATATATGAATCCACTAAAAAGGTAAAAGATAAAAGATAATGGTGGTGATGGTGATACCGCGGCACTCCCCCAAGCTTGGAACAAGCCTAGGGGATGCCAAACCTGATGATGAATTACTCCTTCGGTGGTGGCGTTCTCTTGTCATCAAAAAACTTCCAAGGTAAAGGTTCCCCATCCAAAAAGGATGTCCTCGTCTCTGCAATCCTAAAACTAGCAGCAGAGCTTATGTGATCAAAACTAGCTTCATACTCACAGTTTTGGTTCTGTATGTCATAGAGTTGTGCTTGCAATTGGTTGGTGGTCTGACGGAGTGAGAAGATCTCTTCTTGGAGCTCAGCAACTTCTCCCTCATGCTTGGTGATGAGTTCTGAACTTATCTTGTGAATAACATCCACTTCGCGTTCTGCCATCTTCTTGTACCTAAAAACTTCCTGTTCTAATGCTTCCATCCTGTCTTCTAGACTGCCTTCTCCTTTAGGGCCTTGAACTTCTTTCATCTGTACCTTACCCTCTTTGAGAATCAACTCCTTGGGATATATCGTCAACTCACACATGTAGGGGTTGAGAACGTCCGCAGAGGAATCCTCCGTGGGTGATCCAGAGGAAGACATTGAGGCTCTAGATCTGAGAATTTGCCTGACAGAAATAGATCGAAGCAGAAATACGACGAGAACTCGATACAAGAACCTCGGGAAACCCGGGGGGTTATATATTACGAAGTTTCAAGGCATAAGGAAGGTTTTGATATGAAAACAAGGCGGAGTCGGAGCTCGGGGGAGTCAAATCTCCTCCAGGCGCGGCTAGCTGGGGCCCGCGCCTGGGGTGGGTTTGGCCACCCCGGCCTCCGGTTCCTCCTCTGTTCCATCTCGTAACTTGCCTTATGTAGTAAAAACATCAAATATATAAAAATATTGGGATTTCATGAACCTTCTGTTTTCACCACTTTTACCTATTCAAAGTCGAACTCTGTAGAATCTGGTGTTTGGCTTCTAATAAATTCTTCCGGAGTCACAAGTTGAATTGTGTCAACATCTTCATTATATGAATCTCCAGAAATATAGTGTTTTAGTCTTTAACCATTCACCACCTGTGTTGTGTCATCCTTCAAAGAATATATTTTGATGGCACCTGAACGGTATACTTCCTTGATAACAAAAGGTCCTTCCCATTTTGAGAGTAGTTTCCCTGCAAAAAATCTAAGACGAGACCTATACAAAAGAACTTTCTCACCAACATGGAACTCCCTTTTGATAATTCTCATATCATGCCATCTTTTTACTTTTTCCTTAAAGAGCCTAGCATTTTCATAAGCTTCACCTCTCCACTCATCTAGATTACTTAAGTCGAGTAGTATTTTCTCACCAGCAAGTCTAAAATCTCTATTCAACTCTTTCACTTCCCAATAAGCTTTGTGTTCTAATTCTAAAGGAAAGTGACAAGCTTTACCATAGACCATTTTGTAAGGAGACATCCCCATAGGATTTTTATAACCAGTTATATAAGCCCACAAAGCGTCATTCAACTTTTTAGCCCATTTTTTTCTAGATCTATTGACAGTCTTCTGCAAGATAGATTTAATTTCCCTATTGGAAAGTTCTACTTGCCCACTGGTTTGGGGGTGATAAGCTAAAGCAATTATATGGTTTACATCATACTTAGCAAGAGTTTTTATAAAAAACCCATGAATAAAATGAGAGCCTCCATCAGTCATGAGATATCTCGGTAGACCGAACCTAGGAAAAATAACATCTTTAAGCATTTTCAAAGAGGTCTTACCATCAGCACAATTCGTAGGTATGGCTTCTAACCACTTTGTAACATAGTCAACAGCAACAAGAATATGAGTATACCCTTTTGAATAAGGAAAAGGCCCCATAAAGTCAAATCCCCAACAATCAAAAGGTTCAATAACAAGAGAATAATTCATGGGCATTTCATTGCATCTAGAGATGTTACCTACTCGTTGACATTCATCACATGATAAGACAAATTTCCTTGCACCTTTAAAAATAGTAGGCCAATAAAATCTAGATTGTAAAACCTTTTATGCAGTCCTATCCCCAACATGATGTCCTCCATAAGTGCTGCCATGACATTTTCTCAATATCTCTTGTTGTTCAAATTCCGGAACACATCTTCGCATAATTCCATCTACTCCTTCTTTATATAAGTGTGGGTCATCCCAAAAGTAATGCCTTAGATCATAAAATAATTTTCTTCTTTGCTGAGCTGTAAAAGTTGGAGGAAAATACTTGGAAACAATAAAGTTAGCATAATCAGCATACCAAGGAATCTCATGCAGACTTACCCTTATTGCAGCCAACTGCTCATTTGGAAAACTATCATTAACAAGCAATGAGTCAAAAGAAATATTTTCCAAACGAGATAAATTATCGGCAATAGGATTATTAGCACCTTTCCTATCCACAATATGAAGATCAAACTCTTGCAAAAGCAACACCCATCTAATAAGCCTAGGCTTAGCGTCCTTCTTTGTCATAAGGTACTTAATAGCAGCATGATTAGTATGAATGGTAACCTTAGAATAAACAATATAAGGTCTAAACTTATCACAAGCAAAGATTATAGCTAAGAACTCTTTTTCAGTAGTAGCATAATTCTTTTGAGCAGCATCTAGAATCTTGCTAGCATAATGAATAACATTCAACTTCTTGTCAACACCTTGTCCAAGGATAGCACCCACATCAAAGTCACTAGCATCACACATGATTTCGAAAGGTAAACTCCAATCAGGTGGTTGTACAATAGGAGCAGTTGTCAAAGCTTTCTTCAAAGTTTCAAAAGCTTCCTTACAATCATCATCAAAAACAAAAGGTACATATTTTTCAAGAAGATTAGTAAGGGGCTTTGAAATTTTGGAGAAATATTTGATAAACCTCCTATAGAAACCAGCATGACCAAGGATACTACGAATACCTTTGATATCTCTAGGACAAGGCATCTTCTCAATTGCTTCAATTTTGGATCTATCAACTTCAATGCCTCTTTCAGAGATCTTGTGTCCAAGAACAATTCCTTCATTAACCATGAAATTGCATTTCTCCCAATTAAGAACAAGGTTAGTTTCTTCACATCTCTGCAAAACTTTATCAAGGTTGTGCAAACAGTTATCAAAAGAAGTTCCGTAGACGAAAAAATCGTCCATGAAAACCTCCACAATTTCTTCACAAAAACAATGAAAGATAGCAGACATACATCTCTAAAAGGTATCAGGTGCATTACATAAACCAAAAGGCATACACCTATAAGCATAAGTACCATAAGGACAAGTGAAGGTAGTTTTCTCTTGGTATTGTGCTTTCACAACAATTTGAGAAAACCCAGAATAACCATCAAGAAAGCAAAAGTGAGTCTTTTTGGACAACCTCTCAAGCATTTGATCAATAAAGGGAAAAGGATAATGATCTTTATTAGTAACTTTATTAATATTTCTAAAATCAATGCACATTCTATACCCAACCACTACTCTTTGGGGTATAGGCTCATTATCTTCATTAGCCACAATAGTTATTCCCCCTTTCTTGGGAACACAATGAACATGGCTAACCCATTTACTATCAGCAATAGGATAAATAATACCAGCATCAAGGAGTTTTAATACCTCATTTCTTATGTCAACACCCGGATTTTTCAATCCTAGATGCCTGTTATGCCATACATCGCAATCCCAGGATTACCATTTTTGCAAGACATAACAGAATTGGATACCATAGTACATCATCCATTACAAACGATACATAAGTTCTTACACAAATAGGGATCTCATGATCCAGTTCTTAATACAACTTCAAGCAGCGGAATACGTAATAATAACGGTAGCGTAGGCGAAGCTCCATCTTCTAGGTCACAGGCAATGCTGACGATGGGAGATGATCCTAGTTGTCGTAACCTTCCTGGGGTCCATATTCCAGGTACTCCTCTTCACAGTCTGGCCATGGTAATAGCCAGGGACAAAGCCATAAGTACTCTTTAAGTACTCGCAAGATAATACTAACAAGTAAAGGGGTTTTTAGATAATAGGACACTAGGCTCTAGGGTTGTTTTTGCAAAAGCCAGATTTATCTCTACTAAGTTCCGAAGCTAGTCACAATTTTATAACTCCTAGGTGGGATTTTGTAAATCAGGTCACAACTCTGTTGTGGTCAAGTCAAAGTCTCAATTCATTTCACAAGTCATTTTGAAAAGTCTGACGAGGGAACAGTATGGCCACTCCAACTGTCCATAACCGCGGACGCGGCTATTCGAATAGTTTGACACTCTGCAGAGATTGTACACTTTCACCACAACATTCAATACATCCGTCAGGAAAAAATCCTGAATTCACCATACTTAGTATGCGGATAATCAATCCTAACCTTTCAATTACACGCCCTAGTATAAGCACCTCTCCTGTGAGTTTGGCCTCCCAACCATGACCAACTGTCATCTTGGGTACTGCACAGGTGGACAATCTTCACAAGGTAGCCTCAGCTCAGACCTTGGTCGTGAGGGAGCTAATACTAAGGTATATAAGTTTCCAATCAAGCCCTACCCAATATTCGGGTATTGTGGTTGTACGATAAAATTGGAATGGTATCGCATCCAGACAACCATCAGTTTTATAAAGGGCTAAGGCTCATTCCTCAACATTTTCATCACCAAAATCATCAAGTGTTCGGAAACACATGTCCAAAACATTTCAATAGAATGATCCATCATTCCAAGGTTTTCATAACCATTTTTCCACCAAGTAAACCCATCTAAAGTTGATCAAGTTTTATGCTTAGCACTAGAATCTACAAGTGGGGGGTAAGCACTGATGAGGGTTGGTAACTAGTAGGTGCTACTAAGTTCAATCTCATGCCTTGGGATGATATCAAGGTTATTTAGCTTAGGCCAAATTTTATGCTCTTTATGCAACCTTCAGAATCTTTCTAGTATCTACAAGTCACTTAAGGCTAAGTTAAGGCTTTGATAAAGAAATAAAGTAAGAAGCTTGCAAATAAAACTAGGATTGGTTTATCAAGTGGGTATGATCACATAAGCTTAAGGCATATAGTAGGCATAGTAACAAGTAGGGGTTTGTTGCATCAGTAGGGTATCTTGCAAGTGTTAGCTTGCACATTCACTAGTAGTATTAGGCTTGCTAAAGTAGAAGGTCTTGCAAGTTTTAGCTTGCATTGGTATAGTATTAGCTTGCCTTGTGCAGAGCAGTGGTTGAAGTTCTCCTCGGCTTCTTCTTCGTAGTATCCTCCTTCCTCCTCGTATCCTTGGTCGGTACTAGCGTCTATGAATAAATACGAGGTACACAATCACCAAAAAATACTTAACTACTTGCAATCATCACACACAAGGGTCCTATAGATGATCTAGCATCATCTCTAACCTTACAAGGTTAAGGCTTGATTTAATTCCTTTTATTTTTAGAAAAGTAATTTCTACTCATTGAAAAACTACTTAAGATTTAATATTCTCCAAACCAAACATGGGATCATGTTGACACATGTCATCACCACATATTGTAGTCCATGGGAATGTGATTTAAAGTGGTGTCACAATTTAATAAGGTTTTACCCTTTTATTTTAATTAATTAATGTGTCTAGAAATGCTTATGTAGCCTTCTTTTATTACTTGAACATTATTTCTTTAAGTAAACCTATATATTCTGAAAGGTATGGTTAAATGTGATTTTGAGAGTTGGAATCAACTCAAAAGCTATTATGGTTTAAATTTGAAAAATGTTTGAATGCAGAAAAGCTTCTGCCTTGTTATTTTTACCATGGGTGATTTATAGATCCAAATGACTTGAATCCAACGGGCTTGGATTCAGCATTCACAGACCTTTCCAACAAAATTGGTTTTATTCAATTTGGTGCACTGAATAGATCTGGGTTGATTTTTGAAGTTGGGTACAGAAGTGTGTTTGAATTGAAATGGAAAAAGTTTAATTTGAATAACTGGGCTGCGCGGGAAAAGTTAACGGGCCGGCCTGCTAAGCGCAGTGCTCCCGCGGGCTGCTTAAGTGGGTGTCCCCACTCGTCAGTGACACGGGGCTGGGCGAAGCGGTATGGGGCAACGTGGATCGTTCGATCTGATTCTAATCCAACGACTAGGAGTCATCGTCGACGCGAGACAACGCCGGCGAGAACGAAACCTAACGCGGCTAGTGGGGGTGCTGGGGGCTCACCGGGGTACTAGCGAGGGTTGGTGAGGCGGGCGAACGACGAAGTCGACGACGGCGAACTCAGGGGTGGTCACGGCAGCTCCTGGGGTGGACGAAATCGATGGCTCCCTTCTTCTCCATAGGCGGCGGGCTCCGGTGAAATTCCGGCGGGGTGGTGCTCGCCTTGCTCTGAGAACGGTGTGGCACGATCAGTGAGGAGAGGGGAGTGAGATGGTGTGAAGAAATCGAGCGGGGGTGGCCTCTATTTATAGTCAAGCGAGGGGACCGTCGGGGCGCACGGTGAGCTCGTCGGGGGCGATGTTACAGGCGGCTACTGGCATGGGCAAGGGTAGGGGATGGTGTGGTGTCTCCTGGCGATGCTCAACGACATGGTTTCGAGGCATGGGGCGGTGTGGCATGGTCTGGAACGGGCGATGCTCTGCGCGGCAGAGGCGGCGTCTTCGACGACGGGTGGTGGTTGTGCGGCACGGGGCGGCAAACGGGGATGTCTGGCGGTCTCCTGGGTCGGTGGCGATCGTGTGTACACGCGGTGAGGGCGGCGCGCGGTCTGTGGGCGTTGGTCGAGGGTGGTGCTCTGGCGCACGCTCGGCATGGTCTCTGGTGGTCTGGGCGCGGTTCGTGCGCGTGGTCTAGGGCTTGGCAACGCTCGCGGCTGGGACAGTGAGTGGCGGTGGGCGATGGGCTACCTCCCAGACATGCTGGCTAGGCTTGCTGCTGCTCCTAGCTTGCTGTCGACTATGGGGTGGCAAGGGTGTGCTCGGTTGTTCACCATTGATGGCAATGGCAAGCTCACAGTGGTGCTAGTGCTTGGTTAATCTTCCTAGATGATCTACTGAGCTGGTTGTGAGCTAGAGAGGGAACCAGTTAGGCAAGAATCACTGCTCACAATAGTGTTTGATGTTTGTTTGATTTGTGTCTGCAACCTGTTTGATGAAATGGCCGCATGAAATGAAGTTTTGAATTTTGAAAAGATTTTTGGTGGGTTTGCTAGATTGGTGCTGGTGAGTCAGCAGATGCTTGGGTTTTGAAAGTTGAGCTTGTTTGAGTGGTTTTTGAAAAAGTGGGATCTTCCCATATGATAAAGATTCAATTTTGAATTGTCATTTAAACTATGCATTTGAAAGTTTCTGGATGATCACAAAATGGGCCTTGATACTTTGTTATGAGTACATTCAAGGGGTGCAAAGATCCAGAAAAGTTTCTGTTAGGTTCTGAAAGTTTGAGACAGCCAAAGTAGGCATGGGAGTTAAATTGGTCAAAGTGACCATTCATTTAATATATGTGTTTTGATTTACTTGTCTTTAGGAAAAGTGTGGGAAATGTTTTAGATGATGTTTATTTCACCTAAGAAACATTTTACAAGCAATGAAACAAACAAACAAGGTGGTTTTAAAAGAATTCAAAATCAATGCATACACATATGCATGCATTCATAATTTTATTTAGAAAAGTTTTTGTTAACCCTAATTTTGATGATTAGAGTTTGATGATCCAAGCTTAGTATTTTTGGGATGTTACAAACCTTCCCCCCTTAAACAAAATCTCGTCCCGATATTTTAAAAAGGATGAAAAGATTACCTAGGATTTGAAGAGATCGGGAAACTCCGCCCTGATGTGATCTTCGCGTTCCCAGGTAGCTTCCTCTTCTGTGTGGTTTCTCCACTGAATCTTGAGAAACTTGATGCTTCGGGTTCGGGTAGTACGAAAAGCTTCTTCCAAAATGCGGATGGGTACTTCGGGATAGGTCAGGTCATCGTTGATCTCTATGGTCCGATGATCGATATTCTTGAATACTTCGGTCTTCTCGGGGACTTCGAGACACTTGCGAAGTAACGAGATATGGAACACATTGTGCACGGCTGACATCTCTTCGGGTAGTTCCAATTGATACGACACTTCTCCTCGACGGTTCAGAATCTTGAAAGGTCCGATATATCTGGGGGCTAACTTTCCCTTGAGTTGGAAACGCTGCATTCCCTTCAATGGCGACACTTTCAGATAAACAAAATCTCCTATGTTGAAGGCGAGGTCTCTACGTCTCTTGTCGGCGTAACTCTTCTGTCGAGATTGGGCGGTCTTGAGGTGCTCACGAATCTTGTGAACCTTCTCTTCTGCTTCTCGTAGGATGTCGGGTCTGAAAATCTGACTCTCTCCTACTTCCGACCAGTTCAAAGGGGTACGACACTTTCTTCCGTACATGAATTCAAATGGGGCCATTTGCAAACTGGCTTGATAACTATTGTTGTAAGAAAATTCTGCGAACGGCAGACAGTCTTCCCACTTGGATCCATATTCTAACACGCATGCTCTCAGCATATCTTCGAGTATTTGATTTACTCGCTCCGTTTGTCCATCGGTCTGAGGGTGATACGCGGTACTGAAATCTAGGCGGGTTCCTAAACCTTATTGGACTTTCTTCCAGAATCTCGAGGTAAACTGAGTTCCTCGATCCGATACTATGTTCTTAGGGACTCCGTGCAAACTAACGATTCTAGTGATGTACAACTCCGCTAGTTTCGAACTCTGATATGTGGTCTTGACGGGCAAGAAATGGGCGACTTTGGAAAATCTGTCCACTATGTCCCAGATAGATTCATTTCCCCTACTAGAAGTAGGTAATCCAGTGATAAAGTCCATTCCTACAGAATCCCATTTCCATTCCGGAATCTGCAAGGGTTGCAACAATCCAGCGGGTCTTTGATGTCCTGCCTTGACTCTCTAACATATATCACACTTGGCGATATAGCTTCCGATTTCTCTCTTCATCTTATGCCACCAAAATTGCTCTTTCAAATCTTGATACATCTTAGTTCCTCCGGGATGGATAGAATAAAGATTATCATGAGCCTCCTTCAAAATAACTTCTTTCAATTCAGAATCTGCTGGTACACAAAGGCGTCCTTTGTACCACAACACTCCTTCTTCGTCCACGGTGAATCCGGGTACTTTTCCTGTGCCGATACGACGCTTGATTCCGTCAATACTAGCATTTCCCTTCCGCACCTCTTTAATATGACTGATCAAAGTGGGCTGGAGTTCTATGCTAGCCAGAAATCCTTCACTTACTAATTCCATTCGAAAATCTTCCATCTCCTTGTGCAAACTTGGTTGCTCCTTCAAAATCATGGAGTTCAAGCGGCACGGCAATCTGCTAAGGGCATCGGCTACCACGTTGGCTTTACCAGGGTAATAGTGAATGTCCAGGTCATAATCCTTGATTAGCTCAATCCATCTTCTCTGCCTCATATTCAGCTCCTTCTGAGTGAATATATACTTTAGGCTCTTGTGATCCGAATAAATCTCACAACGATTTCCCATCAGGTAATGTCTCCATGTTTTCAGGGCTAGAACTACGGCTGCAAGTTCGAGGTCATGGGTTGGGAAGTTTTGCTCATGTTGCTTCAATTGTCGTGATAGATAAGATATAACTTTGCCTTCTTGCATTAGCACACATCCGAGACCAATCTTGGATGTGTCACAATACACATCAAAGGGCTTCGTGATATCCGGCATGATCAAGATTGGGGCTGAAATCAATCTCCTTTTGAGTTCTTGAAAACTCGCTTCACACTTGTCGGTCCATTCAAACTTCTTGTCCTTCTTCAGCAATTGGGTCATGGGTCTGGCGATACTCGAGAATCCTTCTACGAATTTGCGGTAATATCCCGCCAATCCGAGAAAAGCACGAACTTGGGTTTGAGTGGCTGGGGCTTGCCAATATTCTACATCTTTCACTTTGGCAGGGTCAACGGCAATTCCTCCGGCTGATACAATGTGACCGAGGAATCCTACCTCCTGTAACCAGAATTCACATTTGCTAAACTTGGCATACAACTGATGCTCTCTAAGGGTTCCAAGAATGGTCCTTAGGTGTAGCTCATGTTCTTCTTCTGATTTGGAATAAATCAGAATGTCATCGATGAAAATAACGACAAACTTATCTAGGAAGTCCATAAAAATCTTATTCATGAGGTTCATGAAATAAGCGGGGGCATTGGTTAATCCGAAAGACATGACTGTATACTTATACAATCCATATCTGGTGGTAAACGCAGTCTTTGGAATATCCTCTACACGAATTTTGAGTTGGTGATAACCAGTTCTAAGATCGATCTTAGAAAACACTTTGGCACCGGTCAACTGATCAAACAAATCTTCTATCTTGGGCAAGGGGTACTTGTTCTTGATGGTGACATCATTCAACTTCCGATAATCCGTACACAAACGGTTACCTCCATCCTTCTTGTCCACAAATAAGACAGGTGATCTCCATGGTGACGCACTTGGTTGAATCAATCCAATTTCCAGCATGGAATCCAGTTGCTTCTTCAGTTCTTCTAGTTCCGACGGGTTCATACTATAGGGTCTCTGGGCTATGGGTTCGGTTCCGGGGATTAGTTCAATGATAAACTCGATATCCCGATCTAGGGGCATACCGGGCAAAACATCTGGAAATACATCGGGGTATTCACAGACTATCCGGACTTGGTCAATGGTAGGTTGGGCTATACTCTTGTTACATTTTAATTGGCGAGGTAAGGTTTTAGATATATGTTCGACTGATATTCCGGCTGTACTGGTCATGGTGATGGCTTTCTTGGCACAGTCAATCAATCCTTTATGTTTGGACATCCAATCCATTCCTAGTACTTCCAAACCTTTAGTTCCGAGTACTATCAGATTATCATAAAAACCTATGCCATGGATTCGGATAGGGACGGCTTTGCAAATTTGCATAGCCTTGGTGGTTGATCCGGGAATTTGAACAATCATAACATGCTTCAGTTTGGTTGATTGAATTTTACTAGTGCATGCAAATTCTTCGGTGACAAATGAATGCGATGCACCAGAATCAAACAACACTCTTGCAAGTACTGAATTAACAGAAAACATACCCAGCACGACGTCTGGCGCTTCCTGAGCTTCTTCAGCATGCATGAGAAAAAGACGGCCATTGCGGTTGAGTGAATTCCCTGGGGCAAATCTTCTCCCTGGCTGAACACGACGCTGCTGCTGAGCTGGGGCATTGGCATTGGGGGCTGTAGCATTCTTCTTGTTGGGGCATTCGTTGGAATAGTGGCCTTTATTTCCACAGTCATAACAGGTCACTTGCGACTTGTCCTTGGCTGCTATAGGCACAGCATTGCTTCCAGTCCTCGGGGCAGTGTTGGTGTTGGCGGTAGCATTGTTGGTGTTGAACTTGGGTGGGGCACGGGTGAAATTGCTAGAGTTGTCGGGGTTGTTGTGATTTCCTCCGGGTCTAGGGTTTCCACGGTTGGGATAGGTCGGATGGTTCATCGGGGGTCTGTTGGTTCTTGGGGCAAATCCTGGATATGGGTTGGGGCGGTACTTTGGGGTCTGATGGGTTCCTGGCTGATGCATCATACGACGCTTGCGGTTCTCATTGGCTTGGTTGATCTTTCCTTCCATCTGGATGGCAGAGTCGACAAGGGCTTCAATATATGTAAAGGGAATATTGACTAACACCGTCTGCATCTCGTCATCCAGACCATTCAGGAATCTTTCTTTCTTCTTGGCTTCGGTGTCGATCTCATCCGGGGCATACCTAGCTAATGACAAAATTTGTCACGGTATTCCACTACAGTCATCCTTCCTTGCTTCAGCTCTCTGAACTCGTCTCTCATTCTCTTGATCAAACCTGGTGGTACATGGGTTCTGCTAAACTTGACCTTAAATTCCTTCCAGGTCATCATCAGGCCTCCGGTCATTGCGCAAACACTGTTCCACCATGCTCTGGCATCTCCGGCTAGATATTGGGTGGTGAACAGGACTTTCTCGTTGGCTTCCACTCCGGCGACTTCTAGGTTATTTTCCATGGTTTGCAGCCAATCATCGGCGTCTAGGGGATCTTCTGACTTAGTGAAAACAGGTGGGTTGGTGTTCTGGAAATTCTTGAGCTTAGATCCATGGTTGTCCTGATTTCCGTGGCCTTGGTTGTTGTGGGCTAGCTAGGCTATCTGTTGCAGAGTGGCTAGGTTGGCTTGACGTTCCGCCCTTTCAGCTTCGCAGTCAGAAGTCAACATTTGCAGGATCTGCAACATCGGGTCCGGGGCTGAACCACTTCCTCCACGTGGCATCTGATGATTTAGATAGATCATGAGAAAAGAGGGAAATTTCTAAGGTTTCGGGGACTTTGAAAAGTTTTAAAGGTTTGACTCATATTTTTCTAGCAACTTGCTTTTTCATTCATTCATTCATAGACACAGTACAACACACACCACAACAAAGAAGAACAGATGGTTTTAAGAACCATTCTAAGAACTACGATACAGTGGGACCGAATACTACTCACTACGCTAGTGCTCAAGTTCTACTACTCCTCGGAGTCTGTGGCTTCATCATCATCGATGAAGGTGAAATCATCCTCATCGGTGAAGAAGTCCATGGCCTGATCCTCCAGAAAATCATCGTCATCGCTAAGATAGGAGTAAGGGTCTCCACGAAGATCCTCTCCGGCATTCTCCCTTTCCTCCAACTGCATGTCTCTCTCGTGGATGGTCTCCTCCAAAGATGAGATGCGGTGGCGAAGACGGGCAATAATGCGCTCCTTCTTGTCGAGCTGACGGCGGCGAGACTTGCGATCCCTTGCTAGCATGGCGATGGTCTGATCCTTTGTCTTGATGATGGCAGACTTGTGGTTGCAGTAGTCACGGCAGTTGTCCAATTCCTGCTGACGATCATACATCATGAAGCTAAGGTGGTCCAATTGAGTCTTCACCTCGGGGTGGTATGGGGCTTCCAGTGGTTGTCCATTTGCATCACGCATTGGGCAAAACTCAAAGCGAGTACCCTTGATCTGATTGATGCTCTGCCCACATAGACGGGAAAGAGCTTCCTGCATTGCTCTGGCAAGTCCATCGAGCCAGTTGTTTTCCCTCAAGGTAAACTGAATTCCCTCCACAGTGGGAGGTTCAATTTTTCCTCGGAGACTTGCAACAATTAGCCACTGCAGATCTTCTCCTCCTTGATCATTGAGCTGAGCTCCAAAGAACTTGGGGTGCGGACGCTCCAGAAGTTCCGAAAGCTAGTCCAAATCCCTCTCAAAGATAAGGTCTCCTCCATTCCCCAGTTGATAAAACTTGATGTACTTCACGTCCATCTATAAGAATAGAGGATGAGTAGATTAGCAGGGTGATCAGGTGTGTCAAAATTTTATATATTTTGCAAGAGTTTTTGAGGAACATGAATTTTTCTGAAAGAATAAAAGGGATAAGAATTAGAATAAGTTTTTGGTTCAAACGTCCAGTCTAACTAGGGTCTCCTATGGTCAGGATGGCTCTGATACCAACTTGTCAACACCCGGATTTTTCAATCCTAGATGCTTGTTATGCCATACATCGCAATCCTAGGATTACCATTTTTGCGAGACATAACAGAATTGGATACCATAGTACATCATCCATTACAAACGATGCATAAGTTCTTACACAAATAGGGATCTCATGATCCAGTTCTTAATACAACTTCAAGCAGCGGATTACATAATAATAACGGTAGCATGGGCGAAGCTCCATCTTCTAGGTCACAGGAAATGCTGACGATGGGAGATGATCCAAGTTGTCGTAACCTTCCTGGGGTCCATCTTCCAGGTACTCCTCTTCATAGTCTAGCCATGGGAATAGCCAGGGACAAAGCCATAAGTACACTTTAAGTACTCGCAAGCTAATACTAACAGGTAAAGGGGTTTTTAGATAATAGGACACTAGGCTCTAGGGTTGTTTTTGCAAAAGCCAGATTTATCTCTACTAAGTTCCGAAGCTAGTCACAATTTTATAACTCCTAGGTGGGATTTTGTAACTCAGGTCACAACTCTGTTGTGGTCAAGTCAAAGTCTCAATTCATTTCACAAGTCATTTTTAAAAGTCTGACGGGGGAACAGTATGGCCACTCCAACTGTCCATAACCGCAGACGCGGCTATTCGAATAGTTTGACACTCTGCAGAGATTGTACACTTTCACCACAACATTCGATACGTCCGTCAGGAACAAATCCTGAATTCACCATACTTAGTATGCGGATAATCAATCCTAACCTTTCAATTACACGCCCTAGTATAAGCACCTCTCCTGTGAGTTTGGCCTCCCAACCATGACCAACTGTCATCTTAGGTACTGCACAGGTGGACAATCTTCACAAGGTAGCCTCAGCTCAGACCTTGGCCGTGAGGGAGCTAATACTAAGGTATATAAGTTTCCAGTCAAGCCCTACCCAATATTCGGGTATTGTGGTTGTACGATAAAATTGGAATGGTATCGCATCCAGACAACCATCAGTTTTATAAATGGCTAAGGCTCATGCCTCAACATTTTCATCACCAAAATCATCAAGTGTTCGGAAACACATGTCCAAAACATTTCAATAGAATGATCCATCATTCCAAGGTTTTCATAACCATTTTTCCACCAAGTAAACCCATCTAAAGTTGATCAAGTTTTATGCCTAGCACTAGCATCTACAAGTGGGGGGGGGGGGTAAGCACTGATGAGGGGTGGTAACTAGTAGGTGCTACTAAGTTCAATCTCATTCCTTGGGATGATATCAAGGTTATTTAGCTTAGGCCAAATTTTATGCTCTTTATGCAACCTTCAGAATCTTTCTAGTATCTACAAGTCACTTAAGTCTAAGTTAAGGCTTTGATAAAGAAATAAAGTAAGAAGCTTGCAAATAAAACTAGGATTGGTTTATCAAGTGGGTATGATCACATATGCTTAAGGCATATAGTAGGCATAGTAACAAGTAGGGGTTTGTTGCATCAGTAGGGTATCTTGCAAGTGTTAGCTTGCACATTCACTAGTAGTATTAGGCTTGCTAAAGTAGAAGGTCTTGCAAGTTTTAGCTTGCATTGGTATAGTATCAGCTTGCCTTGTGCAGAGCAGTGGTTGAAGTTCTCCTCGGCTTCTTCTTCGTAGTATCCTCCTTCCTCCTCGTATCCTTGGTCGGTACTAGCGTCTATGAATAAATACGAGGTACACAATCACCAAACAATACTTAACTACTTGCAATCATCACACACAAGGGTCCTATAGATGATCTAGCATCATCTCTAACCTTACAAGGTTAAGGCTTGATTTAATTCCTTTTATTTTTAGAAAAGTAATTTCTACTCATTGAAAAACTACTTAAGATTTAATATTCTCCAAACCAAACATGGGATCATGTTGACACATGTCATCACCACATATTGTAGTCCATGGGAATGTGATTTAAAGTGGTGTCACAATTTAATAAGGTTTTACCCTTTTATTTTAATTAATTAATGTGTCTAGAAATTCTTATGTAGCCTTCTTTTATTACTTGAACATTATTTCTTCAAGTAAACCTATATATTTTTATATATTCTGAAAGGTATGGTTAAATGTGATTTTTGAGAGTTGGAATCAACTCAAAAGCTATTATGGTTTAAATTTGAAAAATGTTTGAATGCAGAAAAGCTTCTGCCTTGTTATTTTTACCATGGGTGATCTATAGATCCAAATGACTTGAATCCAACGGGCTCGGATTCAGCATTCACAGACCTTTCGAACAAAATTGGTTTCATTCAATTTGGTGCAATGAATCGATCTGGGTTGATTTTTTAAGTTGGGTACAGAAGTGTGTTTGAATTGAAATGGAAAAAGTTTAATTTGAATAACTGGGCTGCGCGGGAAAATTTAACAGGCCGGCCTGCTAAGTGCAGTGCTCCCGCGGGCTGCTTAAGTGGGTGTCCCCACTCGTTAGTGACACGGGGCTGGGCGAAGCGGTATGGGGCAACATGGATCGTTCGATCTGATTCTAATCCAACGGCTGGGAGTCATCGTCGACGCGAGACAACGCCGGCGAGAACGAAACCTAACGCGGCCAGTGGGGGGTGCTGAGGGCTCACCGGGGTACTGGCGAGGGTCGGTGAGGCGGGCGAACGACGAAGTCGACGACGGCGAACTCAGGGGTGGTCGCGGCAGCTCCTGGGGTGGACGAAATCGATGGCTCCCTTCTTCTCCAAAGGCGGCGGGCTCCGGTGAAATTCCGGCGGGGTGGTGCTTGCCTTGCTCTGAGAACGGTGTGGCACGATCAGTGAGGAGAGGGGAGTGAGATGGTATGAAGAAATCGAGCGGTGGTGGCCTCTATTTATAGTCGAGCGAGGGGACCGTCGGGGCGCACGGTGAGCTCGTCGGGGGCGATGTTACAAGCGGCTACTGGCATGGGCAAGGGTAGGGGATGGTGTGGTGTCTCCTGGCGATGCTCAACGACATGGTTTCGAGGCATGGGGCGGTGTGGATTGGTCTAGAATGGGCGATGCTCTGCGTGGCAGAGGCGGCGTCTTCGACGGCGGGCGGTGGTTGTGCGGCACGGGGCGGCAAACGGGGATGTCTGGCGGTCTCCTGGGTCAGTGGCGATCGTGTGTGCACGTAGTGAGGGCGGCGCGCGGTCTGTGGGCGCTGGTCGAGGGTGGTGCTCTAGCGCACGCTCGGCATGGTCTCTGGTGGTCTGGGCGCGGTTCGTGCGCGTGGTCCAGGGCTTGGCAACGCTCGCGGCTAGGACAGTGAGTGGCAGTGGACGGTGGGCTGCCTCCCAGTCATGCTGGCTAGGCTTGCTGCTGCTCCTAGCTTGCTGTCGACTATGGGGTGGCAAGGGTGTGCTCGGCTGTTCACCATTGATGGCAATGGCAAGCTCACAGTGGTGCTAGTGCTTGGTTAATCTTCCTAGATGATGTACTAAGCTGGTTGTGAGCTAGAGAGGGAACCAGTTAGGCAAGAATCACTGCTCACAATAGTGTTTGATGTTTGTTTGATTTGTGTCTGCAACCTGTTTGATGAAATGGCCGCATGAAATCAAGTTTTGAATTTTAAAAAGATTTTTGGTGGGTTTGCTAGATTGGTGCTGGTGAGTCTGCAGATGCTTGGGTTTTGAAAGTTGAGCTTGTTTGAGTGGTTTTTGAAAAAGTGGGATCTTCCCATATGATAAAGATTCAATTTTGAATTGTCATTTAAACTATGCATTTGAAAGTTTCTGGATGATCACAAAGTGGGCCTTGATACTTTGTTATTAGTACATTCAAGGGGTGCAAAGATCCAGAAAAGTTTCTGTTAGGTTCTGAAAGTTTGAGACAGCCAAAGTAGGCATGGGAGTTAAATTGGTCAAAGTGACCATTCATTTAATATATGTGTTTTGATTTACTTGTCTTTAGGAAAAGTGTGGGAAATGTTTTAGATGATGTTTATTTCACCTAAGAAACATTTTACAAGCAATGAAACAAACAAACAAGGTGGTTTTAAAAGAATTCAAAATCAATGCATACACATATGCATGCATTCATAATTTTATTTAGAAAAGTTTTTGTTAACCCTAATTTTGATGATTAGAGTTTGATGATCCAAGCTTAGTATTTTGGGATGTTACATCTTACCACATCCTTCATCTTAGGATTTAGACGGCGTTGGTGCTCAACAACTGGTTTTGCATCAGGTTCTATTTTAATAGCATGCTGACATATAGTAGGAGAAATCCCCTTTAAATCATCAAGAGTATAGCCCATAGCTCCTCGGTGTTTCTTTAATATCACCAATAACCTCTCTTCTTCCTTTCTTGAAAGTTTAGAACTAATAATAACAGGATATACATTCTTATCATCAAGATAAGCATATTTAAGATCATCAGGTAAAGGTTTTAATTCAAAAACAGGGTCTCCTTTAGGTGGTAGTCTGGTTCCCAAGTCTTCCACAAGTAGATTGTGCTTAAGCTGTTCAGGCTGACGAAGGAAAACCTCGTCAATATCATTTATTTCCTTCATGAAGACATTGCTTTCATGATCTTCCATCAATTGCTGCAAGGCATTGTTAGGAGCAAGAGAAATAGCAGAAAGTTTTTCAACCCTGAAATCCTCATCAGGCAGTTCATTTTCATAAGGAGTTTTGGCAAATTTGGAAAAATTAAACTCATAAGACTCTCCAGCAAACTTAGTCAAAACTTTTTCCTTCCTACAATCTATGATAGCCCCACAAGTATTCAGAAAGGGTCTACCAAAGATAATAGGATAGGTTTTACTAGCTTCTTTACCAAGTACTAGAAAATCAGCAGGATATTTGATCTTACCATAAAGGACCTCCACATCTCTTACAATGCCAATGGGACAAACTTGCTCTCTATTGGCAAGGTGAATAACCACATCAATTCCCTCAAGCTCACAAGGACCAATCTCATGCATAATTTCCATGTAAAGCTCATAAGGAATAGCACTATAACTAGCACCAATATCACATAAACCATAATAGCTATGATTACCAATTCTAACAGAAAGCACAGGGACACTAGCTTTTCTAGCTTTCTTAGGATGAGAAACAATATTAGTAGCATCTTCACAAAAGATAATATGCTCATCCTCTACGTTTCTAGTGACAAGATCTTTCACAATAGCTACCACAGGCTCAATATCAATAAGCTCATCGGGCTCTACAGTTTTCTTTGCGCTTTTGTTAACCACATTAGCTATAATAGAATGTTCCCTTACCTTGGAAGGAAAAGGGATTTTCTCAACATAAGGTTCAGGCAAAATAGGATCAACAGTACAAACCTCTATGCTGGTAGGAGCATGGGTAACAATGTCTTTATAAGGAGAAGGGTACTTGTCCCACTCTTTCTTGGGAATTTCAATATAAGAGGCAAAGGCATTAAAGCATTTCGCAAGAACTTGAGGATCAAGACCAAACTCATTACTAATATCATGTAAGTCACCAGTTCCCATAAAAGATTTAATGCATTCATAATCATAGTTTATACCTGACTTTCTTCCTTTGTCATACTCCCAAGCTTCAGTGTTCTCTTGAATATGTTCTAGTAGTTCCCATTTAGCTTCTTCCTTCATACGTGTGGATGATCTAGCACAAGAAGCATCTAGTAAGTCTTTATCATGAAGAGAAAGCCTAGCATAAAAGTTATTGATAATAATATTGTTAGGGAGTTCATGAATAGAACATTTAAGCATTAGTAACTTCAATCTCCCCCAAGCTTGAGCTGTACTCTCTCCATCATGAGGCCAAAAGTTATATGTCAGATTTCTATCCTTACGAATCTCACTGGGAGGATAAAATTTAGAATAAAAGAGAGATGCCATCTCCTCCCATTCCATGGATTGTCCATTCTTCAGCAGCTTATACCATTCTTCATCTCTCCCTTTCAAGGATATGGAGTCTTCTTCTTCACCTGTTCAGTTGTGATACCTGCACACTTAAACAACCCGCATAATTCATGGATAAAAAGCAAATGATCACCAGGATGGACAGTTCATGTAAGATCCCTCTTTGTAAAGGATCCTTGTGATTGCAATGCTAGTCCCTGGATCATTGCTAGCATCCACAGTTTAAGATGAAGTACACAGATACAAAGGTCATTTATTACATCCATTCCAGAGATAAAACATAGTCTTTTACAACTCAAGGCCACATGCCTAATACAAGAGTTTGTAATAAGTAAATAAACATAAGTCTTCATCTTCATGTGCCACAGGCAAGCATGTTGAGTGTAGACTCATGACACCTAATCATCATCGGAGTAACCTGCAACATCACAAGTTACAGCCACAGTGGGTCAATACTTCGGAATAGTATTGGCAAGTGATACCTTAGTAAATTTTAAGTGGTCTATATTACTATATGCATTTTGGCTAAGTGTAGCTTGGCTTGCTTTGCTCAAAATAGGTTTTTCCTATTAGTTGAAATCACTAAGTTTTTCTTTGTCAAAACTTTTCCCAAGAAACCACCAATAGACATTGGGGTCC
Source organism: Avena sativa (assembly GCA_916181665.1). Lineage (NCBI taxonomy): Eukaryota > Viridiplantae > Streptophyta > Magnoliopsida > Poales > Poaceae > Avena > Avena sativa. The sequence goes on from OV702293.1 coordinate 423,212,112, forward strand.
TTCACCCTTGTTCACCCACAAGTTTTTACTTAGAAGTTGGAGTGATGAGATTCTTGATAGCTTCCATGTCTTGATGCTCAAGTTGTCCATTGCCATGGACTTGGCTAAGTACTTAGATTTTTCCATCTGCAAAGGTTGTGCACTTTCCCCACTAGACTTCGTTTCCCAAGACAGGACCTTTCAGAAGCCTTCCCTTAGACAAATGGACGCGTTCCAACCTATCATCCCACTACCACCAACTGTCCAAATGACTAAGTTCTAGCAACCTATGTGGTCCAGGCAGAGCCCATATTGCCAAGTGGCTGCACTATAAGCTTCTCAACACTTGGCCTCTAAAATCCCTTTGTTCCTGGGTGGCATACCACAAGTGAGATACACAAGGTAAACCATATCCATGGGCCTTGTGTAACCACTCAACCAAAAACCACCAATCAAGTCCCATTCCACCCAGGTGATTCATTGACTTGGTTGTTTTATTAAGAAAAACATAAGTCCAAAGACTTAGAAATATTTTCATCATAGCATGTATATACTTTACCAACCCTTGTTTGCTACTAGCTAGGCTAAGCATGGCATAGTAACTTAACTTAGGAATTTCCTAGCAATTCTACAACTACTTAGGATTTCCCAACATGGCATTTGGCAAAAATAGTAACACATGCAAGACTTAGCAAAATATTTCTAATGCTTGTATGAAATATAGGGATGGAAATATTCATGAAGTACCACTTGCCTTGGTAGTGGGGAGAGTAGCACTCTTCACAATCACAATCACTAGCACCCAAGTCTACACAAAAATGGTAGCACAAAATTACACACAATTCATATACAAACATAAATATATGCATGCATGCAAAAATGCTAAGTGATGATTTTTAAAACCCAACCAAGCAAGTGCATAGTATTGAATCATAACCAAGTCAAAAACTTGCTAAATCAAGTTTATTTTACACCAAAACAATTTCCTAAACAATTTCTATACTCAAAATAGTCTTAAACAAGTTTCTGCATAAAAAGTCATTTTAACAGAAGCTAAACACTAAACACATTGCATAAACAGAAAGGGCTTGTCTCCCTGATTCCAACGGTATAAATTTGCAAAAATCTAACGTGGAATTCAAAAGTTATAGCTATTTAAAAATTGGATCTAAATCTGATTCAAATTTGTTTTTAAACTCAAACCCTAGCCACGCGTCTGTTTCCTATTGGCCCGTACCGGTTCGGACGGATCGAGCTCTGTGAGCCGTAGGATCTAAGTCAAATCTAGTGGCTCAGATGCGCGCATACCTCTTCGCTTAAGTTCTAATTTCAGCCGTAGGATCTACATCTAACGTTCCTGAATGCCTTGACCAAAGATGAGCGGCGCTAGCGGCGGCGACTGGCGGCGGCGCGTCTGTCAGCAGTGGCACTGGCATTCTAGGTTGCGCGGGAGTGAGGGAAGAAGCTTACCAGAACCGCAGCAGTGTGCTGAAGCTCAAGGTGGTGATGGCTTGGGAAGGGGCGCACGGGGTCGTCGGAGATTCCTTGCCAGAGTTCGCGAACGCGTCGGGTGCGGCTGCTGTCGATGTTGGCGAGGTCCTACGTCGCGCTAAGTCAAAAGGAAGGCACCATTAGATGCACAAGACGAAGGGGATCCTAATCGTATCAGACAGAGGGCAAGGGGCAGCTGGTCCTTACGGGGAGAGGTCGCCGGAGTTCGTGCAGAGAGCGGCGGCGCTCGTTCGAAGTAGTTGCCGAAGCTACAGATCATGCGAGAATAAACGAGGCGTGTCAGTAGATGCGCAAGGAGTTGCTGAGCTTGATAGCATGAGGCAGGGACAGAGGGGAACACGGAGCTCACCGGAATTCGTCGGCGCGGTCGTCGGAACAGCGGCGGCGTCGAGCGAGTTGTGGGAAGCCTGGTGGCGTGGAGGGGGAAATGTTTGAGGGGAAATGGTCACGAGAGAGTGGGGATTATATAGCCAGAGGCTCGACAAGAAACGCCCAGGGATTCAATGCCATTTACCTCGCGGAATCAAAGCAGCAACGGGCAGCGGCGGAGTTCGTGCGCGAGATTTTGGGGAAGACGATGATGACGTGGAGAGGGCCCGCTCGTCAGCAAAATAAGCAGAGAGGAAGTGGGGTCTGGGTGTCAGCGACCGCGTGGGTGCGTCGGCGGGTGCGAGAGAGAGAGAGAGGGAGAGGGAGGCCGGGTGGGCTAGCTGGGCCGGTTCTGCTGCTGGGCTAGAATAGGAGCGCCTGGCCTTTTTCTTTTCTTTAATCCTTTTCTTTTTGCAAGATGAATTTCAGGAATGGTTTTCAAATGAATTCAAACTCTTTTTGAATTCAAATCTTTTGGGATTTTTGCAGTGTGCAACAGTCTCACTTCTAGGCATAAAACCATGTGGTCACTTTGAAAAGGCTTGGTCATTTTTGGAGAAACAAAATAACAGGGACTTTGCACTTGATTTGCAAATGTTTGAAAATGGTTTTTTTGAAACCATTTCCATTTTATAAAGTTTGGTTCAAATTGCACACTCAATCCCTTCAACAAGGGAGACAAACAATCTTGGTTTAAAACATTCAAGCTTTCAAATGGGGATGGCCATTTGATTCAAGTTTGCTCACATAAAATGATAGCACTATGTGCTTCTGTTTTCTTGAAATGAGTTTAAAATTGATCTCAAATCTATATGCATGCATGAATGATATGCAATCTTTGAAATCATGAATTTAGGGATGTTACAAATCTAACCCCCTTAAGGTGAATCTCGCCCTCGAGATTCGGATTGGCTAGCAAATAGGTGAGGGTGGTCTTTCCGAAGATCATCTTCTCTTTCCCATGTTGCTTCCTCTTTGGAATGATGATTCCACTGCACTTTGCAAAACTTGATAGTCTTTGTCCTTGTGACTCTTTCTGTAGTCTCAAGAATTTTGATAGGTTTCTCTTCATAAGTGAGATCACTTTCTAGTTGCACTTCCTCCAAAGGTATAGTATCTTTCAAGGAAGTTTCTTCCATTTCTGGGTGACATTTCTTAAGCTGACTCACATGAAACACATTATGGACAGCTGACAGAGATTCTGGCAATTCAATTTCATAGGCAACTTCTCCTTTGCGACTTAGAATCTTGAATGGCCCAACATATCTTGGTGCCAACTTTACTTTGACTCCGAATCTCTTCACTCCACGAAGTGGTGATACTCTAAGATAAGCTCTATCACCAACTTCGTAGGTGACTTCTCTATGCTTAGGATCTGCGTAGCTTTTCTGTCGGGACTGTGCTATCTTCAACCTGTCCTTAACCAATTTGACCTTCTCTTCGGCTTCTTTGATAAGATCTGGCCCGAATAACCTTCTTTCTCCCACACCATTCCATAATAATGGGGTGGTACACTTTCTTCCATAGAGAAACTCAAACGGTGCCATCTCTATGCTGGCTTGATAGCTGTTGTTATAAGAAAATTCTGCGTAAGGCAGACTTTCATCCCAACTTGCTCCATAGTCTAGGGCACATGCCCTTAACACGTCTTCAAGAATTTGATTAGTTCTTTCTGTTTGTCCATCGGTTTGAGGATGAAAAGCAGTACTGAATTCCAACCTCGTTCCCAATGACTCATGTAGCTGTCTCCAAAAATGGGAAGTGAATTGAGTTCCCCTATCAGACACAATACTCTTGGGCACTCCATGTAGACATACAATTCTACTCATGTAGATTTTGGCTAACTTAGCACTTGTATAAGTTGTCTTCACGGGTATGAAATGAGCCACATTAGTTAGGCGATCCACTACTACCCATATGGAATCATATCCTGATCTGGTCCTTGGTAATCCGGTAATGAAATCCATACCAATCTTGTCCCACTTGCAATCAGGAATAGGTAGTGGTTGAAGCAAACCTGCTGATTTCTGATGCTCCGCTTTTACTCTACTACACACATTACACAAAGCAATATGTTCGGCGATGTCCCTCTTGAGATTATTCCACCAAAATCTTTCTTTCATGTCCATGTACATTTTGGTGTTACCCAGGTGGATAGAATACGGAGAGTTGTGTGCTTCCTGCAAAATCAGTTTCCGCAACTCCGGATCTTGTGGAACACAGATACGTTTCCCATGCCATAAAGTACCCTGTTCGTCTTCATGAAATTTTTTAGCTTTCCCTTGGCCAATCTTTTCCTTAATCTCTTCAATTTCCTTATCAGTCTTCTGAGCTTCTCAGATCTTGTCCAACAAAGTGGGTTGAACATCCAAAGACATGAGATGTCCTTCGGGCACAATCTCCAATCTGAGTTTTCTGAATTGGGTACACAAATCATCTGGCAATTCTCCTTTGGTAAGGCCATTTACAAATACCTTACGACTTAGAGCATCTTCTACAACATTTGCTTTACCGGGGTGGTATTGCAAACTTAAGTCATAGTCTTTGATAAGTTCTAGCCATCTTCTTTGTCTCATATTAATTTCCTTCTGGGTGAAGATATACTTCAAACTTTTGTGATCCGTGAACACTTCACAACGCTTTCCCAAAAGGTAATGTCTCCATGTTTTGAGTGCATGGACAACAGAGGCTAACTCTAAATCATGAGTAGGATAGTTCACCTCATGAGTTTTGAGTTGTCTCGAGGCATAGGCCACAACTTTACCGTCTTGCATAAGTACTGCACCCAAACCTTGATGAGATGCGTCACAATATACTTGGAAATCCTTTTCCAAGTCTGGCAGACACAAGACTGGTGCTGTCACAAGTCTCTTCTTCAACTCCTGAAAGCTGACTTCATAACCTTTAGACCAAGCAAACTTCTTGTCTTTCTTTAACAATTCAGTCATGGGCTTAGCTACCTTAGAGAAATTCTCAATGAACCTTCTGTAGTACCCTGCTAAGCCAAGGAAACTACGAACTTCTTTCACGGACTTGGGAGATTCCCATTCAGTCACAGCTGAAACTTTAGCAGGATCAACTGCTACACCATCCTTTGTCATAACATGACCAAGAAAACCAACTTCCTCTAACCAGAACTCACACTTGCTGAATTTGGCATAAAGTTTATGCTCTCTTAATTTCTCAAGTATCAAACGCAAGTGTCCTTCATGTTCTTCTTTGCTCTTGTAGTAGACTAAGATGTCATCGATGAAAACGACAACAAACTTGTCAAGAAATTCCATGAACACCTTGTTCATCATATTCATGAAGTATGCTGGAGCATTGGTCAAGCCAAAAGGCATCACAGTATACTCATACAATCCATACCTTGTGGTGAATGTTGTTTTAGGTATGTCTTGTTCTCTTATCTTGAGTTGAAAATAGCCTGACCGGAGATCAATCTTTGAGAACACACATGCTCCTTCTAGCTGATCAAACAAGTCATTGATTCTAGGCAAAGGATATTTGTTCTTGATAGTTACCTCGTTGAGTGAACGGTAATCTATGCATAACCTTTGGCTTCTATCTTTCTTCTCCACGAACAAAACTGGGGCTCCCCAAGATGACGAACTTGGTTGAATAAATCCTTTCTGCAACTGTTCTCCTAGTTGCTTCTTGAGCTCTTTTAGTTCATCAACTGACATTTTATACGGTCTCTTTGCTATTGGTCCAGAACCTGGTACCAAATCTATCAGAAACTCCACATCTCTATCTGGTGGCATTCCCGGCAATTCTTCCGGAAACACATCCGGTTACTCACTCACAATTGGCACACTGTCCATGCTAACCCCCTTAAGAGAATTAAGCATACTCCTTTTTGCTTCAAAACTGGTCTTGAATCTGATCCTTTTATTTTCTGGAGTTGTGAGTGAGACAGTATGGCTGGCACAATCTATCACTCCTTTGTACTTGGTCATCCAGTCCATTCCCAGAATGACATCCAATCCTTGGGAGTTTAGGACTATCAAGTTAACGGGAAACTTATACTTCCCAAATTCTATGACTAGATCATGACATCCCGAATTCACTATCATTTCTCCACCAGGAGAACTTACTTTTATAGGACACCCAATAGTTTCTACCGGTAGTTCATTTCTTTCAACAAATGCTCTTGATATGAATGAATGAGATGCACCAATATCAAAGAGTACAAATGTTGGAATAGAATTGAGTCTGAACTTACCAGCAACAGCATCAGGTTCCTCATAGACCTCCTCCACATTGATGTGGTTCACCTGTCCTTTCTGAAAAGGATTGGGCTTGACAGGTCCTTCAACTTTCTTTTCAGGGCACTCATTTGCATAGTGTCCCATCTTCTTGCATTTGAAGCATTCAACCTGACTAATGTATCTCTTAGCAGGCTGACTTCCACTTCCACTACCATTTCCACTGTGGTGGCTCTTATGTACACTCTTGTGGTTCTTGTACTTGTCATTGTCATGACTGCGATGATGCTTGTTGTCATGACGGTTGTGGTTGTGGTGCTTGTTGAATTTCCCATGCTTGTGGGATCCTGAGCTTCCGCTGTCATCATAGTGAGATCGTTTGTGAGACGATCCCAAGCTGTGCTTGTCGGAGTGCTTTCTCTTTCTACTCTCGACTTGCTTCATTTTGTTCTCCAATATTGCAGCCTTGTCACAGAGCGACTGATAAGTGGGAACATACGCCACAGCCAGCTGCAGATTCAGCTCATCATTCAAGCCTTCTAGAAATTTTTCCTTTCTCTTGGCATCTGTGTCAACCTCATCCGGTGCGTAACGCGCCAGATTGTTGAACTCCTCAATGTACTCAGCCACGCTGCGGTGGCGCTGCTTTAGATTGTGGAACTCTTTCTTTTTCAGGCTCATTATTCCTGATGAGATATGAGCAGTGCGAAAGCCCTCCTCAAAGATAGCCCAAGTCACCTCATCTATGGGAGTGGTGATCTGGAAATTGTCCCACCAAGTGGCGGCTGGCCCTTCCAGCAGATGTGCTGCAAATCTGACCTTTTCAGCATCCGTGCAGCCCACGGTTACTAAGTCCTTGTTTACAGAACGTAGCCAATCATTGGCCACCATGGGATCAGTCGTCCCCGAGAACTTAGCTGGCCTCAACCTCAAGAATCTGGTGAGCATATCAAAGCCCGGAGGGTTGTTGTTGTTGTTATTGTTGTTGTTGTTGGGGTTGTTGTTGTTGTTGTTATTGTTTTGGTTTTGGATGAATGTTGTCATCATCTGCATTAGCTGTGTTTGAGCAGTCATCATTTGCTGCATTTCTGGAGTGATGTTGTTGTTGTTGTTGGGGTTTGCACGACGGGGAGGCATCTGTGGTTTGTTCAAATAGAGATAAGAATGAGATACCCATAAATGTTTTCATGCACATTACATCACATAATCAAACACAAGCATGCAACAAAGAGATAAAAGTTCAACAACAAGATAACAAGTTCACAAAGTAAAACACACAAGTAGCAAGCCATCCACATGTCGGATGGTCCAATAACAAGTTCTCAAATAACAAGTACGATAATAAAAGATAAACGAGTAGTCAAGTCTACTCATCAGCATCAATCTCCTCCTCGACAAAGGTAAGACCTGTGTTCTCCATCGCGGTCTTGTTCTCCTCAATGGTAGTGGTCAAGGACTCTATCTTGGCCTTGAGAGCCCTCTTCTGGGAACGAAGCCTCTCTATCACCGTCTGCTGCTGCTCTAGATCGAAGTCCTTGGACTGTAGTTCTTCAGTCATGTCCCGGATCTTCTTGTTCCTATCCTGGACACGCTTCTCCTGACTCTTGAACTTCCTGTCCTGGGTATCGAACTTCGCCTCCATTTCCTTGACTATCTCGTCCTGCTGCGCGAAGAGTTTGTCCTTCTCGCGAAGCTGCACCTGGAGCTCGTCATTACTGAGCATGACATTGGTCCTGTCCGTGTCCACGTGCCTAATGAGAGACTCTAAGTCCTGGAGATACAGACGTATCGGCTCTGCTGCGTCCCTCGAGTCGTCCTCGAAGTCGATGGACTCTCATTCCTCATCACGTCTTCCGAAGACGTGGAAGAGAGTGCCTCTAACCTGTCGGGAGTGTCGTCCTAGCATACGTCCTATCAGGTCCTGCATAACTACCTCCATGCCTCTCTCCCTGTCATCGTGCATAAGCTTGAAGACGATGGCCTCCGTAGTAGGCTCTGTCTGGCGTCCGGGCTGGTTCACCTTGAAGCCCTAGAGGTCCTTCCTCTCGAACTTGGTGAGTGGATGCACCATGATGGTGGGAAGAGGGAGATTGAGCAAAGTGGTAAGCTCAACGATACGAGGACCAAAGCGGGTAACCTGGAACTCCTCAACAGTGCTGATGGTAATAGGCATCTATTTATAAGATAGAAAAGTTAGAACAACACAATTCAAGATAAAACAAAAGTCCAATCATCACATACATATTCTTGGAAAGCAAAATCACACAAGTCATGCATACATGAATCCCTTACATCAACCAAGGTCCAATCTTATTTAAGGTATAATTTTGGAAAATAAGGTGATAGGTGGTGGTCCAACTACGAAGTACGTTTACAATCCTATCTCACTGGATCTGTTGGCTAACACAATGTTCCTAGAAGCAATCAGCCTATCTTGCTCACATGATTCCATCACTAAGTCTATAATATCTCCTCTTAAGGTTTGGTTGGTAGCTTCCAACTCTTGGGTAAGTTCCTTCTCTTTCATCAAGTCTTTTTGGAGGTTGAGCATTCTGCACTTGACTCTAGCACTAAGTTCTTTGATAGTCCTCCAAGCTGCTTCTCTTGCTGACTCAAAGAATGTGGTGTGCACCACAGTGTTGGTGTACATGCAGAATCCTGTTTCTTTGTGGTTATCTTCCTTGTTTTTGTACAAGTGAAGTTGCACCCACCAGTACTCAACTCCTTCATCCATCACTGGAAAGCCTTTGTACACACCTGCACCATGTATTTCCATTGCCACCATGAGGTCCTTGAGAATTTTGGGGAACTCTGTCTCACACTCCAAGGTCATGGTCATGAGTGGTCCTTTCCTTACGGCTTCGTTGATGGAGTTCATCTACAAATAGAGATGAGAAAGAGAAGATTAGAAAAGTTTACGAGAAGAATAGACAAGTGTAGAAGTAGTTGGATTTTTTTTCCTTAGTGGTTTCCAATCCTAGGGTCATAATCCTACAGGCAACACAGTGCTCTGATACCATCTGTAAGATCCCTCCTTTGTAAAGGAAAAGGATCCCTGTGATTGCAATGCTAGTCCCTGGATCATTGCTAGCATCCACAGTTTAAGATGAAGTACACAGATACAAAGGTCATTTATTACATCCATTCCAGAGATAAAACATAGTCTTTTACAACTCAAGGCCACAGGCCTAATACAAGAGTTTGTAATAAGTAAATAAACATAAGTCTTCATCTTCATGTGCCACAGGCAAGCATGTTGAGTGTAGACTCATGACACCTAATCATCATCGGAGTAACCTGCAACATCACAAGTTACAGCCACAGTGGGTCAATACTTTGGAATAGTATTGGCAAGTGATACCTTAGTAAATTTTAAGTGGACTATATTACTATATGCATTTTGGCTAAGTGTAGCTTGGCTTGCTTTGCTCAAAATAGGTTTTTCCTATTAGTTGAAATCACTAAGTTTTTCTTTGTCAAAACTTTTCCCAAGAAACCACCAATAGACATTGGGGTCCTTCACCCTTGTTCACCCACAAGTTTTTACTTAGAAGTTGGAGTGATGAGATTCTTGATAGCTTCCATGTCTTGATGCTCAAGTTGTCCATTGCCATGGACTTGGCTAAGTACTTAGATTTTTCCATCTGCAGAGGTTGTGCACTTTCCCCACCAGACTTGGTTTCCCAAGACAGGACCTTTCATAAGCCTTCCCTTAGACAAATGGACGCGTTGCAACCTATCATCCCACTACCACCAACTGTCCAAATGACTAAGTTCTAGCAACCTATGTGGTCCAGGCAGAGCCCATATTGCCAAGTGGCTGCACTATAAGCTTCTCAACACTTGGCCTCTAAAATCCCTTTGTTCCTGGGTGGCATACCACAAGTGAGATACACAAGGTAAACCATATCCATGGGCCTTGTGTAACCACTCAACCAAAAACCACCAATCAAGTCCCATTCCACCCAGGTGATTCATTGACTAGTTGTTTTATTAAGAAAAACATCAGTCCAAAGACTTAGAAATATTTTCATCATAGCATGTATATACTTTACCAACCCTTGTTTGCTACTAGCTAGGCTAAGCATGGCATAGTAACTTAACTTAGGAATTTCCTAGCAATTCTACAACTACTTAGGATTTCCCAACATGGCATTTGGCAAAAATAGTAACACATGCAAGACTTAGCAAAATATTTCTAATGCTTGTATGAAATATAGGGATGGAAATATTCATGAAGTACCACTTGCCTTGGTAGTGGGGACAGTAGCACTCTTCACAATCACAATCACTAGCACCCAAGTCTACACAAAAATGGTAGCACAAAATTACACACAATTCATATACAAACATAAATATATGCATGCATGCAAAAATGCTAAGTTATGATTTTTAAAACCCAACCAAGCAAGTGCATAGTATTGAATCATAACCAAGTCAAAAACTTGATAAATCAAGTTTATTTTACACCAAAACAATTTCCTAAACAATTTCTATACTCAAAATAGTCTTAAACAAGTTTCTGCATAAAAAGTCATTTTAACAGAAGCTAAACACTAAACACATTGCATAAACAGAAAGGGCTTGTCTCCCTGATTCCAACGGTATAAAATTTGCAAAAATCTAACGTGGAATTCAAAAGTTATAGCTATTTCAAAATTGGATCTAAATATGATTCAAATTTGTTTTTAAACTCAAACCCTAGCCACGCGTCTGTTTCCTATTGGCCCGTACCGGTTCGGACGGATCGAGCTCTGCGAGCCGTAGGATCTAAGTCAGATCTGGTGGCTCAGATGCGCGCATACCTCTTCGCTTAAGTTCTAATTTCAGCCATAGGATCTACATCTAACGTTCCTGAATGCCTTGACCAAAGATGAGCGGCGCTAGCGGCGGCGACTGGCGGCGGCACGTCTGTCAGCGGCGGTGCTGGCGTTCTAGGTCGCGCGGGAGTGAGGGAAGAAGCTTACCAGAACCGCAGCGGTGTGCTGAAGCTCAAGGTGGTGATGGCTTGGGAAGGGGCGCACGGGGTCGTCGGAGATTCCTCGCCGGAGTTCGCAAACGCATCGGGTGCGGCTGCTGTCGACGTTGGCGAGGTCCTGCGTCGCGCTAAGTCAAAAGGAAGGCACTGTTAGATGCGCAAGACGAAGGGGATCCTAATCGTATCAGACAGAGGGCAAGGGGCGGCTGGTACTTACGGGGAGAGGTCGCCGGAGTTCGTGCAAAGAGCGGTGGCGCTCGGTCGAAGTAGTTGCCGAAGCTACAGATCATGCGAGAATAAACGGGGCGTGTCAGTAGATGCGCAAGGAGTTGCTGAGCTTGATAGCATGAGGTAGGGACAGAGGGGAACACGGAGCTCACCGGAATTCGTCGGCGCGGTCGTCGGAACAGCGGCAGCGTCGAGCGAGTTGTGGGCAGCCTGGTGGCGTGGAGGGGGAATTGGTTGAGGGGAAATGGTCGCGAGAGAGTGGGGATTATATAGCCAGAGGCTCGACAATAAACGCCCAGGGATTCAATGCCATTTACCTCACGGAATCAAAGCAGCAACGGGCAGCGACGGAGTTCGTGCGCGAGATTTTGGGGAAGACGATGATGACGTGGAGAGGGCCCGCTCGTCAGCGAAATAAGCAGATAGGAAGTGGGGTCTGGGTGTCAGCGACCGCGTGGGTGCGTCGGCGCATGCGCGAGAGAGAGAGAGAGAGGGAGAGGGATGCCGGGTGGGCTAGCTGGGCCGGTTCTGCTGCTGGGCTAGAATAGGAGCGCCTGGCCTTTTTCTTTTCTTTAATCCTTTTCTTTTTCCAGGATGAATTTAGGAATGGTTTTCAGATGAATTCAAACTCTTTTTGAATTCAAATCTTTTGGGATTTTTGCAGTGTGCAACAGTCTCACTTCTAGGCATAAAACCATGTGGTCACTTTGAAAAGGCTTGGTCATTTTTGGAGAAACAAAATAACAGGGACTTTGCACTTGATTTGCAAATGTTTGAAAATGGTTTTTTTGAAACCATTTCCATTTTATAAAGTGTGGTTCAAATTGCACACTCAATCCATTCAACAAGGGAGACAAACAATCTTGGTTTAAAACATTCAAGCTTTCAAATGGGGATGGCCATTTGATTCAAGTTTGCTCACATAAAATGATAGCACTATGTGCTTCTGTTTTCTTGAAATGAGTTTGAAATTGATCTCAAATCTATATGCATGCATGAATGATATGCAATCTTTGAAATCATGAATTTAGGGATGTTACAGTTCCATCCCCTAAATAATAATTATCCATAACACGATCAACAATACTTGTAGGTATCTTAAAAGTATCTATATCAACAGGTGGTGGTTCATCTACTACCCTAGCAGTGGTAGTAGTTTTACCAAACATAAAACCAAGTGGGTTATCCATATTGGAAACAAAGCAACAAGCAGTAACAAAAGCAATACTCACAGTATAAGTTTCCCTTACTAGTTCCACTCTTCAATAGCGCTTCACTCCCCGACAACGGCGCCAGAAAATGGTCTTGATGACCCACAAGTATAGGAGGTGTATCGTAGTACATTCGATAAATAGGAGTGTTAATCCCAATGAGGAGCAGAAGGTGCTGAACAGTGGTATGGAGCAAGAAATCCCTGTGAATACTTAGCAAACGGATTTTTAGTGGTTTTCTGATAAGGCAACAAAACAAAGAGCAAGTAATAAAGACAACGAACAAACGGAGCAAGTGGCCCAATCCTTTATTAGTAAAGGACAAGCCGATGGAAATACTTATAAGGACCAAACGTTCTCGAAGACACATGGAAATTCTGTCAAGTGCTTTCACTTCAAATAGCTGAGTACTCTTCTTTGGTGTTGTAAGTGTTGTGTGGGTGAACCTGTGCTAATGTACCGACCTTACTTGGACTAATACATACTAGTGATTAAACACCCTGCAAACATCCGTAACTATAGGAAAGTAATTAAGATATAAATATAACCACAGCCTTAAACTCTGAGATCCTACGCTCCCTTGTGCAAAGGTGTCCTAACGGGGGTTCAGGTTTATGTCACTCTGGCAACCCCACAATTAGTAGCCAAATACACAATGCATTCCCTAGGCCCATAAATGGTGAAGTATCATGTAGCCGATGTTCACATGACACCACTAGAAGAATAGCACCACAACCTTAAATACTAAACCATTGAATAATAACTCAATACAAATCCACTAATAACAACATGACTTCTCCCATGTCCTCAAGAACTAAACAAAATACTCACAATACATCATATGGATCAAGATCAAAGATGATATGGTAATGGATAACAACCTTAACATAAATAATAATCCAATTGGTCCACTCACAAGCATCAACTATAATAGTAAGTAACACCGGGAAAGTTTCCCCTAAGAACTAAAGCAATATCCAACACAATTGTTACAGCAGGACGGAGTGGTGATGATGGTGCTGGTGGAGATGGTGGTGTGGATGATGATGATCCCGATGAAGCCTAGCTTGATGATGGTGTTGATGGCGACGATCTTCCATATCCGGGAAGGAATTCCCCCGGCAGAAATCTGTCTGCCGGAGAGATCTTTCTCTCTCGGTGTTTTCCGCCCCGCAGAGGCAGCGGAAATCTATCTGTGGTTGCTCATCTAGTGTTAGGGTTCCGTAGGGAAGATATAGGAGAAAGGGCGGAGTTGGGAGCCGGGCAGGTGGGCCACACCTGCCCTAGGCGCGGCCCAGGGTGGACCCGCACCTAGGGGGTGTGGGCCCCCTACGGCCCTTCTTCTCCTCCCCTACTGGCTTCCTCTGTCTTCTAGGAAATATAATTTTCCCATATTTTTCTGGTATTTTTCCGATCTTTGCGAAATTGCATCAAAACGCCTTATTTACCATCAGAATCCAGACTCCGACAGTCCATCCTCCAAGAATCATCCAACATGCATAAACATATGAAAAGCCATAAGTAATACCTAATAATAAGACAAATATCAATGAATAGAGGTAAATTATGATATAGAATGGTGATGCAAATTGGGCGTATCAGGGTCCACAGTTCACTAGAGGTGTTCTCTTTAAGATAGATAACATTCTGGGTGAACAAATTATAGCGGGGCAATTGACAGGTAGAGAAAGCATAACAATGCATATACTAGACATCGTGATTCCTATGAGATTTGATTGGTCATTACAACAATATACATATACCGTAATCCAACTGCATCTATGACTAATAATCCACCTTCAGGTTATCATACGAACCCCTTCCAGTATTAAGTTGCAAGCAACGGATAATTTCATTAAGCAATATGTGTAAAGTAAACAATACAATTGTTTCATAAACAAAAGATTGTTGTTTTCTCCCTAGTAGCAATAGCACATCTACAACCTTAGAGATTTCTGTCACTTCCCCAGATTACTAGAGGCATGAACCTACCAGCAAGCATAAATACTCCCTCTTGGAGTCACAAGCATCTACTTGGACAAGATAGCTACTAGCAACAGAGATAATGCAAGATCACAAACAACACACACATGATACAATCAATAATCAATCTGACATGATAGAAACAATAATTAATCTGACATAGTATCTCAATATCCATCGGATCCCCGCAAACACAATATGTATGATTTCAAATAGATGATCTTGATCATGAATGGAGCTCACAAGATCTAAACATGAAAGCACAAAGGAGGAGAAACAGCCATCTAGCTACTGTATGGATGTTGGAATTATGCCCTAGAGGCAATAATAAAGATGTTATTATTATAATTCTTTTTCATGATAAAGTTTATATTCCATGCTAGAATTGTATTAAGCGGAAACATTAATACTTGTGTGGTTTGTGAACAACACTGTGTCCTAGTATGCCTCTATGGACTAGCTCATTGATTAATGATGGTTAAGGTTTCCTAACCATAGACATGAGTTGTCGATTAATAATGAGATCATATCATTGGGAGAATGATGTGATGGACAGACCCAAACTAAGCGAAGCAATTAGATCGTGTCATCGTGTTCATCTTTGCGAAGCTTTTCTTATGTCAAATATTGTATTCCTTAGACCATGAGATAATACAACTCCCTGGTATCGGAAGAAAGCTTTGAGGTCATCAAACGTCATCCTATGAGAGGGTGATCATAAAGGTGTCTCTCAGGTGATCGGAAAGTATCTGTTGGGTTGTATGTATCGAGATGGGATTTGTCCCTCCCAAGTCGGAGAGATATACTTCGGGCCCACTCGGTAATCAATATCAACACCGCTTGCAAGCATGTGGTTAAGGAGTTAATCACAAAGTGATATCGGATTACGGAACGAGTAAAGTACTTGCTGTGAACGAGATTGAACTAGGTATGACGGTACCGACGATCGAATCTCGGGCAAGTAAAATATCGCGAGACGGAGGGAATATATATATGGGATTGATTGAATCCTGGCATCGTGGTTCATCCGATATGATCATCGATGAATGTGTGGGAGTCAATATGGGTTTCCAGACCCCGCTGTTTATTATTGATAGAAGATCATGTCCGCATATTCTCGAACTCGCAAGGTCACACACTTAACGTGTCTCGACGCTAGGATAGATTGGATAATTGGTTTATGAGTTTTTGTTCGGAGTTTCGGATGGGATCCGGGACATCACGAGAGGTTCCGGAATGGTCCGGAGAATAAGATTCATATAAGGCAGTGCAGTTTTTGGAGTTCGGAATTGTTCCGGGTTAATCGGTATTGTACCGGAAGCTTCTAGAACCTTCCGGAAGGGGACCAACGTGGCCCCACCTTCCGGGAGGGGGCATGGGCCTATGAGGGAGTGCCCTGGCCACATTGGGCCAGGGGCACAAGGCCCCATAGGGCCCAGCCGGCCAAGAGAGGTTTAAACTCTAGATAGAGCTTCTAGAAGGGGGGTTTCCTTGCCCCCCACTCTTCCTCCTTGGGGCCACCGGCCTTGGCTTGGGGGAGGGGCTAGGGCTGCGCCCACCCCTCTATATATAGAGGGCTGGGGGCGCACCAACACCCCACACCTTCCCCTCCAACCCTAGCCGCCCTGCTGCCCTCCTCTCTCCCTCCCGACTGCTTGTAGGCGAAGCCCTGCTGCAGAAATTCTCCACCAATTGCACCGCGCCGTCGCGTTGTAGATCCAACCCATCTCTCCACCATACTTGCTGGACCAAGGAAGGAGGAGACGTCGAGGTGCTGCACGTGTGCATCTCACAGAGGCATCGCCACTTGTGGTGCTAGATCGGATTGGATCGCGAGGAGGAGAAGCGAGTACGACTACATCACCCACGTTTCGACGAACGTTCCGCTGTGCGAATCTTCAAGGGTATGAAGATCTAATCCAATCTATCTCGTTGTTTGCATCTCCTAGATTAGATCTTGGCTTCCCTCTATTCGCTTCCGTAGAAAATTTTGATTTACTATGCCGCGAAACCCTTTCAGTGGTATCAGAGCTAGATCTATGCGTAGATGTGTTTCACGAGTAGAACGCAACATGGTTGTTGCGGGCGTTGATGTTCTCTGTTGCAAGCCTCTTGTTTGTGTTCTTCTTATGACGCGAGATAGTGAGATTGAAGCGGTCCAGGCCAACCTTACGCGACGTCGTTCGCGATACCGGCTCCGCACTTGACGTGTGGCTTGTTCCACACATGCGGCTGGTGGATGTCAGTTTCTCTCACTATAGTTGTCATGGGATCTACACCGGAGTTTGGAAACCATAATATCACCGTTGTGGCTTTCCGTAGGTAAGAATCGTTCTTAGCATCTACTCCCATAAGCCACGTAAAAACATGCAACAACAAAGTAGAGGCGTCTAACTTGTTTTTGCAGGGAGTGTTTTCTGTGATATGGTATGGCCCAAGATGTGATGTGTATATTGTATGCGATGATCATGTTTTGTAATGTTTCACGACTTGCATGTCGATGAGTACACAACCGGCAGGAGCCGTATGGTTGTCTTTATAATTGTGTATGACCTGCGAGTCAACTTCTTATACGCCATGTAATAGCTTTACTTTATCGCTAAGTAGTTAGCAATAGTTGTAGTTGCTATTCGTGGTGGAGGCAATCATGGTGGAGTGATGGAGATCATGCCGGAACGCACAAGATGGAGATCATTGCGCGAAGATTGGCTATACCATGTCACATAAAGTTATATGCATGTGATGTTTATCCTTTTATGTATCTTATTATGCTTAGATCGCGATGGTAGCATTATAAGATGATTCCTCACTTAAAGATCAAGATAAAAACTGTGTTCTCCCCAAGTATGCACCGTTGCGAAAGTTCGTCGTGTCCAAGCATCACGTGATGATCGGGTGCTATAGACTCTACGCTCACATACAACGGGTGCAAGCCAGTTTTGCACACGCGGAAATACTTGGGTCTAACTTGACGAGCCTAGCATGTACAGACATGGCCTCGGAACACATGAAGCGAAAGGTTAAGTATGAGTCATATGAATGATATGATCGACACTTCGTTGTCCACCATTGAAACCACATCTCTTCTCGTGATGATCGGATTAGGTGTGGTGAATTTGGATCATGTTCACTAAACAACTTTAGGGATGTTGAATTTAGTGGGAGTTCATCTAGTAATTTGATTAAGTTGAACTATTTAGCATGAACATAGTCTAAATTGTACTTGCAAATACTGTAGATCACATGGCCAAGTCCAACTTCAACTTCAATGTTTTTGCTGAGATAGAAAAGCTTAGAAACAATGGGTCTAACTTCACCAAATGGTTCCGCATTCTGGGAATCATTCTCGCTGGCGGACAAAAGGACTATGTCCTTGAGAAAGCGCTAGGTGACGCCCCTGCTATAGATGCGTCGGCTGATGAAAAAGTTGTTTATCAGTCGCGCAAGGATGATTATGATTTGATTAAGATCGCCATGTTGTTTGCTATGGAATCGGATCTTCAAAATCGTTTTGAGGAGTTCGCCGGGCCCTTTGAGATTCTCGAGGAGCTGAAAAACATGTTTCAGACTCAAGCCCGTTCTGAGAGATATGAGATCTCTAAGAAATTCTTTAACTACAAGATGGAGGAAGGGAGTTCCATTAGTGAGCACGCCATTAAGTCGGGCTACACTCAACGCCTTGAGAAACTGGACTGCAAGATTCCAGAGGAGCTCAAGATTGATACTCCTAGCTACAAAAGTTTTGTAGTTGATCACAATCAGATTGGTTCCACTGATATGATCACTGAGCTCTTCGCTAAAATGAAAGTAGCAGAGGTGAACATCAAAAATAATAATCATATGTTGATGGTCAACAAGCCCCCCACCTTCAATAAAGGTAAGGGTGCAAAGAAGCCCTTCAAGAAAGGCGGCGGCAAGCGCGTTGCCCCTGCTGAGAAGAAGCTAAAGTCTGGTCCTAAGCCGGACACTGAGTGCTTCTATTGCAAGGACAAGGGTCACCGGAAGCGCAACTGTCCGAAGTACTTAGCGGACAAGAAGGCTGGCACCATCAAAGGTATATTTGATATACATGTTATTGATGTTTTCCTTACTAGCCCTCGTTGTAGTGCCTGGGTATTTGATACCGGTTCAGTTGCTAATATTTGTAACTCGAAACAGGAACTACAGAATAGACGACGGCTTGCGAGGGATGAGGTGACGATGCGCGTTGGCAACGGATCAAGAGTTGATGTGATGGCCGTCGGCACGCTCTCCTTAGTTTTACCTTCGGGATTAGTTTTAAACCTTAATAAGTGTTATTATGTGCCTGCGTTGAGCATGAACATTATTTCTGGATCTTGTTTATTGCAAGACGGTTATTCATTTAAATCGGAGAATAATGGTTGTTCTATTTATATGAGTAACATCTTTTATGGTCATGCACCTATTGTGAATGGTTTATTTCTTCTAAATCTCGAAAGGGATGAAACACACATCCATAACATTGAGGCTAAGAGATGCAAAGTAGATAGTGATAATACTACTTATTTGTGGCACTGTCGTCTAGGTCATATTGGTGTAAAGCGCATGAAGAAACTCCATTCTGATGGACTTTTGGAGTCTCTTGATTTTGAATCATTTGACACATGCGAACCATGCCTCATGGGCAAGATGATCAAAACTCCGTTCTCCGGAATGATGGAGCGAGCAACGGACTTGTTGGAAATCGTACATACCGATGTGTGCGGACCGATGAGTGTTTCGACGCGCGGTGGATATCGCTATTTTCTCACTTTTACCGATGACTTAAGTAGATATGGGTATATCTATTTAATGAAACATAAATCTGAAACATTTGAAAAGTTCAAGGAATTTCAGAATGAAGTGGAGAACCATCGTAACAGAAAGATTAAGTTTCTACGATCCGATCGTGGGGGCAAATATTTGAGTTATGATTTTCTTACGCATCTTAAAGCAAGCGGAATCGTTTCGCAACTCACGCCACCCGGAACACCACAGCGCAATGGTGTGTCTGAATGCCGGAATCGAACCCTATTAGATATGGTCTGATCAATGATGTATCTTACTGATTTGCCATTATCATTTTGGGGTTATGCATTAGAAACCGCTGCATTCACTTTAAATAGGGCACCATCTAAATCCGTTGAGACGACACCGTATGAACTGTGGTTTGGTGCTAAACCTAAGTTGTCGTTTCTTAAAGTTTGGGGATGCGAAGCTTACGTCAAGAAGTTGATGCCAGACAAGCTCGAACCCAAAGCGGAGAAATGCGTCTTCATAGGATACCCTAAGGAAACTATTGGGTATACCTTCTATCACAGAACCGAAGGCAAAGTGTTTGTCGCAAAGAACGGTTCCTTTCTTGAGAAGGAGTTTCTCTCGAAAGAAGTGAGTGGGAGGAAAGTAGAGATAGACGAGGTTATTGAACCTTCTCTTGAATTGGAGAGTAGCGCAGCACCTGAAATTGTTCCAGTGCCGCCTGCACCAACAATAGAGGAAGCTAATGACAAGGATCATGAAGCTTCGGACGATGCTGCTACTGAACGTCGCAGGTCGACAAGGTCGCGTGCCCCTCCTGAGTGGTACGGCAACCCTGTCTTAACTGTCTTGTTAGTAGATGACAGTGAGCCTGTGAACTATGAGGAAGCGATGATGAGCCCAGACTTTGAGAAATGGCTAGAAGCCATGAAATCCGAATTGGGATCCATGAGCGAAAACCAAGTATGGACTTTGGTGGACCCTCCTAGTGACCGAAAGGCCGTTGAGTGCAAATGGATTTTCAAGAAGAAAACGGACGCGGATGGTAATGTTACCGTCTATAAAGCACGGCTTGTCGTGAAAGGTTTTCGACAAGTTCAACGTGTTGACTACGATGAGACTTTCTCTCCTGTAGCGATGTTTAAGTCCATTCGGATTTTATTAGCAATTGCTGCGTTTCATGATTATGAAATATGGCAGATGGATGTCAAGACTGCTTTCCTCAATGTCACCATTGATGAAGAGTTGTATATGATGCAACCCGAAGGTTTTGTCGATCCTAAGGATGCTGATAAGGTATGCAAACTTCAGCGTTCCATTTATGGACTGAAGCAAGCATCTCGGAGTTGGAACCTTCGTTTTGATCAAGTGATCGAGAGCTTTGGATTTGTTCCAAATTGCTATGAAGCTTGTATCTACAAGAAAGTGAGTGGGAGCTCGGTGACATTTCTGGTACTATATGTGGATGACATATTGATTATTGGAAATGACATTAACATGCTTAAAGATGTGAAGAGTTATTTGAACAAGTGTTTTTCAATGAAATACCTAGGTGAAGCTGCTTATATATTGGGCATCAAAATCTATAGAGATAGACAAAGACGCCTGATAGCTTTAAGGCAGAGTACATACCTAGACAAAGTTCTGAAAAGGTTCAGAATGGATAAGGCAAAGAAAGGTTCAGTGCCTATGTTGTCAGGTAAGATATTGAGCAAGGCTCAGTGTCCAGCTACGGTAAATGATAGGGAAGCTATGAGCAAAGTGCCTTATGCCTCGGCCATAGGTTCTATCATGTATGCCATGCTGTGTACTAGACCGGATGTGTCCAATGCTCTTAGTTTGACGAGCAGATATCAAAGTGATCCAGGAGTGGAACACTGGACACCCGTGAAGAACATCCTAAAGTACCTAAATAGGACTAAAGAAATGTTCTTAGTCTATGGGGGTGATGAACAACTCGTCGTAAAAGGTTATGTCGATGCTAGTTTCGACACCGACAAGGATGATTCTAAATCTCAGACAGGATACGTTTATATTTTGAATGGAGGAGCTGTGAGCTGGAGAAGCTGCAAGCAAAGCGTGATCGCGGGATCTACAGTAGAAGCGGAATACATGGCTGCTGCAGAAGCGTCAAGTGAAGGAGTTTGGATCAGAAACTTCATCACTGAGCTTGGCGTGGTTCCAAGTGCATTGGACCCACTGGAGATATTGTGTGACAACACTGGCGCCATAGCACTCGCTAAGGAACCAAGATATCATCCAAAGACCAAGCATATCAACCGCAAGTTTCATATAATCCGAGATTATATAGCAGATGGAGATCTGAAGATTAGCAAAGTACATACAGATCTGAATGTCGCAGATCCGTTGACTAAACCTCTTCCACGTGTAAAACATGATCAGCACCTCAGTGCCATGGGTGTGAGATTGTTGCCAAATGTAAACTAGATTATTGACTCTAGTGCAAGTGGGAGACTGTTGGAATTATGCCCTAGAGGCAATAATAAAGATGTTATTATTATAATTCTTGTTCATGATAAAGTTTATATTCCATGCTAGAATTGTATTAAGCGGAAACATTAATACTTGTGTGGTTTGTGAACAACACCGTGTCCCTAGTATGCCTCTATGGACTAGCTCATTGATTAATGATGGTTAAGATTTCCTAACCATAGACATGAGTTGTCGATTAATAATGAGATCATACCATTGGGAGAATGATGTGATGGACAGACCCAAACTAAGCGAAGCAATTAGATCGTGTCATCGTGTTCATCTTTGCGAAGCTTTTCTTATGTCAAATATTGTATTCCTTAGACCATGAGATAATACAACTCCCTGGTATCGGAAGAAATCTTTGAGGTCATCAAACGTCATCCTATGAGAGGGTGATCATAAAGGTGTCTCTCAGGTGATCGGAAAGTATCTGTTGGGTTGTATGTATCGAGATGGGATTTGTCCCTCCCAAGTCGGAGAGATATACTTCGGGCCCACTCGGTAATCGATATCAACACCGCTTGCAAGCATGTGGTTAAGGAGTTAATCACAAAGTGATATCAGATTACGGAACGAGTAAAGTACTTGCTGTGAACGAGATTGAACTAGGTATGACGGTACTGAAGGGTTTCGCAGCATAGTAAATCAAAATTTTCTACGGAAGCGAACAGAGGGAAAGCCAAGATCTAATCTAGGAGATGCAAACAACGAGAGAGATTGGATTAGATCTTCATACCCTTGAATATTCGCACAGCGGAACGTTCGTCGGAACATGGGTGATGTAGTCGTACTCGCTTCTCCTCCTCGCGATCCGATCCGATCTAGCACCACAAGTGGCGGTGCCTCCGTGAGATGCACACGTGCGGCACCTCGACGTCTCCTCCTTCCTCGGACCAGCAAGTATGGTGGAGAGATAGATTGGATCTACAACGCGACGGCGCGGTGTATATGGTGGAGAATTTCTGCAGCAGGGCTTCGCCTACAAACAGTCGGGAGGGAGAGACGAAGGTAGCAAGGCAGCTAGGGCTTGGAGGAAGGTGTAGGTCAGGGGGGAGGGGGCGCACCAGCCCTCTATATATAGAGGGGGGGTGCGGCCAGCCCTTGCCCATCCTCCAAGCCTATCTCTAGTTTAAACGATTTAAACTCTCCCTTCTAGAAACCCTATCTTATCTCTAGTTTAAACGATTTAAACTCTCTAGGATCGGCTGGGCCCTATGGGGCCTTGTGCCCCTGGCCCAATGCGGCCAGGACACTCCCTCATAGGCCCATGCCCCCTCCCGGAAGGTGGGACCACGTTGGCCCCCTTCCGGAAGGTTCTAGAAGCTTCCGGTACAATACCGATTAACCTGGAACAATTCCGAACTCCAAAAACTGCACTGCCTTATATGAATCTTATTCTCCGGACCATTCCGGAACCTCTCGTGATATCCCGGATCCCATCCGAGACTCCGAACAAAAATTCATAAACCAATTGTCCAATCTATCCTAGCGTCGAGACACGTTAAGTGTGTGACCCTGCGGGTTCGAGAATATGCAGACATGATCTTCTATCAATAATCAACAGCGGGGTCTGGGCACCCATATTGACTCCCACACATTCATCGATGATCATATCGGATGAACCACGATGCCAGGATTCAATCAATCCCATATATATATTCCCTTCGTCTCGCGATATTTTACTTGCCCGAGATTCGATCGTCGGTATCGTCATACCTAGTTCAATCTCGTTCACAGCAAGTACTTTACTCGTTCCGTAATCCGATATCACTTTGTGATTAACTCCTTAACCACATGCTTGCAAGCAGTGTTGATATCGATTACCGAGTGGGCCCGAAGTATATCTCTCCGACTTGGGAGGGACAAATTCCATCTCGATACATACAACCTAACAGATACTTTCCGATCACCTGAGAGACACCTTTATGATCACCCTCTCATAGGATGACGTTTGATGACCTCAAAGCTTTCTTCCGATACCAGGGAGTTGCATTATCTCATGGTCTAAGGAATACAATATTTGACATAAGAAAAGCTTCGCAAAGACGAACACGATGACACGATCTAATTGCTTCGCTTAGTTTGGGTCTGTCCACCATATCATTCTCCCAATGATATGATCTCATTATCAATTGACAACTCATGTCTATGGTTAGGAAACCTTAACCATCATTGATCAATGAGCTAGTCCATAGAGGCGTACTAGGGACACGGTGTTGTTCACAAACCACACAAGTATTAATGTTTCCGCTTAATACAATTCTAGCATGGAATATAAACTTTATCATGAACAAGAATTATAATAATAACATCTTTATTATTGCCTCTAGGGCATAATTCCAACAGTCTCCCACTTGCACTAGAGTCAATAATCTAGTTTACATTTGGCAACAATCTCACACCCATGGCACTGAGGTGCTGATCTTGTTTTACACGTGGAAGAGGTTTAGTCAAGGGATCTGCGACATTCAGATCTGTATGTACTTTGCTGATCTTCAGATCTCCATCTGCTATATAATCTCGGATTATATGAAACTTGCGGTTGATATGCTTGGTCTTTGGATGATATCTTGGTTCCTTAGCGAGTGCTATGGCGCCAGTGTTGTCACACAATATCTCCAGTGGGTCCAATGCACTTGGAACCACGCCAAGCTCAGTGATGAAGTTTCTGATCCAAACTCCTTCACTTGACGCTTCTGCAGTAGCCATGTATTCCGCTTCTACTGTAGATCCCACGATCACGCTTTGCTTGCAGCTTCTCCAGCTCACAGCTCCTCCATTCAAAATATACATGTATCCTGTCTGAGATTTACAATCATCCTTGTCGGTATCGAAACTAGCATCGACGTAACCTTTTACGACGAGCTGTTCATCACCCCCATAGACTAAGAACATTTCTTTAGTCCTATTTAGGTACCTTAGGATGTTCTTCACAGCTGTCCAGTGTTCCACTCCTGGATCACTTTGATATCTGCTCGTCAAACTAAGAGCATTGGACACATCCGGTCTAGTACACAGCATGGCATACATGATGGAACCTATGGCCGAGGCATAAGGCACTTTGCTCATAGCTTACCTATCATTTACCGTAGCTGGACACTGAGCCTTGCTCAATATCTTACCTGACAACACAGGTACTAAACCTTTCAATGCCTTATCCATTCTGAACCTTTTCAGAACTTTGTCTAGGTATGTACTCTGGCTTAAAGCTATCAGGCGTCTTTGTCTATCTCTATAGATTTTGATGCCCAATATATAAGCATCTTCACCTAGGTCTTTCATTGAAAAACACTTGTTCAAATAACTCTTCACATCGTTAAGCATGTTGATGTCATTTCCAATAATCAATATGTCATCCACATATAGTACCAGAAACGTCACCGAGCTCCCACTCACTTTCTTGTAGATGCAAGCTTCGTAGCAATTTGGAACAAATCCAAAGCTCTTGATCACTTGATCAAAACGAAGGTTCCAACTCTGAGATGCTTGCTTCAGTCCATAAATGGAACGCTGAAGTTTGCATACTTTATTAGCATCCTTAGGATCGACAAAACCTTCGGGTTGCATCATATACAACTCTTCATCAATGTTGCCATTGAGGAAAGCAGTCTTGACATCCATTTGCCATATTTCATAATCATGAAACGCAGCAATTGCTAATAAAATCCGAATGGACTTAAACATCGCTACAGGAGAGAAAGTCTCATCGTAGTCAACACCTTGAACTTGTCGAAAACCTTTCGCAACAAGCCGTGCTTTATAGACGGTAACATTACCATCCGCGTACGTTTTCCTTTTGAAGATCCATTTGCACTCAACGGCCTTTCGGTCGCTAGGAGGGTCCACCAAAGTCCATACTTGGTTTTCGCTCATGGATCCCAATTCGGATTTCATGGCTTCTAGCCATTTCTCAGAGTCTGGGCTCATCATCGCTTCCTCGTAGTTCGTAGGTTCACTGTCTTCTACTAACATGACAGTCAAGACAGGGTTGCCGTACCACTTAGGAGGGGCACGCGACCTTGTCGACCTGCGACGTTCAGTAGCAGCATCGTCCGAAGCTTCATGATCCTTGTCATTAGCTTCCTCTATTGTTGGTGCAGGCGGCACTGGAACAATTTCAGGTGCTGCGCTACTCTCCAATTCAAGAGAAGGCTTCAATAACCTCGTCTAGCTCTACTTTCCTCCCACTCACTTCTTTCGAGATAAACTCCTTCTCAAGAAAGGAACCGTTCTTTGCGACAAACACTTTGCCTTCGGTTCTGTGATAGAAGGTATACCCAATAGTTTCCTTAGGGTATCCTATGAAGACGCATTTCTCCGCTTTGGGTTCGAGCTTGTCCGGCATCAACTTCTTGACGTAAGCTTCGCATCCCCAAACTTTAAGAAACGACAACTTAGGTTTAGCACCAAACCACAGTTCATACGGTGTCGTCTCAACGGATTTAGATGGAGCCCTATTTAAAGTGAATGCAGCGGTTTCCAATGCATAACCCCAAAATGATAACGGCAAATCAGTAAGAGACATCATCGATCGGACCATATCTAATAGGGTTCGATTCCGGCGTTCAGACACACCATTGCGCTGTGGTGTTCCGGGTGGCGTGAGTTGTGAAACGATTCCACTTGCTTTGAGATGCGTGAGAAAATCATAACTCAAATATTCGCCCCCACGATCGGATCGTAGAAACTTAATCTTTCTGTTACGATGGTTCTCCACTTCATTCTGAAATTCTTTGAACTTTTCAAACGTTTCAGATTTATGTTTCATTAAATAGATATACCCATATCTACTTAAGTCATCGGTAAAAGTGAGAAAATAGCGATATCCACCGCGCGTCGAAACACTCATCGGTCCGCATACATCGGTATGTATGATTTCCAACAAGTCCGTTGCTCGCTCCATCATACCGGAGAACGGGGTTTTGATCATCTTGCCCATGAGGCATGGTTCGCATGTGTCAAATGATTCAAAATCAAGAGACTCCAAAAGTCCATCAGAATGGAGTTTCTTCATGCGCTTTACTCCAATATGACCTAGACGACAGTGCCACAAATAAGTAGTATTATCACTATCTACTTTGCATCTCTTAGCCTCAATGTTATGGATGTGTGTTTCATCCCTTTCGAGATTTAGAAGAAATAAACCACTCACAAGAGGTGCATGACCATAAAAGATGTTACTCATATAAATAGAACAACCATTATTCTCCGATTTAAATGAATAACCGTCTTGCAATAAACACGATCTAGAAATAATGTTCATGCTCAACGCAGGCACATAATAACATTTATTAAGGTTTAAAACTAATCCCGAAGGTAAAACTAAGGAGAGCGTGCCGACGGCCATCACATCAACTCTTGATCCGTTGCCAACACGCATCGTCACCTCATCCCTCGCAAGCCGCCGTCTATTCCGCAGCTCCTGTTTCGAGTTACAAATATTAGCAACTGAACCGGTATCAAATACCCAGGCACTACAACGAGGGCTAGTAAGGAAAACATCAATAACATGTATATCAAATATACCTTTGATGGTGTCAGCCTTCTTGTCCGCTAAGTACTTCGGACAGTTGCGCTTCCAGTGACCCTTGTCCTTGCAATAGAAGCACTCAGTTTCTGGCTTGGGTCCAGACTTGAGCTTCTTCTCAGCAGGGGCAACGCGTTTGCCGCATCCTTTCTTGAAGGGCTTCTTTGCACCCTTACCTTTCTTAAAGGAGGGCTTGTTGACCATCAACACATGATTATCCTTTTTGATGTCCACCTCCGCAGCCTTCAGCTTTGCGAAGAGCTCGGTGATCGTATCAGTGGAACCAATCTGATTATGAGTCACTACAAAACTTTTGTAGCTGGTAGGGAGTGATTGCAGAACCCTGTCAATCTTGAGCTCCTCTGGAATCTTGCAGTCCAGTTGCTCAAGGCGTTGAGTGTAGCCCGACATCTTAATGGCGTGCTCACTAACGGAACTCCCTTCCTCCATCTTGCAGTTAAAGAACTTCTCAGAGATCTCATATCTCTCAGAACGGGCCTAAGTCTGAAACATGGTTTTCAGCTCCTCGAGAATCTCAAAGGGCCCGGGATAGTTTTCAAAACGATTTTGAAGCTCCGGTTCCATAGCAAACAACATGGTGCTCTTAATCACACCATAATCATCTTTGCGCGACTGATAGACAGCTTTCTCATCAGCCGGCGCAGTTGTAGCAGGGGGGTTACCTAACGCTTTCTCAAGGACATAGTCCTTTTGACCGCCAGAGAGAATGATTCTCAGATTGCGGAACCAGTTGGTGAAGTTAGACCCATTGTTCTTAAGCTTTTCTTTCTCAGCAAAAACGTTGAAGTTGAAGTTGGACTTAGCCATGTGATCTACAATATTTGCAAGTACAAATTAGACTATGTTCATGATAACTAGTTCAACTTTTAATCAAATTACTAGATGAACTCCCACTAAATTCAACATCCCTCAAGTTGTTTAGTGACCATGATCCAAATTCACCACACCTAATCCAATCTTCACGAGAAGAGATGTGGTTTCAATGGTGGACAACGAAGTGTCGATCATATCATTCATATGAATCATGCTTAACCTTTCGGTTCTTGTGTTCCGAGGCCATGTCTGTACATGCTAGGCTCGTCAAGCTAGACCCAAGTATTTCCGCGTGTGCAAAACTGGCTTGCACCCGTTGTATGTGAGCGTAGAGTCTATAGCACCCGATCATCACGTGATGCTTGGACACGACGAACTTTCGCAACGGTGCATACTTGGGGAGAACACAGTTTTATCTTGATCTTTAAGTGAGGAATCATCTTATAATGCTACCGTCGCGATCTAAGCATAATAAGATACATAAAAGGATAAACATCACATGCATATAACTTTATGTGACATGGTATAGCCAATCTTCGCGCAATGATCTCCATCTTGTGCGTTCCGGCATGATCTCCATCACTCCACCATGATTGCCTCCACCACGAATAGCAACTACAACTATTGCTAACTACTTAGCGATAAAGTAAAGCTATTACATGGCGTATAAGAAGTTGACTCGCAGGTCATACACAATTATAAAGACAACCATATGGCTCCTGCCGGTTGTGTACTCATCGACATGCAAGTCGTGAAACATTACAAAACATGATCATCGCATACATTATACACATCACATCTTGGGCCATACCATATCACAGAAAACACTCCCTGCAAAAACAAGTTAGACGCCTCTACTTTGTTGTTGCATGTTTTACGTGGCTTATGGGAGTAGATGCTAAGAACGATTCTTACCTACGGAAAGCCACAACGGTGATATTATGGTTGCCAAACTCCGGTGTTAATCCCATGACAACTATAGTGAGAGAAACTGACATCCACCAGCCGCATGTGTGGTACAAGCCACACGTCAAGTGCGGAGCCGGTCTCGCGAACGACGTCGCGTAAGGTTGGCCTGGACCGCTTCAATCTCACTATCCCGCATCATAAGAAGAACACAAACAAGAGGCTTGCAACAGAAAACATCAACGCCCGCAACAACCATGTTGCGTTCTACTCGTGAAACACATCTACGCATAGATCTAGCTCTGATACCACTGAAGGGTTTCGCAGCATAGTAAATCAAAATTTTCTACGGAAGCGAGCAGAGGGAAAGCCAAGATCTAATCTAGGAGATGCAAACAACGAGAGAGATTGGATTATATCTTCATACCCTTGAAGATTCGCACAGCGGAATATTCGTCGGAACGTGGGTGATGTAGTCGTACTCGCTTCTCCTCCTCGCGATCCGATCCGATCTAGCACCACAAGTGGCGGTGCCTCCGTGAGATGCACACGTGCGGCACCTCGACGTCTCCTCCTTCCTCGGACCAGCAAGTATGGTGGAGAGATAGATTGGATCTACAACGCGACGGCGCGGTGTATATGGTGGAGAATTTCTGCAGCAGGGCTTCGCCTACAAACAGTCGGGAGGGAGAGAGGAAGGTAGCAAGGCAGCTAGGGCTTGGAGGAAGGTGTAGGTCAGGGGGGAGGGGGCGCACCAGCCCTCTATATATAGAGGGGGGTGCGGCCAGCCCTTGCCCATCCTCCAAGCCTATCTCTAGTTTAAACGATTTAAACTCTCCCTTCTAGAAACCCTATCTTATCTCTAGTTTAAACGATTTAAACTCTCTAGGATCGGCTGGGCCCTATGGGGCCTTGTGCCCCTGGCCCAATGCGGCCAGGACACTCCCTCATAGGCCCATGCCCCCTCCCGGAAGGTGGGACCACGTTGGCCCCCTTCCGGAAGGTTCTAGAAGCTTCCGGTACAATACCGATTAACCCGGAACAATTCCGAACTCCAAAAACTGCACTACCTTATATGAATCTTATTCTCCGGACCATTCCGGAACCTCTCGTGATATCCCGGATCCCATCCGAGACTCCGAACAAAAATTCATAAACCAATTGTCCAATCTATCCTAGCGTCGAGACACGTTAAGTGTGTGACCCTGCGGGTTCGAGAATATGCAGACATGATCTTCTATCAATAATCAACAGCGGGGTCTGGGCACCCATATTGACTCCCACACATTCATCGATGATCATGTCGGATGAACCACGATGCCAGGATTCAATCAATCCCATATATATATTCCCTTCGTCTCGTGATATTTTACTTGCCCGAGATTCGATCGTCGGTATCGTCATACCTAGTTCAATCTCGTTCACAGCAAGTACTTTACTCGTTCCGTAATCCGATATCACTTTGTGATTAACTCCTTAACCACATGCTTGCAAGCGGTGTTGATATCGATTACCGAGTGGGCCCAAAGTATATCTCTCCGACTTGGGAGGGACAAATTCCATCTCGATACATACAACCCAACAGATACTTTCCGATCACCTGAGAGACACCTTTATGATCACCCTCTCTTAGGATGACGTTTGATGACCTCAAAGCTTTCTTCCGATACCAGGGAGTTGCATTATCTCATGGTCTAAGGAATACAATATTTGACATAAGAAAAGCTTCGCAAAGACGAACACGATGACACGATCTAATTGCTTCGCTTAGTTTGGGTCTGTCCACCATATCATTCTCCCAATGATATGATCTCATTATCAATTGACAACTCATGTCTATGGTTAGGAAACCTTAACCATCATTGATCAATGAGCTAGTCCATAGAGGCGTACTAGGGACACGGTGTTGTTCACAAACCACACAAGTATTAATGTTTCCGCTTAATACAATTCTAGCATGGAATATAAACTTTATCATGAACAAGAATTATAATAATAACATCTTTATTATTGCCTCTAGGGCATAATTCCAGCAGGTACCGACGATCGAATCTCGGGCAAGTAAAATATCGCGAGACGAAGGGAATATATATATGGGATTGACTGAATCCTGGCATCGTGGTTCATCCGATATGATCATCGATGAATGTGTGGGAGTCAATATGGGTTTCCAGACCCCGCTGTTGATTATTGATAGAAGATCATGTCCGCATATTCTCGAACCCGCAGGGTCACACACTTAACGTGTCTCGACGCTAGGATAGATTGGATAATTGGTTTATGAATTTGTTCGGAGTTTCGGATGGGATCCAGGACATCACGAGAGGTTCCGGAATGGTCCGGAGAATAAGATTCATATAAGGCAGTGCAGTTTTTGGAGTTCGGAATTGTTCCGGGTTAATCGGTATTGTACCGGAAGCTTCTAGAACCTTCCGGAAGGGGACCAACGTAGACCCACCTTCTGGGAGGGGGCATGGGACTATGAGGGAGTGCCCTGGCCGCATTGGTCCAGGGGCACAAGGCCCCATAGGGCCCAGCCAGCCAAGAGAGGTTTAAACTCTAGATAGAGCTTCTAGAAGGGGGGTTTCCTTGCCCCCCACTCTTCCTCCTTGGGGCCGCCGGCCTTGGCTTGGGGGAGGGGCTAGGGCTGGGGGCACACCAACCCCCCACACCTTCCCCTCCAACCCTAGCCGCCCTGCTTCCCTCCTCTCTCCCTCCCGACTGCTTGTAGGCGAAGCCCTGCTGCAGAAATTCTCCACCAATTGCACCGCGCCGTCGCGTTGTAGATCCAACCCATATCTCCACCATACTTGCTGGACCAAGGAAGGAGGATACGTCGAGGTTCTGCACGTGTGCATCTCACGGAGGCATCACCACTTGTGGTGCTAGATCGGATCGGATCGCGAGGAGGAGAAGCGAGTACGACTACATCACCCACGTTCCGACGAACGTTCCGCTGTGCGAATCTTCAAGGGTATGAAGATCTAATCCAATCTCTCTCGTTGTTTGCATCTCCTAGATTAGATCTTGGCTTCCCTCTGTTCGCTTCCGTAGAAAATTTTGATTTACTATGCCGCGAAACCCTTTCAATGGACCCATAGTCCAAGGGTGAACTACTCACGCATCATACCGGAGGCTGGCATGGTGATGAAGAAGGCCTCCGGGGTGATCTCTCCCCTCCGGAAGGGTGCCAAGAAGAGCTTCAGATCCCCCCGATCTAGGGACGATGGTGGCGGCGGCTACAGACTGTTTCATGGAGATCTGATCGGGTGCTTAGGGTTTCTGCATCGGGGTGACTTTATAGGCGAAGAGGCAAGGCAAGAGGGCGGCCGAGGGGCCCACACCTGGTGGCGGCATGGGCCTCCTTGGGTCGCGCGACCCTAGGGTGTGGCCACCTCATGGCCCCCCTTCGGCTGCCCTTCGGTCTTTGTGTTCTCTCCGGTAAAATATTGACTTTGGCTTTTGTCCCATCCAATTCCGAGAATATTTCCTTACTAGCTTTTCTAAAACCAAAAACAGCAGAAAACAGGCAACTGGCACTGCGGCATCTTGTTAATAGTTTAGTCCTAGAAAATGTATAAAAATACCTCAAAGTGTAGTCAAAGCATAGCAAAGTTGATACTAAACAAGCATGGAACATCAAAAATTATAGATACGTTTACGACGTATCAAGAATCCCCAAGCTTTACTCCTGCTCGTCCTCGAGTAGGTAAGTGATAAAAAGAATAATTTTTGAGGTGACATGCACCATCACAATCTTGATCAAACCATTTGCAAAGCATTGAAAGATGGGATCAAAGTACTCTAAACATGCGCATGAAAGATGTAGTTATAACAATAAGACATAGCAACTATGTTGCAACACGAAAAGATACAAACAAAGATCATGAATAACATTGCATTGAGAGACGTTTGTTTGTTTCACATATAAAAACATAGCATAGTGGTATTTAGCTTGTCCCTCATGGAATAGCAAAACATAAATGCATAGGACGCCTTCAAAGTTCATAAGAGTGATTAGATACAAATAGTTCAAGAACAAGCAATATCAACATTATGAATCAATCAATAAGTTTTGGGACAATGCACATAAAACTAAGAATGACAACTATGCTCTCTTAATTTGTGCATAAAGATAGAAGGTGGACAACTTTAGTCACAAGCAAGTTCTTGTTGTAAGCATATGTGTATCATAGAGAACCGCCAACAGGGTACCCCTTACCCCATGATACAGGAGCTATCCCATATCAAAATGACAAGGGAACAGATAGTGAACATCTCAGCGATCCTTTTTTTACCATGAGAATGGTGCATATACTTTTTTTTCTTTTTTTTCTCTCTTTTTTTTATATTTTTTTCTGAGGATGCTTCATGGATTGCTCACTATGGTGATACTAAAAGTTTCCACCATCATTAGGCATGGCTTAGGCTAGCCGCCCAGGCGTTTCTCTAACACATATACATAACTCCATGAACTTACAAGCTCCCCTTTTATTTCACACCGCCAACATCCATAAACAAAATATCATGATATCAACTAGATAATATGTACAGATGTTGAAAGCATTCCCCATGACAGCATGGTTCTGCTAATTCCCAACTTATAAGTGCAAGCATATACAACATAGATGACACAATGGTTCAAGTTTATTAGGGAAAAGAAAAACAAAGTGTGCCATCAAGTTTGTGAGAGCTTTAATCACTAATTTTGTCATAACAAGTTTAATTTGGTAGATAGATAAAACAAGAATGTACTTGGAATGGTGTAGCACACCATACATAGGAATTTATAGTGGACTCTTTGAAATAACTTGGTTTCTTGGGAGTTGGATGCATGAGTAGAGCTTACTTGGTACAAGTGGAGGCTAGCAAAATACTGGGAGCGACCAACTAAGAGAGCAATAATGGCCATAATCATGCAGAGTGACAAAAAATTATCAATCAAAGCATAAAGTGGTATCACAAGTCAAAAACTAAATGATCATAGAGGCTAGGGTGACTGGTTCATAGTCATAACATGGTGTGAGCATGTGCCAAGTCAACCCAAACAAAGCATCAAAGGAGAATACCACAATATTATGCTTTTGTATGCTAAAACAACACATGATTCTTTCAAGGCACATTAAGCAATCTCAATTGTTTGGAACAAGTCATGCTACAACAATAATCACTAAGCATAAGGTCAAAACAACATCTAGCATGACATGATAAAGTCTAAGCCACAGTCAAAACAAGCTCCCTTTTGTACCACTATAAACATGAAACGTTTTACTCTTTTCCAACACCAATCAACTTATTTGAAACAACATAGCGAATGCGGGGGTTCAACTACTTTATTCAAGCAAACTAAGCAAAATAAAACCAAAAATGAAAACTAAGACGCTCCAAGAACAACACAACAGTGCATGAAGCAATAAAAACAAAGTGTCTATAAAGAGACCTGAGATTTTTATTGATGAAGAAGGGGATGCCTTGGGCATCCCCAAGATTTGACGCTTTTACCTCTTGAATATTTCTTGGGGTGACACGGGGTGGCATCCCCAAGCTTGATCTTTTTTCCATTCTTCATCTCATCACATCATTCTTCCCCTACACTTGAAAATTTTCCTTCATACAAAACTTCACACAATCTTCATTAGCAACATTAGTGTATTCAAAAGAATAGGCCTTTGGTTTAGTTTGAACACAAGTAAAACTTTCAGTAAGCTACTATAGCAATTCCTTTAAAAAGCACAAGTGATCAAGAACTCAAAAAGAAACTGATAAAGAGGCAAATGCAAATAATGGCAGAAATCTGTCAAAACAGACCAGTAGGTAAAAACCGATTTTTTCTGAAGACCTTCTGTTGCTCAAATCGAAAAGTGTTGAACTAATGAAAGTTATAAAAAAACCTGGGGCACTTACTCAGAAAATTACAGCTTAATACGACATACAGAGATTTTTCACGAATTTTTACAGTGAAGCACAAAAATCTGTTTCGGGACAGCAACTTCCCCAAATATTAGTTCTTTCTCATTAGAGGTTATTCTTGGCACAAAAATCACACAAAAAGGATAAGGAGAGGTTATTACAGATATAATAACTTCTAAGACTTAAGAAACTATTGGATTATCTCCCAAGAAGTACTTTTCTTTAATGCCTTAAGTTAGGCACAAGAAGCAAGAATCAAGTATTTTCAAATGAAGAAGCATTGACATCAAATTTTGCTTTAAAAGGAGGTGAAAAATGTAACTTCTCTCTCCTTATAGGGAAGTGTTCTATACCTTTCTTGAATGGTAATTGATATTTAATGGTGCCTTCTTTCATATCAATAATGGCACCAACAGTTCTAAGAAAGGTCTTCCCAAAGTAATAGGACAAGAAGCATTGCATTCAACATCCAAAACATAGAAATCAATAGGGACATACGCATTGTTAACCATAATAAGAACATCATTAACACTCCCCATGAGTTTCTTTTTATCATTATCATCAACTGGGACATCTAAATAGCAATCTTCCAAAGGTGGCAAATCAAGCATTTCATAAATCTTTCTAGGCATAATAGAGACACTAGAACCAAAGTCACATAAAGCCTTGAGATCAAAATCATTCACTTGCATATTAATGATGGGTTCCCAATCATCTTCTAATTTCCTAGGAATATAAGTTTTATGTTTCAATTTTTCTTCTTTAATTTTAATGAGAGCATCTGTAATGTGTTTTGTAAAAGCCATATTCATAGCACTAGCATTAGGACTTCTAGCAAGCTTTTGTAGGAACATAATCACTTCGGAAATATTGCAACCATCAAGATCAAAATCAAACTTAGCATCACAGGTAGTAGACTTACTATTTCCCATATTTCGAAAAATATCAGCATTCTTATTGGGTTTAGGCATTGTTGTAGAAGGAATGGGGACTTCTTGTGGTTTGCTAGCATTAGCATTGGTGGTAGTAATAGTACAAATACTATTGTTTCTAGCAATTTCATCTTATCTTTCCCACTTTGCATGCAATTTAGCTAACAGTCTAACATTTTCATCAATTGTAACTTGTATAGCATGGGCAACGGCAAAGGTATTTTCCACAGTTTCAGGTTTAGCAGCCATTTTATTAATCAAAGAGGATTGTGCTTCAGACAAAAATGAAATATTTTTCTCAACATTAAAAGGCTTTTCCTCCATAGTCTTGTTGAAAGTAGTTTGTTTACTAATAAAGTCTTTAAGCATGACTTCAAGTTCAGAGGGAGCACTTCTATTGTTGTTGTAGGAATTTCCATAAGCATTACCATTATTGGGAGGATATGGCCTATAATTATTATTACCAAAATTATTCCTATAGCCATTGTTGCTAAAATTATTATTTCTGATGAAGTTCACATCAACTTGCTCTTCTTGAGCAACCAAAGAGGCTAACGTAACATTATTTGGATCAATATGAGTTTTTCCATTAACAAGCATAGACATGATAACATCAATTTTATCACTCAAGGAGGAGGTTTCTTCAACAGAATTTACCTTCTTACCATGTGGAGCTTTCTCGGTGTGCCATTCAGAATAATTAACCATCATATTATCAAGGAGCTTTGTTGCAGCACCCAAATTAATGGTCATAAAGGTACCTCTAGCTGCAGAATCCAACTGATTTCTTGAAGAGAAATTTAACCCTGCATAAAAAGTTTGGATAATCATCCAAGTAGTCAGTCTATGAGTGGGACAATTAGTTACCAAAGATTTCATTCTATCGCAAGCTTGAGCAACATGTTCATTATCAAGTTGTTTAAATTTCATTATTTCACTTCTCATAGATATAATCTTAGCAGGAGGATAGTACTTTCCAATAAAAGCATCTTTGCATTTAATCCAAGAATCAACACTATTTATAGGCAAGGATAGCAACCATTCTTTAGCTTTTCCTCTCAAAGAGAAAGGAAAAAATTTGAGCTTAATAATATCTCCGTCTACATCATTATATTTTTGCATCTCACAAAGTTCAACAAAGTTATTAAGGTGGGAAGCAGCATCATCAGAACTAGCACCAGAAAATTGCTCTTTCATAACAAGATTCAACAAAGCAGGTTTAATTTCATAAAAGGTAGCATCAGGAGCAGGTGGAGCAATTGGTGTACACAGGAAATCATTGTTGTTTGTGCTAGTGAAGTCACACAACTTGGTGTTCTCAGCAGTATTCATTTTTGCAAGGGTGGAGCAAGCCAACATCAGTAGCAACTAGAGTAGAAACTAATTTTTGTGTGTTTTTTATAAGAAAAGGCAAACCAAACGAAACTAATTTTTTTGTACTTTTGGTAAAAAGAAGCAAGCAAAACAAAGCAGAAGAAACTAAGCAAAACAAAAACAAAGTAAAGAGAGTGTTTGTGAAAGACTCCCCTTGTGAAGCTGTCCTTAACTCCCCGGCAACGGCGCCATAAAATCTTGACGTGGCTCAGTTGATTGTAGAGCCTCGTTGGGAAACCCCAAGAGCAAGGTGTAATGATCACATCAACAAGTTTTCCCTCAGTTATGAAACCAAGGTTATCGAACCAGTAGGAGCAAGGAAACAACTCCAAGGTGTTGCTAACAACTTGGAATCCTACACAACAAAAACTCAAGACTTTGCCCCAACTTACAGTGAGGTTGTCAATCTCACCGGTTTGCTGAAAACAAAGGATTAAACGTATAATGTGGAAGGTAATAGTTGCTTGTAGAAATTAAACGGTAATAGTAGATGATGTATCAATGATAAATATTGGACCGGGGTTCACAGTTCACTATAGGTGTTATTATTAAGATATATAACATGTTGTGTGAACAAATTACAGCGGGGCAATTGACTGGTTAAGAAAGCATAACAATGCATATACTAGACATCATGATTCCCATGAGATTTGATTAGGCATTACAATAATATACATAGACCGTAATCCAACTGCATCTATGACTAATAATCCACCTTCAGGTTATCATCTGAACCCCTTCCAGTATTAAGTTGCAAGCAATGGATAATTGCATTAAGAAATGTGTGTAAAGTAAACAATACAATTGTTCCATGAACAAAAGATTGTTCTTTTCTCCCTAGTAGCAACAACACATCTACAACCTTAGAGATTTCTGTGACTTCCCCAGATTACTAGAGGCATGAACCTACTATCGAGCATAAATACTCCCTCTTGGAGTCACAAGCATCTACTTGGCCAAGATAGCTACTAGCAATGGAGAGCATGCAATATCACAAACAAAACATACATGATAGAATCAATAATCAATCTGACATGATAGAATCAATAATCAATCTGACATAGTATCTCAATATCCATCGGATCCCCGCAAACACAACATGTATGATTACAAATAGATGATCTTGATCATGAAAGGATCTCACAAGATCTAAACATGAAAGCACAAAGGAGGAGAAACAACCATCTAGCTATTGAATGGACCCATAGTCCAAGGGTGAACTACTCATGCATCATACCGGAGGCTAGCATGGTGATAAAGAAGGCCTCCGGCATGATCTCTCCCCTCTGGCAGGGTGCCGGGAAGAGCTTTAGATCCCTCCGATCTAGGGACGATGGTGGCGGCGGCTACAGACTGTTTCATGGAGACCTGACCGGGTGCTTAGGGTTTCTGCATCGGGGTGACTTTATAGGAAAAGAGGCAAGGCAGGAGGGCGCCCGAGGAGCCCAAACCTGGTGGCGACGCGGGCCCCCTAGGCCGCGCGGCCCTAGGGTGTGGCCACCTCGTGGCCCCTCTTTGGCTGCCTTTGGTCTCTGTGTTTTCTCCGGTAAAATATTGACTTTGGCTTTTGTCCCATCCAATTCCAAGAATATTTCCTTAGTAGCTTTTCTGAAACCAAAAACAGCAGAAAATAGGCAACTGGCACTGTGGCATCTTGTTAATAGGTTAGTCCTAGAAAATGTATAAAAATACCTCAAAGTGTATACAAAGCATAGGAAAGTTGATAATAAACAAGGATGGAACATCAAAAATTATAGATACGTTTATGATGTATCACCATCCTACAGATCAGTCATCAATCACACTCCCTATACCTGGATCAATCCTTGGGGTCTTGGGTACCTGTCAAGTCCTTAGATTGAGGCAAGAGAGTGTTCAAT
Organism: Avena sativa; assembly: GCA_916181665.1. Classification (NCBI taxonomy): domain Eukaryota; kingdom Viridiplantae; phylum Streptophyta; class Magnoliopsida; order Poales; family Poaceae; genus Avena; species Avena sativa. Next base: position 423,251,197 of record OV702293.1, read on the forward strand.
AATCATCATGTCATACAAACTAATACATGATCCCATCTATGATAAATAACATGCACAAAAAGCTAAATGGCTAGGCCGAAACCCTTAGCCCAAGGAGAATTACTCACACATATATATGAAGTCAACAATCATAAGAATTGTAATAGAGATAATAAGATTGATAGCAAATAGTCTTACAATTGTAGATCTACTATTACAAGTGGTGGAATATGGCTATGGTGGTGGAGAAGGGTTTGGAGAGTAGATCTAGATCTATTCCTCTGGCGTGGTGGATTCTGGTGGCAGGGAGAGTTGAGGTCGAAAGGAGAGAGAGTTTTATCTTCGCCTGAAGCCTCTTTATATAGGGGTCCCTTCACAAAAGTTGTTTTGTTTGACCTGGCAATGTCGGTGCCAACTATACGGCTAGAACTATACGGCAGGAATTTTATTAAGGCCGTATAGTTGGTCATTAAAGGCACTGGATCCACTTCACGTCTCCTGGTTTCTTTGACGTGTTGGAAATCTCGTATCTTTGACTTTAATGTAGTGATTCCCATCATCAAATGTCATTATGTGCGTAGAGAAAAATAGGAAGAAAGGATTGCATACCCCTTTGATCATTAGGCATTAGTGGCAGGATTTAGAGAGATATTTCATCATATGTATGAATTATATCCAGTTTAAATGTGAGTGTGGATGGATATATTTCACAGCCATCAACCTCCCCAAGCTTAAACTTGATCTTCCTCGAGCAAGAAAACCAAAATCAAAAAGGAACTTGACATTTAAACTGAAATAACGAGATGATGATCTTACTCATGATTGGTAGTCTCATGTTTCCTCCACTTTATTAATCTAAAAAACTTTAGCATAGATGGAGTAATGTCAAGCATATCATACGGGTTTCATAAATCCTTATAGCGCAGCAAAACTATTGTAAGCATGGATGATTCAAATGAGTAAACTTTATTCCATGTCATGTAATCAACTCATAAGCTTGCCTTTGAACAACAAAGTATAATTATGTAAAATTGAGAGCGCGAGAGTTCGTCATGAAAAGCATATATACTAAAGTATCTCAATTCTCCCACATCAATAGATCAAGACTTTTCAAGCACTACTTTTCTATTCATTGTCCTTCAAGAATTTCAGTTCTTATGTTATCGAGAGCATGCCAAAAAAATCGTTAGTTTATCAGGCTGTGATGGACACTCATGGCATCACTAAGGTTTTTGTTCCTTTTATATAATGATTACTCATATAATCCAAAAGAGTGATTCCATCATGAACACAGCTACCTGAGAGTGCCAAAAATCTTACCCATTATAGCATTGCTACTACAAATGTTTAATCAACTCATAGCCGAAATCTAGGAGTTTCCTCCATGAAGATCGTTTGTAGGCTACCGGAGTTGTTGGCATCTCATGAAGTTTGACACACAGAAAGCTATATCATTCTTATGTTTCACAAGTCCAACTTTGGCATGCTCACAAAAATCGCTAAACATTAATTCAATTAAACAAATACTTTCAAAGAGAGCTATCAAGTCAATCGCTATTTTCTGTGGTGTTGAGTGTCTCTAGGAATAAGCTTTCAAGACTAAACACTACAACACCCAAGTCTTTAATTGTAAGACTCTTTCTTATTTCAATTGTTTAGCAAATTTTTAGGCAAGACTTGGTAAACTACAAGAGCTGGAACAAAACGTACTCAACTAAATACCCATGCAAAGAAAATTTTACTACAATATAGAGACTAACTCCACCGATATAACATCTTAACATTTACTACTAACTAGCATGGGTTTCTCAAACTAAAAAGTGGGGAGTCATAAGGCATACCTCTCATGTTTGGTTCCACTTCTATCTTCCCTTTTGATTTGTTTCTTGGAAACTTGAAGTCGATCACTCTCCTGCAAATACATGAGAACCTCGAGGCGAAAAGGAAAGAAATAGAGAAAATAAAGATAATTGGAAAAATATTTTTGTGGTTTTTGAGAAGGGGAATTTAAAGAATAGAAAATTAGCGGCAAAGCTCGGCTTGAAAATTTGAAAACCAATAAAATAACTAAAGATAAAGTGTTGGGGAAACCAACACGAGTGCTTATAAACTCAAATAAAAAGCATAACCTCGAAAATAAAATAAAGCAAATGAACGCCAAATAAAAATACATAGAAAACCTCCCCAAGCTTAGGCTTTTGTAATCCCTTCAAATCGTTGAGGTGGCAGGAAAAAGTTGTAACTCCAGTCCGCAAATTGAGTTGATAAGTTACTTGTTGTTTCTCGGAGGTTCAGGGCAAGATTATGCATCCCCTCCATAGTCCCTCCAAGTTCTTGGAAGTCTTGATAGGTAGCAAACTAGTTCAGTGGTCGCTCATCTTGATAAGGAACTTCTTGCTTGATGTCTACGCACTTCTATTCTTGTAGATAGTTTTTGGGCCTCCAAGTGCAGAGGTTTGTAGAACAGCAGCAAGTTTCCCTTAAGTGGATTACCCAAGGTTTATCGAACTCAGGGAGGAAGTGGTCAAAGGTATCCCTCTCAAGCAACCCTGCAATCAAGATACAAGAAGTCTCTTGTGTCCCCAACACACCCAATAAACTTGTCAGGTGTATAGGTGCACTAGCTCGGCGAAGAGATAGTAAAATACAAGTGGTGATGGTGCTAGAAAATAGCTTCTAACTTGTTTTTGACGTGGGGTAACGTGTGTGAGTGCCAGAAAATAGCTTGACGGTGAGGTAAAGACTAAATAAAAAAGGATGGAAGCAAGCAAACATGCAACAAATATAGTAGCAAACGGTGTTTCAATGTTTAGAAACAAGGCCGAAGGATCATACTTTCACTAGTGAACACTCTCTCATATAAATACCCTCTCTTCATGATACTACTCTTAACTACTCTCTGGTTGGACACTCTAATCCACGGTAGGGCCTTCCCCAATCTAGATAACCCCACACTGTCACCTTGAGCGCTAGATGGTTCCAACAAACACCACAATTTCATAGAGACATCCAACTCCAAATATAACTCATAACAAATATATATGTAACCTAGCTTAAGTGCCACACACAGCGTGCATGCTGTCACTTTCACACACGTGGGGAAAAGCATAGATCTATTAAAGCATGATGAGTATTTATGTAGACTCAAACCTAAGTTCCAGCATGGCGTGCACGTTGTCACTTTCACACACATGGGGAGAGAAGAGATATATTGAAGCACTTGAGTAGCAAGGTAGATCTACTAGATTACAAATCTCATGACCACAACATGATCACGCATAGAGAGAGAGATGAACACATAGCTACCGGTAGAGCCCTTACCTCAAGTAAGAACTACTCCCTCCTCATCATGGGAATCAGCAACAGTGATGGAGATGGTGGTGGAGATCGATGGAGATGGCTCCGGAGGCACTTCCCCATCCTGGCAGGGTGTCGGAACAGAGACTTTTTGTCACCCGGATCTCCCCTTCGATGGCGGCGGCGCTGCGGAACTTTTCGTGGCTTTCTGGTCGATGATCTAGGGTTTCTTCCCCGGGAGGCTTTTATAGGTGAAGGAGGCAAGGCGAGGAGGAAGCCAGGGGGCCCACACCCCCTGTGGGTGCCACCAGGGCTTTCCCGCGCCTAGGGAGGTGCGTCCACCCTGGTGTCCTCCACCACCTCTGTTTCGTGATTCCGTGTTGCTCCGAAAAATAGGAAGATTGGCTTTTGTCCCGTCCAATTCCAAGAATATTGATTTTCTGTCTTTTCTGGAACCAACTGTGGCATCTTGTCAATAGCTTAGTTCCAGAAAGTATATAAAAATACCTCAAAGTTTAGACAAAATATAAGGCAAATGATATAAAACAAGCATGGAGCATCAAAAATTATAGATACGTTTCTAACGTATCATTGCTCCACTTCTTGGTCCTCATCCTCATCCAGAATCTCCTCCTCGGGTTGATGTTGTTCAACTTGCACATCATATAGCAAACGTCACTCCTCGATAGAGAAGAAACCATTAGGCAAAGGAGCGGGGTAGAGACGCCCAGCTCTTGTAATATGCAAGCAATAAACACCACCTCTCCTAGTGAGCATTCCACAAGATTTTAGAGTAGAAAAAACAACACGTTTCTCATCTAGCACTGGTTGCAACTCACCTAGGTCGATGACTAGGGCAATAGCAAACACGGTGATGACGCCTCCACCTGTAAGGGGTACTTGACTTTGGGAGGATTGGTGCTCCAAATAGCGCACAAGAATTGCGACCAAGTTGAGTGACAAGTTGTTGTTAAAAGCAGCTTTTGCAAGAACCAAGATGTCCTCTTCATTGAGTCTTGTAAACTCATTACGTGCCTGCAAGGTGTTAGATGTGACATATAACAAATAACGGACAACGGGATGTTGAATATTCTTCCCCTATTGACTCTAGAAGTCAAACTCATTCTATTGTAATAGTGATCTGGGGAAGGTTCATGTCGGTATAAGACACACGCAAAGCATTAGCATCATTGTTTGGTAAACTAAGGCAATTGCACCATTCATCAAGTGTCAAAGTATAATTGTGGTTCATAAGTCGGAAAGAAATAGTGTCCTCTCCTTGCCATGTTTTAACGGTGCTTTGCAATGAACTTAAAAATTCAAGAGTTAACCGACGACAAGTAGGCACATCATGAAATACAAAGTTTTGCAGGCCAACCCTATTACAAAGTAAACTGAAGTTATAAAATACCAAGTTGGTTCAATATGATGGGGCAAGCCCACCTGGTTGCCTTCACTTCTTGGTTCTTGATCTTATTGAAGCGATCACGTTGGAGTTCATTCCTAAACCGTATCCCCATGCGATCCTGACCTGCAGCAGTAGCCTGAGAAGAACTCGCAGCGGCATGAGCACATGTTTGGATCCTTGTGTTCATCTTCTAAAAATAAATAAGAAAGACAAGAATAAAACTTTTTGATCCAACAATAATAAGCATAGCATATTCCTCATCATAGCACAATAAACAATCTCCTCAACATAATAATCTAGGCAAGAGAATCATGGCAACTAGTTCAAAGTAAGTCTCACCCTAGATTGATAATGACAATAGATCATAGATGAATTTTGTCGTTGGAATGGTCACGGCAGATGCTGCAATCGGCAGCGAGTAGTAGAACGAGGGGCAAGGGCGGCCAGCCATCTGCGGAGCGAGATGAGGGCGGAGACACAGGGTTTTACCCAGGTTCGGCCCCCCGGAGGGTAAAGACCTACTCCTGCTAGATTGTATTATGAAGGTGGTACAATGGGCGAGCTCGGCGGCTAGGCGGCGAGTCGCGTGGGGGTATGATGGAACGTCTCTCTACACGCCCCGCAGGGAGGTTTATATAGGCTCACCTCCCCTAGGGTTTACATATCTCAACCGATTCAGTTAAAGCTTCGATACTCGTTTAACCTAATCCGACTGGGCCTATCTACTCGCCTGGGCCTTCAGCTTCCAGTCGCTTGGTTCCTCGCTGGGCTTCAATCCAGTCGCCGTCTTGTAGGCCCACTCGCCAAGTCTTGGGCCAGTCGGAAACGTCCTGCTGGGTATACCCCGGTAGGCATATCCCCATCAATAGTCCCCGAGGCCGTCATCGATTTGGCGTAGGTGGCTGCTGGCAGTCGGAGCATACGGCTGCTGAGTAGACATCCAGTCGAATCAACGGCGGGCTCCTGTATAAAGGAAAAACTAATCACACTACTCGCAGCTTTGGCGAGTCGAGTCGGCGAAACACTGTCATAGTGGTTGGGTCGGTGAGCCGAGTGGCTGAAGTTGGACCGTTAAACATGGTCAAACTAGCCGTTGGAGTTAATCCAACGGTAACTTTTGGCGTAATCATCGCGCGGTAACGGTTCCCTGATTTGGCGGGTAGCAACCGCTATATAAGAGGAATGGCTAGCGATCAGAGGACCACCGTCTCACCATTTCCTCCGACTGCGCGCACCTTTCGCCTACCTCCGCACCGCGACCCAGCCAACCGGAAATCCTCCAAGCCCCCACAAATCTTTCCGCCATGGCCCTCTCCACCGAACCTTGGGGCAGATCGAAATGCACTAGGGCGCAAATGGCTTCCTTTGAGGAGGCCTTGATTCTGCAAGCCGGCTGCTGGCGCATCCCCGCGGCCGGAGAGGTGACTCCAAACCCGCGAGAGAGGGAGTTCATCTGCTTCACCAGTCATCTCAAACGGGGGCTAGGGTTCCCCACGTCCCTATTCTTCCGGCGCTTCTGCTCCTACTACGGGATCCAGCCGTCGGATCTGGGCCCCCATAGCGTCGAGCAGCTTGCCATCATTGTGGCGTTCTGCGAGTGCTACTTGGGCTGCCGGCCCTACTTCCCTCTTTGGCAAGATCTGTTCCATGGACGGATCAGCCGCAAGGAGGCGGGCGGCCCAATGCTCGCCGCGGGTGGCCTAACCTTCCAGCTGAAGTCGAAGGCCTCATTCTTCGACCTGATGCTGCCCGCCAAGGCAGCGAGCGACTGGAAAAAGTCGTGGTTCTACGTTGCCGAGGCGACTCCGGAAGGCGAGACGGCGATTCCGCGGTACTCCGCCGATCGGTCCGAGCCGCGCCGCCTTCAAATCGGCAAGCTTCCCGGCGACCAGCGGATGGTCGTCGACGAGATGCTTCAGACCATCCGCGGTCTGAAGAAGAAGGGCCTCCAGACGATAAACCTGTACAACTGCTGGCTCGGGCGGCGACTCGTCCCGCTAGCCAGGCGCGAGCACTACATGTACCAGTACACCGGTCGGGACGACCCGACAAAAGCTAGCCTGACCGAGTGGAGGCTCGGTGACTACACCGCGGCCCTGAAGAAAATCACCCAAGCGGTGTACTTGGACGCTCAAGCTGGGGTCGCCCCCTATACCGCGAAGCGCTCAGCCCCAACGGTAATCACTTCGTATCATTCGCAGTCGCAGTCCTTTTGCAGTCGCGGTCATACTAACTTCAACTTGCCTTTTTTGCAGCTGTTCCAAGTGGTGGAAGGGTGGCTCCCGCCCTCGGATGACGAGAATTCGAGCTCGTCCGTCCAAGACATGGGCGGGTCGCCCGCTAGGAGCGACGAAAGCAACAGCAACGACGAATCCGAGGAGGAAGCCGCCCCGCTGGCCCGTAAGACCCGCGGGCAACGTTAGCGCGAGCTCGAGGCGAGCAAGAACCTCGAGCGCCATGATGATGAAGAAGAACTTCCGGAGACGACCTCGCGCCGCCAAGCTACTCCGTCAAAGAAGAAGAGGAAGGAGAAGGAGGCGAAGGCCCCTCCAAGAAGGAAGACGAAACTGACGAGGCCGGCCTCGCCACCACACTCGGCAAGCAGTTCCGACGCCCCCAGCCCGGCCAAGGATGAGGCGCCGACGACGACGGCCGCGCTGGACACGGCCACCATCGAGGTGCCCCTGGCGTCGATGCCTCCGCCATTCGCCCCGGTCTCGGGGCTGGGGGAGGCTCCGGCCGCAGCGGCTTCGCCTTGCAGGGAAGCTCCTGTCGAAGAAGTTACAGAGGCTCCGGTCGCAGCTTCGACGACGAAGAAGCCGTCCGTGTCTTGGGCACGTGACGTCCTGGACATGGGGCTCAGCCGCCGACTGGGCCCTGAGCTGGAGAAGCCAGCCGGCCTCCGTATGGGGCTGCGCTTCATTCCGGTCGCCAAGTGAGTGCACTCGCCTTCCTTTGTCTCCCATAATCATTGAATTATCTTGCTTATATGATCGATGTACAGGACCAGAGTGAAGAAGATGGGCCACCCAACCGTGGCTAAGGTGTCGTCCGTCGTCAGCGAGGAGGATTCTTCCCGCAAGAGAAAGGCGGACGAAGTCGTCGTCCCTGCGGATGGCGGCAAGAAGGCCAAGGGTGACGCCGTCGTCATGATTTCTGACGACACGGCGGCCGCACCGGCTGGTCCTGCAACGGAGGCGGCCGCGTCCACAAAGGAGGGCGCTCCGTTGCCTGGAACGGCCGAGCCGACCTCCTTTGGGGCGGGTGCCTCTATCGCCACCTTCCCGCGCTTCATGACCAAGGCGGCCGCGGCGAGTGGAACTTCGCCTTCGAGCCACACTCCAGGAGTCGCCGACGATGAAGTCAACCAGCGTCGTGGGCATACGCTAGCTCTCCTCACGTCCGTGGACGCGATACAACTCCACGGCATGCTTGGCGCAGCCATCCAGGTACATCCAGTCCCCGAGGATCAGGTCGGTGCTTTGCAGCGGCCTGATCATTTTAGTGTCTTATATTCACTTTTCGCATCCAGTCCCCGAGTGCGCACTCGCTGAATTTCAGCGGGTGGGCACTTAGGAATTTCTTTGAGTACCAGTCCCCGAGTGCGCACTCGCTGAATTTCAGCGGGTGGGCACTTTAGGAGTTTGTTTGATTGCCAGTCTCCGAGTGCGCACTCGCTGAATTTAAGCGGGTGGGCACTTTAGGAGTTTCTTTGATTGACCTTTTGGTGATGTGCAGGGTCTGCAACTTGAATCGGCCGACCGATTGGCAGCGAAGCAGCGCGCGGAAAAGGAACTGGCCATCGTCCAGGAGGCGAACGAAGGGCTTCGGGCTGTTGCCGCGAAGGCAGAGGAAGCTCGCCAGGGGCTTGTCCCCGCTAGTGAATTGGCGGCGGCGCAGTCGGCTTTGAGTTCGGCCGAACAACGGATCGCCAACCTCGAGCGCCAGCTGCAGGAGGCGAAGGAAGAAGCGAGCTCAGCCGATGGGCGAGCCAAGGCTGCCGTTGCAGCCACCGAAGAGGATCGCAGAGTGTCGGAAGTCCTTATTGCTGGGCTTCAGGGCGACCATACGTCACTTCAATGCTTCATCACGGATCTCGCCCGCCCGTTGATTGGTAAGTGCGTCTGCCTCTTTTAGTAGTTGTGCCATTTGTGGTGTCCGTCGTATTCATTATTGTCTTCTACTCGCAGGTCGCATCATCGACAGCGCGGAAGAAGCAAGCACGTTCAACGCGCGGTAGTGTGTGAGCACGCTTGTCGATTCGGCAACGTTGTCAGCGACGTGCATCCGTGCCTATCTCCAGGAGATATCGCCCACGGAAGTGATTCCCAGCGACCTCGTTGAGGTGTGGAGGTATTTGGAGAAGGCGCCCGCGGTCGTTGAGTTCGTGACGCGGTCGGCGTTTCGGCGCGGGGCGGCAACGGCGCTTAGTCTTGGACTTGCCCACTTCCCCGAGGACTTCAACATCGACGACGTGACGAGTGGCTACCCATCGTCGACCGACGCGGTGGAGCTTTCCGAGGTCCTCAAGTTGCAAGACCGCACCGCCAAGTACTCGGAGCGTGTCTTGGCGATGGGCGACCTCCTTCCGTACCAGGAGACGGTCGTCGTGTCTGGCGACCCCGAGCCGCCGCATCGTGATTTCAAGGTTGAGCAACCCTTCCGCGCGGCGATGGCGGGTGAACTGACGACGTATCCATCGAACCCGTACACGCCGTTCATCCGCAATCGCCGGGGAGTTGGCGAGTCGTCGTCTAAGCCTGCAGAATAGGATAGTTTACCTTGTGGCGTTAGCAACAGTTCTGCCACGCGGGCATATTTTGTAATGCGAGACAATGCAACATGCTATCGAATGAGATGTCGTGTCTATTTTGGTATTTGACAAGTGTTTGTGATTGTTGTTTGAACGAGTCCCCGAGCGCGTCCGCCCTTTTATGGGGTTTACCTCGTATGTGATGTGTTTGTTGTCTTTGTGTGTTTTATTATTGTGGTCGACTCGCCCGGACTCGAAGAGCCAGTCGCTAGGCAACTCCCTTGAACGCGCTGTACTTCGCCGTTTTCCCGTGCGCGAACGAGGTCGGGTGGCCGAGTCCCCGAGCGTGGTACTTGGCTGTTCTAGGCACGACTCGAGGGTGAGTGAGGACTTGGCGCGTTAGTTTGTGCGCGTCACTCCTGCCTGGCCCGTGGGGTCAGTCGCATGGCGAGTCCTGGGCATGCTCTCCTACTTGGCGTTTTCCCGGACCGCTCGAGGTGAACTGGTCCGCAGTCCCCGAGCGTGGTACTTAGCCGTTCGAGTCGCTATGTCGAGGATGCGGAGGACCATGGTCGCTGTAAGAAGCATAGGCAGTAGTCTTGGTTCGTAGAACCAGTCGAGCTAGGCGACTCCAATGGGGCTCCGGGTAGGCGTTTTTCGTGGACGATGCAAGACCTGAGGTGACTCAGTGCTCTTGCACCGCACTACTTAGCCGTGCCGATTGTTGTACCAAAGGTTGACTTCTGCGGTTAGCGTGTTGCTGTTATTACGAGTGCTAGTGGCACAAGACACGGAGAGTATGCGCAATTTGCGGTAACCGTTTCTTTTTATTTCGTAGCGACTGGAGAGTACATATGTGGGGTTCTAGGCGTAGAACTTCCGTAGGAGGTTTACATTCCATGGTCGCTTGACATCGAGTTCGCCGTCCCCGCGGACGTCGGTGAGGTAGTAGGCGTCGTTGCCGAGTACACGGCCGATGGCGAATGGTCCCTCCCATGGAGGGGAAAGCTTGTGCATGCCCTTCTTGTCCTGGATGAGACGCAGCACCAGGTCGCCTTCTTGGAAGGTGCGAGTTTTCACCCGCCGGCTGTGATAGCGGCGGAGTCCTTGTTGGTAGATGGCGGTGCGCGAGCGAGCTAGGTCGCGTGCCTTGTCGAGTTGATCGACTCCATCCTGTCGTGCGAGTTCGTTCACAGCTTCCGTGTAGTGGACGACCCCTGGCGAGTCGTGCTCAAGGTCGGTGGGCATGACTGCCTCGGCACCGTACACCATGAAGAAGGGGTGAATCCTGTCGACCTGTTGACCGAGGTGCGGATTCCCCAGATGACGGAGGGTAGCTCCTCGACCCAGCACCCGGCGGTGCGTTCGAGTGGTACTTGGAGTCGTGGCTTCAGGCCGTGGAGGATGCTTTGGTTGGCCCGTTCCGCCTGGCCGTTGGATTCCGGGTGGGCGACTGACGCGAGGTCGAGCCGAATGTGGTGCTCTTCGCAGAATTCGGCCATGGCTCCTTTGGCGAAGTTGGTGCCGTTGTCCGTGATGATGCTGTTGGGGAACCCATAGCGATATATGAGTTCGCGTAGGAATTTCGTGGCGGTCTTCCCGTCGCATTTCCGGACTGGCTTGGCCTCCACCCACTTTGTGAATTTGTCGACTGCGACTAGGAGGTGGGTGTAACCGGAGGGAGCCTTCTTGAAGGGGCCCACCATGTCCATGCCCCATACGGCGAATGGCCAGGTGATGGGGATTGTTTTGAGCGCTGAGCTCGGCACGTGCGTCTGGTTGGCGTACTTCTGGCACCCGGCGCACCGCTGGACGATGTCGACAGCGTCGGCGTGTGCAGTGGGCCAGTAGAATCCATGTCGCATAGCCTTGGCGACGAGAGAGTGGGCGCCGGCGTGGTGGCCGCAGTCACCGGAGTGGATGTCGTGGAGGATCTTGCGTCTGTCGGCGGGTTGGACGCAGCGTTGGAACACGCCGGTGACACTGCGCTTGTGGAGCTCACCGTCGATGATGGCGTAGGACTTGCATCGACGGGCGATCATTCGAGCTTCCGTCTCGTCTGCCGGCAAGGTGCCGGCTTCCAGGTAGGCGATGTAGGGCTTGGTCCAGTCGTCTGGCTTGTTGACGAGTGCGACCAGGGCTGCTTCTGGTTGGAGCGGGACTCCGATGTCGATCTCCCTTGGGGGAGAGACTGATGGCTTGGTGATCGTGTCGAGGAAGACGCCGGCGGGTGGTGCGAGTCGAGCCGACCCGATGCGAGAGAGGGCGTCGGCCTCCTCGTTCTTCCGCCTGTCGATCCACTCGACGGAGTAGCCTGTGAAGTGTCCGCCCAGATTGTCCACTGCTTGGCGTTACGCCGCCATGGTGGGGGAGACGGCGTCGCAGGTGCCAGCGACTTGTCCTGCGACGAGGTCGGAGTCGCCGTAGCAGCGTAGGCGATTGACATTCATCTCTCTGGCGGCCCTCATGCCGTGTAGTAAGGCCTCGTACTCGGCCATGTTGTTTGTGCAGGGTGTGAAGTCCAGGCAGAGGACATAGCGGAGCTTGTCGCCCTTCGGAGAAGTTAACACGATCCCTGCGCCTGCGCCGTCCGCGTTCTTGGAGCCGTCAAAGTGCAGGCTCCAGTAGTGGAGGTATGGCAGCTTCTCTGGCTGCTGGGCTTCTTCCCAGTCGGCGATGAAGTCCACTAGGGCTTGCGACTTGATCGCTCTTCGTGGCTCGTATTTGATGTTGTGGACGCCGATCTCGACGGCCCACTTGGCGACTCGCCCGGTCGCCTCACGGTTGCGGATGATGTCCTGCAACGGTGCGGAGGAGATGACCGTGATCGGGTGCTCCTGGAAGTAGTGCGGCAGGCGTCGCTGTGCCCTGAAGACCGTGTATACCAGCTTCTGGTACTGCGGGTACCGCTGGCGCGACTCGGTGAGGACCTCGCTGATGTAGTAGACCGGTCGCTGTACTGGGCGCTCCTTTCCTTCCTCCGGTCGCTCGACGATCATGACCGCGCTGACGACGCGCTCGGAAGCCGCGACGTAGACTAGCATGGGTTCTTTGTCGACCGGGGCGGCGAGTAGCGGTGAGGCGAGTAGCACCTTCTTGAGGTCGCGGAGGGCGTCGTCCGCCTCCTTGTCCCACTGGAATGTGGGGTTCTTGCGCATCAGGCGATATAGAGGCATTGCCTTCTCGCCCAAGCGGGGGATGAAGCGACTGAGAGCCGCTACTCGCCCGGCCAGCTTCTGAACGTCGCGCAAGCACTCGGGTTTGCCGAGTCGGGCGATCGTGTCGATCTTGGTGGGGTTCGCCTCGATCCCGCGCTTGGAGACGACGTAGCCCAGTAGCTGCCCTGCGGGTACACCAAAGGTGCATTTGCCTGGGCTGAGCTTTATCTTGTATTTTCGCAAGTTGGCGAACGTTTCCGCCAGGTCGGCGAGTAGGTCGCCCTAGCGAGCGGACTTTACGACCACGTCGTCGATGTAGACGTGGATGTTGCGGCCAATTTGGCTCGCAAGGCATTCTTGCATGCACCGCTGGTAGGTTGCCCCGGCGTTCTTGAGGCCGAAGGTCATGGCGGTGTAGCAGAAGGCTCCGAATGGCGTGATGAATGTCGTCTTCTCCTCGTCCGCGACAGCCATTTTGATCTGGTTGTAACCAGAGTAGGCGTCGAGGAAACACAGCGACTCCGAGCCCGCGGTGGAATCGATTATCTGGTCGATCCGCGGGAGGACGAACTGCTCCTTTGGGCAGGCGCTGTTCAGGTTTGTGTAGTCGATACACATCCTCCAGGTCCCGTTTTTCTTCTCGACCAGGACTGGGTTTGCCATCCACTTGGAGTATTTGATCGGCCGGATGAAGCCTGCAGCGAGTAGACGCTGCACCTCTTCGGCGATTGCTCGGCGGCGCTCTTCATTGAAGGGTCGCAGCGACTGCTTGACAGGTCACACTTTGGGGTCGGCGTTTAGCTTGTGCTCAGCGAGCTCCCTGGGGACACCGGGCATGTCAGAGGGCCTCCATGCGAAGATGTCCATGTTCTCACGGAGGAACTCGATGAGTGCGCCTTCCTATGCCGGGCTCATGCCCGTCCCGATCGTCACCGTCTGGCTGGAGTCGTCTGGGACCAGCTCGACTGTACGGGTGTGCGTGGTGGCCTCAAAGGTTGAGGTGTTTGCGCCCTCCGAGTTGGGCTTCTTGAGTATGGTGGGGTCGTCGTTGTTGACCCTGCTCGCGTATTTGGCTAGTTCATCCGCGTGGTTGGTCTCCGCCGCGATGACGGCGTCAGCGAGCTCGGCGCCTTTGGCCTCGCACTCGGCGGCCATGTCGGGGTCGCCGTTGATGGTGATGACGCCGCATGGCCCGGGGAGCTTCATCGCGTTGTACGCGTAGTGGGGCGCTGCCATGAACTTGGCGAACGCCTGGCGCCCCAGGACGCAATGGTAGGGGCTGTCGAATGGCACGAGCTCGAAGACGATCCGCTCAGTGCGGAAGTTTGCTGGTGTGCCGAAGGTGACTGGCAGCGTGACCTTGCCGATCGGGTACGCCTTCCGACCGGGGACGATGCCGTGGAACGTGGTGTGGGTCGTCTCGATCATCGACTGCGGGAGCCGCAGCCGCCTGAAGGTGTCCAGGTACAGGATGTTGATGGAGCTTCCGCCGTCCATCAATGTCTTGGGGAGCCAGTAGTCGCCGACCTTGGGCTTGACCACCAGGGCGACTCGACCTGGGTACTCGATGCGTGGCGAGTGGTCTTGTCGACTCCAGGTGATGGGCTACTCCGACCAGTTGAGGAACTGGGGGACGTCCACCTGGGCCACCGCGTTGACGGAGACGGCGCAGGCGATGACCTTCTTCTCGCGCTTCGTGTTGAAGCCCGTGAAGGTGTGGAGCGAGCCGGCTACTTTGCCGAATTTTCCGCCGTTTGGCGGGTCATTGTCGGGGTCCTCCCATGCTCGCTGTGCCTTCTCGATCTCCCTGAGGGTGTGGCAGTCGGCGGTGGTGTGCGTGGCGGGCTTTCCTTCCCTGCTATGAAACGCACATGGTTGGTTAAGGAGAGCCGCGGGGTCGAACCTTGGCTTGGCCTTGTAGTTGCCGCCGTCACGGCGTTGTCCTCCGTCGCGGCGGAAGCTCTTGGGCTCGTGTTGCGCATGCCCGGCGTTGGCGACGAAGTCGACTCGCCCGTCACTGCGGCGCTTGCCGGTGAGGCGAGTGTTGCTGTAGTGCAGGTCGGACCGTCGTCCGCTGTCGTTGTCGCTCGTGCGGCGTTGACCTCCTGACTCATCGTCAGTTTCCTGGTTTGGATCTTCCTCCGCGTACCGTTTGGCGATATCGAGGAGGTCGGGGATGTTGTCGAGTGTGCGAGAGTGTCGCTTGAGCTTGGCGACCAGGGGCTTGTATCGGCACGAGGTCTTGAAGCAATGGATCGCGGTGTCCGGGTGGATGCCGACCGCGTTGTACCAGAGTTCTTGCCACCGTTGGACCCAGTTGCGGGTCAACTCGCGGGGTCCCTGGACGCATCGCTCCAGGTCCTAGATAGTGGTGGCGCGGGTGTAGGAGCACTCGAAGTGCCTGACGAAAGCGTCGCGCATCTCCTCCCAGGAGTCTATACTGTCCTGAGGGAGGGTGTTGATCCACTGCCTGCACGTCCCCTCCATCATCAGGGGGAGGTAACGGGCGGCCAGTAGGTCGGTGTGGCCTGCGATCCCCATTGCCATGAGGTATGTGTCGAGCCAGACAGCGGGGTCGTACGAGGGATCGTACTTTTCTATCTCCTTCGGCGCCTTAAAGTTTGGCGGGTACTTCTCGCCTCGGATCATCGGTTCGAAGCACTTGGGGCCGAGTCGACTGAGCGACCCCATGGGCTTGCCGTCGCGGCGATTGGTTAGGGTGTGCCGCAGGTCGTCGCGCTAGCGTGCGCGCCAGCTTTGGTTGTTGATGATGTGGGTGCCGGCGTCGATGGGCTGACCGTTGGCGGCGACGAGGTTGGTCGCCGGCCTGGGGTCGTTGGTGGAGAGTGCCGCGTTCGCAGGTCGGTGTTGTAGCTGCAGTGGCTCCGGTGGTGGGCAGTTGAGTGTGTTTGCCGCCATTGGGCGGCCGCTCGAGGCCGCCCTGCTTCCCGAAGAACGCGAGTATACTCGACCTTGCGAGTCGGCGCCCGCTCTTTGCTGCTCGACGGCCTTTGCGAGCAGGGCCCTGACGTATTGGATCTGTAGGGCGCCGTCGCCGGTGGCCGTGATGCTGTCGGCTGCTGCTCGGCCTGCCACGAGGTTGTCCATAGGGGTGGAGAATAGTGGGAGGCCGTTTGCGTCTCGCTCCCGTGAGGATACTACTATCCGCGGCTGGTCCCTGGGGGGTGTGCGGTTGGGTGGAGGCGGGGCGCCCATCGCCGTCGACCCTGGCGGGGGTCGGGCGCTTCCTCCTGGTGGCGCGTTCTCGCAGATCGCGCGCTCGGCCACGCGGGCCGGGTCGTTTTCGTCGTCGAAGTTCAGGGCGCGCCCCTGAACGGTGGGGTTCAGGCGCGACCTGGTCCGCTGTTGGTGGTAGCGCGATAGCTCCTGCACCGTCACCTGCTCGAGGCGAAATTTCTCGCGCTCGGCTTGCTCCTTGCGCACTACCTCCGCCAGTTTCAGGCGGAGTTCCTCGACCTCCGTCGCCGTGGCGTTAGGAGGGATTGGGGTGGAGAATGGATCCTCTGGCGGATCGGTGCCGGTCGCCATGTAGGTCGCAGCGTGGCGGCTGGTTCCGTCACGGAGGTCGGCAGAGTTCTTCGACCCGGAGTCGAATTCGAAGATCTCGAGGATGGAGGGGTCCTCGAAGTCTCCCACGTTGGAGACCTGAGTAATGGAGCCCGCGGGTGAAGCCGCGGTGATGGACCCCGCGAGTGACGCCGGGGTCGCCGAGTCGGCGTCGTCGTTGAGGGCCGCGTCTTCCGCGGCTGCTGAGTTTTCGGCCACGCCGCTGTGGGCCGAATTGTACTCGGAGGCGAGGCGATGGATCGTGCGGATCTGGCTTTCGGAGAGCCGATCACGTGGCGGCGACTCGCGGATGCGAGCTGAGTCCTCCGAGACGATGACGTCGGTGAGGCCGACGAAGAGGCTGATCGTGCCGATCGGCAGGATCACGCTGTGCGTGACAGGTCGCGCCGCCGGGACGTAGCTGCTCGGCAAGATTTGGAGCATCTCGCCGATCGCTATCATGCGGCCGGTGGCGACCGTCTCGTTGATGGGCAGATTGGATCTCGCCGCAGAACACCGGCCAGACCGGCCAGGCCCCACGGTGGGCGCCACTGTCGTGGGAATGGTCACGGCAGATGCTTCAATCGGCAGCGAGTAGTAGAACGAGGGGCAAGGACGGCCAGCCATCTGCGGAGCGAGATGAGGGCGGAGACACAGGGTTTTACCCAGGTTCGGCCCCCTGGAGGGTAAAGACCTACTCCTGCTAGATTGTATTATGAAGGTGGTACAATGGGCGAGCTCGGCGGCTAGGCGGCGAGTCGCGTGGGGGTATGATGGAACGTCTCTCTACACGCCCCGCAGGGAGGTTTATATAGGCTCACCTCCCCTAGGGTTTACATATCTCAACCGATTCAGTTAAAGCTTCGATACTCGTTTAACCTAATCCGACTGGGCCTATCTACTCGCCTGGGCCTTCAGCTTCCAGTCGCTTGGTTCCTCGCTGGGCTTCAATCCAGTCGCCGTCTTGCAGGCCCACTCGCCAAGTCTTGGGCCAGTCGGAAACGTCCTGCTGGGTATACCCCGGTAGGCATATCCCCATCAAATTTGCAAAAATTAATTGGAGGATCGGAGGAGAAACATATCGTAGATCACTTGTGTGCGAGGAAGTCGAACAAAATTGAGTAGAGGTGAAGATCCCTTGAGGTTTTGAGAGAGTTTGGAGGTAGAAGAGAGAAAAAGGATTGAAGTTTTGGTGTTTTGGGTATCTTCCCGTGCGTTTAAGTGGTCGGACGCAACTATATGGTTGCAACTATACGGCCGGAACAATTTGTTCCCTCCATATAGTTGGTATGACGGCAAAAATTAGGGTTTTTAGGGTTTCTTTACTGGCGGCTGTAACTATACGACCAGAACAAAATGGTCCCGCCGTATAGTTGGTCGTTAAACCTTCTGTATCTGGAGAAGAAAAATTATCGATGACTCAAATAACTATACAGCCGGAACTATACGGCTAGAATTTTTATTCCCGCCGTATAGTTAGTCGTTAAAGGTACTGTATACATCAAAAGATTCTATTTCTTCAAGAATTACTTTTTAGACTGAAACTTAGCGAAACACCATGTTTTGACAGAAAAATGACAGACTAAATTGTCGACCAACATTAGCATGTATAAAACAGGAATTTTAGTACCACTGCATCTATCCTTCTCAGTTGAGTGTTCTAGCACTCTTTATTCAACATAAAACTTAAAAACTTTACTAAAACCTTTATTTTACATGGGTTGCCTCCCATGCAACACTCTTTCATGGTCAATAGCTTGACCTTGATGTTGCTTACTTAGGCCAGATGAGTGGAACACCCACTCCAAAATAGTTGGCCTCCTTCTCATATTGCTTGGCTTTCTTTTTCCTAGGAAAATGAATAACAAAAGGATCCTTCGAAGGCAATTGGAGCTTCACGTTCCTTTCATGCAGATTAATCAAAGCCTTAACAATTCTTAAGAAAGGGCGACCTAATATGATAGGAGAAGTAGCATCTTCAGGCATGTCAACAATAACAAAATCAATAAGAGCAGGACAACCTTTAATGTATACTAAGATATTATCTTTAATTCCTACTACTTGTTTGTAGGTAGAATCTGCTAGATGCAATTTTAACTCGGTGATTTAAAAAGAGCCAAGATTTAACTAATTAAAAATACTCTTTGGAATTGTTGAAACACTCGCACCTAAATCACAAAGTACAGCTATTTCATTAGTCCCAATTTTAATCCTAATAGTAGGCTCAAATATATTATCAAGCTTAACAGGTAATTTTTCAGCAATTTTCTTATATTCTTCCTCAATCTCACGTACCTTTATTGCTACCTGATTAACGAAGTGTTGATATATGGCTTCTTAATTTCCTTCACTTACTGGAATCTTTATATTGATCCTTATTACAAGATCTTCAACTGTGTAATTCGGTGAAGGAGCATTGCTATAGTCAAGTTTTTTAGGCTCTTCCCTTTGGATTCTTATCGTCTTGAGGTCTTCTACTGGATTGGGCTCAGCTTTACCTGTAAATTTAGCTAAAATGAGAATTTGACTCTCGGTTATCTTACCTAGTTGTGCCTCAACAATCCTTGTTCTTTCTTAGAGGGCCTGCAAATTATTTCTCAAACTAACAACTTTGTTAGATAATTTACCAAGCATAGCATCATGGTTCTCCGTTATTTTAACTAGGATATTGTTTTGCTCATTTTGTGAGTCCATAAAAGATTTAAGAGTTTCTTGGAGACTACCATTACTTGATGCCATATTATTATTAGAGTTACCTGCAGGACTAGAATAGTGTTTCTAAAAATTTGGATTATAATTCTTCTTCCAAGAAGGGTTATAATCATTACGAGCTATGAAGTCTATTTCTTAAATATTTGGTTCGGGAGTATCTCTTACCTGGGTTTCCTTACCTTTGAAGGCTAATATGAGCTCATCCAACTTAGCATTGAGTTCTTCATTTTCTTTAGGTGTGATGGAGTTTACCTTCTTCGTGTTTGATCTTTCCACATGCCATTGGGCATGGTTGTCTTGCATATTGTCTACCAGCTGCTTTGCTTCGGTAATTTGTTTACCCATAAATATTCCTCCAGCTGCAGTATCAAGCATAGACTTAGACACAGGGTTAAGAGCATTATAAAATAAATGGAGAATTAACCAATCTTCCATCCCATGGCTAAGATAGTTTATCATGCATTCTTTCATTCTTTTCCATGCAAGCGTTAGTGGCTCATGCTCTTCCTATCTAAAACCAGTAATATTAGATCTTAGTTGCATAGTATTTGCAGGTGGAAAACATTTAGTCATACATAAAGAAGTACATTCCACCCATGATGCAATAGTATTTCTAGGCAAACATAGCAACCATTCTTTTGCTCTTCCTCTAAGAAAGAAAGGAAATAAGCGCAACTTGACCGCGCCAGGGTCAACATATTTAATGCACATCATATCACATATTTCAGTAAAAGTATTTTAAGTGCATACCTACATCTTCAGCAACAAAGCCTCCAAGTTGATTCTGTTGAACCAAACTTAAAAAGTGGGGTTTAATTTCATATTCCTCAGCAGTAATTGCTAGCTGAGTAATAGGAGTACGCAAATAATCATTGTTGGGAGTTGCAAACTCCCCAAGCTTCTTTTTAGCCATTTTCCTATGTTTTTTTGGATTTTCTTAAACAAATACTAATGATGGTAAAAACACGAATTAAAAGACTAACTTTTTTTTGGTTTTTCAAATAAAGACTGAAAGCAAACTAACAAAATTAAAAACAAGAACTAAAACTAGCAAGATTCCTACTAACCTCACCAGGATAGCTATTGCTTCCCCGACAAGAGCGCCAGAAAAAGGGTTGATACCTTCGATCCGGATTATGGATGTAGTATAGTTATTTTTCCCTAGTAGACCTAGGTTTATCAAATTATCGGGAAGCAGAAAGCAAAGTGAAGTTACTTAAATGGACCTTCGGGAGTTTTAGAATTCCTTTTGTGTTTTCACCAGACCAAGAGTTTGCGATCTTTTTGTTGTTGTTGATGATGGAGAGAGAGGGCCTGGGGCTTTCGATTTCACCAATAGCTGTATAAAACACCTAATGGGAATAAAAGATAATAATAAAGTATGCATGTAATTGTTAAATTAAGATAATTATATGTGGGCAGTGCATCCATAATTGCTATTGCCTCCGCAACCGCTTATAACAATAACCTACTAGTCTCATCCATAGAAGAAAGAGAACTAATGATATGCATAGTGACGTCACCGTTAATACCAAGTAAATCCCTCACATACAACCATACTACCCCTTCTGTCACTAGGGTTCCCATCCTGCAGATCGGTCATCACTCACATTCCCTATACTTGGATCAATCCTTGGGGTCTTGGGTACATGACAAGTCCTTAGATTGAGGCAAGAGACAGTACAATAATCATCATGTCATACAAACTAATACATGATCCCATCTATGATAAATAACATGCACAAAAAGTTAATGTCTAGGCTGAAGCCCTTATCCCAAGGAGAATTACTCACGCATAGAGATGAAATCAACAATCATAAACATTGTAATAGAGATCATAAGATTGATAGCAAATAGTCTTACAATGTCACCAATTGGAGAAGATATCTACTATTACAAGTGGTGGAATATGGCTATGGTGGTGGAGAAGGGTTTGGAGATTAGATCTAGATCTATTCCTCCGAAGTGGTGGCTTCTGGTGGTAGGGAGAGTTGAGGTCGAAAGGAGAGAGAGTTTTCTCATCGCCCAAAGCCTTTTTTATATAGGGGTCCCTTCACTAAAGTTGCTCTGTTTGACCTGGCGATGTCGGTGCCAACTATATGGCTAGAACTATACAGAAGGAATTTTATTCCGGCCATATAGTTGGTCGCTAAAGGCACTGGATCCACTTCACATCTCCTGGTTTCTTTGACGTGTTGGAAATTTCGTATCTTTGACTTTAATGTAGTGATTCCCATCATCAAGCGTCATTGTCTACGTAGGGAAAAATAGGAAGAAAGGATTGCATACTCATTTGATCATTAGGTATTAGTGGCAGGATTTAGAGAGATATTTCATCAAATATATGAATAATATCCAGTTTAAATGTGAGTGTGGATAGCTATATTTCACAGCCATCATCCTCCCTTTGGATTCTTATCATCCTGAGGTCTTCAATTGGATTAGGCTCAGCTTTTCCTGCAAATTTAGTTAGAGTGAGAGTTTGACTCTCGGTTATCTTACCTAGCTGTGCCTCAACAATTCTTGTTCTTTCTTGGAGTGCCTGCAAATCATTTCTTAAACTCACAACTTGGTTAGACAATTTTCCAAGCATATTATCATGGTTCTCTGTTATCTTAACTAGGATATTGTTTGGCTCATTTTGCGAGTCCATAAAGGACTTAAGTGTTTCTTGGAGACTACCATTACTTGATCCCATATTATTATTAGAGTTACCTGTAGGACTAGAATAATGTTTCTGGAAATTAGGATTATAGTTTTTCTTCCAGGCAGGGTTATAATCATTACGAGCTATGAATCCTATTTCTTCAATATTTGATTCTGGTATAGCTATTACCTGGGTTTCCTTACCTTTGACGGATAATATGAGATTATCCAGCTTAGCATTGAGTTCTTCATTTTCCTAAGGTGTGACGGAGTTCACCTTCTTTGTGTTTGATATATCTACATGCCATTGGGCATGGTTGTCTTGCATATTGTCTAGCAGCTGCTTTGCTTCGGTAATTTGTTTGCCCATGAATGTTCCTCCAGCTGCAGTATCAAGCATAGACTTAGACACAGGGTTAAGAGCATTATAAAATAGATGGACAATTAACCAATCTTCCATCCCATGGCTGGGACAGTTTCTCATGCATTCTTTCATACTCTCACATGCATGCGCTAGTGGCTCACGTTCTTCCTGTCTAAAACCAGTAATATTAGATCTTAGTTGCATAGTCTTTGTAGGTGGGAAAATTTTAGTCATAAATAAAGTACACTCCACCCATAATGCAATACTATTTCTAGGCAAAGATAGCAACCATTCTTTTGCTCTTCCTCTAAGAGAGAAAGGAAATAAACGCAACTTGACCCCATCAGGGTCAACATCTTTAATGCACATCATATCACATATTTCAGTGAAAGTGTTCAAGTACATACCTGCGTCCTCAACAGCAGAGCCTCCAAATTGATTTCGTTGAACCAAACTTAAATAGTGGGGCTTAATTTCAGTCATCAGCAGTAATTGTTGGCTGGGTAATAGGAGCATGCAAATAATCATTTTTGGGAGTTGCAAACTCCCCAAGCTTCTTTTCAGCCATATTTCCTATGTTTTTGGATTTTCTTAAACTAAAACTTATGATAGTAAAAACAAGAATTTAAAGACTAACTAATTTTTTTGGTTTTTCAAATAAAGACTGAAAGCAAACTGACAAAATTTAAAACAAGAATTAAAACTAGCAAGGTTCCTACTAACCTTACCAGGGTAGCTATTGCTTCCGTGGTAATGGCGCCAGAAGAAGGGTTGATACCTTCGATTCGGATTATGGATGTAGTATAGCTCTTTTTCCCTAGTAGACCTAGGTTATCGAATCCTTGGGAACTAGAAAGCGTAGTAAAGTTACTTAAACGGACCTTCCGGAGTTTAAGAATACTTTTTGTGTTTTACCGGACCAAGAGTTTGCAATATTTTGTTGTTGTCGATGATGGATAGAGAGGGCCTGGGGATTTCGGTTTCACCTATAGCTATGCAAAACATCTGATAGGAATAAAAGATAATAATAATGTATGTATGTAATTGTTAGAGCAAGATAATTATATGTGGTCAGTGCATCCATAATTGCTATTGCCCCCACAACCGCTTATAGCAATAACCTACTAGTCTCATCCATAGAAGAAAGAGAACTAATGATATGCATAGTGACGTCACCATTAATCCCAAGTAAATCCCTCACATACAACCGTACTACCTTTTCTATCACTAGGGTTCCCATCCTGCAGATTAGTCATTACTCACACTCCCTATACCTGGATCAATCATTGGGGTCTTGAGTACCTAACAAGTCCTTAGATTGAGGCAAGAGAGGGTACAATAATCATCATGTCATACAAACTATTACATGATCCCATCTATGATAAATAACATGCACAAAGCTACATGGCTAGGCCGAAGCCCTTAGACTAAGGAGAATTACTCACACATAGAGATGAAATTAATAATCATAAACATTGTAATGGAAATCATGAGATTGATAGTAATAGTCTTACAATGTCGCCAATTGGAGATGAGATATACTATTACAAGTGGTGAAATATGGCTATGATGGAGGAGAAGGGTTTGGAGATTAGATCTAGATCTATTCCTCTGGCGGCTCTTCGGTGTTGTGTTTTGTGGGGCACAGGGCAGGTTTCTCGTTGCCCGAGGCTTCTTTATATAGGGGTCCCTTCATGAAAGTTGTTATGCTTGACCTAGCGGTGTCGGTGGAAACTATACAGCCGGAATTTTATTCCTGCCGTATAGTTGGTCCTTAAAGCTTCTGCCTCCTCTTCACGACCCCTGGTTTCTTTGGGTTGTTGGAAATCTCGTATCTTTGACTTTAATGTTGTAATTCCCATCATCAAACGTCATTATCTACGCAGGTAAAAATACAAAGACAAGATTTCATACCTCTTTGATCATTAGGCATTAGTGGCAGGATTTAGAGAGATATTTCATAAAAAATATGAATAATATCTAGTTTAAATACGGACGTGGATGACTATATTTCACAGTCATCAGTGTTGAAGCCTTCAAGATCCAAGTTCCTTATCCTCTTGAGCAATGGTGATGGTGGAGATCTTGTAGATGCGACGGCTATGGAGTTTCCAAGGCGGCAGGGCTCCGTGGAGGGATGTGGAGAGAGATTCCCTTCATCTAGGGTTTTCCCCTCTTTAAATAGACATATGGAGGTCGGTTTTGTGAACCGACGGAGCTGGGGGAAGAATATGTCAATTAGGCCTTCACAAATGTGTACGTTTGACAAAACGAAGCCGTCGGAGGGCGGTACGACTGTACGGCATGGGCGGACTCCGCCCATACTAGTGGTCATTATGTCTACTGGATTTTGAAGTGTTTTGGTCGCCATTTCTTACGGACTCCGATTGAGGTGTTCTTTGACTCGTTGGATTCGTATCGAAGAGGGCTACAACACCACGACCTTGGATCTTCATTTTGTGTTGATGGAAAAATTCACTTCTTCCTATCCTCAAATGGCTAAGTCTGGTGCCTGCAGCTCCTCCATATTGCATCCTCTTGGCTCCTTTTATACATGATTCCTCATAGCACCTACACACAAGTAAAAGACAAGAAAAAGGTAATAAAATCCTAATAAAACTACTAATGTGCAAAGCACATGTGAAAATGAAAGAGAACTAGTAATCATACACAATAGGCATAGTTATAGCTAGATGTAGCATGCATATAATGAGTGACACTATGAAAAATTTATATACTTAAATATGCTTCAATTTTGGACTTATTACCCATTGCATTATGATTCTTAGAGTATCTCATAGTTCACCTGAAAGATCATGGATGCCGCCTAGAGGGGGGTGAATAGGCAGTATAAAAACTTTTACGAGATAGGCTTAATAAAGACGGAATAAAACTATCGTTTTCTTTTGTTAAACACAAAGCCTATATACTAAGATTCACCTATGTGCACCAACAACTTATGCTAAGCAAGTCAAGCAATATGTAGTACTTTAAGTACGAAGGCTATCACAATGTAAAGTGCATAAGTAAAGAGCTCGGGTATAGAGATAACCGAGACACGCGGGGACGACGATATTTTACCGAGTTCCTTCCAACATGGAAGTACGTCTCGTTGAAGGGGTGGGCGGTACTAACACCAATGGCACAAGAGGCCTCGCCCTCTTCCCCCGAGCACTCGCCGCATGGCAAGCACCCGATCCACTATGAGACACTTGAGGGCGGTCACCAAACCCGTGCAAAGATTGGAGCAATCTCCCCAACTTAATTGGAGGTTTCCAATAAACGCCACCAAGGCCACAAACTTGAGGATAGCTCTACAACTTAATTGGAGGCCTCAAGAACACACCATAAAGGTCACACAACTGTCTAGGGTTCCAAGAACCCAAGAGGGACACGCTTCTATGATTTCACCGAACCAATCCTCCAAGGAAAACTTAAACCGATGCACCAAATGCAACTGGCAAGAACACCACAAAGATGCTCCAATCCTTCACTCTCTAGTTCCAACAAAGCTACTAAAATAATTGGGGTAACAAGAGAGGAAGAATCAAATAGGAACACAAAATCCCCCAAGATCTAGATCCTAAAGATTCACTCACAAAGAGGTGATCTGGTTTGGTCAAAATGTAGATCTAGATCTCTTCTATATTCCTATAAAATATGGGCAAGAACCATTGGAGGGGAAAGATTCAATCAAGCTCAAAAGAGGGGTCAAATAATAGCCAAAGCTTGAAGAAAAGAGGAGGAGGAATTAGCCCAAAAAGAAGAAGGATAAAGGCTTAAATAGTGGGGCTGAATTTCTGCCCGTTGGGGCTATTTCGACCTGGGTCGGCTGGTAGTACCGCTTAGGCCCGGTACTACCGCCCAGGGCCTAGTAGCGCTAGAGAAGCATGCCAAGTGGGCGAGCAGCAAGCGCGGCAAGCGAGCGAACAAGAAGAGAGAAGGGGATCGGGGGGATGCACGAGCGAAGTCGGGGCGAGCGAGCGACGCAAGGCAGAAGCGCACGCGGCGGCAGTGGTAGGGAGCGAGGTGGATGGGAGCAAGGCGGCAGTTGAGCAGGCGGCCTGGTACTACTGGCCCGCCTGGGCGGTAGTACCGGTTTAAGACGGTAGCACCGGATGGCCCAACTGGGCGGGGCAGAGAGCTAGGCCGCGTGACACTGGTGCGTGCGGTAGCTGCAGGCGGTAGTACCGCGACCAAAAACAAAGCTTTTTATTTTTTAATTTAAAATCAAATACGAGGCAGATGCAAAATGCAATATCTAGAGCTAGGAAACTCTGATTGACATGAAACCAATTTTGTTAGAAAGAGGACAACAAGATCTACCCAACAACAAGTGAAAATATTGGTTACCACTAAGTGAGAATATTTCATGTATTATAATATGAGATACCTCCCTTAGCGAGAAACCGGAAAACCATCAAGATCAAAAACGCAATAAAATATAAAGGGGAATCTATTTTGATGAACTAGAGCTTGTCATGAATATTACCACAAGCTCTAGAGCCTCACAAGGATAAGATCCAAATAACAACCAAATACGATGATGCTAAGTATATAAAGGTTTGAGCTCTCTCTAAACGATATGGTCAAGTTACTCACTCAAGATCCCCTCTTGATAGTACAGCTATCTATCCTAAACCCGGTATCCCAACCAACAATATGAGACCGGCAAAAGAAAACACCTATCAAGAATACATTTTCCTTTAGCATTCCACTTGAGCGCGATGTAGACGATTTTGACCTTCTCAAGATGGAACGCCTTTCTTAATTCCACTTTATCGACCTTATTCTAATCGGACCGAGATTAGGACGGAGGAAACCTTATTCTCACTTCAAAATGTTGTCTCCCCCTCACCATCCCAAAAAAGACACAGAAAAATGATAAAAAAAAAGAACGTGGACTCTCCCTCTGGTGTGAATCTATGATCCACCATGCTTCCAAGTCCCTAAGGCTAACGAAGACGGAACATCCCATTGATGTCGCCGACGAGGGAGACAGAATCCAATGGTCGTCGCTTTCTGATCGCTTGTTTCTAGCCGCCTCTTGATGTTTCATTTTTGGTACTTTTTTTTCGAAATTCCACCCATCTATTCATAATCATCCAGAATGGTACAATGGAGACTAAAAGTAATAAAAATTACACATAGGTCATTGGACCACCTAGCGACGACTATATACACTAGCACGAGCCGAAGGGGCGCCGCCATCCTCGCCCTTCATCACCGGAGCCGGTAAAGCTTGTCATAGTAGAGCTTGTTATAGTAGACGGTCAAGAAGTTGTCGTGCTAAGGCTCCGAAGTACCAGTACACCAAAGAAGTAACCATCGCCAAAGATGAGAATCTTAGATCGGAAGAGACTGACCTCAAACCACAAAAAAAAATATGAAAACCAATCGAATCTTAAATGATCTCTCAGACATAGGACTACACACACCCTCCACCGACGCTAGCCACACTATCAGAGTAAGAATAAGACGAGAAAAACCTTATTCTTA
Source organism: Avena sativa (assembly GCA_916181665.1). Lineage (NCBI taxonomy): Eukaryota > Viridiplantae > Streptophyta > Magnoliopsida > Poales > Poaceae > Avena > Avena sativa. The sequence continues at coordinate 423,278,580 of OV702293.1, forward strand.
CTTTAGGGCATAGCCATCGTCTTAACGTTCTAAAAAAACATAAAAACAATCTAAATAACAAATGTGAATCTTCGCGCCGACAAGTACACGAAACTAAAACCACCGCAGATGAAAGACATGGAGTGGGTTCTACAGTACCGCCGTCTCTCTCGTTATGTGCTGAACGCGTGTATCGGTTTAACTTTCAAAAAAAAAAAATTGTGTATACCTTGAGTGATGTAGAGAAAAGCCGGAGAGATCCCCGCCTTTACAAAAAATTATACTATCCGGGTAAAGAATTCCGTTCTGTCCAAAAAGTTTGCGAAACAAACAGGAGTTGTGTGACAAGTGTGTCAACGATATGGGCTCCTTGGTATTTTACCCGAAAAAAAAATACTCCGTACGATTTATACTAAAAAGAGGAAAAACCGATGGCCAAAAGAGGTGCCAAGTGTTGAAACGGAAGGCGGTGTCGTGCGGTGCGTGCGTGCACTCAGCCGATTCAACCGGATTTGAGAGAGTTTCGCGTCCGCCTTCCTCCAGAACCTTCCCGTAGCCACCTCCATTTATTTAGAACACGCGTGCGCGATCGGCGTCGCAAGTCATAACCGACTGACGCAGTCTCGAAGCGAAAGACAGAGGGAGGCTTCGGCGGTCAGGATCGCAGCGGCGACGAAAGGTATTTCTTCCGACCCTTCCCATGTAAACATGTTGATGGCGTTGCGAGTTCATCAGGCAATTTGATGATTGTTTTGCACATAGCTCATAGCCTGCAGATTGTAGAGAACCATGAGCCACATACATGTCATTTGAAAAACATAGGTCAGGGTTGATTGATCCCAAATTATGGTTTTGCAATTTCAGTAGATCTGTATCACACGAAGCAAGTTAAACGTTGTAGCAGTTCCTTTTTCCCATCCGTGGCCTGGGGGTTGTGGATTCATTTTTTGGGCTACAGTTCTCGCGATAAATCAAGTTCATGGGTAATTACTGAACCCGCATAAGCATACTAACTTATACGGGAACTTTGAACTGTTGGGAAGGTAACTGTTCTGGAACATATTCTAACCATGAACCGAGTAATACTCCAGACTGCAGCAATTTGTACCCATATATGCGGTGCAAAAAGAAACATTGACGATGAATAACTTGGAAACACATGTACAGTAAGATTGCGGCCACCTCCTCTAAAGAAATAAGTTTGTTGAAGACTGCAGAAAATAAATTCAGCATTTAGAAAAAAAAGAATACCTTCGGATCCTGGAAACTGATCCATGAATTGTTGCACACCTGAAATCAAAACTGTTCAACTGATAAAAACTTCTCTGGTCGGGTCAGATTTTTATATGATTTTGTTGGCTATGCGAACACATCACTCACAAGAACTTTTGTGGCCAGGTTAGACTATGCGGCATAGTATGTTACACAGCAGCACAACGCACTTAGAATTTTGTATTTGCATGCTATTTTAGTTTGTTACATGCTATTTATGTACATGTGAGTTTGTCTGGTGGGTATTGATTCATTTATCTGATTGTCTTGCAGATGTCGTACTCGAGAGGATCAAGGTAAGCATTATGTATTTTCACTTTTTTTTTCTTTCTGAAGTTCAGTGTGTTGTTATGATCACTGATTGGTTGTAATTAGAGAAACTGAGCTCATATTCTCCATTACCTTGCAGGCAAAGTAGCTATTTGAGGTATAGGAGTCGTTCACGGTATGGCTTTTATCCTCAGTAACACTAATATTCTTGTGCCCTTCGTTCTGGGTTTTGTAGTGTAGGCATTTCAGTCTCTTGTAATTTTATCGAATTATATGATGTCTATCTATGTAGGAGCGTGGATTCAAGTGACGTTGAAAACCCTGGGAACAATCTATACGTGACTGGTTTGTCATCTCGTATAACAGATCGAGATCTGGAGAAGCACTTCTCTACCGAGGGAGAGGTACGCTTCACAGAAATTTGCAGAGTGAAAATAGTGTTACACATATGAAAAGATTGCTAACGACTTCGTCTTGCTGGCTGCGCCACAGGTGATCGACGCAAGTATTGTGCTTGATCCATGGACGAGAGAATCACGAGGATTTGGTTTTGTTACCATGGCCACACTTAAGGAGGCGGAGCGCTGCATCAAATATCTGGACCGTTCAGTGCTGGAAGGTCGAGTCATTACTGTTGAGAAGGTACTGTCACAAGATCGCTACTCGGCGGATACTTTTCATTTTTCCTTCTATATGGGGTGGATTTTGTATGTACATATTAGCCTTCTCAGCTGAATATTTTAGTGCTTTTCTTGTTTGAAGCTTTTGTTGACAGCAGCAGGTAGATGCCCGCAGCTGCTCCCCATCAAATGCAAAAGACACACAACCTAACAAAGAAACCATGCTACCTCAACCAAAGGGTTGTACGCCCAACATTATATTATTTTCCATATTGTCTGCATTCTTCAGATTCCCAAATGGTTTATTCGATTTTGCTTTTTGTTGTTGAAGACTAAGTACTAATTATGCTCCCCTACTCCACAGGCAAAGAGAAGACGAGGTCGAAACCCAACTCCTGGAAGGTATCTTGGCTCTAAATCATCGCGTGGTAAGTAGTTGTGGCTTCATTTATCTTCCACACCTTAGCACCATTATGTGCTACTAGAAAGTAAGCACCCTTGATTCTCTTTATATTACTGATCATTGACATACCTTTATATATATTATATATGGTGATACCAGGACGGAGGAATTCCCCAAGAATGTCACCTGTTAGGAGAGACCGTTACAGCTCACGCTACTCGCCTGACTGGGAGGGTTCTTATTCTCCCTATAACAGAGGGCGATCGCGCTCTCGACATGACAGGAGGCGATCATACTCTCCCTCTGACAGGTCATACTCTCCTTGCGACAGGCGCAGATCCTACTCACCTTACGACAGGCGCAGATCATACTCTCCCTACGACAGGCGTAGGTCATACTACTCACCTCGCCATGGTCATCGCTACCGCTCGAGATCTCCATGCAGTTACAGAAGGGGGCGGTCACATTCCTATGACCGTCCTGTTTTACCATACTACAGCAGGCACTATTCTCCACGGAACAGAAGACGCAGCTATTCTCGCAGTGTGTCACCGTGCAGGAGCTACTCACGCAGCTGCTCGCCAGTATCAGAAGAATCAAGGAGCTGTTCTCCGAGGAAAGGATACGGCGAAGAAAACAAACCATCGCGCAGCAGGTCCTCTGGCAAGAGGCGCTCTAGGGAAAGCTATGCTCACAGCCGCAGCTCGTACTCCAGGTCTATCTCTAGTGAGCGCTCCAACAGCTCAGCTAGCGCCTGATGGGTTTAGGCAGCGCCGCCACCGTATTTTGTTGCGACCCTTTGGATTTACAATGCCATGTACACCAGTATGTATGTTATGTTTATGTACGCCATGGACAACTATATTTTGTCTTAATTCTGGACCCACAAGCCATGCATGTAGTATACTAGTATTGTTATGCTATATACCGGATACAGCTAGTTTTGCTAATTTCGTACAGATGTGGTACTTGTGGTTGAGCATTTTGATCCGGTAATGCTTTTGGCAGTGTTGTTGCTCGACCAAACGGATCACATGTGGTGCTGAACTTCTGATGATAGATGGGTTCATACTGCACATGGTGAGGGTAGGAACTTGGATCGAAGATAGTTCAACACCACATGAAAGAACAGATGGATTACAGCAATTTCAGAGCAGATGAAAAAAGATCTTCAATCATGCGATAGTTCTCAAGGACTAGACATAAAACGACCTATATACTAGGAAATAATTCTAAACCTAAATTCTTAATCCTCCTACAATGATCCTAAAGCTTGCTCTGCGGTTGCTCTACATAGCCTCTCAGACTATGTAATGCTGCAACACGCAGCGTGCTAGCCATGCAGATCCAGATAACAAGTCAGAAAACGGTGATCAGTAAAGCAGCAGGCATAAGAGCAGAATTCCAGACAATCATGGGTGATACAAAACATTGTGCAGTACAACTAACCTGACATGGTTTTTCATAGATCAATGATACAGTGTGTGCAAAACTGGAGAACAGAAAAATGCCACAGAAACATTACAAAAATGGTCACATTATTACAAAAAATGTGTCCTTTGTCAAAATGGTGTACAAATATCCATGTTGGCCAGATTGGGCGAAGATTAGACAGACGAGTTGCCCCTCGGATATGAAGACAGTTCAGAGTAGATCTGTTACCCTCGAGCTTTCAGTTCTGTAATTGGCCCCTGTGCCGTGGAAATATCACCGTTGTAGAGCATATAATATGACCTGCCAGTTTTGCGGACATTTCTAACATCCTATTATCCCATCATGGGTTTCACAGCCTGGCAACAAACATTTATGTACACTCGAACTGGATGACCTTTTAGATTCGAACTGATGGATGGAGGGGAATAATTGACGGAGGGCAATCTGTCCTAGCCCCAGCCAGAGAGTAGTATGCCAGAAACTGGGCCTGGCCCTCTGATTGAGGATCACCTTGACCTGGTGCAATGAACTCAATGTTCCAGTAGGGGCGTACCATTGCCATGAGATCGCTACCAGTACGAGATGCCCTGTATCCCTGCACCCATAGATATCTGAGTGACTTGAGCTGTAACGCAGCAACGGCAATTGCACGTTCACTGAAGCAGCAACTCCTTAGCTCCAATTTTTGCAAGCTTGGGCATCCTCTTACGAGTGCCAGCAGTCCATTATCAGAAGTCCCAACATTTCCAAGCAACATGTAGCGGACGGTCTTGCTGAATTCACCAACATAGGAAAGGCCGGCATCTGACAGAGCTCCAGGTCTCACATAAAATGCAAACCTCCGGAGTTTGGTGCATCCGCTCAGCAAAGCACGAACCCCGTTGTCAAGGGGCAAATCTGTTATAAGCAGTTCTCTATCAAGCAGGACAAGTCGGAAGTCATTCAGGTTTTTGCTGTGCGTACCGATGGCTTCTAGAGCTGCATTTGCAATGTCAGACACATGTACCGCCCAGTACTGCAAATCAGGGCAGCCTTCAGCTATGGCCATCAACCCCACGTGTGTGACTCTACCCTGTTCGTCCTCAAGGCCTCCTTGGTCATCATCTCCCCTCTCTACTCGGAGTCTCTGTAATTTCTTGCAGGTCTGTGCAATAACTTGTAATCCTCGATCTCCTATCACATCTCTCACCTGTTCATTTTTGCAAGGAAAACAAATTATAAACACACAGTATGTTTGAGATAGCTTATCCAACCTCCAAACAGGAAAGATAGCAAAAAAACATGTAAGATAATTTGTCAGGAAATACCTCCAGAACTTCCAGATTTGGGCAGCGTTGGACTAATTGACAGTGATCCTCTGTGGTAAGGAATGCAAACTGAAGGTCTAACTTCTTGAGTGCAGCCCCATATGGAAATAGTACCTGCATCTCATTTGTTCCCATGTAGAGAAAGCTCAAGCACTGTATCGAAGGAGGGAAATAGTAGTTTTCGTACTTTCTATTCCCCCCACCCTGAACCAGTTCGTCAAAGTTACCCCCAGCAAAGGCTTGTAGTGTGTCTGTTGTACGGAACAAATCAACCAGCTCAGACATGAAACAGTCGCTAATCTTCAGGGTTTTCAGCCTTCGGCAATTGCGCACAACGAGGGCAAGATATGCGGGGGATACACTGATATCTGTCAAACAGAAATTCAGCGTCTCAAGGACAGTATTGTTGGTAGCAAGCTCGCGAAGCCATTCAACATTTTCTTTCTCATCAATTGAGCTTTCTTCAAGAAAGAATGTTTCCAGTTTCCTGCACATGAAAAGAAACATGACTGTTTAAGCCAGTAACCTATGAATGCATGATGTTACTAAAAATCTACAACACCGTTTCTGTTTCTGTAATGTGTTTTTTACCAAAACCACCTCCACCAAGTATCATACGAATGAGTTCTCCACAGAAGTAGTATGAAACAAGTTTACGCACTCACTATCAAACCAGAAATCAAGGCATTCAAAGTCCGCATTTCGTAATTCATATTCTAAAACTAGGGTTCATCCCCAATTCCTAAGAGTGCCAAGATGTTCTACATCATGAAAAGGTAGCAACATGTTACACACACTTTCCCCTTTCACAAGCATCATATCCATCAACCCTTTACAAAGAGAAAGAAAACACCATTTCCTAAGAAAAAATCCACCTAAAAACAAGTGTAGAACTACTGAATCATTTGTAGGACAAGAACGAGTAACCTACAAATGTAGGCTCTAAAAATTTACAACACTACTTCTGTTTCGTAGTCTGCCAAGTACCATATGAACGAGTTCCCTAAAGAAGTAGTATCAACCAAACAATCAAGTTAGGCCCTCACTGCCAAACCAGAAATCAAGGCAGTTGAAGTCCACATTTCGTAATTCATATTCTAAAGCTAGGGCTCATCCCCAATTCCTAAGAGTACCAAGATGTTCTACATCATGAAAAGGTAGCAACACATTACACACACTTCCCCCTTCTACAAGCATCCCATCCATCAACCCTTTACAAAGAGAAAGAAAAACACCATTTCCTAAGACAAAATCCACCTAAAAACAAGTTTGAAACTACTAATTCATATGTAGGACAAGAGTAACCTACAAACGTAGGCTCTTACTAAAAATTTACAAAACTACTTCTGTTTCGTAGTCTGCCAAGTACCATATGAACGAGTTCTCTAAAGAAGTAGTATCAACCAAACAATCAAGTTAGGCCCTCACTGTCAAACCAGAAATCAAGGCAGTTGAAGTCCACATTTCGTAATTCATATTCTAAAGCTAGAGTTCATCCCCAACTCCCAAGAGTACCAAGATGTTCTACATCATGAAAACATAGGCTCTTGCTACAAATTTACAACACTAGTACTTCTGTTTCGTAGTCTGCCAAAAGTACCATATGAACGAGTTCTCTAAAGAAGTACTAGTATCAACCAAACAAACAAGTTAGGCCCTCACTGTCAAAACAGAAATCAAGGCAGTTGAAGTCCACATTGCGCAATTCATATTCTAAAGCTAGGGTTCATCCCCAATTCCTAAGAGTAACAAGATGTTCTACATCATGAAAAGGTAGCAACACGTTTCCCCTTTTACAAGCATCCCATCCATCAACCTTTTACAAAGAGAAAGAAAACACCATTTCCTTAGACAAAATGCACCTAAAAACAAGTTTGAAACTACAAATTCATTCGTAGGACAAGAACGAGTAACCTACAAACATATGCTGTTACTACAACACTAGTACTTCAGTTTCGTAGTCTGCTGTACCATACGAACGAGTTCTCTAAAGAAGTAGTATCAACCAAACAAATAAGTTAAGTAAGGCCCTCACTGTCAAACCAGAAACCAAGGCAGTTGAAGTCCACATTTCGTAATCCCTATTCTAAAGATAGGGTCCATCCCCAATTCCTAAGAGTACCCCAGATGTTTTTCACAGCATGAAAAAGGTAACAAGACGTTACACGCACTTTTCCCCTTATTCTCAGGAAAATAAAATAAAAACTTAAGGAGGAAGAAAACAGCATTTCGTAACCGCAAATCCACCTAAAAACGAGTTTGAACTTATTTGTAGGACAAGAAGAAAAACACCATTTCCGACGAGAAAATCCATCTAAACACAAGCTTGAATTAAACTAGTAATTCATTCGCAGGAGAAGAAGGAGAAACTGTAACCGAGCAAATCCATGCTTATCTGTGAAGGAGAACAAGGATGGGGGAGACGGGAACCGAGAAATTACTTGCAGGAGCGGGCGATGAGAGCGAGGGCTGTGGTGGAGAACCCGGAGCAGCGGTCGAGCTTGAGCGAGACAAGCATGTGGGCCTTGGCGTCGACGAGCACGGCGAGGTCTTGGTCGGAGACAATCATCCTGCGGAGATGCAGCACCTTGAGGCAGCTGAAGGAGGCCGAGAGCTCCCGGATCCATGGCGTGGCGGAGCCGCCCCAGTCCTCCGGGATGAGGTTGAACATGGAGGCCCGTGGCTTGGCCTTGAGCTTGAGCGACTCGAGGCAGGGGAAGCGTCGGAGGAGGCGGTCGGGCGTGGTGGAGTAGGCCATGGCGATGGTGACGTGCTTGCGGCTCTGGGCGTCGAGCTTCCACCAGTGGCGGCAGACGAGCGAGATGGCGTCCCGGTCCCAGGGGTCCTCGACGCAATTCATCACCAGCACCAGCGCCACGTCCGGGATCCCGAAGCTCATGGTCCTCGCTAGTCTGCGCTCGCTGCTGTCGGCAGCCATCGCCGTGGGGGGTCTCCGATCTGTCGCGGCCCGATCTGTTCCGCGGCGCGGATTTCAACGGGGAGGGAGGGAGGGAGGGAGGGAGCGGGGATGAGGCTGGTGGTGGGCGCGCGTGCGGGCGGTGCGTGGGGGGTGGGGGTTGTGGAGTGGGAAAGGGGAAAGGGGATGGGGGTGGGATGCGGATTGGGAAATTTTAAAGGGCTTCTTTCCGGTCGCCCGGACGACGCGAAGGCTTTCCACTTTTCTGCGGGCGGCGTTGTGTGGCTGCGCGATGGGGGCGGCCCCCTGCCCGTCCCGGTACTGTACTGCGGCTCGCGACGCCAATGGGGGATGGGGGGTGGCCGACCCGATCCGCCTGGCCCGGCTGACACCTGGGACCCGGGGGCTGAGATATTTTTTTCCCAGCCGGCCAATCTTATCTCCGTTTCGTACGCCTCACAACAGTTGGGCTGGTCGGTTTCCCTATTTAGGGCTTTTACGGTTACCCTGTATCCGCGCGATGTCTAGATTCATCGACGCGCAAGTGGTTCCTAAAAATGGAAATATCTTAACGACGGCAAATATCTACGCCATGCACCGATAGTAGTACTGTACACTTTGACTTTGGTGTCCTGTTTCCGTTAGGTCGCGCAGTAGTGTGAGGTGAGCCACATCTTGCTGTGTCACTTGGACTTTTTCCACTATATTGTCAAGGAGCAAAGACGAAGAAACAACTCATATCATATGGATTGAGAAAGCTCAACTTCATGCGAGTAAAAAGGCTGCATAAGTAAAATTAAATAACAGCAACATTAGATACAAGTGACATGAGCCATTGCTACCATTATGGAATGGCACTCTTGTCTTTTCCTCCCATGTTTAAATTTTTCTTATAATTTTTCCATCGATCTATTAATAATCATCAAACGTAATATAAAATAGCTTAAAAGTAGTAAAAATACAAATAGATTCATGAACCACCTAGAAACGACTACAAAAATTTGCATGAGTCGAAGTCGCGCTGCCGCCCTCGCCCTCCATCAACTGGGGCGGACAAAACTTCTCATAGTAGACCTTGTTATATAATCTTTTTTTTAAAGTGTAATTATCATTAATGAGTACTCCCTCCGTTAGGGATTATAAGGCCCGAGAGCTCTTTAAAATTTTTGGTTATTATAAGTCCCCTCCCATTTATTAGTCTCTCTCCTCTAATGCATGCTCTTCTTTTTCTCGATCTTCTCTCATGCATGTGTAACTATTGGTGCATGTAGTAATCAAGAGGATGAGTTATTGATTTTTTTTAATCCTATCAAAATGGTTCATAGGCCTTATAATCCCTAACAAAGGGAGTACAAAGGATGTACCTACCTTTGAACATGTCCTAAATCTTGGAGCCTAAACATAAGCCTGCGTAGGTCACAACAGAGACCAAAGAAAATATCTATTTTGGGCACTTTCATCCTTAAAATATCTTGTGGAATACAGAGGAGAATATTCTGGCACAAAAAAAGTAAGGATGCTAAAAGTAGGGGCTGGATTCAGCATGCCACCATATTTAGGCTTTCGTAAGAGTGACGAAAGGGATAATTCTATGCACTAATTTTAGCCATGTCCGTTATATATTCTCTTGGTATTTTTACTGCGCAATTAGAGTGTTGCATGACCACTAGTAGAAAAAAGGGCTTTGGTTCGCATCCAATTCTTGCTCTAGTCACGGGCGTGTCTTGGGTCGGGACTAGTGTGAGCACTAGTCTTGGTTCGTCTCGTTTTCAGCGGCTAGAAGGCTGGGAAGCTCTAGTCTCAAGTTGTTCCGTACTTTTAGTCCCGGTTAGTGATACGGCTCGGGACTAAAGGGGTGCGGGTGCGGGCAACACCTTTTAGTCCCGGTTGGTGTCTCTAACTAGGACTAAAGCAACACCCTCTAATCCCGGTTTGAGACATCAACCGGGACTAAAAAAATCTAGCAATTTTTTTGGCGGTTTTGCCACGGCAGGAAAACGGGCAAAAATCCTGTCGCGGCAGGAGATTTCTGTCCACCACAACACCCCTCCCTGATCGCCTTTTCTAGTTTCAGAAGCATGGCGCTAATACGTCGGAAACGTATCTATAATTTTTGATGTTCCATGCTTGTTTAGTATCTACTTTGCTTTGCTTTGTCTACACTTTGAGGTGTTTTTATATGTTTTCCGGTACTAACCTATTAAAAAGATGTCGTTGTGCGGTTGCCTGTTTTCATATGTTTTTTGGTTTCAGAAAATCTAGTAAGGAAATATTCTCAGAATTGGACGGGACAAAAGCTGAAAGGGCATTTATTGTCATAATCATTTTTGGTGTTCGTTAACAACAAGTAGATTATTTTACAGTTTGTCACTGTCCATAGGTTGGTATCATGATAAGTGAAAAGCACCCTCACACTTGGGAAAAGTCCCTACTCATGTGACACAGTTCTGAAAATTCCAGACCGGAGTCTCCGGTCTGCCTAGACCGGAGTCTCCGGTGTGGTCCGGAGGTTCCGGATCTGTCTCCGGGAGTGACTTCAGAATCTGGGCTGGGACATACTGTATGGGGGTCTGGAGCCCTGTCCGGAGGATACCCCGGAGTCTCCGGTGTTGGCTTAGTCCGGAGTCTCCGGTGTTGGAAGACCGAAGTCTCCGGTCTTGTTGGGTCATGGATGGCCTGGGTCATTCAGATGGGCGGTCCGGAGGCTGGTCCGGAGATTGGCTGGAATCTCCGGTGTAGACCGGAGTCTCCGGTCTACAGACCGGAGTCTCCGGTCTGACTTTTCTACAACGGTCAGAAAACGGTTCGTGGAGGGAGCTACCTATAAAAAGGGACCCTTATCTTCTTCCTCTAGTGGCTCGAGCTGCTCAAAAACACCAACTCCATTAGAGCCACCAAATCTACAAGATCTCTCCATCCAACCATCTAAAGTCATTGATCTTTGGAGAATCGAAGGAGGAGACCTTGATCTACAGCTTCACCAAGAGAGATCTTCATTTACCCCTCATTCACTTGAGGGCCCCCAAGCTCTAGCATTTCTTTGGAAACCCTAACTTTGATTTGGTTCTTACAAGGTTGTCTTTGATTTGGTTCTTACAAGCTTGTCTTTGATAGTGATGAAGGCCTCTCCATGGACCACCCCGATGAAGTCAAGATTCCTCATAGTCAATATATGGCCTTCCATGCAAAGAACTTTTGGAAGAATCCCGCCAAGGCCAAGATGGAAATGCAACAAAGAAGCAACCCAAATGGGAAAAGAGAAAATACTACTAGATTGAGAACTTGCTTCAATTGTGGTGACCGCTATCACTTTGTGGCAAGTTGCCCCTATGAGAAGAGAGAAGATCATGGGGGTAAGCTTGTGTTGAAGAAGACTCTCAAAGCACCTTACAAGAAACCCTTCATCAAGAAGAATCCCATCAACAAGAAGTCAGGAGAAATTGTCTTGATCACTCATGGAGAATACTCCTCCGACAATGAAGATTATGAAGATGAGGAAGAGGAAACTTCTAATGGTGTGGCGGCTCTACCACTACTTCTACTCCGACATTCTCACTCTTCGATTCTCCAAATGAGAATTATCCCGTCAAGAACGTCACTTGCCTTATGGCAAGAGGAACAGAGGTATCTTCATCATCTCACTCCACTCCTTTAGCTAATGATGAAATTGATGGTGAGATGTCTCTTGATGTTAAAAGGGAATTAATTGCTTTCGATTAGTTTATGACTAACCTACAAGGGGATGCTAAGATACATTTTGGTAACATCTTAGATCAACTTTCCCACACACAAGAGCTCCTAGATGTAAGATGTAAACTTGGGCATGAACACATGATTGAGCTAGAGCTTTAAACAATGCTCTAGAAGAAGAACAAGAAACTAGGATGTCACTTGAATTAAAACTTGAAGGGCTTGATGAGGCCAATGACATTATAGTTAATAAACTCATCAAAGAGCGTGATCATGATATTGCTAAATACAAAAGAGCTAAAAAGGACAAGATTGAGTTTGGTGTGGTTCATGAAAAACTTGCCGAGGACTTTAGTTTGCTTAACAAGGCTCACGAGGCTTTGGAAAGTGAACTGTTGTCACTCACAAAGTCCCATGAAATGCTTCAAACTCAATTGGCCAATATTCCTTCACCTAGTAACTTCATTCCATCTAGTAGTACAACTATTCTTGAAGAAAATGCTAGGTTGAAGGGGGGGCTAGCCAAGGCCGCATTTCCACAAGGCAACAAGTCCATTGATGATCTTTTGAGTAAGCAAAGGCCTAGTGGTGATAAAGGGGGCATTGGTTTTGTCTCCAAAACTAAGAAGAAGAACAACAAGAAGAAGGCCAAACCCACACAAGAGACCAACAAGGCCATTGTGGATAGTAAGACCACAAGTGGTAAAACTATGTCTCATAATGACTTTGCGGGAAGTGCTAACCCTCACTATGTTCTAATGTGTGATTATTATGGTGATGTGTATGCACAATATGTTGGCCCATATGATGGTTATATTGCCTGGTCTATTTGGGTTCCCAAGACCCTTTTTGCTAACAAAAGAGGACCCATTGAAAATTGGGTACCTAAAAATTAGCTTGATCTTTTGTAGACATATGCTTCCGGAGGGTCAAAGTGGGTGCTTAGTAGTGGTTGCACAAGTCAAATGACCGGAAGCTCGTATATTGTCCAAGATCTAAGGCCAACTGATGATCAAATATCTGTTACATATGCCGACAAGTCAAAGTCTAAGGTAATGGGTTTCAGCAAGGTAGTGGTCGCTCACGACATTACACTCGTGAACGTCATGCTTGTTGAGACCCTTGGTTACAATTTACTTTCAGTCTGTGCTCTTGGAAAGAGGGCTTTGCCGTCTTTATAGATGATGTTATTGTGGTCCTCATGTGGAGCAAGTCCCTCAAGGTCGCTTTTGTTGGGTACGTCGAACATGACTTGTATGTGGTGGACTTTTCGGGTCAAGCCACTACAAGTGCGATGTGGTTATTCGGAAAGGCTGATGTGGGTCGGTTATGGCATCTCCGACTAGCCCATGTCAATATGAGAACTTTGCAAAGTCTCCACAAGGAGGGCCATATTGTTGGATTAAAAGAAAATGTTTCCTTTGCCAAAGATCATGTTTGCAGGGCATGTGTTCTAGGGAAGATGCATGATGCTCCTCACAAGCCTAAGAATCGCATCAAGTCAACCAAGATCTTGGAGCTCCTCCTTGTGAACCTCTTTGGTCCTCCATATCATGCAAGTCTTGGTGGGAAGAAATATTGCTTGGTGATTGTTGATGACTTTTCAAGATACTCTTGGGTTTATTTCTTCAAGTTGAAGAGTGAGACCCAAAAGACCTTCATCGACTTCATCAACTTGGTTCAACAGCAATACAATGTTCCCGTGTTGATTATAAGAAGCGACAACGGCACCGAGTTCAAGAACTACACCTTGAATGATTTCCTTAGTGATGAGGGGATAAAACATCAATATTCCGCTGCATACACCCCTCAACAAAATGGTGTGGCCGAAGGAAGAACCGGACTCTTATTGAGATGGCTAGGACCATGTTGGCAGAGTTTAAATCTCCATACAACTTTTGGGCCGAAGCCATCTCCACCGCTTGCCATGCTTCAAACCGGCTCTAACTCCGCAAAGAAATCAACAAGACTCCATATGAAATACTTACCGGTAACAAGCCCAGCATATCTTACTTCTGGGTGTTCGGTTATAAGTGTTTCTATCTCATAAAAGGTGTTCGTTTGTCAAAATTCGAGTCTAAAGCATTAGAGGGTATTTTTGTTGGCTATGGTCTCGAATCTCACACTTATAGAATCTATGATAAACTCTCCGGATCCGTCATAGAATCTTGTAGTGTGACCTTCGAAGAATATGATGGTCCCCAAGGGGGGCATGTTGATGCTTGTGATGCAGATGATGAAATGCCTCAGGATGCCATAGGAAGAATGGGTGTGGGATATATCTGCCCCGTTGAGGAAACCCTTATGGCGGATCTAGAAGACTATGCTCCACTCAAGTGGAGCCCTCATCTTCACAACATCAACAAGCTCCATCCATCGAGGAGGGCAATGACTCAAGCCAAAGACAAGATGTGGACCCTCAACATGATGATCATAGTGACAACTCTAGTCAAGGGGAGCTTGATTGATTCTCCAGGATGTCAAGTGGTGCCAAGGCAATTACTCAAGGAAGATCCGTATAAACTGCTTTGAGACAAGCTCAAATTGATGCTAGAAGAGCACTTGATCAAGACCAAGGTCAATCTTTGCCTCTCAATGAAGAGAATGATTCCGATGATGATCAAGGTCAAGTTAATGGTCAAGACGAGGACGAAAATGATGAAGAGGGTCCCCCAAGAAACAACACAGAGATCCACGCTCGTCGCAAAGCTAGAAAGGAAAGAATGTTGGAATTAAGAGACCACTCTCTACAAAATGTAGTTGGTGACATAAGGAAAGGCATTTCCACAAGAGCACAATTGAAGAGGTTCAGTGAACACCAAGGACACATCTCCATGATTGAACCAAAGAAAGTGTGGGAAGCTCTTGAAGATTTGGATTGGTTAGAAGTTATGCACAAAGAGCTCAACACTTTGAGAGAAACAAAGTATGGAAGTTAGTTGAGAAGCCAAAGGATTGCCGCAATGTTATTGGAACAAAGTGGATATTCAAGAACAAGCAAGATGAGCATGGAATTATAGTAAGGAACAAGGCTAGATTGGTTGCACAAGGGTACTCTCGAATTGAAGGCATTGACTATGGAGAGACTTATGCACCCGTGGCTCGCCTTGAGTCCATCTGTATCCTTCTTGCTTATGCGGCACATCATAACTTCAATTTGCAACAAATGGATGTAGAGAGTGCATTTCTTTATGGTCCACTAAATGAGTTGGTATATGTTAAGCAACCCCCGGGATTTGAGGACCCCAACTTCCCAAACCATGTCTACAAACTTGATAAGGCTCTCTATGGGCTCAAGCAAGCCCCACGCACGTGGTATGAGCACCTTAGAGAGTTATTGTTTGACCGTGGATTTGAGGTTGGGAAAATCGATCCCACTCGTTTTACTAATAAAGTCAATGGGAGCTTTTTGTATGCCAAATATATGTTGATGATATTATCTTTGTCTCATCTAACAAAGCTTTTAATGATGAATTCTCAAAGCTTATGTCTAGTAGGTTCCGGATGTCCTTGATGGGGGAGTTGAGAGTATTTCTTGGTTTTGAGATCAAGCAAGTTAGAGGAGGGACATTCTTCAATCAAGTCAAGTATACTAAAGATATTCTCAAGAGATTCAAAATGCAAGATTTAAATGGAGCTCCTACTCCCATGGCTACAAAGACTCATCTAGAACAAAATCCAAATGGTAAAGATGTGGATCAAAAGGTATACCGGTCTATGATTGGTTCTTTGCTTTACCTTTGTGCATATAAACCTGATATTGTGTTGAGTGTAGGTGTGTGTGCAAGATATAAAGCGGCTCATAAAGAAAGCCATTTAATGGCGGTCAAGAGAATCTTTCGATATTTATTTCATACCCCATTTTATGGTCTTTGGTATCCTCAAGGCTCAACATTTGCTCTTTGTGGATACATGGATTCGGATTGGGCGGGTGATAAGGATGATAGAAAATCAACATCCGGGGCTTGCCAATTCCTTGGTAGGTCCTTGGTATGTTGGTCTTCTAAGAAGCAAAATTGTATATCTCTCTCCAGCGCCGAAGCCGAGTATGTGGCAGCTGCTAGTGCTTGCACCCAATTGCTATGGATGAGGCAAACTTTAAAGGAATACAGTGTCCATTGTGACAAAGTGCCTCTTCTATGTGACAATGAAAGTGCCATTGTAAGGTTCCCAACCTTTAATAAGGTAGAGATCCCTGTGTTTACAATGCTAGTCCCTGGATCAATAGCTAGCATCCATAGTTAAGATGTAAT
This sequence comes from Avena sativa, assembly GCA_916181665.1. NCBI lineage: Eukaryota > Viridiplantae > Streptophyta > Magnoliopsida > Poales > Poaceae > Avena > Avena sativa. The sequence continues at coordinate 423,294,725 of OV702293.1, forward strand.
ATCAAGAAACAAAGGTCATAATACAACTTTATAACCAGGAATAAAATAATTTATTACATCTTACATAGCTCATTTGGCTATTACATTACATTGCAGCAGAATATCTATAAGCATGGGGTCCTTCATCTTCAAAGTGCCACAGGCAGACATGTTGGATGTAGACTTGTAATCCTACTTCACTAATGTCAAACAAACCTGCAACATAACAAGTTACAGCCACAAGGGTCAATACATTTGAATTGTATTGGCAAGTGATACTATGGTAGCATAGTGGAGTCTATCATCTATATGCATTTGGCTAAGTGGAGCTTAGGCTTGCTTTGCTCAAAATAGATTTTCCTTATCATTTGAAATCACTAAGTTTTTGCTTTGATAAAATCACCCAAGGAACCACCAATAGGAATTGGTGAACCTTAAACCCTTGTTCAACCACAAGTTTTTAACTTAGAAATTTGGATGAGGAGATTCTTGATAGCTTCCATGTCTTGATGCTCAAATTGTCCTTTGCCAGGGACATGGCTAAGTACTTAGATTTTATACTCTGCAGAGGTGGTGCACTTTCCCCACAAGACTTGGTTTCACCAAGACAAGATCTTTCAGAAGCCTTCCCTTAGACCAAAATGGACGCGTTCCAACCTATCAAAACCCTACCACCAACTGTCCATTTGGCTAAGTTATTGCAACCTGTATGATCCAGGCAGAGCCCATATTGCCATGTGGCTGCACTTGAAGCTTCTCAACATTTGACATCTCAAATCTCTTTGTTCCTGGGTGGCCATCCACAAGTGAGATACACAAGGTTCACCAGTCCCCTGGCCTTGTGTAACCACTCAACACAAACCATTCCTTCCATTCCACCCAGGTGATTCATTCACTTAGTTGTTTTATTAAACAAAACACATGTCCTCAGACATAGAATTTTTTCCATAGCATGAATATATATTCCACCCTTGTTTTCTACTAGCTAAGCTAAGCATGATAGTAGTAGGAATCTTAACTTAGGAAATTTCTACTAAGGTTACATCTACTAGGATTTCCCATAGCATGGTTTATACTTAGCAAAATTCCATTCAAGTCCTACTTAGAAATATCACTAATGCATAGTGAAAATAATGGGACAAAAGTATGAAGCATCACTTGCCTTTTTGGTAGAGGGTATAAGTTCACTCCTTGTCCTTGCAACAATCACACTCTTCAAGTCACTACAATTCAATCAAGCAAGGCACAATCTCAATCTACCAATCAAGCAAAACATCACATAAAATAATAAAACAAAAAATAATGCATGCAAGCATGCAAGAGATTGTTTTATTTGGAGAAGTGGTTTCTAATGGTTCATAAACATTTGGAAACACCTATTGGTCATTTTATAAAGTGGCAAAGTCATTTGCAAAAGGTTTCACTTTATAAACCATTTTCTAAAACAAGGTGTTATTTTATGTGGTGTAGAAATGTTTTTTTAATAGGGCATTAATATATAGGTTTCACAAAATATGTTTTCAAATCATAAAACCTTGTGTTTAGGGTCAGAGAGTTTATTTCCAAACATTTCTCAAAGGTTTTCATCCAAAATCATTTTTAACAAATAAACCATATTTTTATTTGACTAGAAATGGTTTAAATCAAAGATTCATTCTTTTGCAATACCAAATACATTTTTGTAACCAAAATTTTTTCCTATGGTTAGTAGGTTCAAAACACACCATTTGCCAAAGATTTTACCCTCAAAATCATTTTAGAATAATTTTTATAACCTAAACAAGCATACATAAGTTTCTGCAAAAACAAACATTTTAACAGAGTCTTTTTACTAAACAAAGTGCATGGTTGGCTAGGGCTTGTCTTTCTGAATCCAATGATATAAAGTTTGCAAAATTTGGACGTGTAGATTAAAAGTTATAGATTTTACAAAATGGAATATCTAATAGAACTATTCTGTTTTTAAACAAATCAGCAGGGACACGTGTCTTGATCTAATACGCTGGTACCGATTCGTCTGGATCACGCGCTGTGAGACGTTAGATCAAGTTACATCGCACGGATCAGATCAGCCCATAACGCTTCGTTTAATGATTCTATCGTGGCCATGGGATCAAGATCTAACGGGCAGCCTTGCCTGGACCAAATACTGGCGGCGCAAGGTCAACGGCGAGCGGCGGCACGCTCGGACGAGGGTGGTACTGGGGATGCAGGGAGCTAGAGGAGGAGTGGGGTATCTCACCGAGCTCGCGGGGCTGCGCTGATTCTCGACGTGGTCTCCACAGGGTCAGGGGCGCACGGGGGTGACGGCAATTGCTCGCCGGAGTCCCTGCTTCCGTCGGGCACGCTCGGCCGTTGTCGGGGACAAGGCTACAAGGCACAGGAGAGCGAGATAAGGGGTCCGTTAGATGCACGAGGGAGAGTAGAACCTGCGTGTGTCAACGAGAGGGGAAGGGGCGAACGGAAGCTACCTGGGGCACTCGCCGGAGTTCAAGCCGAAGACGGTGGTGAGTGGCGTTGAGGTTGCCGATGCTAGGGAGCTTGCACGGTTGAGCTAGGAGTGCTGGGAGATGTGCCAGAATCTGTGGGTCAAGCTCGTGTGGTCGAGGGGGCGAGGGGCGGTAGGGTCTGGCCGGAATTGATGGAAGCACTCGCTAGAGACAGTGGCGGTGTATCGCGAAATTAGGCAGCCTGGGGGCGCACTAGGGTGGGGGATTGAGGGGGAAACGGAGAGGAGGGGGAGGCGGTTAAGTAGGCATGGTCGCGGGGCGGGGTTATTGCGCCATTAATGGAGAATTAAGCTCGCGAAATCAATGCAGAAACGGCGACGAGGGCGTGGTCTTCGCGGGGAGGAAGAAGGCTGGGTGGTGGGGTCGGGTTGACAGTGAGATAGAGAAGGGGTGCGATGGGGTCCATCTGTCAGCGGCCTCGTGGGTTCAAATGCGGGTGCGAATCGTTTTCTGCGGGAGAGAGAGGGAGTGGGCTGGACTGGGCCAGGTGGGTTTAGCTGGGCTGGGTCGGCTTGATTCCTTTTTTTTGTTCTGTTTCTGTTTTTCTTTTTCCTTTTCTTTTATTCTGTTTTGGTTTTGTTTACTTAATTCAAACATCCATTTGAATTCAAAACCTTGCCAAATTTTGTGTAGCTTTGAACACTGATTAGTATTGTATTCTGATGTCAATTTTTGAATAAAACCTTATTCATTTTGGGGGTTTAATAATAATTTTAAACCTCTATTTAAATTCTTTAAACTTTCCAATTCCTTTCAGTAGGTTTTTATTTGTTTAGTTGGTTCAAATAATTCATCTTGAATTATTTGGAAGGTATTTTAATATGATTTATTAATCATTTAAGATTGGGTATTTGTTTTAATTCCCATAGGGTTGGTTTAAGTCATTTTATTTTATTTTGGAAATTCTTTATCCCATTATTTTATTTGGATTGGGATTATAATTCATTCCACTTGTTTATGGGTTAGGCCAAGATTTGGTTTGGTCTTTAAATACTCTTTATTTAATATTTCTTTCTTCATCTTATAAAATCCATATCTTTTTAATTAGGGATTCAAACTTGGGAATTCCAATTTGTGAAATCTTGTTTAATATTTGTTTATCTTTTTAAATCTCTTTAGGATTATTTGCTCACCATTTGGTATGGGTTTCTAGATAGGTTCTTTATTAGCTTTGGGAATTCAATTTCTTATCTTGTTAAATTCATAAGATTTTATTTATGGTTCCAAATTGAGTGAAACCAATTTATATGGCTTTATTTTTTTCTATTTGTCTTTCTTGATCATTTGTGAATGTTTGTTGACAAATTTTTATATGGATCAAATCCATAGGCTTGGAGATAACTTTGGAAATGATTTTATTTCCATTAGGGTTTAGGGTTTGGATTTATTTTTCCAAGTGTTTAAATTTCCAGATACATTCATTGAGGAATGCAATTCCCTTGATTTGGATTTTGTTGAGTTCAAACTTTTACCAAAGTTTGTTCAAGATGGGATTTTAAGTTTCCTTTTTGAAACAAAAAGTTTCTTTTCACCCTGATTTTCAACAAAATTTTATTTTGTTTATTTTATTTTTCACATTACAAGATTTGGAAAATCTTGGGATGTGACAGCCATCAAGATTGCCTACAACCCGGTGGATCACACAAGGACAAAGCATATTGAGATTCGCCATCACTTCATTAGAGATCATGTTGCTCGAGGTGATATTGATCTATCATATGTGTCAACCAAAGATCAACTTGCTGATATCTTCACAAAGCCACTTGATGAAGCAAGGTTTTGCGATTTGAGGAATGAACTAAATGTCGTAGATTCAAGGAGCTTGACTTGATTTTCTTGCATTCTCACCTTTGTTTCGACCCATATTTGGTTTAGGTATAGGCATGGATATAGGGGGAGTGCGGTCCTAATTGATTGGACCATCCCTCCCCCATTATGCCCAAAGCAATCAAAATCATTCTTCTTAATATCATTTTGTGATATGTGTGCTTAATGATGAGTTTCGGTAATGGACCCAAGATATATCTTCGTGGTGCCAAGCCGAGTATACTCAAATATGATGGACATGGCCACCGCCCTCTCAAACTTGAGAGGTTGGTGCTTACTCATGTTTGTCATTCGCTTGATTTTAGTCTCTTGGAGTTTTTCTGAATATGTTTGGTGAATTCCTATGGCTCTTGTTGGCTCTTCGCAGTTTGATGTCTCAACCCAAGCCTTCTCCCTGTCTTAAACCTGTCTATCTCTCATATATGCCCCCAAACACCTATCCTGGAGCTTTTGGTCAAGGAGGACCAGAGTCTCCGGTGTACATGCACCGGAGTCTCCGGTGTACATGCACCGGAGTCTCCGGTGTAGACCGGAGTCTCCGGTCCAGACGGTTTCTGCCACTTAAAGTAGGGGGAGGGGTGAACTGCTACAGCAGTTCCTCATTCTTCACCCTGTCCCCTACCTCCAAACTCGTTGCCTCCTCTTCCAAAACTCCTCCCCGGAGGTCAAGAAGCCCCCGGGATCCGCTGTGCCGCCGGCCAACCCTCTCCTCTCCTCCATTGGGTCATTCCCACCGGAGGAATTGATCCCATGGACAGATCTGGTACCTCTCCTCTCCTTTTCCTCCTAGGGTTCATATCTAGATGTGTTTTTGAGGATTGGTGTTGATTTGTCCATTGGAATCACTTGGTTGCGTGCACTTTAGTACTTTAGCCTTGTTGCATTTCTCGATCTACTAGATTCATCCTCACCAGCATCTCCACATCACATGCCTGAGCCTCTCGACCGGAGATTACGGACTGAGGACCGGAGACTCCGGTCCAGGACGGAGACTTCGGTCTCTAGGACCGGAGACTCCGGTATGCGGTGCGGAGACTCCGGTGGTGGATGAATCAAAACAGACCAGCAATGCATCAAAGCTCTTGTACTACATTGTTGGGACATATATACTCATCTCCATGCTATCTCCCTCACTGCTGTTCATAGGTGATGGTTCTAGTCGTCCTCGTCATACCAAGGCCAAGTCCCAAAGGGGCAATCCTCGCTATGATGAAGCGCAGGGTCAGTTTATTGTGCCTCCTTCCAACCGTAAACAACAGGCACGTGATGCAGCCTATTTGAAGAGGGACCAAGAGAGGGCTGAACGAGAGGACCGTGCCAAGAAGGCAAAATATGACAACCTTCAGTCCTTGGCCAAAATATCAAAAGAGGAGTACCGTGAGTTGAGAAAGACAGATTTCTATGTGCTGCCTCGTACCAGTGAGGACCCTCGTTTTTGGAGGAAGGAACAAGTTGTGTTCATGAAGGATGTGTATGGTGTGCTCACCAAATCACCTCTCTGCCCTCAGAAGTGCATGAGTGTTGAGAAGATGCGCCTCAACCCCTTCTTCAATAATGCTTTGTGGATCTGTGAGAAGCTGGGACTGTATAACTTGATGGAGCTGCGTGAAGATTACAATGTCCACCTTGTACAGCAGTTCTATGCCACAGTTGTGTTTGGGTCTGATCAAGACAAGACCATGGTTTGGATGTCTGGTACCACTCGCTGCACAGCTACATTCCATGACTTCGCCAACGTCATCTTTGAGATCTTTCATGGAGTATCCACTCCCGTTGGGCTGCGTATGCACTCTGCAGCTCTGGGTGAGAACAAGTTGAAGCTGGCACCTCTGTATGACGAGGGTGTTGTGGGGGGGTCCAAGGGACTCAAGACTCTCTACAACCTTATGCTGAGGATTTTCCGTCATACCATTGCACCAAGTGCTAGGAATGATGATGTGATTAGGGGTGGGCTTGTCAACCTTCTGTACCACACTCACCGGATCTATAATGCTGGACCAGAGGCAAATGCTGCACCTATTGATGTGATGGATTTTATTTTCGAGGATATGTTCCATGCTATTCTTTACAAGAAATCTCCTCCATATGCACCCTTGGTTATGAGGCTCATTAACTCCCAGGAGCATGATTCTCCACTTGGCATACCACCACACCTCACTGAGCACACTATGGTCTCACTGCAGCAGAAGGGGCGTATAGGGCCTGCTCCAAGGCGTCGCTATGGGGGTGATGATGAAGATATTGAGACTGAGAGGGCTCCCTCCCCACCTAGAGTTTGGAAGAAGAATGCCTCCAATTCCCCTATGCCTACTATGACTCGAGACTATGTGCATGAGCGGGTCAAGAAGGCCAGCTTTTGGGAAAGGACCCTTTGTTGCATGAACGTTGACATCCGTAAGCAGCGGCATGCATCCTACCAAAGCAACCGTCACATTGAGAAGCTCCTCAAGGAGATCAAGGAACAAGGTGATGGGGATAATGAGGAAGGTGAGGATGAATACAACGATGAGCATGGTGCTCAGCAGTCCACAGAGTCTGACCACACACTCTCGTTTGGGGCATGTAATGCCCAACATGATAGCCTGGTGGATTGGAAGACCTTTGCTGATGTCACCTCCGGGTTCGGGTACCAGGGTACCTCCTCCTCTCACCCTCACGACAAAGGGCCTGCTGTCCCTGAAGACGATGATGATGACTATGATGAGGGTGTTGATGACCAGGATGAGGATGAGGATGACGAGGATGACGATGACTACTAAGTTGCTGGGGCGCTAGCTTAGGTCTTTTCCCTTTTTTGGCATTTCGATGCCAAAGGGGGAGAAGACATTCTCATCGTTTTGCATGGATTTGGGCTTTGGATTTGCTACTATCTGCCTTCATTTGCCACATTCGAACTTTGAACTTCATGTGTGTTATTTGCTGTTCATGTGTGTGACTATGTGCTTGTGTGCACTGTCTATTGTAACTCATGTGAGATTTATGTGTGTTATTGTTGATACTATCTACCTTGCATGATTTACTTAATTATCTTATTGCACATAGTCAGGGGGAGCCCCACATATATTTTTATTCCATGCAAATCACTTATTGTCATCGAACACAAAAAAAGGGTGAGATTGAAAGGGCATTTATTGCCATAATCACTTTTGGTGTTCGTTAACAAAAAGTAGATCATTTTACAGTTTGTCACTGTCCACAGGTTGGTATCATGATAAGTGAAAAGCACCCTCACACTTGGGAAAAGTCCCTACTCATGTGACACAGTTCTGGAAATTCCAGACCAGAGTCTCCGGTGTGGTCCGGAGGTTCCGGATCTATCTCTGGGGGTGACTTCAGAATCTGGGCTGGGACATACTGTATGGGGGTCCAGAGCCCTATCCGGAGGATACCCCGGAGTCTCCGGTGTTGGCTTAGTCCGGAGTCTCCGGTGTTGGAAGACCAGAGTCTCCGGTCTTGTTGGGTCATGGATGGCCTGGGTCATTCAGATGGGCGGTCCGGAGGCTGGTCCAGAGATTGGCCGGAATCTCCGGTGTAGACCGGAGTCTCCGGTCTATAGACCAGAGTCTCCGGTCTGACTTTTCTACAACGGTCAGAAAACGGTTCGTGGAGGGAGCTGCCTATAAAAAGGGACCCTTATCTTCGTCCTCCACTGGCTCGAGCTGCCCAAGAACACCAACTCCATTAGAGCCACCAAATCTACAAGATCTCTCCATCCAACCATCCAAAGTCATTGATCTTTGGAGAATCGAAGGAGGCCTTGATCTACAGCTTCACCAAGAGAGATCTTCATTTCCCCCTCATTTACTTGAGGGCCCCCAAGCTCTAGTGTTTCTTTGGAAACCCTAACTTTGATTTGGTTCTTACAAGCTTGTCTTTGATTTGTATTAACAGCTTGCTTGTATTTTGGAGCCTCCAATTAAGTTGTGGATGTGTGCCCCGAACTTGTTGTAAAGGTGCCGGCTTCCACCTCGAAGGTTGCCGATATAGTGGAAGGTGGATCGATCCCTTTGGGGTGAGATTCATCGGAGAACAAGGGAGGCCTCTCGTGGCGTTGGTGGTATGAAACCACCCCTTCTCCAAACGTAGACGTACTTCCCCTCAACGGGAAACAAATCCTTGTGTCTCCGCGTCCACTCCTTTGGTTACTTCTATCCTTTACCGCACTTTACTTACTTGTTCTTGCTTAGTGTTGTGATAGTTATTGCTTGGTTGACATATAGGTAAATTCACCATAGTTGCATAATCTGGAGAATTTACCTTTCTTGTCAAACCCTAATATGAAAAAGAAGAAAATTTGAAGTAGCACCTATTCACCCCCCCTCTAGGTGCCCATACGATCCTTTCAAAAACCAAAGTCAATATTTCACCGAGGAGAACACGGAGTCTAGAGGAGAGACGGAGGGGAGCCACAGGGCGGCGACACCCCCCAGGCGCGGGCCCACCCTAGGCCGCGCCAAGGCAGGGTGTGGGCCCCCTAGCCGCCTCCCAGCCACGCCTCTTCGCCTATAAGAAGCCCCCGATGCGTAAACCCTAAGTACCCGATCAATATTCCACGAAACTGTCTATAGCCGCCGCCACCATCATCCCTAGATTGGGGGATCTGAAGCTCTTCCTGGTACCCTGCTAGAGGGGAGATCATCCCGGAGGCCTTCTTCTTCATCATGCCAGCCTCTGGTATGAAGCGTGAGTAGTTCCACCTTGGACTACGTGTCCATGTAGTAGCTAGATGGTTGTATCTCCTCCTTTGTGCTTTCATGTCTAGATCTTGTGAGCTCCGTTCATGATCAAGATCTCATCTATTTGTAATCATGCATGTTGTGTTTGCGGGGATCCAATGGATATTGAGATTACTATGTCAGATTGATTAATGGTTTTGTCTTATTGATTCTATCATGTCTGTGTTGTTTGTGATCTTGCATGCTCTCCGTTGTTAGTAGCTATCTTGGCCAAGTAGTTGCTATTGACTCCAAGAGGGGGTATTTATGCTCGATAGTGGTTTCATGCCTCTATTTAATCTAAGGGAAGTGACAGAAATCTCTAAGGTTGTAGATGTTTTGTTGCTACTAGGGAGAAAACAACGGTCTCTTGTTCATGGAACAAGTGGATTGTTTACCTTACACACTTTGCTTAAAGCAGTTGTCTGTTGCTTGCAACTTAATACTAGAGGGGGGTCGGATGATAACCCAAAGGTGGACTTCTAGTCATAGATGCAGTTGGATGGCGATCTATGTATCTTGTTGTATTGCCCAATCGAATCTCATAGGATCTTGATGTCTAGTATTGAATTGTTATGCCTTGCTCAATCCTGTCAATTGCCCTGCTATAATTTGTTTCCCCAGCATGATGATGTCTATGCACTTCTATTCTTGTAGACAGTTGTTGGGCCTCCAAGTGTAGAGGTTTGTAGAACAGCAGCAAGTTTCCCTTAAGTGGATTACTCAAGGTTTATCGAACTCAGGGAGGAAGTGGTCAAAGGTATTCCCTCTCAAGCAACCCTGTAATCAAGATACAAGAAGTCTCTTGTGTCCCCAACACACCCAATACACTTCAATCTTCCCCAATATTGGGCAATACTTTCTCCATCATGAGGGTGAAAATTATAAATATAATTCCTATCTTTGTGGATTTCATGAGGAGGATAAAATTTAGAGTAAAAGAGAGATTCAAGTTCCTTCAATTCCAAATGATGTGGATCATCTAGTAGCTCATACCACTCCCTTGCTTTGTCCCTAAGTGATAAAGAGAATAGCTTCCTCTTAACTTGGTCCATTGAAATACATGCACACTTGAACAACTCACATAATTCATGGATAAAAAGCAAGTGATCACCAGGATGGACAAATCCATCCCCAAAATAATAGTTATCCATGACACTATCAACAATTTTTGTAGGTATTTTAAAAGGGACACTTTCAGTATGTGGCTTTAAAATATCACGAGCATCATTAGAATTACCACATATGGGAGATAAAGTATCATCAGAGCAAATTTTCTTCCCTAAAGCTGGGGAACTAAAAACATCTTTCTCATAAAAACTATCTTCCCCAAGCTTAGACGTTTCCATAGCATTAGGAACAATGGTGTTCAGAAAATTCATACCAATAACATTGCTATTAGCATGCAAAGAAAGTTCCATAGGTTTTTTAATTTTCTCTTCAAACTCTTCATGTCCTAACTCAAGCTAAATACTATAAAGCTCTCTAATTTTGTTGTTGTTTTCCATTAAGCCTAACTAGTGAAAACAAGAAACAAAAAGACAAAATTGCAGAATCTAAAGGAAATAACTTCGAGCACTCACACCGGAGGATGTGAGTACCTTTTACCTTACCTCCCCAGCAATGGCACTAGAAAATAACTTTCTGGCTTGCTGTTGTGTAAGGTTCCCAACCTTTAATAAGGTAGAGATCCCTGTGTTTACAATGCTAGTCCCTGGATCAATAGCTAGCATCCACAGTTAAGATGTAATATCAAGAAACAAAGGTCATAATACAACTTTATAACCAGGAATAAAATAATTTATTACATCTTACATAGCTCATTTGGCTATCTCATTACAATGCAGCAGAATATAACAATAGCATGGGGTCCTTCATCTTCAAAGTGCCACAGGCAGACATGTTGGTTGTAGACTTGTAATCCTACTTCACTAATATCAAACAAACCTGCAACATAACAAGTTACAGCCACAAGGGTCAATACATTTGAATTGTATTGGCAAGTGATACTATGGTAGTATAGTGGAGTCTATCATCTACATGAATTTGGCTAAGTGGAGCTTAGGCTTGCATTGCTCAAAATAGATTTTCCTTATCATTTGAAAACACTAAGTTTTTTTGCTTGACAAAATCTTTCCCAAGGCATCCCTCAATAGAAATTGGTGATCCTTTCAACCCTTGTTCACCCACAAGTTTTTAACTTAGAAATTGGGATGAGGAGATTCTTGATAGCTTCCATGTCTTGATGCTCAAATTGTCCTTTGCCAGGGACATGGCTAAGTACTTAGATTTTACACTCTACAGAGGTGGTGCACTTTCCCCACAAGACTTGGTTTCACCAAGACAAGATCTTTTAGAAGCCTTCCCTTAGACCAGAATGGACGCGTTCCAACCTATCATCCCCTACCACCAACTGTCCATTTGGCTAAGTTCTTGCAACCTATATGATCCAGGCAGAGCCCATAATGCCAAGTGGCTGCACTTGAAGCTTCTCAACATTTGACATCTCAAATCTCTTTGTTCCTGGGTGGCCATCCACAAGTGAGATACACAAGGTTCACCAGTCCCCTGGCCTTGTGTAACCACTCACACAAACCATTCCTTCCATTCCACCCAGGTGATTCATTCACTTAGTTGTTTTATTAAACAAAACACAAGTCCTCAGACTTAGAAAATTTTCCATAGCATGAATATATATTCCACCCTTGTTTTCTATTAGCTCATCTAAGAATGATAGTAGTAGGAATCTTAACTTAGGAAATTCTACTAAGGTTTCATCTACTAGGATTTCCCATGGCATAGTTTATACTTAGCAAAATTCCATGCAATTCCTACTTAGAAAGATCACTAATGCATAGTGAAAATAATGGGACAAAAGTATGAAGCATCACTTGCCTTTTTGGTAGAGGATATAAGTTCACTCCTTGATCTTTGCAATGTTCACACACTTCAAGTCACTACAATTCAATCAAGCAAACAATATTTCAATCTACCATTCAAGCAATTCATCACATAAAATAATAGAAACAAAACAATGCATGCAAGCATGCTAAAGATTGTTTTATTTACAAAAAGTGATTTATAATAGGTTATAAACATTCTAAAACACTTATTAGTCATTTTATAAAGTGGCAAAATCATTTGCAAAAGATTTCACTTCATAAACCATTTTTAAACCAAGTCATTATTTTATTTGGTGAAGAAATGCTTTTAATAAGGCAACATTCTATAGGTTTAACAAAATATGTTTTTCAAACCATAAAATCTTGTGTTTAGGGTCAGAGAGTTTATTTTCGAAACATTTCCCAAAGGTTTTCCTCCAAAATCATTTTTAACAATTAAACCATATTTTTATTTGACTAGAAATGGTTTAAATCAAAGATTTATTCTTTTGCTTCACCAAATACATTTTTGAAACCACAATTTGTTACCTATGGTCAGTAGGTTCAAAACACACCATTTGCCAAAGATTTTATCCTCAAAATCATTTTGGAATAAATTTTATATCCTAAACATGCATACACAAGTTTCTGTAAAAACAAACAATTTAACAGAAGCGTTTTACTAAACAAAGTGCATGGTTGGCTAGGGCTTGTCTTGCTGAATCCATTTATATAAAATTTGCAAAATTTGGACGTGTGGTTTGAAAGTTATGGGTATTTCAAAATTGAACATCTAATAGACATGTTTCTGTTTTTAAAACAGATTTCAAGCCACGTGTCTTAATCCTATTCGCCCATACCGTTTCGTCCGGATCAGCTTCTCTGGCGTGTTGGATCTAAAGTAGATCGTGTGGCTCAGAAGCAAACATACCCCTTCGGGTTAGATTCTATCCTAATCGTCAGATCAAGATCAGACGGTGCTCAGCACACTTGCCAGAGATGGGCGGCGCTGGCGGCGGCAGGTGGCGGCAGCGGCGGTTACAGGAAGCGAGGGAGAGAAAGGTGTGGCTGACCAGGTTCGCCGTGGCGTGGGGAAGCTCAAGGTGGTGTTATCTCATCGAGGGGCGCACGGTGGTGACGGTAATCACTCGCCGGAGCTGCGCTGCGCCTCGGGCTCGTACGGTCGTCGACGGGGGCGAGTTCCTGTGGCATAATAAGGCAGGGAAAATAGTCAGGAAGGTGCGCACACTTGCAGGGGTTGCGATGGTACTCACCAGAACACGAGGGGCGCACTGGTTTGGCGTTAGTACCTCGCCGGAGAGGTAGCAGGCGACGACGCTTGCTCAGTGATGATGTTGTCGATGATTTACAGCACGCGCGGATGAACGGGCGACACTGGGAGGTGCGCCAGGAGGTGGGAAGTATGTGAGCTTGGTCGAGGAGGCAAGGGGCGGCAGAGCTTGGCCGGAATCGGCTGGGAAAGCCGTCGGAGACAGTGGGGTTCGGAGGAGAAATTTGTGCAGCCTGGTGGCTCCTGTGGGGTGTGGTCTGGGGGAGAAGGGAGAGGAGACCAGGGCGGTTAAGAGGGCGTCATTGCAGCACGAGATTAATCATCCATTAACGCGAATTGAAGGCTCGCATTCACGGCAGAAACAGCAGCGAGGTTTGGGGACGAACAAGTCGCGGGGTTGACGATGATGACGGGGCAGTGGGGCTGCGTTGTCAGCGAGAGAGAGAAAAAAAAGTGGGGTCCAGCGGTCATACTCTGTGCGGGTTTCTTTCGTGGTGAAAAACGTTTCGCTCGGGTGAGAGGGAGAGGTGGGCTCCTGCTGGGCTTACTGGGCTAGTTGGGCTGGGTCGACCTTGTTCACCCTTTTTTTGTTCTGTTTGTTTTTCTTTTTCTCATTTGATTTTTCTGTTTTGATTTTGTTTGGTCAATTCAAACATCCATTTGAATTCAAATATTTGCCAAATTTTGTGTGGGTTTAAATACTGGTTAGCAATATAATCTGAAGTCAATTTTTAGAATAAAGTTTTATTCTTTTTGGGGTCTTTAGTTTATTTAATTAGCCCTTGTTTTAAATCAATTAAGATTTAATAAAATTTCCAAACACCATTTGATTTTCCAAAACCTTCCAGATCTTTTCAGTAGGTTTTTATTTGACTATTTGGGTGTCAAATAATTCATCTTGAATTATTCGGAATAATTTAATATGATTTATTAATCATTTAAGATTGGGTATTTGTTTTAATTCAAATGGAATTAAATATAGTTTTAATTCCCTAAAGTTTATTTGGAAGATTTCTTTAATCCTAATTAAGTTGGATTAAACAAATTTTATTTCACTTGGGTAAATTCCAAAATACTATTTTCCCATGAATTATATAATTATTCTTAGTAGAGATTTGTCTTTATTAAAATAGGGATTTGGTTTAAGCCATTTTATTTTGATTTTGGAAAATTCTTTATCCATTTATTTTATTTGGGTTTTGGATTATATTTATTCCATTTGCTTATGGATTTGGCCAAGATTTAATTTGGTCTTTAAATATTCTTTATTTAATATTTCTTTCTTCATCTTATAAAATTCATATCTTTTTATTTAGAGATCCAAACTTGGTGATTCCAATTTGTGAAATCTTATTTAATTCTTGCTTATCTTTTTAATTCCCTTTAGGATCATTTGCTCACCATTTGGTATGGATTTATAGATAGGTTCTTTATTAGCTTTCGAAATTTGATTTCCTTATCTTATTATATTCATAAGATTTTATTTATGGCACCAATTTAAGTGAAACCAATTTATATGGTATTATAATATTTCTATTTGTCTTTCTTGATCATTTGTAAATGTTTGTTGACAAATTTTTATATGGATCAAATCCATAGGCTTGGAGATAACTTGGAATTGATTTTTATTCCATTAGGGTTTAGGGTTTGGATTTATTTTCCAAGTGTTTAAATTTCGAGATGCATTTTATGAGGAATGCATTTCTCTTGAGTTGGATTTTGTTGGATTCAAACTTTAATTAAAGTTTGTTCAAGATGGGATTTTAAGTTTCCATTTAAAAACAAAAGTTTCTTTTTACCCTAAAATTCAACAATAATTTATTTTATTTTTCACATTACAAGATTTGGAAAATCTTGGGATGTGATAGGCTACCACCCTTAAAATAAATCTCGTCCCGAGATTTGGGGAGGCTAGGGGTTACAAGTTGGCTCAAAACAACTAGGGTACTACCACCCTTAAAAAATTTCCAACTAAATTATATCTTGGCTTGCTTGGGATCTTGTTGAAATCTCTCTAGGCAAACATCTGCATAGTGTCCTTTGTTTCCACACTTGAAACATGTGACAAGACTGAGATCCTTCATAGGCTTTATCTTGTGCTTCATCTTTTCTAGACAGTTGCTTGCATAATGTCCTTGGTTACCACAATTGTAACATGTGATAAGATTGAGTTCTTCACGTATCTTCTATGGACAAGTTGCTTGTAGTGACCTCGGATCGATAAGGATCCTAAGTCCCTGTGATTAACATGCTAGTCCCTGGATCAATAGCTAGCACTCACAGTCGATGAAATATCATGTAAAACACAAAGTCTTTATTACACGGAGAATCCAGAGTATGAATTTATTACAAAATTACTTAGCATTAAGCTAGCTCAAATAACAGCGCAAACATAAAAGCAGCTTGAGTCCATCAACGCCCCAGGCTTGTCAAGTGTAGACTCGCGATCTCTACGCACCTTTCAATCTTCGGATTCTGCACATAAAACGTGCAGCCAACAAGTTGGGTCAATACTTTGAATGTATTGGCAAATTACACCAAGGAGAGAAAAGACTATCTCTACATGCAAGGCTAGTTTAGGCTGTAGAGTTCATTTGCTCAAAGCTAGTTTTCTTAAGTAGAGAAGAAGAAGAGAAGATTTACCCTACTTTGTAAACATTTGCTTAGGTAAAATATGGTCGAATGGCACACGAGGATATTACTCACCAAGTGTGCAAACAACCAAACACTTGGATATTACGCACCAAGTGTCACTTGGATATTACACACCAAGTTCCCCAAATCCCACCCATTGGCGATATTACTCACGCCATGGAGTTTTAAAACTTTGTTTAGAAAAGAGAGAGGAAGATCCTTCAGAGGCTCCATCCTTCAGACTCTCATTGTTGTTCTGTTACCGTGAACACGGCTGATCGATCAGATTGCAATACTCTCGAGAGTTTGTGCACTTTACCCACAATCCACGATCAAGTCCTTTTACAGACAAGACCATGGCGAGGCTTTCCCTTAGTATCCCCTCTACCTTCTGGATCCAACCGTGCCAAGAACCTCCAAATGTTGGTACCCAGGTGAGGTTTCCCACTAAGTACTAGGCCAAGACAAAGCCCATAATGTATTGTGGTTGCACTGGAAGCTTCTGAATTCTGAAACATGGCAAACTTCTTTGATTCCTGGGTGGCCTTCCTCCACCAAAATCTCACTCGTTGTCCCGACAACCATTCCGCCCAGAAGAAAACTTAGTTTTATTTTGAAGTGGATTTGAGAAGAAAAGTTTGCTCTAGAGAGCCTTTATACTTAGAAAAATTCTTTGTCTTTCGACCCCCCCAACGGTACTTTGTATATATAGCATAACAAGCAATACTTAGCAACAACAGGGGAACCTATTAGGAGGGTAAATCCTAAGTATAGAGCTACTCATGGCATACTACAAAAATCATCGCACTTGCAAAATAACACTAAGGAAAATTCTACTAGAACATCCTACACATGCATACTACAGAATTTTGAAGATTACATGCATAGAATCAAAACTGGGACAGAAGTTATGAACAAGTGGTGTAACTTGCCTTGATCCGAGCAGCACTCTACACAATAGCACTCCTTAGCGCACTCCGAACAATCTAACGAATCACAAACATAGATCTGATCACAACTTGCTCAAAACATATCATAGAGGTAATCATGCATGCATGCACATGGTATTTTATGCAAGGTTGGTTCTTCTAAATTGACCAAGGTAGAAAGATTGTGTTGCAATAGTGTAAGGGTGTCACTAGGATTGATTTCCCAAAGGTTTAGATCTAATTGAGTCACTAAAACAATTCCTAGGGTTAAAAGGCGATCAAACCATCTAATTAGCCCCAAACTAGATCTAATGATCTTAAGCAAGGTTTTATAATTTTGTCCAGTAGGCATTGTGGAAACAAAGTTATTGCAACAAGAATCAATTAAAACAGAATTTTAATTATTTTTATATAGTCTTGGTGCGGGTAATCCTTTCGGTTGTTTCTAGTATTTTGATGGGTTTTTCCTCATAGGTAAGTTCATTTTCCAATTGAACCTCATCTAGGGGAATGGTGTCTCTTAACGGTGTTTCAGCCATCTCCGGGTGACACTTCTTTAGTTGCGACACATGGAACACATCATGAACAGTCAGTCCTTCCGGTAGCTCCAACTGATAAGCAACTTCTCCTCTACGGGCCAGAACCTTATATGGTCCTATGAATCATGGGGCTAACTTGCCCTTGATTCTGAACCTCTTAACTCCTCGTAGGGGTGAAACTCGGAGATACGCACAGTCCCCTATTTCATAAGCCACATCTCTGCGCTTGGAATCATCGTAACTCTTCTGTCGGGATTGGGCTATCTTTAGCCTATCCTGAATCTGTCGTACCTTTTCTTCGGCATCCTTTATCAATTCAGGTCCAAAAAGACTGCGTTCACCAACTCCATTCCATAGCAGCGGAGTCCTACACTTCCTGCCATATAGAACTTCAAACGGAGCCATCTTGATACTTGTCTGGTAGCTGTTGTTGTACGAGAACTCGGCATACGGCAGGTTGTCATCCCAACTAGACCCATAGTCTAATGCGCAAGATCTCAACATATCTTCCATAATCTGGTTCACTCTTTCTATTTGGCCATCCGTTTGCGGGTGGAAGGCAGTACTGAATTCTAGTCGGATCCCAAGAGACTCATGTAGTTGTCGCCAAAACTTTGAAGTCAACTGGGTGCCTCTGTCTGACACAATTCCCTTGGGAACACCATGTAGGCTTACAATCCTTGACATATATATCTTAGCAAGCTTAGCACTTGTATACATGGTCTTTACGGGGATGAAGTGAGCCACCTTGGTGAAGTGGTACACCACTACCAAGATAGAATCAAATCCAGAACGAGTCCGGGGCAATCCCATGATGAAATCCATGCCTACCTTGTCCCACTTCCAGTCGGGTATAGGTAGTGGTTGAAGTAGTCCTGCCGGTTTCTGATGCTCGGCTTTAACTCTATTGCATACATCACATAGAGAAATATACTCTGCAATATCTCTCTTTAGGTTATTCCACCAGAATCTATCCTTCACATCCATGTACATCTTCGTGTTACCTGGATGAATTGAGTATGGCGAATCATGAGCTTCTTGTAAAATCATCTTCCTAATATCGGGGTCATTGGGAACGCACAAACGCTTCCCATACCAGAGGGTTCCTTGTTCGTCCAGACGAAATTCTTTTGTTTTTCCTTCGCTTATCCTGACTCTTATTTCTTCCAACTCTTTATCCGCCTTTTGTGCTTCCTGGATCCTTTCTTGGAAGGTGGACACTATTTCCATAGTTGCTACGTGTCCTTTCGGAACTATTTCTAGCCTGAGATCCTTGAATTGCTTGCATAGATCCTCTGGAAGTTCCCCTGCGGTAAGTCCATTCACATACACCTTACGACTTAAGGCATCAGCCACCACGTTTGCCTTTCCGGGATGGTACTGTAAATCCAAGTCATAATCCTTAATTAGCTCAAGCCATCTTATTTGTCTCATATTCAACTCCTTTTGGGTGAAGATGTACTTCAAACTCTTGTGATCTGTGAACACATCACAATGTTTGCCCATGAGGTAGTGTCTCCATACCTTGAGTGCATGAACCACAGACGCAAGTTCCAAATCATGTGTGGGGTAATTGTGTTTGTGGTTCTTAAGTTGTCGGGAGGCATAGGATACCACTTTCCCATCCTGCATCAATACACTTCCTAGTCCTTGTCGAGAAGCGTCACAATAGACTTGAAAATCTTTCTGGATATCAGGCAGACACAGAACTGGTGCCGTTACAAGGCGTTTCTTCAACTCTTGAAAACCTGTTTCACATGCCTCGGTCCATAGGAATTTCTTTTCCTTCTTCAATAGTTCCGTCATGGGTTTTTCTATTTTGGAAAAGTTTTCAATGAACCTCCGGTAATATCCTGCGAGGCCCAAGAAACTCCTAATACCCCCCCCCCCCCCCCACATTCTTGGGTGACTCCCATTCCGTCACGGAAGCTACCTTACTAGGATCTACGGCAAATCCTTTTGCTGACACAACATGACCAAGGAATCCCACTTCCTTTAACCAGAACTCGCACTTGCTGAATTTGGCATCAACTTGTGTTCTCTAAGTTTCTCCATAATAAGGCGCAGATGTTTCTCATGTTCCTTCTCATTCTTAGAGTATATGAGTATATCATCTATGAATACCACGATAAATTTGTCCAAATATTCCATGAACACCTTGTTCATCATGGTCATGAAGTATGTTGGGGCATTGGTTAGACCAAAAGACATCACGGTGTACTCGTACAATCCGTATCTTGTGGTGAATGCTGTTTTGGGCACATCCTGTTCTCGAATCTTTAGCTGAAAGTAGCCTGATCGCAGATCGATCTTTGAGAACACACTTGCTCCCTTTAACTGGTCAAACAAGTCATTGATGTTGGGAAGAGGATACTTATTCTTAATCGTCACTTCGTTCAACGAGCGGTAGTCCACAACCAGTCTCTTGGTTTTATCCTTCTTTTCCACAAATAGGACATGCGCTCCCCAAGATGACGCGCTGGGTTGGATGAATCCCTTGTCCAATTGTTCCCTAAGCTGTTTCTTGAGTTCCTTTAACTCGTCCACATCCATCTTGTATGGTCTCTTAGCTATCGGCCCCGTGCCTGGCATCAAGTCAATGAGGAACTCGATATCACGATCGGGTGGCATTCCGGGTAGCTCCTCTGGGAAAACATCTGGGTATTCCTTTACAATAGGTACCTCCTCCAAGCTAACCCCCTTAAGAGAGTTTACCATGGCTTCCTTAAGTGCAAAATTTGACTTGATACGGATTCTCTTCCCTTGCGGTGTTGTGAGTGTGACAGTTCTCTTGGCACAGTCTATGCCTCCCTCATATTCGGTCATCCAATTCATGCCCAAGATTATGTCTAATCCTTGTGATTCTAGAACTACTAGACTTGTGGGAAAGATGTGTGTCCCAATCCTTAGTTCTAGTCCCCGGCAACCGGAGTTTGCCACTATTTCTCCCCCAGGAGAACTTACCCTTAGAGGAAAATTTATAGTCTCTGTTGGTATCTTGCCTCTATCCACAAATACCCTTGATATGAATGAATGCGATGCACCAGTATCAAAAAGAACAACTACGGGAATATAATTGAGTTTGAACTTACCAATCACAGAGTCTAGAGCATCACAAGCATCCTCCATAGAAACATGATTTACCGTGGCTTTGACAAACGGATTTGGCTTCTTCCCGTTTCCATTGCCATGGTTGTGTCCATTTCCATTCCCATTCCCATTGCCATTCTTCTTCTCGGGGCAAGAGGTTGCATAGTACCATGTCCTGTTGCACTTAAAGCATGTCACCTCACTGAGATCCTTGCCATTGCTGCCATTCCCATTGCGGTTTTTATGCCCATTGTGTTTGTGGCCACCATGGTTATGACCGTTATGGTTGTGGCCATTATTGTTATAAGGTGGCGGTGAGGAATTGCGCTGCTTCTGGTATGGAACAGAGTGTTTGTGAGGGTTAGACTTCCTCTTGCGGTTTTCTATGCTCTTTCTTTTGGATTCAACCACAATGGCTCTGTCCAGGAGTTCCTGAAAGTTGTCAAATTTCTGAGCCACAAGCTGAATGGATATCTCATCATTGATCCCTCTTAAGAACTCCTCCTGTCTCTTGGCATCATTGGAAACATCATCGGGTGCATAACGGGCTAGCTTGTTGAAAAGCTCTCCATACTCGGTGACAGAACGGTGCAGCTGGTGTAGGTCGCGAAACTCGCGCCTCTTCAGAGTCATGATACCAGCAGCCACATGATGAGTGCGAAAATACAATTCAAACTGATCCCAAGTGATAGCATCAATGTCCGGGTGGGTGACTTGGTAGTTATCCCACCATTCTGCAGCAGGTACTTCAAGCTGGTGTGCGGCATAACGTACCCTGTCGGCTCCGACAGCTTTCATGGTGTCTAGCTTCTTGTTGATCGTACGCAGCCAGTCATCAGCGATGATTGGTTCAGTGCTGCTAGTGAAGGTAGGTGGGTTCAGCCTCAAAAACCGAGTCAAGCGATCCTGTTGAGGTGGTGGCGGAGGTGGTGGTGGTGGCGGGTTGTTGTTGTTTTGCATGTTCTGAGTGAGCAGTTGGATCAGCTAGTTCTGAGTGGCCAAAAGTTGTACTATTTCTGGAGGGATTTCGGAGTTCGCACGTCTGGGCGGCATCTGTGGGGTTCGAGAGAAAAGTTAAGAAATAGACAAAAAAGACTACGTAGTAAACTCCCACCCTTATGAAAACACACCAAGCACACAAGGCACACAAGACATAACAACACAGCTTAACACAGAAAATAGCCAAGTTTAATTAAACCAGATTTGTCTTGGTATTTATTACAATCGCGAATAACGTTCTACTATAGAATTAAAGGGGGTCCAACTATTACACATCTTCCACGCCTTCCTCTTCCTCGTCCTCGAACGAGTAGCCTTCCTGCTCTAGAGTTGTCTTGTACAACTCCATCTCCTTTGTGGTGGCTTCAAGCTTCTCTTGGAGGTTCTTTATCTCATCCTGCAGCTTCTTGGTAGTGGCTTCCAGCTGCTCCTGAAGTCCCTCCTTCTCGCTTTGTAGCTCCTCCACTAAACTTGACTTCTTTGCGGCTTCAAGTTGCTTTGCCAAGTCCCTCTTGGAAGCACGCACATCATTGATTATCTGGCAAAGGCCTTCAGTTTGCACTTCAGCTCCATCGATCTGCTGTTTGAGTTCCCTAATTCTCTTGTTTTTATTTATCACCCTCTTCTCTTGGTTAGCGAACTTCTTCTCTTGGTCCTGGAACTTTATCTCTTGGAGCTTCATTGCCTCCCCCTGCTGCTTGATCATTTCTTCCTTCTCCTTGACTAGGGCGCATAGCTCGTCGTTCTTCAACATCTCAAGGAAGGTGCCCTTTTCAAGGTCATGGATGTGGCACTCCAAATCTTGATATTGGGTCCTTTGGCGCTTGGTAGAAGTTCTTTCCTCAAAGGTTAACTCCATGGGAATTCCTTCCTCATCTCGTCTTCCAAAGAGGCCGCCGCAGTGTCCTTGGAGAGCTTCATGATGACGTCCACATAGGCGACCAATGAGTTGCTGCAAGCTGATGCTAAGGGCCTTCTCCTTGGAATCGCTAACAATGTGGATTGCTATGTCTTCCTCCGGGTCCTTGCCTCGCTCTATTCCTGGCTGGATGACTTTGACTCCCCAACAGCCGTCCTTGTGGAGTTTCTTCATTGTGCTCCCCTGGATTGTTAGGAGAGGAAGGTCCAAACGTGTGAGTAGGTCCATGAGGCATCCACCAAAGCGAAGGGGCTCGATGTCCGTGACTGTGTCATAGAGGAAGCTTGTCATCTTTAAGTTAGAAGAATGAAAGTTAGATACTTAAACAAGTAGAGGAAAACAGATACTAGAAGTGCGGAAAATAACTTAGTAGAAAAGCATGAAGGGCACAAGTTAGAGGTGGTTCCAATTCTAGGGTCACGTCCTACAGGCAACGATGTGCTCTGATACCATCTGTAGTGACCTCGGATCGATAAGGATCCTATGTCCCTGTGATTAACATGCTAGTCCCTGGATCAATAGCTAGCACTCACAGTCGATGAAATATCATGTAAAACACAAAGTCTTTATTACACGGAGAATCCAGAGTATGAATTTATTGCAAAATTGCTTAGCATTAAGCTAGCTCAAATAACAGCAGAAACATAAAAGCAGCTTGAGTCCATCAACGCCCCAGGCTTGTCGAGTGTAGACTCGCGATCCCTACGCACCTTTCAATCTTCGGATTCTACACATAAAACGTGCATCCAACAAGTTGGGTCAATACTTTGAATGTATTGGCAAATTACACCAAGGAGAGAAAAGACTATCTCTACATGCAAGTCTAGTTTAGGCTGTAGAGTTCATTTGCTCAAAGCTAGTTTTCTTAAGTAGAGAAGAAGAAGAGAAGATTTTCCCTACTTTGTAAACATTTGCTTAGGTAAAATATGGTCGAATGGCACACGAGGATATTACTCACCAAGTGTGCAAACAACCAAACACTTGGATATTACGCACCAAGTGTCACTTGGATATTACACACCAAGTTCCCAAAATCCCACCCATTGGCGATATTACTCACGCCATGGAGTTTTAAAACTTTGTTTAGAAAAGAGAGAGGAAGATCCTTCAGAGGCTCCATCCTTCAGACGCTCATTGTTGTTCTGTTACCATGAACACGGCTGATCGATCAGATTGCAATACTCTCGAGAGTTTGTGCACTTTACCCACAATCCACGATCAAGTCCTTTTACAGACAAGACCATGGCGAGGCTTTCCCTTAGTAGCCCCTCTACCTTCTGGATCCAACCGTGCCAAGAACCTCCAAATGTTGGTACCCAGGTGAGGTTTCCCACTAAGTACTAGGCCAAGACAGAGCCCATATTGTATTGTGGTTGCACTGGAAGCTTCTAAATTCTAAAACATGGCAGACTTCTTTGATTCCTGGGCGGCCGTCCTCCACCAAAATCTCACTCGTTGTCCCGACAACCTTTCCGCCAGAAGAAAACTTAGTTTTATTTTGAAGTGGATTTGAGAAGAAAAGTTTGCTCTAGAGAGCCTTTATACTTATAAAAATTCTTTGTCTTTCTAACCCCCCAACGGTACTTTGTATATATAGCATAGCAAGCAATACTTAGCAAAAACAGGGGAACCTATTAAGAGGGTAAATCCTAAGTATAGAGCTACTCATGGAATACTACAAAAATCATCGCACTTGCAAAATAACACTAAGGAAAATTCTACTAGAACATCCTACACATGCATACTACAGAATTTTGAAGTTTACATGCATAGAATCAAAACTAGGACAGAAGTTATGAACAAGTGGTGTAACTTGCCTTGATCCGAGCAGCACTCTACACAATATCACTCCTTAGCGCACTCCGAACAATCTAACGAATCACAAACATAGATCTGATCACAACTTGCTCAAAACATATCATAGAGGTAATCATGCATGCATGCACATGGTATTTTATGCAAGGTTGGTTCTTCTAAATTGACCGAGGTAGCAAGATTATGTTGCAATAGTGTAAGGGTGTCACTAGGATTGATTTCCCAAAGGTTTAGATCTAATTGAGTCACTAAAACAATTCCTAGGGTTAAAAGGCGATCAAACCATCTAATTAGCCCCAAACTAGATCTAATGATCTTAAGCAAGGTTTTATAATTTTGTCCAGTAGGCATTGTGGAAACAAAGTTATTGCAACAAGAATCAATTAAAACAGAATTTTAATTATTTTTCTATAGAATAAACACTCTAATCTAATGATTATAATCTACACCTAAAACCTTAATGTAAACTTGGAATATTATTGCATATCTGGATTCTACATAAAATTATGAATCCAACGGTATATTATAAGCTAAAATTGGCCAAATATTCAATTTTATATGATTTTCGCAATGTTTAGATCAAATCTGCAAAAATTGATCTAGCCCTAACTCAAA
Organism: Avena sativa; assembly: GCA_916181665.1. Classification (NCBI taxonomy): domain Eukaryota; kingdom Viridiplantae; phylum Streptophyta; class Magnoliopsida; order Poales; family Poaceae; genus Avena; species Avena sativa. Next base: position 423,319,469 of record OV702293.1, read on the forward strand.
ACGCGCCAGGTGGCGGCTTCCGATTGGCCCAGCTGGAGGGACGCGGCGCGGGCGCGGCGCTGATGCGGCTTGCCACGCGGCGCTGACGATCCCCTTGCTTCCTCCTCCGACTGCGGTGCACCGATGCTCCTCCTCGCTCCTGGCGGCGCTCCGGCGAGAAATTGGCGGCGCTTCGGCAGTGATCGCGATAGGGTTTTTGGGAGGAACGATAGCGGGGGGGGGGGGGAGTCAGCTTATATATCCCCAAGTCTTGGGGAAGGGGGTGGCCGAATCTCGTTTGAATCGGCTTATCCCGACGCGGCGGCGCTCCGTGTCCGCCATGGTCTCTGGGAAGGAGGCGATGGGGGCGGGTCCACGTGTCGGTGGCGGAGGGAGGGGGGCTGTGGGCCGACGCTGCTAGCTGGGCCCCTGGCGACGCGGTGCGGCTGCTGCGGCTGGTGGCGGTAGGTAGTTCACGGGCCGGCTTAACTGGCCCGCTTAGGTTAGTTAGCCCTTTTTTTTCTCTTTGTTTTTAATAATTTCTGTTTTACTAAAACTTAAATATCTTTTGCATATAAAGTCCAAAAAGGTTGAAACCAACTTCAAATTTTTTGTAAAAGGAAGGTGGTCATCTTAGGACCATGGTTTAACTGTTTTTCCATAATTTTTAGAAGGGGTCAAACTACTACAACAATAATGCTTACATATGAAAAATTTTAGTAGGGTTTTGGTAGGTTTAGATGTTAGAATTTTGTTGCAAATTTTATTTGTAGGATGCAATGATGCAAGGATGATGCATGGCACTAATAACATCCTAATATAAAATTTGGGATGTTACATTGCTACATAATGGCCTAGCTCTTTGCAGTTGTTGCACCACACTTGGCTAATTTCCTTATACTTCTTCTTCTCTGGACATTCACTGGCATAGTGTCCCATTTCTTTGCAATTACCACATTGCACATGGCTTTTGTCCTTCTTTTTTCTTGGGTTTCTCCAAAGCTAAGAGTGCTTCTAATTCATGTTCTTCATATGTTATCTCAAAGGTAGGAACAGTTCCTGATATCCTTGACCTTCTATTACTCCTTGGATAATACATATGTATCCTCTTTGGTCCTTTAAATTGGGCCATATTGCATGGAGGTACAAGCTGAGATTTTCCTTTGTCTTCATCCCTCTTGGTAGACTTGGCTCTCTCATGGTAGACTGCAATCAGTTGTTGCACTCCACCTTGTTTCCTTTGTTCAACTATGGAATAGATGGGGCATTGGATAGGGACATGATTGTTTCCTTCACATAGGTAACAAGTAGCTTGAGATGTGGGGCATTGGTCAATTGGATGTTTCTCTTCACAATTGGGGCATTGATCTTCATGCTCCTTGGAAGTGTGATCCTTGTCTCCACAAATATTGCAAGCTTGGGTTCCTTCTAGAATAACATCTTTGTCATCCTTGTTGTCATAAACTCCTTGGGAAGAGTTGTCTCCCATGTTGATCATTTGAGTAGCCATCCCTTGCAACAATTGGGATTGAGTTTTCAAAACTTCTTGCATGGTTGGGTCTAAATCATTGTTGTTGGCTAAGAACTGAGTTGTCACTTGGTTCAACTAGGTTTGTCTTGCAAGCAGTTGGTCTCTCATGTTAACCTCTTGGTTGTTGTTGTTGTTGCCACCATCCTTGATGTTGGAGCTTCTTGGAGAAGTCATCTGTTTGGGTTGGATTGGGATTAGAATAGGCAAAAGATTTTCTAAGGGAATAATTCTAATCACACACATCACAATTCACTCAAGCAATGTCCAAGCAATCACTACCAAGCATTCCACTCAAACAACAAGTTTCAAGCATATTTTTAGGCAACCGAAAATATTTTTGTTACACCACATAAGTTGGTGGGTTTGACTTAAACTAAATATGGTGGTCCATCTATATGGTTCACTTGAAATCATTTTATCCTTCTTGGTTGATTCTTCTTGAACAAGACCTTTGTTTCCTTGGGAAAATTCTTGGTCACAAAAACTTCAAAGGTGATGATGGTTCCTTTTAAGTTGTGTTTCCTTGGTCTTCAAGTCTTGAGTAACTTTTCTTGTCTTCACTTGTAGTCCTTAGTGATATCCAAGGTTGAATATGTTGAAGTCATTAGAGTTGATGAAGTCCTTTGCACATGGTGAAGTCTTTGGCCATGGGGTAGGCTTTATCCATTAAGTTGAAATAGAAGAGATGTAGAATCAAAACCAAAATGGTTTGAGGAAAGAGTTTACAAGATTGTTTGTAAATAAGTTTTGGAACAAATACAACTCCTATTTTTCTAAGGGGTTTTGTCCATCCTAGGGTTACAAATCCTACAGGCAACACAATGCTCTGATACCATCTGTAAGGTTCCCAACCTTTAATAAGGTAGAGATCCCTGTGTTTACAATGCTAGTCCCTAGATCAATAGCTAGCATCCACAGTTAAGATGTAATATCAAGAAACAAAGGTCATAATACAACTTTATAACCAGGAATAAAATAATTTATTACATTTTACATAGCTCATTTGGCTATCTCATTACAATGTAGCAGAATATAACAATAGCATGGGGTCCTTCATCTTCAAAGTGCCACAGGCAGACATGTTGGTTGTAGACTTGTAATCCTACTTCACTAATATCAAACAAACCTGCAACATAACAAGTTACAGCCACAAGGGTCAATACATTTGAATTGTATTGGCAAGTGATACTATGGTAGTATAGTGGAGTCTATCATCTACATGAATTTGGCTAAGTGGAGCTTAGGCTTGCATTGCTCAAAATAGATTTTCCTTATCATTTGAAAACACTAAGTTTTTTTGCTTGACAAAATCTTTCCCAAGGCATCCCTCAATAGAAATTGGTGATCCTTTCAACCCTTGTTCACCCACAAGTTTTTAACTTAGAAATTTGGATGAGGAGATTCTTGATAGCTTCCATGTCTTGATGCTCAAATTGTCCTTTGCCAGGGACATGGCTAAGTACTTAGATTTTACACTCTACAGAGGTGGTGCACTTTCCCCACAAGACTTGGTTTCACCAAGACAAGATCTTTCAGAAGCCTTCCCTTAGACCAGAATGGACGCGTTCCAACCTATCATCCCCTACCACCAACTGTCCATTTGGCTAAGTTCTTGCAACCTATATGATCCAGGCAGAGCCCATAATGCCAAGTGGCTGCACTTGAAGCTTCTCAACATTTGACATCTCAAATCTCTTTGTTCCTGGGTGGCCATCCACAAGTGAGATACACAAGGTTCACCAGTCCCCTGGCCTTGTGTAACCACTCAACACAAACCATTCCTTCCATTCCACCCAGGTGATTCATTCACTTAGTTGTTTTATTAAACAAAACACAAGTCCTCAGACTTAGAAAATTTTCCATAGCATGAATATATATTCCACCCTTGTTTTCTATTAGCTAAGATAAGCATGATAGTAGTAGGAATCTTAACTTAGGAAATTCTACTAAGGTTTCATCTACTCGGATTTCCCATGGCATAGTTTATACTTAGCAAAATTCCATGCAAGTCCTACTTAGAAAGATCACTAATGCATAGTGAAAATAATGGGACAAAAGTATGAAGCATCACTTGCCTTTTTGGTAGAGGGTATAAGTTCACTCCTTGATCTTTGAAATGTTCACACACTTCAAGTCACTACAATTCAATCAAGCAAACAATATTTCAATCTACCATTCAAGCAATTCATCACATAAAATAATAGAAACAAAACAATGCATGCAAGCATGCTAAAGATTGTTTTATTTACAAAAAGTGATTTATAATAGGTTATAAACATTCCAAAACACTTATTAGTCATTTTATAAAGTGGAAAAATCATTTGCAAAAGATTTCACTTCATAAACCATTTTTAAACCAAGTCATTATTTTATGTGGTGAAGAAATGCTTTTAATAAGGCAACATTCTATAGGTTTAACAAAATATGTTTTTTAAACCATAAAATCTTGTGTTTAGGGTCAGAGAGTTTATTTCCAAAACATTTCCCAAAGGTTTTCCTCCAAAATCATTTTTAACAATTAAACCATATTTTTATTTGACTAGAAATGGTTTAAATCAAAGATATATTCTTTTGCTTCACCAAATACATTTTTGAAACCACAATTTGTTCCCTATGGTCAGTAGGTTCAAAACACACCATTTTCCAAAGATTTTATCCTCAAAATCATTTTGGAATAAATTTTATATCCTAAACATGCATACACAAGTTTCTATAAAAACAAACAATTTAATAGAAGATTTTTACTAAACAAAGTGCATGGTTGGCTAGGGCTTGTCTTGCTGAATCCATTGATATAGAATTTGCAAAATTTGGACGTGTGGTTTGAAAGTTATGGATTTTTCAAAATTGAACATCTAATAGACATGTTTCTGTTTTTAAAACAGATCTCAAGCCACGTGTCTTAATCCTATTCGCCCATACCGTTTCGTCCGGATCAGCTTCTCTGGCACGTTGGATCTAAAGTAGATCGTGTGGCTCAGAAGCAAACATACCCCTTCGGGTTAGATTCTATCCTAATCGTCTGATCAAGATCGGACGGTGCTCAGCACACTTGCCAGAGATGGGCGGCGCTGGCGGCGGCAGGTGGCGGCGGCGTGTCTGGCTACGGCGTCGCGGTGGTTACAGGAAGCGAGGGAGAGAAAGGTGTGGCTCACCAGGTTCGCCGTGGCGTGGGGAAGCTCAAGGTGGTGTTATCTCGTCGAGGGGCGCACGGTGGTGACGGTAATCGCTCGCCGGAGCTGCGCTGCGCCTCGGGCTCGTACGGTCGTCGACGGGGCGAGTTCCTGTGGCATAATAAGGCATGGAAAATAGTCAGGAAGGTGCGCACGCTTGCAGAGGTTGCGATGGTACTCACCAGAACACGAGGGGCGCACTGGTTTGGCGTCAGTACCTCGCCGGAGAGGTAGCAGGCGGCGGCGCTTGCTCAGTGATGATGTTGTCGACGATTTACAGCACGCGCGGATGAACGGGCGACACTGGGAGGTGCGCCAGGAGGTGGGGAGTATGTGAGCTTGGTCGAGGAGGCAAGGGGCGGCAGAGCTTGGCCGGAATCGGCCGGGAAAGCCGTTGTAGACAGTGGGGTTCGGAGTAGAAATTTGTGCAGCCTGATGGCTCCTGTGGGGTGTGGTCTGGGGGAGAAGGGAGAGGAGACCAGGGCGGTTAAGAGGGCATCGTTGCAGAGCGAGATTAATCATCCATTAACGCGAATTGAAGGCGCGCATTCACGGCAGAAACAGCAGCGAGGTTTGGGGACGAACATGTCGCGGGGTTGACGATGATGACGGGGCAGTGGGGCTGCGTTGTCAGCGAGAGAGAGAAAAAGAAAGTGGGGTCCAGCGGTCATACTCCGTGCGGGTTTCTTTCGCGGTGAAAAACGTTTCGCTCGGGTGAGAGGGAGAGGTGGGCTCCTGCTGGGCTTACTGGGCTAGTTGGGCTGGGTCGACCATGTTCACCCTTTTTTTGTTCTGTTTGTTTTTCTTTTTCTCATTTGATTTTTCTGTTTTGATTTTGTTTGGTCAATTCAAACATCCATTTGAATTCAAATACTTGACAAATTTTGTGTGGGTTTAAATACTGGTTAGCAATATAATCTGAAGTCAATTTTTAGAATAAAGTTTTATTCTTTTTGGGGTCTTTTAATTATTTAATTAGCCCTTGTTTAAAATCAATTAAGATTTAATAAAATTTCCAAACACCATTTGATTTTCCAAAACCTTCCAAATCTTTTCAGTAGGTTTTTATTTGATTATTTGGGTGTCAAATAATTCATCTTGAATTATTTGGAATAATTTAATATGATTTATTATTCATTTAAGATTGGGTATTTGTTTTAATTCAAATGGAATTAAATATAGTTTTAATTCCCTAAAGTTTATTTGGAAGATTACTTTAATCTTAATTAAGTTGGATTAAACAACTTTTATTTCACTTGGGTAAATTCCAAAATACTATTTTCCCATGAATTATATAATTATTCTTAGTAGAGATTTGTCTTTATTAAAATAGGGATTTGGTTTAAGCATTTTATTTTTATTTTGGAAAATTCTTTATCCATTTATTTTATTTGGGTTTTGTATTATATTTATTCCATTTGCTTATGGATTTGGCCAAGATTTAATTTGGTCTTTAAATATTCTTTATTTAATATTTCTTTCTTCATCTTATAAAATTCATATATTTTTATTTAGAGATCCAAACTTGGTGATTCCAATTTGTGAAATCTTATTTAATTCTTGTTTATCTTTTTAATTCCCTTTAGGATCATTTTCTCACCATTTGGTATGGATTTATAGATAGGTTCTTTATTAGCTTTGGAAATTTAATTTCCTTATCTTATTATATTCATAAGATTTTATTTATGGCTCTAATTTAAGTGAAACCAATTTATATGGTCTTATAATATTTCTATTTGTCTTTCTTTATCATTTGTAAATGTTTGTTGACAAATTTTTATATGGATCAAATCCATAGGCTTGGAGATAACTTGGAATTGATTTTTATTCCATTAGGGTTTAGGGTTTGGATTTATTTTCCAAGTGTTTAAATTTCGAGATGCATTTTATGAGGAATGCATTTCTCTTGATTTGGATTTTGTTGGATTCAAACTTTAATTAAAGTTTGTTCAAGATGGGATTTTAAGTTTCCATTTAAAAACAAAAGTTTCTTTTTACCCTAAAATTCAACAATAATTTATTTTGTTTATTTTATTTTTCACATTACAAGATTTGGAAAATCTTGGGATGTGACATGTTGCCATGGGGTAACGTGTGTGAGTGTCTTTTACCTTTCCTCCCCTGCAACGGCGCCAGAAAAGAGCTTGATGTCTACGCACTTCTATTCTTGTAGACAGTTGTTGGGCCTCCAAGTGCAGAGGTTTGTAGAACAACAACAAGTTTCCCTTAAGTGGATTACCCAAGGTTTATCGAACTCAGGGGGGAAGTGGTCAAAGGTATTCCCTCTCAGGCAACCCTGCAATCAAGATACAAGAAGTCTCTTGTGTCCCCAACACACCCCATACACTTGCCAGGTGTATAGGTGCACTAGTTCGGCGAAGAGATGGTGAAATATAAGCGGTAACGGTGCCAGAAAATAGCTTGACGGTGAGGTAAAGACTAAAGGCAAACTTAAATAAATATGGAAACAAGAAAACATGCAACAGATCTAGATGCAAACGGTGTTTCAATGCTTAGAAACAAGGCCTAGGGATCTTACTTTCACTAGTGAACACTCTCTCATAAATATATTCTCTTCATGATATTACCCTGAACTACTCTCCAGTTGGACACTCTAATCCATGGTAGGGCTATAACAGCACTCCTCAAAGTCCACCTTTCCCAATCTAGATAACCCCACACTATCACCTTGAGCACTAGATGGTTCCAACAAACACCACAATTTCATAAGGACATCCAACTCAAAATATACTCATGATAAATATATGTGTAACCTAGATTAAGTGCCACACACAGTGTGCACGCAGTCATTTTCACACACGTGGGGAAAAACATAGATCTATTAAAGCACGATGGGTATTTATGTAGACTTTGGCCTAAGTGACACCATGGCATGCATGATGTCACTTTCACACACATGGGGAGAGCAGAGATCTATTGAAGCACTTGAGTAGCAAGGTAGATCTACTTGATTACAAAGCTCATGACCATAGCATGATCACACATAGAGAGGGAGATGAACACATAGCTACCGGTAGAGCCCTTAGCCTCGAAGAAGAACTACTTCCTCATCATCATGGGAATCAGCAATGGCGATGGAGATGGTGGTGGAGATCGATGGAGATGGCTCCGAGGGCACTTCCCCATCCCGGCAGGGTGCTAGAACAGAGACTTTCTGTCCTCCGAATCTCCCCGTCGGTAGCTATGGCGCTACAGAGATTTTCGTGGCTTTCTGGTCGACTATTTAGGGTTTCTAAGTCGGGGGCTTCTTATAGGCGAAGGAGGCAAGGTCGGTCGAGGGCCAGGGGGCCTACACTCCCTATGGGCGCGGCTAGGGTGGACCCCGCACCCACCTAGGGTGTGTCCACCCTGGTGTCCTCCTCTGTCTCGTCTTCAATTTTCCGTATCGTTCAGGGGGAAATATGAACTTTGGCTTTTGTCCCGTCCAATTCCGAGGATATTCATTTTTTAGCTTTCTGAAATCAAAAATAGCAGAAAACATGCAACTGGCACTGTGTCATCTTGTCAATAGGTTAGTTCCAGAAAGTGTATAAAAATACCTCAAAGTGTAGACAAAACATAAGTTGATACAAAACAAGCATGGAGCATCAAAAATATAGATACGTTTACGACATATCACATGCCATGTTTGTTTATCTAAGGAGAACACCTCTAGTGAACTATGGACCCCGGTCCAATCTTTACCGTTGATACATCTTCCACAGTTATTGTTTACTTGTTGGAAACCACTGTTACCTTCCGCACCATATAGTTAATCCTTTGTTACAGCAAACCGGTGAATTGACAACCTCACTGTTTGTTGGGGCATAGTCTTGAGTTTGTGTTATGTAGGTCTCCAAGTTGCTAGCAACACCTTTTAGTCGTTTCCTTCCTCCTACTGGTTCGATAACCTCGGTTTCTTACTGAGGGAAAACTTGTTGCTGTGCTCATCATACCTTCCTCTTGGGGTCTCCCAACGAAGTGCTGCTTCACTCATCAAGCCTTTTTCTGGCGCCATTGCCGGCGAAGCTAAGGAAGTCTTCACAAGGGGAGTCCTTCTCATCCTTTCTCTTTACTTTGTTTTTGTTTTGCTTAGTTTCTTTTGCTTGGTTTTGTTTGCCTCTTTTTATCAAAAACTCAACAAATATTAGTTTAGTTTGGTTTGCTTTCTCTTATCAAAAACACAAAAAAATTAGTTCCCACTCTAGTTGTCACCTTGCTCTAGCTCACCATGTTGTTCGCCAAGTTCACCCTGAAGGACCTTTCGATTGGTAGTGGCTCTATAATTGGGAAAGATAATATTGAAGAATTCTTTAGCAAGCATGAGGATATTGAGGATAGATCTATAGCAGAACTTGCTCCTAATTATGAAATTGTTGCAGCTTCTTTAGTTCATATGTTGGAGGCTAGGTTTGTTAGCCTTAACCCCATGATGCAAATTTTGTTTCTCAAACTAAAGGAAGAAAATGATGCTGAAAAGAGAGAATTTATTCTCAAAACTTTACTAAAAGAGTTTAATGATGTTGCTAAGGAAGCCAAAAAAGTCTTTAAGCGTTTTAATATGCTAGGCTCATGTGTAGATGTTGTGGGTACTTTAGATAAAACCAAACCTAGAGAGGAAATTAAAATACCCATACCCTTTAAGCTTGTTGGAATGCATGAATCCTTTGAAAAGAATTTTGATTGGATTGTTCCTAAAAATCCTTTTGATGAAAGTAGTGAACCAAGGAGAGACAAGAGGGATCCTCTAAAACTCATTTGGATGATATACCCTTCATAGTTGAAGAGTTTGCAAGTATTGATGTTAATGCTTCTTCATTTGAAAATACTTGATTTCTTGCTTCTTGTGCCTAACTTAAAGGCGTTAAAAAAATACTTGTTGGGAGATAACCTAAGAGTTTTCTTGAGTCTTGGAAGTTATTACTTCAGTAATGACCTCTCCTTATCCTTTTTGTTTGCTTTTTGTTCCAAAAATGACCTCTAATGAGAGGGAAGTAAGATTTGGGGAGTTGCTGTCCCGAAACAGATTTTTATGCTCCACCATAAAAATTCGTGAGGAATCTATGTAAGTCGGGTTAATCTGAAAATTTACGAATAAATCCTACAGTATGTTATCTAACTTTCGTTAGTTCAGCACTTTTTTATTTGAGTAACAGAAGGTCTTCGAAAAAATCGGTTTCTACCCTCTGGTTTGTTTTGACAGATTTCTGCCATTATTTGCATTTGCTTCTTATTGATTCCTTTTTGGGTTATTTTTGGAAAGTTGAGCGTTTTGAGGGAGTTGCTACAGTAGCTTGTGTTTTTAGTGAAAAGTTTTTCTGTTCTAAAGCTAAACCTAAGGGTCTATTTGTTGGAGATATGCCCAAGAGGCAATAATAAAAAGGTTATTATCATATCTTCACGCTTATGATAAATGTTTACATACCATGCTATAATTGTATTAACCGGATAAATAAATACCTGTGTGATTTGTAAACATAAAAGAGTGCCTAGTAAAGCCTCTTGTTAAACTAGCTTGTTGGTTAATATATGATCATGATTTTCTGATCATGAACATTGAGATGTTATTAACAACAAGATCATATCATTAGGAGAATGGTGTGATGGACATACTCCTATAGTTAAGCATAGCATAAATATCACGTCATTTAATATAGTTCAGTTGCTATAAGCTTTCAGATACATAGTAACCTAAATCCTTTGACCAGGAAATCATGTTAATCACCATCACTAGATGGATGCTTTGATGACATCAAAGACCAGACCGTAACTGGGTGGCTATAAAGGTGGCATTGAGTGTTTGGAAAGTATGTGTTGAGTCACATGGATCAAGAGTGGGATTTGTCCATCCATATGACAAATAGATATACTCTAGGCCCTCTCGGTGGAATGTCATCCAATTATCTTGCAAGCATGTGACTGACTCACAAGGGATCACATATCACATGAACGAGAAAAGAGTACTTATCAGTAACGAGGTTGAACTAGGTATGCAGAGATACCGATGATGAAACCTCGGATAAGTAAACTATCGTGAGACAAAGGGAAATTGGTATCGTATGTAAGTGGTTTATTCGATCGCAAAGTAATCATAGAAATATGTGGGAGCCATATGAATTTCCAGATTCCTGGAGTGGTTATTGATCGGAGAAGTTTCTCGGTCATGTCCACGTAATTCACGAACCATAGGGAGACACACTTAAGGATTTGATGTTGTTTAGTAGATATGGAATATAAGTAGGGAGACCGAATGTATTTCGGAGTCTCGGATGGGATCCGGTATATCACGAGGAGATCCGGAATGGTCCGGAGAATAAGATTCATATAAGGAAAGTCCAATTCTGGAGTTCGGGAATGATTCTGATGATTTCATCGGAGAGGTTCTAGAAGGGTCTAGAAGGTTCACTAGACCGGAAGGGGAAGGGAAGATGAATGTGTCATGGATAAGTGGAATGATTGGATCATGTCCAAGGTCACTTGGTTGGACATTAGTAAGAAAGAAATCAAGCTCCAAGTTGAAAGTCAAAAAGGTATTTAAAAACGGAAATGAGAACCAAATTCGATAAGGATCTTCAAGATTGTTCGAATTGTGAAGCTGAATTAGATCATCATACCGCAAAGGAATTATATAATATTCAAAAAAAGGTGGAGGACACAAACCATAATACACCTCGTAGATTACTGGGGCAGCCAACCAAGATTCACACACAATAGCACGAAGAAGAAACCAGAATACCCAAGTTTGAAAAGTCAAACTGGGACAATGTGTCCTGGTAGGAAGGAAAGAATCCTTCTTTCCCTCTACCACAAGCCAACAAGGAGAGGGAGTTGGGGAAGGATTCAAACTCCCCTCTCCCAAGCTGCCCTCCCTCTCATAAATAGAGGGGAGGGGGTTCCCTAAGGCCACACAACACCAGCCCCTCCCCACCTAGCAGCGCCGCCGCCGCCCCAGCACCACCGCCCGCCGCCGCCGGCTCGCTGTCGCCGCCCTAGCCTCCGCCGGCCACGCCTCCTCCTCTCCGGCCCTCTAAACCCTAGATCGCCGGAAACCCTAGATCCACCATAACCTGCTCCGGCTTAGGCGAAGCCCTGCAGGATTTTGCGTCTACTTCTGACACCATGCCGTTGTGCTGCCAGAATCGCGAGGGTAGAACTACAACCTCCGCTGCCTACTGGAACAAGGGATAGGAAGGTCTTCATCGAGTACCAAACGTGTGACCGACTGCGGAAGCGCTGCCGGAACGCAGCGCCGGAAGGATCGTCTACGCGATCTTGAGATCAGCAAGTGTACGACTAAATCACCCACGAGAATCTACTCTCGTTAACCGCTTTGGAATCTTCGAGGGTGAGTATTCTAATTGACTCATTGCTACAATATAGTAGATAGATCTTGGCTTGTTTGTGTGCATGCGATAGAATTTTTTTGTTTTCTATGCTACGAACCCCTACAGTGGTATGAGAGCCGTGTCTATATGTAGATCTGTTGCACGAGTAGAACAGAATGGTCATAGTGGGCGTTGATGCTTTTGTTGTCGATTGCTTCTTGTGTACTTTGCATCTTGCGGGATGATGGGACGAAGCGGCTCGGGCTAACCTTACATGGCATCGTTCATGAGACTTGCTCCAGGCTTGGGATGCAACTTGTATTGCATAAATGGCTTTGCGGGTGCCTGTTTCTCCCAATGTAGTGAAGATTCAATTTACAACGAGTGATTGAAAATACTAGTATCAACGTTGTGGTTCTTGTTCGTAAGTTAGGACGACACTTGATGAAAGCCCCAAACCACGTAAAACATGCAAAGAAAATTAGAGGCGTCTAACTTTGTTTTGCAGGGGTGTGATGTGATGTGATATGGGCATGATTGTGATTATATATGATGTATGCAATGTTCCTTATTGTAAGTCGGCAACCAGCAGGAGCCATATGGTTGTCTTTTAATTTCATCTAGACATGCGTGTCTATTATTCAAAGTAGTTGTAATAGTTAATGCTAGTGGACGACAACCATGGAGCGGCGCCATTGACCTTGACGCCACGCCGGTGATGATCGAGATCATGTTCGTGCTTGAAGATGGAGATCGGAAGCACAAGAAGAAAGGCCATATCATATCACATATTTTGAATTGCATGTGATGTTAATCCTTTTATGCATCTTGTATTTCTTAGTTCGCGATGATAGCATTATAAGGTGATCCCTATCACAAAATATCAAGTTATAGAGTGTTCGTCCTTAGTAGGCACCGTTGCCAAAGCTCGTTGTTTCGAAGCACCACGTGATGATCGGGTGTGTTAGATTCTACGAGTGTATACAAATGGAGCAAGCTAGATTTTCTCATGCGGAAGCTAAGGTTTGATCTTGACGAGCCTAGCATGTACAGACATGGTCTCAGAACACAGAATACCGAAAGGTAAAGCATGAGTCATATAGATGATATGATGAACATGATGATTGTTCGCCTTTGAAACTATATCATGTCACGTGATGATTGGACTTGGTGTAGTGAATTTGGTTCATGTGATCACTAAAACAATGTGAGGGATATTGTTTTGAGTGGGAGTTCAATGGCAATATGATTAAAAGTTGAACACTATTTATCATAAATTAAATCAAAGTGAAATTGCATAGTTGTTGTAGTCATTGGCATCCGTTTACCACCTTGCGCTTAGTTATAATTGAGATAATAGAACTATAGAATTCTGGTTAATTACTTTACGAACTGGTATCGTATTGTGTTGAAGTGTTAATCTAAAAGTTTAAAAGTCCTATTGCAAACTTTCAGTAAAGTTCCGGTTACTCCGTGAAGTTTAATAATTGGTATTAAATCAAGAGTAACAATTCTAGTGTTAGTATATAAGTATCATGTTTGTCTGCATGATTCTTGATATTCAAAAGATTGTTTAAATATCAAGGTTATCTAGGAACATCATATGTGGAAGATATTGCGATATCTGAAACGATGTTTTTGATTATAACATGATAGAGTATAATATGGCAAAGTTTATGTTCTCATATTTGATGGGAATTTTCAAAAGATTGGAGACGCTAGTCGTCCTAATCCTCCAAAAGGTTTTGGAGAACAATATTATACTCGTGATTCACCGTTATAAGCTAAACCAGCTTGATCATGAATAATTCCATGATAAGGATGAATATTTGATGTAGGTAAAATGTTTACTACACCAAGAGATTACTAAAGAATGGAATTTGAAAGAACACCAAACATTTGATGATGGTGATCTAGTTCAAAGTGCAAGTCCAAAGACATTGGTATTTAACTATACATGCTTTGGACTATGTGTCATGTGTATGTCTCCACTATTGATGTTGATACATTCTTTCAAACAGAAAAGTAAATACTGAAAGAGAATCTCATAAATATATGGCAGAAAAGAAAAGACCAGAATTGTTTAGCTTAGGTATATAGAGGATATACGTGTTATGGTTGTATTCTTTGCTTGTTAAATAATGTGGTTCTTAAGTATTAGATACTAAATTTGTTGGTGTGAATCGTCATACGAAACAACACAATTCATGAACTACAATGGCCTAAGTAACCAGCAAAATAATATGTGATGATGTTCATCGAGAACAAATAAAGGGTTATTATGTTGCTCATTGAAATCAAAGATTGCCTTCAAGATTTGTTTTATCAGGTATTATGTGAACAAAAGGGTTGTTCAAATAATTGCCGTAATCCATAGAAGATGGATGATTTACAAATCTCGTTGGAGATATCACATCGATAAAACTAGTACTAAAAATGTCGAAAGACAAATTGATTGAAAGATCACTTAGGAAGTGACAGTGCCGTTTAATTTATATTGGAAAGAAAACATGAAGAAACTCCATGTGGATGGAATTTTGGAGTCTTTTGATTTTTTATCAAATGATGCTTGTGAAAATTTCCTAGAGATAATTAAAACTCCGTTCATAGGCCAAAAGGGAAAGAATGACTAGATTATTGGAATTTGTACATATTTGATGTATGAAGTCCATTACGTGTAGTAAAGTGTAGGGGTTCGTAGCATGAAAAACAAAAAATTTCTACCGCATGCAAACAAACAAGCCAAGATCTATCTACTAGATTGTAGCAACGAGTCGATAAAGGAACTCACCCTCGAAGATTCCAAAGCGGTTAACGAGAGCAGATTCTCGTGGGTGATGTAGTCGTACTCTTGCCGATCTCAAGATCGCGTAGACGATCCTTCTGGCGCTGTGTTCCGGCAGTGCTTCCGCAGTCGGTCACACGTTCGGTACTCGATGAAGACCTTCCTCTCCCTTGTTCCAGCAGGCAGCGGAGGTTGTAGCACTCTCCTCGCGATTCCAGCAGCACGACGACGTGGTGTTGGAAGTAGAGGGGATATCTCGCAGGGCTTTGCCTTAAGCCGAAGAGAGTATGGTGGATAAAGAGAGGTGCCTTGGCGATCTAGGGTTTAGAAGCACCAAGGGGGGATCTTGGACGGCGGGTAGGGCTTGGGTAAGCCCCAACTCGGCGAGTTGGAGGAAACCTAGGTGGCGGCAGCGACTTGGAGGAGGCCGACGGCTAGGGCTAGGGTTTTGGGTGTGAGGGGTAGGGGGCGCCCTACCCCTCCTTATATAGGTGGAGGGTGGCCGGTTGGGAGGAGGGAGTCCTCCCCCAACTCGGCCTCCTTGGACGGCGTGTAAGGTTCCCAACCTTTAATAAGGTAGAGATCCCTGTGTTTACAATGCTAGTCCCTGGATCAATAGCTAGCATCCACAGTTAAGATGTAATATCAAGAAACAAAGGTCATAATACAACTTTATAACCAGGAATAAAATAATTTATTACATCTTACATAGCTCATTTGGCTATCACATTACATTGCAGCAGAATATCTATAAGCATGGGGTCCTTCATCTTCAAAGTGCCACAGGCAATCATGTTGGTTGTAGACTTGTAATCCTATTCAACACACTTCACTAACATCAAACAAACCTGCAACATAATAAGTTGTAGCCACAAGGGTCAATACATTTGAATTGTATTGGCAAGTTTCACTTCTATGTAGAAATAGGTGGATCCTATCATTTACATGCGTATTTGGCTAAGTAGGGTTTAGGCTCTTTTGCAGAAAGCAATATAGTTTTATCCTATCTTTTCAAAATAGTTTTTTGATCTTTTGACAAATCTTTCTGAACTCCTTGGAAAACTCCAAGTGCTTCAAATCCCTTGTTGTCACCCTCAAGTTTTAACTTTGAGAAATTGGAATGTCGAGATCTTCCATAGCTCCAGGCCTTAGTTGCTCAGTATTGTCCATAACCGGGGACACGTCTAAGTACTTAGAATTTGATCTTCTGTAGAAGTTGTACGCTTTACCCACATCACACAATCTCATCTTGATGCCACCAGTGGCCGCTGGATAAGTAGTCACCAAGATGGAGTACTGGCAGATTGAGAATGTGATAAAGTATTTCCATAGGATTCCTCCCAATACACAATGCTAGCTTGTCATCCAGGCACCAATGTAGGGTTTCAAGTTCCCTTACACAATTCTAGTTAACCTGAAGATGTCAATGCATGGGTCTTCCACTATGTAGTTGACTAAGCCAGAGCCCATTTAGCATGTGGCTGTACACGAAAGCCACTGCACGAGAAACATGTTCAATCTCTAAGTCCCTGGGTGGTTTTCTTCTAGTGCACAACAAAAAGAGATTGCCATATAAACATGGTTCCTTTTGTTGCCACCTTGTCCAAAACTTGAGTATCCTTTCCCACCCAGGTGGTTCATTGAGTACTTGTTTTATTATATAAAACATATATCTTTTCAACTCTTCATATAATCATAACATGTATCCCATCCCAATATATAGCAGTGCTAAGCATACTACAACTACATTGTTTCCACTAAGTGATATATAAGGGTATCCTATTAGGATTTAGCATAGCATAAAATATAGTAAACCTTTCCATGCATGTTACAAAATCCACTAAGTGTAATGAAAATAGTAGTACATGGATGATAGTGTCACTCGCCTTTTTAGTAGAGAATGTTGGTTCACTTCTTGATCTTGTAAATATCACACTCTTCTAACTTCACTACAATTCAATCAAGCAAACACATATTCAACACAACATTCAAACAATTTGTCACACATAAAATAACAAAAACAAGGTCATGCATGCAAGCATGCAAAAGATAGTTTTATTTGCAAAGGTGGTTTCTACTAAGCTCTAAACATTATAAGGTTCAAAGTGGTAATTTTCTAAAGTGGTAAATCCATTTGCAAAAGGTTTTATCTATAAACCATTTTTAAGTCAATTCATTATTTTATGTGGTTGAAAATGCTTTTAGCAAAGCAATATTCTTTAAAGAGTTCACCAAATATATTTTTAATTCTCAAAACTTGGTGTTTAGGGTCATAGGGTTTGAATCAAATCATTTCCCTAAGGTTTTACTCAAAAATCATTTCTAAATCATAATCAATATTTTTATTTGACTAGAAATGAGCTAATTCAAATATTTATTCCTTATCTTCACAAAATGCATTTTTAAATCCATGAGTTGGTTCCTAAGGTCAGTGGGTTCACAACAAACCATTTTGCAAATATTTCACATTAAAATTATATCTAGAACAATTTTTATATTCATAATAAGCCTACACAAGTTTCTGCAAATTCAACCAATTTACCAGAAGCAAAAGATTAAACAAAGTGCATGGTTGCAAATTACATGTTCCAATGAATCCATTCATATAAAATTTGCAAAATTTGGATGTGTAGAATTAAAGTTATGATTTTTACAAGTTTGCATATCAATCAGATTCAAAATTCTGTTTTAAACAAAACCATGTCTACATGGCGTGATTCTATTGGCCAGTACCGCTTCGTGTGGATCAGCCTCTTTGGACCGCAGGATTTAACTTAAAATGAATGGCTCAGATGGGCTCATACCCCTTCAGTTAAAATCTAATCACAGCCAGACGATTCGCATCGCATGGTTCACAGCAGCTCGACCAAGATCTGGCGGCGCTGACGGTGGCAGACGGCGGCGTGCGGTCAGACGGTGGCGTCGCGGCGGTTACAGGAAGCAAGGGAAGAAGCAGAGGTTCTCACCGTGCTCGCAGAGGGTTGGTGAAGCTTGAGGTGGAGTTGGCTTGGCGACGGGCGCTCAGGAACGACGACGATTGCTCACCGGAGTAGCTCCTGGCGACGGGCGGCTCTGTTTGCTGACGGGGGCGAGGCTGCAGATCACTCCAAGGCAAATGGATGGTACGGTTAGACGCGGGCTGATCTGGGGAAGATGGGAGCATCAATAGGAAGGCTCGGGGCGGTCTGCTCTTACCAGGGGAGTTCGCCGGAGGCGGGACAGACGGCGGTGGCGAGTTGAGGTCGTCCTTGCTGACGCTCTGGGGTAAGCGTGGGCAAGCAGCTGGCACTGGGAGATGCGTCAGGCGATGGGGAGCATGCTAGTGTGCAGCGGGAGTCGAGGCGAGGCTGGACGGCGCCGTTATTGATCGCAAAGCTCGTCGGAGACAGTGGAATGCGAGCTCGAATTAGAGCAGCCTAGGGACAGAGGGGAGGCGCTATTTGGGGGGAAAGAGAGAGGAGGGCGAGGCGATTTAACGAGCGTGGTCACTGCGAGGAATTACTCAGGAATTGAATCGAATTCATGGCTGCAATTCAAGGCAGCAACGACAGGGAACGGCTGGCGCGGTGAAGACGATGATGATGTGGCGTGGGGCCTCCCTGTCAGCGAGGTGGAGGGAGTGGGAGATGGGGCCACTTGTCTGTGTCTGTGTGGGTGTGGTTTCGCGTGAGAAAACGCTTCGGTGAGCGTATGCCGGGTGGGCTCTTGCTGGGCTTAGTGGGCTGGCCAGTTGGGTTTGGTCTGATTCATTTTTTTATACTGATTGCCTTTTTCTTTTTCTATTTGATTTTCTGTTTTGATTTTCAAACAAACAATTCAAACAACAAATCAAATCAAACCACCACCAAACTTTGTATTTATTTTAATTCTGTTTAACAACACAAACCAAAGTCAAAAATAAAATAATACTTTTATTCTTTTAGGATCCATAAATAATTAAATAAATAGACCTTAGTCATTAATTCAAATAGGATTTGATTTATTTTAAAACTCTATTTGAAATCTAAAATAATATTAAAATCATTTCAGTAGGTTTTATTTGAAAACATAAAACACTTGGAAATCTTATTTAGAAGAACTTAACAAGTTTTAGTGTTTATTTAAAATGGCAAAGCCTTTACTTTAATAAAATTGGATATTAATAAATCCTCATTATTTTATTTAAATAAACCTTTACTCTTTTTATCAAATAGAAATATTTTATTTCAAAAGCTTGGCTAAGATTTAATTTTGGCTCTATAAAATAATCCTTATTTATAATTCTACTTTTTCTTTTGAAAACCAAATCTTTTTATTAAAAGATCCATAAATAGTGATTCCAAATATTTTAACTTTATTGTTTATTTATCTTTTTAAATCCCTTTAGGATTTTATTTGATCAAAATAGGTTTTGATATTTCCAAGTGGAATCAAAAAGTTTCTTCTCACCCTGAATTTCAACAAAGTTTTATTTTGTTTATTTAATTTTTCACATTTCAAAATTTGGAAAATTTTGGGATGTGACAGGCTACCATCCTTAAAATAAATCTCGTCCCGAGATTTGGGAAGGCTAGGGTTACAAGTTGGCTTGAAGACAACTAGGGTACTACCGCCCTTAAAATAAAGTCTCATAGGGTTACATTGATGGTTCACTTGACTATGGGTTCAACACTTAATATCCAGACAAGGAATCCTTATTTGACTCAACTGAGTTAACTAGTTTCTGACATCCACTTCTTCTATCTCTTCAAAGTTTCCATCCATGTCAATGTGGTTCACATGTACTTTTTGGGTCACATTGGAGTCATTTCCATTGGCTTTTCTAGCATCCTTTTTCTTTTTCTTCTCAGGACAGTCTGATGCATAGTGTCCAAGTTCCTTACAATTATAGCACTGCAACTGGCTAATATCTTTCTTCTTGAAAGTGTCATGTTGGTTCTGACCAAGGTCATCTCCATTGTCAGTATCATTTCCATTATTCTCACTTCCATTGTTGTTGTGGTGATACTGATGTGGTTCAGAATCTTCATTGCTCTTTTTGAATGAATGCTTCTTTTTTGATGATCCTGAGTGATTCTTGAGTTTATGTTTCCTCTTTCTATTCTCAACTTGATTCATCTTGTTTTTCAATATAGTGGCTTTGTCACAGAGTGATTGATAAGTTGGGACATAGGCAACAACTAGCTGCAGGTTCAACTCATCATTAAGTCCTTCAAGAAATTTCTCCTTTCTCTTAGCATCTGTATCAACTTCATCCGGTGCATATCGTGCCAGATTGTTGAATTCTTCAATATACTCAGCCACACTGAGGTGACGTTGTTTCAGATTGTGAAACTCCTTTTTCTTCAAGTACATCACTCCAGGTGAGATGTGAGTTGTTCTGAATCCATCCTCAAAAATAGCCCAAGTCACATCTTCAAGGGGAGTGGTGATCTGAAAGTTGTCCCACCATGTTGTTGCTGGTCCTTCAAGTAGAAGTGCTGCAGACCTAACTTTTTCTTCATCGGTGCAGCCAACAGTCACTAAGTCTTTGTTCACTAAACGTAACCATTCATTGTCTTCCATTGGATCAGTTGTTCCAAAGAACCTTGCAGGCCTAAGTTTCAGAAACTTGGTGAGCATATCAAGTGCTGGAGGATTATTCTGATTGTTGTTGTTGTTGTTGTTCTGATTCTGTATGAATGTGGTCATCTCCTGCATCAACTGTGTCTGAACTGCCAACATCTGCGGCATCTCAGGGGTGATGTTGTTGTTTTGGTTGGGGTTGGCACGGCGAGGAGGCATCTTGTGGTTTGATAGGGATGAGTAATGTTGGATAGGTTTTTAAGAAGTCCTAACACACAACTCAAACAACCAAGTTCAATCAAACAATCAACAAGCAACTATTCACTTATCAACTTATGAGTTTAACTCATGAGTTGAAGGAAACAACAAGTTTTCTTGAAAATAATAACTTAGTATAATCATACCTCATAGGTCAATATGATCCATACTCTAACATGATATCAATGTTTTTGGTAGGCAATCTAATGTCTCTTGTTTTTCACTTGTAGTCCTTAGTGATGTCTAAGTTGAAGTCCTTGGTGAAAATAAGGTTGAAATCACTTGAAGATGTTGAAGTCATTAGAGTTGATGAAGTCCTTGGTGAAACTAAAGTTGAAGTCATTGGTCATGGTGAAGGCTTTGTCCATCAAGTTGAAAAGGAAGAGATGTAGAATCAAAACCAAAAATGGTTGAGGAAAGAGTTTACAAGATTGTTTTTAAATAAGTTTTGGAACAAATACAACTCCTATTTTTCTAAGGGGTTTTGTCCAATCCTAGGGTTACAATCCTACAGGAAACACAGTGCTCTGATACCATCTGTAAGGTTCCCAACCTTTAATAAGGTAGAGATCCATGTGTTTACAATGCTAGTCCCTGGATCAATAGCTAGCATCCACAATTAAGATGTAATATCAAGAAACAAAGGTCATAATACAACTTTATAACCAGGAATAAAATAATTTATTACATCTTACATAGCTCATTTGGCTATCACATTACATTGCAGCAGAATATCTATAAGCATGGGGTCCTTCATCTTCAAAGTGCCACAGGCAATCATGTTGGTTGTAGACTTGTAATCCTATTCAACACGCTTCACTAACATCAAACAAACCTACAACATAATAAGTTGCAGCCACAAGGGTCAATACATTTGAATTTTATTGGCAAGTTTCACTTCTATGTATAAATAGGTGGATCCTATCATTTACATGCGTATTTGGCTAAGTAGGGTTTAGGCTCTTTTGTAGAAAGCAATATAGTTTTATCCTATCTTTTCAAAATAGTTTTTTGATATTTTGACAAATCTTTCTGAACTCCTTGGAAAACTCCAAGTGCTTCAAATCCCTTGTTGTCACCCTCAAGTTTTAACTTTGAGAAATTGGAATGTCGAGATCTTCCATAGCTCCAGGCCTTAGTTGCTCTGTATTGTCCATAACCGGGGACACGGCTAAGTACTTAGAATTTGATCTTCTGCAGAAGTTGTACACTTTACCCACATGACACAATCTCATCTTGATGCCACCAGTGGCCGCTGGATAAGTACTCACCAAGATGGAGTACTGGAAGATTGAGAATGTGACAAAGTCTTTCCATAGGAGTCCTCCCAATACACAATGCTAGCTTGTCATCCAGGCCCCAATGTAGGGTTTCAAGTTCCCTTACACAATTCTAGTTAACCTGAAGATGCCAATCCATGGGTCTTCCACTATGTAGTTGACTAAGCCATAGCCCATTTACCATGTGGCTATACACGGAAGCCACTGTACGAGAAACATGTTCAATCTCTAAGTCCCTGGGTGGTTTTCTTCTAGTGCACAACAAAAAGATATTGCCATATAAACATGGTTCCTTTTGTTGCCACCTTGTCCAAAACTTGAGTATCCTTGCCCACCCAGGTGGTTCATTGAGTACTTGTTTTATTATATAAAACATATATCTTTTCAACTATTCATATAATCATAACATGTATCCCATCCTAATATATAGCAGGGCTAAGCATATTACAACTACATTGTTTCCACTAAGTAATATATAAGGGTATCCTATTAGGATTTAGCATAGCATAAAATATAGTAAACCTTTCCATGCATGTTACAAAATCCACTAAGTGTAATGAAAATAGTAGGACATGGATGATAGTGTCACTTGCCTTTTTAGTAGAGAATGTTGGTTCACTTCTTGATCTTGTAAATATCACACTCTTCTAACTTCACTACAATTCAATCAAGCAAACACATATTCAACACAACATTCAAACAATTTGTCACACATAAAATAACAAAAACAAGGTCATGCATGCAAGCATGCAAAAGATAGTTTTATTTGCAAAGGTGGTTTCTACTAAGCTCTAAACATTATAAGGTTCAAAGTGGTAAATCCATTTGCAAAAGGTTTTATCTATAAACCATTTTTAAGTCAATTCATTATTTTATGTGGTTGAAAATGCTTTTAGCAAAGCAATATTCTTTAAAGAGTTCACCAAATATATTTTTAATTCTCAAAACTTGGTGTTTAGGGTCATAGGGTTTGAATCAAATCATTTCCCTAAGGTTTTACTCAAAAATCATTTCTAAATCATAATCAATATTTTTATTTGACTAGAAATGAGCTAATTCAAATATTTATTCCTTATCTTCACAAAATGCATTTTTAAATCCATGAGTTGGTTCCTAAGGTCAGTGGGTTCACAACAAACCATTTTGCAAATATTTCACATTAAAATTATATCTAGAACAATTTTTATATTCATAATAAGCCTACACAAGTTTCTGCAAATTCAACCAATTTACCAGAAGCAAAAGATTAAACAAAGTGCATGGTTGCAAATTACATGTTCCAATGAATCCATTCATATAAAATTTGCAAAATTTGGACGTGTAGAATTAAAGTTATGATTTTTACAAGTTTGCATATCAATCAGATTCAAAATTCTGTTTTAAACAAAACCATGTCTACATGGCGTGATTATATTGGCCAGTACCGCTTCGTGTGGATCAGCCTCTTTGGACCGCAGGATTTAAATTAAAATGAATGGCTCAGATGGGCTCATACCCCTTCAGTTAAAATCTAATCATAGCCAGACGATTCGCATCGCATGGTTCACAACAGCTCGACCAAGATCTGGCGGCGCTGACGGTGGCAGACGGCGGCGTGCGGTCTGACGGTGGCGTCGCGGCGGTTACAGGAAGCAAGGGAAGAAGCAGAGGTTCTCACCGTGCTCGCAGAGGGTTGGTGAAGCTTGAGGTGGAGTTGGCTTGGCGATGGGCGCTCAGGAACGACGACGATTGCTCGCCGGAGTAGCTCCTGGCGACGGGCGGCTCTGTTTGCTGACGGGGGCGAGGCTGCAGATCACTCCAAGGCAAATGGATGGTACGGTTAGACGCGGGCTGATCTGGGGAAGATGGGAGCATCAATAGGAAGGCTCGGGGCGGTCTGCTCTTACCAGGGGAGTTCGCCGGAGGCGGGACAGACGGCGGTGGCGAGTTGAGGTCGTCCTTGCTGACGCTCTAGGGTAAGCGTGGGCAAGCAGCTGGCACTGGGAGATGCGTCAGGCGATGGGGAGCATGCTAGTGTGCAGCGGGAGTCGAGGCGAGGCTGGTCGGCGCCGTAATTGGTCACGAAGCTCGTCGGAGACAGTGGAATGCAAGCTCGAATTAGAGCAGCCTAGGGACAGAGGGGAGGCGCTATTTGGGGGGAAAGAGAGAGGAGGGCGAGGCGATTTAACGAGCGTGGTCACTGCGAGGAATTACTCAGGCATTGAATCGAATTCATGGCTGCAATTCACGGCAGCAACGGCAGGGAACGGCTGGCGCGGTGAAGACGATGATGATGTGGCGTGGGGCCTGCCTGTCAGCGAGGTGGAGGGAGTGGGAGATGGGGCCACTTGTCTGTGTCTGTGTGGGTGTGGTTTCGCGTGAGAAAACGCTTCGGTGAGGGTATGCCGGGTGGGCTCTTGCTGGGCTTAGTGGGCTGGCCAGTTGGGTTTGGTCTGATTCATTTTTTATACTGATTGCCTTTTTCTTTTTCTATTTAATTTTCTGTTTTGATTTTCAAACAAACAATTCAAACAACAAATCAAATCAAACCGCCAGCAAACTTTGTATTTATTTTAATTCTGTTTAACAACACAAACCAAAGTCAAAAATAAAATAATACTTTTATTCTTTTAGGATCCATAAATAATAAAATAAATAGACCTTAGTCATTAATTCAAATAGGATTTGATTTATTTTAAAACTCTATTTGAAATCTAAAATAATATCAAAATCATTTCAGTAGGTTTTATTTGAAAGCATAAAACACTTGGAAATCTTATTTAGAAGAACTTAACAAGTTTTAGTGTTTATTTAAAATGGCAAAGCCTTTACTTTAATAAAATTGGATATTAATAAATCCTCATTATTTTATTTAAATAAACCTTTACTCTTTTTATCAAATAGAAATATTTTATTTCAAAAGCTTGGCTAAGATTTAATTTTTGCTCTATAAAATAATCCTTATTTAT
This sequence comes from Avena sativa, assembly GCA_916181665.1. Taxonomy (NCBI): domain Eukaryota; kingdom Viridiplantae; phylum Streptophyta; class Magnoliopsida; order Poales; family Poaceae; genus Avena; species Avena sativa. The sequence goes on from OV702293.1 coordinate 423,344,292, forward strand.
AATTCTACTTTTTCTTTTGAAAACCAAATCTTTTTATTAAAAGATCCAAAAATAGTGATTCCAAATATTTTAACTTTATTGTTTATTTATCTTTTTAAATCCCTTTAGGATTTTATTTGATCAAAATAGGTTTTGATATTTCCAATTGGAATAAAAAAGTTTCTTCTCACCCTGAATTTCAACAAAGTTTTATTTTGTTTCTTTAATTTTTCACATTTCAAAATTTGGAAAATTTTGGGATGTGACACGGCGGGTGGAGGGAGGGGACGTCCTCCCTAAGTAGGTTTCCTACTCTCCCTCCACCAAGCAAACTTGCCGTTTGACTTTTTCAAATTGGCGTTTGAATTTCATACTAGGATTTGATTTCTCTCTTTATTTTTCCCAGCCAAGTGACCTTGTACATGATGTAATCATTCCGTATTGTCATGACACATTCATGCACCCTTCCCCTCCAGAGTGCCAGACCTTCCGGACCCTTCTAGAACATTCCCGGTGAAAACATCGGAATCATTCCCCAACTCCGAAATAGGACTTTCCTTATATGAATCTTATTCTCCGGACCATTCTGCATCTCCTCGTGATATCCCGGATCCCATCCGAGACTCCGAACAACATTCGGTCTCTTACTCATCATTCCATAACTACTCAACAACATCGAATCCTTAAGTGTGTCTCCCTATGGTTCGTGAATTATGCGGACATGACCAAGACACTTCTCCGACCAATAACCAATAGAGGAATCTGGAAATTCATATGTCTCCCACATATTTCTACGATTACTTTGTGATCGAATGAACCACTTACATACGATACCAATTTCCCCTTGTCTCACGATAGTTTACTTATCCGAGGTTTTGATCGTCGGTATCTCTGCATACCTAGTTCAACCTCGTTACCGATAAGTACTCTTTTCTCGTTCCCGTGGTATGTGATCCCTTGTGATCCAGTCACATGCTTGCAAGCCAATTGGATGACATTCGACCGAGAGGGACCAGAGTATATCTATCCGTCATATGGATGGACAAATCCCACTCTTGATCCATGTGCCTCAACCCATACTTTCCGAACACTCAATGGCACCTTTATAGCCACCCAGTTACGGTGTGGTGTTTGATGTCATCAAAGCATCCTTCCGGTGATGGTGATTAGCATGATCTCATGATCGAATGAATTAGGTTACTATGTATCAGAAAGCTTATAGCAATTGAACTATTAAAATTACTTGATCTTTATGCTACGCTTATCTATAGGAGTATGTCCATCATACCATTCTCCTAATGATATGACCTTGTTATTAACAACATCTCAAATGTTTATGATCAAGAAACCATGATCATCTATTAATCAACATGCTAGTATTATTAAGAGGCTTTACCAGGGACTCTAATTTAGCTTACAAATCACACAAGTATTAATGTTTCTGGTTAATACTGTTATAGCATGAATGTAAACATTTATCACAAACACAAAGATATGATAATAACTACATTTATTATTGCCTCTAGGTCATATCTCCAACTGTCTCCCACTTGCACTAGGGTCAACTAATCTAGATTACATGGTAATATACCGAACACCCATGGCAGTTTGGTGTTGGTTATGTTTTGCCCTCGGGAGAGGTTTAGTCAACGGATCCGCCACATTCAGATCTGTGTGTACTTTGCAAATCTTTATGTCACCATCTTGGACATGTTCTTGAATAGCGTGAAAACATAGCTTGATGTGCTTCAGCTTCTTGTGTGACCTTGGTTCTCGCGCATTGGCTATGGCTCCCATGTTATCACAGTAGATAGACATTGGGTCCAGCGCATTTGGAACCACACCGAGCTCTGTAATGAACTCCTTCATCCATATCACTTCTTGTGAAGCCTCTGAAGCAGCTATGTATTCCGATTCAGTTGAAGATCTCGCCACAACGCTTTGCTTTGCACTCCTCCAGCTAACTGCTGCACCATTCAAAGTAAATACGTATCCAGATTGAGATTTAGAATCATCCGGATCGGTGTTCCAACTAGCATCGGTGTAACCATTTACAACGAGTTGTTCATCACCTCCATAAGAAAGAACCATATCCTTAGTTCTTCTCAAGTACTTAAGGATGTTTTTGACCATTGTCCAATGATCCACTCCTGGATAACTTTGATATCTGCTAGTCAAACTAACAGCATATGCAATGTCGGGTCTAGTACATAGCATGGCATACATTAGAGATCCTATGGCTGAGGCATAGGGAGTCTTACTCATCCTTTCTCTATCTTCTGGCATGGCAGGACTTTGAGTTTTACTCAACGTCGTATTGGGCAACATGGGCAAGAACCCTTTCTTGCTATCTTCCATTCCAAACCTCTTTAGAACTTTGTCCAAATATGTAATTTGTGACAATGATATTAGGCGTCTCGATCCATCTCTATAAATCTTTATGCCTAATATGTAAGCTGCTTCGTCAAGATCTTTCATTGAAAAACTATTATTCAAATAATCCTTGACACTATTAAGAAGGTCTACATCATTCCCAATCAACAATATGTCATCTACATATAGTATTAAGAATGCTATAGAGCTCCCACTCACTTTCTTGTAAATACAAGCTTCTCCAGAAGTTTGTATAAAACCAAAGCTTTTGATTACCTTATCAAAACGTTGATTCCAAATTCGGGATGCTTGCTTCAATCCATATATGGACCGTTGAAGTTTGCATAACTTGTTAGCATCTTTAGGATCGACAAAACCTTTGGGTTGCATCATATACAACTCTTCATCAATTTCTCCATTGAGGAACGCTGTTTTGACATCCATCTGCCATATCTCATAATCATAATATGTAGCGATTGCTAACAAAATCCTCACAGATTTTAGCTTCGCTACCGGTGAGAAAGTCTCATCGTAGTCAACTCCTTGAATTTGTCGAAACCCTTTTGCGACAAGTCGAGATTTATAGATAGTAACATTACCATCAGCATCTATTTTCTTCTTCAAAATCCATTTGTTCTCGACAGCCTTCCGGCCATCCGGTAAGTCCACCAAAGTCCATACTTGATTTTCGTACATGGATCCAATCTAGGATTTCATGGCATATTGCCATTTATTGGAATCTGGGCTCATCATCGCTTCCTCATATGTCGCAGGGTCATCGGTGTTGTCCGCCAACATGACACTCATAACGGGATCATACCAATCAGGAGTGGTACGAGTTCTCGTTGACCTGCGAGGTTCTGTAGCAACTTCAACCGAAGTTTCATGATCATCATCATTAGCTTCCTCTCTTATTGGTGTAGGCGCCAGAGGAACTACTTCCGGTGTTGTGCTACTCGCAAGTTCGAGAGAAGATTCAACAACCTCGTCGAGTTCTACTTTCCTTCCAGTCACTTCTTTCGAGAGAAATTCTTTCTCTTGAAAGGATCCATTCTTAGCAACGAAGATTTTGCCCTCGGATCTATGATAGAAGGTATACCCAATAGTTTCCTTCGGGTATCCTATGAAGACGCATTTTTCCGCCTTGGGTTCAATCTTGTCCGGCTGTAACTTCTTTACATAGGCTTCACAACCCCAAACTTTAAGGAACGACAATTTAGGTTTCTTCCCAAACCATAATTCATATGGTGTCGTTTCAACGGATTTAGATGGTGCCCTATTTAAAGTGAATGCGGTTGTTTCTAATGCATAAACCCAAAACGATAGCGGTAAATCTGTAAGTGACATCATAGAACGAACCATATCTAAGAGAGTTCGATTACGATGTTCGGACACACCATTACGCTGTGGTGTTCCCGGCGGTGTCAATTGTGAAAGTATTCCGCATTTCTTCAAATGCTCGCCAAACTCGTAGCTTAGATATTCACCTCCACGATCAGATCGTAGAAATTTAATCTTCTTGTTACGTTGATTTTGTACCTCACTTTGAAATTCCTTAAACTTCTCGAAAGTTTCAGACTTATGTTTCATGAAATAGATATACCCATATCTACTCAAGTCATCCGTGAAGGTAAGAACATATCGATAACCACCGCTCAATGCTACACTCATTGGACCACACACATCGTTATGTATGATTTCCAATAAGTCTGTAGCTCGCTCCATCAGCCCGGAAAATGGAGTCTTAGTCATTTTACCCATTAGACATGCTTCGCATCTTTCAAGTGAGTCGAAATGAAGTGATTCAAGAAGTCCATTAGAATGGAGTTTCTTCATACGCTTCACTCCAATATGACCAAGACGACAGTGCCACATATAGGTTGAGTTATCGCTCAATTTCAAACGTTTAGCTTCAATGTTATTAATATGTGTATTTCCACAATGGAGATTCAATAAGAATAGACCATCTATCAAAGGTGCATGTGCATAAAACATATTACTAATATAAATCGAACAACCATTATTCTCGGACTTAAACAAGTAACCGTCTCGCAATAAACATGATCCAGATATAATGTTCATGCTCAACGCAGGCACCAAATAAAAATTATTTAAGTATAAAACTAATCCCGATGGTAGATAAAGAGGTAGCGTGCCGACCGCGATCACATCAACCTTTGATCCATTTCCAACGCGCATCGTCACCTCGTTCTTCGCTAGCCTCCGTTTATTCTGCAGCACCTGTTTTGATTTACAAATATGAGCAACCGAACCAGTATCAAATACCCAGGCACTACTACGAGTACTAGTGAGATACACATCAATAACATGTATATCAGATATACCTTTCTTCTTGATGTTGCTGTTCTTCAAATCCGCCAAGTACTTTGGGCAATTCCGCTTCTAGTGACCCTCTCCCTTGCAGTAAAAGCACTCAGTATCAGGCTTAGGCCCAGCCTTGGTCTTCTTCGTCGGTGCGGCAACTTTATTACCGCCCTTCTTGAAGTTTCCCTTTTGCTTAGACTTGCCCTTCTTGAATTTGGTGGTCTTATTGACCAACAACACTTGGTTCTCTTTCTTGATCTCCACTTCTGCAGATTTCAACATGGAGAAGAGTTTTGGCAACGTCTTGTTCATGTTTTGCATATTGTAGTTCAACACAAAGTTCTTGTAACTTGGTGGTAGTGATTGGAGGACACGGTAAATCCCCAAAGAATTAGGAATCACTATACCCAAACTTTGGAGTTTGTTTGCGTGCCTAGAAATCTTAAGCACATGCTCACTGACGGAGCTGCCCTCTTCCATCTTGCAGTTAAAGAACTTCTCAGAAGCCTCATAACTCTCAACTGCCGCGTGAGCCTCAAATATCATTTTGAGTTCACGGACAATATCATGTGGGTCTTGGTTCTCAAACCTTTTCTGAAGCTCTGATTCCAAACCATACAAGATAGCACACTGAACTGCGGAGTACTGATTCTTCCAAGTGAGGTAAACATTCTTTACTTCATCGGTAGTGTAACATCCCTAAAATCATGATTTCAAAGATTGCATATCATTCATGCATGCATATAGTTTTGAGATCAATTTCAAACCAATTCCAAGAAAACAGAAGCACATAGTGCTATCATTTTATGTGAGCAAACTTAAATCAAATGTCCATCCCCATTTGAGAGCTTAAGTATTTAAACCAAGTTTGTTTGATTCCTTGTTGATTGGATTGAGTGTGGAGTTTGAACAAAAAAATATACAAAATAAAAATGGTTTCAAAACCATTTTCAAAACATTTGCAAATCAAGTGCTATGGCACTGTTTATTTTGTTTATTCAAAAGAACCAAGCTTGAACATAGAGACCACTTGATTTTATGCCCTGAAATGTGAATGTTGCACCCTACAAAATCCTAGAAAAAGTTTGAATTCAAAAGCTTTTGAAATCATTTGAAAATCAATCCAGAAAATCAAAACAGAAAAAGAAAAAGAGAAAGGAAATAGAAAAGGGTCGGCGCCAGACTTTGATCCCATCAGCAGATCCAGCCCAGCTAGCCCACCCGGGTCCCCTCTCTCTCTCACGCGCAGAAGCACCCCCAGAGTCGCTGACACTCGGACCCCACTCCCTCTCTGTTCTATTCGCTGACAAGCGGGCCCTGTCCACGTCATTGTCGTCTTCCCCCAAATTTCGCGAGGAGCACGTCGCCGCTGGCTGTTGCTGCGTTGATTCCACGGCGTAATTGGCATTGATTCTCCAGGCGTTTCTGGTCGAGCTTCTGCCTACTTAAGCCCCTCCCTCTCGCGGCCATTTCCCCTCACCCAATTTCCTCTCCACGCCACCAGGCTGCTCGCAACTCGCCCGACACTGCCGCTGTTCCGACGACCTCGCCGACGAATTCCGGTGAGCACCGTGCCCCCCTCTGTCCATGGTTCATACTAGCATGCTCTACAGCTCCGTGCGCATCTACTGACACCTCCCTTTTGCTCGCGCATGGTCTATAGCCTCGACAACGACAACGACTGAACGCCGCCGCTCTCTACTCGAACTCCGGCGACCTCTCCCCGTAAGTACCAGCCGCCCCTTGCCCTCTGTCTGATACGCCTAAGATCCCCAGCGTCTTGCGCGTCTAACGGTGCCCTCCTCTTGTCTTAGCGCGATGCAGAACCTCGCTAACGTCGACCAGCAGCCATACCCGATGACTCCGAGCGCCCCTTCGCCAACCAGAAACACGTTGAGCTTCACCTCGACACGGCGGTTCTGGTGAGCATCCTCTCCCCTCCCCGGGCAACCTAGAACGCCGGCACCGCCGCTGACAGACACGCCTCCGCCAATCGCCGCCGCTAGCGCCGCTAGGCTATGGTCAAAGCAACACCAGCCGTTAGATGTAGATCTTGCGGTTTAAATTAGATCTGAGCGAAACGTTTTCTTTTGATCTGGCACGTTGGATCTGACTTGATCTGATGGCGCGGAAGGGTGATCCTGAGTGAAACGGTATCGGCCAATAGGAATCAGACGCGTGGCTAGAGTTTGATTTTAAAACAGATTTTGAATCTGATTTATATCCAATTTTGAATTAGCTATAACTTTTGATTCCCACGTTAGATTTTGACAAATTTTATACCGTTGGAATCAGGAGAGCGAGCTCTATCAGATTATGCAATGTGTTTAATGTTTAGCTCCTGTTAAAAAGGTTTTATTTGCAGAAACTTGTGTAGGGCTTATTTGAGCATATGAATTGTTTAGGAATTTAATTTAGGGTTTAAATTATTGTTGTGTGGCAAGTTTTTGACTTGTTTAGGATTCAGTACTATGCACTTGCTTGGTTGAGTTTTAAAAATCATCACTTAGCATTTTCCATGCATGCATATTTTGTTTGTTTGTATATGTTATGTGTGTAATTTGTTGCTACCATTCTTTGTGTAGACTTTGGTGCTAGTGATTGTGATTGTGAAGAGTGCTACTCTCCCAACTACCAAGGCAAGTGGTACTTCATGAATATTTCTATCCCTATATTTTATACTAAGCATTAGAAATATTTTGCTAAGTCTTGCATGTTAATATTTTGCCTAATGCCATGATGGGAAATCCTAAGTAGTTGTAGAATTGCTAGGAAATTTCTAAGTTAAGTTACTATCTATGCCATGCTTAGCCTAGCTAGTAGCAAACAAGGGTTGGTGAAATATACATGCTATGATGAAAATATTTCTAAGTCTTTGGACTTGTGTTACTTAATAAAACAACTAAGTCAATGAATCACCTGGGTGGAAAGGGACTTGATTGGTGGTTTTTGGTTGAGTGGTTACACAAGGCCCATGGCTATGGTTTACCTTGTGTATCACACTTGTGGTAAGCCACCCAGGAACAAAGAGATTTTAGAGGCCAAGTGTTAAGAAGCTTCTAGTGTAGCCACTTGGCAATATGGGCTCTGCCTGGATCACATAAGTTGCTAGAACTTAGCCATTTGGACAGTTGGTGGTAGTGGGAATGATAGGTTGGAACGCGTCCATTTGGTCTAAGGAAAGGCTTCTGAAAGGTCCTGTCTTGGTGAAACCAAGTCTGGTGGGGAAAGTGCACAACCTCTGCAGATGGAAAAATCTAAGTACTTAGCCAAGTCCATGGCAATGGACAACTTGAGCATCAAGGCATGGAAGCTATCAAGAATCTCCTCATCCCAATTTCTAAGTAAAAACTTGTGGGTGAACAAGGGTGAAGGACCTCAATGTCTATTGATGGTTCCTTGGGAAAAGTTTTGACAAAGAAAAACTTAGTGATTTCAACTAATAGGAAAAACCTATTTTGAGCAAAGCAAGCCAAGCTACACTTAGCCAAATTTGCATATAGTATCTAGTCCACTTAAATTATACTAAGGTATCACTTGCCAATACTATTCCAAAGTATTGACCCACTGTGGCTGTAACTTGTGATGTTGTAGGTTACTCTGATGAGGATTAGGTGTCATGAGTCTACACTCAACATGTTTGCCTGTGGCACATGAAGATGAAGACTTATATTTATTTACTTATTCAAAATCTTGTATTAGGCCTGTGGCCTTGAGTTGTAAAGACTATGTTTATCTCTGGAATGGATGTAATAAATGACCTTTGTATCTGTGTACTTCATCTTAAACTGTGGATGCTAGCATTGATCCAGGGACTAGCATTGCAATCACAGGGATCCTTTTTCCTTTACAAAGGAGGGATCTTACAGATGGTATCAGAGCACTGTGTTGCCTGTAGGATTATGACCCTAGGATTGGAAACCACTAAGGAAAATTTTTCAACATTCTACACTTGTCTATTCTTCTCGTAAAACTTTTCTAATCTTCTCTCTCATCTCTATTTGTAGATGAACTCCATCAACGAAGCTGTGAGGAAAGGACCACTCATGACAATGACTTTGGAGTGTGAGACAGAATTCCCCAAGGCTCTCAAGGACCTCATGGTTGCATTAGAGATACAAGGTGCAGCTGTGTACAAAGGTTTTCCTGTGATGGATGAAGGAGTGGAATACTGGTGGGTGCAACTTCACTTGTATAAAAACAAGGAAGACAACCATCAAGAAAAAGGATTCTGCATGTTCACCAATTCAGTGGTGCACCCTACATTCTTTGAATCAGCAAAGGATGCACCTTGGAAGACCATCAAAGAACTTGGTGATAGAGTCATGTGCAGAATGATCAACCTCCAGAATGATCTAAGGAAAGAGAAGGAACATACCCAAGAGTTGGAAGCTACCAACCAAACCTTAAGAGGAGACATTATAGACTTAGTGATGGAGTCATGTGAGCAAGATAGGCTGATTGCTTCTAGAAATATTGTGTTAGCCAACAGATCCAGTGAGATAGGATTGTAAACGTTCTTCATTAGTTGGACCACCACTATCACCTTATTTTCCAAAATGTTGCTTTAAAATAAGATTGAACCTTGGTTGTTGTAATGGTTTCATGTATGCATGACTCGTGTGCTTTGCTTCCCAAGGATATGTATGTGATGTTTTGTCTTTTGTTTTATCTTGATTTGTGTTGTTCTAACTTTTCTATCTTATAAATAGATGCCTATTACCATCAGCACTGTTGAGGAGTTCCAGGTTACCCGCTTTGGTCCTCGTATCGTTGAGCTTACTATTTTGCTCAATCTCCCTCTTCCCACCATCATGGTGCATCCCCTCACCAAGTTTGAGAGGAAGGACCTCTGGGGCTTCAAGGTCAACCAGCCCGGACGCCAGACAGAGCCTACCACGGAGGCCATTGTCTTCAAGCTCATGCACGATGACAGGGAGAGAGGCCTTGAGGTAGTTATGCAGGATCTGATAGGACGTCTGCTAGGGCGACACTCCCGATAGGTTAGAGGTACCCACTTCCACGTCTTCGGAAGACGTGATGAGGATGGAGAGTCCATCGACTTCGAGGATGATTCGAGGGACGCAGCAGAGCCGATACGCCTGTACCTCCAGGACTTAGAGTCTCTCATTAGGCACGTGGACACTGACAGGACCAATGTCATGCTCAGCAATGACGAGCTCCAGGTGCATCTTCGCGAGAAGGACAAGCTCTTCGCGCAGCAAGACGAGATAGTCAAGGAAATGGAGGCGAAGTTCGAGACCCAGGACAGGAAGTTCAAGAGTCAGGAGAAGCGTGTCTAGGATAGGAACAAGAAGATCCGGGACATGACTGAAGAACTGCAGTCCAAGGACTTCGAGCTAGAGCAGCAGCAGACAGTGATAGAGAGGCTTCGTTCCCAGAAGAGGGCTCTCAAGGCCAAGATAGAGACCTTGACCACTAACGTCGAGGAATACAAGACCGCGATGGAGAACACAGGTCTTACCATTGTCGAGGAGGAGATTGATGCCGATGAGTAGATTTGACTGCTCATTTATCTTTTATTATCGTACTTGTTATTTGAGAACTTGTTATTGGACCATCTGACATGTGGATGGCTTGCTACTTGTGTGTTTTACTTTGTGAACTTGTTATCTTGTTGTTGAACCTTTATCTTGTGTTGCATGCTTTATGTTTGCTTATGTGATGTAATGTGCATGAAAGCATCTATGGGTATCTCATTCTTATCTCTATTTGAACAAATCACAGATGCCTCCTCGTCGTGCAAACCCCAACCCCAACAACAACAACAACATCACTCCAGAAATGCAACAAATGATGACTGCTCAAACTCAGCTAACGCAGATGATGACGACGTTAATCCAGAACCAAAACAACAACAACAACAACAATGACAACAACAATAACAACAATAACAACAACAACAACAATCTATCGGGCTTTGATATGCTTACCAGATTCTTGAGATTGAGGCCAGCAAAGTTCTCAGGGACGACTGACCCCATGGTGGCCAATGATTGGCTACGTTCTGTGAACAAGGATTTGGTAACCGTGGGCTGTACGGATGCTGAAAAGGTCAGATTTGCAGCACATCTGCTGGAAGGACCAGCCGCCACTTGGTGGGACAACTTCCAGATCACCACTCCCATATATGAAGTGACATGGGATATCTTTGAGGATGGATTTCGCACTGCTCATATCTCATCTAGGGTGATGAGTCTGAAAAAGAAAGAGTTCCACAATCTGAAGCAGCGCCACTGTAGCGTGGCTGAATATATTGAGGAGTTCAACAATCTGGCGTGTTATGCACCGGATGAAGTTGACACTGATGCCAAGAGAAATGAAAAATTTCTTGAAGGCCTGAATGATGAGCTGAATCTGCAGTTGGCTGTGGCATATGTTCCCACTTATCAGTCGCTCTGTGACAAGGCTGCTATTTTGGAGAACAAAATGAAGCAAGTTGAGAGTAGAAAGAGAAAGCACTCCGACAAGCACAGCTCGGGATCGTCTCAAAAACGATCTCATTATGATGACAGCGGAAGCTCAGGATCCCACAAGCATGGGAAATTCAACAAGCACCACAACCACAACCGTCATGACAACAAGCATCACCGTAGTCATGACAATGACAAGTACAAGAACCACAAGAGTGGACATAAGAGCCACCACAGTGGTAATGGAAGTGGAAGTGCAAGTCAGCCTGTTAAGAGAGACATTAGTCAGGTTGAATGCTTCAAGTGCAAGAAGATGGGGCATTATGCAAATGACTGCCCAGAAAAGAAAGTTGAAGGACCTAACAAGCCCAACCGTTTTCAGAAGGGACAAGTAAACCACATCAATGTGGAGGAGGTCTATGAAGAGCCTGATGCTGTTGCTGGTAAGTTCAGACTCAATTCTATTCCAGCATTTGTACTCTTTGATACTGGTGCATCTCATTCATTCATATCAAGAGCATTTGTTGAAAGAAATGAATTACCGGTAGAAACTATTGGGTGTCCTATAAAAGTAAGTTCTCCTGGTGGAGAAATGATAGTGAATTCAGGATGTCATGATCTAGTCATAGAGTTTGGGAAGTATAAGTTTCTCGTTAACTTGATAATTCTAAACTCCCAAGGATTGGATGTCATTTTTGGAATGGACTGGATGACTAAGTACAAAGGAGTGATAGATTGTGCCAACCATACTGTCTCACTCACAACTCCAGAAAATAAAAGGATCAGATTCAAGACCAACTTTGAAGCAAAAAGGAGTATGCTTAATTCACTTAAGGGGGTTAGCATGGACAGTGTGCCAATTGTGAGTGAATATCCGGATGTGTTTCCGGAAGAATTGCCGGGAATGCCACCAGATAGAGATGTGGAGTTTCTTATAGATTTGGTACCAGGGTCTGGACCAATAGCAAAGAGACCTTATAAAATGTCAGTTGATGAACTGAAAGAGCTCAAGAAACAACTTGGAGAACAGTTGCAAAAAGGATTTATTCAACCAAGTTCTTCATCTTGGGGATCCCCAGTTTTGTTTGTGGAGAAGAAAGATAGAAGTCAAAGGTTATGCATAGATTACCGTTCACTCAATGAGGTGACTATCAAGAACAAATACCCTTTGCCTAGAATCAATGACTTGTTTGATCAGCTTGAAGGAGCGTGTGTATTCTCAAAGATTGATCTAAGGTCAGGCTATTTTCAACTCAAGATAAGAGAACAAGACATACCTAAGACAGCGTCCAAGGTATGGATTGTATGAGTATACTGTAATGCCTTTTGGTTTGACCAATGCTCCAGCATACTTCATGAATATGATGAACAAGGTGTTCATGGAATTCCTTGACAAGTTTGTTGTCGTTTTCATCGACGACATCTTAGTCTACTCCAAGAGCAAAGAAGAGCATGAAGGACATTTGCGTTTGATACTTGAGAAGTTACGGGAGCATAAACTTTATGCTAAATTCAGCAAGTGTGAATTTTGGTTGGATAAAGTCGGATTTCTTGGACATGTTATGACAAAGGATGGTGTAGCAGTTGATCCTGCTAAAGTTTCAGCTGTGACTGAATGGGAATCTCCCAAGTCCGTGAAAGAAGTTCGTAGTTTCCTTGGCTTAGCAGGTTACTACAGAAGGTTCATTGAGAATTTCTCAAAGGTTGCTAAGCCTATGACGGAATTGCTAAAGAAAGACAAGAAGTTTGCTTGGTCTGAAGGTTGTGAACTCAGCTTTCAGGAATTGAAGAAGAGACTTGTGACAGCACCAGTCTTGTGTCTGCCAGATTTGGAAAAAGATTTCCAAGTATATTGTGATGCATCTCATCAGGGTTTGGGTGCAGTACTTATGCAAGACGGTAAAGTTGTGGCTTATGCCTCGAGACAACTCAAAACTCATGAAGTGAACTATACTACTCATGATTTAGAGTTAGCCTCTGTTGTCCATGCACTCAAAACATGGAGACACTATCTTTTGGGAAAGCGTTGTGAAGTGTTCACAGATCACAAAAGTTTGAAGTATATCTTCACCCAAAAGGAAATTAATATGAGACAAAGAAGATGGCTAGAACTTATCAAAGACTATGACTTAAGTTTGCAATACCATCCCGGTAAAGCAAATGTTGTAGCAGATGCTCTAAGTCGTAAGGTTTTTGTGAATGGCCTTACCAAAGGAGAATTGCCAGATGATCTGTGTACCCAATTTAGAAAATTCAGATTGGAGATTGTGCCTGAAGGACATCTTATGTCTTTGGATGTTTAACCCACTTTGTTGGACAAGATCAAAGAAGCCCAGAAGGCTGATAAGGAAATTGAAGAGATTAAGGAAAGGATTGGCAAAGGAAAAGCCAAAGAATTCCAGGAAGACGAACAGGGTACTTTATGGCATGGGAAACGTATCTGTGTTCCACAAGACCCGGAATTGCGGAAACTGATTTTGCAAGAAGCACACAACTCTCCGTATTCCATTCACCCGGGTAACACCAAAATGTACATGGACATGAAAGAAAGATTTTGGTGGAATAATCTCAAGAAGGACATCGCCGTACATATTGCTTTGTGTGATGTGTGTAGTAGAGTGAAGGCGGAACATCAGAAACCAGCAGGTTTACTGCAACCACTACCTATTCCTGATTGGAAGTGGGACAAAATTGGTATGGATTTCATTACCGGATTACCAAGGACCCGGTCAGGATACGATTCTATTTGGGTAGTAGTGGATCGCCTAACTAAAGTGGCTCATTTCATACCCGTGAAGACAACCTACACAAGTGCTAAGTTAGCCAGAATCTACATGAGTAGAATTGTATGTCTGCATGGAGTGCCCAAGAGTATTGTGTCTGATAGGGGAACTCAATTCACTTCCCATTTTTGGAGACAGTTGCATGAGTCATTAGGAACGAGGTTGGAATTCAGTACTGCTTTTCATCCTCAAACTGATGGACAAACAGAAAGGACTAATCAGATTCTTGAAGACATGTTGAGGGCGTGTGTCTTAGACTATGGAGCCAGTTGGGATGAAAGTCTGCCTTACGCAGAATTTTCTTATAACAACAGCTATCAAGCCAGTATTGAGATGGCACCATTTGAGTTTCTCTACGGAAGAAAGTGTACCACCCCATTGCTATGGAATGGTGTGGGAGAAAGAAGTTTATTCGGGCCAGATCTTATCAAAGAAGCCAAAGAGAAGGTCAAGTTGGTTAAGGACAGGTTGAAGATAGCACAGTCCCGACAGAAAAGCTACGCAGATCCTAAGCGTAGAGAAGTCACCTACGAAGTTGGTGATAGAGCCTATCTTAGAGTGTCACCACTTAGTGGAGTAAAAAGATTCGGAGTCAAAGGAAAATTGGCACCAAGATATGTTGGGCCATTCAAGATTCTGAGTCGCAAAGGAGAAGTTGCCTATGAAATTGAACTCCCAGAATCTTTGTCAGCAGTTCATAATGTGTTTCATGTGAGTCAGCTTAAGAAATGTCATCCAGAAATGGAAGAAACTTCTTTGAAGGATACTATACCTTTGGAGGAGGTTCAATTAGAAAGTGATCTCACCTATGAGGAGAAACCTATCAAGATCCTTGAGACTGCAGAAAGAGTCACAAGGACTAAGACTATCAAGTTCTGCAAAGTGCAGTGGAATCATCATTCCGAAGAGGAAGCAACATGGGAAAGAGAAGATGATCTTCGGAAAGACCACCCTCACCTATTTGCTAGCCAAACCGAATCTCGAGGGCGAGATTCACCTTAAGGGGGTTAGATTTGTAACATCCCTAAAATCATGATTTCAAAGATTGCATATCATTCATGCGTGCATATAGTTTTGAGATCAATTTCAAACCAATTCCAAGAAAACAGAAGCACATAGTGCTATCATTTTATCTGAGCAAACTTAAATCAAATGTCCATCCCAATTTGAGAGCTTAAGTATTTAAACCAAGTTTGTTTGATTCCTTGTTGATTGGATTGAGTGTGGAGTTTGAACAAAAAAATATACAAAATAAAAATGGTTTCAAAACCATTTTCAAAACATTTGCAAATCAAGTGCTATGGCACTGTTTATTTTGTTTATTCAAAAGAACCAAGCTTGAACAGAGAGACCACTTGATTTTATGCCCTGAAATGTGAATGTTGCACCCTACAAAATCCTGGAAAAAGTTTGAATTCAAAAGCTTTTGAAATCATTTGAAAATCAATCCAGAAAATCAAAACAGAAAAAGAAAAAGAGAAAGGAAATAGAAAAGGGCCGGCGCCAGACTTTGAGCCCATCAGCAGATCCAGCCCAGCTAGCCCACCCGGGTCCCCTCTCTCTCTCTCACGTGCAGAAGCACCCCCAGAGTCGCTGACACTCGGACCCCACTCCCTCTCTGTTCTATTCGCTGACAAGCGGGCCCTGTCCACGTCATCGTCGTCTTCCCCCAAATTTCGCGAGGAGCACGTCGCCGCTGGCCGTTGCTGCGTTGATTCCGCGACGTAATTGGCATTGATTCTCCAGGCGTTTCTGGTCGAGCTTCTGCCTACTTAAGCCCCTCCCTCTCGCGGCCATTTCCCCTCACCCAATTTCCTCTCCACGCCGCCAGGCTACTCGCAACTCGCCCGACACTACTGCTGTTCCGACGACCTCGTCGACGAATTCCGGTGAGCACCGTGCCCCCCTCTGTCCATGGTTCATACTAGCATGCTCTGCAGCTCCGTGCGCATCTACTGACACCTCCCTTTTGCTCGCGCATGGTCTGTAGCCTCGACAACGACAACGACTGAACGCCGCCGCTATCTGCTCGAACTCCGGCGACCTCTCCCCGTAAGTACCAGCCGCCCCTTGCCCTCTGTATGATACGCCTAAGATCCCCAGCGTCTTGCGCGTCTAACGGTGCCCTCCTCTTGTCTTAGCGCGACGCAGAACCTCGCCAACGTCGACCAACAGCCGTACCCGACGCGTTCGCGAACTCCGGCGAGGAATCCCCGACGACTCCCAGCGCCCCTTCGCCAACCAGAGACACGTTGAGCTTCACCTCGACACGGCGGTTCTGGTGAGCATCCTCTCCCCTCCCCGGGCGACCTAGAACGCCGGCACCGCCGCTGACAGACACGCCGCCGCCAATCGCCGCCGCTAGCGCCACTAGGCTATGGTCAAAGCAACAGCAGCCGTTAGATGTAGATCTTGCGGTTTAAATTAGATCTGAGCGAAACGTTTTCTTTTGATCTGGCACATTGGATCTGACTTGATCTGACGGTGCGGAAGGGTGATCCTGAGTGAAACGGTATCGGCCAATAGGAAACAGACGCGTGGCTAGAGTTTGATTTTAAAACAGATTTTGAATCTGATTTATATCCAATTTTGAATTAGCTATAACTTTTGATTCCCACGTTAGATTTTGACAAATTTTATACCGTTGGAATCAGGAGAGCGAGCTCTATCAGATTATGCAATGTGTTTAATGTTTAGCTCCTGTTAAAAAGGTTTTATTTGCAGAAACTTGTGTAGGGCTTATTTGAGCGTATGAATTATTTAGGAATTTAATTTAGTGTCACATCCCAAGATTTTCCAAATCTTGTAATGTGAAAAATAAATGAATAAAATAAAACTTTGTTTGATTTTCAGGGCCAGAAGAAACTTTTTGAATTCAATTGGAACTTCAAACCAAGTTGGATCAAATAAAATCCTAAAGGGATTTAAAAAGATAAAACATTTATTAAAGGAAAATAAAAAAATATTTAAAATTACTATTTTGGATCTTCTAATAAAAGGATTTAGTTTCCAAAAGAAAAGGAAGGATTTTAAATAAGAAATTACTTTACAAAGCCAAATTAAAACTTGGCTAAGTCTTTAAAAACAAAATATTTCTATTTGGGAAAATAAATAAAAATTTGTTCAAATAAATAAAAAGGATTTAATATCCAAGTTTTATTGATAAAGATTTTACTATTCCAAAACATCAAGACTTATTTATTTGAAATAAGTTTTCCAAGTATTTTATATTCTCAAACAAAACCTACTGATTTGGTTTTGAAAATAATTAGATTTCAAAAGAGGTTTTTAAATAAAACAAAACCCATTTGATTTAATAACAATGGTCTGTTTATTTAATTAATAATGGACCTAAAATAAAAATTATTATTTTGGATTTGGAATTTTGGTTTATGTTACTGAACAGAACCAAATCCAAAGTTACAAAGTTTGGTGATTGTTTGAATTGATTTGAGTGTTGTTTGTTTGTTTGAATTTCAAAAACAGAAATCAGAAATAGAAAAAGAAAAGGTTTCAGGAAAGAAAAAAATAGGATCTGGTCGACCCAACCCAGCAGCCCAACAAGGCCCAGAACCAGCCCAGCTCCCCCTCCCCGAAGAAAAATGATTCGCACTCAGTTTCTAACCCAAACAGACGCTGACCGGTGGCCCTCTTCTCCCTCTCATTCCTCGCTGACAGCAGGGACCCACACAACCAGCTCACTCCTCTTCTTCCTCGCGACGACGCCGGCCGTTTCTGCCAGCGATTCCGCGGCTTCAATTCACCTTAATGCCGCGCCTTAACCTCGCTGCAACCACATCCTATTAATCGCCAGCGTCTCCTTCTCCTTTCCCCTCACACGCCACTCTCTCTCTGCCCCGAGGCTGCCTCAATTTGAGCTCGCAACGCCACAGTTCCGACCACCGTTCCTTATCGATTCCGGCCAAACTCCGCCACCTCCTGCCTCCTCGAGCACACGAGCACACTCACCACTCCCAGACGATCCCCCTGTACTCTACGTTCGACCGCGGGCACCCTAGAGCGTCACCTTCGACAAAGCTCTGAGCGCCGCCGCGTTTGCAACTTCTCCGGCGAAGTCTCCTGGTAAGTCCAGACCGCCCCACGCCTTCTCGTTCACGCATGGGTCATCTCCTTGGTCGTACGCGTCTAACCATGCTTCTTGTTTGCCCTCTCGTGAATCGTAGCACCGTCCTCGACCTCGACTGCGTGCAACCGTCGCCAAACCTAACTCCAGCGAGGAATTCCTCCTGTCCTCGTGCGCCCCTTGCCCAGACGACTTCACGTTGAGCTTCCCCAGGCCTCTGCGATCACGGTGAGCATACTCCCCTCCCTTCTAGCTTCCTGTATCGCCGGTGCCGCCATCGCCTGACCGCCGCCGCCGTCTGCCGCCGCGCAGCACCGCCAGCTTCTGGTCAAGCACGCGTGAGCCGTTAGATCTTAATCCTGTGGCGTAGACAGAACGACTTAAGCGAACCGGTATGGAAGCATCTGAGCCGCACGATTCGCATTAGATCCAACGCACCACAGAGCTGATCCAACCGAAGCGGTACCAGCCAATAGCTTTGCGACGCGTGGCCAGTTTTTGGTTTAAAACAGATTTGAAAACAGATTTGAGTTGCAAATTGAAATCCCTATAACTTTTGATCCACACGTCCAAAAATTGCAAATTTGGTATCATTGGAAACAGTGGAACAAACCCTAGACAACCATGCCTTTTGTTTAGAAAATAGTATCTGTTAGATTGTATGTTTTTGCAGAAATATTTGTATGCTTGTTTAGATTAAAAAATGATTCAAAAATGTTTTTGAGGTTAAAACCTTTGCAAATTGGTTTGTGATAAACTTACTGACCCTAGGAACCAACCCATGGTTTTGAAAATGGATTTGGTAAAGTTTAGGATGGAAAACTTGATTTAGCCCATTTCTAGCCATTTAAAAATATTGGTTTTGTTATGAAAATTAATTTTGGAGTAAAAACTTTGGGAAAATATTTTGGACCAAACCTACTGACCATAAACACCAAGTCTTGCAAATTAGCAACTCATTTGGTGAAATACTTAAATTTTTTTGATTTGATAAAAACATTTTTCACCACATAAAATAATGAATGGATTTAAAAATGGTTTATGGACAAAACCCTTTTTCAAATGACTTTGCCACTTTGGAAAAATGACCACCTTGAACCATACAAAGTTTAGAAACCTAGTGGAGACCATCTTTGCAAATATAACCATCTCTTGCATGCTTACATGCATGACTTAGATCCCATTGTTTTGTGTGTGGAATTGTTTGATTACTTATTTGGTTTGGAATGCTAGTTGATATTGTGTTTGCTTGATTGATTGTAGTGAAGTTAGAAAAGTGTGAGACTAGCAAGATCAAGGAGTGAACCAACATTCCCTACCAAAAAGGCAAGTTACACTATCATCTAAAGTCCTACTATTTTCATTATACTTAGTGGATTTTGAAACATGCATGAAAAGAATTTCTATACTTATGCTATGCTAAATCCTAATAGGATACCCTATACATTCCTTAGTGAAAACAATGTAGTTGTTACATGCTTAGCCATGCTATATTTTGAAAAGAGATACATGTTGAGATTTTATGAAGTTGAGAAAAGGACTTGTGATTTTATATAATAAAACAAGGACTCAATGAACCACCTGGGTGGCCAAGGATACTTTGAGTTTTGGAGAAGGTGGCAACAAAAGGAACCATGTCTATGGCAATCTCTTTGTGTTGTGCTCCATAGGAAACCACCCAGGAAACTTAGAGATTGAACATGTTTCTCCAATTGTGGCTTTCGTGTGCAACCACATGCTATTATGGCTCTGGCTTAGTCAACTACATTGGGAAGACCCATTGTCTTCAGTTTACTGGACATGGGGACCTGGAATCCTACATGGGTGCTGAAGATAAGCTAGCAATGGTGTATGGGAGGACCCTCTGGAAAGACTTCGTCACATTCTCAATCTGCCGGTACTCCATCTTGGTGAGCACTAATCCAGTGGCCACTGGTGGCACAAAGATGGGTTTGTGACATGTGGGTAAAGTGTGCAACTTCTGCAGAAGATAATAAAATCTAAGTACTTAGCCGTGTCCCCGGTTATGCACAATACTGAGCAACTAAAGTTTGAAGCTATGGGAGATCTCGACATTCCAATTTCTAAAATAAAAACTTGATGCACTTGGGGGTACCAAGGAGCTCAAGGGATTTTGATAAAACTTGATGCACTTGGGGTTACCAAGGAGCTCAAGAGATTTGGTTAAAACTTGATGTACTTGGGGTTACCAAGGAACTCAAGAGTTTTTTGTTGAAAACTTGAACACTTGGGGTTACCAAGGAGTTCAAGGAGATTTTGATAATAACTTAAACACTTGGGCTTTACCAAGAAGTTTTCAAAGATTTGATCAAAGGTAAAACCATTTTGAAAAGATAGGATAAATTATTGCTTTCTGCAAATGAGCCTCAAACCCTACTTAGCCAAATTGCATGTAATGATAGGATCCACTTATATTCAACTTAGTAGTGAAACTTGCCAATACAACTCAAATGTATTGACCCTTGTGGCTGTAACTTGTAATGTTGCAGGTTTGATTGATTTTAGTGAAGATTGATTGATTAGGATTACAAAGTCTACAACCAACATGTCTGCCTGTGGCACTTTGAAGATGAAGGACCCCATGCTTATAGTTATTCCGCTGCAATGTAATGTAATAGCCAAATGAGATATGTAAAGATGTAATAAAATTATGTTATTCCTGGTTATAAAGATATATTATGACCTTTGTTTCTTGATATTACATCTAAACTGTGGATGCTAGCTATTGATCCAGGGACTAGCATTGTAAACACAGGGGACACCACCTTATGTTAATAAAGGTTGGGACACTCACTCTGCATTTAGGGTTTAAATTATTGTTGTGTGGCAAGTTTTTGACTTGTTTAGGATTCAGTACTATGCACTTGCTTGGTTGAGTTTTAAAAATCATCACTTAGCATTTTGCATGCATGCATATTTTGTTTGTTTGTATATGTTATGTGTGTAATTTGTTGCTACCATTCTTTGTGTAGACTTTGGTGCTAGTGATTGTGATTGTGAAGAGTGCTACTCTCCCAACTACCAAGGCAAGTGGTACTTCATGAATATTTCTATCCCTATATTTTATACTAAGCATTAGAAATATTTTGCTAAGTCTTGCATGTTAATATTTTGCCTAATGCCATGATGGGAAATCCTAAGTAGTTGTAGAATTGCTAGGAAATTTCTAAGTTAAGTTACTATCTATGCCATGCTTAGCCTAGCTAGTAGCAAACAAGGGTTGGTGAAATATACATGCTATGATGAAAATATTTCTAAGTCTTTGGACTTGTGTTACTTAATAAAACAACTAAGTCAATGAATCACCTGGGTGGAAAGGGACTTGATTGGTGGTTTTTGGTTGAGTGGTTACACAAGGCCCATGGCTATGGTTTACCTTGTGTATCACACTTGTGGTAAGCCACCCAGGAACAAAGAGATTTTAGAGGCCAAGTGTTAAGAAGCTTCTAGTGTAGCCACTTGGCAATATGGGCTCTGCCTGGATCACATAAGTTGCTAGAACTTAGCCATTTGGACAGTTGGTGGTAGTGGGAATGATAGGTTGGAACGCGTCCATTTGGTCTAAGGAAAGGCTTCTGAAAGGTCCTGTCTTGGTGAAACCAAGTCTGGTGGGGAAAGTGCACAACCTCTGCAGATGGAAAAATCTAAGTACTTAGCCAAGTCCATGGCAATGGACAACTTGAGCATCAAGGCATGGAAGCTATCAAGAATCTCCTCATCCCAATTTCTAAGTAAAAACTTGTGGGTGAACAAGGGTGAAGGACCTCAATGTCTATTGATGGTTCCTTGGGAAAAGTTTTGACAAAGAAAAACTTAGTGATTTCAACTAATAGGAAAAACCTATTTTGAGCAAAGCAAGCCAAGCTACACTTAGCCAAATTTGCATATAGTATCTAGTCCACTTAAATTATACTAAGGTATCACTTGCCAATACTATTCCAAAGTATTGACCCACTGTGGCTGTAACTTGTGATGTTGTAGGTTACTCTGATGAGGATTAGGTGTCATGAGTCTACACTCAACATGTTTGCCTGTGGCACATGAAGATGAAGACTTATATTTATTTACTTATTCAAATTCTTGTATTAGGCATGTGGCCTTGAGTTGTAAAGACTATGTTTATCTCTGGAATGGATGTAATAAATGACCTTTGTATCTGTGTACTTCATCTTAAACTGTGGATGCTAGCATTGATCCAGGGACTAGCATTGCAATCACATGGATCCTTTTTTCCTTTACAAAGGAGGGATCTTACAGGTAGCAGTAGCTGCAGGTGGTTCACCCAGCGGTGCATCCAGTACATAGGTCAAATTACCAGCATCGAGGATAATCCTGAAATTGCGGAACCAATCCGCGAAGTTGCTTCCATTGTTTTTCAACTTCTCTTTCTCTAGGAACGCATTAAAATTGATGGTAGGGGCCGCCATTGATCTACGACATATTTGCAATAGTTTAGACTAAGTTTATGACAAATTGAGTTCTAATAATAGTTAAATTAATCTAGGTGAACTCCCACTCAAAACAATATCCCTCACATTGTGTTACTGATCACACGAACCAAATCCACCACATCAAAACCGATCATCACGAGAGTTGATGTAGCTTCAATGGCGAATAATCAACATGTTCATCATATCTACTATATGACTCATGCTTTACCTTTCGGTGATCCGTGTTCTGAGACCATGTCTGTACATGCTAGGCTCGTCAAGATCAAACCTTAGCTTCCGCATGAGCAAATCTGGCTTGCTCACGTTGTATACACCCGCAGAATCTAACACACCCGATCATCACATGGTGCTTCGAAACAACGAGCTTTAGCAACGGTGCTTACTAAGTACGAACACTTTAAAACTTGAAATTTGTGTGCTTGAGGGATCATCTTATAATGCTACCATCATTAACTAAGCAATACAAGATGCATAAAGGATTAACATCACATGCAATTCATAATATGTGATATGATATGGCCTTTCTTCTTGTTCTTCCGATCTCCATCTTCAAGCACGAACATGATCTCCATCATCACCGGTATGGCATCAAGGTCAATGGCGCCATTTCATGGTTGTCGTCCACCAGCTCCAACTATTACAACTACTTTGAATAGACACGTGGGTCTTAACAGAATATAAAGACAACCATATGGCTCCTGCCGGTTGCCAACTTACAATAAGGAACATTGCATACATCAAATATAATCACAATCATGGCCATATCACATCACAGCACACCCCTGCGAAACAAAGTTAGACGCCTCTAATTTTCTTTGCATATTTTACGTGGTTTGGGGCTTTCAGTAAGTGTCGTTCTAACTTACGAACAAGAACCACAACGTTGATGCTTGAACTATCAAGTGCCCGTTGTAAATTGAATCTATACTATGATGGGAGAGACAGACACCCACAAAGCCACTTATGCAATACAAGTTGCATGTTGAGCGTGGAGCAAGTCTCATGAACGATAACATGTAAGGTTAGCTCGGGCCGCTTCATCCCATCATACCGCAAGATGCAAAGTACACAAAAAGCAATTGATAATAAAAGCACCACCGCCCACAATGACCATGGTGTTCTACTCGTGCAACAGATCTACATATAGACACGGCTCTGATACCACTGTAGGGGTTCGTAGCATGGAAAACAAAAAATTTCTAACGCATGCAAACAAACAAGCCAAGATCTATCTACTAGATTGTAGCAACGAGTCGATAGAGGAACTCACCCTCGAAGATTCCAAAGCGGTTAACGAGAGCAGATTCTCGTGGGTGATGTAGTCGTACTCTTGCCGATCTCAAGATCGCGTAGACGATCCTTCCGGCGCTACATTCCGGCAGCGCTTCCGCAGTCGGTCACACGTTCGGTACTCGATGAAGACCTTCATGTCCCTTGTTCCAGCAGGCAGCGGATTTTGTAGCACTCTCCTCGCGATTCCGGCAGCACGACGACGTGGTGTCAGAAGTAGAGGGGAGATCTCGCAGGGCTTCGCCTTAAGCCGGAGCGAGTATGGTGGAGCAAGAGAGGTTCCTTGGCGATCTAGGGTTTAGACGCACTAAGGGGGGAGCTTGGCCGGCGGCTAGGGCATGGGGAAGCCCCAACTCGGCGAGTTGGAGGAACCCTAGGTGGCGGCGGCGACTTGGAGGAGGTCGGCGGCTAGGGCTAGGGTTTTGGGTGTGAGGGGTAGGGGTTGGTAGGAGGGAGTCCTCCCCCAACTCAGCCTCCTTGGCCGGCGGGTGGAGGGAGGGGACTTCCTCCCCAAGTAGGTTTCCTACTCTTCCTCCACCAAGCAACCTTGCCGTTTGACTTTTTCAAATTGGCATTTGACTTTCAAACTAGGATTTGATTTCTCTCTTTATTTTTCCCAGCCAAGTGACCTAGTACATGATGCAATCATTCCATATTGTCATGACACATTCATGTACCCTTCCCCTCCAGAGTGCCGGACCTTCCGGACCCTTCTAGAACATTCCCGGTGAAAACATCGGAATCATTCCCCAACTCCGAAATAGGACTTTCCTTATATGAATCTTATTCTCCGGACCATTCCGGATCTCCTCGTGATATTCCGGATGCCATACAAGACTCCGAACAACATTCAGTCTCTTACTCATCATTCCATAACTACTCAACAACATTGAATCCTTAAGTGTGTCTCCCTACGGTTCGTGAATTATGCGGACATGACCGAGACACTTCTCCGACCAATAACCAATAGAGGAATCTGGAAATTCATATGGCTCCCACATATTTCTACGATTACTTTGCGATCGAACGAACCACTTACATACGATACCAATTTCCCTTTGTCTCATGATAGTTTACTTATCCGAGGTTTTGATCGTCGGTATCTCTGCATACCTAGTTCAACCTCGTTACCGATAAGTACTTGTAAATGTTCCCAACCTATAATAAGGTAGAGATCCCTGTGTTTATAATGCTAGTCCCTGGATCAATAGCTAACATCCACAGTTAAGATGTAATATCAAGAAACAAAGGTCATAATACAACTTTATAACCAGGAATAAAATAATTCATTACATCTTACATAGCTCATTTGGCTATTACAATACATTGCAGCAGAATATCTATAAGCATGGGGTCCTTCATCTTCAAAGTGCCACAGGCAAACATGTTGGTTGTAGACTTGTAATCCTAATCAATCAACTTCACTAATATAAAAAAACCTGCAACATAACAAGTTACATCCACAAGGGTCAATACATTTGAATTGTATTGGCAAGTTTCACTACTATGTAGAAATAAGTGGATCCTATCATTACATGCATATTTGGCTAAGTAGGGTTTTAGGCTCATTTGCAGGAAGCAATAATTTATCCTATCTTTTCAAAGTAGTTTTTGATCTTTTGTCAAAATCTTTCTGAGCTCCTTGGTACACCCCAAGTGCTTCAAGTCTTTGTCAAAATCTTTTGAGCTCCTTGGTACACCCCAAGTGCTTCAAGTCTTTGTCAAAATCTTTTGAGCTCCTTGGTACACCCCAAGTGCTCCAAGTCTTTTGTTTTCACTTTCAAGTTTTACTTTTAGAAATTGGAATGTCGAGATTTCCCATAGCTTCAGGCCTTAGTTGCTCAGTATTGTCCATAACCGGGGACACGGCTAAGTACTTAGATTTTTATCTTCTGCAGAAGTTGTACACTTTACCCACATGACACAATCTCATCTTGTTGCCACCAGCGGCCGCTGGATAAGTACTCACGAAGATGGAGTACTGGCAGATTGAGAATGTGACGAAGTCTTTCCATAGGGTCCTCCCATACATGATGCTAGCTTGTCTTCAGGCACCAATGTAGGGTTCCAAGTTCCCTCATTCCAGTTAACCTGACACCAATGCATGGGTGTTCCCAATGTAGTTGACTAAGCCAGTGCCCATTTAGCATGTGGCTGTACACGAAAGCCACTGTTCGAGAAACATGTTCAATCTCTAAGTCCTTGGGTGGTTTTCTTCTGGTGCACAACACAAAGAGATTTCCATATAAACATGGTTCCTTTTGTTGCCACCTTGTCCAAAACTTGAGTATCCTTGTCCACCCAGGTGGTTCATTGAGTACTTGTTTTATTATATAAAACACAAGTCTTTCAAAAACTTCATAAATCTTAGCATAGCATAAAGTATAGAAATCCTTTTCATGCATGTTTCAAAATCCACTAAGTGTAATGAAAATATTAGGTCTTAGATGATAGTGTCACTTGCCTTTTTGGTAGAGGATGTTGGTTCACTTCTTGATCTTGCTAATATCACACTCTTCTAACTTCACTACAAATAAATCAAGCAAACATAGGTTCAACTAGCATTCCAACCAATATTCAAACAATTTAACACACATAAAATAATAGAAATTAAGTCATGCATGCAAGCATGTAAAAGATAGTTTTATTTGCAAAGGTGGTTTCTACTAGACTCTAAACATTGTAAGGTTCAAAGCGGTCATTTTCTAAAGTGGTAAAGTCATTTGCAAAAGGGTTTTATCTATAAACCATTTCTTAAATCAAATCATTATTTCATGTGGTGGAAAATGTTTTTAGCAAAGCAACAATTTTATGTTGTTCACCAAATAAGTTGTTAATTCTCAAAACTTGGTGTTTAGGGTTAGTAGGTTTGAATCAACACATTTTCCAAAGGTTTTTCTCAAAAATCCTTTCCATATCAAAATCAATATTTTTATTTGACTAGAAATGAGCTAATTCAACTATTCAATCCTAAACTTCACAAAACACATTTTTAAATCCATAAGTTGGTTCCTAAGGTCAGTAGGTTCACAACAAACCAATTTGCAAAGATTTCAACCCTAAAATTATTTTGAAATAAATTTTATATCCTAAACAAGCATACACAAGTTTCTGCAAAAACAAACATTTTACCAGAAGCTTTTTACTAAAAAAAGTGCATGGTTGGCTAGGGCTTGTCTTGCTGAATCCATTGATATAAAATTTGCAAATTTTGGACGTGTGGATCAGAAGTTATAAGGTTTACAAATTTGCATATCAATCTGATTCAAAAATCTGTTTTAAATCAACTAGTGCCACGCGGCGGCTTGCTATTGGCTGATACCGGTTCGGTCGGATCGAGCTTGCTGGACTGTAGGATATAACTTAGATTGAGTGGTGCAGAGGCACACGATACCCCTTCGTCTACTTTCTATCACAGCCAGACGATTTTGATCTAACGGCTACAGCGAGGCTACCAGGAACTGGCGGCACTGCGCACCGGCAGACGGCGGCACACGCTCTGTCTACGGCGGAGCCGACGATACAGGAAGCAAGGAGAGAAGTGGAGGTGCTCACCGTGTTTGTAGGGTTGCGGTGAAGCTCGAGGCGTGGTCGGTTCGTCGAGGGGCGCACTGGAGTGGAGGGGATTGCTCGCCGGAGACGATGGCGACGTCAGGCGGTTCTGGAGGTCGTCGGGGGCGACGTTGTGGTACACTCTGAGGGAAAACAAGGACATGGTTAGACGCGGGCGAGTGTGGGATTCACGTGAGCATGACTGAGAGGGCTCGGGGCGGTCTGTCTTACCAGTGGGAGGTTGCCGGAGTGTCAGCAAGTGACGGTGGCGCTCAGATGTTGTCGAAGCCGAGGCTCTGGGGCGAGCGCGGGTGAACGGGAGGCACTAGCAGGTGCGCGCTGTTCTGAGGAGCAAGCTCGTGTACTCGGGAAGGCGAGGCGAGGCTGGACGGCGCCGGAATTTGTCGGGGACATCGTCGGAGCAGTGGCAAGGCAAATGAAATTGGGGGCAGCCTGGTGGCTCACTCACAGCGGGGTTTAAGGGGTAAGAGAGGGAAGACGCAGGCGGTTAAATGGGTGCAGTTACTGGGAGGAATCAAGGCCTCCATCAACGCGTAATCAACGCTGGAGTTACTGGCTGCAACGGCAGGGCGACGGGGTCGTGGTTGAAGACGATGAACAGGAGGGGTGGGGCCTTGCTGTCAGTGAGGGAGAGAGATAGGGAGAGGGTCCACTCGTCTGTGACTGCGCGGGTGCGTTTCTGAGTGGAAAATGATTCGCGCGTGGGGTAAGTAGCTGGGCTGAAAACTGGGCTTGCTGGGCCAGAAGGTTGGGTCGAGTCCTTTAGCATTTTTTTGTACTGAAACTTTTTCCTTTTTCCAATTGATTTTCTGTTTTGAATTTCAATCAAACAATTCAAACAATCAAATCAAATCAAACTTCCACCACACTTTGCATTGAGTTTAGTTCTGTTTAACCACAATAAATCAAAGTCCAGAACAAAATAATATTTTTATTCTTTTTAGGTTCCATTAATAATTAAATAAAATGGCCCTTAGTCATTAAATCAAATGGGTTTTGATTTATTTTAAAATTACATTTGAAATCTAAATAATAACAAAACCACTTCAGTAGGTTTTATTTGAGAATATAAAATACTTGGAAAACTTATTTAAAATAAAATAAGTTTTAGTGTTTATTTAAAATGGAAAAGCCTTTACTTAAATAAAATTGAATATTAATAAATCATTTTATTTTATTTAAATAAACCTTTACTCTATTTATCAAATAGAAATATTTTATTTCAAAAGCTTGGCCAAGTTTTAATTTGGCTCTATAAAATAATCCTTATTTATAATTCTATTCTTTGCTTTTGAAAATCAAATCTTTTTATTAAAAGATCCAAAATAGTAATTTCACTCATTTAAAATTTTCTTTATTAAATGTTTATCTTTTCAAATCCCTTTAGGATTTGTTTGATCAAATAGGTTTGAAGGTTTCCAATTGGAATCAAAGAGTTTCTTCTCACCCTGAAAATCAACAAAGTTTTATTTTATTCATTTATTTTTCACATTACAAGATTTGGAAAATCTTGGGATGTGACAGGCTACCACCCTTAAAATAAATCTCGTCCCGAGATTTGGGAAGGCTAGGGTTACAAGTTGGCTCAAAGCATCTAGGGTACTACCACCCTTAAAAAATTTCCAACTAAATTACATCTTGGCTTGCTTGGGATCTTGGGGAAACTTCTCTGGGCAAACATCTGCATAGTGTCCTTTGTTTCCACATTTGAAACATGTGACAAGGCTGAGATCCTTCATAGGCTTGTTTATCTTGTGCTTCATCTTTTCTGGACAGTTGCTTGCATAATGTCCTTAGTTACCACAATTGTAACATGTGATAAGTTTGAGTTCTTCACGTATCTCCGGTGGACATGTTGCTGCATAATGGCCTAGCTCTTTGTAGTTGTTGCACCATACTTGGCCAATTTCCTTATACTTCTGTTTCTCTGGACATTCACTGGAATAGTGTCCCATTTCTTTACAATGATTACATTGCACATGGCTTTTGTCCTTCTTTTTCTTGGGTTTCTCCAATGCTAGGAGTGCTTGTAGTTCATGTTCTTCATATGTTATCTTATAGGTAGGAATGTCTACTGGTTTCTTTGACCTTCTATTGCTCCTTGGATAATTCATATGCCTCTTCTTTGGTCCTTTAAATTGGGTTGTATTGCATGGAGGTACAAGTGGAGATTTTCCTTTGTCCTCATCCTTCTTGGTAGACTTGGCTCCCACTTGATTGTTTGCAATCAGTTGTTGCACTCCACCTTGTTTCCTTTGATCAACTATGGAATAGATGGGGCATTGGATAGGGACATGATTATTTCCTTCACATAGGTAACAAGTAGCTTGAGATGTGGGACATTGACCAACTGGATTTTCCTCTTCATAGTTGGGGCATTGATCTCCATGCTCCTTGGAAGTGTGACCCTTGTCTCCACAAATATTGCAAGCTTTGGTTCCTTCTAGAATAACATCTTTGTCATCTTTGTTGTCACAACCTACTTTGGAAGAGTTGCCTTCCATGTTGATCATTTGATCTATCACCTTATGCAACATTTGGGCTTGGTTTTCCAAAAATCCTTGTAGGGTTGGATCTTCCCCACTGGTGTTGGCTATGAATTGAGCTGTCATTTGGTTCAACTGGTTTTGGGTTGCTATGAGTTCTTTCATGCTGTCCTCTTGGTTGTTGTTGTTGTCATCAACTTTGATGTTGGAGTCTCTTGGAGTAGTCATCTGTTTGGGTTGGAATTGAGATTAGAATAGGCAAAATATTTCTAAGGAATCAATTCTAATCACACACATCACAATTCACTCAAGCAAGGTGCAAGCAATCACAAACAAACACTCCTTTCAAACACAAGTTTCCAAGCATATTCTTAGACAACCAAAAATATTTTGTTACACCACATAAGTTGGTGGGTTTGGCTTAAACTAAATATGGTGGTCCATCTATATGGTTCACTTGTGATCTTTCCATCCTTCTTGGTTGATTCTTCTTACTTGAGATCATGGTTTCCTTGGGAAAACTCTTGGTCACAAAACTTCAAAGGTGATGAGGGAGGGTTCTTTCTAAGTTGTGTTTCCTGTCTCCAAATCTTGAGCAAGATTTCTTGTCTCACTTGTAGTCCTTAGTGATATCCAAGGTTGAGGTCCTTGGTGAAAATGCTGAAGATGTTGAAGTCATTAGAGTTGAAGATGTTGAAGTCATTAGAGTTGATGAAGTCCTTTGGCCATGGGGTAGGTTTTGTCCATCAAGTTTGAAATAGATGAGATGTAGAATCAAAACCAAAATGGTTGAGGGAAAGAGTTTACAAGATTGTTTGTAAATAAGTTTTGGAACAAATACAACTCCTATTTTTCTAAGGGTTTTTGTCCAATCCTAGGTTTACAAATCCTACAGGCAACACAATGCTCTGATACCATCTATAGAGGTTCCCAACCTATAATAAGGTAGAGATCCCTGTGTTTATAATGCTAGTCCCTGGATCAATAGCTAGCATCCACAGTTAAGATGTAATATCAAGAAACAAAGGTCATAATACAACTTTATAACCAGGAATAAAATAATTCATTACATCTTACATAGCTCATTTGGCTATTACAATACATTGCATCAGAATATCTATAAGCATGGGGTCCTTCATCTTCAAAGTGCCACATGCAAACATGTTGGTTGTAGACTTGTAATCCTAATCAATCAACTTCACTAATATCAAAAAAAAAACTGCAACATAACAAGTTACAACCACAAGGGTTAATACATTTGAATTGTATTGGCAAGTTTCACTACTATGTAGAAATAAGTGGATCCTATCATTACATGCATATTTGGCTAAGTAGGGTTTTAGGCTCATTTGCAGAAAGCAATAATTTATCCTATCTTTTCAAAGTAGTTTTTGATCTTTTGTCAAAATCTTTCTGAGCTCCTTGGTACACCCCAAGTGCTTAAAGTCTTTGTCAAAATCTTTTGAGCTCCTTGGTACACCCCAAGTGCTTCAAGTCTTTGTCAAAATCTTTTGAGCTCCTTGGTACACCCCAAGTGCTCCAAGTCTTTTGTTTTCACTTTCAAGTTTTACTTTTAGAAATTGGAATGTCGAGATTTCCCATAGCTTCAGGCCTTAGTTGCTCAGTATTGTCCATAACCGGGGACACGGCTAAGTACTTAGATTTTTATCTTCTGCAGAAGTTGTACACTTTACCCACATGACACAATCTCATCTTGTTGCCACCAGTGGTCGCTGGATAAGTACTCACCAAGATGGAGTACTGGAAGATTGAGAATGTGACGAAGCCTTTCCATAGGGTCCTCCCATACACGATGCTAGCTTGTCTTCAGGCACCAATGTAGGGTTCCAAGTTCCCTCATTCCAGTTAACCTGAAGACCAATGCATGGGTCTTCCCAATGTAGTTGACTAAGCCAGTGCCCATTTAGCATGTGGCTGTACACGGAAGCCACTGTTCGAGAAACATGTTCAATCTCTAAGTCCCTGGGTGGTTTTCTTCTGGTGCACAACACAAAGAGATTGCCATATAAAAATGGTTCCTTTTGTTGCCACCTTGTCCAAAACTTGAGTATCCTTGTCCACCCAGGTGGTTCATTGAGTACTTGTTTTATTATATAAAACACAAGTCTTTCAAAAACTTCATAAAATCTCAACATGTATCTCTTCTCAATATATAGCAGGGCTAAGCATTTTACAACTACATTGTTTTCACTAAGGAATATATATAAGGGTATCCTATTAGGATTTAGCATAGCATAAAGTATAGAAATCCTTTTCATGCATGTTTCAAAATCCACTAAGTGTAATGAAAATATTAGGTCTTAGATGATAGTGTCACTTGCCTTTTTGGTAGAGGATGTTGGTTCACTTCTTGATCTTTCTAATATCACACTCTTCTAACTTCACTAAAAATCAATCAAGCAAACATAGGTTTAACTAGCATTCCAACCAATATTCAAACAATTTAACACACATAAAATAATAGAAACTAAGTCATGCATGCAAGCATGTAAAAGATAGTTTTATTTGAAAAGGTGGTTTCTACTAGACTCTAAACATTGTAAGGTTCA
Source organism: Avena sativa (assembly GCA_916181665.1). Classification (NCBI taxonomy): domain Eukaryota; kingdom Viridiplantae; phylum Streptophyta; class Magnoliopsida; order Poales; family Poaceae; genus Avena; species Avena sativa. The sequence continues at coordinate 423,376,661 of OV702293.1, forward strand.
AAGTGGTCATTTTCTAAAGTGGTAAAGTCATTTGCAAAAGGGTTTTATCTATAAACCATTTCTTAAATCAAATCATTATTTCATGTGGTGGAAAATGTTTTTAGCAAAGCAACAATTTTATGTTGTTCACCAAATAAGTTTTTAATTCTCAAACTTTGGTGTTTAGGGTCAGTAGGTTTGAATCAACACATTTTCCAAAGGTTTTTCTCAAAAATCCTTTCCATATCAAAATCAATATTTTTATTTGACTAGAAATGAGCTAATTCAACTATTCAATCCTAAACTTCACAAAACACATTTTTAAATCCATAAGTTGGTTCCTAAGGTCAGTAGGTTCACAAAAAACCAATTTGCAAAGATTTCAACCCTAAAATTATTTTGAAATAAATTTTATATCCTAAACAAGCATACACAAGTTTCTGCAAAAACAAACATTTTACCAGAAGATTTTTACTAAACAAAGTGCATGGTTGGATAGGGCTTGTCTTGCTGAATCCATTGATATAAAATTTGCAAATTTTGGACGTGTGGATCAAAAGTTATAAGGTTTACAAATTTGCATATCAATCTGATTCAAAAATCTATTTTAAATCAACTAGTGCCACGCGGCGGCTTGCTATTGGCTGATACTGGTTCGGTCGGATCGAGCTTGCTGGACCGTAGGATCTAACTTAGATCGAGTGGCGCAGAGGCACATGATACCCCTTCGTCTACGTTCTATCACAGCCAGACGATTTCGATCTAACGGCTACAGCGAGGCTACCAGGAACTGGCGGCGCTGCGCGGCGGCAGACGGTGGCGCACGCTCTCTCTACGGCGGAGCCGGCGATACAGGAAGCAAGGAGAGAAGTGGAGGTGCTCACCGTGTTTGCAGTGTTGCGGTGAAGCTCGAGGCGTGGTCGGTTCGTCGAGGGGCGCACTGGAGTGGAGGGGATTGCTCGCCGGAGACGATGGCAGCGTCAGGCGGTTCTGGAGGTCGTCGGGGGCGACGCTGTGGTACACTCCGAGGGAAAACAAGGACATGGTTAGACGCGGGAGAGTGTCGGATTCACGTGAGCATGACTGAGAGGGCTCGGGGCGGTCTGTCTTACCAGGGGGAGGTCGCCGGAGTGTCAGCAAGTGACGGTGGCGCTCAGATGTTGTCGAAGCCGAGGCTCTAGGGCGAGCGCGGGTGAACAGGAGGCACTAGCAGGTGCGCGCTGGTCTGAGGAGCAATCTCGCGTGCTCGGGAAGGCGAGGCGAGGCTGGACGGCGCCGGAATTTGTCGGGGACGTCGTCGGAGCAGTGGCAAGGCAAATGAAATTGGGGGCAGCCTGGTGGCTCACTCACAGCGGGGTTTGAGGGGAAAGAGAGGAAGACGCAGGCGGTTAAATGGGTGCGGTTACTGGGAGGAATCAAGGCCTCCATCAACGCGTAATCAACGCCGGAGTTACGGGCTGCAACGGCAGGGCGACGGGGTCGTGGTTGAAGACGATGAACAGGAGGGGTGGGGCCTTGCTGTCAGCGAGGGAGAGAGATAGGGAGAGGGTCCACTTGTCTGTGACTGCGCGGGTGCGTTTCTGAGTGGAAAATGATTCGCGCGTGGGGTAAGTAGCTGGGCTGAAAACTGGGCTTGCTGGGCCAGAAGGTTGGGTCGAGTCCTTTAGCATTTTTTTTGTACTAAAACTTTTTCCTTTTTCCAATTGATTTTCTGTTTTGAATTTCAATCAAACAATTCAAACAATCAAATCAAATCAAACTTCCACCACACTTTGCATTGAGTTTAGTTATGTTTAACCACAATAAATCAAAGTCCAGAACAAAATAATATTTTTATTCTTTTTAGGTTCCATTAATAATTAAATAAAATGGCCCTTAGTTATTAAATCAAATGGGTTTTGATTTATTTTAAAATCTCCATTTGAAATCTAAATAATAACAAAACCACTTCAGTAGGTTTTATTTGAGAATATAAAATACTTGGAAAACTTATTTAAAATAAGTTTTAGTGTTTATTTAAAATGGAAAAGCCTTTACTTAAATAAAATTGAATATTAATAAATCATTTTTATTTTATTTAAATAAACCTTTACTCTATTTATCAAATAGAAATATTTTATTTCAAAAGCTTGGCCAAGTTTTAATTTGGCTCTATAAAATAATCCTTATTTATAATTCTATTCTTTGCTTTTGAAAATCAAATCTTTTTATTAAAAGATCCAAAATAGTAATTTCACTCATTTAAAATTTTCTTTATTAAATGTTTATCTTTTCAAATCCCTTTAGGATTTGTTTGATCAAATAGGTTTGAAGGTTTCCAATTGGAATCAAAGAGTTTCTTCTCACCCTGAAAATCAACAAAGTTTTATTTTATTCATTTATTTTTCACATTACAAGATTTGGAAAATCTTGGGATGTGACAGTACTCTTTTCTCGTTCCCGTGGTATGTGATCCCTTGTGATCCAGTCACATGCTTGCAAGCCAATTGGATGACATTCCACCGAGAGGGCCCAGAGTATATCTATCCGTCATATGGATGGACAAATCCCACTCTTGATCCATGTGCCTCAACCCATACTTTCCGAACTCTCAATGCCACCTTTATAGCCACCCAGTTACGGTGTGGTGTTTGATGTCATCAAAGCATCCTTCCGGTGATGGTGATTAGCATGATCTCATGGTCGAAAGAATTAGGTTACTATGTATCAAAAGCTTATAGCAATTGAACTATTAAAATTACTTGATCTTTATGCTACGCTTATCTATAGGAGTATGTCCATCATACCATTCTCCTTATGATATGACCTTGTTATTAACATAATCTCAAATGTTCATGATCTAGAAACCATGATCATCTATTAATCAACAAGCTAGTATTATTAAGAGGCTTTACCAGGGACTCTAATTTAGTTTACAAATCACACAAGTATTAATGTTTCTGGTTAATACTGTTATAGCATGAATGTAAACATTTATCATAAACACAAAGATATAATAATAACTACATTTATTATTGCCTCTAGGGCATATCTCCAACATAAAGAGCGATGGATTTCAACTTCATATGCTTTCTCCGAAAATTTGAGTGAATATATGAATATTTACTTAATGAGGATGAAGTGTGAAACATTTGAAAAGTTCAAAAACTTTCAAGATGAAGTGCAAAATCAATGTAACGAGAAAATAAAGAATTTATGATAGGATCATAAAGGAAGATGTTTGAGTTACAAGTTTAGCATAATACCTTAGATTTGAGGAATCGTTTCGTGGATTTTCATTTCCCGAAACACCATAAGAGTATGAAGCGTTCGAGATATGTAATGAAACCTTGTTTGACATGGTAAGATCAAAGGTGTAATTTATAAAACTGCCATTATATTTTAAAGATTAAAGCTTTAGAGACTACCGTTTTTCACTAAAAAGAGCTCCATCATAATTCATTGAAATGACACGATATAAAGTTATGGTTTGGGATAAAACCCAAGTTGTCTTTTCTTAAACATTGGTATGCTATGCATAAGAAAGATGTTTGCAACCAAAATCGGATTAACATATCTTTGTATGTTATTTCGAATAATCATTGAGTATTCCTCCATAACACCAAAGACAAAAATGTTTGTCGCTTAGAACGTCAAGTTTCTTTGAGAAAGGAATTTTCTGTGAAAAGTTAAGTGGGAGGACAATAGAACTTTGATAAGGTTAAAAGAACATTATCTATATGTGCAAAGTTGCGTAGCACCGAAAAGTGTTCCGGAGGCAGCAACAATGCTCATGGCTCACATGCCTCAAAGGTTATGGTCACGGAAGTCTAAGTTCCTATTGAACCAAGTAGGTCGGATAAACAATTAAATACCAAGATTTGAAGGTTGAATCATTATTTGACAATAATGAACCGACTACATGCAAAGAAGTGATGATGGGCCCTGACTACGTCAAATGGCTTGGAGCCATAAAATCCGTGATAGTTCCATACACGAGAAATCAAGCTTTGAACTTGAAAGACCCTTTGGAAAGGTGTAAAACCTTACAGTCGTGTTTGGATCTATAAAGAAATAGACATAGATGTTTCACATCTATGAAATAGTCGACATATTGGGAAAGAGTTCACAACAATGTTCAAAGGTTGACTATGACAAGATTTGATCTTTCATAGCGATGTTTAGTCTAGACGGATTAATGTAGCAACCACTACATATAATTTTGTTATGTGGTAGTTGAATAAACAAAACAAGTTCTTCTGATAGAATTGTTACCTAGGACGTGTGCATAACACGGTCCATAGAGTTTTGTTAATTCAAAGGATGTTAAAAGCGTATGCAAACTACAATGGTTGAAGTGAGCATCTCGGAGTTGGTATCTTCACCATGATGAAACTGTTAAAAGAGTTTAAATGCATCAGAGACAATGAAGATGCTTGCATTTGCAAGAAATTAAGTGGGAGCTCTAAGACATATTTCTAATACATTATGTGGAAGACATATTGTTGATTGGAAATGATGTATATTTTATTAACACATGTTAAGAATTTCATCTTGATGAAAGACTTAGGCAAAACCTGAATATTTGGCATCAATATCTATATAGATAGATTGAGACGCTAATATGGTTGTGCCAAATTTACATAGATGAGATATTGAATGAGTTCAATATGTAAATGACAAGAAAGGTTCTTGCCACACAGAAAGGATTAAATCAAAATTCAAGTGTATCGACACTTGGTAAGTGAAACAAAGATTCAAGTATAGATTGATACTTGATGTGTGAAATCACAAAGAGTATTTATATCAATCATACTGTGATATGTAAAAATCCAGATATGTCTTATGCTCTAAATGTTATGAGCATATACCAGAACGATTCATAAGATGATCATGGGACGATAGTAAGGATATTCTTATGATCTTTTGGAAGAACTAAGAATATATTATTTTTGTAGATGTGACAAATATATGATTAGTTCATTGTAAAAGTACTACATTGATACTAGTTTTGTCACAAAGTGCAAATTAAGTTTATATCAATCTAAACTAAGGGTGGCACAATATAATGGAAAGTAAGTTCCATAATGGATTTGGATGAGTTCCAAAGTTAAGACATTGTGACAGATACTACAACAAAAGGCTAAGTATATGACTGCTATTATAGCATCAAAAGAGGGCATTTGTGTTAAGTAGTTTGTTATCAAACTAGGTGTGGTTCATAGCGGGATAGTACCATGAAGATATATTGTACGACAATATTATTAACATGTTTTAACCCCAAGGAACCATAGGTCTCACCAAAGGACCAAATTTATACAAAGCCATCTCATTAGAGAATGAGTGATGTGTAGAGACGCAAAGACATGCAATTACACATGGACCTGAAAGATTCGGATCTGAAGATCAGTTGACCACTAGAGATCGTGTAAATACAACACCGGAAAGCCATAGGTGTTGAATACACAAAGATTTGAAACTATATTATTGTCTCTAGTGCAAGTGGGAGACTATTGGAGATATGCCCAGGAGGAAATAATAAAGAGGTTATTATCATATCTTCATGCTTATGATAAATGTTTACATACCATGCTATAATTGTATTAACCGGAAACATTAATACTTGTGTGATTTATAAACATGAAAGAGTCCCTAGTAAATCCTCTTGTTAAACTAGCTTGTTGGTTAATATATGATCATGGTTTCCTGATCATGGACATTGAGATGTTATTAACAACAAGATCATATCATTAGGAGAATGGTGTGATGGACATACTCCTATAGTTAAGCATAGCATAAAGATCAAGTCATTTAATATAGTTCAGTTGCTATAAGCTTTCAGATACATAGTAACCTAAATACTTCGACCATGAGATCATGCTAATCACCATCACCGGATGGATGCTTTGATGACATCAAACACCAGACCGTAACTGGGTGGCTATAAAGGTGGCATTGAGTGTTCGGAAAGTATGTGTTGAGGCACATGGATCAAGAGTGGGATTTGTCCATCCATATGACGGATAGATATACTCTAGGCCCTCTCGGTGGAATGTCATCCAATTAGCTTGCAAGCATGTGACTGGCTCACAAGGAATCACATATCACATGAACGATAAAAGAGTACTTATTGGTAACGAGGTTGAACTAGGTATGCAGAGATACCGATGATCAAACCTCGGATAAGTAAACTATCACGAGACAAAGGGAAATTGGTATCGTATGTAAGTGGTTCATTTGATCGCAAAGTAATCATAGAAATATGTGGGAGCCATATGAATTTCTAGATTCCTCTATTGGTTATTGATCGGAGAAGTGTCTCGGTCATCTCCGCGTAATTCACGAACCGTAGGGAGACACACTTAAGGATTCAATGTTGTTTAGTAGATATGGAATGTAAGTAGTGAGACCGAATGTTGTTCGGAGTCTCGGATGGGATCCATGTTATCACGAGGAGATCCGGAATGGTCCGGAGAATAGGATTCATATAAGGAAAGTCCAATTCTAGAGTTCAGGAATGATTCTGATGATTTAATCGGAGAGGTTCTAGAAGGGTCTAGAAGGTTCACCGGACTAAAAGGGGAAGGGAACATGAATGTGTCATGGATAAGTGGAATGACTGGATCATGTCCTAGGTCACTTGGTTGGGCATTAGCAAGAAAGAAATCAAGCTCCAAATTGAAAGTAAAAATGCAAGTTTGAAAAGTCAAACTGGGACAATGTGTGCTGGTGGAGGAAGGAAAGAGTCCTTATTTCCCTCCACCACAAGACAACAAGGAGAGGGAGTTGGGGAAGGATTCAAACTTCCCTCTCCCAAGCTGCCCTCCCTCTCATAAATAGATGGGAGGGGGTGCCCCAAGGCCACACAACACCAACCCCTCCCCACCTAGTCGCGTTGCCGCCGCCTGCCGCCTAGCACCACCGCTAGACACGCCTCCTCCTCTCCGACCCTCTAAACCTCAGATCGCCGGAAACCCTAGATCCGCCATAACCTGCTCCGGCTTAGGCGAAGCTCTGCAGGATTTTCCCTCTACTTCCGACACCACGCCGTCGTGCTACCGGAATCGCTAGGGGAGAACTACAACCTCCGCTACCTGCTGGAACAAGGGAGAGGAAGGTGTTCATCGAGTACCGAACGTGTGACCGACTACGGAAGCGCTGCCGGAACACAGCACCAGAAGGATCGTCTACGCGATCTTGAGATCGGCAAGTGTACGACTACATCACCCACGAGAATCTGCTCTCGTTAACCGCTTTGGAATATTCGAGGGTGAGTATTCTAATTGACTCGTTGATACAATCTAGTAGATACATCTTGGCTTGTTTGTGTGCATGTGATAGAATTTTTTTGTCTTCCATGCTACAAACCCCTACACTATTATCTTTTGAATACACTAATGTTGCTAATCTAGATTGTGTGAAGTTTTGTATGAAGGAAAAATTTCAGGTGTAGATAGAGAATGATGTAATGAGATGAAGAATGGACAAAAGCCCAAGCTTGGGGATGCCAACCCGGTGTCACCCCAAGGAATATCCAAGAGGTACAAGCGTAAAAGCTTAGGGATGCCCAAGGCATCCCCTTCTTCATCAATAAAAAGCTCAGGTCTTTCTAGACACTTCGTTTTTATTGTTAGATGCATTGTTGTGTTGTTCTTGGAGCGTCTTAGTTTTCGTTTGCTTTGCTTAGTTTGCTTGAATAAAGTAGTTTGCACCCCTGTTCTCGCCGTGTTGTTTCAAGTAAGTCGAATGGTGTTGGAAAGGAGTAGAAAGTTCTTGCTTGAAATAGTGCAAGAGGAGCTTGCTTTGACCGTGACTTAGACTTTAGCATGTCATGCTAGGTGTTGTTTTGACCTTATGCTTAGTGATTATTTTTGTAGCATGACTTGTTCCAAACAATTGGTATTTCTTAGTGTGCCTTGAAAGAATCATGCATTGTTTTAGCATACAAAAGCATAGTATTGTGGTATTCTCCTTTGATGCTTTGTTTGGGTTGACTTGGCACATGCTCACACCATGTTATGACTATGAAAAAGTCACTATAGCCTCTATGATCATTTAGTCCTTGACTTGTAGTACCACTCTATGCTTTGATTAGTAATGTTTTGTCGCTCTGCACGATTATGGCCATTATTGGTCTCTTAGTTGGTTGCTCCCAGTCTTTTGCTAGCCTCCACTTGTATGAGTAAGCTCTACTCATGCTTCCAACTCCCAAGAAACCAAGTTATTCCAAAGTGTCCACTATAAATTCCTATGCATGGTGTGTTACCATTCCAAGTATATTCTTGTTTTCAGCTATCTTCCAATTAAAAAGTATTTTGTTATGTGAAAACTTAGTGATTTAAAGATATCACGAACTTGATGGCACAATTTATATTCCTTGCCCCTAATAAACTTGAACCATTGTGTCATCTATGTTGTATATGCTTGCACTTATACGTTGTAATTAGCAGAACCGTGTTGTCACGGGGAACGCTTTCAACATTGCACTTGTACTTTGTACACAGTTGATATCATGCTCTTTTGTCTATGGATGTCGTCGGTGTGAAATGAAAGGGGAGATTGTAAGTCCATAGATTTATGTATGTGTGTTAGAGAAACACCTGGGCCGCTAGTCTAAGCCATGCCTAATCATGGTGGAAACTTGCAGCATCACCATAATGGCATCTATGAAGCTTTATTTTTATAAAAAAAGAGAGACATATTGAGAAAAGAGGAAAGAGAGAAAAAAGCACCATATTCCCATGGTAAATAAGAAGATTGCTTAGATGCTCATTGTCTGCTTGCCATGTCATTTTGGTTATGGGATAGCTCCTATACCATGTGCAAGGGGTACCCCGTTGGTGTTTCTCTATGATAAACATGTACTTACTATGACAAGAACTTACATGTGACTAAAGTTGAGTAGCATGAGGAGCGGCCCTCATATTCAAGGGACATGAGATTGCCAACTTATAATTTGTCAAGCATATACTCCATAGATTGTTCACTTTAACCTTAATCACTTCAAGATGCTTATGATAGGGCAATGAGGGCTGAAAGTTAACAAGTACCATAATTTTTGGAAGCTCTTTTTGAAACTTGAAATCCCTGCTTCCCTTTATGAAGGGCCTTTCTTCCACTATTATATTGAGTCTCCACCTTCTACCTTTAGGCACCAGTTAAGAGAGCATAGTTGCCATTCTTAGTTCTATGTGCATTGTCCCAAAACTTATTGATTAATGAATATTGTTGATATTGCTTGTTCTTGTGCTATTTGTATCTAGTCACTCTTATGAACTTTGAAGGTGTCCTATGCATCTATTTGCTACTCTATGAGGGACAGGCTGAATGCCACTATGCCACGTTCACAAGATTCGTGAGCACCTCAAGACCGCCCATTCAAGACAGAAGAGTTACGTCGACAAGAGACGTCGAGACCTCGCTTTTAATATCTGAGATTTTGTGTACCTTAAAGTGTCGCCATTGAAAGGAATGCAGCGTTTCCAGCTGAAAGGAAAGTTAGCCCCCAGATATATCGGACCCTTCAAGATTCTGAATCATCGAGGAGAGGTATCATATCAATTGGAACTGCCAGAGGAGATGGCAGCAGTGCACAGTGTGTTCCATATATCGTTACTTCGCAAATGCCTTGAAGTTCCGAAGAAGACTGAAGTGTTCAAGAACATTGATCACTGGACCATAGAGATCAACGATGACCTGACCTATCCCGAAGTACCCATCCGTATTTTGGAAGAAGCTTTCAGGAGCACCAGGACCCGAAGCATCAAGTTTCTCAAGATTCAGTGGAGCAACCACACTGAATAAGAAGCTACCTGGGAGCGCGAAGATCACATCAGGACGGAGTTTCCCTATCTCTTTAAATCCTAGGTAATCTTTTTCGTCCTTTTTCAAATCTTGGGACGAGATTTTTTTTAAGGGGGAAGGTTTGTAACATCCCAAAAATATAATACAAGGATCAACAAACTCTAATCACTAAATTTAGGGTTAACAAAAACTTTGATTAATTTAAAATCATATGAATGCATGTGTGAATGAGATGATTTGATAAATGCATGAATGGACTTGTGTGATTAATCTAAATAGCAAGAAATGGTTAAAGATGAAAAGAACATCATATAAAACATTTCCATGTAGAAACAAATCAAAAGAAAATCAAAAATAAAGCAAATAAAGCAAATGGTCATTTTTGCTAATCTTGCTCACTAGGTCACTTTGAGTGTTTCTACTCCAAGATTTCAAACAGAAACTTTCCCAATTCTTTTCACCCCTTGATATAACTAGTCAAAGTGAATCAAGGCCCACCTTTTAAACTTGCAGAAACATTTGGCAACCCCATTCAAATCACAATTCAAAATTGAATGTTATTCATATGTGAAGATCATCCATTTTCAAAACCCAACCAAACCAATGCCCCTTGACTAATCCAACTAACCAGACACTCCCTAGTATGTGCCTAGCAAACCCACAAAGTTTGAATCCAAAATTCAAATTTAAAGTTCTTGCAGCCATTTCATCAAACACCTTGCAGATTCAAATCAAACAAACATCAAACACTATAGCATGCAGTAAAATTGGCCTAACTTGTTCCCTCTATAGCTCACTCTACACTCCTAGTAGATGATCAAAGTAATCTAACTAGCTTTAGAATCACTGTGAGCAAGCCTAGCCATTAATGTCAAGCATGCCGAGAGCACCATTGCCACCCCATTGTCGCCAGCGAGCTAGAGGCTGCACTAGCCTCAACAACCTTGTCTGGGACATGCAGCACCGTCCACCGCCACCCACTGTCCCAGCCCCGAGCAATGCTAGTCCCTGGACCACACGACACGCCCATGCCAAACCTCTCTACGACCATGCCGAGAGCGCGCCAGCGCGCCACACTCGACCAGCACCCACAGACCGCACGCCGCCCTTGCTGCTTGCAGGGATGATCACCAGCACCCCATCACCCCGCCAGACATGCCCGTTCGCCGCCGCGCTAACCATGCGTGCTGTGCAACATTAAAACCGCCGTCGGACCCGCTCAGAGCACCACGACGTTTCGACCGATCAGCACCGCCCCATGCCGCAAGACCACACCGTTGAGCTTCGCCAGGGAGCACAGCACCGCCCCCTACCGTTGCCCATGCCAGTAGACCTCTGTGCCATCGACCACGACGAGCTCAGCCCGCGCCCATCGGTCCCCTTCCGCCACTATAAATAGAGGCCTCCACCGCTTGTTTTCGCAACACAAGTTCACTCCCCTCTCACCCAGAATCACCCCACCGCACTCCCGGAGCAAGGCGAGCAGCGCATCGCCGGAATTTGGCCGGAGCCCGCCGCTGCTGGAGAAGAAGGGAGCCATCAATTGGAGCCGCCCTAGCAGGAGCTGCCGGTACCAGGAGAACCGCCGTCGTTGACTTCGTCCTTCACCCCCGTCGCCGACCCTCGCCTGAGCCCCGGTGAGCCTCCCATGACCCCCACCTGCCGTGTTAGGGTTCTGTCTCGCCAGCGCTGCTCGACATGGATGATGAACCATAACCGTTCGATTAGAGCTAGATCGTGCGGTTCACACTGCCCCATACCGCTTCGCCCCTCCCCGTTTCACTGACGCGTGGGGACAGTCACTTAACCAGCCCGCGTACACGCTGTGTGTAGTGGGCCGGTCCAGTAAAACATCCTGCGTGACCCAACAATTAAAATTAAGCTTTATTCATTTAATTTCAAACATAGTTCTATACCCAAATTCAAAAATTAACCCAGCTCGATTCACTGAACCAAAATTCATGAAACCAATTTTTCTAGAAAGGTACTGAAATGCTTAATCCAAGCCCGTTGGATTCAAACCATTTAGATTTGTGGATCAACCATGGTAAAAATAACAAGGCAAAAACTTTTCTGTATTCAAACATTTTTCAAAATTCAACCATAAAAGCTTTTGAGTTAGATAATCTTGATGTCATCCTAAGGCATGAGATTGAACTTAGAAAATCCACACTTGTTTACCACCCCTCATTAGTATTTACTCCCACTTGTAGATGCTAGTGCTAAGCATAAAACTTGATCAACTTAGATGGGAATAATTGGTGAAAATGGTTATGAAAACCTTAGAATGATGAGTCATTCTACTGAAATGTTTTGACATGGTTCTTGAAAACCAGATGATTTTGATGATGAAAATGTTGAGGCATGAGACTTACCCCTTTATAAAACTGATGGTTGTCTGGATGCGATACCATTCCAATTTTACCGTACAACCACAATACCCGAAAATTGGGTAGGGCTTGACTGGAAATTTATATACCTTAGTATGGGTTCCCTCGCGGCCAAGGTCTGAGCTGAGGCTACCTTGTGAAGATTGTCCACCCGTGCAGTACCCAAGATGACAGTGGTCATGGTTGGGAGGCCAAACTCACAGGAGAGGTGCCTATACTAGGGCATGTAACTGAAAGGTTAGGATTGATTATCCGCATACTGAGTATGGTGAATTCAGGATTTGTTCCTGACGGATGTATCGAATATTGCGGTGAAAGTGTACAATCTCTGCAGAGTGTCAAACTATTCGAATATCCGCGTCCGCGGTTATGGACAGTTGGAGTGGCCATACTGTTCCCCCGTCAGATGTTTTCAAAATGACTTGTGAAATGATTTGTGACTTTGACTGGACAACAACAGAGTTGGGATATAAAATTCAAGTTCCCACTTAGGTGTTATACAACTTTTAACTAAATTTCTTGCTTCTGAACTTAGTAGAGGTAAGTCTGGCTTTTTGCAAAACAACCCTAGAGCTTTGTATATCCTATTCAAAACCACTTCACTTGTTAGTATTAGTTTGCGAGTACTTAAAGAGTACTCATGGCTTTGTCCCTGTCTATTCCCGTGGCCAGACTATGAAGAGGAGTACCAGGATGATGGACCGCAAGAAGGTTACGACAACTAGGATCATCTCCCATCGTCAGCATTGCCTGTGACCTTAAAGATGGAGTTTCGCCTACGCTATCTTTACTAGTACGTTATTCCGCTGCTTGAGTTGTATTAAGAACTGGATCATGAGATCCTTATTTGTGTAAGACCTTATGTATGGTTTGTAATGGATAATATACTGTGATATCCAAATCTGTTATGTCTCGCAAAAATGGTAATCCTAGAATTGCGATATATGGCATAATAGGCATCTGGTATTAATAATCCGGGTGTTGACAAGTTGGTATCAGAGCCATCCTGACGATAGGAGACCCTAGTTAGAATGGACGTTTGAATCAAAAACCTAGTTTCAAAACCAAAGGAAGTGAGTATCTACAAAAACTTATTCTCATTCTTATCACTTGGATTCTTTCATGAAAATTCATGTTCCTCAAAAATTCTTGCAAACTTACCTAAAATTTGACACACTTGATCACTCTACTAACTTACTCATCCTATATTCTTATAGATGGACGTGAAGTACAACAAGTTTTATCAGTTGGGGAATGGAGGAGACCTCATCTTTGAGCGTGACTTGGACCATCTGTCGGAGTTGCTGGAGCGTCCGCACCCCGAGTTCTTCGGAGCTCAGCTCAATGATCAGGAAGGAGAAGACCTGCAGTGGCTAGTTGTTGCAAGTCTCCGAGGAAAGATTGAACCTCCCACTGCCGAGGGAATTCAGTTCACCTTAAGAGAGAACAACTGGCTCGGTGGACTGGCCAGGGCAATGCAGGAAGCTCTTGCCCGTTTGTGTGGGCAGAGTATCAATCAGATCAAGGGTACCCGCTTTGAGTTTTACCCAAGGCGTGATGATATGGGACAGCCACTGGAGGCCCCATATCAACCCGAGCTGAAGAGTCAGTTGGACCACCTCAGCTTCATGATGTACGACCGTCAGAAGGAGTTGGACAATTCCCGTGCCTACGCCAACCACAAGTACGCCATCGCCAAGAAGAAGGATCAGACCCTCGCCATGCTAGTGAAGGATCGCAAGTCTCGTCGCTGTCAGCTCGACAAGAAGGAGCGCATCATTGCCCGTCTTTGCCACCGGATCACGGATTTGGAGGAGACCATCCACGAGAGAGACATGCAGTTGGAGGAAAGGGAGAATGCCGGAGAAGACCTTTGTGGAGACCCCTACTCCTATCTCAGCGATGATGATGACTTTCTGGAGGATCAGGCCATGGATTTCTTCACCGATGAGGATGATTTCGCCTTCATCGATGACGATGATGATGCTGAGGATGATGAGGACACTGACTCTGAGGAGTAGTAGCACTTGAGCACTAGCGTTAGTGAGTTGTAGTCAGCCCCACTGTATTGTAGCTTCACAGAATGGTTCTTAAAACCATCTGTTTTTTCTTTGTTGTGGTGTGTGTTGTATTGTGTGCTATGAATGAATGGAAGGCAAGTTATTAGCAAAATCTGAGTCACGCTTTAACAACTTTATAAAACAACCCTAAACCTTAGAAATTTCCCTCTTTTCTCATGATCTATCTCAATCTTCAGATGCCTCGCGGAGGAAGCAACTCAGCCCCGGACCCGATATTGCAACTCTTGCAAATGATTGTTTCGGACCACGAAGCCAAAAGAGTCAAACGTCAAGCCAACTTAGCCACCCTTCAACAGATAGCTCAGATGGCCAACAACAATCAAGGCCATGCAAATCAGGACAAGCATGGATCTAAGCTCAAAAATTTCCAGAACACCAATCCACCTGTTTTCACTAAGTCAGAAGAACCCCTAGATGTAGATGACTGGCTGCAAACCATGGAGAACAATCTGGAAGTTGCAGGAGTGGAAGCTAACGAGAAAGTTCTATTCGCCACCCACTATCTAGCCGGAGATGCAAGAGCATGGTGGAACATCGTTCGTGCAATGACCGGAGGTCAGATAATGACTTGGGATGAATTCAAGGTCAAGTTCAGCAGAACCCATGTGCCACCGGGTTTAATCAAGAGGATGAGGGATGAATTCAGAGAACTAAAGCAAGGAAGAATGACAGTAGTGGAATACCGTGACAAATTCTTGTCACTAGCTAGGTATGCACCGGATGAGATCGACACTGCAGCCAAGAAGAAAGAGAGATTCCTAAATGGTCTGCACAATGAGATGCAGACGGTGTTAGTCAATATCCCCTTTGCTGATATTGAAGCCCTAGTCGACTCTGCCATCTAGATGGAAGGAAAGATCAACCAAGCCAATGAGAACCGCAAGCGCCGCAAGATGCATCAACCAGGAACCCACCAGACACCAAAGTATCGCCCTAACCCATCTCCAGGATTTGCCCCGAGAACCAACAGACCCCCTATGAACCGTCCGACCTATCCCAACCGTGGAAACCCAAGGCCTCGAGGAAACCACAACAACCCCGACAACTGTAGAAATTTCAACCGTGCACCACCCAAGTTCAACAACTGTTGGAGATATGCCCTAGAGGCAATAATAAATGTAGTTATTATTATATCTTTGTGTTTATGATAAATGTTTACATTCATGCTATAACAATATTAACTAGAAACATTAAAACTTGTGTGATTTGTAAACTAAATTAGAGTCCCCGGTAAAGCCTCTTAATAATACTAGCTTGTTGATTAATAGATGATCATGGTTTCTTGATCATGAACATTTGAGATGTTGTTAATAACAAGGTCATATCATTAGGAGAATGGTATGATGGACATACTCCTATTGATAAGCACAGCATCAAGATCAAGTCATTTTAATAGTTCAATTGCTATAAGCTTTTTGATACATAGTAACCTAATTCCTTCGACCATGAGATCATGCTAATCACCATCACCGGAAGGATGCTTTTATGACATCAAACACCGCACCGTAACTGGGTGGCTATAAAGATGGCATTGAGTGTTGGGAAAGAATTGGTTGAGGCACATGGATCAAGAGTGGGATTTGTCCATCCATATGACAGATAGATATACTCTGGGCCCTCTCGGTGGAATGTCATCCAATTGGCTTGCAAGCATGTGACTGGCTCACAAGGTATCACATACCACGGGAACGAGAAAAGAGTACTTATCGGTAACGAGGTTGAACTAGGTATGCAGAGATACCGACGATCAAAACCTCGGATAAGTAAACTATCGTGAGACAAAGGGAAATTGGTATCATATGTAAGTGGTTCATTTGATCGCAAAGTAATCATAGAAATATGTGGGAGCCATATGAATTTACAGATTCCTCTATTGGTTATTGATCGGAGAAGTGTCTCGATCATGTCCGCATAATTCATGAACCGTAGGGAGACACACTTAAGGATTCGATGTTGTTGAGTAGTTATGGAATGATGAGTAAGAGACCGAATGTTTTTTCGGAGTCTCGGATGGGATCCGGGATATCACGAGGAGATCCGGAATGGTCCGGAGAATAAGATTCATATAAGGAAAGTCCTGTTTCGGAGTTGGGGAATGATTCCGGTGTTTTCACCAGGAATGTTCTAGAAGGGTCCGGCACTCTGGAGGGGAAGGGTACATGAATGTGTCATAACAATATGGAATGGTTGCATCATGTACTAGGTCACTTGGCTGGGCAAAATAAAGGGAGAAATCATATCCTAGTTTGAAAGTCAAACGCCAATTTGAAAAAAGTCAAACGACAAGTTTGCTTGGTGGAAGGAGAGTGTAGTGTTCCCAACCTTTAATAAGGTAGAGATCCCTGTGTTTACAATGATAGTCCCTGGATCAATAGCTAGCATCCACAGTTAAGATGTAATATCAAGAAACAAAGGTCATAATACACTTTATAACCAGGAATAAAATAATTCATTACATCTTACATAGCTCATTTGGCTATCACATTACAATGCAGCAGAATATATAGCATGGAGTCCTTCATCTTCAAAGTGCCACAGGCAAACATGTTGGTCGTAGACTTGTAATCCTATTCAACACACTTCACTAACATCAAAAAAACCTGCAACATAATAAGTTGCAGCCACAAGGGTCAATACATTTGAATTGTATTGGCAAGTTTCACTACTATGTAGTGGATCCTATCATTACAAGCATATTTGGCTAAGTAGGGTTTAGGCTCATTTGCAGAAAGCAATATAGTTTTATCCTATCTTTTCAAAATACTTTTGATCTTTTGAAAATCGTTCTGAACTCCTTGGAAAACTCCAATTTCTTCTAATCCCTTGTTGTCACCATCAAGTTTTACTTTGAGAAATTGGAATGTAGAGATCTTCCATAGCTTCAGGCCTTAGTTGATCAGATTTGTCCATAACCGGGGACACGGCTAAGTACTTAGAATTTTGATCTTCTGCAGAAGTTGTACACTTTACCCACATGACACAATCTCATCTTGATGCCACAGTGGCCGCTGGATAAGTACTCACCAAAATGGAGTACTGGCAGATCGAGAATGTGACAAAGTCTTTCCATAGAAGTCCTCCCAATACACAATGCTAGCTTGTCTACCAGGCACCAATGTAGGGATATATTTCCCTTACACAATTCTAGTTAACCTGAAGATGCCAATGCATGGGTCTTCCACTATGTAATTGACTAAGCCAGAGCCCATTTAGCATGTGGTTGTACATGGAAGCCACTGTACGAGAAACATGTTCAATCTCTAAGTCCCTGGGTGGTTTTCTTCTAGTGCACATACAAAAAGATAGCCATATAAACATGGTTCCCTTTGTTGCCACCTTGTCCAAAACTTGTGTATCCTCTTTCCACCCAGGTGGTTCATTGAGTACTTGTTTTATTATATAAAACATATATTTTTCCAACACTTCATATAATCATATCATGTATCCCATCCCAAATATATAGCAGGGCTAAGCTTACTACAACTATAATGTTTTCACTAAAGAAGATATAAGGGTATCCTATTAGGATTTAGCATAGCATAAAATACAGTAGTTCTTATCATGCATGTTACAAAAATCCACTAAGTGTAATGAAAATAGCAGGACATGGATGATAGTGTCACTTGCCTTTTTAGTAGAGAATGTTGGTTCACTTCTTGATCTTGCAAATATCACACTCTTCTAACTTCACTACAATTAAATCAATGCAAACACATATTCAACTAGCGTTCAAACAATTTATCACACATAAAATAACAAAAACAAGGTCATGCATGCAAGCATGCAAAAGATAGTTTTATTTGAAAAAGTGGTTTCTACTAGGCTATAAACATTTTCAAGCTCACATTGGTCATTTACAAAGTGGTAAAAGCATTTGTAAAAGGTTTCATCTCATAAACCAATTATTATGTTAAGGTGATATTTTATGTTGTTGAAAATATCTTTTAGCAAAGTAATGACATTATATGGTTCATCAAATATGTTCTTAAATCTCAAAACTTGGTGTTTAGGGTCAGAAGGTTTGAATCAAATCATTTCCCAAAGGCTTTACTCAAAAATCATTTCTAAACCATAAACAATATTTTTATTTGACAAGAAATGTGCTAATTCAAATATTTATTTCTTAACTTCACAAAATACATTTTTAAATCCATAAGTTGGTTCCTATGGTCAGTAGGTTCAAAACAAACCAATTAGCAAAGATTTCATCTTAAAAATATTTCTAGAACAAATTTTATATTCAAAATATGCCTACACAAGTTTCTGCAAATTCAACCAATTTTCTAGAAGCACAACATTAAACAAAGTGCATGGTTGCAAAGTACTTGTTCTGCTGATTCCATTGATATAAAATTTGCAAAATTTGGATGTGTAGAATTAAAGTTATGAATTTTACAAGTTTGCAAATCTAATAGATCAAATTTCTGTTTTTAAAACTATCTCTAGACACGTGTCTTATTCTTACTGATGCGTACCGGTTCGTGCGGATTGCGCTCTGTGGATCGTTGGATCTAAATTAGATCGTGCGGCACTGATCAACTCATACCCCTTCGTCTAAATCTAATTTCAGCCAGACGATTTGCATCCTACGGATCACAGCGGCCAGACCATATCTGGGAGGCGCTAGCGGCGGCTGGCGACGCACGCTCGGGCGGTGGTGTTGCCAATGAACTAGGAAGCGAGGGAGATGAAGGAGTAGCTCACAGTGATCGCAGTGACACGCTGATGCTCAAGGTGGTCTCAGTCGTTCAAGGGACGCACGGGTTCCAGAGGGATTGCTCGCTGGAGTTCGTGGCGTCGTCAGGCGTCTCTGTTTGTCATCGGAGGCGGGGCTGCAGGCCCCTCGAAGGCAAGAGGACGGTGTAGTTATACACGGCTGAGTGTGGGGATTACAGGAGCATCAACGAGCGAGTTCGGGGCGGTCTGATGTTACCTGGGAAGTTCGCCGGAGAAGTGGCAGACGACGGCGGTGTCGAGGTTGTCGAGCCTCTGGGGCACGCGCGGTTGTGGGGTTGGTGCTGGGAGATGCAGGAGATGATGAGGAGCACGTACGTGTGGCCGGGGAGGTAAGGGGCAGTTGGACGGCGCCGGAATTGACTGGAGAAGCTCGTCGGAGCAGAGACGTTGCTACGGAAAATTGGAGCAGCCTTGGGGCTCCGGTGGAATGCAGACTGAGGGGAAAGGGAGAGGGGATAGAGGCGTTTAAGCGCGTACGGTTGCAGGGAGTATTCGTTGCAGCATCATTGTGAATTGATCTCTGTATTCAATGGCAGAAACGGCGAGGGGGACGTGGTCGCGGTGGAGACGACGACTGACGACGTGGGACCGTGCTGTCTGCGAGAGAGGGGGAGAGGGAGTGGGGTCCGCAGCTCAGTGACTGCGCGGGTGTGACTCTGGGTGAAAAACTGTTCGCGAGTGGGAAAGGAGTAGGCTGCGCTGCTGGGCTTTAGTTGGGCCAGATGGGTTGGGTTGCTTTGTTTCATTTTTTTATACTTAATGCTTTTCTTTTTCTGTTTTGAAATTCTGTTTTGATTTTTAATTCAAACAATTCAAACTCCAAATGAATTCAAACTTCCACCAAACTTTAGGTATAGTTTAATTCTGTTTAACAACATATTCCAAAGTCCAAAATAAAATAATTATTTTTAGGGTTTATTATTTATTAAAAATAAATAAATAGACTTTAGTCTTTGTTTCAAATAGGATTCAAATATGTTTAAAACTCTATTTCTCTTTATAAATTTGTACAAAAATATTTTCAGTAGGTTTTATTTGAAAACTAAAACACCTTGAAATAAAATACTTTATTAAGTTTTAATGTCCATTCAAAATAGGAAAAATGTCTTTACTTGAATGAAATTTGGATATAAAAAAATCCTCATGGTTTTGTTTAAATAAACCTTTACTATTTTTATCAAACAAAATATTTTATTTTAAATGCTTGCCAAGATTAATTTGGCTCTTTTTAAAAATAGTCCTTATTCATTATTTCTACCTTTGCTTATAAAAACCATATCTTTTTATTTAAAGATCCAAAAATGGTGATTCCAACTAATATAACTTTATTTATTATTTGTTTATCTTTTTAAATCCCTTTAGGATTTTATTTGATCAAAATAGGTTTTGATGTTTCCAATTGGAATCAAAAAGTTTCTTCTCACCCTAAATTTCAACAATTATTTATTTTGTTTATTTATTTTTCACATTTCAAAATTTGGAAAATTTTGGGATGTGACAGAGAGTAGGAAACCTACTTGGGGAGGAAGTCCTCCTCCCTCCACCCGCCGGCCAAGGAGGCCGAGTTGGGGGAGTACTGCCTCCTCCCAACCGGCCACCCTCCACCTATATAAGGAGGGGTAGGGCGCCCCCTACCCCTCACACCCAAAACCCTAGCCCTAGCCGCTGGCCTCCTCCAAGTCGCCGCCGCCACCTAGGGTTCCTCCAACTCGCCGAGTTGGGGCTTGCCCAAGCCCTAGCCGCCGGCCAAGCTCCCCCTTGGTGCTTCTGAACCCTAGATCGCCAAGGCACCTCTCTTGCTCCACCATACTCGCACCGCTTTAGGCGAAGCCCTGCGGGATCTCCCCTCTACTTCCGACACCACATCGTCGTGCTGCCGGAATCGCGAGGAGAGCACTACAACCTCCGCTGCCTGCTGGAACAAGGGAGAGGAAGGTCTTCATCGAGTACCGAACGTGTGACCGACTGCGGAAGCGCTGCCGGAACGCAGCGCCGGAAGGATCGTCTACACGATCTTAAGATCGACAAGAGTACGACTACATCACCCACGAGAATCTGCTATCGTTAACCGATTTGGAATCTTCGAGGATGAGTTCCTCTATCGACTCGTTGCTACTATCTAGTAGATAGATCTTGGCTTGTTTGTTTGCATGCGATAGAATTTTTTTGTTTTCCATGCTATGAACCCCTACAGTGGTATCAGAGCCGTGTCTATATGTAGATCTGTTGCACGAGTAGAACACAATGGTCATTGTTGGCGGTGGTGCTTTTATTATCAATTGCTTTTTGTGTACTTTGCATCTTGCGGTATGATGGGATGAAGCGGCCCGGGCTAACCTTACATGACATCGTTCATGAGACTTGCTCCACGCTCAACATGCAACTTGTATTGCATAAGTGTCTTTGCGGGTGTCTGTCTCCCCCATTATAGTATAGATCCAATTTACATCTTAACTGTGGATGTTAGCTATTGATCCAGGAACTAGCATTATAAACACAGGGATCTCTACCTTATTATAGGTTGGGAACATTTACAAGTACTTATCGGTAACGAGGTTGAACTAGGTATGCAGAGATACCGACGATCAAAACCTCGGATAAGTAAACTATCGTGAGACAAAGGGAAATTGGTATCGTATGTAAGTGGTTCGTTCGATCGCAAAGTAATCGTAGAAATATGTGGGAGCCATATGAATTTCCAGATTCCTCTATTGGTTATTGGTCGGAGAAGTGTCTCGGTCATGTCCGCATAATTCACGAACCGTAGGGAGACACACTTAAGGAT
Organism: Avena sativa; assembly: GCA_916181665.1. Classification (NCBI taxonomy): domain Eukaryota; kingdom Viridiplantae; phylum Streptophyta; class Magnoliopsida; order Poales; family Poaceae; genus Avena; species Avena sativa. The sequence continues at coordinate 423,398,416 of OV702293.1, forward strand.
TCAATGTTGTTGAGTAGTTATGGAATGATGAGTAAGAGACCGAATGTTGTTCGGAGTCTTGTATGGGATCCGGAATATCACGAGGAGATCCGGAATGGTCCGGAGAATAAGATTCATATAAGGAAAGTCCTATTTCGGAGTTGGGGAATGATTCCGATGTTTTCACCGGGAATGTTCTAGAAGGGTCCGGAAGGTCCGGCACTCTGGAGGGGAAGGGTACATGAATGTGTCATGACAATATGGAATGATTGCATCATGTACTAGGTCACTTGGATGGGAAAAATAAAGAGAGAAATCAAATCCTAGTTTGAAAGTCAAATGCCAATTTGAAAAAGTCAAACGGCAAGTTTGCTTGGTGGAGGAAGAGTAGGAAACCTACTTGGGGAGGAAGTCCCCTCCCTCCACCCGCCGGCCAAGGAGGCCGAGTTGGGGGAGGACTCCCTCCTACCAACCCCTACCCCTCACACCCAAAACCCTAGCCCTAGCCGCCGACCTCCTCCAAGTCGCCGCCGCCACCTAGGGTTCCTCCAACTCGCCGAGTTGGGGCTTCCCCATGCCCTAGCCGCCGGCCAAGCTCCCCCCTTGGTGCTTCTAAACCCTAGATCGCCAAGGAACCTCTCTTGCTCCACCATACTCGCTCCGGCTTAAGCCGAAGCCCTGCGAGATCTCCCCTCTACTTCTGACACCACGCCGTCGTGCTGCCGGAATCGCGAGGAGAGTGCTACAAAATCCGCTGCCTGCTGGAACAAGGGAGAGGAAGGTCTTCATCGAGTACCGAACGTGTGACCGACTGTGGAAGCGCTGCCGGAATGTAGCGCCGGAAGGATCGTCTACGCGATCTTGAGATCGGCAAGAGTACGACTACATCACCCACGAGAATCTGCTCTCGTTAACCGCTTTGGAATCTTCGAGGGTGAGTTCCTCTATCGACTCGTTGCTACAATCTAGTAGATAGATCTTGGCTTGTTTGTTTGCATGCGTTAGAAATTTTTTGTTTTCCATGCTACGAACCCCTACAGTGGTATCAGAGCCGTGTCTATATGTAGATCTGTTGCACGAGTAGAACACAATGGTCATTGTGGGCGGTGGTGCTTTTATTATCAATTGCTTTTTGTGTACTTTGCATCTTGCGGTATGATGGGATGAAGCGGCCCGAGCTAACCTTACATGTTATCGTTCATGAGACTTGCTCCACGCTCAACATGCAACTTGTATTGCATAAGTGGCTTTGTGGGTGTCTGTCTCTCCCATCATAGTATAGATTCAATTTACAACGGGCACTTGATAGTTCAAGCATCAACGTTGTGGTTCTTGTTCGTAAGTTAGATCGATACTTATTGAAAGCCCCAAACCACGTAAAATATGCAAAGAAAATTAGAGGCGTCTAACTTTGTTTTGCAGGGGTGTGTTGTGATGTGATATGGCCATGATTGTGATTATATTTGATGTATGCAATGTCCCTTATTGTAAGTTGGCAACCGGCATGAGCCATATGGTTGTCTTTAAATTCTGTTAAGACCCGCGTGTCTATTCAAAGTAGTTGTAATAGTTGAAGCTGGTGGACGACGACCATGAAACGGCTCCATTGACCTTGACGCTATACCGGTGATGATGGAGATCATGTTCGTGCTTGAAGATGGAGATCGGAAGAACAAGAAGAAAGGCCATATCCTATCACATATTATGAATTGCATGTGATGTTAATCCTTTATGCATCTTGTATTGCTTAGATAACGATGGTAGCATTATAAGATGATCCCTTAAGCACACAAATTTCAAGTTTTAAAGTGTTCATCCTTAGTAAGCACCGTTGCTAAAGCTCGTTGTTTCAAAGCACCACGTGATGATCGGGTGTGTTAGATTCTGCGGGTGTATACAACGTGAGCAAGCTAGATTTGCTCATGTGGAAGCTAAGGTTTGATCTTGACGAGCCTAGCATGTACAGACATGGTCTCGTAACATGGATCACCGAAAGGTAAAGCATGAGTCATATAGTAGATATGATGAACATTTTGATTGTTCCCCATTGAAGCTACATCAACCCTCATGATGATCGGTTTTGATATGGTGGATTTGGTTCGTGTGATCACTAAAACAATGTGAGGGATATTGTTTTGAGTGGGAGTTCACCTAGATTAATTTAACTATTAATTAGAATTCAATTTGTCATAAACTTAGTCTAAACTATTGCAAATATGTTGTAGATCAATGGCGGCCCCTACCATCAATTTTAATGCGTTCCTAGAGAAAGAAAAGTTGAAAAACAATGGAAGCAACTTCGCGGATTGGTTCTGCAATTTGAGGATTGCCCTCAATGCTGGTATTTTGACCTATGTGCTGGATGCACCACTGGGTGAACCACCTGCAGCAACTGCTACCGATGAAGTAAAGAATGTTTACATCACTCGGAAGAATCAGTCATCCATAGTTCAGTGTGCTATCTTGTATGGTTTGGAATCGAAGCTTCATAAAAGGTTTGAGAACCAAGACCCACATGATATTGTCCGTGAACTCAAAATGATATTTGAGGGTCACGCGGCAGTTGAGAGTTATGAGGCTTCTGAAAAGTTCTTTAACTGCAAGATGGAAGAGGGCGGCTCCATCAGTGAGCATGTGCTTAAGATGTCTGGGCACGCAAACAAACTCCAAAGTTTGGGTATAGTGATTCCTAATGCTTTGGGGATTTACCGCGTCCTCCAATCACTACCACCAAGTTACAAGAACTTTGTGATGAACTACAATATGCAAAACATGAACAAGACGTTGCCGGAACTCTTCTCCATGTTGAAATCTGCAGAAGTGGAGATCAAGAAAGAGCATCAAGTGTTATTGGTCAATAAGACCACCAAATTCAAGAAAGGCAAGTCTAAGCAAAAGGGAAACTTCAAGAAGGGTCGTAAGAAAGTTGCCGCACCGACAAAGAAAACCAAGGCTGGGCCTAAGCCTGATACCGAGTGCTTTTACTGCAAGGGAGAAGGTCACTGGAAGCGGAATTTCCCAAAGTACTTGGCGGATTTGAAGAACGGCAACATCAAGAAGAAAGGTATATCCGATATACATGTTATTAATGTGTATCTCACTAGTACTCGTAGTAGTGCCTGGGTATTTGATACTGGTTCGGTTGCTCATACTTGTAACTTGAAACAGGTGCTGCAGAATAAACAGAAGCTAGCAAAGAACGAGGTGACGATGCGCGTTGGAAATGGATCAAAGGTTGATGTGATCGCGGTCGGCACGCTACCTCTTCATCTACCATCGGGATTAGTTTTATACTTAAATAATTGTTATTTGGTGCCTACGTTAAGCATGAACATTATATCTGGATCATTATTGTTGCGAGACGGTTACTTGTTTAAGTCCGAGAATAATTGTTGTTCGATTTATATGAGTAATATGTTTTATGCACATGCACCTTTGATAGATGGTTTATTCTTATTGAATCTAGATCATGGAAATACACATATTAATAACATTGAAGCTAAATGTTTGAAATTGAGCGATAACTCGACCTATATGTGGCACTATCGTCTTGGTCATATTGGAGTGAAGCATATGAAGAAACTCCATTCCGATGGACTTCTTGAATCACTTGAAAGATGCGAAGCATGTCTGATGGGTAAAATGACTAAGACTCCATTTTCTGGTATGATGGAGCGAGCTACGGACTTATTAGAAATCATACATACCGATGTGTGTGGCCCAATGAGTGTAGCATCGCGCGGTGGTTATCGTTATGTTCTTACCTTCACAGATGACTTGAGTAGATATGGGTATATCTATTTCATGAAACATAAGTCCGAAACTTTCGAGAAGTTTAAGGAAGTTCAAAGTGAGGTAGAGAATCAACGTAACAATAAGATTAAATTTCTACGTTCTGATCGTGGAGGTGAATATCTAAGTTACGAGTTTGGCGAGCATTTAAAGAAATGCGGAATACTTTCACAATTGACACCGCCGGGAACACCATAGCGTAATGGTGTGTCCGAATGTTGTAATCGAACTCTCTTAGATATGGTTCATTCTATGATGTCACTTATAGATTTACCGCTATCATTTTGGGGTTATGCATTAGAAACAACCGCATTCACTTTAAATAGGGCACCATCTAAATCCGTTGAAATGACACCGTATGAATTATGGTTTGGGAAGAAACCTAAATTGTCGTTCCTTAAAGTTTGGGGTTGCGGAGCTTATGTAAAGAAGTTGCAGCCGGACAAGCTTGAACCCAAAGCGGAGAAATGCGTCTTCATAGGATACCCGAAGGAAACTATTGGGTATACCTTCTATCATAGATCCGAAGGCAAAATCTTCATTGCTAAGAATGGATCCTTTCTAGAGAAGGAATTTCTCTCGAAAGAAGTGACTGGAAGGAAAGTAGAACTCGACGAGGTTGTTGAACCTTCTCTCGAACTTGCGAGTAGCGCAACACCGAAAGTAGTTCCTGTTGCGCCTACACCAATAAGAGAGGAAGCTAATGATGATGATCATGAAACTTCGGTTGAAGTTGCTACAAAACCTCGCAGGTCAACGAAAACTCGTACCACTCCTAATTGGTATGATCTCGTTATGAGTGTCATGTTGGTGGACAACACCGATGACCCTGCGACATATGAGGAAGCGATGATGAGCCCAGATTCCAATAAATGGCAAGATGCCATGAAATCCGAGATTGGATCCATGTACGAAAACCAAGTATGGACTTTGGTGGACTTACCGGATGGCCGGAAGGCTGTCGAGAACAAATGGATTTTCAAGAAGAAAACAGATGCTGATGGTAATGTTACTGTCTATAAAGCTCAACTTGTCGCAAAAGGGTTTCGGCAAATTCAAGGAGTTGACTACGATGAGACTTTCTCACCGGTAGCTAAGCTAAAGTCTATGAGGATTTTGTTAGCAATTGCTGCATATTATGATTATGAGATATGGCAGATGGATGTCAAAACGTCATTCCTCAATGGAGACATTGATGAAGAGTTGTATATGATGCAACCCAAAGGTTTTGTCGATTCTAAAGATGCTAATAAGGTATGCAAACTTCAACGGTCCATATATGGATTGAAGCAAGCATCCCGAAGCTGGAATCAACGTTTTGATAAGGTAATCAAAAGCTTTCGTTTTATACAAACTTATGGAGAAGCTTGTATTTACAAGAAAGTGAGTGGGAGCTTTGTAGCATTCTTAATACTATATGTATATGACATATTATTGATTGGGAATGATGTAGACCTTCTTAATAGTGTCAAGGATTATTTGAATAATAGTTTTTCAATGAAAGATCTTGGCGAAGAAGCTTACATATTAGGCATAAAGATTTATAGAGATAGATCGAGACGCCTAATATCATTGTCACAAAGTACATATTTGGACAAAGTTCTAAAGAGGTTTGGAATGGAAGATAGCAAGAAAGGGTTCTTGCCCATGTTGCCCAATATGACCTTGAGTAAAACTCAAAGTCCAGCAAGGGCAGAAGATAGAGAAAGGATGAGTAAGACCCCCTATGCCTCAGCCATAGGATCTCTAATGTATGCCATGCTATGTACTAGACCCGACATTGCATATGTTGTTAGTTTGACTAGCAGATATCAAAGTGATCCAGGAGTGGATCATTGGACAGCGGTCAAAAACATCCTTAAGTACTTGAGAAGAACTAAGGATATGGTTCTTTCTTATGGAGGTGATGAACAACTCGTTGTTAATGGTTACACCGATGCTAGTTGGAACACTGATCCGGATGATTCTAAATCTCAATCTGGATATTAATTTACTTTGAATGGTGCAGCAGTTAGCTGGAGGAGTGCAAAGCAAAGCGTTGTGGCGAGATCTTCAACTGAATCGAAATACATAGCTGCTTCGGAGGCTTCACAAGAAGCGATATGGATGAAGGAGTTCATTACAGAGCTCGGTGTGGTTCCAAGTGCGTTGGACCCAATGTCTATCTACTGTGATAACATGGGCGCCATAGCCAATGCGCAAGAACCAAGGTCACACAAGAAGCTGAAGCACATCAAGCTACGTTTTCACGCTATTCGAGAACATGTCCAACATGGTGACATAAAGATTTGCAAAGTACACACAGATCTGAATGTGGCGGATTCGTTGACTAAACCTCTCCCGAGGGCAAAACATGACCAACACCAAACGGCCATGGGTGTTCGGTATATTACCATGTAATCTAGATTAGTTGACTCTAGTGCAACTGGGATACTGTTGGAGTTATTCCCTAGAGGCAATAATAAATGTAGTTATTATTATATCTTTGTGTTTATGATAAATTTTTACATTCATGCTATAACAGTATTAACCAGAAACATTAATACTTATGTGATTTGTAAACTAAACTAGAGGCCCTGGTAAAGCCTCTTAATAATACTGGCTTGTTGATTAATAGATGATCATGGTTTCTTGATCATGAACATTTGAGATGTTGTTAATAACAAGGTCATATCATTAGGAGAATGGTATGATGGACATACTCCTATAGATAAGTGTAGCATAAAGATCAAGTCATTTTAATAGTTCAATTGCTATAAGCTTTCTAATACATAGTAACCTAATTCCTTCGACCATGAGATCATGCTAATCACCATCACCGGAAGGATGCCTTGATGACATCAAATACCACACCGTAACTGGGTGGCTATAAAGGTGTCACATCCCAAGATTTTCCAAATCTTGTAATGTGAAAAATAAAGGAATAAAATAAAACTTTGTTGATTTTCAGGGTGAGAAGAAACTTTTTGAATCCATTTGGAAACTTTCAAAACCTAATTGGATCAAATAAAATCCTAAAGGGATTTAAAAAGTTAAATAAACAATAAACTTCAAAATATTTAAAATTACTATTTTGGATCTTTCAATAAAAGATTTTGTTTTCAAAAGAAAAGGTGGATTTATAAATAAAGATTATTTTATAGAGCCAAATTAAACCTTGGCCAAGTTTTTGAAATAAAATGTTTTGTTTTGATAAAAATAGTAAAGGTTTATTTAAATAAAATAATAAGGATTTAATATCCAGTTTTATTTAAAATAAAGGCTTTTCCCATTTTAAATAAACACAAAAAAAAATTTAAATAAGTTTTCCAAGTATTTTATATTCTCAAATAAAACCTACTGTTTTGGTTTTATTTAGATTTTAAATAAATATTTTAAATAAAACAAACCCTATTTGATTTATTAACTAAGGTCCATTTTATTTAATTATTAATGGAACCTAAAATAAAAATGTTATTTTATTTTAACCAAGTTTTCCAAGTATCTTTTATTTTCAAATAAAACATACTGATTTGGGTTTGATAATATTTGGATTTCAAATGGAGATTTCATTAAATAAATCAAACCCTATTTAATTAAAATAACTAAAGGTCCATTTTATTTAATTAATAAATGGATCCTAAAAAGAATAAAAATATTATTTTATTTTGGGATTTGGTTTATGTTGATAAACAGAACCAAAAACTCATTACAAGTGTGGTGATTGTTTGAATTGTTTGAATGTTTGAATAGTTGATTGAAATTCAAAACAGAAATTGATTTAGAAAAAGAAAAAGGTTTCAGACAGAAAAAAAAATATGCAAAGGACCCAGCCCAACAAACTGGCCCAACAGCCCAGTCCAGCCCACCTATTCCCCTCTGCCGAAGCGTTTTCTTTCACTCGAACTCATACCCGCTAAGTCACTGACTGGTGGACCTTATTCCCTCTCTCCCTCTCTCGCTGCCAGAGGACCCCACAGCCACGCTGTCATCTTCCCCACCCCCACGACCTGTTCTTCCTCCCCTCGTTGCCGTTTCTGGCTTTGATTTCGCGGCTTGAATTCGTCTTAACGCGGCCACCATTACTCGCAGTGACCATGCCCCTTTAAACGCCAGCGACTCTCCTCCATTTCCCCTCTGTCTCCTCCCCCAAGTGCGCCCCCAGGCTGACGAATTTCACTCAAACACCGCCACTGTCCGACGACCCTCCGACGAGAATTCTGGCAGCCTCACGCCACCTCTTGCCTCCTCGAGCTCGCAGCTGTGATCACCATCACCCGGCGGACCTTTCTGCAGCCGCAGCTCACTCGCGCGCGCCCCTGAGCGTCGGCAGCGACAACAACCGCCGCCGCCACCGTTTGGCTCTTCTCCGACGACCTCCCTCGGGTAAACCAGACTACCCCGACCCCTCTCGTTCATGCACACACCTTCGCCGTGTCTTTGCGCGTCTGACCCTGTCTCCCATTTGTCCTAGCGTGCATCGTAGCCCCGTCTCCGACGACGCCCGAGCGAACCCGACGCCAGCAGGAACTCCGGCGAGCAATCAAACCCGCTCCAGTGCGCCCCTCGACAAGACGGCACCACCTTGAGCTTCCCCAGGCCTCTGCGAACGCTGTGAGTACCTTCCCAGCCACCCTTGCTTCCTGTATCGCCGGCGCCGCCACCATCTGGCCGCTCCGCCGCCAGCCACCACCGCAGCGCCGCTCGTTTAGGGTTGAGCTCACCGCAGCCGTCCGATCTCGATCTGGTGGATAGGATAGAAAGTAAGCGAATGGGTACGCACGCTTCTGAGCCGCATGATTCAACTTGATCCAACGCGCCAGAATAGCCGATCCGAGTGAAGCGGTACCGACGAATGAGAATAGGATGCGTGGCACCAGACGATTTAAAATAGAATTTGAAATCAGATTTAGATGCCATTTTGAAACTCATGTAACTTTTGATCCACACGTCCAAAAATTACAAATTTTATATCAATGGAATCAGTAGAACAAGACCTAGCCAACCAAGCCATTTGTTTAGTAAAAAGCTTCTGGAAAATGGTTGTTTTGCAGAAACATTTGTATGCTTGTTAAGGATGTAAAAATTGTTTAAAAATGATTTTGGGGATAAAATCTTTGGCAAATGTTGTATTTTGAACCTACTGACCATAGGAAACACTTTGTGGATTCAAAAATGTATTTGGTGAAACAAAATAATGATTCTTTGATTTAAAACCATTTCTAGTCAAATAAAAATATGGTTTATTTATTAAAAATGGTTTTGGAAGAAAACTTTTGGGAAATGTTTTGTTTTAAACTCTCTGACCCTAAACACAAAGTTTTGTGGTTTGAAAACATATTTGGTGAACCCTATAGATTAATGCCTTAGTAAAAATATTTCTACACCACATAAAATGATACTTTGTTTTGAAAATGGTTTAGGAAGTGAAACTTCTTGCAAATGACTTTGCCACTTTATAAAATGACCAATAGGTGTTTTCAAATGTTCATGACCCATTGGGAACCACTTTTTCAAACAAAACAAAGCTTGGCATGCTTGCATGCATTACTTTGACTTTGTCATTTTATGTGATGTTTTGCTTGATTGGTAGATTGAGTTTGTGCCTTGTTTGATTGAATTGTAGTGACTTGAAGAGTGTGATTGTTGCAAGGACAAGGAGTGAACCTATACTCTACCAAAAAGGCAAGTGATGCTTCATACTTTTTGTCCCAATACTTTCACTATGCATTAGTGATTTTCTCTAAGTAAAAACTTGCATGGATTTTGCTAAGTATAAACCTTGCTATAGGAAAACCTAGTAGATGAATCCTTAGTAGGATTTTTCCTAAAGTTAAGATTCCTACTACTATCAAGCTTAGCCTAGCTAATAGAAAACAAGGGTGGAATATATATTCACACTATGGAAAAATTTCTAAGTCTGAGGACTTGTGTTTTTGTTTAATAAAACAACTAAGTTAATAAATCACCTGGGTGGAATGGTAATTGCTTGGTGGATTTTGGTTGAGTGGTTCACAAGGCCCATGTCTATGGTTTACCTTGTGTATCTCACTTGTGGATGGCCACCCAGGAACAAAGAGATTTGAGATGTAAAATGTTGAGAAGCTTCAAGTGCAGCCACTTGGCATTATGGGCTCTGCCTAGATCATATAGGTTGCAAGAACTTAGCCATATGGACAGTGGGTGGTAGTTTTTGATAGGTTGGAACGCGTCCATTTTGGTCTAAGGGAAGGCTTCTGAAAGATCTTGTCTTGGGAAACCAAGTCTTGTGGGGAAAGTGCACCACCTCTGCAGAGTGTAAAATCTAAGTACTTAGCCATGTCCCTGGTAAAGGACAATTTGAGCATCAAGACATGGAAGCAATCAAGAATCTCATCATTCAAATTTCTAAGTTAAAATCTTGTGGTTTGAACAAGGGTTAAAGGATCTTCAATCTTGGATTGGGAAAATGATTTTGTCAAGCAAAAACTTAGTATTTTCAAATGTTAAGGAAAAATCTATTTTGAGCAATGCAAGCCTCAACTCCACTTAGCCAAATGCATATAGGTGTTAGACTCCACTATACTACCATAGTATCACTTGCCAATACAATTCAAATGTATTGACCCTTGTGGCTGTAACTTGTTATGTTGCAGGTTTGATTGTTTTAGAGAAGATTGATTGATTAGGATTACAAAGTCTACAACCAACATGTCTGCCTGTGGCACTTTGAAGATGAAGGACCCCATGCTTATAGATATTCTGCTGCAATGTAATGTAATAGCCAATGAGCTATGTAAAGATGTAATAAACTTATGTTATTCTTGGTTATAAAGTTATATTATGACCTTTGTTTCTTGATATTACATCTAAACTGTGGATGCTAGCTATTGATCCAGGGACTAGCATTGTAAACACAGGGGACTCCACCTTATGTTAATAAAGGTTGGGACACTCCCGCTACAGATGGTATCAGAGCATTGTGTTGCCTGTAGGATTTGTAAACCTAGGATTGGACAAAACCCTTAGAAAAATAGGAGTTGTATTTGTTCCAAAACTTATTTACAAACAATCTTGTAAACTCTTTCCTCAACCATTTTGGTTTTGATTCTACATCTCTTCTATTTCAACTTGATGGATAAAGCCTACCCCTTGGCCAAAGACTTCACCATGTGCAAAGGACTTCTTCAACTCTAATGACTTCAACATCTTCAACTCTAATGACTTCAACTTCTTCAACTCTAATGACTCCAACATCTTCAGCATATTCACTAAGGACTCCCAACTTGGATACTACTAAGGACTACAAGTGAGACAAAGAAATCTTGCTCAAGACTTGGAGACTAAGGAAAAACAAGTTAGAAGGAACCCACATCATTTGAAGTTTTGTGACCAAGAGTTTACCCAAGGAAACCATGATCTCAAGTAAGAAAAAGCAACCAAGAAAGATGGAAAGATCACAAGTGAACCATATAGATGGACCACCATATGTTAGTTAAAATCAAACACACCAAACTTATGTGGTGTAACAAAAATATTTTGTTGCCTAAAAATATGCTTGAAACTTGATTGTTTGAGTGGAATGTTTGTTTGTGATTGATTGCACCTTGTTTGTATGAATTGTGAGGTGTGTGATTGGAAATATTTCCTTAGAAATATTTTTCCCTATTCTAATCTCCCTTCAACCCAACCAGATGACTTCTCCAAGAGACTCCAACATCAAAGTTGATGACAACAACAACCAAGAGGACAACATGAGAGAACTTATAGCAACCCAAAACCAGTTGAGCCAAGAGACAACTCAGCTTTTAGCCAACAACAATGGACTAGACCCAGCCATACAAGGGATTTTGAAACTTCAATCATAATTGTTGCAAGGATTGGTTACTCAAATGATCAACATGAGAGAAAACTTTTCTCAAAGAGCTAATGACAACAAGGATGACAAAGATGTTATTCTAGAAGGAACCCAAGCATGCAAGAATTGTAGAGACAAGGATCATACATGCAAGGAACATGAAGACCAATGCCCCAAGAAGAGAGAAAGATTTCCCACCTTTGAAGAGCATGAACTAGAAGAACTCCTAGCTTTGGAGAGACCCAAAAAGAAGAAGAAGGATATTACTCAAGTGCAATGTTACAATTGCAAAGAGATGGGACACTATGCCAATGAATGCCCAGAAAAGAAGAAGAACCAAAGAAACAAACAAGAGGAAATGATACCAAAGGAAAAGAAAGATATCAGCCAAGTGATGTGTTTCAAATGCAAGGAGCTAGGCCACTATGCAACCTTCTGTCCAGGAAATTACATCAAGATCCCAAGCAAGCCAAGATGTCAACTAGTTGGAAAATTTTTAAGGGTGGTAGTACCCTAGTTATTTGAACCAATTTGTAACCCCTAGCCTCCCAAATCTCGGGACGAGATTTATTTTAAGGGTGGTAGCCTGTCACATCCCAAGATTTTCCAAATCTTGTAATGTGAAAAATAAAGGAATAAAATAAAACTTTGTTGATTTTCAGGGTGAGAAGAAACTTTTTGAATCCATTTGGAAACTTTCAAAACCTAATTGGATCAAATAAAATCCTAAAGGGATTTAAAAAGTTAATAAACAATAAACTTCAAAATATTTAAAATTACTATTTTGGATCTTTCAATAAAAGATTTTGTTTTCAAAAGAAAAGGTGGATTTATAAATAAAGATTATTTTATAGAGCCAAATTAAACCTTGGCCAAGTTTTTGAAATAAAATGTTTTGTTTTGATAAAAATAGTAAAGGTTTATTTAAATAAAATAATAAGGATTTAATATCCAGTTTTATTTAAAATAAAGGCTTTTCCCATTTTAAATAAACACTAAATTTTTTTTAAATAAGTTTTCCAAGTATTTTATATTCTCAAATAAAACCTACTGTTTTGGTTTTATTTAGATTTTAAATAAATATTTTAAATAAAACAAACCCTATTTGATTTATTAACTAAGGTCCATTTTATTTAATTATTAATGGAACCTAAAATAAAAATGTTATTTTATTTTAAACAAGTTTTCCAAGTATCTTTTATTTTCAAATAAAACATACTGATTTGGGTTTGATAATATTTGGATTTCAAATGGAGATTTTATTAAATAAATCAAACCCTATTTAATTAAAATAACTAAAGGTCCATTTTATTTAATTAATAAATGGATCCTAAAAAGAATAAAAATATTATTTTATTTTGGGATTTGGTTTATGTTGATAAACAGAACCAAAAACTCATTACAAGTGTGGTGATTGTTTGAATTGTTTGAATGTTTGAATAGTTGATTGAAATTCAAAACAGAAATTGATTTAGAAAAAGAAAAAGGTTTCAGACAGGAAAAAAAATATGCAAAGGACCCAGCCCAACAAACTGGCCCAACAGCCCAGTCCAGCCCACCTATTCCCCTTTGCCGAAGCGTTTTCTTTCACTCGAACTCACACCCGCTAAGTCACTCGCTGGTGGACCTTATTCCCTCTCTCCCTCTCTCGTTGCTAGAGGACCCCACAGCCACGCTGTCATATTCCCCACCCCCACGACCTGTTCTTCCTCCCCTCGTCGCCGTTTTTGGCTTTGATTTCGCGGCTTGAATTCATCTTAACGCGGCCACCATTACTCGCAGTGACCATGCCCCTTTAAACGCCAGCGACTCTCCTCCATTTCCCCTCTGGCTCCTCCCCCAAGTGCGCCCCCAGGCTGACGAATTTCACTCAAACACCGCCACTGTCCGACGAACCTCCGGCGAGAATTCTGGCAGCCTCACGCCACCTCTTGCCTCCTCGAGCTCGCAGCTGTGATCACCATCACCCGGCGGACCTTTCTGCAGCCGCAGCTCGCTCGCGCGCGCCCCTGAGCGTCGGCAGCGACAACAACCGCCGCCGCCACCGTCTGGCTCTTCTCCGACGACCTCCCTCGGGTAAACCAGACTACCCCGACCCCTCTCGTTCATGCACACACCTTCGCCGTGTCTTTGCGCGTCTGACCCTGTCTCCCATTTGTCCTAGCGTGCATCGTAGCCCCATCTCCGACGACGCCCGAGCGAACCCGACGCCAGCAGGAACTCCGGCGAGCAATCAAACCCGCTCCAGTGCGCCCCTCGACAAGACGGCACCACCTTGAGCTTCCCCAGGCCTCTGCGAACGCTGTGAGTACCTTCCCAGCCACCCTTGCTTCCTGTATCGCCGGCGCCGCCACCGTCTGGCCGCTCCGTCGCCAGCCACCGCCGCAGCGCCGCTCGTTTAGGGTCGAGCTCACCGCAGCCGTCCGATCTCGATCTGGTGGATAGGATAGAAAGTAAGCGAATGGGTACGCACGCTTCTGAGCCGCATGATTCAACTTGATCCAACGCGCCCGAATAGCCAATTCGAGTGAAGCGGTATCGATGAATGAGAATAGGACGCGTGGCACCAGACGATTTAAAATAGAATTTGAAATCAGATTTAGATGCCATTTTGAAACTCATGTAACTTTTGATCCACACGTCCAAAAATTACAAATTTTATATCAATGGAATCAGTGGAACAAGCCCTAGCCAACCAAGCCATTTGTTTAGTAAAAAGCTTCTGGAAAAATGGTTGTTTTTGCAGAAACATTTGTATGCTTGTTAAGGATGTAAAAATTGTTTAAAAATGATTTTGGAGATAAAATCTTTGGCAAATGTTGTATTTTGAACCTACTGACCATAGGAAACACTTTGTGGATTCAAAAATGTATTTGGTGAAACAAAATAATGATTCTTTGATTTAAAACCATTTTTGTCAAATAAAAATATGGTTTATTTATTAAAAATGGTTTTGGAAGAAAACTTTTGGGAAATGTTTTGTTTTAAACTCTCTGACCCTAAACACAAAGTTTTGTGGTTTGAAAACATATTTGGTGAACCCTATAGATTAATGCCTTAGTAAAAATATTTCTACACTACATAAAATGATACTTTGTTTTGAAAATGGTTTAGGAAGTGAAACTTCTTGCAAATGACTTTGCCACTTTATAAAATGACCAATAGGTGTTTTCAAATGTTAGTGACCCATTGGGAACCACTTTTTCAAACAAAACAAAGCTTGGCATGCTTGCATGCATTACTTTGACTTTGTCATTTTATGTGATGTTTTGCTTGATTGGTAGATTGAGTTTGTGCCTTGTTTGATTGAATTGTAGTGACTTGAAGAGTGTGATTGTTGCAAGGACAAGGAGTGAACCTATACTCTACCAAAAAGGCAAGTGATGCTTCATACTTTTTGTCCCAATACTTTCACTATGCATTAGTGATTTTCTCTAAGTAAAAACTTGCATGGATTTTGCTAAGTATAAACCTTGCTATAGGAAAACCTAGTAGATGAATCCTTAGTAGGATTTTTCCTAAAGTTAAGATTCCTACTACTATCAAGCTTAGCCTAGCTAATAGAAAACAAGGGTGGAATATATATTCACACTATGGAAAAATTTCTAAGTCTGAGGACTTGTGTTTTTGTTTAATAAAACAACTAAGTTAATAAATCACCTGGGTGGAATGGTAATTGCTTGGTGGATTTTGGTTGAGTGGTTCACAAGGCCCATGTCTATGGTTTACCTTGTGTATCTCACTTGTGGATGGCCACCCAGGAACAAAGAGATTTGAGATGTAAAATGTTGAGAAGCTTCAAGTGCAGCCACTTGGCATTATGGGCTCTGCCTAGATCATATAGGTTGCAAGAACTTAGCCATATGGACAGTGGGTGGTAGTTTTTGATAGGTTGGAACGCGTCCATTTTGGTCTAAGGGAAGGCTTCTGAAAGATCTTGTCTTGGGAAACCAAGTCTTGTGGGGAAAGTGCACCACCTCTGCAGAGTGTAAAATCTAAGTACTTAGCCATGTCCCTGGTAAAGGACAATTTGAGCATCAAGACATGGAAGCAATCAAGAATCTCATCATTCAAATTTCTAAGTTAAAATCTTGTGGTTTGAACAAGGGTTAAAGGATCTTCAATCTTGGATTGGGAAAATGATTTTGTCAAGCAAAAACTTAGTATTTTCAAATGTTAAGGAAAAATCTATTTTGAGCAATGCAAGCCTCAACTCCACTTAGCCAAATGCATATAGGTGTTAGACTCCACTATACTACCATAGTATCACTTGCCAATACAATTCAAATGTATTGACCCTTGTGGCTGTAACTTGTTATGTTGCAGGTTTGATTGTTTTAGAGAAGATTGATTGATTAGGATTACAAAGTCTACAACCAACATGTCTGCCTGTGGCACTTTGAAGATGAAGGACCCCATGCTTATAGATATTCTGCTGCAATGTAATGTAATAGCCAATGAGCTATGTAAAGATGTAATAAACTTATGTTATTCTTGGTTATAAAGTTATATTATGACCTTTGTTTCTTGATATTACATCTAAACTGTGGATGCTAGCTATTGATCCAGGGACTAGCATTGTAAACACAGGGGACTCCACCTTATGTTAATAAAGGTTGGGACACTCTCGCTACAAAAGGTGGCATTGAGTGTTCGGAAAGAATGGGTTGAGGCACATGGATCAAGAGTGGGATTTGTCCATCCATATGACGGATAGATATACTATGGGCCCTCTCGGCGGAATGTCATCCAATTGGCTTGCAAGCATGTAACTGGCTCACAAGGGATCACATACCACGGGAACGAGAAAAGAGTACTTATCAGTAACGAGGTTGAACTAGGTATGCAGAGATACCGACGATCAAACCTCGGTTAAGTAAACTATCGTGAGACAAAGGGAAATTGGTATCGTATGTAAGTGATTCATTCGATCGCAAAGTAATCATAGAAATATGTGGGAGCCATATGAATTTCCAGATTCCTCTATTGGTTATTGATCGGAGAAGTGTCTCGATCATGTCCGCATAATTCACGTACCGTAGGGAGACACACTTAAGGATTCGATGTTGTTGAGTAGTTATGGAATGATGAGTAAGAGACCGAATGTTGTTCGAAGTCTCGGATGGGATCCGGGATATCACGAGGAGATCCGTAATGGTCCGGAGAATAAGATTCATATAAGGAAAGTCTTGTTTCAGAGTTGGGAAATGATTCTGGTGTTTTCACCAGGAATGTTCTAGAAGGGTCCGGAAGGTCCGGCACTCTGGAGGGGAAGGGTACATGAATGTGTCATAACAATATGGAATGGTTGCATCATGTACTAGGTCACTTGGCTGGGCAAAATAAAGGGAGAGATCAAATCCTAGTTTTAAAGTCAAACGCCAATTTGAAAAAAGTCAAATGGCAAGTTTGCTTGGTGGAGGGAGAGTAGGAAACCTACTTGGAAGAGGAAGTCCTCCTCCCTCCACCCGCCGGCCAAGGAGACCGAGTTGGGGGAGGACTCCCTCCTCCCTGCCGGCCACCCTCCACCTATATAAGGAGGGGTAGGGCACCCCTACCCCTCACACCCAAAACCCTAGCCCTAGCCGCCGGCCTCCTCCAAGTCGCCGCCGCCACCTAGGGTTCCTCCAACTTGCCGAGTTGGGGCTTGCCCAAGCCCTAGCCGCAGGCCAAGCTCCCCCCCTTGGTGCTTCTAAACCCTAGATCGCCAAGGCACCTCTCTTGCTCTACCACACTCGCACCGGCTTAAGGCGAAGCCCTGCGGGATATCCCCTCTACTTCTAACACCACGTTGTCATGCTGCCGGAATCGCGAGGAGAGCACTACAACCTCCGCTGCCTGCTGGAAAAAGGGAGAGGAAGGTCTTCATCGAGTACCGAACGTGTGACCGAGTACGGAAGCGCTGCCGGAACGCAGCGCCAGAAGGATCATCTACACGATCTTGAGATCGGCAAGAGTACGACTACATCACCCACGAGAATCTGCTCTCGTTAACCGCTTTGTAATCTTCGAGGGTGAGTTCCTTTATCGACTCATTGCTACTATCTAGTAGATAGATCTTGGCTTGTTTGTTTTCATGCGGTAGAATTTTTTTGTTTTCCATGCTACGAACCCCTACAACAACAACAATGCCGCCACCAACAGCAACACTGCCTCAAGGACCGGAAGCAATGATGTGCCTGTTGCAGCGAAGGAAAAGTCGCAAGTGACTTGTTATGAAGGTGGAACCAAGGGTCACTACACCAATGAGTGCCCCAAGAAGAATGCCGCAGCCCCCAATGCAAATGCCCCAGCTCAGCAACAGTGTCGTGTTCAGCCCGGAAGAAGGTTTGCCCTAGGGAACTCGCTCAACCGCAACGGCCGTCTCTTTCTCATGCATGCTGAAGAAGCCCATGAAGCGCCAAATGTCGTGCTGGGTATGTTTTCTATTAACTCAGTACTAGCAAGAGTGTTGTTTGATTCTGGAGCATCGCACTCATTTTTCACTGAAGAATTTGCATGCACTAGTAAGATTCAACCACCCAAATTGAAGTATGTTATGATTGTTCAAATCCCCGGTTCAACCACCAAAGCTAGACAAATTTGCAAAGTCGTCCCTATCCGAATCCATGGCATAGATTTTTATGCTAATCTAATAGTACTCAGAACTAAAAGTTTGGAAGTAGTACTAGGAATGGATTGGATGTCCAAACACAAAGGATTAATTGACTGTGCCAAGAAAGCCATAACCATGACTAGTACAGCCGGAATATCAGTCGAGCATGTATCTGAAACCTTGCCTCATCAATTCAAGTGCAACAAGAGTATAGCCCAGCCCACCATTGACCAAGTCCGGATAGTCTGTGAATACCCCGATGTATTTCCAGATGTTTTGCCCGGTATGCCCCCAGATCGGGATATCGAGTTTATCATTGAACTAATCCCTGGAACCGGACCCATGGCCCAGAGACCATATAGTATGAACCTGTCTGAACTAGCAGAACTGAAGAAGCAACTGGACGCCATGCTGGAAATTGGATTGATTCAACCAAGTGCGTCACCATGGAGATCACCTATTTTGTTCGTGGACAAGAAGGATGGAGGTAACCGTCTATGTACGGATTATCGGAAGTTGAATTATGTCACTATCAAAAACAAGTACCCGTTACCGAAGATCAAAGATTTTTTTGACCAGTTGACTGGTGCCAAAGTGTTTTCTAAGATTGATCTTAGAACTGGCTATCATCAACTCAAGATTCGCGCAGAGGATATTCCAAAGACTGCCTTTACCACCAGATATGGATTATACGAGTATACTATCATGTCTTTTGGATTAACCAATGCCCCTGCTTATTTCATGAACCTCATGAATAATATTTTTATGGACTTCCTGGATAAGTTTGTCGTTGTTTTCATCGATGACATTCTGATTTATTCCAAATCAGAAGAAGAACATGAGCTACACCTAAGGACCATTATTGGAACCCTTAGAGAGCATCAGTTGTATGCCAAGTTTAGCAAATGTGAATTTTGGTTACAGGAGGTAGGATTCCTCGGACATATCGTATCAGCCGGAGGAATTGCCGTTGACCCTACAAAGGTGAAAGATGTCGAAGATTGGCAAGCCCCAACCACTCAAACCCAAGTTCGTGCATTTCTCGGATTAGCGGGATACTACCGCAAGTTCGTAGAAGGATTCTCGAGTATCGCCAGACCCATGACCCAATTGCTAAAGAAGGAAAAGAAGTTTGAATGGACGGACAAATGTGAAGCGAGTTTTCAAGAACTTAAGAGAAAATTGATTTCAGCCCCCATCTTGATCATGCCGGATATCACCAAGCCCTTTGACGTGTATTGTGACACATCCAAGATCGGCCTAGGATGCGTGCTAATGCAAGAAGGAAAATTATATCATATCTATCTCGACAACTGAAGCAGCATGAACAGAATTATCCAAGCCATGACCTCAAACTCGCAGCCGTAGTTCTAGCCCTGAAGACATGGAGGCATTACCTGATGGGAAACCATTGTGAGATTTATTCGGATCACAAGATCCTGAAGTATATGTTCACTCAGAAGGAGCTGAATATGAGGCAGAGAAGATGTATTGAGCTAATCAAGGATTATGATCTGGACATTCACTATCACCCCGGTAAAGCCAATGTGGTAGCAGATGCCCTTAGCATATTGTCGTGCCGCTTGAACTTCATGATTCTAAAGGAGAAACCAAGTTTGCACAAAGAGATGTAAGATTTCTGAATGGAATTAGTGAGTGAAGGATTTTTGGCTAGCATAGAACTTCAACCCACTTTGATCAGCCAGATCAAAGAGGCGCAGAAAGGAAATGCTAGTATCGACGGAATCAAGTGTCGTATCAGTACAGGCAAAGTACCCGGATTCACGGAAGATGAAGAAGGAGTTCTGTGGTACAAAGGACGCCTTTGTGTACCAGCATTCAGAATTGAAAGAAGTGATTTTGAAAGAGGCCCATGATAGCCTTTATTCTATCCACCCCGGAGGAATGAAGATGTATCAGGATTTGAAGGAACAATTTTGGTGGCATAAGATGAATAGAGAAATCGGAAGCTATATCGCCAAGTGTGATATATGTCAGAGAGTCAAGGCGAGACATGACCCGCTGGACTGTTGCAACCTCAACAGATTCCGAAATGGAAATGGGATTCAGTTAGAATGGACTTTATCACCAGATTGCCTACTTCTAGTAGGGGAAATGACTCTATCTGGGTCATAGTGGACCGATTGTCCAAAGTCGCCCATTTCTTACCCGTCAAGACCACATACCAGAGTTCGAAGCTAGCGGAGTTATACATTGCTAGAATCGTCAGTTTGCGCGGAGTACCCAAGAACATTGTATCGGATCGAGGAACTCAATTTTCCTCGAGATTCTGGAAGAAAGTCCAAGAAGGTTTAGGAACCCGACTAGATTTCAGCACAACTTATCACCCTCAGACCGATGGACAAACAGAGCGAGCAAATCAAATACTCGAAGATATGTTGAGAGCATGTGTGCTAGAGTATGGATCTAAATGGGAAGACTGTCTGCCTTTTGCAGAATTTTCGTACAACAACAGTTATCAAGCTAGTCTGCAAATGGCCCCATTTGAGTTTATGTATGGAAGGAAATGTCGCACCCCTTTGAATTGGTTGGAAGTAGGAGAGAGTCAAATTCTCGGACCCGACATCCTACGAGAAGCAGAAGAGAAAGTTCACAAGATTCGTGAGCACCTCAAGACCGCCCATTCAAGACAGAAGAGTTACGTCGACAAGAGACGTCGAGACCTCGCTTTTAATATCGGAGATTTTGTGTACCTTAAAGTGTCGTCGTTGAAAGGAATGCAGTGTTTCTAGCTGAAAGGAAAGTTAGCCCCTAGATATATCAGACCCTTCAAGATTCTGAATCATCGAGGAGAGGTATCATATCAATTGGAACTGCCAGAGGAGATGGCAGCAGTGCACAGTGTGTTCCATATATCGTTACTTCGCAAATGCCTTGAAGTTCCGAAGAAGACTGAAGTGTTCAAGAACATTGATCACCGGAACATAGAGATCAGCGATGACCTGACCTATCCCGAAGTACCCATCCGTATTTTGGAAGAATCTTTCAGGAGCACCAGGACCCGAAGCATCAAGTTTCTCAAGATTCAGTGGAGCAACCACACTGAAGAAGAAGCTACCTGGGAGCGCGAAGATCACATTAGGACGGAGTTTCCCGATCTCTTTAAATCCTAGGTAATCTTTTTCGTCATTTTTCAAATCTTGGGACAAGATTTTGTTTAAGGGGGAAGGTTTGTAACATCCCAAAAATATAATACAAGGATCATCAAACTCTAATCACTAAATTTAGGGTTAACAAAAACTTTGATTAATTTAAAATCATATGAATGCATGTGTGAATGAGATGATTTGATAAATGCATGAATGGACTTATGTGATTAATATAAATAGAAAGAAATTGTTAAAGATGACAATAACATCATATAAAACATTTCCATGCAGAAAAAAATCAAAAGAAAATAAAAAACAAAGCAAATAAAGCAAATGGTCATTTTTGCCAATCTTGCTCACTAGGTCACTTTGAGTGTTTCTAGTCCAAGATTTCAAACAGAAACTTTCCCAATTCTTTTCACCCCTTGATATAACTAGTAAAAGTGAATCAAGGCCCACCTTTCAAACTTGCAGAAACATTTGGCAACCCCATTCAAATCACAATTCAAAATTGAATGTTATTCATATGTGAAGATCATCCATTTTCAAAACCCAACCAAACCAATGCCCCTTGACTAATCCAACTAACCAGACACTCCCTAGTATGTGCCTAGCAAACCCACAAAGTTTGAATCCAAAATTCAAATTTAAAGTTCTTGCGGCCATTTCATCAAACACCTTGCAGATTCAAATCAAACAAACATCAAACACTATAGTGTGCAGTAAAATTGGCCTAACTTGTTCCCTCTATATCTCACTCTACACTCCCAGTAGATGATCAAAGTAATCTAACTAGCTTTAGCACCACTGTGAGCAAGCCTAGCCATTAATGTAAAGCATGCCGAGAGCACCATCGCCACCCCATTGTCGCCAGTGAGCTAGAGGCCGCACTAGCCTCGCCAACCTTGTATGGGACATGCAGCACCGTCCACCGCCACCCACTGTCCAGCCCTGAGCAATGCCATCCCCTGGACCACACGACACGCCCATGCCAAACCTCTCTACGACCATGCGGAGAGCGCGCCAGCGCGCCACGCTCGACCAGCACCCACAGACCGCGCGCTGCCCTTGCCGCTTGCAGGGATGATCACCAGCACCCCATCACCCCGCCAGACATGCCCGTTTGCCTCCGTGCGGACCACGCGTGCTGTGCGACATTAAAACCTCCGTCGGACCCGCTCAGAGCACCGTGACGTTCCGACCGATCAGCACCGCCCCACGCCGCAAGACCACGCCGTTGAGCTTCGCCAGGGAGCACAGCACCGCCCCCTACCGTCGCCCATGCCAGTAGACCTCTGTGCCATCGACCACGACGAGCTCAGCCCGCGCCCGTCGGTCCCCTTCTGCTACTATAAATAGAGGCCTCCACCGCTCGTTTTTGCCACACCAGTTCACTCCCCTCTCACCCAGAATCACCCCACCGCACTCCCGGAGCAAGGCGAGTAGCGCATCGCCGAAATTTGGCCGTAGCCCGCCGCTGCTGGAGAAGAAGGGAGCCGTCGATTGGAGCCGCCCCAGGAGGAGCTGCCGGTACCAGGAGAACCGCCGTCATCGACTTCGTCGTTCGCCCCCGTCGCTGACCCTCGCCTGAGCCCTGGTGAGCCTCCCATGACCCCCACCTTCCGCGTTAGGGTTCTGTCTCGCCGGCGCTGCCCGACGTGGATGATGAACCGTAGCCGTTCGATTAGAGCTAGATCGTGCGGTTCACACTACCCCGTACCGCTCCGCCCCTCCCCGTCTCACTGACGCGTGGGGACAGTCACTTATCCAGCCCGGGTACACGCTGTGTGTAGTGGGCCGGCCCAGTAAAACATCCCGCGCGACCCAACAATTCAAATTAAGCTTTATTCATTTAATTTCAAACATAGTTTTGTACCTAGATTCAAAAATCAACCCAGCTTGATTCACTGAACCAAAATGCATGAAACTATTTTTTATAGAAAGGTATTGAAATGCTTAATCCAAGCCCGTTGGATTCAAACCGTTTAGATTTGTGGATCAACCATGGTCAAAATAACAAGGCAGAAGCTATTCTGCATTCAAACATTTTTCAAAATTCAACCATAAAATCTTTTGAGTTGATTCCAACTCTCAAAAATCACATTTGATCATACCTTTCAGAATATATAAAAACATATGGGTTTACTTGCAGAAATAATGTTCAAGTAATAAAAGAATGCCCCATAGGCATTTCTAGTCACTTTATTTCATTAAAATAAAAAGGTTAAACCTTATTAAATTGTGACACCACTTTAAATCACATTCCCATGTACGGAAATATGTGTTGATGACATGTGTCAACATGATCCCATGTTTTAGTTGGAGAATATTAAATCTTAAGTAGTTTTTCAATGAGTAGAAATAACTTTTCTAAAAATAAAACAAATAAGACAAGTGCTTTAATCTTGTAATATTAGTGATGATGCTAGATCATCTAGTGTGAACCATTGTGTGATGATTGGAAATATTTAAGTATTGTTTGGTAATTGTGTACCTCGTATTTATTTATAGACGCTAGTACCGACCAAGGATACGAGGAGGAAGGAGGATAGTACGAGAAAGAAGCCGAGGAGAACTTCAACCACTGCTCTGCACAAGGCAAGCTTATACTAATATCCTAGCAAGCCAATACTTGAAACCTTGCAAGCTAATACTTGCTTGTTACCATGACAACTACAAGCCTTAAGCAGATGTGATCATATCCACTTGATAACCCAATCCTAGTTTTACTCGCAAGCTTTATACTTTATTTCTTTATCAAAGCTTTATCTTAGAGTTTACATAGTGAATTTTAGATACTAGAAGAATATTGGAAGGTAGCATAAAGAGCATAAAATTTGGCCTAAGTTAGATAATCTTGATGTCATCCTAAGGCATGAGATTGAACTTATAAAATCCCCACTTGTTTACCACCCCTCATTAGTATTTACCCCCACTTGTAGATGCTAGTGCTAAGCATAAAACTTGATCAACTTAGATGGGAATACTTGGTGAAAATGGTTATGAAAACCTTAGAATAATGAGTCATTATACTGAAATGTTTTGACATGGTTCTTGAAAACCAGATGATTTTGATGATGAAAATGTTGAGGCATGAGCCTTACCCCTTTATAAAACTGATGGTTGTCTGGATGCGATACCATTCCAATTTTATCGTACAACCACAATACCCGAAAATTGGGTAGGGCTTGACTAGAAATTTATATACCTTAGTATGGGTTCCCTCGCGGCCAAGGTCTGAGCTGAGGCTACCTTGTGAAGATTTTCCACCTTCGCAGTACCCAAGATGACAGTGGTCATGGTTGGGAGGCCAAACTCATAGGAGAGGTGCCTATACTAGGACGTGTAACTGAAAGGTTAGGATTGATTATCCGCATACTGAGTATGGTGAATTCAGGATTTGTTCCTGACGGATGTATCGAATGTTGCGGTGAAAGTGTACAATCTCTGCAGAGTGTCAAACTATTTGAATAGCCGCGTCCGCGATTATGGATAGTTGGAGTGGCCATATTGTTCCCCCGTCAGATGTTTTCAAAATGACTTGTGAAATGATTTGTGACTTTGACTGGACCACAACAGAGTTGTGATATAAAATTCAAGTTGCCACTTAGGTTTTATACAACTTTCAACTAAATTTCTTGCTTCTGAACTTAGTAGAGGTAAATCTGGATTTTTTCAAAACAACCCTAGAGCTTATCATATCCTATTCAAAACCACTTCACTTGTTTGTATTAGTTTGCGAGTACTTAAAGAGTACTCATGGCTTTGTCCCTGGCTATTCCCGTGGCCAGACTATGAAGAGGAGTACCAGGATGATGGACCGCAGGAAGGTTATGACAACTACGATCATCACCCATCGTCAGCATTGCCTGTGACCTTGAAGATGGAGTTTCGCATATGCTATCGTTACTATTACGTTATTCCGTTGCTTGAGTTGTATTAAGAACTGGATCATGAGATCCTTATTTGTGTAAGACCTTATGTATGGTTTGTAATGGATGATGTACTGTGATATCCAAATCTGCTATGTCTCGCAAAAATGGTAATCCTGGGATTGCGATGTATGGCATAACAGGCATCTAGGATTAAAAATTCGGGTGTTGACACTCGGCCTCCCTCTTCGCCTATAAGAAGCCCCCGATGCCTAAACCCTAAGTACCCGATGAATATTCCACGAAACCGTCTGTAGCCGCCGCCACCATCGTCCCTAGTTCAGGGGGATCTGAAGCTCTTCCCGGCACCCTGCCAGAGGGGAGATCATCCCGGAGGCCTTCTTCTTCATCATTCCAGCCTCCGGTATGAAGCGTGACTAGTTCCACCTTGGACTTCGGGTCCATGTAGTAGCTAGATGGTTGTATCTCCTCCTTTGTGCTTTCATGTCTAGATCTTGTGAGCTCCATTCATGATCAAGATCTCATCTATTTGTAATCATGCATGTTGTGTTTGTGGGGATCCGATGGATATTGAGATTACTATATCAGATTGATTAATGGTTTTGTCTTATTGATTCTATCATGTCTGTGTTGTTTGTGATCTTGCATGCTCTCCGTTGTTAGTAGCTATCTTGGCCACATAGTTGCTAGTGACTCCAAGAGGGGGTATTTATGCTCGATAGTGGGTTCATGCCTCTATTTAATCTAAGGGAAGTGACAGAAATCTCTAAGGTTGTATATGTGATGTTGCCACTAGGGAGAAAACAACGGTCTTTGCTTACCTTACACACTTTGCTTAAATCAGTTGTCAGTTGCTTGCAACTTAATACTGGAGGGGGTTCGGATGATAATCCAAAGGTAGACTTCTAGTCATAGATGTAGTTGGATGGCGGTCTATGTATCTTGTTATATTGCCCAATCAAATCTCATAGGATCTTGATGTCTAGTATTGCATTGTTATGCCTTGCTCAGTCCTGTCAATTGCCCTGTTGTAATTTGTTTAACCAGGATGTCGTGTTTGTTTATCTAAGGAGAACACCTCTAGTGAACTATGGACCCCGGTCCAATCTTTACAATTGATACATCTTCCACTGTTACTGTTTACTTTCTGCAAACCACTATCACCTTCCACACCATACAGTTAATCCTTTGTTTCAGCAACCGGTGAGATTGACAACCTCACTATTCGTTGGGGCAAAGTCTTGAGTTTGTGTTGTGCAGATTTCCAAGTTGCTTGCAACACCTTTGAGTCATTTCCTTCCTCCTACTAGTTTGATAACCTCTGTTACTTTCTGAGGGAATACTTGCTGCTGTGCTGCATCACACCTTGCTCTTGGGGTTTCCCGACGAAGCGCTCCCACGTTGACAAAGCGCCAACAAGTTTTCTGGCGCCGTTGCTGGGGAGGCTAAGGACGTCTTCACAAGGGGAGTCCTTCTCAACCTTTCTCTTTACTTTGTTTTTGTTTTGCTTGGTTTTGTTTGACTCTTTTTATCAAAAACTCCAAAAAAATAGTTTAGTTTGGTTTGCTTTCTCTTATAAAAAAAAACACAAAAAATTAGTTCCTGCTCTAGTTGTTGCTGTTGGCTTGCTCCACTTTTGCCAAAATGAACTCTACTGAGAACACCAAGTTGTATGACTTCACTAGCACAAACAACAATGATTTCCAAAGCACTCCTATTGCTCCACCTGCTCCTGATGCTACCTTTTATGAAATTAAGGTTGCTTTGTTGAATCTTGTGATGAGCGAGCAATTTTCTGGTGCTAGTTCTGCTGCTGTTGCTGCCCATCTCAATAATTTGTTGAACTTTGTGAGATGCAGAAGTATAAGGATGTAGGTGGAGATATTATTAAGCTCAAGTTGTTTCCTTTCTCCTTGAGTGGAAAAGCTAAATAATGGTTACTATCCTTGCCTACAAATAGTATTGATTCTTGTATTAAGTGCAAAGATGCTTTTATTGGAAAGTACTACCCTCCTGCTAAGATTATATCTATGAGAAGTGATATTATGAAATTTAAACAACTTGATAATGAACATGTTGCTCAAGCTTGGGAAAGAATGAAATCTTTGGTTAAGAATTGTCCCACTCATGGACTTATTGCTTGGATGATTATCCAGACTTTTTATGCAGGTTTGAACTTCTCTTCAAGAAATCTGTTGGATTCAGCTGTTGGAGGTACCTTTATGACCATCACCTTGGGTGCTGCAATAAAACTCCTTGATAATATGATGGTTAATTATTCTGAATGGCACACTGAGAGAGATCCACATGGTAAGAAGGTAAATTCTGTTGAAGAAACCCCCTCTTTAAGTGATGAGATTGATGTTATCGTGGTTATGCTTGGGAAAGCTCCTTTAGATCCAAATAATGTTCCCTTAGCTTCTTTGGTTGCTCAAGAAGAGCAAGTTGATGTGAACTTCATTAGAAACAACAATTTCAACAACAATGCCTATAGAAATAATTTTGGTAGTAACAACAATTACCAGCCTTATCCTCCTAATAATGGCAATACCTATGGAAACTCCTACAACAATACTAGAAGTGCCCCCTCTGAACTTGAAGTCATGTTGAAAGACTTTATTAGTAAACAAACCACTTTCAACAAGACTGTGGAGGAAAAGCTTTTAAATGTTGAGAAAAATATTTCCTCTTTGTCTGAAGCACAGTCCTCTTTGATTAATAAAATGGCTGCTAAACCTGAAACCATGGAAAGTACCTTTGCTGCTACTCATGCCATACAAGTTATTATTGATGAAAATGTTAAACTGTTAGCCCAACTTCATGCTAAGTGGGAAAAAGAAGCTGAAATTGCTAGAAACAATAGTGTGTGCACCATCACAACCACAAATATGGATGCCACTAAACCACAAGAAGTCCCTATTCCTCCTCCTACAATGCCTAAGCCCAATGAGTCTACTACTAGTGATGCTAAGTTTGATTTTGATATTGATGGTTGCAATATTTATGAAGTGATTATGTTCCTAACAAAGCTTGCTAGAAGTCCTGATGCTAGTGATATGCATGTTGCTTTCACCAAACACACTACAGATGCTCTTATTAAAATTAAGGAAGAGAAGTTGAAACACAAAGCTTCTATTCCTAGGAAAGTAGAAGATAGTTGGGAACCTATTATTAATATGCAAGTGAATGACTTTGATCTCAAAGCTTCATGTGATCTTGGTTCTAGTGTCTCTATTATGCCTAGGAAGATTTATGAAATGCTTGATTTGCCACCTTTGGAATATTGTTATTTGGATGTCCCACTTAATGATAATGCTAAGAAGAAACTCATGGGGAGTATTAATGATGTTTTCATTATGGTTAACAATGCTTATGTCCCTGTTGATTTCTATGTTTTGGATGTTGAATACAATGTTTCCTGTCCTATTACTTTGGGAAGACCTTTTCTTAGAACTGTTGGTGCCATCATTGATATGAAAGAAGGCACAATTAAATATCAATTCCCATTCAAGAAAGGTATTTAACACTTCCCTATGAGGAGAGAGAAGTTGCTTTTTGCTCCTCCTTTAAAAGCAAGGTTTGATGTTAATGCATCTTCATTTGAAAATACCTGATTCTTGCTTCTTGTGCCTAACTTAAAGGCGTTAAAGAAAAGTACTTGTTGGGAGATAACCCAAGAGTTTATTGAGTCTTGGAAGTTATTACTTCTGTAATAACCTATCCTTATTCTTTTTGTTTGATTTTTGTGCCAAGAATGACCTCTAATGAGAGGGAAGTAAGATTTGGAGAGATACTATCCCGAAACAGATTTTTGTGCTCCACTATAAACATTTGTGAGGAATCTCTATAAGTCGGATTGAGCTGATATTTTACGAATAAATCCCCCAGTATATTAGCTAACTTCTGTTAGTTCAACACTTTTTGATTTGAGCAACAGAAGGTCTTCGAAAAAATCGGTTTATACCTACTGGTCTGTTTTGACAGATTTCTGCCATTATTTGCATTTGCTTCTTATTGATTCCTTATTGAGTTCTTTTTGGGAAATTAAACTTTTTGAGGGAGTTGCTACAGTATCTAGTGTTTCTAGTGAAAGTTTTTCTGTTCTAAAACTAAAATCCAAGGGTCTATTATCTTTTGAATATACTAATGTTGCTAATGAAGAGTGTGTGAAGTTTTGTATGAAGGAAAAAATTTCAGGTGTAGAGAGAGAATGATGTAATGAGATGAAGAATGGACAAAAGCTCAAGCTTGGGGATTCCACCCCGTGTCACCCCAAGAAATATTCAAGAGGTACAAGCGTCAAAGCTTGGGGATGCCCAAGGCATCCCCTTCTTCATCAATAAAAATTTTAGGTCTTTCTAGACACTTCGTTTTTATTGTTTCATGCAATGTTGTGTTGTTCTTAGAGCGTCTTAGTTTTTGTTTGCTTTTCTTACTTTGCTTGAATAAATTAGTTTGGACCCCCGTTCTCGCTATGTTGTTTCAAATAAGTTGATTGGTGTTGGAAAGGAGTAGAAAGTTCTTACTTGAAATAGTGCAAGAGGAGCTTGCTTTGACTGTGACTTAGACTTTAGCATGTCATGCTAGCTGTTGTTTTGACCTTATGCTTAGTGATTATTGTTGTAGCATGAATTGTTCCAAACAATTGGTATTGCTTAGTGTGCCTTGAAAGAATCATGCATTGTTTTAGCATACAAAAGCATAGTATTGTGGTATTTTCCTTTGATGCTTTGTTTGGGTTGACTTGGCACATGCTCACACCATGTTATGACTATGAACAAGTCACTATATCCTCTATGATAATTTAGTCCTTGACTTGTAGTACCACTCCATGCTTTGATTAGTAATGTTTTGTCGCTCTGCATGATTATGGCCATTATTGCTCTCTTAGTTGGTTGCTCCCAGTCTTTTGCTAGCCTCCACTTGTATTACACCCAACTCCCAAGAAACCAAGTAATTCCAAAGTGTCCACTATAAATTCCTATGCATGGTGTGTTACACCATTCCAAGTATATTCTTGTTTTCAGCTATCTTCCAATTAAAAAGTATTTTGTTATGTGAAAACTTAGTGATTAAAGCTCTCATAAACTTGATGGCACAGTTTATATTCCTTGCCCCTAATAAACTTGAACCATTGTGTCATCTTTGTTGTACACTTATACATTGGAATTAGCAGAACCGTGCTGTCACGGGGAACGCTTTCAACATTACACTTGTACTTTGTACACAGTTGATATCATGCTCTTTTATCTATGGATGTCGTCGGTGTGAAATGAAAGGGGAGCTTGTAAGTCCATGGAGTTATGTATGTGTGTTAGAGAAACGCCTGGGTCGCTAGTCTAAGACATGCCTAATCATGGTGGAAACTTGCAGCATCACCATAATGACATCTATGAAGCTTTATTTTTATAAAAAAAGAGACATATTGAGAAAAGAGGAAAGAGAGAAAAAATCACCATATTCCCATGGTAAATAAGAAGATTGCTGAGATGCTCATTGTCTGCTTGCCTTGTCATTTTGGTTATGGGATAGCTCCTGTACCATGTGGAAGGGGTACCCCACTGGTGGTTCTCTATGATAAACATGTACTTACTATGCTAAGAACTTACAGCTGACTAAAGTTGAGTAGCATGAGGAGCGACCCTCATATTCAAGGGACATGAGATTGCCAACTTATACTTTGTCAAGCATATACTCCATAGTTTGTTCACTTTAACCTTAATCACTTCAAGATGCTTATGATAGGGGCAATGAGAGCTGAAAGATAACAAGTACGATAATTTTTGGAAGCTCCTTTTGAAACTTGAAATCCCTGTTTCCCTATATGAACGGCCTTTCTTCCACCATTATTTTGAGTCTCCACCTTCTACCTTTAGGCACCAGTTAAGAGAGCATAGTTGCCATTCTTAGTTCTATGTGCATTGTCCCAAAACTTATTGATTGATGCATATTATTGATATTTCTTGTTCTTGTGCTATTTGTATCTAGTCACTCTTATGAACTTTGAAGGTGTCATATGCATCTATTTGATACTATATGAGGGACAAGTTCCACTATGCTATGTTTTCTATATGTGAAACAAACAAACGTTTTTCAATACATGTTACTCATGATCTTTGTTTGTAGCCTTTCATGTTGCATGCATAGTTACTTTGTCTTACTGTTAGAACTCCATCTTTCATGCTCATGTTTAGAGTTCTTTGATCCCAGCTTTCAATGCTTGCAAATGGTTTGATCTTGATTTTGATGGTGCATGTCACCTTAAAAATTATTCTTTTATCACTTACCTACTCGAGGACGAGGATGAGTTAAGCTTGGGGATGTTTGATATGTCGGAAATGTATCTATAATTTTTGATGTTCCATGGTTGTTTAGTATCTACTTTGCTTTGCTTTGTCTACACTTTGAGGTGTTTTTATATGTTTTCTGGTACACTAACCTATTAACAAGATGCCACAATGTCAGTTGCTTGTTTTCTTCTGTTTTTGGTTCCAGAAAGACAGAAAATCAATATTCTCGGAATTGGACGGGACAAAAGCCAAAGTCAATATTTTATCATGGGGAGCACGAAGCCTGAATACGAGACAGAGGAGATCCACCAGGGGGGCACACCCCTGGCCGTGCGGCCAAGGTGGGCTCGCGGCTGGGAGGGGTGCAGCCGCCCTGGCGACCCCCTGCCTCGCCTCTTCGCCTATAAAGAACCCCCGATGCCTAAACCCTAAGTACCCGATCAATATTCCATGAAACCGTCTATAGCCGCCGCCACCATCGTCCCTAGATCGGGGAGATCTGAAGCTCTTCTTGGCACCCTGCCAGAGGTGAGATCATCCCGGAGGCCTTCTTCTTCGTCATGCCAGCCTCCGGTATGAATCGTGACTAGTTCCACTTTG
Organism: Avena sativa; assembly: GCA_916181665.1. Lineage (NCBI taxonomy): Eukaryota > Viridiplantae > Streptophyta > Magnoliopsida > Poales > Poaceae > Avena > Avena sativa. Next base: position 423,430,491 of record OV702293.1, read on the forward strand.
GACTACGGGTCCATGTAGTAACTAGATGGTTGTATCTCCTCCTTTGTGCTTTCATGTCTAGATCTTGTGAGCTCCGTTCATGATCAAGATCTCATCTATTTGTAATCATGCATGTTGTGTTTGTGGGGATCCGATGGATATTGAGATTACTATGTCAGATTGATTAATGGTTTTGTCTTATTGATTCTATCATGTCTGTGTTGTTTATGATCTTGCATGCTCTCCGTTGTTAGTAGCTATCTTGGCCACGTAGTTGCTAGTGACTCCAAGAGGGGGTATTTATGCTCGATAGTGGGTTCATGCCTCTATTTAATCTAAGGGAAGTGACATAAATCTATAAGGTTGTAGATGTGTTATTGCCACTAGGGAGAAAACAACGGTCTCTTGTTCATAGAACAAGTGGATTGCTTACCTTACCCACTTTACTTAAAGCAGTTGTCTGTTGCTTGCAACTTAATACTTGAGGGGGTTCGGATGATAACCCAAAGGTGGACTTCTAGTCATAGATGCAGTTGGATGGCAGTCTATGTATCTTGTTGTATTGCCCAATCAAATCTCATAGGATCTTGATGTCTATTATTGAATTGTTATGTCTTGCTCAGTCCTGTTAATTGCCCTGCTGTAATTTGTTTACCCAGCATGCCGTGTTTGTTTATCTAAGGAGAACACCTCTAGTGAACTATGGACCCTGGTCTAATCTTTACCATTGATACATCTTCCACTGTTACTGTTTACTTTCTGTAAACCACTATCACCTTCCACACCATACAGTTAATCCTTTGTTACAGCAACCGGTGAGATTGACAACCTCACTGTTCGTTGGGGCAAAGTCTTGAGTTTGTGTTGGGCAGGTTTCCAAGTTGCTTACAACACCTTTGAGACGTTTCCTTCCTCCTACTGGTTCGATAACCTTGGTTTATTACTGAGGTAAGACTTGTTGTTGTGCTGCATCACACCTTGCTCTTGGGGTTTCCCTACGAAGCGCTCCCACGTTGACAAAGTGCCAACAGTTGCCATCTAGACCAAAACACATAGAGAGATCATTGCCCTTTTAGACCTAAAGACTCGTCTCATGATCCTTCGCTGCAATAGTGAAGGGAATCTCTACACGTTTCCTGGCACCCTCATCGTGCACCACCGATTTCCCTACTCGCCACCACCAATGCCGATATCTGCCACAAAAGAGTTGGACATCCAGGTCAAGATGCTATGTCGACGCTTCAAAAAAATTCTTTCATAAAGTGTAACAAAATTAGATGTACTCATGTTTGAAATGCTTGTCAACTTGGCAAATACCCGCGTCTAATTTTTAGTTCTTCTACTTCTGAATTTAGTGCCAAGTTTGATTTGATACATTGTGACCTGTGGACATCACCAATTATTAATAACTCTGGTTTTCAATATTATATTTTAATTGTTGATTTTTCTCATTTTTACCGGTCTCTCCCCTGCGTCAGAAATCTTGTGTGTCTCAAACTCTCAAAAAAATCACATATGATTCGCACTCAATTTGGCACTAGCATACACTCTATTTAAATGGACAATGGCACCGAATTTCTTAATTCTACCATTGAAAATCTTATTACTGAACATGGCACGACACTTCGCCTTTCATGTCCCTATACTTCTCAGCAGAACGGAAAGTGCGAGGGCACTATTCACACCATCAATGACACTATGTGCATTCTCATGTTTCATGCCTATTTTCCTGAATATTTTTGGGCTGAAGCTCTTGCTGCTGCCACTTTTCTTCTAAACACACATCCATGCAAAGCCATTTCCTTGCTTATTCCCTTTATGCGTCTTCATGGTCCTCTCCTACGTATGACATGTTACGCGGTTTTGGATGTCTCTGCTATCCTAATGTCGCTTCGACGGCCGTGCACAAGCTCCGACCTCGTTTCGTGCCTTGTGTCTTTCTTGGTTTTCCATCACAACACCGTGGCTACCACTGCATTGACCCGTTCTCTAGGAAAATAATTATTTCATGACATGTTGTTTTTGACAAGGGTGTTTTTCCGTTTCATACACCGGCTACACCACGGGCGTCGTCCATGTCCACCTCACCACAGTGCCTAGACACTGCGCTTCCTTCTTTGACACGGTCGAATGCCTCTACTGCACTAACTGGCGTGAATCCTGCCTCATCCACACCTACCGCTCTGGCTCCCAAGACAACACGATTAGGTCGTGTTCTCTGTCCTATTGATCGACTTGATCTCTTGGCTATGGTCACTATTGTTACTCCTATACCAAGCACGTTCCGGTAGACCATGCAGGACCCTCTCTAGCGCCAAGAAATGGAGGATGAGCACCAGCCACTTCTCGACAACAAAGCATGGTCACTCGTTCCTCGTCCACCTTAGGCTAATGTTGTGACTGGTAAGTGGATTTATCGTCATAAATTCCACTCAAATGGGACTCTCGCTCGTTACAATGCAAGTTGGGTCATTCGTGGGTTCTCTCAGCATCCCAACCTCGATTAAGATGAAACTTTCAGTCTTGTTGTAAAGCCAACCAAGATTTGGCTTGTCCTCGAGATTGCCATCTCTAGCTCTTGGTCCATTCAACATCTCCAACGGCTCGATACGAAGAATGCTTTTCTCAATGGCTATCTTGACAAGGTTGACTACTGTCAATAGCCCTTGGATTTGTTGATGCATCATGGCCTTATCATGTCTGTCGTCTTCACAAATCCCTATATGGTATGAAGCAAGATTTGCATGCTTGGTAACAACGGTTTGCTTCCTATCTTGCTACACTAGGATTTTTTGCTTCTCTGATGGATACATCCATGTTCGGCCTACAGTCTGGTTCTGACACAACTTACCTATTGCTTTATGTCGACGACATTATTGTTACTGCATCTTCTACTGATTGTTTGCCGCGTCTTCTTGATAGACTACCCAGTAAATTTTCTATTATTGATCTCGGAGATCTTCACTTCTTCCTCGATATTGCTGTGAGCAGATCCTCTGACGGCTTGTTCCTCTCCCAGCGTTGGTATGTTGTAGATATTCTTCGGTGTGCTGGCATGGCTGAGTGTCATTCTTCTTCGACACCGACTGATACTCAATCTAAGCTCTCTGATTCTAATGGTGAGCTTTTCTCTAATGCTACGGATTACAGGAGTCTTGCAGGTGCACTTCGATACCTTACACTGATGTGTCCGAACATTTCATATGTGGTACAACCATTTTTTCTTCATATGCATGCTCCATGATAGCCTCATATTGCTCGTGTGAGGCGTGTTCTCCGTTATGTCCATGGTACTTTGGAATTTGGCCTACACCTTCGTGCTTCCTCGTCAGCTGCCCTGATAGCCTACTCTGATGCTGACTAGGTTGGATGTCCTGACACTCGTCGTTCTAGGTATGGTTGTTGTGTCTACTACGGTGATAGTTTGATATCTTGGTCTTCCAAGAGACAAACCACGGTATCCCACGCCAGTGCAGAAGCCGAGTACCGTGTTGTGGAGCATGATGTTGCTGAGTGTTATTGGCTTTGATAACTCCCGCGGGAATTTCATCGGCCTCTCAACTCTGCTACACTTGTCTTTTATGTCAGCGCGTCCGCCATCTACTTGTCATCCAATCTTGTGCAACACCGGCACAACAAGCATATTGAGATTGGCATTCACTTCGCTCGCGAGAAGGTTTCTCTCACAGAAGTACGAGTTCTGCATGTCCCTTTTGTGCTTCAGTTTGCTGATGTTATGACCAAGGGATTGCCGAGCTAGCTGTTTCTTGATTTTGGTCCAGTCTATGCATCAAAAAATCTCCTGCTGTGAGGGAGGTGTTAGCGTATGTATTTAGGTTAACTACTAGTTGTACCCTAATGTACTTATACTCTAACCCTTGGCCTTGAGCCTATATATAAATACCGGAACCCCACATAATACGTGTGAGAGCCTCCATGTTATCTTCCTACACTAACAGGCGATATTTATGTGACTTTTTTGCGTAAGTAATTAGTTGATAAGAGTGGAATCATACATATAGTGCAAGTTTAACACGAGCATCAATAGTTTGGCATACATACACAGCATTTCAATGTTCAGGTATAGCAAGCATTGTGGAGGAGTACAACATGAGCACATGTGAATCACAAATTAACTGGAGCCAGAGTTCTAAAATATCAGATGGCATGATGGATAAGAATGGTGTTGATTAAGTTATTATCTTCAAGACAAGCACGGATGTGTGTGACACGTTCCATAACCCATATTAAAACACTTTATTTCAATAAGATAACACGCAAAGCCTTTAACCCTTATTTCGATCGATAAGATAACTCGTAAAGCCTTGTGTGTAAAAAATAGGAAACATATAAGTACGTGTTGGCACAGAGCATAAGCTGTTCGAGGATGAACAAAATCCCACCGTGGTTGACACGTCTGCGCGGAGCAAAGGACGGAAGCACGGCATACAGGTCGCGTGTGCAGCCACGCAGCGAACAAGTGGCGCGTCGTGACGTGAGATCCAGTCATCGACCCTAGTACTCCGTTCATTCATAATTAATAAAGATCTCGATCGGGGTGGCTACCACGAGAGATAGGTTTAGCCTACCTCAGCGAATCCCACCCTTGTAGCAAACGGCTGGATCCTTCGACCCGTCCATAGATTTTGATGTGACGTGTGATGTGGGAGGACTCGAGTCTCCGTCGTCCTATCTGGTATGGCCATGATTAGCGATGAGGCTCATTAACAATTGCCCTTAGCTGCCGTGCCGATCCACGATTCCGTGAGCTGAACGGCCGACGCTTTCCGGACCATCACGCTAACAGGAGCGGAACCTTCTGGATTAACGCTGGATTAATTCCCGTAACCAACGGCTCCAAAGCCCTATCCTCTTGTGCTAACTAATCCAATCCAAACGAGATCGACGCTGGATTAACTCGCCGTGCCGTGCAGAGCAGAGCAAAGGGAAAGCGGCGGCGGGCGAGCAAGTGGAAAGTGCTGGGCACGGCGGCACGGCGCGGCAGACGTGCGCGCGTACTCCTCTCTCTCTCTCTCCGGGCTCGCGCGAGCGCGAGGACGAGAGCATCCCCGCTCTGTGTCGTTTCTACGCCGAAATCTGGACCGACACGAAGAAACTCGTTTTTAGCCGGAAAATGCCGAGTTTATCATTCGCGTTCTTAGGCCGAGTTTCCGTATTCGGCTAAAATTTAGTTAAATTTAACAAATTTAGGCGGATTTCATTAATTATGGTCGAATATAGACGGATTGATCGAATTCGGGCGAACACCCGAATATAAACTACATTAGGCTAGATAATAAACTAAAAAACATAAAAAAGGTCGTCGCCGATGCCGTCGCCGCTTCTACATGCCGAGGTTGCCGTAGAAGGAGGTGTAGCCGGAATCGGCCTTGCCGTCGTCATCGTCGTCTTTGGGCAACTGCGGTGGGCGGGAGCTCCCCTGGCCATCGTCGCCACACCTCCAGGGCTGGTAGGAGGGGCTGACCTCTTCGTCGTCGTCGAGGACGACAAGCGGCGCGCCCTGGTAGGCGAGCACACGGCCAAACCAGGGAGAGGCTGGCCATCCTCCTCGGCAGCCAGTTGGCCGGAGGATGGCACCTCGCCCTTGACACCGGCGTGGATGTGCTCCAGCATGGCGGCGAGCGTCCTCCCGGGAGCGCTCCACCAGCGACGGTGCAACGGCGCGTTGTTACGTTTCGACGGCGACCCCAGCGGCCCCTCGTGGCGGGCGAGCTCCTCCTGCCGCCGGTGGGCGAAGCGCTGCTCCCAGAAGAGCAGATTGCCTGGATCCTCGGCGAGGTCCGGGTTTTCCATGGAGGCGATGGCCGCCTGGATCTCGCCGGTGATCTCTTCGTCCTTCGGCAACAGCGGGATCGGGATCCCGCCGGCGCTCAGCTTCCAGCCGGCTGAGAGGCGGATGTCTGGCGGCGCCATGTAGCCCGCATCGTACAGCATGCAGGCCCTCCCATGGCTGGAGCGTGCGACGGCCGAAGCCATTCGCCGCCGCTGGGTCGTCGGGGAACCTCTCGCCCATGGGGAAGTGTAGGGGCTGTGAGCTCGCCGGAGTTTGGAAGTCGCCGGAGTTGGGAGGGGGAGCTGTGAGAGAGTGTGAAGAGTTCCGACGAGGGGTACGGCTTTTATAGGCCGAGGCGGGCGACGAGGGGACGGAAGAGGTGTAACGGCGAGGGCGGGAAAATGGGAAACAACGGGAAGTTATTGCCCGCCGGTCTGTCGCGGGAGCCGAGGAGGCGACGGTGGCGCGGCATTGCGGCGACGTGTGGCCGAAGGGACGGGTAGTTAATGTCCGGAGGTCCTCCGCGGGGTTCCGAGGCGAAAGGATGACGACGACTCGGCTTCCATCGCTGACTGGACGGGTCCACACGTCGTCTGATTTTTTTTTCACCAAATTCGCTTTGTCCAACGTTCCCGGTCGTTCCGGAATGCTGGAAATAGACTGAGAAGTTCGGACCAAAGTTGACCTAAATTAAAATAAAACTGGGTCCTCAAAATGTGACTGAGCCGATGGAGATGCCGTGAGGATGCGTTGGAGGGGGCTGGTGGTGCTTTCCGACCGTTTGGGATGGAAAGCGGCAGCCGCCGAGTTCGTTGGGATGGCAGATGCTTTCGGCGAAAGCGCAGCGCAGGGCCAGAGCCCACATGGGGTGTGGGCGAGCGGCGCGGGTGCGCGTTTCCTGTGTAGTACGCGCGGCTACGGCTTCGAAAAGTCGCGAGGCCCCGACATGGAACGGGGGATCTTGAGATCTTGCGCAAGGGAGAGGAGAGTACAAAACCGGCCGGCGCTAGAGAACACGGAGCAGCGCACATGCACGGCTGTGGAATCAGTTATGGGATCCCGTAGCACCTACCCGTAGATTCTAAATGAAATGCTGAGTGTATTTCCAAGTTTTTGAAAAGTTAATTTTCCAATATTTATGCCACCAAACTAGTATCACTATATTCATGACCGAAGTTTATTTTTGTGAAAATATTGCTCTTTGGTATCATAAACATTGTTAGTATATTTTTGTGTAAACTTGGTCAAAATTTGAGATAGTTTGACTCTTTAGCTTTAGATGGAAGCAGTTCACTCTTTCCTTGACTGAGGAAGTACACGGTAATCTCTAGAAAGAGCAGATTTTTTCTTCAATATTAGATGCCGCATTTTCCCCAAACAAAGTGAGTAGTACGAGAATCATATGCTGGTATGTATAGTGTGCAGGATCATGATGATGGAATTAGCTTTAGCTGTAAGCTACAAAAATCTACTAGTGCGGATGAACGTACATAATTAACGAACCCAACGCTAGATCTAAGGCTGTAAAGGTGTTTCTTAAAATAGCGGAATGCATTCTATAAGCTCGCACTTACTTGGCCTAAGCTTGCGCTGAAGCTTTGGCCAAACAACTCTATAGCATAATTTTAGGCAACAAAAAAATGGGAATAACTTTACGGCACAAGAATAAAGCATAATAGCAGACCGCCAGCTCCAAAATTAACAACCCCTAATATTTCTTTTTCTGTAGAATGACTGAAATTCGAACATAACGACATGCATTCCGCTTACTGTTAGGAATTTGAGATGGTCTGGAAAATGTTTCCTCGAAGACACTGTAAAGTCAGTTGCACATCAACAGTCTGTCAGAGATAACTATACTTGCATCTAATGTACATAAGTGTATGACACCTAACAGATCCGTGCCCTAGGACAATCGTAAGGGCATCTCCACGAGGAGACGCAAACGGACGACCCAAACTGTTCGATTCTGTTTGTTTGGATCGCGCTACGAACGTTTGGGGTTGTGGTCCGGTCTGTCCGACCAACCGCGCACAGCAGCGCGATTCAAACGGATGAAAACAGAGATGCCAGCCTAAGAGAAAAAGGCACATATGCGTCTGCATCTAGCTAGCCTTTGTCCGCATCTGTCCAGAAAAACCCATACATGCATTAGATCTAGGTCACGAATAGACCCCCGCACGTCCCACCGCGGACCCGTTCAGTCACGCTCGGACCTCTTTTCACTAGGAGACTATTCATTTGGAGAAGACTGCGGTTCAAGAGGGGCAACAAGTAGAAAAAAATAGGAAGATTAGAAACTTACTACTGTGGCAGTACTATTAGATCCAAATTGGAGCCAATCAATTGCACAAACTTTATGCACGAACAGTCCGCAACAAAAGCAAATGAAATGCGGTACTAAGGTCCACACTCTCATAATTGCATGCTTTTCATCCCTAGTGGAGTAATATAATAAGGATGCTTTATATCCAGCAAAACCTTAAAAATGATGCAAAGGATGTTGGCTCAGCCTAAATAAGATTCTTCTCTTTTCCACCCATGATCATAGTGGATTATTGTGTCAGTCATAGTCTTTTTACAGATAATCTGTTAGTATCGTCAAAAGCAGAGTGAAATGGGCAAACTAAAAATGGAAGGTAAAAGGGAAAATTTAACAGAAGACCGACTTTGCACCCTTTTTAAAAGGCAAAATTCCAGCTTTAACCATGACCGACTGCAGTGCAATGTCAAGATAAAATGGAAAAAAGTTATGGACGAAAGGAAAATCACTACTCTAAGCTTAAGAAGGGATTTTCTTCTTGCTCGGCCCACAGGCCCAACAACCAAAGCATGAATGAGAAATCTTGGCGTCATTTTGGTGTATACTCTTTGTTACAAAGCACATCCTTAGTCTGACTGCGGTCAAATAGGACACTTTTGTAGATCTACAAGTAGATCTGAGCAACGATCTGTTGTTTATGACTGATCCAGTATTATAATATCAACGGTAGATGCTAACTCAGGATATGAGAATTCCCAGTTGAGCTAGGCCCAGCCCATCATGCTCTTGCACAAAATTTGTTTTCACAGTGTACAAAATATGGTGAGCTAGTGAAAACTGAAAAGTGTCTTTGACTCCCGAGCTCCAGTGCTTCTTTTACTTCAAATTTTTCAAAAATCATATTCACAAGTTTCAAAAAAATCTGAAAATAATTCTGGACATAGTTAATGTTGTATCCTAAGCATGCAAAATTGAAACGTGAAATTCTTTGTATTGTGGGCTACACAAAAATGATAAAATCTACTCCCTCCCTCCCAAAATAGATGTCTTAGGTTTGTCAAAATTTGGATGAACCTATATACTAAATAGTGTCTAGATTCGTTCAAATTTTTATAAATCTGAGACATCTATTTTGGGACGGAGGGAGTAATAAAATTTGGAGATTTAAAAATATGCATACTCAGATCCACACATTTGTCATTTTTGTGTCACTCAGAATACAAAGTATTTGAAATTAATATTTTGCACGTTTGTGGGTCACATCATTGGTTTACATCTGTTTTTTTTTAACTCACAGATATGATTTTTGAATTTTTTTAAAAATTGCAGGATCACTGGAGCTCGGGAGCCAAAAAATCTCTACTCGTGAGCCTAACATTTGAAGAACTGCGCTCATGCAACTCCAACAAAAGTGAGATCATAACATGGCATATTCTGTCAATTTTCAAAAATCAGAAATCTAAATTCCATCAATCACATGGCATATTCTGTCAATTTCAAAAATCAGAAATCTAAATTCCATCAATCTTGAGGATTTTGAAAATTAGTACTAACCAGCTTATTAACCCTGAGCCCTGGAAATAAAGATGTGAAAGACTACATAATTGCAAACAATATATGCTGTGATTGAAACTCTGACAGTGAATCTGAAAATATATTTCTGTAGTTTGAAAATCTAATATATTGCATCAGTGCGAAACATGCATAATCAACTTACAACAAAGGCAACAAAAAGGCTTCTTCATTGGAGAGGCAATTGCCAAACCAACAAATAAGGAACATCATAATAATTACCTAGGAATTGTTGTCTGCCTAGGCCTCTTCAGCCTCATCTGAAAATGACACAACACAAAGTTCTTCAGAAACTAAGAAATTATAGCAAGGACTAGGTAGAGACAGCAAGCAATAATTAAATAATATAAAAACATTGTTCCAAATAATGAGTAATTACTTATCTACTATGGCACCTGCTTAGTATGTGCAAACGAAATGGCTTGAGAAAATATTAGTCATAAGCAGGTTTAGCTTCTTATGTTGCTGCACGGTGTATTCACTATTGCTGCTCCTTAAAGTGGTTCCAAATTGTTGTTTTTACTTCGAGGAACTATGGCACAAAGCCCTGCGTTTTCATTTAGAAGGAACAATAGTTACAGAAGTTTGTTATTTTAGAAGACCATGTCGCCATCTGCTGCCTACTCTTATCCTGTCAAGCGTTTACAGTTAAACTTACACACCCTCGAATTAGAAAGCTAGATGTTTCCAAGTACTAACAGAACATTTTTAAAGTGAATAAGATCACCAGTGTCTAGCAGGGTTTCAGGAGAACAAGTAATAAGTGGTAGGTAGGTGTCAGACCAGAATGTGCTACAACGAATGCATCAGGATTCCTGGTGTTTTACTCTCGTGGTATTCAATGATAACACATGGTTTTATCCCCTTTTTGTTTGTCGGTTCAAGCTTGAATTTAAATTCATCATTGACAAACAAGACTAATTCCACTATGTGAGGTCATTTTTGTTACTAAATCATTGAGATGCTTCCCGTTGATAAAGGAAGGAATCCAGACACTACAGAAGTACAGAATTAGCATATTGTTGTACAAAATTCATACCCGATACTACATACCAGGCCTAGATTGAGCTAGCACCTGTATGGGTGGATCTCTGAGCATGATTCTAAGCTAAGCCTTGAATTATAGACATGATCAACGAGTTTTTCTAACATTTTCAATGGAAACTGTAGGAAAGGACCCAAAAAACAGAAGTAGTGTAAACTTGTCACAGCAAAACAAAAGGGGGAATGCAGTGCGGAGTGGAGATTAATAGACTCAAGCACGACACCTGTAAGTTAACATCAAAGGTGCATCGACTGGAAACACATGAAGAATTTATTTTAATATTATCAGTAAGTTTCGCACTCTCGCTACAAGTTGTTGATTAACTGAAGGGGCAATACCGCAATTACCAACCAGTAACATGTAATGTTGGCATTTCAGTTAATACAATTACATATGTTTTCGGATTTCATTCACCTTTTATGCCATAGCCATTTTGTGCAATGCATTGCACTGACTGTTACAGAAAGAGCAGGCAATTCAATTCACATCACTAGATGATTTGGAAGCCTAAATCATGGCAATCTTGGGAGTTTTTAATATTTGTCGCTAACAACCTATGCATTCCTGCCTATTGTTCGCCTCACTGCTTGTTTAAATGTACCTAACGGGATTTAGGCTTGAAATCACTAGCTCACTTCAAGCATGCCTAACACAGAAAAATCAAACAGCACATTGCAGTCCACATTGCAAAATGTCCATGCATAGCTAGCTATATGTACCTTGGGCAGCCTCCTCTGTGGTTCCTTCGTCTTCAGCTTGTTCCTCCACTGCCTCCTCTTCACCGTCATCCTCACCGTCAGTGTCACCCTCATATTCATCAAACACTGTGGTACCGTACCTGGAGTTGAGGTAGTCAATGGCGGACGGGGTGAAGAAATGCTTGCGGGCATCTAGGATGTCGTATAGGTTGAGCGTCCTGGGGGTCAGCATCTTGAGGGTGCCGATGTTCCTTCCGCTAAGGCGCACATTGTCATCAAGCTCCGTGGAGAAGAACATGGCCTTCTCCTTGGGGTCGAGCCCCCACCGCTGCAGGGCGGCCACGAAGTCCCTGGTCCGTGGCCCCGTGGAGAACTCCTCGTCGAACTCCTGCACGACGAAGGAGTCGTTGGCGACGGCGGCGCTGGCGAGCGCGGTGGAGATGGCGAGGCGCTTCTCCTTGCGGTTGATCTTGATGGACCAGTCCCGGGGCTTGGGGCCGAAGATGACACCACCGCCTGGGCGGAGCGGGGTACGCGTCGACCCGCGCCGCGCCTTTCCTGTCTTCTTCTGGCCGTAGGGCTTCCTCCCTCCGCCCCTGACCTCCCCGCGGGTGAGGGTGGAGGCCGTGCCGCGGCGCGCGTTCTGGCGGTCGGTGACGAGGGCGCGGTGCACGACGGCGCGCGCGGTGGCGGGCGACGCGGACTTGATGTCGAGGGCGACCTCCCCGACCTTCTCCCCGGTGAAGGAGATCACGGGGAGGGTGGTGGCCTCGGCGCGCAGCGCGCGGAGGATGGAGGCGGACGGCCTCCCCCTGCCGACGGCGACGGAGGCGGGCGGGGATGAGGAGGTGGGGAGGAAGGAGACCGAGGAAGAGGCGAGGAAGGAGGAGGACGAGGCGGAGAGCGAGAGGAGGAGAGACGAGGCGACGGAGGAGACCGGCATTGTTGCGGCTCTACGGCGCTGCGCTGGGAAGGGGGCGGACGGAGAAGGGGGAGATGGCTCTGCCCGCTGCAGCTGCCGCTTCTATCTCTTTATCCACACTCGTCCGGCCACACGCACAACGGCACGAGTGCATAAACAGTCTCGGGGAGGTCGCGCACGGACTGCCTCGTTCTACTTGGACGCGCCAAGTCAGTACACTAGTCAATGCTCGATGCTTTACTACTGTAGTCCGTGGTCACATTTGGGATTAGTGTTTTCCTAAAAAGAGGTCCCATATTTTTTATCAAAATAACTGGAACATATTTCGTCCAATACACATTGTATCTATTTCCTCCGTTTTGTTTTAAAATATAAGATGTTTTAAATTTATAAAGAAAATAAATCTAGACTTCTTTTAATGCATAGATTCACTTTAAATCCGAGTGAACCTATTTACTAAAAGAAGTTTAGAATCATTTGCTTCATAAAGCTAAAACATCTTATATTTTAAAACGGAGGGAGTATATTTCGGTTCCCAGTCGACGCAATCATGCACCCCACAAAGATCCCGTTAGATTCCATTTGGAATTCTAACAGGTTGGTAGTTTCCAGCCACGTTCTCTAAAATACCAGCATCACTGTTGGGCTAGTATATGTAGTTTCGAATATCTATTTTGACATAGTCGTGGTATGGTATGGATAAGATGAACCAACTGCTAAGTTTCAGACCCTTCAAAAAAAAACTGCTAAGTTTCAGACATACGAGCCAACCTTTCATTAAACATGCAAGCTAAAACAAAGCAAGAAGTCTGCGTACATTAGATACTAGCAATTCATATTACCAGCTTATTTTGAATGTTTAACATTCCTAAATATATTTTACATGAATATCTTAAATACCCTACCCAATAGTTTCCGGTCGCTTCATAATCGTAGTTTTCATTGCGTAATCTTGACTTCATACCTCCCCATTATTCACTAGAACCTACATTTTGTAACTTGGTATACCTCCTAACAGAGGTGAGCTCCTTTTGCCAACCCCGTTCACTGTTTATGGTATAATCAGCGACTAATACATCTGCGAAGACCTAGATCATCTTGAGGGCTTTGAAGGCAGCTTCTTAACCAGACTAGTGTCACCAGTTACCAACAATCGAGCACCCTTCACCAGCTCCTCCTTGATCATAAAAAGGAGAGCGGAAGCAAAAACACTTTGCACAATTTTTGTACCCATTCCTTTGTAAAGCCCTGACAGGCCTTCGTAACGCATCATTTTTGTGATTGCGTCAAATGTGCCTGAAACCAAGACATGGTGCAATTAAACGTTTGATGCAAAAGTGGGTGAAAACAAGAAATAATAATTGGATGAGAAGATGTGATAGCAAGAGGACATAAAGCAACTGAACCAAGTCAACACTAAAAAAATGAATGATGGACGATCATGTACCTTTGTAGCGATGCTTCTTGTCGTCGTCAATCATTTGCTTCGCCTGAAGTCTTGCCTGCAGCATAAACATGGTTCAATTTGACATGCGTTCGCAAATATGCAGCGGATTAGCTGCAGTTATATTGGGTGCACCAAATAATCACCTTCACAACTAGAAGAGGATATGTAACAAGAGTTGCGCCCAGTTTTGCAACAGCTCCAAGAAGAAAAATCTGAACATATGTTTTCACAAAGGAGGTTAGCTGTTATGAATTCCCATAAAATTGTACAAAGAGATACTAGTATTAGAGGAGTACATCAAAATGCCCAAGGGCTGTGAACAAATCATGTCCTAATTCTCTAGACTGAATATATGTCATAAATGAGCAAGCTATCGAGTACTCATAAGTAAAGGTTCAAGAGCAGTCAGTTGACGTGATGCTAATAATCAGTAAGAATTATCAGCAGAAAAGCTAAAGCTTACTTCAAGAGCAGTCAGTCCCTGAGCACCCTTCAAATTAGAGGCCCGTCTCTTCTTCAGCTTCTTCAGAAGAGACTCATACAACATGAACTGGATTGCGGGATTGCTGACCTATTAAGTAGTAACAGGTGAAACATCGTGAACAACCATTGTAAGACCATAGAAAAAATATATGTGAAAACAGAGACTTACCATAATAAGAGCTGGAATAACCCCTTTCCAGAAGCCCAACACTCCAGCTTCCTTGTAAAGATCCTGAATCTGCAGACGGACTAAGTCAATCAACTATACTCCAAACTGAATAAAACTGTAGCAGTTGGAAGCAACTTTGAATTAAGATCAAGTATGAAATCAGCCTTAGATAAATAAACAAAAATAACTGCAGCAAAAAAGCATGAATTATTCTTTGCCCTTATAAAGTAATATTACTCGTCTTGTTCTCCTAGTACATTATTTCTTGATCTCTAATGTGGATTGTGGACCACGAGATGATTCCCAGGTCCTTCCACCCTGGCCTATGCAAACTCAGACCTCCTTGTTCACTATTCATTTGGTTGTCATGTTTAATGTCTGCTTATAGTCTAATCTATAGCCCCGGTAGATATTTTTAATTGAAAAAAAGGTGAAACACATATACAATCCCAAGTCAGCAATGTTAGTACTTCTAGCTTGACAAAGAGTCAAAAGTAACATGAACATATTGGTACATTTTTGTCCTAGCCTTAGCTCAAATAAGTTATATTCCTTATATTTCAATCATGTTTCAGCATTTACAAGATTAAAGAGTCAGCTTGGGCCATGTGTTTTATTTCAAGAACACAAATCATTTGCATTTTTTATTGCATGACACTTGCAGCAATACAGTAACGTTGTGAAGAATATATCATGCATCATTGAAGTGCTTACTATTGTTCATCTAGTGAATCATGACACACTTTGGAACTAAGAACCTGATACTTAATTAAATTTACAGCATTACCAATTCAAACCAGCTGGAAAAACAAGGAGGAATTTATTAGTTTCAGATCTTTGCGATTATGAGGAAACATGTGAGATAAACTTATAGGGGCTTATGGATGATGTCAAAGGTTGTGAAATAGTAGCTAGAGATGACATACTACTGAAATACAACAAAAGAAACTTGGCTGCACTACATGTACTATCAGTAACAAGATAAACATCCATATCCACGTAAAATCTCAAACATATATTGAAGATGCAAAATGATTAGAAGCTCCTATTGAATGTATCTAAATCACAAAGTAACTTAAAAGTAAAGTACAGTATTTTTTTCCCCACACAGGTAAGAGAAGATGTTAAGCAGGCATGTAGTAATCAACAAAATGTAATTGCACAAACATCCTACAGGCAAAATGGTAGGAGATACATACAACATTGATGGTTTTATGAGGGATGTTTTCAGCTGGGGCAGTTTGTATGGCCTTGTCAAGAGCAGAATTCAAACCCTCGGGGCTTTGCTGTTTGTTTGCTTTTCTGTGAGTCTGCAGGCAAGAATAAATTAGACTTCAGGATGTGTTATCAAATATAAGGGAGTTGATTGGGAGACACTGTCCCCAGAAAGTTGCATTTGCGTACTTGCATCCGTGTAACAGTAACCCAGATTGGGTTTGTGAGGAGTACATTGACGCATCTGCAAATTGGGGATCAACAGCATCGTCAGCTAAGAAGAAATTATGTCCAGGAAAAGACAATGGAATGCATGAAGTCAACGACAAATGCAGACAGGTAACTAGAATTATTACCCAGAAAGTGCAGCGACAGTGAGCGACTGAAGCATCCCGACGGATCCATCGCCAACTCCACTATTGAAGCGCCTACGGGACGCCGCCTCCGCCCTGCTCCGGAATATTTGGTAGAAGTAGTAGTAGACACCCTAATAGCACAATGATTTGATCCAGAAGCGTGTAAAGCATCCCCAAACCAAGGCAGCAAGTCGGTGAATCGAGGAACCAGCGAACCAACCTGGGAGGCGGCGGTGCCGACGAGTGAGGGCGCAAGGCCGCCGTACAGGCGCTCCCACCCCTCGTTCTTCACCACCTACTAGAGCAGAATCGGGGATCACGGCAGCGTTAGACTCGGATCAAGGTCAAATTACTCGTAGCTCTGTATGAACGAATAGGCGAAGTGGGTAGGAGGAGGACCAGGCACATCTGGCGGACGGCGCCGTCCTTGAACGCCGGCTTGGAGGGGTCGCGCTCCGTCTGCTGCCGCGCGTTCACCTGCCGCAGCAGAAACCCTCGCCGTTCAGGACGCGGAAGCAGCAACAGCAACAACAACAGGCAAGCAAAGCGAGCAGTCCACGAGCACGGGGAGAGGAGGCGAGACGTACGGTCTGGAGCGGGTAGGTGAGGAGCTGGGCGACGATCCCGCCGCCGGCGCCGGCGAGGCCGTTGATCAGCGCATCCGACATCTCCTCCGCGGCGCCCGCCTACCTCGCCACCCCTGGATCGCCGCCGCGGCCGTCGTAGGCTGCCAGAAAACCTTAAGGCAGCCGGCTGTTGCTTGGCCGGCCTCCTTGGGTGGGTTACCGTGGGAGAGACGGAGGCGCGGGTCTCCTTCGGTCCCGTGCTGGTGCTGTACTGCTCTGCTTCAAGTTCAGACTACTACATCCTGTACCGGCAGTACTACTACTGCTCGCGTCCCTCAACCACCTTTGTAAGACAATTTGTTAGGATTATTCAGTACACGTTTTCTTAATTCTCTCTAGAAAAAATACACGTTTTTTTTGATAATTTTCAGAGCAAGTGCTACCGTTGACTCGAAATAATTAGCGAGTTCTCCGACCTAATACCAAATCAGACTACCCACCACTCCTTCAACTGGGTTTGGTTCCAGGTTTTTTTTAATTCCAGGTTTCAGTTTTGAAATCAGATCCGTTTGAGATGATCGAGAGCGACGGGCAGGCTGCAGGATATCTCACGCCTTGGCGTGTTGCGAGGAAAGCGCAGTCGGTACATTTCCTAGGAGAAGGAAGAACGGACAGCGATGTGGCCATGTTTTTTAGTTTACCACGCCGAGCGCGCCCAGCACATGAACAGATGCTTCATCGTGCGACTGTGATCCCGTTGAGTTCTTCCTGTCGCCCTGGATTCATCGTCAGTTCCGTCCTTCGTCTCTTCTTGCTTCCGCGGTGGACTTTCAAATGAAGATTCTCAGAACAAAAATAACGGAAAGACTGAGGTGCTATGACTTCTCGAGTCCTGCGACGACGCGACAGACCCGAATGAAAGAATGCGCCAACATGATTCTTGGGATGCTCAACGTGGATTTTGCTACTTCCTCCAATCCTTACAGGGAAAGATATATCTAGACATACTTTAATGCTAGATCCATTCAATCCAATAACAACTAATATAAATTGGAGGGAATAGAATTTTGAAAAACGAGACTACACATTGAACACACGGTTCTTGTTAGCAGTTTCCTTTTAAAAAATCTCGTAGAATACAAAACCGTATGCTTATTGTGTTCTCAAAAAATATTTCTACTATCGTATGCCCATGGTCGATTTACTTTGTAACAAGCAATCATAGCACGATGATGATACCATAATTAGTTAATGCGATTCGGTGTGAAGTCGTCTACTTCTGCACTGGAATTTTTTACCTCTTGGCTCCAAGCTATGGAGTCGGTTGGCTCCCTATGAACCAACATTTTTTTCACTTGAATGATGATGTTTTTGCCTTTGACGTCCCTGCTGTTGCGTAAGTAGCTTTTTTCTATTTTCTCTGACCCATATTAGTTGATTTGGATTTGTCAAGATTTAGATGAACCTATATACTAAATAGTGGTTAGATTTATCCAAACTGAGACAAATCTGAAGAACTAATATGGATCGGAGGGAGTACTCATATCCGACTTTGTATCTTTACCATTGATGAACTCGCTGGCAATTCTTCATTGCAGAGTCGCTGCGACTCTACTCTCTCAACCCCCTTAGAGAAATCTTCTCCCCGGGGGCACACGAGGGCTGTCTCACAAGTTTCTTTCCACAAACACTTAAAAAGAGCGGCAACATCACAAGAATGCTATCTATTATGATACATGCATGCATGATGTGGCCATGCGTGTGACGCTAGAAAAAGATCACAACACGATTTCGCTTAATTTTTCCCTAACGTAAAGGTGTTTTGTTTTTCCCTATTAAACCAAATGACCTCATTCAAATTTTTCCGAGCATGCATTGACTATATCTACAACATGGCACTGGCCTCACTTCATGATCTGGCCTAGCTAATTTCTAATGATTTAATCAAGCTAAATTGGGAAAATTCCTTCATAAATCAATTTCTGGTG
This sequence comes from Avena sativa, assembly GCA_916181665.1. Lineage (NCBI taxonomy): Eukaryota > Viridiplantae > Streptophyta > Magnoliopsida > Poales > Poaceae > Avena > Avena sativa. The sequence goes on from OV702293.1 coordinate 423,448,988, forward strand.
ATCTAGAGATCTAAATAAAATGAATCCAATTTTCTTGGAAAGGTATCTGGAAAGCTTTTCATGTGTCACTGGTTTGAGAACTCTTAGAGCTATAGAAAAATGAAAATGAGAAGACATAGAGCCTTTTGACTTTAGAAATTGTTGTGCGGAAAAATAAATGATTTTGAGTTGATTCCAACTCCCCCGAGAACATGTACTGGAACATCTTTAAAATCCTGGTTAACCAAAATTATTTAGGCAACAGAGAACTACTAGTGATTTATTTCTCAAAACAGAAGCTTGTTCACTAGAAAATCAATAAGTAAATAAATAAAAATTAGAAAATGCAAGCTCAACTTTGCTGAACTCACAAAATTCATATCTTTCAGAGGGTATGACTTTTACATGCTGATTTATAATACAAATTAAAAGTGCAAGAAAATGGTTCTTATTGCTTATTTAACTTCCTAAATCCATATCTTTTGTTTTAAAATGCAAACTGAGTGAAACTACTTTCTATGGCTTTATAAAAACCAATTGGTATCTTATGGACTTGTTGTTTGAAACGTATGTTTTTTATACTAGAGTGGTCGTTTGATTGCTTGTACTTGTTTGTATGCATGTGTATGCCTTTGCGACGATAGACAGAGATGATGGGTGAGTTCAGGGAAGGAGAAGCGTTTTAGGACTTTGCAGAGGAAGTTTAGGGACAGAATGCTGACCAAGGCAAGCCACCTTACTGATTCTAAATTTGTCCCAAACATTTTACTATGCATGTGTTTTATCTACTTATGCAAATGCATTATTTTACTATCTTATTCTTCTATTATCTTGTTGGTAGCTTGGCTTCTCCAAACTATACTTTATGGTACAGTAGGTTACACCTATCTCTCTGTTGGGGATATGCTATATGGGTATCCTCATAGCATGTCTCTTATCCGACTAACCCGGGTGGCCCATAGTCGGTAGCATGGCCTATGGCCTGCTGGGCGGCCCAGTTAGGTGGATCCAGAAGGAAGGCCCATGCCGGATAAAGGAAGGCTACGGTGGAGTCACTAGCGTACCCGGAGCCTTGGAGTGCAAGATACACAAGACTAGTAATAGACGGTGTAGAACTCTGTAACCTGTCCGGCTAGGACTTTTCCCTGTAACCCTAGGACCTGGCGACTATATAAGTGGGGCCTATGGGAGCCTTTAGGGCACAATCTCTAACGATAACTTAGACTCTCTAGTCACCTCGCACAGCGAACCTTATCTCTGTAACTCGGCGTATTGCCATTATAGTGATTTATAGCAGGAGTAGGATTCCGCCACCGTTGTGGGATCTAACGATAACTCAACCGTCCGCCTTACCCCACGTCTCTAAACACGCACTGTGAGGACCCCTCCATGGCGTACTCGTCGGCAATACCACGACAGTTGGCGCCCACCGTGGGGCAAGAGGCGCTTCAGGCTCTTCAGCGGGCGAGGACCAAGATCTTCGCGGGATTCGGCGAAACCGTAGCAATCGGTCGCGTTATCTTCTCCGACAACGTTCCGATCATCCTCCCCGACGAGTTCTGGATCCCGGTGAAGACGAACCCTACGCAGTGTTCGATCGTTCCTATCGGAGACATCCACCTCTTCATCGGCGAAACCGACTCGGGCACTAGTTCCCTGGGAGCCGGAGGAGCATCAAGACCCGCACGGACCGCCTACGGGCAGGATACGTTCGCGGAAGGATCGATGTCGGATCTCTCCTCGGAGTTTGCCGGCAAATATCGGAAAAATTCAAGACCCGCACGGACCGCCCACGGACAGGATACGTTCGCGGAAGGATCGATGCCGGATCTCTCCTCGGAGTTTGCCGGCAAAGATCGGAAAAATTCAAGACCCGCACGGACCGCCTACGGGAATGATACGTTCGCGGAAGGATCGATGTCGGATCTCTCCTCGGAGTTTGCCGGCAAAGATCGGAAAAATTCAAGACCCACCCAAACCGCCCCTGTGCAGGAAATAAAGGTGGAAGATCACTGCAAATCCGCCGGCTTTGCCCGTGCGTCTGGACAGCAGAGATCCAAGTTCGTTGGCGTGGTTACCATCTTCGATCTGGCCCGCTGCATTCAGAGAGAGGGCGAAAACCCCCGCGACTACCTCGACAGATGACTCCGTATACAGGCCGGCCTGGCCAATTACCCCAATGATGATGCCATCTATCACTTTGTGGAAGGACTGGACCACGGCACGCTTCTCCGACATTCTCTAAGACGGCAACAGGCGTCAGGACGCCTCACCTTCAAAGGCATGGTGAACACCATCAACAACTACGCGGAGGCTGAAGCGGCAGCTCAGACAGCGCTTGCGCTCATTGACGGAGCACCTCCGATTCAGCCACCACCACCGCCTCCGGCCGCCATCGTCGCAGCAGCGCCACCACCTCCAGTCATCTTCGAGGCCGTTGCACCTCCACCGCCCGTCATCGAGGAAGTCCTGGCACCCTCCGACTCTGTCATTGACGCGCTTTATGCCGATTTCAGTGCAGATTCCGAGGAGATAGACTTCAGTCCAAAAGAGCTAGACTCCGCCATGCAGGAGATGGAGGAGGAGTACTCGCGCGACGAGCAAGCTAATAACACCGTCATGTCTCGAGGGGTGTTCGTCACCATCGGGACAACGATGGATGAAAACCAGCCCGGGCAAGCTCCGCCTACGGCGCTGGATAAGGGGAAGGGGCCACTTATTGCTGCTGACGATGATCGCGCAAGAGTCATGCCTCCTCCGCCTAATCCAGTGCAGCAGCCGCAGGAACTCGGCACCGGTCCGAGCAATAACAACACCGCAAACTTGCCGCCTTCAGCATCTACGTCGGCAGCAGCCCATATTACTCCAGTTGATAGAGTGATGTACGGCAACCTCCTCGTTGAGCCACTAACTGTTGATCATATCCGGAACGTGACTCAGCTTGACGAGAAACTCCAGCAACTGCTGGAGGAAGCGCAAGCCATCGCGGAGCAAGGCGCTAAGCTAGATCGAGATCTGGTCAACGCGCAGAAGTCCATAGAAAAAGCTAGAGCAATGGAGGCCGAGTACAAGACTATACTCCAGCAGCAGAAGGCTAAGAAGGCTCCGGCTCGCGTCATCAACGATCCTGGTGTACGGCGCAACCTAGGATGGGCTCCCTCGAAGCCGGCACAGGCCAATCCATACATTGACAGTGAAGGCAAGCAGGTGATGCCCACCCCACTCCTTAACCTCGCCGTCGCCAAGACCCTTTTTGAGCAGGATAGATCGCCTGAGGCAGTGGAGCAGGTCTATGACCTAGTGGCCAAGGCGGTAAAGCAGCAGGAAAAGGCCACCTCTCAGAGGCTTGAGTCTGACCCAGCGCTCTGCTGATCTAGCCAGTACAAACCACCAAGGGACAGATCTCCTCAGGATGTCAGATCGCGGACGGGTTCATCAGAACAAAGACGGAGGGATGCGCGCAACAGGAAGGATGCTATCCCCATATCCTCCGACCACGGAGAAAGAGCCCAACCTCGCCGCCCATCGCCACCGCCCCGATCCCCCCGACGTCAGGAAGACTACAAGGCTCACCATCGTATGGATATGCCCCCACCAAAGCAGTGTGGCATTGTCATCCGCGACAACGCGGAGCAGACCCGTCATGACGGAAAGCACAACGAAGGACATAAGAGCAGGTCGCGCCATGACCCTCCGCGTCCGACAAGCAACCGTGACAGGCGTGAGGCGTCGTAGGAGGGTAACAGCAAGAAGGCTAACCCACCGCCACCTCCGCCTCCGTCGCCGCCAAGCAGTCACCATGGCGGAGGAGGCCCGCGTCATTCGCGCAGCCCATCCCCTGTTGACAAAAAGAAGAGGAGCCCAGAGTCGTACGATGCACGTTCGCGGATCGATAAGATCCACGAGGCCCGGGAAGGATCATACCTGGGACAGCGTTGCTTTGGACCTGCAATACGGACCGCAACTTACCCCAAAGGTTTCCGGATTGACAAGACCATCAAGCCCTATGACGGCACCGCCAAGCCTGCCACATGGTTGCAGGACTACGACAACGCGGTGGAGATTGCCGGAGGCAACCCCAACGTCTCCATCAAGTACCTCCCGTTAATGTTGGCAGGCACGGCCCGTCAATGGATCGACGACTTGCCGGAGAAATCTATCTACAACTGGTTGGACATGCAAGAAGCGTTCACCAAAAACTTTGAGGGTACATACAAGCGTCCCTGCACTGTGGGCGATCTACAGCGGTGCGTGCAAGAGAAAGACGAGACATCTCGCGCCTACCTCTCCCGCTGGCTGGATATGAAGAATTCCTGCGCAGGAGTACACGCCCAGACCGCCATGGCCGCCTTCATCGATGGGTTGGAAAGGGGCACGTTGCTCCGACATAAGCTGAAGCGCTTGCAGGACAATAATCAGCTTGACTTGAATCAAATGATTCAGTTAGCTAGTGAGTTCGCAGCTGCCGACGACGACGCTCGTGGCTCTTTGCCGGCAACGGCCGTTCCAACTCAAGCTCGGAGGAACAGCAGTACAAAGCGGAAAACCGCTCCAGAAGAAAAGCAATCTACCGACATGGTCGCCATGACTTTTGCAGGACGAGGAGAAGGCGGACAACGTGGCCGAGGAAGGGGAGCAGGCCGCGGGCAGCAGCGAGGAAGTGAAACCAACCCGGCGTCGCTCCGCGTTCCCCAAACCTACGAAGAGTACCGCGATATGCCGTGCCTCGTACACCTCGATGCCAACGGCAAGGCCACCCACACCAATCGACACTGCAAGTTCGTCAACGACCTCAAGGAAGACCCGGAGTCCGGCTACAAGCAAAGTCGGAAGAACAGACCGCGAGGCAAGGGCAAGGGGAAGAAGAAGGAGGAGGAGTCCAAGGATTCAAGTGACATGGACGAGGACGTTGATCCCAAGCACGCTGCCAAGAGCGACGACAAGGGCAAGAACCCCTTCGCAAAGAAGGCCCCAGTCTACCACACTTTCCTTGGCACCCCCACCGTCCGACAACAGAAGACCTCTCTAAGGATCCTGATGGATACTCTCCCCCAGTTCCCCAATACCTGCGCTGGTCAGAGGTTCCAATCACTTGGACAGGACGGACCACCCAGACCTTGTGCCCACGGAGAACCAGTACGCCATGGTCATCAACCCATTGATTGACAGCGTGGAGTTCACCAAGTGCATGGTGGATAGTGGAAGCAGCATCAACATCATGTACCTGGATACACTACAGAAGATGAACTTGACGGAGGCAAACCTAAGGCGGACCAACACCGTGTTCCATGGCGTAGTGCCTGGTCAGGAGGCTCGGTCCCTTGGGTGCATCACACTTCAGGTAGACTTTGGCGATGTTAATAATTACCTCCAAGAGCGCATGACCTTTGAGGTGGTCCCCTTCAAGAGCGTGTACCACGTCATATTCGGCCGCGACATATTCCACACGTTCATGGCCAAGCCATGCTTCGTCTACAACAAGCTCAAGATACCCGGACCGAACGGTGTCATCACCGTATCCGGAAGCTTTACCAAGGCAAGGGACTGCGAGATCAATGAAGCAGCCGTTGCAGAAGCTGTCCTCTACAGCGAAGAATTCAAGGAGATCCAGAGCAAGGTCAATGACTCAGAGATGCCCGCATCGAAGAAGCAGATCTCCGACTCCGCTCCTGCGTTTAAGGCCGCCATCGAGACCAAGCCGGTGGAACTTGTGGTAGGCGATGCCTCCAAGGTCACCGCCATTGGGACGAACCTGGATCCCAAATAGGAAAGCGTGCTCGTCGAGTTCCTCCATGAGAATAGGGACATCTTTGCCTGGCAACCTGCCGACATGAAAGGTGTACCTAGGGAACTTGCCGAGTACAGCTTAAACATAGATCCAAAATGTAAACCAGTGAAACAACCTCTATGACGCTTCGGAGATGAGAAGAGACGCGCCATTGGCAAAGATATAGCTAGGTTACTTAAGGCTGAGTTTATCCGAGAAGTCCTTCACACCCGATGGGTGGCCAATCATGTACTTGTCCCCAAAAAGGGAGCCAATGAATTAAGAATGTGCGTTGATTACACCGGCTTGAACAAAGCATGCCCCAAAGATCCGTTTTCTTTGCCTCGCATTGACCAAGTCATTGACTCGACGGCTAGCTCAGAACTTTTGTGTTTTCTCGATGCATACTCAGGATACCACCAGATCAAGATGAGTAAGTCGGACCAATTGGCCACTTCGTTCACTACCCCGTACGACATGTTTTGCTATGTCACGATGCCCTTTGGGCTGAAAAATGCAGGTGCTACCTACCAGCGGACAATGCAACGTTGCCTTCACGATCAAATTGGTCGGAACGTTCACGCCTATGTGGACGATATCGCAGTGATGTCTAAAAAGTCAAATGACTTAATCTCCGACTTAAAAGAAACCTTTGATAATCTCTGGAAATATAACATGATGCTCAACCCTAAGAAGTGCGTCTTTGGGGTTCCAGCCGGCAAACTGTTGGGCTTCATCGTTTCCCAGTGCGAAATCGAGTTCAACCCGGAGAAAATCAAGGCCATCTTAAACATAAACCGTCTGACATGCCTAAAGGACATCCAACGACTAACAGGTTGTGTTGCAGCAGTTAGTCGGTTCATCAGCCGACTTGGAGAGAAGGCTCTACCGTCGTACAAGTTGCTGAAGGAGGCGGACAAATTCACATGGACGGACGAAGCAGATGCAGCATTGAAGCATCTCAAGGAGATTCTTTCCTCAGCGCCCATCCTTGCAGCACCCGAGCCTGGAGAGCCCTTGTTAATTTACATGGCGGCAACCAACCGGGTTATCAGCATCGTCGTCGTGGTAGAGCGGAAGGAACCAGGCTATGAGCACGGAGTGCAACGACCAGTTTACTATGTAAGCGAGGTCTTGACAGAGTCCAAGCAGCGTTACCCGCACTACCAAAAGATAGCTTATGGAGTATTCCTCGCTTCGCGGAAGCTGAGGCATTACTTTCAGGAGCACCCAATCACACTAGTGAGAAAGACTCCACTGTCCGACATCATCAATAACAGCGACGCTACAGGAAGGGTCGCGAAGTGGGGCATTAAACTTGTCGCCTTCGAGATCACCTACAAGAGACGCGATGCTATCAAGTCATAGGCCTTGGCGGATTTTATTGCAGATTGGACGGAGATGCCCGATGCCACTCCGTTGCCGGAACCAGAGTATTGGGTGATGCACTTTGACGGATCAAAGTTGCTCAACGGCTCGGGGGCTGGTGTATTGCTACAATCACCAAAAGGAGACAAGCTACACTACGTTCTGCAGATCCACTTCGAGGCTACAAACAACATGGCGGAGTATGAAGCACTCATTCACGGACTGCGTGTAGCCAAGGATATTGGCATCAAGCGCATAGTTTGCTGTGGAGATTCCGACTTGGTTGCCCAGCAGGTGGCTGGCACCTGGAATACGCGGAACCCTATGATGGCGGCATATCGCGACGAAGAGGACGAGATAGCCAAGAGCTTCTTGGGCTACGAAGTCAAGTATGTGCCTATGGAGCAAAACGAGGCGGCTAATCTATTGTCTAAACTTGGATCAGGGCGTAAGCAGATTCCGCCAGGAGTTTTCCTAGAGCATCTACGCACACCATCCGTGAAGGGCCGACATCGACAACCCGGATAGAGCTGATTCTTTCGTCAACATGGTGACAAAGACCCCTCCGGCATGGACAAAACCGTTCATGGAATATCTCGAACACGGAACTTTGCCCGACGACGAAGTCGAAAGACGGCAGATAGTACGACGAGCAAAGCGTTATACCATAATCAATGGGCAACTCTACAAAAGGAGCACTACTGGTGTATACCTAAAGTGTGTTTCCCAGCTAGAAGGTATGGAAATCCCACGCGAGATCCATCTCGGAGATTGCGGGCATCACGCCGCTCCTCGATCGTTGGTCGCAAAAGCCTTCCGGCAAGGATTCTACTGGCTGACCGCGAAGGCGGACGCCGACAAGCTGGTTGAGACGTGCACAGGATGCCAGTATTATGCCCGACAACCACATGTTCCTGCTGAAGAATTGCGAACAATACCAATAACTTGGCCGTTTGCAGTCTGGGGGCTAGACATGGTGGGGCCGTTGCAAACGGCACCGTGTGGGTTTACTCATCTGCTTGTAGCAGTTGACAAATTCACCAAATGGATAGAAGCTAAACCCATTAGAAAGCTTGATGGGGCAACTGCCCTCAGGTTTGTCCGGGATCTAGTGGTGAGATTTGGTCTCCCACATAGCATCATCACCGACAACGGAAGCAACTTGTCACTCGGAGTAGTGGAGGCCTATTGCTGGGACAAAGGCATCCGACTTGACCTTGCATCTGTGGCACACCCACAATCCAATGGTCAAGTTGAGCGAGCCAACGGATTAATTCTGCAGGGAATCAAGCCACGTCTTGAGGCACCGCTACATAGAGCAGCTGGAGCCTGGGCGGAAGAATTGCCATCTGTGCTGTGGAGTTTACGAACTACACCCAACAGATCCACTGGCTACACTCCCTATTTCATGGTATATGGAGCAGAAGCCATCCTACCTTCCGACATCCTCCACGATGCACCAAGAGTTGCCGCCTACGACGAAGATGACGCTGAAGAATCCAGACGCCTTGATGTGGACCTTCTCGAGGAGGAGCGCGTTTTGGCATGCCAAAGATCCGCCATATACTAGAAGAAGCTACACATCTACCATAGTCGCCGCGTCCGGCATCGCTCGTTTAAAGAGGGGGATTTGGTGATCCGACTTAAGCAGAAGAAGTCACACAAATTATCCCCGCCATGGGAAGGACCGTTCATCATAAGCAAGGCGCTGCTCAATGGGTCTTACTACCTTGTCGACAATCGTGAACTCAAGGATAGGCCCAATGAGGATCATAAGCGTAAGTGACGTGACCCGGATGATGACTACCTGGAGCTTGATCGGCCATGGAACATAGCACAGCTACGTCCTTTCTACACTTAGCATTTTTTATCTAATCGTGTACCTCTTATATGATCAATGAAATAAAGCTCTTTGGTTCACTCATATTGCTGAGTCTTTTACCTCCTTTAGTGTTCATTTTTGGATCATATAAACCTTTATGCACAAGCTTTGCGATTGCACTTGTGAAAATTCCGCCTACGGGCGTTAGCTTAAGTTTTCTGGTCTACACGTTCTTTGTTGTTTTTATGTGGATTCTGGAGTGGTGACTTTCGGCACTTATTGTCGGCGATTTTGAGCTAAGGTTATTGATGGTGCCATTGGGTATCATCACCTAAGCGCATGGTTCCGACAACGAGTCTTCCGACTCACGAAAAGTCAAGCATAAGAACCAGAGTAATGGATAAGCCAGCACTTGCTTAAAAAATATATACATACTGGGCATTAATTCTTAAGTAGCAGGATACGAAAACCACTGTTTCCGCCTTAAGATTACATCACCAAGTTTTTTCAATGCACACTCCAGAGGTGAAACAAGAATTACAAAGTGTTTTTCACTCCTTGGGTGCAGGGGACTTGGAGACCGCATCATCACCAGCCGGAGATTCACCCTCAGCGTCGCCACTGTGAGGAGACTCGGAGGATTCATGGTCAGCGTTGTCAAGAAAGTTCCTAGGCACGAAGACGTCGACGTCCACCAACTCGGCAACCCTAGTGTCATAACCCGCGAGTGATGACAGGATGGCTTCATGATCGATCTCCTTGCCGTCATCATCCATGTCAGGGATGCCAGATGTCACCGTGTTGATGTCGGCACCTTCATAGTGTGCCTTCACCATGGATAACACAATCCTTGCGCCAGCCCGTGCACATGAAGCTTTCTAGCTTGCGACACGCTCGGGGGCTCGGCGCAGAATCTCCGAGTACTTCACCATGGAGTCCGAGGCCCTGATGTAAATCTGCAGGGGCGTGGCAATCTCCTTGGCTTGGGTGATGGCGGTGTTGATGAAGTTGCTGGCAAGAATCATGCATTCCTTGTCCGAAGGAGGCGAGCGGGTTAAACCCAGGGGCGCTGAAAATTCCGACAACAATTGCATGAGTTCAAAAATTCTAAGTACCCAGACTACAGAGCTACAAGGCGGAGGATACTTACTGAAGATGTTGGCCTTAGCCTGACGACATCCGCCAAGGATTCTTTCTCTTGTTGGAGGAGCTTAAACGCCTCGCTATGGCGAAGGTTTTGCTCATCGGCAGCTTGCTTCTGATCCTTTAGGATCGCAAGCTCCTCCTTCAAGCAATTGATCTCAGCAGAGGCGGAGTCCTGCAGGGCTTCGATGGAATGCTCGTGCATCTTCAGCATTTCTTCCCTCTCCTTCTTAAGGATCTTGTTCTCGCTGTCCAGTTGCTGTATGTGCTTGGACTGCTCGACAATATCCTTGGCCTTGGCTACATGCTCTGCAAGTCGGAGAAAACAAAGTACACCGTGAGTACTCGAAGAAGGAAGGCACAAAAGTAAGATGGAAATGCGCAAAAAGAAAATAGACTCTTGTTTTTGATGATCTGTTCCTTCAAGATGGCGGTTTTACCCTTTTCAGCTTCAAGGTCCGCGCGCATCTTCTGGTACTTATCATTGGCCATGCCCCTCCGAGCATTCTCGTTCTGTGGACGCAAATACAAAGTCAAGTCGTTGTTTAGTCTACTTGGAGCCCCTAGTCGGAAATTTTCCACTTAGATGCTCGGGGGGCTACAGCGAGAGTTTTTAACTTAGCAATATGCTTAGCTTTTCTTTAAGCATCTAGTCGGAGCTAATTCAGTTCTCAACTATAAGCTTGGGGGCTACAGTGGGATACTCATGTGAAATGCAAAAGGAAAAGTAAAACTTACAAGTGTGACGATCTTGAGATTTGTAGCACTCTCGGCCAGCAGCTTGCCAAAGGAGACGCTGTTACTTTGCAAGATGTCTGCTTGACGAAGTAGCTCCTCAAGACCGCACGTCGGAGATGACGGCACTCCTCCAGGAACCATAGTTGTGCTACCCGGCGTAAGCACCGGGAAGGTAATCTTCGGCAATTCTAAGGGTTTCTGGGGAGCAGAGGCGCCGCCTTCGGCAGAGGTACCAGCACCCACCACCGCCTTGCCGCTACCGATGGCATCCTTAGCCGGAGCTTCAGCCATTTGAAGAGCAGCGCTCTCCTGCGTCGCCTGCTCGCCGACAATTGCGAGTTCGGTAGAGGCGCCAGAATCCACTTCCATGGCGGAAGGGCTTGGTGCTTCCCGGGCTTGGGAGCTTGTCGGAGCGGAGGAGGGCTTGACGACAGGAGTAGCAGGGGCGATGGCGGGGGAAGAGTCACGATGCAGCATGTCTTTGATATTTCTAGAAGCCCCAAGAGTCTTGGAGGACTTCTTGAGGCTGGTTGTGGCTTTCTTCCTGAAACGTGCAAAATGCATAAGTACAGGAATAAGACAGATAAACAAGACAATGTCGGAGAATAAGAATCTTACACTAGGGGGGCGCCTTGGCAAACATCACGGTGGCTTTCTTCTTTTCCGCCTCTAGGGCGGCAGTACTCCTCTTGGAGGCTCCACCCTCCGTCTTCTTTTTCTTGCCTCCGTCGGCAGCGTCAGAGGTGGAGCTCTTCCGCTTTCGCGCCAACGGGACATCATCGTCGGACACGACCGTGACTTCCTTCATCTTGGGATCGTAGATTTGGGCGGCCAGGTTGCCCTCCTCTAGATCGCTAAGCTGTTAGAAATCATTGTGTTAGACAAGATGGTATTAGCAAGACGGAAAAACTGGAGCAATGTCATACACGGAAAATAAACACCTACCTTTGGGCACTTTCCGTCTACGAACATGTCGTAGGTAAGGGTGACGCCGTGCTTCTTGTCCTTCACCTTGATGATGTCCTTAAGGCGGAACTTGACGGAGTAGCTCGAGAAGTTGTCCTCGGAGATCCGGAGGGTATCTCTTCGGTCGCCGGTGTACTCGTGCATAAGCTTCGTACGGTGCTGCAGAGGTTGGATCCGCCTGATGAACCAGCACATGGCTAGGTCCAAGCCGGTTAGACCCGTCTCTACAAACCACTCTATCCGCCTTATTGCGCGAGAAGCGTTGAGGTCGGAGGGAAGGGAGGCATGGTACCGCCATGTGGGAACTTCGGCGGCGGCTCCATCCACAAAGTCCGGGTACGTTACTTCTCGGCCCGACAAAGGAATGTCGGGGCCATAGAAGTACGTCCGCTGCCAATTTTTGCATGACTCGTGGCCGACGATGTCGGGGAACCACCGGCCAGGACGGATCTTGAAGCTTATGGTGCCGTAGTTTCTAAGCTCCTCCTTGCTGTGTCCGGCTTCACGTTTGACGGTGAAGAAGTACACAAACAAATCTAACCTAGGCCTAATCCCCAGGTAACCCTCACAAAGTGCCGCGAAGTTGCTAAGCACTAGGATACTATTGGGGGAGAGGTTGTGGGGTTGGACCTTGAAGTGATTCAAGACGAAGAGGAAGAAGTGGGAGATGGGCAGAGAAACACCGCGTACCAATTGCGCCTTGAGGTACACTTTCTCTCTGTCTTGGGGAGAGGGGGTCACCTCGCCGGCCGGCGCCGCCCGCCAGGCAAGCCCCTCCGTCGCAGGGAGATAACCCTCAGCGACCATCTCTTGGAGCTCGCGGCCGGTGATGTCCGAGCCGCGCCAGTCGCCTTTGTGCGAATCTGGCTCCTCTTCCAGGGGCTCCAGCGCCGCCAGGTTATGGTCGCCGCCGGTGGTTTCTATCACCGCCGATGCGGGAATAACCAGGCCCTCTGGGGGCACGACGACGGAGCTCGCCGGCTTCGCCGCGGCTTTGCTTGATGCCACCATTGATGGGGATGAACTGCTGCTGGCCATGGAGGAAGGAGAGGGCACGACTGGTGCGGGCAAGAGGCTAGGGTTTCTCGAGGTTTTCGCGGAGAGCTCGAGGAGGCGCGCGGCTCGAGGAAGAAGACGATAACGCAAGAGAATGGGGTGAAAAAGTGGCAAGTGTCCCACGGTCGCTATTTATCTTACTCTACGTCAAGATTCGTGCAGCTAATCGGACGGTTGCCGCGTAGACGACGTGTTCGTGAACGTGCGCGGTAATTTTGCCACGTCTCCAACCGTCACCGCCAACGGTTCGTATCGCTCGCGCGGGAAAAAGCGGATATGATTACGTTCTCTGCATGTGTAAGTTACGAGGCGTCGCTGACCTACAGCCTGTGTCGTCATAACTGACATGGTAGATGAGCCGTCCCATCGAAGATTCCGGCATGGACGGATTTAATCCGACAACGGGAGCGTATGGTGGAAGATTCAGCATTTCTCCGACTTACTCATAGAAGACGGAGAAAACCTTGCAGGGTTCTTTGGGAGGACTACAAGATATTGCTTGACGATTTGCCGACATACATCTATACGGAGCATTCCACGAGAAGAGGCAAGACGGTGCAAGATCTCGGAGTTCTCCCGGGGCTACTTTTGGGGATATGCTATATGGGTATCCTCATAGCATGTCTCTTATCCGACTAACCCGGGTGGCCCATAGTCGGTAGCATGGCCTATGGCCTGCTAGGCGGCCCAGTTAGGTGGATCCAGAAGGGAGGGCCATGCCGGATAAAGGAAGGCTACGGTGGAGTCACTAGCGTACCCGGAGCCTTGGAGTGCAAGATACACAAGACTAGTAATAGACGGTGTAGAACTCTGTAACCTGTCCGGCTAGGACTTTTCCCTGTAACCCTAGGACCTGGCGACTATATAAGTGGGGCCTATGGGAGCCTTTAGGGCACAATATCTAACGATAACTTAGACTCTCTAGTCACCTCGCACAGCGAACCTAATCTCTGTAACTCAGCGTATTGCCATTATAGTGATTTATAGCAGGAGTAGGATTCCGCCATCGTTGTGGGATCTGAACCTGGGTAAGCTGTGTTACCTCGTACCCGTCAACCGTCCGCCTTACCCCACGTCTCTAAACACGCACTGTGAGGACCCCTCCATGGCTTACTTGTCGGCAATACCACGAAACTCTCCTCTTAGAATGGAGGTATGATGGTGATGGCTCAGATATGTAGAGCTCGTTGGGAACCCTAAGAGGAAGGTATGATGAGCACACCATCAAGTTTCCCTCGGTTATGAAACCAAGGTTATCGAACCAGTAAGAGTAAGGAAGAAACTTCAAGGTGTTGCTAGCAACTTGGAACCTGCACAACACAACCACAGAACTTTGCTCCAACTTACAGTGATGTTGTCAATCTCATTGGTTTTGCTGAAAACAAAGGATTAAACGTATAGTGTGGAAGATAGTAATTGCTTGTAGAAAGTAAACAGTAAACAGTAGATGGAATATCAATGATAAAGGAATGGACCAGGGTCCACAATTCATCGAAGGTGTTTATCTTTAATATAAATAGCATGTTGGGCGAACAAATTATAGTTGAGCAATTGACAGATTGAAAATGCATAAATATGCATGTACAAGTCATGATGATTCCTATGAGATTCGTTTGGGGCATTACAACATAATACATAGACCGTAATATAACTATATCTATGACTAATAATCCACCTTCAGGTTATCATCCGAACCCCTTTCAGTATTAAGTTGCAAGCAACGGATAATTGCATTAAGCAAAGTGTGTAAAGTAAACAATACAATTGACCTTAGACAAAGGATTGTTGTTTCTCCCTAGTAGCAACAACACATCTACAACCTTAGAGATTTCTGTCACTTCCCGAGATTACTAGAGGCATGAACCTACTATCGAGCATAAATACTCCCTCTCGGAGTTGCAAGCATCTACTTGGCCAAAGCATATACAAACAACAGAGAGCATGCAATATCACAAATAACACGGACATGATAGAATCAATAATCAATCTTGAACATAGTACTCAATATTAATCGATCCCAACAAACACAACATGTAGGATTACAAAATAGATGATCTTGATGATGAGCGGAGCTCACAAGATCTAAACATGATAGCACAAAGGAGGAGAACCAACCATCTAGCTACTGTACGGACCCATAGTCCAAGGGTAAACTACTCACGCATCACTCCGGAGGCTAGCATGGTGATGAATAAGGCCTCCAGGATGATCTCTCCCCTCCAGCAGGGTGCCGGGAAGAGCTTCAGATCCTCCCGATCTAGGGATGGAGATGGAGGCGGCTACGGACTGTTTCGTGGAGATTTGATCGGTTACTTAGAGTTTCTGCTTCAAGCTGCTTTTATAGGCGAAGGGGCAAGGTCAGTGGGTGCTCGAGGGGCCCACACCTAGGGCTGGCGCGCCCCCCTAGCCGCGCCGCCACAGGGTGTGTCCGCCTCGTGGCCCCACTTCGGCTGCCCTTCGGACTCCGTGTTCCTTCTAGTAAAATATTGACTTAGGCTTTTGTCCCGTCCAATTCTGAGAATATTTCCTTACTAGCTTTTCTGAAACAAAAAACAACAGAAAACAGGCAATAGGTTAGTTCCAGAAAATGTATAAAAATACCTCAAAGTGTAGACAAAACATAAGAAAGTTGATATAAAACAAGCATGGATCATCAAAAATTATAGATACGTTTACGACGTATCAAGCATCCTCAAGCTTAACCCCTACTCGTCCTCGAGTAGGTAAGTGATAAAAAGAATAATGTTTGACGTGACATGCTGATGGCGTGTTCAACGCCTCGTTGGGAGACCCCAAGATAAAGGTATGATGAGCACAACAGTAAGTTTTCCATCAGTAAGAAACCGAGGTTATCGAACTAGTAGGAGGAAGGAAACGACTCAAAGGTATTGCTAACAACTTGGAGACCTGCACAACACAAACTCAAGACTTTGCCCCAACGAACAGCGAGATTGTCAATCTCACTAGTTTGTTGTAACAAAGGATTAACTGTATGATGTGGAAGGTAATGGTGGTTTGCAACAATTAAACAGTAACAGTGGAAGATGTATCAATGGTAAATATTGTACCAGGGTCCAAAGTTCACTAGAGGTGTTCTCCTTAGATAAACAAACATGGCATGTTGGGTAAACAAATTACAGCAGGGCAATTGACATGACTGAGCAAGGCATAACAATGCAATACTAGACATCATGACCCTATGAGATTCGATTGGGCAATACAACAAGATACATAGACTTCCATCCAACTTCATCTATGACTAGAAGTCCACCTTTGGGATATCATCCGACCCCCCCTCCAGTATTAAGTTGCAAGCAACAGGCAACTGCTTTAAGCAAAGTGTGTAAGGTAAACAATCCACTTGTTCCATGAACAAGATACCATTGTTTTCTCCCTAGTGGCAACATCACATCTACAACCTTAGAGATTTCTGTCACTTTCCTTAGATTAAATAGAGGCATGAACCCACTATCGAGCATAAATACCCTCTCTTAGATTCACTAGCAACTACTTGGCCAAGATAGCTACTAACAACGGAGAGCATGCAAGATCACAAACAACACAGACATGATAGAATCAATAAGACAAAACCATTAATTAATATGACATAGTAATCTCAATATCCATCGGATCCCCGCAAACACAACATGCATGATTACAAATAGATGAGATCTTGATCATGAATGGAGCTCACAAGATCTATACATGAAAGCACAAAGGAGGAGATACAATCATCTAGCTACTACATGGACCCGTAGTCCAAGGTGGAACTACTCACGCTTCATACCGGAGGCTGGCATGATGAAGAAGAAGGCCTCCGGGATGATCTCCCCTCCGGCAGGGTGCCGAGAAGAGCTTCAGATCCCCCAATCTACGGACGATGGTGCCGGTGGCTACAGACGGTTTAGTGGAATATTGATCGGGTACATATGGTTTAGGCATCGGGGGTTTCTTATAGGCGAAGAGGCGAGGCAGGAGGACGGCCAGGGGGCCCACACCCTTCCTAGGCACGGCCTAGGGTGGGCCCGCGCCTGGGGGTGCGGCCGCCCTGTGGCTCCCCTCCGTCTCTCCTCTGGACCCCGTGTTCTCCTTGGTTAAATATTGAGTTTGGCTTTTGTCCCGTCCAATTCCGAGAATATTGATTTTCTGCCTTTCTAGAACTAAAAACAGAAGAAAACATGCAATTGGCACTGTGGCATCTTGTTAATAGGTTAGTACCAGGAAACATATAAAAACACCTCAAAGTGTAGACAGAGCAAAGCAAATTAGATACTAAACAAGCATGAAACATAAAAAATTATAGATACGTTTCCGACGTATCACATGCTATCACAATTTTGATCAAAATATTTGTAAAGCATTGATAGCTGAGATCAAAGTACTCTAAACATGAACATGAAATATGTAGTTCTAACAATAAGACATAGCAACTATGTTGTAACATGGAAAGGTACAAACAAAAGATCATGAATAATAATGCTTTGAAAGACGTTTGTTTGTTTTACATATAGAAAACATAGCAAAAGTGGTATTCATCTTGTCCTTCATGGTATAGCAAAACTAAATGCATAGGACACCTTCAAAGTACATAAGGGTGACTATATACAAATAATTTAAGAACAAGCAATATCAATTAATAAGTTTTGGGACAATGCACATTAAACTAAGAATGACGACTTGATGAGTGCGTGAACACTTCGTTGGGAGACCCCAAGGGGAATGTATGATGAGCACAGCAGCAAGTTTTCCCTCAGTAAGAAACCGAGGTTATCGAACCAGTAGGAGGAAGAAAATGACTCAAAGGTGTTACTAGCAACTTGGAGACCTGCACAACATAAACTCAAGACTTTTCCCCAGCGAACAATGAGGTTGTCAATCTCACCGGTTTGCTATAACGAAGGATTAACTGTATGGTGTGGAAGGTAATGGTGGTTTGCAACAAGTAAACGGTAACAATGGAAGATGTATCAATGGTAAAGATTGGACCGGGGTCCATAGTTCACTAGAGGTGTTCTCCTTAGATAAACAAACAAGACATGCTAGGTAAACAAATTATAGCAGGGAAATTGACAGGACTGAGCAATACATAACAATGCAATACTAGACATCATGATCCCATGAGATTCGATTGGGCAATACAACAAGATACATAGACTGCCATCCAACTGCATCTATGACTAGAAGTCCACCTTTGGGATATCATCCGAACCCCCTCCAGTATTAAGTTGCAAGCAACAGACAACTGCTTTAAGCAAAGTGTGTAAGGTAAACAATCCACTTGTTCCATGAACAAGATACCGTTGTTTTCTCCCTAGTGGCAACATCACATCTACAACCTTAGAGATTTCTGTCACTTCCCTTATATTAAATAGAGGCATGAACCCACTATCGAGCATAAATACCCCCTCTTGGAATCACTAGCAACTACTTGGCCAAGATAGCTACTAACAACGGAGAGCATGCAAGATCACAGACAACACAGACATGATAGAATTAAAGACAAAACCATTAATCAATCTGACATGGTAATCTCAATATCCATCGGATCCCTGCAAACACAACATGCATGATTACAAATAGATGAGATCTTATCATGAACAGAGCTCACAAGATCTAAACATGAAAGCACAAAGGAGGAGATACAACCATCTAGCTACTACAATGACCCATAGTCCAAGGTGGAACTACTCACGCTTCATACCGAAGGCTGGCATGATGATGAAGAAGGCCTCCGGGATGATCTCCCCTCCGGCAGGGTGCCGAGAAGAGCTTCAGATACCCTCGATCTAGGGACAATGGTGGCAGCGACAATAGACAATTTTGTGGAATATTGATCGGGGTACTTAGGGTTTAGGCTTCGGGGGCTTATTATAGGTGAAGAGGGTGGCCGAGGGGGTGCCCGAGGCGGATGCACCCCCAGGCGCAGGCCTGGCCTGGTCACGCGACCAGGTGTTGTGGCCCCCTCGAGGCCCTCCTTTGTCTCGTCTTCTAGCTTCGTGTTCCCCACGGTAAAATATTGACTTTCGCTTTTGTCCCGTCCAATTCCGAGAATATTGATTTTCTGCCTTTCTAGAACCAAAAACAGAAGAAAATAGGCAACTAACAGTGTGGCATCTTATTAATAGGTTAGTACCAAAAAACATATAAAAATACCTCAAAGTGTAGACAAAGCAAAGCAAAGTAGATACTAAACAAGCATGGAACATCAAAAATTATAGATACGTTTCAGACGTATCACAACTATGCTCTCTTAATTGTTGCATAGAGGTAGCAGATGGAGACTCAACATAAAAGTAAAAAGAAAGGCCCTTCACAGAGGGAAGTAGGGATTTCAAGTTTCATAAAGAGTTTCCAAAAATTATGGTACTTATTAGTTTTCAGCTCTCAGTGCCCCTATCATAAGCATCTTGAAGTGATTAAGGTTAAAGTGAAACAAATATGAAGTATATGCTTGACATATCATAAGATGGAAATCTCATGTAGCTTGAATACGAGGGCCATTCCTCATGCTACTCAACTTTAGTCACAAGCAAGTTCTTGTTATTGTAAGTATATGTATATCATAGAGAACCGCCAACGGGGTACCCCTTGCCCCATGACACAGGATCTATCTCATATCAAAATGACAATGCAACAGACAATGAGCATCTCAGCGATCTTTTTATTTGCTTTTTGCATAAGTTTTTATTGAGGATGCTTCACACATTGCTCACTATGGTTATGCTGCAAATTTCTACCATGATTAGGCATGGCTTAAGCTAGCAGCCCAGACGTTTCTCTAACACATATATAATACTCCATGGACTTACAAGCTCCCCTTTTATTTCACACCGCTGACATCCATAAACAAAATATCATGATATCAACTGGATAATATGTACATGTGTCGAAAGCGTTCCCCATGACAGCATGATTCTGCTAACTCCCAACTTATAATTTGCAAGCATATAAGCAACATAGATGACACAATGCTTCAAGTTTATTAAGTGCAAGAAAGTAAAGTGTGGCATCAAGTTTGTGAGAGCTTTTGCCACATCCCAAGATTTTCCAAATCTTGTAATGTGAAAAATAAATGAATAAAATAAAACTTTGTTTGATTTTCAGGGCCAGAAGAAACTTTTTGAATTCAATTGGAACTTCAAACCAAGTTGGATCAAATAAAATCCTAAAGGGATTTAAAAAGATAAAACATTTATTAAAGGAAAATAAAAAAAATTATTTAAAATTACTATTTTGGATCTTCTAATAAAAGGATTTAGTTTCCAAAAGAAAAGGAAGGATTTTAAATAATAAATTATTTTACAAAGCCAAATTAAAACTTGGCCAAGTCTTTAAAAACAAAATATTTCTATTTGGGAAAATAAATAAAAATTTGTTTAAATAAATAAAAAGGATTTAATATCCAAGTTTTATTGATAAAGATTTTACTATTCCAAAACATCAAGACTTATTTATTTGAAATAAGTTTTCCAAGTATTTTATATTCTCAAACAAAACCTACTGATTTGGTTTTGAAAATAATTAGATTTCAAAAGAGGTTTTTAAATAAAACAAAACCCATTTGATTTAATAACAATGGTCTGTTTATTTAATTAATAATGGACCTAAAATAAAAATTATTATTTGGATTTGGAATTTTGGTTTATGTTACTGAACAGAACCAAATCCAAAGTTACAAAGTTTGGTGATTGTTTGAATTGATTTGAGTGTTGTTTGTTTGTTTGAATTTCAAAAACAGAAATCAGAAATAGAAAAAGAAAAGGTTTCAGGAAAGAAAAAAATAGGATCTGGTCGACCCAACCCAGCAGCCCAACAAGGCCCAGAACCAGCCCAGCTCCCCCTCCCCGAAGAAAAACGATTCGCACTCAGTTTCTAACCCGAACAGACGCTGACCGGTGGCCCTCTTCTCCCTCTCATTCCTCGCTGATAGCAGGGACCCACACAGCCAGCTCACTCCTCTTCTTCCTCGCGACGACCACGCCAGCCGTTTCTGCCAGCGATTCCGCGGCTTCAATTCACCTTAATGCCGCGCCTTAACCTCGCTGCGACCACGTCCTATTAATCGCCAGCGTCTCCTCCTCCTTTCCCCTCACACGCCACTCTCTCTCTGCCCCGAGGTTGCCTCAATTTGAGCTCGCAACGCCACAGCTCCGACCACCGTTCCTTATCGATTCCGGCCAAACTCCACCACCTCCTGCCTCCTCGAGCACACGAGCACACTCACCACTCCCAGACGATCCCCCCTGTACTCTTCGTTCGACCGCGGGCGCCCCAGAGCGTCACCTTCGACAAAGCTCTGAGCGCCGCCGCGTCTGCAACTTCTCCGGCGAAGTCTCCTGGTAAGTCCAGACCGCCCCGCGCCTTCTCGTTCACGCACGCGTCATCTCCTTGGTCGTACGCGTCTAACCATGCTTCTTGTTTGCCCTCTCGTGAACCGTAGCACCGTCCTCGACCTCGACCGCGTGCAACCGTCGCCAAACCTAACTCCGGCGAGGAATTCCTCCTGTCCTCGTGCGCCCCTTGCCCAGACGACTTCACGTTGAGCTTCCCCAGGCCTCTGCGATCACGGTGAGCATACTCCCCTCCCTTCTAGCTTCCTGTATCGCCGGTGCCGCCATCGTCTGACCGTCGCCGCCGTCTGCCGCCGCGCAGCGCCGCCAGCTTCTGGTCAAGCACGCGTGAGCCGTTAGATCTTAATACTGTGGCGTAGACAGAACGACTTAAGCGAACCGGTATGGAAGCATCTGAGCCGCATGATTCGCATTAGATCCAACGCACCACAGAGCTGATCCAACCGAAGCGATACCAGCCAATAGCTTTGCGACGCGTGGATAGTTTTTGGTTTAAAACAGATTTGAAAACAGATTTGAGTTGCAAATTGAAATCCCTATAACTTTTGATCCACACGTCCAAAAATTGCAAATTTGGTATCATTGGAAACAGTGGAACAAACCCTAGCCAACCATGCCTTTTGTTTAGAAAATAGTATCTGTTAGATTGTATGTTTTTGCAGAAACATTTGTATGCTTGTTTAGATTAAAAAAATGATTCAAAAATGTTTTTGAGGTTAAAACCTTTGCAAATTGGTTTGTGATAAACTTACTGACCCTAGGAACCAACCCATGGTTTTGAAAATGGATTTGGTAAAGTTTAGGATGGAAAACTTGATTTAGCCCATTTCTAGCCATTTAAAAATATTGGTTTTGTTATGAAAATTAATTTTGGAGTAAAAACTTTGGGAAAATATTTTGGACCAAACCTACTGACCATAAACACCAAGTCTTGCAAATTAGCAACTCATTTGGTGAAAGACTTAATTTTTTTTTATTTGATAAAAACATTTTTCACCACATAAAATGATGAATGAATTTAAAAATGGTTTATGGACAAAACCCTTTTTCAAATGACTTTGCCACTTTGGAAAAATGACCACCTTGAACCATACAAAGTTTAGAAACCTAGTGGAGACCATCTTTGCAAATAGAACCATCTCTTGCATGCTTACATGCATGACTTAGATCCCATTGTTTTGTGTGTGGAATTGTTTGATTGATTATTTGGTTTGGAATGCTAGTTGATATTGTGTTTGCTTGATTGATTGTAGTGAAGTTAGAAAAGTGTGAGACTAGCAAGATCAAGGAGTGAACCAACATTCCCTACCAAAAAGGCAAGTTACACTATCATCTAAAGCCCTACTATTTTCATTATACTTAGTGGATTTTGAAACATGCATGAAAAGAATTTCTATACTTATGCTATGCTAAATCCTAATAAGATACCCTATACATTCCTTAGTGAAAACAATGTAGTTGTTACATGCTTAGCCATGCTATATTTTGAAAATAGATACATGTTGAGATTTTATGAAGTTGAGAAAAGGACTTGTGATTTTATATAATAAAATAAGGACTCAATGAACCACCTGGGTGGCCAAGGATACTTTGAGTTTTGGAGAAGGTGGCAACAAAAGGAACCATGTCTATGGCAATCTCTTTGTGTTGTGCTCCAAAGGAAACCACCCAGGAAACTTAGAGATTGAACATGTTTCTCCAATTGTGGCTTTCGTGTGCAACCACATGCTATTATGGCTCTGGCTTAGTCAACTACATTGGGAAGACCCATGCATTGTCTTCAGTTTACTGGACATGGGGACCTGGAATCCTACATGGGTGCTGAAGACAAGCTAGCAATGGTGTATGGGAGGACCCTCTGGAAAGACTTCGTCACATTCTCAATCTGCCGGTACTCCATCTTGGTGAGCACTAATCCAGTGGCCACTGGTGGCACAAAGATGGGTTTGTGACATGTGGGTAAAGTGTGCAACTTCTGCAGAAGATAATAAAATCTAAGTACTTAGCCGTGTCCCCGGTTATGGACAATACTGAGCAACTAAAGTTTGAAGCTATGGGAGATCTCGACATTCCAATTTCTAAAATAAAAACTTGATGCACTTGGGGGTACCAAGGAGCTCAAGGGATTTTCATAAAACTTGATGCACTTGGGGTTACCAAGGAGCTCAAGAGATTTGGTTAAAACTTGATGTACTTGGGGTTACCAAGGAACTCAAGAGTTTTTTGTTGAAAACTTGAACACTTGGGGTTACCAAGGAGTTCAAGGAGATTTTGATAATAACTTAAACACTTGGGCTTTACCAAGAAGTTTTCAAAGATTTGATCAAAGGTAAAACCATTTTGAAAAGATAGGATAAATTATTGCTTTCTGCAAATGAGCCTCAAACCCTACTTAGCCAAATTGCATGTAATGATAGGATCCACTTATATTCAACTTAGTAGTGAAACTTGCCAATACAATTCAAATGTATTGACCCTTGTGGCTGTAACTTGTAATGTTGCAGGTTTGATTGATTTTAGTGAAGATTGATTGATTAGGATTACAAAGTCTACAACCAACATGTCTGCCTGTGGCACTTTGAAGATGAAGGACCCCATGCTTATAGTTATTCCGCTGCAATGTAATGTAATAGCCAAATGAGCTATGTAAAGATGTAATAAAATTATGTTATTCCTGGTTATAAAGATATATTATGACCTTTGTTTCTTGATATTACATCTAAACTGTGGATGCTAGCTATTGATCCAGGGACTAGCATTGTAAACACAGGGGACACCACCTTATGTTAATAAAGGTTGGGACACTCACTCTACAGATGGTATCAGAGCATTGTGTTGCCTGTAGGATTTGTAAACCTAGGTTTGGACAAAAACCCTTAGAAAAATAGGAGTTGTACTTGTTCCAAAAACTTATTTACAAACATACTTGTAAACTCTTTCCTCAACCACTTTGGTTTCAACTCTACATCTCTTCTACTTCAACTTGATGGAAAAACCTACCCCATGGCCAAAGACTACACCATGTGCAAAGGACTCCCTCAATACTTTCAACTCTAATGACTTCAACTTCTTCAAACTCTAATGACTTCAACATCTTCAGCATGTTCACCAAGGACTTCCACCTTGGATACCACTAAGGACTACAAGTGAAACAAGGAAATCTTGCTCAAGATTTAGAGACTAAGGGAATGCAAAATTAGAAGGAGTTCATTTCACTAGAAGTCAAGGTAACCAAGAAGTTTTTCCCAAGAAAACCATGATCTCATGTAAAGAAGAAATCAACCAAAGAAGGATGGAAAGATCACAAGTAAACCCTATAGATGGACCACCATATTTTAGTTAAGTCAAACCACACCAACCTATGTGGTGTAACAAAAATATTTTGTTGCCTAAGTATGTGCTTGAACTTTGTTGTTTGAGTGAAAAGTTGTTTGTGAGTGCTTGCACATTGCTTGTGTGAATTGTGATGTGTGTGATTAGAATTGTTTCCTTAGAAATATCTTGCCTATTCTAATCCTCATTCAACCCCAAACAGATGACTACTCCAAGAGACTCCAACCTCAAGGTTGATGACACCAACACCAACCAAGAGGACAACATGAAAGAGCTCATAGCAACCCAACACCAGTTGAACCAAGTGACAGCTCAATTCATAGCCAACACTAGTGGAGAATATCCAACCCTGCAAGGATTTTTGGAAACACAAGGCCAACTGATGCTTAAGGTGACTGATCAAATGATCAAAATGGAAGAAAACTATTCCAAGAAAGTTTATGACAACAAGGATGACAGAAATGTTATTCTAGATGGAGCCCCAGCTTGCATTATTTGTGGAGACAAGGATCATACTTCCAAGGAGCATGGAAATCAATGCCCCAACTGTGAAGAGAAACATCCTGTTGGACAATGTCCCACTTCTCAAGCTACTTGCTACCTATGTGAAGGGAACAATCATACTCCTATCCAATGCCCCATTTATTCCATTGTTGAACAAAGGAAACAAGGTGGAGTACAGCAAATGATTGCAAACCATCCAGAAGGATCCAAGTCTACCAAGAAAGTTGATGACAAAGGAAAAGGACCACTTATACCTCCAAACAAGACAACCCAGTTCAAAGGACCAAAGAAACCCAAGAAGCAAAAGAAGGACAAGAGCCATGTGCAATGTCATAAATGTAAGGAAATGGGACACTATTCCGGTGAATGCCCAGCGAACAGGAAGAATAAAGAGATTGGCCAAGTGGTGTGCAACAACTGCAAAGAGCTAGGCCATTATGTAGCAACTTGTCCACAAGAGATACGTAAAGAACTCAAGGATATTCACTGTTTCAATTGCAAGAACCCAGGACATTATGCAAGCAACTGTCCAGAAAATATGAAGAACAAGTTGAACAAGCCTATGGAGAAACTAAACCTTGTCCCATGAGTCAAGTATGGAAACCAAGCACACAATGCAAATGTTTGCCTAGAGAAGCCTCCCCAGGATCCCAAGAAGGACAATATGTAATTTTTGTTTGAAAATTTTTAAGGGTGGTAGTACCCTAGTGGTTTTGAGCCTACTTGTAACCCTAGCCTTCCCAAATCTCGGGACGAGATTTATTTTAAGGGTGGTAGCCTGTCACATCCCAAGATTTTCCAAATCTTGTAATGTGAAAAATAAATGAATAAAATAAAACTTTGTTTGATTTTCAGGGCTAGAAGAAACTTTTTGAATTCAATTGGAACTTCAAACCAAGTTGGATCAAATAAAATCCTAAAGGGATTTAAAAAGATAAAACATTTATTAAAGGAAAAAATATATTTAAAATTACTATTTTGGATCTTCTAATAAAAGGATTTAGTTTCCAAAAGAAAAGGAAGGATTTTAAATAAGAAATTATTTTACAAAGCCAAATTAAAACTTGGCCAAGTCTTTAAAAACAAAATATTTCTATTTGGGAAAATAAACAAAAATTTGTTTAAATAAATAAAAAGGATTTAATATCCAAGTTTTATTGATAAAGATTTTACTATTCCAAAACATCAAGACTTATTTATTTGAAATAAGTTTTCCAAGTATTTTATATTCTCA
This sequence comes from Avena sativa, assembly GCA_916181665.1. Taxonomy (NCBI): domain Eukaryota; kingdom Viridiplantae; phylum Streptophyta; class Magnoliopsida; order Poales; family Poaceae; genus Avena; species Avena sativa. The sequence goes on from OV702293.1 coordinate 423,475,249, forward strand.
AACAAAACCTACTGATTTGGTTTTGAAAATAATTAGATTTCAAAAGAGGTTTTTAAATAAAACAAAACCCATTTGATTTAATAACAATGGTCTGTTTATTTAATTAATAATGGACCTAAAATAAAAATTATTATTTTGGATTTGGAATTTTGGTTTATGTTACTGAACAGAACCAAATCCAAAGTTACAAAGTTTGGTGATTGTTTGAATTGATTTGAGTGTTGTTTGTTTGTTTGAATTTCAAAAACAGAAATCAGAAATAGAAAAAGAAAAGGTTTCAGGAAAGAAAAAAATAGGATCTGGTCGACCCAACCTAGCAGCCCAACAAGGCCCAGAACCAGCCCAGCTCCCCCTCCCCGAAGAAAAACGATTCGCACTCAGTTTCTAACCCGAACAGACGCTGACCGGTGGCCCTCTTCTCCCTCTCATTCCTCGCTGACAGCAGGGACCCACACAGCCAGCTCACTCATCTTCTTCCTCGCGACGACCACGCCGGCCGTTTCTGCGAGCGATTCCGCGGCTTCAATTCACCTTAATGACGCGCCTTAACCTCGCTGCGACCACGTCCTATTAATCGCCAGCGTCTCCTCCTCCTTTCCCCTCACACGCCACTCTCTCTGCCCCGAGGCTGCCTCAATTTGAGCTCGCAACACCATAGCTCCGACCACCGTTCCTTATCGATTCCGGCCAAACTCTGCCACCTCCTGCCTCCTCGAGCACACGAGCACACTCACCACTCCCAGACGATCCCCCCTGTACTCTTCGTTCGACCGCGGGTGCCCCAGAGCGTCACCTTCGACAAAGCTCTGAGCGCCACCGCGTCTGCAACTTCTCCGGCGAAGTCTCCTGGTAAGTCCAGACCGCCCCGCGCCTTCTCGTTCACGCACGCGTCATCTCCTTGGTCGTACGCGTCTAACCATGCTTCTTGTTTGCCCTCTCATGAACCGTAGCACCGTCCTCGACCTCGACCGCGTGCAACCGTCGCCAAACCTAACTCTGGCGAGGAATTCCTCCTGTCCTCGTGCGCCCCTTGCCCAGACGACTTCACGTTGAGCTTCCCCAGGCCTCTGCGATCACGGTGAGCATACTCCCCTCCCTTCTAGCTTCCTGTATCGCCGGTGCCGCCATCGCCTGACCGTCGCTGCCGTCTACCGCCGCGCAGCGCCGCCAGCTTCTGGTCAAGCACGCGTGAGCCGTTAGATCTTAATCCTGTGGCGTAGACAGGACGACTTAAGCGAACCGGTATGGAAGCATCTGAGCCGCACAATTTGCATTAGATCCAACGCACCACAGAGCTGATCCAACCGAAGCGGTACCAGCCAATAGCTTTGCGACGCGTGGCCAGTTTTTGGATTAAAACAGATTTGAGTTGCAAATTGAAATCCCTATAACTTTTGATCCACACGTCCAAAAATTGCAAATTTGGTATCATTGGAAACAGTGGAACAAACTCTAGCCAACCATGCCTTTTGTTTAGCAAATAGTATCTGTTAGATTTTATGTTTTTGCAGAAACATTTGTATGCTTGTTTAGATTAAAAAAATGATTCAAATTTTTTTTTGAGGTTAAAACCTTTGCAAATTGGTTTGTGATAAACTTACTGACCCTAGGAACCAACCCATGATTTTGAAAATGGATTTGGTAAAGTTTAGGATGGAAAACTTGATTTAGCCCATTTCTAGCCATTTAAAACTATTGGTTTTGTTATGAAAATTAATTTTGGAGTAAAAACTTTGGGAAAATATTTTGGACCAAACCTACTGACCATAAACACCAAGTCTTGCAAATTAGCAACTCATTTGGTGAAAGACTTAATTTTTTTTTGATTTGATAAAAACATTTTTCACCACATAAAATAATGAATGAATTTAAAAATGGTTTATGGACAAAACCCTTTTTCAAATGACTTTGCCACTTTGGAAAAATGACCACCTTGAACCATACAAAGTTTAGAAACCTAGTGGAGACCATCTTTGCAAATAGAACCATCTCTTGCATGCTTACATGCATGACTTAGATCCCATTGTTTTTTGTGTGGAATTGTTTGATTGATTATTTGGTTTGGAATGCTAGTTTATATTGTGTTTGCTTGATTGATTGTAGTGAAGTTAGAAAAGTGTGAGACTAGCAAGATCAAGGAGTGAACCAACATTCCCTACCAAAAAGGCAAGTTACACTATCATCTAAAGTCCTACTATTTTCATTATACTTAGTGGATTTTGAAACATGCATGAAAAGAATTTCTATACTTATGCTATGCTAAATCCTAATAGGATACCCTATACATTCCTTAGTGAAAACAATGTAGTTGTTACATGCTTAGCCATGCTATATTTTGAAAAGAGATACATGTTGAGATTTTATGAAGTTGAGAAAAGGACTTGTGATTTTATATAATAAAACAAGGACTCAATGAACCACCTGGGTGGCCAAGGATACTTTGAGTTTTGGAGAAGGTGGCAACAAAAGGAACCATGTCTATGGCAATCTCTTTGTGTTGTGCTCCAAAGGAAACCACCCAGGAAACTTAGAGATTGAACATGTTTCTCCAATTGTGGCTTTCGTGTGCAACCACATGCTATTATGGCTCTGGCTTAGTCAACTACATTGGGAAGACCCATGCATTGTCTTCAGTTTACTGGACATGGGGACCTAGAATCCTACATGGGTGCTGAAGACAAGCTAGCAATGGTGTATGGGAGGACCCTCTGGAAAGACTTCGTCACATTCTCAATCTGCCGGTACTCCATCTTGGTGAGAACTATCCAGTGGCCACTGGTGGCACAAAGATGGGTTTGTGACATGTGGGTAAAGTGTGCAACTTCTGCAGAAGATAATAAAATCTAAGTACTTAGCCGTGTCCCCGATTATGGACAATACTGAGCAACTAAAGTTTGAAGCTATGGGAGATCTCGACATTCCAATTTCTAAAATAAAAACTTGATGCACTTGGGGGTACCAAGGAGCTCAAGGGATTTTGATAAAACTTGATGCACTTGGGGTTACCGAGGAGCTCAAGAGATTTGGTTAAAACTTGATGTACTTGGGGTTACCAAGGAACTCAAGAGTTTTTTGTTGAAAAGTTGAACACTTGGGGTTACCAAGGAGTTCAAGGAGATTTTGAGAATAATTTAAACATTTGGGCTTTACCAAGAAGTTTTCAAATATTTAATCAAAGGTAAAACCATTTTGAAAAGATAGGATAAATTATTGCTTTCTGCAAATGAGCCTCAAACCCTACTTAGCCAAATTGCATGTAATGATAGGATCCACTTATATTCAACTTAGTAGTGAAACTTGCCAGTACAATTCAAATGTATTGACCCTTGTGGCTGTAACTTGTAATGTTGCAGGTTTGATTGATTTTAGTGAAGAGTGATTGATTAGGATTACAAAGTCTACAACCAACATGTCTGCCTGTGGCACTTTGAAGATGAAGGACCCCATGCTTATAGTTATTCCGCTGCAATGTAATGTAATAGCCAAATGAGCTATGTAAAGATGTAATAAAATTATGTTATTCCTGGTTATAAAGATATATTATGACCTTTGTTTCTTGATATTACATCTAAACTGTGGATGCTAGCTATTGATCCAGGGACTAGCATTGTAAACACAGGGGACACCACCTTATGTTAATAAAGGTTGGGACACTCACTCTACAGCTTTAATCACTAATTTTCACATAACAAAAGTTTAATTTGGAAGATATATAAAAACATGAATATACTTGGAATGGTGTAACACACCATGCATAGGAATTTATAGTGGACTCTTTGGAATAACTTGGTTTCTTGGTAGTTGGATGCACGAGTAGAGATCATACTCAGTACAAGTGGAGACTAGCAACAGACTGGGAGCGACCAACTAAGAGAGCAATAATGGCCATAATCATGCAAAGCGACAAAACATTATTAATTAAAGCATAAAGTGGTATTACAAGTCAAAATCTAAATGATCATAGAGGCTAAGGTGACTGGTTCATAGTCTTAACATGGTGTAAGCATGTGCCAAGTCAACCCAAATAAAGCATCAAAGGAGAATACCACAATATTATGCTTTTGTATGCTAAAACAACGCATAATTCTTTGAAGGCACATTAAGCAATCTTAATTGTTTGGAACAAGTCATGCTACAACAATAATCACTAAGCATATGGTCAAAGCAACATCTAGCATGACATGATAAAGTCTAAGCCACAGTCAAAAGAAGCTCTCTTTTGTACCACTTAAGCATGAAGCTTCCTACTCTTTTCCAACACCAGTCGACTTATTTGAAACAACTCACAATGAATAATAAACAACAAAGATCAGTGAGCATGTCTCACAAACCCACAAATAAGAACTAAAAAGTTCTAAGCAAAAAGCACAAGAAAACTAAAGCTAAGCATAGTGCTAGCAAAAGAGAACACTCACGGAACAAAAAAAATGAAAACTAGAGTGTTCTAGACAATGAAGAACTAGGCATGACTTCTCCAAAATAGGAGTGTTGGAGTCCAGACAATTTATTCAACAAACCAAACAAAAATAAAACTAAAGAGAAAAACAAAGACACTCCAAGAACAACACAAAGTGCATGAAGCAATAAAAATAAAGTGTCTAGAAAGAGACCTGAGATTTTTATTGATAAAGAAGGGGATTCCTTTGGCATCCCCAAGCTATGACGCTTGTACCTCTTGAATATTTATTGGGGTGACACAGGTGGAATCCCCAAGCTTGAGCTTTTGTCCATTCTTCATCTCATCACATCATTCTTCCCCTACACTTAAATTTTTCCTTCATACAAAACTTCACACAATCTTCATTAGCAACATTAGTGTATTCAAGATAATAAGTTTTTGGGTTTAGTTTCAAAACAAGTAAAACTTTCATTGGAACACAAACTGTAGGGGTTCGTAGCATGGAAAACAAAAAAATTCTACCGCATGCACACAAACAAGCCAAGATCTATCTACTAGATTGTAGCAACGAGTCGATAGAAGCACTCACCCTCGAAGATTCCAAAGCGGTTAATGAGAGCAGATTCTCGTGGGTGATATAGTCGTACACTTGTCGATCTCAAGATCGCGTAGACGATCCTTCCAGCGCTGTGTTCCGGCAGCGCTTCCGTAGTCGGTCACACGTTCGGTACTCGATGAAGACCTTCCTCTCCCTTGTTCTAGCAGGCAACAGAGGTTGTAGTTCTCCCCTCGTGATTCTGGCAGCACGGCGGCGTGGTGTCGGAAGTAGAGGGAATATCCCGCAGGGCTTCGCCTAAGCCGAATGCGAGTTATGGTGGATTAGGGTTTCTCGGAGATCTAGGGTTTAGATGAACGGGAGGAGGAGGAGGAGGTGTCGGCGGCAGCTAGGGCGGCGGCGACGAACCGGCGGCGGCGCGGCGGCGGCTTGGGCGCGGCAGCGACGGCGGCGCGGGTGTGTGGAAATTCAATAACCAATAGAGGAATCTAGAAATTCATATGGCTCCCACATATTTCTACGATTACTTTGTGATCGAATGAACCACTTACATACGATACCAATTTCCCTTTGTCTCACGATAGTTTACTTATCCGAGGTTTTGATCGTCGGTATCTCTGCATACCTAGTTCAACCTCGTTACCGATAAGTACTATTTTCTCGTTCCCGTGATATGTCATTCCTTGTGAGCCAGTCACATGCTTGCAAGATAATTGGATGACATTCCACCGAGAGGGCCCAGAGTATATCTATTCGTCATATGGATGGACAAATCCCACTCTTGATCCATGTGCCTCAACCCATACTTTCCGAACACTCAATGCCACCTTTATATCCACCCAGTTACGTGTGTGGTGTTTGATGTCATTAAATCACCCTTCCGGTGATGGTGATTAACATGATCTCATGGTCGAAGGAATTAGGTTACTATGTATCAGAAAGCTTATAGCAAACAAACTATTGAAATGACTTGATCTTAATGCTACGCTTATCTATAGGAGTATGTCCATCATACCATTCTCCTAATGATCTGATCTTGTTATTAATAACATCTCAATGTTCATGATCGAGAAACCACGATCATCTATTTATCAACAAGCTAGTATTATAAAGAGGCTTTACCAGGGACTCTAATTTAGTTTACAAATCACACAAGTATTAATGATTCCGGTTAATACTATTATAGTATGAATGTAAACATTTATCATAAACACAAAGATATAATAATAACCACTTTTATTATTGCCTCTAGGGCATATCTCCAATAGTCTCCCACTTTCACTAGAGTCAACTAATCTAGATTACATGGTAATATACCGAACACCCATGGCGGTTTGGTGCTGGTCATGTTTTGCCCTCGGGAGAGGTTTAGTCAACGGATCCGCCACATTCAGATATGTGTGTACTTTGCAAATCTTTATGTCACCATCTTGGACATGCTCTCGAATAGCGTGAAAATGTAGCTTGATGTGCTTCAGCTTCTTGTGTGACCTTGGTTCTTGCGCATTGGCTATGGCGCCCATGTTATCACAGTAGATAGACATTGGGTCCAGCGCACTTGGAACCACACCGAGCTCTGTAATGAACTCCTTCATCCATATCGCCTCTTGTGAAGCCTCCGAAGCAGCTATGTATTCCGATTCACTTGAAGATCTCGCCACAACGCTTTGCTTTGCACTCCTCCAGCTAATTGTTGCACCATTCAAAGTAAATACATATCCACATTGAGATTTAGAATCATCCGGATCGGTGTTCCAACTAGCGTCGGTGTAACCATTAACAACGAGTTGTTCATCACCTCCATAAGAAAGAACCATATCCTTAGTTCTTCTCAAGTACTTAAGGATGTTTTTGACCGTTGTCCAATGATCCACTCGTGGATCACTTTGATATCTGCTAGTCAAACTAACAACATATGCAATGTCGGGTCTAGTATATAGCATGGCATACATTAGAGATCCTATGGCTGAGGCATAGGGAGTCTTACTCATCCTTTCTCTATCTTCTGCCGTTGCTGGACTTTGAGTTTTACTCAAGGTCATATTGGGCAACATGGGCAAGAACCCTTTCTTGCTATCTTCCATTCCAAACCTCTTTAGAACTTTGTCCAAATATGTACTCTGTGACAATGGTATTAGGCGTCTCGATCTATCTCTATAAATCTTTATGCCTAATATGTAAGCTGCTTCGCCAAGGTCTTTCATTAAAAAACTATTATTCAAATAATCCTTGACACTATTAAGAAGGTCTACATCATTTCCAATCAACAATATGTCATCTACATATAGTATTAAGAATGCTACAGAGCTCCCACTCACTTTCTTGTAAATACAAGCTTCTCCATAAGTTTGTATGAAACCAAAACTTTTGATTACCTTATCAAAACATTGATTCCAACTTCGGGATGCTTGCTTCAATCCATATATGGACCGTTGAAGTTTTCATACCTTGTTAGCATCTTTAGGATCGACAAAACCTTTGGGTTGCATCATATACAACTCTTCATCAATGTTTCCATTGAGGAAAGCCATTTTGACATCCATCTTCCATATCTCATAATCATAATATGCAGCGATTTCTAACATAATCCTCACAGACTTTAGCTTCTCTACTGGTGAGAAAGTCTCATCATAGTCAACTCCTTGACTTTGTCGAAACCCTTTTGCGACAAGTCGAGCTTTATAGACAGTAACATTACCATCAACATCTGTTTTCTTCTTGAAAATCCATTTGTTCTCGACAGCCTTTCGGCCATCCGGTAAGTCCACCAAAGTCCATACTTGGTTTTCGTACATGGAGCCAATCTCGGATTTCATGGCTTCTTGCCATTTATTGGAATTTGGGCTCATCATCGCTTCCTCATATGTCGCAGGGTCATCGGTGTTGTCCACCAACATGACACTCATAATGGGATCATACCAATCAGGAGTGGTACGAGTTCTCGTTGACCTGCGAGGTTCCGTAGTAACTTCAACCGAAGTTTCATGATCAACATCATTAGCTTCCTCTCTTATTGGTGTAGGCGCCACAGGAACCACTTCCGGTGCTGCGCTACTTCCAAGTTCGAGAGAAGGTTCAACAACCTCGTCGAGTTATACTTTCCTTCCAGTCACTTCTTTCGAGAGAAACTCCTTCTCTAGAAAGGATCCATTCTTGGCAACGAAGATTTTGCCCTCAGATCTATGATAGAAGGTATACCCAATAGTTTCCTTCGGGTATCCTATGAAGACGCATTTTTCCGCTTTGGGTTCAAGCTTGTCTGGCTGTAACTTATTTACATAAGCTTCGCAGCCCCAAACTTTAAGGAACGACAATTTAGGTTTCTTTCCAAACCATAATTCATACGGTGTCGTTTCAACGGATTTAGATGGTGCCCTATATAAAGTGAATGCGGCTGTTTCTAATGCATAACCCCAAAACGATAGCGGTAAATCTGTAAGTGACATCATAGAGCGAACCATATCTAAGAGAGTTCGATTACGATGTTCGGACACACCATTACGCTGTGGTGTTCCCGGCGGAGTCAATTGAGAAAGTATTCCACATTTCTTCAAATGCTCGCCAAACTCGTAACTTAGATATTCACCTCCACGATCAGATCGTAGAAATTTAATCTTCTTGTTACGTTGATTCTCTACCTCACTTTGAAATTCCTTAATCTTCTCGAAAGTTTCGGACTTATGTTTCATGAAATATATATACCCATATCTACTCAAGTCATCCGTGAAGGTAAGAACATAACGATAACCACCGCGCGATGCTACACTCATTGGGCCACACACATTGGTATGTATGATTTCCAATAAGTCCGTAGCTCGCTCCATCATACCAGAAAATGGAGTCTTAGTCATTTTACCCATCAGACATGCTTCGCATCTTTCAAGTGATTCGAAATCAAGTGATTCAAAAAGTCCATCGGAATGGAGTTTCTTCATATGCTTCACTCCAATATGACCAAGACAACAGTGCCACATATAGGTCGAGTTATCGCTCAATTTCAAACGTTTAGCTTCAATGTTATTAATGTGTGTATTTCCATAATCGAGATTCAATAATAATAGACCATCTATCAAAGGTGCATGTGCATAAAACATATTGCTCATATAAATCGAACAACCATTATTCTCAGACTTAAACAAGTAACTGTCTCGCAATAAACATGATCCAGATATAATGTTCATGCTCAACGCAGGCACCAAATAACAATTATTTAAGTATAAAACTAATCCCGATGGTAGATGAAGAGGTAGCGTGCCGACCGCGATCACATCAACCTTTGATCCATTTACAACGCGCATCATCACCTCGTTCTTCACTAGCTTCCGTTTATTCTGCAGTACCTGTTTCGAGTTACAAATATGAGCAACCGAACCAGTATCAAATACCCAGGCACTACTACGAGTACTAGTGAGATACGCATCAATAACTTGTATATCGGATATACCTTTCTTCTTGATGTTGTCGTTCTTCAAATCCGCCAAGTACTTTGGGCAATTCCGCTTCCAGTGACCTTCTCCCTTGCAGTAAAAGCACTCAGTATCAGGCTTAGGCCCAGCCTTGGTCTTCTTCACCAGCGCGGTAACTTTCTTACAGCCCTTCTTGAAGTTTCCCTTTTTCTTAGACTTGCCTTGCTTCTTGAATTTGGTGGTCTTTATTGACCAACAACACTTGGTGCTCTTTCTTGATCTCCACTTCTGTAGACTTCAACATGGAGAAGAGTTCTGGCAATGACTTGTCCATGTTTTGCATATTGTAGTTCATCAGGAAGTTCTTGTAACTTGGTGGTAGAGATTGGAGGACATAGTGAATCCCCAAAGCATTAGGAATCACTATACCCAAGCTTTGAAGTTTACTTGCGTGCCAGACATCTTAAGCACGTGCTCACTGACGGAGCTGCCCTCTTCCATCTTGCAATTAAAGAACTTTTCAGAAGCCTCATAACTCTCAACTGCCGCGTGAGCCTCAAATACCATTTTGAGTTCACGGACAATATCATGTGGGTCATGGTTCTCAAACCTTTTCTGAAGCTCCGATTCCAAACCATACAAGATAGCACACTGAACTGTGGAGTATTAATTCTTCCGAGCGAGGAAAACATTATTTACCTCATCAGTAGCATTAGATGCAGGCGGGTCACCCAGTGGTGCATCCAGCACATAGGTTAAATTACCAGCATTGAGGACAATCCTCAAATTGCGGAACTAATCCACGAAGTTGCTTCCATTGTTTTTCAACTTTTATTTCTCTAGGAACGCATTAAAATTGATGGTAGGGGCCGCCATTGATCTACAACATATTTGCAATAGTTTAGACTAAGTTTATGACAAATTGAGTTCTAATTAATAGTTAAATTAATCTAGGTGAACTCCCACTCAAAACAATATCCCTCAAATTGTTTTAGTGATCACACGAACCAAATCCACCACATCAAAAACGATCATCACGAGAGTTGATGTAGCTTCAATGGCGAACAATCAACATGTTCATCATATCTACTATATGACTCATGCTTTACCTTTCGGTGATCCATGTTCCGAGACCATGTCTGTACATGCTAGGCTCGTCAAGATCAAACCTTAGCTTCCGCATGAGCAAATCTGGCTTGCTCACGCTGTATACACTCGCAGAATCTAACACACCCGATCAACACGTGGTGCTTCGAAACAACGAGCTTTAGCAACGGTGCTTACTAAGGATGAACACTTTAAAACTTGAAATTTTGTGCTTGAGGGATCATCTTATAATGCTACCGTTGCAAACTAAGCAATACAAGATGCATAAAAGGATTAACATCACATGCAATTCATAATATGTGATATGATATGGCATTTCTTCTTGTGCTTCCGATCTCCATCTTCGAGCACGAACATGATCTCCACCATCACCGGTATGGCGTCAAGGTCAATGGCGTCGTTTCATGGTTGTCGTCCACCAGCTTCAACTATTACAACTACTTTGAATAGACACGCATGTCTTTACGAAATTTAAAAGACAACCATATGGCTCCTGCCGGTTGCCAACTTACAATAATGAACATTGCATACATCATATATAATCACAATCATGGCCATATCACATCACAGCACACCCCTGCAAAACAAAGTTAGACGCCTCTAATTTTCTTTGCATATTTTATGTGGTTTGGGGATTTCAATAAGTGTCGTTCTAACTTACGAACAAGAACCACAACGTTGATGCTTGAACTATCAAGTGCCCGTTGTAAATTGAATCTATACTATGATGGGAGAGACAGACATCCGCAAAGCCACTTCTGCAATACAAGTTGCATGTTGAGCATGGAGCAAGTCTCATGAATGATATCATGTAAGGTTAGCCCGGGCCGGTTCATCCCATCATACCGCAAGATGCAAAGTACACAAAAAGCAATTGATAATAAAAGCACCACCGCCCACAATGACCATCGTGTTCTACTCGTGCAACAGATCTACATATAGACACGGCTCTGATACCACTGTAGGGGTTCGTAGCATGGAAAACAAAAAATTTATACCGCATGCACACAAACAAACCAAGATCTATCTACTAGATTGTAGCAACGAGTCGATAGAAGCACTCACCCTCGAAGATTCCAAAGCGGTTAACGAGAGCAGATTCTCGTGGGTGATGTAGTCGTACACTTGCCGATCTCAAGATCGCGTAGACGATCCTTCCGGCGCTGTGTTCTGGCAGCGCTTACGCAGTTGGTCACATGTTCGGTACTCGATGAAGATCTTCCTCTCCCTTGTTCCAGCAGGCAGCGGAGGTTGTAGTTCTCCCCTCGCGATTCCGGTAGCACGACGACATGGTGTCGGAAGTAGAGGGAAGATCCCGCAGGGCTTTGCCTAAGCCGGATGCGAGTTATGGTGGATTAGGGTTTCCCGGAGATCTAGGGTTTAGATGACCGGGAGGAGGAGGAGGTGTCAGCGGCGACTAGGGCGGTGGCGACGAACCGGCGGCGGCGGCACGGCGGTGCGGCGTGGGCGCGGCGGCAACGGCGCGGGTGTGTGGGGAGGGCTTGGCTCTTGTGTGGTGTTGGGGCAGCCCTCCCCCTCTATTTATGAGAGGGAGGGGCAGCCTTGGGAGGGGTGGGTTTGAATCCAAACCCAAACCCAAGTTGGATTGAGAGAAGGACTTGTTTCTTCTCCCACTAGGAAACCATTGTTCCAGTTTGACTTTTCAAACTTCCCGTTTGACTTTCAGTTTAGAGCTTTATTTCTCTCTTGCAAATGTCAACACCAAGTGACCTAGGATATGATCCAATCATTCCACATATCCATGACACATTCATGGACCATTCCCCTCCCGGACCGGTAAACCTTCTAGACCCTTCTAGAACCTCTCCGATGAAATCATCGGAAACTTTCCCGAACTCCAAAATAGGACTTTCCTTATATGAATCTTATTCTTCGGACCATTTCGGATCTCCTCGTGATATCCCGGATCCCATCCGAGACTCCGAACAACATTCGGTATCCCTACTAACATTCCATATCTACTAAACAACATCGAATCCTTAAGTGTGTCTCCCTACGGTTCGTGAATTATGCGGACATGACCAAGACACTTCTTCGATCAATAACCAATAGAGGAATCTGGAAATTCATATGGCTCCCACATATTTCTACGATTACTTTGCGATCGAATGAACCACTTACATACGATAGCAATTTCCCTTTGTCTCACGATAGTTTACTTATCCGAGGTTTTGATCGTCGGTATCTCTGCATACCTAGTTCAACCTCGTTACCGATAAGTACTATTTTCTCGTTCCCGTGATATGTGATTCCTTGTGAGCCATTCACATGCTTGCAAGCTAATTGTATGACATTCCACCAAGAGGGCCCAGAGTATATCTATCCGTCATATGGATGGACAAATCCCACTCTTGATCCATGTGCCTCTGTAAGGTTCCCAACCTTTAATAAGGTAGAGATCCCTGTGTTTACAATGCTAGTCCCTGGATCAATAGCTAGCATCCACAGTTAAGATGTAATCAAGAAACAAAGGTCATATTACAACTTTATAACCAGGAATAAAATAATTTATTACATCTTACATAGCTCATTTGGCTATCTAATTACAATGCAGTAGAATATAACAATAGCATGGGGTCCTTCATCTTCAAAGTGCCACAGGCAATCATGTTGGTTGTATACTTGTAATCCTATTCAACACACTTCACTAACATCAAACAAACCTGCAACATAATAAGTTGCAGCCACAAGGGTCAATACATTTGAATTGTATTGGCAAGTTTCACTACTATGTAGAAATAAGTGGATCCTATCATTACATGCATATTTGGCTAAGTAGGGTTTAGGCTCATTTGCAGAAAGCAATATAGTTTTGTCCTATCTTTTCAAAATAGTTTTGATCTTTTGTCAAAATCTTTCTGAACTCCTCAAAAATCTCCAAGTGCTTCTAATCCCTTGTTGTCACCTTCAAGTTTTACTTTGAGAAAATGGAATGTCGAGATCTTCCATAGCTTCAGGCCTTAGTTGCTCAGTATTGTCCATAACCGGGGACACGGCTAAGTACTCAGAATTTTTGATCTTCTGCAGAAGTTGTACACTTTACCCACATGACACAATCTTGGTGATAAGTACTCACCAAGATGGAGTACTGGCAGATCGAGAATGTGACAAAGTCTTTCCATAGGAGTCCTCCTAATACACAATGCTAGCTTGTCATCCAGGCACCAATGTAGGGATATATTCCCCTTACACAATTCTAGTCAACTTGAAGATGCCAATGCATGGGTCTTCCACTATATAGTTGACTAAGCCAGAGCCCATTTAGCATGTGGATGTACACGGAAGCCACTATACGAGAAACATGTTCAATCTCTAAGTCCCTGGGTGGTTTTCTTCTAGTGCACATACAAAAAGAGATAGCCATATAAACATGGTTCCTTTTGTTGCCAATATGTCCAATCTTGAGTATCCTTGTCCACCCAGGTGGTTCATTGAGTACTTGTTTTATTATATAAAACTTACATCTTTTCAACTCTTCATATAGTCATAACATGTATCCCATCCCAAATATATAGCAGGGCTAAGCATACTACAACTACAATGTTTCCACTAAGGAATATATAAGGGTATCCTATTAGGATTTAGCATAGCTTAAAATATAGTAGTCCTTTCCATGCATGTTACAAAATCCACTAAGTGTAATGAAAATAGTAGCACATGGATGATAGTGTCACTTGCCTTTTTAGTAGAGAATGCTGGTTCACTTCTTGATCTTGCTAATATCACACTCTTCTAATTTCACTACAAATCAATCAAGCAAACATATATTCAACTAGCATTCAAACAATTTGTCATACATAAAATAACAAAAACAAGGTCATGCATGCAAGCATGCAAAAGATAGTTTTATTTGTAAAAGTGGTTTCTATTAGGCTCTTAAACATTTTAAAGTTCAAAGTGGTCATTTACTAAAGTGGTAAAACCATTTGCAAAAGGTTTCATCTCTAAAACATTTTTAAATCAAATTATTATTTCATGTGGTGGAAAATGCTTTTAGCAAAGAAATATTCTTTAAAGGGTTCACCAAAAATATCTTAATTCTCAAAACTTGGTGTTTAGGGTCAGAAGGTTTGAATCAAATCATTTCCCAAAGGTTTTACTCAAAATTCATTTCTAAACTAAAAACAATATTTTTATTTGACTAGAAATGTGCTAATTCAAATATTTACTCTTTAACTTCACAAAATACATTTTTAAATCCATAAGTTGGCTCCTATGGTCAGTAGGTTCACAACAAACCATTTTGCAAAGATTTCATCTAAAAAATGTATGTAGAACAATTTTTATATTCAAATTAAGCCTACACAAGTTTCTGCAATTTCAACCAATTTTCCAGAAGAAAATCATTAAACAAAGTGCATGGTTGCAAAGTACTTGTTCTGCTGAATCCATTGATATAAAATTTGCAAAATTTGGACGTGTATAATTAAAGTTATGAATTTTACAAGTTTGCAATTCAAATAGATTCTATTTTCTGTTTTTTAACAAAACCTTGTCCACGTGGTGCATTCCTATTGGTCGATACCGTTTCGTTTGGATCGAGCTGTTCTGACCGCAGGATCTCACTTAATCGCACGGCACAGATCACACGTACCCCTTCGGTTAAGTCAATCTATCGCGTCCACTGGATCACGATCTAACGGCTCAGAGCGCTATGACCAAGTTCTGGCGGCGCTGCGACGGTGGGCGGCGGCGGCGCGCTCGGGAAGGAGGTTTCCGGCGAAGCTAGGAAGCGTAGGAGAGAGATAAGACCATTACCAAACTCGCTGTGACGTGCTGAAGCTCAAGGTGGTTGAAGTGGACGAAGGGGCGCTCAGAGCTGCTGGCAATTCCTCGCCGGAGTCGCCGTTGGCGTCGGGCACGCTCTGATGTCGGAGACGAGGCTGCAGGTCGCCCTAAGGCAAACGGGAGGGGGCGTTAGATGCGTACAAGCATGGGGAGTACGGGAGTTTCATTGAGAGGGCTCGGGGCGGTCTGGGCTTACCAGGGGGACTCGCCGGAGAAACGGCTGAAGACGGTGGCGCTCTGATGTTGACGAAGCTGAGCTTCTAGAGCGCGCGGGAGCTATGGGCAGGTGCGCCTGACGATGGGAAATAATCTCGCGTGCTCTGTGAGGAGAGGGGCGGCTGCGGTTCGCTGGAATTGGCCGGGAACTCCGTCGGAGACAGAGGTGGTGTGGGGGCAAATTCGAACAGCCCTGGGGCAGAGAAGGAGGGGCGAGTGAGGGGAAAGAGAGAGGAGAGCGTGGCGTTTATGTATGCGTGGTCACCGGAGGAGTTAAGCCTGCCAATTAAGCGAATTCAACGCCGGAGTAAATCGCCTGGAAACGGCAGCCAGGAGCTGGCCGCGGGTGGAAACGAAGCACAGTTGTGTGGGGTCTATCTGTCAGCGAGGTGGAGGAAGTGGGAGTGGGGTCCAGTCGTCAGTTGCTGAGTGGGTTAAGTCGCGAGTAAGAAAATGTTTCGCTGCAGGGTGAGTAGCTGGGCTAGGTTGCTGGGCTGGGTAGGGCCTGGTAGTGGGCTGTGTATGTTTCTATTTTCTTTATCCTGAAAGCTTTTTCTTTTTCCAATATGAATTTCTGTTTTGATTTTCAAACAAATAATTCAAACTTCAATTCAAATCAAACCACCACCAAACTTTAGGTATAGATTAATTATGTTTAACAACATTATCCAAAGTCCAAAACAAAATAATTTTTATTATTTTTAGGATCCATTAACAATTAAATAAAAAGACCTTAGTCATTATTTCAAATAGGGTTTAATTTATTTTTAAAACTCTATTTGAAATCTAAACCAAACTAAAACCTTTTCAGTAGGTTTCATTTGAAAAACAAAACACTTGGAAATCTTATTTAAAATAAATTAACAAGTTTTAGTGTTTATTTAAAATGGGAAAAACCTTTACTTTAATAAAGTTGGATATTAATAAATCCTCGTTATTTTATTTAAATAAACCTTTCCTCTTTTTTATCAATTAGAAATATTTTATTTCAAAAGCTTGGCCAAGATTTAATTTGGATCTATAAAATAATCCTTATTTATAATTCTACCTTTTCTTTTGAAAACCAAATCTTTTTATTAAAAGATCCAAAAATATTAATTCCAACTATCATAACTTTATTTATTATTTTTTTATCTTTTTAAATCCCTTTAAGATTTTATTTGACCAAAATGGTTTTGATGTTTCCAAATGGAATCAAAAAGTTTCTTCTCACCCTAAAATCAACAATTGTTTATTTGTTTATTTATTTTTCACATTTCAAAATTTAGAAAATTTTGGGATGTGACAGCCTCAACCCATACTTTCCGAACAGTCAATGCCACCTTTATAGCCACCCAGTTACGGTGTGGTGTTTGATGTAATCAAAGCATCCTTTCGGTGATGGTGATTAAAATGATCTCATGGTCGAAGGAATTAGGTTACTATGTATTAGAAAGCTTATAGCAAACAAACTATTGAAATGACTTGATCTTAATGCTACGCTTATCTATAGGAGTATGTCCATCATACCATTCTCCTAATGATATGATCTTGTTATTAATAACATCTCAATGTTCATGATCGAGAAACCACGATCGTCTATTAATAAACAAGCTCGTATTATTAAGAGGCTTCACTAGGGACTCTAATTTAGTTTACAAATCACACAAGTATTAATGTTTCTGGTTAATACTATTATAGTATGAATGTAAACATTTATCATAAACACAAAGATATAATAATAACCACTTTTATTATTGCCTCTAGGGCATATCTCCAACACAAACTACTATAGCAATTTCTTTTAAAAGCTCAAGTGATCAAAGAGAACTCAAAAAGAAACCCATAAGAGGCAAATGCAAATAATGGCAGAAATCTGTCAAAATAGACCAGCAGATAAAAACCGATTTTTTTTGAAGACCTTCTGTTGCTCAAATTGAAAGGTGAGAAACTAAAAAAAGGTAGATAATAACCTGGGGAAAATTCACATAAAATTACAGCTCAATCCGACTTGCTGGGAATTTTCACGAATTTTTACAGTAAAGCACAAAAATCTATTTCGGGACATCAACTTCCCCAAATCTTACTTCTCTGTCATTAGAGGTTATTTTTGGCACAAAAGCCACACAAAAAGGATAAGGAGAGGTTATTACAGAGGCAATAACTTCCAAGACTCAACAAAAGAAAAACTTACTGAAAATAAAAATAGTTTGGGTTATCTCCCAATAGTACTTTTGTTTAACGCCTCTAAGTTAGGCATATGAAGCAAGAATCAAGTATTTTCGAATGAAGAAGCATTAGCATAAAATTTTGTTTTAATATGAGAGACAAAATATATCTTATCTCTCTTTTTAGTGAAGTGTTCTATACCTTTCTTGAGTGGAAATTGATATTTAATGGTGCCTTCCTTCATATCAATAATGGCACCAACAATTCTAAGAAAAGGTCTTCCCAAAGTAATAGGACAAGAAGCATTGCATTCAACATCCGAAACATAAAAATCAACAGGGACAAAGTCATTGTTAACCATAATAAGAACATCATTAATACTCCTCATAAGTTTCTTTTTAGCATTATCATCAAGATGGACATGCAAATAACAATCTTCCAATGGTGGCAAATCAAGCATTTCATAAATTTTTCTAGGCATAATAGAGACACTAGAACCAAGTTCACATAAAGCTTTGAGATCAAAATCATTCACTTTCATATTAATGATGGGTTCCCAACCATCTTCTAATTTCCTAGGAATAGAAGCTTTATGTTTTAATTTTTCTTCTTTAATTTTAATGAGAGCATCTGTAATGTGTTTTATAAAAGCCATATTCATAGAACTAGCATTAGGACTTCTAGCAAGCTTTTGTAGGAACATAATTACTTTAGAAATATTGCAACCATCAAGATCAAAATCAAAATTAGCATCCAAGGTAGTAGAACTATTGTTTCCCATATTTCGAAAAATTTCAGCATTTTTATTGGGTTTAGGCATTGTTGCAAAAGGAATGGGGACTTCTTGTGGTTTGCTAGCATCAACATTGGTGGTGGTAATAGTACAAATACTACTATTTCTAGCAATTTCATCTTCTCTTTCCCACTCAGCATGCAATTTATCTAACAATTTAACATTTTTATCAATTCTAACTTGTATGGCATTAGTAGTAGCAAAGGGATTTTCCATGGTTTCAGGTTTAGCAACCATTTTATTAATCAAAGAGGATTGTGCTTCAGACAAAGATGATTTTTTTCATCATTTGAAAGTTTTTCCTCAATAGTTTTGTTGCAAGTAGTTTGTTTACTAATAAAATATTTAAGCATGAGTTCAAGTTCAGAGGGAGCACTTCTATTGTTGTTGTTGGAATTTCCATAAGCATTACCATTATTGGGAGGATATGGCCTATAATTATTATTACCAAAATTGTTCCTATAGGCATTGTTGCTAAAATTGTTATTTCTAATGAAGTTCACATCAACTTGCTCTCGTTGAGCAACCAAAGAAGCTAAAGGAACATTTTTTCGATCAATATGAGCTTTTCCATTAACAAGCATAGACATAATAACATCAATTTTATCACTCAAGGAGGAGGTTTCTTCAAAAGAATTTACCTTCTTACCTTGTGGATTTTCTCTCAGTGTGCCATTCAGAATAGTTAACCATCATATTATCAAGGAGCTTTGTTGCAGCACCCAAATTAATGGTTATAAAGGTACCTCTAGCAGCAGAATCCAACAGATTTCTTAAAGAAAATTTAGACCTGCATAAAAGGTTTGGATAATCATCCAAGCAGTCAGTCCATGAGTGGGGCAATCTTTAACAAAGATTTCATTCTTTCCCAAGCTTGAGAAACATGTTAATTATCAAATTGTTTAAATTTCATTATTTCACTTCCCATAGATATAATCTTAGCAGGAGTATAATACTTTCCAATAAAACCATCTTTGCATTTAATCGAAGTATCAATACAATTTCTAGACAAAG
Source organism: Avena sativa (assembly GCA_916181665.1). Lineage (NCBI taxonomy): Eukaryota > Viridiplantae > Streptophyta > Magnoliopsida > Poales > Poaceae > Avena > Avena sativa. The sequence goes on from OV702293.1 coordinate 423,494,697, forward strand.
ATAGCAACCATTCTTTAGCTTTTCCTCTCAAAGTGAAAGGAAGCAATTTAAGCTTAAGAATATCTCCATCTACATCCTTACATTTTTTGCATCTCACAAAGTTCAACAAAATTATTAAGATGAGCAGCAGCATCATTAGAACTAGCACCAGAAAATTGCTCTTTCATAACAAGATTCAGCAAAGCAGGTTTAATTTCATAAAAATAGCATCACGAATAGGTGGAGCAATAGGTGTGCACATAAAATCATTGTTGTTTGTGCTAGTGAAGTCACACAACTTAGTGTTTTTAGGAGTATTCATTTTTTCAAAATTAAAGCAAGCCAACAGAAATAGCAACTAAAGTAGAAACTAATTTTTTGTGTTTTTAATAAAAAGAAGCAAACCAGTACAAAAATATATTTTTGGATTTTTGATAAAAAGAAACAAGCAAAATAAACTAAGCAAAACAAAAACAAAGTAAAGAGATTGGTTGCGAGAGACTCCCTTGCAAGAATCTTCTTTCTCCCGGAAAAGTGATTGACGAGGAGGAAGATATTGAAGCTGTCCTTATCTCCCTGGCAATGGCGCCAAAAAGTGCTTGATGGCTCAGGTATGTAGAGCTCGTTGGGAAACCCAAGAGGAAGATATGATGAGAACAGCAGCAAGTTTCCCTCAGTTATGAAACCAAGGTTATCAAACCAGTAGGAGTAAGGAAACAACTCCAAGGTGTTTCTAGCAACTTGGAACCTGCACAACAAAACCACAGAACATTGCCCCAATTTACAGTGAGGTTGTCAATCTCACTGGTTTTGCTGAAAACAAAGGATTAAACATATAGTGTGGAAGATAGTAATTGCTTGTAGAAAGTAAACAGTAAACAATAAATGGAATATCAATGATAAAGGAATGGATAGGGGTCCACAGTTGATGACCCACAAGTATAGGGGATTGCAACAGTCTTCGCAAGTAGTATTACCCAATTTATTGATTCGACACAAGGGGAGCCAAAGAATACTTGCAAGCCTTAACAACTGAGTTGTCAATTCAGCTGCACCTGGAAATAGTTCTTGCTCATAGAAGTTTATCAGTAGAAACAGTTTGGTAGTAGCAACAGCAAGAGTGAAACATGAGCAATAGTAATAGTAACGGTAACAGTAGGATTCGAGTGCGATAGGCATAGGTATGGATGGACGGGCATTGCATGGACGAGTCTAAACATGTAACTTCAAGATCTAGGGCATTGCAAATAAATAATAACAAGCATCCAAGTACTAAACAATCCTAGGCATGTGCTCCAAATATAGTCATACGTGCTCGCAATGAGAACTTGCACAACATCTTCTGCCCAGCCAGTCCGTGGCAGCGGGACCTCTAGGGAACTACTGGCAATTAAGGTGCTCCTTTTAATAGAGCACCAGAGCAAAGCATTAACACTCCATGAACACATGTGATCCTCACACCACAGCCATCCCCTCCGGTTATCCCAATTATTGTCACTTTGGGACCTTTGGATCCGGACAATGATATGTGTACACAACTTGCAGGTAAGATCACAAACAATACTATCATAATGATTCAATAATAAGTTTAGATCTGAGATCATGGCACTCGGGCCCTAGTGACAAGCATTAAGCACAACAAGTTGCAACAAAGTCAAATAGCACTAATAGAGATACTAGGCACTATGCCCTAACAGATCTTATTCGATTACATGATAGAACTCATCCAATCCCTACCATCCCCAAGCCTACAGCAGGGGATTACTTACTCATGGATGAGGGAAACATCGGTGGTTGATGGAGATGCGTTGGTGGTGACGATGGCGATGATCCTCTCCAAATTCCCCGTCCCGGCAGGGTGCCAGAACGGAGTTTCTGGATTCGAATCTTGGTTTCTGGTGGCGGCGGAGCGGAACTCTTTCTAGAAAACTATTGAACCCCCCCTCTGTTTTTAGGTCGAAAGGCAACTTATAGGCGTAGAGGGAGGCCGAGGGGGTGCCTGGGGTGGCTGCACCCCTCCAGGCGCGGCCAGCGGTGGGCCTGCGCATGGGGTGGGTGTGCCCTCCCCCGAGGCCTCCTCTCCATCTCGTCTTATGGCTCCGTGGATCTTCTGGTGAAATATATTTTTTGGCATATTTTCTGGGATTTTTCCTGATAGTTGATTTTCTGCACAAAAACAAGACACCAAGGTAATTCTGCTGAAAACAGCGTCAGTCTGTGTTAGTTGTATCCAAATCACACAAGTTTAGAGAAGAAACAATAGCAAAGTGTTCGAGAAAGTAGATACGTTTTGGACGTATCAACTCCCCCGAGCTTAGCTTATTGCTTGTCCTCAAGCAATTCAGTTGAAAACTGAGTGCGATAAAAATAACTTTCACGAACACTTTGCTTCATAAGATGTAAATATTCTCAACACAGGAGTAGATGCTTAGACAATTCATAATAAGGAGTATGCAACTAAGTCTACTCAATAGTCATTGCAAGCTATGAAGAGAAACCAACTCAATAATAATAAGTAGCATGAAACATAAAAATAAGCAACATTGCAATGCTCATAATAAGGTATGATAGAGTGGTATCTCGCTTGACTTTGTTTCAAGAGCGCAATATAAATGCCAAGGCACCCCTGAAGTTCACATGAAGACTAGGAGTAAAGATATCAGAGATACAAGCATCAAAGTCATGACATAATTAACCAAGTTTTGGAACAAACACAAGAATGGCAACTATGCTCTCAAGAAGGTGCTCATAGAATAAGTGGTGACTCAACAAAGTTGTGAAAATGGTTTTTGAAAAGTTTGAAAGGCTTCCCAATACTGAAAGGAAGGTACTCATTAGCTTTGAGCTCTCATTGCCCCTATAATAGGCATCTTCATGTGGTTAAGGTGAAAGTGAGGTCCACTCTGAATCATATGCTTGACAGACCATAGACTGGAAATCCCAAGTCCCTTGAGTACGAGGTTCGCTCCGCCTGCTACTCAACTTTGGTCACCTGAAAGTTCTTGTCATTGTAAATACATGCATATCATCGAGAACCGCCAATAGGGTACCCCTTGCACATGGTACATGAGCTTTACCATAACCAAAATGACAAGGCAAGCAGACAATGAGCATCTCAACAATCTTTTTATTTACCATATGCATAGCTTTTTATTGAGGATGCTTCATAGATGCTCATTATGGTGATGCTGCAAGTTTCCACCATGATTAGTCATGGCTTAGGCTAGCGGCCCAGACGTTTCTCTAACACAATGTATAGACTCCATGAACTCAAAACCTCCCCTTTTATTTCACATTGTCGACATCCGTAAACAAAAGAGCAAGGTATCAACTGGATAGGATATCCAACATGTGTTGAAAGCGTTCCTCGTGACAACATGGTTCTGCTAACTCTCAGCATATAATTTGCAAGCATATAACTTTCATGGACAAGTCACAATGGTTCAGAATTATTAAGCGCAAAGAATAAAGTGTGACATCAAGTTCGTGGGAGCTCTACTAACTAACTTTCTCAAAACAGACAAACATTTTATTTTGGAAGAAAACACGGCATATATAAAATATGCTCTGAAGTAGCAAATGATGCTAATAGGTAGGTATGGTGGACACAGCTGGCAATATTGGTTTTGGGGAGTTGGAAGCATAGGTAGAGCACATACTCAGTGCAAGTGAAGGCTAGCAATAGAGAGGGAGCGACAAACGAGAGAGCAATAACTGTCATAATCATGCTTGCAACAAAACAAGACTAATTATGACATGAAAGTGATACAAGAACTCCGAGGCAAAATAAATCATCGAGGCTTACTAACTATTTATTAGTCATATGCATGCGTGAGCATGTGCCAAGTCGATTCACATGAACAGTCAGAGGAGGATACCACAATATCATACCAAAATATGAATAAAACAATGCAAGCAAACATTCATATGACATGCTACAAACTATTAGCAAGCTGGAGCTAATCATAGACAAGCAAGAACTACTAAACATCCATAATGACATACACCTTACACAAACATGCTAAGCATGCTCACAATGAAGAGTATATGTACAAAAATTAAACAAATAGAGTTCGTTACCAGCCTCTTGCCACACCTCAAGTTGTCTTAATCTTCATTATTGCCCTTCATTTGTGTGACTTGAATAATTAACATGAACCAAAATCCACTGAGGACAGCTGAACCCTGCAAAGAACTCACAAAACCAAAGAAGAACAACAAATATTTTTGGTGTTTTCGATTTTTTTAGAAACAAGCAAACAAAGAAACCAAACAAAAACAAAGCAAACCAAACAAGCAAAATCTTTTTGGATTTTTTCTTTTAAGGCAAACCAAAGCAAAGAAACAAACCAAGAGAAACAATGAAAATATTTTTGGTATTTTTGTGTTTTTGAGAAAGAAGCAACAAAAACCAAAAACAAATCGAAACAATGGATGTACAAAGAACCGACCGAACATGATATATATATGAGTGTGATGTCGGTGTACCTCCCCCCAAGCTTAGGCTTTTAGCCTAAGTGGGGCTCAATCCCATGGTGCCCAAGTAGATGCACCTCAGTAGTATGTCGAGGAAGCTCCCTCGTCCTGGTACGAGCTCGTGGCCTCCCCTGTGTAATACGCAGAGGGGTCGTATGATGGTGCTTCCTCCTGATAGTGCCCGTGGAAGTTAAGAGAGCGCAGCTTGTCATCCATCTCCGCCTTCGAGGAGACCAAGGTCCCTGAGAAATACCGAACAAAGTGGTTTGGGGTACAGGGATCTCTCTCTCTTCCCCATCAATAAACAACATTCTATAAACCAAGTTCTCAAGAGTAGAGCTAGTGGTGACAAAGTGGTGCGCCTTCATGGCAGCAAGATCAATCCTCTGAGGAGCCAAAACTGTATCATGTGGATCAACAGCAATGTTCAAGGCAGCAGTAACACGAGTAGCAATAATTCCCCCATAAATGGGTCCCTTAGCAGCTAAACGACGAGCAATGAGGGAACCACGATTATACGTATCCTCATTGTTGAGCGCAGCAGCTAAGAAGGCCAATTGATAGTTGGAAATATTACTAGTGTTCTCCCTACCAAAAACATTGGTGGCAAGATAGTAGGCAAAGTACCTGATGGCTGGAAGTTGAATATTCTTTATCTTTCCTCGTTGAGCTCTGCGGTCATCATCATTGGTTATTCCTCGGTAAAGCTCCAACAAATCAGCGGGAAGAGCTGGAATCTTCTTTGATGACCCAGCTGTACCAAGTCCCAGGGCCTTGCAAAATTGCTTCAAAGTCATAGAATGAGCCCTGCCATATATTTTGAAAGACACAGTAGGCTTGAACACACTATTAGTAAAGGAGAAACTCTCCACAAATGTTTTAGTAAGCAAAGAATATTGTGCGCTCTCATCCCGCATGTAACTTGTTAGTCTATCCCTCTGAATCAAAGTCATAAAATCGTTAAGAATCCCAGCAACTCGCAAGAAAGTTTGGCAAGGAAAGGTGGAGGGGTGCGCATCCCCTTCATCTCCCTCGTCACCAAATCGTAGAGTGATGAGATCCTTGTTGTATGAGGATCTAGTACTGGTAGATGGCCTTGGAAGCCTTGCCCTTCTAGGTGCATCACTCTCAAATATATCACCAAATGTGTGGTGGTCCATGACTTCACTTTTCTGAAATTTTAAATAACCATCAAACCAAGTGATTTCTAAGTTGATAAAATGATGAGCAACTACTATAGGAACTTGCTAGAGGACTACATATGCATCAAAACAAAGTTTATAAGCATAGAACAAGCAAGCAAGCTCAAAAAAATTGCCACCTATAGAAGCAAAATACTCAAGATACCATCTACCAATCACAAATCTAATTGGACAAGTGGAGGAGGCACATACCAAGGAGCAAACCCTCCAAAAAACAGCACTTGAGATGGGCTGAACAAGGAGATCGAAAATCGTGAGCAAGAACAGCAAGAACTCGAGCTTGAGAAAGTTTTCCGGTGTTTTTCGGGAGAGAGAAAGAAGATGGCTTTGAGGAGGCAGCCTGGAGGGGCCAAGGTGGGCCAGACCCTCCCAGGCGCCGCCACTTGGTAGGCCGCGCCTACCATGGGTGTGGTGGCCTGGGGTGGCCCCTGGATCACTTCATGTGCCTCTCTGCCCCTTTGTTTGAGGAAAAATTTATTTTGAATTTTCTAGGATTTTTCGGGAAACTTTATTTTTGGCCAATTTTCAGGGTATGAAAATTGATTTTCTCGCAGAAATAGTTTTTTCAGAAGAAACAAAAGCAAACCAAAAGCCAAACTACAGGAGCTCTAAGAAACTCAAACAAGCAAAGAACTAGCAAAACTAAAGCTAAATCAAAGACTAGGAAGGATAAAGTAAAAGAAAGTAAGTATAACCATAGTGGAAACATTATTTTGTTCACTAAAATCCTTTTGTTAACAAGATTGATCAAGTCTTGTTACCAAAACAATCTTATATGAAGCAAAACTTTGCATTCCACAAGGTGATTATGTTACCTCATACTTGATAGCAATGGTCTCAATCATAATAGTTTCAAAATTTTCTTGTGGAATGGGACAATATATTTCTCCAACCTTAATGCTCTCAATATTTTCAATGGAATTCAGGCAATATCTCTTAACAACCTTCTTGGGGAAATACATAGTGTGCTCTTTGTCATTAATATTGAATGTTACTTTTCCTTGATTGCAATTGATGACAGCACCTGCAGTATTAAGAAAAGGTCTCCCAAGAATAATAGACATATTATCATCTTCAGGAATTTCAAGCACAACAAAATCAGTTAAAACCATGCAATTATGAGCAACTTGAACAGGAACATCCTCACATATACCAACCGGAATAGAGTTGACTTATCAACCATTTGCAAAGATATATCGGTTGGTATCAACTTTTCTAGCTGGAGTCTCTTGTAGAGAGAAAAAGGCATAACACTAACTCCAGCTCCGAAATCATATAAAGCAGTTCTAACATAATTATTCTTAATGGATCAAGGAATAGTTGGTATACCTGGATCACCAAGTTTCTTTGGAACCTTACCATTGAAGGACTAATTAGCAAGCAAAGTAGAAATCTCCTCATTAGGAATCTTCCTTTTATTAGAGACAATATCCTTCATATACTTTGAATAAGGAGGCAATTTAATAGCATCAGTCAAATGAATTTGCAAAAATAAAGGTTTCATCCACTCACAAAACTTGTTGTACTGTTCCTCCTCCTTTGACTTGTGTTTCTTACCTGGAAAAGGCATAGGTTTCTGCACCCAAGGTTTTCTCTCTTTACCATGTTTATTAGCAATAAAATATTCCTTTGTGTACCTAGTGTTCTTAGTGTGCTTATCATGTTCTTCCTCACCTTCCTCCTTATCAGGAGACTCATTTTTATCATTACCACTCTCAGTTTCAGCATCAGAGACAGATATATATTAGGATCTACAGCAGGTTCAAGTGGTTCCTCAACTCTCTTATGTTTCTTTTTCTTCCTCTTACGAGGACTACCACTATCTTCACCTTGTTGGGCATCCTGCTCTATTCTTTTAGGGTGTCCTTCAGGATATAAAGGATCTTGAGTAGCTATACCACTCCTAGTTCTAATTCCATCAGCATGTTTATCTCCTGAAGCATTAACTAGCATATCCTTTTGCACCTTAGCAAGTTGATCAAGTTGAGTTTGAACCATTTGAAAGTGTTTACAAAGAATTTTATATCATTAGAAGTTCTTTCCACAATATCTTTCAACTCATGGATAGCTCTAGAGTTTTCCAATAAATGATTCTGAACTTGTTTATTAAAATGACCTTGTTTTACAATAAAAATGTCAAGTTCCTCTAAACATTGATCAGGAGGCTTACCATAAGGAATATCACCTTCATCAAAGTGTTGGAGAGAGTGTACCTCAATAGTAGATGAGTGGGGAATTGGCTTACATAATTCTTCTATAGGAGGTAAATTCTTCACATCTTTAGCTCTAATACCTTTCTCCTTTAGACACTTCTTAGCTTCCTTCATCATTGAATGCAATAACTCCCCTCTTCTTTGTTGTTGGTGCTGGAATTGGTTCAGGAACAACTGGTTCAGGATTCATAGGCTTAGGTGCATTCAGCTCAGTTGAAGTCCAATCATCATAATGCTTGCTTATCTTAGCCATTAATTCTTTAGCATCTGTAGGAGTTCTTTTCCTGAAAACACAATCAGCAAAGCTATTCAGGTAGGTCCTAGAATCATCAATTAGTCCATTATAATAAATATCAAGAAGCTCATTCTTAGGTAATGGACATCCAGGATGTGCATGAATCAAGGCATAGAACCTTGTCCATGACTCAGGCAATTTCTCTTATTCTCCCTATTTAAAATCAAAAAGTCTCTGCAAAGCATCATGTCTAGCACTGGGAGGAAAATACTTCTAGAAGAAAGAAGCAATCAGGGCTATCAATGGAACTAGGAGGTAATCTATTAAACCAAGCCCTAGCTTCTCCTTTTAGTGAAAAAGGTAATATCTTAGTAACAAAGTACTTGCGCATCTTAAAAATCATCAGAGAATAAAGCACTCATAGTAGAAATCTTATTCATATGAGCCACAACACTCTCATTTTTAGTCCCACAAAAAGGTTCTTTCTCAACAATATCTAAATAAGATAAATCAAGAGAGAAATCATAGTCTTCATCTTTAATATCTATGGGAGAAGTGGCAAACTTAGGATCAGAGGACAACTTAGGCATAATAGTACGTCTAGCAAGGAGAATCTTAACAACACTAGTACCATGTGTGTTTTGGCACTCTTCAACAAAATCATCAGTGAACTCAATGTAACCATCATTAATATCATAACTCTCACTAGCCTTAGGTGAGCTAACAGGTGTAACAATGTCTTCACTAGGAGTTTCGGTATTTCCTAGACTAGCCATAGTAGCATCTAGAAAAGGACCTAATGAACCACTCGCATCAAGCATAGTAGAAGTAACATCATGAGTATCAAAAGCAGTTTCAGACTCAGCAATAGTAGCAGTGTGTGTAGCATGTGTATGTGGTGGTGGTGTAACAAGCTTACTTATAACAGACGGTGAATGAAGAGCAGCAGAGGTGTTTAGGATTGTACCTCTTCTTGTAGTGGATGGTAAAATAGGGAACTTTCCATCACGAGACTTCCCCATGATGAAAGGAGTAGCAGTGAACAATAATAGATCCAAGTGAACTTACAAATAAAGCTATGCTCCCCAGCAACGACGCTAGAAAATAGTCTTGATGACCCACAAGTATAGGGGATCGCAACAGTCTTCGCGGGTAGTATTACCCAATTTATTGATTCGACACAAGGGGAGCCAAAGAATACTTGCAAGCCTTAACAACTAAGTTGTTAGTTCAGATGCACCTGGAAATAGTTCTTGCTCACAGAAGTTTATCAGTAGCAAAAGTTTGGTAGTAGCAATATCAAAGCAACAGCAACAGCAACAGTGAAACATGAGCAATAGTAATAGTAACGATAATAGTAGGATTCGAGTGCGGTAGGCATAGGGATGGATGGACGGCCGTTGCATGGACGAGTCTAAACATGTAACTTCAAGATCTAGGGCATTGCAGATAAATAATAACAAGCATACAAGTACTAAACAATCCTAGGCATGTGCTCCAAATATAGTCATACGTGCTCGCAATGAGAACTTGCACAACATCGTCTGTCCAGCCAGCCCGTGGCAGCAGGGCCTTTAGGGAACTACTGGAAATTAAGGTTCTCCTTTTAATAGAGCACCGGATCAAAGCATTAACACTCTATGAACACATGTGATCCTCATACCACAGCCATCCCCTCCGGTTATCCCAATTATTGTCACTTTGGGGCCTTTGGATCCGGATAATGATATGTGTACACAACTTGCAGGTAAGATCACAAACAATACTATCATAATGATTCAATAATAAGTTCAGATCTGAGATCATGGCACTCGGGCCCTAGTGATAAGCATTAAGCACAACAAGTTGCAACAAAGTCAAATAGCACTAACAGATATACTAGGTTGAGGTGACCCAGCATACCACTGCATGATGTAGTATACTATATTCGTTGACATAACACTAATGAAACACCATTCACAAGTATTACATCCCTCAGAGTGGTACAACAGAAACACAGCAGGTCCAAAACATGGCTAAGGTTACAACTCACTTTGTACACAAGATCCAAAGAACACTCTAAGTTAAAGAGAGAGAAAGAAACTTCTTACAAAGAAGAATCATAAATAAACAACTCAAAAACTATCATACTATTAAGACTAGTATTTTAACTAATGGTTTGGCATTGTTGCTATTGCAATACGCTACAGAATAGGTTCTATGGCTAGAGATTATATTCCTATCTAATCAGTAACTTCGTCTTCACTTGAGTTGATGTATATGTTGACTTCCTTGACTTCGTTGAAGAGCTTTAGCTTTTGATGATGATTCCTGAAGCATATCTTGATGTAGATGTCGTCTTAATGGCTTCAGAATCTAGCAAGGGTTAAGAAGATACATTGAGTATTAGCGTACTCAGCAAGTTCACTAGAAAAGGAGTGTTTGATGCACCATATCTACAGCTACAGACCATAGGTCGTAGGCAATGCAAGTTTTCATAAACATTTCTTCAAAGGTTGCTTTTATTCTGAAAAGCTATGTCCGTTAGCCTTCACAGGTTTACCAGAACTTTCATGGAGTTCCTTTCCTGCCACGTTCGTAGCTCCTTCCCGGAACAGGGAGTAATAAGTTACAGTTCTTACACTCTGCAAAGGTGTGTCACTTTACCCATGAGAGATCTTAGCTTTGTTGCACATTCAAGTTATAGGCTCGTTCACACTTCCTTGGTGTGAGGCCCAGACTAAGATCCAAGCCAATCACTGCCTTCTCTGCGAACCCGCATGTATCCTTGGTGTACGCCAGCCCACCTATTGAATTATGGCATTTGGCATTACATACCGTTTAGATGCCGGAACTATCATGGGACGTTGAGGGTTCCCACCCATATGTTGCATATCCTCTACGAATTACCAATTGCACGCTACGAGTGATAACAACCACAACCCGCACATCCGGCTCCATGCGAGAGGGAAAACATACAGCTGACTTCTCCGTCCCATTCCAAATCTCATGGTCAACGCGTACTATACGACGCAAGAATCACTAGCGACATTGGTTGTTAAATCCTAGGTGATATATTCATGTGCAGTGGTATTCCAACTGCCAGACTTAATAGATTAACTGATCACCCTGGATCAGTAACCAATAATTCACATTATCATCAAAAATAGTGTTTTCTGACCTTCTTGAAATGCAGGTGATGACAACATTGGATTTGCAAAATACTTTACAGAAAATAATCAAAGTACACGAGAAAGTGTGAACTTGCCTTTTGTGATTGCAAGATTATGCACTCACGGTCTTCGAGACAATATAAGATCCAATATCTGAAATCAGCATCATTGGTCCGGTAAGGACTAATGTTTAAAGAAGCAAGATGCTTTTATGCATAAGTAATGTAATGCAAGTTGATAAACTCAAATCCCGGGGATAATGTTGTTCTAGGGTTTGGATATTGGAATTGCTTTCTGTAGAATGTGTTTCCTTGTTAGATTAGTTTCTTATTTGTGCTTCTTATTAAGGCTTGTAAGTGTGTGAACCAACATGCAATTATAATATCATAAAACAATGAGATACACGCAAATGTGAAATGCTACTCAAGATTGCTTACACTATAAGTGTTTATCTCCAAATTTTACTTTACAAGTAATATCACTTATAAAGAACTTAAGTGTTATCAATCCAAAGTATACAAGTAAAGTATAAAGTAATGTGATTACGATTAATTGTCATCTGCTGACTGAAGTGGCAAGACGAATAACTTTTGAAGAAAAGATTTCTTTATTGAGGTTTAAACAATTCTGATAGTTTTTAGAATATGGTTGATAGAATGTGATTGATATTGTTTATGCTTGCTTGAATAGTTTGGACTTGAGCTGCTTATAACTTATTTATAACAGACCAAAGTTAACTATAAAACACATAACAAAGTCTTTAGCATAGTATTTAAAGTATTGTAGACTAAAGTTAACTTTAAAGACATAGATGGATTTAAGGTATATTGCTTATGATAATTGTACTTTGTTCACTTCATAAGGTTCCTTTAAAGTTAACTAGGAATGGTATTACTTTTATTTGGTATAGTGGTTTCTCAAGATTATAATGGAATAGAATCATTTATGTTTTTATAAATGAGTGGTTATGGTTTGTAATCAAGGTAATAATATTACTTAACTACTTATGAATTCACTATAGTGTTTTGGTATGTTGATAAACTTGTGGTTAAAGTAAAGGAATAGGTTTTATTTCACTACAAATTATTCTTGGAGATTTTATATTGGATAAGGATCTTTTTAGAAAATAAACTACACATATGGTTGAAGGATAATTCAATAAAATTATATTTAAAATGTGTTGGACCAATTTGACTTTTTATTCTAAATATTTAAGACTAGTATTACTTATTAGATCTATATTGGGAATTTTAGAAATATTAACAAATTTTATTTGCCCTTATATGAATTAACAACTTAGGAAATAGGTTTAAATTCAAGTTATTAAAGTATTTAATTTTTTTATTTAACTTAAAAGTGGAATATTATATTTTTTAACATGTAGATATTATTTTTGTGATCATTTTGGTATATTATATGTATTTTTATGATTTTTAAATAATAAAATATGATTTTTATAAGGTTTATTACTTTATAAATACTTAATAAATAGTAAATATTTAATTAAGTGAAGTAATAATGCATGATTATAGTTTTAAATTATTGTTCTTATTTTTCTAAGATTTTTGGTATTTTATTTATATTTTTATCATTTACCGTTATTAAAATATGATTTGTCAAAGTTTTATTACTTATAAAATCTTTATTAAATAGTAATATTTTAATTGTTAACATAATAATGTTTGATAATAATTTAATGTTATAGATTTTATTTTTCTGAAAATTTTCATATATTAAACATGTTTTTCTGGATTATAGAACAATAGTTATTGAATTTCTAAGGTTAATTCATTTTATTTAATTTCTGGAACTTATTTGTTTTTGAATGGATAATGTTTTGTTTATTTTCTATACAGACACTGAAATTTTATACCGCATAAACATCTAGCCCTAGTCACTGACCTGTGGGCCAGTGGTCACGTCATCTGCCACGCGTGCAAAGACTAGGTCAAACCAACTGACCGAGCAGTGGTGACGTGAGCATGAGATCATGCTTACATCGACAATGGGGAACCTACAGGTGGTGCTCGAATCCGGCGACAGGACACACGCGCGCTTGCAGGGCTAGGAGGTTTGGACGTAGAAGACTAAAGGGCCTGTTTGTTTGGGCTGTGACTGACTGGCTGTGGCTGGCTATGCAGCTATGCAGGGAAAGCTGCTGTCGAGGAAAAGCTACTTCTCTAAGTTTGACTGTTTGGCAGCTTGGCTGGCTGTCTAGCTATACGCTAAGGAATTGTCTGTAATGTCCCTGTAATTAATATAACACGTAAACTTTACTATTGAAGTGCATAAACACATATGTTATTATTACATACCATATGTCACATATTGGTTTGTCCAAAATATATATCCAACAATTAAACAAATAAAGATAGTCGCATAATAAACATAGAAACATCTACACCGAACAAACTGATCATCTTCTTCTAGCATTGTATAATGCAGTAGCGATGCGATCACGCGTTGAGTTCATGTCTACTGTGTGTAGTACACTCGAAGCAGTATCACCGAAAGATGTTACTGATTGCCTTTGGACCTTAGGAAGGTAGTACTCATCTGCATCACACCGATCAAACTTCTTGTCGCGTAAGTTGGAGTCTCTAATGAAATTGTGAAGCGCTATGCAAGCCAGAATAATTCTTTTCTGAGTAACTAGACCGTAAGAAGGAATATACTTCAATATGCGCCACTTGTTTTTCAATATACCGAAGACACGCTCGATAGCATTCCGGAGCGATGAGTGCAGATAGTTGAAAATCTCTTCCCTATTTTTTGGTCTCCCTTCTCGACGAAAATCTGGTATGTGGTATGTGTTCTGCTTGTAAGGAGCTAGGAACCCTTTTCTATTTGGATAACCAGAATCAACAAGGTAATATTATCTGCACATGATCAAGAGCCACTCCGATCAACTGTCGTGTCCTTTCTAGTTCATACTCACGATCATCGTCACCATCATCCATCTGCAAAGAGAAAATTATAACATGTCAAAATGCTTCACACATCAATTTACTAGACACGCATCAACCCCGTGTAATCCTTATTCATAGAATCCCGTGTAATTCTTCTTCATAGAATCCCATTTATTCTTGAATTGCTTCTGTGTTTTTCTATCCCCTGTTTTCTCGGCAAATTTGTCCCCAAGATTCTTGTAACCTTTCCTACTCAAGCACCCCCCCCCTCCCTATTGTTGTTGTTCACTTCCTCCATACAAATGTCGCAGAAAACTCTAGTGTAGTATGGATTCCAAACCGCCTTTGACATTGCAAATGAATCTCAAGCTATAATAGAAAAATTTACGAAAGATACCTTTTTATTTCCACCAAACAACATAGCAATACAAGCAATACCATAGCAAGCCACATAATTTCTAGCACATCAACACATCAAGCCTGACCATAGCAGTATCATGTGAACAGCATTAACACATCAAGCCACATAATTTCTAACACATCAACACATCAACAAATCAAGCCTGAACCAAAATACAAGCAATACCATAGCTGTCCTGAACCAAAATATAAACTGAGCATGTCTTGTCACATATAAAATTGTGAAACGTATCTCATCTACGAGGTTCATGGTCTAATCATATATATTTTCTCCAATCAAAGCAAATAATAAAATTAAGCTAGTATGTTACCACCAACGGTTTGCAACACTCATTTGCATTGCCTTCTTCAGGAAAGCGACGAACAGTATGTACTTGTGTTTTGCAAAACGAATAAATTGACCAAATAAACTGTATAAGGTACATGCACTGAATCTCAGCAACGAGCTGCCCATGCGTCCATGTTTACTATTGATTGTAGGATGCACGAGAGTAGTTCTTTCTTTCCCCTCAATCATATCGGTCTAGTAGACAAATTGATGGTTCAAAATATGAATTATAAGTAGTAGTAGACTACAGGAGCTGAGCGTGACTACATGCTCATTTGCTAGCAATTGGGCGACTCTGAATGCGTGGCGCTGCCTAGCAAGGTCATGAGCATTGAGAAGTAAAGTTGAGCCGATCATGATTCGTGTTTACATAAATTGTACTCCCTCGCTGAGAGGTAGAATATGGTGCCAAGGCCCATTTCTCTCGCTGTCTATGAAACTGCATTGCACTTCCATGAGTCTGACACGTATGGCAATGATTTAGAGTGTGATAGTCAATTGCAGCATTGAGCTCACTACGGCGATGTCTCTCTAGCCAAAACTAAGGACGCATACAGCTGTCAGATAAAAAATATCATCAATAGGAGTTTTAGCCTCATGTTCAACTGTGACTGTGATGAAAAAAATTACCTACGGTAAAATTTTGTGTAGCTTTACTGGATACTCCAATTGCTTATCAGGCGTGCATCATTGATTTTATAGTTTGTCTTGATGTCTACTCCCTCCGTTTAGAAATATAAGATGTTTTAGATTTGTGAAGGAGATGTATCTAGACACGTTTTAGTGTATAGGTTCAAACGAATCTAGACACTAAAAGGTGTCTAGATACATCTCATTCACAAACCTAAAACATCTTATATTTCTAAACAGAGGGAGTAGAAGTTACGGTTATTATACTACAGTCGATGGGCTCTAGGTTTATAGAAACAGCGATTATCTTCCGAGAAAAATACAAAAAAATACACTATGTGGCCTCACCTCCTGTGATGACGTTGGCCAGGGAGCAGGTCTGCCGCGGGACGAGATGGGTGCTCCGGGCCTCCGACGACCTTGTCCCTTGCTCTGGTAGATCTCGAACAAGAACCGGCGGGAAGAAAGTAGCTCAGCGTCGAGGGTATGGAGGCGGGGAGGAATAGGAGGAGCTCGGCGGCGGCGGGAGGTAGGGCGGCAGCGGGGGTAGGGCGGCGGCGGCAGGAAACCTGGCGGAGGCGGCTGCAATCGCCAGTAGGGGGGCACGAATGGGTCGTGACTCGCGTGGGGGTACGTGGTGGTCTTTTTTTTCAAGTTTACTGCTGAACTGGTATGTGATCTCCTGGTGGCATTTGCTTTGTAATTTTAGAAATACCGGTTCGTTGCCTCGCAGGAAGCCGCGGGAAGCACCTCGGGACGTGCTTCCCGGTATAGCCTATTCTCGCAACCACTTTGGCCGAAGCCTACCGCACAGCTAGTCCGTTTGGTTTGATTTTTTTGGCTTTTTCTAGTGGAAAGCCACCAAAAGCCCAAACAAACACCCCCTAAGACGATTTGAATGGTGGCCACGCCGACCTGAAATGGTCACCGGAGAAGGGTCGGCGGCGAGCTCGCACGGCGGTGCTTGCAGGCAACCATGTAGCCGGCGATTCCGGAAGGAATTGAAGCATTGGGGCACATTGGGAGACTCAGTAACTCACCAGGAGCACGACGGTGCAGTCGGCGATGCGAGTTGTTGCCAGAATCGATGGGGACGGCAGCGGAACCCATCGGATAGGGAGGTGACGATTGGCTCGATTAGAGCTTCTTCGGCTTGTATTTCGTGGGGCAATCGAACCAGACGATCAAGTGGATCTCAACGGTGGCCTCTGCGGTTCAAGTGGAGCTCGGAAACAACGGCGACGAACGGCTCCGGTGAGGCTAAGTTTTCGGGCAGAGAGGAAAATAGGGAGAAAGAGAAGGATAAGGATTTCCGATGCGGCAGGGTTCTTCTTATAGGCAATGAAGATCAGCGGCTCAAATCTTGGCGGAGCGATCATCACGATGATGGCGGACGACCGACGTGGTGCCAGGCAGCTGCTTCGCCGGTGTTGCTTTCTGGTGTAACATCCCTAAAATCATGATTTCAAAGATTGCATATCATTCATGCATGCATATAGAATTGAGGTCAATTTCAAAACTCATTTCAGTAAGACAGAAGCACATAGTGCTATCATTTTATGTGAGCAAACTTAAATCAAATGGCCATCCCCATTTGAGAGTTTGAATGTTTTAAACCTAGATTGTTTGTCTCCTATGTTGAGTGGATTGAGTGTGGAATTTGAACCAAGCTTTACAAAATGGAAATGGTTTCAAAAAACCATTTTTCAAACATTTGCCAATCAAGTGCAAAGTCCCTGTTATTTTGTTTCTCCAAACATGACCAAGCCTTTACAAAGTAACCACATGGTTTTATGCCTAGATTAGAGACTGTTGCACACTGCAAAACCCCCAGAAAGATTTAAATTCAAAAAGAGTTTGAATTCATTTGAAAACCATTCATGAAAAATCAAAACAGAAAAAGAAAAGGAATAAAGAAAGGAAAAGGGCCAGGCGCTCCTATTCTAGCCCAGCAACAGAACCGGCCCAGTTAGCCCACCCGGCCTCTCTCTCGCTCGCTCGCACGCACAGACGCACCCACGTGGTCGCTGACACCTAGACCCCACCCCCTCTCCGTCTCACTCGCTGACTGGTGGACCTCGACAGCTCACCCTCGTCTTCCACAAATCGCGCCCGACCCCGTCGCCGGCCGTTTCCTCCGCCCATCACTGCCGCGATTGATTCCTCGCTTAATTGCCCTTGATTCCGCGCTTAATCGCCTCTCCCCTCTCGCCTACATAACCCCCTCTGCACCGCGGTCATTTCCTCCCACTCTCCTCGCTCACTCCGCCACCAGGCTGCGCGCATTTGACCTCGAAACCCCCAGTACCGACGACTCCGACGACTAATTCCGATGAGCCTCGACCGCCCCCCTCTCTCTGGTTCAAACTATCAAGTCCAGCATGATCTTGTGCATCTGCTGACGCCTCTGGTTTTCTTGCTCGTGACCCAGGTCATCGTTTCCGTTCACGCCCGCAACCACCAGCGCCGCCGCTCGACTCCGGCGAGCAATAGCGGTAAGAACTGAACGCCCCTTGCCTTCCCTTTGTTACCAACTTGTTCGCTAGCCACTTGCGCATCTTCTAAACCCTCTGCCTTGTGCTAGGACGACACGGAGCCTCACCAGCGACCTCGACAGCAAGCGACAGACGCCGCCCGCAACTCCGACGAGCCCCAGCGACCGTGCCCGTGCGCCCCTCGTCAAGCCACTGCTAGGTTGAGCTTCTCCTCGACGCTACGAACCTGGTGAGCATCCTCCTGCCTCTCTGGACGACCTGTAGCGCCGTGCCGCCACAGACAGAGCTCGCCGCCGCCAGTAGCCGCCGCCAGCACCGCCCCGCTTTGGTTGCTTGATCCAGAGCCGTCAGATCTGGATCCAGCGTATAGGATTAGATCATTTAGCGAATCGTTATGGGTAGATCTGAGCCGTGTGTTTTAAATAGATCCGACGGCGCGGGAGGGTGATCCTGAGAGAAACGGTATCAACCAATAGAATTAAGACACGTGGCTAGGGTTTGTGTTTAAGATAGAATTTAAAACAGATTTAGATTCAAATTTGAATAGGCTATAACTTTTGATTCCCACGTTAGATTTTTGCAAATTTTATATCGTTGGAATCAGGGAGACAAGCCCTTTCTGTTTATGCAATGTGTTTAATGAAATGTTTCTGTTAAAATGACTTTTTATGCAGAAACTTGTTTAAGACTATTTTGAGTATAGAATTTGTTTAGTAATTTGTTTTAGTGCTAAATAAGTTTGATTTAGCAAATTTTTTGACTTGGTTATGTTTCAGTATCATGCACTTGCTTGGTTGGGTTTTAAAATCATCACTTAGCATTCTTTGCATGCATGCATATATTTATGTTTGTATATGAATTGTGTGTAAAATTTGTGCTACCATTTTTGTGTAGACTTTGGTGCTAGTGACTGTGATTGTGAGGAGTGCTACTCTCCCCATTACCAAGGCAAGTGGTACTTTATGAATATTTCCATCCCTATATTTTGTACAAGCATTAGAAATATTTTGCTAAGTCTTGCATGTTACTTTTTGCCAGATGCTATGTTGGGAAATCCTAAGTAGTTGTAGAATTGCTAGGAAATTTCCTAAGTTAAATTACTATGCCATGCTTAGCCTAGCTAGTAGCAAACAAGGGTTGGTAAAGTATATACATGCTATGATGAAAATATTTCTAAGTCTTTTGACTTATGTTTTCTTAATAAAACAACTAAGTCAATGAATCACCTGGGTGGAATGGGACTTGAATGGTGGTTTTTGGTTGAGTGGTTACACAAGGCCCATGGACATGGTTTACCTTGTGTGTCTCACTTGTGGTATGCCACCCAGGCACAAAGGGATTTTGGAGGCCAAGTGTTGAGAAGCTTATAGTGCAGCCACTTGGCAATATGGGCTCTGCCTGGATCACATAGGTTGCTAGAACTTAGTCATTTGGACAGTTGGTGGTAGTGGGATGATAGGTTGGAACGCGTCCATTTTGACTAAGGGAAGGCTTCTGAAAGGTCCTGGCTTGGGAAACCAAGTCTGGTGGGGAAAGTGCACAACCTCTGCAGATGGAAAATCTAAGTACTTAGCCAAGTCCATGGCAATGGACAACTTGAGCATCAAGACATGGAAGCTATCAAGAATCTCATCACTCCAACTTCAAAGTAAAAACTTGTGGGTGAACAAGGGTGAAGGACCCCAATGTCTATTGGTGGTTTCTTGGGAAATGTTTTAACAAAGAAAACTTGGTGATTTCAACTAATAGGAAAAACCTATTTTCAGCAAAGCAAGCCAAGCTACACTTAGCCAAAATGCATATAGTAATATAGTCCACTTAAAATTTACTAAGGTATCACTTGCCAATACTATTCCAAAGTATTGACCCACTGTGGCTGTAACTTGTGATGTTGCAGGTTACTCCGATGATGATTAGGTGTCATGAGTCTACACTCAACATGCTTGCCTGTGGCACATGAAGATGAAGACTTATGTTTATTTACTTATTCCAAACTCTTGTATTAGGCATGTGGCCTTGAGTTGTAAAAGACTATGTTTTATCTCTGGAATGGATGTAATAAATGACCTTTGTATCTGTGTACTTCATCTTAAACTGTGGATGCTAGCAATGATCCAGGGACTAGCATTGCAATCACAGGGATCCTTTTCCTTTACAAAGGAGGGATCTTACAGATGGTATCAGAGCCAGGTTGCCCGTAGGATTATGACCCTAGGATTGGAAACCACTAAGGAAAAAATTTCAACTACCTCTACACTTGTCTATTCTTCTCGTAAACTTTTCTAATCTTCTCTTCTCATCTCTATTTGTAGATGAACTCCATCAACGAAGCCATAAGAAAAGGACCACTCATGACCATGACCTTGGAGTGTGAGACTGAGTTTCCCAAAATTCTCAAGGACCTCATGGTGGCAATGGAAATACATGGTGCAGCTATGTACAAAGGCTTTCCAGTGAAGGATGAAGGAGTTGAGTACTGGTGGGTGCAACTTCACTTGTATAAAAACAAGGAAGACAACCACAAAGAAACAGGATTCTGCATGTACACCAACACTGTGGTGCACACCACATTCTTTGAGTCAGCAAGAGAAGCAGCTTGGAGGACTATCAAAGAACTTAGTGCTAGAGTCAAGTGCAGAATGCTCAACCTCCAAAAAGACTTAGAGAAAGAGAATGAACATACCCAAGAGTTGGAAGCTACCAACCAAACCTTAAGAGGAGATATTATAGACTTAGTGATGGAATCATGTGAGCAAGATAGGCTGATTGCTTCTAGGAACATTGTGTTAGCCAACAGATCCAGTGAGATAGGATTGTAAACGTACTTCGTTAGTTGGACCACCACCTATCACCTTATTTTCCAAATTGTTACCTTAAAATAAGATTGGACCTTGGTTGATGTAATGGATTCATGTAAGCATGACTTGTGTGATTTTGCTTTCCAAGGATATGTATGTGTGTTATGACTTTTGTTTATCTTGAATTGTGTTGTTCTAACTTTTCTATCTTATAAATAGATGCCTATTACCATCAGCACTGTTGAGGAGTTCCAGGTTACCCGCTTTGGTCCTCGTATCGTTGAGCTTACCACTTTGCTCAATCTCCCTCTTCCCACCATCATGGTGTATCCACTCACCAAGTTCGAGAGGAAGGACCTCTGGGGCTTCAAGGTGAACCAGCCCGGACGCCAAACAGAGCCTACTACGGAGGCCATCGTCTTCAAGCTTATGCACGATGACAGGGAGAGAGGCATGGAGGTAGTTATGCAGGACCTGATAGGACGTCTGCTAGGACGACACTCCCGACAGGTTAGAGGCACCCACTTCCACGTCTTCGGAAGACGTGATGAGGATGGAGAGTCCATCGACTTCGAGGACGACTCGAGGGACGCAGCAGAGCCGATACATCTGTATCTCCAGGACTTAGAGTCTCTCATTAGGCACGTGGACACGGACAGGACCAATGTCATTCTCAGCAATGACGAGCTCCAGGTGCAGCTACGCGAGAAGGACAAGCTCTTCGCGCAGCAGGACGAGATAGTCAAGGAAATGGAGGCGAAGTTCGAGACCCAGGACAGGAAGTTCAAGAGTCAGGAGAAGCGTGTCCAGGATAGGAACAAGAAGATCCGGGACATGACTGAAGAACTGCAGTCCAAGGACTTTGAGCTAGAACAGCAGCAGACAGTGATAGAGAGGCTTCGTTCCTAGAAGAGGGCTCTCAAGGCCAAGATTGAGTCCTTGACCACTACTATTGAGGAGAACAAGACCAAGATGGAGAACGCAGGTCTTACCTTTGTGGAGAAGGAGATTGATGCTGATGAGTAGACTTGACTACTCGTGAAAGAGCATTTGCTATTCCTAGTGATTTTGGTGTTTGATAACAACACACATATCGGACTAATGTTTTGCTAAGTGTATCACAGGTACTTTAAAAAGGTTTGCAAACATTCAGAAACTGTCTGCCTGGCGCGGTACCAAAAAGCGGTAGGACCGCTTTTTGCTACCGGACCAGACAGAAGCAAATGACTAAGTGTCAAAAAGTCTCTGCCGGGCCAGGTACTAAAAAGCGGTAGTACCGCATTTTAGTACCTAGCGCGACAGAAGCTTTTTTACGCTTGTCAAAAGCTTCTGCCTGCTCCGGACAGAGGCTTTTTGAACATTGCAAAAAGCTTATGTCTGCGCTGGTAGCAAAATGCGGTAGTACCGCATTTTACTACCTGGCGTGACAGAGAGTTTTTGCACGTTGCAAAAAGCTTCTGTCTGCGCCGGTAGCAAAATGCGGTAGTACCGGGTTTTGCTACCTGGCGTGACAGAGAGTTTCTTGTATGATTTTGTGCTGTTCCCTCCGGGTCCGGTAGTACCGGTTGCCTCAAGCGGTACTACCGCTTCGCGGTAGCAACAACAGTAGTACCGCTGGGGGCAGGACCTGATGCTGTTTGAAAAGGGTGGTCCGGTACCAGGACCGGTAGTACCGGATTTTTGCGGTAGTACCTCTTGTACTTCCGGTACTACCGCTTCAGTAAATGCAGCAACGGTCAGATTTTGTGGAGGGGTATAAATACCCCTCCACCTACCTTGGGACAAAGTGCTCAGCTCATTAAAGTCATTACCCACCATTGGATTCCATTGAAGCCACTCAATTCTCAAGATCTCATCATCCAACCACCCAAAGTCCTTGATCTTTGGGGAATCGAAGGAGGAGGCCCCGATCTACTACTTCACCAAAAGAGATTTTCATTTCCCCCTCATTTCATTGAGGGCCCCTTTGCTCTAGTGTTTTGTTGGAAACCCTAGCTCTTGCTTTTGTTCTTACAAGCTTGTCTTTGATTGCTTTGATAGCTTGCTTGTATTTGGGAGCCTCCGATTAAGTTGTGGATGTGTGCCCCAAACTTGTAACGGTGCCGGCTTCCACCTTGAAGGTTGCCGATATAGTGGAAGGTGAATCGATCCCGTTGGGGTGAGATTCATCGAAGAACAAGGGAGGCCTGTCGTGGCGTTGGTGGTTTGAAACCACCCCCTCTCCAAACGTAGACGTACTTCCCCTCAAAAGGAAGGAACTACGGGAAAAAAATCCTTGTGTCTCCGCGTCCACTTTTCGGTTACCTCTATCCTTTACCGCACCTTACTTACTTGTTTCTAATTTGTGTTGTGGTAGTTCTTGCATATTTGTCATATAGGTAAATTCACCTTAGTTGCACTATCTAGAGAATTTACCTTATTGTCAAACCTTAATTTGAAAAAGAAGAAAATTTGAATTAGCACCTATTCACCCCCCCTCTAGGTGCCCATACGATCCTTTCAATTGGTATCAGAGCCACGACTCTTTATTCGGGCTTTACCGCCTAAGAGATTATGGGTAGCCAAGAAGGGGATGGTGGTAGTGAGTCAACTCCGGTGACCATGGAAGATCTCAGAAACTTGGAAACAAGATTGAGCTCTTCCTTGGTCAACGAAGTCAAGAAGATGCTTGAGAAACTTCTTAAAGACAAAGATGGCTCATCACCCCCATCCCCTCAAGAGGAACTACCATCCGCACCTAAAGGGAATACTCCGGTATCCCCCGAAGGTATGGTGGTAGGGGATAAACTAGACAATGCTAATTCCTCCACACTACCTGATGGGGGGAAGGGCGAGCACCGTGATTCGTGGTACTCTCCCGATCCCCCCATCCCTCACCCTCATGTGTACAATAGAGGTGACCCACCCAATCTAGAAGAGTCTGCTACTTTTGCTCAATGGCAATCACTAATGAGAACTCATATGCGCAGCTCTTGCATTGAACTATGGAACATCATCGAGCATGGACTCTTCATTGGGGATCCAAACAACTTGACAAGAAGAGAGGTTGTCAATAGTCAACTCAATGCCACTGCTTTGCATATGATTCAACAAGGATTAGGAACAAAGGATTATCCACACATTGAGCACTTTAGCATTGCCAAGGAAGCTTGGGATGCTCTCACTGTGTTGTTTGTTGGAAATGAGAGTATGAGGAGGAACAGATATGATGCTCTAAGCAATGAAGCCGAAGGTTTCTACATGAAAGAAGGTGAAGATCACGAAGACATGTATCGAAGGCTCAAGACCACCGCCACCGCTTTTAGAAATGTGGGTGCCTCACATGTGGATGATGCATGGATAAAAAGGAAATATGTGAGTGCACTCATGCCTTTTGAGCCCACCGACTTGAAGAGCTTACAAGGAAGACACAACTACCATCTCATGACCTCAAACGGAGTTATGCAAGAGATGGCCGCTTTCAAGGTCGCCGCCAAGAACACCAAAGATGCCCGTGCTCGTGCCCTCGGTATGAGCAATGTGGTCAATGTTGCTTTAAAGGCCAAAGCCGTGGACTTCGAAGATGAAGATGATAGTGATGAAGGCCTCTCCTTGGACCATCCCGATGATGTCAAGATTGCTCATAGTCAATATATGGCTTTCTATGCAAAGAACTTTTGGAAGAATCCCGCCAAGGCCAAGATGGAAATGCAACGAAGAAGCAATCCAAATGGGAAAAGAGAGAATGCCACTAGGTTGAGAACTTGCTTCAACTGTGGTGACCGCTACCACTTTGTGGCAAGCTGCCCCTATGAGAAGAGAGAAGATAATGGTGGGAAGCTTATGTTGAAAAAGACTCTCAAGGAACCTTACAAGAAACCTTTCATCAAGAAGAATTCCGTCAACAAGAAGTCGGGAGAAATTGTGTTGATCACTCATGAAGAATACTCCTCCGACAATGAAGATGATGAAGATGAGGAAGATGAAACTTCGCATGGTGTGGCTGCTCTAGCCACCACCTCTTCTCCAACACTCTCACTCTTCGATTCTCCAAATGAGAACTCTTCCACCAAGAACGTCACTTGCCTTATGGCAAGAGGAACAGAGGTATCATCATCATCCCACTCTACTCGACTAGATAATGATGAATGTGATGATGAAATGTCTCTTGATGTTAAAAAGGAATTAATTGCCTTTGATGAGTTCATGACTAACCTAGAAGGTGATGCTAAGCTACATTTTGGGAACATCTTAGATCAACTCTCCCATACTCAAGAGCTTCTAGATGTTAGATGTAAACTTGGGCATGAACATATGATCGAACTAGAGGCTTTGAGCAATGCTCTAGAAGAAGAACAAGAGACTAGGTTGTCTCTTGAGTAAAAGCTTGAAGGGCTTGATGAGGCCAATGACATCATTGTTAACAACTCATCAAAGAATGTGATCATGCTATTGCTAAATACAAACGTGCTAAAAAGGACAAGATTGAGTTTGGTGTGGTTCATGAAAAACTTGCCGAGGATTTTAGCTTGCTTAACAAGGCCCACAAGGTCTTGGAGAGTGAACTCTTGTCTCTCACAAAGTCCCATGAAACACTTCAAACTCAATTGGCCAATATTCCTTCACCTAGTAACTTCATTCCATCTAGTAGCACAACTATCCTTGAAGAGAATCCTAGGTTGAAGGGGGAGCTTGCGAATGCCACATTTCCACAAGGCAACAAGTCTATTGATGATCTATTGAGCAAGCAAAGGCGTAGTGGTGATAAAGGGGGCATCGGTTTTGTCTCCAAAACAAAGAAGAAGAACAACAAGAAGAAGAAGGACATACCCGCACAAGTGACCAACAAGACCCTTGTGGAGTGTAAGACCACAAGTGGTAAAACCATGTCCCATGATGACTTTGCGGGTAGTGCTAACCCTCACTATGTTCTAATGCGTGATTACTATGGTGATGTGTATGCACAATATGTTGGTCCTTATGATGGTTATATTGCTTGGTCTATTTGGGTTCCCAACACCCTTGTTGCTAACAAAAGAGGACCCATTAAAAATGGGTACCTAAAAACTAGCTTGATCTTTTGTAGACCTATGCTTCCGGAGGTTCAAAATGGGTGATCGATAGTGGTTGCACTAGTCATATGACCGGAAGCTCGTCTATTGTCAAGGACTTGGTGCCAAATGAAGATCAAATCACCGTCACATACGCCGACAAGTCAAAATCTACGGTAATGGGTTTCGGCAAGGTTGTGGTGGTTCACGACATTACACTCGTGAACGTCATGCTTGTTGAAACCCTTGGTTACAACTTACTTTCTGTCCGTGCTCTTGGAAAGATGGGTTTTGCCGTCTTTATTGATAATGATATTGTGGTCCTCGTGTGGAGCAAGTCGCTCAAGGTCGCTTTCGTTGGGTACGTCGAAAATGACTTGTATGTGGTGGACTTTTCGGGGCAAGCCACTGCAGGTCCGATGTGCTTATACGGAAAGGCCGATGTGGGTTGGCTATGGCATCGCCGACTAGCCCATGTCAATATGAGAACTTTGCAAAGTCTCCATAAAGAGGGCCATATTGTTGGACTAAAAGAAAATGTTTCCTTTGCCAAAGATCGTGTTTGCAGGGCATGTGTTCTAGGGAAGATGCATGACGCTCCTCATAAGCCCACGAACCAAATCAAGTCTAACAAGATCTTGGAACTCCTTCATGTGGACCTATTTGGTCCTCCATCTCATGCAAGTCTTGGTGGGAAGAAATATTGTTTGGTGATTGTTGACGACTTCTCAAGATACTCTTGGGTTTATTTCTTCAAGTTGAAGAGTGAGACTCAAGAGACTTTTATCGACTTCATCAACTTGGTTCAACGACAATACAATGTTCCCGTGTTGATTATAAGAAGTGACAACGGCACCGAGTTCAAGAACTACACCTTGAATGACTTTCTTAGTGATGAGGGGATTAAACATCAATATTCCGCTGCTTACACTCCTCAACAAAATGGTGTAGCCGAAAGGAAGAACCAGACTCTTATTGAGATGGCTAGGACCATGTTGGCGGAGTTTAAATCTCCATACAACTTCTGGGCCGAAGCCGTCTCCACCGCTTGCCATGCTTCAAACCGGCTCTACCTCCGCAAGAAAGTCAACAAGACTCCATATGAGATACTTACCGGTAACAAGCCCAACATATATTATTTCCGGGTGTTCGGTTGTAAGTGTTTCTATCTCATCAAAGGTGTTCGTTTATCTAAATTCGAATCAAAAGCATTAGAGGGTATTTTTGTTGGCTATGGTCTCGAATCTCACACTTATAGAATATATGACAAGCTCTCCGGAGCCGTCATAGAATCTTGTAGTGTGACCTTCGAAGAATATGATGGTCCCCAAGGGGGGCGTGTTGATGCTTGTGATGCAGATGATGAAATGCCTCAGGATGCCATAGGAAGAATGGGTGTGGGTTATATCCGCCCCGTTGAGGAACCCCTTATGGTGGATCGAGAAGAACTATGCTCCACTCAAGTGGAGCCCTCATCTACACAACCTCAACATGCTCCATCTACCGATGAGGACATTGACCCAAGCCAAAGACAAGATGTGAACCCTCAACATAGTGATCAATGTGTGAACTCTAACCAAAGGGAGCTTGGTCCTTTCGATGGGTTGTCAAGTGGTGCCAAGTCAATTTGTCAAGGAAGATCCATCCAAACTGTGTTGAGACGAGCTCAAACTGAGGCTAGAAGAGCACTTGATCAAGACCAAGGTCAATCCGTGCCTCCCAATGCAGAGGAAGACTCCAATGATGATCAAGGTCAAGTTGATGGTCAAGACGAGGATCAAAATGATGAAGAGGTCCCCCAAGAAACAATGAGGAGATCCACGCTTGTCGCGAAGCTAGAAAAGAAAGAATGTTGGAATTAAGAGACCACACCCTCCAAAATGTGGTTGGAGATCTAAGGAAAGGAATTTCCACAAGAGCTCAATTGAAGAGGTTCAGTGAACACCAAGCCCACATCTCCATGATTGAACCAAAGAAAGTGTGGGAAGCCCTTGAAGATTCGAATTGGTTAGAAGCTATGCACAAAGAACTCAACAACTTTGAGAGAAACAAAGTGTGGAAGTTAGTTGAGAAGCCTAAAGATTGCCGCAGTGTTATTGGTACAAAGTGGATATTCAAGAACAAGCAAGATGAGCATGGGATCATTGTAAGGAACAAGGCTAGATTGGTTGCACAAGGCTATTCCCAAATTGAAGGCATTGATTATGGAGAGACTTATGCACCCGTGGCTCGCCTTGAGTCCATCCGTATCCTTCTTGCTTATGCGGCACATCATAACTTTAGGTTGCAACAAATGGATGTTGAAAGTGCATTCCTTTATGGTCCCTTAAATGAATTGGTATATGTTAAGAAACCCCCGGGTTTCGAGGATCCCAACTTCCCAAACCATGTCTACAAACTTGATAAGGCACTCTATGGGCTCAAGCAAGCCCCACGCACGTGGTATGAGCACCTTAGAGAGTTATTGTTTGACCGTGGCTTTGAGGTTGGGAAAATCGATCCCACTCTTTTTACTAAGAGGGTTAATGGGGAGCTTTTTGTATGCCAAATATATGTTGATGATATTATCTTTGGCTCTTCTAACAAAGCTTTTAATGATGAATTCTCAAAGCTTATGACTAGTAGGTTCCGGATGTCCTTGATGGGGGAGTTGAAAGTATTCCTTGGCTTTGAGATCAAGCAAGTAAGAGGAGGAACTTTCTTCAATCAAGCCAAGTATACTCAAGATATGCTCAAGAGATTAAAAATGCAAGAGTTGAATGGAGCCCCAACTCCCATGGCAACAAAGACTCATCTTGAACAAAATCCAAATGGTAAAGATGTGGATCAAAAGGTATACCGGTCTATGATTAGTTCTTTGCTTTACCTTTGTGCATCTAGACCCGATATTGTGTTGAGTGTAGGTGTGTGTGCAAGATATCAAGCGGCTCCTAAGGAAAGCCATTTAATGGCGGTCAAGAGAATCTTTCGATATTTTGTTCATACCCCATTTTATGGTCTTTGGTACCCTCAAGGCTCAACATTCGCTCTTTGTGGATACACGGACTCGGATTGGGCGGGAGACAAGGATGATAGAAAATCAACATCCGGGGCTTGCCAATTCCTTGGTAGTTCCTTGGTATGTTGGTCTTCTAAGAAGCAAAATTGTATATCTCTCTCCACCGCCGAAGCCGAGTATGTTGCTGCTGCTAGTGCTTGCACCCAATTGCTATGGATGAGGCAAACTTTAAAGGAATACGGTGTCCATTGTGACAAAGTGCCTCTTCTATGTGACAATGAAAGTGCCATCAAGATTGCATACAACCCGGTGGATCACACAAGGACAAAGCATATTGAGATTCGACATCACTTTATTAGAGATCATGTTGCTAGAGGTGATATTGATCTATCCTATGTATCAACCAAAGATCAACTTGCCGGTATCTTCACGAAGCCACTTGATGAAGCAAGGTTTTGCTACTTGAGGAATGAACTAAATATCGTAGATTCAAGGAGCTTGACTTGATTATCTTGCATTCTCACCTAACACTCGACCCATGTTTGGTTTAGGTGTAGGCATGGACATAGGGGGAGTGCGGTCCTAATTGATTGGACTATCCCTCCCCCCATTATGCGCAAATTAAACAAAATTCATTCCTCTTAATATCATTTTGTGATATGGTGAGCTCAATGATGAGTTTCGGTAATGGACCCAAGATATATCTTCGTGGTGCCAAGCCGAGTATACTCAAATATGGTGGTCTAGGCCACCGCCCCTCTCAATCGAGAGGTTGATGTGCGTACTCATGTTTGTCACCTAGTTGAATTGGTTCTTACTCTTGTTTGTCATCCACTAGTTGGTGTTGATTCTTTTGGTCATACACTCAAGTTTGGTTCTCCATATGTTTTTAGTGTTTTTTCCTTGAGTGCATTGGCCCATCTCCGCGTGTCTCTTTCAACCCAGGCCCCTCTTCTCCAACAAAACACGTCTACTCTGCACAAGAACCTTTCCACTTCTGCATCTTGGCCTCTGTCCTGATGGTAACGGTACTACCGGATCTCACATGCGGTACTACCGCCAAACGGTACTACCGGACGTCACCGGCGGTACTACCGCCCCTGGGCGTGTTTCCAAGTTCCTGCCTGAAAACTTCCCAGGAGCGGTACTACCGGCCGGTACCCACGGTACTACCGCTCGGCGGTACTACCGCTTGTGAAGGTCCGGTACTACCGCTCGCGCGCGTCGGTTAAGACTGGAGACGAGGGAGAGGCACCCCTCAGTGCCTCATTCATCCCTCGTCTCCACTCCTCACCAGCGCCACCACCAGAGCACGCCGTCGCCGGAGGAAGCCCGTCCGCCCCTCCCTCTCCCGGATCCACACCGGATTCGGCCTCCCCGTGGGCTCCTCCCTCTTCCCCACCGTCATGGACACCGGTACCACCGCCCTCCTCATCTTCCTACTTGTTTTCTCCATTGAATCTAGGGTTCCTTCGATTCTTGGTTAAAACTTGCATCCTTAAGGTTGTATCGCGTGTTATTTACCCGATCTATCACTTGGCCCGATGGGAATCGTGTTTTGACAAATAATTTGTTGCCCATACTCGGATTTTAGTTCAGATCTGCACTGTAGTCGCGGGCCGGTAGTACCGGGAGTCCTTTTCCGGTACTACCGCTTGGCGGTACTACTGCTTGTGCAGGTCCGGTACTACCGCCCCAGTACTGGCAGTAATTTTTTTTTCAAAACACTCATCTCCATCATCTGTTTGCCCCAGGTTCTTGTGCCCTTACCCCTATGCTTTCTCCCTCGTTCTTTCACAGGTGCAGGGGGTTCCCAGGGATCGCACAAGCGCTCCAAAGCTCACTATGAGATCGAGGACTATGAGTCAGAATCTGAGACTGAGTCTGAAGAGGAGGTCATGCCTCAACCTAGTGCCCGTCTGAAACTGCCAACATCTCGTGGTCGTGGGGGAAAGGGGGTCAAGCAAAGTGCTGGTCGTGGTAAAGCTCCTCCACCTCCTCCTTCCTCTGGTCCTCGCAAGAGTCAAAGTTCCGGGCCATCAGGGCCAAAGCTGTTGTGTGATATCTCTGAGTCTGAATTTCATGCTCTGCGGGTGGTCAGTCCGTATGGGGCGGCCCGCGCTTTTGCTCGAGAGAACAGCCTCTTCTTCACGGAATTCCAGGAGCGGGTGTTCCATGAGATTTTCATGAAAGATGACAAAATTGTGGTTCCTCAAAAATGGATCGAGATGAATCATGTGAGGAAGAATCTGAACTACTTTGGTGAGGCCCTTGACATGTGTACCAACTTTGGCTTGCTCCCTATTATGGAGTTCAAATGCAACTATGATCCAATGCTCATTGCTCAGTTCTATGCAACCGTTCACTTTGCCAAGAATAATGCTAGGACTCTCACTTGGATGACCGAGGGTGTTGTCAAGGAAGCATCGTTGGCTGAGTTTGCGGCTATCCTCGGGTACGAAGACCGTGGCAAGGATGTTCCCGTTGGCTTTCGGTGCCATGCCAATGACAATCCCATGAAGAAAGATAGGCTTGCCCCACTGTACATCCAGGGGCGCGGCATCCCTGGTAAGATCAAAGGGCTCCTTCCTACTTATGACATCATGCACCGCATCTATCGTGAGACCATCGCCCCTCGTGCTGGGAATGTTGATGAAATTCATGCTTACATGGTGGATATTATGATGGCCACCTATCACCACCGTGACTCTGGCCTCCCTATGGATGTGATAGATGTTATCTGGAATGAGATGGTCTGTGCCAATTTTCAGCGGAGGGTGCCTCCTTTTGCTCCATACATCATGGCACTCATCATTAGCAAGTGCCCGAAAATTGCCCGTGACTTGCCTCATCTTCGTCTTGCCACTCACCGCCACAAGAATCTGCTGATCAAGACCCATCTCAAACCCCGCAATGCGGATGGTCAGATTGTTGATGAGGATGGGAACCCGGTTGAGGAGGACTCTGGTGATGGTGATGGTGCACCACAGGGTGCAGCTTTTGTGGTCTCTCGTCGCCAGCCCGCACCGCCATCTTGGGCTAAGAGGTTTGAGGCCAAACTTAAGAAGATTTTCTGCCTCCAAGTGGGAAATCCGAAGCGCCTGTACGAGGCCCATGTCTATGCCAAGAAGGCATGTTCTCGTCAGAAGGAGATGATGGAGGCCCAAGGCTTGACTTCTTCCAAGGGCTCAGAGAACAACATTACCCCAGAAGACCAATGGATCTCCACGCACAGCCACTGGGAAGATGATGCCACCTCCTCCTTCCGTGCCCCTCCACCTCATGGTGCATGGGACGACGTTGATGATGATGATGATGAGTGATATTCGGGGCGTTAGTGTTGCTCTTGTCCCTTTTTGGCGTCTTGATGCCAAAGGGGGAGAAGTTGCACATTAGGTATGCGGGAGATTTGCGAGGGAAAGTCACAAGCTCATTCTTGCCTTTGATTTTATTCGCTTGTGAACTTTATTTGGTTGCCTCTTACTATGTGTGAACCTACCTATTGGTGCTATGTATGTTGAGACTATGTGGTTATCTTATGGATCCATCTTGTGTGTATTATGGCTATTCTTGTTGGATCCATCCTATGTGATGATATTTCTCATTCCTAATCTATTGGTCATCACATGTTTCCTTTGTGGCAAAGGTATGTCCTCTATGTGCGACTTCTACTCTTAGTTAGCTTGTTTAATTGTATGGGGCTTGTTTCTACATATCTAGGGGGAGCCCCATCTACATCTTGTCGTCACTAGATTTCCTTGCAAAATGTGTGTTGTCATCAAACACCAAAAAGGGGGAGATTGAAAGAGCATTTGCTATTCCTAGTGATTTTGGTGTTTGATAACAACACACATATCGGACTAATGTTTTGCTAAGTGTATCACAGGTACTTTAAAAAGGTTTGCAAACATTCATAAACTGTCTGCCTGGCGCGGTACCAAAAAGCGGTAGTACCGCTTTTTGCTACCGGACCAGACAGAAGCAAATGACTAAGTGTCAAAAAGTCTCTGCCGGGCCAGGTACTAAAAAGCGGTAGTACCGCATTTTAGTACCTAGCGCGACAGAAGCTTTTTTACGCTTGTCAAAAGCTTCTGCCTGCTCCGGTACTAAAATGCGGTAGTACCGCATTTTAGTACTGCTCAGGACAGAGGCTTTTTAAACATTGCAAAAAGCTTCTGTCCGCGCCGGTAGCAAAATGCGGTAGTACCGCATTTTACTACCTGGCGTGACAGAGAGTTTTTGCACGTTGCAAAAAGCTTCTGTCTGCGCCGGTAGCAAAATGCGGTAGTACCGGGTTTTGCTACCTGGCGTGACAGAGAGTTTCTTGTATGATTTTGTGTTGTTCCCTCTGGGTCCGGTAGTACCGGTTGCCTCAAGCGGTACTACCGCTTCCCGGTAGCAACAACAGTAGTACCGCTGGGGGCAGGACCTGATGCTGTTTGAAAAGGGTGGTCCGGTACCAGGACCGGTAGTACCGGATTTTTGCGGTAGTACCGCTTGTACTTCCGGTACTACCACTTCAGTAAATGCAGCAACGGTCAAATTTTGTGGAGGGGTATAAATACCCCTCCACCTACCTTGGGACAAAGTGCTCAGCTCATTAAAGTCATTGCCCACCATTGGAGTCCATTGAAGCCACTCAATTCTCAAGATCTCATCATCCAACCACCCAGATTCCTTGATCTTTAGGGAATCGAAGGAGGAGGCCCCGATCTAATACTTCACCAAAAGAGATTTTCATTTCCCCCTCATTTCATTGAGGGCCCCTTTGCTCTAGTGTTTTGTTGGAAACCCTAGCTCTTGCTTTTGTTCTTACAAGCTTGTCTTTGATTGCTTTGACAGCTTGCTTGTATTTGGGAGCCTCCGATTAAGTTGTGGATGTGTGCCCCAAACTTGTAACGGTGCCGGCTTCCACCTTGAAGGTTGCCGATATAGTGGAAGGTGAATCGATCCCGTTGGGGTGAGATTCATCGGAGAACAAGGGAGGCCTTTCGTGGCGTTGGTGGTTTGAAACCACCCCCTCTCCAAACGTAGACGTACTTTCCCTCAAAAGGAAGGAACTACGGGAAACAAATCCTTGTGTCTCCGCGTCCACTTTTCGGTTACCTCTATCCTTTACCGCACCTTACTTACTTGTTTCTACTTTGTGTTGTGGTAGTTCTTGCATATTTGTCATATAGGTAAATTCACCTTAGTTGCACTATCTAGAGAATTTACCTTATTGTCAAACCTTAATTTGAAAAAGAAGAAAATTTGAAGTAGCACCTATTCACCCCCCCTCTAGGTGCCCATACGATCCTTTCAACTCGTTTATCTTATACTATCGTACTTGTTATTTGTGAACTTGTTATTGGACCATCCGACATGTGGATGGCTTGCCACTTGTGTGTTTTACTTTGTGAACTTGTTATCTTGTTGTTGAACTTTTTATCTTCTGTTGCATGCTTGTGTTTGCTTATGTGATGTAATGTGCATGAAAGCATCTATGGGTATCTCATTCTTATCTCTATTTGAACAAACCACAGATGCCTCCCCGTCGCGCAAACCCCAACCCCAACAACAACAACATCACTCCAGAAATGCAGAAAATGATGACTGCTCAAACGTAGCTAATGCAGATGATGACAACATTCATCCAGAACCAGAATAATAACAACAACAACCCCAATAACAACAACAATAACAACAACAACCCTCCGGGCTTTGATATCCTTACCAGATTTCTGAGATTGAGGCCAGCTAAGTTCTCAGGGACGACTGATCCCATGGTGGCCAACGATTGGCTACGTTCTGTAAACAAGGACTTAGTGACCGTGGGCTGCACGGACGCTAAAAAGGTCAGATTTGCAGCACATCTGCTGGAAGGGCCAGCTGCCACTTGGTGGGACAACGTCCAAATCACCACTCCTATAGATGAGGTAACTTGGGCTATCTTTGAGGATGGCTTTCGCACTGCTCATATCTCATCAGGAATAATGAGCCTGAAAAAGAAAGAGTTCCACAATCTGAAGCAGCGCCACCGCAGCGTGGCTGAATACATTGAAGAGTTCAACAATCTGGCGCGTTATGCACCAGATGAGGTTGACACAGATGCCAAGAGAAAGGAAAAATTCCTGGAAGGCTTGAATGATGAGCTGAATCTGTAGCTGGCTGTGGCATATGTTCCCACTTATCAGTCGCTCTGTGACAAGGCTGCTATATTGGAGAACAAAATGAAGCAAGTCGAGAGTAGGAAGAGAAAGCACTCCGACAAGCACAGCTCGGGGTCGTCTCACAAACGATCTCACTATGATGACAGTGGAATCTCAGGATCCCACAAGCATGGGAAATTCAACAAGCACCACAACCACAACCGTCATGACAACAAGCATCATCGCAGTCATGACAATGACAAGTACAAGAACCACAAGAGTGGACATAAGAGCCACCACAATGGTAATGGTAGTGGAAGTCAGCCTGCTAAGAGAGACATCAGTCAGGTTGAATGCTTCAAATGCAAGAAGATGGGACACTATGCAAATGAGTGCCCTGAAAAGAAAGTTGAAGGACCTGTCAAGCCCAATCCTTTCCAGAAAGGATAGGTGAACCACATCAGTGTGGAGGAGGTCTATGAGGAGCCTGACGCTGTTGCTGGTAAGTTCAGACTCAATTCTATTCCAGCATTTGTACTCTTTGATACTGGTGCATCTCATTCATTCATATCAAGAGCATTTGTTGAAAGAAATGAACTACCGGTAGAAACTATTGGGTGTCCTATAAAAGTAAGTTCTCCTGGTGGAGAAATGATAGTGAATTCAGGATGCCATGATCTAGTCATAGAATTTGGGAAGTATAAGTTTCCCGTTAACTTGATAATATTAAACTCCCAAGGATTGGATGTCATTCTGGGAATGGACTGGATGACTAAGTACAAAGGAGTGATAGATTGTGCCAACCATACTGTCTCACTCACAACTCTAGAAAATAAAAGGATCAGATTCAAGACC
This sequence comes from Avena sativa, assembly GCA_916181665.1. NCBI lineage: Eukaryota > Viridiplantae > Streptophyta > Magnoliopsida > Poales > Poaceae > Avena > Avena sativa. Next base: position 423,530,548 of record OV702293.1, read on the forward strand.
AATTTTGAAGCAAAAAGGAGTATGCTTAATTCTCTTAAGGGGGTTAGCATGGACAGTGTGCCAATTGTGTGTGAGTATCCGGATGTATTTCCGGAAGAATTGCCAGGAATGCCACCGGATAGAGATGTGGAGTTTCTGATAGATTTGGTACCAGGTTCTAGACCAATAGCAAAGAGACCATATAAAATGTCAGTTGATGAACTGAAAGAACTCTAGAAGCAACTAGGAGAACAGTTGCAAAAAGGATTTATTCAACCAAGTTCTTCATCTTGGGGAGCCCCAGTTTTGTTCGTGGAGAAGAAAGACAGAAGTCAAAGGTTATGCATAGATTACCGTTCACTCAACGAAGTAACTATCAAGAACAAATACCCTTTGCCTAGAATCAATGACTTGTTTGATCAGCTAGAAGGAGCATGTGTGTTCTCAAAGATCGATCTCCGGTCAGGCTATTTTCAACTCAAGATAAGAGAACAAGACATACCTAAAACAGCATTCACTACGAGGTATGGATTGTATGAGTATAGCGTAATGCCTTTTGGCTTGACAAATGCTCCAGCATACTTCATGAATATGATGAACAAAGTGTTCATGGAATTCCTTGACAAGTTCGTAGTCGTTTTCATTGATGACATCTTAGTCTACTCCAAGAGCAAGGAAGAACATGAAGGACACTTGCGTTTGATACTTGAGAAATTAAGAGAGCATAAACTGTATGCCAAATTTAGCAAGTGTGAGTTCTGGTTAGAGGAAGTTGGTTTTCTTGGTCATGTTATGACAAAGGATGGTGTAGCAGTTGATCCTGCTAAGGTTTCAGCTGTGACGGAATGGGAATCTCCCAAGTCCGTGAAATAAGTTCATAGTTTCCTTGGCTTAGCAGGTTATTACAGAAGGTTTATTGAGAATTTCTCAAAGGTTGCTAAGCCAATGACTGAATTGTTAAAGAAAGACAAGAAGTTTGCCTGGTCTGAAGGTTGTGAACTCAGCTTTCAGGAGTTAAAGAAGAGGCTTGTGACAGCACCAGTTTTATGTCTGCCAGATTTGGAAAAGGATTTCCAAGTATATTGTGATGCATCTCATCAAGGTTTGGGCGCCGTACTTATGCAAGACGGTAAAGTTGTAGCTTATGCCTCGAGACAACTCAAAACTCATGAAGTGAATTATCCTACTCATGATTTGGAGTTAGCCTTTGTCGTCCATGCACTCAAAACATGGAGACATTACCTTTTGGGAAAGCGTTGTGAAGTGTTCACGGATCACAAAAGTTTGAAGTATATCTTCACCCAAAAGGAAATCAATATGAGACAAATAAGATGGTTAGAGCTTATCAAGGACTATGACTTAAGTTTGCAATACCACCCCGGTAAAGCAAATGTTATAGCAGATGCTCTAAGTCGTAAGGTATTTGTGAATGGCCTTACCGAAGGAGAATTGCCAGATGATTTGTGTACCCAATTCAGAAAACTCAGATTGGAGATTGTGCCGGAAGGACATCTCATGTCATTGGTTGTTCAACCCACTTTGTTGGACAAGATCAAGGAAGCTCAGAAGACTGATAAGGAAATTGAAGAGATTAAGGAAAAAATTGGCCAAGGGAAAGCTAAAAGTTTCCATGAAGACGAACAAGGTACTTTATGGCATGGGAAACGTATCTGTGTTCCACAAGATCCGGAGTTGCGGAAACTGATTTTGCAGGAAGCACACAACTCTCCGTATTCTATTCACCCGGGGAATACCAAAATGTACATGGACATGAAAGAAAGATTTTGGTGGAATAATCTCAAGAGGGACATCGCCGAACATATTGCTTTGTGTGATGTGTGTAGTAGAGTGAAAGCGGAGCATCATAAACCCGCAGGTTTGCTTCAACCACTACCTATTCCTGATTGGAAGTGGGACAAGGTTGGTATGGATTTCATTATCGAACTACCAAGGACCAGGTCAGGATATGATTCTATATGGGTAGTAGTGGATCGCCTAACTAAAATGTCTCATTTCATACCCGTGAAGACAACTTATACAAGTGCTAAGTTAGCTAAGATCTACATGAGTAGAACTGTATGTCTACATGGTGTGCATTGGAGTATTGTATCTGATAGGGAACTCAATTCACTTCCCATTTTTGGAGACAGCTACATGAGTCATTGGGAACGAGGTTGGAATTCAGTACTGCTTTTCATCCTCAAACCGATGGAAAAACAGAAAGGACTAATCAAATTCTGGAAGACATGTTGAGGGCATGTGCCCTAGACTATGGAGCAAGTTGGGATGAAAGTCTGCCTTACACAGAATTTTCTTATAATAACAGCTATCAAGCCAGCATTGAGATGGCACCGTTTGAATTTCTCTACGGAAGAAAGTGTACCACCCCATTGTTATGGAATGGTGTGGGAGAAAGAATTTTATTCGGGCCAGATCTTATCAAAGAAGCCGAAGAGAAGGTCAAATTAGTTAAGGACAGGTTGAAGATAGCACAGTCCCGACAGAAAAGCTATGCCGATCCTAAGCGTAGAGAAGTCACCTACGAAGTTGGTGATAGAGCTTATCTTAGAGTATCACCACTTCGTGGAGTGAAGAGATTCGGAGTCAAAGGAAAGTTGGCACCAAGATATGTTGGGCCATTCAAGATCCTAAGTCGCAAAGGAGAAGTTGCCTATGAAATTGAATTGCCAGAATCTCTATCAGCTGTCCATAATGTGTTTCATGTGAGTCAGCTTAAGAAATGTCACCCAGAAATGGAAGAAACTTCTTTGAAGGATACTATACCTTTGGAGGAAGTTCAACTAGAAAGTGATCTCACTTATGAAGAGAAACCTATCAAGATTCTTGAGACTGCAGAAAGAGTCACAAGGACAAAGACTATCAAATTTTGCAAAGTGCAGTGGAATCATCATTCCGAAGAGGAGGCAACATGGGAAAGAGAAGAAGATCTTCGGATAGACCACCCTCACCTATTTGCTAGCCAATCCGAATCTCGAGGGCGAGATTCACCTTAAGGGGGTTAGAATTGTAACATCCCTAAAATCATGATTTCAAAGATTGCATATCATTCATGCATGCATATAGAATTGAGGTCAATTTCAAAACTCATTTCAGTAAAACAGAAGCACATAGTGCTATCATTTTATGTGAGCAAACTTAAATCAAATGGCCATCCCCATTTGAGAGTTTGAATGTTTTAAACCTAGATTGTTTGTCTCCTATGTTGAATGGATTCAGTGTTGTCACATCCCAAGATTTTCCAAATCTTGTAATGTGAAAATAAATGAATAAAACAAAACTTTGTTTGATTTTCAGGGCCAGAAGAAACTTTTTGTATTCAATTGGGACTTCAAACCAGTTGGATCAAATATAATCCTAAAGGGATTTATAAAGATAAACACATAATAATGGCAAATAAAATGTTTTGGAATTACTATTTTTGGATCTTTAAATAAAAAGAGTTGGTTTTCAAAAGCAAAGATAGAATTATAAATAAAGATTATATTTTAAAAAGCCAAATTAATTTTGGCCAAGCTTTTATAATAAAATATTTTGTTTTTATAAAATGAGTAAAGGTTTATTTAAATAAAATAATAAGGATGTAATATCCAAATTTTATTTAAGTAAAGGCTTTCCCATTTTAAATGAACACTAAAACTTATTCATTTATTTTAAATAAGTTTTCCAAGTATTTTATTACTACTTTGAAATCTTTTTATAAAAGGTTTTGGTTTTCAAAATGAAAAGAAATATTTTAAATAAAGATTATTTTATAAAGCCAAATTAAACCTTGGCCAAGACTTTGAAACAAAAGGTTTTGTTTTGATTAAATTAGTAGGGGTTTATTTAAAATAAAATAAAAAGGATTTAAATATCCAAGTTTTATTAATAAAGGTTTTACTATTTTCAAAACATCAAAACTTATTTATTCTTTTAAAATAAGTTTTCCAAGTATTTTGTTTTCTCAAATAAAACCTACTGAAGTGTTTTGGTTTTATTTTAGATTTCAAAATAAAGTTTTTAAATAAACAAATCCTATTTGATTTATTAACTAAGGTCCATTTTATTTAATTATTAATGGACCCTATAGCAAAAAGGTTATTTTGTTTTAAACAAGTTTTCAAGTATTCCTTATTTTCGAATAAAACCTACTGATTTGGTTTTGAAAATATTTTGATTTCAAATGAAGATTTTATTAATTAAATCAAACCCTATTTTATTAAATAACTAAAGATCCATTTTATTTAATTATTGAATGGATCCTAAAATGAATAAAAATATTATTTTCATTTTGGAATGTTGGTTTATGTTAATAAACAGAACCAAGTTCAAAGTTGTGAAGTTTGGTGATTGTTTGAATCAATTTGAATGTTGTTTGAATGTTTGAATAATTGATTGAAATCCAAAACAGAAATTAGATTTAGAAAAAGAAAAATGTTTCAGGCAGGAAAAAAATAGTGCAAAGGACCCAGCCCAATAAGGCCCAGCAAACCAGCCCAGTTCTCTTCCAGAAAGAAAACAATTCACACACAGTTTCTGACCCACACAGACAATGACCAGTGGACCCTCCCCCTCATTTCTTTTCCCAATGACCGGTGGACCCCACCTCTCTCTCACGAAGCGAACCGTTTTCACCCGGATAAGAACCCACACAGTCACTGACGTAGAGGACCCCTCCCACTCTCTCTCTTTCGCTGACAGACGGGCCCCGCACCACTGTGCATCGTTTCACCCGCGCCAGCCGTTTCTTCCCCCTCCCCTCAATGGCGTTCTGCTGATTTACTCCAGCGTTGAATTCGCCATAATGCCGCGCGTTAATCTCGCCGTGACAGCACGCTATAAGTCGCCAGCGTCCCCTCCTCCTTTCCCCTCTGTCACCACACCTCGACTCGCCACCAGGCCGCCCCAATTTCCTCCTCGAGCTCCTATGTTCCGACCACCGTCTCCGGCCAATTCAGGCCAGAACACGCCACCCCCTACCTTTCCCGAGCACCCTAGCAGCTTCCCCATTTCCTGGCGCATCTCCCAGTGCCCACCGTTCAACCGCGGGCGTCCCAGAGCGTCGTCTTCAACAAGCTCCGAGCGCCGCCGCGTCTGCCTCTCTCTCCGGCGAAGTCCCCAGGTAGTATCCGACCACCCCGCGCCTTATTGTTCACGCACGCGTCATATCCTTGATCTTACGCGTCTAACCATGCCCTTTGCCTGCCTTCTCGTGATCGACAGCGTCGCCTCCGACCGCAAACAGACCACCCGACGCCGTCCTCTACTCCGGCGAGCAATCGCAGCTGCCCCCGAGCGCCCCTCGTCGAGCCATCAGCACGTTGAGCATCGCCGTGACCCCCTGAGCCCGGTGAGCATCTCCCCTTTCTCCCTCACCTCCTGTAGCATCGGCACCGTCATCGACCAACAGCTCCGCCGCCGGTAGCCACCGCAGCGCCGCCCATCTGTGACCGAGCATTAGCATCCGTAGGATCTTAATCCAACGCCTACGATAGATCACTTAAGCCGCGAAGAGGTACGCGCCCTGTGCCGTGCGATCAACCTAGATCCTACGGTCCATGTTGCCGATCCGGCCGAACCGGTACCACCCAGTTAGAACGCGACGCGTGTCACTGTTCTGTTTAAAAACAGATTTGAAAACAGAATTATTTGCAAACTTCAAACCCTTGTAACTTTGGATCCACACGTCCAAAAATTGCAAATTTTATGTCGTTGGATTCAGGAGAACAAGACCTAACCAACCATGCCCTTAGTTTAACAAATAGTATCTGTTAGTTTACTTGTTTTTGCAGATTCTTTTGTGTGCTTGTTTAGATTAGAAAAATTGTTTAAAAATGTTTTTAGGGTTAAAACCTTTGCAAAATGGTTTGTTGTAAACTCACTGACCCTAGGAACCAACCCATGTTTTGGAAAATGAATTTGGAAAAGTTTAGAATGGATTAATTAGTTTAGTCCATTTCTAGCCAAACAAAACTATTGTTTTGTTTATGAAAAATGGTTTTGAGTAAAAACTTTGGAGAAAATGTTTTGGACCAAACCTACTAACCCTAGGAAACACTTTGTGGATTCAAAAATGAATTTGGCGAAACAAAATAAGGATTCTTTGATTTAAAACCATTTCTAGTCAAATAGAAATGTGGTTTATTTATTAAAAATGGTTTTGGAAGAAAACCTTTGGAAAATGTTTTGTTTTAAACTCTCTGACCCCAAAAACCAAGTTTTGTGATTTGAAAACATATTTGGTGAACCCTATAGATTAATGCCTTAGTAAAAATATTTCTACACTACATAAAATAATACTTTGTTTTGAAAATGGTTTTATAGTGAAACCTTTTGCAAATGACTTTGCCACTTGACAAAATGACCATTAGATGTACCCAAATGTCTATGACCCACTAGGAACCACTCTTTTTCAAACAAAACAAAGCTTGGCATGCTTGCATGCATTACTTTGACTTTGTTATTCTTATGTGTGTTGCTTTGCTTGATTGGTAGATTGAGTTTGTGCCTTGTTTGATTGGATTGTAGTGACTTGAAGAGTGTGATTGTTGCAAGGACAAGGAGTGAACCTATACCCTCTACCAAAAAGGCAAGTGATGCTTCATATCTTTTGTCCCATTACTTTCTCTATGCATTAGTGTTTTTGCTAAGTAAAACTTGCATGGATTTTATTTTGCTAAGTATAGACCTTGCTATAGGAAAACCTAGTAGATGAATCCTTAGTAGGATTTTCCTAAGTTAAGAATCCTATTACTATCAAGCTTAGCCTAGCTAATAGAAAACATGGGTGGAATATATATATTCAAACTATGGAAAAATATTCTAAGTCTGTGGACTTATGTTTTGTTTAATAAAACAACTAAGTGAATGAATCACCTGGGTGGAATGGAAGGAATGGTTTGTGTTGAGTGGTTCACAAGGCCATGGACCCCGTCGCCGGCCGTTTCCTCCGCCCATCACTGCCGCGATTGATTCCTCGCTTAATTGCCCTTGATTCCGCGCTTAATCGCCTCTCCCCTCTCGCCTACATAACCCCCTCTGCACCGCGGTCATTTCCCCCCACTCTCCTCTCTCACTCCGCCACCAGGCTGCGCGCATTTGACCTCGAAACCCCCAGTACCGACGACTCCGACGACTAATTCCGATGAGCCTCGACCGCCCCCCTCTCTCTGGTTCAAACTATCAAGTCCAGCATGATCTTGTGCATCTGCTGACGCCTCTGGTTTTCTTGCTCATGACCCAGGTCATCGTTTCCGTTCACGCCCGCAACCACCAGCGCCGCCGCTCGACTCCGGCGAGCAATAGCGGTAATAACTGAACGCCCCTTGCCTTCCCTTTGTTACCAACTTGTTCGCTAGCCACTTGCGCATCTTCTAAACCCTCTGCCTTGTGCTTGGAAGACACGGAGCCTCACCAGCGACCTCGACAGCAAGCGACAGACGCCGCCCGCAACTCCGACGAGCCCCAGCGACCGTGCCTGTGCGCCCCTCGTCAAGCCACTGCTAGGTTGAGCTTCTCCTCGACGCTACGAACCTGGTGAGCATCCTCCTGCCTCTCTGGACGACCTGTAGCGCCATGCCGCCACAGACAGAGCTCGCCGCCGCCAGTAGCCGCCGCCAGCGCCGCCCCGCTTTGGTCGCTTGATCCAGAGCCGTCAGATCTGGATCCAGCGTATAGGATTAGATCATTTAGCGAATCGTTATGGGTAGATCTGAGCCGTGTGTTTTAAATAGATCCGACGGCGCGGGAGGGTGATCCTGAGCGAAACGGTATCAACCAATAGAATTAAGACGCGTGGCTAGGGTTTGTGTTTAAAATAGAATTTAAAACAGATTTAGATTCAAATTTGAATAGGCTATAACTTTTGATTCCCACGTTAGATTTTTGCAAATTTTATATCGTTGGAATCAGGGAGAAAAGCCCTTTCTGTTTATGCAATGTGTTTAATGAAATGTTTCTGTTAAAATGACTTTTTATGCAGAAACTTGTTTAAGACTATTTTGAGTATAGAATTTGTTTAGTAATTTGTTTTAGTGCTAAATAAGTTTGATTTAGCAAATTTTTTGACTTGGTTATGTTTCAGTATCATGCACTTGCTTGGTTGGGTTTTAAAATCATCACTTAGCATTCTTTGCATGCATGCATATATTTATGTTTGTATATGAATTGTGTGTAAAATTTGTGCTACCATTTTTGTGTAGACTTTGGTGCTAGTGACTGTGATTGTGAGGAGTGCTACTCTCCCCATTACCAAGGCAAGTGGTACTTCATGAATATTTCCATCCCTATATTTTGTACAAGCATTAGAAATATTTTGCTAAGTCTTGCATGTTACTTTTTGCCAGATGCTATGTTGGGAAATCCTAAGTAGTTGTAGAATTGCTAGGAAATTTCCTAAGTTAAATTACTATGCCATGATTAGCCTAGCTAGTAGCAAACAAGGGTTGGTAAAGTATATACATGCTATGATGAAAATATTTCTAAGTCTTTTGACTTATGTTTTCTTAATAAAACAACTAAGTCAATGAATCACCTGGGTGGAATGGGACTTGAATGGTGGTTTTTGGTTGAGTGGTTACACAAGGCCCATGGACATGGTTTACCTTGTGTATCTCACTTGTGGTATGCCACCCAGGCACAAAGGAATTTTGGAGGCCAAGTGTTGAGAAGCTTATAGTGCAGCCACTTGGCAATATGGGCTCTGCCTGGATCACATAGGTTGCTAGAACTTAGTCATTTGGACAGTTGGTGGTAGTGGGATGATAGGTTGGAACGCGTCCATTTTGACTAAGGGAAGGCTTCTGAAAGGTCCTGGCTTGGGAAACCAAGTCTGGTGGGGAAAGTGCACAACCTCTACAGATGGAAAATCTAAGTACTTAGCCAAGTCCATGGCAATGGACAACTTGAGCATCAAGACATGGAAGCTATCAAGAATCTCATCACTCCAACTTCAAAGTAAAAACTTGTGGGTGAACAAGGGTGAAGGACCCCAATGTCTATTGGTGGTTTCTTGGGAAATGTTTTAACAAAGAAAACTTAGTGATTTCAACTAATAGGAAAAACCTATTTTCAGCAAAGCAAGCCAAGCTACACTTAGCCAAAATGCATATAGTAATATAGTCCACTTAAAATTTACTAAGGTATCACTTGCCAATACTATTCCAAAGTATTGACCCACTGTGGCTGTAACTTGTGATGTTGCAGGTTACTCCGATGATGATTAGGTGTCATGAGTCTACACTCAACATGCTTGCCTGTGGCACATGAAGATGAAGACTTATGTTTATTTACTTATTCCAAACTCTTGTATTAGGCATGTGGCCTTGAGTTGTAAAAGACTATGTTTTATCTCTGAAATGGATGTAATAAATGACCTTTGTATCTGTGTACTTCATCTTAAACTTTGGATGCTAGCAATGATCCAGGGACTAGCATTGCAACCACAGGGATCCTTTTCCTTTACAAAGGAGGGATCTTACATCTGGCGAGAGGAAGAAGAAAGGAGGAAAAAGAACAAAGGGGTATGTGGGCTGGCTTTGGGCCGACGTGGGCTGATGCGGAGCGAGCATAGAGGTTTGGCTGCAGCTCGTGAGTGACGAATAGGGCGAAGAGGAAATGGGCCATGGGCCAGATCTAATCTCCTTCTATTTTTCCTGGTTCTTTCCCTTTTCTATATTTTGTTTTGTTTTCAGATTTGAATTTGCACAATTGATTTGAGTTTTATTTATAAAATTTATTTGCTGGATAATTGTAGTAATACTAAAATGTATTTAGTATCATTTTGTGAATTTTTATAGTATAATGTTATTATTTCTTTATTTTCTTATATATATATATCTTTCCTTTTAGTATTTGTAAGGGCCTTTGTTATTAATTTCCTTTATATAATAACCCATTGATTTATTATACGATATTTCCTTATTTAATGATAGAACTTAATTCTAGTTAAACTATAGTTTGGAGAAAAATATATATATGGTGATCCTTTTCTTATTATATGATACATAAAGTTTTAGGGAATTAATATGATTAATACTATTCTTATGAATTTATGAAATAGCAATGTATATATTTTATTATAACTAACATAGGAATTAGGTTTGAATTGTAAACGCTTACCATAAGTTCTTAGGAGATTTAATATTCTCATATTTCTTTTATTTATATGAATAAAGATTATTGGTTAAGACATATTGTTTTTATGTTGGTGATCAAGAATGATATCACCTTTTAAAATAGAAAGTTATTTTCTGGAGTGACTTAAAGGAAATAATTGATAAAGATAACTCCTAAGCACGTATGGTTATGATAATTGGAAATGCCAAAGATGTGCTTAAGTGATTTGCTATAGGAAAATATTCCTATAAAGCATTGTGGGAATAAGATGATTAATCAATCATTTGAAATGGATATTAGGTTTGGTTATAGAATTAAGGTTGTGTAACATCCCGAAACTTTAATCCAAGTTGATCAAGATCCAAATCATCAAAATTAGGGTTAACAAAAACTTTTCCATCTCAAAATATGAAAGCATTCATGTGTATGTGCATTTAAATTAGGAGTTCATTTGAATTGCCATGGTTGTGTGATTCATTGCTTGTAAAATGATTCTTAGGTGAAATAAACATCATCTAAATCATTCCCAAACTTTTCTCAAAGAAAAACAACTCAAAATAAATAAATGAAGTGAATGGTCATTTTTGCCAAATTAACTATCATGCCTACTTTGGCTATTCCTAGTACTCAAAACTTAACAGAAACAATTGTAGATATTTGCACCCCTTGCTAGTACACATAATGAGGTACCAAGGCCCACTTTGTGATCTGCCAAAAACATTCAAATGCTAAGTTTAAATGACAATTTAAAATTAAATCTATTTCATATGGGAAGATCCCACTATTTTAAAAACCACTCAAACATGCTCAATTTTCAAAACTCAAGCAACCACAGAGTCTCAAGCTTATGCCTAGCACACCCACCAAAATCTTTTCAAAATTCAAAAAGAATTTTCTTGCGGCCATTTCATCAAACACTTGGCAGGCAGAATTCAAACAAAACCAAATTTGCTAGTTTGAATAGTGTTCTGGCCAAACTTGTCTCCCATTTGACCCCCACTTGCTCACATTGTCCCCTCTGGATCAAATCAGGGCATAACTACCCCATCCCCTACCTCCTAGCAGCATGGCCCGGCCAAGCCGAGCCCCACCTCGCCGGCCAACTTGGTCGCCGCTGCAGCATACCGCCTCCCCCTCTCTCGCCATGTCTAGGAGATAGCCAGGGCCTCACCGCCGCCCACTGTCCCCTTCCAGAGCTAGGCCTAGCCGTGGACCACCGAGAAATCCCCGCGCCCAGTGCCACCACACCATGCCGAGCACGCGCCAGAGCGCCGCACCCGGCACGCGTGCACAAGCCGACATTCGACCGCATCCCGCGCCCACCCCGTCACCACGACCTAGGGAGCACGCCAGACACCCCCATTCGCTGTCCAACGCCTCATAGCCACCGCTCGCCGTCGAAGCCGCCGTCTCTGCCGCTCAGAGCGCCAGCTCCGCCCGACCGCTTACCACCGCCCCTAAGCCCGCATTCAAATCCTAGAGCACCGCCTGGAGTCCGCGCGTCGATCGCCACCCTCAGCCATGCCGCTAGCGGCCCATAGCCATGTCACCATCGTCGCCTGCCCATCCCTCTCGGTCTCGCCGTCGAGCCTATAAAAGGAGGGCACCCCCAGCCGTTTGCAGCACACCACGCCACTCCCCTCACCTTACAGATCGTCCCACACCTCTAGCCAGAGCACGCGGAGCAGCAGCTCGCCGGAATTGTACCAGAGCAGGCCGCCTCTGGAGGAGAAGGGCGCCGCTGATTGCGACCACCCTCGGAGCTACCTCGACCGTCCCTGAGCTCGCCGTCGACCACCAGTCTGTTTGCTCGCCTCGCCGTCGTCGCTGGAGACCTGGTACACCCCCTATGCACCCCCACCGAGCCGCTAGGGTTAGAGCTCGCCGGCGACAGGTCCGTCATCGACGACAATCCACAGCTGTTGATCCCCACTCTAATCCAACGTCCCACACCGCCATGTACCGCTTCACGTGTTATGAGCCACTAACTGGTGGACCCCTCTGTCAGCTGAACCCCGCGCTATAGAGTGACACTGGGCCGGCTCGTTAGCGTCTCCCGCGCGACCCAACAGTTTAAATTTAGATTTTCCATTTAATTTCAAACATAGTTATGTATATTGATTCAAAAATCAAACCAGCTCGACTCACTGAACCAAAATGCATGAAACTAATTTTGTTAGAAATGTACTGAAATGCTTAATCCAAGCCCATTGGACTCAAACCCTTTGGAGTTATAGATCAACCTTGGTAAAAATAACAAGGCAGAAGCTTTTCTACATTCAAACATTTTTCAAAATTCAACCATAAGAGCTTTTGAGTTGATTCCAGCTCTCAAAAATCACCTTTGATCATACCTTTCAGAATATATAAAAACATATGGGTTTACCCACAGAAATAATGTTCAAGTAACAAAAGAATGCCACATAGGCATTTCTAGTCACTTTATTTATTTAAAATAAAAAGGTTAAACCTTATTAAATTGTGACACCACTTTAAATCACATTCCCATGTACTGAAATATGTGGTGATGACATGTGTCAACATGATCCCATGTTTGAGTTGGAGAATATTAAATCTTAAGTAGTTTTTCAATGAGTAGAAATTACTTTTCTCAAATTAAATAAATAATACAAATGCTTTAATTCTTGTAATGTTGGTGATGATGCTAGATCATCTATAGTACACCTTTGTGTGATGATTGAAAATAGTTAAGTATTGTTTGGTGATTGTGTACCTCGCATTTATTTATAGACGCTAGTACCGACCAAGGATACGAGGAGGAAGGAGGATACTACGAGGAGGAAGCCGAGGATAACTTCAACCACTGCTCTACACAAGGCAGGCTAACACTTGCAACTATGAAATTTAGATACCTATGCAATGCATTAAGCATGCTTGCTTAGACACATTTGATGATACCCAATCCTAGTTTTACTTACAAGTTTAATACTTCATTTTCTTTACCAAAGCTTCTCTTAGAGTTTACTTAAGTGACTTGTAGATTCTAGAAAGATAACTAAAGGTAGCATAAAGAGCATAAAACTTGGCCTAAGTTAGATAATCTTGATGTCATCCTAAGGCATGAGATTGAACTTAACAAATCCCCACTTGTTTACCAACCCTCATTAGTAGTTACCACCACTTGTAGATGCTAGTGCTAAGCATAAAACTTGATCAACTTTAGATGGGAATACTTGGTGAAAATGGTTATGAAAACCTTAGAATGATGAGTCATTCTACTGAAATGTTTTGACATGTGTTTCCGAACACCAGATGATTTTGATGATGAAAATGTTGAGGCATGAGCCTTGACCCTTTATAAAACTGATGGTTTTCTGGATGCGATACCATTCCAATTTTACCGTACAACCACAATACCCGAAAATTGGGTAGGGCTTGACTGGAAATTTATACACCTTAGTATGGGTTCCCTCGCGGCCAAGGTATGAGCTGAGGCTACCTTGTGAAGATTGTCCACCTGTGCAGTACCCAAGATGACAGTTGGTCATGGTTGGGAGGCCAAACTCATAGGAGAGGTGCCTATACTAGGGCGTGTAATTGAAAGGTTAGGATTGATTATCCGCATACTGAGTATGGTGAATTCATGATTTATTTCTGGCGGATGTATCGAATGTTGTGGTAAAAGTGTACAATCTCTGCAGAGTGTCAAACTATTCGAATAGCCGCGTCCGCGGTTATGGACAGTTGGAGTTGTCATACTGTTCCCCCGTCAGATGTTTTCAAAATGACTTATGAAATGAATTGAGACTTTGACTTGACCACAATAGAGTTGTGACATGAAATTCAAGCTCCCACTTAGGTGTTATTAAACTTTCAACTAGCTTTCTTTGCTTTTGAACTTAGTAGAGTTAAATCTGGATTTTTGCAAAACAACCCTAGAGCTTAGCATCCTATTACACAAAAAAAAACCTTAACTTGTTAGTATTAGTTTGCGAGTACTTCAAGAGTACTAATGTCTTTGTCCCTGGCTATTCCCGTGGCCAGACTATGAAGAGGAGTACCAGGATGATGGACCGCAGGAAGGTTACGACAACTAGGATCATCTCCCATCGTCAGCATTGCCTGTGACCCTGAAGATGGAGCTTCGCCTATGCTATCGTTACTATTACGTTATTCTGCTGCTTGAGTTGTATTAAGAACTGGATCATGAGATCCTTATTTTTGTAAGACCTTATGTATGGTTTGTAATGGATGATGTACTATGATATCCAAATCTATTATGTCTCGCAAAAATGGTAATCTTGGGATTGCGATGTATGGCATAACAGGCATCTATGATTAAAAATCTGGGTGTTGACAAGTTGGTATCAGAGCCATCCTGACCATAGGAGACCCTAGTTAGAATGGACGTTTGAATCAAAAACTTAGTTTCAAAACCAAAGGAAGTGAGTATTTACAAAAACTTATTCTCATTCTTATCACTTGGATTCTTTCATGAAAATTCATGTTCCAAAAAATTCTTGCAAAATACGTAAAATTTGACACACTTGATCCCTCTACTAACTTACTCATCCTATATTCTTATAGCTGGATGTGAAGTACAACAAGTTTTATCAGTTGGGGAATGGAGGAGACCTCATCTTTGAGCGTGACTTGGACCAGCTTTCTGAACTTCTAGAGCGTCCGCACCCCGAGTTCTTCGGAGCTCAGCTCAATGATCAGGATGGAGAAGATTTGTCGTGGCTAGTTGTTGCAAGTCTCCAAGGAAAGATTGAACCTCCCACTGCCGAGGGAATTCAGTTCACCTTAAGAGAAAACAACTGGCTCGATGGACTGGCCAGGGCAATGCAGGAAGCTCTTGCCCATCTATGTGGGCAGAGTATCAATCAGATAAAGGGTACCCGCTTTGACTTCTACCCAAGGCATGATGTTATGGGACAACCACTGGAGGCCCCACATCATCCCGAGCTGAAGAGTCAAGTGGACCACCTCAGCTTCATGATGTACGATTGTCAGAAGGAGTTGGACAACGTCCGTGCCTACGCCAACCACAAGTACGCCATCGCCAAGAAGAAGGATCAGACTCTCGCCATGCTAGTGAAGGATCGCAAGTCTCGTCGCCGTCAGCTCGACAAGAAGGAGCGCATCATTGCCCGTCTTCGCCACCGGATCACGGATTTGTAGGAGACTATCCACGAGAGAGACATGCAGTTGGAGGAAGGGATAATGTCGGAGAAGACCTTCATGGAGATCCCTACTCCTATCTCAGCGATGATGATGACTTTCTGGAGGATCAGGCCATGGACTTCTTCATCGATGAGGAGGATTTCGCCTTCATCGATGACGATGATGATGATGAGGATGATGAGTACACCGACTCCGAGGAGTAGTAGCACTTGAGCACTAGTGTTAGTGAGTTGTATTCGGTCCCACTGTATCGTAGTTTCCAGAATGGTTCTTAAAACCATCTGTTTTCCTTTGTTGTGGTGTGTGTTTGTATCGTGTGCTATGAATGAATGAAAAGCAAGTTGCTAGAAAAATCTGAGTCAAACTTTAAAAAAAATTCAACCACCTCTGAACCTTAGAAATTTCCCTCTTTTCTCATGATCAATCTCAATCTTCAGATGCCTCGCGAAGGAAGCGGTTCATCCCCGGACCCAATGTTGCAGATCTTGCAAATGTTGGTTTCTGACCGCGAAGCTAAAAGAGCCGAACGTCAAGCCAACCTAGCCACCCTTCAACACATAGCTCAGATGGCCAACAACAATCAAGGCCAAGGAAATTAGGACAACCATGGATCTAAGCTCAAGAATTTCCAAAACACCAATCCACCTCTTTTCACTAAGTCAGAGGAACCCCTAGATGCAGATGATTGGCTGCAAACAATGGAGAACAATCTGGAAGTCGCCGGAGTGGAAGCTAACGAGAAAGTTCTGTTCACCACCCACTATCTAGCCGGAGATGCAAGAGCATGGTGGAACAGCGTTTGTGCAATGACCGGAGGTCAGATGATGACCTGGGATGAATTCAAGGTCAAGTTCAGCAGAACCCATGTGCCACCGGGTTTGATCAAGAGGATGAGAGATGAATTCAGAGAACTGAAACAAGGAAGGATGAGCATAGTGGAATACCGTGACAAATTCTTGTCATTAGCTAGGTATGCCCCGGATGAGATCGACACTGAAGCCAAGAAGAAAGGGATATTCTTGAATGGTCTGCACGATGAGATGCAGACAGTGTTGGTCAATATCCCCTTTACTTATATTGAAGCCCTAGTCGACTCTGCCATTCAGATGGAAGGAAAGATCAACCAAGCCAATGAGAACCGCAAGCGTCGCATGATGCATCAACCAGGAACCCACCATACCCCAAAGTATCGCCCCAACCCATCTCTAGGATTTGCCCCGAGAACCAACAGACCCCCAATGAACCGTCCGACCTATCCCAACCGTGGAAACCCAAGGCCCGGAGGAAACCACAACAACCCCGGAAACTCTAGCAATTTCAACCGTGCACCACCCAAGTTCAACAATAAAAATGCCGCCACCAATGCCAACACTGCCCCAAGGACTGGAACCAATGTTGTGCCTGTTGCAGCGAAGGACAAGTCGCAAGTGACTTGTTATGAATGTGGAACCAAGGGTCACTACTCCAATGAGTGTCCCAAGAAGAATGCCACATCCCCCAATGCAAATGCACCAGCTCAGCAACAGCGTCGTGTTCAGCCCGGAAGAAGGTTTGCCCCAGGGAACTCGCTCAACCGCAACGGCCGTCTTTTTCTCATGCATCCTGAAGAAGCCCAGGAAGCGCCAGACGTCGTGCTGGGTATGTTTTCTGTTAACTCAGTACTTGCAAGAGTGTTGTTTGATTCTGGTACATCGCACTCATTTGTCACCGAAGAATTTGCATGCACTAGTAAGATTTAACCAACCAAACTGAAGCATGTTATGATTGTTCAAATCTCCGGTTCAACCACCAAAGCTAGGAAAATTTGCAAAGTCGTCCCTATCCGAATCCATGGCATAGATTTTTATGCTAATCTAATAGTACTCGGAACTAAAGGTTTGGAAGTAGTACTAGGAATGGATTGGATGTCCAAACATAAAGGATTAATTGACTATGCCAAGAAAGCCATAACCATGACCAGTACAGCCGGAGTATCAGTCGAGCATGTATCTGAAACCTTACCTCATCAGTTCAAGTGCAACAAGAGTATAGCCCAACCTACCATTGACCAAGTCCGGATAGTCTGTGAATACCCGGATGTATTTCCAGATGTTTTGTCCGGTATGCCCCCAGATCGGGATATCGAGTTTATCATTAAACTAATCCCTGGAACAAGACCCATAGCCTAGAGACCATATAGTATGAACCCGTCTGAACTAGCAGAACTGAAGAAGCAACTGGATGCCATGCTGGAAATTGGATTGATTCAACCAAGTGCGTCACCACGGAGATCACCTGTTTTGTTCGTGGACAAGAAAGATGGAGGTAACCGTTTGTGTACGGATTATCAGAAGTTGAATGATGTCACTATCAAGAACAAGTACCCATTGCCAAAGATAGAAGATCTGTTTGACCAGTTGACTGGTGCCTAGGTGTTTTCTAAGATTGATCTTAGAACTGGCTATCATCAACTCAAGATTCGCGCAGAGGATATTCCAAAGACTGCCTTTACCACCAGATATGGATTATACGAGTATACTGTCATGTCTTTTGGATTAACCAATGCCCCCGCTTATTTCATGAATCTCATGAATAAGATTTTTATGGACTTCCTAGATAAGTTTGTCATTGTTTTAGTCGATGACATTCTGATTTATTCCAAATCAGAGGAAGAACATGAGCTACACCTAAGGACCATTCTTCGAACCCTTAGAGAGCATCAGTTGTATGCCAAGTTTAGCAAATGTGAATTCTAGTTACAGGAGGTAGGATTCCTCGGCCACATTGTATCAGCTGGAGGAATTGTCGTTGAACCTGCAAAGGTGAAAGATGTCGAAGATTGGCAAGCCCCAACCACTCAAATCCAAGTTCGTGCATTTCTCGGATTAGCGGGATACTACCGCAAGTTCGTAGAAGGATTCTCGAGTATTGCCATACCCATGACCCAATTGCTGAAGAGGGACAAGAAGTTTGAATGGACGGACAAATGTGAAGCGGGTTTTCAAGAAATCAAGAGGAGATTGATTTTAGCCCCCATCTTGATCATGCCGGATATCATGAAGCCCTTTGACGTGTATTGTGACGCATCCAAGATCGGCCTAGGATGTGTGCTGATGCAAGAAGGAAAAGTTATATCCTATCTATCTTGACAACTGAAATAGCATGAACAAAACTACCCAACCCATGACCTCGAGCTCGTAGCCGTTGTTCTAGCCCTGAAGACATGGAGGCATTATCTCATGGGAAACCGTTGTGAGATTTATTCGGATCACAAGAGCTTGAAGTATATATTCACTCAGAAGGAGCTGAATATGAGACAGAGAAGATGGATTGAGCTAATAAAGGATTACGACCTGGACATTCACTATCACCCCGGTAAAGACAATGTGGTAGCAGATGCCCTTAGCAGATTGCCGTGTCGCTTGAACTCCATGATTTTGAAGGAGCAACCAAGTTTGCACAAAGAGATGGAAGATTTTCGAATGGAATTAGTGAGTGAAGGATTTTTGGCTAGCATAGAACTTCAACCCACTTTGATCAGCCAGATCAAAGAGGCGCAGAAAGGAAATGCTAGTATCAACGGAATCAAGCGTCATATCGGTATAGGCAAGGTACCCGGATTCACCGAAGACGAAGAAGGAGTTCTGTGGTACAAAGGACGTCTTTGTGTACCAGCAGATTCAGAGTTGAAAGAAGTTATTATAAAGGAAGATCATGATACTCTTTATTCTATCCACCCCGGAGGAACGAAGATGTATCAGGATTTGAAAGAACAATTCTGGTGGCATAAGATGAAGAGAGAAATCGGAAGCTATATCACCAAGTGTGATATATGTCAGAGAGTCAAGGAGGGACATCAAAGACCTGCAGGACTGTTGCAACCCTTACAGATACCGGAATGGAAGTGGGATTCAGTAGGAATGGACTTTATCACCAGATTGCCTACTTCTAGTAGGGGAAATGACTCTATTTGGGTCATAGTTGACAGATTATCCAAAGTCGCCCATTTCTTACCAGTCAAGACCACATATTAGAGTTTGAAGCTAGCGGAGTTATACATCGCTAGAATCGTCAGTTTGCACGGAGTCCCCAAGAACATCGTATCGGATCGAGGAACTCAGTTTACCTCGAGATTTTGGAAGAAAGTCCAAGAAGGTTTAGGAACCCGACTAGATTTCAGCACAGCTTATCACCCTCAGACCGATGGACAAACGGAGCGAGTAAATCAAATACTCGAAGATATGTTGAGAGCATGTGTGCTAGAGTATGGATCGAAGACTGTCTACCGTTCGCAGAATTTTCATACAACAACAATTATCAAGCTAGTTTGCAAATGGACCCATTTGAATTCATGTATGGAAGGAAGTGTCGCACCCCTTTGAATTGGTCGGAAGTAGGAGAGAGTCAGATTTTCGGACCCGACATCCTACGAGAAGCAGAAGAGAAAGTTCACAAGATTCGGCAGCACCTCAAGACCGCCCAGTCAAGACAGAAGAGTTACGCTGATAAAAGACGCCGAGACCTCGCTTTCAATATCGGAGAATTTGTGTATCTTAAAGTGTCGCCCTTGAAAGGAATGCATCGTTTCCAGCTGAAGGGAAAGTTAGCCCCCAGATATATCAGACCCTTCAAGATTTTGAATCATCGAGGAGAAGTATCATATCAATTGGAACTGCCAGCAGAAATGTCAGCCGTGCACAATGTGTTCCATATCTCGTTACTTCGTAAATTCCTCGAAGTTCCGGAGAAGACTGAAGTTTTCAAGAATATTGACCATCGGACCATAGAAATCAATGATGACCTAACGTATCCCGAAGTACCCATCCGTATTTCGGAAGAAGCTTTCAGAACTACCAGAACCCGAAGCATCAAGTTTCTCAAGATTCAGTGGAGCAACCACACGGAAGAAGAAGCTACCTAGGAGCGCGAAGATCACATCAGGACGGAGTTCCCTGGTCTCTTTAAATCCTAGGTAATCTTTGTTCTTCTTTCTCAAATCTCGGGACGAGATTTTTTTAAGGAGGGAAGGTTTGTAACATCCCAAAACTTTAATCCAAGTTGATCAAGATCCAAATCATCAAAATTAGGGTTAACAAAAACTTTTCCATCTCAAAATATGAAAGCATTCATGTGTATGTGCATTTAAATTAGGAGTTCATTTGAATTTCCATGGTTCTGTGATTCATTGCTTGTAAAATGATTCTTAGGTGAAATAAACATCATCTAAATCATTCCCAAACTTTTCCCAAAGAAAAACAACTCAAAATAAATAAATGAAGTGAATGATCATTTTTGCCAAATTAACTATCATGCCTACTTTAGCTATTCCTAGTACTCAAAACTTAACAGAAAAAATTGTGGATATCCCTTTGTGGGGTGCCTCAGGAAGACCTCACTCCTCTGAAGCTCATGGAAGACTGGCAGGAGAAGGAAAATGCTGACAGTGCCTAGTGCCTGTCTATTTCTACTTTGATTTCTTTACTTTTGAGTTGTAATAATGTCTCTACTTAAACAATGGGTTATTTTGTGCTGGAACATCAGAGGGATTAATGCTAGAGAAAAACAATTAGCTTTAATGAATGCTATTAAAGTAAGTGGATGTTCAGTTATTTGCCTTCAAGAAACAAAGAAGGAGGATTTTGATCTGCAATTTATTAAATCCTGTTGTCCAGCAAAATTTGATGAGTTTGTCTTTGTGCCTTCTGTGGGGGCTTCTGGTGGCCTCATTATTATATGGAATAGTTCAGTTTTTTCTGGAATGGTTATGCACTGTGAAAAGTTTGCTCTCTCTGTTCATTTCACTTCAACACTTTCTGGGCAGTCTTGGACTTTAATTAACATTTATGGCCCTTGTAATGGTGAATTGAGGGAGAAATTCATTGAATGGATGTTTGAGGTACATATTCCTGATGATGAAGACTGGATCTTAATGGGGGACTTTAATTTTATTAGGTCCCCTACAAATAGGAATAAACTTGGGGGGAATGTTAATGACATGCTCATCTTCAATGACTTCATTAGAGAACAACATCTCACTGAATTGCCAATTAAAGGAAGAAAATATACTTGGAGTAACATGCAACAAGACCCTCTGTTGGAGCAACTTGATTGGTTTTTCACCTCCATTCACTGGACAACTAGTTTTCCTAACACAGTTGTTTCCACACAAGGCAAACCAACCTCTGATCACAATCCTTGTGTTGTCTCTATTCAGACTAAGATCCCTGGTAGTAGGATTTTTAGATTTGAAAACTTTTGGGTGGCCCATCATGGTTTTCTGGAAGTGGTTGCAAAATGCTGGAGTCAGCCAACTCACAAATCCAACAGTGCTGCAAATCTTAATGCAAAGCTAAAAAAGCTGAGATATGATTTGAAATTTTGGAGTAAATCAATCTCAAAGCTGTCCACTTGTATTGAAAATACCAATAAAGTTCTCTCTGAACTGGATAATCTGGAGGATAAAAGACCTTTATTCTATCAGGAAGCAAATTTCAGGAGAATTTTAAAAGCTCACCTTGCAAGACTCTTACAATACCAAAATGCTTATTGGAAGAAAAGATGCACAGTTAGATGGACAAAGTATGGAGATGAAAATATGAAAGATATAGAAAGAACAATATTGCCTCCCTCAAACTCTCAGATGGATCTTTTGTTATTGAGCATGCTGATAAAGAAAATGCTATTTTTAAAGCATATAAAGAAAGATTGGGCACATCTACACAGCCTGAGATGCTTTTTAATCTTCAACATCTGATTACTCCAACTGAGGGCCTTGAGATTCTATCCATACCATTTACCAGAGAAGAAATTGACAAGGTGGTGAAAGAGATGCCAAGTGATAAAGCCCCAGGTCCAGATGGTTTTAATGGTCTTTTCCTAAAAAGTTGTTGGCACATCATCAAGGAGGATATCTATTCTTTGTGCTCTCAATTCTATGAAGGAAATCTGAATCTGGAAAGTATAAATATGGGTCATATTACACTCATTCCAAAAATAGGTTCACCTGAATCTATCAATGATTTCAGGCCAATAACTCTGCTTAATTGTGTTTTGAAGCTTATAACAAAAATCTTGGCTAATAGGCTATAGAAGGTTATTTTGAAGATTATTCATAGAAATCAATATGGATTTCTAAAAGGCAGAAACATTCAGGATTGCCTTGCTTGGGCATTTGAATTTCTGTATCAATGTGAAGCTTCTAAGAAAGAGATTATTTTGCTCAAGCTGGACTTTGCCAAAGCCTTTGATACCATTGATCATATGGCTATGATAAAAATTATGAAACAGATGGGTTTTGATGATAAGTGGCTGAAATGGATTGAAATTATTTTTGGAACTGGAAAGTCATCTGTTCTACTCAATGGAGTACCTGGAAGGCAATTTCATTGCAAAAGAGGAGTTAGACAAGGAGACCCTCTGTCCCCCCTTATTTTTGTGCTTGCTGCTGATTTACTACAATCTGCAATCAATAAGGCATTCAGAGATAATATACTCAGGGCCCCTTTTTCCCCTGATTTTGGACAGAATTTCCCAGTTGTTCAATATGCAGATGATACTTTGATTATAATGCAAGCAGACAAAGATCAAATACAGATAATGAAAGGGATTCTTCAGAACTATGCTGTTTCTACTGGATTACAAATTAATTTTCATAAGTCACACCTAATACCAATAAATCTGACTGATAACTATTCTAAGGAAATTGCAGATATTTTGGGATGTGCAATTGCCAAAATGCCTTTCACTTATTTGGGGCTTCCTCTTGGCACCACCAAACCCACTGTTTATGATCTTATGCCACTTATTGACAGAGTTGAAAGAAAGGTTTCTGCTTCATTCATGATGATGTCTTATAGTGGGAGAGTTACTGTGATTAATTCTTTACTGGCCTCAATTGCAACTTTCACCATGTGTGCAATCAAATTGCCAGATAAGATAGTGGGGCATATAGAAAAAATTCAGAGACACTGTTTGTGGAACAAGAAAACTGAAGAGGGGGAAAATGCAATTCTCTAGCTGCTTGGGATATGATTTGCAGGCCAAAATGTAGAGGAGGTATTGGCATTCTCAACCTTAGAATTCAAAATGAAGGCCTGCTGCTTAAATTCCTGCATAAGTTCTATAATAAGGATGACACACCTTGGGTCTAACTAGTATGGAATGCATATTACAACAACATTGTTCCTCATGCTTCTGGACCTTGTGGCTCTTTCTGGTGGAGAGATGTTTTTAGACTTTCACATTTATTCAGAGGAGTAGCTACAAGCGCTATTGGTAATGGGGCTACCACTTTGTTTTGGAAGGATCAATGGTCTGCAACTATCTTTGAAGAGAGTCACCCAACCATCTATTCCTATGTTAGGAAGGAAGATATCTCTACACAGGAGTTTCTTACAGCAGATAGCTTGACACAGCTTTTCCATCTCCCTTTATCACCTGAAGCACTAACTGAGAGACATTCAGAACAGCTGTAGAGAAATTCAACTGTTAGAACATTCTCATGACACTTGGAGTTATGTTTGGGGGGCCAAAGAATACACTCCCAGCAAATATTATCAATACAATTTCAGAAATATTAATCCACACATATCCTTTAAATGGCTGTGGAAATCGAAGTGTACTGCAAAAGTGAAGTTCTTTGGGTGGCTGGTTCTGTCTTACAGATTGAATACAAGAAGTATGTTAAGAACAAGACATTATGCTCTGGGACTGGATATGATTGTTTTATGTGTAATCACAATACTGAGGAAACAATTGAACACCTGCTTTTTCATTGCCAATTTAGCCAAGCTTGCTGGAGCTCAATTAACATCTTTTGGTCTATGACCAATTCCAGACTTCATATCATTGAGCAAGGAAAAAAGAGCTGGAATAAAAAACTGTTTATGGAAATCACCTTGCTGGGCTCTTGGAACATCTGGAAAGAGAGAAACAACCTTTGGTTTAATAACATATAACCCTCAGTTCAGGCTTGGAAGTCAAGATTAGCTACTGATCTGTCATTGTTGATTCATAGGACAAAAGAGGAGCTACATCCACTAATCAAGAGCATTATTCATAGTCTGTAATTCTTCTTGTAATCCTAGACTTACCTGTTCTGACTTTTTAGAGTCGTCCCCTCCCCCTCTGTCTCTATGTAAATATGTAACTTTATAGACTCTAACCTATTATTAATGAAAATGAGGCAGTAGGAGTCTTTCCTACTGTTATTACCCTCAAAAAAAAGAAAAAATTGTGGATCTTTGTACCCCTTGCTAGTACACATAATGAGGTACCAAGGCCCACTTTGTGATTTTCCAAAAACATTCAAATGCTAAGTTTAAATGACAATTTAAAATTGAATCTATTTCATATGGGAAGATCCCACTATTTCAAAAACCACTCAAACAAGCTCAATTTTCAAAACCCAAGCAACCACAGATTCTCAAGCTTATGCCTAGCACACCCACCAAAAATCTTTTCAAAATTTAGAAAGAATTTTCTTGTGGCCATTTCATCAAACACTTGGCTGGCAGAATTCAAACAAAACCAAATTTAATATTTTGAATAGTGTTCTGGCCAAACTTGTCTCCCATTTGACCCCCACGTGCTCACATTGTCCCCTCAGGATCAAACCAGGGCATAACTACCCCATCCCCTACCTCCTAGCAGCATGGCCATGCCAAGCCGAGCCCCACCTCGCCGGCCAGCTTGGTTGCCGCCGCAGCAGACCGCCTCCCCCTCTCTCGCCATGTCTAGGAGATATCCAGCGCCTCACCTCCGCCAACTATCCCCTCCCGAGCCAGGCCCAGCCATGGACCACCGAGAAATCGCCGCGCCTAGTGCCACCGCGCCATGCCGAGCACGCGCCAGAACGCCACACCCGGCACGCGTGCACAAGCCGCCACTCGACCGCATCACGCGCCCACCGCGTCGCCATGACCCAGGGAGCACGCCAGACACCCCCATTCGCCGTCCAACGCCTCACAGCAACCGCTCGCCGTCGAAGCCGCCGCCTCTGCCGCTCAGAGCGCCAGCTCTGCCCAACCGCTTACCACCTCCCCTAAGCCCGCATTAAAATCCTAGAGCACCGCCAGGAGTCCGCGCATCGATCACCACCCTCAGCCATGCCGCTAGCAGCCCGTAGCCATGTCGCCAACGTCGCCTGCCCATCCCTCTCGGTCTCGCCGTCAAGCCTATAAAAGGAGGGCATCCCTAGCCGTTTGCAGCACACCACGCCACTCCCCTCACCTCACTGATCATCCCACACCTCTAGCCAGAGCACGGGAGCAGCAGCTCACCGGAATTGTACCGGAGCAGGCCGCCTCTGGAGGAAAAGGGCGCCGCTGATTGCGACCACCCCCGCAACTGCCTCGACCGTCCCTGAGCTCGCCATCGACCACCAGTCTGTTTGCCCTCCTCGCCGTCGTCGCTGGAGCCCTGGTACGCCCCCTATGCACCCCCACCGAGCCGCTAGGGTTAGATCTCGCCGGCGACAGGTCTGTCATCAACGACGATCCATAACCGTTGATCCCCACTCTAATCCAACATCCCACACTGCCCCGTACCGCTTCACGCGTTATGAGTCACTAACTGGTGGACCCCCCTGTCAGCTGAACCCCGCGCTGTGGAGTGACACTGGGCCGGCCCGTTAGCGTCTCCCGCACGACCCAACAGTTTAAATTTAGATTTTCCATTTAATTTCAAACACAATTTTGTACATAGATTCAAAAATCAAACCAGCTCGACTCACTGAACCAAATGCATGAAACTAATTTTATTAGAAAGGTACTGAAATGCTTAATCCAAGCCCGTTGGATTCAAACCCTTTGGAGTTATAGATCAACCTTGGTAAAAATAACAAGGCAGAAGCTTTTCTGCATTCAAACATTTTTCAAAATTCAACCATAAGAGCTTTTGAGTAGATTCCAACTCTCAAAAATCACCTTTGATCATAACTTTCATAATATATAAAAACATATGGGTTTACTTACAGAAATAATGTTCAAGTAACAAAAGAATGCCACATAGGCATTTCTAGTCACTTTATTTATTTAAAATAAAAAGGTTAAACCTTATTAAATTGTGACACCACTTTAAATCACATTCCCATGTACTGAAATATGTGGTGATGACATGTGTCAACACGATCCCATGTTTGAGTTGGAGAATATTAAATCTTAAGTAGTTTTTCAATGAGTAGAAATTACTTATCTCAAATTAAAAAAATAAGAAAAATGCTTCAATTCTTGTAATGTTAGTGATGATGCTAAATCATCTATAGTACACCTTTGTGTGATGATTGAAAATAGTTAAGTATTGTTTGGTGATTGTGTACCTCGTATTTATTTATAGACGCTAGTACCGACCAAGGATACGAGGAGGAAGGAGGATACTACGAGGAGGAAGCCGAGGAGAACTTCAACCACTGCTCTGCACAAGTCAAGCTAATACTTGCAACTATGAAATTTAGATAACCTATGCAATGCATTAAGCATGCTTGGTTAGACACATTTGATGATACCCAATCCTAGTTTTATTTACAAGTTTAATACTTCATTTTCTTTACCAAAGCTTCTCTTAGAGTTTACTTAAGTGACTTGTAGATTCTAGAAAGATAACTAAAGGTAGCATAAAGAGCATAAAACTTGGCCTAAGTTAGATAATCTTGATGTCATCCTAAGGCATGAGATTGAACTTAGCAAATCCCCACTTGTTTACCAACCCTCACTAGTAGTTACCACCACTTGTAGATGCTAGTGCTAAGCATAAAACTTGATCAACTTTAGATGGGAATACTTGGTGAAAATGGTTATGAAAACCTTAGAATGATGAGTCATTCTACTGAAATGTTTTGACATGTGTTTCCGAACACCAGATGATTTTGATGATGAAAATGTTGAGGCATGAGCCTTGATCCTTTATAAAACTGATGGTTGTCTGGATGCGATACCATTCCAATTTTACCGTACAACCACAATACCCGAAAATTGGGTAGGGCTTGACTGGAAATTTATACACCTTAGTATTGGTTCCCTCGCGACCAAGGTATGAGCTGAGGCTACCTTGTGAAGATTGTCCACATGTGCAGTACCCAAGATGACAGCTGGTCATGGTTGGGAGGCCAAACTCACAGGAGAGGTGCCTATACTAAGGCGTGTAATTGAAAGGTTAGGATTGATTATCCGCATACTGAGTATGGTGAATTCAGGATTTGTTCATGACGGATGTATTGAATATTGTGGTGAAAGTGTACAATCTCTACAGAGTGTCAAACTATTCGAACAGCCGTGTCCGCGGTTATGGACAGTTGGAGTGGCCATACTGCTCCCCCGTCAGATGTTTTCAAAATGACTTATGAAATGAATTGAGACTTTTACTTGACCACAACAGAGTTGTGACATGAAATTCAAGCTCCCACTTAGGAGTTATAAAACTCTCAACTAGCTTTCTTGGCTTTTGAACTTAGTAGAGTTAAATCTGGCTTTTTGCAAAACAACCCTAGAGCTTAGCATCCTATTACACAAAAACCCCAATTAACTTGTTAGTATTAGTTTGCGAGTACTTCAAGAGTACTCATGTCTTTGTCCCTGGCTATTCCCGTGGCCAGACTATGAAGAGGAGTACCAGGATGATGGACCGCAGGAAGGTCACGACAACTAGGATCATCTCCCATCGTCAGCATTGCCTGTGACCCTGAAGATGGAGCTTCGCCTACGCTATCGTTACTATTACGTTATTCCGCTGCTTGAGTTGTATTAAGAACTGGATCATGATATCCTTATTTGTGTAAGACCTTATGTATGGTTAGTAATGGATGATGTACTGTGATATCCAAATCTGTTATGTCTCGCAAAAATGGTAATCTTGGGA
The DNA here is from genome assembly GCA_916181665.1 of Avena sativa. Lineage (NCBI taxonomy): Eukaryota > Viridiplantae > Streptophyta > Magnoliopsida > Poales > Poaceae > Avena > Avena sativa. The sequence goes on from OV702293.1 coordinate 423,558,622, forward strand.
TTGCGATGTATGGCATAATAGGCATCTGTGATTAAAAATCCGGGTGTTGACAGGTTGCATGTTTACCAAGAATTCATATCTTCCATATTTCATAATTCTTGACTTCTAATTAAAGAATTCCTTTCCTAGATATACTACTCCTTCATATTCATCATCATTGCTAACATGATGAGCTTTACTGCACAAGAATATTTTATCCACCTTTTATTCTTCTAAATCCATATATAAATCCAATGAGCTTGACACTAAAGCTTTCATAATCTTCTCATATACATACTTGGTTATATCTACTACTCTACTGCTGATAACCTCCAATCCAACAAGTAGTTACTTATAACTCCATTCATACTCTTCTATAATCATCCACCACTAATATTACTCCAGTAGATGTATATATCAAACTACTTTCCTCAAAAGCTTACTATTCTTTAAGAGGAATAACACTACTTCAATAACTCCATGCTACTCTAGCTTCAGCTTAATTATACTATCATATCACTACTTGAATCCAATATCTTATACTCAACTTCACATTATAACATGGTGACTTGTCATGGCTAACCTAGAATAACATATCTATACTAGGGTTCAATCATGTTCTATCCACCAATGTCACTTATACATGATATAAGCATTCAATCTTGGTGACTAAAGCATGATCATTATAATCCTTTGATCCTTTATGGTTTAGGTTTCTAGTTGGCTAATCAAGTCCTTCATCAATAAAACATTACAGTTGTATTATAATTATCTTCTTAGTATCTCTACCTGACTAAGAAATATTATTCATTGATTATGCCTACTTAATCCAATAGGATTACTCCTTGGTAACTATCTTCAATATCCATCCTTGTAATCTTCTTTGTTACCATACAAATATATATTCCAGATAACTCTTCTATCCACTCAGGAGTGAGTTAACTCCATCAATTATCATATTGATCCTATTCTATTCCAACACTCCCATCATATAGATGATATCTAAAGCTAGCATTACTATTTACCTCTTCTTATTTCTTTCTTTATAGGCCTTAAGTGAATGCTATGATATGGACAAGAGTTGATATATTAATAATTTATAGGTTAAGAATTGGTGAATCAATAGTTGATTACTCAATATTGATGAACAACAAATATGAGAATAAGGTTCAATAGAGATGCTAAAGATTGATATGGGAAGAAAGATATATGTGAATGATCTTGCCTTGGTTTCTTTCCTACTCAATCTTACTAAAGAATTAAGGTTAGGTATTACCATGATACTCATGGTAGAAATAGATGAGATTAAGATAGATCAAGATTTAGTTGTTACATTCCTATTACTTAAGTTATATTTATAACTTAGTATTCATGAGTTGTGTAATGAATACTAGGATACAATTTCTTAAGGACCAAATATAAATCATTAATCAATGTGTATTGGTTTAGTTTCATTATATTCGATCTACCCTTAGATCAAATTACCATTGCCCAAAATAATGTTTTTAGCAAAGGTCATATTGAAGCTTATCACAGTCAACTTGATGTTCTACTTCAATTCCATCAAGTTGATAGAAGCTTCAATCACTTTGACAAGTTTTGTTCAAAAGCGCGAAAATTATTTAGATTTTCTATGCATGAATGCAATGCACACAACTGTGTTTAGCTTATTTCTAAGCTCTAATGCTGGGATGTTACATAGGCACTATGCCCTAATAGATCTTATTCGATTACATGATAGAACTCATCCAATCCCTACCATCCCCAAGCCTACAGCGGGGTATTACTCACTCATGGATGAGGGAAACATCGGTGGTTGATGGAGATGCGTTGGTGATGACGATGGCGATGATCCTCTCCAAATTCCATGTCCCGTCAGGGTGCCAGAACGGAGTTTCTGGATCCGAATCCTGGTTTCTGGTGGCGTCGGTTGAGCAGAACTCTTTCTGGAAAACTATCGAACCCCCCACGGTTTTTAGGTTAAAAGGCAACTTATAGGCGCAGAGGGAGGCCGAGCGGTGCCTGGGGTGGCTGCACCCCCTCCAGGCACGGCCAGTGGTGGGCCCGCGCCTGGGGTGGGTGTGGGCCCACATGCCTCCTCTTCGTCTCGTCTTTTGGCTCCGTGGATCTTCTGGTGAAATATAATTTTTGGCATATTTTCCGGAATTTTTCCTGATAGTTGATTTTTTGCACAAAAACAAGAGACCAGGTTAATTCTGCTGAAAACAACATTAGTCCGTGTTAGTTATGTCCAAATCACACAAGTTTAGAGAAGAAACAATAGCAAAGTGTTCGAGAAAGTAGATACATTTTAGATGTATCAACAGTTCACTAGAGGTGTTTCTCCTTAAGATAAATAGCATGTTGGGTGAACAAATTACAGTTGGGCAATTGACAGACTAAAAATGCACCAATATGCATGTACAAGTCATGATGATTCTTATGAGATCCGTTTGGGCATTACAACATAATACATAGACCGTAATCCAACTGCATCTATGACTAATAATCCACCTTTAGGTTATCATCCGAACCCCTTTCAGTATTAAGTTGCAAGCAACGGATAATTGCATTAAGCAAAGTGTGTAAAGTAAACAATACAATTGACCTTAGGCAAAGGATTATTGTTTCTCCCTAGTAGCAACAACACATCTACAACCTTAGAGATTTCTGTCACTTCCCCAGATTACTAGAGGCATGAACCTACTATCGAGCATAAATACTCCCTCTTGGAGTTGCAAGCATCTACTTGGCCAAAGCATCTACGGACAATGGAGAGCATGCAAGATCACAAATAACACAGTCATGATAGAATCAATAATCAATCTTGAACATAGTACTCAATGTCCATCGGATCCCAACAAACACAACATGTAGGATTACAAAATAGATGATCTTGATCATGAGAGGAGCTCACAAGATCTAAACATGATATCACAAAGGAGAAGAACCAACCATCTAGCTACTGTATGGACCCATAGTCCAAGGGTGAACTACTCACGCATCACTCCGGAGGCTGGCATGGTGATGAAGAAGGCCTCCGGGATAATCTCTCCCTTCCAGCAGGGTGCCGGGAAGAGCTTCGGATCCTCCCGATCTAGGGATGGAGATGGAGGCGGCTACGAACTGTTTCGTGGAGATTTCGGGTACTTAGGGTTTCTGCATCGGGGTGCTTTTATAGGCGAAGGGGCAAGGTCGGTGGGCGCCCGAGGGGCCCACACCTAGGGCTGGCGCGCCCCCTGACCGCGCAGCCATAGGGTGTAGCCGCCTCGTGGCCCCACTTCGGCTGCCCTTCGGACTCCGTGTTCCTTCTGGTAAAATATTGACTTTGGCTTTTGTCGCCAATTTTGAGAATATTTCCTTAGTAACTTTTCTGAAACCAAAAATAGCAGAAAACAAGCAACTGGCACTGCGACATCTTGTAAATATGTTAGTTCCAGAAAATGTATAAAAATACCTCATAGTGTAAACAAAACATAAGAAAATTGATATAAAACAAGCATGGAGCATAAAAAATTATAGATACGTTTATGACGTATCAGATGGTTAGCGTCATGTTTTCTTTGAAGCCTTATTCTAGGAAAGCAAAACTATAGGTTGTGAACCCTTAAAAATGATGTCTTGGGAAAGAAATATTTTCAATAAAACCTTGGGAAGGTTGTACTTCTCAAGTGGATGTTCTCCCAAAGGAAAAATGGTTTATTAAATAAAGAGTTGTTAGGAACAACTTGGAGGGAGAAATGGTTTTTGGAAAACAACACGTGATCACTAGGTGATTCCCTAGAACAATTAACTCGTGTAACCACACCCGAAAATGGGATGAGGATTAGGTCGTAGTTTGTTTATTTTAGTATGGGATACCTCACAACTTCTTATAAGGGTTCGAGTCCCTCGAAGTCAGGTATTCTCCTGTAATGGTCGTGTGATAAGTTATGGTTGGCCTAGGAAAGATACTCTACAGCTGCCTACAGTTTGACGATGCTATGAGTGACATGGGTATGATCAATGGGTCCCTATGCTTAGTCACTCTAGGCACATAAAATCTTATGGCCCACGAAGGCTCAACGAAGTCTAAGAAGCACCCGACGGAATAAAGACTTTTTCTTAACCGACAAGAAATATCTAGGAACCGACATAGAGTTGTATTATGTCAAGGCCTTCAAGGCCTTCATCAATACAACATTACAGTTGTATTATAATTATCTTCTTAGTATATCTACCTGACTAAGAAATATTATTCATTGATTATGCCTACTTAATCCAATAGGATTACTCCTTGGTAACTATCTTCAATATCCATCCTTGTAATCTTCTTTGTTACCATACAAATATATATTCCAGATAACTCTTCTATCCACTCAGGAGTGAGTTAACTCCATCAATTATCATATTGATCCTATTCTCTTCCAACACTCCCATCATATAGATGATATCTAAAGCTAGCATTACTATTTACCTCTTCTTACTTCTTTATTTATAGGCCTTAAGTGATAATTGATAGGTTAAGAATTGGTGAATCAATAGTTGATTACTCAACATTGATGAACAAAAAATATGAGAATAAGGTTCAATAGAGATGCTAAAGATTGATATGGGAAGAAAGATATATGTGAATGATCTTGCCTTGGTTTCTTTCCTACTCAATCTTACTAAAGAATTAAGGTTAGGTATTACCATGATACTCATGGTAGAAATAGATGAGATTAAGATAGATCAAGATTTAGTTGTTACATTCCTATTACTTAAGTTATATTTATAACTTGGTATTCATGAGTTGTGTAATGAATACTAGGATATAATTTCTTAAGGACCAAATATAAATCATTAATCAATGTGTATTGGTTTAGTTTCATTATATTCGATCTACCCTTAGATCAAATTACCATTGCCCAAAATAATGTTTTTAGCAAAGGTCATATTGAAACTTATCGCAGTCAACTTGATGATCTACTTCAATTCCATAAAGTTGAGAGAAGCTTCAATCACTTTGACAAGTTTTGTTCAAAAGCACGAAAATTATTCGGATTTTCTATGCATGAATGCAATGCACACAACTGTGTCCATCTTATTTCTAAGCTCTAGTGCTGGGATGTTACATAGGCACTATGCCCTAATAGATCTTATTCGATTACATGATAGAACTCATCCAATCCCTACCATCCCCAAGCCTACAGCGGGGTATTACTCACTCATGGATGAGGGAAACATCTGTGGTTGATGGAGATGCGTTGGTGATGACGATGGCGATGATCCTCTCCAAATTCCATGTCCCGTCAGGGTGCCAGAACGGAGTTTCTGGATCCGAATCCTGGTTTCTGGTGGCGTCGGTTGAGCGGAACTCTTTCTGGAAAACTATCGAACCCCCCACGGTTTTTAGGTTAAAAGGCAACTTATAGGCGCAGAGGGAGGCCGAGGGGTGCCTGGGGTGGCTGCACCCCCTCCAGGCACGGCCAGTGGTGGGCCCGCGCCTGGGGTGGGTGTGGGCCCACATGCCTCCTCTTCGTCTCGTCTTTTGGCTCCGTGGATCTTCTGGTGAAATATAATTTTTGGCATATTTTCCGGAATTTTTCCTGATAGTTGATTTTTTGCACAAAAACAAGAGACCAGGTTAATTCTGCTGAAAACAACGTTAGTCCGTGTTAGTTATGTCCAAATCACACAAGTTTAGAGAAGAAACAATAGCAAAGTGTTCGAGAAAATAGATACATTTTAGATGTATCAACAGTTCACTAGAGGTGTTTCTCCTTAAGATAAATAGCATGTTGGGTGAACAAATTACAGTTGGGCAATTGACAGACTAAAAATGCACCAATATGCATGTACAAGTCATGATGATTCTTATGAGATCCGTTTGGGCATTACAACATAATACATAGACCGTAATCCAACTGCATCTATGACTAATAATCCACCTTTAGGTTATCATCCGAACCCCTTTCAGTATTAAGTTGCAAGCAACGGATAATTGCATTAAGCAAAGTGTGTAAAATAAACAATACAATTGACCTTAGGCAAAGGATTATTGTTTCTCCCTAGTAGCAACAACACATCTACAACCTTAGAGATTTCTGTCACTTCCCCAGATTACTAGAGGCATGAACCTACTATCGAGCATAAATACTCCCTCTTGGAGTTGCAAGCATCTACTTGGCCAAAGCATCTACGGACAATGGAGAGCATGCAAGATCACAAATAACACAGTCATGATAGAATCAATAATCAATCTTGAACATAGTACTCAATGTCCATCGGATCCCAACAAACACAACATGTAGGATTACAAAATAGATGATCTTGATCATGAGCGGAGCTCACAAGATCTAAACATGATAGCACAAAGGAGAAGAACCAACCATCTAGCTACTGTATGGACCCATAGTCCAAGGGTGAACTACTCACGCATCACTCCGGAGGCTGGCATGGTGATGAAGAAGGCCTCCGGGATAATCTCTCCCTTCCAGCAGGGTGCCGGGAAGAGCTTCGGATCCTCCCGATCTAGGGATGGAGATGGAGGCGGCTACGAACTGTTTCGTGGAGATTTCGGGTACTTAGGGTTTCTGCATCGGGGTGCTTTTATAGGCGAAGGGGCAAGGTCGGTGGGCGCCCGAGGGGCCCACACCTAGGGCTGGCGCGCCCCCTGACCGCGCAGCCATAGGGTGTAGCCGCCTCGTGGCCCCACTTCGGCTGCCCTTCGGACTCCGTGTTCCTTCTGGTAAAATATTGACTTTGGCTTTTGTCGCCAATTTTGAGAATATTTCCTTAGTAACTTTTCTGAAACCAAAAATAGCAGAAAACAAGCAACTGGCACTGCGACATCTTGTAAATATGTTAGTTCCAGAAAATGTATAAAAATACCTCATAGTGTAAACAAAACATAAGAAAATTGATATAAAACAAGCATGGAGCATAAAAAATTATAGATACGTTTATGACGATATCAGATGGTTAGCGTCATGTTTTCTTTGAAGCCTTATTCTAGGAAAGCAAAACTATAGGTTGTGAACCCTTAAAAATGATGTCTTGGGAAAGAAATATTTTCAATAAAACCTTGGGAAGGTTGTACTTCTCAAGTGGATGTTCTCCCAAAGGAAAAATGGTTTATTAAATAAAGAGTTGTTAGGAACAACTTGGAGGGAGAAATGGTTTTTGGAAAACAACACGTGATCACTAGGTGATTTCCTAGAACAATTAACTCGTGTAACCACACCCGAAAATGGGATGAGGATTAGGTCGTAGTTTGTTTATTTTAGTATGGGATACCTCACAACTTCTTATAAGGGTTCGAGTCCCTCGAAGTCAGGTATTCTCCTGTAATGGTCGTGTGATAAGTTATGGTTGGCCTAGGAAAGATACTCTACAGCTGCCTACAGTTTGACGATGCTATGAGTGACATGGGTATGATCAATGGGTCCCTATGCTTAGTCACTCTAGGCACATAAAATCTTATGGCCCACGAAGGCTCAACGAAGTCTAAGAAGCACCCGACGGAATAAAGACTTTTTCTTAACCGACAAGAAATATCTAGGAACCGACATAGAGTAGGTATTGTGAATATTAACTTGTAACCTCTCTGGCTACGGATCTAGGACCCAGTCCTACCAAATGTTGGCAGAAATTGGCTTGCTAACTTTTGGCTAAAGAATCCTCCACCCACCACTTAACCAATTAGCGACCAAAATTTTGACAACAAACTAGACTGCCAATTTTATGGCAGGGCTAGCTTGGACACTTAGCTAAACATACTCTTAGGTCTAGTTTTTTTTAACTGAAGTATATCAATACAATAGTATTTTAGTACATAACAAAGCAATATTTCAAAAAAAAATCGGTTTTAGAAAAAAGAGGGTTGGGCCTCTTTCTCAAATATTTCAAAAAGACATAACTTTGAATAATACTTTAGTTTTTTTACATGGAATAATATTTTAGTTTTAAAATCATATTATTTGTCAGATCCAGACACATCAAAATATTTAATACTTTAAACCTTTAGAAACCACAGTATTTTCTCAATACTTTAAAAATACTTTGATATAGGGTCTTAGCCTTTTGTGTCCCACCGCCGAAAGAGAGCAAAATCCATCGTGCGCGATCTACAGACATGTGCCTAATTTTTTAGGGGCTTCTCCAAAAAATTGTCCTTCACCCAGCTTTCTGAAAAAGTCGGTTTAAAAAATTATACGGTTTTGCTAGTTCTCATGCGCCTGAAAACTTCTTAGGTCTCAGTCGCCTCTTTCATCGTTCGATTTACCTCGTGATTCGTGCAAAGTGAAAGTTACACATGAGTTGTAACTAGGATGTAACTGAGAATTTAATAAGTTGCAACTGCGAATTAGTACAAATATTATGAGTTGCAACTAGGTTGCAACTGAGATTTTAATAAAAATATTAGGATGACATCAACGACTTAGACCTAGAAGTTCTCAGGCGTCTAAGATCTAGATACTACCAAAAATATAAGACTTTTAAAATATTTAAAGACTAAACTAATTCTAAAGTCTCACAAAATTTTAAAACCGGCTTTTCCATAAAGATAGAGATAGGGCGGCTTTTCACGTAGATAAGCCACCGGAAAAACTGGGCCAGGCAGGTACGATGCCAATTGGGAACAAAACAGGAAAAGTATTTTTTCTTAATAAGAAAAGGAAAATAAAACAAGGCAGGGTGTCGATTAGGCGAATCCCTGTTCTGTTTGGCTTCCAGTCCCATCGACCCATCGAGGCGGCGGCGGCGGCGCAAAAGCCGGGAGTTAGTTTAGCGCGGCCGGGGGGATAAGGAAAGGAAAGGAATCCTCTGCCGTCCCGTCTCAAATCTTCGGCCATAAAACCCGACCCCCGGCCGCCCCTTCAATCGCTGCAGCATGGAGTCGGCAGCCAAATCTGAAGCAAAGCAACACGAGGAAGGATCAGGCTCGGCGGAAAGCAGCGGCGGCGGCGGTAGCAGCAGCAAGGTGTACCACGAAAGGCAGAGGATGCAGTTCTGCCTCCTCCACGCCCTCAATAACCTTATGCAGGTGACCCTCCTCCTCCTTCTCCCTTGCTGTGTTCTTGTTATGATTACAGTAACTTCGGTTGAGAACTTTGCGTGATCTTAGGCTTTCTAATCCCGTCTCTACTGCTTTCTTGTTCGCCTGGTTAATGGTTATTCCCATCAAGTAGCATCGGCACAGCACCCACATCTGGCACTAAGCGTTCGAGTTACCCGGTAGGAATTGTTACTATAGTAGACTAGTATTGAGCGTTGTGCTCTACTCCGTCCGTCCTGACGATGGTGGGCACGTTTTTCATGTGATTAAGTCTGCCTTCTCATACCGAGAAGATGGAACTAATACTCTTTTCTCATCAGAAAGAGACTGCAAGCAAGTCACTTTTGTCAATTCTTGCCCCATCGTCTAGTGGGGACTGTTTGCCATTAGCTCATATCAATGCGATTTATGGGCGTTTATGGGTATCGCCCATCTGTTTGGCACGCTCATGCTCAGCCATATGTAGTGAAGACCTTTATGGCTATAGCCCATCTGTTTTGCACGCTCATGCTCAACCATAGCTAGTGAATACTAGCTAGGTGTGAGTATGACCATGTGACTTGCTTGATGCTGTTTTGAATTGCCGGTAACGTGAAATTTGGGAAACTACATGACACAGTTTCTAAGAAGAAAAAATGCCCCCCTCACCATACACACCTATCACCAAACAGAAAAATTGTTCACTGTGTCACCATCGTCTCGCTGCCCAGAGCCACACTCACATAACCCCTCCCATCAGCACCAGCCGTCTGACGGCTCAATCCCCTTTTTTGCAGCACCTTAAGTCGCGCCCCAGTTCGTTGACCATTTCGCTATCAAGCTTGCACCTGGGGGATGTTGCGGAAGCATGCTTGCTGGGAGAGAGAGAGAGAGTGAGCCGCCTTCCCTGCTACCTAAGGTGCCTTGCGTGGCCACGGATCGTACCCTGTGGCACGCTAAGATTGGTCGCAGTGCTGGATTTGCGCCTCTAATGAAAGTTCGATATCGGAGGGAATATATATTCTTAGTGAGCACGAGCACTGGTGCTTTACCAGTGGTGTTTAGGAATCTGTATCGAGCGAGGAGTCTTTTTATGTCAAGTGTGTGTTCAGGACCCATAGCATGGCTCTCTATTTTCAGTTTGGGTTTATGCTCGTGATTTTTTAAGAAGAGAAGTGTGTGGTAACCACTGTCTGTCAATACATGCGAGCGGGTAACACACAGAGGATATAAACAAAACAATATGGGCTGCTTTTATTAATAAATAAAATAACACTGTCTTTCAATACATGCGAGCGGGTAACACACAGAGGATATAAACAAAACAATATGGGCTGCTTTTATTAATAAATAAAATAATTGAATCTACGCTCTCGTGGCTCGACTAAATTTTTTTATGGAACTGAGTTTGTCACACTGAAGTTGAAAATAATAATACGTAACCTCTTCGGACTGGCTCCTGCTCATAGCATTGTCATCCTAGTTCAATGCATTATACATAACATGAAAGACAACATGGACATAGGCTTGCACTTGCCATTACCTAGCAAAACACTGGCCTACGTCAATGTTGTCGTCCAAGTTATGAACAACGCATTGAACTAGGATGATGATGCTAGGACCGAGAGCCTGTCCGTACATGTTGCGTATTATTACTTTCAGTTTTAGCCCAACAAGGTCAGTAACGCCAAAAACTAGTTTTGGTCTCCGTACACAAGAGCATAGGTTCAACTTTTTTATTTACGAATTAAAGTTGCCTCGAATGAATTGTGTACATCCTCCTGTTATTATCTCTGGCATGCTGGCAAATTGTGACCGCTTGCATAAAAATTGGGTTGTTCCTTAATCATCATAGTGTCATATCTCTCTATTCTGTTTTCACAATATATTACCTACTATCTCTCCCAAAAAATCTACTAGCAGAAACTCGAATGGAAAATAGCAACTGAACACATTTAACAGAAAAGGACTCTACAATTGATACAGTATCCCGGGTGCACCTAGTAAAAGTAAGGTACCAGTGTTTTGCGATCTAGCCCAGATTGAAGATGAACTTGAAAAATCTTGCATCGGAGGCACCAACCCAACACTGATGTTCTGTGGAAACACACGGAACCTATAGGTAACAGGGTGGACGGCTCAATCTCCCTCCCAACGATGGCGCTGCCGGTACGACCCTGAGATGTGGAAGTGAGTGGGCATGTTTTGCCCTCCTGCCGCTCTCCCTGAGGTCACCCCACCCAGATCCAGACTTGGTTGCATGGCCGGTCCTCTCCTCTGCTCCACACATATTCGGAACAGGGCAAACTAGGTGGTGACGACATCAATGGACTGGGGTGCAAGCTCGGTGTAGACAGACTGGCGGGGGTTCTGCGATGATTAAGCAGTCAGCCGGCGTTGCTGACATGCGTGGGTGGGGGGTGGGGGGGGTGGGGGGGGGAGGTCTGCGGGTGTGCCTCTGTGCGTCGAGACGGGATTGAGGCAGTGAGCGATCTTTATGTTTGGTCAGAAGAGTGTTTCTATAGAGGGGGGTGTTTTTTTTTTTGTCTTTCAAACTACGGTGTGTAGTTTGCCATGAGTAGCACATGTATAACAACTATTTTAGCGGATATTCAAATTGACTCCCAAATTTGGTGCTTCAAAAATGCTTTTCAGAGCACCAGGTTTTTTTATGAGTACTTTTTAACGTTTTTACTGTTTGTCCTGGGAGCATATGCTCACGGGAGTCAAAACACGGCTCCCATGTTTTAGCTGTTGTTCATTTCCCTTTTATTTCTACTAGTTAACCAGTAGACTATTTACATTGCAAACATACAGTCACAAAGATATATGCTGCAGGCAACATGATCTTACATTCTTACTGTAAAGAGTGCATAGTTCCAACCTTGTTTTATCTGGTGTTACCATGTTTTTAGTCTCTGTTGTCTTTTCTGTGGCTCAGGAAAAGGAATCTTTCACCCGAGCTGAGTTGGATGGTATTTCTGAAAATCTTGCCCTTACTGATCCAAACAAGGACAAATGGACTCCCCTATCATTGATTTGGAAGCCCCACCACAATGCACTAACCGGTAACTATGATGTAAATGTACTTATTGCGGCGCTAGAAGCAAGAAAGAAGAAGGTAATCTGGCACGATCATCGGAAGGGTGCATCTTCAATAGATCTGGACGCAGAAGCGCTGGAAGGTCTGATGATCAATGTACCTGTCAGGAGGTTTAGGGGGCTCTGGTCCGGCAGGCATTGGGTGGCAATTCGTAGCGTTGATGGTGTCTGGTTTAATTTGGACAGCGATCTTTCCTCAGCCAATCAGTTTCAGGGCAAAGAACAACTAATTGCGTTCCTGGACAGCATTCTCAGTCAAGGCGGAGAACTCCTGATCGTGCTGCAAGACGAATGATTGCACTGCTTCAGATCTCAAGGAGCTACAGCAAATAGCTTCTCGCCTGAGAAGTGCCGTGTTGCTCGTATTTCTGAATTGACAATGAGACCAGATGCATCGCCGCAACAGTTACTTCTCTGAGAGGGAGCAATCTTGGTAAGAATCATGGGAAGGGTCTGTAGGAGTGCAGGCACATGGAATGATGGAAGGTTCAGTTTACCATAACATATATATATACTGTACATCTGATTTTTTTTCTGCATTGTCGCAGTCCATGGCCATTCAGTTTATCTCTTCTGTTTTATAGATTGTTGTGCATGTCAGTTGTCAGATGCCAACGAGTTGTGTACTTGGTAACCTCTCTCTTCACCATGGAAAAAAATAGCGCGCTATTTCGGCGCTATAGCGTATTTGGAAGGCAAACGCTACACTATACAAAACCTGCTCGCTATGACGCTATTTGTTTTATAGTGATGCTAAATACGCTGTAACATCAATAACGCAATAGCAGCGCTAAAAAATCTATGAAAATAGCACCATCTCATAAGCTCATTCAGCCCATAGATGTAATTTCTCCATGGATTTTTGTGGTGAATACCATTATATTGACCTTATCATGTTGAATGTGGTGATCATTGTGACCTGTACTTTGTCATTTTGCCATATTAGTTAATTGGTTTTGCATGTATTACTCTAGAAAAAATTAGTTGCTAAAATCCCTAGTAATACATGCTATATCTGTCAATATTTAATTTTTTTATAAACACTATTTTGAAAAATAGCACGCTATTAGCGCGTTATAACTTGCATAGCGTTTAGAGAAAGGCCACGCTATTTCTTTTAGCATGCTATTTTTTTCCTTGCTCTTAACGGAGGGAATGGTCAATTGTGTACACAGAACCCACACTTTTTATCTGAGATTGTGTACAAATAGCTTAGGAAGTTTGCCCCGTTGAAAACCATTTGTGAAACATTGCTTTGACGTGTACATGAACTTCTTTGGGAGTATTTCCAATGTTTCTACTGCTTGTCATGTAATCCTCAAATTGTCATGATCGACAGGGATGGTGCTGCTGCTAAGCCTACATGCAACACATCCACGGCTCAGTTTGGCTCCCAACCAAAAATGTAGAATTCATTTGACAATTTCATGATAGACTTGTTTGGTTGTCCCGGGATTGGATCCATCATTTGAATTGGAAATTCTTGAGAGTGGGCACGTGAAATTCGAACGAGATTCCATATAAAACCTGTTTGGCTGTCGCGAAACTGATACCATCGTTTCAATTCGAAAGTCTAGTAAATGGGTATGATATGTTAAGTCAATTCTTGTTCCTAACCCAGTCATTTGTCTAGAAATCATTTCATATTTCATAATTCCGTGCGGCTGCCAAACATGATTATCAGATTGGAATTTCAAATTGGGCAAATGGATGGATGACAACAATGTGATTTCATTTCATTTCTGCCAAATAAAATGAAATGATGGCTTTCAAACGGACCCTTTAATGTAAATTGAGGTTTAGAGAGCACGCACAGCAAATAGCAGTAACTGAATAACCACATATGAATGGAGACACAAACTTGCAAGCTGTCAGACTGGCGTACGCTTGTGAGAGCTCCTCGCCTTGGAGCATTCCGGTGAGAACTGAATATATAGCAACTTCCAGTTTACCTCTATCGAGTCTTTCTTTCGCTGACGGCTTGTGGTGCTCCTGATGAATGAATGAACTAGCAGTGTGTTGCGTTTTGCAGCGGATGAGTTGGCGCCACGGATGGGAGGTCTTCAGAGGAGAAAGCTTCCAAGCAAACGACCTGGTGTTTGCCGTGGAGCAAGGCAGAAGGTTTCAGATCAAGGTCACCATGAAGCTCTTCTCCGCTAACAACTCGGAGAAGCGAGAATGCGACTACCGCGTCGAGGGAAGCTTCCTCGCAAGATCTCTCAAGGTCTACAAGGGTGATTTTTCCCAGGTTGTTGTCGCGGAGGTAAAAAAGAAGCAAGCAAAAGGCAAGCTACACACAAAGCTACTTCCACAGGTTCCTCATGAAGTTCTTTTTTAGTGCAGATGGTCAAGAAGAAGCCTGCTTCCAGCATCAAAGGGAAGAACTATGTGATATCAGTTGATCCGAATGAGGACCGGTCTCTGATCATCGTCCTTCTCGTGATCCGGCACGAGATGTTCATGTTCAGGATCAGAAGGATGAACCTGTACACGATGGCTATCTCCAGTGTTATAGTACTGTTGCCGGCCTCTTCTTCTAAGCAGATCGTGTGCTGAAGCGAAACCCCTGGGACGGCTAAGATTTACTTTTGTTGCCTGGTTTTACTTGTACCAGGGTGAATTTCTTAATGTAATGGGGGCTTAGATATCCCTTCCAACAAACATATTAAGAAAGTCAGACCAACACTACGATAGAAATCGGCATTTTCAAAGAGCTTTGTAATGTACATGAATTGCATACAATCGGTCTGTCACTGTGGGCATATGAATGCAGCTAGCCACGCAAACTCGCAAGCTGCTGGTTACAATGTACAAATCCTTTGGCTGTATAAACAGTAACCAGTTGGACAGGGCAGCGAACGGAATGCTTGGACGGACAGGCGCAGCCTAGCCAGTTCTGCCTGTCTTCTTCCGCCAGTAGGATGTTGCCGTGCTGTAGTGCTCGTTCCGTATCGCCTTTGAGGCCGTTCTCCAGTCGCAGTTCTCCATCTCCTCTCTGGCGGCCATTCCGATGGAGTCCCTGAGGTCTTTTGACGAGAGGAGCTGTTGGATCTTCCTCACACACTCGTTCAGGTCCCCGGGTGTGAACAGAAAGCTGGTCTTGCCCTCCTTGTCCTTGGGTATTATATCAGGTATGCCTCCTGCGCGAGCAGCGACGACCGGGACTCCAGAAGCCATGGACTCCAGCACTACCTGTCCAAGGGTCTCAGACTCTGAAGGCATTACAAATACGTCCCCACTAGCATACGCTTGTGAGAGCTCCTCCCCTTGGAGCATTCCAGTAAAAACTGCAGGCATGCCTGCGAACATTTTTTCCAGCTCAGCCCTGCTAAGATGAACAGGAAGTGTAAACATCTCTCGAACTCAAGCTGAAACTACAAGGGGACAAACAGATGGCCCAACACACATAAAGTTGGCTCTCAGATGCTCATTGAAAAAGAAAGGAAAAAACAAGCTCTTATTTGGCATTTATGCATTGTTATTGTTTGTGGAAATGTGGCACTTTACACTTCACTAGCTGCACTAGCTTGCATTGTCCAGATGATGTTTTGTGCAGTATTATTCTGATCAGTTGGAGAGTTTATTAAATAAGGTGCAAACAATAAGAATGAAGTGCTCCAGTTTATGTCATTTCAATATCGTCTAATTGCTAATGAACATAAGCACACGTGTTATCAGATCTGTTCCAGCAAATAGTTAACAGTTGGACAACAGCGCACCTGTATGGCCCATCTCCAACAAAAGCAATTCTTACTCCCGGGAGCCTTTCCATAACCCTGTATTGTTAGTGAAATAAGTAAAACGCTAACGATATGGAAAAATGACACATGTAGCAAGCACTTGAGATGCAGATAAATGGGAAGGTTCAAGTACAGCCAGCTTAAAATGTTTGCTTGGTCAGAAAAGGTAAGATCCTATTAGTTAATAGTCTGAGCGCGCATGGGAAGCTGGTAAAGTTCAAGCTCCTATAGCTAAAATGTGAAGGCCTACTAACATGGGGAAGCTGATAAAGCTGACCATACAAAAGGAAATTAGAAGGTCTTGCGGTTTTAAAAGAAATAAACAGCACAGAATAGTTACTACAGATATCATGGATGTAAATATACCACATGAATTCCAAAAATGCGCATTTTATTGGATACTTTACTTCCATGTAGTTCAAAATGTTTCCAGTTCTAAAGTAGAGTTCATATTAACAAATGACAATATATTTTGTCTGAGGGAAATGCTAACCTCTTCAGAAAATCCAAATTCTTTTCGCGTCCAAAACGGCCCACATGTATTATCAATGGTTTTTCTTGTTCACCGCCACTAATAGGAGGAATAGAAAATCTGTTAGCCTGCCAATGTTTTTTCTAAGTCCCTATCATTGAATTTGAAAAATAGGGGATACCTCAATTTGACTCGCATTTCAAGGCTCCAAAATTTTGGATGGAAGCTTTCAGAATCAACACCCTTGTTCCAAAGCCGTATTCTGTTTGCTGCAGAGGCAAAAAGGGGTCATGATAAGGACGGATGAAGGGAAGAAATACATAAAATACAGATTAACTGTAACTGTTTACCTGATACTACTTTAGCAGTTTCAAAG
Organism: Avena sativa; assembly: GCA_916181665.1. Lineage (NCBI taxonomy): Eukaryota > Viridiplantae > Streptophyta > Magnoliopsida > Poales > Poaceae > Avena > Avena sativa. Next base: position 423,575,292 of record OV702293.1, read on the forward strand.
TCCTCAGCAATAGCTACTGAAGGAACTAGAGTAAGATCTGCAGACCTGTGGAGGCATCCTTTAAAACAAAATTAAAGTGTCAGCGCAAACTAAGTGCGAAATACCAACTTTATTTTTCGTCAGCTCCTGACCTCTGTTGAGAGCATAAAAGAAGTTATTACAGTGAGCTTACGTATAAGACACCACGTGGGCCCAAGTAACCAATTTAAATTGTATCCAGGTAAATATCTGAAAGCCATAACATGGAATCAATTCAACGATGCATATCTATTAACAACCATGGCCCAACTGACACCAACCATTGGAAATGAAACTCACGCTGGAAGATGTGTGTGATAAGACATCACCATTGGAACTGAAAGCATCTTTGCAATAGCAAGAGCACCAAAAACCTGGAATCATGATATGTGGTAGTAAGAAAACCATGGTGCAAAGGACAGTGGATGCCTATTGAGTTTTTGTTTGACGGATACCATAATTCCAGGTGAAGTGGCATGGATTATATCCGGCTTGAACTTTGTGACCTCGGAATATATTCTGGGGCTCAAGGCCAACGAGAGCGGAACATTTTGGTACAATGGACATGGAAAGCTGAAAAGGAGGCGTTTAGGCAACCAAAAAGTGCATGTGAAATGGAGATGGTTTCCAGAAATTGAATTTTGATGGCATTCTGATATTAGAAACTTGACAGGGAAAATACTTCAAACAAATACATCATCAATTTGAAATGTATCCAGCCTACGTTCCAAAATAGCAATTGCAGCTGACGGCATGGCACTCTGCTCGCGTTGCTTGAATTTGCTAGGCACGTGATTCCTTATATTTCGCAATCACAGTTCTCGGTTTCACTGGTGGGTAAGGTAAAGAAGGTTTGTGCTGGATTTACCTCCACGAGCCAACGACCTTTGCTCCATGGAACTCTTCGGGAGCTCCTTTGTGCGTTGTGACGACCAAGACCTGAACCGAATAAGCAGGCATGAGTTCCGAGGTAGAGCAACGACCTTGAAAACAGGCAGCCAGATATATAGGGTTGTAACAAGCCTCGGATACCTCGTCGCCCATCTCTCGGAGATGCTTGATGAAGTTCTGGAACCGGTTCTTGTAGCCGGAGATGTAGCTGCGACACAGCAAACAAGGAGGAAGAAGTCATTGACTCTGGAATTCTCGCCGGCAGATCAAAGACGGAGCGAACTTAAGAAACCATTGACCCGTAGTGTACAGAGACGCGTGCGGACCGCGGAGCATCTCGATCTGATCTAATCTGGCACGATCCGATCAGCGCCGTCTGCGCTAGCACTTAGTATTAGAGAGGGAGTAGAGGGAAGGGGGAGGAGAGGAGACTGACGCGAAGGGCGAAGGCTCGACGAAGAGAGCAATGCGATGCGGCCTGGAGCTCCACTCGGCGTCCGCGACGTCTGCCTCCACCCGCACGAGCAGCGGCGCCGCCGTATTATCTGGAGCCTCCCCCATCTTGGTGCTGCTCTGCTGGCCTGCCGCTAAACAAGCCGCACCGATCCCTCGGCTCAGCAGCGCAGCAGGACGGCCCGGGGAATTATACAGCGCCGGCTCCCCGTGGCGTCTACTACTCCCAGCCGTGCCGTGGCCCCTATCCTTCCTCGAAGATACCCGGCCTCCGCCTCCCGCGTTTCCTTGGAGCGCACGCGGGGAGGCGGCGGCGCGTGGAAGCACGGGGAGGCGTGCCGCCGGCGCGACCACCACCACCACCGAGGCGACGACGGGGCTCGCCACTTGGGGGGAGGGAGGGGGAGGGCGACGACGCGATGGTGGACTGGGCAGTGGCCGTGGAGGATAGGACAATAAAATTCGGGACGAGACGGGTGGAGGTGGGTGAAGAAGCACAACGGACGAGCGGGGACGGGGGGGCAAGGAATCGAATCGAGGTTCCCCCTCCCGCTGCGACCTGCTTGCTTGGCCTGCGGTGGGTGTGTACGCGCAGAATCAGGGGCGACCGGGACGACCTGGCTGGACGACCCGGGAGAGGAGGGGAGAGAATCATTGCTGAGGCATATGCCTTGCCTCCCTCCCGGCCGCGGGGCGCGACAGTGACGCCCCGGATTTTGCTTCGTGTCGTTGCGTTGGCCAGCTGAAAATCCGCGATGAAAACTCGGCAAGTTCGTCGCAACAACAGACTCTATGCGTGAGACCAACCAAACTGTATCGTCTGATACGAGTCCAGTTTTGTTTAGCTCGGACTTCTTCCCCGTCCGTGGAATCTTTCCTTTGGGAGGCAGCAGCAGCAGAACGCCAATGGGAATGATTGACGGCAGTTGCCAGGGTTGCCGCCAGGTACGAATAGGATTGTCCAGCCTAGCTCTGCTTCCCGCTACGAACGGTCTGCCTGGCCCGGATGCGATCCCCGTGCCCGCAGCAACACATGCGCCGAGCTCTTCACCCAGCGCGTGCTGTGTTTATTCTATTCTTGTCGTGTCTCATGTACGTAGCGGAAGTGTACGACACAATTCCACCAAATAATCGTCAACAACAATACAAGATTTAAAAGTAATAAAATTATAAATAGATTATTAAACCAGCTAGCGGCGACTACGAACGCTAGCAAGAGCCGAAGGCGTGCCGCCGTCCTCACCTCTCCATCACCGGAGCCGGACAAAACTTGTCGTAGTAAAACTTGTTATAGTAGACAGGCAAAAAAAAATCACCGTGTTAAGGTCACAAAATACCAGCGCACTAGAGCAGCAACCATCGCTAATAATGACAATCGTAGATCGAAAGAGACTAACCTAAAATCACACCAATGCACACGAACACGATCAGATCCCAGGAGATCGACTCCACGCGCTCTCCGTCAGTGCTAGATGCACCACCAAGATAGAGCGGAGATGACTTTATTCTGACTTTAAAATATAGCCGCCATCACAACATCCCGAAGAAGACACTAAGGGTGTGTTTGATAGACCAGGTCACCCTAGAATTCATATCTCTGCTCATACATGTTGACCTTAGCTAAGTTGAGTTGAGATTGTACCACGTGTTTGGCATATTGTATCTGTTCAGCTATGTCAAGTTGAGATGTTGTTTGGTAGCATTTGTGTGAGTTTGATATAGATACCTCTTTTCTGAGATGGTGAGGATACCACCATAATTAATAAATGATGAATTGTTATAATTTTAACACCAATTTGGTCTATAAACACAATTAAGACTATATCTAAGTATAATTGCACACTTCAACATGAAATACATCACGTATAGTACTCGTTTCAAACATTTACATAGCAGTTCTACAATTAGGCCCAGATTTTTTGCAAAAAGGACCTAGAACAGAGAAGAAGAAAAGGCATCGAGTCCTCCTCTCGTCCTGGTCACATCATCGACCATCTGGTCGTCGGTGTCCACGGAGTAGCAGATCGGCGCTGCGTTGTGGGCCTGGGCGGCGGCCAATGGAGGAGCGCCGCCGCGTGCATCGACCTGGGCGGCGGCCAGCGGAGTAGCGCCGCGGCGTGCGTCGACCTGGGCGGCGGCCAGCGGAGGAGCGCCGTGGCGTGCGTCGACCTGGGCGGCGGCCAGTGGAGGAGCGCCGCGGCGTGCCCTGTTGCCGGTGGCCGTGCGTCGAGCAGCTAGGCGTGCTGCCGCTGGCGGTGCAGGCCCTCTAGGTGGCGGGCACTAGAGGAGTGCTCCGGCGTTCATGGAGAAGCTGCTCCGGCGTGCGGACTGCTTCTAGGGGCAGGCGGCAGCCGATGTGGATCTCGTCGGCGTCCACAGGAGGGAGGCGCTGGGTACAGGGGAGGGGGCAACTTGGGCCTGAGAGAGGGAGGCGGCAGGTTCTGGGGGTGAGAAAAGGAAGGAATGAGGCAGAGGGTAGGGGATCGGGTCTGGGGGGTGAGGGGCTCGGGTGAGGTGGGACGCGCGGAGCGACTTTGCGGGATGAGCTCGCCCAGGCCGAGTTGAGAAGCTCGATTCGAGCTTCGCAACTGGGCAGGACTAAGAGGCGTTTTCAGTACGAGGTGGGAATAGCCCAAGTGAGCAAATCGGGCTAACAAACACCCAAATCTCGGTTGAGATGAGAATCTCTGAGTTGACCCGGCCTATCAAACACACCTATAAGATAGGCTAAACAAAGAACGGAAAACCTCTTGTCTTTTGCATATAGACGAATGTCAATGTTCATTTCGATCGAATGGTTCTTAGCGTTAAGTTAGATATACTCTCTACAAACCAAATTACTTGTCTCAACTCTATCAAGATATGCATGTGTGAAGACAAGTTTTAGTGTGTTAATACATCTGAATCTAGAGAAAGTTGAGATAAGTATTCTTTTAACCTCCCTACCGCCTTCATATATTAAAAAGACAGGGTAAAGACAGGGTGTTGTTACATAGTTATAGAAGTAGAGGGGGACATGAACAAACTAGAAGAAAATGAGCAGAGTAGAAATGAAGGGGTGAAGCTCCGTTTAGTTCTACGAACTAAAATATTAAAGTCACTAGAAAATCTAGTTTTCCAAGAATCAAGTGATTTAGATCAGAAGAAGTAAGATTTCTTAGTCTTTGATGCCAGAGAAACATCGAAAACTTTAACACTATAAGACATTTGTGTGTCTTTTCATCATTGATCTAATGTCCAGATTAGATCAGATGGTTCTTACCATCAACTTAGAAATAGGCGTTCCTTGGCTGCTCGAGAAATATCAAAACCATCATCCGGTGATCTTGCCGATGTCAGGAGGAGTGGGGAATCAGATATATGGGTTGAGTTTTGTATAAAAGTAGTCTTTTCAAAAGAATAGGTTATGGTTATGGTTATGGTTTTGGTAAACATCTTCTTTTTGACACCTATGTCAATAGAGATGGTATTGTCCGCAGTAAGTGATCTTCACCTCTTAGTTTGGCGACGTGAACTTTCCAGCGTTAATGGTGGTGTTGTAAGATTAAAATTCTATAGATATACAAACCAACCTGTGGTTGGATGGTTAGGAGGATGGTTGTACCCCCAGCCCACCAGAGTTCAAATCCCAGATTTGACACCGTGTGTTGCATAAAAGTCGGAATATTCTTTAAGTGTGAGACAACGTTCTCGTCGACAGCGAGGCGCCCGTGGTGACTTCGTCAATCTCAAGATCCAATCCGCCGGCTCAGTTACTCGGAGGTGCTCATAGGGATAGGATGTGCGTGTGTGCGTTCATAGGGTGGGTGCATGTACGTATTGTGAGCGTCTTTGATTACTGTGTTTCTCAAAAAAAATCTATAGATATAGTCTTTAAGCTCTTACTTCGCCGAATCGATTTTGGATTTATTTCTCATGATTGTCAAAGGGAAATTAGCCTCACATTATTTGTCTGCTACATCCTCGATAATGGAGATTTGTACTTTCGGCTCTCCCGTGGCGCCGACCATTGTTTGATTTCTTTTTTCTGGACTACTGATGGCGGTGCTCTTATCATTATTGGTTGATCACTCTAATGACTATTCTCGTGTATGTAGTCTTGGCATTGTGGCTCGAATTAAAATTACGAGTGAATCCTCGTTAATATTATCAAGTCTATGTTTTGATATCTATCTATGGCATGTTTATTTGGTTGCCTTGAGAAGAGTACAAAATTGTGTCATAAAAAAAGATTTTAAAGACCTTGAAGATTTTCTCTTTTATTAGTAATTGTTCAAAACAATCTATGTATCTGTACAATGGACTGTACAATATACTATTCGCTATTATAAATATATGGTGCTATTGATCGACAAAAAAAACTCGTCCTTTAGATCCTACTTATCGCCACGTTAGTTCGATTACTACCCGAGCAAAAGAGGGCCAGCCTCGTCAATCGTCATTAAGGAAACAAAAAATATCCGATGCAATCTCATCTAATCATCTTGCAGATGGCCTCGGGTCACGGCAAGCAATTATTCGTTGTGGTGACCGCGTGAGAGCGACGCGATGGGAATGTGATCCCTGTGTCCAATTTGAGCATCGTCGAGCAAGAAGAAAAAAAGTGCGAGAAATATCAAGTGCGATTCACATGTGCCGCGTGCATGAGCACGACATATTCGCGGCAACACGTGAATATGGCCAGCAAACTGGCCCAGTGAGGCAAATCTATCTATGTGTTTTAATCTCATCTTATCTGAGCCAGCGCAGCAGTCAGCAGAATATCACGTGGCGTGCTGTCAGCTTTGCCCTGCCCTGCGTGTCTCCTATCAACAACATCAGGAGTCAGGACCCCACGTCCCAGCCCGGCATGATTTCGTTGAAAGCAAATGCATACCAGAAAATCTCGAGACGCTGTTATGTTTATGGCAGCACGATTGCTTAGCCGCGTCTCTTGTTCTAGAGCGTTAATTAGACGTGATCGAGATGCTGTCGTGGTGGAGGAGCGTGCGATGCGTGGAGATTTCTCGATTACTTGGCCACTTTCGTTGAGTAGATGCTGGCGAATACTATGCCGTTTCTCTTTGTTGGAGTGGAAACGTTCCCGAAATTTCGTGATGCGTCCTGACCCCAAGCTCCCTTGGAGAGGACATTGGAACCCTTTTTTAGTTTGGAATGGGAATCGGAATGGAAGTAGCGGTCGTCTTGGGTAGTGTGGGGGTACGACCCTCAGCAACTAAATATTTTCACATTTTCCACGCTTCCGGCCACTGATTAGTGGTTGCAAGTTACAACAGCTTCCTTTTTTTCGGCCAAGCCTAAAAACATTAGGTTTTCATGCATTGATAGATAAAAATGTTATATGTATAAGTTCTAAGAACGATCGACACCCCACCATAGAGCAAGATCTAAAACCTAGACTAGTGGAGAAGCTGGCTTAGCCCTCATGCTCCAGCTGACGTCCACAATTTCGTCCCGCCTTTGACCGTGTCTAGTAGCATGGCCACCGAGGGATGCACGTTGTTATAGACGGTCTTATTCCTATGCTTCTAGAGTCACCATGCCGTGAGAATAATTATCGACGAGGTTTCCTTTCGTAGTTGCCAAGCTATCGCGTGTAGCTTCGTCGCCCACCAATTCACGAATTCATCCTCACTTGCCGGAGGTTCTACAGTGGATCTAATCCATGATAGAACCTCATGTCAGACCGTCCGAGAGAAGACGCATCCTACGAGGATATGTGCCATGGTCTCCATGACTTGGTAACACAACGGACATCTCACTAGGTGTTGGAGATGTTGTCGTGGAGCCGCTCGCCTATCCAACATCTATCTTGGCAGGCTAGACGAACGAAGAAGTTCACCCTGAGGATGCCCATAATTTCCATTTAAGCTTCCAAGATCCTGATGTCACCGCTTCTTTCGTTGTAACAGGACCATGATTAAGCTCCCGCTTTGGAAATTGATCGTGTCATTACCATGATTAAGCCAAGGTCCTTGCCCTCCCTGAAAAAAGGAAAACAAAAGCAAAGTTTGCTCGGTCAATGCTTTATTTACAAAGCCTTTCTTCCGCCTTATGTCTTTTGATTATTTTTGAAACAGAAACAAAATCTTTGCCATGTCTCATTAAACTAAAAGAAGTTTTACATAGCTAAATTAGAAGCGAGTAGGGAAAACGGCTTACTCTCCTAGTATAACTGGCCCTAAATGTTTTGCACCCACGGCGCTCCGCAACCACGCCTCTTCTATGATTTGGCAAGCTACCAGGGTTGTGGATATTTTGCGGACCACCGCCGCATTGCATTTGTTCCAAATCTCCCAAGAGACGAGCATGATGAAGATGCCAAAGATTTTCTCCGAGCATCGTTAGCATATACGACCAATTGCAACCACTCCTCAACGGTATCGTGTGTTAGCTAACTTGACATTGTTAATGGAGATGAGCCCAATCCATGCAACAATCATGTTCCAAATCTGAAGTGTGTAGCGGCATTTGAAAAAGAGATGTGCAACAGATTTGTTCTCCCTCTTGCATAGTTGGCAAAATCAAAAATTAGGCCATCCACGTCTTTGTAGGTGATCATCTGTCCACACTCTTGTGGTTGTCTCATCAAGGTGCAACTGAAGACACATTATATGTCTTACGGGATAACCGAACAAACAACAAATAGCTCAGCTAGCCATCCACAAGAGTTACGGTGATGTGACAACACCAACCTATCCACATTTTCCTTCCTTACTTGTGGTGGTGATGCTACAGTGTCACCTTGGGCACCCTCATTCAGCAAACCCAGGCAACCTGATGTCATATCCAACTAGTCCATCTAGCCCTGGATTAATGTAAACAAAGGTAAAGCTTTGTCTTATTCATTAGTGGAGAAGTGTCTAGTTAATTACATCAAAACCAGACAAAAAAATACAAATGGGGCCAATCCCACCCGAATACCAATACAACATGGTCGTGACCACACCCCGTCGACGACACATCGAAGACCATAAAATGACGCCAACCACACAAACACAAACAATAGTGACCCGCTCCCCTAAACCAACTGAGCTCTCGCCATTGCTGAATAAAAGAAGCCACGTTTGATATGGGAAGAGTTGTCCTAGGACCCTCGCACAAAGGTGAAGACATCCGCGTCCACAAGACCATGTGTAAAAATTGGTATCTAACACACCGACGACCAACATCGAGAGCCGCCTCATCGCTTGACACAAGGTCATGCACCATCAAAGTTGTTGAACGCTCGAAGCCGCCGCTATAACTTCCGTTGCTTCGCCATGCTTGCACAATCAACGAAGACCACCACCTTTCGGGCCATCGTCTCGACATACCGTCGCTTTCTCTGGATCTGCAATGCTGCATGAACCATCGACCTGCAGCCCAAGTCGCACAGGGCAACCAGCCACAAACCATGTCCATCACACTAACTCATCTAGGGCCACCGTCCTGACGTAAAGTTCGATCATACCCTCTAGGATGCGTCGACTAAGCCAACAATAATGCTGCACTAGCGGCACAACATTGCTCTCTGGGTCCAGAGACTCCAGGGTCTTGGACCATAGACTTCGGCCTTGTCTCTGGGCAAGTCGATGCCCCTAGTATGCTCTCTGTATCCCTCCCCGAAGTTGGGCCCGGAGTCGCGCGCTCCACCGGAGACTCCGGGGCTGGAGCCCGGAGACTCTGGCGCAGTCTCCGACCTTGTCTCCGGGGACCCTCTAAAATCCTCTGTACTCCCCACCAGAGTCCTTCCCGGAGTCCAGCGCCTATCCCGGAGACTCCGGCCCTGAAGACCGGAGACTCCGGGGTTAGTGAAGCAGCAACAACTCTTTTTCTAGGGGGGGCTATGTATACCCCCCTTCTTCTCCAAGTGAAGGTTGCGGCTTCTACTCTCTCTCCTCCATTAATGCTGAGCTCCAACCTCCTAGTTCTTCCTCTCTAGCCACTCAAACTTGATGCCCCTTGGGGAATCGAGGGAGGAGACCTAGACCTAGCTTTCCACCCAAGGGATTTGTGTTTCCCCACCATTTGTGTGAGTTGTTGTTGCTCTAGGGTTTGAGGAAACCCTAACTTGTTGAAGTCGCCCTCCATAGCTCATCCTCGTGTGTAAGAGCTTTGAGGTCATCTTGGGAACCTCCAATTCAGTTGTGGAGAAGTGCCCCAGGGATTTATACAAGGTTCCGGTCGCCACCTTGAAGGCCACCGTATAGTGGATCGTGTACTTGCTGTGAGGCGGGTGCGCGGGAGAATAGGGTGAGGCTTTTTGTGGCGTTGGTGGTCTTAGTACCGCCCACCCCTCCAACGGAGATGTACTTCCCCTCAAAAGGAAGGTACTTCGAGGAAACATCTCTGTGTCAACTTTCGGTGACTTATATCCTTTACTCCCTTATTATTGCTTGCTTACTTGCTTGTTTATCATATAGGTTACCTCACCTAGTTGCATATCTATAGAACCTACTTTGTGTCAATCCTTAAAATTGAAAATAAGTCAAAAAATGAGTATCGCCTATTCACCCCCCTCTAGTCGTTTATATCGATCTTTTAATTGGTATCAGAGCCTCAGCTCTTATTTTGTCTTAACCGCCTAAGAGAAGTTAGAGCGGCGAGCAAAAGAGGGATGAATACCCTAATGACAACTCTCCCATCTCTAAGAAAGATCTTTCCAATTCTATAATTTCAGTTAGAGAAGAGAAGAAAGCCTTGCTTGAGTCATACTTTGGAAAAAGAAACGTTGTTGTCACCGATTCCCTTGATGGTTCATCAATTGGTATCAAACCGGCGGATGAGTCCCGCAAGGACTCTCCCGCCGGTTAAGGTGCCAACAAGGAAAAGGATACACCTCATGGAAGTGTGCCTCCACCACCTAGCTACAATAATGCTCCCCTCCCTACACCTCATATCAACCATTGTGGTCCTCCTCCTAAGCTTGATGAGTCCAATTTCGTCAATCGGAAATATCTTACGTGTTCTCACTTCAAAAGTTCTAGTGTTCATGTTTGGAAGGTTGTGGAGTATGGATTCAATCCACGTGATCCCTACAACATGACGCCCATAGAAGAGATCAACTATCAACTCAATGCCACCGCCTTGGCCATTCTTCAAGATGCCTTGACCCATGAGAAAATGACTCAAATTTGCTCGTATGAGACCGCCAAGGAGGCTTGGAATTCTCTTGAGCGCGTCTACCTTGGAAATAAGAGTATCCAAAGCTCCAAGTTTGAATAAATGCACTATGAAGCTGATGCTTTTGTTCGAAAGGAAGATGAGACTCTAGAAGAGCTCTATCGGCGAGTCACTGCTCTCTCCATTAGGATGATTGACCATGGAAGCAAGGATGTTGATGATAAGTGGATCAAGCGCAAGTTCATGCAAGCCATCTTACCCTTCAGAAGAGACTTCACAAACAACATTCGCTCAAGAGTGTACTTCTATGCCATGTCTTAAAATGAAGTGCTAAGTGAGTTTTTATCTCTTGAAATCATCAACAAGACCGCTGATGATGATCTTGCTTGTGCTCGGAGGTTGGATTCTCCCACCCTTGCCTTGAAGGCCAAGGCCTAAGTCTATGAGAAAAAATATGATGGATGGAGGTGATGCCGAAGACATAAAGTGTGACTTGCATGAGCACCTATCTCTAGCATCAAGGACTTTTTGTAGGAACCAAGGAAAAGGCAATGCTTCAAGATCTCTCCCAAGCAACTCAAGGCCCAAGTTAAGATCATGCTACAATTGTCACGAAACAAGCCACTTTGTTGCCGAGTGCCCATATGAGAAGAGGGAAGATATGGAGGAAGGCTTGTGTTGAAATCCAAGTACAAGCCTACTTCAAACAAGAACTTCATCAAGAAAGTCCCAACAAGAACTTAGGCAACAAGAACTTTCCAAACAAGAAGGAACCACAAAAGTTTGTGTTGGTGGCTCGTGAAGAGTATGAAGAAACTCAAGAGTATGAGAGTGATAATGAAGATGGAGAGATTGTGGGAGTGGCCGCCATTGCCACAATTGCCACCGCTTCCGCTACCCCAACCGCTTCCGCTTCTACCTTGTACACTTCACCAACATCTCTCTTTGACTCTCCAAATGATAACAAGCTTGTCACCAAGGCCACATGCCTCATGGAAAAAGTCTCCGTGGTAACTCCTAAACCCTCAACTCCCTCTCTTGATGCTCCTTCATGTGATGATGAGATAGGTCTCAAGATTAAGAAGGACGTGGTGGAATCCACTAACTTTTTAACTATCTTGGAAGGTGATGTTAAGATGTGTGTTGAGTCCCTCATGAGTCAACTAGGTGAATCACGCTAAATCATCGATGAAAGAGATGACACCATCTCGGAGATGTTTGGGCATGCTCGTGAGGCTGCCATAGAGATAGCCACCCTATCCGATGCTCTTGAGAAAGAGCAAAGTAAAAGAGTCATTCTCGAAGGGACTAATGTTTCTCATGAAGAATCATATAAATTGAATATCTCAAAACTTACTAAGGAACATGGGAATGCTCTTGCATTAATTAAAGTTCTTTAAAAGGAAAAACTCGAGTTTGGGGTTGGTCATGCTAGACTAAATGAAGAGATCGAGAAACTCAAGAAGGACCATGAGGCCCTATTGAGTAAAATTCTCCATTCTCTCAAAGTCTCATCAACAACTTAAAGCTCAAGTAACAAATGAAATATCAATTGTGTCAACTAGTGTTGCTTCTTGTTTTACCAACCCTTGTCGTGAGCATGGAGATCTTATCGAGGAGAAAACATTATGTTGAAGGCCACAATTGAGAAAGGTCTAGTCACATGCATACAAGGTGAGAAAAGTCTAAATGCCCTTTTGAGCAATCAAAGGGACAATGTGACCAAGGAAGGACTTGGATTTGCACCCAAGACCAAGAAAAAGAGCAAGATCAAGAACAAGAAGAAGAGTGTGCCAACTCCTCCTTCCAAAATGATTACCTTTGTGAAGGAGGGGAGAAGGCAAAAGAGAAGGAATCATGTGTCATTAAAGATGGTGATGAACCAACCGACAATGATTTTGCGGGAAAACATAATCCTTCCTATGTCCTTATGAAATCTTATGATGGTCATGTCTATGCTAAATATGTGGGAACCTCTTATGGTGACGATTACCATTGGACCATTTGGGTTCCTAAGATACTTGTGACTAACAAAAGAGGACCCATCCAACAATGGGTACCTAAGACCAAGCATTAATTTCTTTTGTAGGACTATGCTTCCGGTGGAAGAAAATGGGTGGTTGATAGTGGTGCCACTAGTCATATGACCGAAAGCAAAGATATGCTCGATGAAATAAAGCCAAATTCTTCCAACATGTGTGTCACTTATGGAGATGTATCACTTCTAAGGTATAGGGTTTGGGGAAGGTAGTGGTCACACCGGATATTTCCATTGTGGACATTATGCTTGTCAAAACCCTTTCATACAATTTACTTTTTGTTCATCAACTTACACTCATGGGTTTCGTAGCCTACTTTGATTCCAAGGTTGTGGTTCTCATGTGGAGCAAGACTCTATCTATGGACTTTGTTGGGAATGTCGAGAATGGTTTGTATGTGGTAGATTTACACAACAAACCCACACCTACCGCGACTTTCCTAATGGTTAAAGGTGACATGGGATGGATTTGGCATCGCCGTCTTTCCCACGTCAACATGAGGGCTTTGCAAAGTATCCACATGGGAGGTCACATCCTTGGACTAAAAGATAATGTTTGTTTTGTCAAAGACAGTGTGTGTAGGGCTTGTATTGAAGGGAAGCTACATGAGTCGGCTCCCCCACACACACACAACTACCATCTACTCCGATGGGATACTGGAGGTCCTTCACATGGACCTCTTTGGTCCTCCATCCTTTGATAGTCTTGGGGTGAAGAAGTATTGCTTGGTCATTGTGGATGACTACTCAAGATACACTTGGGTATATTTCTTCAAGAGGAAGAGTGAAACTCAACAAACCGTCATCGACTTTGCCAATGAAGTTCAACATCAACATAACAAGAAAATCTTGGCCATTAGAAGTGACAATGGTACCGAATTCAAGAACTACATATTGTATGAGTTCCTCGGTGATGAGGGAATCAAGCATCAATATTCTGCTCCTTATACACCTCAACAAAATGGTGTGGGAGAAAGGAAGAACCGGACTCTCTTGAATATGGCAAGAACCATGATTGCGGAGTTCAAGTCTCCTTATAACTGTTGGGCCGAAGCTATATCAACTGCTTGTCATATTGCCAATGTGTGTATCTCTGCAAGTATTTGGAAATGACCCCTTATGAGATCCTCACCGGCAAGAAACCAAATATACAATACCTTCGGGTTTTTGGGTGTAGGCGCTTTATTCTCAAGAAAGGTAACTGGTTGTCTAAATTCGAGTCTCGTGCTAATGAAGGTATCTTTGTTGGCTATGCTTCGGATGCTCAATCTTATAGAGTGTATAACAAGTCCACTAGACAAGTTATAGTCTCTTGTAACATGAGATTCGATGAGCATAATGGCTCCCAAGTGGGGCAACTTAATCTTGGTGATGTAGGTGATGAAATTCCTCCTTAAGACATAAGAAGAATGGGTGTGGTATTTTTCCGCCCCATTGAGGAACCCCTTGTGGTGGAAGGAGAAGGACAGTGCTCTACTCATGTGTATCCCTCACCTACTCAAGATATTCACAATCACATAGCCATCAAGATCCCTTGGTTGAATAGATAGCCCATGTTCAAGGTCAAGTGCAAGTGAATGATGGGTGTGTATCACCCCATATGGACCAACGTCAAGCCCATGAAGTCAGACAAGGTGAAAATGTCGAGCAAGCTCAAGAAGAGGATCAAGCTCAATTTCAAGGTCAAGATGAGGATCAAAATAGTGGTGACGACCAAGAGGTGTATCAAGAATATTTTGAAGAAGCCAACACTCGTCGTGAAGCAAGAAGGATCGCCAAGATTGTTCGTGAAGGGCTTACCCTTGACAATGTTGTTGGTGATCTTGAAAGGGGCATTACTACTCGTAACCAAGTGGCTAACTTTGTTGGCCACAATAGTTTCATTTCTTGTGTATATCCCCAAAAGGTGTATGAGGCGCTTGAAGACCCAGATTGGCTTGAAGCCATGCATTAATATCTTAGAAACTTCAAGTGCAACAAGGTGTGGTCATTAGTGGAGAAACCCAAGGAGTTCCATAATGTCATTGGAACCAGGTGGGTTTTTAAGAACAGGCAAGATGCAAGTGGGATGGTCATTCGCAACAAGGCAAGATTGGTGGCTCAAGGATTCTCCCAAGTCGAGGATATTAACTACGGTGAAACTTTTCCCCATGTTGCTCATCTTGAGTCTATTTGCATTTTTGCTTGCATATGCATCTCATCATAACTTCAAGTTGCAACAAATGGATGTTAAAAGTGCATTTCTTAATGGTCCCTTAAATGAGTTGGTATATGTCAAGAAACCTTCGGGTTTTGAGGATCCCAAGTTTCCAAACCATGTTTACAAACTTGATAGGAGCTTTATGGGATTAAACAAGCCCCTCGTTCATGGTACGAGCACCTTAGAAAGTTGTTTGTAGATCGTGGTTTTGAAATTGGGCTAATTGACCCCACTCTTTTTACTAAGAGAGTTGGAGGAGACTTGTTCATATGCCAAATATATGTGGATGACATTATCTTTGGTTCTCCTAACAAAGCTTTCAATGATGTATTTGCTAAGCTAATGACCGATGAGTTTGAAATGTCTATGATGGGGGAATTGCAATTATTTCTTGGATTTGAAGTGAAGCAATTATATGGAGGTATCTTCATAAATCAAGCCAAATACATTCAAGATATGATCAAAAGATTCAAGTTGACGGATCTAAATGGATCCAAGACTCCCATGCCTCTCAAGTGTGACCTTACTCTTAATACTAAGGGTAACGATGTGGATCAAAAGGTATACCATTCTATGATTGGTTCTTTGCTTTATCTTTGTGTATCTAGACCAAATATCATGCTAAGTGTGGGTATTTGTGCACGGTTTCAAGCTGCCCCAAAAGAAAGCCACCTTGTGGCGGTCAAGCGAATCTTTCGATATTTAGTTGATACCCCAAACTTTGGCCTATGGTATCCCAAGGGTTCAAGTTTTGTTATTCATGGTTTCACGAACTCGGATTGGCTGGGAGACAAAGTTGGAAGGAAGCCAACCTCCAGGGCTTGCCAATTCCTTGGTAGGTCATTGGTGTGTTGGTCATCTAAGAAACAAAATTGTGTCTCCTTGTCTTCCACCGAGGCCGAGTATATTGCAGCCGCTAGTTATTGTGCTCAATTGTTGTGGATGAGGCAAAATCTAAAGGATTACAGTGTCACTTGTGACAAAGGGCCTCTTCTTTGTGATAATGAAAGTGTGATACGTCCAAAACGTATCTACTTTCTCGAACACTTTTGCTAATATTTCTCCTCTAAACTTGTGTGATTTGGATACAACTAACACGGACTGACGTTGTTTTCAGAATTACCTTGGTGTCTAGTTTTTGTGCAAAAAATCAACTATCAGGAAAAATCCTGGAAAATATGCCAAAAATTATATTTCACCAGAAGACCCACGGAGCCAGAAGACAAAACGGAGTGGAGGCCTGGGGGTCCACACCCCTGCCAGGCGCGGGTGGGCCCTGCCCCACGCCTAGGGGGTGCGGCCACCCCAGGCACCCCCTCGGGTTCCCTCGGCGCCTATAAGTTGCCCCTTGACCTAAAAACCCAGGGGGGGTCAATGTTTTCCAAAGAAGAGTTCCACTCCGCCGCCACCATCAGAAACCAAGATTCGGATCCAGAAACTCCGTTCTGGCACCCTGCCGGGACGGGGAATTTGGAGAGGATCATCGCCATCGTCATCACCAATGCCTCTCTATCAACCATCAATGTTTCCCTCGTCCATGAGTGAGTAATCCCTCGTTGTAGGCTTGGGGATTGGATGAGTTATATCATGTAATCGAATAAGATTGTTAGGGCATAGTGCCTAGATCTCTATTAGTGCTATTTGACTTTGTTGCAACTTGTTGTGCTTAATGCTTGTCACTAGGGCCCGAGTGCCATGATCTTAGATCTGAACTTATTATTGAATCATTATCATAGTATTGTTTGTGGTCTTATCTACAAGTTGTGTACACATATCATTGTCCGGATCCAAAGGCCCTGAAGTGACAATAATTGGGACAACCGGAGGGGATGGTTGTGGTGTGAGGATCACATGTGTTCATGGAGTGTTAATGCTTTGCTCCGGTGCTCTATTAAAAGGAGCACCTTAATTGCCAGTAGTTCCCTAGAGGCCCCGCTGCCACGGGCTGGCTGGACAGAAGATGTTGTGCAAATTCTCATTGCGAGCACGTATGACTATATTTGGAACACATGTCTAGGATTGTTTAGTACTTGGATGCTTGTTATTATTTATCTGCAATGCCCTAGATCTTGAAGTTACATGTTTAGACTCGTTCATGCAACGCCCATTCATCCATCCCTATGCCTACCGCACTCGAATCCCACTATTTACTGTTACTGTTACTATTGCTCCTGTTTTGCTGCTACTGTTGCTTTGCTGTTGCTACTGATAAACTTCTATGAGCAAAACTATTTCCAGGTGCAGCTGAACTGACAACTCAGTTGTTAAGGCTTGCAAGTATTCTTTGACTGCCCTTGTGTCGAATCAATAAATTGGGTAATACTACCCGCAAAGACTGTTGCAATCCCCTGCACTTGTGTAGCACCCCGGGTAAAACCACTACTAGAAAATCGCATGTCTTGTCTCTATGTATCATCATGACATCTGCATGCATATTGTTTGTTTAAAAACTATCTTGCTAAAAGTGTATTTTGTCTTTTACATATTCTCTCTTTGTTCAAACCAAAACCATCGGTTCGTCCGGATCTTTTATTTTATCTGAACTATTTATCAAATACTATTTAAAACAAACTAAATAAATAAAACATATTGTTTTAAAAACTGGGGAGGCAGACAACCGGCTAGGCCCAATGGACCGACCGGAGTCCACCTACAACCCAGCAAATAAACCCTAAACCTAAACCAACCCCAACCACCAAACCCTAACCCTAATCTAACCTAGACCTACCACAGCCTCCACTCCTTCCCATCCACCCCGCCGCCACTCTCCCTGGCACCCGTACGCAAAGCACGCACGCACCCAGTACCCCACCACCCCGACCAGACCCCTGGCCATCGTGCGTATGATCGACGCGGTCAACGCAATCCTGATCCCTGCCCTCTCTCTGGTAATGCTTCCCCGCGGGACCCACCAGCACCGCGCTCCGCTCCCCAGGCCACCCGCGACCCCCTCCTTCCTTCCTCCTCTGCTCGCGAACCACCGCCTCCACCTCCCGTTTCCCCACCTCCTCTCCCCTCGCCAGGCGCCGCCCTCTTCCTTGCCGAGCCCTAGGCTCCGCCGCCCTGCGCCGTGGGCGCCCCTCCCCCGCCGCCGCACCTGCGAGCAGCCCCGCTGCCAGGGCTCTCCCTCTGCTCGACCCCACCCCCGCTTGATTTCCGCTTCCTGGAGCCGGCCGCCTCCTTCCTGTCCTCCGGCTGCGTGCGCCTCGCCCTCGACGCGGTACCCCTCTCCCTCGCCGGCCCTGCCTCCAAGCCCGATGCCCTTCCTTATCGTCTCCTCGACCCGCAGGGCGCACGCCTGCCGCCGCCAGCAACCGCGGTACCCCCGATGCCGCTGCTGCGCCCCTGTTGTCGGCCGTCACCTCCCTTGCCGCCCAAGCCCGCGCTGCCTCCTGAGCTCCTCGCGTCGGCCTGCTGCAGAGAGGTCGTCCACCAGCGTGACGTGCCCGCCTCCCTCACCGTTGCAGCGAGCCATCGCGGCGACCTACGCCTGCGTGCGCCGCCCGCTGTCGTGGCCCCATCTCCCCCGCCACCCTATGCGCCTGCCGCCGGTCGTCTTGTCCGCCACCCATCTTTGCCTCTGCGTCTGGTGCCCTTGTCGCATGCCGACCTTGTCCTTGCATGCCTTCGACTCCATGATGAGTTGCTGCTCAGGTTCAATCGAAGAGGCACGCTGGATGTGTCACCTTCTTGAACTATATCCTGGTCCCCTGTGATGTGTCAGTGCTAGGTGCTTATGCTTGAGAATTTCCGAACCTTGTTGCTTGAGTTGTTGCCCTTGGGCCCCTTCTGCCAATGATCTGTTTCTATGCAACAACTCGGTGCCAATGCTGTTCAGGACCCCCGATGACAAGGAACATTGTTGAACACCGAAGGCCATTCCAGAACCATTGAACCTCGTTTGGCTCTGACATGACAAGATCGCCTGGCCCCAATTCCGAAGACCCAATCCTGAGGATCCGAAGACCGATCCCAAACCCAGCGCCGCGTCAAGTTCTCCTTCCTGACGCCCGAAGGGCGAAACCTCGGAACCCCAAGATCTTTGATCGCCATGTGTGACCCCTATCCGAAGCCCCTATTTTTATAATAAAATGATATTATCACGTATTGCATATGAATTGAGAATCCTGGCATACCTATTATGGTTTGGGGGTATTTTGTCGACTCACCTAATAATTAAATATGGAGGCCATATACGGGCAATTCTAGTCTTCCATTTAAATTTGTGTAGCGAATCGATACCATGTTTTGTCTTGTTAAACCAACATTTAAATTGCGGGTATCTAAACAACTAGAACTATATAATTAATTGTTGGGACCCCGGTTCCACTTAACATTGCCTAATTGCATCGCATCTTTGCCATGCCATACATCATACATGCATCATGTCCGATCTTCTGCCATAGTATTAAATAGTGCATCTGGTGTTTCTTCTAGTGCTTTGCTTCTTCACGGATTAGGCCAATGAGTTGATGCAAGAGTCGACCCGATCTCCGGATGAACCTTCGGCAATATTTTTCAGGCGAGCATCTCCCCCTTTCTACCTATATTACTTTTATAGTATTTATTCCCTCCTGTTGATCTATTGCTATCTGTGTTGCGATGCTCTAGTTTTCGTACCCGTGATATCCCTTGCAGCCTTATATTTCCTTGGACACATCCTATTACCTGTTGTTTGGTAGATAGTTGGACTTGCGCGTCGTAGTTGCTTGCTCAAGTGCTGTTGCGTGTCGTCAAGTACCACAGTTGTTGGAAGACTGCCATATGCTTTATGTTGGAGATGATCATGGCTTTAATTATCGTTTAATAACTAAAATTGAAGTAGGTAAATAATGCAGAGGCATAGGTGGACAATAGATGTTATTTGGTTTTTAACCGTCCACTTGTGTCCCGTAGGACCCCGAGTTCTTGACACCTGTTCTGAGATCGAGCCCGCTAACCACAGGTGGGGTGTGTGGGCACCCCCATCGATTAGTACCTGATTTCAAAGTACTGTACCGGGGGCCACAAAGTAGTTTGGGGATTTATTACTATCCTGTACTTATGCCATGCCTTACTGCTTTATTTACGATTGCGCATGGAGCGCGTGTACTGTTTTGGAACCAATGTGGAATGTTTTCGCGGTATCGATAAGCCCAGTCACACTTTCGGGTTCCCAGTCGTTTACAGCCATTGTCACAAACCTCTGGGTCCGTCTCGGAGACCGGCCGACTTCGTTGCGGGTAGTTTAGTGGGGTGGCCCCCATTTGCTTGCTTTGGGTCTAGGAAACGTCGTGTCCGAAACCCCGTCAACATACCGTTGGGTGTATGTTTTGTGATCTTATACCTACCTGATCTGACAACAAGGGTGTAGGTGCGTGTGGAAACTTTGGTGCACCCCTGCAGGGTTAAATCTTTTAGGGAAGCCGTGTCCGCGGTTATGGACAACTTGGAGCACAGTTCTCGATCATAGACAACTATAACTAAAGTTTACTGTTATAATTTGACTTGTATCCGATATGACTAGTAATCGGCTTCACTACAATGGAATGGCTAAATAAAAGTACCAACAACTACTGGGTTTGGGATATCTCATGCTAATTGTATATGACTAGTAAGTGTTGCAACTACAACGGAATGGTTAACTAAAAGTGCCCACTGCTTATTATATCAGGATGACTATCTATACCTGACTAGTAATTGCTGCAACGATAACTGAATGAATAAAACTGCCAACTGTATGAGTTCCTCGGTTGACTTCCTCGTTTGGTCTCGAGGGGGAAATACCAGGATGGGTATGTTTGGTGCTAGTATCAGGTTGGTTCCGAATAGGCCTTTCTTATCCCTCTCTGATAGCCATTAGTTATATCGAGTCTCTATAGGTTGTTTAGTGCATGCTGCGCTGCCGCTTCAGTCCACCATACCTATGTAGGTGAGGACCGCCGAATTCTAGTCTCGCCGTGTATTGGCCCCAGTACTGACCGCTCTCTTTTTCCTTTGCCCTTCGTCGGCACCCCTTTTGTTTTAAGCAGGTTTTGAGATCGACGTCGTTAGCAGGGTTACCCTTCCGGCTTGGCCTCGGCAGGGTTATGGACGCCATTGGTTATTCTTCAGGGCTCTTATCTCAATTTGCATCTTGTCCGTACTCGGACTCTGTATCGTTTTCAAGGTGATTTGAATCTTTGTACTGTATATCTGTATTATTGGCTCATTGAGTCGCTGTTGTATATATGTTTTGTGGGTTCCATCAAGGACTATTGTGTAATGATATTACTTCGATTTCCACCCGCACGCAAGTGCCTGGTGGGCACCTTTGAATCGTCTCTATGCGGGTTTGGCGGGAAGCGCTAAAACTTGCATATGGCCGATCTGAGGGTGTTACAACTTGTGGGTTGATACGCCCAATTTTCATCACCTTTCTATATCATAATTTACCTCTATTCATTGATATTTATATTATTATGAGGTATTGCTTATGTCTTTTCTACTGTTTATGCATGTTGGATGATTCTTGGAGGATGGACTGCCGGAGTCTGGATTCTGATGTAAAAGATAGCGTTTTGATGCAATTTCGCGAAGATTAGAAAAATACCAGAAAAATATGGGAAAATATTATTTTTCCAAAAGATTGAGTAAGCCAGAAGGAGGGACGAAGAGGGGCCACAGGGGGCCCACACCACCCTAGGCACAGACCCACCTAACCCCACGCCTATGGCAGGTGTGGTCCACCTGCCCGGCTCCCGACTCTGCCCCTTCGCCTATATCTTCCCTACGTAACCCTAAGCCTGAGGGAGCGACCACAGATAGATTTCCGCCGCATCTGGGGGCGGAAAACACCGAGAGAGAAAGATCTCTCCGGTAGACAGATTTCTGCCGGGGGAATTCCTTCCCGGAGAGGGGAGATCGTCGCCATCAACACTTTCATCAAGCTAGGCTTCATTGGGATCATCGTAATCATCATCCACACCATCTTCTCCACCAGAACCATCATCACCACTCCGTCCCGCTATAAAATTGTGTTGGATATTGCTTTAGTTCTTAGGGGGAACTTTCTCGGTGTTAATTACTATTGTAGTTGATGCTTGTGAGTGGAACCATTGGATTATTGTTTATGTTTAGATTGTTATCAATTATCATATCATCTTTGATCTTGATCCATATGATGTCTTGTGAGTAGTTCGTCTAGTTCTTGAGGACATGGGAGAAGTCATGTTGTTATTAGTGGATCTGTGTTGAGTTATTATTCAATGGTTTAGTATTTAAGTTGTGGTGCTATTCTTCAAGTGGTGTCATGTGAACGTCGACTACATGTTCACCATTTATGGGCCTAGGGGAATGCATTGTGTATTTGGATACTAATTGTGGGGTTGCCAGAGTGACAGAAACCTAAACCCCCGTTAGGACACCATTGGATAAGGGAGCGTAGGATCTTAGAGTTTAAGGCTATGGTTAGATTTATATCATAATTACTTTCCTATAGTTATGGATGTTTGTAGTGGGTTTAGTCACAAGTATGTATTAGTCCAAGTACGGTCGGTACATTAGCACAGGATCACCTACACAACACTTACAACACCAAAGAAGAGTACTCAGCTATTTGAAACAAAAGCACTTGACAGAATTCCCATGTGTCCTCGAGAACGTTTGGTCTTTATAAGTATTTCCACCGGCTTGTCCTTCGCTAAGAAAGGATTGGGCCACTTGCTGCGTTTGTTCTTGGTTACTTGCTCTTTGTTTTGTTGCCTTATCAGAAAACCACTAAAAATCCATTTGCTAAGTATTTACAGAGATTTCCTGCTCCATACCATTGTTCATCACCTTCTGCTCCTTGTTGGGATCGACACTCCTATTTATCGAAAGTACTACGATACACCCCCTATACTTGTGGGTAATCAAGACTATTTTCTGGCGTCGTTGCCGGGGAGTGAAGCGCTATTGAAGAGTGGAACTGGTAAAGGAAACTTCTACTGTGAGTATTGCTTTTGTTACTATTTGTTACTTTGTTTCCAATATGGATAACCCACTTGGTTTTCTGTTTGGGAAAACTACTACCGCTGCTAGGGTAGTAGATGAACCAACACCTGTTGAGATAGATCCTTTTAAGATACCTACAAGTATTGTTGATCGTATTACGGATAATTATTATTTTGGGGATGGAACTTTCCATCCTGGTGATCACTTGCTTTTTATCCATGAATTATGCGGGTTGTTTAAGTGTGCATGTATCACAACTGAACAGGTGAAGAATAAGTTACTCTCCATATCCTTGAAAGGGAGAGCTGAAGAATGGTATAAGCTGCTGAAGAATGGACAATCCATGGAATGGGAGGAAATGGATTCTCTCTTTTATTCTAAATTTTATCCTCCCAGTGAGATTCATAAGGATAGAAATCTGATATATAACTTTTGGCCTCGTGATGGAGAGAGTACAGCTCAAGCTTGGGGGAGATTGAAGTTACTAATGCTTAAATGTCCTATTCATGAACTCCCTAACAATATTATTATCAATAACTTTTATGCTAGGCTTTCTCTTCATGATAAAGATTTACTAGATGCTTCTTGTGCTGGATCATTCACACGTATGAAGGAAGAAGCTAAATGGGATCTACTAGACCATATTCAAGAAAACATTGAAGCTTGGGAGAATGACAAAGGAAGAAAGTCAGGTATAAACTATGATTATGAATGCATTAAATCTTTTATGGGAACTGATGACTTTCGTGACATTAGCAATGAGTTTGGTCTTGATTCCCAAAGTATTGCCAACTGTTTTAAGGCCTTTGCCTCTTACATAGAAATTCCCAAGAAGAAGTAGAACAAGTACCATGCACCTTATAAAGATGTTGTTAGTCATGTTCCTGTTAGAAGTACTCAAGTTTGTACTACTAATCATACTGTGCCAGAACCTTATGTTGAGAAAACACCTTTTCCAGCTAAGGTAAAGGAGTATTCTATGATTATTAGTGCAAATAATAAAGGTACAAAGAAAACTGTGGAGCCTGTTGAGCAATTGAATATTGAACCTGTGGTAGCTATTGTGAAAGACCCTGTCACTAGAAATATAGAGGATGAGCATATTGTCTTATGTGAAGATGCTTCTAATATTATATCTCGTCCTAGTAAGGCTAGAATAGCTAGTGCTCCTGTGCTTTCTGTTAAAATTGGTGATGATGGCTACAATGGTTTATGTGATATTGGTGCTAGTTCTAGTGCTATTCCTTATGAGCTTTACAGGGAAATTATGCATGAAATTGGTCCTTGTGAGCTTGAGGACATTGATGTGGTTATTCACCTTACAAATAAGGAAACCATTTGCCCTATTGGTATTGTAAGAGATGTGGAGGTTCTTTGTGGTAAGATTAAATATCCTGCTGATTTTCTAGTGCTTAATTCAGCAACTAGCAAAACTCGTCCTATCATTTTTGGTCGACCTTTCTTGAACACTTGTGGAGATATTATTGATTGTAAGAAGGAGAAAGTTTTAACTAAGTTTGATGGATATTCTTTTGAGTTTAACTTTTCCAAATTTTCTAAAGCTCCTTGTGAAAACAGCTTGCCTAATAAAGATTTTAGGATGGAACAACTTGCTTCTGTTGATCTGGTTTATGACCTTGGACCTCTTTTTGGTAACTGTAAGTATGCTTGCTCAGATGATAAGGTTGTTGCCGGTGATAGTTATATTGTCAACTTTATTCAAAGTGCTACTGAAAGTTATTATGAGAGAGGGAAACATGGTTTTATGCATCTCAATAATGTTAAGTTTCTCCCTTTTATGTTGAAAGCTTTGAAGTTACATTTGTTTTGTATTCCTATGCTAGTGGCTTTTTCTTTCAACAATTCGTTTTCTCATACTACTCCCATGCATAGGAAGTGGGTTAGACTCAAGTGTGTTGGTTATTTGCTTCTTGATGCTCCTTTTCACTCCAGATTTATATCTCCTTTGTGAGCATCTTTGAAAGTCTCATGCCTAACTTAAAGGCATAAAAGAAAAGTACTTGTTGGGAGATAACCCAAGAGTTTGGTTGGGTCTTGGAATTTATTACCTCTGTAATAACCGCTCCTTATCCTTTTTGTTTTGGTTTTTATGTTAACTTCAACTGCTTTTGTGAAGTAGAGGAGTTGTGAAAAGTGGCTGTCCTGGGACAAATTTTTGTGCTGCACCGTAAATATTCATGAGGGAGCTCAGTACGTCGGATGGAGATGCATTTTTCTGAGCTTGTTCTCCGAGTTGTTATCCAACTTTCATTAGTTCTGCACTTTTTTATTTGAGCAACAGAAGGTTTTTGAAAAAATCAATCTTTACCTGCTAGTCTGTTTGACAGATTTCTGTTATTATTTGCATTTGCCTCTTATATAAGCCTTTGTTTTGATGGATTTTAGTTGAAGTGTG
This sequence comes from Avena sativa, assembly GCA_916181665.1. NCBI lineage: Eukaryota > Viridiplantae > Streptophyta > Magnoliopsida > Poales > Poaceae > Avena > Avena sativa. Next base: position 423,600,366 of record OV702293.1, read on the forward strand.
AACCTAAAGGTCATTTGTTTTTGCTTACACTAATGTTTCCATTTAATCTTGTGTATTGCCTTGAGAGAAAAGGAATTTCCAGGAGAAGGAGAAAAGGAGTCTGCAGAGTTCATCTTTGAATAGGTAAAAGTGGTGAAAACAGAAGGTTCGTGAAACCCCAATATTTTTATACTTTTGATGTTTTTAATACATAAGGAAGACTACGAGACGGAACAAAGGAGGAACCGGAGTCCAGGGTGGACAAACCCACCCCAGATGCGGGCCCAGCCTAGTCGCGCCTGGAGGGGGTTTGACTCCCCCGAACTCCGCCTTGTTTCCGTGTCAAAACCTTCCTTATGCTTTGAAACTTCATAATATATAACCCCCAGATCCCCCGAGGTTCGTGCATCGTGTTCTCTTCGTGTTTTCGTTTCGATCTGTTTCTGTCAGGAAAATTTCTCAAGTTTAGAGCACCATGGTCTCCGCCAACGACAAAGGCAAGAAGCCCGAGGAAGACGATCCTCGCAAACCCAAGGAGGAAGAGATTTCAGTAGGTTATGAAGGAGACATGGAGGAGGACAAGCAACCGGACACCCGCACTACCATCACGAGCATTGGAGTGGTGGCGGAACCTATCAAGCTCAAGAGGACAGCACAGATGTCTACAGGAGGGAAAACTCCACATCATACCCTCTCTCCATGGTCACCTCCTCCTCGTACCACTCAATCTAACCATGCAGGGAAGGAACACTCTAAGAAGGAAGAGTGGAGAAAGAATAATAAGGACTGGGATCCTCGGTCCGAATTGATCATGGGCTGCATTGAGCATAATTCGGAGTTGATTCATACTCTAACCATCGATATTGAGGATTTGAAGAAACTGATTGAGGAGCTTATCAAGAGAACACCACCATCACCGAAGGAGTAATTCGTCATCAGGTTTGGCATCCCCTTGGCTTGTTCCAAGCTTGGGGGAGTGCCGCGGTATCACCACCATTATCTTTTATCTTTTACCTTTTTAGTGGATTCGTATCTTGGTAGAGGTTATCTTATAGTTTGGTTTGCATGTGGAAGTATCTCTCCTTTAGTTGGTTATCTATGTATCCCTTGGTGTGAGTGCCTTTACTAGAATATTAATGAGAAGTTTCATCTTTTACTTTTTGCACTTCTTATTTTAGTTTGCAATCTCTATTATATGATGGATCTTGTTGATCAGTATTGGCATCACTTTGGGAGCATCAAGTGGATCTAAATTGGTTTTGGCAAACCGAGTTCTGGTCAGTAGCAATACTTTTTGAGATTTGAAAGAAAAAGAGAAAAAAATATTACAGGTATTTTGTATCATTTACTTTCTTTCTTGTTGGCTCATAAGCTTAGTATTCTTTATTTAAGATCTTTTGTGTCTTCAAGGAAGATCGCATGTTTGGCTTTATTACTTGTATGTTTTTCTTGTTTCTTTCAAACTCTCTTGCTTGCTACCCAGCCTTGCTAGCCAAAAACCTGTTTTGAGAAGGCATACTTCTCATGTTACCAAACCCTTTAACCAAAACCTTTGCCATTTGTGTCCACCATATCTACCTAGTAGCTTTTGCTATTCCTAGCAAATTCTCAAGTTTCATCTACCTTTCGAATTAAAAAAGTATTTTGTTATGTGAAAACTAGTTAGTAAAGCTCTCACGAACTTGATGGAACACCTTATTTTCTTGCCCCTAATAGACTTGAACCATTGTGCCATCGAAGTTGTATATGCTTGCATCTATACTTTTGTACTCAGTTGATATCGTGCTCTTTTGTCTATGGATGTCAACGGTGTGAAATAAAGAGGGAACTTGTAAGTCCATGGAGTTTGTATTTTGTGTTAGAGAAACGCCTGGGCTGCTAGCCTAAGCCATGCTTAATCATGGTGGAAACTTGCAGCATCACCATAGTGAGCTATCTATGAAGCATCCTCAATAAAAAGCTATGCACATAGTAAATAAAAAGATCGCTGAGATGCTCATTGTCTGCTTGCCTTGTCATTTTGGTTATGGGAAAGCTCATGTACCATGTGCAAAGGGTACCCCGTTGGCGGTTCTCAATGATACGCAAATACTTACAAATGACAAGAACTTACCTCGGCCCAAAGTTGAGTAGCATGAGGAGTGGCCCTCATATTCAAGGGACATGAGATTGCCAACTTATATTTCGTCAAGCATATACTCCATCTTTGTTCACTTTAACCTTAATCATTTCAAGATGCCTATGATAGGGGCAATGAGGGCTCAAATCTAGTAAGTACCATAATCTTTTGGAAGCTCTTTATGACTTGTAATCCCTGCTACCCGCTATAAAGGGACCTTTCTCCTATTTACCAGTTTGAGTCAGTAAACCTACTTCCTCTCTATCTCCAGCAAGCATTTGAGTTGTTGTGTTTCAAGCATTCATATGGTGATTTATTCAATCATGTTCTTTATCTTCCTTGTTTGCACAAGACTCTTATGTATTGAGTATTACTTTGAAAGCCTTCACTTGTGAAAAAACTTCTACAAAAAGATTTTTGTGAAACTATTTGCCAGGTGTTCTCTGACCAAGAACAAGTTTGCCAATTCCAATTATGATTTATATTTAGGCATCTCTATTGTGACTGTTGTACTTGGTTGCAAGCTAAGTTATATAATGGTGAGTTGCTTTCTTATATGAGTTGTGTAATGGTAAGTGTGATGCTTCTTGTTCGTATTCTTTTATCGACACTTCACTCCATAAACCTGTGGACGTGTTTACTGAGCTTAGTTTTCGCTTGGGGACAAGGGAAGGTCTAAGCTTGGGGGAGCTGATACGCCCAATTTGCATCACCTTTATATATCATAATTTACCTCTATTCATTGATATTTATCTTATTATGATGTATTGCTTATGTATTTTCTATTGTTTATGCATGTTGGATGATTGTTGGAGGATGGACAGCCGGAGTCTAGATTCTGATGGAAAAGAGGGCGTTTTGATGCAATTTCGCGAAGATCAGAAAAATACCAGAAAAATATGGGAAAATAATATTTTTCCAGAAGATTGAGGAAGCCAGAAGGAGGGACGAAGAGGGGCCACAGGGGGCCCACACCCCCAGGCATTGGCCCACCTGACCCCGCTCCTAGGGTAGGTGTGGCCCACCTGCCCAGCTCCCGACTCCGCCCATTCGCCTATATCTTCCCTACGAAACCATAAGCCTGAGGGAGCAACCACAGATAGATTTCCGCCGCCTCTGGTGGGCGGAAAACACCGAGAGAAAAAGATCTCTCCGGCAGACAGATTTCTGCCAGGGGAATTCCTTCTCGGAGAGGGGAGACCATCGCCATCAACATCATCGTTAATCTAGGCTTCATCGGGATCATCATCATCATCCACACCATCATATCCACCATCACCATCATCACCACTCTGTCCTGCTATAACAATTGTGTTGGATATTGCTTTAGTTCTTAGGGGAAACTTTCCCGATGTTAATTACTATTGTAGTTTATGCTTGTGAGTGGAACCATTGGATTATTGTTTTTGTTCAGATTTTTATCCATTATCATATCATCTTTGATCTTGATCCATATGATGTCTTATGAGTAGTTCGTCTAGTTCTTGAGGACATGGGAGAAGTCATGTTGTTATTAGTGGATCTGTGTTGAGTTATTATTCAATGGTTTAGTATTTTAGTTATGGTGCTATTCTTCTAGTGGTGTCATGTGAACGTCGACTACATGACACTTCACCATATATGTGTTGGAGATATGCAGGCAATAATAAAAGTGGTTATTATTATATCTTTGTGTTTATGATAAATGTTTACATTCATGCTATAACAGTATTAACCGGAAACATTAATACTTGTGTGATTTGTAAACTAAATTAGAGTCCCTAGTAAAGCCTCTTTGTAATACTAGCTTGTTGGTTAATAAATGATCATGGTTTCCCGATCATGAACATTGAGATGTTGTTAACAACAAGATCATATCATTAGGAGAATGGTATGATGGACGTACTCCTATAGGTAAGCGTAGCATTAAGATCAAGTCATTTCAATAGTTCATTTGCTATAAGCTTTCTGATACATAGTAACCTAATTCATTCGACCATGATATCATGTTAATCACCATCACCGGAAGGATACTTTGATGACATCAAACACCACACCGTAACTAGGTGGCTATAGAGGTGGCATTGAGTGTTTGGAAAGTATGTATTGAGGCACACGGATCAAGAGTAGTATTTGTCCATCCATATGACATATAGATATACTCTGGGCCCTCTCAGTGGAATGTCATCCAATTGGCTTGCAAGCATGTGACTGGCTCACAAGGGATCACATATCATGGGAACGAGAAAAGAGTACTTATCGGTAACGAGGTTGAACTAGGTATGCAGAGATACTGACGATCAAACCTTGGATAAGTAAACTATCGCGAGACAAAGGGAAATTGGTATCATATGTAAGTGGTTCATTCGATCGCAAAGTAATCATTGAAATATGTGGGAGCCATATGAATTTCCAGATTCCTCTATTGGTTATTGATCGTAGAAGTGTCTCGGTCATGCCCGCATAATTCACGAACCGTAGGGAGACACACTTAAGGATTCAATGTTGTTTAGTAGATACGGAATGTTAGTAGGGATACCGAATGTTGTTCGGAGTCTCGGATGGGATCCGGGATATCACGGGGAGATCCAGAATGGTCTGGAGAATAAGATTCATATAAGGAAAGTCCGATTACGGAGTTCGTGAATGTTTTCGATGTTTTCATCACAGAGGTTCTAGAAGGGTCTAGAAGGTTCACCGGACCAGAAGGGGAATGGTCCATGAATGTGTCATGGGTAAGTGGAATGATTGGATCATATCCTAGGTCACTTGGTTTGGGCATTTGTAAGAGAAAATTAAAGCTCTAAATTGAAAGTCAAACGGGAGGTTTGAAAAGTCAAACTGGAACAATGGTTTCCTAGTGGAAGAAGGAAAGAGTCCTTATTTCAACCCAACTTGGGTTTGGGTTTGGATTCAAACCCTCCCCTCCCAAGGCTGAACCCCTCTCATTAATAGAGGGGGAGGGCTGCCCCAAACAACACCAAGCCAACCCTCCCCACCCCGTGCGTCGTCGCCGCTGCCTTGCGTAGCCGCTGGCCCATCGCCTTCGCCCTAGCCTCCGCAGAGTCCTCCTCCTCCTCCACTCCGGCCTTCTAAACCTAGATCATCGGAAAACCCTAGATCCACCATAACTCGCACCGGCTTAGGCGAAGCCCTGCAGGATCTTCCCTCTACTTCCGACACCACGACGTCGTGTTGCCGGAATCGCGAGGGGAGAAATACAACCTCCGCTGCCTGCTGGAAAAAGGGAGAGGAAGGTCTTCATCGAGTACCGAACGTGTGACCGACTACGGAAGCGCTGCCGGAACGCAATGCCGGAAGGATCGTCTACGCGATCTTGAGATTGGAAAGTATACGACTACATCACCCACGAGAATCTGCTCTCATTAACCGCTTTGGAATCTTCGAGGGTGAGTACTCTAATCGACTCGTTGCTACAATCTAGTAGATAGATCTTGGCTTGTTTGCTTGCATGCGGTAGAATTTTTTTGTTTTCCATGCTACGAACCCCTACAGTGGTATCAGAGCCGTGTCTATATGTAGATCTGTTGCACGAGTAGAACACAATGGTCATTGTGGGCGGTGGTGTTTTTATTATCAATTGCTTTTTGTGTACTTTGCATATTGCGGTATGATGGTGTAAAGGTCCCAACCTTCAATAAGGTAGAGATCCATGTGTTTACAATGCTAGTCCCTGGATCAATATCTAGCATCCATAGTTAAGATGTAATATCAAGAAACAAAGGTCACAATACAACTTTATAACCAGGAATAAAATAATTCATTACATCTTACATAGCTCATTTGGCTTCAAAGCAACTAAGGTACTAGCACCCTTAAAAGTTTCCAACTAGATTACATCTTGGCTTGCTTGGGTCTTGATGAATCTTCTCTGGGCAGACATTTGCATAGCGTCCTTTGTTTCCACACTTGAAACATGTGACAAGGCTGAGATCCCTCATAGGCTTGCTTGTCTTGTACTTCATATTTTCTGGACAATTGCTTGCATAATGTCCTTGGTCACCAGAATTGTAACATGTGACAAGGTTGAGTTCTTCACGTATCTTCTATGGACAAGTTGATACATAATGGTCCAGCTCTTTGCAGTTGTTGCACCACACTTGGCTAATTTCCTTATATTTCTTCTTCTTGGGCTTCTCCAAAGCTAGGAGTTCTTCTAGTTCATGCTCTTCATATCTCACCTCAAAGGTGGGAAAGTCTCCTTGTTTCCTTAATCGTTTCCTTGGATAATACATACGTTTCCTCTTTTGTCCATCAAGGTGAGTCATAATGCATGGAGGTGCAGGCTGAGATTTTCCTTTGTCTTCATCCTTCTTGATAGAAGTTGTTTCCTCATGGGGGTTACCAAACTTTTGATGCACTCCACCTTGTTTCCTTTGTTGAACTATAGAATAGATGGGGCATTGGATAGGGACATGATTATTTCCTTCACATAGGAAACAAGTAGCTTGAGATGTGGGGCATTGTTTAGTTGGATGTTTCTCTTCACAATTAGGGCATTGATCTTCATGCTCTTTGGAAGTGTGATCCATGTCTCCACAAATATTGCAAGCTTGAGTTCCTTCTATAATATCATCCTTGACATCATTGTTGTCACAAACTCCTTGGGAAAGGTTGTCTTTCATGTTGATCATGTGAGTGGTCATCCCTTGTAATAATTGAGATTGATTTTCCAAAAACTTTTGCAAAGTTGGGTATAACTCATTGTGGTTGGTTAAAAACTGAGTTGTCATCTGATTCAACTGGGCTTGGGTCGCTAGAAATTGTTCTCTCATGTGCATCTCTTGGTTGATGTTGTCACCATTCTTGATGTTGGAGTCTCTTGGGGTAGTCATCTGTTTGGGTTGGATTGGGATTAGAATGGGAAAAAGATTTCTAAGGAAGAAGTTTAATCACACACAACAATTTCCACAAGCAATGTGCAAGCAGTCACAAACAAACATTCCACTCAAACAACAAGTTCAAGCACATTTTTAGGCAACAAAATATTTTGCTACACCACATAAGTTGCTGGGTTTGATTTAAACTAAACACTAATATGGTGGTCCAACTATATGGTTTTCTTGAGATCATTCCATTCTTCTTGGTTGTTTCTTCATGAACAAGATCATTGTATCCTTGTAGAAATTCTTGTATCTTGGTCACAAAACTTCAAAGGTGGTGATGGTTCCTTCAAGTCTTGAGTAATATTTCTTGTCTCACTTGTAGTCCTTAGTGATGTCCAAGTTGAAGTCCTTGGTGAAACTAAAGTTGAAGTCATTGGTGATGTTGAAGTTGAAATCACTTGAGTTGGTGAAGTCCTTTGCTCATGGTAAGGTCTTGTCCAACAAGTTTGAAATAGAAGAGGTGTAGAATAAAAACCAAAAAGGTTGAGGAAAGAGTTTACAAGATTGTTTGTAAATAAGTTTTGGAACAAATACAACTCCTATTTTCTAAGGGGTTTTGTCCAATCCTAGGGTTACAATCCTACAGGAAACACAGTGCCCTGATACCATCTGTAAAGGTCCCAACCTTTAATAAGGTAGAGATCCCTGTGTTTACAATGCTAGTCCCTGGATCAATAGCTAGCATCCACAGTTAAGATGTAATATCAAGAAACAAAGGTCATAATACAACTTTATAACCAGGAATAAAATAATTCATTACATCTTACATAGCTCATTTGGCTATCTCATTACAATGCAGCAGAAATAACTATAGAGCATGGAGTCCTTCATCTTCAAAGTTCCACAGGCAATCATGTTTGGTGTAGACTTGTAATCCTATTCAACACACTTTACTAACATCAAACAAACCTGCAACATAATTATAGCCACAAGGGTCAATACATTTGATTTGTATTGGCAAGTGATACTATGGTGGTATAGTGGTAACTATCATCTATATGCATTTGGCTAAGTGGAGCTTAGGCTTGCTTTGCTCAAAATAGATTTTCCTTACCTTTTGAAAAACACTAAGTTTTTGTTTAGCAAAAACTCCCAAGGAACCACCAATAGAAATTGGTGAACCTTCACCCTTGTTCAACCACAAGTTTTAACTTAGAAATTTGGGATGAGGAGATTCTTGATAGCTTCCATGTCTTGATGCTCAAATTGTCCATTACCGGGGACACGGCTAAGTACTTAGATTTTTACACTCTGCAGAGGTGGTGCACTTTCCCCACAAGACTCGACATGCATCGAGACAAGATCTTTCAGAAGCCTTCCCTTAGACCAGAATGGACGCGTTCCAACCTATCATCCCCTACCACCAACTGTCCATTTGGCTAAGTTATTGCAACCTATATGATCCAGGCAGAGCCCATAATGCCAAGTGGCTTCACTTGAAGCTTCTCAACATTTGACATCTCAAATCTCTTTGTTCCTGGGTGGCATTCCACAAGTGAGATACACAGGGTGAACCATGAAAATGGGCTCTGGTAACCACTCAACAAAAATCCTTCCAATCAAGTCCCTTTCCACCCAGGTGATTCATTCACTTAGTAGTTTTATTATGCAAAAACATAAGTCAAAAGACTTAGCAAAATTTCCATAACATGTATATATAACCACCCTTGTTTGCTACTAGCTAGGCTAAGCATGATAGTAGTAGGAATCTTAACTTAGGAAAATTCTACTAAGGTCTCAACTACTAGGATTTTCCATGGCATAGTTTATACTTAGCAAAAATTCCATGCAAGTCCTACTTTGAAATATCACTAATGCATAGTGAAAATAATGGGACAAAAGTATGAAGCACCACTTGCATTTTTGGTATAGATTATAAGTTTACTCCTTAACCTTGCAATAGTCACACTCTACAAAATTCACAACAATTCAATCAAGGCACAAATTCAATCTACCATTCAAGCAATTCATCACATAGAATAATAAAAACAAAGCAATGCATGCAAGCATGCCAAAGATTGTTTTATTTGGAAAAGTGGTTTCTAATAGGTTATAAACATTTTAAAACACCTATTGGTCATTTATAAATGTGGTAAAACCATTTGATATCAAGTTAGTTAAAATGGCCACTTTAAGTCATTTTTGTTTGCTAGAAATGGTTCAAATCAAAGTAATAGTTTCTAGTGTTTGTCAAATATATTTTTAAACACAAGTGTTAGTGTTTTAAGGTCAAGTGTTTAATGTTAAAAACCATTTGCAAAAGGTTTTACCTAAAAACCATTTTTATACCAAAGTAATATTTTATTTTGTTGGAAATGCCTTTGAACAAAGTAATAATTTTCTAGAGTTCACCAAATATATTTTTAAATCATAAAACTTGGTGTTTAGGGTCAGGGAGTTTAAATCAAATCATTTTCCAAAGGTTTTACTCAAAAAGCATTTTAAAACATATTCAACAATTTTTATTTAGCTAGAAATGCTTTTATTAAAAGATTTATTATTTATCTTCACAAAATACACTCTTAAATCCATAAGTTGGTTTTTATGGTCAGTAGGTTCAAAAACAATCCATTTGCCAAAGATTTTACCTTAAAAATATTTCTAAAATAATTTTTATATTCAAATTATGCCTACACAAGTTTCTGTAAAAACAACCCATTTAACAGAAGCAATTCATTAAACAAAGTGCATGGTTGGAAATTACTTGTTTTGCTGATTCCATTGATATAAAATTTCCAAAATTTGGACGTGTAGATTTAAAGTTTTGAAATTTACAAATTCACACATCTAATAGAAAAGTTTCTAGTTTTTAAATCAAACTCTAGGCCACGTGGTGTGTTCTGATTCGCCCATACCGTTTCGTTCGGATTAGGCAATGTGGACCGCAGGATCTACTTAACATCGCACGGCACATATCTATCTATACCCCTTCGTTTAATGAATCTATCGCATACGCTGGATCAAAATCTAACGGCTCACAGCGAGGCAGCCAAGATCTGGCGGTGATAGCGAGCAGCGACGCGCTCGGCCTACGGTGGTCTGGTGGCTACGGGCAGCGAGGAAGAGGATGGGGAGGCTCACCAGGTTTGCAGAATGTTACTGATGCTCAACTTGCTTGCGGGAAGGCAGGGGGCGCACGGGGTGGACTACAATTGCTCGCCGAAGTCGTTGTCACCGTCGGTTGCGCTCATACGTCGTTGAAGGCGAGGCTATAGAGCACGCCAGAGAAAAAAGGGGAGCACGGTTAGATGCACCGAGTTGTGGTGAGTACGCGCGTGTGAAGGAGGAGGAGAGGGGCGGTCAGACGCTACCTAGGGAACTCGCCGGAGTCGAGGCAGTGGATGGTGGCGAGGAGGCATCATCGTTGCCGAGCGTCTGAGGCACGCGCGGCTAGACGAGCGGTACTGGGAGATGCGCAAGAGGCTGAGGAGTGAGCTCGAGGAGTCTGGGAGGCAAGGTGGTGGCTGGGTTCGCCGGAATTGTCGCGGATGCTCGTCGGAGGCGGCGGTGGTTTGAGCGTAAATTCGTGCGGCCTAGTGGCTTGTTAGCAGAGAGGTTTGAGGGGAAAGGTAGAGGGAAGGGAGGCGTTTTATCGAGCATGGTCGCGGCGAGATTTAAGTGCGACATTGATGCGAATTAATAGCCGGCATTCATCGGCAGAGAAAGGGCCAGAGTGGGCGCGGTCAGCGGCGGTGGGAAAGAAGATTACTGCGTGGTAGTGGGTCCTAGTGGCAGAGAGAGAGAGAGAGAGAGGTGTGGTGGGGTCCAGCGGTCAGTGAGCGTGCGGGTTGTTTCGCGGGTGAAGCGTTTTCCTGCAGGGAGCGAGCTAGTTGGGCTGGACTGGGCTTGCTGGGCCTGGTCTGGCTGGGCTGGGTCCTTTCCATTTTTTTGTTCTGTTACATTTTTCTTTTTCCATTTTTTTGTTCTGTTACATTTTTCTTTTTCCATTTTCATTTCTGTTTTGAATTTGTTTAAACATTTCAACAACCATTTGAATTCAAAACCTTCCAAACTTTTCAATAAGTTTTTAATATGTTTTAAACATGTATTTAAAGTCCTTTTTAGGAAAAAATCCTTTATTTATTTATGGTTTATATTTTATTTAAAAGGGCTCTTTCCTTTATTAAATAAGATTTAATCAAATTCTCAAACCCTTATTTGAAATCAAAATTTTACCAAACCTTCTCAGTAGGTTTTATTTATTTAATAAGGTATTAAATATTTCACTTTGAATTATTTGAATTTTTTTAATTATGATTTATTAATTATTTAAATTGGGTAAATGTTTTTATTCCAATGAAATCAAATATGGTTTTAATTCCATAAATTTTATTTAGATGATTTCTTTGATTCATTTAAGTTAATTAAATAACTCTTATTCCAGTTGGGTAAATTCCAATCATTATTTTCCCATGATTTAATTAATCATTCTTTATTAGGGATTTGTCTTTAATCAAATGGAATGGAATTTGGTTAAGGCCATTTTATTTATTTGAATATTCTTTATCCCTTTATTTTATTTGGATTTGGATTATATTTATCCCATTTCCTTATGGACTTCGCCAAGTTTTAATTTGGCTTTTAAATACTCCTTATTTATTATTTCTTTCTTTATCTTCTAAAATCCATATCTTTTTGTTTAAAGATCCAAACTTGGTGATTCCAATTTGTAAAATCTTATTTAATATTTATTCATCCTTCATCATTTATAAATGTTTGTTGACCAATTTTTGTATGGATCAAATCCATAGGCTTAGAGTAATCTTGAAAATGATTTTCTTCCATTAAGGTTTTAGAGTTTTGGTTTATTTTCCAAGTGTTTAAATTTCAAGATGCATTTATGAAGAAGGCATTTCACTTGATTTGAATTTAGTTGGATTCATATTTTATTCAAAGTTTGTTCAAGATGGGTTTTTAAGTTTCCATTTAGAAATAAAAAGTTTCTTTTCACCCTAATTTCAACAATTATTTATTTTGTTTATTTATTTTTCACATTTCAAAATTTGGAAAATTTTGGGATGTGACACGCTACCACCCTTAAAAGAAATCTCGTCCCGAGATTTGGGGAGGCTAGAGGGTACAAATTGGCTTCAAAGCAACTAAGGTACTACCACCCTTAAAAGTTTCCAACTAGATTACATCTTGGCTTGCTTGGGATCTTGATGAATCTTCTCTTGGTAGACATCTGCATAGTGTCCTTTGTTTCCATACTTGAAACATGTGACAAGGCTGAGATCCCTCATAGGCTTGCTTGTCTTGTAGTTCATATTTTCTGGACAAGTGCTTGCATAATGTCCTTGGTCACCACAATTGTAACATGTGACAAGGTTGAGTTCTTCACGTATCTTCTGTGGACAAGTTGATACATAATGGTCTAGCTCTTTGTAGTTGTTGCACCACACTTGGATAATTTCCCTATACTTCTTTTTCTTGGGCTTCTCCAAAGCTAGGAGTTCTTCTAGTTCATGCTCTTCATATCTCACCTCAAAGGTGGGAAAGTCTCCTTGTTTCCTTAATCGTTTCCTTGGATAATACATACGTTTCCTCTTTTGTCCATCAAGGTGAGTCATAATGCATGGAGGTGCAAGATGAGATTTTCCTTTGTCTTCATCCTTCTTGATAGAAGTTGTTTCCTCATGGGGGTTACCAAACTTTTGATGCAATCCACCTTGTTTCCTTTGTTGAACTATAGAATAGATGGGGCATTGGATAGGGACATGATTATTTCCTTCACATAGGAAACAAGTAGCTTGAGATGTGGGGCATTGTTTAGTTGGACGTTTGTCAACACCCGGATTTTTAATCCTAGATGCCTGTTATGCCATACATCGCAATCCCAGGATTACCATTTTTGCGAGACATAACATATTTGGATATCACAGTACATCATCCATTACAAACCATACATAAGGTCTTACACAAATAAGGATCTCATGATCCAGTTATTAATACAACTCAAGCAGCGGAATAACATAATAATAAAGATAGCGTAGGCGAAGCTCCATCTTCGGGGTCACAGGCAATGCTGACGATGGGAGATGATCCTAGTTGTCGTAAACTTCCTGGGGTCCATCATCCTGGTACTCCTCTTCATAGTATGGCCACGGGAATAGCCAGGGACAAGCCATGAGTGCTCTTTAAGTACTTGCAAACTAATACTAACAAGTTAAGGGGTTTTTGTAGTAGGACACTAAGCTCTAGGGTTGTTTTGCAAAAAGCCAGATTTACCTCTACTAAGTTCAGAAGCAAGAAAAGCTAGTTGAAATTTTATAACACATAAGTTGGAATTTGAAATTCATATCACAACTCTGTTGTGGTCAAGTCAAAGTCTCAATTCATTTCACAAGTCATTTTGAAAACATCTGACGGGGGAACAGTATGGCCACTCCAACTGTCCATAACCGCGGACGCGGCTATTCGAATAGTTTGACACTCTGCAGAGATTGTACACTTTCACCACAACATTCGATACATCCGTTAGGAACAAATCCTGAATTCACCATACTCAGTATGCGGATAATCAATCCTAACATTTCAATTACACGACCTAGTATAGGCACCTCTCCTGTGAGTTTGGCCTCCCAACCATGACCAATTGTCATCTTGGGTACTGCACAGGTGGACAATCTTCACAAGGTAGCCTCAGCTCAGACCTTGGTCATGAGGGAACCCATACTAAGGTATATAAGTTTCCAGTCAAGCCCTACCCAATTTTTGGGTATTGTGGTTGTACGGTAAAATTGGAATGGTATCGCATCCAGACAACCATCAGTTTTATAAAGGGCTAAGGCTCATGCCTCAACATTTTCACCATCAAAATCATCGGGTGTTCGGAAAGACATGTCAAAACATTTCAGTAGAATGACTCATCATTCCAAGGTTTTCATAACCATTTTCACCAAGTATTCCCATCTAAAGTTGATCAGGTTTTATGATTAGCACTAGTGAAAGGATACGGATGTCGCCTAGAGGGGGGTGAATAGGCGATTAAAACTTTTCCTAGAGTGGCTCAACAAAGGCGGAATAAAACTAGTGTTTACTTTGTTAAGCACAACCTAGAACAACTAAGGTTCACCTATGTGCACCAACAACTTATGCTAAGCAATACAAGCAACAAAGTGATAGCAAGATATATATTACTTCAAGCATGAAGGCTATCACAATGTAAAGTGCATAAGTAAAGAGCTCGGGTATAGAGATAACCGAGGCACACGGGGACGACGATATTTTACTGAGTTCCTCCCAACATGGAGTACGTCTCGTTTGGAGAGGGGGTAGTATCAAACCACCAACGCCACAAAAGGCCTCCCTTATTCTCCGGTGAATCTCACCCCAACGGGATTGATCCACGCTTCCACTATTGGTGCACTTGTCGGTGGCAACCGGAACCTCTCACAAGGTTGGGGCACTTCTCCACAACTTAATTGGAGGCTCCCCACAAAAGCCACAAAGGCCACAAGGTTGGGGCACTTCTCCACAACTTAATTGGAGGCTCCCAACAAACGCCACCAAGGCCACAACCTGCAACACAACAAACCGTCTAGGGTTCCAAGAACCCAAGAGTAAAAAGCTTCTGAACTTTCACTCAACAAATCCTCCGGGGAGAACTCAAACCGATGCACCAAATGCAAATGGCAAGAACACGAGTAGTGCTCAAATCCTTCTCTCCCAAATTCCAACAAAGCTACAAAAGCTTGTGGGGGAATAAGAGAGGAAGAGCAATGGAGGAAATCCACAAAAGACTCCAAGATCTAGATCCCAAGATGTTCCCCTCACTTAGAGGAGAGATGGATTAATGGGATTGTAGATCTAGATCTCCTCTTTCAAATCCCTAAATTATATGCAAGAATCAAGGGAGGGATTGAAGTGGAAGCAAGATCAAGAGGGTCAAGAATGGAGGAGAAAGCCTGTAAAACTCGAGCAGTTGCATTGGGGAAGAAGGGCCCCTTTTTATAGGCCCACAGATTTCTGACCGTTTTCTGCTCGTTGGGGAAAAGTCAGACCGGAGACTCCGGTCTATACCGGAGATTCCGGCCCAACCTCCGGGCAAGCCTTCGGACCACCCATCTGAATGACCTAGGCCATCCCTGACCCAACAAGACCGGAGACTCCGGTCTTCCAACACCGGAGACTCCGGACTGAGCCAACACCGGAGACTCCGGGGTAACCTCCGGACCTGGCTTCGGACCTGGCTCTGGACCCCCATACAATATGTCCCAGCCCTGATTCTGAAGTCACCACCGGAGACAGTTCCGGAAACTCCGGACCACATCGGAGACTCCGGTCCATGCAGACCGGAGACTCCGGTCTGGACCAAATAAGAGGCAAACTTCAAATGGCGATATCTAGAGTTTGGAAACTCCGATCGACCCGAAACCAATTTTGTTGGAAAGAGTACAACAAGATATACCACCAAGAGAGAACATTTCATGTATTATAAAGTGAGATACCTCTCTTGGTGATAAACCGGAAAACCTCAGAAATCAAAAACGCAATAAGATATAAAGGGGAAATCCGTTTTTGATGAACTAGGGATTGTTATGAATATTGCCACAAGCTCTAGAACCTCACATGGATAGGATCCAAATAACAACTAAGAAAGGATGATGCAAAGTATACAAAGGTTTGAGCTCTCTCTGAAAGATATGATCGAGTTACTCACTTGAGAGCCCCTCTTGATAGTACGGTTGTCTATCCTATAAACCGGTCTCCCTAACTAACATCCCGAGACCGGTAAGAGAGAAACCCTATCAAGATCATACCTTTGCCTTGCACATATTCAACTTGATTATGATGTAGACGGTCTTGTCCTTCTCAAGATGGAACACCTTTCTTGATTGCTCTTGTACGCACTTTCTTGATGAAGACTTGCAAGTTACTCCCCCATACAACATGGGGAAACCTTTACTTTGACCTTGTCTTCATCGATCCATGATCACCGAGGATGGAAAGCTTCAACCATGAGATCTTCTAGATATTGCACATCTTTAGCTTGCACATCATTTCTTCTTTTCTTCATTATGTTGATTCCTTGAAGGTGCACCAGAGATATTAATCCATCTTATTCTTCAAGACATACTTGCCATAGGTTTAACTCTCACATGACCAATCTATGGATCACTCTTTGAACACCTTGGTCACCACTTGATCCTCTTCACTTTCTTCTTCTCCAAACCTTGAAGCCAACATATGGTTCAAGCATTGCCTATGGACAATTCCTACAAGTATAACTTGATACAAGCATTAGTCCATAGAGATTGTCATTAATTACCAAAACCACACATGGGGGCCCACATGTTCTTTTAACTAGCATCTACAAGTGGGGTAAGTCCTAATGAGGGGTGGTAATCAAGTGGAGATTACTTGAGTTCAGTCTCATGCCTTAGGATGACATCAAGATTATCTAGCTTAGGACAAATTTAATGCTCTTTATGCAACCTTCAGTTATCTTCCTAGAATCTACAAGTCACTTAAGTAAACTCTAAGAAATAGCTTTGATAAAGAAATAAAGTATAAAGCTTGCAGATAAAACTAGGATGGTTTATCAAGTGGTATAAGCTTGCTGGGTTGCAAGTGTTAGCTTGCATAGGTCAACTTGGTTAGCAAAGCTTGCTTAGGTAATAGCTTGCTCATTCAACTAGTAGTATTAGGCTTGCCTTGTGCAGAGCAGTGGTTGAAGTTCTCCTCGACTTCTTCCTCGTAGTATCCTCCTTTCTCCTCGTATCCGGGGTCGGTACTAGCGTCTATGAATAAATACGAGGTACACAATCACCAAACAATACTTAACTTTTTTAAATCATCACACAAAGGTGCACTATAGATGATCTAGCATCATCACCTATATTACAAGATAAAACACATTTTTCTTATTTATTTTAATTTGAGAAAAGTAATTTCTACTCATTGAAAAACTACTTAAGATTTAATATTCTCCAACTCAAACATGGGATCATGTTGACACATTTCATCACCACATATTTCAGTACATGGGAATATGATTTAAAGTGGTGTCACAATTTAATAAGGTTTAACCTTTTTATTTCAAATAAATAAAGTGACTAGAAATGCCTATGTGGCATTCTTTTATTACTTGAACATTATTTCTGTAAGTAAACCCAAATGTTTTTATATATTCTAAAAGGTATGCTCAAATGTGATTTTTGAGAGTTGGAATCAACTCAAAAGCTATTATGGTTGAAATTTGAAAAATGTTTGAATGCAGAAAAGCTTCTGACTTGTTATTTTTACCAAGGTTGATCTACAGATCCAAATGGTTTGAATCCAACGGGCTTGGATTAAGCGTTTCAGTACCTTTCTAACAAAATTGGTTTCATGCAATTTGTTTCACTAAATCGAGCTGGGTTGATTTTTGAATATAGGTATAGAACTATGTTTGAATTAAAATGGAAAAAGCTAAATTTAAATGATTGGACTGCGCGGGAAAGGTTAATGGGCCGGCCCAGTGTCACTCCGCAGCACGGGGCTCAGCTGACAGGGGGTTCCACCAGTCAGTGGCTCATAACACGTGAAGCGGTATGGGGCGATGTGGTGCGTTGGATTAGAAGTGAGATCCGCGGCTGAGGGTCGTCGTCGACGATGAACATGTCACCGGCGAGCTCGAACCCTAGCGGCTCAGTGGGGGTGCATAGGGGGCATACCGGGGCTCCAGCGACGACTGCGAGGCGGGCAAACGACAAAGTCGATGACGGCGAGCTCAGGGATGGTCGTGGTAGCTCCGGGGTGGTCGAAATCAATGGCTCCCTTCTTCTCCAGAGGCGGCCTGCTCCGGCACAATTCCGGCGAGGTGTTGCTTCTCGTGCTCCGGCTAAGGGGTGGAATGATCAGTGAGGTGAGGGGAGTGAGATGGTGTGAATAAATCGAGTGGGAATTGCCTCCTTTTATAGGCTCGACGGCGAGGCCGAGAGGGATGGGCAGGCGACAGTGGCGACACGGCTACGGGCGGCTAGAGGCATGGCTGCGGTTGGCGATCGATGGGCGGTCTCCTGGCGATGCTCTAGAACTTAAATGCGCGTGTAGGGGCGGTAGCAATTAGTTGGGAACGTGCGGTGCTCTGCGCGGCAGAGGCGATGTCTTTGACGGCGAGCGGTGGCTGTGAGGCACGGGGCGGCGAATGGGCGTGTCTGCGGGATTGCTGGGGTGGTGGTGATCACGCGTGCACGCAGCGAGGGCGGCGCGCGGTCTATGGGCGTGTGTCGAGGGGGCGCTCTGGCGCGCTCTCGGCATGCTCGCAGAGAAGTTTGGCATGATCGTGGCGTGTGGTACAGTGGCTGGCTGGGCTCAAGCGCTAGACAGGGGGTGGCGGTGGACGATGGCGTGCGTCCTAGACATGGTGTTTAGGCTTGATGCTTGCTCTGGCTAGCTAGCCATGGTCGGCTGGCAAGGGTTCCTTCGGGTTGGCATGGCATGGTGCGATGGGTAGGGGCTAGGGGTGGTCAAGGCACTGCTTGGCACTGGGGGAGACAAGTGTGATCAATGGTGAACAATGCTTAGCCAAATTACTGCTCAAAACAGTGAAGTTTGGCCAATTTGATTTTCTGTCTCCAAGTGTTTGATGAAATGGCTGCAAGAAATTTATTTTTGAATTTTGAAAAGATTTTTGGTGGGTGTTCTAGGCATGTACTGGGGAATCTGTGGATGCTTGGGTTTTAAAAATTGAGCTGGTTTGAGTGGGTTTTGAAATAGTGGGATCTTCTCATATGAGATAGATTAAATTTTAAACTATCATTTAAAATTAGTATTTGAATGTTTTTGGATGATCACAAAGTGGGCCTTGGTACTTTGTTATGAGTACTATCAAGGGGTGCAAAGATCCATACATGTTTCTGTTGAGTTTTGAAAGTTAGAGATAGCCAAAGTAGGCATGGGAGTTAATTTGGCCAAAGTGACCATTCACTTAATTTATTCATTCTGAGTTGTTTGTCTTTGGGAAAAGTTTGGGGATTGTTTAGATGATGTTTATTTCACCTAAGAATCATTTTACAAGCAAAGAAACACAAAACCATGGCAATTCAAAAGAATTCAAATTTTAATACACACACATATGAATGCTTTCATATTTTTAGTTGGAAAAGTTTTTGTTAACCCTAATTTTGATGATTAGAGTTTGATGATCCAAGTTTAATATTTTTGGGATGTTACAAACCTTCCCCCCTTAAACAAAATCTCGTCCCGAGATTTGAAAAGGGACGAAAAAGATTACCTAGGATTTGAAGAGATCGGGAAACTCTGTCCTGATGTGATCTTCGCGCTCCCAGGTAGCTTCTTCTTCCGTGTGGTTGCTCCATTGAATCTTGAGAAACTTGATGCTTCGGGTTCTGGTAGTTCTGAAAGCTTCTTCCAAAATACGAATGGGTACTTCGGGATAGGTCAGGTCATCATTGATTTCTATGGTCCGGTGATCAATATTCTTGAAAACTTAAGTCTTCTCCGGAACTTCGAGGCATTTACGAAGTAACGAGATATGGAACACATTGTGCACGGCTGACATTTCTTCTGGCAGTTCCAATTGATGTGATACTTCTCCTCGACGATTCAAAATCTTGAAGGGTCCAATATTATCTGGGGGCTAACTTTCCTTTGAGCTGGAAACACTGCATTCCCTTCAATGGCGACACTTTGAGATACACAAAATCTCCGATATTGAAAGCAAGGTCTCGGCATCTCTTGTCGGCGTAACTCTTTTGTCTGGACTGGGCTGTCTTGAGGTGCTCACGAATCTTGTGAACTTTCTCTTCTGCTTCTCGTAGGATGTCGGGTCCAAAAATCTGACTCTCTCCTACTTCCGACCAGTTCAAAGGGGTGCGACACTTCCTTCCGTACATGAATTCAAATGGGGCCATTTGCAAACTAGCTTAGTAACTGCTGTTGTATGAAAATTCTGCGAACGGCAGATAGTGTTCCCATTTAGATCCATACTCTAACACACAGGCTCTCAACATATCTTCTAGTATTTGATTTACTCGCTCTGTTTGTTCGTCGGTCTGAGGGTGATAAGCGGTGCTGAAATCTAGTCGGGTTCCTAAACCTTCTTGGACTTTCTTCCAGAATCTCGAGGTAAATTGAGTTCCTCGATCAGATACGATGTTCTTGGGGACTCCGTGCAAACTGACGATTCTAGCGATGTATAACTCCGCTAGCTTCGAACTCTGATATGTGGTCTTGATTGGTAAGAAATGGGCGACTTTCGACAATCTGTCAACTATGACCCAGATAGAGTCATTTCCCCTACTAGAAGTAGGCAATCCGGTGATAAAGTCCATTCCAACGGAATCCCATTTCCATTCCGGAATCTTCAATGGTTGCATTAATCCAGCGGGTCTTTGATGTCCCGCCTTGACTCGCTGACATATATCACACTTGGCGATATAGCTTCCGATTTCTCTCTTCATCTTATGCCACCAAAATTGTTCTTTCAAATCTCGATACATCTTCGTTCCTCTAGGATGGATAGAATAAAGAGTATCATGAGCTTCCTTCAGAATAACTTCTTTCAACTCAGAATCTGCTGGTACACA
Organism: Avena sativa; assembly: GCA_916181665.1. Taxonomy (NCBI): domain Eukaryota; kingdom Viridiplantae; phylum Streptophyta; class Magnoliopsida; order Poales; family Poaceae; genus Avena; species Avena sativa. The sequence goes on from OV702293.1 coordinate 423,620,885, forward strand.
AAGGCGTCCTTTGTACCACAGAACTCGTTCTTCATCTTTGGTGAATCCGGGTACTTTGCCTGTACCGATACGACGCTTGATTCCGTCGATACTAGCATTTCCTTTTTGCGCCTCCTTGATCTAGATGATCAAAGTGGGTTGAAGTTCTATGTTAGCAAAAAATCCTTCACTCACTAATTCCATTCGGAAATCTTCCATCTCTTTGTGCAGACTTGGTTGCTCCTTCAAAATCATGGAGTTCAAGCGGCACGCCAATCTGCTAAGGGCATCTGCTACCACATTGGCTTTACCGGGGTGATAGTGAATGTCCAGATCGTAATCCTTGATTAGCTCAATCCATCTTCTATGTCTCATATTCAGCTCCTTCTGAGTGAATATATACTTCAGGTAATGCCTCCATGTCTTCAGGTCTAGAACTACGGCTGCGAGTTCGTGGTCATGGGTTGGATAGTTTTGCTCATGTTGTTTCAGTTGTCGAGATAGATAAGATATAACTTTGCCTTCTTGCATTAGCCCACATTCGAGACCGATCTTGGATGCGTCACAATACACGTCAAAGGGCTTCGTGATATCCGACATGATCAAGATTGGGGCTGAAATCAATCTTCTCTTGAGTTCTTGAAAACTCGCTTCACATTTGTCCATCCATTCAAATTTCTTGTCCTTCTTCAGCAATTGGGTCATGGGTCTGGCAATACTCGAGAATCCTTCTACGAATTTGCGGTCGTATCCCGCCAATCCTAGAAATGCACGAACTTGGGTTTGAGTGGTTGGGGCTTGCCAATCTTCGACATCTTTCACCTTTGCAGGGTCAACGGCAATTCCTCCGGCTGATACAATGTGGCCAAGGAATCCTACCTCCTGTACCAAAATTGACAGTTGCTAAACTTTGCATACAACTGATGCTCTCTAAGGGTTCCAAGAATGGTCCTTAGGTGTAGCTCATGTTCTTTTTCTGATTTGGAATAAATTAGAATGTCGTTTATGAAAACAATGACAAACTTATCCAGGAAGTCCATAAAAATCTTATTCATGAGATTCATGAAATAAGCGGGGGCATTAGTTAATCCAAAAGGCATGACAGTATACTCGTATAATCCATATCTGGTTGATGGGGATATGCCTACTGGGGTATACCCAGCAGGACGTTTCCGACTGGCCTAGGTGCCAGTGAGTGGGACTACGGGACGGCGACTGGATCAGGACCTGGCATGGACTCAAGCGACTGGAAGTTGAAGGCCCAGAATTGTAGATAGGCCCAGTCGGATTAGGTTAAACGATCACTGAAACCTTAACTTAGTCGGTTGAGATCTGTAAACCCTAGGGGGGTGAGTCTATATAAACCTCCCTAGAGGACGCATAGAGGATACGTTCCATCATACACCCAAGCGACTCGCTGCCTAGCCGCCGAGCTCGCCCCATTGTACTCTCACCATAATACAATCTAGCAGGAGTAGGTCTTTACCCTCCGGGGGCCGAACCTGGGTAAATACTTGTGTCTCCGCCCTCATCTCGCACCGCAGATGGCTGGCCGCCCTTGCCCCATGTTCTACTACTCGCTGCCGATTGCAGCATCTGTCGTGGTCATTCCCACGGCAGTGGCGCCCACCGTGGGGCCTGGCCGGCCAGGACGGTGTTCTGCGGCGAGATCCAATCTACCCATCAACGAGTCAATCGCCACCGGGCGCATGATAGCAATCAGCGAGATGCTCCAGATCTTGCCGAGCAGCTACGTCCCGGCGGCGCGACCCGTCACGCATAGCATGATCCTGCCGGTCGGCACGATCAGCCTCTTCGTCGGCCTCACCGACGTCATCGTCTCGGAGGACTCGGATCGCATCCACGAGTCGCTGCCACGCGACCGGCTCTCTGAGAGTCAGGTCCGCACGATCCACCGCCTCGCCTCCGAGTACGACTCAGCCCACAGCGACGTGGCTGAAACCACCGCAGCCACAGAAGACGCGGCCCTCAACGACGACGCCGACTCGGCGACCCCGGCATCACTCGCCGGATCCATTGTCGCCGCGTCACCCGCGGGCTCCATCACCCAGGTCTCCAACGTCGGAGACTTCGAGGATCTCTCCATCTTTGGGATGTTCGACTTCGACTCCGGGTCGGAGAACTCTACCGATCTCCGCGACAGAACCGACCGCCACGCCGCGACCTACATGGCGACTGGCGCCGACCTGCCGGAGGATCCATTCTCCACTCCGATCCCTCCCAACGCAACGGCAACGGAGGTCGAGGAACTCCGCCTGAAGCTGGCGGAAGCAGTCCGCAAGGAACAAGCCGAGCGCGAAAAATTTCGCCTTGAGCAGGTGACGGCACAGGAGCTGTCGCGCTACCACCAGCTCCAAATCAGGTCGCGCCTGAACCCCACCATCCAGGGGCGCGCCCGGAATTTCGACGACGAGAGCGACCCGGCCCGCGTGGCTGAGCGCGCCATCTGCGAGAACGCGCCACCAGGAGGAAGCACCCGGCCCCCACCAGGGTCAATGGTGAATGGCGCCCCACCACCACCCAAACGCGCACCCCCCAGGGACCAGCCGCGGATCGTAGTCTCCTCACTGGAGCGAGACGCGAACGGCCTACCATTGTTCTCTACCCTAATGGACAACCTCGCCGCGGGTCGAGCAGCAGTCGACAACATCACAGCAACTGGTGAAGGCGCCTTGCAGATCCAGTACGCCAAGGCCCTGCTCGCAAAAGCGATCGAGCAACAAAACACAGGCGTCGACTCACAGGGTCGGATGTACTCGCGTTCATCGGGCAGCAGAGCGGCCTCAAGCGGCCGCCCCATGGCGGCGAACACCCTCAACTGCCCGCCACCCGAACCACTGCAACTCCAACACTGACCCGCGAACGCGACACTCTCCACCAACGACCCCCGGCCAGCGACCAACTTTGTCGCCGCCAACGGCCAGCCCGTCGACGCCTGCACCCACATCATCAACAACCAGAGTTGGCGCGCACGCGAACCTGACGACCTGCGGCATACCCTAACCAACCACCGCGACGGCGAGCCGAGGGGGTCGCTAAGCCGACTCGGGCCTCGATGCTTCGGATCGATGATCTGAGGCAAAAGATACCCGGCGAACTTCAAAGCGCCGAAGGAAATAGAGAAGTATGACCCCTCATCCGACCCCTCCGTGTGGCTGGATACCTACCTCGTGGCGATGGGGATCGTCGGCCACACCGATCTACTAGCCGCCCGCTACCTTCCCCTGATGATGGAGGGAGCGTGTAGGCAGTGGATTAACACTCTCCCCGCGGATAGCATCGACTCCTGGGAAGAGATGCGCGACGTCTTCGTCAGGCACTTCGAGGGTTCGTACACCCGCGCCACCACCATCAAGGACCTGGAACGATGCGTCTAGGGACCTCGCGAGTCGACCCGCAGCTGGGTCCAACGGTGGCAAGAACTATGGTACAAGGCGGTCGGCATCCACCCAGACACCGCGATCCACTGCTTCAAGACCTCGTGCCGCTACGAGCCCCTGGTCGCCAAGCTCAAACGAGCGTACCGCACACTCGAGAACATATCGGACCTCCTGGAGATCGCCAAAAGGTACGCGGAGGAAGACCCAAAACAAGAAACCGACGACGAGTCGGGAGGACAACGCCGCATGAGCGGTAGTGACAACAAACAACGGTCCGATCTACGCTACAGCAACACTCGCCTCACCGGCAAGCGCCACAGTGACGGGCGAGTCGACTTCGTCGCCAATGCTGGATACGCGCAATGCGAGCCCAAGAGCTTCCGCCGCGACGGAGGGCAACGCCGTGACGGTGGCAATTACAAGGCGAAGCCAAGGTTCGACCCCGCGGCCCTTCTTAACCAACCTTGTGTATTTCACAGCAGGGAAGGAAAGCCCGCTACGCACACGACCGCCGACTGCCACTCTCTCAAGGAGATCGAGAAGGCACGGCGAGCGCGGGAAGACCCCGACAACAACCCGCCAAACGGCGGAAAGTTCGGCAGCGTGGCCGTCTCTCTCCACACCTTCACAGGCTTCAACACGAAGTGCGAGAAGAAGGTCATCGCCCGCGCCGTCGCCGTCAACACGGTGGCCCAGGTGGACGTCCCCCAGTCCTCAACTGGTCTGAGCAACCAATCACTTGGAGCCGCCAGGACCACTCGCCACGAATCGAGTACCCAGGTCGAGTCGCCCTGGTGGTGAAGCCCAAGGTGGGAGACTACTGGCTCCCCAAAACATTGATGGATGGCGGCAGCTCCATCAACATCCTGTACCTGGACACCTTCAGGCGACTGCGGCTCCCGCAGTCGATGGTCGAGACGACCTACACCACGTTCCATGGCATCGTTCCCGGTCGGAAGGCGTACCCGATCGGCAAGGTCACGCTGCCAGTCACCTTCGGCACAACGGCAAACTTCCGCACCGAGCGGATCTTCTTCGAACTGGTGCCCTTCGATATCCCCTACCACTGCGTCCTGGGGTGCCAGGCGTTCGCCAAGTTCATGGCAGCGCCCCACTACGCGTACAACGCAATGAAGCTCCCCGGACCGCGTGGCGTCATTACCATCCACGGCGACCCCGACATGGCCACCGAGTGCGAGGCCAAAGGAGCCGAACTCGCCGACGCCGTCATCGCGGCAGAGGCCAACCACGCCGACGAGCTTGCCAAATACGCGAGCGGGGTCAACAACGACGACCCCACCATACTCAAGAAGCCCAACTCGGAGGGCGGCAACACCTCAGCCTTCGAGGCAACGACGCATACCCGCACCGTCGAGCTGGTTCTAGGCGACTCCAGCCAGACGGTGACGATCGGGACGGGCATGCGCCCAGCATAGGAAGGTGCGCTCATCGAGTTCCTCTGTGAGAACAGGGACATATTCGCATGGAATCCCTTTGACATGCCTGGTGTCCCTAGGTAACTCGCTGAGCACAAACTCAACGCCGACACCAAAGTGCGACCTGTCAAGTAGTCGCTGCGACCCTTCAATGAAGAGCGCCGCCGAGCAATCGCCGAGGAGGTGCAGCGTCTACTCACTACAGGCTTCATCTGGCCAATCAAATACTCCAAGTGGCTGGCAAACCCAGTCCTGGTCAAGAAGAAAAATGGGACCTGGAGGATGTGTATCGATTACACAAACTTAAACAGCGCCTGCCCAAAGGAGCAATTTGTCCTCCTGTGGATCGACCAAATAATCGATTCCACCGCAGGCTCGGAGTCGCTATGCTTCCTCGACGCCTACTCTGGGTACAACCAGATAAAAATGGCCGTTGAGGACGAAGAGAAGACGACGTTCATCACGCCATTCGGAGCCTTCTGCTACACTGCCATGACCTTCGGCCTCAAGAACGCCGGGGCGACCTACCAGCGGTGTATGCAGGAGTGCCTTGCGAGCCAAATTGGCCGCAATATCCACGTCTACATCGACGACGTGGTAGTGAAGTCCGCTCGCCAGAGCGACCTACTCGCTGACCTGGCGGAAACATTCGCCAACCTGCGGAAATACAAGATAAAGCTAAACCCAGGCAAATGCATCTTCGGTGTACCAGCAGGGCAGCTACTGGGATACGTCGTCTGGAAGCGCGGGATCGAGGCGAATCCCACCAAGATCGACACGATCGCTCGAATCAGCAAACCCGAGTGCTTGCACGACGTCTAGAAGCTGGTCGGGCGAGTCGCGGCTCTCAGTCGCTTCATCCCCCGATTGGGCGAAAAGGCGATTCCCCTATACCGACTGATGCGCAAGAACCCCACCTTCCAGTGGATGATGCGCTCCGCGACCTCAAGAAGGTGTTACTCACAGCACCGCTACTCGCTGCCCCCGGTGACAAGGAACCCATGCTGGTCTACGTCGCGTCTTCCGAGCGCGTCGTCAGCACCTCATGGTCGTCGAGCGACCTGAGGAGGGAAAGGAGCGCCCAGTGCAGCGACCAGTGTACTATATCAGCGAAGTCCTCACCGAGTCGCGCCAGCGCTACCCGCAATACCAGAAACTGGTATACGCGGTCTTCAGAGCACAGCGGCGACTGCCACACTACTTCTAGGAGCACCCGATAACGGTCGTCTCCTCAGCATCGTTGCAGGACATCATCCGCAACCGTGAGGCGACCGGGCGAGTCGCCAAGTGGGCCGTCGAGATCGGCGTCCACAACATCAAGTACGAGCCATGCAAAGCGATCAAGTCGTAGGCTCTCGCGGACTTCATCGCTGACTTGGAGGAGGCCCAGCAGCCAGAAAAGCTGCCATACCTCCACTACTGGAGTTTACACTTCGACGGCTCCAAGAATGCAGACGGTGCAGGAGCAGGGATCGTGCTAACCTCTCTGAAGGGCGACAAGCTACGCTACGTCCTCTGCCTCGACTTCACCCCCTGCACCAACAACATGGCCGAGTACGAGGCACTACTCCACGGCATGCGAGCTGCCAAGGAGATGAATGTCAACCGCCTACGCTGCTACGGAGACTCCGACCTCGTCGCTGCGCAAGTTGCTGGCACCTACGACGCCGTCTCCCCCACCATGGTGGCATACCGCCAAGCAGTAGACAAGCTGGGCGGACACTTCGCAGGCTACTCCGTCGAGTGGATTGACAGGCGGAAGAACGAGGAGGCCGACGCACTCTCTCGTACCGGCTCGGCTCGACTCGCACCACCCGCCGGCATCTTCCTCGACACCATCACCAAGACTTCCGTCTCTCCCCCAAGGGAGATCGACATCAGAGTCCCGCTGCAACCAGAGGCAGCCCTGGTCGCACTCATCGCCGAGCCAGAGGACTGGACTACGCCGTACATCGCCTACCTGGAAGGAGGCACCTTGCCAGCAGACGAAACAGACGCCCGGATGATAGCACGCCGCTGCAAATCCTTCGTCATCATCGACGGTGAGCTCCACAAGCGCAGCGTGACCGGCGTGTTCCAACGCTGCGTCCAACCCGCTGAAGGACGCGAAATCCTCCACGACATCCACTCCAGCGACTGCGGCCATCACGCCGGCGCCCGCTCTCTGGTCGCAAAGGCTATGCGACACGGTTTCTACTGGCCCACCGCACACGCAGACGCTGTTGACATTGTCCAGCGGTGCGCCGGGTGCCAGAAGTACGCCAACCAAACCCACGTGCCGAGCTCGGCGCTCAAGACAATCCCCATCACCTGGCCGTTCGCCGTGTGGGGTATGGACATGGTAGGCCCTTTCAAAAAGGCCCCCTCTGGCTTCACCCACCTCCTGGTCGCAATCGACAAATTCACAAAATGGGTGGAGGCCAAGCCAGTCTGGAAATGCGACGAGAAGACCGCCACCAAGTTCCTACGCGAGCTCATCTATCGCTACGGGTTCCCAAACAGCATCATCACGGACAACGGCACCAACTTCGCCAAAGGAGCCATGGCCGAGTTCTGCGAGGAACATCACATCCAACTCGACCTCGCCTCAGTCGCTCACTCGGAGTCCAACGGCCAAGCGGAACGAGCCAACCAGAGCATCCTCCATGGCCTGAAGCCACGACTCCAAGTACCACTCGAGCGCACCGCCGGGTGCTGGGTTGAGGAGCTACCCTCCGTCATCTGGGGAATCCGCACCTCCGTCAACAGGTCGACAGGGTTCACCCCCTTCTTCATGGTGTATGGCGCTGAGGCAGTCATGCCCACCGACCTAGAGCACGACTCGCCTAGGGTGTTCAACTACACGGAGGCTGCAAACGAACTCGCACGCTAGGATGGAGTCGACCAACTCGACGAGGCACACGACCTAGCTCGCTACCGCACCGCCATCTACCAACAAGGGCTCCGCCGCTACCATAGCCGGCGAGTAAGGACTCGCACTTTCCAGGAAGGCGATCTGGTGCTACGCCTCATCCAGGACAAGAAGGGCATGCACAAGCTCTCCCCCTTGGGAGGGACCATTCGCCATCGGGAGAGTCCTTGGCAACGACGCCTACTACCTCATCGACGTCCGAGGAGACGGGAAACTCGACGTCAAGCGACCGTGGAATGTAAACCTCCTATGGAATTTCTACTCCTAGAACTCCCTACATGTACTCTCCACCTGCTATGAAATAAAATAGATCGGTTACCGCAAATTGCGTCTACTCTCCGTGTCTTGTGCCACTCGCACTCGTAATAACAGCGTTAAGCTAACCGCACAAGTCAACCTCTGGTACAGCGATCGGCACGGCCAAGTAGTGCGCTCCGAGGGCACTGGGTTACCCCAAGACTCGTAACGTCCACGAAAAACGCCAACACGGAGCCCCATTGGAGTCGCCTAGATCGACTGGCTTATCGAGCCAAGACAACTATCCTCGCTCCTCACAGCGACAAAGGTCCTCCGCATCCTCGGCACAACAACTTGAATGGCCAAGTACCACACTCGGGGACTGACGACCAGTCAAGCACGAGTGACCAGGGAAAAACGCCAAGTACGAGAGCGTGCCCAGGACTCGCCACGTGACTGATCCTTCAGGTCAGGCAGGAGTGACGCGCTTACTCTAACGCGCTCAGTCCTCACCTACCCTAGAGATGCAACTAGAACCACCAAGTACCATGCTCGGGGACTCGGCCACCCGACCTCGTTCGTGCAAGGGAAATCGGTCAAGTAAAGATCACCCACAGGAGTCGCCCTGCGACTGGCTCTCCGAGCTCGGGCGAGTCGACCTCAATATCAAAACAACTGACAAAACATTCAAAATCACAAACACATAACAAACGAGGTAAACCCCATAAAAAGGGCGGACGCGCTCGGGGACTCGTCCAATCAGCATTCAAAATCGCGAAACAATTCACAAAATAACACGAAGTTTCATTACAGCAGAACAAAGTCGTTCCAAAATACAAGATGAGTCCAATGGCTAATTGTTACTAATGCCCCAGGGCACAATGCTTCTACTCCGCAGGTTTCGACGGCGACTCGCCGCCACCCCTGCGGTTGCGAATCAAGGGCATGTACGGGTTCGACGGGTACGTCGTCAACTCACCCGCCATCGCTGCACGGAACGGCTGCTCGGCTTTGAAGTCCCGATGCTTTGGCTCAGGGTCGTTGGGGGCGACAGTTCTCTCCTGATAGGGGAGGAGGTCGCCCATCGCCCAGACGCGATCGGAATACACCGCGGCCCGGTCTGTCAGCTTCAGCACCTCGGCAATCTCCACAGAGCCCGTCGACGAGGGGTAGCCACTCGTCACATCGTCAAGGTCGAAATCCTCCAGGAAGTGGGCAAGCCCAAGGCTGAGAGCCGTCGCCGCCCCGCGCCGGAAGGCCGACCGCGTCATGAACTCGACGACTGATGGTGCCTTCTCCAGAAACCGCCATACTTCGACGAGGTCGCTGGGAATCACTTCCGTGGGCGATATCTCCTGAAGATATGCTCGAACGCAAGTCGCGGACAACACGGCCGAGTCGACCAGAGTGGTCACACACTACCGCGTGTCGTACGACTGCGCCTCCTCCGAGCTGTCAATAATCCGACCTGTGGACAGAGGTCGGCAGTGAGTACAACAACGACTCCACAATGCAGCTATTACAGGCAGAGGAAGAAAAGTTTACCAATTAAAGGACGGCAGAGGCAAGTGATGAAGCTTTGAAGCGAGGAGAAGTCGTTCTGCAGCCCAACAACAAGGGCGTCAGACACCTTTCGCTCTTCAGCGGCAGCCGTAACAGCAGCTTTCGCTCGCCCATCCGCCGAGCTCGCCTCCGCCTTCGCTTCCTTGAGCTCACGCTCCAGATCAGCGATCCGCTTCTCGGCCATACTCAAAGCAGATTGAGACGCCGCCAGGTCACCTGCCGGGACAAGGCCCTGGCGGACCTCCTCTGCCTTGGCAGCGATTGCTTGGAGTCCCTTGTTCGTCTGCTCGATGGCAACAAGTTCCTTCTCCATGCGACACTTTGCAGCAAGCCGATCGGCCGATTCGCGCTGCAAGCCCTGCGCACAAATCAAACTGTCAACAACACTGAAATCCTAAGTGCCCACCCGCTGAAATTCAGCGACTAGGCACTCGAGGACTGGATATCAAAAATCCTAAGTGCCCACCCGCTGAAATTCAGCGACTAGGCACTCGGGGACCGGACGTTCCAAAAAGACTAAGAATCCGACCACTGAAATTCAGTGGCCCGATCCTTGGGGACTGGACATACCTGGATGGCTGCGCCCAGCATGCTGGGAAGCTGCAGCGCGTCCACAGACGCAAGCATGACCGGAGTGCGTCCGCAACACTGCTCGACCTTCGCCTCTGCGGCCCCAGGTGTCTGGCTTGCTGGCGCCGCGCCACTCGCTGTGGCCGCCTTGGCCATGAAGCGGGGGAACGTTGCAGCGGACATCGTGACGCCACTAGGGGCTGGCTCGGCCACTTCAGGCGGGACAACAGCCTCCTTGGTCTTCGAGGCCACTTCCGCCGCAGTCGGAGGTTCGCTCGGAGCGACTGCCGTGTCATCGGAGACCGTGACGACGTCGTCGCCTTTCGCCCTATTGGCACCGTCTGCGGGAGCAGCGACTTTGTCAGTTTTCCTCTTCCGTGGGGGGTCTTCCTCGGTGACGACTGGTGGAACCTTGGCCACGGAAGGATGGCCGATATTTTTAACTCCAGTCCTGCGAATCAACAATATGAGTCAATTTGTCCGATTACAACGAAAGGCAAGCAGGTGAACAAGACTTACTTGGCGACTGGTATAAACCGCAGACCAGTGCGGATGCTGGCTGGCTTGTCCAGCTTGGGCCCCGACTTCCGACTGAGGCCCATCTCGAACACACCGTGTGCCCAAGACACAAAGGGCCTCTTCGAAGACGAGGTTGCGGCAGGAGCCTCCGTGACGACAGCTGCGGGAGCTTTCTTGGGAGGCGAAGCTGCTGCGGATGGAGTAGCTCCCAACCCAGAGACCGGAGCGAATAGGGGTGGAAGCGAAGCCAAAGGTACCTCGTCCAGGGGAGCGGCAGCATCCGGCGCTACGGTCGCGTGCGCCGCTTCTCCCTTAGCCGAGCTGGAGGCGTCTGAGCTGGTCGCGGACCGGGGCGGAGACTTTTGCTTCGCCGGATTCGTCTTCTTCCTCGGCGGAGCCTTCACCTCCTTTTTCTTCTTCTTCGACGGCGTGGCCCCACGATGTGAGGTGTGCTCGGGAAGCTCGTCGTCATCGTCATCGTGAGGCTCGAGGCTTCTACTCGCCTCGAGCTCGCGCTGACGTTGCCCGCGAGTTTTGCGAACCGTCGGGGCAGTGTCTTCCGCGGGCTCCTCTTCGTCATCATCGTCGTCATCACCCGCGTCGCTCCCGATGTCGCCTTTGGCGGATGGCGACTCGTTTCCTTCCTGGACGGACGAGCTCGAGTTCTCGTCGTCTGCGGGTGGGAGCCATCCTTCCACCACTTGGAACAACTATAATAAAAATGAAACAACGTCAGCATAACCGCGACTGCATCATCTGCGACTGCGAATGGTGACGAAGATGGCGACTTACCGTCGGAGCTGGGCGCCTTGCGGTATAGGGGGTGACCCCGGCATTTGCGTCCAGGTACGCCGCCTGGGTGATCTTCTTCAGAGCCAGGATGTAGTCTTCGAGTTTCCACTCGGCGAGGCAGGATTTCGTCGGGTCGTCCCTACCCGCATACTCGTACATATAAGGCACGAGCTGCCGCCCGAGCCAGCAGTTGTAAAGGTTGATGGTTTGGAGGCCCTTCTTCTTCAGGCCGTGGATGGTTTGCAACATTTCGTCGACAACCATCCGCTGGTCCAGCGGGAGCTTGTCGACCTGGAGCCGACGCGGTTCGGGCCGGTTGGCAGAGTACCTTGGAAGCGCCACCTCGCCATCTGGAGTCGCCTCGGTGACGTAGAACCAGGATTTCTTCCACTCGTTTGCCGCCTTGGCAGGCAGCATCAGATCGAAGAACGACGCCTTCGACTTCAGCTGAAATGTCAGGCCACCCGCAGCCAGCATCGGGCCGCCTGATTCTTCGCGACTAATCCTCCCATGGAATAGATCTTGCCACAAAGGGAAGTAGGGCCTGCAGCCCAGATAGCACTCGCAGAATGCCACGAAAATGGCGAGCTGCTCGATGCTATGCGGGCCCAGGTCCGACGGCTGGATCCCGTAGAAGGCGCAGAAGCGCCGGAAGAAGAGAAGTTGGAAACCCCATCCCCCGCTCCAGGTGGCTGGTGAAGCAAATGAATTCTCCCTCGCGCAGGTCCGGAGTCACCTCTCCGGCCGCGGGGATGCGCCATCTTCCGGCGCGCAGAATCCCGGCCTCCTCGAAGGACGCCAGTAGCGCCCTAGTGCACTTGGATCTGCCCCATGGTTCGGTGGAGGGGGCCATTGGTTGGAAATTCGCAGAGGTCGGAGCTCTCTGGATCGGTTGGATCACGATGCAGAGTGGAAAACGGAGATGGGCGAAATCGGAGGAAAGAAGAAGGAGTGTTTACCCGCTCGCCTGTCATTCTCCTTATATAGCGGTTGCTACCCGCCAATTTCGGGAGCCGTTACTATGCGGTAATTACGCCAAAGTTACCGTTGGATTACCCCAACGGCTAGTTTTGACCCCACTTGACGGTCCAACTTCATCCAATCGACTCGTCGCTCCACGCGACTCGACGACTCGCCAACCCGATCACTACAATAGTGACTGACTATTCGCCGACCCGTTCGCCGAGCTGCGACCCGATCGGTCGCCGTTATTGCGACTGGAATAACTAGTTTTTCCTTTATTCAGGAGTACGCCGCCGATTCGACTGGGCGTCTGCATTGGATCCGTATACACCGACTGCCAGCAAACACATGCGACCAATCAACGACGGCCTCGGGGACTACTGACGGGGATATGCCTACCGGGTATACCCAGCAGGACGTTTCCGACTGGCCCAGGTGCCAGCGAGTGGGCCTGCGGGACGGGGACTGGATCAGGACCTGGCGTGGACTCAAGCGACTAGAAGCTGAAGGCCCAGAAGTGTAGACAGGCCCAGTTGGATTAGGTTAAACGATCGCTGAAACCTTAACTGAGTCGGTTGAGATCTGTAAACCCTAGGGGGGTGAGTCTATATAAACCTTCCTAGAGGACGCATAGAGGATACGTTCCATCATACACCCAAGCGACTCGCTGCCTAGCCGCCGAGCTCGCCCCATTGTACTCTCACCATAATACAATCTAGCAGGAGTAGGTCTTTACCCTCTGGGGGGACGAACCTAGGTAAATCCTTGTGTCTCCGCCCTCATCTCGCACCGCAGATGGCTGGCCGCCCTTGCCCCATGTTCTACTTCTCGCTGCCGATTGCAGCATCTGCCGTGGTCATTCCCACGACACTGGTGGTAAAGGCAGTCTTCGGTATATCCTCTGCGTGAATCTTGAGTTGATGATAGCCAGTTCTAAGATCAATCTTAGAAAACACTTTGGCACCGATCAACTGATCAAACAAATCTTCTATCTTGGGCAATGGGTACTTGTTCTTGATAGTGACATCATTCAACTTCCGATAATCTGTACACAAACGGTTACCTCCATCTTTCTTGTCCACAAACAAGACAGGTGATCTCCAAGGTGATGCACTTGGTTGAATCAATCCAATTTCCAACATGGCATCTAGTTGCTTCTTTAGTTCTGCTAGTTCAGACGGGTTCATACTATATGGTCTCTGGGCTATGGGTCCTGTTCCGGGGATTAGTTCGATGATAAACTTGATATCCCGATCTGGGGGCATACCGGGCAAAACATCTAGAAATACATCAGGGTATTCACAGACTATCCGGACTTGGTCAATGGTAGGTTGGGCTATACTCTTGTTGCACTTGAATTGAAGAGGTAAGGTTTCAGATACATGCTCGACTGATATTCTGGTTGTACTGGTCATGGTTATGGCTTTCTTGGCACAGTCAATTAATCCTTTATGTTTGGCCATCCAATACATTCCTAGTACTACTTCCAAACCTTTAGTTCTGAGTACTATCAGATTAGCATAAAAATCTATGCCATGGATTCGGATAGGGACGGCTTTACAGATTTGCCTAGCTTTGATGGTTGAACCGGGGATTTGAACAATCATAACATGCTTCAGTTTAGTTGGTTGAATCTTACTAGTGCATGCAAATTCTTCGGTGAAAAATGAATGTGATGCACTAGAATCAAACAACACTCTAGCAAGTACTGAATTAACACAAAACATACCCAGCACGACGTCTGGCGCTTCCTGGGCTTCTTCAGCATGCATGAGAAAAAGACGGCTGTTGCGATTGATCGAATTCCCTGGGGCAAATCTTCTTCCAGGCTGAACATGACGCTGCTGCTGAGCTGGGGCATTTGCATTGGGCGCTGCGGCATTCTTCTTGGGTCACTCATTGGAGTAGTGACCCTTATTTCCACAGTCATAACAAGTCACTTGCGACTTGTCCTTTGCTGCAACAGGCACAACATTGCTTCCAGTCCTCGGGGCAGTGTTGGTGTTGGCGGTAGCGTTGTTGTTGAACTTGGGTGGGGCACAGTTGAAATTGTTAGAGTTGCTGGGGTTGTTGTGATTTCCTCCGGGCCTTGGGTTTCCACGGTTGGGATAGGTCAGACGGTTCATCTGGGGTCTGTTGGTTCTCGGGGCAAATCCTGGAGATGGGTTGGGGCGATACTTTGGGGTATGATGGGTTCCTGGCTGATGCATCATGCGGCGCTTGAGGTTCTCATTGGCTTGGTTGATCTTTCCTTCCATCTGGATGGCAGAGTCGACAAGGGGTTCAATATCAGCAAAAGGGATATTGACTAACACCATCTGCATCTCATCGTGCAGACCATTCAAGAATCTTTCTTTCTTCTTGGCTTCAGTGTCGATCTCATCCGGGGCATACCTAGCTAAGGAAAAGAATTTGTCACGGTATTCCACTACGGTCATCCTTCCTTGCTTTAGTTCTCTGAATTCATCTCTCATTCTCTTGATCAAACCCGGTGGCACATGGGTTCGGCTGAACTTGACCTTGAATTCCTCCCAGGTCATCATCTGTCCTCCGGTCATTGCACGAACGCTGTTCCACCATGCTCTTGCATCTCCGGCTAGATAGTGGGTGGCGAACAGGACTTTCTCGTTAGCTTCCACTCCGGCTACTTTTAGGTTGTTTTCCATGGTTTGCAACCAATCATCTGCATCTAGGTGCTCCTCTGACTTAGTGAAAACCGGTGGGTTGGTGTTCTGGAAATTCTTGAGCTTAGATCCATGGTTGTCTTGATTTCCTTGGCCTTGATTGTTGTTGGCCATCTGAGCTATGTGATGAAGGGTGGCTAAGTTGGCTTGACGTTTGGCTCTTTCAGCTTCACGGTCAGAAACCAACATTTGCAGGATCTGCAACATCGGGTCCGGGGATGAACCACTTCCTCCGCGAGGCATCTGAAGATTTAGATAGATCATGAGAAAAGAGGGAAGTTTCTAAGGTTCAGGGACTTTGAAAAGTTTTTAAGGCTTGACTCAGATTTTCTAGCAGCTTGCTCTTCATTCATTCATTCATAGCACACAATACAACACACACCACAACAAAGGAAACAGATGGTTTTAAGAACCATTCTGGAGACTACGATACAGTGGGACTGAATACAACTCACTACGCTAGTGCTCAAGTGCTACTACTCCTTGGAGTCGGTGTAATCGTCATCCTCATCATCCTCATCGTCATCGATGAATGCGAAATCCTCCTCATCGGTGAAGAAGTCCATGGCCTGATCTTCCAGAAAATCATCATCATCGCTGAGATAGGAGTAGGGGTCTCCACGAAGATCTTCTCCGGCATTCTCCCTTTCCTCCAACTGCATGTCTCTCTCATGGATGGTCTCCTCCAAATCCGAGATATGGTGGCGAAGACGGGTAATGATGCTCTCCTTCTTGTCGAGTTGGTGGCGGTGAGACTTGCGGTCCTTTGCTAGCATGGCGATGGTCTGATCCTTCGTCCTGATGATGGCGGACTTGTGGTTGGAGTAGTCACGGGCATTGTCCAGTTCTTGTTGACGATCATACATCATGAAGCTAAGGTGGTCCAACTGAGTCTTCAGATCGGGGTGGTATGGGGCTTCTAGTGCCTGTCCCATAGCATCACGCCTTGGACAAAACTCAAAGCGGGTACCATTGATCTGGTTGATACTCTGCCCACACAGACGGGCAAGAGCTTCCTGCATGGCCCTGGCAAGTCCATCGAGCCAGTTGTTCTCTCTTAAGGTGAACTGAATTCCCTCGGCAGTGGGAGGTTCAATCTTTCCTCGGAGACTTGCAACAACTAGCCATTGCCGATCTTCTCCTTCCTGATCATTGAGCTGAGCTCCGAAGAACTTGGGGTGCGGACGCTCCAGAAGTTCCGAAAGCTGGTCCAAATCCCGCTCAAAGATGAGGTCTCCTCCATTTCCCAACTGGTAAAACTTGCTATACCTCACGTCCATCTATAAGAATATAGGATGAGTAAGTTAGTAGAGTGATCAAGTGTGCCAAATTTTAGGTATTTTGCAAGAGTTTTTGAGGAACATGAAGTTTTATGAAAGAATCAAAGTGATAAGAATGGGAATAAGTTTTTGTATATATTTGCTTCCTTTGGTTTTGAAACTAAGTTTTTGATTCAAACGTCCATTCTAACTAGGGTCTCCTATGGTCAGGATGGCTCTGATACCAACTTGTCAACACCCGGATTTTTAATCCCAGATGCCTGTTATGACATACATCGCAATCCCAGGATTACCATTTTTGCGAGACATAACAGATTTGGATATCATAGTACATCATCCATTACAAACCATACATAAGGTCTTACACAAATAAGGATCTCATGATCCAGTTCTTAATACAACTCAAGCAGCGGAATAACGTAATAATAAAGATAGCGTACGCGAAGCTCCATCTTCGGGGTCACAGTCAATGCTGACGATGGGAGATGATCCTAGTTGTCGTAACCTTCCTGGGGTCCATCATCCTGGTACTCCTCTTCATAGTCTGGCCACGGGAATAGCTAGGGACAAGCCATGAGTACTCTTTAAGTACTCGCCAACTAATACTAACAAGTTAAGGGGTTTTTGTAGTAGGACACTAAGCTCTAGGGTTGTTTTGCAAAAAGCCAGATTTACCTATACTAAGTTCAGAAGCAAGAAAAGCTAGTTGAAATTTTATAACACCTAAGTGGGAATTTGAATTTCATATCACAACTCTGTTGTGGTCAAGTCAAAGTCTCAATTCATTTCACAAATCATTTTGAAAACATCTGACGGGGGAACAGTATGTCCAGTCCAACTGTCCATAACCGCGGACGAGGCTATTCGAATAATTTGACACTCTACAGAGATTGTACACTTTCACCACAACATTCGATACATCCGTCAGGAACAAATCCTGAATTCACCATACTCTGTATGCGGATAATCAATCCTAACCTTTCAATTACATGCCCTAGAATAGGCACCTCTCCTGTGAGTTTGGCCTCCCAACCATGACCAACTGTCATCTTGGGTACTGCACAGGTGGACAATCTTCACAAGGTATCCTCATCTCAGACCTTGGCCATGAGGGAACCCATACTAAGGTATATAAGTTTCTAGTCAAGCCCTACCCAATTTTCGGGTATTGTGGTTGTACGGTAAAATTGGAATGGTATCGCATCCAGACAACCATCAGATTTATAAAGGGCTAAAGCTCATGCCTCAACATTTTCACCATCAAAATCATCGGGTGTTCGGAAACACATGTCAAAACATTTCAGTAGAATGACTCATCATTCCAAGGTTTTCATAACCATTTTCACCAAGTATTCCCATCTAAAGTTGATCAGGTTTTATGCTTAGCACTAGCATCTACAAGTGGGGTAAGTCCTAATGAGGGGTGGTAATCAAGTGGAGATTAGTTGTGTTTAATCTCATGCCTTAGGATGACATCAAGATTATCTAGCTTAGGCCAAATTTAATGCTATTTATGCAACCTTCAGTTATATTCCTAGAATCTACAAGTCACTTAAGTAAACTCTAAGAAATAGCTTTGATAAAGAAATAAAGTATAAAGCTTGCAAATAAAACTAGGATGGTTTATCAAGTGGTATAAGCTTGTTGGGTTGCAAGTGTTAGCTTGCATAGGTCAACTTGGTTAGCAAAGCTTGCTTAGGTAATAGCTTGCTCAATCAACTAGTAGTATTAGGCTTGCCTTGTGCAGAGCAGTGGTTGAAGTTCTCCTCGGCTTCTTCCTCATAGTATCCTCCTTCCTCCTCGTATCCGGGGTCAGTACTAGCGTCTATGAATAAATACGAGGTACACAATCACCAAACAATACTTAACTATTTTCAATCATCACACAAAGGTGCACTATAGATGATCTAGCGTCATCACCTATATTACAAGATAAAAAGCATTTTTCTTATTTATTTTAATTTGAGAAAAGTAATTTCTACTCATTGAAAAACTACTTAAGATTTAATATTATCCAACTCAAACATGGGATCATGTTGACACATGTCATCACCACATATTTCAGTATATGGGAATGTGATTTAAAGTGGTGTCACAATTTAATAAGGTTTAACCTTTTTATTTCAAATAAATAAAGTGACTAGAAATGCCTATGTGGCATTCTTTTATTACATGAACATTATTTCTATAAGTAAACCCAAATGTTTTTATATATTCTGAAAGGTATGCTCAAATGTGATTTTTGAGAGTTGGAATCAACTCAAAAGCTATTACGGTTGAAATTTGAAAAATGTTTAAATGCAGAAAAGCTTCTGACTTGTTATTTTTACCAAGGTTGATCTACAGATCCAAATGGTTTGAATCAAACGGCTTGGATTAAGCATTTCAGTGCCTTTCTTACAAAATTGGTTTCATGCAATTTGTTTCACTAAATTGAGCTGGGTTGATTTTTGAATATAGGTACAGAACTATGTTTGAATTAAAATGGAAAAGGCTAAATTTAAATGATTGGACTGCGCGGGAAAGGTTAATGGTCCGGCCCAGTGTCACTCCGCAGCACGGGGCTCAGCTGATAGGGGGGTTCCACCAGTCAGTGGCTCATAACACGCGAAGCGGTACGGGGCCATGTGGTGCGTTGGATTAGAAGTGAGATCCATGGCTGAGGGTCGTCGTCGATGATGAACATGTCACCGCGAGCTCGAACCCTAGCGGCTCAGTGGGGGTGCATAGGGGGCATACCGGGGCTCCAGCGACGACGGCGAGGCGGGCAAACAACGAAGTAGGCGGTGGCGAGCTCAGGGATGGTCGCGGTAGCTCCGGGGGTGGTCGAAATCAATGGCTCCCTTCTTCTCCAGAGGCGGCCTGCATCGGCGCAATTCTGGCGAGTTGCTGCTTCTCGTGTTCCGGCTAAGGGGTGGAATGATCAGTGAGGTGAGGGGAGTGAGATGGTGTGAAGAAATCGAGTGGGGGTTGCCTCCTTTTATAGGCTCGACGGTGAGACCGAGAGGGATGGGCAGGCGACGGTGGCGACACGGCTACGAGCGGCTAGAGGCATGGCTGCGGTTGGCAATTGACGGGTGGTCTCCTGGCGATGCTCTAGAACTTAAATGCGCGTGTAGGGGCGGTGGCAATTGGTCGGGAACGTGCGGTGCTCTGCGCGGCAGAGGCGGTGTCTTCGACGCGAGCGGTGGCTGTGAGGCACGGGGCGGCGAACGGGCGTGTCTGCGGGGTTGCTGGGGTGGTGGTGATCACGCGTGCACGCGTGCACGCGGCGAGGGCGGCGCGTGGTCTGTGGGCGTGTGTCGAGGGTGGCGCTCTGGCGCGCTCTCGACATGCTTGCAGAGAAGTTTGGCATGAGCGTGGCGTGTGGTCCAGTGGCTGGCAGGGCTCAAGCGCTGGACAGAGGGTGGCGGTGGACGGTGGCGTGCATCCTAGACATGGTGTTTAGGCTTGATGCTTGCTCTGGCTAGCTAGCCATGGTCGACTGGCAAGGGTTCCTTCGGGTTGGCATGGCATGGTGCGATGGGTAGGGGCTAGGGGTGGTCAAGGCACTGGTTGGCACTGGGGGAGACAAGTGTGATCAATGGTGAACAATGTTTAGCCAAATTACTGCTCAAAACAGTGAAGTTTGGCCAATTTGATTTTCTGTCTCCAAGTGTTTGATGAAATGGCTGCAAGAAATTTATTTTTGAATTTTGAAAAGATTTTTGGTGGGTGTTCTAGGCATGTACTGGGGAATCTGTGGATGCTTGGGTTTTGAAAATTGAGCTGGTTTGAGTGGGTTTTGAAATAGTGGGATCTTCTCATATGAGATAGATTCAATTTTAAACTGTCGTTTAAACTTAGTTTTTGAATGTTTCTGGATGATCACAAAGTGGGACTTGGTACTTTGTTATGAGTACTATCAAGGGGTGCAAAGATCCATACATGTTTCTGTTGAGTTTTGAAAGTTAGAGATAGCCAAAGTAGGCATGTGAGTTAATTTGGCCAAAGTGGCCATTCACTTAATTTATTCATTTTGAGTTGTTTGTCTTTGGGAAAAGTTTGGGGATTGTTTAGATGATGTTTATTTCACCTAAGAATCATTTTACAAGAAAAGAAACACGGAACCATGGCAATTCAAAAGAATTCAAATTTTAATACACACACATATGAATGTTTTCATATTTTTAGTTGGAAAAGTTTTTGTTAACCCTAATTTTGATGATTAGAGTTTGATGATGTAAGTTTAATATTTTTGGGATGTTACAATGTTTCTCTTCACAATTAGGGCATTGATCTTCATGCTCTTTGGAAGTGTGATCCATGTCTCCATAAATATTGCAAGCTTGAGTTCCTTCTATAATATCATCTTTAACATCATTGTTGTCACAAACTCCTTGGGAAAGGTTGTCTTTCATGTTGATCATGTGAGTGGTCATCCCTTATAATAATTGAGATTGTTTTTCCAAAAACTTTTGCAAAGTTGGGTCTAACTCATTGTGGTTGGCTAAAAACTGAGTTATCATCTGATTCAACTAGGCTTGGGTCGCTAGAAATTGTTCTCTCATGTGCATCTCTTGGTTGTTGTTTTCACCATTCTTGATGTTGGAGTCTCTTGGGGTAGTCATATGTTTGGGTTGGATTGGGATTAGAATGGGCAAAAGATTTCTAAAGAAGAAGTCTAATCACACACAACAATTTACACAAGCAATGTGCAAGCAATCACAAACAAACATTCCACTCAAACAACAAGTTCAAGCACATTTTGAGGCAACAAAATATTTTGCTACACCACATAAGTTGGTGGGTTTGATTTAAACTAAACACTAATATGGTGGTCCAACTATATGGTTTTCTTGAGACCATTCCATTCTTCTTGCTTGTTTCTTCATGAACAAGATCATTGTATCCTTGGAGAAGTTCTTGTATCTTGGTCACAAAACTTCAAAGGTGGTGATGGTTCCTTCAAGTCTTGAGTAATATTTCTTATCTCACTTTTATTCCTTAGTGATGTCCAAGTTGAAGTCCTTGGTGAAACTAAAGTTGAAGTCATTGGTGATGTTGAAGTTGAAATCACTTGAGTTGGTGAAGTCCTTTGCTCATGGTAAGGTCTTGTACAACAAGTTTCAAATAGAAGAGGTGTAGAATCAAAACCAAAAAGGTTGAGGAAAGAGTTTACAAGATTGTTTGTAAATAAGTTTTGGAACAAATACAACTCCTATATTATAAGGGGTTTTGTCCAATCCTAGGGTTACAATCCTACAGGCAACACAGTGCTCTGATACCATCTGTAAAGGTCCCAACCTTTAATAAGGTAGATATCCCTGTGTTTACAATGCTAGTCCCTGGATCAATAGCTAGCATCCACAGTTAAGATGTAATATCAAGAAACAAAGGTCATAATACAACTTTATAACTAGGAATAAGATAATTCATTACATCTTACATAGCTCATTTGGCTATCTCATTACAATGCAACAGAAATAACTATATAGCATGGAGTCCTTCATATTCAAAGTGCCACAGGCAATCATGTTGGGTGTAGACTTGGTATAGTGGTAACTATCATCTATATGCATTTGGCTAAGTGGAGCTTAGGCTTGCTTTGCTCAAAATAGATTTTCCTTACCTTTGAAAAACACTAAGTTTTTGTTTAGCAAAAACTCCCAAGGAACCACCAATAGAAATTGGTGAACCTTCACCCTTGTTCAACCACAAGTTTTAACTTAGAAATTTGGGATGAGGAGATTCTTGATAGCTTCCATGTCTTGATGCTCAAATTATCCATTACCGGGGACACGACTAAGTACTTAGATTTTTACACTCTACAGAGGTGGTGCACTTTCCCCACAAGACTCGACATGCATCGAGACAAGATCTTTCAGAAGCCTTCCCTTAGACCAGAATGGACGCGTTCCAACCTATCATCCCCTACCACCAACTGTCCATTTGGCTAAGTTATTGCAACCTATATGATCTAGGCAGAGCCCATAATGCCAAGTGGCTGCACTTGAAAAAAGGCCCTGGTAACCACTCAACAAAAATCCTTCCAAGCAAGTCCCTTTCCACCCAGGTGATTCATTCACTTAGTAGTTTTATTAAGCAAAAACATAAGTCAAAAGACTTAGCAAAATTTCCATAACATGTATATATAACCACCCTTGTTTGCTACTAGCTAGGCTAAGCATGATAGTAGTAGGAATCTTAACTTAGGAAAATTCTACTAAGGTCTCAACTACTAGGATTTCCCATGGCATAGTTTATACTTAGCAAAAATTCCATGCAAGTCCTACTTTGAAATATCACTAATGCATAGTGAAAATAATGGGAAAAAGGTATGAAGCACCCCTTGACTTTTTGGTAGAGATTATAAGTTTACTCCTTGACCTTGCAATAGTCACACTCTTCAAAATTCACTACAATTCAATCAAGGCACAAATTCAATCTACCATTCAAGCAATTCATCACATAGAATAATAAAAACAAAGCAATGCATGCAAGCATGCCAAAGATTGTTTTATTTGGAAAAGTGGTTTCTAATAGGTTATAAACATTTTAAAACACCTATTGGTCATTTATAAATGTGGTAAAACCATTTGATATCAAGTTAGTGAAAATGGCCACTTTAAGTCATTTTTGTTTTGCTAGAAATGGTTCAAATCAAAGTAATAGTTTCTAGTGTTTGTCAAATATATTTTTAAACACAAGTGTTAGTGTTTTAAGGTCAAGTGTTTAATGTTAAAAACCATTTGCAAAAGGTTTTACCTATAAACCATTTTTACACCAAAGTAATATTTTATTTTGTTGGAAATGCCTTTGAACAAAGTAATAATTTTCTAGAGTTCACCAAATATATTTTTAAATCATAAAACTTGGTGTTTAGGGTTAGAGAGTTTAAATCAAATCATTTTCCAAAGGTTTTACTCAAAAAGCATTTTAAAACATATTCAACAATTTTTATTTAGCTAGAAATGCTTTTATTCAAAGATTTATTCTTTATCTTCACAAAATACACTCTTAAATCCATAAGTTGGTTTCTATGGTCAGTAGGTTCAAAAACAATCCATTTTCCAAGGATTTTACCTTAAAAATATTTCTAGAATAATTTTTATATTCAAATTATGCCTACACAAGTTTCTGTAAAAACAACCCATTTAACAGAAGCAATTCATTAAACAAAGTGCATGGTTGGAAAGTACTTGTTTTGTTGATCCCATTGATATAAAATTTGCAAAATTTGGACGTGTAGATTTAAAGTTATGTAATTTACAACACACATCTAATAGAAAAGTTTCTGGTTTTTAAATCAAACTCTAGACCACGCGGTGTGTTCTGATTTGCCCATACCGTTTCGTTCGGATTAGGCAATGTGGACCGCAGGATCTACTTAACATCGCACGGCACAGATCTATCTATACCCCTTCGTTTAATGAATCTATCGCATACGCTGGATCAAAATCTAACGGCTCATAGCGAGGCATCCAAGATCTGGCGGCGCTGGGTGATAGCGAGCGGCGACGCGCTCGGCCTGTGGTGGTCCGGTGGCTACGGGAAGCGAGGAAGAGGATGGGGAGTCTCACCAGGTTTGCAGAACGTTTCTGATGCTCAACTTGCTTGCGGGAAGGCAGGGGCGCACGGGGTGGACGACAATTGCTCGCCGGAGTCGTTGTCACCGTCGGTTGTGCTCCGACGTCGTTGAAGGCGAGGCTACAGAGCACACCAGAGAAATAGGGGAGCACGGTTAGATGCGCCGAGTTGTGGTGAGTACGCGCGTGTGAAGGAGGAGGAGAGGGGCGGTCAGACGCTACCTGGGGAACTCGCCGGAGACGAGGCAGTGGACAGTGGCGAGGAGGCGTCGTTGTTGCCGAGCGTCTGAGGCGCGCGCGGCTAGACGAGCGGTACTGGGAGATGCGCGGGAGGCTGAGGAGTGAGCTCGAGGAGTCTGGGAGGCAAGGCGGTGGCTGGGTTCGCCGGAATCGTCGCGGATGCTCGTCGGAGGCGGCGGTGGTTTGAGCGTAAATTCGTGCGGCCTAGTGGCTCGTTAGCAGAGAGGTTTGAGGGGAAAGGTAGAGTGAAGGGAGGCATTTTATCGAGCGTGGTCGCGACGAGGTTTAAGCGCGGCATTGATGCGAATTAATCGCCGGCATTCATCGGCAGAGAAACGGCCAGAGTGGGCACGGTCAGCGGCAGTAGGGAAGAAGATGACTGCGTGGCAGTGGGTCCTAGTGGCAGAGAGAGAGAGAGGTGGTGGGGTCCAGCGATCAGTGAGCGTGCAGGTTGTTTCGCGGGTGAAGCGTTTTCCTGCAGGGAGCGAGCTAGTTGGGCTAGACTGGGCTTGCTGGGCCTAGTCTGGCTAGGCTGGGTCATTTCCATTTATTTTTGTTCTGTTATATTTTTCTTTTTCCATTTTCATTTCTGTTTTGAATTTGTTTAAACATTTCAACAACCATTTGAATTCAAAACCTTCCAAATTTTTTAGTAAGTTTTTAATATGTTTTAAACATGTATTTAAATTCCTTTTTAGGAAAAATTCCTTTATTTATTTATGGTTTATATTTTATTTAAAAAGGGCTCTTTCCTTTATTAAATAAGATTTAATCAAATTCTCAAACCCTTATTTGAAATCAAAATTTTACCAAACCTTCTCAGTAGGTTTTATTTATTTAATAGGGTATTAAATATTTCACTTTGAATTATTTGAAATATTTTTAATTATGATTTATTAATTATTTAAATTGGTAAATGTTTTTATTCCAATGAAATCAAATATGGTTTTAATTCCATAAATTTTATTTAGATGATTTCTTTGATTCCATTTAAGTTAATTAAATAACTCTTATTCCACTTGGGTAAATTCCAATCATTATTTTCCCATGATTTAATTAATCATTCTTTATTAGGGATTTGTCTTTAATCAAATGGAATGGAATTTGGTTAAGGCCATTTTATTTATTTGAATATTCTTTATCCCTTTATTTTATTTGGATTTGGATTATATTTATCCCATTTCCTTATGGACTTGGCCAAGATTTAATTTGTCTTTTAAATACTCCTTATTTAATATTTCTTTCTTTATCTTATAAAATCCATATCTTTTTGTTTAAAGATCCAAACTTGGTGATTCCAATTTGTAAAATCTTATTTAATATTTATTCATCCTTCATCATTTATAAATGCTTGTTGACCAATTTTTGTATGGATCAAATCCATAGGCTTAGAGTAATCTTGGAAATGATTTTCTTCCATTAAGGTTTTAGAGTTTTGGTTTATTTTCCAAGTGTTTAAATTTCAAGATGCATTTATGAAGAAGGCATTTCACTTGATTTGAATTTAGTTGGATTCAAATTTTATTCAAAGTTTGTTCAAGATGGGTTTTTAAGTTTCCATTTAGAAATAAAAAGTTTCTTTTCACCTTAATTTCAACAATTATTTATTTTGTTTATTTATTTTTCACATTTCAAAATTTGGAAAATTTTGGGATGTGACAGATGGGATGAAGCGGCCCGGGCTAACCTTACATGACATCGTTCATGAGACTTGCTCCACGCTTAACATGCAACTTGTATTGCATAAGTGGCTTTGCGGGTGTCTGTCTCTCCCATCATAGTATAGATTCAATTTACAACGGGCACTTGATAGTTCAAGCATCAATGTTGTGGTTCTTGTTTGTAAGTTAGAACGACACTTATTGAAAGCCCCAAATCACGTAAAACATGCAAAGAAAAATAGAGGCGTCTAACTTTGTTTTGCAGGGGTGTGTTGTGATGTGATATGGCCATGATTGTGATTATATATGATGTATGCAATGTTCCTTATTGTAAGTCGGCAACTGGCAGGAGCCATATGGTTGTCTTTTAAATTCCGTTAAGATGTGTGTGTCTATTCAAAGTAGTTGTAATAGTTGATGCTGGTGGGTGACAACCATGAAGCGGCGTCATTGACCTTGACGTCATACTGGTGATGATGGAGATCATGTTCGTGCTTGAAGATGGAGATCGGAAGCATAAGAAGAAAGGCCATATCATATCACATATTATGAATTGCATGTGATGTTAGTACTTTATGCATCTTGTATTGCTTAGTTCGCGATGGCAGCATTATAAGATGATCCCTCAAGCACAAAAATTTCAAGTTATAAAGTGTTCATCCTTAGTAAGCACCGTTGCTAAAGCTTGTTGTTTCGAAGCACCACGTGATGATCGGGTGTGTTAGATTATGCAAGTGTATACAACGTGAGCAAGCCAGATTTGCTCATGCGGAAACTAACGTTTGATCTTGACGAGCCTAGCATATACAGACATGGTCTCGGAACACGGATCACCGAAAGGTAAAGCATGAGTCATATAGTATATATGATGAACATGTTGATTGCCATTGAAGCTACATCAACTCTCGTGATGATCGGTTTTGATGTGGTGGATTTGCTTCGTGTGATCACTAAAACAATGTGAGGGATATTGTTTTGAGTGGGAGTTCACCTAGATTAATTTAACTATTAATTAGAACTCAATTTGTCATAAACTTAGTCTAAACTATTGCAAATATGTTGAAGATCAATGGCGGCCCCTACCATCAATTTTAATGCGTTCCTAGAGAAAGAAAAGTTGAAAAACAATGGAAGCAACTTCGCGGATTGGTTCCGCAATTTGAGGATTGTCCTCAATGCTGGTAATTTGACCTATGTGCTGGATGCACCGCTGGGTGACCCACCTGCAGCTGATGCTACCGATGAGGTAAAGAATGTTTTCCTCGCTCGGAAGAATCAGTACTTGACAGTTCAGTGTGCTATATTGTATGGTTTGGAATCAGAGCTTCAGAAAAGGTTTGAGAACCATGACCCACATGATATTGTTCGTGAACTCAAAATGATATTTGAGGCTCATGCGGCAGTTGAGAGTTATGAGGCTTCTGAAAAGTTCTTTAACTGCAAGATGGAAGAGGGCAGCTCCGTCAGTGAGCATGTTCTTAAGATGTCTAGGCACGCAAGCAATCTTCAAAGCTTGGGTATAGTGATTCCTAATGCTTTGGGGATTCACCATGTCAAAAACATCCTTAAGTACTTCAAACATTGCATATGCTGTTAGTTTGACTAGCAGATATCAAAGTGATCCAGGAGTGGATCATTGGACAGCGGTCAAAAATATCCTTAAGTACTTGAGAAGAACTAAGGATATGGTTCTTTCTTATGGAGGTGATGAACAGCTCGTTGTTAATGGTTACACCGATGCTAGTTGGAACACCGATCCGGATGATTCTAAATCTCAATCTGGATACGTATTTACTTTGAATGGTGCGGCGGTTAGCTGGAGGAGTGCAAAGCAAAGCGTTGTGGCAAGATCTTCAACTGAATCGGAATACCTAGTTGCTTCGGAGGCTTCACAAGAGGTGATATGGATGAAGGAGTTCATTACAAAGCTCGGTGTGGTTCCAAGTGCGCTCGATCCAATTTCTATCTACTATGATAACATGGGCGCCATAGCCAATGCGCAAGAACCAAGGTCACACAAGAAGCTGAAGCACATCAAGCTACGTTTTCACGCTATTCGAGAGCATGTACAAGATGGTGACATAAAGATTTGCAAAGTACACACATATCTGAATGTGGCGGATCCGTTGACTAAACCTCTCCCGAGGGCAAAACATGACTAGCACCAAACCGCCATGGGTGTTCGGTATATTACCATGTAATCTAGATTAGTTGACTCTAGTGCAAGTGGGAGACTGTTGGAGATATGCCCTAGATGCAATAATAAAAGTGGTTATTATTATATCTTTGTGTTTATGATAAATGTTTACATTAATGCTATAACAGTATTAACCGGAAACATTAATACTTGTGTGATTTGTAAACTAAATTAGAGTCCCTAGTAAAGCCTCTTTGTAATACTAGCTTGTTGGTTAATAGATGATCGTGGATTCCCAGTCATGAACATTGAGATGTTGTTAACAACAAGATCATATCATTAGGAGAATGGTATGATGGACGTACTCCTATAGATAAGCGTAGCATTAAGATCAAGTCATTTCAATAGTTCATTTGCTATAAGCTTTCTGATACATAGTAACCTAATTCATTCGACCATGATATCATGTTAATCACCATCACCGGAACGATATTTTGATGGCATCAAACACCACACCGTAACTAGGTGGCTATAAAGGTGGCATTGAGTGTTCGAAAAGTATGTGTTGAGGCACATGGATCAAGAGTGGGATTTGTCCATCCATATGACGGATAAATATACTCTGGGCCCTCTCGGTGGAATGTCATCCAATTGGCTTGCAAGCATGTGACTGGCTCACAAGGGATCACATATCACGGGAACGAGAAAAGAGTACTTATCGGTAACGAGGTTGAACTAGGTATGCAGAGATACCGACGATCAAACCTCGGATAAGTAAACTATCGCGAGACAAAGGGAAATTGGTATTATATGTAAGTGGTTCATTCAATCGCAAAGTAATCGTTGAAATATGTGGGATCCATATGAATTTCCAGATTCCTCTATTGGTTATTGATCGTAGAAGTGTCTCAGTCATGTCCGCATAATTCACGAACCGTAGGGAGACACACTTAAGGATTCGATGTTGTTTAGTAGATATGGAATGTTAGTAGGGATACCGAATGTTGTTCGGAGTCTCGGATGGGATCCGGGATATCACGAGGAGATCCGGAATGGTCCGGAGAATAAGATTCATATAAGGAAAGTCCGATTCCGGAGTTCGGGAATGTTTTCGATGTTTTCATCGGAGAGGTTCTAGAAGGGTCTAGAAGGTTCACCGGACCGGAAGGGGAATGGTCCATGAATGTGTCATGGGTAAGTGGAATGATTGGATCATATCCTAGGTCACTTGGTTTGGTCATTTGCAAAAGAAAATTAAAGCTCTATCTTGAAAGTCAAACGGGAGGTTTGAAAAGTCAAACTGGAACAATGGTTTCCTAGTGGAAGAAGGAAAGAGTCCTTCTTTTAATCCAACTTGGGTTTGGGTTTGGATTCAAACCCTCCCCTCCCAAGGCTGCCCCCCCCCCCCTCTCATAAATAGAGGGAGAGGGCTTCCCCAAACAACACCAAGCCAGCCCTCCCCACCCCGTGCGCCGCCGTCGTCGAGCCGCCGTCGCATGCCGCCGCCGTCGCCAGCCGCCACCGCCTTGCGTAGCCGCTGGCGCGTCTCAGTCGCCCTAGCCACCGCCGACATCTCCTCCTCCACTCCGGCCTTCTAAACCTAGATCGCCGGAAAACCCTAGATCCACCATAACTCGCACCGGCTTAGGCGAAGCCCTGCGGGATCTTCCCTCTACTTACGACACCACTCCGTCGTGCTGACAGAATCGCGAGGGGAGAACTACAACCTACGTTGCCTTCTGGAAAAGGGAGAGGAAGGTCTTCATCGAGTACCGAATGTGTGACCGACTGCGGAAGCGCTGCCGGAACGCAGCGCCGAAAGGATTGTCTACGCGATCTTGAGATCGGCAAGTGTACGAATACATCACCCACGAGAATCTGCTCTCATTAACCGCTTTGGAATCTTCGAGGGTGAGTACTCTAATCGACTTGTTTCTACAATCTAGTAGATAGATCTTGGCTTGTTTGTTTGCATGCGGTAGAATTTTTTTGTTTTCCATGCTACGAACCCCTATATTATGGGCCTAGGGGAATGCATTGTGTATTTGGCTACTAATTATGGGGTTGCCGGAGGTACAGAAACCAGAACCCCCGTTAGGACACCATTGCATAAGGGAGCGTAGGATCTCAGAGTTTAAGGTCGTGGTTAGATTTATATCTTAATTACTTTCCTATAGTTATGGATGTTTGCAGGGGGTTTAATCACAAATATGTATTAGTCCAAGTACGGTCGATACATTAGCACGGGTTCACCCACACAACACTTACAACACCAAAGAAGAGTACTCAACTATTTGAAGCAAAAGCACTTGACAGAATTCCCATGTGTCCTTGAGAACGTTTGGTCTTTATAAGTATTTCCACCGGCTTGTCCTTTGCTAAGGATTGGGCCACTTGCTGCGTTTATTCTTGGTTACTTGATCTTTGTTTTGTTGCCTTATCAGAAAACCACTAAAAATCCGTTTGCTAAGTATTACAGAGATTTCCTGCTCCATACCACTGTTCATCACCTTCTGCTCCTCGTTGGGATCGACACTCCTATTTATCGAAAGTACTACGATACACCCCCTATACTTGTGGGTCATCAAGACTATTTTCTAGCACCGTTGCCGGGGAGTGAAGCGCTATTGAAGAGTGGAACTGGTAAAGGAAAATTCTACTGTGAGTGTTTCTTTTGTTACTGCTTGTTACTTTGTTTCCAATATGGATAACCCACTTGGTTTTCTGTTTGGGAAAACTACTACCACTGCTAGGGTAGTAGATGAACCACCACATGTTGAGATATATCCTTTTAAGATACCTACAAGTATTGTTGATCGTGTTATGGATAATTATTATTTGGGGGATGAACTGTCCATCCTGGTGATCACTTGGTTTTTATCCATGAATTATGCGGGTTGTTTAAGTGTGCAGGTATCACAACTAAATAGGTGAAGAATAACTTACTCTCCATATCCTTGAAAGGATAGCTAAAGAATGGTATAAGCTGCTGAAGAATGGACAATCCATGGAATGGGAGGAAATGGCTTCTCTCTTTTATTCTAAATTTTATCCTCCCAGTGAGATCCATAAGGATAGAAATCTGATATATAACTTTTGGCCTCGTGATGGAGAGAGTACAGCTCAAGCTTGGGGAGATTGAAGTTACTAATGCTTAAATGTCCTATTCATGAACTCCCTAACAATATTATTATCAATAACTTTTATGCTAGGCTTTCTCTTCATGATAAAGATTTACTAGATGCTTCTTGTGCTGGATCATTCACACGTATGAAGGAAGAAGCTAAATGGGATCTACTAGAACATATTCAAGAAAACATTGAAGCTTGGGAGAATGACAAAGGAAGAAAGTCAGGTATAAACTATGATTATGAATGCATTAAATCTTTTATGGGAACTGATGACTTTCGTGACATTAGCAATGAGTTTGGTATTGATTCCCAAAGTATTGCCAACTGTTTAAGGCCTTTGCCTCTTACATAGAAATTCCCAAGAAGAAGTGGAACAAGTACCATGCACCTTATAAAGATATTGTTAGTTATGTTCCTGTTAGAAGTACTCAAGTTTGTACTACTAATCATATTGTGCCAGAACCTTATGTTGAGAAAACACCTTTTCCAGCTAAGGTAAAGGAGTATTCTATGATTATTAGTGCAAATAATGAAGGTACAAAGAAAACTGTGGAGCCTATTGAGCAATTGAATATTGAACCTGTGGTAGCTATTGTGAAAGACCCTATCACTAGAAATATAGAGGATGAGCATATTGTCTTCTGTGAAGACGCTTCTAATATTATCTCTCATCCTAGTAAGTCTAGAAGAGCTAGTGCTCATGTGCTTTGTTTTAAAATTGGTGATCATCGCTACTATGGTTTATGTGATATTGGTGCTAGTTCTAGTGCTATTGCTTATGAGCTTTACAGAGAAATTATGCATGAAATTGGTCCTTGTGATCTTGAGGACATTGATGTGGTTATTCACCTTGCAAATAAGGAAACCCTTGCCCTATTGGTATTGTAAGATATGTGGAGGTTCTTTGTGGTAAGATTAAATATCCTGCTGATTTTCTAGTGCTTAATTCAGCAACTAGCAAAACTTGTCCTATCATTTTTGGTAGACCTTTCTTGAACACTTGTGGAGCTATTATTAATTGTAAGAAGGAGAAAGTTTTAACTAAGTTTGATGGAGATTCTTATGAGTTTACCTTTTCCAAATTTGCTAAAGCTCCTTGTGAAAACAGCTTGCCTAATAAAGATATCAGGATGGAACAACTTGCTTCTATTGATCTGGTTTATGACCTTGGACCTCTTTTTGGTGACTGTAAGTATGCTTACTCAGATGATAAAGTTGTTGCCGGTGATAGTTATATTGTCAACTTTATTCAAAGTGCTACTGAAAGTTATTATGAGAGAGGAAAACATGGTTTTATGCATCTCAATAATGTTAAGTTTCCCCGTTTTATGTTGAAAGCTTTGAAGTTGCATTTGTTTTGTATTCCTATGCTAGTGGCTTTTTGTTTCAACAATTCATTTTCTCATACTACTCCCATGCATAGGAAGTGGGTTAGACTCAAGTGTGTTGGTTATTTTCTTCTTGATGATCTTTTTCACTCCAGATTTATATCTCCTTTGTGATCATCTTTGAAAGTCTCGGGCCTAACTTAAAGGCATAAAATAAAAGTACTTGTTGGGAGATAACCCAAGAGTTTGGTTGAGTCTTGGAAGTTATTACCTTTGTAATAACCGCTCCTTATCCTTTTTGTTTTGGTTTTTGTGTCAACTTCAACTGCTTTTGTGAAGTAGAGGAGTTGTGAAAAGTGGCTGTCCTGGGACAGATTTTCGTGATGCATAAAAATTCACGAGGAAGCTCAGTACGTTGGATGGAGCTGAATTTTTCTGAGCTTGTTCTCCAAGTTGTTACCCAACTTTCATTAATTCTGCATTAAGGGAATATGCCCTAGAGGCAATAATAAAGTGGTTATTATCGTATTCCTTGTTTATGGTAAATGTTTATTTTGCATGCTATAATTGTATTAATATGGAAACGTTAATACATGTGTGTTTAATAAACAAAAGAAAGTTCCTAGTTATGCCTCCCTTATAAACCAGCTCGTTGATTAACAAGATGATCAAAGGTTTCGTGATCATGGACATTGGATGTTGTTAATAACGACGTCACAACATTAGTGTAATGATGTGATGAACATTCATTCGAAGTATAGCATTACGATCAAGGTCATTGTGTTTATATTGCTATAACATCATACGAAGTAATCTTAGTCCTTAGACCATGAGATCATGTCAATCACTAACACCGGAAGAGTATCTTGATAACATCAAACGTCACACCGTAACAGGGTGACTATAAAGATGGGTTCAGTGCTACGAAGGTGTTATGTTGAGGCTCATGGATCAAGAATGGAATTTGTCCATCCCAATGACGGATAGATATAATCTGGGCCCTCTCGGTGATATCACATTAGTTAGCTTCCAAGCAAGTGATTTGATCACTAGAATGTTATATCACGGCAACGAGAAAAGAGTACATGTCGGTAACGAGATCAAACTAGGTATGGAGATACCGATGATCGAATCTCGGACATGTAATATATCGTGAGACAAAGGGATTGAGTTACATGCGTATAAGGTTCACACGATCACAGAAGTCATCGTTGAATATGTGGGAGTCAGTACGGATCTCCAGGTACCGATGTTGATTATTGATCGGAGAGGGGTCTCGATCACATCTACATTATTCGCGAACCATAGGGTGACACACTTAAGGGATACCGACACCATTTGGAGCAAATAATATGCCAGAGAAAGAAAAATGAAAGCGCATGAATTTATTTCACTAGACACCGAAACTGTTTCGGTTGAAATTGCTGAAACTGGTTCTGCATGTGAAATTGAATACTAGCAAGGGGTTTTATGTGAATTTTTGTTAATTAAAGTAATTAACAAAATTCTGAATAAATAAATAAATAAAAGAGTTTTATTTAAATGAGAGCTTGCATTAAATTTGGTGGAAATTTAATGCATGTGAGTGGATTTTTGAGTGGAGGCTCTTTTATGGGAGTGGAGACTTTTCATTTTGAGTGGGAGCTCCACCCACATGAATGCGGAAGAGGTGGGGGCAGCCACCATGGCTGGGCGCCATGCCCCTTGGGGTGCCCCCCTCTCCCTATAAAAGCCCCCCCTCTCCTCCTCTCAAAGCACACCTCCTCACGAAGGATCTCTCTCCCCCCTTTAGAATTTCTCCATGGTCTCGGATCAGTGAGATACATGTTCCCGGTGGCTTTTTTTGAAGGATTTGTTGCTTCCGCTGCTTCGCTAGAGTGAGAGCGTGGAGGTTGTCAGGGTACCCGGACGTGTGTGCGATCACGGATGCACCACTGCTTTGCGGTGCTGGACGTGATGGTGCTGGACCGGCTGGACCAGATGGACTTCATCACGATCTTGAGATCGGCAAGCGTTCGACTACATCATCCACGAGTACAACCTCATTAATGCTATACGATCTTCGAGGGTATGTATTCTATGGATGTATATCCACCCGTTGCTTGTATCTAGTAGATAGATCTTGGTACATAGTTGTTCCCATCGTAGAAATTTTTTTGTTTTCTATGCTGCGAACCCTACAGTGGTATCAGAGCCGGATCTATGCGTAGATGCTTTGCACAGGTTGTACACATATGAGTATGTGGGCGATGATGATCATTCTATTGCTTCTTAGTTGTACTTTGGATATTGGTGGCATAGTGGGATGAAGCGGCCCGGACAAATTTTACATGTCCTCGCACATGAGACCTGTTCCACGCTTGACATGCAACTAGTTTTGCATAAGTGGCTAGCGCGTGTCTATCTCTCCTACTATAGTCAATATCTAATTTGCAACAAGTTGTCAACAATTTGGTTATCCTCGTTGTGGTTCATGTTCGTAGGTAAGAACGATTATATCTTCGAAAGCCCTAAGCCACGTAAAACTTGCAATGGATAAATTAGAGGCGTCTAGTTTAGATTGTTGCTGGGCTAGTGTCATGATATGGTGATGTTGTAAATAGAAGTATAAGTCGATACTCTTACAACACACATAACGTGTAAGTTCCATAGACCTTGGCCTTACACATAGAGGTCAAATGGCGATCATACTATGATGCACATGATGGAGATCAAGTGCAAGAACCATATCATTTCACTTATTAACATGTGATGTTTGATTGCATCTTATATTGCTAGTTTGGCGTTTTATTAGCATAATAAGATGATCCCTCATTTTCATATCAAGATAAAAATGTGTTCTTCCTTAAGTATGCACCGATAATGTTTCGTCGCTTCAAGACATCACGTGATGATCGGGTGTACTTGAATCCACGAGCATATCTCGGGTGTAAGACAGTTACACACGCGAATACTAAGGTTCTTACTTGGCGAGCCTAGCATGTACAGACATGACCTCGGAACACGGACCAAAAGATTAAGCATGAGTCATATGTTTTGATATGATGATCATTTGATGCTCGCCTTTGAAGCTACAACGACTCACGTGATGATCGGACTTAGTGTAGTGGATTTGGTTCATGTAATCACCAAAAAGACACGAGGGGTGTTGTTTTTGAGTGGGATTTCATTTTTAATTTGGATTAGTAGAACTCAATTTATCATAAATTAAATCAAAGTGAATTTGCATAATTTGTTGTAGTCATTGGCATTCGTTCACCACCTTATGCTTAGTTGTAATTGAGATAATAGAACTATAGAATTCTGGATATTTACTTTACGAACTGGTATCGTATTGTGTTGAGTGTCAATCTAAAGTTTAAAGTCCTATTGCAAACTTTCATCAAACTTTGTTTACTCCGTGAAGTTTAATAATTAGTATTAAATCGAGAGTAACAATTCCAGTGTTAGTATCTTAAGTATCATGTTTGCCTCCATGATTCTTGATTTAAATATCAAGATTATCTAGGAGCTGAAAGAATTGTTTCAGAAACCATCATGTGTGGCAGATATAACGATATCTAAAACACTGTTTTGGTTGTAATATGATAGAGTATAATATATGTTCTTATATTGGATGAGAATTTGCAAAGGTTGGAGATGCTAGACATCCTAATCATCCAAAAGGGTTTTGGAAAGTAATGTTATACTCATGATTCGCCTTTATAAGCTACAGTAGCTTGATCATGAAAGTCGTCATGATAAGGATGAATATAAAACATATGTAAAGTGTTTACTACACTAAAATATTACTAAAAATGGATTTTGAAAGAACGTCGATCATTTGATGATGGTGATCTACTTCAAAGTGCGAGTCCAAAGGTATTATTATTCGAATATACATGCTTTGGACTATGTGTCATGTATATGGCGCCACTGTTGATATTGATAGATTATTTTAAAAAGGAAAATAAAATTCTAAAAGAGAATGTATAAAATATATTTGGCAGAAAAGAAAAGATTGGAAATATCCAATTTAGGTATATGGATGATATACGTGTTATGGTTGTATTCTTTGCTTGTTAAACAATGTGGTTCTTGGGTATTAGATACCGAATTGGTTGGTATGAAATTTCATACGGAACGACGCAATTCATGAACCACAATGGCCTAAGTAACTAGCAAGAGAATATGTGATGATGTTCATCGAAAACAAACAAACCGTTGTTTGTATTTCTCGTTGACATCAAAGCTTGCCTTCAAGATTTGTTTTAATAATAGTTATTTAAATCTGATATTATGAGAACAAAGGTTGTTCGAATAATTAGCTTATTACATATAAGATGGATGATTTACAAATCTAGTTGGAGAAATCACATCCATAAAAACTAATGCTAAAATATCACAAGACAAATGATTGAAAGATCACTTACGAAGTGACATCGTCGTTTAAATTATATTGGAAAGAAAACATGAAGAATCTCCATTTTCATGGATTTTTGGAGTCTTTGATTTGATCAAGTGACGCTTGTGAGACTTTCCTCGGGATAATTGAAACTTCGTTCAAAGGCCAAAGAAGAACGAACGACTAAATATTGGAATTTATACATATCGTTGTATGTAGTCCATTATGTATAGTCGTAAGCGATGGATTTCAACTTCATATGCTTTCTCCGAAAATTTGAGTAAATATTCACTTAATGAGAAAGAAGTATGAAATATTTAAAACGTTCAAAGACTTTCAAGATGAAGTGGAAAATCATTGTAACAAGAAAATAAATGGTTTATGATTTTATCATAAGGGATTTATTTGAGTTACAAGTGTAGCAAGAAAAATAAATGAATTATGATTTATCATAAAGGGATTTATTTGAGTTGCGAGTTTAGCAAAACACCTAGATTTACATCTCTCGAAACACCATAGGAGTATGGAGTGTTTGAGATTTATAATGAAACCTTGTTTGACATGGTTGGATCAATGGTTTTATTTATAAAACTGCCATTATGTTTTAAAAGATTAATGCTTTAGAGACTACCGCTTTTACACTGAAAACAGCTCCATCTTGATCCATTGAAATGACACCATATGAGTTATGGTTTGGGGTAAAACCAAAGTTGTCCTTTCTTAAATTTTGGTATGCTAAGCATAAGTAAGATGTTTACAACCAATGTCGGATGAGCATGTCTTTGTAGGTTATTTTGAATAACAATTGGTTATTCCTCCATAACACCAAGGACAAAAGGGTTTGCCGCTTGAAACGTGAAGTTTCTTGAAGAAGGAATTTTTTATAAAAGTTAAGTGGGAGGACAATAGAACTTTGATAAGGTTAACGAACCTTAGCTAAATGTGCTGAGTTGCGCAGCGCCGGAAATTGTTCCGGAGGCAACCATAATGCTCATAGCTTATGTACCTCAAAGGTTGTGGTCACAGAGATCTAAAGTTCTTATTGAACCAAGTAGGTCGGATAAACAATCAAATGCTAACATTTGAGATTAAATCATTATTGTTTGACAATGATGAACCGACTACATGCAAAGAAGCAATGATGGGCCCTGACTCCATCAAATGGCTTGAAGCCATAAAATCCGTGATAGTTCCATATACGAGAAATCAAGTTTTGAACTTGGAAGACCCTCCAGAAAGGTGTAAAAACCTATCCGTCATATTTGGATCTATAAAGAAACAGACATGGATGTTTCACATCTATGAAATAGTCGACATGTCGGTAAAGTATTTTACGACAATGTTCAAGGTGTTGACTATGACAAGATTTGATATTTCATAGCAATATTTAGTCTAGACGGATTCAAGTAGCAACCACTACATATAATTTGATATATGGTGGATGAATAAACAAAACAAAATTCTTCTAATAGAATGGTTACCTAGGACGTGTACATGACACGGTCCAAAGGGTTTTGTTAAATTCAAAGGATGCTAAAAGGGCATGCAAACTTCAATGGTTGAAGTAAGCATCGCGGAGTTGGAATCTTCACCATGATGAAAAGGAGTTTTCATCTGGAAATGATGAAGATGCTTGCATTTGCAAGAAATTAAGTGGGAACGCTGAGACATATTTCTAATACATTATGTGGAGTACATCTTGTTGATTGGAAATGATGTATCTTTTATTGACAAAAGGTTAAGAATTTCATTTCGATGAAAGACTTAGGCAAAACCCAAATATTTACCATGAATGTCTATAATGGATAGATTGTGACGCTAATATGGTTGTGCCAAACGTACATATATAAGATATTGAAGGAGTTCAATATAGAAACAACAAGAAACGGTTCTTGTCGTATGGAAAGGAATTGAATCAAGATTCAAGTGTATTGACACTTGATAAGTGAAACAAGATTCAGTGCTTTGACACTTGATGAGTGAAGTCACAAGGATGTTTTGATCAATCATACCATGATATGTACACATCCAGATATGTCCTAAGCTCTAAGTGTTATGAGTTTATACCAGAATGAATCATAAAATGATCATTGGACGATAGTGAGGATACTCTTATGATCTTTTGGAAGAACTAAGAATATATTTGTGTAGAGGTGACAAATAATTACAAATAGTTCATTGTAAAGCGTTGTATTGATACTAGTTTTCTCACAAGATACAAATTAAGTTTATCTCAATTTAAACTATGGGTGGCACAATGTAATGGAAAGGAGATTCCATGATGGATTTGGATGAATTCCAAAGTTAAGACATTGTGACGGATACTACAACAAAAGGCTAAGTATATGACTGCTATAGTAGCAGCAAAGGAGGGAATTTGTGTCAAATAATTTGTTATCAAACTAAGGTGTGGTTCGCAACGGGCTAACACTAAAGATATATTGTACGACAATAGTATCGACATGATTTAACCCCAAGGAACTAAAGGTCTCACCAAAAGACCAAATTTATACAATTCCATCTCATTGGAGAATGAGTGATGCGTGAAGACGCAAAGACATGCAAATACACACGAACATGAAGTGTCAGATCCGTAGATTATGTTAACCACTTGCAATTGCGTATATGGAACACCAGAAAGCCATAGGTGTTCAATACGCAAAGCTTTCAAACTAGATTATTGTCTCTAGTGCAAGTGGGAGACTGAAGGGAATATGCCCGAGAGGCAATATTAAAGTGGTTATTATCGTATTCCTTGTTTATGATAAATGTTTATTTTGCATGCTATAATTGTATTAATACGGAAACATTAATACATGTGTGTTTAATAAACAAAAGGAAGTTCCTAGTTATGCCTATCTTATAAACTAGCTCGTTGATTAACAAGATGATCAAAGGTTTCCTGATCATGGACATTGGATGTTGTTAATAACGAGGTCACAACATTAGTGTAATGATGTGATGAACATTCATCCGAAATATAGCATTACGATCAAGGTCATTGTGTTTATATTGCTATAACATCATACGAAGTAATATTAGTCCTTAGACCATGAGATCATGTCAATCACTAACACTAGAAGAGTATCTTGATAACATCAAACATCACACCGTAACAGGGTGACTATAAAGATGGGTTCAGTGCTACGAAGGTGTTATGTTGAGGCTCATGAATCAAGAGTGGAATTTGTCCATCCCGATGACGGATAGATATACTCTGGGCCCTCTCGGTGATATCACATTACTTAGCTTGCAAGCAAGTGATTTGATCACTAGAATGTTATATCACGGGAACGAGAAAAGAGTACATGTTGGTAACTAGATCAAAATAGGTATGGAGATACCGATGATCGAATCTCGGACATGTAATATATCGCAAGACAAAGGGATTGAGTTACATGCGTATAAGGTTCACACGATCACAGAAGTCATCGTTGAATATGTGGAAGTCAGTACGGATCTCCAGGTCACGCTGCTGATTATTGATCGGAGAGGGGTCTTGATCATGTCTACATTATTCGCGAACCGTAGGGTGACACACTTAAGGGATACGGGCACCATTTGGAGCAAATAATATGCCAGAGAAAGAAAAAGGAAAGCGCAAGGAATTTATTTCACTAGACACCGAAACTGTTTCGGTTGAAATTGCTGAAGCTGGTTCTGCATGTCAAATTGAATAGTAGCAAGGGGTTTTATGTGAATGTTTGTTAATTAAAGTAATTAACAAAATTCTGAATAAATAAATAAAATAGTTTTATTTAAATGAGAGCTTGCATTAAATTTGGTGGAAATTTAATGCATGTGAGTGGATTTTTGAGTGGAGGCTCTTTTATGGGAGTGGATTCTTTTCATTTTGAGTGGGAGCTCCACCCACATGAATGTGGAAGAGGTGGCGGCAGCCACCATGGCTGGGTGCCATGCCCCTTGGGGTGCCCCCCTCTCCCTATAAAAGCCCCCCTCTCCTCCTCTCAAAGCACACCTCCTCGTGAAGGATCTCTCTCCCTCCTTTAGAATTTCCCCATGGTCTCGGATCAGCGAGATACATGTTCCCGGTGGCTTTTTCTGGAAGGATTTGTTGCTTCCGCTGCTTCACTGGAGCGAGAGCGCGGAGGTTGTCGGGGTACCTGGACGTGTGTGCGATCACGGATGCACCACTGCTTTGCGGTGCTGGACGTGATGATGCTGGACCGGCTGGACCAGATGGACTTCATCACGATCTTGAGATCGGCAAGCGTTCGACTACATAATCCATGAGTACAACCTCGTTAACACTATACGGTCTTCGAGGGTATGTATTCTATGGATGTATATCCACCTGTTGCTTGTATCTAGTAGATAGATCTTGGTACATAGTTGTTCCCATCATAGGAATTTTTTTGTTTTCTATGTTGCGAACCCTACACTGCACATTTTTATTTGAGCAACATAAGGTTTTCGAAAAAAACAATCTTTACCTGCTGGTATGTTTTGACAGATTTCTGTTATCATTTGCATTTGCCTCTTATATAAGCCTTTGTTTTGATGGATTTCAGTTGAAGTGTGAACCTAAAGGTTATTTGTTTTTGCTTACACAAATGTTGCCATTTAAGCTTGTGTATTGCCTTGAGAGAAAAGGAATTTCCAGGAGAAGGAGAAAAGGAGTCTGCGGAGTTCGTCTTTGAATAGGTAAAAGTGGTGAAAACATAAGGTTCGTGAAACCCCAATCATTTTATATTTTTGATATTTTTAATACATAAGGAAGACTACGAGACGGAACAGAGGAGGAACCGGAGTCCAGGTGGACAAACCCACCCTAGGCGTGGGGCCAACTTGGTCACGCCTGGAGGGGGTTTGACTCCCCCACACTCCAACTCCGTCTTGTTTCCGTGTCAAAACATTCCTTATGCTTTGAAACTTCGTAATATATAACCCCCCGAATCCCCCGAGGTTCGTGCATCGTTTTCTCGTCGTGTTTTTGTTTCGATCTGTTTCTGTCAGGAAAATTTCTCAAGTTTAGAGCACCATGGTCTCCTCCAACGACAAAGGCAAGAAGCCCGAGGAAGACGATCCTTGCAAACCCAAGGAGGAAGAGATTTCGGTAGGTTATGAAGGAGACATGGAGGAGGACAAGCAACCGGACACCCGCACTATCGTCACGAACATTGGAGTGGTGGAGGAACCTATCAAGCTCAAGAGGACAACACATATGTCTACAGGAGGGAAAACTCCACGTCATACCCTCTCTCCATGGTCACCTCCTCCTCGTACCACTCACTCTAACCATGCAGGGAAGGAACACTCTAAGAAGGAAGAGAGGAGAAAGAATAATAAGGACTGGGATCCTCGGTCTGAATTGATCATGGGCTGCATTGAGCATAATTCGGAGTTGATTCGTACTCTAACCTTCGATATTGAAGATTTGAAGAAACTGATTGAGGAGCTTATCAAGAGAAAACCACCATCACCGAAGGAGTAATTCATCATCAGGTTTGGCAACCCCTTGGCTTGTTCCAATTGTAGGGGTTCGTAGCATGGAAAACAAAAAAATTCTACCGCATGAACACACAATCAAGATCTAATCTATGATCAAGCCAAGATATATCTACTAGATTGTAGCAACGAGTCGATAGAATACTAACCCTTGAAGATCCAAAGCGGTTAACGAGAGAAGATTCTTGTGGGTGAAGTAGTCGTACACTTGCCGATCTCAAGATCGCGTAGACGATCCTTCCGGCGCTGCGTTCCAGCAGCGCTTCCGCAGTCGGTCACATGTTCAGTACTCGATGAAGAGCTTCCTCTCCCTTGTTCCAGCAGGCAGCGGAGGTTGTAGCACTCTCCTCGTGATTCCGGCAGCACGACGACGTGGTGTCGGAAGTAGAGGGGAGATATCGCAGGGCTTCGCCTTAAGCCGGAGCGAGTATGGTGGACTATGAGAGAGGCCTTGGCGATCTAGGGTTTAGAGGCACCAAGTAGAGAGGGCTAGGCTGGCGGCTAGGGCAAGGAGAAGCCCCAACTCGGCGGCTTGGGAGAAAACCCTAGGGCGGCGGCGGCTGCAGGAGGGCCGGCGGCTAGGGTTAGGGTTTTGGTGGGGCAAGGTGTAGGTCTAGAGGGGCAGCCCTGCCCCTCCTTTTATAGGTGGGAGGGCGCGGCCAAGGGGAAGGAAGTCCTCCCCCAAGTAGGCCTCCTTGGCTGGTGGTGGAGGGAGGAGGACTTCCTCCCCAAGTAGGTTTCCTACTCTCCCTCCACCAAGCAAACTTGTCGTTTGACTTTTCAATTGGCGTTTGACTATTCAAACTAGGATTTGATTTATCCCTTTATTTTGCTCAGC
The DNA here is from genome assembly GCA_916181665.1 of Avena sativa. NCBI lineage: Eukaryota > Viridiplantae > Streptophyta > Magnoliopsida > Poales > Poaceae > Avena > Avena sativa. Next base: position 423,663,976 of record OV702293.1, read on the forward strand.
GATGACACCTAGTACATGATGCAACCATTCCAACTTGTTATGACACATTCATGTACCCTTCCCCTCCGGAGTGTCGGACCTTCCGGAACCTTCTAGAACATTCCCGATGAAATCACCAGAATCATTCCCCAACTCCAAAACAGGACTTTACTTATATGAATCTTATTCTCCGGACCATTCCGGATCTCCTCGTGATATCCCGGATCCCATCCGAGATTCCGAACAACATTCGGTCTCTTACTCATCACTCCATAACTACTCAACAACATCGAATCCTTAAGTGTGTCTCCCTACGGTTCGTGAATTATGCGGACATGATCGAGACACTTCTCCGAACAATAACCAATAGAGGAATCTGGAAATTCATATGGTTCCCACATATTTTCTACGATTACTTTGCAATCAAATGAACCACTTGCATACGATACCAATTTCCCTTTGTCTCCCGATAGTTTACTTATCCGAGGTTTTGATCGTCGGTATCTCTACATACCTAGTTCAACCTCGTTACCGATAAGTACTATTTTCTCGTTCCCGTGATATGTGATCCCTTGTGAGCCAGTCACATGCTTGCAAGATAATTGGATGACATTCCACCGAGAGGGCCCAGAGTATATCTATCCGTCATATGGATGGACAAATCCCACTCTTGATCCATGTGCCTCAACCCATACTTTCTGAACACTCAATGCCACCTTTATAGCCACCCAGTTACGGTGTGGTGTTTGATGTCATCAAAGCATCCTTCTGGTGATGGTGATTAGCATGATCTCATGGTCGAAGGAATTAGGTTACTATGTATCAGAAAGCTTATAGAAAATGAACTATATTAAATGACTTGATCTTTATGCTATGCTTAACTATAGGAGTATGTCCATCATATCATTCATCTATTGATATGACCCTGTTGTTAATAACATCTCTATGTTCATGATCAGGAAACAATGATCATATATTAACCAACAAGCTAGTTTAACAAGAGGCTTTACTAGGGACTCTTTTATGTTTACAAATCACACAAGTATTAATGTTTCCGATTAATACAATTATAGCATGGTATGTAAACATTTATCATAAGCATGAAGATATGATAATAACCTCTTTATTATTGTCTCTTGGGCATATCTCCAACAGTCTACCACTTGCACTAGAGTCAATAATCTAGTTTCAAACCTTTGTGCATTCAACACCTATGGCTTTCTGGTGTCGTATGTACACGATTTCTAGTGGTCAACTGATCTCCGGATCTGACACTTCCAGGTCCGTGTGTAATTGCATGTCTTTGCGTGTCAGGGTCCCAACCTTTAAATAAGGTAGAGTCCCCTGTGTTTACAATGCTAGTCCCTGGATCAATAGCTAGCATCCACAGTTAAGATGTAATATCAAGAAACAAAGGTCATAATACAACTTTATAACCAGGAATAACATAATTTTATTACATCTTACATAGCTCATTTGGCTATTACATTACATTGCAGCAGAATATCTATAAGCATGGGGTCCTCCATCTTAAAAGTGCCACAGGAAGACATGTTGGTTGTAGACTTTGTAATCCTAATCAACACACTCCACTAAATCAATCGAACCTGCAACATCACAAGTTACAGCCACAAAGGGTCAATACATTTGAATTGTATTGGCAAGTGATACTATGGTAGTATAGTGGAGTCTATTATCTATATGCATTTGGCTAAGTGGATTTGAGGCTTGCATTGCTCAAAATAGATTTTCCTTATCATTTTGAAAACACTAAGTTTTTGCTTGACAAAATCATTTCTCCCAATCAAAGATTGAAGATCCTTTAACCCTTGTTCAACCACAAGTTTTTAACTTAGAAATTTGAATGATGAGATCCTTGATTGCTTCCATGTCTTGATGCTCAAATTGTCCTTTACCAGGGACATGGCTAAGTACTTAGATTTTACACTCTGCAGAGGTGGTGCACTTTCCCCACAAGACTTGGTTTCCCAAGACAAGATCTTTCAGAAGCCTTCCCTTAGACCAAAATGGACGCGTTCCAACCTATCAAATTCTACCACCCACTTTCCATATGGCTAAGTTCTTGCAACCTATATGATCTAGGCAGAGCCCATAATGCCAAGTGGCTGCACTTGAAGCTTCTCAACATTTGACATCTCAAATCTCTTTGTTCCTGGGTGGCCATCCACAAGTGAGATACACAAGGTCAACCATAGACATGGGCCTTGTGAACCACTCAACCAAAAACCACCAATCAAGTCCCATTCCACCCAGGTGATTCATTAACTTAGTTGTTTTATTAAACAAAACACAAGTCCTCAGACTTAGAAATTTTCCATAGTGTGAATATATTTCCACCCTTGTTTTCTGTTAGCTAAGCTAAGCATGATAGTAGTAGGAGTCTTAACTTAGGAAAATGTTCCACTAAGGTTTCATCTACTAGGTTTTCCTATAGCAAGGTTTATACTTAGCAAAATTCCATGCAAGTTTTACTTAGCAAAATCACTAATGCATAGTGAAAGTAATGGGACAAAAAGTATGAAGCATCACTTGCCTTTTTGGTAGAGTATAAGTTAACTCCTTGACCTTGCAACAATCTCACTCTTCAAGTCACTACAAATCAATCAAGCAAGGCACAATCTCAATCTACCAATCAAGCAAAACATCACATAAAATCTTAGAACCAGGATAATGCATGCAAGCATGCCAAACTTTGTTTTATTTGGAAAGGTGGTTCCTAATGGGACATAAACACTTGAAAGCACCTAATGGTCATTTTGTAAAGTGGCAAAGTCATTTGCAAGAGGTTTCACTTCCTAAACCATTTTCAAAACAAAGTATCATTTTATGTGGTGTAAAAAATATTTTTTACTAAGGCATTAATCTATAGGGTTCACAAAATATGTTTTCAAACCACAAAACTTTGTGTTAGGTCCAGAGAGTTTAAAACAAAACATTTCCCAAAGATTTTCTTCCAAAACCATTTTTAATAAATAAACCACATTTCTATTTGACTAGAAATGGTTTTAAATCAAAGAATCATTATTTTGTTTCACCAAATACATTTTTGAATCCACAAGGTGTTTCCTATGGTCAGTAGGTTCAAATCACACCATTTGCAAAAGATTTTATCCCCAAAATCATTTTTGAATAATTTTTACAATCTAAACAAGCATACAAATGTTTCTGCAAAAACAACCATTTTACCAGAGGCTTTTTACTAAACAAATGGCATAGTTGGCTAGGGCTTGTTCCACTGATTCCAATGATATAAAGTTTGTAAAATTTGGACGTATGGAACTAAAGTTACAAGAGTTTCAAATCTGCATCTAAATCAGATTCAAATTTTGTTTTAAACAGAACTGGTGACACGCGTCCTATTCCCATTCGTCGGTACCGGTTCGGGTGGATCGAGTGAAGCAGGCCATTGGATTAAGTGATATCGCACAGCGCGCAGAGGCTACTTACCTCTTCGCCTAGTTTCTATCCTAGCTGCTGGATTCTAATCGCACGGCATCCAGCACACTTGCCAGAGACGGGCGGCGCTGCGGTGGCTACTGGCGGCGGAGCGGCCAGATGGTGGCGGCGCTGGCGAAGCAGGAAGCGAGAGAGGGAGGGAGTAGGCTCACCGTGTTCGCAGAATCTTGGGGAAGCTCAAGGTGGTGCTGTCTTGGCGAGGGGCGCACTGGAGCGGGCTTAATCTCTCGCCGGAGTGGAGCTGCGCCTCGGCCTCGCTCAGTCGTCGTCGAGGACGGTGCTATGGATCACTCGAAGACAAACGAAACGCATGGTCAGACGCGCAAAGTCACGGTGATGATGTGTGCATGATTGAGAGGGGTCAGGGTAGTCTGGTTTACCAGAGGGAGGTCGCCGGAGAAGAGCCAGACGGTGGCGGCGGCGGTTGTTGTCGTTGCCGATGCTCAGGGGCGCGTGCGAGCGAGCTGGCGATGCGGAGAGGTACGCCTGGGTTTGGGGAGTGTGTCTGTGTACTTGGGGAGGCAAGAGGTGGCGAGTACTGGCCGGAATCGGGGGAAAAGCTCGTCGGTGGCAGTGAGGTTCGGAGAAGAATCAGGGCGGCCTGGGGGCGTGCTAATGCGGGGTGACAGAGGGGAAACGAAGAGGATGCATGGGCGTTTATGCTTGCGTGATCAAAGCGAGTAATGGTGGCCGCGTTAAGACGAATTAAACCGGAGGAATCAACGGCAGGAGCGGGGAAGAACGAGTCGCAGTGGTGGAGACGATGAACAGGAGAGGGTGGGGTCGGCTGGTCAGTGAGAAAGGGAGTGAGGGGACGGGGTCCACTTGTCATCGTCTGTATGGGTGCGTGATCGAGTGAACAACGTTTCTCTGAGGGAAAGAAAGGTGGGCTGGAGTTGGGCCTAAACTGGGCTGCTGGGTTGGGTCGACCAGATTCCTATTTTTTTCCAGTTCTGAATCTTTTTCTTTTTCCAAATCAATTTCTGTTTTGAATTTCAATCAACTATTCAAACATTCAAACAATCACCACACTTGTAATGAGTTTTTGGTTCTGTTTATCAACATAAACCAAATCCCAAAATAAAATAATATTTTTATTCTTTTTAGGATCCATTCATTAATTAAATAAAGCGGACCTTTAGTTATTTAATCAAATAGGGTTTGATTTATTTAATAAAATCTCCATTTGAAATCCAAATATTATCAAACCCAAATCAGTAGGTTTTATTTGAAAATAAAAGATACTTGGAAAACTTGTTTAAAACAAAATAACATTTTTTTACTTTAGGGTCCATTAATAATCAAATAAAATGGGCCTTAGTTATTAAATCAAATAGAATTGGTTTTATTTAAATCTTTATTTTGAAATCTAAAATAACACCAAAACACTTCAGTAGGTTTTATTTGAGATTATAAGATACTTGGAAAATCTTATTTAAAATAATTTAATAAGTTTTAGTGTTTATTTAAAATGGGAAAAGCTTTTACTTAAATAAAATTGGATATTAAATCTTTATTATTTTATTTAAACAAACCTTCACTATTTTTATCAAAACAAAAAGGTTTAATTCAAAAGCTTGGCCAAGGTTTAATTTGGCTTTATAAATAATCTTTATTTATAAATCTACCTTTTCTTTTGAAAACCAAATCTTTTATTAAAAGATCCAAATTAGTAATTCCAAATATTTTTAGCTTTATTGTTTATTTAACTTTTTAAATCCCTTTAGGATTTTATTGGATCCAAGATCAAAATAGGTTTGAAAGTTTTCCAATTGGATTCAAAAAGTTTCTTCTCACCCTGAAAATCAACAAAGTTTTATTTTATTCATTTATTTTTTACATTACAAGATTTGGAAAATCTTGGGATGTGACATTGCGTCTCTACGCATCACTCATTCCCTAATGAGATGGCTTTGTATAAATTTGGTCCTTTGGTGAGACCTTTAGTTCTTTGGGGTTAAAACATGTTGATAATATTGTCGTACAATATATCTTCATAGTACTATCCCGCTGTGAACCACACCTAGTTTGATAACAAACTACTTGACACAAATGCCCTCTTTTGCTGCTATAACAACAGTTATATACTTAGCCTTTTGTTGTAGTATTTGTCACAATGTCTTAACTTTGTAACTCATCCAAATTCATTATGGAACTCACTTTCCATCATATTGTGCCACCCTTAGTTTAGATTGAGATAAACTTAATTTGTACTTTGTGACAAAACTAGTATCAATGTAGCACTTTTACAATGAACTAACCATCTATTTGTCATTTCTACAAAATAATATACTCTTAGTTATTCCAAAAGATTATAAGAATATCCTTACTACCGTCCAATGCTCATCTTATGAATCATTCTGGTATATGCTCATAACATTTAGAGCATAGGACATATCTGGATTTGTACATATCACAGTATGATTGATATAAATACTCTTTGTGATTTCATACATCAAGTATCAATCTATACTTGAATCTTTGTTTCACTTACCAAGTGTCAATACACTTGAATATATCATCAATATTGAACTCATTCAATCCTTTTTGTGCAACAAGAACCTTTCTTGTAGTTTTTATATTGAACTTATTCAACACATCATCTATGTACTTTCGGCATAACCATATTAGCGTCTATTGATGCCAAATATTTGGGTTTTGCCTAAGTCTTTCATCGGGATGAAATTCTTAATATGTGTTAATAAAAGATACATGATTTCCAATCCACAATATGTCTTCCACATAATGTATTAGAAATATGCTTAGCGCTCCCACTTAATTTCTTGCAAATACAAGCATCTTTATCATCTCTGATGAATTTTAAACTCTTTTAACAATTTCATCATGGTGAAGATTCCAACTCCGCGATGCTCACTTCAACCATTGAAGTTTGCATATGTTTTTAAGCATCCATTGAATTAACAAAACCCTTTGGACCGTGTTATGCACACGTCCTAAGTAACAATTCTATTAGAAGAACTTGTTTTGTTTATTCAACTACCACATAACAAAATTATATGTAGTGGTTGCTACATTAATCCATCTAGACTAAATATCGCTATGAAAGATCAGATCTTGTCATATACAACCTTTGAACATTTGTGAACTCTTTCCCAACATGTCGACTATTTCATAGATGTCAAACATCCATGTCTATTTTTTTATAGATCCAAATACGACTGTCAGGTCTTGTACCTTTCTAGAGGGTCTTTCAAGTTCAAAGCTTAATCTCTCGCATATGGAACTATCACGGATTTCATGGCTTCAAGCCATTTGACGGAGTCAGGGCCCATCATCGCTTCTTTGCATGTAGTCGGATCATTCTTGTCAAATAATGATTTAACTCTCAAATCTTGGTATTTGATTGTTTACCCGACCTACTTGTTTCAATAGGAACTTAGATCTCTGTGACCACAACCTTTGAGGCACGTGAGCCATGAGCATTGTTGCTGCCTCCGGAACTGTAAGATCCCTCCTTTGTAAAGGAAAAGGATCCCTGTGATTGCAATGCTAGTCCCTGGATCATTGCTAGCATCCACAGTTTAAGATGAAGTACACAGATACAAAGGTCATTTATTACATCCATTCCAGAGATAAAACATAGTATTTTACAACTCAAGGCCACAGGCCTAGTACAAGAGTTTTGGAATAAGTAAATAAACATAAGTCTTCATCTTCATGTGCCACAGGCAAGCATGTTGAGTGTAGACTCATGACACCTAATCATCATCGGAGTAACCTGCAACATCACAAGTTACAGCCACAGTGGGTCAATACTTTGGAATAGTATTGGCAAGTGATACCTTAGTAAATTTTAAGTGGACTATATTACTATATGCATTTTGGCTAAGTGTAGCTTGGCTTGCTTTGCTCAAAATAGGTTTTTCCTATTAGTTGAAATCACTAAGTTTTTCTTTGTCAAAAACTTTCCCAAGAAACCATCAATAGACATTGAGGTCCTTCACCCTTGTTCACCCACAAGTTTTTACTTAGAAGTTGGAGTGATGAGATTCTTGATAGCTTCCATGTCTTGATGCTCAAGTTGTCCTTTGCCATGGACTTGGCTAAGTACTTAGATTTTCCCATCTGCAGAGGTTGTGCACTTTCCCCACCAGACTTGGTTTCCCAAGACAGGACCTTTCAGAAGCCTTTCCTTAGACCAAATGGACGCGCTCCAACCTATCATTCCCACTAACACCAACTGTCCAAATGGCTAAGTTCTAGCGACTTATGTGATCCAGGCATAGCCCATATTGCCAAGTGGCTGCACTATAAGCTTCTCAACACTTGGCCTCTAAAATCCCTTTGTGCCTGGGTGGCATACCACAAGTGAGATACACAAGGTAAACCATGTCCATGGGCCTTGTGTAACCACTCAACCAAAAACCACCATTCAAGTCCCATTCCACCCAGGAGATTCATTGACTTAGTTGTTTTATTAAGAAAAACATAAGTCCAAAGACTTAGAAATATTTTCATCATAGCATGTAAATATACTTTACCAACCCTTGTTTGCTACTAGCTAGGCTAAGCATGGCATAGTAACTTAACTTAGGAAAATTCCTAGCAATTCTACAACTACTTAGGATTTCCCAACATAGCATTTGGCAAAATAATAACATGCAAGACTTAGCAAAATATTTCTAATGCTTGTACAAAATATAGGGATGGAAATATTCATGAAGTACCACTTGCCTTGATAATGGGGAGAGTAGCACTCTTCACAATCACAGTCACTAGCAAAGTATACACAAAAATGGTAGCACAAAATTACACACAATTCATATACAAGCATAAACATATATGCATGCAATGCAAAAATGCTAAGTGATGATTTTTAAAACTCCACCAAGCAAGTGCATGATACTGAAACATAACCAAGTCAAAAACTTGCTAAACCAAACTTATTTAGCACTAAAACAAATTACTAAACAAATTCTATATTCAAAATAGTCCTAAACAAGTTTCTGTATCTAAAGTCATTTTAACAAAAACTTTTCACTAAACACATTGCATAAACAGAAAGGTCTTGTCTCCCTGATTCCAACGATATAAAATTTGCAAAAATCTAACGTGGGAATCAAAAGTTATAGCCAATTCAATTTTTGATCTAAATCTAATTTCAAATCTGTTTTTGAATTAAACCCTATCCACGCGTCATGTTCTTACTAGCGCGTACCGCTTCGCTCCGGATCGCGCTCGCTAGCCGTAGGATCTAACTAACGATGTACGGTTCAGATCTAATCATACCGCTTCGCTAAGTGGACTAATCCTACGCGCTGGATCTGGATCTGACGGCTACAAATCATCTAACCAAACTCGAGCGGCGCTAGCGGCGGCGACTGGCGGCGGCGCATATGTCAGCGGTGGAGCTGGCGTTCTAGGTCGCGCGGGAGTGGGGGAAGTGGCTTACCAGAACCGCAGGAAGCTGCTGATGCTCAAGGTGGCGACGGCTTGGGAAGGGGCGCACGGGGTCGTCGGGGATTCCTCGCCGGAGTTCGCGAACGCGTCAGGCACGGTCAGTTGTCGACGTTGGCGAGGTTCCGCATCGCGCTAAGTCAAAAGAAAGGCACCGTTAGATGCGCAAGACGACGGGGGTCCTAGGTGTATCAGGCAGAGGGCAAGGGGCGGCTGGTACTTACGGGGAGAGGTCGCCGGAGTTCGTGCAGAGGACGGTGGCGCTCTGTCGAAGTCGTTGCCGAAGTTAGGAATCATGGGAAGACAAATGGGGAGTGTCAGTAGATGCGCAAGGACTTGCGGAACTTGGTAGAATGAGTCAGAGACAGAGGGGAACACGAAGCTCACCGGAATTCGTCGGCGCAGTCGTCGGAACAGCGGCGGCGTCAAGCGAGTTGTGGGCAGCCTGGTAGCGTGAGGGAGGAATTGTTTGAGGGGAAATGGTCGCGAGAGAGTGGGGATTATATAGCCAGAGGCTCGACAAGAAACGCTTACTGAATCAATGCAATTTACCTCGCGGAATCAAGGCAGCAACGGGCAGCGGCGGAGTTCGTGCGCGGGATTTGGGGAAGACGACACTGACGTGGAGAGGGCCCTGCTCGTCAGCGAAACGCGCAGAGAGAAAGTGGGGTCCGGGTGTCAGCGACCGCGTGAGTGCGTTCGTGCGTGCGAGAGAGAGAGAGGGTGGCCGGGTGGGCTAACTGGGCCGGTTCTGCTGCTGGGCTAGATTAGGAGCGTCTGGCCCTTTTCTTTTCTTTAATCCTTTTCTTTTTCTGTTTTGATTTTCAGGAATGGTTTTCAAATGAATTCAAACTCTTTTTGAATTCAAATCTTTCTAGGGTTTTTGCAGTGTGCAACAGTCTCAAATCTAGGCATAAAATCATGAGGTTACTTTGTATAGGCTTGGTCATTTTTGGAGAAACAAAATAACAGGGACTTTGCATTTGAATCTCAAATGTTTGAAAAATGGTTTTTGAACCATTTCCATTTTGTAAAGCTTGGTTCAAATTCCACACTCAATCCTTCCAACATTGGAGACAAACAATCTAGGTTTAAAACATTCAAACTCTCAAATGGTAATGGCCTTTTGATTTAAGTTTGCTCACATGAAATGATAGCACTATGTGCTTTGTTTTTCTGAAATGAGTTTTGAAATTGATCTCAATTCTATATGCATGCATGAATGATATGCAAACTTTGAAATCATGATTTTAGGGATGTTACAGGAACACTTTTCGGCGCTGTGCAACTTTGCACATATAGCTAAGGTTCTTTTAACCTTATCAAAGTTCTATTGTCCTCCCACTTATCTTTTCACGAAAAATTCCTTCTCAAAGAAACTTGACGTTCTAAGCGACAAACACTTTTGTCTCCGATGTTATGGAGGAATAGTTATTCGAAATAACATACAAAGACAGGTTCATCCGACTTTGGTTGCAAACATCTTTCTTATGCATAGCATACCAATGTTTAAGAAAGGACAACTTGGGTTTCATCCCAAACCATAACTTTATATGGTGTCATTTCAACGGATTATGATGGAGCTCTTTTCAGTGGAAAAACGGTAGTCTCTAAAGCTTTTAATATTTAAAATATAATGACAGTTTTATGAATTACACCTTTGATCTTACCATGTCAAACAAGGTTTAATTACATATCTCGAACGCTCCATACTCTTATGGTGTTTTGGGAAATGCAAATCCACGGAACGATTCCTTAAATCTTAGGTATTATGCTAAACTTGTAACTCAAATATCTTCCTTTATGATCTTATCATAAACTATTTATATTCTTGTTACAATGATTTTGCACTTCATCTTGAAAGTCTTTGAACTTTTCAAATGTTTCATACTTCATCCTTATTAAGTAAATATTCATATATTCACTCAAATTTTCGGAGAAAGCATATGAAGTTGAAATCCATCGCTCTTGACTACACATAATGGACTTCATACAACAATATGTACAAGTTCCAATAAGCTAGTCATTCGTTCCCTCTTGGCCTATGAACGAAGTTTTAATTATCTCTAGGAAAGTTTCACAAGCGTCATTTGATCAAAAATCAAAAGACTCCAAAATTCCATCCACATGGAGTTTCTTCATGTTTTCTTTCCAATATAATTTAAATGGCGATGTCACTTCCTAAGTGATCTTTCAATCAATTTGTCTTTCGACATTTTTAGCACTAGTTTTATGGATGTGATTTCTCCAACGAGATTTGTGAATCATCCATCTTTTATGGATTACGGAAATTATTTGAACAACCCTTTTGTTCTCATAATACCTGATAAAACAAATCTTGAAGGCAAGCTTTGATGTTTAACAAGCAGCACAATAACCCTTTATTTGTTCTCGATTAACATCATCACATATTCTTTTGCTAGTTACTTAGGCCATTGTAGTTCATGAATTGTGTTGTTTCGTATGACGATTCACACCAACAAATTCAGTATCAAATACTTAAGAACTACATTGTTTAACAAGCAAATAATACAACCATAACATGTATATCCTCTATATACCTAAGCTGAACAATTCTAGTCTTTTCTTTTCTGCCATATATTTATGAGATTCTCTTTCAGTATTTATTTTTCTGTTTGAAAGAATCTATCAACATCAATAGTGGAGCCATAGACATGACACATAGTCCAAAGCATGTATAGTTAAATACCAATGTCTTTGGACTTGCACTTTGAAGTACATCACCATCATCAAATGTTTGGTGTTCTTTCAAATTCCTTTCTTTAGTAATCTCTTGGTGTAGTAAATATTTTACCTACATCAAATATTCACCCTTATCATGGAATTATCCATGATCAAGCTACTTTTAGCTTATAACGGTGAATCACGAGTATAATGTTGCTCTCCAAAACCTTTTGGTGGATTAGAACAACTAGTGTCTCCAACCTTTTGCAAATTCTCATCAAATATGATAACATGACCTTTGCCATATTATACTCTATCATGTTGCAACCAAAACTTCGTTTCAGATATCATAATATCTTCCACACATCATGGTTTCTGAAACAACTCTTTCAGATCCTAGATAACCTTGATATTAAGACAATCCTTTGAATATCAAGAATCATGGAGACAAACATGATACTCATACACTAACACTTGGAATTGTCACTCTTGATTTAATACCAATTATTAAACTTCATGGAGTAACCAGAACTTACTGAAAGTTTGCAATAGCACTTTTAAACTTTAGATTAACACTTCAAAACAATACGATACCAGTTCGTAAAGTAACTAACCAGAATTCTATAGTTCTATCATCTCAATTATAACTAAGCGCAAGGTGGTAAACGGATGCCAATGACTACAACAATTATGCAAATTCACTTTGATTTAATTTATGATAAATAGTTTTCAACTTTTAATCATATTGCCGTTGAACTCCCACTCAAAACAATATCCCTCACATTGTTTTAGTGATCACACGAACCAAATCCACCACATCAAAACCGATCATCACGAGAGTTGATGTAGCTTCAATGGCAAACAATCAACATGTTCATCATATCTACTATATGACTCATGCTTTACCTTTCGGTGATCCGTGTTCCGAGACCATGTCTGTACATGCTAGTCTCGTCAAGATCAACCTTAGCTTTCGCATGAGCAAATCTGGCTTGCTCACGTTGTATACACTCGCAGAATCTGACACACCCGATCATCACGTGGTGCTTTGAAACAACGAGCTTTAGCAACGGTGCTTACTAAGGATGAACACTTTAAACTTGAAATTGTGTGCTTGAGGGATCATCTTATAATGCTACCATCGTGAACTAAGCAATACAAGATGCATAAAAGGATTAACATCACATGCAATTCATAATATGTGATATGATATGGCCTTTCTTCTTGTGCTTCTGATATCCATCTTCAAGCACGAACATGATCTCCATCATCACCGGTGTGGCGTCAAGGTCAATGACGCCGCTTCATGGTTGTCTTCCACCAGCATCAACTATTACAACTATCTTGAATAATAGCCACGCAGGACTTAACGGATTTAAAAGACAACCATATGGCTCCTGCCGGTTGCCGACTTACAATAAGGAACATTGCATACATCATATATAATCACAATCATGGCCATATCACATCACAGCACACCCCTGCAAAACAAAGTTAGACGCCTCTAATTTTCTTTGCATGTTTTACGTGGTTTGGGGCTTTCTATAAGTGTCGTTCTAACTTACGAACAAGAACCACAACATTGATACTAGTATTGTCAATCACCCATTGTAAATTGAATCTTAACTATGTTGGGAGAAACAGGCACCCACAAAGCCACTTATGCAATACAAGTTGCATGTCAAGCGTGGAGCAAGTCTCATGAACGATGTCATGTAAGGTTAGCCCGGGCCGCTTCATCCCACCATCCCGCAAGATGCAAATTACACAAGAAGCAATTGACAACAAAAGCATCAATGCCCACAATGACCATTGTGTTCTACTCGCGCAACAGATCTACATATAGACACGGCTCTGATACCACTGTAGGGGTTTGTAGCATGGAAAACAAAAAAATTCTACCGCATGAACACACAATCAAGATCTAATCTATGATCAAGCCAAGATCTATCTACTAGATTGTAGCAACGAGTCGATAGAATACTAACCCTTGAAGATCCAAAGTGGTTAACGAGAGCAGATTCTTGTGGGTGATGTAGTCGTACACTTGCCGATCTCAAGATCGCGTAGACGATCCTTCCGGCGCTGCGTTCCGGCAGCGCTTGCGCAGTCGGTCACACGTTCGGTACTCGATGAAGACCTTCCTCTCCCTTGTTCCAGCAGACAGTGGAGGTTGTAGCACTCTCCTCGTGATTCCGGCAGCACGACGGCGTGGTGTCGGAAGTAGAGGGGAGATATCGCAGGGCTTCGCCTTAAGCCGGAGCGAGTATAGTGGACTATGAGAGAGGCCTTGGCGATCTAGGGTTTAGAGGCACCAAGTAGAGAGGGCTAGGCCGGCGGCTAGGGCAAGGAGAATCCCCAACTCGGCGGCTTGGGAGAAAACCCTAGGGCGGCGGCGACTGCAGGAGGGCCGGCGGCTAGGGTTAGGGTTTTGGTGGGGCAAGGTGTAGGTCTAGAGGGGCAGCCCTGCCCCTCCTTTATAGGTGGGAGGGCGCGGCCAAGGGGAAGGAAGTCCTCCCCCAAGTCGGCCTCCTTGGCCGGCGGTGGAGGGAGGAGGACTTCCTCCCCAAGTAGGTTTCCTACTCTCCCTCCACCAAGCAAACTTGCCGTTTGACTTTTCAAACTAGGATTTGATTTATCCCTTTATTTTGCTCAACGATGACACCTAGTACATGATGCAACCATTCCAACTTGTTATGACACATTCATGTACCCTTCCCCTCCGGAGTGCCGGACCTTCCGGAACCTTCTAGAACATTCCCGATGAAATCACCGGAATCATTCCCCAACTCCAAAACAGGAGTTTCCTTATATGAATCTTATTCTCCGGACCATTCCGGATCTCCTCGTGATATCCCGGATCCCATCCGAGATTCCGAACAACATTCGGTCTCTTACTCATCATTCCATAACTACTCAACAACATCGAATCCTTAAGTGTGTCTCCCTACGGTTCGTGAATTATGCGGACATGATCGAGACACTTCTCCGAACAATAACCAATAGAGGAATCTGGAAATTCATATGGTTCCCACATATTTCTACGATTACTTTGCGATCGAATGAACCACTTGCATACGATACCAATTTCCCTTTGTCTCGCGATAGTTTACTTATCCGAGGTTTTGATCGTCGGTATCTCTGCATACCTAGTTCAACCTCGTTACCGATAAGTACTCTTTTCTCGTTCCCGTGATATGTGATCCCTTGTGAGCCAGTCACATGCTTGCAAGCTAATTGGATGACATTCCACCGAGAGGGCCCAGAGTATATCTATCCGTCATATGGATGGACAAATCCCACTCTTGATCCATGTGCCTCAACCCATACTTTTCGAACACTCAATGCCACCTTTATAGCCACCCAGTTATGGTGTGGTGTTTGATGTCATCAAAGCATCCTTCTGGTGATGGTGATTAGCATGATCTCATGGTCGAAGGAATTAGGTTACTATGTATCAGAAAGCTTATAGCAAATGAACTATATTAAATGACTTGATCTTTATGCTATGCTTAACTATAGGAGTATGTCCATCATATCATTCATCTATTGATATGACCCTGTTGTTAATAACATCTCTATGTTCATGATCAGGAAACAATGATCATATACTAAACAACAAGCTAGTTTAACAAGAGGCTTTACTAGGGACTCTTTTATGTTTACAAATCACACAAGTATTAATGTTTCCGGTTAATACAATTATAGCATGGTATGTAAACATTTATCATAAGCATGAAGATATGATAATAACCTCTTTATTATTGCCTCTTGGGCATATCTCCAACACCAATCTTGGGGGAGTGCCGCAGTATCACCACCATTATCTTTTATCTTTTACCTTTTTAGTGGATTCGTATCTTTGGTAGAGGTTATCTTATAGTTTGGTTTGCATGTGGAAGTATCTCTCCTTTAGTTGGTTATCCATGTATCCCTTGGTGTGAGTGCCTTTATTGGAATATTAATAAGAAGTTTCATCTTTTACTTTTTGCAATTCTTATTTTAGTTTGCAATCTCTATTATATGATGGATATTGTTGATCAGTATTGGCATCACTTTGGGAGCATCAAGTGGATCTAAATTGGTTTTGGCAAACCGAGTTCTGGTCAGTAGCAATACTTTTTGAGATTTGAAAGAAAAAGAGAAAAAAATCTTACAGGTATTTTGTAACATTTACTTTCTATCTTGTTGGCTCATAAGCTTAGTATTCTTTATTTAAAATCTTTTGTGTCTTCAAGGAAGATTGCATGTTTGGCTTTATTACTTGTATGTTTGCTTGTTTCTTTCAAACTCTCTTGCTTGCTACCCAGCCTTGCTAGCCAAAAACCTGTTTTGAGAAGGCATACTTCTCATGTTACCAAACCCTTTAACCAAAACCTTTGCCATTTGTGTCCACCATATCTACTTAGTAGCTTTTGATATTCCTAGCAAATTCTCAAGTTTCATCTACCTTTCGAATTAAAAAAGTATTTTGTTATGTGAAAACTAGTTAGTAAAGCTCTCACGAACTTGATGGAACACCTTATTTTCTTGCCCCTAATAGACTTGAACCATTGTGCCATCAAAGTTGTATATGCTTGCATCTATACTTTTGTACTCAGTTGATATCGTGCTCTTTTGTCTATGGATGTCAACAGTGTGAAATAAACAGGGAACTTGTAAGTCCACGGAGTTTGTATTTTGTGTTAGAGAAATGCCTGGGCCACTAGCCTAAGCCATGCTTAATCATGGTGGAAACTTGCAGCATCACCATAGTGATCTATCTATTAAGCATCCTCAATAAAAATCTATGCACATAGTAAATAAAAAGATCGCTGAGATGCTCATTGTCTGCTTGCCTTGTCATTTTGGTTATGGGAAAGCTCATGTACCATGTGCAAAGGGTACCCCGTTGGCGGTTCTCAATGATATGCAAATACTTACAATGACAAGAACTTACCTGGACCCAAAGTTGAGTAGCATGAGGAGTGGCCCTCATATTCAAGGGACATGAGATTGCCACCTTATATTTTGTGAAGCATATACTCCATCTTTGTGCACTTTAACCTTAATCATCTCAAGATACCTATGATAGGGGCAATGAGAGCTCAAAGCTAATAAGTACCATAATATTTATCTTCCTTGTTTGCACAATACTCTTATCTATTGAGTATTACTTTGAAAGACTTCACTTATGAAAAAACTTTTTGAGCAAAGGATGCTCCTGCTTTAAAACTTCTACAAAAAGCTTTTTGTGAAACTGTTTGCCAGGTGTTCTCTGAACAAGAACAAGTTTGCCAATTCCAATTATGATTTATCTTTATGCATCTCTATTGTGACTGTTGTACTTGGTTACAAGATAAGTTATATAATGGTGAGTTGGTTTCTTCTATGTGTTATGTAATGGTAAGTGTGATGCTTCTTGTTCGTATTCTTTTATCGACACTTCACTCCATAAACCTATGGATGTTGGAGATATGCCCAAGAGGCAATAATAAAGTGGTTATTATCATATCTTCATACTTATGATAAATGTTTACATACCATGCTATAATTGTATTAATAGGAAACATTAATACTTGTGTGATTTGTAAACATAAAAGAGTCCCTAGTAAAGCCTCTTGTTAAACTAGCTTGTTGGTTAATATATGATCATGGTTTCCTGATCATGAACATAGAGATGTTATTAACAGCAGGGTCATATCATTAGGAGAATGATGTGATGGACATACTCCTATAGTTAAGTGTAGCATAAAGATCAAGTCATTTAATATAGTTCATTTGCTATAAGCTTTCTGATACATAGTAACCTAATTCCTTCGACCATGAGATCATGCTTATCACCATCACCGGAAGGATGCTTTGATGACATCAAACACCACACCATAACTGGGTGGCTATAAAGGTGGCATTGAGTGTTCAGAAAGTATGGGTTGAGACACATGGATCAAGAGTGGGATTTGTCCATCCATATGACAGATAGATATACTTTGGGCCCTCTCGGTGGAATGTCATCCAATTAGCTTGCAAGCATGTGACTGCCTCACAAGGGATCACATATCACGGGAACAAGAAAAGAGTACTTATCGGTAACGAGGTTGAACTAGGTATGTAGAGATACCGACGATCAAAACCTCGGATAAGTAAACTATCGTGAGACAAAGGGAAATTGGTATCGTATGTAAGTGGTTCAATCGATCGCAAAGTAATCATAGAAATATGTGGGAGCCATATGAATTTCCAGATTCCTCTATTGGTTATTGATCGGAGAAGTGTCTCGATCATGTCCGCATAATTCACGAACCGTAGGGAGACACACTTAAGGATTCGATGTTGTTGAGTAGTTATGGAATGATGAGTAAGATACCGAATATTGTTCGGATTCTCGGATGGGATCCGGGATATCACGAGGAGATCCGGAATGGTCCGGAGAATAAGATTCATATAGGGAAAGTCCTGTTTCGGGGTTGGAGAATGGTTCCGGTGTTTTCATCGGGAATGTTCTAGAAGGTTCCGGAATGTCCGGCACTCCGAAGGGGAAGGGTACATGAATGTGTTATATCAAGTTGGTATGATTGCATCATGTACTAAGTGTCATCGCTGAACAAAATAGAGGGTTTAATCAAATCCTTGTTTGAAAAGTCAAACGCCAATTTGAAAGTCAAACGGCTATTTTTGGGAAGTGGAGAGGGAGGTGGAAACCGAGTTGGGGAGGAGTCCCTCCTCCACCGCCGGCCCACTTGGGATCCAAGTTGGGGAGGGATTCCCCTCCCCTTGGCCGGCGCCTCCCTCCTATAAGAGGAGGGGCAGGTCTCCCCTCCTAGCACACAAGATTGCCCCCTCTAAACCTAACCCTAGCCGCCGGCCTCTACCCAAGTCGCCGCCGCCCTAGGGTTTGCCCAAGCCGCCGACTTGGGGCAATCCCTTTGCCCTAGCCGCCGGCCTAGCTCCCTCTACTTGGTGCCTCTAAACCCTAGATCGCCAAGCCTCTCTCATAGTCCACCATACTCGCTCCGGCTTAAGGCGAAGCCCTGTGAAATCTCCCCTCTACTTCCGGTACCACGCCGTCGTGCTGCCGGAATCGCAAGGAGAGTGCTACAACCTCCGCTGTCTGCTGGAACAAGGGAGAGGAAGGTCTTCATCGAGTACCGAACGTGTGACCGACTGCAGAAGCGCTGCCGGAACGCAACGCCGGAAGGATCGTCTACGCGATCTTGAGATCGGAAGTGTACGACTACATCACCCACGAGAATCTACTCTCGTTATCCGCTTTGGAATCTTCGAGGGTGAGTTCCTCTATCGACTCGTTGCTACAATCTAGTAGATAGATCTTGGCTTGTTTGTTTGTATGCGGTAGAAAAATTTTGTTTTCCATGCTACGAACCCCTACAGTGGTATCAGAGCCGTGTATATATGTAGATCTATTGCACGAGTAGAATACAATGGTCATTATGGGCGTTGATGCTTTTGTTGTCGATTGCTTCTTGTGTACTTTGCATCTTGCGGGATGGTGGGATGAAGCGGCCTGGGCTAACCTTACATGACATCGTTCATGAGACTTGCTCCACGCTTGACATGCAACTTGTATTGCATAAGTGGCTTTGCGGGTGCCTGTTTCTCCCAACATAGTTAAGATTCAATTTACAACGGGTGATTGACAATACTAGTATCAATGTTGTGGTTCTTGTTCGTAAGTTAGAACGACACTTATTGAAAGCCCCAAACCACGTAAAATATGCAAAGAAAATTAGAGGCGTCTAACTTTGTTTTGCAGGGGTGTGTTGTGATGTGATATGGCCATCATTATGATTATATTTGATGTATGCAATGTTCCTTATTGTAAGTTGGCAACCGGCAGGAGCCATATGGTTGTCTTTAAATTCTGTTAAGACCCGCGTGTCTATTCAAAGTAGTTGTAATAGTTGTAGCTGGTGGACGACAACCATGGAGCGGCGTCATTGACCTTGATGCAATGCCGGTGATGATGGAGATCATGTTCGTGCTTGAAGATGGAGATCGAAAGCACAAGAAGAAAGGCCATATCGTATCACATATTATGAATTGCATGTGATGTTAATCCTTTTATGCATCTTGTATTGCTTAGTTTACGACGGTAGCATTATAAGATGATCCCTCAAGCACACAATTTCAAGTTTAGAGTGTTCATCCTTAGTAAGCACCGTTGCTAAATCTCGTTGTTTCGAAGCACCACGTGATGATCGGGTGTGTTAGATTCTGCGAGTGTATACAACGTGAGCAAGCCAGATTTGCTCATGCGGAAGCTAAGGTTTGATCTTGACGAGCCTAGCATGTACAGACATGGTCTCGGAACACGGATCACCGAAAGGTAAAGCATGAGTCATATAGTAGATATGATGAACATGTTGATTGTTCGCCATTGAAGCTACATCAACTCTCGTGATGATCGGTTTTGATGTGGTGGATTTGGTTCGTGTGATCACTAAAATAATGTGAGGGATATTGTTTTGAGTGGGAGTTCAACGGCAATGTAATTAAAAGTTGAACACTATTTATCATAAATCAAATCAAAGTGAATTTGCATAGTTGTTGTAGTCATTGGCATCCGTTTACCACCTTGCGCTTAGTTATAATTGAGATGATAGAACTATAGAATTCTGGTTAGTTACTTTACGAACTGGTATCGTATTGTTTTTTAAGTGTTAATCTAAAGTTTAAAAGTCCTATTGCAAACTTTCAGTAAGTTCCGGTTACTCCATGAAGTTTAATAATTGGTATTAAATCAAGAGTGACAATTCCAAGAGTTAGTGTATGAGTATCATGTTTGTTTCCATGATTCTTGATATTTAAAGAATTGTCTTAATATCAAGGTTATCTAGGATCTGAAAGAGTTATTTCAGAAACCATGATGTATGGAAGATATTGTGATATCTGAAACGAAGTTTTGGTTGCAACATGATAGAGTATAATATGGCAAAAGTCATATTCTCATATTTGATGAGAATTTGCAAAAGGTTGGAGACACTAGTTGTCCTAATCCTCCAAAAGGTTTTGGAGAGCAACATTATACTCGCGATTCACCGCAATAAGCTAAAGTAGCTTTATCATGAATAATTCCATGGTAAGGGTGAATATTTGATGTAGGTAAAATGTTTACTACACCAAGAGATTACTAAAGAAAGGAATTTGAAAGAACACCAAACATTTGATAATGGTGATCTACTTCAAAGTGCAAGTACAAAGACATTGGTATTTAACTATACACGCTTTGGACTATGTGTCATGTGTATGGCTCCACTATTGATGTTGATAGATTCTTTCAAACAGAAAGGAAATACTGAAAGAGAATCTCATAAATATATGGCAGAAAAGAAAAAGACTAGAATTGTTTAGCTTAAGTATATAGATAATATACATGTTATGGATATATTCTTTGCTTATTAAACAATGTGGTTCTTAAGTATTTAATACTGAATTTGTTGGTGTGAATCGTCATACGAAACAACACAATTCATGAACTACAATGGCCTAAGTAACTAGCAAAAGAATATGTGATGATATTCATCGAGAACAAATAAAGGGTTATTGTGTTGCTAGTTAAACATCAAAGCTTGCCTTCAAGATTTGTTTTATCAGGTATTATGAGAACAAAAGGGTTGTTCAAATAATTGTCGTAATCCATAAAAGATGGATGATTCACAAATCTCGTTGGAGAAATCACATCCATAAAACTAGTGCTAAAAATGTCGAAAGACAAATTGATTGAAAGATCACTTAGGAAGTGACATCGCCGTTTAAATTATATTGGAAAGAAAAAAGAAACTCCATGTGGATGGAATTTTGGAGTCTTTTGATTTTGATCAAATGACGCTTGTGAAACTCTCCTAGAGATAATTAAAACTTCGTTCATAGGCCAAAAAGGAACGAATAACTAGCTTATTGGAACTTGTACATATTGTTGTACGAAGTCCATTATGTGTAGTCAAGAGCGATGGATTTCAACTTCATATGCTTTCTCCGAAAATTTGAGTGAATATATGAATATTTACTTAATAAGGATGAAGTATGAAACGTTTGAAAAGTTCAAGGACTTTCAAGATGAAGTGCAAAATCATTGTAACAAGAATATAAATAGTTTATGATAAGATCATAAAGGAAGATATTTGAGTTACAATTTTAGCATAATACCTAAGATTTAAGGAATCGTTCTGTGGATTTGCATTTTTCCCGAAACACCATAAGAGTATGGAGCGTTCGAGATATGTAATTAAACCTTGTTTGACATGGTAAGATCGAAGGTGTAAATCATAAAACTGCCATTATATTTTAAAGATTAAAAGCTATAGAGACTACCGTTTTTCCACTGAAAAGAGCTCCATCATAATCCGTTGAAATGACACCATATAAAGTTATGGTTTGGGATAAAACCCAAGTTGTCCTTTCTTAAACATTGGTATGCTATGCATAATAAAGATGTTTGCAACCAAAGTCGGATGAACCTGTCTTTGTATGTTATTTCGAATAACTGTTAAGTAATCCTCCATAACATCGGAGATAAAAGTGTTTGTCACTTAGAACGTCAAGTTTCTTTGAGAAGGAACTTTTTGTGAAAAGATAAGTGGGAGGAAAATATAACTTTGATAAGGTTAAAAGAACCTTAGCTATATGTGCAAAGTTGTGCAGCACCGAAAAGTGTTCCGGAGGCAGCAATAATGCTCATGGCTCACGTACCTCAAAGGTTGTGGTTACGGAGGTCAAAGTTTCTATTGAACCAAGTAGGTCGAGTAAGCAATCAAATACCAAGATTTGAGGGTTGAATCATTATTTGAGAATAATGAACGTACTATATGCAAAGAAGCGATGATGAGCCCTGACTCCGTAAAATAGCTTGAAGCCATAAAATCCGTGATAGTTCCATACACGAAAAATCAAGTTTTGAACTTAAAGGACCCTCAAGAAAGGTGTAAGACCTTACAGTTGTGTTTGGATCTATAAATAAATAGACATGGATGTTGCACATCTATGAAATAGTCGACATGTTGGGAAAGAGTTCACAACAATTTTAAAAGGTTGACTATGACAAGATCTGATCTTTCATAGTGATATTTAGTCTAGACGGATTAATATAGCAACCACTACATATAATTTTGTTATGTGGTAGTTGAATAAACAAAACAAGTTCTTCTAATAGAATTGTTACCTAGGACATGTGCATAACACGGTCCATAGGGTTTTGTTAATTCAAAGGATGCTAAAAGCATATACAAACTTCAATGGTTGAAGTAAGCATAGCGGAGTTGGAATCTTCACTATGATGAAACTGTTAAAAGAGTTTAATTTCATCAGAGACAATGAAGATGCTTGCATTTGCAAGAAATTAAGTGGGAGCGCTAAAGACATGTTTCTAATACTATGTGGAAGACATATTGTTGATTGGAAATGATGTATCTTTTATTAACACATATTAAGAATTTCATACCGATGAAAGACTTAGGCAAAACCCAAATATTTGGCATCAATAGACGCTAATATGGTTGTGCCGAAAGTACATAGATGATGTATTGAATGAGTTCAATATAGAGACTACAAGAAAGGTTCTTGTCGCACAGAAAGGATTGAATAAGTTCAATATTGATGATATATTCAAGTGTATTGACACTTAGTAAGTGAAACAAAGATTCAAGTATAGATTGATACTTGATGTATGAAATCACAAAGAGTATTTATATCAATCATACTGTGATATGTACAAATCTAGATATGTCCTATACTCTAAATGTTATGAGCATATACCAGAATGATTCATAAGATGATCATTGGACAATAGTAAGGATATTCTTATGATCTTTTGGAAAAACTAAGAGTATATTATTTGTAGAAGTGACAAATAGATGGTTAGTTCATGGTAAAAGTACTACATTGATACTAGTTTTGTCACAAAGTACAAATTAAGTTTATCTCAATCTAAACTAAGGGTGGCACAATATAATGGAAAGTAAGTTCCATAATGGATTTGGATGAGTTCCAAAGTTAAGACATTGTGACAGATACTACAACAAAAGGCTAAGTATATGACTGCTATAATAGCAGCTAAAGAGGGCATTTGTGTCAAGTAGTTTGTTATCAAACTAGGTGTAGTTCGCAGTGGGATAATACTATGAAGATATATTGTACGACAATATTATCAACATGTTTTAACCCCAAAGAACTAAAGGTCTCACCAAAGGACCAAAATTATACAAAGCCATCTCATTAGAGAATGAGTGATGCGTAGAGACGCAAAGACATGCAATTACACACGGACCTAGAAGTGTCAGATCCGGAGATCAGTTGACCACTAGCAATCGTGTACATACAACACCGGAAAGCCATAGGTGTTGAATACACAAAGGTTTGAAACTAGATTATTGACTCTAGTGCAAGTGGGAGACTGTTGGAGATATGCCCAAGAGGCAATAATAAAGTGGTTATTATCATATCTTCATACTTATGATAAATGTTTACATACCATGCTATAATTGTATTAACAGGAAACATTAATCCTTGTTTGAAAAGTCAAACGCCAATTTGAAAGTCAAACGGCTATTTTTGGGAAGTGGAGAGGGAGGTGGAAACCTAGTTGGGGAGGAGTCCCTCCTCCACCGCCGGCCCACTTGGGATCCGAGTTGGGGAGGGATTCCCCTCCCCTTGGCTGGCGCCTCCCTCCTATAAGAGGAGGGGCAGGGCTCCCCTCCTAGCACACAAGATTGCCCCCTCTAAACCTAACCCTAGCCGCCGGCCTCTACCCAAGTCGCCGCCGCCCTAGGGTTTGCCCAAGCCGCCGACTTGGGGCAATCCCTTTGCCCTAGCCGCCGGCCTAGCTCCCTCTACTTGGTGCCTCTAAACCCTAGATCGCCAAGCCTCTCTCATAGTCCACCATACTCGCTCCGGCTTAAGGCGAAGCCCTGCGAAATCTCCCCTCTACTTCCGGTACCACGCCGTCGTGCTGCCGGAATCGCAAGGAGAGTGCTACAACCTCCGCTGCCTACTGGAACAAGGGAGAGGAAGGTCTTCATCGAGTACCGAACGTGTGACCGACTGCGGAAGCGCTGCCGGAACGCAGCGCCGGAAGGATCGTCTACGCGATCTTGAGATCGGAAGTGTACGACTACATCACCCACGAGAATCTGCTCTCGTTAACCGCTTTGGAATCTTCGAGGGTGAGTTCCTCTATCGACTCGTTGCTACAATCTACTAGATAGATCTTGGCTTGTTTGTTTGTATGCGGTAGAAAAAATTTGTTTTCCATGCTACGAACCCCTACAATGGACATGTTTACTGAGCTCAATTTTCGCTTGGGGACAAGCGAAGGTCTAAGCTTGGGGGAGTTGATGCGCCCAATTTGCATCACCTTTCTATATCATAATTTACCTCTATTCATTGATATTTATCTTATTATGAGGTATTGCTTATGTCTTTTCCAATGTTTATGCATGTTGGATGATTCTTGGAGGATGGACTGCCGGAGTCTGGATTCTGATGGAAAAGAGAGCGTGTTGATGCAATTTCGCGAAGATCAAAAAAATACCAGAAAAATATGGGAAAATTTTATTTTTCCAGAAGATCGAGGAAGCCAGAAGGAGGGACGAAGAGGGGCCACAGGGGGCCCTGATACATCGTAAACGTATCTATAATTTTTGATGCTCCATGCTTGTTTTGTATCTACTTTGTTGTGCTTGTCTGCACTTTGAGGTGATTTTTACATGTTTTCTGTTACTAACCTATTAACAAGTTGCAACAGTGCCAGATGCCTGTTTTATGTTGTTTTTGGTTTCAGAAAAGTTAGTAAAGAAATATTCTCGGAATTGGACGGGACAAATGTCAAAGTCAATTACTTTCCGTGGGGAACAAGAAGTCCAGAGGGGAGCTGGAGAGGCCGGCCAGGGCGGGTAGACCCACCCTAGGCGCGGGTGGGCCCTGCCCTGCGCCTGGGAGGGGTGTGGGACCCCTGGCCGCCGCCTCGGCCTCCCCCTTCGCCTATAAAAATCCCCTGATGCAGAAACCCTAAGCACCCGATCAAATCTCCATGAAACCATCTGTAGCCGCCGCCACCATCATCCCTAGATCGGGAGGATCTGAAGTTCTTCCCGGCACCCTGCCGGAGGGGAGATCATCCCGGAGGCCTTCTCTCCGGTATGATGCGTGAGTAGTTCCACCTTGAACTATGGGTCCATGTAGTAGCTAGATGGTTGTATCTCCTCCTTTGTGCTTTCATGTATAGACCTTGTGAGCTCCGTTCATGATCAAGATCTAATCTATTTGTAATCATGCATGTTGTGTTTGCAGGGATCCGATGGATATTGGGATTA
Organism: Avena sativa; assembly: GCA_916181665.1. NCBI lineage: Eukaryota > Viridiplantae > Streptophyta > Magnoliopsida > Poales > Poaceae > Avena > Avena sativa. The sequence goes on from OV702293.1 coordinate 423,689,841, forward strand.
TTGTGTTGGTTTGATTAATGGTTTTGTCTTTATGATTCTATCATGTCTGTGATCTTGCATGCTCTCCGTTGTTAGTAGCTATCTTGGTCAAGTAGTTGCTAGTGACTCCAAGAGTGGGTATTTATGCTCGATAGTGGGTTCATGCCTCTAGTTTCCAAGGGAAGTGACAATAATATCTTCGGTTGTAGATGTGCTATTGCTACTAGGGAGAAAACAACAGTCTCTTGTTCATGGAACATGTGGACTGTTTACCTTACACACTTTGCTTAAAGCAGTTGTCTATTGCTTGCAACTTAATACTGGAGGGGGTTCGGATGATAACCTGAAGGTGGACTTCTAGTTATAGATGCAGTTGGATGGCGGTCTATGTATCTTGCTGTATTGCCCAATCGAATCTCATATGATCTTTCTGATCAGGAATTGCATTGTTATGCCTTGCTCAGTTCCTGTCAATTGCCCTGTTGTAATTTATTTACCCTTCATGTCATGTTGTTTATGTAAGGAGAGCACCTCTAGTGAACTATGGACCCCGGAAATCTTTACCATTGATACATCTTCTACTGTTACCTGTTTACTTGCCGCAAACCATTACCTTCCACACCATACGTTTAATCCTTTGCTACAACAAACCAGTGAGATTGACAACCTCACTGATTCGTTAGGACAAAGTCTTGAGTTTGTGTTGTGCAGGTCTCCATGTTGCTTGCAACACCTGTGTGACATTTCCTTCCTCCTTCTGGTTCGATAACCTCGGTCTCAACTGAGGGAAAACTTGTTGCTTGCTCTTCACACCCTACGCTTGGGGTTACCAACGAAGTGCCACGTCGTGCATCATCAAGGCTTTTTTGGCGCCGTTGCTAGGGAGGCTAAGGACGTCTTCACTAGGGGAGTCCTTCACTTCCTTTCTCTTTACTTTGTTTTTAGTTTGCTTTGTTTCTTTTGCTTGGTTTTGTTTGCCTCTTTTCAAACCCCAAAAAATAGTTTAATTTGGTTTGCTTGCTTTATTCAAAAACACAAAAAAAATAGTTTCTACTCTAGTTGCTACCATGTCTGGTTTTGGACCAACCTTTATTTCCCCTATGGTAGAAATCTCCACTTTTAAGAAAAAAAGTGAAGAAAGTTTTATAGAAGCTTGGTCTAGAATCTCTGCTTTACAAAGGGAAACTAAGCCTAAGGTGAGACTTAGCTTGGTTATTGATAGTTTCTACCGCGGTATTACTCTTCGTTATAGATATGCTCTGGATGCTGTTGCCGAGAAAGTTATTTTGCTATGTACTGAGGATGAAGCTTTTGATGCCATAAAGAAATTTATCATGATTTATGGTACACCTAGCAAGTCTCATTCCTCTTTCACAAATATTTTTGCTAGGTTAAACACTCTTAAGACTAGTATTGCTGCTATGAATAGTTGCTATCACACGCTTAGGTATTATCATGATTATGTCCCCATTAATTCTGAGCCTTCAGAGTGGTTTCCCACAATCAAAGTCTCTATAAATACTACACTTTTTGATGCTCGTTGTGATATCATGTCTGAATTTTGTCTCATGCCTAAAGATATTTATGATTCCTTGAGTCTTTGGGAGCTTACTGAAGGGGGAGAGGAAATCTCTCTTACCAACGGTGCCACTGTATTGCCCATTGAAATAGCTGAAGGTGTGTTTACAAAAATCTCAAGGAAAATGGTGTCTACCGATTATCTTGTTATTGAATGTGTAGGCAAGGGACAAATTACACTTGGAAGATCCCTACTGAAACACCTTGGAGCAGTAATAGATGTGGGAAAAGGCATTATGCACTTTTCTCCTCCGGTAAGCAAACATATCTTCCCTAAAGATAAGAAGAAAGGTAAGAAAGGAAAGAACAAGAGGGGCAATTCTTTATTTGAAAATACTTGATTCTTCTTGCTTCTTGTGTCTAACTTAAAGGCGTTAAAGAAAAGTACTTGTTGGGAGATAACCCAAGAGTTTCCTTGAGTCTTGAAAGTTATTACTTCAGTAATGACCTCTCCTTATCCTTTTTGTTTGCTTTTTGTACCAAGAATGACCTCTAATGAGAGGGAAGTAAGATTTGGAGAGTTGTTGTCCCGAAACAGATTTCTGTCCTCAACCAAAAAAAATTCGTGAGGAGTCTCTGTAACTCGGATTGAGCTGAAAATTTACGAATAAATCCCCCAGTATGTTATCTAACTTTAGTTAGTTCAACACTTTTTATTTGAGCAACGGAATATGTTCAAAAAAATCGGTTTCTACCTGTTGGTCTGTTTCGACAGATTTCTGTCATTATTTGCATTTGCTTCTTATTGATTCCTTTTTGAGTTCTATTTAGGTGAATTGAGCTTTTTGAAGGAGTTACTACAGTAGCTTGTGTTTTTAGTGAAAATACTTGCTGTTTCAAAGCTTTTCCAGAGGTCTAATATCTTTTGAATAAGCTAATGTTGCTAAGGAAGATTGTGTGAAGTTTTGTGTGGAAAAAGAAATTCAGGTGTAGAGAGAGAATGATGCAATGAGATGAAGAATGGACAAAATCTCAAGCTTGGGGATGCCATCATGGTGTCACCCCAAGAAATATCCAAGAGTTACAAGCGTCAAAGCTTGGGGATGCCCAAGGCATCCCCTTCTTCATCAATAAAAAGATTAGGTCTGTCTAGACACTTAATTTTTATTGTTTCATGCATAGTTGTGTTGTTCTTGGAGCGTCTTATTTTTGTTTGATTTGCTTAGTTTGTTTAGTTTGCTTGAGTAGTTTGTACCCCCGTTCTCACTGTGTTGTTTTACAAATAAGTTGCTTGGTGTTGGAAAGGAGTAGTAAGTTCTTGCTTGTAAGTACAAGAGGAGCTTGCATTGACTGTGACTTAGACTTTAGCATGACATGCTAGGTGTTATTTTGACCTTATGCTTAGTGATTATTGTTGTAGCATGTCTTATTCCAAACAATTGGGATTGCTTAGTGTGCCTTGAAGAAATTATGTGTTGTTTTAGCATGCAAAAGCATAGTATTGTGGTATTCTCCTTTGATGTTTTGCTTGGAATGACTTGGCACATGCTCACACCATGTTATGACTATGACAAGTCACCATTAGCCTATATGATCATTTAGTCCTTGACTTGTATTACCACTCTTTGCCTTGATTAGTATGCTTTGTTGCACTGCATGATTATGGCCATTATGCTCTCTTATTTGGTTGCTCCTAGTCTTTTCCTAGCCTCCACTTGTATGAGTAAGATCTACTCATGCTTCCAACTCCCAAGAAACCAAGTTATTCCAAAGTGTCCACTATAAAATCCTATGCATGGTGTGTTACACCCTTCCAAGTACATTCTTGTTTTTCAACTATCTTCCAATTAAAAACTATTTTGTTATGAGAAAACTTAGTGATTAAGGCCCTCACGAACTTGATGGCACACTTTATATTCTTTGCCCCTAATAAACTTGAACCATTGTGACAACTTTATTGTATATGTTTGCACTTATATGTTGGAATTAGCAGAACCGTGCTATCACGGAGAACGCTTTCAACATTGCACTTGTACTTTGTACTCAGTTGATATCATGATCTGTTGTCTATGGATGTCACCGGTGTGAAATAAAGAGGGAACTTGTAAATCCATGGAGTTTGTATTCTGTGTTAGAGAAACGCTTGGCCCGCTAGCCTAAGCCATGCCTAATCATGGTGGAAACTTGCAGCATCACCATAGTGAGCTATCTATGAAGCATCCTCAATAAAAAGCTATGCATATGGTAAAAAAAAATTGCTGAGATGCTCATTGTGTGCTTGCCTTGTCATTTTGGTTATGGGAAAGCTCCTGTACCATATGCAAGGGGTACCCCGTTGGTGGTTCTCAATGATATGCAAATACTTACAATGACAAGAACTTACCTGGGCCCAAAGTTGAGTATGCATGAGGTGTGGCCCTCGTATTCAAGGGACTTGAGATTGCCAACTTATACTTAGTCAAGCATATACTCCATCTTTGCCACTCTAAACTTAATCACTTCAAGATGCTTATGATAGGGGCAATGAGGGATGAAAGCTAACAAGTATCATAATTTTTGGAAGCTCTTTTTGAAACTTGTAATCCCTCCTTCCTTTACAAAAAAGGTTTTTCTTCCACCATTATTTGAGTCTCCACCTTCTACCTTTAGGCACCATTAAAAGAGCATAGTTGTCATTCTGTGTGCAGTGTTCCAAAGCTTATTGATTGATGCATATTATGATATTATTTGTTCTTGTGCTATTTGTTTCTAGTTACCCTTGTGAACTTTGAAGGTGTCCTATGCATCTATTTGCTACTCTATGAGGGACAAGCTGATTGCCATTATGCTATGTTTCCTGTATGTGAAACAAACACACGTTTTTTAATGCATGTTATTCATGATTTTTGTTTGTAGCTTGTCATGTTGCATGCATAGTTACTATGTCCTATTGTTAGAACTCCATCTTTCATGCACATGTTTAGAGTTCTTTGATCCCAGCTTTCAATGCTTACAAATGGTTGGGTCTTTATTGCGAGGGTGCATGTTACCTCAAAAATTATTCTTTTATCACTTACCTACCCGGGGACGAGCAGGAGTTAAGCTTGGGGATGTTGATACATAGGAAACGTATCTATTATTTTTGATGCTCCATGCTTGTTTTTTATCTACTTTGCTTTGCTTGTCTACACTTTGAGGTGCCTTTCACATGTTTTCTCGTACTAACCTATTAACAAGTTGCAACAGTGCCAGATGCCTATTTTCTGCTGTTTTTGGTTTCAGAAAAGTTAGTAAAGAAATATTCTCGGAATTGGACGGGACAAACGTCAAAGTCAATTACTTTCCATGGGGAACAAGAAGTCCAGAAGGGAGCCGGAGAGGCCGGCCAGGGCGGCCAGACCCACCCTAGGCACGGGTGGGCCCTGTCCCACGCCTGGGAGGGGTGTGGGGCCCCTGGCCGCCGCCTCGGCCACCCTCTTCGCCTATAAAAAGCCCAGATGCAGAAACCCTAAGCACCCGATCAAATCTCCACGAAACCGTCTGTAGCCACCGCCACCATCGTCCCTAGATTGGGGGGGAAGGATATGAAGTTCTTCCCGGCACCCTGCCGGAGGGGAGATAATCCTGGAGGCCTTCTCTCTAGTATGATGCGTGAGTAGTTCCACCTTGGACTATGGGTCCATGTAGTAGCTAGATGGTTGTATCTCCTCCTTTGTGCTTTCATGTATAGATCTTGTGAGCTCCATTCATGATCAAGATCTAATCTATTTGTAATCATGCATGTTGTGTTTGGGGGATCCGACGGATATTGAGATTATTGTGTTGGTTTGATTAATGGTTTTGTCTTTATGATTCTATCATCTCTGTGTTGTTTGTGATATTGCATGCTCTCCGTTGTTAGTAGCTATCTTGGCCAAGTAGTTGCTAGTGACTCCAAGAGGGGGTATTTATGCTCGATAGTGGGTTCATGCCTCTAGTTTCCAAGGGAAGTGACAATAATCTCTTCGGTTGTAGATGTGATATTGCTACTAGGGAGAAAACAATGGTCTCTTGTTCATGGAACATGTGGACTGTTTACCTTACACACTTTGCTTAAAGCGGTTGTCTATTGCTTGAAACTTAATACTAGAGGGGGTTCGGATGATAACCTGAAGGTGGACTTCTAGTTATAGATGCAGTTGGATGGCGATCTATGTATCTTGTTGTATTGCCCAATCGAATCTCATAGGATCTTTCTGATCAGTAATTGCATTGTTATGCGTTGCTCAGTTCCTGTCAATTGCCCTGCTGTAATTTGTTTACCCTTCATGCCATGTTGTTTATCTAAGGAGAGCACCTCTAGTGAACTATGGACATCGTTCCAATCTTTACGATCCATACATCTTCTAATGTTACATGTTTACTTGCTGCAAACCATTACCTTCCACACCATATTTAATCCTTTGTTATAGCAAACCGGTGAGCTTGACAACCTCACTGATTCGTTGGGACAAAGTCTTGAGTTTGTGTTGTGCAGGTCTCCGCGTTGCTTGCAACACCTGTGTGACGTTTCCTTCCTCCTTCTGGTTCGATAACCTCGGTCTCAACTGAGGGAAAACTTGCTGCTTGCTCTTCACACCCTACGCTTGGGGTTACCAACGAAGTGTCACGTCGAGCATCATTAGGCCCACACCGCCTAGGCGCGGGCCCACCTGACCCCGCGCCTAGGGCAGGTGTGGCCCACCTGCCTGGCTCCCGACTCCGCCTTCGCCTATGTCTTCCCTATGGAACCCTAAGCATGAGGGAGCGACCATAGATAGATTTCCGCCGCCTATGGGGGGCGGAAACACCGAGAGAGAAAGATCTATCCGGCAGACATATTTCTGCCGAGGGAATTCCTTCCCGGAGAGGGGAGATTGTCGCCATCAACATCGTCATCAAGATAGGATTCATTGGGATCATCATCATCCACACCATCATCTCCACCAGCACCATCATCACCACTCCATCCCGCTATAACAATTGTGTTGGATATTGCTTTAGTTCTTAGGGGAAACTTTCTCGGTGTTAATTACTATTGTAGTTGATGCTTGTGAGTAGAACCATTGGATTATTGTTTATGTTCAGATTGTTATCCATTATCATATCTTCTTTGATCTTAATCCATATGATGTCTTGTGAGTAGTTCGTCTAGTTCTTGAGGACATGGGAGAAGTCATGTTGTTATTAGTGGATCTTTGTTGAGTTATTATTCAATGGTTTAGTATTTAAGTTGTGGTGCTATTCTTCTAGTGGTGTCATGTGAACATCGACTACATGATACTTCACCATTTATGGGCCTAGGGGAATGCATTGTGTATTTGGCTACTAATCGCGGGGTTGCCGGAGTGACAGAAACCTGAACCCCCGTTAGGACACCTTTGCACAAGGGAGTGTAGGATCACAGAGTTTAAGGCTATGGTTAGGTTCATATCTTAATTAATTTCCTGTAGTTGCGGATGCTTGCAGGGGGTTTAATCACAAGTATGTATTAGTCCAAGTAAGGTCGGTATGTTAGCGCAGGTTCACCCACACAACACTTACAACACCAAAGAATAGTACTCAGCTATTTGAAGCGAAAGCACTTGATAGAATTTCCATGTGTCATCGAGAACGTTTGGTCTTTATAAGTATTTCCACCGTCTTGTCCTTTGCTAATAAAGTATTGGGCCACTTGCTACGTTTGTTCTTTGTTAATTTCTCTTTGTTTTGTTGCCTTATCAGAAAACCACTAAAATCCGTTTGCTAAGTATTTACAGAGATTTCCTGCTCCATACCACTGTTCAGCACCTTCTGTTCCTCGTTGGGATCGACACTCCTATTTATCGAAAGTACTACGATACACCCCCTATACCTGTGGGTCATCAAAGTGCTATGAAGATCGCCTACAACCGGGTGCAACACACAAGAACGAAACATATTGATATTCGTCATCACTTCTTCCACGAGCATGTGAACAATGGTGATATTGATCTCTCTTATGTGAGCACCGAGAAGAATCTTGCGGATCTATTCACCAAGCCCCTTGATGAGAAGAGATTCCGAGAGTTAAGGCATGAGCTAAATATCATAGATTCGAGCAATGTGGCTTGAGACCATGCACCCATACCTATGCATTCATATATTATCTATCTAGGTGTAGGCATGAACATAGGGGGAGTGCAATCCTAATTGATTGGGCTATCCCTCCCCCGATATGCCCAAAGTAATAAAATCATTCTCTTTATATCATTTTGTGATATGTGAGCTTAAATGACGAGTTTTGGTAATGGACCAAAGATATATCTTCGCGGTGCCAAGCCAAGTATACCATACATGGTGGCCTCGGCCATCGACCCACACTTTGGTGTGTGTCTAGATGTTCTTTGCATCCCTTGTGGTTCATTTGTTTTGCTATTCTGGTTGTTTGTCTCTTCCTTGGCTCTTCACCTGGTTGCTTTATGTCGTTTCCATGTTTTTTCCTGTGCTGAGTTGTTTCAGGCGCTTTCTGGCAGTGGAGGCCGGAGACTCCGACCCTTGGGCCCAGAGACTCCGGTCTGGACGGTTTCTCAACTTTTATATTAGAGAGTCAGGGTGGGGGTAACTCCCAATTACTCCTCTCCACCCCGACCCCCTTCTCTCCACCAACACCCGTCCCCTCCTCCGCCCGTTGCCGTCGGGGCCCTCCTCCGCCCCAAATCATCCCCCCACTGGCTAAACCTCGTCCCTCGTTGTTGGGCTCCTTCCCCTCTGAAAGGGTCCGACTCCCATGGAGCCAGGTGACCTCTCCCCCTCTAAATCCCTGTCTAGGGTTTCCCTAGTTGATTTTTGAGTTTTGTGTCCCTTGTGCCCCATGGATCTCATGTTTTTGGTATACCTTACATCTAGGGACGTTTGAGAACCCGGTCTACTACTAGGAGAGGTCCCCCACCCTGTTCCCGTTTCTAGCCAAGTTTCCAGGCCGGAGACTCCGGTGGTGCGGAGACTCCGACCCCTATGGCCAGAGACTCCGGCCCTAGCTGGAAACTTCGGGGCTAGAGACCAGAGACTCTGGGGTTTCTCCTCTATTTTTAGTCTGGTTCTCACACTTCTTCCACCATATATTCCAGGACTTGCAAAACTCATTCCCCGCTGTGTTTTCGTGCCTTCTTGCGTGTTCTTGCACGTGGTTACGGTAGCTCTCGTCCTCGTCGCACCAAGTCCAAGGCCCCTAACTATGGGGGCAACCCTCGCAAGATACCTGGTCGACACCCATGTGATAGTAGTGAGGACACATGCTGAAAATGCCAAGGGAAAGAAAGCCACGTCGTTGCAGCGGCAATAGGAAGAGCGTCTTCGTAGTGAGGAGCTTGCTAAGAAACAGAAATATGACAATCTCACCACTCTCTCGAGGCTGAACAACAATGAGTTCCGGGTCATGAGGAGGAAGCTGTCCTATGATATGGCAAATAACAGCCCGAATGCTCGTTTCTGGAGGCGTGAGCAGTACTTGATTATGACCTAGATTTATGCCCATCTGTCTGCAAAGAAGCCAGTGTGCCCGCAACGTCCTCTGGACTTTGGTTTCATGTACAGAAAAACCTAATTATTTGAGGATCTCTGGATCACCAAGAAGCTTGGGTTGCATCATCTCATGGGTTTTTAGTAGGACTAGAATATTCAGATTGTGCATCAGTTCTTTGCAACTCGATGGCTATGAAATATAGCCATCCACGTCCACATTTAAACTAGATAATATTCATACTTTTGATGAAATGTCTCTCTAAATCCTGCCACTAATGCCTAATGATCAAAGGGGTATGCAATTCTGTCTTTCTATTTTTCCCTGTGCATGAAATGACGTTTGATGATGGGAATCACAACATTAAAGTCAAATATACGAGATTTCCAACAACTCAAAGAAACCAGGAGTCGTGGAGAGGATCCAGTACCTTAAACGACCAACTATACGACCAGAATAAAATTCCGGCCATATAGTTTCCATCGACACCGCTAGGTCAAACAGAACAACTTTTGTGAAGGGGCCCCTATATAAAGAGACCTCTCGTGATGAGAAACGAGAGTCGAACAGAGCCAAAGTCGAGAACCGAAGAGCCGTCAGAGGAATAGATCTAGGTCCAATCTCAAAACCTTTCTCCACCACCATATCCATAGCCCACCACTTGTAACAGTAGATCTCATCTCCAATTGGCGGCATTGTAAGACTATTACTATCTATCTCATGATTTCCATTACAATGTTTATGATTGTTGATCTCATCTCTATGTGTGAGAAATTCTTCTTGGGCTAAGGGCTTCGGCCTAGCCATGTAGATTATGCATGTTATTTATCATAGATGGGATCATGTATTAGTTTGTATGACATGATGATTATTGTATCCTCTCTTGCCTCAATCTAAGGACTTGTCAGGTACCCAAGACCCCGAGGATTGATCCAGGTATAGGGAGTGTGAGTAATGACTAATCTGCAGGATGGGAACCCTAGTGACAGAAAGCGTAGTACGACTGTATGTGAGGGATTTACTTGGGATTAATGGTGATGTCAAGACGCATATTATCAGATCTCTTTCTTCTATGGATGAGACTAATAGGATATTGCTACAAGCGGCTGCGGAGGCGATGGCAGTTATGGATGCACTGCCCACGTATAATTATCTTGCTCTAATGATTACATGCATACTTTATTATTATCTTTTATTCCCATCAGATGTTTTGCATGGCTACAGGTGAAACCGAACGCCCTAGGCCCTCTCTCTCTCCATCATCAAAACAACAAAAGATCGCAAACTCTTGGTCCGGTAAAACAGTATAAGAATTCTAAAACTCCCGAAGGTCCGTTAAAGTAACTTTACTATGCTTTCTGCTTCCCAAGGATTCAATAACCTATGTCTACTAGGGGAAAAGAGTTATACTACATCCGTAATCCGGATCAAATGTATCACAACTCTCGTGCTCGGAGAAGGGTCCGAGATTCCTATGACTTGGATGACTGGTGAGGTTCGTTGTCAGTCCATCATCAGTGAGTTGGCTATGGTATTGGAGTATCCATTTGAGGGCAGGAATTCACCTGTTGGTCGTCGCATTCATGAGACCACCGGGCTTGAGTATAAGAAGAAGCCTCTTGCTCCTATCTACAACAAGAATGGTGTACTTGGGGAAGCAAGGAACCTAAGGCCATCGTTCCACATTGTGATCCACATGTTTCGTGAAAATATTTATCCTGAAGCGGGCAATCTTGACACTATTAGGTCTGCTTTGATTCCTCTTATGGCTCTTGATCATTCCGTGTACATCAATGGCCCTGATGCTGCTGCCACTCTCCTCGACGTCATGTATTTCATCTTCATGGAATTGGCCATCAACATTGCTGAAAAGAAGACTCCCACATATTCTCCCTATGTCATGAGGCTTGTGTTATCCACATTTGCAAAGATGAACTTGCCTTCCCCGCCCGAGGGCATGCCTATTGTTGCCCATGCCCTCTCTAGTTACAGCGTAAGGATCCCACTACCACTACAGATCCTCGTGGCTATTTTGCTCCCGTGCCAGATGATGAGATTAGAAAGGAAGAGGAGGATAGCCCTCCTGCTGCCAGCCCCGTCCGCGCTAGGAAGAAGAATGCCAACAATGCCCATATGCCATCCTTTTCTCGTGACTATGTTAAGGGGCAAATGAAGAAGGCCACCTTTTGGGAAAATATGTTGCTCTGTATGAACATTAATATTCGCAAGGGTCAATATGAAGCTTACAGGAGGGACAAGCAGATTCTAAACAAGTTTCACCAATGGGACGAGGATAGTGATGCCGAAGGATTTGGTCCGGCTCAGCCACAACCCTCTCGGACTCTCTATTATTGTTTGTGGGCTCATGGTTCTGTTGATTGATGTGTGTTTGAGGACGATGCTTCCTCTTCTCACCATCGCAAAGTCCCTGCTGATGATGACGATCAAGGTTCCGAGGAGAGCTCCAATGATGACGAGGATGATGAGTGATCCGGTTGGGGTGTGTAGTCTTGCTCTTGTCCCTTTTTGGTGTCTCGACGCCAAAGGGGAAGAAGTTGCTATTAGGTGTTGGCGTGGGATGTGCATGGGAAGTCACAAGCTCGCTGTTCATTTGATTCTTTCGCTGCTTATGAATTGTTCTTGTTTGCCTCGCTTTATTTATGGACCTATGTTGTGAATTATTTGTGGACCTATGTTGTATGGATATGTACGTGAAGACTATGTGTTAACTTATCATATGGATTCATATCTCGTGTTTGGTGAAGACCTCTTTTAATGGATGCCCTTATATATCTCTTCACCACTTTTGTTGGTTCAAGGTATGAGTATCTCCTAAACATCTTATCTCCTTGCTCTCGGGTAGGTTTGTAATATCTAGGGGGAGTGTCCTCCCTTGTTTTTGTGCACTTATATTCACATGCAAATCTATGTGTGCTCACTTCGAGGAGGGAGCTTCTCTACCTCTTGTACCCTGTGTTTGTGTATTATTTTGCAAATCCTTGTGTTGTCATCAAACACCAAAAATGGGGAGATTGAAAGGGCATTTCCTGCCTTAATGATGTTTTGGTGTTTGTTGTCAACATAAGTTAGTTTTTACCGTGTGCTAAGTTTTGCATGTTCATCCGTGAAGAGGCTCAAGACAGTGTTCTATTTTTCAAAGGTGTAGGGCTCAAATTTTAATCAAGAAAATATGCTCCGCGAGAAGATTTGGTCTGCTGCCTCCCCTGAGTCCGGAGACTTCGGGGTCCAGGTCCGGAGACTCCGGGGTCTTGTACCAGAGATTCCTGGGTCTTGGACCGGAGAATTCGGCCTTGTCTCCTGGCAAGTCTCCGCCCCCTGTTCTGCTCTCTGTATCCCTCCCCGAAGTTGGGTCTGAAGTCGCGTGCTCCACCAGAGACTCTGGGGCTAGAGCCTGGAGACTCCGACCCAGTCTCCGGCCTTGTCTTCGGGGTCCCTCGAAAATCCTCTGTACTCCCCACTGAAGTCCTGTCTGGAGTCTAGTGCATACCCCGGAGACTCCGGCCCTGAAGACCGGAGACTCCGGGGTTAGTGAAGCTACAACACCTCCTTTTCTATGGGCTATATATACCCCCTTCATCTCCAAGTGAAGGTTGCAGCTTCTACTCTCTCCTCCATTAATGCTGAGCTCCAACCTCCTAGTTCTTCATCTCTAGCCACTCAAACTTGATCCCCCTTGGGGAATCGAGGGAGGAGACCTAGACCTAGCTTTCCACCAAAGGGATTTGTGTTTCCCCACCATTTGTGTAAGTTGTTGTTGCTCTAGCGTTTGAGGAAACCCTAACTTGTTGAAGTCACCCTCCATAGCTCATCCTCGTGTGTAAGAGCTTCGAGGTCGTCTTAGAAGCCTCCAATTCAGTCGTGGAGAAGTGCCCCAATTATTTGTACAAGGTTCTGGTCGCCACCTTGAAGGCCACCATATAGTGGATCGTGTTCTTGTCGTGAGGCGAATGCGCGGAAGAATAGGGTGAGGCCTTTTGTGGCACTGGTGGTCTTGTACCGTCCAACACTCCAATGGAGACGTACTTCCCCTCAAAAGGAAGGAACTTCGGGAGAACATCTCCGTGACAACTTTCGATTACTTCTATACTTTACTCCCTTATTGTTGCTTGCTTACTTGCTTGTTTGTCATATAGGTTAACTCACCTAGTTGCATATCTAGAAAACCTACTTTGTGTCAAGCCTTAAAATTGAAAAGAAGTAAAAATTGAGTAGCCCCTATTCACCCCCATCTATTCGTTTATACCAATCTTTCATGATCATGTCACATGATGATAAAAGTCACACACAATTTTCATAATTTAATAGTTAGCATTTATAGCGTCTACATGTCCTAAAACACATAGTTGAAAAGAACAAGACATATGTGCAATGTGTCACTCAGCGTGCTGTTTCTTTCACTCCACCACGTCATTCTTATTCCCCTTTTACCCATAGATAAAGGATGTTGGTGATGCCATTTTTGTCACTCAGATACACCCCTTATCTACATACATCATACTTCTTTATATAAAAACACACTAACATTATGTCAAAGGTTTTGTTTATTGTGTGCATCCCGCATTTCTCTCATCTAACTACATTCAGTGTTGTCGAACACCTCGTGATGTGGGCAGACCAGGCATTACCCCGATGCTCCCATGATCACAAAACAATGCAGGCATCATAACCATGCTTCCAAAGTATGACAAGCTATAAGTCACACAACGGTAGATACATAACACATATCATCTCATATATACCACAACATCCATCATAGAAATTACATAGATAACACCACAATCATGTAGGCAAGCTTATACGAGCTAGAATAATGATCATATATAGGGAGATTGGATCAAATTAGCACTACAAAACACAAGTCTAGGGGGTGGAATACTCCCCTCTCATATTTGAGAGCGACAATGAGGCACTGGTGAAAAGAAGAGGCGTCCGAAGGCAATTTCGGCAGCGGTCCTCCCAACAATCTTCTACGGGCGGCAGACTGCAAACTCTGAGTTTCGCGATTTTCGATCTCCGGCTCCGTGCTTTGGAATCACGATCTGGACAATACATATAAGCGTATTTAGATTAAGACGAAGCCAAGGATGCAACGAGCGACGTCATCAGAGCAGGAGACACCAGATAGGCCCCACCATGCAGCTGTGATATCTAGCCACACCGTGGGCCCCATCACCCCCATCACGTACATGAGGTCTAGGTGCCCGAGGTCTTGATCGTGAGAAAAAATCCAGGCCCTTTTTAGTTCGCGAAGGTCCCTAAAAACACATGTTTTTCCTGTCTAGAGAGTTACTCCCTCCGTTTTAAAATATAAGAGGGAATTAACCTACACACTAAAACAAGTCTAGATACATTTTCTTCATAAACCTTTTAAAACGGAGGGAGTATAATCTAATTAAAAGGGTTCTTGTAGGAAAACCCTCAAAATTATTCTAAAACATGATTATAACAACATATATGATGCAATTATGATGGAATATGCCACAACAAAATACAAAAAACATAGATACATTTTACATGCATCATCATGTACGCCTCCATGAAGGAAAATGACGCCAGGGGCGTTGCTATTGTCGGCGTTGACCAAGGCCATGGCTAGGCTTTCACCTAGAGATACTCAACTCCCTCACAAGCGAATAGGTGGACGTCTAGACAGATCAACGGCACCTTAAGCGTCTAGATCGCCGGAGCACATAGCAGCTGCACATGACTCCTAATCGTAACTTTCTAACTTTATCTTAACTAGCGATAAAAACGGATGAAAAACAAACAAAATGGAGTGGTGTCATATTTGTTTCCATATTGTTTTATGGAAGTGAAAACGAACACCCCCCCCCCCCCCCCCAAATAAAAACATATTATCAAAAATTCTACATACCAATATAGTGTAGACCAAAAAGCAGAAAGGGGATGCTTGTCCGAACAAGTTACAAGAGGCCCCGTTGAATCACGCAAAAACTCAAACAAACCGGCAAGTTTGTTCACTAACCCCTAGCATCGCTGCTCAATGTACCGAGAAATATGGGAAGAGTAGAACCGTGGAAGCGTGTTCGAACGCACAATGAGATTGCGTGGTCGCCAGTTTTAGATGGTCACGTACTAGATTACCCGCAAAAAAAAGATTAGGCTGGTCACAGTGAAATGATTTTTTCCGTTCCGTCAGAAAAAGCTGCTCCATTTCCCTTTCTGTTTTTTTTCTAGAAGTTGTTTCTGTTTGTGTTGAGGCAATTTCTATTTCTGTATATCCATTTCGTTTCCTTGTTTTTGTCAAAATATCGCAACCTTTTCACACCATTTTTATCCCTAATCGTAATAACTTGGACGAGATCGCATTTCACCGTACCCAATAGCTGTCACATGTCCATAAATTCCTCTTTTGTGTTTTGTCTTTGTATTATGACACTGTTCATAGTTGTATTTATCATTTTCTATGATGTATATGGATCAAATTTGGGTTCAAAATTTCATAAGAATATATGATGTTATGAATATACGTTATTGATTCGCTTAACTGACACAGCAATATGAGGCGCATAACTTTTTTTAGGAGAATATAGGAGGCCCATAACTAATAGTGTATACTCCAAGCACAAGATCGATTTTCATAACAGATGTTAAAAAAACAATTTATACAAGAACAGTAGGCCCATGACGAATACTACTAGTACACTAGGCTGAAATAGCAGGTTGGGCCAAATGACCTGTATATATCACCATTCTTCAGTGTCACCACGAAACAACTAGGCAGAAGGCGGCAACACCCCTAGGCTACGCTCCATTTCCCCTGCCCTTCCCGCCATCGAATTTCGCCGCCGCTCGTGGATTCGTCTGCGTGCTGCCGTGCTGCGTCGGAGACGGAGATGGAGGTCGACATGGACATGCCAGATCCGGGGGAGCTCGAGTGGATGGAGAGCAATGGCCTCCTCCCGGAAGAAGAGGAGTACGCCTACTTCGACGACCCCGAGGAGGGCTTCCTCCCGGCCGCCGGCGTCGCGAGCAAGCCGCAGGCCCCGCCGCAGGAGGCCGCCGCTTTCCCTGCAAAGCCCGCAGGTACGCATCGCTCTCCAGCTCGACGAATCACAAATCTAAGCCTGGATTGGCTCGATGCTGAATCAGTCGGCCAAATTGTGTACGAAGAGGAAGTGTCGGAAGCAAATCTGAAGCGGCCTCCTCCCCCGCCTCCACCGGAGCAGGAGGAGGAGAGGAGCAAGAGGAGGAACGTGGGCCTGGAGGATTCGGTGGACGAAGACTGGCTGCGGTACTCGCCCCCTCCCGCCGTTGAAGTCGTCGCCGAGAAAACGGCATCCCGCTTCGCATCGGAGATCCAGGGGGACTCTATGCCCGTCACAGCGCCCAACGGAGAGAGGGTTTATGCCAAGCTCGCGACGGAGAAATTGGTTAGCGAGGTAACTGAGGGAGCTACGCGACGGGCTTCAGTTTCGAATCCCAACCACACGGGTTAGTTGCTGTACTTCGATTTTGCGCTCTTAATCATTTTTCTCGAGAAATCAAGACTCGTTTGATTTTGTTTTTAATACACACCTTTGTTCTCCTGCAGGGCTTCTATCTGAATCCTTTCATTCACTAACGATGCAAGCGGAGCAAGATGCTCTAGCAAAGGTACATATCTGAGATGTGTGTGCAGATCATTAACTTTAGTCAATAGATGATACACCTGGATTGGTTTACTGCATCATCATATTCTGGCTAGTATGAAGCTTCTACAAACAGCAAGCTAAATGCTTATTTGGGCTTTTTTCTTCTTCTAAAAACAATGATTATTTCGGCAATAATAGGGAAACCATTAACAGATATAGTAGACTGCTCCTTAAAGAAAAATGTGGTAGCTAATATGAATAGCGTATAGGTACTTAATAGCCAGTATCTTAATTTACTGGTTTCCTAGGGAGATACTTAATCCTATTATCCCCAAAATAGAGAATGTGTAGTATTTTTCTTTATCATTTTTGGACTTCACAGCAGAAAATTACCATGCGTAATTTCAGATATCATGATTCTACTATTTTTGGAGCTTGAAGTTAAAAAGCAAATTATTGTTCTTAAATTGGAAAATTGCAAGGGCAAGCCTGGCACAGTGGTAGAGCACCTCCACTTGTGTCCTGGAGGTCCTGGGTTCAAATCAGCCTCTTTGCATAAAAAGCAAGGGAAAGGCTGCTTAGAAATTCCCTTCCCCGGACCCGTAATGTGTGGGAGCTTTCAGCACTGGGTACGCCCTTTTGAAAATAGCACTAAGCACTGGGAATCTGACAATTCTATTTTTCTAGCTATTATGCCTGAGTAAGGGCCTGACTAAGGCATTGTTATGTTTGCTACTAGTGCCATGTTAACTGCTGCAATTCTAGGCAACAAGTAGAACTATCTTACTAATCTATCTTTTGTAATGTGTACGAAGGCCTTGCTAGAAAGCACAGACACACAATATGTCGAGGGTTGTCCAGTGACTCCGGTAGTTACAGAACAACTCTGGGTGGAGAAGTATGCACCACACTCTTTCACAGAGCTGTTAAGTGATGAGCACACAAACAGGGAGGTAAATAGCCATTCAATTATCTTAAGAAATATATTTACGTGTAGACTATTCTGTAAGAATTTCTGCTTGAACTTTTTTACTTGGCCGACCTTGTTCAGGTACTTCTATGGTTGAAACAATGGGACTCCTGTGTGTTTGGTTCCCATATTCGGGCTACAAGTGATGATACTTTATCTGCCTTACGTCGGCATTCTTGTGCCATCCAAAAGAACTCAAGTAACAGAAGTTTCTTTTCCAAGATGAAGGGAGGCTATGTCACGAGTCAAGATAGCATGCCCCAAAATGAACCTGGTAGCAACTCAGAAGATTTGAAAAACAACTTCAACAAAAGGCCTTCTGTCGATAATGCGCCAGAACAAAAGGTGGGTTGGTACCAGTTATTTCAGTTGTGTTTTGTGTAATTGCTGCAGGCTGTGTCTGTACTAAGATGTTGCTGGTTTGATTTTTATTTGAATAACCTCCGTATGTTGCAGGTGTTGCTATTATGTGGTCCGGCTGGCCTTGGGAAGACAACACTTGCTCATGTGGCAGCCAAACATTGTGGCTACCATGTTGTGGAGGTTTAAATATATAATCAACATTATAATTCGTTTATTTTTGGTAACTTCTGTTTGATTCGATGTGATCATGCATAATTGCACTGCTTAGTCACTCCTTATGGGAGTATACACTTTTTATCTGCTATATGATTAGTGTATCAGATATATCTGTTGTCATCCTTCTGAATTGTCTTCAGTTCTGTACACATCATCTAGACACAACTAGATATCTTTGAATATGATTTTGGTATTTTATACACCAGAAAGCTATAAGTATCAGTCTATTGCATCCCTTTGAGACCTTTGGTGACATGCCCTTTAGCAACATTCCTCCAAACTCCATTTTAATATTGCTTCTTGTTAGTTATTGTTGCGTAGCTTGCTATTGGTCTATAGTCTGGCCCTCAGCTGCTTATCGCTACCTGACTACAAACTCTGTACATTGCTTATGTTAAATACTGCATACATGTAGATAAATGCCAGTGATGATCGTTCTGCTTCATCCATTGAACCAAAAATTCTTGATGTAGTTCAGATGAACTCTATCATGTCAGATTCTAAACCCAAGTGTCTGGTGAGTTAAGCTATGCTATCAGACTGTTAAATTACTTTCCCCACATTCTGTTAAGTTCTGTTGACTTGTATAGGTAATTGATGAAATTGATGGAGCGCTTGGTGATGGAAAAGGGGCCGTTGAGGTTATTTTAAAGATGGTAAGTTGGCAACGTCCTAGTCCTCGCTCATACAATGATTTTTCATCATTTTTATTTTATCTCATTTTTACTCGTTCCCCCTTTTGAACATTAATTCCCTCCTTTTTTTTTCCATAAAAGGATATTCTGAGTTGTTGTGCAGTTGAGAACCTAGAAAGGCTATTCTCCGCAATAATAATGCATTTCTGTGATTCATGGACCATTAAGTTTTTTCGGTGCAGATCAATGCTGAAAAGAGCAAAAATTCTGACACAAGTACCAATACTGATGAAACTCCAGTACAAAAGGCTTCTTCAAGGAAAGGTCATAAAATAGCAAAATTGTTGAGGCCTGTAAGCAATGATGTTGTGCTGTCACTTGCCATCATTTTCAATTTTAGTGCCTTCATAGAGAATTAAATCATACAATGTAATTTACAGATAATTTGTATTTGCAATGACCTTTATGCTCCAGCCTTGAGAAAACTACGCCAAGTAGCCAAGTAATGTTTTCTTCTCCGTAAATTCTTTTATTTTTGTGCAGGCCTTAAATTGCTTAAACTTATAAGGATTTGTGTAACTTTACAGGGTTCATATTTTTGTGCAACCAACAATTAGTCGTGTGGTGAACAGGTGTTGTAAATGGCTAAATGCACTTAACTCCAACAGTCTATCTTAGTATGATACATTTGTTCACAAATAAGTTTCACTTGTTTAGGCTCAAGCACATATGCAAAAAGGAAGGATTCAAGACAAGTTCAATTGCCCTTTCTGCCTTAGCGGATTATACCGGTACATTTTCTTTTGCCCCATTCAAGCCAGAAGTATGCTTAATATTTGTGCATAATTATATGTCTATTTTTCCTATAACAATAGCAGAACGAAGGTACTGTAGTTAGTTAATGCACATGTGATATCTCCGTCACTGCTAGTACTTGTAGTTCTAGAGTCTTCTTCCTATGTTTAAACAAAATGATAGTTCTGGACTCCTAGAAATATCTGTTCAGCAAAATTTACCAGATTTTCGGCCAACCAAACACCTGTAGTGTATGTCTCATTAATTAGTTTAATTGTGTACCAAAACACTCAACATATGACATAACTGTTAGTATCTTTGTTTACTTTGAACTTCCTATATTGTGTGTTCAGATTAACTGGATAGCTATATCCTATGTTTGCCTAGTTAACTGGATAGTTCTATCTACGATTCTAGTGCATTTAACTAAAATATCCTTATACGCTGACATACTTTGGGATGCCTGTTTTTATGCTTCCCAGATACGCATGATCCTCACTGTAGTTTATGTAAATTGACTCCGCGCTATGCTGGCTGGCTAATGCTTTTGTCTTGGAACTGGAACCTGTTATTTTGCCATTTGTAGTCCTGCTTCTTTTGCTTGTGTTATGCACCTATGTATCACACAACTGAGGATGGTACATATATAATACTCCCTCTGTTCCATATTAGTTGTCGCTGATTCAGTACAACTTTGTACTAAATCAGTGACAATTGTTATGGAACTGAGGGAGTACCGGAGTATTGTTTTATTTGATGACATGACTGGTTAGCTCATAGAGATTAGACTAAGTGAGCAAAGCGTCCCTGCAGAATGTGACATTCGATCATGCCTGAACACACTTCAATTTCTGAACAAGAAAAGTGAGGCACTAAACATTGTAAGTGAGCTGATTGAGATAGCCACCTGTTGGCTGATGGTACTGTTTACCGGATATGTTGTCCATTTCTAATTGATATGTGTGCCATTGAGCAGTCAGGGTTTGAGTCACAAGTCATTGGACGGAAGGACATGTCAAAAAGCATCTTTGATGTTTGGAAACAGGTCTGATGTTTTCTTACGTTAATGCCTTCTCTGTATCTTGTTTATTTGATTTGCTGCGGATACCATCATTGGCAATCGATAAATGTATCCTGGTATGGAAATGAGTGCAAAGCCTAAGTTCACAAGGCAATCCACGTCAGAGATTGCTGCTAGCAATGTTTCATGCAAAAAATAATTTCGCTCATTTTTCAATTTTTCATATAGCAAGTTTGCTTCACAGGTTCTTCAGAAGAAAAAACCCAAGCGGGCAGAAATGGCTGATAGTCATGTGAGTGGAGACAAGGACATTGGTTCTCTCTTCTCACTCATATCTAACCGGTAAACTTTATTTTTGTCTACTCCAAACTTTGTTTGTACATGAACTTGCTTCACTTTCTTATTATGTAATATTGCACTTGCAGTGGTGATTATGATATTACTATGGATGGGATTCACGAAAACCTCTTAAGACTCTCTTACCATGACCCAATGTTGCAAAAGACGGTATTAATTCTAACTAATCATACACTGCGTTTGATTTTTTTACTCTTCATGCACCCACACTTCAAATTAAGTAGAGGCTAGGATGGATCCTTAATGTGTGGACCTTGTGCATCCAACATTGCGCCTTCTCAGGGAGAGCTCATTGATTTCTTGCTTTTGTAATATATTGCGAACTTACTGTAGCTCAAACCACCTTAGGTGAAATGCCTTGATGTACTTGGAGTTTCTGATTCTTTGACGCAATATGTTTACCGAACACAGCATATGTCAATCCAAGGTACTATGTGACTGTTTATTACCTTCTTTTTGTATAAATACTGGACTAACTTAAATAGTTTATCTCTATACTTCAGCATATCAACCTTCTATTGCCATCACTATAAGCCGTATGGTTGCTCAAGTTGAGAAGCCAAATATTGAGTGGCCAAAAGCTTTGCAAAGGTATTTTTTACACATCAATAGCTAATAGCTATACATTCCGGGTTAATGTGGATATGTCTTTAGGTGCCGAACAATGCTTTTGGAAAAGAAGGATACATTGAAGACCTGGCAAAACCGAATGTCACCGCTCATATCAAGGCACCTGTCCGTGGAATCTTTTGTTGAAGACATTGCTTCCCCCTTTTTACATATTCTTTCCCCATTGAGTTTGAGACCTGTAAGTTCTCACTCAGCTTACCGTGTTTTTCTAATGCTCGATTTTCGAACATCCCTTTAGGCTTGGCACACAGTAATTTGTCCTTAAATTCATATTGGTTTGTAAGACCAAGAATTATAAGCAAGGATTGAATGACAAAGTTATCTTTGCACCGCCCTTACAAAAAATATTATACAAATTACCCAAAAGTGAAAAATGTTTGAATTGGTGTCAATATGTGTACATGGCTACTTTTGGACTTGGAATATGTGGAGGGTTAGATGTTGGAGTTGAACACACGTAACCTGGGCCTCTTATATAAAGGCACTACGGGGTAGCCAAAATAGATTAGATGAAGCTGGTAGGCTAAACTCAAAATCACGAAGGAGATGGTCTGGGTGCTGTGGCAGGACTGACAGACGGGTCATGGTATGGTGGCCGAGATGTGTCTGCTGGTCTCGGTGGTCTTGTCACCGATTGTACTATCTTGATTTAGTACATGGGCAGGAGTGCCGTGGTCAAGCACTGGAGATGTAGGCGTTGATTGCTCAACCTCGTTAACAAATCTCATCTCAGTCTACTTTCTACAGTGGTCTAATTGCACAAAACTCTAACAAAAATGAACCTACCTAAAACAAATTTATCAAGCAAGAAAGGAGTTGAACTTCCTGGAAGGACCCTATGTTAATCCAATTTTAGTACGGAGTAGTTTGGAACCTGCGGATTTCCATGTCATTTTTTCGAGAAAACGCAAAAGCTTTGGATAGTAAAAAAGGGTTCAGTCAAGCCTGGAGGGGCCACACCCAAGAATACAACAGGAAATAAATCCTAAAAGTTAGGCTGCCTGCAACAAAGCAGGAAGTCATGCTCCCACCACTGCCCACTATCCGGCCTCCTCCTTGTTTGTGTCAAGTAGACCAGCGATGCCGGGGTTGCGCACCCTAAATATGGACATGCAATTACAATTTTTTTATTTGCTTTATATATTTCCAACCCTGTTTGGTTTCTAACAGTGCATAATCTATTCAGGTGGCACTGAATTTGCAGTCAGAGAGGGCAAAAAATGAACTCATGCAGCTGGTTGATACTATGGTTTCTTACTCGGTTACATATAGAAACACAAAGTTTGAACCTCAAGAAAGAGCAAATGGATATTCTGTGCCAACTGATATTTCTTCACTCTCTCTTGACCCTCCTATCAGTGATATCATAAGCTTTAAGGTTCTTTTCCAGTCTTTTTATTGGTTTATTTCACATTTCTTCTCTTTTCTCACTGCTTGACAAAGCTGCTGATGTCAGGGCTATCAATCCGAGCACATTGGTCTCTCTTTGGCTGTGAAACAGGTCTTGGTGCATGAGGTTAGTAGTACTAAACTTCTATGCGTTGAACCCTTTAGTCCTGTATCTTGCTTGTACTTAAGTAACTTCTTTGACCTGATATTAACAGTATTTTGTTTCTATGCAACACTTTCCAGCTTACAGTTTGTTGTTCATAATTTCCTGGCAAACTATATTGAACCTGTATGCATGAACTCTGGCCAGACCATGTTGTGTTACTATACATTACTTGAAAAACTGATTGCAACCATATGACATTGAGTTAGTATGTTATCTGCAGTGTAATGTATGTGAACGGCCTGATTTCAAATGTCAGCTGCTATACAGCAGCTATTTTGATTGTTTCTAGACCCATGACTTGCTTTCTTTTGGGGGACCAGACTTTAGACTCTAGTGTCTGTTATATAATTTAGGGAAATCCATTTTGAACCCTAAACTATTGTACTTGGTCAACCCTAAACTATGAAACAATTTATATTAAATCCTGAACTTTCTAAAATCATTTAAAATGAACCCTAGAATGGTTTTATATTTAAGACTTTCAGAAAATATGTGCAAGATGATAACCCTGCAGAATTCATCAAAAATGTATATCTATGTCGACGACAAAGCCATTTATCTATTGTGTTTTTATGCAACACAGATGATCATATTAGTTGGTGACTTCTTTTTCTGGCTCTCACTTTATAGCATTCTCCACACCCACCGGACTGTTTTAGGTATTTTTAGAATGTCAGAAATGAAATCACTCTCCAGACCTTTACCCTGGTTATTTAGGGTGGTTTCACAAAGTTTGTGAAAAAAAATCGTGCATGCAGGGGAGCCTATGGATTGAAAACCTGCAAAAAATCATCAAAATATGACAAATGTACGGAAAGAGACAAGATGACTATTTATCTTGTTATTTTTTGCACATCACACAATTAGTGATATTTTGTGATGAAATTTGCATGTTATATATTCCTAGCACTTGTACATCTGTGAGTGTCTTCACATTTTTTGAAGCGCCCAAAACGCAAAACCACTAGCCAAAAACCGGGCTAAGGTTCAAGTTGAATGGTTTAATAATGTCCTGGGTTGGTTCAATTCGGACCAGGCACCATAGTTGATGGCATAAAATGGACTCAACTTTAACGGTACTCCACAGTTACATATTGTTGTAACTCCTATATGTATTCTCTACAATCTCTTGCTGCCAGGAGCCTTCATGTTGGGAAATGTCACATGAGGAACACAAAAGGAGATTATGCTATTGTTCATGTTAACATCTGTTGTTCTCTTGCAGGTAGAGAAGCAAAAGATCATCAAAGATAGCGGGGGAAAATTGTTGAACCAAAATAGTGAAGGACTTAGTAGTGAAGTTTCAACAGTTACATGCCAGGAAGCAGCAGCTGTTACCGCATTGGATTATTCCAAGGGTAGCTCTAAGCTTAAATCAGCTACACTTCCAATGCAGTTAAACTCAGCGTCTAGTTTGAGGGGTAAAGACATGGCACCTGCAAAGAAACTCTCAAGTCGCCCAACTGATTTCTTTCAGAGGTAATGCAGCAGTTATAATTATTTTCAAACACCACTGCAATTGCAAGGCATTGACCACCTGTTTTCCTCGACAAAAAACAGCTTCAGGAAAGAAAGACCAGCAGGTGCAAAGACTCATAATGATGCAGCGTGGCAAGGGGCAACAGTTCAGAGGGACTTGCGCCCTCTGATCTTCAAATACAATGAGGTTTGTGTGTTTTTCATACCATGATTTCTGAAGTGATATAAACTTTGACCAGTCTATAATCATCTTTGTGTGCTCATTATTATAAATTTGAAAACAATGGCAATCTTGTAAAAGAATATAAACTATAATATTGTAAACTATCGTTGGCCGTTTGTCCTATAGAAGTACCACATCATGTTTTATTTTTGTATAGAGGCTAGAACACCTCCTAAGAGAACATGCTTGCTCCATTTTGCAAATTAAATTATGGAACTACTCCCTTTGTTCCATAATATAAGATGTTTTAGCTTTTGTGAAGGCAATGTATCTAGACATCTTTTAGTGTGTAGGTTCACTCCGAATCTACACACTAAAAGTTGTCTAAATACATTCGCTTTACAAAAGCTAAAGCATCTTATATTTTGAAACGGAGGGAGTAACTAACTGAGTGTGCTATGGCTAGTCGGTCACATGGTGCTTGCATGTACTCCCTCGGTTCCAAATTAATTGACGCAGCTTTGTCTGTCTAGATATGTTTTAGTGTGTACATACATGTGTATCTAGATAAAACCGCGTCACTTAATTTGTCACGGAGGGACTGGTATTTAACTGCATGGAATTCCCTGTTTGTGAATTGATCCCGTGTGATTTAGTTTTTGACAAATTACCCGGTTATTTTTATGTCTTGGCTCTGTAGTTCTTTGGAACAGATTGATCTTGGACCCTTAAATGCTTCTCGTTGTAGGGTCACCATTATCTCATGAATGTGATTCTTTGCAGGGCTACACGAATGCCGTTAAAAGACCAGTGAAAGTCCGCGACCTTCTGCTCTAGCTAGGTGCTTTTGACCTGCAATTTGTCATGTAAAGTAATGTTTTCTTCTATATTAACTGTCATTTATTTTGACTAATATACTAGTTGGATCTTTCTTGAAAGAAACATTCGGTACTGTCTTACAACTAATTTTATTGTTAGAAGGCAAAAATCTGTAAACGGACATTGCAAATGTCTTGTGGAAAAAAGATGCTGACATGATCTTGATTTAAGGGGTTAGTCTGTTGTGCTATGTTCATTCTACAGTTAAGAAAACAGTCCACCTACAGTTTGCCGACGCTTTTTCTGTTGTGAACTTGTAATGGAACAATTTCTTGGTATCCAACGGAGAGCTTAAAATGAGATTGCCGTAACCCAATGGAGATTAATGTGTCGTACCTTGCTGGCGAGCTCATCCCAGATTATGAGTACAACCCAATGTGGATTGAATGAATTTTTTCAATCACTTTTTTATTTTATTTTCATCACGCTTTGTGACAAGCAGGCAACTCTTTACCAACTGGTATGAACGGAAATCGTTAGCACAAATATGTTTAATACTTGAGTCAGAGATTTTGAATTTAACCGTGGCTCGTTTGGACCCATTTGTACTGGAACCACAGTAGCGATTGTCATAATACTTGCTGAAATTTAATTTATCAGCTCAAAATAGCCCTGCTTTTTGGTCAAATCAATGTATGTAGACTACATGAATGATCCATACGTTTTTTTTACATATTGGAAACGAAGGTTCTACTAAAGATGAAGGTTTTTATGTGGTTCCTCTTATCACACTGAATAATTTGGTGTTTTTTTAATCAAGATGAAACAATATAACATTTGTTCATTACATGTTCTTTTGCGAAGATTATATGATCGCATTATTCATACTAGACCCTCTCTGCACCACGAGGGCGCAGCCATAGGCAGAAAGTTGGATGATTAAATGCATTCGGCTATTTCTTTATATATGTGGTAGAAAAACTTTAGCTAGCATGATAAACGTTAATGTTTAGAGTAGAAATCAATATAATCACCTACCCAAGGCATGACTTAGCAAGTAGATAAGGCGCGTTACATTCTATAGAGATAAATTTTGAGCCATCTAACGTAGACTATATTTTCTAACATCGATGTTTGCTCTGTTTGATGGCTAAGCGACCGGCCTCTCCTATTCACATTGCAACGGGCTCTTTACACGAGCCTTGCGAATCTTCCTTATCTTCCACAACGGCTCTCTGCCACGTTGCAACTACTCTTTATAGAGGTATCTTTTTTCCACGTCTCTTCCAAAACGGCTCTTCACCACACTGAAATGGCTATCGGTTCTAACCTCGTAAGGCTCTTTCCACTAGCCTCGAGAAGCTCCTGTCGGTTCCACCACTCAACGGTTCTTTCATTTCGCCTCTATATTCCTCGGATGAGAGGAATCACCACCACTACCTCTCCTAGCCCTCTTCCTTCACATGCATCTTTGCCATAGCCACTGCAAGGGCGTTGCCCTGCCTCGCCTTTTTCCCGCGTTCTGTATGGTTACCTGTGCTTCTTCTGATCCAGCCCGTCCTACCAGTGCGTCCTACCAGTGCTCCACCAAGTCCCCAAGTGGACCGATGACCCGTGCATGAGCCAAACTCCTAAATGATAAGGTGAACTCGCTCCTCTCTATGTGTGACTTTGACTCTACCTTGGATGGATTGCTACTCTATAATAATGCTCTGTGTATCATTAGGTATGAGCCCCAAGAGCTATGCCAGGTTGGACCATCATCACACTGAGACAAAAATGAAGACCCTGAACCAGGCGAGCAGGCACACTGAGTCCACAACTAGAATCAACCAGACGAACCGATGCCAGCTCCGGGGAACCCAACCCAAACTAGCGCCCCGCCGAAATGGCCTTCGGTATACCGATTCGAAAAAATCAGAGCCAAACCGGTGACGCCGAACTGAATCTGGCGCCAGGTCCGATGCGCTGACTTGACCCCGACCCAATGTCCGGCGCCACCAACTTAACAGCTAGTTTCAGCCTGTCTGCACATAGATTTCGGTTTGATGCCCTGAAATATTCCCTTTACCTACCCATTCGCCCCAAGTTCTATAAATATCCCCTATGGCTCATCCTTTTTCTTTTAGACTTGATAACAGAACTAGGAAATCCTAGAGTGGATCCAATCTAGTTTTGGTCTCATCTTCCTTCCAAGGAAGCCATATTATCACCCACCTCTTTGGACTTTGGCTTGGCATCCAAGTTGTACAAGGCCTTCCCTTTGCGTGATCTCTAGGTGAAGTTATCAAGATTCTCACCGAAGTTCTTATTCCTCTCCGATTGGGATTGAGAGAGTTATTTGTTCAATATCGATCCTATGGATTGTATTGGGCCGGTAGTCACCGAAGTGAGCCAACGACTTGTATCGTGTAACATGTTGGGTTTTGTGTGTGTTCATCATGTTCTTCGTATGGAGTGAGTCCACCTCCGCCTTTCTCTCCCTTTTCCCTCGCGAATCCCTCGACTTCCCCTAAGAACCGTGAAAGATCGGGCCAACCCTGTGGTTAACCCACAACATTTTGGCATCAGAGCCTTAGTTTTATCACGGATTTCTCTTCGATTTAGTCTTACCATCATAAATTTGATTTTTTCCAAAAAATAACCGAATTTTGACCTCAGATCGATATCTGGATTTGGTGAGTTTTGAGTGGCTTTGGTATGTGGATATCTTGCTTTAGGTTCCGATCTATGTTCCTTGCCCTTCCTTGGCCTCAATTTTGGTCAATTTGCCACCAAATCGACAGATCAAAGTTTTAGAGTTCATCACAAGCTCGAAGCGGGTCTACCACTGAACTGAACTGGCGAGCAATACGGTGTGCCGGCCTCATCACCAATCAGTTAGGAGCCAGCTCCGGCGCTGTCGGTTTGGCCGCTAAAAATTTTCTGCACATCAAAATTTTGACAGATTTCCTTTTATTTGTTTGTGTTTCGTGTGCGTGTCTTGATACTAATAACAAGCTTCCACAAATCACCACTCGTGCTCTTTGACACCACGAAACTCGAACATCCACCATCGGTTGCAAGTTCGCCATCAATATTAACAAATGTATAACTTGTTCCACCCTTGTTAACCCCATATCTCCATGTGTGTGTTACCTATCCCGTCGAGAGTGGCTCATTTTGAAGGGAATATGGCCGAGAGACAATAATAAAATGGTTATTATCTTATTCCATGTTTATGATAAACGTTTATTTCTCATGTTTGAATTCTATTAACCAAAAACGTTAATACATGTGTGTCTAAAAAATAAACAAGAGTTCCTAGTAAAGCCTCTTAATTAACTAGCTTGTTGATTAAATGATGATCAAGGTTTTCTGATCATGAATATTGAATGTTATTAATAACGGGATCACGTCATTAGGAGAATATGAACATACACCCAAAGTAAGTATAGAAATACGATCAAGCTATTAAGTTTACATTGCTATATCAAACACATATAAAGTATCCTATTCCTTAATCCTTAGGCCATGAGATCATATCAATCACTAACACCGGAAGAGTAATTTGATAACATCAAACATCACACCGTAACATGGTAAATATAAAGGTGAGTTTGAGTACTCTAAAAGTATTAGTTGAGAGGATCAAGATTGGGATTTGTCCATGATACGTCGTAAACGTATCTATAATTTTTGATGTTCCATGCTTGTTTAGTGTCTACTTTGCTTTGCTTTGTCTTTTCTTTGAGGTATTTTTATATGTTTTCTGGCCTAACCTATTAACAAGATGCCATAGTGCCAGTTGCCTGTTTTCTATTGTTTTTGGTTCCAGAAAAGTCAGAAAATGAATATTCTCGAAATTGAACGGGACAAAAACCAAAGTCAATATTTTACTGTAGGAAACACGGAGCCAGAAGACGAGACAGAGAAGGGACTCGAGGGGTCCACACCCCCTGTCCGTGCGGCCAGGCCTGGCCGACGCCTAGGAGGGGGGAGGGTGCGGCCACCTCGGGCACCCCCTCGGCCTCGATGGTTAATGGGAATTTTGAGTGTAGATTCCACTTAATCAAATGGGATATGAGTGGGCATGAGTGGATGCTCCACTCACATGAAGAGGGGAGAGGTGGGGGCACACCCATGGTGTGTGGCGCCACCACCTTCCCACTCCCCTATATAGGGTGAGCGCACTTTACCTCACGCTCTCGTACAAGCATCTCTCTCCCTCCTCCCATTGGCTTTCAGATTAGCGGAAGCCCTGGCAAAATAGTTTTCTCTGGCAGATCTACTACTTTCACTGCCCTGTTGGATCGAGAGAATGAAGGTCGTTGTCAATCTGTATGTGCGATCGAGTATGGAGGCTCTGCTGGATTGCAGTGCTCGTCAACACGATCTTGAGATCGACAAGTGTTCGTCTACATCACCTACGAGATCTGATGTTGATAAAAACTTCCGATCTTCAAGGGTAAGTTTTTTTGGATGATGAACTACTCGTTACATGCATCTTTTAGATTAGATCTTGGCACCTTTGATGTTCTTACTGTAGGATTTTTTCATTTTCTATGTAGTGAACCCTTCACATTTTGTGTTTTCCCAAGCATTGCACACTTGTCCTTGGATAGTGATAGTGTGTGAGCAAAATCAAAAGTTGACTTAATGGCATAAAGAGACATCAAAATAAAAAATATAAAAAGAAAAATAGAATGAAATACAAAGTCTCCTAATACATAGAGACTCTCAAAGCTTGTAAGCAAGAGAAAAATAGTGACCAAGGAAAGTGGATAATTCCAGTTCTTTTACTCTTTTGGCAAACGAGCTATGGTCTCCTTATGTTGGCACGACATCGAGCATGGTTTTGTAGGACATTTTGTTGCTCATTTTCCATAGTCGTCCTAACCCCACTTATCTCCACATGTGTGTATAGATAGGTCCCCGTGTCTTTTTGGATCGTTACCTTTTGCATTTGATCTTTAGATTTTCTCCACTTATTACAATATCCTTGTCTTTTGATCTTTTCGTTTGGTTTTCCACCATTCTAACTCATCCACCATAAGCTTTTTGAGTGTTTTGTAGATTTTAGCGTGAGGTTTCCCTTTTTCCCTTCGTTTTGCAAATCTTTTGGTTCGCAAGTGTGACTACTTGTCCAATATGACCTCGTCAAGGTAAGGTGAATGGACTAACCCTCCCCACAAATTCCACTTCTATATACAACACTTAACGTGGTCCGTGATGGATAAGAATAGAGAAAGTATCCAAGCTAATGCGGACGAGGAGGGTCCATACATGACTCACAACAAGCACTTCATAGTGGAACAAGATTTCAAGCAACGCTTTGAGGCCATTGAGACGCACATCGATGAACAATTTGAAGAAGTTCGACTAGAGTACAAGAACATGGATCGACGCATGGACGACTTCGGCCAACATATGAATTCTATGAACCATAACTTTGGTCATCGATTCGAAGCTCTCCGATGCTCCATCGCCACCTTGCTTCTTGACCTCAACACCACTCAAGTACTTGAAGTTCTTCACGACATCATTCTCCACATCGACCTGACCATCATGTAAGTGTTCATGGCGATATGATAACCCAATCTCCGAACAAGAGAGCTCTTCGCAACATATACTGTCTCCAAGGCGAGCGGCAAAATCAAGCTATTACGGTGACTCATCTTCAAGGGCCAACTCAAGGCATGGAGAACACCGTCATCATGCAAGAGCACTCATTATTTGAGATGAACCACCCGTGAAGCACCTCAAGTGCGACGTAAAAAAAATGATCATCCTCAAGACCTTCACTCGACCACAAGTGCTGAGATAAATGAAGAATATCAAGCACGCCATTGATGTGAAGATCTCAAATATACTCCAAGACTCCATCATCGACAAGACCGCCATCATCAACACAATGGTCATGATGAGGAGCAACAAACGCACAAAAACCATGCGCATCACCATCACCATGATGAACCAAATGCTCCAAGAAGAAATGAAGATCAGACACAACCTTGTCAATAACCTAGGTGTGAGTCTCAAGTACCACTATCGCGCCACGTGGACAAAGCACCTCAACAACGTTGTGAGGTATGGGAACCTCAACCACGACAAGAGGCCCAGGCACCATAACCTCAAAATGCGGCATAACAACCACAACAACGCTGTGAAGCTCCACCTTAACAACAAAGGCAATGAGCCAATCACCATGAACAACCTCAAGCACGTTAATATGACCGAGATCCGTATGATGATCCAAATGATATCTCCAACAACGAGAACAAACACCACTAACGACGTCATCCTCCAAATACAAATCATCATCATCACAATCACTAAGATGAAGAAAATTTTGGTAGGCTCAAATTCATGATACCTAAGTTTCAAGGCTCCTATGATCTAGAAGTGTACCTCTCATGGTAACTCAAAGTCGACAAGATATTCCGCATGCACAACTATAGTGAAGAGAATATGATGGCTATGGCATCCATCGAATTTGATGATTATGCAAATATTTGGTGGGAACAAATCCAAACCACACGCCAAGATATAAGACAACCTCCTATCAACACATGGAGAGTGATGAAGGAACATATGCACTCCTGCTTTATCCCGTCACATTACATAGGATGCCTCTTCAAAAAACTCCAAAAGCTCAACCAAGGGACAAAAGTGTGGAAGAGTATTTCAAAGAAATGGAGCTTCACATGATTTGAGCCAACACCCAAGAGCGTGGCGAACAAACCATGTTACACTTCTTGTCCGGTTTGAACCATCCAATCAACCACATCGCAGAGTTCCAACCCTTCAACAACTTGGTAGATATTTTGCATAATGCCACCAAGTTCGAGCTTCAAGTGCAAGAGGACCTCAAATATGCTAAGAAAAAGGCACTCTTTGCCAACAAGACTGATTCAACCGCTCCTTTGACAAGTTTTAAAGGGAACACCTTAAGCAATTCAAAGTCTCCTTTCAAGCCAACGTCTACACAAGGCAAACCTCCAACAAATGGTAAGCCACCAACATCCATAGCGGGCGACTCATCAAGTAGAAAAGTGGAATGTTACAAGTGTGGAGAAAAAGGACACAAATCATATGCATGTGGCAACACCAAGGTCATGATCATCAATGACTGGAGATCACGAATCCTTGAGCGAAGATGAGTTTGAAGGAAGATCAAAAGATGCCCCAACAAGAATGACATGGATATAAATAATCAAGATATTATCATGTGTGAGCATGATGCAAGACCATCACTTGTCGCCATTGAAATAACATTTCTTAATCCCTAGTGTTTTGCGTGTTAGATAACAATATCAAGGATTATTTAATGTGTGTTGAAGTGTTGCAGCTCTCCGGGAAATGTTTCGCCTTTGGGGGCGGATAATCCGCCCCTCCCTCTTCCCAAGAGTGCGCGAGCCCCAGAGAGGGGGCGGAGTTTGTGGCCAGATTTCCGGCCCCTGCCGGATTGTCCACCCCTTGGGGGCGGACAGTCTGCCCCCTCGAGGATTTCCTTCAAGCCAAGGCATGCGTCGCTCTCTGTATGGGGGGCGGAGTTTCCCTCGGACTGTCCGGTCCTTGGGCGGACTTTCTCCCAAGGGCAGATAGTCCGCCCCTGGTAGGGGAGGATAATCCCCCCCTGGAATTTTCTTCAAGTCAAGGTTGCGTCACTCTCTGTATGGGGGGGCGGAGTTTCCCCGGAGTTTCCGTCCTGGGGGGCGGTTTTTCTCCCTAGGGCGGATAGTCCGCCCCAAACGGGGGCGGATAATCCGCCCCCAAACTTCTCCAATGTCTTGTTCTGGGCAGGGGGTATTTAAGCATGTCTTCCCCCTCTGTCCAGAACCCTTGATTGATTCGAAAAAGAAAAGACCTGACCTGCAACCTTCATCCAAGAGAACTCCACCAAGATCCACTCAAAGGCTCCGTCCATTGGGAATCAAAGGAGGAGGACTCGATCATCATCAACTACAATCAAGCGCTTCATCTCCTCTCCATTCATTTGGAGAACCACCAATCTAGTATTTCTTGCAAATACCTAGATCCATGTTTTTGTTTATATTGATAAACCTTGTTCTTGTGGCAGCTTGTTGTCATCTCGGGAGCCCCCAATTCGGTTGTGGGTGTGTGCCCCGATAGTGTTGTAAAAGGCACCGGTTATCGCCTCGAAGGGATCCAATAGTGGAGAAGGTGGATCAGGCCTCTCGTGGTGAGATCCATCAGAGAATAGGGTGAGGCCTATTGTGGCGTGGTGGTCTTAGAACCTCCCACCCCTCCAACGCAGATGTACTTCCCTTAACAAGGAAGGAACTGCGGTAAAAAAAATCCCTGTGTCTCCGTGTGCTCCACTACGGTTCCTTCGCTCCTCTCTTTACGTGCTTAGTAGTTAGGGCTGCATATAGGGAAATTCTCGTAGTTGCATATCTAGAGAATTTAATTTGTGTCAAGCCTAAAATTGAAAAAGTATTAAAAATTGGTTAGCACCTATTCACCCCCCCCTTTAGGTGCCCATACAATCCATTTCAGCCATAAGGGTGTTAATTGATGTCTACGCATGCTTCTATTCTTGTAGAAAGTGTTGGTCCTCCAAGTGCAGAGGTTTGTAGAACAGCAACAAGTTTCTCTTAAGTGGATCACCCAAGGTTTATCGAACTCAGGGAGGAAGAGGTCAAATATATCCCTCTCAAGCAACCTTGCAATTAAGATATAAGAAGTCTCTTGTGTCCCCAACACACCCAATACATTTGTCAGGTGTATATGTGCACTAGTTCGGCGAAGAGATAGTGAAATACAAGTAATATGGATGATTATAAGTGGTAATTGCAATCTGAAATAAAAATGACATCAAGCAAACATGTAGCAGGACTGGTTGTAAACGGTGTTTTAATGCTTATAAACAAGTCCTATGGATCATACTTTCACTAGTGGACACTCTCAACAATGATAACATAATTGAACACATAAATATCTTCTCTTCACTATGCTACCCTGAACTACTCTCCGGTTGGATAACGAACACCAATTCACCGCGTAGGGCTATAAAAGCACACCTTAAAGTTCGCATTCCCCATCTAGGTAACCCCACACTTTCACCTTGAGCGCTAGATGGTTCCAGACAAACACCACAATTTCATAGAGACATCCAACTCAAATTATAACTCATGATAAGTATTTATGTAATCTTTAGCCTAAGAGCCACACACGGTGCGCACAATATCACCTTCACACACGTGGGACAAGGTGTCTCCAGAGGTCACATTAATAAAAGCACTTGAGTATCATAATAGACAAATAGTAGCATATACTTATCAACTAGATTACAAAGCTCATGATCACAATAAGATCACACCATGGAGAGAGATGAACACATAGATACCGATAGATCCCTTAGCCTCAGGGGTGACGAGGTTTAATCTCGTCAATGCCCATTGTTATGAGCTTGGGTTTTGGAGAAGATGGGGATGCTGGAGATCGCGGAACGGTTAACAGACAAGCAACCAGGGGACACGAGATTTACCCAGGTTCAGGCCCCCAGAGGGAATACTCCTGCTTGTCTGCTCTTGATTACGGCGGAACCGAAAGTTACAGGGGTGCGTAGATGTAATTTGGCGTGGAGGTGTGTATGTGGTGGTATGCGAGGTGCCCTCCTCGTCGTGCCCTCCTAACCTTTATATAGAGGTAGGCAGGTCCCGAGCACAGATCGAGTCGGTTACAGGTTTAGGGTTTGCCCCCTTTGAATATTCTATCTAATATAGTCTTGCTCTCCAAGGATCCGAAGACGTCATGGGCTTGGGCCACCCGAAAGTCTTCATGGGCCGTGTATATTTTCATGGGCCTTCCTTGGGCTGGACCAGGTATGCTGATATCGTGTACCCGTAGGGTATAACCATGTCAGTAGCCCCCGAGTGTTCAGTCGAATCGTAGATTCGGCTAAGGACTCTTCAATCTTTTGGGTGCAACTGTTTTCTGTTCATCAAAGAATGATTTTAGGGTGTAGGGATTGTTGATGCGTGTGCCTGACTCTCCTGACGGATCAGGGCCAGTTAACTGTCTTAGGACAAAACAACACGATCTTCTTCAGATTCGAGTCCCTCGACTCGAACCCAGAACAAATGTTGGCGTAATTCAACTCAGGCCATTGAGGACTTACAGGAGTAGAATTCCAGTATTTTTTGAATGATGTACCCAACGCGTCCGTCGGGATTTTCATCGCGCCTGCTGGCACAGATTATTACTAGAAGAGCGCAGTCGTGTGCGTTGCCAGGCCATCATATGGTATCTGTAGGTCTTATCGTTGCGTCGTAGACACAACATCCAAAATGTTATCACCGCGGAGGTGTTTCGGGTGGCCAAGGAGGATGCTTCTCACTTAGCGTTAATCGGGGCAAAGTTGCCGATTTTTTTTGCATTCTGAAACGAAGGATCGTACTCAAAGAATTCATAGGGTGTGCGACCAGCGCTCCCTATGGGAGTAGCCCCCGAGTGTCTGTTCGAGTCGTAGACTCGAGCAGAGACTTTAATTCAGTATTTGTTTGCTTCAGGTCCGTAGGAAACAATTTTTCGGATGCTTGAATCGATCCTCCCTATGGGAGTAGCCCCCGAGGCCGTAGTGGAGTCGTAGACTCAACGTAGGACTCGAAGAATAGTTCATTGGCGCAGTACACTATTCATGTTTTGGGTGCGCAGCCAGCGCTCTTGATAGGAGTAGCCCCCGAGTAGTTGCTCGAATCATAGATTCGAGTGAGTACTTTAGCTGTTGAGCCGAAAATTTGTAACCGTTGCTAGTATAGCTCGGATGACGTCAGTGCTAACGATCGGTGACCTCAAGCGTCTGCAGCGCCAGAGGTGACGCGACTGGACGAACATGGGTCTCACTTTTTGACTTGGAGTTGACTGGTCACGCGTGACGTGGCTATAATTACGGCATTTCCTCGGTTTCCGTGCTTAGTGGACGGCGTGCGAGCGACGGTTCGCTGCTATGATGACACGTGGACGGCTTGGATTTGATGCTGGCTCTAGGGCTTCCCGATGAACGGTCCCTGTTTATTGTCTTCGTCCTTATAATCTGTGGGGAAATTTTTGTTTGTTTTCACCGCAGCCATTTGTGTTTCACTGCTTCCACTTTCTTGAGCTTTTCTCGCCGCGCGCTGGAAGTTCTTCGATCCTTCCCTTCCTATTTTCTGCGCTCATGCCGCCGCCATCGTCGTACTGCAATGGGGAAACCGAAGAAGGCCTCCACCACAGTGGGCACCAGCGCTGCTGTCGGTGGCAAGAAGGGCACCGCCGACACTCGCGTCACCGACGGT
This sequence comes from Avena sativa, assembly GCA_916181665.1. Lineage (NCBI taxonomy): Eukaryota > Viridiplantae > Streptophyta > Magnoliopsida > Poales > Poaceae > Avena > Avena sativa. The sequence goes on from OV702293.1 coordinate 423,726,716, forward strand.
GGCTGGCGATGGTCGGAGACGCGCGAGGACGACCTACGCAAGCTTCGTGAGCGGGGTCTGATCCCGCAGGACAAGGAGGCCGTCAAGATTCCCGGCGACGAGGTAATTCCCCGTCCACCTGCAGGGCTTCGGGTCATGTTCATTGCTTTTGTCCTTCGGGGCCTCTCTCTCCCAGTCCACGATTTTCTCCGTGGACTGCTTTTTTTCTATGGCATCCAACTCCATCATCTCTCCCCAAATTCTCTTCTCCACATCGCCTGTTTCATCACCTTCTGCGAGTGCTGGCTCGGTATCGAGCCGCACTTTGGCCTCTTTCGGAAGCTCTATTCCGTGAAGAGGCAATCCGGCTCCAACGGAGTTTGTCCGACCGGTGGCTGCATTATTTCCCTTCGATACAATTTTCTCTTCTTTTCCTTTTCGACGTCTGAGTCTGTCCAATACTGGCGGAGGAGGCGGTTTTATATCCGTGACTCCACAGTGGACGGGCAAAACTTTGGCCTTGCCCCTTTCGACTCCACCCAGACAATCCAGCCGAAGAGGTCCTGGAAGAACCACATCCTGGAGGGTGAGGTGGAGGAGATTGAGGGGCTCTACCGTCGGGTGGAGGACCTCCAGGTGATTCCGAGAAGGAGGTGAACGGTGTGGATATTATCCGCACCTTTCTCAAACGTCGGGTGCAGCCACTCCAGGCTAGGGCGCACCCGATGTTCCTTTATTCTGGCCTCCACGGCCCGACGAGAGTTGCGGCTGAGGAGCTCTCCAAGGGGGACCTCGACGGAGTCCTTCGTCCGCTGCTGAAGTTCAAAGCTGACAAGGACCTTCCGGGTAGATCGCTGACCCTTCCGTTCAGGGCCTCTCGACCGGTGTCGCAGGTGTAGATCTGGGACGTGCACATAGCACTTTTTTCGACTGCATTTTCTTGTACTTCTTTTGTTCTAAAAGTTTGTTTCTTTTGTGCAGGAGTTCAAGGTACCTGGCATGGTGCCTCCACTACCTGAACATTTTCCGGATGCACCGGACAATGAGGTAGTGGACTCCATGTCTGAGCTTCCCTCTGTGCGATCACCGGTTGAAGAAACCTTTGAGTCGAGCGAGGAGCATACCCGAAAGCGGACACGGAGCTCGAGCGAATCGTCGAAATGCCTCGACTCCGCCGACACCTAGGAACTCGCCATGCCTTGCGAGTCACAGTGGAGGTGATGGTGGTTCTTCCTCCCCTATTCCGGCCGTGCCTGTGCGGGCTATAGCACCACAGCCGCCGGCGAAGCGGAAGAAGGAAGAGAAGAAGAGCAAGAGGACCTTGCCTGTCTTCAACTTGAGCGATATGGACTCGTAAGTACCTTCGGTTTCCTTTGGATATCTTTCATTGTTGCTTGCTTTTGTTTGACTGGTGTTTTCTTTTGCAACCACTCTTCTGATGGCTTGTTTAGCGATGGCACTCAGGAGATGGTGGGGGAGTCGAAGATTACGCCTCCTCCTTCTCAGACGGTGGCCACCTCTGGGGGCATTGCTCCAAACCCCTCTCCGCAGGAGGCTCGGGTGATCGTCTCCCAGAAGACTACAACCAGACCTTCGGAGTCTCCATCTGATCATGTAAGTATTTTTGTTCTTGCCATGGGGGGGAGCCCCCGAGCGTTTTTTGTATGATCTGCTGATCAGTGCTTCTGTTTTGTGCGTGTCTCGGGGGGGAGCCCCCGAGCGCTTTTTGTGTGCTTGATTTTGTTTTGCTCGCTTCTTGGGCGCAGCCCCCGAGCCTTTTTCCTGATAAGTTGCTTCTTCTCGCAGCCTTTTGTGCAAGGCACCAACCAGCTGGTGAAGCAGCATCTGGCATTGGAGGCCAGCCTCCAGCGGCTTCAAGGTACATATGTAACCAGGTCTTCTACTTCTTCGTCTGCTTGCTAACTTATAAAACTCACACATGTTCTTGTTGCTTTTTGCAGATGAGAATAGTACGGCCCTCCGCGATCTCGATGCTCTCAAAAAGAGCCTCGGGCGAGCGGAGAAAAAAGCAGAGGACACCGTTGGCGCTAAGGAGCGCCTCGAACAGGAGCTAGCCTACACAGCTGCAGCCAAGGAGCGCCTGCAACAAGAGGCTACGGACCGCGAGGAGCAGCTCGCCACCGCTGTGGCCTCGCGCGAGAAGGAGGTAGCCGACAAGCTGATGGCTGCTGCCAAGGCTATTTTGGGTGAGTAATTTCGTCTGTTACTTGTTCCTTTTCGGCTTCCTTGTCTCTCTGGTTTTGTTTGATTCTCACTTTGCCTTTTCCGTTTATCTAGATGCCGTGGGCATTGAGTTTGACCACAGTGCTCTGGAGCACGGAAGTGCTTTGGATGATGCTACTGCGACGGTCGAAGACCGCTGCAACACTATGGTTGTCTCTCTTGCCAAAGCCAAGGAGGTTCTCGGGCGCTTCTACAAGGAGCTCGTCTCCAAGGGCGTTGCCCTCGAGGATGTCGACTTGTTGGCGGATGCGCTGTCAGCCGAGGCGCCTGCGGCGTACAAGCGCAAGCAGAAGGGCATCAGCGCGTCCATGGGGCTGGAGATGGCCATGGCGTCTGGCGCAGAGCTGGATCTTCATCAGGTCACCTCCCAGATGCCAAAGGCTCCCGACGGATCCGAGGTAGCTTTTGTCCTCTATGCTGCCCGCTATAAATGCTATGGGTCGAAGCTGATTGACCTGCTGGCGGAGTACGCGGTGAGGCAGCAGGGGGAGGCCAAGAGCAGGCAATCCGGCTCCGATGCCACTCAGGATGCAGCTGCTTAGGCCTTGTAGTTGTAGGATAGTTTTCGTCTGCTTTTGTTGTAATATATTTACAAACAATGCTTGTGCCACACAGTGGCTTTTGTTGTATATAATGAATCTTTGAGTTGTTGACCGTTTGTGTGTTTGTTCATATCCTTGTCTCTTTTCCTCTAGGGACCTTCGGGTGATGATCTCGTCGATACTTCGTCTGCTCCGCAGCTGCGACCATCCTTGGATGATGCGTTGCAGCTTGTATTTCTTCGTGACCGCGTCCGTAGTCTTGAGAAGGAGTTGCTTGGCATCCGAGGCCACGCGGATGTTTAGAAGTCGAAGGCGGAGCGAGGCGCCGCCAGAGAGGAGTATCTGATGGGGGAGTTGCAGCGTTTGGCCGAACAACTTCAGTGTAAGTTTCTTCGAGCTGCTGCTTATTTTCGGATGCGCCTGTTGGCTTGTCATCTTACTCTGTAGGTGTTGCAAGTGCTAACCTTGTTCCTAGGGAGGAAAAGGAGCGCGTTGCTGTTCGGATCAATTGCTTGACATAGTAAGATATGGAAGCCGGTGGATTTTTCTGGATGGACCGCGATCGTGCCATGGTCCTTGCGACTGTGCAGGATCGTGTTCACCAGGTGTTACGGGTGCTGCGGCAAGTGAAGACTTCCTTGGCGTCAGTTCTGCACGTAATGTTTCCCCTGGATGAGGCGCCGTCGACTCTCTGGGGATTGTTGGCGAAGTTTCGAGATGTACATCATGTTAGGGAGTTGGTGCGGCATCAGTTGGTTGCGGGGGTGAAGGCCGCGCTTTCCCTCATGCGGCTTCATCGCCCTGATGTAGATCTTGCTGCTGTTGCGGCTGGGCCGCCTCCTCGTCCAGATGGTGGCTTGTGGGAGATGCGTCCGCACTATGCGGCTGTAAGGCAGTATGCCAAACAAGTTGTAGATCTCTTTGAGCATCGTGCGCAGGTGATTCTTCAGAATAGGTAGGACCTGTAAAAAGATAGATGTAAAATTTGTATATATTCGACTGGGCGTGTTATGCCCTTTGATGTAAAAGGTTGATTGTTTTTAGCACGTGGTGCTTTGTTTGTATGCATGCCCTTTTCGTTAGCCTGACTTGATCAGCTACTCAGGTGTACATGCGTTATCCTCAATCGATGAAGTCGTGAGGTAAGGGGGAGCCCCCGAGTGTGTTGTAGCATAAAGAAATGCGAGTGAAAGATAAATTTTGGGGCGAGACACTTAGCTTTTATGTATATCGTAATGAGGAGGTACATTATTCGGCTGAGTAGCCTTGGATGAGTAGCCTTATTGAAAGTAAAGGGGAGATAGCTAGGTGACATGGTTATACCCTACGGTACATGACTTCAGCATACCTGGTCCAGCCCAAGGAAGGCCCACAGCAGACATACGCTGGCCCATGAAGATTTTCGGGTGACCAAGGCCCATGACGCCTTCGGATCCTTGGAGAGCAAGACTAGCCTAGATAGGAAATTTAAAGGGATAAAACCCTAGAACCTGTAACCGACTAGGACTATGCCCGGGACCTGCCTAAGTCTATATAAAGGCCAGGAGGGCACGCCCTAGATCTCTCGACTCATACTCTCGCATACGCACCTCACGCCAGATCGAATCTGCGCACCCTGTAACCTTCAGTTCCGCCGTAATCAAGAGCAGACAAGCAGGAGTAGGGTTTTCCCTCCGGGGGCCTGAACCTGGGTAAATCTCGTGTCCCCTAGTTGCTTGTCTGTTAACCGTTCCACGATCTCCAGCATCCCCATCTTCTCCAAAACCCAAGTCCATAACAATGGGCATTGACGAGATTAAACCTCGTCACTAGGGGTAGAAGCGTCGCAGTTGTGCAACGTTCCATGGGTTGGAGTATGCGACTCCAGACTCCACGTGCTTGAGGCGATAGGCGCCACCTGGGATGACTTCGGTGACGACGTAGGGTCCTTCCCAGGGTGACTCGAGCTTCTTCGGTCGCTCTTGCTTGAGTCGTAAGACTAGGTCTCCTTCGATGAAGGACCTTGGGCGCAGCCGGCGGCTGTGATAGTTGCGGAGGCTCTGCTGGTAGACCGCCGATCAGGCTGTGGCGATGTCGCGTGCCTCGTCGAGTGTGTCGACGGCGTCTTCAAGTGCGGCCGTTGATTCGGCTTTGCTGTAGGCGACGACCCATGGGGCCTGGTGGCGTACATTTGCAGGCAACACGGCTTCGGCTCTGTGCACCATGAAGAAAGGCGTGTAGCCAGTTGAGCTATTTGGCGTTGTGCGCAGGCTCCAAAGGACGGTGGGTAGCTCTTCTGGCCAGGATCCCCCAAGTCGCTGGAGCAGGCTCATCAGGCGTTTCTTGATGCCGTCACCGACGAGGCCGTTGGCCTTTTCGACCTTCCCGTTCGTTTGCGGGTGCGCCACTGAGGCGTATGTTATGTTGATCCCGAGGCCTTCGCAGAAGTCCTGGAATTATTTGTGCGGTACGCCGAACCTGTAGACTATGGATTCGAAGAATTTCATGGCCGTTTTACCCTTTTGATTAGTAACGGGCATGGCCTCGATCCACTTGGTGAATTTGTCGACTGCGACCAGGAGGTAGACGTAGACTCCTTTCGAGGACTTGGGCAGTTTGCCGATCATGTCGAGGCCCCATTGGGCGAAGGGCCAGGCCAGGGGTATGGGCCTGAGCTCCGATCCGGGTGCGTGCGGTTTGTCTGCGAACCTCTGGCATCCGTTACACTTTCAGACGATGTCCTTGGCATCATTCATGGCCGTTGGCCAGTAAAACCCAGCTCACAGAGCTTTGGCGACGAGGGCGCGACTGCCTACATGATGGCCGCAGATGCCCTCGTGGATGTCTTGGAGAATAGTTTTGCCGTCACCGATGGCGAGGCACCTTTGGAGTACACCCGAAATGCTGCGCTTGTACAACTCGCCATTGATGATGGTGAAGGCCTTGGACCGGCAAGATATGCACCGAGCATCTGTCGGGTCATCAGGCAGTTCCCTGTTTATCAGGTACCGGAGGTATGGCTGTGTCCATGTTTCTTCGACTGCCATGACCTGCATCAGGTTGACCACTGCGACCTTCGTGTCGAGTTTTTCTGGTCCTTCCTGTCCTTCGGGTAGCGCAGCCCCTGAGTGCTCTGCTTCTTCGGGTGATCCCTTGGGGAATTTCCTTTTGATGGATGGCACGCGGATCTATTCAAGGAACACACCTGGTGGCACCCACACGCAGGTGGAGCCTATGTTGGCGAGTTTGTCGGCCTCTTCGTTGATTTATCTTCCAACGTGCCGAAGCTCGCGCCCGAGGATGGCGTGGTATTGTGATGGCCAGTCCACCACTTTGAACTCGAGTTCGCACCAAAAGTTATCGGGCTTGCCGAAGATGACGTCGAGCCATATCTTTCCTAGGAGGAATATTCCCTTCCCTGGGATGATGTCGTGGAACGTTGTGTCGGATTGTTCCAGGCTACACAGCGGGATCCGCATTGCTGCCAAGGTGCTAGCGAACATCAGATTGATGCCGCTGCCGCCGTCCATGAAGACGCGGCTCATCTCGAACCCTCCGATCTGCGCCTCGAGCACCAGGGCAGCATGACCTGGGCGAGGGATCTGGCGGGGGTGATCCGAACGGCTGAACGTGATGCAGGACTCCAAACCGCTGAGGTACTCAGGGACGACGGGTGGAGCGGTCACAGCTAGACTGACCTGACAGGTGATTTTATTTTGCACCCTGTTTGTTGGGCGCCCCTTTTGGATCATCAGTGACCCTTTTGGCACGGGGTACCTGTTTTCGCCGTTGTTCTGCGCGGGTGCGATTGGGTGATTCGAAGGTCCCACGGGTGGTGGTGGAGGAGCTCCGTGGGCGATGCCACCTGGTGCGGGTGCGTTCCCTTACCCAGGGTTCGGGGCTTGCTGCCTCATCCGGGACATGCTCTCGCTGAGTTTTTGGAACTCGCGGCAGTCTTTGAGCATGTGGCTTGCCTTCTTTTTACTATCCTCCTTATCGATGTAGAAGTGGATGGTACATGGGCCCGACAACTTGTCGTATGCCGAGGGTCTGTCGTCGCGGCCGCGATGTTGCCATGATTGCACTGGGCGTCCTCCATCGTGGAAGTTGTTTCCACGGTATCTGCCGCTGCCGCGGTTGCCTTCGCTACGACGGTCGGTGTAGCCAGCCGCGACCATGTCGGGTCCTTCGCGGTCATCGTAGATGCGCGATCTTCACTTACTACGGCGCTCACGTCGGCGGCCGTAGTCATCTTCCTCCTCTTAGTGTGCTCGGTGGACGGAGTCCTCACCATCTGCCCACCTGTTGGCAATGTCCATGAGGTGGTCGAGTGTCTTGGGCTTGACGCGTCCGAGTTCTTCCTTGAAGTCCTGGCGTTTGACGCCATCCTTGAAGGCGTCGATTGCTATCTCCTTAGAGATGTGCGCTGCAGAGTTCTTGGTGTTGGACCGGTGTAGTATATACGAGTGAATGGATTCGCCCGTTCGCTGGGTGCAGGCCCTCAGCTCCTCGATCGAGGCTGTCCTCTTGCTGGTGCCCTTGAAGTTTTGGATGAAACTGTACGCCAGTTCCTCCCAGCTTTGGATGGATCCCGAGGATAGGCCGCTGAGCCAGATCTGGGATGCGTCTGTCAGCTGCAGCTGAAGGAATTGCATGGCGGTGTTTTTGTTTCCGTCGTGCAGCTTGACGGACGACAAGTGGTCGTTGAGCCACACCTTAGGGACCTGAGTGCCATCAAACTTCGGAGTGTCCAAAGGAAGCTTGAAGTTCCGCGGCATCCGCGTCCGTCGAACGGATCTACTGAAGCATCGAGCTCCACAGAGTTATCCTTTGTCGTCGTCCTCTTTGGATTCGGACGAGCATACGCGCTTGGCGCGTGCCTTGTCGATCTTGCGTTGGATGAGCTCGCTTCGAGCGTCGTATTCGCGGCTGCGACGCCGTGAGCTCTTATGTCGTCGAGGTAGGTCATGTTCTTCCTCGTCCGATGAGGGGACTGCAGTTGAATCTAACCGTAACCTTCTTCTTCGGCTCCTCAGGAGCTTCTCCGTGGAGCGCAGCTCCCACGAGTCTGAGTCCGACTAGTGCGGAGTTGTGCATGTCCCTCTTCGGGTCCCCCACCGGAGGTGGATGGGACGCGAGGTATGTGGTGGCTGCCATGATTGCAGCTTGGGGCGTCTTCGGGATGACGTTGCCGTTGGCATCCATCTCCATGAAGGATGTGTTGAGGGTTCGGGTCACCTCATGACGCGCGGAGGGGTCCATGTTCTCTACGCGAGAACGGTGCTTGTTGCCGTAGTTGCCGTGCGAGCTGGAGCCGTCGACGGCAGAGAGCGCAGCTCACCGTGCGCTGGACTCCGAGGCTGCTTGCTTGCGTTTGTCAAGCACCTCTTGCATCTTCACCTGCTTTTTGTGCTCTTCGATGAGGAGCAGGTGGTATGCCATTAGTAGGTCCCGTGAGGCACCCACAGGCAGGATCTTGTTGCCCGCCACGGCTTCGTGCTTGGTTCCATCCTTCCTCACTGAGGTGGATTACCCGATTGGCATCGGTGTCATCCTCGTTGGGCGGGAGGGGGGGGGGATTGGTGCCTGCTGTTTTCGCCGTTTCTAACCTGCGGGTTGGGTGGCGGGTTGGGTTGGTGCTGATCCACGTCGCTCTGGATGACCACGGCGCATTGGTAGCGTCCATAGGTCGGATCGCTGCTGCCGCAACTTTCGGATCCGGAATCGTAGTTCCCTTCATCCGATGGCGGATCGCACATATCTGAGTTGCAGCTGTTGCTGTCATAGGACTCATCTGTCGATGGTGATGTGTGTAGCACGGGATGCGGAGCCCACGAGGCGGGCCTGATTGATGGTAGTGGCACCCGCTCTGGGAGGCGGAGAGTGCCGGTCTGTCCCACCTGGAAGCAGAAGCTCCCGAACAGAATTTTGAGTCTGTCGCCTACGGGCTCAAAGTCCTTCATGGTGGCTGGCGAGTGGGCGGTGAAGTCGAAACCTCCGAAGAGGAGATGGCTCGTCTATCGCCGAAGAATTGTAGATCGCTTTGGTTGGGACCGTCACGATCGCACAATCAGCGCCCCCAGTTCCCACAGACGACGCGAATTGACGAGGTTTAATCTCGTCAATGCCCATTGTTATGAGCTTGGGTTTTGGAGAAGATGGGGATGCTGGAGATCACGGAACGGTTAACTGACAAGCAACCAGGCGACATGAGATTTACCCAGGTTCAGGCCCCCGGAGGGAAAACCCTACTCCTGCTTGTCTGCTCTTGATTACGGTGGAACCGAAAGTTACAGGGGTGCGCAGATGTAATCTGGCGTGGAGGTGTATATGCGGTGGTATGCGAGGTGCCCTCCTCGTCGTGCCCTCCTAGCCTTTATATAGAGGTAGGCAGGTCCCGGGCACAGATTGAGTCGGTTACAGGTTTAGGGTTTGCCCCCTTTGAATATTCTATCTAATCTAGTCTTGCTCTCCAAGAATCCAAAGACGTCATGGGCTTGGGCCACCCGAAAGTCTTCATGGGCTGTGTATATATTCATGGGCCTTCCTTGGGCTGGACCAGGTATGCTGATATCGTGTACCCGTAGGGTATAACCATGTCAAGGGGAGAACTACTCCCTCCTCATCATGGGAGTCAGCAATGGCGATGAAGATGGCGGTGGAGTCGATGGAGATGGCTCCCGGGGCAATTCCCCGTCCCGGCAGGGTGCCGGAACAGAGACTTATGTCCCCCGAATCTCATCTTCGGTGGCGGCGCTGCTGTGGAACTTTTCGTGGATTTCTGATCTGATCTTTAGGGTTTTCGTCTCGAGAGCAATATATAGGTGAAGGGGCGAGGTCGGTGGATGCCCAAGGGGCCCACACCATAGCCAGGCGCGGCCTAGGGTGGTCCCGCGTGGCCCTATGTTGTGGTCGCCTCGGTGCCCTCCTCTGTCTTTGCTTTGGACTTCGTGTCATGCCGGGAAAATAGAAACTTCGGCTTTTGTTTCGTCCAATTCCGAGAATATTTATTTACTAGTTTTTCTGAAACCAAAAATAGCAGAAAACAGGAAACTGGCTCTATGGCACTTGTTAATATGTTAGTTCCAGAAAATTCATAAAAATGCCACAAAGTGTAGACAAAACATAAGATAGTTGGTGCAAAACAAGCATGGAGCATCAAAAAGTATAGATACGTTTGCAACATATCATTAACCACACAAGCCCAAGAACATGAAGACCAACGATGAATCATATTACAAACCAAGGCTGACATCAATGGAAAGTCCATCAAAGTCATAATTGTCAATGGAAGTTGCCACAACCTCACAAGAATCGAGCTATGTGAAAGTCTCAAGCTCCCTATCCGTTAACATAAGCACCCCTACCATGTGCAATGGTTGAGATATAATGGAACTGTCAAGTTCAAGCACGCCGTATCAATCTCTTTCTCTATTTGTCCATATAAGGATACATTTGGATGTGATGTGGTTCCCATGATTGTTTGTCACATGCTACTCGGTAGGTCGTGGAAATTTGACAAAGGTGATATCCATGATGGACGGACGAACATCTATAGCTTCAAGTGGACGGTAAAACTTGTGCTTTGCAACTGTTGACTCCTGGACAAATAATTGTGGACAATGCAAAGGCTTTAGCGAGGGTGCAAGCTACAAACAGACCTAGTGAAATGAGTGGTGACCAAGATAACTGATACGTTGGAAACGTATCTATATTTTTTGATGCTCCATGCTTGTTTATATCTACTTTGCTTTACTTTTCTACACTTTGAGGTGCTTTTTACATGTTTTCTGGTACTAACCTATTAACAAGTTGCAACAGTGCCAGATGCCTGTTTTCTGCTTTTTTGGTTTCAAAAAAGTTAGTAAAGAAATATTCTCGGAATTGGACGGGACGAAGGACAAAGTCAATAACTTTCCGTGGGGAACAAGAAGTCCAGAGGGGAGACGGAGAAGTGGGCCAGGGAGGCCAAACCCCCTAGGAGCGGGTGGGCCCTACCCCACGCCTGGGTAGGGTTTGCCCCTCCTGGTCGCCTCCCGGACTCGCCCCTTCGCCTATAATAAGCCCACGATGCAGAAACTCTCAGTACCCGATCAGAAATCCACGAAACTGTCTGTAGCCGCCGCCACCATTGTCCCTAGATTGGGGGGGGGGAATCTTAAGTTCTTCCCGGCACCCTGTCGGAGGGGAGATCATCCCGGAGGCCTTCTCTCCGGTATGATTCGTGAGTAGTTCCACCTTGGACTATGGGTCCACGTAGTAGCTAGATGGTTGTATCTCCTCCTTTGTGCTTTCATGTATAGATCTTGTGAGCTCCGTTCATGATCAAGATCTAATCTATTTGTAATCATGCATGTTGTGTTTGCGGGGATCCGATGGATATTGAGATTATTATGTTGGTTTGATTAATGGTTTTATATTTATGATTCTATCATGTCTGTGTTGTTTGTGATCTTGCATGCTCTCCGTTGCTAGTGGTTATCTTGGCCAAGTAGTTGCTAGTGACTCCAAGAGGGAGTATTTATGCTCGATAGTGGGTTCATGCCTCTAGTTTCCAAGGGAAGTGACAGAAATCTCTTCGGTTGTAGATGTGCTGTTGCTACTAGGGAGAAAACAACGGTCTCTTGTTCATGGAATGAAGACGTGGACTGTTTACCTTACACACTTTGCTTAAAGCAGTTGTCTATTGCTTGCAAATTAATACTGGAGGGGGTTCGGATGATAACCTGAAGGTGGACTTCTAGTCATAGATGCAGTTGGATTATGGTCTATGTATAATGTTGTATTTCCCAATCAACTTCATAGGATCTTTCTAGCTAGTAATTACATTGTTATGCCTTGCTCAGTTCCTGTCAATTTCCCCGCTGTAATTTGTTTACCCTTCATGCCATGTTGTTTATCTAAGGAGAGCACCTTTAGTGAACTATGGACCCCGGTCCAATCTTTACCATTGATACATCTTCCACTGTTATTTGTTTACTTGCTGCAAACCATTACCTTCCACACTATATGTTTAATCCTTTGTTACAGCAAACCAGTGAGCTTGGCAACCTCACTGATTCGTTGGGGCAAAGTCTTGAGTTTGTGTTGTGCAGGTCTCCGCGTTGCTTGTAACACCTATGTGACGTTTCCTTCCTCCTCTTGGTTCGATAACCTCGGTCTCAACTGAGGGAAGACTTGCTGCTTTACTCTTCACACCTTGCTCTTGGGGTTCCCAACAAGACTCCACATCAACCAACAAGTTTTCTGGCGCCATCAAGGAGTCATCAACAAGTTTTCTGGCGCCATTGCCGGGGAGGCTAAGGACGTCTTCACTAGGGGAGTCCTTCACTTCCTTTCTCTTTACTTTGTTTTTAGTTTGCTTTGTTTCTTTTGCTTGCTTTTGTTTGCCTCTTTTCAAAAAACCCAAAAAAACTAGTCTAGTTTGGTTTGATTGCTTTATTCAAAAACACAAAAAAGTTAGTCCCTGCTCTAGTTGCCACCTTGCTCTAGATTGCCATGTTGCTCCCCAAGTTCACCCAGAAAAATCTTGCAATAGGTAGTGGTTCCATAATTGGAAAAGATAATATTGAAGAATTCTTTAATTATGTTAGCAAGCATGAGGATATTGAGGATAAATCTATAGCAGAGCTTGCTCCTAATTATGAAATTGCTTCAGCTTCTTTAGTCCATATGTTGGAGGCTAGGTTTGTTAGCCTTAACCCCTTCATACAATTCTTATTCCTAAAACTAAAAGGAGAGAAAAATGTTGAAAAAAGGGAATTCATCCTTGAAACTTTATCAAAAGAATTGCATGATGTTGCTAGGGAAGCCAAAAAGGTTTTTGAACGTTTCAATATGTTAGGTTCAAGTGTAGATGTTGTGGGTATTTCTGATAAAACTAAGCCTAGAGAGGAATTCAATATAACCATACCCTATAAGCTTGTTGGAATGCATGAAGCCTTTGAAAATAACTTTGATTGGATTGCCCCTGAAAATCTTTTTGATGAAGGTAGTAGACCAAAGAGAGATGAGAAAGGATCCTCCAAAATCCATTTGGATGATATATCTTTCATAGTTTAAGATTTTGCAAGTATGGATGTTAATGCTTCTTCATTTGAAAATACTTGATTCTTCTTGCTTCTTGTGCCTAACTTAAAGGCGTTAAAGAAAAATACTTGTTGGGAGATAACCCAAAAGTTTCTTTGAGTCTTGGAAGTTATTAATTCAGTAATAACCTCTCCTTATCCTTTTTGTTTCTTTTTGTGCCAAGAATAATCTCTAATGAGAAGGTAGTAAGATTTGGGGAGTTGCTGTCCCGAAACAGATTTCTGTCCTCCACCAAAAAAATTCGTGAGGAGTCTTTGTAACTCGGATTGATCTCAAAATTTACGAATAAATCCCCCAGTATGTTGGCTAACTTTCGTTAGTCCAATACTTTTTGATTTGAATAATAGAAGATGTTCGAAAAAATTCGTTTCTACCTGCTGGTCTGTTTTGACAGATTTCTGCCATTATTTGCATTTGCTTCTTATTGATTCCTTTTTGAGCTCTCTTCAGGTAAATTGAGTTTCTTTGAAGGAGTTACTTCAGTAGCTTGTGTTTTTAGTGAAAAGCCTTGCTGTTCCAAAGCTTTGCCAGCGGTCTAATATCTTTTGAATAAGCTAATGTCGCTAATGAAGATTGTGTGAAGTTTTGTATGAAGGAAAAAATTTAGGTGTAGAGAGAGAATGATGTAATGAGATAAAGAATGGACAAAAACTCAAGCTTGGGGATACGACCATGGTGTCACCCCAATAAATATCCAAGAGGTACAAGCGTCAAAGCTTGGGGATGCCCAAGGCATCCCCTTCTTCATCAATAAAAAGCTCAGGTCTGTCTAGACACTTCACTTTTATTGTTTCATGCACAGTTGTGTTGTTCTTGGAGGGTCTTAGTTTTTGTTTTCATTTGCTTTGCTTAGTTTTTTTAGTTTGCTTTAAATAAGTTTGGACCCCCGCTCTCGCTGTGTTGTTTTACAAATAAGTTTGCTTGGTGTTTGGAAAGGAGTAGTAAGTTCTTGCTTGAAGTGCAAGAGGAGCTTGCATTGACTGTGACTAAGACTTTAGCATGACATGCTAGGTGTTGTTTTTGCATTATGCTTAGTGATTATTGCTGTAGCATATCTTGTTCCAAATAATTGGGATTGCTTAGGGCCTGTTTGTTTGGGCTGTGGCTAGCTGGCTGTGGCTAGCTGTGCAGCTGTACAGGGAAAGCTGCTGTGTAGACAAAGCTGCTATTCTGAGTTTCACTGTTTGGTAACTTAGCTGCTTGTTTGGCTGTAGACTAGAAATTGTCTAAAATACCCTCCGAGTTTAGCTAATTTTAGTATAAATTCTACAGTGCACTAATAAAATACTACTTCCTCCGTTGACTTGGGTTTGTCTAAATTCACGTGTATCTAATTAAATATGTATACATATATTTGAATCTAGAAAAATTTAAATCAGTTCTTTGAGAATGGAGGGAATACATGATTTTTTTAATACATCCATAATATACTCGTTTAGCTACTTCTAATGGAGTTGGTGTATTTGTTTATGAATTATAACCAAGTTAGCCAACATTGTATTCACGTAACAAAGGAATTTACAATCAGCATTAATTCACCGAGTGCTTCTTGTATTTACGTACTTCTGGAATCGATGAGTACATCACGAGCAAGCAAATGAATAGAAGATACCACCGCACTCCTCTCTGTACCTAGAAAACTAATCATCACCGCATCTCTGCAGAACTACGACGCGAGCAAGTAAATTTCAGAAAAAATCAAGACCCAAGCCCAGCGGAGGAGCACGGGATGAACTTGAGCAGCGCCGCCTTGATCTTGAGATCGGGACCTGGCCAGGAGTGGGGTCGGAGGTTGGTGGCGGGATGAACTTGAGCAGCGCCGCCTTGATCTTCCGATCGGGGCCTGGCCGGGAGTGGGGCCGGCGGTTGGTGGCGGGTCAATCAGTACAGCGGCGACGTGATTTTGCTGTCCCTTCGATCTGGAACATCGGGCATTGGACGGGAACGTAGTGCCGCCGGAGATCCTCCCCACTGCCGGTGGCGCTGGAGCTGGTCCTCATGGGGGTGGGGATGCTGTTTTTTTTTTGTCTGGATGGATTTCTGGGAGATACTTTTAGAGTCTGGCGAGTGGCAGTATGATTGTAATTCCTTCAAAGGATATGTCTAAATTTAGGTAACGTTTCAGTTGTTAGTGGAAAAGCCGCGGGAAGCACCTCTCCAGGTGCTTTCTCCACTTCGCCTATTCTGTTCGGTCACTTCGACGAAGCCCACAGCGCAGCCGCCCCATTTGGTTTGTTTGAGTAGCTTTTTCTAGTGGAAAGCCATAAAAAGCCCAAACAAACACCCCCTTAGTGTGCCTTGAAGAAATTATGCGTTGTTTTAACATGCAAAAGCATAGTATTGTGGTATTCTCCTTTGATGTTTTGCTTGGGTTGACTTGGCACATGCTCACACCATGTTATGACTATGACAAGTCACAATTAGCCTCTATGATCATTTAGTCCTTGAATTGTAGTACCACTCTTTGCTTTGATTAGTTTGCTTTGTTGCATTGCATAATTATGGCCATTATTGCTCTCTTAGTTGGTTTCTCCCAGTCTTTTGCTAGCCTCCACTTGTATGAGTAAGTTCTACTCATGCTTCCAACTCCCAAGAAACCAAGTTATTCCAAAGTGTCCACTATAAACTCCTATGCATGGTGTGTTACACCATTCCAAGTATATTCTTGTTTTCATCTATCTTCCAATTAAAAACTATTTTGTTCTGTGAAAACTTAGTGATTAAAGCCCTCACGAACTTGATGGCACATTTTATTCTTTGCCCCTAATAAACTTGAACCATTGAGGCAATTTTGTTGTATATGATTGCACTTATAAGTTAGGATTAGCAGAACCGTGCTGTCACGGGAAACGTTTTCAACATTGCACTTGTACTTTTTTTATACTCCGTTGATATCATGCTCTTTTGTCTATGGATGTTACCGGTGTGAAATGAAGTGGAAACTTGTAAGTCCATGGAGTTTGTATTATGTGTTAGAGAAACGCCTGGGCCGCTAGCCTAAGCCATGCCTAATCATGGTGGAAACTTGCAGCATCACTATAGTGAGCTATCTATGAAGCATACTTAATAAAAAAGCTATGCATATGGTAAATAAAAAGATTGCGGAGATGCTCATTGTCTGCTTGCCTTGTCATTTTGGTTATGGAAAAGCTCATGTACCATGTGCAAGGGGTACCCTGTTGGCGGTTCTCAATGATATGCAAATACTTACAGTGACAAGAACTTGCCTGGACCCTAAGTTGAGTATCCATGAGGTGTAGCCCTAATAGTCAAGGGACTTGAGATTGCCAACTTATACTTTGTCAAGCATATACTCCAGCTTTGCCACTTTAACCTTAACCACGTCAAGATTCTTATGATAGGGGCAATGAGGGCTGGAAGCTAATAAGTACCATAATTTTTGGAAGCACTTTTTGAATCTTGTAATCCCTGCTTCCTTTACAAAAAGGCATTTCTTCCACCATTATTGAGTCTCCACCTTCTACCTTTAGGCACCATTAAGAGAGCATAGTTGTCATTCTGTATGCAATGTTCCAAAGCTTATTAATTGATGCATATTGTGTTATTACTTGTCATGTGCTATTTGTTTCTAGTCACCCTTGTGAACTTTGCAGGTGTCCTATGCATTATATTGCTACTCTATGAGGGACAAGCTGATTGCCACTATGCTATGTTTTCTGCATGTGAAACAAACAAACATTTTTCAATGCATATTATTCATGATCTTTGTTTGTAGCTTGCCATGTTGCATGCATAATTACTATATTCTACTGTTAGAACTCCATCTTTCATGCACATGTTTAGAGTTCTTTGATCCCAGCTTTCAATGTTTGCAAATGGTTGGATCTTTATTGCGAGGGTGCATGTCACCTCAAAAATTATTCTGTTTATCACTAACCTACTCGAGGACGAGCAAGAGTTAAGCTTGGGGATGCTGATACGTTGGAAACGTATCTATAATTTTTGATGCTCCATGCTTGTTGTATATCTACTTTTCTTTACTTGTCTACACTTTGAGGTGCTTTTTACATGATTTCTGGTACTAACCTATGAACAAGTTACAACAGTGCCAAATGCCTGTTTTCTGCTGGTTTTGGTTTCATAAAAGTTAGTAAAGAAATATTCTCAGAATTGGACAGGACGAAGGACAAAGTCAATAACTTTCCGTGGGGAACAAGAAGTCTAGAGGGGAGACGGAGAAGCGAGCCAGGGAGGCCAAACCCCCCTAGGCGCGAGTGGGCCCTACCCCATGCCTGGGTAGGGTTTGCCCCTCCTGGTCGCTTCCCGAACCCGCGCCTTCGCCTATAAGAAGCCCCCGATGCAAAAACTCTCAGTACCCGATCAGAAATCCACGAAACCGTCTGTAGCCGCCGCCACCATCGTCCCTAGATCGGGGGGACCTGAAGTTCTTCCCGGCACCCTGCCGGAGGGGAGATCATCCCGGAGGCCTTCTCTCCGGTATGATTCGTGAGTAGTTCCACCTTGGACTATGGGTCCATGTAGTAGCTAGATGGTTGTATCTCCTCCTTTGTGCTTTCATGTATAGATCTTGTGAGCTCCGTTCATGATCAAGATCTAATCTATTTGTAATCATGCATGTTGTGTTTGCGGGGATCCGATGGATATTGAGATTATTATGTTGGTTTGATTAATGGTTCTATCTTTATGATTCTATCATGTCTATGTTGTTTGTGATCTTGCATGCTCTCCGTTGCTAGTGGTTATCTTGGCCAAGTAGTTGCTAGTGACTCCAAGAGGGAGTATTTATGCTCGATAGTGGGTTCATGCCTCTAGTTTTCAAGGGAAGTGACAGAAATCTCTTCGGTTGTAGATGTGTTGTTGCTACTAGGGAGAAAACAACGGTCTCTTGTTCATGGAACATGTGGACTGTTTACCTTACACACTTTGCTTAAAGCAGTTGTCTGTTGCTTGCAACTTAATATTGGAGGGGTTTCGGATGATAACCGGAAGGTGGACTTCTAGTCATAGATGCAGTTGGATTACGGTCTATGTATAATGTTGTATTGCCCAATCAACTTCATAGGATCTTTCTAGCTAGTAATTGCATTGTTATGCCTTGCCCAGTTCCTGTCAATTGCCCCGCTGTAATTTGTTTACTCTTCATGCCATGTTTTTTATCTAAGAAGAGCACGTCTAGTGAACTATGGACCCCGGTCCAATCTTTACCATTGATACATCTTCCACTGTTATTTGTTTACTTGCTGCAAACCATTACCTTCCACACCATACGTTTAATCCTTTGTTACAGCAAACCGGTGAGCTTGACAACCTCACTGATTCGTTGGGGCAAAGTCTTGAGTTTGTGTTGTGCAGGTCTCCGCATTGCTTGCAACACCTATGTGACGTTTCCTTCCTCCTACTGGTTCGATAACCTCGGTCTCAATTGAGGGAAGACTTGTTGTTGTACTCTTCACACCTTGCTCTTGGGGTTCCCAACAAGACTCCACATCAGCCAACAAGTTTTCTGGCGCCATCAAGGAGTCATCAAGAACCATGAAAATACAAGTGAGAGCCACAAGCCAAATATGAGTAGAAAAATGATGAGTGTTCTCCTTGCCACCAAACGTGAGATGGGAGAAGTGAGGTAAAACCCATCCATGTTGCACTATGTGCTCATATGCAAGGGATTTGCGCAAGACACTAATGATCTTTGATGATTGTTTTGTAGGAACTCGAAGATGTCTTTCTCATCGAACCACCTCATGGACTCCCTCCACTTAGAGGAATCGAGCACTGCATCGACCTCATCCCCTGTTTTCCGCTACCAAACTGCTCTGCCTATCGCATGAACCCGGAGGAGATGAAGGAAACTGAAAGGAAAATTGAACATATTCTCTCCAAAGGTATGATTCAAAAAAGCTTGAGCCCGCGCGTTGTTTCCGTGATACTTGTCCTAAAGACGGATGATACTTTGTGTTTGTGCATGGATTGATGTCCTATAAATGTTATCACCGTTCTTTACCATCACCCCATACCTCGTCTTGATGACATGCTTGATGAATTAAGTGGAGCCACTATATTTTCTAAGATAAATCTCTGTAGTGGTTACCACCAAATACGTATTGAGGTGACCATGTACACAACTGCATATTGTAGTGTACTAATCATTGGCACAACATTCACGAAAGCCCCTTTCTGCAAATATTACACCTCTCAAAGTGGTACAACAAAACCATTGTGGGTCCAACTATTTTATTTATTCCTTGATATTAACACAATAGAAATACAAGCTTAGAGGCTCTCCTCGGTCCAATGAGGATTCGAAACTACCAACAAGTCTATGATCACTAGATTGAGTGACAATGCTACTTCTAAGCTAAGCACCATTGGAGTGTTGCAACATTATAGGGTATAAATCTAGGTTGCTCATCCCAACTATCCTGAGCATGCAGAACTATTATTCTAATTCTATGTCTTCCTGCCCCGTTCCAAATTCTATTCCATAATCTACGCCTTCAAGCCTCCTGAAAGATCAGGTTCTTCGTAGCAAACCTTCGTAAGGGTACATTGCCCCTATGTGTCGTTTTGGTAATAAATGACAATTCCTTTGGACTAATATTTTCATTGAGTTTTATATGAAGAAATATTCCATAGGTCATGCTTGTAGTCCATGTGTTGGATTCAAGTATGGATGCCATGAAGATAAATATATACTTGAGTATTGGCATCAAGATCATTGATTTGAACAGAAGAATATGATATGATCAAGAAAAATAAATGAAGATGGGAGTTCTTGTGTAGAACTCAATTTAGCAATGCTCTAGCTTATGTGTTAAGCAATGGATGATCAAGATATTGAGAGTTTGATCTCAAGAGAATAAATCGAGATATGGGTGGCTCTAAGTTGGTGTCATGATAGTCTCATGAGTTGAGATATGCTTAAATAAGATTTAGAGTATGCAATCAAATGAAGAGTTATTTATGTACCTTCAAGATATTTAGATAGAGCATGAGAAGATACATGGTTGACCAATACAAAGAGTGAAGATTGGATTCAAGATTGGTCAACACATGAAGCATAAAGAATGTATCACATAGGATCTTGTGGTATGGTAATCCTTGTAAATTATGCTTCGTGAACTAACCCATTATATATGTGCCTTTGTGTTATCTGTGTGGGTTAGGTATATTTTTACGGACATGCATAAGAAGTAAAGAGTTCATATAGCCCATGAGCGGATGACATCAAGTGGTGTTCATCATCAAGGATGATAAGCGCAAGTTCAAGAAAAGTATCTTGAGAAGATCATATACTTGAAGCTTGTCATCCATTTTGTGATAATGTACATGTGAATATGTGCCTTAATGAAGCTATCCCATAGTGGGGGGGGGCAAATTCTTAGTCTTCATGAAGCAACAATGATCAAGTGAAGCATTCCAGCTTGAATGGATATTGAGGCGTTGTATAAAGATCAAGTGGGGTGCACAAGGCAAGGTATGTCCTTGCTAGATTTTTATTTTATCGGTCTCAAGGTGGTTGTTGGGGAGACCGTGTTATAAGTTATATAGCCACACTATCTAGAGGGGCTTTCGGTTGAGTAACTTGATCACATCGTCTTAGGGAGATCAATCCTTTGCATACCTTGCATCCCCCAATTCTTGTTGCTTCTTGTTTTTTCTCTGTGTGAGGTTCTTGATCTTGTTTATAGCTCTTCAACAAGTCCAACTTCACCAAAAACAGAATTCATATGCATCTTATATTGCATTTTCGAGTTTGGAGGTTTTATTGGTTTTTCATTTAGGGAGGTTCCATACCTTTCCGCATTTGTTTTATACCTCTTACTCCTTCTTGGGCATTATAGTCTATTATATAGCTTGTTCTTCGCTTTACAAAAAGCTCAAGTTTGCTAACAACGGAGTTCATATGCAAAAGATATGATCCGGTTGACCGGAGTTGGCACCGGGACGGTCAGTTTGAACCGACCCAAAACCGAATCTATACCGACTCGAGGTCCAATACACATCCGGTTTTGTTTGGTCCTTGGTCCGGTTGACTGGGGGTTTTGGTCCAGGGTCTAGTTTGACTGACCGGAGGACCGAAACGCCTAGTTTTATCTCCAACGGTCATGTTTGGCTTTCCTATAAAAGTGGGTTCCCCAATGATTTTGGAGGGTTCTTGAGCATGTTTTTTTATCTCCATTGTTGATCCTCTTGAGCTTGCTTCCTCTCACATTCCTCCTATGATTCTTGCATTTTTTGAGGACTTTGTAAGAAGATATTTAGATCTATAATCCCCACCAATCAATTCCTCCTCTAAGTGAGGGGAACCCGTTGGATCTAGATATTGGAGTCTTTTGTTGATTTCCACCATTGTTCTTTCACTCTAATTCGTCCTTAGCACATGTTGCTTTTGTGGAATTTGAGTGTGAAGGTTTTGAACATGGCGGCTCACCTTCCCACGGCAACACAAGGACGAGGCTGACTCCGATTCTCTAGTGGTAAAGGTATCATGGGATTATTGGAGTGAAAATTATGTGCTTCTCTCCACGCTCTTTTCTCTACTACTATAGTGTAGCAGTTATGAATTTGGATTTACCACCTCCACTTTAGTTTTCCCGTCAAGGCAAGGCGAAATCAATCCTAGCCATCGGTTCCATTTCTTTCGTTGATATTCACCCTCCATCACCAAACGTTGATCTTTTGGATCCAACGGCTGGTTTTCCTAGGACTCGCAGCACCTCTTCCCATATGTGCCAGAATAGCTCCTCAGTTTAGTCATTGTGCCGTCCAACCAAATTTGACTCCAACCCGTGTGCGAAACAACTCCATACATGAACCAGCGCGCCAAAATACCGACATCTCCATTCCCCACCAGTCCACCACCTGTTGTCTACACACTGGCTGGGAGCGGGAGTGCAATAGCCCACAGGTGAGCACGTGCGTGAACCCCTCTTCATATCATCACTATCTTTCTTATTTTTTGTTGGTTCCAATTTTCTCGATCATTTCTCGCATGAGGGTACCTCCCATTGGATCCTTCTTGCTAAGAACTATCGATTTTATTACAAATCTCGACATGTTCTGTCCTTTGTAGTGGCTAGGTGTCTTTTTGCACACCATGTGTTTTGTATTTTTGTCTAAACTACTATGCAGTGATCTAGACCAATATGTGGCAAGGGGTTAGTCTGTGGTTGTGAAGTTACATACCATAATCGATGGATAAGTGGAATTGTCATACTTTTATATTTTTTTGTTAGTTAGTTCATTTGGTGGCATCCATTTGAGTTTTTGTCTATTTTCTTTCCTTCTTATAACACTTCAGCACCCCTATATAATAAACTGTTTTGATCTGTTTGGAAGTTATACTCATTTAAGAAATCTGCATATGACCCTCACCGGTGAAAAATCAAATATTATATGGATAAGAATGTCTTAAGGTTTTTGTTATTAACGATATTAGAGATTAAAGAGTGCAGTTCCATTATTTCCACAGAACTAAATTCTATTTCAGTCAGATATATATATATATATATATATATATATATATATATATATATATATATATATTTCAGAAGTTTGTATGTCCAAAAATCCATGTCAGGAGATATATTTTCAGCCAGAACATTAATTTGTAAATTCTATATCTTACGCGTATATATATCTAATACCGACTATGGAGAAGGTACCAACCTCACACTTCTCTTATATATAGATTTGGGTTTCACAATTCCGAAGTACCAACCTCACAGTCGCCGTCTTGCATGAGTCTGCGTCAACCTTCCGTTCCAAATATCAGCCCATTTGCTTGTCATTCATCAGTCTCAAGTCTCAGGGACCAATCCTTCCTCCAATAAAATGTGCAAAACTTTAATCCAGAGTCTGTTCCGAGCGCATTAAATAAAAACCTTTGTGGTCTCCTTAGATGTACAGAGAGATAAGATATGAACTGATTTTATCCAGTTATATATGCTCACCGTGCTAATTACATATGAGGTCCGTTTCGTTGGAAACACAAACTCATTTAAACAATCAAACTGATTTCGTCTAGAATCTATATGCTCATCATATGAGTACAAATAACTACATACGAGGTCCCCCAGTTGGAAGTATAAACTCATTAAAATAATAATAATGTCCATGTGATTAATTCAGCGTCATCGGAAAAGAAACAGTGTTCTACCTGTCAACTCTAATCATCTTATCGACTATATCTTAAACTTTTTTTACTTTCTAAATGACATATCCTTTGTTATGTGTACTTAAACAGGGGCTAATTTTACTGAGCTAAACCATCATTATGTTGAACCAGTGGATGTATCGATGAATCCTGCACACCATAGACGTTATCGTGACCAGGATAGATACTTTCAGATGACACCGATTCAGAGAGAATATTTACAGAGGAATCGTGTGTACAAACGAGCTAAACGAGACAACAGTGAAAGTAGTAGTAGTGCCCAGTCTACAACTGGGCAAACAAATATGAGCTACAATGACAACATACACATGCTTATGGAATCTTCTCAGGTAACGGAAGGTAGCTTATAATAAACATAATTAATAATTACTATGTATGCTTTGCTGATGGAATATCTTCCTCTTTTCAGATTGTTGAACACATGGTTCAGTGGTCGATCAACAAGGATGTTCGTCCAAAGTGAAACAAGGTTTTATAGAAATCTGTAAGGTCAGAATCTATTGTTTAAATGTATTACTAATTATGATATAGACTAATTTTTTTCCTTGTTCGTCATGTGAAAAGCAGTGGCCACATTTGGTACTTTTGGGATATCTGAATCAGGTAATCAAGGCATGTGTGATTCAGACAATTGCATAATTTCTTCAGTCAAATATGTGCCACCCAGACAATGGAATTCGAGTGATGGTTAGTCCATCTGGTGTACGTGCATCTTCCATTTTTCTTGAAGATCAAGCTGCAGATATTGCATTGGCAAAGAGCAGCCCACGTAAGCGACAACGCGGCACTAGCTGGTAGTCACACTTGTTGCCTGAACAAAGAGAAGCATACTTACAAAGGAATCGTGAGTATAAGAAAAGAAGAAAGTCTCATGTGGCAGATGTAGTAATAGACAAAATGAAGCTGTAAAAAGTGACAGCTTGCTTAGTCAACCTGTGGAAGTTCAAGAGCATATCTTTTCTGAATCTGAAGATACAATCTATGTACCAATGGATAATTTTCCTGCTAATCCAGGTAATATATATGTCCTGATCTCAGCAATACAATATACGTCCGGCGCTGCAGTAATAGTGTAATTTTTTGACGGCCTAGAGTGCTTGCAGACTAGGTGATGCCAACGTGTGTGCTCAATAAAGCCTCCAAGCTCAATTTTTATTTTTTCTGAAACTCAACAGTTGAGATCGGAGAATTTGTGGACTGCTCATAAAGTCGCGATAGAGTTCAAGTCCACAATTGGCTGGCCAGACAGTAGCAAATTTTAGAGGCCAGGGCAGACTGGTCCATGGAAACTTGTTTTTTCAGTCGTTTTGCATAGTGGAACAGATGGTAGCACACGATTTTGTACAACAAGTTCTGAAATGTACTATCTAAGTATCTATGAAATACTGAATCTCATGGTTCACCATTAAATCTATGTATTAGTGTCGTTTCTTCCGCTGACGTGCACTGCACGTGCATATGTACTATTATTTGTAGTGATAGACTGACAGGCTTACAACCTGTAGCTTGGAGTCCAGGACTCTGAACCATACTGGCATTTTACTGGGTTACAAACTCAAACTCTTCACTACTGGTGTTAGAGACGCCTCTGTATACCATTTCTACAGATCACATATAATACTTCCTCCGTTTCAGTTTACAAGTCCTGCACGTAGTTCTATGTCGCCAAATTAAGCAACTTAGTATGATGTATATATTACAAAAAATATATTACCGGAAACTTTAGACTTTGTATTTTCCAATGATATAATTTTTATATTATATAATTCAAATTATATAGGTCAAATTGATAACCTAGATATACGCGTAGGCCTTGTAAACTGAAACGGAGGGAGTATGTTAAAACTAAAAGATTCGTCAAACATTTGTTGTGTTATGATTTCTTGAGCTCTCCTGCTAATGCCATTAATGACTGCTGGTTCAACTGGTTAGCAAAAAAAAAAAGTGCAATTCCAACACTCCATGCACCGCAAAATGAAAACAACACACTTGCAGAAATGCATACCAACTCAAATAATTGATCGTCGTGTTCTCGTATCAGTTAATTCATGTTTTTTTGGATAAAATAAAGTGTAATATACAACTTTTGTGAAAATTAAACTGTAGGCACCACTGTCCTTTTAATCACTCTCAGTCAACTGTAAGGAGGAGTAGAGGTTCCAAAGGATCCAGACGATGCATTGAGGTAGTTTAAATATTATACTGTACAACATCTGTACAAATGCAGGGTAATACAAATATCACACTATTCTTCTGGAGTAATAATACTTTGCCCCTCAATGTATACTACACCAACCTTTGCAATCTTTGGCCTATCAAGTTCGTCATCGAGACACCGCTGAGTTAGGTGTGGACTGCACTTAGATATTGATAATCTCTTGAGTGTCGCTGGCAACCCGTTTGCTGGCAATGCCTGAATAGCAGGACAATTCTCCACACACAGCTCTTCCAATGCAGGCAGAGTGTACAGGTTTTCCGGAAGATCACACAATTCCGTGCAGTTCCTAACGCTGAGGGTCTGCAGCTTCTCCAGCCACTCAAATTCCGATGAACCATCAAAGAACGCGCGACTTCCATCAATCTCAAGTATCTCAAGAGAATGAAGCTTGTCAAACATGCTCAGTCCCACGAGCAATGTGTTCTCCAATTGAAGACTGTACACATTGAACAGGGAGCTCAACCAGTCCAAAGGTTCAGTGTTGCTGCCCTGATCAGCGCTTACATGTGAGCAACCCCTTACCTTGAGCGTCCACACTGAGAAGAGGAAAGGGCAGTCGTCCACCCATCCGCCCTGTGCAATGAAGCACTCGCTGATCTCCAGAGTTCGCAGTGATGCATGAAACTTGTCGACGAGCAGCTTCGGGCAGTCATATAGCGAGAGGTCCCTCAATGCAGTGAGATCTTTGAATCCGTCGGACAGATCACAGATGACGTTGTCACAGTTCTTGATTGACAGAACCTCAAGAGAGCGAAGGAGGTGCTGCTGTTGAAGTAGGCCTGATCCTAGGGATCTTAGTCTGTGGCAGTGATGTATCTGTAATGTGGTGAGCCGTGATGTCCATCTACCTTCTTCTGATGTCGACACCGCCTCTTCTTCTGATAATTGCTTGGCATGAATCATTGGCAGCATATAAAGACCAGCATTCTCAATGATCATGATAGTAAGTGAAAGGGGGACATCTGGGAAGGCTTTCAGGTCGGGGCAATTCCTGATCTCTAGCTTGCAGAGGCAGGGAAATGCTATGTTTCTTGCTGAGTTGCCTATCGACCATCCAGTGAAATGCAAAGCGTCTTCGATAACGAGACTTTTGAGCTTTGGAAACAATTCTTTGCCAGCTCGTTGAGGAACAGCACCGACCTTGTTAATAGAATGCATCTTTCTGATCTCAAGAACCTCAAGGCTCGGCATGTCATGTAAGGGAGGTAGGCTCTCCCAGTTCATGCAATCTGATAAGTACATAGATGTTGCATTTGACAGTGAACATGAGGTCTTCAGCATCCATGGTGGAGATCTGATGCCTGTGTAGCCAGTAATTTTCAGAACCTTTACATTCTCATGCGGCTGCAAGCACTCGAGTGCCTCTTCATCGATGGAGATCTCTTTGCTTTTGCCCGTCGAGTTGGCCCAAGACAGGTGTAGTTTGTTCAGATGCTTCATTCCTTTCAAGATACCCTTACTGAACACACTAACATCACACTGACGGAGAATTGAAATGTGAAGTGCGCCTCTGAGTTGCATCATTTGCCGTAAGGCACTGAGATGCGTGATACTGCCAACACGGAGTGCCTCCAACTCTTGCAAATTTGAGAGGTTCTGTATGTCAGGTATGTCCGAAAGAAAGCATGCACTTGCATAAAGATGCCTCAGGTGGATCAAATTTGAAATGCCATTGGGAGGATGGAGGTAACGAGAATTGCACTTGACATCCAGCACCTGAAGTAGGCGAAGCTGGCACACTGTCTCTGGAAGGTCAGTGATTCTGTTCCTGGACAGATTAAGATACCTGAGGTGTTGGAGCAGGCCGATCTCTGCAGGCAGAAATGTAATGTTTCCACAGGATAAGCTCAGAACTCTCACGCTCTTTGCGATTGAGAAAATCTCAGCTAAAACTTCCGAAAAATCATCCGAGTCACTGAAATCTGAGAAGAACAAAATTGTACGAACCCTCTGAAGGAAATGGTGGTCAGAGGAAGGTGAGAGCTGTAATGCCAAATCCATCTTCAACTTGAGCAGGTTGTTAGTCCTGATTGTGAGGTGACGAACTTCTTGTGGCACTTCTCCTGATCTGTCAGTAACCATGTAAAACTGATTCACCGAGACCGCTCGTGATAGCCTTCGCATCCTACTGTGCATCGTGTATCTGTTTCTTCCCAGAGGCTGAAAGAAGCATCGCTCAGAAAGCTCATCAAACAACTCGTGGGCCACATCCTCCGGTCTTGCCGCACCATCATCAGAATATATCAGGCCATGTGCTATCCACATTTGCTCCAATCCTTCCTTTGTAAACACATAATCATCTGGAAACACTGCAGAATACGCGAAACACTGCTTGAGGCGGGGATCGAGGTGCTGGTAGCTCAGCCACAATGCTGGGGAGATCCCACCGATGTCTCCCTGGTCCCATAGGTTGTCCTCCAGCACATTTTTCCAGTGGCCTTCTTCTCCGTGCCGGAAGTATAGTGCGCGCCCCATTACTCGTGCTTCTAATGGCGAGCAGCCCATTCTCTGTGCTATTCCGTACGCGGTTTGCTCCATTGGGGATAGCTGGTCGTCGTCGTCCTCTTCGATGGCATCCCATTCATCATCCTCGTCCCCTAGCAGAGTGCAATCTTCGCTCTCATCCGCACTGCCAAATGCAAAATGCTTGAACATCTTCCAGTAGTCATCGAATGCCAGAGGGCTGAGGATCAGTGAGGGCATGGTGCCGATAACTGAAGCAGCACTCCTGGATCGTGTTGTCACCATGATCAAGCTCCTCCGGGCAGCTTGCTGCAGAAGCTCCATTAGATCTCTCCACTGGGCATCGCTCACATGTGTGACGTCATCGAGCACGAGCAAGAACCTCTGGCCGGCCAACTGCTCCAGCAGAAGCTCCCTGATGTCTTCGGTGTCATGGGCATCTCCTGCAACCGCCGGATGCATCATCTGAACCATGAGCTGCTCTGTGAGCATGAGTGCACCGGAGACGTGCACCCACATACGCACGGGGAACTCGGCCTTGATGATCTCGTGGTGGAAGACGAGCTGCGTGAGCGCCGTCTTGCCAACGCCCTCGGCGCCGACAACAGGGAGTACGCCGACCCCAAGGCGGTAGTGCAGATCGTCGCCCAGTCTCACCTTCCTCATGATCTGATCCACCTCAGCCTCCCTACCGAAGATGTCGTACATATCACGTACTGCTGCTGATGCTGCATCCCCTGGTTTAACTGAAAGGATGGTGGCGTAGTTCTTCCGTGGCACGACGTGCTCGTACATGGACGTGCACCTGTACGCGGCCTGTGCTAACATCTCGAATGCATCTCTTAGTCCGTCCAAGTCGACCATGTTCTTCTGCTTGTTGGATGAGGTTTTCCGGTGAGAGCTACCACCACCGCTAGCGGATGAAGTTCTGGGTGGGCTGAAGCAGAGGAATAACCTTAGAGGGCTGCGTGGCTTCCGCAAGGCGCGGGCGACCGAGACAGGTGAAGTACTGGCGTCTGCACCGTGATCGCCGCCTCCTGCCATGGTGACCTGTAGCAGAGCGCACTCGAGGTCGTCGAGGGCGTCGTCGGCGGAGTAGGCGGCGTCGAGCAAGTCTTGAACGGGGCGCTGGGTGAAGTCGATGGCGCCGGCGTCCGCCGCGTCGAGCAGAAGCCACACAGACGCAAGGAGTCCCTCGAGGCGGCGCAGGTGCCCCACTGCCGCCCCGTCGAGCTCACCCAGCAGCTCGAGGCCTTTGCGGATTAGACGGGCGAGCACGGCGGCTACAAATGCCGAGGCCGACCACCCGACCGTCGTCGTCTCGACCTCATTATGCGGTGGCGCCATTGCTGGTGGAATATCGATGCTCCTGGCGGACGTGGTACACAAAATCAACTTCCCAGAGCTGAATAATGAGTCTGGAAAATGGTAGTAGTAGCTTTTCTTTGAGAGCTGAATAATGAGCCTGCGAAATGGTACGGTATGATTAATTTGATGGAACAGGTAAAGGGTGGCTTATTGTGGTTGCCACGTCTTTGACTTTCTGGCTGGTTCACAGGCGACGTGCGTGCACGCACGCTAATAATCGCGTATTTTATCAATATAAAAGAAATGTCAGAATTGTTAGCCAAATCTTCATCCTCGAAGCTGGAAAGGTCAGCTTTGACAAGGTCAGAATTGTTAAATACAAATGAACTACTTCCTCAGATCCATTTTAATTTTGGTACTGTTGTACAATCTTCTACCAGACCAGGGACACTTTATTATTATGAAATCGGAAGGACAGCTAAGAGAAAAGGGAAGATAAAGATCTTCTCTGTTTTACGAAGTTCACTAGACCATAAAAGCGCGCGTTGTCGCGCCCGTCCATCTTAAGAAAATAAACAATTGAAATATTTGAGAAATTTGAAACTGAATTAACATATGCACGCTTTGGTGTGCCCGTACTTCTTGTAAAAAGAACACACATATTTCTACAATTTTGCATAAACTTAAGCATTTAATTGGATGAAGCAATAAACACATATACAAGAATGAACTAACAATAATATGTTCTAATTTCTAAATATCGATGTAAGTAGGATTAGCAAATGCACAGGACAAAGAAGCAGAGTTTATCATTTGTTAACTTTAAGGGAAAGAATCAGCTTTGTTATGGTGATAAACTGCATGGTACCTAGCAATTGAGGTGGTGTTCAAATGCATTCAAATCAGTATACATAACCTGCGAAATATCAAGTAAAAGAACAATTAAATGGATCAGTTATTTTTCACTACATCAAATAATTCAACGGACCAATTAAAGCCAGATACTCCATGCTTTCGAACAAAGGTATTAGGTGGAATCACAAGGAAGGCTATGGGTCTCAAGATAAAAATAAATTAACTTCAGCAATGATCAGTGAATAATTGGATGTAGCATATAGTTATCATTAGTCATGTTTGTTTGTGATATAAGAACGACCGAGTCCATTTCCTACTCGATTATCCTGGCCAGCATTTTGCCTAGGGAAAGAGTTGATTCAGCCATGCATAGGAGACCATATTGACTTGTAGCTGGAATTTGCTGCTTTGCACACGGCTAAAGGATGTAAGCAAAATCTTCATACTGTGCTCTTGCCTATGTATACATTATGGGCGTGTTTGGTAGCCCCGCTCCACCCAGAATCTCCCATCTCATACCGAATTCGCGTGTTTGTTAGGTCGGGTCGATGGTCCGAGCACTGCCCACCTCATGCAAAAAAGGCCTTTGGGCACTGCCCAGTTGAGAAGCCGAAAACGAGCTTCGCGGTTGGGCATGGCTGAGCTCGCCCCGAAAATCGCCCCCCGTCGAGCGAGACCAACAGGGGTCAACCGCTCCCCACCTCATTCCCCCCCTCCCCAGCCCCGCTCTCTCTCCCCTACCCAGAGCCGTCGTCACCTACTCCCCCATCTCCCTGCCTCCTCTGGACGCCGGCCTCCGCCGCCTCCTCTCTGACGCCGGCATCCTTCGCCGGACCGCCTCCTCTCGCCGGACCGCAGCAGGCCGGCCCGATCTGCTCCGCCTCCGCCGCGCGAGGTCCTAGAGAGCGCCACCGTTGCATGAGCTCCAACCCATCCTCCGCCCTGTCGCGTGGCCAAGCTCGGCCTCACCGCGCCGCCACCCAGCGACCCAAGCTCCGCCTCCGCCGCGCGAGGTCCTGGCGAGCGCCGCCGCGCGAGGTTCTGGTGAGCACCATCGCGTGAGGTCCTGGCGAGCGCCGCCGCGGCATGAGCTCCAACCCATCCTCTGCTCGATCGCGTGGCCAAGCTCCGACTGCTACGAGGTCCTAGCGAGCTCCGCCGCCCCGTCGCGTGGCCAAGCACCCGTCACGGCAGAGCACGCAGCAGGGAGATGAACTTAGGAGGACCCGATTGCTTTTATATTTTTCTGTCTAAGGGTCCGATTGCTTTTTTATTTTCTATCCAAGGATCTGTGTGTAAATGTTTTGACAATAGCAAAGTCTCAACTCACACGGGCCACCAAACAACATCTCGGTCCAGATTATTTTAGCAAACCCGGGCCACCAAACACCTGAGAAAATCTGAGATGAGCTTGTCTAAGGGCAACATGTATGAGTGGAGATAGTGATTTTAAGTTCACACAACCTACCAAACACACCCTATAAATCTCCCACGAAGAAATAGGTTCTCAACTGCACATAAATTGAAATGATAATTACACATTTGAATACAAAAATGTAAATAAAATTTTATACCGAGGTCGCAAGCTTGTTTCTTTCGGCTGCAATAATGAAAAACTCACTACACTATGCACGAGCACGAACCAAGAGGTCATGCTTGCTTCTGGAAACAACATGCATTGATCTTGAACAAACGTACTGCTAAGTAGCAGCGAATTGTAAGGCATGTGAGAAGACAAAATCCTTTCAGGAACACAAACTCATCAATCTGAGGCCTGCATAATCTGAAGGGGAGTTCTTGGGTACATGCACAAGAGAATTCACATGTGCACAAATAAGCAAATACATCTGGTTGATGAAAGTTGAGAGGAAAGAGAAGGAAAATAAGGGGCTTATGCGGCTTGTACCTTCCCCACGTGCGTTCATCTCCTCCCTTGTCCTTTGTTCTTCCCAGCCACAAGAAAACGGGAGAAATCGACCAGAATCGAACTCGCCTTCCCCGTCTCTCCTCTTTTCTCCCCCAAAAGGCCAAAACCATAAGCCCAGGTGGTCACCGCTGTGCGGACGGAGGACGGCCAGGAGGCAGGTTGGTCTAGTCTCCTAGAGTTTTTGGAAGGCGCGAGACGGTGAGAGAAGACTGCTACCACCGCCGCCACCATCGCTTGTGCGACATGGTGAGGTAGGACTCATCCTAATCAGCTCAACCGAGGCATGTCGTGGAAGAAAATAAAAGAAGGCCTAAACGTACCTATGGGCCCATGTCTCAGCCCGGTTGATCATAGAACGTGCAACTCGACTTGTGGAGTAGCAGCCTGCTAACGACGTGGGCAGGCCTTTCGACGGAAATCGCTGACGAGAACGTTCGTGCACCCTGGCCGATCTAGAGCGTTCAACGGTGGTATCGGACGGCCCCAAGCGCCAAATCAGTGTGTAAGGCCCTAGGTGGTTGAGTTGTACTGTTACTTAATGGGTCCACGTACTTGTTCGCTGTGGTGGCGCCATGTTCTGAAGCATAGGTATTCATTGCAAAAAAAATCTTAACAGTACAATATATGCAAGTGATAAGGAAAGTAGATCTCTCCCCTAATTCATGAAATCGGATCTCTTCCCTAATCTGCAAACATGCTAGTCTGCTAATCTGCTATGCAGCTGTTAAGATCTCTCCCCTATTTTTCACAAGAAGAAATTTGCATCTACTACTCTGTTAATCTGCTATGTGCATGCGGCTGTTCAAACAAGAGTACCTGGCCGCCGCTCGCAGTGATGCCGCCGTGCCACGATCGCCTGCGCCGCTATTCCGCTGGCCACGGCCGCCGCAGCACACAATCGCTAGGGCTCGCTGCATCGCCGCAATCGCTAGGGCCGGCTGCTAGCACGCGATGGATAGCCTCAAGGAGGTCGGGGCAGATGCATTCGTGACGGAAATGGGTCGTTTTGTTTCCTTCAGACTCCTGCGTTGTGCTCAACGCTTTTCTTAAACAGCCAAGAGTCAGGCCCAAAAACAATGGTCAAATCAACTGTTTTCGAGGAGTATGCCTTTGTCGAGCATAAAATGGACCGCCACCGTGTAACCATTGCACGCGTGAAGAAGCGCGAGAGTCACGATTAATAACTCTTTTTCCATTCTCTCGCTCCACTGTATGTGCTCTGCCTCGCTCTATCTCTACGTCTCACAGAAGAGACCGATGGCCTCCTTACCTCTTATGTCGACCCTTCCAGTAGTTCCTGGCCGCAAGCTTTAGCCCCACCATGCCTGATCTAACGCCCGTGCTGTCACCGACTGCTAGGCGGGTGGACGAGGAGCGCGACCGCGTTGATTGACCCTTACTCCGTGCCCTCCTTGAGCCGACCGTCCCCGATTTCCCATCGGCCTCGCGAGGTGCCGACAAGGGCAGTAGTGGTCCCTGTGATGGCATCGATGTGGGGTATTTCCTCGTGCCGATCGGATTCGTCCCCGTGACGACCCTTGATGCATTAAGGGCGGCGGCCATCCCCGTAGGGGCTCTAGGGTTGAGCCGAGAGATGTCATGTGGGGATTCAACCCCGTGCCGCCGCTAGAGATGGCTTACCCGCCGGGCTTCAACCCCGTGTCGGTAGGGTTTCCTCCCCTACCTTCTGGTTTCCTGTCCGGATTTGCAGATCCTAGATCGACCGTCCTATCATCAGGACCAGAATTTCAACTTACTTAGGGAGAGTAGTGATAAAAACAATAAAAGGTTAGATTTCAATTTGATGGCTTTATTCAATGATTTCATAGCTCACCATCAGTTCAGAGAATTGAGGAAAAGTGGGAGACATTATAGTTGGTCAAATAAACATGAACCATCAACTATGTGCGTTCTTGAAAGAGTATTTCAGTTGATTGGGAGGCTTTATTTCCACTATGAAGTGTCAAAGTGGAAACCAGAATTGGCTCTGACCATACCCCCTGTCATTTCTTACAATGACAGTGTTGTCAGGAAGACTATAGGTTTTACATGTGTAACACCTTAGAATCGTCCCTATGCGGATTTAGCGATTCTCGCCAAACCCGCATGGAATAGATTCAAAGATGCCTACCAGGCACTTGCGTGTGGGTGGAAAATAAAGTAATATCATTACACAATAGTCCACGATGGAACCCACAGAACATATATATACAATAATGACTCAACGAGTCAAGAATACAATTATACAGTACAAAGATCCAAATCACCTTGAAAACGATACGACATCCGAGTACGGACAAGATGCAAATTGGGCTAAGAGCCCTGAAGAATAACCAATGGCATCCATAACCCTGCCTAGGACATGTCGGAAGGGTAACCTTACTAACATTGTCAAACTCAAACCTGTCAAACAAAAGGGGTGCCGAACAAAGGGCAAAGGAGAAGGGGAGCGGTCATTACTAAGGCTAGTACATG
This sequence comes from Avena sativa, assembly GCA_916181665.1. NCBI lineage: Eukaryota > Viridiplantae > Streptophyta > Magnoliopsida > Poales > Poaceae > Avena > Avena sativa. Next base: position 423,760,954 of record OV702293.1, read on the forward strand.
ATGAGTCTTAGAATTCGGCAGCTCTCGCCTACATAGGTATGGTGGACTAAAGTGGTAGCGAATCATGCACTAAACAACCTATAGAGACTCGATGCAACTGTCGGCTATCGGAGAGGGATGAGAAAGACCTATTCGGAACCAACCTGATACTATCACCAAAAATACCCGTCCTAGTATCTCCCCCCTCAAGACCAAATGAGGAAGTCCTACCGAGGAAACTCACACAGCTGGCAGTTCTATTCATTCATTCCATAGTGGTTATCCAACTTACTAGTCATGTCAGATACAAGTCAAATTATAACCGTAATGCTTTAGTTTAAGTTGTCTATGATCGAGATATTGTGCTCCAAGTCATCCATAACCGTGGACACGACTTTTCGAAAAGATTTAACGTTGCAGGGGTGCACAAAAGTTTCCACGTGCACTTGCATCCTTGTTACCAAATCAGGTAGGTGCAAGATCATAAAACATACACCCAACAGTATGTCGGCGGGGCTTCAGACACGACATTTCCCATACCCAAAGTAAGCACATGGGGGCGCCCCACTAAGCTACCCGCAACGAAGTCGGCTGGCTCCGAGACGGACTCAGGGTTCGCGATAATGGTTGTAAACGACTGGAAACACGAAAGTGTGACTGGGCTTGTCGATACTGCGTAAATATTCCGCATTGGTTCCTAAACAGTACAGTAAGTAAACGCTCCTCGAGCAACAGTAGCAAATAAAGCCGTAAAGTATGACATAAGTACAGAATTATAATAACACCTCAAACTAGTTTGTGGCTCCTAGTAAATTACTTTGAAATCAGATAGTAAGCCGATAGGGGTGCCCACACACCCCACATGTGGTTAGCGCATTCGATCTCGGAACAGGTGTCAAGAACTCGGGTTCTAGGTGGACACAAGTGAACGGTTAAAAACCAGATATTAACTATTACCCACCGGTGCCTCTGCATTTGTTATGTCTACCACCAACATTTAATTTAACAAGCTATAAGTAGAACCATGATTATCTCCATCATTAAGCATGTGCCAACCACCCAACAACAGTGGAACTCGACGACGCGAAGCAACACCTGAGCAAGCAACTACGACTCACAAGGCCAACTGTCTACCAAACAACACGCAATAGAAGGTGTCCAAGGCAATATAGGCTGCAGGAAACATAAATGGTACGGAAACTAAATCATCACAACATAGATAACAATAGATTAATAGGACGAACTACAAACTATAAATGCAAAATAGATAGAAAAGGGGAGAATGCTCGATTGGGTAAACTGCCTAAGATACATTAGCCGAAGGATTTGTCGACACTCGCCTAACCTCATCGGCCTAATCCGCGAAGAATCAAAGCACTAAAAGAAATACCGGATGCACTAGTTAATAGTACGACAGAATATCAGGCATGATGCATGACATGGCAAAGATACGATACGACTAGATAATATTAAGCGGAACCATGGTCCTGAAATTTTAATTAGGAGGTTCATGTTGTTTAGTTACCCCATAATTTAAATGTTGTGTTAATAAGGAAAACATGGCAACACAAATTTAAATGGAGGCAATAATAGAAAAAAATAGCCCGCACGCACTACTAGGAAAACATCTATAGGTAATCCAGACAGCCGTGGTGCACATGATTTGTAGTGCCCTACGGGTAAATAGGCGTGGCACACAGGTTTGAAGTGCCCTATGTCTAAGTAGCGTACCCATACCGCACATATCAGCGGTGCGCCACAACTACGTGTGGGTCAGGACATGGCCGGCCGCAGACCACTTAGTCGTAGCTCACCTAGGCCTAGTGCGCTATGGGTGTCGGAGGTAGTCCTAGCGCACCTACTCCCAGCGTGCTATGGGTAACTTTGGTGCTGTCTATTGTGGAGATGGGCAAACAGACCTGTGGCGCATTGCTGGCATGTGCGCCACGACTAGGATTCATGCCTGTGGCGCACTTCATGCATGTGCTCCACGGGTGTGCTGGCACCAATTTTTTGGTAGCCACTTTTTGCACATGGCTATCCACTACCACATCCCACTTCACTTTCCCCTTCTTCTTCCTCCTTGGATCTGGTCGCCCTCCTCCTTCCCACCTCAAATTTTCCACTCCTTCACCGTTTGTAGCATGTAAAACTTAGCTTGGATGCTACATACATAAGAGAAGAAAGCTCTCCTTCCATCCTCTCGGTCTCTCATCTCGGTAAGTTATCCATGTAATAGTATGTATTCATGCGTATGGAGGATATGCTCATATGTATGAGGATCGATGCTCATGTGTTTGGAGAATGCTCTCATGTGTTTGTGTGTGAACGAGTTTCCATTGTTTTGCCAAAATGTTGATTCATTTCCATTTTTGACGAAACTTTGGCATTTCACAAAGGTATTAATTTTAGGATAGGTCATGCCGAAAATTTATGTCGGACATTTCATGCATGCATTGGTTGTGTGGATCTAATTCTACTGTGTACCCGCAGGCAACCATGGTCCGCATAATGATCGAAGGCATTGCGGCTAGATTTTTGAAATATGCAACGACCGACATGATATGAAATAACATGACGGAGATAAGATGTCCGTGCAAAAGATGCAAACTCAATTGGTTGATTGACCCAGATTCCGGGCATCTGTAGGCGCACCTAATCCTTCATGGTTTCATGGATGGCTATACTCGATGGATAAGTGATGAAGATGATGAGGAAGGCAGGCAACAGGATGATCACGGCGAGGACGGACGAGATGACGAAGAGTCTCCTGGAGATGGTGAAGGTGCGGGAGCAGGCCACAAAGAATCTCCTGGAGATGATCTAGATGCCGGAGAAGATGATGGAACAACGTCAGGCTAGGTGCTAGACCCTTATGTTCAAGAACTGCTTCTCAAGCAGACGAGTAACACCAGAGCTGCCGCTAAAGAGAAAGCCAAGCTTGCGCAACTGGAGAAAGACGCGGTTACTCCATTGTATGAAGGATGCAAGCCCAATGATGCCCGCTTGAATGTAACGCTCAAGGCTATGGAGATGAACGCAAAACACAAATTGACTGATGCAAGGTTCGATGATATGATGGCATTCTGGCATGATCGTCTTCCGGAGGGGAACACATGTCCAACTAGTATCGAGGATGCCAAGAAAATCATGTGTCCTCTTGATATACCGCACGTTAGTTACCACATCTGCATCAATAATTGCATCATTTATTGAGGCAAGGACGCGGAGAAAATCACATGTCCGGTATACGGCGTCAATAGATACAAGAAAGGGAAGAAAGCTTCTCGAAAAGTGGTATGGTACTTTCCTATCTCTCCTCGTCTGCAGCGCTATTTCATGGACCGTAAGGAAGCAAAGCTCATGCATTGGCATGCGGAAAGAAAGAAGGCAGGAGATGACGATGACCCCGAAAAGGACAAGCTGCTAACGCACCCTTCAGATGCTAGCCAGTGGAAAGCATTGGACCTTGAATTCCAAGTATTCAGTGGAGATTTAAGGAACATCAGTCTAGGTGCAAGCACCGATGGATTCAAGCCGTTTGGTAGCCAGAGCAGCACGCACAACACTTGGACCATGTTTGTATGGATCTACAACCTTCCTCCCTGGTTGTGCATGAAGAATAAGTACATATAAATGAGTATGCTAATTTAGGGGCTGAAACAACCTGGTACCAACATCAATCTATATCCCGGGCTGTTGAAAGAGGAGCTGGCCATGTTATGGGAATCCAGAGCCAATATGTACGACGCTGTCGCACAAGATAATTCCACTATGAGAGTTGCGTTGGTCACTACGGGACGACGGTGGCGGCGGCTACAGAAGGTTTCGTGGAATATTGGTTGGGTACTTAGGGTTTCTGCATCGAGGGCTTCTTATAGGCGAAGAGGGAGGCTGAGGCAGTGGCCAGGGGCCCCACACCCTACCTAGGCGTGGGGCAGGGCCCACCCGCTCCTAGGGGGGTCTGGGTGCCCTGGCACGCCTCTCCGTCTCCCCTCTGGACTTCTTGTTCCCCACGGAAAGTAATTGACTTTGACGTTTGTCTCGTCCAATTCCGAGAATATTACTTTAGTAGCTTTTCTGGAACCAAAAATAGCAGAAAACAGACAACCGGTACTGTGGCAACTTGTTAATAGGTTAGTACCAGAAAACATGTAAAAAGCACCTCAAAGTGTAGACAAAGCAAAACAAAGTAGATACTAAACAAGCATGGATCATCAAAAATTCTAGATACGTTCCGACGTATCACGGAGGTAGTTGATCCCCTCGGAATCCCAGTAGCACGACGACGTGGTGGTGGTGGTGGAGGAGAAGATTCTATAGGGCTTCGCCTAAGCCGGAGCATGACGATGGAGGAGGCAGGAGGCCGGCGTCTAGGGTTAAGGTGAGGGAGGAGAGGTGCACCCTCCCTACCCCTCCTTATATATATGGGGGGTGCGTCCAGGGTTCCCATCCCTGGCTGTGTCCTTCCCCAACTCGGCGGCCAAGAGGGAGAGGGGGAAAACTTGCCCCTCAAGTTTTCTTCCCCTTTCCATATTAGGGTTTCCCCTTTTTTCTTGTGCTAGCCAGTTGGCCCCCTTGGTATTGGTGCGGCTGGCCCTAGTCCCCCATGGCATGCCACAACCCAAGTGCCCCACCGGCGTGGTAGGCCCACCGGTGGCCCCTTCTAGAACATTCTAGAAGCTCCAGTCAAAATACCGGAAACTTTTACAAACCCCGGAAATGACTTTCTTTATATGAATATTATTCTTGAGACCATTCCGGATCTCCTCGTGATGTCCTAGATCCAATCCGAGACTCCGAACAACATTCGATCTCCAAATCATATTCCATATCTACTTAAACAACATCAAACCTTAAGTGTGTCACCCTACGGTTCGCAAACTATGCAGACATGATCGAGACACCTCTCCGGTCAATAACCAATAGTGGGATCTGGAGATCCATAATGTCTCCCAGATATTCAATGATGACTTCGTGATCTAATGAACCATTCACATATGATACCGATTTCCTTTGTCGCGTGATACTTTACTTATCTGAGGTTCGATCATCGGTATCTCCATACCTAGTTCAACTAAGGATGGCAATTTTACCCATGGGTACGGGTACCAGCGGGTACCGTACCCGCATGGGTAGGGTATGGGCACACTTTTATACCCATGGGTAATACCCATATCCTACCCATTAAGTCACGGGTACGGGAACGGGTATAGACTTGTACCCATGGGTATACCCATACCCTGCCCATTTAAACTGACATGTCAAATTTATCTATAGAATTTGAACTTATGCGGCCGAGAAGCCTAGGGACGAGTATGAGATTGCCACTTCTAAACTTTAATTTGATACTTTCATGTACTTATCTACTATTAGTAAGTAGAGATTATTGTCCTCTTTGAAATATGCTATTGATGAAAGTAAATTTTGAATAAATTATATACTAATGGATATACCCGTCGGGTACCCAATGGGTATGGGTACCTGCTAGGTATGGGTATGGGTAATGTTTTATACCCGCGGGTATGGGTATGGGTAGGCTTTTGTACCCATTGGCTACACGTGTGTGGATATGGTATTGCTCTACCCTGCCCATACCTTGCCCATTGCCATCCTTAAGTTCAACCTTGTTACCGATAAGTACTCTTTACTCGTTCCATGATATGACATCCCTTGTGACCTAGTCACATGCTTGCAAGCCAATTAGATGACATTCCACCGAGAGGGCCTAAAGTATATCTATCCGTCATATGGATGGAGAAATCCCACTCTTGATCCATGCGCTTCAACACATACTTTCAGAATACCTAATGCCACCTTTATAACCAACCAGTTACAGAAGTGGTTTTTTATGTCATCAAAGTACTCATCCGGTGATGGTGATTAACATGATCTCATGGTCAAAGGATTAGGTTACTATGTATCTGAAAGCTTGTAGCCAAACGAACTTAATGACTTGATCTTATGCTATGCTTACTATGGGTGTGTGTCCATCACATCATTCTCCTAGTGATATGATCTTTTTATTAATAACATCCAATGTCCATGATCAGGAAACCATGATCATCTAATAATCAACAAGCTAGTTTCAACAAGACGCTTACTAGGGACTCTTTTATGTTTACAAAACACACATGTATTAATGTTTCCGGTTAATACAATTATATCATGGGATGTAAACATTTATCATAAACACAAAGATATAACAATAACCACTTTATTATTGCCTCTCGGGCATATCTCCAATAGTCTCCCACTTGCACTAGAGTCAATAATCTAGATTACATGGTAATATACTTAACACCCATGGCATTCTGGTGTTGGTCATGCTTTGCTCTAGGGAGAGCTTTAGTCAACGAATCTGCCACATTTAGATCTGTGTGTACTTTGAAAATCTTTATGTCACCCTCTTGGACATACTCACGAATCGAATGGAAACGTAGCTTGATGTGCTTCAGCTTCTTGTGTGACCTTGGCTCCTGTGCATTAGCTATGGCACCCATGGTATCACACTAAATAGCCACTGGGTCCAACGCACTAGGAACCACACCAAGCTCGGTAATGAACTCCTTCATCCATATCGCTTCTTGTGAAGCCTCCGAAGCATCTATGTATTCCGATTCAGTTGAATATTTTGCCACAACGTTTTGCTTTGCACTCCTCTAGCTCACTACTGCACCATTCAAAATAAATACGTGTCCAGACAGTGATTTATAGTCATCCGGATCGATCTTCCAACTAGCATCGGGGTAACCGTTTACAACGAGCTCTTCGTCACGTCCATAAGAAAGAACCATATCCTTAGTCCTTTTTTATTTAATTTAGGATAATTTTGACCGCTGTCCAGTGTTCCACTCCTGGATCACTTTGATATCTGCTGGTCAAACTAACAGCATGTGCTATATCCGGTCTAGTACATAGCATGTCATACATAATAGATATTATGGCCGAGGCATAGGGGATCTTACTCATCCTCTCTACATCTTATGTCGTAGCTGGACATTGAGTCTTACTCAAGGTCTTCCCTATCAACATGGGCAAGAACCATTTCTTGCTTTCTTCCATTCTAAACCTCTTTAGAACCTTGTCCAAGTATGTATTTTGTGAAATCACTATTAAGCGTCTTGATCTATCTCTATAAATCTTGATGCCTAAGATGTATGCTGCTTCGGCAAGATCCTTCATTGATAAACTATTATTCAAATATCCTTTGACACTTTCAATAAGTTCTATATCATTCCCAATCGACAATATGCCATCCACATATAGTACTAGGAATGCTACAGAGCTCCCACTCACTTTCTTGTAAATACAAGCTTCTCCAAAAGTTTGTATAAATCCAAAGTTTTTTATCACCTTATCAAAACGTTGGTTCCAACTTCGGGATGCTTGCTTCAGTCCATAAATGGACTACTGAAGTTTGCATACCTTGTTAGAATCTTTAGGATCGACAAAACCTTTGGGTTGTACCATATACAACTCTTCCTCAATGTCACCATTAAGGAACTACGTTTTCACATCCATCTGCCAAATCTCATAATCGAAAAATACAACGATTGCTAACAAAATCCTCACAGACTTTAGCTTCGCTACCGGCGAGAAAGTCTCATCATAGTCAACGCCTTGAATTTGTCAGAAACTCCTCCGTGACAAGTATAGCTTTATAGACAGTAACATTACCATCAACGCATATTTTGTTCTTGAAAATCCATTTGTTCTCGACAGCCTTTCGGCCATCAGGTAAGTCCACCAAAGTCCACACTTGGTTTTTGTACGTGGATCCAATCTCGGATTTCATGGCTTCTTGCCATTTGTTGGAATATGGGCTCATCATTACGTACACCAAAGTCCATACTTTGCAGGGTCATCGGTGTTGTCCACCAACATGACATTCATGACAGGATCATACCAATCAGGAGTGGTACGAACCCTCGTTGACCTGCGAGGTTCAGTAGCAGTTTCCTTCGAAGTTTCATGATCACCATCATTAGTTTCCTCTCTTATTGGTGCAGGAAGCACAGGAACATCTTCTGATGCTGCACTACTCTCAAATCCGAGAGAATGTTCAACAACCTCGTCGAGTTCTACTTTCCATCCAGTCACTTATTTTGATATAAACTCCTTCTCAATAAAGGATCTATTCTTGGTAACGAAAACTTTGCCTTTGGATCTATCATAGAAGGTATACCCAATTGTTTCTTTAGGTTATCCTATGAAGACGCATTTCTATGCTTTGGGTTCAAGCTTGTCGGGCTGTAACTTCTTTACATAAGCTTCACAGCCCCAAACTTGAAGGAATGAAAACTTAGGTTTCTTACCAAATCACAATTCATATGGTGTCATTTCAACGGATTTATATGGTGCCCTATTTAAAGTAAATGTGGCTGTCTCTAATGCATAACTCCAAAATGATTACGGTAAATCTATAAGAGACATCATAGAACGAACCATATCTAAGAGAGTTCGATTATGACGTTCGGACACACCATTACGCTGTGGTGTTCCTGGCGGTGTCAATTATGAAAGTATTCCGCATTTCTTCAAATGCATGCCAAACTCGTAAATTAGATATTCACCTCCACGGTCAGAACATAGAAACTTAATCTTCTTGTTACGTTGATTTTCTACTTCACTTTGGAATTCCTTAAACTTATCGAAAGTTTCGAACTTATGTTTCATAAATTAGATATACCCATATATACTCTAGTCATCCGTGAAAGTAAGAACATAACAATATCCACCGCGCGATGCTACACTCATTGGACCGCACACATCGGTATGTGTTATTTCCAATAAGTCCGTAGCTCGCCCATTATCCCAGAAAATGGAGTCTTAGTCATTTTTTCCATTAGACATGCTTCGCAACTTTCAAGTGATTCAAAATCAAGTGATTCAAAAATTCCATCGAAATGGAGTTTCTTCATGCGCTTCACTACAATGTGACCAAGACGGCAGTGCCACATGTATATGGAATTATCATTCAATCTCATTCGTTTAGCATCTATATTATGAACATGTGTATCACTACTATCAAGATTCAATAAGAATAGACCATCCATCTCAGGTGCATGACCATAAAAGATATTACTCATAAAAATCGAACAACCATTATTCTTGGACTTAAACGAGTAACCGTCTCGCAATAAACAAGATCCAGATATAATGTCCATGCTTAACGCAGGCACCAAATAACAATTATTTAGATTTAAAACTAATCCCGATGGTAGACAAAGAGGGAGTGTGCCGATGGCGATAACATCAATCTTGGAGCCATTTCCAATGCGCATCGTCACCTCGTCTCTCGCTAGTCTTCGTTTATTCAGCAGCATCTATTTCTAGTTATAAATATGAGCAACCGAACTAGTAACAAATACCCTGGTACTACTATGATTACTAGTAAGATACACATCAATAACATGTATATCAAATATACATTGCTTCTTAATGTTGCCGTTCTTCAGATCTGCCAGGTACATGGGTCAATTCTGCTTCCAGTGACCTTCGCCCTTGCAGTAAAAGCACTCAGTATCAGGCTTAGGACCAGCCTTAGGCTTCTTAGCAGGCACAGTAGCTTTCTTGCCACCATTCTTGAAGTTTCTCTTGTTCTTAGGCTTGCCTTGTCATTGTAGGGGTTCCTAGCATGGAAAACAAAAAAATTCTACCGCATACAAACAAACAAGCCAAGATCTATCTACTAGATTGTAGCAACAAGTCGATATAATAACTCACCCTCGAAGATTCCAAAGTGTTTAACGAGAGCGGATTCTCGTGGCTGATGTAGTCGTACTCTTGCCGATCTCAAGATCGTGTAGACGATCCTTCCAGCGCTGCGTTCCGGCAGCGCTCCCGCAGTCGGTCACACGTTCGGTACTCGATGAAGACCTTACTCTCCCTTGTTCCAGCAGGCAGCGGAGGTTGTAGCACTCTCCTCGCGATTCCGGCAGAACGACGGCGTGGTCCGGAAGTAGAGGGGAGATCTCGCAGGGCTTCTCCTTAAGCCGGAGCGAGTATGGTGGACTATGAGAGAGGCCTTGGCGATCTAGGGTTTAGAGGCACCAAGGAGAGAGGGCTAGGCCGGCGGCTAGGGCTTGGGGAAAGCCCCAAGTCGGCGGCTAGGGTTTGCCCTAGGGCGGCGGCGGCTGCAGGAGGGCCGGCGGCTAGGGCTAGGGTTTTGGGTGGTGGAGGTGTGTCTATAGAGGGGCAGCCCTGCCCCTCCTTTTATAGGTGGGAGGGCGCGGCCAAGGGGGAGGGAGTCCTCCCCCAACTCGGCCTCCAAGGTCGGCGGTGGAGGGAGAGGAACTCCTCCCCAAGTAGGTTTCCTACTCTCCCTCCACCAAGCAAACTTGTCGTTTGACTTTTCAAATTGGCGTTTGACTTTTCAAACTAGGATTTGATTTATCCCTTTATTTTGCTCAGCGATGACACCTAGTACATGATGAAACCATTCAAACTTGTTATGACACATTCATGTACCCTTCCCCTCCGGAGTGCCGGACCTTCCGAAACCTTCTAGAACATTCCCGATGAAAACACCGGAACCATTCTCCAACCCCGAAACAGGACTTTCCTTATATGAATCTTATTCTCCGGACCATTCCGGATCTCCTCGTGATATCCCGGATCCCATCCGAGACTCCGAACAACATTCGGTCTCTTACTCATCATTCCATAACTACTCAACAACATCGAATCCTTAAGTGTGTCTCCCTACGGTTCGTGAATTATGCAGACATGACCGAGACACTTCTCCGATCAATAACCAATAGAGGAATCTGGAAATTCATATGGCTCCCACATATTTCTACGATTACTTTGCGATCGAATGGACCACTTACATACGATACCAATTTCCCTTTGTCTCACGATAGTTTACTTATCTGAGGTTTTGATCGTCGGTATCTCTGCATACCTAGTTCAACCTCGTTACTGATAAGTACTCTTTTCTCGTTCCCGTGATATGTGATCCCTTGTGAGCTAGTCACATGCTTGCAAGCCAATTGGATGACATTCCACCGAGAGGGCCTAGAGTATATCTATCCATCATATGGATGGACAAATCCCACTCTTGATCCATGTGCCTCAACACATACTTTCCGAACACTCAATGCCACCTTTATAGCCACCCAGTTATGGTGTGGTGTTTGATGTCATCAAAGCATCCTTCCACTAATGGTGATTAGCATGATCTCATGGTCGAAGGAATTAGGTTACTATGTATCAGAAAGCATATAGCAAATGAACTATATTAAATGACTTGATCTTTATGCTACGCTTAACTATATGAGTATGTCCATCATATCATTCATCTATTGATATGACCCTGTTGTTAATAACATCTCTATGTTCATGATCAGGAAACCATGATCATATATTAACCAACAAGCTAGTATTATAAAGAGACACTTCTCCGAACAAACCAATAGAGGAATCTGGAAATTCATATGGCTCCCACATATTTCTATGATAACTTTGCGATCGAATGAACCACTTACATACGATACCAATTTCCTTTTGTCTCACGATAGTTTACTTATCCGAGGTTTTGATCGTCGGTATCTCTGCATACCTAGTTCAACCTCGTTACTGATAAGTACTCTTTTCTCGTTCCCGTGATATGTGATCCCTTGTGAGCCAGTCACATGCTTGCAAGCCAATTGGATGACATTCCACCGAGACAGCCCAGAGTATATCTATCTATCATATGGATGGACAAATCCCACTCTTGATCCATGTGTCTCAACCCATACTTTCCGAACACTCAATGCCACCTTTATAACCACCCAGTTACGGTGTGGTGTTTGATGTCATCAAAGCATCTTCCGGTGATGGTGATATGCATGATCTCATGGTCGAAGGAATTAGGTTACTATGTATCAGAAAACATATAGCAATTGAACTATTAAAATGACTTAATCTTTATGCTACGCTTATCTATAGGAGTATGTCCATCATACCATTCTCCTAACGATATGATCTTGTTGTTAATAACATCTCAATGTTCATGATAGGGAAATCACAATCATTTATTAACCGACAAGCTAGTATTATAAAGAGGCTTTACTAGGGAATCTAATTTAGTTTACAAATCACACAAGTATTAATGTTTCCTTGTTAATATTGTTATAGCATGAATGTAAACATTTATCATAAACACAAAGATATAATAATAACTATATTTATTATTGCCTCTAGGGCATATCTCCAACAATCTCCCACTTGCACTAGAGTCAACTAATCTAGATTACATGGTAATATACCGAACACCCATGGCAGTTTGGTGTTGGTCATGTTTTTCCCTTGGGAGAGGTTTAGTCAACGGATCCGCCACATTCAGATCTGTGTGTACTTTGCAAATATTTATGTCACCATCTTGGACATGTTCTCGAATAGCGTGAAAACGTAGCTTGATGTGCTTGAGCTTCTTGTGTGACCTTGGTTCTTGCGCATTGGCTATGGCGCCCATGTTATCACAGTAGATAGACATTGGGTCTAGCGCACTTGGAACCACACCAAGCTCTGTAATGAACTCCTTCATCCATATCACTTCTTGTGAAGCCTCCGAAGCAGCTATGTATTCCGATTCAGTTGAAGATCTCGCCACAATGCTTTGCTTTGCACTCCTCCAGCTAACTGCTGCACCATTCAAAGTAAATACATATCCAGATTGAGATTTAGAATCATCCGGATCGGTGTTCCAACTAGCATCGGTGTAACCATTAACAACGAGTTGTTCATCACCTCCATAAGAAAGAACCATATCCTTAGTTCTTCTCAAGTACTTAAGGATGTTTTTGACCGCTATCCAATGATCCACTCCTGGATCACTTTGATATCTGCTAGTCAAACTAACAACATATGTAATGTCGGGTCTAGTACAAGCATGGCATACATTAGAGATCCTATGGCTGAGGCATAGGGAGTCTTACTCATCCTTTCTCTATCTTCTGCCGTTGCTGGACTTTGAGTTTTACTCAAGGTCGTATTGGGCAACATGGGCAAGAACCCTTTCTTGCTATCTTCCATTCCAAACCTCTTTAGAACTTTGTCCAAATATGTACTTTGTGACAATGATATTAGGCGTCTCGATCTATCTCTATAAATCTTTATGCCTAATATGTAAGCTGCTTCGCCAATATCTTTCATTGAAAAACTATTATTCAAATATTCCTTGACACTTTTAAGAAGGTCTACATCATTCCCAACCAACAATATGTCATCTACATATAGTATTAAGAATGCTTCAGAGCTCCACTCACTTTCTTGTAAATACAAGCTTCTCCATAAATTCGTATAAAACCAAAACTTTTGATCACCTTATCAAAACGTTGATTCCAACTTCGGGATGCTTGCTTCAATCCATATATGGACCGTTGAAGTTTGCATACCTTGTTAGCATCTTTAGGATCGACAAAACCTTTGGGTTGCATCATATACAACTCTTCATCAATGTCTCCATTGAGGAATGTTGTTTTGACATCCATCTGCCATATCTCATAATCATAATATGCAGCAATTGCTAACAAAATCCTCACAGACTTTAGCTTCGCTACTGGTGAGAAAGTCTCATCGTAGTTAACTCCTTGAATTTGTCGAAACCCTTTTGCGACAAATCGAGATTTATAGACAGTAACATTACCATCAGCATCTGTTTTCTTCTTGAAAATCCATTTGTTCTCGACAGCCTTCCGGCCATCCGGTAAGTCCACCAAAGTCCATACTTAGTTTTCGTACATGGACCCAATCTCGGATTTCATGGCGTCTTGCCATTTATTGGAATCTGGGCTCATCATCGCTTCCTCATATGTCGCAGGGTCATCGGTGTTGTCCACCAACATGACACTCATAATGAGATCATACCAATCAGGAGTGGTACGAGCTCTCGTTGACCTGCGAGGTTCTGTAGCAACTACAACCGAAGTTTCATGATCATCATCATTAGCTTCCTCTCTTATTGGTGTAGGCACCACAGGAACTTCTTCCGGTGCTGCGCTACTCGCAAGTTCGAGAGAAGGTTTGACAACCTCGTCGAGTTCTACTTTCCTTCCAGTCACTTCTTTCGAGAGAAATTCCTTCTCTAGAAAGGATCCATTCTTGGCAACGAAGATTTTGCCTTCGGATCTATGATAGAAGGTATACCCAATAGTTTCCTTCGGATATCCTATGAAGACGCATTTTTCCGCTTTGGGTTCAAGCTTGTCTGGCTGTAACTTCTTTACATAGGCTTCGCAACCCCAAACTTTAAGGAACGACAATTTAGGTTTCTTCCCAAACCATAATTCATACGGTGTCGTTTCAACGGATTTAGATGGTGCCCTGTTTAAAGTGAATGCGGCTGTTTCTAATGCATAACCCCAAAATGATAGCGGTAAATCTGTAAGTGACATCATAGAACAAACCATATCTAAGAGAGTTCGATTACGACGTTCGGACACACCATTACGCTGTGGTGTTCCCGGCGGTGTCAATTGTGAAAGTATTCCGCATTTCTTCAAATGCTCGCCAAACTCGTAACTTAGATATTCACCTCCACGATCAGAACGTAGAAATTTAATCTTCTTGTTACGTTGATTCTCCACCTTACTTTGAAATTCCTTAAACTTCTCGAAAGTTTCGGACTTATGTTTCATGAAATAGATATACCCATATCTACTCAAGTCATCTGTGAAAGTAAGAACATAACGATAACCACCGCGCGATGCTACACTCATTGGACCACACACATCGGTATGTATGATTTCCAATAAGTCCGTAGCTCGCTCCATCATACCAGAAAATGGAGTCTTAGTCATTCTACCCATCAAACATGCTTCGCATCTTTCAAGTGATTCGAAATCAAGTGATTCAAGAAGTCCATCAGAATGGAGTTTCTTCATACGCTTCACTCCAATGTGACCAAGACGACAGTGCCACATATAGGTCGAGTTATCGCTCGATTTCAAACTTTAGCTTCAATGTTATTAATATGTGTATTTCCACTATCGAGATTCAATAAGAATAGACCATCTAACAAAGGTGCATGTGCATAAAACATATTACTCATATAAATCGAACAACCATTATTCTCGGACTTAAACAAGTAACCGTCTCGCAATAAACAAGATCTCGATATAATGTTCATGCTTAACGCAGGCACCAAATAACAATTATTTAAGTATAAAACTAATCCCGATGGTAGATGAAGAGGTAGCGTGCCGACCGCGATCACATCAACCTTTGATCCATTTCCTACGCGCATCGTCACCTCGTTCTTCGCTAGTTTCCGTTTATTCTGCAGCACCTGTTTCGAGTTACAAATATGAGCAACTGAACCAGTATCAAATACCCAGGCACTACTACGAGTACTAGTGAGATACACATCAATAACATGTATATCGGATATACCTTTCTTCTTGATGTTGCCGTTCTTCAAATCCGCCAAGTACTTTGGGCAATTCTGCTTCCAGTGACCTTCTCCCTTGCAGTAAAAGCACTCAGTATCAGGCTTAGGTCCAGCCTTGGTCTTCTTAGTCGGTGTGCTAACTTTCTTACCACCCTTCTTGAAGTGTCCCTTTTGCTTAGACTTGCCTTTCTTGAATTTGGTGGTCTTATTGATCTCCACTTCTGCAGATTTTAACATGGAGAAGAGTTCTGGCAACTGCTTGTTCATGCTTTGCATATTGTAGTTCATCACAAAGTTCTTGTAACTTGGTGGTAGTGATTGGAGGACACGGTAAATCCCCAAAGCATTAGGAATCACTATACCCAAGCTTTGAAGTTTGTTTGCGTGCCCAGACATCTTAAGCACATGCTCACTGACGGAGCTGCCCTCTTCCATCTTGCAGTTAAAGAACTTTTCAGAAGCCTCATAGCTCTCAACTGCCGCGTGAGTCTCAAATATCAATTTGAGTTCACGGACAATATCATGTGGGTCTAAATTCTCAAACCTTTTCTGAAGCTCCGATTCCAAACCATACAAGATAGCACACTGAACTGTGGAGTACTGAGTCTTCTAAGCAAGGTAAACATTCTTTACTTCATCGGTAGAATCAGCTGCAGGCGGGTCACCCAGCGGTGCATCCAGCACATAGGTCAAATTACCAGCATTGAGGACAATCCTCAAATTGCGGAACCAATCCGCGAAGTTGCTTCCATTGTTTTTCAACTTTTCTTTCTCTAGGAACGCATTAAAATTGATGGTAGGGTCCGCCATTGATCTACAACATATTTGCAATAGTTTAGACTAAGTTTATGACAAATTGAGTTCTAATTAATAGGTAAATTAATCTAGGTGAACTCCCACTCAAAACAATATCCCTCACATTGTTTTAGTGATCACACAAACCAAATCCACCACATCAAAACCGAGCATCACGAGAGTTAATGTAGCTTCAATGGCGAACAATCGACATGTTCATCATATCTACTATATGATTCATGCTTTACCTTTCGATGATCCATGTTCCGAGACCATGTATGTACATGCTAGGCTCGTCAAGATCAAACCTTAGCTTTCGCATGAGCAAATCTGGCTTGCTCACGTTGTATACACTTGCAGAATCTAACACACCCGATCATCACGTGGTGCTTCGAAACAACAAGCTTTTGCAACGGTGCTTACTAAGGATGAACACTTTAGAACTTGAAATTTATGTGCTTGAGGGATCATCTTATAATGCTACCGTCGTTAACTAAGCAATAGAATATGCATAAAGGATTAACATCACATGCAATTCATAATATGTGATATGATATGGCCTTTCTTATTTTGTGCTTCCGATCTCCATCTTCAAGCACGAACATGATCTCCATCATCACCGGCATTGCATCAAGGTCAATGACGCTGCTCCATGATTGTCTTCCACCAGCTTCAACTATTACAACTACTTTGAATAGACACGCGGGTCTTAACAGAAAATAAAGACAACCATATGGCTCCTTCCGGTTGCCAACTTACAATAAGGAACATTGCATACATCAAATATAATCACAATCATGGCCATATCACATCAGAGCACACCCCTGCAAAACAAAGTTAGACTCCTCTAATTTTCTTTGCATATTTTACGTGGTTTGGGGCTTTCAATAAGTGTCGATCTAACTTACGAACAAGAACCACAACGTTGATGTTTGAACTATCAAGTGCCCGTTGTAAATTGGATCTATACTATAATGGGAGAGACAGACACCCGCAAAGCCACTTATGCAATACAAGTTGCATGTTGAGCATGGAGCAAGTCTCATGAACGATGTCATGTAAGGTTAGCCCGGGCTGCTTCATCCCATCATACCGCAAGATGCAAAGTACACAAGAAGGAATTGATAATAAAAGCACCACCGCCCACAATGACCATTGTGTTCTACTCGTGCAACAAATCTACATATAGACACGGCTCTGATACCACTGTAGGGGTTCGTAGCATGGAAAACAAAAAATTTCTACCGCATACGAACAAACAAGCCAAGATCTATCTACTAGATTGTAGCAACGAGTCGATAGAATAAGTCAACCTCAAAGATTCCAAAGTGTTTAACGAGAGCGGATTCTCGTGGGTGATGTAGTCGTACTCTTGCCGATCTCAAGATCGTGTAGACGATCCTTCCGGCATTGCGTTCCGGCAGTGCTCCCGCAGTCGGTCACACGTTCGGTACTCGACGAAGACCTTCCTCGCCCTTGTTCCAGTAGGCAACGGAGGTTGTAGCACTCTCCTCGCGATTCCGGCAGCACGACGGTGTGGTACCGGAAGTAGAGGGGAGATCTCGCAGGGCTTCGCCTTAAGCCGGAGCGAGTATGGTGGACTATGAGAGAGGCCTTGGCGATATAGGGTTTATAGGCACCAAGGAGAGAGGGCTAGGCAGGTGGCTAGGGCTTGGGGAAAGCCCCAAGTCGGCGGCTAGGGTTTTCCCTAGGGCGGCGGCGGCTGCAGGAGGGCCGGCGGCTAGGGCTAAGGTTTTGGGTGGTGGAGGTGTGTCTATAGAGGGGCATCCCTGCCCCTCCTTTTATAGGTGGGTGGGCGCGGCCAAGGGGGAGGGAGTCCTCCCCCAACTCGGCCTCCAAGGTCGGCGGTGGAGGGAGAGGAACTCCTCCCCAAGTAGGTTTCCTACTCTCCCTCCACCAAGCAAACTTGCTGTTTGACTTTTCAAACTAGGATTTGATTTATCCCTTTATTTTGCTCAGCGATGACACCTAGTACATGATGCAACCATTCCAACTTGTTATGACACATTCATGTACCCTTCCCCTCCGGAGTGCCGGACCTTCCGGAACCTTCTAGAACATTCCCGATGAAAACACCGGAACCATTCTCCAACCCTGAAACAGGACTTTCCTTATATGAATCTTATTCTCCGGACCATTCCGGATCTCCTCGTGATATCCCGGATCCCATCCGAGACTCCAAACAACATTCGGTCTCTTACTCATCATTCCATAACTACTCAACAACATCGAATCCTTAAGTGTGTCTCCCTACGGTTCGTGATTTATGCAGACATGATCGAGACACTTCTCCGAACAATAACCAATAGAGGAATCTGGAAATTCATATGGCTCCCACATATTTCTACGATAACTTTGTGATCGAATGAACCACTTACATACAATACCAATTTCCTTTTGTCTCACGATAGTTTACTTATCCGAGGTTTTGATCGTCGGTATCTCTGCATACCTAGTTCAACCTCGTTACTGATAAGTACTCTTTTCTCGTTCCCGTGATATGTGATCCCTTGTGAGCCAGTCACATGCTTGCAAGCCAATTGGATGACATTCCACCGAGAGGGCCCAGAGTATATCTATCTGTCATATGGATGGACAAATCCCACTCTTGATCCATGTGTCTCAACCCATACTTTCTGAACACTCAATGCCACCTTTATAACCACCCAGTTACGGTGTGGTGTTTGATGTCATCAAAGCATCCTTCCGATGATGGTGATATGCATGATCTCATGGTCGAAGGAATTATGTTACTATGTATCAGAAAGCATATAGCAATTGAACTATTAAAATGACTTGATCTTTATGCTACACTTATCTATAGGAGTATGTCCATCATACCATTCTCCTAACGATATGATCTTGTTGTTAATAACATCTCAATGTTCATGATAGGGAAACCACAATCATTTATTAACCAACAAGCTAGTATTATAAAGAGGCTTTACTAGGGACTCTAATTTAGTTTACAAATCACACAAGTATTAATGTTTCCTTGTTAATACTGTTATAGCATGAATGTAAACATTTATCATAAACACTAAGATATAATAATAACTATATTTATTATTGCCTCTAGGGCATATCTCCAATAGTCATTGCTCTACTTCTTGTATAGATATCTGTTTCTTCTCAATGCTCTTCTTTTATTTTTGATGTAATGTTTTTTCAACACCTACATTTTAGATGCTAGAGAACTTCCTTTCTTGTCCATGTTGGAGACAATGTTCTACAAGATTCTAAAGAGGGGTGTAGATAAGCTGAAAGAGTCTGACACATTTAGAGGAAATATATGTCCAAAGTTAAAGAAGAAACTTGATAAATTTATTGAGTGGAGCAAACAGTGCACCGTTCAACCTGCTACCAACTATCAGTAGTCAGTTAGCTCACTTGAGATGGAGAGGACATATTTTGTGGATTTTAACACTAGGACCTGTGATTGCAAGAGATGGCAATTATCTGTCATTTCCTGTCATCATGCCATAGCATGCTGCAGGCATGACAAAATCAACCGAGAAAATCTTGTACGTAGTTGATATATTGTTGATACATATAGGAAGGCATATGCACAGATACATTCGTTCCACTAAAAGGCAGAGTTTTCTAGGATAAAATGAATGGAGTTATCATCCATCCTCCACTCTTATGGGTAGGCCAAAAAAGAAAATAAAAATTCACATGAGGAGAAGGATAAGAAGGGAGTGAAAATATTCACCAAATCTAGAGTTACTATGCATTGTTCTGTCCGTGGGAAAGCTGACCACAATAAAAGGGGCCACCAAAAATTTGTTGAAACTGAACTAAAACACCAAAGAGACATTCATGGGGATCAAGAAGAAGACATTCCATATATTCTGGAGGTACCATAGCTTGATTGGTTCATTTGCTTTATTAGTTAAATTTCTTAAATAATTCAACTACTTAATTAGTTCCATATCTTCATGTGTAGCATGTAGTTCCACACATTCAAGACCCTACCATGGATCCAATGCATCAAGTTGATACCATGGTATATAGGATGGGACACGGTGTATTATACCAGAGAATTGATTTAGTTATTTGTACATTTATTCACACATCTGAAAATGAATACAAAGTATCTGTCAGGAGAGGGAGAATGTACCTGTTGGTAGAGTTCTTGGTCCTCTACCAGAAAATGCCTTCATTGCTATAGCTAGAGACCGTATTCCTGAAACAAGAGCCAGAGTTACCACTGCATCAACCAGAGGGAATTTGAGAGGAAAGGGGAGAGGAAGGAGTACTGCTACAAGGAAACTAGCAAAATCCCAAGGTACCACAAGCAACAGAGGAAGCACCAGCAACAGAGGTAGCAGCACCAACAGAAGAAGCACCAGAGGAGGGAGTAGCAGCATCAACAGAGGAGGTAGTAGCAGCAACAGAAAAATATCAAGTGCAAATGACCAAGGTCAAGAAGAAGAAACAGTTGAAAGAGCTAGAGCTGCAAAGAGAGGTTATGCAACCGGACCTGGCAGTGCTCATTGTCTTCTATTTGGAGATATTACAAGAAGAACAGAAATTCTAGATCTTAATGCTGGTGTGGATGTCCAGGAGGTTATTGTGAGGCAGAATGCACCAGTAGTTGATGATATTTAGATAATTTTCCTATGAGATTTAGTTAAATTTATGTGGATCAGCATGTTGACCTATGAACATTGAGATTTGTCCTAGGAGTTTACATTCTCATTTGTACAGTTTTAATACTATGAGATTTGTTTGGATACTATGCCAATTTTTCACTAAATACTGCTCCTTTTACTTCTCATTTGTCCAACATATGCTATAATGTAACATACAGTACAAATGGTTGCCAAACTTCAAAATATATTTCATGAAACTGGAATGCTTTATTCGACTAGCAAACAGTGCACAAGATTACATCTAGTACTGCTAGACTAACATGATCCAAACATAGACAACTAGCTACATAGAAAAGCAACAACACATCCAGTAGTGCTAGACTAACAAGATCCAAACATAGACAAGCCGACATAAAACCTCTAGTGAACAAAGCTACAGATGCATAGATCACCACATATAGTGCTAATCCAATATATCTGGTGATTTTCTTCTTATCTCTCCTTCTCAGCTCATCCATATGTTGTTTCTTCATTTCTCTTTTCTTTGTCTTCAGTAACTGTAGATGAACATCTAGTTCACAGATCTTCATCAGGAGAACCTCCCCGTCAGCACTAATCGGCTCTTCTGTCTTCACTCTAGTTTTTCCTCCTGAGACGCCTACCTAAATCAAATGGGAAAGAAAAATTCAATTTAACTAAACAACAAAGCAACAACTAAACAACAGAGCAAAGTATGCAATTGAATAGAGAAACGTAGACAGCTACCTTCGAAGCAACAATCTCCCTACTTGGTGTTTCCTTTATCCAACCATCTCGCTCCTTCCAGAAGTACTCATCGGTGAGCGTCGCCCAGCCATCTCCCTCCTTCCAGACGCTCCCGCCACCACCAGTGGGCATCACGCCGGTGGTGGGAAGGGTGGCGGTGGGGACGGCTGCGGCAATGCATCGACCCACGCATGCAGCATACGCACCTGTGTCTCCAAGCTGATGTTGAGAGGAATCGGTCGCCTCCAGCCAATGGGCTCCGCCATGGCGACCCTCTCCTCCTCCGATGGGAGGACGGTGTAGAGGACTATGAACTTGCGTATAGCTTCTCCTGCCTTCACTTCCGTCTCCTGAACCACCGCCTCCGCCTCCACTGACGCTGGCACCTGTTGGCCTGTGCTGCGAGAATGTGCAGGGGGGCCAGGCCTTCCTATCCACCGCACCCGTCCACGAGCAGGTGCCGGGGAGCGGCCAATACTCTCTAGGGAGCCCTCCGACGATGCGTGCTCCTCCATCCTTGATCTCCGATGAATTCGCCAGTGTAGCCGCGAGTTAAGGAAGGCGTGCAAAAATGGGGGATTTGGTCGCGGAGGCGGCGAGGTCCTAGGGTAAAGGAGGGGGTGGACAAAGGAAATAAGTTTGCCGGGGTGTTTCTGCAAAATAACAGTTCACCTACATAGCTCACGGGTGCCAGCGTGGCCACACATGTCCTCACACGATTCACTATGGACTAAAATGCACCTCTAATACAACTTGTGGGATGGCGCCACGGCGGGTTCCCCTAATGCAAGTTATGGGAATAAAATGCACATCATAGACTAGTTGTGGGATGAGAGGTACATATACCTCTATAAAATTTGCCAGGTGTTACATATGCCATCTAGAGGAAAAACTACCATCTAAATAGATTCCACCTAAAACAATATGACATGTGTTACATGGATGAACAGAAAATCTCCCCATTCAACAACCACCTAGGAACATCATCGATTAGTACCAACAACCACCTAGGAACATCATCGATTAGTTCTTATCTTTCTTGTAGACCTGATGAATAGCCTCCACGATTTTCTTCTTCTGTATTGGCTTAGTCAGGTGGAGATCCATCCCTGCTTTTTTTTTTGAAACTGATGGTGCCAAGGGCATCAAAATTTTCATTGAAGCTCAACAACAGTTTACATCATGTATTACAAAGTCCTGCCAAGTATTATTTCTAAACATTGAGATGATTGGGCAGGAAAAAGGAGAGTGGTCTGCTGATGAGCATCTAAGTATAGGTACAGAAGAAAATTTTCTTTGTACCTTATGAGCACATTGGTGGGCTTCCTGATTAAGATCTCTACTAATATGGATCACTCTAGCCTTAGATTCTCTAATGACATTCAAATTTTTTGCTAGGGTGATCCTAGAGTTCCAATGGATGAACTCTGTGTCAATCTTGTTGCTGTTAACAGCCTTAGCCAAAAGCTTATTATCAGTAAAGAAGATATTCTCTTTTATTCCAAGTGCATCTGCAATTTGCATAGCTAAGAGCAAAGCCATGGCTTCTGCCTGGAGCACTGAAATAGCAGTGGATAAGGAGGAAGCTTGAATTTTCAGCTGATAGGGGGAGTTTCCTTCTTTTGCTTGAATAAAAATACCAATTCCAGTGATTCCAGCGCTTGATACATTATTCTCATCTTCTTTCTTCCAGGCTGCATCCGAATAGATGTGAACTGCTTGGATGGTCTTCTGCAGTTCCTCCTCTTCTGAATGCGCGGTCAGCGCGATGATAGGGGTGTGGATCATGTGGCGGCTTTCCTCCTCGCGTATGCGCTTCGTCGCTTCGTAGCCGTCCATCACCGGCATCTGGAAACAAAAAAGATCGAGCAATGTCAAAACCATCACCGGAAGCAAAAGGTTGTTGAATAATAAATGACAAATTTACCTGGCAGTCCATGAAGATCACATCATAGGGCAAGGCCACTGCATCTGCCTGACCCCCCTCTGAAGTAGCACCAGCACTTGCAGATGCAGTCTCAAGAGCTTTGGTGAGCATGGCCAGAGCCTGGGTTCCATCCCCTGCTATCTCCACAGCTGCTCCCAGAGTGCTCAACATCTTTTTTTGGATAGTCTGCAACACCATGGTGTCCTCTACCAGCAGGACGCGCATCCCTTCCAGTGGCTTGTCTTCTCCAAGCCTGGGCTGCTCCTGGGTCGCTGCCGCCGCGCACGTGATTTCAGACGAGGCTGCTCAGCTCAGTGATGGTGATCCCAACCTGATACGGATGCTGCTGCTGAAACGGGGATGCCTGGAGGTCTTTCATGGCCTGAAGGAGCTTCCACAGCCTAGAGCCGTGGATCGGCTTGCGCAGGTCGAGGTCGCAGCTCGTCGCCTCCTTGAACCTCCTCAGATCCTCGGAGGAGGTCTTGAGGTCGGTGATGCACGCCACCTTGCACGGCACCTGGTGCTTGATCTTCGCCAGGCGTGCAGCCTCCCGGATGATCTCGTTGATGCTACCATCGGAGAGGTCAACGACGACGAGGAGGCCAAAAGGGTGGAGGTGCCCTACGTGGTTGCCGCTGCCGTTCCGCAGGACCTGGCTGACCATCTCCTTGGAGCTGAAGCACCGGTCAGAGGCACCGTCCAAGTCGCCGCCGCTGCCTCCCTGCGACGAGGAGATCGAAGCCGACCTGGACGGAGAGGCGCCCACGGCGGCGCGCGCCTTCTCTATGGTCGGGCCGAGGAGCTCGGCGCGCGGGACGGGCCAGACCTTCATCCCGACGACCTCCATCCATGTCTGCAGGATCCGCCGGGTCTCGTCGCCGTGGACGAGGAGGACGCAGTGCGCGCCCTTGAAGCAGCCGGGCTCCCTGAACAGCGACGGCCCCGTCCTCTCGGTGTCCTCTTCAGCTTCTAGGCTCTCGCTGGTCTCGAGCAAGACGTTGAAGCCGAAGCACGTTCCCTCTTCTCCTGGCTCTTTGTCCTTTATGCTGATCTCTCCACCCATCAAACGAACCTATGAAAGAAATAATCACAATTTTTTATGTCAAAAGTAACAACGTTGTAAGTATAGCATTAGCATCTAATACTTGTGTAGCTTGTGCGAATTAACACTAGTTGTCCGAGTTTTTAAATCTAGTACAAAGAAATTTAGCCTTTGGATCAATATATGTAGTCATCCGAATTCACAAAGTAACTAAAAGGAGGAAATACACTATATATTATGGTCACTAAATTTGCACAAATTTTATGGGTATAAATTTTACTAGTATATAATTTATGCGTTCAAAGAACTGACAAGTAGCAAAAGTGTAAAATTAAGCTAGGACCTCTACGATTAGCAGGTCTTTAGGAACACAAAGATTAACTTTTTTTAGAACTTTAGGCCCATTTGAATCCTATGGGACTTTCATTTGAAAATATAAAGGATTATTTCCAAGATATTTCAGTGGATATAAAATTTTGATGAAAATAGTGTAGATGCTATTATTCAGTCATGAGAATCAAAAAACAACAAAGATAATTTTTTTCAAGGAATTCCAATCCACCAAAATTCCTATGAAAATCCTTTTAATCACATAGGCCATTCGAAATATTATATTGTTATAGTTGCGGTAGTTTTAACATGAAAAAATAATAATGAGGGAGGCAACTTACAAATGATTGGACGATGCCAAGCCCGAGGCCGGTACCACCATGCCCTTCTTTCACTTGAACATAATTCTCAAACACAGACTCCCTCTTCTCCTTGGGTATCCCAACACCAGTATCAACCACCTCGAAGTAAAACTCAACAGAGTTGGGATCATTCTGAAGTGACCGGCGAGCATTCTGCTCGGAAGGGTCCTCCTTCGCTCCGATGAGCCATCGACATAAGCTGCTAGGGCGCCAGTGGGGGGCAAACCTAGAGGGGGTGCTGATCATGGAGGTCCTAGCAATGGGGCGGTTGGCCCACGCCCGGAGCACGACGTGACCATCCTGTGTGAACTTGATGGCATTGCCAAGAAGGTTGTCGAGGATCTGTTTGAATCGCTTGCTGTCACCAATGACGGCATCACATCGGAGAACAGAGAAGTCACATGGGTCCCAAACTACCTCGACACCTTTGGACATGCCGACCACATTTGCCATGTCCATGGATTCCTCAAGCACGTCAGCCATGCTGAATTGTACCTCCTCCAACTGCATCTTCCCGGACTCCACCTTGCCCATGTCTAGTATCGTGTTAAGTATATCTGCATGTACAAACACGCATGTTACAAATAGTGTGACTAACATCATGCCACTCGACTCGCATCTATTTTAACTATCCTAAACTTCAATATTTTTAAAAAACCAAATGAGTGTAATTCGTTAAACAATTGTTTTATTGGAAAAAATGTACAACTGGACAGTTGCACAAAAATTTGTGAACACATTATTTGTGCAACCTTTTTTTTTTGAGGGAACACATTATTGTGCAACCTTACTATATATCACGACGCAAATCTGTACGGACATGATTACATTACTAGAATTTTTCTTATTGGAAAGTAAAACTGAACTGGTGCACACAAATTTGTGAACCTTGTGCAACCTTTACTATACATGACGAGTGCAAATCTGTAGGGATATGATTACTACATTAGCTAATTTAATTACCAAGTACGGAGCACATATATACTACTTCCTCCGATCCTAAATAAGTGTCACGGTTTTGAACTAACTCTAGTTCAAAATGACGACACTTATTTAGGATCGGAGGGAGTACCATCTAACAAAAGTACCAAGTGTACATGACATGTAAAAGCATGCATGTTCGTAGGAGATAAATAAATGTCTTAATAGGAACTAAATAAATGTACTAATAACTCGTTAAAGAACAGAACTGCACACTGTAGAAACTCGTACTACAATTTTTCTTATTGGAAAAAACGTACAACAGAACTGGTGCACAAAAATCTGTGAACATATTATTTGTGCAACCTTTACTACATATGACGTGCAAATCTGTGGGAATATGATTACTGCATCAACTAAATTACCAAGTACACGGATCATATATACCATCCAAAAGAAAAGTAGTACTGTAGTACCAAGCATACATGGCATTGTAAAAGCATGGTACGTAGTAGGGGATATGGATGCATGCGGGGAACTGACCGAAGAGCTTCTTTGTGCCGACTTCCATCTGGTCGAGGTAGTAGGTGAGGTTGGGGTTTGCCAGCGCCTCGGGCCGGCAGACCTCGATTAGTCCGACGACGGCGGCGAGCGAGGAGCGGATGTCGTGGCTGGCGCTCGCGAAGGCGTTGCTCTTGTTCATGCTCTTGCGCTCCGCCTGCTGGAGCGCCTCCTTCTGCTTCACGATGTCGGCCTGCAGCGCCCCCTCCCGTGCGCCCGCCCGCTGCAGCGCCCGCGCCATGAAGAGGCACGCCACCGCCGCGAGGGAGCACACGAGGCAGACCACGGCCACCCACATCCTCTCGCGGAACATGGCCGTCTCGTGCCACACCAGCCGGAGTCCCTGAAGAAGAAGATCAATATCTCTCTGTAGATGTTAGTATTACGCTGGCTGTTGCGCCGGCGAGCAGTACGGATTTTTCAGACGTGCCGCGTGCGTGCTAGTAGCTAGGAATAGAAGATCGAACAGACAGATTTTCATGGAGGTCGATCTAATCTTGGGATCGATCTGTGATGTGTATATGGAAGTTTTTAGTTTTCATCACGTACGCTTGCACCTTGAATATATAGTTAATGGCATATTTGTTGTCAAGATTTGCCAGATACTTGCCCTCCTTATTAATCAATGCTAATGGTACGTACCATTACCCCATTATTTGGAAGCTTAATTTGGTAGAGTTGTGTTTGCAAAGGAGGAAAGAGGGACCTTCCCTACGTCTATATATAGCTAAGGAAAGTTTCCAGGATTTCGTTTCCACTCGAGGTCACATTTTACTACCTTCAATTAGACATGTTGTGTACGTACGTGCGTGTATATATACGGGCGATGGTGCATGCACACGTACCAGGTTCACTCCGGAGGAGAGGTCGAAGGTCGTGCACGCCACTTTGTACTCCCCTTGGCGGTGGGACCCGATCCGGACGTCGTGGATCTCTAGCTTAGGCGCGTCAACGGCGGAGGCGGTGCACTGGATGTCCGAGAACAAAACCTCCGTCTCCTCCTTCGCGTCGTCAGAGCCAGCGACCAGAGGTTTATAGCCCATGGACGCGGCGCGCTTATTAGTGTCGGTGATCGAGTAGTACGCGTCCACGTCGCGGAAGCCTGCCGCCGCGGTCCGGCCGGCGGCGATCGCCAGGACGTCGTCGACGGGGACGGCGGCGGAGACCACGCCGGCGTCGCCGACTGGCGCGGAGAAGACCACCATCTGCACACTGGGGTGGGCCCACCCAGCCCCGAGGGCCGTGGGCGAGCCGCTCTTGGCGTCCGCGAGGGCCCGTGCGGCGTTGGGCAGGTTGCTCGGCCGCGGCACTTCTGCCGGGCGGCGTCCGACGGGGCGGCCGGTCGCTGGATCGGCGGCCTGGGTGTACCACTTGCCGCGGGGGCGGGCGAACATCGTTTTCGGCTGGCCGTCCTCGCCGCGGTAGTAGGTGAAGGAGGAGCCGTCGACGCCGGCGTATGACATCTCGGCCACGTGCGGCTGCATGGCGAAGGCCATGAACAGCTTTTCTCGCACCTAACAGGTCAACACGTAGCAGAATACATGAGTAGTTAGATCTCAAAAAAATTCATGAATAATTTTTTTTTGCGAATGAATACATGAGTAATTCAAGAGTGTAGTACAGTAGATTCAATTAAATAATTTGGCCGTGCATGTTTTACATTTTATTTGGATGTGCACCTAATTATCAGATCTGTATGAAAGTGTAATATTTCTCCGAGTAAAAAGATATACTATTTATAATATATATATGCCAAAGATTTGGTTTGCATGCATAAATAAATGCTCACTATTCCAGAAAATTTCTATAAATCCTCAGTTTTATTGTTGTACATCAAAACATATCAGAGTGATTAAAGAATAAAGAATATATATTGCTTAAAGTTTAAAATAAAATATATTGTGTTTCACAAGGAAAGTGCACATAAACAAAACCAAACGAGGCTCGATTAATTACGTAGGATAAATTTGTTCGATTGCTCTCAATCTCCAGAGTCCCAGCAGCGACGAAAGCAGCATGCTTGGCTTCCAGGATATCCTGCATGTCGGCGGCGATGTGCCCTACCGATATGTACATGGAGCTCGCCACAGTGGAACTAGTGTCTTCTTTCATATGCCTAGAGGCGAAAATGTAGGCAAGAACTACCACGACGAAGGTTGCTCCATGAAGAACCTGCAGTTGATGTGGTGGTGAGATTTTAGGGGACCAGGGAGAAACTAGAACTCATGCCCCATAATATATAGAAAAATTAAATGCTAGTAATATATAATGTTTCCAATAGACAATATCTAGAAGCAAGGTTCATACTAAAATCCCAAAAGTAAATTCCCCTAACATTTTTCATGAATTTTGGTCTCTTGATGCAAGGAGTAAAACGGAGACCAAATGTTTCCACTCATCTAAAAGTGATTTTTCTCATGACATTCGATAGTAGATGCAAGTATTAAGTCAAGATTTCGTGTGTTGTAAAGTTATCACTGGCCACAACACTCGGGTTGAAAATTGATGTCACTTTCTCCAATTCTACATGTCATTTGTATCAACTTTCTCTCCTCATTAATGTATATGATATCAAAATCTTATTTGAATATTCACAAGATTGCGCAATCATAAATATTTTTGGTTCACGACGACATGACAAGAGATCTTGCCAGATGTCTCCACTCTTCTAATGGCAACACTTTTCATAACTACGGATTTGTAGATACAAGTACTAAGTGACACCATGTGTTTTACTCATTGATCTAACGGTAACATTTGTCACGACATTCAATAGTAGATGCAAGTATTAAGTCAAGGTTTTGAGCGTTCTACTCATCTAGAACTATCATTTGCCGCAACACTCTAAGTCAAGCATACATAGGTTTTCAAAAATGAATTTTCTCGTGACATTCGATAGTAGATGCAAGTATTAAGTCAAGATTTCGTGTGTTGTAAAGGTATCATTTGCCACGACACTCAGGCTGAAAATTGATGTCACTTTTCCAATTCAACATGTAATTAGTATTTATCTTCTCGCCTCATTAATGTATATGATATAAAAATCTTATTTGAATATTTACAATATTGTGCAATCATAAATATTTTTTGGTTCATGAGGACATGAAAAGGGATGTTGTCACGTGTCTTCACCCTTCTATTGGCAATATTTTTCATAACTTTGGATTTGCAGATGCAAGTAGTAAGTGACACTATGTGTTTCCACTCATCGATCTAACGGTAACATTTGTCGCAACATTCGATAGTATATGCAAGTATTAAGTTGAGATTTTGATCGTTCTACTCATCTAGAACCATCATTTGCCGCAACACTCTTAAGTCAAGGTTCTACATATGATTTGTATTTATTTTCTTGCCTCATTAATGTATGTGATATCAAAATCTAATTTCGATATTGAAAGATTGCACAGTCGTAAATATACTTCTCGGTTCACGAGTGGTCCCCCCACCCCACACACACCCCCCAAGATTGGCCATATGCATGAACAAAAAAATTCTGGGAGGGCTTAGATTAGAATTTTTTGTGTTTTGCCCCCCCCCCCCCTTGCATTTTGCCCCCCAACCAGTCATCTAATCGTAACATTTTTCATGACTTTTGATTTGTAGATGGAAGTAGTAAGGTGACACACCAAGTGTTTCCACTCATCGATTTAACGGTTGATTTTGTCGTGACATTCAATAGTAGATGCAGATATTAAGTCGATATTTCGAGTGTTCTACCCATCTAGAGGTATCACTTGCCATGCCACTCGAAGTCAAGCATACGTAGGATGAAAAATGATGCCACCTTCTTCAATTCTGCATATCATTTGTATTTATTATCTTGCCTCGTTAATGTATATATAATATCAAAATCTAATTTTGAATATTTGAAAGATTACCCAATCATAAATGTATTGTTCATTTCACAAAGACGTTTTTTGACACAAAAACAGTAGAAAGGACCCCTACCGTGTCATTTTATAATTTTGTGTGTGTGAAAAATGTGCCGAGGTGGACTGTAAGTCCATAATTATTTACAAGGTGTCTAACCAATCTTGCATGCCCTCCTTTGAGGACGTGAAGGGAATGTTGCCATGCTGTTTCCACTAATCTAGTGGTATCACAACGTTAGATCTGCAGCTGCAAGTAGTAAGGCAGGACACTGAGTGTTTCACTCATCTAACGGAATTTTTTCAAGGCCACGCTCCACACATGCTGGATGATATTGAAAATTGAAATATATATATTTACAATCGGCTCAAAAGCAAACGATCCAGGTACAAGGACAACCAAAGACTGTCGTATAGAGAAGCTATGGGGCATATAGACAGGTGTTCATACCAGAGGGATTAATAAAACCCAGTACTTGAAGAGATTACCACACTTGCCCATCACATCAACCATCGTGGCGGTGTCGTTGCAATTTTTAAGCTAGCTACTATTGTTCGGAAAGCGATCTCGGCTTAGCTCTTTGTATATTTTATATTTCTTATTAGAGAGCTGTTCCTTATATAGACACCAGGGTATTTTGAAGTACTCAAAACAACCGTACACCGCCGCTTGTTTTGAAGTGCACCAGCCGCAGTATTCTTTTCCGTCGCTAGTTTTTTTTTCTTCTGTACATCACAATAGTGTTAAAAAAGATGCACTGTGATCTTCTCTGCAATAAATATTATGAATTATATGTATCTTCTCCCGTGTCTACTAGTAGAATAATACTCTACCGGCCACACGCGATTGCAATAATGCGATTCTCTTGTGGAAGTGTATAATGGTCAATATCTTTTTTTTGCGGGCAATAAAGGTCAGTATCTTCGAAATATATAAGAAATTAATAATCCTTTCATCTAATTCAGCACACCTTTTTTATTGATGATATATTCTCACTGCAAGAAAGACCTTAGTTATGTTGACCAAGCCAACAAGACATACACCCTAAAAATAAAGAAAATACATTACGGTCCCTGGGACGAACATCTTCTTCCTCATGAACGGGCCGATAGCATGCCGCTCCTCCATCCCAGAGCCAACCTATCATTATTGATTGCGGATGGGAAGTCATCAAGGTCACGACCCTACATGACCAGCACCTGAAGAAGAAACCATTAAAGTCATTGTAGTCAAGAGATCCACATAATCAAAATCCTAATCTAAAAGAAACACATGCCTCTGCACACTGAAGGTCCCACAATAGGGTGGAGAGGAGGCCAAAGGACCAAATTACAACGGCAAGCCACCGTCGCCGCCACACCGATAGACCCTACAAACCTAACCTCACCGACAAGAGAGGACAACAGGAATCTACATCAATGAGCGTCGACGTTTTCTCAGCCTACGCCGTCGAGATTGAGAATCTCAAGGAAGAAGTATTCGGCAACTCGGCACTGTCACCGCCATCAGCAAAGCGTCGTCGCAAATCCCTAGTAAAAGTAGCAAAGCGCGCGGGGGGGGGGGGGGGGGAGGGGGAGGGGAGGGAGGGGGAGGGGGAGGGAAACCGTAAGTCCATCTAGTAGAACGGCGCCTCCCAACACTTCCGCGTCGGTGGAGAAAAAGGAGGAGGGGCGATTTATCGACCGAGAAGGAGTGGCGGCGCAGAGCGCCCACAAGATCACCGCACTAGGATTTTCTCTGTCTCACGCGTGGGAGGTCCTCTGTTGATGCTATATATGGAGCATCTATTCGTCCCGGTGTCTCACATTATGCTAATTTAGATATTAAAATAGCAAAGAGAGATTTGTCTTGCTAATTAAAACTCCATCAAATCTTTGCAAGTCTATAAAATTCGATTGTTATTAGCTAAAAATCTCGAATTAATAATGGAATATGGGACATTACATTTGTTAGAGCCCATGCTAAAATTAGTTAGAATTAGATTTCGGATTATGAGACAATTAAGAGTAGGTTTGTATCTGAATCAAGCATATGAAATCACTGCATAAGGAGTGGGTCGTAACGTGTTAACAACTTTACATGTTATTTTGGATGTGTTCATAACTATTGACTTTGTTGAACGGGACATATTTGTCCTATCAAGAAAAAACATTTTATATATGCCAATAATTGTTTTTGGTATACATACATAAGTTCTCACCATTTCAAAGAATCTATATAAATGATCATATTGGAATAATCATGTCAAAATAAATAAGAGTAATGAAGGTTATTGGTATTGAAAAAAGATCGTTATTTGAAAAGGAAAATATATCCTAAAGAAATCTTACCAAAATTATTCAAGCATTGCAAAAATACATAATTAAAACATAAGGGGCTCCGTTAATTACGTAAGAGAAATAAGTTTGGTTGCTCGTGATCATTAAAGACTCTGCGATGATGATGATGGGGCAGTTGGCTTCCAGAAGAAGCTTAATATCGATGACAAACACGTCCATGACGCTTGTAGTCATGGATGGACCTAGTGTACCTACAGCTTAGACCTAGCGCCCCTATAGACCGGGTGGCCTCCCAGGGTTTCCATTGATGCAATGCTTGCGATTTATGTTTTCCATGGTCATTTAAGCTTCAAGAAATGTCTCGGTCCGCCACTATTTGTAGTGGTGCCGGTTGTGGCTTCTCTTATGTGACAGAGATGAAAACATAGGAGAGAATCATTGAACCCAAATTTTCTACAAGAAGAACCTGCTTGCACCTTGCAAAAGATAACATGTGTTACATCTTAGGAGCACAAACAACTATCATCTAGCGGATTACACCTATAAAATTGAGGTATATGCACCTCTCATCCCACAACTAGTCTTTGACGTGCATTTTAGTCTCATAACTTACATTAGGGCAACCTGCCATCCCACAAGTTGTATTAGAGGTGCATTTTAGTCAATGTCGAATCGTGTGAGGACATGTGTGACCACGCTGGCACCTATGAGTCACGCGGGTGAACTGTCACCTAAAATCCGTTTTGCACATAAGTCTAAGGAAATCAAGAAATCGTGTCTGGCGAAGGGAAATCTGTTAAATGCCAGGTTGCCTCTTCTAGACGGTTACATTACCGATTTTGTCGCGCAAGACGGCCTCCTTTTATGCCTCGGAGCTTCCTCCTTCCTCGCAATCAACCAGTCCACTGATGATGTCGTCTCCTTCGTCGCCCGATGTTCCTTCCTCGCGAGATGCCGCCCGACCTTCACTACCGCAACTACGACGAGGATGCACCGGACTATGGTAAGCTTCTGATTTCTCTCCCGAGCTTATGGGTGGTCGCTTTTGTTGTCATGTACTAGGGTTCATGAGGCGGGCACTGGTCGGATTGGGATTACGGTTGAAACGAGGTGGAATCGGTTGTATTTTCGTCATGGAAAGTAGCAGGGAGGGAATCATGGAGAGTATTGGCCGATTAGTAGTAATGCCCTGTTGTGTTGTGCTCTGTTGTGTTGCACTTGACAGAGAAATCGAGATCATTGTGATTTGAATTTCAGTGTTCTTAGTAATTTTGTGGTTTTAGTGCATATTGTGCAGTTTAGAAGGGTTTGGCTCACTTGTTACCATGGAAAAGTTTCAATTTATTTGTCATACATGAATTCTGAATTTCTGAATTTTTTGCATCTAATCTCTGAATTTTTCCAACAGTTTACAGTGTCGGAGAGAATTGTGATTTGTTCTTAGTACAAGTAGTTCACAGTGGTTTTTCCTATGGTTTAGTAGGGAAGAACCTGTCTTATGTATTAGCATCTACATCTCATATTGACAACTGCAGTGCTGGGAATTGGTCCATTTCAATTGTTGATCAGATTATGGACATGCTTGGATATGAAAGAGGAGGAAGGGTCGGTGTTTACTGGTGTATGCCAGATAAGGATAGGATATCATTGATGGACTAACCCCTTAGATTCAAGTTAGTGCATTGTTGATATGATCATATCTAGTCAGACACATAAAACACTTGTACTGTACATTGATCATACCAATTTTCTCAGGGGTTTGAGATCAGATGTAAACATCAATGACTATCCAATAATTCCACCAACAACACATAGATCTATCTAATCTATGGCGAAGCCAAGATCTAATCTACGAGATCGGTGCAACGAGATTGAAGAGAACTAACCCTCGTAGATCCAAAGTGTTTAACAAGATCGGATCTCTTGGTTGATGTAGTTGATCACTTGTCGATCTCAAGATCGCATAGACGATCCTTCCGGCGCCACATTCTGGTAGCGCTTCCACACTCGGTCACACATACAGATTCGATGAAGACCTTCCTCTCCCTGTTCCAGTGGGCAGCGGAGGTAGTGTAGGGGTTCGTAGCATGGAAAACAAAAAAATTATACCGCATGAACACATACAAGCCAAGATCTATCTACTAGATTGTAGCAATGAGTCGATTAGAGTACTCACCCTCGAAGATTCCAAAGCGGTTAACGAGAGCACATTCTCGTGGGTGATGTAGTCGTTCACTTGCCAATCTCAAGATCGCGTAGACGATCCTTCCGGCAGCGCTCCCACAATCAGTCACACGTTTCGACGATGAAGACCTTCCTCTCCCTTGTTCCAGCAGGCAGCGGAGGTTGTAGTTCTCTCCTCGCAATTCCGGTAGCACGACAGCGTGGTGTCGGAGTTAGAGGGGAAATCCTGCAGGGCTTCGCCTTAAGCCGAAGCAGGTTATGGTGGAGTAGTAGGGTTCCCGACGTCTAGGGTTTAGAAGCCGGAGAGGAGGAGGTGGAGCTGGCGGTGACTAGGGAGATGACGGTGATGCGGCGGCGGCTAGGTGGTGTGGGGCTTGTGTGGTGTAACGTCCCCGAATCGGGTCTATGCAGATCTCAGCATTTCCCGCCAAAACCCGCATATAAGCGATTCAAAGACGCTCACCAGACACTTTCGTGTGGGTGGGATTTGAATACAAGTAGTTACATCATAGTAGTTTACAAGGGAGTTCACAAGAACTTATATATACAAAAATGACTCGACGAGTCAAGAATACAAATGATACAAACCATAAAGAAATCCAAATAGTATACGAGTATGGACAAGATCCAAATGGGACTAAGAGTCCTGAAGAATAACCAAGCGGTGTCCATAAACCCTGCCCAGGCCAAGCCAGAAGGATAATCTTGCTAACGTCGTCAATCACATACCTGTCAAGCCAAAAGGGTGCCGACAAAGGGAAAAGGGAAACAAAAAGGGAGCGGTCAGTACTGAGGCCAGTACACGGCGAGACTACAATTCGGCGGTCCTCGCCTACATAGGTATGATGGGCTCAGCGGCAGCAAAGCTTGCACTATCTAACTTATAGAGACACTCTACAACTTCGGTTATTAGAGCGAGATAAGAGGGCACTATACGATAGCATAATATAACACCAAACATAACACATCCAAAGATTTCCCCCTCGAAGACCAGTCGAGGAAGTCCCCTTGCGGAACACACACGGTGGAAATTTTAGTTAAGCAGGTGTTTAGTTGATAAGGCTAATTACTAATCATATTATTAGAGGCAAAACATTAGTGGCGTTGTCTATGATCATGACACTGTACTCCTGAGGCGTCCATAACCGTGGACACACGGCTTCTCGAAAAGATTTACCCTGCAGGGGTGCACTACTATACCAAAACGCATGCTCAACCCTTCAGGCAACATATCACGCATGCCATCTGAATCTCACAACAAGAACTATCCCTTAACTACGCGCATATCCAGAGGCATTACCTACTGTGTTGATCCAACCAAGAGGTACACGATTCTCGAGGGAGGCACAGCGTTTGAGTCTACGTCCAGGCGATGATCGGAATATAACTTGTAGAGCTCCATCCCACCTCCGACACGATATCCCTTATGCAATGCAAGCCATGGCAGTCCACCAAAACATCAAGTCCGAAGACATATCAACTCACCCATGTCCGAGGACATATTATGCGTATGCACAAAATGGAAAACCAATTTTATAACCCTCTGGATATACGAATAGCGCCGGTAGTTGAGGGGTATCCCAGAGGCCCCCACGTTTGGTTAGCGCGATCAACTCAGAACTGGTATCGTAGAACGAACGGGTCCTAGGTCGGCTCAAGCAGTTCCCAAAGGTGGTCCCTGCCGGGGCCTTATCATTAGGTGAAATCCATAACCATAACCATAACCAACATCACCAATTTAATTATCTTATCACCAACCATATCCGAGTGTCAGGTTCCACCTGTATGAGAGCAATACTAAGCATGCCTACGACTCGCAAAGATAGGGCTAGCTAATCAAACAAGGCAATAGGATAACCAAGGCAATATAGTGGAGCAGGTAAATAAAGAGACGATACTATAGCATGGACAATAAGGATAGCAATAGATCAAAGGAAGGAAGTAAAGACTATAAATACAAAATAGGTAGAAGGGGGATAATGCTCGCCTGTGAGACAAAGTCAGGAAATCGGAGGCTTGTCGCAACTCACATCCACTCATCGTCCTAACCGGTGAAGAAGCAAACACTAGAAAGAACATCCGATGCAATATTTAATACTAGACAAAAGATCTGGTATGATTATGATATGATGCATGGCATGGCAATATGCGGTCTTACTTAGCAATATTAAGCGGAATCGGAATCCCGACAAATAAGTATTATGGTTCAAGTTGTTTATATACCCCGCAATTTAAATGTTTACTTAACAAGGCTAAACATGGCATCGGTTCGCTATACAATATTAAATGGAAACGGGACAAGACAAATAGCACTCCCATATATTCCATATTTATTTAGTAGATGAATCACCATTTAACCCCGAACAATAATATATGCATGCAAGTATGGATGAATTAATATGTAGAAAGTTTATATGACATTTTATAAAATAGGGGCTCGGATAGAGATCACATGTTGGGGTTCGAAGAACTTGGTTCCGACGAGATCGGTCTTCGGATTCGGGCTTCGGGATCGGTCTCGATCTTCGGACTTCGGGATCGTGCTTGGATCCATGAGGTAGACCTTAGCATCTCGGTGTGGTTCCTGGGGTTTGTCCAGGTGGATGTTGATCTTGTCATCCTGAAGATCTTGGCGGTTTACAGATACACGGACGCGACACCGATTGCGAGTATATTGAGAGTCTTGGACAGTTCCCGGCACCAAGTGGAAGTACCCATGTCAGAGATCTTTGTAGAGTTCCAAGTCGAGCATACAAGACAGAAGGGGCACATGCTAGCGTGTTATGTACTCCAACATGTAGCAGCAGAAGAACCAACAGAGTGCATGTTGTCGATGGAGACCATGGCAACCTGATACTTGGATAGCAAAACAACATGACGAAGACTTCAGCTTGAACACAGAGCCATCAGGGTCAAGGCCACAGGGACGACGACATGCTGTAGGAGGCAGTGCTTGCGGAGGGGGCCACGATGGCGCTACAGGAGGAGGTCGAGGAGGCCGTGCAGGGGACGGCGGTCGGCGACGCGGCCGGTGAGCTCAGAACGGTGGTGAGGCGTCAGAGAACGGGGTAGATCGGCAGCGGGGTTCACGGCAAAGGGTCGCGGCGGCTCGACGGAGGATCGGGCAGAGGCGAGGCTCCAGGGGCGACGGCGAGGAGACACCGGCTCTGCTCGCCTCGGGAGGCGGAGCTTGGGGCGCAACCAGGGGGAGACATACAGGCGGCGGCCAGGGGCTCCGGAGAGGAGGACCACATGGAGGTGGAGGAGGACGACGTGACTGCGGCTGGAGGAGCTCGGGCTCGAGCTAGTCCAGGAGGTGCGCGATAGCGGGGACCATGTGGGCGGCGGCCGGATGGAGAGACGGAGGTCGGGGTTCTGAGAGAGGAGGGTGAGGAAGGAGAGCAGTGAGCGGCGGTGGAGGGTGAGCGCTCGGGAGCAGAGAGACGAGAGGATGGGGTGA
The DNA here is from genome assembly GCA_916181665.1 of Avena sativa. NCBI lineage: Eukaryota > Viridiplantae > Streptophyta > Magnoliopsida > Poales > Poaceae > Avena > Avena sativa. The sequence continues at coordinate 423,799,430 of OV702293.1, forward strand.
CGAGGCGTGCGTGGGCGTGGGTTGTGCCTGGGTCGGTTTACGTGACCAGGTGTGCGTGCGGTGTCGTGTGGGTTGAGGTGGTGCGTTGCGTTCTGGTGTGGGGGGGACGGGTCAAGGTGGAGTGCGGCTGTGTGCGTGTGTGGTGCTGGTGAGTGGCGGCGGGGTGTGGGGTGCGTGTGTGGTGTGGGGGATGGGGTAGGATTAGGGTTAGTTTTGTCTAGGGTTTGGGTAGTAGGTGGCTAGCTGGGCTGTTTGGCCCGGCCGGCTGCCTCCCCATAAAAAATATTTTTATTTATTTATTTTAGTTTTAAATAGGCTTTTATAAATAGTTTTTAGACAAATAAAAGATCTGGAAAATACCAGGGTTTTGATTTGAAATTAAAGGAGGGACTAATTAGAAAGCAAAATAGGCTTTTGGTTAAAATATTTTAGAGCAAAAATATGCATGATGTCATGATGATGCAAAAATAGAAATTAACACGCAATTTTATTTCGGAATATTTTCCGGACGTTACAGTTGGTTTTTGGGGCTGCTCCTCCCCTCTAATTATGAGAGGGAGGGGCATCTAGGGGAGGGGACGCTGTATCCTCCTCGACTCCCTCTCCTTGGCGCGCGCGGTGGAGGGAGAGGAGGTTTCCTCTCCTCCCTCCACCAGGAACCATTGTCCTGGTTTGACTATTCAAACCTGCCTTTTGACTTTCAATTTTGGAGTTTAATTTATCTCTATTAAATGCACAACCAAGTGACCTAGGACATGATGCAATCATTCCACTTAGTCATGACACATTCATGTACTCTTCCCCTTTCGATCCGCTGAACCTTCTAGACCCTTCTAGATCATTCTGGTGAAAACACCGAAATTATTCCAAACTCCGGAATTGGACTTTTCTTATATGAATCTTATTCTCTAGACCATTACGGGTCTCCTCGTGATATCCCGGGTCCCATCTGATACTCCGAACAATATTCGGTATTCCTACTTACATTCCATATCTACTAAACAACATCGAATCCTTAAGTGTGTCGCCCTACGGTTCGTGAATTATGCAGACATGACCGAGATTCTTCTCCGATCATTAACCAATAGAGGAATCTGGAAATTCATATGGCTCCCACATATTTCTACGATTACTTTGTAATCGAATGAACCATTTACATATGATACCAATTTCCCTTTGTCTCGCTATATTTTACTTATCCGAGGTCTGATCGTCGGTATCTCTACATACCTAGTTCAACCTCGTTACCGATAAGTACTCTTTACTCGTTCCTTTGATATGTGATCCCTTGTGAGCCAGTCACAGGCTTGCAAACTAACTGGATGACATTCCACCGAGAGGGCCCAGAGTATATCTATCCGTCATATGGATGGACAAATCCCACTCTTGATCCATGTGCCTCAACACATACTTTCCGAACACTCAATGCCACCTTTATAACCACCCAGTTACGAAGTGGTGTTTGATGTCATCAAAGCATCCATCCTATAATGGTGATTAGCATGATCTCATGGTCGAAGGAATCAGGATACTATGTATCAGAAAGCTTATAGCAAACGAACTAATGAAATAACTTAAACTTTATGCTACGCTTATCTATAGGAGTATGTCCATCACACCATTCTCCTAATGATATGGTATTATTGATAATAACATCTCAATGTTCATGATCAGGAAACCATGATCATCTATCAACCAACAAGCTAGTATTATAAAGAGGCTATAATTGGGACTCTAACAAGGATTTATCCATAATGGGCAACATTTGTGAAAACAATAAGTAAACCCCCAAAAACCCCAAGAAGCTTATTTCGCAACTTGTCAAGAAGAAGCTCGCAAAGACATTGAGAGAGCTTTTGGTGTTCTTCAAGCTAGGTTTGCAATTGTCCGAGGGTCTGCTCGTTACTGGCAAAAAAATATCTGAACAACATCATGACAGCATGTGTAATTCTACACAACATGATTGTTGTGTTGGAGATATGCCCAAGAGGCAATAATAAAGTGGTTATTATCATATCTTCATGCTTATGATAAATGTTTACATACATGCTATAATTGTATTAACCAGAAACATTAATACTTGTGTGATTTGTAAACATAAAAGAGTCCCTAGTAAAGCCTCTTGTTAAACTAGCTTGTTGGTTAATATATGATCATGGTTTCCTGATCATGAACATAGAGATGTTATTAACAACAGGGTCATATCAATAGATGAATGATATGATGGACATACTCCTATAGTTAAGCGTAGCATAAAGATCAAGTCATTTAATATAGTTCATTTGCTATATGCTTTCTGATACATAGTAACCTAATTCCTTCGACCATGAGATCATGCTAATCACCATTAGTGGAAGGATGCTTTGATGACATCAAACACCACACCGTAACTGGGTGGCTATAAAGGTGGCATTGAGTGTTCGGAAAGTATGTGTTGAGGCACATGGATCAAGAGTGGGATTTGTCCATCCATATGATGGATAGATATACTCTGGGCCCTCTCGGTGGAATGTCATCCAATTGGCTTGCAAGCATGTGACTAGCTCACAAGGGATCACATATCACGGGAACGAGAAAAGAGTACTTATCAGTAACGAGGTTGAACTAGGTATGCAGAGATACCGACGATCAAAACCTCAGATAAGTAAACTATCGTGAGACAAAGGGAAATTGGTATCGTATGTAAGTGGTCCATTCGATCGCAAAGTAATCATAGAAATATGTGGGAGCCATATGAATTTCCAGATTCCTCTATTGGTTATTGATCGGAGAAGTGTCTCGGTCATGTCTGCATAATTCACGAACCGTAGGGAGACACACTTAAGGATTCGATGTTGTTGAGTAGTTATGGAATGATGAGTAAGAGACCGAATGTTGTTCGGAGTCTTGGATGGGATCCGGGATATCACGAGGAGATCCGGAATGGTCCGGAGAATAAGATTCATATAAGGAAAGTCCTGTTTCGGAGTTCGGAAATGATTCCGGTGTTTTCACCGGGAATGTTCTAGAAGGGTCTGGAAGGTCCGGCACTTCGGAGGGGAAGGGTACATGGATGTGTCATGACAATGTGGAATGGTTGCATCATGTACTAGGTCACTTGGCTGGGCAATATGGAGAGAGAAATCAAATCCAAGTTTGAAAGTCAAACGCCAATTTGAAAAGTCAAATACGAAGTTTGCTTGGTGGAGGGAGAGTAGGAAACCTACTTGGGGAGGAAGTCCCACTCCCTCCACCCGCCGGCCATGAAGAGGAGTTGGAGGAGGACTCCCTCCTCCCAAACCGCCCCTCACACCTATATAAGGAGGGGTAGGGCGCCCCTCTACCCCTCACACCAAACCCTAGCCCTTGGCGCCACCACCTCCAAGTGTTGTCGTCGCCTAGGTCTCCTCTTCTAGCCGACTTGGGGCAAACCCTAGCTTTCCATAGTCGCCGGCCAAACCCACCCCTTGGTGCCTCTAATCCCTAGAACGCCAAGGTCCTCTGTCATACTCCACCATACTCGCTCCGGCTTAGGTGAAGCCCTGCGAGATCTCCCCTTTACTTCCGACACCACGTTGTCATGCTACCGGAATCACGAGGAGAGTGCTACAACCTCCGCTGCCTGCTGGAACAAGGGAGAGGAAGGTCTTCATCGAGTACCGAACGTGTGACCGACTGCGGAAGCGCTTCCGGAACGCAGCGCCGGAAGGATCGTCTACGCGATCTTGAGATTGGAAGTGTACGACTACATCATCCACGAGAATATGCTCTCGTTAACCGCTTTGGATCTTCGAGGGTTATGTAACAACGCATGTATGTAATAAAGTGACTACTTGCACTCATAAGCATAGCATGCATTTAATTTAGCTCCTTAAATAAATTGCATCTTCAAGAGGAATCAAACACTCTAAAATGGACAATCTTTTTCTTTAATTACTTGCACTAAAAAAAACATCGCCAAACAAAAAACTTATATTCTAGATAAAAGAGGCGGTTGATAAAAATATTAATTTTACTTATACTATTTATAAACATTGGCCTCTGTTAAAAAAGTTTATATTGGCAAAGGGTAAATACTTAAAAATTACTTTGGTCCTTTCGGAGACAAACTAGAGCTACAAATAATCATCATCAGTTTCGGTATTCATATGTAAATATCTTGCCATGATATGTGGATGTCTATCAACTACGGTACGACACCTGTAGTATTCAGAGAAGAAACCGTCCTTACCTCACGAAACGTGGCCTAGTAGAACTGTTGTGCCTTATCTTAGCACCAACAAGCTAACTGCCATATCCATCGAGCCACCACTACTTCCTCCTTCACAAACCAAGAACCACCACCATGGCTGGGACCTAGCTTAGAGAGGAATCGGTTGAGGGAGAAAGAGGAGTTCTAGGAGGAGAAGAACCCAGGGAGGAGACGGCCGGACAGACAGCCGAAGCAGTCGCCGGAGTCCGTGGCCAGCGGCCGAAATAGACCAGGGAGGGAACCAGGAGTTTAGGATACCAATCCCCATCACAAATCTGAGTTAGGCACAATTCGGTTCAGGTAAATTTTGTTGGTGTTCCACAAATAGAACTTTTTTGGGCTTATTTCTTTTGTCGCTCGTCTGATGTTGTACTGGTGCGTACGCTAGTTCAGAAATAGCTTGGTCTTTTGCTTCCTCACGTACGATACCTGATGCATATTGAGTGAACAAGAGAATCTTAGTGGAAAAAATAAAAGTTATATAATTAAGTGTCCACATAACCCTGATAGTGTTAGCTTTTCTGAGTCATACGCGTGCTGTTACTTTGTTCTCGTGGTCAGAGGTGTAAAATATTCAGTTTCGTTTCCTCTTGTCCTTATATATATATACGTATCAGGTTCAGGGTTGTTCTCTTTATAAGAACTAGTACCAGTTCTGTATAAATTCTAGTGTAGATACACGCACTCTTCCTGCTAGCAAAGAACCACTCGGTTATACTCTTTGTTATTCCATCTGAAATCCTTTTTCCCGTTGAGTAGATGTATGCGAAAACTGAACCATGCAGTTTCAAAACCACGGCCAACAGGAAAATCATAGTATTTCGTCTGTAGTACTCAGGTTTTCATTAGTAAAGCTACAGCCAGAAACCATCGACCTGGCCTGGTGTTTTAAACCAGCTATTGTATTTATGCCTTAAGTCAGGTGCGCTGACCCAGTTTGGTTAAATACAATCTTAGTCCTCATGTTCTCCTTTAGCAAGTAAGCTGACTAGATTGAGTGATCAGATCGTTATACGAGGCTTTCTTCTATTTTAATGGACCAGCTACCGTACGTTTGTTTTGTCCAGTAGGTATCTTGGCAACAAGGATACATGTAAAATTTCACAGAATTTTCATACTAGACCATAAACATACAAATGAGATATAAATACATTCAAAAAGTAAGCTCTATCTGTTCATGCCAAATTCATACGTGTTTGAATCAACTACAACAATACTTTAGTACGAGAACATCTCAAACACTTTCTTTAAATATGGGGTTTACTCGAATGCTATAATTTGAACATTTCAACTCCATTTAATTGGGTGATCTCATTCTAGCGATATATTGTAAGAATTAACATGTCATGTCATACATTCTTGATTGCATTGCATAATGCCATGCATTGAACGTTATTTCTTCTTTCCGGTATTTGGTTATTCGCGACAGGATACGAAGCCGAGCTTGAAGTAAACACTTTTGAAGATCCTTATCAGTCCAGTGACGGACAACAAGGCAAGCGTAGCCTCTCATTCTGAACCTATGTTTTACAAAGTATATTACTTTCTCGCTATAATGCACGCGATTTCAATATGGTCTTTTGTTAGTAGCTAGTGTTACCTATCTGCTGCACTATTTCTCTTTTGTAGCCTTATACTCCTGATCCACTGCTCCTCGCATACCTAGGTTTGGCATGTGAGCGTTGTTAGAGCTTTTGCGACCGACAGATTAGCCATGCATAGTAACAACGTCTGATCCGCCCGAATGATGAATCGGAGATGCCGGTGAATCTAGAAAGTTAGGGGATGGTGACATCATCGAAGGAATTAACTAAACATGCTAAGGTTTGTATGGGAGGCCACGTTGGTTGTGGTTTTTGTAGTCCTATGCTTGCCACCACTAGGAACTGAGTTCTTACCTTTGGAACCAAGACGAGCGTACAGCCACACAGGGTCTGGACAACCCCTCGACTAACTAACTTGCCTAGTAGATTCCATGAGTCACATAGTTCGGGCTTTCCATTTGGCATACGCATTGAAAACGTTTTCGGAAGAGGAGGTGATGGAGGTGCATCATAACAGGTAGGGAAGCGTGAACCGGGTTGCTTGGGGTAGATACGCCCCTGGTAAACCAACCTCGCCTCATATCTTTAAGTACCGGCTTCGGGATTTGACCCGTTATGGCGGAATCATACTTATTGCGTGACTCATGGTCTCGGCGAAAGTAAGGTAAATGTCGTGGTCAACCACCCTCTGCCGGCCTTCCAAGGAAGAGGGCTAATAATTTAGCACTAAGAGTCGGTTGGTACGTGTGGGTAAAGTTGTACACCCCTGCAGGGTTAAATCTTTTCGAAAAGCCGTGTTCACGGTTATGAACGACTTGGCGACCGGACTTAAGATCATAGATAACATTAACCAATATAAAACTTGCTGATCCATGTGTGCTTAAGGATGCTTCCTCCGGGTCGAGGGGGTGATCCTAGATAGGAGGTTCTGATGAAGCTGGTGGTTATCGATATGTGATGAACAAGATGAAGAAGTCGCTATCTTATCCCATTTAAAAGATTCTGAGTAGACGAGCCTCTTCTTTTTCTTGTTTACAAATAAAGATTGCTTTCCGCAAAAGAAAATCTAGAGAAAGCCTTTGTAGCCAGAGCATGTAGATACTAGGTTATCTAAGTCTTGCGGAGTACATTCTCGTACTCAGCCTTGCGTCATTGTTGTTTTTTCTACAGATGATCTGGTTGCAACTGAAGGTGGATTCTATGTTGACATCGACGAGTAGTTGGGGGTCCCAGGTAGCAGCCTGAGGACTATGGGATGGACGTCGCTTTTGTTTTTGGCCTCTGAGGCCTTTTGCTAAGTTGTTGTGTAGAACAACATAATTTGCTTTCGCTGTGTGATGTAATGTTGGGTCTATGACCTCTGGTTTGTAATAACTCTAATATCTTACTCTGTTAAGAGTTTAAACTTATGATGTTGAATCCCTGTGTTCTGTAATGTTACCGAATCATACTGTGATCTTCCGTGTTTGGGTGTTGAACTTATCTTAGATGGTGATCTAAGGTTGGTTTAACCCTAACCCCGGGGGGTGCTACAGGTTTTGGTATCAGAGCAGGACTGCCTGTAGGAAACCCTTTTATTGGTCGATGTTGAGTTTAGAAGTTGACAAAACTACTTGAAAGTTAAAACTATTTGCAGAAACTCGGATTAGGACTCTTTTTACTCCTTCTCTGGTGTGTTCCTGATGCTGGAGTTTCTCTTACCTTATTTGGTTTGAAAAGGTTTTCCTTCCTTATCTTATATCTCAAAACTTTTAGGATCGTGGTTTTGGGGTTGTTTTTCTGAAGTACTGCGTACTTGGTTGCTAATCTCAGAGTTCCAAGATATCTCATCTTTGCTTGGTATGTAACCTCTTAGCATTCCATTGTCATGGTTTGTAAGTCAGCTGGTTAGTGTATACTTTAGTATGCTTTGGTACTACCATGCTTGACAAGATGATACCTTTATATCAAGTACTCTTTGTTCATCTTTCCGTCTTGTTCCTCTGGATCCTTTGTCTAACCTTCCTCTTGTTCTTCCAGGATGGGTGACACTTCTCGTGCTCGTACTCGTGCTCACGCACGTGGTGCTGCAAATGAGGGTGAATCTTCTAACCTTCCTCCACTGCCGTCCATGGTTCAACTCATGGCCATGTACGAAACCAACCGTGCTGACAACATGAGGCTCCTTGAAAGGATTGAGCGCAATACTGCTCAACGCCAGAACAATCAAGTTGGTATCAAGGACTTCACACGTCTCACTCCGCCAGTTTTTAGTTATTCCACTGAGCCACTTGATGCAGACTACTGGCTTCGCACTATGGAGCACAAACTTCAGGTTGGTCGTGTTGCTCAAGCTGATTGGGTGACTTTTGCTTCCTATCATCTGGAGGGAGCAGCTAACTCCTGGTGGGAAAATTTCTTGGCTATGCAAGAAGCTCAACATGTTGTTACATGGCAAGAGTTCACCGAAGCCTTCCGAGCTTATCATATTCCGGAGGGCCTGATGGATCAGAAGAGGGAGGAGTTCCTCAAGCTTAAGCAGGGCACTGGTTCTGTGTGTGATTATCAGCGCAACTTCAATCGTCTTGCCTGCTATGCTACTGAAGAGTTTCCACTGATGCTAAGAAGCAAGCTCTGTTCCGCAAGGGACTGGATCCTGAGGTTCGTCGTGATATCCACCTCATGGACTTTGGTAACTTCCAAGGTCTTGTTAATAAGGCTATGAAAGCCGAGAGTGGAAAGGTGGAGTATGAAGAAACTCGTAAGCGTCCTCAGGAGGGGTACAACAAGGCTGGTTCTGGTAATAAGAAGCGTCGTGTCTTCGTGCCTTACAGTGCTGTGCCACGTGCTCCTTACACCCCATGGACTTCTGGATATGCTCCTTGCCCGAATGCTACTCCAAACAATGATGGTGGATCAAATTATCCTGCTGCTGGTACTGGATCAGGCCTTATTTGTTTCAACTGTCGTCAGCCTAGCCACTATGCAAGAGATTGTCCTCAAAAGAGTGCTGCTGAGAAGGCACCACCACCAAAGAAGAATGTTAAGTACCAAGGTGCTGGAAGAGGTCGCCTGAACCATATTTCTGCCGAGGAGGCTCAGGAAGATCCAAGCGTCATCATGGGTACGCTTCGTATCAATCAAATTCCAGCTAAAGTTTTGTTTGATTCTGGAGCATCGCATTCATTCCTGTCACAAGCTTTTGCTCAAATGCATGGGATACGTTTTGAGGGGTTATCTGTTCCTCTGCTAGTTCAGTCTCCTGGTTCTAGGTGGTGTTCCACCATGGTTAGTCATGGGAATCTAATCGAAGTTGCATTTCAACTTTTCCCCACTTCTTTGATCGCCCTCAAGTCAACTGATATTGACATCATTTTGGGCATGGACTGGTTGACCCGTTATCAAGCTATTCTCGATTGTACAACCAAGTCTGTGACTCTGACTATTCCTGCTGGCATAATAGTCAAGTATTGGACCGTAGGGTCACTATCTCCTTCAGCTGTTTCTATTTCTGAAGCAGAGTTGTATGCTCTTGAAGTTCTACCTCCGTTAGAGATCCAATATGTTTCCGTGGTCTGTGATTTTTCGGATGTCTTTCCTGAGGAGTTGCCCGGCATGCCACCTGATCGAAGTGTGGAGTTTGTCATAGAGTTAGTTCCTGGAACTGCTCCTGTTTCTAAAAGACCCTATCGTATGCCTCCTCATGAGCTCGTGGAGTTGAAGAAGCAATTAGAGGAGTTAGAAGGAAAAGAATACATTCAACCTAGCACATCTTCTTGGGGGATGTCCTACCATCTTTGTCAAGAAGCGGGATACTAATATACCGCGTCTGGTTGTGGATTATCGCCCACTCAATGTTGTGACTATCAAGAACAAGTATCCTCTCCCTAGGATCATTGATCTCTTTGATCAGTTAAGTGGTGTCACTGTCTTTTCCAAAATGGATTTAAGGTTAGGGTATCACCAGATAAAGATCCGTAAGGAAGATTCCAAAGACCGCTTTCACCACTCGTTATGGTCTTTACGAGTATACAGTCATGTCCTTTGGTCTTACCAATGCTCCGGCCACTTTTATGCGGCTTATGAAGTCTGTCTTCATGGAGTACCTTGACAAGTTCGTCGTGGTATACATCGATGATATTCTGGTTTATTCCAAGACTGAAGAAGAGCACGCTGAACATCTTCGTTTGGTGTTGACAAAACTTCGAGAACATCGTCTCTATGCCAAGTTTTCCAAATGTGAGTTTTGGTTACAAGAGCTCGTATTTCTTGGTCATGTTGTTTCCGCCCAAGGGGTTGCTGTTATCCCCGATAAGGTCCAAACTATCCTTGACTGGGAGTCTCCTAAATCCGTCAAGGATGTCCGAAGTTTTCTCGGGATGGCTGGTTATTACCGTCGATTCATCGAGAACTTCTCCAGGATTGCAAAGCCGATGACTGATCTTCTTAAGAAGGATAAAAAGTTTGAATGGTCTGATAAGGCTGAGGAAAGCTTCCAGATGTTGAAAACCAAGTTAACCACTGCACCAGTTTTGGTTCTCCCAGACACTAGCAAAGACTTTGTCGTCTTCTGTGATGCTTCCCACCAAGGTCTCAGATGTGTGTTGATGCAAGATGGGCATGTGGTGGCTTATGCCTCCCGTCAGCTGAAACCACATGAGAACAACTACCCAACTCATGATCTTGAGCTTGCAGCGGTTGTTCATGCTCTTAAGCAATGGCGACATTACCTTCTCGGTAGTCGTTGTGAGTTATACTCGGATCATCAGAGTCTGAAGTATCTTTTCACACAACCTGATTTGAATCTCAGGCAAAGAAGATGGTTGGAACTCATCAAGGACTATGATTTGGGTCTCAACTATCAACCTGGCAAAGCCAATGTTGTTACTGATGCGCTAAGTCGTAAGTCTTACTGCAACAACCTGATGATCAAACATGCTCAACCTTCTCTTCATGAGGAATTTGCTCGATTGAATCTTGAAGTAGTTCCTCGTGGATTCCTTTCTACTCTTGAAGTGAAGTCTTCTATAGAGGATGAAATCAAGCTTGCTCAGAAATATGATTCTGAAGTTGCTGAGATCAAAGGAAACATTGCTAGCGGAGTTGCTAAGTGTTTCTCTGTTGATAATCAAGGTACTGTTTACTTTGGTAACTGTCTGGTAGTGCCGAAGAGAACAAAATTGAAGGATTTAATTCTCCAAGAGGCTCATGAATCACCTCTCTCTATACACCCTAGAGGTACCAAGATGTATCGGGATCTTCGTCAAAGATTCTGGTGGTCTGGTATGAAGAAGGATATCCCTCGTTTTGTTGTTGAATGTGACGTTTGCCGTCGCATCAAAGCTGAGCACCAAAGACCCGCTGGTCTCCTGCAACCACATAAGATACCTGAGTGGAAATGGGATGAAGTTGGTATGGATTTCATCACTGGCCTTCCTAAGACTCAGAAAGGAAATGATGCCATCTGGGTAATTGTTGACTATCTGTCCAAGGTTGCTCACTTTCTACCTGTTCGTGAGAGTATCAATGCTAGTCAGTTAGCAGATCTATACATCTCTCGAATAGTTGTTCTTCATGGGATTCCGAAGAAAATCGTCTCTGACCGAGGGAGTCTGTTCACCTCAAGGTTCTGGACAACCTTCCAAGCTGCTATGGGAACTCGTCTCTCCTTCAGCACAGCCTATCATCCTAGCACCGGTGGTCAAACCGAAAGAGTGAATCAAATTCTTGAAGACATGCTGAGAGCGTGTGTCATATCTTTTGGCAAGAACTGGGAGAAATGCCTTCCTTTTGCTGAATTCTCCTACAACAACAATTTTCAGTCTAGTATTGGTATGGCACCATTCCAGTTCCTATATGGAAGAACCTGTCGTACTCCTTTGAACTGGTCAGAAACCGGCGAAAGAAAGTTCTTTGGCCCGAATATGATCCAGGAAGCAGAAGATCAAGTTCGTATCATTCGAGATCGTTTGAAAACAGCTCAGTCTCGCCAGAAAAGCTATCATGATCGTCACCATCAACACATTGATATGAAGTCGGTGATCAAGCTTATCTCCGGGTCACTCCTCTGAAGGGTGTCCATCGTTTCGGTATCAAAGGCAAACTGGCTCCTCGCTATGATGGTCCTTTTCGTGTTCTATCCAGGCAAGGTAACCTCGCATACAAGTTGGAGTTGCCTGCAAATTTTCCTGAGGTGCATGACGTCTTTCATGTATCTCAACTCAAGCGTTGCTTCAAAGACCCCGTTCGTGGTGTTGATCACCAAACTCTTGATCTCCAGAAGGATCTGACTTATCGTGAGTATCATGTTCGTATTCTTGATGAAACTGAGCGCAAGACTCGTCGTCAGAACATCAAGTTCCTAAAAGTTCAGTGGTCTCATCACTCTGAGGACGAAGCAACCTGGGAAAAAGAAGACCGTCTTCGATCTGAGTATCCTGCCTTCTTTTCTAAAACTTAGGAATCTCGGGACGAGATTCTTGTAAGGGGTAGAGCTGTAACAACCCATGTATGTAATAAAGTGACTACTTGCACTCATAAGCATAGCATGCATTTAATTTAGCTCCTTAAATAAATTGCATCTTCAAGAGGAATCAAACACTCTAAAATGGACAATCTTTTTCTTTAATTACTTGCACTAAAAAAACATCGCCAAACAAAAAACTTATATTCTAGATAAAAGAGGCGGTTGATAAAAATATTAATTTTACTTATACTATTTATAAACATTGGCCTCTGTTAAAAAAGTTTATATTGGCAAAGGGTAAATACTTAAAAATTACTTTGGTCCTTTCGGAGACAAACTAGAGCTACAGATAATCATCATCAGTTTTGGTATTCATATGTAAATATCTTGCCATGATATGTGGATGTCTATCAACTACGGTACGACACCTGTAGTATTCAGAGAAGAAACCGTTCTTACCTCACGAAACGTGGCCTAGTAGAACTGCTGTGCCTTATCTTAGCACCAACAAATTAGCTAACTGCCATATCCATCGAGCCACCACTACTTCCTCCTTCACAAACCAAGAACCACCACCATGGCTGGGACCTAGCTTAGAGAGGAATCGGTTGAGGGAGAAAGAGGAGTTCTAGGAGGAGAAGAACCCAGGGAGGAGACGGCCGGACAGACAGCCGAAGCAGTCGCCGGAGTCCGTGGCCAGCGGCCGAAATAGACCAGGGAGGGAACCAGGAGTTTAGGATACCAATCCCCATCACAAATCTGAGTTAGGCACAATTCGGTTCAGGTAAATTTTGTTGGTGTTCCACAAATAGAACTTTTTTGGGCTTATTTCTTTTGTCGCTCGTCTGATGTTGTACTGGTGCGTACGCTAGTTCAGAAATAGCTTGGTCTTTTGCTTCCTCACGTACGATACCTGATGCATATTGAGTGAACAAGAGAATCTTAGTGGAAAAAATAAAAGTTATATAATTAAGTGTCCACATAACCCTGATAGTGTTAGCTTTTCTGAGTCATACGCGTGCTGTTACTTTGTTCTCGTGGTCAGAGGTGTAAAATATTCAGTTTCGTTTCCTCTTGTCCTTATATATATATACGTATCAGGTTCAGGGTTGTTCTCTTTATAAGAACTAGTACCAGTTCTGTATAAATTCTAGTGTAGATACACGCACTCTTCCTGCTAGCAAAGAACCACTCGGTTATACTCTTTGTTATTCCATCTGAAATCCTTTTTCCCGTTGAGTAGATGTATGCGAAAACTGAACCATGCAGTTTCAAAACCACGGCCAACAGGAAAATCATAGTATTTCGTCTGTAGTACTCAGGTTTTCATTAGTAAAGCTACAGCCAGAAACCATCGACCTGGCCTGGTGTTTTAAACCAGCTATTGTATTTATGCCTTAAGTCAGGTGCGCTGACCCAGTTTGGTTAAATACAATCTTAGTCCTCATGTTCTCCTTTAGCAAGTAAGCTGACTAGATTGAGTGATCAGATCGTTATACGAGGCTTTCTTCTATTTTAATGGACCAGCTACCGTACGTTTGTTTTGTCCAGTAGGTATCTTGGCAACAAGGATACATGTAAAATTTCACAGAATTTTCATACTAGACCATAAACATACAAATGAGATATAAATACATTCAAAAAGTAAGCTCTATCTGTTCATGCCAAATTCATACGTGTTTGAATCAACTACAACAATACTTTAGTACGAGAACATCTCAAACACTTTCTTTAAATATGGGGTTTACTCGAATGCTATAATTTGAACATTTCAACTCCATTTAATTGGGTGATCTCATTCTAGCGATATATTGTAAGAATTAACATGTCATGTCATACATTCTTGATTGCATTGCATAATGCCATGCATTGAACGTTATTTCTTCTTTCCGGTATTTGGTTATTCGCGACAGGATACGAAGCCGAGCTTGAAGTAAACACTTCTGAAGATCCTTATCAGTCCGTGACGGACAACAAGGCAAGCGTAGCCTCTCATTCTGAACCTATGTTTTACAAAGTATATTACTTTCTCGCTATAATGCACGCGATTTCAATATGGTCTTTTGTCAGTAGCTAGTGTTACCTATCTGCTACACTGTTTCTCTTTTGTAGCCTTATACTCCTGATCCACTGCTCCTCGCATACCTAGGTTTGGCATGTGAGCGTTGTTAGAGCTTTTGCGACCGACAGCTTAGCCATGCATAGTAACAACGTCTGATCCGCCCGAATGATGAATCGGAGATGCCGGTGAATCTAGAAAGTTAGGGGATGGTGACATCATCGAAGGAATTAACTAAACATGCTAAGGCTTGTATGAGAGGCCACGTTGGGTGTGGTTTTTGTAGTCCTATGCTTGCCACCACTAGGAACTGAGTTCTTACCTTTGAAACCAAGACGAGCGTACAGCCACACAGGGCCTGGACAACCCCTCGACTAACTAACTTGCCTAGTAGATTCCATGAGACATAGTTCGGGCTTTCCATTTGGCATACGCATTGAAAACGTTTTCGGAAGAGGAGGTGATGGAGGTGCATCATAACAGGTAGGGAAGCGTGGACCGGGTTGCTTGGGGTAGATACGCCCCTGGTAAACCAACCTCGCCTCACATCTTTAAGTACCGGCTTCGGGATTTGACCCGTTATGGCGAAATCATACTTATTGCGTGACTCATGGTCTCAACAAAAGTAAGGTAAATGTCGTGGTCAACCACCCTCTGCCGGCCTTCCAAGGAAGACGGCTAATAATTTAGCACTAAGAGTCGGTTGGTACGTGTGGGTAAAGTTGTACATCCCTGCAGGGTTAAATCTTTTCGAAAAGCCATGTTCACGGTTATGAACGACTTGGCGACCGGACTTAAGATCATAGATAACATTAACCAATATAATACTTGCTGATCCATGTGTGCTTAAGGATGCTTCCTCCGGGTCGAGGGGGTGATCCTAGATAGGAGGTTCTGATGAAGCTGGTGGTTATCGATATGTGATGAACAAGATGAAGAAGTCGCTATCTTATCCCATTTAAAAGATTCTGAGTAGACGAGACTCTTCTCTTTCTTGTTTACAAATAAAGATTGCTTTCCGCAAAAGAAAATCTAGAGAAAGCCTTTCTAGCCAGAGCATGTAGATATTAGGTTATCTAAGTTTTGCGGAGTACATTCTCGTACTCAGCCTTGCGCCATTGTTGTTTTTTCTACAGAGGATCTGGTTGCAACTGAAGGTGGATTCTATGTTGACATCGATGAGTAGTTGGGGGTCCCAGGTAGCAGCCTGAGGACTATGGGATGGACGTCGCTTTTGTTTTTGGCCTCTGAGGCCTTTTGCTAAGTTGTTGTGTAGAACAACATAATTTGCTTTCGCTGTGTGATGTAATGTTGGGTCTATGACCTCTGGTTTATAATAACTCTAATATCTTACTTTGTTAAGAGTTTAAACTTATGATGTTGAATCCCTGTGTTCTGTAATGTTACCGAATCATACTGTGATCTTCCGTGTTTGGGTGTTGAACTTATCTTAGATGGTGATCTGAGGTTGGTTTAACCCTAACCCCGGGAGGTGCTACAGGTTAGTACTCTATTGACTCGTTGCTACAATCTAGTAGATAGATCTTGGCTTGTGTGTGTTCATGCGATAGAATTTTTTTGTTTTTCATGCTACGAACCCCAACAGTGGTATCAGAGCCGTGTCTATATGTAGATCTGTTGCACGAGTAGAACACAATGGTCATTGTGGGCGGTGGTGCTTTTATTATCAATTGCTTCTTGTGTACTTTGCATCTTGCGGTATGGTGGGATGAAGCAGCCCGGGCTAACCTTACATGACATCGTTCATGAGACTTGCTCCACGCTCGACATGCAACTTGTATTGGATAAGTGGCTTTGCGGGTGTCTGTCTCTCCCATCATAGTAAAGATTCAATTTACAACAGGCACTTGATAGTTCAAACATCAACGTTGTGGTTCTTGTTCGTAAGTTAGAACGACACTTATTGAAAGCCCCAAACCACGTAAAACATGCAAAGAAAATTAGAGGCGTCTAACTTTGTTTTGCAGGGGTGTGCTATGATGTGATATGGCCATGATTGTGATTATATTTGATGTATGCAATGTTCCTTATTGTAAGTTGGCAACCGGCAGGAGCCATATGGTTGTATTTAAATTCCGTTAAGACCTGCATGTCTATTCAAAGTAGTTGTAATAGTTGAAGCTGGTGAACGACAACCATGAAACAGCGCCATCGACCTTGACGCCATACCGGTGATGATGGAGATCATGTTCGTGCTTGAAGATGGAGATCAGAAGCACAAGTAGAAAGGCCATATCATATCACATATTGTGAATTGTATGTGATGTTAATCCTTTATGCATCTTGTATTTCTTAGTTTGCGATGGTAGCATTATAAGATGATCCCTCAAGCACACAAATTTCAAGTTTTAAAGTGTTCATCCTTAGTAAGCACCGTTGCTAAAACTCGTTGTTTCTAAGCATCACGTGATGATCGGGTGTGTTAGATTCTGCGAGTGTACACAACGTGAGCAAGCCAGATTTGCTCATGCGGAAGCTAAGGTTTGATCTTGACGAGCCTAGCATATACAGACATGGTCTCGGAACACGGATCACCGAAAAGTAAAGCATGATTCATATAGATGATATGATGAACATGATGATTGTTCGCCTTTGAAACTATATCATGTCACGTGATGATCGGACTTGGTGTAGTGAATTTGGTTCGTGTGATCACTAAAACAATGTGGGGGATATTGTTATGATTAAAAGTTGAACACTATTTATCATAAATTAAATCAAAGTGAATTTGCATAGTTGTTGTAGTCATTGGCATCCGTTTACCACCTTGCGCTTAGTTTTAATTGAGATGATAGAACTATAGAATTCTGGTTAGTTACTTTACGAACTGGTATCGTATTGTTTTGAAGTGTTAATCTAAAGTTTAAAAGTCCCATTGCAAACTTTCAGTAAGTTTCGATTACTCCGTGAAGTTTAATAGTTGGTATTAAATCAAGAGTAACAATTCCAGTGTTAGTATATAAGTATCATGTTTATCTCCATGATTCTTGATATTCGAAAGATAGTTTCAATATCAAGGTAATCTAGGAGTTGAAAGAGTTGTTTCAGAAACCATCGTGTATGGAAGATATTGCGATATCTGAAATGATGTTTTGGTTACAACATGATAGAGTATAATATGGCAAAGTTTGTGTTCTTATATTTGATGAGAATTTATAAAAGGTTGGAGACACTAGTTGTCCCAATCCTCCAAAAGGTTTTGGAGAGCAATATTATACTCGTGATTCACCGTTATAAGCTAAAGTAGCTTGATCATGAATAATTCCATGATAAAGGTGAATATTTGATGTAGGTAAAATGTTTACTACACCAAGAGATTACTAAAGAAAGGAATTTGAAAGAACACCAAACATTTGATGATGGTGATCTACTTCAAAGTACAAGTCCAAAGACATTGGTATATAACTATACATGCTTTGTACTATGTGTCATGTATATAGCTCCACTATTGATGTTGATAGATTTTTTCAAACAGAAAAAGAAATACTGAAAGAGAATCTCATAAATATATGGCAGAAAAGAAAAGACTAGAATTGTTTAGCTTAAGTATATAGAGGATATATTTGTTATGGCTGTATTCTTTGCTTGTTAAATAATGTGGTTCTTAAGTATTGGATACTGAATTTGTTGGTCATACGAAACAACAGAATTCATGAACTACAATGGCCTAAGTAACTAGCAAAAAAATATGTGATGATGTTCATCGAGAACAAATAAAGGGTTATTGTGTTGCTCGTTAGACATCAAAGCTTGCCTTCAAGATTTGTTTTATCAGGTATTATAAGAACAAAAGGGTTGTTCAAATAATTGCCGTAATCCATAAAAGATGGATGATTTACAAATCTCGTTGGAGAAATCACATCCATAAAACTAGTGCTAAAATGTCGAAAGACAAATTGATTAAAAGATCACTCAGGAAGTGACATCGCCGTTTAAATTATATTGGAAAGAAAACATGAAGGAACTCCATGTGGATGAAATTTTGGAGTCTTTTGATTTTGATCAAATAACGCTTGTGAAACTTTCTAGAGATAATTAAAACATCGTTCATAGGCCAAAAGTGAAAGAATGACTAGCTTATTGGAACTTGTACATATTGTTGTATGAAGTCCATTATGTGTAGTCAAAAGCGATGGATTTCAACTTCATATACTTTCTCCGAAAATTTGAGTGAATATATGAATATTTACTTAATAAGGATGAAGTATGAAACATTTAAAAAATTTAAAGAGTTTCAAGATGAAGTGCAAAATCATTGTAACAACAATATAAATAGTTTATGATAAGATCATAAAGGAAGATATTTGAGTTGCAAGTTTAGCATAATACCTAAGACTTAAGGAATTGTTTCGTGGATTTGCATGCCCCGAAACACCATAAGAGTATGGAGCGTTCAAGATATGTAATTAAACCTTGTTTAACATGGTAAGATCGAAGGTGTAATTCATAAAACTATCATTATATTTTAAAGATTAAAAGCTTTAGAGACTACCGTTTTTTCCACTGAAAAGAGCTCCATCATAATCCGTTGAAATGACACCATATAAAGTTATGGTTTGGGATAAAACAGAAGTTGTACTTTCTTAAACATTGGTATGCTATGCATAAAAAAGATGTTTGCAACCAAAGTCGGATGAACCTGTCTTTGTATATTATTTCGAATAACTGTTAAGTATTCCTCCATAACATCGGAGACAAAAGTGTTTGTCACTTAGAACGTCAAGTTTCTTTGAGAAGGAATTTTTTGTGAAAAGATAAGTGGGAGGACAATAGAACTTTGATAAGGTTAAAAGAACCTTAGCTATATGTGCAAAGTTGCGCAGCGCCGAAACGTGTTCCAGAGGCAGCAACAATGCTCATGGCTCACGTGCCTCAAAGGTTGTGGTTACGGAGGTCAAAGTTTCTATTGAACCAAGTAGGTTGAGTAAACAATCAAATGCCAAGATTTGAGGGTTGAATCATTATTTGAGAATAATGAATGGACTACATGCAAAGAAGCGATGATGGGCCCTAACTCCATAAAATGGCTTGAAGCCATAAAATCCGTGATAGTTCCATACACGAGAAATCAAGTTTTGAACTTGAAGGACCCTCGAGAAAGGTATAAGACCTTACAGTTGTGTTTGGATCTATAAAGAAATAGACATGGATGTTTCACATCTATGAAATAGTCGACATGTTGGGAAAGAGTTCACAACAATGTTCAAAGGTTGACTATGACAAGATTTGATCTTTCATAGCGATATTTAGTCTAGACGGATTAATGTAGCAACCACTACATATAATTATGTTATGTGGTAGTTGAATAAGCAAAACAAGTTCTTCTAATAGAATTGTTACCTAGGACATGTGAATAACACAGTCCATAGGGTTTTGTTAATTCAAAGGATGCTAAAAGCATATGCAAACTTCAATTGTTGAAGTAAGCATTGCGGAGTTGGAATCTTCACTATGATGAAACTGTTAAAGGAGTTTAAATTCGTCGGAGACGATGAAGATGCTTGCATTTGCAAGAAATTAAGTGGGAGCGCTAAGACATGTTTCTAATACATTATGTGGAAGACATATTGTTGATTGGAAATGATGTATCTTTTATTAACACATATTAAGAATTTCATCCCGATGAAAGACTTAGGCAAAACCCAAATATTTGGCATCAATAGACGCTAATATGGTTGTGCCGAAAGTACATAGATGATATATTGAATGATTTCAATATAGAAACTACAAGAAAGGTTCTTGTCGCACAGAAAGGATTGAATGAGTTCAATATTGATGATATATTCAAGTGTATTGACACTTGGTAAGTGAAACAAAGATTCAAGTATAGATTGATACTTGATGCATGAAATCACAAAGAGTATTTATATCAATCATACTGTGATATGTACAAATCTAGATATGTCCTATACTCTAAATGTTATGAGCATATACCAGAATGATTCATAAGATGATCATTGGACGATAGTAAGGATATTCTTATGATCTTTTGGAAGAACTAAGAGTATATTATTTTGTAGAACTGGCAAATAGATGGTTAGTTCATTGTAAAAGTACTATATTGATACTAGTTTTGTCGCAAAGTACAAATTAAGTTTATCTCAATCTAAACTAAGGGTGGCACAATATAATAGAAAGTAAGTTCCATAATGGATTTGGATGAGTTCCAAAGTTAAGACATTGTGATAGATACTACAACAAAAGGCTAAGTATATGACTGCTATTATAGCAGCTAAAGAGGGCATTTGTGTCAAGTAGTTTGTTATCAAACTAGGTGTAGTTCACAGCGGGATAATACTATGAAGATATATTGTTCGACAATATTATCAACATCTTTTAACCCCAAAGAGCTAAAGGTCTCACCAAAGGACCAAATTTATACAAAGCCATCTCATTATAGAATGAGTGATGCGTAGAGACGCAAAGACATGCAATTACACACGGACCTGGAAGTGTCAGATCCGAAGATCAGTTGACCACTAGCAATCGTGTACATGCAACACCGAAAAGCCATAGGTGTTGAATACACAAAGGTTTAAAACTAGATTATTGACTCTCGTGCAAGTGGGAGACTGTTGGAGATATGCCCAAGAGGCAATAATAAAGTGGTTTTTATCATATCTTCATGCTTATGATAAATGTTTACATACCATGCTATAATTGTATTAACCGGAAACATTAATACTTGTGTGATTTGTAAACATAAAAGAGTCCCTAGTAAAGCCTCTTGTTAAACTAGCTTGTTGGTTAATATATGATCATGGTTTCCTGATCATGAACATAGAGATGTTATTAACAACAGGGTCATATCAATAGATGAATGATATGATGAACATACTCCTATAGTTAAGCGTAGCATAAAGATCAAGTCATTTAATATAGTCCATTTGCTATATGCTTTCTGATACATAGTAACCTAATTCCTTCGACCATGAGATCATGCTAATCACCATTACTGGAAGGATGCTTTGATGACATCAAACACCACACCGTAACTGGGTGGCTATAAAGGTGGCATTGAGTGTTCGGAAAGTATGTGTTGAGGCACATGGATCAAGAGTGGGATATATCCATCCATATGACGAATAGATATACTATGGGCCCTCTCGGTGGAATGTCATCCGCTTGCAAGCATGTGACTAGCTCACAAGGGATCACATATCATGGGAACAAGAAACGAGTACTTATTAGTAACGAGGTTGAACTAGGTATGCAGAGATACCGACGATCAAAACCTCGGATAAGTAAACTATCGTGAGACAAAGGGAAATTGGTATCGTATGTAAGTGGTTCATTCGATCGCAAAGTAATCGTAGAAATATGTGGGAGCCATATGAATTTCCAGATTCCTCTATTGGTTATTGATCGGAGAAGTGTCTCGGTCATGTCTGCATAATTCACGAACCGTAGGGAGACACACTTAAGGATTCGATGTTGTTGAGTAGTTATGGAATGATGAGTAAGAGACCGAATGTTGTTCGGAGTCTCGGATGGGATCCGAGATATCACGAGGAGATCCGGAATGGTCCGGAGAATAAGATTCATATAAGGAAAGTCCTGTTTCGGAGTTCGGAAATGATTCCGGTGTTTTCACTGGGAATGTTCTAGAAGGGTTTGGAAGGTCCGGCACTCCGGAGGGGAAGGGTACATGGATGTGTCATGACAATGTGGAATGGTTGCATCATGTACTAGCCTACTAGGTCACTTGGCTGGGCAATATGGAGAGAGAAATCAAATTCAAGTTTGAAAGTCAAACGCCAATTTGAAAAGTCAAATCCGAAGTTTGCTTGGTGGAGGGAGAGTAGGAAACCTACTTCCCTCCACCCACCGGCCATGAGGAGGAGTTGGAGGAGGACTCCCTCCTCCCAAACCGCCCCTCCCACCTATATAAGGAGGGGTAGGGCGCCCCTCTACCCCTCACACCAAAACCCTAGCCCTTGGCGCCACCACCTCCAAGTGTTGTCGCCGCCTAGGTCTCCTCTTCTAGCCGACTTGGGGCAAACCCTAGCTTTCCCTAGCCGCCGGCCAAACCCACCCCTTGGTGCCTCTAATCCCTAGAACGCCAAGGTCCTCTCTCATACTCCACCATACTCGCTCCGGCTTAGGCGAAGCCCTGCGAGATCTCTCCTCTACTTCCGACACCACGCCGTCGTGCTGCCGGAATCACGAGGAGAGTGCTACAACCTCCGCTGCCTGCTGGAATAAGGGAGAGGAAGGTCTTCATCGAGTACCGAACGTGTGACCGACTGCGGAAGCGCTGCCGGAACATTGCGCCGGAAGGATCGTCTACGTGATCTTGAGATCGAAAGTGTACGACTACATTATCCACGAGAATCTGCTCTCGTTAACCGCTTTGGATCTTCGAGGGTTAGTACTCTATTGACTCGTTGCTACAATCTAGTAGATAGATCTTGGCTTGTGTGTGTTTATGCGATAGAAATTTTTTCTTTTCCATGCTACGAACCCAACATGTTGAGGATGAGAGGGAGAATAGGTTGCCCTTAAAGTATGACAATATTGGTTGTCGTGTCAAGTCCAGAAGAAACCCTGACAAGATTAAAACGTTCCTTCAAACCTACCGACAGATTGAAAACAGAACTCAGCATTTCAATCTTCGTCAAGATCTTATTGTCCACCGTTGGTCATTGCTAGGCAGGAGTTTCCATTGAGTTTTCTTTGTATCTATTTGTTTTTCATACAAAACTCTCATTCATTTGTGCTCTTGAATTCTTCACTTTTAAAATGTTGTTGTAAACTATGAAATATTATTGATTTATAATTCTATAACATTGATCGATTTGATGAATAAAATATGCATGTGTTGCTTAATTTAATCTGCAAATATATTTCTGAGATTAATAGACGGTTCTGTTTTGCGAGAAAAAAAAGCGGCGCGATTCTGTTTTACGGTACATATATACCATACCTGTTCCGTGCAGCCGTTTTTTTTGCCAGAAAAACGGTTTGTGATACAGAGTAATACTCCCTCTGTTTCAAATTACTCCGCGCGCACGCTTACCTAGGTGGCCTAGTATTCTCTCATTTTTCATCAAAAAATTCTTAGAATTTTTGGTATACGTAGTACATATTTCATACTATCTATTTTAAAAATTCGAGGATTTTTTGAATGGAAAATGAGGGAGTATTAATTCACCTACATAAGCGCGCCGGCGAAGTAATTTGAAACAGAGGGAGTATATCCACGATTTGCGGTACCACAGAATACGGTATGCTTTATGCCCTAAGCAAATCTCAGCTTCCGGCCGGGAATGGCTGGCCCACCTAGTAGCCTGAACTGATGTCTGGAAAACAGGAAAAGTCGTCTCCTCGTCGGACAGCGCAACAGCACGAGCAGGAGAGAGCATTGGGTCTCTCCGAGCGAGTGGTGAGCGCCAGCATCGATGGAAACCAACGCCGCCGGCGCCGGTGCCGGCGCTGGCCTACGAGGAGGAGGCAGGAGGGACACGGCGAAGCAGCTAAACGTGGGGGGCAAACTCTTCGCCTTGGAGGCAAGCTCCCTCTCCCTCTCCCTTTCTCTCGATCCCTCCCCAACCCCAATCTTCGTGGACCGCGACCCCGCCCTCCTGTCCGCGATCCTCTCCGCCATCCGCGCCCCCTCCTCCCAGCTGGCCTTCCCGGCTCGGATCCTCCTCGACGAGGCCCTCTTCTACGGCCTCCACGCCCAGCTCCTCGCCGCGCTCTCCCCTCCGCCCCTCTTCGGCTTCTCCGCCTCCCTCGCATCTACCCTGTCCCCCGCCTCCGAGCCGTTCCCCACCGCCCTCGCCGCTCACCACGACGGCTCCCTCTGTCTCGCCCATGGCGCCGGCCAGCTCACTTACTATTCGCCCGCGCTGGACCACCTCACCACTTTCCGGACCCACCTGCACCGCGCCACTTCCCTCCGGCAGCTGTCTCCCAGCCTCGCCGTGGTCGGGTCCAGCTCCTCCCCCGGGCTCCATGTGTACGACTTCCTCGAAGGCAGGCACGTCGCCTCCGTTGAATGGGCAGACCCAAGCGACCTTCGCGTCCTCAAATCGAGGGTCATCGCCATGGCCGCTCGTCCTCCTGCTGATGCATCTGACACGAATTCACCGATCTTCGCTACATTCGAGTGCCCACACCGGGAGAACTGCATCCTGGCGATTGACCCTGTAACTCTGAAGCCAGTGCAGGAGATTGGCCGGCAAAGTGGGACTGGGGCCAAGTCGTCTTCACCGGGTCGAGTAGTGCACCTGCAGGAGCTTGGGCTGGTGTTTGCTTCATCTGTGAGCTCGGGGGCATTTGGCTACTCTGGGTACATGAGGCTGTGGGACATTCGTTCTGGGAATGTGGTCTGGGAGACAAGCGAGCCAGGGGGAGCTGGAAGAAGCAGCAGGTTTGGAGATCCATTTGCAGATGCAGATGTGGATGTGAAGCAGCTGATGCTTTACAAGGTGTGCTCAAAGTCAGGAGATATTGGAGCTGCAGACCTGAGGCGCCTCAGTGACGACCCTTGGGTTTATATGTCATCAGGACCAAGAGGGAGCGGAGGGGGTCATGGCAGTGTTCTGCATTGCTACAAGTCCCAGATGTTTGTCAGCCGGAAGGATGGATTGGAGGTTTGGTCCAGACTGGGAGAACAACAAAATGGCAGAAGCAACTTCGCAGAGCAATCGAGGACAAAGGAGACAGAAGGAATAAATGAAAATAGCTTTAGAAGCAGCTATATGGACACTGAAGAGGATTCTAAGCGTGGGATTATAGAGATGATGGAAGGGGGCGGAGACCGCTTGTTTGTGACCAGAGAAAACATGTCAGTTGTTGAAGTGTGGGAGAGCTCCCGCCTAGCTGGTGCTATCTCTCTCTCATAGCAATTTCCCGACTGTCAAAAGAAGTAACAAGTACATTTTCTAGTACAGGATCACTGTCATGTTCTCTCTGTTCTTTTCAGGTATAAATTCAGGTCCGGAATATTGTTCTTCCTGTCTCAACTCTGTTTCCAGATTTGATGTGGTAATATTACATTCCGTGCCACTACAGATGCATTTGATGCAGGCATAGCCCTAGACTGAAGCAACCTCTTTGGTATAAGAATATATTCGTGATCCCTTAGCAGTGAGAGTTAGTTCCTTACAAGATCATTGTTCAACTAGTCCCTCGCACCCTAAATATAGTGCAATGTTGTTATTCAGCTTACTTTGTGATTATCCTGTCAGGACATCATCAGTTGCGATCAACTTGTCAAGTTACCATTATTATCTTTTAAAATGGTAAAAAGAATTGAGGCCAGCCCTAGTGGTTGTCTCTTATTTATCGTATGTTAACTTGCCATGTCACTTAGATGCTCACCATCCCAATTGGTATTTAATATGTAGTATACTGCACTTTTATTAGTATTGTATGTGTCTAATTGATGATGAGTAAAAGATTTAACGATCCATGTTGGTTTATATGAAGAGACAATATCAAGGATAAGAAATGGTTTCATTGTCTCTGCTCATTGATTCTATGCCACATAGGAAAAAAAACTAACATGTATTGTTAAGAGATGGTGCCACGCAGGAGCAATGGGAGAGGCCTGGTATTGCTGGTAGCAAAGTTATCTCTTCGTCTCTTTGTTCTATAGAATTTGCAGATTATGGCTTACAAACATATATGTTGTGCAACAATTATAACCCAGAAACTTGATTTCAGATTTCGAATATTACTGATTTGCTCTTCCAATATACCTCAAGTAGAAGTCAAATATTACTTATCCCCGTGGATAAGTCGATAGAGTAGAAGTCAAATATTACAAACATATATTACAGATTTCGAATATTATAACTTGGAAGAGCAAATCAGTAATATTCGAAGAAGCCAGGAAGAAGTCAAATATTACATATGTTGTCTTTCCTTGGATAAGTCGATAGAGTAGAAGTCAAATATTACTTGTTTTCTTAATTATCTGTTCTGTTCTACATCATTACCATATGATTTACTCCTTTATTCCAATGTAATTAACCTGCAAAACTAAGCCATGAAAGCGTATAGTGGTGCGACATTGTAACAATTTTTGGTCCACCTTACGGTCGAATGGTTTGTATAGTCATTGCTTTGCACATGCCCGCCCCGCTGTATCTAGCTGGTTAGAAACATAGGTTATTAGTTAGGCAATCAAACAGAGAACTTTTTTTTTCATAGGACTCCCGTTGAGTTTTTTATGTTTCCTTAATACCCAATTGTAGCATTGGGTAGTACTTATCAGTGAACTCTTAAGAGTTACAGGGTAGGCACATTAAAGATCAGTTGGAGATATAGCTTTGCGTAAACTGGGGTACTCCTTGGAACAAAAGAAAAATGATACTACTAGAAGTTTTGCTGTCAGTGAAGTTGTCACAAGCTGGTTCCCAACTCTGGAATCTTTTATGCCCGTGGTCTAGGACACTGTCATTTTCAAAGAAGGTGCCTTCTTTCTGGCCCATCCTACTACTAATTATTATGAAAGGAAAACATCAACTAGGCATCATATAGGTGTCTTCCTCTTTCAGTATTAAACTCAGTTTCCCTTATAGTGCGAGTTGTGACCTTCATGCTGTCGGCAGAGTAGGCTCTTTGCCAGTGCAAATTCGAGCACCGACTTACAAAGTTACAATCTTCTGTTGTTTCTTTTGAATTTGTATATTGACTTGCTGAAATTCAAGCATGGCAGTAATTTGTGGTGTTTGCCATGATGGTTATGTCCGGGCTCTTGTATGGTACTCCCTCCGTTTCAAAATATAAGATGTTTTAGGTTTGTGAAGAAAATAAATTTAGACTTCTTTTAGTGTGTAGATTTACCCCAAAGTTGAGTGAACCTACGTACTAAAACGAGTCTAGATACATTTGCTTCACAAAGCTAAAACATCTTATATTTTGAAACAGAGGGAGTATAAATGAATTGTTGAGTTGGGACTGGTTTTCGTGTAACATTATGACAGGAGTCCACTGGCTCCAAAAGACAGCTCTCATTCATATTTAATGGTGCATTTCTTAAAACTCTTTAAGTAATAAAGCGTCCTTTATCGAAAAAAATTTAATGGTGCATTTCATATTCTCCGGTAAACGTGGTTACCCAAACAGTATTTGCAACAGAGAATTTGTGCAGTATATGTTTCTTAGAACATCTGCACAGTTTTTTGTTTTCATTTATTTTGTAGACAAGCATGAGCATATGACGGTGAGCGTTACCGAATAGGTTTGTGTGATCAGTGTAACATAATCGTTGTATGAGCCAATGGATGTAGTACCATGGAGTATCATGAATTAACAGATCTTATGTGTGGGCTAGCCGGACGCCTGTACTTCATTCCATAATGTACTTGATCTCTATTATTTTAGCGAATGCTTGGAGTTGGAGTTGAACAGTTCCTCATCAAAGTTGCCTGCTGACTTGTACGATCATAAATAGAAATTCTTGGATTCTTGGTTTACCAGGTACCATCTGTGTTGTTGATGAGGTCCTGGAATCGCACTGGGAGTGGTCTCTTTGTAGTACTGTATGCATGTGCCGAAGTGATCTTTTTTGCTTAAGAAAATCTCATTTAGGATCATGGGTATGTCACTAACGGTACTGCATAGCCCCACCGGCCACCAGGACACCGTGATGGCGCCGAATCTCAAGAACCCTGGTCTGTCTGTCTGACTGACTGTCTTTGTTTGCCGGGCTCCGGCATCATTCGTTTCTTGTGTAAGACGCAGGTTTGAGGTGTTAAGCGTTGCTTTGCAGGTTGCAGCGCGTCTCGGATTCCATTCACTCGAGTACCTTGTACCTGGAACTTGAAGCGGATGAAGATGATTATGTGTGCAACTGTGGACGTGGCCTCCCATCTGTTTTGGCCGTGTTTGAGGCACACACATGGAACGGCGGCATCATGCGCAAGGAGGAGCGTGGTAGCATTATCTTATCTTCCTGAGTTCTCGCCGTATTTTATGTCAGAATCCAGCTCCTTCTGTCGAGCGTGCAGGTCGATGAGCATGGGACTGGAGGAGCGGACGGATCCTGGACGGTCAGGCTGCACGTTTTGCCGTTTGTTCGGGAGCGAGGCGGGAGGAACAGGGCGTATCTTGTCCCGTCCTCTGTAGCCTGTACCGTCCGTTGCCCCGTCTAATTTTCTTTGGGGTTTAGCTGCAGCACGCTAGTCGGCAGCGGGGCAGGACCGCCGCTGACGACGAGCCCCTTGGGTATTTTTCTAGTCTCCCCCTCTGTATAGACGAGTAATAATAATAATGGAGCGAGACGAGACGGGACGCGATGATGCATAATGGAGATGGCGAGAGGAGGAGACATCAGGACAGCTGCGCAGGTCAGGCCTGTGAACGATGATAGCTCCCCCCGAACCTACACTCCTCCGATCAGTGCACCGACGACTGAGCCTGATCTGATCTGAACTGATCCGATCGGAATGAAATCGAGCTGGGCTTCGATCGGTACCGCGTCCACTTCGGCCATTCTTTTCCGCTGCAAGTTCCTGCATCCCCATCTGTCGTCTCCCCAGTGTAATGCCGCATGTCCCTTGCTGGCTGCTGAGAAGAGTACAGTGAGACGAGCACCATCGGTACTAGCTCTGCGTGATGCGGGGCATGATTGTTCGGCTTAGCTGAGGTGCATCTGCATCCTAGGTAATTAAACCGGTTCGTGCGTGTACCCGGGCCGGACACCCTGTTGCTGTCTCCGGATCGATCGATCGCCTTTCTCCTTCCGTCCTTTCGACCACACAGCCACACACACACATCCAGCCCACGTTCCCTTCTACACTCTGCTCTTTTAAGCACCCCCACGCTTTTCCCTCCCCTTTCCACCTCCGTCCTCCTGGGTTTGCTTCTTCAGTTAACCCACCACAGTATTCCCTCCTTCCCTTCTGGAGCCCGATCGATCATGATCATGGTCTGAGTCGTCGTCCCTGGAACCTGAGCTGCCGGTGACCGCGCCGGAGATCGGGATCAATGGCCGGTGGTGCTAGATGCAGCTCCCTGCTGCGCGGGTTCCTGTCCCTCTTCTTTCTCATGTTCCTCCACGTCGGCCACGGGGGCTGCTGCTTCTCGCCTGGCTCCGCCTCGCAGCAGCACGAGGAAGACGACGGTGGCGTCGTCCTCGGCAGCGGCAGCAGCAGCAAGAGGAGGAAGATATCGCCGCTCGCGTTCTCCCCCGCCGTGTCGTCCTCTACCGTCGTCGAGGAGAGGGCCAGAGCCAGGCGCAGCAGGCACGTGTCATCTCTCGCCACCAACCTCCGGTGCTACCTCCACCGCATCTTCTCCTCCTCCTCCGGCTCCGGACCCAAGAACGCTGTTCCGGAGGAAGAGGAGGCCGTGACCACCACCACCACCGTGTCGTCGTCGCCGCTCGCTCTGTCCGTGGCGCAGCGTCACGCCGCGTCCGTGGTGCTGTCGTCCACGCCGTCGTCGCCGTGCGCGTCGCCGTTCTTGTCCCCGATGTCGCCGCGGTCCCTCAGCGTCACTCCTCCCGTGCCGTGCTCGCCGCAGGCCACCACCAGGCGGCTCTCCAGGTCCTTCGCCGCCCGCGGCGACCTGTTCCCGTGCAAGGCGTGCGGCGAGGTGCTCAGCAAGCCGCAGCAGCTGGAGCTCCACCAGGCGATGAAGCACTCCCTCTCGGAGCTCTCCCACGTCGACTCCAGCATGAACATCATCCGCATGATCTTCCTCGCCGGCTGGTCGTCCGCCGGCGCCGACGGCGGCGGCGGCCCCCCGGCCGTCGTCACGCGCATCCTCAGGATCCACCACAACCCGCGCGCGCTCTCCCGCTTCGAGGAGTACCGCGACCTCGTCCGCGCCCGCGCCGCCCGCCGCTCCACGGCCGGCGCGGCGGTGGAGGAGCGGTGCATCGCGGACGGCAACGAGCGGCTGCGGTTCCACTGCTCCACCATGCTCTGCTCCCTGGGCGCCGGCGTCTGCGGGAGCCCCTACTGCTGCACCTGCACCATCCTGCGCCACGGCTTCGCCGGGAAGCAGGCGGACGTGGACGGCATCGCCACGTACTCCTCCGGGTGGGCCGCGCACGCGTCGCTGCCCGAGGACGTGGAGCGCGAGTTCGCGTTCCTGCAGGTGCGCCGCGCCATGCTAGTCTGCCGGGTCGTGGCGGGACGCGTCGTCCACGGCGGCGACGGCGACAAGGTGGCCTACGACTCCATGGTGCCCGTGCCACCGGCCGGGGGTGGCCGCCGGGGAGAGGACGACGCCGAGCTGCTGGTGTTCAACCCCCGGGCGGTGCTCCCGTGCTTCGTCATCATGTACAGCAGCTAGCCGTACGTGGCGCCGGCATGGCACGTGCATGGAGTGTATAGACACGTTTCCCCATTTTGCTTGTTCCATCCTCTTCTTCGTTAGGTAGGTGTCTGTGGTCACTCACTCGCCGTCACAGGCAACTTAGTCGGTTACTCGATCACCGCAGCGATCTCAACTTTTGGCCGGATCGAGAACACTCATCAGTCAGCACTCGGCGTCAGTGGCCTCGCTGGATCAGATCGAGTACTTGGGTAGTTTGGTAGTGAGTCTGCCATATATGCCGTGTCATAGGCCACAGCGACAAAATTGTGTAATCTGGTTGGCATGGTTTTGTAGCTGTTACCATTGGTCATGTGTCAAGCGTCCGCTGAACTGAATGGTACATGTTCTTATCGGCATGATGACCTGCAACAGGTTAACACCGAGGGAGCAGACACATCGGAAGACCTATCGGTATGATGACCCTAAATTTCTAGCAAGAACAACGTTAAGCATGAAGATTGCTTGCAGATAGCCTAAAATGCTAGCAAGAACTACAGTAAGTATGAAAATCGGTTACACACCGCCTAAACAGACACTCACTAGCAAGAAGCACCATCAGATCCATCCAAATGTACTGAGAACTAGCACATGCTCAGAGTTATAAGCTACAACAACAACAAGGCTTAGAGATTTCTTACAGCCACTAGAAGAGGATTCAACACACAACTCGGGGTATAGGGAGAAGACGGCTTGCCATCGATGGTCCCTGCTATCGTGCTCGTCGTGAAGACGGTGAAGAGGATCCAACCATCTCATAGGACCTCAAAGGGGGAAAATTGTTGATTTGTGTTTCGGCGATGAGAGTGATGGTTATAAATTGAGGGGCGACTTAGGCGGGAGGAGAGCGAATTTCTCCCATCGTATTTTTTATGTGGTGCGCGAGCTCCTACGGTCTCCATGGTTGCACGAGCTTGTATGCCACTGTCTTGGATTTTCACGACGTGAGGGTGATTCCATGAAAACGGCTGAATCGGCAGTTTCAAGTGGGCCTAACCCGAAGGTGCTTTTGTTGCGGGCTAGAACATGGAGGACCCACAGACATCTAATTATCTTGTTTTTAATATCCCGAGTATGGCTAGCCTCGCAGTGATTTGCGAAACATGTCCTACAAGGTAAACATGAACGGCTCCTTTCTTCTTCACCTCCCACCTCCGTGAGAAACCTTCCAGATATCGGTTGTTTGGCCACTCCCCTATCTTCTTCGGCAGACACCGACATCGAGTTGGGTGAGGAACCCATCTTTGTACAGTAGTAGGTAGGATTTAGTCGGCTATGGTAGCTTGGACTTATGCTAGTTGTAGGCTCTATGCTGGTAGGAACACATCTAGATCTCCTAAGGTGGATTTGCTGCTCACCGGTGGTTCTTTTCTCCGTCGTGGAGCTCCCGAGGTTAGAGTCGGAGGTGAAGGGGAGGTGTACCCCTAGCTACTCTGTCAATAAAACCTTTGATGGTTTTTTGTTGTTGTGGTGGTTCTTGATATTGTGTTTCCTTTCGACCGTCGATGGTGGAGAGGGGGCGAAGGACATCGCTAGGAGTTGCAGATCTCAAGGTGAGTAGGGAAAGAAGCTGTAGTTTGGAGATTCCCACATTATAGTGGAGGAAGAAGACCAAAATTATTTTTATTTTAGGGTCATTTGTGCACATTCCGAGGACCAACAAGTTGTAATTTAAATTTCTTTTGAGATCCTATATGTAAATCCACCATCTTCTAATTAGACATCAAGGCCCTTCAAGGTCTCTCCCAGTTCATAAAACACGTCCTACACGAGTGTCCTATTTGCCCCCGAGAGAGTGGCACAAGAGCGCGTGTTTTTATGGAGCAACTATTTATCGCTCAATGTCGCGCGATATGCGCTCCGCCTGCGCGTGTTTCACCCGGATGGGTCGGTCCATTACAACACTCTGTTTCTTCTCTGTCGGAGCCTTCGGTTTTTGGTGAGTTCGGACGAAGATTGAACGGACCAATAGATTCGAAAACGATCCCCGCTCATGTCCCTAGGTCACCCTCGCGGGTGACCAGGGGCAAACCCTAGCCTCCGAAGGCGGTAGCCAGGGGCGGATCCATGTGCAGCCTTGGGGGTGCACAGGACACCGGGTACAACTGAATTCCTTTGTAAATTAGCTATGTTCCACCATGCGTGTAACCAATAATACAAGTAATTTTTCAGTCGGGGCACCACTGTGCACCCGGATCATCACTTCTCTAGCTCCGCCACTAGCGGTAGCCTACGTGCTGCTGCGCGACGGGAACTTTATGGGTCCAACCTAGACCTGGTTGGGCCTGCTGGGCCTGATGTGGTCCTGTTGTGGCGTCGGGTCGGCACCCACCAACGGTGGTGGAGGACATCCTCCATGTGGCTCTGCTGCTGCCACCCTCCCTACCCCTCTACCTTACAGGTCACTGCTAAACTTTGCTACACGGGCGCGAGTTCGCGGATGCCAGGACGACGACCTCTGGACGGTGGGCGACGTGGCAGTGGTGATGGTCGACTCTTGGGGCCATGAGGGTGGCAAGGAGTAGGCATCGGGGGCTCCTGGTGCTTGCAGGCACCGCGGCGTGGTCAGTGCCTAGATCGCGTGTTGAAAGCTCGGCTCGGGGACGGTGACCTAAGGTACCAGGTGTGTTGAGGGTTTTTTCTAGCGAAATCCCAGCGCTTCGGTGCCAACGACGACGACGCATGTGGGTGTCGTGACCCTCTTGAGGATGTTGTTGTGGCTAACCTTTTATCCTCGTCACTCGTATGGTTTGGACGTTTGGTTTTATTTATAAAGAAGGGCAAAAGCCTGATTCGAAGCTTTCGGTCTTTGCGGGTCTTTTGATTTTTAGAGATTTGAATAAATATTCAAATTTTAAAAAGTTCAGATATGAAAAAGGTTGAAACTTGAAAAGGTTCGGATTTTAAAGAAAAATCAAATCTACAGAACGTTCGAACTTGAAAGTTTTTGAGATTTTAAAAATGTTTAGATCTGAAAAAAGCTGAAACTTAAAAAAGTTCAGATTTGAAAAAAAAAATCAAATCAATAGAATGTTCGAACTTGAAAAAAATAATATAAAATGTTCAGATTTAGAAATATTCAAATCTGAAAAAGTTTAGAAAACCCGACTGCACCAAAAGGCTGGTGGAAAAAACCGCAAACCGGAAGAAAACCCGCAAAACCCGAAGAAAATAGACAAACCACCGCTAAACTGGCCGGCCCATCTCGAACGGCCGCGCGGGGAGCCTATTACCACCCGCGTTGAGCGATAAATAGAAAATACACTTTTTTTTCCTTCTTCAGCGACTTCTCAGATTAATTCCTCTGGATAATACATGGGCCGTTGACAGGATGTGGCCGGAACTGATCGTGGATTAGGGTTTTTGCTCAGCCTGGGCTTTATTTAGTCTCTCTAAGGCTAACGCCTAGGAGGATGTGATTTTTGATCTAAAAAAATGAGGATATGATTTTTCCCCTCAGAAAAATGGGAGTATGTTATATTTCCAGGTAAAAGACGACATGGTGATTACCGTGAAGATAAAATGGAGCATTTCCCGTGGCTACTGTTTGGACAGTTGAGCTGACCAAAGAGACGGGCAGCAAGGCTAAAGTCTAATCTTTGACGATTTCTTGCTGCTTGCAAAGTTGCAATGGAACAAATGAACAGAGAAACGTCTTCCATCTGTATTTGCTGTGAGTAGCTGTGATCCAAGACGAGCACCCGGCGTCAGCCTCCGTCTCCCCAATGGGAACACCGCTGTGATGAGATAATACGGTGTTGGTTTGGTAAGGCTATCAAGTGTCGATTTCGTTGGTCATCGGAGGAGACCGGGAGCGAGTTCAGCTTCGCAGATCCGGATGGGTTTGGTGCAGACGAGTCGGTACTCGCCTACTACTCGGTAGTAGTAGTACTCTCCATGGACCTTTTCCGATGATGTCGACGGCAATTGGACCGAGAGCACTTGGGAACTCATTTCTGAATTCTGACGCGGATAATAAGTCAAAATAAGAACAAGAATGACGAGGCTTAATTTGGTGAAGCATGTACCTAACCGTACCCGTTGTTAAAACACCGTAAAAGATCTCATAGCTACGAGTACGGAATGTGTCTTCCTTTTTCTTCCAAGCAATCCATGATGGATTAAATTCCATTATCATCCGACAACGGAACACGGGTGGGGCAGCATCCATGTGCAAAGCAAAAAATAAAATGTATTTTATCGTCGCCTACTCCTTTACAACTCGGAAGTTAGGAGTTCAGTAGGTACAGCCGTTTGAAAGAAAAAAACTAACAATTCCAAAAACCGCCGAAAGAGTAAAACCAACCTTGTATTTTAATCCCTCAACTTGCATCCTAGAAACATTTTAATTCAATTTGATCAAATTTAATTGAGTTTAACATATTTTGACCAAATTTGTCGACCTATGGCGTTATAACCCTTGTGTATTTTTTCTATGGCACTTGTGTCCTTGGTTCTGACCAACATGTGGGTCCTCGTGTCAGTAGAAGTACAAAATAAATAAAACTCTAGCAAGGGAGTGCATTGAACGCATGACCTTTGCATTGGTAATCCACTCCTCAAGCCACTACGTTGAACACCAATTGTTATTATAAAGGGTGGAACTCCTTTTATATAATATAAAAGCACACACACAAATGTAAATATGGTCACGTCCATTCCTAGCATAATCTTGTGCGTCATGTATGAAGGCCTTTATTTTGAAACTCGGACCATGTGGAGGTCATTATTTAAAATATTTAAAAAATACAATTCGGAGTATCAAAAACAACTTTAAAAATATGACACGTGGGCAATGATATAATATTTTAGTGTGCAAAGTTTAAGCCCGGATTGATTTATATTAGGGCTACACTAAAAAAAAGGAAATCCTAACAGATTTGATGGTGCACCGTTTACAAACCCGAATCTCTAATTTTGAATTTTCTATGGAGGCTAAAATACAAATTATTTTAGATTAAAAATTTGTATTTTTTTATAATTTTTTCAAAGTTAAAACATGTATTTTTGAATGCCCAAAATAAAGGCTTACATGTAGCTCGGGTTTACAAACTCAATTAATAAAGCTTCACTTCACTCGTGTGTGCTACTATACTTAACTTTTTTCGTGTGCTTCATGTCCGTGTGAGCGAGCAGCTAGCATGTTGCGTGACACGTATGTAAGGGCATCTCCATCAGGCCGACCCAACCGGTCGACCTAAATGGTATCCGTTTGGATCGGATCGCGGTTGTTTTGGGTCGTGGTCCAGCCTGTCCGGCCAACCCGACCCATATGTCCGTCTCGCCCCGCTATCACCACGCTGAAGGAGGTGGCCAAGGAGGCCGCCAAGGTCGACGTCCACGAGCTTCGCCACGCCGCCAAAGCGCGTAGTGAGGCAAAAGCGGTGCAGCGCGAGCACAACGCCGACATGACGCCGAAGGATGAGCGCGTGGCTATGACCACTAAGGTGGAGGAGGACGACGAGGAGGGGAGGAGGTGGATCAGCCGTAGGCGGAGGAGGGGGAGGGGAGGAGGAGATCGCCGCTCCCTGCAGATCGCGTAGGCGCTAGGCTTCGACCCAAATGGTGCTCCGGCTCCGGCGGGTTTGATTGCGGCTGAGGCAGAAGCCGCGCGCTGAGCAGAGGCCTTAACAACGACGGTGGCGACGGAGCTCGCCGACCAAGAGGTGAGGGACCACTGAGCCACCGAGATGGAGAAGGCCATGGCGAACCGAGCGACGGAGGACCGCGGGAAGGCGGCGCGCAAGGCTGTGGTTCGCGGCCATGCGCGCGACTGTCACCGCGAACGCCTCCAGCAGCGGTCCATCCGGTCCGCTAGGCCGGCAATCGACAGGGTCGGCGACAGCGACAACGGTGGTCGCGGCAACAGCGGCGAGTAGTCGTAGCGACGTCCTCCTCCAGCGGCAGTAGCAGTCCTCCTCTTTATTTTATTTAAACCGCCTTTTTATAACTGGAAGGGCTAATCTAATCTAATGAAAACTATCATTTAAGTTACTTATATATGGTACCAAGTGGCCGACTGACAGGACATTCATGTGGTCCGTCCACGTTCAAATCGACGTAATCATTGTCCAGATTTGGTGTACAGATAGATCAAGCCGCCGCGCGGAAGAGTTCGAATGCGCTTAGACAGGTTAGGTCGACTCGATGAAGATGCCCTAACACTTGTGTGTGCTTGGAGGCGAGCGGCTAGGACGCACAACACGTTACCGTGTAGACAAGTCAGCCCGAAATTAATGTAAAAAACGTTCTTCTATTGATCAAATGTCTATGTACGCTGTATTGGCAAACATATAAGAATTGAAGATGCAGGTCAGGAGTTCGATTGTTGTCACTACAACCTGATATTCTATTATTTAATTTGATCACTGACAGATGGGGTTATACCAAGGTCTCACGCGAAGAGAAATACATAGGAATCATTTTACAAAAAAATGATGGCACATTTCGGCTTCAAAATTAGTTTTCGTCTACAAGTGGATAAAATTGGTCAAAATTGTAGAAATTCAAATGAATTGGACTAAAATACTCATGCGTTGCAAGTTATAGGACTAATTTTGCTCACTTTGCAAGATATGAGACTAAAACGCTTATACGGTGCAAGTTGTGGGACTAAAGATGTATATACCTCGCTTAGGTCCTACACTTCAGTAGGTACAGTAGTTGCAGGCCCTAGCGGTGGCAGCATCCTCCTTCCCCATCGGAGGTGGGCAGCGAGATGTGGTGGATCTCGGGATCTCACATCCTACAGAATAATCGGCCATACAATGGCCCTAGTGGTCTTCGCGCGAAGTCACCGGTCGACATATGGTCAGCCCTCCTCGTTCTGGCCACTGGCGAGTTCCGAACTTCTTCTTCAGAGGAAAACAAGGAATAACGCATATGACTCTCATTGGGCACCTTGATCGAATGGGGGTTAGTCGTATGTGCCCGCAACATCAGCCTATCCGTCTTCAATTGGTGTATCCCAACACTCAATTTTTTGTTAACATCATGGGACATGTATGCACCAAGATTTCTAAGGTATCCACACATGTGGAAATTGCCATGACGGATGTGATTGGAGGACCAGACATTTTTTGCGAAGGCGGGGTCTTGAATGCGATGAAGACTTTGCTTCACAGGCTGTTGTTCAGACATGGCTTGCGGGATGTGTTCTCGTCCAGAATGGACACAACTTCCTGTGAGCCTGGTGGTACGTGACTTGCAATAGCGACCTCCATAAGTGGAGGGCAGCAGCATTGGAGTACTTCTTTGTTGGTGGTGTTGCTCGACAACTGATTCGTGATTTCAAGGGTGAAAACACAAGATCTCATCTTTATTGGTTGTATCTAGCAGTGAACTTATTGAAGACATTGTTTTGGAAACAAAGTCTTTTTCTATTGTGAAAATCTAAGATCTTTGATCGGGCGGCGATAATATTTGTGTATTGTTTTTTCTTGGAGGCGCTGCTTTTGAAGAACCTCCATTGTAGTCCGGGTACTGCTTTTGGTGATGGTTAGAGTGTTGTTGTTGCGGGTGATTGATTATTGTGGCGGGGTCTTTTCTCTATTTTTATTTTCTTTTTTGGTTGTGTGCATCCTAGATATATTTATGTATCTTGTTGATGCATAGGGCAGGTGTAAATTGGTATGTGCGTGATATTAATATATTTCCTTTATAAAAAATAACATCTCTTTTCTTCAAACATTTATGTGTTTCTCCCCTTTGTGTCTGGTTTAAATCACGCACCATCAATCTCTCCATCTTCATCATCATTTGTCTGTTGATCATTGTCCACGGCCTAGGACCATCACTACTCCCTAGACCCCATGATCCATTGCCAGATTAACGAGATGACCAAATCCCGCTCTAATAGAATCTTGTTCACATCCCATGTAAACATGCCTAGTGTTTCATAAAGACACAAGAATAGCAAATTAGTTTGACATGGGATTTGATAAGTTTCCCCTCAAAGCAAGCTTTGTATTGCAACTTCCAGATCATCCATCATATGGGTGCAATACCAGTAATCTGCATATTTCAAGTAACACAAATATATTGAGGTGGTCACCAAAAGAACCGGGAGAAAGAGCCAGGCTTGGTACAAGCACCTATTGCTTTACCAACAATGCTCCACACATATTTCGTTGCGAACATTCATAAAAAGAGATGGCCAATGGTTTTTGCATTGTGCCAAATAAGACACATCCATACCATTATCTTTAGTGGAATTTTTGCTTTCCATAAATGACAAAAGTACATGATCACATTGTTTCCCTAATTCTTATACATAGGTTTTTAACAGAACCATTGTTTTTTCATTTCTATACATGTGTCGCATTTTCTGAATTCAAGGTCATGCTAAACAACATGTTGTGCAACTCTATCATTTGTTCGTCTAGTTCAGCTAACAACCATCTTCTAAAAGTCAACCACCTCTTCAGGGCATAGTGTCCTACTACTAAGTTTATACATCTGTGGCGCACATGACATAGTGCGCCACGGATGTGTCTGACCGTTTCACAGCAGAGAGGGGCATGCGCTTAGGCATAGCGCACCCCCTCCATGTGCGCCAGGGTTGACACTAACAACCGTAGCGCACCTACCCTATGTGCGCTACGGATGTTTGGCGTGCGGCCAACAGGGCCCTGGCCAAAACATATCTGTGGCGCACTATGGTCATGTGCGCCACGTTTACGGCAGTTAGCCGTAGGGCACCTGTGGGCAGTGCGCCACGCCTATTTTACCCGTGGGGCACCACTAGCACGTGCGCCACGGATGTGTGGATTACCTATAGTCGTTTTTCTAGTAGTGTCACACCCACAGTTGTAGCAACTAACAAATCTTGTTCATTACAAATCTCAAACTGACTGTGTCCACACCAAGCCTCTCCCTACAAACTTACCCCCAAGTCCATTGACCATTTTATTTTTCTATCGCATAAATAATTCTCTTTGATGTGCAGAAAATCTGACAAAAAAAGGGGTCTTTGGCTTTATGTTTGACATTATATATACCAGCTTCTCACAAAATCTCCCCAAGGGGTTTCCCCATTCTCCGTCTTCCACCACCATTTTCACATAAGACTCAAATTAAATCTTGTTAGATCTTTAATATACCTAAGCCCCCATTACTTCTTGGCGTGCAAATAAGCTTCCACTTCACTAAATGATATTTTTTCTTGCAAACCCTCTAGCCGATATAAATGATCTAATTGGTTTATCCAAGTTCCCAATATTAGTCTTATGCAAAATACACATAAACATTTACCAAACTGCAACACTTGACAAGCATGCATCAATTTTGTGACTACACCCCAATGGAGATAGCTCCTCCTATCCATCGCCCTTATTCATGATTTTTTCTTCCAAGAAACCCATCTCAGCTATTGTTATCCTTCTAGCGCATACATGGGTGCCTAGATATTTGATATGCCACATACCTTCTTGACAAATAAACAAGAAAATGTTTTGTGCAATCTCTCTATTTTTTCCAAGATGATCATAATCTCACTTCTTTCAAAGTTTATCTTTAACCATATAGTATCATCAAATTATTGAAGGATAGCTATCTCTATATCAACCATGTGATAAACAAAACCTGTCAGCAATCTGTTATGTTGAGTATTCGGAATCATATTTGCAAAGCTGTCTGTCACCACATTAAATACAGTTGGAGAAAAGGGATCTTCCTGCTTTACCCTTTGCGGCTACCAAAATAAGGGCCCACTGTGTGATTCTATGACATTTTTTATCCAAATCGGCCATTTGTCATGAAAACCTTGAGTCTACGGCAGTCAAAAAGAAAATCTCAATCAACCTTATCATATGCTCTCTCGAAGTCAATCTTCAGTATGTCACCCTATGTTTGCCTGAATTTATCTTCTCTTGAAATTTCATGCATAAGCAATAAGTGCATAACCTCATGTGTAATATGTTTCATGACAGGTTAAGTCATGGCAGTCAAAGCTTTTGTGAAGATTTTAAACAACACATAAAGAAGACATATCAGCCTAAATTTTCGTGCGCGACATCCTCCTCCTCTCCCTTTGGAATAAGTTCAATAATTCCATAGTTACTTTTTGCGAAAAAGAAACATCTTCTTAACATTGAACTAGCAGCTTCGATGGGATTCACTACCAATCCCATAAGGACCTGTAGCTTTATTTTTGTCAACCTGGTCCACCATATTCTTGGTTTCTTCTTTGGTAAAATTCTCTGTCAAATTATTACATTCTGTCTTCGTCAGTTAATCTTTTATCTTCTGCCCACACATCTTCTCTACACGTGACTGTTGTTTCCGGAGATGGATCAAGAAGCATTTTATAAATCTCAGTGGCACGGTCCAACAAGCCATGAGTCCCTTGGATTTACCCCGTGGAGAAATACTACAGAGCGAGAGCGACAGCCGATAATAGCCGATAAAGTGCGACCCCCATACCCACCTACCGCGCTCGTTCTCTGATGCGACTGGCGCGTGCGTACTAATCCCGTTTTCCATGCAGCTTCGTTTTCGCCGGTTCGCCGGTTCGCCCACACGCACCCACGAAACCACGAGGAGCTTGACGTCGCTCGATTCTCCCACTCCCACTACCCGGCGACCGTCCTCCCAACGGCATACTGGTGTTGGTGTGTGCGCGCGCGTCGCGGGGCTGGAATCCTCACGCGACCGGGTAACTCCGTTCTGGTCCGCGTGCCGTGTTCCGTCAGGCTTCGGCGCTGCCTGGGCGCTGACCTTTGAATATTTCTCCCAAGTGGTTGGTGGGGAACACATGTCCAAACCGATCAACGGGCTCACGTACTCACTTCGTCTGTAAATAAATATACTTCTAAGTTTTTATTAAGTCAAAATTAGTAAAGTTTAACTAATTTTATAGAAAATGTGTTAATATTTATAACTCTAAATTAGTACAGGTAGATATGTTTTTAAATTTAGTTTCATTGTCAATTTGATTTAATATATCTTGTTATATTTATATATATAATTAATTAAATTTAATAAAGTTTAACTTAAACAAAAGCTAGAAGTACAATTATTTGCGGACTAAGAGAGTATGCACCATGGTGTAGTACTCCAAGCGGTTGGTGGACTACCTTTTCTATGGTGTATGCTCCATGAGCTTATCTTTTGTT
This sequence comes from Avena sativa, assembly GCA_916181665.1. Taxonomy (NCBI): domain Eukaryota; kingdom Viridiplantae; phylum Streptophyta; class Magnoliopsida; order Poales; family Poaceae; genus Avena; species Avena sativa. The sequence continues at coordinate 423,841,122 of OV702293.1, forward strand.
TTCTTTTGGTTTAATTAACGGGATGATTCGTGCCTCCGACGAAGCAGAATAGCAGTTGGTGCACACACAATGATACTAGTACATGGTTTCACTCTGATAGTTATGTGAAATTTACCCAACCTTGTTCATTGTTTATAGTCGAATGCGGGCCACTAAACAAGTTCCACACCATACACACACACGTGCACCTTGGCTGACTTTGAAGAGGAAGTCACAGCTACACTTTTGCTGACTTAACCTCCGTGAAGTGTTGGATGAAAAATAGTTTAGGTCGAGTTATTGTTCATACTGTTCAGCCTTGTAGCAGACCACTGTTTTATTTGCAACACTGTAATGCCTACAATATCTACTAATCAGGACCATTGATATCAGATACAGTATGAATGATGGTTTCTCATAGGGCTAAGTCAACAATACTATAAGTTTTTCGCAAAAAAGAAAGCAACAATACTATAGTTTGGCGACTTGCCTTCTCCAAGATAGCGAATCCGAAGTGCATACATTTTGTTTCAGCAATTTCAAACGAGTTCTATGGATGTTTCAATAAAGTTTAGAGTATTCTCGTTTAAGAGGGGGTGTTAGAGAAGGACCTCAGATCAATGCATGTAGAGTAGATTGCGTTTCTCTCATGTTAAGTTTTTGTGTCTTGGTTGTGTTTTGATCCCGCAAATCGAACCTCGATGTAACTATTTGTCGTCCAGCACATCATCGATATCCGTGATAGTTCTCTGATTTTATGCTCTCATTCTTCCTATGCAATCTAAGGAAAAAGTAGTGTTCCAAGATCCTCCTTGCAAGGGTTGTTTCTCATGCAAAAAAGTTTTGAAGGTTTTATGTTTGCACCTATCGTGTGGGCAACTCATGTGATTGTTCGAAACCTTCAAGTCTACTCTAATGTTTGCACAACCGGCATGCTACAACTAGTTTGCAGAAACCTTGGGGTGAAATCGAGATGCAGATGATGGAGTTAGAGATGATGATATCCTAAAATCTCAGTGTAATTTTGTTTTTTTATCACGAATTCTCGTGAGTCTTACTCGTTTCACTCCTCCAAAGAAGTTGTTGACTGATTTCATGCTTGATTATTTCAGTTTTGAAGGAACTCCCAAAGAAGTGTTAGGCCTGTCAAATTTTGGCGCAAAATAAATGTCAAGTCAAGTTTGTGATTTGGTCATGGAGATAGCTTTTCATTAGTTGTGCATAAGTTTGGCAGTATAAGCTTTCCATTTACCAGTCAAATTTTGGCAACAATTGGTGGGATTAATTTTAGCCTGAATCCGAAATCCTGCCGTCCTCGTCCTCTCCCCATCACCTACCACCAGGAAGGGTCAAAACCCACACCACGCGAGAGCCGCCGGACCCAGCCAGCCTCCCCCATTGGGATTCAACAACTCGGACCACTTGGCCGATGAAAGTGAACCGGATTGCAGCTTCTTATATATATACGGCACTCCCAATCTTCTTCTTCTCAGAGCGCAAAATCAGACAGAGCAGTGATAACTGATAAACTGTTCTTTTTCTCGAGACAACTGGTAAACTGTTGACTAGGGAGCGGAAGTCCGGCTACATCAAAATCTGCAATGGAATCCCTAGCCGCCTCGGCGTTCTCGCCCTCACGTCTCGCCGCCCGCCCCTCCCGGGCGGCGGCGGCGGCGGCGGTTCCTGCCAGGGCAAGAGCGGTGGCATCAGCAGGAGGGAGGAGGAGGAGGAGCGGGAAGGGGAGCGGCGCCGTGCGGTGCTGCGCCGGGAGTAGCGCGAGCGCGAGCGCGGTGATCAACGGGAGCGCCGCGGCGAAGGCGGAGCAGGAGGACAGGCAGCGCTTCTTCGAGGCGGCGGCGCGGGGCAGCGGCAAGGGCAACCTGGTGCCCCTCTGGGAGTGCATCGTGTCCGACCACCTCACCCCCGTGCTCGCCTACCGCTGCCTCGTCGGCGAGGACGACATGGACACCCCCAGCTTCCTCTTCGAGTCCGTCGAGCAGGGGCTCGAGGGCACCACCAACGTCGTATGTCCCTACCCCTCTCCACCCCCCAATCTCTTCCCCTGTCGATTCTTATTATCCTTGGCAGTAATAACTCTGTGGAACTGGAACGGATTGCAGGGTCGCTACAGCATGGTTGGAGCCCACCCGGTGATGGAGATCGTGGCCAAGGAGGACAAGGTCACCACCATGGACCACGAGAAGGGCACCGTCACGGAGCAGATCGTGGACGATCCTATGGAGGTTCCCAGGAGCATAATGGAGGGATGGCACCCGCAGCAGATCGACGATCTCCCTGAAACCTTCAGCGGTGAGCATACATAATCAATAACATGGATGACTGAATTATACTAAGATTCATCTTTTTCCTAGATACCAGTACTATAAGAGTATGATGTTGCTGATACTGAAATGGGAATAATCTGTTTCCTTGTTGTGATAGGTGGATGGGTTGGATTCTTTTCCTACGACACAGTCCGCTATGTCGAAAAGAAGAAGATACCCTTCTCTGGTGCTCCTCAGGATGACAGGAACCTTCCCGATGTTCACTTGGGCCTCTACGATGATGTTCTTGTCTTTGACAGTGTGGAGAAGGTGCTTAATTTTTCAAGTCCATTTTCAGCATGCCATTCTGAACAAAATTGACCAGTATATGCATCTCTTTTTTTCAAAGAAGAAAAAAAATTAGTGCACAGTACACCATTAACCATACTGAAAATGAACTAAATCGTGCGAACCGGTCATTAGTCGTTGGCTCAACCCTGCATCAAGTGAAATCACATCATTACATCAATCGAACCTGTTGTTCCATGTTCAGTACGTTGCACTTACGAGTCAAAATAACATGTGCTTGTTATTCCTCATTTTCACTAGTAGACATTTTTATCAATTTCAAATTTGTGGCTTGTTGTTCCATGTTCAGTGCATCGCACTTATGCATCAAAACATGTCTTTGTTCTTCCTCGTTTAACTAGTGGACATTTGTATTAATTTCAAATCCGTGGCTCTGTGGTTGTTGCAGAAAGTATATGTCATCCACTGGGTAAGTCTGGACCGCCATGCATCCACTGAGGAAGCATACCAATATGGCAGGTCCCGGCTGAGACGGTTTCTTTCTAAAGTTCACAACACAAATGTGTAAGATATGCTGTGTCTTTTCCTTAATCTAGTGTTTACTAATATTTGTTTGGTGTTCACAATCTTAAACTTAATTTGATTTCCACTCCAGGCCCAAACTCTCTCCAGGATTTGTGAAGCTGCATACTAAGCAGTTTGGTACAGCATTGACCAAATCAACCATGACAAGTGATGAGTACAAGAGTGCTGTTCTGCAGGCCAAGGAGCATATTCTGGCCGGTAATATTTTCCAGATTGTTTTAAGCCAGCGTTTTGAGAGGCGGACATATGCCACCCCTTTTGAGGTTTATCGAGCACTACGAATTGTGAACCCGAGTCCATACATGGCATACGTACAGGTACATATTTACATGGTCTTTCGGGTATCTGTTTTTTAACCGACTACAGGAAAACATTGAGCTCTATTAAAGTATTAATGGTTATTGTGCACCATTGAAACATTGTATATGCAATGGTTTGCTTCTGAAGTTCTAAATAATGTCCTTTTACATATTTAGGCTAGAGGCTGTATCCTGGTAGCATCCAGTCCTGAAATTCTTACAAAAGTTCAGAAGGTATGTGAACACATTTATTGCTATTAATCTGATTGCCTCATTGTCCTTGAACTAATCCAGACCTTAAAAAACAGGGAAAGATTATTAACAGGCCACTTGCTGGGACTACCCGAAGGGGCAAGACAGAGAATGAAGATAAATTGCAGGAGGAAGAACTATTAAGTGATAAAAAACAACGTGCTGAACACATTATGCTTGTAGACCTGGGAAGGAACGATGTTGGCAGGGTATGCATTCCATTTCCCTACTCTGCATTCTGAAATGAAGTCAGTCTTGTTTCCTTTTGATTGAGTCATTATGGAATAAGTTTGAACACGTTATTAGGCTGCAATTATAGCCATTCCTTAGAACTTACTAAAGGGAATGTGTTAGTCATAGTTACTCTATGCTGCAGTTTGCAAGTTTCTTATGAGTATACATGTACTTGACAGGTCTCCAAACCTGGATCTGTGAAGGTGGAAAAGTTGATGAACATCGAGCGGTACTCCCATGTCATGCACATCAGCTCAACGGTTAGGCTCTTCTCCTGCTGTTTGACTGTGGTTCTTATGGCATATCCATTTTATACTGTGACAGTTTGCAGTTAATCCCACCAGCTATTTGTGGTTATTACATCCAATGAACTTATGCTCGGCATGTTTCTTGTGTTATTATTCTTTTCTTTGGCATTTGACTAAAATTGTTGCTTCAGACCATTAGCTTATTCTGCCAAAGAATGAATAGAATTTAGCTAAGCTCGGTATATGAGCAGTATCTGTGAAATTACGTTTTGACTTCACCAAAATAACCTACACATGTTGTTTCTAATGAACTCATCAACCATTGGATGGACCATTGGGCCACTGGTTGGATCACAGTGGCACCTTCCAACCGACTTGTGTTCGATCCCCGTGGACAAGATTTAACCACTTTATTGGTTTACTTCGTGGGTAGAATGCAGTCTCACAAGTTCCACTTAACCAAAAAGCCACAGGGGCTGGTTTCATTTTTAAATGTTGTGAACACCTTTGGAGTCTACCATTTTGGCACTTCAATCTTTGTTTTCCAGGATGTCATGTTAAAGAAATTAAAGAATTCATATGTCACATAAGCTTGCATGACAGATAACTATTTTCACTGATTCCCAGTGACATCTCTGCTCGTAAGGTTACTATGGTATATAGTTTTATGGCCAGTGGTCATTTGGTAGGGACTTGGTTTGTCATTTTAGAACTTTTGATAAAACATTATGATGCAATAATATTACAGCTCTCTAGAAAATTTACTTTTCTTGCTATGAATGACGTAACCATGTATGTTGAGGGATTGTAATTTTCTGCAGTTTAATGTTCAAAACCAATAATTTCTCTTTGAATACTTTGCAGGTTAGTGGAGAGTTAGATGATAATCTCCAAAGCTGGGATGCCTTGCGAGCAGCGTTGCCTGTAGGAACAGTCAGTGGAGCACCAAAGGTGATGTCTTGCTTGATGTATTCTTATCTTGATATATCCTAAGTCCAACCTTCACTTTCTTCTAATTTTTTTCTCACCTTCACTCTTTTCATTCAGTATAGTGATTAATCTTAGGGCCTTATGCTAACATGCACCATCTTCGCATAACATAACCAGGTGAAAGCCATGGAGCTGATAGATCAGTTGGAGGTGACAAGGCGGGGACCATACAGTGGCGGGTTAGGAGGGATATCATTTAACGGCGACATGATGATCGCTCTTGCTCTCCGCACCATTGTGTTCTCAACAGCTCCAAGCCACAACACGATGTTCTCATACAAAAACTCAGATAGGCGCCGAGAGTGGGTTGCTCACCTGCAGGCTGGTGCAGGCATTGTTGCTGATAGTATCCCAGAAGATGAGCAAAAAGAATGCGAGAACAAGGCGGCTGCTCTAGCTCGGGCTATTGATCTTGCCGAGTCAGCTTTTGTAGACAAGGAATAGAGTGTCTTTTTGTGAATTCATTGTTAATTCTTGTCCATGGTATCTTCACCCAGTTCATGTGGGGAAGAAAATGTCATCAGTCGGTGGAGGAAAGCAAATAAGCTTATGTTGTCCTGTGAGTTGAATATGTCTAGAACTGTAATAAGATGTTTTTGTTTATCAGAAAGGTATAGATGTTTTTCGTGTGGAAATTTTACACCATTTATAAGATTGTCACGGTGTCATCGTTCCTTTAGTTTCCTTTATTTAATTATACATTCGCCATCCTATGTTGTTGCCGTCTGGTCAACTGCTGTATTGACTTGGATCACACGAAAGTACTAAAATATCCTCGTGCGCTCTTTGTTTTACTCTTGAACACACATCCAAATGTGTGATACTTTGTAATATTAGAAGAAACGTCGAGATGGTACAAAGCTTTGGCTCGTGCTTTTTCTTTGTTTCTTTTTTCTCGAACACGCACTTGACTCATGCTGTCTTTGTTTTTTTGCTTGGACACGAATGCGTGTCATTTTTTTATGTCCGAAGAACATCAAGATTGTGCAATGCTTACAACTCAAAAGGAAAGCAAACAGAAAACACCGAAAAGGAAAAAGGGAAGGCAAGCAAACAAAAGAAACAGTTCACCTAGCTAACTGATAACTACCGCTGGATGTCCATGTGCCTAGCTAGCGTGCAGCTGTAGACACATGAGAGCTTTCGCGGCGGCAAACCTTCCAGCTCATATGCTCTTTGTCGCATGGAGAACATTGAAAGGAATGTTAAACTACTTGTATGTGTTGCCGAAATATACTTTACCAGCACATGAGCAATCTACTGAACAAAACATCGCTTTGGCTGCTATAAATCAGTAAAGAGCATCAAGTTATCTCGCCTTGCAAGGTCAAAGTGTAAGCTTCCGCGGACCAGATTTCGGATTTAAAGCATACTAGCAGAATGTCCGTGCGTTGCTACGGAACATATGACATGTTATGATCAAGGAGACATCTCACGACAACATTGCACATTTTCAGGCCAATTGACATGGGCTATGCCGTCCCACAATTGACGCACCTAGTCTATTTTTTTACTGTACTTATTAAGTTTTGTAATACAAACTTATTATCAAACCTAGTCTATTCTTCTACTTTGACTGACACAATTATCGATACGCACCGACCATGTAGAAATAAGGTACCAGAGAGCAGTGGCGGAGCTAGAGCACGATGGATCATGGTGCACACATGGTGCCACACCAAGTAAAACTTTTATTTCGGGGTGCACACATGGTAAAAATCTATCATTTAGCAAAGAAAATAGAATTTTCCCTAGATCCTGTGCACCCCCTTGCCACTACATGGATCCGCCCCTGCCAGAGAGCACTATTTTAGCACATGTTGACTAAATTACATATCTGTATCACTACTAGAGAAAAGCCTATGCGAGGCGCACCTAAAAGCCTATCCGAGGCGCTTCAAGCCTCGGGTATTTTTTATGCGAGGCGCATATGATCTGCGCCTCCTATAATTCACATATGCGAGGCGCATATCGAATATGCGCCTCGCATATGTTTTACAATGCGCCTCGTATATTTATAGTATATGCGTCTCCTATAGTATCCTATATGCGTCTCCGGTAATATTTTCGAAATTCAAGTTTTACAGACCACTATAAATAATAATATATAGATATTCAAATATACAATATAGTCCAGAATACAGTATAAAGAGCACATAATTTTTCAGAAACTTGCAATTTGCCAAAGCATAATAGAACCAACATGAATACAATACATTACACATCAATCATGACATACAAGTTCATACATCAAGTATTTGTGCCACAAGTTCACACCTCCGAGTACAAGTTCACAATCACATTACACCTTCGAGTACAAGTTCACAATCACATTATAACTCCAACGACGTAGCTCTACCTAGATGAAGTAGAACACATAACCTACCATGAAGAGCAACAAGGTGGTGATCACGAGGAAGTTCCTCCACTTCTTCCTTCCATGCCTCCTCCACTTCTCTTCCGCCACCTCTCTACTCTCATAGCCTTGGTAGCTGTTGCCCGAGAAGTTGTTCACTTGCTTCTGGCAGTCTTTCCACTCCTCGTACACACCTGAAACCCGACCGACGTACACGACATAACACCTCGGCATCTCCTACACATAATAAAGATGATATTACTTATGTCAGTGGAAAGCAATAGCTAGTAGTTCACAAGATAGAATCATGCATATATATATGGGTGCAACAAAATGTAAGAAATCATATTCTAATCATCGGCATTTCGAAGAAAGACCAAAAAAAAGCAAACCAAGAATGACTTGGATTAGTGCCTCATACTTAGATTGGGCACGGAAATAACAATGCTCGCTGTTCGACCTCATGCGGCAAGTAGAGTATATGCCCAAATTACTAGTCTACTTGGCACACAAGATCGAACAGCGGCATAGTCATACACGTGACACCACAACACGTTCTAATCATCGGCATTTCGAAGAAAGACAAAGAAAGCAAACCACAAGAAGTAGGGAAGCAATGACAAATGAAAAGCAACAAGCACTTAAAATAGTTCGTAACACAAATAACTAGCTAGTGTCTCTCACAATCAAGTTCAACGGTTGACGAAACATATTCTAGAGGTTTTGCTAGGCAAGTTTAACATAGTGATAAGAGGTTACAACACGAGTTCGGAACTAACAGCTAGGTACCCAGGCAATGCAATCATGAAGTCTTCTTCGGCTCTTGAGTCGGCTTTGGGGGGGGGCATTGATGAAGCCCGACCGAGTTTTTGCCATTTGCATGAACATCCTGCCGTCACCCTGCTGCGCTAAGCGTTCGTCTATCTCCCTGTTGGACGGTGTATAGCCGTCGTAGAAGGTGCCTCCGGTTTTTATGACTCCCTAGTACACGATTGTCGCGATCTCCTCCTGGATGTTGAAGAAGTGTTGCCTGAGGTTGCGAGCTTGTATGCATGCAAGCTTTTCAGCCCACTTCACGAGGTCAGATGGCAGCGTTTTGGTCTCCATGTCATTGAAGAACGCCTTCATGTGGTAAATGGCGTAGAAGGCATCCTTCCCACTGCCAGGCGGCTGCTTGACGCAGGCAAACTTCATCGTGTGGCGGAACACGTGCGCGTCGAACTTTACATGTGGCCTTGCCGGTTTGACGCCTCCCGCTGCGACGTAGCCGGTGAGAGCGCCATCAAGAATTTTCTTGATATTGGTGTAGTTTTTTTGGATCGCACTGTTTGAGTCGAGGTACAAGGCTGTTGAGTGTTTCAAATTCAAGCTTATGAGCACACAGCCTGTCCGATCATCCTCCGTGATGGGATGGTAGGGAAGGAGAATCACATCCTTGTCCGAGTATGTTTGCAGGAAGTTTGAGAGGTAGTCGGTCGCCAGATCTATGGCCTCAGCATCTTTCAGGACGGCGTCACGCATGAAGTAGGGATCCACTATCTGGATGCCCGGGATCTTGTCTCTGGTGATCTCCATGGCCATATTGAGGGAGAACAGCCGGACCAGGGTATTGTGCAGTCGAAACCCGTTCAACATGTCAAACAGGTCGGTATGCCGCACGTAGAAGATATCCCCGGGGGGTACAGTGACGAAGCACGACATATGAGAAGGCACCTTAGCCTTGAAAACAAGGTACGACTGATCGTTGTCGCGAATGCGGCACTGCTCAATTGTGAGACATCCATAATGAATACTATGCATAGGCGAGTCTGCGACCTCGAGCATCGATTTACACATCATCGGTACACCTGCCACGTGCTGCTGATTCCTGGCTTGCCCCACAACGCCATCCCGGAAAAGAGGATTTGGATCCTGGCCCCGATCACCCTTAGGCTTCCTTTTGTGACCCTTCTTGCTCTTTACGGCTTCGGCCACTGCGTTCACCTCACCGACCGTCTTATGGAGGGTGCCGGGGCTGATCAAAGGAACTACTGGCCTTGGAGGCTTGGTGAAGGGGACAGGTGGCGGCTTCTCCTGACTAGTTGGGAAGAGACGCACCTTGCAAGGGGGTTTCGCTGGTGCTGGTTGGGTCTCGGCAACTTGATGTGTGCCTGATGGTCCTGGCTCATACAAATTAGAAAACCTTGTGTTAACAAACTGGTCACCGTAGTTCGGGTCAATTTCTTCATCATCATCGGGATTCTGTGCCATGTTGTCCAAGTCTCCCATCTCGAAGTCTTCATCATGTGCTGGTTGTGCTGCCTCTAGGGTGATGTTGAGCCGGTCCTCTGTCCCCAAACGGATCTGGCTCTTCGGCCATAGGTACAAGTAGCCGAAGCCGGTATTGAGGACCGCTGCCGTGTCCTCATCATCCCATCCTTGAGGTTGAGAGGGAGGTTCCACTTGCTCGTAGCCCAGAAGCACCATACTGTATTTGACCCTCATCATGTCAGGTGGCATTGTGACATTGTGCATTTTGCGGTTCTCTGGTTGAACAATAGTACCCTTGGCAACATCCATCAACTGGCCGCCCACCCAGTGCATTAGAGTGCAAGGAGTGTCTCCCTGCGAAAGATCGACATGTAGGCCGAGCGTTAGAAAAACAGAGATCAAGTCATCGGTGTGGTTGAGCCTCCCAACTCTCGCTTTAATTAGTTAGTTACCTTGAGGGCGTCAAACTCGGCCAATGTCGAGGCTGTAGGGTTTCGTAGCATGGAAAACAAAAAATTTCTACCGCATACAAACAAACAAGCCAAGATCTATCTACTACATTGTAGCAACGAGTCGATGGAATAACTCACCCTCGAAGATTCCAAAGTGTTTAACGAGAGCGGATTCTCGTGGGTGATGTAGTCGTACTCTTTCCGATCTCAAGATCGCGTAGACGATCCTTCCGGCGCTGCGTTCCGGCAGCGCTCCCGCAGTCGGTCACACGTTCGGTACTCGACAAAGACCTTCCTCTCCCTTGTTCCAGCAGGCAGCGGAGGTTGTAGCACTCTCCTCGCGATTCCGGCAGCACAACGGCGTGGTACCGGAAGTAGAGGGGAGATCTCGCAGGGCTTCGCCTTAAGCCGGAGCGAGTATGGTGGAGTATGAGAGAGTCCCTCGACGATCTAGGGTTTAGACACGCCGAGGAGGGGCTAGTGCCGGCGGCTAGGGTTTCACCTAGGCGGCGGCGAGTGCCCTAGGGCCGGCGGCGGCTTGGAGGCGGCGGCGGCTTGGGGCTAGGGTTTGGAGGAGAGGAGCTTGTGTGTCTCTAGGAGGGAGCCCTGCCCCTCCTTATATAGGTGGAGGGGCCGGCCGGCCAAGGGGAGGGAGAGGAGTCCCTCCCCAACTCGGCTTGGAGGTGGGCCGCCGGTTGGAGGAGGGAACTCCTCCCCAACTCGGTTTCCCCCTTCCTCCTTTTTTTCCTCTTTCCAAATTTAGTCGTTTGACTTTTCGAACTAGCTATTTGACTTTTCAAACTAGGATTTGAATTAATCCTTTATTTGGTACAGCGATGACACTTAGTACATGATGCAATCATACCAACTTGATACAACACATTCATGTACCCTTCCCCTCCGGAGTGCCGGACATTCCGGAACATTCTAGAACATTCCCGATGAAAACACCGGAACCATTCCCCAACTCCGAAACGGGACTTTCCTTATATGAATCTTATTCTCCGGACCATTCCGGATCTCCTCGTGATATCCCGGATCCCATCCGGGACTCCGAACAACATTCGGTCTCTTTCTCATCATTCCATAACTACTCAAAACAACGTCGAATCCTTAAGTGTGTCTCCCTACGGTTCGCGAATTATGCGGACATGATCGAGACACTTCTCCGAACAATAACCAATAGAGGAATCTGGAAATTCATATGGCTCCCACATATTTCTATGATTACTTTGCGATCGAATGAACCACTTACATACGATATCAATTTCGCTTTGTCTCATGATAGTTTACTTATCCGAGGTTATGATCGTCGGTATCTCTGCATACCTAGTTCAACCTCGTTACCGATAAGTACTCTTTTCTCGTTCCCGTGATATGTGATCCCTTGTGAGCCAGTCACATGCTTGCAAGCTAATTGGATGACATTTCACTGAGAGGGCCCAGAGTATATCTATCCGTCATATGGATGGACAAATCCCACTCTTGATCCATGTGTTTCAACCAATACTTTCCGAACACTCAATGCCACCTTTATAGCCACCTAGTTACGGTGTGGTGTTTGATGTCATCAAAGCATCCATACGGTAGAGGTGATATGCATGATCTCATGGTCGAAGGAATTAGGTTACTATGTATCAGAAAGCATATAGCAATTGAACTATTAAAATGACTTGATCTTTATGCTATGCTTATCTATAGGAGTATGTCCATCATATCATTCTCCTAATGATATGATCTTGCTGTTAATAACATCTCAATGTTCATGATAGGGAAACCACAATCATCTATTAACCAACAAGCTAGTATTATATAGAGGCTTTACTAGGGACTTCAAATTAAGTTTACAAATCACACAAGTATCAATGTTTCCTTGTTAATACTATTATAGCATGAATGTAAACATTTATCATAAATACAAAGATATAATAATAACTTCATTTATTATTGCCTCTAGGGCATATCTCCAACAGTCTCCCACTTGCACTAGAGTCATCTAATCTAGATTACATGGTAATATACCGAACACCCATGGCAGTTTGGTGCTGGTCATGTTTTGCCCTCGGGAGAGGTTTAGTCAACGGATCCGCCACATTCAGATCTGTGTGTACTTTGCAAATCTTTATATCCCCATCTTGGATATGTTCTCGAATAGCGTGAAAACGTAGCTTGATATGCTTCAGCTTCTTGTGTGACCTTGGTTCTTGCGCATTGGCTATGGCGCCCATGTTATCACAGTAGATAGACATTGGGTCCAGCGCACTAGGAACCACACCCAGCTCTGTAATGAACTCTTTCATCCATATCGCTTCTTGTGAAGCCTCCAAAGCAGCCATGTATTCCGATTCAGTTGAAGATCTCGCCACAACTCTTTGCTTTGCACTCCTCCAGCTAACTGCTGCACCATTCAAAATAAATACGTATCCAGATTGTGATTTAGAATCATCCGGATCGGTGTTCCAACTAGCATCGGTGTAACCATTAACAACGAGCTGTTCATCACCTCCATAAGAAAGAACCATATCCTTAGTTCTTCTCAAGTACTTAAGGATCTTTTTGACCGCTGTCCAATGATCCACTCCTGGATCACTTTGATATCTGCTAGTTAAACTAACAACATATGCAATGTCGGGTCTAGTAAATAGCATGGCATACATTAGAGATCCTATGGCTGAGGCATAGGGAGTCTTACTCATCCTTTCTCTATCTTCTGCCGATGTCGGACTTTGAGTTTTACTCAAGGTCGTATTGGGCAACATGGGCAAGAACCCTTTCTTGCTATCCTCCATTCCAAACCTATTTAGAACTTTGTCCAAATATGTACTCTGTGACAATGATATTTGGCGTTTCGATCTATCTCTATAAATCTTTATGCCTAATATGTAAGCTGCTTCGCCAAGATCCTTCATTGAAAAACTATTATTCAAATATTCCTTGACACTATTAAGAAGGTCTACATCATTCCCAATCAATAATATGTCATCCACATATAGTATTAAGAATGCTACAGAGCTCCCACTCACTTTCTTGTAAATACAAGCTTCTCCATAAGTTTGTATAAAACCAAAACTTTTGATCACCTTATCAAAACGTTGATTCCAACTTCGGGATGCTTGCTTCAATCCATAGATGGACCATTGAAGTTTGCATACCTTGTTAGCATCTTTAGGATCGACAAAACCTTTGGGTTGCATCATATACAACTCTTCATCAATGTCTCCATTGAGGAATGCTGTTTTGACATCCATCTGCCATATCTCATAATCGTAATATGCAACGACTGCTAACATAATCCTCACAGACTTTAGCTTGGCTACTGGTGAGAAAGTCTCATCGTAGTCAACTCCTTGAATTTGTCGAAACCCTTTTGCGACAAGTCGAGCTTTATAGACAGTAACATTACCATCAACATTTGTTTTCTTCTTGAAGATCCATTTGTTCTCGACAGCCTTCCAGCCATCCGGTAAGTCCACCAAAGTCCATACTTGGTTTTCGTACATGGATCCAATCTCGGATTTCATGGATTCTTGCCATTTATTGGAATCTGGGCTCATCATCGCTTCCTCATATGTCTCAGGGTCATCGGTGTTGTCCACCAACATGACACTCATAACGGGATCATACCAATCTGGAGTGGTACGAGTTCTCGTTGACCTGCGAGGCTCTGTAGCAACTTCAACCGAAGTTTCATGATCATCATCATTAGCTTCCTCTCTTATTGGTGCAGGCACCACAGGAACTTCTTCCGGTGCTGCGCTACTCGCAATTTCGAGAGAAGGTTCGACAACCTCGTCGAGTTCTACTTTCCTTCCAGTCACTTCTTTCGAGAGAAATTCCTTCTCTAGAAAGGATCCATTCTTGGCAACAAAGATTTTGCCTTCGGATCTATGATAGAAGGTATACCCAATAGTTTCCTTCGGGTATCCTATGAAGACGCATTTTTCTGCTTTGGGTTCAAGCTTGTCCGGCTGTAACTTCTTTACATAGGCTTCGCACCCCCAAACTTTAAGGAACGACAATCTAGGTTTCTTCCCAAACCATAATTCATACGGTGTCGTTTCAACGGATTTAGACGGTGCCCTATTTAAAGTGAATGCGGCTGTTTCTAATGCATAACCCCAAAATGATAGCGGTAAATCTGTAAGTGACATCATAGAACGAACCATATCTAAGAGAGTTCGATTACGACGTTCGGACACACCATTACGTTGTGGTGTTCCCGGCGGTGTCAACTGCGAAAGTATTCCGCATTTCTTCAAATGCTCGCCAAACTCGTAACTTAGATATTCACCTCCACGATCAGAACGTAGAAATTTAATCTTCTTGTTACGTTGATCCTCTACCTCACTTTGAAATTCCTTAAACTTCTCGAAAGATTCGGACTTATGTTTCATGAAATAGATATACCCATATCTACTCAAGTCATCCGTGAAGGAAAGAACATAATGATAACCACCGCGCGATGCTACACTCATTGGACCACACACATCGGTATGTATGATTTCCAATAAGTCCGTAGCTCGCTCCATCATACCAGAAAATGGAGTCTTAGTCATTTTACCCATCAGACATGCTTCGCATCTATCAAGTGATTCGAAATCAAGTGATTCAAGAAGTCCATCGGAATGGAGTTTCTTCATACGCTTCACTCCAATGTGACCAAGATGACAGTGCCACATATAGGTCGAGTTATCGCTCGATTTCAAACGTTTTGCCTCAATGTTATTAATATGTGTATTTCCACTATTGAGATTCAATAAGAATAGACCATCTATCAAAGGTGCATGTGCATAAAACATATTACTCATATAAATCGAACAACCATTATTCTCGGATTTAAACAAGTAACCGTCTCGCAATAAACAAGATCCCGATATAATGTTCATGCTTAACGCAGGCACCAAATAACAATTATTTAAGTATAAAACTAATCCCGATGGTAGATGAAGGGGTAGCATGCCGACCGCGATCACATCAACCTTTGATCCGTTTCCAACGCGCATCGTCACCTCGTTCCTCGCTAGCTTCCGTTTATTCTGCAGCACCTGTTTCGAGTTACAAATATGAGCAACCGAACCAGTATCAAATACCCAGACACTACTACGAGTACTAGTGAGATACACATCAATAACATGTATATCAGATATACCTTTCTTCTTGATGTTGCCGTTCTTCAAATCCGCCAAGTACTTTGGGCAATTCCGCTTCCAGTGACCTTCTCCCTTGCAGTAAAAGCACTCAGTATCAGGCTTAGGTCCAGCCTTGGTCTTCTTCGTCGGCGTGGTAACTTTCTTACCACCCTTCTTGAAGTGTCCCTTCTGCTTAGACTTGCCTTTCTTGAATTTGGTGGTCTTATTGACCAACAACACTTGGTGCTCTTTCTTGATCTCCACTTCTGCAGATTTCAACATGGCAAAGAGTTCTGGCAACGTCTTGTTCATGTTTTGCATGTTGTAGTTCATCACAAAGTTCTTGTAACTTGGTGGCAGTGATTGGAGGACACAGTAAATCCCCAAAGCATTGGGAATCACTATACCCAAGCTTTGAAGTTTGTTTGCGTGCCCAGACATCTTAAGCACATGCTCGCTGACGGAGCTGCCCTCTTCCATCTTGCAGTTAAAGAACTTTTCAGAAGCCTCATAGCTTTCAATTGCCGCATGAGTCTCAAAGATCAATTTGAGATCCTCGACAATATCATATGGGTCTGAATTCTCAAACCTTTTCTGAAGCTCCGATTCTAAACCATACAAGATAGCACACTGAACTGTGGAGTACTGAGTCTTCCGAGTGAGGTAAACATTCTTTACTTCATCGGAAGCAGTAGCTGCAGGTGGGTCACCCAGCGGTGCATCCAGCACATAGGTCAAATTACCAGCTGTGAGGACAATCCTCAAATTGCGGAACCAATCCGCGAAGTTGCTTCCATTGTTTTTCAACTTTTCTTTCTCTAGGAACGCATTAAAATTGATGGTAGGGGCTGCCATTGATCTACAACATATTTGCAATAGTTTAGACTAAGTTTATGACAAATTGAGTTCAAATTAATAAATTTAATCTAGGTGAACTCCCACTCAAAACAATATCCCTCACATTGTTTTAGTGATCACACGAACCAAATCCACCACATCAACACCGATCATCACGAGAGTTGATATAGTTTCAATGGCGAACAATCGACATGTTCATCATATCTACTATATGATTCATGCTTTACCTTTCGGTGATCCGTGTTCCGAGACCATGTCTGTACATGCTAGGCTCGTCAAGATCAAACCTTAGTTTCCGCATGAGCAAATCTGGCTTGCTCACGTTGTATACACTTGCGGAATCTAACACACCCGATCATCACGTGGTGCTTCGAAACAACAACCTTTAGCAACGGTGCTTACTAAGGATGAACACTTTAGAACTTGAAATTCATGTGCATGAGGGATCATCTTTTAATGCTACCGTCGTTAACTAAGCAATACAAGATGCATAAAGGATTAACACCACATGCAATTCATAATATGTGATATGATATGGCCTTTCTACTTTGTGCTTCCGATCTCCATCTTCAAGCACGAACATGATCTCCATCATCACAGACATTGCATCAAGGTCAATGACGCTGCTCCATGGTTGTCGTCCACCGGCTTCAACTATTACAACTACTTTGAATAGACACGCGGGTCTTAACATAAATTAAAGACAACCATATGGCTCATGCCGGTTGCGAACTTACAATAAGGAACATTGCATACATCAAATATAATCACAATCATGGCCATATCACATCACAGCACACCCCTGCAAAAAAAAGTTAGACGCCTCTACTTTCTTTGCATGTTTTACGTGGTTTGGGGCTTCCAATAAGTGTCGTTCTAACTTACGAACAAGACCACAACATTGATACTAGTATTGTTAATCACCCGTTGTAAATTGGATCTTCACTATGCTAGGAGAAACAGGCACCCGCAAAGCCACTTATGCAATACAAGTTGCATGTCAAGCGTGGAGCAAGTCTCATGAACGATGTCATGTAAGGTTAGCCCGGGCCGCTTCATCCCAACATCCCGCAAGATGCAAAGTACACAAGAAGCAATCGACAATAAAAGCATCAACGCCCACAATGACCATTGTGTTCTACTCGTGCAACAGATCTACATATAGACACGGCTCTGATACCACTGTAGGGTTTCATAGCATGGAAAACAAAAATTTTCTACCGCATACAAACAAACAAGCCAAGATCTATCTACTAGATTGTAGCAACGAGTCGATGGAATAACTCAACCTCGAAGATTCCAAAGTGTTTAACGAGAGCGGATTCTCGTGGGTGATGTAGTCGTACTCTTTCCGATCTCAAGATCGCGTAGACGATCCTTCCGGCGCTGCGTTCCGGCAGCGCTCCCGCAGTCGGTCACACGTTCGGTACTCGACAAAGACCTTCCTATCCCTTGTTCCAGCAGGCAGCGGAGGTTGTAGCACTCTCCTCGCGATTCCGGCAGCACAACGGCGTGGTACCGGAAGTAGAGGGGAGATCTCGCAGGGCTTCGCCTTAAGCCGGAGCGAGTATGGTGGAGTATGAGAGAGTCCCTCGACGATCTAGGGTTTAGACACGCCGAGGAGGGGCTAGTGCCGGCGGCTAGGGTTTCACCTAGGCGGCGGCGAGTGCCCTAGGGCCGGCGGCGGCTTGGAGGCGGCGGCGGCTTGGGGCTAGGGTTTGGAGGAGAGGAGCTTGTGTGTCTCTAGGAGGGAGCCCTGCCCCTCCTTATATAGGTGGAGGGGCCGGCCGGCCAAGGGGAGGGAGAGGAGTCCCTCCCCAACTCGGCTTGGAGGTGGGCCGCCGGTTGGAGGAGGGAACTCCTCCCCAACTCGGTTTCCCCCTTCCTCCTTTTTTTCCTCTTTCCAAATTTAGCCGTTTGACTTTTCAAACTAGCTATTTGACTTTTCAAACTAGGATTTGAATTAATCCTTTATTTGGTACAGCGATGACACTTAGTACATGATGCAATCATACCAACTTGATACAACACATTCATGTACCCTTCCCCTCCGGAGTGTCGGACATTCCGGAACATTCTAGAACATTCCCGATGAAAACACCGGAACCATTCCCCAACTCCGAAACGGGACTTTCCTTATATGAATCTTATTCTCCGGACCATTCCGGATCTCCTCGTGATATCCCGGATCCCATCCAGGACTCCGAACAACATTCGGTCTCTTTCTCATCATTCCATAACTACTCAAAACAACGTCGAATCCTTTAGTGTGTCTCCCTACGGTTCGCGAATTATGCGGACATGATCGAGACACTTCTCCGAACAATAACTAATAGAGGAATCTGGAAATTCATATGGCTCCCACATATTTCTATGATTACTTTGCGATCGAATGAACCACTTACATACGATATCAATTTCCCTTTGTCTCACGATAGTTTACTTATCCGAGGTTATGATCGTCGGTATCTCTGCATACCTAGTTCAACCTCGTTACCGATAAGTACTCTTTTCTCGTTCCCGTGATATGTGATCCCTTGTGAGCCAGTCACATGCTTGCAAGCTAATTGGATGACATTTCACCGAGAGGGCCCAGAGTATATCTATCTGTCATATGGATGGACAAATCCCACTCTTGATCCATGTGTTTCAACCAATACTTTCCGAACACTCAATGCCACCTTTATAGCCACCTAGTTACGGTGTGGTGTTTGATGTCATCAAAGCATCCATCCGGTAGAGGTGATATGCATGATCTCATGGTCGAAGGAATTAGATTACTATGTATCAGAAAGCATATAGCAATTGAACTATTAAAATGACTTGATCTTTATGCTATGCTTATCTATAGGAGTATGTCCATCATATCATTCTCCTAATGATATGATCTTGCTGTTAATAACATCTCAATTTTCATGATAGGGAAACCACAATCATCTATTAACCAACAAGCTAGTATTATATAGAGGCTTTACTAGGGACTTCAAATTAAGTTTACAAATCACACAAGTATCAATGTTTCCTTGTTAATAGTATTATAGCATGAATGTAAACATTTATCATAAACACAAAGATATAATAATAACTTCATTTATTATTGCCTCTAGGGCATATCTCCAACAGAGGCACCGACGCCGACAGGCTTGACCACGCAAGTGGCGGAGTGGCTGCCTGATGGCACGGTGGTGCGGGCCGGCGCCTTTGCCGCAGTGGGCAAGTTAAGCTCCGGAGCTAGAGGAGTCTCCACCACCACCGGACCTGCTGGAGGAGTCACCAACGCCTCCGGCCGTGCCACATTGTCCGATTGGGCGCTGTTGAGGTTGGGAACCGGTGGCGGCCCCCGTTTACCACCCTTCTGTCACTTGTTGTACTTTTCCATGTAGACGGGAAGGATGGTGTTGAGCTTCTCGTTCACTTGTGAATGGAATTGTGACTGGACTTGTGTCTGGACTTGTTCTTGGAACTTTGTCTCGGCAGCCGACATAGCCTTATTCACGGCATCTTGGACTATATTTGGAAAGGCTTCCACCTGTTCCCTTAGGAGTTTTACCTCGGCGCTTTCGGCCTTCTTGCCCTTCCGCTCAGGGGTGCCATAGTACTCGGACCATGATATGCCGCCAAAGCCGACCACACGACCAGCCGACGGGGCCGCCAGGGGATCGACACTCTTGGTCCGGTTCAGCGCCCTATTAAAAGTGGTGTCCCACTTGGCGACAGGCGGTGGCGCTGACCCCTGGGATGAGGAGCTCCTACACTCCTCATCCTGCGCACAAGGAACGCGAAGCATTTGATCAGAAAACTGGACTTTATTGATTAATCATGAATGCAATTAATCGACTTGCATGCAAACTACTTACGTATTTTTGCATGAAGTCCTTCACCCTCGGAGAAAAGGGGTCGGCGGGCTCCGAAGAATAATCAGAACCCCCTTTCGGCGGGGCAAACCGGGCCCTGACGAAGTTCTTTGCCTGCTCCTCCTTTATGTCATCAAAGGGACGTGTCAACCCCTTTGCACGAGCGTCGGCGTCCTCGTTATCCCATTTGGGCCTCGTGGCTCTATAACCGCCGGAGCCGAGATGGTGGGTACCAATGTTTTGGGATCTCATATTCTTGCCCTTCTCAGTCCTGGCCTTGCCCAAGGCGGAGTTACATCTGGCCTTGAACACATTGTAGTCTTCTTCCTTGACCAGAGGCTCCTTCTTGACGAGCTCTGGATAACTTAGCTTCTCCTCGAAAATCAAATTCTTCACCCGAGCCTTCCAATTTGACAAGGCCTTGGTCATCCTCCCGAGGGCATACTTGTTCACCGGATTCCCTTTGAGATTGTCATTATTATACTTGTTTTCCTCATCACCCGGGAACGCGTATCTTGCGTGCAGCTTCCGGAAAAGCTGGATGAGGAAACCCTTGTTCTCTTCGGCCTTCAGGTTCTCCATGTTGATCGTGACGGTGTTCCGGAGGATTGCCGCGAGCTGGTTAGAGTAACCCCCAACAAATTCTTCTGGCTCCAAAGGCGCACCTTTAGGGCTCACGCTCGTGATGATGGACCTTTTGAGGTCGACCACGATCGGGGTCCGATCCTTCTGAGACTTCTTCGATGCGCTACCACCGTCTGTAGTAGCTTCACCGCCGCCATCAGTGGTAGTGGCGTCGCCATCGGCGTCCCCCATCTCCTCATTGCCCGACGAGGTATCCTCGTCCTCCTCCATCTCGTCGTCCCGCGGAACAAATTCCAGGGCCTCTAGGGATTCCATCTCCGCCTGCTGCTCCCAAAAGGGCTTCTGGCTAGAAGGCCCCGGATCCGACATTTCTAAATACACAAATAAATGAACCTAATAAGCACAAAAATTTACAGAAAATTTTGGCATGAACTTTGATAATTTTCTATGTCTAGGAGTGCCAGAAATTCGTCGGAACGGAAATGAATCAACATTCCGGCAAAACATTGGCAACTCAAAAAGAAAAACCTGCACAAAAAGGATCAACTGCCATCATCACAGCCATTTTGCTGCCAGCATACACAAACACAGCCATTTTGCTGCCAGCATACACAAACACCATGTATATATATCATGCTCCAGGCCATACATATACACAGAGGCACCAACCCTGTATACACAAACACAGCCATTTTGCTGCCAGCATACACAAACACAACCATTTTGCTGCCAGCATACACAAATGTAGTTTGTTTATTTTTTCCCCTTTACAGTGGTAGCCTACTATTTCCTGGTCTACCTCAATAGTTCTCAGCATATGTGGTCTAGAACCTGAATGGTTTCTAATATTATACTCCTCATAGTTTTTTCCCTTTGTGGAGTAGCAGTGACTGATCAACTCAGTTGCCAGCACATTTAAACTACATTTTGCTATTCTCCTGGTACTATACAGCTAGGCCAGCCAAACTATGGAAGTTATGAAACAAGTATTATGACAACCTAGAGGTCAGTTTCTGATGACGCTAGGCAATACTCCCAGTTGAATGAAAAGTAGTCAGATATCTGATTAGTTGTCAGTTACTACAGTAGAAATCTAGCCTAAAAAAACATCAGATGATGTTGGACGCTAGAAATCCTGAATATGAACTTGTTGTAAAATATCGTGTGCATCTGTCCTTCCTTCAAAACTAACATGCTATACTTTGATTGTAGGAAGTTACATTACAACTTAGAAGACACTCCGCACACATTGTTTTAGATAAAAGGATTTAACTTAATAAATCCCCAATGCCCAGAGTCATACAAAGTACAGACCAAAGTTCACTTGCTGGTGGAAATAAATGCCACTTGCATTTCAATTTGAAAACCTACATGAGAAAATATTGAGGGAAAGAGACATTGTTGCCGTTCAACAGGAGGGCATATCTGTTCTAGGACAAAAAATTTAAACATGCTGATGACTACTTAGAAAATATTACTCAATAGCAAGCTGGAATACGGTGCATTCTAGATATCAAACATTTCCATTCTAGATCATGAGATTCATCTGCAACTACAAGCTTCTACATCAGGAACTGAAAACAGGAGCAATCATTTCGATCAAGAACATGACAGAGCATCTTGGAACATGACAGAGTACTAGTAGACTGCTCTACCCTTCCTCCATAATCTATACAGTTCATCAGCTAACCAAACCTAAAACTGAATTTAACCAGGAACACCCCATACAACAGATCAACAGACGGCTAGCAGCAGCAGCAGACAGACGGCTAGCTCCTCCAGATTCAAGAATCCAGAGAGGACGACATACAGGGTGAGTATTCTCAATGAATTGTCCAAACACAATATGAACTATAAAATATACTACAAATATTTTAAATATTTAAATATTGCTAAAACAACAAAAGTGAGTATTCTCAATGAATGTGTCTTGTCGATACATAATATTCTCAATACAATATTATTATAACACACACATAATGAAAATTAAGAATATTTTGATACAAAATAGTAGGCCACACACACGATGGTTCTTGACAATGGTCGGAGCGTGCTAGCGTTTCTTGACAATGGTCGTCTTCTTGCCCTTCTTTGTCGCGGTTGCATAGACTAGGCCCGGGACGTCTTCACTACTTCTCTTGAACGGAAGTCCTTTCTTAGGTAGGGTTGTGGTGTACGGTGTTTGGTTGCCATACCCGTCTTCTATCTTCGGGTCGTCGTTCTGGTCAAAGTCTTGCTCGTTGGCGACTCCGTCCATTCCGATAATGTTTCTTTTGCCTCTCCTGACGACAACCTGGCTAGGCTTTGACGGGTCTTTGATGTACCAGCATTGGTCGACTTTGCTAGCCAAAACCCAAGGCTCATTTCTTGCGGGTGCGTTCGCGCTGGTGGTCTTTGACGGTATAACCATCGTGGTGAAATACCGGTCTTCTTTCTCGACGCTCTTGGCCCACCTGACACGGAACATCGGCACCTTCTCCGTAACATAGTCGAGCTCCCAAATCTCCTCGATCCTTCCGTAGTATCTTTCCGGGATGTCGCCGGTGTAGAATATCCCCGTTACCCCTGAGTTCTGGTAATCGCAGTTATTGTCTTTTTCCTCTGTGTAGAACGTGTATCCGTTGATATCGTAAGCCTGATAGGTCATGAGGTTGTGCGAGGCGCCCTGTGACAATGAGAATATGAGTTTATCTTCCTCTGAGTACTCGCCCTGCGGTGGATTAGCTATGACCTTCTCCCTAAACCACCGCGTGAAACCGGAGTTGTGCTCCTTGATAACATCTTCCTCCCTCGGGACCTGGCGCCCCTGATCAGCGTAATTCTTCTTGATAAACTCTTTGTGCTCATGTATGTATGGATCAACCACCTGCAGGTGTTGCAGCGCGACCAGGTTTGCTCTTTCAAAGTCCTTGGTTCGGCCCTCCATGTCGACATGCTTTGCACGTCGACCCTCGCGGTGACCCCATCCAGCGAGCCTCCCGAGGTGCTTGTTGAATGGCATACCAAGAGGGGTCTCGGTTTGTAGAAAGTTCGAGCAGAAAGAGATGCACTCTTCGGCCAGGAAGCCGTTTGCTATGCTTCCATCTGGACGAGACTTGTTCTTAACGTATCCCTTGATGTGTCCATTGAGCCTTTCGAACGGCATCATGCTTCGCAGAAACGCAGGACCGAGCTGGATGATATCCTCCACGACATGGAGAAGCAGATGAAGCATGATGTCGAAGAAAGCGGGGGGGGGGGGGGGGGGGGAAATAGATCTCGAGCTCGCACATTATCACCACGATCTCGTCCTGTAGCCTCGTGAGCTGCTTAATGCCTATCGACTTCCGAGAGATGACGTCAAAAAAGTTGCAGAGGCCAAACAGTGTTTCACGGATGTGCTTGTCCATTATACCTCGGATCGCGACCGGGAGTACCTGCGTCATTAGCACGGCGACGTCGTGAGACTTCATCCCGCTGAAGCGCTGCTTCGCCTCGTCTAGCCATCTGCTTATCTTCCCCGCGTAGCCGTTCGGAAATTTGACTCCGAGGAGGCACTTCATAAACTGTATGGCCTCCTTCTTACTCAGAGTGAAGCATGAGGCCTTGAACTTGACCTCTCCCTTCTTAACCTTTTTCCCCTTGCGACGACGGCTATTCTGTGTTTCTGTCTCCTCCACCTCGTCCTCCTCCTCATCATCGCTAGGTGGTGGTTGAAGTTCATCCCTGATGCCCATATGCTTCAAGTCGTTCCTTGCCTTCGGCCCATCTTTGGTCTTGTCGGTGTTAAGGAGGGTGGCAAGCAGACTCTCGCCCACGTTCTTCGTGATATGCATGAGATCAAGGCTATGAGGCACGCGGAGGATCTTCCAGTATGGCAAGTCCCAGAAAACAGACCTCGCCTTCCATACCTTCAGCAACGGCTCTGGCTTCTTCTGGGTCTTTCCTGGCGCAGAGCACTCCTTCCAGTTATTCAACAGCTTGTAGATTTCCGCGCCACTCTTCTGGTGTGGGATTCCTCGGAGCTCGATCGTCCCATCGAACAGATGTCCTAGCTTTCTCCAGGCGTGATTCTTGGGAAGCCACCTCCGAGCCCCAAGGAACACGGTTTTCCTGGACCCGGGATCTTTCTGTAGCTGGCGGTACGTTGTATTATCCTTGCACCTAACGCACCCATAGAATCCTTGGACCACCTGCCCCGAGAAGTATCCGTAACCGGGATAGTCTTGCACCGTCGTGATCACCACCGCTCTCATGTCAAAGTACTCTTGTCTCGAGGCGTCCCATGTACGGGCTCCTTCTTCCCATAACGTGGCCAACTCCTCTTTCAACAACGTGAGATACAGATTGATGTCTGTACCAGGTTGTTTTGACCCTTGAACGAGCATACTCATGGTTACGTACTTCTTCTTCATGCACAACCAGGGGGGAGGTTGTAGATCCATACAAACACGGGCCAGGTGCTGTGTGTGCTGCTCTGGCTTCCAAACGGATTGAGTCCGTCAGTGCTCACGCCCAGCCTGAGGTTCATTGACTCTTTCCCAAAATGTTGTTAATATTGTAGGTCCAACGCCTTCCACTGGCAAGCATCCGAAGGGTGTCTCAACATTTCCTCCTTCTCCGGATCATCGTCTTCCGGCCTCTTTCTTTCCGCGTGCCAGCGCATGAGCTGTGCTTCCTTAGGGTCTGCGAAATACCGCTGCAAACGAGGAGTTAGAGGAAAGTACCACACCACCTTCCTAGGAGCTTTCTTGGTCCCTCTCTTGTATCGAGAGGTCTTGCACACCGGACACGTGGTCTTCTCCGCGTCCTCGCCCCGGTAGATGATGCAATCATTTATGCAGACGTGGTATTTCACGTGCGGTAGATTGAGAGGGCACACGACTTTCTTCGCCTCAGCGATACTAGTCGGACATGTGTTTCCCTTCTTGGGAAGAATATCGTGCCAGAATACAATGTTGCCGTCGAAACATTCGTCGGTCATTTTGTGTTTCGCCTTGATCTCCAGATCCCTAAGCGTTACATTTAGACGGGTATCCCCGTCGTTGCATCCGTCAAACAATGGAGTGACCGCGTCTTTCTCCATTTGCTTCAGTTTAGCCTTCTCTCTACCGGCGGCTCTGGCGTTACTCGTCTCCTTGAGAAGCAGATCTTGGACATGAGGGTCTCGCAACCAGCTCGAATCATGGTCGGCACCACCTTGATCATCTTCGTGTCCATGCCCGACGCCACCTTGATCATCTTCGTGTCCATGTCCAGTGCCACCACCCTGATCTTCGTGATCGTGACTGGCGTCTTGATCTTCGTGATCATCACTGGCATCTTGATCTTCACCATTATTGACATCCTCATCATCATATTCGTCATCACGTATCCATCGAGTGTAGCCATCCATGAAACTACGTCGAAGCAGGTGCGACTCCAGCATTCCGGAATCATGCCTTATCAGATACATCAGCTTGCAGTCCCGACATGGACATCTTATCTCTGTCTTGTTTGCACGTTCCATGTCGGCCCTCGCGCATGTCATCCACCTATCCACGCGGGCTTTGTTGATCAGTGGTCGGACCATGGCCGCCTGCGTGGTACAAAGAGCAAGAGAATAATTAGAGCATATATGGACGTGGATCGCCGAAAAAATTCGGCATGACCTCCCCTAAAAAGAGGACATCCGCGAGTGCCAGAAATTCGCCGGAAAATAAATAAATCGACATTCCGGCGAAACATTGGCATCTCAAATGAAATCCCTGCACAAAAAGTAGCACCACAACACAATCATATAGTCGGTGTCTCCGACAACGCGCATACATGCAAGCAACGCCTTCACGCTTCCTCCAACAACGACTTGCGCAAGAGAGCCGGAGGAGAAGTAAATGGACATGTTGTAGATCTAGAGGAGCAAGAGACTTCACTTACATATGGGTGTCAACCAATGGATGTTGAGCAAGCTTCTATGGTGAATCAATGGGGAAATGAGGTGGGGAGGAGGAGGGGGGCAACCAGATTTGTCTTGGTGGAGGAGGAAGAAGTGACACTAGTGAGTGGGGTGGTAGTTGCCTCCATGTGCAAAAAGCTGGAAAAAAGTGGTGCCAGGTTATGCGAGACGCATATTGCACAATATGCGCCTCCTATAATTCAAACTATAGGAGGCGCATATAGCAATATGCGCCTCGCATATGCGGCCACCTACCACCGCCCGGGCCCGCAGGAGTTACTTGAGGCGCATATGACCATATGCGCCTCGCATATTATCAAATATAGGAGGCGCATATAGCCATATGCGCCTCGCATATTCGTGCACCTACCAACACGCGGGCCCACATAGATTATGCGAGGCGCATTCTGTCCATATGCGTCTCGCCTATCTGATATATAGGAGACGCATATGACTAGAATGCGCCTCGCATAATATGGGGCTGCTAGATTCTGTCCGTACAGGGATTATAGGGCGCATTCTTATCATATGCGCCTCGCCTATTTTTATACTAGAGACGCATGGAGAAGGAGTGTGCCTCGCCTATTTTATAGGAGGCGCATATGGTCTAAATGTGCCTCGCATAAGCATGTCTCCTATAGTCTTTTCTCTAGTAGTGTATCTCGTTTCAAAAAAAATAATTACATATCTATATGACATAAGCTAAAGAAGGAAAACTGCAAGAGATACAGATTTAAGTAACCAAACCCACATAACACAGAGATTAGCACAGTCACCACTTTGATGCTTTCCCTTGGTTTACCATCAAAACTCAATGACTACATCCCCAGGAGAAATCCTCCATGTTCAGTTGCGCATCCTATTTGTCCACCCATTAGTGTTAGCATCGCCTAATTATTATCAGAATGGTTGCATTGCATGCTTAAAACATCCCAACAGTAACACTTTAGAAGAATAATATAGGTCAGGAACAACATGAATATAAGAAAAATAATTATTTGATCTGCAATATTTAGAATTCTACAACAAAGTTAATTCGAGCTGAGCAATTAGAAGTTTGAAGAATAAATCCTTCAAGATGCAGTGTATCATCACATGAGACGAATTAAGAATATCTTACCATTGGAACAAGAACATTTTCTTACATGTGGAAAATAGCCTGATATTTTTTCAAGTTGTGCAATAACCAAGATCAAGTATCTTTAAACCAAGCTATGGTCGTACTACTCTCCTAAATTGTTCATTGCACAAACCTACGTAACTACCAAACATACCGATGGAGGATATACTCATGCTATCACACACACTGTATTGTATTGCAGAATACAGGGAGGAGTTGAGAGATTCAATTATCCCAATATACTCATGCTATACACACAGGGTGGATTGTATTGCAGATTTCAAACATGTATAGTACAGAGAGGAGTTGAGCGGTTCAGCTAGCCCAACAGTTCAGCTAACAGGACTACTAATACTGTTGATGAAACCCAACTGAATTTCTCAAAACTCTGCAGTAATACTGTCTAACAGATTGCAGCAGAATTAATCAGGATGACTTGTTCTATAGTATCGTACACTTCGATCTCCATCACTGTCAAAGTTGCCAGCTTCTGAGAGCGGTCTTTCCTAATAAAACATGACAACAAAGTAACAAACTCATGCTCATGGAAGTCCCAGATCTCGACGACCATTTAACTTCTACACAATTGACAAAAGTAAGACAGGATAAATGCAAACTAAATAAATTAAACAGACACTGATAAACAAAAGAACTTGTTTCACGGTTTGGAGGCACCTGAGCGAGACAGGGGAAGTAGAGCAACTGCCATAGCTGTTCACGACGACCACGTAGCCGGATCAGACCCGACGGAATCGACCAGCGGGGACAGCGCTCGCTGCGCAGGGTAAGATGGTCGGCGAAGGCGGTGCAGGGCTTGGGGAGGGACCGGCCGGAGAGAGGCATGGCGCTCGGGATGAAGGCGGAGCAGCGATCGATCTTGGGATGGAGCCGCGGAGCTGCGCGGCGTGAGAGGTCGGCATGGAAAAGGTCCCCCTTCTCGGTCCCCTTTCTCTAGGATTTTTTCCGGAATTTTTTTTCCGAACAGGATTCCACTTGGTGGTGGTAGTGGCGGATAAATAGCTAGAAGAAACAGGGGCAAAATAGTCCAATAAAATTCAGACGGAAACACCAGGCCGATGAACCTACCTTAACGTAAATTAGTAGATAGAGATAGGGTTACCATTTATGGAGGTCCCTGGCTTCAACTCATCAAATCCAAGTACCCCCAAGGTCGCCCGCTACTAGCGTGTGAATGCCAGGAGGGCTCCCAGACTCCTAGTTCTGAAGATCTATTCAATACATCAAGCATGAGATCCGTCTTGGGATTTCCTTCACCAATGGCAATGGCGAAGGAACCCTGTTCTGGCTTGACCCTTGGCTCTCTGAGTCACCGCTTACAGCTGAGTTCCCCTCTCTCTTCACAATATGTGTTGACTTAATGCTCCTTGTGGCCAACGCATCTCATGGGGGGCATGGAACATACCGTTCCGGAAAACCTTTGGTATGGTGGAGGCTGTGGCATTCGAGGCAATGAAAGGGATCTTCCCTCAATCCCTTTCAGAAGTCCCTGATAGTGGCTGATGGCGTTTGTCCCTGTTGGGGACTTTCTCCGTTAGATCGTCCTATCAGACACTTTTCCGAAGGCCCGTGCTCTCCTGGACGAAACCCCTTTGGAAAGCACCACTTCCGCTTAATCTAAGATCTTTGTGTGGCAATTTTTGTCGGATCGTCTACCCTCGGGGGTGGAGGTGTCCAAGTGACATGGGCTAGGCAATGGACTTTGTCCGCTTTGTGGGAACCCGAAAACGGGGACTCACATAATGTTCACTTGTCCCGCTATGGAGCTTTGTCCGAGAGGTGCTAGGACCTGCCTAGCAGGCCCAAGACCTCGGTGAGTTTCTAGAGACCGAGGCAAACCGTACTAGTAGGAGACGTCACCTCTTCTGGTTAGTGTTTATCGCGATGACCTGGACCCTATGAAATATTCGTAACAAAATGGTTATCAAGAAAGTGTTCCCGCGGCGTGCTTCTGACTCCATCTTCAAATTTCTTTTTTTTCTACAACAATGGCACTCGCTTACTAGGCAGCGGGACAAGGAGCAGTTGGACAATATTCTTCAGGTTTTGCTGGTTATGGCTAGCCAGTACACTTCTCCACAGACCGTTGAGCCCTCCTTGTGGGAGTTTGTATCTTGCCGTGTTTTTCTTTCCTTTGGGGGCGTTGTTATGTTGTTGTCCCACCGGACTATCCTTTGCCTTTTCTTTGGTTCAGAACTTGTATCGAATTTGTTTGGTTGTGCTTTGTTTATAAAGCGACGCGAAAGCCTGTTCCAGGGTTACTATTATGGTTTGGAATGGGATTTTAACCTAATCCATGGAACCATTTTTTTTGTTAAAATCTCGTGATATTTATCTGTTTCAAATGAGGCCCTCAAGTATGCTCTAGGAAATAGAAGTGAACCGATATGAGTCCCTACGGACAATAGGAGACGATCGACAAGAACCAATCTAGGGTTCGTCCTCTCGCCGATGACACTGTCGGTCTGTCCTGCCTTTGATAGCCCTAGGGCTTTAGAGGTGTGGTAGACCACGGCCTCTTGCCTGCGGGAGCATTTTCCTTTTTTAGGTTTTTATGGTGTCTTCTTCAGAATGGTGAGGTGGCTACTACGTCCCGAGGTCAGAATAAGGTCCTTCTTGCCCTATCCATGTTCTGCCGGTGCGCCTAGCACTGGCAAAGGGCTTGTGGAGTTGTCTTCCCGACGGGTCCCATAGGATTAGGTCGTTGTTCGTGTGAATTGGTGTGGTTGTAGTGTGTTCTAATTTATTCTTCTCATCTTTGGTGATGGCTGCTGCTGTGGTGCGATGGTCTTTTGAGACCTTAGCATGACGACTTTTCGTCAGACTGTGATGGTTGCTGCTCTGGTTTGCTAATCCTTTAAGAGCTTAACACGACAACTTTCCATCTGACTACTATAACAAGCTTTATTACGACAAATACCTGGCATTCGGCTCGCTCTGTCTTCGTTAGGTGGTCCAAAGACCTATTTGTAAATTTTATTACATTTAGCTCTTTGTACCACTATTGATGATTATTAATAGATATGTGGACTTTTTCACAAAATGCTCTAGGAAATAATTTGCTTTGTAATTGAAAATTTTAAGATATGCTGCCTTTTAATTAATTTTTAGATTACCTTGACGTTTTGGTAGGCTATTTTAGCATACCAAAACATTTTATATTTTGAAACGGAGGTATTAAGCTTTATACCATACTTACATAACTGATCTGTACAAAACAACTATCTGTACCCCAACCATCAATTTTACGCCCAGTTTCTTCAAAAAAGTGAACACCCTCCAGATCGTTGCGTGGGATAATATACATCCTACTATGAACAAAGAAGTCCAAGCATAAATGATTGGCAGAAACCAACTAATAATTTATTCCCCAACCAACAATTTTCCACCATATATTCATCCAGCATGAGTAAAGGTAAAATTAGATCATGAAAATTGCAGTTATTCTGTGACTCTGTGACCTTTTGATAGAGGGTTTTATGTACAGTATATAAGGTGTCCATCCTGTTCTTCACTACATCCTCATCTACATGGTGCCTTTTATGCCTGAAAGTCTCAAAGACATACTGTTCCTGCAATGCATCCGGGGACTAAAGAATTAACTCGTGTGAGGCCCTTTGAGAAAGTGAACTACACATTCTGCACACCACCAATTCACAGATATTCCCCTCACATCCTGTCTAGTTCCTCAACCAGGATAAATATGGGTCAGGGTTGAAGTATACACTGTTCAATTTTTCATCTCAAGAAAAACTGTGTGAGCAACCCCAACACAGCAAAACCTCATGTCAGTGTGTGAGCCCTCTGAAGGTGGCGAGCAAGCTTGCAGGCTCGTCCACCGTATCACCTAGGCGAAACCTCGGTCGTGCTAAACTGATAGCTGTTCATGTCTCTGGTCTGTGTGCTGCAGGATTCAGCCGCATTACGTCTGGTCATTTGACTTGAGGACGTGTCCAGTGACAAACTACCCGTTTTAGGACGGGGTTCTTTCAGCACACCTGGTGGCACAGCGTTCTGCAGATCTATTTCTGTTATGTTAGATAGCATATGCACCACCTGCTTCATGGATGGCCTCTGCTGCGCCGTTGCTTGGGTACACAGGAGTGCCACCTTGATGAAATGAAGCACTTGGTCCTCTGGGTATTCTTCCAGGTCTGGATCAACAATTTCTAAAAGCCTTCCTTCTTCTCGTAGCCTCCATGTCTGCAGTTCAGCCCATGTTAAAAAACAAAAGATGTTTGCATACAAAAAATTCTCCATTTTGAAACTAAAATAGGACAACCATTCCAATATGTGATGCAAGTCTATCATGGGAAAATCTAGTACTCTTATGTGCAGATGTACGATCCTATGGCTATGAAGAGTTGATACAATCATGGCAGTTGATGTCTATGCGGAAATGGGAGAGGAAAGTGAGTTACCCATTCCACAAGGACATGCATATCTTCCCCCCAAGTCGATTTACTGCTGCCTTCACCACTTATCACTTCAAGAAGAAGCACCCCAAAACTATATATATCTGCTTTCTTGGTTAAATGTCCCAACAAGGCATACTCTGGTGCCAAGTAACCCCTGCAGGAGAATCATATCCCCGAAGATCAATAAAAGTGTGTTGCTACAGATAAAGCAAACTGCAACCCATTATCTTGACAGTGACACATCAGTAACTTGGCTCAACTGGGGATAAATAAGTGTGTTGCTACAGATAAAGCAAACTCAAACCAATTATCTTGACAGTGACACGTTAGTAACTTGGCTCAATTGGGGCAAAAGTAAATGAAGGCAGCTGATTAAAATATGTTTGCTTTTATCGCAAAAAAGAAAGTTCAATATGTTTCTGGAGAGAATATACACAAGTACGCATAAAACCACTATAAAACTAGGTAAATGCAGCAAAATATTTAGAGAAGTACTGACATTGTTCCTGCAACACGCGTGCTAATGTGAGTGATGGCGTCGG
The DNA here is from genome assembly GCA_916181665.1 of Avena sativa. Lineage (NCBI taxonomy): Eukaryota > Viridiplantae > Streptophyta > Magnoliopsida > Poales > Poaceae > Avena > Avena sativa. The sequence goes on from OV702293.1 coordinate 423,873,778, forward strand.
GGAAAAGCTTGGCCAGTCCAAAATCTCCAATTTTAGGAAGCAATTTCTTATCGAGTAAGATGTTGCTAGCCTTGATATCACGGTGGACAATGCGTGGCTGTGCTTCCTCGTGAAGAAATGCAAGACCAGAAGCAGTTCCGGTGCAAATGGCTGCTCTTCTTTGCCAGTTCAATGGGATACATCTACTCTTTGGTCCTGATCACAAGTTACACAGGTTTATGATGGTTAATAGACAGGTCAGACTTCTTGCAAGTAAAGTTCCATTATTGAGCTTACCAAGCAAAGCATTTGACAAACTGTTGTTCTCTACAAATTCATACACCAATAATCTGTTATTCCCTTCGATGCAGCAACCAATCAGCTTTACAAGGTTGGGGTGCCTGACATTAGAGATGACATCGATCTCTGTCAAGAATTCATTAGCTCCTTGCTTTGATTCAGCTGAAAGCCTTTTAATTGCAACTTGAGTGCCATCTTTCAGCTCTCCCTAATTGAAGGAGAATCATTGTCACTCATTCCATATTTGCGGTTTGGTCAACCATAATTCTTTCAAAACAGAATTTTGCAGTAAAAGTAAGTGATAACATGCGACATACAGTAGGAAGACAACATCACAATGCATGAAACCAATCCAATGGTTTACCTTATAAACTGGTCCAAAACCTCCACGGCCAATGCAGTTCATCATGTTAAAATTCCGGGTGGCAGACTTCAACTCTCTTAGGGAGAAGACTTGTACATTCCGTCCTGATCTTGATAATACATGGCCTGGACTTTTTCCATAGGTGATATCATCAGTGGTAGTTAAAAAACAAAAAGGCTAAGCACAAGTGGAGTCCGGAACAGGATAGTAAACATTATGGCCGAGGAAGTGAGAGCACCATGGTTATGCTCAAGATCCTCTCAGTGACACGATTAAACATAACAAAAGAATCTCTGTATATTAAGAAACAGACATAATTTTTTTAATATTAGATATTGCCGAACGGTGATGGTATAGTTTCTGACTGGAACACATGACATCTAATGTAGGAAATGGTTCAGTCAAACCTGAATTGCATATGACATGGCTAACAAGAAAGAAATGCAGAACAAAATAGCTAGTTTTGTGTGGTGTTACCAATTTAGGCGAACTTATGATTATACTCACAGAAAAATTATTATGCTGCAATGTTTTGGTATTTTGGGCCTAGACTTTTGTCTTCGAACGAACATCACGCCAATAACACTATTATATATGTATGAAAAAACTGACAAATAGCTAGATCTTTTTCTATTACAAAGAAATTAATGTACAACAGTATGCTGTTGGAATTCCTAGTGTTCTATGGTTTGTACCGACGGAAGTCCCAGCGCTTCAGTCTCATTGTTTGAAGGAAATAGTTGAGTTGCCAAAATTAAGTTTTATGAAGGCACTAGCGAAGCCACCCACCCCTGGTGCAGATAATTGACAAATCTACTAAGGGGACTCCATACAGTGATTGGCAACAACATTGCTAAACAGGGAAGCTTGCAACAAATTTCCGAAGGGAACCAAATGGGAACGTACCGGAACGAGGAGACGCCGCCACGGTTTGACCAGTTCGATCTGGGGTGGACTTGGAGCCGCCCCACAGGCAGCTGGCGGAGGTCCCCATGCGCCAAAATCCTGTGGCCTCCGTGGAGCCTTTACGCTCGGAGTCGGAGGCCAGTTCTAATCTGCGGCCGCAGCTGTCGACGGAACGAAATCAAGGATTCATGAACCAACCACACACGAACTAGTTGCTCCACTCGATCGCAGCAGTATACCAAGGAAGGAGGGGGAACAAGCAGGGGGGACTGAAAACGTAGTACTTACTAGCTTGTAAATATCTATGGCGACACTAATCGCACAACCCAGATTGGCGCAAGGGGGTAGCAAATCACTAATCTGGGCAAACAGATGATGCGACGGCTGCTGCGGTGGAAGCAGATATAGCCGAAGCTCCCCGGGTGCTCGCCCCGGGCGAACAGAATTTTGCGGTGGCGCTGGCGCTGTGCTGGCGCCGCCGCCGCACCGACGCCGCGTGGTGGTCGAGTCGCGGAAGCAGGGGAGGAGGAGGAAGAGGACAGGGGAGGAGGGGGGAGTAGGCGGAAGTTTTACCCGGTCTCGTCCCCGTGTCTCCAGCGGGGCGTCGCTTTTGTTCGATCCCGGGGCAACGACTATTTGTTAACCAGTGGGTGGTCAAGACCACCGCACTGACCGTGTGACCCGCCCGGCGACATTCCACGTTTCTGGGTCTCGCCGCGGCCCAAGCCCAGCTAAACTAATCCGAGGTTGCCTGGCCGGCGGCATGAGATTCCGTCGTGGGTAGGGCTGCGTGCGCGCTCTGGCTGGGACGCAGTGGCGGTGGGTACCGCTGCCGCTGACGGCAGCCTGTTTGGTGGTCTGCTATCGTCAATCAAAAACAAAAAAATCAAAAGGTGTTTGCTCTGCGGCTTCGTGCCCGTGGCTGTACGTGGAGAACCGCGTTTCAGGAGGTCCAATGTCGTCAGTTCTCCGTACAACATTTCGCCCGGGGAATGTTTTCTCGACCCTGTCGTATTCAAAAGGTAGAAATGGTGATGATTATGCTGGCAGCATAACGACCCGTAAAAGAAAATATAGACAAAAAAAATCATAAAAGCTAGCAAAATTAATAAAGAATTAGGCCCCGTTCGGCAACTCACAGCTCCAGCAAATCCCGTCGCTCCGCTCCACTCCTCGCGTGAAGCGCTCTCCCGATCGAGACAACGAGCTATACCCGTTCGGCTGGCTCCACTCGAACAAAAATTGGGCTGCCAGCCCATTCTAGGCACTTATAGCCCGATTAGGTACTAATAAACCAGTCCAACATTCTGAAATTATACGGGATTTTAGATAGCCCACAAGTGCAACCTAAGGCTGTGTTGGAGCCGATCGGAAGTCATGCAGAACATGGAGGCGGCGGCCGGAAACTGGTAGTTCAACACCTTGCGTCGAGGGGGAAAGCACCGGCGCCACGAGATCCTGGCCATGGTGGAATCATATGTTGACGGCCAGGTGGTCCTATTTCGCCATCTATTGTCGTGAGTGGATCCACGGCGCAACCTGAATGTGGGAGAGACACCAGGTTCGGCTGCCATGGACGTTCTCGAGAGAGAGAGGGGCAAAAACGAGAGAGACGGGAAACATTGTACCGGTTGGTTCACTTATCGGTGGCAGTCCCATGTAATATCCAACCGCTCCTCACTTTTCTTTTTCATGGATCGATCAAATGGTAGCTCCGCAGTTTCGTGGTTATTGACGGAGCGCTTCACGCTTGCAAATCCACGAAGCCCACGCGTTCGGGGCCGCTCCGCTCGTTTTGGCTGCGGAGCCTGGATCTGGAGCGTTGCCGAACGGGGCCTTAGTTAAAAAGGTGTCACAACCCGTCTCGCTTGACACTCTAGTGATGATGTGTCTGTGTCTGGGTCGGTGCATATTGGTTGTTATCGAGGGTGATTCGGTTCATGCAGTCGTGTTAGCACCTCTAATACCTGTTCAATTATAACGTTTTTAGGATAGCCAGAACTACGATCTAGTCGATGAGCTTCTCCACTCGTCCATCTAAATTCATGCTTGAACGATGCTATCATGAACAACCACGCCGCCTCTTTGATCCCCTCGTGTGATCACTCCATAGCCACCAAAGTAAGGTTGCTTGAGGGCATGTACATTGCAAGGACGCTAATATAGACGCTTATTAAGTGGTTATTACTCTATGCTAATAAGCGTCGGTAGCTTGTAGCATTATTTTGCAGTAATATTTTAAGCACCGGACTCCTATATGTGCATCGATGCCATGAAAACGACCGGAAATAACATAAAACGAATGAGATTAATTCCCTAGCGCCCTGGATAAGCGTCGCATTGTACGTACCCTAAGATTGTTGATGACTTTCAGGCAACCGGCCGCCACACATACGACATGTAGATTTAAATTTAGTGCCAAAACGAGCGCTTCGCGGCAGGCCATGGACTCCAATAGTTGGTGTATATGAACCTGCTAGAGTAAGGGTCGAGGCACCCAGAAAGGCTCCCGCTTCACTGCGGCACACCACGCCTAGCGCTCCTCCGTCTCTTGTCTTGGCTGTTGTTGCATCGGCGTTGAGCTTCACAAGGCCTGGTGGTGGAGACACCCACTTCGGCGCAGCAGTTGTTTGCTTCTTCGTCTGCCCACTACCCGGAGGGAGTTAAGTGCCAAGTCATCGAGAAATCTTGGGGCTTTTTGATGATCCCCATCATGGATCAGTTGTAGACGCGCATACCGAATGACCTAGAGGGTGATCGCTATCTCGACAAAGGTCGTGTGATCGAGTGACTCCAACATCAAGAACAAACAATGTTTTGTTGATGGTTCCTTTGAGGTACACATATATGTTGGGTAATATCCTCGCTTATTAGTGTTCACACGCATGGCACATCGTGCAGTCAAACAAAGAATGTCGCCAGGAGTTTGTAGCACCGCCAAGCTGAACATGAACACAAGTCAACCATGTAACTGTGCTGACACACATCATCTATCTGTAGCAATTGTCGATCCAATTGCTACGTGAATAGGCGCAATTTAGAGGTGACCTTGTAACAACCTAAATTTTGGCCTCTTGAATTCTTCCAAAAGGCTAAACATGTTTGGCCTCTATTTGAAATTTCATGTGCGTTTGCCTCTTCTTAAGTTCTCGAGCCATGGTCCACCTTGAAACTTGAACTTGGACATTGATCTTGTTAATATGCAAGATAAGTTGACCCATGACTATTTTCCTAAGAAAAAACTCGCCTTTCTATTTTCCTTTTCTTTATAGAAGTAAAACCCTAAACCTAGCTTTTCAAAGGAAGTACCCTCTACATGCTTCTGAAAAATCTACCAAAAATAGGGGATGATCCCTAGGGCATATACAACCCAAATATGCAAAAATATTTCATAGGCATCATGTACCAAATCTCCCAAAAACCCTAGCAATGTTTCTGCCCAGAATCCCTTTTAAATTTAAAAACTATGCAAATTATTTCTCTAAAATTGACCAATGCCCAAAATCCCTTTTAAATTTAAAAGCTATGCAACTTATTTTTCTAAAATTGACCAATGCCCAAAATGGATGCTCTAGGTCCATACCAGCAACATATAAAAAGATGGGCTCAAAAACTATGCACGCGATTTTCCAAAGATAGGTCATGTGCGATGTATTTTCTACTATCTTAGAAAACTTTTTGTGTGCGATGTACGCACGAAGGAGCCTATCTATGCCACGAGAATATGGTCAAAATTTTGTGATGTTAGCAATATTCCGTGCCATCCACGAAAAGGGTCTTGCATGTGTGGTAGGGGCCTTCATAGACCCGATATGTACTAGTGCAAGCGAGAAGCTACTTGAATGATTGGACATATAGAACACGCAAATTTACATTGGAAAATCAGATGTTTAATTGTTTCATCATGATGACAAAAAACATAACCCGTACCGCCATGCCAATTCCGCTTGACAAGGTTGTATTTGGTAAGAATGCCCCCTCGGCATAGATACCATCCAAATGTCTGAATTTTGAGTTGTATATTCATATTCCAGATCTTCTTGTTGTTATCGACTGACATGATTGGCTAAATCAAAGCTCTATACATGGAATCCACTAAGAATTGTCGACTCCTAGTTAAATTCTACCGAAACTCAATGGTCCCTTGCGAATATTGCACCATTGCAAGACGTTGTAACAACGTGTTCCAAGATGCAAGCCTGGGGCCAATTAAGTCTCTTTTGAATGTCATATTCAGTGGAAAAGATTCTAACATAGTGGCCTTGTGATGAACAATGTTGTATAGAGTCAGATATGATCCCGGAGAGTAGAATTGCTCAGCCATCTTTCCTTCTAGAATCTAATTTTCGATCTATCCTTAATATTGAATGATCCAAATTAAAAAAGAATGTTTCTTCATAGCCAGCAGACCAACCCAAAAATGTGAGTCCCCAAGCTTCCATAAGACCCGGAACAAGGCATTTTGAGCCAATATATTTTCTTCTGGGGAGGGTTTGACGCACACCATTTTCTGTAAGTATCTTGAACAACCCTTTACCCAAGAGGGTGGTATTCTTAACCTCTAGGTCATATATACCTAGCCCGCCTTGTTATTTGGGACAGCCAATCACACTCCACTTAGCCAAACGGTATTATTTTTGCATCATCTCCTTGCCAAAAGAATCTCGATTGAAAATAATTCAATCTATTCAAAACTTCTTTATGAAGAAGGAAGAATGACATAATGAATAATACCATATTACTTACTACTGAATTTACTAGGATCAATCTTTCGTTCTGAGGTTGCATCCGCTTAACCTTTTTTGTAGTCTCTTCTCAACATATTTTCATGCAGCATTTGTAAGTCTTCAACGTATCGGAATACCCAAGTAGGTAACGTGAAACATGCCTTACCCACAACCAAATAATTCAGCATATAGACTAGCCTCGTTTTGGGACTCGCCAAAATAAAACAATTCGCTTTTATGAAAATTATTTTTAGACTCGAGAAAGTTGCACGAATGCTGCTAAAATTAATTTCAGATTTCTTGCTTTCCAGAAAGAGAATTGTATCATTGACATATTAAAGAATAGATATACCACCATCAACTAGATGAGGACTAATCCTCAATTTGGCCTTTATATTTGCGCGTTCAATCATGATAACTAACATATGAACCGCTATATTAAATATTATTGAAATAATGGGTCATCTTGTCTTACCATTTTCTCGTTTGGAAGTATCTACCAATATTATCATTGAATTTGATGTCTACACTACCTCCTAAAATAATACTCTGGATTAAGGCATGCCACTCTAGAGAGAATCCCTTCAGTCTAAGAATCTTCTAGAAAAATACCACTTAACTTTATCATAAGATTTCCTATAATCCATTTTCAATATAAGAGCACTTGATTATCGTCATTGTGTCTGATAGTTCTTAGAGCATCGCTAACAGAGCCCTTAAAAGGGGCAAACCCTTAAAATAACCGTCTATATAAGGGTTGGAGGGGGAAATTGGCGTAGAACAGAACCCTCAAATGACGTGATCCATAAATTTTTTTGAGGGCTGACCTAAAAACGGCCCTTCGACCTGTACAAACGCGGGTTGGGAGGCTAACCCGCACGCCAGCCTGCACTCGGGAGAAGAATAGGGTGCGTTGAAGTTTTAGCTCTAGTCGCGCACACTTCCTCTTCCCCTTCCGCGTGCGCCACCCCTGGATCTCGCGCCACCGCCGCCTCCGCTAGCCACCCGATTCGGCTCCCGCTGCCCTTGCCTAGCCGCCCCAAAAGGTCAGGCACCCTGCCCGGCTGTCGCCACTCCGTGTCGCGCCCCGCATCCAAGCTCCGCCACCACTGCATCAAGGATGAACTCGAGCGAGCATCGGCTCGAGGACGATTTGTCCGATTGGTCATCGTCGGATGATTCTGACCTCGAGGATCTGCTCGAGGATGATGATTGTGAGACTGCCATTGTCCTCCTCCCCGTCAAGGATCACGAGGACCGCGCCAAGCTGCTGGATCGGAGGCGTGGGTCGGTGATGGGTCGCACATACATCTAAAGCAAACGCTTCCTCGGCCATGCCACCTTGATGGAGGATTACTTCGCAGAGGTACCAACATATCCGCCGCATCTTTTCCGTAGGAGGTACCGAATGCACCATAGCTTGTTCGTCAAAATTGTCAAACTGTTGAGGCCAATTCGACATACTTCAAGCAACGGCGCAACACTGTCGGCGACCTAGGATTTAGCACCTACCAAAAGATCTCGGCTGCCATGCGAGTGATTACCTATGGCGCCCCATGCGGTTGATGGAGATAAATGAAAAAAGGGGATGGTTGGGCATGCTTGCTGGTATAGATCGCATGCATTGGACTTGGAAAAATTATCCAAAATCATGGCATGGCATGTATTGTGGAAAAAGCCATGATGCTACCATTGTGCTCGAGGCAGTTGCTTTGTAGGATTTGTGAATTTGGCACTGTTTTTTAGGCTATCCGGAACACTCAATGACATCAATGTGTTATAAAGATCCCATTTGTTTGCAAACCTTGTGGTTGGAGAGGCACCTACTTTCAATTATAAGGTCATGGATCATGAGTACACAATGGGATATTATCTAGCCGATGGCATATATCCGAATGGGCAGCTTTTGTGAAGTCTATTAAAGATCCCCAAGATCAACAAGAAGCTATATTTGCCAAGGCGCAACTTTAGCTTAGCATTGTCTATTAAAGTATCAACACATGTGTTGAGGTCGATCCTCATTGCATGCTCAGATTTCTTAGCAACCCAATCAATAGTGACTTTAGTGTTATCACCATAGGAAATACAAGTGTGCACTCCTCTCATTTTCCTAATGCAAAATGTTTTCTCATGGGCAATAGATGAGGATGTCAAGTAGAATGGGCAACTAGTTGTGTCCCGCTCACTGCAATGGACTATAATCCACTCGCTGTCATTTCTCCAGTACTTAAAATTTCATAGTTGGGCTATGTGATAAGTCCTAAGAGCCCTCCTGAATTGGTAAACATCCTTGAAGCACAGCTTCAATGCAAATTGTTCATGTGGGTAAGTTCTTATCTCATCATACCAAACTATTTTCTTTGGCTTATTTAGCTTTCTCTTACTACCAGTGGATAGCTTAATTTTCTTCATAAAACCATCATCATCACTATCTCCTATGTCACCAGGGTTGCTGTCTGATACGTTGGAAACGTATCTATAATTTTTGATGCTCCATGCTTGTTTAGTATCTACTTTGCTCTACTTGTCCACACTTTGAGGTGCTTTTTACATGTTTTCTGGTACTAACCTATTAACAAGTTGCAACAGTGACAGATGCTTGTTTTTTGCTATTTTTGGTTTCAGAAAATTTAGTAAAGAAATATTCTCGGAATTGGACGGGACAAACGTCAAAGTCAATTACTTTTCGTGGGAAACAAGAAGTCTATAGGGGAGACGAGGAGGCGTGCCAGGGCGGCTAAACCCCCTAGGCGCGGGTGGGCCGTACCTCGCTCCTGGGTAGGATTTGACCCCTCTGGCCGCCGTCTCGGCCTCCCCCTTCGCCTATAAGAATCCCCCGATGCAGAAACCCTGAGCACCCGATCAAATCTCCACGAAACCGTCTGTAGCCGCCGCCACCATCTTCTCTAGATCGGGGGGGCTCTGAAGTTCTTCCCGGCACCCTGCCGGAGGGGAGATCATCCTGGAGGCCTTCTCTCCGGTATGATGCGTGAGTAGTTCCACCTTGGACTATGGGTCCATGTAGTAGCTAGATGGTTGTATCTCCTCCTTTGTGCTTTTATGTATAGATCTTGTGAGCTCTGTTCATGATCAAGATCTAATCTATTTGTAATCATGCATGTTGTGTTTGCAGGGATCCGAAGGTGAGATTATTATGTTGGTTTGATTAATGGTTTTGTCTGTATGATTCTATCATGTATGTGTTGTTTGTGATCTTGCATGCTCTCCATTGTTAGTAGCTATTTTGGCCAAGTAGTTGCTAGTGACTCCAAGAGGGGGTATTTATGCTCGATAGAGGGTTCATGCCTCTACTTTCCAAGGGAAGTGATAGCAATCTCTTCGGTTGTAGATGTGTTGTTGCCACTAGGGAGAAAACAACGGTCTCTTGTTCATGGAACATGTGGACTGTTTACCTTACACACTTTGCTTAAAGCAGTTGTATGTTTTTTGCAACTTAATACTGGAGGGGGTTCGGATAATAACCTGAAGGTGGACTTCTAGTCATAGATGCAATTGGATGGCGGTCTATGTATCTTGTTGTATTGCCCAATCGAATCTCATAGGATCTTTCTGATTAGTAATTGCATTGTTATGCCTTGCTCAGTTCCTGTCAATTGCCCTGCTATAATTTGTTTACCCTTCATGCCATGTTGTTTATCTAAGGAGAGCACCTCTAGTGAACTATGGACCCCGGTCCAATCTTTACCATTGATACATTTTCCACTATTACTTGTTTACTTGTTGCAAACCATTACCTTCCACACCATAAGTTTAATCCTTTGTTACAGCAACCAGTGAGATTGACAACCTCACTGTTAGTTGGGGCAAAGTCTTGAGTTTGTGTTGTGTAGGTCTCTGTGTTGCTTGCAACACCTATGTGACGTTTCCTTCCTCCTACTGGTTCAATAACCTCGGTTTCTTACTGAGGGAAGACTTGCTGCTGTACTGCTTCACACCCCGCTCTTGGGGTTCCCAACAGGCTCACATAATCTGTGCAAGCCATCAAGCTTTTCTGGCGCCGTTGCCGGGGAGGCTAAGGACGTCTTCATAAGGGGATTCCTTCACTTCCTGTCTCTTCACTTTGTTTTTAGTTTGCTTTGTTTCTTTTTCTTGGTTTTGTTTGCCTCTTTCCAAAAAACCCAAAAAATAATAGTCTAGTTTTGTTTGCTTGCTTTATTAAAAAACACACAAAAATTAGTTCCTGCTCTAGCTACTGCTGCTGTTTTTGGCTTGCCCACCTTTGCCAAAATGAACTCTGCTGAGAACACCAAGTCGTGTGACTTCACTAGCACCAACAACAATAATTTCCTTAGCACACCTATTGCTCCACCTGCTCCTGATGCTACCTTTTATGAAATTAAGCTGCCTTATTGAATCTTGTGATGAGAGAGCAATTTTCTGGGAAAGAATGAAATCTTTGGTTAAAAATTGCCCTACTCATGGAGTCACTGCTTGGATGATTATCCAAACTTTTTATACAGGTTTGAACTTCTCCGCAAGAAATCTGTTGGATTCAGCTGCTGGAGGTACCTTTATGGACCTCACTTTGGGTGCTGCAACAAGTATCCTTGATAATATGATGGTTAACTACTCTGAATGGCATGTTGACAGAGCTCCACATGGTAAGAAGGTAAATTCTGTTGAGGAAACTGTAGGGGTTCGTAGCATGGAAAACAAAATTTTCTACCGCATACAAACAAACAAGACAAGATCTATCTACTAGATTGTAGCAATGAGTCGATGGAATAACTCACCCTCGAAGATTCCAAAGTGTTTAACGAGAGAGGATTCTCGTGGGTGATGTAGTCGTACTCTTGCCGATCTCAAGATCATGTAGACGATCCTTCCGGCGCTGCGTTCCGGCAGCGCTTCCGCAGTCGGTCACACGTTCGGTACTCGATGAAGACCTTCCTCTCCCTTGTTCCAGCAGGCAGCGGAGGTTGTAGCACTCTCCTCGCGATTCCGGCAGCACGACGGCGTGGTACCGGAAGTAGAGGGGAGATGTCGCAGGGCTTCGCCTCAAGCCGGAGCGAGTATGGTGGACTATGAGAGAGGCCTCGGTGATCTAGGGTTTAGACACACCAAGGAGAGAGGGCTAGGCCAGCGGCTAGGGCTTGGAGAAAGCCCCAAGTTGGCGGCTAGGGTTTGCCCTAGGGCGGCGGCGGCTGCAGGAGGGTCGGCGGCTAGGGCTAGGGTTTTGGGTGGTGGAGGTGTAGGTCTAGAGGGGCAGCCCTGCCCCTCCTTTTATAGGTGGGAGGGCGCGGCCAAGGGGAAGGGAGTCCTCCCCCAACTCGGCCTCCAAGGCCGGCGCTGGAGGGAGAGGAACTCCTCCCCAAGTAGGTTTCCTACTCTCCCTCCACCAAGCAAACTTGTCGTTTGACTTTTCAAATTGGCGTTTGACTTTTCAAACTAGGATTTGATTTATCCCTTTATTTTGCTCAGCGATGACACCTAGTACATGATGCAACCATTCCAACTTGTTATGGCACATTCATGTACCCTTCCCCTCCGGAGTGCCGGACCTTCCGGAACCTTCTAGAACATTCCCGATGAAAACACCGGAACCATTCTCCAACCCCGAAACAGGACTTTCCTTATATGAACCTTATTCTCCGGACCATTCCGGATCTCCTCGTGATATCCCGGATCCCATCCGAGACTCCGAACAACATTCGGTCTCTTACTCATCATTCCATAACTACTCAACAACATCGAATCCTTAAGTGTGTCTCCCTACGATTCGTGAATTATGCGGACATGATCGAGACACTTCTCCGATCAATAACCAATAGAGGAATCTGGAAATTCATATGGTTCTCACATATTTCTACGATTACTTTGTGATCGAATGAACCACTTACATACGATACCAATTTCCCTTTGTCTCACGATAGTTTACTTATCCGAGGTTTTGATCGTCGGTATCTCTACATACCTAGTTCAACCTCGTTACTGATAAGTACTCTTTTCTCGTTCCCGTGATATGTGATCCCTTGTGAGCTAGTCACATGCTTGCAAGCCAATTGGATGACATTCCACCGAGAGGGCCCAGAGTATATCTATCCGTCATATGGATGGACAAATCCCACTCTTGATCCATGTGTCTCAACCAATACTTTCCGAACACTCAATGCCACCTTTATAACCACCCAGTTACGGTGTGGTGTTTGATGTCATCAAAGCATCCTTCCGGTGATGGTGATATGCATGATCTCATGGTTGAAGGAATTAGGTTACTATGTATCAGAAAGCATATAGCAATTGAACTATTAAAATGACTTGATCTTTATGCTACGCTTATCTATAGGAGTATGTCCATCATATCATTCTCCTAACGATATGATCTTGTTGTTAATAACATCTCAATGTTCATGATAGGAAAACCACAATCATTTATTAACCAACAAGCTAGTATTATAAAGAGGCTTTACTAGGGACTCTAATTTAGTTTACAAATCACACAAGTATTAATGTTTCCTTGTTAATACTATTATAACATGAATGTAAACATTTATCATAAACACAAAGATATAATAATAACTACATCTATTATTGCCTCTAGGGCATATCTCCAACAGTCTCCCACTTGCACTAGAGTCAACTAATCTAGATTACATGGTAATATACCGAACACCCATGGCAGTTTGGTGTGGGTCATGTTTTGCCCTCGGGAGAGGTTTAGTCAACGGATCCGCCACATTCAGATCTGTGTGTACTTTGCAAATCTTTATTTCACCATCTTGAACATGTTCTCGAATAGCGTGAAAACGTAGCTTGATGTGCTTCAGCTTCTTGTGTGACCTTGGTTCTTGCGCATTGGCTATGGCGCCCATGTTATCACAGTAGATAGACATTGGGTCCAGCGCACTTGGAACCACACCGAGCTCTATAATGAACTCCTTCATCCATATCGCTTCTTGTGAAGCCTCCGAAGCAGCTATGTATTCCGATTCAGTTGAAGATCTCGCCACAATGCTTTGCTTTGCACTCCTCCAGCTAACTGCTGCACCATTCAAAGTAAATACGTATCCAGATTGAGATTTAGAATCATCCGGATCGGTGTTCCAACTAGCATCGGTGTAACCATTAACAACGAGATGTTCATCACCTCCATAAGAAAGAACCATATCCTTAGTTCTTCTCAAGTACTTAAGGATGTTTTTGACCGTTGTCCAATGATCCACTCCTGGATCACTTTGATATCTGCTAGTCAAACTAACAGCATATGCAATGTCGGGTCTAGTACATAGTATGGAATACATTAGAGATCCTATGGCTGAGGCATAGGGAGTCTTATTCATCCTTTCTCTATCTTCTGTCGTTGCTGGACTTTGAGTTTTACTCAAGGTCATATTGGGCAACATGGGCAAGAACCCTTTCTTGCTATCTTCCATTCCAAACCTCTTTAGAACTTTGTCCAAATATGTACTTTGTGACAATGATATTAGGCGTCTCAATCTATCCCTATAAATCTTTATGCCTAATATGTAAGCTGCTTCGCCAAGATCTTTCATTGAAAAACTATTATTCAAATATTCCTTGACACTATTAAGAAGGTCTACATCATTCCCAATCAACAATATGTCATCTACATATAGTATTAAGAATGCTACAGAGCTCCCACTCACTTTCTTGTAAATACAAGCTTCTCCATAAGTTTGTATAAAACCAAAACTTTTGATTACCTTATCAAAACGTTGATTCCAACTTTGGGATGCTTGCTTCAATCCATATATGGACCATTGAAGTTTTCATACCTTGTTAGCATCTTTAGGATCGACAAAACCTTTGGGTTGCATCATATACAACTCTTCATCAATGTCTCCATTGAGGAACGCTGTTTTGACATCCATCTGCCATATCTCATAATCATAATATGCAGTGATTGCTAACAAAATCCTCACAGACTTTAGCTTTGCTACTGGTGAGAAAGTCTCATCGTAGTCAACTCCTTGAATTTGTCGAAACCCTTTTGCGACAAGTCGAGCTTTATAGACAGTAACATTACCATCAGCATCTGTTTTCTTCTTGAAAATCCATTTGTTCTCGATAGCCTTCCGGCCGTCCGGTAAGTCCACCAAAGTCCATACTTGGTTTTCGTACATGGATCCAATTTCGGATTTCATGGCTTCTTGCCATTTATTGGAATCTGGGCTCATCATCGCTTCCTCATATGTCGTCGGGTCATTGGTGTTGTCCACCAACATGACACTCATAACGGGATCATACCAATCAGGAGTGGTACGAGTTCTCGTTGACCTGCGAGGTTCTGTAGCAACTACAACCGAAGTTTCATGATCATCATCATTAGCTTCCTCTCTTATTGGTGCAGGCACCACAGGAACTTCTTCTGGTGCTGCGCTACTCGCAAGTTCGAGAGAAGGTTCGACAACCTCATCGAGTTCTACTTTCCTTCCAGTCACTTCTTTCGAGAGAAATTCCTTCTCTAGAAAGGATCCATTCTTGGCAACGAAGATTTTGCCTTCGGATCTATGATAGAAGGTATACCCAATAGTTTCCTTTGGGTATCCTATGAAGACGCATTTTTCCGCTTTGGGTTCAAGCTTGTCCGGCTGTAACTTCTTTACATAGGCTTTGCAACCCCAAATTTTAAGGAACGACAATTTAGGTTTCTTCCCAAACCATAATTCATACGGTGTCGTTTCAACGGATTTAGATGGTGCCCTATTTAAAGTGAATGCGGCTGTTTCTAATGCATAACCCCAAAATGATAGCGGTAAATCTGTAAGTGACATCATAGAACGAACCATATCTAAGAGAGTTCGATTACAACGTTCGGACACACCGTTACGCTGTGGTGTTCCCAGCGGTGTCAATTGTGAAAGTATTCCGCATTTCTTCAAATGCTCGCCAAACTCGTAACTTAGATATTCACCTCCATGATTAGAACGTAGAAATTTAATCTTCTTGTTACGTTGATTCTCCACCTCACTTTGAAATTCCTTAAACTTCTCGAAAGTTTCGGACTTATGTTTCAGGAAATAGATATACCCATATCTACTCAAGTCATCCGTGAAGGTAAGAACATAACGATAACCACCGCGCAATGCTACACTCATTGGACCACACACATCGGTATGTATGATTTCCAATAAGTCCGTAGCTCACTCCATCATACCAGAAAATGGAGTCTTAGTCATTTTACCCATCAGACATGCTTCGCATCTTTCAACTGATTCGAAATCAAGTGATTCAAGAAGTCCATCGGAATGGAGTTTCTTCATACGCTTCACTCCAATGTGACCAAGATGACAGTGCCACATATAAGTCGAGTTATCGCTCAATTTCAAATGTTTAGCTTCAATGTTATTAATATGTGTATTTCCACTATCGAGATTCAATAAGAATAGACCATCTATCAAAGGTGCATGTGCATAAAACATATTACTCATATAAATCGAACAACCATTATTCTCGGACTTAAACAAGTAACCGTCTCGCAATAAACAAGATCCCGATATAATGTTCATGCTTAACGCAGGCACCAAATAACAATTATTTAAGTATAAACTAATCCCGATGGTAGATGAAGAGGTAGTGTGCCGACCGCGATCACATCAACCTTTGATCCATTTCCTACGCGCATCGTCACCTTGTTCTTCGCTAGGTTCCGTTTATTCTGCAGCACCTGTTTCGAGTTACAAATATGAGCAACCGAACCAGTATCAAATACCTAGGCACTACTACGAGTACTAGTGAGATACACATCAATAACATGTATATCGGATATACCTTTCTTCTTGATGTTGCCGTTCTTCAAATCCTCCAAGTACTTTGGGCAATTCCGCTTCTACTGACCTTCTCCTTTGCAGTAAAAGCACTCAGTATCAGGCTTAGGTCCAGCCTTGGTCTCCTTCGTCGGTGCGGTAACTTTCTTACCACCCTTCTTGAAGTGTCCCTTTTGCTTAGACTTGCCTTTCTTGAATTTGGTGGTCTTATTGACCATCAACACTTGGTGCTCTTTCTTGATCTCCACTTCTGTAGAGTTTAACATGGAGAAGAGTTCTAGCAACTGCTTGTTCATGCTTTGCATATTGTAGTTCATCACAAAGTTGTTGTAACTTGGTGGTAGTGATTGGAGGACACGGTAAATCCCCAAAGCATTAGGAATCACTATACCCAAGCTTCGGAGTTTGTTTGCGTGCCCAGACATCTTAAGCACATGCTCACTGACGGAGCCGCCCTCTTCCATCTTGTAGTTAAAGAACTTTTCAGAAGCCTCATAGCTCTCAACTGTCGCATGAGTCTCAAATATCAGTTTGAGTTCACGGACAATATCATGTGGGTCTGAATTCTCAAACCTTTTCTGAAGCTCCGATTATAAACCATACAAGATAGCACACTGAACTGTGGAGTACTGAGTCTTCTGAGCGAGGTAAACATTCTTTACTTCATCGGTAGCAATAGCTGCAGGCGGGTCACCCAGCGGTGCATCCAGCACATAGGTCAAATTACCAGCATTGAGGACAATCCTCAAATTGCGGAACCAATCCGCGAAGTTGCTTCCATTGTTTTTCAACTTTTCTTTCTCTAGGAACGCATTAAAATTGATGGTAGGGGCCGCCATTGATCTACAACATATTTGCAATAGTTTAGACTAAGTTTATGACAAACTGAGTTCTAATTAATAGTTAAATTAATCTAGGTGAACTCCCACTCAAAACAATATCTCTCACATTGTTTTAGTGATCACACGAACCAAATCCACCACATCAAAACCGATCATCATGAGAGTTGATGTAGCTTCAATGGCGAACAATCGACATGTTCATCATATCTACTATATGATTCATGCTTTACCTTTCAGTGATCCGTGTTCCGAGACCATGTATGTACATGCTAGGCTCGTCAAGATCAAACCTTAGCTTCCGCATGAGCAAATCTGGCTTGCTTACATTGTATACACTTGCAGAATCTAACACACCCGATCATCACGTGGTGCTTCGAAACAACAAGCTTTAACAACGGTGCTTACTAAGGATGAACACTTTAGAACTTGAAATTCATGTGCATGAGGGATCATCTTATAATGCTACCGTCGTTAACTAAGCAATACAAGATGCATAAAGGATTAACATCACATGCAATTCATAATATGTGATATGATATGGCCTTTCTTCTTTGTGCTTCCGATCTCCATCTTCAAGCACGAACATGATCTCCATCATCACCGGCATTGCATCAAGGTCAATGACGCTGCTCCATAATTGTCGTCCACCAGCTTCAACTATTACAACTACTTTGAATAGACACGCGGGTCTTAACAAAAAATAAAGACAACCATATGGCTCATGCTGGTTGCCAACTTACAATAATGAACATTGCATACATCAAATATAATCACAATCATGGCCATATCACATCACAGCACACCCCTGCAAAACAAAGTTAGACGCCTCTAATTTCTTTGCATATTTTACGTGGTTTGGGGCTTTTAATAAGTGTCGATCTAACTTACGAACAAGAACCACAACGTTGATGTTTGAACTATCAAGTGCTTGTTGTAAATTGGATCTATACTATAATGGGAGAGACAGACACCCGCAAAGCCACTTATGCAATACAAGTTGCATGTTGAGTGTGGAGCAAGTCTCATGAACGATGTCATGTAAGGTTAGCTCGGGCCGCTTCATCCCATCATACCGCAAGATGCAAAGTACACAAGAAGCAATTGATAATAAAAGCATCACCGCCCATAATGACCATTGTGTTCTACTCGTGCAACAGATCTACATATAGACACGGCTCTGATACCACTATAGGGGTTCGTAGCATGGAAAACAAAATTTTCTACCGCATACAAACAAACAAGCCAAGATCTATCTACTAGATCGTAGCAACGAGTTGATGGAATAACTCACCCTCGAAGATTCCAAAGTGTTTAACGAGAGCGGATTCTCGTGGGTGATGTAGTCGTACTCTTGCCGATCTCAAGATCGTGTAGACGATCCTTCCGGCGTTGCGTTCCGGCAGCGCTTCCACAGTCGGTCACACGTTCGGTACTCGATGAAGACCTTCCTCTCCCTTGTTCCAGCAGGCATCGGAGGTTGTAGCACTCTCCTCGCGATTCCGGCAGCACGACGGCGTGGTACCGGAAGTAGAGGGGAGATCTCGCAGGGCTTCGCCTCAAGCCGGAGCGAGTATGGTGGACTATGAGAGAGGACTCGGTGATCTAGGGTTTAGACACACCAAGGAGAGAGGGCTAGGCCGGCGGCTAGGGCTTGGGAAAATCCCCAAGTCGGCGGCTAGGGTTTGCCCTAGGGCGGCGACGGCTGCAGGAGGGCCGGCGGCTAGGGCTAGGGTTTTGGGTGGTGGAGGTGTAGGTCTAGAGGGGTAGCCCTGCCCCTCCTTTTATAGGTGCGAGGGCGCGGCCAAGGGGAAGGGAGTCCTCCCCCAACTCGGCCTCCAAGGCCAGCGGTGGAGGGAGAGGAACTCCTCCCCAAGTAGGTTTCCTACTCTCCCTCCACCAAGCAAACTTGTCGTTTGACTTTTTAAATTGGTGTTTGACTTTTCAAACTAGGATTTGATTTATCCCTTTATTTTGCTCAGCGATGACACCTAGTACATGATGCAACCATTCCAACTTGTTATGACACATTCATGTACCCTTCCCCTCCGGAGTGCCGGACCTTCCGGAACCTTCTATAACATTCCCGATGAAAACACCGGAACCATTCTCCAACCCCGAAACAGGACTTCCTTATATGAATCGTATTCTTCGGACCATTCCGGATCTCCTCGTGATATCTCGGATCCCATCCGAGACTCCGAACAATATTCGGTCTCTTACTCATCATTCCATAACTACTCAACAACATCGAATCCTTAAGTGTGTCTCCCTACGGTTCGTGAATTATGCGGACATGATCGAGCCACTTCTCCGATCAATAACCAATAGAGGAATCTGGAAATTCATATGGTTCCCACATATTTCTACGATTACTTTGCGATCGAATGAACCACTTACATACGATACCAATTTCCCTTTGTCTCACGATAGTTTACTTATCCGAGGTTTTGATCGTCGGTATCTCTGCATACCTAGTTCAACCTCGTTACTGATAAGTACTCTTTTCTCGTTCCCGTGATATGTGATCCCTTGTGAGCTAGTCACATGCTTGCAAGCCAATTGGATGACATTCCACCGAGAGGGCCCAGAGTATATCTATCCGTCATATGGATGGACAAATCCCACTCTTGACCCATGTGTCTCAACCAATACTTTCCGAACACTCAATGCCACCTTTATAACCACCCAATTATGGTGTGGTGTTTGATGTCATCAAAGCATCCTTCCGGTGATGGTGATATGCATGATCTCATGGTTGAAGGAATTAGGTTACTATGTATCAGAAAGCATATAGCAATTGAACTATTAAAATGACTTGATCTTTATGCTACGCTTATCTATAGGAGTATGTCCATCATATCATTCTCCTAACGATATGATCTTGTTGTTAATAACATCTCAATGTTCATGATAGGGAAACCACAATCATTTATTAACCAACAAGCTAGTATTATAAAGAGGCTTTACTAGGGACTCTAATTTAGTTTACAAATCACACAAGTATTAATGTTTCCTTGTTAATACTATTATAGCATGAATGTAAACATTTATCATAAACACAAAGATATAATAATAACTACATTTATTATTGCCTCTAGGGCATATCTCCAACAGAAACTTCCTCTTTGAGTGAAAAGATTGATGTTATTATGGCTATGCTTGTTAATGGGAAAGCTCCTCTAGATCTTAATAGTGTTCCCTTAGCCTCTTTGGTTGCTCAAGATCAAGTTGATGTGAACTTCATTAGAAACAACAATTTTGGCAATAATACTTATGGTAACTATAGAGAGATCCACTAAGAATTTTATGCAGATGCAATATGAGCAAAATAAGATTTTCACTAAAACTATGGAGGAACGGTCTATCATATTGAAAAACATTAGCCATCAGCCTGAGAATCTGAATAGAGAAATTCCTAGTCTATAGTCAAAAAAATTGAGTGTTGAGAAAAATATATCCTCTTTGTCTGAAGCTCGGTCCTCCTTGATTAATAAAATGGCCGCTAAACCTAAAACTATGGAAAATACCTTTACTACTGCTCATGCCATACAAGTTACTATTGACGAAAATGTTAGGTTGTTAGCTCAACTTCATGCTAAGTGGGAAAGGGAAGCTGAAATTGATAGAAACAATAGTGTGTGCACCATCACCACTAAACCACAAGTAGTCCCTATTCCTCCTCCTACTATGCCTAAGCCTATTGAGCCTACTACTAGTGATGCCAAGTTTGAGATATTGATGGTTGCAATATTTCTGAAGTGATTATGTGCTTGCAAAAGCTTGCTAGAAGTCCTGATGCTAGTGATATGCATGTTGCCTTTACCAAATACATTACAGATGCTCTTGTTAATATTAAGGAAGAGAAGCTAAAACACAAAGCTTCTCTTCCTAGGAAAGTAGAAGATAGTTGGGAACCCATTATTAATATGCAAGTGAATGACTTTGACCTCAAAGCTTCATGTGATCTTGGTTCTAGTGTCTCTATTATGCCTAGGAAGATTTATGAAATGCTTGATTTGCCACCATTGTAAGATTGTTATTTAGATGTCCCACTCAATGATAATGCTAAGAAGAAACTCACGGAGAGTATTAATGATGTGCTCATTATGGTTAATAATGCTTATGTCCCTCTGGATTTCTATGTTTTGGATGTTGAATACAATGCTTCTTGTCCTATTACTTTGGGAAGACCTTTTTTTAGAACAGTTGGTGCCATCATTGATATGAAATAAGGCACCATTAAATATCATTTTCCATTCAAGAAAGGTATTGAACACTTCCCAATGAGAAGAGAGAAGTTGCTCTTTGCTCCCCCTTTGAAAGCAAGGTTTGATGTTAATGCTTCCTCATTTGAAAATACTTGATTCTTCTTGCTTCTTGTGCCTAACTTAAAGGCGTTAAAGAAAAGTACTTGTTGGGAGATAACCCAATAGTTTACTTGAGTCTTAGAAGTTATTACTTCATTGATGACCTCTCCTTATCCTTTTTGTTTGCTTTTTGTGCCAAGAATGATCTCTAATGAGAGGGAAGTAAGATTTGGGGAGTTGCTGTCTCGAAACAGATTTCTATCCTCCACCAAAAAAATCGTGAGGAGTCTCTATAACTCGGATTGAGCTCAATATTTATGAATAAATCCCCTAGTATGTTAGCTAACTTTCTTTAGTTCAACACGTTTTGATTTGAGCAATAGAAGATGTTCGAAAAAATCGATTTCTACCTGCTGGTCTGTTTTGACAGATTTCTGTCATTATTTGCATTTGCTTCTTATTGATTCCTTTTTTAGTTCTCTTTAGGTGAATTGAGATTTTTGAAGGAGTTACTACAGTAGCTTGTGTTTTTAGTGAAAAGCCTTGCTGTTCCAAAGCTTTGCCAGAGGTCTAATATCTTTTGAATACACTAATGTTGCTAATGAAGATTGTGTGAAGTTTTGTATGAAGGAAAAATTTCAGGTGTGGAGAGAGAATGATGCAATGAGATGAAGAATGGAAAAAAGCTTGGGGATTCCACCATGGTGTCACCCCAAGAAATATACAAGAGGTACAAGCGTCAAAGCTTGGGGATGCCCAAGGCATCCCCTTCTTCATCAATAAAAAGCTCAGGTATGTCTAGACACTTCGTTTTTATTGTTTCATGCACAGTTGTGGTGTTCTTGAAGCGTCTTAGTTTTTGTTTTCTTTGCTTAGGTTGTTTAGTTTGCTTGAAGAAAGTAGTTTGGACCCCCGTTCTCGCTGTGTTGTTTTTCAAATAAGTTGCTTGGTGTTGGAAAGGAGTAGTAAGTTCTTGCTTGAAGTGCAAGAGGAGCTTGCATTGACTGTGACTTAGACTTTAGCATGACATGCTAGGTGTTGTTTTAGCATTATGCTTAGTGATTATTGATGTAGCATGTCTTGTTCCAAACAATTGGGATTGCTTAGTGTGCCTTGAAGAAATTATGCGTTGTTTTAGCATGCAAAAGCATAGTATTATGGTATTCTCCTTTGATGATTTGCTTGGGTTGACTTGGCACATGCTCACACCATGTTATGACTATCACAAGTCACCATTAGCCTCTATGATCATTTAGTCCTTGACTTGTAGTACCACTCTTTGCTTTGATTAGTATGCTTTGTTGCACTGCATGTTTATGGCCATTATGCTCTCTTAGTTGGTTGCTCCCAGTCTTTTGCTAGCCTCCACTTGTATGAGTAAGTTCTACTCATGCCTGCAACTCCCAAGAAACCAAGTTATTCCAAAGTGTCCACTATAAACTTCTATGCATGGTGTGTTACACCATTCCAATTATATTCTTGTTTTCATTTATCTTCCAATTAAAAAGTATTTTGTTATGTGGAAGCTTAGTGATTAAAGCCCTCACAAACTTGATGGCACACTTTATATTCTTTGCCCCTAATAAACTTGAACCATTGTGTCGTCTATGTTGTATATGCTTGCACTTATACATTGGAATTAGCAGAACCGTGTTATCACGGGGAACGTTTTTAACATTGCACTTGTACTCTGTACACAGTTGATATCATGCTCTTTGTCTATGGATGTCACTGGTGTGAAATAAAGAGGGAACTTGTAAGTCCATGGAGTTTGTATCCTGTGTTAGAGAAACGCCTAGGCCGCTAGCCTAAGCCATGCCTAATCATGATGGAAATTTGCAGCATCACCATAGTGAGCCATCTATGAAGCATCCTCAATAAAATGCTATGCATATGGTAAATAAAAAGATCACTGAGATGCTCATTGTCTGCTTGCCTTGTCATTTTGGTTATGGTAAAGCTCCTGTACCATGTGCAAGGGGTACCCCGTTGGCATTTCTCAATGATATGCAAATACTTATAATGACAAGAACTTACTTGTGACCAAAGTTGAGTAGCATGAGGAGTGGCCCTCATATTCAAGGGACATGAGATTGCCAACTTATATTTTGTCAAGCATATACTCCATCTTTGTGCACTTTAACCTTAATCATCTCAAGATGCCTATGATAGGGGCAATGAGGGCTCAAAGCTAGTAAGTACCATCATCTTTTGGAAGCTCTTTATGACTTGTAATCCCTGCTTCCCTCTAAGAAGGGACCTTTATCCCACTTCCAAGTTGAGTCAGTAAACCTACTTCCTCTCTATCTCCAGCAAGCTTTTGAGTTGTTGTGTTTCAAGCATTCATATGGTGATTTATTCAATCATGTTCTTTATATTCCTTGTTTGCACAAAACTCTTATCTATTGAGTATTACTTTGAAAGCCTTCACTTGTGAAAAACCTTTTTGAGCAAAGAGTGCTCCTGTTTTGAAACTTCTACAAAAATCTTTTGTGAAACTGTTTGCCAGGTGTTCTCTGACCAAGAACAAGTTTGCCAATTCCAATTATGATTATGCATCTCTTTTGTGACTGTTGTACTTGGTTGCAAGCTAAGTTATATAATGGTGAGTTGCTTTCTTCTATGAGTTGTGCAATGGTAAGTGTGATGCTTCTTGTTCGTATTCTTTTATTGACACTTCACTCCATAAACCTGTGGACATGTTTACTAAGCTTAGTTTTCTCTTGGGGACAAGCGAAGTCTAAGCTTGGGGAGTTGATATGCCCAATTTGCATCACCATTCTATATCATAATTTACCTCTATTCATTTATATTTGTCTTATTATGAGGTATTACTTATGGCTTTTCATCTATTTATGCATGTTGGATGATTCTTGGAGGATGGACTATCGGAGTCTGGATTTTGATGGAAAAGAAAGTGTTTCGGTGCAATTTCGCAAAGATCAGAAAAATACCAGAAAAATATGGAAACATATTATTTTCCAAGATGAAGAAGGAAGCCAGAAGGAGGAGCGAAGAGGGGCCTCAGGGAGGGCCACACCCCCTAGGCGCGGGCCCACCTGACCCCGCGCCTAGGTCAGGTGTGGCCCACCTGCCCGGCCTCCGACTCTGCCCCTTCGCCTATATCTTCCCTACGGAACCCTAAGCCTTGGGGAGCGACCACAAATAGATTTCCGCCGCCTCTGGGGGGCGGAAAACACTGAGAGAGAAAGATCTCTCCAGCAGACAGATTTCTGCTAGGGGAATTCCTTCTCGGAGAGGGGAGACCGTTGCCATCAACACCATCGTCAAGCTAGGCTTCATCGGGATCATCATCATCATAATCCACACCATCATCTCCACCAACACCATCATCACCACTCCGTCCTGCTGTAACAGTTGTGTTGGATATTGCTTTAGTTCTTATGGGAAACTTTCCCGGTGTTGATTACTATTGTAGTTGATGCTTGTGAGTGGAACCATTGGTTTATTATTTATGTTCATATTGTTATCCATTACCATATCATCTTTGATCTTGATCCATATGATGTCTCGTGAGTAGTTCGTTGTGTTCTTGAGGACATGGGAGAAGTCATGTTGTTAGTAGTGAATCTATGATGAGTTATTATTCAATGGTTTAGTATTTAAGTTGTGGTGCTATTCTTCTAGTGGTGTCATGTGAACGTCGACTACATGATACTTCACCATTTATGGGACTAGGGTAATGCATTGTGTATTTGGCTACTAATTGTGGGGTTGCCGGAGTGACAGAAACCTGAACCCCCGTTAGGACACCTTTGCACAAGGGAGCGTAGGATCTCAGAGTGTAAGGCTGTGGTTAGATTTGTATCTTAATTACTTTCCTGTAGTTATGGATGTTTGCAGGGGGTTTAATCACAAGTATGTATTAGTCCAAGTAAGGTCGGTACATTAGCACAGGTTCACCCACACAACACTTACAACACCAGAGAAGAGTACTCAGCTATTTGAAGAGAAAGCACTTGACAGAATTCCCATGTGTCCTCGAGAACGTTTGGTCCTTATAAGTATTTCCACCGGCTTGTCCTTTGCTAGGAAAGGATTGGGTCACTTGCTCCGTTTGTTCGTTGTCTTTATTACTTGCTCCTTGTTTTGTTGCCTTATCAGAAAACCACTAAAAATCCGTTTGCTAAGTATTCACAGGGATTTACTGCTCCATACCACTATTCAGCACCTTCTGCTCCTCGTTGGGATCGACACTCCTATTTATCGAAAGTACTACATACACCCCCTATACTTGTGGGTCATCAAGCCGCCACTCTGTGATCCGGTGAGGCCAGTGCTGTTGCTGCCACCGACTTGTCAGGACGAGGAGGAGAGCTAGAGGAGCCGTCTACGCCGCCAGTAAATGGATCCAAGCAGTCACCGCCGCCGGGGTCATGTGCGCTGCCGCCAGGATTCACTGTGCCATCGCTGGGGAGTGGTTCAGATAGTGAGATGTAGATGCGCGCGCACAGGGGGAACTAAAACCTAGACGACCGGTTCCCCCTATTCAAACAGCGAGCTAACGGTCGTGAACTCGCATCGTCGACGGCTTACCACGTCATACCGACAGGTGGGGTCGGCTGGTCAGAAATCTTGTCAAAATGCTCTCAAACGCAGTTTAGATCGAATTGCAAAGAACGGACCAAAACCTGATAGTTTTATGTCCCGAAAACATAAAGTGGTATGATATGGTAAATTTGGATAGTAAACTGGTAGTTTTATGCTATAAACTCCCACTAGATACATGTGCTTTAGAAAATACTAAATTTTTAAAACGGATGGAGTACATACCTAGTATTGTTTGCAGGTCGTGTAATCAAACTTGTTTGTCGTGGTACAGACCCACGGGTGAATTTTAGATTGATAAAGATGAGAAGGAGTTTCATGCTGGCCAAGGGGGTTAGTGTTGAACCAGTGCAAGTTTGGTTACCACTACCAGCTGGCTGGTGTAAACTAAACACAGTGTAAACTAAACACAGATGGATCCTTTGGAGTTAATGGGGAGACAGGTGCATGGATGATTGCTAGAGATGACAAAGGTGAAATCATATTTTCCTCTACCCATCGACTCTTTTCTTGCAGAGATGCTCTAGATGCGGAGCTGAAAGTAGTCATGAAAGGTTTATCGCTTGCTTTGCAATGGTACAACAAACCTATTATTATTGAAACAGACTGTTTGGAGATTATCAAGCTTCTGGAAAATGCAGGTGTTGATAGTTCAGTCAATACGACTATGATAGAGGAGATTAAAACCTTAATGAAGGTTCGTCAAATCTATATTACTCATATAAAGAGATGTTAGAACACTAATAGTCATTTTTTGGCAAATTATGCTAGAACGAATTCTCGCATGGCTGTGTGGCTTGCCTCGGGTCCTGAGGGTTTGTGGAGCATATGCTATCAATATTGTAATGCTTGATGTCTTTGAGTAATACAAGTATGATTCGCAAAAAAAGGAAGATATCCAGAAAAGAATGGGTCGCCTAGTATTATTTGCATGTCCTAATCATTTCTTCACTCTAATAAAACTTCTCTATCATGGTGTCGATCCACTTGTGCAGATTACATATGGATCAGATTGATTTGTAGATCAACATAGAAACCAGGCCAAGGCCAGACAATGGCTGTCTTGCTATCCGCCAACCGATCAAAAAGATCTAAACTGTTGAAAATATAAGCAAATTACCATAATATTTAATCCGAAATAAGCAATAATAAATCATGACTATAAATGCTGGAATTAATCTAATCATTTATACTAGCAGAATAGACGAACAGATCATATTCAACCAGAATAAGCAGATCACATCTATTCCAAGAGCTAGTACAAGAAACTGTAACAGAAACTGAACTAGATAGGAACAGATTACGTACGGTGCTGGAGGAGGAATCGGGTTCGTGTTCAGGTTGGGATTGAGGTTCGCGTTGACACCAGCGTCGTCAGCCATGGCGTCGATGTAGAGGCTGCTGATGTTCGGGAAGAAGTGGTCGGTCGACGTGATGCCCTCAGTAGTCGCGCAAACGCGCTCCCCAAAAACCTGATCGCCCCTCACCCGTACAGGTTCACGAGAGGCGGTGGTTCCAGAGGCCTACTGTCCCGTCGTCCGGTGCACGCCGGAAGAGGGGATGGAGAAGGTGTAGCGGCGGCGCAAGGTTCTGGAGGCAGAGAGATGTGTATTTTCTCATATTAGGGTTTTCGCCTAAGGGCGTAGCCCACGTCCGAGTAGTAACAGCCCACGTTTCCGGAAAGACCGGAAACGGCTGACAGAAAAATAACTCGCACAATAATTTTCCCGAGCAGCAAAAAGATAAGATCGGCACCATTCCGCAAACCGCGGCGCGCGCGCGTCGTGACGAGGCGAGGCGGGCGGCGGAGGAGGAGCGCGCGTGTATGCCACTCCTCTTCACTCTCTTTAGGAGGTAGTGAAACACTCCACTATATATATTGGTCCAACTCCCTCTAAACTAGCAAGGTGGGACTAAACTTTGGTGCCACCCCTTGCTAGGCATGAATGGGCCAAGAGAATTTCAGAATTTGTATTAGGCTATGGGCCAAGGCCCACACCCAAATTCCAACAATCCCCCACAAATTCTCATAGGCACATCTCATCACATCACATCAATCAGTTCCAGAGCATTGTTTATATACCGGTGCGAGGTGGAGACGGTTAAGTTGAACTTCCACTTAGAACTTCATGCTACACTAGATTGCAACTTGAATAGTGGACTATGCCTTGAACTACAAGTTTGGTGCACACTAGTTTCACATAAGGTCTAGACCGATACAGAGCTGCCGCGAAGCTTCTCCGCGGTTTGGAGCTTATGCGTCATACTCCATGGCCTTTCATGAGTTTATTAGAGAGCACCCAACTCTCACGGACTGCGACGTTTGACAGTCAGACTGATATAGGTGTGTTCTTCAAAAGATGTTCTGCAGGATAACATCTTTGCTTAAACAAGCCACTCAGAACACATTAAGGTAAATACCAACTTGCCATGCAGAATAGGAGAGTATTGCATCTATACGGAGTGGTAGTATGCTGTAAGGATACTCTCCTCCCAGTTGACCAACAGCTTGTCTCCCAACTCTACTTCATGGGATCTCCGATCACATAGAGCGGGTTACCACTGTGAGCAACTCAAAAAGTGGGTCTCAAACCCATCTCCCTCGATGCATTATCTATCACATTACGTGATAGACCCTTTGTGAAGGGATCTGCCAGATTTTTAGATGTTTGGATATAGTCCAATGCAATAATTAACTCCGGAATTTCTCATTTTCCTGACAGATTTCAATCTCCTCTTCACATGTCTTGATGACTTCATATTGTCCTTAGAACTGTTTATTTTTATGATCACAGTTTGATTATCACAGTTCATAAGGATTGCGGGTATTGGTTTTTCAACCACAGGTAAGTTCATCAAGAGTTCACGAAGCCACTCTGCTTCAACAGTGGCTGTGTCTAATGTTGTGAGTTCTGCTTCCATAGTTGACCTCGTTAAGATGGTCTGCTTGCAAGACTTCCAAGAAACAGCGCCACCACCAAGTGTAAACACATAACCACTCGTGGCCTTAGTCTCATCAGCATCAGAAATCCAGTTTGAGTCACTATACCCTTCAAGTACCCTTGGATACCCGGAGTAGTGAATCCCATAGCTCGCAGTGCCTTTCAAATAACGCAAAACCCTTTCAAGGGCCTGCCAATGAACATCTCCAGGATTTGAGACAAATCGACTTAACTTGCTTACAGCAAAGGAGATGTCAGGCCTCGTAGCGCTGGCTAAATACATAAGCGAGCCAATAATCTGAGAATATCTCAGCTGATCTTTAGCATCCTTAGGATCTCCCTGATTCTTTCGAACCAACACGCTAGGATCGTATGGTGTAGGAGAGGATCTACATTCGCTATACCCAAAACGACTCAAGATCTTTTCCACATAGTGAGACTGAAGCAGTGTTATCCCACCATCATCATCTTTCAGCAGCTTGATGTTCAATATCACATCAGCCACTCCTAGATCTTTCATCTCAAAACAACGAGATAGAAAGTCTTTGACCTCATTGATAACATTAAGATTGGTCCCGAATATCAGTATATCATCAACATACAGACATAAGATGACTCCCTCGCCCCCACCATGGCGATAGTACACACACTTGTCAGCTTCGTTTACAATAAAGCCTTCATCAGTTAAAGTCCTTTAAAACTTCTCATGCCACTTCTTAGGTGCTTGCTTAAGACCATACAGAGACTTCAGTAACTTGCACACCTTGCCTTGTCGACCATCTATCACGAATCCATCCGGCTGATCCATATAAATTTCCTCATCTAACTCTCCATTTAGGAAAGCCGTCTTAACGTCCATTTGATGAACGAGAAGATCATGCGACGCAGCCAAGGATAGCAGTACTCGAATAGTGGTCAATCTAGCCACAGGTGAATAAGTATCAAAGAAGTCTTCGCCTTCTTTCTGGGTATAACCCTTGGCAACAAGGCGTGCCTTATACTTCTCAATAGTACCATCAGGTCTAAGCTTCTTCTTAAACACCCACTTACATCCTACAGGTTTGCACCCATAAGGACGATCAGTAATTTCCCAAGTTCCGTTTGCTATGATGGAATCCATCTCACTGCGAACGGCTTCTTTCCAATAGTCAGCATCTTGAGATGCATAAGCTTCTGAAATAGAAGTGGGAGTATCATCCACGAGGTATACAATGAAATCATCACCAAAGACTTCGCAGTCCTTTGTCTCTTACTTCTGGTAGGAGCTCCACTGTTATCCTCCACAGGATTATCAGGGTGTTCTATCGAAATGGTGGGTTCAGGAATTGTGATTAATTCCTTACTAGATAAACTAGGCATCTCCTGATTTGATGAACTAGACGAATCTTTCATGGGAAAGATGTCTTCAAAGAAAGTCGCATCATTCGACTCCATGATTGTACCAACATGCATGTCAGATACCTGAGATAACTATCAAAAATCTATAGCCAATGCTATGAAATGCATATCCCAGAAAGACACAATCCACGGTTTTTGGTCCAAGCTTGCGCTTCTTGGGTATCGGCACATTCACTTTCGCCAAACAACCCCAAGTTCGTAAGTAGGAGAGTTTCAGCCTTTTCCTTTCCCATTCCTCAAATGGAGTAATGGTTTTGTTCTTTTTGGGAACACGGTTTAGGACATGACACGCAGTCTTTATCCCTCCCCCACCATTCCTTGGATAGACCCGATGTATCTAACATGGCGTTAACCAAATCAGTTAGAGTACGGTTCTTTCTTTCGGCCACCCCATTTGACTGAGGTGAGTAGGGAGGCGTCCTCTCATGGATAATACCATGCTCCGCACAAAAAGAATCAAATTCGTTGGAAAAATACTCTCCACCACGATCAGACCGAAGTCGCTTAATCTTTCGATCAAGTTGGTTTTCGGATTCAGCTTTATAGATTTTGAAGTGATTAAAAGCTTCATCTTTAGATTTCAGAAGATACACATAACAGTATCGAGTGGAATCATCAATTAAAGTCTTGAAATATCGCTTTTCACCTTTTGTCAACTCACCATTCATCTCACAAAGATCTGAATGTATTAGTTCCAGTGGTGCCAAATCTCGTACCTCGGCAGTCTTGTGAGACTTGCGAGGTTTCTTAGCTTGCACACATACTTGACACTTGGAACTTTTGACAGTAGTAAATTTCGGAATTAAATTCATATCGGCAAGGCGCGTCATGCACCCAAAATTAATATGACAAAGTCGTGAATGCCAAATATTGGATTCACTATCATTGCAAACATGATTAATAACTTGAGTACATAAGTCTGACAAAGATAAGCGGAACAAGACTCCGCACTCATAACCCTTTCCAACAAATTATCCACACTTAGAAATTACAACTTTATTGGACTCAAAGACTAACTTAAAACCAACTCGACACAGAAGAGATCCGCTGACGAGATTCTTATTGATTGAGGGAACGTGCTGCACATTCTTCAGCTGTACGATCTTCCCCGAAGTAAACTTCAGATCCACCGTACCAACACCTTGAACAGAAGCACGTGAGTCGTTTCCCATCAGCACGGAGCCAGCCCGTTCGACCTGATAAGAAGAGAACATGGAAATATCAGCACATACATGTATATTTGCACCAGTGTCTATCCACCAATCAGGTGAGTTACAAACTGAAAGAACAGTGGGAAATATACCGTACCCAGCATCCTTCATCTCAATATCACCAAGGACAACATTAGCGGACTTGCCACTATTTCCATGTGAACGCTTGTCAAAGCGATTGGGGCAGCTAGGAGCCCAATGATTAGGATCACCACAGACATGGCAAGATCCTTTCTTCTTATACTCAGTCTTCTTCTTGAAGTTGGTAGTCTGTGCGGCCTTGTTTTTGCCATCAAACATTCCTTTGCCATCAGACCTGTTCTTATTCTTGAACTTGTGGGACTGGAAGTTGTTTTTCTGCACTACATGTGCGCTAGAACTTCCATCAAAGCCTCGAGGACGTGTATCTTTTGCTCTCGCCTTTTCTTCAACATGAAGAGATCCGATGAGATCCGAAACAGAAAACTCCTGTCTCTTATGTTTCAGAGAGGTAGCAAAGTTCCTCCAAGAAGGAGGAAGCTTGGCAATAATGCCTCCGGCCACGAACTTGTCCGGTAAGTTACACTTGAACTGCTCGAGTTCTTTGGCAAGGGACTGTATCTCATGAGCCTGATCCACGATGGGACGGTCATCAGTCATCTTGTAGTCATAGAATTGCTCCATGATATACAGTTCAGGGCCAGCATCTGAAACACCAAACTTGGCGTCCAGTGCATCCCACGCATCCTTGCCATTATCAAATGACATATAGGTGTCAACAATGTTGTCACCAAGAATATTGAACAAAGCCCCCATAAACATGGTGTCGACTTTCTGAAACGCTTCCTCCTGAACAGGAGAAAGGTCTCCCTCAGGTTTGCCAAGAGTGGCGCTATAGCAGCCTAGGTTATTCAACCATAGAACTGCTCTCATGCGCCATCTCTTATAATTGACACTGTCAAAAGGAGGCGGCCTTGTAGCCGCGGCTAAACCAGTTGAATTCAGTTGCCTATAATCAGGTTTTTGGATTGTTGAAAATATAAGCAAATTACCATAATATTTAATCCGAAATAAGCAATAATAAATCATGACTATAAGTGCTGGAATTAATCTAATCATGTATACTAGCAGAATAGACGAACAGATCATATTTAACCAGAATAAGCAGATCACATGTATTCCAAGAGCTAGTTCAAGAAACTGCAACAGAAGCTGAACTAGATAGGAACAGATTACGTACGGTGCTGGAGGAGGAATCGGGTTCGTGTTCAGGTTGGGATTGAGGTTCGCGTTGACACCAGCGTCGTCAGCCATGGCGTCGATGTAGAGGCTGCTAATGTCCGGGAAGAAGTGGTCGGTCGACGTGATGCCGTCAGTAGTCACGCAAACGCGCTCCCCAAAAACCTGATCGCCCCTCACCCGTACAGGTTCACGAGAGGCGGTGGTTCCGGAGGCCTACTGTCCCGTCGTCCGGTGCACGCCGGAAGAGGGGATGGAGAAGGTGTAGCGGCGGCGCAAGGTTCTGGAGGCAGAGAGATGTCTATTTTCTCATATTAGGGTTTTCGCCTAAGGCCGTTTATATATAGGCGCCGGTCGGGTAAGACGTGGGGCGTAGCCCACGTCCGAGTAGTAACAGCCCACGTTTCCGGAAAGACCGGAAATGGCTGACAGAAAAATAACTCGCACAATAATTTTCCCGAGCAGCAAAAAGATAAGATCGGCACCGAGGCACAATTCCGCAAACCGCGGAGCGCGCGCGCGCGCGTCGTGACGAGGCGAGGCGAGGCGTGGTGAGGCGGGCGGCGGAGGAGGAGCGCGCGTGTATGCCACTCCTCTTCACTCTCTTTAGGAGGTAGTGAAACACTCCACTATATATATTGGTCCAACTCCCTCTAAACTAGCAAGGTGGGACTAAACTTTGGTGCCACCCCTTGCTAGACATGAATGGGCCAAGAGAATTTCAGAATTTGTATTAGGCTATGGGCCAAGGCCCACACCCAAATTCCAACAATCCCCCACGCATTCTCATAGGCACATCTCATCACATCACATCAATCAGTTCTAGAGCATTGTTTAGATACCGGTGCGAGGTGGAGACTGTTAACTTGAACTTCCACTTAGAACTTCATGCTACACTAGATTGCAACTTGAATAGTGGACTATGCCTTGAACTACAAGTTTGGTGCGCACTAGTTTCACATAAGGTCTAGACCGATACAGGGCTGCCGCGAAGCTTCTCCGCGGTTTGGAGCTTATGCGTCATACTCCATGGCCTTTCATGAGTTTATTAGAGAGCACCCAACTCTCACGGACTGCGACGTTTGACAGTCAGACTCATATAGGTGTGTTCTTCAAAAGATGTTCTGCAGGATAACATCTTTGCTTAAACAAGCCACTCAGAACACATTAAGGTAAATACCAACCTGCCATGCAGAATAGGAGAGTATTGCATCTATACGGAGTGGTAGTATGCTGTAAGGATACTCTCCTCCCAGTTGACCAACAGCTTGTCTCCCAACTCTACTTCACGGGATCTCTGATCACATAGAGCGGGTTACCACTGTGAGCAACTCAAAAAGTGGGTCTCAAACCCATCTCCCTCGATGCATTATCTATCACATTACGTGATAGACCCTTTGTGAAGGGATCTGCCAGATTTTTAGATGTTTGGATATAGTCCAATGCAATAACTCCGGAGTTTCTCATTTTCCTGACAGATTTCAATCTCCTCTTCACATGTCTTGATGACTTCATATTGTCCTTAGAACTATTTATTTTTATGATCATAGTTCATAAGGATTGCGGGTATTGGTTTTTCAACCACAGGTAAGTTCATCAAGAGTTCACGAAACCACTCTGCTTCAACAGTGGCTATGTCTAATGCTGTGAGTTCTGCTTCCATAGTTGACCTCGTTAAGATGGTCTGCTTGCAAGACTTCCAACAAACAGCGCCACCACCAAGTGTAAACACATAACCACTCGTGGCCTTAGTCTCATCAGCATCAGAAATCCAGTTTGAGTCACTATACCCTTCAAGTACCCTTGGATTCCCGGAGTAGCAAATCCCATAGCTCGTAGTGCCTTTCAAATAACGCAAAACCCTTTCAAGGGCCTGCCAATGAACATCTCCAGGATTTGAGACAAATCGACTTAACTTGCTTACAGCAAAGGAGATGTCAGGCCTCGTAGCGCTGGCTAAATACATAAGCGAGCCAATAATCTGAGAATATCTCAGCTGATCTTTAGCATCTCCCTGATTCTTTCGAACCAACACGCTAGGATCGTATGGTGTAGGAGAGGATCTACATTCGCTATACCCAAAATGACTCAAGATCTTTTCCACATAGTGAGACTGAAGCAGTGTTATCCCACCATCATCATCTTTCAGCAGCTTGATGTTCAATATCACATCAGCCACTCCTAGATCTTTCATCTCAAAACAACGAGATAGAAAGTCTTTGACCTCATTGATAACATTAAGATTGGTCCCGAATATCAGTATATCATCAACATACAGACATAAGATGACTCCCTCGCCCCCACCATGGCGATAGTACACACACTTGTTAGCTTTGTTTACAATAAAGCCTTCATCAGTTAAAGTCCTTTCAAACTTCTCATGCCACTGCTTAGGTGCTTGCTTAAGACCATACAGAGACTTCAGTAACTTGCACACCTTGCCTTGTTGACCATCTATCACGAATCCATCCGGCTGATCCATATAAATTTCCTCATCTAACTCTCCATTTAGGAAAGCCGTCTTAACATCCATTTGATGAACAAGAAGATCATGCGAGGCAGCCAAGGATAGCAGTACTCAAATAGTGGTCAATCTAGCCACAGGTGAATAAGTATCAAAGAAGTCTTCGCCTTCTTTCTGGGTATAACCCTTGGCAACAAGGCGTGCCTTATACTTCTCAATAGTACCATCAGATCTAAGCTTCTTCTTAAACACCCACTTACATCCTACAGGTTTGCACCCATAAGGACGATCAGTAATTTCCCAAGTTCCGTTTGCTATGATGGAATCCATCTCACTGCGAACGGCTTCTTTCCAGTAGTCAGCATCTTGAAATGCATAAGCTTCTGAAATAGAAGTGGGAGTATCATCCACGAGGTATACAATGAAATCATCACCAAAGGACTTCGCAGTCCTTTGTCTCTTACTTCTGGTAGGAGCTCCACTGTTATCCTCCACAGGATTATCAGGGTGTTCTATCGAAATGGTGGGTTCAGGAATTGTGATTAATTCTTGACTAGATAAACTAGCCATCTCCTGATTTGATGAACTAGACGAATCTTTCATGGGAAAGATGTCTTCAAAGAAAGTCGCATCATTCGACTCCATGATTGTACCAACATGCATGTCAGATACCTGAGATTTCACTATCAAAAATCTATAGCCAATGCTATGAAATGCATATCCCAGAAAGACACAATCCACGTTTTTTGGTCCAAGCTTGCGCTTCTTGGGTATCGGCACATTCACTTTCGCCAAACAACCCCAAGTTCGTAAGTAGGAGAGTTTCAGCCTTTTCCTTTCCCATTCCTCAAATGGAGTAATGGTTTTGTTCTTTTTGGGAACACGGTTTAGGACATGACACGCAGTCTTTATCGCCTCCCCCCACCATTCCTTGGATAGACCCGATGTATCTAACATGGCGTTAACCAAATCAGTTAGAGTACGGTTCTTTCTTTCGGCCACCCCATTTGACTGAGGTGAGTAGGGAGGCGTCCTCTCATGGATAATACCATGCTCCGCACAAAAAGAATCAAATTGTTTGTTAAAATACTCTCACGATCAGACCGAAGTCGCTTAATCTTTCGATCAAGTTGGTTTTCTGATTCAGCTTTATAGATTTTGAAGTGATTAAAAGCTTCATCTTTAGATTTCAGAAGATACACAAA
The DNA here is from genome assembly GCA_916181665.1 of Avena sativa. NCBI lineage: Eukaryota > Viridiplantae > Streptophyta > Magnoliopsida > Poales > Poaceae > Avena > Avena sativa. The sequence goes on from OV702293.1 coordinate 423,909,959, forward strand.
ACAGTATCGAGTGGAATCATCAATTAAAGTCATGAAATATCGCTTTCCACCTTTTGTCAACTCACCATTCATCTAACAAAGATCTAAATGTATTAGTTCCAGTGGTGCCAAATCTCGTACCTCGGCAGTCTTGTGAGACTTGCGAGGTTGCTTAGCTTGCACACATACTTGACACTTGGAACTTTTGACAGTAGTAAATTTCGGAATTAAATTCATATCGGCAAGCCGCGTCATGCACCCAAAATTAATATGACAAAGTCGTGAATGCCAAATATTGGATTCACTATCATTGCAAACATGATTAATAACTTGAGTACATAAGTCTGACAAAGATAAGCGGAACAAGCCTCCGCACTCATAACCCTTTCCAACAAATTGTCCACACTTAGAAATTACAACTTTATTGGACTCAAAGACTAACTTAAAACCATCTCGACACAGAAGAAATCCGCTGACGAGATTCTTATTGATTGAGGGAACGTGCTGCACATTCTTCAGCTGTACGATCTTCCCCGAAGTAAACTTTAGATCCACCGTACCAACACCTTGAACAGAAGCACGTGAGCCGTTTCCCGTCAGCACGGAGCCAGCCCGTTCGACCTGATAAGAAGAGAACATGGAAATATCAGCACATACATGTATATTTGCACCAGTGTCTATCCACCAATCAGGTGAGTTACAAACTGAAAGAACAGTGGGAAATATACCGTACCCAGCATCCTTCATCTCAATATCACCAAGGACAACATTAGCGGACTTGCCACTATTTCCATGTGAACGCTTGTCAAAGCGATTGAGGCAGCTAGGAGCCCAATGATTAGGATCACCATAGACATGGCAAGATCCTTTCTTCTTATACTCAGTCTTCTTCTTGAAGTTGGTAGTCTGTGCGGCCTTGTTTTTGCCATCAAACTTTCCTTTGCCATCAGACATGTTCTTATTCTTGAACTTGTGGGACTGGAAGTTGTTTTTCTGCACTACATGTGCGCTAGAACTTCCATCAAAGCCTCGAGGACGTGTATCTTTTGCTCTCGCCTTTTCTTCAACATGAAGAGATCCGATGAGATCCGAAAAAGAAAACTCCTGTCTCTTATGTTTCATAGAGGTAGCAAAGTTCCTCCAAGAAGGAGGAAGCTTGGCAATAATGCCTCCGGCCACGAACTTGTCCGGTAAGTTACACTTGAACTGCTCGAGTTCTTTGGCAAGGGACTGTATCTCATGAGCCTGATCCACGATGGGACGGTCATCAGTCATCTTGTAGTCATAGAATTGCTCCATGATATACAGTTCAGTGCCAGCATCCGAAACACCAAACTTGGCGTCCAGTGCATCCCACGCATCCTTGCCATTATCAAATGACATATAGGTGTCAACAATGTTGTCACCCAGAATATTGAACAAAACCCCCATAAACATGGTGTCGACTTTCTGAAACGCTTCCTCCTGAACAGGAGAAAGGTCTCCCTCAGGTTTGCCAAGAGTGGCGCTATAGCAGCCTAGGTTTTTCAACCATAGAACTGCTCTCGTGCGCCATCTCTTATAATTGACACCGTCAAAAGGAGGCGGCCTTGTAGCCGCGGCTAAACCAGTTGAATTCAGTTGCCTATAATCAGGTTTTTGGATTGTTGAAAATATAAGCAAATTACCATAATATTTAATCCGAAATAAGCAATAATAAATCATGACTATAAGTGCTGGAATTAATCTAATCATGTATACTAGCAGAATAGACGAACAGATCATATTCAACCAGAATAAGCAGATCACATCTATTCCAAGAGCTAGTACAAGAAACTGCAACAGAAACTGAACTAGATAGGAATAGATTACGTACGGTGCTGGAGGAGGAATCGGGTTCGTGTTCAGGTTGGGATTGAGGTTCGCGTTGACACCAGCGTCGTCAGCCATGGCGTCGATTTAGAGGCTGCTGATGTCCGGAAAGAAGTGGTCGGTCGACGTGATGTCGTCAGTAGTCGCGCAAACGCGCTCCCCAAAAACCTGATCGCCCCTCACCCGTACAGGTTCTCGAGAGGCGGTGGTTCCGGAGGCCTACTGTCCCGTCGTCCGGTGCATGCCGGAAGAGGGGATGGAGAAGGTGTAGCGGCAGCGCAAGGTTCTGGAGGCAGAGAGATGTGTATTTTCTCATATTAGGGTTTTTCGCCTAAGGCCGTTTATATATAGGCGCCGGTCGGGTAAGACGTGGGGCGTAGCCCACGTCCGAGTAGTAACAGCCCACGTTTCCGGAAAGACCGGAAACGGCTGACAGAAAAATAACTCGCACAATAATTTTCCCGAGCAGCAAAAAGATAAGATCGGCACCGAGGCACAATTCCGCAAATCGCGGTGCGCGCGCGCGTCGTGACGAGGCGAGGCGAGGCGGGCGGCGGAGGAGGAGCGCGCGTGTATGCCACTCCTCTTCACTCTCTTTAGGAGGTAGTGAAACACTCCACTATATATATTGGTCCAACTCCCTCTAAACTAGCAAGGTGGGACTAAACTTTGGTGCCACCCCTTGCTAGGCATGAATGGGCCAAGAGAATTTCAGAATTTGTATTAGGCTATGGGCCAAGGCCCACACCCAAATTCCAACAATCCCCCACAAATTCTCATAGGCACATCTCATCACATCACATCAATCAGTTCCAGAGAATTGTTTATATACCGGTGCGAGGTGGAGACTGTTAAGTTGAACTTCCACTTAGAACTTCATGCTACACTAGATTGCAACTTGAATAGTGACTATGCCTTGAACTACAAGTTTGGTGCGCACTAGTTTCACATAAGGTCTAGACCGATACAGGGCTTCCACGAAGCTTCTCCGCGGTTTGGAGCTTATGCGTCATACTCCATGGCCTTTCATGAGTTTATTAGAGAGCACTCAACTCTCACGGACTGCGACGTTTGACAGTCAGACTCATATAGGTGTGTTCTTCAAAAGATGTTCTGCAGGATAACATCTTTGCTTAAACAAGCCACTCAGAACACATTAAGGTAAATACCAACCTGCCATGCAGAATAGGAGAGTATTGCATCTATACGGAGTGGTAGTATGCTGTAAGGATACTCTCCTCCCAGTTGACCAACAGCTTGTCTCCCAACTCTACTTCACGGGATCTCCGATCACATAGAGCGGGTTACCACTATGAGCAACTCAAAAAGTGGGTCTCAAACCCATCTCCCTCGATGCATTATCTATCACATTAAGTGATAGACCCTTTGTGAAGGGATCTGCCAGATTTTTAGATGTTTGGATATAGTCCAATGCAATAACTCCGGAGTTTCTCATTTTCCTGACAGATTTCAATCTCCTCTTCACATGTCTTGATGACTTCATATTGTCCTTAGAACTATTTATTTTTATGATCATAGTTCATAAGGATTGCGGGTATTGGTTTTTCAACCACAGGTAAGTTCATCAAGAGTTCACGAAACCACTCTGCTTCAACAGTGGCTGTGTCTAATGCTGTGAGTTCTGCTTCCATAGTTGACCTCGTTAAGATGGTCTGCTTGCAAGACTTCCAACAAAAAGCGCCACCACCAAGTGTAAACACATAACCACTCGTGGCCTTAGTCTCATCAGCATCAGAAATCCAGTTTGAGTCACTATACCCTTCAAGTACCCTTGGATACCCGGAGTAGTGAATCCCATAGCTCGTAGTGCCTTTCAAATAACGCAAAACCCTTTCAAGGGCCTGCCAATGAACATCTCCAGGATTTGAGACAAATCGACTTAACTTGATTACAGCAAAGGAGATGTCAGGCCTCGTAGCGCTGGCTAAATACATAAGCGAGCCAATAATCTGAGAATATCTCAGCTGATCTTTAGCATCTCCCTGATTCTTTCGAACCAACACGCTAGGATCGTATGGTGTAGGAGAGGATCTACATTCGCTATACCCAAAACGACTCAAGATCTTTTCCACATAGTGAGACTGAAGCAGTGTTATCCCACCATCATCATCTTTCAGCAGCTTGATGTTCAATATCACATCAGCCACTCCTAGATCTTTCATCTCAAAACAACGAGATAGAAAGTCTTTGACCTCATTGATAACATTAAGATTGGTCCCGAATATCGGTATATCATCAACATACAGACATAAGATGACTCCCTCGCCCCCACCATGGCGATAGTACACACACTTGTCAGCTTCGTTTACAATAAAGCCTTCATCAGTTAAAGTCCTTTCAAACTTCTCATGCCACTGCTTAGGTGCTTGCTTAAGACCATACAGAGACTTCAGTAACTTGCACACCTTGCCTTGTTGACCATCTATCACGAATCCATCTGGCTGATCCATATAAATTTCCTCATCTAACTCTCCATTTAGGAAAGCCGTCTTAACGTCCATTTGATGAACGAGAAGATCATGCGAGGCAGCCAAGGATAGCAGTACTCGAATAGTGGTCAATCTAGCCACAGGTGAATAAGTATCAAAGAAGTCTTCGCCTTCTTTCTGGGTATAACCCTTGGCAACAAGGCGTGCCTTATACTTCTCAATAGTACCATCAGGTCTAAGCTTCTTCTTAAACACCCACTTACATCCTACAGGTTTGCACCCATAAGGACGATCAGTAATTTCCCAAGTTCTGTTTGCTATGATGGAATCCATCTCACTGCGAATGGCTTCTTTCCAGTAGTCAGCATCTTGAGATGCATAAGCTTCTGAAATAGAAGTGGGAGTATCATCCACGAGGTATACAATGAAATCATCACCAAAGGACTTCGCAGTCCTTTGTCTCTTACTTCTGGTAGGAGCTCCACTGTTATCCTCCACAGGATTATCAGGGTGTTCTATCGAAATGGTGGGTTCAGGAATTGTGATTAATTCTTGACTAGATAAACTAGGCATCTCCTGATTTGATGAACTAGATGAATCTTTCATGGGAAAGATGTCTTCAAAGAAAGTCGCATCATTCGACTCCATGATTGTACCAACATGCATGTCAGATACCTGAGATTTCACTATCAAAAATCTATAGCCAATGCTATGAAATGCATATCCCAGAAAGACACAATCCACGGTTTTCGGTCCAAGCTTGCGCTTCTTGGGTATCGGCACATTCACTTTCGCCAAACAACCCCAAGTTCGTAAGTAGGAGAGTTTCAGCCTTTTCCTTTCCCATTCCTCAAATGGAGTAATGGTTTTGTTCTTTTTGGGAACACGGTTTAGGACATGACACGCAGTCTTTATCGCCTCCCCCCACCATTCCTTGGATAGACCCGATGTATCTAACATGGCGTTAACCAAATCAGTTAGAGTACGGTTCTTTCTTTCGGCCACCCCATTTGACTGAGGTGAGTAGGGAGGCGTCCTCTCATGGATAATACCATGCTCCGCACAAAAAGAATCAAATTCGTTGGAAAAATACTCTCCACCACGATCAGACCGAAGTCGCTTAATCTTTCGATCAAGTTGGTTTTCGGATTCAGCTTTATAGATTTTGAAGTGATTAAAAGCTTCATCTTTAGATTTCAGAAGATACACATAACAGTATCGAGTGGAATCATCAATTAAAGTCATGAAATATCGCTTTCCACCTTTTGTCAACTCACCATTCATCTCACAAAGATCTGAATGTATTAGTTCCAGTGGTGCCAAATCTCGTACCTCGGCAGTCTTGTGAGACTTGCGAGGTTGCTTAGCTTGCACACATACTTGACACTTGGAACTTTTGACAGTAGTAAATTTCGGAATTAAATTCATATCGGCAAGCCGCGTCATGCACCCAAAATTAATATGACAAAGTCGTGAATGCCAAATATTGGATTCACTATCATTGCAAACATGATTAATAACTTGAGTACATAAGTCTGACAAAGATAAGCGGAACAAGCCTCCGCACTCATAACCCTTTCCAACAAATTGTCCACACTTAGAAATTACAACTTTATTGGACTCAAAGACTAACTTAAAACCATCTCGACACAGAAGAGATCCGCTGACGAGATTCTTATTGATTGAGGGAACATGCTGCACATTCTTCAGCTGTACGATCTTCCCCGAAGTAAACTTCAGATCCACCGTACCAACACCTTGAACAGAAGCACGTGAGCCGTTTCCCATCAGCACGGAGCCAGCCCGTTCGACCTGATAAGAAGAGAACATGGAAATATCAGCACATACATGTATATTTGCACCAGTGTCTATCCACCAATCAGGTGAGTTACAAACTGAAAGAACAGTGGGAAATATACCGTACCCAACATCCTTCATCTCAATATCACCAAGGACAACATTAGCGGACTTGCCACTATTTCCATGTGAACGCTTGTCAAAGCGATTGGGGCAGCTAGGAGCCCAATGATTAGGATCACCACAGACATGGCAAGATCCTTTCTTCTTATACTCAGTCTTCTTCTTGAAGTTGGTAGTCTGTGCGGCCTTGTTTTTGCCATCAAACATTCCTTTGCCATCAGACCTGTTCTTATTCTTGAACTTGTGGGACTGGAAGTTGTTTTTCTGCACTACATGTGCGCTAGAACTTCCATCAAAGCCTCGAGAACGTGTATCTTTTGCTCTCGCCTTTTCTTCAACATGAAGAGATCCGATGAGATCCGAAACAGAAAACTCCTTTCTCTTATGTTTCAGAGAGGTAGCAAAGTTCCTCCAAGAAGGAGGAAGCTTGGCAATAATGCCTCCGGCCAAGAACTTGTCCGGTAAGTTACACTTGAACTGCTCGAGTTCTTTGGCAAGGGACTATATCTCATGAGCCTGATCCACGATGGGACGGTCATCAGTCATCTTGTAGTCATAGAATTGCTCCATGATATACAGTTCAGTGCCAGCATCCGAAACACCAAACTTGGCGTCCAGTGCATCCCACGCATCCTTGCCATTATCAAATGACATATAGGTGTCAACAATGTTGTCACCAAGAATATTGAACAAAGCCCCCATAAACATGGTGTCGACTTTCTGAAACGCTTCCTCCTGAACAGGAGAAAGGTCTCCCTCAGGTTTGCCAAGAGTGGCGCTATAGCAGCCTAGGTTTTTCAACTATAGAACTGCTCTCGTGCGCCATCTCTTATAATTGACACCGTCAAAAGGAGGCGGCCTTGTAGCCGCGGCTAAACCAGTTGAATTCAGTTGCCTATAATCAGGTTTTTGGATTATTGAAAATATAATCAAATTACCATAATATTTAATCCAAAATAAGCAATAATAAATCATGACTATAAGTGCTGGAATTAATCTAATCATGTATACTAGCAGAATAGACGAACAGATCATATTCAACCAGAATAAGCAGATCACATCTATTCCAAGAGCTAGTACAAGAAACTGCAACAGAAACTGAACTAGATAGGAACAAATTACGTACGGTGCTGGAGGAATCGGGTTCGTGTTCAGGTTGGGATTGAGGTTCGCGTTGACACCAGCGTCGTCAGCCATGGCGTCGATGTAGAGGCTGCTGATGTCCGGGAAGAAGTGGTCGGTCGACGTGATGCCGTCAGTAGTCGCGCAAACGCGCTCCCCAAAAACCTGATCGCCCCTCACCCGTACAGGTTCACGAGAGGCGGTGGTTCCGGAGGCCTACTGTCCCGTCGTCCGGTGCACGCCAGAAGAGGGGATGGAGAAGGTGTAGCGGCGGCGCAAGGTTCTGGAGGCAGAGAGATGTGTTTTTTCTCATATTAGGGTTTTCGCCTAAGGCCGTTTATATATAGGCGCCGGTCGGGTAAGACGTGGGGCGTAGCCCACGTCCGAGTAGTAACAGCCCACGTTTCCGGAAAGACCAGAAACGGATGACAGAAAAATAACTCACACAATAATTTTCCCGAGCAGCAAAAAGATAAGATCGGCACCGAGGCACAATTCCGCAAACCGCGGCGCGCGCGTGTGTGTCGTGACGAGGCGTGGCGAGGCGGGCGGCGGAGGAGGAGGAGCGCGCGTGTATGCCACTCCTCTTCACTCTCTTTAGGAGGTAGTGAAACACTCCACTATATATATTGGTCCAACTCCCTCTAAACTAGCAAGGTGGGACTAAACTTTGGTGCCACCCCTTGCTAGGCATGAATGGGCCAAGAGAATTTCAGAATTTGTATTAGGCTATGGGCCAAGGCCCACACCCAAATCCAACAATCCCCCACAAATTCTCATAGGCACATCTCATCACATCACATCAATCAGTTCCAGAGCATTGTTTATATACCGGTGCGAGGTGGAGACTGTTAAGTTGAACTTCCACTTAGAACTTCATGCTACACTAGATTGCAACTTGAATAGTGGACTATGCCTTGAACTACAAGTTTGGTGCGCACTAGTTTCACATAAGGTCTAGACCGATACAGGGCTGCCGCGAAGCTTCTCCGCGGTTTGGAGCTTATGCGTCATACTCCATGGCCTTTCATGAGTTTATTAGAGAGCACCCAACTCTCACGGACTGTGACGTTTGACAGTCAGACTCATATAGGTGTGTTCTTTAAAAGATGTTCTGCAGGATAACATCTTTGCTTAAACAAGCCACTCAGAACACATTAAGGTAAATACCAACCTGCCATGCAGAATAGGAGAGTATTGCATCTATACAGAGTGGTAGTATGATGTAAGGATACTCTCCTCCCAGTTGACCAACAGCTTGTCTCCCAACTCTACTTCACGGGATCTCTGATCACATAGAGCGGGTTACCACTGTGAGCAACTCAAAAAGTGGGTCTCAAACCCATCTCCCTCGATGCATTATCTATCACATTACGTGATAGACCCATTGTGAAGGGATCTGCCAGATTTTTAGATGTTTGGATATAGTCCAATGCAATAACTCCGGAGTTTCTCATTTTCCTGACAGATTTCAATCTCCTCTTCACATGTCTTGATGACTTCATATTGTCCTTAGAACTGTTTATTTTTATGATCACAGTTTGATTATCACAGTTCATAAGGATTGCGGGTATTGGTTTTTCAACCACAGGTAAGTTCATCAAGAGTTCACGAAGCCACTCTGCTTCAACAGTGGCTGTGTCTAATGCTGTGAGTTCTGCTTCCATAGTTGACCTCGTTAAGATGGTCTGCTTGCAAGACTTCCAAGAAACAGCGCCACCACCAAGTGTAAACACATAACCACTCGTGGCCTTAGTCTCATCAGCATCAGAAATCCAGTTTGAGTCACTATACCCTTCAAGTACCCTTGGATACCCGGAGTAGTGAATCCCATAGCTCGCAGTGCCTTTCAGATAACGCAGAACCCTTTCAAGGGCCTACCAATGAACATCTCCAGGATTTGAGACAAATCGACTTAACTTGCTTACAGCAAAGGAGATGTCAGGCTTCGTAGCGCTGGGTAAATACATAAGCGAGCCAATAATCTGAGAATATCTCAGCTGATCTTTAGCACCTTAGCATCTCCCTGATTCTTTCGAACCAACACGCTAGGATCGTATGGTGTAGGAGAGGATCTACATTCGCTATACCCAAAACGACTCAAGATCTTTTCCACATAGTGAGACTGAAGCAGTGTTATCCCACCATCATCATCTTTCAGCAGCTTGATGTTCAATATCACATCAGCCACTCCTAGATCTTTCATCTCAAAACAACGAGATAGAAAGTCTTTGACCTCATTGATAACATTAAGATTGGTCCCGAATATCAGTATATCATCAACATACAGACATAAGATGACTCCCTCGCCCCCACCATGGCGATAGTACACACACTTGTCAGCTTCGTTTACAATAAAGCCTTCATCAGTTAAAGTCCTTTCAAACTTCTCATGCCACTGCTTAGGTGCTTGCTTAAGACCATACAGAGACTTCAGTAACTTGCACACCTTGCCTTGTTGACCATCTATCACGAATCCATCCGGCTGATCCATATAAATTTCCTCATCTAACTCTCCATTTAGGAAAGCCGTCTTAACGTCCATTTGACGAACGAGAAGATCATGCGAGGCAGCCAAGGATAGCAGTACTCGAATAGTTGTCAATCTAGCCACAGGTGAATAAGTATCAAAGAAGTCTTCGCCTTCTTTCTGGGTATAACCCTTGGCAACAAGGCGTGCCTTATACTTCTCAATAGTACCATCAGGTCTAAGCTTCTTATTAAACACCCAATTACATCCTACAGGTTTGCACCCATAAGGACGATCAGTAATTTCCCAAGTTCCATTTGCTATGATGGAATCCATCTCACTGCGAACGGCTTCTTTCCAGTAGTCAGCATCTTGAGATGCATAAGCTTCTGAAATAGAAGTGGGAGTATCATCCACGAGGTATACAATGAAATCATCACCAAAGGACTTCGCAGTCCTTTGTCTCTTACTTCTGGTAGGATCTCCACTGTTATCCTCCACAGGATTATTAGGGTGTTCTATCGAAATGGTGGGTTCAGGAATTGTGATTAATTCTTGACTAGATAAACTAGGCATCTCCTGATTTGATGAACTAGACGAATCTTTCATGGGAAAGATGTCTAGAAAGTCGCATCATTCGACTCCATGATTGTACCAACATGCATGTCAGATACCTGAGATTTCACTATCAAAAATCTATAGCCAATGCTATGAAATGCATATCCCAGAAAGACACAATCCACGGTTTTCGGTCCAAGCTTGCGCTTCTTGGGTATCGGCACATTCACTTTCGCCAAACAACCCCAAGTTCGTAAGTAGGAGAGTTTCAGCCTTTTCCTTTCCCATTCCTCAAATGGAGTAATGGTTTTGTTCTTTTTGGGAACACGGTTTAGGACATGACACGCAGCCTTTATCGCCTCCCCCCACCATTCCTTGGATAGACCCGATGTATCTAACATGGCGTTAACCAAATCAGTTAGAGTACGGTTCTTTCTTTCGGCCACCCCATTTGACTGAGGTGAGTAGGGAGGCGTCCTCTCATGGATAATACCATGCTCCGCACAAAAAGAATCAAATTCGTTGGAAAAATACTCTCCACCACGATCAGACCGAAGTCGCTTAATCTTTCGATCAAGTTGGTTTTCTGATTCAGCTTTATAGATTTTGAAGTGATTAAAAGCTTCATATTTAGATTTCAGAAGATACACATAACAGTATCGAGTGGAATCATCAATTAAAGTCATGAAATATCGCTTTCCACCTTTTGTCAACTCACCATTCATCTCACAAAGATCTGAATGTATTAGTTCCAGTGGTGCCAAATCTCGTACCTCGGCAGTCTTGTGAGACTTGCGAGGTTGCTTAGCTTGCACACATACTTGACACTTGGAACTTTTGACAGTAGTAAATTTCGGAATTAAATTCATATCGGCAAGCCGCGTCATGCACCCAAAATTAATATGACAAAGTCGTGAATGCCAAATATTGGATTCACTATCATTGCAAACATGATTAATAACTTGAGTACATAAGTCTGACAAAGATAAGCGGAACAAGCCTCCGCACTCATAACCCTTTCCAACAAATTGTCCACACTTAGAAATTACAACTTTATTGGACTCAAATACTAACTTAAAACCATTTCGACACAGAAGAGATCCGCTGACGAGATTCTTATTGATTGAGGGAACGTGTTGCACATTCTTCAGCTGTACGATCTTCCCCGAAGTAAACTTCAGATCCACCGTACCAACACCTTGAATAGAAGCACGTGAGCCGTTTCCCATCAGCACGGAGCCAGCCCGTTCGACTTGATAAGAAGAGAACATGGAAATATCAGCACATACATGTATATTTGCACCAGTGTCTATCCACCAATCAGGTGAGTTACAAACTGAAAGAACAGTGGGAAATATACCGTACCCAGCATCCTCCATCTCAATATCACCAAGGACAACATTAGCGGACTTGCCACTATTTCCATGTGAACGCTTGTCAAAGCGATTGGGGTAGCTAGGAGCCCAATGATTAGGATCACCACAGACATGGCAAGATCCTTTCTTCTTATACTCAGTCTTCTTCTTGAAGTTGGTAGTCTGTGCGGCCTTGTTTTTGCCATCAGACCTGTTCTTATTCTTGAACTTGTGGGACTGGAAGTTGTTTTTCTGCACTACATGTGCGCTAGAACTTCCATCAAAGCCTCGAGGACGTGTATCTTTTGCTCTCGCCTTTTCTTCAACATGAAGAGATCCGATGAGATCCGAAAAAGAAAACTCCTGTCTCTTATGTTTCATAGAGGTAGCAAAGTTCCTCCAAGAAGGAGGAAGCTTGGCAATAATGCCTCCGGCCACGAACTTGTCCGGTAAGTTACACTTGAACTGCTCGACTTCTTTGGCAAGGGACTGTATCTCATGAGCCTGATCAACGATGGGACGGTCATCAGTCATCTTGTAGTCATAGAATTGCTCCATGATATACAGTTCAGTGCCAGCATCCGAAACACCAAACTTGGCGTCCAGTGCATCCCACGCATCCTTGCCATTATCAAATGACATATAGGTGTCAACAATGTTGTCACCAAGAATATTGAATAAAGCCCCCATAAACATGGTGTCGACTTTCTGAAACGCTTCCTCCTGAACAGGAGAAAGGTCTCCCTCAGGTTTGCCAAGAGTGGCGCTATAGCAGCCTAGATTTTTCAACCATAGAACTGCTCTCGTGCGCCATCTCTTATAATTGACACCGTCAAAAGGAGGCGGCCTTGTAGCCGCGGCTAAACCAGTTGAATTCAGTTGCCTATAATCAGGTTTTTGGATTGTTGAAAATATAAGCAAATTACCATAATATTTAATCCAAAATAAGCAATAATAAATCATGACTATAAGTGCTGGAATTAATCTAATCATGTATACTAGCAGAATAGACAAACAGATCATATTCAACCAGAATAAGAGATCACATCTATTCCAAGAGCTAGTACAAGAAACTGCAACAGAAACTGAACTAGATAGGAACAGATTACGTACGGTGCTGGAGGAGGAATCGGGTTCGTGTTCAGGTTGGGATTGAGGTTCGCGTTGACACCAGCGTCGTCAGCCATGGCGTCGATGTAGAGGCTGCTGATGTCCGGGAAGAAGTGGTCGGTCGACGTGATGCCGTCAGTAGTCGCGCAAACGCGCTCCCCAAAAACCTGATCGCCCCTCACCCGTACAGGTTCACGAGAGGCGGTGGTTCCGGAGGCCTACTGTCCCGTCGTCCGGTGCACGCCGGAAGAGGGGATGGAGAAGGTGTAGCGGCGGCGCAAGGTTCTGGAGGCAGAGAGATGTCTATTTTCTCATATTAGGGTTTTCGCCTAAGGCCGTTTATATATAGGCGCCGGTCGGGTAAGACGTGGGGCGTATCCCACGTCCGAGTAGTAACAGCCCACGTTTCCGGAAAGACCGGAAACGTATGACAGAAAAATAACTCACACAATAATTTTCCCGAGCAGCAAAAAGATAAGATCGGCACCGAGGCACAATTCCGCAAACCGCGGCGCGCGCGTGCGTGTCGTGACGAGGCGTGGCGAGGCGGGCGGCGGAGGAGGAGGAGTGCGCGTGTATGCCACTCCTCTTCACTCTCTTTAGGAGGTAGTGAAACACTCCACTATATATATTGGTCCAACTCCCTCTAAACTAGCAAGGTGGGACTAAACTTTGGTGCCACCCCTTGCTAGGCATGAATGGGCCAAGAGAATTTCAGAATTTGTATTAGGCTATGGGCCAAGGCCCACACCCAAATCCAACAATCCCCCACAAATTCTCATAGGCACATCTCATCACATCACATCAATCAGTTCCAGAGCATTGTTTATATACCGGTGCGAGGTGGAGACTGTTAAGTTGAACTTCCACTTAGAACTTCATGCTACACTAGATTGCAACTTGAATAGTGGACTATGCCTTGAACTACAAGTTTGGTGCGCACTAGTTTCACATAAGGTCTAGACCGATACAGGGCTGCCGCGAAGCTTCTCCGCGGTTTGGAGCTTATGCGTCATACTCCATGGCCTTTCATGAGTTTATTAGAGAGCATCCAACTCTCACGGACTGTGACGTTTGACAGTCAGACTCATATAGGTGTGTTCTTTAAAAGATGTTCTGCAGGATAACATCTTTGCTTAAACAAGCCACTCAGAACACATTAAGGTAAATACCAACCTGCCATGCAGAATAGGAGAGTATTGCATCTATACGGAGTGGTAGTATGATGTAAGGATACTCTCCTCCCAGTTGACCAACAGCTTGTCTCCCAACTCTACTTCACGGGATCTCCGATCACATAGAGCGGGTTACCACTGTGAGCAACTCAAAAAGTGGGTCTCAAACCCATCTCCCTCGATGCATTATCTATCACATTACGTGATAGACCCATTGTGAAGGGATCTGCCAGATTTTTAGATGTTTGGATATAGTCCAATGCAATAACTCCGGAGTTTCTCATTTTCCTGACAGATTTCAATCTCCTCTTCACATGTCTTGATGACTTCATATTGTCCTTAGAACTATTTATTTTTATGATCACAGTTTGATTATCACAGTTCATAAGGATTGCGGGTATTGGTTTTTCAACCACAGGTAAGTTCATCAAGAGTTCACGAAGCCACTCTGCTTCAACAGTGGCTGTGTCTAATGCTATGAGTTCTGCTTCCATAGTTGACCATGTTAAGATGGTCTGCTTGCAAGACTTCCAAGAAACAGCGCCACCACCAAGTGTAAACACATAACCACTCGTGGCCTTAGTCTCATCAGCATCAGAAATCCAGTTTGAGTCACTATACCCTTCAAGTACCCTTGGATACCCGGAGTAGTGAATCCCATAGCTCGCAGTGCCTTTCAAATAACGCAAAACCCTTTCAAGGGCCTGCCAATGAACATCTCCAGGATTTGAGACAAATCGACTTAACTTGCTTACAGCAAAGGAGATGTCAGGCCTCGTAGCGCTGGCTAAATACATAAGCGAGCCAATAATCTGAGAATATCTCAGCTGATCTTTAGCATCCTTAGGATCTCCCTGATTCTTTCGAACCAACACGCTAGGATCGTATGGTGTAGGAGAGGATCTACATTCGCTATACCCAAAACGACTCAAGATCTTTTCCACATAGTGAGACTGAAGCAGTGTTATCCCACCATCATCATCTTTCAGCAGCTTGATGTTCAATATCACATCAGCCACTCCTAGATCTTTCATCTCAAAACAACGAGATAGAAAGTCTTTGACCTCATTGATAACATTAAGATTGGTCTCGAATATCAGTATATCATCAACATACAGACATAAGATGACTCCCTCGCCCTCACCATGGCGATAGTACACACACTTGTCAGCTTCGTTTACAATAAAGCCTTCATCAGTTAAAGTCCTTTCAAACTTCTCATGCCACTGCTTAGGTGCTTGCTTAAGACCATACAGAGACTTCAGTAACTTGCACACCTTGCCTTGTTGACCTTCTATCACGAATCCATCCGGCTGATCCATATAAATTTCCTCATCTAACTCTCCATTTAGGAAAGCCGTCTTAACGTCCATTTGATGAACGAGAAGATCATGCGAGGCAGCCAAGGATAGCAGTACTCGAATAGTGGTCAATCTAGCCACAGGTGAATAAGTATCAAAGAAGTCTTCGCCTTCTTTCTGGGTATAACCCTTGGCAACAAGGCGTGCCTTATACTTCTCAATAGTACCATCAGGTCTAAGCTTCTTCTTAAACACTCACTTACATCCTACAGGTTTGCACCCATAAGGACGATCAGTAATTTCCCAAGTTCCATTTGCTATGATGGAATCCATCTCACTGCGAACGACTTCTTTCCAGTAGTCAGCATCTTGAGATGCATAAGCTTCTGAAATAGAAGTGGGAGTATCATCCACGAGGTATACAATGAAATCATCACCAAAGGACTTCGCAGTCTTTTGTCTCTTACTTCTGGTAGGAGCTCCACTGTTATCCTCCACAAATACATTCTTTGTCTAAAATAAGTCGGCCCAGTGAAGGTGTCCTTATGGCAGAGTTTATGAATTTGGGTTCGGACTGGACCTTGGGCGCAAGTTGCCTCGAAAAACATTCGGTACACGAACCATCATATGTGAAGTAATTGCATAACCAACTAGTGGCTACCTTCTTCAAAAAATGATATCGAGTAACGTCATCTCATAAAGTATCTCTCGCTCCTAAAAAAATTATTGCATGTAAATAAGTAAAGAGAATGCGCTATGCATGACCAATGCGTGCACACAACCCAACTCACAACACAAAGAGCGTGAGCCCGGCAAAACGTGATGGAATGGCAGACAAACTAGTTATGGTTTGATAAGATGGTTTTAGGCTATCATAGTGCTAGTAGTATTATACAAAGATGGTTTTTGGCTATCATAGTACTAAAATGCATGTCATCTTAAAAATATTCTGAAATAACTCTATAAAAAAAGACCAACCCAGACACTAGCACTCGTTTGCAAAAAAAAAATCCATAAACACAGCAGGCAGCAGCCGAATCGAGGATAATTAAAAAAAAAAGAAATGTGTTAGTGGTATCATGTGATTCGGTATGGAAGCTATATAATTTAGTGACAAATTCCTATATACAAATTGCATTGAAATTTTATAAATTATTAAATATAATGATGACAGTATAATAATGATAAATCATGCCTTAGGAACATCGATGGTTCGCTTACAAGTGAACATGGTGAGGTGTGTCGAAAGCGAGACCAGAGCAGGCAACATTCTTTTGAGGTGGCAGGGCACGTGACCTCCCATCAATTCTCTACATGAGTCTTTTAATTACTACTCCTCTGTTTCAAATTACTCCGCCGACGCGTTTATGTAGGTAAACTAGTACTCCCTCATTTTTCATTCAAAAAAATCCTCGAATTTTTGAAATAGATAGTATGAAATATGTACTACGTATACCAAAAATTCTAAGAATTTTTTGATGAAAAATGAGAGAATACTAGGCCACCTAGGTAAGCGTGCGCGCGGAGTAATTTGAAACAGAGGGAGTACTCTCTCTGTTTTAAATTACTCCGCACGCATTCTTATCCAGTGGACTAGTACTTCCTCATTTTTTATCAAAAAAATTCTAAAAATTTTAAACTAGATAGTATGAAATGTGTACTAGATATTTCAAAAATCTCTGGAATTTTTTGGATGAAAAATAAAAGAATACTAGCACACCTAGATAGACGTGCGTGCGAATTAATTTGAAACAGAGGGAGTAGTTCAGCAGATGCCCTAGCTGAGTCGTAATCAAATCCTGTCACCCGATTTGGTCTTGCAATAAAACCAAAACTTATTCTCCCGACGGCGAGCACAGGCACAAACGGACAATCGCCGCCAGAGACGAGCCCAGACGAAGAGAGATCCCGTCCCCCCCACGCACGCACGCACGCACGGGCCGCGCCGTCACACGCACGTCGTCCTCCACCTGCGCGGCGCCTCCGCCTGCCCGAGTAGTACAGAAATACAAAGGGAAGGGAAAACTGCGTGTCCGCCTGGGCCTCTCGCTCCCCCCTCCTCCTCCTCCCCAACCGCCTGCGCTCCCGAAACCAATCCAACCCCCTTCACATTGTCCGCGTGCGTGCCTCGCCGTGCTCGTGCTCGTGCTGCTTCTGCTGCTGCTGGTGCCGCCGCCGCCGCCGCCGCCGTGGGGTATGGCGATCCGCGGCCCCGACGCGGCCTCCTTCTTCCCGCTCACGCTGCTCTTCTCCCTCGGCTTCTTCTGCGCCCGCTTCGTCCTCGACCGCCTCGTCTACAAGGTACGGAATCGCCCTCACGTCTCCCGCCCAGATTCGCGTCAGGTTCCGGGGGATCTCTCGTCCCCACTGCTCTCACTGCTAGGTGGTGCCTGCTGCTGCTCCTTGCTCCTCGTTGATGTTGCCATGAATTCGTATAAAATTTAATATAAAATCGTAACCGATCAATGTGATCCGGCTGATTGTCCGTGCGCATGTGATGCAAACGCGCCGACTGTCCCCTGAACGGGAACTCCTCATTAATTGCCATGTACTTATGTATGCTCTGTAGGATCAATGTGGTATCCCTTTGCCTGCACTTGATAATCATCTGAGTCTCAGCTTGCTTGTCCTTCTCATGCCTTCTGCTCAGGCTCAACCACTACACCGACCACTGTGTAGAATCCGCATGCAGTATATTGTCTGCACTCAGTAATATAATTATGTTTTGATTTAAATATATCTGCCCTCTAGAAGCACTGATATCATATAGTAAGGCCCCTCTCTTGTTTCTGCATATATTTAGATGTGTTTTCTGCCCTTTTTTTCTGAAATTTCAGCATGAACAACTTTTTACATCTCAGAGTTATCGGTCAATCTGACATACACATCTAATTTTGTGTCCATGTGTATATGTCATTTTCAGCCGTTGGCAGTATACCTTTTCACTAGCAAGGCTTCTAAGTTGACGATTGATGAGGCCAGGCAAGCCAAGATTGTCAAGTTCTCAGAGTCTACTTGGAAGCTCACGTACTATGCTTCTGTCCAGGCATGGGTCCTGTCGTTAATAAAGCAGGAACCATGGTCATTAGATACATTGCAATACTTCGAGGGCTGGCCGAGCCAACCCATCCCGTGAGTGCAAACTATACTTGTACAAATTTCTTAAACATACGGGCATGCTGCTGTTGCAATGAGATTATTTGCTGATACATCTCTTTGAAGTTCGAAAGGAATAACATATCGCTATTGTGAAACATTATTATCCTTTAAATGTATTAAATGTACTCAAAGTTAGGAATTTCAGAATATTCCAGAGCATGCATATAAGTTGCAAAGTATATGTTGTTCAACAACCAACCGATTTCACTTTAATTCTTTGACATGTGATCTTGTAGTAGCTTTCTTACCTTGATAATGGAATCGTGCCTAACTTCACCATTACCAGCTGTAACCATGATAAATTATTGTTCTCCCGTCCGTCTGCTTAGTCTTAGCCTTTTAGGTGATGTTTTCTAATACCTATGTTGTCTTCTGTCTCTCAGGTCCTCATTGAGACTTTTCTACATGTGCCAGTGTGGATTTTATATCTACAGCATTTTTGCTCTTATTGCTTGGGAAACCCGCAGAAAAGATTTTGCTGTAATGATGTCTCATCATGTAGTAACATCTGTTCTTATTGGATATGCATTTCTGACTGGGTAATTCTTTATTGAGCCTTTTGTGTTTTCTGGACTGCAACTGTACAAGAACTTCTGTTTTCTTATCTATGGTCAGTTTGTCACTATGCATAAAAAATCATCTATTACCAATCACTTGCACAAGAATTCACTGTCCGTGCAGTGTGTACTAAAGTTTGACAATTATCTAGATCTTTCTAGTTGCTTACTGGTTTGATTCGTTGGTTATCTTGATAAAAAAATGTGATTACATAAGAAGGTATATAAATTGGAAGCAGAAATTTTAATGGCGATGAAGATCAATTTAACTCTTGCTGTTGATCTGAATATACCAGTAACCAGTGCTTGATTTAGTCTTCTGTCCCTGCATCATGGCCATGTCATGTGACGGGACATAGATTATTTCTGAAAATCATTGCGCTTCATAGACCATAGGGGACTGCACTTCCTTGTAATTTGGCTTTTTTACGTGCAGCACAGTTATGCCATGTCACAGAGTCACAGTACATAAATATTTCTGAAAATCACTGTACTACATAGGGCACTGCATGCATTGATTTCTTTTCACTTCTTTCTTTTGATTATATAAGCATTCACAAGATATAGTGCACTTTAATAATATCAGGTAAGATTAACATTTCAACACAGCTCTAAGACAAGTAAAGTTATGTTTTCTGCAGATTTTTTCGAATTGGAACAATTATTCTTGCTTTGCATGACGCGAGTGATGTGTTTCTCGAGACTGCCAAACTGTGCAAGTACACAGAAAAAGAACTAGCGGCTAGCGTGTTTTTTGGGCTTTTTGCTCTATCCTGGCTCATACTGCGTCTGATTTACTTCCCATTTTGGATAATCAAAACCTCAAGGTTTGTTGTTCCTTCTCTACATGATTTCCCGTGTTACTTTCATGTTTGAAGGTTTAAACTTACCGTTCTTGTTGTTGCAATGCCAGCTATCAATCCATCATATCCTTGAGGAAGCTCGAAAGGTTCCCAACGACCTTGTACTACATTTTCAACACAATGCTTCTCACATTATTTGTGTTTCATATGTATTGGGGAAAACTCATTTTTTTAATGATAATGAGACAATTGAGTAATAAAGGAAAAGTTGGAGAGGATGTTCGATCTGGTAAGAATATTTTTCTTCAGTGCAATCACTTCGTTGGTTGATTTTCATTCACCCTTTTCTAGATCGTTTGGGAGACTCATTCCATTCCATCATGATCAAATAGAGATTTAAATTTCCATTTGACCAGAAACTATAGTAACCCAGGTTTTTTAGTTCTATCATTTAAGTTACTGAATTTCATCATGATGCAGATTCGGAGGATGACGACTGATGGGGGTTGTTTCTTTGACAATGTGATGCACATTTCTTTGCTGATACCTTCCTTGCCTACTCACAACCGTAGATGTGTTGGTCTTTGGCAAGCTTGTGCTAAGAAAGTTTTATCTCTGTATATTGTCTTGTGATATCTAAGATTGCTAGACCAAGAAACTGAGGAGGTTATATACATAGCGGGTATAGCTAGCAACTTACTTGAAGGTCCCTTCATAATTTTCTGTTCATTCTTTTTATTGTTATAGTAGTAGAAAAGGCTTAAGAGGTCGTTTTCTATAGCTTTTACCCAAAGCTTAGAAACTCCTCTGTACCATGTTTCGTATACTTTGACTATGAGTAGGTTTAGTTCTAATTCTTGGGAATAAATTGTTTTTTTATCAGGAGTTTATCTCACATGTGTCTTAATCTCCTCATTTGATACGAAGACTTTCATGCAGCTATATACATAATCTTGTACGGCATTGGATTATCTCAAATTTGGTGTCCAATGTGCATATGCTTAAGTTCCTATCTTTTGGCTTTCTTAGCTATTGCTCTTATTTTTTGAAGAACATATTGGCTCTCATTTTGTGAAGCTTCATTGGCATAACAAATATGCCAATTTTATGGTTATGGCAATGCCACCTCCATTGAATTAGGGAAGAACTTTGTTCTTTCAGTCAGAAGCTTTCCGTTAATCATTACAATTATAAATTCTTCTGACTGTTGCTGGAGATTGTTGGAGCTGTTACTGAGTAATGACCTTAGTAACCTGTGGAGTCGACAGATGCTTGTGGCCGAAGCATGCAAATAACAACTTGTAATGAAAAAAATCGCACGAGACATTTATGGTATATATATACAAGAAGTAACTACAGTACTCCCTCCGGCCCATATTAATTGACTTGGATTTGTTAAGATTTAGATGAATCTAGACACTATTTAGTATATAGATTCATCTAAAATTTGACAAATCAAAGTCAATTAATATGGACCGGAGGAAGTACAAAAATCTCATTGTTTCAGAAAAAATACGGTACATAAATATGGACCCTCTCTTCTATCTGCACAAGACTAGCTGGTTTTACAAGTACAACAAAGATCGAAGAAACAAACAGGTCGCTCGACGAAGGAAAATCATACACAAGAAACAACCTCTACACCAGCCATGTCTCTCGTTGGTTCAGCATGTCTTTGGAAAGACATTGTCTGATATCTTTAGCTTGGCGTTCTTGCACGTACTTCTTGTGCCTTTGCCATGCCCGCTGAAAGTAAGCTTCACGTCTTGCAACACTAGATCATGGCATGGAACGGCGTCGCTGCATTCCAGCTTGATCGCATCTTTTGTCCCGCTCGTGCCTCTTACATTCTTGAACTGAAAATCGCTCAGCTCCACGGCCGAAGATTGTTTCTTGCACGCCTTAGGCTTCAACGGATCGTCCATGAAGCAGTAGTTCTGGTCAATGATAATCGGATTCTTGACCTTGTCCATGACGATGTCCTCAAACGTGATGTCCTTGGCATACCCCTTTTCTCCTTGCCATGACTTTATGCGCGCGCCATTCGTCATGCCGACGAGGTGTGATTTGCAGACGGTTATGTTGGAAACTCGATCCTCCGAGATCTTGTCGCCTAAGCTTCCTACGCTGATCCCATGGCCGGGGCCGCAAGTTATCTTCGAAGCATACAAGTTCTCCGTTCCGGTCTCGATCGACATGCAACCGTCTCCGGTCTTGATGTTGCAGTCCATGACCTGTATATCCTTGCTGCGAGCAATATGGATGCCGTCGGTGTTCGGGCTGTCGCCGGGCGCGGCGATCGTGATACGCTTCAGAATCACGTCCTTGCAGTCCTCCACCGACATGTGCATCTGCTGGCTGTTGAGGAGCCTGATGTCTTCCACCTTCAGGTGGTTGCATTTGCTGAGCAGCAGCGCCGTCGGGGCCTCCAAGCATTTGAGGTTCTTGTGCACCCGGCACGAGTTCTTCCACCATGGCTCGCCCTTCCCGTCCATGGTCCCGTCCCCCGTCACGGTCAGCTGATCGACGTTGCTGAACGCGATCCACTTACTGATGCTCTCGTTGGGCCAGGTTGACCGGCCGGGAGCTACGAGTGTTCCGTCGAGCTTGAACCTGACGCTGGACTTGCTCTGTAGCTTGGCGCCGAGAGAGGAGCAAGCTACAGAGCAGTCCGCCGGCACAGCAAACTCGGCCAGGAGGAGACCCAGCCTCCCCAACCTCAAGAAGCCGAAGCCGAGTTCAACGTGGTGAGCTACGGAGCCGTCGGCGACGGAACACTCATAGCTTGCTCCTCTCTCCGAGCCTAACGTGGTGCATGGTGGATTCTGTTTGCCCGCGGCAGTGCCCGCGAAGGCGATCACCGGCAAGACGAACAGTAAGACCAGGAGAAGCACTGCGAGGACGACAGCGCGAGATGCCATGTCCTGACGTATATGCTAGCTTCCGGCCGACTCGATTGAATTAACCTCAGCTTGAGATACCATCGAGTCTAACAATGCGGGGCTTGATTGCTCTATGCCAGCTTCACGGCTGGTGTTTGACGATGAACAAGGCAGGTTCGTGCCCGTCGTACGTAGCTGCTTCCCAACTCGGATGTTCAGTAACATCCAGTCAGACTCGGATTTTCTTTCAGGAAGCAAGACCGGACTCAGATATTACGGACTAATTACGGTCAACGAATACTTTTTTTTTAGATCACGGTCAACGAATACTACTCATGCCGAGATTACAAATTGCCTCAGTTAAGCACTGCCACGAAGGAAGGCCCAGGGAGAAGTTGGGCCCAACAACGCTGCATAGCATTAGGGCACTAATCACAAGCCTTTCACTAATCATTAAGCATGACAACAATCATGCATTAGCGAACTAATAACAAGGGAGTCTGCTGTCGCGTTCAATCATGGATATTGTTGCCGCACATAAATGAGCAGCCACGTTGGCCTCTATTAACAACGGTAAACTAAAATCTATTAGACCTCCCAATAAGTTGGCTGTTACCAAGATCATGGAAATTTCCGAACGTTCCTTATTATCGTGCCACTGCACAGCTAGACACCAGGTACATTCCGATGAGAAGAAAAATATCGAGAGGAGAAAAGAGGTGGCACCACGAAAGAAAGCAGATACATGTGAAGCTATTCAGTTCAGCAGCTTGGAAGAAGCAACCACACTTCAGTGGAAGCAATCAGGAAAACAACTTCCAAGGCCAGAACATGGAGCATGAGGTGTACACAGCTTCATACCTGGAATTAGCCTGCCTCAGTTTGTTCAACATATGAACCACAGGTAGATTAGGACAGAAGATTTCCTCAGATCGGTCAAAAAAAACTGACTAGATTAGATCAGAACACAAACACTTGCAAGCCTTGGTGGCGTTGGAACCGAGATAGTAAGAGGAGTGTATTTGGAATTAACATGCTCTTACTCCCATACACACTGTTCAGGATCGGAACATGTTTAGACAACTCCAGAAACACAGCTCCTTAGTTTACAAGAGGGCAGGAGGGCTAACTAGGACATCTTCACAACTACAAAGGGCATACACAGGTTTGTGCTCAAGAACTCAACCAAATGTTCCAATGATCAAGCATCTGCTTCCAGCGTCTTAGAATTTAGATTAAAGCACATACACTTGTCAATAAGAGCCTCAGACTCGTTGCTGTATTCTATGAACCTGTACTCATCCAACTTGAACGCTGACGGAACCTTCCCTTCGCTGTAGCATCGGTTACACAAGCTAAACGAGTGCTTTGTCTCCTTGAACCGTGAGCCGATGATAGGATATCGGCATACAGAGCAGGTGTGGCTGCCGTGACGGACATGATCGCTCTCTTCAAGCTTCACTAATGTGCTAAGGATTCCGAATCCCCAGTCAGGATCATTGAACATTTCAAGGAACTCCGTGTAGGATACCATGGTAGGGTCAGACTCCCCGTGCATTTCAAGCATGTCACTAGCCCCGTGGATAGGTATGTAAACGGCACGAAGAAGTTTGATGTAGCTTAGCGCATCACTCCTCCTAACCTGGCCCCTGCTGCCTTCGCTTGCGGGACGCCAAAGGAGCGCATCAAAGACGACACGCTTGCGTCTATCCACAGGACCAGAACAGATTGGAGCAATGATAGCAAAGAACATCCCGAGATCAACACGGCCAGAGCCAGATGCATCAAGGACGGAGAGAATTCTTTCATTCATAGCCTTGACAGCGCCCTGGAAGGTATCTGGCTTGAGGAAAGATAGGAGCCTGCGCAAGATAACCTCAAGAGCTGCTTTCCTGATCGACTTCTCTGGGATGCCACTGCCTGAATAGGATACAGGGACATCAGTCTCGTTCATCTCTTTCCTCAGAAGCTCTGTATCACAGTGGCCAAGCTTTGTCGTCCTCTCAAAGGCCCTTATATCAAGGGCATTGGCCAAATCCTGCCGCAATGTAGTATTCTTTCCAACCCTCTTAAACTTGGATGGCTCTACAATAACAAAGGCTTCCTCTCCTTGAGCATCATGTTTTCCTTTTGGAGGCTTTGGCTTCTTTTTCTGCAGTGTCTTGAGATGTGAGATGGCGTCGTACACCTCGACCCTTTGTGTCATCTTAAATGCCTCCTTGAGTGCCTTCTTGGCCTCCTCGGACTCCCCCTGCCCGAGCAAAGCGACCGCCTTGTTTAGCTGAGCACGCCAATGGTTTGGCCGAATGCTGAGCACACGAGTATACATCTCGGCGGCTCGCACAAAGCGGCATGCATCCATGTTCAATCCACCAAGATTGTACAAGGCATCAACATGCCCAGGTTTAAGATCAATCGCTTTCTGGAACTCCTGAACCGCACGGTCATCATCCCCCACGGCATGCAAGGCTGACCCAAGATCACAGTGCGCATCGGCATAATCTGGCTTGAGGAAGATGGCCTCCTCCAGCGCCTTCTCGGCTGCACGGTATTCCCCAACACCAAAGAGCGCACTCCCTAGGAGCTTGAGGGCGCGGGCATGGGACGGACACAGTATGGCGGCCTCTCGATAGTGCTCGCAGGCACCGAGCACCATCCCCTCGGCCTCCATCGCAATGCCGAGGTTGACATGGATCTGTGGGAGAATGTCCGCGCACTGGGAGTTGCCTGCCTCTGCAGCCTCAAGGGCAAGGAGGAACTCCTCCTTGGCCTCGGCATGGCGGCCCAGGGCGTAGAGGCAGTTCCCGGCGCGGAAGTGCGGGCGGACGTCGGTGGGCTGCAGCTCGCAGCCACGGCGGAAGCTGGCAAGGGCGTCTCGGAAGAGGCGGTGCTCGGAGAGCGCCCGGCCGATGACCATGTGGTTGTCGAAGGCCTCCTCGCGCGAGCGGGAAGCGTCAGCGCGCGTGCGGAGAACGGCGAGCTCCTTGACGAAGGTGAGGTAGTCGCGGCTCGTCTCGTCCCACTGCGCAAGCGGCAAACCGGAGTCAGCGGAACCGGAGATCTCTCTGGACCACCCTGCCTCGGAGAAGGAGTCGAGGTTGCTGCCGCCGCCGCCACTGGTGTCGAGCGAGCCGGCCTTCCGCAGCTGCTTGGAGCGCAGGCGCTTGACGAGTATCTCGAGGTCGTCGAGGAGGGACCAGGAGGAGTCGAACGCAATCCCGTGGTTGGGCGAGGTGGCCCAGGCCGGCGCGGCGGCCGCGGCGCGGGAGCTGGAGGAGGGGGGCGTGCCGGCGATGCCGAGCGGCTTGAGGTGGTCGTCGAGCAGCGAGGCGGCGACGGCGGCGGCGCCCGTGGACGGGGAAGACGAGGAGTTGTCGGCGGCGGCGATCTCGGGGGATGAGGCGTCGGAGTCGACGGCGGGGAGGGAGAGCGCGAGGAAGTCGCGGTCGACGTCCCCGGCGCCGTCGTCGTAGGTGCGGAGCAGGCCGGTGAGGGAGAGGCCCCGTCCTCCGGGGAGTATGAACTCGGCGTAGGTGCGGAAGACCTCGTCGAGGATGGCGGAGATCTGGTCGTCGCTGAACTTGACCCTGGGGTTGACGGCGACGACGAGCTTGGCCATCTCGGCGCGGTCGAGGCCCCCGTCGCCGTTGGTGTCGAAGCGGTCGAAGATCCTGCGCACCTTCTCCGCCCGCGCGCCCCTCCCCGCCGACGCCGCCGACGCGGACAGCGCCATCGCCGGGAGGCCGCGCGGAGAGGGGGAGAGGAAAAGGAAGGAGAGGCGCGGATTGACGGCGAATTTGGGCACGCGCGAGAGCGGGCGAGGGGCGCGGGTTGGGGATTTGAGGGGAGGGGGGCGTGGGACCAGGGGAGGAGCGGCGGGGGCGTGGGTGTGGTGCTGGGCGAAGAAAGGGAGGAGACGAGACGACGGAGGGGGGATGGCAGGCTGGCCTTGGCCTGGACGAGCTGGCAGCGAGGGGCGAGGGCAGCTTTTGGTTCACGTGGATAGGACGGTCCGCCCGCGTCGCTGGGTTCACTCTGTCCCGTCCGTCCGGCACTGGTCAATTTGGAGCCACATGTTGCATGTACGCCGCGCGCCCACGTTGGGCCCGCCCGGGTTGAGGTTGAGGTCGAGGCAGCAGCCGTCAAGCTCGCTGTCTCGCACCGTTGTGCTTTGCGGTTGCAGTGGACTGACTGGTGGTGGTGGTGGTGGTCCGGCTCCGGCAGCAGCCCGGTTGTTGCTGGAAACCGTTAATTTGGGTTTCGGAGTCGTCGTCAACAGGACCTCCGCTGTTGCTTTTTGTTTTGCAAAAGGATATGTCACCTCCCGACCAAGATCGCAGGTATAGGCATTGTGCAATGTGCATCAACCAAAATATCAAATCATCAACATTTCTAAGCATCGTGTTCATACGCTATGCATGGGTGGGATCGGTAGGCTGGGCTGATTTTTGAGCTCCCGGTGCAGGTATTGCCGTACTGGGACTGGGAGGAGCATATGGTCACATAGAAACGAAGGTGCAGCCACATTGTGAATTTAGTTTGATCGCCCAAGTGAAAATTTCTTGCATTTCTTGAGCAATTTTTACCCCTTTGTTTGGTGCATTGCACGTATGACCTTTCGGGGTAAATTGCAAAAACCCACCATAATTTAGAAAATATTATCAACCCTTCACACACATAAAACAACGGAAAACATGCATTTTGGTGGGTGTTTGGTCACTTTGCCCCAATCATGGTGGTTTTTTGCAATTCACTCGACTTTTTGCTAGGATGCTGCAAGTATAATGTGTTTGGTTATATACATAAGTCTGATTTGGTTATCTCGTTCATATTGTGGTGAGCCTACCGTAACATTTCTATTCTACTCTGCCATTAGCAAAAGAGGACTGCAAGTTCATCCTTATCCTACCGCTAGAACAGAAATTAGGCTACCGCTAGATATCACTTATCGCATATTTTTCGGATCCGTTTAGCTTATATTTGTTAGCCTCGTAAGCATTGAGCACATCAATGATCATATGCTCAACCTTCTTCTTTTTTCTCCTTCATCCCCTCATTTTCCTATTCAAGTTCTTCTGTTTGGCCTTCATTATGTTAGTCTGGGATTTCTGTACTTGCAGTTCTTGAGTAGCCTTGTCATCAATCCTTGACAAGTTGTTATCCACAACCTTCTCTCAGTTTTATCTTTGAATTTATTTACATCAATCAAGAGACTTGAATACTTTTTGGCAATTTTGTTCTTCTCGTCAGCTAGCTCCGCCACTAGCTTAGCATTCTGAATCATTTCTTCGATTCTTGCACTGGTGCTATCTTCATACATTCCCCACGGTCTTCCTAGTGTATTTTTGGCGGTATGTGGCCATTCTTTATCTAGCCATGTCATGAACCCATAGTTCCTTGCCTCCTGCATATCAAAATGTCGTGGACATATGTAGTGGATGGGCTAGTGACTGTGAAACAAGAAGATTCAGGTCGAGCTTGTGAGCTGTACTTACATCATGCACTGGACAGAGGTAGAATATGTGGCCGGTGTTGTTACCTTTAAATGCAACGCCACTTCAGATGATCAAGCTTATGGGCATCGCGGATGTGGGGATAGTCTACTTCTACACTACAGAACGAGGGGTCTTCGATGAAGTCTAAAGCATAGTCTTTGTCCATGAGGGCCGAGTAAATGACAGAAAACCACCACAATTGGGGCAGAGGTGGCACATAACCACCGACTCAAATCATCTTGACGCAGAGCACTGCACTTTGGGGCAGGTGGGTGACAAGGAGCACTGATCGCCCGTTTGACTCGTATTAACTCGATTTCTCACGATGTTGGCCCACCTTCCAAGTCCACATGGCACCCCGGTCACGGACAGAGACCGGAGCCATTAGGGCTGGCGAATTAAGTAGTTGTTTGCCTCGTTCCCATCCTCAGTCTACCGCCCCGCTGATCATCCCCTCCCCTCGTCGTCAGTGCTCATCCCCTCCCTTCGCCCTAGATCTCTCGTGGCCGCTCACAGGTGGGATGGTTTCCTGAGGCGACGATGAAGAATCTTCAGACGTAGAAACCTCCTTTGGTAATGAGGTGAGTGCTACATCCTCCTCTTCCAATCTCCTTTATCTAGGATTAGGATTCATACCAATTTGGGATTTTTAGATTTTAGCATGATTTCCCTTTAGTTATAATGTAAATTTGACTTGTTAGGGTCCAACTATCATGTATGACTCAGATTACAATGGATTAGACAATGAATTTAAACCCATTTGTTGCAAATGCAATGCCATTGCCGTCAAATCTGTTGCTTTTGAAGGATGTTGGACTGGCAGGAGGTTCCTGGCCTGCGCAGGACAGGTCTGTGAAATTAACTAGCTTAATTTACAGCCAAATTAATTTATATAATTGTTTGGTAATTTATTTCTCTATCATTTCTCTCGTAGTTTGGAGAAAGATGTGACTTTGTGCAAAGGGTTGATGATGTCTGGTGAGATGCACTTAACAAATCCCTTTCAAAGCTTTGGAATATGTATACCGAAGTGAAAGATGGTTGATTTAGGGATGCTCTGGCACATCTTGAAGTGAAGTTTAATTTTCAAGATGAGATTGCAAAGCTCCATACTTATCTTAGGAATGCCCAAGATGAGCTTAAGTTGGTCGTGGAGGAGAAGCACCTCACCCTAGCATTAAAGTCCAAAAATCTGCACAAGGCTTGATTGAAGCTATGGCTAAACTAGAGCAGAAGAAGGCACTTGATGCATCCACCACAAACATGCACAAATGTTTGAGGGTGAAGGCAGAGAAGGATAAAGTTAGGTTCAAGTAAGAGAAGAAAAAGGTGGAGTACATGCTTCTTGATCTGTGGAACCATAAGGAAGGACACAGGTCCAAGGTGAGGAAGATCAAGGAGTTATGTGATGAGATTCTAGATTGAGCTGATGTTGTAATATCTGTTGGATGAAGTGTTAAACTATTTGTTACTTATGAGTTGAACTATTAGTTATCTATGAGATGAACTATTAGTGGAATGTAATATTTTAATTACTTGTTAAATTCTTAGTTGATTGTAATGAATTATTTGTTATTTGTCTCTTTGAATTCTTAGTTGATTGTAATAAACTGGGGCCGATATTTGTTTGAATTTACAAGATAAATTGGGCAGAGCCTAGTGTAAATTTACAACATAAACTGGGCATCCACATAACTCATCAAATTAAGGTTCACAGAGCACATAAATTTAGGTTAACACAAATGTAACAACTTAGGTTCACAGACCACAAAAGGGGGATATTTTCACACCACAACTACATAATAGGTTCACAGACAACAAGTTCTGGCAAGCTCACAGAACATCAGATGAGCAACTTGGACCTGATGTTGCATTTTCAAAGGGGTTTTCATCATGATATCTACTAGCACTAGCATTTGACCCAACAGTTAAGTAAGACATAAAGCCACCCCTGCCACCAGGTCTTGGTGCTCTGCATTCTGCATTGTTTTTGTTCATTCCTTGGAGATGGTCTTGGTGCTATGAATTCTGAAGTTCTTGGAGCAGATGGAGGGCCTCTTTCTTTTGAAGTTCTTGGATCAGGTGGATCAGCAGGCATTGAACTACTAGCCTACATCATAACATAGTAAGAAAGGTTTAATAAAAACCAACTACAAATTAAGTAGTAAAGTTAATGTACAGTTAGATTCCCTTATGATTATTCTTTCTAATGGCTAGGTTAGGTCTCAGAGGCTGCAAACAACTAGTATGCTTATGACCTTGCAATTAGCAGTTGCTACATGTAATGGTACCTATTTTAGATGTATCTTTTGGTTTGGGCACCTCAAATTTGCCTTTCCTCCTTTTCCCGCCTTCTCCCTCTAAGGTGATCTTTAAATTTGGGTGGCATGGTGTCTACGGTATAATTCTTTGTCCAAACATAGTTAGCTTGTAGGCCTTCACATACATGGGTTTTTAAAGAAGTCTGACACAAAATCCTCAGGGTGCAAGCCAGATTTGTAAATGGCACTAATTGCATGATTGTAAGGCAAGCCTGTGAGATCTCATTTCCTGCAAGAACAACTCCTCTTGTCTATGTTTACCTCTTCAGTATGATTACCACTTTTTACCTGCCACAATCCAATATCTAACCTCTTGGGGATACAATCCCTTGAGTACTTTTTCATCACTCTAGTTTCACTATGTAGTGAGGTGTAATTTTCCATCTTGCTTTTATTCCACCATCTATCTTGTAGTCATGTCTAATCATTTGCTTGTCATAGACTCTAACAAGCATGGTGACAATGGGTTTGTTCCTAATATCTAGAATGTACCTATTAAACACCTCACTAATATTGCTGACAACAAAATCCGTCTTATAATTTGTGTCCATGGCCTAGGAGATATGCCCAAGAGGCAATAATAAGAGTAGTTATTATTATATCTTTGTGTTTATGATAAATCTTTACATACCATGCTGTAATTGTATTAACCAGGAAACATTAATACTTGTGTGATTTGTAAACATGTAAGAGTCCCTAGTAAGCCTCTTGTAATACTAGCTTGTTGATTAGTAGATGACTATGGTTTCCTAATAATGAGCATTGGATGTTATTAATAACAAGATCATATGATTAGGAGAATGATGTGATGGACACACTCCTATAGTTAAGCGTAGAATAAGATCAAAGTCATTTCAATAGTTCGTTTGCTATAAGCTTTAAAATACATAGTAACCTAAATCCTTCGAC
The DNA here is from genome assembly GCA_916181665.1 of Avena sativa. Lineage (NCBI taxonomy): Eukaryota > Viridiplantae > Streptophyta > Magnoliopsida > Poales > Poaceae > Avena > Avena sativa. The sequence goes on from OV702293.1 coordinate 423,941,376, forward strand.
CATGAGATCATGCCAATCACCATCACTGGATGGATGCTTTGATGACACCAAAAACCAATTCATAACTGGGTGGTTATAAAGGCGGCATTGAGTATTCAGAAAGTATGTGTTGAGGCACATGGATCAAGAGTGGGATCTGTCCATCCAAATGACAAATAGATATACTCTGAGCCCTCTCGGTGGAATGTCATCCAATTGGCTTACAAGCATGTGACTAGATCACAAGGGATCACATATCACAGGAATGAGTAAAGATTACTTATCGGTAACGAGGTTAAACTAGGTATGCAGAGATACCGACGATCAAACCTTGGATAAGTAAAGTATCATGAAACAAAGGGAAATTGGTATCGTACGTAAATGGTTCATTCGATCACGAAGTAATCCTAGAAATATGTGGGAGCCATATGAACTTACAGATTCCTCTATTGGTTATTGATCAAAGAAGTGTCTCGACCATGTCTGCATAATTCACGTACCGTAGGGATGTTGTTTAGTAGATATGGTAATGAGTTGGAGACCGAATGTTGTTCGGAGTCTCGGATTGGATCCAAGACATCAAGAGGATATCCGGAATGGTCCAGAGAATAAGATTCATATAAGGAATGTCCTATTTCAGGGTTTGGAAATGTTTTTGGTGTTTTCACCGGAATCTTCTAGTAGGGTCTAGAAGGTCCAGCACTCCGGAGAGAGAAGGGTACATGAATGTGCCATACCAATGTGGAATGGTTGCATCATGTCCTAGGTCACTTGGCTAGGCAATGGGAAGAGAGAAATCAAACTCTAGTTTGAAAAGTCAAATGCCAGTTTGAAAAAGTCAAATCCCAACATGATTGCCTAGTGGAGGGAGGAGAGGAAACCTAGTTAGGGAAGGTTTCCCCTCCCTTGCCACCGGCCACCAAGGGGAGTTGGGGGAGGACTCCCCTCCCCTAGCCGCCCCTCCCACCTATAAAGGAGGGGTAGGGCACCCCTTGGACCCTCACCCCAAAACCCTAGGTCGGCCGCCGCCCTAGATCTCCTCTAAACTGCCACCGCCTAGTTAAACCCTAGCCACTGGCCACCTCCACCCCTTGGCCTATAAACCCTAGTTGCCAAGGCCTCTCTAAATCCACCATACTCGCTCTGGCTTAGGCGAAGCCCTGCGGGGTCTACTCCTCCGTTTCATCACCACGTCTTCGTGTTGCTGGAATCGAGAGGAGATCTACAACCTCCGCTGCCTGCTGGAACAAGGGAGAGGAATGTCTTCATCGAGTACTGAACGTGTGACCGACTACAGGAGCGCTACCGGAACGCAGCACTGGAAGGATCATCTTCGCGATCTTGAGATCGGCAAGTGAATGACTACATCACCCACGAGAGATCCATATATCGTTAAATGCTTTGGATCTCCGAGGGTTAGTACTCTATCAACTCATTGCACCGATCTAGTAGATTAGATCTTGGATTTTGTGTGTTCATGCGATAGAATTTTTTGGTTTCCATGCTACGAATGTAGGGTTCGCAGCATAGAAAACAAAAAATTTCCTACGATGGGAACTACGTACCAAGATCTATCTACTAGATACAAACAACGGGCGGATGTATATCCGTAGAGAACATACCCTTGAAGACCGACAAAGCTTAACGAGTTCAACTCGTGGTTGATGTAGACAATCTCTTGCCGATCTCAAGATCGAGAGGAAGTCCTAGCACCACAAATCAGCAGCGCATCCGTGCTCGCACACACGTTCGAGGCACCGAGCAACCTCCGCCTCCTCGCTCCAGCGATGCAGCGGAAGCACAACTCTTTCTTGCCGAATAGCCACCGGGAACATGTATCTCGCTAGTCCGAGACCATGGGGGATAAATTCTAGAGGGGGAGAGAGATCCTTCACGAGGAGGTGTGAGAGACAAGTGAGGAGGGGGGCTCCTTTTATAGGAGGAGGGGGGAACCCCAAGGGGGTGTCCGGCGCATGGGGCTGCCCCCTTGCCCTCCCCTCTTCATGTGGGTGGACACTCCACTCACAAATCTCCTTTAAATTTCCTCCACTCAAAAGTCCACTCAAATTCCCATTAAATTTCCACCAAATTTAATGCAAACTCTCATTAAATAAAACTCTTTTATTTTATTCAGAATTTTGTCAATTACTTTAATGACAAACATTCACAAATAACCCCTTGCTAGAATTCCATTTCACATGCATAACCACTTTATGCAATTTCACCCGAAAACCTGTTTCGGTATCTAGTGAAATAAATTCCTGCGCTTGTTCATTCTTTCGGCATGAAACTTTTGCTCCAATTGGATGTCGGTGTCTCTTAAGTGTGTCACCCTACGGTTCGTGAATAATGCGGACATGATCGAGACCCCTCTCGGATCAATAATCAGAAGCGGGATCTGGAGACCCATACTGACTCCCACACATTCAACGATGACTTTCTTGTGATCGTCGGAACCTTTTACGCTAGTATCTTAATCCCTTTGTTTCATGATATATTACATGTCCGAGATTCGATCATCGGTATCTCCATACCTAGTTTGATCTTGTTACCGACATGCACTCTTTTCTTGTTCCCGTGATATAACATTCTAGTGATCAAATCACTTGCTTGCAAGCTAATCAATGTGATATCACCGAGAGGGCCCAGAGTATATCTATCCGTCATCGGGATGAACAAATTCCACTCTCGATCCATGAGCCTCAACATAACACTTTATTAGTTCTGAATCCATCTTTATAATCACCCTGTTATGGTGTGACGTTTGATGTTATCAAGAAACTCTTTCGGTGTTAGTGATTGACATGATCTCATGGTCTAAGGATTAGGATCACTTTGTAAGTTGTTATAGCAATATAAACTCAATGAATTTGATCATAATGCTATACTTCGGATGAATGTTCATCACATCATTACACTAATGTTGTGATCCCATTATTAACAACATCCAATGTCCATGATCAGGAAACCTTGATCATCTTGTTAATCAACGAGCTAGTTTATGAGAGAGGCATAACTAGGAACTTTCTGTTTGTTTATTAAACACACATGTATTAACGTTTCCGTATTAATACAATTATAGCATGCAAAATAAACATCTATCATATACTTGGAATACACATAATAAACACTTTATTATTGCCTCTCAGGGCATATTCCCTTCAGTCTCCCACTTGCACTAGAGACAATAATCTAGTTACATAGTGATAAATCTAACACCCATTGAGTTCTGGTGTTGATCATGTTTTTCTCTAGGGAGAGTTTTAGTCAACGGATCTGCTACATTGAGATCCGTATGTACTTTACAAATCTTTATATCTCCATCCTTGACATGCTCGCGGATGGAGTGAAACCGGCGCTTAATATGCTTGGAATGCTTGTGAGACCTTGGCTCTTTGGCATTGGCAATGGCACCATGTTGTCACAATAGATCACCATTGGGTCCAACGCGTTTGCCACCACTCCTAGTTCGGATATGAACTCCTTCATCCAAACTGCTTCCTGAGCCGCTTTTGAAGCAGCAATATATTTGGCCTCCGTTGTTGATCCCGATACCACAGGTTGTTTGGAGCTCCTCCAACTAACCGCTCCGCCATTCATGAGAAAAACGTTTACGGATTGAGACTTAGAGTCATCCGTATCGGTGTCAAAGATAGCGTCAACATAACACTTAGCGACGAGCTCTTCTTCACCTCCGTATACAAGAAACATATCCTTAGTTCTTCATAAGTACTTAAGGATATTCTTGACCGCTATCCAGTGTTCCAAACCTGGATCCGATTGGTACCTACTAGTCAAACTAATAGCATGTGCCACATCCGGTCTTGTACATAGCATGGCGTACATTATAGAGCCTATGGCTGAAGCATAGGGGACTTTGCCCATTATCTCTCTTTCTTCCGCCGAAGCCGGACTTTGAGTCTTACTCAATGTCTTGCCTTGCAACATAGGTAAGAACCCCTTCTTACTTCCGTCCATTTTAAACTTCTTTAAAATCTTATCAAGGTATGTACTTTGCGATAGCCCTATTAGGCGCCTAGATCTATCTCTATAGATCTTTATGCCTAATATGTATGACGCTTCAACTAGGTCCTTCATTGAAAATTTGTTGTTTAGATAACTTTTAACACTGTTTAAAAGATCTATATCATTTCTGATCAATAATATGTCATCCACATATAATATCAGAAATGCCACATTGCTCCCACTCACTTTCTTGTAAATACAAGCTTCTCCATAAGTTTGGACAAATCCAAACTCTTTGATCACCTCATCAAAGCGGAGATTCCAACTTCGTGATGCTTGCTTCAATCCATAGATGGATTGCTGAAGCTTGCACACCTTGTTAGCATCCTTAGGATCGACAAAACCCTTTTGTTGTATCATATACAACTCTTCCTCAATACTACCATTGAGAAACGCGGTTTTTACATCCATCTGCCATATCTCATAATCGAAATATGCAGGAATTGCTAACATAATCCTAACTGACTTTAGCATCGCTACGGAGAGAATGTCTCATCGTAGTCAACTCCTTGAATTTGTCGAAACCCCTTTGCGACAAGTCGAGCTTTATAGACGGTCACATTACCATCAGCATCAGTTTTCCTTTTGAAAATCCATTTGTTCTCCACGGCCTTTCGGTCGTGAGGTAAGTCCACCAAGTTCCAAACTTGATTTTCATACATGGATTCCATCTCGGATTTCATGGCTTCTAACCATTTGTTGGAATCCGGGCTCATCATCGCTTCTTCATACGTCGCAGGGTCATCATTTTCATCAACCATGAAATTCATGACATGATTTCCGTACAGCTCGGGAGTTGCACGCGTCCTGTTTGACCTGCGAGGTTTGGTAGTACTCTCTTTCGGAGTTTCATGATCATTATCATTAGTTCCCTCTTCAACAGGTGGAGCCAACTCCGGAACAACTTCCGGCGCTGCGCTACTCGCCATACTTTGAAGAGAAGGTTCAATAACCTCTTCGAGTTCTACCTTCCGACTACTCACACCTTTCGCGAGAAACTCTTTCTCTAGAAAGGATCCATTCTTGGCAACAAAAACCTTGCCCTCGGATCTGTGATAGAAGGAATACCCAATAGTTTCCTTAGGGTATCCTATGAAGATGCATTTTTCCGCTTTGGGTTCGAGTTTATCCGGTTGAAGTTTCTTCACATAAACATCGCATCCCCAAACTTTAAGAAATGATAGCTTAGGTTTGTTTCCAAACCACAATTCATATGGTGTCTTTTCAACGGATTTAGATGGTGCCCGATTTAAAGTGAATGCAGCAGTTTCTAGTGCATAACCCCAAAATGACAACGGCAAGTCCGTCAGAGACATCATAGATCGAACCATATCTAATAAAGTACGATTACGACGTTCCGACACACCATTTCGCTGTGGTGTTCCGGCAGGTGTGAGTTGTGAAACAATTCCACACTCTTTCATGTGAGTGCTAAACTCGTAACTTAGATACTCACCTCCACGGTCGGACCGTAGAAATTTGATCTTTCTATTACGATGATTTTCCACTTCATTCTTAAATTCCTTGAACTTTTCAAAGGTTTCAGACTTGTGTTTCATCAAGTAGATATAACCGTATATACTCAAATCATCCATGAAAGTAACAAAATAACGATATCCACCTCGCGCCGACACACTCATTGGACCACATACATCAGAATGTATGATTTCCAATAAATCTGTCGCCCGTTCCATTGAACCGGAAAACGGCGTTCTAGTCATCTTGCCCATAAGGCATGGCTCACATGTATCAAATGATTCAAAATCAAGTGATTCCAAAAGTCCATCCGAATGGAGCTTCTTCATGCGTTTAACGCCAATATGACCTAGACGGCAGTGCCACATATATGCGGATATATCATCATTTAGTTTAATCCTTTTAGCATCAACATTATGAATATGTAACATTATCATCGAGATCTAATAGAAATAGACCATTCATAATCGGTGCATGACCATAAAAGATTTCATTCATATAAATGGAACAACCATTGTTCTCGGATTTAAATGAATAACCACTTCGCATCAAACACGATCCAGATACAATGTTCATGCTCAGTGCAGGCACCAGATAACAATTATTCAAGTTTATAACTAATCCCGATGGCAAGTGGAGAGGCAGCGTTCCGACGGCAATCACATCAACGCTTGATCCATTGCCGACACGCATCTTGACCTCACCCCTTGCTAGCGGTCGCTTGTTTCGCAGCCCCTGATTCGAGTTACAAATATTAGCAACAGAACCGGTATCAAATACCCAGGTGCTACTGCGAGCACTAGTCAAGTACACATCAATAACATGTATATCATATATACCTTTGTTTGCCTTGCCGGCCTTCTTGTCTGCCAGATACTTGGGGCAGTTGCGCTTCCAGTGGCCAGTCCCCTTACAATAGTAGCACTCGGAATCAGACTTAGGTCCAACTCGGGGTTTCTTTTCAGGTACGGCAACAGGCTTGCCGCCCTTACTTCCCTTCCGTTTTCCCTTCTTGTCTTTCTTGAAACCAGTGTTCCTATTGATCATCAACACTTGATGTTCCTTTTTGATCTCCACTTCTGCAGTTTTAAGCATTGACAGAAGCTCAGGGAGAGACTTCTTCATGCCTTGCATGTTATAGTTCATCACGAAGCTCTTATAGCTAGGTGGCAGGTGCCGCAGAACACGATGGATGCCTAAGTCAATGGGAATCGTTATTCCCAAGGACACAAGCTTATCGGCGTAACCCGACATCTTGAGTACATGCTCACTAACAGAGCTGTGCTCTTCCATCATGCGGCTAAAGAACTTTTCTGAAGCGTTGTAGCTCTCTACAGCAGCATGTGTGTCGAAAATCATTTTCAACTCACCCATTGTATCAAAAGCATTGCCATTTTCGAAACGCTTTCGAAGTTCTGGCTCTAGCCCATACAATATGCTGCAATGAACTAAGTTGTGGTCCTCCTGACGAGTCTGATAGACATTCTTCTCCTCGTCAGGGGCATCATCTAAAGGTGGGGGGCCTAACGGCGCTTCTAGCACATATTGCTTTTGTGCAACAGAGAGGAGAATCCTCAAATTCATGGCCCATTCGGTAAAGTTGCTACCGTTCGTTGCTAGTTTCTCTTTCTCCATGAACACATTGAAATTAAAAGCAGGTGCTGCCATCTACAACAGAATTTGTAAAGTTTAGACTAAGTGTATGATAGATTGAGTTCAACTAATCCATATTACGAATGAACTCCCACTCAAAAACGACATCCCTCGTGCCTTTTTGGTGATTACATGAACCAAATCCACTATACCAAGTCCGATCATCACGTGAGTCGGTATAGCTTCAAAGGCGAGCATCAAATGGGCATCATATCAACTATATGACTCATGCTTAACCTATCGGTCCGTGTTCCGAGGCCATGTATGTACATGCTAGGCTCGCCAAGTTAGAACCTTAGTATTCGCGTGTGTAACTGTTTTACACCCGAAATATGGTCGTGGATCCAAGAACACCCGATCATCACGTGATGTCTTGGAGCGACGAAACATAATCGGTGCATACTAAAGGAAGAACACATTCTTATCTTGATATTTAAAAAAGGGATCATCTTATTATGCTAACAAAGCGCTAAACAAGCAATATAAGATGCTATCAAACATCATATGTTTATTAGTGAAATGATATGGTTCCCGCAGATGATCTCTATCATGTGCACCGTGGTATGATCACTATCATACCTATATGTGTAAATCCAAGGTCTATGGAGTTTATACGCTATGTGTGTTGTAAGAGTATCATCTCATACTTCTACTTACAACACTACCATATCATAACACTAGCCCAGCAACAATCTAAACTAGACGCCTCTAATTTATCCATTGCAAGTTTTACGTGGCTTAGGGCTTTCGAGATAGAACCGTTCTTACCTACGAACATGAACCACAACGAGGATAATCAAATTGTTGACAACTCGCTTGCAAAATAGATATTGACTATAGTAGGAGAGACAGACACCCGCTAGCCACTTATGCAAACTAGTTGCATGTCAAGCGTGGAACAGGTCTCATGTGCGAGGACATGTAAGCTTTAAAATACATAGTAACCTAAATCCTTCGACCATGACATCATGCCAATCACCATCACCGGATGGATGCTTTGATGACACCAAAAACCAATTCATAACTGGGTGGTTATAAAGGCGGCATTGAGTATTCAGAAAGTATGTGTTGAGGCACATGGATCAAGAGTGGGATCTGTCCATCCAAATGACAGATAGATATACTCTGAGCCCTCTCGGTGGAATGTCATCCAATTGGCTTACAAGCATGTGATTGGATCACAAGGGATCACATATCACAGGAACGAGTAAAGATTACTTATCGGTAACGAGATTAAACTAGGTATGCAGAGATACCGATGATCAAACCTTGGATAAGTAAAGTATCATGAAACAAAGGGAAATTGGTATCGTACGTAAATGGTTCATTCGATAACGAAGTAATCCTAGAAATATGTGGGAGCCATATGAACTTACAGATTCCTCTATTGGTTATTGATCAAAGAAGTGTCTCGACCATGTCTGCATAATTCACGTACCGTAGGGATGTTGTTTAGTAGATATGGTAATGAGTTGGAGACCGAATGTTGTTCGGAGTCTCGGATTGGATCCAAGACATCAAGAGGATATCCGGAATGGTCCAGAGAATAAGATTCATATAAGGAATGTCCTATTTCAGGGTTTGGAAATGTTTTCGGTGTTTTCACCGGAATCTTCTAGTAGGGTCTAGAAGGTCCAGCACTCCGGAGAGAGAAGGGTACATGAATGTGCCATACCAATGTGGAATGGTTGCATCATGTCCTAGGTCACTTGGCTAGGCAATGGGAAGAGAGAAATCAAACTCTAGTTTGAAAAGTCAAATGCCAGTTTGAAAAAGTCAAATCCCAACATGATTGCCTAGTGGAGGGAGGAGAGGAAACCTAGTTAGGGAAGGTTTCCCCTCCCTTGCCACCGGCCACCAAGGGGAGTTGGGGGAGGACTCCCCTCCCCTAGCCGCCCCTCCCACCTATAAAGGAGGGGTAGGGCACCCCTTGGACCCTCACCCCAAAACCCTAGGTCGGCCGCCGCCCTAGATCTCCTCTAAACTGCCACCGCCTAGCTAAACCCTAGCCGCTGGCCACCTCCACCCCTTGGCCTATAAACCCTAGTTGCCAAGGCCTCTCTAAATCCACCATACTCGCTCTGGCTTAGGCGAAGCCCTGTGGGGTCTACTCCTCTGTTTCATCACCACGTCTTCGTGTTGCTGGAATCGAGAGGAGATCTACAACCTCCGCTGCCTGCTGGAACAAGGGAGAGGAATGTCTTCATCGAGTACTGAACGTGTGACCGACTACAGGAGCGCTACCGGAACGCAGCACTGGAAGGATCATCTTCGCGATCTTGAGATCGGCAAGTGAATGACTACATCACCCACGAGAGATCCATATATCGTTAAATGCTTTGGATCTCCGAGGGTTAGTACTCTATCAACTCATTGCACCGATCTAGTAGATTAGATCTTGGATTTTGTGTGTTCATGCGATAGAATTTTTTTGTTTCCATGCTACGAATGTAGGGTTCGCAGCATAGAAAACAAAAAATTTCCTACGATGGGAACTACGTACCAAGATCTATCTACTAGATACAAACAACGGGCGGATGTATATCCGTAGAGAACATACCCTTGAAGACCGACAAAGCTTAACGAGTTCAACTCGTGGTTGATGTAGACGATCTCTTGCCGATCTCAAGATCGAGAGGAAGTCCTAGCGCCACAAATCAGCAGCGCATCCGTGCTCGCACACACGTTCGAGGCACCGAGCAACCTCCGCCTCCTCGCTCCAGCGATGCAGCGGAAGCACAACTCTTTCTTGCCGAATAGCCACCGGGAACATGTATCTCGCTAGTCCGGGACCATGGGGGATAAATTCTAGAGGGGGAGAGAGATCCTTCACGAGGAGGTGTGAGAGACAAGTGAGGAGGGGGGCTCCTTTTATAGGAGGAGGGGGGAACCCCAAGGGGGTGTCCGGCGCATGGGGCTGCCCCCTTGCCCTCCCCTCTTCATGTGGGTGGACACTCCACTCACAAATCTCCTTTAAATTTCCTCCACTCAAAAGTCCACTCAAATTCCCATTAAATTTCCACCAAATTTAATGCAAACTCTCATTAAATAAAACTCTTTTATTTTATTCAGAATTTTGTCAATTACTTTAATGACAAACATTCACAAATAACCCCTTGCTAGAATTCCATTTCACATGCATAACCACTTTATGCAATTTCACCCGAAAACCTGTTTCGGTATCTAGTGAAATAAATTCATGCGCTTGTTCATTCTTTCGACATGAAACTTTTGCTCCAATTGGATGTCGGTGTCTCTTAAGTGTGTCACCCTACGGTTCGTGAATAATGCGGACATGATCGAGACCCCTCTCGGATCAATAATCAGAAGCGGGATCTGGAGACCCATACTGACTCCCACACATTCAACGATGACTTTCTTGTGATCGTCGGAACCTTTTATGCTAGTATCTTAATCCCTTTGTTTCACGATATATTACATGTCCGAGATTCGATCATTGGTATCTCCATACCTAGTTTGATCTCGTTACCGACATGCACTCTTTTCTCGTTCCCGTGATATAACATTCTAGTGATCAAATCACTTGCTTGCAAGCTAATCAATGTGATATCACCGAGAGGGCCCAGTGTATATCTATCCGTCATCGGGATGAACAAATTCCACTCTCGATCCATGAGCCTCAACATAACACTTTATTAGTTCTGAATCCATCTTTATAATCACCCTGTTATGGTGTGACGTTTGATGTTATCAAGAAACTCTTTCGGTGTTAGTGATTGACATGATCTCATGGTCTAAGGATTAGGATCACTTTGTAAGTTGTTATAGCAATATAAACTCAATGACTTTGATCGTAATGCTATACTTCGGATGAATGTTCATCACATCATTACACTAATGTTGTGATCCTGTTATTAACAACATCCAATGTCCATGATCAGGAAACCTTGATCATCTTGTTAATCAACGAGCTAGTTTATGAGAGAGGCATAACTAGGAACTTTCTGTTTGTTTATTAAACACACATGTATTAACGTTTCCGTATTAATACAATTATATCATGCAAAATAAACATCTATCATATACTTGGAATACACATAATAAACACTTTATTATTGCCTCTCAGGGCATATTCCCTTCAACGAACCCCTACACTTTGCCCATGTGTGCACTCGAATTTTGGACAACGACGGAAATGCTGGCTCATACTGCTTTTAAATTATGCCATTGCAATATCAAACCTTGGTCTTTGTGTATGAATATGCTGCATTGTCCATGCATTTCTTTAGGTCTTATCCCTTAAGCCGACCGTTTGGAGATTGGCATAAATATGCCTCAAGTAGTACCTCTGAGGAGAATTAGGGAAAACTTTAGTCACAACCTTGAGAAAACCCTTATGCATGTCTAACATGATTATGTATTGCCCAAACTGGCCCTCATATCCACCAAGTGCTTCTTTCAACTGCTCCAAAAACCACACCCAATTTTTATAGTCCTCTTTATCATCAACAACCTATGCAATAGGATACATGTTGTTGCAATATCTACCTGTTGCAGAAATAATTTGAGCTCCAGTAGTCAGCTTAATGAAGCAACCATTGATGACGACGCCCAGTACTGTCGTGGGACGCTTTGTTGGAAACCCCAAGAGCAAGGTGTGATGAGCACAACAGCAAGTTTTATCTCAATAAGAAGCTGAGGTTATCGAACCAGTAGGAGGAAGGAAGCGTCTCAAAGGTGTTGCAAACAACGTGGAAACCTACACAACACAAACTCAAGACTTCGCCCCAACGAAACAGTGAGGTTGTCAAGCTCACCGGTTTGTTGTAACAAAGTATTAAATGTATGGTGTGGAAGATAATGGTGGTTTGTGACAAGTAAATAGTAATAGTGGAAGATGTATCAATGGTAAAGATTGGACCGGAGTCCATAGTTCACTAGAGGTGCTCTCCTTAGATAAACAACATGGCATAAAGGGTAAACAAATTACAACAAGACAATTGACAGGAACTGAGCAAGGCATAACAATGCAATACTAGTGAGAAAGATCCTATGACATTCGATTGGTCAATACAACAAGATACATAGACCGTCATCCAACTGCATCTATGACTAGAAGTCCACCTTCAGGTTATCATCCGAACACCCTCCAGTATTAAGTTGCAAGCAACAGACAACTGCTTTAAGCAAAGTGTATAAGGTAAACAATCCACTTGTTTCCATGAACAAGAGACCGTTGTTTTCTCCCTAGTAGCAACAGCACATCTACAACCGAAGAGATTTCTGTCACTTCCCTTGGAAACTAGAGGCATGAACCCACTATCAAGCATAAATACCCCCTCTTGGAGTCACTAGCAACTACTCGGCCAAGATAGCTACTAACAATGAAGAGCATGCAAGATCACAAACAACACAGACATGATTGAATCATAAAGACAAAACCATTAACCGAACTGACATAATAATCTCAATATCCATCGGATCCCCGCAAACACAACATGCATGATTACAAATAGATTAGATCTTGATCATGAACGAAGCTCACAAGATCTATACATGAAAGCACAAGGAGGAGATACAACCATCTAGCTACTACATGGACCCATAATACAAGGTGGAACTACTCATGCATCATACCGGAGAGAAGGCCTCCGGGATGATCTCCCCTCCAGCAGGGTGCCGGGAAGAACTTCAGATCCCCCCGATCTAGGGACGACGGTGGAGGCGGCTACAGAAGGTTTCGTGGAGTTTTGATCGGGTGCCTAAGGTTTCTGCATCGGGGGCTTCTTATAGGCGAAGAGGCGAGGCCGGGAGGCGACCAGGGGGGCCACACCCCTGCCTAGGCTCGGGTCCACCCTAGCCCGCGCCTGGGGGTGTGGCGGCCCTCTAGCACCTCTTCGTCTCGTCTTCTGGATTTGTGTCCCCACGGTAAAATATTGACTTCAGCTTTTGTCCCGTCCAATTCCGAGAACATTGATTTTCTGCCTTTCTAGAACCAAAAACAGAAGAAAACAGGCAACGGGCACTGTGGCTACTTGCTAATAGGTTAGTTCCAGAAAAGATATAAAAACACCTCAAAGTGTAGATAGAGCAAAACAAAGTAGATTGTAAACAAGCATGGAGCATCAAAAATTATATATACGTTTCTGATGTATCAAGCATCCCCAAGCTTAACTCCTCCTCGTCCTCGAGTAGGTAAGTGATAAAAAGAATAATTTTTGAGGTGACATGCACCATCAAAACCAAGATCAAACCATTTGCAAGCATTGAAAGCTGGGATCAAAGAACTCTAAACATGTGCATGAAAGATGGAGTTCTAACAATAAGACAAAGTAACTATGCATGCAACATGAAAGGCTACAAACAAAGATCATGAATACTATGCATTGAAAAACGTTTGTTTGTTTCACATACAGAAAACATGGCATAGTGGCATTCAGCTTGTCCCTCATAGAGTAGCAAATAGATGCATAGGACACCTTCAAAGTTCGCAAGGGTGACTAGAAACAAGTAGCACAAGAACAAGTAATATCACAATATGCATCAATCAATAAGCTTTGGGACACTGCACATAGAATGACAACTATGCTCTCTTAATGGTGCCTAAAAGGTAGAAGGTGGAGACTCAAATAATGGTGGAAGAAGGGCCTTTTATAAAGGAAGCAGGGATTTCAAGTTTCAAAAAGAGCTTCCAAAAATTATGGTACTTGTCAGCTTTCAGCCCTCATTGCGCCTATAATAAGCATCTTTAAGTGGTTAAGGTTAAAGTGAACAAAGATGGAGTATATGCTTGACAAAGTATAAGTTGGCAATATCAAGTCCCTTGAATACGAAGGCCACACCTCATGCTACTCAACTTCAGTCACCTGCAAGTTCTTGTCATTGTAAGTACATGCGTATCATAGAGAACCACCAACGGGGTGTAGGGTTCGCAACATAGAAAACAAAAAATTTCCTACGATGGGAACAACTAAGTACCAAGATCTATCTACTAGATACAAGCAACGGGTGGATATACATCCATAGAATACATACCCTCGAAGACCGAATAGCGTTAACGAGGTTGTACTCGTGGATGATGTAGACGAACGCTTGCCGATCTCAAGATCGTGATGAAGTCCATCTGGTCCAGCCGGTCCAGCACGATCAAGTCCAGCACCTCAAAGCAGTGGTGCATCCATGATCGCACACACGTACGGGTACCCCGACAACCTCCGCACCCTCGCTCCAGCGAAGCAGCGGAAGCAACAAATCCTTCCAGAAAAAACCACCGGGAACATGTATCTCGCTGATCCGAGACCATGGGGAAATTCTAAAGGGGGGAGAGAGATCCTTCGCGAGGAGGTGTACTTTGAGAGGAGGAGAGGGGGGCCTTTTATAGGAGAGAGGGGGGCACCCAAGGGGCATGGCGCCCAGCCATGGGGGATGCCCCCACCTCTTCCACATTCATGTGGGTGGAGCTCCCACTCAAAATGAAAAGCCTCCACTCCCATTAAAAAGCCTCCACTCAAAAAATCCACTCACATGCATTAAATTTCCACCAAATTTAATGCAAGCTCTTATTTAAATAAAACTATTTTATTTATTTATTCAGAATTTTGTTAATTACTTTAATTAACAAACATTCACATAAAACCCCTTACAACATTTCAATTTCACATGCAGAACCAGTTTCAGCAATTTCAACCGAAACAGTTCCGGTGTCTAGTGAAATAAATTCCTGCGCTTTCCTTTTCTTTTTCTGGCATATCATTTGCTCCGAATGGTGTCGGCATCCCTTAAGTGTGTCACCCTACGGTTCGCGAATAATGCGGACATGATCGAGACCCTTCTCCGATCAATAATCAGTAGCGGGACCTGGAGATCCATACTGACTCCCACACATTCAACGATGACTTCTATGATCGTGTGAACCTTTTACGCTAGTATCTTAATCCCTTTGTTTCACGATATATTACATGTCCGAGATTCGATCATCGGTATCTCCATACCTAGTTTGATCTCGTTACCGACATGCACTCTTTTCTCGTTCCCGTGATATAACATTCTAGTGATCAAATCACTTGCTTGCAAGCTAATCAATGTGATATCACCGAGAGGGCCTAGAGCATATCTATCCGTCATCGGGATGAACAAATTCCACTCTCGATCCATGGGTCTCAACATAACACTTTAGTAGTTCTGAAGCCATCTTTATAATCACCCAGTTACGGTGTGACGTTTGATGTCATCGAGAAACTCTTCAGGTGTTAGTGATTGACATGATCTCATGGTCTAAGGATTAGGATCACTTCGTAAGTTGTTATAGCAATATAAACTCAATGACTTTGATCGTAATGCTATACTTTGGATGAATGTTCATCACATCATTACACTAATGTTGTGACCTCATTATTAACAACATCCAATGTCCATGATCAGGAAACCTTTGATCATCTTGTTAATCAACGAGCTAATTTATAAGAGAGGCATAACTAGGAACTTCCTTTTTGTTTATTAAACACACATGTATTAACGTTTCCGTATTAATACAATTATAGCATGTAAAATAAACATTTATCATAAATAAGGAATACGATAATAACCACTTTATTATTGCCTCTCGGGCATATTCCCTTCAGTCTCCCACTTGCACTAGAGACAATAATCTAGTTTGAAAACTTTGCGTATTGAACACATATGGCTTTCCGGTGTTCCATATACGCAACTGCAAGTGGTTAATATAATGTACGGATCTAACGCTTTCAGGTCCGTGTGTATTTTCATGTCTTTGCGTCTTCACACATCACTCATTCTCCAATAAGATGGCATTGTATAAATTTGGTCTTTTGGTGAGACCTTTAGCCCCTTGGGGTTAAAACACGTCGATACTATTGTCGTACAATATATCTTTAGTGTTAGCCCGTTGCGAACCACACCTTAGTTTGATAACAAACTACTTGACACAAATGCCCTCCTTTGCTGCTACTATAACAGTCATATACTTAGCCTTTTTATTGTAGTATTCGTCACAATGTCTTAACTATGGATTTTATCCAAATCCATCATGGAATCTCCTTTCCATTACATTGTGCCACCCATAGTTTAAATTGAGATAAACTTAATTTGTATCTTGTGACAAACCTAGTATCAATGTAACGCTTTACAATGAACTATTTGTAATTGTTTGTCACCTCTACACAAATATATTCTTAGTTCTTTCAAAAAGATCATAAGAATATCCTCACTATCATCCAATGTTCATTTTATGATTCATTCTGGTATATGCTCATAACACTTAGAGCATAGGACATATCTAGATGTGTACATATCATGGTATGATTGATTAAAACATTCTCGTGATTTCACTCATCAAGTGTCAAAGCACTTGAATCTTGTTTCACTTATCAAGTGTCGATACACTTGAATCTTGATTCAATTCCTTTCCATGCAACAAGAACTGTTTCTTGTCGTTTCTATATTGAACTCCTTGAATATCTCATATATGTATGTTTGGCACAACCATATTGGCGTCACAGTCTATCCACTATAGACATTCACGCTAAATATTTGGGTTTTGCCTAAGTATTTCATCAAAATGAAATTCTTAACCTTTGTCAATAAAAGATACATCATTTCTAATCAACAAGATGTCCTCCACATAATGTATTAGAAATATGTCTTAGCGCTCCCACTTAATTTCTTGCAAATGCAAGCATCTTCATCGTCTCCTGATGAAAAACTCCTTTTTCATCATGGTGAAGATTCTAACTCCGCGATGCTTACTTCAGCCATTGAAGTTTGCATGCCCTTTTAGCATCCTTTGAATTTTAACAAAACCGTTTGGACCGTGTCATGTACACATCCTAGGTAACCATTCTATTAGAAGAATTTTGTTTTGTTTATTCATCTACCATATACCAAATTATATGTAGTGGTTGCTACTTTAATCCGTCCAAACTAAATATCACTATGAAAGATCAAATCTTGTCATAGTCAACTCCTTGAACATTGTCATAAAATACTTTACGACATGTCGACTATTTCATAGATGTGAAACATCCATGTCTGTTTCTTTATAGATCCAAATACGACCGATAGGTTTTTACACCTTTCCGGAGGGTCTTCCAAGTGCAAAACTTGATTTATCGTGTATGGACTTATCACGGATTTTATGGCTTCAAGCCATTTGACGGAGTCAGGGCCCATCATCACTTATTTGCATGTAGTCGGTTCATCATTGTCAGACAATAATGATTTACTCTCAAATCTTAGCATTTGATTGTTTAATCGACCGACTTGGTTCAATAAGAACTTAGATCTCCGTGACCACAACCTTTGAGGCACATAAGCTATGAGCATTATGGCAGCCTTCGGAACGATTTCCGGCGCTGCGCAACTCAGCACATTTAGCTAAGGTTCGTTAACCTTATCAAAGTTCTATTGTCCTCCCACTTAACTTTTGCGAAAAATTCCTTTTTCAAGAAACTTCACATTTCAAGCGACAAAACCTTTTGTCCTTGGTGTTATGGAGGAATACCCAATTGTTATTCGAAATAACCTAGAAAGACATGCTTATCCGACTTCGGTTGTAAACAACTTACTTATGTTTAGCATACCAAAATTTAAGAAATGACAACTTGGGTTTTACCCCAAACCATAACTCATATGGTGTCATTTCAACGGATCAAGATGGAGCTCTTTTCAGTGTAAAGCGGTAGTGTCTAAAGCTTTAATCTTTTAAAACATAATGGCAATTTTATAAATAACACCTTTGATCCAACCATGTTAAACAAGGTTTCATTACAAATCTCAAACACTCCATACTCCTATGGTGTTTCGGGAGATGTAAATCTAGGTGTTTTGCTAAACTTGCAACTCAAATAAATCCCTTTATGATAATATCATAAACCATTTATTTTCTTGTCACAATGATTTTCACTTCATCTTGAAATTCTTTGAACGTTTTCAAATATTTCATACTTCTTTCTCATTAAGTGAACATTCACTTAAATTTCCGGAGAAAGCATATGAAGTTGAAATCCATCGCTTACGACTACACTTAATGGACTACATACATCGATATGTATAAATTCCAATAATTTAGTCATTCGTTCTTCTTTGGCCTTTGAACGAAGTTTTAATTATCCCGAGGAAAGTCTCACAAGCGTCACTTGATCAAATCAAAGACTCCAAAAATCCATGAAAATGGAGTTTCTTCATGTTTTATTTCCAATATAATTTAAACAGCGATGTCACTTCGTAAGTGATCTTCCAATCATTTGTCTTGCGACATTTTAGCATTAGGTTTTATGGATGTGATTTCTCCAACTAGATTTGTAAATTATCCATCTTATATGGAATACGGTAATTATTTGAACAACCTTTGTTCTCATAATACTTGATTCAAATAACAATTATTAAAACAAATCTTGAAGTCAAGCTTTGATGTCAACCAGAAATACAAACAACGGTTTGTTTGTTTCGATGAACATCATCACATATTCTCTTGCTAGTTACTTAGGCCATTGTGGTTCATGAATTGCGTTGCTCCGTATGAAATTTCATACCAACCAATTCGGTATCCAATACCCAAGAACCACATTGTTTAACAAGCAAAGAATACAACCATAACATGTATATCATATATATACCTAAATTGGATATTTCTAATCTTTTCTTTTTTGCCAAGTATATTTTATAGATTCTCTTTCAGCATTTCCTTTTCCTTTTTAAAAGAATCTACCAACATCAAAAGTAGTGCCATATACATGACACATAGTCCAAAGCGTGTATATTCAAATAATAATACCTTTGGACTTGCACTTTGAAGTAGATCACCATCATCAAAATGATCGGTATTCTTTCAAAATCCATTCTTTAGTAATCTTTTAGGGTAGTAAACACTTTACATACATCTTCTATTCATCCTTATCATGACGACTTTCATGATCAAGCTACTGTAGCTTATAAAGGCGAATCGTGAGTATAACATTACTTTCCAAAACCCTTTTGGATGATTAGGATGTCTAGCATCTCCAACCTTTGTAAATTCTCATCCAATATGAGAACATATATTATACTCTATCATTTTGCAACCAAAACATTGTTTCAGATATCGTTATATCTGCCACACATGATGGTTCCTGAAACAATTCTTTCAGCTCCTAGATAATCTCGATATTTAAATCAAGAATCATGGAGGCAAACATGATACTTAAGATACTAACACTGGAATTGTTACTCTTGATTTAATACCAATTATTAAATCTCACGGAGTAAATAAAGTTTTCTGAAAGTTTGCAATAGGAATTTAAACTTTAGATTGACACTCAACACAATACGATACCAATTCGTAAAGTATATATCGAGAATTCTATAGTTCTATTATCTCAATTACAACTATGCATAAGGTAGTGAACGAATGCCAATGACTACAACAAATTATGCAAATTCACTTTGATTTAATTTATGACAAATTGAGTTCTACTAATCCAAATTAGAAATGAACTCCCACTCAAAAAATGACATCCCTCGTGTCTTTTTGGTGATTACATGAACCAAATCCACTACACCAAGTCCGATCATCACGTGAGTCGGTGTAGCTTCAAAGGCGAGCATCAAATGGGCATCATATCTACTATATGACTCATGCTTAACCTTTCGGTCCGTGTTCCAAGGCCATGTCACATGCTAGGCTCGCCAAGTAAGAACCTTAGTATTCGCGTGTGTAACTGTCTTACACCCGAGATATGCTCGTGGATTCAAGTACACCCGATCATCACGTGATGTCTTGAAGCGACGAAACATTGTCGATGCATACTTAAGGAAGAACACATTTTTATCTTGATATATAAATGAGGGATCATCTTATTATGCTAATAAAACGCCAAACAAGCAATATAAGATGCAATCAAACATCACATGTTTATTAGTGGAATGATATGGTTCCCGCATATGATCTCCATCATGTGCACCGTGGTATGATCTTTATCATACCTTTATGTGTAAGCCCAAGGTCTATGGAACTTACACGCTATGTGTGTTGTAAGAGTATCATCTCATACTTCTACTTACAACATCACCATATCATAACACTAGACCAGCAACAATCTAAACTAGACGCCTCTAATTTATCCATTGCAAGTTTTACGTGGCTTAGGTCTTTCGAAGACAGAACCGTTCTTACCTACGAACATGAACCACAACGAGGATAACCAAATTGTTGACAACTCGTTGTAAATTAGATATTGACTATAGTAGGAGAGACAGACACCCGCTAGCCACTTATGCAAAACTAGTTGCATGTCAAGCGTGGAACAGGGCTCATGTGCAAGGACATGTAAAGTTTGTCCGGGCCGCTTCATCCCACTATGCCACCAATATCCAAAGTACAACTAAGAAGCAATAAAATGATCATCATCGCCCACATACTCATATGTGTACTACCCGTGCAAAGTATCTACGCATAGATCCGGCTCTGATACCACTGTAGGGTTCGCAGCATAGAAAACAAAAAAATTCCTACGATGGGAACAACTAAGTACCAAGATCTATCTACTAGATACAAGCAACGGGTGGATATACATACATAGAATACATACCCTCAAAGACCGAATAGCGTTAACGAGGTTGTACTCGTGGATGATGTAGACGAACGCTTGCCGATCTCAAGATCGTGATGAAGTCCATCTGGTCCAGCCGGTCCAGCACGATCAAGTCCAGCACCTCAAAGCAGTGGTGCATCCGTGATCGCACACACGTACGGGTACCCCGACAACCTCCGCGCCCTCGCTCCAGCAAAGCAGCGGAAGCAACAAATCCTTCCAGAAAAAACCACCGGGAACATGTATCTCGCTGATCCGAGACCATGGGGAAATTCTAAAGGGGGAGAGAGATCCTTCGCGAGGAGGTGTACTTTGAGAGGAGGAGAGGGGGGCCTTTTATAGGAGAGAGGGGGCACCCAAGGGGCATGGCGCCCAGCCATGGGGGATGCCCCCACCTCTTCCACATTCATGTGGGTGGAGCTCCCACTCAAAATGAAAAGCCTCCACTCCCATTAAAAAGCCTCCACTCAAAAAATCCACTCACATGCATTAAATTTCCACCAAATTTAATGCAAGCTCTCATTTAAATAAAACTATTTTATTTATTTATTCAGAATTTTGTTAATTACTTTAATTAACAAACATTCACATAAAACCCCTTACAACATTTCAATTTCACATGCAGAACCAGTTTCAGCAATTTAAACCGAAACAGTTCCTGTGTCTAGTGAAATAAATTCCTGCGCTTTCCTTTTCTTTTTCTGGCATATCATTTGCTCCGAATGGTGTCGGCATCCCTTAAGTGTGTCACCCTATGGTTCGCGAATAATGTGGACATGATCGAGACCCTTCTCCGATCAATAATCAGTAGCGGGACCTGGAGATCCATACTGACTCCCACACATTCAACGATGACTTCTATGATCGTGTGAACCTTTTACGCTAGTATCTTAATCCCTTTGTTTCACGATATATTACATGTTCGAGATTCGATCATCGATATCTCCATACCTAGTTTGATCTTGTTACCGACATGCACTCTTTTCTCGTTCCCGTGATATAACATTCTAGTGATCAAATCACTTGCTTGCAAGCTAATCAATGTGATATCACCGAGAGGGCCCAGAGCATATCTATCCATCATCGGGATGAACAAATTCCACTCTCTATCCATGGGTCTCAACATAACACTTTAGTAGTTTTGAATCCATCTTTATAATCACCCAGTTACGGTGTGATGTTTCATGTCATCGAGAAACTCTTCCGATGTTAGTGATTGACATGATCTCATGGTCTAAGGATTAGGATCACTTCGTAAGTTGTTATAGCAATATAAACTCAATGACTTTGATCGTAATGCTATACTTTGGATGAATGTTCATCACATCATTACACTAATGTTGTGACCTCGTTATTAACAACATCCAATGTCCATGATCAGGAAACCTTTGATCATCTTGTTAATCAACGAGCTAGTTTATAAGAGAGGCATAACTAGGAACTTCCTTTTTGTTTATTAAACACACATGTATTAACGTTTCCGTATTAATACAATTATAGCATGTAAAATAAACATTTATCATAAATAAGGAATACGATAATAACCACTTTATTATTGCCTCTGGGCATATTCCCTTCATGGGGTACCCCTTGCACATGGTACATGAGCTATCCCATAACCAAAATGACAATGCAAGCAGACAATGAGCATCTCAGCAATATTTTTATTTACTATACGCATAGCTTTTTATTGAGGATGCTTCATAGATAGCTCACTATGGTGATGCTGTAAGTTTCCACCATGGTTAGGCATGGCTTAGGCTAGCGGCCCATGCGTTTCTCTAACACAAAATACAAACTCCATGGACTTACAAGTTCCCTCTTTATTTCACACTGGCGACATCCATAGACAAAAGAGCATGATATCAACTGAGTACAAAGTACAAATGCAATGTTGAAAACGTTCCCAGTGATAGCACGGTTCTGCTAATTCTAACGTATAAGTGCAAGCATATACAACATAGAAGACACGATGGTTCAAGTTTATTAGGGGAAAATAATATAAAATGTGCCATCAAGTTTTTGAGGGCTTTAATCACTAAGTTTTCACATAACAAAATAGTTTTTAATTGGAAGATAGCTGAAAACAAGAATATACTTAGAATGGTGTAACACACCATGCATAGGAATTTATAGTGGACACTTTGGAATAACTTGGTTTCTTGGGAGTTGGAATCATTAGTAGAGCTTACTCATACAAGTGGAGGCTAGCAAAATACTAGGAGCAACCAGCTAAGAGAGCATAATGGCCATAATCATGCAGAGCAACAAAACATTACTAATCAAAGCATAGAGTGGTACTACAAGTCAAGGACTAAATGATCATATAGGATATGTTGACTTGTTCATAGTCATAACATGGTGTGAGCATGTGCCAAGTCAACCCAAACAAAGCATCAAAGGAGAATACCACAATACTATGCTTTTGCATGCTAAAAAAACGCATAATTTCTTCAAGACATACTAAGCAATCCCAGTTGTTTCAAACAAGACATGTTATAGCAATAATAACCAAGCATAAGGTCAAAACAACACCTAGCATGTCATGCTAAAGTCTAAGTCACAGTCAATGCAAGCTCCTCTTGCACTTATCAAGCAAGAACTTACTACTCCTTTCCAACACCAAGCAACTTATTTGCAATAACACAGCGAGAACGGGGTACAAACTACTTTATTCAAGCAAACTAAACAACCTAAGCAAATCAAACAGAAACTAAGACGCTCCAAGAACAACACAAATGTGCATGAAACAATAAAAACGAAGTGTCTAAACAGACCTGAGCTTTTTTATTGATGAAGAAGGGGATGCGTTGGGCATCCCCAAGCTTTGACGCTTGTACCTCTTGGATATTTCTTGGGGTGACACCATGGTGGAATCCCCAAGCTTGATCTTTTTTCCATTCTTCATCTCATTGCATCATTCTCTCTTTACACCTAAATTTTTTCCTTCATACAAAACTTCACACAATCTTCATTAGCAACATTAGTGTATTCAAAAGATATTAGACCTCTGGCAAAGCTTTGGAACAACAAAACTTTTCACTAAAAACACAAGCTACTATAGCAACTCCTTCAAAAATCTCAATTCACCTAAAGAGAACTAAAAAAATGAATCAATAAGAAGCAAATGCAAATAATGACAGAAATCTGTCAAAACAGACCAGCAGGTAGAAATCGATTTTTTTGAACATCTTCTGTTGCTCAAATCAAAAAGTGTTGACCTAACTAAAGTTAGCTAACATACTAGGGGATTTATTCGTACATTTTCATCTCAATCCGAGTTATAGAGACTCCTCACGAATTTTTATGGTGGAGGACAGAAATCTGTTTCGGGACAGCAACTCCACAAATCTTACTTCCCTCTCATTAGAGGTCATTATTGGCACAAAAAGCAAGCAAAAAGGATAAGGAGAGGTCATTACTGAAGTAATAACTTCCAAGACTCAAGGAAAATCTTGGGTTATCTCCCAGCAAGTACTTTTCTTTAACGCCTTTAAGTTAGGCACAAGAAGCAAGAATAATGAAGTATTTTCAAATGAGGAAGCATTAACATCAAACCTTGCTTTCAAAAGAGGAGCAAAAAGCAACTTCTCTCTCCTCATAGGGAAGTGTTCAATACCTTTCTTGAATGGAAAATGATATTTAATGGTGCCTTCTTTCATATCAATGATGGCACCAACAGTTCTAAGAAAAGGTCTTCCCAAAGTAATAAGACAAGAAGCATTGTATTCAACATCCAAAACACAAAAATCCACAAGGACATAAGCATTGTTAACCATAATGAGAACATCATTAATACTCCCCATGAGTTTCTTCTTAGCATTATCATTAAGTGGGACATCCAAATAATAATCTTCTAATGGTGGCAAATCAAGCATTTCATAAATCTTCCTAGGCATAATAAACACTAGAACCAAGATCACATGAAGCTTTGAGATCAAAATCATTCACTGGCATATTAATAATGGTTTCCCGACTATCTTCTACTTTCCTAGGAATAGAAGCTTTATGTTTTAGCTTCTCTTCCTTAATCTTAACAAGAGCATTTGTAATGTGTTTGGTGAAAGCAACATGCATATCACTAGCATCAGGACTTCTAGCAAGCTTTTGTAGGAACATAATCACTTCAGAAATATTGCAACCATCAATATCGAAATCAAACTTAGCATCACTAGTAGTAGGCTCAATAGGCTTAGGCATAGTAGGAGGAACAAGGACTACTTGTGGTTTAGTGGTGATGGTGCACACACTATTCTTTCTATCAATTTCAGCTTCCCTTTCCCACTTAGCATGAAGTTGAGCTAACAGCCTAACATTTTCATCAATAGTAACTTGGCATGAGCAGTAGCAAAGGTATTTCTATAGTTTCAGGTTTAGCAGCCATTTTATTAATCAAGGAATACTGAGCTTTAGACAAAGAGGATATATTTTTCTCAACACTTAAAAGCTTTTCCCCTATAGCCTTATTGAAAGTGGTTTGTTTACTAATAAAGTCTTTGAGCATGACTTCAAGTTCATAGGTGGCACTTCTAGCATTGTTGTAGGAGTTTCCATAGGAATTGCCATTATTAGGAGGATAAGGCCTATAATTGTTGTTGCTACCAAAATTATTACTATAGGCATTGTTGTTGAAATTGTTGTTTCTAATGAAGTTCACACCAACTTGCTCTTCTTGAGCAACCAAAAAGGCTAAGGGAACACTATTAGGATCTAGAGGAGCTTTCCCATTAACAAGCATAGCCATAATAACATCAATCTTATCACTCAAAGAGGAGGTTTCCTCAACAGAATTTACCTTCTTACCATGTGGAGCTCTCTCAGTGTGCCATCCAGAGTAGTTAACCATCATATTATCAAGGAGTCTAGTTGCAACACCCAAAGTGATGCTCATAAAAGTACCCCCGGCAGCTGAATCCAGCAGGTTTCTTGAGGAGAAGTTCAAACCTGCATAAAAAGTCTGGATAATCATCCAAGCAGTGAGTCCATGAGTGGGACAATTCTTAACCAAAGATTTCATTCTTTACCAAGCTTGAACAACATGTTCATTATCAAGTTTTTTAAATTTCATAATGTCACTTCTCATAGATATAATCTTAGCAGGAGGGTAGTACTTTCCAATAAAAGCATCTTTGCACTTAATCCAAGAATCAATACTATTTTTAGTCAAATATAGCAACCATTCTTTAGCTTTTCCTCTCAAGGAGAAAGGAAATAGCTTGAGCTTAATAATATCTCCATCTATATCCTTATACTTTTGCATCTCATAAAGTTCAACAAAGTTATTGAGATGGGCAGTAGCATCATCAGAACTAGCACCAGAAAATTGCTCTCTCATCACAAGATTCAACAAAGCAGGCTTAATTTCATAAAAGGTAGCATCAGGAGTAGGTGCGGAAATAGGAGTGCTTAGGAAATCATTGTTGTTGGTGCTAGTGAAGTCACACAACTTGGTGTTCTCAGCAGAGTTCATTTTGGCAAAGGTGGGCAAGCCAAAAACAGCAGCAACAGCTAGAGCAGGAACTATTTTTTTTTGTGTTTTTGAATAAAGCAAGCAAACCAAACTAGACTAATTTTTTGGAGTTTTTGAAAAGAGGCAAAGAAAACCAAACAAAAGGAACAAATCAAACTAAAAACAAAGTAAAGAGAAAGGAAGTGAAGGACTCCCCTTGTGAAGACGTCCTTAGCCTCCCCGACAACGGCGCCAGAAAATCCTTGATGACGGCGCCCAGTACTGTCATGGGACGCTTCGTTGGAAACCCCAAGAGCAAGGTGTGATGAGCACAACATCAAGTTTTCCCTCAATAAGAAACTGAGGTTATCGAACCAGTAGGAGGAAGGAAACGTCTCAAAGGTGTTGCAAGCAACGTGGAAACCTACACAACACAAACTCAAGACTTTGCCCCAACGAATCAGTGAGGTTGTCAGGCTCACCAGTTTGCTGTAACAAAGGATTAAACATATGGTGTGGAAGATAATGGTGGTTTGCAGCAAGTAAACAGTAACAGTGGAAGATGTATCGATGGTAAATATTGGACCGGGGTCCATAGTTCACTAGAGGTGCTCTCCTTAGATAAACAACATGGCATGAAGGGTAAACAAATTACAGCAGGGCAATTTACAGGAACTGAGCAAGGCATAACAATGCAATACTAGTCAGAAAGATCCTATGACATTCGATTGGGCAATACAACAAGATACATAGATCGCCATCCAACTGCATCTATGACTAGAAGTCCACCTTCAGGTTATCATCCGAACCCCCTCTAGTATTAAGTTGCAAGCAACAGACAACTGCTTTAAGCAAAGTGTGTAAGGTAAACAATCCACTTGTTCCATGAACAAGAGATCGTTGTTTTCTCCCTAGTAGCAACAACACATCTACAACCAAAGAGATTTCTGTCACTTCCCTTGGAAACTAGAGGCATGAACCCACTATCGAGCATAAATACCCCCCTCTTGGAGTCACTAGCAACTACTCGTCCAAGATAGCTACTAACAACTAAGAGCATGCAAGATCACAAACAAAACAGACATGATTGAATCATAAAGACAAAACCATTAACCAAACTGACATAATAATCTCAATATCCATCGGATCCCCGCAAACACAACATGCATGATTACAAATAGATTAGATCTTGATCATGAACGGAGCTCACAAGATCTATACATGAAAGCACAAGGAGGAGATACAACCATCTAGCTACTACATGGACCCATAGTCAAAGGTGGAACTACTCACGCATCATACCGGAGAGAAGGCCTCCGGGATTATCTCCCATCCGGCAGGGTGCCGGGAAGAACTTCAGACCCCCCCGATCTAGGGACGACGGTGGCGGCGGCTACAGAAGGTTTCGTGGAGTTTTGATCGGGTTCCTAGGGTTTCTGCATCGGGGGATTCTTATAGGCGAAGAGGCGAGGCCGGGAGGCGACCAGGAGGGCCACACCCTGCCCAGGCGCGGGTCCACCCTAGCCCGCGCCTGGGGTGTGGTGGCCCTCTGTCACCTCTCTGCCTCGTCTTCTGGATTCGTGTCCCCCACGGTAAAATATTGACTTCGGCTTTTGTCCCATCCAATTTCGAGAATATTGATTTTCTGCCTTTCTGGATCCAAAAACAGAAGAAAATAGGCAACTGGCACTATGGAAACTTGTTAATAGGTTAGTTCTAGAAAATATATAAAAACACCTCAAAGTGTAGACAAAGCAAAGCAAAGTAGATAGTAAACAAGCATGGAGCATCAAAAATTATAGATACGTCTCCGACGTATCAACCATCCAACCCTATGAAGGGACTGCAACCTTCAAGAAACCCTAGCCTAGAAGCATTCACACGGAAAATTAGTCCATGAAATATTGGTTCATAACAGATATCAACAAATTGGCCCTGCTTCATTGCTTATGTCTCTTCTTCTATGGGGCCAGTAAAAGTTGTGACAATACATCTAGAGCCAGGGTTCTTATCAAACATAGTTTGGAGATAATCTCTGATTCTACAATACTGCACCTTGTGATCACCCCAAACCTTCTCCTTTGCTTTGCACTTTGCCCTATATGCAATCCTCTTGGGAACTTCAACACCAAAGTCTTTCTTTGCATTATACTGTAAGGTTGTAATGGTGGTATTAGGGTTAGACCTAAAACTGTCAACATGCATGTTGTCGAGCCACTTTGAATTCACCCTTGTACTTGTAGGACCAGTTGGGCAAGTGTGTTCTAGCTCCAGTTTCTTAATGCAAAAAGTCTCCTCATTCTTTATCTTGGAGGCTGACATATGGAATTGACAACCAAATTTTCCCCTCTCCTTGCAGTGCACAATTATCATGTCCTTGTAGTTTCTCCAGTAATGGAAATTCCTAACCTGAACAATGTGCAGTCTAGCAAGTGCCTCCCTAAATTGGTACAAATCTCTAAAACACATCTTCAACATGAACTGCTCCTATGGACTTTGTCTGTTGTCATCATACCAAACCCTATGTGTGGGTTTCTTGGCTCTGCTTTTTCTCCCTTTAGGCATTACATATGCATAGGCATCAAAACCATCTTCTTGTTCTTCATTCATAAATTCATGGTCTTGTTCATCATCAGAAGGAACCCATTCTGGTAGCACCTTCTTTTCCACTTGAGAATGTGATCTTGTGTTGGGCCCTGCTTTACTTTCTTCTTGACAGGTTCTTTAATTTCTATTTCTTCTTCCTCTTCCACAGACATGAATATATCCTCCACACCAGTTTCACCATCACAGTGTGTCAAAGGATGTTCCTTTCTCTTCTTCATTTCTGCTAGGGTATTCTTCAACTACTCCTCCTCTTTTCCCTCATCTCCTCTACATATTCAGGATCATACTTGCCATCTTCAAACCAACTGTCACTTTCCTCACCCCGAATCTCCTTACTCTTCTTCTCTTTCTTTGCCCTCATCAGACCATGGGTCGAACTTCTTGCAGTAAACACTTTCTTATTGAAAGAGCATGTGTGCCCCCATGTATGGTTTTGGTAATTAATGACAATACATATGGACTAATGCTTGTATTAAGTTGCACTTGTAGGATTTTTCCATTGGCATCACTTGGAGCATGTGTTGGCTTCAATATAGAAGAAATGAAGAAGAATAAAGAAAAGAAGATCAAGGGTGTCTTGAACGAGAGGATAGAGTTCCTCATGTGTATCTTCAAGACATAATCCAAATGGAGTTAGAAGAAATGTTGTGCAAGCTAAATATGCACCATATATAGGAGATCTCATGCTTGAAGCTTTCCATCCTCGGTTATCATGGATCGATGAAAACAAGGTCAAAGAAGAGGCTTACCCATGGTGTATGGGGGAGCAAGGTGCACGTCTTCATCAAGCAAGCGCAAGGAAGAGCAATCAATAAAGGTGTCCCATCTTGAGGAGGATAAGATCGTCTACATAGAGCTCAAGTGGATTGCTCAAGGCAAAGGTATAATCTTGATATATTTTGCCTCTTATCGGTCTCATGTTGTTAGTTGGGAGAACGGTTTTTAGGATAGGTAACCATACTATCAAGAGGGTCTCTCAAGTGAGTAACTTGACCCCATCGTTCGAAGAGAGCTCAAACCTTTGCAGGATTGGCATCATATTTCTTGGTTCTCATTTGGGTCTTACTCATGTGAGGATTTAGAGTTTGTGTTAATCTCCGTGACAAGCTCTAGTTCATCGAAAACAGATTTCATATGCATTCTCTATTGTGTTTTTGACATTGGAGGTTTTACCGGTTTGTCCTTTAGAGATAGGTAAAACCTTCCATTATTTTGTTCTTATCAATGTGAGGATTTAGAGCTTGTGTTAGTCTTGATAACAAGCTCTAGTTCATCAAAAACAGATTGCCCCTTTATATCTTATTGTGTTTTTGATCTTAGAGTTTTTCCGTTTTTTCACCAAGGGAGATATCTCACATTATAATACATGATATATTCTCACTTGTTGGGTACTGCTTGTCGTCTTCTTTCCAACAAAATTGGTTTCGGGTTAATCGGAGTCCGGATGCAAATGGTATGTTCGTTATAGTTTTGGTGTTTCTGTCTATTTTGCCTTAGGCCAGATTTTGTCCGGAATCTCCGGTGTGAAGTCCCAGGCCAAAATCTCTGGTGTGCAAATACTGGATTTTTCGATGTTCCCAGAACCGAAGTTTTGGTGCAAGTCTCCAGAGTGGTCATCAAACCAAGTCCGTGCTAGTCTGTATAGGAGTCCAGAATCTCCGGTTTGAGTTGCTTGCAGACCGGAATCTCCGGTCCCCAGACCCCGGAGCGGAGTCTCCGGTGTGGTTTTTCCCCAACGGACAGAAAATGGTCGGAAGTGAATGGGCCTATATAAGGGTCCCTTCTTCCCCAATGGTAACTGAGACCCGTGGATGGCAAGGTTTCCCCTCCATTGTTGACCTTCTTGCTATCCCTCAATCCCTCCCATGATTCTTGCATATACTTGAGGAATTTGAAATAGGATATCTAGATCTACAACCCCACCAATCAATCTCTCCTCTAAGTGAGGAGAACATCTTGAGATCTAGATCTTGGAGTCTTTTGTGGATTTCCTCCATTGTTCTTCCTCTCTTATTCCCCCATAAGCTTTTGTAGCTTTGGTGGAATTTGGGAGAGAATAACTTGAGCACTTGTGTTCTTGTCATTTCATTTGGTTCATCGGTTTGAGTTCTCGGTGAGAATTCGATTGGGTGAAACATTAGAAGATTTTTACTCTTGGGTTCTTGTAACCCTAGACGGTTTAGTTGTTTTGCAGGTCTGTGGATTACTTGGGGCCTCCAATTAAGTTGTGGAGATTTCCCCAATCTTGTTTGTTGTGAGCCTCCAATTGAGTTGTGGAGAAGTTCCCCAATCTTGTAAGAGGTTTCGGATTGCCACCGACAAGTGCACCGATAGTGGAAGTGTGGATCGATCCCATTGGGGTGATATTCACAGGAGAACAAGGGAGGCCTTTTGTGGCGTTGGTGGTTTGAAACCACCCGCTCTCCAAACAAGACACACTCCATTGTTGGGAGGAACTCGGTAAAACATTGTCGTCTCCGCGTGCCTCGATAATCTCTATACCCGAGATCCTACTTATGCTCCTTACTTTGTGATAGCCTTCGTGCTTGAAGTCTATATCTTGCTATCACATAGTTGCTTGTCTTTCTTAGCATAAGTTGTTGGTGCACATAGGTGAACCCTAGTTGTACTAGGTTTTGTGCTTGACAAAGTAAACGCTAGTTTAATTCCGCCTTTGTTGATCCCCTCTCAAAATTTTTTTAAACCGCCTATTCACCCCCTCTAGGCGACATCCGTGATCATTCACCTGTGTCTCCATTTGATAAGGAGCAAGCTCATCCTCCTATGGATCAAGATCAATGGGAACTGGGCATGATTTAGATTTCATAGTTTGTGCGTTCTTCCTCTTCAGTGGTGAAAAACAATTGCTTGGTTTTTTCCTTTTATCCCTCATGATAGTTAGTACTCCCTCCGATCCATAATAAGTGTCGCTCAAGTAGTACAAAGTTTGTACTAGCTTAGTACAAAATAAGCGACACTTATTATGGATCGGAGGGAGTACCAATTTTATGCTATTTTCATACTTCCTAATCATCTCTTCCACCTTACATTTGTTGTCCACTAAATCTAACTCATACAATCCCTCACCCCATTTTTTAATGTAGTACATTGAGCCACAAATTCCATAACCCTCCTCCATTATTGCCAGCAAATTGAGATACCTAATGTCTGACCTAGGCATAGATTTCTGAACAAATTTGACCCCATCAAACTATATGAACAGCTCCCAGATACCAGAGTCTTGCCTATATTGAAATGAATGCAATTCTTGAAGAGACAATACCAACATCATAGCTAAATTGCAGAGATTGCAAATTTCACAAAATTAGAGCCCAAATTACAGGGAAAATCACCAACCCACTGTTGGAGATGTAGTGCCCCATCGGGTTAAAGCTTGAGCTGCTGCCCGCAAGCGTCCATGCGCTCTCCCAAGCAGCAGGCCATTGCATCGGCGCTAGCAAGGACGGTACTTGCTCCACACCTGCCACCAGATGAACCATAGCTCCATGGCGTCGGTGCTCATTCTCCCAGGCTGGCTTGTTTGTCAATACCAGGCCGAAAATGTTATCTATCCGCTCGGTCGCGACGGCCACCAGCAGAGCCGCCGCCATGACCATCTTCATCCTTATCATGGCCATCGTCACCGCCAGTAGAGTCCCCGCCGCCTCCCGTCGCCTCCCGTCGCCATTTCTTTCTAACCACAGGAAAGAGTGGAGTGGGAAGGGTGGGATACTAACCCGACCGAGCGCCCAGCCCTAATGGCTCTCGTCTCTGTCCGTGACCGGGGTGACACGTGTACTTGACAGGTGGGCCAACATCATTAGAAATCGAGTTAACTCACATCGAACGGGCGATCCGTGCTCCTTGTCAGCCACCTGCCCGAAAGTGCGGTGCTCTGCGTCAAAAAGATTCGAGTTGGTGGTTATGTGTCACCTCTGCCCCAATTGTGGTGGTTTTCTATCATTTACTCGTGAGGGCCTAACACAGAGAATTACCTCACAATCGGCTCAAATCGAGGTCAAAATCCCCAATCGAAGCTAACCCTAG
This sequence comes from Avena sativa, assembly GCA_916181665.1. Classification (NCBI taxonomy): domain Eukaryota; kingdom Viridiplantae; phylum Streptophyta; class Magnoliopsida; order Poales; family Poaceae; genus Avena; species Avena sativa. The sequence continues at coordinate 423,974,160 of OV702293.1, forward strand.
CCATTGAAAAGAGTTGGGGAAAATATAACGTACCCCTACCATCATTCCATTCGAGCTCTCGGCCTCGTTCCCGCTCGGCATGGCGCCTAGCCGTCCGTCAGATTTGCCTCCACCGGGATAAGAGACCTCGATGCGAGCAATGGTGGTTTTGCATTTCGAGGTGAGGGAAGAGGGTAGAAATAAGGGGAGAACCTCCGCGGGCGGTGACCGGAATACTCCCGCCTCCTTTTCCGCTGCAATGTGGGAGCTCGCCCGTCTCCATGGTGCAGCAACTCGTGCAGCAAGCGGCAGAAGTTGGCTCTCGGAAGGCAGCTGATAGGGTGGCTCTAGAAAAACGGCTGAATAGCGCTGCTTTGATGCGTGCTGACGACAACGTGGGCGTCGTGTGGGCTACCAGTTGGCCCTTTTTTGTTTCCAAGTGATACGGGCTACTAATCACATCCTGGAATTCTGTGTGTTAGAAAACTTTCCAGCATGCACCTTCGAGTTCCAAATTCGTTCACAATTTGTTTTTGGTAGGATTGACGTTTTCCACAACTATGTTTCCTTTCTGCAATGTACTAGTAGTATGTTTCTTGGCTTCACTGTTTCAGGATGCGCAAATGAAACGTGACATTCTTAATCATGCATAATAGCATAAGAGAAACACAAATAAGGGAGAATGGGGGGGGGGGGGGGGGGGGGGGTGGGATTGTATAACCCAAATGTCACTCAAAATATCCCGGTTGGAGTTATGGTACTACTGAAATTTACACCACGTACAAGTTTGCCAAGTTCCATCACTTCACCAGGCGTTGACCCTAAAACTAGCACATCCTAGGCTAAATTTTGTGTTATTTTCATGTTGAAATTTTGTGCCAAAATGGAATAAAATTTAATTTAAAATCAAGGTTAAATCAGCACAAGATATGGCTGGGTAAATAATCTTTCACAAAATCACTCGAGGGTCAACTTACGGAAAGTGGCAAATCTATACCTCGTCCAGAATTTCAATGCATATTTGGAACTTGGAATTTTTTTAGTGGCATTTGAGAATACCGACAAATTTTGGTGGTTTATATCGATCATCAACAAAAGATGTACTCCCTTCGACAATTTTTTTTTTTTTGCTCGAGGGGACGCCAACTGATCAATTGATTTACTAGCCTTGAAAGATAAGCGTGTGCGGCTTTTTCCTAACCAGCCAATCATAATTGCCGTAATCCGCCGCCGAGATTGTTTATTAGGTGTAAAGCATGGATCCAGTCCAACGCATGCTATGCGTGTACGGCAACCAATCGTAAGTGCACAACTATGATTTAGCAAATAACTAGCTATAGGTTGCTTCCATGTTGCACCTTCATGCTCGCACTACTTAAAAGAATAAGCAAATTTAGAAGAAGAAAAGCTACTGTACAATTCTGCCATTACTTTCATAGAGGAAGGGTTCGGGTGATCGGGTCAAAACAATATCCAACTCAACGAACTATGTGTTGTTTTCTGTGTTGCGGTTTCATGCTCGGACATGCTCATTCTACCTAAAAGAATGAGCATATGAGTACAATTCTGCCAGAACTCCCATAGAATAAGGATTTAGATCATGACAATATCCAACAAATAAGGATTTAGAACTCCCATAGAGTAATATATCCATTACATCAACAAAAAAAAAAGAACCGGAATAATACAAGCAAAGCTGTTCTGTTTAGAATGTTCTAAGACATTCACCAACTATTCTAGAGAGCAGTTTAGAAGTTGTAACAGCTCTTGAATAAGTTGTATTTCAATGAGAAAGCCGGAGAACAGCTGTCCTTCTTTTGGGATAGATAAATTGTGCATAGAAGTACAAGCAATACTAAGAAAATGCGACTTGATAGTGTTCTGGGTTCTGCACCGATCACTCTCGAATGTACTGCGAAAAATAAAAGTTCCACCGCGCTGATAACATTGTTTAGGTTTTGTTCGATTTGTAGCAAGCGACAAGGCCATAGAAGTAGTCATAAGCTGCATAATCAACCATACAAGACGGCCCCTTTAAACTTGATGGGTGAAGATTACGCATGTGACCTTGAATAATTTTCACAAATTATGCCCAAGGGAACAAATTTGTCACACAATAAATGACTACTGAACAAGTATCTGCATTTCAAACCACGTACTTCTAAATAGAAATTTGCTGCAGTAAATCAACCATAAATGGTAGATCAAGTCGGATCTCAGAGTGATCAATAGGTTCTACAGTTTGACAATACATTGATGTCTAAGTACAGCAGTATCTCGAAAGATACTTCAAGTGGTACATAAATTAGATTGTACATTACATATATATCTCCATACCAAGTATCTTGGAGGACTGGCACAAGGGGCAGAAGCTCAGCTTGCTCTCGCACTCTTTGCACAGGCAAAGATGCCGGCAGGGCAGCAAGAGCATGCACGCCTCACTTGATTTACAGACCCTACATGCCGTCGAATCCTTGGAATGGTTACTCTCCTTCGGCATCAGCTGCAAGTTGACGGCACCACCGTTGCAACAGGAAGCGGTGTCATCTACCTCGCTGTCACCACAGCCTTCTTTGAAGTCCTTGCTTTGGTGGGCGCATACCTGTTCCAGGTTGTACTTGAGTGCGCTGATCATGCTCTCATTGTACTTGGCCCTTTGCTGCCACGCACCAACTTCACCTGCCATTTGTCTAATCTGCTCCTCAAGTTCAGAGTTCCTTTTGTTAATATTCTGCACTTCTGACTCTTTATCCCGTATTTTTCGGAGGATCTTGTCTTCAACAGAGGCCAGTGCTTCAAACTGTTTAGCCTGAACTTTCTCCAATATAGACTGCCTCAGGCGCTCATTCTGCCAGTTAAACATTTTTCTGTTAGAAAATAAAAATATCTTGAAGGGTGTTGAATACGAAGCTTTCTTTTTAACAGTACTAATTGTGGTGATAAGGTTCAACCCAAAACCGTCCATGCATACTGTGTTTAACGGCGGGAATACTTTCTTCTTTGTCAAGTGTATCTTTTCTTTCAATGATCCACTAGCACTTTCACTGTCTCTCGCTTCTTTTGAAGAGCTGGAAAGGTTTCTTATTACCAAGTCATGAATGAATGTATGCAAGAATTATTTAATTAATTCGCTGGGTGTGATCCTAACATATAGCTTACAGGCAAGAACGGCAGAGAAACTTTATTTTGCCATTGATCGTGTTGCTGTCCATAGAAAGTTGACATCTCAACTGAGCACATGCAACAAAAGCTCTCTTTGTTTGGTTTATAAACAATATATCCCATACCCCTTTTTTTCTCTTTCTCCCTCCACTTTGATTATGAGATATATCATGTGGTAGAAAAATAAAAGGCAGCACTGAGTAAATATTACTACTCCCTCCGGTCCATATTAATGGCCTCAACTTTGTCTAGATACGAATGCATCTAGTCTAAATACTTAACTAGTACATACGAATTTAGATAAAGTTGAGGCCATTAATATGGACCTGAGGGAGTAGCAATGATTGCATTAATTAACTTGATAACAGTGCCTTTTATATGAGCCAAAAAACTGAATACTGATGAAATGATGTACTTCGTAGATTGTTTAGTATATCTGACTAATGTCGAAGGAAGCAAATCGAGCATAATAACTCAATTTTTCTTATCTACTGAAAACGGGAAAGTAAGAGAGCTAGCGTGACTAGTATACACAGAAGACCTGGACCAATAGTAATTTCATCAAATGGACATGTGTGTTTTTAATCTTTGAGCAAAGAGAGTACAGTAAACTAACATGCAGACCATATAAACTGTACCTATGTCTGGTCGAATTTCTTTTAATACTCCTTCACATTTTTGTAGGCTAGCAGCCCAAGTTTACATGTGCATACTAGCGGTGGCGGGTTAGCCCCACACTGAAAAAGTTATTATGGGTTGTGGCATATAATGCTTGGGGGTCCAAACATAGTAACTATCAGGTTATCCTTTTCGGCAAAGCGATGAAAGCCCAAGTAGTGGTTACACATGCATAGACCCCTCCCTCATGGCGGTGCAGGGCCACGGTTCAGTGAATTTTGGGCCGTCAGATAATGTTACCAACGTCCAAGCACCTCATCCCTGGGCCACGTCTATTCGAAGGCTGCACATTTACTAGGCATCAGGTTTGATCTGGTCCACAAGCAATGAGGGAAAGTGGATGCTAGATTGGGAGCATAAAAATGAGGGAACTCCTTCAGTATCCACCTAACAGAAGTTACAGGACTGGCATTGATCTTAAATAACAAGTGGCTATTAAGAGGCAAGGGCGAAATCTGAAGTAGTGGCGATCATCGACGTTTCCATGAGACCAAATCTCGCTACAGAACATTGTGTCCGTTCCTCTCTTGCCAAGACATTGAAAAGCTTGAACTGGGCACCAACATATAAGAAATTAAGAATGCAGCAGGAAATAAGTGGGTTCGCAAGTTTTATCATCAAGGGTTCCTGTAGGCTGTAGTATAGTTTACCAGATATTCCATTGGGCAGTAGCATTCACCTACCTACTGGCAGAAGGAAATAAGTGGCAACCACAAAGGTTGGCATGGTCAGATCGATCGTTCTTATATTTAGAAGGGAGTAACGCTGAGAAAAATTATGCAAGGGAGAAACACGAAATTGTTTTTAAGAGAAGAAACGTCAAAAGAGCTTCTAAGCTTCACCCAAGTAGCTGTTAGAAGTAAATAAGTAATCAAAAGCCACCCAAAACCTGCCTAGTATTGGTATATACAAGCCGAATCACATCGTTCAATTAAGTATCAGTATACCACCCAAAAAACCCCACTTCCCTTTCTGGTGTACTCCAACCCTCTTGTCAATGATGAGAGCACTAACAACTCCTGCAGAAGATCTACCAACAGCAGATGCCGCCTCTGACATGGAGCTCTGGATGCACAACTTCAGTTACCTCCTCTGGCCGCCTGTACCCTGGTCTGCCCCATCTGCTTTGTTCAGTCAGATTGTATATTAAGATGAACACTTCTGGTTTACTCAGGTATTGGGGTTTCTTAGGTTCCTATGGATCGATCTGAAGGTGAGGACAGGAGATCGCGTACTCACCACAGTTAGGTGCCACAGCTTTCATTTAGGAATTCCAGTGTTTAACTGGGGTTCAGGTGGTGGCACAGTACGTCGCTGTAAGTGGGGTGTAACGGGACGGAACAGAGTGGCAAAAGGAAGACCAGTTTGAGATATTAGTGGTATTTAATTGAACACAAGATTTGGGTGGTACCAGTGATATATACCCAATTATATCATATGTAATCTTCACCCTTTTATGTTAAGATTCACAAAGTTTTACTTTAATGACATATGATGCTCGTTCGCTATGAGATCACCCTTCATCAGGAGCTGCTGCATGTCTCGATGACAAAGCAAGAAACCTCTAACATTAGAGGAAGTGAAGCGAAGAGACAATCTATGTGCATCCTTCACTCGCATAAACTATATACATCAACGCTTCACTAATTGCCTTGCAAAACCTCATCAACTACACCTTGTGTTTGCACAACTCAAATAGTCAAATGCACCTGCTGTTGCAGTAGTAGTAAATAAAACAAAAAAAAAGAGAGTTTTAAAGCACGTGACCTGGGCCCTGATGAATCGGTCCATATCAGCATCAAGCCGCTGGACCTCACGGGAGAGATCGTCATCAAGCATCGGCAGCAGGAGCAAAGGCGAATCGCCAGAAGAGTTCCCGGCGCCGCTACCGCCGCCGCCGTGGCGCCGGTCCTCCAGGGAGAGGGCCAGGCCCGTCGACACCGCCGAACCGGTCTGCAGGAAATCGATAGACGACATCTGCGAGTTCTCCCCCAGCAGCTCCTGCTCCCTCGGCTGCCTCCACCCCATACCCGCGGCGGCCGTCAGCCCCGCCGCGTCCACCACTACACAGAGCAGAGCAAAATACCTAGAAAAAATCAGCGCCTATTGCAGCAGAATTTTGAGAGGCGAAGAGGAGATTCGTGGAGGAAAAGCCTTACGCTGTGGCTGCCCGGCCTGATCCGGGAAGGCGGGCGGCGGGTTGAAGAAGGCGTAAGGCGCCGGGATCTGTCCATCGACCGGCACTGGCAGCGCGTTCCTGCTAAAAAAAGTTCCGGCATTAGGAAGGGGATTTTTAGAGCGATTCATACCTTTGGAAAAAAAATGGAGAAAGGGCAGCACACAGAATTGAGATGGAGCACCTGAAGGAAAGAGGCGCCGGCTGCTGCTGCTGCTGCGGTGGCGGCGGCGCCGCGGGGTGGGGCTGCTGCAGATGGTGGTGAGAGAAGAACGCCATGGCGAGGAAGGTGAGCGAGAGGGGAAAGGGGCAGGGCAGGTCGCCTCGTCGGAAAGGGAGGAGAGAGAAGGCGGAATGGGCCTCTGTACTGTAGCTCTGGCAAATGGAGAGATACTGTGATTTGGTTTACTTGGGTGCTGATGTGCTGCTAACATGCGGGGTCATGAACCGTGGAACCCACCAGTCAGTTGGATAATTGGGCACTTATCGTGTTTCATTAGATTTTTTAGGTGAACTTTGTTCAAAAGCCCATACATTGTTCCTAATCTACTCTTCTCCCGGAATATTCGAGGTAAACACAAAAAATAGTTGCAGGGTTCGAAGAGAAAATAAGAGTATGACTTAGGTGCGTGTACAAAAAGGCTCAACATTTTACTCCTTTGATTCGTGTGATGTAGGAGAGATCGTGATATTGCTATAACTGGTTTTGCTAAATCATCTTAAAATACTACTCCCTCCGTCTCAATTTACTCTTTATTCTAGGTTACTCAAAGTCAAATTTTATAAACTTTGACTATGTATATTAGAAAAATTATTAATATCTAATAATAAATATAATTAGAATCACCGTAAAACATACTTTTATATTGTCTGTAATTAATTTTATCAATGTTGGTATTTTGTAGAATATGTTTGGACAAGTTTTAATATGTTTGACTTTGACCAAACCTAGAATGCAAAGTAATTTGGGACGGAGGGAGTATTCTCTTCCATGGTATATAAGCTTTTTTTAGAAGAGTATAAACCTTTTTAGCAAGTTACTCATAAGAGAGGGGAGAGTAACTGATTTTGCTTCACATGAATTTCTCAAAAACTTAAGTGAGACTAGACATTGGGAATATTGACAATCTATTTTTGTATGTGTATGCACTCCAAAGAAAAGTTATATCAGGCGAAAACCTATAGAAAAGTGCAATTTTTTCCTTTAAAATTCCTTCTTGTGAGAATAATTGGTTTTTAAAAAGTTACTACCTCTACTCCATATTAACTACTCTAGATGACGAGGTTTGATCTCGTCAATGCCTATTGTTATGGACTTGGGTTTTGGAGAAGATGGGGATACTGGAGATCGCGGAACGGTTAACAGACAAGTAATGCGGGACACGAGATTTACCCAGGTTCAGGCCTCCGGAGGGAAAACCCTACTGCTTGTCTGCTCTTGATTACGGCGGGACCAAATGTTACAGGGGTGCGCAGATGCAATCTAGCGTGGATGTGTGTATGCGGTGAGTTCAGATTCTTCTCGCCGTACCCTCCTGGCATTTATATAAATAGGCAAGTCCCGGGCTTAGGTCGAGTCGGTTACATATTAGGGTTCTTTGAAATTCTATCTACTCTAGACTTGTCTTCCAAGGATCCGAAGGCGTCATGGGCTTGGGCCACCCGAAATCTTCATGGATCGTGTTGTCTTGACATGGGCCTTTCTTGGACTGGACCAGATATACCAAAGTCGTGTACCCATGGGATATAACCATGTCAGTAGCCCCTGAGTGTTCAGTCGAATCGTAGATTCGACTGGAGACTCTTCAATATTTCGGGTGCTATGTAATTGAACCTGTTTTACAAGGAGAAATGTTTAGTTCATAGGGATTGTTGATGCGCATGCCTGACTCTCTCGACGGATCAGGGTCAGTTAAATATCATAGGACAAAAGAACACGATCTTCATCAAACTCGAGTCCCCGGACTCGAATTCAGAACGATTGCTTGTGTGATTCGACTCAGGCCGTCGCGGACTTACAGGAGTCGAATCTCAGTGATTTTCAAGTGATGTACCCAACGCGTCCGTCGGGATTTTCATCGTGTCTGCTGACACGGAAGTTTACTAGCAGAGCGCAGTCAGGTGCGTTACCGGGCCATCAGATGATATCTATAGGACTTATCTTTGCGTCACAGAGACAACATCCGAAATTTTATCACCGCAGGGGTGTTTTGGGTGACCAAGGAGAATGCTTCTCACTTAGCGTTGATTTGGGCAAAGTTGGCAAAAAGATTTTTGTCGTATTTGATCCGAAGGATCACAGTCGAAGAATTCATAGGGTGCGCGACCAGCGCTCCCTATGGGAGTAGCCCCCGAGTGTCTGTTCGAGTCATAGACTCGAGCAGAGACTTTTACGTATTCATTTGCAATATAGGTCTGAAGGACACAATTTTTTCGGATACTCAACTGACGCTCCCTATGGAAGTAGCCCCCGAGTCCGTAGTGGAGTCGTAGACTCAACGTAGGACTCGGAGATAGTTGCTACGTGTAGTTACCTTAATCATTTCTCAGGTGCGCGACAGCGCTCCTGATAGGAGTAGCCCCCGAGTAGTTTCTCGAATCATAGATTTGAGTAAATACTTGATTGATCAGCTAAAAAATTTCAGCCGTTGCTAGCTTGGTTTGGATGCCGTCAGTGCTGACGATTGGTGATCTCAACCGTCTATGCCGGCAGAGATGATGCGACGAGATGATCGTGGGTCCTACCGTCTGACTTGAAGTTGACTAGTCACGCGCAAACATGGCGAAAATTACGGTGTCTCCTCAATTTCCGTGCGTAGTGGACGGCGTGCTGGCGAAGGTTCGTTGTTGTTCTGACACGTGTAGGGTCAGATCTGGGGTGCGCGTTAGGGCTTCTGGATCAACGGCTCGTGTGCGTCATCTTCCTCCTTTAATACCGTGGGTAAATAGTGATTTTCTTTTACCCTTTGCCATTTGCTCATCGTTTCTTGCCTCCATTTTGTGAGCTTTGCTTTCCTCCAGTGCGCACTGGAAGTTCTTCGCACCTTTCCCTCTGCTTTTCTCCGCGCACACCGCTGCACTTGACATCGCATGATGGGCAAGTCGAAGAAGTCTACCACCGGAGCTGGTTCGAGCGCCGCCTCCGGCGGCAAGAAGATCGCCACGACCGCCCGCATAACCGACGACGGGTGGAGGCGCACAGAGATGCGCGACGGGGATCTGCGCAAGCTGCGCAATTCTGGGTTGATCCCCCGGAACAAGGGGGACGCCATCCTTCCTGGTGATGAGGTAATTCCCCGCCCACTCGAAGGGTTCCGGGTGATGTTTTTTTGCATTTATCATCCATGGATTCCTTTTCTTTTATGGGATTCTCATTGCATCATTTGTCTCCCAATTATCTTCTTCACATCGCTTGCTTCATAACTCTTTGCGAGTGTTGGCTTGGTATCGAGCCGCACTTTGGCCTCTTTCGGAAGCTCTATTTCGTGAAGAGGCAGTCCGGCACCGGCGGAGTCTATCCGCTCGGCGGCTGCATCATTTCCATCCGCTCCTCCATCCAATTCTTCTCTTTTTTCTATATGCGAGTCTGTCCATCAATGGCGTCGGAAGTGGTTCTACATCCGTGATGCTAAGCTGAACGGTCAGCAATTTGGGCTTGCCCCCTTCGATTCCTCCCAGCAGATCATCCGAAAGAGATCGTGGAAGAACCATATCCTGGAAGGTGAATCCGAAGAGGTGGAGAGGCTTTACTAGTGGGTGGAGGCTCTTCAGCTGGTGCCAGGAAAAGAGGTCAATGGTGTCGACATCATCCGCACCTTCCTCAAGCGCCGGGTGCAGCCACTCCAAGCGAGGGTGCGCCCAATGTTCCTCTATGCCAACTCCAGCGATCCAACGAGGGTTTCATCCGAAGAATTGTCTTAGGGTGACCTGGATAGGGCCCTTCGCCCCCTGCTGAAGGCCAAAGTCGATGAGGACCTCCCGGGGAAATCTTTGATTCCTCCTTTTAGCGCCAATAAAGGGGTTTCTCAGGTGATACTTGTTCTTGCGTGTAGCGCTTTTGTTTCAAGTGTTTGTTGTTTGTTGTTGTTTACTTATGTTGTTTCTCTTCTCCTTTCGCTTGCAGCGCCTCAAGGTAATGGGGTCTATGCCTCCTCTGCCTGAGAAGTATACGGAAGCGCCGAACAATTAGGAGGTGGACTCTGAGTCCGAACTTCCTCCGGCGCAATCTCCAACCCTAGAAGCCCCCGAGCCAAGCGAAGGGCAGACCCGAAAGCGCTCCTGAAGCGAGTCTTCGGATGCGTCTACCCCGCCAACTCCAAGGGGTGCGTCTTTCCTCGAGCAGCATGGCGAGGATGAAGGTGCATCGTCTGCACCTTTCCCTGCTGTGCCCCTTCAGGTGGTGGCTCCGTAGCCGCCGGCCAAGAAGAAGAAGAAGGAGAAGGCGGATCTCGTCTTCAACTTATCGTACATCAAGTCGTAAGTGACTTCACCTAAATCTTTTTCCTGTCGTATGTCTGAGTAGTGTGAGTTGTTGTTGATCATATCGCTACTTGTAGCCATTCTTCTGAGGGGTCCCTTAACGGGGACACCCAGGAGGTTGTAGGGGAGTCGAAGCCGACGACTTCTATCCCCCAGGTGGTGCCCGACTCTGAGGACTATGACCCAAACTCCTTCAGGCGAGAAGCTCGGGAAATCGTAGCTCAGAATACAGCACGCAAAAATTCGGAGTCCACGCCTGAACACGTAAGTACTTTCTGTTTTACTCCTCGAGGGGGAGCCGTCGAGCCTTTTTTGGGTGACCTGTTGGTCATTTTGCTTTGTGCGGGACGGAGCCCCCGATCCTTTTCTGATGATTTCTTGATCTGCTGTTTCTGTTTCTTTTGCAGCCCTTTGTGCACGGCGCCAACCTTCTTATCCAGCAGAACCTGGCGCTGAAGGCTAACCTGCAGCAGCTTCAAGGTACATAGCCTTTTCACCCTTTTTTAGTTCATTTGTCCCAAGAATTTGCTTGTATTGATCAGGTGGTTCTTCATGTTGCAGATGAAAACAATGTGGCTCTCCGAAGACTGGATGCTCTCGAGAAGAGCCTTGGTCGGGCGGAGAAGAAGGCCGCGGATAATGTGGAGGCCAAGGAGAGCTTGCAGAAGGAGGCTGCCGATCGCGAGGAGCAGCTCGCGGCTGCAGCAGCTGCCCGCGAGAAGGAGATGGCGATAAGCTTATGGCTGCAGCCAAAGCTTTTTTCTAGTGAGTTCCCCTTGACTTGTTTGAGTCTTGTGTTTTTTCAACTGCGTCATGTCTTTTCTTATTCGGGTGCTTTTCTTCTTTGTTTCAGATGCTTTAGGCATCACGTTTGATCGTGGTGCGCTGGAGCACGGAGATGCGTTGGCTGATGCTATCGCGGCGGTCGAAGATCGCTGCGCCGCTACCGCTAGCTCCTTGGCGAAGGCCAAAGAAGTGCTCATGCGCTTCTACAAGGAGGTCGTCCCCAGGGGCGTTGCCCTTGAAGATGTCGACGCCCTTGCGGATGCGCTGTCAGAGGAAGCTCCGGCAGCGTATAGGTGCAAGAAGAAGGGCATCGACGCCTCCATGAGGTTGGCAATGGCTGACATGGTTATACCCCGCGAGTACATGATCTCAGCATACCTGGTACATCCCAAGGAAGTCCCACGACAATTATACGCCGGCCCATGAAGATTTTCGGGTGGCCAAGGCCCATGACGCTTTCGGATCCTTGGAGAGCAAGACTAGAGTAGATAGGAAATTCAAAGGGGTCAAACCCTAGAACCTGTAACCGACTAGGTCTGTTCCCGGGACCTGCCTAAGTCTATATAAAGGCTAGGAGGGCACGACCTAGATCTCCTCCTCATACTTTCGCATACACACCTCCACGCCAGATTGCATCTGCGCACCCCTGTAACCTTCGGTTCTGCCGTAATCAAGAGCAGACAAGCAGGAGTAGGGTTTTCCCTCCGGGGGCCTGAACCTGGGTAAACCTTGTGTCCCCCTGTTGCTTGTTTGCTAACCGTTCCACGATCTACAGCATCCCCATCTTCTCCAAAACCCAAGTCCATAACAATGGGCATTGATGAGATCAAACCTCGTCAATTGGCGCCGTCTGTGGGAAACGGGGACGCTGATTGTGTGATCGTGACGGTCCCAACCCGATCGATCTACAACTCTGCAGCGACGGAGAGTCACCTCCTCTTCGGCGCTTTCGACTTCACCGCCCACTCACCGGCCACCATGAAGGACTTCGAGCCCGTAGGCGATGGACTCGAAATCCTGTTGGGGAGCTTCTGCTTCCAGGTGGGGCAAACTGGCACCCTCCGCCTCCCTGAGCGGGTGCCCCTACCATCAATCAGGCCCGCTTCATGGACCCCACACCCCGTGCTACGCACAACATCATCAACAGATGATTCCTACGACAGCAGCAGCTGCAACTCCGATCTGTGCGATCCGCCATCGGATGAAGGGACCTACGGTTCCGGATCTGAAAGCTGCGGCAGCAGCGGACCAATCTACGAGCGCTACCAATGCGCCGTAGTCATATAGGCTGACGGGGATCAGCAAACACCCAACCCGCCGCCCAACCCGACACCTAACCCGCCAGATCGAAACGGCGAGAATAGAAGAAGCCAGTCCCCCCCACCCGAAGGGGAAAACAATGACCATGTCATCCTCCTTAGCAAAGAAGGATGGGCCCAGGCACGCAACGCCGTGGCAGGCAATATAGTCCTGCCTGCAGACTCCTCCCGGGATCTGCTGATGGCCTACCACCTGCTCCTGATCGAGGAGCACAAGAAGCAGGTCAAGATGCAGGAGGTGCTTGACAAACACAAGCAAGCAGCCTCAGAGTCCAGCGCGCGATGAGCCGCGCTCTCCGCCATGGGCATCGGCTCCAGCTCGAACGCCAACCAAGGCAACAAGCACCGCTCTCGGATGGAGAACATGGATCCCAAGGAGCGCCGTGAGGTGACCCGAACCCTCCACACATCCTTCATGGAGATGGACGCCGACAGCAACGTCATCCCGAAAATGCCGCAGGCTGCAATCATGGCAGCCACTGCGTACCTCGCAGTCCACCCACCTCCAGAGGGGGACCCGAAGAGGGCCATGCACAAGTCCGCACTTACCGGACTCGGACTCGTCGGAGCTGCGCTCCACCAGGAAGCTCCCACGGAGCCGAAGAAGAAAGCTCCGGTCAGGTTCGACCGCAGCCCCACACCTTCATCCGAAGAAGAGGAACATGACCTTCCTCGAAGGAAGAAGAGTTCGCGCCACCGCAACCGCGACTACGACGCCAGAGACGCGCTCACACAGCGCAAAATCGACAAAGCGCGAGCCAAGCGCGCATGCTCGTCTGAATCCGAGATGGACGAAGACAAAGGATAACTCTGCGGAGCCCGATGCTTCAGCAGATCTGTTCGGCGAACAAAGATGCCGTGCAATTTCAAGCTTCCTTCAGATACTCCGAAGTTCGACGGCACACAAGACCCAAAGGCATGGCTCAGCGACCACCTATCGTCCGTCAAATTGCACGGCGGAAACAAGGAAACCGCCATGCAATGCCTTCAGCTGCAGCTGACAGGAGCGACCCGGATCTGGCTCAGCAGCCTATCTTCAGGGTCCATCCGAAGTTGGGATGAGCTAGCTTACAGCTTCATCCGAAACTTCAAGGGCACCAGCAAGAGGCCCGCCTCAATCGAAGAGTTGCGAGCCTGCACCCAACGAACGGGCGAATCCATTCGCTCGTACATACTACGCTGGTCCAACACAAAGAACTCCACATCGCACATCTCCGAAGAGAGGGCCATCGACGCCTTCAGGGACGGCGTCAAGTGCCAAGACTTAAAGGAGGAACTCGGGCGCGTCAAGCCTAAAACACTCGACCACCTCATGGACATCGCCAACAGGTGGGCTGACGGCGAAGATTCCATTCACCGAGCACAATCAGAAGAAGAGGACGACTACGGTCGACGAGGAGAGCGCCGTAGCAAGAGAAGATCGCGCGTCTACGACGATCGCGATGGACCCGGCATGGTCGCGGCCGGCTACGCCGATCGCCGCAACAACGCCAACCGCAACAGCAGAGGATACCATGGAGGAAACTTCCGCGACGGAGGACGCCCATCACAGTCGTGGCAGTGCCGCGACCGCGATAACATACCCTCAGCATATGAAAAACTTTCAGGTCCATGCACCATCCACTTCTACATCGACAAGCAAGATGGCAAAAAGAAGGCAAGCCACATGCTCAAGGACTGCCGCGAGTTCCAGAAACTTAGCGAAAGCATGGTCCAGATGAGGCAGCAAGCTCCACTTCCTGGATTCGGGAACGCACCCGCGCCAGGTGAGATAGCACATGGAGCTCCTACACCGCCACCTGTAGGAGGCCCGAACCAACCAGTCGCACCAGCACAGAACAACGTTGGGAACGGGTATCCCCCGCCGAAAGGAGCATTGATGATCCAGAAGGGGCGCCCCACGAATAGGGTGCAGAAGAAAATCACCCGACAGATCAATCTGGCCGTGGCAACTCCACCCGCCATCCCTGAGTACCTCAGCGGATCGGATCCTGCATCACGTTCAGTCATTCGGATCACCTATCCCTCGCCCAGGTCATGCTGCCCTGGTGCTGGAGGCGCATATCGGAGGTTTCGAGATGAGTCGCGTCTTCATGGACGGCGGCAGCGGCATCAATCTGATGTTCGCAAGTACTCTGGCAGCAATGCGGATCCCGCAGTGCAGCCTGGAACAGTCAGATACAACGTTCCACGACATTGTCCCAGGAAAGGGCATATTCCCCCTGGGCAAAATATGGCTCGACGTCATCTTCGGCAAGCCGGACAATTTTCGACTGGAACGGCTCAAATTCGAAGTGGTGGACTAGCCATCACAGTACCACGCCATCCTTGGGCGTGTAGCATTCGAAAGGTTCTTGGCTGTCCCACACTATGCATACCTGCTACTCAAGATGCCAGGGCCGAAGGGTGTCATCACAATCCACGGGAGCTTCACCCGATCGGACCAATGCGATAGGGATTTCAACAGAATCTCCCAATCATTCGGCATGCAGGAGGACCTCGTAAGGCTCCGCGAAGTGACGGACAATGGGGCACCCCCAGTCGCACGACAAAACGCACCTGACATGTCCTTCGACTCCACCGTCAACACAAAGAAGGTGCAGGTCCATCCAACGGATGCCTCCAAGACGGCGCTGATCGCCAACGACCTCAGCCCCGCATAGGAAAGCGCGCTCGTCGAATTCCTCCGTGAGCACTGGGAAATCTTCGCCTGGCATCCTGCGGACATGCCAGGAGTTCCAAGGGAATTCGCCGAGCACGCACTCAACGTCTTTCCAGACACCAAGCCCGTCAAGCAGTCCATCCGGAGACTGTCCGAGCTACAGGCCGAAGCCATCGGGAAGGAAATAAACAGGTTACTCGCCACAGACTTCATCAGGGAGATCAAAGAAAGCGAGTGGCTCGCAAATACAGTGATGGTCCCCAAGAAGGACACGGATATCCTGCGGATGTGCGTAGACTTCACGTCACTAAACAAGCACTGCCCAAAGGACCACTTCCCTCTTCCTCGGATCGACCAGATCATCGATTCGACCGCAAGATGTGAGAAACTCTCCTTCCTCGATGCCTACTCAGGCTACAACCAGATTCGGCTCAAGGTCGAAGATCAAGAGAAAACTGCATTTATCACACCGTTCGGAGTGTTCTGCTACAACACAATGCCCTTCGGGCTAAAGAACGCAGGTGCCACGTACCAGTGATGCATGCAGACATGCCTCAAGGACCAGATCGGTCGCAACGTTCAAGTCTATATCGACGACATAGTCATCAAAATCAGGGAGGCAAGAACACTCATCGACGATCTCCGCGAGACGTTCGACAACCTCGATCGCTACAGGATCAAGCTCAACCCCGAAAAGTGCGCCTTCGGCGTCCGATCGGGCCAGCTGCTTGGGTACTTCATCTCTCAGCGAGGGATTGAGGCGAACCCGAAGAAAATCAGGGCCATCATGGCGATGGAGAAGCCGAAAAACCTCAAGGGTGTCCAGCAGCTCGCAGGATGAATAGCGGCATTGAGCAGATTCATCAGCCGCATGGGCGAGAAGGCCCTGCCATTCTACCAGCTGCTACACAAGGCAGATAAATTCGAGTGGACGCCCGAAGCCGACGATGCGTTCGAAAGCCTCAAACGGCTACTCTCCACCTCGCCCGTCCTGGTCACGCCAAAGGAGCGCGAGCCTCTGCTGCTGTACATAGCAGCCACACACCAGGTGGTCAGCATCGTGCTAGTGGTCGAACGACCCGAAGAAGGCAAGACCCACGGGGTCCAACGCCCAATCTACTACCTCAGCGAGGTACTGACGCCAACAAAGCAGAGGTACCCTCACTACCAGAAACTCGCCTACGGCGTTTTCATGACGGCTCGACGGCTGAGCCATTACTTCCAGGAGCACCAGGTGATGGTCATCAACGAGGCACCCCTGAACAACATCCTGAATAACCCAGAGGCCACAGGACGCGTGGCCCTGTGGGGCATCGAGATGTCACCCCTAGACATCGTCTACGAGAAGCGACTCGCAATCAAATCTCAAGTCCTCCTGGACTTCCTTGTACATTGGATGGAGCTGCAGCTGCCAGACACCCCAGACATGTCGCAGTCATGGACGATGCACTTCGACGGCTCCAAACATGAAGCTAGAGCAGGAGCCGGGGTCATACTGACCTCCCCGCAGGGCGACCAGATGAAGTACGTCCTCCGGATGAAATTCCGAGCTTCCAACAACGAGGCCGAATACGAAGCCCTCATCCACGGCATGAGGATGGCAAAGATCTGCGGCGCAACGCGCCTGGTCATCTATGGTGACTCCAACCTCGTCGTCCAGCAGACGATGAACAAGTGCGACGCACACGCCGAAAACATGATCGCGTACCGCGCACTCTACTACGCACTCGAAGGAGAATTCGACGGTTGCGAGCTTCGGCACGTTGGAAGAGAAAGCAACGAGGAAGCCGACAGACTCGCCAACATCGGCTCCACCTGCGCAAAGGTGCCACCGGGTGTGTTCCTCGAATAGATATGTGTGCCATCCATCAAGAGGAAATTCCCCAAGGGATCACCCGAAGAAGCAGAACACTCGGAGGCTACGCTGCCCGAAGGACACGAAGGACCCGAGAAACTGGACACAGAGGTCGCTATGGTCAACCTGATGCAGGTCATGACAGTCGAAGAAACTTGGACGCGACCATACCTCCAGCTCTTGATAAACGGAGAACTGCCTGATAGCCCGACGGATGCCCGTCGCGTATCTCGTCGGTCAAAAGCCTTCACCATCATCAATGGCGAGCTGTACAAGCGCAGTATTACGGGTGTACTACAAAGGTGCGTCACCATCGGTGACGGGAAAGCCATCCTCCAAGACATCCATGAGGGCATCTGCGGCCATCACGCAGGCAGCCGCTCCCTTGTCGCCAAAGCTCTACGAGCTGGATTCTACTGGCCAACGGCCATGAGCGATGCAAAAGACATCGTCCGAAGATGCAACGGGTGCCAAAGGTTCGCCGACAAACCGCACGCACCCGGGTCAGAGCTTAGACCCATACCTATAGCCTGGCCCTTTGCTCAATGGGGCCTCGACATGATCGGCAAACTGCCAAAGTCCTCGAAAGGGGGGCACGTTTACCTCCTGGTCGCCGTCGATAAATTCACCAAGTGGGTTGAAGCCATGCCGGTTACCAACCAAAAGGGCAAGACCGCCGTCAAGTTCTTCGAATCCATTGTCTACAGGTTCGGCGTACCGCACAGCATCATTACCAACAATGGATCGAACTTCATCTCCAAAGAATTCCAAGACTTCTGCGAAGGCCTCGGGATCAACATCACATACGCCTCAGTGGCTCACCCGCAAACGAATGGGCAGGTCAAAAAGGCCAACGGCCTAATCGGCGCTGGCATCAAGGAGCGCCTCATGAGCCCACTCGAACGAAAGGCCGGAGCCTGGACGAAAGAGCTGCCATCCGTCCTATGGAGTTTGCGTACCACGCCAAACAGCTCCACCGGCTACACACCGTTCTTCATGGTGCATGGAGTCAAAGCCGTATTACCAGCCAAAGTACGCCACCAGGCCCCCCGGGTCGTCGCTTACAGCGAAGCCGAATCCACGGCTGCACTCGAAGACGCCGTCGACACACTCGACGAGGCAAGAGATGTAGCAGCAGCTCGATCAGCGGTGTACCAGCAGAGTCTCCGCAACTACCACAGCCGCCGGCTGCGCCCAAGGTCCTTCGTCGAAGGAGACCTCGTCTTGCGACTCAAGCAAGAGCGACCGAAGAAATTCGAGTCACCATGGGAAGGTCCCTACATCATCACCGAAGTCATCCCAGGTGGCGCCTATCGCCTCAAGCACGTGGAGTCTGGAGTCGCATACTCCAACCCGTGGAACATCGCACACTTGCGACGATTCTACCCCTAGCTACCTACCCCTTTACTTTCAATAAGGCTTTTCAGCCAAGGCTATTCAGCCGAACAATGTACTTCCTCCATTATGATATAAATAAAGCTAAGTGTCTCGCCCCAAAATTTCGTTCGCTATTTGCAACTTTACTTTATGCTACAAATGCACTCGGGGGCTCCCCCACCTCAAGATTTCATCGACCGAGGATCACACGTGTACACCTGAGTAGCTGAGAACGTCAGGCAAACGAAAAGGACACGTACTCAAACAAAGCACTGCGTGCTCAAAACAACAAACACACCTTTATAACAAAGGGCACAACATGCCCAGTCGAAATATACAAATTTTACATCTATATCTTTTACAGGTACTACCTATTCTGAAGAATAACTTAAGCACGCTGCTCAAACAAATCTACGACATGTTCGGCATACTACCTTACAGCCGCATAATGCGGACGCATATCCCACTCGCCACCATCCGGCCGAAGAGGCGGCCCAGCCGCTACAGCAGACAGATCTACATCAGGACGATGCAGCCTAACAAGGGACAGCGCAGCCTTCACCCCTGCGACGAGCTGCTGCCTCACCAACTCCTGGACATGAGTCACGCTCCGAAATCTAGACAGAAGACCGGACAGGGTTGTTGGCACAGCATCCAGGGGAAACATCACATGCAGAACCAACGAGAGCGAAGTCTGCACTTGGCGAAGCACCCGCGATACTTGGTGAACGCGATCCTGCACCATTGCCAGAGCCATGGCACGGTCGCGATCCATCCAGAAGAACCCGCCAGCTTCCATGTCCTGCTGAGTCAAACAATTGACCCGAACAACAACACGCTCCTTCTCCTCCCTTGGAGCAAGGTTAGCACCTGCGATACTCGCACAAAAGTAAGATGCCAGGCCAGCATACGCATCCGAAGAAATAAGCAGCAGCTCGAAAAAACTTACACTGAAGTTGCTCAGACAGTCGAAGCAATTCCGCCATCAAGTACTCCTCTCTGGCTGCACCGCGGTCTGCATTGGACTTCCAAACATCGGCGTGACCACGCACCCCAAGCAACTCCTTCTCAAGACTACGAACACGGTCTCGAAGAAAAGCAAGTTGTGACGAATCATCCAAAGATGGCTGCTGCCGTGCTGCAGGCGGGGTGTCAACAGGATCAGCACCCGAAGGAACCTAGAGCAGCAGAAAATAAAAGGACATAAACACTCAGACAGCAAAGAACACAACTCAGCAAAATTCATTAAGTGGATAAACGCCACTACGTGGCACAGGGATTTTGTTTCTTCAACATAATTACAGCAAAAGAAAATTACAAACTATCCTACAGCTACAGCGCCTAAGATGCGGCGCCCTGAGCCGCCTCGGAGCCGGATTGCCTCGCTTTGGCTTCCCCCTGCTGCCGTAGCGCGTACTCGGCCAGCAGATCAATCAGCTTGGGCCCATATCGCTTGCAGCGAGCAGAATAGGTAGCGAAGGCTACCTCGGATCCATCCGCGGTCGTCGGCATCCGGGAGGTGGGGAAGGTCCAGCTCCGCTCCAGCCGCCAAGGCCATCGCCAGCCCGACGGACGCGCCGATGCCCTTCTGCTTGCGCTTGTACAGCGCAGGCGCTTCGGCTGACAATGCCTCCGCCAAGGCGTCAACATCATCAAGAGCCGCGCCCTTGGGGACAAGCTCCTTGTAGAAGCGGCCAAGGACCTCCTTGGCCTTGGCAAGTGAGCCGATGACGGTGCTGCAGTGATCTTCGACCGCTGCAGTAGCATCATCTAGAGCACTCCCATGCTCTAGAGTGCTACGGTCAAACTCGATGCCTGCGGCATCTGAGACAATAAAGAAAAGGAATGAAGAAAGCACCTAGAAGAAAGACAAGAAAAACAAAAGGGGCAAAAAGAAGATACTCACCCGAAACAGCCTTGGCAGCAGCCATGTGCTTACCAGCCACTTCTCTTTCACGCGCAGCCGTAGCAGTGGCAAGATGCTCCTCGCGGTCCGTGGCCTCCTGCTGCAGGCGCTCCTTAGCCTCGGCCGCAGTAGCCAGCTCCAGCTCAAGGCGCTCCTTCGCACCAACGGCGACCTCGGCCTTCTTCTCTGCTTGACCAAGGCTCTTTTTGAGAGCATCAATCTCACGAAGAGAGGTGTTATGCTCCTCTGCATCCAAAAAGTACAGGTGTCAGGTAGCAGGACAAGAATACACGAAGACGCAAACATCAAAGGAAGAATGGTACCTTGAAGCTGTCTGAGGCTGGCCTCCAGCACCAGGTGCTCCTGCACCAGTCGCTTGGCATCCTGCACAAAAGGCTGCATGAAGAAGACCTACCAGTTAGAAAAAGGACTTGGGGGCTACGCCCAACAGAGACGAATAGAAGCAAAATACACACATGAAAACGCTTGGGGGCTCCCCCCGAGACTCGAAGAACAAAACAAGAAAACTCTTGTATAGATGCTCAGGGGCTCCCCCCCGTGGCAGGAGACAGAAATACTTACATGATCCGATGGCGACGTCGAAGGTCCGCCAGCGAAATTCTGAGGCGCAACCACCTGAACCTCCTGTGGAGGAGGGTTCGGAGCAGCGCCCTCAGAAGTTGCCACCGTTTGAGGAGGAGGAGACGCGACTTTCGACTCCCCCATCATCTCCCGAGCACCATCGCTAGAGGAGTCGTTGGAAGAGTGCCTGCACACGAACAAATTAGTACAAAAACAAAGGAAAAAGAAAAGAAAACGCAGTGCAGAAGAAACTTACGAGTCAAGCTCACTCAGGTTGAAGACAGGAGGGGTCCTTCGGGCCCTCTTCTCCTCTTTCTTCTCTTCCTTCTTCTCTTCCTTCTTTTCTTCCTTCTTCCGCTTCGCTAGCGGGTGCGACGCTACAGTCCGCACAGGAAGAGCAGGAATAGGGGAGGAAGAGCCTCCATGCCCATCACTATGGCGCTCAAGACACAGAGGATTCCTAGGAGTCGGAGGAGTCGAAGCATCCGAAGACTCGCTGGAGCTCCGCGATCGTTTGCGAGTGTGGTCCTCGCTCGACTCGTTGGCCTCTTCAGCCGGAGATCGTGCCGACGGTAGCTCAGACATGGAATCCACCAAATCATTATCCGGAGCATCCGGGAAGATTTCGGGCAATGGTGGCACCATGCCCGACACTTTGAAGCTCTGCAGAAAAGAAGAGACGTTGTTAGCAAACAAGAGAAAATAAACTTGCAGCCAACAAAAGCGCTACGCGCACGAATCTACACCTGTGGAACAGGAAGCGAAGAAGAAAACGTAGGAGTCAGCGACTTCCCCGGGATATCCTCTCCAGCCTTGAACTTCAGCAGCGTACGAAGGGCCCTGTCGAGATATCCCTGGGAGAGCTTCTCAGCCGAAACTCGCGTCGGATCACGGCGCCCAGCATAAAGAAACATCGGGTGCGCCCTAGCCTGGAGGGGCTGCACTCGACGCTTGAGAAACGTGCGGATGGTATCCACACCGTTCACTTCTTTCTCCGGAATCAACTGGAGATCCTCCACCCGACGGTAGAGGGCCTCTATCTCCGCTACCTCGCCGTCCAAGATCTAGTTTTTCCAGGACCTCTTCGGCTCGATTATTTGGGAGGAGTCGAAAGGAGCAAGACCAAAATGCTGCCCAGCCAATGTGGAGTCGCGAATGTAAAACCATCGCCTCCGCCAGTACGGGACAGATTCGGACATGGAATAAGAAAAGAAAAGAATATTGGCCTTGAGGGAGATGATGCAACCCCCAATGGGATACACACCATCCGAACCAGATTGCCTCTTCACGGAATAGAGTTTCCGGAAGAGGCCAAAGTGACGCTCAATGCCGAGCCAGCACTCGCAGAGGGTGATAAAACAAGCAATGTGAAGAAGAGAATTGGGGGAAATATGATGCAGCTGGATGCCATAGAGAAAGAGCAGCCCACGAAGGAAGTCATGGACTAGGAAGGAAAACCCGCGAATAACGAAGGCAAGGAACATAACCCGATACCCAGCGGGGGGACGGGGGATTACCTCGTTGCCTGGGAGTTTGACGACCTCCCTATCCTGCGGGATCAAGCCCCGCTCGCGAAGCCTGCGGAGGTCACTCTCTTGCGTCTCTGATCGCCGCCAACCACCGTCGGTGACACGGGTAGCGGTGGCGCCTTTTTTCCCTCCGGCGGCGCTGGTACCAACCGCAGATGATGATTTCTTCGCTTTCCCCATCGCGGTGCGGCGGCGCCGGCGGTGAGAGCGCAGAAGGGAAGAAGGAAATGTGCAAGGATATTCCAGCGCGCAGCGAGAACTCTTAGAGCACAAGGAGGCAGTGAAAACAAGAATAGATGCGGTGAAAACAAACTACAGCTTTCCCCAATGATTTTAACAACGAAGACGACGAATGACAACCGTCCATCGAGAAGACCTAACGCCAACGGCAGATCTGGCCATACACGTGTCAGCATCACAACGAACCGTCGTTAACACGCCATTCACTACGCGCGAAAATCGAGGCGACGCCGTAATTATCTTCACGCCGCGCGTGACCGGTCAATTCAAGGTCAGACAGTGGGACCCATGTTCGTCCAGTCAAGTCATCTCTGGCGCAGCAGACGCTTGAGGTCATCGATCGTCAGCACTGACGTCATCAAAAGCTACACTAGCAACAGCTACAATTTCTTCGGCTTCAAAGCTAAGAGTACTCACTCGAATCTATGATTCGACCAATTACTCGGGGGCTACTCCTATCAGGAGCGCTAGACGCGCACCCGAAATATGAATAGAAGCGAACTGTTACTTCGAGTCCCTCGTCGAGTCTACTACTCCACTATGGACTCGGGGGCTACTCCCATAGGGAGGACGGTTGAATAAAAGTCTCAGCTCGAGTCTACGACTCGAACAGACACTCGGGGGCTACTCCCATAGGGAGCGCTGATCGCGCACCCTATAAATTCTTCAATTGTGATCCTTCGGATCAACATGCAAAACTTTTCGGCAACTCTGCCCCAATTAAACGCTAAGTGAGTAACATCCTCCTTGGCCACCCGAAACACCTCCGCGGTGATAAACATTCGGATGCTGTGTCTGCGACACAAAGATAAGACCTACAGATACCATCTGATGGCCTGGCAACGTACACGACTACGCTCTGCTAGTAAAAACCCGTGCTAACAGCTGCAATGAAAAATCCCGACGGACGCGTTGGGTACATCAGTTAAATTCACTGGAATTCCACTCCTGTAAGTCCTCCACGGCCTGAGTCCAATTACGCCAGCATATGTTCCAGGTTCGAGGTGAGGGATTCAAACCTGAAGAAGATCGTGTTGTTTCGTCCTAAGACAGTTAACTGACCCTGATCCGTCGGGTGAGTCAGGCACACGCATCAACAATCCCTACACATGAACTATTGAAATACATAGCTACACCCGAAAGATTGTAGAGTCCTCAGCCGAATCTACGATTCGACCGAACACTCGGGGGATACTGACATGGTTATACCCCGCGGGTACATGATCTCAGCATACCTGGTCCAGCCCAAGGAAGGCCCACGACAATTATACGCCGGCCCATGAAGATTTTCGGGTGGCCAAGGCCCATGACGCTTTCGGATCCTTGAAGAGCAAGACTAGAGTAGATAGGAAATTCAAAGGGGTAAAACCCTAGAACCTGTAACCGCCTAGGTCTGTGAGCGGGACCTGCCTAAGTCTATATAAAGGCTAGGAGGGCACGACCTAGATCTCCTCCTCATACTTTCGCATACACACCTCCACGCCAGATTGCATCTGCGCACCCCTGTAACCTTCGGTTCCGCCGTAATCAAGAGCAGACAAGCAGGAGTAGGGTTTTCCCTCCGGGGGCCTGAACCTGGGTAAACCTTGTGTCCCCGTGTTGCTTGTTTTCTAACCGTTCCACGATCTCCAGCATCCCCATCTTCTCCAAAACCCAAGTCCATAACAATGGGCATTGATGAGATCAAACCTCGTCAATGGCGATGCCGTCCGGAGCTGAGCTTGACCTGCTACACATCGCGTCCCAGATGCCGACGGTTGCATATGGCTCGGAGGTAGCTTTTGCCCTCTTTGCCTCTCGCTATAAGCGCTATGGGCCTAAGCTCATTGATCTTATGGCTCAGTATGCAGCGTAGCAGCATCATGAGGCCAAGAGCAGGCAGTCGGGATCCGAGACTGCTCCGGATGCGGGTGCTTAGGCCCATGTGTTGTAGCTAGAATAGCTTATTCTTTTGCTTCCTTTTATAACATCGTGCTGGTGAACAAGTCCAACTATGCCACGAGGTGGCTTTATTTATGTATATAAGTCTTCCTTTTGAGCCGCTGTCAGAAGTGCTTGTGATGTTTATACTTCCTTTATTTGCTTTTAGGGTCCTTCGGGTGAGGTTCCTGTTGTTACTCCGACTGCTCCTGAGTCGCGACCATCCTTGGATGATGCATCACAGTTGGATTTTCTTCGCGATCGTGTCCGTATCTTGGAAAAGGACATCCGTAGCATTCAAGGCCACCCGGATGTTTGGAAGTCCAAAGCCGAGCGAGCCACGTCCAGGGAGGGGTTCTTGATGGGGGAGTTGCAGCAGATGGGCGAGCAACTGCAATGTGAGTCTTCGTGAACTGCTGTTCTTTCAGGTGTAGTTCTATATGTTTGCTCATTGCTAGCGTTCTGCAGGTGTGAATCTCATTCCGAAGGAAGATAAAGAGCGCGTCGTGATTCTGATAAATTGCCTGACGCAACAGGACCTGAAGGCTCGGGGCTTCTTCTGGATGGACCGCGATCGGGCCATTGTCCTTGCAATGAGATTCACACGGTTATACCCCACGGATACACGACACGACTTTGGTATACCTGGTCCAGCCCAAGAATGTCCCACGTCAAGACAACGCGGCCTATGAAGATTTCGGGTGGCCCAAGCCCATGACTAGTATGTGAAAATTAAAATACGTATGTATTTACACACTAAAATATGATGCTTATCTAAACAAGTATGTGATAGTTAACATGGAACCGAGGGGAAAGTAAAATTTTATTATGGTTTGATGGCCCTGGGTGAAAAGTGGCACCGGTTTGTTTTAAAGAAGCTATATTGCATGAGGTTTTGTTAGACCAGGACAAGACAATATACGATGCTTGAAACTTCAAAGACGACCAATGGATCGAGTTTTTTTATGGGAGACTAATTTTCTAGGTGAGTATGACGGAGTTAACGGGAATATCATGTTAAACTATTTTATAAGGACATGTACAATGCTAGCTGCTTAGAGAGGTGTTTAAAGAAATAAACTGGTTTTTTATTAATCAATAGTGCTTCTTTGTACTAGGCATCTCATGTAAAAATAAGCACTTCTGTTTAAGAAAATGGTTAGGTTATTCTTCCAGGCACTCGTATAAGCACCTTGTACATGGCCTTATAGGGTGTGCTAGGCGTAAGTTTGGTGATAGTTCCGCCTGATCGGTTGTCTCCCTACCTTCTGGTCTACTTAGAGCAACGAACTTTGTTTGTAATATTTATTTTATTTTGCATCATGGTTGCCACATTCTTTC
Organism: Avena sativa; assembly: GCA_916181665.1. Lineage (NCBI taxonomy): Eukaryota > Viridiplantae > Streptophyta > Magnoliopsida > Poales > Poaceae > Avena > Avena sativa. The sequence continues at coordinate 424,000,151 of OV702293.1, forward strand.
TGTGATCTCGTTACAAATCATTAAATTCCATTGCATATTCAAAAGTACCCATGTAGCAAAATTGTATGGGTGTGTGTAACACCCTAGCGTTTAGAAACCAATGAAGGGTAGAAATTGGAATCTGATCATTTGCATGCATTCATCTGTAAAATCTGAATAAATTTTTCGCCAAACAAAAACCTAAAGAGATAGAGTTTCTTTTACTATATTGAGGTAGGATTAGTTCTTTATAGTGATTGCTATAAATTTTGACACGACCTTTAGGAATTCATGAATTTTGGGGAAACAATTTGAATTCAAATCATTTTGAAAAGATTTGGAAATTAAATGTAAGTAGTATTAAATTGTTTTCTCATAATGATTTAGTTAATATTGCTTGAATATATAATATTTATAAAAAATAATGATAATTGATAGGAATAAAAAGAAGGAATAACTTAAATAAAAAGTATTTCTTATTTCTATAATTCATTCAAATACAACAATCCAAATAAAAATACATATATTACAGGAACAATCCTCAAATAAAAAGAAGCTTTATTGAATACAAAATATTCTTAGTTTCACAAAAAAAAAGAATACAGAATATTCTTACACGGATCTTTACAAGATGAATAAATAAAATAAATTACAAAGTAATTAAATAAAGAAAACCTAAACTATCTATCTATTCCTAAACTAAATCTTGATCATCAAAACTTCTGTACGTGCAAAACAAACAAGGATAAGAAACAAAGATTTTTTTTTGTTAGTTTGCTCTCATTTGAGAATAGTGAAGTGCACTGTTCACTTTTACATCATTGAGTAATAAAAAGGGGCAAGTTTCACCAATGTGAAGTATCCGTTCTTTTAAGTCAGAAATGCTTCAGTACAACATCATAAGCCAAGTAAAAGGGGCAAGTGTCATCAGATAAGGGAATAGTAAAAGGATAGGAAGTAAGTCAAATTCACTTGATCCAAACCAAAGGGAGAGAGCATAGTGAAGCAGCTTACTCAACTAACTGCATGCAGTGTGCTGTCGACCAACAGTGAGAAAGAGAGGGATAAAGCCACACTCGCCACAACAAAGCAAGTTTTGCTCACCACTTCACAGCCACAGCCACAACCATTGTTCTATCTCAAGAACACACACGCACAAACAACACTAGTACTTGCCAGAATTCCAACAGATCAAGCAACCATTCACCAAAACAATCCACCAAGAAACCATCCAAGATGGTCACCTAATTGAGAGGGTGGAATAGGTGGATAGCAAGGACAAGGCCAAAGGAAGCAGCAGCACTAGAAAGTGCATGACAAGGACAAGGACAACAACACCAAGCAATAACATCAGATCAAGGTGAAAATCACCACTGATTCTAGAAGAGCAGTCAACTCCAGCACAAGGCTACATGCTACCATAATCTACTCTAGAATCAGGGTAACTCTCAAATCCTTAGATCTATCTCTTGATCATTATACATAGTTTTTCTAAACTAAAACTTACATTTTCTAAAAAACGTTTTTGAAAACCCAAGGAACCTATATAGTGGTTACATCACACACCAATTATCAAATTTGTTGAGTACCCCCGTAAACCCTTGTAGACATTAAGAGTTATGACACAGAGAAACCAGATCAGACCAACAACGGACAACACATCCACTATGAGGAGCCGGCTCCCTCAGGAGACATTGAAGGAATAGACCTTGGTATAGAACACGGAGCACAGTAGGAAGAACCCGAAATAGAAACATAGTTTATAGGATAGCATAGATGAGCCGAGCAGCATAGAGTTACATAAATAAGTTGTTGAGCTCCAATCATACTAAATATAGTATTGCCATTGCTAGAAAAAGTAGCTAGTTTGTAATTCAAATTCAAATATGAATCCTCTCTAGAACAAAGAGGATTTTCATACTCTTTTGAATCATAGTATGAACACGAAAAGTTGCGGACCTCCAATATTTCTGTTATACCACTTTGAGGGATGTAATATTTATGAAATTGTACTTCTTTAATATTATGTTAACAACTTGGGTACTACAATATAAAGTGTTATGTGGGGTCACCACAGTCGCGTTTTGACTCTCAACTAGGTTCGACTCGCACATATGACTAAGTAATGGGTATGCTTTGCTTTCCAACAACTCTGCACCCACAGAAGCCTTAGTCGACCGGAGGGGCAAATCACATTAGCCAATAAAATAAAGTGTCATTGCGTGATAGATGACTTAGTTGAGTCGTACGATTATTAACTTTAAGGAAAAGTTAAAATAAAAGTGCTATGAGGTACACAAATAAATTTTCGATTATAAGTTGTGCCAAGCGGCACATATTTATAGTCGTTTCATCACATAATTTTTAGCATGACAATAGTTACATGTTTGCAAATATTGTTCCTGCGTGCAGGAGTATTAGAGCCCAAGGTGCCCGAATCATTAGTTGCTCAAAATGGAGCAATATCATAAGATGGAGCCCCGTGGTATACGAGTGGTTTTTCCTTGTACAGTTTGGGCTGCGAGTGGCTGAGTTGTGCAGCGTCGTGGTTCTAATTCGAGTTGTGGTACGTCAGGATGGTGGTCCCGGAAGATGGTGTTGGCGGTCTCTTGGACGTGGCGGAGTAGCTGGATGTCGGGGTGGCGGCCCAGGAATTTTGACAATACTAAGGGCATCGACTTCATGTCGTGTGGGCGATGAGGTTGCCCTTGATGCCGGTCAGTGACGTCGCTTTGGCGTAGCTCCTCGGAGGGTTGGCTACTTCATCTTTGCTCTGAGTGTCCCGTGTCTGCTCCTCCCATAGTAGTTACAACGTCTTATCTCCAGCAGTGGTGAATGGTTGTATCATCATAAAGGAGTGGGTTTTTGAGCTACGGTTTAGGTGTGTGTGGGCGTTGCCTCTATGTTGTTGGTGTTTGGATGGACTTGGCCCTGTTGTTATAGGTTTTCGCTCGGTTTTCTTCTAAAACTAAGTTTTTTCTTTTTAATTAATGGATAAGGCAAAGCTTTTACCTTGGTTTCATAAGATGGAGCCCCATGTAAGTTTTGGGTCCGCTGACTTGACGCTCGAGGATTAGAGGATTCAGAAGTACTCCCTCCATTTAGAAATATAAGATGTTTTAGGTTGTAAGTAAATGTATCTAGACATCTTTTAGTGTATAGGTTCAAATGAATCTAAACACTAAAAGATGTCCAGATACATCTCACTCACAAACCTAAAACATCTTATATTTCCAAACGGAGGGAGTAGAAGACAAGAAGTCCCAACGGACGTGTCGGCACTTGGGAAGCTCGACCAGCATCTGAAACCGAAGTTGTTTTTTGAATAAAAACATCTCGAGTCTCGGGGCTACAGGTAGCTGCAAAACAACAAAGTTTGCGCTCAAGGCTACATATATCTTGCCTTTAATTTTTTCTGTCTTTTGTGGTGAATTGTTAACTTTGTTTATAATCCTATTTTCGGGCTAATGTAAAAACTATATGTTTGAGAATTGGTTGAATGGAGTTGAAAAAACATCGCTTCACATTGGTGTATGTATGACTTTATAGATAAAGAGGACCCCACTATTGAAACCAGACGAGTTTTTACATCAGTTCCACACACAACAGAGTAACAGACCAGCTGCGGCATGCACATATCAGATAGAAGTACCACACAAAGCTACAGCCTCCAGACCACTTCGAAACCATGCATATATAGTCTACGACACAGCCACAGGCAATAACTGAGACCAAAACACACGCAGCTAAACAAGATCTTTTAATGTTATGCCGTCAATTCATAAGTTGGCACACTGGATGTAGCTATACATGGATTTTCTTTAACCTCACGATCAATTGGAATATTATGATTACCGGATGCAACTTTCTCGTAATGGTCATTTGGGATTTTTTCAGCCAGACTAGTGGCAGCATATTAGTGCTTAGTCGCTGCATGTTGTTTATTTTTTGCTGATTGATTCATGTGTCAACGCTCAACGATCCTTGATTTTGAATTTGTACTAGTTTTATAATATTTTTTGGATGCTTGAGAGAGATAAGATAGTGGGGACTTCTATTTAGATATAGAAGATAACATGTGCATCAAACCGTACTCTCCTTTTCAAAAAAACTTACTTTGCAGCGAAGAACCATTATTGAAAGTCCGAATAGTACTTTCTCCGTTTAAAAATATAAGATGTTTTAGATTAGTGAAGCTAATGTCTACACACTAAAGGTGTTTAAATACATTAGCTTTACTAACCTAAAACATTTTATATTTACAAATGTACCTACCTACGTACGTAGTGACGTGTAGCATCGTTGATATAGCATCGAGGCGCACTCGTAGTCGTCCTGTTCATCATCGTTGATCCAGCCGTACTTGTCCAGGGACGCATTGACCGTTCTCTCCAGCGGGTACTCGTCGATGCATTCCTCCCACGCACCCTTGTCCGCTATATCGCCCATCACATCCTATATGCAGCTGTTGCACTTGAAACCCGAGCCGAATGTCACCATGAGCACCCTGTCCCCTCTCTTGAGCCTCCGCTTCGCCTCCATGTACGAGAGCACGTACCACACGCTGCTGGCCGACGTGTTTCCCCACCGGTGAAGCGTCATCCTCGACGGCTCCACGTCAACCTCGTCGAGCCCGAAGTTCTTCTTCACTGCTTCGATCACTGCGACCCCACCGGAGTGAAGGCAGAAATGCTCGACCCCAGTCTTCAGGTTCACGTTGATCTTGACACGCTCTCTGCGCAACATTTTCTGACGGATCAAGTCGGTGGCAAGTCGGACGAGCTCCCTGGCAGGGAGGATGCGTGGTACGAGGCGTTTCAGGTTGGTAGCTAAGGCTCGGACAGCAGCTTTTGGTAGGGTTTTGTTGATGCTGAACCCGACAAAGTTGTCCGAGTCCTCACGCTGCAGGATGGCAGAGTAAGCATCGTCGTTGGCCGCGACGGTGGCACGCACGATGTGACGTAGCTTCATTTTTGCACGACCACGGAGCGCGGGTTTGTTGGTGAGAAGCGCCGCTGCCCCGCCACAGCGGAAAAGGGCAAACCCCAGCATCATGGACTTGTCCTTGCCCCCGTACCACCCGGGCGAGAGTGCCTCCGACGAAACCACGAGCGCCAATACCGGACGAGGTGCCCGTGCCCGCATGACATTCTTGGCGATGCCCAAGGAGACCAGCGTGGCGCTGCAGCCCATGCCCGAGACATTGTACACCGCGATGTCCTCGCGCATGCCATAGTGCTGCACAATCCTGGACGCAAGGCATGGTTCCGGGCATAAGAAGTTGACGTTGACGACGAGCACGTCGACGTCCCGGGGACCCAATCCTGTCTTGGCGAAGAGTCCAGCGATAGCATCTTTGAAGAAGGCGTCCATCTCATCGAGTCCGTCCTGGTGAGTGCGCAAGTTCTCGCGGCCGGCGAAGACGCATGATGGGACGTAGGTCTGTTCACCGAGACCAGCGCGAGAGGTTAGGCGGAAGAGATAACGTAACTCAGAGACGCCGAACTGCTTGTTACGCTCGGCCACCGCAGCCGCCATATCCGTCGTCATCTTGCGGTCGTCTGACGGTTTGTAGCATACGTAATCGAGGAGGTAGCATTGTGAATGTCGACGACGGGAGGTGGCCTTCCATGCCAGGCAGGCCATGGTCAGCGTGATCGCCAGCATCATTAGAGCTGCAGACGACAGAGGAATCAGCTCCATCATCAGTTTCTTGGATGTGCTATATACACGTTATGTCTGGCTAAAGAATCCCGATTTCATGGTGTTCATATAGTGTGTGATTTATGATGATGATAGCAGTTGGATGTTGGAGTGCTTTGCTCCTCATCCCCTTTCCTGCCAGCTAACCTGGTAATAAGACCGCCTATAGTTGTCCTGCTTCTGTACTATTTTAGCATGGATTTTGTACAGAGTACATAGTCCTAGTCATAGACCATTGAGATGACCATGTCCGTTGTAGATCTTGCTCACCCAAGCAATCCAGCTGGGAGCTTCCTCGGATATTTTGGACAAAATTTGACCCAGGAGGTTCCCAATTAACTAGGGCAATCCAGTAAGGTACCGGAGACTTCGCTTCTCCCATCTTCTTCCATTTACCAACTTTATTTAATTTGTGTAAATCCAAAAGTGCAAACGTCGTGTAAAAAATATGCAAACTACCAAGTTTCACATTTCGAACAGATAATTACAGAACAAACTATTTGCAAAATTAGATTTGAGAAAATACTAAGGCTCTTGACGGTGCTCATATAGGTACAGTGTGCGTGCAATTTGTTCAAGGGGCGATAATTCGTATTGTGATTATTTGGGCATGTCCTGTGTTTTTTTTAAAGCGCAACTATTCGACCACAAAATTTTAAGCCTCAATTTGCACAATTTACCAATGGAGGAACTATCTACTCCCTCTGTCCCAAATATAAGACGTCTAAGAATTAGTCAATATCAATATGAACATTTATAATACCGAATCAATATCAATAGATTCACCATATACTATATTTTACTAATATGTCCATCTAATATTGTAGATACAGATATTTGTTTTCTAAATGTTGGGTTAAAGTTGGACAAGATTTGACTTTTAACTAATCTTTAGGCGTCTTGAGAGTTGAGACGAAAGGGAGTATTAAAAAAAAAGGAAAGAATAAACTTGAAATGAAAATGTATATGTAACAAGAAAAGAATCAGTATTTCCTTAGATTCAAATAGTTCAACAACTAACGCACATTTTGATCCCTGAATTTCCACAGTTGAATCAATAGAAATAAATATATTATAGTTTGCTATCTAGGACTAAGCGAGGAAACAGTGGGCGGTGACACAGGTGAGATCTGAGTTTGGCCTCTCCAAATTACGTTTTAATTTCCTCAATTATTGGGTTTTTTATCCGCTTTAGGAATTAGGGCTAATATTTCCTATTTTCAGAAACTGCCAAAACGCAGACATTTCAAGTGGCTTGATGATTACATCAAGAGGATTGGAACGGAGGACGCATCCCTGGGGCTCAATTTGGGGGGTGGATCCCTCAATTTGCCGTCGGCAGTGGAGCAGGTAGGATCGGGCCCAGTGGGACCAGGTGCGGCTCCACCCGAACAGTTCGGATCAACTAAGGAGTTGAAGAAGATCAACAAGCAACTACTGAAGCTTGTCAATCTGAAGAAGCAGGACAATCTGATGGCCGGAATTTTTTATTTTTGTTTAATTTGTCTCGGTTCTGTTTATCTTTAGATGATTAGTTGTTAGACAATATTCGAGTAACAATCTCCATGCTTTGTAATTGTACTGATGGATGTTATGTTCTCTGGCTTAGTCTTGATTAAAATGCAACATAAATTTGGCCAAATTTCGAACTATTCTGTTCGGTCTCTATAGTTTGTCAGTTAAGTGCAAAGTTCAGTGAGTGAGCAGAGCAGGAGAGGGCAAAGTTCAGTGTTAAGAAAAGAAAAATCGACGAGTGCTAGAAAAGGCCAGGCCCAAATAGAACGTAGCCAGGCCTAAATTGGTCATATCTAGGCCCAATAGTAAGACGTGTAGATTCAGGAAAAATATGCAGACGGTGCAATCTAATTAGTGAGGGCATGTGTAGATTCGGTATTTTGAGATTATTGCAAAACTTGGAAATGTATAGAAATGTATACCCCTTTTGAGCTTATCTTATTTCACTCATTTTGAGATTATTGCACGACTCTTATATGAGAACTCATTTTTATTTTTAGATTGTTTAGTTTGTTTTGTAGTGCCCATTTATTTTTGGATACCCATTTCTTATTCTCGAATATTTTGGAGAAACTTTTTTAACCTTTTGATGCACAAGGACAAATTTGAGTTTATCATTGGTCATTTTTAGTGGATTTCAGTTGCTTTGCATAGTTTGGCCAAATTTTGGTGCAATGACATGTAATATTGGCCCTTTTTTTAGTGGATTTTATTTGCTTTGCATAGTTTAGGGGGCCACATAGAGCCAAATGTTTATTTATTTGTTGAGTAAACACGCGGTCACATAGATTGACAATACAATAAAATATAATAAAACAACTCGGTCACATAGTAGACACGGGCACTTAGATAATATATTATATTATATAAGGAAGAAACATAGAAAGGGGTACACTATAATTACACATAGAGGGGGCCACATTACATATAGAGGGCCCTACATTACATAAACCCCACCCTAGCAACTTCATCTAGGGCTATCGACCAACCTCGTCGCCGGGAGGCTGGCCTACTCCATCGGCGCTAGGGGCACTGCCGCTGGGGCTGCCGCCGTAGCCTGGCTAGCCGCAGCCGCTTCCAGCCACTCCGCCACCCTCTGCGCTCTCTGGGCGTCCTCCAACGCTCGTAGATTTTACTCCCGGCGTTGTTTCTCTGCCCTGTCCCGCCTGCTCGTCGCGACGCGCTGCTCCCTCGCCTCCGCCTTCCTCTCCTCAACAGCCGCCTCACGCCCCTCCGCCCTCTCTAGTTCATCGAAGCGGCGCGCGATGGCCGCGTCGGAGAGGTTTCCGATGGGGCCGGGGTTGTGGACAAAGGGGTCGGCCGGTCGGTGCGTCGCCCGCGTCGCTAGCGACGCCTCGGGGGCTCCTCTGACTCCTTCTCCCACCACTGCCGATGCAGTGGGTGGTTGTCTTCGTCGCTGACCTCGAAGTCGGAAGAGAGAGAGTAGGGGGTGTAGGTCGCCATGGCGGGGCCGGAGAGGTTTTTTTTGGAGGAGGCAAAGGGGCTTTTCGACTCAAATATGAAGATGGGGAGGCAAAGGGGGCTTTGCCACTATTTATTGACCCGATGAATCAGCGTGACTTTATTAGGATAGATGAAGAAGGTAATGTGTGAAAGCATAGGAATATCCATGTGCGTTGCGATCAATGCGGTCACTGCAAAAATATAGCTAGGATGTGACGTGACCCTGCATCCATGCGTGCATTAATGAAAGAGGTAAAAAAACTTTCAAAGTTAGGCTGAGTCCAAAGTCCCACGCACCGCGCACCGCGTGAGCCCGCATCATTCATAGCCTGAGTCCAAAGTCCCACGCACCGCGCGAAGAGAGGGATCCAAGGTGATGTGGCTTACGCTGCCTTGCCATGACTCTAGGTCGCTGACGTGTGGGTCCAACGCAAAGCGTTTTTATGCGTGTGAGAAGCACCGATCGACATGTCTCCTTGTTGTATGCGATAAAATAACTCTGATGCGACGTACTCCCTCCGTCCGCAAATAAGTGTACTTTTAGGTTTTGTCTAAGTCAAACTTTGTCAATTTGACCAACCTTTTAGATAAATATATTAACATATATTACATAAATTTGTCATATTATGAAACCAAGTTTAAAAACTAATCTAATGGTACCAAGTTAGTCAAAGTTTATTAAGTTTGACCGAAGATGAACTTATACATACACTTATTTGTGGACGGAGGGAGTAACTATGCTGTAGCGCCGCTGCGTCGCTTGGTTGTGTTGATGCGATAGGCTACGTCGATGTGCGCAAATAGCTGCATGGCATGCATGCATCGTTACGTCGCCTGCAGCCCGCCCCGCCCAGCGCCCTCGTTAATGCATGTCACGCTCGACCCAACGGTTAATGGAGTGTGTCACGCTATACCGTATATGTTCGCGGAAAAAATTGATGCGAGCCAATCAGCTTCTAGAATCATTGCTCCCACACATCGCCAAAAGCTAGCCGCAAAATACTTTTAAGAGACGTCAACCAATCAGGTTGCAGAACAAGCTCTCCCACTGATCGCCCAGAGTCACCCGCGGAATCCGTCTAGAAGACGCGATCGGACGACCACAATATCGCGCTAGGGTTAGATCGACGTTCCTCATTCGGCCTTAGGGTTAGCTGGGTTTAGGAGGCAGTCAACGGGGTTTTCACAAGTTTGACCAAACATTCAAATGTGCATAACTAATTCAAAAAATCAAAAAATACAAAACCTTCGTATGGTGTCATATTATGTGACATAGTTGTGAGGAAAAATATCAAACTTGGTATATTGATCATATCTCAAAAAACCCTTCACAAAATGACCTATCTTATCCTACGTTTTCTGGCTTTCGGGTAAAAAAACCAATGATATGGCTAGAATTAAGGCATAGTTTGTGATAATGTGACCATATTGTGCATACAAGTGTGTAATGGGATGACTAACAATGTTATAGAAGGAAGTTTTCCTTTTCCACGCACAAAAAAGTCATTTTCCATTTTCTGAGTGCCAAAAACGGGGGGAGGGGGTTGTGAAGCAACCACCAAATTGAAGTTTCAAAATGGTAACATCATATTTTTCAAAAATACGAGACCACTTTGCATGTACAATGTCCCAATTTGGGTATCTCAAACCTTTTATTGCATCCCTGGTGAAAAAGATAAATCCTGCCGAATCAGCAAGAAGTGGGCCAGATATGAACTACAGGTACATGTTATGATTCCTGTGATTTTTCACAAAAATCATTTTAGGTTCACAACATGATATTTCATCAGATATCCAATTCTAGTTTAGTGAGCCTCAGCCCCAACCTAAGAATCTTTATGAAAATCCTTCACAAAGTTTGACCAAACATTCAAATATGCATAACTAATTCAAAAAAAATACAAAACCTTCACATGGTGTCATAATATGTGACATAGTTGTGGGGAAAAATATCAAACTTGGTATATTGATCATATCTCAAAAAACCCTTTACAAAATGACCTATCTCATCCGAGGTTTTTCTGGCTTTCGGGTCAAATGACCAATGATATAGCTAGAATCAAGGCATAGTTTGTGATAATGTGCCCATATTGTGCATGCATGTGTATAATGGGATGACTAACAATGTTGTAAAAGCAAATTTTCCTTTTTGAGGCACAAAAAGGGCATTTTCCATTTTCTGAGTGCCGAAAACGGGGGAGGGGGGGTGATACGTCGGAAACGTATCTATAATTTTTGATGCTCCATGCTTGTTTACTATCTACTTTGCTTTGATTTGTCTACACTTTGAGGTGTTTTTAGATGTTTTCTAGTACTAACCTATTAACAAGTTCCATAGTGCTAGTTGCGTGTTTTCTTCCGTTTTTGGTTCCAGAAAGGCAGAAAATCAATATTCTCGGAATTGGATGGGACAAAAGCCAAAGTCGATATTTTACCATGGGGAACATGAAGCCGAAGTACGAGACGGAGGGGCGCCACAGGGTGGCCACACCCTCCCCAGGCGCGACCTAGGTGGGACCGCGCCTAGGCAGGGTGTGGGCCCCCTGGTGGCACCCTGCCTCACCTCTTCGCCTATTAGAAGCCCCCGATGCAGAAACCCTAGGCACCCGATCAATATTCCACGAAACCGTATGTAGCCATCGCCACCATCGTCCCTAGATCGGGGGATCTGAAGCTCTTCCCGGCACCCTACCAGAGGGGAGATCATCCTAGAGGCCTTCTTCTTCATCATGCCAGCCTCCGGTATGAAGCGTGAGTAGTTCCACCTTGGACTACGGGTCCATGTAGTAGCTAGATGGTTGTATCTCCCCCTTGTGCTTTTATGTATATATCTTGTGAGCTCCGTTCATGATCAAGATCTAATCTATTTGTAATCATGCATGTTGTGTTTGCGGGGATCCGATGGATATTGAGATTACTATGTCAGGTTGATTAATGGTTTTGTCTATTTTGATTCTATCATGTCTGTGTTGTTTGTGATCTTGCATGCTCTTCGTTGTTAGTAGCTATCTTGGCCAAGTAGTTGCTAGTGACTCCAAGAGGGGATATTTATGCTCGATAGTGGGTTCATGCCTCTAGTTTCCAAGGAAAGTGAAAGAAATCTCTTCGGTTGTAGATGTGTTGTTGCCACTAGGGAGAAAACGACGATCTCTTGTTCATGGAACAAGTGGATTGTTTACCTTACACACTTTTCTTAAAGCAGTTGTCCGTTGCTTGCAACTTAATACTGGAGGGGGGTTGGATGATAAACCAAAGGTGGACTTTTAGTCATAGATGTAGTTGGATGGCGGTCTATGTATATTGTTGTATTGCCCAATCGAATCTCCTAGGATATTTTTATCTAGTATTGCATTGTTATGCCATGCTCAGTTCCTGTCAATTGCCCTGCTGTAATTTGTTTACCCTTCTTGCCATGTTTGTTTATCTAAGGAGAGCACCTCTAGTGAACTATGGACCCCGGTCCAATCTTTACCATTGATACATCCTCCACTTTTAATGTTTACTTGCTGCAAACCATCATCACCTTCCACACCATACAGTTAATCCTTTGTTACAGCAAACCGGTGAGCTTGACAACCTCACTGTTTCGTTGGGGCAAAGTATTGAGTTTGTGTTGTGAAGGTTTCCACGTTACTTGCAACACCTTTGAGACGTTTCCTTCCTCCTACTGGTTCGATAACCTCGGTTTCTTATTGAGGTAAAATTTTCTGCTGTGCTGCCTCACACCTTGCTCTTGGGGTTTCCCGACGAAGTGCTCCCACGTTGAAGCAGCGCCATCAGGGGGATTGTGAAGCAACCACCAAATTGAATTTTCAAAATGGTAACATCCTATTTTTCAAAAATACTATACCACCTTGCATGTACAATGTCCCAACTTGGGTATCTCAAACCTTTTATTCCACTCCTGGTGAAAAAGACAAATCATGTCTAATCGACTAGAAGTGGGTCAGATATGAACTACAGGTACATGTTATGATGCCTGTGATTTTTCACAAAAATCATTTTACCAGGGTATCTCAAACCTAAGAATCTTTATGAAAATCCTTCACAAAGTTTGACCAAACATTCAAATGTGCATAACTAATTCAAAAATAAATAAACCTTCGCATGGTGTCATAATATGTGACATAGTTGTGGGAAAAATATCAAACTTGGTATATTAATCATATCACAAAAACTCCTTCACAAAATGACCTATCTCATCCGAGGTTTTCTGGATTTCGGATCAAATGACCAATGATATAGCTAGAATCAAGGCATAGTTTGTAATAATATGCCCATATTGTGCATGCATGTGTATAATGGGATGACTAACAATGTTGTAGAAGGAAGTTTTCCTTTTCAAGGCACAAAAAAACCATTTTCCATTTTCTGAGTGCCAAAAACGGGGGGAGGGGGGTTGTGAAGCAACCACCAAATTGAAGTTTCTAAATGGTAACATCCTATTTTTCAAAAATACTAGACCACCTTGCATGTACAATGTCCCAATTTGGGTATCTCAAACCTTTTATTCCATCCCTGGTGAAAAAGACAAATCCTGCCGAATCGGCTAGAAGTGGGTGAGATATGAACTAGAGGTACATGTTATGATGCCTGTGATTTTTCACTAAAATCATTTTAGGTTCACAACGTGCTATTTCATCAGATATCCAATGCTAGTTTAGTGAGCCTCAGCCCCAACCTAAGAATCTTTATGAAAATCCTTCACAAAGTTTGTCCAAACATTCAAATGTGCATAACTAATTAAAAAAAATACAAAACCTTCGCTTGGTGTCATAATATGTGACATAGTTGTGAGGAAAAATATCAAACTTGTTTTTAATTTTTTCTATCAAAGCATGATTTTTTTTTCAAAATTAAATAAATAATATAAAAAGCGTGAGACTTGGTAATCTAACTATATAGGTAGAAAATGTTCATTGTTCAATTCTTGGGGTGATTTGGAAATGGTCAAAAAAAACTTGGTTAGAAATGGGTTCGTTTACCCTAGCTTTGGAGCCCGTTTCTACCACATTTTGGTGAGGGTGAGCTGTACTTCACAAAAGGGGTTAGGGTGAGGATGATTTGTACTCTATATATGAGAAAATGTTGGAAGCTCATACAAACATAGAAAAGTACACATAGCTACATTGGTTTAAATTCAAATTTATCATCATATTTGAATTTTGGCCAAATTATTACAACAAGTGCCAAATTATTACAACAACAAGTGCCAAATTATTACAATAATAAATGTTTATAACAACAAGTGCCAAATTATTACAACAACAAGTGCCAAATTATTACAATAACAAATGTTCACACATGATTCAAAGTCTATTTCTTTTGGCTCTTCTTACCCATCGATTTCTTCTCCTTCACATGTTTCACACCACACAACAGGTTTATGCTCTTCTTTTTCTTACCATAACCATCTGGCATTACCACAACACGTCCAAGAGTCTGCTTCACCTCCTGTACCTCTTCAACAGCACAATCCGGTTCACAATGTGTAACAGCCTGCAACTCAAGAGCTGGCACCAGAGCCTCATCAACATGCTCATTTTGCACCATAGCCTCATCAACATGCTCATTTTGCAATAGAGCTTCCAAATCAGAATCGATGTGCCCTAAAGCCTCATCAATAGTTTCACTTTGCACCTCAACAGTTTGCACTTCATCCTCCAAAACAAGTTCAGATTGCACCTCAACAACATTAACAGGTTCAATTTGCACCTTAGCATCACCAAACAAGATCTGGTTAGTTTTCTTCTTTCTTGAGCCATTGATTCTTTCCTTTTTCACTGGCCAACATTCTTCAACAACAAGAGGTGGGGCTTTTTATCCACGCTTCCTCCTGAAAACAAGCAAGTTAGTTGGGGGAGAAAAATCATCAACAAGGAATACATATATTTTGGATGAACATACTTTGGCTTTTCAGCAGTGTATCTGCACTTGGTAGAGCCAGCTCGGTGTCCAAGTTCTTCACATAGTTTGCATCTATTCTTCAGGCCACTAAGACTGGTCTGTAAGTGCTGGAATTGGTGTTGCATATGCAGCCTTCCATTTTGCTACAAAAAAATACTCATGCAAATATGGGTGCATATTTAGCTTGTGTTTGGAGGCCAAGAAAAGTATGGCATGCTCACAAGGCTTCCCGGTGTGTTGCCACTCAAGGCATGTGCATTCATGCAATTGAGTGTCAACAACATGCCTCCTGCCAGTCTTTGTATCTCTAACTTCAGCACCCCACAATGAGGATTTCTCAACACACAAATGTGCAAGATTTCTGCTCCTGTTGACCACCTGCTGCACAACACCAGGAAGCTTATCTCCTTGAAGAACATCACCAAGCCTTCTTCTCAATTCCCACAACCTCATGATCATGATCCTGATCTGGTCAACCATGTCATGGACATGCAATTATTTTAACTCCTTCACTTTGTTGTTGAAACTTCCTGCCAAATTATTGTTGATATGATCACATTTGATGGCAGAGTTAAAACCTGACCTATACCATAAAAGAGAATGGTAGGAGTACAACCATGTACAAAACTTGACCCTATCCTCCTTAGAGCATGTCGCCTTAATCTTCTCAAGGTGATATGAATGTGTCTGTCTGGTGTAAGATCTTGCTGCTGGCCACATGTGTCCAAAATCATCTCCTCTGAATTTTTTGATCAAATTCATCCACATATGGCCGAAGCACTCCCTCTTCTTAGCATGAGGGAAAACAATCTTCACTGCATTTTCTAAACCTTTACATGCATCTGTGTGCACTTCCAATGGAGAGACTAGCTGTAACATCCCAGCATTTAGGAACCAACAAAGGGTAGATTTAGGAATTTGTGCATATGCATGCATTCATTTATAAAATTTGGGTAATTTTTTTGCCAAATAAAAATCTAAAGCGATCAGAGTTTCTTTCACTCTCTAGGTGTAGGATTAGATCTGGAGAGTGATCGCTATAAACTTTGACATGATCTTTTTGAACTAATGTATTTTGGGGGGAAAGGATTTGAATTCAAACTTGAAATTTGAATTTATATTTTTAAAGTTAGGATTTGGTATTTGAAAATTAATTCCAAAACGATTTAATAATGTTATATGATTTAATCAAGAGATAATAAGAATTCAATAATAGAAACTCAAATAAGAATGAATCTTTACTCATTATCTTTATTCCATAAATAAATTACAAAGATTGACTCATTGGATCAATAAAGGTTCATTACAGTAAAGATATTACAAAAATATAAATTCATATATGAATAAACTATTACAATTTTTTACAAAATAAAGAAATAAATATTACAAAGGAATCTACTTATCTAAGTAATCCTAAAACTAAATCTTGAGTGTCCAAATACTATACCTGCAAAATACAAAACAAATAAAATAAAAATAAAAGTTTAATTGTTGGTTTCACTCTCAGTAGAGAGAAGTGAAGTGCACTGCTCAAAATTACATCATTGAGTAATTTTATAGGGGCAAGTTTCACCAATATGAAAGAATTTGATCTTTCAAAATAAATAAGCCATCATTCAAATGATCACAACAAGTAAAAGGGGCAAGTTTCACCAGGAAGGTTAATAGTAAAAAGATCAAAGGGTGAGATACCTCACTGGTCTGATCCACAATCATTTACCATGCACACATGCAGCACAATCACCAAATGCATGGTGAGTGCTGTCGACACAGCCACAACAGCTCACACAAGTTAAAGGAGCAAGCACAACCGTGGCATATCACTAGTTCATCTTTGCATCTCAAACACCACACCAAGAACACACTCAGCTTAGCAAAGCCAAGCAAAATCCCAGCCAAACCACACACCAAATCACTCTAAGCATCACCAGATGGTGACATAAGGAGGGGGTGGATCAGGTGGATAGCAAGGTAAAGTTGTAGGAGCTAGGAGGTGCAGGGCTGATCAAGGCCAAGAACAGGAATCAGAAGCAACAAGAACAACATTAGGAGGTGAAGGACCAGATCAGGCCAGCAACACAACCAGCAAGATCAAGCCACCACAAACATCAACTGTTGTGGTGAGTATCATAAAACATCCACATAATCTGTTCATCTTATATAAACAGAAAAGCATGTGTTTTTTTAGAACAAACCTCTTAGTAATCACCCAAGAGGGGTGAATCTATCCTAGAGGTTTTGGAAATACAAAGGCCAACAGTAAATCTATCAAACCAACCAGGATCTCAGGCCAGCATCATAGATCATGGTGATAACAAAAACTTATATATTTCAACATGTGCTCATATAGCTTATAAATCTGGGCACATCTCCTAATGGAGTAGCACCTCAGATTTCATAAAATATATGCACCAACATTAAGCTATAAGCAAACCAATCATCTTAACCAACTAGGATCCAAGATCATGTGAGCAACCATGATACTTTCGCATATTTGAAAGGGACAGCAAGATAGGAATCGAGTTCCTAGAGCCTCAAACCAACATCATAGGCATAAATATTAAGAGAAGCTTTCAACTTATTTTTGCATTTATCCAATCTTAAGCACTGACCAAAGCAAAGCCAGTAGTAGAATCACAACTTGTGTGCCATAGCTAAATGGTGTCACAAGAACAGACTCTATCAACCAAATTAAATCATTAACAGGTTACCATAATGAAACTGGCAAGCAATTGATATCATTTCCCTGAGATTACACTCAGAGATCATCAAACATATCCATATATCTTTAGAGCATCAATAAAATCCAATGATTAAGTTCAGTATATTGATAACCATACAAGCCAACATCTACTGATGCAGTGAATAACCACTGACAGTGCTACTGTCAGTACTAGAGTACTAACAGTAGAGGAACACACTAAGCATCAATCTAACCAACCAGGTTTCACAATAATACCATCAGGTTAACCAAGCTTAATCACCAATTAAAGGCAACCTATTTAACCACTAGCATCAGATCAACAATAACATCAGATAATCAAAGCATGACAGTAAGCATTGAAGTGCAGTGAGCACAATCCTTACTAGGCATCACTACCAGATCAAACCATCATCTTACAAGCACATAGAGGGATGAACACTAGAACAAGGGAAGAACCCTAGAACCAATATGAACCCTAATGAGGGATGGACACTAGTTACACACAAATGAAATCAGAGGAGATAGAGGCACGGGTGATAGCCAAGAACAAACTCACTTGTGGTCCTCGCTGGAGAATTGAAGAGGAAGCAGAAGGGCCGACGAATGCACGGCGGCACGGGGAGCTCCCAAGGGGCGCTGCAACCCGCACCTAGCCGCGGCAGCGGACACAACAGCACACGAGGGTGCACAACACCCCACATCAAAGCACGAGCACCTCACGGTATCACGGGAGCATCGGCGGCGACGCCATCAGCACCACCCCAAACCCTAGGGTTCTGGACGGGGCTAGCCTAGCCACAGGAGTGCCCCATAACCAAATCGAGTTGGAGCAGATGAAGGAGCGTCGTCGACAACCTCGCCATACACCACGATGGCAGCCAAGGAGGACCACAGCGGCGAGAATCGCACGGCAGCGGTGCCAGCGACCTCGGGGTCGAGGAGGAGAAAGGATAGGGTTGAGAGAGGGCAAGGCAGAGGAATGGGACGATAGGGCCAGAACCTTTCGGGGAGAGCCTTTGACTAGGCCACTTGGGCTAAGTCTGGCCCAATAAGCCCAATCGTTAGCCCAAAATCCTGAAGAAATTTTAATAATTAATAAAAGACCAAAATAACCCTAGAACTCAATAAATTATAGAAAATAAAATAGAAGTCTGAAAAATACAAATAATAGATTTTTAGATTCATAATAATCTGTAACATCCCAGCATTAGAGCTTAGAAATAAGATGAACCCAGGTGTGTGCATTGCATTCATGCATAAAAAATCTGAATAATTTTCACGCTTTTGAATAAAACTTGTCAAAGTGATTGAAGCTTCTCTTAACTTGATGGAATTGAAGTAGATCATCAAGTTGACTGTGATAAGTTTCAATATGACCTTTGATAAAAACATTATTTTGGGTAATCATGATTTGATCTAAGGGTAGATCAAATATACTAAAACTAGACCACCATATATTACTTAATGATTGATATTAATCCTTAAGAAATTGCATCCTAGTATTCATTACATAACTCGTGAATACCAATTTATATAGATAACTTAAGTAATAGGAATGTAACAACTTAATATTGACCTATCTTAATCTCATCTACTTATACCATGAGTATCATGGTAATACCTAACCTTAACTCTTTAGTGAGTTTGAGTAGGAAAGAAATCAAGTCAAGATCATTCACCATATATCTTTCTTTCCATATTAATCCTTATCATCTCTATTTAATCTTATTCTAATATCTATTGTTCATCAATGTTGAGTAATAAACTATTGATTCACCAATTCTTAACCTATCAATTCTTGACCTATCAACTCTTGTCCTTATCATAGCATTCACTTCAGTCCTTAAGAGAAAGAAGTAAGAAGAGGTAGGTGGTAATGCTAGTTTTAGATATCATCTACAGGATGGGACTGATTGAAGGGAATGAAATCAATATGGTAATTGAAGGAGTTCACTCACTCCTGAATGGATAGAAGTGTTATATGGAAGATATAATTATATGGTAACAAATAGGATTATAAGGATGAACATTGAAGATAGATACCAAGGAGTAATCCTATTGGATTAAGTAAGCATAGTCCATGTATAACATCCCTTAATCCAATAGAGATACCAAGAAGATAATTTCAATACAACTTTAATGTTGTATGGATGAAGCCTTGATTAGCCAACTGGAAACCTAAACCATAAAGGATCAAAGGATTATAATGATCATGCCTTACTCACCAAGATTGAATGCTTATATCATGTATAAGTGACATTGGTGGATAAAACATGATTAAAACCTAGTATAGATATGTTATCCTAGGTTATCCATGACAAGTCATATTAATATAATGTGAGGTTGGAGTATAAGATATGGGAGTCAAGTAGAGATAAGATAGCATGATTAGGATGATGTTAGAGCAACATTGAATTATAGATGTAGTATTTTCCTCTTGGGAAATACTAAACACTTGAGGGGAAGTAGGATTTGATATATATATATATCTTGGAGTAATGTTAGTGATGGATGATTAAGGAAGAGTATGAATGGAGTTAGAAGTAACCACTTGTTGGATTGGAGAGTATTAGTAGTAGAATAGTTTGATATAAGCAAGTATGGATATGAGAAGATAATGAAAAGCTTTAATGTCAAGCTCATTGGATTTATAAATGGATTTAGAAGAATAAAAGGTGGATAAGAATATTCATGAGAAGTAAAGCTCATCATGTTAACACATGATGATGGACATGAAGGAGTAGTATATCTAGGAAAGGAATTCCTTAATTAGGAGTCCAGGATTGTGAATTATGGAAGATAGGAATTCTTGGTAAACACTAAACCCTAAATCTTTAACCAAACATAATATCCATTTCATCTGATTGATTTATCATGTTATTTCCACAAAGCTTTATAGGAATATTTTCCTATAGTAAATCACTCAAGAATATCTTTGTGACTGTAAACATTAAAATCATATGTGCCTGGAAACTATCATTATCAATTCTCTCTCATAATTCATTCCAGATAATAACTTTTTATTTTAAAGGGTGATATCATTAAAAAAATCACAAACATAAAGATAACATGTTTAGCCATTAATCTTCATTCACATCAACAAAAGAATATAAGTATATTAAGTACCCTAAACCCTAGGGTAAGCATTCATAATTCAAACCCTAACTCCTATGTTAGTTATAATAAAATATATACATTGTTATTTCTTGGATTCATATTAACCATATTAATTCCCTAGAACTTTATGTATCATATAATAAGGAAGGATCACCATATAAAAGTTCACTAAAAAATATAAGTTAATAAGGATCAAGTTTTATGAATGAGTAACAATATATCCTTTAATAAGATATGGTTTATATATAAAGTAAAATTAATAACAAAGGCCTTATAAAATATTAAAAAGGAAGTATATAAAGAAAATAAAGAAATATATCATTATTTATAAAATCTCACAAAATGATACTAAAACACATTTTAATATTACTACAATTATCTAGCAAATAAATTCTATAAAGAAAGTTCAAATCAAATATTAAAATACAAAAGATTTGGTATTGAAAATTCTACTAAAATACAAATTAAAAAGGATTTGTGAAAACAGAAAATAGAAAATCAAAAAGGTTAAAAACAACCAGAAAGAAAAAAAATAAAGGAAACAGCTCCTGGACCATGGCCCATTTTCCCTCTTTCTTATCTGTCGCCGCTAGCATCCGCAGCAACCCATCTGGCAAACTTTGCCACGGCCCAAATGTCCCAATTCCATAGCCCATACCATTTCACCGTTTCTTTTCCTTCCTTCTTCCTCTCTCCAGAATGCAGCGCCGACGAAGCAGCTGCCTGACACATCGACTGCCGTCCGTCATCGTTGCGATGCCCGCTGACGCCAAGATTAACGCTGCCGTTGTTCGTTGCCTATAAGAAGATCACCGTCGTGCCGGAGAGCCTTTTTCTCCTTCTCTTTCCCATTTTCCTCCTTTGTTCCGAACCCTAGCTACAAAGGCCGACGAATCGTTGCCGTTCCTGACCTCGTCTCGTCCTGCCATGATGCCTGGAAGAAGCCCCGCATCACGCTCAACGTTCTCGTGGAGTCTCGCAAATTGGGGCGTTGTCATTTGCGTGGAATCAAGGTCGGACTCTCGCCGGTCACCGCAGCCATCGCTGGAAATACACCGTCTCCGGTCCTCATCACGCCTCCTCGACCTCTCCATCTTCATTAGGGTGATCTCCTGGATCTTCCAGTAACCTCCAATCTCTTCCTCTCGCCATGTATCGATCATTTCATCATGTAACGCCGCCAACCACCGCAGTGAGGGTCGCCGGAGTAGCTCCG
The DNA here is from genome assembly GCA_916181665.1 of Avena sativa. Taxonomy (NCBI): domain Eukaryota; kingdom Viridiplantae; phylum Streptophyta; class Magnoliopsida; order Poales; family Poaceae; genus Avena; species Avena sativa. Next base: position 424,021,756 of record OV702293.1, read on the forward strand.
GTGACCAAACCAGAGCGGCGTCGCCACCGATAGGTTTGCCTTAAGCCCCTCTTTTGAACATAACCATCCTCGCGAGCCCGTGTTTCATCAATCGATGGATTGATCACTGATCTGAGAAGATCATCTCGTGCTGACGTCGCCTCGAAGTCATGCTTGCGTTGAGTCCACAGGTTTGACCAGTCCTTGCCCATGTGGCATGTGACATGGCTCTAGGCCCATTTGTCATTGCCTGTGAGTAAGAACAAGCCTAGTAAGAAAAATATTAACTAAACTAAGCATGAGGTGGTATTGACCCCACTAGTCAGTTACTAGGGTAGGTTTAGCTTAGGTACAAAAAGTCTTTTCTGTTTAGGAATTAGATAAAACATTATAAGATCAAATATAAATATTTCCTGAAATGTAATAAAATGAATAAATCTTGTTTAATTAATAACTTTTGTTTTGTAATTCAGAAAAATGTGTATAATATATGAAAATTTGTAGAAAAATAAAATCTATAACTTAAAACTATTATGAAACATTATTTTGTTAACAATTTAAATAAATATTTTATAAGTAATAAAACTTTGATAATTCATATTTTAATAATGGTAAATCTTAAAAATATAAATAATATACCAATTTTTTTTAGAAAAATAAGAACTATAATTTAAAACTATAATCATGCATTATTATTTCACTTAATCAAATATTTATTATTTATTAATTATTTGTAAATTAATAAAACTTATAAAAATCATATCTTACTATTTATAAATCACAAAAATAAATGTAATATACCAAAATAATCCCAATAATAATACCTACATGTTAAAAATATAATATTCCACTTTTGAGTTAAATAAAAATTTAAATACTTTAATAACTTGAATTTAAACCTATTTCCTGAGTTGTTAATTCGTATAAGGGTAAATAAAATTTGTTAATATTTTTAAAATTGCCAATTTAGGTCTAATAAGTAATACTAGTCTTAAATATTTAAGGTATAAAGTCAAATTGGTCCAACGCATTTTAAATATAATTTTACTAAATTATCATTTAACCAGAAATGTAAATCATTTACTAAAAGGATCATTATCCAATATAAAATCTCCAAGAATAATTTGTAGTGAAATAAAACTATTCCTTTACTTTAACCACAAGTTTATCAACATACCAAAACATTATAGTGAATTCCTAAGTAGTTAAATAATATTATTACCTTGATTACAAACCATAACCACTCATTTATAAAAACATAAATGATTCTATTCCATTATGACCTTGAGAGACCACTATACTAAATAAAAGTAATACCATTCCTAGTTAACTTTAAACGAACCTTATGAAGTGAACAAAGCACAATTATCATAAGCAATTTCCCTAAGTCCATCTATGTATTTAAAGTTAACTTTAGTCTACAAGACTTTAAATATTATAATAAAGACTTTATTATGTGTTTTATAGTTAACTTTGGTCTATTTTAATTAAGACCTAAAGCAAGTCAATACCAAACTATTCAAGCAAGCACAAACAACATTGACCACATCTGATTAACCACAAAGATTGCTTAGACCTTAGAAAAGAAATCTTTTCTTCAAATGTTATTCTTTTTGCCACTTCAAACAACAAATGAAAATTAATAATAATCACATTACATTAAGCTTTACTTATATACATAGGTTTGTTAACACTTAAGTTACATATACATGCCAATACTTGTAAAGTAAGATTTGAAGGTAAGATAATTCTTATATAAGTAGTCTTTAAGTAACATTCCATAATTGTGTATCTCATTGTTTTATGGTGTTATAATTACATGCTGTTTCACACACTCACAAGCCTTAACAAGAAGCACAAATGTGAAACTTATCTAAAGGCAACACATTCCAAAGAAACCATTTCCAGTATTCAAACCCTAGAACAACGTTATCCCCGGGATTCGTGTTTATAAAGTGCATTACATTACTTATGCATAAGAGCATATTGCTTCTTTAAACATTAGTCCTTACCGGACCAATGATACAGATTTCAGATATTGGATCTTATATTGACTTGAAGACCGTGAGTGCATAATCTTGCAATCACAAAAGGCAAGTTCACACTTGCTCATGTCCTTTGATTATTTTCGGTAAAGTATTTTACAAATCCAGTGTTGTCATCAACTGCATTTGAAAAAGGTCTGAAAACACTATTTTCATAATAATGTGATTATAGGTTATTTACCATGAGGTAATAACCTACTATGAAAGTTCTGGTGGTAAAGGAACATATTATCTAGGACTTAACAACCAATGTCGCCAGTGATTCTTGCGCCGTATATCACGCGTTAACCATGATATTTGGAATGGGACAGAGAAGTCAGCTCTATCTTCTTCCTCTCGCATGTAGCCGGATGTACAGGTCGTGGCTGTTATCACTCGTAGCGTGCCTATTGATAAGTAATTCGTAGAGGATATGCAACATATGGGTGGGAACCCTAAACGCCCCACGATAGTTCTGGCATCTAAAGGTCTGTACAAAAGATTGCCGTAATTCAATGGGTGGGCATGGTGTACACCAAGGAGGCATGCAGGGTCGCGAAGGGGGCAGTGATTGGCTTGGATCTTAGACTGGGCCCCATACCAAGGAAGTATGGACAAGGTCATGTCTTAGTTGTGCAACAAGGCTAAGATCTCTCATGGGTAAAGTAACGCACCTCTCCAGAGTGTAAGAACTGTAACTTGTTACTCCCTGTTCTAGGAAGGAGCTGCGAACGTGGCGGGAAAGGAACTCCATGAAAGTTCTGGTAAACCCGTGAAGGCTAACGGGCATAACTTTTTAGAATAAAAGCAACCTTTGAATAAATGTTTACGAAAACTTGCATTGCCTATGACCTACGGTCCGTGGCTATAGATTTAGTGCAATAAACACTCCTTTTCTAGTGAACTTGCTGAGTACGCTTGTACTCAACGTATCTTCTTAACCCTTGCTAGATTCTGAAGCCATTAAGATGACGTCTACATCAAGTTATGCTCCAGGAATCATCACAAAAGCTAAATCTCTTCAATAAAGTCAAGAAGGTCAACATATACACCAACTCAAGTGAAGACGAAGTTACTGATTAGAAAGGAATATAATCTCTAGCCATAGAACCTATTTCTGTAGGGTATTGCGATAACAGCAATGCTAGACCATTAGTTAAGATACTAGTCTTAATAGTATGATAATTTTTGAGTTATTTATTTCTGATTCTTATTTGTAAGAAGTTTCTTTCTCTCTCTTTAACCTAGAGTGTTCTCTGGATCTTGTGTAAAGAGTTGAGTTGTAATCTATAGTCATGTCTTGGACCTGCTGTGTTTCTGTTATACCACTCTAAGGGATATAATACTAGTGAACGATGTTTCATTGGTGTTATGTCAACGACTATAGTGTACTACATCATGCAGTGGTATGCTAGGTCACCGCATAATCCAAACTATTTAACTAAATTAAGAAATCATTTATATATATAATTCTTGGTCAAGAATTTCATAATATATATATTCCTTATGGAATTTTATAAAATTAAAGAAAAAGGATAAAAATAAATAAAAATCACTTTTATTATATTTTGTTATTGTAGTATTTTAGAAAAATACTAAATAAATATTTAGAGTTACCAAAAGAAATTCACTTTTATCTAAATGCTAATTCTTAAAAGAATTATTAAAATAAATACAAGAGTTCCTATTAAATATTTTTTTAGAATTTTAACTCTATTAATAATAATTACATTATAAAAATAGTGAATGTAATATTCATAAATATTAAAAGGTTATTCTTTAAAATGAATTTCTTTATTACTTAAATTAATTCAAGAAACTAAAATATTGGGTAAAACACACAAAGAAGATAAATAAGAAATAATGCATTACATTACTATGCATATTCATTTTGCTTCTTTAAATATTGTCCTTACCGGGCAATAATGATGTTTTGTAGACATAGAAGCTCAAGGTCCAGTGCAAGCATCCGACTTCACTACCTTGCCATCATAAGGCAAGTTCATCACTTGCTCATGTCCTTTGAAGAGTCTTTACCAAACTATTTGCGAATTGTGTGTTATCATCTCTTTTTCAAGCAAAGGTAATATTATTTTTTCAAATAAATAAATTTTTGATATCATCCTAAGTGATGATATAATGGAGCAATAGAACTTAGGTTTCTATTTGCAACAATGATAATCACCTAGGAATTTAACAACCCATGACATCAGTGATTCTAGCGCCATATATAACGCGTTAGCCATGAGATTTGGAATGGGACAGAGAAGTCAGTTGTATCCTTTTCCTTTTGTATGGAGGCAAGACTACCTTAACGTGACATTGTGATTCCTTGTGCGGATTGAACATATGGGTGGGCACCTTAGGCCCCACGTTTTTGGTGTCTAGATTATCTATGAGTGGATGCCGGAGGTTTAGCCGGACCTATAAGGTACTTACCAGGGGCACCACTAGCTCATAGAGTCTTCGGGAACTCATCAGGGTTTTAGCCTGCCCGCAACGGGGCTTAACGGTGGTGAGTGATACGTTGGAAACGTATCTATAATTTTTGATGCTCCATGCTTGTTTAGTATCTACTTTGCTTTACTTGTCCACACTTTGAGGTGCTTTTTACATGTTTTCTGGTACTAACCTATTAACAAATTGCAACAGTGCCAGATGCATGTTTTCTGCTGTTTTTGGTTGCAGAAAAGTTAGTAAAGAAATATTCTCGGAATTGGACGGGACGAAGGACAAAGTCAATAACTTTCCGTGGGTAACAAGAAGTCCATAGGAGAGACGAGGAGGCGTGCCAGGGCGGCTAAACCCCCCTAGGTGCGGGTGGGCTCTACCCCGTGCCTGGGTAGGGTTTGCCCCCTCTGTCCGCCGTCTCGGCCTCCCCCTTCGCCTATAAGAAGCCCCCGATGCAGAAACCCTGAGTACCCGATTAGAAATCCATGAAACCCTCTGTAGCCACCGCCACCATCGTCCCTAGATCGCGGGGGATCTGAAGTTCTTCCCGGCACCCTGTCGGAGGGGAGATCATTCCGGAGGCCTTCTCTCCGGTATGATTCGTGAGTAGTTCCACCTTGGACTATGGGTCCATGTAGTAGCTAGATGGTTGTATCTCCTCCTTTGTGCTTTCATGTATAGATCTTGTGAGCTCTGTTCATGATCAAGATATAATCTATTTGTAATCATGCATGTTGTGTTTGCGGGGATCCGATGAATATTGAGATTATTATGTTGGTTTGATTAATGGTTTTATCTTTATGATTCTATCATGTCTGTGTTGTTTGTGATCTTGCATGCTCTCCGTTGCTAGTGGTTATCTTGGCCAAGTAGTTGCTATTGACTCCAAGAGGCAGTATTTATGCTCGATAGTGGGTTCATGCCTCTAGTTTCCAAGGGAAGTGACAGAAATCTCTTCAGTTGTAGATGTGCTATTGCTACTAGGGATAAAACAACGGTCTCTTGTTCATGGAACATGTGGACTCTTTACCTTACACACTTTGCTTAAAGCAGTTGTCTGTTGCTTGCAACTTAATACTGGAGGGGGTTCGGATGATAACCTGAAGGTGGACTTCTAGTGATAGATGCAGTTGGATGACGGTCTATGTATATTGTTGTATTGACCAATCAACTTCATAGGATCTTTCTGGCTAGTAATTACATTGTTATGCCTTGCTCAGTTCCTGTCAATTGCCCCGCTGTAATTTCTTTACCCTTCATGCCATGTTGTTTATCTAAGGAGAGCACCTCTAGTGAACTATGGACCCCGGTCCAATCTTTACCATTGATACATCTTCCACTGTTACTTGTTTACTTGCTGCAAACCATTACCTTCCACACCATACGTTTAATCCTTTGTTACAGCAAACCGGTGAGCTTGACAACCTCACTGATTCGTTGGGGCAAAGTCTTGAGTTTGTGTCATGCAGGTCTGCATGTTGCCAGCAACACCTTTGAGACGTTTCATTCCTTCTTTAGGTTCAATAACCTCGGTCTCTACTGAGGGAAACTTGTTGTTGTGCTCATCACACCTTGCTTTGCTGAAGGGGTTCCAACGAAGTGTCCCACGTCAACACTAGGTTCACGCACCAAGATTTCTGGCGCCATTGCCGGGGACACAACTTCGACCTTTTCCTCCCCGTCGAGCACCATCAAGATTTCTGGCGCCGTTGCCGGGGAGGCTAAGGACGTATTCACAAGGGGAGTCCTTCATTTCCTTTCTCTTTACTTTGTTTTTAGTTTGCTTTGCTTCTTTTATTTGGTTTTGTTTGCCTCTTTTCAAAAAACCCAAAAAAAATTAGTCTAGTTTGGTTTGTTTGCCTTATTCAAAAACACACAAAAATTAGTTCCTGCTCTAGCTGCTACTGCTGTTTTTGGCTTTCCCATCTTCGCCAAAATGAACTCTGCTAAGAACACCAAGTTGTGTGAGTTCACTAGCACCAACAACAATTACTTCCTAAGAACACATATTGCTCCACCTGCTCCTGATGCTATCTTTTATGAAATTAAGTCTGCTTTGTTGAATCTTGTGATGAGAGAGCAATTTTCTTGTGCTGGTTCTGATGATCCTGCTATCCATCTTAATAGCTTTGTTGAACTTTGTGAGATGCAAAAGTATAAGGATGTAGATGGAGATATTATTAAGCTCAGGCTTTTTCCTTTCTCCTTGAGGGGAAAGCTAAAGAATGGTTACTATCTTTGCCTAAAAATAGTATTGATTCTTGGACTAAGTGCAAAGATGCTTTTATTGGAAAGTACTATCCTCCTGCTAAGATTATTGCTATGAGAAGTGACATTATGAAATTTAAACAGCTTGATAGTGAACATGTTGCTCCATCTTGGGAAAGAATGAAATATTTGGTTAAAAATTGCCCTACTCATGGACTCACTGCTTGGATGATTATCCAGACTTTTTATGCAGGTTTGAACTTCTCCTCAAGAAATCTGTTGGATTCAGCTGCTGGAGGTACTTTTACGGGCCTCACTTTGGGTGCTGCAACAAGGCTCCTTGATAATATGATGGTTAACTACTCTGAATGGCATGTTGAGAGAGCTCCACATGGTAAGAAGTTAAATTATGTTGATGAAACTTCCTCTTTGAGTGAAAAGATTGATCTTATTATGGCTATGCTTGTTAATGGGAAATCTCCTCTAGATCCTAATAGTGTTCCCTTAGCCTCTTTGGTTGCTCAGGAAGAGCAAGTTGATGTGAACTTCATTAGAAACAATAATTTCAACAACAATGCCTATAGGAATAATTTTGGTAGCAACAACAATTATAGGCCTTATTCTCCTAATAATGGAAACTCCTATGGAAGCTCTTACAATAATGCTAGAAGTTTCCCCTCTGAACTTGAAGTAATGCTTAAGGACTTTATTAGTAAACAAACCACTTTCAATAAGACTATAGAGGAAAATCTTTTAACTGTTGAGAAAAATATATCCTCTTTGTGTGAAGCTCAAACTTCCTTGGTTAATAAGATGGCTGCTAAACCTAAAACTATGGAAAACACCTTTGCTACTGCTCATGCCATATAAGTTACTATTGATGAAAATGTTTGGATGTTATCTCAACTTCATGCTAGGTGGGAAAGGGAAGCTGAAATTGATAGAAACAATATTGTGTGCACTATCACCACTAAACCACAAGTAGTCCCTATTCCTCCTCCTACTATGCCTAAGCCTAGTGATCCTACCACTAGTGATGATAAGTTTGACTTTGATATTGTTGGTTGCAATATTTCTGAAGTGATTATGTTCTTGCAAAAGCTTGCTAGAAGTCCTGATGCTAGTGATATGCATGTTGCCTTTACCAAACACATTACAGATGCTCTTGTTAAGATTAAGGAAGAGAAGCTAAAACACAAAGCTTCTATTCCTAGGAAAGTAGAAGATAGTTGGGAACCCATTATTAATATGCAAGTGAATGACTTTGATCTCAAAGCTTCATGTGATCTTGGTTCTAGTGTCTCTATTATGCCTAGGAAGATTTATGAAATGCTTGATTTGCCACCTTTGGAAGATTGTTATTTAAATGTCCCATTCAATGATAATGCTAAGAAGAAACTCATGGTGAGTATTAATGATGTTTTCATTATGGTTAACAATGCTTATGTCCCTGTTGATTTCTATGTTTTGGATGTTGAATACAATGCTTCTTGTACTATTACTTTGGGAAAACCTTTTCTTAGAACAGTTGGTGCCATCATTGATATGAAAGAAGGCACCATAAAATATCATTTTCCATTCAAGAAAGGTATTGAACACTTCCCTATGAGGAGAGAGAAGTTGCTTTTTGCTCCTCCTTTGAAAGCAAGGTTTGATGTTAATGCTTCTTCATTTGAAAATACTTGATTCTTCTTGCTTCTTGTGCCTAACTTAAAGGCGTTAAAGAAAAGTACTTGTTGGGAGATAACCCAAGAGTTTCCTTGAGTCTTGGAAGTTATTACTAGTGTAATGACCTCTCCTTATCCTTTTTGTTTGTTTTTTTTTTGCCAAGAATGACCTCTAATGAGAGGGAAGTAAGATTTGGGGAGTTGCTGTCCCGAAACAGATTTTATCCTCCACAAAAAATAAATTCGTGAGGAGGCTATGTAACTTGGATTGAGCTCAAAATTTATGAATAAATCCCCAAGTATGTTGGCTAACTTTTGTTAGTTCAACACTTTTTGATTTGATCAACAGAAGATGTTCGAACAAATTCGTTTCTGTCTGCTGGTCTGTTTTGACAGATTTCTGCCATTATTTGCATTTGCTTCTTATTGATTCCTTTTTGAGCTATCTTCAGGTAAATTGAGTTTCTTTGAAGGAGTTACTACAGTAGCTTGTGTTTTTAGTGAAAATCCTTGCTGTTCCAAAGCTTTGCCAGTGGTCTAATATCTTTTCAATAAGCTAATGTTGCTAATAAGATTGTGTGAAGTTTTGTATGAAGGAAAAATTTTAGGTGTAGAGAGAGAATGATGCAATGAGATGAAGAATGGACAAAAGATTAAGCTTGGGGATTCCACCATGGTGTCACCCCAAGAAATATCCAAGATGTACAAGCGTCAAATCTTGGGGATGCCCAAGGGCATCCCCTTCTTCATCAATAAAAAGCTCAGGTCTGTCTAGACACTTCGTTTTTATTGTTTCATGCACAGTTGTGTTGTTCTTGGAGCGTCTTAGTTTTCATTTGCTTTGCTTAGTTTGTTTAGTTTGCTTTAGTAGTTTGGACCCCCGCTCCCGCTGTGTTGTTTTGCAAATAAGTTTGCTTGGTGTTTGGAAAGGAGTAGTTAGTTCTTGCTTGAAGTGCAAGAGGAGCTTGCATTGACTGTGACTTAGACTTTAGCATGACATGCTAGGTGTTGTTTTAGCATTATGCTTAGTGATTATTGCTGTAGCATGCTTGTTCCAAACAATTGGGATTTCTTAGTGTGCCTTGAAGAAATTATGCGTTGTTTTAGCATGCAAAAGCATGGTATTGTGGTATTCTCCTTTGATGTTTTGCTTGGGTTGACTTGGAACATGCTCACACCATGTTATGACTATGACAAGTCACCATTAGCCTCTATGATCATTTAGTCCTTGACTTGTAGTACCACTCTTTGCTTTGATTAGTTTGCTTTCTTGCATTTCATAATTATGGCCATTATTGCTCTCTTATTTGGTTGCTCCCAGTCTTTTTGCTAGCCTCCACTTGTATGAGTAAGTTCTACTCATGCCTCCAACTTCCAAGAAACCAAGTTATTCCAAAGTGTCCACTATAAACTCCTATGCATGGTGTGTTACACCATTCCAAGTATATTATTGTTTTCAACTATCTTCCAATTTAAAACTATTTTGTTATGTGAAAACTTAGTGATTAAAGCCCTCACGAACTTGATGGCACACTTTATTCTTTGCCCCTAATAAACATGAACCATTGTGACAACTTTTTTGTATATGCTTGCACTTATAAGTTGGAATTAGCAGAACCGTGCTGTCACGGGGAACGTTTTCAACATTGCACTTGTACCTTGTTGTACTCAGTTGATATCATGTTCTTTTGTCTATAGATGTCACCGGTGTGAAATAAAGAGGGAACTTGTAAGTCCATGGAGTTTGTATCCTGTGTTAGAGAAACGCCTGGGCCGCTAGCCTAAGCCATGCCTAATCATGGTGGGAACTTGCAGCATCACCATAGTGACATCTATGAAGCATTCTTCTTATAAAAAAAGAGACACATTGAGAAAAGAGGAAAGAGATAAAAAAGCACCATATTCCCATGGTACATAAGAAGAATTGCTGAGATGCTCATTGTCTGCTTGCCTTTTCATTTTGGTTATGGGAAAGCTCATGTACCATGTGCAAGGGGTACCCCATTGGCGGTTCTCAATGATATGCAAATACTTATAGTGACTATAACTTACCTGGACCCAAAGTTGATTATGCATGAGGTGTGGCCCTCGTATTCAAGGGGCATGAGATTTCCAACTTATACTTCGTCAAGCATATACTCCAGCTTTGCCACTTTAACCTTAACCACTTCAAGATGCTTATGATAGGGGCAATGAGGGCTGAAAGCTAACAAGTACCATAATTTTTGGAAGGTATTTTTGAAACTTGTAATCCCTGCTTCATTTACAAAAAAGGCATTTCTTCCACCATTATTGAGTCTCCACCTTCTACCTTCAGGCACCATTAAGAGAGCATAGTTGTCATTCTGTGTGCAGTGTTCCAAAGCTTATTAATTGATGCATATTGTGTTATTACTTGTTCTTGTGCTACTTGTTTCTAGTCACCGTTGTGAACTTTGCAGGTGTCCTATGCATTATATTGCTATACCATGAGGCACAAGCTGATTGCCACTATGCTATGTTTTCTACATGTGAAACAAACAAACATTTTTTAATGCATATTATTCATGATCTTTGTTTGTAGCTTTCCATGTTGCATGCATAGTTACTATGTCCTATTGTTAGAACTCCATATTTCATGCACATGTTTAGAGTTCTTTGATCCCAGCTTTCAATGCTTGCAAATGGTTGGATCTTTATTGTGAGGGTGCATGTCACCTCAAAAATTATTCTTTTTATCACTTACCTACTCGAGGACGAGTAGGAGTTAAGCTTGGGGATGCTGATACGTTGGAAACGTATCTATAATTTTTGATGCTCCATGCTTGTTCAGTATCTACTTTGCTTTACTTTTCCACACTTTGAGGTGCTTTTTACATGTTTTCTGCTACTAACCTATTAACAAGTTGCAACAGTGCCATATGCCTGTTTTCTACTGTTTTTGGTTGCAGAAAAGTTAATAAAGAAATATTCTTGGAATTGGACGGGACGAAGGACAAAGTCAATAACTTTCCATGGGGAACAAGAAGCCCAGAGGACATACGAGGAGGCGTGCCAGGGCGGCTAAACCCCCCTAGGCGCGGGTGGGCCCTACCCAATGCCTAGGTAGGGTTTGCCCCCTCTGGCCGCCGCCTCGGCCTCCCTCTTTGCCTATAATAAGCCCCCGATCCAGAAACCCTGAGTACCCGATCAGAAATCCACGAAACCGTTTGTAGCCGCTGCCACCATCATTAATAGATCAGGGGGATCTGAAGTTCTTCCCGGCACCCTGCCGGAGGGGAGATCATCCTGGAGGCCATCTCTCCGGTATGATTTGTGAGTAGTTCCACCTTGTATTATGGGTCCATGTAGTAGCTAGATGGTTGTATCTCCTCCTTTGTGCTTTCATGTATAGATCTTGTGAGCTCCGTTCATGATCAAGATCTAATCTATTTGTAATCATGCATGTGTCTGAGGGGATCCGATGGATATTGAGATTATTATGTTGGTTTGATTAATGGTTTTATCTTTATGATTCTATCATGTCTGTGTTGTTTGTGATCTTGCATGCTCTCCGTTGCTAGTGGTGATCTTAGCCAAGTAGTTGCTAGTGACTCCAAGAGGGAGTATTTATGCTCGATAGTGGGTTCATGCCTCTAGTTTTCAAGGGAAGTGACAGAAATCTCTTCGGTTGTGGATGTGCTGTTGCTACTAGGGAGAAAACAACTGTCTCTTGTTCATGGAACATGTGGACTGTTTACCTTACACACTTTGCTTAAAGCAGTTGTCTGTTGCTTGCAACTTAATACTGGAGGGGGTTCGGATGATAACCTGAAGGTGGACTTCTAGTGATAGATGCAGTTGGATGACAGCCTATGTATATTGTTGTATTGCCCAATCAACTTCATAGGATCTTTCTTTCTAGTAATTGCATTGTTATGCCTTGCTCAGTTCATGTCAATTGCCCCGCTGTAATTTGTTTACCCTTCATGCCATGTTGTTTATCTAAGGAGAGCACCTCTAGTGAACTATGAACCCCGGTCCAATATTTACCATTGATACATCTTCCACTGTTACTTGTTTACTTGTTGCAAACCATTACCTTCCACACCATACGTTTACTCCTTTGTTACAGCAAAACGGTGATCTTGACAACCGCACTGATTCGTTGGGGAAAAGTCTTGAGTTTGTGTTGTGCAGGTCTCCACGTTGCCAGCAAGACCTTTGAGACGTTTCCTTCATCCTTCAGGTTCGATAACCTCGGTCTCTATTGAGAGAAACTTGCTGCTGTGCTCATCACACCTTGCTCTTGGGGTTCCAACGAAGTGGCCCACGTCAACATTGGGTGCACGCACCAGTGAGCCTGCCCCGAAGGATCGTGCAGACATATGGGGTCACGGAAGGGCCCCTGATTGGCTTGGATCACCTACCAGGCCCCACATCATGGAATTGTGGACGGGAAAGTACGCCCGGTTGTGCAACAAGGAGTTGATCTCTCATGGGTAAAGTAACACACCTCTACAGAGTGTAAGAATTATAACTTGTTACTCCCTGTTCCGGGAAGGAGCTACGAACGCAGCAGGAAAGTAACTCCACGAAAGTTCTGGTAAACCTGTGAAGGCTGATGGGCATAGATTTTTACAATAAAATCAATCTTTGAAGAAATATTTATGAAAACTGCATAGTGCCAAAGACTTATAGTTCGAGGTGGTGGATAGAGCATCAAACTTCCCACCTTGCATATAATGAACTTGTTGGGTAACGCTGTTACTCACCTTTTCCTTTGATCCCCTGCTTAGACTCTGAGGATCCATAAGATATCCCAATGTATGCAGCTGAAAGCTAAGAGGAGGTCTTCTATGAAGAGCCTGATATGTACGGTGCCGTAGAAGGGGTGGACTACAATGTCGTCTACGGAGGAGAGCTCCATGATTCAGAGTAATTACCGTAGTACTAGGAACCAATTGAGCCGAGCAACATGAACAATATATAACAATAAGTTGTTGAGCTCAATTTGGAGTTGAAGTTGTCACTCTAAAACTTCCACTGAAATACTTATATTTGGTCTGTAAGTTGAATCTTTTGAAGTCTTGAACTTCTGGTATTGTAATAATAATAATGTGTGTATGTTGTAATATGGACCCGCAATGTTTCTGTTGTACCACTCTAAGGGATGTGATATTTACGGAATGGTGTTCTGTGAATATCATGTTAACAACTATAGTGTACTACACATGCAGTGGTATGCTGTGTCACCGCAGTTGGTATGAGAGCAAATTGCTTTGACCTTATGTTGGAAACCTAGTAAAGGGTATTACCTGTAGGAGTGTATAGCAATGATAAATAATTCTCTAAAAAGGTATAATGGGTATTCATATGAGAATACTCTGTTATATATTTTAGTGCGATAATTCTTTGTTATGATGCAATGCATTATTTTTAACTAATAAAATTATTGTTGTTACACAGGGCTATGGCACCAAAGTTTCCAAAACAAACTTTGGTAAGGAAAGAAGAGACTCTCTATGATTACCATGGATCATTCACGGTTCAACTTCGTCAACTTTTAAGAATTTTTAGTTGTCCAACTAAAATCCCAGTGAATACCATAACCTATTATGATGGTCGTATGTTATCCAAGTATCGTGTGAGTATCCAACTTCCAGAAGAGGTTGTACTATATCATGATCTACCTATAGGTGAAGGTAGGAGTCATTTAGCAGCATACCATGTTGCTGTTGTAGAGGCGATAGCCAATATCCGGGAGCATAAAGCCAAGGAGTTAGAAGGGAGCACATTTTCTGTGATTCCTCATGATTCTATAGACTCGGAGCCAGTACCGGATCATCTTACCTTGGTAAAGAAGCATCCTAAGTTAGCTTCCAAGTTTATGGATCGATATCGAACACTTGTTGCGTCTTTTTATAAGACACATCAAGTTATAGTGGAAAGGTAAAAATGACATGTTAGAGGATCTAACTGATCCGGAAAGAAGGAAACAATTAGCATTCCAGTTGGAGAAAGAAGCAAGTAGTAGTGCAAAACCAATCTTTAAAGATATACCCATAGATCCCAAAACTTTTACACCATATCCTTATTCACCCAGACCAGAACCTACCTATGATCCTACTTTAGATATGAGGTATCATGTACCACAGGGTTCAGAGGAAGGGTCTGATCCAGAACCTCCTATCGAGAATTCTGATGGTTGGAGAATGGGATCATTTGAAGGATCCCAAGGGAATCAGATGTCTGTAGATGGGTCTGACAGAGACGTTGGACAATCCAGCTGGATGGGTGCGAGAACAAATCCTAATAGCCGTAGTAGAAATACCATATTCATAGAAAGATGGGATGCAGACGAAGATCATGAGGAGAGAGTGTTTGAATCAGCAACACCTTCTCAAAACCCAGGGAATATACATTATCCAGTGTTTAACTATCTTGCCCAACAGAGCACCTGGGGAGCAGCAGAATCTGCCTATTCTATTGACAACTCTAGGAATGAAGCTCAGGAGATGCAAGTGGGTGAAAATGTTGAACAGGTTTTTGAAGACTTTTCATCTGAGCTGGATGGAGTCAATGCACTCAGGCTGAGTAATGGCTCAAGTCCTGATACTTCATATACTGAGTATGTTCCTTCTGGAAGTCCATTTATTCCACAAACTGTGCGACGGACGTTACGTCATCACGGTTGGACTTCAGGCATGTATGATGAGCGTCGCGGGTACTAAAGAGCTAGGTTATTCACTATGAGTAACTGGTATTGTGTATTGTAATCCGAGAGAATGATGTAGCTAAATAAGTGAGGTAGTATGCTTTATAGTACCTATATGGTACAAGTTGTAATGACTTTGTATTTACTAAGTGGTTTTTAATGTATAATATGTGAAATGCATATTTGGATTTTATTTGAGTTTTGATTTCCATTGTGTGACTAGTTCTGTGCGTAAAGTTGAGCTCAGAACACATGTGCATGATGTAATTATGAGTATTCGCTTTATGTTGCAGGACTAGGGGGTCATGGAATCGGGTGTAGAACCCGAATCTGAATAGCAGCGCATGGAGCGCGAGGCTAAGGAGAAGGCAGATGCAGATGCTGGAAATCAGGGAACATTACCACCACCACCACCACCAACGAGGCCGCTAATGGAGCAGAACTTTATGCAGTACATGCAAATGATGCAAGAAAACCGAAAAAAGTTCATGGAAGAGTTGTTGGGACGAGCAGGAAACCAGAGAGTAGCTGAAGGTGGAGGAGTGAGTCTTTTCGACTTCCAGAATGCAAGACCGTTACCTTTTGCATCAGCTCCAGAACCAATGGATGCAGAGGATTGGCTAGCAAATACAGAGAGAACGCTAAAGACTGTAGGTTGCAATGATGAGGAAAATCTGAGTTATGCAACTCATCTTTTGACAGGACCTACATCATCATGGTGGGAAAATCAGTTAGCCATGCAACCGCCAGGAAGAGAGTATACTTGGGAAGAGTTCAAGCAGAGGTTCCGTGAGTATCATGTTCTAGAGAGTGTAATGGAGTTGAAGCATAGAGAGTTTGAAGAGATTCAACAAGGTTATACTAGTTTCATGAAGTACATCCGAGAGTTTAGCCAACTGTCTCGTTATGCAGAGGAAGAAGTCAACACTGAAGAGAAGAGGAAGAAGCGTTTTCTACGAGGGTTAAATCCATTCATGAAGATGCAGTTGAGGTTGGCCAATAAACAAACTTATCAGCAGTTACTAGATGCAGCCATCACCTTTGATGATGATTATAAGAATGTCCAAGAGGATCGAAGGAAGAGAGCCAAGAAGGAAACTAAGAGGATTCAGGCAAGTAAACCCAAGCCCAATCTAGAGTTCAAACCAAGGAATAGACCTTACAACAACAACAATTCCAACCGGAGTGCAAATTCCACCGGAAGGAATATTATATGCCATAATTGCAAACTTCTAGGGCATATAAGCAGGGATTGCCAGAAACCAGTGATAGTTTGCCATGCTTGTGGCCAGAGGGGTCATATAAAGCCAAATTGCCCGAGTAAACCACAAGGAGGTTGGCCTGTTAAAGGTGGAGGACAAACCAGTGGAGGCAATGGACAACCCAATAAAGGAGGGAATTTTGTCAAAAACAACAATGGTAAGAGGAACAGACCAACCGGAAAGCTGAATTGTGCAACCTTGGAGGAGGTGGATAACTCCGAGCATGCAGTGATAGGTATGCTCAATATCCTTACCAATCCCGGAAAAGTTCTATTTGATACTGGTGCAACTACTTCATTCATTTTTGGAGAATTCTGTGATAAATTCGGGATTAGACGGGCAATGTTAGAAAACCCTATGACCGTGGTGACAGCAGGGGGAAATGTAGTGGTACGCCACATTAAACAAGATCAGGTTATCTCAATCTATGGTTGTACCTACTTTGCGGACCTATATGTGATTCCTTTGAAGGGAATTGCAGTAGTGCTGGGTATGGACTGGATGACTAAACATGGGGCTCAGATTAATTATGAGGATAAAACTATCTCAATCAATACTCCAAGTGGAGCAAGGATAGTTTATCAAGCCGATAAGCACAGTCATATCATGGTGGATCTTCAATTGAATTCAATGAAGGATGTCAAGTTGGAGTATATTCCTGTAGTAAATGATTTACATGATGTTTTCCCAGCAGAATTACCAGGAACGCCACCAGATCGGGAAATAGAGTTCACTATTGATCTAATTCCGGGTACATCACCAATTGCTCAAGCACCATACAAGATGGGTCCGAAAGAATTAAAAGAACTTAAAGAACAGATTGATGAGTTAGCCAGAAAAGGTTTTATTCAAGAAAGTGTATCTCCATGGGGAACTCCAGTGATCTTTGTAGATAAAAGAGATGGAGGAAGAAGGATGTGTGGGGACTATAGAAATCGCAACAATGTTACCATCAAGAATAAGTACCCATTGCCTAGAATTCAAGATATGTTTGATCAAGTTAAAGGAGCTGGGGTATTTTCCAAGATTGATCTAAGATCAGGATACCACTAGATAAAAATCAAACCAGAAGATGTTCCAAAGACAGCATTTGTCTCAAGGTATGGACACCATGAGTATCTTGTAGTACCGTTTGGTTTGACCAATGCACCAACAATATTCATGAATCTGATGAACAAAATTTTCATGCCATACTTGGACAAGTTTGACATAGTGTTTATAGATGATATTCTGATATATTCCAAGGATAAGGAAGAGCATGCTGATCATTTGAGAATAGCATTGCAGATCCTAAGAGAACATAAGCTTTATGCTAAGTTCAGCAAGTGTGAATTCTGGTTAGATGAGGTAGAATTTCTTGGTCATGTGATAAGTAGGGATGGGATTGCTGTAAATACATCTAAAGTTCAATCAGTATTAGAGTGGACTGCACCAACCAATGTGAAATAAATTCGAGGTTTCTTGGGTATGGCTGGTTATTATCAGAGGTTCATTGAAGGTTTCTCCAAGATAGCTGGACCAATGACCAAATTGTTAAGGAAGAATACACCATTCATCCAGGATGAGAAGTGTGAGGCAAGCTTTCAGGAGTTAAAGACTAGATTAACTACCACTCCAATTTTAGCAGTTCCTGAAACAGGGAAGGACTTTACAGTATACTGTGATGCATCTAAAGAAGGTTTGGGTTGTGTGTTAATGCAAGATCATAAAGTAATTGCTTATGGATTAAGACAACTAAAACCACATGAAGTCAATTACCCAACCCATGACTTGGAATTAGCAGCAGTAGTCTTTGCTTTAAAAGGATGGAGGCATTTTCTTTATGGAGCAAGGTGTGAGTTGTACACTGACCACAAAAGTCTCAAATATTTCTTCACTCAAAAGGAACTGAATATGAGACATAAGCGTTGGTTAGATTTAATCAAAGATTATGATCTAACAATCAATTATACTCCTATAAAAGCAAATGTTGTAGCAGATGCTTTAAGTCGAAAGAGTGCAGATATTCAACCTAGCAATCGGGAACTACCAAAAGAGCTACAGATGGATTTGGAAAGACTGGAACTTTAATTTATAAGGACAGAGAATCTTGGAGGACTAGCTACTATGCAGGTAGCTGCAGAACAGAATAGTGATCTCAAGCACGAAATTTTTAGACATCAAGAAAACGATCCTTTTATTGCTGAAGAAATTCGAAGGATATCTCAAGGACAAGCATCAGTTTTTCGCCTAGGATATTATGGATCTTTATGGTTCCAAGATCGTCTTTGCATTCCATATGTGTCAGAGATTCGTGAAGTGATACTTCGAGAAGCACATGAGACACCATATTGCATTCATCCAGGAAGTACGAAGATGTACATGGATTTGAAAGAATTATTTTGGTGGAATAACATGAAATGGGACATTGAAAAATACGTGTCAGAATGCCATACTTGCCAAAGGGTAAAAGCTGGACATCAAAGTACAGCAGGACCATTACAACCCTTGGAAATTCCCGAGTGGAAATGGGAGGAAATTGGTATGGATTTCATCACAAGATTACCCATGACACCAAAACGAAAAGATATGATATGGGTGATCGTTGATAGACTCACTAAAAGTGCACATTTTATTCCGGTAAATCAGAAAGATAATGCCGAGAAGTCAGTAGAAGTTTATATCAAGGAGATTGTAAGTAAGCACGGAGTGCCCAAAAAGATCGTAACTGATAGAGGATCTGTGTTTACTTCAGCATTTTGGAAACAATTACATGAAGAACTCGGTTCAAAGTTGGATTTCAGCACAACCTATCATCGAGAAACTAGGGGTCATACTGAAAGAACCAATCAAATATTGGAAGACATGCTTAGAGCTTGTGCATTAGATTTTAAAGGTTCGTGGTAAGATCATCTACCATTGGTAGAATTTTCCTACAATAACAGCTATCAGAGTAGTCTGAAGGCAGCTCCATATCAAGTACTCTATGGAATAAAGTGTAGATCACCAATATGTTGGTATGATCCTGGTAGTAGCAAAGAATTTGCGCTAGACTATATCAAGGAAAGGCAAGATATCATCGATATAATCAAGGATAGATTGAAAATAGCTCAAAGTAGGCAGAAAAGCTATGCCGATCTAAGTCGAAGATCATGTCATCCTGAAATAGGAGACATGGTATATCTCAAAGTAAGCCCAATGAAAGGAGTTAAGAGGTTCGGAGTTAAAGGGAAATTGAGTCCCAGATATATAGGACCATTCAAAGTGCTGAGTCAAAACAGGACTATAGCTTATGCTTTAGAGTTACCACCAAGATTGGCTCAAGTTCACAATGTTTTCCATGTGTCACAACTCCGGAAATGTCTTAAGGTTCTAGATGATGCAATTACACATCAAGAGGTGGAATTACAAACAGACCTGACATATGTTGAGAAACCCTGTAAAATTCTGGAAGAGAACTGGAAAAGGTTAAGAAATAGGGCAATCAAGTACTGTAAGGTACAGTGGGAGAATCACCCCGAGAGAGAAGCCACCTGGGAGAAAGAGGACGACTTAAGAGAAGCCTATCCAGAATTATTCAGGTATAGTTCAGCAAACTTTGGGATGAAGTTTAATTTAAGGGGGAAAGTCTGTAACATCCCAGCATTTAGGAACCAACGAAGGGTAGATTTAGGAATTTGTGCATATGCATGCATTCATCTGTAAAATGTGGGTAAATTTTTCGCCAAATAAAAACCTAAAGCGATCAAAGTTTCTTTAACTCTCTAGGTGTAGGATTAGCTCTGGAGAGTGATCGTTATAAACTTGGACATGATCTTTTTGAACTAATGTGTTTTGGGGGGAAAGAATTTGAATTCAAACTTGAAATTTGAATTTATATTTTTAAAGTTAGGACTTGGTATTTTACAATGAATTCCAAAATGATTTAATAATGTTATATGATTTAATCAAGAAATAATAAGAATTCAATAATAGAAACTCAAATAAGAATGAATCTTTACTCATTATCTTTATTCCATAAATACATGACAAAGATTGACTCATTGGGTCAATAAAGGTTCATTACAGTAAAGATATTACAAAAAGAGAAATTCATATATGAATAAACTATTACAAATTTTTACAAAAGAAAGAAATAAAGATTACAAAGGAATCTACTTATCTAAGTAATCCTAAAACTAAATCTTGAGTGTCTAGATACTGTACCTGCAAAATACAAAACAAATAAAATAAAAATAAAAGTTGAATTGTTAGTTTCACTCTCAGTAGAGAGCAGTGGAGTGCACTGCTCAAAATTACATCATTGAGTAATTTTTATAGGGGAAAGTTTCACCAATATGAAAGAATTTTATTCTTTCAAAATAAATAAGCCATCAGTCAAATGATCACTGCAAGTAAAAGGGGCAAGTTTCACCAGGAAGGTTAATAGTAAAAAGATCAAAGGGTGAGACACCTCACTGATTTGATCCACAATCATGTACCAGGCACACAGGCAACACAATCACCAAATGCATGGTGAGTGCTGTCGACATAGCCACAACAACTCACACAAGTAAAAGGAGCAAGCACAGCCGTGGCAGCTCACTAGTTCATCTTTGCATCTCAAACACCACACCAAGAACACACTCAGCTTAGCAAAGACAAGAAAAACCCCACCCAAACCACACACCAAATCACTCTAAGCATCACCAGATGGTGAAATAAGGAGGGGGTGGATCAGGTGGATAGCAAGGTCAAGTTGCAGGAGCTAGGAGGTGTAGGGCTGATCAAGGCCAAACACAGGAACCAGAAGCAACAGGAACATCACTAGGAGGTGGAGGACCAAATCAGGCCAGAAACACAACCAACAAAATCAAGCCACTAGAATCATCAACTGTTGTGGTGAGTATCATAAAACATCCACATAATCTGTTCATCTTATATAACAGAAAAGCATGTGTTGTTTTAGAACAAACCTCTCAGTTATCACCCAAGAGGGGTGAATCTATCCTAGAGGTTTTGGAAATACAAAGGCCAACAGTAAATCTATCAAACCAACCAGGATCTCAGGCCAGCATCATAGATCGTGGTGATAACAAAAACTTATATATTTCAACATGTGCTCATATAGCTTATAAATCTAGGCACATCTCCTAATGGAGTAGCACCTCAGATTTCATAAACTATATGCACCAACATTAAGCTATAAGAAAACCAATCATCTTAACCATCTAGTATCCAAGATCCAGTGAGCAACCATGATACTTTAGCATATTTGAAAGGGACAGCAAGATAGGAATCGAGTTCCTAGAGCCTCAGACCAACATCATAGGCATAAATATTAAGAGAAGCTTTCAACTTATTTTTGCATTTATGCAATCTGAAGGACTGACCAAAGCAAAGCCAGTAGTAGAATCACAACTTGTGCGCCATAGCTAAATGGTGTCACAAGAATAGACTCTATCAACCAAATCAAACCATTAACAGGTTACCATAATGAAAGTGACAAGCTATTGATATAATTTCCCTGAGATTACACTCAGAGATCATCAAACATATCCATATATCTTTAGAGCATCATTAAAATCCAATGATTAAGTTTAGTCTATTGATAACCATACAAGCCAACATCTACTGATGCAGTGAATAACCACTGACAGTGCAACTGTTAGTACTAGAGTACTAATAGTAGAGGAACACACTAAGCATCAATCTAACCAACTAGGTTTCACAATAATACCATCGGGTTAACCAAGCTTAATTACCAATTAAAGGCAACACTATTTAACCACTAGCATCAGATCAACAATAGCATCAGATAATCAAAGCATGACAGTAAGCACTGAAGTGCAGTGAGCACAATCCTTACTAGGCATCACTACCAGATCAAACCATCATCTTTCAAGCACATAGAGGGATGAACCCTAGAACAAGGGAAGAACCCTAGAACCAGTATGAACCCTAATGAGGGATGGACACTAGTTACACGCATATGAACTCAAAGGAGATAGAGGCATGAGTGATAGCCAAGAACAAACTCACTTGTGGTCCTCGCTGGAGAATTGAAGAGGAAGCAAAAGTGCCGACGAACACACAGCGGCACGGGGAGCACCCAAGGGGCGCTCCAATCCGCACCTAGCCATGGCAGCAGCCACAGCAACACATGAGGGCACACAACACCCCGCAGCAAAGGACGAGCACCTCACGGTATCACGGGAGCATCGACGTCATTAGCACCACCCCAAACCCTAGGGTTCGAGACGCGGCTAGCCTAGTCGCAAGAGTGCCCCAGAACCAAATCGAGTTGGAGCAGATGAAGGAGCGTGGTCTACAACCTCACCATACACCACGACAGCGGCCAAGGAGGACCACGGCGACGAGAATCTCACGGCAGCGGCGCCAACGACCACGGGGTCGAGGAGGAGAAAGGATATGGTCGAGAGAGGATGAGGCAGAGGAATGGGCCGATAGGGCTAGAACCCTTTGAGGAGAGCCTTTGACTAGGCCACTTGGGCCATGTCTGGCCCAATAAGCCCAATGGTTAGCCCAAAATCCTAAAAAAATTTAATATTGAATGAAAGACCAAAATAACCCTAGAACTCAATAAATTCTAGAAAATAAAATAGAAGTTTTGAAAAATACAAATAATAGATTTTTAGATTTATAATAATCCAACCTATTTAACTAAATTAATAAATCATTTATATATATATAATTCTTGGTCAAGAATTTTATAATATATATTCCTTATGGAATTTTATAAAATTAAAGAAAAAGGATAAAAATAAATAAAAATCACTTTAATTATACCTTTTTATTGTAGTATTTTAGAAAAATACTAAATAAATATTTAGAGTTACCAAAAGAAATTCACTTTTATCTAAATGCTAATTATTAAAATAAATACAAGAGTTGCTATTAATTTTTTTTTAGATTTTTAACTCTATTAAGAATATATTACATTATAAAAATAGTGAATGTAATATTTATAAATATAAAAGGTTATTCTTTAAAATGAGTTTCTTTATTACTTAAAGTAATTCTAGAAACTAAAATATTGGGTAAAACACACAAAGAAGATAAATTAGAAAGAATGCATTACATTACTATGCATATTCATTTGGCTTCTTTAAATATTGTCCTTACTGGGCAATAATGATCATTTGTAGAAATAGAAGCTCAAGGTACAGTGCAAGCATCCGAATTCACTACCTTGACGTCACAAGGCAAGTTCATCACTTGCTCATGTCCTTTGAAGAGTCTTTACCAAAGTATTTGCAAATTGTGTGTTATCATCTATGTTTCAAGGAAAGGTAATATTATTTTTTCAAATAAATAAATTGTTGATATCATCCTAAGTGATGATATAATGGAGCAATAGAACTTAGGTTTCTATTTGTAACAATGATAATCACCTAGGAATTTAACAACCCATGACATCAGTGATTCTAGCACCGTATATAACGCGTTAGCCATGAGATTTGGAATGGGACAGAGAAGTCAGTTGTATCATTTTCCTGTCGTATGGAGGCAAGACTACCTTAACATGACGTTGTGATTCCTTGTGCGGATCCAACATATGGGTGGGCACCCTTAGGCCCCACGTTTTTGGTGTCTTGATTATCTATGAGTGGTTGCCGGAGGTTTAGCCGGACCTATAAGGTACTTACCAAGGGTACCACCAGCTCATAGAGTCTTCGAGAACTCATCAGGGTTTTAGCCTGCCCGGAAGGGGGCTTAACAGAGGTGAGCCAGCCCTAAAGGATCGTGTAGACATATGGGGTCGCGGAAGGGGCAATGATTATCTTGGATCACCTACTGGGCCCCACATCATGGAATTATGGACAGGAAAGTACTCCCGGTTGTGCAACAAGGAGTTGATCTCTCATGGGTAGAGTAATGCACCTCTACAGAGTGTAAGAATTGTAACTTGTTACTCCCTGTTCCGGGAAGGAGCTATGAACGTAGCAGGAAAGTAACTCCACGAAAGTTCTGGTAAACCTATGAAGGCTGATGGGCATAGATTTTTATAATAAAATCAATCTTTGAAGAAAGATTTACGAAAACTGCATAGTGCCAAAGACTTATAGTATGAGGTGGTAGATAGAGCATCAAACTTCCCACCTTGCATATGATGAACTTGTTGGGTAACGCTGTTACCCACCTTTTCCTTTGATCCCCTACTTAGACTCTGAGGATCCAGAAGATATCCCAATGTATGCAGCTGACAGCTAAGAGGAGGTCTTCTATGAAGAGCCTGATATGTACGGTGCCATAGAAGGGGTGGACTACAATGTTGTCTACGGAGGAGAGCACCATGAGTCAGAATAATTACCGTAGTACTAGGAACCAATTGAGCCGAGCAACCTGAACAATATATAACAATAATTTGTTGAGCTCAATTTGGAGTTGAAGTTGTCACTCTAAAACTTCCGCTGAAATACTTATATTTGGTCTGTAAGTTGAATCTTTTGAAGTCTTGAACTTCTGGTATCGTAATAATAATAATGTGTGTATGTTGTAATATGGACCCATAATGTTTCTATTGTACCACTCTGAGGGATGTGATATTTACGGAACGGTGTTCTGTGAATGTCATGTCAATGACTATAGTCTACTACACATGCAGTGGTATGCTGAGTCACCACACTAGCCCTATGCATATTTTCAACTGCATCATGAACCATGTCCATGATGCCTCTGTCTCAGACTGAAACATGCCAATAGCTATAGGGAACATCCAATTGTGTCCATCTAAAGCATTGCATGTTGCTAGTTGACCATTCCACTTGCTAGTCAAAAATGATGAGTCTATACTCAAATATGGACGGCACCCTACTTTGAAGCCATCGATGCAAGGCTTTAAAGCCATGAAGAATTTAGAGAAGAAGACTTCCCATCAGCTGTTACCTCAGTATCTATCTCCACAACACTGCCAGGTGACCTCTTCTCTACCTCTGCTTTGAAGTTACAAAGCATTCGAAAGGTATTTTCCCAATCACCATATAGCTCCTTCATTGCCGTTTTCTTTGCCTTCCACACTGTAGTGTAATTCAGCTTAATGGGGTACTGCTTTTCCAAGTCTGTTTTTAGTCTCTTTGAAGTGATGTTTGGTGTTGTGGATAAAATAGGCTTGATTTTTTCTACAACCCATAATTGTGATGTCATCTTTGTAACTGTTTGATAAGTTGTAATACAAGTATGAGCTTTTGGAATTTGATTCACTCTTATTGTCCTTCCATTAGGTTGACGTCTAGCAGATTTATACCACTTGCAAGGCCTGGCACCACCATCATAACCTATGCATTTTGCATAGAACTTCTTTTTATCAGTCAACAAAGTCTTGGTAGCAAACTCACGTTTGACTGCATATGTCCTGGAAACAATCTCCCAGCTTTAATAACTGGGTTCTCTTTGTCATAAACTGTTACTAGCTCATCATCATGTGCATCATCTACATGAACTGCAACATTTTCTAACAACTCTGGATCTATATCTTCCTCTTCATCTCTTGAATGGTTGTCATCATCATTTGCAGCTTCATCCCTCTCCTTCTCCTTGTTTGTGTCATCTATAGGAATGCCAAAAAGCTTTGCCATTTCAATGTCAGACATTGGTGCAATGACCAAATCAGTTCGGGCACTTATCTCAATTGAATTCCAATCAACAGTTACAATCTTTTGTGCAACCCCTTATGCATTAGCATCTATAGCCTCCCCTTGTGCATTAGCACCAGCCTCCACTGTTAACACTACCAACTCAGTAAGTATAGGCATTACTTGCCTTTGTGCAGCCCAATCATCCTCGACCATCTGAGAAGCCAACTTCGAGGCCACATATCAAACCCTCGAATCATATTCCAGAGGAATGAGCTATTCTAAAAACAGAACACTTTTTCTTATCCAACCGTCTCGCTCATCGATTTCATCAACCATCGGTTTCCCTGTCTCAATCCTAACATACTCACCTTTCCAATCATCAAGTCGTAACAAAGAAACTTCTTGATGTGGCCCCCAAACCACACTCTCCCCAATTTTTTCCACCATATTCCTCACCGCCTCCTCTCCCATGCTTTGTAGCTCTTGGGGATCAACATGTTCTAATTCCACCTCCCATTTAACAACCGTGTCTCTCTCAATGATCTGCGTGCTGCCATCAACTAACACATCCCTAGATGGAAAGAATTTGATGCAAAATTCAAAGGTGTGCCGCGCAACATCGTCTCCCCTGTTTTTAGCGGGCGGCCACTGCGAGCTAGCGGAAGTGAACAAGGAGCCAAACCTAACAGAAATTAAGTGTCAGAGATGCGGGATATACCGATTAGAAGTCCCCTCTTGCGGCTCCATCTCGTTCCCCTCGTTCAGCACACCCGCCCGACCTCCATGTTCTAGCATCAATGTGCACGCTCAGATCTAGAATTGAGAAGAATGGGAGAGGAATTAGGTTTCAAATGGCACCCACCACCTTCGCCGTCAAACGAAAGCGCTGCCGCCTAAATGAATTGCCCTACCTCCGCCGACGCCGAGAACGATGGGTGAGGTCCATCGCCGTCGTCGGGGAAGCTAGAGTAAGTGGGACGCGCGCGCGCTCGGTCGGAAGCAGTTGGTTTGACTGGCTGTCCCAACCGACCGGTTCAGCTTAATCTAATATTGGAACTAAGTTAAATGTGTCCTTATCGACCGTTTTATGGCCTGTGTGGTCCTGGGCTATTTTCTGCCTCAGAAACGTCGCATGCAAGCTATTCTTTGCAACGATGTCCTGTTCTGTCCAATTCCACTGAAAGATGTCACATAGGAGCTATAAGCCCTTTTCTAATACTGTAGGTTGCTCCAGCGCCGACGTGTTGTGGGTTGGCCGCGACCCCACAGTGTCACCGACTTGTGGCCCTCTTCTGCCATGTTGGGAGTTGCGGTAGCTATTCAGGGTGCCCATTTTCGGTTGGTGGGTGTCTTAGGATGAACCTCAGGAGTCTAGGATATCGGGGTTGTGGCCCCGGATCAGTGGCAGCTTGGGTGCGCAAATCTAGCGTACCCCGAACTGGCATGATGTGTACGTCATGACGTGAGGTTCCTGGCAGATGCAGTATGTGCAGGAGGTTGGTGGTGGGTGGTGGACCTTGTATCGACAACTGTCCGTTAGGAGCCTCCTCGGAACACGGTTGGTGACGGTGTTCCGGGATAATGCATGACACTGTCTCTGGGCCAATGCCGTCGATGACGCCGCCTTCTAACGTTGCTATTCCTTCTTGGATTCATCATCATGGAACACCGCCACACGACAAGTTCATCACGGTATATCCGGGTGAAAAGCCAAACCCCATTTGAGTTGGCGGTGGCAGCATCGACATTGCTATCTGCTTGAAGACACCGCTTTGGTGTCCATGACTATCCGTGGGGGTTCTGGCTGTTGCGTAGTTTGGCCGGGTTGTCGAGCCGGCAGCCTCGAAAAGCGCTGCGATGATGGCCCTTCGTTGGCAGGGTTGTCGCATGTGTTGCAGGTGCGCCGAACCAGCACTATGAGGGTGGTTGGCTCCTCGCCGTGGTCTTTTTTCTCTCTCTAGGACGTAATTTCGTTCGGGCGGCACATCACTTGTACAAGTTTTACCGGTTTCCCTCTACTAATACGTCGAAAGCCAGCATTTGCTGGGATTTTTCAAAAAAAAGTATAGGAGGTGAATGCTGATTTCTACCTAAAAACGAAGATACCCTAATTTTCTTTCGTTTTACACATGCACTGAGGTTGCACACATCATCGTGTCCAATATCCTACGGTTGTATTTTTCTGAACAGGTTTACGGTTGAATATTTGCCTGTGTTTATTTCTAATGGTATAGCAAACGCAAGCAAATAGATGACCACATTAGTTGGTCGGTACACCCAAAACATCTTCAATATTTATGTTCTAACGTCCTCCTAGCTAGTAATTTAAATGAAAGTGTATAGGGTCCTGTTGCGCCATATGAGAAACATGGGCTACACAGTCGTGTCCAACATGAATAATATGTCGTCAAATGAGTCAGCATGCATGGTGTCATACACTCATACGTACTATCTCGCTCATGTCCTAGAGGAGAGTAGCCCCTAGGGTTTCTAGCACACTGATGTCTCAGGGAGTCTATGACGCTAGACCGAAGAGCTTCAGACTGTTATACCAACGAGTAGCCAACATCATCGGATTTCGTATTATTACCACCGCGGCACTCGCACCCGCTGTCCTCGTAAAATTTGCACAAAGGCTTGCCGGTGCACACGAGCTGATGCCCCATCCCAATGCCATCAGTCACATCCACCTACTCCTACTAATAGAAAACAGTCATTTCGTTCGCTTTGGACCGGAGCATTTGTTCCGGTCGCACCATAAACCAAGACTAATGCTCGCATTTGTCTCGATTCGAGCGGCTGGAGTGTCACTCGAGAGCCGGAACATTAGTCCCGGTTCGTAAGGTACCATTCGTCCTGATTTTTGTCACAAATCGGAACTAAAGATATGCGGTAGGCCACGTGTCCTGCCGCACACCTTTAGTCTCGGTTTGTATCACAAACCGGGACGAATAGTCCATGCCTATAATTACGCATCCAGTCCTCTCCCTTCCTTTTTTTTTGGTGAAAGGTGTGAAATGTGTGCTAGTTTTTTTCTATGCACGCAAGGTGTTCGATGAAATGCTTAATTGAATGATGGCGCTTGATTTCACACAAAACAAAATTGATATGAGGTGTCCGAGCCACACTTGAGCTTTATTCTCTTTCTTTCCTCTGCAATCGAGGTTAGCAACCTTATTCTTTCATCTGTCATTGATACAATGCATGTGTCGATGTAAAGTGGTCATTTCACTATTTATGATATTATGTAATACTTTTTAATAAAATTAATTTATATGATGCAGATGAACATGTGGGAATAAATGTACGATGACCGATGTGAATCCGAGTACATTAAGGGTGTGGATAAATTTATCAATGTTGCTAAGGAAACAAAGAGAATGGTTTTATGCGTTGTCCATGTGTTCAATGTCGGAACGACAAGGAGTACTCTTCCTCGAAAATCATTTGCGGCCACCTGGTTTGGAAAGGTTTCATGCCCATCTATAACTGTTGGACCAAGCACGGAGAAAAAAGGGTTATGATGGAAGACAATGAATAAGAAGAGGATGATGATAATAACTATCCTATGTTCCCTGAATACGGTGATACTGCAATGGAAGACAATAAAAAGGAAGGAGGTGAAGAACGGGCATCATATGAGGCCGTTGATGATCTTGGTCGGGTCATTTCTGATGCAAAACGAGACTATAAAACAGAAAATGAGAAGTTGAAGTTGGAGGGCATGTTAGAAGATCACAAAAAAATTGTACCCAAATTACGAAAATGGGAGCACAAAGCTCGGCGCCACACTGAAATTGCTGTGATGAAAGACAGAGTGTGGTCTTGCTGACTACGTATTTGAGAAGTTGTTGAAAATAATGAAGCCGAAGCTTCAAAAGAATAATGAATTTCCCAAGAGTACGTACGAAGCAAAGAAGACTCTCTGCCCTCTAGGATTAGATGTGCAGAAGATACATGCATGCATTAATGACTACATCCTCTACCGCGGTGAGGAGTACGAGAATTTAGATAAATGCCCAGTATGCATTGCATTGCGGTATAAGATCAGACGAGATGACCCTGGTGATGTTGAGGGCAAGCCCCCCCCCGGAAGAGGGTTCCTGCTAAGGTAATGGGGTGTGCTCCTATAATACCACGGTTGAAACGTCTGTTCAGAAATAAAGAACATGTCAGGTTGTTGTGATGGCACAAATAAGACCGTAAGAAAGACGAGAAATTGAGATACCCCGCTGATGGGTCGCAGTGGAGAAAAATCGAGAGAGACTTTCCGGACTTTACAGGTGATGCAAGGAACTTATGGTTTGGTCTAAGTAAGGATGACATGAATCCTTTTGGGAGCAGAGTTGCAATCATAGAACCTGGCCTGTTACTCTATGTATCTACAACATTCCTCCTTGGTTATGCATGAATCGTCAGTTCATTATGATGCCTACAACCTTTCTGCTTGGTTTTGCATGAATCGTAAGTTCATTATGATGCCAGCGCTCATCCAAGGCCTGAAGAAATCCAGAAACGACATTGATGTGTACCTAAGGCCATTAGTTGAAGAACTCTTATAACTGTGGGGCAAACCAGGTGTACGTGTGTGGGATGATCACAAACATGGGCCATTTGACCTACGAGCGTTGTTTTTCATAACCATCAATGATTGGCATGCTCTTAGAAATCTTTCAAGATAGACAAACAAGGGATATAAGGCATACACACACAGTTTATATAAGGCTAAAGGTACATGTTTGCATAAATTCAAGAAGGTTGTGTACCTGGGGAATCATCGATTTCTTCCGACTAATCATCCCGTAAGAAAGAAAGGCAAGCATTTCAAAGGTGAGGCAGATCACTAGAAGAAGCCTGACCTCCATATTGGTGATGATGTATTTGGTATGGTCAAGGACATAGAAGTAATCTTTGGAAAGGGTCCCGACGGTCAATCTGTTCCGAACGACGTCACTACCGAACACGTGCCCATGTGGAAGAAGAAATCTATATTTTTTAGAGGTACCCTATTGGAAAGTCCTACATGTCCGCTCTTTAATCGACATGATGCACGTGAAGAAGAATCTTTGCGTGAACCTGCTAGGCTTCCTGGGCATGTATGGAAAGACAAAAGATACACCAGAAGCACGGGAGGACCAGCAACTTATGAAAGACCCAAAGAACATGCATACATAGAACAAGACGGATAAAGGGTGTCACTTAAGTCGTGCCAGCTATACTCTTACCAAAGAAGAGAAGGAAATCTTTTTTAAGTCCTTTATAGTATCAAGGTGCCGTCTGGTGTCTCGTCTAATATAATGGGGATAATAAATATGGCAGAGAAAAAATTCCAAAATCTGACGTCTCATGAGTGTCACGTGATTATGACGCAGTTGCTTCCGGTTGCATTGAGGGGACTTCTACCAGAAATTGTTTGAGTACCCATTGTGAAGCTATGTGCATTACTCAATGCAATGTCTCAGAAGGTAATCAATCCAGATATTCTGCCAAGGTTACAGAAGGATGTGGTCCAATGTCTTGTTAGTTTTGAGTTGGTGTTCCCACCATCCTTCTTCAATATTATGACGCATTTCCTGGTTCTCCTAGTGAAAGAGATTGTCATTCTAAGTCCTGTATTTTTACACAATATGTTCTCCTTTGAGAGGTTAATGGGAGTCTTAAAGAAATATGTTCATAACCGTGCTAGGCCAGAAGGAAGCATCTCCAAGGGCTATGGAATAGAGGAGGTCATTGAGTTTTGTGTTGACTTTATTACTGACCTTAAGCCGATTGGTGTTCCCGACTCACGGAATGAGGGGAGACTGAGTGGAAAAGGCACGCTGGGAAAGAAATCAATGATATGTAGGGATGGGCAATCTTTCACTCAAGCACACTGCACAATTCTATAGAATTCCACCTTGGCAGCTCTGTATACCGAGTAACACAAGAATGTTATATGCTACAACAACTTGGGGAAGCCTGACTCCTGTATTAGAGATGAACACATGAAGACTTTCGACAGTTGGTTCCGAACACATCTCATGAATGACACCACTATTGGAGATCATCTCTACTTGTTGGCCGGGTCACCATCTTCTACTATATTGAATTTCCAAGGGTACAAAATAAATGGGAATACATTTTACACGATCACCCAAGATAAATAGAGCACCAACCAAAACAGTGGTGTCGGTTTGATGCAATAGATGAGAATGGGAAACATGACACATACTATGGTTACATACAAGAGATATGGGAACTTAACTATGGAGTTTCTTTTAAGGTCCCTTTGTATCGCTGCAAATGGGTCAACCTGAATGGAGAAGGGGTAAAGGTAGACCAATTATACATAATGACAATAGTGGATCTCAACAATATTGGTTATAGTGATGAACCATTCGTCCTAGCCAATGTAGGGTCCCCAACCTTTAATAAGATTGAGCCCCCTGTGTTTACAATGCTAGTCCCTGGATCAATAGCTAGCATCCACAGTTAAGATGTAATATCAAGAAACAAAGGTCATAATATAACTTTATAACCAGGAATAACATAGTTTTATTACATCTTACATAGCTCATTTGGCTATTACATTACATTGCAGCGGAATAACTATAAGTATGGGTCCTTCATCTTCAAAGTGCCACAGGCAGATGTTTGTTGTAGACTTTGTAATCCTAATCAATCATTCTTCACTAAAATCAATCAAACCTGCAACATTACAAGTTATAGCCACAAGGGTCAATACATTTGAATTGTATTGGCAAGTGATACTATGGTAGTATAGTGGAGTCTAACATCTATATGCATTTGGCTAAGTGGAGTTGAGGCTTGCATTGCTCAAAATAGATTTTTCCTTAACATTTGAAAATACTAAGTTTTTGCTTTGATAAAATCATTTTCCTCAATCAAAGATTTCAAGATCCTTGTACCAAGCCATCTCTCCATCAAAGATTGAAGATTTCAAACAACCCTTGTTCAAACCACAAGTTTTACTTAGAAATTTGAATGATGAGATTCTTGAAGCTTCCATGTCTTGATGCTCAAATTGTCCTTTACCAGGGACATGGCTAAGTACTTAGATTTTACACTCTGCAGAGGTGGTGCACTTTCCCCACAAGACTTGGTTTCCCAAGACAAGATCTTTCAGAAGCTTTCCCTTAGACCAACATGGACGCGTTCCAACCTATCAAACACTACCACCCACTGTCCATTTGGCTAAGTTCTTGCAACCTATATGATCATGGCAGAGCCCATATTGCCAAGTGGTTGCACTTGAAGCTTCTCAACATTTGACATCTCAAATCTCTTTGTTCCTGGGTGGCCATCCACAAGTGAGATACACTAAGGTAAACCATAAAAATGGGCCTTGTGAACCACTCAACACAAACCATTCCTTCCATTCCACCCAGGTGATTCATTCACTTAGTTGTTTTATTAAACAAAACATAAGTCCACAGACTTAGGAATTTTCCATAGCATGAATATATATATATATTCCACCCTTGTTTTCTATTAGCTAAGCTAAGCATGAAAGTAATAGGAATCTTAACTTAGGAAATTGCTACTAAGGTTTCATCTACTAGGTTTTCCTATAGCAAGGTCTATACTTAGCAAAATAAAATCCATGCAAGTTTTACTTAGCAAAAACACTAATGCATAGTGAAAGTAATGGGACAAAAGATATGAAGCATCACTTGCCTTTTTGGTAGAGGGTATAAGTTCACTCCTTGTCCTTGCAACAATCACACTCTTCAAGTCAGTACAATCCAATCAAACAAGGCACAAACTCAATCTACCAATCAAGCAAAACAACACACATAAAACTAACAAAGTCAAAGTAATACATGCAAACATGCCAAGCTTTGTTTTGTTTGAAAAAGTGGTTCCTAATGGGTCATAAACATTTGAAAACACCTATTTGGTCATTTTGTAAAGTGGAAAAGTCATTTGCAAAAGGTTTCACTACAAAAACCATTTTCAAAACAAAGTATCATTTTATGTGGTGTAGAAATATTTTTACTAAGGCATTAATCTATAGGGTTCACCAAGTATGTTTTCTATCACAAAACTTGGGGTTTGGGGTTAGTGAGTTTAAAACAAAACATTTTCCAAAGGTTTTCTTCCAAATCTATTTTTAATAAATAAACCACATTTCTATTTGACTAGAAATGGTTTTAAATCAAAGAATCATTATTTTGTTTCACCAAATGAGTTGCTATTGCAAAACTTGGTGTTTGGGTCAGTAGGTTTGGTCCAAAACATTTTCTCCAAAGTTTTTACTCAAAACCATTTTTCATAAACAAAACAATAGTTTTTAATTAGCTAGAAATGGACTAAACCAAGTAATCCATTCTAAACTTTTCCAAATTCATTTTCCAAAACATGGGTTGGTTCCTAGGGTCAGTAAGGTCACAACAATCCATTTTGCAAAGGTTTTAACCCTAAAATCATTTTTAAACAATTTTTCTATTCTAAACAAGCACACAAAAGAATCTGCAAAAACAAACAAACTAACAGTTAGTATTTGCTAAATCAAGGGCAGGGTTGGTTAGGTCTTGCTCTCCTGAATCCAACGACATAAAATTTGTAAATTTTGGACGTGTGGATCCAAAGATACAAGGGTTTGAAGTTTGAAAATAAATCTGTTTTCAAAAATTCTTTTAAACAGATCTAGTGCCACGCGGCAGGGTTTCATTGGACGGTACCGCTTCGGTTGGATTGGCAACGTGGACCGCAGGATCTAGTTTGATCGCACGGCACAGGGCGCGTACCTCTTCGCGGCTTAAGTGATCTATCGTAGGCGTTGGATTAAGATCCTACGGATGCTAATGCTCGGTCACAGATGGGCGGCGCCGCGGTGGCTACCGGCGGCGGAGCTGTCGGTCGACGACGGTGCCGATGCTACAGGAGGTGAGGGAGAAAGGGGAGATGCTCACCAGGCTCAGGAGAACACGGCGAAGCTCAAGGTACTCGCGGTTGGTCAAGGGGCGCACGGAGACGGAGGTAATCGCTCGCCGGAGTCGTCGTCGGCGTCGGTTGCGTCAGGTGGTCGTCGTGGACGGTGCTGTGGTTCAACCCAAGGCAAGGCGAAGACACGGTTAGATGCGCAGGACTCAGGCAAGGTCATGTGCGTGAAAGAGAAGAGGAGGGGCGGTCGGATACTACCTGGGGACTTCGTCGGAGAAAAAGGCAGACGACGGTGCTGCAGGTCGTCGTTGAAGCCGAGGATAGGGGGCACCCTAAGACAAACGTAAAGTGCTGTTAGGTTCGTATGAGCTTGGAGATCATCATAGTGTCCACGGGGAGGAGAGGGGAGGTCTGGTTTTACCAGGGAACGTCGCCGTAGTTGGAGCAGACGTCGGCGCTGGCTCGGGGTAGATGTTGCCGACGCTCAAGGACACGCGCGAGCGAGCTGCGACTGCAGAAAGTTCCGCTGGGGGATGCTGATCACAGCAGCGTGCTCGAGGAGGCAGGAGGTGGTGTGGCTTTGCCGGAATCGTCGCCGAACCTCGTCGGAGGCAGAGGAGCTCGGGGAGGAAATTGGAGCGGCCTGGTGGCGTGATTGAGGGAGGAGACAGAGGGGAAGTGAAGAAGGAACGCTGGCGTTTTATCTAGCACGGTCAAGGCGAGGTAAAGGCACATCAATGCCGCGAATTTAAGCATGCATTCATCGGCGGTAACATCCGGCGTCGTTAGCGCGAGGTGGAAGAACAGGTCGTGCGGGTGTGAGAGAAGAACAGGAGGTGTGGGGTCCAGTCGTCAGCGGGAAAAGAAAGGAGGGGGGAGGGTCCACTGGTCATACTCAGTGCGGGTAAGTCCCGGAGTGAGGAAAAACGGTTCGGGGGAGAGGGCAGATGGGCTGGTGCTGGGCCTCACTGGGCTGTTGGGTTGGGCTGTCCTATTCTTTATATTTTTCCTGTGCTGAACTCTTTTCTTTTTTCATTTCTATTTCTATTTTTTTCTGTTTTGAATTTCAATCAATTATTCAAACATTCAAACAACATTCAAATTGATTCAAACAATCACTCAACTTTGTACTTTGAATTTGGTTCTGTTTATTAACATAAACCAAACCTCAAAATAAAATAATATTTTTATTTATTTTTAGGATCTATTTAATATTTAAATAAAATAGCCCTTTAGTTATTTAATCAAATAGGGTTTGATTTATTTAATAAAAACTCCATTTGAAAACCAAATATTTTCAAAACCAAATCAGTAGGTTTTATTTGGAAATAAGGAATACTTGGAAACTTGTTTTAAAACAAAATAACCTTTTATTTTAGGCTCCATTAATAATTAAATAGAATGGACCTTAGTTATTAAATCAAAATAGGATTTGTTTTATTAAATCTTTATTTTGAAAACTAAAATAAAATCAAAACACTTCAGTAGGTTTTATTTGAGAAAACAAAATACTTGGAAAACTTATTTTAAAAGAATAAATAAGTTTTGATGTTTTGAAAATAGTAAAACCTTTATTAATAAAACTTGGATATTTAAATCCTTTTTATTTTATTTTAAATAACCTTTACTATTTTTAAATCAAAGCAAAACCTTTTGTTTAAAAGAAACTTGGCCAAGGTTTAATTTGGCTTTATAAAATAATCTTCATTTATAAATCTACCTTATATTTTGAAAAGCAAAACTCTTTACTTAAAGATCCACAAAACCTTTTCAGTAAGTTTTTATTCAAAAACCTTTGGAAAACTTATTAAAATAAAGTAATAAGTTTTTATGTTTAATTTAAAAGAAAAATCCTTTACTTTAATAAAATTGGATATTTAAATCCTTATTATTTTATTTAAATAAACCTTTACTCATTTTATCAAAACAAAATATTTTATTATAGAAGCTTGGCCAAAATTAATTTGGCTCTTTAAAATATAATCTTTATTTATAAAACTACCTTTGCTTTTGAAAACCACATCTTTTTATTTTAAAGATTCAAAATAGTAATTCCAAAATATTTTATTTTCCTTTATTAAATGTTTATCTCTTTATAAATCCCTTTAGGATTTTATTTGATCCAACTGGTTTGAAGTCCCAATTGAATACAAAAAGTTTCTTCTGGCCCTGAAAATCAAACAAAGTTTTATTTTATTCATTTATTTTCACATTACAAGATTTGGAAAATCTTGGGATGTGACAGCCAATGATGTTGCTTAGATTTTCTATGTGAAGGACGTGTCCTCTAGACCAAAAAAAAAATAGACAAACGAATACATCATATGATGAGTCAAACGTCACATAGTTCTTTCAGGGAAAATAAACATCGTGGGAGTCAAGGACAAGACAGACATGTCAAAATATTATAATAAGTTTGATGAAATTCCGCACTTCACAGTGAAAACTAACCCCAAGCATCCCGTTAAATAAAGAAGATGCTCCATGGTTACGGCTGAAGCGATCATAAGCAAGGGACATACACCAAGAAGTTCATGGCCTCATATTGTGTACCTCTAGTTCATATCTGGCCGGCCGCATATTGTGAACCTAAATGCCATGAGACATGATAGCTCATTTTGTGAAGGATATTTTATGATGTTTGCAATTTTCCAAGTTTAATATTTTTCCTTGCAACTATAACACATAACATGACAACACGCAAAGGGTTTAGTATTTTTGATAAAAATGTGAAACTTTAATTCAGTTGTTTCTTGAAAAACTATATATGCCATGATTCTAGCCATAACATAGCCATATCATATCGTAAGTCATCCTAAGATATTTCCCGCCATTTCCCACCGCTTCATGCCAAGTTTTCCCGTCCTTTCCCTTTTACTGGAGCGTTTTGTCCTGGTTGTAGACACTAACCAGGACTAAAGATATTTCTAGCCATTTCCCACTGCTTCCTGCCAAGTTTACCCGCCCTTTCCATCTGACCAGAGCTTTTAGTTCCAGTTGTAGCCACTAACCGGTGAAGGGGTTCATAGCATGGAAAACAAAAAATTCTACCGCAAGAACACAAACAAGCCAATATATATCTACTAGATTATAGAAACGAGTTGATTAGAGTACTCACCATCAAAGATTCCAAAGCGGTTAACAAGAGCAGATTCTCATGGGTGATGTAGTCGTACACTTGCCAATCTCAAGATCGCGTAGACGATTCTTCCGGCGCTGCGTTCCAGCAGCGCTTCCGTAGTTGGTCACACATTCGGTACTCGATGAAGACCTTCCTCTCCCTTGTTCCAGCAGGCAGGGGAGGTTGTAGTTCTCTCCTCGCGATTTCGGCAGCATGATGGCGTGGTGTCGGAAGTAGAGGGAAGATCCTGCAGGGCTTCGCCTAAGCTGAAGCAGGTTGTGGTGCATCTAGGGTTTCTGGTGATCTAGGGTTTAGAGGGCCGGAGAGGAGGAGGCATGGCCGACATCGGCTAGGGCCGCGATGGCGAGCCGGTGGCGGCGGCGCTGGGCGGCGGTGGCAGCGAGCAGCGACGGCGCTGGGGGGCGGAGGCGCGGCGGCTAGGTGGGGAGGGGCTGGTGTTGTGTGTCTCTTGGGGCACCCCCTCCCCTCTATTTATGAGAGGGAGGGAAGCTTAGGAGAGGGGAGTTTGAATCCTTCCCCAACTCCCTCTCCTTGTTGGCTTGTGGTGGAGGGAAAGAAGGATTCTTTCCTTCCTCCACCAGGATACATTGTCCCAGTTTGACTTTTCAAACTTGCCTTTTGACTTTCAATTTGGAGCTCAGTTTCCTTCTTACAAATGCCCAACCAAGTGACCTAGGACATGATGCAATCATTCCACTTATTCCTGACACATTCATGTACCCTTCCCCTTCCGGTCCGGTGAACCTTCTAGACCCTTCTAGAACCTCTCTGATGAAAACATCGGAATCATTCCCGAACTCTGTAATTGGACTTTCCTTATATGAATCTTATTCTCCGGACCATTCCGGATCTCCTCGTGATATCCTGGATCCCATCCGAGACTCCGAACAACATTTGGTCTCCCTACTTACATTCCATATCTACTAAACAACATCGAATCCTTAAGTGTGTCTCCCTACGGTTCGTGAATTATGCAGACATGACCGAGACTCTTCTCCGATCAATAACCAATAGAGGAATCTGGAAATTCATATGGCTCCCACATATTTCTACGATTACTTTGCGATCTAATGAACCACTTACATACGATACCAATTTCCCTTTGTCTCGCGATAGTTTACTTATCTGAGGTCTGATCATCGGTATCTCTGCATACCTAGTTCAACCTTGTTACCGATAATTACTCTTTTCTCGTTCCCGTGATATGTGATCCCTTGTGAGCCAGTCACATGCTTGCAAGCTAATTGGATGACATTCCACCGAGAGGGCCCAGAGTATATATATCCATCATATGGCTGGACAAATCCCACTCTTGATCCATGTGCCTCAACACATACTTTCCGAACACTCAATTCCACCTTTATAGCCACCCAGTTACGGTGTGGTGTTTGATGTCATCAAAGCATCCATTCGGTTATGGTGATTAGCATGATCTCATGGTCGAAGGAATTAGGTTACTATGTATCAGAAAGCTTATAGCAAATGAACTATTGAAATGACTTGATCTTTATGCTACACTTATCTATAGGAGTATGTCCATCACACCATTCTCCTAATGATATGATCTTGTTGTTAATAACATCTCAATGTTCATGATCAGGAAACCATGATCATATATTAACCAACAAGCTAGTTTAACAAGAGGCTTTACTAGGGACTCTTTTATGTTTACAAATCACACAAGTATTAATGTTTCCATTTAATAAAATTATAGCATGGTATGTAAACATTTATCATAAGCATGAAGATATGATAATAACCTCTTTATTATTGCCTCTTGGGCATATCTCCAACAGTCTCCCACTTGCACTAGAGACAATAATCTAGTTTCAAATATTTGTGTATTCAACACCTATGGCTTTCCGGTTTTATATGTACACGATTGTTAGTGATCAACCAATCTTCGGATCCGACACTTTCAGGTCTCTGTGTAATTGCATGTATTTGCGTCTCTACGCATCACTCATTCTCTAATGAGATGGATTTGTATAAATTTGGTCCTTTGGTGAGACCTTTAGTTTCTAGGGGTTAAAACATGTTGACAATATTGTCGTACAATATATCTTCATAGTATTATCCCGTTGTGAACTACACCTAGTTTGATAACAAACTACTTGACACAAATGCCCTCTTTTGCTGCTATAATAGCAGTCATATACTTAGCATTTTGTTGTGCACAATGTCTTAACTTTGGAACTCATCCAAATCCATTATGGAACTTAATTTCCATTATATTGTGCCACCCTTAGTTTAGATTGAGATAAACTTAATTTATACTTTGTGACAAAACTAGTATCAATGTAGTACTTTTACAATGGACTAATCATCTATTTGTCACCTCTACAAAAATAATATATTCTTAGTTCTTCCAAAAGATCATAAGAATATCCTTACTATCGTCCAATGATAATCTTATGAGTCATTCTGGTATATGCTCATATCATTTAGAGCATAGAACATATCTGGATTTGTATATATCACAATATGATTGAAAAATACCTTTTGTGATTTTATTCATCAAGTATCTATCAATACTTGAATCTTTGTTTCACTTACCAAGTGTCGATACACTTGAATTTCGATTTAATCCTTTCTGTGTGGCAAGAAACTTTCATGTCATTTCCATATTGAACTCATTTAATATCTCATCTATGTATATTTGGCATAACCATATTAGCGTCTCAATCTATCTATATAGATATTGATGTCAAACATTCGGGATTTTCCTAAGTCTTTCGTCAAGATGAAATACTTAACATGTGTTAATAAAAGATACATCATTTCCAATCAACAATATGTCTTCCACATAATGTATTAGAAATATGTCTTAGTGCTCCCACTTAATTTCTTGCAAATGCAAGCATCTTCAACATCTCCGATGAGATTAAACTCTTTTAACAGTTTCATCATGGTGAATATTCCAACTCCGTGATGCTTATTTCAACCATTGAAGGTTGCATACGCTTTTAGCATCCTTTGAATTAACAAAACCCTTTGGATCGTGTTATGTACACGTCCTAGATAACAATTCTATTAAAAGAACTTTGTTTTGTTTCTTCAACTACCATATAATAGAATTATATGTAGTGGTTGCTACATTAATCCATCTAGACTAAATATCGCTATGAAAGATCAAATCTTGTCATAGTCAACCTTTGAACATTGTTGTGAACTCTTTCCTAACATGTCGACTATTTCATAGATGTGAAACATCCATGTCTATTTCTTTATATATCCAAACACGACTGTAAGGTCTTACACCTTTCCAGAGGGTCTTTCAAGTTCAAAGCTTGATTTCTCGTGTATGGAACTATCACGGATTTTATGGCTTCAAGCCATTTGACGGAGTCAGGGTCCATCATCGCTTCTTTGCATGTATTCCTTTCATTATTGTCAAATAATGATTCAACCCTCAAATCTTGGTATTTGATTGTTTACCCGACCTACTTGGTTCAATAGGAACTTAGACCTCCGTAACCACAACCTTTGAGATACGTGAGCCATGAGCATTGTTGCTGCCTCCGTAACATTTTTCGGCGCTGCGCAACTCAGCACATATAGCTAAGGTTCTTTTAACCTTATCAAAGTTCTATTTTCCTCCCACTTAACTTTTCATGAAAAATTTCTTCTCAAGAAACTTGACGTTCTAAGCGACAAACACTTTTGTCCTTAGTGTTATGGAGGAGTACCCAACGATTATCCGAAATAACCTAAAAGACATGCTCATACCAATGTTTAAGAAAGGACAACCTGAGTTTTATCCCAAACCATAACTTTATATGGTGTCATTTCTATGGATCATGATGGAGCTCTTTTCAGTGAAAAAGCGACAGTCTCTAAAGCTTTTAATCTTTAAAATATAATGGCAGTTTTATGAATTACGCCTTTGATCTTACCATGTCAAACAAGGTTTCATTGCATATCTCGATTATTCCATACTCATATGGTGTTTCGGGAAACGCAAACCCACAGAACGATTTCTCAAATCTTAGGTGTTATGCTATACTTGTAACTCAAAAATCTTCCTTTATGATCCTATCATAAATTCTTTATTTTCTTGTTACATTGATTTTGCACTTCATCTTGAAAGTCTGAACTTTTCAAATGTTTCACACTTCATCCTCATTAAGTAAAATATTCATATATTCACTCATATTTTCGAAGAGAGCATATGAAGTTTAAATCCATCGCTCTCGACTACACGTAATGGACTTCATACATCAAATATGTACAAATTCCAATAATCTAGTCATTCGTTCCCTTTTGGCCTATGAACGGAGTTTTTAATTATCTCTAGGAAAGTTTCACAAGCGCCATTTGATCAAAAATCAAAAGACTCCAAAATTCCATCCACATGGAGTTTCTTCATGTTTTCTTTCCAATAAAATTTAAACGGCGATGTCACTTCCTAAGTGATCTTTCAATCAATTTGTCTTTCGACATTTTTAGCACTAGTTTTATGGATGTGATTTCTCCAACGATATTTTTAAATCATCCATCTTTTATGGATTACAACAATTATTTGAACAACCCTTTTGTTCTCATAATACCTAATCGAAATAACAATTATTGAAACAAATCTTGAAGGTAAGTTTTGATTTCATGAGCAACACAACAACCTTTTATTTGTTCTCGATGAACATCATCAAATATTCTTTTGCTAGTTACTTAGGCCATTGTAGTTCATGAATTGTGTTGTTTCATATGACGATTCACACCAACAAATTCAGTATCCAATACTCAAGAACTAAATTGTTTAACAAGCAAAGAATACAACCATAACATGTATATCCTCTATATATCTAAGTTGAACAATTCTAGTCTTTTCTCTTCTGCCAAATATTTCTCAGGTTTCTCTTTTAGTATTTCTTTATCCTTTCCAAAGCATCTATCAACATCAATAGTGGTGCCATACTTATGACACATAGTGCAAAACATGTATAGTTAAATACCAATGTCTTTGCACTTTCACTGTGAAGTAGATCACCATCATCAAATGTTTGATGTTCTTTCAAATTCCATTCTTTAGTAATCTTTTAGTGTAGTAAACATTTTATCTACATCTAATATTCATCCTTATCATGAAACTATTCATGATCAAACTACTTTAGCTTATAACGGTGAATTGTGAGTATAATGTTGCTCTCTAAAAACCTTTTGGAGGATTAGGACGACCAGCGTCTCCAACCTTTTGCAAATTCTCATCAAATATGAGAACATGACTTTTGCCATATTATACTCTATCATGTTGTAACCAAAACTTCGTTTCAGATATCACAATATCTTTCACACATGATGGTTTCTGAAACAATTCTTTCAGCTCCCCGATAACCTTGATATTAAAAAAATCTTTTGAATATCAAGAATCATGGAGACTAACATGATACTTATATATATATATACTAACACTGGAATTGTTACTCTTGATTTAATACTAATTATTAAACTTCACAAAGTAACCAGAACTTACTGAAAGTTTGCAATAGGACTTTTAAACTTTAGATTAACATTTCAAAACAATACGATACCAGTTCGTAAAGTAACTAACCATAATTATATAGTTCTATTATCTCAATTATAACTAAGTGCAAGGGGCTAAACAGTTGCCAATGACTACAACAACTATGAAAATTCACTTTGATTTAATTTATGATAAATAGTGTTCAACTTTTAATCATATTGTTGTTGAACTCCCACTCAAACAATATCCCTCACATTGTTTTAGTGATTACATGAACCAAATCCACTATACCAAGTCCGATCATCACGTGACATGATGTAGTTTCAAAGGCAAACAATATCATGTTCATCATATCATCTATATGACTCATGCTTTACCTTTCAGTATTCCGTGTTCCGAGACCATGTCTGTACATGCTAGGCTCGTCGATGTAACCTTAGTTTCCGCATGAGCAAATCTGGCTTGCTCCCATTGTATACACTCGCAGAATCTAACACACCCGATCATCACGTGGTGCTTCGAAATAATGAGCTTTGGCAACGGTGCCTACTAAGGATGAACACTTTATAACTTGATATTTTGTGAGAGGGATCATCTTATAATGCTATCGTCGCGATCTAAGCAATACAATATGCATAAAAGGATTAACATCACATGCAATTCATAATATGTGATATGATATGGCCTTTCTTCTTGTGCTTCTGATCTCCATCTTCAAGCACGAACATGATCTCCATCATCACCGGCGTGGCGTCAAGGTCAATGGCACCGCTCCATGGTTGTCGTCCACCAGCATCAACTATTAAAACTACTTTGAATAATAGACATGCAGGTCTTAACGAAATTAAAAGACAACCATAAGGTTCCCGCCGGTTGCCGATTTACAATAAGGAACATTGCATACATCATATATAATCACAAGCATGTCCATATCACATCACAGCACACCCCTGCAAAACAAAGTTAGACGCCTCTAATTTTCTTTGCATGTTTTACGTGGTTTGGGGATTTCAATAGTTGTTGTTCTAACTTACAAACAAGAACCACAACGTTGATACTAGTATTGGCA
This sequence comes from Avena sativa, assembly GCA_916181665.1. Classification (NCBI taxonomy): domain Eukaryota; kingdom Viridiplantae; phylum Streptophyta; class Magnoliopsida; order Poales; family Poaceae; genus Avena; species Avena sativa. The sequence continues at coordinate 424,066,138 of OV702293.1, forward strand.
ATCACCCGTCGTAAATTGAATCTTCACTATGTTGGGAGAAACAGGCACCCACAAAGCCACTTATGCAATACAAGTTGCATTTCAAGCGTGGAGCAAGTCTCATGAACGATGTCATGTAAGGTTAGCCCGGGCCGCTTCATCCCACCATCCCGCAAAATGCAAAGTACACAAGAAGCAATCGACAACAAAAGCATCAACGCCCACAATGACCATTGTGTTCTACTTGTGCAACAGATCTACATATAGACACGACTCTAATACCACTGAAGGGGTTCGTAGCATGGAAAACAAAAAAAATCTACCGCATGAACACAAACAAGCCAAGATCTATCTACTAGATTGTAGCAACGATTTGATTAGAGTACTCACCCTCGAAGATTCCAAAGCGGTTAACAAGAGCAGATTCTCGTGGGTGATGTACTCGTACACTTTCCGATCTCAAGATCGCGTAGACGATCCTACCGGCTCTGCGTTCCGGCAGCGCTTCCATAGTCGGTCACACGTCCGGTACTCGATGAAGACCTTCCTCTCCCTTGTTCCAGCAGGCAGCGGAGGTTGTAGAGCTCTCCTCGCGATTCTGGTAGCACGATGGTGTGGTGTCGGAAGTAGAGGGAAGATCCTGCAGGGCTTCGCCTAAGCCGGAGCGGGTTATGGTGGATCTAGGGTTTAGAGGGCTGGAGAGGAGGAGGCATGGCTGGCATCGTCAAGGGCAGTGATGGTGAGCCGGTGGCAGCGGCGCTGGGCGACGGCGAGCAGCGGCGGCGGCTAGGTGGGGAGGGGCTGGTGTTGTGTATCTCTTGGGGAACCCCCTCCCCTCTATTTATGAGAGGGAGGGCAGCTTGGGAGAGGGGAGCTTGAATCCTTCCCCAACTCCCTCTCCTTGTTGGCTTGTGGTGGAGGCAAAGGACTCTTTCCTTCCTCCACTAGGATACATTGTCCCAGTTTGTCTTTTCAAACTTGTCTTTGGACTTTCAATTTGGAGCTCAATTTCTTTCTTACAAATTCCCAACCAAGTGACCTAGGACATGATGCAATCATTCCACTTATTCATGACACATTCATGTACCCTTCCCCTTCCGGTTCGGTGAACCTTCTAGACCCTCCTAGAACCTCTCCGATGAAAACATCGGAAGCATTACCGAACTCTGTAATTGGACTTTACTTATATGAATCTTATTCTCCGGACCATTACGGATCTCCTCGTGATATCCCAGATCCCATCCGAGACTCCGAACAACATTCGGTCTCCCTACTTACATTCCATATCTACTAAACAACATCGAATCCTTAAGTGTGTCTCCCTACGGTTCGTGAATTATGCAGACATGACCGAGACTCTTCTCTGATCAAGAACCAATAGAGGAATCTGGAAATTCATATGGCTCCCACATATTTCTACGATTACTTTGCGATCTAATGAACCACTTACATATGATACAAATTCCCTTTGTCTCGCGATAGTTTACTTATCCGAGGTCTGACCGTCGATATCTCTGCATACCTAGTTCAACCTTGTTACCGATAAGTACTATTTTATTGTTCCCATGATATGTGATCCCTTGTGAGACAGTCACATGCTTGCAAGCTAATTGGATGACATTCCACCGAGAGGGCCCAGAGTATATCTATCTGTCATATGGATGGACAAATCCCACTCTTGATCCATGTGCCCCAACACATACTTTCCGAACACTCAATGCCACCTTTATATCCACCCAGTTACAGTGTGGTGTTTGATGTCATCAAAGCATCCATCCGGTGATGGTGATTAGCATGATCTCATGGTCCAAGGAATTAGGTTACTATGTATCAGAAAGCTTATAGCAAATGAACTATTGAAATGACTTGATCTTTATGCTACGCTTATCTATAGGAGTATGTCCATCACACCATTCTCCTAATGATATGATCTTGTTGTTAATAACATCTCAATGTTCATGATCAGGAAACCATGGTAATATATTAACCAACAAGCTAGTTTAACAAGAGGCTTTACTAGGGACTCTTTTGTGTTTACAAATCACACAAGTATTAATGTTTCCGGTTAATAAAATTATAGCATGGTATGTAAACATTTATCACCAGCATGAAAATATGATAATAACCTCTTTATTATTGCCTCTTGGGCATATCTCCAACAACCGGGGCTAAAGATATTTCCTGCCATTTCCCATCGCTTCCCGCCATGTTTTCCCGCCCATTCCCTCTCTATATAGGCCAATCGATCCATGGTTATCCACATATCCACACCTTCCTCTCTCACAACAATGGACAACGCATACTGGGCCATTCTGACCCTCGAGGAGACCGAGGCATTGTGCGCCTCTAGCTACCCATGCCTGCCGACTGTATGCTAAGCGCTAGAGGGGTTCCTGTCCCTCCCGTGCCTCAAGTTTTCGCCCGCCAGCTGGCCATCACGAACCACTTCTACCACGAGCTCATGCCAGATCAGTAGATGGATCCCTATTGGGATCCCGACAACTATGACATCTAGAAAGCCTTGTTCGCTAACCAGCAGAAAAGAGAGCTCGCCAGGTACGGGGGTGACGACCCTCCCCCGGTGAACCAGAACAAAGACGGTTGCCGCCTATGGTGGGCGAACTAGACTTTCTTCGGCGTGATGCACTACATTGTGCAGGGAGATCATCCCCGGCTACTGTGCTCGCACTCGCCATAGAGCCGTAAGAAGGGTGGCAGTGGTGAAGACCGCGACCGTAGTAGCATCGCCATCCAGGAGCCCCCTCCCCCACGCATCATGAATCCGAGGCCGGAGTGGCAGGTGACCCCAGAATATGATATGGCTGGGCTGAGGATCTAGCCACGTGCGCCTAGAAACAATGACGATGACGAATACGAAGATGAAGACGACCCTAAAGTTGTGTACTATATGGCTAGATATCTGCATGACTAAAGGGGGCGCCTTTAGTCCCGATTTTGTAGTCCTGGTTTTTTAATATTAATAAATGTCTTGAGTGTTAGTTCTGGTTTGTGGCTGAACCGGGACTAAGGGGGGAGGGGTCTTTAGTCCCGATTCTGTAGTCCCAGTTAGGAAATCGGTACTAATGGACCGTTTCCTACTACAACTTTCCTGAACTATGAAGATGTTGTTCTATTCTTGTGCCGGGGAGCTAACTAATTTCACATATTAGGGAGTGCCTCTATGACCAGCTTTGTGGAGATGCCTGGGGACTGGATCCTTAGGCATCTCCACAGAGCTGGCCATAGTGTTGTCCCTGCTGTCGCACGGCGTCTTGAAGTTTATAACTTCTCTAACTAGATCAATATGCCTGGGAGCTAACTAATTTCCCATATTAGGGAGAGCCTCTATGACCAGTAATGTGGAGATGCCTCAGGACTGGATGAAGGGAATATGCCCGAGAGGCAATAATAAAGTAGTTATTATCGTATTCCTTATTTATGATAAATGTTTACTTTGCATGCTATAATTGTATTAATACGGAAACATCAATACATGGGTGTTTAATAAACAAAAAGGAAGTTCCTAGTTATGCCTCTCTTATAAACTAGCTCATTGATTAACAAGATGATCAAAGTTTCCTAACCATGGACATTGGATGTTGTTAATAACGAGGTCACAACATTAGTGTAATGATGTGATGAACATTCATCCGAAGTATAGCATTACAATCAAAGTCATTGAGTTTATATTGCTATAACAACTTACGAAGTGATCCTAATCCTTAGACCATGAGATCATGTCAATCACTAATACCGGAAGAGTTTCTCGATGACATCAAACGTCACACCGTAACTGGGTGATTATAAAGATGGCTTCAGAACTACTAAAGTGTTATGTTGAGACCCATGGATCGAGAGTGTAATTTGTTCATCCCGATGACGGATAGATATGCTCTGGGCCCTCTCGGTGATATCACATTGATTAGCTTGCAAGCAAGTGATTTGATCACTAGAATGTTATATCACGGGAACGAGAAAAGAGTGCATGTCGGTAACGAGATCAAACTAGGTATTGAGATACCGATGATCGAATCTCGGACATGTAATATATCGTGAAACAAAGGGATTAAGATACTAGCGTAAAAGGTTCACACGATCACATAAGTCATCGTTGAATGTGTGGGAGTCAGTACGGATCTCCAGGTCCCGCTGCTGATTATTGATCGGAGAGGGGTCTCGATCATGTCTGCATTATTCACGAACCGTAGGGTGACACACTTAAGGAATACCGACACCATTCGGAGCAAATGATATGCCAGAGAAATAAAAAGGAAAGCGCAGGAATTTATTTCACTAGACACCGAAACTGTTTCGGTTGAAATTGCTGAAACTGGTTCTGCATGTGAAATTGAAATGTTGTAAGGGGTTTTATGTGAATGTTTGGTAATTAAAGTAATTAACAAAATTCTGAATAAATAAATAAAAGAGTTTTATTTAAATGAGAGCTTGCACTAAATTTGGTGGAAATTTAATGCATGTGAGTGGATTTTTGAGTTTAGGCTTTTTTAATGGGAGTGGAGGCTTTTCATTTTGAGTGGGAGCTCCACCCACATGAATGTGGAAGAGGTGGGGGCAGCCCCCATGGCTGGGAGCCATGCCCCTTGGGTGCCCCCCCTCTCCCCTATAAAAGGCCCCCCTCTCCTCCTCTCAAAACACACCTCCTCGCGAAGGATCTCTCTCCCCCTTTTAGAATTTCCCCATGGTCTCGGATCAGCGAGATACATGTTCCCGGTGGCTTTTTCTGGAAGGATTTGTTGCTTCCGCTGCTTCACTGGAGCGAGGGCGCGGAGGTTGTTGGGGTACCCGTACGTGTGTGCGATCACGGATGCACCACTGCTTTGAGGTGCTGGACTTGATCGTGCTGGACCGGCTGGACCAGACGGACTTCATCACGATCTTGAGTTCGGCAAGCGTTCGTCTACATCATCCACGATGTACAACCTCGTTAACGCTATTCGGTCTTCGAGGGTATGTATTCTATGGATGTATATCCACCCGTTGCTTGTATCTAGTAGATAGATCTTGGTACTTAGATGTTACCATCGTAGGAATTTTTTTGTTTTCTATGCTGCGAACCCTACAGTGGTATCAGAGCCGGATCTATGCGTAGATGCTTTGCACGGGTAGTACACATATGAGTATGTGGGCGATGATGATCATTTTATGCTTCTTAGTTGTACTTTGGATATTGGTGGCATAGTGGGATGAAGCGGCCCGGACAAACTTTACATGTCCTCGCACATGAGACCTGTTCCACGCTTGACATGCAACTAGTTTTGCATAAGTGGCTAGCGGGTGTCTGTCTCTCCTACTATAGTCAATATCTAATTTGCAATGAGTTGTCAATAATTTGGTTATCCTCGTTGTGGTTCATGTTCGTAGGTAAGAACGGTTCTATCTTCGAAAGCCCTAAGCCACGTAAAACTTGTAATGGATAAATTAGAGGCGTCTAGTTTAGATTGTTGCTGGGCTAGTGTTATGATATGGTGATGTTGTAAGTAGAATTATGAGATGATACTCTTACAACACGCATAACGTGTAAACTCCATAGACCTTGGATTTACACATAAAGGTATGATAGTGATCATACCATGGTGCACATGATAGAGATCATATGCGGGAACCATATCATTCCACTAATAAACATGTGATGTTTGATAGCATCTTATATTGCTTGTTTGGCGTTTTATTAGCATAATAAGATGATCCCCCATTTAGATATCAAGATAAAAATGTGTTCTTCCTTAAGTATGCACCGACAATGTTTCGTCGCTTCAAGACATCACATGATGATCGGGTGTACTTGAATCCACAAGCATATCTCGGGTGTAAGACAGTTACACACAAGAATACTAAGGTTCTTACTTGGCGAGCCTAGCATGTACAGACATGGCCTCGGAACACGGACCGAAAGGTTAAGCATGAGTCATATAGTAGATATGATGCCCATTTGATGCTTGCCTTTGAAGCTACACCAACTCACATGATGATCGGACTTGGTGTAGTGGATTTGGTTCATGTAATCACCAAAAAGACACGAGGGATGTCGTTTTTGAGTGAGAGTTCATTTGTAATTTGGATTAGTAGAACTCAATTTATCATAAATTAAATCAAAGTGAATTTGCATAATTTGTTGTAGTCATTGGCATTCGTTCACCACCTTATGCATAGTTGTAATTGAGATAATAGAACTATAGAATTCTGGATATACACTTTACGAACTGGTATCGTATTGTGTTGAGTGTCAATCTAAAGTTTAAAGTCCTATTGCAAACTTTCAGCAAACTCTATTTACTCTGTGAAATTTAATAGTTGGTATTAAATCGAGAGTAACAATTCCAGTGTTAGTATCTTAAGTATCATGTTTGCCTCCATGATTCTTGATTGTTTTAGTATCAAGTTTATCTAGGAGCTGAAAGAATTGTTTCAGAAACCATCATGTGTGGCAGATATAACAATATCTGAAACAATGTTTTAGTTTCAATATGATAGAGTATAATATATGTTCTCATATTGGATGAGAATTTACAAAGGTTGGAGATGCTAGACATCCTAATCATCCAAAAGGGTTTTGGAAAGCAACATTATACTCACGGTTCTCCTTATAAGCTACAATAGCTTGATCATGAAAGTCATCATGATAAGGATGAATAGAAGATGTATGTAAAGTGTTTACTACACTAAAAGATTACTAAAGAATGGATTTTGAAAGAACGCCGATCATTTGATGATGGTGATCTACTTCAAAGTGCAAGTCCAAAGGTATTATTATTTGAATATACACGCTTTGGACTATGTGTCATGTATATGGCGCCACTTTTGATGTTGATAGATTCTTTTAAAAAGGAAAATGAAATGATGAAAGAGAATCTATAAAATATGTTTGGCAGAAAAGAAAAGATTGGAAATATCCAATTTAGGTATATAGATGATATACAGGTTATGGTTGTATTCTTTGCTTGTTAAATAATGTGGTTCTTGGGTATTGGATACCGAATTGGTTGGTATGAAATTTCATACGGAACGACGCAATTCATGAACCATAATGTCCTAAGTAACTAGCAAGAGAATATGTGATGATGTTCATCGAAAACAAACAGACCGTTGTTTGTATTTCTCGTTGACATCAAAGCTTGACTTCAAGATTTGTTTTAATAATTGTTATTTAAATCAGGTATTATGAGAAAAAAGGTTGTTCAAATAATTACCATATTCCATATTAGATGGATGATTTACAAATCTAATTGGAGAGATCACATCCATAAAACCTAAGGCTAAAATGTCAGAAGACAAATGATTGAAAGATCACTTACGAAGTGACATCGCCGTTTAAATTATATTGGAAAGAAAACATGAAGAATCTCAATATTCATGGATTTTTGGAGTCTTTGATTTGATCAAGTGACGCTTGTGAGACTTTCCTCGGGATAATTAAAAACTTCGTTCAAAGGCCAAAGAAGAACGAACGATTAAAATATTGGAATTTATACATATCGATGTATGTAGTCCATTATTTATAGGCATAAGCGATGGGTTTCAACTTCATATACTTTCTCCGGAAATTTGAGTGAATGTTATGAAATATTTGAAAATGTTTCAAAGACTTTCAAGATGAAGTGGAAAATCCTTGTAACAAGAAAATAAATGGTTTATGATTTTATCATAAGGGATTTATTTGAGTTACAAGTGTAACAAGAAAATAAATGAATTATGATTTTATCATAAAGGGATTTATTTGAGTTGCAAGTTTAGCAAAACACCTAGATTTACATCTCCCGAAACACCATAGGAGTATGGAGTGTTTGAGATTTGTAATGAAACCTTGTTTGACATGGTTGGATCAAAGGTATTATTTATAAAACTTCCATTATGTTTTTAAAAGATTAAAAGCTTTAGAGACTTCCACTTTTACACTGAAAAGAGCTCCATCTTGATCCGTTGAAATGACACCATATGAGTTATGGTTTGGGGTAAAACCCAAGTTGTCATTTCTTAAATTTTGGTATGCTAAACATAAGTAAGATGTTTACAACCAAAGTAGGATGAGCATGTCTTTGTAGGTTATTTCGAATAAAAATTGGTTATTCCTCCATAACACCGAGGACAAAAGGGTTTGTCGCTTGAAACGTGAAGTTTCTTGAAAAAGGATTTTTTTTCATAAAAGTTAAGTGGGAGGACAATAGAACTTTGATAAGGTTAACGAACCTTAGCTAAATGTGCTGAGTTGCGCAGCGCCGGAAATCGTTCCGGAGGCTGCCATAATGCTCATAGATTATGCGCCTCAAAGATTGCGGTCACGGAGGTCTAAAGTTCCTATTGAACCAAGAAGGTAGGATAAACAATCAAATGATTGAGATTGGAGAGTAAATCATTATTGTTTGACAATGATGAACCGACTAAAAAGAAGCGATGATGGGCCCTGACTCCGTCAAATGGCTTGAAGCCATAAAATCCGTGATAGTTCCATACACGAGAAATCAAGTTTTGAACTTGGAAGACCCTCCGGAAAGGTGTAAAAACCTATCGGTCGTATTTGGATCTATAAAGAAACAGACATGGATGTTTTACATCTATGAAATAGTTGACATATCGGTAAAGTATTTTACGACAATGTTCAAGGAGTTGACTATGACAAGATTTGATCTTTCATAGCGATATTTAGTCTGGACGGATTAAAATAGCAACCACTACATATAATTTGGTATATTGTAGATGAATAAACAAAACAAAGTTCTTTTAATAGAATGGTTACCTAGGACGTGTACATGACACGATCCAAAGGGTTTTGTTAATTCAAAGGATGCTAAAAAGGGGCATGCAAACTTCAGTTGTTGAAGTAAGCATCGCAGAGTTGGAATCTTCACCGTGATGAAAAAGAGTTTTTATCAGGAGACGATGAAGATGCTTGCATTTGCAAGAAATTAAGTGGGAGCGCTAAGACATATTTCTAATACATTATGTGGAGGACATCTTGTTGATTATAAATGATGTATATTTTATTGACAAAGGTTAAGAATTTCATTTCGATGAAATACTTAGGCAAAACCCGAATATTTAGCATGAATGTCTATAGTGGATAGACTGTGACGCTAATATGGTTGTGCCAAACGTACATATATGAGATATTGAAGGAGTTCAATATAGAAACAACAAGAAACGGTTCTTGTCGCATGGAAAAGAATTGAATCAAGATTCAAGTGTATTGACACTTGATAAGTGAAACAAGATTCAAGTGCTTTGACACTTGATGAGTGAAATCACGAGAATGTTTTGATCAATCAAACCATGATATGTACACATCCAGATATGTCCTATGCTCTAAGTGTTGTGAGCATATACCAGAATGAATCATAAAATGATCATTGGACGATAGTAAGGATATTCTTATGATCTCTTGGAAGAACTAAGAATATATTTGTGTAGAGGTGACAAACAATTACAAATAGTTCATTGTAAAGAGTTACATTGATACTAGTTTTGTCACAAGATACAAATTAAGTTTATCTCAATTTAAACTATGGGTGGCACAATGTAATGGAAAGGAGATTCCATGATGGATTTGGATGAAATCCATAGTTAAGACATTGTGACGAATACTACAACAAAAGGCTAAGTATATGACTGCTGTAGTAGCAGTAAAGGAGGGAATTTGTGTCAAGTAGTTTGTTATCAAACTAAGGTGTGGTTCACAATGGGCTAACACTAAAGATATATTGTATGACAATAGTATCGACATGTTTTAACCCCAAGGAACTAAAGGTCTCACCAAAAGACCAAATTTATACAATGCCATCTCATTGAAGAATGAGTGACGCGTGAAGACGCAAAGACATGCAAATACACACGGACCTGAAAGTGTCAGATCTGTAGATTATGTTAACCACTTGCAGTTGCGTATTTGGAACACCAGAAAGCCATAGGTGTTCAATACACAAAGTTTTCAAACTAGATTATTGTCTCTAGTGCAAGTGGGAGACTGAAGGGAATATGCCCGAGAGGCAATAATAAAGTAGTTATTATCGTATTCCTTATTTATGATAAATGTTTATTTTGCATGCTATAATTGTATTAATACGGAAACGTCAATACATGGGTGTTTAATAAACAAAAAGGAAGTTCCTAGTTATGCCTCTCTTATAAACTAGCTCGTTGATTAACAAGATGATCAAAGTTTCCTGACCATGGACATTGGATGTTGTTAATAATGAGGTCACAACATTAGTGTAATGATGTGATGAACATTCATCTAAAGTATAGCATTATGATCAAAGTCATTGAGTTTATATTGCTATAACAACTTACAAAGTGATCCTAATCCTTAGACCATGAGATCATGTCAATCACTAACACCGGAAGAGTTTCTCGATGACATCAAACGTCACACCGTAACTGGGTGATTATAAAGATGGCTTCAGAACTACTAAAGTGTTATGTTGAGACCCATGGATCGAGAGTGTAATTTGTTCATCCCGATGACGGATAGATATGCTCTGGGCCCTCTCGGTGATATCACATTGATTAGCTTGCAAGCAAGTGATTTGATCACTAGAATGTTATATCACGGGAACGAGAAAAGAGTGCATGTCGGTAACGAGATCAAACTAGGTATGGAGATACCGATGATCGAATCTCGGACATGTAATATATTGTGAAACAAAGGGATTAAGATACTAGCGTAAAAGGTTCACACGATCACAGAAGTCATCGTTGAATGTGTGGGAGTCAGTACGGATCTCCAGGTCCCGCTGCTGATTATTGATCGGAGAGGGGTCTCGATCATGTCTGCATTATTCACGAACCGTATGGTGACACACTTAAGGGATACCGACACCATTCGGAGCAATTGATATGCCAGAGAAAGAAAAAGGAAAGCGCAGGAATTTATTTCACTAGACACCGAAACTGTTTCGGTTGAAATTGCTGAAACTGGTTCTGCATGTGAAATTGAAATGTTGTAAGGGGTTTTATGTGAATGTTTGTTAATTAAAGTAATTAACAAAATTCTGAATAAATAAATAAAAGAGTTTTATTTAAATGAGAGCTTGCACTAAATTTGGTGGAAATTTAATGCATGTGAGTGGATTTTTGAGTGGAGGCTTTTTTAATGGGAGTGGAGGCTTTTCATTTTGAGTGGGAGCTCCACCCACATGAATGTGGAAGAGGTGGGGGCAGCCCCCATGGCTGGGAGCCATGCCCCTTGGGTGCCCCCCTCTCCCCTATAAAAGGCCCCCCTCTCCTGCTCTCAAAACACACCTCCTCGCGAAGGATCTCTCTCCCCCTTTTAGAATTTCCCCATGGTCTCGGATCAACGAGATACATGTTCCCGGTGGATTTTTCTGGAAGGATTTGTTGCTTCCGCTGCTTCGCTGGAGCGAGAGCGCGGAGGTTGTTGGGGTACCTGTACGTGTGTGCGATCACGGATGCACCACTGCTTTGAGGTGCTGGACTTGATCGTGCTAGACCGGCTAGACCAGACGGACTTCATCACGATCTTGAGATCGGCAAGCGTTCGTCTACATCATCCATGAGTACAACCTCGCTAACGCTATTCGGTCTTCGAGGGTATGTATTCTATGGATGTATATCCACCCGTTGCTTGTATCTAGTAGATAGATCTTGGTACTTAGATGTTCCCATCATAGGAATTTTTTTTGTTTTCTATGCTGCGAACCCTACACTGGATCCTTAGGCATCACCACATAACTGGCCATAGTGTTGTCCCTGCTCTTGCACACCATCTTGTTTACACAGATTGGATGCCTATTTATAGATTAAGCAGCACGACATATTGTCAACACTCACGACATAATGTCGACGCTCACCCCTATCATTAGTGTTGCCACCTATCGTAATAGTGTCGCCACTCACTGGCATAGTGCCACCACCCATCAAAATAGTGTGGCCACCCATGTTTAGTCCCGGTTGGTTTCTCCAAACGGGACTAAACATGAACCTTCAGTCCTGGTTGGAGACACCATTCGGGACTAAACATGCTCACGCCAGCCCCATCCTGCTGCAACCTATTAAGTCCCGGTTGGAGAAACCATCCCGGCATAAGAAATTCAAAAATGGTCCGAACAATGTAAATCCTTCGTGTGGTGTCATATTATGTGACATGGTTGCAAGGAAAAATACCAAACTTGGTATATTGATTATGTCTCGAAAAAATCTTCACAGAATGACCTATCATGTTCGAGGTTTCATGGCTTTCGGTCCAAATGACCAATGTTATGTGCAGAATCACGACATAGTTTGGATACGGTCCCCATATTATGCATGCATGTGTACCTTGGGATGGTGAACAATGTTGCAGGAGGAAGTTTTCCTTTTTGTCACACGAAAACGCCATTTTCCATTTTCTAAGCGCAAAAAACGGGGTGTTTTGTGAAGCAACCACCAAAATGTTGTTTAAAAATGCTACCACCCCATTTTTCTAAAATACTAGACCACCTTACATGGATGATCTTCCAACCGGGAGATCTCAAACCTTCTCGTCCTTCTCGGGTAAAAAATACAAATATCTGCCGAATCGGTAGGAAGTGGGTCCGGTTTGAACTACAGGTACATGATCTAACGCTCGTGATTTTTTGAAAAAAATCATTTTTAGACTCACAATATGTTGTTTCTTCAGAGATCCAATGCAAGTTCTAATGAGTCTCATCCCCTATATTCTTGCCCACCGGTTTGACCATAGTTTGAATTTGGAAAAATTCGAAACATGCATAAGAAATTCAAAAATGGCTCGAACAATGTAAATCCTCCGCGTGGTGTCATATTTTGTGACATAGTTTCAAGTAAAAATACCAAACTTGGTATATTGATTATGTCTCAAAAAAACCTTCCCAAAATGACCTATCATGTTCGAGGTTTCATGGCTTTCAGTCCAAATGACCAATGTTATATGAAGAATCGCAGCATAGTTTGTGATACTGTGCTCATATTATTCATGCATGTGGACCTTGGGATGGGGAACAATGTTGTAGGAGGAAGTTTTCCTTTTCGTCGCATGGAAAAGCCATTTTCCATTTTCCGAGCATAAAAATAAGGTGTTTTGTTAAGCAACCACCAAAATGCTACCACCCCATTTTTCTAAAATACTATACCACCGTACATGGACGATCTCCCAACGAAGATATATCAAACCTTTCCGTCCTTCCCGGGTGAAGAAGACAAATATCTGTCGAATCGGTAGGAAGTGGGTCCAGTTTGAAGTATAGGTACATGATCTAACACTCTTGATTTTTTGAAAAAATCATTTTTAGACTCACAATATGTTGTTTATTCAGAGATCCAATGTAAGTTATAACGAGTATCATCTCCTATCTTCATGCCCGCCGTTTTGACCATAGTTTGAAATGGGAAAATTCAAAACAGGCAAAAGATATTCAAAAAAGGTCCGAGCAATGTAAATCCTTTGCATGGTGTCATATTATGTGACATAGTTGCAAGGAAAAATATGAATTTTCACATATTGATTATGTCTCTAAAAAACCTTCACTAAAAGACCTATCATGTTCGAGGTTTCATGGCTTTCGGTCCAAATGACCAATGTTATGTCCATAATCGCGGCAGAGTTTGTGATACTGTCCCCATATTATGCATGCATGTGAAACTTGGGATGGTGAACAATGTTGCAGGAGGAAGTTTTCCTTTTTGTCACAAGGAAACACCATTTTCCATTTTCTGAGCGCAAAAAACGGGGCGTTTTGTGAAGCAACCATCAAAATGTTGTTTAAAAATGCTACCACCCCATTTTCTAAAATAATAGACCACCTTACATGGACGATCTCCCAACCGGGAGATCTCAAACCTTTTCTTCCTTCCTGAGTGAAAAATACAAATGTCTACCGAATCGGTAGGAAGTGGGTCCGGTTTGAACTACAGGTACATGATCTAATGCTCGTGATTTTTTGAAAAAAATCATTTTTAGACTCACAATATGTTGTTTCTTTAGAGATCCAATGCAAGTTCTCACGAGTCTCATCCCCAATCTTCATGCCCTCCGTTTTGACCATAGTTTAAAATGGGAAAAATTCGAAACGGGCATAAGAAATTCAAAATGGTTAATAGTTTATTCATATTTAATTGAAAATGGTTAATAGTTTAAATATTTACAATAATTATTTTAGAAAAATAAAATGGTTTTGAATTAGTTTTTCAAATTCAAACACTTTTTATGTTTAAAGTTTTTTAAGATTCCAAAACATGCAAAAAATTAGTTAATTCGGTTTTAATTGAAATTGGTTAATAATTTAAATATTAACAATAATTATTTTAGAAAACATAAAATGGTTTTGAATTAATTATTCAAATTCAAACACTTTTTATGTTTAAAGTTTTTTAAGATTCCAAAATATGCAAAAAATATTAGTTAATTCGTTTTTAATTAAAAATGGTTAATAGTTTAAATATACAATAATTATTTTAGAAAAAATAAAATGGTTGTGAATTAGTTATTCAAATTCAAACACTTTTCTTGTTTAATGTTTTTTAAGATTCCAAAATATGCAAAAAATGGTTAATTCATTTTTATTTGAAAATGGTTAGTCGTTTAAATAGTTACAATAATTATTTTCGAAAAAATAAAATGGTTTTGAATTAGTTATTAAAATTCAAACACTTTTCATGTTTAATGTTTTTTAAGATTCTAACATATGCAAAAAAATAGGTTAATTCATATTTAATTGTAAATGGTTAATAGTTTAAATAATTACAATAATTATTTAAAAAAAAAGAAAATGGTTTTGAATTAGTTATTCAAATTCAAACACTTTTTATGTTTAATGTTTTTAAGATTCCAAAATATGCAACATATATTAGTTAATTCATTTTTAATTGAAATTGGTTACTAGTTTAAATAGTTACAATATTTATTTTAGAAAACAAAAAATTATTTGAATTGGTTATTCAAATTCAAACACTTTTTATGTTTAAAGTTTTTTAAGATTCCAAAATATGCAAAAAAATAGTTAATTCATTTTTAGTTAAAAATGGTTAGTAGTTTAAATAGTAACAATTATTATTTTTGAAAAAGAAAATGGGTTTGAATTAGTTATGCAAATTCAAACACTTTTCAAATTATGTTTTTTAAGATTCCAAAATATGGAAAAAAATATTGGTTAATTCATTTTTAATTGAAAATGGTTAATTGTTTAAATAGTTAAATAATTATTTTAGAAAACGTAAAATGGTTTTGAATTAGTTATTCAAATTCAAACACTTTTCATGTTTAATGTTTTTTAAGATTCCAAC
Source organism: Avena sativa (assembly GCA_916181665.1). Classification (NCBI taxonomy): domain Eukaryota; kingdom Viridiplantae; phylum Streptophyta; class Magnoliopsida; order Poales; family Poaceae; genus Avena; species Avena sativa. The sequence continues at coordinate 424,081,369 of OV702293.1, forward strand.
ATATGCAAAAAAATTAGGTTAAATCATATTTAATTGTAAATGGTTAATAGTTTAAATAATTACAATAATTATGTTAGAAAAAATAAAATGGTTTTGAATTAGTTATTCAAATTCAAACACTTTTTATGTTTAATGTTTTTAAGATTCCAAAATATGCAAAATATATTAGTTAATTCTTTTTTAATTGAAATTGGTTACTAGTTTAAATAGTTACAATAATTATTTTAGAAAACAAAAAATTGTTTTGAATTGGTTATTCAAATTCAAACACTTTTTATGTTTAAAGTTTTTTAAGATTCCAAAATATGCAAAAAAAAATAGTTAATTCATTTTTAGTTAAAAATGGTTAGTTGTTTAAATAGTAACAATCATCATTTTTGAAAAAAGAAAATGGTTTTGAATTAGTTATGCAAATTCAAACACTTTTCATGTTTATGTTTTTTAAGATTCCAAATATGCAAACAAATATTGGTTAATTCATTTTAATTGAAAATGGTTAATAGTTTAAATAGTTAAATAATTATTTTAGAAAAAAGAAAATGGTTTTGAATTAGTTATTCAAATTCAAACACTTTTCATGTTTAATGTTTTTTAAGATTCCAAAATATGCGAAAAAATATTAGGTTAGTTCATTTTTAATTGAAAATGGTTAATAGTTTAAATAGTTACAATAATTATTTTAGAAAAAATAAAATGATTTTGAATTAGTTATTCAAATTCAAACACTTGTTATGTTTAAAGTTTTTTAAGATTCCAAAATATGCAAAAAAATATTAGTTAATTTATTTTTAATTGAAAATGGTTAATAGTTTAAATAGTTACAATAATTATTTTAGAAAACATAAAATGGTTTTGAATTGGTTATTCACAGTCAAACACTTTTTATGTTTAAAGTTTTTTAAGATTCGAAAATATGCAAAAAAAATAGTTAATTCATTTTTAGTTAAAAATGGTTAGTAGTTTAAATAGTAACAATCATCATTTTTGAAAAAAGAAAATGGTTTTGAATTAGTTATGCAAATTCAAACACTTTTCATGTTTATGTTTTTTAAGATTCCAAAATATTCAAACAAATATTGTTTAATTCATTTTTAATTGAAAATGGTTAATAGTTTAAATAGTTAAATAATTATTTTAGAAAAAAGAAAATGGTTTGGAATTAGTTATTCAAACACTTTTCATGTTTAATGTTTTTTAAGATTCCAAAATATGCGAAAAAAATATTAGGTTAGTTCATTTTTAATTGAAAATGGTTAATAGTTTAAATAGTTACAATAATTATTTTAGAAAATAGAAAATGGTTTTGAATTAGTTATTAAAATTCAAACACTTGTTATGTTTAAAGTTTTTTAAGATTCCAAAATATGCAAAAAAATATTAGTTAATTTATATTTAATTGAAAATGGTTAATAGTTTAAATAGTTACAATAATTATTTTAGAAAACAGAAAATGGTTTTGAATTGGTTATTCACAGTCAAACACTTTTTATGTTTAAAGTTTTTTAAGATTCCAAATGATTTACAATTTAAAAACCATTACAAATTTAAACTCCTAAATAAAAAATAAGGCAGGAACGTGGACTAAAAAGTTGATTTTTTTTAAACAGGCCCTTTAGTCCCGGTTGGTGATTCCACGGGATTTTTTTTGAAAGCATGTATTAGGGTTATATTTAAAGTGATGTTGTCATGAAACCACGACACCCTCGACCTCAAATCTCGTCTACCTAACCTCCTAGATTAGCCGCTTCGACTCATCCTCTTTTCCCCTTTTGTAGAAAATATGGAACCACATGACAGAGAGGAAGAAAAGGAAAAGTTGATCCAGGGTATGATCAGCGGGGAAGAAATCGATGTCTCGATGTTTCTGAACAACTCCGGTGAGGGTGGTTCTCTTCTCGCCGGAAGAGACGACTTCGGTGAGGAAGAAGCCGACAACTTCGGTAAGGGAGAAGGCGACAGCTTCGGTGGAACATTAACTATTACAAACGCTAGCGAGGTGCATATAAATATTAATTAATCAATCATCTGCTGTCTATATAAATATATTAATGCTCTTTCTTCTTTTTGCCCTCCGGATCGAGCAAATCTTCTGCAAAGAGCAAACGAGATGCAGCCAAAAAGTTCGAAGACCATGAAATGTATAGGATCGAAGAAGTCGCTGATGACGGCGAAACAACGACTCCCATTCACGTTAAAAAAATTTGTAGCGCAATGCAGAGTTATTGTTAGGGACTTCATCTCGATCACCGTTCGAGAATGGTATAGGCCAAAGGAGGCAGGAGTATCATATGTCGGCGACAAAGCAAAAGATATACTTTGGAGGAGGCTCATGGTTAATTTCACCCTACCGACGGTAGAGGTGGATCCAAATGCGGATAATCCAGATGAGGAGGCACAACAATATGAGGATGCCATGAAGGAAAAGGTCAAGGAGTGGGCTCTTAAGAAAATGGCCCAGCAATTCACCAACTAGAAGAAAAGATTGCACCTTGACTTTATCGTGAAAGAGAAGACTTCAGATTTCAAGGGAGCATATGAGAAGATAAAAGACCACTGGGATGAGTTTGTGTTGTACAAGAAATCGGAGGTAGCTAAGAAGAGGTCCAAAATGAATAAAAATGCTGCTAACTAATGACCCACAAGTATAGGGGATTGCAACAGTCTTCGAGGGTAGTATAACCCAATTTATTGATTCGACATAAGGGGAGACAAAGTACACTTATAAGCCTTAACAACTGAGTTGTCAATTCAGCTGCACCTGGAAATAGTCTTGCTCACAGAAGTTTATCAGTAGCAACGGTTTTGTAGTAGGAATAGCAAAGTAACAGCATCAGTAAAACAAAGGCATTAGTAACAATAGTAGCAAACAGTAGGATATGAGTGCGGTAGGCATAAGGATGGATGGACGGGCGTTGCATGGACAAGACTATTCATGTAACTTCAAGATCTAGGGCATTTGCAGATAAATAAGATAAAGCATCCAAGTACTAAATAATCATAGGCATGTGTTCCATATATAGTCATACGTGCTCGCAATGAGAACTTGCACAACATCTTTTGTCCTGCCAGCCCATTGCAGCGGGGCCTCAAGGGAATCTACTGGCAATTAAGGTGCTCCTTTTAATAGAGCACCGGAGCAAAGTCTTAGCACTCCGTGAACATATGTGATCCTCATATCACAGCCATCTCCTTCGGCTGTCCCAATTTCTGTCACTTCGGGGCCTTTGGTTCCGGACAATAATATGTGTACACAACTTGCAGATAACATCACAAACAATACTATCATCATGAATCAATAATAAGTTCAGATCTGAGATCATGGCATTCGGGCCCTAGTGACAAGCATTAAGCACAACAAGTTACAACAAAGTCAAATTGCACTAATAAAGATACTAGGCACCATGCCCTAACAATCTTATTCGATTACATGATAGATCTCATCAAATCCCTACCATCCCCATAGCCTACAGCGGGGGATTACTCACTCATCGATGGGGGAAACATGGATGGTTGATGGAGAGGCATCGGTGATGATGATGGCGATGATCTCCTCCAAATCCCCGTCCCGGCAGGGTGCCAGAACAGAGTTTCTCGTTCCGAATCACGGTTTCTGGAGGTGGCGGCGCAGCGGAACTCTATCTCGAAAAACGTCGACCCCCCTGTGGCATCCCGCAAAAACCACTACTAGAAAATCGCGTTGTTTTTGTGCATTGCATCATCATGACTGCATGCTCATGTCATCATGCCACATTGCATTTGAGCATCGTCATGTCGTCTTGCATTTATTTGCATAAAACTATTTCGAAAAAAAACCTGTTTTTGTTTTCTAAACGCCCCGTCTTGAATTCAAATTAAAACCCGGGTCTCCGGAATATTTTGTTTTGTCTACCCGCGGTTTGCAAAAGCCCCGTTGTAAATAAATAAAATGTTTAATTATTTTTGGGGGGCAGCCGTACCGGGCCGATCCGACCCAGTCGGCCACCCCCAGTACAAAACAGCCTATCCAGACCTTTTCCTACCCAGTCCTATTCTACCCACCCTTCAGCCACCTCACCCCACCCAATAGCCTGCCGCCACCTCACCACTCCCTTCCCCCTATCCTATCCCAGCCCGCCACCTCATCCTACCCCACCTCTCTCACCCCCCACTCCCCACACCTCACCCGCTGGCCCCACCCACACCACAGCACTCACACGCAACACACACACAAGCACACACGCCCAACACGCTGCCACCCCTGGACCCACTCCCTGGCCCCACCATCCCGATCCCCAATCCCCATCGCGCCCGCGTCCCCAACCTCTCTCTCCCCGTCCTCCTTCAGCCACAGCCCGCCGCCGGCCTCACCCTCGCCCGCTGTCGCCCCCACCGCGCCTGGCCCACCTGCCTTCCCTCCCCGCTCCTCCCACCTCTCCCCGTGTTCCCTCCACGCGACCTTCCTCCTCTCTGCCTCGCCTGGCTCCTCCCTGGCGTCGCCGCCACCCTCATCCTCCCGGCCCGCACGCCTCCTCCCCGCCTCTCTCCAGCACCGCCCGGAGGCCGCAGCCCTCCCCGCCTCCGTCAGCAGGCCCTGCGGCCTAGCGCCACCCGGCCGCCCCCGTCCCTCCTCGATCCCCACCTCCCCGCGCTCGCCACCCCTCTCCCACGGTACCCCGACCTCCTTCGCCGACCCGCCGCTCCTCTCCTGAGCACCCGCCGCCGCCCGGGACCGCGAGCCCCGCCTCCCTCAACCACCGACCCAAGCCGCCTCTCCGTCCGCCCTCTTCTGCCGTCCTCGGCCCTCCTCCTCGCCTCCTGCGCCGAGCCCGACCCCGCCGGCTGGCCTCCCTCCGGCCGCCGCCGGACCCCTCCGCCATCCTCCTCGCCTTCACCCTGGTCGAGCTCGCCGGCGTCTCCTCTCGGCTCAAGCGCGCCCCGCCGCCGTCTCCCTGTTGTTGCCCTCCCAGACATCGCCGAGTGCGTCACCCCCTCTGTTGCTTCTGCCCCGCCTGTTGTTGATCATATTCCTACCCATACGTTTTGTTAGGTGTCCATCTGGCCAAGTTCAGATGATGGACGCATGTGTGTTCATGTGTCGTGGAAAACATGGCGAGACAGTGTAGAGGGGATGCCCGTGTGAGATTGTTGGATGCCACCCGGATGACCCCGACGAGAATCGTCCCCATGCCGAGATCTTTCGAAGATGATTCGATAAAAGTCCGATGCGACAAGATCTTCCCGTTGACAAGGCCACCGACAAGATCTTCGACATGCGTCGCCGTACTCGAAGGCCACTCCGCGGACCCGGCGACCACACATGTGTCAAGACCTTCGTCCCGGATGCGAAGTCGAGAACCCGAACGCCAAGATCGCCGATGCGAACACGCCAAGTTCGTCTATCCCGGACACCGTGCGACAAGATCTACTTCACGGATCCGAAGACCCCGGTACCTGATCCACCCAAGTCCGACATCGACAAACGAAGACGGAACCATCAAGACCTTCGTCACGGAACGCCGAGATCTGCTACCCGAACCGAAAGAACGCCAAGATCGTCACGGGAACGACAAGTACTTCCCCCCCGGACGCCAAAACCGACCCGAGATGCGACCCGACAAGATCTTCGTGACGACAAGATCGACCCTGACCAGGGCGAATCCGATGCGCCCCGACACCGCACCAAGTCCTTCTTCGCGGAACGCAGATCTACCTCCGTTATCCGAGGATGATCCCGCCGAGACCGAACCCCAGATCCGAACCCTGAGACCGAACCCCGAACCCCTGGAACCAAGATCTTCCGAACCCTAATGTGATTCCCCTTTCCAAGACCCCTATTTTTATAATATATGACATATTACTTGTTGCATAAAATTAATCATGCTTGCATACATATTGTGGGGTGTTTGGGGGCCTTATGCCGATTCACCTAAATTAAACATGGAGACCATATGCGGGCTTTTCTAGTCTCATATTGGTCCCATTTAAATTTGTGTAGCGAACCGATTACATATTTTGCCTTGTTAAGACATCATTTAAAATGCGGGGTATCCAAATAACTTGAACCATCTAAATAATTGTCGGGACCCCGGTTCCGTTTAATATTGCCTAATTGCACCGCATATTTGCCATGTCATACATCATACATGCATTATGCCCGATCTTTTGCCGTAGTATTAAATAGTGCATCCGGTGTCTATTCTAGTGTTTTGGTTCTTCTCGGATAAGATCGATGAGTTGATGTGAGCTTCGCCCCGATCTTCGGATGAACCTTCGGCAATGTTTTCCAGGCGAGCATCCCTTCCCCTTCTACCTATTTTGCATTTTTAGTCTTTATTCCCTCCGGTTGATCTATTGCTATCTGTGTTGCGATGCTCTAGTTTTCGTACCCGTGATATCCCTTGCAGCCTTATATTGCCTTGGACACATCCTGTTACCTGTTGTTTGGTAGATAGTTGGACTTGCGCGTCGTAGTCGCTTGCTCAAGTGCTGTTGCGTGTCGTCCAGTACCACAGTTGTTGGAGAATTGCAGTGCGTTTAATGTTGGAGATGAGCATGGCTTTAATTACTGTTTAATAACTAAAATTGAAAGTAGGTAAATGCAGAGGCACCGGTGGGTGATAGACAATATTTGGTTTCCGACCGCTCACTGGTGTCCCGTAGGACCCCGAGTTCTTGACACCTGTTCCGAGATCGAGCGCGCTAACCACATGTGGGATGTGTGGGCACCCCATCGATTTAGTACCTGATTCCAAGTATTGTACTGGGGGCCACAACTAGTTTGAGGTTTTATTTACTATCCTGTACTTATGCCATGCTTTACTGCTTTATTTAAATTGTGCGAAGTACTGCACACTGTACTGTTTAGGATCAGGACACGTTTTCGCTGTATCGACAAGCCCAGTCATCTTTTCGGGTTCCCAGTCGTTTACAGCCGTCCACCCAAACCCTGAGTCCGTCTCGGAGACCGGCCGACTTCGTTGCGGGTAGACTTAGTGGGGTGGCCCCCATGTACTTGCTTTGGATCTAGGAAACGTCATGACTTAGGCCCCGCCGACATACCGATGGGTGTATGTTAATTGATCTGGCAAAAAGGGTCGAAGTGCGTGTGGATATCTCATGCTAATTGCGTGTGGATACTTTGGTGCACCCCTGCAGGGTTAAATCTTTTCGAAAAGCCGTGTCCGCGGTTATGGACGACTTGGAGCACAGTTCTCGATCATAGACAACTATAACTAAAGTTTACTGTTATAATTTGACTTGTATCCGATGTGACTAGTAATCAGCTCAACTGCAATGGAATGGCTAAATGAAAGTACCAACAACTGCTGGGTTTTTGGGATATCTCATGCTTATTGTATCTGACTAGTAAGTGTTGCAACTACAACGGAATGGTTAACTAAAACTGCCCACTGCTTATTAAATCAGGATGACTCATGCTATCTATATTTGACTAGTAATTGCCGCAACTATAACGGAATGAGTAAAACTGCCAACGGTGTGAGTTCCTCGGTTGACTTCCTCGTTTGGTCTCGAGGGGGAAACACCAGGATGGGTATGTTTGGTGGTAGTATCAGGTTGGTTTCGAATAGGTCTTTCTTATCCCTCTCTGATAGCCGCTATTTGTATCGAGTCTCTATAGGTTGATTAGTGCATGCTGCGCTACCGCTTCAGTCCACCATACCTATGTAGGCGAGGACCGCCGAATTCTAGTCTCGCCGTGTACTGGCCTCAGTACTGACGCTCCTCTTTTTCCTTTGCCCTTTGTCGGCACCCCTTTTGTTTTAGCAGGTTGAGATCACCGTCGTTAGCAGGGTTACCCTTCCGGCTTGGCCTGGGCAGGGTTATGGACGCCATTGGTTCTTCTTCAGGGCTCTTAGCCCCATTTGCATCTTGTCCGTAGTCGGACGCTCTATCGTTTTCAAGGTGTTTTGGATCTTTGTACGGTATATCTGTATTCTTGACTCATTGAGTCGCTGTTGTATATATATCTGTTCTGTGGGTCCCATCGAGGACTGTTGTGTAATGTTATTACTTCGTTTTCCACCCGCACGAAAGTGCCTGGTGGGCGTCCTTGAATCGTTTCTATGCGGGTTTGACGGGAAGCGCTAAAACTTGCATAGGGCCGATTCGAGGGTGTTACAGAGTGGTATCAGAGCTCAGCAGTTGCGATACCCCACAAGTCCAGCCTGTAGGATAACCTAGCTAACGGCCGAAGTAGAGTGTCAAAACTATTTTTGCAAAAATCGGTTGGATAGTTCTGATTAGGTCTAATTTTACTCCTTACCCTCTGCTGCTCTCCTCTTACCTCTGCGTGTTTTGAATCCACTCTCTTACCTTTATTCAAGTCCAGGATCTCTCGTGGTTGGGTTCCGTCGTACCTTCAGGGTTTTGCTTCCTCTTTTAGTAACGATGCTTCTACATCTGGTCTTCACGCTATCCGAGGAATCCTTCGTCTGGTGGACTTCTCTTTGTTCCTTCTCGTGCCTTCCGGTGTTTTCCGACGCGACGACATCATCTACGCTAGATCCGATGTAGAGTCTGCGTCACTCCTTTGTTTCTGAACCTCGATTGTCGAGATCTTCAGTCTGATTCCGAGAATGGGTGCACGCTTTTCTACTGATTGTGCAGAGTAATAGTTTGGGTGCGTGATGGATTGGCCCCATGCCGACTACCCCTTCTATTCGCTTTTGTACATTGAAGTGGATGAGAATGCATCGGTTCTCTCTTTCTATCGAAGTTAGAGGTGGCTTTATTTGTGGATACCTTTACCTTCGTCCTTTGTTTCCGGAGTGTTCTCACGACGATCACGGACAACGACCTCTTGTTAGTGGTGTCGCAAGGATCTACACGAAGCGAGAAGACGCAGATCGCCGACCTTCCTTCCGGTACCATGAGGCGGATCTCGAGGGCGAGATCCATTGTTAGTGGTGTCGAATTGTGGCATCCCGCAAAAACCACTACTAGAAAATCGCGTTGTTTTTGTGCATTGCATCATCATGACTACATGCTCATGTCATCATGCCACATTGCATTTGAGCATCGTCATGTCGTCTTGCATTTATTTGCATAAAACTATTTCGAAAAAAAACCTGTTTTTGTTTTCTAAACGTCCCGTCTTGAATTCAAATTAAAACCCGGGTCTCCGGAATATTTTGTTTTGTCTACCCGCGGTTTGCAAAAGCCCCGTTGTAAATAAATAAAATGTTTAATTATTTTTGGGGGGCAGCCGTACCGGGCCGATCCGACCCAGTCGGCCACCCCCAGTACAAAACAGCCTACCCAGACCTTTTCCTACCCAGTCCTATTCTACCCACCCTTCAGCCACCTCACCCCACCCAATAGCCTGCCGCCACCTCACCACTCCCTTCCCCTATCCTATCCCAGCCCGCCACCTCATCCTACCCCACCTCTCTCACCCCCCACTCCCCACACCTCACCCGCTGGCCCCACCCACACCACAGCACTCACACGCAACACACACACAAGCACACACGCCCAACACGCTGCCACCCCTGGACCCGCTCCCCTGGACCCACTCCCTGGCCCCACCATCCCGATCCCCAATCCCCATCGCGCCCGCGTCCCCAACCTCTCTCTCCCCGTCCTCCTTCAGCCACAGCCCGCCGCCGGCCTCACCCTCGCCCGCTGTCGCCCCCACCGCGCCTGGCCCACCTGCCTTCCCTCCCCGCTCCTCCCACCTCGCCCCGCGTTCCCTCCACGCGACCTTCCTCCTCTCTGCCTCGCCTGGCTCCTCCCTGGCGTCGCCGCCACCCTCATCCTCCCGGACTGCACGCCTCCTCCCCGCCTCTCTCCAGCACCGCCCGGAGGCCGCAGCCCTCCCCCGCCTCCGTCAGCAGGCCCTGCGGCCTAGCGCCACCCGGCCGCCCCCGTCCCTCCTCGATCCCCACCTCCCCGTGCTCGCCGCCCCTCTCCCACGGTACCCCGACCTCCGTCGCCGACCCGCCGCTCCTCTCCTGAGCACCTGCCGCCGCCCGGGACCGCGAGCCCCACCTCCCTCAACCACCGACCCAAGCCGCCTCTCCGTCCTCCCTCTTCTGCCGTCCTCGGCCCTCCTCCTCGCCTCCTGCGCCGAGCCCGACCCCGCCGGCTGGCCTCCCTCCGGCCGCCGCCGGACCCCTCCGCCATCCTCCTCGCCTTCACCCTGGTCGAGCTCGCCGGCGTCTCCTCTCGGCTCACGCGCGCCCCGCCGCCGTCTCCCTGTTGTCGCCCTCCCAGACATCGGCGAGTGCGTCACCCCCTCTGTTGCTTCTGCCCCGCTTGTTGTTGATCATATTCCTGCCCATACTATTTGTTAGGTGTCCATCGGGCCAAGTTCAGATGATGGACGCATGTGTGTTCATGTGTCGTGGAAAACATGGCGAGACAGTGTAGAGGGGATGCCCGTGTGAGATTGTTGGATGCCACCCGGATGACCCCGACGAGAATCGTCCCCATGCCGAGATCTTCCGAAGATGATTCGATAAAAGTCCGATGCGACAAGATCTTCCCGTTGACAAGGCCACCGACAAGATCTTCGACATGCGTCGCCATACTCGAAGGCCACTCCGCGGACCCGGCGACCACACATGCGTCAAGACCTTCGTCCCGGATGCGAAGTCGAGAACCCGAACGCCAAGATCGCCGATGCGAACACGCCAAGTTCGTCTACCCCGGACACCGTGCGACAAGATCTACTTCACGGATCCAAAGACCCCGGTACCCGATCCACCCAAGTCCGACATCGACAAACAAAGACGGAACCATCAAGACCTTCGTCACGGAACGCCGAGATCTGCTACCCGAACCGAAAGAACGCCAAGATCGTCACGGGAACGACAAGTACTTCCCCCCCGGACGCCAAAACCGACCCGAGATGCGACCTGACAAGATCTTCGTGAAGACAAGATCGACCCTGACCAGGGCGAATCCGATGCGCCCCGACGCCGCACCAAGTCCTTCTTCGCAGAACGCAGATCTACCTCCGTTATCCGAGGACGATCCCGCCGAGACCGAACCCCAGATCCGAACCCTGAGACCGAACCCCGAACCCCTGGAACCAAGATCTTCCGAACCCTAATGTGATTCCCCTTTCCAAGACCCCTATTTTTATAATATATGACATATTACTTGTTGCATAAAATTAATCATGCTTGCATACATATTGTGGGGTGTTTGGGGGCCTTATGCCGATTCACCTAAATTAAACATGGAGACCATATGCGGGCTTTTCTAGTCTCATATTGGTCCCATTTAAATTTGTGTAGCGAACCGATTACATATTTTGCCTTGTTAAGACATCATTTAAAATGCGGGGTATCCAAATAACTTGAACCATCTAAATAATTGTCGGGACCCCGGTTCCGTTTAATATTGCCTAATTGCACCGCATATTTGCCATGTCATACATCATACATGCATCATGCCCGATCTTTTGCCGTAGTATTAAATAGTGCATCCGGTGTCTATTCTAGTGTTTTGGTTCTTCTCGGATAAGATCGATGAGTTGATGTGAGCTTCGCCCCGATCTTCGGATGAACCTTCGGCAATGTTTTCCAGGCGATCATCCCTTCCCCTTCTACCTATTTTGCATTTTTAGTCTTTATTCCCTCCGGTTGATCTATTGCTATCTGTGTTGCGATGCTCTAGTTTTCGTACCCGTGATATCCCTTGCAGCCTTATATTGCCTTGGACACATCCTGTTACCTGTTGTTTGGTAGATAGTTGGACTTGCGCGTCGTAGTCGCTTGCTCAAGTGCTGTTGCGTGTCGTCCAGTACCACAGTTGTTGGAGAATTGCAGTGCGTTTAATGTTGGAGATGAGCATGGCTTTAATTACTGTTTAATAACTAAAATTGAAAGTAGGTAAATGCAGAGGCACCGGTGGGTGATAGACAATATTTGGTTTCCGACCGCTCACTGGTGTCCCGTAGGACCCCGAGTTCTTGACACCTGTTCCGAGATCGAGCGCGCTAACCACATGTGGGATGTGTGGGCACCCCATCGATTTAGTACCTGATTCCAAGTATTGTACTGGGGGCCACAACTAGTTTGAGGTTTTATTTACTATCCTGTACTTATGCCATGCTTTACTGCTTTATTTAAATTGTGCGAAGTACTGCACACTGTACTGTTTAGGATCGGGACACGTTTTCGCTGTATCGACAAGCCCAGTCATCTTTTCGGGTTCCCAGTCGTTTATAGCCGTCCACCCAAACCCTGAGTCCGTCTCGGAGACCGGTCGACTTCGTTGCGGGTAGACTTAGTGGGGTGGCCCCCATGTACTTGCTTTGGATCTAGGAAACGTCATGACTTAGGCCCCGCCGACATACCGATGGGTGTATGTTAATTGATCTGGCAAAAAGGGTCGAAGTGCGTGTGGATATCTCATGCTAATTGCGTGTGGATACTTTGGTGCACCCCTGCAGGGTTAAATCTTTTCGAAAAGCCGCGTCCGCGGTTATGGACGACTTGGAGCACAGTTCTCGATCATAGACAACTATAACTAAAGTTTACTGTTATAATTTGACTTGTATCCGATGTGACTAGTAATCAGCTCAACTGCAATGGAATGGCTAAATGAAAGTACCAACAACTGCTGGGTTTTTGGGATATCTCATGCTTATTGTATCTGACTAGTAAGTGTTGCAACTACAACGGAATGGTTAACTAAAACTGCCCACTGCTTATTAAATCAGGATGACTCATGCTATCTATATTTGACTAGTAATTGCCGCAACTATAACGGAATGAGTAAAACTGCCAACGGTGTGAGTTCCTCGGTTGACTTCCTCGTTTGGTCTCGAGGGGGAAACACCAGGATGGGTATGTTTGGTGGTAGTATCAGGTTGGTTTCGAATAGGTCTTTCTTATCCCTCTCTGATAGCCGCTATTTGTATCGAGTCTCTATAGGTTGATTAGTGCATGCTGCGCTGCCGCTTCAGTCCACCATACCTATGTAGGCGAGGACCGCCGAATTCTAGTCTCGCCGTGTACTAGCCTCAGTACTGACGCTCCTCTTTTTCCTTTGCCCTTTGTCGGCACCCCTTTTGTTTTAGCAGGTTGAGATCGCCGTCGTTAGCAGGGTTACCCTTCCGGCTTGGCCTGGGCAGGGTTATGGACGCCATTGGTTCTTCTTCAGGGCTCTTAGCCCCATTTGCATCTTGTCCGTAGTCGGACGCTCTATCGTTTTCAAGGTGTTTTGGATCTTTGTACGGTATATCTGTATTCTTGACTCATTGAGTCGCTGTTGTATATATATCTGTTCTGTGGGTCCCATCGAGGACTGTTGTGTAATGTTATTACTTCGTTTTCCACCCGCACGAAAGTGCCTGGTGGGTGTCCTTGAATCGTTTCTATGTGGGTTTGACGGGAAGCGCTAAAACTTGCATAGGGCCGATTCGAGGGTGTTACACCCCCCCCAGAGTTTTTAGGTCAGAAGGCTTTACGTAGGTGAAGAGGGAGGCCGAGGGGGTGCCCGAGGTGGCCACACCCCTCCCAGGCATGGCCTAGGCTAGCCCGCGCGGCCAGGGGATGTGGGCCCCTCGTGTCCCTCCTCCGTCTCATCTTCTGGCTCCATGAGTCTTCTGGTAAAATAGGAGTTTTGGCATATTTTTCGGGATTTTTCCTAAAAGTTGATTTTCTGCACAAAAACTAGACACCAAAGCAATTCTGCTAAAAACAGCGTCAGTCTGTGTTAGTTGTATCCAAATCACACAAGTTAGAGGAGAAACAATAGCAAAAGTGTTCAGGAAAGTAGATACGTTTTGGACGTATCAACTCCCCCCAAGCTTCGCTTATTGCTTGTCTTCAAGCAATTCAGTTGAAAATTGAGTGCGATAAAAGAAACTTTCACGAACACATTTGCTTCATGTAATGTATATATTCTCAGCACATGAGTAGATACTTAGACAATTCATAATAAGGAGTATGCAACTAAGTATACTTAAAAGTCATTGCAAGCTATGAAGATATTCTAACACAATAATAATAAGTAGCATGAAACATAAACATAAGCAACATTCCAATGCTCATAAGAAGGTATGATAAAGTGGTATCTCGCTTGCCTTTGATTGTAGAGCAAAACATAAATGCCAAGGCACCTCTGAAGTTCAAGTGAAGACTAGAAGTAGAGATATCAAAGATACAAGCATCAAAGTCATGACATAATTAACCAAGTTTTAATACAAGCACATTACACTAAGAATGACAACTATGCTCTCAAGAAGGTGCTCATAGAATAAGTGGTGACTCAACAAGGAAGTGAAAAGGTTTGAAAGGCTTCCAAATGCTGAAAGTATGGTACTCATTAGCTTTTAGCTCTCATTGCCCCTATCAGAGGCATCTTTAAGTGATTAGGTTTAAAGTGAGGTCCAATATGAGTTATATGCTTGACAGACCATAAACTGGAAATCTCATGTCCCTTGAGTACGAGGGCCGCTCCTCATGCTACTCAACTTTAGTTACCAGTAAGTTCTTGTCATAGTAATTACATGTGTATCATAGAGAACCACCGACAGGGTACCCCTTGCACATGATACAGGAGCTATCCCATATCAAAATAACAAGGCAAACAGACAATGAGCATCTCAGCAATCTTCTTATTTACCATGGGAAAAATGGTGCTTTTTTTTCTCTCTTTCCTCTTTTCTCATCTTTTTTTCTTATTTTTCTCAATCTCTTTTTTTATAAGAAGAATGCTTCATAGATTGCTCACTATGGTTATGCTGCAAGTTTCCACCATGATTAGGCAGAGGCTAGCGGCCCAGGCGTTTCTCTAACACATATACATAACTCCATGGACTTACAAGCTCCCCTTTTATTTCACACCGACGACAGCTATAAACAAAAGAGCATGATATCAACGGGATAATATTTACAGGTGTTGAAAGTGTTCCCCGTGACAGCACGGTTCTACTAACTCCCAGCCTATAATTTGCAAGCATATAACTTTCATGGACAGTCACAGTGGTTCAGGTTTATTAAGTGTAAGAAATTAAAGTGTGCCATCAAGTTCATGAGAGCTCTACTAACTAACTTTCTCATAACAAGCAAACACTTTATTTGGAAGAAAACGAGGCATAATAAATATGCACGGAATATCAAATGATGCTAATAGGTACATATGGTGGACATTTTTGGCAATATTGGTTTTGGGGAGTTGGAAACAAGAGTAGAGCTCATACTTAGTGCAGGTGAAGGCTAGCAATAGAGAGGGAGCGACAAACGAGAGAGCAATAACTGTCATAATCATGCTTGCAACAAAACAGAATTAATTATGGCATAAAAGTGATATAATAACTCTGAGGCATAATAAATCATCGAGGCTTAACTGACTTTTGTTCAGTCATATGCATGCGTGAGCATATGCCAAGTTGATTCAAATGAAACATTCAGAGGAGGATACCACAGTGTCATACCAAGTTATGAATAGAACAATGCAAGGAAACATTCATATGACATGCTACAAACTATTAGCAAGCTGGAGCTAATCATAAGAGAGCAAGAACTACTAAGCATCCATTAAAAACATACACCTTACATGAACAGACTAATCATGCCCACAATGATGAGTATATGTACAAAAATGAAGACAAATAGAGTTTATTACCAGCCTCTTACCACACCTCGAGTTGTCATTAATTATCATTATTGCCTTTCACTTGTGTGGCTTGAATAATAACATTAAACCAAACTCCACTGAGGACCGCTGAACCCTGCAACGAACTTCACAAAACCAAAGAAGAACAAAAAATATGTTTGGGTTTTCGATTTTTAAAGCAAGCACTCAAAGCAAAAACAAACAAAGCAAACTCTTTTTTGATTTTTCTTGAAGCAAACCAAAGCTAAAAAGCAAAGAAACAAACCAAGAGAAACAACAAAAATATTTTTGTTATTTTTGTGTTTTGGAAAGCAGAAACAAAAACAAAAAGAACGTGAAACATGGATATACAAAGTACCGACGAAACATGATATGTAGATGAGTGTGATGTTGGTATACCTCCCCCCAATCTTAGGATTTTGGCCTAAGTGGAGATCAATCAATAACGCGAGTAGTAACCCAAGCTGGTGGGTCATCGTAGGAATGATTATAATTAGGTCCTCACAATGAAGAAGAAGAACTGCCCCAATCATAGGAGGGCTGCTGGTATGAAGACTCTCCCATGTTGGAAGGCTGATCCGAACACTACTAGAAAAAATGTATTTTTTTGACAAATGCCTTTTTCATGTAATATAGCATATTTGTCACCGAAAATAGGTTGGTGAAAAATGTTGTCCGTCACGAGGTTTGTTACAGAAGCTCCATCATAGAATATCGGGCGTGACGATACGCAATTGGTTGTCATTATCAAACGCTAATCGTTGATAGTGGTAAATTTGTCATGCATCATGGTTGATAGGTGACAATCCTTTTTGTCAATCAATATAGTGATATTTGTCATTGTCATATGGAATGTGTAGATAGGAATAGTGAACTATGATGACGTGTAATCTTACATGTGGGTCCTATGATGCTGACGTGGGTGCTGATACGTGGGACCAATCGTGCTGATGTGGATGATGTCTTGTGGGTCCAGAGCATAGTGACGTGGCATTATGTCATATGGGCCCGCACATGATTTCAGATGTGGGCCCTAAAATTATGATAGGTGGGACCCACCATATTCTGACAGGTGGGACCAATGTGTTTATGCCATGTGGGTCCATAGGGAGGTGACGGTGTCACATTTTTGTCACAGCTGCTATAAATACAGATATGTTTAATTTTGTAATATTCTAGGAATATAAAGTGCGTAAGAATAAATCTTGAATGAAAGTATAGGAAAAATGGGAAATTAAATTATATATAGCAAATATTCGCACACATTGTTGGTAAATCTGACTAACAAATCAGTCTAGGACTGATAGGGCAATGTGTTAATTAAGACTTTAAAAATCTTGTTGAAATGATTTCTACAAGAAGCGCAGTGCATCAGGATGGAGGCGCGCTTGGTTGCTTGGATGTCCTTAATACGTAATTAAGAATTGCATCCATTTCTTGGTGCCTTTTCTCAACGGCAATATTCTTCTCTTCATGTGATTTCTTCAGAGCTTCAAGTTCTTCTTCCTGCTTCCATCGCATCTCCTCAAATATCTATTCCTGGGCTAGCATCCTTGCCTCCATCTCATGGCGGTACTTTTCAGTTGCTGCTACTGACTGCTGCTCCTGATCATCAAGTCTTTCTTCTAGCTCCCGAATGTGTGCTGTTGAAATCGAGTTCTTCCTGGAGCTAGATGCAATGCCCAATCTTGCGAGGAATGTGCTTGTGGACGAGGATGAAGAGCTTTTCTCCTTAAGAACTTGTTCAACAATCTGTGTATCAATATAGGTTGGCTCATCTTCTGCACGTGGTGCATTTTTTAAGCTCACCATTGCATCCTGCAAGTAAGATGCAATTAAATGTATGAGTCAATAAGAGTCGTAATTACTGCATGACAGTGCAGATATCAAGTATTTCTTACATAGGCAGTTTTTGCTTCTGTTTTCATCAAGGCATCCTTGTTTGTGTGGCTTATTCTATAAAACTCGATCAGAGAGGTTTCTTGATCCTTGATCTGATTTTTCTGCAATAATTAAAACATGCTGGACATTAGTTATGCACACTTCATATAAATGAAAAAATAAATATGATATGCAGATAGGTAGTGCATGCACTTACAATATGTTCATAGTTTGCAACGTAGCATCTAGATCCAGTGGTGTGTTTCTGTTTCACACCCTCATGGTTAATTTTATTATTTCCACACATGTCCTGCAGTCAATTAAATTAAAATGAGTATTCATTAAATTACATGTATATGAAGTCAGTACCTCAGGATGAGAGAAACAAGTAATATGTACCTGGTAGTGCTCATAAAACCATCTGTTGACAAGTTGTACCCAACTTGTTTGTTCTACATTATGTGGTATGAGAAGATATGCTTGCTCATGAGTAAGATTCTTTATCTTGTCCGAGTACATATTCGTAAGCCTATAACATTGTTGGCGTACACAAATCTGTATGATATCAGTGCACACTGCTTGGGCATCTTTATTTTTTGTGTCCATTTGAAACTTTCCCTATGAAATAGACATGCAATTCAAACTAGGGAACATGAGTTTACATGCATTAGAAATATTGGTTTAAAAAAATAGTGTCGACTCACCGCTACACGTTTAATAGCATCTAGAATAACATTCTTCAGAGATTCATCTTTCGTGTACTGCTTCCAGTGTGTTGCAAGAGCCATTTTATTGGTGCGGATGTGCACACCACACTCGGAGCTAAGCTTTTCCGCATGGATAGGATTTGTGGGTCTCTTGACGCCAGACGTGAATTGAATTTCCATCTTGTTGCCAGAGTTCCTTCTTGTGTACGAATGAAGTCCATGACCCATAGTAGGTCTTAGCCCCCCTTCTTTCGCTTAGAATGGCTAGAGGTTGTCACTAACTCTGAAATTAGACAAACAATAGGGTTAATTTGTTAGTAAATGTTGTAACAACAATTAGCACAAGGGTTCTAGTTATATGGTCATACCTTGTCGTTGAATGATCTGATTATGAGCAGGAGTGTTGGTATCTCCAGATGTTTGGATCTGCATAGACGACATCACATTTTCAGAGTTGCCATCTGCTGGTAGTGGCATCGGTTCCAAACCGCTTGCTTCATGGGTGGGATTTAGTCGTGATCTAGTTGCTATGTTAGATGGAGGTACAAGAGATTTCGAACGCTTCTTTTGTTTTGCGGGTGCAGATTCTTCATCATCCTAGCAAGTTTAATAAGTTAGTAATAAATTAAAAACATGTATTCATTGATAATGAAAGTAGGAAATATAGTGTGCTCATCGTCAGTATTCGTGATCTAATTATCAGTAGGTTCATTGATACGTCGGAAATGTATCTATAATTTTTGATGTTCCATCCATGTTTAGTATCAACTTGGTTATGTTCTGTATACACTTTGAGGTATTTTTATACACTTTCTGGAACTAACCTATTGACAAGATGCCACAATGCGAGTTGCTAGAGCAGCCACACCATGAGAAGTTTCCTCTTCCTCATCTTCATCATCTTCATTGTCGGAGGAGTATTCTTCACGAGTGATCAAGACAATTTCTCCCGACTTCTTGTTGATGGGATTCTTCTTGATGAAAGGTTTCTTGTACGGTGCCTTGAGAGTCTTTTTCAACACAAGTTTACCACCATGATCTTCTCTCTTCTCATAGGGGCAACTTGCCACAAAGTGATAGCGGTCACCACAATTGAAGCAAGTTCTCAACCTAGTGGTATTCTCTCTTTTCCCATTTGGGTTGCTTCTCCGTTGCATTTCCATCTTAGCCTTGGCGGGGTTCTTCCAAAAGTTCTTTGCATAGAAAGCCATATATTGACTATGAGCAATCTTGACTTCATCGGGATGATCCATGGAGAGGCCTTCATCACTATCATCTTCATCCCCATGATCCAGAACTTTGGCCTTCAAAGCAACATTGACAACATTACTCATACTAAGGGCACGAGCACGGGCGTCTTTGGCATTCTTGGCGGCAACCTTGAAAGCGGCCATCTCTTGCATAACTTCATTGGAGGCCATGAGATGGTAGTTGTGTCTACCTTGTAAGCTCTTCAAGTCCGTGGGCTCAAAGGGCATGAGTGCGCTCACATATTTCCTTTTTATCCATGCATCATCCACATATGAGGCACCCACATTTCTGAGAGCGGTGGCGGTGGTTTTGAGCCTTCGGTACATGTCTTCGTGATCTTCACCTTCTTTCTGTAGAAGCCTTCGGCTTCATTGCTTAGAGCATCATATCGGTTCCTCCTCATACTCTCATTACCAACAAACAATACGGTGAGGGCATCCCAAGCTTCCTTGGCAATTCTTAAGTGCTCAATGTGTGGATAATCCTTTGTCCCCAATCCTTGTTGAATCATATGCAAAGCAGTGGCATTGAGTTGACTATTGACAACCTCTCTTCTTGTCATGTTGTTTGGATCTCCAATAAAGAGTCCATGCTCGATGATGTTCCATAGTTCAATGCAAGAGCTGCGCACATGAGTTCTCATTAGTGATTGCCATTGAGCAAAAGTAGCCGACTCTTCAAGCTTAGGTGGGTCACCCCTATTGTACACATGAGGGTGAGGGATGGGAGGATCGGGAGAGTAACAAGAATCAGGGTGCCCACCCTTCCCCCCATCAAGTTGTGTGGAGGAATTAGTGTGGTCTTGTTTACCCCCCACCATCATACCCTCGGGGGATACCGACGTATTCCCTTTAGGTAAAATGGATGGTTGATCCTCTTGAGGAGATGGGGGTGATGAGCCTTCTTTGTATTTAAGAAGTTGCTCGAGCATCTTCTTGACTTCGTTGACCAAGGAAGAGCTCAATCTTGTTTCCAAGTTTTTGAGATCTTCCATGGTCACCGGTGTTGGATCACTACCACCATCCCCTTTGTCGCTACCCATATTCTCTTAGGCGGTAAAGCCCAAATAAAGAGCCGAGGCTCTGATACCAATTGAAAGGATCATATGGGCACCTAGAGGGGGGGGTGAATAGGTGCTACTTCAATTTTTCTTCTTTTTCAAATTAAGGTTTGACAATAAGGTAAATTATCAGATAATGCAACTAAGGTGAATTTACCTATATGACAATTGTGCAAGAGCTACCACAACACAAAGTAGGAACAAGTAAGTAAAGTGCGGTAAAGGATAGAAGTAACCAAAGTGGTGGACACAGAGACACAAGGATTTGTTTCCCGTAGTTCCTTCCTTTTGAGGGGAAGTACATCTACGTTTGGAGAGGGGTTGGTTTCAAACCACCAACGCCACGAAAGGCCTCCCTTGTTCTCCGATGAATCTCACCCCAACGGGATCGATCCACCTTCCACTATATCGGCAACCTTCAAGGTGGAAGCCGGCACCTTTAAAAGTTTGGGGCACACATCCACAACTTAATCGGAGGCTCCCAAATACAAGCAAGCTGTCAAAGAAATCAAAGACAAGCTTGTAAGAACCAAAACAAGAACTAGGGTTTCCAATAAAACACTAGAACAAAGGGGCCCTCAATGAAATGAGGGGGAAATGAAGATCTCTTTTGGTGAAGTAGTAGATCGGGGCCTCCTCCTTCGATTCCCCAAAGATCAAGGACTTTGGGTGGTGGAATGAGGAGATCTTGAAGATTTGGTGGCTCCAATGGTGGTCTTGACTTCAATGTGGCTGAGAAGCTTGTCCCAAGGTAGGTGGAGGGGTATTTATACCCCTCCACGAAATATGGCCGTTGGAGCCTTTAATGCACCGGTAGTACCGGTACTCAAGCGGTAGTACCGCTGGCAAGCGGTACTACCGGTCCAGTACCGGACCAGGTAGCGGAGAAGTCTTGAATGGTTGAGCCAGCAATTAGTGAAGCCCGGTATTCCCTTGCGGTACTACCCCCAAGCGGTAGTACCGGTCGTATGACGCGGTACTATCGGTTCGAGCGGTAGTACCAGTCCCAAGTACCGCTTGGTACTGAGCAAAACAGAGAGGGGTGGCTCTTCTTCAGAACGGCCCGGTACTGCCGAGCGGTACGACCGTGTCCAAGCGGTAGTACCGCTTGTCTCAAGCGGTACTACCGGTTGGACCGGTAGTTCCGCTCCGTGGTACCGGGTGGTACTGACTAAAACCCATCCTTATCAGTCTTGCACGGATCCAACCGGTACTTGAACCGGTAGTACCGGTGCCAAGCGGTAGTACCGGTCGTATTTCCGGTACTACCGGTTGACACATTGGTTTTTCGCAAAGGGAATTGTTAGGCCAATATTTGTGCCACACCCTTATCAAACCTGTGATACACTTAGCACACGATTAAACTGATAAGTGTGTTGTTATTAAACATCAAAATCAGAGGGATAGAAAAATTCTCTTTCAATCTCCCCCTTTTTGGTGTTTGATGATAATACACTTTTGCAATATGATTTTAATAGGAAACACATGGGATTTGTAAAATAGAGACGAGGCTCCCCCTAGATGTGTAGAAACAAACCTCCCCCTCTATTTTACAAACCCAACATGGGTGCACAAATATAGATACTAGCATTTGAAATCATACCTTTGCACAATAACATGTGATGAGAAATATATAGACAATAGATAACGCATATCATCACAAGATGGATCCAATGAAGTAAACCACATAGTCTCATAAGATGGATCCATGACATAACCACAAAATAACCACATAGTCTCACACGACATAATCACATAGTCTCACACATAAATAGAGGGAAATCGAAGTTCACAAGCAATAAAAGGATCAAAATAAGAACGAGCTTGTGACTTCCCATGCAACACCGTGCCTAAAGTGCAACTTCTCCCCCTTTGGCATCAAGACACCAAAAAGGGACAAGTGCAAGACTACCGTCCCGACAGTCAATCCTCCTCCTCCTCCTCAAAGTCCTCCTCGGAGGGGGGTGGTGCGCGGTGCGAGGAAGAGACATCATCGTCCCAACGGCTGTGCTGAGAGATCCACTGATCTTCTGGAGTGATGTTGGTCTCAGACCCCTCGGAGACGGTCAAACCCTGGGCAGCCATCATGTCCTTCTGCCGAGCACTGGCCTTCTTGGCATACACATGCGCCTCATACATGCGCTTCTGGTTGTCAATCTGGAAGCATAAGATCTTCTTGAGCTTGGCCTCCATTCTTTTGGCCCAAGTGGGCTTAGCATTCTTGCCACGGGAGACAACATAGTCAGTGTCACGACCACTGTCAGCATCCTCAGAGTCATCCTCTTCCTCCCCACCCGCCACAATGCGGGGTTTAGCACGTGTCTTGATCTTGAGTGCCTTGGGCCTGTGCACAATGAGAGGGCGAGTGGAGAGTGTCCTAGCAATGGGAGGGCACTTTGACACAATGAGGGCCATAATTTACGGAGCAAATGGCGGAACCCTCCGAGTGTATGCAGCAGCAACCACCTCATTCCATATGAAGTATGACACATCAAGAGGAGTGCCTGAGTCACGGTTGAGGAAGGTGTTGAACAGCAAGTGAACAGAGAACCCATGAATCTCATCCTTGTTGCCCGCATGAGGAGCAACAGTGTCACGGAAAATGCGATGGAGAATGTCATACGTGGGGAGAAGATCCTTGATCTTGCCAGCAATTCCGCGGCCCTGGATATACAGAGGTGTAAGAACATCCTTCTTGGAGGGGTGCTCCCGTGTGTGACAGCGAAAACCACAAGGAATGTCCCGTCCGCGTTCTTCATACCCCAATATTTCAGCAAACTCCACAAGTGTGGCCTCCTTGATTGCACCTTGAGTCATCCAGGTAATCTTCCGAGTACGGCTGTAGAGGGAGTGTCCCAACCTTTATTAACATAAGGTGGTGTCCCCTGTGTTTACAATGCTAGTCCCTGGATCAATAGCTAGCATCCACAGTTAAGATGTAATATCAAGAAACAAAGGTCATAATACAACTTTATAACCAGGAATAACATAATTTTATTACATCTTACATAGCTCATTTGGATATTACATTACATTGCAGCAGAATATCTATAAGCATGGGGTCCTTCATATTCAAAGTGCCACAGGCAAATGTTGGTTGTAGACTTTGTAATCCTAATCAACACATTTCACTAAATCAATCAAACCTGCAACATACAAGTTACAGCCACAAGGGTCAATACATTTGAATTGTATTGGCAAGTGATACTATGGTATTATAGTGGAGTCTATCATCTATATGCATTTGGCTAAGTGGAGTTGAGGCTTGCATTGCTCAAAATAGATTTTTCCTTAACATTTGAAAACACTAAGTTTTTGCTTGACAAAATCATTTTTCTCAATCAAAGATTGAAGATTCCTTAACCCTTGTTCAAACCACAAGTTTTTAACTTAGAAATTTGAATGATGAGATTCTTGATTGCTTCCATGTCTTGATGCTCAAATTGTCCTTTACCAGGAACATGGCTAAGTACTTAGATTTTACACTCTGCAGAGGTGGTGCACTTTCCCCACAAGACTTGGTTTCCCAAGACAAGATCTTTCAGAAGCCTTCCCTTAGACCAAAATGGACGCACTCCAACCTATCAAACTCTACCACCCACTGTCCATATGGCTAAGTTCTTGCAACCTATATGATCCAGGCAGAGCCCATAATGCCAAGTGGTTGCACTTGAAGCTTCTCAACATTTGACATCTCAAATCTCTTTGTTCCTGGGTGGCCATCCACAAGTGAGATACACAAGGTCAACCATAGACATGGGCCTTGTGAACCACTCAACCAAAAACCACCAAGCAATTACCATTCCACCCAGGTGATTCATTAACTTAGTTGTTTTATTAAACAAAACACAAGTCCTCTGACTTAGAAATTTTTCATAGTATGGATATATATATTCCACCCTTGTTTTCTATTAGCTAAGCTAAGCATAATAGTAGTAGGAGTCTTAACTTAGGAAAATTTCTACTAAGGTTTCATCTACTAGGTTTTCCTATAGCAAGGTTTATACTTAGCAAAATTCCATGCAAGTTTTACTTAGAGAAAATCACTAATGCATAGTAAAAGTAATGGGACAAAAAGTATGAAGCATCACTTGCCTTTTTGGTAGAGGGTATAGGTTCACTCCTTGTCCTTGCAACAATCACACTCTTCAAGTCACTACAAATCAATCAAGCAAGGCACAATCTCAATCTACCAATCAAGCAAAACATCACATAAAATGATAAAACAAGACAACACATGCAAGCATGCAAAAGGGTTGTTTTATTTGTAAAAGTGGTTCCTAATGGGACATAACATTTGAAAACACCTATTGGTCATTTTGTAAAGAGGCAAAGTCATTTGCAAGAAGTTTCACTTCCTAAACCATTTTCAAAACAAAGTATCATTTTATGTGGTGTAGAAATATTTTTGCTAAGGCATTAATCTATAGGGTTCACAAAATATGTTTTCAAACCATAAAACTTGGTGTTTGGGGTCAGAGAGTTTAAAACAAAACATTTTCCAAAGGTTTTCTTCCAAAACCATTTTTAATAAATAAACCACATTTCTATTTGACTAGAAATGGTTTTAAATCAAAGAATCATTATTTTGTTTCACCAAATACATTTTTGAATCCACTAAGTGTTTCCTATGGTCAGTAGGTTCAAATCAATCCAATTGCAAAAGATTTTATCTCCAAATTCATTTTTAAACAATTTTTACATCCTTAACAAGCATACAAATGTTTCTGCAAAAACAACCATTTTTCCAGAAGCTTTTTACTAAACAAAAGGCATGGTTGGCTAGGGCTTGTCTTGCTGATTCCATTGGTATAAAATTTGTAATTTTTGGACGTGTGGATCAAAAGTTACAATGGTTCCAAAATGGCATTTAAATCTGATTTCAAAATCTGTTTTAAACAGAAACTGGCCACGCTTCGCGCCGCGATTGGTCGGTACCGCTTCGTGCGGATCGATCACTGTGGAGCGTTAGATCAAAGTGGGATCGCACGGCACAGATCGCATACCCCTTCGGTTTTAAGTGGTTCTATCCTATCCACCAGATCGATATCGGACGGCCGCTGTGAGCTCCACCCTAAACGAGCGGCGCTGCGGCGGTGGCTGGCGGCGGAGCGGCCAGACGGTGGCGGAGCCGGCGATACAGGAAGCAAGGGTGGCTGGGAAGGTACTCACAGCGTTCGCAGAGGCCTGGGGAAGCTCAAGGTGGTGCCGTCTTGTCGAGGGGCGCACTGGAGCGGGTTTGATTGCTCGCCGGAGTTCCTGCTGGCGTCGGGTTCGCTCGGGCGTCGTCGGAGACGGGGCTACGATGCACGCTAGGACAAATGGGAGACAGGGTCAGACGCGCAAAGACACGGTGAAGGTGTGTGCATGAACGAGAGGGGTCGGGGTAGTCTGGTTTACCAGGGGGAGGTCGTCGGAGAAGAGCCAGACGGTGGCGGTGGCGGTTGTTGTCGCTGCCGATGCTCAGGGGCGCGTGCGAGCGAGCTGCGGCTGCAGAAAGGTCCGCCGGGTGATGGTGATCACAGCTGCGAGCTCGAGGAGGCAAGAGGTGGCGTGAGGCTGCCGGAATTCTCGCCGGAGGGTCGTCGGACAGTGGCGGTGTTTGAGTGAAATTCGTCAGCCTGGGGGCATGCTAATGCGAGGTGACAGAGGGGAAATGGAGAGGAGAGGGACGCTTAAATGCGCGCGGTCACGGGGCTGATTCAACGCGTGATTAAGACGTATTACGCCGGATTTATTCCGTCTGCAACGGCCGGCGAGGGGGAAGCGTAGTCCGCGGGTGGGGAAGAAGAGAACGTGGCTGTGGGGCCTAGTGTCAGTGAGAAAGGGAGTGAGGGGGAGGGGTCCACTTGTCAGCGTCTTCACGGGTTGCTTCTGCAGTGAAGAAAACGGTTCGGGGGCGAGGGAACAGGTGGGCTGGACTGGGCTGTTGGGCTGGCCGGCTGGGCTGGCTGGTTTCCCCCCTTTTTTTTGTTCTGAATCTATTTTTCCATTTTCCAAATCAATTTCTGTTTTGAAAATCAAATCACAAATCAAACAACAAAACAATCATTCAAACAATTCAAACATTCACCACATTTGTAATGAGTTTTGGTTCTGTTTAACAACATGAACCAATTCCCAAAATAAAATAATATTTTTATTCTTTTTAGGATCCATTCATTAATTAAATAAAATGGACCTTAGTTATTTAATCAAATAGAGTTTGATTTATTTAATAAAATCTCCATTTGAAAACTAAATATTTTCAAAACCAAATCAGTAGGTTTTATTTGAAAATATAAGATACTTAGAAAACTTGTTTAAAACAAAATAACATCTTTACTTTAGGGTCCATTAATAGTTAAATAAAATGGGCCTTAGTTTTTAAATCAAATAGGATTTGTTTTATTAAAAACTTTATTTTGAAATCTAAAATAAAACCAAAACCAGTAGGTTTTATTTGAGAAAATAAAATACTTGGAAAACTTATTTAAAATAAATAAATAAGTTCTAGTGTTTATTTAAAATGGGGAAAACCTTTATTTTTAATAAAACTGGATATTAATAAATCCTCATTATTTTGTTTAAATAAACTTTATTCTTTTTAATCAAAACAAAATGTTTTATTTCAAAAACTTGGCCAAGGTTTAATTTGGCTCTATAAAATAGTCTTTATTTATAAATCCACCTTTTCTTTTGAAAACCAAATCTTTTATTAAAAGATCCAAAATAGTAATTCCAAATATTATTAGCTTTATTGTTTATTTAACTTTTTAAAATCCTTTAGGATTTTTATTGGATCCAAGATCAAAATAGGTTTGAAAGTTTTCCAATTGGATTCAAAAAGTTTCTTCTTACCCTGAAAATCAACAAAGTTTTATTTTATTCATTTATTTTTCACATTACAAGATTTGGAAAATCTTGGGATGTGACAACGGCCAGTGTGGAAATGTGCAGTGGCATAAAACTGTGCAATAAGGAGTGGCTCATAGTCATACTGGAACTCCATAGTGGGGAACATGCCAAGGTGAGAGCAGATTTCCTTAGCTTCAGCAAAGTAGTCAAGAGTCTTGTTATTGTGCTCCATGTCAATACACTGTTGAGGCACCACCATCTGAATATTGTTCAAAAGAACCTCATGATAAACACGCTCTTGGAAATCATTGAAGAAAAGGCTGTCTGCTTTGTCCTCATCCTGGTTGCGAGAGTATGCATTGTCAATCCTGAGAGCCCTAAACTCCAAATCTGAGATGTCAGACAGTTTCTTTGGCCCTGATGGCCCTGAGCTGAGACTCTTGGTATGCCCTGAGGAAGGGGGCGAGAGGGAGGAGCGCTGCCACGCCCAGCAGAACGCTTGGTAACCCCCTCACGACCCCCACGACCACCTCGAGTGGCAGGCAACTTGGAACGGTGTCTTGGCTGTGGCATAACCTCTTCCTCAGACTCTGTCTCTTCCTCAACAATCTCACGGCTAGTCTTGGAACGCTTGCGCGCACCCCAAGAACCACCTGCATCTGTGAAAGCACGAGGGGGGATAGCAAGGGGGTAAGGGCACAAGAATCACAAGGAGCAACTAAGAGAAAGGAATATTGAACAGAAAAGTGCGGTCAGTTGGGGCCAGTACTACCAGACCTGACGACCGGTAGTACCGCTTGCAAGCGGTAGTACCGGAAAAAGTTCTGGTACTACCGGTTGAGCGGCACGGGTTCGTCGGATCTGGTAGAAACGGACCAAAGTGACGACATTAAACTGTAAATAAACGATTCTACTCTGTAACAAGGGAAGCATATGGCAGTACAACCTTACAACATGTCAATTTCTTCACAAATCTAAGCCAAAACCTAGATCCAATGAGGAAATTAAACGGGGAGAGAGAAAGGGCGGTTGTACCGGGATCCATGGCGGTGGAAAGGTGTGGGAGTCTGCCAAGAGGCCGAATCCAAGGGGAATCTGGGGAGAGGAGGGCGTGGTAGGGCTCTGGCGGCTTCAAGGGCTCTGGCGGCGACGCGGGTATGAGTGAAGGGCGTGGGGAAGAATGAGGCACTGATGGGTGCCTTCCCACGTGCGTCCAATATATACCAGAAAACCGCCGACCGGTAGTACCGGTTGCTGAAGCGGTAGTACCGCTTAGGAGCGGTAGTACCGGTTCCCCAACCGGTAGTACCGGTGGCCGGTAGTACCGGGCGTGTGGGCGGTAGTACCGCTCCTGGAGCAGGTTCCAGGATGCACCCTGGGAATTTCCCAGGGGCGGTAGTACCGCTCATACAACCGGTAGTACCGGTCCCATCTGATTCCAAAGCCAGGAAACAAAGGTGATTCTTGAGCGGATAGAGAGAGGGTTTTTGTGAGGGAGTAAGGAGGCTTGGGTTGAGACAAGTGTGCTGGGAAGCATATGCACTCTAAAAATCGAGAAAAAGATGTCAAAAACCAAACTAGAGTGCATGAGACTAAGAACGGTGAAGACAACTCAAAAGATGACAACCATGAGTAAAAATCAATTAAAAAATGACAAACATGAGTACGCACATCAACCTCTCGATTGAGAGGGGGGCGGTGGCCTAGGCCACCATATTTGAGTATACTCGGCTTGGCACAACGAAAATATATCTTGGGTCCATTACCAAAACTCATCATTAAGCTCACATATCACAAAATGATATTAAGAGGAATGATTTTGTTTACTTTGCACATAATGGGGGGAGGGATGGTCCAATCAATTAGGACCGCACTCCCCCTATGTCCATGCCTACACCTAAACCAAATATGGGTCGAGTATTAGGTGAGAGTGCAAGATAATCAAGTCAAGCTCCTTGAATCTATGATATTTAGTTCATTCCTCAAGTAGCAAAACCTTTCTTCATCAAGTGGCTTCGTGAAGATATCGGCAAGTTGATCTTTGGTTGAAACATATGATAGATAAATATCACCTCGAGCAACATGATCTCTAATGAAGTGATGACGAATCTCAATATGCTTTGTCCTTGTGTGATCCACCGGGTTGTATGCAATTTTGATGGCACTTTCATTGTCACATAGAAGAGGCATTTTGTCACAATGGACACCGTATTCCTTTAAAGTTTGCCTCATCCATAGAATTTGAGTGCAAAAGCACTAGCGACAGCAACATACTCGGCTTCGGCGGTGGAGAGATATATACAATTTTGCTTCTTAGAAGACCAACATACCAAGGACCTACCAAGGAATTGGCAAGCCCCGGATGTTGATTTTCTATCATCCTTGTCCCCCGCCCAATCCGAATCCGTGTATCCACAAAGAGCAAATGTTGAGCCTCAAGGATACCAAAGACCATAAAATGGGGTATGAACTAAATATCGAAAGATTCTCTTGACCGCCATTAAATGGCTTTCCTTAGGAGCCGCTTGATATCTTACACACACACCTACACTCAACACAATATCGGGTCTAGATGCACAAAGGTAAAGCAAAGAACCAATCATGGACCAGTATACCTTTTGATCCACATCTTTACCATTTGGATTTTGTTCTAGATGAGTCTTTGTAGCCATGGGAGTAGGAGCTCCATTTAAATCTTGCATTTTGAATCTCTTGAGCATATCTTGAGTATACTTGGCTTGATTTAAGAATGACCCTCCTCTAACTTGCTTGATCTCAAAGCCAAGAAATACACTCAACTCTCCCATCAAAGACATCCGGAACCTACTAGTCATAAACTTTGAGAATTCATCATTAAAAGCTTTGTTAGATGAGCCAAAGATAATATCATCAACATATATTTGGCATACAAAAAGCTCCCCATTGACCCTCTTAGTAAAAAGAGTGGGATCAATTTTCCCAACCTCAAAGCCACGGTCAAACAATAACTCTCTAAGGTGCTCATACCACGTGCGTGGGGCTTGCTTGAGCCCATAGAGCGCCTTATCAAGTTTGTAGACATGGTTTGGGAAGTTGGGGTCCTCAAATACCGGGGGTTACTTAACATATACCAATTCATTTAAAGGACCATAAAGAAATGCACTTTCTACATCCATTTGTTGCAACTTAAAGTTATGATGTGCTGCATAAGCAAGAAGGATACGGATGGACTCAAGGCGAGCCACGGGTGCATAAGTCTCTCCATAATCAATGCCTTCAATTTGAGAATACCCTTGTGTAACCAATCTAGCCTTGTTCCTTACTATAATTCCATGCTCATCTTGCTTGTTCTTGAATATCCACTTTGTTCCAATAACATTGCGGCAATCCTTTGGCTTCTCAACTAACTTCCATACTTTGTTTCTCTCAAAGTTGTTGAGCTCTTTGTGCATAGCTTCTAACCAATCCGAATCTTCAAGAGCTTCCCACACTTTCTTTGGTTCAATCATGGAGATGTGTGCTTGGTGTTCACTGAACCTCTTCAATTGTGCTCTTGTGGAGATACCTTTCCTTAGATCACCAACTACATTTTGGAGGGAGTGGTCTCTTAACTCCAACATTCTTCCCTTTCTAGCTTCGCGACGAGCGTGGATCTCCGTATTGTTTCTTGGAGGACCCTCTTCATCATTTTGATCCTCGTCTTGACCATCATCTTGACCTTGATCATCATTGGAATCATCCTCTATAATTGGAGGCAAAGATTGACCTTGGTATTGATCAAGTGCTCTTCTAGCGTCAATTTGACCTTGTCTCAAAACAGTTTGTATGGATCTTCCTTGACAAATTGACTTGGCACCACTTGACAACCTGTCGAATGGACCAAGCTCCCCTTGACTAGAGTTGACACTTTGATCACCATGTTGAGGGTCCACATCTTGTCTTTGGCTTGAGTCAATGTCCTCTTCGATGGATGGAGCATGTTGAGGTTGTGAAGATGAGGGCTCCACTTGAGTGGAGCATAGTTCTTCTTGATCCGCCATAAGGGATTCCTCAACGGGGCGGATATATCCCACACCCATTCTTCCTATGGCATCCTGAGGCATTTCATCATCTGCATCACAAGCATCAACACGCCCCCCTTGGGGACCATCATATTCTTCAAAGGTCACACTATAAGATTCTATGACGGCTCCGGAGATCTTATCATAGATTCTATAAGTGTGAGATTCGAGACCATAGCCAACAAAAATACCCTCTAATGCTTTAGACTCGAATTTAGACAAACGAACACCTTTTATGAGATAGAAACACTTACAACCGAACACCCGGAAGTAAGATATGTTGGGCTTGTTACCGGTAAGAATTTCATATGGAGTTTTGTTGATTTCTTTGCGGAGGTAGAGCCGGTTTGAAGCATGGCAAGCGGTGGAGATGGCTTCCGCCCAAAAGTTGTATGGAGATTTAAACTCCGCCAACATGGTCCTAGCCATCTCAATAAGAGTCCGGTTCTTCCTTTGGGCCACACCATTTTGTTGGGGGGTGTATGCAGCGGAATATTGATGTTTAATCCCCTCATCACTAAGGAAATCATTCAAGGTGTAGTTCTTGAACTCGGTGCCGTTGTCGCTTCTTATAATCAACACGAGTACATTGTATTGCCGTTGAACTAAGTTGATGAAGTCGATAAATGTCTTTTGAGTCTCACTCTTCAACTTGAAGAAATAAACCCAAGAGTATCTTGAAAAGTCATCAACAATCACCAAACAATATTTCTTCCCACCAAGACTTGCATGAGATGGAGGACCAAATATGTCCACATGGAGGAGTTCCAAGATCTTGGTAGACTTGATTTGGTTCTTAGGCTTGTGAGGAGCGTCATGCATCTTCCCTAGAACACATGCCCTGCAAACACGATCTTTGGCAAAGGAAACATTTTCTTTTACTCCAACTATATGGCCCTCTTTATGGAGACTTTGCAAAGTTCTCATATTGACATGGGATAGTCGGCGATGCCATAGCCAACCCACATCGGCCTTTCCGAATAAGCACATCGGACCTGTAGTGGTTTGCTCCGAAAAGTCCACCACATACAAGTCATGTTCGACGTACCCAACGAAAGCGACCTTGAGAGACTTGCTCCACAAGAGGACCACAATATCAACATCAATGAAGACGGCAA
This sequence comes from Avena sativa, assembly GCA_916181665.1. Classification (NCBI taxonomy): domain Eukaryota; kingdom Viridiplantae; phylum Streptophyta; class Magnoliopsida; order Poales; family Poaceae; genus Avena; species Avena sativa. Next base: position 424,113,839 of record OV702293.1, read on the forward strand.
AGCCCATCTTACCAAGAGCAAGGACAGAAAGTACATTGTATCCAAGGGTCTCAACAAGCATGACATTCACGAGTGTAATGTCGTGAGCAACCACAACCTTGCCAAAACCCATTACCTTAGACTTTGATTTGTCGGCATATGTCACGGTGATTTGATCATCATTTGGCTTTAACTCCTTGACAATAGACGAGCTTCCGGTCATATGACTTGTGCAACCACTATCAAGAACCCACTTTGACCCTCCGGAAGCATAAGTCTACAAAAGATCAAGCTAATTTTTAGGTACCCATTTTTCAATGGGTCCTCTTTTGTTAGCAACAAGGGTCTTGGGAACCCAAATAGACCAAGCAATATAACCATCATAGGGGCCAACATATTGTGCATACACATCACCATAATAATCACGCATTAGAACATAGTGAGGGTTAACATTTCCCGCAAAGTCATCATGAGACATAGTTTTACCACTTGTGGTCTTACTCTCCACAATGGTCTTGTTGGTCTCTTGTGCGGGCTTGGCCTTCTTCTTCTTATTGTTCTTCTTCTTGGTTTTGGAAACAAAACCAATGCCCCCTTTATCACCACTACGCCTTTGCTTGCTCAAAAGATCATCAATGGACTTGTTGCCTTGTGGAAATGTGGCCTTAGCAAGCTCCCCCTTCAACCTAGCATTCTCTTCAAGAATAGTTGTGCTACTATATGGAATGAAGTTACTAGGTGAAGGAATATTGGCCAATTGCGTTTGAAGCGTTTCATGGGACTTTGTGAGTGACAAGAGTTCACTCTCCAAGGCCGTGTGAGCCTTGTTAAGCAAACTAAAGTGCTCAGCAAGTTTTTCATGAACCACACCAAACTCAGTCTTGTCCTTTTTAGCCTTTTTGTATTTAGCAATAGCATGATCACGCTCTTTGATGAGTTTGTTAACAATAATGTCATTGGCCTCATCAAGCCCTTCAAGTTTTAATTCAAGTGACAATCTAGTTTCTTGTTCTTCTTCTAGAGCATTGTTTAAAGCCTCTAGCTCAATCATATGCTCATGCCCAAGTTTACATCTTACATCTAGAAGCTCTTGAGTATGTGAGAGTTGATCTAAGATGTTCCCAAAATGTAACTTAGCATATCCTTCTAGGTTAGTCATAAACTCATCAAAGGCAATTAATTCCTTTTTAACATCAAGAGACATCTCATCATCAAATTCATTATTATCTAAGGGAGTAGAGCGGAATGATGAGGATACCTCCGTTCCTCTTGCCATAAGGCAAGTGACGTTCTTGTTGGGAGAGTTCTCATTTGGAGAATCGAAGAGTGAGAATGTCGGAGTAGAGGTGGTGGCTAGAGCAGCCACACCATGAGAAGTTTCCTCTTCCCCATCTTCATCATCTTCATTGTCAGAGGAGTATTCTTCATGAGTGATCAAGACAATTTCTCCCGACTTCTTGTTGATGGGATTCTTCTTGATGAAAGGTTTCTTGTACGGTGCCTTGAGAGTCTTTATCAACACAAGTTTACCACCATGATCTTCTCTCTTCTCATAGGGGCAACTTGCCACAAAGTGATAGCGGTCACCACAATTGAAGCAAGTTCTCAACCTAGTGGCAATCTCTCTTTTCCCATTTGGGTTGCTTCTCCGTTGCATTTCCATCTTAGCCTTGGCGGGGTTCTTCCAAAAGTTCTTTGCATAGAAGGCCATATATTGACTATGAGCAATCTTGACTTCATCGGGATGATCCATGGAGAGGCCTTCATCACTATCATCTTCATCCCCATGATCCACAACTTTGGCCTTCAAAGCAACATTGACAACATTACTCACACCAAGGGCACGAGAACGGGCGTCTTTGGCATTCTTGGCGGCAACCTTGAAAGCGGCCATCTCTTGCATAACTTCATTGGAGGTCATGAGATGGTAGTTGTGTCTACCTTGTAAGCTCTTCAAGTCTGTGGGCTCAAAGGGCATGGGTGCGCTCACATATTTCCTTTTTATCCATGCATCATCCACATGTGAGGCACCCACATTTCTGAAAGCGGTGGCAGTGGTTTTGAGCCTTCGATACATGTCTTCATGATCTTCACCTTCTTTCATGTAGAAGCCTTCGGCTTCATTGCTTAGAGCATCATATCGGTTCCTCCTCATACTCTCATTACCAACAAACAATACGGTGAGGGCATCCCAAGCTTCCTTGGCAATGCTTAAGTGCTCAATGTGTGGATAATCCTTTGTCCCCAATCCTTGTTGAATCATATGCAAAGCAGTGGCATTGAGTTGACTATTGACAACCTCTCTTCTTGTCATGTTGTTTGGATCTCCAATAAAGAGTCCATGCTCGATGATGTTCCATAGTTCAATGCAAGAGCTGCGCATATGAGTTCTCATTAGTGATTGCCATTGAGCAAAAGTAGCCGACTCTTCAAGCTAAGGTGGGTCACCCCTATTGTACACATGAGGGTGAGGGATGGGAGGATCGGGAGAGTACCAAGAATCACGGTGCTCACCCTTCCCCCATCAAGTTGTGTGGAGGAATTAGCGTGGTCTTGTTTACCCCCCACCATCATACCCTCGGGGGATACCGATGTATTCCCTTTACGTAAGATGGATGGTTGATACTCTTAAGGAGATGGGGTGATGAGCCTTCTTTGTCTTTAAGAAGTTGCTCGAGCATCTTCTTGACTTCGTTGACCAAGGAAGAGCTCAATCTTGTTTCCAAGTTTTTGAGATCTTCCATGGTCACCGGTGTTGGCTCACTACCACCATCCCCTTTGTCGCTACCCATATTCTTTTAGGCGGTAAAGCCCAAATAAAGAGCCGAGGCTCTGATACCAATTGAAAGGATCGTATGGGCACCTAGAGGGGGGTGAATAGGTGCTACTTCAAATTTTCTTATTTTTCAAATTAAGGTTTGACAATAAGGTAAATTCTCTAGATAATGCAACTAAGGTGAATTTACCTATATGACAATTGTGCCAGAGCTACCACAACACAAAGTAGGAACAAGTAAGTAAAGTGCGGTAAAGGATATAAGTAACTAAAGTGGTGGGCGCGGAGACACAATGATTTGTTTCCCGTAGTTCCTTCCTTTTGAGGGGAAGTACGTCTACGTTTGGAGAGGGGGTGGTTTCAAACCACCAACGCCACAAAAGGCCTCCCTTGTTCTCCGATGAATCTCACCCCAACGGGATCGATCCACCTTACACTATATCGACAACCTTCAAGGTGGAAGCCGACACCTTTACAAGTTTGGGGCACACATCCACAACTTAATCGGAGGCTCCCAAATACAAGCAAGCTGTCAAAGCAATCAAAGACAAGCTTGTAAGAACCAGAACAAGAACTAGGGTTTCCAAGAAAACACTAGAACAAAGGGGACCTCAATGAAATGAGGGGGAAATGAAGATCTCTTTTGGTGAAGTAGTAGATCGGGGCCTCCTCCTTCGATTCCCCAAAGATCAAGGACTTTGGGTGGTGGAATGAGGAGATCTTGAAGATTTGGTGGCTCCAATGGTGGTCTTGACTTTAATGTGGCTGAGCAGCTTGTCCCAAGGTAGGTGGAGGCTCCACGAAATATGGCCGTTGGAGCCTTTAATGCACCGGTAGTACCGGTACTCAAGCGGTAGTACCGCTGGCAAGCGGTACTACCGGTCCAGTACCGGACCAGGTACCGGAGAAGTCTTGAATGGTTGAGCCAGCAATCAGTGAAGCCCGGTATTCCCTTGCGGTACTACCCCAAGCGGTAGTACCGGTCGTATGACGCGGTACTACCGGTTCGGGCGGTAGTACCGGTCCCAAGTACCGCTTGGTGCTGAGCAAAACAGAGAGGGGTGGCTCTTCTTCAGAACGGCCCGGTACTGCCGAGCAGTACGACCGTGTCCAAGCGGTAGTACCGCTTGTCTCAAGCGGTACTACCAGTTGGACCGATAGTGCCGCTCCGTGGTATCGGGTGGTACTGACTAAAACCCATCCTTATCAGTCTTGCACGGATCCAACCGGTACTTGAACCGGTAGTACCGGTGCCAAGCGGTAGTACCGGTCGTATTTCCGGTACTACCGGTTGACACATTGGTTTTTCGCAAAGGGAATTTTTAGGCCAATATTTGTGCCACACCCTTATCAAACTTGTGATACACTTATCACATGATTAAAATGATAAGTGTGTTGTTATCGAACATCAAAATCAGAGGGATAGAAAAATGCTCTTTCAGATACCTTTGACCACTTCCTCCCTGAGTTCAATAAACCTTGGGTAATCCACTTAACGGAAACTTGTTATTGTTCTACAAACCTCTGCACTTGGAGGCCCAACAACTGTCTACAAGAATAGAAGTGCGTAAACATCAAGCTATTTTCTGGTGCTGTTGACGGGGAGGTAAGGTAAAAGGTACTCACATCCTCTTGGTGTGTGAGTGCTCGAAGTTATTTCCTTTAGATTATTCAATTTTGTCTTTTTGTTTCTTGTTTTCACTAGTTAGGCTTAATGGAAAACAACAAAATTAGAGAGCTTTATAGTGTTTATCTTAAGTTAGGACATGAAGTGTTTGAAGAGAAAATTAAAAAAACTATGGAGATTTATTGGCATGCTAATAGCAATGTTATTATTATGAATTCTTTGAACACCATTATTGCTAATACTATGGAAAAGCCTAAGCTTGGGGAAGCTAGTTTTTATGAAAATGATCTTTTTAGTTCCCCAGCTTTGGATGATAGCTATTATATTGCTTATGATGATACCAAACCTCCAATATATGATGATTACAATGATCAATATGATATTTTCATTCCACCTACTATTGAGGAGAAAGTTAATTGTGATTACAATATGCCTCCTATATTTGATGATTATGGTGATGAGAATAATGATGATAGCTATTTTGTTGAATTTTCTCCCACTATAATTAATAAGAATGACTATGCTTATGTGGAGAGTAATAATCATTTTATGCATGTGGCTCATGATAAGGATGTTTTATGTGATAGTTATATTGTTAATTTTTTTCATGATGCTACTCAAAGTTACTATGAGAGAGGGAAACATGGTCTTATGTATCTCAACAATATTAAGTTTCCCCTCTTTATGTTGAAAATCTTGAAGTTGCACTTGTTTTGCTTTTCTATGCTTGTTGCTTTGTGCTTTCATGACTTGTTTATTTACAAGATTATTATGAATAGAAAGTGGGTTAGACTTAAATGTGTTTTGAATTTGCTTCCTGATGCTCTCTTTTACTTCAGTTCATATTTCTTATGTGAGCATCTTCTCAAACTATCAAGCCTAACTTAAAGGCGTTAAAGAAAGATAACCCAAGAGTTTTATTAAGTCTTGTAAGTTATTACTTTAGTAATGACCTCTCCTTATCCTTTTTATTTGTTTTTGTGCCAAGAATAACCTCTAATGAGAGGGAACTAAGATTTGGGGAGTTGTTGTCCTGAAACAGATTTTTGTGCTCCCCCGTAAAATTCGTGTAAAATATCTATAAGTCGGAATGAGCTGATATTTTCTGAATAAATCCTCTAGTATGTTAGCTAACTTTCGGTAGTTGAACACTTTTTGATTTGAGCAATATAAGGTCTTCTAAAAAATCGATTTCTACCTGCTGGTCTGTTTCGACAGATTTCTGCCATTATTTGCATTTGCTTCTTATTGATTCCTTTTTGGGTTCTTTTTGGGAAATTGAGCTTTCTGAGGGAATTGATACAGTATCTTGTGTTTTTAGTGAAAATTTTTCTGTTTCAAAACCAAAACCCAGGGGTCTATTATCTTTTGAATACACTAATGTTGCTAATGAAGATTGTGTGAAGTTTTGTATGAAGGAATTTTTTCAGGTGTAAGAGAAGAATGATGTAATGAGATGAAGAATGGTCAAAATCTCAAGCTTTAGGATGACACCCCGTGTCACCCCAAGAAATATCCAAGAGGTATAAGCGTCAAAGCTTGGGGATGCCCAAGGCATCCCCTTCTTCATCAATAAAAAGCTCAGGTCTTTCTAGACACTTCGTTTTTATTGTTTCATGCACAGTTGTGTTGTTATTGAAGCGTCTTAGTTTTCGTTTTTAGTTTTTGTTTGGTTAGTTTGATTGAGTAAGTTGGTTGGATCACAACACACTTATTTTGGAGAGAGACAAACTCTGTTTTCATTGCCTAGAACACTCTAGTTTTCATTCTTATTGTTTTGTGAGTGTTCTCTTATTCTAGCACTGTGTTTAGCCTTAGTTTTCATGTGCTTCCAGCTTATAAATTTTTAGTTCTTATTTGTGGATTTGTGAGACAAGCTCACTGATCTTTATTGATTATTATCTTTGTGAGTTGTTTCAAATAAGTTGATTGGTGTTGGAAAGGAGTAGAAAGTTTCATGCTTATAGTGGTACAAAAGGGAGTTTGCTTTGATTGTGGCTTAGACTTTACCATTTCATGCTAGATGTTGCTTTTACCATATTCTTAGTGATTATTGTTGTAGCATGACTTGTTCCAAACAATTAGGATTGCTTAATGTGCCTTGAAGGAATCATGCGTTGTTTTAGCATACAAAAGCTTAGTATTGTGGTATTCTCCTTTGATGCTTTGTTTGGGTTGACTTGGCACATGATCACACCATGTTATGACTATGAACAAGTCACCATAGCCTCTATGATCATTTAGTCCTTGACTTGTAGTACCACTTTATGCTTTGATTGATAATGTTTTGTCGCTCTACATGATTATGGCCATTATTGCTCTCTTAGTTGGTCGCTCACAGTCTTTTGCTAGCCTCCACTTGTATGAGTAAGCTCTACTCATGCATCCAACTCCCAAGAAACCAAGTTATTCCAAAGTGTCCACTATAAAATCCTATGCATGGTGTGTTACACCATTCCAAGTATATTCTTGTTTTCATCTATCTTCCAATTAAAAAGTATCTTGTTATGTGAAACTTAGTGATTAAAGATCTCACAAACTTGATGGCACACTTTATTTTTCTTGTCCCTAATAAACTTGAACCATTGCGTCATTTATGTTGTATATGCTTGCACTTATACGTTGGAATTAGCAGAACTGTGCTGTCACGAGGAACGCTTTCAACATTGCACTTGCACTTTGTACACAGTTGATATCATGCTCTTTTGTCTATGGATGTCGCCGGTTTGAAATAAAAGGGGAGCTTGTAAGTCCATGGAGTTATGTATGTGTGTTAGAGAAACGCCTGGGCCGCTAGCCTAAGCCATGCCTAATCATGGTGGAAACTTGCAGCATCACCATAATGACATCTATGAAGCTTTCTTCATATAAAAAAAGAGACATATTGAAAAGAGGAAAGAGAGAAAACAACACCATTTTCCCATGGTAAATAAGAAGATTGCTGAGATGCTCATTGTCTGCTTGCCTTGTTATTTTGATTATGGGATAGCTCATATATCATGTGCAAGGGGTATCCTGTTGGCGGTTCTCTATGATACACATGTACTTACTATGATAAGAACTTACAGGTGACTAAAGTTGATTAGCATGAGGAGCAGACCTCGTATTCAAGGGACATGAGATTGCCAACTTATACTTTGTCAAGCATATACTCCCTAGTTTGTTCACTTTAACCTTAATCACTTCAAGATGCTTATGATAGGGGCAGTGAGAGCTGAAAGCTAACAAGTACCATAATTTTTGGAAGCTCTTTTTGAGACTTGAAATCCCTGCTACCCTTTATGAACGGCCTTTCTTCCACCATTATATTGAGTCTCCACCTTCTATCTTTAGGAACTAGTTAGGAGAGCATAGTTGCCATTCTTAGTTCTATGTGCATTGTCCCAAAACTTATTGATTGATGCATATTGTTGATATTGCTTGTTCTCATGAACTATTTGTATCTAGTCACTCTCATGAACTTTGAAGGTGTCCTATGCATCTATTTGCTACTCCATTAGGGACAAACTGAATGCCACTATGCTATGTTTTCTGTTTGTGAAATAAAAAACGTTTTTCCATGCATGTTATTCATGATCTTTGTTTGTAACCTTTCATGTTGCATGCATAGTTACTTTGTCTTACTATTAGAACTTCTTATTTCATGCTCATGTTTAGAGTACTTTGATCCCAGCTATCAATGCTTGCAAATGGTTTGATCAAGATTGTGATGGTGCATGTCACCTCAAAAATTATTCTTTTTATCACTTACCTACTCGAGGATGAGTAGGAGTTAAGATTAGGGATGCTTGATACGTCGGAAACGTATCTATAATTTTTGATGTTCCATGCTTGTTTAGTATCAACTTGTTTATGTTTTGTCTACACTTTGAGGTATTTTTATACACTTTATGGAAATAACCTATTGACAAGATGCCATAGTGCCAGTTGCCTGTTTTCTGCTGTTTTTGGTTTCAGAAAGCTAAAAAATGAATATTCTCGGAATTGGACGGGACAAAAGCCAAAGTTCATATTTTTTCCTGAACGATACGGAAAATCAAAGACGAGATGAAGGAGGACACCAAGGTGGCCACACCCTAGGTGTGCGCGGGCCCACCCTTGGTCGCGCCCACAGGGGGTGTGGGCCCCCTGGCCCTCCATCGACATTGCCTCCTTTGCCTATAAGAAGCCCCCGACTCAGAAACCCTAATGAATCGACCAGGAAGCCACGAAAAGCTCCACAGCGCCACCGCCACCGAAGGGGAGATTCGGGGGGCAGAAAGTCTCTGTTCTGGCACCCTGCCGATACGAGGAAGTGCCCCTGGAGCCATCTCCATCGATCTCCACCACCATCTCCATCGCCGTTGCTGATTCCCATGATGAGGAGGGAGTAGTTCTTCCTCGAGGCTAAGGCTCTACCGGTAGCTATGTGTTCATCTCTATCTCTATGCATGATCATGTTGTGGTCATGAGCTTTGTAATCAAGTAGATCTACCTTGCTACTCAAGTGCTTCAATAGATCTCTACTCTCCCCATGTGTGTGAAAGTGACAGCGTGCACGCCATGGTGACACTTAGGCTAGACTCTACATAAATACTCATCGTGCTTTAATAGATCTATGATTTTCCCCACGTGTGTGAAAGTGACAGCGTGCACGCCGTGTGTGGCACTTAAGCTAGACTACATATATATTTGTTATGAGTTATATTTTGAGTTGGTTGTCTCTATGAAATTGTGGTGTTTGTTGGAACCATCTAGCTCTCAAGGTGACAGTGTGGGGTTATCTAGATGGGGAAGGCGGACTTTGAGGTGTGCTGTTATAGCCCTACCATGGATTAGATTGTCCAACCGGAGAGTAGTTAAGAGTAGTATCATGAAGAGGATATATTTATATGAGAGAGTGTTCACTAGTGAAACTATGATCCCTAGGCCTTGTTTTTAAGCATTGAAACACGGTTTGCATTTAGATCTGTTGCATGTTTGCCGGGGAGGTTTTGGTCCTTTTACCTTACCTCACCGTCAAGCTCTTTACTGGCATCGTTACCACTTGTATTTCACTATCTCTTCGCCAAACTAGTGCACATATACACCTGACAAGTGTATTGGGTGTGTTGGGGACACAAGAGACTTCTTGTATCTTGATTGCAAGGTTGCTTGAGAGGGATACCTTTGACCACTTCCTCCCTAAGTTCAATAAACCTTGGGTAATCCACTTAAGAGAAACTTGCTGCTGTTCTACAAACCTCTGCACTTGGAGGCCCAACAACTGTCTACAAGAATAGAAGTGCGTAGACATCATTCATATGTAGGGTCTTCTTCTATGAGCTTGTCTTTCAAGTCAGTACTTTTTTTGGTTGGCTGTGTCCCGAGTTGTGCCCCGCCGAACACAAATTTACGCGCGGTCTCCAAGAAGTATTGGTTAGTCAAACCCAAGGATGTAGCTTTTTCACTCAAATGCTCATTCAAACGAGCAACAATATCTTCTAGATTTCTTTTGTTGAATCTCGTATGCAGATTTAGATGGTACTTCAGTACTATGGTAAAATAAACAACACATGTGTTAGTTTAGATACATGGTAAAAGCAGGTCTAAAAATTAAACCTAGCTAGTCAAGTGCCCATAGTTTTTTATCATAGACTTTCCATGTCAACATTTTAATACCTGACATGTCTGTGAAATGTACAACAACCTGACGAAACTAAGTCTGTGGAATGAACAACAACCTGACGAAACTGAAACCTAAAAATACAATATGAACTAGGCGTCGTGTTTTCCTACAGTAGAATCAACATTTGAAGCCGAGCCCCTGTATGAACATATGATCTACCTCAGATACACTAGAGACGGTAGGAAATTAGATACCTGGTCGTTTCCGATGGCCCTTCTTCAGATTGGGTGTTAGAGGTTTGCAGCAGGTGCCACTGCGTAGTGCGCCGCCGGTCATGTCTTCCGCCGAGTAGGGCAGGCGGGTAGTCGAGGAAGCCGGCGTGATCGAAGAAACCATCGACGAGGAGATCGGATCTGAGAGGTGAGTGTAGGATTTTTGGGAGGCGAGTTTAGAAGGGGAGGGAATTGTGGGGCTGGGTAGGCGAGTTTTATTAGGAGGTGAAATAATTAGCGCGCTAGGGGTGGGCGGGGTGGAGGTAACAAAAAGTTGTATAAAATTTGCAGGGAAGTTTGTTTTCCTGTGGAAAAAAAGGTAGAAAAAATGAAATTTGTAATACTCTTTTTTGTCCTATAAGAGAACATGTATAATTTGTTAAACCATAAAGAAAACATGAATCATCAAATTTTCAAATGATTTGTTAAAGTTTTGTGAAACAATAAACATAATTTTAACAAGTAATAATTGATTATTCAAAAGTGATCCATGAAGTCTCTAATTTATGATAATGATTATGTACCCTTATTAGGAGATCATGCATGTTTATACATTGTTGAGAATGAAATCATTTTGTACCCTTATTTTTGAATTTCATCATTTAGTTTGAAACATGTAGTTGATAGGATATTTGCACAAGATAATTGTTGTTGGTGAAGGTGTGGATATATTGGAAACATTATTGAAAGACAGCTCTTGTTTACCAAAATTTGAGATCATTTAGATCTAATTTGTCATGGTAATATTTTTGAATTTCTTCATTTAGTTTGAAACATGTAGTTGATAGGAGATTTACACAAGATAATTGTTATCGGTGAAGGTGTGGATATATTGGCAACATTATTGAAAGACAAGTCTTTTTTACCAAATGTTGAGATCATTTTTTTGAATTTCATCATTTAGTTTCAAACATGTAGTTGATAGGAGATTTGCACAAGATAATTGTTGTTGGTGAAGGTGTGGATATATTGGCAACATTATTGAAAGACAAGTCTTGTTTACCAAAATTTGAGATCATTTAGAGCTACTTTGTCATGGTCATTTTTTTGAATTTCATAATTTAGTTTCAAACATGTAGTTGATAGGATATTTACACACGATAATTGTTGTTGGTGAAGGTGTGGATATATTGGCAACATTATTGAAAGACAAGTCTTTTTTACCAAAATTTGAGATCATTTAGAGCTACTTTGTAATGCTAATATTTTTGAATTTCATCATTTAGTTTGAAACATGTAGTTGATAGGATATTTACACAAGATAATTGATCTTGGTGAAGGTGTGGATATATTGGCAATATTATTGAAATCAAGTCTTTTTTACCAAAATTTGTGATCATTTAGAGCCACTTTGTCATGGTAATATTTTTGAATTTCATAATTTAGTTTGAAACATGTAGTTGATAGGATATTTTGACAAGATAATTGATCTTGGTGAAGGTGTGGATATGGCAACATTATTGAAAGACAAGTCTTGTTTACCAAAATTTGAGATCATTTAGGGTTACTTTGTCATGGTCATATTTTTGAATTTCATCATTTAGTTCGAAACATGTAGTTGATAGGATATTTACACAATATAATTGTTGTTGGTGAAGGTGTGGATATATTGGAAACATTATTGAAAGACTAGTCTTGTTTACCAAAATTTTAGATCATTTAGATCTACTTTGTCATGGTAATATTTTTGAATTTCATAATTTAGTTTGAAACATGTAGTTGATAGGAGATTTGCACAAGATAATTGATCTTGGTGAAGGTGTGGATATATTGGCAACATTATTGAAAGACAAGTCTTGTTTACCAAAATTTGAGATCATTTAGAGCTACTTTGTCATGGTCATATTTTTGAATTTCATCATTTTGTTTGAAACATGTAGTTGATAGGATATTTTCACAAGATAATTGTCGTTGGTGAAGGTGTGGATATATTGGCAACATTATTGAAAGACAAGTCTTGTTTACCAAAATTTGAGATCATTTAGATCTACTTTTTCATGGTAATATTTTTGAATTTCATAATTTAGTTTGAAACATGTAGTTGATAGGATATTTGCACAAGATAATTGATCTTGGTGAAGGTGTGGATATATTGGCAACATTATTGAAAGACAAGTCTTGTTTACCAAAATTTGAGATCATTTAGAGCTACTTTGTCATGGTCATATTTTTGAATTTCATCATTTAGTTTGAAACATGTAGTTGATAGGATATTTACACAATATAATTGTTGTTGGTGAAGTTGTGGATATATTGGCAACATTATTGAAAGACTAGTCTTATTTACCAAAATTTGAGATCATTTATATCTACTTTGTCATGGTAATATTTTTGAATTTCATAATTTAGTTTGAAACATGTTGTTGATAGGAGATTTTCACAAGATAATTGATCTTGGTGAAGGTGTGTATACATTGGCAACATTATTGAAAGACAAGTCTTGTTTACCAAAATTTGAGATCATTTAGAGCTACTTTGTCATGGTCATTTTTTTGAATTTCATAATTTAGTTTCAAACATGTAGTTGATAGGAGATTTACACAAGATAATTGATCTTGGTGAAGGTGTGGATATATTGGCAACATTATTGAAACACAAGTCTTTTTTAACAAAATTTGAGATTATTTAGAGCTACTTTGTCATGGTCATTTTTTTACCAAAATCATCATTTAGTTTCAAACATGTAGTTGATAGGAGATTTGCCAATCAACTTAATGTTTGAAACTACATAGTTGGAAGGCCATATACACAAAAGTAGGTTGGCATAATTAACTAGCATAATCAACAATGCATACGTAATAGTTGAAATTATTACACTTGCAATAATTTCATAATTGTTCTTGAAACATAGTTGGAAGGCCATATACACAAAAGTAGGTTAGCATAGTTAACTAGGGTAGCAATGCATACATACAGTGTTGTAACACTACACTTGCAATGCACATATATGCAGACATTAACATAGTACATAATTAGTTTTCCCAATCATCCCATTCGTCGGTCCCCATGTGGCGCTTAGAGCTGCTGGGTTTCTCTTCAGTTTGCACGACTTGGGGAATTATACTACTCTAGTTGGCCTGGTGTGAGCTGTCCTGTCAGAAAATTCATAGATTTTTCTAAGCAACTCATAGCTTAAATAACCGTCGACTCCGCATAGTCAAGGTTAACCTTGGCAAGGGGTTTCCACTCCCAGAAATCATGGCCTTGGTGTAAACTTGACATAGTCCTGAAATTGGTTTTCATCATTTTGTAAGATGGATCGACATGTTTAGCAGTTATATCCCTCATCCCAGCCTTTAGACCCTTTCCAGGAATTCCATATAGAGTTTGTATGTCGACATGGTATTTTTCAGGAATGAAAATCCATTCTGCTTGTAGCACCTTCTTGTCATTGCAAGTGTCTACACTTCCAAATGTAATTTCCTTTGTTTCAAGGAATTTACGGAGCCCTGGTATGTGCTTCTCACTCCTGTTTTGGAATTATAAAATTAAGTAACTAAGCTAATTGAAAGATAAATAATTGTGTAATTTGTAAAATGGTATTCAAATTCAGTGAAAAAAAATGTAAAAAAAAGAATTATGAATTGACAGTACAAACATATCACAAAATTCAGAGATGCATCCCGGGTATCTCCAACTATTTCTACTTTCCTGATAGTGAAAATGTACATATATTACACAAGAAGCCCGTGGTATACTCTAGGCCCTCTCGGTGATATCACGTTAACTAGCTTGCAGGTAAGTGATTTGATCACTAGAATGTTATATCACGGGAACAAGAAAAGAGTACATGTCGGTAACGAGATCAAACTAGGTATGGAGATACCGATGATCGAATCTTAGACATGTAATATATCGTGAGACAAAGGGATTGAGTTACATGCGTATAAGTTTCACATGATCACAAGTCATCGTTGATGTGTGGGAGTCAGTATGGATCTCCAGGTCCCGCTGCTGATTATTGATCGGAGAGGGGTCTCGATCATGTATGCATTATTCGCGAACCGTAGGGTGACATACTTAAGGGATACCAACACCATTCGGAGCAAATAATATGCCAGAGAAAGAAAAACAAAGCGCAGGAATTTATTTCACTAGACACCGGAATTGTTTCGGTTGAAATTGCTGAAACTGGTTCTGCATGTGAAATTGAATTTTGTAACGGGTTTTATGTGAATGTTTGTTAATTAAGTTAATTAGCAAAATTCTGAATAAATAAATAAAAGATTTTTATTTAAATGAGAGCTTGCATTAAATTTAATGCATGTGAGTGAATTTTTTAGCGGAGGCATGTTATGTGAGTGGAGGCTTTTCATTTTGAGTGGGAACTCCACCCACATGAATGTGGAAGAGGTGGGGGCAACCACCATGGTTGTGGCGCCATGCCACTTGGGTGCCCCCCTCTCCTCCTCTCACAACACACCTCCTCGTGAAGGATCTCTCTCCCTCTTTAGAATTTCCCCATAGCCTCAGATCAGCGAGATACATGTTCCTGGTGGATTTTTCTGGAAGGATTTGTTGCTTCCGCTGCTTCACTTGTCGTGGTATTTCCAACGAGTATGCCATGGAGGCGTCCTCACAGTGCGTGTTTAGAGATGTGGGGGAAGGCATACGGTTGACGGGTACGAGGTAACACAACTTACCCAGGTTCAGATCCCACAATGGTAGCGGAATCCTACTCCTGCTATAAATCACTATAAGGGCAATACGCCGAGTTACAGGGATTGGTTCGCTGTGCGAGGTGTATGCTAATCGCTACTTGATTGTCTGAAGTTGTGCCCTAAAGGCTCCCATAGGCCTGACTTATATAGTCGCCAGGTCCTAGGGTTACAGGGAAAAGTCCTAGCCGGACAGGTTACAGAGTCCTACACCGTCTTTTACTAGTCTTGCGTGTCTTGTACTCCAAGGCTCCGGGTACGTCGGTGATTCCAACCGTAGCCTTCCTTTATCCGGCATGGGCCTCCCTTCTGGATCCATCTAACTAGGCCGCCCAGCAGGCCATAG
The DNA here is from genome assembly GCA_916181665.1 of Avena sativa. NCBI lineage: Eukaryota > Viridiplantae > Streptophyta > Magnoliopsida > Poales > Poaceae > Avena > Avena sativa. The sequence continues at coordinate 424,129,084 of OV702293.1, forward strand.
GCCATGCTACCAACTATGGGCCACCCGGGTTAGCCGGATAAGAGACATGCTATAAGGATACCCATATAGCATATCCCCAACAGTAGCCCCCGGAGAACTCTGAGATCTTGCGCCGTCTTGCCTCCTCACGTGAAATGCTTCGTCTAGATGGATGTCGGCAAATCGTCAAGCAATATCTTGTAGTCCTCCCAAAGAACCCTGCAAGGTTTTCTCCGTCTTCAACTTGTTAGTCGGAGAAATGCTGAATCTTCCATCGTACTCTTCCGTAGCCGGACTGGATCCATCCATGCCGGAATCTTTCGATGTGACGGATCATCTGCTAGGGCGACGTAGACGTAGGTCAGCGATGCCTCGTAACTCACACATGCAGAGAACGCAATCATGTCCGATTTTCCCGCGCGAGCGATACGAACCGTTGGCGGCGGCGGTTGAGATGTGGCGAAATTTCCGCGCACGTTCGCGAACACGTCGTCTACACAACAACCGTCCGATCAAGCTGCATGAATCTTGATGCTGGAGATCATAAATAGTAACCGCGGTGGGATTTTTACTTTTCACCTCATTCACCCCTCGCATCGTCTTCTTCCTCCGGCGAGCACCCCCTCGAGCTCTCTACGCAACCTCGCGAAAAACCCTAGCTCCTATTCTCGCCAGTCATCTCCAAACTCACGCAATGGCCAGCAGCAGCTCTACTCCTTCCATGGCGGCGTCGGGCGAAGCCGGCGATCTCCGTCGTCGTGCCCCCAGAGGGCCTGGTCATCCCCATCTCTACGGTGGTCAAAACCACCGGCGGCGACCACAATCCAGCGGCGCTGGAGCCGCTGGAAGAGGAGCTTGACTCCCACAAGGGCGATTGGCGCGGTTCGGACATCACGGACCGCGACATCAAGGAACTGATCACCGAAGCCTACCTCCCTACGACGGAGGGGCTCGCCTGGTGGGCAGCGCCGGCCCGGCGAGGTGACACCTTCTCCCCAAGCCGGAGAAAAGATGTACCTCAAAGCCCAACTGGTACGCGGCGTCTCCCTGCCCATCTCTAACTTCTTTGTCACATCCCAAGATTTTCCAAATCTTGTAATGTGAAAAATAAATGAATAAAATAAAACTTTGTTTGATTTTCAGGGCCAGAAGAAACTTTTTGAATTCAATTGGAACTTCAAACAAAGTGGGATCAAATAAAATCCTAAAGGGATTTAAAAAGATAAAACATTTATTAAAGGAAAATAAAAATATTTAAAATTACTATTTTGGATCTTTTAAATAAAAGGATTTGGTTTCCAAATGAAATAGAAGTTTTATTAATAAAGATTATTTTACAAAGCCAAATTAAAACTTGGCCAAGTCTTTAAAAACAAAATATTTCTATTTGGGAAAATTAGTAAAAGTTTATTTAAATAAAGTAATAAAGATTTAATATCCAAGTTTTATTAATAAAGGTTTTACTATTTCCAAAACATCAAAACTTATTTATTTATTTAAAATAAGCTTTCCAAGTATTTTATATTCTCAAACAAAACCTACTGATTTGGTTTTTAGATTTCAAAAGGAGTGTTTAAATAAAATAAATCCTATTTTGATTTATTAACAATGGTCTATTTATTTATTTAATAATGGACCCTAAAATAAAATTATTATTTTGGTTTGGAATTTTGGTTTATGTTACTGAACAGAACCAAGTTCAAAGTCACAAAGTGTGGTGAAAGTTTGAATGGATTTGAATGTTGTTTGGTCGTTTGAAATTTCAAAACAGAAATTGGTTTTAGAAAAAGAAAAGGTTTCAGGAATAAAAAAAATGGATTTGGACCTAGCCCAGCCGGCCAAGCCCACAAGCCCAGCAAACAGCCCAGCTCCCCTCCCCCGAAGAAAAACGCTTCGCACTCGTTTCCTAACCCGTGCTGTGAATGACTGGTGGACCCTCCCCTCACTCCCTTTTCCGCTGACCAGCCGACCCCACCTCCTCCTATTCATCGTTCTCACCCGCGGTGACAGCGCCTTCCCCCTCGCCGGCCGTTGCAGGCAAATTAAGTCCGGCGTAATACGCGTTAACCACGCCATTAAACGGCCCCTTGACCATGCACGTTAAAACGCCTGTCCCTCCTCTCCATTTCCCCTCTGTCACCCCATCTCAACACGCCCCCAGGCCGCCCCAATTCTTCCCCGAGCACCAGTGTCTCCGACGACCTTCCTCGTTGATTCCGACCGAGTTTCACCACCCCTTGCCTCCCTGAGCACACTAGCAGACTCCCCACTCTCAGACGCTTCTCCCCGTACCACCCATACAACCGCGGGCGCCCCAGAATATAGGCAACCATTTCTACTGAAGCGCCACCGTGACTGCTGCTTACTCCGACAACGTTTCCTAGTAAGTCCAGACCGCCCTTCACCTCTCGATCACACACAGCTTTGCCTTGATCCTGCGCATCTAACCGCGTCTTCGTTTTGTCTCGGGGTGAACCACAGCACCGTCTCCGACCACAACCAGAGCCGTCTGACGCCAGGGGCAACTCCGGCGAGCGATTACCGCCACGACAGAGTGCCCCTTGACCCAAGAAGACCACCTCGAGCATCACCACATCCTTGCGACCTCGGTGAGCATTTTCCCTCCCCTCTTTGCTTCCTGTAACCGTCGTAGCGCCACCGCCTGGCCGTACGCTGCCGCTAGCCACCGTCGGCGCCGCTCGCATCTGGTGAAGCAAACCAGCGCCGTAGGATCGTGATCTGACGAACACGATAGATCCACTTAGCACCAAAGGGGTACGTGATCAGAACTGTGCGATCTATTTAGATCCAACACGCCGCAGAGCCGATCCGGCCGAACCGGTACCAGCCAGTAGCGTTGTGACGCGTGCCCTGTTCTTATCTAAAACAGAAGTTTGAAATCTGATTTAGGTATGATTTTGAAAACCCTATAACTTTTGATCCACACGTCCAAATTTCACAAATTTGATATCATTGGAATTAGTGGAACAAGACCTAGCCAACCATGCCATTGGTTTAGTAAATAGTAACTGTTAGATTGTTTGTTTTTGTAGAAACATTTGTATGCTTGTTTAGATTAGAAAAATTGTTCAAAAATGTTTTTGAGTTTGAAACCTTGGCAAATTAGTTTGTGGTGAACCTACTGACCCTAGGAACCAACCCATGGTTTTGAAAATGGATTTGGTAAAGTTTAGGTTGGATTAATTGATTTAGCCCATTTCTAGCCAAATAAAAATAATAGTTTTGTTATGAAAATGATTTTGGAGTAAAAACTTTGGGTAAAATGTTTTGGACCAAGCCTACTAACCATAAACACCAACTTTTGAGAAACAACAACTTATTTAGTGAACAACTCAAGGTTGTTGCTTGATAAAAATGTTTTTCACCACATAAAATGATGATTGGATTTAAAATGGCTTTTGAATGAAACCCTTTTGCAAATGACTTCGCCACTTTGGAAAATGACCACTTTTGAACCTTACAAAGTTTAGAAGCCTAGTGGAAACTATCTTTTCAAATAGAACCATCCCTTGCATGCTTACATGCATAACTTAGATCCCATTGTTTTTGTGTGTGAAATTGTTTGATTGATTATTGGTTGGGAATGCTAGTTGATTTTGTGTTTGCTTGATTGATTGTAGAGAAGTGTGAGACTAGCAAGATCAAGGAGTGAACCAACATTTCCTACCAAAAGGCAAGTTACACTATCATCTAAAAAGTCCTACTATTTTCATTATACTTAGTGGATTTTGAAACATGCATGAAAACAATTTTATACTTATGCTATGCTAAATCCTAATAGGATACCCTATACATTCCTTAGAGAAAACAATGTAGTGGTTACATGCTTAGCCCTGCTTTATTTTGAAAAGAGATACATGTTGAGATTTTTATGGAATTGAGAAAAGGACTTGTGTTTTTATATAATAAAACAAGGACTCAATGAACCACCTGGGTGGCCAAGGATACTTTGAGTTTTGGAGAAGGTGGCAACAAAAGGAACCATGTCTATGGCAGTCTCTTTGTGTTGTGCTCCAAAGGAAACCATCCAGGAAACTTAGAGATTGAACATGTTTCTCCAATTGTGGCTTTCGTGTGCAACCACATGCTATTATGGCTCTGGCTTAGTCAACTACATTGGGAAGACCCATGCATTGTCTTCAGTTTACTGGACATGGGGACCTGGAATCCTACATGGGTGCTGAAGACAAGCTAGCAATGGTGTATGGGAGGACCCTTTGGAAAGACTTCGTCACATTCTCAATCTGCCAGTACTCCATCTTGGTGAGCACTAATCCAGTGGCCACTGGTGGCAACAAGATGGGATTGTGACATGTGGGTAAAGTGTGCAACTTCTACAGAAGATAATAAAAACTAAGTACTTAGCCGTGTCCCCGGTTATGGACAATACTGAGCAACTAAAGTTTGAAGCTATGGGAAATCTCGACATTCCAATTTCTAAAACAAAAACTTGATGCACTTGGGGATACCAAGGAGCTCAAGAGGTTTGATAAAACTTGATGCACTTGGGGTTACCAAGGAGCTCAAGAGATTTGATAAAACTTGATGCACTTGGGGTTACTAAGGAGCTCAAGAGATTTTGTTGAAAACTTGATACACTTGGGGTTACCAAGGTGTGCAAGGAGATTCTGTTAACAACTTAAACACTTGGGCTTTGCCAAGAGATTTTCAAAGATTTGATCAAAAAGAAAAACCATTTTGAAAGATAGGATAAATTTTGCTTCTGCAAATGAGCCTTAAACCCTACTAGCCAAAATGCATGTAATGATAGGATCCACTTGCATTCAACTTAGTAGTGAAACTTGCCAATACAATTCAAATGTATTGACCCTTGTGGCTGTAACTTGTAATGTTGCAGGTTTGATTGATTTTTGTGAAGATTGATTGTTTAGGATTACAAAGTCTACAACCAACATTTGCCTGTGGCACCTTGAAGATGAAGGACCCCATGACTATAGTTATTCCGCTGCAATGTAATGTAATAGCCAAATGAGCTATGTAATGATGTAATAAAACTATGTTAATCCTGGTTATAAAGTTATATTATGACCATTGTATCTTGATATTACATCTTAACTGTGGATGCTAGCTATTGATCCAGGGACTAGCATTGTAAACACAGGGGACACCACCTTATGTTAATAAAGGTTGGGACACTCCCTCTACATTCTTCCTCTCCGTCTTGACCCACTACAGAGTCCAGCCCCAAAACCTTTCCCCCAATAGCATCCTAGCGCTTAGCAATTACGTGGCGCTCTGCGAGGGTTACCTAGGGATTAAGCCTAGGCTAGATCTCTTCGTGTATTTATTCACCGTCAAGCGTGAAGCCGGAGCCAACAAGGATGAACTTAGGAATTTTGGCACCATAAGCTTCAAGATCCGTCCTGGCCGGAAATTCGCCTACATCGTCGGCCATGAGTCATGCAAGAACTGGCAGCGTACTTACTTCTACGGCCTAGATATCCCTCTGGCCAGCCGAGAAGTAACGTACTCGGACTTCGTCGATGGAGCCGCCGCCGAAACTTCGACATGGAGATCCTAGGCCTCCCATCCCTCCGACATCGACGCTTCCCGCGCCATAAGGCGGATAGAGTGGTTCGTATAGATAGTTTTGACCGTCTTGGACCTAGCTATGTGCTGGTTCATCAGGCGAATCCAACCTCTGCAGCACCGCGTTAAGCTAATGCACGAGTATACCAGCGATAGAAGGGATAGCATCCGCATCTCCGTGGACAATTTCTCGAGCGACTCCGTGAAGCTCCATCTCAAGGACATCGTCAAGGTGAAGGACAAGCGACGTGGCTTCACCATCACCTACGACATGTTCGTAGACGGCAAGTGCCCAAAGGTAGCTATTTATTTTCCATGTATGACATATACTCCAGTTCTTCTGTCTAACTATTTTCATCTCATCTAATGCGGTGAATTCTCACTTAACAGCTTAGCGATCTAGAGGAGGACAGCATGGCTGCCCAAATCTATGATCCAAAGATGAAGGAAGTCACGGTCGTGTCCGACGATGATGCTCCATTGGCGCAAAAGCAGAAGAGCTCCACCTCTGACACTGCCGACGGAGGCAAGAAGAAGAAGAAGACGGAGGGTGGAGGCTCCAAAAAGACTACCGCCGCCCTGGAGGCGGAGAAAAGAAAGACCACCAGGATCCCCATTGCCAAAGCACCCCCTCTTGTGTAAGTTTCTTTCTCTCCGACATTGTCTATTTTTCTATCTTGTTCCTGTACTTATACATTTTGTACATTTCAGGAAGAAAGCCACGATCAGCCTGAAGAAGACCTCCAAACCATCGGGGGCTTCGAGAACCATCAAGGACATGCTACATCGCGAAGCGTCTCCTGCCATCGCCCTTGTCACTCTCTCCGTCAAGCCTTCGTCTGCCCCGACAAGCTCACAAGCTAAGGAGTCATCTGGCCCTTCCGCCATGGAAGTGGACTCAGGTGCCTCTACCGAGATCGCTGTTTTCGGCGAGCAGGCAACGCAGGAGAGTGCCGCCCACCAAATGGCTGAAGCTCCGGCTAAGGATGCCATCGGTAGCGGTAAGGCGGTGGTGGAAGCTGGTACTTCCGCCAAAGGCGGCGTCCTCGCCCCCCATAAACCTATAGAGTTCCCGAAGATAGTCTACCCGGCGCTTACGCCGAGTAGCACAACTCTGGTTTCTGGCGCGGCGCCGACATCTCCGAGGTGCGGTCTTGAGGAGCTCCTCCGTCAAGCAGAGATCTTGCGAGGAAACAGCGTATCCTTTGGCAAGCTGCTGGCCGAGAGCGCTACGAGCCTCAAGATTATTGCACTTGTAAGTTTTATTTGCCTTTTGCATTTTATCTAAGTATCCCACTGTATCCCCCGAGGATTTAGACAGAAAAACATAGGTCTTTGCGTCTAGATGCTCTAAGAGTGACTAAGCTAGAAAACTTCTCACTGTAGCCCCCAAGCATATAGGTGGAATGAATTATTCCGGCTAGATGCTTTTAGAGTAGCATACTTAGTGTTTATAAATTTCAACACTGTAGCCCCCAAGCCTCTAGTTGTAACTGAATTAGTTCCGACTAGATACTTAAAAAGAAGCTAAGCATACATCCGATTAAAAAAATTTATACTATAGCCCCAAGCTTCTAGTTGTAACTGAATTAGTTCTGACTAGATGCTTAAAGAAAGACCAAGCATACTGCTAAGTTAAAAACTCTCGTTGTAGCCCCCGAGCGTCTAGGTGGAAATTTTCCAGCTAAATTCTCCAAGTTGACCAAACAACGTTTAACTTTTCCTTTTTTCCACAGAACGAGAATGGTCAGAGGGGCATGGCCAACGACAAGTATCAGAAATGCGTGCAGACTTGGAAGCTGAAAAGGGTAAAACTGCCTTCTTGAAGGAACAGATCACCAAGAGAAAGCATCTGTTTTCTTTTTTGCATTCCGACTTGGTTTTGTGCCCACATTCTCTGAGTACTTACTATGTACTTTGATTTCTACGACTTTGTAGAATATGTTGCCAAGGCCAAGGACATTGTCGATCAATCCAAGCACATTCAACAGCTGGATAGCGAGAACAAAATCCTCAAGCAGGAGAGGCAGGACATGCTAAAGATGCATGAGGAGTGAATGAAAATCTTGCAGGATTCCGCCACCGAGAAAATGAACCGCTTGAAGGAGGAGATCTCAATTTTAAGAGATCAGAAGAAAGTTGCCGATGAGCAGAATGAACGCCATCATGAGGCATACAAGCTCCCCCAACAAGAATGGGACTCCTTGGCGGATACCCTTTGGCAAGCTGAGGCCAGCATCTTCAGTAATCTTTCTCCGCCTTGGATTTATATAGTCTAGATACTTTGAACTTTTCAACTCATGTGCTTCCTTGTCGGAATTTGCAGCTCCTATGAGTTTAACCCGGTCGCCTCCTCCAGCTAAGGAATGCATGGTTCTTGCCGGCAACTTCATCAACACTACCATCGCGCAAGCAAAAGAGATTGCCAAGCCCCTCTAGATCAACATCAAGGCATCAGACTCTATGGCGAAGTACTCGGAGATCCTGCGCCGAGCCCCCGAGCGTATTACAAGCTGGACAGCTTCATGTGCATGGGCTGGTGCAAGGATGGCGATGTCAATGATGAAGGCACACTACAAAGATGCCGACATCGACACGGTGACCTTTGGCATTCCCGACGTAGATGACAATGGCAAAGAGATTAACCATCAATCCATCTTATCGTCACTCGCGGGCTATGACACCAGAGTCGCCAAGTTGGTCGACGTGAACGTCTTTACCATCAATGACGGTAAACAAAGCTCCTCTGAGTCCCTTCACACAGCCTACTTCGAGGATGACTCTCCTGCTGCTGATGATGCTGCTTCCAAGTCACCTGTGTCAAAGGAGTGAAAAAACAACTTGTAATATTTGTTTCACCTTTGATGCATATGCGGAAAAAACTTTGTATTAACTTAAGGCGGAAAACAATGTTGTATGTCCTGCTACTTAAGAACCAGTTTCCAGCATGTATATCTTTTTTAAGCAAGTGTTGGCTTATCCATTAATTTGGTTCTTATGCCTGACTTTTCGTGAGTCGGAAGACTCGTTGTCGGAACCATGCGCTTAGGCGATGATGCCCAATGGCACCGTCAATAACCTAAGCACAAAATCGTCGACAATAAGTGCCGAAAGTCACTACTCCAGAATCCACATAAAAACGACAAAGAACGTGTAGACTAGAAAACTTAAACTAACGCCCATAGGCGGAGTTTTCACAAGTGCAATCGCAAAACTTGTGCATAAAGGTTTTACATGATCCAAAAATGAACAGTAAAGGAGGTAAAAGACTCAGAAAATATGAGTGAACCAGAGAGCTTTATTTCATTGATCATATAAGAGGTATACAATTAGATAAAAAATGCTAAGTGTAAAAAGGACGTAGCTATGCTATGTTCCATGGCCGATCAAGCTCCGGTTAGTCATCATTCGGGTCACGTCGCTTACGCTTATGATCCTCGTTGGGTCTATCCTTCAGTTCACGATTGTCAACGAGGTAGTAAGACCCATTGAGTAGCGCCTTGCTTATGATGAATGGTCCTTCTCATGGTGGGGATAATTTGTGTGACTTCTTCTGCTTAAGTCGGATCACCAAATCCCCCTCTTTAAACGAGCGATGCCGAACGTGGCGACTATGGTAGCTGCGTAGCTTCTGCTGGTAGATGGCGGATCTTTGGCATGCCAAAACGCGCTCCTCCTCAAGAAGGTCCACATCGAGGCGTATGGATTCTTCAGCATCACCTTCGTCGTAGGAGGCGACCCTTGGTGCATCGTGAAGTATGTCGGAAGGTAGGATGGATTCTGCTCCATATACCATGAAATAAGGGGTGTAGCCGGTGGATCTGTTGGGTGTAGTTCATAAACTCCACAGCACAGATGGCAATTCTTCCGCCCAGGCTCCAGCTACTCTTATGTAGCGGTGCCTCAAGACGTGGCTTTATTCCCTGTAGAATTAATCCATTGGCTCGCTCTACCTGACCATTGGATTACGGATGTGCCATAGATGCAAGGTCAAGTCGGATGCCCTTCTCCCAACAATAAGCCTCCACTTATCCGAGTGACAAGTTGCTGCCGTTGTCGGTGATAATGCTATGTGGGAGACCATATCTCACCACTAAATCCTGGAAAAACCTTAGGGCAGTTGCCCCATCAAGCTTTCTAATGTTTTTAGCTTCTATCCATTTAGTGAATTTATCAACTACTACTTGCAGATGCGTAAACCCACATGGTGCCGTTTGTAACGGTCCCACCATGTCTAGCCCCCAGACTGCAAACGGCCAAGTTATTGGTATTGTTCGCAATTCTTTAGCAGGAACATGTGGTTGTCGGGCATAATACTGGCATCCCATGCATGTCTCAACCAGCTTGTCGGCGTCTGCCATCGCGGTCAGCCAGTAGAATCCTTGCTGGAAAGCGTTCGCGACCAACGATCGAGGAGCGGCGTGATGCCCGCCATCTCTGAGATGGATTTCACGTAGGATTTCAATACCTTCTATTTGGGAAACACACGTTAAGTATACACCAGTAGTGCTCCTTTTGTAGAGCTGTCCATTGATTATGGTATAGCCCTTCGCTCGACGTACTATTTGCCGTCTTTCGACTTTGTCGTCGAGCAATGTTTCGTGTTCGAGATATTCCATGAACGGTTTTGTCCAAGCCGGAGGGACCTTTGCCACCATGTGGTCGAAAGAGTCAACTCTATCCGGGTTGTCGATATCGGCTCCTTTCACAGATGGTGTGCGCAGATGCTCTAGGAAAACTCCTGGTGGAATTTGTTTGCGCCCTGATCCAAGCTTAGATAGCAGATCAGCCGCCTCGTTTTGCTCCCTAGGTACATACTTGACTTCGCAGCCCAAGAAGATCTTGGCTATCTCGTCCACTTCGTCTCGATATGCCGCCATCATAGGGTTCCATGCATTCCAGGTGCCAGCCACCTGCTGGGCAACCAAGTCAGAATAACCATAGCAAACTATGCGCTTGAGGCCAATATCCTTGGCTACGTGTAATCCATGAATGAGTGCTTCATACTCCTCCATGTTGTTTGTAGCCTCAAAGTGGATCTGTAGAACGTAGTGTAGCTTGTCGCCAGTTGGTGACTGCAGCAATACACCAGCCCCCGAGCCGTTGAGCAGCTTTGATTCGTCAAAGTGCATCACCCAGTACTCTGGTTTAGGCAACGGAGTAGCATCTAGCATATCCGTCTAATCTGCAATAAAATCCGCCAAGGCTTGTGACTTGATAGCATCGCGTCGCTTGTAGGTGATCTCGAAGGCGGCAAGTTCAATGCCCCACTTCGTGACCCTTCGTCCGGGTTGATCTTCATCCATCGTTGTCCCAATGGTGATGAATAACTCTCGAGATGTGACGGTGTTCTTGGCTTGCTCGTCGCGCGTGTACTCCTCCTCCATCTCCTGCATGGCAGAGTCTAGTTCTTCTGGACTAAAATCTATCTCCTCTGAATCTGCACTAAAGTCGGCATAAAGCGTGTCAATCACAGAGTCGGAGGGTGCCAGGACTTCCTCGATGACGGGCGGTGGAGGTGCAACGGCAGCGATGATGACTGGAGGTGGTGGTGCGGCTGCGACGATGGCGGCCGAAGGTGGCGGCGGCGCTCCGCCAATGAGCGCGAGATCCGTCTGAGCTACCCCGTCGGCCTCCATGTAGCTGTTGACGGTGTTCACTATGCTTTCGAAGGTGAGACGGCCTAAAGCCTGCTGCCGCCTCAGAGAATTTCGGAGTAGCGTTCCCTGATCCAGTCCTTCCATAAAGTGATACATAGCATCATCGTAGGGGTAGTGGGCCAGATCGGCTCGTATACGGAGCCACCTGGAAAGGTAATCATGGGGGTTTTCGCCCTCTCTCTGAATGCAACGTGCCAGATCGAAGATGGTAACCACGCCGACGAACTTGGATCTTTGTTGTCCAGACGCACGGGCGAAGCCGGCGGACTTGCAGTGATCTTCCACCGTTATATCCTGCACAGGGGCGGTTTGGGTGGGCCTTGAATTTTTCCGATCTTTGCCGGCAATCTCCGAAGAGAGATCCGACATTGATCCTTCCGCAAACGTATCCTGCCCGTAGGCGGACCATGCGGGCCTTGATGCTCCTCCGACTCCCAGGGAACAAGTGCCCTAGTCGGTTTCGCCAATGAAGAGGTGGATGTCTCCGATAGGAACGTTCGAACACCGCGTAGGGTTCGTCTTCGCCAGGATCCAAAACTTATCGGGAGGGACGATCAGAACGTTGCCGAATAAGAGAACACGACCGATGGATACGGTTTTGCCGATTCCCGCGAAGATCTTGGTCCTCGCCCGCTAAAGATCCTGAAGAGCCTCTCGCCCCATGATGGGCGCCAACTGTCGTGGTATTGCCGACGAGTATGCCATGGAGGGGTCCTCACAGTGCGTGTTTAGAGACGTGGGGGAAGGCGGATGGTTGACGGGTATGAGGTAACACAGCTTACCCAGGTTCAGATCCCACAACGGTGGCGGAATCCTACTCCTGCTATAAATCACTATAAGGGCTGTGACAACCCCGGGATTAAGGTTAGACAAATCCCAGACCTTCGTCTGAACATAAGGCCTAACCTAATCTCGAAAGCGTACAGAGAAAGAATTGATAACACAACAGTGACCCTACGACACAAAATTTATTACAGCAAGCTCATAACTGAGCGAAGAACCAAAATATTACAAGCAGAGGTCACTGACCACAACCATCAAACAACGGAAGACAAATTATACTATTAATTATAGCAAACTTATCAAATGGCCTAAGAGGCCTGAAGCATAACGATGACGTCCAATCCATAGATCCCAGACTGCCGGCTGGGAACCCCAAACTACTCGTCGATGTCGATGCCGTGAGGAACTCATCTTCAATGGTAACACTTACTCTGCTGCAAAAGAGTCAATGAAGCAACGGTGAGTACAGGGTGTACTCCGCAAGACTTATGGCTGGTGGAGTTCTTTTGCATAAAGCCATCTCTGTTTTGTAAAATAAGAGGGAGAAGAATCTCGACTAATCAAAATATTTTAAAAGGGGATAAGATAACGGTATCACTAGCTTTGATCATGTTTTGATATCCACTGAATTATCAGCTGAACCTAGCTAGGATCACCCCCTCAATCCCTGAGGAAGCTTCCTTAAGCACACATTACTTAACTTGCCAAGTTTTACGATTAGGTTCAAGTTCTCAATGATCTTTGAATCTGGTCTCCAAGTTCGTCCATAACCGTGGACACGGCTTCTCGAAAAGATTTAACCCTGCAGGGGTGTACAACTTTACCCACACGCGCCAGCCGATTCTTAATGCCAGTACATTATCCCTCTTCCTTGGAAGGCTGGCAGAGAGTGGTTGACCACGACCTTTACCTTGCTTTCGCCGAGACCATGAGTCACGAACTAGGGAGATGCCGCCGTAACAGGTCGAGTCCTGAAGTCGGTCCCTAATGATGTGAACAGGGTTTGAGATTACGGATGCCGGGCATCTCCCATTCCCTGCCACGCTTACCTACCTGTATGAATGCACCTCCTTCACCTCCATTCAAGAACAACCAAGATGCGTATGTCGAATGGAAATCCCAAACTATGTGACTCATGGAATCTACTAGGCAAGTTAGTTGGTCGAGGGGGTTTCCAGGCCCCCGTGTGGCTGTACGCTCGTCTTGGACCATAGGCAAGAACTCAGGTCCTAGTAGTGGCAAGTATGGGACTGCAAAAACCACAACCCACCGTGGCCTCCCATATCAGCCTTAGCATGTTTATTATCCATCTTTGATCATACCACGTCATCCTGTCAAACTAGGTTCATTCGCAGCTCTGATTCATCAACCGGATGGACCAGTGGTAATAGCTAAGCACAACAGATGCAACAACTCTAGCAACACTTCACAAGCTCAAGCCCTAGTTATGCTAGGAGCAGTGGATCAGGGAATATAGGCTTCAAAGGAAACATGCATCAGATAGGATTACTCTATCTACCGATAAAAAACTTTGGAATGGTATGCACAAGGCAAGAATTCAAATGCTCAAAAACATTGGATTATATCATGTGTGGGGCTTCGCTTGCCTTTTCCAGTTGATATCCAGAAAGCAGAGCTTCGGACATCTGGTACTTGACTTGATTATAGTTTGATCAGGTATTTATCTTCGAGCTCCGACGGTGTTGATCTCGACCTTCGATGGTATTGACCTTGATCTTTGATCTTGATCTCGTTATCGTATTCTACCGGAGAAGAACCAAATACCGGAAATAAAGAAACAATCAACACATGGCATCGATGAAATTCTCAAGCAAGGATGATGATATGACAAGTTAAATTGCATTGAAATAAACCCCTAAGGCATGCTTGACAATTTAATCGAGGTCCGAGGGGTGCAAACCCTATTTCGGAAAAACCCTGGAGGCATATGAGAGGGGTTGTTTTGTTGTTCTAATAAAACTTTCAATTGAAGTTGCTTATCAATGCATGATTATAATTTAATTAGATAGAATTCATTTTTCTGTACTTTTTGATATATTATTTGTATTTTTCTGATTTAAAATGAATTAGTTATGAATTTCTCAAACTTTAACTCATTTTAAATCATTTTTAGAATATTATAAAATAATTTTACATTTTGGAATTACTTATATATTTTTTTATTAATCAGAAACATTTCTGATATTATTTTTATTACTTACAGGGTGGACCCACCTGTCAGGGATTTATCAATTACTGAAATCATTTACTGAAATAGATAAAAGAAAAGAAAAGGGAAATGACCTTATGCTGACGTCAGCAATGGAGGTGCTCTCAGATTGAGCATGCCCCCATCGATCTGCTGCACGTGGGGCTTCGTGGCTGTGCTTGCTAGAGAGAGGGGAGCGAGGCGAGTCGAGTAGAGGTGGCGCCGCCCTCAAATGGTCGCCGGAATAGCCTTCTCGATGAGCATCTGTGGCGGACCTCGGTGGCGCACGCCGGGAGGGCGAACCAGGAAGCGAGGGAGAAGATGGAGAGCACGAGCGTGCTCCTGAGCTCACCAAGAACGCGGTAGGGTGGTCGGGGAGGCGAGGCAAGGCCGGATGATGGCGAATCGACTCGTCAACTGCGGTGGCCGACGATGGAAACGAGCTCGATTCCGGCGAGGAGGGGGCTCCCCAGCTTGCATGGCTTCACAGGGATGAAGAGGGCGTCGGGGCGCGTCCAACGGTGGCCTTGGAGCGGCGCGGGGTGGCCGGAGTCAGCGAGGAAGAATAGCTCTGGCCGGCTAGGGTTTGGCCATGGAGAGGAACAAGGGAGATAAAGAGGAAGAAGAGAAGTGGGGCACGGATAGGGATTCTCGAAGGCGAGGCGGGGTACTTATAGGTGCTAGGGGGCGGCGGCGTGAATCTTAGCGCATCGCCGGTGGCGGACGGCGGCGGGCGCGCCAGCGAGCTGCTTCGGCAGCAAGAGGAAGACGACGACGGAAAAGAGGGGCCGAAGGGGTACGGGCCGGCTTGGGCTGCTGACGGGCCAGGTGGGCTGCAGGAAAGTGCACTAGGCGACAGGGAGAGGGGATAGGAGAGATGGGCTCAGCCCAGATAGGTTAGAAAGATGTTTTTATTTATAAATTCTTTTTCTATTTATGTTTTGTCTTTTCTCTTTTGTAAATTTCAAATCCAAATCTGTTTTGAATATTTTCAAAATGCAGAAACTTTTATAAACATATGAAAACAATAAGGGACCCTTTATAACCATTTGGGTTCCAAATATTTTTAGGTTTTCAAAATTCAAAAGCCATTTGAATTGGTTTTCAAATAGCGAGGGAAGGTAGGGTTAGGGTTTTGAGAGCATTTTTATTTCATGCATGCATTTTAATATGATGATGCTCATGAATGCACAAACAAATCCTATTTACCATTTAATAAACTAGGGTTGTTACAATTCTATCCCCCTTAAAAGAATCTCGACCCGAGATTCCTAGGTAGGAAGATAGAAGGAACAGGGTTACACTAAACTTTAACGATCTTCTCGAAGAGGTTGATCCATGCCACCATAACGAGTGGACGAAGCGCTTCGTAATCTTCGAGGTGGCACTATAGCTTAGGAAGACAGGGTATGACACAGAACCACAAACTGAGTGTCTCATGGTTAACTCATGGATAGATGTTTCACAAACATCTCTAGAGCCAACAAACATGAAACACGTCAAGGTAACGGAGGGAACAGAAGGAGATGGTTTTCAAGGTAACGGTTAACTGGTCTTCATAAGGATTGAGACCATGGAACTTCAGAAGAGGGTAGACTTCTGAGGAAAGAAACTGCCAACAGAACGGACAAGGAACACAGACTTCGAGAGGTAAACCTCCACTAAACAACTTAAGTAGAGTTTTACAGGTGGAAGAGATAGATACCAACAAAACCAAACTGTTGAACTACTTTTGACACAAAAGGGTCATTTGTTTGGTCCAACAGAAGGCCAAGACAGGAAGGTGTTTTTGGTGGAGAGGACTCACAAGAGTCACAAGGAATATGTAACAAGAGAAACTATTGATTACCAAAATCATGGTCACTCTTCGAACATGTTTAAGGAAACGAGAAGGAACTCTTTATTCATCCAAAACCATCAAAATCTTGCCAAAGATCATGATATCACTTTACACCACCAAGATGAATAGTTGAAAATATTCCTGATGACACGAGAAGAAAGAAACTTCATTCTCAGACTCCAAGTACTTGGCATAACAAGACGCTTGCCATTGTAAAAAGGGCCTGGAGGATCGACCGAGAGACATTTAGCGACACTTCTTTAAATGTTCTCCTTGAGGTTCAAGATACCGGTATCAAGCTATTGACAAGGCTAAGCATGGCTAAGCACAACAGATGCAACAGCTCTAGCAACACTTCACAAGCTCAAGCCCTAGTTATGCTAGGAGCAGTGGATCAGGGAATATAGGCTTCAAAGGAAACATGCATCAGATAGGATTACTCTATCTACCGATAAAAAACTTTGGAATGGTATGCACAAGGCAAGAATTCAAATGCTCAAAAACATTGGATTATATCATGTGTGGGGCTTCGCTTGCCTTTGCCAGTTGATATCCAGAAAGCAGAGCTTCGGACGTCTGGTACTTGACTTGATTATAGTTTGATCAGGTATTTATCTTCGAGATTCGACGGTGTTGATCTCGACCTTCGATGGTATTTACCTTGATCTTTGATCTTGATCTCGTTATCGTATTCTACCGGAGAAGAACCAAATACCGGAAATAAAGAAACAATCAACACATGGCATCGATGAAATGCTCAAGCAAGGATGATGATATGACAAGTTAAATTGCATTGAAATAAACCCCTAAGGCATGCTTGACAATTTAATCGAGGTCCGAGGGGTGCAAACCCTAATTCGGAGAAACCCCGGAGGCATATGAGAGGGGTTGTTTTGTTGTTCTAATTAAACTTGCAATTGAAGTTGCTTATCAATGCATGATTATAATTTAATTAGATAGAATTCATTTTTCTGAACATTTTGATATATTATTTGTATTTTTCTGATTTAAAATTAATTAGTTATGAATTTCTCAAATTTTAACTCATTTTAAATCATTTTTAGAATATTATAAAATAATTTTACATTTTGGAATTACTTATATTTTTTTAGTAATTAGAAACATTTCTGATATTATTTTTATTACTTACAGGGTGGACCCACCTATCAGGGATTTATCAATTACTGAAATCATTTACTGAAATAGATAAAAGAAAAGAAAAGGGAAAATGACCCTATGCTGATGTCGGCAAAGGAGGTGCTCTCAGATTGAGCATGCCCCCATCGATCTGCTGCACGCGAGGCTTCGTGGCTATGCTTGCTAGAGAGAGGGGAGCGAGGCAAGTCGAGTAGAGGTGGCGCCGCCCTCAAATGGTCGCCGGAATAGCCTTCTCGACGAGCATCTGCGGCAGACCTCGGTGGCGCACGGCGGGAGGGCGAACCAGGAAGCGAGGGAGAAGATGGAGAGCACGAGCATGCTCCTGAGCTCACCAGGAACGCGGTAGGGTGGTCGGGGAGGCGAGGCAAGGGCGGACGACGGCGAATCGACTCGTCAACTATGACGGAAGACGATGGAAACGAGCTCGATTCCGGTGAGGAGGGGGCTCCCCAGCTTGCGTGGCTTCACATGGATGAAGAGGGCGTCGGTGCGCGTCCAACGGTGGCCTTGGAGCGGCGCGGGGTGGCCGGAGTCAGCGAGGAAGAATAGCTCTGGCCGGCTAGGGTTTGGCCATGGAGAGGAACAAGGGAGAGAAGGAGGAAGAAGAGAAGTGGGGCACGGCTAGGGCTTCTCGATGGCGAGGAAGGGTCCTTATAGGTGCTAGGGGGCGGCAGCGTGAATCTTAGCGCATCGCCGGCGACGGACGACGGCGGGCGCGCCTGCGAGCTGCTTCGGCTGCGAGAGGAAGACGACAACAGAAAAGAGGGGCCGAAGGGGTACGGGCCGGCTTGGGCTGCTGACGGGCAGCTGGGATGCGGGAAAGTGCACTGGGCGATAGGGAGAGGGGAGAGGAGGGATGGGCTCGGCCCAAATTTGTTTTGAATATCTTCAAAATGCTGAAACTTTTATAAACATATGAAAACAATAAGGGACCCTTTATAACCATTTGGGTTCCAAATACTTTTAGGTTTTCAAAATTCAAAAGCCATTTGAATTGGTTTTCAAATAGAGAGGAAAGGTAGGGTTAGGGTTTTGAGAGCATTTTTATTTCATGCATGCATTTTAATATGATGATGCTCATGAATGCACAAACAAATCCTATTTACCATTTAACAAACTAGGGTTGTTACAAGGGCAATACGCCGAGTTACAGGGATTGGTTCGCTGTGTGAGGTGTATGCTAATCGGTAGCTTAATTTTCTGAAGTTGTGCCCTAAAGGCTCCCATAGGCCCGACTTATATAGTCGCCAGGTCCTAGGGTTACAGGGAAAAGTCCTAGACGGACAGGTTACAGAGTCCTACACCATCTTTTACTAGTCTTGCGTGTCTTGTACTCCAAGGCTCCGGGTACGTCGGTGACTCCAACCGTAGCCTTCCTTTATCCGGCATGGGCCTCCCTTCTGGATCCATCTAACTGGGCCGCCTAGTAGGCCATAGGACATGCTACCAACTGTGGGCCACCCGGGTTAGCCGGATAAGATACATGCTATAAGGATACCCATATAACATATCCCCAACATCGCTGGAGCTAGGGTGCGGAGTTTTTGGGATACACGAACGTGTGTGCGATCACGGATGCACCACTTCTTTGCGGTGTTGGACTTGATGGTGCTAGACCTGCTGGAGCGGATGTACTTCTTATCTATCTTGAGATCGGCAAGTGTTCGACTACATCATCCACGAGTACAACCTCATTAATGCTTTTCGGTCTTCGAGGGTATATATTCTATGGATGTATATCCACCCGTTGCTTGTATCTAGTAGATAGATCTTGGTACTTAGTTGTTCCCATCATAGGAATTTTTTTGTTTTCTATAATGCAACCCTATAGTGGTATTAGAGTCGGATCTATGCATAGATGCTTTGCACGGGTAGTACACATATGAGTATGTGGGCGAAGATTATCATGTTATTGCTTCTTGGTTGTACTTTGGATATTGGTGGCATAGTGGGATGAAGCGGCCCGGACAAACTTTACATGTCCTCGCACATGAGACATGTTCCACGCTTGACATGCAACTAGTTTTGCATAAGTGGCTAGCGGGTGTCTGTCTCTCCTACTATAGTAAATATCTAATTTACAATGAGTTGTTAATAATTTGGTTATCCTTGTAGTGGTTCCATGTTCATAGGTAAGAACGATTATATCTTCAAAATCCCTTAGCCACGTAAAACATGCAAAAGATAAATTAGAGGCGTCTAGTTTTTTATTTTGCCGGGCAAGTACTATGATATGGTAGTGTTATAATTTGTAGTATGGATTGATACTATTGAAAATTATAATATGACAAAGTGTAAGTTCCATAGACCTTGGCCTTTACACATATAGGAATGATAAAGATCATTCCACGATGCACAAGATAAGTGATCAAGTGCAAGAACCATATCATATCATGATGTAGCATATGATGTTTTGTTTGCATCTTATATTGCTTGTTTGGCGTTTTAGTAGCATTATAAGATGATCCCTCATTTAGATATCAAGATAAAAATGTGTTCTCCCTTAAGTATGCACCGACTATGTTTCGCCGCTTCAAGACATCACATGATGATCGGATATACTTGAATCCACGAACATACATCAGGTGTAAGAAAGTTTTACACACGCGAATACTAAGGTTCTTACTTGGCAAGCCTAGCATGTACAGACATGGCCTCGGAACACGGATCGAAAGGTTAAGCATGAGTCATATGTTTGATATGATGCCCATATAGATGCTCGCCTTTGAAGATACACTGACTCACGTGATGATCGGACTTGGTGGAGTGGATTTGGTTCATGTAATCACCAAAAATACACGAGGGATGTCGTTTTTGAGTGGGAGTTCATTTCTAATTTGGATTAGTCGAACTCAATGTCGGAAACGTATCTATAATTTTTTATGTTCCATGCTTGTTTAGTATATGCCTCGCCTAGTCCGCGTCTAGGCAGGGTGTGGGACCCCTGGCCGCCCTCCTGCCTCGCCTCTTCGCCTATAAGAAGCCCCCGATTCCTAAACCCTAAGGGCCCGATCAATATTCCACAAAACCGTCTGTAGCCGCCGCCACCATCGTCCCTAGATCGGGGGGATCTGAAGCTCTTCACGGAACCCTGCCAGAGCGGAGATCATCCCGGAGGCCTTCTTCTTCATCATGACAGCCTCCGGTATGAAGCGTGAGTAGTTCTACCTTGGACTATGGGTCCATGTAGTAGCTAGATGGTTGTATCTCCTCTTTTGTGCTTTCATGTCTAGATCTTGTGAGCTCCGTTCATGATCAAGATCTCATCTATTTGTAATCATGCACGTTGTGTTTGCGGGGATCCAATGGATATTGAGATTACTATGCCAGATTGATTAATGGTTTTGTCTTATTGATTCTATCATGTCTGTGTTGTTTGTGATCTTGCATGCTCTCCATTGTTAGTAGCTATCTTGGCCAAGTAGTTGCTAGTGACTCCAAGAGTGGGTATTTATGCTCGATAGTAGTTCATGCCTCTATTTAATCTAAGGGAAGTGACATAAATCTCTAAGGTCATAGATGTGCTGTTGCTATTAGGGAGAAAACAATGGTCTCTTGTTCATGGAACAAGTGGATTGTTTACCTTATACACTTTGCTTAAAGCAGTTGTCTGTTGCTTACAACTTAATACTGGAGGGGGTTCGGATGATAACCCAAAGGTGGACTTCTAGTCATAGATGCAGTTGGATGGCGGTCTATGTATCTTGTTGTATTTCCCAATCGAATCTCATAGGATCTTGATGTCTAGTATTGCATTGTTATACCTTGCTCAGTCATGTCAATTGCCCTGTTGTAATTTGTTTACCTAGCATGCCATGTTTTTTATCTAAGGAGAGCACCTCTAGTGAACTATGGACCCCAGTCCAATATTTACCATTGATACATATTCCACTGTTACTGTTTACTTGCTGCAAACCACTGTTACCTTCCACACCATACAGTTAATTCTTTGTTACATCAAACCGGTGAGATTGACAACCTCATTGTTCATTGGGGCAAAGTCTTGAGTTTTTGTTGTGCAGGTCTCCAAGTTGCTTGCAACACCTTTGAGTCGTTTCCTTCCTCCTACTGGTTCGATAACCTTGGTTTCTTACTAAGGGAAAACTTGCTGCTGTGCTGCATCACACCTTGCTCTTGGGGTTTCCCGACGAAGCGCTTCACATTGATACATCACTACCATCATTTATCATAAATTTAATCAAAGTGAATTTGCATAATTTGTTGTAGTCATTGGCATTCGTTCACCACTTTATGCTTAGTTGTAATTGAGATAATAGAACTATAGAATTCTAGATATTTACTTTACGAACTGGTATCGTATTGTTTTGAGTTTCAATCTAAAGTTTAAAGTCCTATTGCAAACTTTCAGCAAACTCTATTTATTCCGTGAAGTTTAATAATTAGTATTAAATTAAGAGTGACAATTCCAGTGTTAGTATCTAAAGTATCATGTCTGCCTCCATGATTCTCGAGTTAAATATCGAGATTATCTAGGAGCTGAAAGAATTGTTTCAGAAACCATCATGTGTGGCAGATATAACGATATCTGAAACAATGTTTTTGGTTGCAATATGATAGAGTATAATATATGTTCTCATATCGGATGAGAATTTGCAAAGGTTGGAGATACAAGCCATCCTAATCATCCAAAAAGGTTTTGGAAAGTAACATTATACTCACGATTCGCCTTTATAAGCTACATTAGCTTGATCATAAAAGTTGTCATGATAAGGATGAATAGAAGATGTAGGTAAAGTGTTTACTACACTAAAAGATTACTAAATAATGGTTTTTTTGAAAGAACGCCAAACAGTTGATGATGGTGATCTACTTCAAAGTGCAAGTCCAAAGGTATTAGTATTTTACTATACACGCTTTGGACTATGTGTCATTTATATGGATCCACTGTTGATGTCGATATATTCTTTTAAAAGGAAAAGTAAATGCTGAAAGAGAATCTATAAAATATTTGGCAGAAAAGGAAAGGCTGAAAATAACCAGATTAGGTATATAGATGATATACATGTTATGGTTGTATTATTTGCTTGTTAAACAAAGTGGTTCTTGGATATAGGATACCAAATTGGTTGGTATGAAATATCATACAGAACAACACAATTCATGAACTACAATGTCCTAAGTAACTAGCAAGAGAATATGTAATGATGTTCATCGAAAACAAACAAACGGTTGTTTGTATTTCTTCTTGACATCAAAGCTTACCTTCAAGATTTGTTTTAATAATTGTTATTTAAATCAGGTATTATGAGAACAAAGATTGTTCAAATAATTACCGTATTCCATATAAGATGGATGATTTACAAATCTAGTTGGAGAAATCACATCCATAAAACTAATGCTAAAATGTCGCAAGACAAATGATTGAAAGATCACTTATGAAGTGACATCGCCATTTAAATTATGTTGGAAAGAAAAACACGAAGAAACTTCATGTTAATGGATTTTTGGAGTCTTTGATTTGATCAAATGACACTCGTGAGACTTTCCTCAGGATAATTAAAACTTCGTTCAAAGGCCAAAGAAGAACGAACGACTAAATTATTGGAATTTATAGATATCGATGTATGTAGTCCATTATGTGTAGTCATAAGCGATGGATTTCAACTTTATATGCTTTCTACAAAAAATTGAATGAATATTCACTTAATGAGGAAGAAGTATGAAATATTTGAATATTTTTAAAGACTTTCAAGATGAAGTGGAAAATCATTGTAACAGGTAAATAAATAATTTATGATTTGATCATAAAGGGATTTATATGAGTTGCAAGTTTAGCAAAACACCTAGATTTGCATCTCCCGAAACACCATAGGAATATGGAGTGTTTGAGATATGTAATGAAACCTTGTTTGACATGGTTGGATCAAAGGTGTTATTTATAAAACTGCCATTATGTTTTAAAAGATTAAAGCTTTAGAGACTACCGCTTTTACTATCGTGGTGTGGAACACAGCAGAGCCATCAGGGATGGCAAAGAATGGACACACAGATGCATTCGGTGGCTCACGCAATGGGTTGGGCACGGTGCACTGCAAACACAGGGACGTACCCAGGTTCGGCGCCCTCTTGGCGAGGTAACACCCCTACTCCTGCAAGATGAACTATGTATGGGAGCTTGATGCTCAGTACAGATGCTCCTTGAGCTGTTTCCTTAGCTACTATCGATGGCTAGATAAAGATGGGAGCTAGATGCTAACACTTCTATCCTTCTCCTATTGCCTCTACCTAGAACCCTAGCTCTGCCCTCCCTTATATACTGGTCTGGGGGCAGATTACAGTTCGGGTCCTAGGGTTTACTGTTTGGATATGGGTTTACAGGGCAGGGCCGGCTGCAGGGCCCAGCCGGTGGGCCAGGACCCAGTCTGCCCTTCTTTTAGCGTCATCCTTCTCTTTAGTGGTCATCCGGGCTTCCTTTGGGGCGTCACCCCTGCTTTAACGGTCACCCGGACTGCTTTTGCCGGTCCAGCCGACCGTCATGCTTTATCTTCGTCGGCTAGCGCCTGGCATGACGGCATGCCAGCTTTCTTGATGACGAGGGAGAGCCAGAAGCGTACCCCGCACGGAGCATCAGTCCTTCCGTGCTCTCCATCTAATCCGAGGTGAGCCGGGTGGGAACGGCCACCCGGCCGGTTCTTGGCCACCGGCTAGACGGGGCCAGCCGGGAAGGTTATAAGCCCAAACAGGCTTGCTTGCCAGACGGTTAGAGTTGTATTTCTTGGAGGCCAGGCGGCCTGCATCTTCTGGAGCCGGCCTACTTATGCTTGGCTTTCCCCACCCGGGGGTTATCCCCCCGACACTAGTCCCCGAGCACGTATGGGCTTGGCCGGTGGGCAAGATCTTCCGTGCTCCTTCCTATTCTGAGGGGTTGCTTTATTTTCTCCGGCTGCGGCTTTTGCTTTTCCTTTCCGGCTGGAGTCAACCGGCTGCGGAATCGATGGCCGTCCATCGGGTGTAAACAGCGAAGGCAGGTACCGGCTAGCGGAGCTGAAGACGAAACGTTTGGCTAGATGACGTCATTGATGGCGTCACCCACGCCTGTGGCTGTGGCGCACGTCGTCTCAGTTTGACTTCCGTGTCGCTGCGTCAGTTTTTGGCAACTGCGCACGCAAACTTGCCGCAGTGTTTCCTTGGGGCAAGGTCTGTAGGGGTTCGTAGCATGGAAAACAAAAATTTTCTACCGCATACAAATAAACAAGCCAAGATCTATCTACTAGATTGTAGCAACGAGTCGATAGAATAAATCACCCTCGAAGATTCCAAAGTGTTTAACGAGAGCGGATTCTCGTGGGTGATGTAGTCGTACTCTTGCCGATCTCAAGATCATGTAGAAGATCCTTCCGACGCTGCGTTCCGGCAGCGCTTCCGTAGTCGGTCACACATTCGGTACTCGATGAAGACCTTCCTCTCCCTTGTTCCAGCAGGCAGCGGAGGTTGTAGCACTCTCCTCGCGATTCCGGCAGCACAAGGGCGTTGTACCGAAAGTAGAGGGGAGATCTCGCAGGGCTTCGCCTTAAGCCGAAGCGAGTATGGTGGAGTATGAGAGAGGCCTTGGCGATCTAGGGTTTAGAGTCACCAAGGGAGGAGTCTAGCCGACGGCTAGGGTTAGGGTTTCACCCCAACTCGGCGAGTTGGTGGTGCCCTAGGCAGCGGCAGCAGCAGGAGGTGGTGGCGCCGGCGGCTTAGGGCTAGGGTTTTGGGTGGTGAAGGTGTGTTTCTAGAGGGGCAGCCCTGCCCCTCCTTTTATAGGTGGGAGGGCGCCGGCCAGGGGACGGGAGTCCTCCCCCAACTCGGCCTCCAAGGCCGGCGGGTGGAGGGAGAGGAACTCCTCCCCAAGTAGGTTTCCTACTCTCCCTCCACCAAGCAAACTTGTCATTTGACTTTTCAAACTAGGATTTGATTTATCCCTTTATTTTGCTCAGCGATGACACCTAGCACATGATGCAACCATTCCAACTTGTTATGACACATTCATGTACCCTTCCCCTCCGGAGTGCCGGACCTTCCGGAACCTTCTAGAACATTCCCGATGAAAACACCGGAATCATTCTCCAACCCCGAAACAGGACTTTCCTTATATGAATATTATTATCCGGACCATTCCGGATCTCCTCGTGATATCCTGGATTCCATCCGAGACTCCGAACAACATTCGGTCTCTTACTCATCATTCCATAACTACTCAACAACATCGAATCCTTAAGTGTGTCTCCCTACGGTTCGTGAATTATGCGGACATGATCGAGACACTTCTCCGAACAATAACCAATAGAGGAATCTAGAAATTCATATGGCTCCCACATATTTCTACGATTACTTTGCGATCGAATGAACCACTTACATACGATACCAATTTCCCTTTGTCTCATGATAGTTTACTTATCCGAGGTTTTGATCGTCGGTATCTCTGCATACCTAGTTCAACCTTGTTACCGATAAGTACTCTTTTCTCATTCCCGTGATATGTGATCCCTTGTGATCTAGTCACATGCTTGCAAGCCAATTGGATGACATTCCACCGAGAGGGCCCATAGTATATCTATCCATCATATGGATGGACAAATCCCACTCTTGATCCATGTGTCTCAACCCATACTTTCCGAACACTCAATGCCACCTTTATAACCACCCAGTTACGGTGTGGAGTTTGATGTCATCAAAGCATCCTTCCGGTGATGGTGATAGGCATGATCTCATGGTCGAAGGAATTAGGTTACTATGTATCAGAAAGCATATAGCAATTGAACTATTAAAATGACTTGATCTTTATGCTACGATTATCTATATGAGTATGTCCATCATGCCATTCTCCTAATGATATTATCTTGTTGTTAATAACATCTCAATGTTCATGATAGGGAAACCACAATCATTTATTAACCAACAAGCTAGTATTAACAAGAGGCTTTACTAGGGACTCTAATTTAGTTGACAAATCACACAAGTATTAATGTTTCCTTGTTAATACTATTATAACATGAATGTAAACATTTATCATAAACACAAAGATATAATAATAACTACATTTATTGTTGCCTCTAGGGCATATCTCCAACAGTCTCCCACTTGCACTAGAGTCAACTAATCTAGATTACATGGTAATATACCGAACACCCATGGCAGTTTGGTGTTGGTCATGTTTTGCCCTCGGGAGAGGTTTAGTCAACGGATCCGCCACATTCAGATCTGTGTGTACTTTGCAAATCTTTATGTCACCATCTTGGACATGTTCTCGAATAGCGTGAAAACGTAGCTTGATGTGCTTCAGCTTCTTGTGTGACCTTGGTTCTTGCGCATTGGCTATGGCGCCCATGTTATCACAGTAGATAGACATTGGGTCTAGCGCACTTGGAACCACACCGAGCTCTGTAATGAACTCCTTCATCCATATCGCTTCTTGTGAAGCCTCCGAGGCAGCTATGTATTCCGATTCAGTTGAAGATCTCGCCACAACGCTTTGCTTTGCACTCCTCCACCTAACTGCTGCACCATTCAAAGTAAATACGTATCCAGATTGAGATTGAGAATCATCCGGATCGGTGTTCCAACTAGCACCATAAGAAAGAACCATATCCTTAGTTCTTCTCAAGTACTTAAGGATGTTTTTGACCGCTGTCCAATGATCCACTCCTGGATCACTTTGATATCTGCTAGTCAAACTAACAGCATATGCAATGTCGGGTCTAGTACATAGCATGGCATACATTAGAGATCCTATGGCTGAGGCATAGGGAGTCTTACTCATCCTTTCTCTATCTTCTACCGTTGCTGGACTTTGAGTTTTACTCAAGGTTGTATTGGGCAACATGGGCAAGAACCCTTTCTTGCTATCTTCCATTCCAAACCTCTTTAGAACTTTTTCCAAATATGTACTTTGTGATAATGATATTAGGCGTCTCGATCTATCTCTATAAATCTTTATGCCTAATATGTAAGCTGCTTCGCCAAGATCTTTCATTGAAAAACTATTATTCAAATATTCCTTGATACAATTAAGAAGGTCTACATCATTCCCAATCAACAATATGTCATCTACATATAGTATTAAGAATGCTACAGAGCTCCCACTCACTTTCTTGTAAATACAAGCTTCTCCATAAGTTTGTATAAAACCAAAACTTTTGATTACTTTATCAAAACGTTGATTCCAACTTCGGGATGCTTGCTTCAATCCATATATGGACCGTTGAAGTTTGCATACCTTGTTAGCATCTTTAGGATCGACAAAACCTTTGGGTTGCATCATATACAACTCTTCATCAATGTCTCCATTGAGGAACGCTGTTTTGACATCCATCTGCCATATCTCATAATCATAATATGCAGCGATTGCTAACAAAATCCTCACAGACTTTAGCTTCGCTACTGGTGAGAAAGTCTCATCGTAGTCAACTCCTTGAATTTGTCGAAACCCTTTTGCGACAAGTCGAGCTTTATAGACAGTAACATTACCATCAGCATCTGTTTTCTTCTTGAAAATCCATTTGTTCTCGACAGCCTTCCGGCCATCCGGTAAGTCCACCAAAGTCCATACTTGGTTTTCGTACATGGATCCAATCTCGGATTTCATGGCTTCTTGCCATTTATTGTAATCTGGGCTCATCATCGCTTCCTCATACGTCGCAGGGTCATCGGTGTTGTCCACCAACATGACACTCATAATGGGATCATACCAATCAGGAGTGGTACGATTTCTCGTTGACCTGAGAGGTTCTGTAGCAACTACAACCGAAGTTTCATGATCATCATCATTAGCTTACTCTCTTATTGGTGCAGGCATCACAGGAACTTCTTCCGGTGCTGCGCTACTCGCAAGTTCGAGAGAAGGTTCGACAACCTTGTCGAGTTCTACTTTCCTTCCAGTCACTTCTTTCGAGAGAAATTCTTTCTCTAGAAAGGATCCATTCGTGGCAACGAAGATTTTTCCTTCGGATCTATGATAGAAGGTATACCCAATAGTTTCCTTTGGGTATCCTATGAAGATGCATTTTTCTGCTTTGGGTTCAAGCTTGTCCGGTTGTAACTTCTTTACATAGGCTTCGCAACCCCAAACTTTAAGGAACGACAATTTAAGTTTCTTCCCAAACCATAATTCATACGGTGTCGTTTCAACGGATTTAGATGGTGCCCTATTTAAAGTGAATGCGGATGTTTCTAATGCATAACCCCAAAATGATAGCGGTAAATCTGTAAGTGACATCATAGAACGAACCATATCTAAGAGAGTTCGATTACGACGTTCGAACACACCATTACGCTGTGGTGTTCCCGGCGGTGTAAATTGTGAAAGTATTCCGCATTTCTTCAAATGCTCGCCAAACTCGTAACTTAGATATTCACCTCCACGATCAGAACATAGAAATTTAATCTTCTTGTTACGTTGATTCTCCACCTCACTTTGAAATTCCTTAAACTTCTCGAAAGTTTCGGACTTATGTTTCATGAAATAGATATACCCATATCTACTCAAGTCATCCGTGAAGGTAAGAACATAACGATAACCACCGCGCGATGCTACACTCATTGGACCACACACATCGGTATGTATGATTTCCAATAAGTCCGTAGCTCACTCCATCATACCAGAAAATGGAGTCTTAGTCATTTTACCCATCAGACATGCTTCGCATATTTCAAGTGATTCGAAATCAAGTGATTCAAGAAGTCCATCGGAATGGAGTTTCTTCATACGCTTCACTCCAATGTGACCAAGACGACAGTGCCACATATAGGTCGAGTTATCGCTCAATTTCAAATGTTTAGCTTCAATGTTATTAATATGTGTATTTCCACTATCGAGATTCAATAAGAATAGACCATCTATCAAAGGTGCATGTGCATAAAACATATTACTCATATAAATCGAACAACCATTATTCTCGGACTTAAACAAGTAACCGTCTCACAATAAACAAGATCCCGATATAATGTTCATGCTTAACGCAGGCACCAAATAACAGTTATTTAAGTATAAAACTAATCCCGATGGTAGATGAAGAGGTAGCGTGCCGACCGCGATCACATCAACCTTTGATCCATTTCCTACGCGCATCGTCACCTCGTTCTTCGCTAGCTTCCGTTTATTCTGCAGCACCTGTTTCGAGTTACAAATATGAGCAACCGAACCAGTATCAAATACCCATGCACTACTACGAGTACTAGTGAGATACACATCAATAACATGTATATCGGATATACCTTTCTTCATGATGTTGCCGTTCTTCAAATCCGCCAAGTACTTTGGGCAATTCCGCTTCCAGTGACCTTCTCCCTTGCAGTAAAAGCACTCAGTATCAGGCTTAGGTCCAGCCTTGGTCTTCTTCGTCGGTGCGGTAACTTTCTTACCACCCTTCTTGAAGTGTCCCTTTTGCTTAGACTTGCCTTTCTTGAATTGGTGGTCTTATTGACCATCAACACTTGGTGCTCTTTCTTGATCTCCACTTCTACAGATTTTAACATGGAGAAGAGTTCTGGCAACTGCTTGTTCATGCTTTGCATATTGTAGTTCATCACAAAGTTCTTGTAACTTGGTGGCAGTGATTGGAGGACACGGTAAATCCCCAAAGCATTAGGAATCACTATACCCAAGCTTTGGAGTTTGTTTGTGTGCCCAGACATCTTAAGCACATGCTCGCTGACGGAGCTGCCCTCTTCCATCTTGCAGTTAAAGAACTTTTCAGAAGCCTCATAGCTCTCAACTGCCGCGTGAGTCTCAAATATAAATTTGAGTTCACGGACAATATCATGTGGGTCTGAATTCTCAAACCTTTTCTGAAGCTCCGATTCCAAACCATACAAGATAGTACACTGAACTATGGAGTACTAATTCTTCCGAGTGAGGTAAACATTCTTTACTTCATCGGTAGCAGTAGCTGCAGGCGGGTCACCCAGCGGTGCATCCAGCACATAGGTCAAATTACCAGCATTGAGGACAATCCTCAAATTGCGGAACCAATCCGCGAAGTTGCTTCCATTGTTTTTCAACTTTTCTTTCTCTAGGAAGGCATTAAAATTGATGGTAGGGGCCGCCATTGATCTACAACATATTTGCAATAGTTTAGACTAAGTTTATGACAAATTGAGTTCTAATTAATAGTTAAATTAATCTAGGTGAACTCCCACTCAAAACAATATCCCTCACATTTTTTTAGTGATCACACGAACCAAATCCACCACATCAAAACCGATCATCACGAGAGTTGATGTAGCTTCAATGGCGAACAATCGACATGTTCATCATATCTACTATATGATTCATGCTTTACCTTTCGGTGATCCGTGTTCCGAGACCATGTCTGTACATGCTAGGCTCGTCAAGATCAAACCTTAGCTTTGAGCAAATCTGGCTTCTCACGTTGTATACACTTGCAGAATCTAACACACCCGATCATCACGTGGTGCTTCGAAACAACAAGCTTTAGCAACGGTGCTTACTAAGGATGAACACTTTAGAACTTGAAATTTATGTGCATGAGGGATCATCTTATAATTCTACCGTAGTTAACTAAGCAATACAAGATGCATAAAGGATTAACATCACATGCAATTCATAATATGTGATATGATATGGCCTTTCTTATTTGTGCTTCCGATCTCCATCTTCAAGCACAAACATGATCTCCATCATCACCGGCATTGCATCAAGGTCAATGACGCTGCTCCATGGTTGTCGTCCACCAGCTTCAACTATTACAACTACTTTGAATAGACACGCGGGTCTTAACAGAAATTAAAGACAACCATATGGCTCCTGCCGGTTGCCAACTTACAATAAGGAACATTGCATACATCAAATATAATCACAATCATGGCCATATCACATCACAGCACACCCCTGCAAAACAAAGTTAGACGCCTCTAATTTCTTTGCATATTTTACGTGGTTTGGGGCTTTCAATAAGTGTCGATCTAACTTACGAACAAGAACCACAATGCTGATGTTTGAACTATCAAGTGCCCGTTGTAAATTGGATCTATACTATAATGGGAGAGACAGAACCCGCAAAGCCACTTATGCAATACAAGTTGCATGTTGAGCGTGGATCAAGTCTCATGAACGATGTCAGGTAAGGTTAGCCCGGGCCGCTTCATCCCATCATACCACAAGATGCAAAGTACACAAGAAGCAATTGATAATAAAAGCACCACCGCCCACAATGACCATTGTGTTCTACTCGTGCAACAGATCTACATATAGACACGGCTCTGATACCACTGTAGGGGTTCGTAGCATGGAAAACAAAAAAATTCTACCGCATACAAATAAACAAGCCAAGATCTATCTACTAGATTGTAGCAACGAGTTGATAGAATAACTCACCCTCGAAGATTCCAAAGTGTTTAACGAGAGCGGATTCTCGTGGGTGATGTAGTCGTACTCTTGCCGATCTCAAGATTGTGTAGAAGATCCTTCCGGTGCTGTGTTCCGGCAGCGCTTCCGCAGTCGGTCACATGTTCGGTACTCGATGAAGACCTTCCTCTCCCTTGTTCCAGCAGGCAGCGGAGATTGTAGCACTCTCCTCGCGATTCCAGCAGCACAACGGCGTGGTACCGGAAGTAGAGGGGAGATCTCGCAGGGCTTCGCCTTAAGCCGGAGCGAGTATGGTGGAGTATGAGAGAGGCCTTGGCGATCTAGGGTTTAGAGGCACCAAGGGAGGAGTCTACCCGGTGGCTAGGGTTAGGGTTTCACCCCAACTCGGCGAGTTGGTGGTGCCCTAGGCGGCGGCAGCAGGAGGTGGTGGCGCCGGCGGCTTAGGGCTAGGGTTTTGGGTGGTGAAAGTGTGTTTCTATAGGGGCAGCCCTGCCCCTCCTTTTATAGGTGGGAGGGCGCCGGCCAGGGGAGGGGAGTCCTCCCCCAACTCGGCCTCCAAGGCCGGCGGGTGGAGGGATAGGAACTCCTCCCCAAGTAGGTTTCCTACTCTCCCTCCACCAAGCAAACTTGCCGTTTGACTTTTCAAATTGGCGTTTGACTTTTCAAACTAGGATTTGATTTATCCCTTTATTTTGCTCAGCGATGACACCTAGTACATGATGCAACCATTCCAACTTGTTATGGCACATTCATGTACCCTTCCCCTCCGGAGTGCCGGACCTTCCGAAACCTTCTAGAACATTCCCAATGAAAACACCGGAATCATTCTCCAACCCCGAAACAGGACTTTCCTTATATGAATCTTATTCTCCGGATCTCCTCGTGATATCCCGGATTCCATCCGAGACTCCAAAAAACATTCGGTCTCTTACTCATCATTCCATAACTACTCAACAACATCGAATCCTTAAGTGTGTCTCCCTACGGTTCGTGAATTATGCGGACATGATCGAGACACTTCTCCGAACAATAACCAATAGAGGAATCTGGAAATTCATATGGCTCCCACATATTTCTATGATTACTTTGCGATCGAATGAACCACTTACATACGATACCAATTTCCCTTTGTCTCACGATAGTTTACTTATCCGAGGTTTTGATCGTCGGTATCTCTGCATACCTAGTTCAACCTTGTTACCGATAAGTACTCTTTTCTCATTCCCGTGATATGTGATCCCTTGTGATCCAGTCACATGCTTGCAAGCCAATTGGATGACATTCCACCGAGAGGGCCCATAGTATATCTATCCATCATATGGATGGACAAATCCCACTCTTGATCCATGTGTCTCAACCCATACTTTCCGAACACTCAATGCCACCTTTATAACCACCCAGTTACGGTGTGGAGTTTGATGTCATCAAAGCATCCTTCCGGTGATGGTGATAGGCATGATCTCATGGTCGAAGGAATTAGGTTACTATGTATTAGAAAGCATATAGCAATTGAACTATTAAAATGACTTGATCTTTATGCTACGCTTATCTATATGAGTATGTCCATCATACCATTCTCCTAATGATATTATCTTGTTGTTAATAACATCTCAATGTTCATGATAGGGAAACCACAATCATTTATTAACCAACAAGCTAGTATTAACAAGAGGCTTTACTAGGGACTCTAATTTAGTTTACAAATCACACAAGTATTAAAGTTTCCTTGTTAATACTATTATAGCATGAATGTAAACATTTATCATAAACACAAAGATATAATAATAACTACATTTATTATTGCCTCTAGGGCATATCTCCAACAAGGGCGCATGCCTCGCCACCCTCTAAAGCCCGGGGATCTTCTGTGGCGGTCATGACGGCGCAGAGGATCTGGAGCCGAAGCGTCGCGCAGCTGTGGAACCGTGACGCCACGTGTCGCGCAGAAGCCGAAGGGGCGACGCTGCCGCTTGCGGGGATAAATAGGGATCCGAGGGGATCGGTTCCCACACTTGTCGATCCTTCGTTGCATCTTCTCCTCGTGCTCCAGCATTCCTTGTTCTTGCGCGCCCTCTCCTTTCCGCCGATGTCCGCTTTCTTTCCGCCCGCCACGGCTTCCTCCTCTATCGAGATGCTGCCGGAGCAACACGGTGGCTGGTGTGGGTCCTTCGTGACTGACGAGCTCATAAACAAGTATCGGCAGGGGAGGTTTCTTCCCTCGTCATCCTCGTCAGCCTCGCGCACTTCGCGCGCGAGGCTTCGGCCTCCCCGTCAGCCCGCTCCTCCTCCAACTCTTCGGCTTCTTCGACCTCCGGCTCCATCACCTGGGCACCAACGCCATGGCACAGATGTCACACTTTGCGGCCTGCTGCGAGTCATATCTTGGGGTGTTGCCCGAGGTGGCGAACTTTCTCAAGTTCTTCCACTTCAAGGCCCAGAACATTACCAAGGGTGGTCCGCTAACACGGACGGGCTGCTGCGCCATCTACCCGTGGTCCTCCTCGCCGATGCCGCGGTTCGATCTCCCTGACACCGGCAAGTTGTGGCAGTTCACATATTTCTATGTGAGCAATGCCACGGAGATTGACTGGATCTACCTTCCGCCCTTCACCGACGTGCCCTCGTCATAGAGGGCCTAGACGACGAAGGGCATGGGCGCGGTGGCGGACCTCGATCGGATGGCCGCCCGGCTGGAGACGATGGTGGGAACGGAGAGGCTCACCGCCCGGGACATCACATTGTCGTGGATGGTGCGTCGCGTGCTTCCGCTGTAGAAGCGATCGCACAAGATGTGCCATCTTTCGACCGCCAACGATCCGACGAGGACGTCGTGGAAGGATGTGCACTACCAGGACCTACGGAACTGGATCTCCATGATCTCCAAGTTCCGCATCGAGGCCAACTGGGCATACTCCTGCCCCCCGTACCATCGCGGCCGCCTGCCACCGTCGGTAAGTTTTTCTCTGGTTGCTTTGCGTCTCGCTTCTTGTATTTGCTAGCTTTCCTTGGGTGCCTTATGATTAGTTGTTCATGGCGCAGATGGCCGAAGATGGCATGGGTGACTTCCCGCTTCCGTCCTTCTTGGAGGACAGGAAGCCGAAGAAGTACCCCCAGACAGAACCCGAAGGGTTTCCCGTCCGGACAGACGATGGCCCCTCGGATCCTCATGGTAGGTTGTTGTCCGCAGCCTTTTCTTTCACCTTTGTTCTTGAGGTTATGGTCTTTACTCTTTGCTTGTGTCGCAGTCGATGTCACCGATGAGGAGGGTGCCCGATAAAACCCACGGCGAGAGCCAGGGGAAAGAGGGCGGCACTTGTTGCCGCTCCCGCTCCAGTTGAGATGAAAAAGACGCGCCGAGCGCGTCAGGTTGTTGCTCCACCGTCCGTCGCCGGGTTAGTGTCTCTCTTGCCCTTGCTTGCCACTCTGTGGTTTTGCTGGTTTCTCCTTTGACTCTTCATTCCGCGCAGCGAGGCCATGGTGCTTGGTGATGGAGGTGCCGCCGTCATGCCTCCTCCGCTAGTTGAAGAGGTGGCAAGGTTGACGGCTGCACCCGCGCCGGCTGCGGCTAGCCCGGCTGCGGCCCTCCAAGCTGCATCAGTCATGCCATCTCCGCCCAGGGTGCCTGAGGGCTCTCCGACCACGGGGCTGCTGCACTAGGCCCCTGCGTCTTCGCGGTTGGGCCAGCTTTTTGCGGCTGGGCAGGACCCAGGGACCCCCCTCCTTCGCCCCGGGGCTGGCGTGAACCCGGCTTGGAGAGCTACTCCAAGCAGCTCTACCAGGCCCATCATTACGGAGGTGACGGAGGGAGCGAGGGCCGCGCAGGCGGCTGTGGCGGATGCTGACCAGCCAGATGGTGGTCAACCGGCTGGGAGGGAGTTGGTGGTGGCTGCACCTCCGGGTGTAGCTTCCGATGATGACGAGGTTATCGTCACCGGCGCGAGGCCATCTCCGGCTGCGCTGACGCCGGCTGCGATCCTTGCCCAGCTATTCGGCTCGGCGCCTATCGCACTCAGCCAGGTTCGCCACCTGGTTGAGGGAATGGAACAGGGCCTTGGCGAGGCCAAAAAATTGTCTGTTTTGATGGAGGTAAGTCGTTGCCCTTCATACGTTTTCCGCTCTTTCGTCTGGTTTGCTCCTCTGTTGCTCATTTGCTTTCTTGTTGCAGAAAGCGTTTATGGAGTCTGTGAAGGAACACCCGGGACCTTGGCCGTAAGATTGCTTCTTCAGATCTGTCTTGGCGATTGGCTCCCTTTTCCCGTTTTTTTTAACCATCGGGTATCCTCCCACAGCCATGATCTAGGATAAGGAGAAGGAGTTGCAACGCCTTAAGGCTGAGGTTGCCCGGCTGGAGGAATCGAACAAGGCTCGACAGGCGCGGTTCGATCAACTTGCCGTGGCCAAACACTAGCTTGAGGTTAGTATGGAGCGTGGCAAGAAGGCGGCTGACATCTGGGCGGAGGCGCTGAAGAACTTTGAGAAGATCTCCACCCAGCAGGAGGAGACAATTCGGGTTCTTCGCCGCAGGGAGGAGGAGCTCAATCAGCACCTGCAGAACGTCTCAGAGATGGTCATCAGTAAGTTTTTCAGCTACCCTCCTCCGTTGTGCCGTGACTTGCTCGAACTTGTCGATTTATTCTGCTTTGTGTCTGGCTGCAGCTCACTATCCCGAGGCGACCGAGATGGCCATGGAGAAGTTGCCGATGGAAGAGGTTGGTCGTGACCTCACTGCCCTCAACTTGGTCAAGGTGGTGGTAGAGGAGAGCAATGGCTTGCGCTTCGTTGGCAATGATATCTTCCACTACATCTGGCCGGACGCTGGCGACGTGCACGACATGGCCAGCCTGGCCGTGGCGCTGTCCAAGGGCATCAACGTGCTGGACGTGCACAAGGAGTGGGCTGCTCGAGGCGGGGCAGAGATGGCGCTTGCGATGGTGAAGTCATGGTATCCTGGTGTCGACCTGAGCGTGGTCGACCGTGGCTTCCGCCTTGGGACGACTTACGAGGGTCTTCGCGAGAGCCTTCGTGCGCTCCAGGCCTGCGGGATGAAGATTGGCACCTACGTGGACCTGGAGCGTAACTTCAGCGCCCCCGGAGAGCCATGGCCGTTCCACTGGGAGTCGGCGCCTTGGAATCCCATTGACGTAGCCTCCAGCAGCCAGCCTCCTTCCACTGACGTCGGCGCCGCCCCTGCTGATCCAGCTACCGCTCCTTCTACTTCGCAAGCTCCTGACTCTTGATCCCCGGGATGTCGGGTGTATTTGTGAAAATTGCTACTCTGATGTGCTACACTTCGGCTGACTTCTGTCGCCGACCTTTGAATCTGTGCGGAACCTTCGTGCTCCGTTTTATGGATTGGTGCCTTTTGCTAATCTTTGTTTGTGTCTTCGTCATTTGCGGTCTTTTATGCTCGCACCGGCTGGGGTAGCCACCCGGGTTCGAGCTCTTTTGCCCTCCTGGCTTGGTTTTGTGGGTGCGCGGGAGCGCATCCACTGGGTGTAGTTCCCAAGGTTCAGGCCGGCTGGGGTAGCCAGCCGGGGCGAAGCTCTTTTGGATACCTTGACTTGAGTTTGTGGGGCGCAGGAGCGCGTCCACTGGGTGTAATCCCCGAGGTTCGGGCCGGCTGGGGTAGCCAGCCGGGGCGAAGCTCTTTTGGCTACCTTGACTGGAGTTTGTGGGTGCGCGGGAGCGCGTCCACTGGGTGTAGTCCCCGAGGTTCGGGTCGGCTGGGGTAGCCAGCCGGGGCGAAGCTCTTTTGGCTACCTTGACTTGAGTTTGTGGGTGCGCGGGAGCGCGTCCACTGGGTGTAGTCCCTGAGGTTCGGGCCGGCTGGGGTAGCCAGCCGAGGCGAAGCTCTCTTGCCACCTTGTTTCCTGCCAACTTGTGACTCAGGTCGTGCAAGACAAAGCATTGCTTTGGGTTAGTTTTCTTGTGCATATGTTTATGCGTTAGCTGGTAATTATCGTAGGAGGAAAATAGACATGCACCCCTTCGAGTTAGGCCGCTAGCAACTCCCCTTTTCTCAGCGAGTATTGGCCCTAGGTACGTGGTGAAACTCACATCCTTCAAAGCAAGCGCACAGCTGCTGGACGAAGAAGCGTAAAGGGCCATGTTCGCGTCCCTGGCGTCCCATTCGCCAGATACTTATTGCACCACCAGGTCCGAATCTCCGAAACTCACAGCACCCTCTGAATGCCTATCTGCTTGGCCATTTTGAGCCCATGGATGAGTGCCTTGTATTCGGCGACATTGTTGGAAGCTTTGAAGTGGATCTGGAGAACGTATTCCAGTCGGTCGCCTTTGGGCGAGGTTATCATGATTCCGGCTCCGAGTCCTCCTCTCATTTTTGACCCGTCGAAGTGTAACTTCCAGTAAGTTGAGTCCGGCACTGGGGGCATGTATTGTGTCTCCGCCAAATCGACGATGAAATCAGCCAATGCTTGCGACTTGATTGTTGTGTGTGGCTCATACTGGATGTTATGCGCAGCGAGCTCGATGGCCCATTTTTCCACGTGGCCTGTGGCGTGTTTGTCGCCAATGATCTCCGCGAGTGGGGCCAATGCTACCACCCGGATGGAATGCTCCTGGAAGTAATGCTTGAGTTTCTTGGCGGCCATGTACACACCGTACACCAGCTTCTGGTAGTGAGGGTAGTTCTGCTTGGATAGCGAGAGCACCTCACTCAGGTAGTATACGGGGCGCTGGACCATCTGAGCCTTTCCTTCCTCTGGTCGCTCCATGACCAGTACCACGCTGACCACTTTATTTGTGGCGGCGATGTACATCAGCATGGGCTCCTTTGCGGCTGGCGCTGTCAGGATGGGTGGCGAGGTGAGCATGCGCTTTTGGTCGTGAAAAGCTTCGTCCTCCTGGGCTGTCCAGACGAATTTGTCTATCTTCTTCATCATCTGGTATAGGGGAAGATCCTTCTCTCCCAGCCGGCTAACGAACCGGCTGAGTGAAGCGAGGCACCCAGTGAACTTCTGTACGTCGTGCAGGTTCTGTGGCAGCTCCATGCGCTCGATGGCTCCGATTTTCTCCGGGTTCGCCTCGATCCCATGCTCAGAGACGAGGAAGCCCAAGAGCTTGCCGGCTGGGATGCCAAACACGCATTTTTATGGGTTCAGCTTGATCTGGAAACAGCGGAGGTTGTCGAACGTTTCCTTCAGGTCCTCAAGGAGCGTGCGCTGCTCTTTGGTCTTGATGACGACGTCGTCAACGTAGGCGTGTATGTTCTTTCTAATCAGCGACTGCAGGCATTTATACATGCAGCGCTGATAAGTTGCGCATGCATTCTTCAATCCAAAGGGCATGGTGGTGTAGCAGTATGCTCCATACGGGGTTATGAACGATGTCTTTATTTGATCAGTCACATTGAGCTTGATCTGGTGGTAGCCCGAGTAAGCGTCCAAAAAATACAACAAATCGCACCCGGCGGTGGAGTCGATGACCTGATCAATTCGCGGCAGGGCGAAAGGATCTTTGGGGCAATCCTTGTTGAGACTAGTATAGTCGACGCACATGCGCCATGTCTTGTTCTTCTTCAGCACCAGCACCGGGTTGGCGAGCCATTCCGGGTAGAAAACTTCCATGATGAAGCCGGCCGCGAGCAGCCGTGTGATCTCCTCACCAATGGTTCTTCTTTTTTCTTCTGTGAAGCGGCGTAATGATTGTTTGACCGGCTTCGCGTCCGGTCGAACATGACGAGTGCTCGGCGAGTTCCCTCGGGACACCTGGCATGTCTTTGGGGCACCATGCGAAAATGTCCCAATTCTCACGGAGGAAATCGATGAGCGTGCTTTCCTATTTGCTGTCCAGGCCGTCTCCGAGCAGGACGAACTTGCTTGGGTCCTCCTCGTTCAGCATGATCTTCCTTGTCCCCTGCGAGGGCTTGAACTGCGATTCTCCAGCCGGTTTGGACTCTCCAGCCGGAATGTCCTTCTGCAGAGCCGCCATGTTCTGCATTATGACGTGCTTCTCTTCAGCGATGATCATTGCTTCGGCCAGCTTGAAGCCGTCTGTGGCGCACTCGATCGAACGCTTGTAGCATCCATCGACGGTGATCACTCCCTTTGGGTCTGGCAGCTTCATCTTGAGGTACGCGTAGTGTGGCACTCCCATGAACTTGGTCAGAGCTGAGCGCCCTAGTATGGCATGGCAGGCGCTGGAGAGGTTCACGACCTCGAACCAAATTGGCTCGCGGCGGAAGTTGTTCTCGCTGTCGAAGATGACGTATAGTCGGATCTTGCCGATTGGGGAATGCGATGGCCCCGGTACTGCTCTGTGGAACGAAGTGCTTGAGGGTTCCAGCTGGGATTCACTGATGCCCAGCCTCTCGAGGATTCTCCGGTAAAGGAGGTTGATGCTGCTCCCTCCATCGATCAGTACCCGAGAGAAGCGGCATGAATGCTTCTTGGAGATGATGATGGGGTCCAGGACCAACGCGTAGCTACCAGGGCTTGGTAACACGGCCGGCTGATCCTCCTTGCTCCAGGTGATCGCTTGATCGGACCAGTGCAGGTACTGGGGGATGGGTGGGACGATTGCGTTCACCTCCGCCTCACGTCTCCGCTTGGTGTGCTTCATTTCCGGCTCTGCCAGGAATATGTGGTAGTTACCCACCTGCCGCGGGTAACCATCCTCGTCATCCTCACGGCGGTTGCGTCGTTCCCTGTTATCCGATGGGCCTCCGGCTGGCGGTGGAGGTGGTGGTGGCAGTCCACCGGCTTCGGCCATTTTCTTTGTCCAGCTACATTGGCGCGTCGTGTGGTTCGCGGGCTTGTTGCCGCCGCTGTGTAACTTGCATGGCCCGTTGAGCATGGACTCCATGGTGTACTTAGGCCGAGGCGGCCTGCCATCCGGCCTCTTCCTCTGACTGCCTCCTACAGCCGGATCCTCATGCATCGCGGCTACCTGTTTGGTACCGTACCAGCTATCCGGATGGTCGTCTTTCCTCTTGCCGTGGCGGTTGTCATGACCGTGCCGCCTGGGATGTTGGTCGCCCGGCTGGCGTCGCTCCGCCTGCTCGTCCGTGACAATTTGGCCCTGGTCGTCCACCACGATGGGCTTCTTCATTTCCGCGTCCGTGGTGGCGTACTTGTCCGCGATGGCCATGACCTGAGCCATGGTTTGCGGGTCTGCCCGGCTGAGTTTATGCTTCAGCATGGTGCCGTCTTGGCAGCCGTTGGTGAAGAAGTCTATCGCCTGGTGCTCACGCACCCCTTCACACGAATTGTGCATGCTGGTCCATCGGGTGAGGTAGGCACGATCCGACTCGTCCTTGCCTTGTATGCAGAGGGCAAGCTCGTGAGGTCGACCCGGACGCTTGTATGTTCCGGTGAAGTTGCGGATGAACGCCTCTTCGAAGTCCAGCCACGAGTTGATGCTGTTATCGGGGAGGCTGTTGAGACACGTCCTTGCTGAGTCGACAAGCATGAGGGGGACGTAGCGGACGGATAAGCAGAGGTTGCCATTGGCGATTCCCACCGTGGTGGTGTAATCGACCAACCAATCTTCAGGCTTGACGGTCTCGTTGTACTTTGGCGTGTCTCTTGGGAGCGAAAATCCTTTCGGAAACGGCTCGTTCCGGATGCGTGGGCCAAAACACTTCGGGCCAGCCTGACTTTCCTCCTCCAAAGTGCGTGACTGCACCAAGAGGTCGATGCGCTCCCGCGTGTCAGCCGGTTTTCGGGGCCCGAGCCGACCCTTCAAGCGCGACGCAGGGGCGTCCTTATTCGCGTATGCTTCCTCCTCTGGTGCTCGCGCCTTTTTCCCCTAGGAGGCTCCGCATGTGTGACTGACGCTGGAGGCAGTGGCGTCCTGGTTGTGGCGACCGCGGTTGCTAGATTCGCCACGTGGGCGGCTGTTTTGCCCAACCCCTCCTGGAGCAGAGGCTTGCTGATGTTTGCTTCCTCCATGCGCCGTTTCGTCTGCGCCTTTGCGGACGACAATGTCTCGGGAGTTGCCCACCTGGCTGGGGACGCCCTCGGCTTGCTGCTTGTTAGCAGTGGCCACGAGGAGCTGCACACGCTCCTGCTGGCGACGAAGCTCCTCGCCTTCCAGGTGCTTCAACTCCGCGGCCGCCACCTCGGCTGCCCTCATGTTCTTGGCGGGAGTGCTGTAGACGGGCTGCGCCACGCCTGCATGTGAGTCGGCGGCGCGGTCCAGTTCCGACGCCAGGTCGCGCCCTCGGTGCTGGATCTTCCTGGCAAAGCCGTGAGCGGCGTTGTACTCATGCACGGTGGCGTTCAGCCAACGCTGGTTAGCCGCGACCTTGGTGGCTTCCTCCAGGAGCTTTTGGCGTGTAGCTTCGAGCGCTGCCGCTGCAGACGCTGGATCCGTCTCGCCGACGACCGGAGCGCGCAGATGCTGGATGGAGGTGGTGAGCGGGTCTTCCTCTTGCTCGAGCACGGAGTTTTCTCCTCCTACCCGATGTTCTTGAGGCTGCCGATGGTTTTTGCAAGCGTTCACCATCATGACTTCGACGCAACTCCTCCCTGCGGCCGGGACGCGGGCGAGGGGCACGTCGAGGACGGGGGTGACCATGCTGGGAAAACCCTCAGCGACAGTGGCGACGTAGACGCGGACGTCTCCAAAATGCATGATGGAGCCGCCGGCGGGGAAGGCGTTCCCAGCGAAGCATGCCACATTGTCGATGATGCAGTCGAAGGCACCGAGCGTGAGCACGAGGCCGGAGGCCATGCGTTCGCCGGCGACGAGCGGAAGTCCCGTGCAGAAGATGATCCCAGCCGAAGCGCTGTGCCCCATAGTGGGCGCCAACTGTCGTGGTGTGGAACATGGCAGAGCCATCGGGGATGGCAAAAAAGGGACACACGGATGCATTCGGTGGCTCACGCAACGGGTTGGGCACGGTGCACTGCAAACACAGGGACGTACCCAGGTTCGGGGCCCTCTTGGCGAGGTAACACCCCTACTCCTGCAAGATGAACTATGTATGGGTGCTTGATGCTCGGTATAGATGCTCCTTGAGCTGTTTCCTTAGCTACTATCGATAGCTAGAGGAAGATGGG
The DNA here is from genome assembly GCA_916181665.1 of Avena sativa. Classification (NCBI taxonomy): domain Eukaryota; kingdom Viridiplantae; phylum Streptophyta; class Magnoliopsida; order Poales; family Poaceae; genus Avena; species Avena sativa. Next base: position 424,171,640 of record OV702293.1, read on the forward strand.
AGCTAGATTCTAACACTTCTATCCTTCTCTGTTGCCTCAACCTAGAACCCTGGCTTTGCCCTCCCTTATATACTGGTCGGGGGGGGCAGATTACAGTTCGGGTCCTAGGGTTTACTATTTGAATATGGGTTTACAGGGTAGGGCCGGCTGCAGGGCCTAGCCAGTGGGCCAGGACCAAGTCCGCCCTTACTTTAGCATCATCCTTCTCTTTAGTGGTCATTCGGGCTTCCTTTGGGGCATCACCCCTGCTTAAACGGTCACCCGGGCTGCTTTTGCCGGTCCAGCCGACCGTTTCGCTTTATCTTCGTCAGGTAGCGCCTGGCATGACAGCATGCCAGCTTCCTTGATGACGAGGGAGAGCCAGAAGCGTACCCCGCACGAGGCGTCAGTCCTTTCGTGCTCTCCATCGAATCCGAGGTGAGCCGGGTGGGAACGGCCATCCGGCCGGTTCTTCTAGCCACCGGCTAGACGGGCCAGCCGGGAAGGTTATAATCCCAACCGGGCTTGCTTGTCAGACGGTTAGAGTTGTATTTCTTGGAGGCCAGGCGGCCTGCATCTTCTGCATCCGTCCTACTTATGCCTGGCTTTCCCCACCCGGGGGTTATCCCCCCGACATTTACACTAAAAAGAGCACCATCGGGATCCCTTGAAATGACACCATAAAGGTTGTGGTTTGGGATAAAACCCAAGTTGTCCTTTCTTAAATTTTGGTATGCTATGCATAAGTAAGATGTTTACAACCAAAGTTGCATGAGCGTGTGTTTGTAGGTTATTTTGAATAACCTTTGGGTATTCCTCCATAACACCGAGGACAAAAGAGTTTGTCGCTTTCAACGTCAAGTTTCTTGAGAAAGAATTTTTCGTAAAAGTTAAGTGGGAGGACAATAGAACTTTGATAAGGTTGATGAACCTTAGCTAAATGTGCTGAGTTGCGCAGCACTGGAAATCGTTCTGTAGGCATCCATAATACTCATAGCTTATGTGCCTCAAAGGTTGTGGTCACGGAGATCTAAGGTCCTATTGAACCAAGTAGGTCACGTAAACAATCAAATACTAAGATTTGAGAGTAAATCATTATTGTTTGACAATGATGAACCGACTACATGCAAAGAAGCGATGATGGGTCCTGACTCCATCAAATGGCTTGAAGCCATATAATCCGTGATAGTTCCATACACGAGAAATCAAGTTTTTTGAACTTGGAAGACCCTCCAAAATGGTGTAAAAACCTATCGGATGTATTTGGATCTATAAAGAAATAGACATGGATGTTTCACATCTATGAAATAGGCGACATGTCATAATGTATTTTAGGAAAATGTTCAAGGAGTTGACTATGAAAAGATTTGATCTTTCATAGCGATATTTAGACTGGACGGATTAGTGTAGCAACGAATACATAAATTTGGTTTATGGTAGTTAAACAAATAAAACAAAGTTCTTCTAATAGAATGGTTACCTAGGACATGTGCATGACACGATCCAAAGGGTTTTGTTAATTCAAAGGATGCTAAAAAGGGCATGCAAACTTTAATGGTTGAAGTAAGCATCACGGAGTTGGAATCTTCACCGTGATGAAACTGTTAAAGGAGTTTTCATCAGGAGACGATGAAGATGCTGTAGGGTTTCGTAGCATGGAAAACAAAAAAAATTCTACCGCATACAAACAAACAAGCCAAGATCTATCTACTAGATTGTAGCAACGAGTCAATGGAATAACTGACCCTCGAAGATTCCAAAGTGCTTAACGAGAGCGGATTCTCGTGGGTGATATAGTCGTACTCTTCCCGATCTCAAGATCGCGTAGACGATCCTTCCGGCGCTACGTTCCAGCAGCGCTTCCGCAGTCGGTCACACGTTCGGTACTGGACGAAGACCTTCCTCTCCCTTGTTCCAGCAAGCAGCGGAGGTTGTAGCACTCTCCTCGCGATTCCGGCAGCACAACGGCGTGGTACCGGAAGTAGAGGGGAGATCTCGCAGGGCTTCGCCTTAAGCTGGAGCGAGTATGGTGGACTATGAGAGAGATCCTCGACGATCTAGGGTTTAGACGCACCAAGGAGGGGCAAGGCCGGCGGCTAGGGTTTGCCCTAGGCGGCGGCGAGTTGGCCCTAGGCGGCGGCTATGGAGGGCGGTGACGGCTAGGGTTAGGGTTTAGAGGGGGCAACTTGTGTGCTAGGAGGGGCAGCCCTGCCCCTCCTTATATAGGTGGAGGGGCACGCCAGGGGAGGGGAGTCCCTACCCAACTCGGTTTCCCAAGTGGGCCGGCGGTGGAGGGGAGGAACTCCTCCCCAAGTAGGTTTCCTACTTCCCCTCCACCTCACAAAATAGCTGTTTGACTTTTCAAATTGGCGTTTGACTTTTGTTCAGCGATGACACCTAGTACATGATGCAATCATTCCAACTTGATATGACACATTCATGTACCCTTCCCCTCCGGAGTGCCGGACATTCCGGAACCTTCTAGAACATTCCCGATGAAAACACCGGAACCATTCTCCAAACCCGAAACAGGACTTTCCTTATATGAATCTTATTCTCCGGACCATTCCGGATCTCCTCGTGATATCCCGTATCCCATCCGAGACTCCGAACAACATTCAGTCTCTTACTCATCATTCCATAACTACTCAAACAACGTCGAATCCTTAAGTGTGTCTCCCTACGGTTCGTGAATTATGCGGACATGATCGAGACACTTCTCCGAACAATAACCAATAGAGGAATCTGGAAATTCATATGGCTCCCACATATTTCTACGATTACTTTGCGATTGAATGAACCACTTACATACGATACCAATTTCCATTTGTCTCACGATAGTTTACTTATCCGAGGTTATGATCGTCGGTATCTCTGCATACCTAGTTCAACCTCGTTACTGATAAGTACTCTTTTCTCGTTCCCGTGATATGTGATCCCCTGTGAGCCAGTCACATGCTTGCAAGCTAATTGGATGACATTCCACCGAGAGGGCCCATAGTATATCTATCCGTCATATGGATGGACAAATCCCACTCGTGATCCATGTGTCTCAACCAATACTTTCCGAACACTCAATGCCACCTTTATAGCCACCCAGTTACGGTGTGGTGTTTGATGTCATCAAAGCATCCTTCCGGTGAAGGTGATATGCATGATCTCATGGTCGAAGGAATTAGGTTACTATGTATCAGAAAGCATATAGCAATTAAACTATTAAAATGACTTGATCTTTATGCTACGCTTATCTATAGGAGTATGTCCACCATATCATTCTCCTAACGATATGATCTTGTTGTTAATAACATCTCAATGTTCATGATAGGGAAACCACAATCATTTATTAACCAACAAGCTAGTATTATAAAGAGGCTTTACTAGGGACTCTATTTTAGTTTACAAATCACACAAGTATTAATGTTTCCTTGTTAATACTATTATAGCATGAATGTAAACATTTATCATAAACACAAAGATATAATAATAACTAAATTTATTATTGCCTCTAGGGCATATCTCCAACAGTCTCCCACTTGCACTAGAGTCATCTAATCTAGATTACATGGTAATATACCGAACACCCATGGCAGTTTGGTGTTGGTCATGTTTTGCCCTCGGGAGAGGTTTAGTCAACGGATCCGCCACATTCAGATCTGTGTGTACTTTGCAAATCTTTATGTCCCCATCTTGGACATGTTCTCGAATAGCGTGAAAACGTAGCTTGATATGCTTCAGCTTCTTGTGACCTTGGTTCTTGCGCATTGGCTATGGCGCCCATGTTATCACAGTAGATAGACATTGGGTCCAGCGCACGTGGAACCACACCCAGCTCTGTAATGAACTCTTTCATCCATATCGCTTCTTGTGAAGCCTCCGAAGCAGCCATGTATTCCGATTCAGTTGAAGATCTCGCCACAACGCTTTGCTTTGCACTCCTCCAGCTAAATGCTGCACCATTCAAAGTAAATACGTATCCAGATTGTGATTTAGAATCATCCGGATCGGTGTTCCAACTAGCATTGGTGTAACCATTAACAACGAGCTGTTCATCACCTCCATAAGAAAGAACCATATCCTTAGTTCTGCTTAAGTACTTAAGGATGTTTTTGACCGCTGTCCAATGATCCACTCCTGGGTCACTTTGATATCTGCTAGTTAAACTAACAGCATATGCAATGTCGGGTCTAGTACATAGCATGGCATACATTAGAGATCCTATGGCTGAGGAATAGGGAGTCTTACTCATCCTTTCTCTATCTTCTGTCGTTGTCGGACTTTGAGTTTTACTCAAGGTCGTATTGGGAAACATGGGCAAGAACCCTTTCTTGCTATCTTCCATTCCAAACCTCTTTAGAACTTTGTCCAAATATATACTTTGTGACAATGATATTAGGCGTCTCGATCTATCTCTATAAATCTTTATGCCTAATATATAAGCTGCTTCGCCAAGATCCTTCATTGAAAAACTATTATTCAAATATTCCTTGACACTATTAAGAAGGTCTACATCATTCCCAATCAACAATATGTCATCTACATACAGTATTAAGAATGCTACAGAGCTCCCACTCACTTTATTGTAAATACAAGATTCTCCATAAGTTTGTATAAAACCAAAACTTTTGATTACCTTATCAAAACGTTGATTCCAACTTCGGGATGCTTGCTTCAATCCATAGATGGACCGTTGAAGTTTGCATACCTTGTTAGCATCTTTAGGATCGACAAAACCTTTGGGTTGCATCATATACAACTCTTCATCAATGTCTCCATTGAGGAATGTTGTTTTGACATCCATCTGCCATATCTCATAATCATAATATGCAGTGATTGCTAACATAATCCTCACAGATTTTAGCTTCGCTACCGTTGAGAAAGTCTCATCGTAGTCAACTCCTTGAATTTTTCGAAACCCTTTGCGACAATTCGAGCTTTATAGACAGTAACATTACCATCGGCATCTGTTTTCTTCTTGAAAATCCATTTGTTCTCGACAGCCTTCCGGCCATCCGGTAAGTCCACCAAAGTCCATACTTGGTTTTCGTACATGGATCCAATCTCGGATTTCATGGCTTCTTGCCATTTATTGTAATCTGGGCTCATCATCGCTTCCTCATATGTCGCAGGGTCATCGGTGTTGTCCACCAACATGACATTCATAACGGGATCATGCCAATCAGGAGTGGTACGAGTTCTCGTTGACCTGCGAGGCTCTGTAGCAACTACAACCGAAGTTTCATGATCATCATCATTAGCTTCCTCTCTTATTGGTGTAGGAACCACAGGTGTTGGAGATATGCCCTAGAGGCAATAATAAATATATTTATTATTATATCTCTGTGTTTATGATAAATGTTTACATTCATGCTATAATAGTATTAACAAGGAAATATTAATACTTGTGTGATTTGTAAACTAAAATAGAGTCCCTAGTAAAGCCTCTTCATAATACTAGTTTGTTGGTTAATAAATGATTGTGGTTTCCATATCATGAACATTGAGATGTTATTAACAACAAGATCATATCGTTAGGAGAATGATATGGTGGACATACTCCTATAGATAAGCGTAGCATAAAGATCAAGTCATTTTAATAGTTCAATTGCTATATGCTTTCTGATACATAGTAACCTAATTCCTTTGACCATGAGATCATGCATATCACCTTTACCGGATGGATGCTTTGATGACATCAAACACCACACCGTAACTGGGTGGCTATAAAGGTGGCATTGAGTGTTCGGAAAGTATTGGTTGAGACACATGGATCAAGAGTGGGATTTGTCCATCCATATGACGGATAGATATACTCTGGGCCCTCTCGGTGAAATGTCATCCAATTAGCTTGGAAGCATGTGACTGGCTCATAAGGGATCACATATCACGGGAACGAGAAAAGAGTACTTATCAGTAACGAGGTTGAACTAGGTATGCAGAGATACCGACGATCATAACCTCGGATAAGTAAACTATCGTGAGACAAAGGGAAATTGGTATCGTATGTAAGTGGTTCATTCGATCGCAAAGTAATCGTAGAAATATGTGGGATCCATATGAATTTCCAGATTCCTCTATTGGTTATTGTTCGGAGAAGTGTCTCGATCATGTCCGCATAATTCACGAACCGTAGGGAGACACACTTAAGGATTCGACGTTGTTTGAGTAGTTATGGAATGATGAGAAAGACACCGAATGTTGTTCGGAGTCTCGTATGGGATTCGGGATATCACGAGGAGATCCGGAATGGTCCGGAGAATAAGATTCATATAAGGAAAGTCCTATTTCGGAGTTGGGGAATGGTTCCGGTGTTTTCATCGGGAATGTTCTAGAAGGTTCCAGAATGTCCGGCACTCCGGAGGGGAAGGGTACATGAATGTGTTATATCAAGTTGGTATGATTGCATCATGTACTAGGTGTCATCGCTGAACAAAATAAAGGGTTTATTCAAATCCTAGTTTGAAAAAGGCAAACGCCAATTTGAAAGTCAAACGGCTATTTTTGGGAAGTGGAGAGGGAGGTGGAAACCGAGTTGGGGAGGAGTTCCTCCCCTCCACCACCGGCCCACCTTGAAGCCGATTTGGGGAGGGACTCCCCTCCCCTTGGCCGGACCCTCCACCTATAAAAGGAGGGGCACGGCTCCCCTCCTAGACACCCAACACCTCCACCTCTAAACCCTAGCCGCCGGCGCCGCCATCTCCTCCTGCCGCCACCGCCCTAGGGCAAACCTCCGCCGCCGCCTAGCAACCCTAGCCGCCGGCCAAGCCTCCTCCTCGGCGTGTCTAAACCCTAGATTGTCGAGGGCTCTCTCATAGTCTACCATACTCGCTCCGGCTTAAGGCGAAGCCCTGCGAGATCTCCCCTCTACTTCCGGTACCACGCCGTTGTGCTGCCGAAATCGCGAGGAGAGTGCTACAACCTCCGCTGCCTGCTGGAACAAGGGAGAGGAAGGTCTTCGTCGAGTACCGAACGTGTGACCGACTGCGGGAGCGCTGTCGGAACGCGGCGCAGGAAGGATCGTCTACGCGATCTTGAGATCGGGAAGAGTACGACTACATCACCCACGAGAATCTGCTCTCGTTAAACACTTTAGAATCTTCGAGGGTGAGTTATTCCATCGACTCATTGCTACAATCTAGTAGATAGATCTTGGCTTGTTTGTTTGTATGCGATAGAAATTTTTTGTTTTCCATGCTACGAAACCCTTCAGTGGTATCAGAGTCGTGTCTATACGTAGATCTGTTGCACGAGTAGAACACAATGGTCATTGTGGGCGTTGATGCTTTTATTGTCGATTGCTTCATGTGTACTTTGCATCTTGCGGGATGTTGGGATGAAGCGGCCCGGGCTAACCTTACATGACATCGTTCATGAGACTTGCTCCACGCTTGACATGCAACTTTTATTGCATAAGTGGCTTTGCGGGTGCCTGTTTCTCCTAGCATAGTTAAGATCCAATTTACAACGGGTAATTAACAATACTAGTATCAATGTTGTGGTTCATGTTCGTAAGTTAGAACGACACTTATTGAAAGCCCCAAACCACGTAAAACATGCAAAGAAAGTAGAGGCGTCTAACTTTGTTTTGCAGGGGTGTGCAGTGATGTGATATGGCCATGATTGTGATTATATTTGATGTATGCAATGTTCCTTATTGTAAGTTGGCAACCGGCAGGAGCCATATGGTTGTCTTTAATTTATGTTAAGACCCGCGTGTCTATTCAAAGTAGTTGTAATAGTTGAAGCCGGTGGACGACAACCATGGAGAAGCGTCATTGACCTTGATGCAATGCCGGTGATGATGGAGATCATGTTCGTGCTTGAAGATGGAGATCGGAAGCACAAAGAAGAAAGGCCATATCATATCACATATTATGAATTGCATGTGAAGTTAATCCTTTATGCATCTTGTATTGCTTAGTTAACGACGGTAGCATTATAAGATGATCCCTCATGCACATGAATTTCAAGTCATAAAGTGTTCACCCTTAGTTAGCACCGTTGCTAAAGCTTGTTGTTTCGAAGCACCACGTGATGATCGGGTGTGTTGGATTCCGCAAGTGTATACAACACGAGCAAGCCAGATTTGCTCATGCGGAAACTAAGGTTTGATTTTGACGAGCCTAGCATGTACAGACATGTTCTCGGAACACGGATCACCGAAAGGTAAAGCATGAATCATATAGTAGATATGATGAACATGTCGATTGTTCGCCATTGAAACTATATCAACTCTCGTGATGATCGGTGTTGATGTGGTGGATTTGGTTCGTGTGATCACTAAAACAATGTGAGGGATATTGTTTTGAGTGGGAGTTCACCTAGATTAATTTAACTATTAATTAGAACTCAATTTGTCATAAACTTAGTCTAAACTATTGCAAATATGTTGTAGATCAATGGCAGCCCCTACCATCAATTTTAATGCGTTCCTAGAGAAAGAAAAGTTGAAAAACAATGGAAGAAACTTCGCGGATTGGTTCCGCAATTTGAGGATTGTCCTCACAGCTGGTAATTTGACCTATGTGCTGGATGCACCGCTGGGTGACCCGCCTGCAGCTGATGCTGCCGACGAAGTAAAGAATGTTTACCTCGCTCGGAAGACTCAGTACTCCACAGTTCAGTGTGCTATCTTGTATGGTTTAGAATCGGAGCTTCAGAAAAGGTTTGAGAATTCAGACCCACATGATATTGTCTGTGATCTCAAATTGATCTTTGAGACTCACGCGGCAATTGAGAGTTATGAGGCTTCTGAAAAGTTCTTTAACTGCAAGATGGACGAGGGCAGCTCCGTTAGTGAGCATGTGCTTAAGATGTCTGGGCACGCAAACAAACTTCAAAGCTTGGGTATAGTGATTCCTAATGCTTTGGGTATTTACCGTGGCCTCCAATCACTACCACCAAGTTACAAGAACTTTGTGATGAACTACAATATGCAAAACATGAACAAGCAGTTGCCAGAACTGTTTGCTATGTTGAAATCTGCAGAAGTGGAGATCAAGAAAGAGCACCAAGTGTTGATGGTCAATAAGACCACCAAATTCAAGAAAGGCAAGTCTAAGCAAAAGGGACACTTCAAGAAGGGTGGTAAGAAAGTTACCGCGCCGACGAAGAAGACTAGGGCTGGACCTAAGCCTGATACTGAGTGCTTTTACTGCAAGGGAGAAGGTCACTGGAAGCGGAATTGCCCAAAGTACTTGGCGGATTTGAAAAACGGCAACATCAAGAAGAAAGGTATATCCGATATACATGTTATTGATGTGTATCTCACTAGTACTCGTAGTAGTGCATGGGTATTTGATACTGGTTCGGTTACTCATATTTGTAACTCGAAACAGGTGCTGCAGAATAAACAGAAGCTAGCGAAGAAAGAGGTGACGATGCGCGTGGGAAACGGATCAAAGGTTGATGTGATCGCGGTCGGCACGCTACCCCTTAATCTACCATCGGGATTAGTTTTATACTTAAATAATTGTTATTTGGTGCCTGCGTTAAGCATGAACATTATATCGGGATCTTGTTTATTGCGAGACGGTTACTTGTTTAAGTCCGAGAATAATGGTTGTTCGATTTATATGAGTAATATGTTTTATGCACATGCACCTTTGATAGATGGTCTATTCTTATTGAATCTCGATAGTGGAAATACACATATTAATAACATTGAGGCTAAACTTTTGAAATCGAGCGATAACTCGACCTATATGTGGCACTGTCGTCTTGGTCACATTGGAGTGAAGCGTATGAAGAAACTTCATTCCGATGGACTTCTTGAATCACTTGATTTCGAATCACTTGAAAGATGTGAAGCATGTCTGATGGGTAAAATGACTAAGACTCCATTTTATGGTATGATGGAGCGAGCTACGGACTTATTGGAAATCATACATACCGATGTGTGTGGTCCAATGAGTGTAGCATCGCGCGGTGGTTATCGTTATGTTCTTACCTTCACGGATGACTTGAGTAGATATGGGTATATCTATTTCATGAAACATAAGTCCGAAACTTTCGAGAAGTTTAAGGAATTTCAAAGTGAGGTAGAGAATCAACGTAACAAGAAGATTAAATTTCTATGTTCTGATCGTGGAGGTGAATATCTAAGTTACGAGTTTGGCGAGCATTTGAAGAAATGTGGAATACTTTCACAATTGACACCGCCGGGAACACCACAGCGCAATGGTGTGTCCGAATGTCGTAATCGAACTCTCTTAGATATGGTTCGTTCTATGATGTCACTTACAGATTTACTGCTATCATTTTGGGGTTATGCATTAGAAACAGCCGCATTCACTTTAAATAGGGCACTATCTAAATCCGTTGAAACGACACCGTATGAATTATGGTTTGGGAAGAAACCTAGATTGTCGTTCCTTAAAGTTTGGGGATGCGAAGCCTATGTAAAGAAGTTACAGCCGGACAAGCTTGAACCCAAAGCGGAAAAATGCGTCTTCATAGGATACCCGAAGGAAACTATTGGGTATACCTTCTATCATAGATCCAAAGGGCAAAATCTATGTTGCCAAGAATGGATCCTTTCTAGAGAAGGAATTTCTCTCGAAAGAAGTGACTGGAAGGAAAGTAGAACTCGACGAGGTTGTCGAACCTTCTCTTGAAATTACGAGTAGCGCAGCACCGGAAGAAGTTCCTGTGGTGCCTGCACCAATAAGAGAGGAAGCTAATGATGATGATCATGAAACTTCGGTTGTAGTTGCTACAGAGCCTCGCAGGTCAACGAGAACTCGTACCACTCCAGATTGGTATGATCCCGTTATGAGTGTCATGTTAGTGGACAACACCGATGACCCTGCGACATATGAGGAAGCGATGATGAGCCCAGATTCCAATAAATGGCAAGAAGCCATGAAATCTGAGATTGGATCCATGTACGAAAACCAAGTATGGACTTTGGTGGACTTACCGGATGGCCGGAAGGCTGTTGAGAACAAATGGATTTTCAAGAAGAAAATAAATGCTGATGGTAATGTTACTGTCTATAAAGCTCGAATTGTCGCAAAGGGGTTTCGACAAATTCAAGGAGTTGACTACGATGAGACTTTCTCACCAGTAGCAAAGCTAAAGTCTATGAGGATTATGTTAGCAATCGCCGCATATTATGATTATGAGATATGGCAGATGGATGTCAAAACAGCATTCCTCAATGGAGACATTGATGAAGAGTTGTATATGATGCAACCCAAAGGTTTTGTCAATCCTAAAGATGCTAACAAGGTATGCAAACTTCAATGGTCCATCTATGGATTGAAGCAAGCATCCCGAAGTTGGAATCAACGTTTTGATAAGGTGATCAAAAGTTTTGGTTTTATACAAACTTATGGAGAAGCTTTTATTTACAAGAAAGTGAGTGGGAGCTCTGTAACATTCTTAATACTATATGTAGATGACATATTGTTGATTGGGAATGATGTATACCTTCTTAATAGTGTCAAGGAATATTTGAATAATAGTTTTTCAATGAAGGATCTTGGCGAAGCAGCTTACATATTAGGCATAAAGATTTATAGAGATAGATCAAGGCGCCAAATATCATTGTCACAAAGTACATATTTGGACAAAGTTCTAAAGAGGTTTGGAATGGAAGATAGCAAGAAAGGGTTCTTGCCCATGTTGCCCAATATGACCTTGAGTAAAACTCAAAGTCCAACATCGGCAGAAGATAGAGAAAGGATGAGTAAGACTCCCTATGCCTCAGCCATAGGATCTCTAATGTATGCCATGCTATGTACTAGACCCGACATTGCATATGCTGTTAGTTTAACTAGCAGATATCAAAGTGATCCAGGAGTGGATCATTGGACAGCGGTCAAAAACATCCTTAAGTACTTGAGAAGAACTAAGGATATGGTTCTTTCTTATGGAGGTGATGAACAGCTTGTTGTTAATGGTTACACCGATGCTAGTTGGAACACCGATCCAGATGATTCTAAATCACAATCTGGATACGTATTTATTATGAATGGTGCAGCAGTTAGCTGGAGGAGTGCAAAGCAAAGCGTTGTGGCGAGATCTTCAACTGAATCAGAATACATGGCTGCTTCAGAGGCTTCACAAGAAGCGATATGGATGAAAGAGTTCATTACAGAGCTGGGTGTGGTTCCTAGTGCGCTGGACCCAATGTCTATCTATTGTGATAACATGGGCGCCAGAGCCAATGCGCAAGAACCAAGGTCACACAAGAAGCTGAAGCACATCACGCTATTCGAGAACATGTCCAAGATGGGGACATAAAGATTTGCAAAGCACACACAGATCTGAATGTGGCGAATCCGTTGACTAAACCTCTCCCGAGGGCAAAACATGACCGGCACCAAACTGCCATGGGTGTTCGGTATATTACCATGTAATCTAGATTAGATGACTCTAGTGCAAGTGGGAGACTGTTGGAGATATGCCCTAGAGGCAATAATAAATATAGTTATTATTATATCTTTGTGTTTATGATAAATGTTTACATTCATGCTATAATAGTATTAACAAGGAAACATTAATACTTGTGTGATTTGTAAACTAAAATAGAGTCCCTAGTAAAGCCTCCTCATAATACTAGTTTGTTGGTTAATAAATGATTGTGGTTTCCATATCATGAACATTGAGATGTTATTAACAACAAGATCATATCGTTAGGAGAATGATATGGTGGACATACTCCTATAGATAAGCGTAGCATAAAGATCAAGTCATTTTAATAGTTCAATTGCTATATGCTTTCTGATACATAGTAACCTAATTCCTTCGACCATGAGATCATGCATATCACCTTTACCGGGTGGATGCTTTGATGACATCAAACACCACACCGTAACTGGGTGGCTATAAAGGTGGCATTGAGTGTTCGGAAAGTATTGGTTGAGACACATGGATCAAGAGTGGGATTTGTCCATCCATATGACGGATAGATATACTCTGGGCCCTCTTGGTGAAATGTCATCCAATTAGCTTGCAAGCATGTGACTGGCTCACAAGGGATCACATATCACGGGAACGAGAAAAGAGTACTTATCAGTAACGAGGTTGAACTAGGTATGCAGAGATACCGACGATCATAACCTCGGATAAGTAAACTATCGTGAGACAAAGGGAAATTGGTATCGTATGTAAGTGGTTCATTCGATCGCAAAGTAATCATAGAAATATGTGGGAGCCATATGAATTTCCAGATTCCTCTATAGGTTATTGTTCGGAGAAGTGTCTCGATCATGTCCGCATAATTCACGAACCGTAGGGAGACACACTTAAGGATTCGACGTTGTTTGAGTAGTTATGGAATGATGAGAAAGAGACCGAATGTTGGTCGGAGTCTCGGATGGGATTCGAGATATCACGAGGAGATCCGGAATGGTCCGGAGAATAAGATTCATATAAGGAAAGTCCTGTTTCGGAGTTGGGGAATGGTTCCGGTGTTTTCATCGGGAATGTTCTAGAAGGTTCCGGAATGTCCGGCACTCCGGAGGGGAAGGGTACATGAATGTGTTATATCAAGTTGGTATGATTGCATCATGTACTAGGTGTCATCTCTGAACAAAATAAAGGGTTTATTCAAATCCTAGTTTGAAAAAGTCAAACGCCAATTTGAAAGTCAAACGGCTATTTTTGGGAAGTGGAGAGGGAGGTGGAAACCGAGTTGGGGAGGAGTTCCTCCCCTCCACCGCCGGCCCACCTTGAAGCCGAGTTGGGGAGGGACTCCCCTCCCCTTGGCCGGCCCCTCCACCTATAAAAGGAGGGGCAGGGCTCCCCTCCTAGACACCCAACACCTCCACCTCTAAACCCTAGTCGCCGGCGCCGCCACCTCCTGCTGCCGCCGACGCCCTAGGGCAAACCGCCGGCGCCTAGAAACCCTAGCCGCCAGCCAGGCCTCCTCCTCGGCGTGTCTAAACCCTATATCATCGAGGGCTCTCTCATAGTCCACCATACTCGCTCCGGCTTAAGGCGAAGCCCTGCGAGATCTCCCCTCTACTTCTGGTACCACGCCGTTGTGCTGCCGAAACCGCGAGGAGAGTGCTACAACCTCCGCTGCCTGCTGGAACAAGGGAGAGGAAGGTCTTCGTCGAGTACCGAACGTGTGACCGACTGCGGGAGCGCTGCCGGAACGCAGCGCCGGAAGGATCGTCTACGCGATCTTGAGATCGGGAAGAGTACGACTACATCACCCACGAGAATCCGCTCTCGTTAAACACTTTGGAATCTTCGAGGGTGAGTTATTCCATCGACTCGTTGCTACAATCTAGTAGATAGATATTGGCTTGTTTGTTTGTATGCGATAGAAATTTTTTGTTTTCCATGCTACGAAACCCTTCAACAGGAACTTCTTCCGGTGCTACGCTACTCGCAATTTCAAGAGAAGGTTCGACAACCTCGTCGAGTTCTACTTTCCTTCCAGTCACTTCTTTCGAGAGAAATTCCTTCCCTAGAAAGGATCCATTCTTGGCAACAAAGATTTTGCCTTCGGATCTATGATAGAAGGTATACCCAATAGTTTCATTCGGGTATCCTATGAAGACGCATTTTTCCGCTTTGGGTTCAAGCTTGTCCGGCTGTAACTTCTTTACATAGGCTTCGCAACCCCAAACTTTAAGGAACGACAATTTAGGTTTCTTCCCAAACCATAATTCATACGGTGTCGTTTCAACGGATTTAGATGGTGCCCTATTTAAAGTGAATGCGGCTGTTTCTAATGCATAACCCCAAAATGATAGCAGTAAATATGTAAGTGACATCATAGAACCATATCTAAGAGAGTTCAATTACGATGTTCGGACACACCATTACGCTGTGGTGTTCCTGGCGGTGTCAATTGTGAAAGTATTCCGCATTTCTTCAAATGCTCGCCAAACTCGTAACTTAGATATTCACCTCCACGATCAGAACGTAGAAATTTAATCTTCTTTTTACGTTGATTCTCTACCTCACTTTGAAATTCCTTAAACTTCTCGAAAGTTTCGGACTTATGTTTCATGAAATAGATATACCCATATCTACTCAAGTCATCCGTGAAGGTAAGAACATAACGATAACCACCGCACGATGCTACACTCATTGGACCACACACATCGGTATGTATGATTTCCAATAAGTCCGTAGCTCGCTCCATCATACCAGAAAATGGAGTCTTAGTCATTTTACCCATCAGACATGCTTCGCATCTTTCAAGTGATTCGAAATCAAGTGATTCAAGAAGTCCACCGGAATGGAGTTTCTTCATGCGCTTCACTCCAATGTGACCAAGACGACAGTGCCACATATAGGTCGAGTTATCGCTCGATTTCAAACGTTTAGCCTCAATGTTATTAATATGTGTATTTCCACTATCGAGATTCAATAAGAATAGACCATCTATCAAAGGTGCATGTGCATAAAACATATTACTCATATAAATCAAACAACCATTATTCTCGGACTTAAACAAGTAACCGTCTCGCAATAAACAAGATCCCGATATAATGTTCATGCTTAACGCAGGCACCAAATAACAATTATTTAAGTATAAAACTAATCCCGATGGTAGATGAAGGGGTAGCGTGCCGACCGCGATCACATCAACCTTTGATCCATTTCCCACACGCATCATCACCTTGTTCTTCGCTAGCTTCCGTTTATTCTGCAGCACCTGTTTCGAGTTACAAATATGAGCAACCGAACCAGTATCAAATACCCAAGCACTACTACGAGTACTAGTGAGATACACATCAATAACATGTATATCGGATATACCTTTATTCTTGATGTTGCCGTTCTTCAAATCCGCCAAGTACTTTGGGCAATTCCGCTTCCAGTGACCTTCTCCCTTGTAGTAAAAGCACTCAGTATCAGGCTTAGGTCCAGCCTTGGTCTTCTTTGTCGGCGCGGTAACTTTCTTACCACCCTTCTTGAAGTGTCCCTTTTGCTTAGACTTGCCTTTCTTGAATTTGGTGGTCTTATTGACCATCAACACTTGGTGCTCTTTCTTGATCTCCACTTCTGCAGATTTTAACATGGCAAAGAGTTCTGGCAACTGCTTGTTCATGTTTTGCATATTGTAGTTCATCACAAAGTTCTTGTAACTTGGTGGTAGTGATTGGAGGACACGATAAATCCCCAAAGCATTAGGAATCACTATACCCAAGCTTTGAAGTTTGTTTGCGTGCCCAGACATCTTAAGCACATGCTCACTGACGGAGCTGCCCTCTTCCATCTTGCAGTTAAAGAACTTTTCAGAAGCCTCATAGCTCTCAATTGCCGCATGAGTCTCAAAGATCAATTTGAGATCACGGACAATATCATGTGGGTCTGAATTCTCAAACCTTTTCTGAAGCTCCGATTTTAAACCATACAAGATAGCACACTGAACTGTGGAGTACTGAGTCTTCCGAGCGAGGTAAACGTTCTTTACTTCATCGGTAGCAGTAGCTGTAGGTGGGTCACCCAGCGGTGCATCCAGCACATAGGTCAAATTACCAGCTGTGAGGACAATCCTCAAATTGCGGAACCAATCCGCGAAGTTGCTTCCATTGTTTTTCAACTTTTCTTTCTCTAGGAACGCATTAAAATTGATGGTAGGGGACGCCATTGATCTACAACATATTTGCAATAGTTTAAACTAAGTTTATGACAAATTGAGTTCTAATTAATAGTTAAATTAATCTAGGTGAACTCCCACTCAAAACAATATCCCTCACATTGTTTTAGTGATCACACGAACCAAATCCACCACATCAACACTGATCATCACGAGAGTTGATGTAGCTTCAATGGCGAACAATCGACATGTTCATCATATCTACTATATGATTCATGCTTTACCTTTCGGTGATCCGTGTTCCGAGACCATGTATGTACATGCTAGGCTCGTCAAGATCAAACCTTAGCTTCTGCATGAGCAAATCTGGCTTGCTCACATTGTATACACTTGCGGAATCTAACACACCCGATCATCACGTGGTGCTTCGAAACAACAAGCTTTAGCAACGGTGCTTACTAAGGATGAACACTTTAGAACTTGAAATTCATGTGCATGAGGGATCATCTTTTAATGCTACCGTCGTTAACTAAGCAATACAAGATGCATAAAGGATTAACACCACATGCAATTCATAATATGTGATATGATATGGCCTTTCTACTTTGTGCTTCCGATCTCCATCTTCAAGCACGAACATGATCTCCATCATCACAGACATTGGATCAAGGTCAATGACGCTGCTCCATGGTTGTCGTCCACCGGCTTCAACTATTACAACTACTTTGAATAGACACGCGGGTCTTAACATAAATTAAAGACAACCATATGGCTCCTGCCGGTTGCCAACTTACAATAAGGAACATTGCATACATCAAATATAATCACAATCATGGCCATATCACATCACAGCACACCCCTGCATAACAAAGTTAGACGCCTCTACTTTCTTTGCATGTTTTACGTGGTTTGGGGCTTTCAATAAGTGTCGTTCTAACTTACGAACAAGAACCACAACATTGATACTAGAATTTTCAATCACCCGTTGTAAATTGAATCTTAACTATGTTGGGAGAAACAGCCACCCGCAAAGCCACTTATGCAATACAAGTTGCATGTCAAGCGTGGAGCAAGTGTCATGAATGATGTCATGTAAGGTTAGCCCGGGCCGCTTCATCCCACCACCCCGCAAGATGCAAAGTACACAAGAAGCAATCGACAACAAAAGCATCAACGCCCACAATGACCATTGTGTTCTACTCGTGCAACAGATCTACATATAGACACGACTCTGATACCACTGTAGGGTTTCGTAGCTTGGAAAACAAAAAAAAATTCTACCGCATACAAACAAACAAGCCAAGATCTATCTACTAGATTGCAGCAACGAGTCAATGGAATAACTCACCCTCGAAGATTCCAAAATGTTTAACGAGAGCGGATTCTCGTGGGTGATGTAGTCATACTCTTCCCGATCTCAAGATCGCGTAGACGATCCTTCCGGCGCTGCGTTCCGGCAGCGCTTCTGCAGTCGGTCACACGTTCGGTACTCGACGAAGACCTTCCTCTCCCTTGTTCCAGCAGGCAGCGGAGGTTGTAGCACTCTCCTCGCGATTTCGGCAGCACAACGGCGTGGTACAGGAAGTAGAGGGGAGATCTCGCTGGGCTTCGCCTTAAGCCGGAGCGAGTATGGTGGACTATGAGAGAGATCCTCGATGATCTATGGTATAGACGCACCAAGGAGGGGGCAAGGCCGGCGGCTAGGGTTTGCCCTAGGCGGCGGCGGATATGGAGGGCGGCGGCGGCTAGGGTTAGGGTTTAGAGGGGGGGCAACTTGTGTGCTAGGAGGGGAAGCCCTGCCCCTCCTTATATAGGTGGAGGGGGCGCTCCAGGGGAGGGGAGTCCCTCCCCAACTCGGTTTCCCAAGTGGGCCGGCGGTGGAGGGGAGGAACTCCTCCGCAAGTAGGTTTCCTACTTCCCCTCCACTTCACAAAATAGCCGTTTAACTTTTCAAATTTGTGTTTGACTTTTCAAACTAGGATTTGATTAAACCCTTTATTTTGTTCAGCGATGACACCTAGTACATGATGCAATCATTCCAACTTGATATGACACATTCATGTACCCTTCCCCTCCGAAGTGCCGGACATTCCGGAACCTTCTAGAACATTCCCGATGAAAACACCGGAACCATTCTCCAAACCCGAAACAGGACTTTCCTTATATGAATCATATTCTCCGGACCATTCCGAATCTCCTCGTGATATCCCGGATCCCATTCGAGACTCCGAACAACATTCGGTCTCTTACTCATCATTCCATAACTACTCAAACAACGTCGAATCCTTAAGTGTGTCTCCCTACGGTTCGTGAATTATGCGGACATGATCGAGACACTTCTCCGAACAATAACCAATAGAGGAATCTGGAAATTCATATGGCTCCCACATATTTCTACGATTACTTTGCGATCGAATGAACCACTTACATACGATACCAATTTTCCTTTTTCTCACGATAGTTTACTTATCCGAGGTTATGATCGTCGGTATCTCTGCATACCTAGTTCAACCTCGTTACTGATAAGTACTCTTTTCTCGTTCCCGTGATATGTGATCCCTTGTGAGCCAGTCACATGCTTGCAAGCTAATTGGATGACATTCCACCGAGAGGGCCCAGAGTATATCTATCCGTCATATGGATGGACAAGTCCCACTCTTGATCCATGTGTCTCAACCAATACTTTCCGAACACTCAATGCCACCTTTATAGCCACCCAGTTACGGTGTGGTGTTTGATGTCATCAAAGCATCCTTCCGGTGAAGGTGATATGCATGATCTCATGGTCGAAGGAATTAGGTTACTATGTATCATAAAGCATATAGCAATTGAACTATTAAAATGACTTGATCTTTATGCTACGCTTATCTATAGGAGTATGTCCACCATATCATTCTCCTAACGATATGATCTTGTTGTTAATAACATCTCAATGTTCATGATAGGGAAACCACAATCATTTATTAATCAACAAGCTAGTATTATAAAGAGGCTTTACTAGGGACTCTATTTTAGTTTACAAATCACACAAGTATTAATGTTTCCTTGTTAATACTATTATAGCATGAATGTAAACATTTATCATAAACACAAAGATATAATAATAACTACATTTATTATTGCCTCTAGGGCATATCTCCAACAGATGCTTGCATTTGCAAGAAATTAAGTGGGAGCGCTGAGACATATTTCTAATACATTATGTGGAGGACATTTTGTTGATTGGAAATGTTTATTGACAAAGGTTAAGAATTTCATTTCGATGAAAAACTTAGGCAAAAACCTGAATATGAGGCATGAATGTATATATGCATAGATTGTGACGCCAATATGGTTGTGCCAGACATACATATATGAGATATTGAATGAGTTCAATATGAAAACGACAAGAAAAAGTTCTTGTCGCATGGAAAAGAATTGAATCAAGACTCAAGTGTATTAACACTTGATAAGTGAAACAAGATTCAAGTGCTTTGACACTTGATGAGTGAAATCACAAGAATGTTTTGATCAATCATACCATGATATGTACACATCCAGATATGTCCTATGCTCTAAGTGTTATGAGCATATACTAGAATGAATCATAAGATGATCATGGGACGATACTAAGGAAATTCTTATAATATTTTGTAAGAGTTAAGAATATATATTCTATTTGTATAAGAGACAAATAGTTCATTGTAAAATGACGCTAGTTCTATCACAAGATATAAATTAAGTTTATCTCAATTTAAAATATGAGTGGCACAATATAATGGAAAGGAGATTCCATGATGGATTTGGAGGAATTCCAAAGTTAAGACATTGTGACGGATACTACAACAAAAAGGCTAAGTATACGACTGCTATAGTAGCAGCAAAGGAGAGCATTTGTGTCAAGTAGTTTGTTATCAAACTAAGGTGTGGTTCAAAACGGGCTAACACTAAAGATATATTGTATGATAATAGTATCGACATGATTTAACCCCAAGGAACTAAAGGTCTCACCAAAAGACCAAATTTATACAATGCCATCTCATTAGAGAATGAGTGATGCGTGAAGACGCAAAGACATGCAAATACACGCGGATCTGAAAGCGTCAGATCCGGAGATTATGTTAACCACTAGCAATCACGTATATACAACACCAGAAATCCATAGGTGTTCAATACACAAAGTTTTCAAAACTAGATTATTGTCTCTAGTGCAAGTGGGAGACTAAAGGGAATATGCCCTGAGAGGCAATAATAAAGTGGTTATTATCTTATTCCTTGTTTATGATTAATGTTTATTTTTTCATGCTATAATTGTATTAATACGGAAACGTTAATACATGTGTGTTTAATAAACAAAAGGAACGTTCCTATTTATGCCTCTCTTATAAACTAGCTCGTTGATTAACAAGATGATCAAAGGTTTCCTGATCATGGACATTGGATGTCGTTAATAACCAGGTCACAACATTGTTGGAATAATGTGATGAACATTCATCCAAAGTATAGCATTACGATCAAAGTCATTATGTTTATATTTCTAT
Source organism: Avena sativa (assembly GCA_916181665.1). Classification (NCBI taxonomy): domain Eukaryota; kingdom Viridiplantae; phylum Streptophyta; class Magnoliopsida; order Poales; family Poaceae; genus Avena; species Avena sativa. The sequence continues at coordinate 424,192,649 of OV702293.1, forward strand.
AACATCATACAAAGTATTCCTAATCCTTAGACCATGAGATCATGTCAATCACTAACACTAGAAGAGTATCTTGATAACATCAAACATCACACCGTAACAGGGTGACTATAAAGACGGGATCAGTGCTACAAAGATGTTATGTTGAGGCTCATGGATCAAGAGTGGAATTTTTCCATCCCGATGACTAATAGATATACTCTGGGCCCTCTTGGTGATATCACATTAATTAGCTTGCAAGCAAGTGATTTGATCACTAGAATGTTATATCATGGGAACGAGAAAATTGTACATGTCGGTAACGAGATCAAACTAGGTATGGAGATAACAGTGATCGAATCTTGGATATGTAATATATCGCAAGACAAAGGGACTGAGTTACATGCGTATAAGGTTCACAAGATCACAGAAGTCATCGTTGAATGTGTGGGAGTTAGTACGGATCTCCAGGTCCCGCTGCTGATTACTGATCGGAGAGGGGTCTCGATCATGTCTGCAATATTCGCGAATCGTAGGGTGACACATTTAAGGTATACCAACACCATTCGGAGCAAATAATATGCCAAAGAAAGAAAAACAAAGCGCAAGAATTTATTTCACTAGACACCGGAATTGTTTCGGTTGAAATTGCTAAAACTGGTTCTACGTGTGAAATTGAAATGTTGTAAGGGGTTTTATGTGAATGTTTGTTAATTAAAGTAATTAACAAAATTCTGAATAAATAAATAAAAGAGTTTTATTTAAATGAGAGCTTGCATTAAATTTGGTGGAAATTTAATGCATGTGAGTGGATTTTTTAGTGGAGGCATGTTTATGTGAGTGGAGGCTTTTCATTTTGAGTGGGAGCTCCACCCACATGAATGTGGAAGAGGTGGGGGTAGCCACCATGTCTATGGCGCCATGCCCCTTGGGTGCCCCCTCTCCCTATAAAAGGCCCCCCTCTCCTCCTCTCACAACACACCTCCTCGTGAAGGATCTCTCTCCCCCCTTTAGAATTTCCCCATGGTCTTGGATCAGCAAGATACATGTTCCCGGTGGCTTTTTCTGGAAGGATTTGTTGCTTCTGCTGCTTCGCTGGAGCGAGGGCGTGGAGGTTTTCGGGATACCCGAACGTGTCTGCGATCACGGATGCACCACTGCTTTGCGGTGCTAGACTTGATGGTACTGGACCGGATGGACTTCTTCTCGATCTTGAGATCGGCAAGCGTTCGACTACATCATCCACGAGTACAACATCGTTAACGCTTTTCGGTCTTCGAGGGTATGTATTCTATGGATGTATATCCACCCGTTGTTTGTATCTAGTAGATAGATCTTGGTACTTAGTTGTTCCCATCGTAGGAAATTTTTTGTTTTCTATGCTACGAACCCTACACTTTCTTCCTCAGCATCGTCCTCCGCCATTGAAGAAGCTTCCACCCACTCCGACTCCATCCTGGAAGCACTTTATGCCATCATCAGCATAGACTCGGAGGATATTGACGTCAATGCGGAAGAGCTCGACACTTCCATGAAGGAGATAGAGGAGGATATCAATCGTGAGGAGCAAGCCGACAAGGTCATCACTTCCCATCAGGTGGTAGTCGCCATCTGGAGTGTGATAAAAGAAGATCAAATCGGAGCAGCTCCGCCTAATCCGTGGGACACCGGGAAGGGACTAGCCGACAATGCTTAGGCAAAGACTATGTCCCCTCTAGCTATCCCAGCGCAACAACCAAAGGAACTTCCCACCGGGCCAAGCAATTCTAATCCTGTGAATCTACCGCCACCGCCAACTATGTCTACGGCCGCCCACACTCCGGCTGATTGAGTGATTTACGACAATTTGCTCGTCGAGACCATGACCGTGGCCCATATCTAGAACGGTGTCCAGCTCGATGAGAAATGCCAGCAGCTACTAGAGGATGCACAAGCCATTGCGGAGCAAGGCGCAAAGCTAGATCGAGATCTAGCCAAGGAGCAGAAATCGATCGAGGAGACCAAAGCCATGGATACTAAGTACAAGAATCTTCTCAAGAAGCAGAAGAACAAGAAACCTCTGGCTCACACCGTCAACGATCCCGGTGTATGACGCAACTTGGGGTGCGCTCCTTCAAAGCCGGCACAATCTAAGACATATATTGATAAAGATGGAAAGCAATTCATGCCCACGCCCGTCCTCAACTTGGTTCGTCTCGTCATCGGCGAAGGACATCATAGTTACTCCTGAGTTTTGATATTCTATATTCATGTACTTTTCCTCGGTGTATAATCTGTAACTGTTGATGTCATACGACTGATAGGTCCTTAGGTTATGCGCGGGGCCCTATGACAAGGAGAATATGAGTTTTAAATTTTTCGTAGAAGGTGTCTGCGGGGGATTGTCCAGCAACCTTTTCTTGAACCAACCCATGAAGCTGGAGTTGTGCTCTCTGGTTACGTCTCCCTTCTTCCTTGGGCGGCCCTAGTCCACTTACTCCAGCTCGATTAAGCTTTTGTGCTCTTCCACCCAAGGGCCAACCAATTCAATGTGTTGTAGCGCAACTCGATGTGCCCTGTCAAAGTCGGTGCATCGATTTGCGATGCCGAAATGCATTGAACGGTAACCCTCACTATGACCATACCCAGCAAGCCTGTCGAGGTGCTTCTTGGTGGGTATTCCAACATCCTCCTTCTCGGTGGTTAGATAGTTCTGTCAGAAGGATATGCATTCATAGATCAGAAAGCCCTTGGCTATGCTTCCATCTAGATGGGACCTATTTCAAACGAATCATTTGATGACATCATTCATCATTTCAAATGGCATCATATTGTGCAGGAATGTCGGCCCGAGATGGATGATCTCATCCACGACATGGACAAGCAGATATAGCATGATGTTGAAGAATGCGGGCGGGAAGTAAATCTCAAGCTCACATAGGATCACTATGATCTCTTCATATAGCCTGTCGAGTTGCTTCATGCCGATTGAGTTCCTAGAGATGATGTCAAAAATGTTGTAGAGGCCAAACAATGTCTCACGGACGTTGTCGTCCATTATCCCTCAGATCGCAACTGGAATTATCTGTATCATCAGCATATGACAGTCGTGAGACTTCATACCGATGAACCTCTTCTTCGCTACATCCATATATCTGCTTATATTTCCCGAGTAACCGTGAGGAACTTCGAATCCTAGGAGGCACCTAAAAACTGCTCGATCTCCTCCTAACTCAAAGTGAAGGAGGCAATGCGAAGCACCATCACCTCATTCTTCTTAACCATTTTGCGGCAACCTTGAGACCCTTCCGTCGGATCTTTATCATCATCACTATCGGTATACTGAAGATCCTTCTTGATTCCAAGCAATTTCAGGTCATTTCTTGCTTTCGGCTGTAACATCCCTAAATTCAAATTCCAAAACTCATTCATATCTTCCATGCATCCATCATCATCTAGGGTTTTTCTCAAAATCACTTTAGAAATAGGAGCATTTGTGGCTCATTATTTTATCTATGAAAACCCTAGCCTTTGTGCTACTTGTTGTTGAGAAAAGTACTATTTTTCTTTCATTATTGTTTAGAATCCAAACACAAGTGATTTCAAAACATTGAGCAAAGTATCAAAGCAAAATATGAATTAAAACAAATTATATGCCTATTTCATAAAGGCATAGTTTTAATTTATTTTCAAAAAGACCCAAGTGTTCTGAAGTGTTCAGATATGTTTGACACTTATTTAAGAACAAGATTTATTGTACAAAAGTCTTGTAAAGCTTTGGATTCAAACAGATTTGAATTTGGGTTTTAAAAACCATTTCTAGAAATTCAATCAGAAAAAAGAAAAGGAATTAAGAGGAAAAAAATAGCCAAACCAGCCAATCTGGCTGACCCAGCCCAACACGGCCCAGCTAGCCCAGCAGCTCTCACCCCCGCGAACCGTTTTCTTTACCCACCCCCGCACCCACCAGCTCACTGACAGAAGGGACCCACTCCCTTTTTCCTCTATCGCTGACAACCGCGGCCCACTTGAGCATCGTCGTCTCCACCCGCATGACCAGTTCATCCCCAAATTAGCGCGGTCATTTCATGTTTAATTCGCAGCTTCAATTTGTATCAATGCTCGAGTAATTCTCGCTCACGACCAGGCTACTTAAACCCCCTCTGCCCCCTCTCCCTTCTCCCTCAAACCCCGAACCCAGAGCGCCACCAGGCTGCGTGCATTGCTCCCTGTAGCCCCGCCGTCTCCGACGAGCTGCAGCCATGATTCTGGCCACCTCCGACCACCCCTCTGCCTCTACTTCACACGAACAGATTCCACTTGACCTCATGCATCACCCAGTACCCCTGGTTCGCCCGCACGTGACCCAGAACGTTGGCAACGCAAACGACTGACCGCCACCGTCTTCAGCGTCAACTCCGACGAGCTCCAGTGGTAAGTCCAGACCGCCCCAAACCTTCCCCTTCACGCACGCATCTTCGCCGTGATCTTCTGCATCTGACCATATCCTCTGTTTGCCTCCTAGTGATCTACAACGTCGCCTTCGACCTCAAGCAGAGCCACCGTTGCCAGATCCAACTCCGGCGAGGAATCCACCGCAACCCTGAGCGCCCCTTGCCGAGCTGTCCACACGTTGAGCACCCCCACGTCCTTGCGGTCTCGGTGAGTACCTTCCCTATCCTCCTAGCAACCTGTATCGCCGGTGCTGCCATCGTCTGACCGTCTCCGCCGCGCACAGCCGATAAGCGCCGCCAGATTTTGGCTTGATGATTTAGACCGTTGGATCTGTATCGTAGGGCTAGGATAGAATTTTAAACGAAGGGGTATGCGCGCGTCTGAGCCGCCAGATCTCATTTAGATCCTGTGGTCCGCAGCGCTCGATCCAACCGAATCGGTACACGCCAGTAGCTTAGCGACACGTGTCTGGGGTGAATTCAAAAACAGAAATTCGAATCAGATTTAGATCCAAACTTCAAACTGCTATAACTTTTGAATGCCACGTTAGAATTTTGCAAACTTTATACCATTGGATTCAGTGAATCAAGGCCTTTCTGTTTATGCAAAGTGTTTAACAAATAGTAACCATTAGAATGACTTTATTTGTAGAAACATGTCTAAGGCTATTTTGAGTATCGATTTAGTTTAGTAATTTGTTTTAGGGATAAATAAGTTTAGTTGGCGAACTTGTGACTTGTTAAGTTTCTGTAAACATGCACATGCTTGGTAGAGTTTTCAAAATCACCACTTAGTAAATTCTTGCATGCATGCATTCATATTATTTTTGATTGTATATAATTGTGTGTAATTGTGTGCTATAAATTTTTGTGTAGATTTTGCTAGTGATTGTGATTGTGAGGAGTGCTACTCTCCACATTACCAAGGCAAGTGATATTTTGCATGAATATTTTTATCCTATATTTTGTACAAGCATTAGAAATATTATGCTAAGTCTTGCATGTTGTTTTTGCCAAATGCTATGATGGGAAATCCTAAGTAGTTGTAGAACTGTAGAATTGCTAGGAAATTTCCTAAGATAATTTACTATGCCATGCTTAGCCTAGCTAGTAGAAAACAAGGGTTGGTAAAGTATGTACATGCTATGATGAAAATATTTCTAAGTCTTTTGGACTTATGTTTTTCTTAATAAAACAACTAAGTCAATGAACCTCCTGGGTGGAATGGGACTTGAATGGTGGTTTTTGGTTGAGTGGTTACACAAGGCCCATGGACATGGTTTACCTTGTGTATCACACTTGTGGTATGCCACCCAGGCACAAAGGGATTTGGAGGCCAAGTGTTGAGAAGCTTATAGTGCAACCACTTGGCAATATGGGCTCTGCCTTGATCATATAGGTTGCTAGAACTTAGCCTTTTGGACAGTTAGTGGTAGTGGGAATGATAGGTTGGAGCGCGTCCATTTGGCTAAGGAAAGGCTTCTGAAAGGTCCTGTCTTGGGAAACCAAGTCTGGTGGGGAAAGTGCACAACCTCTGCAGATGGAAAAATCTAAGTACTTAGCCAAGTCCATGGCAATGGACAACTTGAGCATCAAGACATGGAAGCTACAAGAATCTCATCACTCCAACTTCTAAGTAAAACTTGTGGGTGAACAAGGGTGAAGGACCCCAATGTCTATTGGTGGTTTCTTGGGAAAGTTTTTGACAAAGAAAAACTTAGTGATTTCAACTAATAGGAAAAACCTATTTTGAGCAAAGCAAGCCAAGCTACACTTAGCCAAAATGCATATAGTAATATAGTCCACTTAAAATTTACTAAGGTATCACTTGCCAATACTATTCCAAAGTATTGACCCACTGTGGCTGTAACTTGTGATGTTGCAGGTTACTCCGATGATGATTAGGTGTCATGAGTCTACACTCAACATGCTTGCCTGTGGCACATGAAGATGAAGACTTATGTTTATTTACTTATTCCAAAAACTCTTGTATTTAGGCCTATGGCCCTGAGTTGTAAAAGACTATGTTTTATCTCTGGAATGAATGTAATAAATGACCTTTGTATCTGTGTACTTCATCTTAATTTGTGGATGCTAGCATTGATCCAGGGACTAGCATTGCAATCACAGGGACCCTTTTTCCTTTACAAAGGAGGGGTCTAACAGATGGTATCAGAGCACTGTGTTGCCTGTAGGATTATGACCCTAGGATTGGAAACCACTAAGGAAAATCTTTAACTACTTCTACACTTGTCTATTCTTCTCGTAAACTTTTCTAATCTTCTCATTCTCATCTCTATTTGTAGATGAACTTCATCAACGAAGCCGTGAAGAAAGGACCACTCATGACCATGACCTTGGAGTGCGAAACTGAGTTTCCCAAAATTCTCAAGGACCTCATGGAGGCAATGGAAGCACATGGTGCAGCTATGTACAAGGGCTTTCTAGTGATGGAGGAAGGAGTGGAGTATTGGTGGGTGCAACTTCACTTGTACAAAAACAAGGAAGACAACCACAAAGAAAGAGGCTTCTGCATGTACACCAACACTGTGATGCACACCACATTCTTTGAGTCAGCCAGAGATGCAGCTTGGAGGACTATCAAAGAACTCAGTGCTAGAGTCAAGTGCAGAATGCTCAACCTCCAAAAGGACTTAAAGAAAGAGAAGGAACATACCCAAGAGTTGGAAGTCACCAACCAAACCTTAAGGGGAGATATTATAGACTTAGTGATGGAATCATGTGAACAAGATAGGCTGATTGCCTCTAGGAACATTGTGTTAGCCACCAGATCCAGTGAGATAGGTTTGTAAACGCACTTCGTTAGTTGGACCACCACCTATCACCTTATTTTCCAAATGATACCTTAAATAAGTTTGAACCTTGGTTGATGTAATGGATTCATGTATGCATGACTTGTGTGATTTTGTGTTCCAAGGATATGTATGAGTGTTTGTCTTGTTTTAACTTGTGTTGTTCTAACTTTTTCAATCTTATAAATAGATGCCTATTACCATCAGCACTGTTGAGGAGTTCCAGGTTACCCGTTTTGGTCCTCGTATCGTAGAGCTTACTACCTTGCTCGATCTCCCCCTTCCCACCATTATGGTGCACCCACTCACCAAGTTTGAGAGGAAGGACCTCTGGGGCTTCAAGGTGAACCAGCCAGGACGCCAGACAGAGCCTACTACGGAGGCCATCGTCTTCAAGCTTATGCACGATGACAGGGAGAGAGGCATGGAGGTTGTCATGCAGGACCTGATAGGATGACTGTTGGGTCGTCACTCCCGACAGGTTAGAGGCACTCACTTCCACGCCTTCGGAAGGCGTGATGATGACAGAGAGTCCATCGACTTTGAGGACGACTCGAGGGCCGCAGCAGAGCCGATACGCCTGTACCTCCAGGACTTAGAGACTCTTATTAGACACGTGGATACTGACAGGACCAATGTCATGCTCAGTAATGACGAGCTCCAGGTGCAGCTTCGCGAGAAGGACAAGCTCTTCGCGCAGCAGGACGAGATTGTCAAGGAGATGGAGGCGAAATTCGAGACCCAGGACCAGAAGTTCAAGAGTCAAGAGAAACGTGTCCAGGAAAGGAACAAGAGGATCCGGGATATGACCGAGGAACTGCAGTCCAAGGACTTCGAGTTAGAGTAGCAGCAGACAGTGATTGAGAGACTTCGTTCCCAGAAGAGGGCTCTCAAGGCCAAGATCGACTTCTTGACCACTACTATCGAGGAGAACAAGACCGCAATGGAGAACGCAGGTCTTACCTTTGTCGAGGAGGAGATTGATGCTGACGAGTAGACTTGACTACTCAGTTATCTCTATTTACCGTACTCGTTATTTGTGAACTTATTATTGGACCATCCGACATGTGGATGGCTTGCCACTTGTGTGTTTTTACTTTGAGACTTTTGTTATCTTGTTGTTGAACTTTGATCCTTATGTTGCATGCTATGTGTTTGCTTACGTGATGTATTGTGCATAAACATCTATGGGTATCTCATTCTTTTCTTGAATAAACCACAGATGCCTCCCCGTCGCGCAAACCCCAACCCAACAACATTACCCCGGAAATGCAACAGATGATGAATGCGCAGACACAGCTTATGCAAATGATGACGACATTCATCCAAAACCAGAACAACAACAACCCGAATAACAACAACAACCCCAATAACAACAACAACAACAACCCTCCGGGTTTTGATATGCTCACCAGATTTCTGCGTCTGAGGCCAGCTAAGTTTTCGGGGACGACTGATCCCATGGTGTCACATCCCAAGATTTTCCAAATCTTGTTATGTGAAAAATAAATGAATAAAATAAAACTTTGTTGATTTTCAGGGCTAGAAGAAACCTTTTGAATCCAATTGGACACCTTCAAACCAATTTGGGTCAAATAAATCCTAAAGGGATTAAAAAGATAAATAATTAATAAAAGAAAAATAAAAAATATTTTATTACTATTTTGAAATCTTTTTATAAAAGGTTTTGGTTCTCAAAATGAAAAGAAATGTTTTATAAATAAAGATTATTTTATAAAGCAAAAGTAACCTTGGCCAAGATTTTGAAAACAAAAGAGTTTGCTTGATTAAAAGAGTAAAAGTTTGTTTAAATAAAATAATAAGGATTTGATATCCAAATTTTATTTAAATAAAAGCTTTTCCCATTTTAAGTAACACTAAAACTTATTTTAAATAAGTTTTCCAAGTATTTTATATTCTCAAATAAAACCTACTGAAGTGTTTTGGTTTTATTTTAGATTTTCAAAATAAAGATTTTAATAAAACAAATTCTATATGGATTATTAACTAAGGCCCATTTTATTTAATTATTAATGGAGCCTAAAATAAAAGGTTATTTTGTTTTAAAACAAGTTTCCAAGTATTCCTTATTTCCAAATAAAACCTACTGATTTGAATTTGAAAATATTTGGATTTCAAATGGAAATTTTATTAAACAAATCAAACCCTATTTGATTAAATAACTAAAAGGTCCATTTTATTTAATTAATGAATGGATCCTAAAATGAATAAAAATATTTTTTTATTTTTAGAATTTGGTTTATGTTGATAAACAGAACCAAGTTCAAAGTGGTGAAGTTTGGTGATTGTTTGAATCTTTGAATTGTTTGAATTGTTTGAATAGTTGATTGAATTTCAAAACAGAAATTAGATTTAGAAAAAGAAAAATGTTTCAGACAGAAAAAAATAGTGCAAAGGACCCAGCCCAACAGGCCCAGGAACCAGCCCAGTTTCCTCACCCCGCAAGAAAACGTTTCACACCTCGTATCTGACCCGTTAAGTCAATGACCAGTGGACCCTCCCCTCGTTTCTTTTCCCACTGACCGGTAGACCCCACTCTATTGTTCATCCTCCTCACCCGCGCGACCAGTTCTCCCCTCCCTCGTCGCCGTTTCCTGCAGTAATCCCGCGGCTTCAATTTGCCATAATGCCGCGTGTTAATCTCGCCGTGACTGCACGCTATTAAGCGCATGCGTCTCCTCCTCCTTTCCCCTCTGTCACCACACCTCGACTCGCCCTCAGGCTGCTGAATTTTGCCAAAGACCTACCTCTGTTCCGACCACCGTCTCCGACCAATTCAGGCCAGTACACACCGCCCCCTGCCTTCCCGTGCACCCTAGCAGCTTCCCCACTCCCAGACGCATCTCCCTATGCCCACCGTTCAACCGCGGGCGCCCCAGAGCGTCGACTACATCAAGCTTCTGAGCGCCGCCGTCTACTGCCGTACTCCGTCGAGTTCCTCCGGTAAGTCCAGGCCGCCCCTCTTCACCTCGTTCACGCACACAGCACCTCCGTGATCTCCTGCGTCTAACCCTACCCTCGGTTGTTCTTCTCGTGACCTCTAGTGATGACTCCGACCACGACAGAGACCACCCGACGGCGCGTCTACTCCGGCGAAACCTCCCTGGTAAACCAAACCACCCCAAACCCTCTCATTGACACTCCCTTACTCCCCATGCTCATACGCACCTAATGCTACCTTCCAATTGTCTCAGCGCGACCTGCAACTCTGCCCACGACGACCACCTGACGCACCCGACGCCGTCCTCAACTCCGGCGAGCAATCCTGCTAAGACCAGAACGCCCCTCGCCTGACCAACACCTCCTCGAGCATCACCATGACCTCCTGAACCCGGTGAGCCATCTCCCCCTCTCCCTTGCTTCCTGTATCGCCAGCTCCGCCGCGAGCAAGCATGCTCCGCCGTCTGCAGCCGCGCAGCGCCGCTAGTTAATGGCCAATTGATTAGGCCCGTAGGATCTGGATCGAACGATTACGATAGTTTCACTTAACGCCGAAGAGGTACGCACTCTGGACCACACGATCGATTAGATCCAACGCACCGCAACGCTGATCCGCGCGAAGCGGTACCGTCCAATGAAATCACGCCGCGTGTCACCTATTCTGTTTAAAAACAGATTTCAAAACAGAATTATTTGCAAACTTCAAACCCTTATAACTCTGGATCCACACATCCAAAAATTACAAATTTTGTGTCGTTGGATTCAGGAGAGCAAGACCTAGCCAACCATGCCCTTGGTTTAGTAAATAGTATCTGTTAATTTACTTGTTTTTGCAGATTCATTTGTGTGCTTGCTAAGATTAGAAAAATTGTTTAAAAATGATTTTAGGGTTAAAACCTTTGCAAAATGGATTTTTGTGACCTTACTGACCCTAGGAACCAACCCATAGTTTGGAAAATGGATTTGGTAAAGTTTAGGATGGAAAACTTGTTTTAGCCCATTTCTAGCCAAATGAAAATAAAGATTTTGGTTATGAAATTGTTTTTGTAAAGAAAACTTTGGGAAAATGTTTTGGATCAAACTTACTAACCCTAGGAAACACTTTGTGAACTCAAAAATGTTTTTGGTGAAACAAAATAATGATTCTTTAATTTAAAACCATTTCTAGTCAAATAGAAATGAGGTTTATTTATTAAAAATGATTTTGGAAGAAAACCTTTGGAAAATGTTTTGTTTTAAACTATTTGACCCCAAAAAAAACCAAGTTTTGTGATGTGAAAACATATTTGGTGAACCCTATAGGTAAATGCCTTAGTAAAAAATATTTCTACACCACATAAAATGATACTTTGTTTTGGAAAATGGTTTTATAGTGAAACCTTTTGCAACTGATTTTGCCACTTGACAAAATGACCATTAGATGTACCCAAATGTCTATGACCCACTAGGAACCACTTTTTCAAACAAAACAAAGCTTGGCATGCTTGCATGCATTACTTTGACTTTGTCATTTTATGTGTTGTTTTGCTTGATTGATAGATTGAGTTGTACCTTGCTTGATTGAATTGTAGTGACTTGAAGAGTGTGATTGTTGCAAGGAAAAGGAGTGAACCTATACTCTCTACCAAAAAGGCAAGTGATGCTTCATACTTTTTGTCCCATTACTTTCACTATGCATTAGTGATTTTGCTAAGTAAAACTTGCATGAAATTTTGCTAAGTATAAACCATGCTATAGTAAAACCTAGTAGATGAAACCTTAGTGGAAATATTCCTAAGTTAAGATTCCTATTACTATCAAGCTTAGCCTAGCTAATAGAAAACGTGGGTGGACTATATATTCACACTATGGAAAAATATTCTAAGTCTAAGGACTTGTGTTTTGTTTAATAAAACAACTAAGTTAATGAATCACCTGGGTGGAATGGGATTGCTTGGTGGTTTTTGGTTGAGTGGTTCACAAGGACCATGTTTATGGTTGACCTTGTGTATCTCACTTGTGGATGGCCACCCAGGAACAAAGAGATTTGAGATGTCAAATGTTGAGAAGCTTCAAGTGCAGCCACTTGGCAATACGGGCTCTGCCATGATCATATAGGTTGCAAGAACTTAGCCAAATGGACAATGGGTGGTAGTGTTTGATAGGTGGGAGCGCGTCCATGTTGGTCTAAGGGAAGGCTTCTGAAAGATCTTGTCTTGGGAAACCAAGTCTTGTGGGGAAAGTGCACCACCTCTGCAGAGTGTAAAATCTAAGTACTTAGCCATGTCCCTGGTAAAGGACAATTTGAGCATCAAGACATGGAAGCAATCAAGAATCTCATCATTCAAATTTCTAAGTTAAAACTTGAGGTTTGAACAAGGGTTGTTTGAAATCTTCAGTCTTTGATTGAGAGATGCCTTGTAAAGGATCTTCAATCTTTGATTGAGAAAAATGATTTTATCAAAGCAAAAACTTAGTATTTTCAAATGTTAAGGAAAAATCTATTTTGAGCAATGCAAGCCTCAACTCCACTTAGCCAAATGCATATAGATGATAGACTCCACTATACTACCATAGTATCACTTGCCAATACAATTCAAATGTATTGACCCTTGTGGCTGTAACTTGTAATGTTGCTGGTTTGATTGTTTTTAGTGAAGATTGATTGATTAGGATTACAAAGTCTACAACCAACATGTTTGCCTGTGGCACTTGAAGATGAAGGACCCCATGACTATAGTTATTCCGCTGCAATGTAATGTAATAGCCAAATGAGCTATGTTTGATGTAATAAACTTATGTTATTCCTGGTTATAAAGTTAATTATGACCTTTGTTTCTTGATATTACATCTTAACTGTGGATGCTAGCTATTGATCCAGGGACTAGCATTGTAAAACACAGGAGGGATCAACCTCATTGAAGGTTGAGAACCCTACAAGATGGTATCAGAGCATTGTGTTGCCTGTAGGATTTGTAAACCTAGGATTGGACAAAACCCTTAGAAAAATAGAAGTTGTTTTGTTCCAAAACTTATTTACAAACAATCTTGTAAACTCTTTCCTCAACCATTTTGGTTTCAACTCTACACCTCATCTATTTCAACTTGATGGAAAAACCTACCCTTTGACCAAAGACTACACCATGTACAAGGGACTTCTTCAACTTCTTCAACTCTAATGACTTCAACATCTTCAGCATATTCACCAAGGACTTCAACCATGGTTATCACTAAGGACTACAAGTGAGACAAGAAATATTGCCCAAGATTTGAAGACTAAAGAAACCCAACTTAGAAGAAGCCATCATCACCTTTGAAGTTTGTGACCAAGATTCAAGAAATTCTCCAAGGATACAAAGATCTTGTTCAAGAAGAAACAACAAACAAGAATGGAATGATCTCAAGTGAACCATATAGATGGACCACCATATTGACTATAGATCAAACACACCAACTTATGTGGTGTAACAAAAATATTTTTGATTGTCTAAAAATATGCTTGAAACTTGTTGTTTGAGTGGAATGTTTGTTTGTGATTGCTTGCACATTGCTTGTGTGAATTGTGATGTGTGTGATTAGAATTATTTCCTTAGAAATACCTTGCCTATCCTAATCCCAACCCAACCCAAACAGATGACTTCTCCAAGAAACTCCAACATCAATGATGGTGACAACAACAACACCAACCAAGAAGACAACATGAGAGAACTTATAGCAACCCAACACCAGTTGAACCAACTAACAACTCAGCTTTTAGCCAACAACAATGGACTAGACCCAGCCATACAAAGGATTTTGAAACTTCAATCCCAAATGTTGCAAGGATTGGTTACTCAAATGATCAACATGGGAGAAAACTTTTTCCAAAGAGCTAATGACAACAAGGATGACAATGATGCTATTCTAGAAGGAACCCAAGCTAGCAATATTTTTAGAGACAAGGATCATGCACCCAAGGAACATGAAGATCAATGCCCCAAGAAGAGAGAAAGATCTCCCACTCATGAAGAACATGAACTAGAAGAACTCCTAGCTTTGGAGAGACCCAAAAAGAAGAAGAAGAAATGCCCCAACACTAGCAAGAAGGATATTACACAAGTGCAATGTTTCAAATGCAAAGAGATGGGACACTATGCCAATGAATGCCCAGAAAAGAAGAAGAACCAAGGAAACAAACAAGAGGCAATGATACCAAAGGAAAAGAAAGATATCAGCCAAGTGATATGTTTCAAATGCAAGGAACCAGGCCACTATGTAAAGAATTGTCCAGAAAAGATGATGAACAAGTTGAACAAGCCTATGGAGAAACTCAACCTTGGCCCATGAGTCAAGTATGGAAATAAAGGACACTATGCAGATGTTTGCCCAGAGAAGTTTCCCCAGGATTCCAAGAAGGCCAACATGTAGTTTAGTTAGAAAATTTTTAAGGGTGGTAGTACCCCAGATGCCTTTTGAGCCTACTTGTAACCCTATCCTTCCCAAATCTCGGGACGAGATTTATTTTAAGGGTGGTAGCCTGTCACATCCCAAGATTTTCCAAATCTTGTTATGTGAAAAATAAATGAATAAAATAAAACTTTGTTGATTTTCAGGGCTAGAAGAAACCTTTTGAATCCAATTGGACACCTTCAAACCAATTTGGTTCAAATAAATCCTAAAGGGATTAAAAAGATAAATATTTAATAAAAGAAAAATAAAAAAATATTTTATTACTATTTTGAAATCTTTTTATAAAAGGTTTTGGTTCTCAAAATGAAAAGAAATGTTTTATAAATAAAGATTATTTTATAAAGCCAAATTAAACCTTGGCCAAGATTTTGAAAAACAAAGAGTTTGCTTTGATTAAAAGAGTAAAAGTTTGTTTAAATAAAATAATAAGGATTTGATATCCAAATTTTATTTAAATAAAAGCTTTTCCCATTTTAAGTAACACTAAAACTTATTTTAAATAAGTTTTCCAAGTATTTTATATTCTCAAATAAAACCTACTGAAGTGTTTTGGTTTTATTTTAGATTTTCAAAATAAAGATTTTAATAAAACAAATCCTATATGGATTATTAACTAAGGCCCATTTTATTTAATTATTAATGGAGCCTAAAATAAAAGGTTATTTTGTTTTAAAACAAGTTTCCAAGTATTCCTTATTTCCAAATAAAACCTACTGATTTGAATTTGAAAATATTTGGATTTCAAATGGAAATTTTATTAAATAAATCAAACCCTATTTGATTAAATAACTAAAAGGTCCATTTTATTTAATTAATGAATGGATCCTAAAATGAATAAAAATATTATTTTATTTTTAGAATTTGGTTTATGTTGATAAACAGAACCAAGTTCAAAGTGGTGAAGTTTGGTGATTGTTTGAATCTTTGAATTGTTTGAATTGTTTGAATAGTTGATTGAATTTCAAAACAGAAATTAGATTTAGAAAAAGAAAAATGTTTCAGACAGAAAAAAATAGTGCAAAGGACCCAGCCCAACAGGCCCAGGAACCAGCCTAGTTTCCTCACCCCGCAAGAAAACGTTTCACACCTCGTATCTGACCCGTTAAGTCAATGACCAGTGGACCCTCCCCTCGTTTCTTTTCCCACTGACCGGTAGACCCCACTCTACTGTTCATCCTCCTCACCCGCGCGACCAGTTCTCCCCTCCCTCGTCGCCGTTTCCTGCAGTAATCCCGCGGCTTCAATTCGCCATAATGCCGCGTGTTAATCTCGCCGTGACTGCACGCTATTAAGCGTCTGCGTCTCCTCCTCCTTTCCCCTCTGTCACCACACCTCGACTCGCCCTCAGGCTGCTGAATTTTGCCAAAGACCTACCTCTGTTCCGACCACCGTCTCCGACCAATTCAGGCCAGTACACACCGCCCCCTGCCTTCCCGTGCACCCTAGCAGCTTCCCCACTCCCAGACGCATCTCCCTGTGCCCACCGTTCAACCGCGGGCGCCCCAGAGCGTCGACTACATCAAGCTTCTGAGCGCCGCCGTCTACTGCCGTACTCCATCGAGTTCCTCCGGTAAGTCCAGGTCGCCCCTCTTCACCTCGTTCACGCACACAGCACCTCCGTGATCTCCTGCGTCTAACCCTACCCTCGGTTGTTCTTCTCGTGACCTCTAGCGACGACTCCGACCACGACAGAGACCACCCGACGGCGCGTCTACTCCGGCGAAACCTCCCTGGTAAACCAAACCGCCCCAAACCCTCTCATTGACACTCCCTTACTCCCCATGCTCATACGCACCTAATGCTACCTTCCAATTGTCTCAGCGCGACCTGCATCTCTCCCCACGACGACCACCTGACGCACCCGACGCCGTCCTCAACTCCGGCGAGCAATCCTGCTAAGACCAGAACGCCCCTCGCCTGACCAACACCTCCTCGAGCATCACCGTGACCTCCTGAACCCGGTGAGCCATCTCCCCCTCTCCCTCGCTTCCTGTATCGCCAGCTCCACCGCGAGCAAGCATGCTCCGCCGTCTGCAGCCGCGCAACGCCGCCAGTTAATGGCCAATTGATTAGGCCCGTAGGATCTGGATCGAACGATTACGATAGTTTCACTTAACGCCGAAGAGGTACGCACTCTGGACCACACGATCGATTAGATCCAACGCACCGCAACGCTGATCCGCGCGAAGCGGTACCGTCCAATGAAATCACGCCGCGTGTCACCTATTCTGTTTAAAAACAGATTTGAAAACAGAATTATTTGCAAACTTCAAACCCTTATAACTCTGGATCCACATGTCCAAAAATTACAAATTTTATGTCGTTGGATTCAGGAGAGCAAGACCTAGCCAACCATCCCCTTGGTTTAGTAAATAGTATCTGTTAATTTACTTGTTTTTGCAGATTCATTTGTGTGCTTGCTAAGATTAGAAAAATTGTTTAAAAATGATTTTAGGGTTAAAACCTTTGCAAAATGGATTGTTGTGACCTTACTGACCCTAGGAACCAACCCATAATTTGGAAAATGGATTTGGTAAAGTTTAGGATGGAAAACTTGTTTTAGCCCATTTCTAGCCAAATGAAAATAAAGATTTTGGTTATGAAAATGTTTTTGTAAAGAAAACTTTGGGAAAATGTTTTGGATCAAACTTACTAACCCTAGGAAACACTTTGTGAACTCAAAAATGTTTTTGGTGAAACAAAATAATGATCCTTTAATTTAAAACCATTTCTAGTCAAATAGAAATGAGGTTTATTTATTAAAAATGATTTTGGAAGAAAACCTTTGGAAAATGTTTTGTTTCAAACTCTCTGACCCCAAAAAAAAACCAAGTTTTGTGATGTCAAAACATATTTGGTGAACCCTATAGGTAAATGCCTTAGTAAAAAATATTTCTACACCACATAAAATGATACTTTGTTTTGGAAAATGGTTTTATAGTGAAACCTTTTGCAAATGATTTTGCCACTTGACAAAATGACCATTAGATGTACCCAAATGTCTATGACCCACTAGGAACCACTTTTTCAAACAAAACAAAGCTTGGCATGCTTGCATGCATTACTTTGACTTTGTCATTTTATGTATTGTTTTGCTTGATTGATAGATTGAGTTGTACCTTGCTTGATTGAATTGTAGTGACTTGAAGAGTGTGATTGTTGCAAGGAAAAGGAGTGAACCTATACCCTCTACCAAAAAGGCAAGTGATGCTTCATACTTTTTGTCCCATTACTTTCACTATGCATTAGTGATTTTGCTAAGTAAAACTTGCATGAAATTTTGCTAAGTATAAACCATGCTATAGTAAAACCTAGTAGATGAAACCTTAGTGGAAATCTTCCTAAGTTAAGATTCCTATTACTATCAAGCTTAGCCTAGCTAATAGAAAACGTGGGTGGACTATATATTCACACTATGGAAAAATATTCTAAGTCTAAGGACTTGTGTTTTGTTTAATAAAACAACTAAGTTAATGAATCACCTGGGTGGAATGGGATTGCTTGGTGGTTTTTGGTAGAGTGGTTCACAAGGCCCATGTTTATGGTTGACCTTGTGTATCTCACTTGTGGATGGCCACCCAGGAACAAAGAGATTTGAGATGTCAAATGTTGAGAAGCTTCAAGTGCAACCACTTGGCAATATGGGCTCTGCCATGATCATATAGGTTGCAAGAACTTAGCCAAATGGACAGTGGGTGGTAGTGTTTGATAGGTGGGAGCGCGTCCATGTTGGTCTAAGGGAAGGCTTCTGAAAGATCTTGTCTTGGGAAACCAAGTCTTGTGGGGAAAGTGCACCACCTCTGCAGAGTGTAAAATCTAAGTACTTAGCCATGTCCCTGGTAAAGGACAATTTGAGCATGAAGACATGGAAGCAATCAAGAATCTCATCATTCAAATTTCTAAGTTAAAACTTGAGGTTTGAACAAGGGTTGTTTGAAATCTTCAGTCTTTGATTGAGAGATGCCTTGTAAAGGATCTTCAATCTTTAATTGAGAAAAATGATTTTATCAAAGCAAAAACTTAGTATTTTCAAATGTTAAGGAAAAATCTATTTTGAGCAATGCAAGCCTCAACTCCACTTAGCCAAATGCATATAGATGATAGACTCCACTATACTACCATAGTATCACTTGCCAATACAATTCAAATGTATTGACCCTTGTGGCTGTAACTTGTAATGTTGCAGGTTTGATTGTTTTTAGTGAAGATTGATTGATTAGGATTACAAAGTCTACAACCAACATGTTTGCCTGTGGCACTTGAAGATGAAGGACCCCATGACTATAGTTATTCTGCTGCAATGTAATGTAATAGCCAAATGAGCTATGTTTGATGTAATAAACTTATGTTATTCCTAGTTATAAAGTTAATTATGACCTTTGTTTCTTGATATTACATCTTAACTGTGGATGCTAGCTATTGATCTAGGGACTAGCATTGTAAAACACAGGAGGGATCAACCTCATTGAAGGTTGAGAACCCTACACATGGTGGCCAATGATTGGCTACGTTCTGTGAACAAAGACTTAGTGACCGTGGGCTGCACGGATGCTGAAAAAGTCAGGTTCGCAGCACATCTGTTGGAAGGACCAGCCGCCACATGGTGGGACAACTTCCAGATCACCACTCCTATTGATGAGGTGACTTGGGCTATCTTTGAAGATGGCTTTCGCACTACTCATATCTCACCAGGAATGATGAGCCTGAAAAAGAAGGAGTTTCACAACCTGAAGCAGCGCCACCACAGCGTGGCTGAATATATAGAAGAGTTCAACAATCTGGCGCGCTATGCACCAGATGAGGTTGACACAGATGCCAAAAGAAAGGAAAAGTTTCTGGAAGGCTTGAATGATGAGCTGAATCTGCAGCTGTCTGTGGCATATGTTCCAACTTATCAGTCGCTGTGTGACAAGGCTGCTATTGTGGAGAGTAAAATGAAGCAAGTCGAGAGTAGGAAGAGGAAACACTACCACAAGCACAGCTCGGGATCGTCTCATAAACGATCTCACTATGATGATAGTGTCAGCTCAGGATCCCACAAGCATGGGAAATTCAACAAGCACCACAACCACAACCGTCATGACAACAAGCATCATCGCAGTCATGACAATGATAAGTACAAGAACCACAAGAGTGGACATAAGAGCCACCACAGTGGAAGTGGAAGTGGAAGTCAGCCTGCAAAAAGGGACATCAGTCAGGTTGAATGCTTCAAATGCAAGAAGATGGGGCACTATGCTAATGAGTGCCCTGAGAAGAAAGTTGAAGGACCTAACAAGCCCAATCCTTTTCAGAAAGGACAGGTTAACCACATCAATGTGGAGGAAGTCTATGAGGAGCCTGATGCCGTTGCTGGTAAGTTCAGACTCAATTCCATTCTAGCATTTGTACTCTTTGACACTGGTGCATCTCATTCATTCATATCAAAAGCATTTGTTGATAGAAACGGGTTTGCATCTGAAAACATTGGGTGTCCAATAAAAGTTAGCTCTCCGGGTGGAGATATGATAGTAAGTCTTGGATGCTGGGATCTTGTCATAGAGTTTGGAAAGCATAAGTTCCCAGTGAACCTAATAATCCTAAATTCCCAAGGATTGGATGTGATTTTGGGAATGGATTGGATGGCTAAGTATGAGGGAGTACTAGATTGTGCAAATCGTACTGTTTCACTCACAAACCCTGAAGGAAAGAGGATAAAATTCAATTCCAACTTTGAATCTAAAGGAAGTAAGCTGAATTCTCTTAAGGGGGTTAGCATGGACACTGTGCCAATTGTGAGTGAGTATCCGGATGTGTTTCCGGAAGAGCTACCGGGAATGCCACTAGATAGAGATGTGGAGTTTATAATAGATTTGGTACCAGGTTCTGGACCAAGAGCAAAGAGACCTTATAAAATGTCAGTTGACGAACTAAAGGAACTCAAGAAACAACTTGGAGAACAATTGCAGAAAGGATTCATCCAACCAAGTTCTTCATCTTGGGGAGCTCTAGTTTTGTTCGTAGAAAAGAAAGATAGAACTCAAAGATTATGCATAGATTACCGTTCTCTCAACGAGGTAACCATCAAGAACAAATATCCTTTGCCAAGAATCAACGACTTGTTTGATCAGCTAGAAGGAGCATGTGTGTTCTCGAAGATTGATCTTCGGTCAGGCTATTTTCAACTCAAGATAAGAGAGCAAGACATACCTAAAACAGCATTCACCACAAGGTATGGATTGTATGAGTACACTGTGATGCCTTTTGGTTTAACCAACGCTCCAGCATACTTCATGAATATGATGAACAAAGTGTTCATGGAATTTCTCGACAAGTTCGTTGTCGTTTTCATCGATGACATCTTAGTCTACTCCAAGAGCAAGGAAGAGCATGAAAGACATCTACGCTTGATACTTGAGAAACTGAGGGAACATAAGCTTTATGCCAAATTCAGCAAGTGTGAGTTTTGGTTAGAGGAAGTTGGATTTCTTGGTCACGTTATGACAAAGGATGGTGTAGCAGTTGATCCTGCTAAAGTTTCAGCTGTGATAGAATGGGAATCTCCTAAGAACGTAAAAGAGGTTCGTAGTTTCCTTGGTTTAGCAGGTTACTACAGAAGATTCATTGAAAAAATTTCAAAGGTTGCTAAACCAATGACAGAATTGTTAAAGAAAGATAAGAAATTTGCTTGGTCTGAAGGTTGTGAACTCAGCTTTCAAGAATTAAAGAAGAGGCTTGTGTCAGCACCAGTTCTGTGCCTACCAGACTTGGAAAAGGATTTCCAAGTGTATTGTGATGCTTCTCATCAAGGATTAGGTGCCGTACTTATGCAAGGCGGAAAAGTTGTGGCTTATGCCTCGAGACAACTCAAAACCCATGAAGTAAATTATCCTACTCATGATTTAGAGTTAGCTGCTGTTGTCCATGCACTCAAAACATGGAGACACTACCTTTTGGGAAAGCGTTGTGAAGTATTCACGGATCACAAGAGTCTAAAATATATCTTCACCCAGAAGGAAATCAATATGAGACAAAGGAGATGGCTAGAACTTATCAAGGATTACGACTTGAGTTTGCAATACCACCCCGGTAAAGCAAATGTTGTAGCAGATGCTCTAAGTCGTAAAACGTTTGTAAATGGCCTTACCAAAGGTGAATTGCCAGATGACTTGTGTAAGCAATTCAAGGAACTCAGGTTGGAGATTGTGCCAGAAGGACATCTCATGTCTTTGGATGTTCAACCCACTCTGTTGGATAAGATTAAAGAAGCCCAAAAGACGGATAAAGAAATCGAAGAGATTAAGGAAAGGATTAGCCAAGGGAAAGCTAAAAGTTTCCATATAGACGAACAAGGTACTTTATGGCACGGGAAACGTATTTGTGTTCCACAAGATCCGGAATTGCGGAAACTGATTCTACAAGAAGCCCATAACTCTCCATATTCTATTCACCCGGGAAACACCAAAATGTACATGGATATGAAAGAAAGATTTTGGTGGAACAATCTCAAAAGGGACATCGCCGAACACATTGCTTTGTGTGATGTGTGTAGTAGAGTGAAAGCGGAGCATCAGAAACCAGCAGGTTTGCTTCAACCACTGCCTATTCCTGAATGGAAGTGGGAAAATATTGGTATGGATTTCATTACCGGATTACCAAGGACCAGGTCAGGGTATGATTCCATATGGGTAGTAGTGGATCGCCTAACTAAAGTGGCTCATTTTATACCCGTAAAGACAACTTATACCAGTGCCAAGTTAGCCAAAATCTACATGAGAAGAATTGTATGCCTTCACGGTGTGCCTAAGAGTATTGTGTCTGATAGAGGAACTCAGTTCACTTCTCACTTTTGGAGACAGCTTCACGAATCTTTAGGAACGAGGTTGGAATTCAGCACTGCTTTTCATCCTCAAACTGATGGACAAACAGAAAGGACTAATCAAATTCTTGAAGACATGTTGAGGGCATGTGCCCTAGACTATGGAGCAAGTTGGGATGAAAGCCTGCCTTACGCAGAGTTCTCTTACAATAACAGTTATCAATCTAGTATCGGAATGGCACCATTTGAGTTTATCTACGGAAGGAAGTGTACCACCCCATTGCTATGGAATGGTGTGGGAGAAAGAAGTTTGTTTGGACCAGATCTTATCAAAGACGCCGAAGAAAAGGTCAAATTGGTTAAGGACAGGTTGAAGATAGCACAGTCACGACAGAAAAGCTACGTGGATTCTAAGCGTAGAGAAGTCACCTACGAAGTTGGGGATAGAGCTTATCTTAGAGTATCACCACTTCGTGGAGTGAAAAGATTTGGAGTCAAAGGAAAGTTGGCACCAAGATATGTTGGGCCATTCAACATTCTAAGTCGCAAGGGAGAAGTTGCATATGAAATCGAACT
The DNA here is from genome assembly GCA_916181665.1 of Avena sativa. NCBI lineage: Eukaryota > Viridiplantae > Streptophyta > Magnoliopsida > Poales > Poaceae > Avena > Avena sativa. The sequence continues at coordinate 424,215,634 of OV702293.1, forward strand.
GCCAGCATCTTTATTAGCAGTCCATAATGTGTTTCATGTGAGTCAGCTTAAGAAATGTCACCCAGAAATGGAAGAATCTTCTCTGAAGGATACCATACCTTTGGAAGAAGTCCAACTAGAAAGTGACCTCACCTATGAAGAAAAGCCTGTCAAGATTCTTGAGACCGCAGAAAGAGTCACAAGGACAAAAACTATCAAGTTTTGCAAAGTGCAATGGAATCATCATTCCGAAGAGGAAGCAACATGGGAAAGAGAAGATGATCTTCGAAAAGACCACCCTCACCTATTTGCTAGCCAATCCGAATCTCGAGGGCGAGATTCATCTTAAGGGGGTTAGATTTGTAACATCCCTAAATTCAAATTCCAAAACTCATTCATATCTTCCATGCATCCATCATCATCTAGGGTTTTTCTCAAAATCACTTTAGAAATAGGAGCATTTGTGGCTCATTATTTTATCTATGAAAACCCTAGCCTTTGTGCTACTTGTTGTTGAGAAAAGTACTATTTTTCTTTCATTATTGTTTAGAATCCAAACACAAGTGATTTCAAAACATTGAGCAAAGTATCAAAGCAAAATATGAATTAAAACAAATTATATGCCTATTTCATAAAGGCATAGTTTTAATTTATTTTCAAAAAGACCCAAGTGTTCTGAAGTGTTTAGATGTGTTTGACACTTATTTAAGAACAAGATTTATTGTACAAAAGTCATGTAAAGCTTTGGATTCAAACAGATTTGAATTTGGGTTTTAAAAACCATTTCTAGAAATTCAATCAGAAAAAGAAAAGGAATTAAGAGGAAAAAAAATAGCCAAACCAGCCAATCTGGCCGACCCAGCCCAACACGGCCCAGCTAGCCCAGCAGCTCTCACCCCCGCGAACCGTTTTCTTTACCCACCCCCGTACCCACCAGCTCACTGACAGAAGGGACCCACTCCCTTTTTCCTCTATCGCTGACAACCGCGGCCCACTTGAGCATCGTCGTCTCCACCCGCACGACCAGTTCATCCCCAAATTAGCGCGGCCATTTCCTGTTTAATTCGCAGCTTCAATTTGTATCAATGCTCGAGTAATTCTCGCTCACGACCAGGCTACTTAAACCCCCTCTGCCCCCTCTCCCTTCTCCCTCAAACCCCGAACCCAGAGCGCCACCAGGCTGCGTGCATTGCTCCCTGTAGCCCCGCCGTCTCCGACGAGCTGCAGCCACGATTCCGGCCACCTCCGACCACCCCTCTGCCTCTACTTCACACGAACAGATTCCACTTGACCTCACGCATCACCCAGTACCCCTGGTTCGCCCGCGCGTGACCCAGAACGTTGGCAACGCAAACGACTGACCGCCACCGTCTTCAGCGTCAACTCCGACGAGCTCCAGTGGTAAGTCCAGACCGCCCCAAACCTTCCCCTTCACGCACGCATCTTCGCCGTGATCTTCTGCATCTGACCATACCCTCCGTTTGCCTCCTAGTGATCTACAACGTCGCCTTCGACCTCAAGCAGAGCCACCGTTGCCAGATCCAACTCCGGCGAGGAATCCACCGCAACCCTGAGCGCCCCTTGCCGAGCTGTCCACACGTTGAGCACCCCCACGTCCTTGCGGTCTCGGTGAGTACCTTCCCTATCCTCCTAGCAACCTGTATCGCCGGCGCCGCCATCGTCTGACCGTCGCCGCCGCGCACAGCCGATAAGCGCCGCCAGATTTTGGCTTGATGATTTAGACCGTTGGATCTGTATCGTAGGGCTAGGGTAGAATTTTAAACGAAGGGGTATGCGCGCTTCTGAGCCGCCAGATCTCATTTAGATCCTGTGGTCCGCAGCGCTCGATCCAACCGAATCGGTACGCGCCAGTAGCTTAGCGACACGTGTCTCGGGTGAATTCAAAAACAGAAATTCGAATCAGATTTAGATCCAAACTTCAAACTGCTATAACTTTTGAATGCCACGTTAGAATTTTGCAAACTTTATACCGTTGGATTCAGTGAATCAAGGCCTTTCTGTTTATGCAAAGTGTTTAACAAATAGTAACCATTAGAATGACTTTATTTGTAGAAACATGTCTAAGGCTATTTTGAGTATGGATTTAGTTTAGTAATTTGTTTTAGGGATAAATAAGTTTAGTTGGCAAACTTGTGACTTGTTAAGTTTCTGTAAACATGCACATGCTTGGTAGAGTTTTCAAAATCACCACTTAGTAAATTCTTGCATGCATGCATTCATATTATTTTTGATTGTATATAATTTTGTGTAATTGTGTGCTATAAATTTTTGTGTAGATTTTGCTAGTGATTGTGATTGTGAGGAGTGCTACTCTCCACATTACCAAGGCAAGTGATATTTTGCATGAATATTTTTATCCTATATTTTGTACAAGCATTAGAAATATTTTGCTAAGTCTTGCATGTTGGTTTTGCCAAATGCTATGATGGGAAATCCTAAGTAGTTGTAGAACTGTAGAATTGCTAGGAAATTTCCTAAGTTAAGTTACTATGCCATGCTTAGCCTAGCTAGTAGAAAACAAGGGTTGGTAAAGTATATACATGCTATGATGAAAATATTTCTAAGTCTTTTGGACTTATGTTTTTCTTAATAAAACAACTAAGTCAATGAACCTCCTGGGTGGAATGGGACTTGAATGGAGGTTTTTGGTTGAGTGGTTACACAAGGCCCATGGACATGGTTTACCTTGTGTATCACACTTGTGGTATGCCACCCAGGCACAAAGGGATTTGGAGGCCAAGTGTTGAGAAGCTTATAGTGCAACCACTTGGCAATATGGGCTCTGCCTTGATCATATAGGTTGCTAGAACTTAGCCTTTTGGACAGTTGGTGGTAGTGGGAATGATAGGTTGGAGCGCGTCCATTTGGCTAAGGAAAGGCTTCTGAAAGGTCCTGTCTTGGGAAACCAAGTCTGGTGGGGAAAGTGCACAACCTCTGCAGATGGAAAAATCTAAGTACTTAGCCAAGTCCATGGCAATGGACAACTTGAGCATCAAGACATGGAAGCTACAAGAATCTCATCACTCCAACTTCTAAGTAAAACTTGTGGGTGAACAAGGGTGAAGGACCCCAATGTCTATTGGTGGTTTCTTGGGAAAGTTTTTGACAAAGAAAAACTTAGTGATTTCAACTAATAGGAAAAACCTATTTTGAGCAAAGCAAGCCAAGCTACACTTAGCCAAAATGCATATAGTAATATAGTCCACTTAAAATTTACTAAGGTATCACTTGCCAATACTATTCCAAAGTATTGACCCACTGTGGCTGTAACTTGTGATGTTGCAGGTTACTCCGATGATGATTAGGTGTCATGAGTCTACACTCAACATGCTTGCCTGTGGCACATGAAGATGAAGACTTATGTTTATTTACTTATTCCAAAAACTCTTGTATTTAGGCATGTGGCCCTAAGTTGTAAAAGACTATGTTTTATCTCTGGAATGAATGTAATAAATGACCTTTGTATCTGTGTACTTCATCTTAAACTATGGATGCTAGCATTGATCCAGGGACTAGCATTGCAATCACATGGACCCTTTTTCCTTTACAAAGGAGGGATCTAACATCGGCCCATCCTTGGTCCTCTCCAGCATGTTGATCAGAGTGCCAAGCAGACTCTCGGTAATGTTCTTCATGATGTGCATTACATCGAGGCTATGGGGCGTGTGGAGGACCTTCCAGTACGGTAGTTCCTAGAAAACAGACCTCGTTTTCCATACACCCAGCAGCGACTTTATCCTCTGTCGCTTCTTTCCTAGCGTAGGACACTCTTCCCAATTATTCGAAAGCTCCTCGATTTATTCTCCGCTCCTCAGACGCGGGGCTCTTTCGAGATCGTCTTTACCATTGAACAGGTCACCACATTTTCTCCATGGGTGATCCATGTGAAGCCACTTTAAAGTCCCTTGGAACACGGTTTTTGAAGACCCGGGATCCTTTGGTAGCTGGAGATGCGGGGTCTTATCCATGCACTTGACACATGCATTGTGTATGTGGTTCACCTGGACCGATACATATGCATAACCAGGATAGTCCTGCACCATCGTGAGCAACGCAGATCTCACAGGGAAATATTCTCTAGTGTAGACATCCCACGTACGGGCTGGCGTCTCCCACAATGTGGCTAACTCCTCTTCCAACAACCCAAGATAAAGATGCATATCGATACCTGGTCGTTTCGGCCCCTGAATAAGAATTCTCATGTGTACGTACCTTTTCTTCGTGCACAACCACGGGGGAGGTTGTACGGCCATACAAACACGGGTCAGGTGCTATGTGTGCTACTCTGGTTGCCAAAAGGATTGAGTCCATCAGTGCTCATACCCATCCTGACGTTCCTTGAATCACCCCTGAACTCTTCAAAATTGATGTCCAATGCATTCCACTGGCTAGTGTCTGAAGGGTGTGTCAGGATCTTGCCCTTCTCCAGATCATCTTCGGGTTTATCCCTTTCCACGTGCCATTGCATGGGATTTGCTTCCTTAGGATCTAAGAAATATCACTCTAGACGGGGAGTGATAGGAAAGTACCATACCACTTTTTGAGGAACTTTCTTGTTCCCTCTCTTGTATCGTCCTTGTCCGCATATCGGACATGTTGTTCTCACCGCATACTCGTTACGATTAAGTGCGCAATCATTGATGCAGGCGTGGTATTTAACGTGTGGTAGGTCGAGTGGGCACACACTTTTATTGGCATCCTCGATACTTGTTGGAAATGTGTTCCCCTTAGGAAGACGACCGCGCCAGAATTCCATGTTAGCATTGAAGATCACATCGGTCCATTTATGTTCCGCCTTCATCTCTAGAGCCTTGAGCATTACACTCAAGCATGTATCCTCGAGCTGACACCCATGATACAATGAAGTCATCCCGTATATCTCCATTTGCACCAGCTTGGCTTTCTCTCTAGTTGCAGCTTTGTCATTTCTCGTCTCCTTGAGGAGCAGTTCTTGAACAAGAGGGCCCCACAAGGCCGAAGTTAGCAGCGTCTGGGTGTTCGCATCTTCTCCTTCATCATGATGATCATGTCCGTCGATATCTCCTTCTTCGTCATGATGATCATGCCCGCTGGTATATTCTTCGTCATGATGACCATGCTCGCCGGGAGACTCTTCGTCTTCTCGCCCGCCCTTGTCTTCATGATGACCACCACCATTTACTGTCGGCTCCTCATTAAAGTTGCGCATGAAATCGCGCCTGAGCAAGTGACCCTCCAATTTTTCAGAATCAGGGTCGATACAGCGCTGGAGTTTGCATGTTCGACATGGACATCTTATCTGGGTATTGTTGTTTCGAATCATGTCTGCCTTCGCGTCTTTTTTGTACCTAGTAACTCGACCTTCGCTCATCGTGACGACCATGGTTGCCTGCGCGGTATACACGTATAGAGCAAAAGAGAGAGTAGGTTAATTAGAACCACACCTTATACACACACACACATGCATGGTCGCCGAAAAATTCGTCATGGCCTTTTCTTAAAGTAGGACATATGGGTGGTGCAAAACATTGCTAAAATAGAAATGAATCAACATTTTGGCAAACATCCATGCACCACACCGGGGAAAACAAGCAACAACAAAAAACTTCTTCCCATGCAAACATGCATGCACTGCACAAGCTTCATGTACAAACATCGTCTTGCCATCGCACACCACCCACGCGACAAGCTTCACCTACAAAACATGCATATTCATGGCCAATTACTCACCTAGTAGATTCAATACCGAGACGAGACCGTGATGAGAGAGTGTAGACAAATAGATCTACAAGTTGGAGAGATAGTGGTGGACAAATAGAGATGTGGAGGAGAAAGTAAGTGTGTTTTAGATCTACAAGTTGGAGAGAGGCTTCCTCTAACCAATCTATCAACTATAGCAAGTTTAAATACAAAAAAATAGAAAAAAGTATGGGTACAATGGGGTGGGACGGAGGAGGAAGACGAGCTGGAGGAGGGGGAAGAAGGATGTGAAATGGGTGGTGGTAGATAAAGGGTTGCAAAACTGCCATCTTTTTTCAGATCTAGATGCGCTATCCTGTGGCACATATGCGCCACAGAAGTTATGCGCCATAGAAAAGGGGATGCACTATCGGTGGTAGGACCCATGTCAATATTCTATGGCGCATATAGAGATATGCGGCACAGAAGACATGCATTTCTATGGCGCATATCCTGGTTGGTCAACAACCGGTCAACAATATTCTGTGGTGGGGTCCACCCTCACTTTTTGTGGTGGGGCCCACCCTCAGTTACAATTTCTTTGGCGCATATGCCCATATGCACTACAGAAAGTTGGTAGCCCAACCCGGTGGCGGGTCCCACCATATTTCTGTGGCGCACCGTTTCCCTGCATGTGCCACGGAATAGTGAAGATTTTTATGGCGCATTTATTATTTCTATGGCGCATGGTCGCCCATATGTGCCACAGATGATCCGTCTATCTATAGCTGTTTTTCTAGTAGTGTCTTCACAAAAAAAAATGCATTGGTGACTGCATTAAACTCTGGCAATACCAGGCAACGATACGAAATGGGACATCACTTACTCAGAACAAGTATACAGCGTGTTTTATTCTCAAGAAAAAGTACAACATGTTTTTGGCAGAAATTTGTACAGTACCAATACCAATACGAATAGGAGTTATAAATGTATACTATAAATGGGTGGGTGGGGGTGGGGTGTTGTGTGTGTGTGGGGGTGGGTGGGTGGGTGGGTGGGGGTGGGGGGATGAAGAGGAAAGGAGAATATTAAGATCTTGTTCGTTCAATCCATCTTTCTAGTGGATTGGAGTGTTTTGAAAGGGACTGAAGTGAATTTTAACTTAGATGAGATTTAATCCTTTTTAATTCATGCCAATCCGGTTGAAACTCAAGTAACCAAACAAGGCCTAAAGGGTCCGATTCACAGGTCGACAGGGTATTAAAGCAAAGGAAATATTGTTGTGTTCATTGCCCTCGTCTAATGAAAAAAAAAACACGGAAATCTTTCCTGATTCGCGGGAAAAATCCTCGGTAGATAAGCCTGTAGCAGCGTGACCAACTGACCATATTTCTCTCGTGAATCTGCTAGCTCTAACGACCTAAACATCTGCAAATTCGACACTCGGTATGAAAAGAGCTCACATAGACTTTCTTCCTCTCCGGAATCATTCGAAAGTTTTATGCAAGTCGTGCCATCATATCCCAAAAATTTCTGATCCAGCTAGTTTTTCCTTTCATAGATACATGCATATCTATTTTTTATGTTTGGTTTTCTCCTTTCCCCTGTTGGCAAATCGATATGTTCGTCTATTTAATTTTCGGTAAAATCCCACTCGTAATTTCCACCACACACCAAACGTCGGATTTGGACTACTAATAAAATTTGCATGCCTGATCCCCAACAAAAGAAAAAATAATCACCGAGAAATAGGAAGCCAGGTGCATGCTTGTGCTAAGGTAATCTAAATCCTACAAAATTAGTGTTGACTTGTATTCCCTCGGTTACACAATATAAGTCTTTTTAACAAGATATTACAAAGGGAGTATTACAATAATTTTTTCAGGTGCAATATATTTGGTTGTGCCAGGTGCAATAGTTATTTGGTTGTTAACTTTTTTTTTGCGGAAATAACCCCAGATCTATTAGCCATCACAGTTGGTACAACACACCCCAAAGAAACCAGAAATTACATCCGGGTCCTTGGGAACCCATCTCCCTACCAACACCGACGCGGAAGGGGAACGCGCCGCCGCATCGCCGTCCCGGCACCCTCCTGGTGCCGACGCAACCTTGGACGCCGCAGACGATTTCTTCGCGGACGGGAAGTCACCCTTCTCAGCCTATGCGTGCTCGCACGACGGAGAGGAGGGACGATGGAGAAGCACCACTGCACGGGATTCGTCTCCCTCGCCGGCCGGCTCGGAGGACGAAGACCTGGAGCGGGCCGGCGGATCCGCAGATCCCCGGCCACCGGAAGTCGCGCGCGCCACGGCGAAGCTCCGAAGATCCTCGTCGCAGAAGGGAAGGCACGCCGACACCAAACCTCCCACTGACAGCATCACCGCCTCCACAACGCCGCCGGCCGAAGCCCTACCAGACCCTACGCTATGTACAGGCCAAGGTCCGGGGTTCCCCCAACCTCCCGCCGTCGGAGCGGCCGCCGGAGCGGCCGCCGGAGGAGGAGGGAACCCACGAACCACCGGCCGGCGAGGTGGATTGACGGGGTGGGTTCTAAAAATCGCCTCTCGATCTACTGTAGAAAGAGAGGAGAGCGGTTCATGACCACCGGCCCGCTCTCTATTTGGTTGTTAACTCACCACATGTAGTTAGTATTACAATAATTTTTCCAGAGTTTTCTTGAAGTTTGAACATGGTTACAAAAAAAGGTGCCAAAACTTCAAATGTCTTGGCAAAATGAAGTTAATCTTTTTTGTTTTAAATCGCTACATGTAGTTTGAATTACTGGAAAATTTCATATTTTGAGAAAATTAGTATTAGAACAAATTTTTGCCAAAAGTTAAAATATGTAAAATCTTTCCAAATAAGTCTGTCCGGTTTAGAGGAAAGAACCTCGAGAGAACCACCTCGATCCTATGTGATGTGGAACCAGATTAGTGGGCGTGGGGATGCCATAAACGAAATAACTTACCACACACACACATAAATTATGGTTTTCATGGAAAAAATCATCGGTTGTGCTTTTGTGTAGCCCTGGGCAGGTTTTGTGAAATCTGCTCAATGGTCAGGCTTGTGACGTACCCGCGCCTCAGGCGGCAATAAAGCATGCGACTCGTGAACCTCAATCGTCAGATCAATTCATTTCCGTCGCGCGCTAGCTCGCAGGTTGTCTTCTCCTACCATCTCCCGTGCGTACGTCCCTCGCAACTTACTAGAGCCATGGCTGTGGCGGTGGCCGGGAGGAAGCTTGCCGCGCTGCCAGCGCTCGGGTGGTGGCTTGTGATGGTCGGCGCCGTCCGCTTCTGCTTCGCCGTGGGTAGCTTCTTCGACGCCCGGACAGTCCGTGCGTGCACCTACTCCGACTCTTACGGTGCGCCGCCCGGTCATCTCCTCCTCGATCGTGAGGTACCCCGCCCTATATATACATAGACTTAACTAATCGATAGGCGTGCGCGTGCAGTGACTGATGTACACGGTCGCACCGTGGGGGTGTGGACGCTTCTATCGTGCACGCTCTGCTTCATGTGTGCCTTCAACCTCGAGAACAAGCCGCTCTACGCAGCCAATTTCATGTCGTTCGTCTACGGCTATGGCCATTTCATCGTGGAGTACCTGGTGTATCGTACCATCACCACAGCGAACCTCGTCACTATCGGCTTCATTGCAGGTAAGGAATTGTCGTGTCCCCATGATTACTAATTAGCTGGGTATTTCGAAATATAACACGTTTTGGTAGGCTATTCTAGTAATCCTAACTGTTTGACTCTCTCCTTACGTGCACAGTGCCGTCGATCGTCTGGATGATAGTCCTTTGGAGGAACGCTATTGGCCATCGCGCGGCGAAGCAAGCATGAGCTTCTTCAGCTGTTACCGCCTCGTCAATTGAAGGAATCTTGAGCCCTTGCTTTCCAATAAATCTCGCTGCAAATCCACTTATATATTTTATTTCTTACATGTAAAACATGAAATAAGAGCTCCATTACCACCGTTCTGTGTAAAATATTTCTTTGACCGGGACTATAGCGGGCGCCAGCCTGAACATTTTATGTCATCAACTTGTTCCTTACAAAGTTTTAGAGGACAGACAGAAATACAGGAGCCCCATTAACACTTGTAGAAAAAAAAGGCCTCTAGGCCCGGTTCTAGATAGCCTTTAATCCCGGTTGTCCAATCGGAACTATGGAATAGGGATTAGAGCCGACCTTTAGTTTGGGTTGTGCCATAAACTAGGACTAAAAGCCCACCATGTAGACTTGGACGTGGCCGCGCTAGTGCGCTGGGCTGGAGAACCTTTAGTTCCGGTTGCTATCACCAACCAGGACTACATGAGTTCTGCCGCGGCAGCATTTTGGGATGAATTTAGTCCTGCGGTGGTTGGTGGCTGCAACCAGGACTAAAGGGTGGCATTTAGTCCTAATTGTAGCCACCAGTCGAGACTAAAGGTATTTTCGTCCGCCCGTTAGAATTTACGCACGAGGGGCTAGATGGACTTTTGTAAAATGTTATTTTGTAATAAGTAAATATTATAAAATTAATATCTATTATTCTATAACGAAAATTATATATTATATATCAAATTTTTTGAAAAAATAAGATCTATAATATAAATCTATTTTCATAATCTGTTATACAATTTAAATGATATAGTTTACTGTTTAACAAATATTCTATTAAGTATAAATCTTGGAAAAATCATATTTTATTATTTAAAAATCATAAAATACATATAATATACCAATATCATCATAAAAATATAAACTACCCATTAAAAATATAATATTTCACATTTGAAGTAAAATAAAATGTGGAGATTTAATAAACCTTATTTAACTTTTTTCCTTTATTTAAAATGAATTAAATATGGAGAAATTCATAACTAATTCATTTTAAGTTAGAAAAATATGTATAATATACCAAAATGTTTAGAAAAATGATATCTACATTTTGGTATGAAACTCATGCATTGTTAAGAAACTTTAATTGCAAGTTTATTTACAAGAACAAAATGAACCCTCACAGGTGATTTCGGTGTGTTCCTAGAATTCTGGTTTATACCCCTCGAACCGTGTTTAATGATCTGATGCTCATGATTTTTTCACAAATACTAGGACACCTATTTGTGGAGTACTAAAATGGTGTTCGTGGTGCTGCGGTATTGCAACCACAGCAAGCGAGCGAGTTGGAAAGTCCGCCACATCTCCATGCAGAGGTGGCTTACCAAGCGAGCATGCCCACATCTAGCTAGCTGCCGACCAAACTTTGGTAGGGGGCGCTTCGACTATCCATGGTCAGGAAGTAGTTCCTTGAATGCTTCACCATCAAGTGCCACGGCCGAGTTTAGCAACACGCGATGAGGCAGAAGAGTGACAACAGAGTCAGAGTTCATGCAAGTGCCACATTTTCAACAGAAGCGATTGGAAAGACCTCCTCTCCCTTGGAGTCTCTCTTTAAGTGTTGATGAGCTATTGAAGCTCAGTCCTGAGCTAAGAATCTTTATGTCCGCCGTTTTGATCATAGTTGGCATATTGATTGCCTCTCAAAAAACCCTTCTTAGAAATGAGCTATCATGTTCGAGGATTTATGGCTTTCAGGCCAAACGACCAATGTTACTATAGGTACATGACCAGATTTGAACTATAGTTACATAAATGGTTTAATACATTCTTACACATCATCAACATTCCCATCTAGTGTTGGGGTATAAAAAAATCTTCGCGTATGTCACTTGCGCCGTATCCATGGAGCATCTTCATCATTTAACAGGATGCATGGGTCAGTGTTCACTGTGAAGGGAGGAATTTTATCAAACTTATTATAATCTTCTGACATGTTTATCTTGTCCTTCACTCCCATGATATTTCTTTTCCCTAAAAGAACTATGTGGCGCTTTGGCTCATCGTATGATGTATTTGTTTGCTTATCTCTTCTTTTTTTGGTTTGGTAGACATGTCCTTCGCATAGAAAACCTAAGCCACATCATTTGCAAGGACGAATGTGTAACATCCCAGCATTAGAGCTTAGAAGTAAGATAAACCCAGATGTGTGCATTGCATTCATGAATAGAAAATCCGAATAATTTTCGCGCTTTTGAACAAAACTTGTCAAAGTGATTGAAGCTTCTCTCAACTTGATGGAATTGAAGTAGATCGTCAAGTTGACTGCGATAAGTTTCAATATGACCTTCGCTAAAACATTATTTTGGGTAAGGGAGATTTGATCTAAAAGTTAAACCCTAATACATTACTTAATGATTTATCTTTGATCCCTAAGTAGTCATATCCCAGTATTCATTACATAACCCATGAATACCAAGTTATAAATATAACTTAAGTAATCAGAATGTAACAACTAAATCTTGATCTATCTTAATCTCATCTACTTATACCATGAGTATCATGGTAATACCTAACCTTAGCTCTTTAATAAGATTGAGTAGGAAATAAGACAAGTCAAGATCATTCACCATGTATCTTTCTTTCCATATCAATCATTATCATCTCTACTGGATTTTCTTCTAATATCTGTTGAGAAATCAACTATTGATTCACCAATTCTTAGTCTACCAATTCTTGATATATCAACTCTTGTCTCTATCATAGCATTCACTTTAAAGCCTTAGAGAAAGAAGTAAGAAGTGGTAGGTGGTAATGCTAGATTTAAATATCATTTATAGGATGGGAGTGTTGGAAGAGAATAAGAATAATGTGATAATTGATGGAGTTAACTCACTCCTAAAATGATAGAAGAGTTAAATGGAACCTATAATTGTATGGTGATAAAGAAGTTATAAGAATGAATCCTGAAGATAGTTACCAAGGAGTAATCCTATTGGATTAAGTAGGCATAGTCCATGAATAACATCCCTTAATCCAATAGAGATACTAAGAAGATAATTTCAATACAACTGTAATGTTGTATTGATGAAGCCTTGATTAGCCAACTAGAAACCTAAACCATAAAGGATCAAAGGATTATAATGATCATGCCTTACTCACCAAGATTGAATACTTATATCATGTATAAGTGACATTGGTGGATAAAACAGGATAGAAACCAAGTATAGATATGTTACCCTAGATTAGCCATGACAGGTCACATTAATACAATGTGAGGTTGGAGTATTAGATACTGGAGATATGTAGAGACAAGATAGTATGATTAAGATAATGTTAGAGCAACATTGTATTAAAGAAGTAGTATATCTAGGAAAGGAATTCCTTAATTAGAAGTCTAGGATTGTGAATTATGGAAGATATGAGTTCTTGGTAAACACTAAACCCTAAATCTATAATCAAGCTTAATATCCATCTCATATGTGGATAAATCATTTTATTTTCACAATGCTTTATAGGAATATTTTCCTATAGCAAATCACTTAAGCACATCCTTGTCATTTCCAATTATCATAACCATATGTGATTAGGAGACATCTCTATCAATTCTTTTCCATAAGATATTCTAAAAAATAGCTTTCTATTTCAAAGGGTGATATCATTAAAGATTACAAACATAAAGACAATATGTTTAGCCATTAATATTTATTCACATCAATAGAAGAATATAAGTATATTAAGAACCCTAAACCCTAGGATAAGCAATTACAGTTCAGAACCCTAAATTTATTAATGAGTTTTATCATCAACACCTCATAAATATTCAATTTATATTCATTAGGCAAATTCCTTGATCCATTTCTCTAACCACTCATTCCATATGAGCATGGAATAAGTGGGGATACAATAATTATAAACCACCCTATACTTTACTATGTGATTAAATACATAAAAATAAACCCTGTGACTATTACTAAACATTTTAAAACTTCATTACTCCAAATAAAAGTAAAAACAATGTTATAGTTAATTTTTAAGATCTTGAACAAATCCTAAAAACGCTAAATCCTACTTATTCTATTTAATAAAAGAATATCTCTACAATTATAAAGTTAGAAAATAATAAATACAGTATGCTATCAAAATACTAAATTCATACCAGAATTTGAAATACATTTTTATATATTGTAATTATCTAGAAAATAAATTCTATAAAGAAATCTCAATCAAATGTGTAATATTCAAACATGAAAACAAAACAGAAAATAGAAAAAAGTGAGAACAAGAAAAAAATAAAAGAAGTAGAGGTAGCAGTCAAATCTGGCCCACGGCCCATTACCCCTCTCTCTTATCCGTCGCCCACGAGCAACCACAGCAACCCAATAGTGGCCCAAGAACAGCCCAAGACCAGCCCAAGCCTGTATTCCTCTCTGACTGACCGGTGGACCGCCAAAGGACTGCGGGTTGAGTTTGAAATCATGCCAGGGGTTTTCCAAAAAAAAGTCCGTCGTCGTCTTCCTCGTGCGTCACAAGAAGCTCGCTGGAGGAGTCCGCCGCCGCCCGATGCCGTCGTCATCATCAGCCGTGTGTCGAGATGCCCGCCGCCGTCCTAGAGGAGGATAAGAAGTACACCACGACTGTAACATCCCAAAAATCATATTTTCAAAACTCATTCATATCATTCTTTGCATCATTCATTCATATAGGGTTTTTCTCAAAATCATTTAGAGACAGAAGTTTGAGCTATGATTTCATGTGGGCAATTTATCTCAATTGGCCATCACCCTTTGAGATTTGATTGTCCATGATCTTGTTTGCTTGCCTCCATGGTTGGAAAGGGTAGGTGAAGCTTTTTACCCAAGATTCCAAATTTAGAAATATTTTCTAAACCCTATTTCAAACTAGAGACTATGAGACAAAGTCTCTGTTTATTTCAAAACCTAAGCTTGACCATGCCCTTGCTAGTAACCACATGGTCATCTGACTCGTTTTTGAACCTACAGAACCCTGCAAAAATTCCCAAAGCTGTTTGAATTCAAAAGGATTTGAATTCATATCAAAATCAATCCAGAAAATGAATTTAGAAAAAGAAAAGGAATTCTCAAAAGAAAAGGGCCGCGCGGCCAGAATCTGGCCCAGCAGCGGATCAAGCCCAGCAAGCCCACCCGGGGATCTCCTTTTCCTTCTCACACGCGCGAGCGCACGCGTTCAGTCGCTGACAGACCGACCCCACTTTCACCCTGCACTCTTCGCTGACGAGCGGGCCCGGTCCACGTCGCCCTCGTCTTCCCCAGACCGCGCCTGCGACCACGTCGCTGCAGCAGTGATGGCCGGTAATGGCGCGGTGTAAATGGGCATTTAACCGCGAGCGTTTCCTATCGATTCCCCGGCTATAAGATCCTCTCTGCCTCGCGATCTTTTTCCCCCAAACACCTCGCTCACTCCGCCACCAGGCTGTCCTCAATCAGCTTTGCACCGCCGCGGACAGAGCCTCTCCGGCGATCGATTCCGGTGAGCCTAGTGTTACCCTCTGCCTCTTGTTCTTACAATCTGACTCAGCATGTCTTGGCGCATCTCCTGACCTCACTAGTCCGTCTTGTACTGCCCCAGGTCGCCGGTTCCACCTGACACCGCGAGCACCGACGGCGACATCAACTCCGACGAGTTTTCCCGGTAGGTACAGACCGCCCCTCGCCTTCCCGTTCATGCTCACTACTTCGCCTTGACTCTGTGAATCTAACCATGTCCTCGCTTTGCCTTGGGGTGATCCACAGCAACGTCCACGACGACCACCCGACGCACCCGACGCCGCCACGAACTCCGGTGAGCAATCGCAGCCGTGCCCGAGCGCCCCTTGACCAACCGCAAGTACGACGAGCTTCGCCGTGACCTCCTGAGCCCGGTGAGCTACTCCTCGATCTCACTTACCCCCTGTAGCGCCGCCTCCGTCATCGACCGACAGTTCCGCCGCCGGTAGCCGCCGCTCCGCCGCCAGTTCTTGGCCAGAGAAATAGCAGCCGTTAGATCTGTATCGTAGCGCTAGGATAGATCCACTTAACCCCGAAGCGGTACGCGATCTGAGCCGCCAGATTTCATTTAGATCCTACGGCTGTGGAGCTCGATCCAGTGCGAAACGGTACGGGCGAATAAGAACATGACGCGTGGCTAGGTTAGATCTGAAAATAGAATTTAAAAACATATTTTGATCCAGATTTCAAATGCCAATAACTTTTGAATGCCACGTTGGAATTTTGCAAACTTTATACCGTTGGATTTAGAAAAACAAGACCTTTCTACCTATCCTTTTTGTTTAGCAAATAGTAACCATTAGTTTGGCTTAAATTACAGAAACTTGTTTGAGGCCTTTTTGAGTATAGATTTAGTTTAGTATTTTGTTTTAGGGTTATTTAAGTTTGTCTTGGCTATTTTGTGACTTGTTTAGTTTCTGTATTCATGCACTTGCTTGGTTGAGTTTTTCAAAAATCATCACTTGGTAGATTCATGCATGCATGCATTCCTAATATTTTTGTTTGTATATATTTGTGTGTAATTGTGTGTTATAACTTTGTGTGTAGATTTTGCTAGTGATTGTGATTGTGACGAGTGCTACTCTCCACACTACCAAGGCAAGTGATATCTCCATGAATATTCCATTCCTATATTTTAAACATGCATTAGATATATTTTTTTGTTAGGACTTGCATGCTACTTTTGTCAATTGATGATGGGAAATCCTATTTAGAATAGAATGCTAGAGTTGCTAGGAAAATTCCCTAAGGATAAGTTGCCATGCCATGCTTAGCCTAGCTACTATAAAACAAGGGTGGGTTATATATTCACACTATGGAAAAATATTCTAAGTCTAAGGACTTGTGTTTTATTTAACAAAAACAACTAAGTTAATGAATCACCTGGGTGGAATGGAAGGAATGGTTTATGTTGAGTGGTTACACAAGGCCAGGGGTACTGGTGAACCTTGTGTATCTCACTTGTGGATGGCCACCCAGGAAACAAAGAGATTTGAGATGTCAAATGTTGAGAAGCTTCAAGTGCAACCACTTGGCATTATGGGCTCTGCCATGATCTTAGGATGCTAGAACTTAGTCTCTTGGACAGTGGGTGGTAGATGGGATGATAGGTTGGAACGCGTCCATTTGACTAAGGAAAGGCTACTGAAGGATCATGTCTTGGGAAACCAAGGCTTGTGGGGAAAGTGCACCACCTCTGCAGAGTGTAAAACCTAAGTACTTAGCCAAGTCCCTGGTAAAGGACAATTTGAGCATCAAGACATGGAAACTTCAAGAATCTCATCACTCCAATTTCTAAATAAAACTTGTGGGTGAACAAGGGTTAAAAGGATCTTCAGTCATTGATTGGTAGATGCCCTGAGGGGATCTGGAGTCTTTGATTGATTGATGCCTTGGGTGTTTTTGCCAAACAAAAACTGAGTGTTTTCAAAAGTTAAGGAAAAATCTATTTTGAGCAATGCAAGCCTAAGCT
The DNA here is from genome assembly GCA_916181665.1 of Avena sativa. Taxonomy (NCBI): domain Eukaryota; kingdom Viridiplantae; phylum Streptophyta; class Magnoliopsida; order Poales; family Poaceae; genus Avena; species Avena sativa. Next base: position 424,232,625 of record OV702293.1, read on the forward strand.
CCACCAGCCAAATGCATATAGTACTATAGACCACTTAAAATATACTAAGGTATCACTTGCCAATACTATTCCAAAGTATTGACCCTCTGTGGCTGTAACTTATGATGTTGCAGGTTATTCTGACGATGATTAGGAGTCATGAGTCTACACTCAACATGCTTGCCTGTGGCACATGAAGATGAAGAATTATGTTTATTTACATATTCCATAAACTCTTGTATTAGGCCTTTGGACATGAGTTGTAAAAGACTATGTTTCATCTCTGGAATGACTGTAATAAACGACCTTTGTATCTGTGTACTTCATCTTAAACTGTGGATGCTAGCATTGATCCAGGGACTAGCATTGCAATCACAGGGATCTTTTCCTTTACAAAGGAGGGATCTTACAGCGACACCCAGCCTCATCCCTATCCCCATTTCTTCCTCTTCCTCTCTGTCTCCTCTCAGATGCCGAAACCTAGCTCGCCGGAGACATTTGTCGCCGTCGCTCTGAAGCTCCCCTTGCCCTATCGAGCTCACTATTGGAACCGTCGTGCCTCACTGGTTCATCTCGTGGAAGGAATCGGTCGTGCATGCCCTTAATCGAGCTCACGGTCTCGTCCTTCAAAAGTACTACCACCATCGATTCGCCGTCTTCGGGCCTTCCTCGACCTCACTGAACCCACTACGAGCATCGTGGTGAGTCCCTGATCTTCCCGAGGCTCTCCAAGCTTTTATTCGCTTCCTAGATCCAGCGCTAACCATGTATCTATGTGCTCCGCCGCTCGTCGTTGCCGGACTTCCTATTCCGATGAACTTTAGGGGGCAGCGATGCCACTATTAGGTTCAGTAGACACCCCTGTATCGAACGCCCCTAATCGCGCGTCCCAGAACCCATTCATATGCCGTATCCGACGATGTTCTGGCGTGGTCCTGGCGAGCTGATGTTAGGGTGATGTCACCCTTGACCTGGTCAGCCATTTGACTGGTCTTTGCCCTGGTGGCAGGTGACATGGTATAGGGCCCATCTGTCATTGTCTTTGAGTAAGAACCAGCCCAGTAACAAAAGTATTAGCTAAACGGGGCATGCCATGTGGCATGTGGCCCACCAATCAGTGACTAGGGCTAGGTGTGGGTGCGGTGTAAAAAGCTTAGTGTTTGTTTGGGAAATAAATCAAATATTGTAAATCCAAATCTAGATATTCCAGAAATTAAATGAAATCATTAAATCTTGTTAAATTAATAACTTTTGTTTTATAATTCCGAAAAATATGTTTTATATATGAAAATTTTCAGAAAAATAAAATCTATAACATTAAACCATTATCAAACATTATTATGTTAGTTACTTAAATAATTATTATTTAATAAAGATTTTATAAGTAATAAAACTTAGATAATTCATATTTTAAAAATTGGTAATTATTAAAAATATAAATAAAATACCAAAAATCTTAGAAAAATAAGAACTATAATTTAAAACTATAATCATGCATTATTATTTCACTTAAATAAATCTTTATTATTTATTAAGTGTTTATAAAGTAATAAATTTTATAAAAATCATATCTTATTATTTATAAATCATAAAAATAAATATATTATACCAAATTGATCACAAAAATAATACTTACATGTTAAAAATATAATATTCCACTTTTGAGGTAAATAAAAATTTAAAACATTTTAACAACTTGAATTTAAATCTAACTCCTTAGTTGATAATTCATATAAGAGTAAATAAAATTTGCTAATATTTCTAAAAATAGCCAATTGGGTCTAATAAATAGTATTAGTCTTAAATATTGATAATATGAAGTCAAAATGGTTCAAAACATTTTAAATATAATCTTATTGAATTGTCATTCGGTCATAAGTGTAGATTATTTTATAAAAGGATCCTTATCCAATATGAATTCTCCAAGAATAAATTTGTGACTAAATTAAAGCTTTTCCATTACTTCAACCACAAGTTTATAAACAATCAAAACACTATCGTGAATCCATAAAATAGTTATGTAATGTTACTTCCTTGATTACAAATCATAACCATACCTTAATAAAAAGATAAATGATTATATTCCATTATACAATTAAGAAACCACTACTCAAATAGAGGTAATGCCATTCTTAAGTAACTTTAAGGAAACAGTATAAAGTGAACAAGAAACAAGTATCATAAGTAATACACCATAAGTCTATCCATGTCTTAAAAGTTAACTTTAGTCCACAGGACTTTAAATATAATGCTAAAGACCTTGTTATGTGTTTTATAGTTAACTTTGGTCTATTATAATTAAGTTGTAAATCATCACAAGTCCAAACTATTCAGGCAAGCAAAAATAACATCGACCACACTTAACTAACCACAAAGATTGTTTAGACCTTAGAAAAGAAATCTTTTCTTCAAATGTTATTCTTTTTGCCACTTCAAACAACAAATCTTAAGATAGTATCCCCAAATCTTACCAACTAAACTCATGGACTTTCATCATAGTCCACAGATGACAATTAATCATAATCACACTACTTTAAACCTTACTTGTATACCAGGATTATTAATACTTAAAATTCCTTATAAATACCTATATTTGTAAAGCAAGATTTGTAGATAAGGCAAATCTTATATGAGTAATCTTTGAATAGCATTCCATAACTTTGTATCTTATTGTTGTGTGATATTATAATTACATATTGTCTCACACACACTCACAAGCCTGAATAAGAAGCACAAGTTTGAAACTTATCTAAAAGGACAACACATTCGAAAGTAACCATTCCAGTTTCCAAACCCTAGATCAACGTTATCTCCGGGATTCGAGTTTACGAAATTGCATTACATTACTTATTTAAAGTACAAAGGAAGTCAAAGAGCTCAAGGCTCAAGTCACTTTAGCCTTGAGCTCTTTGACTTCCTCTACATGGTAGGCTCAAGCCTCATGAGCTAACCTTAGCCTACCATGGGAGACTAGAAGATCCTCATGCGATCTTGAGAGCTTGACATGACTTTCTTATAATTTCCCAAAGTTTCTAGTTAGCAAAGCAAGTTGAGCCTTTAGCTCAACATTCTCCTTCAAGATAGATGCTTCACAATAAATAGAGTTAATAGCACAAGCATCATCATTTAAGGCAAGAGGTGAGGTCAACTTGGAAAGCTCTTTAGAATAAGAAGCTTTAAGTTGCTCATGTGACTCAGTGAGTTTGATGAGCTCACCCTTGATGACCCTAGAGCCATTGTTGAGGTGCTCAAAATCCTTAAGGAGTTTGGCATAAGAAACTTCAAGTTCATCATTTTTAATTTGAAGGGCACTTGCCACCTCAAAATATCTATCATGAGATTTCTTCACTCTAGATAGCTCTAGAGCAAAGGTCTCCTCAAGAGATTCCTTAGTGGTTTGTTCCTCTTCAAGAGCTTCATTTAAGTTGGCAATTTCGTTAGCATACTCACGCTCAAGACTACTTATTTTATCTATTTTGTCCTCATGCTCATATATTAGTTGCCTACTTTCAATAGCACAAGTCAAGATTTCAATGAAAGTAGAGCAAGCATTTTTATTAGGATGAAGAGCGCGAAGGACTAGCCCCCCTTCTCTTTTAAAGAAGCAACATCATCATCTACTTCTACATGATCAACATTCACATCATCATGAGATATATTGGAGTCCAAAGGAGAGGTTACCTTTGAACCCTTAGCCATGAGGCACAAGTGAACATTGGAAGAGGATGATGATGAGGGAACACATGAAGCTCTAATGACAACCTTTCCTTGGCCCACACAATCTTCACTTTCCTCTACATGGTTAGCAACACAAGAACTAGAGGAAATAGAAGCACATGTATCATGGCAACAAGGCAAAGCAAGTATATCATCATGAGACATATTCAAGGAATTTATACATGATATGCAAGGGCAATCAACACTAGGATGTAAATCACATGTGGTCCTACAAGTGTTCATGCCCAAAGATACAACATTGCAATGAGATAGAGACAAAGGATCATGAATGGAAATCTCACTATCTACATTGCAAGTTCTATCACCACTCACCATATCATTACCTTGAGATAACTCATATTTTGGTGAAGTGGAAGAAGATGATAACTCATAGCGGCCGGAGGTGGAGGGAACACAATCATCCTCATTAATCTTTGACACATCATATTTTGCTTGAAGCTTGGTCCATATATCATGAGCATTCCATAAGGGCATGATTGAGGAAAGAACTACAAAGCTCACAACATTAACAAGCAACTTAGATGCTTGAGCTTCGAGATAAGAGTTTGTCTCCTCCTCCAAAGATAGATTTTGGGGATCCTTAGGAGGAGACAAGCCCATATCTAGAATCCTCTCAATATTTGGGTCAATGACCCAAAAATGACTAAGCATGCTAATACGCCAAACATCATAATTTGTTCCATCAAATGTAAATGTGTGAGAGTGCACTAAACCCCTAGGAGACATATTTACTCTCGAGGCGGTGAAGCCTAAAAGCGAGAGACCTCGCTCTGATACCAATTGAAAGTACAAAGGAAGTCGCCTAGAGGGGGGTGAATAGGCTTTTAAAATTATTACGGTTTAGGCTCAAGTAAATGCGGAATAAAACTAACATTTAATTTATTGAGCACAAAACCTAGCCACTAAGTTCACCTAAGTGCACCAACAACCTATGCTAAGCAATACAAGCAACAAGGTGATAGCAAGATATAAGTACTTCAAGCACGATGGCTATCACAATGTAAAGTGCATAAGTAAAGGGTTCGGTTAAGAGATAACCGATGGACACGGAGACGAAGATTTGTTTCCCGAAGTTCACTTCCAAAGAAGCTACGTCTCCATTGGAGAGGTGCGATGGCGCAATTCTCTCCGAACGCCACAAATGGATCACCTCGAGGTGTGGTGGCTCGATGCTCACCCAACGCTACACAAGGCCTCACCCCGAATGCGGAAGCACGCAACTCACTGACACCACAAAAGGCTCACCCTATTCTCCCAAGTGCGCACCACAAAAGGCGGGCACTTGCTCCATTATGGGACGCTTGAGGGCGGTCACCGAACCCGTGCAAGATTGGGGCTAACTACACAACTCAATTGGAGGCTCCCAACAACAAAGCCACAAAAGGCTAAAATGACACAAAAGGCCAACAATGCCACAAGAGGCTACAAGACCACAAAAGGTCAACAATACCACAAAAGGTCAACAAACCAACCACACAACCGTCTAGGGTTCTAAGGAACCCAAGAGAAACAAGCCCACAAGCTTGAACTCGCCGAATCTCCGAGGAGAACTCAAACCTATGAAAAAAATGCAAGGGCAAGTCCTTCACTCCCAAATTCCAACAAAGCTACAAAAGCTACTGGGGGAATAAGGGAGGAAGAACACAAGAGGAGAACACAAAACTCTCCAAGAACTAGATCCCAATGATTCCTTCACAAAGAAGGGATTTGGTTTGGTGGGATTGTAGATCTAGATCTCCTCTCTCAAATCCATCAAAGAGATGCAAGAATCATTGGAGGGGTAAGGGGAGAGGGCAAGCTTTTGAAGATCAACAATGGATGAGAGAGAGTGGAAGAGCTAGCAAAAATGACCTTAAAAGTTGGGAGGACATTAGGGAAGAGGGGGCCCTTAAATAGGACAAGAGAAAGCTGCCTGTTTGGGTCAGATTCGCGCACCACCGGAACTTCCGGTAAATAGAGACACAAAAACAGAATAAAACAGACGTTCACCAGAACTTTGGCCGGAACTTCCGCTCAAGCAAAAATACTGGACAGCATAGCACGAAAACTTCAATAACTTTTGATTCCGGACTCCGTTTTTGATGATCTTGGGCTCGTTTTGAAGAGGACGAAAAGCTCTATAAGATTATGCAAATAAACATCATAGTCCAGCATGGAAGGATAAAACAAAATGTAGAAAGGTAAGACCTCTCTAGAAGCGATGCACCGGTAAAACCCCCAAAACCCAAAAGTTGAGCTTTGAAACTCCGATTCGGGTGAAACCAATTTTGTTGGAAAAATAAAACCGAGTAGAATCCAATAAAAGGTGAAATATTGGATACCACCAAGGGAGACAATATCAATTTTATATATGTGAGATATCTCCTAAGGTGTGAAGCCGGAAAAACTTGCAAGATCAAAAACCGCAATAAGATATGCAAGGTAAATCCTTAGACGATGAACTAGAGCTTGTTATGATAATGACCACAAGATCTAGATCCTCTCATAGACAAGAACCAAATAACAACCAAGAAAGATGATGCTATGAATGCAAAGGTTTGAGCTCTCTCCGAACGATTCAAATGAGACACCCGCTTGAGAGCCCCTCTTGATAGAACGGCTATTTATCCTAAACCCGGTCTTCCAACTAACAACACAAGACCGGCAAAAGAGAAGCCCTATCAAGAACATACCTTTGCCTTGAGCATACCACTTGAAATTGATGTAGACCGTCTTGTTCTTCTATAGTGGGAACACCTTTCTTGTTTGCTCTTGCTTGATGAAGATGAAATCTTGCAAATTGCTCCCCCATACTCCATGGGGAAACCTCTTCTTTGAACTTGTCTTCATCACTCCATGATCACGAGGATGGCAAGCTTCAAGCATGATATCTTCTAAAGATGGAGCATCTTGAGCTTGCCCTTCTTCATCCCTTCTTGAGGTTGATCCATCTTGATGAAACTCTTTGCACTTGTCTTGATCAACCTTCAAGATCCTTCTTTCTTCATGATTCCAATGGCACAAAGCCCTTGGACATTTCTTCATACCTTGAGACCAACACATGGCCCAAGCAATGCCAATGGACAAACCTACAAGTGAAACTCAATTTACACATTAGTCCATAGAGATTGTCATTAATTACCAAAACCACACATGGGGGAAAACATGCCCTTTCACTTATGCATAATAGCATCTTGCTTCTCTAAACATTAGTCCTTACCGGACCAATGATGCTGATTTCAGATATTTGATCTTATATTGTCTCAAAGAATGTGAGTGCATAATCTTGCAATCACAACAGGCAAGTTCACACTTGCTCATGTCCTTTGATTATTTTCTTTAAAGTATTTTGCAAATCCAGTGTTGTCATCACCTGCATTCGAAAAAGGTCCAAAAACACTATTTTCATAATAATGTGATTATAGGTTATTTTACCATGAGGTAATAACCTACTATGAAAGTTCCGGTGGTAAAGGAACATATTATCTAGGACTTAACAACCAATGTCGCCAGTGATTCTTGCGTCGTATATTACGCGTTAACCATGAGATTTGGAATGGGACGGAGAAGTCAGCTGTATCTTCTTCCTCTCGCATGTAGTCGCATGTCCAAGTCGTGGCTGTTATCACTCGTAGCGTGCATATTAATTGGTAATTCAAAGAGGATATGCAGCATATGGGTGGTAACCCTCAACATCCCACGATAGTTCTGGCATCTAACGGTATGTACAAACCATTGCCATAATTCAATATGTGGGCATGGTGTACACCAAGGAGGCATGCGAAGTCACGAAGGGGGCAGTGATTGGCTTGTATCATCTACTGGGCCCCACACCATAGGAAGTGTGGACGGGAAAGATCGCCCTATTGTGCAATAAGGATTTGATCTCTCATGGGTAAAGTAACGCACCTCTGCAGAGTGTAAGAACTATAACTTGTTACTCCCTGTTCCAGGAAGGAGCTACGAACGCGGCGGGAAAGGAACTCCATGAAAGTTCTGGTAAACCCGTGAAGGCTGACAGACATAGCTTTTTAGAATAAAAGCAACCTTTGAAGAAATGTTTACAAAAAATTGCATTGCCTACAACCTATGGTCTGTGGCTGTAGATATAGTGCATCAAACACTCCTTTTCTAGTGAACTTGCTGAGTACGCTCGTACTCAACGTATATTCTTAAGCCTTGCTAGATTCTGAAGCCATTAAGACGACGTCTACATCAAGTTATGCTCCAGGAATCATCATCAAAATCTAAAGCTCTTTGATGAAGTCAAGAAGGTCAACATATACACCAACTCAAATGAAGACGAAGTTACTGATTAGATTGGAATATAATCTCTAGCCATAGAACCTATTTCTGTAGTGTATTGCGATAGCAGCAATGCTAGACCATTAGTTAAGATACTAGTCTTAATAGTGTGATAGTTTTTGAGTTATTTATTTCTGGTTCTTCTTTGTAAGAAGTTTATTTCTCTCTCTTTAACCTGGAGTGTTCTCTGGATCTTGTGTAAAGAGTTGAGTTGTAACCTATAGTCATGTCTTGGACCTGCTGTGTTTCTGTTGTACCACTCTGAGGGATGTAATACTAGTGAACGGTGTTTCATTGGTGTTATGTCAACGACTATAGTGTACTACATCATGCAGTGGTATGCTGGGTCACCGCAGTTGGTATCAGAGCATATGCTTTGACCTTAGGAGTAAAACCCTTTTAGGAAGATCTGTAGGTTGGATAGTGACTATAGGAGCCATCTTATCTAAACCAAATATTCTTATGACTTATGATGAGTATCCACTTGAGGATAACCTTGTAACACTTAAGTTTGATGCTTTGGTCATCTTTCTTAAAAGTCGTTATCCATAATTTCTCAGTATAGTGCTATTTAGTGTCTTCCGAGGGAGACATAAACCACCAAGATACTGTAGGAAAGTATAAGACATCATATGGAAGTAGTCTTAATGATGTAGCATAATTCTAGAATTCAAGTAGCACAGTGGAATTTTAATGTTAGTTGATAACCAAAGACAACATGATGAGTATCATCAGGATAAATGTTGATGTAATGAGTAGTAATCATGTGGGAATCACTTGATAATTATACGTGATGAAGTGAAATTATGTTAAGACTTCATAATAGTTTAGTAAGAAACAAAGTCATTATGGTTAGATCAACTCTTAGATCTTGATGAATGGGTAAAAACATAATGAGATCATGGTGAGATTAGCTCCAAAACCATGATATAAGTGTAAGTATGACAAGTAAATAATAAATTATCTTCAAGTAAAGTAAGAAAATAGCATGGTAGAACCATGATAGAACTCATAAGTGCTAGAAAATTCTAATAATCTTTGGTTTAAGTTAGCAAATAGAATCTGATTAGTCTTTTGGAGTAATCATGTGAAGTTAGTTTACTAATAAAGAAAGGTTAGTTATAGTTAGTTATTCCAAAAGTGAGACAAAAAGGTCAGTAAAAATCAAATTGAGACCACTTTGCTTAAATTTATCTTGTTGCAATTGAGCAATTAGGGTAAATATTGAGACAAAGTATAGATTGGCCCTAAGTGCTAAGTATCACAACGTAAACCTATATGAGGAGGTGTCATATACTACACAACTAAGCCTGAATTCTAGAGATAATATACTCAACTATTATATTTTGGGCTTAGAATATTGTGTGTTATATGTACCACATTTGGATTTTTGATTTTTTTGGATCTTCTTGTTTGACTAGATCTGTACATGAAGTTTGACTTGATGTTCAAATGCATGTTGAAACATCCAGTTATTACTTGATGTTATAGACCTAGATAGGAATGGGAATTCATGTAAGGGAGTGACGAGTTCCAAAGATCAAGATGAAGATTACATGAAGAATGAAGCTAGTATGAGGAGTATCAAAATAATTGGAAGGATGAATCTAGTCCAAATCATTGTTAGTCAGCAATAAGAAGGATGATTAGTGTAGAAGATGTATGGAGCAACAAGGAGTAATGAACTTAAGTTCACCCAACATAAGTGATGTTGCTAAGAAGTTAATGGAGTAGTAGTACCAAGTTCATGGAAGTATCATGAATAAGTACAAAGAAGAAGCCTTGGAACCAAAATGGTATTCAAGCTCTAACAATTCAGAGAGAATGTCGTAAGGATGTTGGAAGCCATAGGGTAATACCTACAACCAAGGATGATCCGCAAATGGTATTTGATCCACAGTTGGTATCTTATACGCAGCCGGTGATGGTTAACATAGTTAACCAGATCATCTTAATGGTTGCATAAAGAGCATAAAACTTGGCCTAAGTTAATTCAGACATAAATGAGTATAAAATTTAAGCGACCGTCTTTCAGGCGCTTCGCAAAGTTAGGCCTATCAAAGCAAAAAAATTCAAACAGTAAGTAAGACAAGTAATGTTGAAAGATTCGATTCGGAGATCCACAATTGTGTGCGTACACCATATAATCTTTCATAAGACCCTAACCAGGTAAAGTATAAGCTGAACAAAGACCAATATCCTAGTTATGAAACCAATGGTTATGATAAGGCATTTTGAAGATCACTAGTAAACCCTAAGGGGGAGAGTAAAACATTAGAAATGAAAGTATCATTATCTGAATTTCCGAGTAAAGGTTGGAGAAGAAGGACTAACCTACAACAACAGTAAGCCTTATTTTTATAAGGTTAAAAGAACATCATTATAAAAGTACTTTCAGAAGTATGTCTGGAGAGAAGATCGAAGCTTAAATTCAAGATAGTAGTGCTTAGACCTTTAGATAGTTAATAAATGGAAGTTGAAGTACTTAAGGAAATAACAAAAGAGTTTCTAAATCTTGATAAGGTAAAAGCTTGAAGTAATAAAATGGAGTAGTCCTAACAGACTTATTCTAAAGGAAACAAATCTTAAGCTATCATTAAGAGGGAACAAAGCACATCCAATTGGACAAGTATAGAGGAACAAGAAATTCCAATGGGTATGGATTAAATGAGTTCAAATCCAACCTTCGGAAGGACTACCAGTATAACCATACCATGACAAACCAAAAGGTTAGAATTTTGGCCACAACTATTGTCTAATAAAATTTGTAATCCTGTTTTAGTGAGACTTCCTAGATCTTATATAATATAGTAAGGAAGTTCGATGATCAAGTGAAAGAGTTGGATTAGGATACCTAATCAGAAAAAGGAACTAAAGAAGAGACCTCAAATTAAGGAGTTATAATAAGGATATATCCCTAAGGGACTAAAGTAAAAAGAACTTTGGAGTATTGGATACACCAAGTTAAAGATTGTTGAGTATGATGAGGATTCAAGGAAAAGATTTGGATATGGGATATTACAATTATTCCCATTGACGTTACCATGGAGCTGAGAAATGTCGTAATCAACACAAGTCAATTCCTTATTCTGAAACGTGAGAGTATACGAACTTCGAGGACGAAGTTTATTTTAAGGGGGAGAGTCTGTAACATCCCAACATTAGAGCTTAGAAGTAAGCTGAACCCAGATGTGTGCATTGCATTCATGCATAGAAAATCTGAATAATTTTCGTGCTTTTGAACTAAACTTGTCAAAGTGATTGAAGCTTCTCTCAACTTGATGGAATTGAAGTAGAACATCAAGTTGACTGCGATAAGTTTCAATATGACCTTCGCTAAAACCTTATTTTGGGTAAGGGAAATTTGATTTAAGGTTAGATCAAATGTAATAAAAGTTAAACCCTAATACATTACTTAATGATTTATCTTTGATCCCTAAGTAGTCATATCTCAGTATTCATTACACAACCCATGAATACCAAGTTATAAATATAACTTAAGTAATCAGAATGTAACAACTAAATCTTGATCTACCTTAATCTCATCTACTTATACCATGAGTATCATGGTAATACCTAACCTTATCTCTTTAATAAGATTGAGTAGCAAAGAAGACAAGTCAAGATCATTCACCATATATCTTTATTTCCATATCAATCCTTATCATCTCTACTGGATTTTCATCTAATATCTGTTGTTCATCAATGTTGAGAAATCAACTATTGATTCACCAATTCTTAGTCTACCAATTCTTGATATATCAACTCCTGTCTCTATCATAGCATTCACTTTAGAGCCTTAGAGAAAGAAGTAAGAAGTGGTAGGTGGTAATGCTATATTTAAATATCATTTATAGGATGGGAGTGTTGGAAGAGAATAAGAAAAATGTGATAATTGATGGAGTTAACTCACTCCTGAAATGATAGAAGAGTTATATGGAACCTATAATTGTATGGTGATAAAGAAGATTATAAGAATGAATCATGAAGATAGTTACCAAGGAGTAATCCTATTGGATTAAGTAGGCATAGTCCATGAATAACATCCCTTAATCCAATAGAGATACTAAGAAGATAATTTCAATACAATTATAATGTTGTATTGATGAAGCCTTGATTAGACAACTGGAAACCTAAACCATAAAGGATCAACGGATTATAATGATCATGCCTTACTCACCAAGATTGAATACTTATATCATGTATAAGTGACATTGGTGGATAAAACATGATAGAAACCAAGTATAGATATGTTACCCTAGATTAGCCATGACAGGTCACATTAATACAATGTGAGGTTGGAGTATTAGATACTGGAGATAAGTAGAGACAAGATAGTATGATTAAGATAATGTTAGAGCAACACTGGATTAAAGAAGTAGTATATCTAGGAAAGGAATTCATTAATTAGATGTCTAGGATTGTAAATTGTGGAAGATAGGAGTTCTTGGTAAACACTAAACCCTAAATCTATAATCAAGCTTAATATCCATCTCATATGTGGATAAATCATTTTATTTTCACAATGCTTTATAGGAATATTTTCCTATAGCAAATCACTTAAGCACATCCTTGTCATTTCCAATTATCTTAACCATATGTGTTAGGAGACATCTCTATCAATTCTTTTCCATAAGATATTCTAAAAAATAGCTTTCTATTTTAAAGGGTGATATCATTAAAGATTACAAACATAAAGACAATATGTTTAGCCATTAATCTTTATTCACATCAACAGAAGAATATAAGTATATTAAGAACCCTAAACCCTAGGATAAGCAATTACAATTCAGAACCCTAAATTTATTAATTAGTTTTATCATCAACACCTCATAAAATATTCAATTTATATTCATTAGGCAAATTCCTTGATCCATTTCTCTAACCACTCATTCCATATGAGCATGGAATAAGTGGGGATACAATAATTATAAACCACCCTATACGTTACTATGTGATTAAATACATAAAATTAAACCCTATGACTATTACTAAACATTTTAAAACTTCATTACTCCAAATAAAAGTAAAAACAATGTTATAGTTAATTTTTAAGATCTTGAACAAATCCTAAAAACCCTAAATCCTACTTATTCTATTTAATAAAAGAATATCTCTACAATTATAAAGTTAGAAAATAATAAATAAAGTATGCTATCAAAATACTAAAATCATACCAGAATTTGAAATACATTTTTATATACTGTAATTATCTAGAAAATAAATTCTATAAAGAAATCTCAATCAAATGTGTAATATTCAAGCCTAAAAACAAAACAGAAAATAGAAAAAAGTGAGAACAAGAAAAAAAATAAAAGAAGTAGAGGCAGCAGTCAAATCTGGCCCACGACCCATTACCCCTCTCTCTTATCCGTCGCCCACAAGCAACCATAGCAACCAAATAGTGGCCGAAGCACAGCCCAAGACCAGCCCAACATGTCTTCCTCTCTGACTGACCGGTGGACCGCCAAAGGGCTGTGGGCTGAGTTTGAAATCATGCCAGGGGTTTTCCGCAAAAAGTCCGCCATCGTCTTCCTCGTGCATCAAAAGCAGCTCGCTGGAGGAGTCCGCCGCTGCCCGATGCCGTCGTTGTCGTCAGCCGTGCGTCGAGATGCCCGCCGCCGTCCTAGAGGATGATAAGAAGGCCATCGCGTCACCCAGCCTCATCCCTATCCCCATTTCTTCCTCCTCCTCTCTGTCTCCTCTCAGATGCCAAAACCTAGCTTGCCGGAGACATTTGTCGTTGTCGCTCTGAAGCTCCCCTTGCCCTATCGAGCTCACCGTTGGAACCGCTGTGTCGCGCTGGTTCATCTCGTGGAAGGAATCGGTCGCGCACGCCCTTAATCGAGCTCACGATATCGTCCTTCCAAAGTCTGACCACCGTCGATTCCCCGTCTTCAGGCCTTTCTCGACCTCACTAAACCCACTACGAGCATCGTAGTGAGTCCCTGATCCTCCCGAGGCTCTCCAAGCTTTTATTCGCTTCCTAGATCCAGTGCTCACCATGTATCTGTGTGCTCTGCCGCTCGTCATCGCCGAACTTCCTGTTCTGATGACCTTTAGTGGGCGGCGCTGCCACTATTAGGTTCAGTAGACACCCCTGCATCGAACGCCCCTAATCGCGCGTCCCAGAACCCATTCATGCACCGTCTTCGACGATGTTCCGGCGTGGTTCTGGCGAGCTGATGTCAGGGTGATGTCGCCCTTGACCTGGTCAGCCATTTGACTGGTCCTTGCCCTGGTGGCAGGTGACGTGGTATAGGGCCCATCTTTAATTGTCTGTGAGTAAGAACCAGCCCAGTAATAAAAGTATTAGCTAAACAGGGCATGCCATGTGGCATGTGGCCCACCAGTCAGTGACTAGGGCTAGGTGTGTGTGCGGTGTAAAAATCTTAGTGTCTGTTTGGGAAATAAATCAAATATTGTAAATCCAAATCTAGATATTCCAGAAATTAAATGAAATCATTAAATCTTGTTAAATTAATAACTTCTGTTTTATAATTCCAAAAAATATGTTTTATATATGAAAATTTTCAGAAAAATAAAATCTATAACATTAAAAACATTATTATGTTAGTTACTTAAATAATTATTATTTAATAAAGATTTTATAAGTAATAAAACTTAGATAATTCATATTTTAAAAATTGGTAATTACTAAAAATATAAATAAAATACCAAAAATCTTAGAAAAATAAGAACTATAATTTAAAACTATAATTATGCATTATTATTTCACTTAAATAAATCTTTATTACTTATTAAGTGTTTATAAAGTAATAAATCTTATAAAAATCATATCTTATTATTTATAAATCATAAAAATAAATATATTATACCAAATTGATCACAAAAATAATACTTACATGTTAAAAATATAATATTCCACTTTTGAGGTAAATAAAAATTTAAAACATTTTAACAACTTGAATTTAAATCTAACTCCTTAGTTGATAATTCATATAAGAGTAAATAAAATTTGCTAATATTTCTAAAAATAGCCAATTGGGTCTAATAAATAGTATTAGTCTTAAATATTGATAATATGAAGTCAAAATGGTTCAAAACATTTTAAATATAATCTTATTGAATTGTCATTCGGTCATAAGTGTAGATTATTTTATAAAAGGATCCTTATCCAATATGAATTCTCCAAAAATAAATTTGTGACTAAATTAAATCTTGTCCATTACTTCAACCACAAGTTTATAAACAAATCAAAACACTATCGTGAATCCATAAATAGTTAAGTAATGTTACTTCCTTGATTGCAAATCATAACCATACCTTAATAAAAATATAAATGATTCTATTCCATTATACAATTAAGAATCCACTACTCAAATAGAGGTAATGTCATTCTTAAGTAACTTTAAGGAAACAGTATAAAGTGAACAAGATACAAGTATCCAAATTAATACACCATAAGTCTATCCATGTATTAAAAGTTAACTTTAGTCCACAAGACTTTAAATATAATGCTAAAGACCTTGTTATGTGTTTTATAGTTAACTTTGGTCTATTATAATTAAGTTGTAAATCATCACAAGTCCAAACTATTCAAGCAAGCATAAATAACATCGACCACACTTAACTAACCACAAAGATGGTTTAGACCTTAGAAAAGAAATCTTTTCTTCAAATGTTATTCTTTTTGCCACTTCAAACAACAAATCTTAAGATAGTATCCCCAAATCTTAACAACTAAACTCATGGACTTTCATCATAGTCCACAGATGAAAATTAATCATAATCACACTTCTTTAAACCTTACTTGTATACCAGGATTGTTAATACTTAAAATTCCTTAGAAATACTTATATTTGTAAAGCAAGATTTATAGATAAGGCAATTTTATATGAGTAATCTTTGAATAGCATTCGACAACTTTGTATCTTATTGTTGTGTGATATTATAATTACATATTATCTCACACACACTCACAAGCCTGAATAAGAAGCACAAGTTTGAAACTTATCTAAAAGGACAACATATTCTAAAGTAACCATTCCAGTTTCCAAACCCTAGATCAACGTTATCTCCGGGATTCGAGTTTACGAAATTGCATTACATTACTTATGCATAATAGCATCTTGCTTCTCTAAACATTAGTCCTTACCGAACCAATGATGCTGATTTCAGATATTTGATCTTATATTGTCTCGAAGGCCGTGAGTGCATAATCTTGCAATCACAATAGGCAAGTTCACACTTGCTCATGTCCTTTGATTATTTTCTGTAAAGTATTTTGTAAATCCATTGTTGTCATCACCTGCATTCGAAAAAGGTTCGAAAACACTATTTTCATAATAATGTGATTATAGGTTATTTTACCATGAGGTAATAACCTATTATGAAAGTTCTGGTGGTAAAGGAACATATTATCTAGGACTTAACAACCAATGTCGCCAGTGATTCTTGTGCCGTATATTACGCGTTAACCATGAGATTTGGAATGGGACGGAGAAGTCAGCTGTATCCTCTTCCTCTCGCATGTAGCCGGATGTGCAGGTCGTGGCTATTATCACTCGTAGCATGCATATTAATTGGTAATTCATAGAGGATATGCAGCATATGGGTGAGAACCCTCAACGTCCCATGATAGTTCTGGCATCTAACGGTTTGTACATACCATTGCTGTAATTCAATATGTGGGCATGGTGTACACCAAGGAGGCATGCAAGGTCGCGAAGGGGGCAGTGATTGGCTTGGATCATCTACTAGGCCCCACACCATAGGAAGTGTGGACGGGAAAGATCGCCCGGTTGTGCAACAAGGATTTGATCTCTCATGGATAAAGTAACGCATCTCTGCAGAGTGTAAGAACTGTAACTTGTTACTCCCTGTTCCGGGAAGGAGCTACGAACGCGGCGGGAAAGGAACTCCATGAAAGTTCTGGTAAACCCGTGAAGGCTGACGGACATAGCTTTTCAGAATAAAGCAACCTTTGAAGAAATGTTTACAAAAACTTGCATTGCCTACGACCTACGGTATGTGGCTGTAGATATAGTGCATTAAACACTCCTTTTCTAGTGAACTTGCTGAGTACGCTCGTACTCAACGTATCTTCTTAACCCTTGCTAGATTCTGAAGCCATTAAGACGACGTCTACATCCAGTTACGCTCCAGGAATCATCATCAAAAGCTAAAGCTCTTCAATAAAGTCAAGAAGGTCAACATATACACCAACTCAAATGAAGACAAAGTTACTGATTAGATAGGAATATAATCTCTAGCCATAGAACCTATTTCTGTAGTGTATTGCGATAGAAGCAATGCCAGACCATTAGTTAAGATACTAGTCTTAATAGTATGATAGTTTTTGAGTTATTTATTTCTGATTCTTCTTTGTAAGAATTTTCTTTCTCTCTCTTTAACCTGGAGTGTTCTCTGGATCTTGTGTAAGAGTTGAGTTGTAACCTATAGTCATGTCTTGGACCTGCTGTGTTTCTGTTGTACCACTATGAGGGATGTAATACTAGTGAACGGTGTTTTATTGGTGTTATGTCAACGACTATAGTGTACTACATCATGTAGTGGTATGTTGGGTCACCGCAGAATGGTTCATCTCTATATGCAAGATTGTTTGATATCCACGGTTTTCATCCCATACTTCTGGTATATCTTTACCCCACCTCCTGCCATCTTAACCCGTTTGCACCGAAACAAAGGGACCTTAAAAGAAGGTCCATAGTTAAGTTCCCATATCTCCTCTATGTAACCATAATATGTGTGTCAACACCCGGATTTTTAATCCCAGATGCATGTTATGTCATACATCGCAATCCCAGGATTACCATTTTTGCGAGACATAACAGATTGGATATCACGGTACATCATCCATTACAAACCATACATAAGGTATTACAACAAATAAAGGATCTCATGATCTAGTCTTAGTACAATCAAAGCAGTGGAATAATATAATAACGATAGCATGGGCGAAGCTCCATCTTCATGGTCACAGGGAATGCTAACGATGGGAGATAATCCTAGTTGACATAGACTTCCTGTGGTCCATCCTCCTGATATTCCTCTTCATAGTCTGGCCACAGGAATATCCAAGGACAAAGCCATGAGTACTCTTTAAGTACTCGCAAACTATCACTAACAAGTAAATTGGTTTCAAGTAGGAATCCTAAGCCCTAGGTTGTTTTGCAAAAATCCAGGTTTACCTTAACTGAGTTCAGAAGCAAAGAAAGCTAGTTTAATGTTTTATAACACCTAAGTGGGAACTTAGTTTGCATATCCACAACCCTGTTGTGATCAAGTCAAAGTCATGATTCATTTCACAAGTCATTTTGAAAACATCTGACGACCGAACAGTATGGCCACTCCAACTGTCCATAACCGCAGACGCGGCTATTTGAATAGTTTGACACTCTGCAGAGGTGGTACACTTTCACCACAATATTCGATACATCCGTCAGGAACAATCCTAAATTCACCATACTCATTATGCGGATAATCAATCCCAACCTTTCAATTACACACCCTAGTATAGGCACCTCTCCTATGAGTTTGGCCTCCCAACCATGACCATCTATCATCTTGGGAACTGCATAGGTGGTCAATCATCACGAGGTACCCTCAGCTCAAACCTCAGCCGCAAGGGAACCCATACTAAGGTATATAAACTTCCAGTCAAGCCCTACCCAGTTTCGGGTACTATGGTTGTACGGTAAAATTGGAATGGTATCGCATCCAGACAACCATCAGTTTTATACAGGGCTAAGGACCAGGCCTCAACATTTTCATCATCAAAATCATCTGGTGTTCAAGAACACATGTCAAAACATTTCATTAGAATGACTCATCATTCTAAGGTTTTCATAATCCTTTTCACCAAGTATTCCCATCTAAAGTTATCAAGTTTTATGATTAGCACTAGCCACTAAAGTTGGGGGTAAACACTAATGAGGGGTGATAATCAAGTGTGACCTATCTAAGTTCAATCTCATGCCTCAGGATGACATCAGATTTATCTAACTTAGGCCAAGTTTTATGCTCTTTATGCTACCTTTAAATATTTTTCTACAATCTACAAGTCACTAAGTAAACACAAATAGAAAGCTTTGACAAAGAAATAAAAGAGTAAAGCTTGCAACTAAAACTGGGATAGGGTATCATCAATGGGTATGACCAAGGCATGCATAATGCATTGCATATGTTATTTAGCTTTCACAGTTGCAAGTGTTAGCTTGCCTTGTGAAGTGCAGTGGTTGAAGTTCTCCTCGGCTTCTTCCTCGTAGTATTCTTCTTCCTCTTCGTATCCTTGCTCGGTACTAGCGTCTATAAATAAATACGAGGTACACAATCACCAAACAATACTTAACTACTTCTATTTATCACACCAGGGTTTTCACTAGATGATCTAGTATCATCACAATCATCACAAAGAATTAATGCACTAGTTTCATTTATTTTATTTTAGAAAAGTAATTTCTACTCATTGAAAAACTACTCAAGATTTAATATTCTCCAATTCAAACATGTGATCATGTTGACACATGTCATCACCACATATTTCAGTACTCGGGATTGTGATTTAAAGTGGTGTCACAATTTAAGAAGGTTTAACCTTTTTATTTTAATTAATTAAAGTGACTAGAAATGCCTATGGGCATTCTTTTATTACTTGTCTATTATTACTGCAAGTAAACCTAGATATTTTATATATTCATAAAGGTATTGTCAAATTTGATTTTTGAGAGTTGGAATCAACTCGAAAGCATTTATGGTTGAATTTTTAAAAATGTTTGAATGCAGAAAAGTATCTGCCTTGTTATTTTTACTATAGGTGATCTATAATTTCAAATGGTTTAAATCCAACGGGCTTGGATTAAGAATTTCAATATCTTTCTATAAAAATTAGTTTCATGCAAGGTCAGTACAACTCTCTGAAATGATTTCTGAATCTACTGCCAGAACTAGATTTCAAATTAAATAGATAAACCTAATTTCAAACGAGCTGGGGCACGCGGGAAAGTTAACTGGGCCGGCCCACTACGCATAGCGCGTGCGCGGGCGGGTTAAGTGGTTGTCCCCACACGTTAGTGGGACAAGGGGTGCAAAGGGGTACGGGCTAACTACGGCCATAGGATTAGTTATAAGATCTACGGCCGAGGTTCGTCGTCAACGTCTAAGCAGAACGCGACGAGCATGAACCCTAGCGCGGCCAGTGGGGGTTTGTGGTGGCTCACCGAGGCTCAGGCGATGGTCGGCGATGGGGGCGAACGACGAAGTCAACGACGGCGATTCTCCTGGTACTGGCTGCTCCTCCTGGGGTGGCTCCAATCAACAGCGCCCTTCTCCTCTAGCAGCGGCAGGCTCCGGCAAAATTCCGGTGATGCTGCGCTTGCCTTGCTCCGGGAACGAGTGGGGACGATCAGTGAGAGGTGGGGAGTGGAATGGTGTGAAGAATTCGAGTGGGGAAGGCCTCTATTTATAGTACCATGAGGGAAACTAAGGGTGCGGGCTGAGCTCGTCGGGGTCGGCTTCATAGTGAGCTAACGGCATGGCTAAAGGTAGGGGACAGTGCACAGTCTCCTGGTGAAGCTCAACGTCTTCATGGCGAGGCGAGGGGCAGTGCGGTTTGGTCGGAACACGTCGACGCTCTGAGCGGCACCGACAGCGGTTTTGATGGCGCACAGTGTCTACGGGTCACGCAGCAGCGAACGGGGTTGTCCGGGAGGTTCTTGGGATGGTGGTGATCACGCAGGCGGGCGGCGAAGGCGGGATGCGGTCTATGCGAGCGTGTCGAGCGCGGCGCTCTGGCGCGCTCTCGGCATGGTCGCAGAGAAATGGGCACGTGCGTTTCTCTGTGGTCCAGTGCTTGGAAGGGTTCGATGGCTGGACAGGGGGTGGCGATGGACGGTGGCGTGCTTGCTAGACACGGTGGCTAGGCGCGGCGCTTGCTCTAGCTAGCTAGCCATGGTCGGCTGGCAAGAGTGCTCTCGGTATGGCTCGACATGGTGCACTGGGTAGGGGCTAGTTGTGTTCAAGGCATTGGTTGGCACTGCGGCAGACAAGTGTGATCAATGGTGAACAATGCTTAGCCAAATTACTGCTCAAAATAGTGAAGTTTGGCCAATTTGATTTGTTGTCTCCAAGTGTTTGATGAAATGGCCGAACGAATTTCAAATTTGAATTTTTGGATGAAACTTGGTGGATGCAATGGTCACATACTAGGTAGTCTCTGATTGCTTGGGTTTGTCAAGGTCACTAGTTTGGTTGGGTTTTGAGAAATGGTGATCTTACCATATGAACTAGATTCAATTTTCAAATGTCATTTAAATACGGTTACCAAATGTTTATGTGGGTTTTCAAGGTGGGCTTGGGTTCACTTTCACTTGGTCTAGCAAGGGGTGAACATAAATGGATTTGTTTCTGTTTGAAATCTTGGACTAGAAACACTCAAAGTGGTCTAGTGAGCAAGATTGGCAAAAATGACCATTTACTTATTTTGTTTGTTTTTGAATTTCTATTGATTTGATTCTGCTCGGAAATTATTTAGATGATGTTGTTTTCATCTTTAAACCATTCCTTGCTATTCACAACAATCACACAAGTCCATTCAAGCATTCATTCATTCATCACATACACACATGCATTCATATGGATTTAATTAATCAAAAGTTTTTGTTAACCCTAATTTTCGGTGATTGGAATTTGATAACCTTGATTAATATTTTTGGGATGTTACAAACCTTCCCTCCTTAAACAAAATCTCATCTCGATATTTGAGAAAAAAGAAAACTAGGATTTAAAGAGATCTGGAAACTCTATCCTAATGTAATCTTCTCGCTCCCAGGTAGCTTCTTCTTCAGTGTGGTTACTCCACTGGATCTTGAGAAACTTGATGCTCCGGGTCCTGGTGGTTATGAAAGCTTCCTCCAAAATACGCATGGGTACTTTGGGATATGTCAGGTCATCGTTGATCTCTATGGTTTGGTGATCAATGTTCTTGAAAACTTCGGTCTTCTCCAGGACTTCTAGGAATTTGTGAAGTAACGAAATACGAAACACATTATGCATGGCTGACATATCCTCTGGCAGTTCCAGTTGATACGATACTTCTCCTCGATGATTCAGAATCTTGAAGGGTCCGATATATCTGGGGGCTAAATTTCCTTTGAGTTGAAAACGTTGCATTCCCTTCAAAGGTGACACTTTGAGATACACAAAATCTCTGATATTGAAGGCTAGGTCTTCGACGTCTCTTGTCGGCATAACTCTTCTATCTAGATTGGGCGGTCTTGAGGTGCTCACGGATCTTGTGAACTTTCTCTTCGGCTTCTTGTAGGATGTTGGGTCCGAAAATTTGACTCTCTCCTACTTCCGACCAATTCAAAGGGGTACGACACTTCCTTCCATACATGAACTCAAATGGGGCCATTTGCAAACTGGCTTGATAACTGTTGTATGAAAATTCTGCGAAAGGCAGACAGTCTTCCCATTTAGATCCATATTCTAACACACAGGCTCTCAACATATCTTCGAGTATCTGGTTTACTCGCTCCGTTTCTCCATCGGTCTGAGGGTGATAAGTTGTGTTGAAATCCAGTCGGGTTCCTAATCATTCTTGGACTTTCTTCCAAAATCTCGAGGTAAAGTGGGTTCCTCGATCCGACACAATGTTCAAAAATCTCGTCATCCCAATTTATCTAAGTTAAAACTTGTGGTTTAACAAGGGTAAAGGTTCACCACTGTCTATTGGTGGTTCCTTGGGTGTTTTTGTCAAACAAAAACTTAGTGTTTTCAACTAATAAGACAAAAACTTATTTTGAGCAAAGCCAGCCTAAGATACACTTAGCCAAACTCATATATATGTTAGATACTACTATTCTACTATGGTATCACTTTCCAATATAATTCCAAATGTATTGACCATCTGTGGCTGTAACTTATGATGTTGCAGGTTAATCTAATGGAGACTAGGGTTATGAGTCTACACTCAACATGTTTGCCTGTGGCACATGAAGATGAAGACTTATAGTTATTTACATTATGTTATGAACTCTATGTAATAGCCTTGGGCTATTGAGTTGTAAAGACTATGTTATCTCTAGAATGACGATGTAATAATGACCTTTGTATCTGTGTACTTCATCTTAAACTATGGATGCTAGCATTTTGATCCAGGGACTAGCATTGCAATCACAGGGGCCTTTACCTTAAATGGTGGGGTCTTACATAGGAGCCTAGTCCAGGGGAAGCAGGCCAGTCCTGACATATTCATAGAGGAATTTCCCGTAGGCTGCGTGACTTGCCAAGGTCTTCAGGTGGTGCTTTCGGCCTAGGCTTTTGCCGATATCCACCGCGTGCTGGATCATGTTGTCGATGTCCGAGTCGATCACTCTGCCACAGAATGGGAAAAAGAGTCTCCCCCTACGGTGTAAACATATCTACCCACATCGTAACTTTCTCAGCACGTAGAGGCTTGTGTTGTCCCTAGAGTACTTGGTAGAGTCCACGTCATCACAATCCTTCTGTATATTTTTTATGAACATAACTTAAAACTCATACATATGTTGTGTAAGACAATATTATATTGATATCAAAGAGAATGCATCTCAATAATAGTTTTATCAGTTCATATATTATTTCATGTATGCAAACAAAATGATAATAAATTGGATCAGAACAAAGTATGTGGCCTCATAAGTTTCTTCAGGGATGGCGTAAGCGAACCATGTACCAATTGCACAACATATTGTTCTTGTACATTGCCCCGAGTTCGCTAACTCATCCCTAAAAAAATCTGACACCACTATGTCTGCCTCTCTTTTGGGGCAAATTTTAATCATTCGCCACAATAAGAAATTGAAATGTAATCCTATGAAACAATATTCAGGGATATACATATTCAGGTACAATAACAATCCTAAAATATTGTAATTATAAATAGCAAAAGACCCAAACAATATTCATGTACATGCATGTAGAAACAACTTATGATCAAAACCATGCATATAGATATGCATCATACTAACCATTCAAATATCATATAGAAGAAACATTCAAAGACCATATAGTTTCATATGAGAATAAATAAGGGGCCTCATAATTTTTATACACTATGCAATAATAATTCAAAGATCATAGTTCATATGAATATAGAATAAATTTAGGGGCCTCATAAGTTTTTTTAGAGACGGCGTAAGTGAACCAAAGTACCAATAGCACAACATATATTGTTTGTGTACATTGCCTCGGGTTCACTTACCCGTCCCTAAAAAAACAACACCAATAAAATGTGTGTCACCCCTGCAATCTTTTAGGAAAAATTTCAATCATCAGCCTCGGTGAGAAACTGAAATGTGTTTCTTATACACTATAAATGCATGCAATAACAATTCAAAGATCATAGTTCATATGAATATAGAATAAATCTGGGAGCCTCATAAGTTCTTTTAGATACGACGACAGCAGACCAAATTACCAATAGCACATCCTATATTGTATTTGTGTACATTGCCTCAGGTTCACTTACCCGCCCCTAAAAAAACTGACATCAACAAAATGTGTGTCACCCCTGCAATCTTATGGGGCAAATTTCAATCATCGGCCTAAGTGGGAAATTGAAATGTAATTTTTATACACTATATATAATGAATGCAATAACAAAGTATGATCACAATTTGTTGTGTGTGTACCTAGTAGCAGAAACAGTTCAAAGATGATAGTTCATATTTTTATAGAATAAATCTGGGGCATCATGAATTTTTTAGAGATGGTGTTAGTGAACCAAAGTACCAATTGCATAACTTATATTGTTGTATATTGCCTCACGTTCACTAACACCGTCCCTAAAAAAATCTGACACCTCTTCCCTTGCACTCTTTTGGGGAAAAATTGAATCATTGGCCTCAGTAAGGAATAGAAACGTAATGTTATATGCATGTTGTGTATCGAAATCAATACTCAGCTAGCAATCCCTAAAACCCCTGAAATCAAATGTTACATATCGATTAAAACAACGAGAAGCCAAGCAAATGTATATTTACTAGACGGCAGATGAGCAGATCTAATCAAATCACCAAAACAATCGATGGTTGAAAACACATATATTCCCTACATCAAGAACAAATGAATCTATAGACGATTGAGCAAATCCTATGTATGAACAGTGAAATCTGCGGCTATGACTATAGAGAAGCTAGCTAGCAAAGTAGTACCTCGGACGCCTCATCGAAGACCTCCTCCTCGAACTCGTCGTTCTCCGCGATTGCGTCGAGGATTTGTTTGTGGAGTATAGGGTCGTTAATATAGAGCACAAGGTTGCCTCTGCCTGCCGTCACATGGCCCTCCTCCAGATATGCCGCTGGCACCACGACGTTGTCGGCCACCTACTGCTCGACAGCAACGGCGACTGCTGGCTGCACGGAGCCCGAAGCTTCCTCGACGGCGCGGTGACGAGCGGCGTGCATGCCCGGAGGAGCATGCGCCTGCTCAGCAACGACCGAGCCATCTGTTGCTGCGCCTCCAACTGGCTTCACCTCCGGCTTGTCCTCACTCGTACGCTTCATGGCACAGCTAGGGAGGGCGGCGGTGCAAGCGAAGGAGCTTCGGCGCGCGCGGAAGGTGCAGATTGGGTTTTGTGACTAGACAGATTGGGGGAAATTGACACGAGCTCGTGGAAGAAGAAGGCCGAGCGGGTTAATATACGCGGGACTAGTCCTCGAGTGACACGTGTGGGTGTGGACATATGTGGGTGGGGACACGGGACCATTCGTAGTTAGTTCATGATCTCCACTTTCTAAAAGAATTAACAACACACGCACTGACAACTAGGGTCAGCCATGTGCCACGACAAAATCCATGACGAATGAAGAAGGAGACAAAACAGCGAACTATGCTTCAGGGCCCAGGACAAAAACTGCGAAGAAATCTGCCGCGACGAACCAAGGAACGTCATGGAAAACCGGGCTGGAGGGCCTTCGAGGCAGTTGTGATGAAACGGGCAAGAATGCTAGGCATCCGCGACATTTTACTACGCGTCATAAAAGAAACGTCATAGATCGCCCATATTCTTGTAGTGTTCCTGCTTGTTTGTATTGATGGTGAGTGAGATTACAGGGTGGGCGAACTCTACGTATGGGCAACGAGTCGCAAGGATGGTGTATCTAATAGCTCGTTAATACAATGGCAACCCTAGGGAGGCTTATATAGGGGCGCCTCGCTAGAGTTTTACAGGATCTCAACCGAATCAGTAAAGGTTTCGGGAGGTTGACCTAATCCGAATGGGCCTAGCTACGGTCTTGGGACTTCGCGTCTAGTCGTCGGACTTATTTGAAGCCTTCTTTCCAGTCATCGTCATTGCTGGCCCGTTCGACAATTTCTTGGGCTAGTCGCTTCTTGCCTTCATGGATACCCCGATTGGCATATCCCCATCAAGCTACAATATATCAAGAGTCAAATACAATCAATATAATATAAATGCATATGTAATAGGAACCAAATGAAAGGGTTTTATATGATGCTCAAATGCAAGCTGGCATGGTGACATGAGCATGATATAATGACGATGCAATAAATGACATGTAGGAAGTAGCATTTTATTAATATCCATGTAGCATTACAGTTCTTAGACAAATGGGATGCTACATGACGCGTGCGGACTATGAGGAGAAGAATAGAGAAGATCGATAATTAAGGGTGTCGGCGTGCCGTGTGGTGGGTAACCATGGTGTTGCCCTGAATCCAACGCCACCACTAGAATTCATATTTGTGGTGTTCTTTTAGAGAGAACTTCACTATAAATTTTGTTCTGGCTGTGTAGGGGTACCCTCCCGTTTGTGGCGTTTACTTATCCTCGGACGCCACGTTTTACTGGTAGCATTTCGAATTATTTCAACACCATTACTATTTCTCCTGCAAGTAGTGGCATGCATTACGTTTGGGGCGCCACTAGTAAAATGACTGCTATAAGGGTTTTTCTACTAGTGATGAAAGGACCCCCGGATGCTGCATTTATATCATCATCAGTGGGATTCATATTACAAAAAGGTACCCAAAAGAAATAAGAAGATATCACCATGTCTTTGAACATTGCAAATAGGACCCTAAAACAAAAACAAGAAAACAATCAAGTCATTGGTCCTCTCTGATACGTCGGAAACGTATCTATAATTTTTGTTATTCTATGCTTGTTTACTATCTACTTTGCTTTGCTTTGTCCATACTTTGAGGTGTTTTCATATGTTTTATGATACTAACCTATTAACAAGATGCCACAGTGTTAGTTGCATGTTTTCTTCTGTTTTTGGTTCCAAAAAGGCAGAAAATCAATATTTTCGGAATTGGACGGGACAAAAGCCAAATTCAATATTTTGTCGTGGGGAACACGAAGCCGGAATATGAGACGGAGGAGACCCACCAGGGGGCCACACCCCCTGGCCGTGCGGGTGGGCCCACCCTGCGCCTGGGGGGTGCAGCTTCTCTGGTGGCCCCCCTGCCTCACCTCTTCGCCTATAAGAAGCCCTCGATGCCTAAACCCTAAAGACCCGATCAATATTCCACGAAACTGTCTGTAGCCGCCGCCACCATCGTCCCTAGATCGGGGGATCTGAAGCTCTTCCCGGCACCCTGCCGGAGAGGAGATCATCCCGAAGGCCTTCTTCTTCATCATGCTAGCCTCCGGTATGAAGCGTGAGTAGTTCCACCTTGGACTACGGGTCCATGCAGTAGCTAGATGGTTGTATCTCCTCCTTGTGCTTTCATGTCTAGATCTTATGAGCTCCGTTCATGATCAAAATCTTATCTATTTGTAATCATGCATGTTGTGTTTGCGGGGATCCGATGGATATTGATATTACTATGTCAGATTGATTAATGGTTTTGTCTTACTGATTCTATCATGTCTGTGTTGTTTGTGATCTTGCATGCTCTCCGTTGTTAGTAGCTATCTTGGCCAAGTAGTTGCTAGTGACTCCAAGAGGGGGTATTTATGCTCGATAGTGGGTTCATGCCTCTACTTAATCAAGGGAAGTGACAGAAATCTCTACGGTTGTAGATGTGATGTTGCCACTAGGGAGAAAACAACGGTCTCTTGTTCATGGAACAAGTGAATTGTTTACCTTACACACTTTGCTTAAAGCAGTTGTCTGTTGCTTGCAACTTAATACTGGAGGGGTTTCGGATGATAACCCAAAGGTGGATTTCTAGTCATAGATGCAGTTGGATGGCGGTCTATGTATATTGTTGTATTGCCCAATCGAATCTCATAGGATCTTTATGTCTAGTATTGCATTGTTATGCCTTGCTCAGTCCTGTCAATTGCCATGCTGTAATTTGTTTACCTAGCATGCCATGTTTGTTTATCTAAGGAGAACACCTCTAGTGAACTATGGACTCTGGTCCAATCTTTACCATTGATACATCCTCCATTGTTACTGTTTACTTGTTGCAAACCATCATCACCTTACACACCATACAGTTAATCATTTGTTACAGCAACCGGTGAGATTGACAATCTGACTATTAGTTGGGGAAAAGTATTGAGTTTGTGTTGTGCAGGTTTTCACGTTGCTTGCAACACCTTTGAGACGTTTCCTTTCTCCTACTGGTTTGATAACCTCGGTTTCTTACTAAGGGAAAACTTGCTGTTTTGCTGCATCATACCTTGCTCTTGGGGTTTCCCAACAGGGCGTCAACACGCATCACTCTCTAGCAGATCTGAGTCAAATTTGGATCTGATCACTTCCTGTCTATTTGTTGGAGAGATGAACGACAAGAAGTAACCTACAACTACTAGGTGCCAGGCCCTCCTCCCACCCATCACCGGCTATAGTGCCCGCTGGCATCAAGGGTGAGAGAGGTTTGCATGGGGGCTCAAGAGGTGGGAGCAAGAAGAGGACAGCATGGAGCCAAAGATGCCACATGGGTCCCCATATCACTTTCTTGCTTACAAGTTTGCATTGTTTTTTGCTTATATCATCAAATACATTTTATTTTGTATGGCTTAATCATAAAATCGTGTACCTTGATAATTTCTCATCCAATAAGAAGAAATTGATAGAAATGTGATTCGTGTATTTGAATATTCATGAAAATTTGCAAACATTGGCATCACAAAATCGTCCATGTTGTTGTTCTGCCCCCATGATGCTAGCGGCTCAGCCGCCAGTATGTTTAGTTAGAGAACTTCTAAAATTATCGACTAATAAAACTCCGCAGGTTTTGTATGCATACAATGGGCCTCCGCCAATATTTTGTACCGGAGACTTTATAATATTCTTTCAGCCATAAAGTTCCAGACTTGAACATTTGCATACATTTCATTGTTTGTTCTTAGTTGTCTATCTGATTGCAATAGATATGAAATTTATCTGTCTATGTTGACAGGTGAGTATCTTTGATGGTTTGATAAAAAGTAGTAACTAATTGAAGTGCTTCTTTCTTTGTGAGTTGGACAACATTGTATTAGCCCATGAGTCCAGCAATACTGTATTGCCTGCCGATGTTCGATCTTGAAACATCTCACATTGATATATTTTTTTATATATCATCTCACATTGATTAAACTCAACAGTGTAATAGAAAACACATCATTCCTTTGATTAAACCGATGCATTCGAAACACATCATTCCTTTGATTAGCTAATGCGTTCAAAAGCATGATGTATGCCAAAGAAATAAAATGCACAATATCATAACCTTGATATTATATGGAGAAACACGAGTACAGAAAATATATAGAAAATGCAACAATGTGAATTTGCATGGTGGTTAACAAAGGAGGTCGTGTGTTGCACGTGCGCGCTTACCAATAAATAGGAAAAGATATTTTTTTTATCTTACACTGGTCATAGTGTGACGTGAAGAAATTGTCGCTAATAGTCTACTGTTGCCTGCTAAGAAACGATGCATTGTGAAAGGGCTTGTGCCGTTACCACCCCTCTTATTATATTTGTGCATTTGTTTGTGTGCCTATTATTTGTCAAAACTATCTATTCTGTAACACAAATAATACACATTTTCTTTTTTCTTTTTCTTTGCGGGGAAATAATACACATTTTCATGAGTGCAAGGTTCCTTGATGTACACCTGGACTTCTGCGTTATATTGTTGTTTGGTTTAAGATACTCCCTCTAAAATAAGTGAGTTAGATTTGCTAGATTCTCGTGTATCTAAACACGTTTTAATGTATTTTTTCATGCGAATCTAACAAATACAAGTCACTTGTTTTTGGACGGAGAGTACATTTTCTTCAACCGTGTATAAAATTTGCTGGCTTATCTGCTAATATATAAAAGCCAGCATTTTGCTAGATCTTTCGAAAAATGAAATTTGCCGGCCTGAATTTGCTGAAACTACAACTTGTTAGCTTTCGACCGTACTGGCATGAGGAAATGCTACATGTAGAATGGTATGGAGTATACTGAGCGTCTGAGCAGGCGTCTGGGGCGGGTCGAGCTAACTTCGTGTGTTCTGGATGGGCATCTGAAAAGCAGTCTCTCCAGAACCGTTCTTCATTGTAAGATTCATTGATGTTGGTACTCCATTGTTACTCGGATTGGATTTTGTGGAAGGGAAGTTCCTCCTTCCACATTGTGAGACAAATGATGGACTCTAGGGCCACCGGGCTTGCGACGTTTAATGGTTGTTTACAGTGGAGCCGAAGATTAGGGTGGACTGCTACTTTGATTTGAAGAAATTGTCCAGCAATGCTAGCAAAGAACCGGACCGAGAGATTCTCTTTGTTGGAAAACTGGGCCGGTAGAGGTCCACTCGGTGTGGCCTCTATCAGGCTAGTTTTGGAAATATAAGCAATAATCCATATGATTTAACTCGAATAATAAATTGATAAAACATGATCATACAAAAGGTACTAAAACCAATTATGCAGATCAACAAAGTAGATGAATAGATTACATCTATAGAAGATAAACCTATCACATCTACAGCAAACGCTAGAACAGAGAACTCTAGCATAATCCAAAAAAGACAGTTGAGTATCACGTACAGAGTAGGCTGAATAGCAGCCGCAGCGGTTGCAGCAGCGTCGCCCATGTTGAGGTTGTCGAAGAGGTCGCTGACGTCCGGGAAGAAGTCGTCGTTCGGGATCTCGTCGCCGGACGACGTCGTGGTTGCCAGTAGTCGCGCTGAGCGCTCCCAAAAACCTGATCGCCACTCACCCGTACAGGTTCACGAGAGGCGGGGTTCCGGAGGCCTACTGTCCCGATCTGCGGTGCACGCCGCAAGCCGGGATGGGGAAGACGAAAGCGGCGGCGCAAGGTTCTGAAGGGTAGACGCGTGTGTCGATTGATACGGGTACCGATTAGGTTTAGCCCGGACGCTTATATAGTGCAGGTTAGGAGGATCGTGGGCTCAGCCCACGTCCGAGTCGGTAACAGCCACGTCCATAAAAACTGGAAACAGCTGTAATTAACGCGTCCGTTAATGACTCATAATCAGTTTTCCCAACAAGCAAAATAAAGCTCGGCTCGGCGAGATTCCCACAACCCGCGGCGCGCGTGCGTCGTGACGAGGCGAGGCGGGCGGCGTCGGAGGAGGAGTGCGCGAGGGCTACTCTTCTTGTCACACCTTAGTGAGTGGTGCAACACTCTACTATATAAGGTGGTCCAACTCCCCTTCAACTAGCAATGTGGGACTAAACTTTAGCACCACTAGCACAGCCATATGCTGCCATATACAAGTGGGCCAAAGAGAATTTCAGAATTTGTCTAATGGGCCAACAGCCCAATATACACCAAATTCCAACAGGGTTGGCCCATGTGGGTATCCTATCCCCTTAGTCTATAAATAGAGGAGCAATCATTATACGGGAGTTTACCGAGAGAAAGATCAATAAAGTTTCCATGTGTTCCCTGTGCCATTTTCTTATGTAATCTGTGTGCCTTCGACTCTAGTCTTCTTCCTCGGGTGTGAAGCAGCCTCGGGACCGGCCGGCCGGCAGGGGGTGTTCCAACACGTTATCAGCACGTGTCTCTCCGTCGAGCCTCCGTCAAGCCACCGTCGAGCCTGCATCAAGCAGGCTTTCATTGAAGGTAACCCAAATCTGACCGCAAAAATAGATTCGTCTCTCGATTTTCTTTCAAGATTTGCGTTCAGATCTTATACCAGATCCTATCTGGGGTACGGATTTTTCTTCCCGGGAGTCGAGCTGACCTGCTGTCGCCGACCAATGTCGATTTAATCACTTCCGGATCAGAAACTTGTTGACTCTACCAGTGCACCTGTTGTGCCGATCTAATTTTCGTTTAGTAGATTGGACTGATCTTGGCCATTTTAAATTAGTAGATCGGATCGATCTACCGTTTTGACCGTACTTTTTTTACTGCATGCAAACGCCATGACTGGGGCAGAGCCAAAGTAGCCCCGCTGGCTGCTGGCCGGCAGCCGCCGCCGCGCTGGCCGCCACCGCGCGAGCTGGTCGCGTGCCGCGCCGCCGCCTGCCCCGCTGGCGCCGCCCGCTGTGGCCGAGCCGTCGCACGGCCGCGTGCACACCCCGCCGCCCCGCGCACCGTCGCCCTGCAGATGGCCGTGTGCCTGCACCGTGCTGCGCACCGCTATCCGCGCCGCGACCGCCGCTGCACTGCTAGCTGCGTGCCCGCGCTGTCGCTCGCGCGTTGCCGCGCCACTGCAGATGGCCGCGTGCAAGCGTGCCCGAGCCGTCGCCCTGCTAGCCGCGTGCCTGCGCCGCGCTACTAGCCACGTGCCCGCGCCGCCGCTTGCCGGCCGCGCTCCTGCGCCCACGAGCTGTTGCGCGCGGCTCGCTGCACGCACCCTGCGCGCTAGCCACGTCCGCCGCGCGCTGCTGGCGCACCGCCCGCCGCCCTAGGGCCCACCACCCCCGCCGCCACGAACACCCCCACTCGGGAGCTGCTTGCAGCTCTGTCCCCCCTGGATGGGCTGGGACTGTGTGGGGGTGGGCCGGCCCGCGTGGTGTGCAGAGAAAAAAAGAGTTTTTTCTGGGGGCAGCTGGAAGGCAGAGATGGGCTGCTGGCCCATTTCCCATACGTTTTTTGGCCCGGCGCGCAAATTAATTGAAACTATTTTTTTACTATGTTTTACTATAGTAATTAAATGTTCCACCCCTTTTAATTTCTTGTACTACATAGTCAGCACGTACAGTTTCAATTTCAATTTTGGAACACCGTCATATTTGAATTATTGTATCGATTGTCGCATTTATGCAACCGATTACCTGCTGTAATCTTACACGCTTTGCATAAATTGCAGATGACCGGAATCGTCAGCCGCGAGTTCCCGGAGTTGACCCAGGATGGGCTTAACTACCTGACTTGGGCCTCGGACATTGAGATCGTCCTCGAGGGCCGATCCATCAAGGATGCGTTGATTGCGGGGACCCCGACGGCCCCAAGCAAAACCATCCCGGCGGACAACGCCAAAGCCCTGCACTTCCTCCGCTATCACATGTGTGAGACTCTAAAGAACGAGTACATGGCAGAACGGAGTGCTTCTGCCCTTTGGACCGCCCTCAACAAGCGGTTCTCTAGGCTGAAGTACACCATTCAGCCACAGGCGGAGGCAGATTGGATTCGTCTGAGGTTTGCGGACTTCAAGACAGTGGGAGAGTACAACTCCAGGTTGCACCGGATTTGCATCATTCTTCAGCTGTGTGGGACCAGTACCACCGATCAGCAGAAGATAGACAAAACCCTCTCCACATTCCATCCGGACAACATCCAGTCCTCGCGAAACTTTCGCCAGGAAGGATTCACGGAATATGCAGCGCTTATTGATGCTCTCCAGGTGGCCGAGGCGCAGGATAATGTTCTGAAAAAGAACTTCTCCGCGCAACCCTTCGCGGGGGGCCCAAGTCATGAGGCTAATACCGGTGCCTACAAGGTGCGCAAGCCCATCCACAAGAAGAGAGGCAAGAAGGGCAAGAAGGGCCCCAACTCCTCCAACCCGGCCAAGCAACGCAAGGCGGGCAAGGCCCCAGGACTGCTTCCGCTGTGGCTCCAAGACTCACTTCTCCAGGCAGTGTTTGGCCCCTAAACACGTCGTGGACGCGTTCAAGGCCAACAAGAAGGCGCGCGAGGCGCACCTTGTCCAGGTTGAGGCACCACTGGCGCCCGGAGCGGCACCTGTGCAGAACGTCGCGCCCGTAGTAGCGCAGGACGTAGCACAAGTGGCCAGCACCTTCGGCGATTCCCACGAACGCCGCTGTGCCCATGGAGGTTGAGCACGTTGTGCCCCCCCCCCCCCCCCGCCTCATCTAGACATCTCTGCTGCCTCGATGATGATAACCAACGAAGAGAAGCTCAACGATCTTGAGATACAGGCTGAGATTGATGGTTTCTTTGCAGAATCCACCTGAGCCCCTTTTGTTGTGATGGTTCCTTTCCGCAATAATCAGATACAATTTTTCGATATGGTTGTAAGCTCTATGAGAGCATAACATTTATTTGTTTTCGGCGATTGGATGACACTTATTTCATTCATTTATTCCATTATTTGGTTGTGTGATGTTCTGAAATGTTTATGTGTTTTACTTACTTGATGTAGCATCTTCCTCGTTCCATTATATTAATTAGGCACTATATTTTAGAACGCGTGTGGTGCCCAAATGGAGGAAATGTGCCTTGCTGATAGCGGCACCACAAATACCATCTTGAGAGAAACAAAGTATTTTGAGTCCATTACCAAAAACCCAGGTAACATAATGACGATCGCCGGCTGCGGTCCGAATGTAGTTGGCTCCGGAAGAGCAACTATCATACTCCCAAATGGAACAACTCTGATCATTAAAGAGGCATTGTTGTATCCGGAGTCGACTCGTACTCTCTTGATTTTTAGAGACATCCGCACCAATGGTTTCCATGTAGAAACCGAAGATGATGAGAATGGAAAGGAGTTCCTACTCATTACCAAGCGCGACGAAAATGGTAAACATGTTGTCGAAAGACTCTCTTCATTAGCTACTAGGTTGTACTACACTAAGATAGTAGCACCACCTATTTACACTACCCTTAAGACTGTCTTTAGAAGCTCCGAACTATTCTGCCTTTGGCATGATAGGTTAGGCCACCCCGGTCTTAGGATGATGAGAAATATAATTAACAACTCGAATGGTCATAATGTTAATGTGAAAACTTTCCCGAATCCTGATGATTTCGTGTGCTCCGCATGCGCTACGGGGAAATTGATCATTAGACTGTCCCCCCTAAAGGTGAAGGATGAACTCCCCGCGTTCTTGGAACGTATTCAAGGGGATATATGTGGTCCAATTAAGCCCCTCTCCGGGCCGTTTCGGTACTTTATGGTGCTCATCGATGCTTCCTCTAAATGGTCCAATGTTTGCCTGCTGTCAACAAGGAACCATGCTTTTGCAAAGTTGATCTCTCAGATCATACAAATAAGGACTAAATTCCCTGATTATCGTTTAAAGTCTATTTGAATGGACAATTCCGGAGAATTTACTTCAAAGGCATTCGATGATTATTGCATGGCAACTGGAATCAAACTTGAGCACTCTGTACCGCATGTACACACTCAAAATGGACTTGCGGAGGCATTGATTAAAAGGATTAAATTCATTGTCAGACCACTCCTTCAGGGTTGTAATTTACCAATTACATGTTGGGGACACGCGGTGTTACACGCCGCTAATCTCATAAACTTTCGACCATCGGCCTACAACATCCACTCTCCTATCCAACTTGCGCAAGGGTCGGCACCGAAAATTTCCCACCTACGTAGGTTCGGCTGCCAGGTATATGTACCTATACCACCACCCCAACGATCAGCAATGGGACCGCTCCGTAAGTCAGGAATATACGTTGGTTATGAGACTGTGTCCATAATTAGGTTCTTGGACCCCTTGACAGGTGACTGCCACACGGCCCGTTTTGCTGACTGCATTTTTGACGAGGATCTTTTTCCAACTTTGGGGAAAGGTAATCAACCCCTGGATGATAAAAGTTGAGAAATCACGTGGAAAGCCACGGGGTTCCACGCTCATGACCCGCGCACTGTTGAGACTAATAGAGAAGTCCAAAAGATACTAGATTTGCACTCCCTAGTGAATCAACTGTCCGATCATTTTAGTGATTTAAAGACTGTGACAAAGTCGCATGTGCATGCACGCAATGCACCGGAAAGGGTTGAAATACCGAAGAAAAATGATGGTATACCCGCTCCCGCTCCAAGGCCTAAAAGGACGCGGAATCCGGTTTCTCAAATCCCAAGTATCCGGGGACGCCCGAAGAAAAAGGATAAGAGAGATTTATTACAGTCTGCCCCTGTTGAGGGGAGCCAGTTGAGACCTGGCACAAGTACGGATATTTCAGTGCACGAAATTCCGGACTTGAACTTTCCTATATCGGAAATACCTAGTGAAGTTGCGTGCGCACACATCGGAGCGGGAAAGCTAAATGACCTAGCTCCTGGATTGGGAAATCCGGTGGAGCAAGAGGATGTGCCTGATGCACTCCATGACGAAATGGCCATTAACTATGTTAATTCGGGCGAGTCATACAACCGAGCCATGGAAAATGTCGACGTTGATTTTGCCAAGAAAATTGCCTCAATCATAGATCTTGACCCTGAGCCTAACACGCTCGCTGATTGCAAGAGAAGGTCGGATTGGAAAGATTGGCAGAAGGCAATTACTGCTGAATTATTATCGTTAAACAAAATAGAGGTATTTGGACATGTTTGTCTAACTCCTCCCCACATTCGCCCCGTTGGCCATAAGTGGGTTTTTGTTCGAAAGAGAAACGAGAATAATGAAGTAGTAAGGTACAAAGCAAGGCTCGTTGCTCAAGGTTTCACTCAGCGACCAGGTGTCGACTTTGAGGAAACTTACTCCCCAGTCATGGATGGAATTACCTTTAGATACTTGATCTCAATGGCAGTAAACATGGACTTAAAAATGAAACTAATGGATGTTGTCACCGCTTACCTATATGGTAACTTGGATTCGGACATATACATGAAAGTACCAGAAGGTATCCCTGTCCCGAACCAGGATAGAGCAAACAAGAGCTTATACAGTGTTCAGCTTAAGAAGTCATTGTATGGACTAAAACAGTCAGGTAGGATGTGGTATAATCGTTTAAGCGATTTCCTTCATCAGAAGGGCTACGCGAGCAATGAAGATTGCCCATGTGTTTTTATACGGAGATCCCAGGATGGTTTCTGTATTATCTCGGTGTACGTGGACGATTTGAATATAATCGGTACATCTGACGATATTAAAGAAGCGAGTTCCTACCTGATGTCGGAATTCGAGATGAAAGACTTAGGCAAAACCAAGTTCTGCCTGGGTCTGCAACTTGAGCATTCCCCTGCTGGGATTCTAGTTCATCAGTCGGCCTACACCCAGAAGGTGTTGGAACGATTTGGGTTTGAAAAGGCATATCCTTCTAAAACCCTGATGGTCGGAAGATCTTTGCAGCAAGACAAGGACCCGTTCAGGCCTAAAGAAGAGGGGGAGGAAATTCTGGGACCGGAATTTCCCTACTTAAGTGCAGTTGGCGCACTTATGTACCTCGCAAATTGTACACGACCAGATATTGCATTCGCCGTCAATTTGCTTGCAAGGTATAGTTCTGAGCCTACCAAGAGGCATTGGAAAGGCGTTAAGGACATCTTTAGGTACATACAAGGGACAAAGGATCTTGGCTTGTTTTACCAAAAGAACCAAGACCTATCTGTTGTAGGCTATGCAGATGTTGGGTACCTTTCGGACCCGCACACATCCAAGTTACAGACTGGATATGTTTTCCTTTGTGGTGGAACAGCGATTTCCTGGAAATCATCTAAGCAAACTCTTGTGTCAACTTCGACGAACCACTCGGAAATCATAGCATTATATGAAGCATCACGAGAATGTGTATGGCTTCGATGAGTAGTCAGCCACATCCAGATGTCATGTGGACTGAACACCGTACAAACCCCAACAATTATCTATGAAGATAATGCCGCTTGTGTTGCACAAGTCAAGACGGGTTACGTGAAGAGCAATTTTACAAAGTATATAAACCCCAAGTTCTTCTATGCACATGAATTGCAAAAGATGAACGAAGTGAAAGTCTTGCATACTAAGTCATGTGAAAATCTCGTTGATTTGTTCACTAAATCATTGCCAGCATCTTT
Organism: Avena sativa; assembly: GCA_916181665.1. Classification (NCBI taxonomy): domain Eukaryota; kingdom Viridiplantae; phylum Streptophyta; class Magnoliopsida; order Poales; family Poaceae; genus Avena; species Avena sativa. The sequence goes on from OV702293.1 coordinate 424,270,722, forward strand.
TTTCGAGAGATGTGTCCGTGGGATCGGCATGATGAGACCTAGGAAGATGCAAGGTTCAGGGGGAGAATCTTCACAAACTCATCGCTGAAATCTTGATCCCGATGATTGAGTGCTTAACTTTATAGTTAAGTGAATTGTATTATTTTTCCCTTAGTGAGTTTTTATGAAGTTTCTCACATGAGGTTTTTAATGAGGCAATTCGTGCAACATAGCAAGAAGTATACCATGTGCATTTCTCCATATTTTTTCCACTGGGTTTTTCAGAGTTTTAAGCCATGGTTATACAGATAAGATACCCAGGGGGAGTGTTGGAAAACTGGGCCGGTAGAGGCCCACTCGGTGTGGCCTGCTAGGGTTGGCCCATGTGGGTATCCTATCCCCTTAGTCTATAAATAGAGGAGCAATCATTGTACGGAAGTTTACCGAGAGAAAGATCAATAAAGTTTCCCTTTGTTTCCTGTGCCATTTTCTTGTGTAATCTGTGTGTCTTCAACTCTAGTCTTCTTCCTCGGGTGTGGAGCAGCCTCGGGACCGGCCAGCCGGCAGGGGGTGTTCCAACACTCTTCAAGTTAAAATTTCCAATTTGACCTTGTGCAACACATAGACAAACTACTCCCTTCGGCCCATATTAATTGACTCACATTTGTCTAGATTTAGATGAATCTAGACACTATTTAGTATATAGGTTCATTCAAATTTTGACAAATACAAGTCAATTAATATGGCCCGAAGGGAGTACTAATGTTTATCGTTTCTTTTTTCAAACAAAATGGGCAACTACAGTCTCAAAAAGTAGTGATTGTCAAAATGGGCAACTACGGTCTCAAGTAAAAGTAGCTATTGTTCGTCGAACATTTCCTGCCTCTGCAGCATTACAAAGCACACAGAAAAGCGTACTCCCTCCGCGACCCATATTAGTTGACTCCAATTTGGATGTTTTTGTGATAGATACATCCAAATTGGAGTCAACGGAGGGAGTATTAGAATTCACATTGCACAACATGTAACCAGTGTAACTGTAAGAATTAACTCCATTCAGGACAGTTCAGTACAGCAAGCCAAGGCACGTGATGATGTATACAGTACGCAGATCACATCAGAAACAAACTAACAGAATATATATATACTGGACATACTAAACTCTTCACAACATCACGATGATTTTGTTCTGCTGTTTATGTAAGGAAAATATATCTTCAGCCGTTAAAGTGTGTCCTTGTGTTGAAGACAGTTAACCGCAGCAGGATCCACAAGCAGGGAGGGAACCTGGAATTTATGGAGTTGGTTCAGAAATCTCAAATCCACCATCCTGAAGTGGTATAATACAATCTGGAAATTCTAGTTAGGACTTACTCTGATCGTTTGCTCGGAGGTCAGACATTGTGCGAGGACCCCGAGGGCCACCTCCACCCCCACCGCCGCCGCCCCCACCCCCATATGGACCGCCGCCACCCCCACCAGGTCCACCATCCCACTTCTTGCCACCACCATATCCTTTCTTGTAGCTATCTGTCTTCTCGACCTAAAAGATAAGATGCGAGAATTATACTGTGTTTTAACTGATGGAACAAAAGGCCAATGTGGTGATAACAAGATGATTTAAGTAGTTTAGTTCTGATTACTTACGGAGAACATAGTGAGAAAGAACATCCTTATGAAGTTCACAACAGCCTTAAAGAAGTCGGGGATTATGCTTAGCCGCCATATTGTCCGCTTGCCTTTCACAACACCTGAAAGATACGTGAAGAAATGAATGAGATTGATGGTCAGTCGAATGAAACCCTGCAGACATATTGTGCTTACTTACCATAACAAAATATATCAGATAATCGTAGAAAACAAAAACGTCAGAAATGAAACCAGACAAACTCAACAACCATGCAATTCTTTCTACGAAGGAGTGAATAATTCAGCTTTGTGCATGTCCATCATGCAAGTCAGAGTATATATTGTAAATCTTGCAATCTCTCAGGAGCATAGCATGGGAATTTGATGCAACTTGGAGAGGAAATCCTTTTATCATCACAAACAGATTACAAGATTTGTATTGTTTGATGTTTCAGCAACCATAGAACTCACATCTGATAACTTGAACTACAACACACTGAATGCACCAAACTACTACACAAGATGCGTGGGGAGATCAGAAGTTATCAAGTGTCTTCACAATGTCACCTCTATCCGTTTAAAAAAAAACAATGTCACCTCCAGCTTTTCTGTAACAAGGCATGTCTCCATGGCAGACAAATGAAACTACTTCAAACAAAAAATCTGAGAAATATTTCTATGTATGTGTAGCAATCCAAGGAACCATGTATTTTTTAGGAAAAATAAGATATAATTGAGAAACCTAGAAGTGAGCTTGGTAAAGCCTATAAAGGCTTGCACCCTAGGGTTAGACTCAGGTTTTTTTTAGTTAAGAGTTTGTCATAGCTGCACCTTCGTGTACTACATTTGTGCCCAACAAATGTGAAAAGACTGGAACCCAATCTTTCATCTATACTTAATCTATATTCAGAATATTCAGATCGCAAAACATAGTTCTTGCTTGTCCTTCGATTGCATGCAGGGATTAGACCTTTGTGGTCAAGTTGATCATGGCCCAACGATTACATTGGCACAACGTCATTGTACATTGTAGTCAGATCGCCATAGTCGCCTCCACCAAAATCGTGCAATGACATTGTGCCAATTACAATCTGTAAAGCAACTCCAGAGTTGTTATAGATCAATCTGATCACGAAGGTCTAATACTTATAAGCAATCAAGAACCAAGCAAGAACTACGATATACAATCTTTATATAGCTAAAGTTGGCGGCAGAAAAAATTGAAATTTTCTTGCTGGGAGCTATCAAGACGAGGATTTGGATGTGCAGACGCATGAGCTAATTGGCAAGTGCCTCGCGCCCACTGTGCTGACTATCTACACAAACATGTTGGTGATATGACCTGCGTGAGAAAATCCTAGGGTGTGGTGGCGAGACCTGTCAATGAAACATCTTCTTCATCAGCGGTTTTGCTACCAACCAGGACAAGAACAGGGTTTTGGAGGGGTGACATTGAATGTAGGAAGACAATTGGTGCTACTTCAAGATCCTAACCGAGACCGACGACCAATGGATATAAGGTTTGATGACAGCTTACTATTTCTCACGCAAATTTCATTTGAACTACTTGATAATACGCCGAAACATTCATACAGTGATAGTGAAGGACTGTTCATTAGGTTAAGACCCCTAGTTCAGCATAAATCCTTGGGCGATCTTTCAATTCGATGGCTGGGTTATCCCTTGCACATGTCAAAACAGACACAGAATGTGACAGGGAATCCACAAGATGATAACGCACCCATTCAGAACTTTGCAACAGACAAAAAGAAAAATACTGACCGAAGATAATATGTAACACAACCTTCTCGGGTCTCCAATTTACACTTAGTCGATATCCTTCAGATCAGCAATGCACTAGCTGCTGATGCCTTTTCTAGAACACTGGAACCTACCAGCCTGATCTAGTCGTCCCTCTGGCGTCAGAAAAATCTACTCGACTACGTTGGCATAACTAATACTGAAATATGACCACGGGAATTATCAAGCTTGAAATATCGACGAACCGGGCAGGCGAGCGAACTCAAAGAGCACGAAGTCGCAGATCAAATTTCCACGGCTGATAGAGAGCACGAACAGATCTTACACAAAATCATGAGGATCGGAAAACCGGATTACCTCTCTCGACGTAAGCCATGGTTGCGCTCGCGCCAGCCGGATCGCCCTTGCCTCCCTCCGCAACGGAATTTAGGGTCGGATTTTGACTCGGGGGAGAAGCGATGAGAAGGGGGGAGCCCGAACAGAGAAGGGGATTCAGGAAGCTTCCTCTTCCTTCCGCGTGGGGAAACCGACGATGGTCTCGAGGGTTGCGGGGCTTGAGACGTTTATTGGCTGTTGGCCCGTGGACCCGAAGATTAGGGTGGGCCTGTGGGGCCACATGTCTGCGTGTCAGCAGGTACCGTGTCGGATAAGGGAGAACCACGTCACTCTGTGCTTTCTGAGCCATTCGATCGACGATACGAGGCTGAAAATGAGTACCATTATGTATTTTGTTGTGACTTGTGAGTACTAGTTTTCCTTTTTTTTTTAATTCCACCTATGTAATAATCATGAATCTATTGATTTTTCTCTTTAATTAAAACTTATTTTTACTTACTGCATTTTTTATTTGGATATAGGGGGTTTAGTCTTTATTTCACAAATTTCACAAACAGGTATAGCGGATCATGTATCCATGTATACAGTATACATAGATATATCGAAAAGGGACTTACATTTGAGATCTTTCTATAGATTAGTAGAGCTTTTTATATGGCTATGTTCTATTTGTAGGAGTAAGATAGGGATTAGGCTGTGGAGAGATGGCTAAGTGGTTGATAGCTCCGGTGAAAACACAGTTATACTAAAAAAATAGTTATTTGGATATCTAGCGAAGACTACACTCACTAGTGCGAGTTATTGATCATCTATAAAAAATAGTTTTATATGAGATAGAAATTCCTCGAACCAGGCTTTCGGCTAGCTATATAAATATAACAACCGTTTAAAACCGCTGCTGGGTAAGACAACACAATACCCAAAAGACAAAAAAAATTAAAAAAAGAAAAGAAGAGAAAACAAAGCCGATAAAAATGGCTTGACGAAAACAAGGATGACCCGCAACCGCTGCGCCCTCCGAAAGATTACCACCACGCTCCTAGCGCTCCGAAGCGTCGCGTACCAAGCAGCACGTCCAAGAAGTAAAGCGACGACAATGACGCTGCTTCCCAGACTGGTCCTAGGGTTTCCCCGATACGCTACGGAAGGTGGGAAGAGATACACCTGATGCCCCTTTAGGAAGGACGACGACACTCGCAGGCGTCACCGCGTCGGTGTCTAGACGATAAGGATTTCTCCCGACCTCTCAAAAAACCACACTCCTGAACACTTCGAATTGCTCCACCATGCAGGTCGCCCACCAGCACACGCCACCACGATCTTGCAGTCACCCACGCCGTCTAGTGTGAGACTAGTACGATCGAAAGGGAGGAACTTCGGCGGGAGTCGGTGGTATAGTCACACGCGACAGGGGACTACCTCCATTGCAGGAGGCCGATAGCCGACCGGATGTAGCAGCAGGGGCAAACCAGGCTCTCACTAGCCCGACCTCGCCCAAGAGGGCTCGTGAACCCTCGTCGTCACACTGCAACAAGGGTGTTACCGTCACCGCCAACCCGAGATTCAGTTCCTACTTCTCCCTCCACTAGTGAATCCGCTGCCACCGCAGATCCTCGCCGCCAAGCAGTGATACGTCGTAAACGTATCTATAATTTTTTATGCCCCATGCTTGTTTTGTATCAGTTGTCTTATGTTTTGTCTACACTTTGAGGTATTTTTATACACTTTCTGGAACTAACCTATTGACAAGATGCCACAGTGCCAGTTGCATATTTTTTGCTGTTTTTGGTTTCAGAAAGCTAAAAAAATGAATATTCTCAGAATTGGACGGAACAAAAGCCAAAGTTCATATTTTTTCCTGAACGATACGGAAAATCAAAGACGAGACGAAGGAGGACACCAGGGTGACCACACCCTAGGGTGGCGCGAGCCCACCCTAGCCACGCCACCAGGGGGTGTGGCCCCCCTGGCCCTCCATCGACCTTGCCTCCTTCGCCTATAATAAGCCCCCGACTCAAAAACCCTAAATCATCCATCATACATCCACGAAAAGTTCCGCTGCGCCGCCGCCACCAAAGGGGAGATTCGGGGGATAGAAAGTCTCTGTTCCGGCACTCTGCTGGGATGGGGAAGTGCCTCTCCATCGATCTCCACCACCATCTCCATCGCCGTTGTTGATTCCCATGATGAGGAGGGAGTAGTTCTTCCTCAAGGCTAAGGGCTCTACCGGTAGCTATGTGTGCATCTCTCTCTATGCGTGATCATATTGTGATCATGAGCTTTGTAATCAAGTAGATCTACTATGTTACTCAACTGCTTTAATAGATCTCCGGCTCTCCCCACGTGTGTGAAAGTGATAACGTGCACGTCGTGGTGGAACTTAGGGTAGAGGTTGCATAAATACTCAATTGCTTTAATAGATCTATGCTTTTCCCCACGTGTGTGAAAGTGATAGCGTGCATGCCATGTGTGGCACTTAAGCTAGGTTATATGTATATTTATCATGAGTTATATTTGGAGTTGAATGTCTTTATGAAATTGTGGTGTTTGTTGGAACCATCTAGCGCTCAAGGTGACAGTGTGGGGTTAACTAGATGGGGAAGGCGGACTTTGAGGAGTGTTGTTATAGCCATACCATGGATTAGAGTGTCCAACCGGAGAGTAGTTCAGGGTAGTATCATAAAGAGAATATATTTATTGAGAGTGTTCACTAGTGAAAGTATGATCTCTAGGCCTTGTTTCTAAACATTGAAACACTGTTTACAACTAGACCTATTGCATGTTTGCTTGGTTCCATCTTTTCGCCTTTAGTATTTTCCTCCCTGTTAGAAGCTCTTTTCTGACACCGTTACCACTTATAATCATCCATATCACTTATATTTCAGTATCTCTTCGCCGAACTAGTGCACCTATACACCTGACAAGTGTATTGGGTGTGCTGGGGACACAAAAGACTTCTTGTATCTTGATTGCAGGGTTGCTTGAGAGGGATACCTTTGACCACTTCCTCCCTGAGTTTGATAAACCTTGGGTAATCCACTTAAGGGAAACTTGTTGTTGTTCTACAAACCTTTGCACTTGGAGGCCCAACAACTGTCTACAAGAATAGAAGTGCGTAGACATCAAGCAGCAGCGTCATTGCCACCCAGTTCAACCGGACTTGCCGGACCGCCACCGGTCTGAGGCACACCCCTGGGTTAGCAGGGCCATACACCACCTTGACGAGCAACAACTCAGGCCAAGATGACCAAAAATAGGCAGCACAAAGGAGCAGACGGCCAACGCCCCCAGCAAACACGGCCCCTCCATGTCGCCGGCGAGGCACGCCTGACAGAACCCGCCATGGTCTGCCCGGCAGGAACCAACCCTGGGCCCGCCTAGCCCGGGGTTGTTCCCTAGCCACTCTCGATCAGGAGAGGAGCACCTGGCCACCCTCGCGGTAGCCCAGGCATGGGCCATCCAAGGCCTGTCAAGCCCAGATCAGGCCCATCCTGGCCTAGATCTGGATGACCGAGCCCCGCCGACCGTCGCTCACTCCGGCCTCTGCGCCAGCCCTTCGGCCATCCCCACCGTGCTCTGCCACAGTGGGAGTACACCCCCGCCACCAAGACCGAACGACCCCAGGGCTCAACGCCACCGGCCGCTGCCACCACCGAGTAGAGCTCGGTCCATGTCGGCGGCGGCACGCACCCCGTGGCAGCGACGAGGGAGGGGAAGGGGAGAGGCCCGGTGGCGGGGACCTAGGGTTCCACCCAGTCGCCGCGCGAGGGCGACGCGGGAGGGGAGAGGTTTTTTCCTATGAGATAGAAATTCTACTTACAAGATTGACATCTTGTTGAAAACAACTTGTGTTAAGACTCCCACACACACCGATATACAATGATCTATTATATGAGGTCCTTAGCACACTACAACTCAATGTACTACTCTAAAAAAACTTAGTGCACTACTCTCTCAAAACTATCACTCCCTCCTAACCCACCAAACTCAATTGATCCCAATTCATCAAGGATTTGATCTATAAGCCCCTACACCAGAAATTTTCTATTTAGATTATGAAATACTTCGTCAAAACCTCTAGCTGATTATGATTACTAGTGTATCAAAGCTCCTATTGTCCTTTTTATGAAGTTGGATCTAGACGTGAGCCACCAGTCCTGTAGATTATCATTTATACTTAGGGCGGGTAAATGGGGGGCATTAAGAGTAGACGCTAGCCAATATTTTCCAATTGTACCGGTCGATCTTAGATTGATCTCGCGATTTTCTGGAGCGTCGACGCAAACTTAAACGCTGGCGCTTGGGATTCTTTCTATTTTTTGGGAGGGAGCAATTTTAGTGTTGTGGGTCTCTGAGAGGTCGCTAGATTAGCGGCCAGTATTAGCGCTCTGCGTTGCCAGACTCGACGCTTAGCTAACGATAGGATTTCAATGTATTTATTTTGGCTCGCTTTAGCGGCTAGACAAGTGTCGTGGAAATGACCACGACAGATGTTGCGATTGGTAGTGAGTAGTAGAACGAGGGGCAAGGGCGGCCAGCCATCTGCGGTGCAAGATGAGGGCAAAGACACAGGATTTTACCCAGGTTCTCCCCCCAGAGGGTAAATACCTACTCCTGCTAGATTGTATTGATGAGAGATTACAGAGGGCGAGCTCGACGGCTAGGAGGCGATTCGATGGGGTGTATGATGGAACGTATGTGCTATGCGTGCCCTCAAGAGGTTTATATAGTCACCTCCCTAGGGTTTATAGATCTACAACCGAGTTGGATAAGCACTCGGAGGTTCTTGACCTAATCTGACTGGGCCTAGCTATGCTTCTGGGCCTTCAGCTTCTAGTCACGGGGCTTGCTCTTGGGCCATGGTCCAGTCACTGTCCTGCAGGCCCACTCGCTGAGAGTATAATCAAGTAGGAAACGTCCTGTGGGTATACCCCACTCGATATATCCCTATCAGTAGTCCCCGAGGTCATCGTTGATTCGTCGCAGGTGTTCTTTGGCAATCGAAGTATTCAGGTCCAATTTGGATGCCCAGTAGAATCAGCGGTGGACTCCTCCAATGAGATAAAGAATCTTCAACATGCATCGTCAGTCGCAATAACGGCGACCAGTCGAATCACGACTATGGCGAATGGGTCGGCGAGTCGAGTAGAGGAAGTTGGACCGCCAGCTTGGTCAAACTAGTGGTTGGGTAATCCAACGGTAATATCGGCGTAATCACCACGCGGTAACGTCTCCCTCGAATTTGGCGGGAGACAACCGCTATATAAAGAGAGTGACGGGTGAATTGCGAGTACTTCTCACTTTTCCTCCGACTCCACGCGCCCTTCAGACTCCCATTCCTCCAGAGCCCTCACAGCGATCCAGCGAGCCCAGATCCAGGACCCAATGGCGCCTCCAAAGCAGTTGTGGGGGAAATCCAACAGTTCCAGGGTGACGCTAAAATACTTTGAAGACACGGGAATTGTTTGCGCCAGGAGATAGTGAATTCCTGTGGCCGGGAAGGTGGAGCCAGATCCACCCGCCAGCGAATTCATCTGCTTCACCAGCCATCTCGAGAGGGGGCTTGGCTTCCCCACCTCGCCCTTCTTCCGTCGGTTCTGCGCATACTACTGCATCTAGTAGTCGGATCTAGGGCCACATAGCATCGAGCAGCTCGCCATTTTCGTGGCGTTCTGCGAGTGTTATTTGGGCTGCCGCTCGTATTTTCCCCTGTGGTAGGAGCTGTTCCATGGGAGGATTGGTCGCGAAGGGGCAGGCGGCCCAATGCTGGCAGTGGGCGGCCTCACCTTCCAACTAAAGTCGAAGGCCTCCTTCCTTGACCTCATGATGCCGAAGAAAGCGTCAAGCGAGTGGAAGAAGCATTGGTTCTACGTCAGCGAGTTGACACTGGATGGCGAGGTGTCTCTCCCGGAGTACTCTGCTGAGCGAACCGAACCACACCGGCTCCAGGTCACCAAGCTCCCATATGATCAGCGGATGGTCGTAGATGAGATGTTGACGAAGATTCGCTAGCTGAAGAAGGATGGGTTAGAGACCATCAATTTATACAATTGTTGGCTCGGGCGACGATTGGTGCCCTTGGCCAGCCGTGCTCACTGGATGTACGAGTACACTGGTAAGGACGATGAGACCAAGGCCTGCAGCGTCGAATGGAAGGTTGACGACTACGCCTCCGCATTGAGGAAGATCACCAACTGGAGTACCTTGACTCGAAGGCCGGGATCGCCCCATACACTGCGAAGCGCAAGGTGCCATCGGTAAGCCTGCTTTTCCTTGTTTATTGTCGCAGTCGTAGAAATGCAGTCGCGGTCTACTAATCATGTGTTGTTGGTTCAGCTGTTTCAAAATGTGGAGTGCTGGCTTCTCCCGCCAACGACGAAAGCTCGGACGAGGCCTTGGGGGACGAGAGTGAGTCCTCCCCCGACAAGGAGAACGATGGAGAAGATGACTATGATGACAAGGCCGTGGAGGTCATCGCACCTGCGGTTTGGAAAACTCACGGGCAGCAGCAACGCGAGCTCGAGGCCAGCAAGAGCCTCGAGGGTCACGATGGGGGCGAGGGCGAAGCCCACGAACATAGCTCACGGCGTGTGGCGACACCATCGAATAAGAAGAAGAAGGAGGTGCTCAGGGCGGTATCGCCGCCTCGGTCAGCGACTAGCTCCGAAGCGACTAGCACGGCCAATGATGCTGGGGCCGAAGCGTCGGCGAAGTCGCCCGAGGCGGCCAGTGCAACTGTGGTGGAAGGCGAGGTGCCGCTGGTGTCGCTTCCACCATCGTTCTTAGCAGTCACGGGCCTCAGGGTTGCTCCAACCACAGAGGCGTTGCCATCGAGGGGGCACCCGCGTCGACCGGAGGGTAACTACCTGCTGATACGTCGGAAACATATCTATAATTTTTTATGCTCCATGCTTGTTTAGTATCTACTTTTATTTACTTGTCTACACTTTAGGGTGCTTTTTACATGTTTTCTGGTACTAACCTACTAACAAGTTGCAACAGTGCCAGATGCCTATTTTCTGTTGTTTTTGGTTTCACAAAAGTTAGTCAAGAAATATTCTGGGTATTGGACGGGACAAACGTCAAAGTCAATTACTTTCCGTGGGGAACAAGAAGACCAGAGGGGAGCCAGAGGGGGCAGCCAGGGGGCCAGACCCACCCTAGGCACGGGTAGGCCCTAGCCCGTGTCTGGCTAGGATTTGGCTACCCTGACCGCCTCCTCGGCCTCCCCCTTCGACTATAAGAAGCCCCTGATGCAGAAACCCTGAGTACCTGATCAGATATCCACGAAACCGTCTGTAGCCGCCGCCACCATCGTCCCTAGATCGAGGGGATCTAAAGTTCTTCCCGGCACCCTACCGGAGGGGAGATCATCCCGTAGGCCTTCTCTCCGGTATGATGCGTGAGTAGTTCCACCTTGGACTATAGGTCCATGTAGTAGCTAGATGGTTGTATCTCCTCCTTTGTGCTTTCATGTATAGATCTTGTAAGCTCCGTTCATGATCAAGATATAATCTATTTGTAATCATGCATGTTGTGTTTGCGGGGATACGATGGATATTGAGATTATTATGTTGGTTTGATTAATGGTTTTGTCTTTATGATTCTATCATGTCTGTGCTGTTTGTGATCTTGCATGCTCTCTGTTGTTAGTAGCTATCTTGACCAAGTAGTTGCTAGTGACTCCAAGAGGGGATATTTATGCTCGATAGTGGGTTCATGCCTCTAGTTTCCAAGGGAAGTGAAAATAATCTCTTCGATTGTAGATGTGCTGTTTATACTAGGGAGAAAACAACGGTCTCTTGTTCATGGAACATGTGGGCTGTTTACCTTACACACTTTGCTTAAAGCTGTTGTTCGTTGCTTGCAACTTAATACTGGAGGGGGTTCGGATGATAACCTGAAGGTGGACTTCTAGTCATAGATGAAGTTGGATGGTGGTCTATGTATCTTGTTGTATTGCCCAATAGAATCTCATAGGATCTTTCTGACTAGTAATTGCATTGTTATGCCTTGCTCAGTTCCTATCAATTGCCCTGCTGTAATTTGTTTACCCTTCATGCCATGTTGTTTATCTAAGGAGAGCACCTCTAGTGAACTATGGACCCCGGTCCAATCTTTTCCATCAATACATCCTCCACTGTTACTTGTTTACTTGCTACAAACCATTACCTTCCACACCATACGTTAAATCCTTTGTTACAAGAAACTAGTGAGCTTGACAACCTCACTGATTCGTTGGGGCAAAGTCTTGAGTTTGTGTTGTGCAGGTCTCCGTGTTGCTTGCAACACCTGTGTGATGTTTCCTTCCTCCTTCTGGTTTGATAACCTCGGTCTCTACTGAGGGAAGACTTGCTGTTGTGCTCCTTCACACCTTGCTCTTGGGGTTTCCAACGAAGCGCTCCTACATCAACTTAGGCGCCATCAACAAGTTTTCTGGCGCCGTTGTCGGGGAGGCTAAGGACGTCTTCACAAGGGTAGTCCTTCACTTCCTTTCTCTTTACTTTGTTTTTAGTTTGCTTTGTTTTTATTTTGCTTGGTTTTGTTTGCCTCTTTCCAAAAAACCCAAAAAATTAGTCTAGTTTGGTTTGCTTTCTTTATTCAAAAACACAAAAAAATTAGTTCATGCCCTAGTTGCCACCTTGCTCTAGCTCACCATGTTGCTCCCCAAGTTCACCCAGAAAGATCTTGCAATAGGTAGTGGCTTCATAATTGAGAAAGATAATATTGAAGAATTCTTTAATTATGTTAGCAAGCATGAGGATATTAAGGATAAATCTATAGCAGAGCTTGCTCCTAATTATGAGATTACTTCAGCTTCTTTAGTTAATATGTTGGAGGCTAGATTTGTTAGCCTTAATCCCTTTACACAGTACCTGTTCCTAAAACTAAAAGAAGAAAATAATGCTGAAAAGCAGGAATTCATCCTTGAAACTTTATTTAATGAATTCCATGATGTTGCTAGGGAAGCCAAAAAGGTCTTTTAGTGTTTCAATATGCTAGGCTCAAGTGTAGATGTTGTGGGTACTTCTGATAAACTAAGCCTAAAGAAGAATTTAAGATACCCATACCCTTTAAACTTGTTGGAATGCATGAAGCCTTTGAAAAGATATTTGATTGGATTGCTCCTGAAAATCTTTTTGATGAAAGTAGTAAACCAAAGAGAGATGAGAAGGGATACTCCAAAACCCATTTGGATGAGATACCTTTCATAGTTGAAGACTTTGCAAGTATGGATATTAATGCTTCCTCATTTGAAAATACTTGATTCTTCTTGCTTCTTGTGCCTAACTTAAAGGCGTTAAAGAAAAGTACTTGTTGGGAGATAACCCAAGAGTTTCCTTGAGTATTGGAAGTTATTGCTTCAGTAATTACCTCTCCTTATCCTTTTGTTTGCTTTTGTGCCAAGAATAACCTCTAATGAGAAGGAAGTAAGATTTGGGGAGTTGCTGTCGCAAAACAGATTTCTGTCCTCACCATAAAAATTCGTGAGTAGTTTCTGTAACTCGGATTGAGATCAAAATTTACGAATAAATGCCCTAGTATGTTAGATAACTTTTGTTAGTTCAACACTTTTTGATTTGATCAACATAAGATTTCATAAAAAATCGGTTTCTACCTGCTGGTCTGTTTTGACAGATTTCTGCCGTTATTTGCATTTGCTCCTTAATGATTCCTTTTTGAGTTCTTTTTGGTAAATTGAGCTTTTTGAAGGACTTACTACAGTAGCTTGTGTTTTAGTGAAAATTCTTGCTGTTCCAATGCTTTGCCAAGTGGTCTAATATCTTTTGAATAAACTAATGTTGCTAATGAAGATTGTGTGAAGTGTTGTATGAAGGAAAAATTTCAAGTGAAGAGAGAGAATGATGCAATGAGATGAAGAATGGACAAAAGCTCAAGCTTGGGGATGCCACCATGGTGTCACCCCAACAAATATCCAAGAGGTACATGCGTCAAAGCTTGGGGATGCCCAAGGCATCCCCTTCTTTATCAATAAAAAACTCAGGTCTGTCTAGACACTTCGTTTTTATTGTTTCGTGCACAGTTCTGTTGTTCTGGGAGCGTCTTAGTTTTCGTTTGATTTGCTTAGGTTGTTTAGTTTGCTTGAATAAAGTAAGTTTGGACCCCCGTTCTCGCCGTGTTGTTTTGCAAATAAGTTTGCTTGGTGTTGGAAAGGAGTAGTAAGTTCTTGCTTGAAGTGCAAGAGGAGCTTGCATTGACTGTGACTTAGACTTTAGCATGACATGCTAGGTGTTGTTTTAGCATTATGCTTAGTGATTATTTCTGTAGCATGTCTTGTTCCAAACAATTGGGATTGCTTAGTGTGCCTTGAAGAAGTTATGCGTTGTTTTAGCATGCAAAAGCATAGTATTGTGGTATTCTCCTTTGATGCTTTGCTTGGGTTGACTTGGCACATTCTTACACCATGTTATGACTATGACAAGTCACCATTAGCCTCTATGATCATTTAGTCCTTGACTTGTAGTACCACTATTTGCTTTGATTAGTATGCTTTGTTGCATTGCATGAGTATGGCCATTATGCTCTCTTAGTTGGTTTCTCCCAGTCTTTTGCTAGCCTCCACTTGTATGAGTAAGTTATACTCATGCTTACAACTCCCAAGAAACCAAGTTATTCCAAAGTGTCCACTATAAACTCCTATGCATGGTCTGTTACACCATTCCAAGTATATTCTTGTTTTCAACTATCTTCCAATTAAAAACTATTTTGTTATGTGAAAACTTAGTGATTAAAGCCCTCGCGAACTTGATGGCACATATTATTCTTTGCCCCTAATAAACTTGAACCATTATGACAACTTTGTTGTATATGCTTGCACTTATAAGTTGGAATTAGTAGAACCTTGCTGTCACGGGGAACGTGTTCAACATTGCACTTGTACTTTTGTACTCAGTTGATATCATGCTCTTTTGTCTATGGATGTCACCGGTGTGAAATGAAGTGGGAACTTTTAAGTCCATGGAGTTTGTATTCTGTGTTAGATAAATGCCTGGGCCGCTAACCTAAGCCATGCCTAATCACGGTGGAAACTTGCAGCATCACCATAATGAGCTATCTATGAAGCATCCTCAATAAAAAGCTATGCATATGGTAAATAAAAAGATTGCTGAGATGCTCATTGTCTGCTTGCCTTGTCATTTTGGTTATGGGAAAGGTCCTATACCATGTGCAAGGGGTACCCCGTTGGCGGTTCTCAATGATATGCAAATACTTATAGTGACAAGAACTTGCCTGGGCCCAAAGTTGATTATCCATGAGGTGTGGCCCTCATATTCAAGGGACTTGAGATTGCCAACTTATACTTCGTCAAGCATATACTCCAGCTTTGCCACTTTAACCTTAACCACTTCAAGATGCTTATGATAGGGGCAATGAGGGCTGAAAGCTAACAAGTACCATAATTTTTGGAAGCTCTTTTTGAAACTTGTGATCCCTTCTTCCTTTACAAAAAGGCCTTTCTTCCACCATTATTTGAGTCTCCACCTTCTACCTTTAGGCACCATTAAGAGAGCATAGTTGTCATTCTGTGTGCAGTGTTCCAAAGCTTATTAATTGATGCATATTGTGATATTACTTGTTCTTGTGCTATTTGTTTCTAGTCACCCTTGTGAACTTTGAAGGTGTCCTATGCATCTTTTTGCTACTCTATGAGGGACAAGCTGATTACCACTATGCTATGTTTTCTGTATGTGAAACAAACAAACGTTTTTCAATGCATGTTATTTATGATCTTTGATTGTAGCTTGCCTTGTTGCATGCATAGTTACTATGTCCTATTGTTAGAACTCCATCCTTTCATGCACATGTTTAGAGTTCTTTGATCCCAGCTTTCAATGCTTGCAAATAGTTGGATCTTTATTGTGAGGGTGCATGTTCACCTCAAAAATTATTCTGTTTATCACTTACCTACTCGAGGACGAGCAGGAGTTAAGCTTGGGGATGTTGATACGTCAGAAACGTATCTATAATTTTTGATGCTCTATGCTTGTTTAGTATCTACTTTGCTTTACTTGTCTACACTTTGAGGTGCTTTTTACATGTTTTCTGGTACTAACCTACTAACAAGTTGCAACAGTGCCAGATGCTTGTTTTCTGCTGTTTTTGGTTTCATAAAAGTTAGTAAAGAAATATTCTCGGAATTGGACAGAAAAAACGTCAAAGTCGGAGAAGATTGGTCACCCTTCGGTGGCCAAGGTTCCAGTAGGCGCCTCAGAGGCGGAGGCTGATCCCTCGAAGAAGAGGAAGGGCGACGACACCGAGGTGCCCGCTGAGGGTGTGAAGAAGATGAAAGGCGACAAAGTCATCGTAATCTCGGACGAGCTGATCGACGCACCAAGTGTAGATCCGACTGGAGCGGATGCGACCGTGAAGGCCATCGTGGACGCGGGGTCGCAGCAGGTGGAACCTGCGGTGCTAGTTGGAGCATCAGGCCCCACGACGAGTGCTGCGGGAGCGGCGGTGTCAACCTTCCCTCGCTTCATGGCGAGGGCCTCTGCTGCGAGTGTCTCGGTACAATCGGCCCAAGCGCCCGATGTTTTGGGCTCGAAGGTTGAGCAGCGTCGCGGGCGCACGCCTCTTGTGCTGCCGTCGGTGGACGCAATCGAGCTGCACAGTATGCTAGGTGTGGCTATTCAGGTATGTCCGGTCCTCGAGGATCTGGTCGCTGAATTTCAGCGGGCAGATTCTTTTTTTTTTGCTATCCATTCCCTGATTGGCTAGTCGTTGAATTTCAGCGGCTAGGCACTTAGGAAATTCTTCGATGTCCAGTCCCCGAGTGGCTAGTCGCTGAATTTCAGCGGCTAGGTGACATGGTTATACCCTACGGGTACACGATATTAGTATACCTGGTCCAGCCCATGGAAGTCCCACAAGAACATATGCGTCCTGTGGAGACTTTCGGGTGGCCCAAGCCCATGACGCCTTCGGATCCTTGGAGAGCAAGACTAGAGTAGATACAATTTCAAAGGGGCAAACCCTAATCTATAACCGACTCGACCTATGCCAAGTACTTGCCTATCTATATAAAGGCTAGGAGGGCACGACAAGGAGGGCCGACCTCAACTCACCACATACGCACCTCACGCCAGATTGCATCTGCGCACCCCTGTAATCTTCGGTTCTGCCGTAATCAAGAGTAGACAAGCAGGAGTAGGGTTTTCCCTCAGGGGGCCTGAACCTGGGTAAACTTCGTGTCCCCGTGTTGCTTGTTTGCTAACCGTTCCGCGATCTCCAACATCCCCATCTTCTCCAAAACCCAAGCCCATAACAATGGGCATTGACGAGATCGAACCTCGTCAATTGGCGCCGTCCGTGGGGACTAGGGGCGCTGATTGTGCGATCATGACGGTACCAACCAAAGCGATCTACAACTCCTCGGCAAGGGAGAGCCACCTCCTCTTCGGCGCTTTCGACTTCACCGCCCACTCGCCAGCCACCATGAGGGATTTCGAGCCCGTAGGCGATGGACTCGAAATTTTGTTCGGAAGCTTCTGCTTCCAGGTGGGGCAAACCGGCACACTCCGCCTCCTAGAGCGAGTGCCGCTACCATCCAGAGTGGGCCCCGCACCCCAGCGTGTTACGCACGTCGGCTCTGACAGTTGTGTCATACGACAGCAACCGTTGCAACTCAGATCTGTGTGGCCCTCCATCAGACGAAGGAACCTACGGTTCCGGATTTGAAAGCTACGGCAGCAGCGATCCAATCCGCGAGCGCTATCAGTGCGTCGTGGTCATCCAAAGCGAGGTGGAACAACCATCAGGTTCGGGTGCCCACCTATCGCCACCCAATCCACCACCCAACCCGTAGGCTAGGAACGGAGGAAACAGGGGGCATCCGCCCCTCCAGCCAACGAACGAGACGCTAACGCCTACCAGAAGATCAACCTTAACGAGGACGGATGGCACCAGGCACGCGAAGCCATGGCAGGCAATAGGATCTTACCTGTGAACGCTTCACGGTATCTGCTGATGGTATACCACCTGCTCCTCATCGGCGAGCATAACCGACAGGTGAAGATGCAGGAGGACCTCGATAAACGCAAACAGGCGGCCTCGGAGTCCAGCGCACGGCGAGCTGTGCTCTCCGCCGCTGGCGGCTCCAGTTCTCATGGCAACCATGCCAACAAGCATCGCTCTCGCACAGAGCACATGGATCCCACCGCACGTCGCAAGGTCACCAGAACCCTCAACACATCCTTCATGGCGATGGACGCCAACGACGTCGTTACGCCGAAAACACCACAAGCTGCAATCATGGCAGCCACCACTTATCTCACGTCTCATCCGCCTCTGGCGGACGACCCGAAGATGGCCATGCACAAGTCCGCACTAGCCGGACTTGGGCTCATCGGAGCTGCGCTCCACGATGAGGCTCCTGCGGAGCCAAAAAAGAAGGCTACAGTCAGATTCAACCGCAGCCCCACACCCTCATCCGACGAGGACGAGCACGATCTTCCTCGACGTCGCAAAAGCCCAAGGCGTCGCAGCAGCGACTACGAGTCTCGAAGCAATCTTGCTCAGCGCAAGGTCGACAAGGCGTGCGCCAAGCGCGCATGCTCAACCAAATCTGAGGAAGAAGACGCGGAGAGCTGTGCGGAGCCCGATGCTTCAGCAGATCTGTTCGGTGCACATAGATGCCGAAAAATTTCAAGCTCCCTTTGGAGACTCCGAAGTTCAACAGGACACAGGACCCAAAAGCCTGGCTCAGCGACCACCTGTCATCCGTCAAGCTGCACGGTGGTAACAGGAACACCGCCCTGCAATGCCTTCAGCTGCAGCTGACGGGCGCAGCTCGAATCTGGCTCAGCAGACTATCCTTAGGCTCCATCCGAAGCTGGGAGGATCTGGCATACAATTTCATCTGAAACTTCAAGGGCACCAGCAAGAGGCCAGCCTCGATCGAGGAACTACGGGCCTGCACCCAACGAACGGGCGAATCCATTCGCTCGTACATACTACGGTGGTCCAACATCAAGAACTCCGCTGCGCACATCTGCGAGGAGAGGATGACCGACGCCTTCAAGGATGGTGTCAAACGTCCAGACTTCAAGGAGGAACTTGGCGCATCAAACCTAAGACGCTCGACCACCTCATGGATATCGCCAACAGGTGGGCAAATGGCGAAGACTCCCTCCACCGAACACATTCGGATGACGAGGATGCTTACGGTCGTAGGCGCTAACGCCGTAGAAAGCAAAGGTCGCGCGTATACGACGACCATGACAGACCCGACATGGTTGCGGCTGGCTATGCCGACCGTCATAACGACAACGACCGCAGTAGTGGAGGATACCGCGGAGGCAACTTCCGCGACGGAGGACGCCCCACACAGACGTGGCAACGTCGCAACCGTGATGACGATCCCTCGGCATTCGACAAATTGTCGGGCCCTTGCACCATCCACTTCTACATCGACAAGCAGGATGGTAAAAAGAAGGCCAACCACATGCTGAAGGATTGCCGCGAGTTCTAGAAACTCAGCGAAGGCCTCACCTAGATGTGACGCCAGATCGTGAACCCTGGGTTCAGACCCGCACCTGCACCAGGTGATATCGCCCATGGAGCTCCTCCACCACCACCCGTGGGACCTTTGAATCCAGCAATCGCGCTTGCACCAAACAATGGTGCAGGAGGATACCCACAACCAAAAGGAGCCCTGATTATCCAGAAGGGGCGCCCAACAAACAGGGTGCAAAAGAAGATCACCCGCCAAGTTAGCTTGGCTGTGACTGCTCCACCTGCCATCCCTGAGTACCTCAGTGGCTCGGAGTCCTGCATCATGTTTGATCGTTCGGATCACCCCCGCTAGATCCCTCGCCCAGGTCATGCTGCCCTGGTGCTTGAAGCACAGATCGGAGGATTCAAAATGAGAAACGTCTTCATGGACGGCGGCAGCGGCATCAACCTGATGTTCGTCAGCACCCTAGCAGCGATGCGGATCCCGCTGTGCAGCCTGGAACAATCAGATACAACGTTCCACGACATTGTCCTAGGGAAGGGCATATACCCCCCTGGGAAAGATATGGCTCGACGTCATCTTCGGCAAGCCCGAAAACTTCAGGTGCGAGCGGCTGGAGTTCGAAGTTGTGGACTGGACATCACAGTACCACGCCATCCTTGGGCGCGTAGCATTCGCAAGATTCCTGGCAGTGCCGCACTACGCATACCTGCTTCTCAAGAAGCTAGGGCCTAGGGGCGTCATCACGGTCCAGAACAGCTTCACCCGATACGACCACTGCGACAGAGACTTCAACAGAATCTTCCAATCGTTCCGTATGCAAGAGGAGCTCACAAGGCTCCGAGACGTGACAGGCAACGGGGCACCCCCAGTCTCTAGGCAAAACGCACCTGACGTGTCGTTCGACTCCACAGTCAACACGAAAAAGGTGCAGGTCCACCCAACAGACGCCTCCAAGACAACGCTGATCGCCAACGACCTCAGCCCCGCATAGGAAAGCGCGCTCGTTGAATTCCTCCGTGAGCGCTAGGAAATCTTTGCCTGGTGTCCTGTGGACATGCCAGGAGTTTCCAGGGAATTCGCCGAGCATGCACTCAATGTGTTTCTGGACACCAAGCCCGTCAAACAGTCCATCCGACGATTGTCCGAACCATGAGCCAAAGCCTTCGGAGTCAAAGTCAACAGACTGCTCGATGCCTACTTCATCTAGGAGATCAAGGAGAGCGAGTGTCTAGCCAACACTGTGTTGGTCCCTAAAAAGGATACGGACATCCTGCAGATGTGTGTGGACTTCACGTTGCTAAAAAAACATTGTCCCAAGGACCACTTCCCTCTACCGTGGATCGATCAGATCATCAATTCAACTGCAGGTTGCGAGAAACTCTCCTTCCTTGATGTCTACTAAGGCTACAACTAGATTCGCCTAAAGGTCGAAGACCAGGACAAAACGGTGTTCATCACGCTGTTCAGAGTATTCTGCTACAACACCATGCCCTTCGGGCTGAAGAACGCAGGTGCCACGTATCAGAGGTGCATGCAGGCATGCCTGAAAAGCCAGATCGGTCGCAACATCCAGGTCTATGTCGACGACATAGTCATCAAGACCAGGGAGGCCAAGACACTGATCGACGATCTCCGCGAGACGTTCGATAACCTTGATCACTACAAGATCAAGTTGAATCCAGAAAAGTGCGCCTTCGGCGTCCCATCTGGACAATTACTTGGCTACTTCATCTCCCAGTGAGGGATAGAGGCGAACCCGAAGAAAATTCGGGCCATACTGACCATTGAGAAGCCAAAGAACCTCAAAGGTGTCCAGCATCTAGCTGGGCGCATCGCAGCACTAATCAGATTCATCAGCCGCATGGGTGATAAGGCCCTGCCTTTCTACCAGCTGCTATGCAAAGCAGACAAATTCGAGTGGACACCCAAAGCAGATGACGCATTCAAAGATCTGAAGCGGTTGCTCTCCACCTCACCAGTTCTGGTCACGCCAAAGGAACGCGATCCTCTACTGCTATACATTGCAGCCACGCACCAGGTGGTAAGCACCGTACTCGTGGTCGAACGACCCGAAGAAGGCAAGACCCATGGGGTCCAACACCCAATCTACTACCTCGGCGAGGTACTGACCCCAACAAAGAAGATGTACCCTCACTACCAAAAACTCGCCTACGGCGTATTCATGACGGCTCGTAGGCTGAGCCACTACTTCCAGGAGTACCAGATAATGGTTGTTAATGAAGCACAATTGTCCAATATCCTGAACAATCCCGAAGCCATGGGTCGCGTAGCCCTATGGGTCATCGAGATATCCCCTCTAGACATAGTCTACGAGCAGCGCAAGGCGATCAAATCTCGGGTCCTCCCTGACTTCATAGTTCACTGGATGGAGCTCTAGCTGCCAGACACCCCGAACATGACGCAGTCATGGACGATACACTTCGACGGCTCCAAGCGCGAGGCTGGAGCAAGAGCTGGCGTCATACTGACGTCCCCGCAAGGTGACAAGATGAAATACGTCCTTTGGATGAAATTTCACGCCTCCAACAACGAGGCCGAATACGAGGCCCTCATCCACAACATGAGGATGGCCAAGATCTGCAGCGCAACGTGCCTAGTCATCTATGGTGACTCGAACCTCGTCGTCCAGCAGACAATGAACGAGAGCGACGCCCACGTCGCCAACATGATCGCGTACCGTGCACTCTACAACTCACTTGAACGAGACTTCGACGGCTACGAGCTTCGCCACGTAGGAAGGGAAAGCAACGAGGAGGCCGATAGACTCGCCAACATCGGCTCCACTTGCGCACGGGTGCCACTAGGCGTGTTCCTCGAACAAATTTGTGTACCCTCTATCAAAATAAAATTCCCCAAGGGATCACCCAAAGAAGCGGAGCACTCGGGGGCTACGCTACCCAAAGGACCCGAAAAGCTCGACACCGAGGTCGAACTGGTCAGCCTGATGCAGGTCATGGCAATCGAAGAAACATGGGCGCAGCCATACCTTCGGTACCTGATAAATAGAGAACTGCCTGATGACCCGACGGACGCCCGACGCATATCTCGTCGGTTCAAGGCCTTCACCATAATCAATGGCGAGCTGTACAAGCGCAGTATTTCAGGTGTACTCCAAAGGTGCATCACCATCGGTGACGCCAAAGCTTTACGAGCTGGATTCTACTTGCTAACGGCCATGAACGATGCCAAGGACATCGTCCAAAGGTGCAACGGCTGCCAAAGGTTTGCGGACAAACCACACGCACCAGGGTCAGAGCTTAGGCACATACCCTTGGCCTGGCCCTTCACCCAATGGGGCTTCGACATGATTGGAAAACTGCCCAAATCTTCAAAAGGAGGCCACGTCTACCTCCTGGTCGCTGTCGACAAATTCACCAAGTGGATTGAGGCCATATGTGTCACCAACCAAAAGGGCAAAACAGCCGTCAAGTTCTTTGAGTCCATAGTCTACAGGTTCGGCGTGCCTCACGGCATCATCACGGACAACGGATCGAACTTCATCTCCAAAGAATTCCAGGACTTCTGCGAAGGCCTTGGCATCAACATATCATACTCCTCTATGGCGCACCCGCAGACCAACAAGCAGGTCGAAAAGGCCAACGGTCTCGTAGGCGGTGGCATCAAGAAACGCCTGCTCAGCCCACTCGAATGAATTGCGGGAGCCTGGGCAGAAGAGCTACCCTCCGTCCTCTGGAGCTTGCGTACAATGCCAAACAGCTCAACTGGCTACACACGATTCTTCATGGTGCACGGAGCCAAAGCCGTGCTACCCGCAGAAGTACTCCATAAGGCCCCACGTGTCGTCTCTTATAGCGAAGCCAAATCATCGGCCGCACTCGAAGACGTCGTCGACACAATCGACGAGGCATGCGACATTGCCGCAGCTCGCTCAGTGGTCTACCAACAAAGCCTTCGCAATTACCACATCCGCCGGCTGCGCCCAAGGTCCTTCGTCGAAGGAGACCTCGTCCTACGACTCAAGCAATAGCGGCCGAAAAAGCTCGAGTCACCCTGGGAAGGACCCTATATCGTCACCGAAGTCATCCCAGGTGGCGCCTACCGCCTCAAGGACCTCAAGTCAGGAGTTGCATACTCCAACCCATGGAACGTCGCACAACTACGACGCTTCTACCCCTAGCTATCTCTTTATTTGCAATAAGGCTACTCAGCCAAGGCTACTCAGCTGAATAATGTACCTCCTTGTTATGATATGAATAAAAGCTAAGTACCTAGTCCGAAAAATCCTTTTACCTCGCATTACTTTTGCCATAACACATTCGGGGGCTACGCCTCACCTCACAACTTTGTCGACTGAAAATAACGCATGCAACCTGAGTAGCTGACCACGTCAGGCTAACGAAAAGGACATGCACACAACAAGAGAACTGCGTGCTAACACAAACAAACTTTACAAAATAGGGCACACAAGCCCACTCGAATATATACAAGTTTTACATCTATATTTTTTACAGGGTCTACCTATTCTGAAGAATCACGCGCGCCCGATGCTCAAAGAGATCCACGATCTCCTCGGCATACTGCCTAACAGCCGCATAGTGCGGGCACATGTCCTAGAGGCTACCGTCTGGTCGAAGAGGCGGCCTAGTCACCACAGCCGCGAGGTCGACATCAGAGCGATGCAGCCGAACAAGTGAAAGGGCAACTTTCACCCCTACAACCAACTGGTGCCGCACCAACTCCCTCACATGACCTACATCCCGAAATCTTGACAACAACCCCCAAAGAGTGGAAGGCACCTAGTCTAGGGGGAACATGATGACCAGAATCGACGCCAGGGAAGTCTTCACCTGCTTTAGCACCCGCGACACCTGGTGCGCGTGATCTTGTATCATCGCAAGGACGGTGGCCCGATCACGATCCATCCAGAAGAAGCCGCCAGCCTCCAAGTCCTGTTGGGTCAAACAATTGATCCGAACCGCAACACGCCCCTTCTCCTCCCTTGGAACAAGGTTGACACCTGCAGAAAAAGCAGAATGAGGTGACACGCAAGCAAGGCGCATCCGAAAATGAGTAGCAGCTCAAGAAAACTCACATTGCAATCGCTCGCTCAACTGTCGCAGTTCCCCCATCAGATACTCCTCCCTGGCGATAGCTCGCTTAGCCTTCGACTTCCACACATCCGCGTGGCCTCGAACACCAAGGATCTCCTTCTCCAGGCTACGGACCCGGTCACGAAGAAAAACAAGTTGTGATGCATCATCCAAAGATGGGCGCGGCTGAGGGACAGTCGAAGTATCCACGGAAACCTCACCCGAAGGTACCTAAAGAAAAGCAAGTAAGGGTATGAACATCACACACATCTTTAGTGACAACTCGAAAATATAATTTATATACAAAAAAAGGCACTTTGTGTCACAAGGAGACATTGTTCATCAGCAAAATCTTACAACAAGAGGAAGAGGATAAACTATCCTAAACTACAGCACCAGAGCCTAGGCATCAGCATCCGGAGTGGCTTCGGAGCTAGAGTGCCTGCTCTTGGCCTCCCCCTGCTGCTTCGTAGCATAGTCCGCTAACATGTCAATGAGCTTCGGCCCATAGCGCTTACAGCGGGAGGCGAAAAGAGCAAAGGCTACCTCTGAGCCGTATGGCACCGTTGGCATCTAGGAGGTGACGTGCGGAAGATCTAGCTCCACTCCAGATGCCATAGCCATGTCCAGCCCCATGGAGGCGCCGATGCCTTTTTTCTTGCGCTTGTAGGCCGCGGAAGCGTCCTCTGATCGCGCATCCGCCAGAGCGTCAACATCCTCAAGAGCAGCACCCTTGGGAACGATCTCCTTGTAGAAGCGCCGGAGCACCCCCTTGGATTTCGCCAGAGAATTAGCAGTGGTACTGCAGCAATCTTCGACCGTTGCGGTAGCATCATCCAGCACGCTCCCATGCTCCAGTGCACCGCGATCAAGCACGATGCCTGAAGCATATGAGAAAAAGAAGAAACAAAAAGGCAGAATGAGAATGCGACAAGGAGCAACCAAAAATTCAAAGATCAAATCCAACATACGATACTCACCGGAGAAAGCCTTGGCCGCAGCCATTAGCTTCTCAGCTACCTCCTTCTCGCACGCAGCCGCAACAGTTGCGAGCTGCTCCTCGCAACCCGAAGCCTCCCGCTGCAGGCGCTCCTTGGCCTCAGCAGCATCAGCCAACTTCTTTTGCAGGCGCTCCTTCGCCTCCACAACATCAGCAGCCTGCTTCTCCGCTCGACCGAGGCTCTTTTTGAGAGCGTCCAGACGGCGAAGGGCCGCATTATTTTCATCTGCAAAGCACCAAGAGCACACATGAGCAACACAAGCATTATCCGAGCAACAGACGAAACAAACAAGAGTACGCAAAACACATACCTCAAAGCTGTTGCATGCTGGCCTCCAGTGCCAGATGCTCTAGATGAGAAGGTTTGTGCTATGCACAAAGGGTTGCAAGAAGAAACATAGGCAAATAATCAAAAAAAGACATCACAAAAAGGGCTTGGGGGTTGCGCCCCAAAAAAGAGAAAAACATTCAACAAAGCGACCCGAAAAGGGCTCGGGGGCTCCCCCCTACAAGACAAAAGGAACAGACAACTTACATGCTCAGACGGAGACTCCGAAGGTCCAGGTTTAGTCATCTGGGTAACGACTACTCGAGCCTCCTGCGGAGAGGGGTTCGGAGCATCGCCCCCAGAGTTGGCCATCGTCTGAGAGGGAGGGGTCATCGGCTTCGACTCCCCTACGGCCTCCTGAGCGCCCTCACTAAGAGAGCCCTCCGAGGATTGGCTGCAACGAAAGAATTGATCAAGACAAGAAGAAAAGGTGCACACACAAAGTACAGAACAAAAGCATACGAAACTACTTACGAGTCAATGTCACTCAAATTGAAGACGAGCGGCGCCTTCTTCTTCTTCTTCTTCTTAGCCAGCGGCTACGGCGCCACTAGCGCAGAGCACAGCTGGGAACGGTGCGGAAGAACACCGTCATCCTCGCCGTGGCGCTCAAGGAAGGATGGGCCCCTAGGCGTTGGCGGAGTCGAGGCATCCGAAGACTCGCTCGGACTCCGTGCCTGCTTTTGGGTCCACCCCTCGCTCTCCTCGGGGGCTTCCTGAGTTGGCGACTGCGTCGGCGGAAGCTCAGACTCGGAGTCCACATCTTCGTTGTCCGGCGCAACCAGAAACTTTTCGGGTAGCGGGGGCACCATGCCTGCCACCTTGATCTCCTGCACACCACAGACATCAAATATCGCAATTAGTACCAACAGTCAAAAGCAAAAGCACTCGAAAAAAGGCGCAACGCGCATGTCGCAAATCTACACCTACAGAACTGGTTTCGTGGCACTAAAGGGGGGCGTCAACGACTTCCCTGGAAGGTCCTCCTCGGACTTGTACTTCAGCAGCGGCCGAAGAACTCTGTCGAGGTCGCCTTGGGACAACTCCTCGGCTGAGACCCTCGCCGGGTCATTGCGGCCAGTGTAAAGGAACATCGGATGCGCCCTCGCTTGGAGCGGGTGCACCTGACGTTTGAGGATGGTTCGGATGATATCCACACCATTGACCTCCTTCCCAGACTCCATCTGGAGTGCCTCCACCCGACGATAGAGGTCCTCCACCTCCGGTACTTCGCCCTCCAGGATATGGTTCTTCCAGGACCTCTTCGGGACAATTTCTTGGGAGGATTCGAAGGGAGCGGGGCCAAAATCTTGCCCGTCCACTGTGGAGTCGCGGATATAAAACCACTTCTTCCGCCAGTATTGGACGGACTCGCACATAGAAAAGGAAAAGTAAATAACAGTAGATCGGAGGGAAATGACGCAGCCGTCGAACGGATAGACTTCACCGATGCCGGACTGCCTCTTCACGGAATAGAGCTTTCGAAAGAGGCCAAAGTGTGGCTAGATACCAAGCCAACACTCGCAAAAAGTGATGAAACGGGCGATGTGGAGAAGATAATTGGGCGAAAGATGATGAAGCTGGATGTCGTAGAAGAAAAGAAGTCCATGAAGAAAATCATATACAGGGAGCAAGAGGCCGCGAAGAACGAAAGCGACAAACATTACCCGAAACCCTACGGGTGGATGGGGAATTACCTCGTCGCTTGGAAGCATCATCGCCTCCTTGTCCTGCGGGATCAATCCCGCATCACGCAGCTTGCGCAGGTCAGCCGCGCGCGCCTCCGTGCGCCTCCAGTTGCCATCGGTGATGCGCGAAGCACCGATAACTTTCTTGCCGGCGGCGGCGGTGCTCGAACCCGCTCCAACGGACGCCTTCTTCGAATTCACCATCGCGGAGTGTCGACGATGGCGATGTGCGCGCAGAAATGAAGGCAGAAAGGATCGGAGAACGTCCAGTGTGCGCGAGGCAGTGTTCGCGAAAATGGAGGAAGCGGTGAAAGAAAATGGCAAGGGGTGAAAACAAATCACTGTTTTCCCCACGGTTATAAGGATGAGGACGATGAGCACGAACCGTTCATCCAGAAGCCCTAACATTAAGGATAAATCCAACCATACACGTGTCAACACCGAAGTGAACCGTCACGCGCACGCCGTCCACTACGGACGGAAACCGAGGAGACATCGTAATTCTCACCACGTCGCGCATGACTAGTCAACTCCAAGTCAGGAAGTGGGACCCACGTTCGTCCTGTTACGTCACCTCTGGCACCGCAGACGGTTGAGGTCACCGATCGTCATCAATGACGTCATCAAAAAGTATGCTAGCAACGGCTGGAAAGCTTCGGATAAAAATCAAGTACTTATTTGAATCGACGATTCGAACAACTACTCGAGGGCTAGTCCTATCAGGAGCGCTGGCCGTGCACCCGGAAGAAGATTGAAGAACAACAACTCTCGAACTTCGAGTCCTACGTCAAGTCTATGACTCCACTAAGGACCCGGGGGCTACACCCATAGGGAGGACTGATTAAGCATTCGAAAAAATTATGTTCTACGGACCAGGAGCTCAACTAACTGAACTAAAGTCTCTGCTCGAGTCTACGACTCGAACAGACACTCGGGGTCTACTCCCATAGGGAGCGCTGGTCGCGCACCCTATGAATTCTTCGACTGCGATCCTTCGGATTGAAATACAAAAACTTTTTTTGGCAACTTTTCCCAAACAAACGCTAAATGAAAAAATATTTTTTCTTTGGCCACTCGAAACACCTCCGTGGTGATAACATTTTGGATGTTGTGTCTGCGACACAAAGATAAGACCTACGAATATCATCAGATGGCCTGGTAACGCACCTGACTGTGCTCTGCCGGTAATATACCGTGCCAACAGACATGATGAAAATCCTGACGGGACTCGACTCGTATAAGACCTTAGCGGCCCGAGTCGAATTGCACCAGCATCCGTTCCAGATTCGAGTCCGGGAACTCGAGTCTGAAGAAGATCGTGTTGTTTTGTCCTAAGACAGTTAACTGGCCCTGGTCCGTCAGGAGAGTCAGGCACACGCATCAATAATCCCTACGAACTAAAATCGTTCTTTCTCTTATGAACAGGACCAACAACACCCGAAAGATTGAAGAGTCCTCGGCCGAATCTGCGATTCAACTGAGCACTCGGGGCTACTGACATGGTTATACCCTACGGGTACACGATATTAGTATACCTGGTCCAGCCCAAGGAAGGCCCACAAGAACATATGCGGCCTGTGGAGACTTTCGGGTGGCCCAAGCCCATGACGCCTTCGGATCCTTGGAGAGCAAGACTAGAGTAGATAGAATTTCAAAGGGTCAAACCCTAATCTGTAACCGACTCGACCTATGCCTGGGACCTGCCTATCTATATAAAGGCTAGGAGGGCACGGCGAGGAGGGCCGACCTCAACTCACCACATACGCACCTCACGGCAGATTGCATCTGCGCACCCCTGTAATCTTCGGTTCCGCTGTAATCAAGAGCAGACAAGCAGGAGTAGGGTTTTCCCTCCGAGGGCCTAAACCTGGGTAAACTTTGTGTCCCCGCATTACTTGTTTGCTAACCGTTTCGTGATCTCCAGCATCCCCATCTTCTCCAAAACCCAAGCCCATAACAATGGGCATTGACGAGATCGAACCTCATCACTAGGCACTTAGGGAATTCTTCGATGTCTAGTCCCCGAGTGGCTAGTCGCTGAATTGCAGTGACTAGGCACTTAGGAAATTCTTTGATGTTTGGTTATGTTAATTTTGTCTGTGTAGGGCCTCCAACGTGAATCGGCAGAGCGACTGGCCGATAGAGAGCGTCTAGAGCATGACCTCCGCTTCATGCAGGAGGTGAACAAGCAGCTGCAGGCGACCGCGGGTAGGTTCTTGAAATACCCTCTCCCTTGTTCTCTTGTTTCTGATTGTGATCTCACCCTTGCGTTGTTGTAGAGGGGCATTCGGCCGCGGTTGCGAAGGCTCGCGAGGGTTTGGTCTATATCAGTGAGTTGACAGCTGCCCAGTCGTCGTTGACCGTCGCGGAGAAGCGGGTGGCCGAGCTGGAATGAGAGCTCAAGGCCACGAAGGCGGAGGAGAGGGCTAAGGCGGCTGTCGCTGCCGCAGCTGAGGAGCGGAAGGTGTCTGATGCTCTTGTCGCGGGGCTGCAGACCGATTTTTCGGGTCTTTAAGATTTCATCACGAGGCCCTGCCGTCCCCTTATTGGTGAGTTCCTTGGGCTTGTGTTTGTTTGTATCAGCGAGTCCCCGAGCATGCGAGTCTCCTTTGTCGCTGAGTCCCCGAGGGGGTGTACTCGAATCGTGCGTCCTTCTAACGCTGAGTTGCTTGTTCCTCTGCAAGGAAAATCCTTGATGACGAGCCCGAAGCATAGACGTACGACACGAGGCAGTGCGTCACCATGCTGGTGGATTCTGCCGCCCTTTCGGCGACCTGCATTCGCGCGTACCTCCAGGAGATATCGCCGATGGAGGTGATTCCCAGCAAACTCACGGAGGTGTGGCGCTACCTGGAGTGGGATCCATCGATTATGGAGTACATGTCACGGTCGGCCTTCTACCGTGGAGCCGTGACTGTGCTGAGCCTTGGGCTCGCTCACTTCCCTGATGACTTCTACCTTGACGATGTCACCAACGGGTATCCCTCGGCGACTGGCTCGGTCGAAATCTCCAACATGCTGAAGTTGACCGATCGGGCCACGGTCTACTCCGAGCGAGTGTTGGCGATGGGCGATCTTCGGCCGTATCATGAGACAATCGTCGCCCCGAACGACCCCGAGCCGGCGTATCGCGACTTCAAGGCGGAGTAGCCATTCCGATTGGTGATGGCGGGCACCTTGACCATGTATCCGTCGAACCCATTGGTCCCCTTCATCCGTGTTCATGGTAGCGGTGGCGCGTCGTCTTCGAAGCCTGCAGAGTAGATAGCTTTGCCGAGCGTTAATTGAAAGAAGTGTATGTCTGCCCTTGTAAGCGAACAAAATTTGTTGCCATAAGGAATGCTTGTATGCTTGTGTCAGATGTGATTTGAGTTTGGGTTGTGCGAGTCCCCGAGCGCGTCTTCCCTTTTATGGGGTTTACCTGGTGTTTGTGTATGTATGTTTTGCTTTTATACTATTAGTTAGTTGAGGTCGACTCGCCGTGGCTGGGGAAGCCTGTCACTTGGTGACCCCAAGGGGTGCTCTATACTTAGCTATTTTCCCGGACGCGAACAGGGTCGATTGGGCGAGTCCCCGAGCATGGTACTTAGTCGTTCAAGTCGCATGCCCAATGTAGGTGAGGACAGAGCGCGTTGTGGTTGGCGCGTCACTCCGCATGACTCAAAGAGCCAGTCGCATGGCGAGTCCAGGACGCGCTCTCATACTTGGTGTTTTCCCTAGCCACATAGCTTTGGACTAGCGTCAGTCCCCGAGCGTGGTACTTGACCGTTCGAGTCGCTGCGCCGAGGATGCAGAGGACTGGGACATTGTGAGAAGCGAATTTGGTTGTCTTGGCCCGGCGGGCCAGTCGAGCGAGGCGACTCCGGTGGGGCTCCGGGTTGGCATTTTCATGGACGATGCAAGGCCCGAACTTTTTCGATGCCCTTGCGTCGCACTACTTAGCCGTGCCGGTCGCGCGACCAAGGGTTGACTTCCGTGATTAGCGTAATGCTGTTTTTACGAGTGCAAATGGCACAAGGATTGGAGAGTAGACATAATTTGTGTGAGTCAAACATATTTATTGCATGGCGGAGGGAGTACATGTTGGAGTGCTAGGTGTAGAACTTCCTTAGGAGGTTTACATTCCACGGCCGCTTGACGTCAATTTGTCCGTCGCCTCGGACGTCGATGAGGTAGTAGGTGTCGTTGCCGAGGACTCACCCTATGGAAAATGGTCCCTCCCATGGGGGAGAGAGATTGTGCATGCCCTTCTTGTCCTGGATCAGTCGCAGGACCAGGTCGCCTTCCTGGAAGGTGCGAGTCCGGACTCGGTGGCTGTGGGAGCGGCGGAGTCCTTGCTGGTAGATGGCGGTGCGGGAGCGAGCTAGGTCGCGTGCTTCATCGATCTGGTCGACCCCGTATTGGCGTGCGAGCTCGTTGTCAACCTCCGCGTAGTTGACGACACGAGGCGAGTCGTGCTCGAGGTTAGTCGACATGACGGCTTCGGGGTCGTACACCATGAAGAAGGGCGTGAACCCGGTCAATCGGTTGATGGAGGTGCGGATGCCCCAGATGACGGAGGGGAGCTCCTCGACCCAACACCCCGGAGTTCGCTTGAGGGGAACTTGCAGTCGCGGTTTGAGGCCGTGGAGGATGCTCTGGTTGGAGCGTTCCGCCTAGCCGTTAGACTCTGCAGGGGTTCGTAGCGTGGAAAACAAAAAATTTCTACCGCATGCTCACAAACAAGACAAGATCTATCTACTAGATTGTAGCAATGAGTCGATTAGAGTACTCACCCTCGAAGATTCCAAAGCGGTTAACGAGAGAAGATTCTCGTGGGTGATGTAGTCGTACACTTGCCGATCTCAAGATCGCATAGACGATCCTTCCGGCGCTGCGTTCCGGCAGCGCTTCCACAATCGGTCACACGTTCGGTACTCGATGAAGACCTTCCTCTCCCTTGTTCCAGCATGCAGCGGAGGTTGCAGTTCTCCCCTCGCGATTCCGGCAGCACGACGACGTGGTGTCGGAAGTAGAGGGAAAATCATGCAGGTCTTCGCCTAAGCCGGAGTAGGTTATGGTGGATCTAGGGTTTCCGGCAATCTAGGGATTAGAAGGCCGGAGAGGAGGAGGCGTGGTCGGCGGCGGCGTGGTGGATAGGTGGGGAGGGGCTGGTGTTGTGTGTCTCTTGGGGCACCCCCCCTCTATTTATGAGAGGGAGGGCAGCTTGGGAGAGGGGAGTTTGAATCCTTCCCCAACTCCCTCTCCTTGTTGGCTTGTGGTGGAGGGAAAGAAGGATTCTTTCCTTCCTCTACCAGGATACATTGTCCCAGTTTGACTTTTCAAACTTGCCTTTTGACTTTCAATTTGGAGCTCAATTTCTTCCTTACAAATGCCCAACCAAGTGACCTAGGACATGATGCAATCATTCCACTTATTCATGACACATTCATGTACCCTTCACCTTCCGGTCCAGTGAACCTTCTAGACCCTTCTAGATCATTCCGGTGAAAACACCGAAATCATTCCTGAACTCCGGAATTGGACTTTCCTTATATGAATCTTATTCTCCGGACCATTCCGGATGTCCTAGTGATATCCCGAATCCCATCCAAGACCCCGAACAACATTCGGTCTCCCTAGTTACATTCCATATCTACTAAACAACATCGAATCCTTAAGTGTGTCTCCCTATGGTTCGTGAATTACGCGGACATGACCGAGACACTTCTCCGATCAATAACCAATAGAGGAATCTGGAAATTCATATGGCTCCCACATATTTATACGATTACTTTTTGATCGAATGAACCACTTGCATATGATACCAATTTCCCTTTGTCTCGCGATAGTTTACTTATCCGAGGTTTGATCGTCGGTATCTCTACAAACCTAGTTCAACCTCGTTACCGATAAGTACTCTTTTCTCGTTCCTGTGATATGTGATCCCTTGTGATCCAGTCACATGCTTGCAAGCTAATTGGATAACATTCCACCGAGAGGGCCCAGAGTATATCTATCCGTCATATGGATGGACAAATCCCACTCTTGATCCATGTGCCTCAACACATACTTTACAAACACTCAATGCCACCTTTATAGACACCCAGTTATGATGTGGTGTTTGATGTCATCAAAGCATCCATCCGGTGATGGTGATTAGCATGATCTCATGGTCAAAGGAATTAGGTTACTATGTATCAGAAAGCTTATAGCAAACGAACTATTGAAATGACTTAATCTTTATGCTACGCTTATCTGGAAATATTCATGATCAAGCTACTTTAGCTTACAACAGTGAATCACGAGTATAATGTTGCTCTCCAAAACCTTTTGGAGGATTAGGACAACTAGTGTCTCCAAATTTTTGCAAATTTTCATCAAATATGAGAACATAAATTTTGCCATATTATACTCTATCATGTTGCAACCAAAACTTTGTTTCAGATATCGCAATATCTTCCACACATGATGGTTTCTAAAAATTCTTCTAGCTCCTAGATAACCTTGATATTAAAACAATCTTTTGAATATCAACAATCATGGAGACAAACATGATACTTATATACTAACACTGGAATTGTTACTCTTGATTTAATACTAATTATTAAACTTCACGGAGTAAACGAAACTTGCTAAAAGTTTGCAATAGGACTTTTAAACTTTAGATTAACACTTCAAAACAATACGATACCAGTTCGTAAAGTAACTAACCAGAATTCTATAGTTCTATTAGCTCAATTATAACTAAGCGTAAGGTGGTAAACAATGAGTACAACAACTATGCAAATTCACTTTGATTTAATTTATGATAAATAGTGTTCATCTTTTAATCATATTAATGTTGAACTCCCACTCAAAACAACATCCCTCACATTGTTTTAGTGATCACACGAACCAAATCCACTACACCAAGTCCGATCATCATGAGAGATGATGTAGTTTCAAAGGCGAACAATCAACATGTTCATTATATCATCTATATGACTCATGCTTTACCTTTCGGTATTCCGTGTTCCAAGACCATGCCAGTACATGCTAGGCTCGTCAAAGTTAACCTTAGTATCTGCATGTGCAAATCTGGATTGCACCCGTTGTATGCACACGTAGAATCCATCACACCCGATCATCACGCGATGCTTCAAAACGACGAGTTTTAACAACGGTGCCTACTAAGGACGAACACTTTATTACTTGATATTTAGTGAGGGGGATCATCTTATAATGCTACTGTCGCGATCTAAGCAATACAAGATGTATAAAAAGGATTAACATCACATGCAATTCATAATATGTGTGATATGTTATGGCCTTTCTTCTTGTGCCTTCGATCTCCATCTCCAAGCATGAACATGATCTCCATCATCACTGGCTTGGCGTCAAGGTCAATGGCGTCGCTCCATGGTTGTCATTCACCAGCATCAACTATTACAACTACTTTGAATAATAGACACACGTGTCTTAACAAAATTAAAAGACAATCATAAGGCTCCTGCCGGTTGCCAACTTACAATAAAGATCATTGCATATATCATATATAATCACAATCATGGTCATATCACATCACAACACAAGCCCCGCAAAAACAAGTTAGACGCCTCTAATCTTTCTTTGCATGTTTTATGTGGCTGGGGCTTTTGCATAAGAACCGTTCTAACTTATGAACACGAACCACAACATTGATACTAGTATTGTCAATCGCCCTTTGTAAATTGAATCTTCACTATGGTAAGAGAGACATACACCCGCAAAGCCACTTATGCAATATAAGTTGCATGTTGAGCGTGGAGCAAGTATCATGAACGATGTCATCTAAGGTTAGCCAGGCCGCTTCATCCCACCATCTCGCAAGATGCAAAGTACACAAAAAGCAATCGACAACAAAAGCATCAATGCCCACAACAACATTGTGTTCTACTCGTGCAACAGATCTACGCATAGACACGACTCTGATACCACTGTAGGGTTTCATAGAATGGAAAACAAAAAAAATTGTGAATACACACAAGCCAAGATCTAATCTACTAGATTGGTGCAACGAGTTGATAGAATACTAACCCTCGAAGATCCAAAGCGTTTAACGAGATCGGATTCTCGTGGGCGATGTAGTCGTTAACTTGCCGATCTCAAGATCGTGTAGACGAGCCTTACGGCGCCGCGTTCCGGCAGCGCTCCTGAAGTAGGTCACACGTATGATACTTGATGAAGACCTTCCTCTCCCTTGTTCCAGCATGCAGCGGAAGTTGTAGATCTCTCCTCGCGATTCCAGCTGCACGACGGCGCAGTGGTGGAAGTAGAGGGGAAATCCCGCAGGGCTTCTCCTAAGTCGAAGCGGGTATGGTGAAGTAGAGAGGGCCCTTGGCAACTAGGGTTTAGAGGCCAAGGGGATGGATGTGGCCGGCGGCTAGGTTTAGCTAGGCGACCGTTTAGAGGAGATCTAGGGCGGCTGCAACTAGAGAGGGGGGCGGTGGCCGACCTAGTGTTTCAAGTGGGGAGCAAGGGGCGTCCCCTCCCGTCTATTTATGAGAGGGAGAGCCGGTTTGGGGGGAGGGGAGTCCTCCCCCAACTCCTCCTTGTGGTCGGCGACAAGGGGAGGGAGGAATCCTTCCCTAGGTGCGATTCCTTTCCTCCCTCCACTAGGCAACCATGTTGTGATTTGACTTTTTCAAATTGGCGTTTGACTTTTAAACTAGAGTTTGATTTCTCTCTTTCCATTGCCCAGCCAAGTGACCTAGTACATGATGCAACCATTCCACTTTGGTATGACACATCCATGTACCCTTCCCACTCCGGAGTGATGGACCTTCTAGACCCTTCTAGAACATTCCGGTGAAAACACCGAAACCATTCCCGAACTCCGGAATTGGACTTTCCTTATATGAATCTTATTCTCCAGACCATTCCGGATATCCTCGTGATGTCCTCGATCCAATCCGATACTCCAAACAATATTTGGTCTCTTACTCACATTCCATATCTACTAAACAATATCGAATCCTTAAGTGTGTCTCCCTACGGTTCGTGAATTATGCAGACATGATTGAGACTCTTCTCCGATCAATAACCAGTAGAGGGAATCTGGAAATTCATATGGCTCCACATATTTCTATGATTACTTCATGATCGAATAAACCATTTACATACGATATCAATTTCCCTTTGTCTCGCGATACTTTACTTATCCTAGGTTTGATCGTCGGTATCTCTGCATACCTAGTTGAACCGTGTTACCGATAAGTACTCTTTACTCGTTCCTGTGATATGTGATCCCTTGTGAACTAGTCACATGCTTGCAAGCCAATTAGATGATATTCCACCGAGAGGGCCCAGAGTACATCTATCTGTCATAAGGATGGACAAATCCCACTCTTGATCAATGTGCCTCAACACATACTTTTCGAATACTTAATGTCACCTTTATAACCACCAGTTACGAAGTGGTGTTTGATGTCATCAAAGCATCCATCCGGTGATGGTGATTAACATGATGTCATGGTCGAAGGATTTAGGTTACTATGTATTTGAAAGTTTTGGCAAATAAACTATTTAAATGACTTGATCTTATGCTACGCTTAACTATAGGAGTGTGTCCATCACATCATTCTCCTAATGATATGACCTTGTTATTAATAACATCCAATGTTCATGATCAGGAAATCATGATCATCTATTAATTAACAAGCTAGTTTAACAAGAGGCTTTACTAGGGACTCTTACATGTTTAGAAATCACACATGTATTAATGTTTTCGGTTAATATAATTATAGCATGGGATGTAAACATCTATCATAAACATAAAGATACGATAATAACTACTTTATTATTGCCTCTTGGGCATATCTCTAACATTAACATGCCAGATGTAGTGTGCGTCGTTGCGGTTGTGCTGATGTTATTCTATGGGCTTTAGACCCAGTCTAGCTAGGTAGTGCGGCCTCTTGTGCGGTTTTCATCGGGGTTCCCTAAAAAACCGCGCCCTGGAGTTTTTTCTTCTTTTTTGGTTTTCCTATAAATAAGACACGTGCCTATATCAATGTATATGTTTGCGGCTAGTTTTTCATCAAACTGGTCAATTTTCTTCGTAGTCGGAGCTTGTTCTCATTGAGATCCAAGCGCTGCCTTGATAGCAAGGCTAGCGAGTGCGTAGCCAGCCTACTTGGGTTTGAGTCTATATGGAGACTGAATTAAACGGGGTTTTATCGAACGCGTACGATCCGTTGCTGGAGAAGTCTCGTTTAGCTAACAATCTTATAGCCCGCAAGAAATCATTTTCTGGAAGTCAACGTTTTTGTTCTCATTGCTAAAAAAAGAATGTGTCTTGGGGTGGAGGCGTGGAGCCACTTCTCCATGGAGGCCATGGAGCCAAAAACTTGCTCTCGTTGGAGTTGGGTTTTTGGGTATCCTCATACTATGCTTGTTGACCTGTACATCTTGCATCATAGTGCAAGCAACGAAAACATGCTCCTTGACAAAATCCAAAAGTGGCGGATCCCCTATCTGTTCTCTGAACCAAAATGCACCTACTCCCAAACGATCACACCGACTCACGCAACCTCCGTGCATGTCGGAATATATTGCCACACTAGCTTAGCTAGCCCATGCAACTCCCGTGCATGTCGGAATGTATTCTCCGACCAAATCCATTAAGAATATATTCGTCTGCATGCGTACGACGAAAGCCTCTGCATTTCATAGCTCTTGCCCTCCATATCACCCCATGGAAGAGAAGAAGCCGCGGAGGAAGCTGGGAGGAGTACGCGATGGCGGCATCTTGCAGTACCCGCACCTCTTCTTCGCGGCCCTGGCCCTGGCCCTCTTCTTCATGGACCCGTTCCACCTCGGCCCGCTGGCCGGGATCGACTACCGGCCGGTGAAGCACGAGCTGGCGCCGTACAGGGAGGTCATGGAGCGGTGGCCGAGGGACAACGGCAGCCGCCTCAGGCTCGGCACCCTTGAGTTCGTCGACGAGGTGTTCGGGCCGGAGTCCATCGAGTTCGACCGCCAGGGCCGCGGGCCCTACGCCGGGCTCGCCGACGGCCGCGTCGTGCGGTGGATGGGGGACAAGGCCGGGTGGGAGACGTTCGCCATCATGAATCCTGACTGGTAAGATTCGTTCTTAGAACTTTTTTCAAAACTCGGCAGAGATTGTTCTCGCAGAAATTATTTTGTTGGTGGCATGATTGCATAAGAAATTCATAGTAGCATACATGTTTCTTTCTCTGGACAAGGTCGGAGAAAGTTTGTGCAAATGGAGTGGAGTCGACGACGAGGATGCAGCACGCGAAGGAGCAATGGTGTGGCCGGCCTCTGGGGCTGAGGTTCCACCCGGAGACCGGCGAGCTCTTCATCGCGGACGCGTACTACGGGCTCATGGCCGTTGGCGAAAGCGGCGGCGTGGCGACCTCCCTGGCCAGGGAAGCCGGCGGGAACCCGATCCACTTCGCGAACGACCTTGACATCCACGGGAACGGCTCGGTATTCTTCACCGACACGAGCACGAGATACAGCAGAAAGTGAGCGAAGTATTGCTGCTCTGCTTAATACGACTAGTAGATGATGCATGGGCCGCATGGCTTCAATTTGTTTCCTTATTTCTTAAGATTGTGCTTGACTATGGATAGTTACGCAGGGACCATTTGAACATCTTGCTGGAAGGAGAAGGCACGGGGAGGCTGCTGAGATATGACCCAGAGACCCGTGCCGTTCATGTCGTGCTGGACGGGCTGGTCTTCCCAAACGGCGTGCAGATATCACAGGACCAGCAGTTCCTCCTCTTCTCCGAGACAACGAACTGCAGGTGAAATTCAGAATCTCAACACGATCCGGCCGGAAGATTAACCAAACAAAATCCAGGCTCACTGAACATGTCTCACTCACCATTGCCTAGGATAATGAGGTACTGGCTGGAAGGGGCAAGATCCGGGCAGGTGGAGGTGTTCGCGAACCTTCCGGGGTTCCCGGACAACGTGCGGATGAACGGCAAGGGCCAGTTCTGGGTGGCGATCGACTGCTGCCGGACGGCGACGCAGGAGGTGTTCGCGCGGAGGCCGTGGCTGCGGGCCGCCTACTTCAAGATCCCGGTGTCCATGAAGACTCTCGGGCAGCTGGTGAGCATGAGGATGTACACGCTCCTGGCGCTCCTGGACGGCGAGGGGAACGTGGTGGAGGTGCTGGAGGACCGGGGCGGCGAGGTGATGAAGCTGGTGAGCGAGGTGAGGGAGGTGGGCCGGAGGCTGTGGATCGGGACCGTTGCGCACAACCACATCGCCACGCTCCCGTACCCGTTGGAGTAGCGGGAGCGTCTAGTGTTGATTAATTTGCTGTTTTTTTTCTATATTGGTATCAGTTTAAGGTCCGTCTAATTTATGACCGTGTTGTCAATTTGATGATGGATTTGGTAGTAAGAGGCAAGAACGTGCTCCCTCCGTACCAGTTTAAAGCACACAAATTTGTAAATCATGCAATCCTAAAATATTTAGGCACAAAAGTATTTAATCTTTGTAATTACTCTGGTGTAAAAAAAACAAAATACTTGTATCCACATGTGTGAACAAATGTGAACGCTTTGCTAACTCTTCTTCTCCTCATGCATATTCTTCTTTATTTATCTCTACTGTATAATTACTCTTGAGGTGGTTTTCGTACGACCAAATATTTTCGTCCGTCGTCCGTTCTTCCGGCCCTCGCACGGAAGAAGAGTCCGTCTCAAACTCGATTGATATTGTCATGCTTCGTATCGTAGCCACGCAATACTCTGGAGCAGCGCCACAATCTAGGCATAGTTGGTGTTCCGCGTCCCCCGCAACTCACTCGGGCGGCGGCCGCTCCCCCTCCTTCGTGTTCATGGCGGCGCGCACCACCCGAGTTCCTCTGCGGTGAAGTACAAATTGACCGAATTCCTCTGGCCCTGCCTGACGAGCCAGCGAGATCGTAGAAGCAGCAGACCCGCAACCGCAGAGCGCGCGAGGAGAGTCCCCTCCGTCTCCGCGCTCGCTAGCTCGGAGGGGATCTCATGGTCCGTCCGGCCGCTATGGAGGGGGAGGAGGTCGGCGGGGTGGACTGGGACAACCTAGCCGTTGGCGCGCTCGTCGGCACCACCGTCCTAAACCCGCTCGACATGTGCAAGACCAAGTTCTAGGCCGGCGTGCAGATGGACCAGGGAGGACGCAAGTACAGGTCAGCGATTCCCTCCCTCCCCTCTCTTTCTCCTGCATCCCCGTAGGTGATCGCCGGTTCGATAACTCGCTGGCTGGATTGGGAGGGGATACGGATCTAGGGGTTCTGGATTTTGCAGAGCCTACCGGTGATGGATCGTTCTCATGGCCGCGAGATAGATATCGCGCTAGATGTGGATGTGTTGATTTCCACTTACAAACTTACACTGTAGTTCAGTATCAGCACATGAATAGATTGTTTTACCCCATTAAGGTTCACAAGGAGTTCATTAGTCCAGCGACCTCAAGTTGTAAACGAGGAGCTCTATGTTCAGTTCCCATCAAAGAGGAGTTAGATTAATTTTTGTACAAGCTCTAAATATGGCGCAATCAATCAAGGTTGCATAAGTTGTCAAGGTAAGTAGTCTAGCCAGAAAAGAAAGAAAGAATGAATGATCATACGTATGAAGGTGTTTCTTTGGCCAATCACCTAGACCGAGCACTACAAAACATTCAGCGAAATCAGTACATCCTAGAATATTTACTTTTACCTGTAGTATGCTTTCCCCTTATGTTTTTTGGTGAAGGAGATTTCACTGCATGCTGCTGTATCTCTACCATACATTTGTTTTCCTCTTCTACTATATTAAACTTCATTGCACAAACAAGCTTGCCTCAAATGACTCTTTAGGAACCTCTCAGCTGTCTTTTGGGAAGCAATTTCGTCCCTATACCAGGGCCTCAAGACGAAGAATATTCAGTCTTTCATTTCGCAGTTCGATTACTTTTATGGCTATAGCTATTTCCACTGCCATGGAATCCCTCTCTGGACCGAGCACGATGCCACGCCGGGTTGCTTGCCGCATGGCCAAGGCATTCATGAACCTCAATAGCGAGCATGAGACGACAATGTTTTTTTTCCTGTATTGCTTGATTGATTTCCCTACTCCTCTTATCCTGCTTCGCGGTGCCTGATGTCCATGGCTAGCGATATAATTGCCTTGAGAAGTAACGCAATTGGATCTCAGCTAACATATAATGTATGAATGCAAATATGCCCAAAGAATTTCTGCGTGCGATGGTCTTGGTTAACAATGTTGCTCTTTTGATCCACTGTTGCTGCTCGTGAGTGATATAGTTCATTGAATGGATGAATCTACAAACTCACTTTTCGATAAGGAGATTTGCTAGAATAAGTAGATGAGTACCAGGACTACTGCAAGCAGTTAATTCGCGTCTACTACTGTGCAAGGTTGCTCTTTCCATTCAATTTAATTAAGAAGCTCTGCATTAGGAAGCGCTTGTGATTGTCATCGATCAGTACAACACTCAGAGACGGTGTAGCGCTATTGCACAGAATGCTACGAGTTTGAATGAAATTAAGCTACTTTGGAGTTTTTAGCTAGGATATTTTAAACATCATCACCTAACTCTACGAGTGTGCTACAGACTGATGTGTAGGTCTAACTCGTTTTAGAAAGTGACGACAGATTAACTAACTCAGATCATATTGAGTGTTGTGGACGGAATTCTCTAGAAAACCTTAGAGTCCGGGAGTAAGGTCAATAAAAATAAGGATGATGTTAAGGGAGATTCTCAATAAGAAAAGGAAGAACATCGTCAGATGCTCACAATAGTGTACTACAAATAGAAGAGATACCGCATCGGAGAGGCGCGAGGGACAAACTAGACATCCGGAACTCACATAGAGATATTCATAGCATGTAACTTGCAACGTGAAGCCGTAGCATCGCACGGGCATTCGGCTAGTACCTAATAATAAAGCACGAAGTGTTTCTCTCGGTCCAACACTTTTTGAACGATTTTACCCTTTTACTGATCACATTATATTCAACGTGCCACCCCTAAGTGGACGTCTCCATGTCATCTAGGTTTTTTAGGGACTCTGTGTCGTATACGTAGCATGAGAAATAGAACTCCGGCCTGACCAGCGAAAAATTACATTGAGCTATGGGACGGTCTACACGTGCAAATGAGGCCTTCCATCGTCTGCCTTAGTTTTTAACGTTTTGGTTTTAACCCCACGGTTCGCTGGCCAGAGGCAAATAGTACCACCCTGCTCCCTTATAAAAAATTCAACCAGCCAAGCAACAGGACCTCGATGATATAGAACCGAAATACACTTCTGGGAATGTCGGGAGCTGAACGGATAATAAATAAACAAAGCAAACCAAAGCAACATGTCCCTCTCGTCCGGAGACGCCTGGGATCCGATCTTGACAACGACGGGGCGTAGCCTGAGAAACAGGAGCATCAGGCCGTAGGTGCGAGAGGTTGGCCGACGACCAGAGTGCTGCTCTGTGAATGGTGCTGCTGGTGCTAGCGGGGGAGGAAGGAGGAGGAGTCGAGAGAGATGGGGTCTTGACGGGCCCGATCGGAATTTGATGCCTCCCACTTCGTCGCCCCGGTTTCCACATTGCGCGGCGCAATCGGACTGATGCCGCCCCGGTCTTCATGTCGCGCACGGCCTCCTGCCTGCCCTGAATGAGCCATTCCCGTCGCCAAATTGTTGCGGCATTTGCTTCTGGTCACAAAACTCCGACGAAACATTCTCTATGTGATTTGCTTTTTCTATGATTTGCCACCGTGTCCTTTTTCTTTTGTGTTAGATCCAGATCCAATACGGCAAGCGATATGGCTCCAATCCATCAGTCGTCGCCAACGCAAAGCCCAAACCAGCCGTTAAGAACATGCAATGGTGGCAAGAAAATTTCCCCTGCGTCTAGATTTCAAGGAAGCAAATATTATGTCTTTACCGTGCCCAGCAACTGCTGGACCCCCATGACACTATAGTGTTTAATTTTTACCTGAAAGCCACCGTCCGGTGCCATATTTGTGGGCATACTTTTTAAGCTGATGCTCACCTATCCGTATTTGTATCTCTATATGGCTGAATTTTTTTATGACAGAGAGATTATCGTGTTTGTGTTTCTAGGCACTGTTGCA
Source organism: Avena sativa (assembly GCA_916181665.1). Classification (NCBI taxonomy): domain Eukaryota; kingdom Viridiplantae; phylum Streptophyta; class Magnoliopsida; order Poales; family Poaceae; genus Avena; species Avena sativa. The sequence goes on from OV702293.1 coordinate 424,314,096, forward strand.
ATGCCATGTATATTCTTGTTAATCATCACATTGAAGTGTACTGTCATGAACATGATAGAAATTTCATAGTTATACCTCTCTCTACCTCTCTCTCTCTCTGCACTCTTCCATGGCGGGTGCTCGGGATCTAAAGGAAGAACGGACACGAGGGATGGTCGTCGAGGAGGCTGAGCAAGGTCGACGGCAGCATGCGCATGCTCATACCTAGGTGATTAAGGCCGATGTCCTTGAATAACTCAAGCAGATACAACCGGGCATTATGCGTCTACAAGACCATTGTGGATATTACGGCCGAGAATTATCATCGATCGTACAGAATTCCAACAAGGTTTTTCCATATTTTGCCCCTAAATGTTCATGTGTAAATTATTCAGATTGATGATCAATCAGTATATTAGAGATCGTACCTGCGATAATACATGTTAGATCTAATGATTTTAAAGTCTGTTATTTGCTATACAGTTATTATTTGACACAATATCAAGAAATAAAAGTTCAAGGAGACATCAATGGTGGCCCAAAGGTCATCAAGAGGCTGTTGGCCGCGTGAAAAGTAGATATGACGAGTACGAGCTCGGTATTGCACATGTTTTCAGCTCCTCGTGGCCCACGACGGACATGCGTTCGTCCAGAAAAAAGGTATATAAGCATATTGTTTCTCCTTTCGCCGCAACGCGCGGGCATTTTGCTAATACTATAAAATAGACCAATCAGAGAACATGTAGGGACCAGAAAATTGTGTCTTTTAAACCGGGATGGAGGGAGTACTACCTAGGGTATCGACAAGGTTCACTTTGTTCCTTCTACATCACGTGATATGCATATGGTTATTGTCTCGTTGACATCCATACAAGTGGCATTTTCCTGTCTCATCTTAATTTCTTGACACTGGCATAAATAGTAGTACTCATGTTTTTCTCATTTAAAGAACGAATAGTAGTCTAGTGGTTGGGTAGCAGTTGGTGTATCCCAATTTATCTTTATCAAGTTTCTTTTGCATGGAAGATCAGATCTTTATCTTTATATAAGAGTAAAGATAAGATGATCTTGCCTAAGACGTAGGTGCTTTTGTTGTGTCTTTTTTGGCCATTGATTGTGTTCTTTTATGGACGGATATGCGTAGTTCGTAAGCACTAGGTATCCATTTCAGCAAAAATCACATATTTGACCTAATTAACGAATAATCTCACGAATTGACCTACTTTTTCGAAGACATCCCGATCTGACATGTTTTCATGGCGCTTTACCAGAGGGCGCCATGGTCAGTAGCACGGCGCGCCCGGAAAAAGCGCCATGAATCCATGACGCCTCTGCCAAAAACGCCATGGTCCCGTCCGACTTGGCGGCCGTCGTGGCCCACGCGGGCCCTTTTTAATGTTTGACGCTTTTCGCGAAGGCGCCATGCTACTAGGCACAGCGCTTTTGCGAAAAGCAACATGGTCCTTAACCCTAGAAAACGGCACGGGCGCCCTCCCAGCGCCATACCTCTTCGTCCTGAGCGCTCCTCTCTCTCTCTCTCTCTCTCTCTCTCTCTCTCTCTCTCTCTCTCTCTCTCTCTCTCTCGCCCCAAGCTCTTCCCCTACTCGGATCCCTTCAAATTGGTTGCTTTTCTTCGTGGATTTGGACTTCCCCTTGCTTTAAGAGGTAATCTCCCTCGAACCCCTTGGTTTTGTCCAAATAGATTTGTGCAATTTGGTTCTATTTTGGCAAAGAATCTAGAACCCTAACCCTAGCTATATCTTGGCTTTGGAGTGAAATCTAGGCTTGATGTTGTTGCTTCTAGTTATTAGATTTGTAGCTTATGGCTAGGATTTGTATGTTATAATTAGCAAAGTGGCATGACTTGTTTTAGTTGGTAGCTACGGTTGGTGGTGGTAATATAGTTGTCTTTGATGCGTAATGGTTATTGTCATTGTTTTTTAGATGGCAAGAATCGTTAATGTTCATCATGTGGACAAGGCCACATTCTTGAAAGGCAATACCGAGTGTGACCCGGAGGAGGTAGTCATGGTGTTTGGCACAAGTCCTACATATGTCGAGGTTGTGGAAAGAGTGAGGAATGATTTGAAATGGATGGACCCTAGTGATGTGTATGAGTTGGTTGGAAGGTATTACGCCGGGTTTGGCCATCACAATAGATTGAAGATAATGCCTATCAACTCCGAGTTGAATTGGAGTGCATATAAGGAGATGGTGGCGGAATCTGAAGATAAGTCACTCGAGATATTTGCCACAAGAAAGGTTGCAGCTCGGTTGCACATTGACTTGAACCGGCATGCTTCCATGAGCCCGGCTCGAGGTGAGCCACATGTGTATGACACAACAATGAGCCAACCTCCATTGAGCCAGGTCCGCGTAGAGACAACCTACGATGACACAACAACAAGGCAACCTTCCATGAGCCATGTTTGCAATGACAACTATGAAGCACCTCAAATGGAGGATGATGACTTTGAGAGTGATGAGGTAGAGTATGGGCTTTGTGACAATGAAGTAGGAGATGTGGAGGCAAATTGCAATGAGGAGGACATGGACCATGATCTCCCTTATTTGAGGTGTCATGCATCAGACTCCGAGGATGAAGGACCGGATGAAGATGTGGATGAGGATGGTCTAACAGTTAAATTCATCGAAGCTCACAAAAAAGTAGTAGTTCGGGATCATCGACCTTCATTGTTACGTGATGTTAGCCTTGCGGATGAGGCCCAAGTTGACGGTGGAATTAGTCGAGTGCTCGAGCCATGAGCCGAAAAAGTACAGGATAAATCCCGGGGTGAAGTTTGATAGTGTTGGGGAGGTGACCCCGGATAGGGTCAAGATAGGGGAAGACAAAAGGAGTCTCTCTTGTCATATGCCGAGTTACTGTTTATATCGGCCGAGTCATATAAAAGTCGGCCGATATAAGCACGGCCATGGCACCTACGGAAGGAGCAATACCTTATCCGGCCGACATACGAGTTAAGTCGGCCGAGTAAGCCTGAATAACTTGAATGCAGGTGAAGGCCGAGCCGAGTTATGCGAGACAGGGCCGAATAACACGAAGCTTGCAGGAGAAGGAGGTGCCTATAGTCAAACCCAAGTCACGGGCTAGGAAGAATCGGAATAGAGCCAAGCACAAAGGACAAGGAGCAGAGCGGCAGAAGGGCAGAAGGAGGTCACGGAGGTGACAGTCATGGAGCCCAAGGCGCGCAGGTGGGGTTCTCTGGAACATTGCCGTTGTTAGAAGGGGGACGCGGAAAGGAGGTCGCCGAGTTACCATATTGGGACAAGCATATTCCTCGAATATGCTTGCCACGTCATCCCTAGAGGAGCCAAGGCACCCCTTTATAAGGGGAGACACGGGATCCTGAGAGGGGATCGATTGATTCTAGGCGGTAAGGCTCGTATGTTAGCTCTCTTCTTCCCGCATACAGCTCAAGGAGCACTTGTAGTCCAAGAAGAAGAGAAATAAAGATCTACATGTTAGCCATTTGAGTGTAGAAATAACTACATCTTCCCTCCCCGGATCCCTCTAGCATCCATTGGCCCCATACTTTAGCCTACTCATGGCATCTGCCGTGCCACCACCACGACAGTTGGCGCCCACCATGGGCCCAGCAGCGGTGCTAGCTGGAGTCAAGATCCGGACGGGAAAATTCATCCACACCGGCGAGCGCGTTGTCTCTGTCTTAGTCCAGAGATTTGATCTATGTGACTATGTCAGCGATAACGCAGGTAGCTTCAGGAGGAAAGCTCCTCCGCGCAACGGCGTCTTCATCAACTTGGGCACGCACCAGATCTATGTCGGCGTCGACACCTCCTGCGTTTATCCTCACCAAATTATTGATGCAGGAGAGCCTCCCCTCAGCGCCGCAAACGGTCCGCGTGGAGCACGCCCCGTCGGCAGCGTCGAGGTGATGGTCGCAACCGGAGCACAGACGGCAGCAGCAGGTGCCGGATCAAGCAAGGAACCGACGGCAGGAGGACAGGTGACCACGAAGCAAGCAGCTCCGCAGCCTGCCGAGGTAGATCCGTCAGCAGCTGGATCGGCCGAGGTGCAGGATACAACCCCAAAGGCAACAAGGGTAAGATGGCCACCTCTGGAAAGACCAGAGAATATTCTCCAGGCAACTATAGATAATCTAACCACACATGTGGCGCCGATACTTGATCTGGCTAATGCTCAGACAGAGTTGGAAGAGACTAGGCAAAAAGTACTGGTAGAGGCAAAAAAGGTGTCGGCCCTACGAGAATCCTTGAACAGGACCCTGCGAGAGTATGCAAAGGAAAATAAACTAGATGTTGCCCGTGAGAGGGTAGATGAATTAAGGTTGAGAGGAAAGAACCTCATGAATGATATCAACAAAGAGCATGAGACTCAAAAAGCAGAATCAGTTGATCTAGGCTTGCCGAGGTATAGCACCCCAGCAAAGAACCTAAGGGCGGCAAATGCCGCAGCATTGGAATTGGAAGGATTGACCGGCGAAGCCCGTCAGAAACATCAAGAAAGAGTGAATGAGCTGGTATGCATTGCGAACCAGCAGAATGAAGAAATTCTTAGGGCAGACCCGGTAAGACCGGGAGCCTCACGTATGGTTCATTCGGCTGGAGCAGCGCCCGCATTATCAGTGGCAGCAGCATCCTCACCCGGAAACAATGCGCGAAAAGATAGAGCAGTAACTTCAGGAAAAAGAAATAAGCAAATCGTTCCGTATGATCCAGCAGTAGCCGGAAAAGTCAATGAGAACAAAGGAAATGGAAGCCGAGGTAATAGTGGTGAAAGAAACCCCGGCCGTGCCAACAAAGGCAACGGAAGCCGAGGTAATGGAGACCTCGGAAGAGGGAATCATGAGAACAACAACCCGGCGGAAGGAAGGAGGGACCCACCGCCCGATCCTCAGCTGAGGTATGAACCTCGGCAAGAGCGAGAAGTGAGACCAGCTCACCATAATCAGGCAAACGAGAGGTACAATGATGGTTACTCAGGTATGGAGTATGCAGGGCATGGTGGAAATAACCATTATGGAATGCAGGAGAGAATCACGTACAGAAACTTGCCATCAAATGATGCAAGATTAAAACTGAACCGGTTGTATCGGTCCGAGTTGTTAGAGGAACAGGGTCCGCCTGGTCCAGCATGTTTTGGACCTCGGATCATGGGCGAGCCGCTAGTGTCGAACTTTCAGCTGGCAAGGGGCACGAAAACATACAATGGGAGCACCAAACCACAGGATTGGTTGATTGACTATGCCACTGCAGTAAAAATAGCTAGCGGAAACTTGCAATGGGCGGTAAGATATGTCCCGCAAATGTTGGAAGGACCGGCCAGAGTATGGCTAAATAATCTGCCAGCAGGCATTATCAACTGTTGGCTAGATTTTGAAGAGATGTTTGTCAGCAACTTCACCAGTACTTACAAAATACCAAACAAGCCACAGCAGCTTGCTATGTGCAAGCAGAGGCCGAATGAGACAGATAGAGAATTCTTGACTCGGTGGTGTAACCTTAGGAACTCATGTGAGGGAGTTATAGAATCTCAAGCGATAGCTTGGTTTGCTCAAGGCTGCCGATACGCCAGTGTATTGTGGCAGAGACTGCAAAGAAATATGTCAACCACTTTGGCAGAAACCATCAGGATAGCGGATTTGTATGCATTGGGTGATCTGACACAACCAGAACTAATGTCGGCGGAGCATCGGGAGCATCAATATCAATATGCGAGAGATGCAGCCGGATCATCGAGGCGCAACGAGTTCAGAGGTAGAAGAAGAGAGGAAAGATCGGATTACAGATATGCCTCCAATCAGGTAGAAGCGGTAGTGCAAGATCAGCCGAGTCACGGAAACAGTCAGCGGCAGAAAAATGGTCCGCAGCAATGGACACCAAGGAATGAAGGGAAGAGATAGTGGACAGCAGAACAGAAGAAGCAGTGGCAGGAAAGGCCAAAGTACACGTTTGAATCCATGTTGGATCAACCATGTAAGTTTCACACTTCAAACCCGGCCAAGCCGGCTAATCATACAACTCGGCAATGCGCCTGGATTAAAAATGCAATGGGGAACCCGGCGGGCATGCAAGCGTCTTCTCATCAACCACATCAGCAACAGCAGCCGCAGTTGACTGGGGCGAATGCGCAGCAGTTAATGTTACCCCCTCCTCCTCTGAGGTATGATAACTCGGACCGGAGAGATGCAGTGCATCAAGTGATAAATCAAGGTCAGGATGGAAGGACAAACCCCGAAAATAATGGACGTAATGATTACAGGGAGCATCATCAATCATATTGCGTGTTCACAACAGAACAGCAAGACAGGCAAAATGTACAGCGCCGACATATGTAAGTGAATGCAGTTATGCCGACGGTACCAAGATATGTACCTTGGTCAGATCAAGAGATAACTTGGAGCATAAAGGATCACCCGAAAATAATGCCGAATCCATGCGCGTACGCACTCGTACTAGATCCGACTTTTGTCGGGCCCAGCATTAATGTGAAATTTTCAAAAGTACTCATTGACAATGGGAGTAGTATCAATATCATGTACAAAGATACGATGCATAAACTCGGAATAGCGCAGAATATGCTGCAATCCACAAGAACCACATTCCATGGAATAGTGCCAGGACTTTCATGCCAACCCATTGGGAAGGTCCGAGTAGATGTATTATTCGGCACAAGGGAGAATTGCAGAGCAGAAAATTTGGAGTTTGAAGTGGTGGACCTAGAAAGTTGCTATCATGCTTTACTCGGACGGCCGACATTGGCCAAATTCATGAGCAGCTGCCACATCACTTACTTGAAAATGAAGTTACCCGGACCACAAGGGGTGATAACAGTAGCAGGAGATTACAGGAAGTCGATGGAATGTGCTTCGGCCGGGTCAAACCTGGCTGAGTCATTGGTGATCGCAAGAGAAAAAAGAAGGATTCAGGAGGTAGCGGTTCTAGCTCAGTCGACACAGCTGAATATGCCAGCATTAGCCAACCCACATGGAAGTGTTTCTTTCCAGCCGACTAAAGAGACAAAAAAGGTCCAGATAGATGAGCAGTTCCCAGAGCGCACCATCACGATTGGTGTCGGCCTAGATGCCAAATAGGAAGGCGAGCTCACCAACTTCCTTTGTGAGAATCGGGACATCTTTGCCTGGTCAACTCAAGACCTGCAAGGTGTGCCGAGGGAGTTGGCTGAGCACTCTTTGCATGTAAGGCCAGGAGCAAGGCCGGTGAAGCAACCTCTCCGCCGCTTCGCCGAAGACAGGAGAAAAATACTACGAGATGAGATAGATCGGCTCCTTGCGGCTGGGTTCATCATGGAAGTGCTTCATCCGGATTGGCTATCAAATCCAGTATTAGTAGAAAAGAAAAAGGATGACCCGAATGTAGCTGTCGTATGGCGAATGTGTATTGATTACACGAACCTAAACAAGGCGTGTCCCAAAGATCCTTTTCCTTTGCCTAGGATAGACCAAGTCATTGATTCGACCGCTGGTTGTGAGTTGTTGTCATTTGTAGACGCGTATTTTGGTTTCCACCAGATACCGTTAAATCCGGCCGATCAAATAAAGACTATGTTTATTACCCCGTACGGGGCTTATTGTTATCGCACCATGCCATTCGGCCTGCGTAACGCAGGAGCAATGTACCAGATATGCATGCAAAAGTGTCTACATGACCAGATAGGAAAAAATGTACAAGTATATGTAGACGATGTGGTTATAAAAACCAAAGAGAGCAAAACACTCCTAGATATCCGGCAGACATTCGCAAACCTGAGAAGGTTCCGAATGAAGCTTAACCCGGAAAAATGCACCTTCGGTGTACCAGCTAGGAAATTACTCGGTTTTCTCGTATCCAGCCGATGTATAGAGGCAAATCCAACTAAAATACGAGCGGTAGAAAGAATGGAATTGCCGAGGTGTCTAAATGATGTACAGAAATTCACGGGATGCCTGGCATCGCTTAGTCGATTTGTATGTCGGCTGGGGGAAAAGGCATTACCTCTATATCAACTGATGAGAAAGTCTGATAAGTTCATTTGGACACCGCAAGCAGATAATGTGTTTCATGAACTAAAAAAGATGTTGGTCACAACACCAATCCTGGCCTCTCCACTGTCAAAAGAGCCTATGTTACTTTATATAGCTGCCACTAATAGAGTGGTAAGTGCGGTGGTTGTCGTGGAATGGAATGAAGATGATAAATCAATACAAAGGCTGGTATATTACCTAAGCAAGGTACTATCGGCCTCCAAACAAAACTACCCACACTACCAGAAAATGGCCTATGGAGTATACATGTCGGTGAAAAAACTTAAACATTACTTCGAAGAACATCCGATCAAAGTGATCTGTGAAGCTCCCATAGCCGAGATATTGAGCAACAAAGATGCAAGTGGCCAAATAGCGAAATGGGTGATCGAATTATCACCTTATGCTCCGCAATTCGATAGGCGAGATGCAATCAAATCTTAGGCAGTGGCCAACTTATTTGTGGATTGGGCCGAGGTACAATATGAACCACCGTTACCAGATCCGAATTATTGGATAATGCATTTCGATGGATCCAAGCTGAGAAATGGTTTGGGAGTAGGGATAGTGTTGACCTCACCGAAAAAAGATCAGCTGAAATATGTGCTGCAAATACATTTCGCCGCATCAAATAATGTGGCCGAGTATGAAGCACTCGTTCATGGGTTAAAAGTGGCAAAGGAAATTGGTATACGTCGGATCCTATGTTACGGGGATTCAGACTTAGTAGTACAGCAAGTATCAGGCCATTGGGACGCACTAGATGCGAATATGGCACTATATAGATTCCATGTGCAAAAAATCAGTGGATACTTCGACGGATGCGAGTTTCATCATATACCTCGGGCAGAAAATGACGTTGCAGACACATTGTCAAAACTCGGATCAACTCGGCAGTCAATTCCCCCAGGTATCTCCCTAGAGCACCTAAGGAAACCATCGATCATACCATCACCAGAGTCCGAGTCAATTCATATCTCGGCAGAATTAAAAGAGGGAAATGTGCCGATGGAAATCGACAAAGAGTACAACCCAGGCTCTCTGAAAGTGAACCTGACCATTGTTCAAACAAACACAGAAAAATCCGAAGCCGTTATGTCGGCAGAAAGCATGGAAAACGACAGTGAAACTGTCCCAGAGAAAATCACGTCGACATGGGCGCAACCCATATTCTCCTTCCTCAAGGATGCAATCTTGCCGAGTAATGAGGTACTGGCTAGACAGACAATAAGAAGAGCAAAAGCTTACACAATCATAAACAATGAGCTATATAAGAGAAGCGTCACAAGCGTGCTGCAAAGATGTGTTGAATCGGTAGAAGGGCAGGAAATACTCCTGGATATACATCAGGGAAAATGCGGGCATCACGCATCGTCTAGAGCGTTAGTAGCCAAAGCATTTAGGCATGGATTTTATTGGCCGACGGCGTTAAAGGAGGCAAAAGAGCTAGTAGATAAATGTAACGGTTGCCAGAGATACACTAGCAAGATACATATGCCATCATCTGAGTTAAAGACAATACCAATCACTTGGCCATTCTCTGTATGGTTCTTGGATATGGTAGGCCCGTTCAAGCCAGCCCGAGGCAGAATGACTCACATTCTAGTCATGGTGGACAAATTCACAAAGTGGATCGAAGTAAAACCTATAAGAAAATGTGATGGACAAACAACAGTAAAGTTCCTCAAAGATATTATCTTGAGATATGGTTATCCACATAGTGTTATTACAGACAACAGCACAAATTTTTCTGAAGGAGCCTTTGCTAGGTTCTGCCAAGAAAAGCACATAAGACTAGATGTTGCCTCGGTGGCTCACCCGACATCAAACGGGCAAGTAGAAAGGTCAAATGGACTGGTATTGTCCAGAATAAAACCCCGGCTCATCGAACCTCTGCAAAGGTCGGCAGGATGTTGGATCGAGGAACTGTCAGCAGTACTGTGGAGCCTCAGAACTACACCAAACAGGTCAACAGGATATACCCCATTTTTTCTGGTACACGAGGCAGAAGTTGTGCTTCCAGCTGACATAATGCATGATTCGCCACGAGTGACCCAGTACACGACTGTCGAGGTAAATGAGGTAGCTCGGCAAGATGACGTCGATTTACTAGAAGATGACAGGGAATTGGCACTATCAAGATCAGCTATTTATCAGCAGGACCTACGAAGATATCACAACAAGAAAGTCAATCCAAGAGTCTTTAAGGAAGGAGATTTGGTTCTTTGGCTAGTGCAGTGCACAGCCGGCATGCACAAACTATCACCCCCATGGGAAGGACCATTCATCGTGAGTAAAGCATTGCACAAAGATGCATATTACCTAATCGATGCTCAGTCACCAGAAAAGAACAAGGCAAATAAAGCCGGCGACGAATCAAAAAGACCGTGGAACGTAGCTTTACTTCGCCCATTCTACACTTAGGAGCCATATATGGTACGTCATAATGTGACGCGTCAAGTCGGAAAATCAAGCTTGTATTGAACCTTGGCACCTCGAGCAACGACTCGAGGATTGCACAATGTTGTCGTTATTTTTTAGGACTATGTAGTAAACCTCGGCACCTCGAGCAATGACTAAGGGACTGATTTATGTTATTTCTTATTTTGAGTTATATGTTAAACCTCGGCACCTCGAGTAGTGACTCGGGGACTGTACCATGTTATGTCTTACTACTGTGTTAAGTTTCAAGACCTCGAGCAGGGACTCGGGGACTGCGCCATATTATCCCTTATCTTGGATTATGCATTAAAACCTTGATACATTGAGCACTGACTCGAGGACTGTCCCGTGATTGTTTCTTGTTCATAAAACACGTATTAAACTTCGGCACCTTGAGTAATGACTCGGGGACTACCCCGTAGTATTCTCTGCATTAACCCATGAAATGTATTTCGGCAACCCAGTTTGTAACTCGGGGACTACCGCATGGTCCAAGGTAATTCTTTGAGCACGCGCAAGAACTGAAAGGTTTCGCGGCATAGTAAATCAAAATTTTATACGGAAGAAAAAAGAGGGAAGCCAAGATCTAATCTAGGAGATGCAAATAACGAGAGAGATTGGATTAGATCTTCATACCCTTGAAGATTCGCACAGCGGAATGTTCGTCGGAACGTGGGTGATGTAGTCGTACTCGCTTCTCCTCCTCGCGATCCGATCCGATCTAGCACCGCAAGTGGAGATGCCCCCGTGAGATGCACACGTGCAGCACCTCGACGTCTCCTCCTTCCTCGGTCCAGAAAGTATGGTGGAGAGATGGATTGGATCTACAACGCGACGGTGCGGTGCAATTGGTGGAGAGTTTCTGCAGCAGGGCTTCGCCTACACGAAGTCGGGAGGGAGAGAGAGGAGGGCAGCAGGGCGGCTAGGGTTGAGGAGGAGGTGTGGGGGGGGGTGCGCCCCCAGTCCTATTTATATAGAGGGGTGGGGCAGCAACCCTAGCCCCTCCCCCAAGCCAAAACCGGCAGCCAAGGAGGAGGAGTGGGGGGCAAGGAAACCCCCCTTCTAGAAGCTCCAATTAGGGTTTTATCAGTTCTTGGCCGGCTGGGCCCTATGGGGCCTTGTGCCCCTGGCCCAATGCGGCCAGGGCACTCCCTCATAGGCCCATGCCCCCTCCCGACAGGTGGGACCACGTTGGTCCCCCTCCAGAAGGTTCTAGAAGCTTCCGGTACAATACCGATTAACCCGGAACAATTCCGAACTCCAAAAACTGCACTGCCTTATATGAATCTTATTCTCCGTACCATTCCGGAACCTCTCGTGATGTCCCGGATCCCATCCGAGACTCCGAACAAAAACTAATAAATCAATTATCCAAGCTATCCTAGCTCGAGACATGTTAAGTGTGTGACCCTTCGGGTTCGAGAATATGCAGACATGATCTTATATCAATAATCAACAGCGGGGTCTGGAAACCCATATTGACTCCCACACATTCATCGATGATCATATCGGATGAACCACAATGTCAGGATTCAATCAATCCCATATATATATTCCCTTCGTCTCGCGATATTTTACTTGCCCGAGATTCGATCGTCGGTACCGTCATACCTAGTTCAATCTCGTTCACAGCAAGTACTTTACTCGTTTCGTAATCCGATATAACTTTGTGATTAACTCCTTAACCACATGCTTGCAAGCGGTGTTGATATCGATTACCGAGTGGGCCCGAAGTATATCTCTCCGACTTGGGAGGGACAAATCCCATCTCGATACATATAATCCAACAGGTACTTTCTGATCACCTGAGAGACACCTTTATGATCACCCTCTCATAGGATGACGTTTGATGACCTCAAAGCTTTCTTCCGATACCAGGGACTTGTATTATCTCATGGTCTAAGGAATACAATATTTGACATAAGGAAAGCTTCGCAAAGATGAACACGATGACACGATCTAATTGCTTCGCTTAGTTTGGGTCTGTCCACCATATCATTCTCCCAATGATATGATCTCATTATTAATTGACAACTCATGTCTATGGTTAGGAAACCTTAACCATCATTAATCAATGAGCTAGTCCATAGAGGCATACTAGGGACACGGTGTTGTTCACAAACCACACAAGTATTAAAGTTTCCGCTTAATACAATACTAGCATGGAATATAAACATTATCATGAACAAGAATTATAATAATAACATCTTTATTATTGCCTCTAGGGCATAATTCCAACAGTCTCCCACTTGCACTAGAGTCAATAATCTAGTTTACATTTGGCAACAATCTCACACCCATGGCACTGAGGTGCTGATCATGTTTTACACGTGGAAGAGGTTTAGTCAATGGATCTGCGACATTCATATTTGTATGTACTTTGCTAATCTTCAGATCTCCATCTGCTATATAATCTCGGATTATATGAAACTTGCGGTTGATAAGCTTGGTCTTTGGATGATATCTTGGTTCCTTTGCAAGTGCTATGGCGCCAGTGTTGTCACACAATATCTCTAGTGGGTCCAATGCACTTGGAACCACGCCAAGCTCAGTGATGAAGTTCCTGATCCAAACTCCTTCACTTGACGCTTCTGCAGTAGCCATGTATTCCGCTTCTACTGTAGATCCCGCGATCACGCTTTGCTTGCAGCTTCTCCAGCTCACAGCTCCTCCATTCAAAATATAAGCGTATCCTGTCTGAGATTTAGAATCATCCTTGTCGGTGTCGAAACTAGCATCGACGTAACCTTTTACGACGAGCTGTTCATCACCCCCATAGACTAAGAACATTTCTTTAGTCCTATTTAGGTACTTTAGAATGTTCTTCATGGCTGTCCAGTGTTCCACTCCTGGATCACTTTGATACCTGCTCGTCAAACTAAGAGCATTGGACACATCCGGTCTAGTACACAGCATGGCATACATGATAGAACCTATGGCTGAGGCATAAGGAACTTTGCTCATAGCTTCCCTATCATTTACCGTAGCTGGACACTGAGCCTTGCTCAATATCTTACCTGATAACATAGGCACTGAACCTTTCTTTGCCTTATCCATTCCGAACCTTTTCAGAACTTTGTCTAGGTATGTACTCTGGCTTAAAGCTATCAGGCGTCTTTGTCTATCTCTATAGATTTTGATGCCCAATATATAAGCAGCTTCACCTAGGTCTTTCATTGAAAAACACTTGTTCAAATAACTCTTCACATCGTTAAGCATGTTAATGTCATTTCCAATAATCAATATGTCATCCACATATAGTACCAGAAATGTCACCGAGCTCCCACTCACTTTCTTGTAGATATAAGCTTCGTAGCTATTTGGAACAAATCCAAAGCTCTTGATCACTTGATCAAAACGAAGGTTCCAACTCCGAGATGCTTGCTTCAGTCCATAAATGGAACGCTCAAGCTTGCATACTTTATCAGCATCCTTAGGATCGACAAAACCTTCGGGTTGCATCATATACAACTCTTCATCAATGTTGCCATTGAGGAACGCAGTCTTGACATCCATCTGCCAAATTTCATAATCATGAAACGCAGCAATTGCTAATAAAATCCGAATAGACTTAAACATCGCTACGGGAGAGAAAGTCTCATCGTAGTCAACACCTTGAACTTGTCGAAAACCTTTCGCGACAAGCCGTGCTTTATAGACGGTAACATTACCATCCGCGTCCGTTTTCTTCTTAAAGATCCATTTGCACTCAACGGCCTTTCGTTCGCTAGGAGGGTCCACCAAAGTCCATACTTGGTTTTCGCTCATGGATCCCAATTCGGATTTCATGGCTTCTAGCCATTTCTCAGAGTCTGGGCTCATCATCGCTTCCTCATAGTTCGTAGGTTCACTGTCATCTACTAACAAGACAGTTAAGACAGGGTTGCCGTACCACTCAGGAGGGGCACGCGACCTTGTCGACCTGCGACGTTCAGTAGCAGCATCGTCCGAAGCTTCATGATCCTTGTCATTAGCTTCCTCTATCGTTGGTGCAGGCGGCACTGGAACAATTTCAGGTGTTGCGCTACTCTCCAATTCAAGAGAAGGTTCAACAACCTCGTCTAGCTCTACTTTCCTCCCACTCACTTCTTTCGAGAGAAACTCCTTCTCAATAAAGGAACCGTTCTTTGCGACAAACACTTTGCCTTCGGTTCTATGATAGAAGGTATACCCAATAGTTTCCTTAGGGTATCCTATGAAGACGCATTTCTCCGCTTTGGGTTCGAGCTTGTCTGGCATCAACTTCTTGACGAAGCTTCGCATCCCCAAACTTTAAGAAACGACAACTTAGGTTTAGCACCAAACCACAGTTCATACGGTGTCATCTCAACGGATTTAGATGGTGCCCTATTTAAAGTGAATGCAGCGGTTTCTAATGCATAACCCCAAAATGATAACGGCAAATCAGTAAGAGACATCATTGATCGGACCATATCTAATAGAGTTCGATTCCGGCGTTCAGACACACCATTGCGCTGTGGTGTTCCGGGTGGCGTGAGTTGCGAAACGATTCCGCTTGCTTTAAGATGCGTGAGAAAATCATAACTCAAATATTCACCCCCACGATCGGATCGTAGAAACTTAATCTTTCTGTTACGATGGTTCTCCACTTCATTCTGAAATTCCTTGAACTTTTCAAATGTTTCAGATTTATGTTTCATTAAGTAGATATACCCATATCTACTTAAGTCATCGGTAAAAGTGAGAAAATAGCGATATCCACCGCGCGTCGAAACACTCATCGGTCCGCACACATCGGTATGTATGATTTCCAACAAGTCCGTTGCTCGTTCCATCATTCCGGAGAACGGGGTTTTGATCATCTTGCCCATGAGGCATGGTTCGCATGTGTCAAATGATTCAAAATCAAGAGACTCCAAAATTCCATCAGAATGGAGTTTCTTCATGCGCTTTACACCAATATGACCTAGACGACAGTGCCACAGATAAGTAGTATTATCACTATCTACTTTGCATCTCTTAGCCTCAGTGTTATGGATGTGTGTTTCATCCCTTTCGAGATTTAGAAGAAATAAACCATTCACAATAGGTGCATGACCATAAAAGATGTTACTCATATAAATAGAACAACCATTATTCTCCGATTTAAATGAATAACCGTCTTGCAATAAACAAGATCCAGAAATAATGTTCATGCTCAACGCAGGCACATAATAACATTTATTGAGGTTTAAAACTAATCCCGAAGGTAAAACTAAGGAGAGTGTGCTGACGGCCATCACATCAACTCTTGATCCGTTGCCAACGCGCATCATCACCTCATCCCTCGCAAGCCGCCGTCTATTCCGTAGCTCCTGTTTCGAGTTACAAATATTAGCAACTGAACTAGTATCAAATACCCAGGCACTACAACGAGGGCTAGTAAGGAAAACATCAATAACATGTATATCAAATATACCTTTGATGGTGCCAGCCTTCTTGTCCGCTAAGTACTTCGGACAGTTGCGCTTCCAGTGACCCTTGTCCTTGCAATAGAATCACTCAGTGTCCGGCTTAGGACCAGACCTGAGCTTCTTCTCAGCAGGGGCAACGCGCTTGCCGCCGCCTTTCTTGAAGGGCTTCTTTGCACCCTTACCTTTCTTAAAGGAGGGCTTGTTGACCATCAACACATGATTATCCTTTTTGATGTCCACTTCCGCAGCCTTCAGCTTTGCGAAGAGCTCGGTGATCGTATCAGTGGAACCAATCTGATTATGAGTCACTACAAAACTTTTGTAGCTGGGAGGGAGAGATTGCAGAACCCTGTCAATCTTGAGCTCCTCTGGAATCTTGCAGTCCAGTTGCTCAAGGCGTTGAGTGTAGCCCGACATCTTAATGGCGTGCTCACTAACGGAACTCCCTTCCTCCATCTTGCAGATAAAGAACTTCTCAGAGATCTCATATTCTCAGGACGGGCCTGAGTCTAAAACATGGTTTTCAGCTCCTCGAGAATCTCAAAGGGCCCGGGATAGTCTTCAAAACGATTTTGAAGGTCCGATTCCATAGCAAACAACATGGTGCTCTTAATCACACCATAATCATCTTTGCGCGACTAATAGACAGCTTTCTCATCAGTCGGCGCAGTAGCAGCAGGGGCGTCACCTAACGCATTCTCAAGGACATAGTCCTTTTGACCGCTAGAGAGAATGATTCTTAGATTGCGAAACCAGTTGGTGAAGTTAGACCCATTGTTCTTAAGCTTTTCTTTCTCAGCAAAAACGTTGAAGTTGAAGTTGGACTTAGCCATGTGATCTACAATATTTGCAAGTACAAATTAGACTATGTTCATGATAACTAGTTCAACTTTTAATCAAATTACTAGATGAACTCCCACTAAATTCAACATCCCTCAAGTTGTTTAGTAAACATGATCCAAATTCACCACACCTAATCCGATCTTCACGAGAAGAGATGTGGTTTCAATGGTGGACAACGAATTGCCGGTTATATCATTCATATGACTCATGCTTAACCTTTCGGTTCATGTGTTCCGAGGCCATGTCTGTACATGCTAGACTCGTCAAGTCAAACCCAAGTATTTCCGCGTGTGCAAAACTGGCTTGCACCCGTTGTATGTGAGCGTAGAGTCTATAGCACCCGATCATCACGTGATGCTTGGACACGACGAACTTTCGCAACGGTGCATACTTGGGGAGAACACAATTTTTATTTTGATCTTTAAGTGAGGAATCATCTTATAATGCTACCGTCGCGATCTAAGCATAATAAGATACATAAAAGGATAAACATCACATGCATATAACTTTATGTGACATGGTATAGCCAATCTTCACGCAATGATCTCCATCTTGTGCGTGCCGGCATGATCTCCATCACTCCACCATGATTGCCTCCACCATGAATAGCAACTACAACTATTGCTAACTACTTAGCGATAAAGTAAAGCTATTACATGGCGTATAAGAAGTTGACTCGCAGGTCATACACAATTATAAAGACAACCATATGGCTCCTGCCGGTTGTGTACTCATCGACATGCAAGTCGTGAAACATTACAAAACATGATCATCGCATACATTATACACATCACATCTTGGGCCATACCATATCACAGAAAACACTCCCTGCAAAAACAAGTTAGACGCCTCTACTTTGTTGTTGCATGTTTTACGTGGCTTATGGGAGTAGCATGCTAAGAACGATTCTTACCTACGGAAAGCCACAACGGTGATATTATGGTTGCCAAACTCCGGTGTTAAACCCATGACAACTATAGTGAGAGAAACAGGCATCCACCAGCCACATGTGTGGAACAAGCCACACGTCAAGTGCGGAGCCGGTCTCGCGAACGACGTCGCGTAAGGTTGGCCTGGACCACTTCAATCTCACTATCCCGCGTCATAAGAAGAACACAAACAAGAGGCTTGCAACAGAAAACATCAACGCCCGCAACAACCATGTTGCGTTCTACTCGTGAAACACATCTACGCATAGATCTAGCTCTGATACCACTGAAGGGTTTCGCTGCATAGTAAATCAAAATTTTCTACGGAAGCAAACAGAGGGAAGCCAAGATCTAATCTAGGAGATGCAAACAACGAGAGAGATTGGATTAGATCTTCATACCCTTGAAGATTCGCACAGCGGAACATTCATCGGAACGTGGGTGATGTAGTCGTACTCGCTTCTCCTCCTTGCGATCCGATCCGATCTAGCACCGCAAGTGGCGATGCCCCGTGAGATGCACACGTGCAGCACCTCGACGTCTCCTCCTTCCTCGGTCCAGCAAGTATGGTGGAGAGATGGATTGGATCTACAACGCGACGGCGCGGTGCAATTGGTGGAGAGTTTCTGCAGCAGGGCTTCGCCTACACGCAGTCGGGAGGGAGAGAGAGAGGAGGGCAGCAGGGCGGCTAGGGTTGAGGAGGAGGTGTGGGGGGGTGGTGCGCCCCCAGCCCTATTTATATAGAGGGGTGGGGCGGCAACCCTAGCCCCTCCCCCAAGCCAAAACCGGCGGCCAAGGAGGAGGAGTGGGGGGCAAGGAAACCCCCCCCTTCTAGAAGCTCCAATTAGGGTTTTATCCCTTCTTGGCCGGCTGGGCCCTATGGGGCCTTGTTCCCCTGGCCCAATGTGGCCAGGGCACTCCCTCATAGGCCCATGCCCCCTCCCGACAGGTGGGACCACGTTGGTCCCCCTCCAGAAGGTTCTATAAGCTTCCGGTACAATACCGATTAACCCGGAACAATTCCGAACTCCAAAAACTGCACTGCCTTATATGAATCTTATTCTCCGGACCATTCCGGAACCTCTCGTGATGTCCCGGGTCCCATCCGAGACTCCGAACAAAAACTCATAAACCAATTATCCAATCTATCCTAGCGTCGAGACACGTTAAGTGTGTGACCCTTCGGGTTCGAGAATATGCAGACATGATCTTATATCAATAATCAACAGCGGGGTCTGGAAACCCATATTGACTCCCACACATTCATCGATGATCATATCAGATGAACCACGATGTAAGGATTCAATCAATACCATATATATATTCCCTTCGTCTCGCGATATTTTACTTGCCCGAGATTCGATCGTCGGTACCGTCATACCTAGTTCAATCTCGTTCATAGCAAGTACTTTACTCGTTCCGTAATCCGATATCACTTTGTGATTAACTCCTTAACCACATGCTTGCAAGCGGTGTTGATATCGATTACCGAGTGGGCCCGAAGTATATCTCTCCGACTTGGGAGGGACAAATCCCATCTCGATACATACAACCCAACAGGTACTTTCCGATCACCTGAGAGACACCTTTATGATCACCCTCTCATAGGATGACGTTTGATGACCTCAAAGCTTTCTTCCGATACCAGGGAGTTGTATTATCTCATGGTCTAAGGAATACAATATTTGACATAAGGAAAGCTTTACAAAGATGAACACGATGACACGATCTAATTGCTTCGCTTAGTTTGGGTCTGTCCACCATATCATTCTCCCAATGATATGATCTCATTATTAATTGACAACTCATGTCTATGGTTAGGAAACCTTAACCATCATTAATCAATGAGCTAGTCCATAGAGGCATACTAGGGACACGGTGTTGTTCACAAACCACACAAGTATTAAAGTTTCCGCTTAATACAATTCTAGCATGGAATATAAACATTATCATGAACAAGAATTATAATAATAACATCTTTATTATTGCCTCTAGGGCATAATTCCAACAAGAACTCAATAACCCAAGTGATAACTCGAGGACTAATTGGTATAACCCATTGTTTGTCGCCAAACACATAAAAATTCCATAGCTGAACACATAAAGGTCTCTAAGGACAATGCGAAAAAGAACAACAACCCCAGGAAATCGAAGTATGATACTGGATGTAATTTATTGTATCGCCTTATCGAATGTGGGCTTCGGGTTTTGTATCTTAGGTAGAAGTTGAAAACACAACAGCTAGGCTGTCGAGTTTTCAAAGGGCAGGCAAGATATATGCCGAACTAAGGCCAACCACGTGGAGAAGTACAATATGAATCTACGAAATCAAAGGTCGCCAAAACAAAGATATAAAGCAACGAGACCCGTTTAAACAAAGTAATAATGATTACCATCACCCATGCCTTAGCGGCAAAAGGCAAAAAGGTTCGCATCACATCAAAAGTCAGACAATTGATCCATAGACATCATACGCCCGGCATGTCGGGGATTGAAAATAACTTAAGAGGTTTTTTGAACATAAACAACAAAAAGGGCCAGAGCACCCTTAAGGGGCAGCAACTTGATCAGGGGCGTCAGGAATGGCTATCTCGGATGATGGCGGCGCGACCTCGGTCTCCTGTGCAGGGGCATTTTCAGGAATTGGGCGCTCCGAGGTAGACGGCGCCTCGGCCGAAGTTACTTCGCCTTCAACAGAAGCGATAGTAGCCTCGGGGGACATCCTGGGCTGCTGAGAAGCATTAGTTTGAGCTTGAGAGTGCCCAGTCCTTTTGGAAGATGATCGCGCATCGTCATCCCCATCCGAGCTTGCATTGGAATCACGGGAGTCGTCCGAATAACCCTCTGCCTCATCCTGGTCGGCCGAATCATCATCAGGGGCGTCTTCAATCTCCATGTCATCCTCTGGATTGGGAAGAAAACTCGGCCCTTCAACCCAATTATGCACATCAGCATACTCAACAAGCTAGAAGGCACGAGCTTGGCAGCGAGCGATGAATTCTGGATCCTCGACCCAGCGAGAGCCAGTGCGCAAGTTTATCAAAGTGTCGAGCGAAATGTCCTCGTACCACGACAGAACGGCTGTAAGTGCCATGTCAGCACCAGCCCTCCCAGCAGATTCCCTCCAGAGATTTAACTGGGTCTGGGATGCCATTAATCTCTCCACAAGTATTTTGACCTCGTCAATATCAGGAGTTCCAGAAGTATTCGGCCAGAGAACATGGTAGGCCCGAATGGCTGCTTGGACCAAATCCCTGCCCATAATCTTCATTGGCCCAATAGCAGCGCCAACGGCAATCAAGAAATCTTCCAATGAATATTCTGGACTCGAATTTGTGGGGACACCTCGGCGCTGACGAGCGAAAATCATTGCTTTAGAGCTCACGGGTCTAGCTTCCGGAAAATGATCTACGTGAAATGAAAATATATCAGTTAAAAGTAAGAAAGAGAAGAAGATAACTCGGCCATAGTCCAAAACTTACGATGAATATAACTCAGCATTTTCTGGAGATCCTGGGTCCAGTCGGCCTTACTTTTCTCAAAGCAGGTGATTTCCTCGCTCATCGTCCGACTCTTCAACTCGGCAGCATCGAGGAGCTCTTTGTCTTTCTGCAGTTGCGGGCTTAGGCGATTCTTCTCTTGAGAGAACTCCTGATCAACCTTTTCCAATTCGGATTTCTGTGAGAGTTTAAGAGACTCAACCTCGACACGTAACCGGGTTATTTCGTCATCCCTTTCCTTAAGCTGCGTCAAATGAGTGGCGGCTTGTTCTAAAAAATGCAGCATCATATCAGGCATGGATATGCATTCTTGATGCGACGCTGCAAATGTTTGTAACTCGGCTATACCAAAGCCAGAAGGTGGTAAGAAACCCAGGATAAGTCTCGAACGAAAATCAATAGAGGAAAAGAATAACTAACCTTCTAGAGCTTTGACCTTCTTGTCAAGGCGGATATTAAGATTATTAATATTACCTGCTTACCAGCAAAAATGGGTTAGCACCTCAAGTCAAAAAATATTAAGAACTTAAGGAACAGTACAAAGATTTGTTAAGTTACCAGCTTTATTCACCACGGGGAGAACTTTCTAATATTTCTCTTCAAGTTTCTTGTGTGCAAAGAGCAACCTTCGGAATTCGGCTGTCCGCCGATCATGCGCAATCTAAGTACCAAAATGAATTACATAGCTCAATATCCAAAGCTAAAACAGATCCGAATCAAGCAAAACTTAACTCGGATCTAGGTGGCTGGATATTACAAGCTAGAACGGATCCGAATCAAGCAAAACTTAACTCGGATCTAGGTGGCTGGATATTAGAAGCTAGAACAGATCCGAATCAAGCAAAACTTAACTCGGATCTAGATGGCTGGATATTAGAAGCTAAAACAGATCTGAATCAAGCAAAACTTAACTCGGATCTAGGTGGCCGGATATTTGAAGCTAAGACAGATCCGAATCAAGCAAAACTTAACTCGGATCTAGGTGGCTGGATAATCGAAGCCAAAAATAGATCTGGATTCAGCAACGCTTAATATGGAGTACAAATGAACCACGATCAATCCAAGTCATACAAAAAATTACTTAGCACATAATGCATTTGAAGTGTAACAAAGCTTCCAAACAAACAACAAGTTATTCGGCTGCAAGCTTCAGGGGCTAGTATATGTATACTATCAGTTGAATAACAGATTAAATATCAATAGAAGCGTTTACCTCGTTCATCTTGTCACTCTCAAGAACAATCTTAGCAGCCATGTGCAAACGACTACTGATGTCAGAAAGCTGAAATGGTTGATTACTCGGATTGCCCTCAAGCTGAACGGCGGCGTTCCAATTGTTGGCATATTCCACCAAAGAGCGAGGCTGTTCCCACTCTTAGTACGGGTCAGCACTTTACCTCGGACCCGTTAGGTAACCACCGCCGCCGCGGGACTCATGTGGAGAGTAAGCTGACTATCAGCGACCGAGGTGACAACAGGCTTAGCAGAGGAAGCCCCTTTGCGGAGTTCATCGGCTATGGTGGGTTGAGAAGAACTAGCCGGCCCCTTCTAAGATGCTGAAGGTTTGGTGACAACAACCTTCTTAGCCTTAGAAGAGGTGTCGGCAGGGGCAGCGACCTCGGCACTAGGAGTGGCATCCTTGGAGGGAGGAGGAACTATGGTTTCCAAGGGGGCCGAGATAGTGGCATCCTTGGCTGGAGCTGGAGTTGCATCTGGAATTGTGGGGGTAAAAGGAATTTCGGGGGAAACGTCGATGGTCATAACAGGTGCGACAGGTTCAATAGGAGGATCTGCTGGCGGAGTTATGTCGGCATCAGCAATGGAAGCTGAGGGTACATCTCGCCGAGGCGATGCCTGAGTTGGCGCAGGAGGAGAGTCAACGCGAGAGGGACTAGGAGCCCGAGTATCTTTAGGGGGCGGAGGAGAAGGCAGCCGAGTTGTATGACTCGTCATACTCGGACCGCTTGGCTTGGCAGAGAGAGGAGCGCTGCAAAAGCACAAAGAGTCGAATCAAAAGATATAAAGAGAGAAGCAAGAAATACAAATGAAAATGAACTCACCCAGTAACTCTGGGCATGGTTTTACGCTTCGGAAGGTGCTGGGCTGATTTCTTGGTTCGCTTCTTGGGAGCAACTTCGGTGGGACCTGTCAGAGCAGTGCGCTTCCTCGAGGTAGCAGGAGCTTGAGAGGCGAGAGGCTCGGCGTCGTGCACCTGACCGGCCTGATTAGCTGGGAAAGTAGAAGCCGGAAATGCATAAGAGATAGGCATCGCGGTGACTACCTCAAGAATTTGGACGTCGTCCGAGTCACTTTCCTCCCCGTGGGCCGAGGTCTTGCCATGGGCGCGAGCTGGAGCGACGTCCGACTTGGGAACAGACTCCTCCGAGTCATGTTCCCCGTTGTCCGGGGTGTTCTGATCTGCGGTCCACAGAAGGGCCAGAACCTCGGCATCCTCAATCTTTTGCTCCGCAAACCTCTGCAAGAAAAGAAGCAAAATGGAGTTAGCAAAAGAAGTCATAAACGCAATTAGAAAACAAACACAAATACGTAAGTTTACCTCGGGAGGGGGATTCCCGTGAGTGAACGGCTTCAGCCCCCATGTCCAGTCCTCTGGCATATCGGTCTTGAAGATAGCTTGGACACGCTTGTAAATAAGATAGTCGTCGATCTCAACCGTCAAAACTCGGTTGGGATCGAGAGGACCGCTCATATAACAGAGCTTGTGCGAGCGAAGCTGAAAAGGGCAGATTCGGCTACTGACGAATGTGATCATCAGATCCTCACCACGGAGCCCGGCGCAGATCAACTCCTTCAGCCGAATCTCGAATGCCTCGGCCAAAGCATGGCTCTTCCTGGGGTTGTAGTTCCAGTTCTTCCTGGAAGGGGGGCCGATAGAAAAGGCAGGGAGCCGAATCTTGTCTTCTTTTCCAGTGTTTTTGACATAGAAAAACGATCTATGCCACTTCTTGCAAGACTCGAGGCTAGCGACACGAGGAAACTCGGATTTTCTCCGAGGTGTGATGGACGCGGCTCCACACTGGGTAAGCGATTTCTCAGAGGGGTGAAGGGATTTGTCTAGAACAACGTTAGATCGGATCTAGAAAAATTTGGACCAAACGGACACAGAGGGCCAAAGGCCGAAGTATCCCTCCGAGGCCGAGATATAAGCGGATAGGGAGGCGATGGCATTAGCCGGAAGGTGATGCGGCTGAAGGCCGAAGTAATCGAGGAATTCCCTAGCAAAATCTCTAAGAGGAAGGCCGAACCCACGAGCAAAGTGGGACATGAAAACAATGTACTCGCCTTCATTGAGTACGGGAGAGGATTCACTGTCGGGTAAGCGACAGCTTACCTCGGCAGGAATCCGGCGAGTCCTAATTAGCCACTCAATCTCACGACAAGTGACAGAGGAGCCCTGCCAAGAGCCCCGCTCTGGACCAGACGCTACGTCGTCGTCCTCAACGAGCGCACCACCAGCAGAACTAGACATAAGGTTGCCGGAGAAATCAACGGAAGAAGAACTAACGGCGGAGAGAGGCTTAGAGGCACAGGGCCCCGTCGTGATTCTAATCTAGCACGGCGGCGGAGCGGAAAAGAACAGCCGCGGTAAATCTAGAGAAACTGCAGATGCGCCTAGGGAAGGAGCCTAGCGATGAGACCGTAGAAAAACTCATCGGCGATGGCGCCGGAGCAAGCGCACGGCGATGAGGTCGACGGAGCGGAGGGACTGCGGCCTCGCTGTCAAGGATATCGACAATGGCGCAACCACAGGCGCACGAACAGACGCACAGGCGCAAGGAGGAAGAAGAGGAACGGTGAGCGAAGGGGGAAAGTGAATCCTCTAGCCCCGTACCCCTCTTTATAACCGCACAGCCCTGGCGGTAGTGGGATCGTGCGTGCGAGCGCTAACCATGTAAATCGTGCGTGCGGCGGAACCACTCGCGGCTGAGTGGAGCCACACCGAAGACCACATGACGCATGAGAGGATCAGGCCCCCTGACCGATACGATGCACGAGGCGTCACAACGCCGATGCGACAGGCGCAGTAATCACTGTAGCTTGTCAGTGGGCACTGTAGAGGAACAAAAAACTAGAGTAATAATGATGAGAGGTACCCGTAGAACGAGGCGTGCACAAGAAGCTGCGTAGATACCTCGAACAGAAAAAAGTAACTCGGAAGTAAGGAGAAAAGAATGTTGGTAAACTGATGTGGCCCGGCCAAGGTTACGAGCAGAACCACACCAGCTTCAGGGGCTAATGTTGGGGAGGTGACCCCGGATAGGGTCAAGACAGGGGAAGACAAAAGGAGTCTCCCTTGTCATATGCCGAGTTACTGTTTATATTGGCCGAGTCATATAAAAGTCGGTCGAGATAAGCAAGGCCATGGCACCTACGGAAGGAGCAATACCTTATCCGGCCGACATACGAGTTAAGTCGGCCGAGTAAGCCTGAATAACTTGAATGCAGGTGAAGGCCGAGCCGAGTTATGCGAGACAGGGCCGAATAACACGAAGCTTGCGGGAGAAGGAGGTGCCTATAGTCAAACCCAAGTCACGGGCTAGGAAGAATCGGAACAGAGCCAAGCACAAAGGACAAGGAACAAAATGGCAGAAGGGCATAAGGAGGTCACGGAGGTGACAGTCATGGAGCCCGAGGCGCGCAGGTGGGGTTCTCTGGAACATTGCCGTTGTTAGAAGGGGGACGCGGAAAGGAGGTTGCCGATTTACCATATTGGGACAAGCATATTCCTAGAATATGCTTGCCACGTCAGCCCTAGAGGAGCCAAGGCACCCCTTTATAAGGGGAGACGCGGGATCCTGAGAGGGGATCGATTGATTCTAGGCGGTAAGGCTCGTGTATTAGCTCTCTTCTTCCCGCATACATCTCAAGGAGCACTTGTAGTCCAAGAAGAAGAGAAATAAAGATCTACATGTTAGCCATTTGAGTGTAGAAATAACTACATCTTCCCTCCCCGGATCCCTCTAGCATCCATTGGCCCCATACTTTAGCCTACCCATGGCATCTGCCGTGCCACCACCACGACAAATATCTTGTTGGAATTTCAGATGTGGATCAAGGACTACACGGTGAAGTACCACTGACCGTACAAGGTGGCTCACTCGAACACTAAGGTGTGTTACACAGTCAAGTGTGAGAAGCAAGGATGTCCATGGGTTGTTTGCGTACGACCATTGAGGGGCGGGCCACAATGGAACATTGTAAGTTGTCAGTCCATTCATATGTGTGCTGACAAGTTTATCAAGGATGGCAAAGTTGTCAAGGAACCATTGAGGGGCATGGATCCTCCAGAGATGTGCTTCTTGCATACATTTGCGGTTCAAGTCCGCCTGGAACCAAACACATGTACCCACATTCCCTCTAGTTATGTATGGCTCCCATTCCTGCCGAGCGGAACACAAGATTAGCACGTGGACTCGAAGTATATATGGTGGAAAAGATGAGTTCTTGAGACCAATCAAATTATTACCTTCTTCGGGGTTAGCAAGTCGATTTGGTTAATGTAACGCAAGTAGCATTCCTCGGATTCACCATGGAATATTTCGGTATTATCCTGTAGGGGTTCGTAGCATGGAAAACAAAAAATTTCTACCGCATGCAAACAAACAAGCCAAGATCTATCTACTAGATTGTAGCAACGAGTCGATAGAAGAACTCACCCTCCAAGATTCCAAAGCGGTTAACGAGAGCAGATTCTCGTGGGTGATGTAGTCGTACTCTTTCCGATCTCAAGATCGCGTAGACGATCCTTCCGGTGCTGCGTACCGGCAGTGCTCCCGTAGTCGGTCACACGTCCGGTACTCGATGAAGACATTCCTCTCCCTTGTTCCAGCAGTCAGTGGAGGTTGTAGCACTCTCCTCGTGATTCCGGCAGCACGACGGCGTGGTACCGGAAGTAGAGGGAAGATCTCGCAGGGCTTCGCCTTAAGCCGGAGCGAGTATGGTGGAGCAAGAGAGGTGCCTTGGTGATATAGGGTTTAGAAGCACCAACGGGAGAGGTGTAGCCGGCGGCTAGGGTTTGGGGAAACCCTAGTCGGTGACTTGGGAGGAGGCCCTAGGCGGCGGCGGCAGCAGGTGGTGGCGCCTAGGGCTAGGGTTTGGAGGTGTTGGGTGTAGGGAAGAGGGGGCACCCCTGCCCCTTCTTTTATAGGTGGGAGGGAGGCGCGGTTGGGAGGAGCGAGTCCTCCTCCAACTCCTCCTCCTTGGCTGGCGGGTGGAGGGAGTAGGACTTCCTCCCTAAGTAGGTTTCCTACTCTCCCTCCACCAAGAAAACTTGTCGTTTGACTTTTCAAATTGGCGTTTGACTTTCAAACTAGGATTTGAATTCCCGGTGAAAACACCGGAATCATTCCCCAACTTCGAAACAGGACTTTCCTTATATGAATCTTATTCCCCGGACCATTCCGGATCTCCTCGTGATATCCCGGATCCCATCCGAGACTCCGAACAACATTCGGTCTCTTACTCATCATTCCATAACTACTCAACAACATCGAATCCTTAAGTGTGTCTCCCTACGGTTCGTGAATTATGCGGACATGATCGAGACACTTCTCCGATCAATAACCAATAGAGGAATATGGAAATTCATATGGCTCCCACATATTTCTACGATTACTTTGCGATCAAATGAACCACTTACATACGATACCAATTTCCCTTTGTCTCATGATAGTTTACTTATCCGAGGTTTTGATCGTCGGTATCTCTGCATACCTAGTTCAACCTTGTTACCGATAAGTACTCTTTTCTCGTTCCCGTGATATGTGATCCCTTGTGAGGCAGTCACATGCTTGCAAGCTAATTGGATGACATTCCACCGAGAGGGCCCAGAGTATATTTATCCGTAATATGGATGGACAAATCCCACTCTTGATCCATGTGCCTCAACCCATACTTTCCGAATACTCAATGCCACCTTTATAGCCACCCTGTTACGGTGTGGTGTTTGGTGTCATCAAAGCATCCTTATGGTGATGGTGATTAACATGATCTCATGGTCGAAGGAATTAGGTTACTATGTATCAGAAAGCTTTATAGCAAATGAACTATATTAAATGACTTGATCTTTATGCTACGCTTAACTATAGGAGTATGTCCATCACATCATTCTCCTAATGATATGACCTTGTTGTTAATAACATCTCTATGTTCATGATCAGAAAACCATGATCATATATTAACCAACAAGCTAGTTTAACAAGAGGCTTTACTAGGGACTCTTTTATGTTTACAAATCACACAAGTATTAATGTTTCCGGTTAATACAATTATAGCATGGTATGTAAACATTTATCATAAGTATGAAGATATGATAATAACCACTTTATTATTGCCTCTTGGCCATATCTCCAACAGTCTCCCACTTGCACTAGAGTCAATAATCTAGTTTCAAACCTTTGTGTATTCAACACCTATGGCTTTCTGGTGTCGTATGTACACGATTGCTAGTGGTCAACTGATCTCCGGATCTGACACTTCCAGGTCCGTGTGTAATTGCATGTCTTTGCGTCTCTATGCATCACTCATTCTCTAATGATATGGCTTTGTACAAATTTGGTCCTTTGGTGTGACCTTTAGTTCTTTGGGGTTAAAACATGTTGATAATATTGTCATACAATATATCTTCATAGAATTATCCCTTCTATGAACTACACCTAGTTTGATAACAAACTACTTGACACAAATGCCCTTTTTTGCTGCTATAATAGCAGTTATATACTTAGCCCTTTTGTTGTAGTATCTGTCACAATATCTTAACTTTGGAACTCATCCAAATTCATTATGGAACTCTCATTCCATCATATTGTGCCACCCTTAGTTTAGATTGAGATAAACTTAATTTGTACTTTGTGACAAAACTAGTATCAATGTAATTCATTTACAATGAACTAACCATCTATTTATCACTTCTACAAAATAATATATTCTTAGTTCTTTTACAAGATCATAAGAATATCTTTACTATCGTCCAATAATCATCTTATGAATCATTCTGGTATATGCTCATAACGTTTAGAGCATAGGACATATCTGGATTTGTACATATCACAACATGATTGATATAAATACTCTTTGTGATTTCATACATCAAGTATCAATCTATACTTGAATCTTTGTTTCACTTACCAAGTGTCAATACACTTGAATATATCATCAATATTGAAATCATTCAATCCTTTCTGTGCAACAAGAACCTTTCTTGTAGTTTCTATATTGAACTCATTCAATATATCATCTATGTACTTTCGGCACAACCATATTAGCGTCTATTGATGCCAAATATTTGGGTTTTGCCTAAGTCTTTCATCGATATGAAATTCTTATCCTGTGTTAATAAAAGATACATCATTTCCAATCAACAATATGTATTCCACATAATGTATTAGAAACATGTCTTAGCGCTCCCACTTAATTTCTTGCAAATGCAAGCATCTTCATCGTCTCTGATGAAATTAAACTATTTTAATAGTTTCATCATAGTGAAGATTCCAACTCCGCGATGCTTACTTCAACCATTGAAGTTTGCATATGCTTTTAGCATCCTTTGAATTAACAAAACCCTTTGGACTGTGTCATGCACACGTCCTTGGTAACCATTCTATTAGAAGAACTTGTTTTGTTTATTCAACACATAACAAAATTATATGCCGTGGTTGCTACATTAATCCGTCTAGACTAAATATCGCTATGAAAGATCAAATCTTGTCATAGTCAACCTTTGAACATTGTTGTGAACTCTTTCCCAACATGTCGATAATTTCATAGATGTGAAACATCCATGTCTATTTCTTTATAGATCCAAATATGACTGTAAGGTCGTGTACCTTTCCAGAGGGTCTTTCAAGCTCAAAGCTTGATCTCTTGTATATGGAACTATCACGGATTTTATGGCTTCAAGCCATTTGACGGAGTTAGGGCCCATCATCGCTTCTTTGCATGTAGTCGGATCATTATTGTCAAATAATGATTTAACTCTCAAATCTTGGTATTTGATTGTTTACCCGACCTACTTGTTTCAATAGGAAATTAGACATCCGTGACCACAACCTTTGAGGCACGTGAGCCATGAGCATTGTTGTTGCCTCCGGAACACTTTTCGGCGCTGCGCAACTTTGATCATATATAGCTAAGGTTCTTTTAACCTTGTCAAAGTTCTATTGTCCTCCCACTTAACTTTTCATGGAAAATTCCTTCTCAAAGAAACTTGACGTTCTAAGCGACAAACACTTTTGTCTTCAGTGTTATGGAGGAATATTTAACGATTATTCAAAATAACATACAAAAATATGTTCATTCGATTTTGGTTGCAAACATCTTTCTTATGCATAGCATACCAATGTTTAAGAAAGGACAACTTGGGTTTTATCCAAAACCATAACTTTATATGGTGTCCATTCAATCGGATTATGATGGAGCTCTTTTCAATGGAAAAATGGTAGTCTCTAAAGCTTTTAATCTATAAAATATAATGGCAGTTTTATGAATTACACCTTTGATATTACCATGTCAAACAAGGTTTAATTACATATCTCGAACACTCCATACTCTTATGGTGTTTCGGGAAATGCAAATCCACGGAACGATTCCTTAAATCGTAGGTATTATGCTAAACTTGTAACTCAAATATCTTCCTTTATGATCTTATCATAAACTATTTATATTCTTGTTACAATGATTTTGCACTTCATAATGAAAATCTTTGAACTTTTCAAATGTTTCATACTTCATCCTTATTAAGTAAATATTCATATATTCACTCAAATTTTCGGAGGAAGCATATGAAATTGAAATCCATCGCTCTTGACTACACATAATGGACTTCATACAACAATATGTACAAGTTCCAACAAGCTAGTCATTCGTTCCCTTTTGTCCTATGGACGAAGTTTTAATTATCTCTAGGAAAGTTTAACAAGCGTCATTTGATCAAAAATCAAAAGACTCCAAAATTCTATCCATATGGAGTTTCTTCATGTTTTCTTTCCAATATAATTTAAACGGCGATGTCACTTCCTAAGTGATCTTTCAATCAATTTGTCTTTCGACATATTTAGCACTAGTTTTATGGATGTGATTTCTCCAACGATATTTGTGAATCATCCATCTTTTATGGATTACGACAATTATTTGAACAACCCTTTTGTTCTCATAATACCTGATAAAACAAATCTTGAAGGCAAGCTTTGATATTTAACGAGCAGCACAATAACCCTTTATTTGTTCTCGATGAACATCATCACATATTCTTTTGCTAGTTACTTAGGCCATTGTGGTTCATGAATTCGGTTGTTTTGTATGACGATTGATACCAACAAATTCAGTATCCAGTACTTAAGAACCACATTATTTAACAAGCAAAGAATACAGCCATAACACGTATATCCTCTATATACCCAAGCTGGACAATTCTAGTCTTTTCTTTTCTGCCATATATTTCTGAGATTCTCTTTCAGTATTTCCTTTTCTGTTTTGAAAGAATCTATCAACATCAAAAGTGGAGCCATACACATGATACATAGTCCAAAGCGTGTATAGTTAAATACCAATGTCTTTGGACTTGCACTTTGAAGTAGATTACCATCATCAAATGTTTGGTGTTCTTTCAAATTCCTTTCTTTAGTAATCTCTTGGTGTAGTAAACATTTTACCTACATCAAATATTCACCCTTATCATGGAATTATCCATGATCAAGCTACTTTTAGCTTATAACAGTGAATCACGAGTATAATGTTGCTCTCCAAAACCTTTTGGAGGTTTAGGACAACTAGTGTCTCCAACCTTTTGCAAATTCTCATCAAATATGAGAACATGAATTTTGCCATATTATACTCTATCATGTTGTAACCAAAACTTCGTTTCAGATATCACAATATCTTCCACACATCATGGTTTCTGAAACAACTCTTTCAGATCCTAGATAACCTTGATATTAAGACAATCCTTTGAATATCAAGAATCATGAAGATAAACATGATACTTATATACTAACACTGGAATTGTTACTCTTGATTTAATACCAACTATTAAATTTCACGGAGTAATCGAAACTTACTGAAAGTTTGCAATAGGACTTTTAAACTTTAGATTAACACTTTAAAACAATACGATACCAGTTTGTAAAGTAACTAACCAGAATTCTATAGTTCTATCATCTCAATTAAAACTAAGCGCAAGGTGGTAAACGGATGCCAATGACTACAACAACTATGCAAATTCACTTTGATTTAATTTATGATAAATAGTGTTCAACTTTTAATCATATTGCCATTAAACTCCCACTCAAAACAATATCCCTCACATTGTTTTAGTGATAACACGAACCAAATCCACCACATCAAAACCGATCATCACGAGAGTTGATGTAGCTTCAATGGCGAACAATCAACATGTTCATCATATATACTATATGACTCATGCTTTACCTTTCGGTGATCCATGTTCCGAGACCATGTCTGTACATGCTAGGCTCGTCAAGATCAAACCTTAGCTTCCGCATGAGCAAATCTGGCTTGCTCACGTTGTATACACTCGCAGAATCTAACACACCCGATCATCACGTGGTGCTTCGAAACAACGAGCTTTAGCAACGGTGCTTACTAAGGATGAACACTTTAAAACTTGAAATTGTGTGCTTGAGGGATCACCTTATAATGATACCGTCATGAACTAAGCAATACAAGATGCATAAAAGGATTAACATCACATGCAATTCATAATATGTGATATGATATGGCCTTTCTTCTTTGTGCTTCCGATCTCCATCTTCAAGCACGAACATGATCTCCATCATCACCGGCATTGCATCAAGGTCAATGACGCTGCTCCATGGTTGTCGTCCACCAGCTTCAACTATTACAACTACTTTGAATAGACACGCGGGTCTTAACAGAATTTAAAGACAACCATATGGCTCCTGCCGGTTGCCAACTTACAATAAGGAACATTGCATACATCAAATATAATCACAATCATGGCCATATCACATCACAGCACACCCCTGCAAAACAAAGTTAGACGCCTCTAATTTTCTTTGCATATTTTACGTGGTTTGGGGCTTTCAATAAGTGTTGCTCTAACTTACAAACAGGAACCACAACGTTGATGCTTGAACTATCAAGTGCCCGTTGTAAATTGGATCTATACTATGATGGGAGAGACAGACACCCGCAAAGCCACTTATGCAATACAAGTTGCATGTTGAGCATGGAGCAAGTCTCATGAACGATGTCATGTAAGGTTAGCCTGGGCCGCTTCATCCCATCATACCACAAGATGCAAAGTACACAAGAGGCAATTGATAATAAAAGCACCACCGCCCACAATGACCATTGTGTTCTACTCGTGCAACAGATCTACATATAGACACGGCTCTAATACCACTATAGGGGTTCGTAGCATGGAAAACAAAAAATTTCTACCGCGTGCAAACAAACAAGCCAAGATCTATCTACTAGATTGTAGCAATGAGTCGATAGAAGAACTCACCCTCGAAGATTCCAAAGCGGTTAACGAGAGCAGATTCTTGTGGGTGATGTAGTCGTACTCTTTCCGATCTCAAGATCGCGTAGACGATCTTCCGGCGCTGCGTACCGGCAGCGCTCCCGCAGTCGGTCACACGTTCGGTACTCAATGAAGACCTTCCTCTCCCTTGTTCCAGCAGGAAGCGGAGGTTGTAGCACTCTCCTCTTTATTTCGGCAGCATGACGGCGTGGTACCGAAAGTAGAGGGAAGATCTCGCAGGGCTTCGCCTTAAGCCGGAGCGAGTATGGTGGAGCAAGAGAGGTGCCTTGGTGATCTAGGGTTTAGAAGCACCAAGGGGAGAGGTGTAGCCGGCGGCTAGGGTTTGGGGAAACCCTAGTCGGTGACTTGGGAGGAGGCCCTAGGCGGCGGCAGCAGGTGGTGGCGCCTAGGGCTAGGGTTTGGAGGTGTTGGGTGTAGGGAAGAGGGGGCACCCCTGCCCCTTATTTTATAGGTGGGAGGGAGGTATGGTTGGGAGGAGGGAGTCCTCCTCCAACTTCTCCTCCTTGGCCGGCGGGTGGAGGGAGTAGGACTTCCTCCCTGAGTAGGTTTCCTACTCTCCCTCCACCAAGCAAACTTGCCGTTTTACTTTTCAAATTGGCGTTTGACTTTCAAACTAGGATTTGAATTCTTCCTTTATTTTGGCCAGCCATGATACCTAGTACATGATGCAATCATTCCATATTGTCATGACACATTCATGTACCCTTCCCCTCCGGAGTGCCGGACCTTCCGAACCCTTCTAGAACATTCCCGGTGAAAACACCGGAATCATTCCCCAACTTCGAAATAGGACTTTCCTTATATGAATCTTATTCTTCGGACCATTTCGGATCTCCTCGTGATATCCCGGATCCCATCTGAGACTCCGAACAACATTCGGTCTCTTACTCATCATTCCATAACTACTCAACAACATCGAATCCTTAAGTGTGTCTCCCTATGGTTCGTGAATTATGCGGACATGATCGAGACACTTCTCCGATCAATAATCAATAGAGGAATCTGGAAATTCATATGGATCCCACATATTTCTACGATTACTTTGTGATCGAATGAACCACTTACATACAATACCAATTTCCCTTTGTCTCACGATAGTTTACTTATCCGAGGTTTTGATCGTCGGTATCTCTGCATACCTAGTTCAACCTTGTTACCGATAAGTACTCTTTTCTCGTTCCCGTGATATGTGATCCCTTGTGAGCCAGTCACATGCTTGCAAGCTAATTGGATGACATTCCACCGAGAGGGCCCAGAGTATATCTATCCGTCATATGGATGGACAAATCCCACTCTTGATCCATGTGCCTCAACCCATACTTTCCGAATACTCAATGCCACCTTTATAGCCACCCTGTTACAGTGTGGTGTTTGGTGTCATCAAAGCATCCTTCCGGTGATGGTGATTAACATGATCTCATGGTCGAAGGAATTAGGTTACTATGTATCAGAAAGCTTTATAGCAAATGAACTATATTAAATGACTTGATCTTTATGCTACGCTTAACTATAGGAGTATGTCCATCACATCATTCTCCTAATGATATGACCTTGTTGTTAATAACATCTCTATGTTCATGATCAGGAAACCATGATCATATATTAACCAACAAGCTAGTTTAACAAGAGGCTTTACTAGGGACTCTTTTATGTTTACAAATCACACAAGTATTAATGTTTTCGGTTAATACAATTATAGCATGGTATGTAAACATGTATCATAAGTATGAAGATATGATAATAACCACTTTATTATTGCCTCTTGGGCATATCTCCAACATATCCCGCAAGTATGCCCATGTAGGAGCGCGGAGAAGGATATTGCCATGATCATCCCACCGTTTTTCCTTCATCGGAATGGGTCGACCAACTAGTATGCGCAACCAGGACCATATGGTCAGTAGCACCATAGGTCCACCAATACTTGCTCCTTTTCCAGTTCTACAACACGCCTCATCCAACTGCACATACAACAAGCATACATAAGTATCCGGTCAATCAAGCATATGTACTACTACCATGCAATATATATGGGTTATTACCTGTCGATACAAGTAAGCAAGTGCCGCCGTACCCCGGCTGTGCATGTATCCCCATTACACAAATAGAGTGAGCCAAATGAATGACACGTTCCTTCCCGTGACATCTAAGAAAAGTGTCCTACTTATGGCATACCATAAGTATGCACGGGCATACATCCGGATCACCTCCTCATCGGCATCCTCGGGGCATTTGCTAAAATTTTCTTGTATCCATCTGTAAGTAGCACCGGCAGACATCTTCTCTTGCATTGGCACCTTACCAATTAAGCCAATCATCACTTCACGCCATTTACCCGAATCTGATCTCATACACATGGGCTGTCCTTTGATGGGAAGCGCAAAATCATGGAGACGTCCTGTAGAGTGATCGTCATCTCACCACAAGGAAGGTGAAAACTGTGTGTCTCCGGTCTCCATCTATCAACAAGCGTTGTGATCAAACAAGGGTTCATATGCGGCATCGAACGCGAGACAAGCTGGATGGAAGGGAGAAGTCCAGTCTGCTCAACGTATGGAGTATAACGCTCATCATATGGCATCTTCTTGCTATGCACCTCCTTGGACTTAGGTGCAACCACTTGAAGACATGCTTATTCTCCGCGATGTACCGCCCACGGTGTCGTTGATCATAATGCCCATTCAAAATAGATTGTCCTTCCATCCTACAAGTGGTTGCAAAAAAACAAGTGATTAAATTAAGTCGAGGAAATTCTCTACTCCAGCACAAATACATAATAATGCCTCACAATATGAATGCACATTCATTCCATGCCATCTATAATCCATATATGGTCATTGTAGAAATATGACTATCTATAATACATATATGTCCATTTGAAAGATTAATTGCCCCTATGTGTGGTTTTGGTGATTAATGACAATCCCTATGGACTAATATTTTCACTGAGTTTTATATGAAGGAATATTCCATAGGTCATGCTTGTAGTCTATGTGTTGGATTCAAGTATGGATGCCATGAAGATAAAGATATACCTTGAGTATTGGCATCAAGATCATCGATTTGAAGAGAATAATATGATATGATCAAGATCTTGAGAGTGTGATCTCAATAGAAGAATTCAAAATATGGCTCTAAGACGGTGTCATGATAGCCTCATTAGTTGAGCTATGATTGACTTAGATTTAGAGCATGTAATCAAATTAAGAGTTCTTTATGTACCTCAAGATATTGAGATGGAGCATGAGAAGATACATGGTTGACCTATACAAAAAGTGAAGATCTTATATAGCCCATGAGAGGATGACATCAAGTGGTGATCGTCATCAAGGTTGAGAAGGGCAAGTTTAAGATAAGCATCTCGAGAAGATTATTTGCTTGAAGCTTGCTGTCCATATTGGTGATAATGGACATGTGAAGACATGTATTAATGAAGCTATCCAATAGTGGTGTATGGGGGGAGCAAATTAGGAGTCTTCACGAAGCAACAATGATCAAGTGATGCATTTCGGCTTGGATGGAGATTGAAGTGTTGTCATCAAGATCAAGCGGGATGTGCAAGGCAAATGTATGGCCTTGCTAGGTTTTCCTTTTACCGG
The DNA here is from genome assembly GCA_916181665.1 of Avena sativa. NCBI lineage: Eukaryota > Viridiplantae > Streptophyta > Magnoliopsida > Poales > Poaceae > Avena > Avena sativa. The sequence goes on from OV702293.1 coordinate 424,351,373, forward strand.
TCTTAAGGTGGTTGTTGGGAGACCGGGTTATAGGATACATAGCCGCACTATTAAGAGGGGCTTTCGGTTGGGTAACTTGATCACATCGTCATAGGGAACTCAATCCTTTGCATTATTTGCATCTTACTATTTTGTTGCTTCTTGGTGTTTCTCCATCTGAGGTTCTTGATCTTGTTGCTAGCTCTTCAACAAGCCCAAGTTCATCGAAAACGGAATTCGTATGCATCTTCTATGGCGTTTTCGAGTTTGAAGGTTTTATCGGTTCTTCTTATAGGCAGGTTTCTTAACTTTATTCATTTGGTTCTATCCTCCTCTACTGGAATATGCTGTTTCTCTGCATCATCTTGTAGGGCTTGTTGTCCTCGTCAAAACAAGCCCAAGATCATCGAAATCGGAGTCCGTACGCAAAAGTTATCGTCGTTTTCGTGTGCCCTATTTGGTTCCAGCAGAATTCCGGCGGTAATTCCGGCGGACCGAGTCTGTGGCCGGAATTTCCGGCGACCGCCGGAAATTTCCGGCAAACCACCGAAAAGCTGTTTTGTATGTTGTTTCGGTTTGTACCAAAACTTTCTGTTTTGACTGGAAATTCTGGCAGCTGATCCGGCGGCGCCGGTTTTGTCGCCGAAACGTGTTCACCCAGCACATCTTGCTTCCAACGATCATCCCCCTTGAAGGGGTATAAAAGGGGGGCTTCTTCCCCAAAGTTATAAGGCTTGAGAGCACATTTTTTACCTCCATTGTTGACCCCTTTGAGCTTTCTTCCTCTCCCTTTCCTCCTATGATTCTTGCATCTTTTTGAGGGCTTTGGAAGAGGAGATCTAGATCTACAATCCCCACCAATCAATTCCTCCTCTAAGTGAGGGAAACCCATTGGATCTAGATCTTGGAGTCATTTGTTGGTTTCCACCATTGTTCTTCCTCTCTAATTCCTCCCTAGCACTTGTTTCTTTGGTGGGATTTGAGAGTGAAGGATTTGAGCACTCTTGGTGTTCTTGCTTTGCATTCTTGCATAAGTGTTGAGCTCTCCATTATAATTTGTTCGAGTGAGAGACCGTGAGCTTGTTACTCTTGGAGGGTGACCTCCTAGTTGGCTTGACGGTTGGTGCCGCGGTGTCCTCTTCGTGGAAGATTGTGAAGAGACTCGGGCTTCTCCTTCGTGGAGTGTTGGGGATATGCTATATGGGTATCCTCATAGCATGTCTCTTATCCGACTAACCCGTGTGGCCCATAGTCGGTAGCATGGCCTATAGCCTGCTGGGCGGCCCAGTTAGGTGGATCCAGAAGGGAGGCCCATGCTGGATAAAGGAAGGCTACGGTGGAGTCACCAGCGTACCCAGAGCCTTGGAGTACAAGATACACAAGACTAGTGATAGATGGTGTAGGACTCTGTAACCTGTCCGGCTAGGACTTTTCCCTGTAACCCTAGGATCTGACGACTATATAAGTCGGACCTATGGGAGCCTTTAGGGCATAACTTCAGACAACCTCGCACAGCGAACCTATCTCTGTAACTCGGCATATTGCCATTATAGTGATTTATAGCAGGAGTAGGATTCCGCCACCGTCGTGGGATCTGAACCTAGGTAAGTTGTGCTACCTCGTACCCGTCAACCGTCTGCCTTACCCCACGTCTCTAAACACGCACTGTGAGGACCCCTCCATGGTGTACTCGTCGGCAATACCACAACAGTTGGCGCCCACCGTGGGGCAAGAGGCGCTTCAGGCTCTTCAGCGAGCGAGGACCAAAATCTTCACGGGAATCGGCGAAACCATATCCATCGACCGCGTTCTCTTCTCCGACAATGTTCCGATCGTCCCACCTGACGAGTTCTGGATCCCGGCGAAGACGAACCCTATGCGGTGTTAGATCGTCCCTATCAGAGACATCCACCTCTTCATCGGCCAAACCGACTCGGGCACTAGTTCCCTGGGAGTCGGAGGAGCATCAAGACCCGCACGGACCGCCTACAGGCAGGATACGTTCGCGGAAGGATCGATGTCGGATCTCTCTTCGGAGTTTGCCGGCAAAGATCGGAAAAATCCAAGGCCCACCCAAACCGCCCTTGTGCAGGATATAAAGGTGGAAGATCACTGCAAATCCGCCGGCTTCATCCGCGCGTCTGGACAGCAGAGATCCAAGTTCATCGGCGTGGTTACCATCTTCGATCTGGCACGCTGCGTTCAGAGAGAAGGCGAAAAACCCCGCGACTACCTCGCCAGATGGCTCCGTATACAGAGCAACCTGGCCAACTACCCCAATGATGATGCCATCTATCACTTTGTGGAAGGACTGGACCATGGCACGCTTCTCCGACATTCTTTAAGGCGGCAGCAGGCGTCAGGCCAACTTACCTTCGAAGGCATGGTGAACACCGTCAACAACTACGCGGAGGCCAAAGCAGCAGCTCAGATAGCGCTTGCGCTCATCGACGGAGCCCCTCCGATTCAGCCACCACCACCGCCTCCGGCCGCTATCGTCGTAGCAGCGCCACCACCTCCAGTCATCATCGAGGCCGTTGCACCTCCACTGCCCATCATCGAGGAAATCCTAGCACCCTTCGACTCTGTCATTGACGCACTTTATGCTGATTTCAGTCCAGATTCAGAGGAGATAGACTTCAGTCCAGAAGAGCTAGACTCCGTTATGCAGGAGATGGAGGAGGAGTACTCGCGCGACGAGCAAGCTAACAACACCGTCATGTCTCGAGGGGTGTTCGTCACCATTGGGACAGCGATGGACGAAGATCAACCCGTGAAAGCTCCGCCTACCGCGCTGGAAAAGGGGAAGGGGCCACTTATTGCTGCTGACGATGATCGCGCAAAGGTCATGCCTCCTCCGCCTAACCCAGCGCAGCAGCAGCATGAACTCGGCACCGGCCCGAGCAACAACAACACCGCAAACTTGCCGCCTCCAGCATCCACGTCGGCAGCAGCCCATGCTACTCCAGCTGATAGAGTAATGTATGGCAATCTCCTCGTCGAGCCACTAACCGTCGCTCATATCCGGAACATGACTCAGCTTAACGAGAAGCACCAACAACTGCTGGAGGAAGCGCAAGCCATCGCGGAGCAAGGCGCTAAACTAGATCGCGATCTGGTCAACGCGCAGAAGTCCATAGAGAAGGCGAGAGCAATGGAGGCCGAGTACAAGACCCTGCTACAGCAGCAAAAGGCTAAGAAAGCTCTGGCTCGCGTCATCAACGATCCTGGTGTACGGCGCAACCTAGGATGGGCTCCCTCGAAGCCGGCACAGGCCAAGCCATACATTGATAGTGAAGGCAAGCAGGTGATGCCCACCCCACTCCTTAACCTCGCCGTCGCCAAGACCCTTCTAGAGCAGGATAGATCACCTGAGGTAGTAGAACAGGTCTACGACCTAGTGGCCAAGGCGGTAAAGCAGCAAGAAAAGACCACCTCTCAGAGGCTTGAGTCTGACCCAGCGCTCTGCCGATCCAGCCAGTTTAAACCGCCAAGGGACAGATCTCCTCAGGACGTCGGATCACAGACGGGTTCATTAGAACGAATACGGAGGGATGCGCGCAACAGGAAGGACGCTATCCCCATATCCTCCGACCACGGAGAAAAAGCCCGACCTCGCCGCCCATCGCCACCGCCCTGATCCCCCCGACGTCAGGAAGATTACAAGGCTCACCATCATACGGATATGCCCCCTCCAAAGCAGTGTGGCATCGTCATCCGCGACAACGCGGCACAGACCCGTCATGATGAAGAGCGTCACCAAGGACACAAGAGCAGATCACACCATGATCCTCCGCGTTCGACAAGGAACCGCGACAGGCGTGAGGCGTCACAGGAGGGTAACAGCAGGAAAGCTAACCCACCGCCACCTCCGCCTCCATCGCCACCAAGCAGTCACCATGGCGGAAGAGGCCCGCGTCATTCACGCAGCCCGTCCCCTGTTGACAACAAGAAGAAGAACCCGGAGCCGTACGACGCACGTTCGTGGATCGATAAGATCCACGAGGCCCGGGAAGGACCATACCTTGGACCACGTTGTTTTGGACCTGAAATATGGTCCGCAACTTACCCCAAAGGTTTCCGGATTGACAAGCCCATCAAACCCTATGACGGAACCGCCAAGCCCGCCACATGGTTGTAGGACTACGACAACGCGATGGAGATTGCCGGAGGCAACCCCAACGTCGCCGTCAAATACCTCCCGTTAATGTTGGCGGGGACAACCCATCAATGGATCGACGACTTGCCGGAAAAATCTATCTACAACTGGCTGGATATGCAAGAAGCATTCACCAAGAACTTGGAGGGTACATACAAGCGTCCCTGCACTATGGGCGATCTACAGCGGTGCGTGCAAGAGAAAGATGAGACGTCTCACGCCTACCTCTCCTGCTGGCTGGACATGAAGAATTCCTGTGCAGGAGTGCACGCACAGACCGCCATGGCCGCCTTCATCGATGGGTTGGAAAGGGGCACGTTGCTCCGACACAAGCTGAAGCGCTTGCAAGACAATCATCAGCTTGACTTGAATCAGATGATTCAGTTAGCTAGTGAGTTCGCAGCTGCCGACGACGACGCTCGTGGCTCTTTGCCGGCAACGGCCGTTCTAACTCAAGCTCGGAGGAACATGTAGGGATTCGTAGCATGGAAAACAAAAATTTTCTATCGCATACAAACAAACAAGCCAATATCTATCTACTAGATTGTAGCAACGAGTCGATGGAATAACTCACCCTCGAAGATTCCAAAGTGTTTAACGAGAGTGGATTCTCGTGGGTGATGTAGTCGTACTCTTCCCGATCTCAAGATCGCGTAGACGATCCTTCCAGCGTTGCGTCCCGGCAGCGCTCCCGCAGTCGGTCACACGTTCGGTACTCGACGAAGACCTTCCTCTCCCTTGTTCCAGCAGGCAGCAGAGGTTGTAGCACTCTCCTCGCGATTCCGGCAGCACAACGGCGTGGTACCGGAAGTAGAGGGGAGATCTCGCAGGGCTTCGCCTTAAGCCGGAGCGAGTATGGTGGAGTATGAGAGAGTCCCTCAATGATCTAGGGTTTAGACACGCCGAGGAGGGGTGCTAGGGCTGGCGGCTAGGGCTTGGGGTAGCCCAAGTCGGCGGCTAGGGGAGAAACCCTGAGTGGCGACGGCTATGGTGGGTGGTGGCTAGGTTAGGGTTTAGAGGGGTAGGGAACTTGTGTGCTAGGAGGGGCAGCCCTGCCCCTCCCTTTATAGGTGGGAGGCGCGGCCAAGGGGAGGGGAGTCCCTCCCCAAGTCGGCTTCAAGGTGGGCTGGCGGTGGGGGGAGGAACTCCTCCCCCAACTTGGTTTCCACCTCCCTCTCCACTTCCCAAAATAGTCGTTTGACTTTCAAATTGGCGTTTGACTTTTCAAACTAGGATTTGATTAAACCCTTTATTTTGTTCAGCGATGACACTTAGTACATGATGCAATCATACCAACTTGATATAACACATTCATGTACCCTTCCCCTCCGGAGTGCCGGACATTCTGGAACCTTCTAGAACATTCCCGATGAAATCACCGGAACCATTCTCCAACCCCGAAACAGGACTTTCCTTATATGAATCTTATTCTCCGGACCATTCCGGATCTCCTCGTGATATCCCGGATCTCATCCGAGACTCCGAACAACATTCGGTCTCTTTACTCATCATTCCATAACTACTCAAACAACGTCGAATCCTTAAGTGTGTCTCCCTACGGTTCGTGAATTATGCGGACATGATCGAGACACTTCTCCGAACAATAACCAATAGAGGAATCTGGAAATTCATATGGCTCCCACATATTTCTACGATTACTTTGCGATCGAATGAACCACTTACATACGATACCAATTTCCCTTTGTCTCATGATAGTTTACTTATCCGAGGTTATGATCGTCGGTATCTCTGCATACCTAGTTCAACCTCGTTACCGATAAGTACTCTTTTCTTGTTCCCGTGATATGTGATCCCTTCTGAGCCAGTCACATGCTTGCAAGCTAATTGGATGACATTCCACCGAGAGGGCCCTGAGTATATCTATCCGTCATATGGATGGACAAATCCCACTCTTGATCCATGTGTCTCAACCAATACTTTCCGAACACTCAATGCCACCTTTATAGCCACCCAGTTACGGTGTGGTGTTTGATGTCATCAAAGCATCCTTCCGGTGAAGGTGATATGCATGATCTCATGGTCGAAGGAATTAGGTTACTATGTATCAGAAAGCATATAGCAATTGAACTATTAAAATGACTTGATCTTTATGCTACGCTTATCTATAGGAGTATGTCCACCATATCATTCTCCTAATGATATGATCTTGTTGTTAATAACATCTCAATGTTCATGATAGGGAAACCACAATCATTTATTAACCAACAAGCTAGTATTATAAAGAGGCTTTACTAGGGACTCTATTTTAGTTTACAAATCACACAAGTATTAATGTTTCCTTGTTAATACTATTATAGCATGAATGTAAACATTTATCATAAACACAAAGATATAATAATAACTATATTTATTATTGCCTCTAGGGCATATCTCCAACAGTCTCCCACTTGCACTAGAGTCATCTAATCTAGATTACCTGGTAATATACCGAACACCCATGGCAGTTTGGTGTTGGTCATGTTTTGCCCTCGGGAGAGGTTTAGTCAACGGATTCGCCACATTCAGATCTGTGTGTACTTTGCAAATCTTTATGTCCCCATCTTGGACATGTTCTCGAATAGCGTGAAAATGTAGCTTGATGTGCTTTAGCTTCTTGTGTGACCTTGGTTCTTGCGCATTGGCTATGGCGCCCATGTTATCACAGTAGATAGACATTGGGTCCAGCGCACTAGGAACCACACCCAGCTCTGTAATGGACTCTTTCATCCATATCGCTTCTTGTGAAGCCTCCGAAGCAGCCATGTATTCCGATTCAGTTTAAGATCTCGCCACAACGCTTTGCTTTGCACTCCTCCAGCTAAGTGCTGCACCATTCAAAGTAAATACGTATCTAGATTGTGATTTAGAATCATCCGGATCGGTGTTCCAACTAGCATCGGTGTAACCATTAACAACGAGCTGTTCATCACCTCCATAAGAAAGAACCATATCCTTAGTTCTTCTCAAGTACTTAAGGATGTTTTTGACCGCTGTCCAATGATCCACTCCTGGATCACTTTGATATCTGCTAGTTAAACTAACAACATATGCAATGTCGGGTCTAGTACATAACATGGCATATTTTAGAGATCCTATGGCTGAGGCATAGGGAGTCTTACTCATCCTTTCTCTATCTTCTGCCGTTGTCGGACTTTCAGTTTTACTCAACGTCGTATTGGGCAACATGGGCAAGAACCCTTTCTTGCTATCTTCCATTCCAAACCTCTTTAGAACTTTGTCCAAATATGTACTTTGTGACAATGATATTAGGCGTCTGGATATATCTCTATAAATCTTTATGCCTAATATGTAAGCTGATTCGCCAAGATCCTTCATTGAAAAACTATTATTCAAATATTCCTTGACACTATTAAGAAGGTCTACATCATTCCCAATCAACAATATGTCATCTACATATAGTATTAAGAATGCTACAGAGCTCCCACTCACTTTCTTGTAAATACAAGCTTCTTTATAAGTTTGTATAAAACCAAAACTTTTGATTACCTTGTCAAAACGTTGATTCCAACTTCGGGATGCTTGCTTCAATCCATAGATGGACCGTTGAAGTTTGCATACCTTGTTAGCATCTTCAGGATCGACAAAACCTTTGGGTTGCATCATATACAACTCTTCATCAATGTCTCCATTGAGGAACGCTGTTTTGACATCCATCTGCCATATTTCATAATCGTAATATGCAGCGATTGCTAACATAATCCTGACAGACTTTAGCTTCGCTACCGGTGAGAAAGTCTCATCATAGTCAACTCCTTGAATTTGTCGAAACCCTTTTGCGACAAATCGAGCTTTATAGACAGTAACATTACCATCAGCATCTGTTTTCTTCTTGAAAATCCATTTGTTCTCAACGGCCTTTCGGCCATCCGGTAAGTCCATCAAAGTCCATACTTGGTTTTCATACATGGATCCAATCTCGGATTTCATGGCTTCTTGCCATTTATTGGAATCTGGGCTCATCATCGCTTCCTCATATGTCTCAGGGTCATCGGTGTTATCCACCAACATGACACTCATAACGGGATCATACCAATCAGGAGTGGTACGAGTTCTCGTTGACCTGCGAGGCTCTGTAGCAACTACAATTGAAGTTTCATGATCATCATCATTAGCTTCCTCTCTTATTGGTGCAGGCACCACAGGAACTTTTTCCGGTGCTGCGCTACTCGCAAGTTCGAGAGAAGGTTCGACAACCTCGTCGAGTTCTACTTTCCTTCCAGTCACTTCTTTCGAGAGAAATTCCTTCTCTAGAAATGATCCATTCTTGGCAACGAAGATTTTGCCTTCGGATCTATGATAGAAGGTATACCCAATAGTTTCCTTCGGGTATCCTATGAAGACGCATTTTTTCGCTTTGGGTTCAAGCATGTCCGGCTATAACTTCTTTACATAGGCTTCGCAACCCCAAACTTTAAGGAACGACAATTTAGGTTTCTTCCCAAACCATAATTCATACGGTGTCGTTTCCACGGATTTAGATGGTGCCCTATTTAAAGTGAATGCGGCTGTTTCTAATGCATAACCCCAAAATGATAGCGGTAAATCTGTAAGTGACATCATAGAACGAACCATATCTAAGAGATTTCGATTACGATGTTCGGACACACCATTACGCTGTGGTGTTCCCGACGGTGTCAATTGTGAAAGTATTCCGCATTTCTTCAAATGCTCGCCAAACTCGTAACTTAGATATTCACCTCCACGATCAGAACGTAGAAATTTAATCTTCTTGTTACGTTGATTCTCAACCTCACTTTGAAACTCCTTAAACTTCTCGAAAGTCTCGGACTTATGTTTCATGAAATAGATATACCCATATCTACTCAAGTCATCCATGAAGGTAAGAACATAACGATAACCACCGCGCGATGCTACACTCATTGGACCACACACATCGGTATGTATGATTTCCAATAAGTCCATAGCTCGCTCCATTATACCAGAAAATGGAGTCTTAGTCATTTTACCCATCAGACATGCTTCGCATCTTTCAAGTGATTAGAAATCAAGTGATTCAAGAAGTCCATCGTAATGGAGTTTCTTCATACGCTTCACTCCAATGTGACCAAGACGACAGTGCCACATATAGGTCGAGTTATCGCTCGATTTCAAACGTTTAGCCTCAATGTTATTAATATGTGTATTTCCACTATCGAGATTCAACAAGAATAGACCATCTATCAAAGGTGCATGTGCATAAAACATATTACTCATATAAATCGAACAACCATTATTCTCGGATTTAAACAAGTAACTGTCTCGCAATAAACAAGATCCCGATATACTGTTCATGCTTAACGCAGGCACCAAATAACAATTATTTAAGTATAAAACTAATCCCAATGGTAGATGAAGGGGTAGCGTGCCGACCGCGATCACATCAACCTTTGATCCGTTTCCAACGCGCATCGTCACCTCGTTCTTCGCTAGCTTCCGTTTATTCTGCAGCACCTGTTTCGAGTTACAAATATGAGCAACCGAACCAGTATCAAATACCCAGGCACTACTACGAGTACTAGTGAGATACACATCAATAACATGTATATCAGATATACCTTTCTTCTTGATGTTGCCGTTCTTCAAATCCGCCAAGTACTTTGGGCAATTCCGCTTCCAGTGACCTTCTCCCTTGCAGTAAAAGCACTCAGTATCAGGCTTAGGTCCAGCCTTGGTCTTCTTTGTTGGCGCGGTAACTTTCTTACCACCCTTCTTGAAGTGTCCCTTTTGCTTAGACTTGCCTTTCTTGTATTTGGTGGTCTTATTGACCAACAACACTTGGTGCTCTTTCTTGATCTCCACTTCTGCAGATTTTAACATGGCAAAGAGTTCTGGCAACATTTTGTTCATGTTCTGCATGTTGTAGTTCATCACAAAGTTCTTGTAACTTGGTGGTAGTGATTGGAGGACATGGTAGATCCCCAAAGCATTAGGAATCACTATACCCAAGCTTTGAAGTTTGTTTGCGTGCCCAGACATCTTAAGCACATGCTCACTGACGGAGCTGCCCTCTTCCATCTTGCAGTTAAAGAACTTTTCAGAAGCCTCATAGCTCTAAATTGCCGCATGAGTCTCAAAGATCAATTTGAGATCACGGACAATATCATGTGGGTCTGAATTCTCAAACCTTTTATGAAGCTCTGATTCTAAACCATACAAGATAGCACACTGAACTATGGAGTACCGAGTCTTTCGAGTGAGGTAAACATTCTTTACTTCATCGGTAGCAGTAGCTGCAGGTGGGTCACCCAGCGATGCATCCAGCACATAGGTCAAATTACCAGCTGTGAGGACAATCCTCAAATTGCGGAACCAATCCGCGAAGTTGCTTCTAGGTCAAATTACCAGCTGTGAGGACAATCCTCAAATTGCGGAACCAATCCGCGAAGTTGCTTCCATTGTTTTTCAACTTTTCTTTCTCTAGGAACGCATTAAAATTGATGGTAGGGGCTGCCATTGATCTACAACATATTTGCAATAGTTTAGACTAAGTTTATGACAAATTGAGTTCTAATTAATAGTAAAATTAATCTAGGTGAACTCCCACTCAAAACAACATCCCTCACATTGTTTTAGTGATCACACGAACCAAATCCACCACATCAAAACCGATCATCACGAGAGTTGATGTAGCTTCAATGGTGAACAATCGACATGTTCATCATATCTACTATATGACTCATGCTTTACCTTTTGGTGATCCGTGTTCCGAGACCATGTCTGTACATGCTAGGCTCGTCAAGATCAAACCTTAGCTTCCGCATGAGCAAATTTGGCTTGCTCACGTTGTATACACTTGCGGAATCTAACACACCCGATCATCACGTGGTGCTTCGAAACAACGAGCTTTAGCAACGGTGCTAACTAAGGGTGAACACTTTATGACTTGAAATTTATGTGCATGAGGGATCATCTTATAATGCTACCGTTGTTAACTAAGCAATACAAGATGCATAAAGGATTAACATCACATGCAATTCATAATATGTGATATGATATGGCCTTTCTTCTTTGTGCTTCTGATCTCCATCTTCAAGCACGAACATGATCTCCATCATCACCGACATTGCATCAAGGTCCATGACGCTGCTCCATGGTTTTCGTCCACCGGCTTCAACTATTACAACTACTTTGAATAGACACGCGGGTCTTAACAGAATTTAAAAACAACCATATGGCTCCTGCCGGTTGCCAACTTACAATAAGGAACATTGCATACATCAAATACAATCACAATCATGGCCATATCACATCACAGCACACCCCTGCAAAACAAAGTTAGACGCCTCTACTTTCTTTGCATATTTTACGTGGTTTGGGGCTTTCAATAAGTGTCGTTCTAACTTACGAACAAGAACCACAACATTGATACTAGTATTGACAATCACCCGTTGTAAATTGAATCTTAACTATGCTGGGAGAAACAGGCACCCGCAAAGCCACTTATGCAATACAAGTTGCATGTCAAGCGTGGAGCAAGTCTCATGAACGATGTCATGTAAGGTTAGCCCGGGCCGCTTCATCCAAACATCCCGCAAGATGCAAAGTACACAAGAAGCAATCGACAATAAAACCATCAACGCCCACAATGACCATTGTGTTCTACTCGTGCGACAGATCTACATATAAACCTGGCTCTGATAACACTGTAGGGATTCGTAGCATGGAAAACAAAAATTTTCTATCGCATACAAATAAACAAGCCAAGATATATCTACTAGATTGTAGCAACGAGTCGATGGAATAACTCACCCTCGAAGATTCCAAAGTGTTTAACGAGAGCGGATTCTCATGGGTGATGTAGTCGTACTCTTCCCGATCTCAAGATCGCGTAGACGATCCTTCCGGCGCTGCGTTCCGGCAGCGCTCCCGCAGTCGGTCACACGTTCGGTACTCAACAAAGACCTTCCTCTCCCTTGTTCCAGCAGGCAGCGGAGGTTGTAGCACTCTCCTCATTATTCCGGTAGCACAACGGCGTGGTACCGGAAGTAGAGGGGAGATCTCGCAGGGCTTCGCCTTAAGCCGGAGCGAGTATGGTGGAGTATGAGAGAGTCCCTCGACAATCTAGGGTTTAGACACGCCGAGGAGGGGTGCTAGGGCCGGCGGCTAGGGCTTGGGGTAGCCCAAGTTGGCGGCTAGGGGAGAAACCCTAAGTGGCGGCGGCTATGGTGGGCGGCGGCTAGGTTAGGGTTTAGAGGGGTAGGGAACTTGTGTGCTAGGAGGGGCAGCCCTGCCCCTCCCTTTATAGGTGGGAGGCGCGGCCAAGGGGAGGGGAGTCCCTCCCCAAGTCGGCTTCAAGGTGGGCCGGTGGTGGGGGGAGTAACTCCTCCCCCAATTCGGTTTCCACCTCCCTCTCCACTTCCCAAAATAGCCGTTTGACTTTCAAATTGGCGTTTGACTTTTTCAAACTAGGATTTGATTAAACCCTTTATTTTGTTCAGCGATGACACTTAGTACATGATGCAATCATACCAACTTGATATAACACATTCATGTACCCTTCCCCTCCGGAGTGCCGGACATTCTGGAACCTTCTAGAACATTCCCGATGAAATCACCGGAACCATTCTCCAACCCCGAAACAGGACTTTCCTTATATGAATCTTATTCTTCGGACCATTCCGGATCTCCTCGTGATATCCCGGATCTCATCTGAGACTCCGAACAACATTCGGTCTCTTTACTCATCATTCCATAACTACTCAAACAACGTCGAATCCTTAAGTGTGTCTCCCTACGGTTCGTGAATTATGCGGACATGATCGAGACACTTCTCCGAACAATAACCAATAGAGGAACCTGGAAATTCATATGGCTCCCACATATTTCTATGATTACTTTGCGATCGAATGAACCACTTACATACGATACCAATTTCCCTTTGTCTCACGATAGTTTACTTATCCGAGGTTATGATCGTCGGTATCTCTGCATACCTAGTTCAACCTCGTTACCGATAAGTACTCTTTTCTCGTTCCCGTGATATGTGATCCCTTGTGAGCCAGTCACATGCTTGCAAGCTAATTGGATGACATTCCACCAAGAGGGCCCTGAGTATATCTATCCGTCATATGGATGGACAAATCCCACTCTTGATCCATGTGTCTCAACCAATACTTTCCGAACACTCAATGCCACCTTTATAGCCACCCAATGACGGTGTGGTGTTTGATGTCATCAAAGCATCCTTCCAGTGAAGGTGATATGCATGATCTCATGGTCAAAGGAATTAGGTTACTATGTATCAGAAAGCATATAGCAATTGAACTATTAAAATGACTTGATCTTTATGCTACGCTTATCTATAGGAGTATGTCCACCATATCATTCTCCTAATGATATGATCTTGTTGTTAATAACATCTCAATGTTCATGATAGGGAAACCACAATCATTTATTAACCAACAAGCTAGTATTATAAAGAGGCTTTACTAGGGACTCTATTTTAGTTTACAAATCACACGAGTATTAATGTTTCCTTGTTAATACTATTATAGCATGAATGTAAACATTTATCATAAATACAAAGATATAATAATAACTACATTTATTATTGCCTCTAGGGCATATCTCCAACAGAACAGCAGTACAAAGCAGAAAACAGCTCCAGAAGAAAAGCAATCTACCGACATGGTCGCTATGACTTTTGCAGGACGAGGAGAAGGCGGACAATGTGGCCGAGGAAGGGGAGCAGGCCGCGGGCAGCAGCGAGGAAGTGAAACCAACTCGGCGCCGCTGCGCGTTCCCCAAACCTACGAAGAGTACCGCGATATGTCGTGCCTCGTACACCTCGATGCCAACGGAAAGGCCACCCATACCAATCGACACTGCAAGTTCGTCAACGACCTCAAGGAAGACCCGGAGTCCGGCTACAAGCAAAGTCGGAAGAACAGACCGCGAGGCAAGGGCAAGGGGAAGAAGAAGGAGGAGGAGTCCAAGGATTCAAGTGACATGGACGAGGACGTTGACCCAAAGCACGCCGCCAAGAGCGACGACAAAGGCAAGAACCCCTTCGCGAAGAAGGCCCCAGTCTACCACACTTTCCTTGGCACCCCCACCGTCCGACAACAGAAGACTTCTCTAAGGATCCTGATGGCCACTCTCCCCCCAGTTCCCCAGTACCTACGCTGGTCGGAGGTTCCAATAACTTGGGACAGGACGGACCACCCAGACCTTGTGCCCACGGAGAACCAATACGCCATGGTCATCAACCCATTCATTGACGGCGTAGAGTTCACCAAGTGCATGGTGGATAGTGGAAGCAGCATCAACATCATGTACCTGGATACACTACAGAAGATGAACTTGACGGAGGCAAACCTAAGGCGGACCAACACCGTATTCCATGGCGTAGTTCCTGGTCGGGAGGCTCGGTCCCTTGGGTGCATCACACTTCAGGCAGCCTTCGGCGACGTTAATAATCACCGCCAAGAGCGCATGACCTTTGAGGTGGTCCCCTTCAAGAGCATGTACCACGTCATATTCGGCCATGACATATTCCACACGTTCATGGCCAAGCCATGCTTCGTCTACAACAAGCTCAAGATACCCGGACCAAACGGTGTCATCATCGTATCCGGAAGCTTTACCAAGGCAAGGCACTACGAGATCAACGAAGCAGCCGTTGCAGAAGCTGTCCTCTACAGCGAAGAATTCAAGGAGATCCAGAGCAAGGTCGATAACTCAGAGATGCCCGCGTCGAAGAAGCAAATCTCCGACTCCACTCCTGCGTTCAAGGCCGCCATTGAGACCAAGCCGGTGGAACTTGTGGTAGGCGATGCCTCCAAGACCGTCGCCATTGGGACAAGCCTGGATCCCAAATAGGAAAGCACGCTCGTCGAGTTCCTCCGTGAGAATAGGGACATCTTTGCCTGGCAACCTGCCGACATGAAAGGTGTACCTAGGGAACTTGCCGAGCATAGCTTAAACATAGATCCAAAATGCAAACCAGTGAAACAACCTCTACGACGCTTCGGAGATGAGAAGAGATGCGCCATTGGCAAAGAGATAGCTAGGTTACTTAAGGCTGGGTTTATCCGAGAAGTCCTTCACACCCAATGGATGGCCAATCCTGTACTTGTCCCCAAAAAGGGAACCAATGAATTAAGAATGTGCGTTGATTAAACCGGCTTGAACAAAGCATGTCACAAAGATCCGTTTGCTTTGCCTCGCATTGACCAAGTCATTGACTCGACGGCTGGCTCGGAACTTTTGTGTTTTCTCGATGCATACTCAGGATACCACCAGATCAAGATGAGGAAGTCGGACCAATTGGCCACTTCGTTCACCACCCCTTACGGCATGTTCTGCTACGTCACAATGCCCTTTGGGCTGAAAAACGCAGGTGCTACCTACCAGCGGACAATGCAACGTTGCCTTCATGACCAAATTGGTCGGAACGTTCACGCCTATGTGGACGATATCGCGGTGATGTCTAAAAAATCAAATGATTTAATCTCCGACTTAAAAGAAACCTTTGATAATCTCCAAAAATACAACATGATGCTCAACCCTAGAAAGTGCGTCTTCGGGGTTCCAGCCGACAAATTGTTGGGTTTTATCGTTTCCCAGCGCGGAATCGAGGTCAACCCGGAGAAAATCAAGGCCATCTTAAACATAAACCGTACGACATGCCTAAAGGACATTCAACGACTAACAGGTTGTGTTGCAGCAGTTAGTCGGTTCGTTAGCCGACTTGGAGAGAAGGCTTTGCCGCTGTACAAGTTGCTGAAGAAGGCGGACAAATTCACATGGACAGACGAGGCGGACGCAGCATTGAAGCAGCTCAAGGAGATTCTTTCCTCCGCGCCCATCCTTACAGCACCCGAGCCTGGTGAGCCCCTGTTAATTTACATGGCGGCAACCAACCGGGTTATCAGCATCGTCATCGTTGTAGAGCGGAAGGAACCAGGCTATTAGTACGGAGTTCAACGACCAGTTTACTACGTAAGCAAGGTCTTGACGGAGTCCAAACAACGTTACCCGTACTACCAAAAGATAGCTTATGGAGTATTCCTTGCTTCACGGAAGCTGAGGCATTACTTTCAGGAGCACCCAATCACAGTGGTGAGCAAGACTCCACTATCCGACATTATCAATAACAGCGACGCCACAGGAAGGGTCGCGAAGTGGGGCATTGAACTTGCCGCCTTCGAGATCACCTACAAGAGACGCGACGCTATCAAGTCACAAGCCTTGACGGACTTCATTGCAGATTGGACAGAGATGCCAGATGCTACTCCGTTGCTAGAGCCAGAGTACTGGGTGATGCACTTTGACGGATCAAAGTTGCTCAACGGCTCGGGGGCTGGTGTACTGATACAGTCACCAAAAGGAGACAAGCTACACTACGTTCTGCAGATCCACTTCGAGGCTACAAACAACATGGCGGAGTATGAAGCACTCATTCACGGACTACGGGTAGCCAAGGACATTGGCATCAAGCGCATAGTTTGCTGTTGAGATTCTGACTTGGTTGCCCAGCAGGTGGCTGGCACCTGGAATGCGCGGAACCCTATGATGGCGGCATATCGAGACGAAGTGGACGAGATAGCCAAGAGCTTCTTGGGCTATGAAGTCAAGTATGTTCCTAGGGAGCAAAATGAGGCGGCTGATCTGTTGTCTAAACTGGGATCAGGCCGAAAGCAAATTCCGCCAGGAGTTTTCCTAGAGCATCTACGCACACCATCCGTGAAGGGTGCTGACATCAACAACCCGGACAGAGCTGACTCTTTCGTCAACATGGTGACAAAGATCCCTCCGGCTTGGACAAAACCATTCATGGAGTATCTCGAACACGGAACTTTGCCCAACGACAAAGTCGAAAGACGGCAAATAGTACGACGAGCAAAGGGTTATACCATAATCAATGGGCAACTCTACAAGAGGAGCACTACTGGTGTATACCTAAAGTGTGTTTCCCAGCTAGAAGGCATGGAAATCCTACGCGAAATCCATCTCGGAGATTGCAGGCATCATGCCGCTCCTCGATCTTTCGTCGCGAAAGCCTTCCGGCAAGGATTCTACTGGCTAACCGCGAAGGCGGACGCTGACAAGCTGGTTGAGACATGCATAGGATGCCAGTATTATGCCCGACAACTACATGTTCCTGCTGAAGAATTGCGAACAATACCAATAACTTGGCCGTTTGCAGTCTGGGGGCTAGACATGGTGGGGCCGTTACAGACGGCACCATGTGGATTTACGCATCTGCTCGTAGCAGTCGACAAATTCACCAAATGGATAGAAGCTAAACCCATTAGAAAGCTTGATGGGTCAACTGCCCTCAGGTTTGTCCGGGATTTAGTGGTGAGATTTGGTCTCCCACATAGCATCATTACCGACAACGGAAGCAACTTGTCACTTGGAGAAGTGGAGGCCTATTGTTGGGACAAAGGCATCCGGCTTGACCTGGCATCTGTGTCACACCCACAATCCAATGGTCAGGTTGAGCGAGCCAACGGATTAATTCTGCAAGGGATCAAGCCACGTCTTGAGGCACCGCTGCATAGAGCAGCTGGAGCCTGGGCGGAAGAATTGTCATCTATGTTGTGGAGTTTATGAACTACACCTAACAGATCCACCGGCTACACCCCTTACTTCGTGGTATATGGAGCAGAAGCCATCCTACCTTCCGACATCCTCCACGATGCACCAAGAGTTGCTGCCTATGACGAAGTTGACGCTGAAGAATCCAGACACCTAGATGTGGACCTTCTCGAGGAGGAGCGTGTTTTGGCATGCCAAAGATCCTCCATCTACCAGCAGAAGCTACGCAGCTACCATAGTCGCCGCGTCCGGCATCGCTCGTTTAAAGAAGGGGATTTAGTGCTCCGACTTAAGCAGAAGAAGTCGCACAAGTTATCCCCGCCATGGGAAGGACTGTTCATCATAAGCAAGGCGCTGCTCAATGGGTCTTACTACCTTGTCGACAATCATGAGCTCAAGGATAGACCCAACAAGGAGCATAAGCGTAAGCGACGTGACCCGGATGATGACTACCCGGAGCTTGATCGGCCATGGAACATAGCACAGCTATGTCCTTTCTACACTTAGCACTTTTATCTAATTGTGTACCTCTTATATGATCAATCAAATAAAGCCCTTTGGTTCACTCATTTTGCTGAGTCTTTTACCTCCTTTAGTGTTCATTTTTGGATCATATAAAACTTTTATGCACAAGTCTTGCAATTGCACTTGTGAAAATTCCGCCTACGGGCGTTAGCTTAAGTTTTCTGGTCTACACGTTCTTTGTTGTTTTTATGTGGATTATGGAGTAGTGACTTTCAGCACTTGTTGTCGGCGATTTTGTGCTCAGGTTATTAACGGTGCCATTGGGCATCATCACCTAAGCGCATGGTTCCGACAACGAGTCTTCCGACTCACGAAAAGTCAAGCATAAAAAGCAGAGTAATGGATAAGCCAGCAGTTGCTTAAAAAATATATACAAACTGGCAATAAATTCTTAAGTAGCAGGATACGATAACCATTGTTTTCCGCCTTAAGATTACATCAACAAAGTTTTTTCCGTGCACACTCCAGAGGTGAAACAGAAATTACAAAGTGTTTTTCATTCTTTGGGTGCAGGAGACTTGGAGGCCGCATCATCACCAGCCGGAGTGTCACCCTCAGCATCGGTGCTATGGTGAGACTCGGAGGATTCCGGGTTGGCGTTGTCGAGAAAGTTCCTAGGCACGAAGACGTCAACATCTACCAACTCGCCAACCCTGGTGTCATACCCCACGAGTGATGACAGGATAGCATCGTGATCGATCTCCTTGCCATCATCATCCGCGTCGGGGATACCAGATGTCACCGTGTCGATGTCGGCATCTTCATAGTGTGCCTTCACCATCGACAGCGCCATTCTTGCGCCAGCCCGTGCACAAGAAGCTTTCCAGCTCATGACACTCTCGGGGGCTCGGCGCAGAATCTCCGAGTACTTCGCCACGGAGTCCGAGGCCTTGATATAAATCTGCAGGGGCTTGGCGATCTCCTTGGCTTGGGTGATGGCGGTGTTGATGAAGTTGCTGGCAAGAACCATGCATTCCTTGTCCGAAGGAGGCGAGCGGGTTAAACCCATGGGTGCTGAAAATTCCGACAACGATTGCATGAGTTCAAAAATTCTAAGTATCCAGACTACAGAACTACAAGGCGGAGGACACTTACTGAAGATGCTGGCCTTAGCTTGCCAGACGACGTCCGCCAAGGATTCCTTCTCCTGTTGGAGGAGCTTAAACGCTTCTCTATGGCGAAGGTTTTGCTCATCGGCAGCTTGTTTCTGATCCTTGAGGATCGCAAGATACTCCTTCAAGCGATTGATCCCAGCAGAGGCAGAGTCCTGCAAGGCTTTCATGGAGTCCTCGTGCAGCTTAAGCATCTCCTTCCTCTCCTCCTTCAGGATCTTGTTCTCGCTGTCCAGCTGCTAGATATGCTTGGACTGCTCGACAATGTCTTTGGCCTTAGCGACATGTTCTGCAAGTCGGAGAAAACACAGTATAGAGTAAGTACTCGGAGATTGTGGATACAACATGAAGACGGAAATGCGTAATAAGAAAACAGACTCTTATTTTTGATGATCTGTTCCTTCAAGATGGCGGTTTTACCCTTTTCGGCTTCGAGATCCGCTCGCATCTTCTGGTACTTATAGTTGGCCATGCCCCTCCGAGCATTCTCATTTTGTGTAAGCAAATACAAAATTAAATCGCTGTTTGGTCTGCTTGGAGCGTCTAGTCGGAGATTTTCCATCTAGATGCTCGGGGGCTACAGCGAGAGTTTTTTAACTTAGCAATATGCTTAGCTTTTCTTTAAGCATCTAGTCGGAGCTAGTTCAGTTCTCAACTAGAGGCTTGGGGGCTACAGTATAAAGTTTTAACTTGGAAAAAAGCTTAGCTTTTCTTTAAAGCATCTAGTCGGAACTAATTCAGTTACAACTAGAGGCTTGGGGGCTACAGCATTGAAAATTATGAACACTGTTGTGCTACTCTTAAAGCATCTAGTCGGAATATTTCATTCCATCTAAAGGCTTGGGGGCTGCAGTGAGAGTTTTTTCTAACCTAGTCACTCTTAGAGCATATAGATGCAAAACCTATGGTTTTCCGTCTACATCCTCGGGGGCTACAGTGGGATACTCATATGAAATATAGAAGGCAAAGTAAAACTTACAAGTGCGATGATCTTGAGGTTTGTAGCACTCTCGGCTAGCAGCTTGCCAAAGGAAATGCTATTTCCCCGCAAGATATCTGCTTGTCGGAGTAGCTCCTCTAGACCGCACGTCGGAGATGACGGCACTCCTCCAGCAACCATAGTAGTGTTACTCAGCAAAAGCGTCGGGTAAACTATCTTGGGGAACTCGAAGGGTTTTTGGGGAGTAGAGGCGCCGCCTTCGGCAGAGGTACCAGCTCCCACCACCGCCTTTCCGCTACCGATGGCATCCTTAGCCAGAGCTTCAGCCATTTGAAGAGCATTGCTCTCCTGCGTCGCCTGCTCGCCGACAACAGCAAGCTCGGTTGAAGCGCCAGAGTCCACTTCCATGACGGAAGGGCCTGGTGCCTCCTGGACTTGGGAGCTTGTCGGAGCGGAGGAGGGCTTGACGGCAGGAGTGGCAGGGGCGATGGCGGGGGAAGAGTCACGATGCAGCATCTCTTTAATATTTCTAGAAGCCCCAAGAGTCTTGGTGGACTTCTTGAGGCTGGTTGTGGCTTTCTTCCTGAAATGTGCAAAATGCATAAGTACAGGAATAAGACAGATAAATGAGACAATGTCGGAGAATGAGAGGCTTACACTAGGGGTGGCGCTTTGGCAAACAACCCGGTAGCTTTTCTCTTTTCCGCCTCCAGGGCGACAGTACTCTTTTTGGAGGCTCCACCCTCTGTCTTCTTTTTCTTGCCTCCATCGGCAGCGTCAGAGGTGGATCTCTTCCGCTTTCGCGCCAATGGGACATCGTCGTCGGACACGACCGTGACTTCCTTCGTCTTGGGATCGTAGATTTGGGCAGCCAGGTTGCCCTCCTCTAGATCGCTAAGCTGTTAAGTGAGAAATCATTGTGTTAGACAAGATGGTATTAGCAAGACGGAAAAACTGGAGCAATGTCATACACGGAAAATAAATGTCTACCTTTGGGCACTTTCCGTCTACGAACATATCGTAGGTGAGGGTGAAGCCATGCTTCTTATCCTTCACCTTGACGATGTACTTTAGGTGGAACTTGACAGAGTCGCTCGGGAAGTTGTCCTCGGAGATCCGGAGGGTATCCCTTCGGTCGCTGGTATACTCATGCATATACTTTGTGCGGTGCTGCAGAGGTTGGATCCGCCTGATGAACCAGCACATGGCTAGGTCCAAGCCGGTCAGACCCGTCTCTACGAACCACTCGATCCGCCTTATTGCGCGGGAAGCGTCGAGGTCGGAGGGAAGGGAGGCATGGGACCGCCATGTGGAGACTTCGGTGGCAGCTCCATCCACGAAGTCCGGGTACGTTACTTCTCGGCCCGCCAAAGGAATGTCGGGGCCGTAGAAGTACGTCCGTTGCTAGTTCTTGCACGACTCGTGGCCGACGATGTCGGGGAACCGCCGGCCAGGACGGATCTTGAAGCTTATGGTGCCGCAGTTTCTAAGCTCCTCCCTACTGTGTCCGGATTCACATTTGACGGTGAAGAAGTATACAAACAAATCTAACCTAGGCCTAATCCCTAGGTAACCCTCACAAAGTGCCGCGTAGTTGCTAAGCACTAAGATACTATTGGGTGAGAGGTTGTGGGGTTGGACCTTGAAGTGATTCAAGACGGACAGGAAGAAGTGGGAGATGGGCAGAGAAACGCCGCGTACCAATTGCGCCTTGAGGTATACTTTCCCTTTGGCTTGGGGAGAGGGGGTCACCTCGCTGGCCGGCGCCGCCCGCCAGGCGAGCCCTTCCGTCGCAGGGAGGTAACCCTCAGCGACCATCTCTTGGATGTCACGGCCGGTGATGTCCGAGCTGTGCCAATCGCCTTTGTGCGAGTCTGGCTCCTCTTCCAGGGGCTCCAGTGCCGCCAGATTATGGTCGCCGCCGGTGGTCTTTGTCACCGCCGATGCGGGGATGACCAGGCCCTTTGGGGGCACGACGACGGAGCTCGCCGGCTTCGCCGCGGCTTCGCTCGACGCCGTCATTGACGGGGATGAGCTGCTGCTAGCCATGGAGGAGGGAGAGAGTGCGACTGGTGCAGGGAGCAAGGCTAGGGTTTCTCGAGGTTTTCGCGGAGAGATCGAGGAGGCACACGGCTGGAGGAAGAAGACGATGACGCGAGAGAATAGGGTGAAAAAGTAACAAGTATCCCACGGTTGCTATTTATCCTACTCTGTGTCAAGATTCGTGCAGCTAATCGGACGGTTGCCGCGTAGACGACGTGGTCGAGAATGTGTGCGGTAATTTCGGCACGTCTCCAAACGGTCGCCGCCAACGGTTCGCATTACTTGCGCGGGAAAAATGGATATGATTACGATCTCTGCATGTGTGAGTTACGAGGCGTCGCTGACCTAGGCCTACGTCGTCATAACTGACATGGTAGATGAGCCGTCGCATCGAAGATTCCGGCATGGACGGATTTAATCCGACTAACGGAAACGTACGATGGAAGATTGAGCATTTCTCCGACTTACTAACAGAAGACAGAGAAAACTTTGCAGGGTTCTTTGGGAGGACTACCAGATATTGCTTGACGATTTGCCGACATCCATCTAGACGGAGCATTCCACGTGAAGAGGCAAGACGGCGCAAGATCTCGGAGTTCTCCGGAGGCTACTGTTGGGGATATGCTATATGGGTATCCTCATAGCATGTCTCTTATTCGACTAACCCGGGTGGCCCATAGTCGGTAGCATGGCCTATGGCCTGCTGGGCGGCCCAGTTAGGTGGATCCAGAAGGGAGGCCCATGCCGGATAAAGGAAGGCTATGGTGGAGTCACCAGCGTACCCGGAGCCTTGGAGTACAAGATACACAAGACTAGTGATAGACGGTTTAGGACTCTGTAACCTGTCCGGCTAGGACTTCTCCCTGTAACCCTAGGATCTGACGACTATATAAGTCGGACCTATGGGAGCCTTTAGGGCATAACTTCAGACAACCTCGCACAGCGAACCTATCTCTGTAACTCGGCGTATTGCCATTATAGTGATTTATAGCAGGAGTAGGATTCCGCCACCGTCGTGGGATCTAAACCTGGGTAAGCTGTGCTACCTCGTACCCGTCAACCGTCCGCCTTACCCCACATCTCTAAACACGCACTGTGAGGACCCCTCCATGGCGTACTCGTTGGCAATACCACGACATGGAGCTTGTGAAGTGGTTGTGGAGCTTGCCATCTCCGGAGTGGAGGAAAAGCTAGCCATAAGGAAAGGGCCTATTCCTTCGTGGGATAGACTCGGAGAAGAAGGTGAGCCTTTGTGGCATTAGGAAATCCTTTGTGTAATCCCACACCTCTCCAACGTGATGTACCTTACTTGTAAGGGAACACGGGAATACATCTTCGTCTCCACGTGCCTCGGTTATCTCTATATTCGAGCTTACTTTCCTTGTGATAGCCATCGAGCTTGAAGTACTTATATCTTGCTTATCACTTGTGGTATATCTATCTTGTGCTATCTTGATTAGCTTAACTTGTTGTTGGTACACTTAGTTGAGCCTAGTGTATTTAGGTTTTGTGCTTGTAAAATAAATGTTAGTTTAATTCCGCATTCTATCAAGCCAAAACCGTAATAGTTTTGAATTGACTATTCACCCCCCTCTAGGCGACATCTCTATCCTTTCACCATTCCAAATATGAATATACAATAATGATATGCCATCTATACTCCATATATGCCCATCTATAATCCATATATGCTAACAATAGTACAATTTGCCTAAGGCCTATTTGCCCATATATGCATGCCAAATCATGTGCTTTGCCTCATCCTCATCTTCATCCTCCCGTGCTCACATGTGCCTTATGGCAAGAGGATCAAAGGTATCTCCTACTTTGGATCCCAATATATCTTCTAAAGATAATAGCAATGATAATGATGATGACATTGATGAGGATACTAGTGCTCTCTTGCTTGAGTTGACTTTTTTGTGTACCTCTCTTTGTGGTAATAATAAGGTCGCTACTTGTCTCAAACACGTTATGGACACCATAACTAAACAAATGGGAACCATCATCAATTTGTATTTCCAACTTGATGATGGGAGTCGGAGATTTAATCTCCTTAAGCAAGAGCTTGTCGAGGAGAAGCACACTAATTGTCTCCTTACACAAAAAATTGAATCTTATGAGCTTGAAAAGGAAAATTCCATTAATGATGCTTGTGTTACTAACTCTACTTCTTGTGAAGCATCTACCCTAAAGGAGAACGTTGAGCTAAGGGCTCGACTTGAGTTGCTAACTAGCAAGTATAGGAAATTGGAAGAAAGTCATGAAAATCTCTCGGGCTCTAATAATGATCTTCTAATCTCCCATGATGGGCTAATGTTAGCTCATGAGGCAAGTATTAGCGAGATAACATCTTGTGAGCCTCTTTTGGACATTAGCACAACTTCTACTCAAAATGCTATTTTGCCATGTGCTAGTCCTAGTAATCCATCTAGCCATACTATTGATAAACCTTGTGTTGGATCACTTGCTTTGCCTTTTTGCTCTAACAATGAAGCTTCTACTTCCTCTAGTACTTGTATTTCTACTAACCATGTAGAGGAAATCAAAGAGCTCAAGTCCCAAGTCACTTCCTTGAGGAATGACTTGGAAAAGAGTCATGAAGGGAAATCCACACTCGATAATATTTTGAGTGTGCAAAAATCCCCTAATGATAAATGTGGACTTGGATTCAAATCCAATAACAAGAACAAGTCCAAGAGAAACAAGAAGAAGGGCCAAAACCAAGTCAAGAATTCGGCCAAGATTATTTGCTTCAAGTGCAAGGTTGAAGGACATCATGTAAGATCTTGTCCATTGAAGAAAAAGCACTTGAGTGAGAAGCAAAAAGGGAAGCGGCCACAAGTACAAGGTCAAGACCAAGTTGAAGTTAGGACACTTACGAAGAAGAATCACGATAATGCTCCCCAAGCCAAGAAATCAATGAAGAAGAGAAAGGGGAGCACTTGTTGCTACATATGTCGTGTGAAGGGGCACTTTGCCTCTTCATGTTCAAATGGTACCTTATCTAATCCTATCATTATTAATGATGATTATTCTCTTGGGAAGGATAAGGATGGAAATATGTTTGTCAAGTTTGTTGGAACTCAAAGTGATGTCAAGAAAAGAACCATTTGGGTTGCCAAGCCTATTGTGACTAATCTCTTAGGACCCAACTTAGTTGGGGACCAACAAGCTCAAACTTGATCAATAGGTGTTTTTAGAGGGCATTGGAGACTTGGCTAACTCATGAAGAATTAAGGGATCTTCATATATTATATTTGATCAGGCCAAGTCATTAGGATTATCTTATCATCTTATATCCAATGTGCCTCTTCACGGTAACTTGTACTAAACTCATTTATATTGTAAGTCACTTGCCCCTTTACATGTTTTGGTTTTGTACCAAGTATGTGTTTGTATTTGGTATTCCTCATGCTTGCTTATTTTTTGTATTCAAGTATGTCTAGGTGTTTGGCACATCATTTACTCGTGTGTTTTGTTTTGAGCCTCTAATGAATATTGATGATATCTTATTTGGCTCTTTTTGAGTGGTTAATGGAACATTCCATTTTGGTGGAGTGATATGCCTCACGCATCTCTCAAACCTTAAAATGTGTGTACGTGAGTACTACCACTTAGTATTGATATTGCAAGCTTATCTAGTCACTATGTGGTGTGTCATATTCATGGGAAATTCAAATTCCAAATGTCCATTAATTCTCTCTAGTTGAGGTTGCCTTGCCTCTTATTAAGAAAAATTGAATATCACATTATGGGGGAGTAATATGCTTCTTTTGCATATCACAATCCTAGGAAATTTGAACAAATGAGGTAGTGCCACTTAGAGTTGATATTGTTGATTATCTTGTTTCTAGGTGGCATGTTGGCTCAAACAAGGTCCTATTTTTGTTAGAAGCTTTTATTGATCGTATTTTTGGTCTTTGTTTGAGTAAGAAATTCTTGATGCGGTCTTCCTCAAATACATATCTCTATATCTTTTTGGGATACCATTTGCTTCAAGTTATTCTAATCATTGCTTTGCATGATTGTGTGACTAGATTCAAGCTATCAAGAATCTCTATCTTTGCATAGTGCTTAATCTTTTTATTCCTATCCTATGCTTTTTTATTGTGAAGATTTATCTTTAATGTCCGTGCAATATACCATCGGAAATCAATTCCAATACACTCATTGTCTTCGACAATTGATATACTTATGTGTGGTACATTTGTGGATCATCTTCACATTGGATTTCACCTCTTATTGCCTTATTTTCTTTTCAAAAAATTTGTTGTGTCTCCCATTGTCTTCCTTGGCTTTTGAACACCTCTTTGATGATGTTTTTGATTATTATAAATTATGCTTTAGTGGAAGACAAACCTTTTTTCTTGGAACCTTGTGCCATTGTGAAAAGTGTTAAGGGTTTGGTTTATTTGTTGAAACCTTGCTCTTTTGGGAGTTTGTTGTCTCATTCTTTCTTCTATATTTTATTTGCTTGAATGAGATAAATCTTTGAGTTTTTTTTGTTTTTATTTCATCTTTTTGCTCAATAGTTTTTATTTAGTTCATTTGTTGAACTTCGTTGAACAGATCTTGTGTTGATTTGATTCTTTGATATAGTTTGGGCAACAAATGTGTTTTGTCACACCCTGTATGCCTTGTTGAATATTTTGGTGTTTTTCCAAATTATATCTTCTTTGGATATTGAAAGGCTCCATGTGTTTGCTTTCTTTGATCCAATATATAGGGTATACTCCATCAACTCCTTAAACGGCTAAGATGTGCATGAAATTCAAGTTTTATCTCTAAATATGTACATATGTTTATGGAGTGTGTCCTATGTGTTGTGGTTAGTCTAACCACTTTGTACCCAATAAGTTTGGGGACCAAGATGTACTTAAATGTTGTTTTAGGTACATTGGAGATGCAATGGATGCTTGTCTCGTCTATAAGGAAAGTGTTGTCACCACATGATAATTGGAGCCAAGCTAGGATGATCGACAAATTCTTATGTACTACATCATACCATTGCTATCTCGGTAACAAGTATCTTATTCATGCATACTATTCTTTCATCCAATCTCTTGTAGGTTGCATCTTGGCATGAATTTATCCGTATGTAAATGTTCTGGTTCTTGCAAGTATCTTTGAAAGACTTCTCTATCCTTACTGCTTATGTGAGTAATTTGAGATGATGCATATAATGGGGAGTATATAAAATCATTTTCATGATTCACCAATTCCAAATATGCCTTCTAGCAATTTATTGCACATCAATTCCTCAAAGTACTCTCATGTGCAATATTATTGAAATTGCTTTGAATCCTTCCTTTTGCTACTTGTTGCCTTTCTCAAAGTATCCCAACTAGCATTTGTTCCCTAGTGCTAGTTGTGATGTTTTTGAGGTTTTTATTTTTCTTTGGTGAAGTTCATTGATATACCATAAGAGAAAATAGAGCCATGGGCTATATATGCACTTAAGAAAAAATATCATGTTTGGTATATCTTATGACTTACTCTTGGATATCATGTTTTCTTATTTTATTAACCTCTTATGTATGGTTGTTTATTTGTGGATTATTCACATGTTTTGTCCACTTATAAACTTATAAACACGAGAGTGTTAATCTCTCTCCTTGATATCATCGCTCTTTGCGACCATATCTCTTATCCTCTTGGTTTTTAATGGTATTGGCAAGGTCTTGATTTATGAGTGCTTGGTTTACTTTTATTGCATCTTCATGCACTCATATCTCATATTTGGTTTATTTTGGACTTAAGCTTGTCTTGAAAAGTGTATTTATTTATATCTACTCCTTATATCTTGGTTGTGTTCTAAATAATATAGAGGGAGTGAGGATTCCATGTTTATGCATATTGTATTCAAATACAATAATTAAAATTTATGCACGAACCTTGGGGAGCTTACTTATTTCATTTAGAGCACTATCTGTCCATTTGATTTTTTTGGATCATTGGATTGCTTGCTTCATCCATTGAAGTTTCTTCACCGTTTTATCCTTGTAGCAATCTTTGATCCTCAATATAGCTTGATTTCCTCCAAATATTCGTCATTGGATACGTGCATTTGCTTTCGCTCAAATTTTGAGAAATACACACCTTGGGGAGGAACTCATACTATATTGGCCTTCTAACTTTTTCATCCATTTGGGCACTTGTTGTCAATGGGGGAGAAGTTTAGAGGGTTTAAGGGAAATGGTTTTATACTTAAGATTGGTTTGTTCTTAAGTGTTTGTCTTTCATGCATTTCATCTTTATTATGTTTTGCATGGTTGTATATATAGTGTAAACTCTCCCAGAGTTTATTCTTGACAATGTATGCAATTAAATTCAAGTTCATCACACATGCATATATTGTGGGGGAGTTTGCTCTATATATGTTGGTTCTACTCACATCTCTTGCATTAGTTGTAGTTTGTGTAAGTAGAACCAGTTTTGATATGTGCTACTAGATTTGTGTTACTTGACCATATCAAATGCAACCTCTTGTACACAACTTATTCTTGGATAAGCTGCGTACTTGTTTTTAATATTCATTATATATACCCTCTTGTTGTGATTTTCATCAATTATCAAAATGGGGGAGATTGAAAGAGTAATTGCCCCTATGTGTGGTTTTGGTGATTAATGACAATCCCTATGGACTAATGTTTTCACTGAGTTTTATATGAAGGAATATTCCATAGGTCATGCTTGTAGTCTATGTGTTGGATTCAAGTATGGATGCCATGAAGATAAAGATATACCTTGAGTATTGGCATCAAGATCATCTAGTTGAAGAAAATAATATGATATGATCAAGATCTTGAGAGTGTGATCTTAATAGAAGAATTCAAAATATGGCTCTAAGACGGTGTCATGATAGCCTCATTAGTTGAGCTATGATTGACTTAGATTTAGAGCATGTAATCAAATTAAGAGTTCTTTATGTACCTCAAGATATTGAGATGGAGCATGAGAAGATACATGGTTGACCTATACAAAAAGTGAAGATCTTATATAGCCCATGAGAGGATGACATCAAGTGGTGATCGTCATCAAGGTTGAGAAGGGCAAGTTCAAGATAAGCATCTCGAGAAGATTATTTGCTTGAAGCTTGCCGTACATATTGGTGATAATGGACATGTGAAGACATGTATTAATGAAGCTATCCAATAGTGGTGTATAGGGGGAGCAAATTAGGAGTCTTCACGAAGCAACAATGATCAAGTGATGCATTGCGGCTTGGATGGAGATTGAAGTGTTGTCATCAATATCAAGCGAGATGTGCAAGGCAAAGGTATGGCCTTGATAGGTTTTCCTTTTACCGGTCTCAAGGTGGTTGTTGGGAGACCGGGTTATAGGATACATAGCCGCACTATTAAGAGGGGCTTTCGGTTGGGTAACTTGATCACATCCTCATAGGAAACTCAATCCTTTGCATTCTTTGCATCTTACTATTTTGTTGCTTCTTGGTGTTTCTCCATGTGAGGTTCTTGAGATTGTTGCTAGCTCTTCAACAAGCCCAAGTTCATCGAAAATAGAATTCGTATGCATCTTCTATGGCGTTTTCGAGTTTGAAGGTTTTATCGGTTCTTCTTATAGGGAGGCTTCTTAACTTTCTTCATTTGGTTCTATCCTCCTCTATTGGACTATGATGTTTCTCTGCACCATTTTGTAGGGCTTTTTTTCCTCGTTAAAATAAGCGCAAGATCATCTAAATCGGAGTCCGGACGCAAAAGTTATCGCCATTCTCGTGTGCCCTATTTGGTTCCAGCGGGAATTTCGGCGGACCGAGTCTATGGCCAAAATTTCCGGCGACCGATAGAAATTTCCGACAAACCGCCAAAAAACTGTTCTGTATGTTGTTTCGGTTTGTACCGGAACTTTTGGTTTTGACCAGAAATTCTGACGGCTGATCCGACGGCGACGGTTTCGTCACCGGAACTAGGGGTGGGCATAAAAACCGATAACCGAAGACCGAAACCGAAAAGACCGAGACTGAACCCGAATAGACCGAAACCGAAAAGACCGACAAGAAAAGTGGGTAGTGAATTTTATAGACCGAATTTAGTTTGGTTTATTCGGTCTTTAGTTCCTAAGTAACCGAATAGACCGAACTTTACATGAGACTATCTGAAACTCCAAATTTGTGTGATGTGCATGAATTATGGCATTGTTGAATGGTCATCAAAGTGCTATTGTAGAGTTGCTATATTTTATTAGGATTATTGCACGTTTATTTCTTCCACTAAATGATAACATATGTATTAAAATATTTAAAATATAGTTGAAATATTGTCATATTTTTAATAAGTAATGTCTATCTTTGTGTTGAGAGCCGGAACGTGTTCGCCCAACGCATCTTGGTTCTAACGGTCATCCCCCTTGAAGGAGTATAAAAGCGGGGCTTCTTTCCCAAAGTTCTAAGGCTTGAGAGCACGTTTTTGACCTCCATTGTTAACCCCTTTGAGCTTTCTTCCTCTCCCTTCCCTCCTACGATTCTTGCATCTTTTTGAGGGCTTTGGAAGAGGAGATCTAGATCTACAATCCCCACAAATCAATTCATCCTCTAAGTGAGGGAAACCCATTGGATCTAGATCTTGGAGTCATTTGTTAGTTTCCACCATTGTTTTTCCTCTCTAATTCCTCCCTAGCACTTGTTGCTTTGGTGGGATTTGAGAGTGAAGGATTTGAGCACCCTTGGTGTTCTTGCTTTGCATTCTTGCATAAGTGTTGAGCTCTCCATTACGATTTGTTCGAGTGAGAGACCCTGAGCTTGTTACTCTTGGAGGGTGACCTCCTAGTTGGCTTGACGGTTGGTGTCGTGGTGTCCTCTTCGTGGAAGATTGTGAAGAGACTCGGGCTTCTCCTTCGTGGAGCTTGTGAAGTGGTTGTGGAGCTTGCCATCTCCGGAGTGGAGGAAAAGCTATCCATAAGGAAAGGGCCTATTCCTTCGTGGGATAGACTCGGAGAAGAAGGTGAGCCTTCGTGGCGTTGGGAAATCCTTTGTGGAATCTCACACCTCTCCAACGTGACGTACCTTACTTGTAAGGGAACACAGGAATACATCTTCGTCTCCGTGTGCCTCGGTTATCTCTATATTCAAGCTTACTTTCCTTGTGATAGCCATCGAGCTTGAAGTACTTATATCTTTCTTATCACTTGTGGTATATCTATCTTGTGCTATCTTGATTAGCTTAACTTGTTGTTGATACACTTAGTTGAGCCTAGTGTATTTAGGTTTTGTGCTTGTAAAATAAACGTTAGTTTAATTCCGCATTCTATCAAGCCAAAACCGTAATAGTTTTGAAATTACCTATTCACCCCCTCTAGGCGACATCTCTATCCTTTCACCATTCCAAATATGAATATACAATAATGATATGCCATCTATACTCCATATATGCCCATCTATAAGCCATATATGCCAACAATAGGACAATTTGCATAAGGCCTATTTGCCCATATATGCATGCCAAATCATTACACAAATCACAAATCACAATAGCCATACACCATTCAACTAAGCCCAATTTTCCCATATGTACATGCCAAATCTATATTACTAACCCTAACTAAGCAATTTCACTTATTTACTAACTAACTTTAACAAACTATCATTCTACCACACTAATTTCTTCAAACAAATTCGACATTGCACAATATACATGCATCATTACACAAGAACTATGGTTAGGAGGAAGAGGACCATGTGATGATTTCAACCAATAAAACAAGCAAAATTGAAGGAGAATACCTCAAGTGGGGGGAGAGGAAGAAATTCCACCAGAGAATCGCTTTAGATTTCACCCATTTAGCATGTGGATTTGAGGGGGATTGGGGGGAACCACCGCCGCCGTCCTCAGTCTGCTCGAGGGGGGGGAGGAGGTATGGCGCTGGGAGGGACGAAGATGTATGAAGCTGGGAGGGCGCCCGCGCCGTTTTCTAGGGTTAAGGACACGGCGCTTTTGCGAAAAGCGCCAAACATTAAAATGGGCCCGCGTGGACCACGACGGCCGCCACATCGGACGGGACCATGGCGTTTTTGGCAGGGGCGCCATGGATGCATGGCGCTTTTGCCAGGCGCGCTGACCATGGCGCCCTCTGGTAAAGCGCCATGAAAACAGGTCAGACCGGGATATCTTCGAAAAAGTAGGTCAATTCGTGAGATCATTCGTTAATTAGGTCAAATCTGTGATTTTTGCCATCTATTTCCTGTCACAAAAATGTTGGTTGCTTCATACTTGGTAATTGGTCGTTGGGCTCCTTTTTTTTTCTTTGTCATCCTATTTTCCTCATTTCTCTCGCATCTTGCTTCGCCGATACCTCATTGCAATGCAAGCCCTTGTTTCCATTGATCGAGGGTTGAAGAATTAATAATGATGAATGGATGACTAGGGTCCATGATGCCGTGCTTCCTCCTACTTCTCAATTATAAGGAACACCATATAATTTCTTTTTTAAGGGGTAGGAGAATAAATGGCATACTTGTGCACGAGATCTCCTCTATAGTGCAATATCTCTAGTGTAGGTGTAGGACCAGTCACGTGCAAATAGATGGCTGTGCTTCTCAAAGACTAGTGAGCTTGGAGGCACCAATAATCGCAATAATAGAGGATGTCATCGTGGATACCTACTAGCAATGTTTATGGTTTCTCTTTAAATATACTCTTCAGACACATGCACATTTTGTCAATTGTGGCGTCTTGTTGGCTCTTATGTATTATCATTTAGTCTCAGCTTCCTACATCAATATGTGTTGAGAGTAACTTGTTCTTTTTCTAGGGAAAGAGTGTAGCTTGATTTGCTGTGGAGTACTATGGCCTCCTTCTTTTTAGCTTCTTCGCTAGCTTCTCTCAGAAGCTACCCTCGACCAGCTTCTTCCAGAATCTTATCTGCCAAAATCGTTTATACTTTTAAATTGACATTGAAACTATTAGTTAAGAAGTTTAAACAAATTTTAAAAATGAGATTTTGGGAAAAGCTGGTCGAGGATAGCTTCTGAGAGAAGCTGACCAAGAAGCTGAAAAGAAGGGGGCCATATAGTCCATCGTAATGTCAAACACAAGCTCAGATTTCTTTTATCAGCATAGAGTTTTTTCGGTAGCCATTTTGCCATACATGGACCTTACTCGTGTTGTTTAGGCCTTTTTAGCAGACCAAAGCCCAGGTAAAGCCCATCGAGATAAGATGCCGTAGCCATACGAGGACGGGTCGGTAAGGGCTCGGGCCGACTGAGGGGCGAACCGACCAGAGCCGAACAAATATCATCGAACAGAAAACGGGGGCATCGACTCAACACTCGAAAGGCGGCCGAGCCGAGCAGACGACGCCATGGATCGAGAGTGGGGCTCCAAGCCCGGCGCCGCCGCCACCGCCATAGCAGCCATCTCTAAAGCAAGGCAATATCCTGAAGATTACGTCGGTGATTTTTTCAAGAAGCCAATGTATGCCTTGACCTACAAGGAAATGGTTTATCCCGTGCCTGGTCAACATGATTGGGTTAAAACAGATTCGGTTGATATAGAGCCTCCTATCTTCCATAGCAAGCCTGGGCGAAAAAAGAAAAAGAGAAGGCCTAGTGCAGGTGAAGGTCCAGATGGGACTACAAGAATGACAACAATCACATGCTCAAATTGCAAACTTAAAGGGCATAGGTACACCACATGTACCCAACCATTGAAGCCTCATCTCGCTATTAGGAAGGCAGGACACAAGGTAATGAAGCCAAGTTTTTGTGTATTCTGTCATTTTGAAATATTAGGTCACCTTGTGCTAAACCATATTGCTAATAAAATCCTTGTCTTTGTGTTCTTTTAGAGTAACCGGCAGCTGCCTGAGTACATGGAGGCACCTGCAGATCCTGCCTCGCCAACACCGGATCAAGCCCCGTCTGCACCACCGCCGCAAGCAGCAGCACCTGCACCACAACCACCTGCTCCACGGCCTGCTACAGCAGCACCTTCGCCTCAACAAGCTGCGGCTACACCTCGACAACCTCCAGCTGCACGCCGGCAAGCTCCAGCTGCACCTCCGCAACCTCAAGATGCATTCCAGCAAGCTCCAACTACACCTCGGCAACCTCCAGCTGCACCCCAACAAGCTCCAGCACCTCCAAGGCCAAAGCTAACTTCTCTCCGTAGACGAAGACGCACAAGTCATTACACTGAGACCCGGCTTTATGGTTACTTTACAGCAAGTAATGGGCAGGGACAACAGGAGGAGGAGGAGCAAGAAGAAAATTAGTTATCTCAACTCTGTTGTTATCTAGACTGTTTCTTTTGTATGTGCCATGAGACACTAAAATGATGGAAAATTTGTATGTGCCTCTTTTGTTACTGGCATGGCTCAGGTTGTTGTTACTGACATGGCTCAGTTTGAGGCCATCACCAGTGCTGCTTTTGTAAATTTACTAACTGTAATGAAATATGTTGGCTCCTAATTATTAATGGATATTTCAGATGATCTGGAGTTGTCTAGTCTGCCTATCTCAAATGGTGTATTTATCATGCCTGTATCCTGCCAGTTATATTAATCCGTTGCTTATTTTCTTCCGCTGCTTATTTCCTCTCTCTGATTGAAGTGGTCGGGTGGATGCATCCTGCCACTAGGCCCAAGTTGTTAATTATCTGTCAGAGCAGCTGATGCCTCAGTTTGTGTTCTTTGCAAAGATTACCCCAATAGTTGATGTTCTGTGCAAAAGAATGCTAAAGTTGTGGTTTGGTGCAATAAAAGCCCCAACAAGTGGTGTTATGTGCAATTTCCTCCACAAGCTCAGATTTCTTTTATCAACATAGAGTTTTTTCGGTAGCCATTTTGCCATACATGGACCTTACTCGTGTTGTTTAGGCCTTTTTAGCAGACCAAAGCCCAGGTAAAGCCCATCGAGATAAGATGCCGTAGCCATACGAGGACGGGTCGGTAAGGGCTCGGGCCGACTGAGGGGCGAACCGACCAGAGCCGAACAAATATCATCGAACAGAAAACGGGGGCATCGACTCAACACTCGAAAGGCGGCCGAGCCGAGCAGACGACGCCATGGATCGAGAGTGGGGCTCCAAGCCCGGCAGCGGCGGCGCCGCCACCGCCCAGAATGAGGCCATCGACCGGCGGGAGCGCCTCCGCCGCCTCGCCATGGAGACCATCGACCTCGCCAAGGACCCTTACTTCATGCGAAACCATCTCGGCAGGTACTCCCTCCCCCCCCCCCCCCCCCCCCCCCCCCCCCGCAAAACCCTAGATTCTTCGAACTCTCGGTTCGCGTCGCTCCGCTTGCTGATTCCGCTCTTTTTTTGTGCGTGTGTGAAGTTACGAGTGCAAGCTTTGCCTGACGCTCCACAACAACGAGGGGAACTACCTGGCGCACACGCAGGGGAAGCGGCACCAGACCAATCTCGCCAAGCGCGCCGCCCGCGAGGCCAAGGAAGCGCCCGCGCAGCCCCAGCCAAACAAGCGCAAGCTCGCGCCCCGCAGGGCCGGTGCGTTAAAAATTACCCGCCTCTCCTTTTGCCTTAATTTAATTAAGCTTTTTACTGTGATTTCCCATGGTTCCACTAGCTAGGGCCTGCTATTTATTTTTTGTACTCCAGCTCCTTGGACTATGCTTGTTTAAATCAATTACAGTTTTTTTGTGCTAGTTTTTGCTTGGAGTACTTCGAATGAGCCGTACTTACAATGACTGGGGTTTACGTCTTAAGGGATGCAAATGTCCATAACAGTGGATTGTTAGTTTTTTTTTAAGATTTTGTTGGTATTCCAAGTTTCGTCTTACCTGAATCCATCATGTTCTTTGGGTATTCGATGGTGCCCCTTGTACCGATGATGCAGTCTTCTAAAACATGCTGCCACTATTAGGTGTAGTAGTGTCGATAAATTAATAAGGCATCAATTAAAACTAAATACCCTATTCCGATAATCAAAGATCCCTAGCTAAAAGGAGCCTGAATATTTTCTTAGGTCGATCGTGGGTTTCCTCGGATCGTCTCCAAATCCAGATGATCTTTAGTTCTGTGCTTTTCAGTGTTACTTTATAATGGCCATTTAGAGGGTTTTGGTGGATAACAGAATGTGAACATTAGCTTCACAAATAGCCTGATCTTAAGTTTTTTTCCTGCTGTTTAGGAAGTGTTTTCTATCCTTAGGGAACAAGAAAAAACTACCAGCTGCTAATTTCTTTATTGTAGCAAACCCTTTTCTTGATCAGTTCTTGAACACTTACCTTGTACTGATGATTTAGTCTTCTCAAACACGGTGTCCACCATTACGTGTAGTATCAGTACATCAATAAGGCTTGCTCAGATCGTCTCCAAATCCAAATAAAGGGGTGCACCTAAAACGGCCTTCAAAAATCACCATGGAGTATTTAAATGTTAGTTCCATGCTGTTCAGTGTGACTGTACTAATGGCCATTTGGGGCATAAACATGCATCATCGGAACATTGGAGGCTTCTGATAACTTCCTGTGGTACAGCAATTTATGAGAAGTTCCTTTTCACAGAGCAGACAAATCTATAGGAAGTTAGGCTTAATTTTGGTCTAGCACTTCTTCCAATGTTCAAACATCTAGGGCATTGTTTTTCTACAAGCTATTTAAACCCTTACTTTCTGTTTCCTTGTGGCACTACAATTATGCTATCTTGTTCTCTGCACATAGTTGTGTTCTCGTTGTAGCTATCCTCACAAGTCATAACTATGTTTCCTTGCTTTGCAGTTAAGATTGGCAGACCTGGGTATACAGTAACCAAACAGTATGATCCTGAGACGAAGCAACACTCGTTCCTTTTTGAGGTTAGTATTTATCATGTTTGTACTCGTTCTGTGCCTGGATTTAGTTTATACAGGGTTTTGTATATGATTATTGTGAAATCCATGTCTAGTACTTCCTCCAATTCACTAATATAAGACGTTTTAGCAAACTAATTTAATTTGCTAAAACATCTTATATCAGTGTCACGCATTGGATTTTAGTCCGAACACCCCTGGACCTCTATAGCACGACTCCAGCTGTTGAGGGGTTGTCGCACAACAGATGCAGCGGAAGAGGTAATACAGGAGGATAATAGATCTGTTTATTTTCTGCTTGCCCTTAACGTGGGAAAGGTTGGCATTATATAGCCAACGTACATGACTTGAGGCCTAAGGACAGAATCCTAACAAACATGGAAATGAGTAAACAAACTGAGTAACTAACTCTAGAGATAAGATCCTATTAAATTAAAATGATACTGATTGATTCTGTAATATTCGCTGCTGGCTGCACCGGCTAAAGCCTTCAGGTGACAATTAGTGAACGGAGGGAGTAAGTTCAGTTACCCATCTTCCCATATCCCAAGACGAAGTTTTGTACATTTTCCATTTCATGTTGCCAAGGATCTTATAGCGATACCAGTTAAGTTAGATCAGTTTCCATCTTTGCCTGAATATATATACTAGTATGCTCCTTATTCAGTTTCACTTACCTCAAAAGTAATTTTACAACTTTTATCACAAGATATTGAATAGGTGATGTATTCAGAATAGTAACCCATGGCTAATTAATTAGCAGAAATTCACTTTGGATCTCGGGCGCCAGGTAGCCTTTTATCTGCGCCGCTCATGTGCAAAGAGATTGGGGAAACCACTGTATTCATGTGGAGTATCTCACTTGTATTTGATCTTTTTGCTATTTTAGGAATTTCCACGGGTGGCACATGTTGCCATCAACTATTTGTCAGGATCTGCAGCAACATACTATCTCACACCAACTATTTTCAAATTTGATCAACATAATAGAGGTTTAACATGAGTAGAAACTAGTTGCTATGGTTTAGCAGAAAATCTTGTGAGATATCAAGTTGTCAGATTAACCAGGTTTTTGTCTTTCTCATAATCTTGCACATTTTTTTTGCACATATTATTGTGCCAAGAACAACATAGACCCATGGAGAAACTTGACTGATTCTGGCACAAGAATAAAAATTCGTGTCCAGAAAATAAAAACCTTGGAAGATTGGAATATTCAATTAAATTCGTGTCAAGAACAATAGACATTCATTAGACATTGGAAGATCCAAAATTTCAGGGTTACAGCATGAACCTATATGTTTGAATTGTTTAGCACGCACTGACAATGGCAGTTTCAGCATATAATGCTAGATTTATTTCTAGAGCTGCAAATTCGTGCAATATTTTTTTAATGCGACACTAATCAATGCTTCTGAAAACACGAATCTATGCTTTATTATCCTGAAGAGGTTTTTGTTTTAACAAAATCAGCACAGTCAGAAAAATCATCACAAATTAATAGCAGATTACTTCGTTCCTGTAAAATCAGAAGCAGTGAAATCTCAAGAGATAGGTAGATAAATATATACATACAAATCAGTTTGAAATCTCAACCAAATCAGATCAGATCCGAAGAAAATGGTAGGGCGAAAACATTATGTTGAGATCATAGGCTAGGTCATGCTTCAGATCTGATCGGGAAAAAAAGCAGCAGTACACACCGTTGGTCTGCAAGATTCGAACAGTAACAGCTATGAAAAAGCACGAGCACAGACCATGCTCCCCTTGCCAGCAGCATGCACCTCGCCTGCTTCCCTGGCTCCCGTTATCGTAGTGTACGGCAAGGACGGGAACGCATGACACTGCAGCCCCCAGATCCATCCGGGACCACCTCCTCGGCGATGGACATGGGAGCCCTGCCCAACCGAGGACGCAACCCAATGTGGCCACCACCGGCTCACCTGGATCAGCCTCGACCTCACCACCGGCTCCATGTGTTGGAGCAGCTCATTGAGCTCACCACCACCTCACAGCAGATCTGACGCATCCCCGAGCTCACCACCGCCTTCCCGCGCTGGAGCAGCTTGACGAGCTCACCACCAGGGAACAAGCCTCATCGGCACCGGAGCTCATGGTGGGTCGG
This sequence comes from Avena sativa, assembly GCA_916181665.1. Taxonomy (NCBI): domain Eukaryota; kingdom Viridiplantae; phylum Streptophyta; class Magnoliopsida; order Poales; family Poaceae; genus Avena; species Avena sativa. The sequence continues at coordinate 424,390,588 of OV702293.1, forward strand.
TGTGGGGTCGTCAGGAAACGAGAGAGGGTGGGCGGCGGCGGCAGAAAATGATGGTGGTGTGGGGAAAGAGGGGTCGACCCCTAGGTTTTTAGACAGGTGTGGCCCATGTACACTGTCAGAAAATGGGCCACGTATTCGGGTATCCTGGCCCGTAATGGATTGGGGAAATAGCTAGGCACAGATCCTGAAGGTGCTCTCCTTGTCCCAGATTCTGAGCTCCCAGTCGATTGAGACCCAAATGTCCGTTCTCAGTAATTGGCCTGAAAATATGTCCCTTACTACTGTTATAGAACATTTATAAGTCTGTACACTGGAGTAGTGGAGTGATAAATTTTGACATTTTGTTCAGATTGACTACCCCGAAATCGAAGATAATAGCAAGCCAAGGCACCGTTTCATGGCGTCATATGAACAGGTAAGGAAGCTGATCCGCAAGCATGATCAGACTAATATATGTTGCTTTACTGTTGTACTCTTCCAAGTTCCATGTGCTAACATATTACTGTTGTTTTACAGAAAGTCCAATCTTGGGATAAGAATTTTCAATATCTACTTTTCGCGGCAGATCCCTACGAAAATATTGGCTTTAAGGTACATCTCTTGCAATGTTTTACTGCTAAGGCATCAGATCTATTGGTAAATGGATGCACTTATTATGATGTTCATTGTTTTGCAGATACCAAGCACAGAGATTGACAAATCAGCAGAAAAGTTTTTCTCGTATTGGGATCCAGACAACAAGACATACTTTGTGAGTTTCTCTATACATGTTTAGCTGTTTCATTTAGCTGCCTTTATTTATAAGCAATATTGGTTTCACAACCTTCAATTTGTTTCTGGAAACAGATGCAACTATACTTCAAGCCAAGACCACCAGAAGCTAACAGACAACCAGCTGCTCCTGGGACTGTCCCCAATGGGACAGTAGGCCCTCCTGGTGCTCCTCCAAGGCCACCATCCCATCCGCAGGCTCCGCCGCCACCTCCACCACATGCACCTATGGGGATGCCCCATAGGATCCCGCCGCCACCAATGAACGGCCTTCAACCTCCACCACCTCCACCTCCGATTGCAAATGGTCTTCCACGATCAATACCACCTCCACCTCCTTCTGCTGGTGCAATGGCTAACTTCACTCCTGGAGCACCTCCACCACGCCCTCCGATGCAAGGCTTTCCTGGGCCTCAGCAGTAGGTGATCTGTGTGCTGGCAACAGAGAACAGGCTACAAATTTTTGTACACTTGCTTTATCCAAACCAGTTTGTTGCCATATATGCACTAAATTGTTGTCTTAGACTTTACTGTGATGTATGCTGTTGCATTGTTTAATTGCGCTTTCAAGCAAAACATTCTATAACTTTGTGTTAGTGCGTTTTCTTTGCAAATTTGTTTTTTTACGCGTTATCCCTTTGGATAGTGTGGAATTGTCACACTCCCGGGCAAGCGGAATGTTGATTGAAGTAATACTGAATTGGTGTTAGAAGAAGATTTACTGAGTTTCTTGCTTGTGAAGCAAAATTGCTGCATATTGCTGTTGCTAGTTTGTTCTGACTCTGGATCTTGATCATTATCTTGAATCCACAAACTGAAGCCTGCTGTTAGCTAAAACCCACGTTGGAGAGTAACCAAGGTTTGCATGAAACACTTCCTGTAACCTCGTCCAAACCTAGGTTACAATCCGTGGTAAAGTACTTTGACATGAAAACGATTATAAACATTGCCAATTGCTTGAGACTAGTGGCACAACAATTTGACTGAAACTGATCGAATGCATGATGCTAGTGGCACACAAATGACTGGACATACTGGCATTTTTTTTATGAATCTGTTATAAGACAGTGTAACAGACAAGCTAGATAATTCTAAAGATAGTACAATAACCTTAAGCAAAGTTGCAGATTGCGTCAAAAAGGAAGTAAACGCCATAATGCGGAAAGGATTCGGCAAGTAATGACTTTAAATTTCGGAACTGAAAACAGGGCTCAAACGATAGTACTGTACACTGGATGAAGAAATCACTTCGGCGTAAACAAAATGAGGAGATATTATACCCAATCGATTCAATGCATCACAACAGCAAATCAAATATCTGGAAACACCAAACTCATTCATTCATCCATTCATCGATATGCAACAAATTCCATCACTACATGCCATCGCTCCATGACAACTCATGCACGGATCCGAAACCCTAACAAGTGACAACCCTAATCACACGCCAGCAGAGAGATGGGACGACGGGGGTCTCAGGCTCAGCCTCCGAAGCCGTAGAGGGTGCGGCCCTGGCGCTTGAGCGCGTAGACGACGTCCATGGCGGTGACGGTCTTGCGGCGGGCGTGCTCGGTGTAGGTGACGGCGTCGCGGATGACGTTCTCGAGGAAGATCTTTGTTAGGGTCCAGATGCTCAATTCACTCAAACACTCAAAGGTACATGGATTTGCTAGTTTAAAAGAAGAACAAGCAAGAAGGGATGGGGAAATCAGAGCCAAGGTGGGAGGAGAAGCCGCCGCCGTTCCGTCTTGATCCAACCGGATGACATCCCCGCTGCTTCTCTGCGTATAGTTGTAGCTCGTGCATCCCTGCAGCCTCACGTGATGGTGGCTGGGCCGTGGCCCACAACGACGGCCCATGACGGTATGAAGAGGGCTCCTAACATCCCTCCCTCCTTGAAACTCGGCTTGTCCCCAAGCCGAAGCTTTCGGAGGATATAGAAGGGCTGATTTGCCAGGATCCCATGGCGCGTTAACTTCCTTGAGTGTGCTAGGATGTCCGGGGTAGTCTTCACGGTAGTACTTTAGGTCGCTGTATACCAGGTGGAAGTAGTATGCTTTGTCGAGGTAGGGGTCAATGCTAATAGAGACCTCACCGAAGGAGGTGTCCTGGTAGTAGTTGGTGCTGGCATGGACAACCTCGAAAGTGAGGTAGTGCTTGTGGCTGACCGGAACTTGCTCGAAGAATGTTGTTACGACTATGACACCCCTCCCTCCTTGAGAAAGTTCTTGGTCGTAGCATGGAGAGAACCACTGACACCATGGAGAACCGTCAGGGTCCCATGGAACCTCCGTGCGCTGCCCCAAAACTCTGTACTGCTTCCTTTTGAGTAGGCCATATTCATCAGCGTCAGCCAGCAGCGTTGTGCGATCACGGCCTAACAGAACAAACTCAGAAGATATCCAGTCATGACCTTGATTCTGAAGGATCTGCAATTCCATGTTATTAGTGATATATGGTATTCTTGCAGCTATGCCAGCATTTGCAATTTCAGAGCACTCATGTGGAGATACCACAGCTTGAACACACTGGTTGTGGGTGGAAGTAACTGAGATGGATAGTGCCGAGGCAACATGCCACCGAAAATAATCACAGCATCCTCCATCAGGTTGCCAGGCAATTTTCCACTGGAATAGTATCAAATTATATCGATGCACACAATGAAGCACTGAATCTTCGAAGTGTTGTGCTAGAAGCTGGCTGTCTTGAAATAAGAATTGAAATACCAGATCCTCAATGAATGACAATGATTCAATATCACCTCCAGTACCACTCAATTCCATGACACACACTTCGGTTAGACGTGTCTGCCCCTCCACAGGAACAATGGACACCATGCGATTGATCAAACTAGCCTTGCATTCAGTATTAGAAATTTCATAGCACCTTGACCATGCAATATTCCACCAGGGAAACTCAAAACTACACTGGATACTCTGCAGCCACCATTTGCCCGTGCTGGAAACTGAATCAGACATGGTGTGGTTTCCATTTCCAAGTTCTGTACGAGCACAAGCTGACACAGCTAGAAACCATGCAATTTCCCATCGGAAATAACCAGAACCATATGGACTAGCACTTGATTGACTGCATGTCAGAGTTCTGAATTTGTTTCCTTCAGCACAAAAAATTGTGTGGCAAATTGTTGCCCTTGTCAAGTGGAAACCAATAGAAGCCGTGCAATCATAGGATAATTTTTGGAGCTTCATGACAGTAGCATGCCATGCAAGTTTTAACTGAGAGACTGCACCAACAACTTTCATAGGAATTACCCTTGCCATGCATTGCTGTTTCTGCTTGTATACGTGATAATCATATGGTCCTGGAGTTCCATCTTGGTTGATGTTTCCACTCTCCATGTTACAAGTTGTAAGTAAACTAGGTACAAAACTATTTTGAAATACCTTCAGGACTGAACCTAGGACCAAGTTTTGCATAGGGATTCCAGTACTATGTCGCTCAGGATCAAGGAAAGCTTCAAAAGTTGTGTTAGACTGTGTGATGCTAGCTACTGGTCGAGAGTGTGACCATACACCTAGGAACAAACTCCATGGATCAGGAGGAAGCGGAGGTACGGCTCCAGCCATGGCCTGGTGGATGCCCAAGGAATGCATACCGAGGAAACTAGAAGGATGACGCCCAACTTCAGTGGTACTCGATGTTGAGAGCATAACGGTCATGCCGTACCCAGAATTTAGTAGTGGTGCCACTCTCATCGAAGCACCATGCTCGCCGTCATCGTTGTCGGGGGTGGGTTTGGTGGAGATCACATCGGTCGTAGCGGACTTAGCAGGTGATGCATGTGACGATGATGACCCAGATGCCCACGGCAGGAGCGTCGGTGTGGTCGATGTGGTGCCGACTTGGGCTGGGCAATTCGTCAAACAGGACGCGGGCACCACAACCATGTTGTCCATTGGAACAGCGGGAGTGACCACCAGTGACTTGTCTGTGGTGGGGACCCGAGCCGGAGGGTTGGCCAGCCCTGCCGACACAGTGACGAGCTTGGCCGTGTCGGGGCTCGCCGTGACGGGCGTGGTGAGGCAGCAGACGGTGTTGTCCATAGATTGTTGAACTGCATCGAGGCAGTCCATAATGTCTTCGAATTCTCGCTTGCGCCTTGCTGACCACGCATCTAGGTACTCCTTGAGCTCAGGATCCATGGCCAGGTGTGGGGTGGGGAAAAAAATCTGGCAGATTTTGAGAGAAATTGGAAAGGGTGGAGACTGGCTCTGATACCAGATGTTAGGGTCCAGATGCTCAATTCACTCAAACACTCAAAGGTACATGGATTTGCTAGTTTAAAAGAAGAACAAGCAAGAAGGGATGGGGAAATCAGAGCCAAGGTGGGAGGAGAAGCCGCCGCCGTTCCGTCTTGATCCAACCGGATGACATCCCCGCTGCTTCTCTGCGTATAGTTGTAGCTCGTGCATCCCTGCAGCCTCACGTGATGGTGGCTGGGCCGTGGCCCACAACGAGGGCCCATGACGGTATGAAGAGGGCTCCTAACAATCTTGAGCACGCCGCGGGTCTCCTCGTAGATGAGCCCGGAGATGCGCTTCACGCCGCCCCTCCTCGCCAGCCTCCGAATCGCCGGCTTGGTGATCCCCTGGATGTTGTCCCGGAGCACCTTCCTGTGCCTCTTGGCGCCGCCCTTGCCGAGCCCCTTGCCTCCCTTGCCGCGGCCTGACATTGCTGAGGGTGAGAGGGAGGTCGGGGAAGAAGGGCTGGGGGATTGGGGAAATTTCTGGTGCGGTTCCACTGCGGGGTAGGCGGGTTATTTATAGGAGTGGTCCAGCGCGCTGATGGAAGTGGAGGCGCGTCTTCGTGCGTTGGATTGGATATGAACGGGTTGGATTCCGGAACGTGGCAAGGAGGCGGGGCGATCCGCGTGATTGGAAACGGGCGACGTGATTGGTTCGCAGGGGGGAGAGAGCGGATCGCTGACGTGGAGAGAGGAGTGTGTTTCTTTTGAGGAGTGGACTCGTGTTGGGTTATCTGAAGTTGTTCCCTAGAAAAAGGATTATCTGAAGTTGTCAATTCAGTGAAGTTAACTGGATTCTGGATGCTTCCAAAATTCTTCGAATTCTCATGTTTCATTTCTTTGATAGCATAAACAGGGCGGACTAGACAATTCTTTGATAATGCAGGTTGCATAAAGTTGCCTACACCGGCCCTGCGAAAATTGGCTTTCCAACTATTTGGCGTGGGATTCGCCGCCCAGGGTTGGCCAAAGAATTAGCTACAATATGTGAAGGCAACACCAAATACTCCAGTTCATAGGCAGCCACAAAATTAGCAACAAACCAAACAAGTGTGAGCACATATGGCATGACCAATCTTTTGGTAAGGTCAGCTGGGGTGCATAAACCAAACAGACCCTTAGGCCAAAGGAGGCCATGCGCCAAATATATTCAGAACATTATGCCAATGTACCAGATAAATCTCTGAAGCTTGTTCCATTCATTACACTAGTTCCGACTTCCAAGAGATAGCAACAAAAAACCCTTGGAAGTGAAATTTCCTACCAGCTAAAATAGTGTCACCGCGTTCATTTAAAACTTCGTCCTTTGATGCTGGAGCTCTCGCAGGAATGTCCTTCCATGCTGGAGCTCTTGCAGGAATTAGAGCACTTGCCATGGTGCCGGCTATACATCTACTCCTGACAGATAGCTCATCACAAAACCTTCCTGGTGCGATCAGTTTAGCTTTTCATGATCCACTTGGTGAAAAGCAGTGGCAGGATGGCAACTAGAGCTGACTCCCCCGGATGTTGGTCTAAGAATTTATAAGCAATCATGAGATAATTAGATATTGCAGCACAGACTGTTGATGATAACATAGAGAAATACAATCACAACAATATCTACTTACAGTCCAACAAATACTTTGAAAGCGTCGTATGTTGCCCATTGCGCTCCAGTAAGAGTACCAACCATAATAATACGTAGTGGAAGGCCACGAGTGAAAAGGCCCCACATCCCAAGGGTTGTTATAGCCTGGAAGTGCAATTCATTGATCATAGCCAGTACAGAAAATAATATAAATACTATACTATGTAAGACGTAAAATTAACAGGTGTGAGCCTTTTATTTGTTTTATTATTGGGTTAAGATTGCAGCTTACATCTGCCACTGTTGCCCCCTTTGCATTGTTGAGGAAAGATACTATGTTGTCTGCAGGATGAGAGATAGCAGCACACAAGACTCCAGCAATGTATCCCCCTGCAAAACTCACTGCTAGCTGGAGTGGCTTACTGCATTCTTCTTTTGGTTTTGGGACAGCATGCTTGTACACCATCTCAACAATGGTCTCAAAGCAAGCAAATTTCATCATAGTGTCTGCAAGGTAATGGAGAAAATAATTAGGGTGCACACGTTAACATAAAGAGTATAAGATGGCTGCACAAACTGTTAGATAAATATGTTTTTTTAGAGGAGTTGCATAACTATGTTAAACAATCAAGTACTATATCCATAAGCACGGTACTCAACATATTATCTTTCTTGCCTTTGTCATTTGCCAATTGCTATTGTGCTTTTCATATCTTTTCATGGATAGCAATTGGCCGGCAGCTAGCAAACAAAATTGCACATAACTTAAGCTTCGATCCACCTTTCAACCTCGAATTCTTGAAGAAGTCCACCTTTCAACTCTCTATTCTGAGACTATCTGAATTTCATCCTTGAACTATCAAAACTGTTTGGCGTTTTCTTTACAACCGCAGGTGGTTCCAGAAGTCTTTTGGCTAACATGAACACCACATGTCCGCCAAATATATACTATGTCATTGCCATTTCATCAACGAATCAGCTCATAATGACTGGATGGGAAGGTTTGGAGTTAAAACCACATTGAGCTCTCACTAATCCACATGTCAGATTTTTCCACCTGTTCATTCTCTACTGATTTGGTTAATGACATGATAAACACGGGGTATTCACGTCAGCTGAAATCACCATGAAACAGTTCGAGGTTGCTAAGCGGAGGGTTTTGATTGTTTGTGCAGTTAAGACAACTTAGGAGTTCAGAGTTGAAACTGAACTTTGAGGGGTTAAAAAGTGGGGTTTTCTTCCTAATAATAAAGTATTGCAATAACTATATGCATCTGGACTACACTGCAAGGAGCAATTAAGTACATAGATCATACGAGGTTGGGTTGCCTGAATGTAGTCCTGATAATTCAGTCTAACTAAAAAGTGCGTATCACAGTATTTTTGCATATTCCCCAATAGGAAACAACAAAAATCAACTGGGGTTTTCATGGTAAATCAAGGGCTGCAAACTAGGTATAAATTACAGATATTAGTGTCAAACTTCTAGACTGCTTTATATATATAAACCAGCAGTCAGAAATGGCCAACTCGGTCTCAATAATCTCCACACACAATATCATGAGCTCTAAAATTATTTGCGTCTGAAAAGAGCTAGTAATAGAAGATTCGTATCAAATGTTCAGCGCCTACTACAATTGTTTGGCCCATTAGTATGTACTATTCAACCCTTGGCATACACATACAATAGGAAAAGATAACTGGTAATGAATTTGACTCACAAGGAATTTGGCGGCCCCAGAGAGGAAGTAATCCCTTGTAAAGCCTGAAATTAGCATACATACATTAAAGAGTGTTCTGCAGTACCTTGAATGAAGCTAATTTTAACACAATAATAATGAATACAAGACATGCAGTATCTATACCCAAAGGCACCTTCGGACTCGACAAGCTTTGGAAGCCCATCGGTCAGGCATCGAGCAAACCCTGGCTGTGTCTGGATTCGAACCTTGACGGCTTCCATGGGGCAGAGGGCTATATCTGCAATCACCTCAGCGGAGGCCGATGCAGCAAGGTAGATGACGGTTTTCAACCTGTCAGCATTCTCTGGGCCAGCCATGTCCGAGTAGCATTTCTTGAAGTACTCATAAAACCCAAACTTGCACGCTCCCTGGCTACTATACCCAACCAGCGTGGCCATCCAGCCTTTGAAGAACCCACCAAGACCTTGCTCTTGGAGTAGTACACCAAAGCCAGACGAGATGTCCCTGTACTTGCTAGGGTCAACCTGCATTGAGCAAGCGATTTTTTGCACAGATCAGCGGAAGCAAATAAAACTGCATACTATGAATAAGGGGATACTCTGCCAGAGACCTGCATATTGCACTTGACGAGGTCGAGAGGAGTGACTGCGAGGTGGGTGAGGCCGGTGCTGAGGACCCCGCCGAGGGCGCAAGTGGCGTAGAACAGCGGCGTGTGCAGCTCCACCACTGGCACCACCTCCGCCTTCCTCCCCTCGATCCTCTGTCCCCGCTCTTCGCTCTGCCTCGCCCTCTGGTCGCGGACGGCGATCTCCCACCTCTTCCCGAGCTGCTCCAAGTTGGCGGCGAGCGAGGCCAGGAAGCGGTCGAGGGGCAGTGTGGCCGTGGGGCAGCCGACCTTGCCGCGGCTCGCCATATGGGGTCGAGAGCTGGGGGCTAGTGGACGGGAGGGCGTCGCGGGAGGGGACGCGCATGGTAGGGGGAGCAGCGGCGAGGGGGGCCTAGGCGAAGGCCGCGGGTACAGGGCCTTCTTCTGCTTCGCAAGCTGAGCTGAGACCCTGACCCCTCACCGGCGGCTGGCGAACAGGCCAAGCGGCGTGCGGACCGTGTGGCGTGCGCGGCGGCGGCTGCTGCTGCTTCTTTTTTCGTGGGGACGCCGACGCGAGATTTGGGTGCGGATTGGGTGGAACAGTGACGCCGCCCGCAACGAGCGGGACGGGAGGACCCCACCACCGCCAGCGAGAAAATGATCCGACGCGCGATGGATTTGCGATCGATGGACAGAATATGCCGCGTTGTTTGTACGCGCAAGGTGCAACCAGCAAAAAAGAACGAAAAGCTAAGAGTCTCCAAAAATTGAGAAGAAAAATAGACAGGCACATTTGTAAATGAATTTGCTCCCTACTCGTGTGGTTTGATCTATGTAGTGGTATTTGCTAATGCACTACTCATTATATGTGACCTCTAACACATTTGCAAAGAAGTTTTTGTTAAAAAGTGTCCCAAGACATCAGAACGCAACACATTTTTCATTGTTTCGACTTTCCAACATCAAAGACAAAGGCTATAAGAGGTATATACAGAAAAAAAGACTTTTGAACCGTGCTATTGAGCGAACGTGAGGTTTTTAGCTCCACGGAGCATACACCCCATCTGTCCACACGGTGTGTCAGGGTGGTGGCATGACAAATGCTATGGATAGACTAAAGATGGAGCCAATGTAAGCTAGTGGTATCGAGGGAGAGATAGTGCAGTGGATCTACACACGAAGAACACTTGCTAGATATGTACAAGTTGCTCCTTGCGCTGTATCGAAGAGAGAAAGAAGATGAAGTGCTTCTGCTCTCTGCTCACCCTAGGGTTTCCCTTCTACAAATGGACCAACCTCCTCCTTGGAGGCCCTGACTCACCTTATAAAGGGTGGTCAGGTTACATCTAGGGCTGACGTGGACAGGATATTCCTTGGAGATGCTCTTCCAAAATAGTAGTTCGGTGCTTGTCTTTCCCCTGTCGCCCTCCTCTGCGTGGCAATGGCACAAAGTTGATGACATCTGACCGTTGAGGTCAGGGACTGTCACCTCCATGACCCTCTTCTCTGTCCTTGTCCCTCTGGCCTTTGTCCTTAGCGCTTGTCTCTCCTTGGATTCCCGTGAGAGAGAGAAAAGTGTTGACCTTGGGGCTTGCCATCTCCTTCTTGAGCATGCCAACCCCTGAATCGGCCTCGTCCTTGCTGACTCGGCCAAAATGGTACCTATAAACATAAAACATTTTAGACATCGTGCAGACATACCTATGTTGTCCTAGTCTTGCCGGTGCTATCTGGCTTAGGGTAACCCGACCATTATTCGGCCAGCCCTTATATACCTCAGCCAGCTCATGCTTTGGCCTGATCAATACCTTGGTGGGCCTTGCCTTTAACCCTAGCTTCACCCTACCTGGGGTCATCCTCCCAACACGGTGAGCATCCAATGGCACATCCAAATTCGAAAAAATAAAAATGCCATGCAAAAAATGAAATATGTCCTGGCAACTTAGGTTTGCGTATGCTCTAAGGGACTGAGGAGCGCATGTTTTCTCCTTAGATTTTGGAAAACTTTTTTAAATGGTATTAGATTTAGACGAGCACACGCCCCATATGTCACCAATCCACTAAGCTTTGAGGAGATGATTTCGTCGACTTAGAGTGCTTTAGTTTCTTGGAAACCGATTATAGATAACATACTAGTGGGTTATGACCACATTTTCCATATGACCAAGAGTAAGTGGAAAGGTAAAACTGTCATTCATGCAGTTAAGATTGATATGCATAAAGCTATTATAGGGTTGACTAGAATTTATGTAAAACATGATGAATAAACTAGGCTTTCATAGCCATTGGATTGATTTGGTTATGGCTTGTGTTACCTTACTCTGTCAGATGAAATTACCGAATAACATATTAATAGTACATACGTGTTACTTAGAGACGGTTATTGCCCATAGGCCTCAGCCGGTTTCTCGTTCCAGCTCAAGCTCATAGCCTTTAAGGGCACACCACATGAGCCAGTTTTACTTTACAGCTCTAAGATACACAATCTCAGACAGTGCAAACAACAAAATGCCTCTAAGATGTGCGAGCTAGAGACGACTAGTAGTCCTGACCGCTTGCAAGAAATTCTCAACTCATACGTCCCCTAGTAGGAACCGTATCCAATAGTCAGGCGACCTGAGTCGGATTCAAACAAAGACTGTCTTCAAAACTAGGACACCTCGAAATGGCTGGTTAAAGTGTTTGTCTCTAGTGGTTATAAACCCTTTTAAATAGCACACATCATATGCTAATTCGAACTTAATCATAGCCGACATGACACATAATCATGATTCATCAGCCAGATAGACAGATTAACTTAAGTACTTAGCAGCCAGTCAAAACAAGACCATTATATTAACAAAGAATTAGCCATTACTTTATGGCAATACATATATAGTGGAGTTCATACATCAAACAAGCATAATTAGTACTCTCTAACAACCAGTATTGCATTTATAATGGGCCGCCTGGTAGAAGTTGCTGAACCGGAATATAAACCTCTCTATTATCTTTTTTATCAAGGAAAAAGGGACAATGTTATCCTACTTTAAGTTGAAGCTTCTCATGACCTTCTCTTATTCAGTTGTCAAGATTGCATTTGACCCATCAGCTCCCATCTTCACTGTAACCATCTTTGTCTTCTTGCTGTTAATTTGTCAAACATGGACATCAATTGGTTCATCAAGGCGATTTTTTAGATATTTCTTGTGAACTCAGATCCAAATGTCTACGCAAGTACAAAGAAATTAAAGAATTAGGATGCTTTGATTACATGTTCAAGATGGCTTTGATTTAAATAACACAAGATGGCTTGTTGATCACATGTTCAAGAATATATTATCTTATCAACTTGCACTTTTTTTTCATGACAGATGAATAGGACAACGTGTAGACGTAATACTTGATTTTTGGTGGAAAATCGGGTTCACACCAGTCTAAGAGGAAGTATACATGAACTGAAAGGAATATGCCCGAGAGGCAATAATAAAGTGGTTATTATCGTATTCCTTGTTTATGATAAATGTTTATTTTACATTCTATAATTGTATTAATGTTGGGGATATGCTATATGGGTATCCTCATAGCATGTCTCTAATTCGACTAACCCGGGTGGCCCATAGTCGGTAGCATGGCCTGTGGCCTGCAGGGCGGCCCAGTTAGGTGGATCCAGAAGGGAGGCCCATGCCGGATAAAGGAAGGCTACGGTGGAGTCACCAGCGTGCCCGGAGCCTTGGAGTACAAGATACACAAGACTAATGATAGACGGTGTAGGACTCTGTAACCTGTCCGGCTAGGACTTTTTCCTGTAACCCTAGGATCTGACGACTATATAAGTCGGACCTATGAGAGCCTTTAGGACATCGTTTTTACACACACCTCGCACAGCGAACCTATCTCTGTAACTCGGCGTATTGCCATTATAGTGATTTATAGCAGGAGTAGGATTCCGCCACCGTCGTGGGATCTGAACCTGGGTAAGCTGTGTTACCTCGTACCCGTCAACCGTCCGCCTTACCCCACGTCTCTAAACACGCACTGTGAGGACCCCTCCATGGCGTACTCGTCGGCAATACCACGACAATTAATACGGAAATGTTAATACATGTGTGTTTAATAAATAAACAGAAAGTTCCTAGTTATGCCTCTCTCATAAACTAGCTCGTCGATTAACAAGATGATCAATGTTTCCTGATCATGGACATTGGATGTTGTTAATAACGAGGTCAAAACATTAGTGTAATGGTGTGATGAACATTCATCTGAAGTATAGAATTACAATCAAAGTCATTGAGTTTATATTGCTATAACAACTTACGAAGTGATCCTAATCCTTAGACCATGAGATCATGTCAATCACTAACACCGGAAGAGTTTCTTGAAAACATCAAACGTCACATCGTAACTGGGTGATTATAAAAATGAGTTCAAAACTAATAAAGTGTTATGTTGAGGCCCATGGATCGAGAATGGAATTTGTTCATCCCGATGACGGATAGATATGCTCTGGGCCCTCTCGGTGATATCACATTTATTAGCTTGCAAGCAAGTGATTTGATCACTGGAATGTTACATCACGGGAACGAGAAAAGAGTGTATGTCAGTAACGAGATAAAACTAGGTATGGAGATAACGATAATCGAATCTGGGACATGTAATATATCGCGAAACAAAGGGATTAAGATACTAGCGTAAAAGGTTCTTGCGATCACAAGAAAGTCATCGATGAATATGTGGGAGTCAGTATGAGTCTCCAGATCCTGCTTCTGATTATTGATCCGAGAGGGGTCTCTATCATGTCCGCATTATTCGCGAACCGTAGGGTGACACACTTAAGAGATACCGACATCCATTTGGAGCAAAAGTTTTATGCCGGAAAGGATAACAAGCGCAGGAATTTATTTCACTAGATACCGAAACGGGTTTTCAGGTGAAATTGTAGAAAGTGTTTTTGCATGTGAAATGAAATACTAGCAAGGGGTTATATGAGAATGTTTGTTATTAAAGTAATTGACAAAATTCTGAATAAATAAAAGGAGTTTTATTTAATGAGAGTTTGCATTAAATTTGGTGGAAATTTAATGGGAATTTGAGTGGGTTTTTGAGTGGAGGAAATTGAAAGGCTTTTGTGTGAGTGGAGTGTCCACCCACATGAATGAAAGGAGGGGGCAGCCCTATGGCTGGGCGCATGGTCCCTTGGGTGCCCCCTCTCCCTATAAAAGGAGCCCCCTCCCTCTCTCTCACTCACACCTCCTCGTGAAGGATCTCTCTTCCCCTCTAGTATTTATCCCCATGGTCTCGGACTAGCGAGATACATGTTCCCGGTGGCTATTCGGCAAGAAAAGGTTGTGCTTATGCTGCATCCCTGGAGTGAGGAGGCAGAGGTTGCTCGGTGCCTCATACATGTGTGCGAGCATGGATGCGCTGCTGTTTTGTGGCGCTAGGACTTCCTCTCGATCTTGAGATCGGCAGGAGATCGTCTACATCAACCACGAGTTTGAACTTGTTAAGATTTGTCGGTATTCAAGGGTATGTTCTCTACGGATATACATCCGCCCGTTGTTTGTATCTAGTAGATATATCTTGGTACATAGTTGTTTCCATCGTAGGAAATTTTTTGTTTTCTATGCTGCGAACCCTACATGAACTTATTTTAGATACATGTCGTTTTCAAAAAGGCTCTGTTTATCAAAACCAATGTTCGCTTTGTGTTGAGGCGCTGATGAAACAACACATACAAATTTTAATGCGATGGAATTTTCCTTTGTCTATCGTCTAAAAACATGGAAATTTAAAACAGATGACTAAAATTTTGATATTCTTTGATACCTCTAAACTCAAGCCTCTGAGTGGGCTCTTCTGATGACTGGCATTCAAAACTACCAGAGCTAATGGCAATATTGTCATTGTTATAGAGCATTTTTGTAAGATCACTGCAGGTTTCCGTCTGTTAAATAGATACATACATTGAGCATTTTAATATAATCAAATATAAGAATGAATTAGACTCAAAATAGAAACACAGTTCTTGTTATCGTACATTAATAAAAAAGTATACATAGCCAAAGAATTTGAAATTAATTGAATAAACAAGATGCAAGCAGACTAATGAAGTGATAATTAAATCTACATTGCTAGAAGGGCAATGAGCAATAAGAAATCAATAAAGAATTTCAGATTTTGAGATCTATACAAGAGAAAAAGAGGTAGAATGGATAGAGGTAGGTTGGGGGAGGCACCCCCGACACCGCCGTCATGTAACTGCAGCTCAGAAACCTCGATCCCTAAATTCGAGAAGCAAAATGGCAAATTCCATGCTAAAATTCCTAAAT
The DNA here is from genome assembly GCA_916181665.1 of Avena sativa. Lineage (NCBI taxonomy): Eukaryota > Viridiplantae > Streptophyta > Magnoliopsida > Poales > Poaceae > Avena > Avena sativa. The sequence goes on from OV702293.1 coordinate 424,405,793, forward strand.
CGAAGCTCTACATTAGGGTTTTGGGGGTTTGGTTTCACGCATACTTACCTGGATGACGAAGCGGTCCTTGGATGCGAGGGAGAGCGTCCGCACCGCAGGGGACCAGAGGAGGCAGGAGGAGAGGCAGGGGACTAGAGGCGGCGATGGTGGAGGACGGCAACAACGACGATGGACAGTGGGTGTCAAGTACTAACCTCGGGTGGGAACAAAAAATGTAGCATAGATCTAAAATATTTGTCCAAATATTTTTAGATCTTTACCGCCAAATAGTAACCTAAGACGGCTGCGAATGGAAAACTTCTTTAACAACATCTGTTGTCCGAATTTCATATTTTGACTCCAAGTACTTCCCTCGGGCGGCTAGAAAGTACAACCATCTCGAATTTGAAAAGGACTAATTCAAATTTAATTTCCTAGGAAACTTTGTTCGTTTGAATTCTAGGTTATATTTACATAAAGGAAATAAGGGAGAGAAGAGGCCCATTATAGATCAGAAGATTTGGAAGATGAGATCAACGACTTAGAGCACTTATCATACAATATTAAACGGCTAACATGAATTTTTTCCAAAACATAGATATGAAACTAGCTAGCTATAGCCAAGGTTGGTTCATAGAATCTAGCAAACAATATTACTAAGGTCACATGATGTACTCCTCTGAGTATCACTCCTACAAGTCTAAGTCCGACGAGGCCACCAGATCATTGATGATGTCGATGATGAATATCATATGCAGTTCCATGTGCGTGGTCAACCTTGTAGTGATGAGTATGGCTGGTCCAATCTGGATATGCTTAGTTTGGAGAAAGTTAGTCCACCCGTCAGAGGTGAAGGAGATGTGGCCGTCAAAATTCGTCTTGTACTCGACGGTGTTGATGCCACCTCGTGCTCCAACGCGTAGTCCAACCAAGCCATCTTCAAGGATATGAAGATAATAAACCACGTCCTTAGGTAATTTCTACGATGCAAAGGTAATATGACTTGATGTTACACGTGACTATTATAATAAGTGGTATAGTAGATCGATATATAGCTTCGGTGACATGATATACGTACCATAAGGTACCTCTCGACATTCATCCTCGTCAAGCAGGTGATAAATGGTACCCCAATGAAGGAATTACTTAGAGGGATAAATTGTTAGAGGTGATCATTCTCATCATCGGTAAGTTTGCATCTCTAGGAGATAATTGGAGATAACTGGTCTATAGGTGGTTCGCCATCTTCCTCCTCTTCTTCGTCATCTTCTTCCTCTTCTCCAACATTGTTTAGATAGATGACAATTATCCTCAGTTTGTCTCCTTGTAAGGAAAAACACACAAACTGACCATCTCCGGTGAGATGGTTACCAGCAATGAACATACGCCACCCTCCACCTCCCAATCAAGTCCTATATGGCCGTTTTTGCACTTGAACTGTGTATGTCCGCCCACAAGCTTGAAATTGCACCATATCTCAAGTAAGTTCATTGAAATGTGCTCTTGCATTGCATGGGACAATATGTGCACCAAAATCACACATTAAATTAATGATTTTAATATGTTGATAGGTATGAGATGAATTTAAATAGTACGAGTTTCAAGAATATATCACTGATTTCTCAAAATAACCAGGTACGAGATAAACACTGAATAGTTAGTTAGTTGACAAGATTCTTTCCTTGAAGTGGGTCTTGCAAAGATGGCATGTTGACATATATCTATATATAAAATGTTGGAAATATGCCTATAGACAAATAATAATATGGATTATTATTATCATATTTTACGAAGTTTACAATTAGATTTTATATAATGCTACAATTGTAAACGTCAATACACGTGTTGAAAGGATACAGATGTCGCCTAGAGGGGGGGTGAATAGGCGATTAAAACTTTTTCTAGAGTGGCTCAACAAAGGCGGAATAAAACTAGTGTTTACTTTGTTAAGCACAACCTAGAACAACTAAGGTTTACCTATGTGCACCAACAACTTATGCTAAGCAATACAAGCAACAAAGTGATAGCAAGATATATATTACTTCAAGCACGAAGGCTATCACAATGTAACGTGCATAAGTAAAGAGCTCGGGTATAGAGATAACCGAGACATGCGGGGACACCGATATTTTACCGAGTTCCTCCCAACATGGAGTACGTATCATTTGGAGAAGGGGTGATATCAAACCACCAACGCCACAAAATGCCTCCCTTATTCTCCGGTGAATCTCACTCCAACGGGATCGATCCACGCTTCCACTATCGGTGCACTTGTCGGTGGCAACCGAAACCTCTCACAAGGTTGGGGCACTTCTCCACAACTTAATTGGAGGCTCCCAACAAATGCCACAAAAGGCCACAATGCCACCAAGGCCACAATGCCACCAAGGCCACAAAACCGTCTAGGGTTCCAAGAACCCAAGAAGGACAAGCTCCAATGAGTCACATAAACCAAATCCTCCAAGAAGAACTCAAACCGATGCACTGAATGCAAATGGAAAGAACACCACAAATGTGCTCAAATCCCGCCATGCATGCAAATACCGCCAAAGTTTGCAATCTGGCGACCGGTCTAAATAGACATGCATGCATCATCGTCGGAATACCGCCAAAGTTTGCAATCTGGCGACCGGTCTAAATATAGCAGCGTCCTTAAATAATATGTAAATAGATGTTAAATATTGATTTAATCATTTATTTAATAAATAAAATAAATTAAAATGGTCAAATTTTCTATTGGGCCAAATTTTCTATGGGGAAAGGCTCATGAGGGAAAGACCGAAAGGAAGGATAAGGGGGGAGTGGCCGCCTGGGCCCAGGGAACCCGCACAGCCCATGGGGGCCATGGCCGGCCGGCCACCCCCTCCCCTTCTCTCCTTTGTTTAGTCCCACATAGCTAGGCCATTGAGGTTTGGGTTTCCCTCCCCCTTAATAAAAAGAGGCATATGGAATAATTAAATCATATAAAAAGCTACCTAGCTTTGAGAATTCCTTCCGGTTCTCTCTCTCTCCCATGTCCATGGTCCCAAGTAAGGACTATGCGAACGAGGGACTTCTTCACTACGGAGCGCCGTCACGCTACAGGGTTCGGATTCAAGAGATCTACTTCCGCAATCTCGGATGGATCGGAGAAGCGGGAGTCATTGTCAAGCACCGTATGTGTGCGTCTCCCTCGGGCGGTGCTGCACTTGTGGCGCCTGGAGTTGTCGGAGTTGTCGAAGCCGTTGTATCTTGGCACGACTTTAAGGTTGGCGTCAGTACGACTACATCACCCACGTTCCCCGCGGAATGTTAACCGTGGTCGGTATTCAAAGGTATGAACACCTAATCCCCTCCCGTTACTGCATTACTAATAAATATATCATGGCATTAGGGTTGTTTGCGTAGGAAAAAATATTGTTTTCTGGCACTAAACCCCAACACTGGTATTAGAGCTAGATCTATGCGTAGTACTGCTAGTACAGGTAGAACACACGAATTGTAGTGTGTGGGCATTGATATTATAATTGTTATCCTCCCATGTGTACTTGTGTATACCGCAGTAATGCTTGATGAAGCGTCTAACCGACATTACACGTTAATTTGCGAGACTGGTCCACAAGTATAAGTGTCTTGTAAGGTGTCTGTCTCTCTTGCATTAGTTGGTATACCATTTACAACGGAGGGCCCTTAGAGGAGTGTAGTAGAGACAATTATTTAATTAACGTTGTGGTTGAAGTTCATAGCTAAGAATGGTTCTTGCAAGGAAGTCCTAACAATCACGTAAACTATGCAAAGACAAAGTAGATGCGTCTAACTTTATTTTACAAGGATATTGTGGTGTGATATGATCATAGTCAAGGTAAAGTAGTTTATTTTCTGTTGCTAAGTGGTAGTAACGATCATCATGATGATGTAATACAAGCCGGAGGCGCCGGACCAGAGGCGCATATAGAGATCACAGCGCGAAGGAACATATCGCATCGCATTTACATTTGATGTTTATTGCTTATGCATCTTGTTGTATGTTAGTATTAGATACTCGATGGTAGCACTAATAAGATGACCCCCAAAACATTTTCTTTCGAAACGGATACGACACCCTAGCCTTTGCATCAATTAATGTATACGACTTTTTAAATTTTTTATTAAACAAAGGTCTAACAAATACCATACATCAGAAAACCCGAAGCCACCATACAACACCTATAACCGAGACAACGAGAGAAAGATCATGCTATCAGGACCTTATTCCTTGAACACAAGAAAGTCTCCCATCAACTAGGAGCCGGGAACATCGCATACCCTGAGACATCCTCTAGACGGAATGAGAGCGCTCATCCGGACTAGTAGGTTCTTAGCGAGCACCTCATGCGCACGCTACAGAAACCGTCACCGCCTTCAAAACGTCGAGCAATCCTTAGGATAAAAATTAGCATGATCTTCGTCTTTCCTGCTGTCGACATCACCATGACGCCAGACAACGCCTCCGCCCTACACGATCCCATCAAGCCACAACTGTCACCAAACCCCCGTTGCACCACGCCATCGAGACCCAACAACATAGTCATAGAAGATGTACACCACTCCACCCAGGGCCGGCTCTAAGCTTTGCAGGGCCCTTGTGCGAAGTTGACATATGGGCCCTAAGATTAATATATTTGTAGATATATCTATATATATATAGTTTTACTTTAGAAATACTAAAAGTTCCAGATACATATTTTGTTTCAAAATATAACAAGTACTCCATGTGTCCTAAAATAAGTGACGTCTGTTTGTCTAAATTCACATCTATCTATATACCGAAACATGTCTAGATATATCTAAATTTAGACAACCCAAGTCACATATTTTGGGACGGAAGAAGTAGTATGTCCTGCCAGTATCACCTAAAATGGTGAGAAAATTGAGTATATATTGCATAAAGAATTAACAATAGAATCCTAATGCTATCCTGCAAGCAAGGGCAAGTTTGTAGAAAGGTTGTGATCGGCTTTGCTGTGCCTTCTATTTTTTCCATAGATGTGTAGGTGATATAGTACAGAAAGCTAAGTAGTAATGGGCCCTTGCCAGCACGGGCCCTTGGCCGTTGCACAAGGCTGCCATGCCCTTGAGCCAGCTCTGACTCCACCTCACGCCTCCACCATCCAGCTGCTACTCCAAAGACAATGCCCTCATGAGGGAAATTGACGCCTAAAGCGCCGACATCTTCCGATCCAGATACCCAGATCTAGGGTTTCCCCATAGCAGTACGAGTAGAGCAGTATGAGTGAAAAGATGCCGGATGCAAAGGCAATGCCTCCAACAAGGCAACGATTCATATACACCGCCATTACCTGCCATGACCGGACTCTGAGCTCGTTTTTGACCGGCAGCTGCACCTCCTCAACTCGCCGCTGATCACAACCAGCCGGTTGAACCCCTCCGGCAGAGGAGGATGCCACCACCTCCATGCCCGACTTCCTCATGCCGCCGATAAAGCCCAGAAACAACCGGGAGGCGATGTTGAATTCGAAGTGCTGCAGATCGGAGCCCATCCAAGCCCCTATGGGCCAGATCAGGTCTGCCTCGCCGCTCGATACCAGCCTCCCGCTCACCGTGATCCTGGTCGCCGTCATCCGCGCCACTGCCATAGGGAGGAGCCAGGCGGGCGCGCGCCACCAGAGCTCGACCTGCGAACGAGGAGAATCCGCCGCCGCTGTCGCGCCACCGGCGGCATCGGCGGGAGGAAACGGAGCACGGGGAGGGTACGAGTATGGCCGGCGGAGGCCGCCCTGGCATGGCGCGGCACCGCTGCGCGGGGCGAGGGGTAGGGTTACGGGATGATAGCCTCCCGCTGGTTAGCTAGTTGATAGCCAAGCTGTTGAAACCACAAATATACCGGGCATACATTTAGTACTCCCTCCGATCCATACTAATTGACTTTGATTTATCAAAATTTGGATGAATCTATATACTAAATAGTGTCTAGATTCATTCAAATCTAGACAAATTTGAGTCAATTAATATGGGCCGGAGGAAGTATCAATACTGAAATGGTGCAGAAGACATCCGCGATTCCTTTCTTATTGATGACACAAATCCAAAGGATTGGTCCTTACAGGGCGTGTAATTGTGAAGATCGAAGTAGTAGGAGACATAAACGTTATACATCAACTTTAGCAAGATTACAAAGGTACACTAGAGCTCAGATTACTGAAAAATCCTTCATCTTCTTTGATATGTTTGTTGTATGGAATCACCAACACAAATTCTTTTCATGTGCTTGATGGAGTGGTATGCCTCTTCCTGAACCAGATTGCCCAATTAACAACGACAAACACATACGCCTTAACCAGATTGCCCAATTTGGTATGGTATATTTCCAGTCAAGTGATTAGAAGATAAATTCAAGTTTATTAAACCAATCAGTGAGCCTATTTCTTCCGGTATTTTTCCAGCCAAGTTATTGCTGGATAAATCAATACTCACCAGATATTGTAATTGTGTGCTATAAGGAAGTTCTCTCCCCTTTATCGCCACATACAGGCTGTCACCATACCATTCAAAATCCATGACTTCTCCAAATCTTTTGGCTGACTGCACAAAAGGGCCATTTAATCCTTTTTTTCCAGGGTCTAGATTCATTGAAGTCATTGCAGTCAAGTTTGCAAGTGAATACGGAATCATGCCCGAAATATTATTAAATGCCAGATCCAAATACTGTAGTTCTTCAAGTTTTGTGATCTCACTTGGAATGTGACCGGAAAACATGTTAGACCTTAGCCGAAAAATCACCAAAGATGACAGGTCGCCTATCCATGCTGGCAGGCTCCCATGCATGTTATTGTTAGCCAGATCAAGGAAGGCGATAGCCGTGCAAGCTCTCAGCAATGAAGGGAATTCACCAGAAAGACTATTATTGGCTAAAAGAAGAGTGTGAATTGCCAATACTGAGTAATATGGTTGTGGAAGCTCTCCAGATAGAAGATTGTTTGATAGATCGAGGATGGCCAAATTCACCAAGCGACATATGGATGTTGGAACAACTCCTGAAATATAATTGTTGAATAGAACGATCGCTACCAGTTCTTCGGCTTGAAAATTGGAAGGCAATGGTCCAGATAACAAGTTTCTAGAAATGTCTGTTGGTTAATCTAGCTTTCATTTCTGAATAAGTTGCAGCAGCGTCAGGTGTAGTCTGCTGCTTTGCTGTCAGTAGTTTCAGTTAGCGAGTCTGTTAGAGTTTCAGCTATTTTCTAGCTTCAGATAGGATAGTTTGCTTTGACTTGATCCTGGCACAAGACTCGATCGCCTAGACGTGGGATGGCGCGTCCGTTGTGGGCGTCGTGTGACTAGCACGATCAGTCCTCTCGATGAATAAAAAGGGGAACGAAACAGAAAAGCTGCTAAGCAGTTCGCAGCACAAAAATCTATCTGTCTCCGTCTTTCTGTATTTCTGAGTGAGATCGAGAGGTAGAAGAAAGGCTACAAGTGGTATCAGAGCCACACCATGGTTGGAACTCCTCCACCAGCCACGTCGGCGGCAGCCGCCAAGTCCCAGGCACCCGCGGAGTCGGGTTCCTCCCGTCGCGTGCGCTCGTTGAGCCGCGGACGGAGCAGGAGGAGGGATGGGGGCGGCGGCGACATCGTGGTGAGGGAGACGATCGTGCGGGAGGGCGGTGGCGGCAGCTCCACGCCTGGCCCACGCTCACCAAGTCCAACTACACCGAGTGGGCGATCCTGATGCGCGTTAAGCTCCAGGCCGCTGGGCTCTGGGATGCAGTGGAGGAGGACGACGCACCTGGGCGTGTGGAGCGGCAGGCGCTGGGGGCCATCCTCTCCTCCGTGCCGCCAGAGATGGTCCAGCTCCTCGCCGCCAAGGACAATGCCAAGATCTCCTGGGACACGATCAAGACGATGCGTGTCGGCGTCGATCACGTCCGCGAGGGCGACGCCAGAAGCTCCGCAAGGACTTCGACAATCTGGCATTCAAGAGCGGGGAGAACGCCGAGGACTTCTCCATCCGTGTCTCCAGCCTCGTCACCGAGCTGCAGTCCCTGGGCGACACCACCTCGGAGCTCGACGGCGTGTCAAAGATCCTGCGCGTCGTGCCCAAAAGGTATGCCCAGATGGCCTGCTCGATCGAAACTTTGCTTGATCTGAAGGAACTCTCGATCGAGGAGCTGTGCGGGCGTCTGGCGGCGTCCGAGGGGCGGGGCGAGCCAGAGCAGGACGCGACTGGTCACTTGCTCCTCACGGAGGAGTGGCGCGCACGCGCTGCCAACCGTCAGCCTGGATCAGGAGGATCCGGCTCCGGCGGCAGCCAGAACAAGGACCGCCCGAGCGGGCGCGGCAAGGAGGCTGCGCGCGGCGGGGGCAGCGGCCCGTCGAAAGACGACAAGTGCCGCTACTGCGGCAAAAAGGGGCATTGGGTCCGTGAATGTCGCAAGAAGAAGAGGGACGAGGAGGCGTAGGCTCACCTTGTCCAGGAAGAAGGTGATGCCGATCCTGCGATGCTCCTCGCTGAGGTCGTGCTCGACCTCTCACCCGCCATGGCAGCCCCACCAGACGCTGGAATCTCCGAACCAGCGCGCCCTTGTCTTCCTGAACGAGGAAAAGGCCAAGGTGGTGCCAGGGCGGGCGGATGAGCCCACGGACACCATGTGGTATCTCGACATTGGCGCGTCGAACCACATGACAGGCAACCGCTCCGCATTCACCACCCTCGACGAATCTGTCACCGGCAACGTCCGCTTCGGCGATGGTTCGGTGGTGTAGATCAAGGGCAAGGGCGACATTGCGTTCTGCATCAGCGGCGGGCGCCAGCGAGCGTTCACTGACGTGTACTTCATCCCCAGGCTGAAGAGTAGCGTCGTGAGCCTTGGGCAGCTCGACGAACACGACTGCGACATCCACATCAGGCGCGGCATGTTGACGATCCGCGACCGCCGCGACCAACTGCTGGTCCAGGTGAGACGCTCTCCAAATCGCCTCTACCCTCTGACGATGCAGCCAGCCATGCCCGTGTGCTTGGCGATGCGCCTTGACTCGCCGGCATGGCGCTGGCACGCACGGTTCGGTCATGTCCACATGGAGGCGCTGCAGAAGATGGCCAGGGAAGGCATGGTGCGGGGTATGCCACCGGTCGAGCCCACCGGCGAGCTTTGCGAGGCCTGCCTCGCTGGGAAGCAGCGGCGCACGCCGTTCCCACAGCAGGCCAAGTACAGGGCGAAGCAACCACTCGAGTTGGTGCACGCAGACCTCTGCGGTGCCGTCGCGCCACCAACCCCTGGAGGTCGTCGTTACTTCCTGCTCCTCGTCGACGACTACAGCCGCTTCATGTGGCTTGTGTTGCTGGCGACGAAGGACGAGGCCGGCGACGCTCTCAAGCGCTTCCAAGCTGAGGCGCAGACGGAAGGACGGTGCACGCTGCGCATGCTGCGCACCGACCGCGGCGGGGAGTTCACCTCAAACGACCTCGCCGCCCACTTCGCCGACACCGGCGTGAAGCGCCACCTGACGGCACCATACTCGCCGCAGCAGAACGGTGTGGTGGAGCACCGCAATCAGACGGTGGTGGGCATGGCCAGGTCCATGATGAAGGCCAAGAAGCTGCCCAACTTCTTCTGGGGAGAAGCTGTCACGACGGCGGTATATGTGCTGAACCGGACCTTCACCCGCTCCGTCGACGGCAGGACCTGTACGAGGCCTGGCATGGCAGGAAGCCCTCCGTCAAGCACTTTCGCGTCTTCGGGTGTGTCGCGCACGTCAAGAGCGCCCGCCCGTTCCTCCACAAGCTCGATGACCGGAGCACGCCGATGATCTTTATCGGCTATGAGCCCGGATCAAAGGCATACCGGGTCTTCGACCCAGCAACTCGCCGCGTCCACGTCACGCGCGATGCCATCTTCGACGAGGCGCGAAGCTGGGATTGGGAGGAGAAGGATGGTGGCACCGACGCGTCCCAGGATTTCATGGTGGAATATGCAGAGCGCACACCGACGAACACATCGGCTGCACACACACCACCGGAGGCAACTCGCGACTCCGAGGAAGCGAGCTGGGATACCTCAGACCAGGGAGGGACGGCGTCGCCTCGCACACCCTCTCCACCTCCGGCAACGGAGGAGCGCTCCATCGAGTTCGCCACACCTCCAGGGGCGCCAGATCCTGAGCAGCTCGACGCCGACGACGATGGAAAGCTGCACAGGTACCGCCGCGTCACCGACCTGTTGGGTCCAGGTCTCACAGCTCCTGGACTCGCAGAACGGCTGCTTCTCACCACGGAGGAGGAGCCGTCAAGTGTGGGGGAGGCGTTGAAGGAAGCAAGCTGGAGCAGAGTGATGGAAGAAGAGCTGGCTGCTGTGGAGGAAAATGAGACGTGGACTCTCGTTGATCTCCCACAAGGCCACAAGCCCATTGGGCTGAAGTGGGTGTACAAGGGCAAGAAGAACGAAAAGGGCCAGATTGTCAAGCATAAGGCCCGGATCGTTGCAAAAGGGTATGTGCAGAAAGAGGGGATTGACTTCGACGAAGTCTTCGCTCCAATCGCCCGCCTCGACTCCGTCCGCCTCCTCCTCGCCGTCGCCGCACAGCAGAGGTGGGAGGTCCACCACCTTGACGTCAAATCAGCCTTCCTCAACGGCGAGATCAAAGAGGAGGTGTACGTGACTCAGCCTCCCGGATTCGTCAAGCATGGGTCGGAGGAGAAGGTCCTACGCCTGAACAAGGCACTGTATGGGCTCCGGCAAGCACCGCGTGCCTGGAACGCGAAGCTGGACCAGAGCCTCGTCTCACTTGGTTTCGTCAAGTGTCCATCTGAGCACGCCGTCTACACACGGGAGAAGGATGGGGAGCGGCTGCTTCTTGGGGTGTACGTTGACGATCTCATTGTCACCGGCACCGCCGCGGAGGCAATTGGCATCTTCAAGAAGGAGATGACAAACCTCTTCAAGATGAGCGACCTCGGGTTGCTCTCCTACTACCTCGGAATCGAGGTAAGCTAGGAGCCTGGCCGCATTCAGTTCAGCCAAGCAGCGTACGCTGACAAGCTGCTCGACAAGATGTCAATGGGTGACTGTAACCCTACTGCCACACCCATGGAGGCACGCCTGAAGCTGAGTAAGAAGGGGAGTGGGAAGCCAGTAGACCCTACCCTCTACCGCAACACTGTCGGTGGCATACGCTACCTGGTGCACACACGCCCCGACATCTGCTTCGCGGTAAGTTACTTAAGCAAGTTCATGGAGACTCCCACCAGTGAGCATTGGAGCGCGGTGAAGCACCTACTTCGCTACATCGCAGGGACCAAGAAACTTGGGTGCGTGTACACGCGCCAAGATGAGGAGGCCTGTCTCGTCGGCTACAGCGACGCGGATTGGGCAGGGGACGTCGACGATCGCAAGAGTACCAGTGGGATGCTGTTCTACTACGGCAGCAGCCCCATCTCCTGGCAAGCGACGAAGCAGAAGATCGTGGTGCTCTCAACCTGCGAGGCGGAATATGTCGCTGCCACTGGAGCAGCATGTCAGGGCATCTGGCTCAAGCGGCTGCTTGGAGAGCTGCTCGGGCGCGACGGCGGCGTCACCAAGCTCCGCGTCGACAACAAGTCAGCGATCGCGCTGGCTAGGAACCCGGTCTTCCATGACCGAAGTAAGCACATTCAAATCCGCTACCATTTCATCCGTCAGTGTGTGGAGAACGGCGACATCGACATTCAGTTCGTCCGCACCGACGGCCAATTCTCTGACATCATGACCAAGGCACTTGGGCGAGTGCGTTTCCAAGAACTGCCCCAGCACATCGGCATGGTCAAGGTGAAAGAAACCTAGATTAGGAGGAGATTGTTGGTTAATCTAGCTTTCATTTCTGAGTAAGTTGCAGCAGCGTCAGGTGTAGTCTGCTGCTTTGCTGTCAGTAGTTTCAGTTAGCGAGTCTGTTAGAGTTTCAGCTATTTTCTAGCTTCAGATAGGATAGTTTGCTTTGACTTGATCCTGGCACAAGACTCGATCGCCTGGACGTGGGATGGCGCGTCCGTTGTGGGCGTCGTGTGACTAGCACGATCAGTCCTCTCGATGAATAAAAAGGGGAACGAAACAGAAAAGCTGCTAAGCAGTTCGCAGCACAAAAATCTATCTGTCTCCGTCTTTCTGTATTTCTGAGTGAGATCGAGAGGTAGAAGAAAGGCTACAATGTCTAACTTGGTGACGTTCATGAACAATTCTGGAATTGAACCATTGAGCTGGTTCGAGTTGAAGTGCAGTTCTTGCCATGTCAATGCTTCAATCTTTGTCGGCAAATTCCCGTATATTTGATTATGAGAAATGTCAACTGAAGATGCATGAGAGATTGAATCCCAAAACCAATCAGGGATTGTATCGGCTATCCCTGTATTTGATATATCAATCTGGTAAATACCCTTTTGCTGCTTAAGCAACACAGGAAATTGTGGACCCACTTGACATGATGTCAGCTTTACGGTCGATAATCTGAATGGAGGAGTCCACGCTGAATCCAGAACAATTTCCAGTGAAGAGAAGCTCAGGTCCATTATCTTCAGGCTTACAAGATTCGCAAGATGGTCTTGCGTTATCACACCACTCAAGTTACTGCTTCCAAGGTACAAGACAGAGAGATTGCTGAGTGCTCCAAGTCCCAAAGGAACATGTCCACTAATTTGGTTGCCTGAAACATCGAGGGCCTCTAAGCTGGTCAGGTTTCCCAACCAAACTGGCAGATTACCGGTCATATTAGCTGCGATGAAACCTAGCTGCTTCAGTTTCCCCCATGAACATCGTGGAAGCCTGTCCATCTGTTCTGTTATGTCCCCGCCAAGGTTAACCGAGGTAAATATAAGCTGTTCCAGGTCGCAGAGATTTTTGAGGGTTGGCGGAATCATTCCTGCGATATTTCCATTGTCTTGCAGATCAAGGACTTGAAGTGCTGTCATGTTTCCTAGCTCATCAGGAATAGGGCCATACAGTTGAGAGAATTCAAGGCTCAGGGTTTTGAGGCTTGTTAAATCCCAGAACCAGTTGGGAGCTAACGGTGCATAGAAAACGTTGTCGGAAAGATCGAGATCCTCGAGAAGTGTAAGGTTGGAATGCACAATTGCTGGAGCTGACTTTGTCAGTTGACAACCTTGGAGACGGAGAGCTCTCAGATTGGGAAGCATATTCACCTCATGAGCCCAATCAGCAACAGATGTGAGATTGATGCCGCTCATGTCAAGATGCATAAGTGAAGAAAGGCGTCGTCCCAGCCATGATATATCCGTGGAAAATACTTGACCGGAATACGGATATATGTTGCTTATGTCCAAGTATAACAGCTGGGACAGGTTACCAAACTGAGGAGGAACTCTGCCATCGAAGTTGATGCAGGAGATGTTGAGGTAGACCAAGTGGCGGAGTGAGCCCAAGAATGATGGCATGGGCACGCCCGCGCCTCCAAGATTATTTCCGCTAAGGTCAAGGTATTTGAGATGTCCTAGGGCCAACAAGGAGGTGCTCACCTGTCCTTGCATGCCGTGGGGATTGTCCATGTAAAGCTCTGACTGATCTTGCCAGTATAAGGTATTGCGCAGGTCGAGACGAATGACATGGCCAGTCCGGTTGCTGCACCTGACGCCGCTCCACCGGCAGCAGCCTCCTCCGCCCTGCCATGAGCCCAGGAGGTTAAGTGGATCCACCATGATGCCCTGCTTGAAGGAGAGCAACGCTGCTCGCTCAGCCGCGATGCAGCTGCTACCACCATGGCTTTGTTGTGGATGGGCAGAGAAGGCAGTAGTTGCAGTGAGGATGATTAGTTGGAGGAGCAAGGTTGCAGCTGTTGCTGCTTCCATGGTGGATGGATCGATGGATGCTACCTTCGGGTTCTGATGTGGTCTGTGACGCTTTACACTATTATTTTACGATTGGGTTGTGGGGCAGAGTCCAAGTTCTGCCAATCTTGCTGAACGCTTTGTAAAGCGCTTACACTAATATCTCATTACTTTCTGAACGCTTAGCCCGCCAAGTCTGAAGTTAGGTTCCGGTCGCTGTACATATCTCTATCTCTACTTTATTATCTAAAAGGGAGGAATTTCCTCTGTTTCCTCCAATAGACAGGAACAATTGATCTCGTCCTTCAAATCACTATGATCTAATGTTCAAGGGCTTTCCAATGACATCGCACAACTTCCCTGTTTTACACGTCCGGCAATTAATAGCGGTCTTTAATGATGGCAAACAGAACGTCCGTCAATCTCCTGGACATCACAAAAAAGGGCCACAATCTCCTGGACATCACAGGGCATTACACGGCAATTACTACCCAATTACTACTACAAAAAAGAGCCACAATTAGTACCCAGATTACACGGCATTGCACGGCTATGCTTCTAAAAATAGGACTACCTGCTAATGCAATTACTACAGAGAAGAAACCGGATCTGAGAATCTCCTGGACATCACAAAGAAGGTCCCCAATTACTACATCAATGCTTCTCAAAATTACTACAGAGAAGAAACCAAAGCCGTGAATCTCCTGGACATCACACTCCTTCCGCACCCTCGCGACGACGAGCTCCAGGCGTCGCACTTCTCGCCGTCAATTACAGAACCTGTCGCCGACGTGCCACAAAATTTCACCTTTCCAGCAAGGCTAAAACCGGCGAGTCTCGGCTTCTCCGATTTGGATGCTTTTCACCTTCACTTCTGCCCAATCAACGAACTGGTTGATCTTTTCATCCACCTCCTTTTCTAATTCTGCAAGTCCACATTGCACCTGGTCACACACAGAACTTGTTATTTTAGTTGGTGCACGTCACAATTATCAGTACAAAACCATCATATACTGTTAACCAACAACTAAAACTTATGCAATGGTTCAGAAAAAAACGACATAGTCGATAGGCTGTGTTGTTAGTATGCTAGACCTCCCCTCCCTTTGAGTTTTCTCATGGAAAGCACTTTGCTATACTAAGCCAACATAACAACGAAATCCTTTGATATGGACCATTATGATTACCTGAAGCAATAAATCGGTATGCATCTTTCCTTCATATAAGAATATATATCCGCTTTAGCACCATGCTCTTGTAAAGCATCAAGGAAAGCTCCACTGCATTTTTTTTGGATTGAGTCAGTTCATACCAATATATAGAATACAAGTAAAATCTCATGAGGGAGCACACCTATAAAATCCTATGAGGCAATTGGTTTACTTTTATCCCATAAAATAACCAGTTATGAGGCAACAGAGAAACCACATATCTAATAGCTACATACTTAACCATCACTTGTGGAGATAATTTCCTCACTATAAGTATCTAATTCCCCATTAATTTACACTGTTTCCTTTACTATTAAAATTGAAAAAAAGTAAAGCTCAATGCTACCATTGTATCTAAGAAATTCATGAAAGAATGGAAAGAAACACATGAATCTGTAGAAGTAAAAGTACATCATCTTACACAGACAGAACTTCACAGGATCAGTCAGTGCTAAACCCTTATAAACCATGTAACATGAGTAGATCCTGTTTGAAACATCGTTGTTACAAATGTACCTGTTTGAAACTATCTAACATGAGCAGATCCTGAACCTTATAAACCATCTAACATGAGCAGATCCTGTTTGAAACCTTGGTGCTAAAGCGGTAAATTCAGACATGCACAAAAGAACATCCATTTACTCTTCTTGACGGTAAATACTCATCAATGTTTTTATGACTTCAAAAGGCAGGGCAAGGCCTTTTCTCTAAATTGTTTTTTATTATATATTATATCTTAGGTGTTAGAGCACATGTGCGTGTCGACATGAGTATAAGGGAGCATGTCAAACAGTTGGTGTTATTAATGAGGGACATGCACGAGGGCTATGTCGATCCCACCGACGACGACATACCTTTTTCACAGAGGAAAATGTTTGCAGGGGCAAACCCCGTGGGGCGAGTGTGGAAGATGTATTAGATATGAAGGACCAGAATAAAAATAATAATAACTGGGGCATGTGTCTGTTTAGACATGAAGTTTAAATTCCATTGTTGAGGCGATAAAAGATTTTCTTATCAACCAGTGTTTTTCTGATGGGTCATGACATGTGATAACCAATGATTTTCTATGGTGTTGTGACTTATGATGACCAATGATGTCAAATTAATGTGAGACATACTAATATCAGTACCTGTTTCTTTAATAATTAGATTTTGTGATATCCCTAATTTCTTATCACATGTCCAACAATATAAGTTTGTAGAACTAAAGGAACTACCATAGAAGAAATATAAAGTTGAGCGAAAGAATGAAATAATGACAATTACTCCATCATAAGTAAGAAAATACATGGGAAATGATTAAGAGAAAAACTAATAGAACAACGACGCGATAAGAAATATTTATACCTTAGAAAGCTGCACTGGGCCACTAGAAAGTTCACTCTCTTTTTTTTGTATAAAGCTTCCACATTGAAGAGAGCAAAACATACCAATCAAGAAAACCAGCTAGCAATCCACCATGTTATCACCCGTTCACGAATACCAACTCCAAGGTTAAAGAGCCAAAACCCAGAAACATGTAGCAAGAAATATAAGGACCTCATATGTGAAAATAGAAAAGACAAAACATATTTCTACTGCTAATATAGAAAATGAAAATGAAGTTTTATATTCATTTATAGTGTATATCAACATCCATCTGATCTAACCAACAGTTACTGATTCCTAGAAAACGATTCTTACATGTGGTATATTACTGATTGCCTTGGCAACTCTTTCCAAAATTTAAACAGACATTGATTTGAAAAGCTCGTAAACATTTTTTCTCTGGGTTCTGTAGCAGTAAATGCAGTGATATAGCTTACCATGGGGTTAGTAATAAGAAGGCAATCTTCCTCGATCTGCATTTTCAACCCAGTCTCATCGGTCAGTTGGCATAGGTGGCCCAGTCATCCTGATGTAAAACAACATGCCAAGCTTCTTTTTAATGACATTAACTCATAGCTATCTACAGTAAGAAAATGAGAAATAGTTACAAACAATCTTACATCCTCCTTGAAATTCAGATCATAAGTCTTGTCCTTCTCACTCAAAAATACAGAAGCAACAACGTCCATTCCACTGGCTACCCTCCACATGAAAATAAACTAAATGTTATAAATTATAAATAAAAATACAATGGCGTAATTATAGAGAAAGGGGATATTTACATTTCAAGTGTAGCCAGCCTTAGCTATAGCTGCCTTCAATAGTTCAAGGCCCTCTTTGTTTTCCTGCATAATTATAAGCCAATACAAATCAGTCAAGG
Source organism: Avena sativa (assembly GCA_916181665.1). Lineage (NCBI taxonomy): Eukaryota > Viridiplantae > Streptophyta > Magnoliopsida > Poales > Poaceae > Avena > Avena sativa. The sequence continues at coordinate 424,423,020 of OV702293.1, forward strand.
CACATTGCTAAGTGGAAATCATAACTGCACTTCATGGTGTGATATAGAACAAATTGCTACGCAGGAAAATTCAAACATATCATATCTGAGAATCAATTCATACAATCTAATTCCAAGACTTGGTATATCAAGCTCAACTCAATCAATTTTCAACAACCTATTATTCATTGCCATGCCATCCAGGGACAAAGCCAGAATTATTACACAAGAGAGCAAGAGAACATTGTAAAATTTGGAGGGAGCCAAATGGGATCGCAAATTTCAGTGTCAATTCCACATACTACAAGAGGTATTTCAGACAAAAAAAATCAAACATTGACTGGCTTGGCCCAACCTACACCCCTAGCTCCATCCCTCATGCCATCTACTCTACTTAAGTCAAGTATGGTGTGCTTCCTTAATTCCCTCTTTCACTTTGTGCCTTAACACGATGTACCCACTCTCTTCCCCTCCACTGAATTCAAGACCGAGTCATAGTGCATCATGTTGCCTTACAGAATGCAAAGAACTAAAGTGTAATACATAAACTATCATTATTTTCATGTGGTAAAACAAGAAATACCTTGAACGATGAGACACTAGAATCATCTGTTTGTTCAGGTACCATATGAGCCATTGCCAAAAAAATATGTGTTGTCAAGTCCGCCAATAACAGATTTTAGCGCTGACTCGGCACACTGAAACCAAACACCCAATATGTAACATATCAAAAAATGATAGTCTAAAACCACATTTATAATCTGGTTGCACAAACACAAAGGTGTAAAATAGTACAAGTAAATAAGTTGGAACTGAAATACAACATGGATCATATATATATGGAAATTTAACAAGTATTTTTTCTCAAAGTGCATACCAAACACAAAGTGTCCTCATTTTCATACACTTTTCTAGAAAATGCCAAACAAGCTTTCCATTAGAAGCCCCAAAAGTCTTTCCATACAAAAGAAGATAGAGTTTATTATCTAGAGCTCCTTGTAGTGACCTGCAGAAAACATTGGATTAATATCAGCTAGATACCTTGTTACACACTTAAATTCACATAGCAGCATTGTCACGGGGAATGTTATTACATAGGAAAGTACATGCAAATGATAGCCGGTAAATAGGCATATACACTCAACTATAGGTTCCAACAGCCATGCATTTGATGCGTGGAAACAGTATCATTGACAAAACATTGCGCAATAAGAGGATTATATCACTAACATTCTATCATAGTTTCAACTTTTAGAATAAAAATTAGGCCATTAGATTTAACGTGAGGAACAAAGGAAATAAGCAGATGGTACCTGGTAAGGGTATCCAGGGAATGGGAAACTGAATCAGTTTACTACAACCTATAATGCAGTTAAATTAGTATCACTACTGGAAAAACAGTCTTCGGTTCGCTGTGAACAAAGCCAGCAGTCCCGGCCTGTCAAGGCCCGCGACTAGTGCTAGCACTAGTCCCGGGCCGTGAGGCCTACTACGGCTAGAAATGGCCGTAGACACTAGTCCCGGGCCGGACCAGATCTCTAGTCCCGGTCCGTAATACGGTCTAGGACTAATAACCTGACGCAGGCCAGCTGGTCTTTTTGTGGACTATTAGTCTCAGGTCGTATCACCGCCCGGGACTAGTTATCCACCAGTATATATATTCTGCTCCCTGTCCATCTGCCCTAAACCATATGGTGGCCATTTTTCTCAAAGAAGCAAGCGAGTTCATGTCATTTTTTTCTCAAGATTTGTCAAGATTTAGTTTGCAACCCCTAAATCCAAAGTTTTAAAAGGTTAGAACTTCATTCTTTCATCTCTTATTGCTACTTTAGCTCTATAATGCTCTAGAAGTATAGAGATATGGATCAATGCATGCATGCTCTAGAAGTAGAAGGATTTTGATATGTGTAACAAATTTTGATTAGGCACATAGTTACTGAAAATTGAAATGTGTAATCTTAGAGTTTTAGAGCTTAGAGTGGAATAAGGTTTTCACCGATAGAACAATAATAAAAAAACTCCACATTTATCATGTTAATTGTTTTCTCCAATTCACAAATTGGTGCATGTAAATTTTTCAAAAGTCAAAATTAATGCTCTAGAAGCTCTCAATATAACTTGTAATAATTATATCATGTTGTGTAATGGTTTTTGATATACTTTTACTATAATGCAGATGGTACGGGAATGGATGTACGGTACTGACCGACGCTCTGGCAAGTTCATTAATGGCGTGCATGAATTTATCCGTGTTGCTGATGCAAACAAGCGCAATGGTTTTGTATTCTGTCCATGTAGTGGATGTAGGAATCAGAAGGATTACTCTGACTCAAAAACCCTTCACGGCCACCTGTTGAAGTCCGGCTTCATGCCTAGTTATAATTGTTGGACCAAGCACAGAGAGAGATGGGTTATAATGGAAGACAATGAAGAAGGGAAGGAGGATGGCAACTATCATGGTTTCCCTGAGTACGGAGATACTTCCATGGGGGATGCTGAAGGGGAGGATGAAGAAGAGACACATGATGAACCCGCTGATGATCTTGGTTGGACCATTGCAGATGCACGAAGAGACTGTGAAACTGAAAAGGAGAGGGAGAAGTTCAATCACATGTTAGAGGATCACAAAAAGTTGTTGTACCCAAATTGCGAAAATGGTTTGAAAAAGCTGGGCAGCACACTAGAAATTGCTGCGATGGAAGGCTGAGTGTGCTATACCTGATTCCTCATTTGAAAAGTTGCTAAAAATGATGAAGAATATGCTTCCAAAAGATAACGTATTGCCCGCCAGTACGTATGAAGCAAAGAAGGTTGTCTGCCCTCTAGGTTTATAGGTTCACAAGATACATGCATGCCCTAATGACTGCATCCTCTACCACGGTGAGAAGTACGAGAATTTGAATACATGCCCGGTATGCACTTCACTTCGGTATAAGATCAGACGAGATGACCTTGGTGACGTTGAGGGCGAGCCCCCCCGAAGAGGGTTCCTGCCAAGGTGATGTGGTATGCTCCTATAATACCACAGTTGAAATGCTTATTCAAAAACAAAGAGCACGCCAAGTTGTTACGATGGCATAAAGAGGAACGCAAGTCAGACGGGATGTTGAGACACCCCGCTGATGGGTCGCAATGGAGAAAAATCAATAGAAAGTACCCGGACTTTGCAGATGACGCAAGGAGTTTAAGGTTTGGTCTAAGTACAGATGGAATGAATCCTTTTGGGGAGCAGAGCTCCAGTCGCTGCACCTGGCCCGTGACTCTATGCATCTATAGCCTTCCTCCTTGGTTATGCATGAAGCGGAAGTTCATTATGATGCCATTGTTGATCCAAGGTCCGAAGCAACCCAGAAACTACATTGATGTGTACCTAAGGCCATTAGTTGAAGAACTTTTACAGTTGTATCATGAACCCGGCATACGCGTGTGGGATGAGCACAAGTAGGAAGAATTTGACCTCCGAGCATTGCTTTTCGTAACAATCAATGATTGGCCTGCTCTTAGTAACTTTTCAGGACAGTCAAACAAGGGATACAATGCATGAACACATTGTTTAGATGAGACTGAAATTATATATTTGGAACATTGTAAGAAGAATGTGTATAATGAGCATCGTCGATTTATTTTGGCCAAGCAACCCTTAAGAAAGAAAGGCAAGCATTTCAACGGCCTGACACGTCACCAAACGAAGCCTAAGGAGCGTACTGGTGCTGATATACTTGATATGGCTAAAGATTTGGATCAAATAGTAACCTTTGGAAAGGTTCCTGGCGGAAAATCTGTTCCGAAGGATGCTGAAGGACACACACCCATGTGGAAGAAGAAATCTATATTTTGGGAGCTACCATATTGGAAATTCTTAGAGGTCCGCTCTACAATCGATGTGATGCATGTGACGGAGAATCTTTGCGTGAACCTGCTAGGCTTCTTGGGCGTGTACGTAAAGACAAAAGATACACCGAAAGCACAAAATGACCATCAACGTATGAAAGACCCATATGGCCTGCATCCAGAATGGTTTCAAGGTCATGCCAGCTACGCTCTTACCAAACAAGAGAAGGAAATATGTTTTGAATGCCTGAGAAGTATTAAGGTCCCGTCTGGCTTCTCGTCGTATATAAAGGGAATAATAAATATGGCAGAAAAAAGTTCCAAAACCTAAAGTCTCATGACTGCCACCTGATTATGACGCAAATGCTTCCAATTGCATTGAGGGGGCTTCTACGAGATAATGTTCGAGTACCCATTGTGAAGCTATGTGCATTCCTCAATGCAATCTCTCAGAAGATAATCAATCCTAAAGATCTACCACGGTTACAGAATGATGTGGTCCAATGTCTTGTCAGTTTTGAGTTGGTGTTCCACCATCCTTCTTCAATATTATGACACACCTACTAATTTACCTAGTTGAAGAGATTTGCATTCTCGATCCTGTATTTTTACACAATATGTTTCCCTTTGAGAGGTTCATGAGAATATTAAAGAAATATGTTCGTAACCGTGCTAGGCCAGAAGGAAGCATCTCCAAGGGCTATGGAACAGAGGAGGTCATTGAGTTTTGTGTTGACTTTGTTCCTGACCTTAGGACGATTGGTCTTCCTGAATCGTGGTATGAGGGGAGACTAAGTGGAAAGGGTACTCTAGTAAGGAAATCAATAATATGTAGGGACGGACATTCTTACACCAAAGCACATTACACAGTTCTATAGAATTCTATCTTGGCAGTCCCATATATCGAGGAACACAAGAAAATCTTACGCTCCAACAACCCTGGAAAGCATGACTCTTGGATTAGAGATGAACACATGAAGAGTTTCGACGGTTGGTTACAACATCTCATAAAAAACAACACTCTTGGAGATCAGCTATACTTGTTGTCTAGGTCACCATCTTCGACTATATCGACTTTCCAAGGGTACGAGATAAATGGGTATACATTTTACACAATCGCCCAAGATAAAAAGAGCACCAACCAAAACAGTGGTGTCCGCTTTGATGCAACAGACAACAGTGGGTCAAAGACCACATATTATGGTTACATAGAGGAGATATGGGAACTTGACTATGGACCTACTTTTAAGGTCCCCTTGTTTCAGTGCAAATGGGTCAAGCTGATAGGAGGAGGGGTTGAGGTAGACAAGAAATACGAAATGACATCGTTAGATCTCAACAATCTTGGGTACTTAAACGAACCATTCGTCCTAGCCAATGATGTGGCTCAGGTTTTTTATGTGAAGGACATGTCTACCAAACCTAGAAAAAGAAAAAATAAGAAAAATAATACATCAGACGATGAGCCAAAGCGCCACATAGTTCTTTCAGGAAAAATAAACATCGTGGGAGTGGAGGACAAGACAGACATGTCAGAAGATTGTGCTAAGTTTCATGAAATTCCGCCTTCGCAGTGAAGGATGACCCAAGCATCATGTTAATGAATGAAGATGCTCCATGGATACGGCGGGATCATAAAGGAACACACGCGAAGAAATGATGTGTAATAATTGTAACATTTTATGAGTGAAGATGCTCCATGTGTCCATTTTTATAGTGTTGTTTGCAAACTATCTTGAGTGTGTTAGTCCCGTTTTGTGGCTGGACCGGGACTAAAGGGGCCTTTAGTCCCGATTCGTACTTACCATTAAGATCTGATCTCCAAACATGCGCGTGGTCACATATTAGGGAGTGCCTCTATGACCAGTTTCTTGGAGATGCCGGAGGACTGGGCTCCAACGGCATCTCTCTGAAACTGGCCGTAGCGGTGTCCCTGCTCTCGCACACCATCTTGCAGCTTGTAACTTCTCTAACTAGATCAATATGCCTGGGAGCTAACTAATTTCACATATTAGGGAGTGCCTCTATGACCAGTTTCTTGGAGATGCCGGAGGACTGGGTTCCGGCGGCATCTCCCTGAAACTGGCCGTAGTGGTGTCCCTGCTCTCAAAAACCATCTTGCAGCTTGTAACTTCTCTAACTAGATCAATACGCTTGGGAGCTAACTAATTTCACATATTAGGGAGTGCCTCTATGACCAGTTTGTTGGAGATGCCGGAGGACTAGGCTCCTCCGGCATCTCCCTCAAACTGGCCATAGTGGTGTCCCTGCTCTTGAAGACCATGCATCTTGGAGATGCCTCAAACTGGCTGGAGGACTGGACTCACACGGATGCCTATTTATAGTACAAGCAGCTCGACATAGTGTCGACACTCACCTCCTATTATTAGTGCTGACTCATGTTTTGTCCCGGTTGGTGTCTCCAACTGGGACTAAAGGTTCATCTTTAGTCCCGGCTGGTGACACCATCCGGGACAAGGTACAAGCCACACGACATAATATCGACACTCACCCCTATTATTAGTGCTGCCTGTCCCAATCAGCCGCAATCCCTTCAGTCGCAGTTGGTTTCTCCAACCGGGACTAAAGATGAACCTTTAGTCCCGGTTGGAGACACCAATTGGGACTAAAGATGAACCCTCTCTTTATATACATAATCATGTCTGCCTGCCCTTTCCTCTATTTATAGGCTGCTCTATTTATAGGCTTCTCTATTTACAACATTTTGATTGCTGTAGACAGGTAGTAAAAACCAGCATTTGATGACATGAGCGAACTCACAAGAATACAACAACATCTTCATAAATAGATTAATATTAAAAACCGGGATAAACCGGGACTAGCTAACACTCAGGACTAAAGCCGCCCCCTTTAGTCATAATCGTGCCTAGTCCTATAGTACGCAGCCTAACACTCAGGACTAAACCGGGACTAGCTAACACTCATTTGCAAGAGATCGATTAATTATATAGATGCATCAACGTGTACTGTGTATGTACTAGCATAGAATATGTGTACTGAAATATATGTTTGAAATTATAGTGAAACACAAAACGAAAAAGGAACGAAATGGCAAAAAAAAGGAAATACACAATTCTCTGCCGCGACAGGAAACCGTATAGTCCTGGGTGGTGTTACGGCCCGGGACTAGCGGGTTTCCGCCCCCGCGGCACTGAAACAACCACGTGGCTGTTATCAGTCGCGGGCCGTAGCAAGCCGGGACTAGAGGGAGGGGGGCTCTAGTCCCGTTTTGGCAGTCGAAGGCCCAAAACCGGGACTAGAGCCAGTTGCGGCCCGGGACTGGAGGCCCTTTTTCCACCAGTGTATGCTCGAATGAATAAAGCCAGACAAAGGTTTAATTACATTACATGTTCCCTGCTGAAAAATTAAGCAGAATCGGGTCTGATCACATCATCAGATGATCTATTGCATCGAATTTAGACAAATTATTGGCCTTACAAAAATTACAAGATAAATGTATTTGGTTGTATACACATCATATGAAAGCGAGAAAATTGCACAAACCACCACCTTTTGCTGCACGTGTTGCACAAAACACTTACTTTACCCGTTGTTTGCACAAAACACCAGGTATACATGTAATTTGTTGCATAGAGGTCCAAATCTGGTATTAGATTGATTAACAACAAAACTAACGACATGTGAAAAATGACGTGGCATCTCATAAGCTATTTTTCTTTCGATACTTTTATTCAGCTAGCTTGTCTCTATCCCATCTCTGGTTTGTCATCTCTGCCCCAAACCAAGCCCAAACTTTCCCAGATTACTTAAGCCATATTGTTTTTGTTACTAGATTTTCTTTATTTTTTTTGAAAAAATAGGCTAAATCTCACAAAAAGTGATAATTATTTTAACCCAATGATCTAAACAGTTTTAGACTTCTCCAGATTTTCTTTGACCATATCCATAATTGAAGATCTTGTTAATTAATATGTAGGACCGAGATCTGTTAATTAATATAGAATAATCCCTTATCAAAATAAGCACGAAATATCTTGACCCAATCTCTACTATCAATATAAATAGAGAAGATTACCTGCTATTTTTCTCGCTACTACTCAACCTTAATCAGCAGATCCAATCCAAAACGCGACGAATCCTCATAGGCAACAAGGTATGATCCGAGGCCATGCGTGGCCAAATTCCTCGCCAAGCCTCTGCTTCCCTCAATCTCGTGCCCTTTGACGCCGCATCCTAGAATCCTTCACGCTCGGGAACCAGGGGGATCGACATCTGTGGCATCGCGTGGCACATCGGCGTCTGCGGAAGCACAAGAGAGCAAGCGTAGCTGGTGCCGGTTGGCAGCAACGAGGGCGTCACTGAAGGGCACGGAGGCGTGTCTTCATATGTGCCATCGCCTCGTTCTTCGACGGCACAATCGAAGGAGAGCCGCCCGACCACCACCACGATCTGGTTCGGCGGCACACCCAGCTGCCACATGCCTGGGATGATGTCCCACACCCCTCTCCATCATAGATGAGTGCAGCATGGTGTGTGGGGGGTGCCCGGCATGGCCGGGGCTGCGATGGTGCTCTCGGCGAACCCGTCGATGACGTGGAAGCCGCTGGCCACGCAGATCCTGCCGCGAGATGGTGCACATGAAGTCGGAGCACGGGAGGAGCATGCCGAGGCTGGGGCGCAGGTTCGGAAGACTATGGTGCCGCGACGCAGGGCTGGCTGCCGGAATGGACGAGGCGGTGAGCTTTTTCGCTATGGAGATGGAAGGGGTGAAGTGGGAGGGAGGGGGCAGGGTGTGACTAGGAGGGATGGTGAGAACAACCACTGGTGATATCCATGGGGGAGAAGAGGGGTGAGCAGTGGGAGGGAAGGGCATGCGGCGGGGCGTGACCGGGGGCTAGGGCGGTGATGGCCATGGGGGAGATGATTTGGGGGCAGTGACGGGTGAGATCTTTTTTTCGGGGAAGTGACGAGTGAGTAAAGAGAGTGAGGTTGCACTGTATTGGTACAACAATACAGATACGCACTGTATTGGTACAGCATTTTTGTTTTTAAGACATATCTCTAGAAAATGTCTTCCATTTTATTATTTTAACTATATAAAAATTCGGTTTATATTTATATTTTATTATGTATTTGTTTAGATTAAGTAAACTTATGGAGACAATAGACCCTGACACAACGATGTTGGAAGGGGACAAAATTTCAACGAGTTTGACGCAATCAAAGGAGGTGCAACAAGATAATAGTCTTTTCATCTTTAACCGCATGATCTATATTACAATATTTATATTTTTATGTCTAATATATGTTTCATGTTTGTAGATCATGCACGAAACGGATACAATTATTGCCATCACTCAGAACAAACCTATGGACATAGATAACGACGCGATGTTGGTGGAAGAGATAGAAAACTCATCGAGTTTTACACGGTCAAAAGAGATGATTGTCTTTTTTTCTACCATATGACACACTTTCAAATTTATATTTAATTTTTTCTTCGATATATATTCCACGTTTGAAGATCATGGATGGGACAGAAACATACATAGATATTATCGATGCTCCGAAAGAACCCACTAACATAGACGACGATCCAATGTTTGTGGAAATGACAGAACAATCCAAGGAGGTAATTGCCTTTTTATATGCATGTTACCACCATACTTAAATTTTATTTTGACTATTTTGTAGCTTTGCCCGGTAGCGGTAGTATAAGTGATGTTCCGTTCCAATAAGAGGAGGATGATTCTTGAGTCACATTGGTCCATCATGTCCGAATAGATGTATATCGGTAGTATAAGTGACGATTCCAGAAAATTTGCATCGGTTTTATTTTGTAATATTTTGGAATTTAAGGTTACTTCATTAGACTTATGTTATTTTACCATAAAAATAAACTTTTTGAGACTATAGAAACATGACTTTTTAATTTCTTTATTACTAATGCTTAACCTTTTCTTTCGAGGAACGGAATAAGCTTAAACGTGTTGTTTCACACCATCTAAATGCCTAAGTATATAAAAGCACGTACATGTCGGTTGGATCGACTTTTGCATATTGTCAATGTTTCAAAAGAAACCACCGTCTTAAACCCCGATGTGCGACATAATAAACCGAAGAGAGCAAACACAAAGGTTATCCCTAGAGGTAATCAGTTATGCTCCAGTTATTTTTTTTGCTAGATTACTTTTTAACTAACTGATCTTATACAATTATATATCGAGACAGACTATGTCTATACTATTGAAGATCTTGATGCTATCGAATCAATCATGTCCACACCTGGAAAAACTAAGTTCGTGGACATCGGTGAAACGGAACTGTCTAATAACGACTTGGCATGTCTTACACGTAAAGATGCATTCTTGTAAGATGGCGTAAGTCAACAGCAGAAAGCATACTCCTTACCCATTAATATTTGAATAATTGTATTGAACTTAACTTTATTTTATATGTGTAATTGTAGGTGCTGAATGCGTACATATATTGTATGAGTGCATGTGATCATCTATTGGATAGAATGGATGGAAACGTCTATCTAAACAACACTTTTTTTTCTGCAGTCTTAAAACTAGACAAATCACAACATCAGCGCGCCATAAAACGGTTGTATCTTTATTTGAAGCATGATATGACAGAGTTAACTCCCAAGATATGTATCTCATTAAATATGTTTTGAACAAGTGTGTTTCTTAATTTTCTAATATAATGTATTTACTTCAGGTCTTTCTACCAATAAATATTAGTAAGACCCACTGGTACTTAGCAATCATCAATGTAAAAAACGTTTGATCCTATTATTGGACTCACTCGGTGCTGGAATGAGTAGAAGTGACCTCGATCTTGTGGTAAGTGTCTATTGAATTTGATTTCCTACTGGCATTATGTTCGCCACAATCTAATAACCTTTTCTCATTTAACAGTTGCAGAGACTTGAGAAGCATCTGAAGTTCGCATCTCATTTGAAGGACTTTGACAAGGGCACAAAGTGGCAGGATCTCAATATCATAACATGGCCAGTGGTAGAATGTTTTCAAGAACGAGTCCAAACTGATGGGTATGTCGATCACTCATTTGAATCTCAAATTGATTTTTTAAATTTGGTGTATTTATGTGTGAAAAGTAGAGAACAATTGCATTAGCTCAAGTATACATGTTTCCATAGCTCATTTACATTTATTTGTCTATTTATATGAAAGACTAAATAATTGCCTGGTAATTTTGTAGTTTATCGTGCGGGTTATTCATGATTAATTATATGGAATACGGGACAGGCAATATGTTATCTGATTATGTCACCCAGGTATGTTGTTTTTCTTCATGATAACACATTAGTATTTTCTTAAATCTTACTTAAATATTTTTGAATACTATTTTGTAGGCGAATATGAATTTTTTTTGTCAAAAATTAATCGTTATATTGATAGACTCGGAACTGAATAAGATAAAAGGAAAGCCAATATACTATCATCCCAGCGATGACAAGAATGTGACGAATTCTGATTGTATGATCGTGGAGGGCCCAAAGCGACTAGATTGATCCGATGGAGCTAAAAACACACATCTTTTTCGGGTCCACAAACCCACGCAAATTAGTTGATGAGCTTTGCAAACACATCATATCCATTCGAGATTCTAAGCGTTTGGAGTAAGCAACATATTAAGTTTTTTTAATAATATACATTGTTATGATTTTATCATTCTTAATATTTTCCTTACAGGCAGGAATGGGTGCGAAGCTCCAAACCGTATCCAATAGGTGTAGAGGTCCCAACCTTTAATAAGGTAGAGATCCCTGTGTTTACAATACTAGTCCCTGGATCAATAGCTAGCATCCATAGTTAAGATGTAATATCAAGAAACAAAGGTCATAATACAACTTTATAACCAGTAATAAAATAATTTATTACATCTTACATAGCTCATTTGGCTATCTCATTACAATGCAGCAGAATATAACAATAGCATGGGGTCCTTCATCTTCAAAGTGCCACATGCAATCATGTTGGTTGTAGACATGTAATCCTAATTCAACACACTTTACCAACGTCAAATAAACCTGCAACATAACAAGTTACAACCACAAGGGTCAATACATTTGAATTGTATTGGCAAGTGATACTATGGTAGTATAGTGGAGTCTATCATATATATGCATGTGGCTAAGTGGAGCTTAGACTTGCTTTGCTCAAAATAGATTTTCCTTATCATTTGAAAAACACTAAGTTTTTGTTTGTCAAAAAATCACCCAAGGCATCTCCCAATAGAAATTGGTGATCCTTCAACCCTTGTTCAACCACAAGATTTTACTTAGAAATTGGGATGAGGAGATTCTTGATAGTTTCCATGTCTTGATGCTCAAATTGTCCTTTACCAGGAACATGGCTAAGTACTTAGATTTTTACACTCTGCAGAGGTGGTGCACTTTCCCCACAAGACTTGGTTTCAGCAAGACAAGATCTTTCAGAAGCCTTCCCTTAGACCAGAATGGACACGTTCCAACCTATCAAACCCCTACCATCAACTGTCCATTTGGCTAAGTTGTTGCAACTTATATGATCCAGGCAGAGCCCATAATACCAAATGGCTGCACTTGAAGCTTCTCAACATTTGACATCTCAAATCTCTTTGTTCCTGGGTGGCCATCCACAAGTGAGATACACAAGGTAAACCATAGAAATGGGCCTTGTGTAACCACTCAACACAAACCATTCCTTCCATTCCACCCAGGTGATTCATTCACTTAGTTGTTTTATTAAACAAAACACAAGTCCTTGACTTTGAAATATTCCATAGTATGAATATATTCCACCCTTGTTTTCTACTAGCTAATCTAAGCATGATAGTAGTAGGAATCTTAACTTAGGAAATTTCTACTAAGGTTTCATCTACTAGGATTTCCCATGGCATAGTTTACACTTAGCAAAAATTCCATGCAAGTCCTACTTTAGAAATATCACTAATGCATAGTGAAAATATTGGGACAAAAGTATGAAGCATCACTTGCCTTTTTGGTAGAGCATATAAGTTCACTCCTTGATCTTGCAATACTCACACTCTTCAAATCACTACAATTCAATCAAGCAAGCAAAAAGTTCAATCTACCATTCAAGAAATCATCACTGAAAATAATAGAAACAAAGCAATGCATGTAAGCATGTAAAGGGTTGTTTATTTGGAAAAATGGTTTCTAATAGGTTATAAACATTTGAAAACACCTATTGGTCATTTTATATAAGTGGCAAAACCATTTGCAAAAGATTTTACTTATAAATCATTTTTAAACCAAATCAATATTTCATGTGGTTGACAATGCTTTTAGCAAAGTAATAATCTTTTTATGGTTCACCAAATATATTTTTAAATCATAAAACTTTGTGTTTAGGGTCAGAGAGTTTAAATCAAAACATTTCCCAAAGGGTTTCTTCCAAAAGCATTTTTAATAAATAAACCTTATTTTTATATTGACTAGAAATGTTTTAAATCAAAGATTTATTCATTTGCTTCACCAAATATGTTTTTGAAATCACAAATTGATTTCTATGGTTAGTAGGGTCAAAACAAACCATTTGCTAAATATTTTATCACCAAAATAATTTTAGAAAGAATTTTATATTCAAAACATGCCTACACAAGTTTCTGCAAAAACAACCATTTTACCAGAATCAATTCATTAAACAAAGTGCATGGTTGGGTAGGGTTTGTCTTGCTGATTCCATTGATATAAAATTTGCAAAATTTGGACGTGTGGATCAAAATTTATGAATTTTACAAACTTGAACATCTAATAGATCATTTCTGGTTTTTATTCAAAAAGACTGGCCGCGTGGACTGTTCTGATTCGTCGAAAATGGTTCGTGCAGATCGCTCACTTTGGTGCGTTGGATCTAAGCTGCAACGCACGATTCAGATAAGCTCGTACCTCTTTGATAAGTTGTTCTATCTAAGCCGATAGATCTGCATCTAATGGTTGCTGCGTGTTTGACCTAGAGTGAGCGGCGAGTGGCGGCGGTGCGCTCTGGCGGCGAGGTTGCCGGTGATTCAGAAGGCGAGAGAGGGAGAGAGATGTCTTACAGCGATCGTGGCGTCGTGGGGAAGCTCGACGTTGTCTTTTCCTGGACAGGGGCACACGAGGACGACCGAAATTTCTCGCCGGAGTTCTGCCTGGCGTCGGGCTTGTGCTGGTCTTGACGGAGGCGAGGATTGAGAGCGCGCTAAGACAAGTGGAGGACACGGTCAGATGCGCAAGGTCGTGGCGCGCACAGGAGTATCAAAAAGAGGGGAAAGGGAGGTCAGAGCTCACCGTATGGAGTCGACAGAGTCGAGGCAGATGGTGGCGGAGTTTAGTCGAGGTTGTTGCCGAGCGTCTGAGGCGCGCGTGAGTGAGGGAAAGGCACTGGCAGGTGCAGGAGATGATGGCGAGCAAGCTCGTGTGCTTTGGAGGCAGTGGGGCTGGCGGTGGTGGCCGGAATTGACGGAGAATCTCGCCGGAGCAGTGCATGTTGCCGAGAGAAATTCGGGCAGCCCTGGGGCAGAGGAGGTATGGTGAGTGAGGGAAAAGAGAGAGAGGGCAGGCGCTTATGTACGCGTGATCGTGGGGCTGAATCAACGCGCGGTTAATGTGGAATCAAGCGCGAAATCAATCAGCAAAAACGGCGACGAGGCGTGGTCTTCGCGGGGAGGAAGAGGAACCTGGCAGGTGGGGCTCAGCGTCAGCGAGAGAGAGAGAGGGAGACTGGGTCCAAGCCGTCAGTGACGCTGTGGGTTCTTCCTGCGGTGGGAAAAACATTTCGGGGAGAGACGGGAGAGGTGGGCTGCTGGGTCTGGTGGGCTTGCTGGGTTGGGCTAGCTTAGCTCATTTTTTGTACAGATTGCTTTTCTTTTTCAATTTATCTGTTTTGATTTTGTTTAATCAATTCAAACATTCATTTGAAACCAAACTTTTGCCAAACTTTGTGAATAATCAAACACTGTTTATTAACACATTCTGAAGTCAAATTTAGAATAATTCTTTTATTCTTTTTAGGATATATTGACTATTTAAAGAAGGCCTTTGTTTTAAATTCAAACAAGATCAAATATATTTTCAACCTTTATTTAGTTTTATTTTTTCACAAAATCTTTTCAGTAAGTTTTATTCTTTTATTAGGGTGTCAAATAATTCACCTTGAATTACTTGGAATAATTTTAATATGATTTTAAATTGGGTATTTGTTTTTATTCCAAATGAAAATAATTATGGGATTAATTCCATAAATTTATTTAGTTGATTTATTTGATCCCATTTAAGTTAGTTAAACAACTTTTATTCCACTTGGGTAAATTCCAAATTCTATTTTCCCATGATTTAATTAATCATTTCTAATAGGGATATTATCTTTATTCAGATAGAAATAGAATCTGGTTAATGCCATTTTTTTATTTGGGCAATTCTTTATCCTTTTATTTTATTTGGATTTGGATTATATTCATTCTATTTGCTTATGGATTAGGTCAAGATTTAATTTGGCCTTTAAATATTCCTCATTTAATATTTCTATCTTTATCTTATAAAATCCATATCTTTTTATTTATAGATCCAAAGTTGGTGATTCCAATTGGTAAAATATTATTTAATATTTATTTATCCTTTTAAATATCTTTAGGATTATTTGCTCACCATTTGGTATGGATTTTAGATAAGTGCTTTATTAGCTTTGGAAATTACTTTTATTTATCTTATTAAATTCATAAGATTTTATTTATGGCTCCAAATTAAGTGAAACCAATTTATATGGTTTTATAATATTTCTTATTTGTCATTCTTGATCATTTGTAAATGTTTGTTGACAAATTTTATATGGATCAAATCCATAGGCTTAGAGATAACTTAGAAATGTTTTTATTCTATTGGGGTTCTAGGGTTTTGTTTTATTTTCCAAATGTTTAAATTTTCAAGATGCTTTTATGAAGGATGCATTCCACTTGATTTGAATTTAGTTGGATTCAAACATTAATCAAAGTTTGTTCAAGAAGGGATTTTAAGTTTCCATTTGGAATCAAAAAGTTTCTTTTCACCCTAAATTTCAACAATTATTTATTTTGATTATTTAATTTTCACATTACAAAATTTGGAAAATTGTGGGATGTGACAGGCTACCACCCTTAAAATAAATCTCGTTCCGAGATTTGGGAAGGTTAGGGTTACAAGTTGGCTTCAAGGCAACTAGGGTACTACCACCCTTAAAAATTTTCCAACTAGATTACTTCTTGGCTTGCTTGGGTTCTTGATGAAACTTTCCTGGACACTTGTCTACATAATGGCCTAGCTCTTTGCATTTGAAACACATCACTTGTCTGATATCTTTCTTTTCCTTTGGTATCATTGCCTTTTGTTTGTTTCCTTGGTTCTTCTTCTTTTCTGGGCATTCATTGGCATAGTGTCCCATCTCTTTACAAGTGTAACATTGTTCTTGGGTAATATCCTTCTTGCTGGGGTTGGGGAATTTCTTCTTCTTCTTGGGTCTCTCCAAAGCTAGGAGTTCTTCTAGTTCATGCTCTTCATATTTCACCACAAAGGTGGGAAATCTTTCTCTCTTCTTGGGGCAGTTACTAGAGATATGACCCTCTTCTTCACAAGAGTAGCAACACTTTGTGGTCACTTTGGATTTGGCCTTATGATGCATGGTTTTGACTTTGCCTTCATCCTTCTTGGCAGAAGTTGTTCCTTCATGAGGGTTTACAAACTGTTGATGCACTCCACCTTGTTTCCTTTGTTGAACTATGGAATAGATGGGGCATTGGATAGGGATATGATTATTTCCTTCACATAGGAAACAAGTAGCTTGAGATGTGGGGCATTGATTAGATGAATGTTTCTCTTCACAATTGGGGCATTGATCTTCATGCTCTTTGGAAGTGTGATCCATGTTTCCACAAACATTGCAAGCTTGAGTTCCTTCTATAATATCATCCTTGACATCCTTGTTGTCACAAACTCCTTGGGAAGGGTTGTTTCCCATGTTGATCATTTGACTTGTCATCCTATGCAACAATTGGGTTTGGGTTTCCAAAAACCTTTGCATGGTTGGGTCTAACTCATTGTAATTGGCTAAAATCTGAGTTGTCACTTGGTTCAACTGGGTTTGGGTTACTATGAGTTCTCTCATGTTGATCTCTTGGTTGTTGTTGTTGTTGTCACCATCCTTGATGTTGGAGTTTCTTGGAGTAGTCATCTGTTTGGGTTGGATTGGGATTAGAATAGGTAAAAGATTTCTAAGGAATCAATTCTAATCACACACATCACAATTCACTCAAGCAATGTGCAAGCAATTACAAACAAACACTCCACTCAAACAACACGTTTCAAGCACATTTTTAGGCAATAAAATATTTTTGCTACACCACATAAGTTGGTGGGTTTGATTTATTCTAAACATGGTGGTCCAACTATATGGTTCACTTGAGATCATTCCATTCTTCTTGGTTGACTCGTCATGAACAAGATCTTTATATTCATGGAGAATTTCTTGTATCTTGGCCACAAAACTTCAAAGGTGATGATGGTTCCTTCTAAGTTGTGTTTCCTTAGCCTTCAAATCTTGAGAAATATTTCTTGTCTCACTTGTAGTCCTTAGTGATATCCAAAGTTGAAGTCCTTGGTGAAAATATAGTTGAAGTCTTTGGTCATGGTGGAGGCTTTATCCATCAATTTGAAATAGAAGAGATGTAGAGTTAAAACCAAAAGGTTGAGGAAAGAGTTTACAAGATTGTTTGTAAATAAGTTTTGGAACAAATTCAACTCCTATTTTTCTAAGGGGTTTTGTCCAATCCTAAGGTTACAATCCTACAGGCAACACAGTGCTCTGATACCATCTGTAGAGGTCCCAACCTTTAATAAGGTAGAGATCCCTGTGTTTACAATGCTAGTCCCTATATCAATATCTAGCATCCACAGTTAAGATGTAATATCAAGAAACAAAGGCCATAATACAACTTTATAACCAGGAATAAAATAATTTATTACATCTTACATAGATCATTTGTCTATCTCATTACAATGCAGCAGAATATAGAAATAGCATGGGGTCCTTCATCTTCAAAGTGCCATAGGCAATCATGTTGGTTGTAGACTTGTAATCCTAATTCAACACACTTTACTAACATCAAATAAACCCGCAACATAACAAATTATAGCCACAAGGGTCAATACATTTGAATTGTATTGGCAAGTGATACTATGGTAGTATAGTGGAGTCTATCATCTATATGCATTTGGCTAAGTGGAGCTTAGGCTTGCTTTGCTCAAAATAGATTTTCCTTATCATTTGAAAAACACTAAGTTTTTGTTTGTCAAAAAATCACCCAAGGCATCTCCCAATAGAAATTGGTGATCCTTCAACCCTTGTTCAACCACAAGATTTTACTTAGAAATTGGGATGAGGAGATTCTTGATAGCTTCCATGTCTTGATGCTCAAATTGTCCTTTACCAGGGAAATGGCTAAGTACTTAGATTTTTACACTCTGCAGAGGTGGTGCACTTTCCTCACAAGACTTGGTTTCACCAAGACAAGATCTTTCAGAAGCCTTCCCTTAGACCAGAATGGACGCCTTCCAACCTATCAAACCCCTACCACCAACTGTCCATTTGGCTAAGTTGTTGCAGCTTATATGATCCAGGCAGAGCCCATAATGCCAAATGGATGCACTTGAAGCTTCTCAACATTTGACATCTCAAAGCTCTTTGTTCCTGGGTGGCCATCTACAAGTGAGATTGTAGGGTCCCCAACCTTTAATAAGATTGAGCCCCCTGTGTTTACAATGCTAGTCCCTGGATCAATAGCTAGCATCCACAGTTTAGATGTAATATCAAGAGACAAAGGTCATAATATAACTTTATAACCAGGAATAACATAGTTTTTATTACATCAATACATAGCTCATTAGGCTATTACATTACATTGCAGCGGAATAACTATAAGCATGGGGTCCTTCATCTTCAAAGTGCCACAGGCAGATGTTGGTTGTAGACTTTGTAATCCTAATCAATCAATCTTCACTAAAATCAATCAAACCTGCAACATTACAAGTTACAGCCACAAGGGTCAATACATTTGAATTGTATTGGCAAGTGATACTTTGGTAGTATGGTGGAGTCTATCATCTATATGCATTTGGCTAAGTGGAGTTGAGGCTTGCATTGCTCAAAATAGATTTTTCCCTAACATTTTGAAAACACTAAGTTTTTGTTTGGCAAAAACTTTCCCAAGGCATCTACCAATCAAAGAATGAAGATCCACTCAGGACATCTACCAATCAAAGACTGAAGATTTGCTTGGCAATTTTTTTTCCTCAATCAAAGATTTCAAGATCCTTGTACCAAGCCATCTCTCCATCAAAGATTGAAGATTTCACACAATCCCTTGTTCACACACAAGTTTTTATTTAGAAATTGGAATGATGAGATTCTTGATTGCTTCCATGTCTTGATGCTCAAATTGTCCTTTTCCAGGGACATGGCTAAGTACTTAGATTTTACACTCGGCAGAGGTGGTGCACTTTCCCCACAAGACTTGGTTTCCCAAGACAAGATCTTTCAGAAGCTTTTCCTTAGACCATCATGGACGCGTTCCAACCTATCAAACACTACCACCAACTGTCCATATGGCTAAGTTCTTGCAACCTATATGATCATGGCAGAGCCCATATTGCCAAGTGGTTGCACTTGAAGCTTCTCAACATTTGACATCTCAAATCTCTTTGTTTCCTGGGTGGCCATCCACAAGTGAGATACACTAAGGTAAACCATAAACATGGGCCTTGTGAACCACTCAACCAAAAACCACCAAGCAATTACCATTCCACCCAGGTGATTCATTAACTTAGTTGTTTTATTAAACAAAAACATAAGTCCTCAGACTTAGAGATTTTTCCATAGTATGAATATATATTCCACCCAGGTTTTCTATTAGCTAGGCTAAGCTTGGTAGTAATAGGATTCCTAACTTAGGAAAAATCCTACTAAGGATTCATCTACTAGGTTTTCCTATAGCAAAGTCTATACTTAGCAAAACAAAATCCATGCAAGTTTTACTTAGCAAAAACACTAATGCATAGTGAAAATAATGGGACAAAAGATATGAAGCATCACTTGCCTTTTTGGTAGAGGGTATAAGTTCACTCCTTGTCCTTGCAACAATCACACTCTTCAAGTCACTATAATTCAATCAATCAAGGCACAAACTCAATCTACCAAACAAGCAAAACAACACACATAAAATGACAAAGTCAAGTAATGCATGCAAGCATGCCAAGCTTTGTTTTGTTTGAAAAAGTGGTTCCTAGTGGGTCATAGACATTGGAATACACCTAATGGTCATTTTGTTAAGTGGCAAAATCAATTGCAAAAGGTTTCACTTTAAAAACCATTTTCAAAACAAAGTATCATTTTATGTGGTGTAGAAATATTTTTTACTAGGGCATTAACCTATAGGGTTCTCCAAGTATGTTTTCAAATCACAAAACTTGGTTTGGGGGGTTAGAGAGTTTAAAACAAAACATTTTCCAAAGGTTTTCTTTCAAAATCATTTTTAATAAATAAACCTCATTTCTATTTGACTAGAAATGGTTTTAAATCAAAGATTCCTTATTTTGTTTCACCAAATGAGTTTCTATTGCAAAACTTGGTGTTTTGGGTCAGTAGGTTTGGTTCAAAACATTTTCTCAAAAGTTTTTACCCAAAAATATTTTCATAAACAAAACAATAGTTTTATTTAGCTAGAAATGGACTAAACTAATTAATCCATTCTAAACTTTTCCAAAATCATTTTCCAAGACAAGGGTTGGTTCCTAGGGTCAGTAAGGTCACAACAATCCATTTTGCAAAGGTTTTAATACCAAAAATCATTTTTAAACAATTTTTCTAATCTAAACAAGCAATCAAATGTTTCTGCATAATCAACCAATCTAACAAATACTATCTGCTAAACTAAAGGCAGGGTTGGTTAGGTCTTGTTCTCCTGAATCCAATGACATAAAATTTGTAATTTTTGGACGTGTGGATCCAAAGATACAAGGGTTTGAAGTTTGCAAGAAATTCTGTTTTCAAATCTGTTTTTAAACAGAACAGTGACAAGCGGATCGCACAGCTGCAGCCGTTGGATCTAATTGAGATCGTGCGGTGCAGAGACATTACTTACCCCTTCGCCTACGTTCTATCGCATCCATTAGATCACGATCCTACGGTTGCTAGCGCACCAGCCACAGATGGGCGGCGCTGCGGTGGCTACCGGCGGCGGAGCTGTCGGTCGACGACGGAGGCGACGCTACAGGAGGTGAGGGAGAAGGAGGGGTTGCTCACCGGGCTCAGGGGGTCACGATGATGCTCAACGTACTCGCGGTTTGTCAAGGGGCGCACGGAGACGGTGGTAATCGCTCGCCGGAGATGTGGACGGCGTCGGGCGGCTCTGGAGGTCGTCGAGGGCGAGGCTGCGATTCGTGCCGAAGCAAAATAAACACACGGTTAGACGCGGAATGATCTGGGGATGATGTGAGCATCGATAGGAGGTGCTGGGGCGGTCGGAGTTCACCTGGAACGTTCACCGAAGAAACGGCAGACGGCGGTGTGGTGCTATGGTCGTTGTTGTCGAGGCTCTGGGGTGTTCGGGGACGAGCTGGCGCTGCAGAAGGGTCCGCTGGGGAATGTTGAGCACCGCTGCGGGCTCGAGGAGGCAGGAGGGGGCGTGTGCTGGCCGGAATCGGCCGGAGACTATGGTCGGAGCAGAGGGTGCTCGGGGAGGAATTGGGGGCGGCCTGGTGGCGTGCGTGGGGAGGAGACAGAGGGGAACTAGAGAGGAGGGAGAGGCGATTTAACGAGCGGGATCACTGCGAGGTTTAAGGCACGTCGTTACTGCGAAATGATCGCGGCTTGAATGGCAGCAACGGCAGCGAGGAGAGGGCATGGTCATTGCGGGGGTTGAAGACGATGAGCTGGCTGCGTGGGGTCCTCTAGTCAGTGGGAAAGGGGAAGGGAGCGGGGTCCACTTGTCATTGACTTAGCGGGTTAACTAATTGGTGCCAAACGTTTTCTTCGGGGAAAAGAAGCTGGGCTGGACTGGGCTGCTGTTGGGCTAGTTGGGCCAAAAGGTGGGCTGCTCTGTTTTCTTATTTTTTTTCTGTTTAAATCTTTTTCCTTTTTCTAATTCTTTTTGTGTTTTGAAAATCAAACAATTTTTCAAACAATCAAACCATTCAAACAATTCAAACAATCACTCAACTTTGTACTTTGAATTTGGTTCTGTTTATCAACATAATCCAAATCTCAAAATAAAATAATATTTTTATTCATTTTAGGATCCATTCAATAATTAAATAAAATGGATCTTTAGTTATTTAATAAAATAGGGTTTAATTTATTTAACAAAATTTCCATTTGAAATCCAAATACTTTCAAAACCAAACCAGTAGGTTTTATTTGAAAATAAGGATATTTGGAAATCTTGTATTAACAAAATAACCTTTTATTTTAGGTTCCATTAATAAATGGACCTTAGTTAATAATCCATATAGGATTTGTTTATTTAAAAACTTTATTTTGAAATCCAAAATAAAACCAAAACACTTTAGTAGGTTTTATTTTGAGAAAACAAAATACTTGGAAAACTTATTTTAAATAAGTTTTGGGGTTTATTTAAAATGGGAAAAGCCTTTACTTAAATAAAATTGGATATTTAAATCCTTATTATTTTATTTAAATAAATCTTTACTCATTTTATCAAAACAAAATATTTTATTTTCCTTTAATAAATGTTTATCTTTATAAATCCCTTTAGGATTATTTGCTCACCAGTTGATATGGGTTTTAGATGAGGGCTTTAATGGCTTTGGAAATTCAATTCCTTTATTAAATCCATAAGATTGTTATTTATGGTTCCAAAATAAGTGAAACCAATTTCTAGGGTCTTTCTTGATCCTTTGTGAATATTTGTTGATCAATTTTTGGTATGGATCAAATCCATGGATTTGGAGATAACTTGGAAATGGTTTTTATTCCATTAGGGTTTAGGGTTTTGGATTTATTTTCCAAGTGTTCAAATTTCAGATACATTCATTGAGGAATGCATTTCCCTTGATTTGGATTTGTTGAATACAAAAGTTTCTTTTCACCCTGATTTTCAACAAAAATTTATTTTGTTTATTTATTTTTCACATTACAAGATTTGGAAAATCTTGGGATGTGACAGAGATACACAAGGTAAACCATAGAAATGGGCCTTGTGTAACCACTCAACACAAACCATTCCTTCCATTCCACCCAGGTGATTCATTCACTTAGTTGTTTTATTAAACAAAACACAAGTCCTTGACTTTGAAATATTCCATAGTATGAATATATTCCACCCTTGTTTTCTACTAGCTAAGCTAAGCATGATAGTAGTCGGAATCTTTAGGAAATTTCTACTAAGGTTTCATCTACTAGGATTTCCCATGGCATAGTTTACACTTAGCAAAAAATTGGGACAAAAGTATGAAGCATCACTTGCCTTTTTGGTAGAGCATATAAGTTCACTCCTTGATCTTGCAATACTCACACTCTTCAAATCACTACAATTCAATCAAGCAAGCAAAAAGTTCAATCTACCATTCAAGAAAACATCACATAAAATAATAGAAACAAAGCAATGCATGTAATCATGTAAAGGGTTGTTTATTTGGAAAAATGGTTTCTAATAGGTTATAAACATTTGAAAACACCTATTGGTCATTTTATAAAAGTGGCAAAACCATTTGCAATAGATTTTACTT
Organism: Avena sativa; assembly: GCA_916181665.1. Lineage (NCBI taxonomy): Eukaryota > Viridiplantae > Streptophyta > Magnoliopsida > Poales > Poaceae > Avena > Avena sativa. The sequence goes on from OV702293.1 coordinate 424,446,598, forward strand.
ATAAATCATTTTTAAACCAAATCAATATTTCATGTGGTTGAAAATGCTTTTAGCAAAGTAATAATCTTTGTATGGTTCACAAAATATATTTTTAAATCATAAAACTTTGTGTTTAGGGTCAGAGAGTTTAAATCAAAACATTTCCCAAAGGGTTTCTTCCAAAAGCATTTTTAATAAATAAACCTTATTTTTATATTGACTAGAAATGTTTTAAATCAAAGATTTATTCATTTGCTTCACCAAATATGTTTTTGAAATCACAAATTGATTTCTATGGTCAGTAGGGTCAAAACAAACCATTGCTAAAGATTTTATCACCAAAATAATTTTAGAAAGAATTTTATATTCAAAACATGCCTACACAAGTTTCTGCAAAAAACAACCATTTTACCAGAAGCAATTCATTAAACAAAGTGCATGGTTGGGTAGGGTTTGTCTTGCTGATTCCATTGATATAAAATTTGCAAAATTTGGACGTGTGAATCAAAAGTTTTGAATTTTGCAAACTTGAACATCTAATAGATCATTTCTGGTTTTTATTCAAACAGACTGGCCACGTGGACTGTTCTGATTTGTTGAAAACGGTTCATGCGGATCGCTCACTCTGGTGCGTTGGATCTAAGCTGCAACGCACGGTTCAGATAAGCTCGTACCTCTTCGATAAGTTGTTCTATCTAAGCCGATGGATCTGCATCTAATGGTTGCTGCGCATTTGACCTAGAGTGAGCAGCGCTGGCGGCGGCGAGTGGCGGCGGTGCGCTCTGGCGGCGAGGTTACCGGTGATTCAAAAGGCGAGAGAGGGAGAGAGATGGCTTACAACGATCGCAGCGTCGTGGGGAAGCTCGACGTAGTCTTTTCCTAGACAGGGGCGCACGAGGATGACCGAAATTTCTCGCCGGAGTTCTGCCTGGCGTCGGGCTTGTGCTGGTATTGACGGAGGCGAGGATTGAGAGAGCGCTAAGATGAGTGGAGGACACGGTCAGATGCACAAGGTCGTGGCGCGCACAGGAGTATCAAAAAGAGGGGAAAGGGAGGTCAGAGCTCACCGTGTGGAGTCGCCGGAGTCGAGGAGTATCAAAAATATTGATTTTGTTTTAGAAATGATTTTTGAGTAAAACCTTTGGGAAATGATTTGATTCAAACCTTCTGACCCTAAACACCAAGTTTTGAGAATTAAAATATATTCGGTTAACTCTTTAAAGAATATTGCTTTGATAAAAGCATTTTCAACCACATAAAATATTGATTTGATTTAAAAATGGTTTATAGATAAAACCTTTTACAAATGGTTTTACCACTTTTGTAAATGACCAATGTGAGCTTGAAAATGTTTAAAGCCTAATAGAAACCACTTTTCTAAATAAAACTATCTTTTGCATGCTTGCATGCATGACCTTGTTTTTGTTATTTTATGTGTGATAAATTGGTTGGAATGCTAGTTGAATCTATGTTTGCTTGATTGAATTGTAGTGGAATTAGAAGAGTGTGATATTTGCAAGATCAAAAAGTGAACCATCATTCTCTACTAAAAAGGCAAGTGACACTATCATCCATGTCCTACTATTTTCATCACACTTGGTGGATTTTTGAAACATGCATGATAAGGACTACAATATTTTATGCTATGCTAAATCCTAATAGGATACCCTTATATCTCCCTTAGTGGAAACATTGTAGTTGTAGTATGCTTAGCCCTGCTATATATTGGGATGGGATACATGTTATGATTATATGAAGAGTTGAAAAGATATAAGTTTTATATAATAAAACAAGTACTCAATGAACCACCTGGGTGGACAAGGATACTCAAGTTTTGGACAAGGTGGCAACAAAAGGAACCATGTTTATATGGCCATCTCTTTTTGTATGTGCACTGGAAGAAAACCACCCAGGGACTTAGAGGTTAAATATGTTTCTCGTATAGTGGCTTCCGTGTACAGCCACATGCTAAATGGGCTCTGGCTTAGTCAACTACATAGTGGAAGACCCATGCATTGGCATCTTCAGGTTAACTAGAATTGTGTAAGGGAACTTGTAACACTACATTGGTGCCTGGATGACAAGCTAGCATTGTGTATTGGGAGGACTTCTATGGAAAGACTTTGTCAAATTCTCAATCTGCCAGTAATCCATCTTGGTAAGTACTTATCCAGCGGCCACTGGTGGCATCAAGATGAGATTGTGTCATGTGGGTAAAGTGTACAACTTCTGCAGAAGATCAAATTCTAAGTACTTAGCCGTGTCCCCGGTTATGAACAATACTGAGCAACTAAGGCCTGAAGCTATGGAAGATCTCGACATTCCAATTTCTCAAAGTAAAACTTGATGGTGAAAATAAGGGATTAGAAGCACTTGGAGTTTTCCAAGAAGTTCAAAAAGATTTGACAAAGATCAAAAACTATTTTGAAAAGATAGGATAAAACTATATTGCTTTCTGCAAATGAGCCTAAACCCTACTTAGCCAAATATGCATGTAATGATAGGATCCACTTATTTCTACATAGTAGTGAAACTTGCCAATACAATTCAAATGTATTGACCCTTGTGGCTGCAACTTATTATGTTGTAGGTTTGTTTGATGTTAGTGAAGTTTGTTGAATAGGATTACAAGTCTACAACCAACATGATTGCCTGTGGCACTTTGAAGATGAAGGACCCCATGGTATTATTGTATTCTGCTGCATTGTAATGAGATAGCCAAATGAGCTATGTAAGATGTAATAAATTATTTTATTCCTGGTTATAAAGTTGTATTATGACCTTTGTTTTTGATATTACATCTTAACTATGGATGCTAGCTATTGATCCAGGGACTAGCATTGTAAACACAGGGATCTCTACCTTATTAAAGGTTGGGAACCTTACAGATGGTATCAAAGCACTGTGTTGCCTGTAGTATTGTGACCCTAGGATTGGACAAAACCCCTTAGGAAAATAGGAGTTGTTTTTGTTCCAAAACTTATTTACAAACAATCTTTTAAACTCTTTCCTCAACCTTTTGGTTTTGATTCTACATCTCTTCCTTTTCAACTTGATGGACAAAGCCTTCACCATGACCAATGACTTCAACTTTTGTTTCACTAAGGACTTCAACTTAGACATCACTAAGGACTACAAGTGAAAACCAAGAGACATTAGATTGCCTACCAAAAACATTGATATCATGTTAGTGTATGGATCATATTGACCTATGAGGTATGACTATACTAAGTTATTTTATTTCAAGAAAACTAGTTGTCTCCTTCAACTCATGAGTTAAGCTCATAAGTTGTTAAGTGGATAGTTGCTTGTTCATTGCTTGAATGTTTGATTGAACTTGATTGTTTTGGGTGGTGTGTTAGAACTTCTTTAGACCTATCCATCATTACTTATCCCTATCAAACCAACAGATGCCTCCCCATCGTGCCAACCCCAACCAAAACAACATCACTCCTGAGATGCAGCAGATGATGACAGCTCAGACTCAACTGATGCAGGAGATGACCACATTCATACAGAATCAGAACAACAACAACAACAATCAGAATAATCCTCCATCACTTGACATGCTCACCAAGTTTCTGAAACTTAGGCCTGCAAGGTTCTCTGGAACAACTGATCCAATGGAAGCCAATGACTGGTTATGTTCAGTGAACAAAGACTTAGTGACTGTTGGCTGCACCGATGAAGAAAAATTTAGGTTTGCAGCCTTTCTACTTGAAGGACCAGCAGCAACATGGTGGGACAATTTTCAGATCACCACTCCCCTTGAGGATGTGACTTGGGCTATTTTTGAGGATGGATTCAGAACAACTCACATCTCACCTGGAGTGATGTACTTGAAGAAAAAGGAGTTTCACAATCTGAAACAGCGTCACCTCAGTGTGGCTGAGTATATTGAAGAATTCAACAATCTGGCACGCTATGCACCGGATGAAGTTGACACAGATGCTAAGAGAAAGGAGAAATTTCTTGAAGGACTTAATGATGAGTTGTACTTGCAGCTAGCTGTTGCCTATGTCCCAACTTATCAATCACTCTGTGACAAAGCCACCATTTTGGAAAACAAGATGAATCAAGTTGAGAATAGAAAGAGGAAGCATAAACTCAAGAATCACTCAGGATCATCAAAAAAGAAGCATTCATTCAAAAAGAGCAATGAAGATTCTGAACCACATCAGTATCACCACCACAACAATGGAAGTGATAATAATGGAAATGATACTGACAATGGAGATGACCTTGGTCAGAACCAACATGGCACTTTCAGGAAGAAAGACATTAGCCAGTTGCAGTGCTATAATTGTAAGGAGCATGGACACTATGCATCAGACTGTCCTAAGAAGAAAAAGAAAAAGGATGCTAGAAAAGCCAATGGAAATGACTCCAATGTAACCCAGAAAGGACATGTGAACCACATTGACATGGATGAAAACTTTGAAGAGATAGAAGAAGTGGATGTCAGGAACTAGTTAACTCAGAAGAGTCAAATAAGGATTCCTTGTCTGGATATCAAATGTTGAACCCATAGTCAAGTGAACCATCAATGTAACCCTATGAGACTTTATTTTAAGGGTGGTAGTACCCTAGTTGCCTTGAAGCCAACTTGTAACCCTAGCCTTCCCAAATCTCGGGACGAGATTTATTTTAAGGGTGGTAGCCTGTCACATCCCAAAATTTTCCAAATTTTGAAATGTGAAAAATAAATAAACAAATAAACAATTGTTGATTTTTAGGGTGAGAAGAAACTTTTTGATTCCAATTGGAAACATCAAAACCTATTTTGATCAATTAAAATCCTAAAGGGATTTAAAAAGATAAACAAATAATAAATAAAGTTATGATAGTTGGAATTTCTATTTTTGGATCTTTAAATAAAAAGATATGGTTTTTATAAAGCAAAGGTAGGAATATAAATAAGGAATATTTTATAGAGCCAAATTAAATCTTGGCCAAACTTTTGAAATAAAATATTCTTTTATTTGATAAAAAGAGTAAAGGTTTATTTAATTAAAATAATGAGGATTTATTAATATCCAATTTTATTAAAGTAAAGGTTTTTCCATTTTAAATAAACACTAAAACTTGTTAATTTATTTTAAATAATTTTCCAAGTGTTTTATTTATTCAAATAAAACCTACTGAAATGATTTTGGTATTATTTTAGATTTCAAATAGAGTTTTTAAATAAATTAAATCCTATTTGAATTAATGACTAAGGTCTATTTATTTAATTATTAATGGATCCTAAAAGAATAAAATTATTATTTTATTTTTGACTTTGGATTATGTTGTTAAACAGAACTAAAAATTATACAAAGTTTGGTGGTGGTTTGATTTGATTTGTTGTTTGAATTATTTGTTTGAAAATCAAAACATAAATTCCAAATAGAAAAAGAAAAGGCAATCAGTATAAAAAAAGTAAAACAAGCAGCCCAGCTAACATGCCCAGCAAGCCCAACCCGCAACCCAACTAAAACCCCGCAGTGAATCGTTTTCTTACGCGCGAGCACACCCACAGGGACACAGACAGGTGGACCCCGTTCCCTCTCTCTCTCACTGTCAGACGGACCCCACCGCCAGCACATCATCGTCTCCCTCGCGACCGTTCCCCCTCGCCGTTGCTGCCTTTGATTACGGCGATGAATTCGCGTTAATGCCGGAGTTATTCCTTGCCGTGACCACGCCCATTTAATCGCCCATGACTCCTCTCTCCTTCCCCTCACTTGCCAGCACCTCTCTGCCCCAGGGCTGTTCCAATTTCGAGCTTGACCACCTCCGTCTCCGACGGTGTTCCCGGCCAATTCCGGCGAACCGCAGCCGCCTCTCTAGTCCCCGAGCATGCAAGCTTGCTCTCCAGTCCCTTGCGCATCTTCCCATAGCCCCAGCTCGCTCCCGCGCGCTCTAGAAGCTCGGCTTCGTCAACATCAGAGCGCCACCGTCTTCGGCCGTTTCTCCGGCGAACTCCCCAGGTACCCTCCATTCTCCCTAGCACCTCCTGTTGATGCTCCCATCATCCCCATATCAGCCCGCGTCTAACTGTGCCCCTACTTTGCCTCGGCGCAACCTGCAGCTCCATCCCCGACGTCAAACAGAACCGCCTGACGCCGCCAACGACTCCGGCGAGGAATTGCCAGCAGGTCCGAGCGCCCCTCGCCAATCCAACGCCACCTCGAGCTTCACCAACCATCTGCGAGCACGGTGAGATGTTCCCCTTCTTTTCTTGCTTCCTGTAATTGCCGCGACGCCACCGTCTTACCGCGCGCCACCAGTCGCCACCGCGCAGCGCCGCCAGTCTTTGACCAAGCTACTGCGTCCGTTAGATCACGATCGTCTGGCTGAGATTAGAACTAGACGAAGAGGTATGAGCCCATCTGAGCCACGCGTTTTAAGTTAAATCCTACTGTCCAGAGAGGCTAATCCGCACGAAGCGGTACCAGCCAATAAGATAGAGCCACGTGGTCAGTCTATTTGGATAAAACCAGAAAATGATCTATTTGATTTGCAAACTTGTAAAATTTATAACTTTAATTCTACACGTCCAAATTTTGCAAATTTTATATCAATGGAATCAGTAGAACAAGTACTTTGTAACCATGCACTTTGTTTAATGTTTTGCTTCTGTAAAATTTGTTGAATTTGCAGAAACATGTGTAGGCTTATTATGAATATAAAAATTGTTCTAGATATAATTTTAATGTGAAATCTTTGCAAAATGGTTTGTTGTGAACCTACTGACCCTAGGAACCAACATATGGATTTAAAAATGTATTTTGTGAAGTTAAGGAGTAAATATTTGAGTTAGCACATTTCTAGTCAGATAAAAATATTGATTTTGTTTTAGAAATGATTTTTGAGTAAAACCTTTGGGAAATGATTTGATTCAAACCTTATGACCCTAAACACCAAGTTTTGAGAATTAAAATATATTTTGTGAACTCTTTAAAGAATATTGCTTTGATAAAAGCATTTTCAACCACATAAAATATTGATTTGATTTAAAAATGGTTTATAGATAAAACCTTTTACAAATGGTTTTACCACTTTTGTAAATGACCAATGTGAGCTTGAAAATGTTTAGAGCCTAATAGAAACCACTTTTCTAAATAAAACTATCTTTTGCATGCTTGCATGCATGACCTTGTTTTTGTTATTTTATGTGTGATAAATTGGTTGGAATGCTAGTTGAATCTATGTTTGCTTGATTGAATTGTAGTGGAATTAGAAGAGTGTGATATTTGCAAGATCAAGAAGTGAACCATCATTCTCTACTAAAAAGGCAAGTGACACTATCATCCATGTCCTACTATTTTCATTACTCTTAGTGGATTTTTGAAACATGCATGATAAGGACTACAATATTTTATGCTATGCTAAATCCTAATAGGATACCCTTATATCTCCCTTAGTGGAAACATTGTAGTTGTAGTATGCTTAGCCCTGCTATATATTGGGATGGGATACATGTTATGATTATATGAAGAGTTGAAAAGATATAAGTTTTATATAATAAAACAAGTACTCAATGAACCACCTGGGTGGACAAGGATACTCAAGTTTTGGACAAGGTGGCAACAAAAGGAACCATGTTTATATGGCCATCTCTTTTTGTATGTGCACTAGAAGAAAACCACCCAGGGACTTAGAGGTTGAACATGTTTTCCTGTATAGTGGCTTCCGTGTACAGCCACATGCTAAATGGGCTCTGGCTTAGTCAACTACATAGTGGAAGACCCATGCATTGGCATCTTCAGGTTAACTAGAATTGTGTAAGGGAACTTGTAACCCTACATTGGTGCCTGGATGACAAGCTAGAATTGTGTATTGGGAGGACTTCTATGGAAAGACTTTGTCACATTCTCAATCTGCCAGTACTCTATCTTGGTGAGTACTTATCCAGCGGCCACTGGTGGCATCAAGATGAGATTGTGTCATGTGGGTAAAGTGTACAACTTCTGTAGAAGATCAAATTCTAAGTACTTAGCCGTGTCCCCGGTTATGGACAATACTGAGCAACTAAGGCCTGAAGCTATGGAAGATCTCGACATTCCAATTTCTCAAAGTAAAACTTGATGGTGACAACAAGGGATTAGAAGCACTTGGAGTTTTCCAAGAAGTTCAAAAAGATTTGACAAACATCAAAAACTATTTTGAAAAGATAGGTGTCACATCCCAAGATTTTCTAATCTTGTAACGTGAAAAATAAATAAACAAAATAAAATTATTGTTGAAAATCAGGGTGAAAAGAAACTTTGTTTCTAAATGGAAACTTAAAATCCCATCTTGAGCAAACTTTAATTAAAGTTTGAATTCAACAAAATCCAAATCAAGAGAAATGCTTTCCTCATTAAATGCATCTGGAATTTTAAACACTTGGAAAATAAATCCAAACCCGAAGGGAATAGAAATCATTTCCAAGTTATCTCCAAGTCTATGGATTTGATCCATATAAAAATTTGTCAACAAACATTTACAAAAGTTCAAGCAAGACAAATAGAAATATTATAAGACCATAGTAATGGGTTTCACTTAATTTGGAACCATGGATAAAATCTTATGAATTTAATAAGATAAGGAAAAGTAAATTCCAAAACTAATAAAGCACTTATCTAAAATCCAAACCAAATGGTGAGCAATTAATCCTAAAAAGATTTAAAGTGATAAACAAATATTAAACAAGATTTTACAAATTGGAATCACCAAGTTTGGATCCCTAAATAAAAAGATATGGATTTTATAAGATGAAGAAAGAAATATTAAATAAAGATTATTTAAAGACCAAATTAAATCTTGGCCTAATCCATAAGCAAATGGAATGAATATAATCCCAATCCAAATAAAATAAAGGGATAAATAATACTCCAAATAAAATAAAATGACTTTGACCAGATCCTATTTTATTGGAATAAAGATAAAAATCCCTATTAGAAATAATTGATTAAATCTTGGGAAAATAGTATTTTGGAATTTACCGAAGTGAAATAAAAGTGGTTTAATTCAACTTAAATAAGAATAAAGAAACCTTCTAAATAAACTTTAGGGAATTAAAACTATATTTAATTCCATTGGAATTAAAACAAATACCCAATTCAAATGATTTATGAATCATATTAAATATATTCCAAATAATTCTAGGTGAATATTTTTGACACCCTATTAAGTAAATAAAACTAACTGTAAAGGTTTTGTGAAAGAATGAAATTTAAATAAGGATTAAAAATATTTTAAATCTTATATGAAGTAATGCAAAGGCCTAATTTAAATAATTAAAGGACCCTAAAAAGAATAAATTATTTATTCTAAATTTGACTTTAGAATGTGTTATTAATCAGTGTTTGATTATTCACAAAATTTGGCAAAGGTTTGAATTCAAATGAGTGTTTGAATTGCTTATTCAAAATCAAAACAGAATTAAAGAAATGGAAAAGGAAAAACATTCAGAACAAAAAAAAGAAACAAAGCAACCCAGCCCAGCCAGCCCACTAAGGCCCAACAGCCCACCTCTCCCTCTCACCCGAGCGAACCGTTTTCTCACCGCAGGAAAAACCCACAGCGTCGCTGACCGATGGACCCCATCTCCCCACTCCCTCTCTCACTGACAGACGGACCCCACGACCACGTCAGCTTCTTCCCCGCGCGACCTGTTCTTCCTCGCCGTTTCTGCATTGATCTTGCGGGAGTAAATCACATCAATGCAGGGAGTAATTCCTGTCATCAATCACGCTCGTTAAATCCTCGCTCTCTCCTCTCTCTTTCCCCTCAAACCTTGCTACCAGAAAGCCACCAGGCTGCGTCAATTTTGCTTTGCATCGCCGCGGTCTCCGACAGACTCCGACGTCGATTCCGGCGAACCCAAGTCGCCCCTTGCCTCCTCGACCACGCTCACATGCTCCCCACCTCCTGGTGAACCTCCCCGTAGCATCAGCTCGATCGCGCATGCCCCCTATCATCGGCAACCACCTCGTCTGAGCGCCACTGACAACCCCCGCAACTCCGGCGAGCAGTAGGCGACGAATCAGCACACCCCTTGCTCTCTGGTAGGTACCATCGCAACCCCTGCAAGCGTGCGCACCTTCCTGACTACTTTCCCTGCCTTATTATGCCACAGGAACTTGCCCCTGTCGACGACCGTACGAGCCCGAGGCGCAGTGCAACTCCGGCGAAAGATTGTCGTCACCACCGTGCGCCCCTTGCCTTCTCGCGAGCACCTTGAGCATCACCATGACCGCGCGAACCCGGTGAGCACATCCTCCCTCTACCTCGCTTCCTGTAGCCGCCGCAGCACCGTTAGCCGAGCGTCGCCGCCGCCAGCCACCGTCGAGCGCCGCTGACTTTTGGTCACATGCCCTGAGCCGCTAGATCTTGATCTGACGGACGCGATAGAACATAACTCGAAAGGGTATGGGAGAACCTGAGCCCCGCGATTAAACTTTGATCTAACGCACCATACAAGTCAATCCGCACAAAACATTTTCGACCAATGAGATCGCACCACGTGGCCAGAGTTTGTTTTAAAAACAGAAACTATTCTATTAGATGCTAAATTTTGTAAAATCCATAAATTTCAAACCACACGTCCAAATTTTGCAAATTTTATATCAGTGGATTCAGAAAAACAAGTACTTTCTAACCATGCACTTTTTTTAGTAAATTGCTTCTGTTAAATTGATTGTTTTTGCAGAAACTTGTGTATGCATATTTAGAATATAAAATTTGTTCTAAAATGATTTATTGAGATAAAACCTTTGGCAAATGGATTGTTTTAAACCTACTGACCATAGAAATCAATTGGTGGATTCAAAAATGTATTTGGTGAAGCAAAAGAATAAACTTTTGATTTAAACCATTTCTAGTCAAATCAAAATAATGTTTATTTGTTAAAAATGCTTTTGGGAGAAAATCTTTGGAAAATATTTTTTAATAAACTCTCTGACCCCAAACACCAAGTTTTATGATTTGAAAATGTATTTGGTGAACCCTATAAAACTATTACTTTGCTAAAGACATTTTCAACCACATAAAATAATGACTTGGTTTAAAAATGGTTTATGAAGTGAAATCTTTTGCAAATGATTTTGCCACTTTTTAAAATGATCATTAGGTGTTTTCAAATGTTTATAACCTATTAGAAACCACTTCTCCAAATAAAACAATCTTTAGCATGCTTGCATGCATTGTTTTGTTGCTATTATTTTATGTGATGTTGCTTGATTGGTAGATTGAAATTGTGCCTTGCTTGATTGAATTGTAGTGATTTGAAGAGTGTGATCATTGCAAAGACAAGGAGTGAAATTATATTCTCTACCAAAAAGGCAAGTGATGCTTCATACTTTTGTCCCATTATTTTCACTATGCATTAGTGATATTTCTAAGTAGGACTTGCATGGAATTTTGCGAAGTGTAAACTATGCCATGGGAAATCCTAGTAGATGAAACCTTAGTGGAATTTCCTAAGTTAAGATTCCTACTACTATCATGCTTAGCTTAGCTAGTAGAAAACAAGGGTTGAATATAAATTCATACTATGGAATATTTCTAAGTCAAGGACTTATGTTTTGTTTAATAAAACAACTAAGTGAATGAATCACCTGGGTGGAATGCAAGGAATGGTTTGTGTTGAGTGGTTCACAAGGCCCATTTCTATGGTTTACCTTGTGTATCTCACTTGTGGATGGCCACCCAGGAACAAAGAGATTTGAGATGTCAAATGTTGAGAAGCTTCAAGTGCAACCACTTGGCATTATGGCCTCTGCCTGGATCATATAGGTTGCAATAACTTAGCCAAATGGATAGTTGGTGGTAGGGGATGATAGGTTGGAACGCGTCCATTCTGGTCTAAGGGAAGGCTTCTGAAAGATCTTGTCTTGGTGAAACCAAGTCTTGTGGGGGAAAGTGCACCACCTCTGCAGAGTGTAAAATCTAAGTACTTAGCCATGTCCCTGGTAAAGGACAATTTGAGCATCAAGGCATGGAAGATATCAAGAATCTCCTCATCCCAATTTCTAAGTTAAAATCTTGTGGTTGAACAAGGGTTGAAGGATCACCAATTTCTATTGGGAGATTCCTTGGGTGATTTTTGTCAAGCAAAAACTTAGTGTTTTCAAATGATAAGGAAAATCTATTTTGAGCAAAGCAAGCCTAAGATCCACTTAGCCAAATGCATATAGATGATAGACTCCACTATACTACCATAGTATCACTTGCCAATACAATTCCAATGTATTGACCCTTGTGGCTGTAACTTGTTATGTTGCAGGTTTGTTTGTTATTAGTGAAGTGTGTTGATTAGGATTACAAGTCTACAACCAACTTGTCTGCCTGTGGCACTATGAAGATGAAGGACCCCATGCTATTGTTATATTCTACTGCATTGTATTGAGATAGCCAAATGAGCTATGTAAGATGTAATAAATTATTTTATTCCTGGTTATAAAGTTGTATTATGACCTTTGTTTCTTGATATTACATCTTAACTGTGGATGCTAGCTATTGATCCAGGGACTAGCATTGTAAACACAGGGATCTCTACCTTATTAAAGGTTGGGAACCTTACAATAGGATAAAACTATATTGCTTTCTGCAAATGAGCCTAAACCCTACTTAGCCAAATATGCATGTAATGATAGGATCCACTTATTTCTACATAGTAGTGAAACTTGCCAATACAATTCAAATGTATTGACCCTTGTGGCTGCAACTTATTATGTTGCAGGTTTGTTTGATGTTAGTGAAGTTTGTTGAATAGGATTACAAGTCTACAACCAACATGATTTCCTGTGGCACTTTGAAGATGAAGGACCCCATGCTATTGTTGTATTCTGCTGCATTGTAATGAGATAGACAAATGAGCTATGTAAGATGTAATAAATTATTTTATTCCTGGTTATAAAGTTGTATTGTGACCTTTGTTTCTTGATATTACATCTTAACTGTGGATGGTAGCTATTGATCCAGGGACTAGCATTGTAAAAACATGGATCTCTACCTTATTAAAGGTTGGGAACCTTACAGTAGCAATACTTTTTGAAGTTTGAAAGAAAAAGAGAAAAAGCTTGCAGGTATTTTGTATCATTTGTTTTCTTTCATGTTGGCTCATAAGCTTAGTATTCTTTATTTAAGATATTTTGTGTCTTCAAGGAAGATTGCATGTTTGGCTTTATTACTTGTATGTTTGCTTGTTTCTTTCAACTCTCTTGCTTGCTACCCAGCCTTGCTAGCCAAAAACCTGTTTTGAGAAGGTATACTTCTCATGTTTCCAATTCCTTTGAACCAAAACCTTTGCCACTTGTGTCCATCATATCTACGTAGTAGAATTATTGCTATTCCAAGAAAATTCTCAAGCTTCATCTACCTTTCAAATTAAAAAGTATTTTGTTATGTGAAAACTAGTTAGTAAAGCTCGCACGAACTTGATGGCACACCTTATTTCTTTTCCCCTAATAGACTTGAACCATTGTGCCATCGAAGTTGTATATGCTTGCATCTATACGTTGGAATTAGCAGAACTGTGCTGTCACGGGGAACGTTTTCAACATTGCACCTGTACTTTGTACTCGGTTGATATCGTGCTCTTTTATCTATGGATGTCAACGGTGTGAAATAAAGAGGGAACTTGTAAGTCCATGGAGTTTGTATTTTGTGTTAGAGAAACGCCTGGGCCGCTGGCCTAAGCCATGCTTAATCATGGTGGAAACTTGCAGCATCACCATAGTGAGCTATCTATGAAGCATCCTCAATAAAAAGCTATGCACATAGTCATAGACTTGCCAGGAAATCTCAAATTAGGGATCGACTTTTCTTTTGCGCTAGGCTCAAACTTGAGGCCTTTTCCCTTATTATTATATGGCATATCCATACTTTAATAACCTAGTGCCTGATCGATTTCAAGCAATATTGACTGTCAGATAGAGAGATGCTGATAGGATCAAGGATGGTATTTACTTATTCTAAATAATATATAGAAAGGGAAAAGCTTAATAGCCACTATTGATCCCCTGAACAGAGCACATGATTCGGGATCACGTGTGATGTGAAGAGGTAGCCTAGCCTTTTATGAGAATCAATTGGGAAGTGGAAAGGTGACATACCCCAACAAAGCAGTACGAGAAAACGCGAGCGACTGGACTGTGCAGTCAGCAACGCGAACTGGTCAGAGATTTACCCGCATGCGGGAGTACACAACTTGGCAATGACCGGATCGGACCAAGGGACCACCTTCTATCTTGGTAAGCAGAGTTGGTTCTAACTCCAATAAGTCATCAATAATTAGCAGCATGTCAAGGAAAGCACACGCTCTTTTACTCGATCGAAAGCCGTATATTCTTCTGGTGAGAGATTTCCTCAATCTGTCCATGCGTTGATTCCATCAACAATGGAAATGGCTTCCTTCTCCTATCAGCTTCTTTCTATCTTGAAATCTTAATCCCCTTTCCTTGTCTTCACCACCATTGGATGATTCCAATAGATCATTTATGGGCTGCTAGCCTAACTTTATAAGCTTTCCTTGATAGCAAAAAAACAGACTAATTCGATAAAAAAGATAATAGATATGGGCTTTCTGCTCAAATTGTCCCGACAAGGAGAGATATTCCATATTTGAATCAGATTGGATTTCATAGTATACCAATGAGCCAAACTATTACTATTTCATCTAACTTGAATAACTAAGGAATGAATTCCTTCCCTCGAGATGTTTTGATTTGGTTATGATCCAAAGAGAAAAAAGAAAAAAGAAAAAGATCGCTGAGATGCTCGTCATTTTGGTTATGGGATAGCTCCTGTACCATGTGCAAGGGGTACCCTGTTGGCTGTTCTCTATGATACGCATGTACTTACAATGACAAGAACTTACCGGTGACCAAAGTTGAGTAGCATGAGGAGTGGCCCTCATATTCAAGGTACATGAGATTACCAACTTATATTTCGTCAAGCATATACTCCATATTTGTGCACTTTAACCTTAATCATCTCAAGATGCCTATGATATGGGCAATGAGGGCTCAAAGCTAGTAAGTACCATAATCTTTTGAAAGATCTTTATGACTTGTAATCCCTGCCTCCCTCTATGAAGGGACCTTTCTCCTAGTTACCAGGTTGAGTCAGTAAACCTACTTCCTCTCTATCTCTAGCAAGCATTTGAGTTGTTGTGTTTCAAGCATTCATATGGTGATTTATTCAATCATGTTCTCTATCTTCCTTGTTTGCACAAACTCTTATCTATTGAGTATTACTTTGAAAGCCTTCACCTGTGAAAAACCTTTTTGAGCAAAGAGTGCTCCTGTTGAAAAACTTCTACAAAAAGCTTTTTGTGAAACTGTTTGCCAGGTGTTCTCTGACCAAGAACAAGTTTGCCAATTCCAATTATGATTTATCTTTATGCATCTCTATCGTGACTGTTGTACTTGGTTGCAAGCTAAGTTATATAATGGTGAGTTGCTTTCACAAAACTCATAGAAGAAAGCAACTCACCATTATATAACTTAGCACAAGTTATATAATGATAAATCATAATATAACTCATTGAGGGAATCCTTTAAAGAGGGAAGCAGGGATTACAAGTCATAAAGAGCTTCCAAAAGATTATGGTACTTACTAGCTTTGAGCCCTCATTGCCCCTATCATAGGCATCTTGAGATGATTAAGGTTAAAGTGCGCAAAGATGGAGTATATGCTTGATGAAATATAAGTTGGCAATCTCATGTACCTTGAATACGAGGGCCACACCTCGTGCATACTCAACTTTGGGCCTAGGTAACTTATTGTCATTGTAAGTATTTGCACATCATTGAGAACCGCCAATGGGGCACCCCTTGTACATGGTACATGAGCTTTCCCATAACCAAAATGACAAGGCAAGCAGACAATGAGCATCTCAGCAATCTTTTTATTTACCATGTGCATAGCTTTTTATTGAGGATGCTTCATAGATGACTCACTATGGCGATGCTGCAAGTTTCCACCATGATTAGGCATGGCTTAGGCTAGTGGCCCAGGCGTTTCTCTAACACAAAATACAGACTCCATGGACTTACAAGTTCCCTATTTATTTCACACCATTGACATCCATAGACAAAAGAGCACGATATCAACTGTGTACAGAGTACAAGTGCAATGTTGAAAACGTTCCCTGTGACAGCACGGTTCTGCTAATTCCAACGTATAGATTCAAGCATATACAACTTCGATGTTCACAATGGTTCAAGTATATTAGGGGCAAGTAAATAAGGTGTACCATCAAGTTCATGAGAGCTTTACTAACTAGTTTTCTCATAACAAAATACTTTTTAATTCTAAAGGTAGATGAAGCTTGAGAATTTGCTTGGAATACAAAAGCTACTAGGTAGATATGGTGGACACAAATGGCAAAGGTTTTGGTTCAAAGGGATTTGGAAAAATGAGAAGTATGCCTTCTCAAAACAGGTTTTTGGCTAGCAAGGCTAGGTAGCAAGCAAGAGAGTTGAAAGAAACAAGAAAACATACAAGTAATAAATCCAAACATGCAATCTTCCTTGAAGACACAAAAGGATCTTAAATAAAGAATACTAAGCCAACAAGAAAGAAAACAAATGATACAAAATACCTGTAATATTTTTTCTCTTTTTCTTTCAAACTGATGCCACTGATCAGAACTCGGTTTTCCAAAACCAATTTAGATCCACTTGATGATCCCAAAGTGGTGCCAATACGGATCAACAAGATCCATCATATAATAGAGATTGCAAACTAGAATAAGAAGTGCAAAAAGTAGAAGATGAGACATCTCAATAATATTGCAATAAAGGCACTCACACCAAGGGATACATAGATAATCAACTAAAGGAGAGATACTTCCACATGCAAACCAAACTAAAGATAACCTCTCTACCACAGATATGAATCCACTAAAAATGTAAAAGATAAAAGATAATGGTGGTGATACCGCGGCACTCCCCCAAGCTTGGAACATGCCAAGGGGATGCCAAACCTGATGACGAATTACTCCTTCGGTGGTGGTGGTGGTGTTGCCCCTTGTTTAGAATAAGAAAACCCTCCAGCATTTTATCAAGCTTGTTGTTCTCCTCTTGAAGTTCATCCACCTTTATCCTTAATGCACGGTATCTTTCACAAAACTCATCAGTGGTTCGAAGGGCTTCCGCTGCCTTAGGGCAGTATCTGAAGTCTGGACCAAAGGCTACGATTCCTTGCATGTGACGAGAAAAAGCATCCGCAGTGTTAATTGCTCCTACAAGGTTTCCTCCCCCTTGTTCCTACGGTGGTTTGTTCTTCCAACTCTATCTCCACGGGCTTGTTTCCTTTGTCGTTGGCGGAGGCCATGGTGCTCTAAACTTGAGAAGATTTCCTGATAGAAACAGATTGAAACGAAAACACGATGAGAACACGATGCACGAACCTTGGGGGATCCAGGGGGTATATATTACGAAGTTTCAATGCATAAGTAAGGTTTTGACATGGAAACGAGGCGGAGACGGACTTCGAGGGGGAACACCCCCTCAGGTGTGGCCAGGCTGGGCCCGCGCCTGGGGTGGGTTTTTCCACCCCGGGCTCTGTTTCCTCTTCAGTTTTGTCTCGTAATGTCACATCCCAAATTTTAGATTTGGTTCTGCATATCATTCATATCATTGCATCATGTTCTTCCATGCAAAACATCCGATTGAAATGATTCGGCAAAACGCTATTTTCAAAACCCTATTTTACTTTACTAAAATGCTCCTGCGGGAGGGTATACTAGGACTGGTGTTTTCCACCCTTGTAGACTAGTGGATTCACTCACCACCTGACCCTAGATTGATCTCCTAGATTTTAGAAAAATTTAGGAACAAGTTTCACCCAATTTGGAGCTAGTATGAAAAAGTTACGGAGGTTTTACTAAAACGGAAATTGGAAAAAAGAAAGAAAAAAAATAAAAATAAAGCAGCAGCACAGCCGCTGGGCCGAGCCGGCCCACGCAGCAGCCAGCAACGCGCGCAGCCGCTGCCGCCCGCGCGACGCGTAGTAGCTGCCGCCGCCAGCTGCCGACCCGCTGACGAGCGGGGCCCGCCCGTCGGCTGCCTCCAGTCACCTCCACGCGAGGCCCGCCTGTCAGCCGAGTTCGTCTCGAGCTCTAACTACTAGCACGATTCTCGCGGGATTCCCGTGTCGTTTCCGAACCGATTTCAACGATTTTTCTTGCCTATAACGATCTCCTCGAGCCCCTCTTCCAAACCCCCCATCTAATTGCAACCGAGACGCCCTAAATCGCCGGCGATTTCTCGCCGGAGTTTGAGCCGCCGCCGCCATTAGCTCAGGTGAGCGCGCCGCCCTCGCCTCGCCGGCGCGCGCCGCCACCTCGCCGCAACATCCCGCCTGACCGTCGCCTCCGACTCCCCGCAGGCCGCCGCCCCGACGCCCGCCCGAGCCGCCGCCGCCCGACGCCGACCCCGCCGCCGGCGACCGCGCACGCGCCCGCCGCCTCTCCTCCGCCTGACGCCGACGACCCCGCCGCCGCACCGACCGCCCACCGCCGCCAGGAGACGCCACCGCCGCCGGGGAACCTTGCCGCCGCCACCGGTGAGCACCACCCCGCCGCCTTGCTCCCTGGCCGCACGATCTGCGGAGAACGGCCCAGATCAGCCGTTGACCGGTCAGCCCCAGGCGCTGACTGGTCAACCGCCCAGTCAGCGCCCAGTCAGCCGCCACGTGGGCCAGTCAACAGTCGAAGTTGACTGGGTATTTTCCTTAATTGATTTAATTGGCAGAAACTTTGTTCTTACGACCGCTACAACCAAGGCAAGTAGATGCTACTTTGTTCATGATATTGTCCTACTATTTTCAATGCATTGTCGTGTATTTTGTAGATGCATGTGTAGGATGATACTATCGCTATGCTATGTCCTATTATGTGGTAGGGCTTTCCTTGTAGATGAACCACCGTTGGTAGATGTGCTTAGCCATGCTATGATGAACGAGGGCTGGGTTACATCACTGAGACTTGTTTATAAATGTGTTGGTTTGCGAAAACTAAAACAACTTAATCAATGAATCTCCTGGGTGTGATGGTATTGATAAATTTTGTTGGTATTATTGAGGAAAGGCACCCAGGTATCGAGAGAAAATGATTGGCTTCTTTATTTTGTAGCTTACGTGTACAACCATGTGCCAATAATGAAATGGGCGGTTGGTTGGACTTAGTAGGTTGTGGTAACTCGAACCCGCGTATCCAGAGATGTAGAATTTTGGTAGGTTGGACCGGTGCGCGTCGGGATTAGGGAGCTACTTCCCGAACAGTCTCTTCTTGGACTTCTCCCTATCATCACCCAAAATGAGAGTGATGGTACGAGCTGGGCTGGCCAAGTCACATGGGTAAAGTGTACTAACCCCTGCAGGGTGTATAATCTAATCGATTAGCCGTGTCCCCGGTTATGGACAACTGAGTTGCTTGATATTGATTCCATGACATGTTTCTCGCTCATTCTAATTTCATAATTGCCTTAATATTGTTGGGTCAACTTAATTGGGATCTTTTCAAAGAAAATCAAAAATTGTTTATGAAAGTAGGGCAAAGGTATTTGCAAATGCAAGCTAGCCATAGCTCCACTTGGCAAATATGCATGTAGATGTTAGCATTATTGTCTCCTTTACTAGCTCTACTTGCCATACATTCCATGTATTGACCCTTCGGGGCTGCTACGTTTCATGTTGCAGGATATTCCGATTCTGAGTAATCGATATAGGCCATGGTACTCCACTCGGCACTTGTTCACTTGTGGGCAATTTGAAGAATGGAGGATTTACTTTATTTATGTTGCTACCTGAATAATTTGAGCTAGCCTTGGGCTAAGATTTTATTGTAATAATGGTACTCTGGATCTTCGTTATTTATGATACACGGATATTTTGCTATGTTATTCATCTTATTCTATTGTGGGCCAATGAACCGATCCAGGGATTGGCATGTCACATAGAAGCCATGGTCTTTTCAGAACCGCGGTGTTACAAGATGGTATCAGAGCCCGTGTGTCGACTGTAGGATCGTGACCTAGATTGGATTAGGAAACCATAGAATTATTAAAGCTTATATTAACTCTGTCTTTCATCTTATGCCTTTCACTCTCGTAAATTCTTACCATATGCTATTCTCACACTTTCCTCTTTTAATTGATAGATGGGAGAAGTCAGGACTGAGTATGCAACCATGGAGTCACCAAGGCCCTTTGCAAGACAGTTAGCACAGCTCTCGCAGTCATTGGGATTGCCACTGCCCATGTTCAAGGGAAGGAGGCTATACACCTATGGATATGGCGAGGATGCATGGGAGATCACCACCTTCATCTTCAGGGATGCCGCCTTGCCAAACCCCGTGCATCTGATCTACACCAAGACATACTGCAACTGGGGACTTGGAATTAACTTGGCCATACATGAAGCCCTGTCTCGCCAGTGCCATCAAGTCCGACACCTACTGCCAGCAGATTCACCCTACCGTGACTATGGGAGGCGTGATGAAGATGGGCACATTGTGGTTACCCCGGGCGACAGGAACAACATGCCGCCCCGTCGGAGGCACATAGAGGACATGGAAAGGGAGAATGGAGCTCTAGCTGAGAAAGTGATGATGATAAAGGAGATTGCAGATTTTGCCAGCAATGGTATGGTGGTCCAAGGACAGGAGATTGACACCTTGCATGAAGCTGTGGGAGTTCTGGAGAATGTCCTGATAGCCAGAGATGCAACCATAGCTCATCTCCAGGGAACTGTGCAGTAGAACACCCAGGACATACAACAGTTGCAAGGGACCGTCCAGGAAAGGGATCAAACCATTAAAGCTATGGCAGCCCAGATTGCCGCTCTCCAAGCACAGCTGAATCCACCCTCTGATGATGACAATGGAGATGGTGGCAACAATGATGATGATGACAGTGGGAATGATGATGATGAGGACGAGGATGATGATGATGGAGACGATGATGGTGGAGGAGATGAAGCTGTTGCAGTTGCAGCTGAAAGTGAAGAAGAAGAGGAGGATCCAGAAGAGGTGGAGTTTGAGATTTCAAGTGATGACTCGGGAGAGGTGTACACTCCGCCGCCATGGTTGAACCGTGGACAAAAGCGCCAACGCATGAGTGCAAGGACCTACTGCAACCTCTTCAAGAAGTAGATAGAAGTCCACCAATTAGTCCTCGTTAGGTAAATTCATTAGGATTAGTCTCGATCGATGTAAAACTTAGTTACAGTTAGCTTAAGAGTGTTTAGTTGCTTATTTGTGTACTTCAATATCCCAGGAATTATTTGTGCGAATTTTATGAAAGAGTTATGGCAAATTTGGTTAACATCTGTGTTATTTTCGCTGCAGTTTTCTGCTGATACAGAAGTACTGTATGATTTTTCATATTTTACTGGTATGTGGGAAAAATCTGAAAAAAATAGGGCTGGTGCGAAACTCCTTGTACTGTATGTGAAAAAATCAGCTAAAATTCCTGACGAGTTTAAGTCAGGTAGAAAAATTCGTGAACACTGCTGGACTGTTCTGGCAGATTGCTGTTTTTAATGCTTTGTTGACCAACTGCTTAGTTAACCATTGCCAACTCTCCTAAAACTATTTCAGTAGGTATATACTGCTAGGATAACCCCTGGGATGTTGCTGGATCACTTATTTGTTGATGTGTTGCTTGCTTGAGATTATCCGCTATTGTTTGTTGTTGTTTGATCATAATGCATGGGTAGAATCCTATTATCGTAGTTGATTCTTTCTAAGCTTACTTGTGCTGAACCGCAGATGCCTCCCCGCCGTCAACCCACTGAGTTGGAGCAGCTCATGGCAGCTCAGGCACAACTGACCCAAGTTATGACTCAGTTCATGGAAGCTCAGAACAACAACAACAACAATGGGAACAACCAGCCTCAGGGAGATGCTCTCACCAGATTTCTGAGGCTAAGGCCAGCTAAGTTCTCTACTGCAACGGAACCAATGGTTGCTCTCGACTGGTTGCGTTCAGTCAACAAGGATCTGGTAACTGTTGGATGCACTGACGCTGAGAAGGTGAGGTTTGCCGCTCACCTACTAGAGGGACCAGCCGCTTCTTGGTGGGACACTTTTCAGATCACCCACCCGCTGGACACTGTGACTTGGGCAATGTTTGAGGAAGGTTTCAGGACCAACCACGTGTCTTCAGGAGTTCTGAGCCTGAAGAGGAAGGAGTTCCGCAACTTGTGCCAAACCAATCGCACCGTGGCTGAGTACATTGAGGAGTTCAACAACCTGTCCCGTTATGCACCTGAGGATGTTGACACTGATGCAAAAAGGAGGGAGAGATTCCTGGATGGCCTCAGTGATGAGATTTTAGTGCATCTACTGGTGGTTTATTGCCCTACTTTCCAGGAGCTTATGGACAAGGCCAGGATCTTGGAAGGGAAGCACAAGCAGGTGGAGAACCACAAGAGAAAGAGCAGCAATCACCACTCTGGTTCTCACCACAAGTCTCGCACTTCTTATGATGGATACTCCAAGCATGGAGGGAGTGACCATGGGCACAATGGGAGCCATGACCGCCACCACCATGGAGGCGATGGACATCGCCATGACAACCACAAGAGCAGCCACCACAACCACAAGGGAGGACACTCTCACCATTCTGGAGGACACGGTGGACATGACCGCAACCGTGATCGCAACTTTGTGAAGAAGGATCTGAGTGAGGTGACATGCTTCAAGTGTGGTCAGAAGGGACATTATGCTGACAACTGTCCGGAGAAGAAGGGACTGAAGCCAACCAACAACCAGAAGGCCACAGTGAACCACATGAATGTGGAGGAGATCCCAGATGAGCCTGATCTTGTGATTGGTAAGTTCCCAATCAACACTCACCCTGCACTTATACTTTTTGATACTGGTGCATCGCATTCATTCATATCAAGGGCATTTGTGGATAAGTATAAGCTACCTACTGAGTCTATGAAAGAGTCTATTAGAGTAAGCTCACCTGGAGGAGATATGATAGCTAGCGCGGGATGCCGCGACTTAACTATGAGGATTGGGACACACAACTTCATTGCACATCTGGTAGTGTTGGAATCACAAGGGGTAGATGTTATTCTGGGTTATGGATTGGATGTCTATGCATGGGGGACACATAGATTGTGCACAGCGAGCTGTTTCACTCAAAACCCCGAATGGTAAGAGAATTAGGTTCAAGTCGGCTGTACGACCAGGAAGGTGTAAGTTGAATTCTCTTAAGGGGGTTAGCATGGATACTGTGCCTGTGATTAGGGATTACCCCGATGTGTTTCCGGAAGAGCTGCCAGGGATGCCACCTGACAGGGAAGTGGAGTTTCTCATCGACTTGATATTGCAAAGAGACCATATAAGATGGATGTGGATGAGCTGAAGGAATTGAAGAAACAGCTGAAAGAGCAGTTGGACAAGGGATTCATTCAGCCTAGTTCGTCGTCATGGGGTGCACCTGTTCTGTTTGTGGAGAAGAAAGACAGCAGCAAGAGGTTAGTGGTGGACTATCGCTCGCTGAATGAAGTAACCATCAAGAACAAGTACCCTCTACCGAACATAAATGATTTGTTTGATCAACTGGAAGGAGCGAAGGTGTTCAGCAAGATTGATCTGCGATCAGGCTACTTCCAATTGAAGATCCGGGAGGAAGACATACCAAAGACCGCTTTCACTACTAGGTATGGATTATATGAGTATACTGTTATGTCTTTTGGACTAACAAATGCCCCGGCATATTTCATGACCATGATGAACAAGGTATTTATGGAGTACTTGGACAAGTTCGTGGTGGTGTTTATTGATGACATACTGATATATTCCAAGGATGATGCTGAACATGAGAAACATCTGCGACTGATTATGGAGAAGCGGAGGGAACACAAGCTGTATGCCAAATTCAGCAAGTGTGAATTCTAGCTTAACACTGTTGGATTTCTTGGACACGTAGTGTCAGGAGAAGGAGTCGCTATTGATCCAAGCAAAGTGACTGCAGTAACTGAGTGGGAAGCGCCCAAGAATGCGGGAGAGATTCGAAGCTTTTTGGGACTTGCTGGATATTACCAGAGGTTCATTGAAAACTTCTCCAAGATTGCTAAGCCGATGACTGAACTTCTGAAGAAGGAGAGGAAGTTTGAATGGACGGATGTGTGTGAAGCCAGCTTTCAGGAACTGAAGCGTTGACTAGTGACCGCGCCTGTTCTGTGTTTACCAGATCTTCAGAAGGATTTCCAAGTGTACTGTGATGCTTCTCGACAGGGACTTGGCAGTGTGCTGATGCAAGATGGGAGAGTGGTGTCATATGCCTCGCGGCAACTCAAACACCATGAGCGGAATTACCCCACACACGACTTGGAGTTAGCGTCAGTGGTTCATGCGCTCAAGGTATGGAGGCACTACTTGATGGGGAAACACTGTGATGTGTACACCGACCACAAGAGCCTGAAGTACATATTTACCCAGAAGGAACTGAATATGAGGCAAAGGAGATGGTTGGAACTTATCAAGGACTATGATATGAATCTGCAATACCACCTAGGAAAGGCCAATGTAGTAGCAGATGCTCTGAGCCGGAAGGTTTATGCCAATGGATTGACAATTGGGGAATTGCCCGAGGATTTGTGCAAGCAATTCAAGGACCTTAGACTGGAGGTAGTATCAGAAGGATACTTGGCAACAATGGAAGTCCAACCAACGCTACAGGACAGAATCAGGAAGGCTCAAGTGGGAGACAAGGAGATAGATGAAGTAAAGGAAAAGATGAAGGAGGATCGAGCAAAAGAATTCCGTGAGGATGAGCAAGGAACCTTGTGGTATGGAGATCGTTTGTGCATTCCCAACGATCCGGAGATAAGGAAGTTGATTCTGCAGGAAGCTCACGACTCGCCGCCATACATACGGGCAACACGAAGATGTATATGGACCTAAAGGACAGATTCTGGTGGAACAATATGAAGGGGGACATCGCTGAGCACATTGCCTTATGCGATGTATGTAGCCGAGTGAAGGCGGAGCACCAGAAGCCAGCAGGACTACTACAGCCATTGCCCGTGCCGGATTGGAAGTGGGATAGAGTGGGAATGGATTTTATCACAGGATTGCCTAGGACCAGGTCAGGATATGACTCCATTTGGGTAGTGGTCGACCATTTGACCAAGGTATCCCACTTTATACCGGTGAAGACGACCTATACGAGTGCAAAGTTGGCCAAGATTTATATGGACATAATTGTGTGCCTACATGGAGTTCCCAAGAGTATTGTATTAGATAGAGGCACCCAATTTACTTCTCACTTTTGGCATCAACTGCATGAGTCGCTTGGGACTAGATTGGAGTTTAGCACAGTGTTTCACCCACAGACTGATGGACAGACCGAGAGGGTGAATCAGATTTGGAAAGACATGCTGAGAGCTTGCGCTTTGGCTCATGGTTCTAGCTGGGATGGGAATTTGCCGTATGCTGAGTTTTCCTACAACAACAGCTATCAAACCAGCATCAAGACGTCACCGTTCGATGTGCTGTATGGGAAACGGTGCCAGACGCCATTGCTATGGGATGGAGTGGGAGAACGTCAGCTGTTTGGACCTGATTTGATCAAGGACGCTGAGGAGAAGGTCGCCCTAATTAGGGACAGGCTGAAGGTAGCACAATCAAGGCAGAAGAGCTACGCTGACGCCAAGCGCAAGGAAGTGGTGTATGAGATAGGTGATAGAGCATACCTCAGAGTGTCGCCACTTCGTGGAATCAAGAGATTTGGAATTAAGGGTAAGCTGGCACCTCGGTTTATTGGACCATATCGGGTCTTAGCACGCAAAGGAGAAGTTGCTTATCAGTTGGAGTTGCCAGAGGCTCTGTCCGCTGTTCACAATGTGTTCCACGTATCCCAGCTGAAGAAGTGCCATCCGGAGATGGTGGATACACCATTAAGAGACACTGTGCCACTAGAGGAGGTTCAACTTGAGAATGACTTAACCTACGAGGAGAAGCCGGTCAAAATTCTGGAGACAGTGGAGAGGATTACCCGTACCAAGATGATCAGGTTTTGCAAGGTGCAGTGGAGCCACCACACCGAAGGGGAAGCCATTTGGGAGCGTGAGGATGACATCCGAGAGGACTACCCACACCTATTTGCTAGTCGCGCTGAATCTCGGGGACGAGATTCATCTTAAGGGGGTTTGTCTTGTCACATCCCAAATTTTAGATTTGGTTCTGCATATCATTCATATCATTGCGTCATGTTCTTCCATGCAAAACATCCGATTGAAATGATTCGGCAAAACGCTATTTTCAAAACCCTATTTTACTTTACTAAAATGCTCCTGCGGCAGGGTATACTAGGACTGGTGTTTTCCACCCTTGTAGACTAGTGGATTCACTCACCACCTGACCCTAGATTGATCTCCTAGATTTTAGAAAAATTTAGGAACAGGTTTCACCCAATTTGGAGCTAGTATGAAAAAGTTATGGAGGTTTTACTAAAATGGAAATTGGAAAAAAGAAAAAAAAAGAAAAAATAAAGCGGCAGCGCAGCCGCTGGGCCGAGCCGGCCCACGCAGCAGCCAGCAACGCGCGCAGCCGCCGCCGCCCACGCGGCGCGTAGTAGCTGCCGCCGCCAGCTGCCGACCCGCTGACGAGCGGGGCCCGCCCGTCGGCTGCCTCCAGTCACCTCCACGCGGGGCCCGCCTGTCAGCCGAGTTCGTCTCGAGCTCCAACTATTAGCATGATTCTCGCGGGATTCCCGTGTCGTTTCCGAACCGATTTCAATGATTTTTCTTGCCTATAACGATCTCCTCGAGCCCCTCTTCCAAACCCCCCATCTAATTGCAACCGAGACGCCCTAAATCGCCGGCGATTTCTCGCCGAAGTTCGAGCCGCCGCCGCCATTAGCTCAGGTGAGCGCGCCGCCCTCACCTCGCCGCGCCGCCACCTCGCCGCATCACCCCGCCTGACCGCCGCCTCCTTCTCCCCGCAGGCCGCCGCCCCGACGCCCGCCGCTGACCCCGCCGCCGGCGACCACGCACGCGCTCGCCGCCTCTCCTCCACCCGACGCCGATGACCCCGCCGCCGCACCGACCGCCCACCGCCGCCAGGAGACGCCACCGCCGTCGGGGAACCTCGCCGCCGCCGCCGGTGAGCACCACCCCGCCGCCTTGCTCCCTGGCCGCACGATCTGCGGCGAACGGCCCAGATTGGCCGTTGACCGGTCAGCCCCAGGCGCTGACTGGTCAACCGCCCAGTCAGCACCCAGTCAGCCGCCACGTGGGCCAGTCAACAGTCGAAGTTGACTGGGTATTTTCCTTAATTGATTTAATTGGCAGAAACTTGTTTAATCTTGTAAATTGCATAGAAATTAATCTACTAGGCCAAAAATTGCAAATAAAATATGTGTAGATTCAGTAAGTCGTGTAGAATCTTGCTGTGCCATTGTTTTACACTTTTGCAGCAAGATTTTGTCCAGATTAATTAAATGAGTTAATGCCCTTTTTGGAGTAATTAATTCGTAGAAAAAGATCTGTAACTCCAAAAATTGCAAATAATATGTCCCTAGATTCAGTAGAATAAGGGGAATCTCAAAGTGAATTAAAAGGATAGGCTTACAGTAAAAACTTTTGCAGAAACTATTTAGTGGCTTTCTGCAGTATTTTAATTACTCAGGGAGCTTTATAATTCCTTTTTGAGTAATTCCAATTGGTACTATTTCTAATTAGCAATGCCTATACAGTAGAATTCTCCCAAGATTTTACAAACAGTATACTATCGGTAGTGAATTATTTGGGTTCTAGATCTAGTTTTGAGCATTACAAATTGCATAATTGTTTTACCTACGCTAAAAATTATTTTCCATGCATGCAGTCAGTAGCTTTACTGAATAGGATTATGTGGTGCTGCTGTAGCATCAATCCACTTGTCATGCATGCATTCATGCATCATCTTTGTTGCATATGCTTGTGGATGGTTTGTTTATGATTGCAATTGTATCGTGTAGATTGTGACGAGTGCAACGCTTGCTCGTGTGTGGATTGTTCTTCCGACCGCTACAACCAAGGCAAGTAGATGCTACTTTGTTCATGATATTGTCCTACTATTTTCAATGCATTGTCGTGTATTTTGTAGCTGCATGTGTAGGATGATACTATCGCTATGCTATGTCCTATTATGTGGTAGGGCTTTCCTTGTAGACGAACCACCATTGGTAGATGTGCTTAGCCATGCTATGATGAACGAGGGCTGGGTTACATCACTGAGACTTGTTTATAAATGTGTTGGTTTAACTAAAACAACTTAATCAATGAATCTCCTGGGTGTGATGGTATTGATAAATTTTGTTGGTATTATTGAGGAAAGGCACCCAGGTATCGAGAGAAAATGATTGGCTTCTTTATTTTGTAGCTTACGTGTACAACCATGTGACAATAATGAAATGGGCGGTTGGTTGGACTTAGTAGGTTGTGGTAACTCGAACCCGCGTATCCAGAGATGTAGAATTTTGGTAGGTTGGACCGGTGCGCGTCGGGATTGGGGAGATACTTCCCGAACAGTCTCTTCTTGGACTTCTCCCTATCATCACCCAAAATGAGAGTGATGGTACGAGATGGGCTGGCCAAGTCACATGGGTAAAGTGTACTAACCCCTGCAGGGTGTATAATCTAATCGATTAGCCGTGTCCCCGGTTATGGACAACTGAGTTGCTTGATATTGATTCCATGACATGTTTCTCGCTCATTCTAATTTCATAATTGCCTTAATATTGTTGGGTTAACTTAATTGGGATCTTTTCAAAGAAAATCAAAAATTGTTTATGAAAGTAGGGCAAAGGTATTTGCAAATGCAAGCTAGCCATAGCTCCACTTGGAAAATATGCATGTAGATGTTAGCATTATTGTCTCCTTTACTAGCTCTACTTGCCATACATTCCATGTATTGACCCTTCGGGGCTGCTACGTTTCATGTTGCAGGATATTCCGATTCTTAGTAATCGATATAGGCCACGGTACTCCACTCGGCACTTGTTCACTTGTGGGCAATTT
Source organism: Avena sativa (assembly GCA_916181665.1). NCBI lineage: Eukaryota > Viridiplantae > Streptophyta > Magnoliopsida > Poales > Poaceae > Avena > Avena sativa. Next base: position 424,475,581 of record OV702293.1, read on the forward strand.
GAAGAATGGAGGATTTACTTTATTTATGTTGCTACCTGAATAATTTGAGCTAGCCTTGGGCTAAGCTTTTATTGTAATAATGGTACTCTAGATCTTCGTTATTTATGATACACGGATATTTTGCTATGTTATTCATCTTATTCTATTGTGGGCCAATGAACCGATCCAGGGATTGGTATGTCACATAGAAGCCACGGTCTTTTCAGAACCGCGGTGTTACACGTAACTTCCCTTATGTATTAAAAACATCAAAAATATAAAAAGATTGGGGTTTCATGAACCTTCTGTTTTCACCAATTTTACCTATTCAAAGACGAACTCTGTAGTTTCCTTTTCTCTTTCTCCTGAAAAATTCCCTCATACAAAACCCTTGCACAAACTCAATGGCAACATTAGTATAAGCAAAAACAATAAACCTTTGGTAAACACTTCAACTGAAAACCCATCAAAACAAAAGCTTCTGTAAGAGGCAAATGCAAATGATGGCAGAAATCCGTCAAAACTGACCAGCAGGTAAAGATTGATTTTTTTGGAAGACCTTCTATTGCTCAAATAAAAAAGTGCATGACTGATGAAAGTTGGGTAACAACTTGGAGAAAAATCTCAGAAAAATGCAGCTCCACCCGACGTACTGAGCTTCCTCACGAATTTTTACAATACAACACAAAAATCTGTCCCAGGACAGCCACTTTTCACAACTCCTCTACTTCACAAAAGTAGTTGAACTTGACACAAAAACCAAAACAAAAAGGAAAAGCAGTGATTATTATAGAGGTAATAACTTCCAAGACTCGACAAAACTCTTGGGTTACCTCCCAACAAGTACTTTTCTTTAATGCCTTTAAGTTAGGCTCGAAACTTCCAAAGATGCTTCCAAAGGATATATGTATCTGAAGTGAAAGAGAGCATCAAGAAGCAAATAACCAACACACTTGAGTCTAACCCACTTCCTGTGCATGGGGGTTTCATGAGAAAACGAATTATTGAAACAAAAATCCACCAGCATGGGAAGACAAAACAGATGCAACTTTAAAGCTTTCAACATAACGGGGAAACTTAACATCATTGAGATGCATAAAACCATGTTTCCCTCTCAAAATAACTTTTAGTAGCACTTTGAATAAAGTTGACAATATAACTGTCACTGGAAACAACTTTATCATCAGAATAAGCATACTTACAGTCATCAAAAAGAGGCCCAAGGTCATAAACCGGATCAATAGAAGCAAGTTGTTCCATCCTGAAATCTCTATTAGGCAAGCTATTTTCACAAGGAGCTTTAGAAAATTTAGAAAAGTTGAACTCATAAGAATCTCCATCAAACTTAGTTAAAACTTTTTCCTTCTTACAATCAATAATAGCTCCATAAGTGTTCAAGAAAGGTATACCAAAAATGATAGGACAAGTTTTGCTAGTTGCTGAATTAAGCACTAGAAAATCAGCAGGATACTTAATCTTACCATAGAGAACCTCCACATCTCTTATAATGCCAATGGGGCAAATGGTCTCCTTATTAGCAAGGTGAATAACCACATCAATGTCCTCAAGCTCACAAGGACCAATCTCATGCATAATTTCCCTGTAAAGCTTATAAGGAATAACACTAGAACTAGCACCAATATCACATAAACCATAATAGAAATGATCACCAATTTTAACAGAAAGCACAGGAACACTAGCTTTTCTAGCCTTACTAGGATGAGAGATAATATTAGAAACGTCTTCACAGAAGACAATGTGCTCATCCTCTCTATTTCTAGCGACAGGGTCTTTCACAATATCTACCACAGGTTCAACATTCAATTGCTTACCATGCTCCACAGTTTCCATTGTACCTTTATTATTTGCACTAATAATCATAGAATACTCCTTTACCTTAGCTGGGAAAGTCATTTTCTCAACATGAGATTCAGGCACAATATGATTAGTAGTACAAACTTGAGTACTTCTAACTGGAACATGATTAACAACATCTTTATACGGAGCATGGTACTTATTCCACTTCTTCTTGGGAATTTCTACGTAAGAGGCGAAGGCCTTAAAACAGCTGGCAATACTTTGGGAATCAAGACCAAACTCATTGCTAATATCACGAAAGTTATCAGTTCCCATAAAAGATTTAATGCATTCATAATCATAGTTTATACCTGACTTTCTTCCTTTGTCATTCTCCCAAGCCTTAGTGTTATCTTGAATACGGTCTAAGAGATACCATTTATCTTCTTCCTTCATACATGTGAATGATCCAGCACACGAAGCATCTAGTAAATCTTTATCATGAAGAGGAAGCCTAGCATAAAAGTTATTGAGAATAATATTGTTAGGGAGTTCATGAATAGGACATTTAAGCATTAGTAACTTCAATCTCCCCCAAGCGTGAGTTGTACTCTCTCCATCAAGAGGCCAAAAGTTATATATAAAATTTCTATCCTTATGAATTTCACTGGGAGGATACAATTTAGAGTAAAAGAGAGATGCCATCTCCTCCCATTCCATGGATTGTCCATTCTTCAGCAGTTTATACCATTCTTTAGCTCTCCCTTTCAAGGATATGGAGAGTAACTTCTTATTCACCTATTCAGTTGTGATACCTGCACACTTAAACAACCCGCATAATTCATGGATAAAAAGCAAGTGATCACCGGGATGGACGGTTCCATCCCAAAATAATAATTATCCATAACACGATTAACAATACTTGTAGTTATCTTAAATGGATCTATCTCAACAGGAGGTGGTTCATCTACTACCCTAGAAGTGTTAGTAGTTTTCCCAAATAGAAAACCAAGTGGGTTATCCATATTGGAAACAAAGTAACAAGCAGTAACAAAAGCAATACTCACAGTAAAAGTTTCCCTTACCAGTTCCACTCTTCAATAGCGCTTCACTCCCCGACAACGGCGCCAGAAAATAGTCTTGATGACCCACCAGTGTAGGGGGTGTATCGTAGTACTTTCAATAAATAGGAGTGTCAATCCCAACGAGGAGCATAAGGTGCTGAATAGTGGTATGGATCAGGAAATCCCTGTGAATACTTAGCAAACGAATTTTTAGTGGTTTTCTGACAAGGCAACAAAACAAGGAGAAAGTAACAAAGGTAACGAACAAACGGAGCAAGTTGCCCAATCCTTTCTGAGCAAAGGACAAGCCGGTGGAAATACTTATAAGGACCAAACGTTCTCGAGGACACATGGGAATTCTGTCAAGTGCTTTCGCTTCAAATAGCTAAGTACTCTTCTCTGGTGTTGTAAGTGTTATGTGGGTGAACCTGTGCTAATGTACCGACCGTACTTAGACTAATACATACTTGTGATTAAACCCCCTTCAAACATCCGTAACTACAGTAAAGTAATTAAGATATAAATCTAATCACAGCCTTAAACTCTAAGATCCTACGCTCCCTTGTGCAAAGGTGTTCTAACAAGGGTTCTGGTTTCTGTCACTCCGGCAACCCCACAATTAGTAGCCAAATACATAATGCATCCCCTAGTCCCATAAATGGTGAAGTGTCATGTAGTCGACATTCACATGACACCACTAGAAGAATAGCACCACAACTTAAATACTAAACCATTGAATAATAACTCGTCACAGATTCACTACTAACAACATGACTTCTCCCATGTCCTCAAGAACTAAACGAACTACTCACAAGACATCATATGGATCAAGATCAAAGATGATATGGTAATGGATAACAATCTGAACATAAACAATAATCCAATGGTTCCGCTCACAAGCATCAACTACAATAGTAATCAATATCAGGAAAGTTTCCCCTAAGAACTAAAGCAATATCCAACACAATTGTTATAGCGGGACGGAGTGGTGATGATGGTGCTGGTGGAGATGATGGTGTGGATGATGATGATGATCCCGATGAAGCCTAGCTTGATGACAGTGTTGATGGCGACGGTCTCCCCTCTCCGGGAATTAATTCCCCCGGCAGAAATCTGTCTGCCGGAGAAATCTTTCTCTCTTGGTGTTTTCTGCCCCAGTGGCGGCGTAAATCTATCTGTAGTTGCTCCCTGAGGTTTAGGGTTCCGTAGGGAAGATATAGGCGAAGGGGCGGAGTCAGAGGCCGGGAAGGTGGGCCACACCTGCCCTAGGCACGGGGTCAGGTGGGCCCGCGCCTAGGAGGGTGTGGGCCCCCTAAGGCCCTTCTTCATCCCTTCTTCTGGCTCCCTCATTATTCTGGAGAAATAATATGTTTCCATATTTTTCTGGTATTTTTCCGATATTTGCAAAAATGCACCGAAACGTGCATAAACAAATGAAAAAGCCATAAGTAATACCTCATAATAATACAAATATCAATGAATAGAGGTAAATTATTGTAGGGTTTGCAGCATAGAAAACAAAAAAATTCCTACGATGTGAACTATGTACCAAGATCTATCTATTAGATACAAAAAACGGGCGGATGTATATCCGTAGAGAACATACCCTTGAAGACCGACAAAGCTTAACGAGTTCAACTCGTGGTTGATGTAGACGATCTCTTGCCGATCTCAAGATCGAGAGGAAATCCTAGCGCGGCAAATCAGCAGCGCATCCGTGCTCGCACACACGTTCGAGGCACCGAGCAACCTCCGCCTCCTCGCTCCAGCGATGCAGCGGAAGCACAACTCTTTATTGCCGAATAGCCACCGGGAACATGTATCTCGCTAGTCCGAGACCATGGGGGATAAATTCTAGAGGGGGAGAGAGATCCTTCATGAGGATGTGTGAGTGAGAAGTGAGGAGAGGGGTGCCTTTTATAGGACGAGGGGGCACCCAAGGGGGTGGCCGCCGGCCATGGGGGCTGCCCCCTCCCCTCCTTCATTCATGTGGGTGGACACTCCACTGACAAAAATCCATTCATATCCCTCCACTCAAAATCCCACTCAAACTTGCCATTAAATTTCCACCAAATTTAATGCAAACTCTCATTAAATAAAACTCTTTTATTTTATTCAGAATTTTGTCAATTACTTTAATGACAAACATTCACAATAACCCCTTGCTAGAATTCTATTTCACATGCATAACCACTTTATGCAATTTCACCCGAAAACCTGTTCCGGTATCTAGTGAAATAAATTCCTGCGCTTGTTCATTCTTTCGTCATGATACTTTTGCTCCAGTTGTATGTCGGTGTCTCTTAAGTGTGTCACCCTACGGTTCGTGAATAATGCGGACATGATCGAGACCCCTCTCGGATCAATAATCAGAAGCGGGATCTGGAGACCCATACTGACTCCCACACATTCAACGATGACTTTCTTGTGATCGTCGGAACCTTTTACGCTAGTATCTTAATCCCTTTGTTTCACGATATATTACATGTCCGAGATTCGATCATCGGTATCTCCATACCTAGTTTGATCTTGTTACTGACATGCACTCTTTTCTCATTCCCATGATATAACATTCTAGTGATCAAATCACTTGCTTGCAAGCTAATCAATGTGATATCACCGAGAGGGCCCAGAGTATATCTATCCATCATCGGGATGAACAAATTCCACTCTCGATCCATGAGCCTCAACATAACACTTTATTAGTTCTGAATCCATATTTATAATCACCCTGTTACGGTGTGACGTTTGATGTTATCAAGAAACTCTTCTGATGTTAGTGATTGACATGATCTCATGGTCTAAGGATTAGGATCACTTCGTAAGTTGTTATAGCAATATAAACTCAATGACTTTGATCGTAATGCTATACTTCGGATGAATGTTCATCACACCATTACACTAATGTTGTGATCCCGTTATTAACAACATCCAATGTCCATGATCAGGAAACCTTGATCATCTTGTTAATCAACGAGCTAGTTTATGAGAGAGGCATAACTAGGAACTTTCTGTTTGTTTATTAAACACACATGTATTAATGTTTCCGTATTAATACAATTATAGCATGCAAAATAAACATCTATCATATACTTGGAATATACATAATAAACATTTTATTATTGCCTCTCAGGGCATATTCCCTTTAGTCTCCCACTTGCACTAGAGACAATAATCTAGTTACATAGTGATAAATCTAACACCCATTGAGTTCTGATGTTGATCATGTTTTGCTCTAGGGAGAGTTTTAGTCAATGGATCTGCTACATTGAGATCCGTATGTACTTTACAAATCTTTATATCTCCATCCTTGACATGCTCGCGGATGGAGTGAAACCGGCGCTTAATATGCTTGGAATGCTTGTGAGACCTTGGCTCTTTGGCATTGGCAATGGCACCATTGTTGTCACAATAGATCACCATTGGGTCCAACGCGTTTGCAACCACTCCTAGTTCGGATATGAACTCCTTCATCCAAACTTCTTCCTGAGCCGCTTCTGAAGCAGCAACATATTCGGCCTCCGTTGTTGATCCCGCCACCACAGGTTGTTTGGAGCTCCTCCAACTAACCGCTCCGCCATTCATGAGAAATACGTATCCGGATTGAGACTTAGAGTCATCTGGATCGGTGTCAAATCTAGCGTCAACATAACACTTAGCGGCGAGCTCTTCTTCACCTCCGTATACAAGAAACATATCCTTAGTTCTTCGTAAGTACTTAAGGATATTCTTGACCGCTATCCAGTGTTCCGAACCTGGATCCGATTGGTACCTACTAGTCAAACTAATAGCACGTGCCACATCCGGTCTTGTACATAGCATGGCGTACATTATAGAGCCTATGGTTGAAGCATAGGGGACCTTGTCCATTATCTCTCTTTCTTCCGCCGAAGCCAGACTTTGAGTCTTACTCAATGTCTTGCCTTGCAACATAGGTAAGAACCCCTTCTTACTTCCATCCATTTTAAACTTCTTTAAAATCTTATCAAGGTATGTACTTTATGATAGCCCTATTAGGCGTCTAGATCTATCTCTATAGATCTTTATGCCTAATATGTATGACGCTTCACCTAGGTCCTTCATTGAAAATTTGCTGTTTAGATAACTTTTAACACTGTTTAAAAGATCTATATCATTTCCGATCAATAATATGTCATCCACATATAGTATCAGAAATGCCACATTGCTCCCACTCACTTTCTTGTAAATACAAGCTTCTCCATATGTTCGGACAAATCCAAACTCTTTGATCACCTCATCAAAGCGGAGATTCCAACTTCGTGATGCTTGCTTCAATCCATAGATGGATCGCTGAAGCTGGCACACCTTGTTAGCATCCTTAGGATCGACAAAACCCTTTGGTTGTATCATATACAACTCTTCTTCAATATTACCATTGAGAAACGCGGTTTTGACATCCATCTGCCATATCTCATAATCGAAATATGCAGCAATTGCTAACATAATCCTAACTGACTTTAGCATCGCTACGGGAGAGAATGTCTCATCGTATTCAACTCCTTGAATTTGTCGAAACCCCTTTGCGACAAGTAGAGCTTTATAGACGGTCACATTACCATCATCATCAGTTTTCCTTTTGAAAATCCATTTGTTCTCCACGGCCTTTCGGTCGTGAGGCAATTCCACCAAGTTCCAAACTTGATTTTCATACATGGATTCCATCTCGTATTCATGGCTTCTAACCATTTGTTGGAAACCGACCTCATCATCGCTTCTTCATATGTCATAGGGTCATCATTTTCATCAACCATGAAATTCATGACAGGATTTCTGTATAGCTCGGGAGCTGCAAGCGTCCTGCTAGACCTGCGAGGTTCGGTAGTACTCTCTTTCGGAGTTTCATGATCATTATCATTAGTTCCTTCTTCAACAGGTGAAGCCAACTCCGGAACAACTTCCGGCGCTGCGCTACTCGCCATACTTTGAAGAGAAGGTTCAATAACCTCTTCGAGTTCTACCTTCCGACTACTCACACCTTTCGCGAGAAACTCTTTCTCTAGAAAGGATCCATTCTTGGCAACAAAAACCTTGCCCTCGGATCTGTGATAGAAGGAATACCCAATAGTTTCCTTAGGGTATCCTATGAAGACGCATTTTTCCACTTTGGGTTCGAGTTTATCCGGTTGAAGTTTCTTCACATAAACATTGCATCCCCAAACTTTAAGAAATGACAGCTTAGGTTTGTTTCCAAACCACAATTCATACGGTGTCTTTTCAACGGATTTAGATGCTGCCCAATTTAAAGTGAATGCAGAAGTTTCTAGTGCATAACCCCAAAATGACAACGGCAAGTCCGTCAGAGACATCATAGATCGAACCATATCTAATAAAGTATGATTACGATGTTCCGACACACCATTTCTCTGTGGTGTTCCAGCAGGCGTGAGTTGTGAAACAATTCCACACTCTTTCATGTGAGTGCTAAACTCGTAACTTAGATACTCACCTCCACGGTCGGACCGTAGAAATTTGATCTTTTTATTACGATGATTTTCCACTTCATTTTGAAATTCCTTGAACTTTTCAAAGGTTTCAGACTTGTGTTTCATCAAGTAGATATAACCGTATCTACTCAAATCATCCGTGAAAGTAACAAAATAACGATATCCACCTCGCGCCGACACACTCATTGGACCACATACATCAGAATGTATGATTTCCAATAAATCTGTCGCCCGTTCCATTGAACCAGAAAACGGCGTTCTAGTCATCTTACCCATAAGGCATGGCTCACATGTATCAAATGATTCAAAATCAAGTGATTCCAAAAGTCCATCTGAATGGAGCTTCTTCATGCGTTTAACGCCAATATGGCCTAGACGGCAGTGCCACATATATGTGGATATATCATCATTAAGTTTAATCCTTTTAGCATCAACATTATGAATATGTGTAACATTATCATCGAGATCTAATAGAAATAAACCATTCATCATCGGTGCATGACCATAAAATATTTCATTCATATAAATGGAACAACCATTGTTCTCAGATTTAAATGAATAACCACTTTGCATCAAACACGATCCAGATACAATGTTCATGCTCAATGCAGGCACCAGATAACAATTATTCAAGTTTATAACTAATTCCGACGGCAAATGGAGAGGCAGTGTTCCGACGGCGATCACATCAACGCTTGATCCATTGCGGACACGCATCTTGACCTCACCCCTTGCTAGCGGTCGCTTGTTCCGCAGCCCCTGATTCGAGTTACAAATATTAGCAACTGAACCGGTATCAAATACCCAGGTGCTACTGCGAGCACTAGTCAAGTACACATCAATAACATGTATATCATATATACCTTTGTTTGCCTTGTCGGACTTCTTGTCTGCCAAATACTTGGGGCAGTTGCGCTTCCAGTGGCCAGTCCCCTTACAATAGTAGCACTCGGTATCAGACTTAGGTCCAACTTGGGGTTTCTTTTCAGGCACGGCAACAGGCTTGCCGCCCTTACTACCCTTTCGTTTTCCCTTCTTGTCTTTCTTGAAACCAGTGTTCCTATTGATCATCAACACTTGATGTTCCTTTTTGATCTCCACTTCTGCAGTTTTAGCATTGACAAAAGCTCGGGGAGAGACTTCTTCATGCCTTGCATATTATAGTTCATCACAAAGCTCTTATAGCTAGGTGGCAGAGACTGCAGAACACGATGGATGCCTAAGTCAATGGGAATCGTTATTCCCAAGGACACAAGCTTATCGGCGTAACCTGACATTTTGAGTACATGCTCACTAACGGAGCTATGCTCTTCCATCATGCAGCTAAAGAACTTTTCTGAAGCGTTGTAGATCTCTACAGCAGCATGTGTGTCGAAAATCATTTTCAACTCACCCATTGTATCAAATGCATTGCCGTTTTCGAAACACTTTCGAAGTTCCGGCTCTAGCCCATACAATATGCCGCAATGAACTAAGTTGTGGTCCTCTTGACGAGTCTGATAGACATTCTTCTCCTCGTCAGGGGCATCCTCAAAAGGTGGGGGGCCTAGTGGCGCTTCTAGCACGTATTGCTTTTGTGCAGCAGAGAGGAGAATCCTCAAATTCATGGCCCATTCGGTAAAGTTGCTACCGTTCGTTGCAAGTTTCTCTTTCTCCATGAACACATTGAAATTAAAAGCAGGTGGTGCCATCTACAACAGAATTTGTAAAGTTTAGACTAAGTGTATGATAGATTGAGTTCAACTAATCCATATTACGAATGAACTCCCACTCAAAAACGACATCCCTCGTGCCTTTTTGGTGATTACATGAACCAAATCCACTATACCAAGTCCGATCATCACGTGAGTCGGTATAGCTTCAAAGGCGAGCATCAAATGGGCATCATATCTACTATATGACTCATTCTTAACCTTTCGGTCCGTGTTCCGAGGCCATGTCTGTACATGCTAGGCTCGCCAAGTTAGAACCTTAGTATTCGCGTGTGTAACTGTTTTACACCCGAAATATGGTCGTGGATCCAAGAACACCCGATCATCACATGATGTCTTGGAGCGATGAAAACATAATCAGTGCATACTAAAGGAAGAACACATTCTTATCTTGATATTTAAATGAGAGATCATCTTATTATGCTAACAAAGCGCTAAACAAGCAATATAAGATGCTATTAAACATCATATGTTTATTAGTGAAATGATATGGTTCCCGCATATGATCTCTATCATGTGCATCGTGGTATGATCACTATCATACCTATATGTGTAAGTCCAAGGTCTATGGAGATTACACGTTATGTATGTTGTAAGAGTATCATCTCATACTTCTACTTATAACATCACCATATCATAACACTAGCCCTGCAACAATCTAAACTAGACGCCTCTAATTTATCCATTGCAAGTTTTACGTGGTTTAGGGCTTTCGAGATAGAACCGTTCTTACCTACGAACATGAACCACAACGAGGATAACCAAATTGTTGACAACTTGTTGCAAAATAGATATTGACTATAGTAGGAGAGACAGACACGCGCTAGCCACTTATGCAAACTAGTTGCATGTCAAGCGTGGAACAGGTCTCATGTGCGAGGACATGTAAAGTTTGTCCGGGCCGCTTCATCCCACTATGCCACCAATATCCAAAATTACAACTAAGGAGCAACAACATGATCATCATCGCCCACATACTCATATGTGTACTACCCGTGTAAAGCATCTACGCATAGATCCGGCTCTGATACCACTGTAGGGTTCGCAGCATAGAAAACAAAATTTTTCCTACGATGTGAACTATGTACCAAGATCTATCTATTAGATACAAACAACGGGCGGATGTATATCCATAGAGAACATACCCTTGAAGAACGACAAAGCTTAACGAGTTCAACTCGTGGTTGATGTAGACGATCTCTTGCCGATCTCAAGATCGAGAGGAAGTCCTAGCGCCGCAAATCAGCAGCGCATCCGTGCTCGCACACACATTCGAGGCACCGAGAAACCTCCGCCTCCTCGCTCCAGCGATGCAGCGGAAGCACAACTCTTTCTTGCCAAATAGCCACTGGGAACATGTATATCGCTAGTCCGAGACCATGGGGGATAAATTCTAGAGGGGGAGAGAGATCCTTCACGAGGAGGTGTGAGTGAGAAGTGAGGAGAGGGGTGCCTTTTATAGGAGGAGGGGGGCACCCAAGGGGGTGGCCACCGGCCATGGGGGCTTCCCCCTCCCCTCCTTCATTCATGTGGGTGGACACTCCACTCACAAAAATCCATTCATATCCCTCCACTCAAAATCCCACTCAAACTTGCCATTAAATTTCCACCAAATTTAATGCAAACTCTCATTAAATAAAACTCTTTTATTTTATTCAGAATTTTGTCAATTACTTTAATGACAAACATTCACAAATAACCCCTTGCTAGAATTCTATTTCACATGCATAACCACTTTATGCAATTTCACCCGAAAACCTGTTACGGTATCTAGTGATATAAATTCATGCGCTTGTTCATTCTTTCGGCATGAAACTTTTGCTCCAATTGGATGTCGGTGTCTCTTAAGTGTGTCACCCTATGGTTCGTGAATAATGCGGACATGATCGAGACCCCTCTCGGATCAATAATCAGAAGCGGGATCTGGAGACCCATACCGACTCCCACACATTCAACGATGACTTTCTTGTGATCGTCGGAACCTTTTATGCTAGTATCTTAATCCCTTTGTTTCACGATATATTACATGTCCGAGATTCGATCATCGGTATCTCCATACCTAGTTTGATCTCGTTACTGACATGCACTCTTTTCTCGTTCCCGTGATATAACATTCTAGTGATCAAATCACTTGCTTGCAAGCTAATCAATGTGATATCACCGAGAGGGCCTAGAGTATATCTATCCGTCATCGGGATGAACAAATTCCACTCTCGATCCATGAGCCTCAACATAAAACTTTATTAGTTCTGAATCCATCTTTATAATCACCCTGTTACGGTGTGACGTTTGATGTTATCAAGAAACTCTTCCGATGTTAGTGATTGACATGATTTCATGGTCTAAGGATTAGGATCACTTCGTAAGTTGTTATAGCAATGTAAACTCAATGACTTTGATCGTAATGCTATACTTCGGATGAATGTTCATCACACCATTACACTAATGTTGTGATCCCGTTATTAACAACATCCAATGTCCATGATCAGGAAACCTTGATCATCTTGTTAATCAACGAGCTAGTTTATGAGAGAGGCATAACTAGGAACTTTCTGTTTGTTTATTAAACACACATGTATTAATGTTTCTGTATTAATACAATTATAGCATGCAAAATAAACATCTATAATATACTTGGAATACACATAATAAACATTTTATTATTGCCTCTTAGGGCATATTCCCTTCAATTATGATATAATATGGTGATGCAAATTGGGCGTATCATAGGCCTAGCCTTGGTCTTCGTTGCAGGCGCGGCAACTTTCTTGCCGCCCTTCTTGAAGTTACCCTTTTTCTTAGGCTTGCCTTGCTTCTTGAAATTGGTGGTATTATTGACCATCACACTTGGTGCTCTTTCTTGATCTCCACCTCTACAGACTTCAACATAGAGAAGAGTTCTGGTAACGACTTATCCATGCACTGCATGTTGTAGTTCATTACAAAGTTCTTGTAACTTAGTGGTAGTGATTGGAGGACACAGTGAATCCCCAAAGCATTAGGAATCACTATACCCAAGGTTTGGAGCTTATTGGAGTGCCCATACATCTTAAGGACATGCTCACTGACGGAGCTTCCCTATTCCATATTGTAGTTAATGAACTTCTCATAAGCTTCATAACTCTCAACTGCCGCGTGAGCCTCAAATATAATTTTGAGTTCATGGACAATATCATGTGGTTCAAAGTTCTCAAACCTCTTTTGAAGCTCCGATTCCAAACCATAGAATATAGCACACTGAATTGTGGAGTACTAACTCTTCCGAGTGAGGAAATCATTCTTCATCTCATCGGTAGTATCAGCTGCAGGTGGGTCACCTAGTGGTGCATCCAACACATAGGTCAACTAACCAGCATTAAGGACAATCCTCAAATTGCGGAACCAGTCCACAAATTTGCTTCCATTGTTTTTCAACTTTCTTTCTCTAGGAACACATTAAAATTGATGGTAGGGGCCGCCATGATCTACAACATATTTGCAATAGTTTAGACTAAGTTTATAACAAATTGAGTTCAATTAATACTTAAATTAATCTAGGTGAACTCCCACTCAAAACAATATCCCTCACATTGTTTTAGTGATAACACGAACCAAATCCACTACATCAAGTCCGATCATCAGGAGAGATGATGTAGTTTCAAAGGCGAACAATCAACATGTTCATCATATCTACTATATGACTCATGCTTTACCTTTAGGCATTCCGTGTTTCGAGACCATGTTTGTACATGCTAGGCTCGTCAAGATTAACCTTAGTATCTGCATGAGCAAATCTAGCTTGCTCCCGTTGTATGCACACGTAGAATCTATCACACCCGATCAACACGTGGTGCTTCAAAACGACGAGTCTTAGCAACAATGCCTACTAAGGACGAACACTTTATTACTTGATATTTTGTGAGAGGGGTCATCTTATAATTACAAGATGCATAAAAGGATTAACATCACATGCAATTCATGATATGTGATATGATATGGCCTTTATTCTTGTGCCTTCGATCTCCATATCCAAGCACGAACATGATCTCCATCATAACCGATGTGGTGTCAAGGTCAATGGTGCCACTCCATGGTTATCGTCCACCAACATCAACTATTACAACTACTTTGGATAATAGACACACAGGTCTTAACGAAATTATAAGACAACCATAAGGCTCCCGCCGGTTGCCAACTTACAATAAGGATCATTGCATACATCATATATAATCACAATCATGGCCATATCACATCACAGTAGACCCCTGCAAAACAAAGTTAGACGCCTCTAATTTTCTTTGCATGTTTTACGTGGTTTGGGGCTTTCGAATAAGAACTATTCTAACTGACGAACAATAACCACAACGTTGATACAAGTATTATCAAGTGCCCATTGTAAATTGAATCTTCACTATGGTGGGAGAGACAGACACCCGCAAAGGCACTTATGCAATACAAGTTGCATGTTGAGCGTGGAGCAAGTCGCATGAATGATGTCATGTAAGGTTAGCCCGGGCCGCTTCATCCCACCATTCCACAAGATGCAAAGTACACAAGAAGCAATCAGCAATAAAAACATCATTGCCCACAATGACCATTGTGTGCTACTCGTGCAACAGATCTACTTATAGACACGGCTTTGATACCACTGTAGGGGTTCGTAGCATGGAAAACAAAAAATTTCTATCATATGAACACACACAAGCCAAGATCTATCTACTAGATTGTAGCAATGAGTTGATTACTAACCCTCGAAGATTCCAAAGCGGTTAACAAGATCGGATTCTCGTGGGTGATGTAGTTGTTCACTTGCCGATCTCAAGATCACGTAGATGATCCTTCCGGCGCTGCGTTCTGGCAGTTCTTCCATAGCCGGTCACACGTTTGGTACTCGATGAAGACCTTCCTCTCCCTTGTTCCAGCAGGTAGCGGAGGTTGTAGATCTCTCCTCGCGATTCCAGCAGCACGACAGTGTGGTGGTGGAAATAGAGGGGAAATCCCGCAGAGCTTCGCCTAAGTCAGAGCGGGTATGGTGGAGTAGAAGAGGGCCTCGACGATCTAGAGTTTAGAGGGCCAAGGTTTAGAGGTGGTCGATGGCTATAGAGGCCTAGGCGGCGGTGACTTGGGGAGATCCCTAGGGCGGCGGCGACTTGGGGTGGTGTCGGCCAAGCTAGGGTTTGAGGTGAGGTGTAGGGGGCGCCCTACCCCTCCTTATATAGGTGGGAGAGGCGGTTGGGGGGAGGGGAGTCCTCCCCCAACTCCTCCTTCTGTTTGGCAGCAAGGGAAGGGGAGCAATCCTCCCCGAGGTAGGATTCCTTCCCTCCCTCCATGCGGTGACCCAGCATACCACTGCATGTGTAGTACACTATAGTCGTTGACATGACATCCACAGAATACCGTTCCGTAAATATCACATCCCTCGGAGTGGTACAACAGATCCATATTACAAACATACACACATTATTATTACAATACCAGAAGTTCACGACTTCAAAAGATTCAGCTTAAAAACCAAATATAAAGTGTTTCAGTGAAAGTTTTAAAGTGATAACTTAAACTCCAAATTGATCTCAACAACTTATTGTTATATATTGTTCATGTTTATCGGCTCAATTGGCTCCTAGACTATGGTAATTATTCTGACTCCTGGTGCTCTCCTCTATAGACGACATCGTAGTCCACCCCTTCCACGAAACCGTACATATTGGGTTCTTCATAAAAGACCTCCTCTTGGCTTTCAGCTGCATACATTGGGGTTTCTTCTGGATCCTTAGAGTCTAAGCAGGGGATCAAAGGAAAAGGTGAGTAACAGTGTTATGCAAGATGGGAAGTTTGATGCTCTATCTACCACCTCAGACTATAAGTCCTTGGCACTCTGCAGTTTTCGTAAATATTTCTTCAAAGATTGATTTTATTATAAAAATCTATGACCATCAACCTTCACAGGTTGACTAGAACTTTCATGGAGTTCCTTTCCTGCCGCGTTCGTAGCTCCTTCCCAGAACAGGGAGTAACAAGTTACAATTCTTACACTCTGCAGAGGTGCGTTACTTTACCCATGAGAGATCAACTCCTTGTTGCACAACCGGGCGTACTTTCCCATCCACAATTCCATGATGTGGGGCCTAGTAGTTGGTCCAATCCAATCACTGCCCTCTCCACGACCCCATATGTCTGCACAATCCTTTGGGGCTGTCTCACCTCCGTTAAGACCCCTTTCGGGCAGGCTAAAACCCCGATGATTTCCCAAAGACTCTATGAACTGGTGATGCCCTGGTAAGTGCCATATTAAATGGACTATACCACTAAAACCACTCATAGATAATATAGACACCAAAAGTGTGGGGCATAAGGGTGCCCACCCATATGTTGGATCCACACAAGGAATCACAACATCATGTTAAGGTCGTCTTGCCTCCATACAAGAGGAAAAGGATACATCTGACTTCTCCATCCCATTCCAAATCTCATGGCTAACGCATTATATACGGTGCTAGAATCACTGATGTCATGGGTTGTTAAGTTCCTAGTTGATTATCATTGTTGCAAATAGAAACTTAAGTTCTATTGCTCCTTTCTATCATCACTTAGGATGATATTAACAATTTATTTGTTTGAGAAAATAACATTTTCTTCCCTTGAAACATAGATGATAACACACAATTTGCAATTACTTTGATAAAGACTCTCCAAAGAACATGAGCAAGTGATGAACTTGCCTTGTGATTGCAAGCTAGTGAATTCGGATGCTTGCACTAGACCTTGAGCTTCTATGTCTACAAAACATCATTATTGCCCGATAAGGACAATATTTAAAGAAGCAAAATGACTATGCATAGTAATGTAATGCATTATTTATTTTTCTTTGTGTGTTTTACCCATTATTTTAGTTTCAAGAATTTCTTTAAATACTAAAGGATTTCATTTAAAGATAACCTTTAATAGTTGTTGAATAGTATATTTGCCATTATATAAGATAATACTTTATTTTTAGAATTTAAAATTTAATATAAATTCCTATATTTATTTATTTAATAATTCTTTTAAGGATTAATATTTAAATAAAGGAATTTCTTTTTATGACCCAAAACATTTATTTAGTATTTTTCTTAAATACTATGATAATAATATATAATAAAAGTGAGTTTTATTTATTTTTATTTTCTTTCTTTAATTTTTATAAAATTCCATAAGGAATAATTATATTGTAAAATTCTTGACCCAAAATTATATGCATAAATATTTATTTCTTAGTTTAATTAAATAGGTTGGATTATTATGAATCCAAAAATATATTATTTGTAATTTTTAAACTTCTATTTTATTTTTTCAGAATTTTATTTAACTCTAGGGGTATTTTGGTCTTTTATTAATTATTAAATCTTCTTTTAGGTTTTGGGCTAGTTCCATTGGGCTTATTGGGCTAATTTTGGCCCAAGTGACCTTGACCAAAAGGGCACCCCGAAGGGTCCTGGCCCTATTGGCCCACTCCCTCGGTCTCTCTCCCTCGGTCTCTCTCTCTCTCTCTCTCTCTCTGTGTCTCTCTCTCTCTCTCTCGTCCTCACCTCCTCTCCTCCTCGACCCCACGGGGTGCTGGCACCGTCGCCGTGCGATGCTCGCCGCAGTGGCCCTCCCTGCCCGCTGCCGTGGTGCAGGGCAAGGTTGTCGACTACACTTGTCCATCTCCTCCGCTTTGATTTGACTTTGGAGCCCTCCTGTGGCCAGGATCGCCCCGTTCCCGAACCCTAGGGTTTGGGGTTGGGTGCTGCCTCTGCCGCCACTGATCCTCCCATGGTGGTGTGCGGTGTTGTGCGCTACTATGGCCGCCGCCGTGGCTGGTGCGGGTTGCAGCGCCCCCTGGGGCGCTCCCCATGCCGCCACGAGCTCGTCGGCCCTTGTGCTTCCTCTTCAATTTGTCAGCAAGGACCTCCAGTGAGTTATGCCTCTGTGAACCCTAGTGCATCTAGATACCTCGAGTTCCTCTATGTGTATCTAGTGGAAAATTTATATTCTGTGTTTGCACTGATATTAGGGTTCATCCCTGATGCTTGTAAGATGATACTATGGTCTGGTAATGTTGCTTAGTGAGGATTTGTGTTCTCTGCACCTTAGTGCTTGTTGTTATCCTTTGATTAAATGGTGTTGTTGTTGGTCTAAGACTGACGCTGGATCAGATGCTAATGTTTCATAGTGTTGTCTCTGGTTGATGTCATGGTGGCTTAGTGTGTTCATCTGTTGTCAGTATCTTGATATTGACAGTAACCTTGTCAGTGATGATTCACTACACAAGTGTTTGTTGGGTTGCCTATTTATCCTTTGTCTGAATTTTATCCAATAGAGTCTGATGATTCTATGAAAATGAATGGATATATATGGTATGATCTCTGAGTCTGGTCTCACGGAAATGATATGTTTTGATTTGCTAGTTGATTTATAAAACTAGACTATCTGGTTGTCTAAGTAGTAAGATCAGTGCTTGTGAAACCTTCTTAGAATGGTACACAAGTGGATCTTGTTGCTGGCTTCACTTATGGTCATTACTGGAACTTGATAGATACTTATTAATAAGTTGAAAAGCGTATTGTTTGTTCATGCCTATGATGCTGGTCTGAGGCTCTAGGATCTAGGGTCCTAGTTGGTTAAGTGAATGGATTTGTTTGTAACTTGTAAGATCTGAGGTGCTACTCCTTCTGGGAGCAGTGCCTAGATCTTGTAAGAACAAATGATAGATTATAGAAGTTGCCTTTGATATCACCAATTCTATGAGGCTGGTCTGAGAATTTGGTGTTTTTGCTAGAGTTTAATTCTGATCTTTATATTTAAAACCTCTAGGATAGATTCACCCCATCAGGGTGATCACTGAGAGGTTGTTTTATGAAACAACACATGGTCCTGTGTGTGTGGATAAGATGAATAAATCATGTGGTGGTTCATGACACTCACCACAAAACTGATGATGGTAGTGGTTTGTTGTGATGTTGGGTTGTTGGTTGGATCCTGTCCTTCACCTCCTGATGATGTTCTTGTTTCCCCTGATGCTTGTGCTTGGCCTTGATCAACTCTGCTCCTCCTAGCTCCTATGAGCTTGGCCTTGCTGTCCACCTGATCCTCCCCCTCCTTATGTCACCATCAGGTGGTGTGTGGTTTGATCTGGTGTGAGATTGCGTTGGCTGGTTTGTTTGGCTCTGGCTAAACTAGTTGTTCTTGTGTGGTGTGAGCAATGGAGATATGCACTAGTGCTTCCCCACAATCGTGCTTGGTCCTTTTACTTGCTTGGACTGCTGGGGCTATGTCGACAGCACACCCATGCATTTTGGTGTCTGAGATGCTTGTATGCCTGTTGCATAGTTGTGGATATGCTCAGTGAGGTGTTCTACCTTTTTTTATCTTGCTACTATTTATCTGCCTGGTGAAACTTGTCCCTTTACTGGCTGTGATTATTTGACTTATGTCTTATTGTTATGGAAGATTGAATTCTTGCATATTGGTGAAACTTGCCCCAAAAAGGTTTACTCAATGATGTAAAATTGAGCAGTGCAACTCACTGCTCTCTACTGAGAGTAAAAATTAACAACTTAACTTTTATTTTCCTTTTTGTTTGTTCTTTGTTTTGCAGGTACAAGATTTGAAGATTCAAGATTAGAATAGGTTTACTTTTAGATGGAATAGATCCTTTGTAATTTTTATATATTCTTTGTAAGAAATGTGTAATAGTTTAATAATAAATATATGTTCCTCTTTTTTTGTAATTTTACTTTTGTAAAGATTCTTTATTGTCTTAATGAGTTACTTATTGTAACTTGTTTATGGAATAAAATTATGGAAATAATATTCATTTGCTTAATTGTATTTCTTATTTAATTTCTATTATTATATATTATATCTTAAATAATATTACTAAATCATAATTCTAAGTTTTGAAGATATAAACTCAAATTTCAAGTTTAAATCCAAATTCTCCCCAAAACACATTAATTCATAAAGGTCATGTCAAAATTTATAACGATCACTCACCAGAGCTATTCCTACACCTAGAGAGGAAAGAAACTTTGATCACTTTAAGTTTTTATTTGGCGAAAAGAATTTACCCACATTTTGCAGATGAATGCATGCATATGCACAAATTCCCAAATCTACCCTTCGTTTGTTCCTAAATGTTGGGATGTTACACTCCACTAGGCAACCATGTTGGGATTTGACTTTTTCAAAATTGGCATTTGACTTTCAAACTAGAGTTTGATTTCTCTCTTCTCATTTCCCAGCCAAGTGACCTAGGACATGATGCAACCATTCCACTTTGTCATGGCACATCCATGTACCCTTCCCACTCAGGATCGGTGGACCTTCTAGAACCTTCTAGATCATTCCGGTGAAAACACCGAAACCATTCCCGAACTCCAGAATTGGACTTTTCTTATATGAATCTTATTCTCCAGACCATTTTGGATCTCCTCGTGATTCCTGGATCCAATTCGATACTCCGAAAAACATTCGGTCTCTTACTTACATTCCATATCTACTAAACAACATCGAATCCTTAAGTGTGTCTCCCTACGGTTCGTGAATTATGCAGACATGATCGAGACTCTTCTCTAATCAATAACCAATAGAGGAATCTGGAAATTCATATGGCTCCCACATATTTCTACGATTACTTCATGATCGAATGAACCATTTACATATGATACCAATTTCCTTTTATCTCGGGATACTTTACTTATCCGATGTTTGATCGTCGGTATCTCTGCATACCTAGTTCAACCTCGTTACCGATAAGTACTCTTTACTTGTTCCTGTGATATGTGATCCCTTGTGAGCCAGTCACATGCTAGTAAGCCAATTGGATGACATTCCACCGAGACGACCCAGAGTATATCTATCCGTCATATGGATGGACAAATCCCATTC
Organism: Avena sativa; assembly: GCA_916181665.1. Taxonomy (NCBI): domain Eukaryota; kingdom Viridiplantae; phylum Streptophyta; class Magnoliopsida; order Poales; family Poaceae; genus Avena; species Avena sativa. Next base: position 424,496,485 of record OV702293.1, read on the forward strand.
TTGATCCATGTGCCTCAACACATACGTTTTGAACACTCAATGCCACCTTTATAGCCACCCAGTTACGAAGTGGTGTTTGATGTCATCAAAGTATCCATCCGGTGATGGTGATTAACATGATCTCATGGTCGAAGGATTTAGGTTACTATGTATCTGAAAGCTTATAGCAAACGAACTATTGAAATGACTTGATCTTATGTTACGCTTAACTATAGGAGTATGTCCATCACATTATTCTGAAGGGTTCGCAGCATAGAAAACAAAAAAATTCCTACCATGGGAACAAAGCACCAAGATCTATCTACTAGATACAAGCAACGGGTGGATATGCATCCATAGAATACATACCCTCGAAGACCGTATAGCGTTAGCGAGTTTGTACTCGTGGATGATGTAGTAGAACGCTTGCCGATCTCAAGATCATGATGAAGTCCATCTAGTCTAGCCGGTCCAGCACCATCACGTCTAGCACCGCAAAGCAGTGGTGCATTCGTGATCGACACACGTCCGGGTACCCCGACAAACTCCGCGCCCTCGCTCCAGCGAAGCAGCGGAAGCAACAAATCCTTCTAGAAAAATCCACCGGGAACATGCATCTCGTTGATCCGAGACCATGGGGAAATTCTAAAGGGGGGAGAGAGATCCTTCGTGAGGAGGTGTGAGTGAGAAGTGAGAGGAGGGGCTCCTTATATAGGGGAGGGGGCAGCCTAAGGGGCATGGCCGCCGTCCATGGAGGGTTCCCCCACCTCTCCCTCATGCATGTGGGTGGAAACTCCACTCACAAAATGGCCCTTCAATTTTCTCCACTAAAAACCTACTCAAATTCCCATTAAATTTCCACCAAATTTAATGCAAACTCTCTCTTAAATAAAACTCCTTTTATTTATTCAGAATTTTGTCATTTACTTTAATGACAAACATTCACATATAACCCCTTGCTAGTATTTTATTTCACATGTAGAAACACTTTCTGCAATTTCACCCAAAACATTCTTGGTGTCTAGTGAAATAAATTCCTGCGCTTTCTTTTTCTTTGGTATATCATTTGCTCTGAATGGTGTCGGTATCCCTTAAGTGTGTCACCCTATGGTTCGTGAATAATGTAGACATGATCGAGACCCCTCTCCGATCAAAAATCAGCAGTGGGACCTAGAGATCCGTACTGACTCCCACACATTCAACGATGACTTCTGTGATCGTGTGAACCTTATACGCATGTAACTCAATCCCTTTGTCTCATGATATATTACATATCCGAGATTCGATCATCGGTATCTCCATACCTATTTTGATCTCGTTACCGACATGTACTCTTTTCTCGTTCCCGTGATATAACATTCTAGTGATCAAATCAATTGCTTGCAAGCTAATTAATGTGATATCACCGAGAGGGCCCAGAGTATATCTCTCCGTCATCAGCATGGAAAAATTCCACTCTTGATCCATGAGCCTCAACATAACACCTTCGTAGCACTGAACCCATCTTTATAATCACCCTGTTACGGTGTGACGTTTGATGTTATCAAGATACTCTTCCGGTGTTAGTGATTGACATGATCTCATGGTCTAAGGACTAAAATTACTTCGTATGATGTTATAGAAATATAAACACAATGACCTTGATCGTAATGCTATACTTCGGATGAATGTTCATCACACCATTCCAATAATGTTGTGACCTCGTTAGTAACAACATCCAATGTTCATGATCAGGAAACCTTTGATCATCTTGTTAATCAACGAGCTAGTTTATAAGAGAGGCATAACTAGGAACTTCCTTTTTGTTTATTAAACACACATGTATTAACATTTCCATATTAATACAATTATAGCATGCAAAATAAACATTTATCATAAATAAGGAATATGATAATAACCACTTTATTATTGCCTCTCGGGCATATTCCCTTCAGTCTCCCACTTGCACTAGAGACAATAATCTAGTTTAGAAACTTTGTGTATTGAACACCTACGGATTTCTAGTGTTCCATATACGCAATTGCAAGTGGTTAACATAATCTACGGATCTGACGCTTCAGGTCCGTGTGTATTTACATGTCTTTGCGTCTCCACACATCACTCATTCTCCAATGATATGGCATTGTATAAATTTGGTCTTTTGGTGAGACCTTTAGTTCCTTGGGGTTAAATCATGTCGATACTATTGTCGTACAATATAACTTTAGTGTTAGCCCATTGCAAACCCCACCTTAGTTTGATAACAAACTACTTGACACAAATTTCCTCCTTTGCTGCTACTATAGCAGTCATATACTTAGCCTTTTGTTGTAGTATCCGTCACAATGTCTTAACTTTGGAATTCATCCAAATCCATCATGGAATCTCTTTTCCATAACATTTTGCCACCCATAGTTTAAATTGAGATAAACTTAATTTGTATCTTGTGACAAAACTAGTATCAATGTAACGCTTTACAATGAACTATTTGTAATTGTTTGTCACCTCTACACAAATATATTCTTAGTCCTTCCAAAATATCATAAGAATATCCTCACTATCGTCCAATGATAATTTTATGATTCATTCTGGTATATTCTCATAACACTTAGAGCATAGGACATATCCGGATGTGTACGTATCATGGTATGATTGATCAAAACATCCTTGTGATTTCACTCATCAAGTGTCAAAGCACTTGAATCTTGTTTCACTTATCAAGTGTCGATACACTTGAATCTTGATTCAATTACTTTACATGCGAAAAGAACCGTTTCTTGTCGTTTCTATATTGAACTCCTTCAATATCTCATATATGTACGTTTGGCACAACCATATTAGCGTCACAGTCTATCCACTATAGACATTCATGCTAAATATTCGGGTTTTGCCTAAGTCTTTCATCGAAATGAAATTCTTAACCTTTGTAAATAAAAGATACATCATTTCTAATCAACAATATGTCATCCACATAATGTATTAGAAATGTGTCTCAACGCTCCCACTTAATTTCTTACAAACGGAAGCATCTTCATCGTCTCCTGATGAAAAACTGCTCTAACAGTTTTATCACGGTGAAGATTCCAACTCCGTGATGCTTACTTCAACCATTGAAGTTTGCATGCCCTTTTTAGCATCCTTTGAATTAACAAAACCCTTTGGATCGTGTCATGTACACGTCCTAGGTAACTATTCTTTTAGAAGAACTTTGGTTTGTTTATTCATCTACCATATACCAAATTATATGTAGTGGTTTCTACATTAATCCGTCCAGACTAAATATCACTATGAAAGATCCAATCTTGTCATAGTCAACTCCTTGAACATTGTCGTAAAAAACTTTACGACATGTCGACTATTTCATAGATGTGAAACATCCATGTCTGTTTCTTTATAGATCCAAATACGACCGATAGGTTTTTACACCTTTCCGGAGGGTCTTCCAAGTTCAAAACTTGATTTATCATGTATGAAACTATCACGGATTTTATAACTTCGAGCCTTTTGACGGAGTCAGGGCCCATCATCGCTTCTTTGCATGTAGTCGGTTCATCATTATCAAACAACAATGATTTACTCTCAAATCTTAACATTTTATTTTTTATCCGACCTACTTGGTTCAATATAAACTTAGACCTTAGTGACCACAACCTTTGAGACACGTGAGCCATGAGCATTCTGGCTGCCTCCGGAACATTTTTGGCGCTGCAAAACTCAGCACATTTAGCTAAGGTTCGTTAACCTTATCAAAGTTCTATTGTCCTCCCACTTAACTTTTGCGAAAAATTCCTTTTTCAAGAAACTTCACATTTCAAGCAACAAACCCTTTTGTCCTCGGTGTTATGGAGGAATATCCAATGGTTATTCGAAATAACCTAAAAGACATGCTCATCCGACTTTGGTTGTAAACATCTTACTTATGCTTAGTATACCAAAATTTAAGAAATCAAAATTTGGGTTTTACCCCAAACCATAACTTCCATGGTGTCATTTCAATGGATCAAGATGGAGCTCTTTTCAGTGTAAAAGCGGTAGACTCTAAAGCTTTTAATCTTTTAAAACATAATGGCAGTTCTATAAATAACACCTTTGATCCAACCATATCAAACAAGGTTTTATTACAAATCTCAAACACTCCATACTCCTATGGTGTTTCTGGAGATGTAAATCTAGGTGTTTTGCTAACCTTGCAACTCAAATAAATCCCTTTATGATAAAATCATAATTCATTTATTTTCTTGTTACACTTGTAACTCAAATAAATCCCTTTATGATAAAATCATAAATCATTTATTTTCTTGTTACAATGATTTTCCACTTCATCTTGAAGTCTTTGAAATGTTTTCAAATATTTCATACTTCTTTCTCATTAACTGAATATTCACTCAAATTTCCGGAGAAAGCATATGAAGTTGAAGTCCATCGCTTATGACTACACATAATGGACTACATACGTCGATATGTATAAATTCCAATAATTTAGTCGATCGTTCTTCTTTGGCCTTTGAACGAAGTTTTAATTATCCCGAGGAAAGTCTCACAAGCGTCATTTGATCAAATCAAAGACACCAAAAATCCATGAAAATGGATTTTCTTCATGTTTTCTTTCCAATATAATTTAAACGGTGACGTCACTTCGTAAGTGATCTTCCAATCATTTGTCTTGCGACATTTTAGCATTATCTTTATGGATGTGATTTCTCCAACTAGATTTGTAAATTATCCATCTTATATGGAATATGGTAATTATTTGAACAACCTTTGTTCTCATAATACCTGATTTAAATAACAATTATCAAAACAAATCTTGAAGTCAAGCTTTGATGTCAACGAGAAATACACACAACGGTTTGTTTGTTTTCGATGAACATCATCACATATTCTCTTGCTAGTTACTTAGGCCATTGTGGTTCATGAATTGTGTCATTCCATATGAAATTTCATACCAACCAATTCGGTATCCAATACCCAAGAACCACTTTGTTTAACAAGCAAATAATACAAACATAACATGTATATCATCTATATACCTAAACTGGATATTTCCAGTCTTTTCTTTTCTGCCAAATATATTTTATAGATTCTCTTTCAGCATTTCCTTTTTCCTTTTAAAAGAATATATCAACATCAAAAGTGGCGCCATATACATGACACATAGTTAAAAGCGTGTATATTCAAATAATAATACATTTGGACTTGCACTTTGAAGTAGATCACCATCATCAAATGATCGACATTCTTTCAAAATCCATTCTTTAGTAATATTTTAGTGTAGTAAACACTTTACATACATATTCTATTCATCCTTATCATGACGACTTTCATGATCAAGCTAATGTAGCTTATAAAGACGAATCGTGAGTATAACGTTACTTTCCAAAACCCTTTTGGATGATTAGGATGTCTAGCATCTCCAACCTTTGTAAATTCTCATCCAATATGAGAACATACATTATACTCTATCATATTGCAACTAAAACACTATTTCAGATATCGTTATATCTGTCACACATGATGGTTTCCGAAACAATTCTTTTAGCTCCTAGATAAACTTGATATTAAAACAATCAAGAATCATGGAGGCAAACATGATACTTAAGATACTAACACTGGAATTGTTACTCTCAATATAATACCAATTATTAAATTTCACGGAGTAAACAGAGTTTGCTAAAAGTTTGCAATAGAATTTTAAACTTTAGATTGACACTCAACACAATACGATACCAGTTCGTAAAGTAAATATCCAGAATTCTATAGTTCTGTTATCTCAATTACAACTAAGCATAAGGTGGTGAATGAATGCCAATGACTACAACAAATTATGCAAATTCACTTTGATTCAATTTATGATAAATTGAGTTCTACTAATCCAAATTAGAAATGAACTCCCACTCAAAAACGACATCCCTCGTGTCCTTTTGGTGATTACATGAACCAAATCCACTACACCAAGTCCGATCATCACATGAGTCGGTGTAGCTTCAAAGGCGAGCATCAAATGGGCATCATATCTTGCATATGACTCATGCTTAACCTTTCGGTCCATGTTTCGAGGCCATTTCTGTACATGCTAGGCTCGCCAAGTAAGAACATTAGTATTCACGTCTGTAATTGTCTTACACCCGAAATATGATCGTGGATCCAAGAACACCCGATCATCACGTGATGTCTTGGAGCGACGAAACATAATTTGGTGCATACTTAAGGGAGAACACATTTTTATCTTGATATCTAAATGAGGTATCATATTATTATGCTAATAAAATGCCAAAGTAGCAATATAATATGCAACAAACATCACATGTTAATAAGTGAAATGATATGGTTCTTGCACTTGATCTCCATCATGTGCATCATGGTATGATCACTATCATACCTCTATGTGTAAGGCCAAGGTATATGGAACTTACATTTTATGTGTGTTGTAAGAGTATCGACTTATACTTCTAATTACAACATAACCATATCATGACACTAGCCCAGCAACAACCTAAACTAGACGCCTCTAATTTATCCATTGCAAGTTTTACGTGGCTTAGGGCTTTCAAATATAGAACCGTTCTTACCTACGAACATGAACCATAAAGAGGATAACCAAATTGTTGACAACTCATTGCAAATTATATATTGACTATAGTAGGAGAGACAGACACCTGCTATCCACTTATGCAAAACTAGTTGCATGTCAAGCGTGGAACAGGTCTCATGTGCGAGGACATGTAAAGTTTGTCCGGGCCGCTTTATCCCACTATGCCACCAATATCCAAAGTACAACTAAGAAGCAATAAAATGATGATCATCGCCCACATACTCATATGTGTACTACCTGTGCAAAGCATCTACGCATAGATCCGGCTCTGATACAACTAAAGGGTTCGAAGCATAGAAAACAAAAAATTTCCTACGATGGGAACAAAGCACCAAGATATATCTACTAGATACAAGCAACGGGTGGATATACATCCATAGAATACATACCTCGAAGACCGTATAGAGTTAACAAGGTTGTACTCGTGGATGATGTAGTCGAACGCTTGCCGATCTCAAGATCGTGATGAAGTTCATCTGGTCCAGCCGGTCCAGCACCATCACGTCTAGCACCACAAAGCAGTGGTGCATCCATGAGCACACACGTCCGGGTACCCCGACAACCTCCGTGCCCTCGCTGCAGCGAAGCAGCAGAAGCAACAATCCTTATAGAAAAGGCACCGGGAACATGTATCTCGCTGATCCGAGACCATGGGGAAATTCTAAAGGGGGGAGAGAGATCCTTCGCGAGGAGGTGTGAGTGAGAAGTTAGAGGAGGGGATCCTTATGTAGGGGAGGGGGCAGCCCAAGGGGGAATGGCCCCCCACCTTATCCTCATTCATGTGGGTGGACACTCCACTCACAAAATGGCCCTTCAATTTTCTCCACTAAAAAACTCACTCAAATTCCCATTAAATTTCCACCAAATTTAATGCAAACTCTCTTAAATAAAACTCATTTTATTTATTAAGAATTTTTTTCAATTACTTTAATGACAAACATTCACATATAACCCCTTGCTAGTATTTTATTTCACATGTAGAAACACTTTCTGCAATTTCACCCGAAACAGTTTCGATATCTAGTGAAATAAATTCCTGCGCTTTCTTTTTCTTTCTCTGGTATATCATTTTCTCTGAATGGTGTCGGTATCCCTTAAGTGTGTCACCCTATGGTTCGCGAATAATGTAGATGTGATCGAGACCCTCTCCGATCAATAATCAGAAGCGGGACCTGGAGATCTGTACAGACTCCCACACATTCAACGATGACTTCTGTGATCATGTGAACCTTATACGCATCTAACTCAATCCCTTTGTTTCACGATATATTACATGTCCGAGATTCGATCATCGGTATCTCGATACCTAGTTTGATCTCGTTACTGACATGTACTCTTTTCTCGTTCCCGTGATATAACATTCTAGTGATCAAATCACTTGCTTGCAAGCTAATTAATGTGATATCATCGAGAGGGCCCAGAGTATATCTCTCCATCACCGGGATGGACAAATTCCACTCTTGATCCATGAGCCTCAACATAACACCTTCGTAGCACTGAACCCATCTTTATAATCACCCTGTTACGGTGTGATGTTTGATGTTATCAAGATACTCTTCCGGTGTTAGTGATTGCCACGATCTCATGGTCTAAGGACTAAGATTACTTTGTATGATGTTATAGCAATATAAACACAATGACCTTGATCGTAATGTTATACTTCGGATGAATGTTCATCACACCATTCCAATAATGTTGTGACCTTGTTATTAACAACATCCAATGTCCATGATCAGGAAACCTTTGATCATCTTGTTAATCAACGAGCTAGTTTATAAGAGAGGCATAACTAGGAACTTCCTTTTTGTTTATTAAACACACATGTATTAACTTTTCCGTATTAATACAATTATAGCATGCAAAATAAAAATTTATCATAAATAAAGAATACGATAATAACCACTTTATTATTGCCTCTCGGGCATATTCCCTTCACATTCTCCTAATGATATGATTTTGTTATTAATAACATATAATTTTCATGATTAGGAAACCATAATCATCTATTAATAAACAAGCTAGTATTACAAAGAGGCTTTACTAGGGACTCTTACATGTTTACAAATCACACAAGTATTAATGTTTCCGGTTAATACAATTATAGCATGAATGTAAACATTTATCATAAACAGAAAGATATAATAATAAATACTTTTATTATTGCCTCTTGGGCATATCTCTAACACATAAATGTTTGATCGAGTACTTCAAAGAGGCAGGTTGAGGCGTATGCGTCAAGAGAAAGATTTTTCCATCCGCATTACGGATGATACTCAAATAAGTCATATCCATAAGCTGCGTAGCGTGTGACTAGGTCACGGGGATATCACTTATCAGAATAAGTAAGGTAGCAATTATCTGTAACAAGGTTGAAAATGACATGTTGATGTCGTTGATCAAATCTCGAACAATGCAAGTATCATAAAGATAAAATTAATAGGACACAATGTTGATGGTTCAACGACAAATTTTCATGGAATGCACAGGGGTCATTATGGGCATCTAGGTCCTGCTAATGATCATTGGTCCGAGAAGGGTCTCGATCATGTCTGGAGTGTTCCCGACTCCGTTGGGTAGCATGCTTAAGGGTTTGACAAAGCTCGGAGATCGTTTTGGTATCATAGGATTCACCAAAGAAAAGATAGGGAGAAACCGAAAGGGTTCCGGGAAGGTCCTGAGGATGTCCGGAGTAGGATGGAAGGAGTTCCATAGCCACGAGAACTAAATAATATGTAAATAGATGTTATATATTGATTTAATCATTTATTTATATTAATTTAATAAAATAAAAGGAATTAAAATAGTCAAATTACCTATTGGGCCAAATTCCCTATGGGGAAATGCCCATGAGGGAAAGACCAAAAGGACGGAGGAGGTAGTGGCCGCCTAGGCCTCGAGGCACATGTGTGGGGACCATTGGGGGCCATGGTTAGCCGGCCAGCCCCTCCCCCTCTCCTCTCCTTTGTTTAGTCCCTCATGGCTAGGCCACTGAGGTTTGGGGTTCCCCTTCCCCCTATATAAGAAGAGGCATATGGGACAATTAAATAATTAGAAAATAAATAAAAGCTTCCTAGTTTTGGGAATTGCTTCCAGTTGCTCTCTCACTCACTCACTCACTCACACACTCTCTCTCTCTCTCTCACCGTGGTCCCAAGTAAGAAGTCGTGCTGCGGGGTTTGGATCCAAGAAATTTACTTCTGCAATGTTGGCTAGAGCAGAGAAGCGGGAGTCATCATCAAGCATCGTACGTGTGTGACTCCCTCGGGCGGTGCTGCACTTGTGGCACCTGGAGTTGTCGAATTTGCCGAAGCCGTTGGACTTCAGAACGACCTTGAGGTCAGCATTGGTACGACTACATCACCCACGTTCCCCACAGAACATTAACCACGTTCGGTCTTCAAAGGTATGGACACAAAATACCCTCTCATTACTGCATTTCTAATAGATAGATCCTGACATCAGGGTTGTTTGCGTAGGAAAAAATATTGTTTTATGGTGCTAAACCCCAACATAAAACCATAAGTGATTAGTCAGTGTAACTACATACTAAATCTCCAGAGACATATTCTCCGCCAATTCTAATCATAGTCAAAATTTCTAATAATAATTATCCAATCTTTAGTCATAATTTCTAAGAACAATGATTATCTCTAGATCTATGGCGGGGCGGCACCCAACGTCGCAGGGAGTGGGGGGTTGACATCGTCAATGCAGGCGTCGTCGAGCCAGTCGACATTGATGCGTGGCGGCGGCCTCGTTCTAGACTTGGGGGTGATAGGAGGGGAGCTGGATCTGGAAAGAGAGGAAGCAGTCTTGTGGGGGATTTCTCTATATTAATGGAATGGGGGATTTATGCATGAGGCGGACCATAAAAATAACTGTCTCTACCGTAACAATATATTCAGACACTTCGCATATATTTGGACCCTCCGAATTTTGATGATCCTAAAATTTGGGAATTATTGAGCACCAAAAGGCAAAGGAAGGTGGTTATACATGCTTGCAAGTGTTAAATGATTCCTAAGACTAAAATAGGTTCATGCATTGAAGAAAATATATGACGGAATACAAACCTTTGATCTTACCCTGAAAGTTATGACAACTCCTAGTGTCCATGCGCTTGATGTAGAGAAAAAAGTGCAAGTGTTTAGAAATATACTAATTCAAATGTCTAATCAAGATGAGAGATCATTTGGTTACTTAAATATGAATTTCTCACCAATTTGAACTTTTTTCATGAATTCATTGAAGGAATTCTCCTTGAGCATATATTCAAAACTTTGGATATATTTAGACACTCCAGATTTTGATAATCCTAAAACTTGTGAATTATTCAGAATCAAAAGGCAAGGGAAGTGAATATATTACAAACATAGTTTTTCACAACATGTTGAATACTTCAAACATAGTTCTTCACAACATTAAAGATTATCCTACGTTAAATCTAGCTAGACAAAAGAAGGATGCAATCTTCCTTAGAGGGTTCAGCGAATTCTTGTCACGAACAAGCCAATGCATCATTCCCTTATTTCCATCCTCACAGAAACTAGTGAACCACCTTGAAGTTGGTTCATGTTGCATAAAAGGTTCTAACCATGGGAGAACACTATCTGGTTCAAGTTGCCACAAACGATAGTGTATTGGTCAGTAACTATGTCGTCCATACCATAACTATGAAACAAAGCTGTGTCATTCTTTGGGATGTTGTAACCAAGTTCAAATCTTGATGGCATGGCCTAAAATTATGAAATAATTAAAACACATTAGTAAATACGCAAGTAAAATTCAAACCATGTCCTTAGGTAGAATAAATCACAAAGGTGTTGTTAGATGCATTAAGTGCACTAAGACTTATAACATAGTATTGCATATTAGAGAGATGAAAAAAAATCATCCTTGTCAGGAAGCCGATATCCGCGTATGTCCTTCAGCATCTCAAAAGTAATGGCATATATGTCTTCCATAGTAATTAGATGCATGTATGTGAAAAAACTCCTATAGAAAACACCTCTAATGTGCGGATCCACAAATGGCACCCTAAATCCTGTAAAATTCAATTACCATTAAAAGAAATTTTAGATAATTAATATGAAAGTCAATACATATATTTGATGGAAAAAACACACATACCATAAATTGTCTGGAATCCTATGATGTCATCATTAGGGGTCATCTACTTCCATACTAAACACAGATTGATCATCTCCTTTCCTTTCAACCTCCTTCATCTTCTTCATCATCAGCTTCTATGATTAAGGTAAAGGTCATAACATCATGGATATCAACTTTGTGTTTTTTCAAGAAAGATAACCAGAATGGTCCTCTTATGGATGTAGCTTCTTCCCTTTTCACTAGCAAAACTCAAACCTATGCCCTCCAGGCAAAGATGGTAACCACTTATTGACATATTGGTTGTTTTTCGTTGAAGTGACAAGGAACAGTCTGAGAAAAAACAAATAAATATGTGATGTGGATCATACATATAATAGTAAAAAGAATTTACTACTAACTAAGAAAGTAAAATAATCAAAAAACTACTAACCAAATACATATAACAGTAGAAAAAACAAAAATGCATGTAGTCATGTGTGGCTTATCACATCAAAATAGAGATGCATATATGGCAGAAATAGAACATAATTGATTAATGTTTCTAATTGCTCAAACAAAAAAATTCCACTACTCATAAACTATTTAAATTGTCTTTGGAACACACATGGTACAATAATTTTTCAGTACTCCTAAAATAATTAGGAAACTACTAACCAAATATATATAACAGTAGGAAAATTTTAATACTAACCAAATAAATATGATAATGTTGATCATATATATAACAGTCGGATGATTCACTACAACATACATATAAAATATAAATGCATGTAGCCATGTGTGGCTTATCACATCCAAATAGAGATGCATATATAGCAAAAATAGAAAACAATTGATTGATGCTTTTCTAACTGCTCAAACCAAAAAATCCACTACTCCTATATTTTTAAAATGAGATTTCTATTTTCGTGCCCTTGGTTTCTTAGTTGTACTCACTTTTTCCCAGCCGCTTAACTTTTCCTCACTTTTCACCATCTCCTACAAAACTCTCACACGATCTGAAACTCACAGTCCATCATCTTTGCCGTTATGTGCTCACAAGTGGGCCGTGTTTAGTCGGGTTCCGTAGTGGACCCTCGCCGTTATGTGATGACAAGTGGGGACGCGTTCTGTCGGGTCCCATAGTGGACCCTTGCCGTTACATGCTGACAAGTGGGGCCGTGTTCAATCGGTTTTCATAGTGGACACCTCTCTCCACTTGTCCAAATAAGCATGGGACCCACAACTTATCCACGTGAGCGCCGGACTCACGGCTTACCCAGGTTGGCGTTGTAAGATAGGACCCTGAGCCAGCCCCGCGCCCGCACCCGTGTCGCTGCCTCCCCTTTATTCTTCTTCTTCTCTGCTGATGGTGCCCCTTCTCCGTCGACGACTGCCCTTTGTCGAGCTTCACTTCGGCCTCCCGTTCGTCCTGGCCGCAGTATGGTGTCGTCTTGTTGACCTATATGAAGGATGACAATGGCAACCGTCCGCAGATACGGTTAGATCTCGCACCAAAATGTTCCGATTAGACGGGGACGCTTGATGTGGACAATCAATTGGCGCAACTCGGGAGCTCAATAGGGTGCGCACATGCTGTGGAGAATGCGAACGGCGAGATGTTCCGATGATTTAATTGGTTTATAGAGTTAATGTCTTAGCTGCAATCAAGTGAATCTATGAGGTAAAAGAGTGTCCACAACAACTCTTGAACACTTTCAAATTAAAAAAATTATACAACTCTTAATGTAAAAGAGTGTTTATAATTGACACAGCTCTTGAACACTTTCAAATTAAAAAAATTATACAACTCTTAATGTAAAAGATTGTTTATAATTGACACAACTCTTGAACATTTTCAAATTACAAAAATTATACAACTCTTAATGTAAAAGAGTGTTTATAATTGACACAACTCTTGAACACTTTCAAATTATAAAAATTATACAACTCTTAATGTAAAAGAGTGTTTATAATTGACACAACTCTTAAACACTTTAAAATTTAAAAAATTATACAACTCTTAATTTAAAAGAGTGTTTATAATTTACATAACTCTTGAATGCTTTCAAATCACAATTTTAACATGATAATATTGTCCTAAGAAAATCTTAAGAGTTTACCATTTTTAGAGCGTGAAAAGTGATATCTAAACTAAAATCTTTATGCCTCGTGCATACACGAAAATTATATACCTTTTAACTCTTTGAAATCGCACTTAGGACATGATAATACTATGCTAATAAAATCCTGATCATTTATCATTTTCATGGAGTGAAATATAATGCATAAACTTACATATACGAAAATTATAAACCTTTGAACACTGTGAAATCACACTTAATACGTGATAATGGTGTGCTAACAAAATTTTGAGAGATTATCATTTTCTTTCATAGAGTGGAATGTAATGCATAAACTTGTATATACGAAAATTATACACCTTCGAACACTGTGAAATCACACTAAGGACATGATAATGTTGTGCTAAAAAAATCTTGAGAGATTATCATTTTCATAGAATACAATGCATAAACTTGCATATACAAAAATTATACACCTTTTAACTCTTTGAAATCGCATTTAGGACATGATAATGTTGTGCTAATAAAATCCTGATCATTTACCATTTTCATGGACTGAAATATAATGCATAAACTTGCATATACGAAAATGATACACCTTTGAACAATTTTTCTTCAAATTATATTCAAAATTATTTGTTTATGGAGTTAAAGTAATAGTGGCAAACTCGTTATTTTTGCATGGATAGAGGGGTGTCTCGACATATATAGGGGTTGTCCTGTCCACTAGATCATAGAGGATCAAGGGTTGGTGGGTAAGATCCGCGTGACAACTGCCTCGACCAATCAGAGCATAATAGCCAAGATGACCACATGTGTGAGAGTTTGTGACTAAGAGAGAGAGGGGAAAACCGAGTAGAACTTAAGAACCAAGGGCAAAACTGAGTAAAACTTAAAAACCAATGGAAAAACTGATAAAGGGATTCAAATAGAAAATAGAAAGAGATTTAAAAAATGGAAAAAGCTTCTTTTATACAATAAAATACATCTTGGCATACATCAAACTATTTGCAATTCAAATATACGTCTGTTTGACAATTATTGCCTCATTCAAACAAACTATGTTTTAGTAAGAGGCTTGAGTAGAAAGCCATGAACCTTCATAGATAGTAGGTGATTTGAGAAGTGGTGATTTAGGTTAAAACTTGATTTATATACATTTCTTATGGTGGCAGGTCACATAATAAGACTCCCTGGGTAGATGCCACTATGTTATGATGTTTTTGAATTTGTAATGCATTAAATGACTCAATTAGCTAGCTAAAACCCATCCGTTGACTCTCTGTTGACCAACCATCAAAGGGTAAAAGTGAGTATATTGCACACGACAGTGTTAGTACTAGAGGGCATAAATGAGTACAACCAAACTGCCAGTGTTACACTCAAGGGTATAACTGAGCACAACTAAGTGGCCAGGGTTAGACACAAGGAAAAAACGTGACGCACGGTACACTCTGCACGGGGCGGTACCGGACACGTGTGGCCGTGCACAGTGCAATAGAGTACGGGATTACATGGTGCACGGTGATACAACGAAATGTCTCCTCCCTTCACCTTTATAGAGTCCTCCTCACTCTCACTCGTTGTAACATCCCTAAAATCATGTTCCAAAACTCATGCATATCATCCATGCATCCATCATCATTTAGGGTTTCATCTCAAAATCATTTCAAAAACATGAGCATATGTTGCTCATTATTTGATGTATGAATACTTTAGCCTTTGTGCTACTTGCTATTGAGAAAGGTACTATTATTTATTCAGAAATGTTTTGCGTTCAAACTTAAGTGATTTCAAAAGCTTGAGCAAAGTTTCAAAACAAAGTATGGAATAAAACCAAATTTATGCCTATTATTATAACTCCTAAAGGCTTGGTTTTATTTTATTTTTCAAATGACCCAAGTAGGTTTGAGTGAACAGAAGTGTTTGACACATAGTTGAGTGCAAGGTACTGTCACATCCCAAGATTTTCCAAATCTTGTAATGTGAAAAATAAATGAATAAAATAAAACTTTGTTTGATTTTCAGGGCCAGAAGAAACTTTTTGAATTCAATTGGAACTTCAAACCAAGTTGAATTCAAATAAAATCCTAAAGGGATTTAAAAAAACATTTATTAAAGGAAAATAAAAATATTTAAAAATTACTATTTTGGATCTCTTAAATAAAAGGATTTTAGTTTCCAAATGAAATAGAAGTTTTATTAATAAAGATTAATTTATAGAGCCAAATTAAACCTTGGCCAAGCTTTTGAAATAAAACATGTTGTTTTGATAAAACTAGTAAAGGTTTATTTAATTAAAATAATAAGGATTTAAAATCCAAAATTTTATTAATAAAGGTTTTACTAATTCCAAAACATCAAACTTAGTTATTTGTTTGTTTCAAATAAGTTTTCCAAGTATTTTATATTCTCAAATAAAACCTACTGTTTTGGTTTTGAAAATATTTAGATTTCAAAAGGAGTTTTTAAATAAAACAAATCCTATTTGATTTATTAAAGAAGGTCTATTTATTTAATTAATAATGGACCCTAAAATAAAACTATTATTTTGATTTTGGAATTCTGGTTTATGTTGCTAAACAGAACCAAATCCAAAATTGCAAAGTTTGGAGATTGTTTGAATTGATTTGAACATTGTTTGTTTGTTTGAATTTTCAAAACAGAAATTGGAATTAGAAAAAGAAAAAGATTGCAGAAAGGAAAAAAATAGGATCTGGACCAGCCCAGCCGGCCAAGCCCAGGAAGCCCAACAAACCAGCCCAGCTCCCCTCCCCGGAAGAAAACGGTTCGCACCAACTCCCTGACCCGCAGAACCAATGACTGGTGGACCTCCCCCTCGCCCCTTTCCCACTGACCGACCGACCCCACTTTCCCAGCTCACCCCTCTTCTTCCTCGCGACGACCACGCCGGCCGTTTCTGCCAGTGATTCCGCGCATTAATTCACGAGTAATGGCCGCGTTAATCTCGCCCCTGACCATGCGTACATAAGCACCTCTCCTCCCTCTATCTTTCCCCTCAAACGCCAACCCCTCCTCGCCACCAGGCTGCTCTGAATCGAGCTCGCCCTCCCACTGCTCCGACGAGCTTCCACCTCCAATTCCGGCCGTGTCCTGCCACCCCGTGCCTCCTCGACCTAACTCACACCTTCCCCACCTCCTGACGCATCTGTCCGTGCCCCTCGTTCGACCGTGGGCGTCCCTGAGCGTCGACTCCGACAAAGCTCTGAGCGCCGCCGTCTGTCTCCAACTGCGACGACGTCTTCCAGGTAAACCAGACCGCCCCACGCCGTTTCATTCACCCTCCCTCACTCGCTTCGACCATGCGCAGCTAACCATGTCCTCTGTTTGTCTTCTTGTGACCCGTAGCATCGTCCTCGACCTCGACCGCGTGCAACCGTCGCCAGACCTAACTCCGGCGAGCAATTGCTGCAGTCCCCGAGCGCCCCTTGTCAAGCCAACCACACGTCGAGCATCACCACTCCCTTACGACTTAGGTGAGATTACTCCCTCCCTTTTTCGTTTCCTGCCTCGCCAGCGCCGCCACTATCTGGCCGCTCCGCCGCTCGCCGTTGTCCTAGCGCCGCCAGCTTTTGGCAAGTCAGTAGGAGCCGTTCGATCTAGATCGGGCGAGCAAGATTAGATCACTTAACCGCGAAGGGGTACACGTCCTGTGCGGCACGATCTGATTAGATCCAATGGCTGCAACTACGCGATCCGGCTGAACCGCTACCAGCGAATGACGACGCGACACGTGGCCAGACTTTGGTTAGAACTGATTTTTGAAAACAGATTTGTTTGTGATTTTCAAACCTTTGTAACTTTTGATCCACACGTCCAAAAATTGCAAATTTGATATCATTAGAATCAGTGGAACAAGCCCTAGCCAACCATGACCTTAGTTTAGTAAATAGTATCTGTTAGTTTGCTTGTTTTTGCTGAAACATTTGTATGCTTGTTTAGCTTAGAAAAATGATTCAAAAATGTTTTTAGGGTTAAAACCTGTGCAAAATGGTTTGTTGTGAACTTACTGACCCTAGGAACCAACCCATGGTTTTGAAAATGGATTTGATAAAGTTTAGGATGGATTTTTTGACTTAGCCCATTTCTAGTCAAATAAGAATAATGGTTTAATTATGAAAATGGTTTTGGAGTAAAAACTTTGGGAATTTTTTTTTGGATCAAACCTACTGACCCTAAACACCAATTTTTGAGAAACAACAACTTATTTGGTGAACCACTTAAAGTTGTTGCTTGATAAAAATATTTTCTACCACATGAAATGATGAATGGATTTAAAAATAGTTTTTGGGCAAAAAACCCTTTTGCAAATGACTTTGCCACTTTGGAAAAATGACCACCTTGAGCCTTACCAAATTTAGAAGCCTAGCGGAGACCATCTTTGCAAAATAAAACTATCTTGTGCATGCTCCCATGCATGACATAGAATCCATTGAATTTATGTGTGTGTTATGTTGACTTTGGTTGGGAATGCTAAGTTGATGTTGTATTTGCTTGATTGATTGTAGTGAAGTTAGACAGTGTGAGATTAGCAAGATCAAGGAGTGAACCAACATTCCCTACCAAAAGGCAAGTGACACTATCATTCAAAGTCCTACTATTTTCATTATACTTAGTGGATTTTGAAACATGCATGAAAACAAATTTTATACTTATGCTATGCTAAATCCTAATCGGATACCCTATACATTCCTTAGTGAAAACAATGTAGTGGTTACATGCTTAGCCATGCTATTTTTGAAAAGAGATACATGTTGAGATTTTATGAAGTTGAGAAAAGGACTTGTGATTTTATATAATAAAACAAGGACTCAATGAACCACCTGGGTGGCCAAGGATACTTTGAGTTTTGGAGAAGGTGGCAACAAAAGGAACCATGTCTATGGCAACCTCTTTGTGTTGTGCTCCAAAAGAAACCACCCAGGAAACTTAGAGATTGAACATGTTTCTCCAATTGTGGCTTTCGTGTGCAACCACATGCTATTATGGCTCTGGCTTAGTCAACTACATTGGGAAGACCCATGCATTGTCTTAAGTTAACTGGACATGGGGACCTGGAATCCTACATGGGTGCTGAAGACAAGCTAGCAATGGTGTATGGGAGGACCCTTTGGAAAGACTTTGTCACATTCTCAATCTGCCAGTACTCCATCTTGGTGAGCACTAATCCAGTGGCCACTGGTGGCAAAAGGATGGGATTGTGACATGTGGGTAAAGTGTACTCCTTCTGCAGAAGATAATAAAATCTAAGTACTTAGCCGTGTCCCCGGTTATGGACAATACTGAGCAACTAAAGTTTGAACTATGGGAGATCTCGACATTCCAATTTCTAAAACTAAAACTTGATGCACTTGGGGGTACCAAGGAGCTCAAGAGATTTGATAAAACTTGATGCACTTGGGGTTACCAAGGAGCTCAAGAGATTTGGTTAAAACTTGATGTACTTGGGGTTACCAAGGAACTCAAGATAATTTGTTGAAGACTTGAACACTTGGGGTTACCATGTAGTTAAAGGAGATTTGATAACAACTTAAACACTTGGACTTTACCAAGAAGATTTTCAAAGATTTGACAAAGGACCAAAACCATTTTGCAAAGACAGGATAAAATATTGCTTTATGCAAATAAGCCTAAAACTCTACTTAGCCAAATATGCATGTAATGATAGGATCCACTTATATTCTACATAGTAGTGAAACTTGCCAATACAATTCAAATGTATTGACCCTTGTGGCTGTAACTTGTAATGTTGCAGGTTTGATTGATTTTAGTGAAGATTGATTGATTAGGATTATAAAGCCTACAACCAGCATTTGCCTGTGGCACTTTGAAGATGAAGGACTCCATGCCTATAGTTATTCCGCTGCAATGTATTGTAATGGCCAAATGAGCTATGTAAAGGTGTAATAAAATTATGTTATTCCTGGTTATAAAGTTATATTATGACCTTTGTTTCCTGATATTACATCTAAACTATGGATGCTAGCTATTGATCCAGGGACTAGCATTGCAATCACAGGGATCCTTTCCTTTACAAAGGAGGGATCTTACAGATGGTATCAGAGCTTTGTGTTGCCTGTAGGATTTGTAAACCTAGGATTGGACAAAAACCCTTAGAAAATAGGAGTTGTATTTGTTCCAAAACTTATTTACAAACAAACTTGTAAACTCTTTCCTCAACCATTTTGGTTTTTAATACTACCTCTCATCTATTTCAAACTTGATGGAAAAACCTACCCCATGTCCCAAGACTACACCATGTGCAAAGGACTTCCTCAACACTTTCAACTCTAATGACTTCAACTTCTTCAACTCTAATGACTTCAACATCTTCAGCATGTTCACCAAGGACTTCCAACTTGGATACCACTAAGGACTACAAGTGAAACAAGGAAATCTTGCTCAAGACCTAGAGACTGAGGGAATGCAAAAGTTAGAAGGAGTTCACTTCACTAGAAGTCAAGGTAACCAAGGAGTTTTTCCCAAAGAAACCATGATCTCATATAAAGAAGAATCAACCAAAGAAGAAGAGAAAGATCACAAGTAAACCCTATAGATGGACCACCATATTTTAGTTAAGTCAAACACACCAACTCATGTGGTGTAACAAAAATATTTTGTTGCCTAAGTGTGTGCTTGAACTTGTTGTTGAGTGAAATGTTTGGTTTGTGATTGCATGCACATTGCTTGTGTGAATTGTGATGTGTGTGATTAGGATTGATTCCTTCTAAATATCTTGCCTATTCTAATCTTCTTTCAACCCAAAACAGATGACTACTCCAAGAGACTCCAACCTCAAGGTTGATGACACCAACACCAACCAAGAGGACAGCATGAAAGAGCTCATAGCAACCCAACACCAGTTGAATCAAATGACATCACAGTTCATAGCCAACACTAGTAATAAAGATCCAGCCCTGCAAAGGTTTTTGGAAGATCAAACCCAACTGATGCTTAAGGTGACTGATCAGATGATTAAAATGGAAGAAAACTATTCCAAGAAAATTTATGACAACAAGGATGACAAAAATGTTATTCTAGATGGAGCCCCAGCTTGCATTATTTGTGGAGACAAGGATCATACTTCCAGGGAGCATGGAGATCAATGCCCCAACTGTGAGGAGAAACATCCTGTTGGACAATGTCCCACCTCTCAAGCTACTTGCTACCTATGTGAAGGAAATAACCATGTCCCTATCCAATGCCCCATCTACTCCATTGTGGAACAAAGGAAACAAGAAGGATCCAAGTCTACCAAGAAAGTTGATGACAAAGGAAAAGGACCACTTATACCCCCAAACAAGACAACCCAGTTCAAAGGATCAAATAAACCCAAGAAGCAAAAGAAGGACAAAAGCCATGTGAAATGTCATAAATGTAAGGAAATGGGACACTATTCCGGTGAATGCCCAGAGAACCCAAAGAATAAGGAGATTGGCCAAGTAGTGTGCAACAACTGCAAAGAGCTAGGCCATTATGTAGCAACTTGTCCACAAGAGCCACGTAAAGAACTCAAAGATATCCACTGTTTCAACTGCAAGAACCCATGACATTATGCAAGCAACTGTCGAGAAAAGATGAAGAACAAGTTGAACAAGCCTATGGAGAAACTCAACCTTGGCCCATGAGTCAAGCATGGAAACTAAGGACACAATGCAAATGTTTGCTCAAAGAAGTTCCCCAGGATCCCAAGAAGGACAATATGTAATTTTTGTTTGAAAATTTTTAAGGGTGGTAGTACCCTAGTTGTTTTGAGCCTACTTGTAACCCTAGCCTTCCCAAATCTCGGGACGAGATTTATTTTAAGGGTGGTAGCCTGTCACATCCCAAGATTTTCCAAATCTTGTAATGTGAAAAATAAATGAATAAAATAAAACTTTGTTTGATTTTCAGGGCCAGAAGAAACTTTTTGAATTCAATTGGAACTTCAAACCAAGTTGAATTCAAATAAAATCCTAAAGGGATTAAAAAAACATTTATTAAAGGAAAATAAAAATATTTAAAAATTACTATTTTGTATCTCTTAAATAAAAGGATTTTAGTTTCCAAATGAAATAGAAGTTTTATTAATAAAGATTAATTTATAGAGCCAAATTAAACCTTGGCCAAGCTTTTGAAATAAAACATGTTGTTTTGATAAAACTAGTAAAGGTTTATTTAATTAAAATAATAAGGATTTAAAATCCAAAATTTTATTAATAAAGGTTTTACTAATTCCAAAACATCAAAACTTATTTATTTGTTTGTTTCAAATAAGTTTTCCAAGTATTTTATATTCTCAAATAAAACCTACTGTTTTGGTTTTGAAAATATTTAGATTTCAAAAGGAGTTTTTAAATAAAACAAATCCTATTTGATTTATTAAACAAGGTCTATTTATTTAATTAATAATGGACCCTAAAATAAAACTATTATTTTGATTTTGGAATTCTGGTTTATGTTGCTAAACAGAACCAAATCCAAAATTGCAAAGTTTGGAGATTGTTTGAATTGATTTGAACATTGTTTGTTTGTTTGAATTTTCAAAACAGAAATTGGAATTAGAAAAAGAAAAAGATTGCAGAAAGGAAAAAAATAGGATCTGGACCAGCCCAGCCGGCCAAGCCCAGGAAGCCCAACAAACCAGCCCAGCTCCCCTCCCCGGAAGAAAACGGTTCGCACCAACTCCCTGACCCGCAGAACCAATGACTGGTGGACCTCCCCCTCGCTCCTTTCCCACTGACCGACCGACCCCACTTTCCTAGCTCACCCCTCTTCTTCCTCGCGACGACCACGCCGGCCGTTTCTGCCAGTGATTCCGCGCATTAATTCACGAGTAATGGCCGCGTTAATCTCGCCCCTGACCATGCATACATAAGCACCTCTCCTCCCTCTGTCTTTCCCCTCAAAAGCCAACCCCACCTCGCCACCAGGCTGCTCTGAATCGAGCTCGCCCTCCCACTGCTTCGACGAGCTTCCACCTCCAATTCCGGCCGTGTCCTACCACCCCGTGCCTCCTCGACCTAACTCACACCTTCCCCACCTCCTGACGCATCTGTCCGTGCCCCTCGTTCGACCACGGGCGTCCCTGAGCGTCGACTCCGACAAAGCTCTAAGCGCTGCCGTCTGTCTCCAACTGCGACGACGTCTTCCAGGTAAACCAGACCGCCCCACACCGTTTCATTCACCCTCCCTCACTCGCCTCGACCATGCGCAGCTAACCATGTCCTCTGTTTGTCTTCTTGTGACCCGTAGCATCGTCCTCGACCTCGACCGCGTGCAACCGTCGCCAGACCTAACTCCGACGAGCAATTGCTGCAGTCCTCGAGTGCCCCTTGTCAAGCCAACCACACGTCGAGCATCACCACTCCCTTGCGACTTTGGTGAGATTACTCCCTCCCTTTTTCGCTTCCTGCCTCGCCAGCGCCGCCACTATCTGGCCGCTCTGCCACTCGCCGTTGTCCTAGCGCCGCCAGCTTTTGGCAAGTCAGTAGGAGCCGTTCGATCTAGATCGGGCGAGCAAGATTAGATCACTTAACCGCGAAGGGGTACGCGTCCTGTGCCGCACGATCTGATTAGATCCAATGGCTGCAACTACGCGATCCGGCCGAACCGGTACCAGCGAATGACGACGCGACACGTGGCCAGACTTTGGTTAGAACTGATTTTTGAAAACAGATTTGTTTGTGATTTTCAAACCTTTGTAACTTTTGATCCACACGTCCAAAAATTGCAAATTTGATATCATTAGAATCAGTGGAACAAGCCCTAGCCAACCATGACCTTAGTTTAGTAAATAGTATCTGTTAGTTTGCTTGTTTTTGCTGAAACATTTGTATGCTTGTTTAGCTTAGAAAAATGATTCAAAAATGTTTTTAGGGTTAAAACCTGTGCAAAATGGTTTGTTGTGAACTTACTGACCCTAGGAACCAACCCATGGTTTTGAAAATGGATTTGATAAAGTTTAGGATGTATTTTTTGACTTAGCCCATTTCTAGTCAAATAAGAATAATGGTTTAATAATGAAAATGGTTTTGGAGTAAAAACTTTGGGAATTTTTTTTGGATCAAACCTACTGACCCTAAACACCAATTTTTGAGAAACAACAACTTATTTGGTGAACCACTTAAAGTTGTTGCTTGATAAAAATATTTTCTACCACATGAAATGATGAATGGATTTAAAAATAGTTTTTGGGCAAAAAACCATTTTGCAAATGACTTTGCCACTTTGGAAAAATGACCACCTTGAGCCTTACCAAATTTAGAAGCCTAGTGGAGACCATATTTGCAAAATAAAACTATCTTGTGCATGCTCCCATGCATGACATAGAATTCATTGAATTTATGTGTGTGTTATGTTGACTTTGGTTGGGAATGCTAAGTTGATGTTGTATTTGCTTGATTGATTGTAGTGAAGTTAGAAAGTGTGAGACTAGCAAGATCAAGGAGTGAACCAACATTCCCTACCAAAAGGCAAGTGACACTATCATTCAAAGTCCTACTATTTTCATTATACTTAGTGGATTTTGAAACATGCATGAAAACAAATTTTATACTTATGCTATGCTAAATCCTAATAGGATACCCTATACATTCCTTAGTGAAAACAATGTAGTGGTTACATGCTTAGCCATGCTATTTTTGAAAAGAGATACATGTTGAGATTTTATGAAGTTGAGAAAAGGACTTGTGATTTTATATAATAAAACAAGGACTCAATGAACCACCTGGGTGGCCAAGGATACTTTGAGTTTTGGAGAAGGTGGCAACAAAAGGAACCATGTCTATGGCAACCTCTTTGTGTTGTGCTCCAAAAGAAACAACCCAGGAAACTTAGAGATTGAACATGTTTCTCCAATTGTGGCTTTCATGTGCAACCACATGCTATTATGGCTCTGGCTTAGTCAACTACATTGGGAAGACCCATGCATTGTCTTCAGTTAACTGGACAGACCTGGAATCCTACATGGGTGCTGAAGACAAGCTAGCAATGGTGTATGGGAGGACCCT
This sequence comes from Avena sativa, assembly GCA_916181665.1. Taxonomy (NCBI): domain Eukaryota; kingdom Viridiplantae; phylum Streptophyta; class Magnoliopsida; order Poales; family Poaceae; genus Avena; species Avena sativa. The sequence goes on from OV702293.1 coordinate 424,521,222, forward strand.
TTGGAAAGACTTCGTCACATTCTCAATCTGCCAGTACTCCATCTTGGTGAGCACTAATCCAGTGGCCACTGGTGGAAAAAGGATGGGATTGTGACATGTGGGTAAAGTGTACTCCTTCTGCAGAAGATAATAAAATCTAAGTACTTAGCCGTGTCCCCGGTTATGGACAATACTGAGCAACTAAAGTTTGAACTATGGGAGATCTCGACATTCCAATTTCTAAAACTAAAACTTGATGCACTTGGGGGTACCAAGGAGCTCAAGAGATTTGATAAAACTTGATGCACTTGGGGTTACCAAGGAGCTCAAGAGATTTGGTTAAAACTTGATGTACTTGGGGTTACCAAGGAACTCAAGATAATTTGTTGAAGACTTGAACACTTGGGGTTACCATGTAGTTAAAGGAGATTTGATAACAACTTAAACACTTGGACTTTACCAAGAAGATTTTCAAAGATTTGACAAAGGACCAAAACCATTTTGCAAAGATAGGATAAAATATTGCTTTATGCAAATAATCCTAAAACTCTACTTAGCCAAATATGCATGTAATGATAGGATCCACTTATATTCTACATAGTAGTGAAACTTGCCAATACAATTCAAATGTATTGACCCTTGTGGCTGTAACTTGTAATGTTGCAGGTTTGATTGATTTTAGTGAAGATTGATTGATTAGGATTATAAAGCCTACAACCAGCATTTTCCTATGGCACTTTGAAGATGAAGGACTCCATGCCTATAGTTATTCCGCTGCAATGTATTGTAATGGCCAAATGAGCTATGTAAAGGTGTAATAAAATTATGTTATTCCTGGTTATAAAGTTATATTATGACCTTTGTTTCCTGATATTACATCTAAACTGTGGATGCTAGCTATTGATCCAGGGACTAGCATTGCAATCACAGGGATCCTTTCCTTTACAAAGGAGGGATCTTACAGGTACACTGTACAAAAGGCTAGAGAAGGTTTGAATTCAAACTTATTTGAAATAGAGTTTGAAAACCATTTCTAGAAAATCAAACAGAAAAAGAAAAGGAGTAAAGAGGAAAAAAAATAAGCAAACAGCCAATCTGGCCAACCCAGCCCAACTCGGCCCAGCTAGCCCAGCAGTCCCTTCCCGCGAAACGTTTTCTTTCACTCGCCCCCGCACCCACTAGCTCGCTGACAGGCAGGACCCACTCCCTCTCCTCCTCTCTCGCTGACAGTCACGGCCCACACGACCATCGTCGTCTCCACCCCCGCGACTGGTTCATCCCCAAAATTACGCCGGGTGTTTCCTGTTTGAATTCGCAGCTTCAATTCGCATTAATGCTCGAGTAAATCTCGCCCGCATCCTTGCTACTAAAACCCCCTCTGCCCCCTCTCCATTCTCCCCCAAACCCCAAGCACAGAGCGCCCCCAGGCTGCGAGAATCCCTCACTGCGACCTCGCTGCTCCGACGAACCGCAGCCACAATTCCGGCCAACCCCGACCACCCCTCTGCTTCTGGTTCACACGAGCAGGCTCCACTTCACCTTGCGCATCTCCCAGTACCACTAGCTCGCCCGCGCGTGACCCAGAACATCGGCAACGCAAGCGACTGAGCGCCACCGTCTTCGGCTTCAACTCCGACGATCTCCAGTGGTAATCTCCGACCGCCCCTTTTCCTCTCGTTGACACCCACGTGACTAGTGTCGTCTTGCGCATCTGACCCACCGCTCCTTTTACCTTGGCATGATCTGCACCCTCGCCAACGTCGACGAACAGAAGCATCCGTCGCCAGGGACTACTCCGACGAGCAATCAGCGACGACTCCGAGCGCCCCTTCGCCAACCGAGCACACGTTGAGCATTTCCTCGTCGCGGCGATTCCGGTGAGCCTCGTCCCACCTCACCGCGCGATCTAGTTCGCCGGCTCCGCCACTGACTGAGTGCGCCGCCGCCTGTCGCCGCCGCTAGCGCCGCCACTTGTTGGTCTATTGCTTAGGGTCGTTCGATTTAGATCCAGTGGACGCGATAGATCCTAGCCGAAGGGGTATGGATAGATCTGAGCCGTGCAGCGATAGATAGATCCAACGGTGCGGAAGGGTGATCCGGAGCAAATCGGTACGCGCCAGTAAAATCGTGACGCGTGGCTAGGGTTAGATTCAAAATTAGAATTCAAATCAGATTTAGATCCAATTTTCAAATGGCTATAACTTTTGATTTCCACGTTAGATGTTTGTAAATTTTATACCGTTGGAATCAGTGAGTCAAGCCCTTTCTGAATCTACAATGTGTTTAACAAAAAGTTTCTGTTAAAATGACTTTTTATGCAGAAACTTATTTAGGACTATTTTGAGTATAGATTTGGTTTAGTAAATTGTTTTGGTGCTAAATAAGTTTGGTTAGTAAGATTTTAGGCTTGATTATGTTTCTGTATCATGCACTTGCTTGGTGGAGTTTTCAAAAATCATCACTTAGTAATTTCTTGCATGCATGCATTCATATTTTTGTTTGGTATATGAATTGTGTGTAACTTTGTGTTGCAAATTTTGTGTAGATTTTGCTAGTGACTGTGATTGTGAAGAGTGCTACTCTCCCCATTACCAAGGCAAGTGATACTTCATGATATTTTCATCCCTTTATTTTTGAATAAGCATTAGAGTTATTTTTGCTAAGTCTTGCATGTTACTTTTTGCCAAATGCTATGTTGGGAAATCCTAAGTAGTTGTAGAATTGTAGAATTGCTAGGGAATTTCCTAAGTTAAGTTACTATGCCATGCTTAGCCTAGATAGTAGTAAACAAGGGTTGGTAAAAGTATGTACATGCTATGCTGAAAATAATTCTAAGTCTTTTGGACTTATGCTTTTCTTAATAAAAACAACTAAGTCAATGAACCTCCTGGGTGGAAAGGGACTTGAATGGTGGTTTTTGGTTGAGTGGTTACACAAGGACATGGATATGGCTTGCGTATCTCACTTGTGGTATGCCACCCAGGCACAAAGGGATTTGGAGGCCAAGTGTTGAGAAGCTTATAGTGCAACCACTTGGCAATATGGGCTCTGCCATGATCATATAGGTTGCTAGAACTTAGTCACTTGGACAGTTGGTGGTAGTGGGAATGATAGGTTGGAGCGTGTCCATTTGACTAAGGAAAGGCTTCTGAAAGGTCCTGTCTTGGGAAACCAAGTCTGGTGGGGAAAGTGCACAACCTCTGCAGATGGAAAATCTAAGTACTTAGCCAAGTCCATGGCAATGGACAACTTGAGCATCAAGACATGGAAGCTACAAGAATCTCATCACTCCAACTTCTAAGTAAAACTTGTGGGTGAACAAGGGTAAAGGACCCCAATGTCTATTGGAGGTTTCTTGGGAAGTTTTTGACAAAGAAAAACTTAGTGATTTCAACTAATAGGAAAAACCTATTATGAGCAAAGCAAGCCAAGCTACACTTAGCCAAAATGCATATAGTAAAATAGTCCACTTAAAATTTACTAAGGTATCACTTGCCAATACTATTCCAAAGTATTGACCCACTGTTGCTGTAACTTGTGATGTTGCAGGTTACTCCGATGATGATTAGGAGTCATGAGTCTACACTCAAAATGCTTGCCTGTGGCACATGAAGATGAAGACTTATGTTTATTTACTTATTCCAAAAACTCTTGTATTAGGCCTATGGCCCTGAGATGTAAAAGACTATGGTTTATCTCTGGAATGAATGTAATAAATGACCTTTGTATCTGTGTACTTCATCTTAAACTGTGGATGCTAGCAATGATCCAGGGACTAGCATTGCAATCACAGGGATCCTTTTCCTTTACAAAGGAGGGATCTTACAGATGGTATCAGAGCACTGTGTTGCCTGTAGGATTATGACCCTAGGATTGGAAACCACTAAGGAAAAAAAAATTCAACTACTTCTACACTTGTCTATTCTTCTCGTAAACTTTTCTAATCTTCTCATTCTCATCTCTATTTGTAGATGAACTCCATCAACGAAGCCGTGAAGAAAGGACCACTCATGACCATGACCTTGGAGTGTGAGACTGAGTTTCCCAAGATTCTCAAGGACCTCATGGTGGCAATGGAAATACATGGTGCAGCTGTGTATAAAGGCTTTCCAGTGATGGATGAAGGAGTTGAATATTGGTGGGTGCAACTTCACTTGTACAAAAGCAAGGAAGACAACCACAAAGAAAGGGGATTCTGCATGTACACCAACACTATGGTGCACACCACATTCTTTGAGTCAGCAAGATAAGCAGCTTGGAGGACTATCAAAGAACTTAGTGCTAGAGTCAAGTGCAGAATGCTCAACCTCCAAAAAGACTTAGAGAAAGAGAAGGAACATACCCAAGAGTTGGAAGCCACCAACCAAACCTTAAGGGGAGATATTATAGACTTAGTGATGGAATCATGTGAACAAGATAGGCTGATTGCCTCTAGGAACATTGTGTTAGCCAACAGATCCAGTGAGATAGGATTGTAAACGCACTTCGTTAGTTGGACCACCACCTATCACCTTATTTTCCAAAAAGATACCTTAAATAAGTTTGGACCTTGGTTGATGTAATGGATTCATGTATGCATGACTTGTGTGATTTTGTGTTCCAAGGATATGTATGAATGTTTGTCTTGTTTTATCTTAAATTGTGTTGTCCTAACTTTTCTATCTTATAAATAGATGCCTATTACCATCAGCACTGTTGAGGAGTTCCAGGTTACCCGTTTTGGTCCTCGTATCGTTGAGCTTACCACTTTGCTCAATCTCCCTCTTCCCACCATCATGGTGCATCCACTCACCAAGTTCGAGAGGAAGGACCTCTGGGGCTTCAAGGTGAACCAGCCCGGACGCCAGACAGAGCCTACTACGGAGGCCATCGTCTTCAAGCTTATGCACGATGAAAGGGAGAGAGGCATGGAGGTAGTCATGCAGGACCTGATAGGACGTCTGCTAGGCCGTCACTCCCGACAGGTTAGAGGCACCCACTTCCACGTCTTCGGAAGACGTGATGATGACGGAGAGTCCATCGACTTCGAGGACGACTCAAGGGACGCAACAGAGCCGATACGTCTCTATCTCCAGGACTTAGAGTCTCTCATTAGTCACGTGGACACAGACAGGACCAATGTCATGCTCAGTAATGACGAGCTCCAGGTGCAGCTTCGCGAGAAGGACAAGCTTTTCGCACAGCAGGACGAGATAGTCAAGGAAATGGAGGCGAAGTTCGAGACCCAGGACCAGAAGTTCAAGAGTCAGGAGAAACGCGTCCAGGATAGGAACAAGAAGATCCGGGACATGACTGAAGAACTGAAGTCCAAGGATTTCGAGCTAGAGCAGCAGCAGATGGTGATTGAGAGGCTTCGCTCCCAGAAGAGGGCTCTCAAGACCAAGATTGAGTCCTTAACCACTACCATTGAGGAGAACAAGACCGCAATGGAGAATGCAGGTCTTACCTTTGTCGAGGAGGAGATTGACGCTGATGAGTAGACTTGACTACTCGTTTACCTTTTATTATCATACTTGTTATTTGTGAACTTGTTATTGGACCATCCGACATGTGGATGGCTTGCCACTTGTGTGTTTTACTTTGAGAATTTGTTATCTTGTTGTTGAACTTTTATCTTTGTGTTGCATGCTATGTGTTTGCTTATGTGATGTAATGTGCATAAACATCTATGGGTATCTCATTCTTATCTCTATTTGAACCAACCACAGATGCCTCCCCGTCGCGCAAACCCCAACCCCAACAACATCACTCCAGAAATGCAACAAATGATGAATGCGCAAACACAGCTTATGCAGATGATGACAACATTCATCCAAAACCAGAATAACAACAACAACAACAACCCCAATAATAACAACAATAACAACAACAACAACAACCCTCCGGGTTTTGATATGCTCACCAGATTTCTGCGTTTGAGGCCAGCTAAGTTCTCGGGGACGACTGATCCCATGGTGGCCAATGATTGGCTACGTTCTGTAAACAAGGACTTAGTGACCATGGGCTGCACGGACGCTGAAAAGGTCAGATTTGCAACACATCTGCTGGAAGGGCCAGCCGCCACATGGTGGGACAACTTCCAAATCACCACTCCTATAGATGAGGTGACTTGGGCCATCTTTGAAGATGGTTTTCGCACTGCTCATATCTCATCAGGAATGATGAGCCTGAAAAAGAAGGAGTTTCACAACCTGAAGCAGCGCCACCGCAGCGTGGCTGAATAAATAGAAGAGTTCAACAATCTAGTGCGTTATGCACCGGATGAGGTTGACACAGATGCCAAAAGAAAGGAAAAGTTTCTGGAAGGCTTGAATGATGAGCTGAATCTGCAGCTGGCTGTGGCATATGTTCCCACTTATCAGTCGCTCAGTGACAAGGCTGCTATATTGGAGAACAAAATGAAGCAAGTCGAGAGTAGGAAGAGGAAACACTCCGACAAGCATAGCTCGGGATCGTCTCACAAACGATCTCACTATGATGAAAGTGGCAGCTCAGGATCCCATAAGCATGGGAAATTCAACAAGCACCACAACCACAACCGTCATGACAACAAGAATCACCGCAGTCATGACAATGACAAGTACAAGAACCACAAGAGTGGACACAAGAGCCACCACAGTGGGAATGGTAGTGGAAGTGGAAGTCAGCCTACTAAAAGAGACATCAGTCAGGTTGAATGCTTCAAATGCAAGAAGATGGGACACTATGCAAATGAGTGCCCCGAAAAGAAAGTTGAAGGACCTGTCAAGCCCAATCCTTTCCAGAAAGGTCAGGTGAACCACATTAATGTGGAGGAGGTTTATGAGGAGCCTGACGCTGTTGCTGGTAAGTTCAGACTCAATTCCATTCTAGCATTTGTACTCTTTGATACTGGTGCATCTCATTCATTCATATCAAAAGCATTTGTGGATAGAAATGGGTTTGCATCTGAAAACATTGGGTGTCCAATAAAAGTTAGTTCTCCGGGTGGAGATATGATAGTAAGTCTTGGATGCCGGGATCTTGTCATAGAGTTTGGAAAGCATAAGTTTCCAGTGAGCCTGATAATCCTAGATTCCCAAGGATTGGATGTAATTTTAGGAATGGATTGGATGGCTAAGTATGAAGGAGTGCTAGATTGTGCTAATCGTACTGTTGCACTCACAACCCCAGAAAGAAAAAGAATAAAATTCAGGTCAAACTTTGAATCCAAAGGAAGTAAGCTTAACTCTCTTAAGGGGGTTAGCATGGACAGTGTGCCAATTGTGTGTGAGTATCCGGATGTATTCCCGGAAGAATTGCCAGGAATGCCACCAGATAGAGATGTGGAGTTTCTGATAGATTTGGTACCAGGTTCTGGACCAATAGCAAAGAGACCATACAAAATGTCAGTTGATGAACTGAAAGAGCTCAAGAAGCAACTAGGAGAACAGTTGCAGAAAGGATTTATTCAACCAAGTTCTTCATCTTGGGGAGCCCCAGTATTGTTCGTGGAGAAGAAAGATATAAGCCAAAGGTTATGCATAGATTACCGTTCGCTCAACGAGGTAACTATCAAGAAGAAATATCCTTTGCCTAGAATCAATGACTTGTTTGATCAGCTAGAGGGAGCATGTGTGTTCTCGAAGATTGATCTCCGGTCAGGCTATTTTCAACTCAAGATAAGAGAGCAAGACATACCTAAAACATCATTCACCACAAGGTATGGATTGTATGAGTATACCGTAATGCCTTTTGGCTTAACCAATGCTCCAGCCTACTTCATGAATATGATGAACAAAGTGTTCATGGAATTCCTTGACAAGTTTGTTGTCGTTTTCATCGATGACATCTTAGTCTACTCCAAGAGCAAAGAAGAGCATGAGGGACACTTGCGTTTGATACTTGAGAAGTTGAGAGAGCATAAGCTTTATGCCAAATTCAGCAAGTGTGAGTTCTGGTTAGAAGAAGTTGGTTTTCTTGGTCATGTTATGACAAAGGATGGTGTAGCAGTTGATCCTGCTAAGGTTTCAGCTATGACGGAATGGGAATCTCCCAAAAATGTAAAAGAACTTCGCAGTTTCCTTGGCTTAGCAGGTTACTACAGAAGATTTATTGAGAATTTCTCTAAAGTAGCTAAGCCCATGACTGAATTGTTAAAGAAGGACAAGAAGTTTGCTTGGTCTAAAGGTTGTGAAGTCAGCTTTCAGGAATTGAAGAAGAGACTTGTAACAACACCAGTTCTATGTCTGCCAGATTTGGAAAAGGATTTCCAAGTATATTGTGATGCGTCTCATCAAGGTTTGGGTGCCGTGCTTATGCAAGACGGTAAAGTTGTGGCCTATGCCTCGAGACAACTCAAAACTCATGAGGTGAACTATCCTACTCATGATTTGGAGTTAGCCTCTGTCGTCCATGCACTCAAAACATGGAGGCATTACCTTTTGGGAAAACATTGTGAAGTGTTCACGGATCACAAGAGTTTGAAGTATATCTTCACCCAGAAGGAAATCAATATGAGACAAAGAAGATGGTTAGAGCTTATCAAGGACTATGACTTAAGTTTGCAATACCACCCCGGTAAAGCAAATGTTGTAGCAGATGCTCTAAGTCATAAGGTATTTGTGAATGGCCTTACCAAAGGAGAAGTGCAGGACGATCTGTGTACTCAATTCAAAGAACTCAGATTGGAGATTGTGCCAGAAGGACATCTCATGTCTTTAGATGTTCAACCCACTTTGTTGGACAAGATTCAAGAAGCTCAAAAAACTGATAAGGAAATTGAAGAGATTAAGGAAAAGTTTAGCCAAGGGAAAGCTAAAAATTTCCATATAGACGAACAAGGTACTTTATGGCACGGGAAACGTATTTGTGTTCCGCAAGATCCGGAGATGCGGAAACTGATTCTGCAAGAAGCCCACAACTCTCCGTATTCTATTCACCCAGGAAACACTAAAATGTACATGGACATGAAGGAAAGATTTTGGTGGAACAATCTCAAGAGAGACATCGCCGAACATATTGCTTTGTGTGATGTGTGTAGTAGAGTAAAAGCGGAGCATCAGAAACCAGCAGGTTTGCTTCAACCACTACATATTCCTGATTGGAAATGGGACAAATTGGTATGGATTTCATTACCGGATTACCAAGGACCAGATCAGGATATGATTCCATATGGGTAGTAGTGGATCGCTTAACTAAAGTGGCTCATTTTATACCCGTGAAGACAACTTATACAAGTGCCAAGTTAGCCAAAATCTACATGAGTAGAATTGTATGCCTTCACGGTGTGCCTAAGAGTATTGTGTCCGATAGGGGAACCCTATTCACTTCCCATTTTTGGAGACAGCTACATGAGTCATTGGGAACGAGGTTGGAATTCAGAACTGCTTTTCATCCTCAAACCGATGGACAAACAGAAAGGACTAATCAAATTCTGGAAGACATGTTGAGGGCATGTGCCCTAGATTATGGAGCAAGTTGGGATGAAAGTCTGCCTTACGCAGAATTTTCTTATAACAACAGCTATCAAGCCAGCATTGAGATGGCACCGTTTGAGTTTCTCTACGGAAGAAAATGTACCACCCCATTGTTATGGAATGGTGTGGGAGAAAGAAGTTTATTTGGGCTAGATCTTATCAAAGAAGCCGAAGAGAAGGTCAAATTGGTTAAGGACAGGTTGAAGATAGCACAATCCCGACAGAAAAGCTACGCAGATCCTAAGCGTAGAGAAGTCACCTACGAAGTTGGTGATAGAGCCTATCTTAGAGTATCACCACTCCGTGGAGTGAAAAGATTCGGAGTCAAAGGAAAGTTGGCACCAAGATATGTTGGGCCATTCAAGATTCTAAGTCGCAAAGGAGAAGTGGCTTATGAAATTGAACTGCCAGCATCTCTATCAGCAGTCCATAATGTGTTTCATGTGAGTCAGCTTAAGAAATGTCACCCAGAAATGGAAGAAACGTCTTTGAAAGATACCATACCCTTGGAAGAAGTTCAACTAGAAAGTGATCTCACTTATGAAGAAAAGCCTATCAAGATACTTGAGACTGCAGAAAGAGTCACAAGGACAAAGACTATCAAGTTTTGCAAAGTACAATGGAATCATCATTCCGAAGAGGAAGCAACATGGGAAAGAGAAGATGATCTTCGGAAAGACCACCCTCACCTATTTGCTAGCCAACCCGAATCTCGAGGACGAGATTCACCTTAAGGGGGTTAGATTTGTAACATCCCTAAAATCATGTTTCGAAACTCATGCATATCATCCATGCATCCATTATCATTTAGGGTTTCATCTCAAAATCATTTCAAAAACAGGAGCATATGTTGCTCATTATTTGATGTATGAATACTTTAGCCTTTGTGCTACTTGCTATTGAGAAAGGTACTATTATTTATTCATAAATGTTTTGAGTTCAAACTTAAGTGATTTCAAAAGCTTGAGCAAAGTTTCAAAACAAAGTATGGAATAAAACCAAATTTATGCCTATTATTATAACTCCTAAAGGCTTGGTTTTATTTTATTTTTCAAATGACCCAAGTAGGTTTGAGTGAACAGAAGTGTTTGACACATAGTTGAGTGCAAGGTACACTGTACAAAAGGCTAGAGAAGGTTTGAATTCAAACTTATTTGAAATAGAGTTTGAAAACCATTTCTAGAAAATCAAACAGAAAAAGAAAAGGAGTAAAGAGGAAAAAATAAGCAAACAACCAATCTGGCCAACCCAGCCCAACTCGGCCCAGCTAGCCCAGCAGTCCCTTCCCGCGAAACGTTTTCTTTCACTCGCCCCCGCACCCACTAGCTCGCTGACAGGCAGGACCCACTCCCTCTCCTCCTCTCTCGCTGACAGTCACGGCCCACACGACCATCATCGTCTCCACCCCCGCGACTGGTTCATCCCCAAAATTACGCCGGGCGTTTCCTGTTTGAATTCGCAGCTTCAATTCGCATCAATGCGCGAGTAAATCTTGCCCGCATCCTTGCTACTAAAACCCCCTCTGCCCCCTCTCCATTCTCCCCCAAACCCCAAGCACAGAGCGCCCCCAGGCTGCGAGAATCCCTCACTACGACCTCGCTGCTCCGACGAACCGCAGCCACAATTCCGGCCAACCCCGACCACCTCTCTGCTCCTGGTTCACACGAGCAGGCTCCACTTCACCTTGCGCATCTCCCAGTACCACTAGCTCGCCCGCGCGTGACCTAGAACATTGGCAACGCAAGCGACTGAGCGCCACTGTCATCGGCTTCAACTCCGACGATCTCCAGTGGTAATCTCCGACCGCCCCTTTTCCTCTCGTTGACACCCACGTGACTAGCGTCGTCTTGCGCATCTGACCCACCGCTCCTTTTACCTTGGCATGATCTGCACCCTCGCCAACGTCGACGAACAGAAGCATCCGTCGCTAGGGACTACTCCGACGAGCAATCAGCGACTACTCCGAGCGCCCCTTCGCCAACCGAGCACACGTTGAGCATATCCTTGTCGCGGCGATTCCGGTGAGCCTCCTCCCATCTCCCCGCGCGACCTAGTTCGCCGGCTCCGCCACTGACTGAGTGCGCCGCCGCCTGTCGCCGCCGCTAGCGCCGCCACTTGTTGGTCTGTTGCTTAGGGTCGTTCGATTTAGATCCAGTGGACGCGATAGATCCTAGCCGAAGGGGTATGGATAGATCTGAGCCGTGCAGCGATAGATAGATCCAACGGCACGGAAGGGTGATCCGGAGCGAATCGGTACACGCCAGTAAAATCGTGACGCGTGGCTAGGGTTAGATTCAAAATTAGAATTCAAATCAGATTTAGATCCAATTTTCAAATGGCTATAACTTTTGATTTCCACGTTAGATTTTTGCAAATTTTATACCGTTGGAATCAGTGAGTCAAGCCCTTTCTGAATCTGCAATGTGTTTAACAAAAAGTTTCTGTTAAAATGACTTTTTATGCAGAAACTTATTTAGGACTATTTTGAGTATAGATTTGGTTTAGTAAATTGTTTTGGTGCTAAATAAGTTTGGTTAGTAAGCTTTTAGGCTTGATTATGTTTCTGTATCATGCACTTGCTTGGTGGAGTTTTCAAAAATCATCACTTAGTAATTTCTTGCATGCATGCATTCATATTTTTGTTTGGTATATGAATTGTGTGTAACTTTGTGCTGCAAATTTTATGTAGATTTTGCTAGTGACTGTGATTGTGAAGAGTGCTACTCTCCCCATTACCAAGGCAAGTGATACTTCATGATATTTTCATCCCTTTATTTTTGAATAAGCATTAGAGTTATTTTTGCTAAGTCTTGCATGTTACTTTTTGCCAAATGCTATGTTGGGAAATCCTAAGTAGTTGTAGAATTGTAGAATTGCTAGTGAATTTCCTAAGTTAAGTTACTATGCCATGCTTAGCCTAGCTAGTAGTAAACAAGGGTTGGTAAAAGTATGTACATGCTATGATGAAAATAATTCTAAGTCTTTTGGACTTATGCTTTTCTTAATAAAACAACTAAGTCAATGAACCTCCTGGGTGGAATGGGACTTGAATGGTGGTTTTTGGTTGAGTGGTTACACAAGGCCATGGATATGGCTTGTGTATCTCACTTGTGGTATGCCACCCAGGCACAAAGGGATTTGGAGGCCAAGTGTTGAGAAGCTTATAGTGCAACCACTTGGCAATATGGGCTCTGCCATGATCATATAGGTTGCTAGAACTTAGTCACTTGGACAGTTGGTGGTAGTGGGAATGATAGGTTGGAGCGCGTCCATTTGACTAAGGAAAGGCTTCTGAAAGGTCCTGTCTTGGGAAACCAAGTCTGGTGGGGAAAGTGCACAACCTCTGCAGATGGAAAATCTAAGTACTTAGCCAAGTCCATGGCAATGGACAACTTGAGCATCAAGACATGGAAGCTACAAGAATCTCATCACTCCAACTTCTAAGTAAAACTTGTGGGTGAACAAGGGTAAAGGACCCCAATGTCTATTGGAGGTTTCTTGGAAAGTTTTTGACAAAGAAAAACTTAGTGATTTCAACTAATAGGAAAAACCTATTTTGAGCAAAGCAAGCCAAGCTACACTTAGCCAAAATGCATATAGTAAAATAGTCCACTTAAAATTTACTAAGGTATCACTTGCCAATACTATTCCAAAGTATTCACCCACTGTGGCTGTAACTTGTGATGTTGCAGGTTACTCCGATGATGATTAGGAGTCATGAGTCTACACTCAACATGCTTGCCTGTGGCACATGAAGATGAAGACTTATGTTTATTTACTTATTCCAAAAACTCTTGTATTAGGCCTATGGCCCTGAGTTGTAAAAGACTATGTTTTATCTCTGGAATGAATGTAATAAATGACCTTTGTATCTGTGTACTTCATCTTAAACTGTGGATGCTAGCAATGATCCAGGGACTAGCATTGCAATCACAGGGATCCTTTTCCTTTACAAAGGAGGGATCTTACACTCGTCACTCACTCGCTCACTCACGCAACCGTCTCAACTGTCCCATCACCTTCTGCAAACCCCCAAGAAAACCCCAACCACGTCGGCGATGGAGAAGAACGGCGCGGTGGAAATCATCGCATCCAAGGTCGCCGACGAGGAGGCCTGATGAGTGCATATTTGCATCATGTTTTATATTATTATTATTGCATTGTAGTGGTAGTATCTTGACATTTTACGGTGTTCACACACACCTTTCATGTTTATTTAACCTGGATCAGATCAGATGATAGATACGATGGACATAATTCTTGGACCAGTTATATTGGAGTGAAAAGGATCCAAAAAAATGTAAATTACTTATTTGGGAAATATTAATAACACTAGAACAAAACCCGAAACAATTGGAGGATACAGAAGGTTTAACGACCAATTATACGGCGGGAATAAATTTTCTGGCCATATAGTTCCCGCTGTATAGTTGGCACCGACACCGCCTCCTTAAATAGTTTCACCCCGTGCAACTGAATCAGAGAGACGACATACAAAACACCTAGAAATCGCCAAAACCTCACCTCCGGAAGGCATCTGGAGGGGGAACTCATCCACCGGGGATCCATCTTCTCCCTACGTAGATCCAAGAGGCTAAGGCATCGATCTTCATCATCAACCGCTGCATCACCACCATCTCCATCCATCTCATCTACATCTTGTCTAGATCTTGTTATAATTTCTGTACTCGTTGTGGATTTATACAAGTACTATTCATCTATGATAGATTCCATTGTCTTTGACATGATGTTGATTGCCTCCATGTCTGAGTAGATCATTAGTTCTTGGGGAGATGGAGAAACCCTTGTATGAGATTGGAATAAGATAAAGCTTAATATGATATTCATCACTGTGGCCATGTGTTAGATTGTCTTCAACTTGATGTTGGGAGAAGTCGACCTCTCAATATTTGCCTCTTGTGGGGACTTGTTGATAGACGGAGGTGTGTTAGCACTTATAATGACTATAAAGCTATTGGCACTCCTTACGTATCAACTTGGGAATCGAGGAAACTCACGAAACACTATCCATGCCATGGGATACATCCTACGGGATCAAGTCCCTTAATAGCACAGTAATTCAATTGATGTTGATTGTTGTCTGCTGTGGTTATGAGGATGATGTGAGTAGTGGTTGCTGCCTATTTGTCCAAATACGGAGTTCCTCCCACACATACATAGTTGAGAATGTTCATGATAATAATCTTTACGTTAGCCCTTTATAAATGCTAGAGGTGTATCTCCTACTCCCTGAGAATGATTTCCCCACTAAAATTTCAAATCTCTTTTAAATACGCGATACTTATTTTCTGTATTCAGTTTTGTTTACTTTACTCATTGTTCTCATATACCAAAACCCCCAAAACACCTTTTTACACAACACTCGCATTTTATCTTGTTACTTAAAACTTTATTTAGTATTTCTATTTTAGTATTTATTTCAAGAGTTATTAAACTTCAGACTCCTACTCCCTATGGGATCGATTTTTTCGAAAATAGCTACAATTGATCTGTGCAGTTGAAGTCATCAAGATATTTTCCGGCGCCATTGCCGTGGAGCTAACCGATGAAGGTATTTTAGTTTTTGCTTATTTACTTTAGTTCAGTTAAGTTTTGTTTTGAGTCACAGGTTTCCACCAACATGATGGAGTTTGAGCATATGATTAGTGCTAACCCACTCAGCCACTTTGGGAAGCCCTATGATATTAATAAAAGAGACAACTCCAACAAGAAGATAGGGAGGTTTGCAATAAATCCTCTACTACTTGGTATTATGCATAATAAGCAATTTACTAGAGATGAAGAAGATCTTGATCCATATGATCATATTGCATGCTTCAAATACATATGTGTCACTTTCCAATTATCGGGGTATACTGCTAATGAGGTAAGGCTGAAACTCTTTAGTCAAACTTTGACAAGTACATCTCTCTCATTGTCTAGATCTTTACCCTCAGAAGCCACCACTACCTAGGATAATTTAGCTTGTGAATTTCTATCCAAATATTATTCATTTTCAAAATCTTTTTGAATCAGGCATCTTATAATGACTTGTAGGAACCGTCCTAATGAAGGACTAGTAAGAGATTATATAAGATTTAAAGATTTACTTAATAAATGTCCTCATCATAATTTGCCTAAATGGTATTTATTGCATATCTTTTATGGCAGTTTAATTGAACCTAATAAAATTGAACTAGACACTTGCACGAGAGGAGATTTTATGGATTTACCCATAACCAAAGCTTGGGATTTACTTAATAGAATTCACGGTCATAGAGTTTCATGGAATTTTGGTCTAGGAAGTGAAGGAGGCAGAGAAATAGATTATGATTGTATTCATGACTATAATAAGAAGGGCCATGTTAACGAATTATCTAAAGAACATTTTTTAGATTCAGATCTTGTGTTGCAAGTTGTTAAAGCTTTTACAAAATACATCAAAGCTGCGAAAGAGGGTTCGACCAAGTATGATCAACCACCCAAACATGAGAAGAAAAGAGAAGTTAAAGCCACATTGGCCTCCCTAGAACCAATGTATGAGATACCTTTCCCTAACACTGCACAGAAGCATATTTTGGAATATGAACAGGTTAAAGCAGTACAAGAGAAGAAAGAAGAGGATGGTGTGCCAGAAATTGAAGAACATCTGGATGAAACCAAAGATGGAGAGGTAACCAAGGAAGCAATTATGGATATGTATGCACATTGAAAGATGGTTGAACTTTATGAAGAGACTTCGGTATTGGTTGAAGGTAAAACTAAGGTAAAAGATGTGGGTAAGCCTATTCTTCCTTGCATATTTAAAGAAACCTCGCATTATGGTCTATGTGATGTTGGCACCGCAGTTAATATTATATCTTATGATTTTTACTTAGAAATAAAATAAGAGATAACACCGGCTACAATAGAAAATACTGATATGACAATCATGTTAGCCAATAAAAATCTTAGAATTCCAATGGGAGTAGTTGAAGATACAACTATCACAATTGGCATTAAAAATGTTCCTATCGATTTTGTAGTTGTTGATATGCCAGCTGACACTCTTTGCCCAATTATATTTGGAAGAAACTTTTTGAGCGATGTAGGTGCCACAGTCAACTTCAAAAAGGAGATTGTATCTCTTAAACTTGGGAAAGCGGAAAAAGAATTCCACTTTTCCAAATTTAAAGACAAACCTCTACATATACAACAAGAATAGAAAGAGAAAAAATTTGAGGAAATGGCATCTATCTTATTTAGTAATCAAGAAGAAGAAATAAATGAAGACTCAAATTGTGAATAAATAATTATGAAGGACAGGTCTCTAGAAGAATTAGAAAGTGAATTTGATTCACTTCCCATTTTAGGACCTCCAACTAATGAGTCTTTTGAAGAGACATAAAAGAGAGGGGATGAAGAATTACCACCCCCAGAATTAAAAACTTTACCAGATAATCTTAAACACTGTTCAATAAATCATCCGATATGCCGGTTAATCGTTCGATTTATCGCTACTCGAGGGTGGCCGATATGCCGTTTTTTGATTTATCGTTCGATTTTCCGATTTATCGCCCGATAAATTGGCCAATACGCTGAAAAATAGCCAAATTTAAGCCGACCGATAAATTACCGATAAGCAATATCCTTAACATTGATCTTAAATATAGATTTTTGGATAATACTAATAAATTCCTGTCGTGGGAATGACCACGGCAGATGCTGCAATCGGCAGCGAGTAGTAGAACATGGGGCAAGGGCGGCCATCCATCTGCGGTGCGAGATGAGGGCGGAGACTCAAGGATTTACCCAGGTTCAGTCCCCCGGAGGGTAAAGACCTACTCCTGCTAGATTGTATTATGGTGGAAGTACAATGGGGCGAGCTCGGCGGCTAGGCAGCGAGTCGCTTGGGTGGATGATGGAACGTATCCTCTACTCGCCCTCTAGGGAGGTTTATATAGACTCACCCCCTAGGGTTTACAGATCCCAACCGAATCAGTTAAGGTTTCAGCAATCGTTTAACCTAATCTCACTGGGCCTATCTACGCTCCTGGGCCTTAAGCTTCCAGTCGCTTGAGTCCACGCCAGGTCTTGATCCAGTCGCCGTTACCGCGGGCCCACTCGCAGGTGCCTGGGCCAGTCGGAAACGCCCTGCTGGGTATACCCCGGTAGGCATATCCCCATCAGTAGTCCCCGAGGCCGTCGTCGATTGGTCGCAGGTGGTCGCTGGCAGTCGGTGTATACGGCTCCAATGCGGACGCCCAGTCGAATCGGTGGCGGACTCCTGAACAAAGGAAAAACCAGTTACTCTAGCCGCACTAACGGCGATCGATTGGGTCGCAGCCCGGCGAACGGGTCGGCGAATATTCAGTCACTGTTGTAGCGATCGGGTCGGCGAACTAGCAAGTCACGCGGAGCGACGAGTCGAGTGGATGAAGTTGGACCGTCAAGTGGGGTCAAAACTAGCCGTTGGGGTAATCCAACGGTAACTTTTGGCGTAATCACCGCGGAGTAACGGCTCCCGAAATTGGCGGGTAACAACTGCTATATAAGGGGAATGACAGGCGAGCGGGGAAACATTCCTTCATCTTTCCTCCGACCTCGCTCATCTTCGTTTCCACTCCGCATTGCGATCCAACCGATCCAGAGAGCCTCGACCTCCACAAATATTCCAACCAATGGCCCCCTCCACCGAACCATGGGGCCGATCCAAGTGCACCATGGCGCTATTGGCATCATTCAAAGAGGCCGAGATCCTGCACGCCAGCAGGTGGCGCATCCCCGCGGCCGGAGAGGTGACTCCGGACCCGCGCGAGGGAGAATTTGTTTGCTTCCCCAGCCACCTGGAGCGGGAGCTGGGGTTTCCCACTTCTCTCTTCTTCCGGCCGTTCTGCGCCTTCTACGGGATCCAGCCGTCGGACCTGGGCCCGCATAGCATCGAGCAACTCGCCATTTTCGTGGCGTTCTGCGAGTGCTATTTGGGCTGCAGGCCCTACTTCCCCCTGTGGCAAGATCTATTCCATGGGAGGATTAGCCGCGAAGAATCAGGCGGCCCGATGCTGGCTGCGGGTGGCCTGACGTTTCAGCTGAAGTCGAAGGCGTCGTTCTTCGACCTGATGCTGCCGGCCAAGGCGGCAAACGAGTGGAAGAAATCCTGGTTCTACGTCACTGAGGCGACTCTAGACGGCGAGGTGGCGCTTCCAAGATACTCCGCCAACCGGCCCGAACCGCGTCGGCTCCAGGTTGGCAAGCTCCCGCTGGATCAGCGGATGGTTGTCGACAAAATGTTGCAAACCATCCACGGCCTGTAGAAGAAGGGCCTCCAAACCATCAATCTTTACAACTGCTGGCTCGGGCGGCGGCTTGTGCCTTTGGCCCGCCGCGACCATTACATGTACGAGTACGCGGGTGGGGATGACCCGACAAAATCCAGCCTCGTTGAGTGGAAGCTCGAGGACTACATCCTGGCTCTGAAGAAGATCACCCAGGCGGCGTACCTAGACGCGAAGGCCGGTGTCGCCCCTATACCGCAAGGCGCCCAGCTCCGACGGTAAGTCGCCATTTTCATAACTATTCACAGTCGCAGATGATGCAGTCGCAGTTATGCTGACTTTGTTTCATTTTCATTGTAGCTGTTCCAAGTGGTGGAAGGATGGCTCCCACCCGCAGACGACGAAAACTCGAGCTCGTCCGTTCAGGACGGGAGCGAGTCGCCACCCGCCAAAGGCGACATCGAGAGCGACACGGGTGATGACGACGGTGATGACGACGACGAGCCCATGGAAGACGCCGCCCCGATGGTTCGCAAAACTCGCGGGCAACATCAGCGCGAGCTCGAGGCGAGTAGGAGCCTCGAACGTCACGATGACGATGACGACGAGCTCCCCGAGCACACCTCGCATCGCGAAGCTACACCATCGTAGAAGAAGAAGAAGGAGGTGAAGGCTCCGCCAAGGAGGAAGACGAAGCCGACGAAGCAGGCGTCTCCGCCCCGCTCGGCGACTAGTTCTGACGCCACCAGCTCGGCTAAGGGTGAAGCGACGCATACGACAGCGGCACCGGACGCTACCGCCCTTCTGGATGAGGTACCTCTGGCCTCGCTTCCACCCCCATTCGCCCCGGTCTCTGGGTTGGGGGCTACTCCAGCCGCAGCAGCTTCGCCTCCCAGGAGAGCTCCTGCAGACGTCATCACGGAGGCTCCTATCGCGGCCTCGTCTTCAAAGAGGCCCTCTGTGTCTTGGGCACATGATGTGTTCGAGATGGGCCTCAGTCGGAAACTGGGCCCCGAGCTGGAGAAGCCGACCAGCATCCGCACGGGGCTGCGGTTCATACCAGTCGCCAAGTAAGTATCATTTGTCTGCTTGCCTTCCATTGTAATCGGACAATTTTGCTCATATTGTTGTTTCACAGTACTGGAGTTAAAAAGATTGGCCACCCTTCCGTGGCCAAGGTTCTGCCAGTCGTCGCCGAGGAGGACCCCTCGCGAAAGAGGAAAGCTGATGAAGTCGCCGTTCCCGTAGACAGCGCAAAGAGGGCGAAGGGCGACGATGTCGTCACGGTCTCTGACGACACGACAGTTGCTCCGAGCGATCCTCCGACTGCGGCGGAGGTGGCTTCGAAGAACAAGGAGGCTGTTTCCTCACCTGGGGTGACCGAGCCGACTCCTAGTGGCGCTGGGGCATCCGCTGCTACCTTCCCCCGTTTCATGGCCAAAGCGGCCATAGCGAGTGGCGCAATGCCAACGAGCCAGACGCCTGGGGTCGTTGAGACGGAGGTCGAGCAGCGTCGTGGACACACTCCAGCTCTGCTTGCATCTGTCGACTCGTTATAGCTCCACGGCATGCTGGGCGCAGCCATCCAGGTATGTCCAGTCCCCGAGGATCGGGCCACTGAATTTCAGTGGTCGGATTCTTTTATTGTTTTTTGTGGCCTCCAGTCCCCGAGTGCCTAGTCGCTGAATTTCAGCGGGTGGGCACTTAGGATTTTTGATCTCCAGTCCCCGAGTGCCTAGTCGCTGAATTTCAGCGGATGGGCACTTAGGATTTTTGATCTCCAGTCCCCGAGTGCCTAGTTGCTAAATTTCAGCAGATGGGCACTTAGGATTTTATTGTTGTTGATAGTTTGACTTGTTTGCAGGGCTTGCAGCGTGAATCGGCCGATCGGCTTGCTGCAAAGTGTCGCATGGAGAAGGAACTTGTTGCCGTCCAAGAAACGAACAAGGGACTCCAAGCGATCGCTGCCAAGGCAGAGGAGGTTCGCCAGGGCCTTGTCCCGGCGGGTGAGCTGACAGTGGCTCAATCTTCTTTGAGTACGGCTGAGAAGCGGATCGCTGATCTGGAGCGTGAGCTCAAGGAAGCGAAGGCGGAGGCGAGCTCGGCGGATGGGCGGGCAAAAGCTACTGTTATGGCTGCCGCTGAAGAGCGAAAGATCTCTGACGCCCTCGTTGTTGGGCTGCAGAACGACTTCTCCTCGCTTCAAAGCTTCATCACGGGCCTCTTCCATCCTTTGATTGGTAAGCTTTCTGCCTCTGCCTGTAGTAGCTGCATTATGAAATCGTTGTTGTACTCACTACTGACCTCTGTCCACAGGTCGGATTATCGACAGCTCGGAGGAGGCACAGTCGTACGACACGCGGCAGTGTGTGACCACTCTGGTCGACTCGGCCACGTTGTCCGCGGCTTGCATTCGAGCCTATCATCAGGAGATATCGCCCACGGAAGTGATTCCCAGCGATCTCGTCGAAGTATGGCGGTATCTGGAGAAGGCGCCGTCAGTCGTCGAGTTCATGACACAGTCGGCGTTTCAGCGCGGGGCGGCGACGGCTCTCAGCCTTGGGCTTGCCCACTTCCCGGAGGACTTCAATCTTGACGACGTGACGAGTGGCTACCCCTCGTCGACGGGCTCGGTGGAGATCGCCGAGGTGCTGAAGCTGACGGACCGGGCCACGATGTACTCCGATCGCGTCTGGGCGATGGGCGACCTCCTCCCCTATCAGGAGACGACTGTCGCCCCCAACGATCCTGAGCCGCCGCATCGGGACTTCAATGTCGAACAACCATTCCGTGCGGCGATGGCGGGTGAGTTAACGACGTACCCGTCGAACCCGTACACGCCCTTCATTCGCAACCGCAGGGGCGGCGGTGAGTCACCGGCGAAACCTGCGGAGTAGAAACATTGTGCCCTGGGGCGTTAGTAGAGATTGGCCATTGGGCTCAACTTGTATTTTGGAACGACTCTGTTCTGCTGTAATGAAACTTCATGTTATTTTGTGAATTGTTTTGTGATTTTGATTGCTGATTGGACGAGTCCCCGAGCGCGTCCGCCCTTTTTATGGGGTTTACCTCGTTTGTTATGTGTTTGTGATTTTGAATGTTTGGGTCAGTTGTTTTGCTGTTGAGGTCAACTCGCCCGAGGTCGGAGAGCCAGTCGCAGGGCGACTCCCGTGGGTGCTCTTTACTTGGCCGTTTTCCCTTGCGCGTACGAGGTCTGGTGGCCGAGTCCCCGAGCGTGGTACTTGGTCGTTCTAGTCGCAGCTCCAGGGTGGGTGAGGGTTGAGCGCGTGAAAGTAAGCGTGTCACTCCTGCCTGATCCGAAGGATCAGTAGCATGGCGACTCCTGGGCGCGCTCTCATACTTAGCGTTTTTCCCTAGTCGCTCGTACTCGACTGGTCGTCAGTCCCCGAGCGTGGTACTTGGCCGTTCGAGTCGCAGTGCCGAGGATGCGGAGGACCTTGGTCGTTGTGAGGAACGAGGGCAGTTGTCTTGGCTCGTTAAGCCAGTCGAGCTAGGCGACTCCAATGGGGCTCCGGGTTGGCGTTTTTCGTGGATGTTACGAGTCCTGGGGTAACCCAGTGCCCTCAGAACGCACTACTTGGCCGTGCCGGTCGCTGTACCAGAGGTTGACTTCTGCGGTTAGCTTGACGCTGTTATTACGAGTGCGAGTGGCACAAGGCATGGAGAGTAGACGCAATTTGCGGTAACCAATCTATTTTATTTCATAGCAGGTGGAGAGTGCATGTATGGAATTCTAGGAGCATAATTTCCTTAGGAGGTTTACATTCCACGGTCGCTTGACGTCGAGTTTCCCGTCTCCTCGGACGTCGATGAGGTAGTAGGCATCGTTGCCAAGGACTCGCCCGATGGCGAATGGTCCCTCCCAAAGGGGGGGATAGCTTGTGCATGCCCTTCTTGTCCTGGATGAGGCGTAGCACCAGATCGTCTTCCTGGAATGTGCGAGTCCTTACTCGCCGGCTATGGTAGCGGCGGAGCCCTTGTTGGTAGATGGCGGTGCGGGAGCGAGCTAAGTCGTGTGCCTGGTCGAGTTGGTCGACTCCATCCTGGCGTGCGAGTTCGTTTGCGGCCTCCGTGTAGTTGACAACCCTGGGCGAGTCGTGCTCTACGTCGGTGGGCATGACTGCCTCGGCGCCATACACCATGAAGAAGGGGTGAACCCTGTCGACCTGTTGACGGAGGTGCGGATGCCCCAGATGACGGAGGGTAGCTCCTCGACCCAGCACCCGGCGGTGCGCTCGAGTGGTACTTGGATTCGTGGCTTTAGGCCATGGAGGATGCTCTGGTTGGCTCGTTCCGCCTGGCTGTTGGACTCCGGGTGAGCGACTGAGGCGAGGTCGAGTCGGATGTGATGTTCTTCGCAGAACTCGGCCATGGCTCCTTTGGCGAAGTTGGTGTCATTGTCCGTGATGATGTTGTTTGGGAACCTGTAGCGATAGATGAGCTCGCGTAGGAACTTGGTGGTGGTCTTCCCGTCGCATTTCCGGACTGGCTTGGCTTCCACCCATTTTGTGAATTTGTCGACTGCGACCAGGAGGTGGGTGAAGCCAGAGGGGGCCTTTTTGAAAGGGCCTACCATGTCCATACCCCACACGGCGAACGGCCAGGTGATGGGGATTGTCTTGAGCGCCGAGCTCGGCACGTGGGTCTGATTGGCGTACTTCTGGCACCCGGCGCACCGCTGGACAATGTCAACAGCGTCCGCGTGTGTGGTGGGCCAGTAGAAACCGTGTCGCATAGCCTTTGCAACCAGAGAGCGGGCGCCGGCGTGGTGGCCGCAGTTGCCGGAGTGGATGTCATGGAGGATCTTGCGTCCTTCAGCGGGTTGGACGCAGCGTTGGAACACGCCGGTCACGCTGCGCTTGTGGAGCTCGCCGTCGATGATGACGAAGGATTTGCACCGGCGTGCTATCATCCGGGCGTCTGTTTCGTCTGCCGGCAAGGTGCCTCCCTCCAGGTAAGCGATGTATGGCTTAGTCCAGTCCTCTGCTCGGCGATGAGTGCGACCAGGGCTGCCTCCGGTTGCAGCGGGACTCTGAAGTCGATCTCCCTTGGGAAAGAGACGGAAGGACTGGTGATGGTGTCGAGGAAGACACCGACGGGTGGTGCGAGTCGAGCCGAGCCGACACAAGAGAGTGCGTCGGCCTCCTCGTTCTTACGGCTGTCGATCCACTCGACGGAATAACCTGCGAAGTGTCCGCCTAGCTTGTCCACTGCTTGGCGGTATGCCGCCATGGTGGGGAAGACAGCGTCGCAGGTGCCAGCGTCTTGCCCAACGACGAGGTCGGAGTCTCCGTAGCAGTGTAGGCGGTTGACATTCATCTCCTTGGCGGCTCGCATGCCGTGGAGTAGTGCCTCGTACTCGGCCATGTTGTTGGTGCTGGGGGTGAAGTCAAGGCAGAGGACGTAGCGTATCTTGTCGCCCTTCGGAGAGGTTAGCACGATCCCCGCTCCTGCACCGTCTACATTCTTGGAGCCGTCGAAGTGTAAACTCCAATAGTGGAGGTATGGCAGCTTTTCTGGCTGCTGGGCCTCCTCCTAGTCGGCGATGAAGTCCGCGAGAGCCTGCGACTTGATCGCTTTGCGTGGCTCATACTTGATGTTGTGGACGCCGATTTTGATGGCCCACTTGGCGACTCGCCCGGTCGCCTCACGGTTGCGGATGATGTCCTGCAACGGTGCTGAGGAGACGACCGTTATCGGGTGCTCCTGGAAGTAGTGTGGCAGTCGCCGCTATGCTCTGAAGATCGCCTATACCTGTTTCTGGTATTGTGGGTATCGCTGGCGCGACTCAGTGAGGACCTCGCTGATATAGTACACTGGTCGCTGCACTGGGCGCTCCTTTCCTTCCTCTGGTCGCTCGACGACCATGACGGCGCTGACGACGCGCTCGGAAGCCGCGACGTAGACCAGCATGGGTTCTTTGTCGACGGGGGCGGCGAGTAGCGGTGCTGCAAGTAGCACCTTCTTGAGGTCGTAGAGCGCATCGTCCGCCTCCTTGTCCCACTAGAAGGTGGGGTTCTTGCGCATCAGGCGGTATAGGGGCATCGCCTTTTTGCCCAATCGGGGGATGAAGCGACTGAGAGGCGCGACTCGCCCGACCAGCTTTTGGACGTCGCGCAGGCACTCGGGTTTGCCGACTCGAGCGATCGTGTCGATTTTGGTGGGATTCGCCTCGATTCCGTGCTTGGAGACGACGTATCCCAATAGCTGCCCTGCTGGTACACCGAAGGTGCATTTGGCTGGGTTTAGCTTTATCTTGTATTTCCGCAGGTTGGCGAATGTTTCCGCCAGGTCGGCGAGTAGGTCGCCCTGGCGAGCGGACTTCACTACCACGTCGTCGATGTAGACGTGGATATTGCAGCCAATTTGGCTCGCAAGGCACTCCTGCATACACCGCTGGTAGGTCACCCCGGCGTTCTTGAGGCCGAAGGTCATGGCGGTGTAGCAGAAGGCTCCGAATGGCGTGATGAACGCCGTCTTCTCTTCGTCCTCAACGGCCATTTTGATCTGGTTGTACCCAGAGTAGGCATCGAGGAAGCATAGCGACTCCGAGCCCGCGGTGGGATCGATTATTTGGTCGATCCGCGGGAGGACGAATTGCTCCTTCGGGCAGGCGCTGTTTAAGTTTGTGTAATCGATACACATCCTCCAGGTCCCATTTTTATTCTCGACCAGGACTGGGTTTGCCAGCCACTTGGAGTATTTGATTGGTCGGATGAAGCCTGCAGTGAGTAGACGCTGCACCTCCTCGGCGATTGCTCGGCGGCGCTCTTCATTGAAGGGCCACAGCGACTGCTTGACAGGTCGCACTTTCGGGTCGGTGTTGAGTTTGTGCTCAGCGAGTTCCCTAGGGACACCAGGCATGTCAGAGGGCTTCCATGCGAATATGTCCCTGTTCTCACGGAGGAACTCGATGGGCGCGCCTTCCTATGCTGGGCTCATGCCCGTCCCGATCGTCACCGTCTGGCTGGAGTCGCCTGGGACCAGCTCGACGGTGCGGGTATGCGTCATTGCCTCGAAGGCTGAGGTGTTGCCACCCTCCGAGTTGGGCTTCTTGAGTATAGTGGGGTCGTCGTTGTTGACCCTACTCGTGTATTTGGAGAGCTCGTCGGCGTGGTTGGCCTCGGCCGCGATGACGGCGTCGGCGAGTTCGGCTCCTTTGGCCTCGCACTCGGCGGCCATGTCAGGGTTGCCGTGGATGGTGATGACGCCACGCGGTCCGGGGAGCTTCATTGCGTTGTACGCGTAGTGGGGCGCCGCCATGAACTTGGCGAACGCCTGGCGCCCCAGGACGCAGTGGTAGGGGTTGTCGAAGGGCACCAGCTCGAAGACGATCCGCTCGGTGCAGAAGTTTGCCGGTGTGCTGAAGGTGACTAGCAGCGTCACCTTGCCGATCGGGTACGCCTTCCGACCGGGGACGATACCGTGGAACGTGGTGTAGGTCGTCTCGACCATCGACTGCGGGAGCCGCAGTCGCCCGAAGGTGTCGAGGTACAGGATGTTGATGGAGCTGCCGCCGTCCATCAATGTCTTGGGAATCCAGTAGTATCCCACCTTGGGCTTGACCACTAGGGCGACTCGGCCTGGGTACTCGATGTGTGGCGAGTGGTCCTGGCGGCTCCAAGTGATTGGTTGCTCCGACCAGTTGAGGAACTGGGGGACGTCCACCTGGGCCACCGCGTTGACGGCGACAGCGCGGGCGATGACCTTCTTCTCGCGCTTCGTGTTGAAGCCTGTGAAGGTGTGGAGCGAGCCAGCCACGCTGCCGAATTTTCCGCTGTTTGGCGGGTTGTTGTCGGGGTCTTCCCGCGCTCGCCGTGCCTTCTCGATCTCCTTGAGAGAGTGGCAGTCGACGGTTGTGTGCGTGGCGGGCTTTCCTTCCCTGCTGTGAAATGCACAAGGTTGGTTAAGGAGGGCCACAGGGTCGAACCTTGGTTTTGCCTTGTAGTTGCCGCTGTCGCGGCGTTGCCCCCCGTCGCGGCGGAAGCTCTTGGGCTCGTGCTGCGCGTGCCCAGCGTTGGCGACGAAGTCGACTCGCCCGTCACTACGGCGCTTGCCGGTGAGGCGAGTGTTGCTGTAGCGTAGATAGGATCATCGTCCGTTGTCGTTGCCGCTCATGCGGCGTTGTCCTCCCGACTCGTCGTTGGTTTCTTGGTTTGGGTCTTCCTCCGCGTATCTTTTGGCGATCTCAAGGAGGTCCGGTATGTTGTCGAGTGTGCGGTATGCTCGTTTGAGCTTGGCGACCAGGTGCTCGTAACGGCACGAGGTCTTGAAGCAGTGGATTGCGGTGTCTGGGTGGATACCGACCGCGTTGTACCACAGTTCTTTCCACCGTTGGACCCAGCTGCAGGTCGACTCGCGAGGTCCCTGGACGCATCGTTCCAGGTCCTCTATGGTGGTGGCGCGGGTGTATGAACCCTCGAAGTGCTTGACGAAGGCCTTGCGCATCTCTTCCCATGAGTCGATGCTATCCGCAGGGAGAGTGTTGATCCACTGCCTGCACGCCCCCTCCATCATCAGGGGGAGGTAGCGGGCGGCGAGTAGATCGGTGTGGCCGGCGATCCCCATTGCCATGAGGTAAGTATCCAGCCACACGGAGGGATCGTACGAGGGGTCGTACTTCTCTATTTCCTTCGGCACTTTGAAGTTCGCCGACTATCTTTCGCCTCGGATCATCGGTCCGAAGCACCGGGGCCCGAGTCGGCTTAGCGACCCCCTTGGCTCGCCGTCACGGCGGTTGATTAGGGTATGCTGCAGGTCGTCGGGCTGGCGTGCGCGCCAGCTTTGGTTGTTGATGATGTGGGTGCGGGCGTCGACGGGCTGACCGTTGGCGGCGACGAAGTTGGTTGCCGGCCGGGGGTCGTTGGTGGAGAGTGCCGCGTTCGCGGGTCGGTGTTGGAGCTGTAGTGGTTCGGGTGGCGGGCAGTTGAGGGTGTTTGCCGCCAAGGGGCGGCCGCTTGAGGCCGCTCTGCTGCCTGATGAACGCGAATACATCCGACCCTGTGAGTCGACACCTGCGTTTTGTTGCTCGACCGCCTTTGCAAGCAAGGCCTTGACGTACTGGATCTGTAGGGCGCCGTCACCGGTGGCCGTGATGTTGTCGGCTGCTGCTCGGCCTGCGACAAGGTTGTCCATCGGGGTGGAGAACAGTGGTAGGCCGTTCGTGTCTCGCTCCCGTGAGGAGACCATGATCCATGGCTGGTCCCTGGGGGGTGCGCGGTTGGGTGGTGGTGGGGCGCCATTCGCCGTCGACCCTGGTGGGGGCCGGGCGCTTCCTCCTGGTGGCGCGTTTTCGCAGATCGCGCGCTCGGCCGCGCGGGCCGGGTCGCTCTTGTCGTCGAAATTCAGGACGCGCCCCTGGACGGTGGGGTTCAGGCGCGACCTGATTCGTTGCTGGTGGTAGCGCGATAGCTCCTGCACCGTCACCTTCTCGAGGCGAAATTTTTCGCGCTCGGCTTGCTCCTTGCGAACTGCTTCCGCCAGCTTCAGGCGAAGTACCTCGACCTCCGTTGTCGTTGCGTTGGGAGGATCGGGGTGGAGAATGGATCCTCCGGCGGGTCGGCGCCCGTCGCCATGTAGGTCACGGCGTGGCGACTGGTCTCATCGCGGAGATCGGCGGAGTTCTCCGATCCGGAGTCGAAGTCAAAGATCCCAAGGATGGAGGGATCCTTGAAGTCTCCGACGTTGGAGACCTGGGTGATGGAGCTCGCGGGCGACGCGGCGACGATGGATCCGGCGAGTGACGCCGGGGTCGCCGAGTCGGCGTCGTCGTTGAGGGCCGCTTCTTCCGCGGCCGCGGTGGTTTCAGCCACGTCGCTGTGGGCTGAGTTGTACTCGGAGGCGAGGCGGTGGATCGTGCGGACCTGACTCTCGGAGAGCCGATCGCGTGGCGGCGACTCGCGGATGCGAGCCGAGTCCTCCGTGACGATGACGTCGGTGAGGCCGACGAAGAGACTGATCATGCTATGCGTGACGGGTCGCGCCACCAGGACGTAGCTACTCGGCAAGATTTGGAGATCTCGCCGATCGCTATCATGCGGCCGGTGGCAACCGACTCGTTGATGGGTAGATTGGATCTCGCTGCAGAACACCGGCCAGACCGGCCAGGCCCCACGGTGGGCGCCACTGTCGTGGGAAGGACCACGGCAGATGCTGCAATCGGCAGCGAGTAGTAGAACATGGGGCAAGGGTGGCCAGCCATCTGCGGTGCGAGATGAGGGCGGAGACTCAAGGATTTACGCAGGTTCGGCCCCCCGGAGGGTAAAGACCTACTCCTTCTAGATTGTATTATGGTGGAAGTATAATGGGGCGAGCTCGGTGGCTAGGCAGCGAGTCGCTTGGGTGGATGATGGAACGTATCCTCTACTCGCCCTCTAGGGAGGTTTATATAGACTCACCCCCTAGGGTTTACAGATCCCAACCAAATCAGTTAAGGTTTCAGCAATCGTTTAACCTAATCCGACTGGGCCTATCTACGCTCTTGGGCCTTCAACTTCCAGTCGCTTGAGTCCACGCGAGGTCTTGATCCAGTCGTCGTTACCGCGGGCCCACTCGCAGGTGCCTGGGCCAGTCGGAAATGCCCTGCTGGGTATACCCCGGTAGGCATATCCCCATCAATTCCCTGTTATTATTAGTGCTAAACTGTTAGGGGATGAAGAAGAGCTCATGAAGGTACTAAAGGAGCATCGCAAGGCCTTTGGGTACTCAATGGACGATTTGAAGGGCATTAGTCCCATGATAACCATGCATCGAATATTCATGGAGGAAGGTGCTAAACCAGTTGCAGAATTTAACAGAAGGCGAAAGCATGAAATGAAGGAAGTGGTAATAAATGAAATAGTATGCCTACTGGATGCAGGTATAATTTATCCTATAAAAGAAAGTGAATGGATAAGTCCTGTTCATTGTGTTCCTAAGAAAGGCAGCTTTACTGTTGTTCCTAATGAAAACAATGAATTGATACCTACTAGAACTATTGTTGGACATAGGATGTTCATAGATTTCAGAAAATTGAATATAGAGACTAGGAAATATCAGTATCCTCTACCGTTCATAGATCAAAATTTAGAGAGGTTAGCAAACCACACTCATTTTTGTTGCCTGGACGGATACTCTGGTTTTTCCAAATAGTTGTTCATCCTGATAACCAGCTTAAAACAACTTTCATTAGTCCTTATGGTTTACATGCTTACCGACGCATGCCTTTTGGTTTATGTAATGCTCCAGCTACTTCTCAAAGATGCATGACTACTATTTTCGCAGATTTTATAGAACTAATAATGTAAGTATTTATGGATGATTTTTCTTTCTATGGAACTTCATTTACTAGTTTCTTGGATAATTTCAAAAGAATTTTGCAGCATTGCAAAGAAACCAATATTGTTCTAAACTGGGAGAAGTGCCATTTTATGATCAAATAGGGCATAGTCCTTGGACATAAGGTATCAGGTAAGGGTATTGAACTAGATATGGCTACAGTTGAAGCCATAGAGAGAATTCCACAACCAAGGGACATAAAAGGTATAAGAAGTTTTCTTGGTCATGTGGGTTTTTATAGAAGGTTCATAAGGAATTTCTCTAGAATTTCCAAACCTTTAACTTATTTGTTGCAAAAGGGAGTAAGATTTAATTTTGATGATAAATGCCTTATTTACTTTGATAAACTTAAATATGCTTTATCTCATGCCCCTACCATTAAACCACCTATTTGGGATATGACTTTTGATTTAATATGTGAAGCTCTAGTGATGATTGATACGTTGTAAACGTATCTATAATTTTTGATGTTCCATGCTTGTTTAGTATCTACTTTGCTTTGTCTACACTTTGAGATGTTTTTATATGTTTTCTGGACTAACCTATTAACAAGATGCCACAGTGCCAGTTACCTGTTTTCCTCTATTTTTGGTTCCAGAAAAGGCAGAAAATCAATATTCTCAGAATTGGACGGGACAAAATCCAAAGTCAATATTTTACCGTGGGGAACACGGAGCCAGAGTATGAGACAGAGGGGAGCCACCAGGGGCCACACCCCTGGCCGCGCGGCTAACCCTAGCCCACGCCTGGGGGGGTGCGGCCACCCTGGGTGCCCTCTGCCTCGCCTCTTTGCCTATAAGAATCCCCTGATACCAAAACCATAAGTACCCGATCAATCTTCCACGAAACAGTCTGTAGACGCCGCCATCATCCCTAGATTGGGGGGATCTGAAGCTCTTCCCGGCACCCTGCCAGAGGGTAGATCATCCCGGAGGCCTTCTTCATCATCATGCCAGCCTCCGGTATGAAGCGTGAGTAGTTCCACCTTGGACTACGGGTCCATGTAGTAGTTAGATGGTTATCTCTCCTCCTTTGTGCTACCACGTTTAGATCTTGTGAGCTCCGTTCATGATCAAGATCATCTATTTGTAATCATGCATGTTGTGTTTGCGGGGATACGATGGATATTGAGATTACTATGTCAGATTGATTAATGGTTTAGTCTTATTGATTCTATCATGTTTATGTTGTTTGTGATATTGCATGCTCTCTATTTCTAGTAGCTATCTTGGCCAAGTAGATGCTAGTGACTCCAAGAGGGAGTATTTATGCTCGATAGTGGGTTCATGCCTCTATTTAATCTAAGGGAAGTGACAAAAATCTCTAAGGTTGTAGATGTGCTATTGCTACTAGGGAGAAAACAACGGTATCTTGTTCATGGAATAAGTGGATTGTTTACCTTACACACTTTGCTGAAAGCAGTTATCCGTTGCTTGCAACTTAATACTATAGGGGGTTCAGATGATAACCTGAAGGTGGATTACTAGTCATAGATGTAGTTGGATGGCGGTCTATGTATCTTGTTGTATTGCCCAATCAAATCTCATAGTATCATGAATGTCTAGTATTGCATTGTTATGCCTTGCTCAGTCCTGTCAATTGCCCTGCTGTAATTTGTTTACCTAGCATGCCATGTTTGTCTATATTAAGGAGAACATCTCTAGTGAACTATGGACCCCGGTCCAATCTTTACCATTGATACATCTTCCACTGTTACTGTTTACTTTCTGCAAACCACTATTACCTTCCACACCATACAGTTAATCTTTTGTTTTCAGCAAACCGGTGAGATTGACAACCTCACTGTTCATTGGGGCAAAGTCTTGAGTTTGTGTTGTGTAGGTTTCCAAGTTGCGAGAAACACCTTTGAGTCGTTTCCTTCCTCCTACTGGTTTGATAACCTTGGTTACTTACTGAGGAAAAAACTTGCTATTGTGCTCATCATACCTTCCTCTTGGGGTTTCCCAACGAAGCTCAACAATCAGCTGAGCCATCATCAGGCTTTTTCTGGCGGTGTTGCCAAGGAGGCTAAGGACGACTTCACAAGGGGAGTCCTTCATAACCTTTCTCTTTACTTTGTTTTTGTTTTGCTTAGTTTCTTTTGCCTTGTTTTGTTTTCCTCTTTTTATCAAAAACTCCAAAAAAAATTAGTTTTGTTTGGTTTGCTTTATCTTATAAAAAACACACAAAAATTAGTTTCTACTCTAGTTGTCACCTTGCTCTAGCTCACCATGTTGATTCCCAAGTTCACCCTAAAAGACCTTTCAATAGGTAGTGGCTCTATAATTAGGAAAGAGAATATTGAAGAATTCTTTAATCATGTTAGCAAACATGAGGATATTGAGGATAGATCCTGAGCAGAACTTTCTCCTAATTATGAAATTGCTGCAGCTTCTTTAGTTCACATGTTGGAGGCTAGGATTGTTAACCTTAACCCCATGATGCAAATTTTGTTTCTAAAACTAAAAGAAGAAGAGGATGCTGAAAAGAGAGAATTTATCCTAGAAACTTTACTAAAAGAGTTCAATGATGTTGCTAAGGAAGCCAAAAAAGGTCTTTGAACGTTTTAATATGCTAGGCTCATGTGTAGATGTTATGGGTACTTTAGATAAAACCAAACATAGAGAGGAAATTAAGATACCCATACCTTTAAAACTTGTAGGAATGAATGAGGCCTTAGAAAAGAATTTTGATTGGATTGTTCCTGAAAACCCATTTGATGAAAGTAGTCAACCTAAGAGAGATGAGAAAGGATCTTCTAAAACTCATTTGTATGATATACCTTTCCTAGTTGAAGAGATTTCGAGTATTGACCTTAATGCTTCTTCATTTGAAAATACTTGATTCTTGCTTCTTGTATTGACCTTGAAGGCGTTAAAGAAAAGTATTTATTGGGAGATAACCCAACAGTTTTTTTGAGTTTTGGAAGTCATTACCTCTGTAATGACCTCTCCTTATCCTTTTTATTTTATTTTTGGGCCAAGAATAACCTCTAATGAGAGGGAAGTAAGATTTGGGGAGTTGCTGTCCCGAAACAGATTTTTGGTGCTCCACCATAAAAATTCATGTAAAATATCTCTAAGTCGGATTGAGCTATGATTTTATGAATACATCCCCCAGTATGTTAGATAACTTTCGTTAGTTCAACACTTTTTGATTTGAGCAACATAAGGTCTTCGAAAAAATCGGTTTCTACCTGCTGGTCTGTTTTTGTCAGATTTCTTCCATTATTTGCATTTGCTTCTTATTGATTCCTTTTTGGGTTCTTTTTGGGAAATTGAGATTTTTAAGAGAATTGCTATAGTAGCTTGTGTTTTTAGTGGAAGTTTTGCTGTTCTAAAACTAAAACCCAAGGGTCTAATATCTTTTGAATACACTAATGTTGCTAATGAAGATTGTGTGAAGTTTTGTATGAAGGAAATTTGCAGGTGTAGAGAAAGAATAATGTAATGAGATGAAGAATGGACAAATCTCAATATTGGGGATGCCACCCCGTGTCACCCCAAGAAATATTCAACAGGCACAAGCGTCAAAGCTTGGGGATGCCCAAGGAATCCCCTTCTTCATCAATAAAAATCTCAGGTCTTTCTAGACACTTCGTTTTTATTGTTTCATGCACTGTTGTGTTGTTCTTGGAGCGTCTTAGTTTTCGTTTTTGGTTTTTGGTTTGCTTAGTTTGCTTGAATAAAGTGGTTGGACCATCGTTCTTGCTGTGTTGTTACAAATAAGTTGATTGGTGTTTGAGAGGAGTA
This sequence comes from Avena sativa, assembly GCA_916181665.1. Classification (NCBI taxonomy): domain Eukaryota; kingdom Viridiplantae; phylum Streptophyta; class Magnoliopsida; order Poales; family Poaceae; genus Avena; species Avena sativa. The sequence continues at coordinate 424,554,981 of OV702293.1, forward strand.
GAAAGTTCTTGCTTGAATAGTACAAGAGGAGCTTGCTTTGACTGTGACTTAGACTTTATCATGTCATGCTAGATGTCATTTTAACCTCATGCTTAGTGATTATTGTTGTAGCATGACTTGTTCCAAACAATTCAGATTGTTTAATGTGCCTTGCAAGAATCGTGCGTTGTTTTAGCATACAAAAGCATAGTATTGTGGTATTCTCCTTTGATGCTTTGTTTGGGTTGACTTGGCACATGCTCACACCATGTTATGACTATGAACCAGTCACCTTAGCCTCTATGATCATTTAGTCCTTGACTTGTAGTACCACTTTATGCTTTGATTAGTAATGTTTTGTCGCTCTGCATGATTATGGCCATTATTGCTCTCTTAGTTGGTCGCTCCCAGTCTTTTGCTAGCATCCACTTGTATGAGTAAGCTCTACTCATGCATCCAACTCCCGAGAAACCAAGTTATTCCAAAGTGTTCACTATAAATTCCTATTCATGGTGTGTTACAACATTCCAAGTATATTCTTGTTTTCATCTACCTTCCAATTAAAAAGTCTCTTTGTTATGTGAAAACTTAGTGATTAAAGCTCTCACAAACTTGATGGCACACTTTACTTTTCTTGACCCTAAATAAACTTGAACCATTGTGTCATCTATGTTGTATATGCTTGCACTTATACGTTGGAATAAGCAGAACTATGCTGTCACGGGGAACGCTTTCAACATTGCACTTGTACATTGTACACAGTTGATATCATGCTCTCTTCTTTATGGATGTCGTCGGTGTGAAATAAATGGGGAGCTTGTATGTCCATGGAGTTATGTATGTGTGTTAGAGAAACGCCTGGTCCGCTAGCCTAATCCATGCCTAATCATGGTGGAAACTTGCAGCATAACCATAGTGATCAATCTATGAAGCTTTCTTCTTATAAAAAAGAGACACATTGAAAAGAGGAAAGAGAGAAAAAAGCACCATTTTCCCATGGTAAATAAGAAGATTGCCGAGATGCTCATTGTCTGCTTGCCTTGTCATTTTGATTATGGGATAGCTCCTATATCATGTGCAAGGGGTACCCCATTGGCGGTTCTTTATGATACACATGTACTTACTATGACAAGAACTTACAGGTGACTAAAGTTGAGTAGCATGAGGAGCGGCCCTCATATTCAAGGGACATGAGATTGCCAACTTATACTTTGTCAAGCATATACTCCATAGTTTGTTCACTTTAACCTTAATCACTTCAAGATGCTTATGATAGTGGCAATGAGAGCTGAAAGCTAACAAGTAACATAATTTTTGGAAGCTCTTATCGAGACTTGAAATCCCTACTTCCCTTTTGTGAAGGGTCTTTCTTCCACCATTATATTGAGTCTCCACCTTATATCCTTAGGCACCAATTAAGAGAGCATAGTTACCATTCTTAGTTCTATGTGCATTGTCCCAAAACTTATTGATTGATTCATATTGTTGATATTGCTTGTTCATGAACTATTTGTATCTAGTCACTCTTATGAACTTTGAAGGTGTCCTATGCATTTATTTGCTACTCCATGAGGGACAAGCTGAATGCCACTATGCTATGTTTTCTGTATGTGAAACAAACAAACGTCTTTCAATGCATTGTTATTCATGATCTTTGTTTGTAACCTTTCATGTTGCATGCATAGTTACTTTGTCTTATTGTTAGAACTTCATCTTTCATGCTCATGTTTAGAGTTCTTTGATCCCAGCTTTCAATGCTTGCAAATGGTTTGTTCTTGATTTTGATGGTGCATGTCACCTCAAAAATTATTCTTTTTATCACTTACCTACTCGAGGACGAGTAGGATTAAGCTTGGGGATGCTTGATACATCGTAAACGTATCTATATTTTTTGATGTTCCATGCTTGTTTAGTATCTACTTTGCTTTGTTTTGTCTACACTTTGAGATGTTTTTATATGCTTTCTGGACTAACCTATTAACAAGATGCCATAGTTCCAGTTGCCTATTTTCTTCTGTTTTTGGTTCCATAAAATGCAAAAAATCAATATTCTCAGAATTGGACAGGACAAATGCCAAAGTCAATATTTTACCATGGGGAACACGGAGCCAGCGTACGAGACGGAGGGGATCCACCAGGGGGCCACTCCCTGGCCACGCGGCTAACCCTAGCCCGCGCCTGGGGGGTGCGGCCACCCTAGGTGCCCCCCTGCCTCGCCTCTTCGCATATAAGAATCCCCCGATACTAAAACCCTAAGTACCCGATCAATCTTCCACGAAACAGTCAGTAGCCTCCGCCACCATCATCCCTAGATCAGGGGGATCTGAAGCTCTTCCCGGCACCCTGCCATAGGGGAGATCATCCCGGAGGCCTTCTTCATCATCATGCCAGCCTCCGGTATGAAGCGTGAGTAGTTCCACCTTGGACTACGGGTCCATGTAGTAGCTAGATGGTTGTCTCTCCTCCTTTGTGCTACCATGTTTAGATCTTGTGAGCTCTGTTCATGTTCAAGATCATCTATTTGTAATCATGCATGTTGTGTTTGTGGGGATCTGATGGATATTGAGATTACTATGTCAGATTGATTAATGGTTTTGTCTTATTGATTCTATCATGTTTGTGTTGTTTGTGATCTTGCATGCTCTCCGTTTCTAGTATCTATCTTGGCCAAGTAGATGCTAGTGACTCCAAGAGGGAGTGTTTATGCTTGATAGTGGGTTCATGCCTCTATTTAATCTAAGGGAAGTGACAGAAATCTCTAAGGTTGTAGATGTGTTGTTGCTATTAGGGAGAAAACAATGGTCTCTTGTTCATGGAACAAGTGGATTGTTTACCTTTCACACTTTGCTTAAAGCAGTTATCTGTTGCTTGCAACTTAATACTATAGGGGGTTCGGATGATAACCTGAAGGTGTATTACTAGTCATAGATGCAGTTGGATGGCGGTCTATGTATCTTGTTATATTTCCCAATCAAATCTCATAGGATCATGAATGTCTAGTATTGCATTGTTATGCCTTGTTCAGTCTTGTCAATTGCCCTGCTGTAATTTGTTTACCCAGCATGCCATGTTTGTCTATCTTAAGGAGAACACCTCTAGTGAGCTATGGACCCCGGTCCAATCTTTACCATTGATACATCTTCCACTGTTACTGTTTAATTTTTTTCAAACCACTATTACCTTCCACACTATACAGTTAATCCTTTGTTTTCATCAAACCGGTGAGATTGACAACCTCATTGTTCGTTGGGGGAAAAGTCTTGAGTTTGTGTTGTGCAGGTTTCCAAGTTGCTAGCAACACCTTTGAGTCGTTTCCTTCCTCCTACTGGATCGATAACCTTGGTGTCTTACCGAGGGAAAAACTTGCTGTTGTGCTCATCATACCTTCCTCTTAGGGTTTCCCAACGAAGCTCAACAATCAGCTAAGCCATCATCAATGATGTTGTATGAGTAAACTCTAGGACAACACATAGGTCGCAGATTTAATATTATACATCATGCTACTAGAACTCTCAATAGTGCTCAAAAGAATTATCCTAAGGAAGAAAGACAACTATTTCCTTTATTTTTCTCTTGTGATAAATTTCGTTCTTATATAGTTGATGCAAAAGTAAGAGTTCATATGGATCATGATGGTTTAAAAGAGCTCATAGAGAGGAAGATTCATAAGACAAGACTGATCTGTTGGATCCTTTTACTTCAAGAATTTGATTTGCAGATTATGTAGAGACAAGAAGCAAAGGTATTGGATGCAGCATGTATACTTTCCCAGCAAGACACCAATCTTATTGATAGGAGTTTTAGTCCTGGTGATTTTTGTTTTCGAGAATTATTATATGAACTAAGGTTAATTCCTCCCAAAAAGAAGTCCTTGTTGTTGGAGGAGCTTGTCAGTCTCGACTAAATAAACGGTAAGTGAAAGGTAAGTTTTCTTCTTCTAATAAGTGCTTTGTCTTCACAGTTTCACTTCTAAATATTTTGCCGTTGAATTCCGTTTGTTTTTCTAAAGTTTTTTAGGGGTCTTTGTAACTATACGGGCGCAAATATACGGCCCTAGAAAAATCTCCCGCCGTATAGTTGGTCGTTAAAGGTATTGTATTCTCTTGTGAATTATTTTTCGATGTGCAGTATCTATACAGGCGCAACTATACGATCGGAGAAAAATCTCATGTCGTATAGTTGGTTGTTAAAGCTTCTATATCATCGACTCTTTTTCGTTGTTATTTATTCATCTAAAAAACATTTTGTCGGTTCCTAGTAGGTAATCTAACTGACCTGGACTCGAGATATTTGAAAATATCTGCCCAGAACCAACTATATGGCCAGAGCTATACGGGTCGCGACCGTGTAGTTGGTTGTTACGCGGCAGGACTCCTCGTAAATCGTGATTTCTTTTCCTATTCTGTTTGGATTGTTTTCTAGGGCGTGAATTTGGTGTTTCTCGCAAGTTTTACCGACCTCTGACCCCTCTTATATACTGCCATTGTGCCTCTCTCTAATCACAATCACCAGGAACAAATCTAGCCATGTTCTATCCCATCCCAGGCCATGGAAAACCTCTAGGGCTCATTACAAAGAGTACGTTGATGAAGCTTCTACAACAGCGATCCCGATGAAGGCTGGAGCAACGTTTACATCAGCCGTGATGTCTATGATCCCCCAGGAATTGACTGGGTGGCGATGAAGAAAACACAAGAAAAGAGAGAAGTCCACAAGCCGTATGGAAAAGGGCGTGTGGAGACAGCCAAGTTCATCACCACGGACCCTAGGCCGCACAAGCGTAAGGAAATACCTAACAATGGTGTAGGTTCTAGCAAGGAACCGACATTGCCCCACTCGAGGCCTACCACTATCGCTCTTATGAGGGTGAAGCCTCATGAAGAGTGCAGGAGCAGCTTCTACTTCCCCGATCCATCAATAATGGACGAGGAAGAAGAAGTTGTCCCTAGTACAAAGGATCGCGTGCGGGCACTAGAGATATATTAGAAGTAGGAGCGACTCCATCACGTTGAAGTCTGTCACCGCCTCAAGGAGATAGAGAAGAAGGATGATCTTCTCCCATTGGTGACTAAACTCGCAGATAGAGTGGACACTTTGCAATCTGATTTTCGCAGGTGCTACAGCCGCATCACTGCTCTGGAGGATACCAACAAGAAGCTACGCACTGCGGTGCTACATCCATGGCGCCATAGTGATCTGCAATAAATCACGGTATTAAATAATCGTGAGGGGTTATTTGATCCCGCCTGGCTTGATTCCAAGCTTGGGGAGACCTTTAAGACCTTGTAATATATCTTATAAGTTTTTATTACTATTCTAGTTTTGCATTAGTTTGAGCTCATAAATAAAGTTTGCATCATTAGAATTCCCTTCAGGAATAGTCGATACCTTTTATGAAATTCTAAGTTTATTATAATATATGGAGCATTATTGAGTTTGAGTTTGTTTTATTGGATATATGAATAGCTTGAGTATAATTTTACTTGCACTTGATGATAGCAATAGGAGTCTTCCACACCATTGGTATTAACGGAACATACAAAGATAATTTGATCAATATGTTGTAGGTCAATGGTTTGATTTATAAAAAGGAGAAATTATCTAATTAGTTAAGTTGAAAAAGAAAACCTTGAACAAAGGAGAAATTAAAACTTCTATCAAATAGAGTGAGAACAAGTTGAGGTAGAATATTCAAGTTATAAAGATGCTTCATATATATTTGGAATTTGGTAATTGAGATCGTTGAACTTTGAACTCCTACATGAAGTGGAATGTATGGCTAGCTCATTTGCACAACACTTCAACAAAAGTGTGAGCATATATATATATAAAGAAGAAAAGAAAGAGAAAGAAAATGAGCGAATGTGCAAAGAGCAAATATGCATATACCACTATATTGTAGTAAGACAAAGAGACATTTGAGATTTTGAATCCCAAGTGAACATGTTAATCCTAAAACACTTGGGACTACCTCACTAAATCATTCGGTTAAACCGAGTACTTTTACATCATGTTGAGAGTAATCCTTTATGAACTGTTAATTGCTAAGGTGTGGAAGCTTACTAATATTATTCGGATGGTTCGACTAAAGTAATATTCATGAACTTATCTATATGTATCCTATATGATATACACATGCTGCAACTGCCTCATTTATTTTATCGACTCAGCTTCATGAATATGAGGATCACATCCATTAAGCTAAACTTGCTCGGGACGAGAAAGATTCTAAGCTTGGGGAAGTTGATGAGTGCACATTTGCAACATGTTTTATATTATTATTGCATTGTAGTGGTAGGATCTTGGTATTTTACAGCGTTCACACGCACCTTTTTGTAGGGTTCGCAGCATAGAAAACAAAAAAATTCCTACGATCGGAACAACTATGTACCAAGATCTATCTACTAGATACAAGCAATGGGCGGATATACATCCATAGAGAACATACCCTTGAAGACCGACAAAGCTTAACGATGTTGAACTCGTGGTTGATGTAGATGAACTCTTGCCGATCTCAAGATCGAGAGGAAGTCCTAGCGTCACAAATCAGCGGCGCATCCGTGGTCGCACACATGTCCAAGGCACCAAGAAACCTCCGCCTCCTCGCTCCAACGATGCAGCGGAAGCACAACTCTTTCTTGTTGAAAAGCCACCGGGAACATGTATCTCGCTAGTTCGAGACCATGGGGGATAAAAACTAGAGGGGGAGAGAGATCCTTCACGAGGAGGTGTGAGTGAGAAGTGAGGAGGGGGCTCCTTTTATAGGAGGAGGGGGCACCCAAGGGGGTCGCCACCGTCCATGGGGGCTGCCCCCTCCCCTCCTTCATTCATGTGGGTGGAAGCTCCACTCACAAAATGCCCCTTCAATTCTCCACTCAAAAAAATCCCACTCAAATTCCCATTAAATTTCCACCAAATTTAATGCAAACTCTCTTTAAATAAAACTCATTTTGTTTATTCAGAATTTTGTCAATTACTTTAATGAAAAAAATTCACATATAACCCCTTGCTAGTATTTTATTTCACATGCAGAAACACTTTCTGCAATTTCACCTGAAACCAGTTTCAGTATCTAGTGACATAAATTCCTGCTCTTTGTTATTCTTTTTAGCATGAAACTATTTGCTCCAAATAGTGTCAGTGTCTCTTAAGTATGTCACCCTACGGTTCGCGAATAATGCGGACATGATCGAGACCCCTCTCAGATCAATAATCAAAAGCGAGACCTGGATATCCATACCGACTCCCACACATTCAACGATGACTTCTTATGATCGTGAGAACCTTTTACGCTAATATCTTAATCCCTTTGTCTCACGATATATTACATGTCCGAGATTCGATCATCGTTATCTCCATACCTAGTTTGATCTCGCTACTGACATGTACTCTTTTCTTGTTCCCGTGATATAACATTCTAGTGATCAAATCACTTGCTTGCAAGCTAATCAATGCGATATCACTAAGAGGTCCCAAAGCATATCTATCCGTCATCGGGATGAACAAATTCCACTCTCGACCCATGGGCCTCAACATAACACTTTAGTAGTACTTAACCCATCTTTATAATCACCCTGTTATGGTGTGACGTTTGATGTTATCAAGATACTCTTCCAGTGTTAGTGATTGACATGATCTCATGGTCTAAGGATTAGGATTACTTCGTATGATGTTATAGAAATATAAACTCAATGACTTTGATCGTAATGCTATACTTCGGATGAATGTTCGTCACACCATTCCAATAATGTTGTGCCCTCGTTATTAACAACATCCAATGTCCATGATCAGGAAACCTTGATCATCTTGTTAATCAACGAGCTAGTTTATAAGAGAGGCATAACTAGGAACTTTCTGTTTGTTTATTAAACACACATGTATTAATGTTTCCGTATTAATACAATTATAGAGTGCAAAATAAACATCTATCATATACTTGGAATATACATAATAACCACTTTATTATTGCCTCTCAGGGCATATTCCCTTCAGTCTCCCACTTGCACTCGAGACAATAATCTAGTTACATAGTGATAAATCTAACACCCATGGAGTTCTGGTGTTGATCATTTATTTTCTCTAGGGAGAGTTTTAGTCAACGGATCTGCTACATTGAGATCTGTGTGTACTTTACAAATATTTATATCTCCATCCTTGACATGCTCGCGGATGGAGTGAAATCAGTGTTTAATATGCTTGGAATTCTTGTGAGATCTTGGTTCTTTGGAATTGTCTATGGCACCATTGTTGTCACAATATATCACCATTGGGTCCAACGCGCTCGCAACCACACCTAGTTCGGCTATGAACTCCTTCATCCAAACTGCTTCCTGAGCCACTTCCGAAGCAGGAACATATTTGGCCTTCATTGTTGATCCCGCCACGACGGGTTGTTTGGAACTCCTCCAACTAATCGGTCCACCATTCATGAGAAATGCGTATCCAGATTGAGACTTAGAGTCATTCGGATCGGTGTCAAAGCTAGCATCGACATAACACTTAGCGACGAGCTCTTCTTCACCTTCGTACACAAGAAACATATCCTTAGTTCTTCGCAAATACTTAAGGATATTCTTGACCGTTATCCAGTGTTCCGATCCTGGATCAGATTGGTATCTACTAGTCAAACTAATAGCATGTGCCACATCCAGTCTTGTACATAGCATGGCTTACATTATAGAGCCTATGGAGGAAGCATAGGGGACTTTGTCCATTATCTCTCTTTCTTCCACCGTAGCCGGACTTCGAGTCTTATTCAATGTCTTTCCTTGCAACATAGGTAAGAACCCCTTCTTACTTCCGTCCATTTTAAACTTCTTTAAAATATTATCAAGGTATGTACTTTGCGATAGCCCTATTAGGCTCCTAGATCTATCCCTATAGATCTTTATGCCTAATATGTATGATGCTTCACCTAGGTCCTTCATTGAAAATTTGCTGTTTAGATAACTTTTAACACTGTTTAAAAGATCTATATCATTTCCGATCAATAATATGTCATCCACATATAATATCAGAAATGCCACATCGCTCCCACTCACTTTCTTGTAAATACAAGCCTCTCCATAAGTTTGGACAAATCCAAACTCTTTGATAACCTCATCAAAGCGGAGATTCCAACTCCGGGATGCTTGCTTCAGTCCATAGATGGATCGCTGAAGCTTGCATACCTTGTCAGCATCCTTAGGATCAACAAAACCCTTTGGTTGTATCATATACAACTCTTCTTCAATGTTGCCATGGAGGAACGCAGTTTTGACATCCATCTGCCATATCTCATAGTCGAAATATGCATCAATTTCTAACATAATCCTAACTGACTTTAGCATCGCTACGGGAGAGAATGTCTTATCGTAGTCAACTCCTTGAATTTTTCGAAACCCCTTTGCGACAAGTCGAGCTTTATAGACGGTTACATTACCATCAACATCAGTTTTCCTTTTGAAAATCCATTTATTCTCCACGGCCTTTTGGTCGTGAGGTAAGTCCACCAAGGTCCAAACCTGGTTTTCATACATGGATTCCGTATCGGATTTCATGGCTTCTAACCATTTGTTGGAATCCAGGCTCACCATCGCTTCTTCATACGTCTCAGGTTCATCAATTTTGTCGACCATGAAATTTATAACAGGATTTCCGTATAGCTCGGGAGCTGCACACGTCCTGCTAGACCTGCGAGGTTCGGTAGTATTCTCTTTCGGAGCTTCATGATAGTTATCATTAGTTCCCTCCTCATTTGGTGAAAATCCAACTCCGGAACGACTTCCGGCGCTGTGCTACTCGCCATATTATGAAGATAAGGTTCTACAACCTCTTCGAGTTCTACCTTCCGACTACACACGCATTTCGCGAGAAACTCTTTCTCTAGAAAGGATCCATTCTTGGAAACGAAAACCTTGCCCTCAGATCTGTGATAAAAGGAATACCCAATAGTTTCCTTAGGGTATCCTATGAAGACGCATTTTTCCGCTTTGGGTTCAAGTTTATCCGGTTGAAGTTTGTTCACATAATATTCGCATCCCCAAACTTTAACAAATGACAGCTTAGGTTTGTTTCCAAACCATAGTTCATACGGTGTCTTTTCAACGGATTTAGATGGTGCCTGATTTAAAGTGAATGCAACAGTTTCTAGTGCATAACCCCAAAATGACAGTGGCAAGTCCGTCAGAGACATCATAGATTAAACCATATCTAGTAAAGTACGATTACGATGTTCCGACACACCATTTCTCTATGGTGTTCTGGCAGGTGTGAGTTGTGAAACTATTCCACACTCTTTCATATGAGTGCTAAACTCGTAGCTTAGATACTCACCTCCACGGTCGGACCGTAGAAATTTGATCTTTTTATTATGATGATTTTCCACTTCACTCTGAAACTCCTTGAATTTCTCAAAGGTTTTATACTTGTGTTTCATCAAGTAGATATAACCGTATCTACTCAAATCATCCGTGAAAGTAACAAAATAACGATATCCACCTCGCGCCGACACACTCATTGGACCACACACATCAGAATGTTTGATTTCCAATAAATCTGTCGCTCGTTCCATTGACCCAGAAAATGGCGTTCTAGTCATCTTTCCCATAAGGCATGGCTCACATGTATCAAATGATTCAAAATCAAGTGATTCCAAAAGTCCATCCGAATGGAGCTTCTTCATGCGTTTAACGCCAATATGACCTAAATGGCAGTGCCACATATATGCGGATATATCATCATTAAGTTTAGTCCTTTTAGCATCAACATTATGAATATGTGTAACACTATTATCGAGATCCAACAGAAACAAACCATTCATCATCGGTGCATGACCATAAAAGGTTTCATTCATATAAATCGAACAACCATTGTTCTCGGATTTAAATGAATAACCACTACGCATCAAACATGATCCAGATACAATGTTCATGATCAGTGCTGGCACCAGATAACAATTATTTAAGTTTATAAATAATCCCAATGGTAAGTGGAGAGGTAGCGTTCCGACGGCAATCACATCAACGCTTGATCCATTGTCGACACACATCTTGACCTCACCCCTTACTAGCGGTCACTTGTTCTGCAGCCCCTGATTCGAGTTATAAATATTAGCAACTGAACCGGTATCAAATACCTAGGTGCTACTGCGAGCACTAGTCAAGTACACATCAATAACATTTATATCATATATACCTTTATTTGCCTTGCCGGCGTTCTTGTCTTCCAAATACTTGGGGCAGTTGCGCTTCCAGTGGCCAGTCCCCTTGCACTCTGTATCAGACTTAGGGCCAACTCGGGGTTTCTTTTCAGGCATGACAACTGGCTTGCCGCCCTTCTTTCCCTTCTGTTTACCTTTCTTGTCTTTCTTGAAACCAGTGGTCTTATTGATCATCAACACTTGATGTTCCTTCTTGATCTCCACTTTTGCAGTTTTAAGCATTGACAAAAGCTCGGGGAGAGACTTATTCATGCCTTGCATGTTCTAGTTCATCACGAAGCTCTGATAGCTAGGTGGCAGAGACTGGAGAACACGATGGATGCCTAAGTCAATGGGAATCGTTATTCCCAAGGACACAAGCTTATCGGCGTAACCTGACATCTTGAGTACATGCTCACTTATGGAGCTGTTCTCTTCCACCATGCAGCTAAAGAACTTTTCTGAAGCATTATAACTCTCTACAGCAGCATGGGTGTTGAAAATCATTTTCAACTCACCCATTGTATCAAAAGCATTGTCCTTTTCGAAACGCTTTCGAAGTTCCGGCTCTAGCCCATACAATATGCCGCAATGAACTAACTTGTGGTCCTCCTGACGAGTCTGATAGACATTCTTTTCTTTCTCAGGGGCATCATCGAACGGTTGGGGGCCTAGCAGCGCTTCTAGCACATATTGCTTTTGTGCATTAGTGAGGAGAATCCTCAAATTCATGGCCTGGTCGATAAAGTTGCTACCGTTCGTTGCAAGTTTCTCTTTCTTCATGAACACATTGAAATTAAAAGCAGGTGGTGCCATCTACAATAGAATTTGGAAAGTTTATACTATGGGTTCAAAGGCGAGCATCAAATGGGCATCATATCTTTCATATGACTCATGCTTAACCTTTCGGTCCGTGTTCCGAGGCCATGTATGTACATGCTAGGATCGCCAACTAAGAACCTTAGTATTCGCGTGTGTAAACTGTCTTACACCTGAAATATGATCGTGGATCCAAGAACACCCGATCATCATGTGATGTCTTGGAGCAACAAAACAAAATCGGTGCATACTGAAGGGAGAACAACATTTTTATCTTGATATCTAAATGAGGGATCATCTTATTATGCTAATAAAACACCAAACAAGCAATATAAGATACAACAAACATCACATGTTAATAAGTGAAATCATATGGTTCTTGCACTTTGATCTCCATCATGTGCATCGTGGTATGATCCTCATCATTCCTTTAAGTGTAAGGCCAAGTTCTATGAAACTTACACGTTATATGTGTTGTAAGAGTATCGACTTATACTTTTACTTACAACATCACCATATCATGACACTAGCCCAACAACAATCTAAACTAGACGCCTCTAATTTATCCATTGCAGTTTTACGTGGCTTAGGGCTTTCGAAGATAGAACCATTCTTACCTACGAACATGAACAAAAACGAGGAAAACCAAATTGTTAACAACTCGTTGCAAATTAGATATTGACTATAGTAGGAGAGACAGACACCCGCTAGACACTTATGCAAAACTAGTTGCATGTCAAGCGTGGAACAGGTCTCATGTGCGAGGACATGTAAAGTTTGTCCGGGCCGCTTCATCCCACTATGCAACCAATATCCAAAGTACAACTAAGAAGCAGTAACTTGATCGCAGCATAGAAAACAAAAAATTCCTACGATGGGAACATCTATGTACCAAGATCTATCTACTAGATACAAGAAACGGGCGGATATACATCCGTAGAGAACATACCCTTGAAGACCGACAAAGCTTAACGAGGTTGAACTCTTGGTTGATGTAGACGAACTCTTGCCGATCTCAAGATCGAGAGGAAGTCCTAGCACCGCAAATCAGCGGCGCATCCGTGGTCGCACACACGTCCGAGGCACCAAGAAACCTCCGCCTCCTCGCTCCAATGATGCAGCGGAAGCATAACTCTTTCTTGTTGAAAAGCCACCGAGAACATGTATCTCGCTAGTCCGAGACCATGGGGGATAAAAACTAGAGGGGGAGAGAGATCCTTCACGAGGAGGTGTGAGTGAGAAGTGAGGAGGGGGCTCCTTTTATAGGAGGAGGGGGGCACCCAAGGGGGTGTCCGCCAGCCATGGGGGCTGACCCCTCCCCTCCTTCATTCATGTGGGTGGAAGCTCCACTCACAAAATGCCCCTTCAATTCTCCACTATAAAAAATCCCACTCAAATTCCCACTAAATTTCCACCAAATTTAATGCAAACTCTCTTTAAATAAAACTCATTTTATTTATTCAGAATTTTGTCAATTACTTTAATGACATACATTCACATATAATACCTTGCTAGTATTTCATTTCACATGCAGAAACACTTTCTGCAATTTCACCCGAAACCAGTTTCGGTATCTAGTGAAATAAATTCCTGCGCTTTGTTATTCTTTTCAGCATGAAACTATTTGCTCCAACTGGTGTCGGTGTCTCTTAAGTGTGTCACCCTACGGTTCGCGAATAATGCGGACATGATCGAGACCCCTCTCATATCAATAATCAGAAGCGGGACCTGGAGATCCATACTGACTCCCACACATTCAACGATGACTTTCTTGTGATCGTGAGAACCTTTTACGCTAGTATCTTAATCCCTTTGTATCGCGATATATTACATGTCCGAGATTCGATCATCGGTATCTCCATACCTAGTTTGATCTCATTACTGACATGTACTCTTTTCTTGTTTCCCGTGATATAACATTCTAGTGATTAAATCACTTGCTTGCAAGCTAATCAATGTGATATCACCGAGAGGGCCCAGAGCATATCTATCTGTCATCGGGATGAACAAATTCCACTCTCGATCCATGGGCCTCAACATAACACTTTAGTAGTACTGAACCCATCTTTGTAATCACCCTGTTACAGTGTGACGTTTGATGTTATCAAGATACTCTTCCAGTGTTAGTGATTGACATGATCTCATGGTCTAAGTATTAGGATTACTTCGTATGATGTTATAGCAATATAAACTCAATGACTTTGATTATAATGCTATACTTCGGATGAATGTTCATCACACCATTACAATAGTGTTGTGACCTCGTTATTAACAACATCCAATGTCCATGATCAGGATGTTGGAGATATACCCTAGAGGCAATAATAAAAGTGGTTATTATTATATCTTTGTGTTTATGATAAATAACTACATTCATGCTATAATAGTATTAATAGGAAACATTAATACTTGTGTGATTTGTAAACTAAATTAGAGTCCCTGGTAAAGCCTCTTTGTAATACTAGCTTATTGGTTAATAAGATGATCGTGGTTTTCCGATCATGAACATTGAGATGTTGTTAACAACAAGATAATATCATTAGGAGAATGGTATGATGGACATACTCCTATAGATAAGCGTAGCATAAAGATCAAGTCATTTCAATAGTTCGTTTGCTATAAGCTTTCTGATACATAGTAACCTAATTCCTTCAACCATGAGATCATGCTAATCACCATCACCGGAAGGATACTTTGATGACATCAAACACCACACCGTAATTGGGTGGCTATAAAGGTGGCATTGAGTGTTTGGAAAGTATGTGTTGAGGCACATGGATCAAGAGTGGGATTTGTCCATCCATATGACAGATAGATATAGTCTATGCCCTCTCGGTGGAATATCATCCAATTATCTTGCAAGCATGTGACTGGCTCACAAGGTATCACATATCACGGGAACGATAAAATAGTACTTATCGGTAACCAGGTTGAACTAGGTATGCAGAGATACCGACGATCAAACCTCGGATAAGTAAACTATCATAAGACAAAGGGAATTTGATATCGTATGTAAGTGGTTCATTCGATCGCAAAGTAATCATATAAATATGTGGGAGTCGTACGAATTTCCAGATTCCTCTATTGAATATTGACCGGAGAAGTGTCTCGGTCATGTCCGCATAATTCACGAACCGTAGGGAGACACACTTAAGGATTCGATGTTTTTTAGTAGATATGGAATGTAAGTAGGGAGACCGAATGTTGTTCAGAGTCTCGGATGGGATCCAGGATATCACGAGGAGATTCGGAATGGTCCGGAGAATAAGATTCATATAAGGAAAGTCTGATTCCGGAGTTCGGGAATGATTTCGATGTTTTCATCGGAGAGGTTCTAGAAGGGTCCAGAAGGTTCACCGGACCGGAAGGGGAATGGTTCATGAATGTGTCATGGTTAAGTGGAATGATTGGATCATGTCCTAGGTCACTTGGTTGGGCGTTTGGAAGAGAGAAATAAAGCTCTAAATTGAAAGTCAAAAGGGAAGTTTGAAAAATTCAAACTGAAACAATGGTTTCCTAGTGGAAAAAGGAAAGAGTCCTTCTTTCTCTCCAACTTGGGATTGGGGAAGGATTCAAACTCCCCTCTCCCAAGCTGCCCTCCCTCTCATAAATAGAGGGTAGAGGCTGCCCCAAAGCACCACAACCATCCCTCCCCACCTTGCGTCGTCGCCGCCGCCGCACGCCGCCGGCCTGTCGCCCTAGCTGCCGCCGACACCTCCTCCTCTCCGGCCTTCTAAACCTAGATCGCTGGAAACCCTAGATCCACCATAACCCGCACCGGCTTAGGCGAAGCCCTGTGGGATCTTCCCTCTACTTCCGACACCACGCCGTCATGCTGCCGGACTCGTGAGGGGGAACTACAACCTCCGCTGCCTGCTGGAACAAGGGAGAGGAAGGTCTTCATCGAGTACCAAACGTGTGACCGACTGCAGAAGCGCTTCCGGAACGCAGCACCGGAAGGATCATCTACGCGATCTTGAGATCGGCAAGTGTACGACTACATCATCCACAAGAATCTGCTCTAGTTAACCGCTTTGGAATCTTAAAGGGTGAGTACTCTAATCGACTCGTTGCTACAATCTAGTAGATAGATCTTGGATTGTTTGTGTGCATGCGGTAGAATTTTTTTGTTTTCCATTCTACGAACCCCTACAGTGGTATTAGAGCCGTGTCTATATGTAGATCTATTGCACGAGTAGAACACACTGGTCATTGTGGGCGGTGGTGCTTTTATTATCAATTGCTTTTTGTGTACTTTGCATCTTGCTGTAAGATCCCTCCTTTGTAAAGGAAAAGATCCCTGTGATTGCAATGCTAGTCCCTCGATCAATGCTAGCATCCACAGTTTAAGATGAAGTACACAGATACAAAGGTCGTTTATTACAGTCATTCCAGAGATAAAACATAGTCTTTTACAACTCAGGGCCAAAGGCCTAATACAAGAGTTTATGGAATAAGTAAATAAACATAAGTCTTCATCTTCATGTGCCACATGCAAGCATGTTGAGTGTAGACTCATGACTCCTATTCATCATCGGAGTAACCTACAACATTACAAGTTACAGCCACAGAGGGTCAATACTTTGGAATAGTATTGGTAAGTGATACCTTAGTATATATTTTAAGTGGGCTAAATAATATATGCATTTGGCTAGGTGGAGCTTAGGCTTGCATTGCTCAAAATAGATTTTTCCCTAACATTTGAAAACTCCAAGTTTTTGTTTGGCAAAAACTTTCCCAAGGCATCTACCAATCAAAGACTGAAGATCCTTCACGAGGCATCTACCAATCAAAGACTGAAGATCCTTTAACCCTTGTTCACCCACAAGTTTTATTTAGAAATTGGAGTGATGAGATTCTTGAAGCTTCCATGTCTTGATGCTCAAATTGTCCTTTACCAGGGACATGGCTAAGTACTTAGGTTTTACACTCTGCAGAGGTGGTGCACTTTCTCCACAAGACTTGGTTTCCCAAGACAAGATCCTTTAGAAGCCTTTCCTTAGTCAAATGGACGCGCTCCAACCTATCATTCCCACTACCACCAACTGTCCAAGAGACTAAGTTCTAGCAACCTAAGATCATGGCAGAGCCCATATTGCCAAGTGGTTGCACTTGAAGCTTCTCAACATTTGACATCTCAAATCTCTTTGTTTCCTGGGTGGCCATCCACAAGTGAGATACACTAAGGTAAACCATAAACATGGGCCTTGTGAACCACTCAACCAAAACCACCAAGCAAGTCCCATTCCACCCAGGAGATTCATTAACTTAGTTGTTTTGTTAAATAAAACACAAGTCCTCAGACTTAGAATATTTTTCCATAGTGTGAATATATAAACCACCCTTGTTTTCTAGTAGCTAGGCTAAGCATGGCATGGCAACTTATCCTTAGGGAATTTTCCTAGCAACTCTACCATTCTAATCTACATAGGATTTCCCAACATCATTTGACAAAAGTAGCATGCAAGTCTTAGTAAAACATCTAATGCAAGTATAAAATATAGGAATGGAATATTCATGAAGATATCACTTGCCTTGGTAATGTGGAGAGTAGCACTCATCACAGTCACAATCACAATCACTAGCAAAATCTACACACAAAGTTGTAGCACACAATTACACACAAATATATACAAACAAAAATAGTATGAATGCATGCATGCATGAAATTACTAAGTGGTGATTTTTTGAAAACTCTACCAAGCATGTGCAAGTTTACAGAAACTTAACAAGTCACAAGTTTGCTCACTAAACATATTAAACCCTAAAACCAAATACTAAACTAAATCTATACTCAAAATAGCCTTAAACAAGTTTCTACAAATAAAGTCATTCTAACGGTTACTATTTGGTAAACACATTGGATATTCAGAAAGGTCTTGTCTCACTGAATCCAACGGTATAAAGTTTGCAAAATTCTAACGTGGCAATCAAAAGTTATAAGCATTTGAATTTGGATCAAATTTCTGGTTTTAAACCTGTTTTTAGATCTAAACCTAGCCACGCGTCGCACTGTGATTGGCGCGTACAGCTTCGGTTGGATCACGATTGGCAGCCGCAGGATTTAAACCTGGTTTTAAAACTGCCGCGTTGATTTGGGGATGAACTGGTCGTGCGGGTGGAGACGACGATGCTCAGGTGGGCCGCGGTTGTCAGCGATAGAGGGAAAAGTGAGTGGGTCCCTTCTGTCAGTGAGCTGGTGGGTGCGCTCACGCGTGAGAGAAGAAAAAGGAAAGTCCCGGGTGGGCTTGCTGGGCTCGATTCGCTGCTGGGCCAGAAACCTGGCGCTCGGCCTTTTTCCTTTGTTTAAGTCTTTTCTTTTTCCAAATATAATTTCTGGAATGATTTTGATATGAATTCAAATCCTTTTGAATTCAAACAAATCTGGGGATCTTTGCAGGGTTCTGTGGTTTCAAAAACCAGTTATTTAACAAGTGGTCACCTTGCAAGGGCTTGGTCAAGCTTGGGTTTCAAACAAACAGAGACTATGCCTCTAGTTTGCAAATGTTTGAAATAGGGTTTTGAAATTATTTCTAAATTGGAAACTTGGGTTAAAATGCTACACCTAATCTTTCCAACAATGGAGGCAAGCAAACAAGTTCCTAAACAATCCAATCTCAAAGGGTGATGGCCAATTGAGTTGAATTTGCTCACATGAAATCATAGCACAAACTTCTGTTTCTAAATGATTTTGAGAAAAACCCTAAATGAATGAAGGATGCAAGGATGATATGAATGAGTTTTGAAATATGATTTTAGGGATGTTACAAATCTAACCCCCTTAAGATGAATCTCGCCCTCGAGATTCGGATTAGCTAGCAAATAGGTGAGGGTGGTCTTTCCGAAGATCATCTTCTCTTTCCCATGTTGCTTCCTCTTCGGAGTGATGACTCCATTGCACTTTGCAAAACTTGATAGTCTTTGTCCTTGTGACTCTTTCTGCGGTCTCAAGAATCTTGACAGGCTTTTCTTCATAGGTGAGATCACTTTCTAGTTGAACTTCTTCCAAAGATATGGTATCCTTCAAAGAAGATCCTTCCATCTCCGGGTGACATTTCTTAAGCTGACTCACATGAAAAACATTATGGACTACTAATAAAGATGCTGGCAGTTCGATTTCATATGCAGCTTCTCCCTTGCGACTTAGAATGTTGAATGGTCCAACATATCTCGGTGCCAACTTTCCTTTGACTCCAAATCTTTTTACTCCACGAAGTGGTGATACTCTAAGATAAGCTCTATCCCCAACTTCGTAGGTGACTTCTCTACGCTTAGAATCTGCGTAGCTTTTCTGTCGCGACTGTGCTATCTTCAACCTGTCCCTAACCAATTTGACCTTTTCTTCGGCGTCTTTGATAAGATCTGGTCCAAACAAACTTCTTTCTCCCACACCATTCCATAGCAATGGGGTGGTACACTTCCTTCCGTAGAGAAACTCAAACGGTGCATCCCAATGCTAGATTGGTGACTGTTGTTGTAAGAGAACTCTGCGTAAGGCAGACTTTCATCCCAACTTGCTCCATAGTCTAGGGCACATGCCCTCAACATGTCTTCAAGAATTTGATTAGTCCTTTCTGTTTGTCCATCAGTTTCAGGATGAAAAGCAGTGCTGAATTCCAATCTCGTTCCTAAAGATTCATGAAGCTGTCTCCAAAAGTGAGAAGTGAACTGAGTTCCTCTATCAGACACAATACTCTTAGGTACACCGTGAAGGCATACAATTCTGCTCATGTAGATTTTGGCTAACTTGGCACTGGTATAAGTTGTCTTTACGGGTATAAAATGAGCCACTTTAGTTAGGCGATCCACTACTACCCATATGGAATCATATCCCGACCTGGTCCTTGGTAATCCGGTAATGAAATCCATACCAATATTTTCCCACTTCCATTCAGGAATAGGCATTGGTTGAAGCAAACCTGCTGGTTTCTGATGCTCCGCTTTCACTCTACTACACACATCACACAAAGCAATGTGTTCGGCGATGTCCCTTTTGAGATTGTTCCACCAAAATCTTTCTTTCATATCCATGTACATTTTGGTGTTTCCCGGGTGAATATAATACGGAGAGTTATGGGCTTCTTGTAAAATCAGTTTCCGCATTTCCGGATCTTGTGGAACACAAATACGTTTCCCGTGCCATAAAGTACCTTGTTCGTCCATATGGAAACTTTTAGCCTTCCCTTGGCTAATCCTTTCCTTAATCTCTTTGATTTCTTTATCCGTCTCTTGGGCTTCTTTAATCTTATCCAATAGAGTGGGTTGAACATCCAAAGACATAAGATGTCCTTCTGGCACAATCTCCAACCTGAGTTCCTTGAATTGCTTACACAAGTCATCTGGCAATTCACCTTTGGTAAGGCCATTTACAAACGCCTTACGACTTAGGGCATCTGCTACTACATTTGCTTTACCAGGATGGTATTGCAAAATCAAGTCGTAATCCTTGATAAGTTCTAGCCATCTCCTTTGTCTCATATTGATTTCCTTCTGGGTGAAGATATACTTCAAACTCTTATGATCGGTGAATACTTCACAACGTTTTCCCAAAAGGTAATGTCTCCATGTTTTGAGTGCATGGACAACAGCGGCTAACTCTAAATCATGGGTAGGATAATTTACTTCATGAGTTTTGAGTTGTCTCGAGGCATAAGCCACAACTTTTCCGCCTTGCATAAGTATGGCACCTAATCCTTGATGAGAAGCATCACAATACACTTGGAAATCCTTTTCCAAGTCTGGTAGGCACAGAACTGGTGCTGACACAAGCCTCTTCTTTAATTCTTGAAAGCTGAGTTCACAACCTTCAGACCAAGCAAATTTCTTATATTTCTTTAACAATTCTGTCATTGGTTTAGCCACCTTTGAAAAAATTTCAATGAATCTTCTGTAGTAACCTGCTAAACCAAGGAAACTACGAACCTCTTTTACGTTCTTAGGTGACTCCCATTCTGTCACAGCTGAAACTTTAGCAGGATCAACTGCTACACCATCCTTTGTCATAATGTGACCAAGAAATCCAACTTCTTCCAACCAAAACTCACACTTGCTGAATTTGGCATAAAGCTTATGTTCCCTCAGTTTCTCAAGTATCAAGCGGAGATGTCTTTCATGCTCTTCCTTGCTCTTGGAGTAGACTAAGATGTCATCGATGAAAACGACAACAAACTTGTCGAGAAATTCCATGAACACTTTGTTCATCATATTCATGAAGTATGCTGGAGCGTTGGTTAAACCAAAAGGCATCACAGTGTACTCATACAATCCATACCTGGTGGTGAATGCTGTTTTAGGTATGTCTTGTTCTCTTATCTTGAGTTGAAAATAGCCCGACCGAAGATCAATCTTCGAGAATACACATGCTCCTTCTAGCTGATCAAACAAGTCATTGATTCTTGGCAAAGGATATTTATTCTTGATGGTTACCTCGTTGAGAGAACGGTAATCTATGCATAATCTTTGAGTTCTATCTTTCTTTTCTACGAACAATACTGGAGCTCCCCAAGATGAAGAACTTGGCTGGATGAATCCTTTCTGCAATTGTTCTCCAAGTTGTTTCTTGAGTTCCTTAAGTTCGTCAACTGACATTTTATAAGGCCTCTTTGCTCTTGGTCCAGAACCTGGTACCAAATCTATTATAAACTCTACATCTCTATCTGGTGGCATTCCTGGTAACTCTTCCGGAAACACGTCCGGATACTCACACACAATTGGCACACTGTCCATGCTAACCCCCTTAAGAGAATTCAGCTTACTTCCTTTAGATCTAAAACTGGACTTGAATTTTATCCTCTTACCTTCAGGGGTTGTGAGTGAAACTGTACGATTGGCACAATCTAGTACTCCTTCATATTTAGCCATCCAATCCATTCCCAAAATCACATCCAATCCTTGGGAATTTAGGATTATTAGGTTTACTGGAAACTTATGTTTTCCGATCTCTATAACTAGATCCCGGCATCCAAGACTCACTATCATTTCTCCACCTGGAGAGCTAACTTTTATTGGACACCCAATGTTTTCATATGCAAACCCGTTTCTATCAACAAATGCTTTTGATATGAATGAATGAGATGCACCAGTGTCAAAGAGTACAAATGCTGAGATGGAATTGAGTCTGAACTTACCAGCAACGGCATCAGGCTCTTCATAGACATCTTCCACATTGATGTGGTTAACCTGTCCTTTCTGAAAAGGATTGGGCTTGTTAGGTCCTTCAACCTTCTTTTCAGGGCACTCATTAGCATAATGCCCCAGCTTCTTGCATTTGAAGCATTCAACCTGACTGATGTCCCTTTTAGGCTGACTTCCACTTCCACTTCCACCATGGTGGCTCTTATGTCCACTCTTGTGATTCTTGTACTTATCATTGTCATGACTGCGATGATGTTTGTTGTCATGGCGGTTGTGGTTGTGGTGCTTGTTAAATTTCCCATGCTTGTGGGATCCTGAGCTGACATTTTCATTATAGTGAGATCGTTTATGAGACGATCCCGAGCTGTGCTTGTCGGAGTGTTTCCTATTTCTACTCTCGACTTGCTTCATTTTATTTTCCACAATAACAGCCTTGTCACACAGCGACTGATAAGTTGGAACATATGCCACAGACAGTTGCAGATTCAGCTCATCATTCAAGCCTTCCAGAAACTTTTCCTTCCTTTTGGCATCTGTGTCAACCTCATCCGGTGCATAGCGCGCCAGATTGTTGAACTCTTCAATATATTCAGCCACGCTGTGGTGGCGCTGCTTTAGGTTGTGAAACTCCTTCTTTTTCAGGCTCATCATTCCTGGTGAGATATGAGTAGTGCGAAAGCCATCTTCAAAGATAGCCCAAGTCACCTCATCAATAGGTGTGGTGATCTGGAAGTTGTCCCACCATGCTGCGGCTGGTCCTTCCAACAGATGTGCCGCGAACCTGACTTTTTCAGCATCCGTGCAGCCCACGGTCACTAAGTCTTTGTTCACAGAACGTAGCCAATCATTGGCCACCATGGGATCAGTCGTTCCCGAAAACTTAGCTGGCCTCAGACGCAGAAATCTGGTGAGCATATCAAAACCCGGAGGGTTGTTGTTGGGGTTGTTGTTGTTGTTGTTATTGAGGTTGTTGTTGTTCTGGTTTTGGATGAATGTCGTCATCATTTGCATAAGCTGTGTCTGCGCATTCATCATCTGTTGCATTTCTGGGGTAATGTTGGGGTTGGGGTTTGCGCGACGGGGAGGCATCTGTGGTTTATTCATATAGAGATAAGAATGAGATACCCTTACATGATTTATGCACAATACATCGCACAAGCAAACACATAGCATGCAACACAAGGATAAAAGCTGAACAACAAGATAACAAAAGTCTCAAGTAAAAACACACAAGTGGCAAGCCATCCACATGTCGGATGGTCCAATAATAAGTTCACAAATAACGAGTACGATAAATAAAGATAACTGAGTAGTCAAGTCTACTTGTCAGCATCAATCTCCTCCTCGACAAAGGTAAGACTTGCGTTCTCCATTGCGGTCTTGTTCTCCTCGATGGTAGTGGTCAAGGAGTCGATCTTGGTCTTGAGAGCCCTATTCTGGGAACGAAGTCTCTCAATCACTATCTGCTGCTGCTCTAACTCGAAGTCCTTGGATTGCAGTTCCTCGGTCATGTCCCGAATCCTCTTGTTCCTATCCTGGACACGCTTCTCTTGACTCTTGAACTTACGGTCTTGGGTCTCGAACTTCGCCTCCATCTCTTTGACTATCTTGTCCTGCTGCGCGAAGAGCTTGTCCTTCTCGCGAAGCTGCACCTGGAGCTCGTCATTGCTAAGCATGACGTTGGTCCTGTCAGTATCCACGTGCCTAATAAGAGTCTCTAAGTCCTGGAGGTACAGGCGTATCGGCTCTGCTGTGACCCTCGAGTCGTCCTCAAAGTCGATGGACTCTCCGTCATCATCACGCCTTCTGAAGGCGTGGAAGTGAGTACCTCTAACCTGTCGAGAGTGACGGCCTAACAGTCGTCCTATCAGGTCCTGCATGACAACCTCCATGCCTCTCTCCCTGTCATCGTGCATAAGCTTGAAGACGATGGCCTCCGTAGTAGGCTCTGTCTGGCGTCCTGGCTGGTTCACCTTGAAGCCCCAGAGGTCCTTCCTCTCAAACTTGGTGAGTGGGTGCACCGTAATGGTGGGAAGGGGGAGATCGAGCAAGGTAGTAAGCTCTACGATACGAGGACCAAAACGGGTAACCTGGAACTCCTCAATAGTGCTGATGGCAATAGGCATCTATTTATAAGATTGAAAAAGTTAGAACAACACAATTTAAGATAAACAAAACAAACATTCATACATATCCATGTAACACAAAAATCACACAAGTCATGCATACATGAATCCATTACATCAACCAAGGTTCAAACTTATTTAAGGTATCATTTGGAAAATAAGGTGATAGGTGGTGGTCCAACTAACGAAGTGCGTTCACAAACCTATCTCACTGGATCTGGTGGCTAACACAATGTTCCTAGAGGCAATAAGCCTATCTTGTTCACATGCTTCTATCACTAAGTCTATAATATCTCCCCTTAAGGTTTGGTTGGTGACTTCCAACTCTTGGGTATGTTCCTTCTCCTTCTCTAAGTCTTTTTGGAGGTTGAGCATCCTGCATTTGACTCTAGCACTTAGTTCTTTGATAGTCTTCCAAGCTGCTTCTTTTGCTGACTCAAAGAATGTGGTGTGCATAAAAGTGTTGGTGTACATGCAGAAGCCTTTTTCTTTGTGGTTGTCTTCCTTGTTTTTGTACAAGTGAAGCTGTACCCACCAATACTCCACTCCTTCCTCCATTACTGGAAAGCCCTTGTACACAGCTGCACCATGTACTTCCATTGTCTCCATGAGGTCTTTGAGAATCTTGGGAAACTCAGTCTCACACTCCAAGGTCATGGTCATGAGTGGTCCTCTCTTTACGGCTTCGTTGATGGAGTTCATCTACAAACAGAGATAAGAATGAGAAGATTAGAAAAGTTTACGAGAAGAATAGACAAGTGTAGAAGTAGTTTTAAATTTTTTTCCTTAGTGGTTTCCAATCCTAGGGTCATAATCCTACAGGCAACACAATGCTCTGATACCATCTGTAAGATCCCTCCTTTGTAAAGGAAAAGATCCTTGTGATTGCAATGCTAGTCCCTGGATCAATGCTAGCATCCACAGTTTAAGATGAAGTACACAGATACAAAGGTCGTTTATTACAGTCATTCCAGAGATAAAACATAGTCTTTTACAACTCAGGGCCAAAGGCCTAATACAAGAGTTTATGGAATAAGTAATAAACATAAGTCTTCATCTTCATGTGCCACAGGCAAGCATGTTGAGTGTAGACTCATGACTCCTATTCATCATCGGAGTAACCTGCAACATTACAAGTTACAGCCACAGAGGGTCAATACTTTGGAATAGTATTGGCAAGTGATACCTTAGTATATATTTTAAGTGGGCTAAATACTATATGCATTTGGCTAGGTGGAGCTTAGGCTTGCATTGCTCAAAATAGATTTTTCCCTAACATTTGAAAACTCCAAGTTTTTGTTTGGCAAAAACTTTCCCAAGGCATCTACCAATCAAAGACTGAAGATCCTTCACGAGGCATCTACCAATCCAAGACTGAAGATCCTTTAACCCTTGTTCACCCACAAGTTTTATTTAGAAATTGGAGTGATGAGATTCTTGAAGCTTCCATGTCTTGATGCTCAAATTGTCCTTTACCAGGGACATGGCTAAGTACTTAGGTTTTACACTCTGCAGAGGTGGTGCACTTTCCCCACAAGACTTGGTTTCCCAAGACAAGATCCTTCAGAAGCCTTTCCTTAGTCAAATGGACGCGCTCCAACCTATCATTCCCACTACCACCAACTGTCCAAGAGACTAAGTTCTAGCAACCTAAGATCATGGCAGAGCCCATATTGCCAAGTGGTTGCACTTGAAGCTTCTCAACATTTGACATCTCAAATCTCTTTGTTTCCTGGGTGGCCATCCACAAGTGAGATACACTAAGGTAAACCATAAACATGGGCCTTGTGAACCACTCAACCAAAACCACCAAGCAAGTCCCATTCCACCCAGGAGATTCATTAACTTAGTTGTTTTCTTAAATAAAACACAAGTCCTCAGACTTAGAATATTTTTCCATAGTGTGAATATATAAACCACCCTTGTTTTCTAGTAGCTAGGCTAAGCATGGCATGGCAACTTATCCTTAGGGAATTTTCCTAGCAACTCTACCATTCTAATCTACATAGGATTTCCCAACATCATTTGACAAAAGTAGCATGCAAGTCTTAGTAAAACATATAATGCAAGTATAAAATATAGGAATGGAATATTCATGAAGATATCACTTGCCTTGGTAATGTGGAGAGTAGCACTCGTCACAATCACTAGCAAAATCTACACACAAAGTTGTAGCACACAATTACACACAAATATATACAAACAAAAATAGTATGAATGCATGCATGCATGAAATTACTAAGTGGTGATTTTTTGAAAACTCTACCAAGCATGTGCAAGTTTACAGAAACTTAACAAGTCACAAGTTTGCTCACTAAACATATTAAACCCTAAAACCAAATACTAAACTAAATCTATACTCAAAATAGCCTTAAACAAGTTTCTACAAATAAATTCATTCTAATGGTTACTATTTGGTAAACACATTGGATATTCAGAAAGGTCTTGTCTCACTGAATCCAACGGTATAAAGTTTGCAAAATTCTAACGGGGCAATCAAAAGTTATAAGCATTTGAATTTGGATCAAATTTCTGGTTTTAAACCTGTTTTTAGATCTAACCCTAGCCACGCGTCGCACTGTGATTGGCGCGTACCGCTTCGGTTGGATCACGATTGGCAGCCGCAGGATTTAAACCTGGTTTTAAAACTGCCGCGTTGATTTGGGGATGAACTGGTCGTGCGGGTGGAGACGACGATGCTCAGGTGGGCCGCGGTTGTCAGCGATAGAGGGAAAAGTGAGTGGGTCCCTTCTGTCAGTGAGCTGGTGGGTGCGCTCACGCGTGAGAGAAGAAAAAGGAAAGTCTCGAGTGGGCTTGCTGGGCTCGATTCGCTGCTGGGCCAGAAACCTGGCGCTTGGCCTTTTTCCTTTGTTTAAGTCTTTTCTTTTTCCAAATATAATTTATGGAATGATTTTGATATGAATTCAAATCCTTTTGAATTCAAACAAATCTGGGGATCTTTGCAGGGTTCTGTGGTTTCAAAAACCAGTTATTTAACAAGTGGTCACCTTGCAAGGGCTTGGTCAAGCTTGGGTTTCAAACAAACAGAGACTATGCCTCTAGTTTGCAAATGTTTGAAATAGGGTTTTGAAATTATTTCTAAATTGGAAACTTGGGTTAAAATGCTACACCTAATCTTTCCAACAATGGAGGCAAGCAAACAAGTTCCTAAACAATCCAATCTCAAAGGGTGATGGCCAATTGAGTTGAATTTGCTCACATGAAATCATAGCACAAACTTCTGTTTCTAAATGATTTTGAGAAAAAACCTAAATGAATGAAGGATGCAAGGATGATATGAATGAGTTTTGAAATATGATTTTAGGGATGTTACACTTGCAGTATGATGGAATGAAGCAGCTTGGGCTAACCTTACATGAAATCATTCATGAGACTTGCTCCACGCTTAACATGCAACTTGTATTGCATAAGTGGCTTTGCGGGTGTCTGTCTCTCCCATCATTGTAGAGATTCAATTTACAACGGGCACTTGATAGTTCAAGAATCAATGTTGTGGTTCTTGTTCATAAGTTAGAGCGACACTTATTGAAAGCCCCAAACCATGTAAAATATGCAAAGAAAATTAGAGGTGTCTAACTTTGTTTTGCAGGGGTGTGTTGTGATGTGATATGGCCATGATTGTGATTATATATTATGTATGCAATGTTCCTTATTGTAAGTCGGCAACCGGCAGGAGCCATATGGTTGTATTTTAATTTCGTTAAGACCTATGTGTCTATTATTCAAAGTAGTTGTAATAGTTGATGCTGGTGGACGACAACCATGGAGCGGCGCCATTGACCTTGAAGCAATGCCGGTGATGATGGAGATCATGTTCGTGCTTGAAGATAGAGATCGGAAGCACAAGAAGAAAGGCCATATCATATCACATATTATGAATTGCATGTGATGTTAATGTAGGGTTCGCAGCATAGAAAACAAAAAATTTCCTACGATGGGAACAACTATGTACCAAGATATATCTACTAGATACAAACAACGGGCGGATGTATATCCGTAGAGAACATACCCTTGAAGACCGACAAAGCTTAACGAGTCCAAACTCGTGGTTGATGTAGACGATCTCTTGCCGATCTCCAGATCGAGAGGAAGTCCTAGCGCCGCAAGACAGCAGCGCATCCGTGCTCGCACACACGTTCGAGGCACCGAGCAACCTCCGCCTCCTCGCTCCAGCGATGCAGCGGAAGAACAACTCTTTCTTGCCAAAAAGCCACCGGGAACATGTATCTCGCTAGTCCGAGACCACGGGGATAAATTCTAGAGGGGCGAGAGATCCTTCACGAGGAGGTGTGTGAGACAAGTGAGAGGAGGGGGTCCTTTTATAGGGGAGGGGGGTAGCCCAAGGGGGCATGGCCGTCGGCCATGGAGGGTGCCCCCACCTCTCCCTCATTCATGTGGTGGAAGCTCCACTCACATAAAAACCTCTCCACTCACAATTCCACTCACATGCATTAATTTTCCACCAAAATTAATGCAAGCTATCCTTTAAATAAAAATCTTTTATTTATTTATTCAGAATTTTGTTAATTACTTTAATTAACAAACATTCACATAAAACCCCTTGCTAGAATTCCATTTCACATGCAGAACCAGTTTCAGCAATTTCAACCGAAACAGTTTTGGTATCTAGTGAAATAAATTCCTACGCTTTCCTTTTCTTTTTCTGGCATATCATTTGCTCCGAATGGTGTCGGTATCCCTTAAGTGTGTCACCCTACGGTTCGCGAATAATGCAGACATGATCGAGACCCCTCTCTGATCAATAATCAGCAGCGGGACCTAGAGATCCGTACTAACTCCCACACATTCAACGATGACTTCTGTGATAGTGTGAACCTTTTATGCTAGTATCTTAATCCCTTTGTTTCACGATATATTACATGTCCGAGATTCGATCATCGGTATCTCCATACCTAGTTTGATCTCGTTACCGACATGCACTCTTTTCTCGTTCCCGTGATATAACATTCTAGTGATCAAATCACTTGCTTGCAAGCTAATCAATGTGATATCACCGAGAGGGCCCAGAGCATATCTATCCGTCATCGGGATGAACAAATTCCACTCTCGATCCATGGGTCTCAACATAACACTTTAGTAGTTCTGAAGCCATCTTTATAATCACCCAGTTACGGTGTGACGTTTGATGTCATCGAGAAACTCTTCCGGTGTTAGTGATTGACATGATCTCATGTTATAAGGATTAGGATCACTTCGTAATTTGTTATAGCAATATAAACTCAATGACTTTGATCGTAATGCTATACTTCGGATGAATCTTCATCACATCATTACACTAATGTTGTGACCTCGTTATTAACAACATCCAATGTCCATGATCAGGAAACTTTGATCATCATGTTAATGAACGAGCTAGTTTATAAGAGAGGCATAACTAGGAACTTCCTTTTTGTTTATTAAACACACATGTATTAACGTTTCCGTATTAATACAATTATAGCATGTAAAATAAACATTTATCATAAATAAGGAATACGATAATAACCACTTTATTATTGCCTCTCGGGCATATTCCCTTCAGTCTCCCACTTGCACTAGAGACAATAATCTAGTTTGAAAACTTTGCGTATTGAACACCTATGGCTTTCTAGTGTTCCATATACGCAACTACAAGTGGTTAACATAATCTACGGATCTGATGCTTTCAGGTCCGTGTGTATTTGCATGTCTTTGCGTCTCCACGCATCACTCATTCTCCAATGAGATGGCATTGTATAAATTTGGTCTTTTGGTGAGACCTTTAGTTCCTTGAGGTTAAACCATGTCGATACTATTGTCGTACAATATATCTTTAGTGTTAGCCCGTTGCGAACAACACCTTAGTTTGATAACAAACTACTTGACACAAATTCCCTCCTTTGCTGCTACTATAGCAGTCATATACTTAGCCTTTTGTTGTAGTATTCGTCACAATGTCTTAACTTTGGAACTCTTCCAAATCCATCATGGAATCTCCTTTCAATTACATTGTTCCACCCATAGTTTAAATTGAGATAAACTTAATTTGTATCTTGTGACAAAACTAGTATCAATGTAACTCTTTACAATGAACTATTTGTAATTGTTTGTCACCTCTACACAAATATATTCTTAGTTCTTCCAAAAGATCATAAGGATATCCTTACTATCGTCCAATGATCATTTTATGATTCATTCTGGTATATGCTCATAACACTTAGAGCATAGGACATATCTGGATGTGTACATATCATGGTATGATTGATCAAAACATTCTCGTGATTTCACTCATCAAGTGTCAAAGCACTTGAATCTTGTTTCACTTATCAAGTGTCGATACACTTGAATCTTGATTCAATTCCTTTCCATGCAACAAGAACTGTTTCTTGTCATTTCTATATTGAACTCCTTCAATATCTCATATATGTACGTTTGGCACAACCATATTAGCGTCACAGTCTATCCACTATAGACATTCACGCTAAATATTCGGGTTTTGCCTAAGTATTTCATCAAAATGAAATTCTTAACCTTGGTCAATAAAATATACATCATTTCTAATCAACAAGATGTCCTCCACATAATGTATTAGAAATATGTCTTAGCGCTCCCACTTAATTTCTTGCAAATGCAAGCATCTTCATCGTCTCCTGATGAAAACTCTTTTTCATCACGGTGAAGATTCCAACTCCGCGATGCTTACTTCAACAATTGAAGTTTGCATGCCCCTTTTTAGCATCCTTTGAATTAACAAAACCCTTTGGATCGTGTCATGTACACGTCCTAGGTAACCATTCTATTAAAAGAACTTTGTTTTGTTTATTCATCTACCATATAACAAATTATATGTAGTGGTTGCTACTTTAATCCGTCCAGACTAAATATCGCTATGAAAGATCAAATCTTGTCATAGTCAACTCCTTGAACATTGTCATAAAATACTTTACGACATGTCGACTATTTCATAGATGTGAAACATCCATGTATGTTTCTTTATAGATCCAAATACGACCGATAGGTTTTTACACCTTTCCGGAGGGTCTTCCAAGTTCAAAACTTGATTTATCGTGTATGGACTTATCACAGATTTTATGGCTTCAAGCCATTTGACGGAGTCAGGGCCCATCATCGCTTCTTTCTATGTATTCGGTTCATCATTGTCAAACAATAATGATTTACTCTCAAATCTTAGCATTTGATTGTTTAACCGACCTACTTGGTTCAATAGGAACTTAGATCTCCGTGACCGCAACCTTTGAGACACATAAGCTATGAGCATTATGGCAGCCTCCAGAACCATTTCCGGCGCTGCGCAACTCAGCACATTTAGCTAAGGTTCGTTAACCTTATCAAAGTTCTATTGTCCTCCCACTTAACATTTATGAAAAATTCCTTCTTCAAGAAACTTCACATTTCAAGCTACAAACCCTTTTGTCCTCGGTGTAATGGAGGAATAACCAATTGTTATTCGAAATAACCTACAAAAGACATGATCATCCGACTTTGGTTGTAAACATCTTACTTATGTTTAGCATACCAAAATTTAAGAAATGACAACTTGGGTTTTACCCCTGGTGTCATTTCAACGGATCAAGATGGAGCTCTTTTCAGTGTAAAAGTGGTAGTCTCTAAAGCTTTAATCTTTTTAAAACATAATGGCAGTTTTATAAATAACACCTTTGATCCAACCATGTCAAACAAGGTTTCATTACAAATCTCAAACACTCCATATTCCTATGGTGTTTCGGGATATGTAAATCTAGGTGTTTCGCTAAACTTGCAACTCAAATAAATCCCTTTATGATAAAATCATAATTCATTTATTTTCTTGTTACACTTGTAACTCAAATAAATCCCTTATGATAAAATCATAAACCATTTATTTTCTTGTCACAATGATTTTCACTTCATCTTGAAATTCTTTGAACGTTTTCAAATATTTCATACTTCTTTCTCATTAAGTGAATATTCACTCAAATTTCCGGAGAAAGTATATGAAGTTGAAACCCATCGCTTACGACTACACATAATGGACTACATACATCGATATGTATAAATTCCAATATTTTAGTCGTTCGTTCTTCTTTGGCCTTTGAACGAAGTTTTAATTATCCCGAGGAAAGTCTCACAAGCGTCACTTGATCAAATCAAAGACTCCAAAAATCCATGAAAATGGAGTTTCTTCATGTTTTATTTCCAATATAATTTAAACAGCGATGTCACTTCATAAGTGATATTCCAATCATTTGTCTTGCGACATTTTAGCATTAGCTTTATGGATGTGATTTCTCCAACTAGATTTGTAAATCATCCATCTAATATGGAATATGGTAATTATTTGAACAACCTTTGTTCTCATAATACCTGATTTAAATAACAATTATTAAAACAAATCTTGAAGTCAAGCTTTGATGTCAACGAGAAATACAAACAACGGTTTGTTTGTTTTCGATGAACATCATCACATATTCTCTTGCTAGTTACTTAGGCCATTGTGGTTCATGAATTGTGTCGTTTTGTATGAAATTTCATACCAACCAATTCGGTATCCAATACCCAAGAACCACATTGTTTAACAAGCAAAGAATATAACCATAACATGTATATCATTTATATACCTAAATTGGATATTTCCAATCTTTTATTTTCTGCCAAATACATTTTATAGATTCTCTTTCAGCATTTCCTTTTTCCTTTTTAAAAGAATCTATCAACATCAAAAGTGGCGCCATATACATGACACATAGTCCAAAGCGTGTATATTCAAATAATAATACCTTTGGACTTGCACTTTGAAGTAGATCACCATCATCAAATGATCGGCGTTCTTTCAAAATCCATTCTTTAGTAATCTTTTAGTGTAGTAAACACTTTACATACATATTCTATTCATCCTTATCATGACGACTTTCATGATCAAGATATTGCAGCTTATAAAGATGAATCGTGAGTATAACATTACTTTCCAAAACCCTTTTGGATGATTAGGATGTCTAGCATCTCCAACCTTCGTAAATTTTCATCCAATATGAGAACATATATTATACTCTATCATATTGCAACCAAAACATTGTTTCAGATATCGTTATATCTGTCACACATGATGGTTTCTGAAACAATTCTTTCAGCTCCTAGACAAACTTGATGTTTAAATCAAGAATCATGGAGACAAACATGATACTTAAGATACTAACACTGGAATTGTTACTCTCGATTTAATACCAACTATTAAATTTCACAGAGTAAATAGAGTTTTCTGAAAGTTTGCAATAGGACTTTAGACTTTAGATTGACACTCAACACAATATGATACCAGTTCGTAAAGTATATATCTAGAATTCTATAGTTCTATTATCTCAATTACAACTATGCATAAGGTGGTGAACGAATGCCAATGACTACAACAAATTATGCAAATTCACTTTGATTTAATTTATGATAAATTGAGTTCTACTAATCCAAATTAGAAATGAACTCCCACTCAAAAACGACATCCCTCGTGTCTTTTTGGTGATTACATGAACCAAATCCACTACACCAAGTCCGATCATCACGTGAGTCGGTGTAGCTTCAAAGGCGAGCATCAAATGGGCATCATATCTACTATATGACTCATGCTTAACCTTTCGGTCCGTGTTCCGCGGCCATGTATGTACATGCTAGGCTCTCCAAGTAAGAACCTTAGTATTCGCGTGTGTAACTGTCTTACACCCGAGATATGCTCGTGGATTCAAGTACACCCGATCATCACGTGATGTCTTGAAGCGACAAAACATTGTCGGTGCATACTTAAGGAAGAACACATTTTTATCTTGATATATAAATGAGGGATCATCTTATTATGCTAATAAAACGCCAAACAAGCAATATAAGATACAACCAAACATCACATGTTTATTAGTGGAATGATATGGTTCCCGCATATGATCTCCATCAAGTGCACCGTGGTATGATCACTATCATACCTCTTTGTGTAAGGCCAAGGTCTATGGAACCTACACGTTATGCGTGTTGTAATAGTATCATCTCATAATTCTACTTACAACATCACCATATCATAACACTAGCCCAGCAACAATCTAAACTAGACGCCTCTAATTTATCCATTGCAAGTTTTACGTGGCTTAGGGCTTTTGAAGATAGAACCGTTCTTACCTACGAACATGAACCACAACGAGGATAACCAAATTGTTGACAACTCGTTGCAAATTAGATATTGACTATAGTAGGAGAGACAGACACCCGCTAGCCACTTATGCAAACTAGTTGCATGTCAAGCGTGGAACAGGTCTCATGTGCGAGGACATGTAAAGTTTGTCCGGGCCGCTTCATTCCACTATGCCACCAATATCCAAAGTACAACTAAGAAGCAATAAAATGATCATCATCGCCCACATACTCATATGTGTACTACCCGTGCAAAGCATCTACGCATAGATCCGGCTCTGATACCACTTTGGGTTTGCAGCATAGAAAACAAAAAATTTCCTACGATGGGAACAACTATGTACCAAGATCTATCTACTAGATACAAACAACGGTGGATGTATATCCATAGATAACATACCCTTGAAGACCGACAAAGCTTAACGAGTCCAAACTCGTGGTTGATGTAGACGATCTCTTGCCGATCTCAAGATCGAGAGGAAGTCCTAGCGCCGCAAGACAGCAGCGCATCCGTGCTCGCACACACGTTCGAGGCACCGAGCAACCTCCGCCTCCTCGCTCCAGCGATGCAGCATAAGAACAACTCTTTCTTGCCGAAAATCCACCGGGAACATGTATCTCGCTAGTCCGAGACCATGGGGGATAAATTCTATAGGGGGGAGAGATCCTTCACGAGGAGGTGTGTGAGACAAGTGAGAGGAGGGGGTCCTTTTATAGGGGAGGGGGAAGCCCAAGGGGGCATGGCCGCCGGCCATGGAGGGTGCCCCCACCTCTCCCTCATTCATGTGGTGGAAGCTCCACTCACATAAAAACCTCTCCACTCACAATTCCACTCACATGCATTAGTTTTCCACCAAAATTAATGCAAGCTCTCATTTAAATAAAACTCTTTTATTTATTTATTCAGAATTTTGTTAATTACTTTAATTAACAAACATTCACATAAAACCCCTTGCTAGTATTCCATTTCACATGCAGAACCAGTTTCAGCAATTTCAACCGAAACAGTTTCGGTGTCTAGTGAAATAAATTCCTACGCTTTCCTTTTCTTTTTCTGGCATATCATTTGCTCCGAATGGTGTCGGTATCCCTTAAGTGTGTCACCCTACGGTTCGTGAATAATGCAGACATGATCGAGACCCCTCTCCGATCAATAATTAGCAGCGGGACCTAGAGATCCGTACTGACTCCCACACATTCAACGATGACTTCTGTGATCGTGTGAACCTTTTACGCTAGTATCTTAATCCCTTTATTTCACGATATATTACATGTCCGAGATTCGATCATCGGTATCTCCATACCTAGTTTGATCTCGTTACCGACATGCACTCTTTTCTCGTTCCCGTGATATAACATTCTAGTGATCAAATCACTTGCTTGCAAGCTAATCAATGTGATATCACCGAGAGGGCCCAGAGCATATCTATCCGTCATCGGGATGAACAAATTCCACTCTCGATCCATGGGTCTCAACATAACACTTTAGTAGTTCTGAAGCCATCTTTATAATCACCTAGTTACGGTGTGACGTTTGATGTCATCGAGAAACTCTTCCAGTGTTAGTGATTGACATGATCTCATGGTCTAAGGATTAGGATCACTTTGTAAGTTGTTATAGCAATATAAACTCAATGACTTTGATCATAATGCTATACTTTGGATGAATGTTCATCACATCATTACACTAATGTTGTGACCTCGTTATTAACAACATCCAATGTCCATGATCAGGAAACTTTGATCATCATGTTAATCAACGAGCTAGTTTATAAGAGAGGCATAACTAGGAACTTCCTTTTTGTTTATTAAACACACATGTATTAATGTTTCTGTATTAATACAATTATAGCATGTAAAATAAACATTTATCATAAATAAGGAATACAATAATAACTACTTTATTATTGCCTCTCGGGCATATTCCCTTCAGTTAATCCTTTTATGCATCTTGTATTGCTTAGTTCGCGACGGTAGCATCATAAGATGATCCCTCTCACAAAATATCAAGTTATAAAGTGTTCATCCTTAGTAAGCACCGTTGCTAAAGCTCGTTGTTTCGAAGCACCACGTGATGATCGGGTGTGTTAGATTCTGCGAGTGTATACAACGGGAGCAAGCCAGATTTGCTCATGCGGAAGCTAAGGTTTGATCTTGACGAGCCTAGCATGTACACACATGGTCTTAGAACACGGATCACCAAAAGGTAAAGCATGAGTCATATAGTAGATATGATGAACATGTTGATTGTTCGCCATTGAAGCTACATTATCTCTCGTGATGATCGGTTTTGATGTGGTGGATTTGGTTCGTGTGATCACTAAAAAAATGTGAGGGATATTGTTCTGAGTGGGAGTTCACCTAGATTAATTTAACTATTAATTAGAACTCAATTTGTCATAAACTTAGTATAAACTATTGCAAATATGTTGTAGATCAATCGTGGCCCCTACCATAAATTTTAATGCGTTCCTAGAGAAAGAAAATTGAAAAAAATGGAAGCAACTTCGCGGATTGGCTCCGCAACTTGAGGATTGTCCTCAATGCTGGTAATTTGACCTATGTGTTGGATGCACCACTGGGTGACCCACCTGTAGCTGATGCTACCGATGAGGTGAAGAATGTTTTCCTCACTCGGAAGAATCAGTACTCCACAGTTCAGTGTGTTATCTTGTATGGTTTGGAATTGGAGTTTCAGAAAAGGTTTGAGAACCATGACCCACATGATATTGTCCGTGAACTCAAAATGATATTTGAGGCTCACGTGGCATTGAGA
Organism: Avena sativa; assembly: GCA_916181665.1. Lineage (NCBI taxonomy): Eukaryota > Viridiplantae > Streptophyta > Magnoliopsida > Poales > Poaceae > Avena > Avena sativa. Next base: position 424,592,161 of record OV702293.1, read on the forward strand.
GTTATGAGGCTTTTGAAAAGTTCTTTAACTGCAAGATGGAAGAGGGAAGCTCTGTCAGTGAGCACGTGCTTAAGATGTTTGGGCATGCAAGCAAGCTTCAAAGCTTGGGTATAGTGATTCCTAACGCTTTGGGGATTCACCATGTCCTCCAATCACTACCACCAAGTTACAAGAACTTTGTGATGAACTACAATATGCAAAACATGGACAAGTTGTTGCCCGAACTCTTCTCCATGTTGAAGTCTACGGAAGTGGAGATCAAGAAGGAGAACCAAGTGTTGATGGTCAATAAGACCACCAAATTTAAGAAGCAAGGCAAGTCTAAGAAAAAGGGAAACTTCAAGAAGGGTGGTAAGAAAGTTACCGCACCGACGTAGAAGACCAAGGCTGAGACTAAGCCTCATACTGAGTGCTTTTACTGCAAGGGAGAAGGTCACTAGAAGCGAAATTGCCCAAAGTACTTGGTAGATTTGAAGAACGGCAACTTCAAGAAGAAAGGTATATCCGATATACATGTTATTGAGGTGTATCTCACTAGTAGTCATAGTAGTGCCTGGGTATTTTATACTGGTTCGGTTTCTCATATTTGTAACTCGAAACAGGTGCTGCAGAATAGATGGAAACTAGGGAAGAACGAGGTGACGATGCGCATTGGAAATGGATCAAAGGTTGATGTGATCGCAGTCGGCACGCTACCTCTTCATCTACCATTGGGATTAGTTTTACACTTAAATAATTGTTATTTGGTGCCTGCGTTGAGCATGAACATTATATCTGGATCATGTTTATTGCGATACGGTTATTTGTTTAAGTCCAAGAATAATGGTTGTTTGATTTATATGAATAATATGTTTTATGCACATCCACCTTTGATAGATGGTCTATTCTTGTTGAATCTTGATTGTAGTAATACACATATTAATAACATTGAAGCTAAATGTTTGAAATTAAGCGATAATTTGACCTATATGTGGCACTGTCGTCTTGGTCACATTGGAGTGAAACGTATGAAGAAACTCCATTCTGATGGACTTCTTGAATCACTTAAAAGATGCGAAGCATGTCTGATGGGTAAAATGACTAAGACTCCATTTTCTGGTATGATGGAGCGAGCTACGGACTTATTGGAAATCATACATACCGATGTTTGTGGTCCAATGAGTGTAGCATCGCGCGGTGGTTATCGTTATGTTCTTACCTTCACAGATGACCTGAGTAGATATGGGTATATCTATTTCATGAAACATAAGTCCGAAACTTTCGAGAAGTTTAAGGAATTTCAAAGTGAAGTAGAGAATCAACGTAACAAGAATATTAAGTTTCTACGATCTGATCATGGAGGTGAATATCTAAGTTACGAGTTTGGCGAGTATTTGAAGAAATGCAGAATACTTTCACAATTGACACCGCCGGGAACACCACAACGTAATGGTGTGTCCGAACGTTGTAATTGAACTCTCTTAGATATGGTTCGTTCTATGATGTGACTTACAAATTTACCGTTACCGTTTTGGGGTTATGCATTAGAAACAGCCGCATTCACTTTAAATAGGGCACCATCTAAATCCGTTGAAACGACACCGTATGAATTATGGTTTGGGAAGAAACCTAAATTGTCGGAAGGATACTTTGATGACATCAAACACCACACCGTAACTGGGTGGCTATAAAGGTGGCATTGAGTGTTCGGAAAGTATGTGTTGAGGCCCATGGATCAAGAGTGGGATTTGTCCATCCATATGACGGATAGATATACTCTAGGCCCTCTCGGTGGAATGTCATCCAATTAGCTTGCAAGCATGCGACTGGCTCACAAGGGATCACATATCACGGGAATGAGAAAATAGTACTTATCGGTAACGAGGTTGAACTAGGTATGCAGAGATACCGACGATCAAACCTTGGATAAGTAAACTATCGCGAGAAAAAGGGAAATTGGTATCGTATGTAAGTGGTTCATTCGATCGCAAAGTAATCATAGAAATATGTGGGAGCCGTACGAATTTCCAGATTCCTCTATTGGTTATTTATCAAAGAAGTGTCTCGGTCATGTCCTCATAATTCACGAACCGTAGGGAGACACACTTAAGGATTCAGTGTTGTTTAGTAGATATGGAATGTAAGTAGGGAGACCGATTATAGTTCAGAGTCTCGTATGCGATCTGGGATATCACGAGGAGATCCGGAATGGTCCGGAGAATAAGATTCATATAAGGAAAGTCTGATTCCTGAGTTCAGGAATGATTTCAATGTTTTCATCGGAGAGGTTCTAGAAGGGTCTAGAAGGTTCACTGGACCGGAAGGGAAATGGTTCATGAATGTGTCATGGTTAAGTGGAATGATTGGATCATGTCCTAGGTCACTTGGTTGGGCGTTTGCAAGAGAGAAATAAAGCTCTAAATTGAAAGTCAAAAGGGAAGTTTGAAAAGTCAAACTGAAACAATGGTTTCCTAGTGGAAAAAAGGAAAGAGTCCTTCTTTCTCTCCAACTTGGGTTTGGGGAAGGATTCAAACTCCCCTCTCCCAAGATGCCCTCCCTCTCATAAATAGAGGGGAGGGGCTGCCCCAAAGAACCACAACCAACCCTCCCCACCTTGCCCCGCCGCCGCGGCCGGCCCGTCGCCGTCCCCCTAGCCGTTGCCAACATCTCCTCCTACTCTCCGGCATTCTAAACCGAGATCGTTGGAAACCGTAGATCCACCATAACTCGCACCGGCTTGGGCGAAGCCCTGCGGGATCTTCCCTCTACTCCCGACACCACACCGTCATGCTTCTGGAATCGCGAGGGGAGAACTACAACCTCTGCTACCTCCTGGAACAAGGGAGAGGAAGGTCTTCATCGAGTACCGAACGTGTGACCGACTGCGGAAGCGCTGCCGGAACGCATCGCTGGAAGGATCGTCTACGTGATCTTGAGATCGACAAGTGTATGAATTCATCATCCACGAGAATCTGCTCTCGTTAACCACTTTGGAATCTTCAAGGGTGAGTACTCTAATCGACTCGTTGCTACAATCTAGTAGATATATCTTGGCTTGTTTGTGTGCATGCGATAGAATTTTTTGTTTTCCATGCTACGTACCACTACACAGGAAACCTTGATCATCTTGTTAATCAATGAGCTAGTTTATAAGAGAGGCATAACTAGGAACTTTCTGTTTGTTTATTAAACACACATGTATTAATGTTTCCATATTAATACAATTATAGCATGCAAAATAAACATCTATCATATACTTGGAATATACATAATAACCACTTTATTATTGCGTCTCAGGGCATATTCCCTTCACTTTTATGTTTATTTTAACCAGGATCAGGTTAGATGATGGATACGATGGACACAATTCTTGGACCAGTTATATTGGAGTGAAAAGGAGCCAAAAACAACATAAATTGCTTATTTGGGAAATACTAATAACACCAGAAGAAAACCTGAAGCAATTGGAGGATATAGAAGGTTTAACAACCAACTATACGACGGGAATAAATTTTCCGGCTATATAGTTCATGTCGTATAGTTGGCACCAACACCGCCTCCTCAAATAGTTTCACCCCGTGCAACTGGATCAGAGAGACGACATACAGAACACCCAGAAATCACAGAAACCTTACCTCCGGATGGCATCTGGAGGGGGAACTCGTCCACCAGGGATCCATCTTCGCCCTGCGCATATCCAGGAAGCTAAGGCATCGATCTTCATCATCAACCGCTGCATCACCACCATCTCCATCCATACCATCTATATCTTGTGTAGATCTTGTTGTAATTTCTATACTCATTATGGATTTATACAAGTACTATTCATCTATGATAGATTCCATTGTCTTTGCCATGGTGTTGATTGCCTCCATGTCTGACTAGATCATTAGTTCTTGGGGAGATTGTAGGGTCCCCAACCTTTAATAAGATTGAGCCCCCTGTGTTTACAATGCTAGTCCCTGGATCAATAGCTAGCATCCACAGTTAATATGTAATATCAAGAAACAAAGGTCATAATATAACTTTATAACTAGGAATAACATAGTTTTATTACATCTTACATAGCTCATTTGGCTATTACATTACATTGCAGCGGAATAACTATAAGTATGGGTCCTTCATCTTCAAAGTGCCACAAGCAGATGTTGGTTGTAGACTTTGTAATCCTAATCAATCAATCTTCACTAAATACAATCAAACCTGCAACATACAAGTTACAACCACATAGGGTCAATACATTTGAATTGTATTGGCAAGTGATACTATGGTAGTATAGTGGAGTCTAACATCTATATGCATTTGGCTAAGTGGAGTTGAGGCTTGCATTGCTCAAAATAGATTTTTCCTTAACATTTGAAAATACTAAGTTTTTGTTTTGATAAAATCATTTTCCTCAATCAAAGATTTCAAGATCCTTGTACCAAGCCATCTCTCCATCAAAGATTGAAGATTTCAAACAAACCTTGTTCAAACCACAAGTTTTAACTTAGTAATTTGAATGATGATATTCTTGATTGCTTCCATGTCTTGATGCTCAAATTGTCCTTTACCAGGGACATGGCTAAGTACTTAGGTTTTACACTCTGCAGAGGTGGTGCACTTTCCCCACAAGACTTGGTTTCCCAAGACAAGATCTTTCAGAAGCCTTCCCTTAGACCATCATGGACGCGTTCCAACCTATCAAACACTACCACCAACTGTCCATATGGCTAAGTTCTTGCAACCTATATGATCATGGCAGAGCCCATATTGCCAAGTGGCTGCACTTGAAGCTTCTCAACATTTGACATCTCAAATCTCTTTGTTCCTGGGTGGCCATCCACAAGTGAGATACACTAAGGTAAACCATAAAAATGGGCCTTGTGAACCACTCAACCAAAAACCACCAAGCAAGTCCCATTCCACCCAGGTGATTCATTAACTTAGTTGTTTTGTTAAGCAAAACATAAGTCCTCAGACTTAGAGATTTTTCCATAGTGTGAATATATATTCCACCCATGTTTTCTATTAGCTAGGCTAAGCTTGATAGTAATAGGATTCTTAACTTAGGAAAATCCTACTAAGGATTCATCTACTAGGTTTTCCTATAGCAAGGTCTATACTTAGCAAAATAAAAATCCATGCAAGTTTTACTTAGCAAAATCACTAATGCATAGAGAAAGTAATGGGACAAAAGATATGAAGCATCACTTGCCTTTTTGGTAGAGGGTATAGGTTCACTCCTTGTCCTTGCAACAATCACACTCTTCAAGTCACTACAATCCAATCAAACAAGGCACAAACTCAATCTACCAATCAAGCAAAACAACACACATAAAACTAACAAAGTCAAAGTAATGCATGCAAGCATGCCAAGCTTTGTTTTGTTTGAAAAAGTGGTTCCTAATGGGTCACAGACATTTGGGTACATCTAATGGTCATTTTGTCAAGTGGCAAAATCATTTGCAAAAGGTTTCACTACAAAAACCATTTTCAAAACAAAGTATCATTTTATGTGGTGTAGAAATATTTTTACTAAGGCATTAGCCTATAGGGTTCACCCAATATGTTTTCAAATCACAAAACTTGGTGTTTGGGGTCAGAGAGTTTAAAACAAAACATTTTCTAAAGGTTTTCTTCCAAAATCATTTTTAATAAAATAACCACATTTCTATTTGACTAGAAATGGTTTTAAATCAAGAATCATTATTTTGTTTCACCAAATGAGTTGCTATTGCAAAACTTGGTGTTTTGGGTCAGTAGGTTTGGTCCAAACCATTTTCTCAAAGTTTTCCATTCAAAACCATTTTCATAAACAAAACAATAGTTTTATTTGGCTAGAAATGGACTAAACTAATTAATCCATTCTAAACTTTTCCAAATTCATTTTCCAAAACATAGGTTGGTTCCTAGGGTCAGTAAGGTCACAACAAACCATTTTGCAAAGGTTTTAACCCAAAAATCATTTTTAAACATTTTTTCTAAGCTAAACTAGCACACAAAAGTATCTGCAAAAACAAACAAACTAACAGTTACTATTTGCTAAACTAAGGGCATGGTTGGCTAGGTCTTGCTCTCCTGAATCCAACGACATAAAGTTTGCAAAATTTGGACATGTGGATCAAAAGTTACAAGGGTTTGAAAATGGCATCAAAATCTGTTTTCAAATCCTATTTTAAATCTCCTGGTGACACGCGGCATGTTCTGACTGGGCGGTACCGGTTCGGTTGGATCGCGGTTGTAGGGCGTTGGATCTGATCGATCGCACGGTCCAGAGTACATACCCCTTCACGGTTAAGTGAATCTATTGTGCTCGCCCGATCTAGATCGAACGGCTGCTATTGCCTGGCCAAGAACTGGCGGCGCTAGAAGAACGGCGAGCGGCGGCGACGGTCAGTCAGTGGCGGCGCTGGCGAAACAGGAAGCATGAGGAGTAGGGAGTAGGCTCACCAGATTCACAAGAGGCTGGGGTAGCTCGTCGTGTGGTCGACGTGGCAAGGGGCACTCCGGTACAGTTGCGATTGCTCGCCGGAGTAGGGAGTAGCGTCGGGTGGTCTCTGTTGTGGTCGGAGTCGTCGCTAGAGGTTACGAGAAGGACAACCGAGGTTATGGTTAGACACAGGAGGTCATGGCGGTGCTGTGTGCGTGAACGAGAAGAAGAGGGGCGACCTGGTTTACCTGGGAGGCGTCGTCGGAGAAGAGCCAGACGGCGGCGATGCTGGAGGTTGTCGAGGGCGAGGATAGGGAGCACCCTAGGACAAATGAATAGCACCATTAGGTCTGCGAGAGTAGGACGGTCATCATCGTATCCACGGGGAAGAGAGGGATGGTCGGATTTTACCGGGGAACGTCGCCGTAGTTGGAGCAGACGGCGGCGCTGGCTCGGGGTAGATGTTGCCGACGCTCAAGGACACGCGCGAGCGATCTGCGACTGCAGAAAGTTCCGCCGGGGGATGCTGATCACAGCAGCGTGCTCGAGGAGGCAGGAGGTGGTGTGTACCGGCCTGAATTGGTCGGAGACGGTGGTCGGAGCTGCGGCGGTACAGAGAGAAATGGAGGCAGCCTGGTGGCGTGCTTGTGGGAGGAGACAGAGGGGAAACGGAGGAGAGAGCGAGGCGATTAAAACAGCGTGGTTGCAGGAGGGATTAACTGCGGCGTTAACTCGAATTGATGCTCGCGAATTCATCGCAGAAACGGAAGAGAGGAACTGGTCTGCGGGGGAGGGGTGAAGGAGACGATGATGTGGCGTGGGGTCGTCTTGTCAGCGATAGAGAAGGGAAGGGAGTTGGGTCCACCAGTCATACTCTGTGCGGGTAAGTTTCTGAGTGAGAAAAGAATGCTTCGGGGAAGGGGGAGCTGGGCTAGGTTACTGGGCCTTATTGGGCTGGGTCCTTTGCATTATTTTTTTCTGTCTAACACATTTTTATTTTTCTATTCTATTTTTCTGTTTTGAATTTCAATCAATTATTCAAACAATCAAACCACTCAAACAATTCAAACAACATTCAAATTGATTCAAACAATCACCAAACTTCACAACTTTGAACTTGGTTCTGTTTAAGACATCAACCAAAGTCCAAAATAAAATAATATTCTTATTCATTTTAGGATCTATTTAATATTTAAATAAAATAGATCTTTGGTTATTTAATAAAATAGGGTTTGATTTATTTAATAAAATCTTCATTTGAAATCCAAATATTTTCAAAACCAAATCAGTAGGTTTTCTTTGAAAATAAAAGATATTTGGAAATCCTGTTTAAAACAAAATAACCCTTTATTTTTAGGGTCCATTAATAATTAAATAAAATGGACCTTAGTTAATTAAATCAAGTAGGATTTGTTTATTTTAAAACTTTATTTTGAAATCTAAAATAAAACCAAAACACTTCAGTAGGTTTTATTTTGAGAATATAAAATACTTGGAAAACTTATTTTAAATAAATAAATAAGTTTTGATATTTTGGAAATAGTAAAACCTTTATTAATAAAACTTGGATATTTAAATCCTTTTTATTTTATTTTAAATAAACTTTTACTAATTTTTAATCAAAGCAAAACCTTTTGTTTCAAAGTCTTGGCCAAGGTTTAATTTGGCTTTATGAAATAATCTTTATTTTAAAATATTTCTTTTCATTTTGAAAACCAAAACCTTTTATAAAAAGATTTCGAAGTAGTAATAAAATACTTGGAAAACTTATTTAAAATAAATAAATAAGTTTTAGTGTTTATTTAAAATGGGAAAAGCCTTTACTTAAATAAAATTTGGATATTACATCCTTATTATTTTATTTAAATAAACCTTTACTCATTTTGTCACAACAAAATATTTTATTATAAAAGCTTGGCCAAAATTTATTTGGCTCTTTAAAATATAAGCTTTATTTATAAATCCACCTTTTCATTTGAAAACAAAATCCTTTATTAAAAGATCCAAATTAGTATTTCCAAAATATTTTATTTTCCTTTATTAAATGTTTTATCTTTTTAAATCCCTTTAGGATTTTATTTGTTCAAAATAGGTTTGAAGATTCCTATTGGGATTCGAAAAGTTTCTTCTGGCCTTGAAAATCAACCAAAGTTTTATTTTATTCATTTATTTTTCACATTGCAAGATTTGGAAAATCTTGGGATGTGACAGACATGGAGAAACCCTAGTATGAGATTGGAATAAGATAAAGTTTATTATGATATTCATCGATGTGACCATGTGTTAGATTGTCTTCATCTTGATGTTGGGAGAAGTCGACCTCTCAATATTTGCCTCTTTTGGGGACTTAATGGAGGGAACTACTTAATGGTAGACGGAGGTGTGTTAGCACTTAAAGTGACTATAAAGCTGTTGGCACTCCTTACGTATCAACATGGGATCAAGGAAACTCACGAAACACTATCCATGCCATAGGATACATCCTCCGGGATCAAGTCCCTTAATAGCGCGGTAATTCAATTGATGTTGATTGCTGTCTGCTGTGGTTATGAGGATGATATGAGCAGTGGTTGTTGCCTATTTATCCAAATACGGAGTTCCTCCCACACGTACATAGTTGAGAATGTTCATGATAATAATCTTTACCTTAGCCCTTTATAAATGCTAGAGGTGTATCCGCTACTCCCTAAGAACGCTTTCCCCCACTGAAGTTTCAAATCTCTTTTACATACGTGATACTTATTTTATGTATTCAGTTTTGTTTACTTTACTCATTGTTCTCTTATACCAAAAACCCCAAAACACGTTTCTACACAACACTCGCATTTTATCTTGTTACTTAGAACTTTATTTAGCATTTCTATTTTACTATTCATTTCAAGAGTTATTAGACTTCAGACTCCTGCTCCTTGTGGGATCGATATCTTTATTTCGAAACTAGCTACAAACGATTTGTGCACTTGCAGTCATCAAGTCCCCCGTTGAGGCATCGAAGGCAGTTGTCATCCATGTCCAGACCCTCGTTCCCGTTTCCATCATAGCCGCCAGCGAGGAGTACCTCGCCGGTCGCAGGCCAATCCTGCTCGGCTAGGACCCCTACGGGGAGGAGGATTACATCAGGCCGGAGAACCCCTATGACACCAGCATCGCTGACCCATGGTTGGAGGTAACTAGGGTTTTATCCCCTTCCTTTGTTCTTCCTAGATTCCCATTGTTGGATGCTAGATTGTGTGTTATTAGGGTTCAGCTATTTGTATTTTCAATCGTTGGATGCTAGGTATTTTTATAGTAGCTAATCCTCTTGTGTTAGATCTTGTATTTTGATGAATCCCCCTGTTCTTATTTCAATCCTATTTTATTTGTCCTCCGAGTTGTAGTTAAGGGATTCCCTAGTTAGTACTAGCGTCGATCTGTAGTTGGGATCAGTATTCGATTTGGTTTGAGATTTGGGGATTGGGGAATAATCAGGGGATATCAATCGGTTAATTTATGCAAGTAATCAATCCCGATAATCAAGGTATCTCAATCATGTCCTTATTGCACTCTACTATTTTTTTCAACAGGTGGATAGCCGCGGAGTCTGCAGCGACGACGAGTCCAAGGGCACCAAGACTCGTTAGGTGCTAAGGAGGCTGAAGTCCGGCCAGTACGACAACTTCTTCGCCGACAATGTCTATAGGTGCCTGCAGTGACCCAGCATACCACTGCATGTGTAGTACACTATAGTCGTTGACATGACATCAACAGAACACCGTTCCGTAAATATCACATCCCTCAGAGTGGTACAACACAAACATTGCGGGTCCATATTACAAACATACACACATTATTATTACAATACCAGAAGTTCGAGACTTCAAAAGATTCAAAGTATAAACCAACTTAAAACTGTTTTAGTGGAATATTTAAAGTTTCAACTTAAACCTCGAATTAAGCTCAACAGCTTATTATATAAGTTTCATGCTGCTCGGCTCAATCGACTACTAATAACTAAGGCAACTAATCGGACTCGTTGCCATCCACTCCATATCTGATCTCATAGTCAACTCCTTCCACTCCTCCAGATAGATCTGGCTCCTCGTAGTAGACGTCCTCTTGACCTTTAGCTGCGTACAATGGGATATCTTCTGGATCTTCAGAGTCTAAGCAGGGGATCAAAGGAAAGGGTGAGTAATAGCGTTACCCAACAAGTTCATTATATGCAAGGTGGGAAGTTTGATGCTCTATCTACCACCTCAGACTATCAATCCTTGGTACTATGCAATTTTTGTAAATCTTTCTTCAAAGATTGATTTTATTATCAAAAACTATGCCCATCAGCCTTCACAGGTTGACCAGAACTTTCATGGAGTTCCTTTACTGCCACGTTTGTAGCTCCTTCCTAGAACAGGGAGTAACAAGTTACAGTTCTTACACTCTGTAGAGGTGCGTTACTTTACCCATGAGAGATCAAATCCTTGTTTCACAACCGGGCATACTTTCCCATCCACAATTCCATGATGTGGGGCCCAGTAGGTGATCCAAGCCAATCACTGCCCCCTTTGCGGCCCCGCATGTCTCCTTGGTGTACACCATGGCCACCCATTGAATTACGGCAATGGTCTATACAGACCGTCAGATGCCAGAACTATCGTGGGACGTTGAGGGTTCCCACCCATATGTTGCATATCCTCTATGAATTACCAATTAATGCACGCTACAAGAATAACAGCCACGACCGACACATCTGGCTACATGCGAGAGGAAGAAGATATAGCTGAATCCTTTGTTCCATTCTAAATCTCATGGTTAACGCGTGATATACGGCGCTAGAATCATTGATGTCATGGGTTGTTAAGTCCTAGGTGTTTAATCTCTTTGCAAATGGAAACCTAAGTTCCATTGCGCACTTTATGTAGAGGTCCCAACCTTTAATAAGGTAGAGATCCCTGTGTTTACAATACTAGCCCCTGGATCAATAGCTAGCATCCACAATTAAGATGTAATATCAAGAAACAAAGGTCATAATACAACTTTATAACTAGGAATAAAATAATTCATTACATCTTACATAGCTCATTTGGGTATCTCATTACAATGCAGCAGGAATAACTATAGCATGGAGTCCTTCATCTTCAAAGTGCCACATGCAAACATGTTGGTTGTAGACTTGTAATCCTAATCAACATACTTCACTAACATCAAACAAACCTGCAACATAATAAGTTACAGCCACAAGGGTCAATACATTTGAATTGTATTGACAAGTGATACTATGGTAGTATAGTGGAGTCTATCGTCTATATGCATTTGGCTAAGTTGAGCTTAGGCTTGCTTTGCTCAAAATAGATTTTCCTTATCATTTGAAAACACTAAGTTTGTGCTTGTCAAAAACACCCAAGGAACCACCAATAGAAATTGGTGAACCTTCAACCCTTGTTCAACCACAAGTTTTTAACTTAGAAATTGGGATGAGGAGATTCTTGATAGCTTCCATGTCTTGATGCTCAAATTGTCCTTTGCCAGGGACATGGCTAAGTACTTAGATTTTACACTCTGCAGAGGCGATGCACTTTCCCCACAAGACTTGGTTTCACCAAGATAAGATCTTTCAGAATCCTTCCCTTAGACCAGAATGGACGCGTTCCAACCTATCATCCTCTACCACCAACTGTCCATTTGGCTAAGTTATTGCAACCTATATATCCAGGCAGATCCCATAATGCCAAGTGGCTGCACTTGAAGCTTCTCAGCATTTGACATCTCAAATCTCTTTGTTCCTGGGTGGCATTCCACAAGTGAGATACACAAGGTAAACCATAGAAATGGGCCTTGTATAACCACTCAACACAAACCATTCCTTCCATTCCACCCAGGTGTTTCATTCACTTAGTTGTTTTATTAAACAAAACACAAGTCCTTGACTTAGAAATATTCCATAGCATGAATATAATCCACCCTTGTTTTCTACTAGCTAAGATAAGCATGATAGTAGTAGGAATCTTAACTTAGGAAAATTCTACTAAGGTTTCATCTACTAAGATTTCCCATGGCATAGTTTATACTTAGCAAAAATTCCATGCAAGTCCTACTTAGAAATATCACTAATGCATAGTGAAAATAATGGGACAAAGTATGAAGCATCACTTGCCTTTTTGGTAGAGAATTATAAGTTCACTCCTTGATCTTGCAATATTCACACTCTTCAAATTCCACTACAATTCAACCAAGCAAGCAATATTCAATCCACCATTCAAGCAAACATCACATAAAATAATAGAAACAAAGCAATACATGCTAAAGATTGTTTTATTTGGAAATGTGGTTTCTAATAGGTTATAAACATTTGAAAACACCTATTGGTCATTTGCAAAAGTGGTAAAACCATTTGATATTAAGTTAGTGGAAAAATGGCCACTTTAAATCATTTTTGTTTTGCTAGAAATGGTTCAAATCAAAGTAATATTTTCTAGTGTTTGACAAGTACTTTTTTAAACACAAATGTTGGTGTTTTATGGTCAAGTGTTTAATATAAAAACCATTTGCAAAAGGTTTCACCTATAAACCATTTTTTACACTAAATCAATATTTTATGTTGTTGAAAATGCCTTTAGCAAAGCAATAATCTTTATAGGGTTCACCAAATATATTTTTTAAAATTCTAAAACTTGGTGTTTAGGGTCAGAGAGTTAAATCCAAAACATTTCCCAAAGATTTTTCTCCAAAAAGTATTTTTAACATATAAACAACATTTTTATTTGACTAGCAATGTTCTAAATGAAAGATTTATTATTTTGCTTCATAAAATACATTTTTAAATCCATAAGTTGGTTTGTATGGTAAGTAGGTTCAAAACAATCCATTTGCCAAAGATTTTATCAAAAAAATAATTTTAGAATGAATTTTATATTCAATTTATGCCTACACAAGTTTCTGCAAAAACAACCATTTTCCCAGAAGCAATTCATTAAACAAAGTGCATGGTTGGATAGTACTTGGTCTGCTGATTCCATTGATATAAAATTTGCAAAATTTGGACGTGTGGATCAAAAGTTATGAATTTTACAAACTTTAACATCTAATAGATCATTTCTGGTTTTTATAAAACAGACTGGGCCACGTGGTGAGTTCTGATTCGCTGGTACCGGTTCGGGCGGATCAAGCGATGCGAGGCGTTATATTAAAATAGATCGATCGGCACAGAATCACTCGTACCCCTTCTTTTAAGTTTATATCCTATCCACGCGATCTAGATCCAATGGCTGCTGCGAGCTTGACCTAGAATGAGCGGCGCTGGCGGTGCCTGTGCGGCGGCGGCGCTCTGGCGGCAAGGTTGCCGGTGATACAGGGGGCTAGAGGGAGAGAGGGGTAGCTCACCAGATTCTCAACGACGAGAGGATGCTCAAAGTGCTTGCCGTTTGCCGAGGGGCGCTCGGGGTTGATCGTAATTTCTTGCCGGAGAGGTGCCTAGCGTCGGGTGCGATCTGTCGTTGTCGGGGGCGATCTTGTAGGTGTCACATCCCAAGATTTTCCAAATCTTGTAATGTGAAAAATAAATAAACAAAATAAATTATTGTTGAATTTTAGGGTGAAAAGAAACTTTTTGGAAACTTAATATCCCATCTTGAACAAACTTTGGTAAAAGTTTGAATTCAACAAAAATCCAAATCAAGGGAAATGCATTCCTCAATGAATGTATCTGGAAATTTAAACATTTGGAAAATAAATCCAAAACCCTAAACCCTAATGGAATAAAATTCATTTTCCAAAGTATCTCCAAATCTATGGATTTGATCCATACCAAAATTGATCAACAAATATTCACAAAGGATCAAGAAAGACCATAGAAGTTGGTTTCACTCAAATTGGAACCATAAATAAAATCTTATGAATATAATAAGATAAGGAAATTGAATTTCCAAAGCTAATAAAGCCCTTACCAAAAACCCATACCAATTGGTGAACAAATAATCCTAAAGGGATTTAAAAAGATAAACAATTAATAAAGAAAGTTTTTATAATTGGAATTACTATTTTGGATCTTTAAGTAAAGAGTTTTGGTTTTCAAAAGAGAAGGTGGATTTATAAATAAAGATTATATTTTAAAGAGCCAAATTAATTTTGGCCAAGCTTTTATAATAAAATATTTCGTTTTGATAAAAAGAGTAAAGGTTTGTTTAAATAAAATAATAAGGATTTGATATCCAAATTTTATTAAAGTAAAGGCTTTTCCCATTTTAAATAAAACACAAAAACTTATTTATTTATTTTAAATAAGTTTTCCAAATATTTTTTATTCTCAAATAAAACTTACTGAAGTGTTTTGGTTTTATTTTAGATTTCAAAATAAATATTCTAATAAAACAAATCTTATTTGAAGTAAATGAAGAAGGCCCATTTTATTTAATTATTAATGGACCCTAAAATAAAAGGTTATTTTGTTTTAAACAAGTTCCAAGTATTCTTTATTTTCAAATAAAACCTACTGATTTGGTTCTGAAAAATATTTGGATTTCAAATGGAGATTTTATTAATTAAATCAAAACCTATTTTATTAATAAACTAAAGATCCATTTTATTTAATTAAAGAATGGATCCTAAAAAGAATAAAAATTATTATTTTATTTTTTAGAATTTGGTTTATGTTGATAAACAGAACCAAGTTCAAAGTTGTGAAGTTTGGTGATTGTTTGAATCAATTTGAATGTTGTTTGATAGTTTGAAATTCAAAACAGAAATTAGATTTAGAAAAAGAAAAATGTTTCAGACAGAAAAAAATAGTGCAAAGGACCCAGCCCAACAGGCCCAGGAACCAGCCCAGTTTCCTCACCCCCCAAGAAAATGTTTCACACCTCGTATCTGACCCGCACTGAGTATGACCAGTGGACCTCCCCCTCCTTTCATTCCCCCGCTGACGACTGGACCCCACTCTACTGTTCATCCTCCTCACCCGCGCGACCAGTTCTCCCCTCCCTCGTCGCCGTTTCCTGCAGTAATCCCGCGGCTTCAATTCGCCATAATGCCACGCGTTAATCTCGCCGTGACTACACGCTATTAAGCGCCTGCGTCTTCTCCTCCTTTCCCCTTTGTCGCCACTCCTTCTCCGCCCCGAGGCTGCCACAATTCGGCCCAGCACTCCCTCTGTTCCGACGACACCACGGTGACGATTCCGGCCAAGCCACACCACCTCCTGCCTCCCTGACCTCGCACCCAGAATCACCACTTCTTGACGCATCTCCCAGTGCCTTTCGTTCGACCGCGGGTGCCCCAGAGCGTCAGCTACGTCAAGCTTCCGAACGCCGCCGCGTCTGCAACCTCTCCGACGACCTCCCCCGGTAAACGCTGACCGCCCCGAGCCTCCTCGTTCACACTCCCTCACTCGCCTCGGTCTTGCGCAACTAACCCTGACCTCTGTTTGTCTTTTCGTGACCAGTAGCCTCGTCTTCGACGACGACCTGCAGCACCGCCGTCTGCCTCTTCCTCCGATGAAGCCTCCAGGTAGTAAATGGCCACCCCTTGTCCTTCCGATGATACGCCTGTGTTCAGTGCACTCGCCCGCATCTAACCGCATCTGTTTCTTGCCCTCTGGTGGACAGCAGCCCCGTCCCCGTCGTCGAGCAGAAGCTCCTGGCGCCACCCCTAAACTCCGGCGAGCAATTAACTGCAACCTTGTGCGCCCCTCGTCGAACCATCAGCACATTGAGCATCGCCGTGACCCCCTGAGCCCGGTGAGCAACTCCCCTTTCTCCCTCACCTCCTGTAGCATCGGCACCGTCGTCGATCAACAGCTCCGCCGCCAGTAACCACCGCAGCGCCGCCCATCTGTGGCTGGTGTGCCTAGCACCGTTAGATCGTAATCGTATGGCCACGATAGAACTTAACTGAAGCGGTAAGTAGCCTCTGCACGCCGCACGATTTAACTTAAATCCAACGGCTGTCGTCGCGTGATCCAACCGAAACGGTACCGACGAATAGGAAGTCGCCGCGTGTCCAGCTGATGATTTAAAACAGATTTGAAAACAGATTTGTATGCAGATTTGAAAACCCTATAACTTTTGATCCACACGTCCAAATTTTGCAAACTTTATGTCGTTGGATTCAGGAGAGCAAGACCTAGCCAACCATGCCCTTGGTTTAACAAATAGTATCTGTTAGTTTGCTTGTTTCTGCAGATTCTTTTGTGAGCTTGTTTAGAGTATAAAATTATTAAAAAAATGATTTTAGGGTTAAAACCTTTGCAAAATGGATTGTTGGGACCTTACTGACCCTAGGAACCAACCCATGTTTTGGAAAATGAATTTGGAAAAGTTTAGAATGGATTAATTAGTTTAGTCCATTTGTAGCTAAATAAAACTATTGTTTTGTTTATGAAAAATGGTTTTGAGTAAAAACTTTCGAGAAAATGTTTTGGACCAAACCTACTAACATTGGGAACCACTTTGTGGATTCAAAAATGAATTTGGTGAAACAAAATATGATTCTTTGATTTAAAACCATTTCTAGTCAAATAGAAATGTGGTTTATTTATTAAAATTGATTTTGAAGGAAAACCTTTGAGAAATGTTTTGTTTTAAACTCTCTGACCACAAAAAAAACCAAGTTTTGTGATTTGAAAACATATTTGGTGAACCCTATAGGTTAATGCCTTAGTAAAAATATTTCTACACCACATAAAATGATACTTTGTTTTGAAAATGGTTTTGAAGTGAAGCCTCTTTGCAAATGACTTGGCCACTTTATAAAATGACCATTAGGTGTTTTCAAATGTTTATGGCCCATTAGGAACCACTTTTTCAAACAAAACAAAGCTTGGCATGCTTGCATGCATTACTTTGACTTTGTCATTTTATGTGTTGTATTACTTGATTGGTAGATTGAGTTTGTGCCTTGCTTGATTGAATTATAGTGACTTGAAGAGTGTGATTGTTGCAAGGACAAGGAGTGAGCTTATACCCTCTACCAAAAAGGCAAGTGATGCTTCATACTTTGTCCCATTATTTTCACTATGCATTAGTGATTTTTCTAAGTAAAACTTGCATGGATTTTTTTTTGCTAAGTATAAACCTTGCTATGGGAAAACCTAGTAGATGAAACCTTAGTAAAATTTCCTAAGTTAAGACTCCTACTATTATCATGCTTAGCTTAGCTAGTAGAAAACAAGGGTGGAATATATATTCACACTATGGAAAATTTCTAAGTCTGAGGACTTGTGTTTTTGTTTAATAAAACAACTAAGTTAATGAATCACCTGGGTGGAATGGTAATTGCTTGGTGGTTTTTGGTTGAGTGGTTCACAAGGCCCATGTTTATGGTTTACCTTGTGTATCTCACTTGTGGATGGCCACCCAGGAACAAAGAGATTTGAGATGTCAAATGTTGAGAAGCTTCAAGTGCAGCCACTTGGCATTATGGGCTCTGCCTGGATCATATAGGTTGCAAGAACTTAGCCAAATGGACAGTTGGTGGTAGGGGTTTGATAGGTTGGAGCGCGTCCATTCTGGTCTAAGGGAAGGCTTCTGAAAGATCTTGTCTTGGTGAAACCAAGTCTTGTGGGGAAAGTGCACCACCTCTGCAGAGTGTAAAATCTAAGTACTTAGCCATGTCCCTGGCAAAGGACAATTTGAGCATCAAGACATGGAAGCTATCAAGAATCTCCTCATCCCAATTTCTAAGTTAAAAACTTGTGGGTGAACAAGGGTTAAAGGATCACCAATTTCTATTGGGAGATACCTTGGGTGTTTTTGTCAAGCAAAAGCTTAGTGTTTTCAAATGATAAGGAAAAATCTATTTTGAGCAATGCAAGCCTAAGCTCCACTTAGCCAAATGCATATAGATGATAGAATCCACTATACTACCATAGTATCACTTGCCAATACAATTCAAATGTATTGACCCTTGTGGCTGTAACTTGTTATGTTGCAGGTTTGTCTGATTTAGTGAAGTGTATTGATTAGGATTACAAAGTCTACAACCAACATGTCTGCCTGTGGCACTTTGAAGATGAAGGACCCCATGCTTATAGATATTCTGCTGCAATGTAATGTAATAGCCAAATGAGCTATGAAAGATGTAATAGACTATTTTATTCCTGGTTATAAAGTTGTATTATGACCTTTGTTTCTTGATATTACATCTTAACTGTGGATGCTAGCTATTGATCCAGGGACTAGCATTGTAAACACAGGGGACTCTACCTTATTAAAGGTTGGGAAACTCTACATATGGTATCAGAGCATTGTGTTGCCTGTAGAATTGTAACTCTAGGATTGGACAAAACCCTTAGAAAAATAGAAGTTGTTTTGTTCCAAAACTTATTTACAAACAATCTTGTAAACTCTTTCCTCAACCATTTTGGTTTTGACTCTACATCTCTTCTATTTCAAACTTGATGGATAAAACCTACCCCATGACCAAAGACTTCACCATGTGCAAAGGACTTCATCAACTCTAATGACTTTAACATCTTCAACTCTAATGACTTCAACATCTTCAATGTTTTCACAAGGACTTCAACCTTGGATATCACTAAGGACTACAAGTGTGACAAGAAATGTTGCTCCAGACTTGAAGACTAAGGAAACACAACTTAGAAGGAACCATCATCACCTTTGAAGTTTTGTGACCAAGAATTTTTCCAAGGAAACCATGATCTCATTCAAGAAGAATCAACCAATAAGGATGGAAAGATCACAAGTGAACCATATAGATGGACCACCATATTTTGTTTAAGTCAAACACACCAACTTATGTGGTGTAACAAAAATATTTTTGGTTGCCTAAAGTTATGATTGAAACTTGATGTTTGAATGGAATGTTTGTTTGACTGCTTGCACATTGCTTGAGTGAATTGTGATGTGTGTGGTTAGAACTATTTCCCTAGAAATCTTTTGCCTATTCTAATCCCAATCCAACCCAAACAGATGACTTCTCCATGAGACTCCAACATCAAAGATGATGACAACAACAACAACCAAGAGATGCACATGAGAGAACAACTACTAGCAAACCAAACCCAATTAAGCCAAGTGACAACTCAACTTTTAGCCAACAACAATGGACTAGACCCAGCCATACAAAGGTTTTTAAAAACTCAATCCCAATTGTTGCAAAGGATGGCCACTCAAATGATCAACATGGGAGACAACTCTTCCCAAGGAGTTTGTGACAACAAAGACGGCAAAGATGTTATTTTAGAAGGAACCAAAGCTTGCAATATTTGTGGAGACAAGGATCACACTTCCAAGGAGCATGGAGATCAATGCCCCAATTGTGAAGAGGAACATCCAGTTGGCCAATGCCCCACATCTCAAGTTACTTGCTTCCTATGTGAAGGAAATAACCATGTCCCTATCCAATGCCCCATCTATTCCCTAGTTCAACAAAGGAAACAAGGTGGAGCACAACAACTGATTGCAGATTTTCATGAGAGAGCCAAGTCTACCAAGAAGGATGAAGACAAAGGAAAATCTCCTCCATGCAATATGACCCAATTTAAAGGACCAAAGAGGAGGCATATGAATTATCCAAAGAGCAATAGAAGGTCAAGGAAACCAGTAGACATTCCTACCTATGAGATAACATATGAGGAAAATGAACTAGAAGCACTCCTAGCTTTGGAGAAACCCAAGAAGAAGAAGAAGAACCAAGGAAACAAACAAGAGGCAATGATACCAAAAGAAAAGAAAGATATCAGCCAAGTGATGTGTTTCAATTGCAAAGAACCAGGACATTATGCAAGCAATTGTCCAGAAAAGATGAAGCACAAGATAAACAAGCCTATGAAGGATCTCAGCCTAGTCACATGTTTCAAGTGTGGAAACAAAGGACACTATGCAGATGTTTGCCCAGAGAGATTTCAATAAGATCCCAAGCAAGCCAAGATGTAATCTAGATGGAAATTTTTTAAGGGTGGTAGTACCCTAGATGCTTTGAGCCAACTTGTAACCCCTAGCCTCCCCAAATCTCGGGACGAGATTTCTTTTAAGGGTGGTAGTCTGTCACATCCCAAGATTTTCCAAATCTTGTAATGTGAAAAATAAATAAACAAAATAAATTATTGTTGAATTTTAGGGTGAAAAGAAACTTTTTGGAAACTTAAAATCCCATCTTGAACAAACTTTGGTAAAAGTTTGAATTCAACAAAAATCCAAATCAAGGGAAATGCATTCCTCAATGAATGTATCTGGAAATTTAAACATTTGGAAAATAAATCCAAAACCCTAAACCCTAATGGAATAAAAATCATTTTCCAAAGTATCTCCAAATCTATGGATTTGATCCATACCAAAATTGATCAACAAATATTCACAAAGGATCAAGAAAGACCATAGAAGTTGGTTTCACTCAAATTGGAACCATAAATAAAATCTTATGAATATAATAAGATAAGGAAATTGAATTTCCAAAGCTAATAAAGCCCTTACCAAAAACCCATACCAATTGGTGAACAAATAATCCTAAAGGGATTTAAAAAGATAAACAATTAATAAAGAAAGTTTTTATAATTGGAATTACTATTTTGGATCTTTAAGTAAAGAGTTTTGGTTTTCAAAAGAGAAGGTGGATTTATAAATAAAGATTATATTTTAAAGAGCCAAATTAATTTTGGCCAAGCTTTTATAATAAAATATTTTGTTTTGATAAAAAGAGTAAAGGTTTGTTTAAATAAAATAATAAGGATTTGATATCCAAATTTTATTAAAGTAAAGGCTTTTCCCATTTTAAATAAAACACAAAAACATATTTATTTATTTTAAATAAGTTTTCCAAATATTTTTTATTCTCAAATAAAACTTACTGAAGTGTTTTGGTTTTATTTTAGATTTCAAAATAAATATTCTAATAAAACAAATCTTATTTGAAGTAAATGAATAAGGCCCATTTTATTTAATTATTAATGGACCCTAAAATAAAAGGTTATTTTGTTTTAAACAAGTTCCAAGTATTCTTTATTTTCAAATAAAACCTACTGATTTGGTTCTGAAAAATATTTGGATTTCAAATGGAGATTTTATTAATTAAATCAAACCCTATTTTATTGATAAACTAAAGATCCATTTTATTTAATTAAAGAATGGATCCTAAAAAGAATAAAAATTATTATTTTATTTTTTAGAATTTGGTTTATGTTGATAAACAGAACCAAGTTCAAAGTTATGAAGTTTGGTGATTGTTTGAATCAATTTGAATGTTGTTTGATAGTTTGAAATTCAAAACAGAAATTAGATTTAGAAAAAGAAAAATGTTTCAGACAGAAAAAAATAGTGCAAAGGACCCGGCCCAACAGGCCCAGGAACCAGCCCAGTTTCCTCACCCCGCAAGAAAACGTTTCACACCTCGTATCTGACCCGCACTGAGTATGACCAGTGGACCTCCCCCTCCTTTCTTTCCCCCGCTGACGACTGGACCCCACTCTACTGTTCATCCTCCTCACCCGCGCGACCAGTTCTCCCCTCCCTCGTCGTCGTTTCCTGCAGTAATCCCGCGGCTTCAATTCGCCAAAATGCCGTGCGTTAATCTCACCGTGACTGCACGCTATTAAGCGCCTGCGTCTTCTCCTCCTTTCCCCTCTGTCGCCACTCCTTCTCCGCCCCGAGGCTGCCACAATTCGGCCCAGCACTCCCTCTGTTCCGACGACACCACGGTGACGATTACGGCCAAACCACACCACCTCCTGCCTCCCTGACCTCGCACCCAGACTCACCACTTCTTGACGCATCTCCCAGTGCCTTTCGTTCGACCGCGGGTGCCCCAGAGCGTCAGCTACGTCAAGCTTCCGAACGCCGCCGCGTCTGCAACCTCTCCGACAACCTCCCCCGGTAAACGTTGACCGCCCCGAGCCTCCTCGTTCACACTCCCTCACTCGCCTCGGTCTTGCGCAACTAACCCTAACCTATGTTTGTCTTTTCGTGACCAGTAGCCTCGTCTTCGACGACGACCTGCAGCACCGCCGTTTGCCTCTTCCTCCGACGAAGCCTCCAGGTAGTAAATGGCCACCCCTTGTCCTTCCGATGATACGCCTGTGTTCAGTGCACTCGCCCGCATCTAACCGCATCTGTTTCTTGCCCTCTGGTGGACAGCAGCCCCGTCCCCGTCGTCGAGCAGAAGCTCCTGGCGCCACCCCTAAACTCCGGCGAGCAATTAACCGCAACCTTGCGCGCCCCTCGTCGAACCATCAGCACATTGAGCATCGCCGTGACCCCCTGATCCCGGTGAGCAACTCCCCTTTCTCCCTCACCTCCTGTAGCATCGGCTCCGTCATCGACCGACAGCTCCGCCGCCAGTAACCACCGTAGCGCCGCCCATCTGTGGCTGGTGTGCCTAGCACCGTTAGATCGTAATCGTATGGCCATGATAGAACTTAACTGAAGCGGTAAGTAGCCTCTGCGCGCCGCACGATTTAACTTAAATCCAACGGCTGTCGTCGTCTGATCCAACCGAAACGGTACCGACGAATAGGAAGTCGCCGCGTGTCCAGCTGATGATTTAAAACAGATTTGAAAACAGATTTGTATGCATATTTGAAAACCCTATAACTTTTGATCCACACGTCCAAATTTTGCAAACTTTATGTCGTTGGATTCAGGAGAGCAAGACCTAGCCAACCATGCCCTTGGTTTAACAAATAGTATCTGTTAGTTTGCTTGTTTCTGCAGATTCTTTTGTGAGCTTGTTTAGAGTATAAAAGTTATTTAAAAATGATTTTAGGGTTAAAACCTTTGCAAAATGGATTGTTGTGACCTTACTGACCCTAGGAAGCAACCCATGTTTTGGAAAATGAATTTGGAAAAGTTTAGAATGGATTAATTAGTTTAGTCCATTTCTAGCTAAATAAAACTATTGTTTTGTTTATGAAAAATGGTTTTGAGTAAAAACTTTGGAGAAAATGTTTTGGACCAAACCTACTAACATTGGGAACCACTTTGTGGATTCAAAAATGAATTTGGTGAAACAAAATATGATTCTTTGATTTAAAACCATTTCTAGTCAAATAGAAATGTGGTTTATTTATTAAAATTGATTTTGAAGGAAAACCTTTGAGAAATGTTTTGTTTTAAACACTCTGACCACAAAAAAAAACCAAGTTTTGTGATTTGAAAACATATTTGGTGAACCCTATAGGTTAATGCCTTAGTAAAAATATTTCTACACCACATAAAATGATACTTTGTTTTGAAAATGGTTTTGAAGTGAAACCTCTTTGCAAATGACTTGGCCACTTTATAAAATGACCATTAGGTGTTTTCAAATGTTTATGGCCCATTAGGAACCACTTTTTCAAACAAAACAAAGCTTGGCATGCTTGCATGCATTACTTTGACTTTGTCATTTTATGTGTTGTATTACTTGATTGGTAGATTGAGTTTGTGCCTTGCTTGATTGAATTATAGTGACTTGAAGAGTGTGATTGTTGCAAGGACAAGGAGTGAGCTTATACCCTCTACCAAAAAGGCAAGTGATGCTTCATACTTTGTCCCATTATTTTCACTATGCATTAGTGATTTTTCTAAGTAAAACTTGCATGGATTTTTTTTGCTAAGTATAAACCTTGCTATGGGAAAACCTAGTAGATGAAACCTTAGTAAAATTTCCTAAGTTAAGACTCCTACTACTATCATGCTTAGCTTAGCTAGTAGAAAACAAGGGTGGAATATATATTCACACTATGGAAAATCTCTAAGTCTGAGGACTTGTGTTTTTGTTTAATAAAACAACTAAGTTAATGAATCACCTGGGTGGAATGGTAATTGCTTGGTGGTTTTTGGTTGAGTGGTTCACAAGGCCCATGTTTATGGTTTACCTTGTGTATCTCACTTGTGGATGGCCACCCAGGAACAAAGAGATTTGAGATGTCAAATGTTGAGAAGCTTCAAGTGCAGCCACTTGGCATTATGGGCTCTGCCTGGATCATATAGGTTGCAAGAACTTAGCCAAATGGACAGTTGGTGGTAGGGGTTTGATAGGTTGGACCGCGTCCATTCTGGTCTAAGGGAAGGCTTCTGAAAGATCTTGTCTTGGTGAAACCAAGTCTTGTGGGGAAAGTGCACCACCTCTGCAGAGTGTAAAATCTAAGTACTTAGCCATGTCCCTGGCAAAGGACAATTTGAGCATCAAGACATGGAAGCTATCAAGAATCTCCTCATCCCAATTTCTAAGTTAAAAACTTGTGGGTGAACAAGGGTTAAAGGATCACCAATTTCTATTAGGAGATACCTTGGGTGTTTTTGTCAAGCAAAAGCTTAGTGTTTTCAAATGATAAGGAAAAATCTATTTTGAGCAATGCAAGCCTAAGCTCCACTTAGCCAAATGCATATAGATGATAGAATCCACTATACTACCATAGTATCACTTGCCAATACAATTCAAATGTATTGACCCTTGTGGCTGTAACTTGTTATGTTGCAGGTTTGTCTGATTTAGTGAAGTGTATTGATTAGGATTACAAAGTCTACAACCAACATGTCTGCCTGTGGCACTTTGAAGATGAAGGACCCCATGCTTATAGATATTCTGCTGCAATGTAATGTAATAGCCAAATGAGCTATGAAAGATGTAATAGACTATTTTATTCCTGGTTATAAAGTTATATTATGACCTTTGTTTCTTGATATTACATCTTAACTGTGGATGCTAGCTATTGATCCAGGGACTAGCATTGTAAACACAGGGGACTCTACCTTATTAAAGGTTGGGAACCTTACAGTAGGTCACCAGAAGGCAAGAGGAAGATACAGTCAGATGCGTGGGAGTGTGGCGGTTACAGGAGCATCAACGAGAGGGTCAGGGGTGGACAGAAATTACTTGGGGAGTTCGCCGGAGTAAAGGCAGTGGACAGCGACGCTCTTCTGTCGTCGTTGCCGAGGTTCTGGGGGCACGCGAGTGAGCTGAGGATGCTGGCAGGTGCGCACGGGAGAGGGGAGCAGGCTAGAGTGGTCGAGGGGGCAAGGTGGTGGAAAGGCTCGTTAGAGCAGTGGTGATGTGAGGATGAATTGGGACAGCCTGGGGGCAGAGAGAGCGGCGAGTGGGGGAAAGGTAAGAGGGGACGTGGGCGCTTGATATGTTGTGGTCATGGCGAGGAATTATCGCGGCAGTAACTCGTATTGAGTAGAGCTTTCAATGGCCAGTAACGGCGAGAAGAGGGGCGAGGTCAGCGCGCGGGTGGGGAAGAAGACTAGGGGGTGGGGTATGGTTGACAGTGAGAGAGAGAGAGAGGAAGGGTGGGTCCAGGCAGTCAGTGGCGATGCGGGTGTGGGTCTGGGTGAAAAACGATTCGCTCGGGGGTGAGAGGAATGGGCTGATGCTGGGCTTAGTGGGCCAGGTTGGGTTGGGCTGGTTGGTTTTCATTTTTTTATACAGATTCATTTTTCTTTTTCTATTTCCATTATTCTGTTTTGATTTTGTTTAATCATTTCAAACAACCATTTGAATTCAAACTTCAACCAAACTTTGTGTAGATTTTAATACTGTTATTTAACATATTCTAAAGTCAAATTTAGAATAATTCTTTTTAGGGTCTTTTATTTATTTTATAAATAGACATTTGTCTTTATTTCAAATGGTTTTAATGTGTTTTAAAATTTTATTTGAAATCCATATTTTTACCAAACCTATTCAGTAGGTTTTATTTATTTATTTATTAGGGTGTCGAATAATTCACCTTGAATTATTTGGAATATTTTTAATATGATTTATTAATCATTTAAATTGGGTATTTGTCTTTACTCCAATGAAATAAATTATAGTTTTAATTCCATAAATTTTATTTAGGTGATTTCCTTGATTCCATTTAATTTAATTAAATAACTTTTAATCCACTTGGGTAAATTCCAAATACTATTTTCCCATGATTTAATTAATCATTCTTATTAGGGAATTTTTCTTAATCCAATAGAATAGAATTTGGTTAAGGCCATATTATTTTATTTCAATATTATTTATCCATTTATTTCATTTGAACTTGGATTATGTTTATTCCATTTGTTTATGGTCTTGGCCAAGCTTTATTTAGCTCTTATCAAATAGTCCTTATTTATTATTTCTTGTTTATCTTATAAAGTCCATATCTTTTTATTTAAAGGTCCAAACTTGGTGATTCCAATTTGTAAAATCTTATTTAACATTTGTTTATCCTTTTAAATGTCTTTAGGATTATTTTCTCACCATTTGGTATGTATTTCTAGAGAGGAGCTTTATTAGCTTTGGAAATTCAATTTCCTGATCTTACTAAATTCATAAGATTTTATTTATGGCTCCAAATTAAGTGAAACCAATTTCTATGGTTTTATAATATATCTATTTGTCATTATTGATCATTTATAAATATTTGTTGACCAATATTTATATGGATCAATCCATAGGCTTAGAGATAGCTTGGAAATGTTTTTCTTCCATTAGGGTTTTAGGGTTTGGGTTTATTTCCCAAGTGTTTAAATTTCTAGATGCATTTATGAAGAATGCATTCCACTTGATTTGAATTTAGTTGGGTTCAAACATTAATCAAGTTTTTTCAATATGGGATTTTAAATTTCCATTTAGAAACAAAAAGTTTCTTTTCACCCTAAATTTCAACAATTATTTATTTGTTTATTTATTTTTCACATTACAAAGTTTGGAAAATTTTGGGATGTGACAGGCTACCACCCTTAAAATAAATCTCGTCCCGAGATTTGGGAAAGATAGGGGTTACAAGTTGGCTTAAAGCAACTAGCGTACTACCACCCTTAAAAAAAATCCACTAGATTACATCTTGGTTTACTTGGGATCTTGATGTATCTTCTCTGGGCACTTGTTTGCATAATGGCCTAGTTCTTTGCATTTGAAACACATCACTTGGCTAATCTCTTTATTTTCCTTTGGTATCATTGCCTCTTGTTTGTTTCCTTGGTTCTTCTTCTTTTCTGGACAATCACTGGCATGGTGTCCCATCTCTTTGCAATTGTAACATTGCAACTGGCTTATGTCCTTCTTCTTCTTTTTGGGTCTCTCCAAAGCTAGGAGTTCCTCAGGTCATGGTCTTCATACTTCACCACAAAGGTGGGAAATCTTTCTCTCTTCTTAGGGCAGTTACTAGAGATATGACCTTCTTCTTCACAAGAGTAGCAACACTTTGTGGTCACTTTGGATTTGGCCTTATGAGGCATGGTTCTGACTTTGCCTTCACCCTTCTTGGTAGAAGTTGTTCCCTCCTGAGGGTTTACAAACTGTTGATGCACTCCACCTTGTTTCCTTTGTTGAACTATGGAATAGATGGGGCATTGGATAGGGACATGATTGTTTCCTTCACATAGGAAACAAGTAGCTTGAGATGTGGGGCATTGATTTGTTGGATGTTTCTCTTCACAATTAGGGCATTGATCTTCATGATCTTTGGAAGTGTGATCCATGTTTCCACAAACATTGCAAGCTTGGGTTCCTTCTAGAATATCATCCTTGACAACCTTGTTGTCACAAACTCTTTGGTAATGGTTGTCTCCCATGTTGATCATTTGACTTGTCACCTTTTGCATCAATTGAGTTTGGGTTTCCAAAAATCTTTGCATGGTTGGGTCTAACTCATTGTTGTTGGCTAAAAACTGAGTTGTCACTTGGTTCAACTTGGTTTGGGTTACTATGAGTTCTCTCATGTGCATCTCTTGGCTGTTGTTGTTGTCACCATTCTTGATGTTGGAGTTTCTTCGAGTAGTCATCTGTTTGGGTTGGATTGGGATTAGAATAGGCAAAAGATTTCTAAGGAAATAATTCTAATCACACACAGCACAATTCACACAAGCAATGTGCAAGCAATCATAAGCAATCACTCCACTCAAACAACAAGTTTCAAGCACATTTTTAGGCAACAAAATATTTTTGCTACACCACATAAGTTGGTGGGTTTGATTTAAATTAAATATGGTGGTCCAACTATATGGTTTACTTGGGATTCATTCCATTCTTCTTGGTTGGTTCTTCTTTAACAATATCTTCGTATCCTTGGAGAATTTCTTGCATCTTAGTCACAAAACTTCAAAGGTGATGATGGTGTTGGAGATATGCCCTAGTGTCACATCCCAAGATTTTCCAAATCTTGTAATGTGAAAAATAAATCAATAAAATAAAACTTTGTTTGATTTTCAAGGCCAGAAGAAACTTTTTGATTTCAATTGGGACTTCAAACCAATTTGGATCAAATAAAATCCTAAAGGGATTTAAAAAGATAAAACATTTAATAAAGGAAAATAAAATATTTTGGAAATACTATTTTGGATCTTTTAATAAAAGACTTTGTTTTCAGATGAAAAGGTGGATTTATAAATAAAGATTATATTTTAAAGAGCCAAATTAATTTTGGCCAAGCTTTTATAATAAAATATTTTGTTTTGATAAAATGAGTAAAGGTTTATTTAAATAAAATAATAAGGATGTAATATCCAAATTTTATTTAAGTAAAGGCTTTTCCCATTTTAAATAAACACTAAAACTTATTTATTTATTTTAAATAAGTTTTCCAAGTATTTTATTACTACTTTGAAATCTTTTTATAAAAGGTTTTGGTTTTCAAAATGAAAAGAAATATTTTAAATAAAGATTATTTTATAAAGCCAAATTAAACCTTGGCCAAGACTTTGAAACAAAAGGTTTTGATTTGATTAAAATAGTAGAGGTTTATTAAAAATAAAATAAAAAGGATTTAAATATCCAAGTTTTATTAATAAAGGTTTTACTATTTCCAAAATATCAAAACTTATTTATTTATTTAAAATAAGTTTTCCAAGTATTTTATATTCTCAAAATAAAACCTACTAAAGTGTTTTGGTTTTATTTTAGATTTCAAAATAAAGTTTTTAAATAAACAAATCCTATTTTATTTATTAACTAAGGTCCATTCTATTTAATTATTAATGGACCCTATAGAAAAAAGGTTATTTTGTTTTAAACAAGTTTTCAAGTATTCCTTATTTTCAAATAAAACCTACTGATTTGGTTTTGAAAATATTTTGATTTCAAATGAAGATTTTATTAATTAAATCAAACCCTATTTTATTAAATAACTAAAGATCCATTTTATTTAATTATTGAATGGATCCTAAAATGAATAAAAATATTATTTTTATTTTGAGATTTGGTTTATGTTAATAAACATAACCAAGTTCAAAGTTGTGAAGTGTGGTGTTTGTTTGAATTGATTTGAATGTTGTTTGAATGTTTGAATAATTGATTGAAATTCAAAACAGAAAATAGAAATAGAAAAGGAAAAATGTGTCAGACAGGAAAAAAATAAGAAAAAGGGTCAACCCAACCCAGCATCCCACTAAGGCCCAGCAAACCAGCCCAGTTCTCTTCCAGAAAGAAAACAATTCACACCCATTTTCTGACCCACACAGACAATGACCAGTGGACCCTCCCCCTCATTTCTTTTCCCACTGACCGGTGGACCCCACCTCTCTCTCTCACGAGCGAACCGTTTTTCTTTACTGCGGACAGAACCCACGCAGTCGATGACAGCCTGGACCCACTTCTCCTTCCCCACTTTCGCTGACGGAACGACCCCACTCCTCCTGTTCTTCTTCCCCACCCACGAACTACGCTTCCCCCTCGCCGGCCGTTGCAGGCGAGTTAAACCCGACGTAATTCGCATTGAAGGAGGGATTAAACCTGCCATTGACCCTGCCTGATAAAACGCCAGTGACTCCTCTTCACTTCCCCTCTGTCTCCTCCCTCAATCATGCCACCGGGCCGCCCCAATTCCTCCCCGAACACCCTCTGCTCCGACATGGTCCGGTGACGATTCCGACGAAGCCTCTCCACCCCTTACCTTCCCGAGCACCCTAGCAGCTTCCCCACTCCCTGGAGCATCTTCCAGTACCACCCGTTCAACCGCGGGCGCTCCAGAGCGTCGGCTTTGACAAACTCTGACAGCGCCGCCGTCTGACACGTCTCCGTCGAGTTCCTCCGGTAAGACCAGACCACCCCTTGTCCTCTCGTTCACGCACACAGCATCGCCTTGCTGTTGCGCATCTGACCCTACTCTCGGTTTGCCCTCTCGTGATCTACAGCGTCGGCAACGACGACGACCTGCAGCACCACCGTCTGCCTCTTTTTCCGATGACGCCCACAGGTAGATTCCGACCACCCCGTGTCTCCTCGATCACGCAAACATCTTTACCATGGCCTTGCGAAGCTAACCCAGTCCTCCGTTTATCTTGGGGTGAGCCACAGCACCGTCTCCGACCGTGGACAGAGACCCCCCGACGTCGTTCTCTACTCCGGCGAGCAATCGCAGCTGTACCAGAGCACCCCCTGCCACGACAAGCACACGACGAGCTTCCCCATCCTCTTGCGAATCTGGTGAGCCTACTCTCTCCCCCTCTCGCTTCCTATTTCACCAGCGCCGCCGCCGTCTGCCCGTCGCCGCCGCGCACAGCCGCGCAGCGCCGCCAGTTCTTGGCCAGGCAATAACAGTCGTTCGATCTAGATCGGGCGAGCACGATAGATTCACTTAAACACGAAGGGGTATGTCCTCTGGACCGTGCGATCGATCAGATCCAACGCCCTACAGCCGCGATCCAACCGAATCGGTACCCACGAATAGCAAAGCGTCGCGTGTCCCCTATTCTGTTTAAAAACAGATTTGAAAACAGAATTATTTGCAAACTTCAAACCCTTGTAACTTTGAATCCACACGTCCAAAAATTACAAATTTTATGTTGTTGGATTCAGGAGAGCAAGACCTAACCAACACTGCCCTTAGTTTAGCAAATAGTATCTGTTAGTTGCTTGTTTTTGCAGATTCTTTTGTGAGCTTGTTTAGAGTGGAAAAATTGTTTAAAAATGATTTTTGGGTTAAAACCTTTGCAAAATGGTTTGTTGTGACCTTAGTGACCCTAGGAACCAACCTATGTTTTGGAAAATGAATTTGGAAAAGTTTAGAATGGATTACTTGGTTTAGTCCATTTCTAGCCAAATAAAACTATTGTTTTGTTTATGAAAAATGGTTTTGAGTAAAAACTTTGGAGAAAATGTTTTGACCAAACCTACTAACATTGGGAACCACTTTGTGGACTCAAAAATGTATTTGGTGAAACAAAATAATGATTCTTGATTTAAAACCATTTCTAGTCAAATAGAAATGTGGTTATTTTATTAAAATTGATTTTGAAGGAAAACCTTTGGAAAATGTTTTGTTTTAAACTCTCTGACCCTAAAAACCATGTTTTGTGATTTGAAAACATATTTGGTGAACCCTATAGGATAATGCCTTAGTAAAAATATTTCTACACCACATAAAATAATACTTTGTTTTGAAAATGGTTTTTAAAGTGAAACTTTTTGCAAATGACTTTGCCACTTTACAAAATGACCAATAGGTGTGATCAAATGTCTATGACCCATTAGGAACCACTTTTTCAAACAAAACAAAGCTTGGCATGCTTGCATGCATTACTTTGACTTTGTCATTTTGTGTGTTGTTTTGCTTGATTGGTAGATTGAGTTTGTGCCTTGTTTGATTGGATTGTAGTGACTTGAAGAGTGTGATTGTTGCAAGGACAAGGAGTGAACCTATACCCTCTACCAAAAAGGCAAGTGATGCTTCATACTTTCTATCCCATTACTTTCACTATGCATTAGTGTTTTTGCTAAGTAAAACTTGCATGGATTTTATTTTGCTAAGTATAGACCTTGCTATAGGAAAACCTAGTAGATGAATCCTTAGTAGGATTTTCCTAAGTTAAGAATCCTATTACTATCAAGCTTAGCCTATCTAATAGAAAACATGGGTGGAATATATATTCACACTATGGAAAAATATTCTAAGTCTGTGGACTTATGTTTTGTTTAATAAAACAACTATGTGAATGAATCACCTGGGTGGAATGGAAGGAATGGTTTGTGTTGAGTGGTTCACAAGGCCATGGACTTGGCTTGTGTATCTCACTTGTGGATGGCCACCCAGGAATAAAGAGATTTGAGATGTCAAATGTTGAGAAGCTTCAAGTGCAACCACTTGGCAATATGGGCTCTGCCATGATCATATAGGTTGCAAGAACTTAGCCATATGGACAGTGGGTGGTAGTGTTTGATAGGATGGAGCGCGTCCATGATGGTCTAAGGGAAGGCTTCTGAAAGATCTTGTCTTGGGAAACCAAGTCTTGTGGGGAAAGTGCACCACCTCTGCAGAGTGTAAAATCTAAGTACTTAGCCATGTCCCTGGTAAAGGACAATTTGAGCATCAAGACATGGAAGCAATCAAGAATCTCATCATTCAAATTTCTAAGTTAAAAACTTGTGGTTGAACAAGGGTTGTTTGAAATCTTAAATCTTTGATTGAGAGATGCCTTGTAAAGGATCTCCAATCTTTGATTGAGAAAATGATTTTGTCAAAGCAAAAACTTAGTATTTTCAAATGTTAAAGGAAAAATCTATTTTGAGCAATGCAAGCCTCAACTCCACTTAGCCAAATGCATATAGATGTTAGACTCCACTATATTACCATAGTATCACTTGCCAATACAATTCAAATGTATTGACCCTTGTGGATGTAACTTGTAATGTTGCAGGTTTGATTGTTTTTAGTGAAGATTGATTGATTAGGATTACAAAGTCTACAACCAACATCTGCCTGTGGCACTTTGAAGATGAAGGACCCAATGCTTATAGTTATTCCGCTGCAATGTAATGTAATAGCCAAATGAGCTATGTAAGATGTAATAAAGTATTTTATTCCTGGTTATAAAGTTGAATTATGACCCTTGTTTCTTGATATTACATCTTAACTGTGGATGCTAGCTATTGATCCAGGGACTAGCATTGTAAACACAGCGGGCTCAATCTTATTAAAGGTTGGGGACCCTACAGATGGTATCAGAGCATTGTGTTGCCTGTAGGATTTGTAACCCTAGGATTGGACAAAACCCTTAGAAAAATAGGAGTTGTATTTGTTCCAAAACTTATTTACAAACAATCTTGTAAACTCTTTCCTCAACCACTTTGGTTTCAACTCTACTTCTCTTCTATTTTCAAACTTGATGGAAAAACCTACCCCATGACCAAAGACTTCACCATGTGCAAAGGACTTCTTCAACTTCTTCAACTCTAATGACTTCAACTCTAATGACTTCAACATCTTCAGCATATTCACCAAGGACTTCAATCTTGGATGTCACTAAGGACTACTAGTGAGACAAGAGAATCTTGCTCAAAAATGAGAGACTGGGGGAATGCAAAAGTCAGAAGGAACCTACATCATTTGGAGTTTTGTGACCAAGAGTTTTTCCCAAGGAAATCATGATCTCATGCAAGAAGGATCAACCAAGAAGGATGGAAAGATTTCAAGTGAACCATATAGATGGACCACCATATTTTGTTTAAGTCAAACACACCAACTTATGTGGTGTAACAAAAATATTTTTGCTTGCCTAAAAATGTGATTGAACTTTGTTGTTTGAGTGGAATGTTTGTTTGTGATTGTTTGCACATTGCTTGTGTGAATTGTGATGTGTGTGAATAGAATTATTTCCTTAGAAATATCTTGCCTATTCTAATCCCTACTCAACCCAAACAGATGACTTCTCCAAGAAACCCCAACATCAAAGTTGATGACACCAACAACAACCAAGAGGACAACATGAGAGAACTTATAGCAACCCAAAACCAATTGAGCCAAGAGACAACTTAGCTTTTAGCCAACAACAATGGATTAGACCCAGCCATACAAAGGATTTTGAAACTTCAATCCCAATTGATGCAAGGATTGGTAACTCAAATGATCAACATGAGAGAAAACTTTTCCCAAAGAGCTAATGACAACAAGGATGACAAAGATGTTATTCTAGAAGGAACCCAAGCTAGCAATACTTTTGGATACAAGGAACATGCATCCAAGGAACATGAAGATCAATGCCCCAAGAAGAGAGAAAGATCTCCCACCTATGAAGAGCATGAACTAGAAGAACTCCTAGCTTTGGAGAGACCCAAAAAGAAGAAGAAGGACATAAGCCAATTGCAATGTTACAATTGCAAAGAGAAAGGACATTATGCAAGCAATTGTCCAGAAAAGATGAAGAACAAGTTGAACAAGTCTATGGAGAAACTCAACCTTGGCCCATGAGTCAAGTGTGGAAACAAAGGACACTAGGCAGATGGTTGCCCAGAGAAGTTTCCCCAGGATCCCAAGAAGGACAATGTGTAATTTTTGTTTGAAAATTTTTAAGGGTGGTAGTACCCTAGTTGTTTTGAACCTGCTTGTAACCCTAACCTTCCCAAATCTCGGGGCGAGATTTATTTTAAGGGTGGTAGCCTGTCACATCCCAAGATTTTCCAAATCTTGTAATGTGAAAAATAAATGAATAAAATAAAACTTTGTTTGATTTTCAAGGCCAGAAGAAACTTTTTGATTTCAATTGGGACTTCAAACCAATTTGGATCAAATAAAATCCTAAAGGGATTTAAAAAGATAAAACATTTAATAAAGGAAAATAAAATATTTTGGAAATACTATTTTGGATCTTTTAATAAAAGACTTTGTTTTCAAATGAAAAAGTGGATTTATAAATAAAGATTATATTTTAAAGAGCCAAATTAATTTTAGCCAAGCTTTTATAATAAAATATTTTGTTTTGATAAAATGAGTAAAGGCTTATTTAAATAAAATAATAAGGATGGAATATCCAAATTTTATTTAAGTAAAGGCTTTTCCCATTTTAAATAAACGCTAAAACTTATTTATTTATTTTAAATAAGTTTTCCAAGTATTTTATTACTACTTTGAAATCTTTTTATAAAAGGTTTTGGTTTTCAAAATGAAAAGAAATATTTTAAATAAAGATTATTTTATAGAGCCAAATTAAACCTTGGCCAAGACTTTGAAACAAAAGGTTTTGATTTGATTAAAATAGTAGAGGTTTATTTAAAATAAAATAAAAAGGATTTAAATATCCAAGTTTTATTAATAAAGGTTTTACTATTTCCAAAATATCAAAACTTATTTATTTATTTAAAATAAGTTTTCCAAGTATTTTATATTCTCAAAATAAAACCTACTAAAGTGTTTTGGTTTTATTCTAGATTTCAAAATAAAGTTTTTAAATAAACAAATCCTATTTGATTTATTAACTAAGGTCCATTCTATTTAATTATTAATGGACCCTATAGCAAAAAGGTTATTTTGTTTTAAACAAGTTTTCAAGTATTCCTTATTTTCAAATAAAACCTACTGATTTGGTTTTGAAAATATTTTGATTTCAAATGAAGATTTTATTAATTAAATCAAACCCTATTTTATTAAATAACTAAAGATCCATTTTATTTAATTATTGAATGGATCCTAAAATGAATAAAAATATTATTTTTATTTTGAGATTTGGTTTATGTTAATAAACAGAACCAAGTTCAAAGTTGTGAAGTGTGGTGTTTGTTTGAATTGATTTGAATGTTGTTTGAATGTTTGAATAATTGATTGAAATTCAAAACAGAAAATAGAAATAGAAAAGGAAAAATGTTTCAGACAGGAAAAAAATAAGAAAAAGGGTCAACCCAACCCAGCATCCCACTAAGGCCCAGCAAACCAGCCCAGTTCTCTTCCAGAAAGAAAACAATTCACACCCAGTTTCTGACCCACACAGACAATGACCAGTGGACCCTCCCCCTCATTTCTTTTCCCACTGACCGGTGGACCCCACCTCTATCTCTCACGAGCGAACCGTTTTTCTTTACTGCGGACAGAACCCACGCAGTCGATGACAGCCTGGACCCACTTCTCCTTCCCCTCTTTCGCTGACGGAACGACCCTACTCCTCCTGTTCTTCTTCCCCACCCACGAACTACGCCTCCCCCTCGCCGGCCGTTGCAGGCGAGTTAAACCCGACGTAATTCGCATTGAAGGAGGGATTAAACCTGCCATTGACCCTGCCTGATAAAACGCCAGTGACTCCTCTTCACTTCCCCTCTGTCTCCTCCCTCAATCATGCCACCGGGCCGCCCCAATTCCTCCCCGAACACCCTCTGCTCCGACATGGTCCGGTGATGATTCCGACGAAGCCTCTCCACCCCTTACCTTCCCGAGCACCCTAGCAGCTTCCCCACTCCCTGGCGCATCTTCCAGTACCACCCGTTCAACCGCGGGCGCTCTAGAGCGTCGGCTTTGACAAACTCTGACAGCGCCGACGTCTGACACGTCTCCGTCGAGTTCCTCCGGTAAGACCAGACCACCCCTTGTCCTCTCGTTCACGCACACAGCATCGCCTTGCTCTTGCGCATCTGACCCTACTCTCGGTTTGCCCTCTCGTGATCTACAGCGTCGGCAACGACGACGACCTGCAGCACCACCGTCTGCCTCTTTTTCCGATGACGCCCACAGGTAGATTCCGACCACCCCGTGTCTCCTCGATCACGCAAACATCTTTACCATGGCCTTGCGAAGCTAACCCAGTCCTCCGTTTATCTTGGGGTGAGCCACAACACCGTCTTCGATCGTGGACAGAGACCCCCCGACGTCGTTCTCTACTCCGGCGAGCAATCGCAGCTGTACCAGAGCACCCCCTGCCACGACAAGCACACGACGAGCTTCCCCATCCTCTTGCGAATATGGTGAGCCTACTCTCTCCCCCTCTCGCTTCCTATTTCACCAGCGCCGCCGCCGTCTGCCCGTCGCCGCCGCGCACAGCCGCGCAGCGCCGCCAGTTCTTGGCCAGGCAATAGCAGCCGTTCGATCTAGATCGGGCGAGCACGATAGATTCACTTAACCGCGAAGGGGTATGTCCTCTGGACCGTGCGATCGATCAGATCCAACGCCCTACAGCCGCGATCCAACCGAATCGGTACCCACGAATAGCAAAGCGCCGCGTGTCCCCTATTCTGTTTAAAAACAGATTTGAAAACAGAATTATTTGCAAACTTCAAACCCTTGTAACTTTGAATCCACACGTCCAAAAATTACAAATTTTATGTCGTTGGATTCAGGAGAGCAAGACCTAACCAACACTGCCCTTAGTTTAGCAAATAGTATCTGTTAGTTGCTTGTTTTTGCAGATTCTTTTGTGAGCTTGTTTAGAGTGGAAAAATTGTTTAAAAATGATTTTTGGGTTAAAACCTTTGCAAAATGGTTTGTTGTGACCTTACTGACCCTAGGAACCAACCTATGTTTTGGAAAATGAATTTGGAAAAGTTTAGAATGGATTACTTGGTTTAGTCCATTTCTAGCCAAATAAAACTATTGTTTTGTTTATGAAAAATGGTTTTGAGTAAAAACTTTGGAGAAAATGTTTTGACCAAACCTACTAACATTGGGAACCACTTTGTGGACTCAAAAATGTATTTGGTGAAACAAAATAATGATTCTTGATTTAAAACCATTTCTAGTCAAATAGAAATGTGGTTATTTTATTAAAATTGATTTTGAAGGAAAACCTTTGGAAAATGTTTTGTTTTAAACTCTCTGACCCTAAAAACCAAGTTTTGTGATTTGAAAACATATTTGGTGAACCCTATAGGCTAATGCCTTAGTAAAAATATTTCTACACCACATAAAATAATACTTTGTTTTGAAAATGGTTTTTAAAGTGAAACTTTTTGCAAATGACTTTTCCACTTTACAAAATGACCAATAGGTGTGATCAAATGTCTATGACCCATTAGGAACCACTTTTTCAAACAAAACAAAGCTTGGCATGCTTGCATGCATTACTTTGACTTTGTCATTTTGTGTGTTGTTTTGCTTGATTGGTAGATTGAGTTTGTGCCTTGTTTGATTGGATTATAGTGACTTGAAGAGTGTGATTGTTGCAAGGACAAGGAGTGAACCTATACCCTCTACCAAAAAGGCAAGTGATGCTTCATACTTTCTATCCCATTACTTTCACTATGCATTAGTGTTTTTGCTAAGTAAAACTTGCATGGATTTTATTTTGCTAAGTATAGACCTTGCTATAGGAAAACCTAGTAGATGAATCCATAGTAGGATTTTCCTAAGTTAAGAATCCTATTACTATCAAGCTTAGCCTAGCTAATATAAAACATGGGTGGAATATATATTCACACTATGGAAAAATATTCTAAGTCTGTGGACTTATGTTTTGTTTAATAAAACAACTAAGTGAATGAATCACCTGGGTGGAATGGAAGGAATGGTTTGTGTTGAGTGGTTCACAAGGCCATGGACTTGGCTTGTGTATCTCACTTGTGGATGGCCACCCAGGAATAAAGAGATTTGAGATGTCAAATGTTGAGAAGCTTCAAGTGCAACCACTTGGCAATATGGGCTCTTCCATGATCATATAGGTTGCAAGAACTTAGCCATATGGACAGTGGGTGGTAGTGTTTGATAGGATGGAGCGCGTCCATGATGGTCTAAGGGAAGGCTTCTGAAAGATCTTGTCTTGGGAAACCAAGTCTTGTGGGGAAAGTGCACCACCTCTGCAGAGTGTAAAATCTAAGTACTTAGCCATGTCCCTGGTAAAGGACAATTTGAGCATCAAGACATGGAAGCAATCAAGAATCTCATCATTCAAATTTCTAAGTTAAAAACTTGTGGTTGAACAAGGGTTGTTTGAAATCTTAAATCTTTGATTGAGAGATGCCTTGTAAAGGATCTCCAATCTTTGATTGAGAAAATGATTTTGTCAAAGCAAAAACTTAGTATTTTCAAATGTTAAAGGAAAAATCTATTTTGAGCAATGCAAGCCTCAACTCCACTTAGCCAAATGCATATAGATGTTAGACTCCACTATATTACCATAGTATCACTTGCCAATACAATTCAAATGTATTGACCCTTGTGGATGTAACTTGTAATGTTGCAGGTTTGATTGTTTTTAGTGAAGATTGATTGATTAGGATTACAAAGTCTACAACCAACATCTGCATGTGGCACTTTGAAGATGAAGGACCCAATGCTTATAGTTATTCCGCTGCAATGTAATGTAATAGCCAAATGAGCTATGTAAGATGTAATAAAGTATTTTATTCCTGGTTATAAAGTTGAATTATGACCCTTGTTTCTTGATATTACATCTTAACTGTGGATGCTAGCTATTGATCCAGGGACTAGCATTGTAAACACAGCGGGCTCAATCTTATTAAAGGTTGGGGACCCTACAGATGGTATCAGAGCATTGTGTTGCCTGTAGGATTTGTAACCCTAGGATTGGACAAAACCCTTAGAAAAATAGGAGTTGTATTTGTTCCAAAACTTATTTACAAACAATCTTGTAAACTCTTTCCTCAACCACTTTGGTTTCAACTCTACTTCTCTTCTATTTTCAAACTTGATGGAAAAACCTACCCCATGACCAAAGACTTCACCATGTGCAAAGGACTTCTTCAACTTCTTCAACTCTAATGACTTCAACTCTAATGACTTCAACATCTTCAGCATATTCACCAAGGACTTCAATCTTGGATGTCACTAAGGACTACTAGTGAGACAAGAGAATCTTGCTCAAAAATGAGAGACTGGGGGAATGCAAAAGTCAGAAGGAACCTACATCATTTGGAGTTTTGTGACCAAGAGTTTTTCCCAAGGAAATCATGATCTCATGCAAGAAGGATCAACCAAGAAGGATGGAAAGATTTCAAGTGAACCATATAGATGGACCACCATATTTTGTTTAAGTCAAACACACCAACTTATGTGGTGTAACAAAAATATTTTTGCTTGCCTAAAAATGTGATTGAACTTTGTTGTTTGAGTGGAATGTTTGTTTGTGATTGTTTGCACATTGCTTGTGTGAATTGTGATGTGTGTGAATAGAATTATTTCCTTAGAAATATCTTGCCTATTATAATCCCTACTCAACCCAAACAGATGACTTCTCCAAGAAACCCCAACATCAAAGTTGATGACACCAACAACAACCAAGAGGACAACATGAGAGAACTTATAGCAACCCAAAACCAATTGAGCCAAGAGACAACTTAGCTTTTAGCCAACAACAATGGATTAGACCCAGCCATACAAAGGATTTTGAAACTTCAATCCCAATTGATGCAAGGATTGGTAACTCAAATGATCAACATGAGAGAAAACTTTTCCCAAAGAGCTAATGACAACAAGGATGACAAAGATGTTATTCTAGAAGGAACCCAAGCTAGCAATACTTTTGGATACAAGGAACATGCATCCAAGGAACATGAAGATCAATGCCCCAAGAAGAGAGAAAGATCTCCCACCTATGAAGAGCATGAACTAGAAGAACTCCTAGCTTTGGAGAGACCCAAAAAGAAGAAGAAGGACATAAGCCAATTGCAATGTTACAATTGCAAAGAGAAAGGACATTATGCAAGCAATTGTCCAGAAAAGATGAAGAACAAGTTGAACAAGTCTATGGAGAAACTCAACCTTGGCCCATGAGTCAAGTGTGGAAACAAAGGACACTAGGCAGATGGTTGCCCAGAGAAGTTTCCCCAGGATCCCAAGAAGGACAATGTGTAATTTTTGTTTGAAAATTTTTAAGGGTGGTAGTACCCTAGTTGTTTTGAACCTGCTTGTAACCCTAACCTTCCCAAATCTCGGGGCGAGATTTATTTTAAGGGTGGTAGCCTGTCACATCCCAAGATTTTCCAAATCTTGTAATGTGAAAAATAAATGAATAAAATAAAACTTTGTTTGATTTTCAAGGCCAGAAGAAACTTTTTGATTTCAATTGGGACTTCAAACCAATTTGGATCAAATAAAATCCTAAAGGGATTTAAAAAGATAAAACATTTAATAAAGGAAAATAAAATATTTTGGAAATACAATTTTGGATCTTTTAATAAAAGACTTTGTTTTCAAATGCAAAGGTGGATTTATAAATAAAGATTATATTTTAAAGAGCCAAATTAATTTTAGCCAAGCTTTTATAATAAAATATTTTGTTTTGATAAAATGAGTAAAGGTTTATTTAAATAAAATAATAAGGATGTAATATCCAAATTTTATTTAAGTAAAGGCTTTTCCCATTTTAAATAAACGCTAAAACTTATTTATTTATTTTAAATAAGTTTTCCAAGTATTTTATTACTACTTTGAAATCTTTTTATAATAGGTTTTGGTTTTCAAAATGAAAATAAATATTTTAAATAAATATTATTTTATAAAGCCAAATTAAACCTTGGCCAAGACTTTGAAACAAAAGGTTTTGATTTGATTAAAATAGTAGAGGTTTATTTAAAATAAAATAAAAAGGATTTAAATATCCAAGTTTTATTAATAAAGGTTTTACTATTTCCAAAATATCAAAACTTATTTATTTATTTAAAATAAGTTTTCCAAGTATTTTATATTATCAAAATAAAACCTACTAAAGTGTTTTGGTTTTATTTTAGATTTCAAAATAAAGTTTTTAAATAAACAAATCCTATTTGATTTATTAACTAAGGTCCATTATATTTAATTATTAATGGACCCTATAGCAAAAAGGTTATTTTGTTTTAAACAAGTTTTCAAGTATTCCTTATTTTCAAATAAAACCTACTGATTTGGTTTTGAAAATATTTTGATTTCAAATGAAGATTTTATTAATTAAATCAAACCCTATTTTATTAAATAACTAAAGATCCATTTTATTTAATTATTGAATGGATCCTGAAATGAATAAAAATATTATTTTTATTTTGAGATTTGGTTTATGTTAATAAACAGAACCAAGTTCAAAGTTGTGAAGTGTGGTGTTTGTTTGAATTGATTTGAATGTTGTTTGAATGTTTGAATAATTGATTGAAATTCAAAACAGAAAATAGAAATAGAAAAGGAAAAATGTTTCAGACAGGAAAAAAATAAGAAAAAGGGTCAACCCAACCCAGCAGCCCACTAAGGCCCAGCAAACCAGCCCAGTTCTCTTCCAGAAAGAAAACAATTCACACCCAGTTTCTGACCCACACAGATAATGACCAGTGGACCCTCCCCCTCATTTCTTTTCCCACTGACCGGTGGACCCCACCTCTCTCTCTCACGAGCGAACCGTTTTTCTTTACTGCGGACAGAACCCACGCAGTCGATGACAGCCTGGACCCACTTCTCCTTCCCCTCTTTCGCTGACGGAACGACCCCACTCCTCCTGTTCTTCTTCCCCACCCACGAACTACGCCTCCCCCTCGCCGGCCGTTGCAGGCGAGTTAAACCCGACGTAATTCGCATTGAAGGATGGATTAAACCTGCCATTGACCCTGCCTGATAAAACG
The DNA here is from genome assembly GCA_916181665.1 of Avena sativa. Lineage (NCBI taxonomy): Eukaryota > Viridiplantae > Streptophyta > Magnoliopsida > Poales > Poaceae > Avena > Avena sativa. Next base: position 424,634,663 of record OV702293.1, read on the forward strand.
CCAGTGACTCCTCTTCACTTCCCCTCTGTCTCCTCCCTCAATCACGCCACCAGGCCGCCCCAATTCCTCCCCGAACACCCTCTGCTCCGACATGGTCCGGTGACGATTCCTACGAAGACTCTCCACCCCTTACCTTCCCGATCACCCTAGCAGCTTCCCCACTCCCTAGCGCATCTTCCAGTACCACCCGTTCAACCGCGGGCGCTCCAGAGCGTCGGCTTTGACAAACTCTGACAGCGCCACCGTCTGACACGTCTCCGTCGAGTTCCTCCGGTAAGACCAGACCACCCCTTGTCCTCTCGTTCACGCACACAGCATCGCCTTGCTCTTGCGCATCTGACCATACTCTCGGTTTGCCCTCTCGTGATCTATAGCGTCGGCAACGATGACGACCTGCAGCACCACCGTCTGCCTCTTTTTTCGACGACGCCCACAGGTAGATTCCGACCACCCCGTGTCTCCTCGATCACGCAAACATCTTTACCATGGCCTTGCGAAGCTAACCCAGTCCTCCGTTTATCTTGGGGTCAGCCATAGCACCGTCTCCGACCATGGACAGAGACCCCCCGACGTCGTTCTCTACTCCGGCGAGCAATCGCAGCTGTACCAGAGCACCCCCTGCCACGACAAGCACACGACGAGCTTCCCCAGCCTCTTGCGAATCTGGTGAGCCTACTCTCTCCCCCTCTCGCTTCCTATTTCACCAGCGCCGCCGCCGTCTGCCCGTTGCCGCCGCGCACAGCCGCGCAGCGCCGCCAGTTCTTGGCCAGGCAATAGCAGCCGTTCGATCTAGATCGGGCGAGCACGATAGATTCACTTAACCGCGAAGGGGTATGTCCTCTGGACCGTGCGATCGATCAGATCCAACGCCCTACAGCCGCGATCCAACCGAATCGGTACCCACGAATAGCAAAGCGCCGCGTGTCCCCTATTCTGTTTAAAAACAGATTTGAAAACAGAATTATTTGCAAACTTCAAACCCTTGTAACTTTGAATCCACACGTCCAAAAATTACAAATTTTATGTCGTTGGATTCAGGAGAGAAAGACCTAACCAACACTGCCCTTAGTTTAGAAAATAGTATCTGTTAGTTGCTTGTTTTTGAAGATTCTTTTGTGAGCTTGTTTAGAGTGGAAAAATTGTTTAAAAATGATTTTTGGGTTAAAACCTTTGCAAAATGGTTTGCTGTGACCTTACTGACCCTAGGAACCAACCTATGTTTTGGAAAATGAATTGGGAAAAGTTTAGAATGGATTACTTGGTTTAGTCCATTTCTAGCCAAATAAAACTATTGTTTTGTTTATGAAAAATGGTTTTGAGTAAAAACTTTGGAGAAAATGTTTTGGACCAAACCTACTAACATTGGGAACCACTTTGTGGACTCAAAAATGTATTTGGTGAAACAAAATAATGATTCTTGATTTAAAACCATTTCTAGTCAAATAGAAATGTGGTTATTTTATTAAAATTGATTTTGAAGGAAAACCTTTGGAAAATGTTTTGTTTTAAACTCTCTGACCCTAAAAACCAAGTTTTTTGATTTGAAAACATATTTGGTGAACCCTATAGGCTAATGCCTTAGTAAAAATATTTCTACACCACATAAAATAATACTTTGTTTTGAAAATGGTTTTTAAAGTGAAACTTTTTGCAAATGACTTTGCCACTTTACAAAATGACCAATAGGTGTGATCAAATGTCTATGACCCATTAGGAACCACTTTTTCAAACAAAACAAAGCTTGGCATGCTTGCATGCATTACTTTGACTTTGTCATTTTGTGTGTTGTTTTGCTTGATTGGTAGATTGAGTTTGTGCCTTGTTTGATTGGATTATAGTGACTTGAAGAGTGTGATTGTTGCAAGGACAAGGAGTGAACCTATACCCTCTACCAAAAAGGCAAGTGATGCTTCATACTTTCTATCCCATTACTTTCACTATGCATTAGTGTTTTTGCTAAGTAAAACTTGCATGGATTTTATTTTGCTAAGTATAGACCTTGCTATAGGAAAACCTAGTAGATGAATCCTTAGTAGGATTTTCCTAAGTTAAGAATCCTATTACTATCAAGATTAGCCTAGCTAATAGAAAACATGGGTGGAATATATATTCACACTATGGAAAAATATTCTAAGTCTGTGGACTTATGTTTTGTTTAATAAAACAACTAAGTGAATGAATCACCTGGGTGGAATGGAAGGAATGGTTTGTGTTGAGTGGTTCACAAGGCCATGGACTTGGCTTGTGTATCTCACTTGTGGATGGCCACCCAGGAATAAAGAGATTTGAGATGTCAAATGTTGAGAAGCTTCAAGTGCAACCACTTGGCAATATGGGCTCTGCCATGATCATATAGGTTGCAAGAACTTAGCCATATGGACAGTGGGTGGTAGTGTTTGATAGGATGGAGCGCGTCCATGATGGTCTAAGGGAAGGCTTCTGAAAGATCTTGTCTTGGGAAACCAAGTCTTGTGGGGAAAGTGCACCACCTCTGCAGAGTGTAAAATCTAAGTACTTAGCCATGTCCCTGGTAAAGGACAATTTGAGCATCAAGACATGGAAGCAATCAAGAATCTCATCATTCAAATTTCTAAGTTAAAAACTTGTGGTTGAACAAGGGTTGTTTGAAATCTTAAATCTTTGATTGAGAGATGCCTTGTAAAGGATCTCCAATCTTTGATTGAGAAAATGATTTTGTCAAAGCAAAAACTTAGTATTTTCAAATGTTAAAGGAAAAATCTATTTTGAGCAATGCAAGCCTCAACTCCACTTAGCCAAATGCATATAGATGTTAGACTCCACTATATTACCATAGTATCACTTGCCAATACAATTCAAATGTATTGACCCTTGTGGCTGTAACTTGTAATGTTGCAGGTTTGATTGTTTTTAGTGAAGATTGTTTGATTAGGATTACAAAGTCTACAACCAACATCTGCCTGTGGCACTTTGAAGATGAAGGACCCAATGCTTATAGTTATTCCGCTGCAATGTAATGTAATAGCCAAATGAGCTATGTAAGATGTAATAAAGTATTTTATTCCTGGTTATAAAGTTGAATTATGACCCTTGTTTCTTGATATTACATCTTAACTGTGGATGCTAGCTATTGATCCAGGGACTAGCATTGTAAACACAGCGGGCTCAATCTTATTAAAGGTTGGGGACCCTACACCTAGAGGCAATAATAAATATAGTTATTATTATATCTTTGTGTTTATGATAAATGTTTACATTCATGCTACAATAGTATTAACAAGGAAACATTAATACTTGTGTGATTTGTAAACTTAATTTGAAGTCCCTAGTAAAGCCTCTATATAATACTAGCTTGTTGGTTAATAGATGATTGTGGTTTCCCTATCATGAACTTTGAGATGTTATTAACAACAAGATCATATCGTTAGGAGAATGATATGGTGGACATACTCCTATGGATAAGCGTAGCATAAAGATCAAGTCATTTTAATAGTTCAATTGCTATATGCTTTCTGATACATAGTAACCTAATTCCTTCGACCATGAGATCATGCATATCACCTTTACCGGATGGATGCTTTGATGACATCAAACACCACACTGTAATTGGGTGGCTATAAAGGTGGCATTGAGTGTTCGGAAAGTATTGGCTGAAACACATGGATCAAGACTGGGATTTGTCCATCCATATGACGGATAGATATACTCTGGGCCCTCTCGGTGAAATGTCATCCAATTAGCTTGCAAGCATGTGACTGGCTCACAAGGGATCACATATCACGGGAACGAGAAAAGAGTACTTATCAGTAACGAGGTTGAACTAGGTATGCAGAGATACCGACGATCATAACCTCGGATAAGTAAACTATCGTGAGACAAAGGGAAATTGGTATCGTATGTAAGTGGTTCATTCGATCGCAAAGTAATCGTAGAAATATGTGGGAGCCATATGAATTTCCAGATTCCTCTATTGGTTATTGTTCGGAGAAGTGTCTCGATCATGTCCGCATAATTCACGAACCGTAGGGAGACACACTTAAGGATTCGACGTTGTTTGAGTAGTTATGGAATGATGAGAAAGAGTCTGAATGTTGTTCGGAGTGTCGAATGGGATTCGGGATATCACGAGGAGATCCGGAATGGTCCGGAGAATATGATTCATATAAGGAAAGTCCCGTTTCGGAGTTGGAGAATGGTTCCGGTGTTTTCATCGGGAATGTTCTAGAAGGTTCCAGAATGTCCGGCACTCCGGAGGGGAAGGGTACATGAATGTGTTATATCAAGTTAATATGATTGCATCATGTACTCGGTGTCATCGCTGAACAAAATAGAGGGTTTATTCAAATCCTAGTTTGAAAAGTCAAATGCCAAGTTTGAAAGTCAAACGACAAGTTTTGGGAAGTGGAGAGGGAGGTGGAAACCGACTTGGGGGAGGAGTTCCTCCTCCCCACCGCTGGCGCACCACCAAGCCGAGTTGGGGAGGGACTCCCCTCCCCTTGGCCGGCCCCCTCCACCTATAAAAGGAGGAGCAGGGCTCCCCTCCTAGACACACAAGATCCCCGCCTCCAAAACCCTAAGCCGCCGGCGCCGCCACCTGCTGCCGCCGCCGCCGCCCTAGGTCAAGCCGCCGCCGCCTAGCAACCCTAGCCGCCGGCCAAGCTTCCTCCTCGGCATGTCTAAACCCTACATCGTCGAGGGACTCTCTCATACTCCACCATACTCGCTCCGGCTTAAGGCAAAGCCCTGCGAGATCTCCCCTCTACTTCCGGTACCACGTCGTTGTGCTGCCGGAATCGCGAGGAGAGTGCTACAACCTCCGCTGCCTGCTGGAACAAGGGAGAGGAAGGTCTTCGTCGAGTACCGAACGTGTGACCGACTGCGGGAGCGCTGCCGGAACGCAGCGCCGGAAGGATCGTCTACGCGATCTTGAGATCGGGAAGAGTACGACTACATCACCCACGAGAATCCGCTCTCGTTAAACACTTTGGAATCTTCGAGGGTGAGTTATTCTATCGACTTGTTGCTACAATCTAGTAGATAGATCTTGGCTTGTTTGTTTGTATGCGGTAGAAAATTTTGTTTTCCATGCTACGAAACCCTACAGTGGTATCAGAGCCGTGTCTATATGTAGATCTGTTGCACGAGTAGAACACAATGGTCATTGTGGGCGTTGATGCTTTTATTGTCGATTGCTTCTTGTGTACTTAGCATCTTGCGGTATGTTGGGATGAAGCGGCCCGGGCTATCCTTACATGACATCGTTCATGAGACTTGCTCCACGCTTGACATGCAACTTGTATTGCATAAGTGGCTTTGCGGGTGCCTGTTTCTCCTAGCATAGTTAAGATCCAATTTACAACGGGTGATTAACAATACTAGTATCAATGTTGTGGTTCATGTTCGTAAGTTAGAACGACACTTATTGAAAGCCCCAAACCACGTAAAATATGCAAAGAAAGTAGAGGCGTCTAACCTTGTTTTGCAGGGGTGTGCTGTGATGTGATATGGCCATGATTGTGATTATATTTGATGTATGCAATGTTCCTTATTGTAAGTTGGCAACCGGCAGGAGCCATATGGTTGTCTTTAATTTATGTTAAGACCCGCGTGTCTATTCAAAGTAGTTGTAATAGTTGAAGCCGGTGGACGACAACCATGGAGAAGCATCATTGACCTTGATGCAATGCCGGTGATGATGGAGATCATGTTCGTGCTTGAAGATGGAGATCGTAAGCACAAAGAAGAAAAGGCCATATAATATCACATATTATGAATTGCATGTGATGTTAATCCCTTATGCATCTTGTATTGCTTAGTAGACGACGGTAGCATTATAAGATGATCCCTCATGCACATGAATTTCAAGTCATAAAGTGTTCACCCTTAGTTAGCACCGTTGCTAAAGCTTGTTGTTTCGAAGCACCACGTGATGATCGGGTGTGTTAGATTCCGCAAGTGTATACAACGTGAGCAAGCCAGATTTTCTCATGCGGAAACTAAGGTTTGATCTTGACGAGCCTAGCATGTACAGACATGGTCTCGGAACACGGATCACCGAAAGGTAAAGCATGAATCATATAGTAGATATGATGAACATGTCGATTGTTCGCCATTGAAACTATATCAACTCTCGTGATGATCGGTGTTGATGTGGTGGATTTGGTTCATGTGATCACTAAAACAATGTGAGGGATATTGTTTTGAGTGGGAGTTCACCTAGATTAATTTTATTATTAATTTGAACTCAATTTGTCATAAACTTAGTCTAAACTATTGCAAATATGTTGTAGATCAATGGCAGCCCCTACCATCAATTTTAATGCGTTCCTAGAGAAAGAAAAGTTGAAAAACAACGCGTATTGGTTCCGCAATTTGAGGATTGTCCTCACAGCTGGTAATTTGACCTATGTGCTGGATGCACCGCTGGGTGACCCACCTGCAGCTGATGCTTCCGATGAAGTAAAGAATGTTTACCTCACTCGGAAGACTCAGTACTCCACATTTCAGTGTGCTATCTTGTATGGTTTAGAATCGGAGCTTCAGAAAAGGTTTGAGAATTCAGACCCATATGATATTGTCGAGGATCTCAAATTGAACTTTGAGACTCATGCGGCAATTGAAAGCTATGAGGCTTCTGAAAAGTTCTTTAACTGCAAGATGGACGAGGGCAGCTCCGTCAGTGAGCATGTGCTTAAGATGTCTGGGCACGCAAACAAACTTCAAAGCTTGGGTATAGTGATTCCTAATGCTTTGGGGATTTACCGCGTCCTCCAATCACTACCACCAAGTTACAAGAACTTTGTGATGAACTACAAAACATGAACAAGACATTGCCAGAACTCTTTGCCATGTTGAAATCTGCAGAAGTGGAGATCAAGAAAGAGCACCAAGTGTTGTTGGTCAATAAGACCACCAAATTCAAGAAAGGCAAGTCTAAGCAGAAGGGACACTTCAAGAAGGGTGGTAAGAAAGTTACCACGCCAACGAAGAAGACCAAGGCTGGACCTAAGCCTGATACTGAGTGCTTTTACTGCAAGGGACAAGGTCACTAGAAGCGGAATTGCCCAAAGTACTTGGCGGATTTGAAGAATGGAAACATCAAGAAGAAAGGTATATCTGATATACATGTTATTGATGTGTATCTCACTAGTACTCGTAGTAGTGCCTGGGTATTTGATACTGGTTCGGTTGCTCATATTAGTAACTCGAAACAGGTGCTGCAGAATAAACGGAAGCTAGCGAAGAACGAGGTGACGATGCGCGTGGGAAATGGATCAAAAGTTGATGTGATCGCGGTCGGCACGCTACCCCTTCATCTACCATTGGGATTAGTTTTATACTTAAATAATTGTTATTTGGTGCCTGCGTTAAGCATGAACATTATATCGGGATCTTGTTTATTGCGAGACGATTACTTGTTTAAGTCCAAGAATAATGGTTGTTCGATTTATATGAGTAATATGTTTTATGCACATGCACCTTTGATAGATGGTCTATTCTTGTTGAATCTCGATAATGGAAATATACATATTAATAACATTGAGGCTAAACGTTTGAAATTGAGCGATAACTCGACCTATATGTGGCACTGTCGTCTTGGTCACATTGGAGTGAAGCGTATGAAGAAACTCCATTCCGATGGACTTCTTGAATCACTTGATTTCGAATCACTTGAAAGATGTGAAGCATGTCTGATGGGTAAAATGACTAAGACTCCATTTTCTGGTATGATGGAGCGAGCTACGGAATTATTGGAAATCATACATACCGATGTGTGTGGTCCAATGAGTGTAGCATCGCGTGGTGGTTATCGTTATGTTCTTACCTTCACGGATGACTTGAGTATATATGGGTATATCTATTTCATGAAACATAAGTCCGAATCTTTCGAGAAGTTTAAGGAATTTCAAAGTGAGGTAGCGAATCAATGTAACAAGAAGATAAAATTTCTACGTTCTGATCGTGGAGGTGAATATCTAAGTTACGAGTTTGGCGAGCATTTGAAGAAATGCGGAATACTTTCACAATTGACACCGCCGGGAACACCACAGCGTAATGGTGTGTCCGAACGTCGTAATCGAACTCTCTTAGATATGGTTCGTTCTATGATGTCACTTACAGATTTACCGCTATCATTTTGGCGTTATGCATTAGAAACAGCCGCATTCACTTTAAATAGGGCACCATCTAAATCCGTTGAAACGACACCGTATGAATTATGGTTTGGGAAGAAACCTAGATTGTCGTCCCTTAAAGTTTGGGGTTGCGAAGCCTATGTAAAGAAGTTACAGCCGGACAAGCTTGAACCCAAAGCGGAAAAATGCGTCTTCATAGGATACCCGAAGGAAACTATTGGGTATACCTTCTATCATAGATCCGAAGGCAAAATCTTCGTTGCCAAGAATGGATCCTTTCTAGAGAAGGAATTTCTCTCGAAAGAAGTGACTGGAAGGAAAGTAGAACTCGACGAGGTTGTCGAACCTTCTCTCAAAATTGCGAGTAGCGCAGCACCGGAAGAAGTTCCTGTGGTGCCTGCACCAGTTAGAGAGGAAGCTAATGATGATGATCATGAAACTTCGGTCGAAGTTGCTACAGAACCTCGCAGGTCAACGAGAACTCGTACCACTCCAGATTGGTATGATCCCGTTATGAGTGTCATGTTGGTGGACAACACCGATGACCCTGAGACATATGAGGAAGCAATGATGAGCCCAGATTCCAATAAATGGCAAGAAGCCATGAAATCCGAGATTGGATCCATGTACGAAAACCAAGTATGGACTTTGGTGGACTTACCGGATGGCCAGAAGGCTGTCGAGAACAAATGGATTTTCAAGAAGAAAAATATGCTGATGGTAATGTTACTGTCTATAAAGCTCGACTTGTCGCAAAGGGGTTTAGACAAATTCAAGGAGTTGACTACGATGAGACTTTCTCACCAGTAGCGAAGCTAAAGTCTGTGAGGATTATGTTAGCAATCGCTGCATATTATGATTATGAGATATGGCAGATGGATGTCAAAACAGCATTCCTTAATGGAGACATTGATGAAGAGTTGTATATGATGCAACCCAAAGGTTTTGTCGATCCTAAAGATGCTAACAAGGTATGCAAACTTCAACGGTCCATCTATGGATTGAAGCAAGCATCCCGAAGTTGGAATCAACGTTTTGATAAGTGAGTGGGAGCTCTGTAGCATTCTTAATACTATATGTAGATGACATATTGTTGATTGGGAATGATGTAGACCTTCTTAATAGTGTCAAGGAATATTTGAATAATAGTTTTTTCAATGAAGGATCTTGGCGAAGCAGCTTATATATTAGGCATGAAGATTTATAGAGATAGATCAAAACGCCAAATATCATTGTCACAAAGTACATATTTGGACAAAGTTCTAAAGAGGTTTGGAATGGAAGATAGCAAGAAAGGGTTCTTGCCCATGTTGCCCAATACGACCTTGAGTAAAACTCAAAGTCCGACATCGGCAGAAGATAGAGAAAGGATGAGTAAGACTCCCTATGCCTCAGCCATAGGATCTCTAATGTATGCCATGCTATGTACTAGACCCGACATTGCCTATGCTGTTAGTTTAACTAGCAGATATCAAAGTGATCCAGGAGTGTATCATTGGACAACAGTCAAAAACATCCTTAAGTACTTAAGAAGAACTAAGGATATGGTTCTTTCTTATGGAGGTGATGAACAACTCGTTGTTAATGGTTACACCGATGCTAGTTGGAACACCGATCCGGATGATTCCAAATCACAATCTCGATACGTATTTATATTGAATGGTGCAGCAGTTAGCTGGCAGAGTGCAAAGCAAAGCGTTGTGGCGAGATCTTCAACTGAATCGGAATACATGGCTGCTTCGGAGGCTTCACAAGAAGCGATATGGATGAAAGAGTTCATTACAGAGCTGGGTGTGGTTCCTAGTGCGCTGGACCCAATGTCTATCTACTGTGATAACATGGGCGCCATAGCCAATGCGCAAGAACCAAGGTCACACAAGAAGCTGAAGCACATCAAGCTACGTTTTCACGCTATTCGAGAACATATCCAAGATGGGGATATAAAGATTTGCAAAGTACACACAGATCTGAATGTGGCGGATCTGTTGACTAAACCTCTCCCGAGGGCAAAACATGACCAGCACCAAACTGCCATGGGTGTTCGGTATATTACCATGTAATCTAGATTAGATGACTCTAGTGCAAGTGGGAGACTGTTGGAGATATGCCCTAGAGACATTAATAAATATAGTTATTACTATATCTTTGTGTTGATGATAAATGTTTACATTCATGCTATAATAGTATTAACAAGGAAACATTAATACTTGTGTGATTTGTAAACTTAATTTGAAGTCCCTAGTAAAGCCTCTATATAATACTAGCTTGTTGGTTAATAGATGATTGTGGTTTCCCTATCATGAACATTGAGATGTTATTAACAACAAGATCATATTGTTAGGAGAATGATATGGTGGACATACTCCTATAGATAAGCGTAGCATAAAGATCAAGTCATTTTATTAGTTCAATTGCTATATGCTTTCTGATACATAGTAACCTAATTCCTTCGACCATGAGATCATGCATATCACCTTTACCTGATGGATGCTTTGATGACATCAAACACCACACCGTAACTGGGTGGATATAAAGGTGGCATTGAGTGTTCGGAAAGTATTGGTTGAAACACATGGATCAAGACTGGGATTTGTCCATCCATATGACGGATAGATATACTCTGGGCCCTCTCGGTGAAATGTCATCCAATTAGCTTGCAAGCATGTGACTGGCTCACAAGGGATCACATATCACGGGAACGAGAAAAGAGTACTTATCAGTAACGAGGTTGAACTAGGTATGCAGAGATACCGACGATCATAACCTCGGATAAGTAAACTATCATGAGACAAAGGGAAATTGGTATCGTATGTAAGTGGTTCATTCGATCGCAAAGTAATCGTAGAAATATGTGGGAGCCATATGAATTTCCAGATTCCTCTATTGGTTATTGTTCGGAGAAGTGTCTCGATCATGTCCGCATAATTCACGAACCGTAGGGAGACACACTTAAGGATTCGACGTTGTTTGAGTAGTTATGGAATGATGAGAAAGAGTCCGAATGTTGTTCGGAGTCTCGAATGGGATTCGGGATATCACGAGGAGATCCGGAATGGTCCGAAGAATAAGATTCATATAAGGAAAGTCCCGTTTCGGAGTTGGAGAATGGTTCCGGTGTTTTCATCGGGAATGTTCTAGAAGGTTCCGGAATTTCTGGCACTCCGAAGGGGAAGGGTACATGAATGTGTTATATCAAGTTAATATGATTGCATCATGTACTCGGTGTCATCGCTGAACAAAATAGAGGGTTTATTCAAATCCTAGTTTGAAAAGTCAAACGCCAAGTTTGAAAGTCAAACGACAAGTTTTGGGAAGTGGAGAGAGAGGTGGAAACCGACTTGGGGGAGGAGTTCCTCCTCCCCACCGCCGGCGCACCACCAAGCCGAGTTGGGGAGGGACTCCCCTCCCCTTGGCCAGCCCCCTCCACCTATAAAAGGAGGGGCAGGGCTCCCCTCCTAGACACACAAGATCCCCGCCTCCAAAACCCTAAGCCGCCGGCGCCGCCACCTGCTGCTGCCGCCGCCGCCCTAGGTCAAGCCACCGCCTAGCAACCCTAGCCGCCAGCCAAGCTTCCTCCTCGGCGTGTCTAAACCCTAGATAGTCTTGAGTAATATTTCTTGTCTCACTTGTAGTACTTAGTGATGTCCAAGTTGAAGTCATTTGAGTTAGTGAAGTCCTTTGCTCATGGTTGAGGTTTTATCCATCGAGTTGAAATAGAAGAGATGTAGAATCAAAACCAAAAATGGTTGAGGAAAGAGTTTACAAGATTGTTTGCAAATAAGTTTTGGAACAAAATACAACTCCTATTTTTCTAAGGGGTTTTATCCAATCCTACAGGCAACACAGTCCCAACCTTTAATAAGGTAGAGATCCCTGTGTTTACAATGCTAGTCCCTGGATCAATAGCTAGCATCCACAGTTAAGATGTAATATCAAGAAACAAAGGTCATAATACAACTTTATAACCAGGAATAAAATAATTCATTACATCTTACATAGCTCATTTGGCTATCTCATTACAATGCAGCAGGAATAACTATAGCATGGAGTCCTTCATCTTCAAAGTGCCACAGGCAAACATGTTGGTTGTAGACTTGTAATCCTAATCAACATACTTCACTAACATCAAACAAACCTGCAACATAATAAGTTACAGCCACAAGGGTCAATACATTTGAATTGTATTGGCAAGTGATACTATGTCACATCCCAAGATTTTCCAAATCTTGTTATGTGAAAAATAAATAAATAAAATAAAACTTTGTTGATTTTGAGGGTGAGAAGAAACTTTTGATTCCAATTGGAAACCTTCAACCTATTTTTGATCAAACAAATCCTAAAGGGATTTGAAAAGATAAAGAAAATTTTAAATAAGTGAAATTACTATTTTTTGGATCTTTTAATAAAAAGATTTGGTTTTCAAATAAAAAAGTAGAAATATAAATAAGGACTATTTTTATAGAGCCAAATTAAACCTTGGCCAAGATTTTGAGATAAAATATTTTGTTTGATTAAAGTAGTAAAGGTTTATTTAAATAAAATAATGAGGGTTTATTAGTGCCCAATTTTATTAAAGTAAAGGTTTTCCCATTTTGAATAAACACTAAAACTTGTTATTTTATTTTAAGTAAGTTTTCCAAGTGTTTTGTATTTACAAATAAAAACCTACTGAATTGGTTTGGATAGTATTTAGATTTCAAAATAGAGTTTTTAAATAAATCAAATCCTATTTGAATTAATAACTAAGGACTATTTTATTTAATTATTAATGGATCCTAAAAAGAATAAAAATAATATTTTATTTTAGACTTTGATTTGTCTTGTTAAACAGAACTAAAAAGGATACAAAGTTTAGCAAAAATTTGATTCCATTTGTTGTTTGAATTGTTTGATTGATTTTCAAAACAGAAAATCAAATAGAAAAAGAAAAAGGCAATCAGTATAAAAAAATGGATCAGACCAAACCCAACCCAACAACCCAGCGAGGCCTAGTCGCAGCCGAACTTCTATCCCCTCTCTGCGAATCGTTTTCCACTCGAACTCACACCCGCAGAGTCGCAGACAGCAGGACCCCACTGCACCCTTCTCTCTCTCACTGCCAGACGACCCCACGCCACGTCACCTTCTTCCTCCCCGTGGTGAACTCGCCCTGCCGTTGCAGCCGAGTAATTCATGCGATGAATACGCGTTGAAGACGGCCTTAATTCCTCGCAGTGACTACGCCCGTTAAATCGCCCCTCTCCCCTCTCTCTTTTCCCCCAGACAGCTCTTTCCCTCCGCCCATAGGCTGCCCTGAATTCCCCTTGCACCGCCACTGCACCGACGAGCTTCTCTAGTGAATTCCGGCCATACCTCGCCGCCCCTCGCCTTCCACTGCACACAAGCTTGTCCTCCACCTCCAGGCGTACCTCCCCATGTGTTCCACTCTCCCGCGCGAGTTCCCTAGCGTCGGCAAGGACGACCTCAACTCGCCACCGCCGTCTGTCTCGCCTCCGACGAGCTTTCCTGGTAAGAGCCGACCACCCCGAGCCTCCCTATGGATACTCCTAAGATCCCCAGGACTGTACGCATCTGACCGTGCCTTTGTTTTGCCTTGGGGTGAACCGCAACATCGCCCCCATCATCAAACAGAACCACCTGCCGCTCGCAGCTACTCCAGCGAGGAATTGGCTGCAGCCCCGAGCGCCCCTCGCCAAGCCAACGCCACCTCGAGCTTCGCCACACCTCTGCGAGCACGGTGATCACCTCCGTTACCCTCCTTGCTTCCTGGTTCATCGACTAGCACGCCGTTTGACCGTGCGCCACCACTAGCCACCGTCAGCGCCGCTCGAATTTGGTCAGGTCGTTTCGCACCGTTAGATCTCCATCTGGCGGCTTAGATAGATTCATTAAACGAAGAGGTACGGGTGCCTCTGTGCCACACGATCCAACTTAGATCCAACGCCTCCCAAAGCCTGATCCAACCGAAACGGTACCAGCGAATGAAAACATGACACGTGGCTCAGCTCGTTTGATTTGGAACAGAATAGATCTATTAGATGTTCAAATTTGAATAATCCATAACTTTCAAACCACACGTCCAAATTTTGCAAACTTTATATCATTGGATTCAGAAAAACAAGCCCTAGCCAACCATGCACTTTGTTTAGTAAAAAGCTTCTGGTAAAATGTTTGTTTTTGCAGAAACTTGTGTATGCTTGTTTAGGATATAAAATTTATTCCAAAATGATTTTTGGGTTGAAATCTTTGCAAAATGGTTTGTTGTGAACATACTGACCCTAGGAACCAATGGATTTAAAAATGTATTTTGTGAAGATTAGGATTGAATAATTGAATTAGCTCATTTCTAGTCAAATAAAAATATTGATTTTGTTATGGAAATGATTTTTGAGTAAAACCTTTGGGAATTGATTTGATTCAAACTTTCTGACCCTAAACACCAAGATTTGAGAATTAAAATGTATTTGGTGAACCCTTTAGAAGAATATTGCTTTGCTAAAAGCATTTTCAACCACATAAAATAATGATTTGATTTAAAAATGGTTTATAGATAAAACCCTTTTGCAAATGGTCTTGCCACTTTAGAAAATGACCACTTTGAACCTTACAATGTTTAGAGCCTAGTAGAAACCACCTTTGCAAATAAAACTATCTTTTGCATGCTTGCATGCATGACTTTGCTTCTATTATTTTATGTGTGATAGATTGTTTGAATATTGGTTGGAATGCTAGTTGAATATATGTTTGCTTGATTGATTTGTAGTAAAGTTAGAAGAGTGTGATATTAGCAAGATCAAGAAGTGAACCAACATCCTCTACCAAAAAGGCAAGTGACACTATCATCCAAGTCCTACTATTTTCATTGCACTTAGTGGATTTTGAAACATGCATGATGAGGTCTACTATATTTTGCTATGCTAAATCCTAATAGGATACCCCTATATATTCCTTAGTGAAAACAATGTAGTTGTAATATGCTTAGCCCTGCTTTATATATTGAGAAGGGATACATGTTGAGATTATATGGAGTATTGAAAAGACTTGTGTTTTATATAATAAAACAAGTACTCAATGAACCACCTGGGTGGACAAGGATACTCAAGTTTTGGACAAGGTGGCAACAAAAGGAACCATGTTTATATGGCAATCTCTTTTGTGTGTGCACTAGAAGAAAACCACCCAGGGACTTAGAGATTGAACATGTTTCTCGTACAGTGGCTTCCGTGTACAGCCACATGCTAAATGGGCACTGGCTTAGTCAATGACATAGTGGAAGACCCATGCATTGGCCTCTTCAGGTTACTAGAATGAGGGAACTTGGAACCCTACATTGGTGCCTGGAAGACAAGCTAGCATTGTGTATTGGGAGGACTCCTATGGAAAGACTTCGTCACATTCTCAATCTGCCAGTACTCCATCTTGGTGAGTACTTATCCAGCAGCCACTGGTGGCATCAAGATGAGATTGTGTCATGTGGGTAAAGTGTACAACTTCTGCAGAAGATAAAAATCTAAGTACTTAGACGTGTCCCCGGTTATGGACAATACTGAGCAACTAAGGCCTGAAGCTATGGAGAATCTCGACATTCCAATTTCTAAAAGTAAAATTTGAAAGTGACAATAAGAGACTTGAAGCACTTGGTGGATTCCAAGAAGTTCAGAAAGATTTGACAAAAGATCAAAACTATTTTGAAAAGATAGGATAAATTATACTGCTTTCTGCAAATGAGCCTAAAACCCTACTTAGCCAAATATGCATGTAATGTTAGGATCCACTTATTTCTACATAGTAGTGAAACTTGCCAATACAATTCAAATGTATTGACCCTGTGGCTGTAACTTGTAATGTTGCAGGTTGGTTTGGTGTTGGTGAAGTTTATTGATTAGGATTACAAGTCTACAACCAACATGTTTGCCTGTGGCACTTTGAAGATGAAGGACCCCATGCTTATAGATATTCTGCTGCAATGTAATGTGATAGCCAAATGAGCTATGTAAGATGTAATGAATTATTTTATTCCTGGTTGTAAAGTTGTATTATGACCTTTGTTTCTTGATATTACATCTTAACTGTGGTTGCTAGCTATTGATCCAGGGACTAGCATTGTAAACACAGGGATCTCTACCTTATTAAAGGTTGGGACCTCTACAGATGGTATCAGAGCACTGTGTTGCCTGTAGGATTGTAACCCTAGGATTGGACAAAACCCCTTAGAAAAATAGGAGTTGTATTTGTTCCAAAACTTATTTACAAACAATCTTGTAAACTCTTTCCTCAACCACTTTGGTTTTGATTCTACATCTCTTCTATTTCAACTTGATGGATAAAGCCTTTCTGGCCAAAGACTTCACCATGTGCAAAGGACTTCATCAACTCTAATGACTTCAACATCTTCAGCATTTTCACCAAGGACTTCAACCTTGGATATCACTAAGGACAAGTGAGACAAGAAATCTTGCTCAAGATTTGGAGACTAAGGAAACACAAATTAGAAGGATCCATCATCACCTTTGAAGTTTGTGACCAAGGATTTTCTCAAGAATAAAAAAATCTCATTCAAGAAGAATCAACCAAGAAGGATGGAAAGATCACAAGTGAACCATATAGATGGACCACCATATTTTGTTTAAGTTAAACCCACCAACTTATGTGGTGTAACAAAAATATTTTTGGATTGCCTAAGAATGTGCTTGGAAACTTGTGTTTGAAAGGGGTGTTTGTTTGTGATTGCTTGCACATTGTTTGTGTGAATTGTGAAGTGTGTGATTAGAATTATTTCCTTAGAGATATTTTGCCTATTCTAATCTCAATTCAACCCAAACAGATGACTACTCCAAGAGACTCCAACATCAAGGTTGATGACAACAACAACAACCAAGAGGACAACATGAGAGAACTCATAGCAACCCAAAACCAGTTGAACCAAGTGACAGCTCAATTCATAGCCAACACCAGTGGGGAAGATCCAACCATGCAAAGGTTTTTTGAAACCCAAGCCCAATTGTTGCATAAGGTGACAGATCAAATGATCAACATGGAAAGAAACTCTTCCAAAGGAGTTTGTGACAACAAGGATGACAAAGATGTTATTCTAGAAGGAGCCCAAGCTTGCAATATTTGTGGAGACAGGGATCACACTTCCAAGGAGCATGGAGATCAATGCCCCAATTGTGAAGAGAAACATCCAGTTAACCAATGCCCCACATCTCAAGCTACTTGTTACTTATGTGAAGGAAATAACCATGTCCCTATCCAATGCCCCATCTATTCCATAGTTGAACAAAGGAAACAAGGTGGAGTGCAACAACTGATTGCAGACTATCAAGAGGGAGCCAAGTCTACCAAGAAGGATGAGGACAAAGGAAAATCTCCACTTGTACCTCCATGCAATACAACCCAATTTAAAGGACCAAAGAAGAGGCATATGAATTATCCAAGGAGCAATAGAAGGTCAAAGAAACCAGTAGACATTCCTACCTATGAGATAACATATGAAGAACATGAACTAGAAGCACTCCTAGCTTTGGAGAAACCCAAGAAAAAGAAGGACAAAAGCCATGTGCAATGTAATCATTGTAAAGAAATGGGACATTATGCCAGTGAATGTCCAGAGAAGAATAAGTATAAGGAGATTGGCCAAGTATGGTGCAACAACTGCAAAGATCTAGGCCATTATGTAGCAACTTGTCCACTGAAGATACGTGATGAACTCAATCTTATCACATGTTACAACTGTGGTAACCAAGGACATTATGCAAGAAACTGTCCAGAAAAGATGAAGCACAAGATAAACAAGCCTATGAAGGATCTCAGCCTTGTCACATGTTTCAAGTGTGGAAACAAGGGACACTATGCAGATGTTTGCCCAGAGAAGTTTCCCCAAGATCCCAAGCAAGCCAAGATGTAATTAGTTGGAAAAAATTTTAAGGGTGGTAGAACCCTAGATGCTTTGAGCCTACTTGTAACCCTAGCCTTCCCAAATCTCGGGACGAGATTTATTTTAAGGTTGGTAACCTGTCACATCCCAAGATTTTCCAAATCTTGTCGTGTGAAAAATAAATAAATAAAATAAAACTTTGTTGATTTTCAGGCTGAGAAGAAACTTTTGATCCCAATTGGAAACCTTCAAACCTATTTTTGATCAAACAAAACCTAAAGGGATTTGAAAAGATAAAGAAAATTTTAAATAAGTGAAATTACTATTTTTTGGATCTTTTAATAAAAAGATTTGGTTTTCAAATAAAAAAGTAGAAATATAAATAAGGACTATTTTTATAGAGCCAAATTAAACCTTGGCCAAGATTTTGAAATAAAAGATTTTGTTTGATTAAAGTATTAAAGGTTTATTTAAATAAAATAATGAGGGTTTATTAGTGCCCAATTTTATTAAAGTAAAGGTTTTCCCATTTTGAATAAACACTAAAACTTGTTATTTTATTTTAAGTAAGTTTTCCAAGTGTTTTGTATTTACAAATAAAAACCTACTGAATTGGTTTGGATAGTATTTAGATTTCAAAATAGAGTTTTTAAATAAATCAAATCCTATTTGAATTAATAACTAAGGACTATTTTATTTAATTATTAATGGATCCTAAAAAGAATAAAAATAATATTTTATTTTGGACTTTGATTTGTGTTGTTAAACAGAACTAAAAAGGATACAAAGTTTAGCAAAAATTTGATTCCATTTGTTGTTTGAATTGTTTGATTGATTTTCAAAACAGAAAATCAAATAGAAAAATAAAAAAGCAATCAGTATAAAAAAATGGATCAGACCAAACCCAACCCAACAACCCAGCGAGGCCTAGTCGCAGCCCAACTTCTTTCCCCTCTCTACGAATCGTTTTCCACTTGAACTCACACCCGCAGAGTCGCAGACAGCAGGACCCCACCGCACCCTTCTCTCTCTCACTGCCAGACGACCCCACGCCACGTCACCTTCTTCCTCCCCGCGGTGAACTCGCCCTGCCGTTGCAGCCGAGTAATTCATGCGATGAATACGCGTTGAAGACGGCCTTAATTCCTCGCAGTGACTACGCCCGTTAAATCGCCCCTCTCCCCTCTCTCTTTTCCCCCAGACAGCTCTTTCCCTCCGCCCATAGGCTGCCCTGAATTCCCCTTGCACCGCCACTGCACCGACGAGCTTCTCCAGTCAATTCCGGCCATACCTCGCCGCCCCTCGCCTTCCACTGCACACAAGATTGTCCTCCACCTCCAGGCGTACCTCCCCATGTGTTCCACTTGCCCGCGCGCGTTCCCTAGCGTCGGCAAGGACGACCTCAACTCGCCACCGCCGTCTGTCTCGCCTCCGACGAGCTTTCCTGGTAAGAGCCGACCACCCCGAGCCTCCCTATGGATACTCCTAAGATCCCCAGGACTGTACGCATCTGACCGTGCCTTTGTTTTGCCTTGGGGTGAACCGCAACGTCGCCCCCATCATCAAACAGAACCACCTGCCGCTCGTAGCTACTCCGGCGAGGAATTGGCTGCAGCCCCGAGCACCCCTCGCCAAGCCAACGCCACCTCGAGCTTCGCCACACCTCTGCGAGCACGGTGAGCACCTCCGTTACCCTCCTTGCTTCCTGGTTCATCGACTAGCACGCCGTCTGACCGTGCGCCGCCACTAGCCACCGTCGGCGCCGCTCGAATTTGGTCAGGTCGTTTTGCACCGTTAGATCTCCATCTGGCAGCTTAGATAGATTCATTAAACGAAGAGGTACGGGTGCCTCTGTGCCACACGATCCAACTTAGATCCAACGCCTCCCAGAGCTTGATCCAACCGAAATGGTACCAGAGAATGAAAACATGACACGTGGCTCAGCTCGTTTGATCTGGAACAGAATAGATCTATTAGATGTTCAAATTTGAATAATCCATAACTTTCAAACCACACGTCCAAATTTTGCAAACTTTATATCATTGGATTCAAAAAAACGAGCCCTAGCCAACCATGCACTTTGTTTAGTAAAAAGCTTCTGGTAAAATGTTTGTTTTTGCAGAAACTTGTGTATGCTTGTTTAGGATATAGAATTTATTCCAAAATGATTTTTGGGTTGAAATCTTTGCAAAATGGTTTGTTGTGAACCTACTGACCCTAGGAACCAACTTATGGATTTAAAAATGTATTTTGTGAAGATTAGGATTGAATAATTGAATTAGCTCATTTCTAGTCAAATAAAAATATTGATTTTGTTATGGAAATGATTTTTGAGTAAAACCTTTGGGAATTGATTTGATTCAAACTTTCTGACCCTAAACACCAAGATTTGAGAATTAAAATGTATTTGGTGAACCCTTTAGAAGAATATTGCTTTGCTAAAAGCATTTTCAACCACATAAAATAATGATTTGATTTAAAAATGGTTTATAGATAAAACCCTTTTGCAAATGGTCTTGCCACTTTAGAAAATGAACACTTTGAACCTTATAATGTTTAGAGCCTAGTAGAAACCACCTTTGCAAATAAAACTATCTTTTGCATGCTTGCATGCATGACTTTGCTTCTATTATTTTATGTGTGATAGATTGTTTGAATATTGGTTGGAATGCTAGTTGAATCTATGTTTGCTTGATTGATTTGTAGTAAAGTTAGAAGAGTGTGATATTAGCAAGATCAAGAAGTGAACCAACATCCTCTACCAAAAAGGCAAGTGGCACTATCATCCAAGTCCTACTATTTTCATTACACTTAGTGGATTTTGAAACATGCATGATGAGGTCTACTATATTTTGCTATGCTAAATCCTAATAGGATACCACTATATATTCCTTAGTGAAAACAATGTAGTTGTAATATGCTTAGCCCTGCTTTATATATTGAGAAGGGATACATGTTGAGATTATATGGAGTATGGAAAAGACTTGTGTTTTATATAATAAAACAAGTACTCAATGAACCACCTGGGTGGACAAGGATACTCAAGTTTTGGACAAGGTGGCAACAAAAGGAACCATGTTTATATGGCAATCTCTTTTGTGTGTGCACTAGAAGAAAACCACCCAGGGACTTAGAGATTGAACATGTTTCTCGTACAGTGGCTTCCGTGTATAGCCACATGCTAAATGGGCACTGGCTTAGTCAACTACATAGTGGAAGACCCATGCATTGGCCTCTTCAGGTTACTAGAATGAGGGAACTTGGAACCCTACATTGGTGCCTGGAAGACAAGCTAGCATTGTGTATTGGGAGGACTCCTATGGAAAGACTTCGTCACATTCTCAATCTGCCAGTACTCCATCTTGGTGAGTACTTATCCAGCGGCCACTGGTGGCATCAAGATGAGATTGTGTCATGTGGGTAAAGTGTACAACTTCTGCAGAAGATAAAAATCTAAGTACTTAGCCGTGTCCCCGGTTATGGACAATACTGAGCAACTAAGGCCTGAAGCTATGGAGAATCTCGACATTCCAATTTCTAAAAGTAAAATTTGAAAGTGACAACAAGAGACTTGAAGCACTTGGTGGATTCCAAGGAGTTCAGAAAGATTTGACAAAAGATCAAAACTATTTTGAAAAGATAGGATAAATTATACTGCTTTCTGCAAATGAGCCTAAAACCCTACTTAGCCAAATATGCATGTAATGTTAGGATCCACTTATTTCTACATAGTAGTGAAACTTGCCAATACAATTCAAATGTATTGACCCTGTGGCTGTAACTTGTAATGTTGCAGGTTGGTTTGGTGTTGGTGAAGTTTATTGATTAGGATTACAAGTCTACAACCAACATGTTTGCCTGTGGCACTTTGAAGATGAAGGACCCCATGCTTATAGATATTCTGCTGCAATGTAATGTGATAGCCAAATGTGCTATATAAGATGTAATGAATTATTTATTCCTGGTTGTAAAGTTGTATTATGACCTTTGTTTCTTGATATTACATCTTAACTGTGGATGATAGCTATTGATCCAGGGACTAGCATTGTAAACACAGTGATCTCTACCTTATTAAAGGTTGGGACCTCTACATACTATGGTAGTATAGTGGAGTCTATCGTCTATATGCATTTGGATAAGTGGAGATTAGGCTTGCTTTGCTCAAAATAGATTTTCCTTATCATTTGAAAACACTAAGTTTGTGCTTGTCAAAAACACCTAAGGAACCACCAATAGAAATTGGTGAACCTTCAACCCTTGTTCAACCACAAGTTTTTAACTTAGAAATTTGGATGAGGAGATTCTTGATAGCTTCCATGTCTTGACGCTCAAATTTTCCTTTGCCAGGGACATGGATAGGTACTTAGATTTTACACTTTGTAGAGGTGGTGCACTTTCCCCACAAGACTTGGTTTCACCAAGACAAGATCTTTCAGAAGACTTTCCTTAGACCAGAATGGGCGCGTTCCAACCTATCATCCCCTACCACCAACTGTCCATTTGGCTAAGTTATTGCAACCTATTTGATCCAGGCAGAGCCCATAATGCCAAGTTGCTGCACTTGAAGCTTCTCAACATTTGACATCTCAAATCTCTTTGTTCCTGGGTGGCATTCCACAAGTGAGATACACAAGGTAAACCATAGAAATGGGCCTTGTATAACCACTCAACACAAACCATTCCTTCCATTCCACCCAGGTGTTTCATTCACTTAGTTGTTTTATTAAACAAAACACAAGTCCTTGACTTAGAAATATTCCATAGCATGAATATAATCCACCCTTGTTTTCTACTAGCTAAGCTAAGCATGATAGTAGTAGGAATCTTAACTTAGGAAAATTCTACAAAGGTTTCATCTACTAGGATTTCCCATGGCATAGTTTATACTTAGCAAAAATTCCATGCAAGTCCTACTTAGAAATATCACTAATGCATAGTGAAAATAATGGGACAAAGTATGAAGCATCACTTGCCTTTTTGGTACAGAATTATAAGTTCACTCCTTGATCTTGCAATATTCACACTCTTCAAATTCCACTACAATTCAACCAAGCAAGCAATATTCAATCAACCATTCAAGCAAACATCACATAAAATAATAGAAACAAAGCAATGCATGCAAGCATGCTAAAGATTGTTTTATTTGTAAATGTGGTTTCTAATAGGTTATAAACATTTTAAAACACCTATTGGTCATTTGCAAAAGTGGTAAAACCATTTGATATTAAGTTAGTGGAAAAATGGCCACTTTAAATCATTTTTGTTTTGCTAGAAATGGTTCAAACCAAAGTAATATTTTCTAGTGTTTGAAAAATACTTTTTTATTTTGGTGTTTTATGGTCAAGTGTTTAATATTAAAACCATTTGCAAAAGGTTTCACCTATAAACCATTTTTTACACTAAATCAATATTTTATGTTGTTGAAAATGCCTTTAGCAAAGCAATAATCTTTATAGGGTTCACCAAATATTTTTTTAAAATTCTAAAACTTGGTGTTTAGGGTCAGAGAGTTAAATCCAAAACATTTCCCAAAGATTTTTATCCAAAAAGTATTTTTAACATATAAAAACATTTTTATTCGACTAGCAATGTTCTAAATCA
Organism: Avena sativa; assembly: GCA_916181665.1. Lineage (NCBI taxonomy): Eukaryota > Viridiplantae > Streptophyta > Magnoliopsida > Poales > Poaceae > Avena > Avena sativa. Next base: position 424,658,255 of record OV702293.1, read on the forward strand.
AAGATTTATTATTTTGCTTCACAGAATACATTTTTAAATCCATAAGTTGGTTTGTATGGTCAGTAGGTTCAAAACAATCCATTTGCCAAAGATTTTATCACAAAAATAATTTTAGAATGAATTTTATATTCAATTTATGCCTACACAAGTTTCTGCAAAAACAACCATTTTACCAGAAGCAATTCATTAAACAAAGTGCATGGTTGGATAGTACTTGGTCTGCTGATTCCATTGATATAAAATTTGCAAAATTTGGACGTGTGGATCAAAAGTGATGAATTTTACAAACTTGAACATCTAATAGATCATTTCTGGTTTTTATAAAACAGACTGGGCCACGTGGTGAGTTCTGATTCGCTGGTACTGGTTCGGGCGGATCAAGCGATGCGAGGCGTTGGATTAAAATAGATCGATCGGCACAGAATCACTCGTACCCCTTTGTTTAAGTTTCTATCCTATCCACGCGATCTAGATCCAACGGCTGCTGCGAGCTTGACCTAGAATGAGCGGCGCTGGCGGCGGCTGTGCGGCGGCGGCGCTCTGGCGGCGAGGTTGCCGGCGATACAGAGGGCTAGAGGGAGAGAGGGGTAGCTCACCATATTCGCAATGACGATAGGATGCTCAACGTGCTCGCCGTTTGCCGAGGGGTGCACGGGGTTGATCGTAATTGCTCGCCGGAGAGGTGCCTGGCATCGGGTGCGGTCTGTCGTCGTCGCGGGCGAGCTTGTAGGTCACCAGAAGGCAATAGGAAGATACAGTCAGATGCGTGCGAGTGTGGCGGTTACAGGAGCATCAACGAGAGGGTCAGGGGTGGACGGAAGTTACCTGGGGAGTTCGCCGGAGTAAAGGCAGTGGACGGCAACGCTCTGCTGTCGTCGTTGCCGAGGTTCTGGGGCGCGCGCGAGTGAGCTGAGGATGCTGGCAGGTGCGCACGGGAGAGGGGAGCAGGCTAGAGTGGTAGAGGGGGCAAGGTGGTGGTTGGTGTTGCCGGAATTTGTCGGGAAGGCTCGTCGGAGCAGTGGCGATGTGAGGATGAATTGGGACAACCTGGGGGCAGAGAGAGAGTGCGGCGAGTGGGGGAAAGGGAAGAGGGGACGTGGGTGCTTGATATGGCGTGGTCACGGTGAGGAATTATAGCGGCAGTAACTCGTATTGAGTCGAGCTTTCAATGGCCAGTAACGGCGAGAAGAGGGGCGAGGTCAGCGCGCGGGTGGGGAAGAAGACTGGGGGTGGGGTCTGGTTGACAGTGAGAGAGAAAGAGGAAGGGTGGGTCTAGGTAGTCAGTGGCGATGCGGGTGTGGGTCTGGGTGAAAAAACAATTCGCTCGGGGGTGAGAGGGATGGGCTAATGCTGGGCTTAGTGGGCCAGGTTGGGTTGGTCTGGTTGGTTTTCATTTTTTTTATACAGATTCATTATTCTTTTTCTGTTTCCATTATTCTATTTTGATTTTGTTTAATCATTTCAAATAACCATTTGAATTCAAACTTCAACCAAACTTTGTGTAGATTTTAATACTGTTATTTAACATATTCTAAAGTCAAATTTAGAATAATTCTTTTATTCTTTTTAGGGTCTTTTATTTATTTTATAAATACACATTTGTCTTTATTTCAAATGGTTTTAATTTGTTTTAAAATTTTATTTGAAATCCATATTTTTACCAAACCTATTCAGTAGGTTTTATTTATTTATTAGGGTGTCAAATAATTCACCTTGAATTATATGGAATATTTTTAATATGATTTATTAATCATTTAAATTGGGTATTTGTCTTTATTCCAATGAAATCAATTATAGTTTAATTCCATAAATTTTATTTAGGTGATTTCCTTGATTCCATTTAAGTTAATTAAATAACTTTTAATCCACTTGGGAAAATTCCAAATACTATTTTCCCATGATTTAATTAATCATTCTTATTAGGGAATTTGTCTTAATCCAATAGAATAGAATTTGGTTAAGGCCATATTATTTTATTTCAATATTATTTATCCATTTATTTCATTTGAACTTGGATTATGTTTATTCCATTTGTTTATGGTCTTGGCCTTGCTTTATTTAGGTCTTATCAAATAGTCCTTATTTATTGTTTCTTCTTTATCTTATAAAGTCCATATATTTTTATTTAAAGGTCCAAACTTGGTGATTCCAATTTGTAAAATCTTATTTAACATTTGTTTATCCTTTTAAATGTCTTTAGGATTATTTTCTCACCATTTGGTATGGATTTCTAGAGAGGAGCTTTATTAGATTTGGAAATTCAATTTCCTGATCTTACTAAATTCATAAGATTTTATTTATGGCTCCGAATTAAGTGAAACCAATTTCTATGGTTTTATAATATTTATATTTGTCATTCTTGATCATTTATAAATGTTTGTTGACCAATTTTTATATGGATCAAATCCATAGGCTTAGAGATAGCTTGGAAATGTTTTTCTTCCATTAGGGTTTTAGGGTTTGGGTTTATTTCCCAAGTGTTTAAATTTCCAGATGCATTTATGAAGAATGCATTCCACTTGATTTGAATTTAGTTGGGTTCAAACATTACTCAAGTTTGTTCAATATGGGATTTTAAATTTCCATTTATAAACAAAAAGTTTCTTTTCACCCTAAATTTCAACAATTATTTATTTTGTTTATTTATTTTTCACATTACAAAATTTGGAAAATTTTGGGATGTGACACTTTATCCATACCATCACTTAGGATGATATCAACAATTTATTAGTTTTGATAAAATAATATTTTCTTTCTTCAGAACATAGATGGTAACACACAGTTTGTAAATACTTTGATAAAGACTCTTCAAAGGACATGAGCAAGTGATGAACTTGCCTTGTGATTACAAGGTAGTGAAGTCGGATGCTTGCACTGGACCTTGAGCTTATATGTCTACAAAACACCATTATTGCTTGGTAAGGACAATATTTAAAGAAGCAAATGAATATGCATAGTAATGTAATGCATCATTTATTATTTATCTTCTTTGTGTGTTTTACCCAATATTTTAGTTTCTAGAATTTTTTTATGTAATAAAGGAATTAATTTTAAGGAATAACCTTTAATATTTAATAAATATTACATTCATTATTTTTATAATGTAATATATTATTAATAGAGTTAAAAACTAATTTTCATTTAATTTTATATATTATAATTATTTTCTTAATATTCTTTTTAAGAATAAGCATTTTACTTTATAAGATTTTATTTTGATATCTTAAATATCCATTTAGTATTTTGTAAAACAATATAATAATTAAGGATGATAAAAGTTATTTTTATTTATTTTTAGGTGTTTTATTGATTTTTATAAAATTCCATAAGGAATAGATATTATAAAAATCTTTAACCTAAATTTATGCTATTAAAAATAGACTTCTTAAATATTTTATTTGTATTTTTAGGGTGTTTCTTTTATTTACTAGAATTCATTAGATCCTAGGGGTATTTTGGTCTTTTGCTAATTTATTAAATTATATTTCTTTTTAATATTTGGGCCAACCCCATTGGGATATTTGGGCCCATATTGGTCCAATTGGCCCGGTCAAAACAACTCCCTTAAGTGGTACTGGACCCTATTGGCCTAATACGCTCCACTCTCTCTCTCTCTCGCTCGTTCCTCTCCTTCTTCCTTGACCCTGTGGTATTGGCCTAGTACACTGCCACCATGCGATTCACGCCGCCTTGGGTCTCCCTGGCCGCCGTTGTGGTGTATGGCAAGGTTGCTGACCCTTCTCCTTCGTCTGGTCCAATTTGATTTGGTTTTGGAGCTCTCCTTGAGCCAGGATGGCTCCGTCCCGAACCCTAGGGTTTGGGGTGTTGCGGTGATGCGTTTGCCGCTGCTCTCATGGTGTCATGAGGTGCTCGTGGTGATGTAGTGGTGCTGTTCGTCCTCGTGTGTTGCGGTGGCTGTCGCCTCAGCTTGGTGCGGGTTGCAGCGCCCTTCGGGTGCTCCCTGTGCCGTCGTGCGCTCGTCGGCCCTTCTGCTTCCTCTTCTAATCTACAGCGAGGACCGCTGTTGAGTTTAGTCTTGATCTCCCCTCGTGCCTTCTGTCCTCTGCCTCTCTTGATCTTATCTGTGTGCTTCTAGTGGCCATCCCTAATTAGGGTTCATATATTGATTAGGGTTCACCCCTCTGTTTTGGTTAGATTTGTTGGATTGGAACTATTATTGGTGGTTATTGAGGATGGTGATTAAGTATCTCATGTTGGTCACTATCTACAGTTGATTTTGATGATGCTAGTGGCTTATTATACTGATTCCAATTGGTAATTGGACATGGCCTAGATTATAGTGCTACTGTGGGACTATTACTTATGGTTCTGGTAATTTGGAGCTTCACTACTGTCATGATCTTGATATTGACAGTAGTTCTGTTAGTGATTTATTCACTGCATCTATAAATGTTGGCTTGTGTGATTATATGCAGCTTGGGTTAACATATTATTTCAGTGATGCTTTGATTATGTATATAAACTTGGTAATGATTCCTGGTGTTTGATTCCAGGAAAATGATAATTAGTGACTTGCAAGTTTATTTATGAAAGCTAGGTAATTAATCTGCTTGGTTTAGAACTTGTTCTTGTGAGACCATCTTAGAATGGCACACAAGTTTTGGTTCTACTACTGGGCTTTATTATGCCAGTGCTTAAGATTGGATTAATGCCAAAGATAAGTTGAAAGCTTCTTTTAAACATCTATGCCTATGATGTTGGTATGAGGCTTAGGAACTAGATTCCTATCTTGTTGTCCCTCATAGATATGTTCTAGTAGAAATACCAGTTACTTATTCTTGAATCTTTTTTATGAAATGGTTGGTGTGCTTATTATGTTACATGGATCCACAAGATCTATGAATTCTGAGGTGCTACTCTTTTTTAGGAGATGTGCCATGGATACAGAATCTTGGCTATGGTCAGATTGGAATATAAGATTTGTCTTAATATCCACGATTAATGATGTTGGTCTGAGATCCTGGTTTGGTTTGTAGAGTTTAATCATGTATTTTGTATTCAAAAATCTTCTATGATGGATTCACCCCACTTGGGTGATTTCTGAGATATTTAAATATAAAACAACACATGAATTCTTATCTACACAAAATGGTTAGATCATGTGAGGGTTTTATATTACTCACCACAACAGTTGGATTGTTGGTGTTGTTGCTGGTTGATCTGGTGGCTTGATCTTGCTGGCTTGATCTTGTCCTTCACCTCCTGGTGCTGCTCCTGCTACTTCTGGTTCCTATGATCTTGTCCTTGATCTTTCTATCCACGTGCTCCACCCCCTCGTTATGTCACCATCTAGTGAATGTTTGGATGATCAGGTGTGTGGTTTGGCTAGTGGTTTTGCTTGGCTTTGGCAAGCTTGATGTGTTCCTGGTTTGGTGCTTGAGAAGAAGGATAAGCTGCTGGGTTGTGCTACGGATGTGCACTCCTCCTTTTGCTTGTGTGGGTTGTTGCTACTGTGTTGAGGCACACACCATGCAGTTAGATGACTGTGCTGCCTGGCTGTTTGGTGCATTGTGTGGATCAGATCAGTGAGGTGTTTTCACCTTTTATCCATTTACATTTCACTCACCTAGTGAAACTTGCCCCTTTTACTTGATGTTGATATATGTACTTGTGGTTTAATTTATATGAAAGAATAGATACTTACACATTGGTGAAAATTGCCCCTTTAACTATTACTCAATGATGTAATCTTGAGCAGTGCACTTCACTGCTCTCAACTGAGAGTAATTCTAACAAATTAATCTTTTATTTTCATTTTGTTTGATTTTTTATTTTTGTAGGTACAAGATTTGGATATTCAAGATATAGTATAGGTTTAGATAGATAGATAGGTTCTCATTGTACTCTTTATTTGATTTACTTGTAATAATTTTGTCATAATTATTTATATATTAGAATTTCCTTTCTTGTGATTTATTTACTGTAATGAATCATTTCATTGATTGAATGAGTTCATCTTTGTAAAATGTTTATGGAATATAGATGGAATAAGAATTCATTTCTTATTTGCATTTATTTATATTAAATTCTTATTATTATTTATTATATCTTTATCATAACAAATAATATTACTAAATGATTTTGGAAATCATTTTAAAATACCAAATCCTAAATTTTAAATATTTTCCTATTGATTCAAAATTCAAATTTGAATCCAAATTATTTCTCCCAAAACACTCTAATTCATAAAGATCATGTCAAAGTTTATAACGATCACTTTTAAGAGCTATCCCTACCTCTAGGGAGTGAAATAAACTCTGATCACTTTAGGTTTTTTTTGTTTGGCAAAAAATTTACCCACATTTTGACAGATAAATGCATGCATATGCACAAAATCCTATTTCTACCCTTCGTTGGTTCCTAAATGCTGGGATATTACAGTGCCCCTTCTGCACCAGGAGGCTACACACCACTGACTTCAACACCCTCATGAATCATGTCGAGGACGTGAAGACCTTCGGCCTATCCATGAACGTCCACGACTTTAGAGCCAAGCACCATACGCTCGGTTTTCACCTCTGCAACCTCCAGAAGGCAGCCATCAAGGAGGGTCGCATGCCCCCGATCAAGCCTAAGGTCAAAGGACTGGGCAGCAAGAAGTGGAGGAAGCGCCAGAGGGAGGAGGCGGAGGCCCTCCTGGCGGAGGCCATGAGGAGCCACTGATCTTGTGATGCTGATGTAAAGCAGCTTCATTTGTATTGTCTGTATTAAACTTGTCCGCTGCTGCTGAGTAGCCTAATTGTCGAACATGTTTAAGTATCGTACTATATATCCTATATTAGTTTCTTTATCTACATCTACTCTGTTTACTGAATGTATTTATGGTGCTGGTTAGATTTGTTGCTCTAAATTTGCTACCAGATTGGGAAAAAATGATTGTCAAAAGGAACAATGAATGAAGAGAGAAGTTGCTCTAGATTTGCTACTAGATTGGGAAAAAACGAGGGTCAAAAGGAACAATGAATGAAGAGACAAGTTGCTCCAGATTCGCTACCTTTTTGGGCAAAAAAATACAACTGTTAGCGAGATAAAGGGGAAAAGGACGCTCTTAAAAAGGCCAATCTTAAAAATAACAAAAAAGTAAACTTCTAATTTAGGCGAAAGGGTGCAGGTAACCACCAAACACGCCCCACGTGGTCCCACACCATGTCTTCCATAACGTGTTCCCAACAAACCGGTCCCACGCAGTCGTAGATGGCACACCCCCACATGTTAGCATAACGCGTTCCTCACCAACCGGTCCCACGTGGTCCCACACCGCGCAACCCCACACTTCATCAAACGATCAACTTGATGGCAGCTGTCGTTCGAGACTTGGATGAGTTTCCGAGAAGGAGTTGAGTGGCTAGGGAAAACTGAGTACAACTAACGAACCAAGGGCACGAAAATAGAAATCTCTTTTAAAATTGTATTTATAACACACAGGTTACAATAATTTTCCAGTACTCCTAAAATATAAAGAAAACTTTCCAAGATATTCCAATTTATGTTTCTAATTCCTCAAACAAAAAAATCTCAAATTCCTAGCTACCAAGCACCGAAACAATAATTTTAGTTGACACCTAGACATCTAATTACCTGATAGTACTCTGATGATTAAGGATAAACATTGGTATTTTATAGATAGACTGAGGCTAAAATTACTAACCATAGGTTGCAAAAGTTTGGCTGGTTCAGGATGATGGTGAAGGACTCTGAAGTCATGTTTGAACGGCCACAGTTATGCCTTGGCTGGCTGCAGACACGACAGATATCCATCACCACAACTTGGTTGGCGCACTGAAAAAAGAAAAGATTGAAGAAAATATTTAGATAGAACATAGTGAAAACCCCATTTGTATGGTAGACAGAGTGGGGGAAAAATTGGAGTAATAAAATCCAACTGGTAGTGTAGATCTGGAGAAGCATATGGAAAATTTGCGGAACTTGAACTCTATGTATGAACAAACGCCTGTGTATGATTATACTAAATCCAAAGAAAGAAATCAAATAGAAATAAGAGTAGAGAATAAGAAGAACATGCATGCGGGAGTTCCTTCGTACTCTGCCTCTAGAACTGACTGCTGAATGCGCACATTTACTTTACCCAAGTCTAGATCTACGAGGCGGTGCAAAACCCTAACTATGAAACAAAGCTATGTCATTATTTGGGATGTTATAACCAAGTAAAAATCTTGATGGCATGGCCTAAAATGATGAAATAATTAAAACACATTAGTAAATATGCAAGTAAAATTCAAACCATGTCCTTAGGTATAATAAATCACAAAGGTGTTGTTAGATGCATTAAGTGCACTAAGACTTATAACGTAGTATTGCATATCAGAGAGATGGAAAAAAAATCATCCTCATCATGAATCCGACATATCCTGCTTACGTCCTTCAGCATCTCAAAAGTAATGGCATATATGTCTTCCATAGTAATTAGATGCATGTATGTGAAAACACTCCTGTTTAAAACACCTCTAATGTGGGATCCACAAATGACAGCCTAAATCCTGTAAAATTGAATTACCATTAAAAGGAATTTTACATAATTAATATGGAAGGCAATACATATATTTGATGGAAAAACACACATACCATAAATAGTCTGGAATCCCATGATGTCGCCATTAGGGGCATGTACTTCCATACTAAACACAGATTAAGCTAAAGGTCACAACATCATAGATAGTAACATTGTGTTTTTCAAGAAAGATAACCAGAATGGTCCTCTTATGGATGTAGCTTCTTCCCTTTTTACCAGCAAAAGCTCAAACCTATGCCCTCCAGGCAAAGATGGTAACCACCTATTCACATACTAGTTGAGTTTTTCCTTAAAGTGACAAGGAACAGTCTGAGAAAAAACCAAATAAAAATGTAATGTGGATCATACATATAACATTAAAAAGAATTTACTACTAACTAAGAAAGTAAAATAATCAAAAAACTACTAACCAAATATATATAACAGTAGAAAAAACAAAAATGCATGTAGTCATGTGTGGCTTATCACATCAAAACAGATATGCATATATGGCAGAAATAGAACACAATTGATTAATGTTTCTAATTTCTCAAACAAAAAATTCCACTACTCATAAACTATTTAAATTGTCTTTGGAACACACGTGGTACAATAATTTTCCAGTACTCCTAAAATAATTAGGAAACTACTAACCAAATATATATAACAGTAGGAAAATTTTAATACTAACCAAATAAATATGATAATGTTGATCATATATATAACAGTCGGATGATTCACTACAACATACATATAAAATATAAATGCATGTAGTCATGTGTGGCTTATCACATCCAAACAGAGATGCATATATATCAGAAAAAGAAAACAATTGATTAATGCTTCTCTAACTGCTCAAACAAAAAATCCACTATTTCTATATTTTTAAAATGAGATTTCTATTTTCGTGCCCTTGGTTCCTTAGTTGTACTCAATTTTCTCTAGTCACTTAACTTTTCCTCACTTTTCACCATCTCCTACAAAACTCTCACACTGTCTGAAACTCACGGTCCATCAACTTTGTCGTTACGTGCTGACAAGTGGGTCCGCGTTCAGTCGGGTCCCGTAGTGGAACCTCGCCATTACGTGCTGACAAGTGGGGCCGTGTTCTGTCGGGTCCAATAGTGGACCCTTGCCGTTACAGGCTGACAAGTGGGGCAACATTCTGTCAGTTTTCATAGTGGACACATCTCTCCACTTATTCAGGTCAGCATGGGACCCACAGCTTATCCACATGAGCGTCGGACCCACGGCTTACCCAGGTTGGTGTTGTAAGATGGGACCCGATCCAGCCCCGCGCCCGCACCCGTGTTGTTGACTCCCCTTTCTTCTTTTTCTCCGGTGATGGCTGCCCTTTGTCGAGCTTCACTTCGGCCTCCCATTCGTCCTGGTCGTAGTATGGTGTCGTCCCGTTGACCTGTATGAAGGATGACAATGGAAACCGTGCGCAGAGAAGGTTAGATCTCACACCAAAATGTTCTGATTAGACGGGGACGCTTGATGTGGACAATCAATTGGCGCAACTCGGGAGCTCAATCGGGTGTGCGCTTGCTGTGGATAATGCGACTGGCGAGCCTTTCCGATGATTTAATTGGTTTATCGAGTTAATGTCTCGGCTGCAATCAAGTGAATCTATGAGGTAAAAGAGTGTCCACAGCAACTCTTGAACACTTTCAAATTAAAAAAATTATACAACTCTTAATGTAAAAGGTGTTTATAATTGACACAACTCTTGAACATTTTCAATTAAAAAAATTATACAACTCTTAATGTAAAAGAGTGTTTATAGTTGACACAACACTTGGACACTTTCAAATTAAAAAAATTATACAACTCTTAATGTAAAAGAGTGTTTACAATTGACACAACTCTTGAACACTTTAAAATTAAAAAAATATACAACTCTTAATGTAAAAGAGTGTTTATAATTGACACAACTCTTGAATGCTTTCAAATTACAATTTGAACATGATAATGTTGTCCTAAGAAAATCTTAAGAGTTTACCTTTTTAGAGCATGAAAAGTGATCTCTAAACTAAAATCTTTATGTCTCGTGCGTATACGAAAATTATATACCTTTGAACTCTTTGAAACCGCACTTAGGACATGATAATATTGTGCTAATAAAATCCTGATCATTTATCATTTTCATGGAGTGAAATATAATGCATAAACTTGCGTATATGAAAATTATAAACCTTTGAACACTGTGAAATCACACTTAATACGTGATAATGATGTGCTAACAAAATTTTGAGAGATTATCATTTTCTTTCATATAGTGGAATGTAATGCATAAACTTGCATATACGAAAATTATACACATTCGAACACTATGAATAACACTTAGGAAATGATAATGTTGTGCTAAAAAAAATCTTGAGAGATTATCATTTTCATAGAATGTAATTGATGACCCACAAGTATAGGGGATCGCAACAGTCTTCGAGGGTAATATAACCCAATTTATTGATTCGACACAAGGGGAGCCAAAGAATACTTATCAGCCTTAACAACTGAGTTGTCAATTCAGCTGCACCTGAAAATAGTCTTGCTCACAGTAGTTTATCAGTAGCAACAGTTTTCTAGTAGCAATAGCAAAGTAACAGCAGCAGTAAAACAAAGGTAGTAGTAACAATAGTAGCAAACCGTAGGATATGAGTGCGGTAGGCATAGGGATGGATGGACGGGCGTTGCATGGATGAGACTATTTATGTAACTTCAAGATCTAGGGCATTTGCAGATAAATAAGATAAAGCATCCAAGTACTAAACAATCATAGGCATGTGTTCCATCTATAGTCATACGTCCTCGCAATGAGAACTTGCACAACATATTTTGTCTTGCCAGCCCATTGCAGCGGGGCCTCAAGGGAATCTATTGGAAATTAAGGCACTCCTTTTAATAGAGCACCAGAGTAAAGCATTAACACTCCGTGAACACATGTGATCCTCATATCACAGCCATCCCCTCCGTCTGTCCCAATTTCTGTCACTTCGGGGCCTTTGGATCCATACAATGATATGTGTACACAATTTACAGATAAAATCACAAACAATAGTATCATCATGAATCAATAATAAGTTCAGATCTGAGATCATGGCACTCGGGCCCTAGTGACAAGAATTAAGCACAACATGTTGCAACAAAGTCAAATAGCACTAATAAAGATACTAGGCACCATGTCCTAACAATCTTATTCGATTACATGATAGAACTCATCCAATCCCTACCATCCCCATAGCCTACAGCGGGGGATTACTCACTCATGGATGGGGGAAACATGGATGGTTGATGGAGAGGCGTTGGTGATGATGATGGTGATGATCCTCTCCAAATTAACCGTCCCGGCAGGGTGCCAGAACGGAGTTTCTGGTTCCGAATCACGGTTTCTGGTGGTGGTGACGCATCGGAACTCTTTCTACAAAAAACGTCGAACCCCCCTTGGTTTTTAGGTCAAGAGGCTTCTTATAGGCGAACAGGGAGGCCGAGGGGGTGCCCGAGGTGGCCAGACCCCTCCTAGGCGCGGCTTGGGCTGGCCCGCGTGGCCAGGGGGTGTGGGCCCCTCGTGGCCCTCCTCCGTCTTGTCTTCTGGCTCTGTGAGTTTTCTGGTGAAATAAGATTTTTGGCATATTTTCCGAGATTTTTCTGATAGTTGATTTTCTGCACAAAAACTAGACACCAATGTAATTCTGCTGAAAACAACATCAGTCTGTGTTAGTTGTATCCAAATCACACAAGTTTAGAGGAGAAACAATAGCAAAAGTGTTCGGGAAAGTAGATACGTTTTGGACGTATCAGTAATGCATAAACTTGCATATACAAAAATTATACACATTTTAACTCTTTGAAATCACACTTAGGACATGATAATGTTGTGCTAATAAAATCCTGATCATTTATCATTTTCATGGACTGAAATATAATGCATAAACTTGCATATACGAAAATTATACACCTTTGAACACTTTTCCTTCAAATTATATTCAAAATCATTTGTTTATGGAGTTGAAGCACCGGTGGCAAACTCGTTATTTTTGCATGGATAGAGGGCTGCCTCGACATATATAGGGGTTATCTTGTCCGCTAGATCACAAAGGATCAACGGTTGGTGGGAACGATCCGCGTGACAACTGTCTTGACAAATCAGAGCATAACATCCAAAATGAGCACATGTGTGAGAGTTTGTGACTAAGGTAGAGGGGAAAACCGAGTAGATCTTAAGAACCAAGGGCAAAACTGAGTAGAACTTAAAAACCAATGGGAAAATGACAACGGGATTCAAATATAAAATAGAAAGAGATTTAGAAAATGGAAAATGCTTCTTTTATACAATAAAATACATCTTGGCATACATCAAACTATTTTCAATTCAAATATACGTCAGTTTGACAATTATTGCCTCATTCAGACAAACCATATTTTAGTAAGAGGCTTGAGTAGAAAGCCATGAACCTTCATAGATAGTAGGTGATTTGAGAAGTGGTGATTTAGGTTAAAACTTTATTTATATACATTTCTTATGGTGGCAGGTCACATAATAAGAATCCCTAGGTTGATGCCACTATGTTTTGATCTTTTTGAATTTGTTATGCATAAACTGACTCAATTAGCTAGCTAAAACCTATTCGTTGACTCTCTGTTGACCAACCACCCAGAGGGTAAAAGTGAGTATATTGCACATGACAGTGTTAGTACTAGAGGGCAAAACTGAGTACAACCAAACTGTCAGTGTTACACTCGACGGTATAACTGAGCACAACTAAGATGCCAGGGTTAGACATGAGGGAAAAACGTGACGCACGGTACACGTATCGCGGTGCACGGGGTGGTAGCGGACATGTGTGGCCGTGCACAATGCAGTAGAGTACGGGGTTACATGGTGCATGGTGGTGCAACGAAATGTCTCCTCCCTTCACCTTTATAGATGCCTCCTCACTCTCACTCATCACTCACTCACTCATGCAACCATCTCGACTATCCCATCACCTTCTACAAACCCCCAAGAAAACCCCAACCACGCCGGCGATGGAAAAGAACGGCACTGTGGACATCGTCGCATCCAAGGTCACCGGCGAGGAGGCCTGATGAGTGCATATTTGCATCATGTTTTATATTATTATTATTTCATTGTAGTGGTAGGATCTTGGTATTTTACAAAGTTCACACACACCTTTTATGTTTATTTTAACCAGGATCAGATCATATGATGGATACGATGGACACAATTCTTGGACCAGTTATATTGGAGTGCAAAGGAGCCAAAAACAACGTAAATTGCTTATTTCGGTAATATTAATAACTCCAGAAGAAACCCGAAGCAATTGGAGGATACAGAAGGTTTAACGACCAACTATACGGCAGGAATAAATTTTCCGGCTGTATAATTCCCGCCATATAGTTGGCACCGACACCGCATCCTCAAATAGTTTCACCCTGTGCAACTGGATCGGAGAGACGGCATACAGAACACCCAGAAATAGCCAAAATCTCACCTCCGGAAGGCATCTGGAGGGGGAACTCATCCACCGGGGATCCATCTTCACCCTGCGTAGATCCAGGAGGCTAAGGCATCGATCTTCATCAACAACCGCTGCATCACCACCATCTCCATCCATCCCATCTACATCTTGTCTAGTTCTTGTTGTAATTTCTATACTCGTTGTGGATATATACAAGTATTATTCATCGATGATAGATTCCATTGTCTTTGCCATGATGTTGATTGCCTCCATGTCTGAGTAGATCATTAGTTCTTGGGGAGATGGAGAAACCCTAGTATGAGATTAGAATAAGATAAAATTTATTACGATATTCATCGCTTTGACCATGTGTTAGATTGTCTTCATCTTGATGTTGGGAGAAGTCGACCTCTCAATATTTGCCTCTTATGGGGACTTGTTGGTAGACGGAGGTGTGTTAGCACTTATAGTGACTATAAAGTTGTTGGCACTCCTTACGTATCAACTTGGGAATCGAGGAAACTCACGAAACACTATCCATGCCATGGGATACATCCCGCGGGATCAAGTCCCTTAATAGCGCGGTAATTCAATTGATGTTGATTATTGTCTGCTATGGTTATGGGGATGATGTGAGCAGTGCTTGTTGCCTATTTTTCCGAATGCGGAGTTCCTTCCACACATACATAGTTGAGAAAGTTCATGATAATAATCTTTACCTTAGACCTTTATAAATGCTAGAGGTGTATCCGCTACTCCCTGATAACGCTTTTCCCCACTGAAGTTTCAAATCTCTTTTACATACACGATACTTATTTTCTGTATTCAGTTTTGTTTACTTTACTCATTGTTCTGTAGGGTTCGCAGCATAGAAAACAAAAAATTTCCTACGATGGGAACTACGTACCAAGATCTATCTACTAGATACAAACAACGGGCGGATGTATATCCGTAGAGAACATACCCTTGAAGACCGACAAAGCTTAACGAGTTCAACTCGTGGTTGATGTAGACGATCTCTTGTCGATCTCAAGATCGAGAGGAAGTCCTAGCGCCGCAAATCAGCAGCGCATCCGTGCTCGCACACACGTTCGAGGCACCGAGCAACCTCCGCCTCCTCGCTCCAGCGATGCAGCGGAAGCACAACTCTTTCTTGCCGAATAGCCACCGGGAACATGTATCTCGCTAGTCCGAGACCATGGTGGATAAATTCTAGAGGGGGAGAGAGATCCTTCACGAGGAGGTGTGAGAGACAAGTGAGGAGGGGGGCTCCTTTTATAGGAGGAGGGGGAACCCCAAGGGGGTGGCCGGCGCATGGGGCTGCCCCCTTGCCCTCCCCTCTTCATGTGGGTGGACACTCCACTCACAAATCTCCTTTAAATTCCCTCCACTCAAAAGTCCACTCAAATTCCCATTAAATTTCCACCAAATTTAATGCAAACTCTCATTAAATAAAACTCTTTTATTTTATTCAGAATTTTGTCAATTACTTTAATGACAAACATTCACAAATAACCCCTTGGTAGAATTCCATTTCACATGCATAACCACTTTATGCAATTTCACCCAAAAACTTGTTTCGGTATCTAGTGAAATAAATTCCTGCGCTTGTTTATTCTTTCGGCATGAAACTTTTGCTCCAGTTGGATGTCGGTGTCTCTTAAGTGTGTCACCCTACGGTTCGTGAATAATGCGGACATGATCAAGACCCTTCTCGGATCAATAATCAAAAGCGGGATCTGGAGACCCATACTGACTCCCACACATTCAACGATGACTTTCTTGTGATCGTCGGAACCTTTTACGCTAGTATCTTAATCCCTTTGTTTCACGATATATTACATGTCCGAGATTCGATCATCGGTATCTCCATACCTAGTTTGATCTCGTTACCGACATGCACTCTTTTCTCGTTCCCGTGATATAACATTCTAGTGATCAAATCACTTGCTTGCAAGCTAATCAATGTGATATCACCGAGAGGGCCCAGAGTATATCTATCCGTCATCGGGATGAACAAATTCCACTCTCGATCCATGAGCCCCAACATAACACTTTATTAGTTCTGAATCCATCTTTATAATCACCCTGTTACGGTGTGACATTTGATGTTATCAAGAAACTCTTCCGGTGTTAGTGATTGACATGATCTCATGGTCTAAGGATTAGGATCACTTCGTAAGTTGTTATATCAATATAAACTCAATGACTTTGATCGTAATGCTATACTTCGGATGAATGTTCATCACACCATTACACTAATGTTGTGATCCCGTTATTAACAACATCCAATGTCCATGATCAGGAAACCTTGATCATCTTGTTAATCAATGAGCTAATTTATGAGAGAGGCATAACTAGGAACTTTCTGTTTGTTTATTAAACACGCATGTATTAACGTTTTCGTATTAATACAATTATAGCATGCAAAATAAACATCTATCATATACTTGGAATACACATAATAAACACTTTTTTATTGCCTCTCAGGGCATATTCCCTTCAATCTCCCACTTGCACTAGAGACAATAATCTAGTTACATAGTGATAAATCTAACACCCATCGAGTTCTGGTGTTGATCATGTTTTGCTCTAGGGAGAGTTTTAGTCAACGGATCTGCTACATTGAGATCGGTATGTACTTTACAAATCTTTATATCTCCATCCTTGACATGCTCGCGGATGGAGTGAAACCGGCGCTTAATATGCTTGGAATGCTTGTGAGACCTTGGCTCTTTGGCATTGGCAATGGCACCATTATTGTCACAATAGATCACCATTGGGTCCAACGCGTTTGCCACCACTCCTAGTTCGGATATGAACTCCTTCATCCAAACTGCTTCCTGAGCCGCTTCTGAAGCAGCAACATATTCGGCCTCCATTGTTGATCCCGCTACCACAGGTTGTTTGGAGCTCCTCCAACTAACCGCTCCGCCATTCATGAGAAATACGTATCCGGATTGAGACTTAGAGTCATCCGGATTGGTGTCAAATCTAGCGTCAACATAACACTTAGCGACGAGCTCTTCTTCACCTCCGTATACAAGAAACATATCCTTAGTTCTTCGTAAGTACTTAAGGATATTCTTGACTGCTATCTAGTGTTCCGAACCTGGATCCGATTGGTACCTACTAGTCAAACTAATAGCATGTGCCACATCCGGTCTTGTACATAGCATGGCGTACATTATAGAGCCTATGGCTGAAGCATAGGGTACTTTGTCCATTATCTCTCTTTCTTCCGCCGAAGCCGGACTTTGAGTCTTACTCAATGTCTTGCCTTGCAACATAGGTAAGAACCCCTTCTTACTTCCGTCCATTTTAAACTTCTTTAAAATCTTATCAAGGTATGTACTTTGCGATAGCCCTATTAGGCGCCTAGATCTATCTCTATAGATCTTTATGCCTAATATGTATGACGCTTCACCTAGGTCCTTCATTGAAAATTTGTTGTTTAGATAACTTTTAACACTGTTTAAAAGATCTATATCATTTCCGATCAATAATATGTCATCCACATACAATATCAGAAATGCCACATTGCTCCCACTCACTTTCTTGTAAATACAAGCTTCTCCATAAGTTTGGACAAATCCAAACTCTTTGATCACCTCATCAAAGCGGAGATTCCAACTTCGTGATGCTTGCTTCAATCCATAGATGGATCGCTGAAGTTTGCACACCTTGTTAGCATCCTTAGGATCGACAAAACCCTTTGGTTGTATCATATACAAATCTTCCTCAATATTACTATTGAGAAACGCGGTTTTTACATCCATCTGCCATATCTCATAATCGAAATATGCAGCAATTTCTAACATAATCCTAACTGACTTTAGCATCTCTACGGGAGAGAATGTCTCATCGTAGTCAACTCCTTGAATTTGTCGAAACCCCTTTGCGACAAGTCGAGCTTTATAGACGGTCACATTGCCATCAGCATCAGTTTTCCTTTTGAAAATCCATTTGTTCTCCACGGCCTTTCGGTCGTGAGGTAAGTCTACCAAGTTCCAAACTTGATTTTCATACATGGATTCCATCTCGGATTTCATGGCTTCTAACCATTTGTTGGAATCCGGGCTCATCATCGCTTCTTCATACGTCGCAGGGTCATCATTTTCATCAACCATGAAATTCATGACAGGATTTCCGTACAGCTCGGGAGCTGCACGCGTCCTGCTTGATCTGCGAGGTTCGGTAGTACTCTCTTTCGGAGTTTCATGATCATTATCATTAGTTCCCTCTTCAACAGGTGGAGCCAACTCCGGAACAACTTCCGGTGCTGCGCTACACGCCATACTTTGAAGAGAAGGTTCAATAACCTCTTCGAGTTCTACCTTCCGACTACTCACACCTTTCGCGAGAAACTCTTTCTCTAGAAAGGATCCATTCTTGGCAATAAAAACCTTGCCCTCGGATCTGTGATAGAAGGAATACCCAATAGTTTCCTTAGGGTATCCTATGAAGACGCATTTTTCCGCTTTGGGTTCGAGTTTATCCGGTTGAAGTTTCTTCACATAAACATCGCATCCCCAAACTTTAAGAAATGACAGCTTAGGTTTGTTTCCAAACCACAATTCATACGGTGTCTTTTCAACGGATTTAGATGGTGCCCGATTTAAAGTGAATGCAGCAGTTTCTAGTGCATAACCCCAAAATGACAACGGCAAGTCCATCAGAGACATCATAGATCGAACCATATCTAATAAAGTACGATTACGACGTTCCGACACACCATTTCTCTGTGGTGTTCCGGCAGGTGTGAGTTGTGAAACAATTCCACACTCTTTCATGTGAGTGCTAAACTCGTAACTTAGATACTCACCTCCACGGTCGGACCGTAGAAATTTGATCTTTCTATTACGATGATTTTCCACTTCATTCTAAAATTCCTTGAACTTTTCAAAGGTTTCAGACTTGTGTTTCATCAAGTAGATATAACCGTATCTACTTAAATCATCCGTGAAAGTAACAAAATAACGATATCCACCTCGCGCCGACACACTCATTGGACCACATACATCAGAATGTATGATTTCCAATAAATCTGTCGCCCGTTCCATTGAACCGGAAAACGGCATTCTAGTCATCTTGCCCATAAGGCATGGCTCACATGTATCAAATGATTCAAAATCAAGTGATTCCAAAAGTCCATCCGAATGGAGCTTCTTCATGCGTTTAACGCCAATATGACCTAGACGGCAGTGCCACATATATGCGGATATATCATCATTTAGTTTAATCCTTTTAGCATCAACATTATGAATATGTGTAACATTATCATCGAGATCTAATAGAAATAAACCATTCATCATCGGTGCATGACCATAAAAGATTTCATTCATATAAATGGAACAACCATTGTTCTCGGATTTAAATGAATAACCACTTCGCATCAAACACGATCCAGATACAATGTCCATGCTCAGTGCAGGCACCAGATAACAATTATTCAAGTTTATAACTAATCCCGATGGCAAGTGGAGAGGCAGCGTTCCGACGGTGATCACATCAACGCTTGATCCATTGCCGACACGCATCTTGACCTCACCCCTTGCTAGCGGTCGCTTGTTCCGCAGCCCCTAATTCGAGTTACAAATATTAGCAACTGAACCGGTATCAAATACCCAGGTGCTACTGTGAGCACTAGTCAAGTACACATCAATAACATGTATATCATATATACCTTTGTTTGCCTTGCCGGCTTTCTTGTCTGCCAGATACTTGGGGCAGTTGCGCTTCCAGTGGCCAGTCCCCTTACAATAGTAGCACTCGGTATCAGACTTAGGTCCAACTCGGGGTTTCTTTTCAGGCACGGCAACAGGCTTGCCGCCCTTACTTCCCTTCCGTTTTCCCTTCTTGTATTTCTTGAAACCAGTGTTCCTATTGATCATCAACACTTGATGTTCCTTTTTGATCTCCACTTCTGCAGTTTTAAGCATTGACAGAAGCTCGGGGAGAGACTTCTTCATGCCTTGCATATTATAGTTCATCAGGAAGCTCTTATAGCTAGGTGGCAGAGACTGCAGAACACGATGGATGCCTAAGTCAATGGGAATCGATATTCCCAAGGACACAAGCTTATCGGTGTAACCCGACATCTTGAGTACATGCTCACTAACAGAGCTGTGTTCTTCCATCATGCAGCTAAAGAACTTTTCTGAAGCGTTGTAGCTCTCTACAGCAGCATGTGTGTCAAAAATCATTTTCAACTCACCCATTGTATCAAATGCATTGCCATTTTCGAAACGCTTTCGAAGTTCCGGCTCTAGCCCATACAATATGCCGCAATGAACTAAGTTGTGGTCCTCCTAACGAGTCTGATAGACATTCTTCTCCTCGTCAGGGGCATCATCTAAAGGTGGGGGGCCTAATGCGCTTCTAGCAGGTATTGCTTTTGTGCAGCAGAGAGGAGAATCCTCAAATTCATGGCCCATTCGGTAAAGTTGCTACCGTTCGTTGCTAGTTTCTCTTTCTCCATGAACACATTGAAATTAAAAGCAGGTGGTGCCATCTACAACAGAATTTGTAAAGTTTAGACTAAGTGTATGATAGATTGAGTTCAACAAATCCATATTATGAATGAACTCCCACTCAAACATGACATCCCTCGTGCCTTTTTGGTGATTACATGAACCAAATCCACTATACCAAGTCCGATCATCACGTGAGTCGGTATAGATTCAAAGGTGAGCATCAAATGGGCATCATATCAACTATATGACTCATGCTTAACCTTCTGGTCCGTGTTCCGAGGCCATGTCTGTACATGCTAGGCTCGCCAAGTTAGAACCTTAGTATTCGCGTGTGTAACTGTTTTACACCCGAAATATGGTCGTGGATCCAAGAACACCCGATCATCACGTGATGTCTTGGAGCGACGAAAACATAATCGGTGCATATTAAAGGAAGAACACATTCTTATCTTGATATTTAAATGAGGGATCATCTTATTATGCTAACAAAGCGCTAAACAAGCAATATAAGATGCTATCAAACATCATATGTTTATTAGTGAAATAATATGGTTCCCGCATATGATCTCTATCATGTGCACCGTGGTATGATCACTATCATACCTATATGTGTAAATCCAAGGTCTATGGAGTTTACACGCTATGTTTGTTGTAAGAGTATCATCTCATACTTCTACGTACAACACTACCATATCATAACACTAGCCCAGCAACAATCTAAACTAGACGCCTCTAATTTATCCATTGCAAGTTTTACGTGGCTTAGGGCTTTCGAGATAGAACCCTTCTTACCTATGAACATGAACCACAACAAGGATAATCAAATTGTTGGCAACTCGCTTGCAAAATAGATATTGACTATAGTAGGAGAGACAGACACCCGCAAGCCACTTATGCAAACTAGTTGCATGTCAAGCGTGCAACAGGTCTCATGTGCGAGGACATGTAAAGTTTGTCCGGGCCGCTTCATCCCACTATGCCACCAATATCCAAAATTACAACAAAGGAGCAACAACATGATCATCATCGCCCACATACTCATATGTGTACTACCCGTGTAAAGTATCTACGCATAAACCTGGCTCTGATACCACTGTAGGGTTCGCAACATAGAAAACAAAAAATTTCCTACGATGGGAACTACGTACCAAGATCTATCTACTAGATACAAACAACGGGCGGATGTATATCCGTAGAGAACATACCCTTGAAGACCGACAAAGCTTAACGAGTTCAACTCGTGGTTGATGTAGACGATCTCTTGTCGATCTCAAGATCGAGAGGAAGTCCTAGCGCCGCAAATCAGCAGCGCATCCGTGCTCGCACACACGTTCGAGGCACCGAGCAACCTCCGCATCCTCGCTCCAGCGATGCAGCGGAAGCACAACTCTTTTTTGCCGAATAGCCACCGGGAACATGTATCTCGCTAGTCCGAGACCATGGTGGATAAATTCTAGAGGGGGAGAGAGATCCTTCACGAGGAGGTGTGAGAGACAAGTGAGGAGGGGGGCTCCTTTTATAGGAGGAGGGGGGAACCCCAAGGGGGTACCGGCGCATGGGGCTGTCCCCTTGCCCTCCCCTCTTCATGTGGGTGGACACTCCACTCACAAATCTCCTTTAAATTCCCTCCACTCAAAAGTCCACTCAAATTCCCATTAAATTTCCACCAAATTTAATGCAAACTCTCATTAAATAAAACTCTTTTATTTTATTCAGAATTTTGTCAATTACTTTAATGACAAACATTCACAAATAACCCCTTGGTAGAATTCCATTTCACATGCATAACCACTTTATGCAATTTCACCCGAAAACCTGTTTCGGTATCTAGTGAAATAAATTCCTGCGCTTGTTTATTCTTTCGGCATGAAACTTTTGATCCAGTTGGATGTCGGTGTCTCTTAAGTGTGTCACCCTACGGTTCGTGAATAATGCGGACATGATCGAGACCCTTCTCGGATCAATAATCAGAAGCGGGATCTGGAGACCCATACTGACTCCCACACATTCAACGATGACTTTCTTGTGATCGTCGGAACCTTTTACGCTAGTATCTTAATCCCTTTGTTTCACGATGTATTACATGTCCGAGATTCGATCATCGGTATCTCCATACCTAGTTTGATCTTGTTACCGACATGCACTCTTTTCTCGTTCCCGTGATATAACATTCTAGTGATCAAATCACTTGCTTGCAAGCTAATGAATGTGATATCACCGAGAGGGCCCAGAGTATATCTATCCGTCATCGGGATGAACAAATTCCACTCTCGATCCATGAGCCTCAACATAACACTTTATTAGTTCTGAATCCATCTTTATAATCACCCTGTTACGGTGTGACGTTTGATGTTATCAAGAAACTCTTCCGGTGTTAGTGATTGACATGATCTCATGGTCTAAGGATTAGGATCACTTCGTAAGTTGTTATAGCAATATAAACTCAATGACTTTGATCGTAATGCTATACTTTGGATGAATGTTCATCACACCATTACACTAATGTTGTGATCCCGTTATTAACAACATCCAATGTCCATGATCAGGAAACCTTGATCATCTTCTTAATCAACGAGCTAGTTTATGAGAGAGGCATAACTAGGAACTTTCTGTTTGTTTATTAAACACACATGTATTAACGTTTCTGTATTAATACAATTATAGCATGCAAAATAAACATCTATCATATACTTGGAATACACATAATAAACACTTTATTATTGCCTCTCAGGGCATATTCCCTTCATGTTCTTATACCAAAAACCCAAAAACACCTTTTTACACAACACTTGCATTTTATCTTGTTACTTAGAACTTATATAGTGTTTCTATTTTAATATTTATTTTAAGAGTTATTAGACTTCAGACTCCTGCTCCCTGTGGGATCGATATCTTTATTTTGAAACTAGCTACAAATGAACTGTGCACTTGCAGTCACTATTTTCTGGCGCCGTTGCCGGGGAGATAAGCGATGTAGGTCTTTTAGTTTTTTCTTATTTACTTTAGTTCTGTTAAGTTTTGTTTTGTGTCACAGGGTTTCCACCAACATGATGGAGTTTGAGCATATGATTAGTGCTAACCCACTCAGCAACTTTAGGAATCCCTATGATATTAATAAAAGAGACAACTCCAACGAGAAGACAAGGGGGTTTGAAATAAATCATCTACTACTTGGTATTCTACACAAGAAGAAATTTACTGGAGATGAAGAAGATCCTGATCCATATGAGCATATTGCATGCTTCAAAGACATATGTGGCACATTCCAATTACTAGGGAATACTGCTAATGAGGTAAGGCTGATACTCTTTAGTCAAACTTTGACAAGTACAACTCTCTCATGGTATATATCTTTACCCTTAGAAGCCACTACTACCTGGGATAATTTAGCTTGTGAATTTTTATCCAAATATTATCCATTATCAAAATCTTTTGGAATCGATCGTCTTATAATGACTTGGAGGAACTGTCCTAATAAAGGACTAGCAAGAGCTTATATAAGGTGAACCTTCTAGATCATTCAGGTGAAAACACCAGAATTATTACCGAACTCTGGAATTGGACTTTCCTTATATGAATCTTATTCTCCGGACCATTCCAGATCTCCTCGTGATATCCTATATCCTATCCGAGACTCCGAACAATATTCGGTCTCCCTACTTACATTCCATATCTACTAACCAACATCGAATCCTTAAGTCTGTCTCCCTACGGTTCGTGAATTATGTAGACATGATCGAGACTCTTCTCCGATCAATAACCAATAGAGGAATCTGGAAATTCATATGGCTCCCACATATTTCTACGATTACTTTATGATCGAATGAACCATTTACATATGATACCAATTTCCCTTTGTCTCGTGATACTTTACTTATCCGAGGTTTGATCATCGGTATCTCTGCATACCTAGTTCAACCATGTTACTGATAAGAACTCTTTTCTCGTTCCCGTGATATGTGATCCCTTGTGATCCAGTCACATGCTTGCAAGCTAATTGGATGACATTCCACTGAGGGGGCTCGGAGTATATCTATCTGTCATATGGATGGACAAATCCCACTCTTGATCCATGTGCCTCAATACATACTTTCTGAACACTCAATGCCACCTTTATAGCCACCCAGTTACGAAGTGGTGTTTGATGTCATCAAAGCATCCTTTCGGTGATGGTGATTAGCATGATCTCATGGTCGAAGGAATTTAGGTTACTATGTGTTAGAAAGCTTATAGCAAGTGAACTATTTTAATGACTTGATCTTATGCTACGCTTAACTACAGGATTATTTCCATCACATCATTCTTCTAATGATATGACCTTGTTGTTAATAACATCTCAATGTTCATGATCAGGAAACCATGATC
The DNA here is from genome assembly GCA_916181665.1 of Avena sativa. Taxonomy (NCBI): domain Eukaryota; kingdom Viridiplantae; phylum Streptophyta; class Magnoliopsida; order Poales; family Poaceae; genus Avena; species Avena sativa. The sequence continues at coordinate 424,683,088 of OV702293.1, forward strand.
ATATATTAACCAACAAGCTATTTTAACAAGAGGCTTTACTAGGGACTCTTACATGTTTACAAATCACACAAGTATTAATATTTCCAGTTAATACAATTATAGCATGGTATGTAAACATTTATCATAAGTACGAAGATATGATAATAACCACTTTATTATTGCCTCTTGGGCATATCTCCAACACAGGTGTGGCCGCCCTGGGGTGCGTCTCCCCCTCTCCTTCGGGCTCCATGTCGTGTCGGAAAAATAGGAACTTCGGCTTTGTTTCATCCAATTCCAAGAATATTTCTTTACTTTTCTGAAACCAAAAACAACAGAAAATAGGAAACTGACTCTGTGGCACTTGTTATTATGTTAGTTCCAGAAAATTCATAAAAATGCCACAAAGTGTGGACAAAACATAATATAATTGGTGCCAAACAAGCATGGAGCATCAAAAATTATAGATACGTTTGCAACGTACCAGCATCCTCAAGCTTAACTCCTGCTCGTCCTCGAAGCTTTGACGCTTTTACCTCTTGATGAAGATTTTTGTTGATGAAGAAGGAGATGCCTTGGGCATCCCCAAGCTTTGACGCTTGTACCTCTTGAATATTTATTGGGGTGACACGGGTGATATCCCCAAGCTTGAGCTTTTGTCCATACTTCATCTCATCACATCATTCTCTCCCTACACTTGAAAACTTCCTTCATACAGAACTTCACAAAATCTTCATTAGCAACATTAGTGTATGCAAGATAATAAACCTTTGGGTTCAATTTAAACTCAAGTAAATAATCCATTAAAACATAAGACACTGTAGCAACTCCTTTTAAAAGCTCAAGTGATCAAAATAACTCAAAAAGAAATCGGTTAAGAGGCAAATGCAAATAATGGCAGAAATCTGTCAAAACAGACCTGCATGTAAAGACCAATTTTTTATAAAATATTCTGTTGTTCAAATCGAAAAGTGCAAAACTAAATAAAGTTGGGTAAATACCAGGGTCATGCTCATAAAAAATTTCAGATCAATACGATGTTCTAGAATTTTTCACGATTTTTTACAAAGAAGTACAGAAATCTGTTTCGGGATAGCAACTTCCCCAAATCTTACTTCACTCTCATTAGAGGCTATTCTTGGTACAAAAACCAAACAAAAGGATAAGAAGAGGTTATTACAGAGGCAATAACTTCCAAGACTCAACAAAATAAAAACTTACTGAAATAAAAATTGGGTTATCTCCCAAGAGTGCTTTTCTTTAACGCCTTTTAGCTAGGCACAGAAAACAAGAACCAAGTATTTTCGAATGAAGAAGCACCAACATCAAATTTCTTACGTCTAACTTTGTTACCTTTACCCTTACCTTTAGGGAACACATGATTGCTTGGTGGGGAAGTGAAATTCATGGTGCCTTTTCCCACATCTATTATTGCTCCAAGGAGTTTTAGCAGGGATCTTCCAAGTGTAATTTGTCCTTTTCCTACACATTCAATAACAAGATAATCAGTAGATACCACTGTCCCTAGAATTTTTGTAAACACTCCTTCATCTATTCCTATGGGTAATATAGTGGCATTATTGGTCAGAGATGTTTCTTCTCCACCCTTAGAAAGTCCCCAAAGATTCAGAGATTCATAAATATCTTTAGGAATAAGACAGAACTCAGACATAATATCACAACGAGCATGTAAAGTTCCACCATTTATAGCAAATTTTATTGTAGGGAACCATTTTTACGGTTCATAATTTATTGGAACATATCATGATGCTCTCGAAGCATATTATAGCATCCTCTTAAACAAGCTGTATTTTTCTCAAGAGTGTTTAATCTAGCATAAATGCTTCTAAAGGATGAATCAAATTTACTAGGAAAGTTATATGTTGCAATTAATTTTTTATAGCACTAAAAGCTTCATCCCCATCACAATGAAGGAAATCTCCTCCTACTACAGCATCCAAATGTAAGATCCCACCTTTGTAAAGGAAAAGGATCCCTGTGATTGCAATGCTAGTCCCTGGATCAATGCTAGCATCCATAGTTTAAGATGAAGTACACAGATACAAGGTCGTTTATTACATTCATTCCAGAGATAAAACATAGTCTTTTACAACTCAGGGCCATAGGCCTAATACAAGAGTTTTTGGAATAAGTAAATAAACATAAGTCTTCATCTTCATGTGCCACAGGCAAGCATGTTGAGTGTAGACTCATGACTCCTACTCATCATCGGAGTAACTTGCAACATCACAAGTTACAGCCACAGAGGGTCAATACTTTGGAATAGTATTGGCAAGTGATACCTTAGTAAATTTTAAGTGGACTATATTATTATATGCATTTTGGCTAAGTGTAGCTTGGCTTGCTTTGCTCAAAATAGGTTTTTCCTATTAGTTGAAATCACTAAGTTTTTCTTTGTCAAAAGCTTCCCAAGAAACCACCAATAGACATTGGGGTCCTTCACCCTTGTTCACCCACAAGTTTTACTTAGAAGTTAGAGTGATGAGATTCTTGTAGCTTCCATGTCTTGATGCTCAATTTGTCCATTGCCATGGACTTGGCTAAGTACTTAGATTTTCCATATGCAGAGGTTGTGCACTTTCCCCACCAGACTTGGTTTCCCAAGACAAGACCTTTCAGAAGCCTTTACTTAGTCAAATGGACGCGCTCCAACCTATCATTACCACTACCACCAACTGTCCAAGTGACTAAGTTCTAGCAACCTATATGATCATGGCAGAGCCCATATTGCCAAGTGGTTGCACTGTAAGCTTTCTCAACACTTGGCCTCCAAATCCCTTGGTGCCTGGGTGGCATACCACAAGTGAGATACACAAGCCATATCCATGGCCTTGTGTAACCACTCAACCAAAAACCACCAATTCAAGTCCCATTCCACTCAGGAGGTTCATTGACTTAGTTGTTTTATTAAGAAAAGCATAAGTCCAAAAGACTTAGAATTATTTTCATCATAGCATGTACATACTTTACCAACCCTTGTTTTCTACTAGCTAGGCTAAGCATGGCATAGTATCTTAACTTAGGAAGTTCCCTAGCAATTCTACATTTCTACAACTACATAGGATTTCCCAACATAGCATTTGGCAAAAGTAGCATGCAAGACTTAGCAAAAATAATTCTAATGCTTATTCAAAATAAAGGGAATGAAAATATCAGGAAGTATCACTTGCCTTGGTAATGGGGAGAGTAGCACTCTTCACAATCACAGTCACTAGCAAAATCTACACAAAAATTTGTAGCACAAATTACACACAATTCATATACAAACAAAAATATGGATGCATGCATGCAAGAAATTACTAAGTGATGATTTTTGAAAACTCCACCAAGCAAGTGTATGATACAGAATCATAACTAAGTCAAAAAGTTTGCTAACTAACTTATTTAGCCCTAAAACAATTTGCTAAACTAGTTCTATACTCAAAATGGTCCTAAACAAGTTTCTGCATAAAAAGTCATTTTAACAGAAACTTTTTGTTAAACACATTGCAGATTCAGAAAGGGCTTGAATCACTGATTCCAACGGTATAAAATTTGCAAAAATCTAACGTGGGAATCACAAGTTATAGCCATTTGAAAATTGGATCTAAATCTGATTTGAATTCTAATTTTAAATCTAACCCTAGACACGCATCAAGTTTCTATTGGTGCGTACCGGTTCGCACCGGATCACCCTTCCGCGCCGTTGGATCTAACTATCGCTGCACGGCTCAGATCTATCCATACCCCTTCGTTAAGTGAACTATTTCTACGCGCTGGATCTGGATCTGACGGTCCTGGATCAAACGACCAAACTCGAGCGGCGCTAGCGGCGGCGGCTGGCGGCGGCGCGTCAGTCAGTGGCGGTGCTGGCGTTCTAGGTCGCCCGGGGAAGGGAGGAGATGCTTACCAGAACCGCAGGAGGCTGCTGATGCTCAAGGTGGCGATGGTTCGTCGAGGGGCGCGCGGACACGGCGAGGATTCCTCGTCGGAGTAGAGGCAGACGTCAGGCACGGTCAGTCGTCGACGTTGGCGAGGTTCCTCGTCGCGCTAAGCCAAAATAGGGGTACTGTTAGATGCGCAAGACGGTGAGGATTCTAGGCGTATCAGTCAAAGGGCAAGGGGCGGTGGCTACTTACGGAGGGAGGTCGCCGGAGTTCGTGCAGAGAACGGTGGTGGCCGGTCGTCGACGTTGCTGGAGCTACGGATCATGCGAGGGCAAATGGGGAGTGTCAGTAGGTGCGCAAAGACTCGCTGAACTTGATAGCATGAACTAGAGGCAGAGGGGAACACGAGGCTCACCGGAATTCGTCGGCGCAGTCGTCGGAACAGCGGCGGCGTCGTGCGAGCTGTGGGCAGCCTGGTGGCGTGAAGGCAAAATTGTTTGGGGGGAAATGGTCGCGAGAATGTGGGGATTTTATAGCCAGAGGCTCAACAAGAAACACTTGCTGTATCAATGCCAATTAACCTCGCGAAATCAGTGCAGCAACGGGTAGCGGCGGAGTTCGTGCGTGGAATCTGGGGAAGACGAAGCTAACGTGGAGAGGGCCCGCTCGTCAGCAAAGTAAGCAGAGAGGGAGTGGGGTCTGGATGTCAGCGGCTGAGTGGGTGTGCTCGTGCGTGCGGAAGGAAAAGAAATGGCCCGGGTGGGCTAGTTGGGCCTGTTCAGATGCTGGCTAGATTCCTGGCGCCTGGCCCTTTTCTTTTGTTTACTTCTTTTCTTTTTCTATTTCGATTTTCAGGAATGGTTTTGATATGAATTCAAACTCTTTTTGAATTCAAATCTTTCTGGGGTTTTTGCAGGGTGCAGTAGTCTCCAATATAGGCATAAAAGCAAGTGGTTGCTTTGCAAAGGCTTGGTCAAGCTTGGAGATCAAAATAACAGAGACTTGGTACTTGGTTTGCAAAATTTGAAAAATGGTTTTTTGAAACCATTTCCAATTTGTAAATCTTGGTTTAAATTCTACACTCAAACCTTTCCTCAAAGAAGGCAATAAACTTGGTTCGTAAACAAACAAACTTTCAAATGGGGGTGGCCATTTGATTTAAATCTGCTCACATAAAATCATAGCACTATGTGCTTCTGTTTCTCTGAAATGAGTTTGAAATTGATCTCAAATCTATATGCATGCATGAATGATATGCAAAACTTTGTAATCATGATTTTAGGGATGTTACAAATCTAACCCCCTTAAGGTGAATCTCGCCCTCGATATTCGGATTGGCTAGCAAATAGGTGAGGGTGGTCTTTCCGAAGATCATCTTCTCTTTCCCATGTTGCTTCCTCTTCGGTATGATGGTTCCATTGCACTTTGCAAAACTTGATAGTCTTTGTTCTCGTGACTCTTTCTGCAGTCTCAAGTATCTTGATAGGCTTTTCTTCATAAGTGAGATCACTTTCTAGTTGAACTTCTTCCAAAGGTATGGTATCCTTCAAAGAAGATTCTTCCATTTCTGGGTGACATTTCTTAAGCTGACTCACATGAAATACATTATGGACTGCTGATAGAGATGCTGGCAGTTCAATTTCATAAGCAACTTCGCCTTTGCGACTCAGAATCTTGAATGGCCCCACATATCTTGGTGCCAATTTTCCTTTGACTCCGAATCTTTTCACTCCACGGAGTGGTGATACTCTAAGGTAGGCTCTATCACCCACTTCGTAGATGACTTCTCTACGCTTAGGATCTGCGTAGCTTTTCTGTCGGGACTGTGCTATCTTCAACCTGTCCTTAACCAATTTGACCTTCTCTTCGGCTTCTTTGATAAGATCTGGCCCAAATAAACTTCTTTCTCCCACACCATTCCATAACAATGGGGTGGTACATTTTCTTCCATAGAGAAACTCAAACGGTGCCATCTCAATGCTGGCTTGATAGCTGTTGTTATAAGAAAATTCTGCGTAAGGCAGACTTTCATCCCAACTTGCTCCATAATCTAGGGTGCATGCCCTCAACATGTCTTCCAGAATTTGATTAGTCCTTTCTGTTTGTCCATCGGTTTGAGGATGAAAAGCAGTACTGAATTCCAACCTCGTTCCCAATGATTCATGTAACTGTCTCCAAAAATGGGAAGTGAATTGGGTTCCCCTATCGGACACAATACTCTTAGGCACACCGTGAAGGCATACAATTCTACTCATGTAGATTTTGGCTAACTTGGCACTTGTATAAGTTGTCTTCACGGGTATAAAATGAGCCACTTTAGTTAAGCGATCCACTACTACCCATATGGAATCATATCCTGATCTGGTCCTTGGCAGTCCGGTAATGAAATCCATACCAATTTTGTCCCATTTCCAATCAGGAATAGGTAGTGGTTGAAGCAAACCTGCTGGTTTCTGATGCTCCACTTTTACTCTACTACACACATCACACAAAGCAATATGCTCGGCGATGTCCCTCTTGAGATTGTTCCACCAAAATCTTTCTTTCATGTCCATGTACATTTTGGTGTTACCCGGATGAATAGAATACGGAGAGTTGTGGGCTTCTTGCAGAATCAGTTTCCGCATCTCCAGATCTTGTGGAACACAGATACGTTTCCCATGCCATAAAGTACCATGTTCGTCTACATGGAAACTTTTAGCTTTCCCTTGGCTAATCCTTACCTTAATCTCTTCAATTTCTTTATCAGTCTTTTGAGCTTCTCGAATCTTGTCCAACAAAGTGGGTTGGACATCTAAAGACATGAGATGTCCTTCAGGCACAATCTCCAATCTGAGTTCTTTGAATTGCTTACACAAATCATCTGGCAATTCTCCTTTGGTAAGGCCATTCACAAATACCTTACGACTTAGAGCATCTGCTACAACATTTGCTTTACCGGGGTGGTATTGCAAACTTAAATCATAGTCTTTGATAAGCTCTAACCATCTTCTTTGTCTCATATTGATTTCCTTCTGGGTGAAGATATACTTCAAACTCTTGTGATCGGTGAACACTTCGCAACGCTTTCCCAAAAGGTAGTGCCTCCATGTTTTGAGTGCATGGACGACAGAGGCTAACTCTAAATCATGAGTAGGATAGTTTACTTCATGAGTTTTGAGTTGTCTCGAGGCATAGGCCACAACTTTACCGTCTTGCATAAGTACGGCACCCAAACCTTGATGAGACGCATCACAATATACTTGGAAATCCTTTTCCAAATCTAGCAGACATAGAACCGGTGTTGTCCCAAGTCTCTTCTTCAATTCTTGAAAGCTGACTTCACAACCTTTAGACCAAGCAAACTTCTTGTCTTTCTTTAACAATTCAGTCATGGGTTTAGCCACTTTAGAGAAATTCTCAATAAATCTTCTGTAGTAACCTGCTAAGCCAAGGAAACTGAGAACTTCTTTTACATTCTTGGGAGATTCCCATTCCGTCACAGCTGAAACTTTAGCAGGATAAACTGCTACGCCATCCTTTGTCATAACATGACCAAGACAACCAACTTCCTCTAACCAGAACTCACACTTGCTGAATTTGGCATAAAGTTTATGCTCTCTTAACTTCTCAAGTATCAAGCGTAAGTGTCCTTCATGTTCTTCTTTGCTCTTGGAGTAGACTAAGATGTCATCGATGAAAACGACAACGAACTTGTCAAGAAATTCCATGAACACCTTGTTCATCATATTCATGAAGTATGCTGGAGCATTAGTTAAGCCGAAAGGCATTACGGTATACTCATACAATCCATACCTTGTGGTGAATGATGTTTTAGGTATGTCTTGCTCTCTTATCTTGAGTTGAAAATAGCCTGACCGGAGATCAATCTTCGAGAACACACATGCTCCTTCAAGCTGATCAAATAAGTCGTTGATTCTAGGCAAAGGATATTTGTTCTTGATAGTTACCTCGTTGAGTGAATGGTAATCTATGCATAACCTTTGGCTTCTATCTTTCTTCTCCACGAACAATACTGGGGCTCCCCATGATGAAGAACTTGGTTGGATAAATCCTTTCTGCAACTGTTCTCCTAGTTGCTTCTTGAGCTCTTTTAGTTCATCAACTGACATTTTGTATGGTCTCTTTGCTATTGGTCCAGAACCTGGTACCAAATCTATCAGAAACTCCACATCTCTATCTGGTGGCATTCCTGGCAATTCTTCTGGGAATACATCCGGATACTCACACACAATTGGCACACTGTCCATGCTAACCCCCTTAAGAGAATTAAGCTTACTTCCTTTGGATTCAAAGTTCGACCTGAATTTTATTCTTTTCCTTTCTGGGGTTGTGAGTGCAACAGTACGATTAGCACAATCTAGCACTCCTTCATACTTAGCCATCCAATCCATTCCTAAAATTACATCCAATCCTTGGGAATCTAGGATTATCAGGCTCACTAGGAACTTATGCTTTCCAAACTCTATGACAAGATCCCGGCATCCAAGACTTACTATCATATCTCCACCCGGAGAACTAACTTTTATTGGACACCCAATGTTTTCAGATGCAAACCCATTTCTATCAACAAATGCTTTTGATATGAATGAATGGGATGCACCAGTGTCAAAGAGTACAAATGCTGGAATGGAATTGAGTCTGAACTTACCAGCAACAGCGTCAGGCTCCTCATAGACCTCCTCCACACTGATGTGGTTCACCTGTCCTTTCTGGAAAGGATTGGGCTTGACAGGTCCTTCAACTTTCTTTTCGGGGCACTCATTTGCATAGTGTCCCATCTTCTTGCATTTGAAGCACTCAACCTGACTGATGTCCCTTTTTGCAGGCTGACTTCCACTTCCACTACCATTCCCACTGTGGTGGCTCTTATGTTTACTCTTGTGGTTCTTGTACTTGTCATTGTCATGACTGCGGTGATGCTTGTTGTCATGACGGTTGTGGTTGTGGGGCTTGTTGAATTTCCCATGCTTATGGGATCCTGAGCTTCCACTGTCATCATAGTGAGATCGTTTGTGAGACGATCCCGAGCTGTGCTTGTCGGAGTGTTTCCTCTTCCTACTCTCGACTTGCTTCATTTTGTTCTCCAATATAGCAGCCTTGTCACAAAGCGACTGATAAGTGGGAACATATGCCACAGCCAGCTGCAGATTCAGCTCATCATTCAGGCCTTCCAGAAACTTTTCCTTTCTTTTGGCATCTGTGTCAACCTCATCCGGTGCATAACGCGCCAGATTGTTGAACTCTTCTATATATTCAGCCACGCTGCGGTGGCGCTGCTTCAGGTTGTGAAACTCCTTCTTTTTCAGGCTCATCATTCCTGATGAGATATGAGCAGTGCGAAAGCCATCTTCAAAGATAGCCCAAGTCACCTCATCTATAGGAGTGGTGATTTGGAAGTTGTCCCACCAAGTGGCGGCTGGCCCTTCCAACAGATGCGCTGCGAACCTGACCTTTTCAGCATCCGTGCAGCCCACGGTCACTAAGTCCTTGTTCACAGAACGTAGCCAATCATTGGCCACCATGGGATCAGTCGTCCTCGAGAACTTAGCTGGCCTCAAACGCAGAAATCTGGTGAGCATATCGAAACCCGGAGGGTTGTTGTTGTTGTTGTTGTTGTTATTGTTGTTGTTATTGGGGTTGTTGTTGTTGTTATTCTGGTTTTGGATGAATGTTGTCATCATCTGCATAAGCTATGTTTGCGCATTCATCATTTGCTGCATTTCCGGGGTGATGTTGTTTGGGTTGGGGTTTGCGCGACGGGGAGGCATCTGTGGTTTGTTCAAGTAGAGATAAGAATGAGATACCCATAGATGTTTTATGCACATTACATCACATAAGCAAACACATAGCATGCAACACAAAGATAAAGGTTCAACAACAAGATAGCAAGTTCTCAAAGTAAAACACACAAGTGGCAAGCCATCCACAAGTCGGATGGTCCAATAACAAGTTCACAAATAATAAGTACGATAATAAAAGATAACCGAGTAGTCAAGTCTACTCATCAGCGTCAATCTCCTCCTCGACAAAGGTAAGACCTGTGTTCTCCATCGTAGTCTTGTTCTCCTCAATAGTAGTGGTCAAGGACTCGATCTTGGTCTTGAGAGCCCTCTTCTGGGAGCGAAGCCTCTCGATCACCATCTGCTGCTGCTCTAGCTCGAAATCCTTGGACTTCAGTTCTTCGGTCATGTCCTGGATCTTCTTGTTCCTATCCTGGACACGTTTCTCCTGACTCTTGAACTTACGATCCTGGGTCTCGAACTTCGCCTCCATTTCCTTGACTATCTCGTCCTGCTGTGCGAAAAGCTTGTCCTTCTCGCAAAGCTGCACCTGGAGCTCATCATTACTGAGCATGACATTGGTCCTGTCCGTGTCCACGTGCCTAATAAGAGACTCTAAGTCCTGGAGATAGAGACGTATCGGCTCTGCTGCGTCCCTCGAGTCGTCCTCGAAGTCGATGGACTCTCCGTCATCATCACGTCTTCCGAAGACGTGGAAGTGGGTGCCTCTAACCTGTCGGGAGTGACGGCCTAGCAGACGTCCTATCAGGTCCTGCATGACTACCTCCATGCCTCTCTCCCTGTCATCGTGCATAAGCTTGAAGATGATGGCCTCCGTAGTAGGCTCTGTCTGGCGTCCGGGCTGGTTCACCTTCAAGCCCCAGAGGTCCTTCCTCTCGAACTTGGTGAGTGGATGCACCATGATGGTGGGAAGAGGGAGATTGAGCAAAGTGGTAAGCTCAACGATACGAGGACCAAAACGGGTAACCTAGAACTCCTCAACAGTGCTGATGGTAATAGGCATCTATTTATAAGATAGAAAAGTTAGAACAACACAATTTAAGATAAAATAAGACAAACATTTCATACATATCCTTGGAACACAAAATCACACAAGTCATGCATACATGAATCCATTACATCAATCAAGGCCCAAACTTATTTAAGGTATCATTTTGGAAAATAAGGTGATAGGTGGTGGTCCAACTAACGAAGTGCGTTCACAATCCTATCTCACTGGATCTGTTGGCTAACACAATGTTCCTAGAGGCAATCCACCTATCTTGTTCACATGATTCCATCACTAAGTCTATAATATCTCCCCTTAAGGTTTGGTTGGTGGCTTCCAACTCTTGGGTAAGTTCCTTCTCTTTCTCTAAGTCTTTTTGGAGGTTGAGCATTCTGCACTTGACTCTAGCACTAAGTTCTTTGATAGTCCTCCAAGCTGCTTCTCTTGCTGACTCGAAGAATGTGGTGTGCATCACAGTGTTGGTGTACATGAAGAATCCTCTTTCTTTGTGGTTGTCTTCCTTGTTTTTGTACAAGTGAAGTTGCACCCACCAGTACTCCACTCCTTCATCCATTACGGGAAAGCCTTTGTACACAGCTGCACCATGTGCTTCCATTGCCACCATGAGGTCCTTGAGAATTTTGGGAAACTCAGTTTCACACTCCAAGGTCATGGTCATGAGTGGTCCTTTCTTCACGGCTTCGTTGATGGAGTTCATCTACAAATAGAGAGGAGAATGAGAAGATTAGAAAAGTTTACGAGAAGAATAGACAAGTGTAGAAGTAGTTGAATATTTTTCCTTAGTGGTTTCCAATCCTAGGGTCATAATCCTACAGGCAACACAGTGCTCTGATACCATCTGTAAGATCCCTCCTTTGTAAAGGAAAAGGATCCCTGTGATTGCAATGCTAGTCCCTGGATCAATGCTAGCATCCACAGTTTAAGATGAAGGACACAGAAACAAGGTCGTTTATTAAATTCATTCCAGAGATAAAACATAGTCTTTTACAACTCAAGGCCATAGGCCTAATACAAGAGTTTTTGGAATAAGTAAATAAACATAAGTCTTCATCTTCATGTGCCACAGGCAAGCATGTTGAGTGTAGACTCATGACTCCTACTCATCATCGGAGTAACCTGTTCTGTAAGATCCCTCCTTTGTAAAGGAAAGGATCCCTGTGATTGCAATGCTAGTCCCTGGATCAATGCTAGCATCCACAGTTTAAGATGAAGTACACAGATACAAGGTCGTTTATTACATTCATTCCAGAGATAAAACATAGTCTTTTACAACTCAGGGCCATAGGCCTAATACAAGAGTTTTTGGAATAAGAAAATAAACATAAGTCTTCATCTTCATGTGCCACAGGCAAGCATGTTGAGTGTAGACTCATGACTCCTACTCATCATCGGAGTAACCTGCAACATCACAAGTTACAGCCACAGAGGGTCAATACTTTGGAATAGTATTGGCAAGTGATACCTTGGTAAATTTTAAGTGGACTATATTATTATATGCATTTTGGCTAAGTGTAGCTTGGCTTGCTTTGCTCAAAATAGGTTTTTCCTATTAGTTGAAATCACTAAGTTTTTCTTTGTCAAAAGCTTCCCAAGAAACCACCAATAGACATTGGGGTCCTTCACCCTTGTTCACCCACAAGTTTTACTTAGAAGTTAGAGTGATGAGATTCTTGTAGCTTCCATGTCTTGATGCTCAATTTGTCCATTGCCATGGACTTGGCTAAGTACTTAGATTTTCCATCTGTAGAGGTTGTGCACTTTCCCCACCAGACTTGGTTTCCCAAGACAGGACCTTTCAGAAGCCTTTCCTTAGTCAAATGGACGCGCTCCAACCTATCATTCCCACTACCACCAACTGTCCAAGTGACTAAGTTCTAGCAACCTATATGATCATGGCAGAGCCCATATTGCCAAGTGGTTGCACTGTAAGCTTTCTCAACACTTGGCCTCCAAATCCCTTGGTGCCTGGGTGGCATACCACAAGTGAGATACACAAGCCATATCCATGGCCTTGTGTAACCACTCAACCAAAAACCACCAATTCAAGTCCCATTCCACCCAGGAGGTTCATTGACTTAGTTGTTTTATTAAGAAAAGCATAAGTCCAAAAGACTTAGAATTATTTTCATCATAGCATGTACATACTTTACCAACCCTTGTTTTCTACTAGCTAGGCTAAGCATGGCATAGTATATTAACTTAGGAAATTCCCTAGCAATTCTACATTTCTACAACTACATAGGATTTCCCAACATAGCATTTGGCAAAAGTAGCATGCAAGACTTAGCAAAAATAATTCTAATGCTTATTCAAAATAAAGGGAATGAAAATATCATGAAGTATCACTTGCCTTGGTAATGGGGAGAGTAGCACTCTTCACAATCACAGTCACTAGCAAAATCTACACAAAAATTTGTAGCACAAATTACACACAATTCATATACAAACAAAAATATGGATGCATGCATGCAAGAAATTACTAAGTGATGATTTTTGAAAACTCCACCAAGCAAGTGTATGATACAGAATCATAACTAAGTCAAAACGTTTGCTAACTAACTTATTTAGCCCTAAAACAATTTGCTAAACTAGTTCTATACTCAAGATGGTCCTACACAAGTTTCTGCATAAAAAGTCATTTTAACAGAAACTTTTTGTTAAACACATTGCAGATTCAGAAAGGGCTTGAATCACTGATTCCAACGGTATAAAATTTGCAAAAATCTAACGTGGGAATCACAAGTTATAGCCATTTGAAAATTGGATCTAAATCTGATTTGAATTCTAATTTTAAATCTAACCCTAGACACGCATCAAGTTTCTATTGGTGCGTACCGGTTCGCACCGGATCACCCTTCCGCGCCGTTGGATCTAACTATCGCTGCACGGCTTAGATCTATCCATACCCCTTCGTTAAGTGAACTATTTCTACGCGCTGGATCTGGATCTGGCGGTCCTGGATCAAACGACCAAACTCGAGCGGCGCTAGCGGCGGCGGCTGGCGGCGGCGCGTCGGTCAGTGGCGGTGCCGGCGTTCTAGGTCGCCCGGGGAAGGGAGGAGATGCTTACCAGAACCGCAGGAGGCTGCTGATGCTCAAGGTGGCGATGGTTCGTCGAGGGGCGCGCGGACACGGCGAGGATTCCTCGTCGGAGTAGAGGCAGACGTCGGGCACGGTCAGTCGTCGACGTTGGCGAGGTTCCTCGTCGCGCTAAGCCAAAATAGGGGTACTGTTAGATGCGCAAGACGGTGAGGATTCTAGGCGTATCAGTCAGAGGGCAAGGGGCGGTGGCTACTTACAGAGGGAGGTCGCCGGAGTTCGTGCAGAGAACGGTGGCGGCCGGTCGTCGACGTTGCTGGAGCTACGGATCATGCGAGGGCAAATGGGGAGTGTCAGTAGGTGCGCAAAGACTCGCTGAACTTCATAGCATGAACTAGAGGCAGAGGGGAACACGAGGCTCACCGGAATTCGTCGGCGCAGTCGTCGGAACAGCGGCGGCGTCGTGCGAGCTGTGGGCAGCCTGGTGGCGTGAAGGCAAAATTGTTTGGGGGGAAATGGTCGCGAGGATGTGGGGATTTTATAGCCAGAGGCTCGACAAGAAATGCTTGCTGTATCAATGCCAATTAACCTCGCGAAATCAGTGCAGCAACGGGCAGCGGCGGAGTTCGTGCGCGGAATCTGGGGAAGACGAAGCTGACGTGGAGAGGGCCCGCTCGTCAGCGAAGTAAGCAGAGAGGGAGTAGGGTCTGGATGTCAGCGGCTGAGTGGGTGTGCTCGCGCGTGCGGAAGGAAAAGAAATGGCCCGGGTGGGCTAGTTGGGCCTGTTCAGATGCTGGCTAGATTCCTGGCGCCTAGCCCTTTTCTTTTGTTTACTTCTTTTCTTTTTCTATTTCGATTTTCAGGAATGGTTTTGATATGAATTCAAACTCTTTTTGAATTCAAATATTTCTGGGGTTTTTGCAGGGTGCAGTAGTCTCCAATATAGGCATAAAAGCAAGTGGTTGCTTTGCAAAGGCTTGGTCAAGCTTGGAGATCAAAATAACAGAGACTTGGTACTTGGTTTACAAAATTTGAAAAATGGTTTTTTGAAACCATTTCCAATTTGTAAATCTTGGTTTAAATTCTACACTCAAACCTTTCCTCAAAGAAGGCAATAAACTTGGTTCATAAACAAACAAACTTTCAAATGGGGGTGGCCATTGATTTAAATCTGCTCACATAAAATCATAGCACTATGTGCTTCTGTTTCTCTGAAATGAGTTTGAAATTGATCTCAAATCTATATGCATGCATGAATGATATGCAAAACTTTGAAATCATGATTTTAGGGATGTTACACCAAAGCATATCTATAACAAAGAACAAGACCAAAGTAGAAACTGCTAAGACGCAAGCCTAGAGTCATTTTAGGTTCGGTTTTTCATAAGAATCAGAAATTCTAGACCAAGCTTCTTTGAAACTCTCCTCGCTCCCTTGTTTGAAAGTGAAGATCATTTCCTCAGGTGACATAGTGATTGGAGCAGAACTAGACATAAAAGCAACTTGAAGTAGGAACTATTTTTTTTGTGTTTTTTGATAAAAAGAAGCAAACTAAACAAAGCAAAAGAAGCAAAACAAAAACAAAGTAAAGAGATTGGTTGTGAGAGACTCCCCTTGCTGAAATCTTCTTTCTCCTCGGCAATGGCGCCAGAAAAGCTTGATGATGGCTCAGTTGATGTAGAGCCTCTTGGGAACCCCAAGAGCAAGGTATGATGAGAACAACAACAAGTTTTCCCTCAGTTATGGAACCAAGGTTATCGAACCAGTAGGAGAAAAAAACTAATTCCGGAGGTGTTGCTAGCAACGTGGAACCTGCACACAACATAACCAAAATACTTTGCCCCAACTTATCAGTGGTGTTGTCAAACTCACTGGTTTTGCTGTAAACAAAGGATTAAACGTATAGTGTGGAAGAAAGTAATTGCTTGTGGTAATTTCAAAAAGTAAACAGTAAATGAAATATTAGTGGGAAGGATGGACCAGGGTCCACAGTTCACTAGAGGTGTTTTCTCCATAAGAAAAATAACATGCTGGGTGAACAAATTACAGCGGGGCAATTGAAAAATAGAGAATGCATATACATGACATGATGATCCCTATGAGATTCACTTGGGCATTACAACATGATACATAGATCGTAATTCAACTGCATCTATGACTAATAATCCACCTCTGAGATATCATCCGAACAACCCTAGGGTATTAAGTTGCAAGCAACACATAATTGCATTAAGCAAAGTGTGTAATGTAAACAATACAATTTCCCTTGGACAAAGGATTATTGTTTTCTCCCTAGTAGCAACAACACATCTACAATCTTAGAAGTTTCTGTCACTCTCCCAGATTACTAGAGGCGTGAACCTACTATCGAGCACAAATACTCCCTCGTGGAGTCACAAGCAAATACTTGGCCAGAGTGACTACTAGAAACGAAGAGCATGCAAGATCACAAATAATATAGACATGATAGAACAATAATCAATCTAACATAATATTCAATATCCATCGGATCCCCCGCAAACACAACATGTAGCATTACAATAAGATGATCTTGATCATGATAGGCAGGTCACAAGATCTAAACATGGTGGTACAAATAGGAGAAACAACCATCTAGCTACTGCTATGGACCCATATTCCAAGGATGAACTACTCACACATCACTCTGGAGGCATTCATGGTGATGAAGAAGGCGTCCGGGATGATCTCCCCTCTCCGGCAGGGTGCCGGGAAGAGCTTCAGATCCCTCCCGATCTAAGGACGATGGTGGCGGCAGCTATAGACTTTTTCGTGTAATTCTGATCTGGTATTTAGGGTTTTCGTCTCGGGGGGTCTATATAGGCAAAGGGGCTAGGTCGATGGAGCACCAGAGGGCCCACACCCTAGGGCGGCGAGGCCCCCTAGCCGCGCCTGGCCCATGTGTGGCCGCCCTAGGGTGCGTCTCCCCCTCTCCTTCGGGCTCCATGTCGTGTCGGAAAAAATAGGAACTTCGGCTTTTGTTTTATCCAATTTCGAGAATATTTCATTACTAGTTTTTCTGAAACCAAAAACAGCAGAAAATAGGAAACTGGCTCTGTGTCACTTGTTAATATGTTAGTTCCAGAAAATTCATAAAAATGTCACAAAGTGTGGACAAAACATAATATAATTGGTGCAAAACAAGCATGAATCATCAAAAATTATCGATACGTTTGCAACGTATCAGTTCCCGATTAACTATTACACTTGGTCAAAAAAGTTACAAAATTATCAACACATATCGTCCATCCATCTGCTAGCCCGCCCCAATGAAGTAGGGTTTTCAAAGCTTCCGCTCGATCCCTGCCTCCAGGAGCTCGATTTCCGCCATCACCAACTAGTTCCTTGTCATTGTTGACAAGTTCCTCATAGTTGTCGACCAGACCTTAGATACAAGAGCTCGAGCGCCTTGAGGATCTCATCCGAGAGCTCGAGGCTGTCTTTAATAGGGTAGGTGGTTGAGGTGCAAGCGGATTCATACGTGTTTTAGGTGCTAACTTTTGTAGGTTTCAATGATTAATAATCGATCAATTAAATCAGTTAATCGTTTGAATTCTGATTAGTCGCTAATCATAAGCCAATCGAGCAGTTAACGATTACCTATTGGCCATGAGAAATAGGTATTGTCACTATTGTTGTGTGAAACTAACTCTAAACTTGTAGAAGCGAGTCTCTATTCTGCCTTCGAAGGGATATTTGAAGCCTGAAACAAAGAAAAAACAAGTTATAACAGCATTACCAGGCAAACACACCACCATGAATTAACAGTGGTGCCTCATACATCTCTTTCTTATTGAATACTTGGACCAGTTGAAGCCATGGACCAATGCGAGATGTGCTGCTCTATGAAATAACTGCTCTACTTGAAGATGGTTGAAACCAGGAAAAAACAAGTTACTTAAACAGCAGACATGGAAAACAAGCTACAAGTTTATTTCGAATGATTCTGAAAAGATTTCATGGGACGAAAATAATAATGCGAGCAACCAACCAAAGTATCTCATGCAGGCTGATCAAACTAGAATGTGCAAAATATGAATAAAACGAATATGAAAACTAAGCCATTATGTTTCTTAGACTATAAAGTTGATCAGGGCACGACATGACGCGTTGGGCTTGGTGTATCTTTGGTGATGAATAATAATTGTGGTATGCAAGATAGTCTGGCAAGCTCTTTTCAAGACCCAAAACCTCGCTCACCCGGGAGGGACCCTGTTAGGGCAAAGCGACGATTATGGATAGCCCTAGGTCGGCCTGACCGTCCCTAGAGACTCATGGATTCACAGCCTCCAATCTTGAAAAACGAGGAAAAATATACAAGTGAGAGGGATAAAAAGTAGATGAACACAAAAAAGTAGTAGATTGGTTTATTCGATTGGTGTTGGTTCAATCGGTTGTTACCTCTTACGTGTATAAGAAGCAGCTGGACTTTCCATGCAAGAAAGAGGACTGGAATCACTTACAAAACCCTAATTAGGACCCAACTCGGATGGACACACCCGAACTTTTCTTAATTGTTTGGTCAAAAACATGTCTATATCTCTTGAGCCCTTTTTGGCGCAGTAAACAACCTTAGATCAAAATCTCGTAAAATGTAAAGTCGTTCGTCTAAAAAAATAAACTTTCATGTTGGACACTTTTTCATCCGAATTGATATTGATACTCCTTTTGCTATGTTTCTAAATTCGGTTCAGATTCAGTCTGGACTGAGCCCGACTAGTACTTGTTGTACTAGTTAATTTCTGTTTTATTTTTTGCTTTGGCTACGAAATAACAGAACCATGTAGTACTTGTACTACATATTCTTTGTCACGTTTCTTGTTTTACCCCACAAGAATCACATAGGACCTCAGATTAAGATGATCTAGATATCAAAGTTGCTTCTCTCGACAAGGTGCACGACTTTCATTTTTTCGAAATGGGGGTATTGCCCCGGCCTCTACGTCCTAGGATGCATACAATCCAATTTATTACTTATTGTCGATAGTGTAAAAATTACATATCAAGGATCAGAGAGCGTTGATACAAACACCAACTATCTGAAAAAGACAAGAAACTGACTGAGAATAGTCTACAAAAGCTAAACATCTCTCAATCTACTAGTACGCTGTCATGAAACCATGTAATAGATATCCCTAGCAGCCATCACCAGACGGTTTTATCCAGAAACCATCAAATCCTGTTGATGTACCTACGAAAAATATTGAACTCGAGCCTTATTAAAAATAATAGCATTGCGACATTTCCATATTGACCAACATAAAAATGATACCCCTATAAGTATTCTAGCTTTATTAGCCATATCCATTTTAGTCAACCAATTTTCAAACATATTAGTGATATTGGCCGGAGGTGGTAGATTATAAGTAAAGAACACAATGCACCAAATAATCTTAGCAATGGGCATGATAGAAAAACATGCTCAATAGTTTCTTCTCCATCACAAAAACAACACTTCTTGCAACCTTTCCAATTTCTTCTCAAAAGATTATCTTTAGTTAATAAAACTTTGTTATTTAAAAACCATATAAAAATCTTAATCTTTAGTGGTACTTTAAGCTTTCAAAGATATTTTGTGAGGAGTCTTTGATGATCATTCATGAGATCTTCCTACAATAGATTTAACCGTGAAGACCCCATCTACAGTTAACTTCCATCTAAAAGTATCAGGTTAATCAGTCAAGTTAACACAACTTTCATATGAGAACTTTTTCATTCAAGATCATGTTACAGACATCTTAGTGGAAGCTTCATATATTGATTTTTGAATCCCCTCCAAACGCTAGCATAATCGTCTATAAAGCCCGACCATGAGAGGATATGACATGGTGGGATTGGTGTATCTTTAGTGATGAATAATAAGCACTATACATAAGACAGTTCGGCAGGCGCTTTTGAAGACCCAAAACCCCACTTGTCTGGGTGGAACCTTGTTTGAGTGAAACGGCGGCTATGGGATGCCCTAGGTTGGCCTGGCCATCCTAGAGCTTTGTGAATTCGCAGCCTCTAATCTTGAAGAACGATAAAGAACAAAAAACAAGATACACGAGAGAGAGAGAGAGAGAGAGAGAGAGAGAGAGATAAAAAGTAGATAAACATGAATAAATATTAGATTGATTTGTTCGATTGGTGTTGGTTCAATCAGCTGGCACCCCTTGCGTGTTTATGGAGTAGATAAAATTTCCATGCAATAAAAGCAGGGTTGGAATCACGTCGGTCAAAAGTTTGTTTGTACTTTTCGGACTCTTTTTAGCGTGTTCACCCTACGCCAGACACTGAACAATCTTAGATCAAAATCTCGTAAAAGTAAAGTTGTTCGTATCAAAAGACGAAAAACTTTCATGTTGGATAATATTCCATCCGATTTTATCTTGATGCTCTTTATTGATATGTTTCTAAATTCAGTTCAGATTTGTCTAGACAAAGCCCGACTAGTACTTGTACTAGCTAGAACCCGGATATTTGTACTACCTAGTCTCTGTCCTGTTTCTTATTTTACCTAAAAAAATTATGGCCTCAGATTAAGATGATCTAAATATCAAAGTTGTTTCTCTCAACGAGACACGTGACTTTCGTGTTAAACTTTTTCTTTGAAATCATCTTACATGCGTCTTAGTGGAAGCCTTCATATATCGATTTCTGAATCTCCTCCAAGCGGTAGCACAATCGGCTATAAAGCCTGATCGTCGCATGGCATGATGGGGTATCTTCGGTGATGAAAAATAACCGCTCAATGACCTCACATTGCCGGATTTTATTCTTGATTAGCTATCGGCTCAAAAGGAGTGCCAACAAGTGTAACCGAGGGAGAGTTCCTCCCCATGAAATTAAAAAAAAACGGCAAAACAAGAAAAACGACGGCTAAAGAAAAATGAACCATATCGGTCCGGCCCATCATTGTGGCACTTCAGCTGCGATGCCTCTATTGGCCTCCATGGGCGACAAATAAGGTTTCCCAGCGGACCGATGCCACTTTAAAGGAGCATCCTTCGTGGCAGGCCGTACTGTCCGTCTCTCCTACTGGAAACGGGAGAACCAGGCTTTGCCATCTAAACCAAGGCCCAATACTGCGGTATTCAAAAGTGAGAAGCTGGAGTAATCGCAGAGAAAAAATGCTAAAGAGAGGCTTCAGAGTTCAGGGAGTGACCACATGTCATAGCGGTATTCAAACGACACAAGTGGGTGTCATGGTAGGCAAATTGGACTGCTGGCCAACAGTAGGTCGCCAGAATTTTAAATATGCTCTTCCAATATTAATTAGTATAACTTAATCGATATTTTTCCTAATATTTATAAGTTGGCTGATGTATACATATTGTTAGGTCTAGTTCAATGTTTCGTGATCATATCGGTTTAGACATATTTTTCTCAAATAGAACTTGTATTACATAGAAAACATTAGGAATTACAATATCTTGGCAGGTGTCTACTAAACCCTTCGGACCAGAGGTTAGCCACACTGTTGTACGGCCATTTATCCTAGCAAAGTTTTCCATAGAATGGCTATTAATATTCCGAGGTCTGTTGACATGAGTAGTTTAGGTGTGACGATCCTTTAGCAAGGAGCGATCCCATGTCTTGATTCTATATCAATTTGACTATCTCCAACAATCCATCTAAAGGATTAGGAGTTGAATGCATCAATTCAAATCCAACGCCAATCCCTCCTTTGCCGCATATAGTTTAGCTTCAAGAGCATCTCTACTGTTGAATAGTTGGAGACAAGAAGACAAAACGATCTCCCCAATATGATCACGAACAATGTACACACTCCTGTGTCTCCAGCAGCTCCAAAGGAGCCATCAGTATTGATTTTATACCATTCAATTGGTGGTGCAGTTCCATGCAAAATCGGATCAGATCCATGTTCCTTGGCTTTATGAATGTGCACATCTTCAATGTTCAGGACAAATTTCTCTTTCACTATATCTTCCCCTGAATGATATTAAATCTATAGCAATGATTCCATGTAGCACATAAAAAATTGCCGAGATGCTTCCACTGGAGGGGGCCGTTTGTCATGCACAATTTCATTGCGATTATCGGTTTGGACATTGATGCGCCATCCGAAAATCTCCATCAAAGATGATTGTTCTGATCACTGTGCCCGTTTGTACAGATCAGTGGCTAACCTGAAGCTTGGAGGATCAGCGCGGGCTACAATTACAAGTGAATGCTTACTGGGAGTTTATCAGGGAGTTTAGGAAGGATGCAAGTTTAGGAAGTTCAGACTTCCGAGTAAAGCAAGAAATTAATTTAGGTGATCAAATGATGCTTAGGGAGCATCTCTACAGTAAAGCAAGAAATTAATTTAGGTCATCCCCATGGCCAGAAAAATTACAAGTGGGTGCTTACAAAGGTTTCTCTACCGCAACCGAGTTACTTCGCGACGTCAGGTTCACGTCGTCTGCTTCTGTTATCTGAGAGCTAATCAGACCTCTGGTGCGGAGGGATGCAAGTTTAGGAAGTTCAGAGTAAAGCAAGAAATTAATTTAGGTGATCAAATGATCACAGTCGACGTCCCAGCCTGTAATTTTTCTCGGGATACAATTAAGTCAGCCAATGTCAAGTGAGAGTTACAGCATGATTTCCTCAGGATAATATTCAGTCAGCGATATTCGTATGACATATCAGAATCGACATGTACTGCTTTTCTCAAAGTTTCTACGCCTTGGATCACTAGTAGAAGTAGATTGGGTACTAGAGTTAGCAACTCTCAACGTCTCGCAATTGACAGTTTTTGACACACGAACGGGAACTACACTGACAAATTAAGTAACTACTACTAAAGTACAGAATATTTACATCTCCCTGAATATTTTCAACGACGATCTAAATCTGTCTCGATCCGAAGTTCACGCCAGCGCGTACGCAGGCTCTACTAGGAACGAGTCAATGAAGTCGTACTCCGTCCGGCTAAAGCCGCCGCTGGCCGGCGTCATCCCTATGGCCTGGAACGCCCCTTCGGCCGGCGACGAAGGCACGGACAGAGGCGGCGGCGCCCACACCGACGCCGAGAGCAGCCGCCGGGACTTCCAGCCGAGCACGATCTTGTTCGGTTTCGTCTCCTCCACCGTGTACCCGTCGTTGAACAGGCCGAGGAGCAGCCTCGCCTGGCTGTGGTTGAAGCAGCTCAGCGGCACGGCCTTGAACCCGCTCCCGCGCATCCACTCTCCCCACCCGCGCCTGCCCTCGCCGTCGGTGCCGTCCGTCCCGCGGTACGCGCGGCTCACTGCGCCGGCGATGTTTGGGGCGAGGATGACCCGCTCCACCAGGCCGCGCACCCGGCTCTGCGTCGGGAACCCGGCCTCCAACGAGTCCCACACCGCCGAGTACCGGTGCAGCTCCTCCATGAACCGGCCCACGAAGCCTCCCGCCGCTTCCTCCTCGTTCTCCTTCTCCGCTTCCCCTTCCTCCTCCACCACCGTCACCACCTTGGCCCCGAGCGCGGCCATGCCGGTCAAGAACGACGCCACCGAGCCGGGCGGCCGTCTGATGGTGGTCGTCGCCGCGGCCTGGTGGAGTATGCAGTTGGCGACCAGCGTCTCCCCCTTGACCATCCGGACCGTCGCCGGCCTGAACATCTCGTCCGAATCCAGGCGGCAATGTCCGAACGAGAAGGGCTGCCCGATGGACCCCGCGAAGGCCGCAAGGCGCCGTCCGGCCTCCTGGACCGCCCGCGCGCCGCCGCCGCCGCCTCGCGTGACCGCGGTGATGCGCAGGTGGGGAGGCGACACGCCGTCGGGGCGCGACGTCATGGCCTGCATCAGGGACGCCCACTGGATGCCCTCGGCGAGATCGTAGTCGACGATGTGGACCCGCCTGTCGCCGGCCACCTCCTCGAGGATCGCCTGGTTGGCGGTGAAGTGACCGAACTTCATGTAGGGCGACATGTCCTGGAGCATCTGGAATGCCGTCAGCACGTCGGCGGTGCTGTGGGAGTGAGACGCGGCCATGGCAGACTGCCTTCCCGCGACGGCGTGGGAGCCGTCGAGGAGGCCCTGGAGCGCGTCGGTGAAGTGCGTGGCGAGGCGCTCCATGTTGGAGGCGCCGGCGTTGGCGCTGGTGGTGGAGACCATGTCCTTGAGCCGAACCAATATCACCCGTGCCAGCTCCCGGCTCTTGTGCGGGCCGGAGAGCGCCTCGGCGGCCGCCATGAGCAGGTGGAGCAGCCGGAGGCCCTTCTCGGGGCTGCGCTCTACCTGCTGCAGCTGCATGTCGTCGAGCTGCACGGGCGTGCCCGGGTTCGTGGTGGTGGTGCTGCTCGGGTTGGAGCAGCAGGGCCCGTCCGGGAACAGCAAGGCCGGGCGGTGATCGTCGGCGATGAAGGCGTCGTCGCAGAGCATGGACTCGATGAGGCCGTGAAGGTCCTGGCCGCCGACGTCGTCGGAGCAGAACTGGCTCCAGTCGGCGACCACTGGAGACAGCGCATTCCAGGCGTAGAGCCCCATGCCGTCGTCGAGGGAGGAGGAGGACGGGGAGGTGGTGATGGAGCTGCAGCCGGAGATCTCGAGCTCCCCGACCACGTCCTCCATGGTCACGTCCATGGCGTCGTGTTCCTCTGTGTTTGCCACGCTGTGATGCGTGGTTTGGTGTTGGGGATTCCGGAATGTTTTTGGCGCGTGGGAACAGGAACAGGGGATGAAGCGCTGGTAGGCAGGGAGCACGGATTTCACAAGTACTCTACAGGAGTACACGGCGGATCGCTTATTTATAGCCACGGGGAAGGGCTGTGCTGCCAGTGTGAGCGAGCACGGTGACTAGGTCGGACCGGCACTACTGGCAGGTGCGCTGAAAATGGGAACCAGCAGCGATGGTGCACCGGTTCTGCCACTCTCTGACACCCGCAGGGCGTTTGGCCCCTAAGGGCATGGCCAACGCGCCACGGTGGACCACTGCCTCAAGCGTCCACGTAGGACTTTAGCTGCCAACTCGACCAAACTTACTGATAGCAGAGAAAAGCGGTCTCTTGCAGATGATCTCGCTTCTCCACTGACAAAAGCGACGAGGCAACCGCTAGCCATCGCTGTGTGGGAATCAATCGCCCCAGGGAGTCAGAGAAAAAAGTATGAGGATGACCTCATATAGAGTAGCTTTCATTGGGACATATATTTCACACATATAGCCTGTCTACGTGGATAGCTGGGAACCACACCATACCACTACTGTCCCCATAGCTGGTGCTCTAAGAACATACAATGCCCGTAAGGGCTTCTCCAACAAGGCGACCCAAACGGCTGACTGAAAGCGGTCCGTTTTTGTCTGTTCGGGTTGGGTCACGGTCGTTTTTGGGTCGTGGTCTGGCCTGTTCGGCCAACCGCGTCCAGTGGTCTGACACATCTCTCCGTATCTCTTCATTGTCACCGCTTGACATCCTCAGTGATATGACGTTAATAGCGACGCGACGTCGGCTATCAACACCGACGGCTTCCTGTGTGGCCGGCATTTCCCGCCATCGAAGCTTTCGGTTTCCCACAGGACGTGTGCCGGAGGAGTCGCTATCGGAGCTCGCCGGAGGCGGAGAGGGAGGACGTGGCCGGGAAGATCCAGCTCCCGACTAGCTGCTCCCAGTGTAGGAAGCGAGGGAGGGCGGCGAAGGCTTCTGCCGCTTCAGGTACTTTGAGGACGACGCATTTCTTCTCACGAGGAGGCGCTGCCCACGGGAGACATAGCACGGGAGGGGGGGAGGTGTTGCCGGGCCTCATCTTGTTGAGGTGGAGGGAAGGGCGGTGGCGGAGGGGAGCGACCAAAATTGTTAGCTACATAGGTGGCCGACGGCTGCTGCTTTGGCAAGGGATGGCGGCAGAGGAGGATAGGGTTTGCGGCGGAGGAGATACGGTTCTGATCGCCGGAGAGGTACATATATTGCTCGTGCGGGCCTTGTTACGGGTCACATTAACACATATACGGGTCGAACCACATATACGGACCCTGATCCGCGTGCGAAAACCGTATGTCGCCGGAGTTTTTCTTGTTTTGCCCCCTTTTACGGGTAGTGCTACATCTCTAGCCAACCCCTCGAACCTTTTTTCCTGTTGGATGACATAAATCGGCCAATCGGCCCCGTCGCGCCCCGGGACACCGTTTTTCGCTAGATTTGGCCTAGTTTTCAGTTGGTGTACCCACGCAAACCTAGGCGCCAGGGGAAGCCGGGGAAGCCAGCGGAAGCCACCACGCGACATGGCCCATGCATCATAGGGAGAAGCTATCTTCCCCACCTGCCCCACTTTGCCACCTACCCCACTCTGCCCACACGCGTGCGCACTGCGCCGCCCACCACCCACCGCGACCTGCCGCTGGCCCGCGCCGGTGCCTTGTCGGTCGCGCCCAATTGCCGTCGGAATGCTTTCTATCCTCTTGCTCTGGCATGGCACGACGAGGAGCGTGTGGAGGTCGGCCTTGGCCTTCTTGATCGCGACGTCAAACTGCTTCCCGTGGTGGCTCATCTCCATGATGCTCATGTCAGAGTCTCCGTAGTCGACGAGCTCCACCTGCGCCTTCTGGAGCACGGCAAGCAGGAGCATGGCCGGGCCTGCCGCGAAGTTGTAGACGCCGCGCTCGCTGGTGACGATGAAGGGGGTGGAGGCGTAGGGCACGGCGACAGCCGCGCAGGAGATCCTGGCGGCCCGGGTGGGCACACAGATGGAGGAGATGGCGGAAGGGATGGCCTTGGAGGCGGCTAGGCTAGGCAGGTGGAGCATGGAGTGGGGGCTGGCGGTAGCTGCTGCCATCGTGCAATCGTTCTCTCAGATTTGTTGGACACTCTGCAGCGCAGGATCTGGTGCAGCATCTCGGCGAAGGCGGCGACGTTGGTGGCGTTGTGCGCGAGCATGGCCGGGTGGTGGGCATGGATCCATACAGCAATGTGGTAGGTGTGCGTGCCTGGTGGAGCCGGACTGAGTCCCTAGGGCACAACGACTGGGAAAATTTCGTCCCGAGGAGCCAAAATTCCGCCGGCACCCTGCCAAGCGGCGGAAAAAACGTCTCCGGGTGGGCACAACGGTTGGAGATGCTATAAGAGCATCTCTAGCATACCCCTTATCCGGCTGCCCTTTATAACGCGTATAAGGGCCGAGAAAAGTGCGATTTTCGCCGCGGAAACAGCCAAGGCAGAACATACCCCTTATATGCGAACCTCAAAAAGCAATATTATTTTTTGCCGTCTACATATACGGTGTCTGTTTCGCCGAATCACGGGCCAAATCCTTAAAACCATATGTTTTCTCACATTTTTCACACATATCTCTCATTTGCACATACAATTAAGACATCATTATGTAGTAAAATCCGAAAATTTATTAATTGTATATTACAAAAACAATCGGAATAATATCGCATGAGCATGTTCTTCCCCAGTTTGCGGTTGAGAGGGATGCAAAGACGGCCTACTTTCGACCCTCGGTGATGCTACCTCCTGCCTTCTTCGTCCTCCTTGATGGCGAGGAGCACAACCAACTGTTGATGCCGGTGGTTGTAGAGCATGGTCTCTACATCCGAGTCGTCGGACGACGATGAGTCATCGAGTAAGAACTTCTCGCACGGACTCAAATCCATTTGAATATAGCAAAGGGAAATTGCTCACAAATCGCGCCGACAATCATACCATCCCGAAGGCAAAGGGAATAGGAATTTTAATGTGCGGAGGTCATCGGCAATGAACGAGCCTGTTCCGGGCCTGTGGAGTTCCGGGGGAAGACGGGGTCAAGCCCTGGTTGGGCCTTGTCAGCGGAAACTGTGAGTCACGGCTTCAGCAAACGGGCATGAGCTCCGCGTGGGATCCATGGAGACCGCGTGTCTGCCGCGAGATGGATCTCCATCACCAGGAGACCTGCGGACCTCAATTGACCTCGGTTGGTGACGAACTTCGGCGAGGGAGGAATTGGTCTACAATGGCTTCAATTGACAGCGGCGCGCAGCGGCGGCGACAGTTGGCGGCTGAAGGAGGGGAGCGAGCTCGGCGCGAGCTGAAATGTCTGTCGCGCCAAGACTTCTACCGATACGGGGCGGCTTTGGATCCTTGTATATATGGACCGAGGGGGTGTTTTTGATGCCCTCCTTAAAAATTTTTAAGGATCGGTGTCATTTGTGGAGTCTGTTTCTGGTCACTTTTTTAATCTGAAACCATGAAGTGGCGGTTATTTTTAAGGATCGTGACATATAAGGGGTCTGCTAGAGATGCTCTAAGTATTTGACAAGAAGGATGGATTTTGTTTTTCTTGTTAGACCAGGTGGTGGGCTTAAATATATGTTGTCCTTCCTTTGTCAAAAGAAAAAATACTATATATATCGCCATGAGATCAATGCTAAATGCACAAGAAACAGATCTTAAAGGATTTTGGGAGGCACGAAATAAAATCGTACGGGGAGATATGGCGAGAGAGCACAGAAACAAGGGAGCTTTTTCTTGTTTGAAAATATTAGTTTAGTGTGAATTGTGTACCCCTTAATAGAATATATGGCGTTGGTTCCATTAAGTTAGAAATGATGCAAATTTTGCACTTGTGCCGACCGAGAATAATACTGACATGGGATTGTGGGGACGCCTATTGCGCATTGCTCTCTATATTAGAAGAAGCACACCTGATTCTACAAAAACAAATAAAAACAGAAGCACCTGATTGTCGATGGCTAAACTAACAATTGGCCGATCTGTTCAAGCTCGTGGGATTGAAATCTTGTACAGTCTGCACACAATTCGATTCCAAGATATGGCCTTGCTGGCTATTGTTGGCATGCAATGATGTGATCTCTTCTCCCACCGCACACGTGTCTACCATATCTGTTTCGAACAAAGTTTGGTTCATGGGGAGACACCAAATTCCCTTAAAAGCCAAAAATAACACCCTTGACTTGGCGCACTCAGCCACGGTGTCCATCTTCAGTTTGGCGAGCACAAAAAAAAACTGGTTAGGTCAGGTGTGCCCGCTTCCATCCGCTCTCCTGTACCACAAGAGTATAAGGGTCTTTTTTGATCCAAAGATTTTGTATTGAAATTTTAGAGGATTCAAATTATTAGAAACTTTTTCTATGTCGGCTGTCTGATCTGTAGGATTGAATCTCATAAAAAATTTCTCCGAGGAAACCTGTGCACTAGATTTATAGGAAGTCTAACATCCACTTAAATCTTTTTTCGAATCTTTTGTTTTTCCTGTGGTGTAATCAAATAAACTTTGGTGCATATAAAGTCATGTAGGATTGGAGTGGGTACCACATTGCAATCCCGTGTTTTTACTATCCCTGCATTTTTAGAATATTGCTATCAAAGAGCCCCTTAGAAGCCATAGACTCCAAGCAAAAAAATATTAGTAAGACTGGCCTTCTAAATACTGCTCCACGTTTTCCTTTCTCCTTTTTTTGAAAGAAATCCGGTAGGGAAAGACTATATAGCAATTTGTTTTTGAAATAATAAGAATCCAAATCTGCATTCGAAAGAACCTGAATCTGGGTGGCTGGATTGTACATCCACTTTTCTAACAAAATGAGGTAGGCTCACTTCTTATTTCCCTTTCCCCTTCAATAAGGCACTTGATTAATCTTCATGATACCTTTTGCACCCAAGCAGATAAAAATGTCGCCGAAGAGAGACTTTCCAAGCTCTTACATTCGGAAGCGTCAGGTGAGCCACCCATTTGAGACTAGCTCTACTTTACATCACTTTCATATCACCCTAAGAGAAACATCTTGAGTATCCAATTGTATCTACAAATAAAAATGTCTTCCAATTATGTGGCCGACAAATCTTACCCTTTTTTAGGATACCAAGGTCATTTTCAATAGCTTGATCAATGGTAGCTTTGAAGAAGAGTGATCTATCCTTAGAAAAAAGTAAGCGGGGTGTTCCAAGGAGCATTATTAAAGCTTGAGTTCTTGAATCTGGTCTTCAATGAATTTTTCCTTTTTAATCATCTATGGCGCAACACTATTCGACGCCCTCGATTTGTACCTCCATAGGTTGATCCGACGGGACAAAAACCTTTCCGGGTACTTTCGCGATGCGCCATCTAAAAATAATGCATGACACATCCATACGTTCTTGTAGTGAATAAGGATAAACATCAGTCAGTCTGTTCAAGCTGCTATAGTCCGCCATCGTGCATGCATTGTTTATATGGGTTGCCTTAATTCTTTTTCGACTGTTTCTCAGTAATGTGGCAGTTTAGTGCATGATTCATTCTCTCTTGTCTTTACTGTTGTATGGAACCACTAATTTCTTTGGGATTTCTTTGTTATGGTTTTTGGTTGCATCTGGGAAATGATGAGTTGTAGGTTACTACTGAGCCAAAAAGATTCTCCCAAACAAAGTTGAGTAGTGAAGCTAAGTGGGCATTAATTTTATTCTAGTGGTGTCTCATTCGCTGGATTCGATTAGGCGGCCATGCTAACCTTTGTGGATGAAGTAATAATAACTCAATAAAAAAGAAAGGAATATCCGTTGTAATAATTTGGAGCGTTGTTTAGAATTCTTTATCATCGTAATCTGAGTTTATAGCATAAAACCACCACATTTGTGCAAAAATTTCGAAAACCACCAGTTTACGTTTGAATCGCATAAAACCACCACCCTACTGCTGATTTTTTGCAATGTGCGCTAACTGGCCGATTCAGGACGATTGACGCTGGATCTGACAGGCGGGACCCACTAGTCAGGCACGTCCGTTAACGACCGTTAACGGCAATAGTGGGCCCCACTCTTCTTTCCATAGAACTCAACCTGGACCCCGACCTGGGCAGTTTCAAGCCCGAATGAACCCGACCCTGCCCGCGTCGTTGAGCTCCACACCTGCCGCCGCCGCATCGCCATCGCCGCCGGCGGACCATCCGCGAACTCCGGCCATGCCCAGTTGGAATGATGGCGAGTCTTCGAGCACTTCTCCGCTAGGAGTAAGTTCCCCAATTCTAGGGTTAGGGTTAGGGTTTCCGAATTGGCTTCGATTTTTTTGGATTTGAACTCATTTCTTTGCAATTTCTGTTCGTTTAGCACTTCGTAGCTCTGGACTATGCACCAGACACCTGCTACGACCCCCAGTTTCATGGGATTGCAGTGGACTGCTCGGTGAAATGTCGTGAGCATGGATTGGTGCCACAGCAGTGTGTCGCCTTTGAAGGGATCAACACTGGAAGAAGGTTTTACATGTGTCAGATAGGGAATGTGAGTTGTACTGAATATGGATATTTCTTCTCTCATTTTTTCATATCTGAAAATTAGATAGGGTTAGCAGACCAGAAAAGTACATATAGATGCTTGATTTGTTAGCTGGATATGGATATGCTAGTATATAAAATCTGGATATATATTGCAGTAGCTTGGATATATATTAGCTTGCTTGGATATATATTTGGATATGCTAGTATATAAAATCTGGATATGCTAGTATATAAATTTAGCTTGCTTTTGTATTGTTTCTGTATATATTATCTTCTGGATATATATTATCTTTCTTGGATATATAGTTAGCTTGCTTCTGTATTGTTGGATATAGCAGTCCAATGTTATTAACTGATTGCAGTTACATTTTTTATAGGAAGTTATGAATTGTGGTTTTGTGTCATGGGTTGATGAAGAAGAGTGGCCAGACACAATGAAGAATTCTTTAGATAGGTTGTGGCACATGTACTTTGAAGCCAACAGGCTTAGGATTGAAGACAGGATTGACAATGCAAAACTGGTGCAACAGCTATCTGATGAGAAAACTAAGATAGAGAAGGAGCACCACACCCTGTTAGATGATGTGTGCAAGTTCATGGAACAAACAGAGAAGAAGGTGGTGAAGGAGAATTATAAAATAATTCAGTCTGGTGAGGAGGATGTTGTGCTTGTGGTGAAGGAAAGAGATGAGCTAAAGGTTGAACTAGAAGCTTTGAAAAAAGAAGTGATTATGCTAAAGCATGTGCAGAAATCTCAAGCAGACATTATGAAGGTGAGGCAAGGAAAATGGGATGAGGAAAAGGTGGCATTGAAGGCAGAGAAGAACAAGCTGGAGCATGTCATGTATGATCTGTTCAATTTCACTGATGGTTTGAAGAAGAAGGTGAAGAAGATAAAGGAACTGTGTGATGAGTGATATCTATTGTACCTGTGTTTAGCTGGAGCATGTAGTTTATCTATTTAGCTTCCTGGTTTGTGTAATGTTTGTTGACTTCTAAGTACATGTGTTTGAGTTCTGAGCAGTGTGTGAACTATGTGTGTTGAATTCTAAGTACCTGTGTTGAATGCTATGTTTCCACCAGATGTTATCTATATGCTATGTTTGAATTCTAAGTACCTGTGTTGAATTCTAAGTACATGTTATCTATATGTGTATCTTCTTACAAATATGGATCCACCAGATGTTATCTATAGATGCTATGGATCCACCAGATGCTATATGGATACACAAATATGTAAAGCACAAACAATGATGTATGGATCCACCGGATAGTTTTAAACAAACATAGTCATAGAACAACACAGTCTTACACAAATATGGATCCAGTAGATAGTTTTACACCAACCAGAACAACATAGTCTTACACCAACCAGAACAACATAGTATTACACACATTGCTGAAACATGCATAGTTTCAAAGGCACAAACAGCATATGCCATCACTTCTTTGAGATTCTAGAGCCTTTGTAGCTGCTGTGCTTCCCTGCATTGAGGTATCCTTGCATCCTATGGGTTAGTTTGGGCTCTCTTCCACTAGTCCTTGGTGCAAAGAAAGGCCTTCCAGCTGGAGAAGCCCTTGATGCTGTAGAAGATGATGGTCCTGGAGCCCTTGGTGCTGTAGAAGATGATGGTGCTGGAGCCCTTGGTGCTGGAGAAGCCCTTGGTGCTGTAGAAGATGATGGTCCTGGAGTGATGGTTTCCCTGTTTGACTGCAGAAAATATTTTAGTGTACAAGAAATATAGGAAGTATACAAGATGTACAAACATAAGACCATATGAAGAATACTTACTTGGTGTTTATTTTTTCTAAGTTGCAATTCTGGCTTTAACTGCATAGGACATGAAGGAAACCTATGGCCAACTAATTTGCAGTTGCTACATGTGATACTCCCCATCCTTGAGCTATCCCTAGGTGCAGGCACCTCATGGACACCTTTCCTTCTAACTGTTTGCTTCCTTCCTGGCTTCTCCCTAAACACAGGTGGATCAATGTCCCTAGTATCTGTCTTAGGCCACTCATCAGGTCCAGGGACAGGGTATATTACATGCTTGAATGCTTCTCTGTACATGTCCTTTTTGAAGAAGTCATGTACATAATCTTCTGGGTGTTGCTTGATTTTGGAGATAACAGAGATTGCATGGTTGCATGGGATGCCAGTGAGATCCCATGCTTTGCATCCACAAGTCCTGGCTCTCAAATCAACTGCATATACATCTGTCCCCTTTGTGCTAACTTGCCACAGACCTATGTCAGCATTTTTTGCTTTGCATTCCCTAGAATGTTTCTTTGCCTCCTCTAACTTCTCAGCATAGAAAGGAGTAATTTCCCACCTGGTTGTTTCTGTTTTCTGCCTAATCTTACTATAATTAACCATGAGCTTGTCTTTGATTCCATCAAGCATTGTCCTTATAGGCTTACCCCTCACATCCAGTATCATTTTGTTAAACACTTCAGAAAGATTGTTTACAACCAGATCAGTCTTGCAATTTGTGTCAAATGCATGTCTGCACCATGCTTCCACAGGGATTTGCATCATCCAGTTGTGAGCTTCCTCACAATCTCTTCTTAGCAGCTCCATTGCTTTCTGAAACCCTGATTTGGTATATGAGTAACTAGCATCAAATATATGTTTTTTCAATTCTTCCCCTTTAAACCCAGCTGACTGAAAGTTGGCATAGATATGCCTCAAACAGAACCTTTGTGGGGAATTTGGGAATGTTTTACCAATTGCTTTAAGCAGACCCTAACAAGCAGAGATATGTGTAAGGAACATGTACTGAAGAAAATACAGAAAATGCAGAGATATACTGAAGAAAAATACAGAAAATGCCCTTACCTTCTGCCTATCAGAGATGAAAGTGAAATTGCCAAACTTCCCTGCCTCTCCTATGCAATATTTCAGCTGGGTGAGAAACCACATCCAGCTAGCAGTGTCCTCTTTGTCAACAACACCATATGCAATTGGGAAAATGTTATTATTTCCATCTCTCCTAGTGGCAGCAAGGATTTGTTGGCCAGTGGTTAATTTCACAAAACAACCATCCAAACCTAATTCAAATGACAAGCAAATAATTATTCACACTTTGTAGCTGCATTGCAAACATAATTAAAAAAGATGCAATAGTAATTCTACCTATAAAAGGCCTGCATCCATTTAAGAACCCTTCCTTTGAAGCATTCAAACATATGAAAAGACCATGAAATCTTGGATTGGGACTAGGGTGCTCCACCAGTTCCTTGGTGGTGACAACACATCTACTGCCTGGATTAGTGTCTAAGATTGCTTGTAGATAGTCCCTCAACCTTGTGTACTGCTTCTTTTGATCACCCATGACAGATCTGAATGCTTTAATCCTTGCCCTATAGGCCTTGCTCCTTGGCACCTCAACTCCAAACTTTTGCTTTGCATTGTCAATCAGTGTGTCAACACAAGTGTTAGGATTAGTTCTCACTGCTTGCTCAGAGTGCAAAGCCAACCAATCAATTGTTACCCTAGTATTCTCTCCATGTGGAATACATGTGTGCACACTATTTAACTTTCTAATACAAAAAGTTTTCTCATGGCCAATTGTAGAAGCTGAAATGAAGAAGGGACAACCCTTGTATTCAGTAGCACAGTCAATAGAACATTTCCCCTTGTATTCAGCCGCTCTCTCACTGCACCATGCAATGATTCTATCTGGATTGTTTCTGTGATATGCAAAGTTTCTTAGTTGAGCTACATGGAAATTCCTAAGAGCAATTCTAAACTGATAGACATCCCTGAAGCAAACTGCTCATGTGCATCTGCCCTCATCTCATCATACCAAATCCTCTTCTTAAGCTTCTTCAGCCTCCTCTTGTTCCCACTTGGCAAAGAAAATTTCTCTACAAATCCATCATCATCACTGTCAGCTAATTCATCAGGACTGAACTCCTCATCACCTGATGGCACAAAGAAATCTGCCTCTACTGGGTCTGGTTCATAATGTGATCTGCCAGTAGGGCCTGCTCTCTTTGGCACTACCTTTTCTGGCAAAAAATCAACTTCATGGGCTTCATCTTCTTCTGATTCTTCATCTTCTTCTTATTCATATATCTCTTCTACATCTGTTTCCCCTTCAATGTGATCTGGGTCTTCTCTCTTCCTCTTCTGCTGTCTAAGTAGGTCCTTAATCAGCACATTTTCAGGATCTTCTTCTGTCCTTTGCCTCCTCAATTTCTTCATCAAATCAAGGTCCTCTGCAACTGCTATGTTATCATCAAGCACATCTACCTGAACAGACTCATATGGCATTGGATTCTTTCCCTTGTCCATATTACAGCTCTGTTGAGTGCCAACAAAGAGTGCATCTGAAATGTCAACAGCAACAGGGTAGAACAGATCTTCATCATCATATAGCACTGGATTCTTTCCCTTGTCCATATTAAAACTCTGTTGAGGGCCAACAAAGAGTGCATCTGAAGTGTCAACAGCAACAGGGTAGAACACTTCTTCTTCATCATCACTAATGTGTGTCACTCCATCCTTGTCAACAGAGAGAAAGGCTTCATCATTTACTGCCAGATCAGCTTCCAAATGATTCTGGTTCAGTCCAGCAGGAATATCAGAGTTGTGCTTGATGACTGTCAAGTTCAACACTTTGCAACTGTCATACATTTCTATCATCTGATCAATCTTTGACATGCTGTCCAATGCTTCCATTCCCTCTCTTCCTTTTCCTTTCTCTCTAACATAGTAGATTGTATCTTTGTAATCATACCCATGTCCTTCAATCAGTGCTCTCAGATTCATTACAGTGATATCAGATAAGCTCAAGGTCCTCTCTAAATTATCTTCACCAGGGATATTAAACCTGATGTCCCAGATGTCATCGTCCAAACTAAATAAAGACAATTACAGAAATACATTCAGTTACCAAAGACAATATGGGATATGAGAAATTAAAGAAACAGGGGATAATGTAATCACTACAATAGTGATTTCCAATGATTAAGATGTGCTAACAATACTAATTTCATAGCCCTAAAATCTAGTCAACCCTTTTCTATGCATAGCAGTGATCTAGAAATAACAGGGGAGAGGAAGAAGAAGAGAGAGGAAAGGAAACTCACTCAACGCCTCCAAAGGAAGATCCCCACCGGTGGCTGCTCTTCGCCGGTGATGCTAGGACCGCACGCGCTAGAGCCGCCGCCGCACCATGTGCCGGCGACCGCGTGCCGTCTCCTGATTCGTACCCGCCGCTCCTCCAATCCATGTCCTCGACGGACGAATCGAATTCTCCACCGCCGAGAGGGTCGCCGCCCACGATAGGGACGCCGCCGAGAGGGTCGTCGCCGACGAGAGGGTCGCCGCCGCTGGGAGTACTCGCCGCCATCGGGGGTGGGGGGTCAGGACGAGGGGAAGCACGAGGCCGTAACTGAAACCTACCCCTACACAGACAAGCCGTTAACGGTCGTTAACGGACGTGCCTGACTAGTGGGTCCCGCCTGTCAGATCCAGCGTCAATCGCCCTGAATCGGCCAGTTAGCGCACATTGCAAAAAAATCAGCAGTAGGGTGGTGGTTTTATGCGATTCAAACGTAAACTGGTGGTTTTTCGAAATTTTTGCACAAATGTGGTGGTTTTATGCTATAAACTCTCGTAATCTCCTCATCCCTCACGGCAACCCTTTACAGATCTCAAGAGCGAAAACACACGACACTCCGTCCCGAATTAGATGTCACAATATTATCTAAATATGTATGTATCTAGATAAGTTTTAATGTATAGATGTAGATCTAGAAAACCTGTGACACTTATTCGACGGAGGGAGCATTTTTTGGGTTAAGTTCAAATAATCCAGCACGTCTTTAACAATCATGGACCACTGCTAACCTGAGCAAATACTCCCTCCGTCAATAAATATAAGACGTTTTAGATAAATTCGTTTCATAAAGGTAAAACATTTTATATTTATAAACCGAGGGAGTATTTCTTTTGTGGGAGGGAGTAATTGACTGATTGCTATTAGCAACACGCCAAAACCCTCGGAGCAAATCTACCTAGAACATAACGCCTAAAAGTAAAAATATCACGAACAGTTTCACTTGCCATCCACCATGGCACCTTGGAATCTTGTAGTGTCAAATCAATCCACTGGTCAACTTAATAATTAAATTTCGCCAATCATCGGAAAGAGCCAGTAACGGCCGGCAGTCCTAGTTAACTAGTACTACTCTTCTACAAAGAGGCTTTGGCCGGCGTAGTACGGAGCATCTACAAACCAAAACCTCTGCTTGTTTCTTTAAACCAAAACCTTGGTAATTACCTTGTCAAACTCCCGCCCTGATCGACATGTGGCTCCATGCACGGCTCTGCAGAGCTCCATTGGCCTCGTTCAAACTTCGAACTGTACGTATACCCCGCCATTAGTTAAACGGCAACGCTCCGGCCGGAGCCGTCGCTCTCGGCTCTCCGTGCTCCGGACGAGCGGGTCACAGGGCGATCGGGACATCTTCGTTTCTAATGACGGAAATGAAGAAGTACGCATAGAGAAAAACAAATGATTTGATAAAATACAAGTGTAATAGGGATGATTGTAATGTATATATAAAGATGCAATAACTCATGTAAGTAGAACAAAGAAAGACATTATAAAAGGTGTCTCCATCGTGCGCAAATAATAAGTGAAAAAGGCTAACGATTTCTATTCACATGAGCTCGTTGTATTCTAGGGTGGTTTCTTCTTGCGAGGGCTTCTCTCGCGGCAATCAAAGGACATGATCATGTATATACTACAATGAGATATGCATCCATAGGTTAGACGGCCCTCTGTACAAGCGTATCAAAACTATTATGCTCTATAAAAGTAAGGCGAAGAATTCCCTTAAGGTCTTGTGTGCGTTTGTCTCGCTTAGACTTGTATGTGATTTATGTATCAGTTTTATAGGTCGGTGTCCTTCCACGTTGAAGTTTGTTTTTTTAATGAGCGACTTCTACTTTTTACACTCTTTTTGTACATCTGTCACGAGTTTTACTACATTTAAGATTTTTGACCACATTTTACCCCCTGGTTACATTTTTCCGTATTTAATAATTGATTTTGAAATGTTGGGTCCACATATCAAGTCCATATGGCTGGTGAGTTAGATCTAAATGAAGTGTGAATAACCCTAGATGTGTCTACATGATCCCTAACCCGACCCTTAGT
Organism: Avena sativa; assembly: GCA_916181665.1. Lineage (NCBI taxonomy): Eukaryota > Viridiplantae > Streptophyta > Magnoliopsida > Poales > Poaceae > Avena > Avena sativa. The sequence goes on from OV702293.1 coordinate 424,721,143, forward strand.
GATGGAGCCAGACCCAAGGCTACCTAGGCTCTAGGCTCTAGCCCTTGTCCGAGACCAAAAGCTAGCCTAGGTAAAACCTTTTAATTGACAAAGAAAACAAAGGTATATTGTTATCAGCCCAATAATAGCCTAGTTAGCACATGCCCTCTTATTGGGCGGGCTCCGCCTCTAGCTTACCCATTCATCTCCCCTTTATGGCTCACATGGCGGCTAGAGCCAGATATTTGGGCAAGAGGGTCGCATCGAGATTGATGTCCCGTGGAAATTTTCCTTTCGGTGCCGTTTGATTCACAAGATTGCATTCTATAGGATTAGTTTCCATAGGAACTGTGTAGTTCATTTTTGTGAGAAAAATTGCATGAGGTCAGAGTCATAAAAATCTTTTGCTGCAATCAAACAGCCATGCGTGAAATTTCCTGTGTCCAAAGGATTCAATTGGGCAGGACATTTCAATCCTTTGTATTTCCTATTTCTTTGAATTTTCTACCCCATGAATCAAATGAGGCCTTAATACGGTGACCCAGCATACCACTGCATGATGTAGTACACTATAGCCATAGACATAACACCAATAAAACACCATTCACTAGTATTACATCCCTCAGAGTGGTACAACAGAAACACAACAGGTCCAAGACATGACTATAGGTTACAACTCAACTCTTTACACAAGATCCAGAGAACACTCTAGGTCAAAGAGAGAGAAAGAAACTTCTTACAAAGAATAATCAAAAATAAACAACTCAAAAATTATAATACTATTAAGACTAATATCTTAACTAATGGTCTGGCATTGCTGCTATTGTAATACACTACAGAAATAGGTTCTATGGCTAGAGATTCTATTCTTAACTAATCAGCAACTTCGTCTTCACTTGAGCTAATGTATATGTTGACTTTCTTGACTTTATTGAAGAGCTTTAGCTTTTGATGATGATTCCTGGAGCGTGGTTTGATGTAGTCATCGTCTGTACTGGCTTTAGAACCTAGCAAGGGTTAAGAAGATACTTTGAGTATGAGTGTACTCAGCAAGTCCACTAGAAAAGGAGTGTTTGATGCACTATAACTACAGCCACAGACCATAGGTCGTAGGCAATGCAAGTTTTCATAAACATTTCTTCAAAGGTTGCTTTTATTCTATGTCCGTCAGCCTTCACGGGTTTACCAGAACCTTCATGGGGTTCCTTTCCCGTCGCGTTCGCAGCTCCTTCCCGGAACATGGAGTAACACGTTACAGTTCTTACACTCTACAGAGGTGCGTCACTTTACCCATGAGAGACCTTAGGTTTTGTTGCACAGCCGGGAGTATGTCCCCGTTCAAACTTCCTTGGTTTGAAGCCCAACCTAAGATCCAAGCCAATCACTGCCTTCTCCGCGACCCCGCATGTCTCCTTGGTGTACACCATGCCCACCTTTTGAATTATGGCAATGGTTTGTACAGACCGTTCAGATGCCGGAACTATCGTGGGACGTTGAGGGCTCCCACCCATATGTTGCATATCCTCTATGAATTACCAAATAATATGCATGCTACGAGTGATAACAGCCACGACCCGCACATCCAGCTCCATGCGAGAGGGAAAAGATACAGCTGACTTCTCCGTCCCATTCCAAATCTCATGGTCAACGCGTAATATACGGCGCAAGAATCACTGGCGACATTGGTTGTTAAGTCCTAGATAATATGTTCCTTTACCACCGGAACTCTTATAGTAGGTTATTACCTCATGGTAAATAACTTATAATCATATTATTATGAAAATAGTGTTTTCTGACCTTTTTCAAATGCAGGTGATGACAACACTGGATTTGTAAAATACTTTACAGAAAATAATCAAAGGACATGAGCAAGTGTGAACTTGCCTTTTGTGATTGCAAGATATGCACTCACGGTCTTCAGGACAATATAAGATCCAATATCTAGAATCAACATCATTGGTCCGATAAGGACTAATGTTTAAAGAAGCAATATGCAGTTATGCATAAATAATGCTATGCATTTTTGTAAAACTCCCAAATTGAATCCCCAATACTTTGAGTGGAGTGAATTTAAGTGGTTCTTTTCAGAGTTGGTTTATCTTCAAATTTTACTTTACAAGTAATGAACTTTATAAGGAACCTAGGTGTTAACAATCCAAAATATGTAAGTAAAGTATAAGATGATGTGATTATGGTGAATTGCCATGTGGTGACTATGATAAAAGTCCATGGAATTGAGTTGTTAAGAGTTGAAGAACTTATTATAAGATTGTTATTTGAAGTGGCAAAAGGAATAACATTTGAAGAAAAGATTTACTTTATAATGTTTAAGCAATTTTCATTGTTAATAAAATGTGATCAATGCCTTCTGGTATTTGATTGATTAGTTTGGACTTGAGATGCATTATGTCTTAATTGAAATAGACCAAAGTTAACTATAAAAACATAAGTAGTGTATTAGACTTGATGTTTATAAGCTTTGAGACTAAAATTAACTTTAAAAGGGTAAGTAAACTTAAGATGTAATATGTTTTAATTATTCCCAAGTTTTAGATTTATGATAGGTATAACTAAGGTGTGGAATTATTCACTTTCTATTTAAGTGATTGATTAGATTAAATTTGTTTTGCTATTATGAAAGGAATATGTATTTATTTAATGGAATCATAATTACATGGTCCTAGTAACTTGTTAGAATTTAAATTTATGTTAATAGTGGTTAAGATATAATGATTATTCACCATATTATATAAATGGGTGATACCCAATGTTTATTTAAAAGGATTCTTAATAAGATTTTTAAAAGAATATTTTAAAGTTAAAAGTTATATATAAGTTTGATTATGAATTCAAGTGATGGCTTTGGAATTAGTACTAAGACACTAATTGCTCAAGGTTTTATAATAATTGTGATTATTTCTTAACAATTGTTTTAAAGAATTCACACAATAGGTATTAGATAAGGATTTATTATTTAAAATATTAAATACTTTCCTAATAATATATTTAATACTTTTTAGTGTAATATATTTATTCAAGACCTTAAAAATGAATTTTATTTACTTTTAAGTATTATCTTTATTTTTATAAAATTCATCAATGAATTAAGTGTCTTTAAATATTTGATTTATGTTTTATTTGTAAAACTCTAAGTGAGTATTTTTATAAAATAATAGAGTTATTTTGATACATAAAAAAGATTTTTTTTATTTATTTTTAGTGTTTTTGTTTTATTTTATAAAATTTCATTTAATATTTAATGGTGTTAATAATTATTTTACTTTAAATTTATTTTAAACACTTAAAATTATATTTTTGTTAGGTAGGTAATATTTTTGTGGTCATTTTGATATGTCATATGTATTTTTAGGATTTTTCTATAATTTTCTATAGCTAAAAAATGTTTGGAGGTTATTTTAATAATTCATTCATTTTTATTTTATTTTATTTCTAAACCTAATTAACTTGGGCCGTTTGGTTGGGTACATGGGCTGGCCTGGCCCAACTGGATCGGGCCTGGGGTCACTTTGACCCCCGACCCACTCTCTCTCCCTCACCCAACACACGCGAGCACGCACCCAGGCACAATCCCTTATCATGTTCCTCTGCTTCTCACACGCACGCACTGACCCGCCGCCGCCTCCATCCCTTCCATCGCCGGCCATATCCAGCGTCACCGGTCGCTGCCGCTTGCTAGGCTGGATGGCCCGAGTCTCCTTCATCGGTTCCCCGCTACCTCGATGCTGCCCTGCACTGCACGACCCCTAGCTCACGGCTAACCCTAGCCGTGCAGGTCGGGTGTGTCGGTGCCACAACAGCTCTTCTTTGATTCCCGCGCCTCCTCTACCTCACCATGATCAGCGATGCCCCTGCTGCGTCACCTCCCATCCACGACCACTACCTGCCATAGTCACCAGGGTTGGCGTTAGGGTTTCAGTGCTCTCCTTTACTGTATTCTTGTGATGTCCTGATGGTGGTTCGGGGTGATTTGGTGCTGTGTTAGTGGTGGTCGGACAGTGGTGAAGCTGAGGTTCTTCCTCTTCTATTCTGATGCCGGTGGGATGGCAGTAGATGCAACCCCAGCGTCGGAACTACGGGGCCATTGATGTGGTGTTGAAGGTTTCTTCAGGTTGGCATTATTTTGACCATGCTGGCACTGCCCCTTTTGTTGGAGATATGCCCTAGAGGCAATAATAAATGTAGTTATTATTATATCTTTGTGTTTATGATAAATGTTTACATTCATGCTATAACAGTATTAACAAGGAAACATTAATACTTGTGTGATTTGTAAACTAAATTAGAGTCCCTAGTAAAGCCTCTTCATAATACTAGCTTGTTGGTTAATAGATGATTGTGGTTTCCCTATCATGAACATTGAGATGTTATTAACAACAAGATCATATCATTAGGAGAATGGTATGATGGACATACTCCTATAGATAAGCGTAGCATAAAGATCAAGTCATTTTAATAGTTCAAATTGCTATATTCTTTCTGATACATAGTAACCTAATTCCTTCGACCATGAGATCATGCTTATCACCATCACTGGAAGGATGCTTTGATGACATCAAACACCACACCATAACTGGGTGCCTATAAAGGTGGCATTGAGTGTTCGTAAAGTATGGGTTGAGACACATGAATCAAGAATGGGATTTGTCCATCCATATGACGGATAGATATACTCTGGGCCCTCTCGGTGGAATGTCATCCAATTAGCTTGCAAGCATGTGACTGGCTCACAAGGGATCACATATCACGGGAACGAGAAAAGAGTACTTATCGGTAACGAGGTTGAACTAGGTACAGAGATACCGACGATCAAGACCTCGGATAAGTAAACTATCGTGAGACAAAGGGAAATTGGTATCGTATGTAAGTGGTTCATTTGATCGCAAAGTAATCGTAGAAATATGTGGGAGCCATATGAATTTCCAGATTCCTCTATTGGTTATTGATCGGAGAGGTGTCTCGATCATGTCCGCATAATTCACGAACCGTAGGGAGACACACTTAAGAATTCGATGTTGTTGAGTAGTTATGGAATAATGAGTAAGAGACCGAATGTTGTTCGGAGTCTCGGATGGGATTCGGGATATCACGAGGAGATCCGGAATGGTCCGGAGAATAAGATTCATATAAGGAAAGTCCTGTTTCAGGGTTGGAGAATGGTTCCGGTGTTTTCATCGGGAATGTTCTAGAAGGTTCCGGAAGGTCCGGCACTCCGGAGGGGAAGGGTACATGAATGTGTCATTACAAGTTGGAATGGTTGCATCATGTACTAGGTGTCATCGCTGAGAAAAATTAAGGGCTAAATCAAATCCTAGTTTGAAAAATTCAAACGCCAATTTGAAAATTCAAACGGCAAGTTTGCTTGGTGGAGGGAGAGTAGGAAACCTACTTGAGGAGGAAGTCCCTCTCCCTCCACCGCCGGCCTTGGAAGCCGAGTTGGGGAGGGACTCCCCTCCCCTTGGCCGGCCCCCTCCACCTATATAAGGAGGGGCAGGGCTTCCCCTCCAAGACTACACCTTGCACCCTCCAAACCCTAACCCTAAGCCGCCGGCGCCACCACCTCCTGCTGCTGCCGCCGCCTAGGGCAAACCCTAGCCGCCGACTTGGGCTTCCCCAAGCCCTAGCCGTCGGCCTAGCCCTCTCTCCTTGGTGTGTCTAAACCCTAGATCACCGAGGCCTCTCTCATAGTCCACCATACTCGCTCCGGCTTAAGGCGAAGCCCTGCGAGATCTCCCCTCTACTTCCGGTACCACGCCGTTGTGCTGCCGAAATCGCGAGGAGAGTGCTACAACCTCCGCTGTCTGCTGGAACAAGGGAGAGGAAGGTCTTCATCGAGTACCGAACGTGTGACCGACTGCGGGAGCGCTGCCGGAAGGATCGTCTACAAGATCTTGAGATCGGGAAGAGTACGACTACATCACCCACGAGAATCCGCTCTCGTTAACTGCTTTGGAATCTTCGAGGGTGAGTTCCCCTATCGACTCGTTGCTACAATCTAGTAGATACATCCTGGCTTGTTTGTTTGCATGCGATAGAAATTTTTTTTCCATGCTACGAACCCCTACACCTTTGAGGTCATCGTCGACTCCCTGGTACGCCTTTTTCTACCCCTCCTCCTTCTCTCTTATGTAGTGAGGTATGACAATTTCCCCTTTTTGTTTAGGTTCTGATCCATGGAATATACCTTCATTGCTTGATTTGGCTAGCTTTGATGATTACATAATTGATTTAGGATTAGCTAGCATTGTTCTAGTTGTTCTTTTGATAATGGTTATGTTGAATGATAGTGTCAATTTCTTGTATGGTGGTGTGTTTGTTATTAGTATACTCAGGACTTGCCTGGAATATGAGGGATATTACTAAGTACTATGCTACTGTTTACATTTGTATCTGCAGTTACAGAGTGTCACAATTTATAAGGGTGAACATTTGATTTGCTTAATTGCTTCTTGTGAAAACGATATGATCCCAGACTAGTCTCCACACATGATGCTTTTTAAATAATAAGAAGAGTCTACCTTTGTTTGACTAAACAACCAAGTATGTTTAAAAGATATTGGTGCTAGCTCCTATTCTTTTAAGATAGAGAATGCATATTATTTTCTTTGTGCAAAAGTGAATATGATAAGTAGGAGCATGTATATGGTTGTTATTTGGACATATACTGATGGTAGTGATAAGATGGTACTAGTCCAGATAAATAAGTAGTGCATGGATAGCCATTGATTATTTACATATGGTATATCTTTTTATTTTGCCATGAAATATATGTATATATACTTAGCTGAATCTTTGATTTAGTTCTATGATTAGTGCTTCTTTAGCTCAATGTGTTCTCGAGCCATTCTTACTTGTAAAATAAAATGGTATTTATAATAATATTTTTGTTGAGGAATGATTCCTAACTAACTAGCTAGGAAAATAATTTGAACACTTCTATGGTTGCTTGCAGATGGTTTTGAATGAACCAATGATGATTTGGTTATGCATACGTATGCACTTGGGCCTGGGATGATGCTTCTATTGAGTGCGCACAATGGTGATGCATAACACATGATCTGCTACTGAAACTTGATTGCTTACTAGAGATCATTTTTTAGATGATTTGTGGCTAAAGATTCTTTGGGAATACCCCTAGCCTGTGATGCAAAGGCTAAGGCACTAAGCTTAAATAAGAACATATACTTACTTTGTGGCTTCAATTCTCTATGAGGAACTTTGCATGGCATTTCCATGCAAAACTGAGAGAAGAAATCCTCTTATCTTCCTAGACATGTTCTAGTTGGAGGGTAATTGGATTTGGTTGTTAGACTTCTCTTTTTCTTAACCCTCAAAGATGTCTTTTCAAAATTGAATAAGAACATATGCTACAAAATCTAGCTATATTCCCATCCACCTTATTGTTTGTAGTGTTGACAGATGAGGTGGTGCTAGAGGCTTGTCCTTGTGATGGATCTTGATCAGTTGCTACTGTACCTTGATATCCTGATCACCTCTCCTTTTACTACATCATCCACTATAGCAGCCATAGCCTGGCCTTCTCCACTTTGTCCTTGCCATTGGATGGCTTCTTGCAGCAACCATGGTGTAAGTGATGTGGTGGTGATCTGGCTAATATATTGGTTGATAGGATAGGGATGAGTTGATGTGAATATGATGAGAGCTAATGATAAGATGGTTTTTTGCTGTTCTGAGTGTTGTATCTAGTGTTTAGCAGAGTATCCTCACTCTGCTTCGACTGATACTTATCCCCTGTCCTGATTGCTTCCTGTGTTGACAACACCACATACCTGCATGTATGTGTGAGCTGCTTGCACTGTTCTGGATCAGTGCAAGGCAAAAAATATCTTACTTCCACTCTTCTACTTTTCTGGTGAAACTTGCCCCATAAATTACTGCCAATGAGGTTGTACTGAGGCTACACATCTGATAAGAACAGATGCTTTATTTGGTGAAACTTGCCCCTTCGATTAAAAGCTCAATGATGTGTCCAACAGTGCATTTCATTGTCAGACTGAGAGCAATTTTAATACTAACACTTCCTGTTATATTTTATTTTGTCTTGTTTGCTTGCAGGTATAAAAGAAGATGAGCAAATACCAAAAGTTTAGTTTAGGAAATATAGTTTATAACTCTCCCTTTCATTATTTTTGTAATTTCCTCTTTCTTTTGTGAAATATAGAATATTGTAATATTGACTAATGATATTTTTGTATTAAGGTATTCTTTTTGTTAAAGTAAAGTTTTATTCTTCACTCATGTTAATATTCCTTTTTTTTTATTCTTTTACAACTTTATTTGATTCTTGAATATTGAAAAGAATATTGTATTCTTTTTTTAATGTAATAAAGTTCATTTTTTCTTTGTTAGTTGAAACTTGTAAGGATTTGTATCTTATTTAATAAAGTTTAGTTATTTCCTTTTTCTTTTACAATTCTTTTGTAAATACAATATCATATTTATTTTATTGTAATAAAGAGCTCTTTTATTTATTTCAGTAATGTAATTCCTGATACTTTACTTTTATTCATTTATTGTAAAAGATCAATGTAGTACTATATGTATATATATATTAATAAAGAAATCTTTTTATATCATTTTATTTTGTAATCACTTCAATTCAAGTTATTAAGTGTTTCTAATTTCCATTTGTGAATTTTATAAATTCATTTGAATTTCACATTTGAAATTCAATTACATGCTTGAGCAACTTTTTCCCTAAGCAAGGAATTCTATAAAGGTCATGTCGAAATCTAGCGCACTTGCTCCAAAGTTTCCATCGGTACAAGAGTGATCTCGATCCCTCTATAGCTTCTTTAGTTTTGCGCGAAAATTCTCCGGATTTTCTTATGCATGAATACAATGCACAAACATGTGTCCTATGTATTTCGAGGTGCTAATCCTAGGATGTTACAGACTCTCCCCCTTAAAATAAACTTCGTCCTTGAAGTTCGTATACTCTCATGTTTCAAAATGTGGAATTGCCATTGTATTGGTTACGACATTTCTCAATTCCATAGTAACCTCAAATGGGAATAATTATAGTATCCTATATCTAGATTTTTTTTCTTGAATTCTCATCATACTTGACATTCTCCAATTTGTTGTCTGCAATACTTCCAATGTTCCTTTTACTATTATCCCTTAGGGATAAGTCATTATAAAATCCTTAAATTTGGGGTTTCTTCTTTAGTTCCTTATTCTGATTAGGTATCCTAATCCAATCCTTTTACTTAATCATAAAACTTCCTTGCTATACTATATAAGGTCTAGGAAGTCTAACTAAACCAGGGTTTTTAACTCTATTAAACAATAACTATGGTCAAAAGACTAACTTTTGATTTGTGATGATATTGGTTTATACTGGTAATCCTTCTAAAAATTGGATTTGAACTCATTTAATCCATACCCATTGAAATTTCTTGTCCCTCTATACATGTCTAATTTGATGTGATTATTCACTCTTAAAGATCACTTAAGAGTTGTTTCCTCTAGAATTAGTTCATTTAGAATTAATCTATTCTATCTCTTTCAAGCTTTTACCTTGGCAGGCTTTAGATAATCTTTCTTCTCCAACTTTTATTTAGAAAGTCAGATAATATTACTTTCATTTCTAATGTTTACTCTCCCCCTTAGGGTTTACTAATAGTCTTCAAACTGTCTACATAGTATTTATTGGCTTTATAATTAGAATATTGGTCTCTATCCAGCTTATACTCTGCCTAATTAGGGTCTGATGAAAGATTGTACGGTGTATCCACACATTTGTGGATCTCCGAAGTGAATCTTTTAACATTATTTTTCTTACGTACGATGTGGACATTTTCACTTTGATAGGTCAACTTTCGCGAAGAGTCTCGAAAGACGATCGCTTTCAATTTTTATACTCCTTTGTGTCTTACTTAACTTAGGCCAAATTTTATGATATTTATGCAACTTCTAAGAAGGTCTGGTTAACTATGTCAACCAACACCGGCTGCGGACAAGATACCAACTGTGGATCAAATACTAGCTGCGGATATTTACCAGCTGCGAACTATCCTAGGGTATATGTATTACCCTATGGTTTCCGATATACCTCTGACATTCTCTTTGAATTGTCAGAGCTTGAATACCATTCTGGTTTCAAAGCTACTTCTTTGTATTTATTCATGATACTTCCATGAATTTGCATAATTACTCCATTCACTTCCTAGCAAAATTACCTATTTTGATTGAACTTTAAGTCCATCACTTCTTATTGCTGACTAACAATGATCTAAGCTTGATCCATCCTCCAAATTGAGTTCATAAACCTTACACTTGGCTTCATTCTTTATGTAAGTATTCATTTTAGTCTTTGAAATTTGTCACTCCCTTACACGAATTCCCTTACTCTATCTAGGTCTATAACATCAAGTAGTGACTGGATGTTGCAACATGCATTTGCACACCATGTCAAACTTCATGTACAGATCTAGTCAATCAAGAAGATCCAAGAAAAACAAATAAATCCAAATGTGGTACATATAACACACAATATTCTAAGCCTAGAATATAGTAGTTGAGTATAATATCTCTAGAATTCAGGCTTAGTTGTGTAGTATATGACACCTCCTCATATAGGTTTACATTGTGATACTTAGCACATAAAATCAACTATTCTTTATCTCAATATTTACGCAAATTTCTCAAGTGCAACAGGATAATATTAAGCAAAGTGGTCTCGATTTGGTTTTGACTAACCTTTGGTTTCACCTTTGGAATGATTAACTATGTTCAACCTTTCTTTATTAGCCAACTAACCTCACATCATCTCTCCAAATGACTAATCAAATTCTATTTGTTAACTTAAACCAAAGATTATTAGAAATATTTAGCACATATGACTTCTTTCATAGTTCTACCATGGTATTTTCATACTTCTACTATAATATAATTTACTAAGTTTTTGTCATATTTATACTTATATCATGGTTTCGGAGCTAATCTCACCATGATCTTATTATGTTCTACCTATTCCTCATGATTTAAAAGCTAATCTCACCATGATGACTTTACTTCTCATAGTATTATAATTGATTTTTAACATAATTTCACTCCTTCATGTAGAATTCTTAAATGAATACCACATGATTTACTAACCAATACAACTATACATACTCTAATGGTCTTCATTATGTTGTCTTTGGTTATCAACTAACACTAAGATTCCATTGTCTTACATGAATTCTAAGGTTGGCTACCCCATTAAGACTACTTCAATTGATGTCTTACACTTTCTTACAGTATCTTGGTGGTTTATGTCTCCCTCGGAAGACACTAAAGAGCACTATACTTGAGAAAAGATACAATAATTACTACTAAGAAAGAATGACTTAAGCATCTGACTTAGGTGTGACAAGTTTATCCTCAAGTGGATACTCATCACAAGTCATATCAATATTTGGTTTAGATGAGATGGCTTCTATAGTCACTATCCAACCTACGGATCTTCCTAAAAGGTTTTAAATCCTAAGGTCAAAGCATATGCTCTGATACCAACTGCGGTGACCCAGCATACCACTGCATGATGTAGTACACTATAGCCGTAGACATAACACCAATGAAACACCGTTCACTAGTATTACATCCCTCAGAGTGGTACAACAGAAACACAACAGGTCCAAGACATGACTATAGGTTACAACTCAACTCTTTACACAAGATCCAGAGAACACTCTAGGTCAAAGAGAGAGAAAGAAACTTCTTACAAAGAAGAACTAGAAATAAACAACTCAAAAATTATAATACTATTAAGACTAATATCTTAACTAATGGTCTGGCATTGCTGCTATTGCAATACACTACAGAAATAGGTTCTATGGCTAGAGATTCTATTCTTAACTAATCAGCAACTTCGTCTTCACTTGAGCTGATGTATATGTTGACTTTCCTGACTTCATTGAAGAGCTTTAGCTTTTGATGATGATTCCTGGAGCATGGCTTGATGTAGTCATCGTTTGTACTAGCTTTAGAACCTAGCAAGGGTTAAGAAGATACTTTGAGTACGAGCGTACTCAGCAAGTCCACTAGAAAAGGAGTGTTTGATGCACTATAACTACATCCACAGACCATAGGTCGTAGGTAATGCAAGTTTTCATAAACATTTCTTCAAAGGTTGCTTTTATTCTGAAAAGCTATGTCCATCAGCCTTCACGGGTTTACTAGAACCTTCATGGGGTTCCTTTCCAGCCGCATTCGCAGCTCCTTCCCGGAACAGGGAGTAACAAGTTACAGTTCTTACACTCTACAGAGGTGCATCACTTTACCCATGAGAGACCTTAGGTTTTGTTGCACGGCCGGGAGTATGTCCCTATTCAAACTTCCTTGGTTTGAGGCCCAACCTAAGATCCAAGCCAATCACTGCCTTCTCCGCGACCCCGCATGTCTCCTTGGTGTACACCATGCCCACCTTTTGAATTACGACAATGGTTTGTACATACCATTCAGATGCCGGAACTATCGTGGGACGTTGAGGGCTCCCACCCATATGCTGCATATCCTCTATGAATTACCATATAATATGCACGCTACGAGTGATAACAGCCACGACCCGCACATCCAGCTCCATGCGAGAGGGAAAAGATACAGCTGACTTCTCCGTCCCATTCCAAATCTCATGGTCAACGCATAATATACGGCGCAAGAATCACTGGCGACATTGGTTGTTAAGTCCTAGATAATATGTTCCTTTACCACCGGAACTCTTATAGTAGGTTATTACCTCATGGTAAATAACTTATAATCATATTATTATGAAAATAGTGTTTTCTGACCTTTTTCAAATGCAGGTGATGACAACACTGGATTTGTAAAATACTTTACAGAAAATAATCAAAGGACATGAGCAAGTGTGAACTTGCCTTTTGTGATTGCAAGATTATGCACTCACGGTCTTCAGAACAATATAAGATCCAATATCTAGAATCAGCATCATTGGTCCGATAAGGACTAATGTTTAAAGAAGCAATATGCAGTTATGCATAAGTAATGCTATGCATTTTTGTAAAACCCCCAAATTGAATCCCCAATACTTTGAGTGGAGTGAATTTAAGTGATTCTTTTCAGAGTTGGTTTATCTTCAAATTTTACTTTACAAGTAATGACCTTTATAAGGAACCTAGGTGTTAACAATCCAAAATATGTAAGTAAAGTATAAGATGATGTGATTATGGTGAATTGCCATGTGGTGACTATGATAAAAGTCCTTGGAATTGAGTTGTTAAGAGTTGAAGAACTTATTATAAGATTGTTATTTGAAGTGGCAAAAAGAATATCATTTGAAAAAAAGATTTACTTTATAATCTTTAAGCAATTTTCATTGTTAATAAAATGTGACCAATGCCTTCTGGTATTTGATTGATTAGTTTGGACTTGAGATGCATTATGTCTTAATTGAAATAGACCAAAGTTAACTATAAAAACATAAGTAGTGTATTAGACTTGATGTTTATAAGCTTTGAGACTAAAATTAACTTTAAAAGGGTAAGTAAACTTAAGATGTAATATGTTTTAATTATTCCCAAGTTTTAGATTTATGATAGGTATAACTAAGGTGTGGAATTATTCACTTTCTATTTAAGTGAATGATTAAATTAAATTTGTTTTGCTATTATGAAAGGAATATGTATTTATTTAATGAAATCATAATTAGATGGTCTTAGTAATTTGTTAGAATTTAAAGGTATGTTAATAGTGGTTAAGATATAATGATTATTCACCATATTATATAAATGGGTGATACCTAATGTTTATTTAAAAGGTTTCTTAATAAGATTTTTAAAAGAATATTTTAAAGTTAAAAGTTATACATAAGTTTGATTATGAATTCAAGTGATGGTTTTGGAATTAGTACTAAGACACTAATTGCTCAAGGTTTTATAATAATTGTGATTATTTCTTACTTAACAATTGTTTTAAAGAATTCACAAAATAGGTATTAGATAAGGATTTATTATTTAAAATATTAAAGACTTTCCTAATAATATATTTAATATTTGTCTAGTGTAATATATTTATTCAAGACCTTAAAAATGAATTTTATTTATTTTTAAGTATTATCTTTATTTTTATAAAATTCATCAAAGAATTAAGTGTCTTTAAATATTTGCTTTATGTTTTATTTGTAAAACTCTAAGTGAGTATTTTTATAAAATAATAGAGTTATTTTGATACATAAAAATGTTTTTATTTATTTTTAGTGTTTTTGTTTTATTTTATAAAATTTCATATAAGATTTAATGGTGTTAATAATTATTTTAATTTAAACTTATTTTAAACACTTAAAATTATATTTTTTTAGGTAGATATTATTTTTGTGGTCATTTTGATATGCCATATGTATTTTTAGGATTTTTCTATAGCTAAAAAATGTTTGGAGGTTATTTTAATAATTCATTCATTTTTATTTTATTTTATTTCTAAACCTAATTAACTTGGGCCGTTTGGTTGGGTACGTGGGCTGGCCTGGCCCAACTGGATCGGGCCTGGGGTCACTTTGACCCCTGACCCACTCTCTCTCCCTCACCCAACACACGCGAGCACGCACGCAGGCACAATCCCTTATCCTGTTCATCTGCTTCTCACACGCACGCACTGACCCGCCGTCGCCGCCATCCCTTCCATCGTCGGCCATATCCAGCACCGCCGTTCGCTGCCGCTTGCTAGGCTGGATGGCCCGAGTCTCCTTCATCGGTTCCCCGCCACCTTGATGCTGCCCTGCACTGCATGACCCCTAGCTCACGGCTAACCCTAGCCATGCAGGTCGGGTGTGCCGGTGCCACAGCAGCTCTTCTTCGATTCCCGCGCCTCCTCTACCACGCCATGATCAGCGATTCCCCTACTGCGTCACCCCCCCATCCACGACCACTACCTGCCATAGTCACCAGGGTTGGCGTTAGGGTTTCAGTGCTCTCCTTTACTGTATTCTTGTGATGTCCTGATGGTGGTTCGGGGTGATTTGGTGCTGTTTTAGTGGTGGTCGGACAGTGGTGAAGCTGAGGTTCTTCCTCTTCTATTCTGATGCCGGTGGGACGGCAGTAGATGCAACCCCGACGTCGGAACTACGGGGCCATTGATGTGGTGTTGAAGGTTTCTTCAGGTTGGCATTATTTTGACCGTGCTGGCACTACCCCTTTGAGGTCATCGTCGACTCCCTGGTACGCCTTTTTCTACCCCTCCTCCTTCTCTCTTCTGTAGTGAGGTATGACAATTGCCCCCCTTTTTTTAGGTTCTGACCCATGGAATATACCCTCATTGCTTGATTTGGCTAGCTTTGATGATTACACAATTGATTTAGGATTAGCTAGCATTGTTCTAGTTGTTCTTTTGATAATGGTTATGTTGAATGATAGTGTCAATTTCTTCTATGGTGGTGTGTTTGTTATCAGTATACTTAGGACTTGCCTGGAATATGAGGGATATTACTAAGTACTGTGATGTTGTTTACATTGGTATCTATAGTTACAGAGTGTCACAATTTATAAGGGTGAACATTTGATTTGCTTAATTGCTTCTTGTGAAAACGGTATGATCCCAGACTAGTCTCCACACATGATGCTTTTTAAATAATAAGAAGAGTCTACCTTTGTTTGACTAAACAACCAAGTATGTTTAAAAGATATTGGTGCTAGCTCCTATTCTTTTAAGATAGAGAATGCATATTATTTTCTTTGTGCAAAAGTGAATATGATAAGTAGGAGCATGTATATGGTTGTTATTTGGACATATACTGATGGTAGTGATAAGATGGTACTAGTCCAGATAAATAAGTAGTGCATGGATAGCCATTGATTATTTACATATGGTATATCTTTTTATTTTGTCATGAAATATCTGTATATATACTTAGCTGAATCTTTGATTCAGTTCTATGATTAGTGCTTCTTTGGCTCAATGTGATCTCGAGCCATTCTTACTTGTAAAACAAAATGGTATTTATAATAATATTTTTGTTGAGGAATGATTCCTAACTAACTAGCTAGGAAAATAATTTGAACACTTCTATGGTTGCTTGTAGATGGTTTTGAATGAACCAATGATGATTTGGTTATGCATACGTATGCACTTGGGCCTGGGGCGATGCTTCTATTGAGTGTGCACAATGGTGATGCATAACACATGATCTGCTACTGAAACTTGATTGCTTACTAGAGATCATTTTTTAGATGATTTGTGGCTAAAGATTCTTTGGGAATACCCCTAGCCTGTGATGCAAAGGCTAAGGCACTAAGCTTAAATAAGAACATATACTTACTTTGTGGCTTCAATTCTCTATGAGGAACTTTGCATGGCATTTCCATGCAAAACTGAGAGAAGAAATCCTCTTATCTTCCTAGACATGTTCTAGTTGCAGGGTAATTGGATTTGGTTGTTACACTTCTCTTTTTCTTAACCCTCAAAGATGTCTTTTCAAAATTGAATAAGAACATATGCTACAAAATCTAGCTATATTCCCATCCACCTTATTGTTTGTAGTGTTGACAGATGAGGTGGTGCTGGAGGCTTGTCCTTGTGATGGATCTTGATCAGTTGCTACTGTACCTTGATATCCGGATCACCTCTCCTTTTACTACATCATCCACTACAGCAGCCATAGCCTGGCCTTCTCCACTTTGTCCTTGCCATTGGATGGCTTCTTGCAGCAACCATGGTGTAAGTGATGTGGTGGTGATCTGGCTAATATATTGGTTGATAGGATGGGGATGAGTTGATGTGAATATGATGAGAGCTAATGATAAGATGGTTTCTTGCTGTTCTGAATGTTGTAGCTAGTGTTTAGAAGAGTATCCTCACTCTGCTTCGACTGATACTTATCCCATGTCTTGATTGCTTCCTGTGTTGATAACACCACATACCTGCATGTATGTGTGAGCTGCTTGCACTGTTCTGGATCAGTGCAAGGCAAAAATATCTTACTTCCACTCTTCTACTTTTCTGGTAAAACTTGCCCCATAAATTACTGCCAATGAGGTTGTACTGAGGCTACACATCTGATAAGAACAGATGCTTTATTTGATGAAACTTGCCCCTTCGATTAAAAGCTCAATGATGTGTCCAACAGTGCATTTCACTGTCAGACTGAGAGCAATTTTAATACTAACACTTCCTGTTATATTTTATTTTGTCTTGTTTGCTTGCAGGTACAAAAGAAGATGAGCAGATACCAAAAGTTTAGTTTAGGAAATATAGTTTAGAACTCTCCCTTTCATTATTTTTGTAATTTCCTCTTTCTTTTGTGAAATATAGAATATTGTAATATTGACTAATGATATTTTGTATTAAGGTATTCTTTTTGTTAAAGTAAAGTTTTATTCTTCACTCATGTTAATGTGTTAACTCGCCGGAGAACAAAATGATTTGTGCAAAAGTAGAACAAAAAAGACAACCCTTGCCGGAGACCCCACTGGAGAACTCGCCGGAGACTTTGTAGCAAAAAAAGTACTAATATAGCAAAACCAACTTTGCCGAAAAATATCACCGGAGACTCACTGGGAAAAAACCTCGCCGGAGACCTCATAGCAAAAAACTTACGCTATTGTAGCAAAACTAAAAAACGGTGGTAGCAAACAAAATGTGTTAATGTAGCAAAAAACGATATCGCCGAAGACATCACCAGAGATCTTATAGAAAAAAAAGTTGCTACCTAGCAAAATAACTTCTCCGAAGACTATCGTCGGTCATATTGTAGCAAATTTTTTATAATATTATAGCAAAAACACACAACTGTTGGAGCAAAAAAATGTATGTAGCAAAACCCGTGGACATAGCAAAAAATTCCCAATATGAAAATCCGCTACTCCGTCCATAGCAAATCCACCGACTGTCGGTAGCAAAGACGATGGCCTTCGGTAGCTATAATGTCGACCCTCTGTAGCAAAATTTCCCGATTTATGTAGCAGTGTTCCTCACCGGAGGTTGGAGCAGCGGGACGACGTCTGGCGACGCCCCTGCCGGAGGCAAGCCCGTGCAAGGGAGCAGTGCCATCGTTCCCCTCCCAGGACCGGTGCTCGCCATCTCGCTGTGTCGGGTGCTCCACTTGTAGGACGGCGAGCTCTGGCTGGCAAGATGGGAAGGCGGCGAGCTCCGGCCACCGTGCGGCGATGCAGGACAAAGAGAAGGCGCGACCAGCTGCGGACGGCGATGCATGGCAAGAAGAAGGCACAACCAGCTACGAGCGGCGTGAGGCGAGCTCTGGCGACGGAGCGCACGTGCGCTATTCATGCGATAGAGAGAGAGGGGTTGCGGGAAGGAATTGTGGTGGGCATCGAATGCGGCTCCACCACGAGCGATGCGACCCGTGGGTAGAAAGTATCCAACCCCGAGTTAGCGGTATCATTTTCCTTTTCGAAAAAAATAATACTACCACTACCAGGTCCGTACTAGATCGTTGCACTTCCACGACCTTGCGCTGTGAGCGATCCTGCCATAGCGCGGCCGGCCGGCGACAGCGACCAGCCCTCCGGTGAGGTGAGCAATAATTGCACTTGGGATCGGGTCGCGCGCCCAAAAGTGTTACCCTGTCTTGTTGCGGACGTTGCTTTCCCTCCGAACGAAATTTGCTTGGAGATGGTGGGCATTAGAGAAACACAATGTTTTCTTGGCCTGTACTTAATTAGGATGACTAAGCCTAGGACGAAACCGGCGACTAAATGTTTGCCTTTTTCCGGTACACAAAAGAGAAAATGGTTCTAATATTGACATGATGTATGATAATGTTTTCTTCGCCACTTGTGTTCGTCATCCTGGGGATGTAGGTTTAAACAAGGTTTTCTATGTGTGGGCCGGCCCAAAGATAGTTGAAGAACATTCTTATTATGCTTGGAATCCAGGTTTGTTATTTCTGATTCACTTATTTTCGGACGGAGAAAGTATTAATTAGTACAAGAGTCTCTTATAACCATGCTTAGCTACAGTCAGCCGTATTGGATATCCATGCGTTTGTGTCTGCACTATCATTCCTCACAACCTGGTTCCAGTATATGTCAAGAGTATAGAGCTGGAGTTAAACCCCTCTGCCATTCTTTGCATACCGAACTGCCGCTCTTCAACAAAATCCTCTGCATTTTTTGGAAAATAAAAAACAATGGTACTATATATGTTCCATCCAAAAATTCTGCTACCTGAGATGCAGTTCTCCAACCCCACATTCCATTTCGAGGCAGAAGCTACGACAAGAATCGTCCTCTACGGATGGGACAGCTCCTTCCAGTTCCGTCTCTTGGGAAACAAAAACAGCCCCAAAGGAGAGGCATATGCTTAGGAATATCTCCTGGTCGCTCATCGATATCACCCTTGCTGCCTCATTAGCACACGATAATGTCAATGATAATGCTAGTTAATCCTCATCCTCCCACGATAAAGTAGATCTTTGTCGCGGCCTGCATCCAATCATATAAAAATGTCCGTCAGCTAACATGATGGGCGGTGCCATCAGCAGTGGTTAGTCGCCGCTAATAAAGTAGAGTATGCCGCAAAAGGTTACCATCCGTTTTTGTTTTTGTTTCTAGTTATGTTATTATGTTGCGTATGTGATGGCATCGGTAAGCAGATGTGGGTGATTGGTTGATTGTCGCCGTGGAAGCTGCCAAGGGACTCAGCCTGATCCATCGTCGATCTTGCCGCTGCTACAACCTGCGGCCATGCCATCGATCTTGGTGCTGCTGCAACCTGTGGTCTGTGGTCATGCCTGGTTGCTAACAATCTCATGTTCCATGCCTGAAGTTTCCTTCCAGGATTCACCGACTCAGGAGAACCATGAGCGATGGATCCAAAACTTGACCAGACCGTAAGCAGAACTTGATGCGTATGGAAACAAGACAAAAGCAAATAGATGGATCTAGTGCCTCTGGTACTCGCTCATCCGAAAACTACGGCTGGTCAAAGTGAAGAGCCTCTCTAGTTGCCAATTTCTGAAATCTGAACGTTAATGTCATGATGCAAACCCTCGTTGATAGCTTATACTACTCCTATACACGGTAGTTGTTGAAGCCATAGGAGGACAATGACGTTATACGATTCACACAATTGCTGGACATTTTGATTATTTTTCGATGGTTGATTTTTGTAGCGACTCTTGCTGATACATGAGTTGTAAACTGTGCATCTTTTAAAACCATAATAGATGGTTGTGCGTATCTATTGATGCAGAGGCCGGGGTATTTTTCATTTTAAAAAAAACGATTCACATAATTATATATTTTTTTAAAATTGGAAAGGAGGATAACCCTGGCCTTGCATCAAACGGCTCAAATAACCATACTCGAATGGGGCGGACAACCATATATCATTAGGCGTCATGCTAAACACTAAGCATCCTAGTAGAAAAAAGTCGACAAGAAAAAAACCCGAGGACGTATGCCCCGCGACAGTAACTCCACCAGGCTACCACTAGCTCAATGGTGAAAAGCTCAAACAAACAAGAACTACGCAACTCCTAGGTTAAGTTTTGAACACGGATCTTGTGGCATGATGACGAGTCCAACTGTAAATCGATCTTGGGATTTTCAACCCAGAGCTGAGTTTCGAGTAACCTCCTTTAACAAGAGCATGACAAAGGCGCATGTCGACATTGCTTGATAAGGGATCTCGTGTTTCCGCTCATGTGTGCATACTCGTCGTGGAAGCCATACCTACGATCATCACTTGAACGGCTAACAACACACTAGCCAAATACAACTTGAGGAGATGCTACAAGCTTGGACGTACAATACCTCCCTGCTTCTGGTCGCTGTCACAACACCTTCGGTCTAGCAGCAAACATGAATTGACGCCTCCCCAAGAACGTTGTGTGTAGCACCTGCCAGCAACATACATGACTTGACGTCCGTGCATGAGTTACCATCTGTAGCATCTGCCGGCAATATACATGACTTGGCGCCTCCGCACGAGACGTCGTCCGTAAAGCATGTTGCCAATAGGCATGACGTGATGGCTCCGCATGAGATGCCATGCATAGCACTTGCCAGCAACGTGCATGATTTGATGCTTCCGCCAAAGACAGATGTGCGTAGCAGTTCTTGAGTCGGACCTTAATCGATCCGATGGTGGATATAGCGCGTCCCATACAATACCTAGCTTTGAAAGCTTCATAGTCAAAGAAGAGGGTGAAAACACAGAGGTGAAGGCCGTCACCATCTCAAGGTCCGACCGACGTGCCATCGACACGACCGCAATGGCCGCCACCATCAAAGAACCAGCGCTGCCGCACCTATTCCCAAAATCCTTCGCTGCCATCATATTAGGTTGTCTGCCTCCATGCCATATCACCCATACGATGAGACTGTCGTGTAGTCACTGCCACCAAGACGCCGCACTGGATAAGAGTACATCCGTGTGGGATCGGATCAAGGTTGCACCTTCCACGCACTAGGTGGCGGAGGCTAGGGTTTCAAGGAGGAGGGGCTGGGCAACTCTGCGATTGAAGTTTCATATTTTTGTATGAAAAAACATAGTATCATGTTTCATGCCTGAAGTTTCCATGTATGATTTAGATGTATGGAGCTTTCATTACTCACTAGGAGAACCATGTTCGATGGATACAAATTTTTTGAGACCGTAAATAGTACTGAAAATAAGACAAATGTAAAGTAGGTACTAATGTAAAGATGATTGCAGGAGTTGATGCTAGGGCTTCACACACGCCCTCATCTGAAATCGGGATGTTAATGTCCTGATGCAAACTCTAATTGTTTTACATGGTAGGTGTACAATATCTTCGTATGGACACTGATAAGTGAGTAATCATGGAGGTGTTTATAATCCACACAGAGGTGTGCTTCGGTGTGTAGGGGTTCGTAGCATGGAAAACAAAAAAATTCTACCGCATGCAAACAAACAAGCCAAGATCTATCTACTAGATTGTAGCAATGAGTCGATAGAGGAACTCACCCTCGAAGATTCCAAAGCGGTTAACGAGAGCAGATTCTCGTGGGTGATGTAGTCGTACTCTTGCCGATCTCAAGATCGCGTAGACGATCCTTCCGGCGCTGCGTTCTGGCAGCGCTTCTGCAGTCGGTCACACGTTCGGTACTCGATGAAAACCTTCCTCTCCCTTGTTCCAGCAGGCAGCGAGGTTGTAGCACTCTTCTCGTGATTCCGGCAGCACGACGGCGTGGTACCGGAAGTAGAGGGGAGATCTCGCAGGGCTTCGCCTTAAGCCGGAGCGAGTATGGTGGAGTATGAGAGAGGCCTTGGTGATCTAGGTTTTAGAGGGCACCAAGGAGAGAGTGTAGCCGGCGGCTAGGGTTTGGGGATCACCCCAACTCGCCGAGTTGGTGGTGCCCTAGGCGGCGGCACAAGGAGGTGGTGGCGCCGGCGACTTGGAGGAGAGGGCTAGGGTTTTGGGTGTGAGGGGTAGGGGCGCCCTACCCCTCCTTATATAGGTGGAGGGTGGCCGGTTGGGAGGAGGGAGTCCTCCCCCAACTCGGCCTCCTTGGCCGGCGGGTGGAGGGAGGGGAACTCCTCCCCAAGTAGGTTTCCTACTCTCCCTCCACCAAGCAAACTTGCCGTTTGACTTTTCAAATTGGCGTTTGACTTTCAAACTAGGATTTGATTTCTCCCTTTATTTTGCCCAGCCAAGTGACCTAGTACATGATGCAACCATTCCATATTGTCATGACACATTCATGTACCCTTCCCCTCCGGAGTGCCGGACCTTCCGGACCCTTCTAGAATATTCCCGGTGAAAACACCGGAATCATTCCTCAACTCCGAAAAAAGACTTTCCTTATATGAATCTTATTCTCCGAACTATTCCGGATCTCCTCGTGATATCTCGGATCCCATCCGAGACTCTGAACAACATTCGGTCTCTTACTCATTATTCCATAACTACTCAACAACATCGAATCCTTAAGTGTGTCTCCCTGCGGTTCGTGAATTAAGACACTTCTCCGATTAATAACCAATAGAGGAATCTGCAAATTCATATGGCTCCCACATATTTCTACGATTACTTTGTGATCGAATGAACCACTTACATACGATACCAATTTCCCTTTATCTCACGATAGTTTACTTATCCGAGGTTTTGATCGTTGGTATCTCTGCATACCTAGTTCAACCTCGTTACTGATAAGTACTCTTTTCTCGTTCCCGTGGTATGTGATCCCTTGTGAGCTAGTCACATGCTTGCAAGCTAATTGGATGACATTCCACCAAGAGGGCCCAGAGTATATCTATCCGTCATATGGATGGACAAATCCCACTCTTGATCCATGTGTCTCAACCCATACTTTCCAAACACTCAATGCCACCTTTATAGCCACCCAGTTACGGTATGGTGTTTGATGTCATCAAAGCATCCTTCCGGTGATGGTGATAAGCATGATCTCATGGTAGAAGGAATTAGGTTACTATGTATCAAAAAGCTTATAGCAATTGAACTATTGAAATGACTTGATCTTAATGCTACGCTTATCTATAGGAGTATGTCCATCATACCATTCTCCCAATGATATGATCTTGTTGTTAACGACATCTCAATGTTCATGATAGGTAAACCACAATCATCTATTAACCAACAAGCTAGTATTATGAAGAGGATTTACAAGGGACTCTAATTTAGTTTACAAATCACACAAGTATTAATGTTTCCTGGTTAATACTGTTATAGCATGAATGTAAACATTTATCATAAACACAAAGAAATAATAATAACTATATTTATTATTGCCTCTAGGGCATATCTCCAACAGTCTCCCACTTGCACTAGAGTCAACTAATCTAGATTACATGGTAATATACCGAACACCCATGGCAGTTTGGTGTTGGTCATGTTTTGCCCTCGGGAGAGGTTTAGTCAACGGATCCGCCACATTCAGATCTGTGTATACTTTGCAAATCTTTATGTCACCATCTTGGACATGTTCTTGAATAGCGTGAAAACGTAGCTTGATGTGCTTCAGCTTCTTGTGTGACCTTGGTTCTTGCGCATTGGCTATGGTGCCCATGTTATCACAGTAGATAGACATTGGGTCCAGCGCACTTGGAACCACACCGAGCTCTGTAATGAACTCTTTCATCCATATCGCTTCTTGTGAAGCCTCCGAAGCAGCTATGTATTCCGATTCAGTTGAAGATCTCGCCACAACGTTTTGCTTTGCACTCCTCCAGCTAACTGCTGCACCATTCAAAGTAAACACGTATCCAGATTGAGATTTAGAATCATCCGGATCGGTGTTCCAACTAGCATCGGTGTAACCATTAACAACGAGCTATTCATAACCTCCATAAGAAAGAACCATATCCTTAGTTCTTCTCAAGTACTTAAGGATGTTTTGACCACTGTCCAATGATCCACTCCTGGATCACTTTGATATCTGCTAGTTAAACTAATAGCATATGCAATGTTGGGTTTAGTACATAGTATGGCATACATTAGAGATCCTATGGATGAGGCATAGGGAATCTTACTCATCCTTTCTCTATCTTCTGTCGTTGCTGGACTTTGAGTTTTACTCAAGGTCGTATTGGGCAACATGGGCAAGAACCCTTTCTTGCTATCTTCCGTTCCAAACCTCTTTAGAACTTTGTCCAAATATGTACTTTGTGACAATGATATTAGGCGTCTTGATCTATCTCTTTAAATCTTTATGCCTGATATGTAAGCTGCTTCGCCAAGATCTTTCATTGAAAAACTATTATTCAAATAATCCTTGACACTATTAAGAAGGTCTACATCATTCCCAATCAACAATATGTCATCTACATATAGTATTAAGAATGCTACAGAGCTCCTACTCACTTTCTTATAAATACAAGCTTCTCCATAAGTTTGTATAAAACCAAATCTTTTGATTACCTTATCAAAACGGTGGTTCCAACTTTGGGATGCTTGCTTCAAACCATATATGGACCTTTGAAGTTTGCACACCTTGTTAGCATCTTTAGGATCGACAAAACCTTTGGGTTGCATCATATACAACTCTTCATCAATGTCTCCATTGAGGAACGCCGTTTTGACATCCATCTGCCATATCTCAAAATCATAATATGCAGCGATTGCTAACATAATCCTCACAGACTTTAGCTTCGCTACTGGTGAGAAAGTCTCATCGTAGTCAACTCCTTAAATTTGTCGAAACCCTTTTGCGACAAGTCGAGCTTTATAGACAGTAACATTACCATCAGCATCTGTTTTCTTCTTAAAAATCCATTTGTTCTCGACAGCCTTCCGGTCATCCGGTAAGTTCACCAAAGTCCATACTTGGTTTTCGTATATGGATCCAATCTCGGATTTCATGGCTTCTTGCCATTTATTGGAATCTAGGCTCATCATCGCTTCCTCATATGTCGCAGGGTCATCGGTGTTGTCCACCAACATGACACTCATAACGGGATCATACCAATCAGGAGTGGTACGAGTTCTCGTTGACCTGCGAGGCTCTGTAGCAACTTCAACCGAAGTTTCATGATCATCATCATTAGCTTCCTCTCTTATTGGTGTAGGCGCCACAGGAACTACTTCCGGTGCTGCGCTACTCGCAAGTTCAAGAGAAGGTTCAACAACCTCGTCGAGTTCTACTTTCCTTCCAGTCACTTCTTTCTAGAGAAATTCCTTCTCTAGAAAGGATCCATTCTTATCAACGAAGATTTTGCCCTCGGATCTATGATAGAAGGTATACCCAATAGTTTCCTTCGGGTATCCTATGAAGACGCATTTTTCCGCTTTGGGTTCAAGCTTGTTCGGCTGTAACTTCTTTACATAGGCTTCGCAACCCCAAACTTTAAGGAACGACAATTTAGGTTTCTTCCCAAACAATAATTCATACGGTGTCGTTTCAACGGATTTATATGGTGCCCTATTTAAAGTGAATGCGGCTGTTTCTAATGCATAACCCCAAAACGATAGCGGTAAATCTGTAAGTGACATCATAGAACGAACCATATCTAAGAGAGTTCGATTACGATGTTCGGACATACCATTATGTTGTGGTGTTCCCGGCGGTGTCAATTGTGAAAGTATCCCGCATTTCTTCAAATGCTCGCCAAACTCGTAACTTAGATATTCACCTCCACGATCAGAACGTAGAAATTCAATCTTCCTGTTACGTTGATTTTCTACCTCACTTTGAAATTCCTTAAAATTCTCAAAAGTTTCGGACTTATGTTTCATGAAATAGATATACCCATATCTACTCAAGTCATCCATGAAGGTAAGAACATAACTCTAACCACCGCGCGATGCTACACTCATTGGTCCACACACATCAGTATGTATAATTTCCAATAAGTCCGTAGCTCGCTCCATCATCCCAGAAAATGGAGTCTTAGTCATTTTACCCATCAGACATGCTTCGCATCTTTCAAGTGATTCGAAATCAAGTGATTCAAGAAGTCCATCGGAATGGAGTTTCTTCATACACTTCACTCCGATATGACCAAGACGACAGTGCCACATATAGATCGAGTTATCGCTCAATTTCAAACGTTTAGCCTCAATGTTATTTATGTGTGTATTACTACAATCGAGATTCAATAAGAATAGACCATCTATCAAAGGTGCATGTGCATAAAACATATTACTCATATAAATCGAACAACCATTATTCTCGGACTTAAACAAGTAACCGTCTCGCAATAAACAAGATCCAGATATAATGTTCATGCTCAACGCAGGCACCAAATAACAATTATTTAAGTATAAAACTAATCCCGATGGTTGATGAAGAGGTAGCGTGCCGGTCGCGATCACATCAACCTTTGATCCATTTACAATGCGCATCGTCACCTTGTTCTTCGCTAGCTTCCGTTTATTCTGCAGCACCTGTTTCGAGTTACAAATATGAGAAACCGAACCAGTATCAAATACCCAGGCACTACTACGAGTACTAGTGAGATACACATCAATAACATGTTTATCAGATATACCTTTCTTCTTGATGTTGCCGTTCTTCAAATCCGCCAAGTACTTTGGGCAATTCCGCTTCCAGTGACCTTCTCCCTTGCAGTAAAAGCACTCAGTATCAGGCTTAGGCCCAGCCTTGGTCTTCTTCGCCGGTGCGATAACTTTCCTACCGCCCTTCTTGAAGTTTCCCTTTTGCTTAGACTTGCCTTTATTGAATTTGGTGGTCTTATTGACCAACAACACTTGGTGCTCTTTCTTGATCTCCACTTCTGCAGATTTCAACATGGAGAAGAGTTCTGGCAATGTCTTGTCCATGTTTTGCATATTGTAGTTCATCACAAAGTTCTTGTAACTTGGTGGCAGTGATTGGAGGACACGGTGAATCCCCAAAGAATTAGGAATCACTATACCCAAACTTTGGAGTTTGTTTGCGTGCCCAGACATCTTAAGCACATGCTCACTGACGGAGCTGCCCTCTTCCATCTTGTAGTTAAAGAACTTTTCAGAAGCCTCATAACTCTCAACTGCCGTGCCAGCCTCAAATATCATTTTGAGCTCATGGACAATATCATCTGGGTCATGGTTTTCAAACCTTTTCTGAAGCTCCTATTTCAAACCATACAAGATAGCACACTGAATTGTGGAGTACTGATTCTTCCGAGTGAGGTAAACATTCTTTACTTCATCGTTAGCAGTAGCTGCAGGCGGGTCACCCAGCGGTGCATCCAGCACATAGGTCAAATTACCAGCATTGAGGATAATCCTCAAATTGTGGAACCAATCCGCGAAGTTGCTTCCATTGTTTTTCAACTTTTCTTTCTCTAGGAACGCATTAAAATTGATGGTAGAGGCCGCCATTGATCTACACCATATTTGCAATAGTTTAGACTAAGTTTATGACAAATTGAGTTCTAATTAATAGTTAAATTAATCTAGGTGAACTCCCACTCAAAAAATATCCCTCACATTGTTTTAGTGATCACACGAACCAAATCCACCACATCAAAACCGATCATCACGAGAGTTGATGTAGCTTCAATGGAGAACAATCAACATGTTCATCATATCTACTATATGACGCATGCTTTACCTTTCGGTGATCCGTGTTCCGAGACCATGTCTGTACATGCTAGGCTCGTCAAGATCAAACCTTAGCTTCCGCATGAGCAAATCTGGCTTGCTCACGTTGTATACACTCGCAGAGTCTAACACACCCGATCATCACGTGGTGCTTCGAAGCAACGAGCTTTAGCAACGGTGCTTACTAAGGATGAACACTTTAAAACTTGAAATTTATGTGCTTGAGGGATCATCTTATAATGCTACCATCGATAACTAAGCAATACAAGATGCATAAAGGATTAACATCACATGCAATTCATAATATGTGATATGATATGGCCTTTCTTCTTGTGCTTCCGATCTCCATCTTCAAGCATTAACATGATCTCCATCATCACCGGTATAGCGTCAAGCTCAGTGGCGCCGTTTCATGGTTGTCGTCCACCAGCTTCAACTATTACAACTACTTTGAATAGACACGCGGGTCTTAACAGAATTTAAAGACAATAATTGGCTCCTGCCGGTTGCCAAATTACAATAAGGAACATTGAATACATCAAATATAATCACAATCATGGCCATATCACATCATAGCACACCCCTGCAAAACAAAGTTAGACGCCTCTAATTTTCTTTGCATATTTTACGTGGTTTGGGGCTTTCAATAAGTGTCGCTCTAACTACGAACAAGAACCACAACGTTTATGCTTGAACTATCAAGTGCCCGTTGTAGATTGGATCTATACTATGATGGGAGAGACAGGCACCCGCAAAGCCACTTATGCAATACAAGTTGCATGTTGAACATGGAGCAAGTCTCATGAACGATGTCATGTAAGGTTAGCCCGGGCCGCTTCATCCCATCATACCGCAAGATGCAAAGTACACAAGAAGCAATTGATAATAAAAGCACCACCGCCCACAATGACCATTGTGTTCTACTCGTGCAATAGATCTACATATAGACACGACTCTGATACCACTGTAGGGGTTCATAGCATGGAAAACAAAAAAATTCTACCGCATGCAAACAAACAAGCCAAGATCTATCTACTAGATTATAGCAAGGAGTCGATAGAGGAACTCACCCTCGAAGATTCCAAAGCGGTTAACGAGAGCAGATTCTCGTGGGTGATGTAGTCGTACTCTTGCCGATCTCAAGATTGCGTAGACGATCCTTCCGGCGCTGCGTTCTGGCAGCGCTTCCGCGGTCGGTCACACGTTCGGTACTCGATGAAGACCTTCCTCTCCCTTGTTCCAGCAGGCAGCAGAGGTTGTAGCACTCTCCTCGTGATTCCGGCAGCACGACGGCGTGGTACCGGAAGTAGAGGGGAGATCTCGCAGGGCTTCGCCTTAAGACGGAGCGAGTATGGTGGAGTATGAGAGAGGGCTTGGTGATCTAGGTTTTAGAGGGAACCAAGGAGAGAGTGTAGCCAGCGGCTAGGGTTTGGGGATCACCCCAACTCGCCGAGTTGGTGGTGCCCTAGGCGGCGGCACAAGGAGGTGGTGGCGCCGGCGACTTGGAGGAGAGGGCTAGGGTTTTGGGTGTGAGGGGTAGGGGGCGCCCTACCCCTCCTTATATAGGTGGAGGGTGGCCGGTTGGAAGGAGGGAGTCCTCCCCCAACTCGGCCTCCTTGGCCGACAGGTGGAGGGAGGGGAACTCCTCCCCAAGTAGGTTTCCTACTCTCCCTCCACCAAGCAAACTTGTCGTTTGACTTTTCAAATTGGCGTTTGACTTTCAAACTAGGATTTGATTTCTCCCTTTATTTTGCCCAGCCAAGTGACCAAGTACATGATGCAACCATTCCATATTGTCATGACACATTCATGTACCCTTCCCCTCCGGAGTGCCGGACCTTCCGGACCCTTCTAGAACATTCCCGGTGAAAACACCGGAATCATTCCCCAACTCCGAAACAGGACTTTCCTTATATGAATCTTATTCTCCGGACTATTCAGGATCTCCTCGTGATATCCCGGATCCCATCCGAGACTCCGAACAAAATTTGTCTCTTACTCATCATTCCATAACTACTCAACAACATCGAATCCTTAAGTGTGTCTCCCTACGGTTCGTGAATTATGCGGACATGATCGAGACACTTCTGTAGGGTTTCGTAGCATGGAAAACAAAAATTTTCTACCGCATACAAACAAACAAGCCAAGATATATCTACTATATTGTAGCAACGAGTCGATGGAATAACTCACCCTTGAAGATTCCAAAGTGTTTAACGAGAGCGGATTCTCGTGGGTGATGTAGTCATACTCTTCCCGATCTCAAGATCGCGTAGACGATCCTTCCGGCGCTGCGTTCCGGCAGCGCTCCCGCAGTCCGTCACACATTCAGTACTCGACGAAGACCTTCCTCTCCCTTGTTCCAGCAGGCAGTGGAGGTTGTAGCACTCTCCTCGCGATTCCGGCAGCACAACGGCGTGGTACCGGAAGTAGAGGGGAGATCTCGCAGGGCTTCGCCTTAAGCCGGAGCGAGTATGGTGGACTATGAGAGAGAGCCTCGACGATCTAGGGTTTAGACACGTCGAGGAGGAGGCTTGGCCGGCGGCTAGGGTTAGCTAGGCGGCGGCAGCAGGAGGTGGCGGCGCCGGCGGCTAGGGTTTGCGGGGTGTGAGAGGTGTGCTTGGAGGGGCAGCCATGCCCCTCCTTATATAGGTGGAGGGGGGCGCGCCAGGGGAGGGGAGTCCCTCCCCAACTCGGCTTCCAAGGTAGGCTGGCGGTGGAGGGGAGGAACTCCTCCCCAACTCGGTTTCCACCTTCCTCTCCACTTCCCAAAATAGCCGTTTGACTTTTCAAATTGGCGTTTGACTTTTCAAACTAGGATTTGATTAAACCCTTTATTTTGTTCAGCGATCACACCTAGTACATGATGCAATCATACCAACTTGATATAACACATTCATGTACCCTTCCCCTCCGGAATGCCGGACATTCCGGAACCTTCTAGAACATTCCCGATGAGAACACCGGAACCATTCTCCAACCCCGAAACAGGACTTTCCTTATATGAATCTTATTCTCCGGACCATTCCGGATCTCCTCGTGATATCCGGGATCCCATCCGAGACTCCGAACAACATTCGGTCTCTTACTCATCATTCCATAACTACTCAAACAACGTCGAATCCTTAAGTGTGTCTCCCTACGGTTCGTGAATTATGCGTACATGATCGAGACACTTCTCCGATCAATAACCAATAGAGGAATCTGTAAATTCATATGGCTCCCACATATTTCTACGATTACTTTGCGATCGAATGAACCACTTACATACGATACCAATTTCCCTTTGTCTCATGATAGTTTACTTATCCGAGGTTATGATCGTCGGTATCTCTGCATACCTAGTTCAACCTCGTTACTGATAAGTACTCTTTTCTCGTTCCCGTGATATGTGATCCCTTGTGAGCTAGTCACATGCTTGCAATCTAATTGGATGACATTTCACCGAGAGGGCCCAGAGTATATCTATCCGTCATATGGATGGACAAATCCCACTCTTGATCCATGTGTCTCAACCAATACTTTCCGAACACTCAATGCCACCTTTATAGCCACCCAGTTACGGTGTGGTGTTTGATGTCATCAAAGCATCCTTCCGGTGAAGGTGATATGCATGATCTCATGGTCGAAGGAATTAGGTTACTATGTATCAGAAAGCATATAGCAATTGAACTATTAAAATGACTTGATCTTTATGCTACGCTTATCTATAGGAGTATGTCCACCATATCATTCTCCTAACGATATGATCTTGTTGTTAATAACATCTCATCGTTCATGATAGGGAAACCACAATCATTTATTAACCAACAAGCTAGTATTATTAAGAGGCTTTACTAGGGACTCTATTTTAGTTTACAATTCACACAAGTATCAATGTTTCCTTGTTAATACTATTATAGCATGAATGTAAACATTTATCATAAACACAAAGATATAATAATAACTACATTTATTATTGCCTCTAGGGCATATCTCCAACAACTTCTCCGATCAATAACCAATAGAGGAATCTGGAAATTCATATGGCTCCCACATATTTCTACGATTACTTTGCGATCGAATGAACCACTTACATATGATACCAATTTCCCTTTGTCTCACGATAGTTTACTTATCCGAGGTTTTGATCGTCGGTATCTCTGCATACCTAGTTCAACCTCGTTACTGATAAGTACTCTTTTCTCGTTCCCGTGGTATGTGATCGCTTGTGAGCTAGTCATATGCTTGCAAGCTAATTGGATGACATTCCACCGAGAGGGCCCAGAGTATATCTATCCGTCATATGGATGGAAAAATCCCACTCTTGATCCATGTGTCTCAACCCATACTTTCCGAACACTCAATGCCACCTTTATAGCCACCCAGTTACGGTATGGTGTTTGATGTCATCAAAGCATCCTTCCGGTGATGGTGATAAGCATGATCTCATGGTAGAAGGAATTAGGTTACTATGTATCAAAAAGCTTATAGCAATTGAACTATTAAAATGACTTGATCTTAATGCTACGCTTATCTATAGGAGTATGTCCATCATACCATTCTCCTAATGATATGATCTTGTTGTTAACAACATCTCAATGTTCATGATAGGGAAACCACAATCATATATTAACCAACAAGCTAGTATTATGAAGAGGCTTTACTAGGGACTCTAATTTAGTTTACAAATCACACAAGTATTAATGTTTCCTGTTTAATACTGTTATAGCATGAATGTAAACATTTATCATAAACACAAAGATATAATAATAACTATATTTATTATTGCCTCTAGGGCATATCTCCAACACTGTGTACCCCTTCTTCTAGACACACGAAATTGAAAACACAAGGACGACCAGGATTGACCGATACTCCTTCAGTTCAGAGGGAATGAAGGAGTATCGACCAATCCTTGGCATTATTGTGTTTTTAGTTTCGTGAGTTTGGGAGGAGGGATACACTAAAAGAAAAGTGATCCACATATTATCAGTTGTGGCATGCAAACTGTTTTGCATTGCGATGAGTGCTTGGCCTTTTCCGAAAGCAACATGCTCAAGAGGTTCGTCATCAAAAGGTGGATCCATGTCTTATAGCAATTTATAAACGAAAAAACATAAAACTTAGGTTCTGTGAAGATGGTGATCCAGTCTGTTTCGAATTCAGATTCGTTTTCAGTTTCAAATTCTAAGGCTTTAGACGAATACCAAAAGGTATGGAGTTTATTTTGGATAGTAACTTGATTGCACTTGCACTTGATATGTTACCATCTTTAGCCCGACCTTTTAGCACGTCTTTGGAATTTTCCTATGGTAGTTGTTGCGTGAACGGTTACCCTCGGGAGTGGAGGTGGCCAAGCGACATGACCCTGGGGATGGGCTTTGCCCCCTGTGTGCGGTCCCGGAAACAGGACACCACATTTTCTTCTCCTGCCCCGTTGCTCGTTTCCTTTGGAATTTCACCCGGGAGGCTCTGGGACCGTCGTGGCAGGCGGGGAATTCCTAGAAGCCAATGCAAACCATACTAGCAGGAGGAGGCGCCACTTCTGGTTTTTGTTTACAGGGATGGCCTGGACTTTATGGAACATCCGTAACAAGATGGTCATCAAGCGTGTCTTTCTTCGCCGTGCCTCTGACTCGATCTTCAAAGTTTTGGCTTTTTTGCAGCAGTGGTACCCGTTGAGTAGACAGCGGGACAGGGCGCGGCTGGATGGGATGATAGAGCACCTTATTGTGGTGGCGCGTCAACTTGCCTCTCCCCCCGGCCGTTGAGCGTGTCTTCGGGGCGCGTTTGTATCTGCGTGTGTGTTGGGTTGCATGTTGTGCTGTGTGTGGCCTTTGGATTATGTGGCTTGGCTCGGTTGTACGCGTATTTTGGATGCTGCATGGATGTTGTTTTATTTATAAAGCTGGGCGTATGCCTGTTTCAAGGACCTTTTAGCACGTCTTTCATGTTTTATCTTTTAATCAAGGTCTGGTCTTGGAGCCTTAAGTCAATTAGGGAATGCAGTAGCTTGTGTCTGATCTGCCGGCAAGACCCAAGAAAGGCCTCACGGGTTGTCAGGTTCAAACATAAATTATTTCTCAGAATAAAGATTTCAGGGTTTAGATCCATAGAACTGCTAGGTCAAGTCAGTTCTTTACTGGTCTCTAGGAGATGTTACAGGAAAGTTCCGCGATGTTACGGGCCGGGGAAGTTGTGCTTGAAATTGCAAATCTGTCAGGTTTAAGGTGAGTCTAGCCACTATATTCCTGATAGCTCCCAGGAGTATGATTATCAACCTTCTTTGAATCGATAAACAGAGCAAAAGAAAACTAACCAATTGCAATTGCGCATTACAAAAACGTGCATCACACTGATAGTTGCTCCAGTTCCTGATCATCAGTGTGAACACCAGTTTCAGTATCTTTTTTCTGACGGTGAACACATGATTCATTGTCAGGGATCAGTTCCGTGTGAGCCATGCCAAGGAATTCGCCTGATGAAACTCCCAGAGCAAGCTTTGTTTTATTGACCAAACTCCCGCAGTGTGTCCCAAGGCGAGTAAGGATAGTGTTTTCTGGGACTTGTAATCACTAATCAGAGATCATGCATGAACATCACAAGGCCTGGAAAATTAAGTAAGTAAAACATTGTGCAGTGCGCTACCTAACATGTTATGGTTAGTCTAAAACGTTGGGACTTGGGAGATAAGAACGTCCTAGTAGGAATAGTACTCAATAGCGTTGTTTTTTCTTCTTCTCAACAAGTAACCGATGGCGTAATAGGGTTTCTTTTTTTGAAGAAGGTGTAGTAGGTTTGAAATGTGCACTTGCTGACGGAAACAAGTTGAAGCAAGTAATATCACCACAATGAGTAATTTAAGAAACCAAATACTACCTCCGTTTCTAAAAACGTATTATATTGTGGAACAGGTACATTTCTACTATTTCAAACCAACTGAAGCATGGACTACTACCATAGTGCCCACATAAAATAAAGAAACTATATTTTCCTGCATTGTTAGTTACTACCTCCGTTCCTAAAAACGTATCATATTGTGAAACAGAGGCAGTACATTTCTATCGATTTCAAACCAAGTGAAGCACGGACTACTACTATATATATAGTGCCCACAGAAAATAAAGAAACTACATTTGCCTGTATTATTATCAGGTTTATCCTGACTATTTCTTATTATGAAATAAGAACAACAATATGTTAAGAAGGGTTAATTAACTGCATTTATAATCGAAGACTAGAACTGAGTCGCGGGTAGCCCCAATACGGAGTACTTGAGTTGGAGTAGTTAGAAATGTAGGCACTACTGTTGATGCTACATGTTACTTGGTAAGGGACCAGGTATATCATAGAAGACTCCATATCATAAGCAATTTAACTTGACGTCATGGCACCAACTCTTTGATCTTCCTCCAACCAACATCAGGGCAATGTGGGAGCCCTTCTTTGTTTACATGCCCACTTGCTATTCATCTTTGTTTGAGGTTCGTTTATTTATTTCAAGTCTGTGGTTTGCTATTCGTAAAGAATGCAGCTTGCGACCGTGGGTTTCCATGCCTCGCTTGCAAGTGTCAAGGTACCAAACTCGCTTCTCTGGCCATCAGGCAGCGTGGAACAACAAATGAAAAAATAAAAGAAGTGAGGACTAAGGAAATTCGGCCAAGTGTCGGGATCAGGTTCAAGAAAAGAGGAACTATTTTTTTCTGAGCTATATGCACTACAGGAATAGGAAGCTACGCCGACGGCCGGTCGCTACGCCGACGGCCAAACGTCGGGGCCGTCGACGTAGCCATCGTCCAGACCAGCTCCACCGAGCAGCCGTCGGCATATAATTGCCTTCGACGTATCCTATGCTACGCCGACGGCTGCCGTCGACGTAGCTATTTTTTCTTTTACCTTATTAAACTTTGAAAAATCATAACTAAATCATTATAATTCAGAAA
Source organism: Avena sativa (assembly GCA_916181665.1). Classification (NCBI taxonomy): domain Eukaryota; kingdom Viridiplantae; phylum Streptophyta; class Magnoliopsida; order Poales; family Poaceae; genus Avena; species Avena sativa. Next base: position 424,757,014 of record OV702293.1, read on the forward strand.
AATACAAATAATATATCAAAATTTGCAGAAAAATAAGACCTATCTATCTACACTCAAATATTATACATTTGTAAATAAAAATTAAGTGAAACATAAAATATTATATATAGTTTAAAACGAGCATAAAAATTCAAAAACGATCGAAACAATGTGAAACCTTCGCGTGGTGTTGTATTATATGACATAGTTACAAAGAAAAATATCAAACTTGTTATATTGATTATGTCTGAAAAAAAACCTTCACAAAATGACCTATCTCATTCGAGGTTTCTTGGCTTTCGGGTCAAATGACCAATGTATGGCTAGAATCAAGGCATTGTGATAATGTGCCCATATTGTGTATACATGTGCATCATGGGATGGCGAACAATGTTGCAGGAGAAAGTTTTCCTTTTCGTCGCACCAAAATGCCATTTTCCATTTTCCAAGCATAAAAAAGGACGGTTTTGTGAAGCAAACACCAAATGGCTAATTCAAAATGCTACCACCACATTTTACAAAAATACTAGACCACCTTATATGGACAATGTCCCAGCAGGTTTATCTTAAACCTTTCCGTCCACCCCTGGTAAAAAAGACAAATTCCTGTCGAATCGGTAGGAAGGGGGTCAGATATGAACTACAGGTACATGATCCGATGCTCATGTTTTTTTACAAAAATCATTTTTAGGTTCAAAATATGCTATTTTATCAAAGATCCAATGCAAGTTTAGCGAGGCTCGGCCCCGAGCTAAGAATCTTCATGCCCGTCGTTCGACAAAGTTTGACGATGGTTTAAAACGGGCATAAAAATTCAAAAACGATCGAAACAATGCGAAACATTCGCGTGGTGTCATATTATGTGACATAGTTACAAGGAAAGATATCAAACCTGGTATATTGATTATGTCTGAAAAAACCTTCACAAAATGACCTATCTCATTCGAGGTTTCTTGGCTTTCGGGTCAAATGACCAATTTTATGGCTAGAATCAAGGCATAGTTTGTGATAATATGCTCATATTGTGCATACATGTGCATCATGGTATTGTAGGGGTTCGTAGCATGGAAAACAAAAAATTTCTACCGCATGCAAACAAACAAGCCAAGATCTATCTACTAGATTGTAGCAACGAGTCGATAGTGAAACTCACCCTCGAAGATTCCAAAGCGGTTAACGAGATCGGATTCTCGTGGGTGATGTAGTCGTACTCTTCCCGATCTCAAGATCGTGTAGACGATCCTTCCGGCGCCGCGTTCCGGCAGCGCTCCCGCAGTCAGTCACACGTTCGGTACTCGATGAAGACCTTCCTCTCCCTTGTTCCAGCAGGCAGCGAAGGTAGTAGCACTCTTCTCGCGATTCCGGCAGCACGACGGCGTGGTACCGGAAGTAGAGGGGAGATCTCGCAGGGCTTCGCCTTAAGCCGAAGCGAGTATGGTGGACTATGAGAGAGCCTTGGCGATCTAGGGTTTAGACGCACCAAGTAGAGGGAGCTAGGTCGGCGGCTAGGGCAAGGGGATTGCCCCAAGTCGGCGGCTTGGGCAAACCCTAGGGCGGCGGCGACTTTGGTGGAGGCCGGCGGATAGGGTTAGGTTTAGAGGAGAGAGGTGTAGATCTTGGAGGGGCAGCCCTGCCCCTCCTTATATAGGTGGGAGGGCATGGCCAAGGGGAGGGGAGTCCCTCCCCAACTTGGCCTCCTTGGCCAGCGGTGGAGGGAGAGGAAATCCTCCCCAAGTAGGTTTCCTACTCTCCCTCCACCAAGCAAACTTGCCGTTTGACTTTTCAAATTGGCGTTTGACTTTTCAAACTAGGATTTGATTTATCCCTTTATTTTGCTCAGCAATGACACCTAGTACATGATGCAACCATTCCAAATTGTTATGACACATTCATGTACCCTTCCCCTCCGGAGTGCCGGACCTTCCGGAACCTTCTAGAACATTCCCGATGAAAACAGCGGAACCATTCTCCAACCCCGAAACAAGACTTTCCTTATATGCATCTTATTCTCCGGACCATTCCGGATCTCCTCGTGATATCCCGGATCCCATCCGAGACTCCGAACAACATTCGGTCTCTTACTCATCATTCCATAACTACTCAACAACATCGAATCCTTAAGTGTGTCTCCCTACGGTTCGTGAATTATGCGTACATGATCGAGATACTTCTCCGATCAATAACCAATAGAGGAATCTATAAATTCATATAGCTCCCACATATTTCTACGATTACTTTGCGATCGAATGAACCACTTACATACAATACCAATTTCCCTTTGTCTCACTATAGTTTACTTATCCGAGGTTTTGATCGTCGGTATCTCTGCATACCTAGTTCAACCTCGTTACCGATAAGTACTCTTTTCTCGTTCCCGTGGTATGTGATCCCTTGTGAGCCAGTCACATGCTTGCAAGCTAATTGGATGACATTCCACCGAGGGGGCCCAGAGTATATCTATCCGTCATATGGATGGACAAATCCCACTCTTGATTCATGTGTCTCAACCCATACTTTCCAAACACTCAATGCTACCTTTATAGCCACCCAGTTACGGTGTGGTGTTTGATGTCATCAAAGAATCCTTCCGGTGATGGTGATAAACATGATCTCATGGTCGAAGGAATTAGGTTACTATGTATCAGAAAGCATATAGCAATTGAACTATTAAAATGACTTGATCTTTATGCTACGCTTATCTATAGGAGTATGTCCATCATACCATTCTCCTAATGATATGATCTTGTTGTTAATAACATCTCAATGTTCATGATAGGGAAACCACAATCATCTATTAACCAACAAGCTAGTATTATGAAGAGGCTTTACTAGGGACTCTAATTTAGTTTACAAATCACACAAGCATTAACGCTTCCTTGTTAATACTGTTATAGCATGGATGTAAACATTTATCATAAACACAAAGATATAATAATAACTACATTTATTATTGCCTCTAGGGCATATCTCCAACAGGTATGGTGGACAATATTGCAGGAGAAAGTTTTCCTTTTCGTCGCACCAAAATGCCATTTTCCATTTTCCGAGCACAAAAAACGAACGGTTTTGTGAAGCAACCACCAAATGGCTAATTCAAAATGCTACCACCACATTTTACAAAAAATACTAGACCACCTTATATGGACAATGTCCCAACAGGGGTATCTTAAACCTTTCCATCCACCCCTGATGAAAAAGACAAATTCCTACCGAATCGGTAGGAAGTGGGTCAGATATGAACTACAGGTACATGATCCGATGCTCATGATTTTTTACAAAAATCATTTTTAGGTTAAAAATATGCTATTTTATCAAAGATCCAATGCAAGTTTAGTGAGGCTCGGCCCCGAGCTAAGAATCTTTATGCCCGTCGTTCGACAAAGTTTGACGATAGTTTAAAACGGGCATAAAAAATTCAAAAACGATCGAAACAATGCGAAACCTTCGCGTGGTGTCATATTATGTGACATAGTTACAAGAAAAAATATCAAACATGGTATATTGATTATGTCTGAAAAAACCTTCACAAATTGACCTATCTCTTTCGAGGTTTCTTGGCTTTCAGGTCAAATGACCAATGTTATGGCTAGAATCGAGGCATAGTTTGTGATAATGTGCTCATGTTGTGCATACATGTGAATCATGGGATGGCGAACAATATTGCACGAGAAAGTTTTCCTTTTCGTCGCACCAAAATGCCATTTTCCATTTTCCGAGCACAAAAAACGGACGGTTTTGTGAAGCAACCACCAAATGGCTAATTCAAAATGCTACCACCATATTTTACAAAAATACTATACCACCTTATATGGATAATGTTGAAGGGTTTCGCGGCATAGTAAATCAAAATTTTCTACGGATGCGAACAGAGGGAAGCCAAGATCTAATCTAGGAGATGCAAACAACGAGAGAGATTGGATTATATCTTCATACCCTTGAAGATTCGCACAGCGGAACGTTCGTCGGAACATGGGTGATGTAGTCGTACTCGCTTCTCCTCCTCGCGATCCGATCCGATCTAGCACCACAAGCGGCGATGCCTCCATGAGATGCACACGTGCAGCACCTCGACGTCTCCTCCTTCCTTGGTCCAGCAAGTATGGTGGAGAGATGGGTTGGATCTACAACGCGACGACGCGGTGCAATTGGTGGAGAGTTTCTGCAGCAGGGCTTCGCCTACACGTAGTCGGGAGGGAGAGAGAGAGGAGGGCAGCAGGGCGACTAGGCTTGAGGGGAAGGTGTGGGGGGGGGTGGTGCGCCCCCAACCCTCTTTATATAGAGGGGTGGGCGGCATCCCTAGCCCCTCCCCCAAGCCAAGGCCGGCGGCCAAAGGAGGAAGAGTGGGGGGCAAGAAACCCCCCCCTCTTCTAGAAGGTCCAATCTAGGGTTTATCCCCTCTTGGCCGGCTGGGCCCTATGGGGCCTTGTGCCCCTGGCCCAATGCGGCCAGGGCACTCCCTCATAGGCCCATGCCCCCTACCGATAGGTGGGACCACGTTGGTCCCCTTCCGGAAAGTTCTAGAAGCTTTCGGTACAATACCGATTAACCCGGAACAATTCCAAACTCCAAAAACTGCACTGCCTTATATGAATCTTATTCTCCGGACCATTCCGGAACCTCTCGTGATGTCCCGGATCCCATCCGAGACTCCGAACAAAAACTCATAAACCAATTATCCAATCTATCCTAGCGTCGAGACACGTTAAGTGTGTGACTCTTCGGGTTCGAGAATATGCAGACATGATCTTCTATCAATAATCAACAGCGGGGTCTGGAAACCCATATTGACTCCCACACATTCATCGATGATCATATCGGATGAACCACGATGCCAGGATTCAATCAATCCCATATATATATTCCCTTCGTCTCGCGATATTTTACTTGCCCGAGATTCGATCACCGGTACCGTCATACCTAGTTCAATCTCGTTCACAGCAAGTACTTTACTCGTTCCGTAATCCGATATCACTTTGTGACTAACTCCTTAACCACATGCTTGCAAGCGGTGTTGATATCGATTACCGAGTGGGCCCGAAGTATATCTCTCCGACTTGGGAGGGACAAATCCCATCTCGATACATACAACCCAACAGGCACTTTCCGATCACCTGAGAGACACCTTTATGATCACCCTCTCATAGGATGACGTTTGATGACCTCAAAGCTTTCTTCCGATACCAGGGAGTTGTATTATCTCATGGTCTAAGGAATACAATATTTGACATAAGAAAAGCTTCACAAAGACGAACACGATGACACGATCTAATTGCTCTGCTTAGTTTGGGTCTGTCCACCATATCATTCTCCCAATGATATGATCTCATTATTAATTGACAACTCATGTCTATGGTTAGGAAACCTTAACCATCATTAATCAATGAGCTAGTCCATAGAGGCATACTAGGGACACGATGTTGTTCACAAACCACACAAGTATTAAAGTTTCCGCTTAATACAATTCTAGCATGGAATATAAACATTATCATGAACAAGAATTATAATAATAACATCTTTATTATTGCCTCTAGGGCATAATTCCAACAGTCTCCCACTTGCACTAGAGTCAATAATCTAGTTTACATTTGGCAACAATCTCACACCTATGGCAGTGAGGTGCTGATCATGTTTTACACGTGGAAGAGGTTTAGTCAATGGATCTGCAACATTCAGATCTGTATGTACTTTGCTAATCTTCAGATCTCCATCTGCTATATAATCTCGGATTATATGAAACTTGCGGTTGATATGCTTGGTCTTTGGATGATATCTTGGTTCCTTAGCAAGTGCTATGGCGCCAGTGTTGTCACACAATATCTCCAGTGGTTCCAATGCACTTGGAACCACGCCAAGCTCAGTGATGAAGTTTCTGATCCAAACTCCTTCACTTGACGCTTCTGCAGCAGCCATGTATTCCGCTTCTACTGTAGATCCCGTGATCACGCTTTGCTTGCAGCTTCTCCAGCTCACAGCTCCTCCATTCAAAATATACACGTATCCTGTCTGAGATTTAGAATCATCCTTGTCGGTGTCGAAACTAGCATCGACGTAACCTTTTACGACGAGCTGTTCATCACCCCCATAGACTAAGAACATTTCTTTAGTCCTATTTAGGTACTTTAGGATGTTCTTCACGGCTGTCCAGTGTTCCACTCCTGGATCACTTTGATATCTGCTCGTCAAACTAAGAGCATTGGACACATCCGGTCTAATACACAGCATGGCATACATGATAGAACCTATGGCCGAGGCATAAGGCACTTTGCTCATAGCTTCCCTATCATTTACCGTAGCTGGACACTGAGCCTTGCTCAATATCTTACCTGACAACATAGGCACTGAACCTTTCTTTGCCTTATCCATTCTGAACCTTTTCAGAACTTTGTCTTGGTATGTACTCTGGCTTAAAGCTATCAGGCGTCTTTGTCTATCTCTATAGATTTTGATGCCCAATATATAAGCAGCTTCACCTAGGTCTTTCATTGAAAAACACTTGTTCAAATAACTCTTCACATCGTTAAGCATGTTAATGTCATTTTCAATAATCAATATGTCATCCACATATAGTACCAGAAATGTCACCGAGCTCCCACTCACTTTCTTGTAGATACAAGCTTCGTAGCAATTTGGAACAAATCCAAAGCTCTTGATCACTTGATCAAAACGAAGGTTCCAACTCCGAGATGCTTGCTTCCGTCCATAAATAGAACGCTGAAGTTTGCATACTTTATCAGCATCCTTAGGATCGAAAAAACCTTCGGGTTGCATCATATACAACTCTTCATCAATGTTGCCATTGAGGAACGCAGTCTTGACATCCATCTGCCATATTTCATAATCATGAAACGCAGCAATTGCTAATAAAATCCGAATGGACTTAAACATCGCTACGGGAGAGAAAGTCCCATCGTAGTCAACACCTTGAACTTGTCGAAAACCTTTCGCGACAAGCCGTGCTTTATAGACGGTAACATTACCATCCGCGTCTGTTTTCTTCTTGAAGATCCATTTGCACTCAACGGCCTTTCGGTCGCTAGGAGGGTCCACCAAAGTCCATACTTAGTTTTCGCTCATGGATCCCAATTCGGATTTCATGGCTTCTAGCCATTTCTCAGAGTCTGGGCTCATCATCGCTTCCTCATAGTTCGTAGGCTCACTGTCATCTACTAACAAGACAGTTAAGACAGGGTTGTCATACCACTCAGGAGGGGCACGCGACCTTGTCGACCAGCGACGTTCAGTACCAGCATCGTCCGAAGCTTCATGATCCTTGTCATTAGCTTCCTCTATTGTTGGTGCAGGAGGCACTGAAACAATTTCAGGTGCTGCGCTACTCTCCAACTCAAGAGAAGGTTCAATAACCTCGTCTAGCTCTACTTTCCTCCCACTCACTTCTTTCGAGAGAAACTCCTTCTCAAGAAAGGAACTGTTCTTTGCGTTAAACACTTTGCCTTCGGTTCTGTGATAGAAGGTATACCCAATAGTTTCCTTAGGGTATCCTATGAAGACGTATTTCTCCGCTTTGGGTTCGAGCTTGTCCGGCATCAACTTCTTGACGTAAGCTTCGCATCCCCAAACTTTAAGAAATGACAACTTAGGTTTAGCACCAAACCACAGTTCATACGGTGTCGTCTCAACGGATTTAGATGGTGCCCTATTTAAAGTGAATGCAGCGGTTTCTAATGCATAACCCCAAAATGATAACGACAAATCAGTAAGAAATATCATCGATCGGACCATATCTAATAGAGTTCGATTCCGGCGTTCAGACACACCATTGCGTTGTGGTGTTCCGGGTGGCGTGAGTTGCGAAACAATTCCGCTTGCTTTAAGATGCGTGAGAAAATCATAACTCAAATACTCGCCCCCACGATCGGATCGTAGAAACTTGATCTTTCTGTTACGATGGTTCTCCACTTCATTCTGAAATTCCTTGAACTTTTCAAATGTTTCAGATTTATGTTTCATTAAATAGATATACCCATATCTACTTAAGTCATCGGTAAAAGTGAGAAAATAGCGATATCCACCGCGCGTCGAAACACTCATCGGTCCGCACACATCGGTATGTATGATTTCCAACAAGTCCGTTGCTCGCTCCATCATTCCGGAGAACGGGGTTTTGATCATCTTGCCCATGAGGCATGGTTCGCATGTGTCAAATGATTCAAAATCAAGAGACTCCAAAAGTCCATCAGAATGGAGTTTCTTCATGCGCTTTACTCCAATATGACCTAGACGACAGTGCCACAAATAAGTAGTATTATCACTATCTACTTTGCATCTCTTAGCCTCAATGTTATGGATGTGTGTTTCATCCCTTTCGAGATTTAGAAGAAATAAACCATTCACAATAGGTGCATGACCATAAAAGATGTTACTCATATAAATAGAACAACCATTATTCTCCGATTTAAATGAATAACCGTCTTGCAATAAACAAGATCCAGAAATAATGTTCATGCTCAACGCAGGCACATAATAACATTTATTGAGGTTTAAAACTAATCCCGTAGGTAAAACTAAGGAGAGCGTGCCGACGGCCATCACATCAACTCTTGATCCGTTGCCAACGCGCATCGTCACCTCATCCCTCGCAAGCCGCCGTCTATTCCGTAGCTCCTGTTTCGAGTTACAAATATTAGCAACTGAACCAGTATCAAATACCCAGGCACTACAACGAGGGCTAGTAAGGAAAACATCAATAACATGTATATCAAATATACCTTTGATGGTGCCAGCCTTCTTGTCCGCTAAGTACTTCGGACAGTTGTGCTTCCAGTGACCCTTGTCCTTCCAATAGAAGCACTCAGTGTCCGGCTTAGGACCAGACTTGAGCTTCTTCTCAGCAGGGGCAACGCGCTTGCCGCCGCCTTTCTTGAAGGGCTTATTTGCACCCTTACCTTTCTTGAAGGAGGGCTTGTTGACCATCAACACATGATTATCCTTTTTGATGTCCACCTCCGCAGCCTTTAGCTTTGCAAAGAGCTCGGTGATCGTATCAGTGGAACCAATCTGATTGTGAGTCACTACAAAACTCTTGTAGCTGGGAGGGAGTGATTGCAGAACCCTGTCAATCTTGAGCTCCTCTGGAATCTTGTAGTCTAGTTGCTCAAGGCGTTGAGTGTAGCCCGACATCTTAATGGCGTGCTCACTAACGGAACTCCCTTCCTCCATCTTGTAGTTAAAGAACTTCTCAGAGATCTCATATCTCTCAGAACGGGCCTGAGTCTGAAACATAGTTTTCAGCTCCTCGAGAATCTCAAAGGGCCCGGGATAGTCTTCAAAACGATTTTGAAGGTCCGATTCCATAGCAAACAACATGGTGCTCTTAATCACACCATAATCATCTTTGCGCGACTGATAGACAGCTTTCTCATCAGCTGGCGCAGTTGCAGCAGGGGCGTCACCTAACACATTCTCAAGGACATAGTCCTTTTGACCGCCAGAGAGAATGATTCTCAGATTGCGGAACCAGTTGGTGAAGTTAGACCCATTGTTCTTAAGCTTTTCTTTCTCAGCAAAAACGTTAAAGTTGAAGTTGGACTTAGCCATGTGATCTACAATATTTGCAAGTACAAATTAGACTATGTTCATGATAACTAGTTCAACTTTTAATCAAATTACTAGATGAACTCCCACTAAATTCAACATCCCTCAAGTTGTTTAGTGAACACGGTCCAAATTCACCACACCTAATCCGATCTTCACGAGAAGAGATGTGGCTTCAATGGTGGACAACGAAGTGTCGATCATATCATTCATATGACTCATGCTTAACCTTTCGGTTCATGTGTTCCGAGGCCATGTCTGTACATGCTAGGCTCGGCTCGTCAAGTTAGACCCAAGTATTTCCGCGTGTGCCAAACTGGCTTGCACCCGTTGTATGTGAGCGTAGAGTCTATAGCACCCGATCATCACGTGATGCTTGGACACGACGAACTTTCGCAACGGTGCATACATGGGGAGAACATAGTTTTATCTTGATCTTTAAGTGAGGAATCATCTTATAATGCTACCGTCGCGATCTAAGCATAATAAGATACATAAAAGGATAAACATCACATGCATATAACTTTATGTGACATGGTATAGCCAATCTTCGCGCAATGATCTCCATATTGTGCGTGCCGGCATGATCTCCATCACTCCACCATGATTGAACTATTGCTAACTACTTAGCGATAAAGTAAAGCTATTACATGGCGTATAAGAAGTTGACTCGCAAGTCATACACAATTATAAAGACAACCATATGGCTCCTGCCGGTTGTGTACTCATTGACATGCAAGTCGTGAAACATTACAAAACATGATCATCGCAAACAATATACACATCACATCTTGGGCCATACCATATCACAGAAAACACTCCCTGCAAAAACAAGTTAGACACCTCTACTTTGTTGTTGCATGTTTTACGTGGCTTATGGGAGTAGCATGCTAAGAACGATTCTTACCTACGGAAAGCCACAACGGTGATATTATGGTTGCCAAACTCCGGTGTTAAACCCATGACAACTATAGTGAGAGAAACAGGCATCCACCAGCCGCATGTGTGGAACAAGCCACACGTCAAGTGCGGAGCCGGTCTTGCGAACGACGTCGCATAAGGTTGGCCTGGACCGCTTCATTCTCACTATCCCGCGTCATAAGAAGAACACAAACAAGAGGCTTGCAACAGAAAACATCAACGCCCACAACAACCATGTTGCATTCTACTCGTGAATCACATCTACGCATAGATCTAGCTCTGATACCACTGAAGGGTTTCGCGGCATAGTAAATCAAAATTTTCTACGGATGCGAACAGAGGGAAGCCAAGATCTAATCTAGGAGATGCAAACAACGAGAGAGATTGGATTAGATCTTCATACCCTTGAAGATTCGCACAGCGGAATGTTCGTCGGAACGTGGGTGATGTAGTCGTACTCGCTTCTCCTCCTCGCGATCTGATCCGATCTAGCACCACAAGCGGCGATGCCTCCGTGAGATGCACACGTGCAGCACCTCGACGTCTCCTCCTTCCTTGGTCCAGCAAGTATGGTGGAGAGATGGGTTGGATCTACAACGCGACGGCGCGGTGCAATTGGTGGAGAGTTTCTGCAGCAGGGCTTCGCCTACACGCAGTCGGGAGGGAGAGAGAGAGGAGGGCAGTAGGGCAACTAGGCTTGAGGGGAAGGTGTGGGGGTGGTGGTGCGCCCCCAGCCCTCTTTATATAGAGGGGTGGGCGGCAGCCCTAGCCCCTCCCCCAAGCCAAGGCCGGCGGCCAAAGGAGGAAGAGTGGGGGGCAAGAAACCCCCCCCCCTTCTAGAAGGTCCAATCTAGGGTTTATCCCCTCTTGGCCGGCTGGGCCCTATGGGTCCTTGTGCCCCTGGCCCAATGCGGCCAGGGCACTCCCTCATAGGCCCATGCCCCCTCCCGACAGGTGGGACCACGTTGGTCCCCTTCCGGAAGGTTCTAGAAGCTTCCGGTACAATACCGATTAACCCGGAACAATTCCAAACTCCAAAAACTGCACTGCCTTATATGAATCTTATTCTTCGGACCATTCCGGAACCTCTCGTGATGTCCCGGATCCCATCCGAGACTCCGAACAAAAACTCATAAACCAATTATCCAATCTATCCTAGCGTCGAGACACGTTAAGTGTGTGACCCTTCGGGTTCGAGAATATGCAGACATGATCTTCTATCAATAATCAACAGCGGGGTCTGGAAACCCATATTGACTCCCACACATTCATCGATGATCATATCGGATGAACCACGATGCCAGGATTCAATCAATCCCATATATATATTCCCTTCGTCTCGTGATATTTTACTTGCCCGAGATTCGATCGTCGGTACCATCATACCTAGTTCAATCTCGTTCATAGCAAGTACTTTACTCGTTCTGTAATCCGATATCACTTTGTGACTAACTCCTTAACCACATGCTTGCAAGCGATGTTGATATCGATTACCGAGTGGGCCCGAAGTATATCTCTCCGACTTGGGAGGGACAAATCCCATCTCGATACATACAACCCAACAGGCACTTTCCGATCACCTGAGAGACACCTTTATGATCACCCTCTCATAGGATGACGTTTGATGACCTCAAAGCTTTCTTCCGATACTAGGAAGTTGTATTATCTCATGGTCTAAGGAATACAATATTTGACATAAGAAAAGCTTCGCAAAGACGAACACGATGACATGATCTAATTGCTCTGCTTAGTTTGGGTCTGTCCACCATATCATTCTCCCAATGATATGATCTCATTATTAATTGACAACTCATGTCTATTGTTAAGAAACCTTAACCATCATTAATCAATGAGCTAGTCCATAGAGGCATACTAGGGACACGGTGTTGTTCACAAACCACACAAGTATTAAAGTTTCCGCTTAATACAATTCTAGCATGGAATATAAACATTATCATGAACAAGAATTATAATAATAACATCTTTATTATTTCCTCTAGGGCATAATTCCAACAAATGTCCCAACAGGGGTATCTTAAACCTTTCCGTCCACCCCTGGTGAAAAAGACAAATTCCTGTCGAATCGGTATGAAGTTGGTCAGATATGAACTACAGGTACATGATCTGATGCTCATGTTTTTTTAAATCATTTTTATGTTGAATATATGCTATTTTATCAAAGATCCAATGCAAGTTTAGTGAGGCTCGGCCCCGAGCTAAGAATCTTCATGCCCGTTGTTCGACAAAGTTTGACGATACTTTAAAACGGGCATAAAAAAATTCAAAAACGATCGAAACAATGAGAAACCTTAGCGTGGTGTCATATTATGTGACATAGTTACAAGAAAAAATACAAAACCTGGTATATTGATTATGTCTGAAAAAATCCTTCACAAAATGACCTATCTCATTCGAGGTTTCTTGGCTTTCGGGTCAAATGACCAATGTTATGGCTAGAATCGAGGCATAGTTTGTGATAATGTACCCATATTGTGCATACATGTGTATCATGGGATGGCGAACAATGTTGCAGGAGAAAGTTTTTCCTTTTCGTCGCACCAAAATGCCATTTTCCATTTTCCGAGCATAAAAACGGACGGTTTTGTGAAGCAACCACCAAATGGCTAATTCAAAATGCTACCACCATATTTTACAAAAATACTAGACCACCTTATATGGACAATGTCCCAACAGGGGTATCTTAAACCTTTCCGTCCATCCGGATGAAAAAGACAAATTCATGCTGAATCGGTAGGAAGTGGGTCAGATATGAACTACAGGTACATGATCCGATGCTCATGTTTTTTTACAAAAATCATTTTTAGGTTCAAAATATTCTATTTTATCAAAGATCCAATGCAAATTTTCCTTTTCATCGCACCAAAAAGTCATTTTTTTATTTTCCAAGCGCAAAAGGGGGATTTTCTAAAGCAACCACTAAATAGCTAATTCAAAAACGAAGGGTTAGTGTTTAGTTGATATGGATATCATATTTGGATTCCTCTCATTTTTCTGATCAATTTAGATATATTATTTGTCGAATTCCGATTTACGGGTTTAAAGATATTAATTATTCCATATTAAATAGAAAAATACAAAAAAGTAAAATTATTATATTTTTATTTGAATTCAATAATATTTTTACTTATTCATTAATGTTTACTTAAATAATTATTTGTAATTTCAAAAAATACAAACATGTGATATGATGATATAAGAGTTAATAGGATTGATATCATAGTATTGATAACAATGTATGAATTACTTTGCGGAAACAGATTCTGAAGGAATCAGGAAGTTAAGCGTGCTGGAGCTGGAGTAGTATTAGGATGGATGACCGGCCGGAAAGTTTGACCAAGACTCCAATTTAATTAAATATTAAGTGTAATTAGTGTTAAAAATATTCAAAGTGAGAGATTAACAATTCTAACAATTCAAAAATTAAAAAAATTGAGAAAAAAATTAAAAAAATATTTTAAAAAAATATATATTTTTGCAACCTGCTGACAGGCCATGCTGACGGCCGCTACGCCGTGGGCAAAGCCGTCGGCGTAGCATACGCCGACGGTATTTCTATACGCCGACGGCCTGTATGTGCTCCGCCGAGGAAGACGTTTGCCGAGGAGGCTACGCCGAGGGCAGCCCTCGGCGTACCATACGCCGAGGACAATTTGGCCTACGCCGACGGCTTTTTGCCCTCGGCGTATTGCGCGCGTCCTGTAGTGATGAGACCAGTTCAATACTTCTATGCAGTTTAAAGTACAAACTATTGCATAGTACATTGCCCAAAACAATTTGTGTGCGTTAAAGTTTGTTTTTGTTAAACATACTCGCATCAAGGTGATACAAGATACATTTTCTTCTCCTTTACAATTATATTGTCTTAAGTGTCATTGAATCGCTGTGAATTGTCGGAGGAGTATCGGTCTCGGTGGAAGTGTGCACGATTATAGTGTTTAATCCGCTTTCTTCTTTACAAATACATTGTCTTAAGTGTTTTGCATATTTTGTTAATAGATGACACCTACTAGCGCTCTCTAGCTTTCTAGTTTTGCTTTGCGTTCGATCCTTGAGGACCGGTTAAATGGAACAAATTTTAACAATTGGTATTGATGTAATCTGAGAATTGTTCTCAGGCAAAAGGAGGAACATGTCCTAGACAATCCTACTCGAACCAGTTGATGATTTGTCTGCTACCGCAAGAGCCTCCCATCGTTGTGCTCATGATGAGTTGTCAAAGATCAGTTGCCTCATGCTCGCTCATATGGAGCCTAAACTGCAACAGCAGTTCGAGGATGTTGAGGCATATGATATAATCGTTACCCTGAAGAGCATGTTTGAGACTTAAGCTAAGACTGAGAGGTACAGTGTCTCCCGAGCCTTAATCGGATGCAAGATGGAAGATGGCTATCCACTGAGGCCGCACATGATCAAGATGGTCGAATATGTGCAACCTTTGATCGGCTGGGTTTCCCTTAAGTGAAGAGTACGCGACCGAGATTGTCCTGATTTCTATTCCTAGTTTTTATGGTTCGTTCATTTTGAACTACCACATGCATGGTATGGATAAGAAGCTAGTTGAACTTTAGGGGATGCTCAAGATGGCAAAGACAGCTATGAAGAGAGACGACGTCAATCATGTGTTGATGGTGCAGAACACCTCTAAGATCAAGAAGAAGTCTTGGTCGAACAAGAAGCCTAAGTTAAAAGGAGACAATACACTGGATTGAAGTCCTAGCATCGGCTCAATGACTGGCAACAAAGTACTCTGGAGCAATATGCTTTTATTGTAAGAAGGAATGCTATAGCAAGAAAAGGAACTATAGCAAGTACTCAGGTGGATAAGGCAAAGATTGGAAGTATGATATCCAACTTAGGTACAGTTGTGATGAATGTTAAAGACATTTATCTTGCCAACTCTCCTAGCAGGCATTCCTGGGTATATGATACCGGATGGGTTGTTCATGTGTGCAACACAAAGCAGGGACTGGTAAGTCATAGGAGCATGACGAGAGCGGAGATTTACATCCGAGTCAGGAACAAGGAAAGAGTTGCCACGTTAGTCGTAGGGACGATGCAACTCCAGTTATCATCATGATTTGTACTTGAACTTGATATTTGTCATTATGTTTCCATACAAAGACGGAACATATTTTCCGCCTCATGTTTGATGAAGTAGGGTTATGATTGGAATATTAAGAACAATTGTTATTTCTTGTATTAAATGATATGTTCCGTAGCTTTGCACCTGGCCAAGTCGGACAATTTATGGTTGATCTTGATTGTAAGTCGGTCTATACCTTAAATGTCAAAGGTTAAACCCGAATGATCTTAGTGCGACTTATCTGTGGCGTTGGCTAGCTACTTGGTCACATCAGTTGGAAAGGCATGATAAAGCTCCATGGAGATGGACTTCTAGATTCGCCCAGATTGGAGCCATTCTAGACATGCAGGTCATGCCTACTCGGCAATATGACCATGGAGCCTTTCGCAAAGACTTGCCGAAGACCAACATATGCATTCTCTGTACTTGTACTGAAATATCATAGCTTACAATAATCACGGGCAAACATACAAATACTTTGGATTCTACTACTTTTGCATACATACAATTGGACTATTTGGTATGGTTTCAAGTGATCCTTCTAGTTTCTAAAAGAAAACTTGTGCACTGAATTAAAAAAGGGTTAACTTATACTTCATTACAACATGTAGGATATGTCTAGTGGAAGGAGATTGGCATCCTAACTTATCTAGGCACCTGGAATGAGATTGGTTTGTTCCAACATGATGCGCACCTATAGAGCTTTTATGTATTTCATTTTCTTTTGGGCCTAATATTAGACTTACTTGTATACTTTAGTATTTGGGGTCCTCCAGCTCTCGAGACCCACGACACCGCCCTACTTGCCCACTCTATGGATAGACTCTAGTCAAGTTTTAACATTATTGTAGCAAAACTGCTTATTATCACACTTCAAGGCTCTCTAGAGTAACTAGTATCATGCAAATCACAAATAGCAACAATTGACTTGCCTCTATTAGCAACACGCCAAAACCATCGGAGCAAGATCTACCTAGAGCATAACGCCTCGAGATGTAAATATCACGAACAGTTTCACTTGCGATCACCATGCTTACCTTGGAATCTTGTAGTGTCAAATCAACCCACCGGGTCAACTATAATTCATGGACCATCGGATAGAGCCAGCAACGGCCTGCAGTCCTAGATAACCAATACTCCTCTACAAAGAGGTTATGGCCGGAGCATCTACAAACCAAAACCTCTTCTCCTTATTTAAACCAACCCTAAGAAATTACCATGTCAAACTCCCGCCTTCGATCGACATGTGGCTCCATGAACAGCTCTGCAGAGATCCATTGGCCTCGTCCAAGCTTCGAAGTATGTTTCGCAGCCTTAGTTAAACAGCAAGGCTCTGGCCGGAGCCGTCACTCTCCTTGCTCCGGACGAACGGGTCACAAAGGCGACCCCGACATATCCATTTTATGAACGGCTAAAGTAAAAAAAAAGTACGCGTAAAAAAAAAGGTTGATTAAAATACTAGTGCATCAGGGGTGATTGTAATAATGTATACAAAAAATGCAATAAGTCATTTAGGTAGTACATAGAAAATATAATAAAAGGTGTCACTCTCGTGCGCAAATAAGTGAAGTAAGGCCGTAGTTTACTCAGAGGGGCTCATTTTATTCGAGAGTGGTTTCTTCTTGAACTTTATTATATCCAGGTTTTGGTCACCGATCAGTGGGACCGGTGCTTTGGATCCTTGATCCACCAAGCTTGGGGACTTCGGGTGACATCCAATTGGTATGCTCAAATCAATTATACTCATGCTTTCTCGCGTGGGGATGCCATCAAAGGATATGGTCATGTCCATATCAACGTGTGCAAGTTCTTGTGTGGGGTGGTTGAACATTTCCATATGCTACTGTAGGACAATGCATAAAGACGGTGAGACATGCATCCATTGGTTCAACGACAAAGAACTTGTGTGTTTCGTGCCTGCTTTAGAGTTGTCTCGAATTTAATTGATTATGTAGGAGTTTTTAGGTCAATGTCATTCCACATTGCTATTTGTTTTCTTAAAGTGTGTATTCCACTTTTTACACCTTTTGTACATTTATGACAAATGTTACCATGTTTAAGATTTCATGCCACATTTTACTCCTTGGTCACTACATTGTAGTATCATGTTTTACCCTAATTAATAGTTGGTTTTCAAATGTTTGGCCCACATGTCAAGTCCATGTGGCCGGTGAACTTTAATCTAAATTGGAAATACAAAAACCTTGGACTTGTCTCCATGGCCCCAAACCAAGCCCATGCTCAAACCTCACCCGCAATCCTACTCCTACACCACTTAGGCTTAATCATTTGTCTATCTCTTATCGCCCGCATGCTAGCTAGAGCCAGACATTTGGGCGAGAGCGACAGAGCCGATCAATAACCTAGATTCCATGAAATGGAAGGCCTCCTTGGTGGAAGAACATATGGGTTGCATTCGATCGTAAATTGGATTGTTGCGCACAACTTGGCCCGACGTAGACGATTTTATGCTTCCCATTTGGCATCCAATCACGAGCCACGTATAGTTGATATGTTGCCCGGCCAATGAAAAGAGGATAAACGCCAAGCGGGGTGAAATGTGACACAGGGTAACAATTAGTAGAGGGTAAATGTGTCAGATTTCAAATGGATAAAATCTTTCATAAATCTACAATAGGCAGTTAGACCGTGAAATTCACTCTTCCTTAAAAAGAATAAGTGAAGAGATTATATTCTATGTTTAGCTAGTTATAGGGCGTAGGAAAAACAATCCATATTAGGTTTTTATAATAAATCTTCTACTAGTACTAACTTGGATCCCACAAAACGACTATGGAATTTCTACAATCCAGAGGAATTTCTACAATCCGTACTAATCGTTGCACTTGCAAGACCTCGCGGTGTGAACGATTCTGCCACAGCGCGGCCGGCCGGCGACAGCGACCGGCCTCCGGTGAGGTGAGCAATTATTGTACTCCGATGAGATCAGGTCGCGCGCCCAAAAGTGTTACCCTGTCTTGTTGCGGCCGGTGCTTCTGTCATTAACGAAATTTTTGTTTAGAGGTGGTGTGCATTAGAGAAATACGCTGTTTTCTTGGCCTGTACTTAATTTTGCTGACTAGGCCTAGGACGAAACCAGGTGACTAAAATGGTTTTGATGTTTTTAATTTTTCCGGAGACAAAAGAGAAAAATGGTTCCGATGTTGACGTGATGTATGATAATGGTTTTCTTGGCCGCGTGTGGTCGTCTTCTTGGTGGTGCAGGTTTAATCTAGGTTTTGTATGTGAGCCGGTCTGCAAGCTAGTTGAAGAACATTCTAAATATGCTTGGAAAGTTGGAATCGTCCGTATATTTTTCAATAATAATGGCACAATGGGCAGAATTAACTAAGGTTCCAAACAAGTTTATGGGGTGAAATCTTCCCAAGTAGTATTAAATAATCAAATGAGTCTGCTCTGCCGTAGCTTGTACTACTGTACATTGGATATATACTCCAGTGGAGTGTACTACTACAACACCATTTACCATCCACGAATTCAGTGGGGTTTCATGCGCTTGTGTCTGGATATGAATCCTGACAGCATGAGCATACATTGGAATTAAATCCCTTAGAAATTCCTTACATACCATGATACCAAAGTGTCACTATTGTAAAGTTCAACCCAACTATTCTGTATTTTCTGAAACCAAAGACCGTGATATACAATGTTCCATGCATCCCTAATTGGGACACCTGATCCAGTTCCCAAACCTCACATTCCGTTTCCAGACAGAGGCTACGACAAAGATCGACGGATGGCACGTCTTCCTGATCCCCTTCGCCAACCACGATCACAACTACTGTCTTTTCTGAACACAAAACAGCCCAAAAGCAGCCAAGCAGGGGCATATGCTTAGGCATAATCTCCTGGTTTCATCACCCGTGCTGCCTCATTAATACACGATAATGTCAATGATAATGTTAATCTAATCCTCATTGTGCCGCGGTAGGCCATGGAGAGAATCATATGAAAATGTCGATCGATGAGCTAACGTGATGGGCGGTGCCATCAGCAAGTGGTTAGTTGCTACTAATAAAGTAGAATATGCCGCAAAAGGTCGCCATCCCTTTTTGGTTTTTGTTTCTAGTTATGTTAGGTTGCGTTCGTGATGGAAGCAAAAGTGGGTGCTTGGTTGGTTGTGGCCTGTGGGCTTGTGGCCAAGGGATCCGACATGCTCCATCATCGAGCATGCTGCTACACCCTGGGAGAGGATCATGTCTGCCTGAACCCGGGGTTGCTTCGTTCTTTGCTCTGGTCTCTGGTCTCTGGATCTCGATCGCATCTCCTCTCCTCCATGGAATTTCAATATTCCTATGTGATCTGGTGGCTGGTGCATGGTACCTATCCACAGCTTCTTCTTACTTCGATAAGATAGCCACAACTTCTGAGAATGATGGAATAAATTTCATGTTTCCTGAAGCTTTCATTTAAGATTCAGACATATGGACCTTTCACTCACTCACTCGCTCAGTCTCCAATGTTTTGACCAGACCGTAAACAGCAGTACTTGCTACATATGAGAACAAGACAAAGGTAAATAAGATAAACAGGAGTTGGAGCTAGTGGCTCTCAATTCATACTCCCTCATCTGAAAACTACATCTGGTCAAAGTACAGAACCTCTCTGCAGCATGCACATTTCTCAAATGTGAACGTTGATGTCGTGATGTGATGCAAACCCTCGTTAGTTTAACTATGGTTCCAATTTGTCTCTCTGCAGAAATAGTGTTAGAAGCTTGATAAAAATGGAACAAATGTCATGTTTGATATATTTGTAAAAGAAAATATTGTTTCATGCCTGAAATTTCTATTCAGGATTCAGACATCTCCGGACCTTTCACCCACTCACTCGGGAGAACCATGTACGATATATCCAAATCTTCACCAGACCGTAACAGTGCTTGCTACGTTAAAAAACATAAAAGTAAATAAGATAAACAGGAGTTGGAGATAGTGCCTCTCAATTCATACCCCTCATCTGAAAACTACATCTGGTCAAAGCACAAAGCATTTCTGATACCGGAATGTTAATGTCATGATGCAAACCCTCATTACTTTACACGGTAGTTGTACAGTTCCTTCGGATGGACACTGATAAGTAAGTAATCATGGAGTTGTTTATTATCCCCTGGACCCCATTATTAGTACTAGTGTTAAGAAAACTGTTTTCTATTATGACGAGTATTTGGCCTTTTCCAGGAGCAACATGCTCAACATGTTCGTCATCGAAAAGTGGCTCGATGTCTTATAGAAATTTATCATGTGTAATATCTATATGATGTAATCCTGCAACTCGGCTTTGTTTGTTGCACCTAAATAACATTATATAGTACTCCCTTCGTTTCAAAATATAAGATGTTTTAGTTTTTGTGAACCGAATGTATCTAGATGCCTTTTAGTGTGTAGGTTCATTATGAATCTAGACATAAAATACGTTAATTAATGATACATTTGTTTCACAAAAGGTAAAACATCTTATATTTTGGAACGGAGGTAGTAGAAAACTAGGAATTAGGTTCCCTGAAAAATGATGGTGTAGTCTGTGTGCTATAGTCCCTTTGAAATTTCAGTTTCAAATTCTACAGGCTTTAGACGAATACCAAAAGGTTCAAGTGTTCTTCAATGGTAACTTGATATGTTACCATCTTTAGCCACACCTTTTTAACTCGTCTTGTTGTTAACTTTTAATCAAGGTCTCTGTCACAAAAAAGGGGTGATCTTGGAGTTGAAACTTGGAAGCCAAATAAGAAATGAAGCAGCTTGTGTCTGCTATGCTGAGTAGACCCAAGAAAGGTTGTCAGGTTCAAACATAAATTATTCCTTAGAATAAAATTTCGGGTTTTCGATCCCTAAATTGCTAGGTCAAGTCAGTTCTGTACTGTCCTGTAGGAGATGTTACAGGGAAGTTATGCGAGGGGATGTTATTATGCTTGAAAGTACAAATCTGGCAGGGTCAAGGTGAGTTCAACCGATAATACAGAGCAAACTAAAAGAATCCAATTGCAGTTGAGTGTAACAAAAACATGCATCACACTGATCACTGCTTCAGTATATTTTCTTGGACGGAGAACACATGATCAATTGTCTGGCATCCATTCCATGTGCTATTACGACTTACGAGTTGTGCAAGGTATCCGCCTTAACCTGAGTCGGTCTGATAAAACCAAAACAAGATTCTAATACATAATAGCTGCATTATGTTTTCGTGTATCATGCCTTGTTGCATCAAAAGGTGGCTGGATATCTTATTGAAGTTTAATATGTGCAATCCATCTATATGATGTAATCCTGCAATCAGGCTTTGTTTGTTGCACCGAAACAACATAGAAATTAAGGCCTTGTTTGGATGCAAAGTATTTTCGAAGTATTCTTCAAATACAGTGGTTTCTAGAAAAAAAATGAGTTTAAAATACTACTTTGAGGTGTTTGGCTACACTAAAATACCACGGTTTTGGAACCATGTTTTCAAAAAAAAATCTAAGTTATTTTCACAGTCCTAAAGAAAGAGGTTCGGACCTCTTTTTTCTGAAAACTTGTCTAGGCAGTGAAATACCGTGGTTTTGGAATGCTTCGGCTTAACTTAAGCCGGTCGGCCAAAGTGAGCCAAGATCCCTAAAGTGAAGACTGAGGATCTAGTCAGTGTGTTGTAGCCGTTCGAAATTTCATTTTCGATTGTAAGGGCTTTAGACAAATACCGAAAGACTCGAATAGTAAGTTAATTGCGCTTGCACATTCACTCCCACTTGATATGTTACCATCGTGTAGCCTCTGTTTCTTGTTTTAACTTTTATATCAAGGTCTCTATCACAAAAAGGGGTGGTCTTTGTGAAATATATAGAACCATATATTTTATTGTGTATTGATCTGACCCTCGCGGGGACTATATATAGAGGTATACGAAGGTAGGTGGAGACTTGGAAAAGAAGATGTAGAGTCCTAATATATCTCTAGTCCATACACGTATATGTATTGTATCATCTCCTTAATCATAGCGGGAGTGAAGCGAACGCTTAAGACTGGATTTGAAGTCTTGTGCTTTCGACGTCTTCGCCTCCTTGCTATCATCACCTTCGTAGACACACTAGTAGAAAACAGAGCTTTGGTTCGGTCTCGATTCTGGCTCTAGTCCCGGTTTGTTACGGGCCGGGACTAGTGTGAGCATTAGTCCCAGTTCGTGTTCGCTCCAACGGCTACGAGCCCGGGGAAGACTTAGTCCTTAGTCATGCCGGATCTCTAGTCCTGGTTCGTGATACGGCCCTAGACTAGTGGTCTCGCGCCAGACAGGTCCATGGGCGGGAGCATGTAGTGCCGGTTGGTATTACAAACTGGGACTAGAGGTGAATCACTAGTCTCGGTTCATAACACCAACCGGGATTGTTTATTTCTCTATATAATTTAGCTTCTTTCATGCCCGAGCCTATGACCATTTTTTCTCCAAGCAAGCCGAGTTCATGCCCATTTTTTCTACAAGATTTGGTGGCAACCCCTAAATCCAAGGTTTTAAAAGGTTAGCAACTTTATTATTTCATCTCTCATTGTTAGTTTAGCTCAATGCTCTAGAATTAGAGAGGGATTTCATGCTCTAGAAGTAGCTGAGGGAATTTTAATTTTAGTCAATTTTTGATTAGTCAAAAAGTTAGTGAAAATTGAAATGTGTAATTTTAGAGTTTCAGAGCTCAGAATGAAATGAGGTTTTCACTAATAGATCAATAATTAAAAACTCCACATTTTTCATGTTATTGTTTTGTCCAATTTAAAAATTGGTGCATGTAAAATTTCCAAACTTTAAATTTTATGCTCTAGAAGCTCACATTATAACTTGTATTAATACAGATGGTCCGGGAATGGATGTACGGTACTGACCGATGCTCTGGCGAGTTCATTATGGCGTGCATGAATTCCTCCGTGTAGCTGAAGCGAACAAGAGGAATGGTTTTGTATTCTGTTCATGTAGTATCTGTAAGAATCAGAAGGATTACTATGACTCAAAACCCTTCACGGCCACCTGCTGAAGTCCGGTTTCATGTCTATCTATAATTTTTGGACCAAACACGAAGAGAGAGGGGTTATAATGGAAGACAATAAAGAAGAAGAGGATGATTACCTATCATGGGTTCTCTGAATATGGTGATACTTCCATAGGGGAAGCTGAAGGGAAGGCTGAAGAAGAGGCACATGATGAGTCCGCTGATAATCTTGGTCAGACCATTGTTTATGCACGGACAGACTGCGAAAATGAAAAGGAGAGGGAGAAGTTCGGTCACATGTTAGAGGATCACAAAAATTCTTTGTACCCAAATTGCAAAAATGGTCTGAAAAAGCTAGGTAGCACACTGGAATTGTTGCGATGGAAGACGGAGTGTGGTCTATCTGACACCGGATTTGAAAAGTTGCTGAAAATGATGAAGAATATGGTTTCAAAGGATAACGTATTGCCCGCCAGTGCGTAGAAGCAAATAAGGTTGTCTGCCTTTTAAGTTTAGAGGTTCAGAAGATACATGCATGCCCTAATGACTGCATCCTCTATCGTGGTGAGGAGTACGAGAATTTGGATGCATGTCTGGTATGCACTGCATTGCGATATAAGATCAGACAAAATGACCCTGGTGATGTTGAGGGCGAGCCCCCCGGAAGAGGGTTCCTGCCAAGGTGATGTGGTATGCTACTATAATACCACGATTGAAACGTTTGTTTAGAAACAAAGAGCATGCCAAGTTGTTGCGATGGCACAAAGAGAAACGTAAGTCAGACGGGATGTTGAGACACCCCGCTGATGCGTTATAGTGGAGAAAAATCGATAGAAATTACCCAGACTTTGTAGATGACGCAAGGAGCTTAAGGTTTGGTATAAATACAGATGGCATGAATCCTTTTGGGGAGCAGAGCTCCAGTCATAGCACCTGGCCCATGACTATATGTATCTATAACATTCCTCCTTGGTTGTGCATGAAGCGAAAGTTCATTATGATGCCAGTGCTGATCCAAGATCCGAAGCAACCCAGCAACGATATTGATGTGTACCTAAGGCCGGCCTTAGTTAAAGAATTTTTATAGTTGTAGCACAAACCCGGTGTACATGTGTGATATGAGCACAAGCAGTAGGAATTTAACCTCCAAGTGTTGCTTTTCGTAACAATCAATGATTGGCCTGCTCTTAGTAACCTTTCAGGACAGACAAACAAATGATACAATGCATGCATACACTTTTTAGATGAGACTGAAAATATATATTTGGAACATTGTAAGAAGAATGTGTACATGTGGCATCGTTGATTTCTTTTAGCCAAGCATCCCTTAAGAAAGAAAGGCAAGCATATCAACGGTCAGGCATGTCACTAGCCGAAGCCTAAGGAACGTACTAGTGCCGATGTATTTGATATGGTCAAGGATTTGGATCAAATATTAACCTTTGGCAAAGGTCCTGGCGGACAATCTATTCTGAAGGACGCTGACGGACACACACCCATATGGAAGAAGAAATCTATATTTTGAGAGCTACCCTATTGGAAATTCCTAGAGGTTCGCTCTGCAATCGACGTGATGCATCTGACGAAGAATGTGTTGGAGATATGCCCTAGAGGCAATAATAAATGTAGTTATTATTATATCTTTGTGTTTATGATAAATGTTTACATTCATGCTATAATAGTATTAACAAGGAAACATTGATACTTGTGTGATTTGTAAACTTAAATTGAAGTCCCTAGTAAAGCCTCTATACATTACTAGCTTGTTGGTTAATAAATGATTGTGGTTTCCCTATCATGAACATTGAGATGTTATTAACAACAAGATCATATCGTTAGGAGAATGATATGGTGTACATACTCCTATAGATAAGCATAGCATAAAGATCAAGTCATTTTAAATAGTTCAATTGCTATATGCTTTCTGATACATAGTAACCTAATTCCTTCGACCATGAGATCATGCATATCACCTTTACAGGATGGATGCTTTGATGACATCAAACACCACACCGTAATTGGGTGGCTATAAAGGTGGCATTGAGTGTTCGGAAAGTATTGGTTGAGACACATGGATCAAGAGTGGGATTTGTCCATCCATATGACGGATAGATATACTGTGGGCCCTCTCGGTGAAATGTCATCCAATTAGCTTGCAAGCATGTGACTGGCTCACAAGGGATCACATATCACGGGAACGAGAAAAGAGTACTTATCGGTAACGAGGTTGAACTAGGTATGCAGAGATACCGACGATCATAACCTCGGATAAGTAAACTATCGTGAGACAAAGGGAAATTGGTATCGTATGTAAGTGGTTCATTCGATCGCAAAGTAATCGTAGAAATATGTGGGAGCCATATGAATTTCCAGATTCCTCTATTGGTTATTTTTTGGAGAAGTGTCTCGATCATGTCCGCATAATTCACGAACCGTAGGGAGACACACTTAAGGATTCGACGTTGTTTGAGTAGTTATGGAATGATGAGAAAGAGACCGAATGTTGTTCGGAGTCTCGGATGGGATCCGGGATATCTCGAGGAGACCCGGAATGGTCCGGAGAATAAGATTCATATAAGGAAAGTCCTGTTTCGGAGTTGGGGAATGATTCCGGTGTTTTCATTGGGAATGTTCTAGAAGGTTCCGGAATGTCCGGCACTCCGGAGGGGAAGGGTACATGAATGTGTTATATCAAGTTGGTATGATTGCATCATGTACTAAGTGTCATCGCTGAACAAAATAGAGGATTAAATCAAATCCTTGTTTGAAAAGTCAAACGCCAATTTGAAAGTCAAACGGCTATTTTTGGGAAGTGGAGAGGGAGGTGGAAACAGAGTTGGGGAGGAGTTCCTCCCCTCCACCGCCGGCCCACCTCCAAGCCGAGTTGGGGAGGGACTCCCCTCCCCTTGGCCAACCCCTCCACCTATATAAGGAGGGGCAGGGCTCCCCTCCTAGACACACAAGCTCCTCTCCTCCAAACCCTAGCCCCAAGCCGCCGCCGCCGACCCTAGGGCACTCGCCGCCGCCTAGGTGAAACCCTAGTCGCCGGCATTAGCCCCTCCTTGGTGTGTCTAAACCCTAGAACACTGAGGGACTCTCTCATACTCCACCATACTCGCTCCGGCTTAAGGCGAAGCCCTGCGAGATCTCCCCTCTACTTCCGGTACCACGCCGTTGTGCTGCCGGAATCGCGAGGAGAGTGATACAACCTCCGCTGCCTGCTGGAACAAGGGAGAGGAAGGTCTTCGTCGAGTACCGAACGTGTGACCGACTGCGGGAGCGCTGCCGGAACGCAGCGCCGGAAGGATCGTCTACGCGATCTTGAGATCGGAAAGAGTACGACTACATCACCCACGAGAATCCGCTCTCGTTAAACACTTTGGAATCTTCGAGGGTGAGTTATTCTATCGACTCGTTGCTACAATCTAGTAGATAGATCTTGGCTTGTTTGTTTGTATGCGGTAGAAATTTTTTGTTTTCCATGCTACGAAACCCTACATTGGTATCAGAGCCGTGTCTATATGTAGATCTGTTGCACGAGTAGAACACAATGGTCATTGTGGGCGTTGATGCTTTTATTGTCGATTTCTTCTTGTGTACTTTGCATCTTGCGGGATGTTGGGATGAAGCGGCCCGGGCTAACCTTACATGACATCGTTCATGAGACTTGCTCCACGCTTGACATGCAACTTGTATTGCATAAGTGGCTTTGCGGGTGCATGTTTCTCCTAGCATAGTTAAGATCCAATTTACAACGGGTGATTAACAATACTAGTATCAATGTTGTGGTTCATGTTCGTAAGTTAGAACGACACTTATTGAAAGCCCCAAACCACGTAAAACATGCAAAGAAAGTAGAGGCGTCTAACTTTGTTTTGCAGGGGTGTGCTGTGATGTGATATGGCCATGATTGTGATTATATTTGATGTATGCAATGTTCCTTATTGTAAGTTGGCAACCGGCAGGAGCCATATGGTTGTCTTTAATTTATGTTAAGACCCGCGTGTCTATTCAAAGTAGTTGTAATAGTTGAAGCCGGTGGACGACAACCATGGAGAAGCGTCATTGACCTTGATGCAATGCCGGTGATGATGGAGATCATGTTCGTGCTAGAAGATGGAGATCGGAAGCACAAAGAAGAAAGGCCATATCATATCACATATTATGAATTGCATGTGATGTTAATCCTTTATGCATCTTGTATTGCTTAGTAGACAACGGTAGCATTATAAGATGATCCCTCATGCACATGAATTTCAAGTCATAAAGTGTTCACCCTTAGTTAGCACCGTTGCTAAAGCTTGTTGTTTCGAAGCACCACGTGATGATCGGGTGTGTTAGATTCCGCAAGTGTATACAACGTGAGCAAGCCAGATTTGCTCAAGCGGAAACTAAGGTTTGATCTTGACGAGCCTAGCATGTACAGACATGGTCTCGGAACACGGATCACTGAAAGGTAAAGCATGAATCATATAGTAGATATGATGAACATGTCGATTGTTCGCCATTAAAACTATATCAACTCTCGTGATGATCGGTGTTGATATGGTGGATTTGGTTCGTGTGATCACTAAAATAATGTGAGGGATATTGTTTTGAGTGGGAGTTCACCTAGATTAAATTTATTAATTTGAACTCAATTTGTCATAAACTTAGTCTAAAACTATTGCAAATATGTTGTAGATCAATGGCAGCCCCTACCATCAATTTTAATGCGTTCCTAGAGAAAGAAAAGTTGAAAAACAATGGAAGCAACTTCGCGGATTGGTTCCGCAATTTGAGGATTGTCCTCACAGCTGGTAATTTGACCTATGTGCTGGATGCACCGCTGGGTGACCCACCTGCAGCTACTGCTTCCGATGAAGTAAAGAATGTTTACCTCACTCGAAAGACTCAGTACTCCACAGTTCAGTGTGCTATCTTGTATGGTTTAGAATCGGAGCTTCAGAAAAGGTTTGAGAATTCAGACCCATATGATATTGTCGAGGATCTCAAATTGATCTTTGAGACTCATGCGACAATTGAAAGCTATGAAGCTTCTGAAAAGTTCTTTAACTGCAAGATGGAAGAGGGCAGCTCCGTCAGTGAGCATGTGCTTAAGATGTCTGGGCACGCAAACAAACTTCAAAGCTTGGGTATAGTGATTCCTAATGCTTTGGGGATTTACCGCGTCCTCCAATCACTACCACCAAGTTACAAGAACTTTGTGATGAACTACAACATGCAAAACATGAACAAGACGTTGCCAGAACTCTTTGCCATGTTGAAATCTGCAGAAGTGGAGATTAAGAAAGAGCACCAAGTGTTGTTGGTCAATAAGACCACCAAATTCAAGAAAGGCAAGTCTAATCAGAAGGGACACTTCAAGAAGGGTGGTAAGAAAGTTACCACGCCGACGAAGAAGACCAAGGCTGGACCTAAGCCTGATACTGAGTGCTTTTACTGCAAGGGAGAAGGTCACTGGAAGCGGAATTGCCCAAAGTACTTGGCGGATTTGAAGAACGGCAACATCAAGAAGAAAGGTATATCTGATATACATGTTATTGATGTGTATCTCACTAGTACTCATAGTAGTGCCTGGTATTTGATACTGGTTCGGTTGCTCATATTTGTAACTCGAAACAGGTGCTGCAGAATAAACGGAAGCTAGCAAAGAACGAGGTGATGATGCGTGTGGGAAACGGATCAAAGGTTGATGTGATCGCGGTCGGCACGCTACGCCTTCATATACCATTGGGATTAGTTTTATACTTAAACAATTGTTATTTGGTGCCTGCGTTAAGCATGAACATTATATCGGGATCTTGTTTATTGCGAGACGGTTACTTGTTTAAGTCCGAGAATAACGGTTGTTCGATTTATATGAGTAATATGTTTTATGCACATGCACCTTTGATAGATGGTCTATTCTTATTGAATCTCGATAGTGGAAATACACATATCAATAACATTGAGGCTAAACGTTTGAAATCGAGCGATAACTCGACCTATATGTGGCACTGTCGTCTTGGTCACATTGGAGTGAAGCGTATGAAGAAACTCCATTCCGATGGACTTCTTGAATCACTTGATTTCGAATCACTTGAAAGATGCAAAGCATGTCTGATGGGTAAAATGACTAAGACTCCATTTTCTGGTATAATGGAGCAAGCTACGGACTTATTAGAAATCATACATACCGATGTGTGTGGTCCAATGAGTGTAGCTTCGCGCGGTGGTTATCGTTATGTTCTTACCTTCATGAAACATAAGTCCGAAACTTTCGAGAAGTTTAAGGAATTTCAAAGTGAGGTAGAGAATCAACGTAACAAGAAGATTAAATTTCTATGTTCTGATCGTGGAGGTGAATATCTAAGTTACGAGTTTGGCGAGCATTTGAAGAAATGTGGAATACTTTCGCAGTTGACACCGCCGGGAACACCACAGCGTAATGGTGTGTCCGAACATCGTAATCGAACTCTCTTAGATATGGTTCGTTCTATGATCTCACTTACAGATTTACCGCTATCATTTTGGGGTTATGCATTAGAAACAGCCGCATTCACTTTAAATAGGGCACCGTCTAAATCCGTTGAAACGACACCGTATGAATTATGGTTTGGGAAGAAACCTAGATTGTCGTTCCTTAAAGTTTGGGGGTGCGAAGCCTATGTAAAGAAGTTACAGCCGGACAAGCTTGAACCCAAAGCGGAAAAATGCGTCTTCATAGGATACCCAAAGGAAACTATTGGGTATACCTTCTATCATAGATCCGAAGGCAAAATCTTCGTTGCCAAGAATGGATCCTTTCTAGAGAAGGAATTTCTCTCGAAAGAAGTGACTAGAAGGAAAGTAGAACTCGACGAGGTTGTCGAACCTTCTCTCGAAATTGCGAGTAGCGCAGCACCGGAAGAAGTTCCTGTGGTGCCTGCACCAATAAGAGAGGAAGCTAATGATGATGATCATGAAACTTCGGTTGAAGTTGCTACAGAGCCTCGCAGGTCAACGAGAACTCGTACCACTCCAGATTGGTATGATCCCGTTATGAGTGTCATGTTGGTGGACAACACCGATGACCCTGAGACATATGAGGAAGCGATGATGAGCCTAGATTCCAATAAATGGCAAGAAGCCATGAAATCCGAGATTGGATACATGTAGGAAAACCAAGTATGGACTTTGGTGGACTTACCGGATGGCCGGAAGGCTGTCGAGAACAAATGGATCTTCAAGAAGAAAACAGATGCTGATGGTAATGTTACTGTCTATAAAGCTCGACTTGTCGCAAAAGGGTTTCGACAAATTCAAGGAGTTGACTACGATGACACTTTCTCACCAGTAGCGAAGCTAAAGTCTATGAGGATTATGTTAGCAATCGCTGCATATTACGATTATGAGATATGGCAGATGGATGTCAAAACAGCATTCCTCAATGGAGACATTGATGAAGAGTTGTATATGATGCAACCCAAAGGTTTTGTCGATCCTAAAGATGCTAACAAGGTATGCAAACTTCAACGGTCCATTTATGGATTGAAGCAAGCATCCCGAAGTTGGAATCAACGTTTTGATAAGGTGATCAAAAGTTTTGGTTTTATACAAACTTATGGAGAAGCTTGTATTTACAAGAAAGTGAGTGAGAGCTCTGTAGCATTCTTAATACTATATGTGGATGACATATTATTGATTGGGAATGATGTAGACCTTCTTAATAGTGTCAAGGAATATTTGAATAATAGTTTTTCAATGAAAGATCTTGGCGAAGCAGCTTACATATTAGGCATAAAGATTTATAGAGATAGATCAAGACGCCAAATATCATTGTCACAAAGTACATATTTGGACAAAGTTCTAAAGAGGTTTGGAATGGAAGATAGCAAGAAAGGGTTCTTGCCCATGTTGCCCAATACGACCTTGAGTAAAACTCAAAGTCCGACATCGGCAGAAGATAGAGAAAGGATGAGTAAGACTCCCTATGACTCAGCCATAGGATCTCTAATGTATGCCATGCTATGTACTATACCCGACATTGCATATGCTGTTAGTTTAACTAGCAGATATCAAAGTGATCCAGGAGTGGATCATTGGACAGCGGTCAAAAACATCCTTAAGTACTTGAGAAGAACTAAGGATATGGTTCTTTCTTATGGAGGTGATGAACAGCTCGTTGTTAATGGTTACACCGATGCTAGTTGGAACACTGATCTGGATGATTCTAAATCACAATCTGGATACCTATTTATTTTGAATGGTGCAGCAGTTAGCTGGAGGAGTGCAAAGCAAAGCGTTGTGGCGAGATCTTTAACTGAATCGGAATACATGGCTGCTTCGGAGGCTTCACAAGAAGCGATATGGATGAAAGAGTTCATTACAGAGCTGGGTGTGGTTCCAAGTGCGTTGGACCCAATGTCTATCTACTGTGATAACATGGGCGCCATAGCCAATGCGCAAGAACCAAGGTCACACAAGAATCTGAAGCATATCAAGCTATGTTTTCACGCTATTCGAGAACATATCCAAGATGGGGATATAAAGATTTGCAAAGTACACATAGATCTGAATGTGGCGGATCCGTTGACTAAACCTCTCCCGAGGGCAAAACATGACCAGCACCAAACTGCCATGGGTGTTCGGTATATTACCATGTAATCTAGATTAGATGACTCTAGTGCAAGTGGGAGACTGTTGGAGATATGCCCTAGAGGCAATAATAAATGTAGTTATTATTATATCTTTGTGTTTATGATAAATGTTTACATTCATGCTATAATAGTATTAACAAGGAAACATTGATACTTGTGTGATTTGTAAACTTAAATTGAAGTCCCTAGTAAAGCCTCTATACATTACTAGCTTGTTGGTTAATAAATGATTGTGGTTTCCCTATCATGAACATTGAGATGTTATTAACAACAAGATCATATCGTTAGGAGAATGATATGGTGTACATACTCCTATAGATAAGCATAGCATAAAGATCAAGTCATTTTAAATAGTTCAATTGCTATATGCTTTCTGATACATAGTAACCTAATTCCTTCGACCATGAGATCATGCATATCACCTTTACAGGATGGATGCTTTGATGACATCAAACACCACACCGTAATTGGGTGGCTATAAAGGTGGCATTGAGTGTTCGGAAAGTATTGGTTGAGACACATGGATCAAGAGTGGGATTTGTCCATCCATATGACGGATAGATATACTGTGGGCCCTCTCGGTGAAATGTCATCCAATTAGCTTGCAAGCATGTGACTGGCTCACAAGGGATCACATATCACGGGAACGAGAAAAGAGTACTTATCGGTAACGAGGTTGAACTAGGTATGCAGAGATACCGACGATCATAACCTCGGATAAGTAAACTATCGTGAGACAAAGGGAAATTGGTATCGTATGTAAGTGGTTCATTCGATCGCAAAGTAATCGTAGAAATATGTGGGAGCCATATGAATTTCCAGATTCCTCTATTGGTTATTGTTTGGAGAAGTGTCTCGATCATGTCCGCATAATTCATGAACCGTAGGGAGACACACTTAAGGATTCGACGTTGTTTGAGTAGTTATGGAATGATGAGAAAGAGACCGAATGTTGTTCGGAGTCTCGGATGGGATCCGGGATATCTCGAGGAGACCCGGAATGGTCCGGAGAATAAGATTCATATAAGGAAAGTCCTGTTTCGGAGTTGGGGAATGATTCCGGTGTTTTCATTGGGAATGTTCTAGAAGGTTCCGGAATGTCCGGCACTCCGGAGGGGAAGGGTACATGAATGTGTTATATCAAGTTGGTATGATTGCATCATGTACTAAGTGTCATCGCTGAACAAAATAGAGGATTAAATCAAATCCTTGTTTGAAAAGTCAAACGCCAATTTGAAAGTCAAACGGCTATTTTTGGGAAGTGGAGAGGGAGGTGGAAACCGAGTTGGGGAGGAGTTCCTCCCCTCCACCGCCGGCCCACCTCCAAGCCGAGTTGGGGAGGGACTCCCCTCCCCTTGGCCAGCCCCTCCACCTATATAAGGAGGGGCAGGGCTCCCCTCCTAGACACACAAGCTCCTCTCCTCCAAACCCTAGCCCCAATCCGCCGCCGCCGCCTCCAAGCCGCCGCCGGCCCTAGGGCACTCGCCGCCGCCGCCTAGGTGAAACCCTAGTCGCCGGCATTAGCCCCTCCTTGGTGTGTCTAAACCCTAGAACACTGAGGGACTCTCTCATACTCCACCATACTCGCTCCGGCTTAAGGCGAAGCCCTGCGAGATCTCCCCTCTACTTCCGGTACCACGCCGTTGTGCTGCCGGAATCGCGAGGAGAGTGCTACAACCTCCGCTGCCTGCTGGAACAAGGGAGAGGAAGGTCTTCGTCGAGTACCGAACGTGTGACCGACTGCGGGAGCGCTGCCGGAACGCAGCGCCGGAAGGATCGTCTACGCGATCTTGAGATCGGAAAGAGTACGACTACATCACCCACGAGAATCCGCTCTCGTTAAACACTTTGGAATCTTCGAGGGTGAGTTATTCTATCGACTCGTTGCTACAATCTAGTAGATAGATCTTGGCTTGTTTGTTTGTATGCGGTAGAAAATTTTTGTTTTCCATGCTACGAAACCCTACTGTTGTAGATATGCTCAAGAGGCAATAATAAAGTGGTTATTATCATATCTTCATACTTATGATAAATGTTTACATACCATGCTATAATTGTATTAACCGGAAACATTAATACTTGTGTGATTTGTAAACATAAAAGAGTCCCTAGTAAAGCCTCTTGTTAAACTATTTTGTTGGTTAATATATGATCATGGTTTCCTGATCATGAACATAGAGATGTTATTAACAACAGGGTCATATCATTAGGAGAATGATGTGATGGACATACTCCTATAGTTAAGCGTAGCATAAAGATCAAGTCATTTAATATAGTTCATTTGCTATAAGCTTTCTGATACATAGTAACCTAATTCCTTCGACCATGAGATCATGCATATCACCTTTACGGGAAGGATGCTTTGATGACATCAAACACCACACCGTAACAGGGTGGCTATAAAGGTGGCATTGAGTGTTCGGAAAGTATTGGTTGAGACACATGGATCAAGAGTGGGATTTGTCCATCCATATGACGGATAGATATACTCTGGGCCCTCTCGGTGGAATGTCATCCAATTAGCTTGCAAGCATGTGACTGGCTCACAAGGGATCACATACCACGGGAACGAGAAAAGAGTACTTATCAGTAACGAGGTTGAACTAGGTATGCAGAGATACCGACGATCATAACCTCGCATAAGTGAAATATCGTGAGACAAAGGGAAATTGGTATCGTATGTAAGTGGTTCATTCGATCGCAAAGTAATCGTAGAAATATGTGGGAGCCATATGAATTTCCAGATTCCTCTATTGGTTATTGATCGGAGAAGTGTCTCGATCATGTCCGCATAATTCACGAACCGTAGGGAGACACACTTAAGGATTCGATGTTGTTGAGTAGTTATGGAATGATGTGTAAGAGATCGAATGTTGTTCGGAGTCTCGTATGGGATCCGGGATATCACGAGGAGATCCGGAATGGTCCGGAGAATAAGATTCATATAAGGAAAGTCCCGTTTCGGAGTTGGGGAATGGTTCCGGTGTTTTCATCGGGAATGTTCTAGAATGTTCTGGAATGTCCGGCACTCCGGAGGGGAAGGGTACATGAATGTGTTGTATCAAGTTGGTATGATTGCATCATGTACTAAGTGTCATCGCTGAACCAAATAAAGGATTAATTCAAATCCTAGTTTGAAAAGTCAAACAGCTAGTTTGAAAAGTCAAACGGCTAAATTTGGAAAGAGGAAAAGAGGAGGAAGGTTGAACCCGACTTGGGGGAGGAGTTCCTCCTCCCACCGCCGGCCCACCTTGGGTCCGAGTTGGGGAGGGACTCCCCTCCCCAGGCGTGCCTCCCTCCACCTATAAGAGGAGGGGCAGGGCTCCCCTCCTAGACACAAGTTCCCTACCTCTAAACCTAAACCCTAGCCACAGCCTAGGGATTTCTCCCAAGCCGCCGAGTTAGGCTTCTAATTGCCCTAGCCGCCGGTTTAGCCCCTTCTAATTGGTGTGTCTAAAACCTAGATCACCAAGGCTCTCTCATAGTCCACCATACTCGCTCCGGCTTAAGGCGAAGCCCTGCGAGATCTCCCCTCTACTTCCGGTACCACGCCATCGTGCTGCCGGAATCGCGAGGAGAGTGCTACAACCTCCGCTGCCTGCTGGAACAAGGGAGAGGAAGGTCTTCGTCGAGTACCGAACGTGTGACCGACTGCGGGAGCGCTGCCGGAACGCAGCGCCGGAAGGATCATCTACGCGATCTTGAGATCGGCAAGTGTACGACTACATCACCCACGAGAATCTGCTCTCGTTAACCGCTTTGGAATCTTCGAGGGTGAGTTCCTCTATCGACTCGTTGCTACAATCTAGTAGATAGATCTTGGCTTTATCATATATTAGATCTTGATTGTGTGTTCATATGGTAGAAAATTTTTGTTTTCCATGCTACGAAACCCTACAGTGGTATCAGAGTCCTGTCTATATGTAGATCTGTTGCACGAGTAGAACACAATGTGGGCGTTGATGCTTTTGTTGTCGATTGCTTCTTGTGTACTTTGCATCTTGCGGGATGGTGGGATGAAGCGGCCCGGGCTAACCTTACATGACATCGTTCATGAGACTTGCTCCACGCTTGACATGCAACTTGTATTGCATAAGTGGCTTTGCGGGTGCCTGTGTCTCCCAACATAGTTAAGATTCAATTTACAACGGGTGATTGACAATACTAGTATCAATGTTGTGGTTCTTGTTCGTAAGTTAGAACGACACTTATTGAAAGCCCCAAACCACGTAAAACTTGCAAAGAAAATTAGAGGCGTCTAACTTTGTTTTGCAGGGGTGTGCTGTGATGTGATATGGCCATGATTGTGATTATATATGATGTATGCAATGTTCCTTATTGTAAGTTGGCAACCGGCAGGAGCCATATGGTTGTCTTTAAATTCTGTTAAGACCCACGTGTCTATTCAAAGTAGTTGTAATAGTTGAAGCTGGTGGACGACAACCATGGAGCGGCGTCATTGACCTTGATGCAATGCTGGTGATGATGGAGATCATGTTCGTGCTTGAAGATGGAGATCGGAAGCACAAAGAAGAAAGGCCATATCATATCACATATTATGGATTGCATGTGATGTTAATCCTTTATGCATCTTGTATTGCTTAGTTAACGACGGTAGCATTATAAGATGATCCCTCAAGCACACAATTTCAAGTTTTAAAGTGTTCATCCTTAGTAAGCACCGTTGCTAAAGCTCGTTGTTTCGAAGCATCACGTGATGATCGGTGTGTTAGATTCTGCGAGTGTATACAACGTGAGCAAGCCAGATTTGCTCATGCGGAAGCTAGGTTGATCTTGACGAGCCTAGCATGTACAGACATGGTCTCGGAACACGGATCACCGAAAGGTAAAGCATGAGTCATATAGTAGATATGATGAACATGTTGATTGTTCGCCATTGAAGCTACATCAACTCTCGTGATGATCGGTTTTGATGTGGTGGATTTGGTTCGTGTGATCACTAAAACAATGTGAGGGATATTGTTTTGAGTGGGAGTTCAACGGCAATATGATTAAAAGTTGAACACTATTTATCATAAATTAAATCAAAGTGAATTTGCATAGTTGTTGTAGTCATTGGCATCCGTTTACCACCTTGCGCTTAGTTTTAATTGAGATGATAGAACTATAGAATTCTGGTTAGTTACTTTACGAACTGGTATCGTATTGTTTTGAAGTGTTAATCTAAAGTTTAAAAGTTTTATTGCAAACTTTCAGTAAGTTCCGGTTACTCCATGAAGTTTAATAATTAGTATTAAATCAAGAGTGACAATTCCAAGTATTAGTGTATGAGTATCATGTTTTTCTCCATGATTCTTGATATCAAGGTTATCTAGGATCTGAAAGAGTTGTTTCAGAAACCATGATGTGTGGAAGATATTGTGATATCTGAAACAAAGTTTTGGTTGCAACATGATAGAGTATAATATGGCAAAAGTCATGTTCTCGTATTTGATGAGAATTTGCAAAAGGTTGAAGACACTAGTTGTCCTAATCCTCCAAAATGTTTTGGAGAGCAACATTATACTCGCAGTTCACCGTTATAAGCTAAAAGTAGCTTGATCATGGATGATTCCATGATAAGTGTGAATATTTGATGTAGGTAAAGTATTTACTACACCAATAGATTACTAAAGAAAGGAATTTGAAAGAACACCAAACATTTGATGATGGTGATCTACTTCAAAGTGCAAGTCCAAAGACATTGGTATTTAATTATACACGCTTTGGACTATGTGTCATATGTATGACTCCACTATTGATGTTGATAGATTCTTTCAAACAGAAAATAAATACTGAAAGAGAATCTCATAAATATATGGCAGAAAAGAAAAGACTAGAATTGTTCAGTTTAAGTATATAGATGATATACATGTTATGGCTATATTCTTTGCTTATTAAACAATGTGGTTCTTAAGTATTTGATACTGAATTTGTTGGTGTGAATCTTCATACGAAATAACACAATTCATGAACTACAATGGCCTAAGTAACTAGCAAAAGAATATGTGATGATGTTCATCGAGAACAAATAAAGGGTTATTGTGTTGCTCGTTAAACATCAAAGCTTGCCTTCAAGATTTGTTTTATCAGGTATTATGAGAACAAAAGGGTTGTTCAAATAATTGTTGTAATCCATAAAAGATGGATGATTCACAAATCTCATTGGAGAAATCACATCCATAAAACTAGTGCTAAAAATGTCGAAAGACAAATTGATTGAAAGATCACTTAGGAAGTGACATCGCCGTTTAAATTATATTGGAAAGAAAACATGAAGAAACTCCATGTGGATGGAATTTTGGAGTCTTTTGATTTTTGATCACATGACGCTTGTGAAACTTTCCTAGAGATAATTAAAACTTCGTTCATAGGCCAAAAGGGAACGAATGACTAGCTTATTGGAACTTGTACATATTGTTGTATGAAATCCATTATATGTAGTCAAGAGCGATGGATTTCAACTTCATATGATTTCTCCGAAAATTTGAGTGAATATATGAATATTTACTTAATAAGGATGAAGTATGAAACATTTGAAAAAGTTCAAAGTCTTTCAAGATGAAGTGCAAAATCATTGTAATAAGAATATAGATAGTTTATGATAAAGATCATAAAGGAAGATATTTGAGTTACAAGTTTAGCATAATACCTAAGATTTAAGGAATCGTTCTGTGGATTTGCATTTCTCGAAACACCATAAGAGTATGGAGCGTTCGAGATATGTAATTAAAACCTTGTTTGACATGGTAAGATCAAAGGTGTAATTCATAGAACTGCCATTATATTTTAAAGATTAAAAGCTTTAGAGACTACCGTTTTCCACTGAAAAGAGCTCCATCATAATCCTCTGAAATGACACCATATAAAGTTATGGTTTGGGATAAAACCCAAGTAGTCCTTTCTTAAACATTGGTATGCTATGCATAAGAAAGATGTTTGCAACCAAAGTCGGATAAACCTGTCTTTGTATTACTGTTAAGTATTCCTCCATAAACACCGGAGACAAGAGTGTTTGTCGCTTAGAACGTCAAGTTTCTTTAAGAAGGAATTTTTCGTGAAAAGATAAGTGGGAGGACAATAGAAGTTTGATAAGGTTAAAGGAACCTTAGCTATATATGCAGAGTTGCGCAGCGCCGAAAAGTGTTCCGGAGGCAGCAATAATGCTCATGGCTCACGTGCCTCAAAGGTTGTGGTCACGAAGATCTAAGTTCCTATTAAAACAAGTAGGTCGGGTAAACAATCAAATACCAAGATTTGAGAGTTAAATCATTATTTGACAATAATGATCTGACTACATGCAAAGAAGCGACGATGGGCCCTGACTCCGTCAAATGGCTTGAAGCCATAAAATCCGTGATAGTTCCATACATGAGAAATCAAGTTTTGAACTTGAAGGACCCTCGAGAAAGGTACAAGACCTTACAGTCGTATTTGGATCTATAAAGAAATAGATATGGATGTTTCACATTTATGAAATTATCGACATGTCGGGAAAGAGTTCACGACAATGTTAAAAGAGTTGACTATGACAAGATCTGATCTTTCATTAAGCGATATTTAGTCTAGACGGATTAATGTAGCAACTACGACATATAATTTTGTTATGTGTTGAATATACAAAACAAGTTCTTCTAATAGAATGGTTACCAAGGACGTGTGCATGACACGGTCCAAAGGGTTTTGTTAATTCAAAGGATGCTAAAAGCAAATGCAAACTTCAATAGTTGAAGTAAGCATCGCGGAGTTGGAATCTTCACCATGATGAAACTGTTAAAAGAGTTTAATTTCATCAGAGACGATGAAGATGCTTGCATTTGCAAGAAATTAAGTGGGAGCGCTAAGACATGTTTCTAATACATTATGTGGAAGACATATTGTTGATTGGAAATAATGTATCTTTTATTAACACAGAATAAGAATTTCATCCCGATGAAAGACTTAGGCAAAACCCAAATGTTTGGCATCAATAGATGCCAATATGGTTGTGTCAGAAGTACATAGATGAGATATTGAATGAGTTCAATATAGAAACTACAAGAAAGGTTCCTGTCGCATAGAAAGGATTGAATGAGTTCAATATTGATGGTATATTCAAGTGTATTGACACTTGGTAAGTGAAACAAAGATTCAAGTATAGATTGATACTTGATGTATGAAATCACAAAGAGTATTTATATCAATCATACTGTGATATGTACAAATCCAGATATGTCCTATGCTCTAAATGTTATGAGCATATACCAGAATGATTCATAAGATGATCATTGGACGATAGTAAGGATATTCTTATGATCTTTTGGAAGAACTAAGAGTATATTATTTTGTAGAAGTGGCAAATAGATGGTTAGTTCATTGTAAAAGTATTACATTGATACTAGTTTTGTCACAGAGTACAAATTAAGTTTATCTCAATCTAAACTAAGGGTGGCACAATATAATGGAAAGTAAGTTCCATAATGGATTTGGATGAGTTCCAAAGTTAAGACATTGTGACAGATACTACAACAAAAGGCTAAGTATATGACTGCTATAATAGCAGCTAAAGAGGGCATTTGTGTCAAATAGTTTGTTATCAAACTAGGTGTAGTTCACAGCAGGGATAATACTATGAAGATATATTGTACGACAATATTATCAACATGTTTTAGCCCCAAAGAACTAAAGGTCTCACCGAAGGACCAAAATTATACAAA
Organism: Avena sativa; assembly: GCA_916181665.1. NCBI lineage: Eukaryota > Viridiplantae > Streptophyta > Magnoliopsida > Poales > Poaceae > Avena > Avena sativa. The sequence goes on from OV702293.1 coordinate 424,797,856, forward strand.
GCCATCTCATTAGAGAATGAGTGATGCGTAGAGACGCAAAGACATGCAATTACACACGGACCTGGAAGTGTCAGATCCGGAGATCAGTTGACCACTAGCAATCGTGTACATACAACACAAGAAAGCCATAGGTGTTGAATACACAAAGGTTTGAAACTAGATTATTGACTCTAGTGCAAGTGGGAGACTGTTGGAGATATGCCCAAGAGGCAATAATAAAGTGGTTATTATCATATCTTCATACTTATGATAAATGTTTACATACCATGCTATAATTGTATTAACCGGAAACATTAATACTTGTGTGATTTGTAAACATAAAAGAGTCCCTAGTAAAGCCTCTTGTTAAACTAGCTTGTTGGTTAATATATGATCATGGTTTCCTGATCATGAACATAGAGATGTTATTAACAACAGGGTCATATCATTAGGAGAATGATGTGATGGACATACTCCTATAGTTAAGCGTAGCATAAAGATCAAGTCATTTAATATAGTTCATTTGCTATAAGCTTTCTGATACATAGTAACCTAATTCCTTCGACCATGAGATCATGCATATCACCTTTACGGGAAGGATGCTTTGATGACATCAAACACCACACCGTAACAGGGTGGCTATAAAGGTGGCATTGAGTGTTCGGAAAGTATTGGTTGAGACACATGGATCAAGAGTGGGATTTGTCCATCCATATGACGGATAGATATACTCTTGGCCCTCTCGGTGGAATGTCATCCAATTAGCTTGCAAGCATGTGACTGGCTCACAAGGGATCACATACCACGGGAACGAGAAAAGAGTACTTATCAGTAACGAGGTTGAACTAGGTATGCAGAGATACCGACGATCATAACCTCGGAAAGGTAAAATATCGTGAGACAAAGGGAAATTGGTATCGTATGTAAGTGGTTCATTCGATCGCAAAGTAATCGTAGAAATATGTGGGAGCCATATGAATTTCCAGATTCCTCTATTGGTTATTGATCGGCGAAGTGTCTCGATCATGTCCGCATAATTCACGAACCGTAGGGAGACACACTTAAGGATTCGATGTAGTTGAGTAGTTATGGAATGATGAGTAAGAGACCGAATGTTGTTCGGAGTCTCGGATGGGATCCGGGATATCACGAGGAGATCCGGAATGGTCCGGAGAATAAGATTCATATAAGGAAAGTCCCGTTTCGGAGTTGGGGAATGGTTCCGGTGTTTTCATCGGGAATGTTCTAGAATGTTCCGGAATGTCCGGCACTCCGGAGGGGAAGGGTACATGAATGTGTTGTATCAAGTTGGTATGATTGCATCATGTACTAAGTGTCATCGCTTAACCAAATAAAGGATTAATTCAAATCCTAGTTTGAAAAGTCAAACAACTAGTTTGAAAAGTCAAACGGCTAAATTTGGAAAGAGGAAAAGAGGAGGAAGGTTGAAACCGACTTGGGGGAGGAGTTCCTCCTCCCACCGCCGGCCCACCTTGGGTCCGAGTTGGGGAGGGACTCCCCTCCCCAGGCGCGCCTCCCTCCACCTATAAGAGGAGGGGCAGGGATCCCCTCCTAGACACAAGTTCCCTACCTCTAAACCTAAACCCTAGCCACAGCCTAGGGATTTCTCCCAAGCCGCCGAGTTAGAGCTTCTAATTGCCCTAGTCGCCGGTTTAGCCCCTTCTAATTGGTGTGTCTAAAACCTAGATCACCAAGGCTCTCTCATAGTCCACCATACTCGCTCCGGCTTAAGGCGAAGCCCTGCGAGATCTCCCCTCTACTTCCGGTACCACGCCGTCGTGCTGCCGGAATCGCGAGGAGAGTGCTACAACCTCCGCTGCCTGCTGGAACAAGGGAGAGGAAGGTCTTCGTCGAGTACCGAACGTGTGACCGACTGCGGGAGCGCTGCCGGAACGCAGCGCCGGAAGGATCGTCTACGCGATCTTGAGATCTGCAAGTGTACGACTACATCACCCACGAGAATCTGCACTCGTTAACCGCTTTGGAATCTTCGAGGGTGAGTTCCTCTATCGACTCGTTGCTACAATCTAGTAGATAGATCTTGGCTTGATCATAGATTATATCTTGATTGTGTGTTCATACGGTAGAAAAATTTTGTTTTCCATGCTACGAAACCCTACAGTAGGGATTCGTAGCATGGAAAACAAAAAATTTCTACCGCATACAAACAAACAAGCCAAGATCTATCTACTAGATTGCAGCAACGAGTCGATGGAATAACTCACCCTCGAAGATTCCAAAGTGTTTAACGAGAGCGGATTCTCGTGGGTGATGTAGTCGTACTCTTTCCGATCTCAAGATCGCGTAGACGATCCTTCCGGCGCTGCGTTCCGGCAGCGCTTCCGCAGTCGGTCACACGTTCGGTACTCGATGAAGACCTTCCTCTCCCTTGTTCCAGCAGGCAGCGGAGGTTGTAGCACTCTCCTCGCGATTCCGGCAGCACGACGGCGTGGTACCGGAAGTAGAGGGGAGATCTCGCAGGGCTTCGCCTTAAGCCGGAGCGAGTATGGTGGACTATGAGAGAGCCTTGGTGATCTAGGTTTTAGACACACCAATTATAAGGGGCTAAACCGGCGGCTAGGGCAATTAGAAGATCTAACTCGGCGGCTTGGGAGAAATCCCTAGGCTGTGGCTAGGGTTTAGGTTTAGAGGTAGGGAACTTGTGTCTAGGAGGGGAGCCCTGCCCCTCCTCTTATAGGTGGAGGGAGGCGCGCCTGGGGAGGGGGGTCCCTCCCCAACTCGGACCCAAGGTGGGCCAGCGGTGGGAGGAGGAACTCCTCCCCCAAGTCGGTTTCAACCTTCCTCCTCTTTTCCTCTTTCCAAATTTAGCCGTTTGACTTTTCAAACTAGGATTTGAATTAATCCTTTATTTGGTTCAGCGATGACACTTAGTACATGATGCAATCATACCAACTTGATACAACACATTCATGTACCCTTCCCCTCCGGAGTGCCGGACATTCCGGAACATTCTAGAACATTCCCGATGAAAACACCGGAACCATTCCCCAACTCCGAAACGGGACTTTCCTTATATGAATCTTATTCTCCGGACCATTCCGGATCTCCTCGTGATATCCCGGATCCCATCCGAGACTCCGAAAAACATTCGGTCACTTACTCATCATTCCATAACTACTCAACAACATCGAATCCTTAAGTGTGTCTCCCTACAGTTCGTGAATTATGCGGACATGATCGAGACACTTCTCCGATCAATAACCAATAGAGGAATCTGGAAATTCATATGGCTCCCACATATTTCTACAATTACTTTGCGATCGAATGAACCACTTACATACGATACCAATTTCCCTTTGTCTCACGATATTTTACTTATCCGAGGTTATGATCGTCGGTATCTCTGCATACCTAGTTCAACCTCGTTACTGATAATTACTCTTTTCTCGTTCCCGTGGTATGTGATCCCTTGTGAGCCAGTCACATGCTTGCAAGCTAATTGGATGACATTCCACCGAGAGGGCCCAGAGTATATCTATCCGTTATATGGATGGACAAATCCCACTATTGATCCATGTGTCTCAATCAATACTTTCCGAACACTTAATGCCACCTTTATAGCCACCCTGTTACGGTGTGGTGTTTGATGTCATCAAAGCATCCTTCCGGTAAAGGTGATATGCATGATCTCATGGTCGAAGGAATTAGGTTACAATGTATCAGAAAGCTTATAGCAAATGAACTATATTAAATGACTTGATCTTTATGCTACGCTTAACTATAGGAGTATGTCCATCACATCATTCTCCTAATGATATGACCCTGTTGTTAATAACATCTCTATGTTCATGATCAGGAAACCATGATCATATATTAACCAACAAGCTAGTTTAACAAGAGGCTTTACTAGGGACTCTTTTATGTTTACAAATCACACAAGTATTAATGTTTCCGGTCAATACAATTATAGCATGGTATGTAAACATTTATCATAAGTATGAAGATATGATAATAACCACTTTATTATTGCCTCTTGGGCATATCTCCAACAGTCTCCCACTTGCACTAGAGTCAATAATCTAGTTTCAAACCTTTGTGTATTCAACACCTATGGCTTTCTTGTGTTGTATGTACACGATTGCTAGTGGTCAACTGATCTCCGGATCTGACACTTCTAGGTCCGTGTGTAATTGCATGTCTTTGCGTCTCTACGCATCACTCATTCTCTAATGAGATGGCTTTGTATAATTTTGGTCCTTCGGTGAGACCTTTAGTTCTTTGGGGTTAAAACATGTTGATAATATTGTCGTACAATATATCTTCATAGTATTATCCCGCTGTGAACTACACCTAGTTTGACAACAAACTATTTGACACAAATGCCCTCTTTAGCTGCTATTATAGCATTCATATACTTAGCCTTTTGTTGTAGTATCTGTCACAATGTCTTAACTTTGGAACTCATCCAAATCCATTATGCAACTTACTTTCCATTATATTGTGCCACCCTTAGTTTAGGTTGAGATAAACTTAATTTGTACTTTGTGACAAAACTAGTATCAATGTAATACTTTTACAATGAACTAACCATCTATTTGCCACTTCTACAAAATAATATACTCTTAGTTCTTCCAAAAGATCATAAGAATATCCTTACTATCGTCCAATGATCATCTTATGAATCATTCTAGTATATGCTCATAACATTTAGAGCATAGGACATATCTGGATTTGTACATATCACAGTATGATTGATATAAATACTCTTTGTGATTTCATACATCAAGTATCAATCTATACTTGAATCTTTGTTTCACTTACCAAGTGTCAATACACTTGAATATATCATCAATATTGAACTCATTCAATCCTTTCTGTGTGACAAGAACCTTTCTTGTAGTTTCTATATTGAACTCATTCAATACATCATCTATGTACTTTCGGCACAACCATATTAGCGTCTATTGATGCCAAATATTTGGGTTTTGCCTAAGTCTTTCATCAGGATGAAATTCTTAATATGTGTTAATAAAAGATACATCATTTCTAATCAACAATATGTCCTCCACATAATGTATTAGAAATATGTCTTAGCGCTCCCACTTAATTTCTTGCAAATGCAAGCATCTTCATTGTCTCCGATGAAATTAAACTCTTTTAACAGTTTCATCATAGTGAAGATTCCAACTCGGCTATGCTTACTTCAACCATTGAAGTTCGCATATGCATTTAGCATCCTTTGAATTAACAAAACCCTTTGGACCGTGTCATGCACAGGTCCTAGGTAACCCTTCTATTAGAAGAACTTGTTTTGTTTATAGATGTGAACTCTTTCCCAACATGTCGACTATTTCATAGATGTGAAACATCCCTGTCTACTTCTTTATAGATCCAAACACAACTGTAAGGTCTTACACCTTTCTCGAGGGTCCTTCAAGTTCAAAACTTGATTTCTCGTGTATGGAACTATCACGGATTTTATGGCTTCAAGCCATTTGACGGAGTCAGGGCCCATCATCACTTCTTTGCATGTAGTCCGTTCATTATTCTCAAATAATGATTCAACCCTCAAATCTTGGTATTTGATTGTTTACTCGACCTACTTGGTTCAATAGAAACTTAGACCTCCGTGACCGCAACCTTTGAGGCACGTGAGCCATGAGCATTGTTGCTGCCTCCGGAACATTTTTCGGCGCTGCGCAACTTTGCACATATAGCTAAGGTTCCTTTAACCTTATCAGAGTTCTATTATCCTCCCACTTATCTTTTCACGAAAAATTCCTTCTCAAAGAAACTTGACGTTCTAAGCGACAAATACTTTTGTCTCCGGTGTTTATGGAGGAATACTTAACAGTAATACAAAGACAGTTTCATCCGACTTTGGTTGCAATCATCTTTCTTATGCATAGCATACCAATGTTTAAGAAAGGACTACTTGGGTTTTATCCCAAACCATAACTTTATGTGGTGTCATTTCAGCGGATTATGATGGAGCTCTTTTCAGTGGAAAACGGTAGTCTCTAAAGCTTTTAATCTTTAAAATATAATGGCAGTTCTATGAATTACATATCTCGAATGCTCCATACTCTTATGGTGTTTCAGGAAATGCAAATCCATAGAACGATTCCTTAAATCTTAGGTATTACGCTAAACTTGTAACTCAAATATCTTCCTTTATGATCTTTATCATAAACTATTTATATCTTATTACAATGATTTTGCACTTCATCTTGAAAGACTTTGAAGTTTTTCAAATGTTTCATACTTCATCCTTATTAAGTAAATATTCATATATTCACTCAAATTTTTGGAGAAAGCATATGAAGTTGAAATCCATCGCTCTTGACTACATATAATGGATTTCATACAACAATATGTACAAGTTCCAATAAGCTAGTCATTCGTTCCCTTTTGGGCTATGAACGAAGTTTTAATTATCTCTAGGAAAGTTTCACAAGCGTCATGTGATCAAAAATCAAAAGACTCCAAAATTCCATCCACATGGAGTTTCTTCATGTTTTCTTTCCAATATAATTTAAACGGCGATGTCACTTCCTAAGTGATCTTTCAATCAATTTGTCTTTCGACATTTTTAGCACTAGTTTTATGGATGTGATTTCTCCAACGAGATTTGTGAATCATCCATCTTTTATGGATTACGGCAATTATTTGAACAACCCTTTTATTCTCATAATACCTGATAAAACAAATCTTGAAGGTAAGATTTGATGTTTAACGAGCAACACAATAACTCTTTATTTGTTCTCGATGAACATCATCACATATTCTTTTGCTAGTTACTTAGGCCATTGTAGTTCATGAATTGTGTTGTTTCGTATGACGATTCACACCAACAAATTCAGTATCAAATACTTAAGAACCACATTGTTTAATAAGCAAAGAATATAGCCATAACATGTATATCATCTATATACTTTAAACTGAACAATTCTAGTCTTTTCTTTTCTGCCATATATTTATGAGATTCTCTTTTAGTATTTCCTTTTCTGTTTGAAAGAATCTATCAACATCAACAGTGGAGTCATATATATGACACATAGTCCAAAGCGTGTATAATTAAATACCAATGTCTTTGGACTTGCACTTTGAAGTAGATCACCATCATCAAATGTTTGGTGTGCTTTCAAATTCCATTCTTTAGTAATCTCTTGGTGTGGTAAACACTTTACCTACATCAAATATTCACCCTTATTATGGAATTATCCATGATCAAGCTACTTTTAGCTTATAACGGTGAACTACGAGTATAATGTTGCTCTCCAAAACATTTTGGAGGAATAGGACAACTAGTGTCTTCAACCTTTTGCAAATTCTCATCAAATACGAGAACATGACTTTTGCCATATTATACTCTATCATGTTGCAACCAAAACTTTGTTTCAGATATCACAATATCTTCCACACATCATGGTTTCTAAAACAACTCTTTCAGATCCTAGATAACCTTGATATCAAGAATCATGGAGACAAACATGATACTCATACACTAATACTTGGAATTGTCACTCTTGATTTAATACTAATTATTAAACTTCATGGAGTAACCGAAACTTACTGAAAGTTTGCAATAAGACTTTTAAACTTTAGATTAACACTTCAAAACAATACGATACCAGTTCGTAAAGTAACTAACCAGAATTCTATAGTTCTATCATCTCAATTAAAACTAAGCGCAAGGTGGTAAACGGATGCCAATGACTACAACAACTATGCAAATTCACTTTGATTTAATTTATGATAAATAGTGTTCAACTTTTAATCATATTGCCATTGAACTCCCACTCAAAACAATATCCCTCACATTGTTTTAGTGATCACACGAACCAAATCCACCACATCAAAACCGATCATCACGAGAGTTGATGTAGCTTCAATGGCGAACAATCAACATGTTCATCATATCTACTATATGACTCATGCTTTACCTTTCGGTGATCCGTGTTCCGAGACCATGTCTGTACATGCTAGGCTCGTCAAGATCAACCTTAGCTTCTGCATGAGCAAATCTGGCTTGCTCACGTTGTATACACTCGCAGAATCTAACACACCCGATCATCACGTGGTGCTTCGAAACAACGAGCTTTAGCAACGGTGCTTACTAAGGATGAACACTTTAAAACTTGAAATTGTGTGCTTGAGGGATCATCTTATAATGCTACCGTCATAAACTAAGCAATACAAGATGCATAAAAGGATTAACATCACATGCAATTCATAATATGTGATATGATATGGCCTTTCTTCTTTGTGCTTCCGATCTCCATCTTCAAGCACGAACATGATCTCCATCATCACCAGCATTGCATCAAGGTCAATGACGCCGCTCCATGGTTGTCGTCCACCAGCTTCAACTATTACAACTACTTTGAATAGACACGCGGGTCTTAACATAATTTAAAGACAACCATATGGCTCCTGCCGGTTGCCAACTTACAATAGGGAACATTGCATACATCAAATATAATCACAATCATGGCCATATCACATCATAGCACACCCCTGCAAAACAAAGTTAGACGCCTCTAATTTTCTTTGCATGTTTTACGTGGTTTGGGGCTTTCAATAAGTGTCGTTCTAACTTACGAACAAGAACCACAACATTGATACTAGTATTGTCAATCACCCGTTGTAAATTGAATCTTAACTATGTTGGGAGAAACAGGCACCCGCAAAGCCACTTATGCAATACAAGTTGCATGTCAAGCGTGGAGCAAGTCTCATGAACGATGTCATGTAAGGTTAGCCCGGGCCGCTTCATCCCACCATCCCGCAAGATGCAAAGTACACAAGAAGCAATCGACAACAAAAGCATCAACGCCCACAATGACCATTGTGTTCTACTCGTGCAACAAATCTACATATAGACACGGCTTTGATACCACTGTAGGGATTCGTAGCATGGAAAACAAAAAAAATCTACCGCATACAAACAAACAAGCCAAGATCTATCTACTAGATTGTAGCAACGAGTCGATGGAATAACTCACCCTCGAAGATTCCAAAGTGTTTAACGAGAGCGGATTCTCGTGGGTGATGTAGGCGTACTCTTTCCGATCTCAAGATCGCGTAGACGATTCTTCCGGCGCTGCGTTCCGGCAGCGCTTCCGCAGTCGATCACACGTTCGGTACTCGATGAAGACCTTCCTCTCCCTTGTTCCAGCAGGCAGCGGAGGTTGTAGCACTCTCCTCGCGATTCCGGCAGCACGACGGCGTGGTACCGGAAGTAGAGGGGAGATCTCGCAGGGCTTCGCCTTAAGCCGGAGCGAGTATGGTGGACTATGAGAGAGCCTTGGTGATCTAGGTTTTAGACACACCAATTAGAAGGGGCTAAACCGGCGGCTAGGGCAATTAGAAGCTCTAACTCGGCGGCTTGGGAGAAATCCCTAGGCTGTGGCTAGGGTTTAGGTTTAGAGGTAGGGAACTTGTGTCTAGGAGGGGAGCCCTGCCCCTCCTCTTATAGGTGGAGGGAGGCGCGCCTGGGGAGGGGAGTCCCTCCCCAACTCGGACCCAAGGTGGGCCGGCGGTGGGAGGAGGAACTCCTCCCCCAAGTCGGTTTCAACCTTCCTCCTCTTTTCCTCTTTCCAAATTTAGCCGTTTGACTTTTCAAACTAGCTGTTTGACTTTTCAAACTAGGATTTGAATTAATCCTTTATTTGGTTCAGCGATGACACTTAGTACATGATGCAATCATACCAACTTGATACAAGACATTCATGTACCCTTCCCCTCTGGAGTGCCGGACATTCCGGAACATTCTAGAACATTCCCGATGAAAACACCGGAACCATTCCCCAACTCCGAAACGGGACTTTCCTTATATGAATCTTATTCTCCGGACCATTCCGGATCTCCTCGTGATATCCCGGATCCCATCCGAGACTCTGAACAACATTCGGTCTCTTACTCATCATTCCATAACTACTCAACAACATCGAATCCTTAATTGTGTCTCCCTACGGTTCGTGAATTATGCGGACATGATCGAGACACTTCTCCGATCAATAACCAATAGAGGAATCTGGAAATTCATATGGCTCCCACATATTTCTACGATTACTTTGCGATTGAATGAACCACTTACTTTGAGACAAAGGGAAATTGGTATCGTATGTAAGTGGTTCATTCGATCGCAAAGTAATCATAGAAATATGTGGGAGCCATATGAATTTCCAGATTCCTCTATTGGTTATTGTTCAGAGAAGTGTCTCGATCATGTCCGCATAATTCACGAACCGTAGGGAGACACACTTAAGGATTCGACGTTGTTTGAGTAGTTATGGAATGATGAGAAAGAGACCGAATGTTGTTCAGAGTCCCGGATGGGATCCGGGATATCACGAGGAGATCCGGAATGGTCCGGAGAATAAGATTCATATAAGGAAAGTCCCGTTTCGGAGTTGGGGAATGGTTCCGGTGTTTTCATCGGGAATGTTCTAGAATGTTCCGGAATGTCCGGCACTCCGGAGGGGAAGGGTACATGAATGTGTTATATCAAGTTGGTATGATTGCATCATGTACTAAGTGTCATCGCTGAACCAAAATAAAGGATTAATTCAAATCCTAGTTTGAAAAGTCAAATAGCTAGTTTGAAAAGTCAAACGGCTAAATTTGGAAAGAGGAAAAGAGGAGGAAGGGGGAAACCGAGTTGGGGAGGAGTTCCCTCCTCCAACCGGCGGCCCACCTCCAAGCCGAGTTGGGGAGGGACTCCTCTCCCTCCCCTTGGCCGGCCGGCCCCCTCCACCTATATAAGGAGGGGCAGGGCTCCCTCCTAGAGACACACAAGCTCCTCTCCTCCAAACCCTAGCCCCAAGCCGCCGCCTCCAAGCCGCCGCCGGCCCTAGGGCACTCGCCGCCGCCTAGGTGAAACCCTAGCCGCCGGCACTAGCCCCTCCTTGGTGTGTCTAAACCCTAGAACACCGAGGGACTCTCTCATACTCCACCATACTCGCTCCGGCTTAAGGCGAAGCCCTGCGAGATCTCCCCTCTACTTCCGGTACCACGCCGTTGTGCTGCCGGAATCGCGAGGAGAGTGCTACAACCTCCGCTGCCTGCTGGAACAAGGGAGAGGAAGGTCTTCATCGAGTACCGAACGTGTGACCGACTGCGGGAGCGCTGCCGGAACGCAGCGCCGGAAGGATCGTCTACGCGATCTTGAGATCGGAAAGAGTACGACTACATCACCCACGAGAATCCGCTCTCGTTAAACACTTTGGAATCTTCGAGGGTGAGTTATTCCATCGACTCGTTGCTACAATCTAGTAGATAGATCTTGGCTTGTTTGTTTGTATGCGGTAGAAAATTTTTGTTTTCCATGCTACGAAACCCTACAGAATGTTTGCGTGAACCTGCTAGGCTTCTTGGGCGTGTATGCTAAGACAAAAGATACACCGGAAGCATGGTAGGACCAGCAACGCATGAAAGACCCAGAAGGCCTGCATCCAGAATGGTTTAAAGGTCCTGCCAGCTATGCTCTTACGAAACAAGAGAAGTAAATCTTTTTTGAATGCTTGAGCAGTATCAAGGTCCCGTCTGGCTTCTCGTCGAATATAAAGGGAATAATAAATATGGCAGATAAAAAGTACCAAAACCTAAAATCCCAGTTGTAGAGAGACCAACACTAGTAGGAAATGGTCCATTAGTCCCGGTTTCCTAACTGGGACTGACTAAATCCCCCCCCTTTAGTCCTGGTCCAGCCACAAACCGGGACTAACACTCAAGACATTTATTAATATTAAAAAACAAGGACTATGGAATCGGTACTAAAGGCCCCCCTTTAGTCATACTCTGTAACATCCCAGCATTTAGGAACTAACGAAGGGTAGATTTAGGAAATTGAAATGTTGCATGCATTCATCTGTGAAAATGTGGGTAAAATTTTCGCCAAATAAAAACCTAAAGTGATCAAGGTTTGTTTCATACTTTGAGATTAGGTTTAGTCTTAAAGGATGATTGCTATAGACTTTGATATGATCTTTGAGGAATTATGTGTTTTGGAAAATGAATTTGAATTTTAAATTTGAGTGTTTGAATTATAATTCAAATTAATTAGGAATAAGGTTTGAATCTTGATTTAATTAAGAGTTAATTAATATAACTCAAAATTTATCCAAACAAAACAATTAAGAATATGAATACTTATTTCATATTTTCATTCCATAAACAAGTTACAAAAAAATGTAACTTATTGAAATTATCCACAAACTTCACAATAGCAAATAAATAAAGAATAAATATTTCTTCATTGATAATCATATAATCTTTATTACAAAAGAATAACATGAAGATTACAAAATAATAAAATGAAAATTACAAAAGAATAAAGAAGATTACATTAACTATCCTATAAAGAAAACCTAAACTAAAATCTTCATCTTCAAATCTGTACCTGCAAGACAAAATAAAAAAAAAAGGTTAGGGTTAGAATTGTTTTACTCTCAGACATGTCAGTGAGGTGCACTGAACAAGTTTCATCATTGAGAAATTTATAAAAGGGGCAAGTTTCACCAATATGAAAGAATCTATCTTTCATAAATTTTAAGCCAAAAAATCAAATTGACAGCATGGAGGGGCAAGTTTCACCAGCCAGGTAAAAGTAATCAGATAAAAGTAACTCTCAAGTTCAAAGCATATCCACAAGTGCACAACAAGCACACAGGCAGGACACACACCTAAATGCATGGGGTGTGCTGTCAGCTTCACAGCACAGCTCAAATACACAAAACCATCAGCATAGCCGTGGAGAGGCACTAGTGCATCTCTTCACTGCTCACACACACAAGAATAGCCAGCTTAGCCAGCAGCTAAACCAAGCACAATAGCCAGCAACCAAACCAACCAAAGCCTAAGATCTCATCACCAGGATGGTGACATAAGGAGGGGGAAGGATCAGGTGGACAGCAAGACCAAGTACAGGATCTAGGAGGAGCAGGCTAGCTCGAGGTCAAGCACAGGAGCTCAGCAAAACAAGATCAACATCATCAGCCAACTCCATAATCATCAGTTTTTGTGGTGAGTATCATAAAACCCTCACATGATCTAATCATACTATCTGGACAGAAGCATGTGTTGTTTTATGAAACAAACTCTAAGAAAGCACCCAAGTGGGGTGAATCCATCATTGAGAATTTAAACTCTAAAAGCAAACAACAAAGTACAAGGATCCAACCAAAACTCAGAACAACATCATTGATTTGGTTGTCAAGCTATATATTTCAATTCAAGCACAAATATAGCTAAGATTTAATTTCTAGGCACATCCCTAAGATAAGGGTAGCACCTTAGAAGCTAATCTTTTGGATCCATATAATGATCAAGCCTACTATCATTTTTTCCAAGTTTTGATTCAAGAAACAATAGCTGGTACCACTACTAGGACTATCTATATGAATCAACTAGATAAGGCCTAAACCCCTAAGCCTCGGACCAACATCATTGGTCTTAGGGATTTCAGAGAAGAACATTTCTATTTATCTTTTAAAGCCAAGCTTGTTTTAAGCTTAAACCAACCCAATCAATGAATAAGAATCAATCTTGTGTACCATACCAAGATGGTGTCACAAGAACAATTCTACATGAATCCGGATAAACATTCAATCATCACAGATTCAATCAATCAATCTACTAATCATTTTTCTGTCATTACAGGAATCATAGTTAGGACATTCCTATGTTTATCTTCACTGTTTGAGATCATTGTGATCTCAAACCATACATTAATTCTCAAGCCAACAGCACTAAGACAGTGATTTCATCACACCATACCCATTATCATTAACCAAGAAATGACAGTGGAAAGTTACCAAACCCACTGACTTTACCAAGCATTGGTTCAGAGCGACTAGGTCATCTGAATCATATGAAATCTAAGCATATAATCATCTAATAAGCCACCAGAACCATTATAGTTCATCTCAAGCAACAAGCCTCAGGCTAATAACCATTTAGCATGCTTATAAACCATCCACACATGATCTAATTCATCCAGTATATGATCAACCACAAGATAAGAACCCTAAATGAAATAAATCATCTTAATCAGGACAAGACAATAACCAGAGAGGTCACTGCCAACATCTAGCATAGGATGAGCTAGCACAGAGAGCACAAGGGGAGAGGAAAAGAACTCACCAAAGGTCCTCGCTGGAGACTAGAAGAGGAACCAGAGGTGGCCGACGACCATGGCGGCACAAGGAGCACCCCCAAAGGGGGCGCTGCAACCCATACGGCGGCGACCATGACCACGCCTAGAGGCGAGGCGAATCACCACGACGGACGACGGCAGCGGCAGTGCTAAGATCCACGCCAACCCCTAAACCCTAGGGTTCGGGACGGCATCGATCCATCGCAGGAGAGCCCCATGCTCAAATCTAGTTGGATAGAAAGGATGGGTGTAATCGACAACCTCCTACTGCACCACGGCAGCGACCAGAACGGCCCACGATAGCGGGAATCGCCAGCGGCGATATCACCGATCATGGGGTCGGGGGCAGAAGAGGAGAGGAGTGAGCTCGAGGTGAGGGGCAGCGAGGAGGTGGGCCGAGTGGGCCAGAACCCTTCGGGGTGGCTGTTTTAACTAAGTCTCATGGGCCACCAGGGCCCAATAAGAACAGGCCAGCCCAGAAACCTTTAAGGCCTGTTTTATTAAATAGGAAAAGACCAAAATACCCCTGAATTTAATTAAATTATAGAAAATAAAATAAAATTCCAAAAATTATAAATAAAATATTTTTGGATTCACAATAATCCACACTATACAAATAAATTAAGAAATAAAATTTTAGACACATAAATTTTATTAAGAATTTTGTAATTTTTATAACCCTTATGGAATTTTACAAAATTATTGAATGGTGATAAAATATATTAAAATTCACTTTCATCATATATTAATATTGTAGTATTTTAGAAAAATACTAAACAAATATTTAATAACATTTTTTTATATCTAAGTGATCATTCCTAAAAGAATTATTAAATCAATAAAAGTCAAATAAAATAAAATAATTCAATATATGTTATAAATATTAAAAATTAATATTTATAAATCCTTTATTATTAAAAATACTTTTTATAATAATGGGGAGATATCATATCAAGTTAAATGATGCATATTGCATAATCATTTTGCTTCTTTAAATATTGTCCTTACCGGGCAATAATGATGTTTTTGAAGACATAGAAGCTCAAGGTCCAGTGCAAGCATGAGACTTCACTACCTTGCCATCACAAGGCAAGTTCATCACTTTCTCATGTCCTTTGAAGAGTCTTTATCAAAGTATTTGCAAATTGTGTGTTATCCTATATGCTATAAAAGAAAGAAAATATTATTTTTCACAAATAAAGAAATCATAGATATCATCCTAAGTGATGATATAATTGAGCAATAGAACTTAGGGTTCTATTTGCAATAATGATAATCAATGAGGGACTTAATAACCCCTAACATCAGTGATTCTAGCGTCGTATATTTCGCGTTAGCCATGAGATTTGGAATGGGACGGAGAAGTCAGCTGTATCTTCTTCCTCTCGCATGAAGCCAGATGTGCAGGTCGTGGCTGTTATCCTCGTAGTGTGCATATTAATTGGTAATTTGTAAAGGATATGCAGAATATGGGTGGGAACCCTCATCGTCCCACGATAGTTCTGGCATCTAACGGTTAGTACAAACCATTGCCGTAATTCATTATGTGGGCATGGTGTACACCAAGGAGGCATGCGAGGTCACGAAGGGGGCAGTGATTGGCTTGGACCAACTACTGGGCCCCACATCATGGAATTGTGGACAGGAAAGTACGCCCGGTTGTGCAACAAGGAGTTGATCTCTCATGGGTAAAGTAACGCACTTCTGCAGAGTGTAAGAATTGTAACTTGTTACTCCTTGTTCGGGGAAGGAGCTACGAACGCGGCAGGAAAGGAACTCCATGAAAGTTCTGGTCAACCTGTGAAGGCTGTTGGTCATAGATTTTTATAATAAAATCAATCTTTGCAGAACGTGCGTTGCTACGGCTAATTAATTTTTTTACTTTGCAACATCTAGTTACGGGTCATCAACATCTCACTATGAGTCCTGGACATCAAGTTTTACCCTTGCGCCTCCCAGACGCAGTGCCTCCCTTCTATTAGGACGAGGCTCTTATATCTAAATGAATGAACGATAAAATAGAGAACCAATGCACTGAGCAAAATCAATTCAGCTATATATATCCTCTTATCCTAACTAAAGTTTGATACTTTTGTAACATCACCAAAATGAAATAATATGAAGATATTTGAACAAATCAGTAAATCAAGCTACATAACAGAGCAAAACATGCAAGATAAGAACAAAGAGAGCTACTAAACTGAACCGGTGATGTCCTATATCATGCCGAAATGAAACTACATACTCCCTCCGATCTATATTATTTGACTTTGATTTGTCAAAATTTGGATAAACCTATATACTAAATAGTGTCTAGATTCATTCAAGTCTAGACAAATTTGAGTCAATTAATATGGGCCGGAGGGAGTATCAGTATTGTCGGTCAAATCCACTACAGACTCGATAAAAGTAAGATCTCCTATCTTCTAAACTAATAATCTAAACAAAGCAAAGCAGATGTTCCAGAAGAAATCCTTACTCGTGTATCCACGAAGCAGCATCACGCATCAATGCATACCCATGTCAAACTTGCTGCGTCATTGCTGCATGGAGCCAAGAAAAGCACTCGTCATTGCTGCGGAGCCAGGAGGAGAAGAAAATCCAGAGAACTCAGGATCCATGCTCACAGGAAGGTGGGTGTCGTGACCCCCTGCATCTGCCCCTTCGGAGTCCTCCGATCATCGGAGTCTGATGACCTTGGATTCAGGAATTCAAGCCAGTGCCTCGACCTTGGCTTGTCCTTGTCTTATCGCCATCGGCGAGCATGTGGTCCGTGAGAAGGCTCATCCTGCCCACGGCGCCGAGATTTGGGGTACGGAACGACTTCCCAGACATGGTCTCTCTGCGCGGCCGTCCAAAAAGTGGATCGGCGACGACATTCAGCCTCCAGATCACAACGGCCAGGTTGACCGCGTGACCAGCTCAGTGGAGGTCACCTCGACGCCACACGAGGTGACAGTGTCATTGCATCGGTAGTGGACGCGCTCGACCGAGTCGTCGCAGCAGAACACGTGCACGTTGTCACTGAAAGCAAACCTGTGATGGATGGATCGATGTCGAACCGGAACATGCAAGTTCGTGTGTAGAGATGCGTTTGCGGTTTGGTTTGTTCAATTCTGTTCTATGCATGTAAATGGGTTTTTTGGGCAGAACATTGTATTGGAGCAAGAGTACCATAGATCGTTGTCGATCATGTCTTGTCCCGAAGCTTTTTTATACAGCAGTACCACATAGTTGAAGCAGAAACACCATATCGGGGAAGACCACAACTCCATAGGGATGACCATGCCTGCTAGTGGAACATGGATCAACGGACGGACGCCCTTGCCTTTGCGTTTCAAGCCCTCCGCATCCCATCCTTCGTCGACGCGCCTTGTTTTGTTTTGCCGGATCAGCTTATCGTCGTTCAATTCCGCTTGACGGAGGAGAGGAAGGCAGCGGCTCCAGTGGCTGGAGATCATGGCAGTGGAGTCCAGGGAAAATTGCAATAACATCTACAGGTCGCCCCGGTAGGGAGGTCATTGCCGGGGACCTGCAGCCTCATGCCTCAGCGCGGTCGGCATCGTTCTCGCGATATGCGAAGAGCAGTCTGCCGCGACGCCATTGCGGGTGTGGGCTTCGAAGCCGGACACCGCCATGCGCCTTACGACGAAGCGATAGAGGCTTTTATGGGATCGATTCGAGGGGCCGGGATGTATTCAGTGGAGAATTTCGTGCTGGACTCAGTTGAGGATGACGTAACGGCAAGGGATTGAGGGAATCGTGCTGGACTCAGCTGAAGGGATCGAGGGTAAGGACGCACATACCACGATCGTCAAGGAAAGATCCCGACGACCGGCATCTCCGTGACCCTGACGGCACTGCACTGCCAGCCAGGCCTCGATTCATAGATGCAGAGAGGGGAGGGGAGGGGATGGGAGGGCGGGGTCACCGTGGAGGAGGCGGGGGTGACGCACCGAGACCGGAGAACCCAGACCCGCAACGCCTCCATTCCCAGAAGCCCGACGACCGGCATCTCCGTGACCCTGACGACACTCACTGCGCAGCCACGCCTCGATTCAGAGATGAGTGGAGGGGAGGGGAGGGCGGGGTCGGCCGTGGAGAAGGCAGGGGAGTCCGTTGGCAGGAGAGGAGATGGTCGCCGCGCGTTTCTCTAACAGAGGCTCGACATGGCCGGCCACCGCGAGGGGACGGAGGAGAGACGCGCCGGCGAGTTGACTATCGGGAGAGGAGTTTTGGGCTTTTTTCCTTGCGGTGGCAGGGCAGTAATTTAACTAAATAGCTAGGGGAAAAACCGGAAAAACAAAAAAGGATGGAAATTAAGGGAGGACGAACCTACCTGTGAAAAAATTAGTAGATAGATTGCATAGTGCCAAGGATTTATAATCCGAGGTGGTAGTTAGAGCATCAAACTTCCCACCTTGCATATAATGAACTTGTTGGGTAACGTTGTTACTCATCCTTTCCTTTGATCCCTTGCTTAGACTCCGAGGATCCCGAACAGCCAAATATCAAGAAGAAGTGTTCTACGAGGAACCAGATCTGTCCGGAGGTGTTGAAGGAGTGGATTACGAAATCCGCTATGGTGTCGACAATAATGAATCCAATTAAGTATCCTAGTTAGTAGTAACCAACGGAGCCGAGCAGCATGAACTCTATAGAATAAGCTGCTGATCTCAACTTCTAGTCGGAGTCGCTACTTTTAAATTCCACTGAAACACTTTATATTTTGGTTTGTAAGTTGAACCTTTTGAAGTCTTGAACTTCTGGTGTTGTAATAATAATAATGTGTAAATGTTTGTAATATGGACCCGCAATGTTTCTGTTGTACCACTCTGAGGGATGTGATATTTACAGAACGGTGTTCTGTGAGTGTCATGTCAACGACTATAGTGTACTACACATGCAGTGGTATGCTGGGTCATCGCAGTTGGTATCAGAGCAAATTGCTTTGACCTTAGGTTGGAAACCTAGTAAAGGGTATTACCTGTAGAAAAGTTTAGCAACGATAAAGAATTCTCTAAAAGTACTATAATGGGTATTCAATTGAGAATATTTCATTATATATTTTAGTGCGATAATTCTTTGTTATGATGCAATATATTATTGGATACTAATCAAAACTATTTTTCTCATATATAGAGATATGGCACCAAAGTTTCCAAAACAAACTTTGGTAAGGAAAGAGGAGACTCTTGATGATTATCAAGGATCATTCACAGATCAACTCCGTCAACTTTTAAAGCTCTTTAGTTGTCCAACTAGAATTCCAGTGAACACTATCACTTACCGTGATGGCCGGATGTTATCCAAGTATCGTGTGAGTATCCAACTCCCAGAGGAGCTTGGATTATATCACGATCTACCTATAGGAGAAGGTAGGAGTCATTTTGTTGGAGATATGCCCAAGAGGCAATAATAAAGTGGTTATTATCATATCTTCGTACTTATGATAAATGTTTACATACCATGCTATAATTGTATTAACCGAAAACATTAATACTTGTGTGATTTGTAAACATAAAAGAGTCCCTAGTAAAGCCTCTTGTTAAACTAGCTTGTTGGTTAATATATGATCATGGTTTCCTGATCATGAACATAGAGATATTATTAACAACAGGGTCATATCATTAGGAGAATGATGTGATGGACATACTCATATAGTTAAGCGTAGCATAAAGATCAAGTCATTTAATACAGTTCATTTGCTATAAGCTTTCTGATACATAGTAACCTAATTCCTTCGACCATGAGATCATGCATATCACCTTTACGGGAAGGATGCTTTGATGACATCAAACACCACACCGTAACAGGGTGGCTATAAAGGTGGCATTGAGTGTTCGGAAAGTATTGGTTGAGACACATGGATCAAGAGTGGGATTTGTCCATCCATATGACGGATAGATATACTCTGGGCCCTCTCGGTGGAATGTCATCCAATTAGCTTGCAAGCATGTGACTGGCTCACAAGGGATCACATACCACGGGAACGAGAAAAGAGTACTTATCACTAACGAGGTTGAACTAGGTATGCAGAGATACCGACGATCATAACCTCGGATAAGTAAAATATCGTGAGACAAAGGGAAATTGGTATCGTATGTAAGTGGTTCATTCGATCGCAAAGTAATCGTAGAAATATGTGGGAGCCATATGAATTTCCAGATTCCTCTATTGGTTATTGATCGGAGAAGTGTCTCGATCATGTCCGCATAATTCACGAACCGTAGGGAGACACACTTAAGGATTCGATGTTGTTGAGTAGTTATGGAATGATGAGTAAGAGACCGAATGTTGTTCGGAGTCTCGGATGGGATCCGGGATATAACGAGGAGATCCGGAATGGTCCGGAGAATAAGATTCATATAAGGAAAGTCATGTTTCGGGGTTGGAGAATGGTTCCGGTGTTTTCATCGGGAATGTTCTAGAAGGTTCCGGAATGTCCGGCACTCCGGAGGGGAAGGGTACATGAATGTGTCATTGCAAGTTGGAATGATTGCATCATGTACTAGGTGTCATCGCTGTACAAAATAAAGGGTTTAATCAAATCCTAGTTTGAAAAGTCAAATGCCAATTTGAAAAGTCAAACGGCTATTTTGGAAAGTGGAGAAGAAGTGGGAAAACCGAGTTGGGGAGGAGTTCCTCCTCCACCGCCGGCCCACTAGGGATCCGAGTTGGGGAGGGACTCCCTCCCCTTGGCCGGCGCCTCCCTCCACATATATAAGGAGGGGCAGGGCTCCCCTCCTAGACACACAAGTTGCCTCCCTCTAAACCTAAACCCTAGCCACAGCCTAGGGATTTCTCCCAAGCCGCCGAGTTAGAGCTTCTAATTGCCCTAGCCGCTGGTTTAGCCCCTTCTAATTGGTGTGTCTAAACCCTAGATCACCAAGGCTCTCTCATAGTCCAACATACTCGCTCCGGCTTAAGGCGAAGCCCTGCGAGATCTCCCCTCTACTTCCGGTACCACGCCGTCGTGCTGCCGGAATCGCGAGGAGAGTGCTACAACCTCCGCTGCCTGCTGGAACAAGGGAGAGGAAGGTCTTCATCGAGTACCGAACGTGTGACCGACTGCGGAAGCGCTGCCGGAACGCAGCGCCGGAAGGATCGTCTACGCAATCTTGAGATCGGCAAGAGTACGACTACATCACCCACGAGAATCTGCTCTCGTTAACCGCTTTGGAATCTTCGAGGGTGAGTTCCTCTATCGACTCGTTGCTACAATCTAGTAGATAGATCTTGGCTTGCTTGTTTGCATGCGGTAGAAAATTTTTGTTTTCCATGCTACGAACCCCTACAGTGGTATCAGAGCCGTGTCTATATGTAGATCTGTTGCACGAGTAGAACACAATGGTCATTGTGGGCGTTGATGCTTTTGTTGTCGATTGCTTCTTGTGTACTTTGCATCTTGCAGGATGGTGGGATGAAGCAGCCCGGGCTAACCTTACATGACATCGTTCATGAGACTTGATCCACACTTGACATGCAACTTGTATTGCATAACTGGCTTTGCGGGTGTCTGTTTCTCCCAACATAGTTAAGATTCAATTTACAACGGGTGATTGACAATACTAGTATCAATGTTGTGGTTCTTGTTCGTAAGTTAGAACAACACTTATTGAAAGCCCCAAACCACGTAAAACATGCAAAGAAAATTAGAGGCGTCTAACTTTGGTTTGCAGGGGTGTGCTGTGATGTGATATGGCCATGATTATGATTATATATGATGTATGCAATGTTCCTTATTGTAAGTTGGCAACCGGCAGGAGTCATATGGTTGTCTTTAAATTCTGTTAAGACCCGCTTGTCTGTTCAAAGTAGTTGTAATAGTTGAAGCTGGTGGACGACAACCATGGAGCGGCGTCATTGACCTTGATGCAATGCCGGTGATGATGGAGATCATGTTCGTGCTTGAAGATGGAGATCGGAAGCACAAGAAGAAAGGCCATATCATATCACATATTATGAATTGCATGTGATGTTAATCCTTTTATGCATCTTGTATTGCTTAGTTAACGACGGTAGCATTATAAGATGATCCCTCAAGCACACAATTTCAAGTTTTAAAGTGTTCATCCTTAGTAAGCACCGTTGCTAAAGCTCGTTGTTTCGAAGCACCACGTGATGATCGGGTGTGTTAGATTCTGCGAGTGTATACAACGTGAGCAAGCCAGATTTGCTCATGCGGAAGCTAAGGTTGATCTTGACGAGCCTAGCATGTACAGACATGGTCTCGGAACACGGATCACCGAAAGGTAAAGCATGAGTCATATAGTAGATATGATGAACATGTTGATTGTTCGCCATTGAAACTACATCAACTCTCGTGATGATCGGTTTTGATGTGGTGGATTTGGTTCGTGTGATCACTAAAACAATGTGAGGGATATTGTTTTGAGTGGGAGTTCAACGGCAATATGATTAAAAGTTGAACACTATTTATCATAAATTAAATCAAATTGAATTTGCATAGTTGTTGTAGTCATTGGCATCCGTTTACCACCTTGCGCTTAGTTTTAATTGAGATGATAGAACTATAGAATTCTGGTTAGTTACTTTACGAACTGGTATCGTATTGTTTTGAAGTGTTAATCTAAAGTTTAAAAGTCCTATTGCAAACTTTCAGTAAGTTCCGGTTACTCCATGAAGTTTAATAATTAGTATTAAATCAAGAGTGACAATTCCAAGTGTTAGTGTATGAGTATCATGTTT
This sequence comes from Avena sativa, assembly GCA_916181665.1. Taxonomy (NCBI): domain Eukaryota; kingdom Viridiplantae; phylum Streptophyta; class Magnoliopsida; order Poales; family Poaceae; genus Avena; species Avena sativa. The sequence continues at coordinate 424,820,690 of OV702293.1, forward strand.
GTCTCCATGATTCTTGATATTCAAAGGATTGTCTTAATATCAAGGTTATCTAGGATCTGAAAGAGTTGTTTCAGAAACCATGATGCGTGGAGGATATTGTGATATCTGAAACAAAGTTTTGGTTGCAACATGATAGAGTATAATATGGCAAAAGTCATGTTCTCGTATTTGATGAGAATTTGCAAAAGGTTGAAGACACTAGTTGTCCTAATCCTCCAAAATGTTTTGGAGAGCAACATTATACTCGCAGTTCACCGTTATAAGCTAAAAGTAGCTTGATCATGGATAATTCCATGATAAGGGTGAATATTTGATGTAGGTAAAGTGTTTACTACACCAATAGATTACTAAAGAAAGGAATATGAAAGAACACCAAACATTTGATGATGGTGATCTATTTTAAAGTGCAAGTCCAAAGACATTGGTATTTAATTATACACGCTTTGGACTATGTGTCATATGTATGACTCCACTGTTGATGTTGATAGATTCTTTCAAACAGAAAAGGAAATACTGAAAGAGAATCTCATAAGTATATGGCAGAAAAGAAAAGACTAGAATTGTTCAGTTTAAGTATATAGATGATATACATGTTATGGTTATATTCTTTGCTTATTAAACAATGTGGTTCTTAAGTATTTGATACTGAATTTGTTGGTGTGAATCGTCATACGAAACAACACAATTCATGAACTACAATGGCCTAAGTAACTAGCAAAAGAATATGTGATGATGTTCATCGAGAACAAATAAAGGGTTATTGTGTTGCTCGTTAAACATCAAAGCTTGCCTTCAAGATTTGTTTTATCAGGTATTATGAGAACAAAAGGGTTGTTCAAATAATTGCCGTAATCCATAAAAGATGGATGATTCACAAATCTCGTTGGAGAAATCACATCCATAAAACTAGTGCTAAAAATGTCGAAAGACAAATTGATTGAAAGATCACTTAGGAAGTGACATCGCCGTTTAAATTTTATTGGAAAGAAAACATGAAGAAACTCCATGTGGATGGAAATTTGGAGTCTTTTGATTTTTGATCACATGACGCTTGTGAAACTTTCCTAGAGATAATTAAAACTTCGTTCATAGGCCAAAAGGGAACGAATGACTAGCTTATTGGAACTTGTACATATTGTTGTACGAAATCCATTATGTGTAGTCAAGAGCGATGGATTTCAACTTCATATGCTTTCTCCGAAAATTTGAGTGAATATATGAATATTTACTTAATAAGGATGAAGTATGAAACATTTGAAAAGTTCAAAGACTTTCAAGATGAAGTGCAAAATCATTGTAACAAGAATGTAAATAGTTTATGATAAGATCATAAAGGAAGATATTTGAGTTACAAGTTTAGCATAATACCTAAGATTTAAGGAATCGTTCTGTGAATTTGAATGTCCCGAAACACCATAAGAGTATGGAGCGTTCGAGATATGTAATTAAACCTTGTTTGACATGGTAAGATCGAAGGTGTAATACGCAAAACTGCCATTATATTTTATAGATTAAAAGCTTTAGAGACTACCGTTTTCCACTGAAAAGAGATCCATCATAATCCGCTGAAATGACACCATATAAAGTTATGGTTTGGGATAAAACCCAAGTAGTCCTTTCTTAAACATTGGTATGCTATGCATAAGAAAGATGTTTGCAACCAAAAGTCGGATAAACCTGTCTTTGTATTATTATTAAGTATTCCTCCATAAACACCGGAGACAAAAGTGTTTGTCGCTTAGAACGTCAAGTTTCTTTGAGAAGGAATTTTTCGTGAAAAAATAAGTGAGAGGACAATAGAACTTTGATAAGGTTAAAGGAACCTTAGCTATACGTGCAGAGTTGCGCAGCGCCGAAAAGTGTTCCGGAGGCAGCAATAATGCTCATGGCTCACGTGCCTCAAAGGTTGTGGTCACGGAGATCTAAGTTCCTATTAAAACAAGTAGGTCGGGTAAACAATCAAATACCAAGATTTGAGAGTTAAATCATTATTTGACAATAATGATCTGACTACATGCAAAGAAGCGACGATGGGCCCTGACTCCATCAAATGTCTTGAAGCCATAAAATCCGTGATAGTTCCATACACGAGAAATCAAGTTTTGAACTTGAAGGACCCTCGAGAAAGGTGTAAGACCTTACAGTTGTGTTTGGATCTATAAAGAAGTAGACATGGATGTTTCACATCTATGAAATAGTCGACATGTTGGGAAAGAGTTCACAAAAATGTTCAAAGGTTGACTATGACAAGATTTGATCTTTCATAGCGATATTTAGTCTAGTCGGATTAATGTAGCAACCACTACATATAAATTTTGTTATGTGGTAGTTGAATAAACAAAACAAGTTCTTCTAATAGAAGGGTTACCTAGGATGTGTGCATGACACGGTCCAAAGGGTTTTGTTAATTCAAAGGATGCTAAATGCATATGCAAACTTCAATGGTTGAAGTAAGCATAGCGGAGTTGGAATCTTCACTATGATGAAACTGTTAAAAGAGTTTAATTTCATCGGAGACAATGAAGATGCTTGCATTTGCAAGAAATTAAGTGGGAGCGCTAAGACATATTTCTAATACATTATGTGGAGGACATATTGTTGATTAGAAATGATGTATCTTTTATTAACACATATTAAGAATTTCATCCTGATGAAAGACTTAGGCAAAACCCAAATATTTGGCATCAATAGACGCTAATATGGTTGTGCCGAAAGTACATAGATGATGTATTGAATGAGTTCAATATAGAAACTACAAGAAAGGTTCTTGTCACACAGAAAGGATTGAATGAGTTCAATATTGATGATATATTCAAGTGTATTGACACTTGGTAAGTGAAACAAAGATTCAAGTATAGATTGATACTTGATGTATGAAATCACAAAGAGTATTTATATCAATCATACTGTGATATGTACAAATCCAGATATATCCTATGCTCTAAATGTTATGAGCATATACTAGAATGATTCATAAGATGATCATTGGACGATAGTAAGGATATTCTTATGATATTTTGGAAGAACTAAGAGTATATTATTTGTAGAAGTGACAAATAGATGGTTAGTTCATTGTAAAAGTACTACATTGATACTAGTTTTGTCACAGAGTACAAATTAAGTTTATCTCAATCTAAACTAAGGGTGGCACAATATAATGGAAAGTAAGTTCCATAATGGATTTGGATGAGTTCCAAAGTTAAGACATTGTGACAGATACTACAACAAAAGGCTAAGTATATGACTGCTATAATAACAGCTAAAGAGGGCATTTGTGTCAAGTAGTTTGTTGTCAAACTAGGTGTAGTTCACAGCGGGATAATACTATGAAGATATATTGTACGACAATATTATCAACATGTTTTAACCCCAAAGAACTAAAGGTCTCACCGAAGGACCAAAATTATACAAAGCCATCTCATTAGAGAATGAGTGATGCGTAGAGACGCAAAGACATGCAATTACAAACGGACCTGGAAGTGTCAGATCCGGAGATCAGTTGACCACTAGCAATCGTGTACATACAGCACCAGAAAGCCATAGGTGTTGAATACACAAAGATTTGAAACTAGATTATTGACTCTAGTGCAAGTGGGAGACTGTTGGAGATATGCCCAAGAGGCAATAATAAAGTGGTTATTATCATATCTTCATACTTATGATAAATGTTTACATACCATGCTATAATTGTATTAACCGGAAACATTAATACTTGTGTGATTTGTAAACATAAAAGAGTCCCTAGTAAAGCCTCTTGTTAAACTAGCTTGTTGGTTAATATATGATCATGGTTTCCTGATCATGAACATAGAGATGTTATTAACAACAGGGTCATATCATTAGGAGAATGATGTGATGGACATACTCCTATAGTTAAGCGTAGCATAAAGATCAAGTCATTTAATATAGTTCATTTGCTATAAGCTTTCTGATACATAGTAACCTAATTCCTTCGACCATGAGATCATGCATATCACCTTTACCGGAAGGATGCTTTGATGACATCAAACACCACACCGTAACAGGGTGGCTATAAAGGTGGCATTGAGTGTTCGGAAAGTATTGGTTGAGACACATGGATCAAGAGTGGGATTTGTCCATCCATATGACGGATAGATATACTCTGGGCCCTCTCGGTGGAATGTCATCCAATTAGCTTGCAAGCATGTGACTGGCTCACAAGGGATCACATACCACGGGAACGAGAAAAGAGTACTTATCAGTAACGAGGTTGAACTAGGTATGCAGAGATACCGACGATCATAACCTCGGATAAGTAAAATATCGTGAGACAAAGGGAAATTGGTATCGTATGTAAGTGGTTCATTCGATCGCAAAGTAATCGTAGAAATATGTGGGAGCCATATGAATTTCCAGATTCCTCTATTGGTTATTGATCGGAGAAGTGTCTCGATCATGTCCGCATAATTCACGAACCGTAGGGAGACACACTTAAGGATTCGATGTTGTTGAGTAGTTATGGAATGATGAGTAAGAGACCGAATGTTGTTCGGAGTCTCGGATGGGATCCGGGATATCACGAGGAGATCCGGAATGGTCCGGAGAATAAGATTCATATAAGGAAAGTCCTGTTTCGGGGTTGGAGAATGGTTCCGGTGTTTTCATCGGGAATGTTCTAGAAGGTTCCGGAATGTCCGGCACTCCAGAGGGGAAGGGTACATGAATGTGTCATTGCAAGTTGGAATGATTGCATCATGTACTAGGTGTCATCGCTGTACAAAATAAAGGGTTTAATCAAATCCTAGTTTGAAAAGTCAAACGCCAATTTGAAAAGTCAAACGGCTATTTGGAAAGTGGAGAAGAAGTGGGAAAACCGAGTTGGGGAGGAGTTCCTCCTCCACCGCCGGCCCACTAGGGATCCGAGTTGGGTAGGGACTCCCTCCCCTTGGCCAGCGCCTCCCTCCACCTATATAAGGAGGGGCAGGGCTCCCCTCCTAGACACACAAGTTGCCTCCCTCTAAACCTAAACCCTAGCCACAGCCTAGGGATTTCTCCCAAGCCGCCGAGTTAGAGCTTCTAATTGCCCTAGCCGCTGGTTTAGCCCCTTCTAATTGGTGTGTCTAAACCCTAGATCACCAAGGCTCTCTCATAGTCCAACATACTCGCTCCGGCTTAAGGCGAAGCCCTGCGAGATCTCCCCTCTACTTCCGGTACCACGCCGTCGTGCTGCCGGAATCGCGAGGAGAGTGCTACAACCTCCGCTGCCTGCTGGAACAAGGGAGAGGAAGGTCTTCATCGAGTACCGAACGTGTGACCGACTGCGGAAGCGCTGCCGGAACGCAGCGCCGGAAGGATCGTCTACGCAATCTTGAGATCGGCAAGAGTACGACTACATCACCCACGAGAATCTGCTCTCGTTAACCGCTTTGGAATCTTCGAGGGTGAGTTCCTCTATCGACTCGTTGCTACAATCTAGTAGATAGATCTTGGCTTGCTTGTTTGCATGCGGTAGAAAATTTTTGTTTTCCATGCTACAAACCCCTACACATTTAGCAGCATATCATGTTGCAGTTGTGGAGGCGATAGCTAATATCCGGGAACAGAAAACCAAGGAGTTAGAAGGTAGCACATTCTCTGTGATACCCCATGATTCCGTAGACTTAGAGCCTATACCGGATCATCTTACTCTAATTAAGAAGCATCCTAAGTTAGCTTCAAAGTTTATGGATAGATACTACACACTCGTTGCGTCTTTTTATAAGACACGTCAAGTGATTGTCGAAGATAAAAATGACATGTTAGAGGATCTAACTGATCCGGAAAGGAGGAAGCAGTTAGCATTCCAGTTAGAAAAGGAAGCAAGTAGTAGTGCAACACCTATCTTTAAGGATATACCTATAGATCCTGAGTCTTTTATACCATATCCTTATTCACCAAGACTTGAACCTATAAATGATCCGACTATGGATAGGAGGTATGCAGTACCACATGGTTCAGAGGATGGTTCTGACTCAGAACTTCCTATTGAGAATTCGGATGGTTGGAGAATGGGATCATATGATGGATCTCATGAACACCAGATGTCCACAGATGGTTCTGACAGAAATGTTGGACAATCTAGTTGGATGGGTGCAAGGATGAACCCTAATAACAGTAGTAGAAATACCATGTCAATAGATAATCCGGATGAGGAAGAAGATCCCGAGGAGAGAGTGTTTGAACCATCAACATCTTCTCAAAACCCAGGGAATATACATTATCCAGTGTTTAACTATCTTGACCAAGGGAGCACCTGGGAAGCAGCAGGATCTGCGTATCCTATTGACAACTCAAGGAATGAAGGTTAGGAGATGCAGGCTAGAGATAATGTTGATTATGTTTCTGAAGACTTTTCAGCTGAGCTGGAGGGAGTCAATGCGCTCAGGTTGAGTAATGACTCAAGTCCTGACACTTCAGATATAGAGTATGTTCCTTATACAAGGTCATTTGTTCCACAAACTGCATGACGAACAACACGTCATCATGGTTGGACATCAGGCATGTATGATGAGCGTAGTTACTACTAGAAGGAGGCAGCTAGTTAGTGATATCAAATACCGTGTATTGTACTCCAAGTAATAAGGTAGTGAGATGAATACGGTAGTTTTGTGATTATACCTATATGGTATATGTTGTAAGGACTTTGTACCACCATGATTTTTTTTGGATCTTCATTGTGTGACTAGTTTTGTGCGTAAAGTCGAGCTCAGAACACATGTGCATGATGTAATTATGAGTATTCGCTTTATGTTGCAGGACTAGAGGGTCATGGATACGGGTGTAGAAATGGAAACTGAGCAGCAGCGGATGGAGTGAGAGGCCAAGGAGAAGGCCGATGCAGATGCGGCAAATCAAGGAGCATTACCACCACCACCACCAATGAGGCCGTTAATGGAGCAGAATTTTATGCAATGCATGCAAATGATGCAAGAGACCCAGAACAAGTTCATGGAAGAGCTGCTGGGACAAGCAAATCAGAGGGCACCTGAAGGTGGAGGAGTGAGTCTATCTGATTTCCAGAATGCAAGACCATTACCTTTTGCATCAGCTCCTGGACCAATGGATGCAGAAGATTGGCTAGCAGATACTGAAAGAAAGCTGAAGACTGTAGGTTGCAATGATGAGGAGAAATTGAGGTATGCAACTCATCTTCTGACTGGACCTGCAGCATCATGGTGGGAGAATCAGTTGGCCATGCAACAACCAGGAAGGGAGTTTACCTGGGAAGAGTTCAAGTAGAGATTCCGTGAATATCATGTTCCGGAAAGTGTTATGGAGTTGAAGCGGAGAGAATTTGAGGAGCTTCAGCAAGGATATACTAGTGTTATGAAGTACATCCGGGAGTTTAGTCAACTATCTCTCTATGCTGAGGAGGATGTCAACACTGAAGAGAAGCGGAAGAAGCGTTTCCTGCATGGATTAAATCCATTTGTGAAGATGCAGCTAAGGTTAGCCAATAAGCAAACTTATCAGCAGTTGTTGGATGCAGCCATTACTTTTGAAGATGAATATAAGAATGTCCAAGAGGATAGGAGGAAGAGAGCCAAAAAGGAAACCAAGAGGATTCAGGCAAGCAAACCTAAACCTAACCTGGAGTTCAAACCTCGGAATAGGAATTATGGTAACAATAACAAGGGCAGTGGTGGAAATCAATTCAATCCGAGAAGGAATGTTATTTGTAACAATTGTGGAATTTAAGGGCATTTCTAGAGGGAATGCAAAAAGCCTGTAGTGATTTGTTACGGTTGTGGTCAGAAGGGGCATATCAGGCCCAAGGTAGCGTGGGTTGGGATGGCGAAGTCGCGCCATCCTTGCTGGACCTTCCTTGGGTTCTAGCGAGTCAGCACTGCTGACAATCCCCTCCCCTTGAGAAACGGCTTGCCCCCAAGCCGTTGCATCCGGGAAACGGCGACGCAGGAGCTCGACGTCTTCCCATGTAGCCTTCTCGGCTGTCGAGTAGTTCCAGGCCACCTTGGCTTGCTGAACCAGAGTTGCAGAAGCATGCTTGGATGGGCGCCATATGTACTCCAAGATCTTCTCAGGCTCCCAAGCTGGAGCCTCCGGGAAGCGGCGCTGCAGATCTTCGAGATCTTCCCATGTTGAATATGTTGGAGAAGCATTGGCCCAGAGTACGAAGCCTTGCTTTATCATCTTATTGGCGCCCTTGTGCCAACGGAATTATAGTATTTTGGCCGACACCTAAAATATAGAGGAGAATTTGGGTAAAGGGTTAGCGGCTTGATCCACTCGCTGCTGCCTGGCAGGCTTTAGCTGGGACACATGGAAGATGGGGTGGACTTTCGATTCCTTTGGCAGTTACAACTGATAGGCCATAGCTCCGATTTTCCTGACCACCGGATATGGCCCGAAGAACGTGAAGGACAGCTTGTGACTTGCCCTTCGTGCAACCGAAGTTTGGACATAGGGTTGCAGCTTGAGGAAGACATAGTCACCCACATGAAATACACGATCAGATCTTTTGTTGTCTGCCTGTACTTTCATCCTGTGTTGGGCCCTGGTTAGGTGTTGCTTGAGCATGTCCATCATCACCTTCCTTTCCTCATACCACTCTTGGACATCTGTGATTGGCGTGATGTTGGTAGCAGTGAGACCCAACTATCTTAGTTCCTGGCAATAAAGCACCTTGAAGGGAGACTTACCTAATGTCGAATGTGGAGTTGTGTTATACCAATACTCTGCTAGCGAGAGCCACCTCGACCATTGCTTTGGACAAGCATGACTAAAGCAACGCAAGTAAGTTTCGAGGCATTGGTTCACCTGCTCCGTTTGTCCGTCAGTTTGCGGATGGTAATGTTGTGCTCATACCCATTTGAGTGCCTGACAACCTGAAGAGTTGATGCCAGAATTAGCTGGTAAAGACCTTGTAGCGATCCGAGATGAGGGCTAATGGCATGCCATGAAGCTTAAACACATGATCCATGTAAGCCTGAGCAACCACAACAGCTGAGAATGGATGGCAAAGAGGAATGAAGTGTGCATACCGGGATAGCTTATCCACGACGACTAGAATGCAGTCGAATCTTGATGAAGTAGGCAGTCCTTCTATGAAATTGAGTGAGACCACATCCCAAGTACCATCAGGTGTGGGCAGCAGTTGGAGCAACCCTGGATATTTGCTTCGATCAGGCTTGGCTTGTTGGCAAACTGAACAAGTACGTAGGTACTCCTTGACAATAGCTCTCATTTTTTGCCAACTAAAATGCTGCCTGATGCATGCATAGGTCACAGGATAGCCAGAATGACCTCCTACTGGGCTGTCGTGTAGAGCCAAGATCACTTGTTGATGTAGCTTGGTATTGTTGCCGAGCCACACCCAGCCATGGTGCTTGATGACCCCTTGTTGCAGTGAGAAAGGACCAGTAGGGGAGTGTGATGACCCACAAGTATAGGGGGGTATCGTAGTACTTTCGATAAATAGGAGTGTCGATCCCAACGAAGAGCAGAAGGTGCTGAACAGTGGTATGGAGGAGGAAATCCCTGTGAATGCTTAGCAAACGAATTTTTAGTGGTTTTCTGACAAAGCAACAAAACAAAGATCAAGTAACAAAAGTAACAAACAAACGGAGCAAGTGGCCCAATCCTTTCTTAGCAAAGGACAAGCCGGTGGAAATACTTATAAGGACCAAATGTTCTCAAGGACACATGTGAATTCTGTCAAGTGCTTTCGTTTCAAATAGCTGAGTACTCTTCTCTGGTGTTTGTAAGTGTTGTGTGGGTGAACTTTTGCTAACATACCGCCCTTCCTAGGACTAATACATACTTGTGATTAAACCCCCTGCAAACATCCGTAACTACAGGAAAGTAATTAAGATATAAATCTAACCACGGCCTTAAACTCTGAGATCCGACACTCCCTTGTGCAAAGGTGTACTAACGGGGGTTCAGATTTCTGTCACTCCGGCAACCCCGCGATTAGTAGCCAAATACACAATGCATTCCCCTAGGCCCATAAATGGTGAAGTATCATGTAGTCGACGTTCACATGACACCACTAGAAGAATAGCATCACAACTTAAATACTAAACCATTGAATAATAACTCATCACAGATTCACTACTAACAACATGACTTCTCCCATGTCCTCAAGAACTAAACAAACTACTCACAAGACGTCATATGGATCAAGATCAAAGATGATATGATACTGGATAACAATCTGAACATAAACAATAATCCAATGGTTCCACTCACAAGCATCAACTACAATAGTAATCAACACCGGGAAAGTTTCCCCTAATGAACTAAGCAATATCCAACACAATTGTTACAGCGGGACGGAGTGGTGGTGATGGTGCTGGTGGAGATGATGGTGTGGATGATGATGATGATGATCTCGATGAAGCCTAGCTTGATGATGGTGTTGATGGCGACGGTCTCCCCTCTCTGGGAAGGAATTCCCTCGGTAGAAATCTGTCTGCCGGAGAGATCTTTCTCTCTCGGTGTTTTCCGCCTCCCAGAGGCGGCAGAAATCTATCTGTGGTCGCTCCCCTAGTATTAGGGTTCCATAGGGAAGATATAGGCGAAGGGGCGGAGTTGGAGGCTGGGCAGGTGGGCCACACCTGCACTAGGCGCGGGGTCAGGTGGGCTCGCGCCTAGGGGGTGTGTGGGTCCCTTGAGGCCCATTTTCGTCCCTCCTTCTGGCTTCCTTCGTCTTCTGGTAAAATAATATGTTTCCATATTTTTCTGGTATTTTTCTGATCTTCGCGAAATTTCACCAAAACACCTTCTTTTCCATCAATCCAGACTCCGGCAGTCCATCCTCCAGGAATCATCCAACATGCATAAACAGATGAAAAGCCATAAGTAATACCTCATAATAAGACAAATATCAATGAACAGAGGTAAATTATGATGTAGAATGGTGATGCAAATTGGACGTATCAACTCCCCCAAGCTTAGACTTCGCTTGTCCCCAAGCGAATACTGAGCTCAGTAAACATGTCCACAGGTTTATGGAGTGAAGTGTCGATAAAAGAATACGAACAAGAAGCATCACACTTACCATTGCACAACTCATAGAAGAAAGCAACTCACCATTATATAACTTAGCTTGCAACCAAGCACAATAGTCACAATAGAGATGCATAAAGATAAATCATAATTGGAATTAGCAAACTTGTTCTTGGTCAGAGAACACCTGGCAAACAGTTTCACAAAAGCTTTTTGTAGAAGTTTCAAGACAGGAGCACTCTTTGCTCAAAAAGGTTTTTCACAGGTGAAGGCTTTCAATATAATACTCAATAGATAAGAGTTTTGTGCAAACAAGGAAGATAAAGAACATGATTGAATAAATCATCATATGAATGCTTGAAACACAACAACTCAAAATCTTGCTGGAGATAGAGAGGAAGTAGGTTTACTGACTCAAACTGGTAACTGGGAGAAAGGTCCCTTCTTAGAGGGTAGCAGGGATTACAAGTCATAAAGAGCTTTCAAAAGACTATGGTACTTACTAGCTTTGAGCCCTCATTGCCCCTATCATAAGCATCTTGAGATGATTAAGGTTAAAGTGAACAAAGATGGAGTATATGCTTAACGAAATATAAGTTGGCAATCTCATGTCCCTTGAATATGAGGGCCACTCCTCATGCATACTCAACTTTGGGTCCAGGTAAGTTCTTGTCATTGTAAGTATTTGCATATCATTGAGAACCGCCAACGGGGTACCCCTTGCACATGGTACAGGAGCTTTCCCATAACCAAAATGACAAGGCAAGCAGACAATGAGCATCTCAGCAATCTTTTTATTTACTATGCATATAGCTTTTTATTGAGGATGCTTCATAGATGACTCACTATAGTGATGCTGCAAGTTTCCACCATGATTAAGTATGGCTTAGGCTAGCGGCCCAGGTGTTTCTCTAACACAGAATACAAACTCCATGGACTTGCAAGTTCCCTCTTTATTTCACACCGTTGACATCCATAGACAAAAGAGCATGATATCAACTGTGTACAATCGTACATGTGCAATGTTGAAAACGTTCCCCGTGACAACACGGTTCCGCTAATTCCAACGTACAGATGCAAGCATATACAACTTCGATGTTCATAATGGTTCAAGTTTATTAGGGGCAAGTAAATAAGGTGTGCCATCAAGTTCATGAGAGCTTTACTAACTAGTTTTCTCATAACAAAATGCTTTTTAATTTGAAAGGTAGATGAAGCTTGAGAATTTGCTAGGAATAGCAAAAGCTACTAGGTAGATATGGTGGACACAAGTGGCAAAAGTTTTGGTTTAAAGGGTTTTGGAAACATGAGAAGTATGCCTTCTCAAAACAGGTTTTTGGCTAGCAAGGCTGGGTAGCAAGCAAGAGAGTTGAAATAAACAAGCAAACATACAAGTAATAAAGCCTAACATGCAATCTTCCTTGAAGACACAAAAGAATCTTAAATAAAGAATACTAAGCTTATGAGCCAACAAGAAAGAAAATAAATGATACCAAATACCTGTAAGCTTTTTCTTTCTTTCTTTTTCTCTTTCATAATAATGCTACTGACCAGAACTCGGTTTGCCAAAACCAATTAAGATCCACTTGATGATCCCAAAGTGGTGCCAATACTGAATAACAAGATCCATTATATAATAGAGATTGCAAACTAAAAATAAGAAGTGCAAAAAAGTAAAAGATGAGACTTCTCATTAATATTCCAATAAAGGCACTCACACCAAGGGATACATAGATAATCAACTAAAGGAGAGATACTTCCACATGCAAACCAAACTATAATATAACCCTCTCTACCATAGATATGAATCCACTAAAAAGGTAAAAGATAAAAGATAATGGTGGTGATACCGCGACACTCCCCCAAGCTTGGAACAAGCCAAGGGGATTCCAAACCTGATGACAAATTACTCCTTCGGTGGTGGTGGTGTTCTTTTGATAAGCTTCTCAATAAGTTTCTTAAATTCCTCGAACTCAAAAGTAAGAGTATGGATTATCTCTAAGTTTTGATCTATCCGGTTCATGATCATGTCAGTCCGAGAATCCCAGTTCTTGTTATTCTTTTCCCACTCTTCATCCTTAGCATGATCCTTCTCTACATTGTTAGAACGACACATATCCCAAACCGAAGGCAAATTTCCTTTGCGCACATGTTGATATTGATATTCATGTATAAGTGTATGGAAGGGTCTCTTGTTACGTGGAGGAGATGGTTGTGGATTGTAGAAGATACGTGGAGATTTCCCTCCTGTAGACATCCGTGTTGTCTTCTTAAGCTTGGTCGTGTGTAAATTAAACTTGCACCTAAGAGGCAAATAATAATTTCCCCAAATATTGTTTTGCATATGTAGTATTGATATCCTCTTGTGTGTGTAAATTTCTAGGAAAAAAGGGAAAAATTACTGTCCATGAGAGATGTTGCGCAAAGGGGGTTGAAGGGACAAAAAATGCCTTCTAGGTTGTCATGATAAGACAACTGATCATCTATTTTTCTCTTGCCTGGTTGCAAAATACTCATCTATTTTCTCTAGACCTATTGCAAAATACGTATAAGGAGTGGTTCAATGTGCTATCACAATAAAACAAACTTTTGAGGCCTATTTCCCACTAATCCCATGACTTTAAATATAAATAAGTAGCTGGTCTAAACTGCATGAAGAAGCCGGAACAAGTGGGTCATTGGTAAGGATACCAAGGAAGCACCATAGATGGCCGTGGCTGGACCGTTAGGGTGTTTAATACTAAAGGTGGAGGTTTGGGCATGGATGACCTTAATGGCTCTAGGACATACCCTTTGGAGCTTTTTCACAGGCTTTCTGTTTCACCATCACCATCAGTGTCTTTCTTAAAGGGACTTCTAGTTTTGTATTCCTCATAGTTTTTTCCTTTTATTTGTTTTTTATACCAATATATTTTGATTGCCTTAATTAAATTGGGGTGTAATTTCTTTGTTATAAACAAGTTGAAGCTAATTATATATTTGTGAAGGAACCGAAAGTAGATTGATCAATATTTATCTTATTTTGAGCTACTTTATTATATCCAAACACCATAATTATGTAATGTGGAAGAGACCGATACAACCATTGTGCCATGTCCTCTTAATTGTATAGAGGCAACAAATTGTGAGGGGCTTCCTCTTCTAGCAGGATTTAGATGAAACACAACATAAATATGCGTGTGTGCTTCTGAGGACGAAGTGAGAAAGGTGTTGGAGTAAGAGACCTCAAGCATTTAGTGCATATATGTGTGTCCTAAGAAATATTATTATACCTTTTCTGGTAATACAAGAAATGAAACATTAGAGCTATCTTGAATACATGTAAACATTCACGTGTGTATATTGACATGTGTTGCGAGCAAAACCAGAGGGGCCACACCACCATCTAATCTCTTATATCGTAGTAATGTACTTTGATAGGTTAATGCACTATATTTTTTTCTCAAGGACGAGAAGGTATTGAAAAATTCAGAGAAAAATGCTTCAAAAGACAAGTATTCAAAAGTAACCAAATATGGAAAAATTGCTCAACATACATATTGCGCCAAGTAATTTGGGTGCCTTCGTTATGCAAGTTTATTATTCTGTTGCAATGCACGGGCACGTTTCCTAGTAAACACAAAGATATAATAATAACCATTTTATTATTTCCTCTTGGGCATATCTCCAATAGGTTTCATGCGTGGGGAAGCGCGGGAGACACGAATAACTCCCTCCTCACTCTACCTCGCTTCTTGTCATCACCCACTCTGCCAGTCAGAGCAGTCCTATCCCGTCCCATCGGAGAGACCGATGGCCTCCTCCTCTCCTTCTTCGCTGCCTCCTCCGGCCAGCCTTCCTACCGTCAAGGTAGTTCCCCACGTCAAGCACACATCCCCGCAAGCAGGTGGGGTTCCCCATCCAGCGCGTCATCGTGGAGTACGAGGCGGGGAGATTTAGGAGCGCAGCGTCGCAAGCTGATCCCACCGTTGTCCCCTCTCTACGGCGGTTTTCCCCGTCCCGACCCGCTTCAACACCGATGTGGTGACCCAGCATACTACTGCATGATGTAGTATACTATAGTCATTGACATAACACCAATGAAACACCGTTCACTAGTATTACATCCCTCAGAGTGGTACAACAGCAACATAGCAGGTCCCAAGACATGACTATAAGTTACAACTCGACTCTTTACATAAGATCCAGAGAACACTCTAGGTTAAAGAGGGGAAAGAAACTTCTCACAAAGAATAATTAGAAATAAACAACTCAAAAAATATCTACTATTAAGACTAGTATCTTAAGTAATGGTCTGGCATTGCTGCTATTGCAATATACTACAGAAATAGGTTCTATGGCTAGAGGTTATATTCCTACCTAATCAGTAACTTCGTCTTCACTTGAGTTGATGTACATGTTGACTTTCTTGACTTCATTGAAGAACTTTAGCTTCTGGTGATGATTCCTGGAGCATATCGTGATGTAGACGTCGTCTGTACTGGCTTTAGAATCTAGCAAGGGTTAAGAAGATACGTTGAGTACGAGCGTACTCAGCAAGTTCACTAGAAAATGAGTGTTTGATGCACTATATCTATAGCCACAAACCGTAGGTCGTAGGCAATGCAAGTTTTCATAAACATTTCTTCAAAGTTTGCTTTTATTCTGAAAAGCTATGTCCGTCAGCCTTCACGGGTTTACCAGAACTTTCATGGAGTTCCTTTCCCACCGCGTTCGTAGCTCCTTCCCGCAGGGAGTAACAAGTTACAGTTCTTACACTCTACAGAGGTGCGTTATTTTACCCATGAGAGATTAACTCTTTGTTGCACAACCGGGCAGCTTATTCCCGTCCACAATTCCATGATGTGGGGCCCAGAAGATGATCCAAGCCAATCACTGCCCCCTTCGCGACCTTGCATGCCTCCTTGGTGTACACCATGCCCACATATTGAATTACGGCAATGGTTTATACAAACCGTTAGATTCCAGAACTATCGTGGGATGATGAGGGTTCCCACCCATATGCTGCATATCCTCTACGAATTACCAATTAATATGCATGCTACGAGTGATAACAGTCATGACCTGCACATCCGGCTACATGCGAGAGTAAGAAGATATAGCTGACTTCTCCGTCCCATTCCAAATCTCATGGTTAACGCGTGATATATGGTGCAAGAATCACTGGCGACATTGGTTATTAAGTCCTAGATAATATGTTCCTTTACCACCGGAACTTTCATAGTAGGTTATTACCTCATGGTAAATAACCTATAATCATATTATTATGAAAATAGTGTTTTTGGACCTTTTTCAAATGCAGGTGATGACAACACTGGATTTGTAAAATACTTTACAGAAAATAACCAAAGGACATGAGCAAGTGTGAACTTGCCTTTTGTGATTGCAAGATTATGCACTCACGGTCTTCTATACAATATAAGATCCAATATCTGAAATCAGTATCATTGATCTGGTAAGGAGTAATGAAAGAAGCAGGATGCTTTTATGCATAAGTAATGTAATGCATTTTATAAACGCGAATCCCGGGAATAACGTTGATCTAGAGTTTTGGAAATTTGAATTGGTTTCTTTAGAATGTGTTGCCCTTTTTAGATTAAGTTTCACACTTGTGCTTCTTATTAAGGCTTGTGAGTAGGTGTGAAACAATATGTAATTACAATATTATAAAATAATGAGATACATACAAATGTGAAATGCTACTCAAGATTGTTTACATTATAATTGTTCATCTTCAAATTTTATTTTACTAGTAATGTCACTGATAAGGAACTTAAGTGTTTACAATCCTAAGTATGCAAGTAAAGTTTGAAATAATGTGATTGTGATTAATTTTCATTTGTTGATTATGATGAGAGTCCTTGAATTTAATTTGTTAAGAGTTGGAAATATTATTATAAGGTTTGTTGATTGAAGTGGCAAAACGAATAACTTTTGAACAAAAGATTCATTTTCTAAGGTCTCAACAATCTTTGTGGTTAATCAAATGTGGTCAAGGTTGTCTGTGCTTGCTTGAATAGTTTGGATTTGGATTTGAGATGCTTTATGACTTAACTGTAACAGACCAAAGTTAACTATAAAATACTTACAAAGTCTTTAGCATAGTATTTGGAAATATTATAGACTAAAGTTAACTTTAAAGACATAGATGGTTTTAAGGTATATTGCTTATGTTAATTGTACCTTGTGTACTTTGTAATGTTTCCTTGAAGTTACTTAAGAATGGTTATTCTTCTATTTAAGTAGTGGTTTCTTAATTTTATAATGGAATAGGATCACTTATTTCCTTATAAAGGTGTGATTATGGTTTGTGGATAAGTAAATAGTATTAGTGACTACTTATGAATTATCTTTGGATTTAGTCCATTATAAGGTTATGAGTGAAACAATGGTAAACGGTTGTATTTGGTTAAAATATCATTCTTGAAGATTTTATAATTGTTAAAGATCTTTTTAGAAAATAAACTACACATATGGTTGAAGGATAATTCAATAAAATTGTATTTAAAATGTGTTGGACCAATTGATTTTATATTATAAACATTTAAGACTAATACTATTTATTGGACTCAATTGGCTAATTTCTAGAATTATTACAATTTTTATTTACCCTTATATGAATTATTCATTAAGGAAATAAGTTTAAATTCAAGTTATTAAGTTTTCTAAATTTTTATTTACTTCCAAAGTGGAATATTATATTTTTGACATGTAGGTATTATTTTTGTGATCATTTTGGTATATTACAATTATTTTTGTGATTTATAAATAATAAGATATGATTTTTATAAGTTTTATTACTTTATAAATACTTAATAAAATAATAAATATTTAATTAAGTGAAATAATAATGCATGATTATTGTTTTAAATTATAGTTCTTATTTTTCCATGATTTTTGGTATTTTACTTATATTTTAAAGATTTACCAATATTAAAATATGAATTTTCAAAGTATTAAAATCTAAAAATCTTTACTAAATAATATTTATTTAAATAGTCAACATAATAATGTTTAATAATAAAGTTGAATTACAGATTTTATTTTTCTAAACATTTTCATATATTACACATATTTTTCTGAACTATATAATAAAAGTTATTGATTTAACAAGAGTTAATCATCTTATTTCATTTATGGAATATTAATATTTGAATTTATATTGTTTTATCAATTTACTAAACAGGGAATAATCTTCTTACCGAGGCTAAACCTACCCAAGGTCACTAACCAGTAGGCCACATGCCACATGGCATACCCAGTTTGATTAATGTTTTTGTTACTGGAGTTGTCCCTACTCACAGACAATGACAGATGGGCCAGGGGCCACGTCACACGCCACACTAGCAAAGACTAGTCAACACGCTGACCCGGTCAGGGGTGACATCAACGTGATGTCATGATGATGGCAACATGGACTCCACCGTCGGGAGATGGTCACCAGCGGTGATCTACGGCGCCCCAGCACCTGATGTTGAGTGTGCTGGAAAGAGGGCGACGAGGCGATTCGAATAAGCCTACTAACACTAGCTATTGGTCATCGGAACAGTGGATATGATGAGCATCCACGGCGGGGCTCTCCGGCGACACGACGAACTCGAGCTAGGGGTGGAATTAGGAAGTGATAATAGGGCCAAAGATGAGTAGGCGTACCCTGAGTGCAGCTGTGTGGTCCATGTCAAAGATGGCGACCGGAGATGGGCGCAAAATCGCAGATTCCGGTGAACTCCGTCGGACAGAATTTGCAAAATTCTCCTAGCTCGAACCTCCCCCTGCTGCCTGCTTGCACCTGTGTGATCATAGAGATGCGGTCCTTATCCCAAACTACTCCATGGACTCCGGAATGCTCTCTATCATCGGCTAGCCGGAAACCTCTGGCGGCGGACCTTCGGTGGTGAGAGGAGATAGAGATAATTTGAGGGGGAATTGAAGAGAGAGGCAGGTAGCTGAGGATCAGGCGATCCTTATCCTGCCCTTTATACGGTGAAGCGAGGTCGGACACGACGTCGTCGTGACGACGACGGCCAGGATATGGTGGCGCTACTGAATCTCGTTTTAGGCACGAATCGCAGCACAACGCCTACTGGCGGACTCCTAGCAGCTAGGGCAAAGTTTGGAGGGGTCAATCGCGTCGGCGGCAGTCTAGAATGATGGCGGTGAGGTGGACTCACCGTCGGCGTGTCGGCCATGTGAAGGAGAACGAAGACGAGGGTGCTCTTCTCACGTGGGACCCGCTTGCTAGTGAGACAGTGAAGGGGTATCCCGGGCTGGGCCGCTATTGGGTTGTTGTTGGGCTGCGACTAGGTGCACCTGGCAGTAAATAAGGGAGGAGAACACTGGGCCGAGGCCTGGTTTCGTTTTTCCTTTTTCATTATACATTTTCTATTTTCTGTTTTGTTTTCAAGTTTGAATTTGCACAATTGATTTGAATTTTC
Organism: Avena sativa; assembly: GCA_916181665.1. Taxonomy (NCBI): domain Eukaryota; kingdom Viridiplantae; phylum Streptophyta; class Magnoliopsida; order Poales; family Poaceae; genus Avena; species Avena sativa. Next base: position 424,840,096 of record OV702293.1, read on the forward strand.
TTTATGAGATTTATTTGCTGGATAATTGTAGTAATACTAAAATGTATTTAGTATCATTTTGTGAAATTTTATTATACTTTGTTATATTTCTTTATTTTCTTTATATGAACCCTTTTCGAAATTTTGGAAAGGCCTTTGTTATTGATTTTTCTTTCTATAATAAACTATGGATTTATTATATGATATTTTCTTATTTATTTATAAAACTTAGGTCTAGTTAACTTATAGTTTGGAGGGAAGTAGATAGATATGGTGATCCTTTTCTTATTATACGATATATAAATTTCTAGGGAATTAATATGGTTAATATTATTCTCATGAGTTTAGGAAATAGTAATGTATATATTTATTACACTTAACATATGAGTTAAGGTTTGAATTGAAAATGCTTACCATAAGTTTTTAGGAGAATTGATATACTTATATTCTTTTGTTGGTGTGAATAGGGATTAATGGCTAAAACACCTTGTCTTTATGTTGATGATCATTAATGATATCACCCTTTAAAATATAAATTTATTCTCTGGAATGTCTTAAGGAAAAGGATTGATAAAGATACTCCTGAGCACATATGGTTATGATAATTGAAAATGACAGAGATGTGCTTAAGTGATTTGCTATGGGAAAATATTCCTATAAAGCATTGTGGAAATAAAATGATTTATCCAACAGATGAGATGGATGTTAAGCTTGATTGTGAAATTAGGGTTTAGTGTTTACCAAGAATTCCTATCTTCCATAATTCAGAATTCTTGACTTCTACTTAAAGAATTCCTTTCCTAGATATACTACTCCTTCATATCCATCGTCATGTGCTAACATGATAAGCTTTGCTACACAATAATATTCTTATCCACCTTTAATTCTTATAAATCCATTTATAAATCCAATGAGCTTGACACTAAGGCTTTCATAATCTTCTCATATCCATTCTTGGTTATATCAACTACTCTACTGATGATAACCTCCAATCCAACAAGTAGTTACTTCTAACTCCATTCATACTCTTCCATAATCATCCACCACTAATATTACTCCAGTAGATGTATTTATAATTAGATATACATTAAATCCTACTTCACCTCAAGTGTTTACTATTTTCCTAGAGGAAAATACTAACTATAATTCAATGATGCTCTAATATCATCCCAATCATACTATCTTATCTTTACTTGACTCCAATATCCTATATTAGAGTTCAATCATGTTTTACCCACCAATGTTACTTATACTAGATATAAGCATTCAATCTTGGTGACTAAAGCATGATCATTATAATCCTTTGATCCTTTATGGTTTAGGTTTCCAATTAGCTAGTCAAGGCTTCATCAATACAACATTACAGTTATATTGAAATTATCTTTTTAATATCTCTAGTGGATTAGGGAATGTTATTCATGGACTATACCTACTTAGTCCAATAGTATTACTCCTGGTAACTGTCTTCAACAATCATCCTTATAATCTTCTTTGTTACCATACGAATATATATTCCAAATAACACTTCTATCTTTTGAGGAGTGAGTTAACTCCATCAATTATCATATTGATCTTATTCACTTTCAACACTCCCCATCCTATAGATGATATTTATAACTAGCATTACCATCTTCCTCTTCTTACTTCTTTCTCTAAAGGATTTTAAATGAATGCTAGGAAAATGACAAGAGTTGATAGATTAATAATTAATGGGTTAAGGATTGGTGAATCAATAGTTGATTACTTAACTTTGATGAACAACAAATATGAGAATAGGGTTTAATAGAGATGGTAAGGATTGATATGGAAAGAAAGATATGTGGTGAATGATCTTGACTTGGTTTATTTCCCACTCAATCTCATTAGGGAGTTAAGGTTAAGTATTACCATGACACTCATGGTAGAAATAGATAAGAATAAGATAGGTCAGGATTAGTTATTACATTCTTGTTACTTGAATTATATTCATAGCTTGGTATTCATGAGTTATTGTAATGAATACTATGTGATAATCACTTAAGGATCAGGTATTAATTATTAAGCAATGTATTAGGTTTTAATTTTTATTACATTTGATCTACCCTTAGATCAAATCTCTTTTACCCAAAATAAGGTTTTAACAAAGGTCATATTGAAACTTATCGCAGTCAACTTGATGATCTACTTCAATTCCATCAAGTTGAGAGAAGCTTCAATCACTTTGACAAGTTTTGTTCAAAAGTGCGAAAATTATTCGGATTTTCTATGCATGAATGCAATGCACACATCTTTATTCAGCTTATTTCTAAGATCTAATATTGGGATGTTACAACCGACCCCTCCGCTAGCGCATTGAGGGCGGCGGCCATGACGGAGGGGGCGCCGGGGTGGAGCGACGACATGGCCAGGCCGTCCGCCTTCACGGCCGTGCCACCGAGCCGGGACATGTCGTTCCCGTCGGGGTTTGATCCGATCCCGACAGGGTTTCCTGGCTTGCCATCGGCATTTCCGCTAGGATTAGCCACGGCAGTAGCGTGTGGCGCCCCTCCGGGCAGGACGCACCCAGCACGACCGCTCCAGCAACCGTCGCGACGGCCAGATCCGCCGCTGCTTCACCAACACCCCTAGCGATTAGGCCGTCCACTGCTCCGCGCAAGTAAGGGTTTTATTTTCCCCATCTGTTCTTGTTTCCTATGTAAAAATTGATATGTTTGCTTGATACAATGTGTTAAATACGAATGTTGGCATTGTAGATTACAATATGTACATAGCATAGTACTTGTTATGTAGCTTCATATGTTACCATTGTGCAAATGATTGGTGTGTATGTTGGTATGTTGCTTGATACGTGACCATTGCGCAAGGGAAGATCAAATTTTGCATGTGTAGATGCATGTCATTGCCATTATGCATGTTTGCATGCTTGGCACTACCATTATGCATGTGTAGATGCTTGGCAGCACCATTATGCATTTGTAGATGAATGTCACTATCATTTTGCATGTGTAGATGCTTGGTGGCACCATTATGCGTGTGTAGATGAATGCCACTAACATTATGCATTTGTAGACGAATGTCACTGCCATTTTGCTTGTGTACATGATGAATGACACTGCCTTTATGCATATGTAGATGAAGCAAGTGCAATGTACCAATCTATGTACAACTAGCATTGATATGTTTGATTTGCACAATGCATTTTCTATTGTTTTCTGATCAGTTCTGATCGGCAAGGTACCCAAGCAGGACTAGGACACCTTATGCGGGAACACAGTTCCTCCTACGGCATACGAGGACTTCATCCAAGACCTCCCTTCCTCAACGGCTAGACCTGTCATCAATAGCTTGCTGGCGGAAGTGCATACGAGGAAGAAGAAGGAACGTCAGGGCCGCAAGCCTCGCCTTGGTCACCACATAAATGACGACCTCCTCATCGCTTCTACGTCCAGATCAAGGCCATGGACCTGACTGCACTCCATCTCCTGGAAAGCATAAAGACGGTAGTGTTGAAGCAGCTGCAGATAAGGCAACAGGTTTGTACTCTCCCTCAGAAGACCTCCTCCTTCTGTGAGTATGGTGTGTAGTTGCAGATGTTCGAGCGGTAGATGTACTTCATGAAGGGCTGGAGTGGGTTTGCGTCGAAGATCAAGCTCTGGGTTGGGGACATCCTCACCTTCAAGTACATCAACAAGCAGAAGGGCTTCAAGGTGACTCTCTTCAGGGCTTTCAATAGCACGAAGGAGTTGATCACCTGTGATAAGCTCATCTGATCGTCTTATCTGATGTTGATTGTATATATAGTCTAGCTTGTCTGGTGGATGCAACCTATTAGGTGCCATAAACAACCTATTAGGTGCCATGAGATTCACCTGACTATGAACTAACCTGTCTAGTCTAGTTTCTATACCCTAATCTTATGTGATTTGTTCCATGAATGTGTGTTACGTTGATGTGATGTAGTAAGATCACCATATTTGAATGTGGTGAGTGTATCAGCATGTGTGTGCAAAAAGAAGGAACCAGACTGGGAACCAAACACCCTTGCTTGCTCTGCTGGAAAAAACAGGCAACCAAACGGGTTGCAATCTCAGCCCAAAGGATGCGACCCAGACTACCAAACAGACTGCAGAAGCGGGCCATGCTCGTTCACAACGGGCAATGCCACAACCAGCACTGTCGGGCTGGGCCGAAAATCAGCTGCAGCCTACCAAACATGCCCTTAATTTATCAAGTCGGCCCATAGAACTTCATCTACTCCAGGACATGCGGGCATGCACTCGCATATGATCATGGCTGGCACCTAAAGGCGGTGACTGTGTTCCCTTCTAGTGTCTCTCTTATGGTGTTCGATACCATATTAAATCATTGTCCTAATTAATTATTTCAAAAGTCCTAGCTGATGAAAAGGAAAAAAGCGTGTATTATATTCTTAACACCCTCATGTTTAGGCTATTTTAGTCCTTAACGAGGGTTTGGTGTGCAGGCCGTAGAATCTTTTTTTATAAACTGCGTGAGCAGAGTCTTTAATTTGAGACCTCTTGTCTCTGATACCATGTGAAATATATAGAATTCTAATATTTTGTTGTGTATCTAACCCTTGCGAAGGCTATATATAGAGATACACGAAGGTAGTTAAAGACTTAGAGTACAAGATGCAGAGTCTTAGTCTAGCTCTAGTACATATTCGTATACTTATTCTAACCGTCTTGAAGTACTAAGAAATAGAGCTGACTAGAGCCAAGAAAGGCGTCACGGTGTTGTCAGGTTCAACTACAAATTAATTCTTTGAATAAAGAATTCGGGATTTAGATCCAGAAAATTTGATAGGCCAAGTTAGCCCTCTACTTTTTTCTAGGAGATGTTACGCTTGAAATTACAGATTTGGCAGATTTAAGGTGAGTTGGATTCAAATATTCCTCGATATCTCCTTGAAGTACAGGTCCTGACCTTCTCTGAGTCGATAAAACATATCAAACTAAGACAAACCAATTCGATTGCGCATTAGGAAAACGTGCAACACACTGATAACTGCTCCCGTTCCTGATCATCAGTGATTCAATATCTTTCGTTGGATGCAGAACACATGATTCATTGTCAGGGATCCGTTCCATGCGAGCTATGCCAAACCAAAATAAGATTCTAATCTAAGCATGTATCCATGTTTCATGCTTCGCAATTCCTCAAAAAATATTTCAGAAGATGCAAACTCTTGGCGCAGGTTCATTTTTCTATTGACACAGTGTGTCACAGAGCAAGTAACACAGCGTATTCTGGGACTTGGTATCAGAGAAACATGCATGAACATCACAAGGCCAGGCAAATTAAAATACTCTTAGAAACATTGTGCAAGTGCAGGTGCACTACCTAACATGTCATGTTTAGTCTGAAACGTTGGGGAAGATAAGACCGTCCTACTCAACAATGTTGTTTTTTCTTCTTCTGAAGAAGAAGCGAACGACGGCGTAATGGGGTTTCTTTTTTGTGAAACATGCGCACTAGGTTTTTGAAACGCCCACAGAGTTGCTGACGGAAACAAGTTGAAGTAAGAAATCCCATCACAATGAGAAATATAAGAACCAAACTACATTTGCAATGATTTAAAACCAAGTGAAGGATGCAGAATGAAACTATATTCCCCTGCATTGCTAGCAGGTTGGTGCTGAATATTCCTACTTATGATCCAAAAGGTTCTTGATCAGCAAATATATTATGAAGGGGTAACTAATTCACTTTGAGTTTTTTTTAGAGACGCCCAATAGTTGAGGTTGGAGTAGTTGGAAGCTTGTAGGCACTACTGCTGCTGATGTTATGCTACTTGGTAAGGGACCAGGCATATCATAAGCAGCAACTTTAACGTGTAAGTACTGACTTGACGACATGGCAACAACTCTTTGGATCTTCCTCCAACCAACATCAGGCAATGTGGGAGCCCTTCTTTGTTTACATGCCCACTTGCTATTCATCTTTGTTTGAGGTTCGTTTTATTTATTTGAATCTGTCGTTTGCTAGTCCTAAAGAATGCAGTTTTGCGTCCATGGTTTACATGTCCTGCTTCCAGGTGTCGAGATACCAGACTCACTTCTCTGTCCACATTATTTCAGGCACCCTAGGATGACAACAAATATATTACTAAGAGAATAAAAGGTTTGACATTTATACGTGCACCGAAGCTTAAGGAAAATCGGCCAGGTGTCAAGATTAGGTTTAAGATAAGAGGAACATAGTTTTTGATTTGGCGAGTTGTTTGAGACCACTTTAATACTTCAATGCAGTTTAAGGTAGAGACTATTGCATAGTACATTGCACATAAGCTGCTTGAGTTTCAGCCATCACAAGTTTGACATTTATCTTTTGCGTTCTTTATGATCCACAAGTTGCGTATACCATATCGTTGAACATACCATGATCAAGGACACAGCAATTATGAGATATAAGCCGCAAAACTTCTACTTGGTCGCAGTGGAATAAGAAAGAATAAGAGCCGGCACAAAAGAACCAAACATAAAGAAAGGATTGACCCAAACAACTTAATACCGCCATTTTTGTCACCACAGCTGAGACATGTTGTACCACCGGACGACAATATACTGGATCTGTGCATGAGGATCCACATGAACAGAACACCACAAGCTTCGTGCTGCCAGCCGCGCCACACCGGTCGTGAGATTTTTGACGGGTGGCTTAATAGAATTGATAGGATATTTATACCAATAAGTTACAAGTTTTTTTTCTAGATACTCGTTTAAAAAAACTTAAAGATTAAGCATGCTTGACTTAAAACGATTTGAAGATGGGTAACCGATCGTAAAATTATTCCCAAATACGTACGAGTAAGGATAAAATACACAGAAACTACTAGTGTTGATCTATGGGTGTAGTCTAGAGATCCTAAAAAGTTGTCAGGGGTGATTATACCGGTGACAAAAAGACCGGAGTGTATACCGGTGAAAAAAACACGTGGATTGTGAGATTGCAAAAACGGAGGCAGAAGTAAGTGTCATGTATCTGAACAAATCCGCGATAATCGTTTCTAAGTACTCCCTCCTAAATAGACGTCATAATTTTTATTAAATTTAGGTATATCTATATATTAAAAAGTACCTAGATATATTAAAATTTAGACAAATTTGTTACTCCCTCCAATCCACAATAAGTGCGTTTCTAGTGTCGTTGCCTAATTGGATCGGAGGGAGTGCATCTATTTTATTTTGACAAGGAGAGAGCAGTAAACCAAGAACGAACAAATTTAGAAAATGAAAATTAAAAGTCAACAAAGAACGAACAAAGATTTGACTTTGTGGTTCCCTCAACCTCTCACTGCTGAATGAGCCGCCAGAGACGGGATGTGCTATATGACGCCTTTAGCGGTGCGCGATGCCCTCGCCGCTTGAAGAAGATCGGGTGGGCTTAGCCCATTTATTTTTCTATTACTTATATGATTTTCTAGTTCTCCATTTTATTTGCGACTTATTTTAATTTTAATTTTCTAAATTTGGTTGAATTTTTATATCGATCGTTGCTTCTCGGATCTCGATTCGTAATTATTTTCATGAAATATTTTCAAAAACACATGAGCAGAAATTCGTGAACAAATTTTCAAATAACATAAACCAATTTGAAAAAATCATGAACCAAATTCAAAACCCATGAATCAAATTAAAAAATCATAAACCAAAATTCAAAAATTATGAACTAATTTTCAAAAACCCATAAACCAATTTCAAAGAAATCATAAACCAATTTCAGAAATCATGAACAGTATTTTCAAAAAAATAATCGTAAACTAATTTTTGAAAAACCATAGACCAATTTTAAAAATCATGAACCAAATTCAAAAAACATAAACCAAATTTCGAAAATCATGAACTAATTTTGAAAAAACATAAACCAATTTCAAAGAACATAAACCGAATTTTAAAAATGTGAATATTTTCCAAAATATAATGAGCATTATTCGAGAAAAATAAAAAAATAAATTAAAAAAGAAAACCAAAAATAGAAAAGAAAAGGAAAGGAAAAGAAAAAGAAAAAGAAAAGACCAAAAAAAAAGCATCGCACATGAAATAGGCTGGCCCAACAGGGGGAGCGCCCTCTGCGGCGCAAACCGCCCGCGACGTCTTAGTTAGCCGGTGGGCTTCATTCTGCCCGTCATATTTTCTGCCGAAACGGTTCCAGTCGTCCAGTTAAGGCCCCTTTGTTGCTGTTGGGCTGGCCTCCTCTGAAACATTCCGAAACGCATGCGCTCACAATCACACGTTGTGCAGGCCTCCACGCCAGGCTTGCTCCTGTCGACAAATAAGATAAGCCCAGCAGAGCCCAGCATCCTGATGTAATGTAAACCCTGGACGCGTTGCTAATTTCCAACCCCTCCTGATGTACTATTTAGCACGGCGATTTGATTGCCTGAGAATGAGATTTTCTCTGTACGGCCTTCTTTTTCTGATGGTGATGCCGCGACAGCGTCTGTCGCCGAGCGCCGAGTCCATCCAGACCAATCGGCCCGCTTTCCGAAATCCGGCCTGCCATCATTCCCTCCCGGTGTAGCCGCGCCGAAGAAAAAAAAACAGTCCAGTGCTGCCGAAGTAGTAGGCTGTAGCATGGAATCATGACACTGGCAGAGCACTCAGCACATCTCTCCTCTGCCGCAACGAGAGGCTGCCTTCCTTGCTCTGGACAAAAGGCAAATCCAAAGTGGCCGGGATGGATCCTGCGACAACAACAACAACCGCCCACTCGATCGAGATCGATCCTGCAGCCGCGCCTCGATCTGCAGCGCGCTGCCTTCCGTGCCAAGCTACGAGATCCCTGTCAATTGTCTCCGTGACTGGCGAAGCTTTGGAGCTCGATCTTCCGCGTTCCATGGTAGCTTCCCATGTGCGGCCGGACGTACGTACCTACGTGATGAATGAAAAGCCAAAAGCGCCCAGCTAACAGGCCACGTATGCGCACGCTGCCTTTTCGCCCTTTTGCTTACAGGAGCACGTAGGCTAGCTGAGCCCACAGCCCACAGGGTGTACGTACGTGTCTCCTCTCCTTTCGGCATCTTGGAACACACGGAAACAAACTGATTGACGTCCACTGATCATGAAAAAGGGCCGGTTTCTCTTGGCTTCCAACATACAACTAGTAGTAGAGCCACAGTGATGGATCACACTGATCTGATCGGATGCAGCCAGGCCAAGGAATGTGGCTCTTCTTTGCATGTTTTTGGGGTTTTGGTAGTTCCTGAATCCTGAGGCCACAACCGGTTAAGATGCACTTTGATTTTCCATGTCGATCGACACTCACTGATAAAGTCGGTAGCTATCTTGATCAAACCCTACATGGTAGGTAGTTTCATGGATGCATGGAGTGCAGTGCACCATAAGATATGTATAAAAGCCTAAACGAAACGGGCATGAAGCACTTTTCCCTTTCCTGGCAGATGTTACTTGTTGCTACAGCAACATGCCTGCCTGAGGGGGACTAGTCTACAGCGGGTGGTCGAGGGCGCGCGCAGCGTATAGAAAGATCTAAGAAAATTGGAGACATGGGTCTAAGATTTCCAACTCTGGTCCAGTGTTTAGAACCGACGAGACTCCAACCAGCCATCCTAAAAAGAAAAACGATAAGCAGACTCCTACCCACTGACTAGTGGGCCCTCTTACCAATTGATTCTCTTAGACATGAGTCTAGCACTAGACTCACCTTGGAGAATCTTTTTGTTAGCACCATCCACTCCACCGTTTAGACCTATGTCTAAGACTTCTTAGACTCAGAATTTTGCTCACACTACACATGCTCTACAATTCAGCTTAATTAATTCCAACCACAAAGGACAAAACTGAAGATCTTGGCTACACGTCACTCCTTGAGGGAAGGGAAGGGGGAGGGGAGCTCGAACGAAACTCTAGCCATCTTCAGGGCAACTCCAACAATCCCCCGCAAACGGACCACACAGGTTCAAACCAGTCCGAGCGGACCGATGGCACGGCCCAACGGCCACCCGCAAACGGAGCCAGACCCGCGGAGCGGTCCGTTTCGATGCATCTGTGGCCTGGGCCTGCTGCGCAGGGGGGGGGGGGACGGACTGGTCATGTGTTGTGAGGCCATTGGTTAAAACTACCTCCGTCCCAAGGCTTAAGGCTTGACTTTTTAAAAAAGTTACTTCCTCCGATCTATATTACTTGTCGATAAAACGAATGTATCTAGCACAAAAACATTGTGACAAGTAATATGGATTGGAGGGAGTATATGCCTTAAGCCTGGGGATGGAGGGAGTATCGTTTTTGGTTGCTATGTTCCTAGGATTTGGTTTTCTTTTTTCCTTTGTCTTGTTTAAGAATTTACATGTGTGCATTTTTTTTAATCTGAAATTGCTCTTGATATTGACTTGCTGCAGATGCTGGACGCAGTTGAAAATTTTCTTGATCCGAGGTACCCGATTGACGCTTCTGAGTAAAAGAAGGAAGATCTTGGGCCCTCACCGTGATGCCACACTCCCCCACATGACACGTGAACAGCGCCACTTTCCGAAATAGGGAATGCATTAGCGCAATTATCACCCTGATCACTTGCCGTGGAGGGCAGAACTTTCCGTTTCCCAATGGAACGCGCGGGCCAATCTTTACACCGAGATGTGCAGAGGTACTCGATCGACTTTCGTCTCTTTTTCTCATGCGGTCATGCCTGATCTGACCTCTCACTCCATCTCCATACGCACGCACGCATGGATGGGCGCCTCTGAGCTTTTAAATTATAATGTGGGGGCGTTACTTAATTATAATGTGTGGGTATGGGTGTTGTGTGTGTGTGTGTGTGTGTGTGTGTGTGGTGTTGGGGGGGGGGGGGGGGGGGGGGGCGCACAAATTAACATGCTTCCATCGGGAATCTGTCATGGCCATGAGTTCATGACGTGTGAATCATGGCGCGGATCTTATAACAAGTACAGTAAAAATAGTAGTCGTACGTACGTACGAGGCACAAACAAATCGGCATCTGAAATCGAAAACGAACAATTAAGCATTGTTTAATTACGCTGGCTTTTTTAAAGATCCATTTCTTTTCTTTTCATGGCAGCTAGGCTAGGGGCTTTTCCCCCTCATGTACTGAAATGGCGCAATGGCATGGCATGGCAGGCGATCGATCTTGTTTTGCAGTGGCTTTTATTATTGGTTTTCCGACAGCATCGGGCAGGTTTGGCAGCTCATGCATGTGGACATTGTACTAGTACTACCGAGTTTCCATTTATTTCTGTCCACAATTAATACTGCAGCAGGCGTCCTCCTGGTTCCTGGAACCTCCTTGCGCAAGCTACATTCCCACATGACATGATCTGCATGCCTATACGTACGGCTATACCTTCCCAAGCAAGCCTGGCCAGGCGAGGGCAAAGTCGGTACTAGTACACATGTGCCAGTAGAGATTTGCTCCTGGCTCCAGCTGATATGCGATCTAGCCAGCCAGCCAGCCTTGGTCACTTGAGAAGTACTAGTGAGTGTATTAGTGAAAAGAAAAGACAAGTACTGACACCGTGGCATCTCTTCTCAAGCTACTAGTAAAGCTATTAGAATAACCCGAACCCTTTCTCCACTGCTTATTAGGACCACGTAAATCGTAATCTTGCCCGTACGTACTACTGCTGACTTTGCGTGCGCGAGTGTGACACTCCCTCCGATCGAGTTGGTCCCTTTCCCACAAATTAGCAGCAGCGTTCACACGCCGCGTCCTATAAGTACGTCTACCTTGCTTACGCACCAGTGTAGTGTGTGTAGTGTGGCTGCCCGAAAGATCTTACTAGAAAAAATGGTCAAGAACCTGTCGAGCAGGTGCGCCGCCGCGGCGCCAGCAGAGAGCGGCGGCGGCGGCGAGAGTAGCAGGCAGTCGACGCCGTCGGCGATGCAGTACAAGGGGGTGCGGATGCGGAGCTGGGGGTCGTGGGTGTCGGAGATCAGGGCGCCGCACCAGAAGCGCCGGATCTGGCTCGGCTCCTACGCCACGCCGGAGGCCGCCGCGCGGGCCTACGACGCCGCGCTCATCCGCCTCAAGGGCTCCGACGCCGTCCTCAACTTCCCTGCTTCCTCCTCCACCTGCTCCGTCATCAGCTCAACCACCACGTCGTCGCATTCGCAGTCGCGGCCCGCTGATGAGGTACAAGCGGACGACGACGTGTCCCCGAGGTCCATCCAGCGCGCCGCTGCCGCCGCGGCCGCGGCCGCGGCCGCGGCCTTCGAGGCCACCGCGCCCGGCCCCAGGATCGGCGTCGACGACAGCTTCTCCTCCAGCGCCGAGGCCACGACGCCAACCTCGGCCGTGAGCGCCGACGTCCAGGAGAACGCCACCAGTACGTCTTCCGTGTCCGTCGCGGCCAGCGCTGGGTCGCCAGAGGGAAACCAGGACGAGCTCTGGGCGGAGCTGGACGCGTTCGCCTCCACGGAGCTCATGGATCCCATCGCCGCCGGCCACGCCGCCACGCCCTTCTCGTCGGCCTGCTGGGAGGAGCCCGAGGAGGACGGCGAGATGATGAGGCTGTGGAGCTTCTGCTAGGACCCTCCTGCCTTCCGCAATGGATCGATCGGCATTGCTCCTCCATTCATCCATCATTCCCTTGATCAATGATTTTTTATTTTTTTTGGTTCTGCCCTTTAGGCATTATTAGCTTTGCAAGCGAGGTGCATGCATGGATCGTCTCTAGGCCCTAGGTCTCATTCCATGGATGCTTACTACTCCTACATAGATTCATTCGTTCATTTGATAAAGAACATATACTAGTCCGAGAAATCGGTAATACTACTACGACAATACTGTATGGGTGGTGATGAGTGAATCGAGTGAGACTGATAGCATTGGATACTTGTTGGATTAATTTGGCTTCAATTTATTCTGTTGATCATAATTAGGTTAATTAATCCGATAGTGCTCGGTAGGACGCGCTTTGTGTCTCGTGCGGAGGCTTCGTGTTTAAGCAGAGCTAGCTGTACTGGTCTGTAGCTCTGCAAACCTAGCTAGTCTTTGCCTCTTTGGTATTGTATAAAGGTGATAGTACCATCAAATTCTTTCGATCCAGCTAAGATTCCGACGCGTAGCTCTTTTTACTTTCGATCTACCCAAGATATAGTACACGAAGTATCACTTTAACTATGCAGAAAAGATTTCCCCTATACAAGTTATAAAGATGCTGATCTAGGAGGATTTCATCGATCAGCTTAGAGTGTGTTAAAAGTCGGAGACGCCAAATTAGATAGTACGAGGACAAGTAATCACATCAAATGACACCGAGATTTGGTAACGCGGTTAGCGCCTGCCTAAGTATATGCTCCTCCTTATGTACTTACCATAGTATACCTTTGATGACATCGTGACAAGTCCACCACGGTGTATAGACACGTTAGATCTATAACGTCGTGCCGGTTCAGCACCCTGACATGCGTTGGACGTCCCTAGAAACTTGACCTCGTGTCTAACCAAACTTGCGTCTAGTCTATTTTAACTAACACTCCGGTGCCTTTATAATTAGGCTAGGTTAGGGATAGCTCCCACAGGTAACCTTCCGCTAATTACAAATCCAATTGTAGAACAACTTGTACACATATTTGACACGTATTCAACCGGGTATCGAAACAAGCTTTTTGTTGGCCGCCGATTCCGGTCTGTTCACACACACTCGTTTCTAAGCAGTGTGACATGGTATGATCACTTGAGGTGTGCAAGAACGGGTTCTTGCCTGCAAGGTCAAATGCTGGTTTAGTCCGTTGCAGCTGTTTGTCTACGGCAGCGCCATCAATGCAGTTATTTTCGTCTCGAATCTATGTGTACATATTGTCGGGCGAAAAGATTGGCACACTCTTCTTTAACTTTCAACCGCCTCTTCGCACCTCGCCTGGGTTTGTTTTATCTAGGAAAGAAGTATAGATGTGAAGACAGAGCTGTACATGATCTCGAAATAATGCTGCTATATTGATACAAACAGGAGCTTGAGATGTGAATTAGTACCTTCCAGTTTGTAAACCAATGCCGAGAAAGTCCCAGCTTTTGCAAAAGTAGCATTCTCCATTCACCCCCGCAATTGTAAAAAAAGGAACCAGAATATAAGTTCTTTCTAGGTCTCCAGATCCATGGAGAATGAGTTGACATTATTGCAGCAAATTGGGAACACGGAAAGAACACATGCACGTTCCGGACAGCTCAACCTATGACGCAAGGATCAGCGCGTATATCTCTTCATTCCTCTATATTGTAACGAAGACTGTCAGGCTATTGCGTCCCACTAAAGATATCCAGGGAAAACAAAAGTCAAAAGGCAAAAATAATGCTGGAAACCTTTTGTGTTTGTAGATCCCGATCGTTCCAATGGTGGATCTCTTACGCCAGATTGCAATCAACAAGACAAAAGGTATATTGCCGAACATCAATCTCCAGTAAAGCCCACTAATTTACTGAAGACACACGTAACACTACTCATAATTCATATACTAATTAAGAGCGACAAAAGATAACCCAATCCATCTAAATGAAGAAAATAGGATATCTTTTCTGTGTCTTGTGATGGTGTTTAGTTCTTCATACCCCATTACTAAATAGAACAAGATGCTGTCATTATTAACTGCAAAATGTTCAAAGAGGATGGGAATAGTTCTCTTCGGAAATAAAGAGATCAGCAACCCGCCTTGTATGGTATGGAGGGATTGAACCACATGCACATACATCGATTAGCTTAAGCACCCATGTCATTTCCTCTGATATATTGGTATGAGTACTACATGAAATTTGGAAATTCTAGTTACATAGTAAACAGTCACAGAAAATGGCATTCGCCACAAAATAATACAATAGACAAAAAGGTCAATAGCCAAGGAACAAGGAACAAATGTTTGGATCTGGATCTAGCTTCAGTAGAATGAATTTTCACCTTCCGCGGTACTGAATATCTGTGTTCTACTAGTTTCCAGCATGTACAACTGTGGCTTCAAGGGCCGCCACATATCTGCTCAGGAGAAATATGTATTCTGTTTTGCAGCCGGTTCCGCCTCTTGGTGTGAGAACAAACTGCACGAGGCAATGTTTTCACTGTATTTCACCAGCTCGGCCAGACTGGCAGCTCATGCATGCTCTGGCTGATTTGATGATTCATGTTTCTGTGTCCTCTGATCACCACTTGGATCAACAGCATCTTGTTGTGTAGTGAAGTAGCTTACTTCTGAGTTAGGAATTTCATTTTTAATCTCCTCCGACGCCTTGCTGCTTTCCTCACTGGTCTCACAACTATTTACAACGTTCTTCACATTCTCAGGCTCCTCGGATATCTGAAGACCAGATGCAGTTTGGGTGCTCTGAACAAGAGAAGTTTGAGGGGTAACACCCATCCCCTGAGAAAGTGCTACATACCTAAGTACTAGTTGCTTGTAAGAGTTCAAAAGGTTATCTACATCAGCAACTGTCAGATCACCAGAGCGGGCAAATAGAAATGGGTATTCCTGAAATACTTTGTTCAAATCGTCATCCTTGAGAAGCTCTGTGGCTCCTTTCTTCTCTAAATCAGTGATGGATTGCACCCGCTCGACTGATTTGCTGCTCACATCACTTTCCCTTTTCTTGTCCTGAACTGGACCTTGGACATGATCTTTCAAAGATAGGTTGACATCAGAACTTCCGCTAGATTTCAATGTTTGTGATCTATACTCCCTCACATCAAGATTGGTTTGATTATCCTGGTTTTCTGAGCCAACCGATAATCCCAACAAGCGTTCCCTTGCCAAATCTATCTTCTTCTGGAAATCTCGTTCATCCATGGATAATGACTCCGCATCAATGTTCCAGATGAAAGACTCAGCAGATAGGATGTTTGTAAAAAAATATTGAGCCTCTGACACCAGTCGGGATTGGCACCTATATCGTTGTATGTATAATAGATTCGAGTGTAACTGTGGAGGATTAGCCTGCGTTAAGAAGAGCAGATGTTTAATTTATGTAATCTACCTACTTTTAGTATAAATCCACAAGAGAATTCTGTATGTACATCTTATAAGCCTACAACAGAAGGGCCCATACCACTGTGCTCTAGATACGCAAAGCAACAGAGTAATAGCGGAAAGGCTATCTGTGCCAATTACTCTTCCTGTAGGTTGCTTATTGGTTAAGCATTACCCATACAAGAAGACAAACTGATTCCATACAAGGTACAGCTAATCAAATAGACTAGTACACAGGCTTGTTTTTAGGACAAAAAATGTTAGAGCTGCATTAGAATAGACAGGAAGGATGATGGAACAGAAGGCAATAAATAGCAACGACAAAGCTAAGGCAATACTAAATAGCAACGACAAAGCTAGGCCCCACAGCGCACTGACACCTCTACTTATGATATGCCATGTCTGATGTATCGAACAGCCAGGTACCATCACAAATCACAACACTTTGCTGATACTTTTCCATATAGCGAAGCCTGAGCCAGATCTACCAATGGGCAATGTCAAATCGACACTGTTGTTTAAAAAACATAATACTGCTAACAGTAGATACTTCACTTAGACAAGCTTCCTAGAAAGATCTCACCCCATCAACACATACTAGTACAGGCATTGAACCATACCTTTAAGGTGACATAGATGAGGACTGGGAGGAATTCGTCAGCTCCAGGCGCGTTATCATTTGACATATGAGAAGCATTCATAAGTAAGTTATTGATGACTTTACAACAGTTCAGGATGCAAGCAAGTTTATCCCTTGGAGCTTTATACATGTTTATCTTTTGCAGCTCCTTCTGTGCAAGCTGTACAAAAGAATAGAACAAACATTAGCGATAAACATCTATATGGAAAGAATATGCATGCTACTGGAAAGTAGTCATTATGCCACAAGTGGCTTCACTATTCTGTTTGACAGCTCCAATTATAAATGTTTGTGGTTTGTTGAGAACAGAACATGGAAAGTTATGTTTGTTTCAAAATTAGTACTCCCTCCGATCCATATTACTTGTCATTGAAATGGATGTATCTAACACTTAAACATGTCTAGATCCATCTATTTTAGTGACAAGTAATATGGATCAGAGGGAGTAGTAATTTCCATACTCCTTCAAGAGGGTGATATGTAGCGGCGGTGTCAGCAGTCAAGAGACGTGTGAAATGGCAAGTTATCATAAGTGTGAACAGACATTAAAATGTCAGCATTACAGTTGACAACCACTCTTAACAAAGATATGTCAGCAGGTTTAATGTCAGCACTAATGAAACATAGTAGTCTACATATAATGGTAACTGGGATGTTGTATTCTGATTGTTTGGTTAATAGTACCCACAAAAAAAAGAATGGAATATTGACTGAATGAGATCAGTTGAAAGCATTAGTTCGTACAGAACTGCCTTCCTTGGAATCAACTTTAATTAATTGATTGATATATCTGCTCGTGCAAACGAAAAATCCATGATTAAAGAGTTCGAATATTTTGCTTCTGTGTTCAACGCAAGACTCGCCCGAAGATGATTCACAATGAGTGCATTGGCTATATACCTAATGATCAGCTCATTAGGAGATGGGTCTATACCTCAATTGTTCATTGTTCCTGTTCAGTACCAATATTTAATTTTCAACCCAGACACATGGGAGAGTATGAACCTTACTGAATTAATTAATTCATTCTCTCTATACTTTTGGATGTTTGGATATTTTCAAGGATTCGATTTGGCATTATTACATAATAAAAAAATGTTGGCAGTGACATAGGCCATATTTTCAAGGATTTGATTTGATTTTCAAGGATTTGATATTATCGTAAGGTTTTGGCTGTGGTGGAGACTCCAGCATAACCCACCGACATAGGCTATAAGGCGATGCCGGCAGTGAAAAAAAACTCCTGTGCAAAATTTAGAAACATTTACATTCATTATGTTTGCAGCTACATGAATAATAAAGCTCAAAAGACCGTGGCAACAGACGGGCATTCAACTAGTAAGACTATAAGAGAGGAAGTTAGTTTCATACCAGCCATGATGTTTCATTCTGATATTCTGGTTTTATATCCAAGTTTTCAGGACGTACAAACTGCTGTAGCAAAGACATCTTCTCAAAAAGTTCTTCATCACTCCTCACGTCTTCTGGGACCGAAGCAAATACTCGGTTATACAGCTTTGTCATAACATACTTCTCAAGGCCCTAGAAGCACAGAGTAAACCAAGAAAAATATTGTTATATGCTAGAAAGAATAAAGAGTCTAGAACATACAACGTATGCTTGACAGATAACAGGATGAAAAAAATAGCAGCTACAGTTATAGCATAAGTAACAACAAATAATTCATCTTGAGATGCACAAACATTTACCAAATGTTACACTGCCAATACTTGCACGTGACTAGTGTAAATTTCACACCTCCAAGAAAATTTGGACATCAAACATTGCTCTATTCAGAATGAAAGAAATATCAGAATTCTAGACTGTAAAGCTTAAGCAAAGATGATTGTTTATCATATACTCCCTCCGTCCCAAAATGCAAGGCGCCTAAGGTTAGTCAAAAGTCAATGTTTTCTAAATTTGACCAAGTTTATACACAAAAATATGAACATCTACAATACTGAATCAATATCAATAGATTCACCGTAAAGTATATTTTCTCAATGTGTCCATTCAATATTGTAGATGTATATATTTTTTCCTAATATTTATATTATGCAAAAAGAAGGGGATTTGTGACATGAAAAGATGAATACAACCAATTCTAGTGAAAACTGGTTGCTTGATGCTTATCCTGTCTAAGAATAAGCATTCAAAATCTAAATACCATTATGCAAAAATATCAGTCATCGTGGCTAAATTATTGCCGAAATATACTGGTAATCATTAAAGGTCACACTTTGCTTGTCGAACATTAAGAATCCAAGGTGGTGTACCATTACAGTCCTAACATATGGTTTTGATAACTTGGTTGAGAGCTGGCAAACTTGAAAACGCTTCAAAAGAGTGCCATAGTGACATATATGAGTATTTGACTGAGATAACTGGAGAAAGCTATGCATTCCTATGGAGCTTGGATTGATTAGATGCACCATGCATCAAGCAATCAACAGACAGTGAATGTAATAACATGTGGATGATTGCCAGAATCTTTGACAAGGACACTTGACACTCACACAAAACAAGACTACAAGACAACATCAATAAGAATAAAAAATGTGATCCTTTTTCCAGTTTACCCTACTGTCAAACAAACTTAGTCGATTTCTCAGGGAAAAAAAGAATCATGGTCTTAGTCAACCATGTTAGGAACTACAGTTTGCAAGGTCCAGCAATTGAGAATCAGATACTTCCATAAATACTTACATGGCATCAGCCAAAATCCACGATGGGAGAACATGTAGTCTTTTTAACGAGGACTTGGAAAATTTGCAATCGACATGAAGATAAAGCTTTAAAATGCAATGTTGATCCCCATCTCTCTAGTCATGTAATTCTACCAGAGTAAGAAAATTACCTCACCGGCACTCTCTAGCTCTTCTTCGGAACTGCCAGCCCAAGGAGTGTGGGCTCTGAAAGCCCCTTCCATATTTTCAAGGAACTCTTGAACAGCTGCACTATCTCTCTCTGGATCAGGAGCTCTGTTTGAGAACGTCACGATGAAGCTGCAATACATAAAACATGACTACATTAATGTCATATTTTTCACATTAAATCCTACATAAATGGCAAGTATTAACTAAACAATACTAGTATTGAATCTTGTTGAGGGTGTTGAGGCCCCACAAGTTCACAAAACATTAATTCGCTACTTGTCACTTTTAGCCTTGTTGACAACATATGGAGAAACAAAGAAAGAAATTGATCAACATTTGACTATCGTATCCTTGCAATACGATGGAAGCTCAGGGTTCAACCTTGGTTTCCCATGCTATTTGCAGCAAGCAATATGGTAAATCCAATCCTTTTGTCTACCTCTAGATAAACCCGAGAGATTTATCTTCAACCCCAGAATATTAGGCACAGTAAGTCCCATGGACTGCACCCAAACTAGTTATTTCACTCAAACATAGTGGCTATCTTCCTAAAGTCGAGTACACACCTAGGTAGTAGGGGCACAAACTGGTCAGGCGAGTTCATTCTACAGCTGGAGAAGATTTGTCACATTGCCTGATATGTTGACATCGAGCTGCAGAGCATGCTTCCATGTACAGTAGCCCAGGAGAGCCACTGAACCCCAGCTCCAAATTACACAAACGACGGTTAGCACATGGATGAAGACATAGCCAGCAATTATCACAGGTTAAGCTCTCCAAATGAACTGGCACAGCAGCAGAATGCCCTTCGATCCGCGCTCAAGGCGTATCAAACTCGCGCTAAACGACTGCACAATGACTCATCCCGCACTGATTGAACCTACGGGCACCGTGCAGGGTTGCAATAAACCGCCGTCCAGATCTCTACTCTACGAAGTGAATCCAGCGTACGCGCGCCCAGCACGGAAATTGGGGGATATGAAGCGGATGGGGAGGGGAGAGGAGGAGAGCTGACCCCTTGATGGCCTTCACGAATTCGGCGGCGGAGGGCTGGCGCATGCGCTCGAGGAAGTCGTGCCAGGCCAGCGGCGCCGTGGAGGACCCGAAGGCGTCGGTCCCGCCCTCCATCGTCGCCGGATCGGGAAAGGGACCGGGGACTCGGCGGTCTTCTGTACTGAAGATGGGGGGTGGGGGCAGAAGTCAAGGCTCGCCGCGGATGCCCCTGGCGACGCGGCGATTTCCGGATTTCTGTACTGGGTGTTCTGGACTCGCCGAGGACGAGGAGCTGCCTCTGCCTGGCGCACGAGGCGTGTCCGGCCGAGCAGCGATGGCCCTGCTTCGTTGTTCTGCAAGCTGCACGTGTGTATTGGACTTGCCGGTGAAGGGCCGCTCGGTCGGATAATTAGCAAGGGGAATACTGTATAATCTACTCTTCGCTTCGTTCCTATGAAATCCCTCTGTAAGTCAAAAATTGAGTTTGATCACATCAATAAACATGCAAATATATAGAAACAACATAGTGTAAAATATAGTTCACAATGACAATAGTTTGTTGTCTATAGACAATGGATTACGGCAAAATCACAACTTCAACTAATTTCAAACGAAGGCGCGTATTTTTCATGTACTACTTAAAATAGAAATCTAATATTCTTGAGATTCTATTCATTTTTATGAATTTGCATTGGAAGCGGGTACTTTTTTGGCCTTTGCACCCAAAAGAAATATTTCCGCAAAAAAACAAAAGAAATATAGTGTGGAGATGAAGTTTCTTTATACAAACATACATTATTTAAACAAAAACAACCATCTTGCCGATAACTGACAGATAAAGAGGTAAAGGAAAAATACAACAACACTAATGGACAAAGTATACAAGTCGCCACCAAAAACAATCGCTAACAGCAACTTCCATATGAGGCAAAAAAGACATGTTAACCCCACGCCACGCCGGAGTTTGTCACCGCTACAATGAGACAGTTTGTGACACCACGAAGCAAGTCTGATCCGGCCTTGAGCTAACAATATTAAAGTAGCATGGGAGACGTTTGTTGGTTAGATCGAGAAGGTACCTAGAAACCACCACCCCTTTCCCTCCCGAACCATCGACGGCAATTACCATGGTTGTTGTTAGAAACAAGAAGCATGATCATCCTTGGCAAGAGTATGTCCCAGCCACTCCAAAGTGCATTTAAAAACTAAAAGGTTTGTTTGTGAGTAGTAGTATTAGCATTCAAGAGTATTTTTTAGATTTTCTATATATATTTGAGAAATTACTATATCTAAGTCCATGCTAAGATATGGTATTAGCTATCCTAGAGAGGGTTTGAACCTGGGTAGACCTCAGGTGGATCTCATCCCCGTATACTTCTCTCAACCTTGCCATGTGAATCCTCTCAATTACCCATATTATGATGACTGTTGTGAAATCACCATGTTAGTAATAGAGAGGTAATAACAATGTACCATGCAAAGAACCCTGAAATTAAACCTTTGTGTTTTTAAACAACTCTCGAGATTGAAGATCAAATTCCACGGGAGTAAAATCTTTTTCTTTGATAAATCTAAGGGGTAGAGGCGTACTATGTAATTCTTTTCTGCTATGAATCGGGATTTTATAGAAAGCTTAAGAATGTTGAGTGAAAAACTATAGAAATCGCTTTGAGAAAAAATGAATAGTTGGATTGGCAAACTACTTCTTATAATGATTGTGTAGTACAAATTAACTCTGTACTCATAAATGTACCTATGCTTATGTTTTTCTTCCTGGAAATACCTAAAGGGACACGAAAAATACTGGATCTTTTTAGATCACTTTTTTTGCAAAGTGATGGTCTCAAAAATAAGTATAGACTAATTAAGTGGAATATAATCTGTCGGACAAAAGACCAAGGGGGTGTGGGTGTGAAAGTTTTAGAGTCAAAACATAAATATTTACTTACTAAGTGGCTATTTAAACTGCTTAAAAAATAGAGGGCGTGGCAAAATTTGTTGCAAAACAAAATACCTTCATAATAAATATATTTCTCAAGTTTCAGTAAAACCAACTGACTATCTGGTTTGAAAAGGTTTAATGAATGTCAAAGATGAATTTATATAGAGGGGTTCGTTTGACATAGGAAATGGTATGGATACTAGGTTTTGGAAAGATATTGGTTAGAGACAATCAGTATCCTTCATTGTACAGTATCACACATTGAAAAGGAGTTTCGGTGGCAAATGTTATGCCAAACACTGCTTTAAACATAGGTTTTATAAGAGCTTTGACCGAAAGTAGTTGAACTAGGTGGACTCATGTTCATCTTTCCGATGGTCAAGACAAGTTCAAATGTAAACTAACACCCTTTGGTAGGTTCACGGTTAGATCCATATACCTTGATTTGATAAATGGTCAGCCAAGATTTTTATGCAGATATATTTGAAAAATTAAAGTGCCACTACAAACTAGAATTTTATGTGGTTCTTACATCGTAAGGTCATTCTAATCAACGATAATACGTAATTGTCAAGGATACAATTTTTTTATGATCAAGATAAAACGATACAATATTTGTTATTTAATTGTCCCTTTGCAAAAGTTTTATGGCGGGTTGTTCGTCTCTCCTTTAATACATCACCACCAATCAATGTAGAAAATATGTTTGAGAATTGGCTCAATGAGGTAGAGAAGAATGATAAAGGTCCCATCCGAGAGAGTGTACGCGCATTGCTTGGACTATTTGGCATATTCGGATTTTTTTAAAACAAATCAAGTTTTCTATTATTCTTGTAGGTTATTCCTCTCGCTTCACATTGGATATGTACATGGTCTATCTCCAACCGGAATAGTAGTATCAGGCCATGGATTTTGGGTGCAACCGGTTGGAGTTAGTAGCATGGGTTTCTACCAATTTGGGTGGTATTTTGGTAGGCGTTTAACATGTTGATGCAAAGATGCTTCATGTTTTGTATTCCTTTTGTCGTCCGATTCACATGCCACTTTGTGTGACCCCGTATATTTTAAACTCTTTGTAATAAATGATAACAAGGTAATCATCGATTGATGCATAGGCTGAATATGACTCTTTTTAGAAAAATCCAAAGAACCTTGAACTATTGGCGAATTTCGTGAAAGGCTAGAGAATTTTCATGACTAATATATAGCTATTGTTTTTCATACTACCTCCTTCATTCGTATAATTTGCTTCAGAATCCTATGGTACGTGAAACGTAGAAGTACTGAATAAATATGTACATTACTAACATGAGAGAGTCAACGTTGTTGAAGAATCCTACTCCCTCCATCCTAAAATAAGTCAATTGGATTTCTTTAGATTTATATATATCTAAATAATAAAATATGTCTTGATACATATAAATTTAGACAAACCCAAGTCACGTGTTTTGGAACGGAGAGGGTAGACTTTTTTCCATCCAATTTTTTACATTGACTAGGAGCTCCAAAACCCACAAAGGACATCTATTGTAGTATTGAATAGTCGACCGAGCTAGTTCACCAAAAGTCCAAAGTGTTGGATAATGACCGAGTAGTGGTGTATGCCTTGGGACGGAGGTACAGTATATATTTCAACATGCTGCTCGCTGGAGAATAACTTGGAGTGTGACGCCACTTTGGCAAGAAGCTGATCGAACCAGAAATTCGTCATTTTGTACTTCTACGTACTTGAAATATTGAATGAACCGAAATCATGATGACTTCCGAACAGTGTTGACATCTGAACCTTGTGCACTCCGCGTAGCACGTGCCCCGTGGTCCGACCTGGAAATGCGAATGTGTCAACTGACAACAGTTGCGAACAACGTATGCAGGAGCCGTTTACTATGATTATAATCGAGGACTTGTAGTTGAGAAGTAAGATTATGAAAACGGGTTTGAACGTATGTCTCCTACCAGGGACGGTTCCTTGTTATATAGACAAAACTATTACAATTGATATGATGAGATTTGCCTTGAGTTCTAAGAAACCTAAACTAAGAAGTTACAGATAGTCGGCAATCTCAACCAATGTCGGTTTACAACACAATTGCACAAACAACGTGCACAACTCAACACGGTACAAATATATTGTTGAGTAAATTGCAAAGTTTACCCCCTAATTTCACGTTTATGACAGTATTTATCCCATTTAACAGAATTTTCTCCCATTTACCCCATTTAGTAAATTTTGTGCCACATTTTACCCTCTTCAAACTTGCACTTATTATATCAAGTAGCGTATGGGTCAACATGACTAGCTAACACATCCATCGTCAGCATGTGCATGAGGAACTTAGTCGGCAAGTGCTATGTATCACCCGACGATGTGGAATTTGTTTGTCATGTTTCGACAGACGTGTATGTGTCTGTGAGGAGCATCACCTCCGCTGTTAGCAACAGCTCCTACCATGCCATCCGGCTTGACACGGTGCGCAATGCAGCATGTATAGATGACGACGTACACATAATAACTCGGTTATGTTGGACTTAGAGTCATGGAGAGGCAGCTGACGAGCTTCCCGGTGTGGGCATCACTTTTCAGCGTCTTGGCAGCCTTGTACTAGCTAGTTATTGAAGACGACTACCGAGTTCGTCCTCATTGAACGGTAAATGTTTAGAAGGGTAAGAACTGGCAAAAGTTTCCCTAAATGGGGTAAACTAGAGTCAACTTATCTAAGTTGAGATTGCGACGAAAACCTTTAAGCTGCCGAACTGGCAGCGGGTTTGTAAATCCATCAACCACTTCATCACCTGTTGGAATAAACTGAATATCCAGCTGCTTATTAGAAACTCTTTCTCTCACAAAATGATAGTCAACTTCAATATGCTTAGTTCTAGCATGAAACACTGGGTTAGCTGACAAATATGTGGCACCAAGATTGTCACACCACAAGGACGCCGCCTTTGGATGACTAACACCCAATTATGTTAACAAAGTTTGAATCCAAATTACTTCAGTAGTAGCATTAGCCAAAGACTTATACTCGGCCTCGGTACTTGATCTTGACACCGTGGCTTGTTTGCGAGCACTCCATGAAATAAGATTGCAAACCCGCCTATAGAATGTCTGTCATCAGGACAACCTGTCCAGTCTGCATCAGAGAAGGCACTGACAAGTGTTGACTCAAACTTTACAAGTTTCAGTCCAAGAGAATTTGTAAACTTCAAATATCGAAGGATTCTTTTAACAGCTGTCTAGTGCAAGGTTGTTGGTGCATGCAAAAACAGACAAACCTTATTAACTGAGAAGGAAATATCTGGCCTGGTTAGTGTAACATAGTGCAAGGCTCCAACAATACTTCTATACCGAGTGGCACCAACATCACTTAGAGGCTCTCCCTCAGAAGCAGATAATTTTTCAGATGTAGAAAGAGGGGTGGTAACAGCTTTACAGTCCTCCATACCAACACGCTCGAGGACATCCGAAATATATTTTCCTTGAGACAAGGAAATACCTTGGGATACCTGATTTACTTCAATACCAAGAAAGTAGTGGAGCGGCCCAAGTCCTTGAGCGCAAAATCCATGCGCAAATCTGCCTCCATGGAGGAACTGGTGACAACAATATCATCAACATAGATAAGCATAAAAATAGTTATCCCATTCTTGCGATAAAAGAACAAGGAAGTATCAGCTTTAGACAAAGTAAAACCAAGTGTATGAAGCTTAGATGGGAGTCGAGAATACCAAGCTCGAGGGGCGTGCTTAAGACCATAGAGGGCCTTATCCAATTTACACACAAAACTAGGATGCTGAGAATGTTCATACTTAGGAGGTTGTCTCATGTACATGTACACCTCTTCTTCCAGAACGCCATGCAAAAACGCATTCTTCACATCTAGCTAATGTATTTCTCAATTTCGAGAAACTGCTAAAGACATAATTAATCAAATAGTTATTGGTTTAACCACCAGACTAAAAGTGTCTTCATAATCAATCTCATATCGCTGTTTGAACCCTTTTGCTACTAAACGAGCTTTGTATCAATCAATGACTCCATCGGACCTCTACTTGATCTTGTAAACCCACTTACGGTTGATAACATTGTTGCCTTGTGGTCTTGGAACAAGATGCCAGGTTTTATTGGTTCGTAGTGTAGAGATTTCTTCATCCATAGCCCCTTCCACTAAGCATGATTAAGGGCCTTCTCCAAGCTTTCGGGTTCACCGATACTGCACAACTTACACCAGCGAATACGACCATCAGTTATGTTTTTAGGAATGTTGCATGCATTCATCTGTGAAAATGTGGGTAAAATTTTCGCCAAATAAAAATCTTAAGTGATCAATGTTACTTTCATACTTTGAGATTAGGTTTAGTCTTAAAGGGTGATTCTTATAGACTTTGATATGATCTTTAAGGAATTATGTGTTTTGAAATGAATTTGAATTTTAAACTTGAGAGTTTGAATTATAATTCAAACAAATTAGGGGTAAGTTTTGAATCTTAATTTAATTAAGAAATGAATATTACAACTTAAATTCTATCCAAAGAAAAACAATAATGAATATGAAACTTATTTCACATCATCAATATATAATCAAGTTACAAAATTATAACTTATTAAAATCATCCCCACAATTCACAAAAATAAATATATAAAGAATAAGAATATTCTTTATTTATAATAAGGTAATCTTTATTATAGAAGAATAAAATGAAGATTACAAAGTAATAAAAAGAAAATTACAAAAATGTGAAGAAGATTACATTGGACTATTTACTAACTATTCTATAACTACACCTAAACTAAATCTTCACTTTATATTTGTACCTGCAAAACAAACAGAATATATAGAGAGAAATAAAAGGTTAGAGTTAGTATTATTTTCTCTAGACATGTCAGTGAAGTGCACTAGACAAATTCATCATTGAGAAATTTATAAAAAGGGGGAAGTTTCACCAATATGAAAGAATCCATCTTTCATAAGTTTAAAGCCAGAAGTCAAATGACAGTCAAAAGGGGCAAATCCACCAGCCAGGTGAAAGTAACCAGATAATAGTAAGTTTCAAAATTTTGAACCTATCCACAAGTGCAGAGCAAGCACACAGGCAGGACACACACCAACATGCATGTGGTGTGGTGTCAACCTCACAGCACATCCCCAATCTCACAAAACCACAAGCACAGTCGTGGAGAGGCACTAGTGCATCTCTCCACTGCTTGCACACAAGAACATCCAGCTTAGACAACAGCTTACCAAGCACAACAGCCAAACCAAACCACCAAAAATCAACCAAACATCACCAGGATGGTGACATAAGGAGGGGGAAGGATCAGGTGGACAACAAGGCCAAGTCCAAGAGCTAGGAGGAGCAGGCTAGCTCAAGGTCAAGCACAGAAGCTCAGCAAAACAAGATCATCATCACCACCTTACTCCACAAACATCAGAGTCTGTGGTGAGTTTCATAAAACCTTCACATGATCTAATCATATCATCCAGAGAGAAGCATGTGTTGTTTTATAAAACAAACCCTCAGAAAGCACCCAAGTGGGGTGAATCCATCATAGGGATTTTAAACTCTAAAAGCAAACAGCAAAGTACCAAGATCTAGCCAGATCTCAGAGCAACACTTGCTCTGGTTGTAGAGCTATATATTACAGTTCAAGCATAAATATAGCTACGATCTAATTTCTAGGCACATCCCTAAAGGAAGGATAGCACCTTAGAAACAAATCTTTGAGATCCATAGAATGATCAAGCCTACTATCATTTTTCCCAAGCTTTGATTCAAGAACAATAGCTAGTACCCCTACCAGGACTATCTATATGAATCAATTAGATAAGATCTGAATCCCTAAGCCTCAGACCAACATCATTGGTCTTAGGGAATTCAGAAAAGAACATTTCCATTTATCTTGCAAAGCCAAGTTTGTCTTAAGCATAAACTAACCAAATCAATGGATTAGAACCAAACTTGTGTGCCATACCATGATGGTGTCACAAGAACAATCCTATATGAGACATGATAGACATTTAATCATCACAAATTCAGACAATCAACTTACTAATCATTTTCCTGTTAATACAAGAATCATAACTACGATATCCCTATGTTAAACTTCACTGCAAACCACATGTTAATTCCCAAGCCAACAGCACTAAGACAGTGGTTTCATCCTATCATAATCATGACCATAAATCAAATAACAGTGGAAAGTTATCAAGTCATTGGCTCTACCAAGCATGTTTCCCAAGCAACTATATCATCTGAATCAGATGCAATCCAAGCATAAAATCATCTAATAAGCCACCAGAAACATTATAGATCATCTTAAGCAACAAGCCTCAGGCCAATAACCACTTAGCATGTTTACAATTCATCCAAACATGATCCAATTCATCTAGTATATGATCAAGCACAGGATAGAAACCCTAAATGGATAACTCATCCTAATCAGAATCAGATAGTAATCAGAGAGGTCACTGCCAGCATCTAGAATCGAATCGGCAAGCACAGAGAGCACTAGGGGAGAGAAATCGAACTCACTATAGGTCCTCGCTGAAGACTGGAAGAGGAAGCAGAGGGGCCGACGACCATGGCGGCACGGGGAGCACCCCAGAGGGGACGCTGCAACCCGCACGGCGCCACGGCAGCAACCCTAATCACTCCTGGAGGTGCAGAGCATCACCTCGACACACGACGACCATGGCAGCACCTGGATCTGTGCCAACCCCCAAACCCTAGGGTTCGGGACGGCATCGATCCATCGCAGGAGAGCCCCAGTCCAATTGGATAGAACGAACGGGCGTTGTTGGCAACCCCCTATTGCACCACGGCAGCGACTAGAATGACCTACGGTGGCGGGAATCGCTGGTGGCGACATCGCCGGCCAGAGGGTCGGGGTCAGAGGAGGAGAGGATGAACTCGAGGGAGAGAGAGGCAGTGAGGAGTGGGCCGAGTTGGGCCAACCCCTTTGAGGTGGTTCTTTTGTCCATGACTAATGGGCTACTAGGGCCCACTAAGTATAACTAGCCCAGAAATCTTTTCAGGCCTGTTTTAATAAAAAGGAAAAGACCAAAATACCCCTAGACTTAATAAAATTCCAGAGAATAAAAATAAAATTCCAAAAATTATAAATAAAATATTTTTGGATTCACAAAAATCGAAACTACCCAAATAAATTAAAATATAAAATTTTAGACATTTAATTTTATTAGAAATTTTGTAAATTATATATTCCTTATGGAATTTTACAAAATTATTGAAAGGTGATAAAATTAATTAAAATTCACTTTCAATATGTATTAATATTTTAGTATTTTTGAAAAATACTAAATAAATATTTAATCACAACTTTTAATGTTTAATTAATAATTCCTAAAAGAATTATTAAATCATTAAAAGTCAAATAAAAGGGAAATAAAATAAAATAATTCAATATATGTTATAAATATTAAAAGATAATATTTATAAATCCTTTATTACTAAAAAGGAACTTTTGGGGGTAAATGCATATAAAATTAAATAATGCATTACATTACTTGCATAATCATTTTGCTTCTTTAAATATTGTCCTTACCGGGCAATAATGATGTTTTTGTAGAACTAGAAGCTCAAGGTCTAGTGCAAGCCTCAGACTTCACTACCTTGCCATCACAAGGCAAGTTCATCACTTGCTCATGTCCTTTGAAGAGTCTTTATCAAAATAATTGCAAATTGTGTGTTATCATATATGCTATAAAAGAAAGAAACTATTATTTTCACAAATAAAGAAATTATAGATATCATCCTAAGTGGTGATATAATGGAGCAATAGAACTTAGTGTTCTAATTGCAACAATGATGATCAAGTAGGGACTTAATAACCCCTGACATCAGTGATTCTAGCGCCGTATATTACGCGTTAGCCATGAGATTTGGAATGGGATAGAGAAGTCAGTTGTATCTTCTTCCTCTCGCATGAAGCCGAATGTGCAGGTCATGGATGTTATCCTCGTAGCGTGCATATTAATTGGTAATTCGTAGAGGATATGCAGCATATGGGTGGGAACCCTCATCGTCCAACGATAGTTCTAGCATCTAACGGTTTGTACAAACCATTGTCGTAATCCATTATGTGGGCATGGTGTACACCAAGGAGGCATGCGGGGTCGTGAAGGGGGCAGTGATTGGCTTGGACCAACTACTAGGCCCCACATCATGGAATTGTGGACGGGAAAGTACGCCCGGTTGTGTAGCAAGGAGTTGATCTCTCATGTGTAAAGTAACGCACCTCTACAGAGTGTAAGAACTGTAACTTGTTACTCCCTGTTTCGGGAAGGAGCTACGAACGCGGCAGGAAAGGAACTCCATGAAAGTTGGTCAACCTGTGAAGGCTGATGTAACATCCCAGCATTTAGGAACCTAACGAAGGGTAGATTTAGGATTATGTATTGATGCATGCATCTATTTGTGAAAAAGTGGGTAAAATTTTCGCCAAATAAAATCTTAAGTGATCAATGTTTCTTTTTTACTTTAAGATTAGGTTTAGACTTAAAGGAGGATTGTATAAAAACTTTGATGTGATCTTAAAAGAATTATGTGTGTTTTGAAATGGGTTTGAATTTAAAAAATTAAGTGTTTGAATAATAATTTAAAAGATTTAGATAGAAGATTTGAGTCTTAAATTAATTAAGATATAGGCAGTATAACTTAAATCTCCAAAACAATAGAAATTATGAAAATTATTTTCATATTATAAAGACATAAACAAGTTACAACAGAATAAAGAATAAGAATATTCTTTATTAATAATGATATAATCTTTATTACAATTGAATAAAATAAAGATTACAAGAACTATAAAAGAAAAATTACAAAGGATTAAGAAAATTACATCTACTAACTGAAAGGGCATGTATGCCCCCATGTGTGGTTTTGGTAATTAATGACAATCTCTATGGACTAATGTGTAAATTGAGTTTCACTTGTAGGTTTGTCCATTGGCATCACTTGGGCCATGTGTTGGTCTCAAGGTTGAAAGATGAAGAAATGTCCAAGGGCTTTGTGCCATTGGATTCATGAAGAAAGAAGGAGCTTGAAGGTTGATCAAGACAAGTGCAAAGAGTTGCATCAAGATGGATCAACCTCAAGAAGGGATGAAGAAGGGTAAGCTCAATATACGCCATCTCTAGTAGATATCATGCTTGAAGCTTTCCATCCTCGTGATCATCGAGTGATGAAGACAAGTTCAAGAAGAGGTTTCCCCATGGAGTATGGGGGAGCAATTTGCAAGTCTTCATCAAGCAAGAGCGAGCAAGAGCAAACAAGAAAGGTGTTCCCACTTGAGAAGAACAAGACGGTCTACATCAAGTTTAAGTGGAATGCTCAAGGCAAAGGTATGATCTTGATAGGGCTTCTCTTTTGCCGGTCTCGTGTTGTTAGTTGGGAGACCGGGTTTAGGATAGATAGCCGTTCTATCAAGAGGGGCCCTCAAGCGGGTGTCTCGATCACATCGCTCAGAGAGAGCTCAAACCTTTGCATTCATAGCATCATCTTTCTTGGTTGTTATTTGGTTCTTGTCCATGAGAGGATCTAGAGCTTGTGGTCATCATCATAACAAGCTCTAGTTCATCAAATAAGGATTTCACTTGCATATCTTATTGTGGTTTTTGATCTTGCGAGTTTTCTGGCTCCACACCTTGGGAGATACATCACATATATATACTTGATATTTTCTCCCTTGGTGGTATCCAATATTTCACATTTTGTTGGGTTCTACGTGGTTTTATCTTTCCAACAAAATTGGTTTCATCCCAATCGGAGTTTCCAAGCTCAACTTCTTGTGTTTTGGGTTTTGGAGGTTTTACCGGTTCATCGCTTCTAGAGAGGTCATATCTTTATCAATTTGGTTTTATACTTCCATTCTGGACTATTATGTTTCTTTGCATAATCTTGTAAAACTTTTCGTTCTCTTCAAAACGAGCCCAAGATCATCAAAAACAGAGTCCGGGATCAAAAGTTATTGAAGTTTTCGTGCCATGTTGTCCTGTGTTTTTGCTTGAGCGGAAGTTCCGGCCCAAGTTCCGACCCAAGTTCCGGTCAGGTTCAGTAACTTGTGTTTCTATTTGCCGGAAGTTCCGGTGGGAGGCCGGAAGTTCCGGTGGGGGCGCGAATCTGGCCCAAACGGTCAGTTTTTCCTTGTCCTATTTAAGGGGGGCTTCTTCCCTCAATGGTTTCCTATCTTTTGAGCTCGTTTTTGCCCACCATTGTTGACCTATTTGATCTCTATTACTCCCTCTCCCTCCCATGGTTCTTACATCTTTTTGAGGGAAAAGTGAGAGGAGATCTAGATCTACAATCCCACCAAGTCAAATCCCTTCTTTGTGAAGGAATCATTGGGATCTAGATCTTGGAGAGTTTTGTGTTCTCCTCTTGTGTTCTTCCTCCCTTATTCCCCAATAGCTTTTGTAGCTTTGTTGGAATTTGGGAGAGAAGGACTTGCCCTTGCATTTGGTGCATAGGTTTGAGTTCTCCTCTTGTGCTCTTCCTCCCTTATTCCTCCAATATCTTTTGTAGCTTTGTTGGAATTTGGGAGAGAAGGACTTGCCCTTGCATTTGGTGCATAGGTTTGAGTTCTCCTCGGAGATTCGGCGAGTACAAGCTTGTGGGCTTGTTGGAACCCTAGACGGTTGTGTGGTTGGATTGTTGACCTTTTGTGGTCTTGTAGCCTCTTGTGGCTTTGTTGGCCTTTTGTGGCATTGTAGCCTTTTGTGGCTTTGTTGTTGGGAGCCTCCAATTGAGTTGTGGAGTTAGCCCCAATCTTGTACGGGTTCGGTGACCGCCCTCAAGCGTCCCATAGTGGATCAAGTTCCCGCCTTTTGTGGTGCGCACTTGGGAGAATAGGGTGAGCCTTTTGTGGCGTCGGTGAGTTGTGTGCTTCTGCATCCGGGGTGAGGCCTTGTGTGGCGTTGGGTGAGCATCGAGACACCACACCTCTAGGTGAGCCATTTGTGGCGTTCGGAGAGCATTGCGCCATCACAGCTCTCCAATAGAGACGTAGCTTCTTTGGAAGTGAACTTCGGGAAACAAATCTTCGTCTCCGTGTCCATCGGTTATCTCTCAACCGAGCCCTTTACTTATGCACTTTACATTGTGATAGCCATCGCGCTTGAAGTAATTATTTCTTGCTATCACCTTGTTGCTTTTATTGCTTAGCATAGGTTGTTGGTGCACTTAGGTAAACTTAGTGGCTAGGTTTTGTGCTCAATAAATTAAACGTTAGTTTTATTCCGCATTTACTTGAGCCTAAACCGTAATATTTTTAAAAGCCTATTCACCCCCCTCTAGGCGACTTCCTTTGTACTTTCAATTGGTATCAGAGCGAGGTCTCTCGCTTTTAGGCTTCACCACCTCGAGAGTAAAGATGTCTCCTAGGGGTTTAGTGCACTCTCACACATTTACATTTGATGGCACAAATTATGATGTTTGGCGCATCCGCATGCTTAGTCATTTTTGGGCCATTGACCCAAACATTGAGCGAATTCTAGATATGGGCTTGTCTCCTCCTAAGGATCCCCAAAATCTATCTTTGGAGGAGAAGACAAACTCTTATCTCGAAGCTCAAGCATCTAATGTGCTTGTTAATGTTGTGAGCTTTGTAGTTCTTTCCTCAATCATGCCTTTCCGGAACGCTCATGATATATGGACCAAGCTTCAAGCAAAATATGATATGTCCAAGCTTAATGAGGATGATTGTGTTCCATCCACCTCCGGCCGCGATGAGTTCTCATCTTCTTCCACTACACCAACATGTGAGTTGTCACAAGGTAATGATATGGTGAGTGGTGATAGAACTTGCAATGTAGATAGTGAGATTTCCATTCATGATTCTTTATCTCTATCTCATTGCAATGTTGTATCTTTGGGCATGAACACTTGTAGGACCATATGTGATTTACATCATAGTGTTGATTGCCCTTGCATATCTTGTAGAAATGAATTGAATATATCTCATGATGATATGCTTGCTTTGCCTTGTTGCCATGATAAATGTGCTTCCATTTCCTCTAGTACTTGTATTTCTAACCATGTAGAGGAAATCGAAGATATTGTGGGCCAAGGCAAGGTTGCGATTGGAGCTTCATGTGTTCCCCCATCATCATCTTCTTCCAATGATAACTTGTGCCTATAACATCCCTAAAATCATGATTTCAAAGATTGCATATCATTCATGCATGCATATAATTTTGAGATCATTTTCCAACTATTTTCAAGAAAACAGAAGCACATAGTGCTATCATTTTATGTGAGCAAACTTAAATCAAATGACTATCCTCAATTGAGAGCATAAGTGTTTTAAACCAAGTTTGTTTGCTTCCTTGTTGATTGGATTGAATGTGGAGTTTGGACAAAAATTTACAAAACAAATATGGTTTCAAAACCATTTTCAAAACATTTCCAAATCAAGTGCTATAGCACTGTTTATTCTGTTTATTCAAAAGAACCAAAGCTTGAGCAGAGAGACCACATGTTTCTATGCCCAGAAATATGAATGTTGCACCCTACAAAATCCTGAAAAAGTTTGAATTCAAAAAGCTTTTGAAACCATTTTGAAATTCATTCCAGAAATTCAAAACAGAAATAGAAAAGGAATAAATAAAAGGAAAAAGGCTGGCGCTGCTAATCTAGCCCAACTGAGAAAGCAGCCCACTAAGCCCACCCGGGTTCCCTCTCTCCCTCTCTCACTCGCAGACGCACCCAGCAAGCGACTGACGCCAGGACCCCACCCCCTCTCTGTTTCTCTCACAGACAACTGGGCCCCGTCCACGTCACCGTCGTCTTCCCCAAATCTCGCGAAGAACACGTCGTCGCTGGCCGTTGCTGGCGTTGATTCCGCGGCGTAATTGCCATTGATTCTGCAGGCGTTTCCTGTCGAGCCCCTGCCTACTTAAACCCCTCCCCCTCGCGGTCATTTCCCCCCACACTGCACACTCTTCTCGCCACCAGGCTGCCTCTAATTCGTATTGCACCGCCGCAGTCAGAGCCAACTCCGGCGAGGTATTCCGGTAAGACCCCGTCGCCCCTTGCTGTCTAAGTTTGCCAGAATGATCACGACAACCATGCGCATCTTCTCACCCTATTGTTGCATTCTAGGACCGTCTGGAGACTCGCCAACGACGACGACCGCAAGTGCCTGACGCTTTCTTCTTCTCCGGCGATCAATTGCGGTAAGCACTGAGCGCCCCTTGACCTCTTTCGCATACGACTAGGTTCGCCTTGTCCTTGCGCAGCTACTGATGCCTTTGGTTGGTACTAGGGAGACCCAGAGCATCGGCAACAACTTCGTCTGCAACCACCCGATGCCGTGCACGACTCTGACGAGCTCCAGCAGCCCACTCCGTGCGCCCCTTGCCAAGCCGCCACCAAGTTGAGCTTCTCCTCGTCGGTACGAACCTGGTGAGCATCCTCCCACCTCTCCGGGCGACCTGTAGCGCCGCGCCGCCGTAGGCAGAGCTCGCCGCCGCCAGTAGCCGCCGCTAGCGCCGCTCAGTTTTGGTCGGTTGATTCGTAGCCGTCAGATCTAGATCCAGCGCGTAGGATTAGTTAACTTATCAAACCGTTAAGTTTAGATCTGAGCCGTGTGTGTTAGTTAGATCCAACGGTAGCCGAGCGTGATCCGGTGCGAAGCGGTACGCACCAATCAGAAACAGACGCGTGGCTAGGGTTAGATTTAAAACTGGATTTTGAATCTGATTTATGTTCAAATTTGTTTAGGCTATAACTTTTGATCCCCACGTTAGAATTTGACAAATTTTATACCGTTGGAATCAGGAGAGCAAGCTCTTTCTAAATATGCAATGTGTTTAATGTTTAGCTTCTGTTAAAAAGGTTTTATTTGCAGAAACTTGTGTAGGGATAATTTGAGTATATGAAATGTTTAGAAATTGATTTAGGGTTTAAACAAATGTTGTTTGACAAGTTTTCAACTTGTTTATGATTCAGTACTGTTTACTTGATTTGTGGAGTTTTAAAAATCATCACATATCATCTTGCATGCATGCATATATTTTTGATTGTATATGTTTTGTGTGTAATTTGTTGCTACCATTCTTTGTGTAGATTTTGGTGCTAGTGATTGTGATTGTGAGGAGTGCTACTCTCCCAACTACCAAGGCAAGTGGTACTTCATGAATATTATCATTCCTATGTTTTCTACTAAGCATTAGAAATATTTTGTTAGACTTGCATGCTTTTTTTTTGCTTATATGCCATGTTGGGAAATCCTAGTAGTTGTAGAAATGCTAGGGAATTTCTAAGTTAAGTTACTATCTATGCCATGCTTAGCCTAGCTAGTAGTAACCAAGGGTTGGTGAAATATATACATGCTATGATGAAAATATTCCTAAGTCCTTTGAGACTTGTGTTTTGTCTAATAAAACAACTAAGTTAATGAAACACCTGGGTGGAATGGAAGGAAAGGTTTATGTTGAGTGGTTACACAAGGCCCATTTCTATGGTTTACCTTGTGTATCTCACTTGTGGTAAGCCACCCAGGAACAAAGAGATTTTGGAGGCCAAGTGTTAAGAAGCTTCTAGTGTAGCCACTTGGCAATATGGGCTCTGCCTGGATCACATGAGTTGCTAAAACTTAGCCATTTGGATAGTTGGTGGTAGTGGGATGATAGGTTAGAACGCGTCCATTTGGTCTAAGGGAAGGCTTCTGAAAGGTCCTGTCTTGGTGAAACCAAGTCTGGTGGGGAAAGTGCACAACCTCTGCAGATGGAAAAATCTAAGTACTTAGCCAAGTCCATGGCAATGGACAACTTGAGCATCAAGGCATGGAAGCTATCAAGAATCTCCTCATCCCAATTTCTAAGTAAAAACTTGTGGGTGAACAAGGGTGAAGGACCTCAATGTCTATTGGTGGTTCCTTGGGAAAAGTTTTGACAAAGAAAAACTTAGTGATTTCAACTAATAAGAAAAACCTATTTTGAGCAAAGCAAGCCAAGCTACACTTAGCCAAATTGCATATAGTATCTAGTCCACTTAAAATTTTACTAAGGTATCACTTGCCAATACTATTCCAAAGTATTGACCCACTGTGGCTGTAACTTGTGATGTTGCAGGTTACTCCGATGAGGATTAGGTGTCATGAGTCTACACTCAACATGATTGCCTGTGGCACATGAAGATGAAGACTTTTATTTATTTACTTATTTAAACTCTTGTATTAGGCCTGTGGCCTTGAAGTTGTAAAGACTATGTTTATCTCTGGAATGGCTGTAATAAATGACCTTTGTATCTGTGTACTTCATCTTAAACTGTGGATGCTAGCAATGATCCAGGGACTAGCATTGCAATCACAGGGATCCTTTTCCTTTATAAAGGAGGGATCTTACAGATGGTATCAGAGCACTGTGTTGCCTGTAGGATTATGACCTAGGATTGGAAACCACTAAGGAAAAAATTTCATCAACTTCTACACTTGTCTATTCTTCTCGTAAACTTTTCTAATCTTCTTCCTCATCTCTATTTGTAGATGAACTCCATCAACGAAGCCGTAAGGAAAGGACCACTCATGACAATGACTTTGGAGTGTGAGACAGAATTCCCCAAGGCTCTCAAGGACCTCATGGTTGCATTAGAGATACAAGGTGCAGCTGTGTACAAAGGTTTTCCTGTGATGGATGAAGGAGTGGAATACTGGTGGGTGCAACTTCACTTGTATAAAAACAAGGAAGACAACCACCAGGAAAAAGGATTGCATGTTCACCAATTCAGTGGTGCACACTGCATTCTTTGAATCAGCAAGGGATGCAGCTTGGAAGACCATCAAAGAACTTGGTGATAGAGTCAAGTGCAGAATGCTCAACCTCCAAAATGATCTAAAGAAAGAAAAGGAACATACCCAAGAGTTGGAAGCTACCAACCAAACCTTAAGAGGAGACATTATAGACTTAGTGATGGAGTCATGTGAGCAAGATAGGCTAATTGCTTCTAGAAACATTGTGTTAGCCAACAGATCCAGTGAGATAGGATTGTAAACGTACTTCGTTAGTTGGACCACCACTTATCACCTTATTTTCCAAATGTTGCTTTAAAATAAGATTGAACCTTGGTTGTTGTAATGGTTTCATGTATGCATGACTTGTGTGTTTTGCTTTCCAAGGATATGTATGTGATGTTTTGCCTTATGTTGTAACTTAAATTGTGTTGTTCTAACTTTTCTATCTTATAAATAGATGCCTACTGTTACCATCAGCACTGTTGAGGAGTTCCAGGTTACCCGCTTTGGTCCTCGTATCGTTGAGCTTACTACTTTGCTCAATCTCCCTCTTCCTACCATCATGGTGCTTCCCCTCACCAAGTTTGAGAGGAAGGACCTCTGGGGCTTCAAGGTCAACCAGCCCGGACGCCAGACAGAGCCTACCACGGAGGCCATCGTCTTCAAGCTCATGCATGATGACAAGGAGAGAGGCCTTGAGGTAGTTATGCAGGATCTGATAGGACGTCTGCTAGGGAGACACTCCCGACAGGTTAGAGGTACTCACTTCCACGTCTTTGGTAGACGTGATGAGGATGGAGAGTCCATTGACTTCGAGGATGATTCGAGGGACACAGCAGAGCCGATTCGCCTGTACCTCCAGGACTTAGAGTCTCTCATTAGGCACGTGGACACTGACAGGACCAACGTCATGCTCAACAATGATGAACTCCAGGTGCAGCTTCGCGAGAAGGACAAGCTCTTCGCGGAGCAAGACGAGATAGTCAAGGAAATGGAGGCGAAGTTCGAGAGCCAGGACAGAAAGTTCAAGAGTCAGGAGAAGCGTGTCCAGGATAGGAACAAGAAGATCCGGGACATGACTGAAGAACTGCAGGCCAAGGACTTCGAGCTCGAGCATCAGCAGACAGTGATTGAGAGGCTTCGTTCCCAGAAGAGGGCTCTCAAAGCTAAGATAGAGACCTTGACCACTAGTGTTGAGGAATACAAGACCGCGATGGAGAACGCAGGTCTTACCTTTGTCGAGGAGGAGATTGATGCCGATGAGTAGATTTGACTACTCATTTATCTTTTATTATCATACTTGTTGCTTGAGAACTTGTTATTGACCATCCAACATGTGGATGGCTTGTTATTTGTGTGTGTTTTACTTTGCGAACTTGTTATTTTGTTGTTGAACCTTTATCATTGTGTTGCATGCTTGTGTTTGCTTATGTGATGTAATGTGCATGAAAGCATCTATGGGTATCTCATTCTTATCTCTATTGAACAAACCATAGATGCCTCCCCGTCGTGAAAACCCCAACCCCAACAACAACAACAACAACATCACTCCAGAAATGCAGCAAATGATGACCGCTCAAACTCAGCTGATGCAGATGATGACGACGTTCATCCAGAACCAAAACAACAACAATAACAACAACAACAACAACCCACCGGGTTTTGATATGCTTACCAGGTTCTGTAGATTGAGGCCAGCAAAGTTCTCAGGAATGACTGATCCCATGGTGGACAATGATTGGCTACGTTCTGTGAACAAGGACTTGGTAACCGTGGGCTGTACGGATGCTGAAAAGGTCAGATTTGCAGCACATTTGCTGGAAGGACCAGCCGCCACTTGGTGGGATAACTTCCAGATCACCACTCCCATAGAAGATGTGACATGGGCTATCTTTGAGGATGTCTTTCGCACTGCTCATATCTCATCTGGAGTGATGAGTCTGAAAAAGAAGGAGTTCCATAACCTGAAGCAGCGCCACCGCAGCGTGGCCGAATATATTGAGGAGTTCAACAATCTGGTGCGATATGCACCAGATGAAGTTGACACGGATGCTAAGAGGAAAGAAAAATTCCTCGAAGGGTTGAATGATGAGCTGAACCTGATGTGGCCTATGTTCCCACTTATCAGTCTCTCTGTGACAAGGCTGCTATTTTGGAGAACAAAATGAAGCAAGTCGAAAGCAGGAAGAGAAAGCACTCAGACAAGCACATCTCGGGATCGTCTCACAAACGTTCCCATTATGATGACAGTGGAAGCTCAGGATCCCACAAGCATGGGAAATTCAACAAGCACCACAACCACAACCGTCATGACAACAAGCATCACCGCAGTCATGACAATGACAAGTACAAGAACCACAAGGGTGGATACAAGAGCCACCACAGTGGTAATGGAAGTGGAAGTGGAAGCCAGCCTGTCAAGAAAGACATAAGTCAGGTTGAATGCTTCAAATGCAAGAAGATGGGGCATTATGCAAATGAATGCCCAGAAAAGAAAGTTGAAGGACCCAACAAGCCCAACCCTTTCCAGAAGGGACAGGTGAACCACATCAATGTGGAGGAAATCTATGAGGAGCCTGATGTTGTGGCTGGTAAGTTCAAACTCAATTCTGTTCCAGCATTTGTTCTCTTTGATACTGGTGCATCTCATTCATTCATATCAAGAGCATTTGTTGAAAGAAATGAACTGCCGGTAGAAACTATTGGGTGTCCTATAAAAGTAAGTTCTCCTGGTGGAGAAATGATAGTGAATTCAGGATGTCATGATCTAGTCATAGAATTTGGGAAGTATAAGTTTCCCGTTAACCTGATAATTCTAAACTCCCAAGGATTGGATGTCATTTTGGGAATGGACTGGATGACTAAGCACAAGGGAGTAATAGATTGTGCCAACCATACTGTCTCACTCACAACTCCAGAAAATAAAAGGATCAGATTCAAGACCAACTTTGAAGCAAGAAGGAGTATGCTAAATTCTCTTAAGGGGGTTAGCATGGACAGTGTGCCAATTGTGAGTGAGTATCCGAACGTGTTTGTGAAAGAATTGC
Organism: Avena sativa; assembly: GCA_916181665.1. Taxonomy (NCBI): domain Eukaryota; kingdom Viridiplantae; phylum Streptophyta; class Magnoliopsida; order Poales; family Poaceae; genus Avena; species Avena sativa. Next base: position 424,881,253 of record OV702293.1, read on the forward strand.
CGGGAATGCCACCAGATAGAGATGTGGAGTTTCTGATAGATTTGGTACCAGGATCTCGACCAATAGCAAAGAGACCTTATAAAATGTCAGTTGATGAACTGAAAGAACTCAAGAAACAACTTGGAGAACAGTTGCAGAAAGGATTTATTCAACCAAGTTCTTCATCTTGGGGGGCCCCAGTTTTGTTCGTGGAGAAGAAAGATAGAAGTCAAAGGTTATGCATAGATTACCGATCACTCAACGAGGTGACTATCAAGAACAAATACCCCTTGCCTAGAATCAATGACTTGTTTGATCAGCTAGAGGGAGCATGTGTGTTCTCAAAGATTGATCTCCGGTCAGGCTATTTTCAACTCAAGATAAGAGAACAAGACATACCTAAGACAGCGTTCACTACAAGGTATGGATTGTATGAGTATACCGTAATGCCTTTTGGTTTGACCAATGCTCCAGCATACTTCATGAATATGATGAACAAGGTGTTCATGGAATTCCTTGACAAGTTTGTTGTCGTCTTCATCGATGACATTTTGGTCTACTCCAAGAGCAAAGAAGAGCATGAAGGACATTTGCGTTTGATACTTGAAAAGTTAAGAGAGCATAAACTTTATGCCAAATTCAGCAAGTGTGAATTCTGGTTGAATGAAGTTGGATTTCTTGGACATGTTATGACAAAGGATGGTGTAGCAGTTGATCCTGCAAAGGTTTCAGCTGTAACTGAATGGGAATCTCCCAAGTCCGTGAAAGAAGTTCGTAGTTTCCTTGGCTTAGCAGGTTACTACAGAAGGTTCATTGAAAATTTCTCCAAGGTAGCTAAACCCATGACGGAGTTACTAAAGAAAGACAAGAAGTTTGCTTGGTCTGAAGGTTGTGAACTCAGCTTTCAGGAATTGAAGAAGAGACTTGTGACAGCACCAGTCTTATGTCTGCCGGATTTGGAAAAAGATTTCCAAGTATATTGTGATGCATCTCATCAGGGTTTGGGTGCAGTACTTATGCAAGAAGGAAAAGTTGTGGCGTATGCCTCGAGACAACTCAAAACTCATGAAGTGAACTATCCTACTCATGATTTAGAGTTAGCCTCTGTTGTCCATGCACTCAAAACATCGAGACACTATCTTTTGGGAAAGCGTTGTGAAGTGTTCACAGATCACAAAAGTTTGAAGTATATCTTCACCCAGAAGGAAATTAATATGAGACAAAGAAGATGGCTTGAACTTATCAAGGACTATGACTTAAGTTTGCAATACCACCCCGGTAAAGCAAATGTTGTAGCAGATGCTCTAAGACGTAAGGTCTTTGTGAATGGCCTTACCAAAGGAGAATTGCCAGATGATCTGTGTACCCAATTTAGAAAACTCAGATTGGAGATTGTGCCTGAAGGACATCTCATGACTTTGGTTGTTCAACCCACTTTGTTGGACAAGATCAAAGAAGCCCAGAAGATTGATAAGGAAATTGAAGAGATTAAAGAAAAGATTGGCAAAGGAAAATCCAAAGGGTTCCATGAAGACGAACAGGGTACTTTATGGCATGGGAAACGTATCTGTGTTCCACAAGATCCGGAGCTGCGGAAACTGATTTTGCAAGAAGCACACAACTCTCTGTATTCCATTCATCCGGGTAACACCAAAATGTACATGGACATGAAAGAAAGATTTTGGTGGAATAATCTCAAGAAGGACATCGCCGAACATATTGCTTTGTGTGATGTGTGTAGTAGAGTGAAAGCGGAACATCAGAAACCAGCAGGTTTGCTTCAACCACTACCTATTCCTGATTGGAAGTGGGACAAGATTGGTATGAATTTCATTACCGGATTACCAAGGACCCGGTCAGGATACGATTCTATTTGGGTAGTAGTGGATCCCTAAAATCATGATTTCAAAGATTGCATATCATTCATGCATGCATATAATTTTGAGATCATTTTCCAACTATTTTCAAGAAAACAGAAGCACATAGTGCTATCATTTTATGTGAGCAAACTTAAATCAAATGACTATCCTCAATTGAGAGCATAAGTGTTTTAAACCAAGTTTGTTTGCTTCCTTGTTGATTGGATTGAATGTGGAGTTTGGACAAAAATTTACAAAACAAATATGGTTTCAAAACCATTTTCAAAACATTTCCAAATCAAGTGCTATAGCACTGTTTATTCTGTTTATTCAAAAGAACCAAAGCTTGAACAGAGAGACCACATGTTTCTATGCCCAGAAATATGAATGTTGCACCCTAAAAAATCCTGAAAAAGTTTGAATTCAAAAAGCTTTTGAAACCATTTTGAAATTCATTCCAGAAATTCAAAATAGAAATAGAAAAGGAATAAATAAAAGGAAAAAGGCTAGCGCTGCTAATCTAGCCCAACTGAGAAAGCAGCCCACTAAGCCCACCCGGGTTCCCTCTCTCCCTCTCTCACTCGCAGACGCACCCAGCAAGCGACTGACGCCAGGACCCCACCCCCTCTCCGTTTCTCTCGCAGACAACTGGGCCCCGTCCATGTCACCGTCGTCTTCCCCAAATCTCGCGAAGAACACGTCGCCGCTGGCCGTTGCTGGCGTTGATTCCGCGGTGTAATTGCCATTGATTCTGCAGGCGTTTCCTGTCGAGCCCCTGCCTACTTAAACCCCTCCCCTCGCGGTCATTTCCCCCCACATTGCACACTCTTCTCGCCACCAGGCTGCCTCTAATTCGTATTGCACCGCCGCAGTCAGAGCCAACTCCGGCGAGGTATTCCGGTAAGACCCCGTCGCCCCTTGCTGTCTAAGTTTGCCAGAATGATCACGACAACCATGCGCATCTTCTCACCCTATTTGTGCATGCTAGGACCGTCTGGAGACTCGCCAAAGACGACGACCGCAAGTGCCTGACGCTTTCTTCTTCTCCGGCGATCAATTGCGGTAAGCACTGAGCGCCCCTTGACCTCTCTCGCATACGACTAGGTTCGCCTTGTCCTTGCGCAGCTACTGATGCCTTTGGTTGGTACTAGGGAGACCCAGAGCGTCGGCAACAACTTCGTCTGCAACCACCCGATGCCGTGCACGACTCCGACGATCTCCAGCAGCCCACTCCGTGCGCCCCTTGCCAAGCCGCCGCCAAGTTGAGCTTCTCCTCGTCGCTACGAACCTGGTGAGCATCCTCCCACCTCTCCGGGCGACCTGTAGCGCCGCGCCGCCGTAGGCAGAGCTCGCCGCCGCCAGTAGCCGCCGCTAGCGCCGCTCAGTTTTGGTCGGTTGATTCGTAGCCGTCAGATCTAGATCCAGCGTGTAGGATTAGTTCACTTATCGAACCGTTAAGTTTAGATCTGAGCCGTGTGTGTTAGTTAGATCCAACGGTAGCCGAGCGTGATCCGGTGCGAAGCGGTACGCACCAATCAGAAACAGACGCGTGGCTAGGGTTAGATTTAAAACTGGATTTTGAATCTGATTTATGTTCAAATTTGTTTAGGCTATAACTTTTGATCCCCACGTTAGAATTTGACAAATTTTATACCGTTGGAATCAGGAGAGCAAGCTATTTCTAAATATGCAATGTGTTTAATGTTTAGCTTCTGTTAAAAAGGTTTTATTTGCAGAAACTTGTGTAGGGATAATTTGAGTATATGAAATGTTTAGGAATTGATTTAGGGTTTAAACAAATGTTGTTTGGCAAGTTTTCAACTTGTTTATGATTCAGTACTGTTTACTTGCTTTGTGGAGTTTTAAAAATCATCACATATCATCTTGCATGCATGCATATATTTTTGATTGTATATGTTTTGTGTGTAATTTGTTGCTACCATTCTTTGTGTAGATTTTGGTGCTAGTGATTGTGATTGTGAGGAGTGCTACTCTCCCAACTACCAAGGCAAGTGGTACTTCATGAATATTATCATTCCTATGTTTTCTACTAAGCATTAGAAATATTTTGTTAGACTTGCATGCTTTTTTTTGCTTATATGCCATGTTGGGAAATCCTAGTAGTTGTAGAAATGCTAGGGAATTTCTAAGTTAAGTTACTATCTATGCCATGCTTAGCCTAGCTAGTAGCAACCAAGGGTTGGTGAAATATATACATGCTATGATGAAAATATTCCTAAGTCCTTTGGACTTGTGTTTTGTCTAATAAAACAACTAAGTTAATGAAACACCTGGGTGGAATGGAAGGAAAGGTTTCTGTTGAGTGGTTACACAAGGCCCATTTCTATGGTTTACCTTGTGTATCTCACTTGTGGTAAGCCACCCAGGAACAAAGAGATTTTGGAGGCCAAGTGTTAAGAAGCTTCTAGTGCAGCCACTTGGCAATATGGGCTCTGCCTGGATCACATAAGTTGCTAAAACTTAGCCATTTGGACAGTTGGTGGTAGTGGGATGATAGGTTGGAATGCGTCCATTTGGTCTAAGGGAAGGCTTCTGAAAGGTCCTGTCTTGGTGAAACCAAGTCTGGTGGGGAAAGTGCACAAACTCTGCAGATGGAAAAATCTAAGTACTTAGCCAAGTCCATGGCAATGGACAACTTGAGCATCAAGGCATGGAAGCTATCAAGAATCTCCCCATCCCAATTTCTAAGTAAAAACTTGTGGGTGAACAAGGGTGAAGGACCTCAATGTCTATTGGTGGTTCCTTGGGAAAAGTTTTGACAAAGAAAAACTTAGTGATTTCAACTAATAAGAAAAACCTATTTTGAGCAAAGCAAGCCAAGCTACACTTAGCCAAATTGCATATAGTATCTAGTCCACTTAAAATTTTACTAAGGTATCACTTGCCAATACTATTCCAAAGTATTGACCCACTGTGGCTGTAACTTGTGATGTTGCAGGTTACTCCGATGAGGATTAGGTGTCATGAGTCTACACTCAACATGATTGCATGTGGCACATGAAGATGAAGACTTTTATTTATTTACTTATTTAAACTCTTGTATTAGGCCTGTGGCCTTGGAGTTGTAAAGACTATGTTTATCTCTGGAATGGCTGTAATAAATGACCTTTGTATCTGTGTACTTCATCTTAAACTGTGGATGCTAGCAATGATCCAGGGACTAGAATTGCAATCACAGGGATCCTTTTCCTTTATAAAGGAGGGATCTTACAGTGCCTCGTGGCTAAGGGTTCAAAGGTAACCTCTCCTTTGGACTCCAATATATCTCATGATGATGTGAATGTTGATCATGTAGAAGTAGATGATGATGTAGCTTCTTTAAAAGAGAAGGGGGGCTAGTTCTTCGTGCTCTTCATCCAAATAAAAATGCTTGCTCTACTTTGATTGAAATATTAACCTTTGCTATAGAAAGTAGGCAACTTATTGATGAGCACGAGGATACTATTGAGAAAATGGGTTTTCTTGAGCGTGAGTATGCTAATGACATTGCCAACCTAAATGAAGCTCTTGAAGAGGAACAAACCACTAAGGAATCCCTTGAGGAGACTTTTGCTCTAGAGCTATCTAGAGTGAAGAAATCTCATGATAGAGATCTTGAAGTGGCACGTTCCCTTCAAATTAAAAATTATGAACTTGAAGTTTCTTATGCCAAACTCCTTGAGGATTTTGAGCACCTCAACAATGGCTCTAGGGTCATCAAGGGTGAGCTCATCAAACTCACCGAGTTACATGAGCAACTTAAAGCTTCTTATTCCAAAGAGCTTTCCAAGTTGGCCTCACCTCTTGCTTTAAATGATGATGCTTGTGCTACTAACTCTATTTCTTGTGAAGCATCTATCTTGAAGGAGAATGTTGAGCTAAAGGCTCAACTTGCTTTGCTAACAAGCAACTATGGGAAATTAGAAGAAAGTCATGCCAAGCTTTCAAGCTCGCATGAGGATCTTCTAGTCTCCCATGGTAGGCTAAGGTTAGCTCATGAGGCCATTGTGTCAAAGGTAACATCTAGTGGGCCTCATGTGGACATTAGCACTACATCTACTCCTAATGTTATATTGCCATGTGCTAGTCCTTGTAATTCATCCACTCATAACCATGTTATATCTAGTGATGAATTGCATTCCTTGCCTTGTTGCTCTAACAATGAAGCTTCTACTTCCTCTAGTATTGTTGTTGATACTAACCATGTAGAGGAAGTCAAAGAGCTCAAGGCTCAAGTCACTTCTTTGAAGAATGACTTGAAAAGGTGTCATGAAGGGAAGACCACACTCAATAAGATGTTGAGTGTGCGACGACACCCAAGTGACAAGAGTGGGCTTGGATTCAACTCCAACACCAAGAGAAAGCCCACTAACTCGTTGAAGCACAAGGGCAACAAGAAGAAGGGCCAAGGACAAGTGAAGAATCCGGCCAACATTGTGTGCTTCATGTGCAAGGAAGAAGGGCATCATGTGAGGGATTTCCCATTGAAGAAGAAGCCTCCTAGTGAGAAGCAATGAGGGAAGCGGCCTCAAGCTCCTCCACAAGCTCAAGATGGGCCACTTCCCAAGAAGCCTCAAGCTCTTCTTCATGGCGCAGCTCCTCCCAAGAATAAAGATGGCAAGAGAAGAACTTGCTACATATGCCGTGAAAAGGGGCACCTTTCTTCCTCATGCACCATGGGTATCTCCTCATCTCATCCTATCTTGATTGATGATGCTTATTTTCTTCGTAAGGATGAGATGGGCAATGTGTTTGCCAAATTTGTTGGTTCCCAAAGTGGTGTCAAGAGAAGAACCATTTGGGTGGCCAAACCTATTGTGACTAACTTCTTAGGACCCAACTTGGTTGGGGACTAACAAGCTAAAACTTGATCAATAGGTGATTTTGGAGGGCATTGGTGACTTGGCTACATTATGAAGAATTGAGGGATCTTCATCATTTTCTTGTTATCAAAGTCAAGTCATTGGTTATCATGCGTCTATCCCTTATCCAATGTTCCTCCTTCCGGTAACTTGTGCTAAACTCCTTTACATTATAGTTACTTGCTCCCTTGTGCATATGTTGGTTTTATACCTTGCATATGTGTGTACATGTTGTGCTTCCCACTTACTTATATCGTTCTATGAGTTATATTTGTGTATGTTGGTTGTCACACCATGTATTTGTGTTTCTTGGTTTTAAGCCTTTATTGATTCTAGTTGATATCCTAGTTGGCTCTTATGAGGGATTAATGGACTATTCCATTTTGGGGGAGTGTCATGCTTGGGCATTCCACAATCCTAAAATGTGTGTACATGAGGAAAACCACTTAGTAGTTATATTGTTTGGTTATTAAGTCTCTTTGTGGTATGTCTTTCTCATGATAAAATCTTTTCAATAATGTCCATTAATACTTCTAGATTGATCTTTTTGCCTCTTATTGAGATTTCTTGGTTTATCACATTATGGGGGAGTCATATGATTTGTGCATATTACAAACCTAGAAAATGTGAACATTTGAGGTAGTGCCACTTAGAATTGATATTGAAAATTATCTAGCTCCTATGTGGCACAATGGCTCATACAAGTTCCAATTTGCTTGTATGCTTTTATTTCTCATATTTTGGATCTTGTTTGTGAGAGTTATTCTTGGTATGTGTTTCCTCATATTTGGATCTATATATCCTCATGGGAACCACTTGCTTCTATTTAATCTAATAACTAGTGATTGTGTGACTATTTGAAGCTATCAAGAATCTCTTTCGAAGCATCAAGCCTAATTCTTATATCTTGTTATATGCTTCTTGGTGAATATGATCGTGATATCCTTGCAAACTACCTAGGGAAAATTTCCCTTATATTTATTGTCTTTGGACAATTGGTACTCCATATATGGTAGATTTTATTGATCATATTCACTTTTGCATTTTCTTATTTGCCTTATATTTGGACAAGAAAATGTTTTTCTATTTGCTCCCAACCTTTCCTTGCCTCTTGTGGATCTTCTTATTTTAATTGTATCCCCTTGTGTTTTATTTAGTGTAGGTAGTAGTGATGATCTCTTTTGTGGGCATTTTGCATTCAAAGGCAAAATTATATATAATGCTCTACTTATGGGGGAGCTCTCCTATATTATACAGAACATTGTTTTATGCTTCTTGATTTGATCCATTTTTGCTTGGAAGCTCAATCCTTTTTTTGTGTTGGTACTTTGTGTGCCATCATGAAAAGTGTGAAGAGTTTGTTTTAGTTGTTGCTTCCTTGCTCCCGTTGGGAGTTGGTTTTATCTCATTCCTTTTCACTTGTTTTGTTTTTTAGGATGAGATAAATCCTTGAGCCTTGGTATTTTTCTTATCCTTCTTCTTTGACTCTTTCTAGTTCATTTGTTGAACTTGTGACCTTTCATGTGTTGATTTGGTTCTTTGATACAATTTAGACACTTTTTATTGAGTCACACCTTTGAGTGTGTCTTATTGGTTTACTTGGTGTTTTTGTTCAAATTGTATCTCCTTTTGGTTCTTGAAAGTCTATGCATGCATGCTTACTTCTTGTATATATTATGGCATGCTTGCTTTCTTTGATCCAATATATAAGGGAAACTCCATCAAATCCTAAAGGGCTAAGATGTACATGAAATTCCATTTCATATCAATATGCACATGTTTGTGTGGAGGTTCTCCTATGTATTGTAGTTGCACTAACTACTTTGGACCCAATTTGTTTGGGGACCATAGTGTACTTAATTGTGTTTTAGGTACATTGGAGATATATATTGGGTGCTTGTATCTTGAACAAGGAAGGAGTGGCGTCTACATGTCAATTGGATGCAATCTAGGATGATCAACGAATTCACATCTTTTTCATCCTACGAATTATATCTCGGTAACAAGTATCTCTCTCATGCTACTTATCTTGTTCCCAACCTTTTGTAGGTTTCTTGTTGGCATGAATTTGTGTACTTGCATATGTTGGATTTCTTGCTTTGGTTTTGAAGAAGTTCTCTCTATTGCAAATGTGTGTATGTTGAGATAAGTGCATATATTGGGTACTATACTAAATCATGCTCATGATTCACCTATCCCAAATATGTCAATCTAGCAATTTTGTTGCATATCATTTCCTCAATATCTCTCATGTGCAATAGTGAGTATTTGTTTCCAAAGTTGATTCCTATCTTATGATACTTGTTGCCTTTCTCCATATATTCCGTCTATTCCCTTCTTCCCTTGTGAATAGTTGCATTGTATGGGGTATGTTGGTGTTTGAAGCTCATTGATGTACAATAAGATATATTTAAGCCCTTGGGCATGCTTTCAAGCAAAACATCTTATTGGTATATTCTATGACTTCTTTTTGGTTTTCATGTGCTTTCTTGAGTATATATTTTGTGTGTGCATGTTTCTTTGTGGGCACTTGTCTTTGTGATATTTTCCACCTAGAAATTATACACACAAGAGTAGATCATTCTTTGGTTGCTTTTTGCATTTCATGGAAACCACCTCTTATTTATTTTTGATTCTTCGGTGGCTTCCAATTTTTTGACCTTTGATTGCATTAAATGATTTTGGAGAAGTGAGGAGTCCATGGCCGTGCATGTTGTTTCCAAATACAATTACTATAATTGGTGCACAATCTTTGGGGAGCTTCTCTAATTCATTAAATAGTGCACAATTTCCTTATTTCTCATTTCTTGTGGATTAAGCTTATGGGGGAGCAAGGATTCAATATTTGTGCATATTGTATTCAATACAAATATTCCAAACTTTGCACAAATTTTTGGGGAGCTTCTCTATTCTCATTTAAACACTCTTGGTTGTTGCTTCCATTTGACATCATTTGTTGGTGTTTCAATTGCTTCATTTGGATCTTTTGATTGCTCGCTTCATTTGTTGAAGCTTATTTCTTTTTATTTTCTTTTTGCTTTCTTTGGGTCCTCAATATAGTTTTACTTCCTCCCAAGTTCTCATCATTTGACTTGTGCATATGCACACCTTTGGAGGAATTCTCACTATATTGGCCGTCTAGAACTTTTCACCCATTTTGGCAATCGATGTCAATGGGGGAGAAGTTTAGGAGGGTTTAAGGGAAGTCGGCCTTTGATTTGGGTGTGTTCTTAAGCATTTTCCTCTCATGCTCTTGCATCTTTGTGGTTGCTTTGCATGTTGAATATATAGAGGAAACTCAACCAACGGTAACGGTTGGCCATCTATGCAATGAAATTCAAGTTCATCACACATGCATAGATTGTGGGGGAGTTTGATCTATATATTGTGGTTGTACCAACATCACATACTTATGTAGTATTTGATGTTGGGGTAACCGCTTTGGTATTTAATTGTCATATTTAAACCCTCGCTAAGGGATTGTCATTAATTACCAAAATGGGGGAGATTGAAAGGGCATGTATGCCCCCATGTGTGGTTTTGGTAATTAATGAAAATCTCTATGGACTAATGTGTAAATTGAGTTTCACTTGTAGGTTTGTCCATTGGCATCACTTGGGCCATGTGTTGGTCTCAAGGTTGAAAGATGAAGAAATGTCCAAGGGCTTTGTGCCATTGGATTCATGAAGAAAGAAGGAGCTTGAAGGTTGATCAAGACAAGTGCAAAGAGTTGCATCAAGATGGATCAACCTCAAGAAGGGATGAAGAAGGGCAAGCTCAATATGCTCCATATCTAGTAGATCTCATGCTTGAAGCTTGCCATCCTCGTGATCATCGAGTGATGAAGACAAGTTCAAGAAGAGGTTTCCCCATGGAGTATGGGGGAGCAATTTGCAAGTCTTCATCAAGCAAGAGCGAGCAAGAGCAAACAAGAAAGGTGTTCCCACTTGAGAAGAACAAGACGGTCTACATCAAGTTCAAGTGGAATGCTCAAGGCAAAGGTATGATCTTGATAGGGCTTCTATTTTTCCGGTCTCGTGTTGTTAGTTGGGAGACCGGGTTTAGGATAGATAGCCGTTCTATCAAGAGGGGCTCTCAAGCGGGTGTCTCGATCGCATCGCTCAGAGAGAGCTCAAACCTTTGCATTCATAGCATCATATTTCTTGGTTGTTATTTGGTTCTTGTCCATGAGAGGATCTAGAGCTTGTGGTCATCATCATAACAAGCTCTAGTTCATCAAATAAGGATTTCACTTGCATATCTTATTGCGGTTTTTGATCTTGCGAGTTTTCTGGCTCCACACCTTAGGAGATACATCACATATATATACTTGATATTTTATCCCTTGGTGGTATCCAATATTTCACATTTTTTTGGGTTCTACGTGGTTTTATCTTTCCAACAAAATTGGTTTCATCCCAATCGGAGTTTCCAAGCTCAACTTCTTGTGTTTTGGGTTTTGGAGGTTTTACCGGTCATCGCTTCTAGAGAGGTCATATCTTTATCAATTTGGTTTTATACTTCCATGCTGGACTATTATGTTTCTTTGCATAATCTTGTAAAACTTTTCGTTCTCTTCAAAACGAGCCCAAGATCATCAAAAACGGAGTCCAGGATCAAAAGTTATTGAAGTTTTCGTGCAATGTTGTCCTGTGTTTTTGCTTGAGCGGAAGTTCCGGCCCAAGTTCCGACCCAAGTTCCGGTCAGGTTCAGTAACTTGTGTTTCTATTTGCCGGAAGTTCCGGTGGGAGGCCGAAAGTTCCGGTGGGGGCGCGAATCTGGCCCAAACGTTCAGTTTTTCTTGTCCTATTTAAGGGGGGCTTCTTCCCCAATGGTTCCCTATCTTTTGAGCTCGTTTTTGCCCACCATTGTTGACCTATTTGAGCTCTCTTACTCCCTCCCCCTCCCATAATTCTTACATCTTTTTGAGGGAAAAGTGAGAGGAGATCTAGATCTACAATCCCACCAAGTCAAATCCCTTCTTTGTGAAGGAATCATTGGGATCTAGATCTTGGAGAGTTTTGTGTTCTCCTCTTGTGTTCTTCCTCCCTTATTCCCCCAATAGCTTTTGTAGCTTTGTTGGAATTTGGGAGAGAAGGACTTTCCCTTGTATTTGGTGCATAGGTTTGAGTTCTCCTCTTGTGCTCTTCCTCCCTTATTTCTCCAATAGCTTTTGTAGCTTTGTTGGAATTTGGGAGAGAAGGACTTGCCCTTGCATTTGGTGCATAGGTTTGAGTTCTCCTCGGAGATTCAGCGAGTACAAGCTTGTGGGCTTGTTACTCTTGGGTTCTTGGAACCCTAGACGGTTGTGTGGTTGGATTGTTGACCTTTTGTGGTCTTGTTGACCTTTTGTGGTCTTGTAGCCTCTTGTGGCTTTGTTGGCCTTTTGTGGCATTGTAGCCTTTTGTGGCTTTGTTGCTGGGAGCCTCCAATTGAGTTGTGGAGTTAGCCCCAATCTTGTACGGGTTCGGTGACCGCCCTCAAGCGTCCCATAGTGGAGCAAGTGCCCGCCTTTTGTGGTGCGCACTTGGGAGAATAGGGTGAGCCTTTTGTGGCGTCGGTGAGTTGCGTGCTTCTGCATCCGGGGTAAGGCCTTGTGTGGCGTTGGGTGAGCATCGAGCCACCACACCTCTAGGTGAGCCATTTGTGGCGTTCGGAGAGCATTGCGCCATCACACCTCTCCAACGGAGACGTAGCTTCTTTGGAAGTGAACTTTGGGAAACAAATCTTCGTCTCCGCGTCCATCTGTTATCTCTCAACCGAGCCCTTTACTTATGCACTTTACATTGTGATAGCCATCGTGCTTGAAGTATTTATTTCTTGCTATCACCTTGTTGCTTGTATTGCTTAGCATAGGTTGTTGGTGCACTTAGGTAAACTTAGTGGCTAGGTTTTGTGCTTAATAAATTAAACGTTAGTTTTATTCCGCATTTACTTGAGCCTAAACCGTAATATTTTTAAAAGCCTATTCAACCCCCTCTAGGCGACTTCCTTTGTACTTTCACTAACTATCCTATATCTAAAACCTAAACTAAGCTTCATCTTTATCTTTGAACCTGCAAAACAAAGATTAAACAGAAATAAAACAAGATTAGTGTTAGTATATATTTCTCTCAGATATGTCAGTGAGGTGCACTTGACAATCTCATCATTGAGAAATGTTAAAGAGGGGCAAGTTTCACCAATATGAAAGATTTCATCTTTCATAAATTCAGAGCCAGAATGCAAATGACAGCCAAAAGGGATCAGTTCACCAGCCAAGGTAAAAGTAGATTGGTAACAGTAAGATCAAATTTTCTGAACCTATCCATATGTGCATAGCAGGCACACAGGCTGCACACACACAAGCATGCAAGGGTGTGCTGTCGACTGCACAAGCACATCCAGATCAAACAAAACCAGAGCACAGCCGTGGGGAAGCACCTCAATGCATCACTACACCACACCACAGCATAACCATGGTGAATAGCAAGTAAACCAAGAACATCAGCCAAACCAAACCACCCAGATTAACCCAAACATCACCAAAATGGTGACATAAGGAGGGGGATGAATCAGGTGGACAGCAAGGCCAAGCCCAGGAGCTAGGAGGACCAGGCTAGCTCCAAATCAAGCACAGGAGTCCAGCAAAAACCAGATTAAGATCATCACCAACTTACTCCACAAATATCAGCTTTTGTGGTGAGTTTCATAAAACCTTCACATGATCTAATCATATTATTTAGATAAAGGCATGTGTTGTTTTATAAAAAAAAAACCTCAGAAAACACCCAAGTGGGGTGAATCCATCATAGGGATTTCTTTTAAGCTCTAAAGGCAAATCACAACATACCAAGATTCAACCAGAGCTCAGAGCAACATCCTTGCTCTGGTTGTCAAACCATATTCTACAATTCAATCATACATATACCTATGATCTATTTCTAGACACATCCCTAAAGGAAGGGTAGCACCTTAGAAACAAATCTTTGGGATCCATAGATTGATCAAGCTCATTACCAAAAAATTTCCAAGCTTTGATTCAATAAAGAATAGCCGGTACCACTACCAAGACTATCTAGATGAACCAACTAGATAAGATTTGAATCCCTAAGCCTCAGACCAACATCATTGGTCATTGGGAATTCAGATATGAGCATCTCTATTTTTCAAAGCCAAGATTGTCTCAAACATAAACTAACCAAATCCATGGTTTAGAATTAAACTTGTGTGCCATACATGATGGTGTCACAAGAACAATTCAATATGAATCAGGAAAAGCAGTAAATCATCCTAGATTCAGAAAATCAACCAAATAATCATTTTCCTATTAAAAACAGGAACCATAACTAGAATATTCCTATTATACACTTCACTGTTTGAGATCATGATGATCTCAACCCACATATTAATTTCCAAGCTAACAGCACTAGGACAGTAGCTGTATCTTATCATAATCATGACCATGAATCAAATAAACAGTGGAAAGCTATCAGATCATTAGCTTTACCAAGCATGTATCCCATACAACCACATCATCTGAATCAGATGCAATCCAAGCATCAAATCATCTAGTAAGCCACCAGAAACATCATACATCAGTTCAACCAACAAGCCTCAGGCCAATAAGCATTCAGTATGTGTACAGACCATCTAAACATGAATCAATTCCTCCAGTACATGAACAAGCACATCACAGGAACCCTAAAGGGATAATCATCCTAATCGGAATCAGACAGTAGCCAAAGAGGACACTGCTAACATCTAGCATCGAATCAACAAGCACAGAGAGCACCAGGAGAGGGGAATCAAACTCAACATAGGTCCTCGCTGAAGGATAGAAGATGAAGCAGAGGGGCCGACGGCCATGGCGGCACGGGGAGCACCCCAGAGGGGGCGCTGCAACTCGCACGATGCCACGACAACGACCCTGATCACGCCTGGAGGTGCAGAGCATCACCTCAACGCACGACGACCACGACCGCACTTGAATCCATGCCAATCCCCAAACCCTAGGGTTCGGGACGACATCGATCCATCGTAGGAGAGACCTAGGCTTGAATCCAATTGGATAGAACGAACGGGTGTCATCGACAACCCCCTAATGCACCACGACGGCGACCAGAACGGCCGTCAGCGGCGGGAATCGCCGGCCATAGGGTCGGGGTCAGAGGAGGAGGAGATGAACTCGCGAGAGAGAGAGGCAGTGAGGAATGGGCTGAGCTGGGCCAGACCCTTCGGGGAGGCTCTTTTGTTTAGTACTAGTGGGCCAACAGGCCTAATAAAAATAACCACCCCAGAAACAATTCCAGGACTGTTTTAATAAAAAGAAAAATACCAAAATACCCCTGGACTTAATAAAATTCTAGAAAATAAAATAATAGTCGAAAAATTATAAATAAAATATTTTTGGATTCACAATAATCCATTCTGTCCAAATAAAATAACATATCAAATTTTGAACATTCAAATTTTTATAAGAATTTTATAATTTAAATATCCCTTATGGAATTTTACAAAATTATTGAAAGGTGATAAAAATAAAAAAAATCACTTTCATTATTTATTAATAGTATAGTATTTTTGAAAAATACTAAATAAATATTTAGTAATAAAACCAGAGCACAGCCGTGGGGAAGCACCTCAATGCATCACTACACCACACCACAGCACAGCCAGGGTGAACAGCAAGTAAACCAAGAACAACAGCCAAACCAAACCACCCAGATTAACCCAAACATCACCAAAATGGTGACATAAGGAGGGGGATGAATCAGGTGGACAGCAAGGCCAAGCCCAGGAGCTAGGAGGAGCAGACTAGCTCCAAATCAAGCACAAGAG
Organism: Avena sativa; assembly: GCA_916181665.1. Lineage (NCBI taxonomy): Eukaryota > Viridiplantae > Streptophyta > Magnoliopsida > Poales > Poaceae > Avena > Avena sativa. The sequence goes on from OV702293.1 coordinate 424,896,773, forward strand.
TCCAGCAAAACCAGATCAAGATCATCACCAACTTACTCCACAAATATCATCTTTTGTGGTGAGTTTCATAAAACCTTCACATGATCTAATCATCTTATTTAGAGAAAGGCATGTGTTGTTTTATAAAACAAACCCTCAGAAAACACCCAAGTGGGGTGTATCCATCATAGGGATTTCTTTTAAGCTCTAAAGGCAAATCACAACATACCAAGATTCAACCAGAGCTCAGAGCAACATCCTTGCTCTGGTTGTCAAACCATATTCTACAATTCAATCATACATATACCTATGATCTATTTCTAGACACATCCCTAAAGTAAGGGTAGCACCTTAGAAACAAATCTTTGGGATCCATAGATTGATCAAGCTCACTACCAATTGTTTACCAAGCTTTGATTCAATAAAGAATAGCTGGTACCACTACCAAGACTATCTAGATGAACTAACTAGATAAGATTTGAATCCCTAAGCCTCAGACCAACATCATTGGTCATAGGGAATTCAGATATGAGCATCTCTATTTTTCAAAGCCAAGATTGTCTCAAACATAAACTAACCAAATCCATGGTTTAGAATTAAACTTGTGTGCCATACATGATGGTGTCACAAGAACAATTCAATATGAATCAGGAAAAGCAGTAAATCATCCTAGATTCAGAAAATCAACCAAATAATCATTTTCCTATTAAAAACAGGAATCATAACTAGAATATTCCTATAATACACTTCACTGTTTGAGATCATGATGATCTCAACCCACATATTAATTTCCAAGCTAACAGGACTAGGACAGTAGCTGTATCTTATCATAATCATGACCATGAATCAAATAAACAGTGGAAAGCTATCAGATCATTAGCTTTACCAAGCATGTTTCCCATACAACCACATCATCTGAATCAGATGCAATCCAAGCATCAAATCATCTAGTAAGCCACCAGAAACATCATACATCAGTTCAACCAACAAGCCTCAGGACAATAAGCATTCAGTATGTGTACAGACGATCTAAACATGAATCAATTCCTCCAGTACATGAACAAGCACATCACAGGAACCCTAAAGGGATAATCATCCTAATCTGAATCAGACATTAGCCAGAGAGGACACTGCTAACATCTAGCATCGAATCAACAAGCACAGAGAGCACCAGGAGAGGGGAATCAAACTCACCATAGGTCCTCGCTGAAGGATAGAAGAGGAAGCAGAGGGGCCGACGACCATGGAGGCACGGGGAGCACCCCAGAGGGGGCGCTGCAACCCGCACGATGCCACAACAATGACCCTGATCACACCTGGAGGTGCAGAGAATCACCTCAATGCACGACGACCACGACCGCACTTGAATCCATGCCAATCCCCAAACCTAGGGTTCGGGACGCCATCGATCCATCGCAGGAGAGCCCTAGGCTCGAATCCAATTGGATAAAACGAACGGGCATTGTCGATAACCCCCTAATGCACCACGGCGGCAACCAGAATGACCGACGACGGCGGGAATCGACGGTGGCGGCATCGCCGGCCAAAGGGTCGGGGTCAGAGGAGGAGAAGATGAACTCGCGAGAGAGAGAGGTAGTGAGGAATGGGACGAGCTGGGCCAGACCCTTCGGGGTGGCTCTTTTGTCTAGTACTAGTGGGCCAACAGGGCCCAATAAAAATAACTAGCCCAGAAACAATTTCAGGACTGTTTTAATAAAAAGAAAAAGACCAAAATACCCCTGGACTTAATAAAATTCTAGAAAATAAAATAATAGTCCAAAAATTATAAATAAAATATTTTTGGATTCACAATAATCCATTCTGTCCAAATAAAATGACATATCAAATTTTGAACATTCAAATTTTTATAAGAATTTTGTAATTTAAATATAGCTTATGGAATTTTACAAAATTATTGAAAGGTGATAAAAATAAATAAAAATCACTTTCATTATTTATTAATAGTATAGTATTTTTGAAAAATACTAAATAAATATTTAGGAATAAAATAAAGGTATAATTAATAATTCCTAAAGGAACTATTAAATCAATAAAAGTCAAATAAAAGGGAAATAAAATAAAATAATTCAATATAGGTTATAAAATATTAAAAAGTAATATTGATAAATCTTTTATTACTAAAATGGAACCTTTTGGGGTAAAAGCATATAAGTTTAAATAATGCATTACATTACTTGCATAAACATTTTGCTTCTTTAAATATTGTCCTTACCGGGCAATAATTATGTTTTTGTAGAACTAGAAGCTCAAGGTCCAGTGCAAGCATCAGGCTTCACTACCTTGCCATCACAAGGCAATTTCATCACTTGCTCATGTCCTTTGAAGAGTCTTTATCAAAGTATTTGCAAATTGTGTGTTATCATATATGCTATAAAAGAAAGAAAATAATATTTTCATAAATAAAGAAATCATAGATATCATCCTAAGTGGTGATATAATGGGGCAATAGAACTTAGGGTTCTATTTGCAACAATGATGATCAAGTAGGGACTTAATAACCCCTGACATCAATGATTCTAGCGCCGTATATTACGCGTTAGCCATGAGATTTGGAATGGGACAGAGAAGCCAACTGTATCTTCTTCCTCTCGCATGACGCCGGATGTGCAGGTCGTGGCTGTTATCCTCGTAGCGTGCATATTAATTGGTAATTCGTAGAGGATATGCAGCATATGGGTGGGAACCCTCAACGTCCCACGATAGTTCTGGCATCTAACGGTTTGTACAAACCATTGCCGTAATTCATTATGTGGGCATGGTGTACACCAAGGAGGCATGCGGGGTCGCGAATGGGGTAGTGATTGGCGTGGACCAACTACTAGGCCTCACATCATGGAATTGTGGACGGCAAAGTACGACCGGTTGTGCAACAAGGAGTTGATCTCTCATGGGTAAAGTAACGCACCTCTAAAGAGTGTAAGAACTGTAACTTGTTACTCCCTGTTCCGGGAAGGAGCTACGAACGTGGCAGGAAAGGAACTCCATGAAAGTTCTAGTCAACCTGTGAAGGCTGATTGTCATAGTTTTTCAGACTAAAATCAATCTTTGAAGAAAGATTTACAAAAACTGCATAGTGCCAAGGATTTATAATCCGAGATGGTAGTTAGAGCATCAAACTTCCCACCTTGCATATAGTGAACTTGTTGGGTAACACTGTTACTCATTCTTTCCTTTGATCCCTTGCTTAGACTCTAAGGATCCCGAAGACGTGCCAATGTATTCAGCTGAATGCCAAGAAGATGTGTTCTACGAGGAACCTGATCTATCCGGAGGAGTTGAAGGCGTGGATTATGAGATCTACTACGGCGTCGATGAGAACGAGACCAACTAAGTACCTAGTTAGTAGTAACCATCGGAGCCGAGCATCATGAACTCTATAGAATAAGCTGTTGAGCCCCACTCCTAGTCAGAGTTGTTACTTTTAAATTTCCGCTGAACATCTTATATTTTGGTTTGTAAGTTGGATCTTTTGGAAGTCTTGAACTTCCGGTATTGTAATAATAATAATGTGTGTACCTTTTTAATATGGACCGCAATGTTTCTGTTGTACCACTCTGAGGGATGTGATATTTACGGAACGGTGTTCTATGGATGTCATGTCAATGGCTATAGTGTACTACACATGCAGTGGTATGCTGGGTCACTGCAGTTGGTATCAGAGCAATTGCTTTGACCTTAGGTTGGAAACCTAGTAAAGGGTATTACCTGTAGGAAAATTTTAGCAACGATAAAGAATTCTCTAAAAGTGATATAATGGGTATTCAAATGAGAATATTCCATTATATGTTTTAGTGCGATAATTATTTGTTATGATGCAATATATTATTGGATACTAATCAAAACTATTTTTCTGATATACAGAGGTATGGCACCAAAGTTTCCAAAACAGACCTTGGTAAGGAAAGAGGAGACTCTTGATGATTATCAAGGATCATTTACAGACCAACTTCGTCAACTTTTAAAGCTCTTTAATTGTCCAACTAGAATCCCAGTGAACACTATCACTTATCTTGATGGCCGGATGTTATCCAAGTATCGTGTGAGTATCCAACTTCCAGAGAAGCTTGGATTGTACCACGATCTACCCATAGGAGAAGGTAGGAGTCATTTAGCAGCCTATCATGTTGCTGTTGTGGAGGCAATAGCTAATATCCGGGAGCAGAAAACCAAGGAGCTAGAAGGTAGCACATTTTCTGTGATACCTCATGATTCTATAGACTCGGAGCCTATACCGGATCATCTTAATTTGGTTAAGAAGCATCCTAAGTTAGCTTCCAAGTTTATGGATAGATACCGGACACTCGTTACGTCTTTTTATAAGACTCGTCAAGTGATTGTTGAAGACAAAAATGACATGTTAGAGGATCTAACTGATCCGGAAAGGAGGAAGCAGTTAGCGTCCCAGTTAGAGAAAGAAGCAAGTAGTAGTGCAACACCTATCTTTAAGGATATACCTATAGATCCAGAATCTTTTATACCATATCCTTATTCACCAAGACCTGAACCTACACATGATCCTACTGTAGATATGCGGTATGTAGTACCACAGGGCTCAGAGGATGGTTCTGACTCAGAACTTCCTATTGAGAACTCGTATGGATGGAGAATGGGATCATATAATGGATCTCATGAACACCAGATGTCCACAGATGGTTCTGACAGAAATGTTGGACAATCTAGTTGGATGTGTGCAAGGATGAATCCTAATAACATAAGTAGAAATACCATGTCAATAGATGATCTGGATGAAGAAGAAGATCCTGAGGAAATAGTGTTTGAATCATCAACGTCTTCTCAAAGCCCAGGGAATATACATTATCCAGTATTCAATTATCTTGTCCACGAGAGCACCTGGGGAGCAGCAGGATCTGTGTATCCTGGTGACAACTCTAGAGATGAAGCTCAGGAGATGCAGGCTGGAGATAATGTTGAATATGTTTCTGAAGACTTTTCAGCTAAGCTGGAGGGAGTCAATGCGCTCAGGTTGAGTAATGACTCAAGTCCTGACACTTCAGATAGAGAGTATGTTCATTCTGGAAGGCCATTTGTTTCACAAACTATGCGATGAACAACACGTCATCACGGTTGGACATCAGGCATGTACGATGAGCGTAGTTACTATTAGAAAGATACGACTAGACGATAGTAACAAGTATGGTATATTGTACTCTAGAAATAAGGTAGTTTTGTAAAATACTAATATGGTATATGTTGTAATGACTTGGTATCATTATGATATTATGTAAATATGTAAAATACATATTTGGATTTTCTTTGGACCTTCATTGTGTGACTAGTTCTGTGCGTAAATTCGAGCATAGAACACATCTGCATGATGTAATTATGAGTATTCGCTTTATGTTGCAAGACTAGAGGGTCATGGATACGGGTGTAGAAATGGAAACTGAGCAGCAGAGGATGGAGCGTGAGGCCAAGGAAAAGGCCGATGCCTATGCAGCAAATCAAGGAGCATTACCACCACCACCAATGAGGCCGTTAATGGAGCAGAACTTTATGCAATGTATGCAAATGATGCAAGAGACCCAGAATAAGTTCATGGAAGAATTGCTGGGTAGAGCAAATCAGAGGGCACCTGAAGGTGGAGGAGTGAGTTTATCTGATTTCCAGAATGCAAGACCGTTGCCTTTTGCATCAGCTCTTGAACCGATGGATGTAGAAGATTGGCTAGCACATACATAGAGGAAGCTGAAAACTGTAGGTTGCAATGATGAGCAAAAATTGAGGTATGCAACTCATCTGCTGATCGGACCTTCAACATCATGGTGGGAAAATCAATTAGCCATGCAACAACCAGGAAGGGAGTTTACCTGGGAGGAGTTTAAGCAGAGATTCCGCGGATATCATGTTCCGGAAAGCGTCATGGAGTTGAAGCGGAGAGAATTTGAGGAGCTTCAGCAAGGATATACTAGTGTCATGAAGTACATCCGGGAGTTTAGTCAACTGTCTCATTATGCTGAGGAGGATGTTAACACTGAGAGGAAGAAACGTTTCTTGCGTGGATTAAATCCATTTGTGAAGATACAGCTAAGGTTAGCCAATAAGCAAACTTATCAATAGTTGTTGGATGCAGCCATTACTTTTGAAGATGATTACAAGAATGTCCAAGAGGACTAGAGGAAGAGAGCCAAGAAGGAAACCAAGAGAATTCAGGCAAGCAAACCTAAACCTAACCTGGAGTTCAAACCCCGGAATAGGAATTATGGCAACAACAAAAATAACAATAACAAGTGCAGTGGTGGAAATCAATCTAATCCGAGAAGGAATGTTATCTGTAACAATTGTGGAATTCCAGGGCATTTCCAGAGGGAGTGCAAAAAGCCTGTAGTGATCTGTTACGGTTGTGGTCAGAAAGGGCATATCAAACCGGATTGTCTAAGCAAACCACCGGGAGGATGGCCTACCAAGGGAGGAGGACAAGCCAGTGGAGGAAATGGACAGCCCAATAAAGGAGGAAACAATGGCAAGAACAATAATGGCAAGAGAAACCGACCTACCGGAAAACTGAACTGTGCAACCCTCGAGGAGGTGGATAATTTGGAGCATGCAGTAATAGGTACGCTCAATATCCTTACCAATCCTGGCAAAGTTCTATTTGATACTGGTGCAACTACTTCATTCATTTCTGAAGAATTCTGTGATAAGTTCAGGATTAGAAGGGCAACGTTAGAACGTCCTATGACCGTAGTTACGGCAGGAGGGAATGTGATTGTACGCCACATAAAACAAGATCAGGTTATCTTGATCTGTGGTTGTACATATTTCGCAGACCTTTATGTGATTCCTTTGAAGGGAATTGCAGTAGTGCTGGGGATGGATTGGATGATGGAACACGGAGCTCGGATTAATTGTGAGGAGAAAACTGTCTCAATCAAAACTTCAACTGGAGCAAGGATAGTTTACCAGGCAGATAAACACAGTGATATCATGGTGGATCTGTAGTTGAATTCAATGAAGGAAGTTAAATTAGAAGAAATTCATGTAGTTAATGAATTCCAAGATGTTTTCCTAATGGAATTACGAGGAATGCCACCAGACTGGGAGATAGAGTTCACCATTGACCTAATACCTGGTACAGCACCAATAGCTCAGGAACCATATAAAATGGGACCCAAGGATTTGAAAGAACTCAAGGAGCAAATTTATGAGTTAGAAAGAAAAGGATTTATTCAGGAAAGTGTATCTCCATGGGGAACACCAGTAATTTTTGTGGATAAGAGAGATGGTGGAAGACGGATGTGTGGTGATTATAGAAATCTGAACAACATGACGATCAAAAACAAGTATCCTTTACCAAGAATTCAAGATTTGTTTGATCAAGTGAAAGGAGCTGGAGTATTTTCAAAGATCGATTTAAGATCTGGATACCATCAAATAAAAATCAAGCCGGAAGATGTTCCAAAAACAGCATTTGTCTCAAGATATGGACACCATGAATATCTGGTGGTACCATTTGGTTTGACCAATGCACCGGCAATATTTATGAATATTATGAACAAGATCTTCATGCCATACTTGGATAAGTTTGTCATCGTCTTTATTGATGATATTCTGATATATTCCAAGGATAAGGAAGAGCATGCTGACCATTTGAGAATAGCATTGCGGACTTTAAGAGAACATAAGCTTTATGCTAAGTTCAGTAAGTGTGAGTTCTGGTTAGATGAGGTAGAATTCCTTGGTCATGTGATCAGTAAAGATGGGATTGCTGTGAATCCATCTAAAGTTCAGTCAGTACTAGAGTGGATTGCACCAACCAATGTGAAACAAATTCGAGATTTCCTAGGAATGGCTGGTTATTATCGGAGATTCATTGAAGGTTTCTCCAAAATAGCCGGACCAATGACCAAATTATTAAGGAAGAATACACCATTTAAGTGGGATGAGAAGTGTGAAGCAAGTTTTGAAGAGTTGAAAACGAGATTAACCACAGCTCCAATCTTAGCAGTTCCTCAAACAGGGAAAGATTTCACCATATACTGTGATGCATCTAAATAAGGTTTGGGGTGTGTATTAATACAAGATCGGAAAGTAATTGCTTATGGTTCAAGACATTTGAAACCACATGAAGTCAACTATCCAACTCATGATTTAGAGTTAGCAGCAGTAGTTTTTGCACTGAAAGGATGGAGACATTTTCTTTATGGAGCCAGATGTGAGTTATACACTGACCATAAAAGTCTCAAATATTTCTTCACTCAAAAGGAATTGAACATGAGACATAAGCGTTGGTTGGAATTAATCAAGGATTATGATCTAACAATCAATTACACCCCAGGAAAAGCAACTGTTGTAGCAGATGCTTTAAACAGAAAGAGTGCAGATATTCAGCCTAGCAACAAAGAGTTACCAAAAGAGTTACAAATGGACTTGGAAAGATTGGAACTCCAATTCATTAGGACAGAGGTTCTTGGAGGATTAGCGACTATGCAGGTAGTGGCAGAACATGGCAGTGATCTTAAGCAAGAAATTTTTAGACGTCAAGAAGAAGACCATTTTATTGCTGAGGAAATTCGAAGGATATCTCAAGGGCAAAAATCAGTTTTTTGCCTTGGAGATTATGGATCTTTATGGTTCCAAGATCGTTTATGTGTTCCAGATGTGACTGAGATTAGAAATGTCATACTCAAAGAAGCACATACTACCCCATATTCTATACATCCAGGGAGTACTAAGATGTATATGGATTTGAAGGAACTATTCTGGTGGAATAACATGAAAAGAGATATTGCTAAATATGTATCTGAATGCCATACTTGCCAAAGGGTGAAAGCTGAATATCAAAATCCAGCAGGACCATTACAACCCTTAGAAATTCCTGAATGGAAATGGGAGGAAATAGGCATGGATTTCATCACAGGATTACCTATGACACCAAAAAAGAAGGACATGATATGGGTAATAGTGGACAGACTCACTAAGAGTGCACATTTTATTCCAGTGAATCAAAAAGATAATGCCGAGAAGTTAGTTGAAGTATATGTCAAAGAGATAGTAAGTAAGCATGGAGTACCCAAGAAGATCGTAACTGATAGGGGATTGGTGTTTACTTCAGCATTTTGGAAGCAATTGCATGAGGCACTTGGTTCAAAGTTAGATTTCACCACGACATATCATCCTGAGATAGGAGGTCAAACTGAAAGAAAAAATCAAATACTAGAAGACATGTTGAGAGCTTATGCACTAGATTTTGGAGGAACATGGGAGGATCACCTACCATTGGCATAATTTTCTTATAACAATAGCTATCAGAGTAGTCTGAAGGTAGCTCCATATGAGGTTCTGTATGGAAGGAAGTGTAGATCACCAATATGTTGGTACGAACCTGGAAGCAGCAAAGAACTTGCGCCAGATTATATCAAGGAGAGACAAGACATCATTGATAAGATCAGGAATAGACTGAATATAGCCCAGAGCAGGCAGAAAAGTTATGCGGATCAAAGCCGAAGACCATGGCATCCATAAGTAGGAGATATGGTCTATTTTAAAGTAAGTCCAATGAAAGGAGTAAAAAGGTTCGGAGTTAAAGGGAAATTAAGTCCAAGATATATCAGACCATTCAAGACACTGAGCCAAAACAGAACTATAGCTGATGATTTAGAGTTACCATCAAGACTGGCTCAAGTGCATAATGTTTTTCATGTGTCACAACTTCGTAAATGTTTGAAAGTTCTAGAGGATGCAATAACACATCAAGAGATAAAACTACAAACATACCTGACTTATATTGAAAAGCCCTGTAAGATTCTGGAATAAAATTGGAAAAGATTGAGGAATAGGGCAATCAAATATTGCAAGATACAATGGGAGCATCACCCTGAAAGGGAAGCCATATGGGAGAAGGAAGAGGATTTAATAAAAACTTATCCAGAACTATTCAGGTACATCTCCAACAAACTTCGGGATGAAGTTTAATTTAAGGGGGGAAGTCTGTAACATCCCAGCATTTAGGAACCTAATGAAGGGTAGATTTAGGATTATGTATTGTTGCATGCATCTATTTGTGAAAAAGTGGGTAAAATTTTTGCCAAATAAAATCTTAAGTGATCAATGTTTCTTTCTTACTTTAAGATTAGGTTTATACTTAAAGGAGGATTGTATAAAAACTTTGATGTGATCTTAAAAGAATTATGTGTGTTTTGAAATGGGTTTGAATTTAAAAACTTAAGCGTTTGAATAATAATTTAAAAGATTTAGATAGAAGATTTGAGTCTTAAATTATTTAAGATATAGGTAGTATAACTTAAATCTCCAAAACAATAGAAATTATGAAAATTATTTTCATATTATAAAGACATAAACAAGTTACAACAGAATAAAGAATAAGAATATTCTTTATTAATAATGATATAATCTTTATTACAATTAAATAAAATAAAGATTACAAGAACTATAAAAGAAAAATTACAAAGAATTAAGAAAATTACATCTACTAACTATCCTATATCTAAAACCTAAACTAAATCTTCATCTTTATCTTTGAACCTTCAAAACAAAGATTAAACAGAAATAAAACAAGATTAGTGTTAGTATATATTTCTCTCAGATATGTCAGTGAGGTGCACTTGACAATCTCATCATTGAGAAATGTTAAAGAGGGGCAAGTTTCACCAATATGAAAGATTTCATCTTTCATAAATTCACAGCCAGAATGCAAATGACAGCCAAAAGGGATCAGTTCACCAGCCAAGGTAAAAGTAGATTGGTAACAGTAAGATCAAATTTTCTGAACCTATCCATATGTGCATAGCAGGCACACAGGCTGCACACACACAAGCATGCAAGGGTGTGCTGTCGACTGCACAAGCACATCCAGATCAAACAAAACAAGAGCACAACCGTGGGGAAGCACCTCAGTGCATCACTACACCACACCACACCACAACACAACTAGGGTGAACAGCAAGTAAACCAAGAACAGCAGCCAAACCAAACCACCCAGATTAACCCAAACATCACCAAAATGGTGACATAATGAGGGGGATGAATCAGGTGGACAACAAGGCCAAGCCTAGGATCTAGGAGGAGCAGGCTAGCTCCAGATCAAGCACGGGAGTCCAGCAAAACCAGATCAAGATCATCACCAACTTACTCCACAAATATCAGCTTTTGTGGTGAGTTTCATAAAACCGTCACATGATCTAATCATCTTATTTAGAGAAAGGCACGTGTTGTTTTATAAAACAAACCCTCAGAAAACACCCAAGTGGGGTGAATCCATCATAGGGATTTATTTTAAGCTCTAAAGGCAAATCACAACATACCAAGATTCAACCAGAGCTCAGAGCAACATCCTTGCTCTGGTTATCAAACCATATTCTACAATTCAATCATACATATACCTATGATCTATTTCTAGACACATCCCTAAAGGAAGGGTAGCACCTTAGAAACAAATCTTTGGGATCCATAGATTGATCAAGCTCACTACCAATTTTTTACCAAGCTTTGATTCAATAAAGAATAGTTGGTACCACTACCAAGACTATCTAGATGAACCAACTAGATAAGATTTGAATCCCTAAGCCTCAGACCAACATCATTGGTCATAGGGAATTCAGATATGAGCATCTCTATTTTTCAAAGCCAAGATTGTCTCAAGCATAAACTAACCAAATCCATGGTTTAGAATTAAACTTGTGTGCCATACATGATGGTGTCACAAGAACAATTCAATATGAATCAGGAAAAGCAGTAAATCATCCTAGATTCAGAAAATCAACTAACTAATCATTTTCCTGTTAAAAACAGGAATCATAACTAGAATATTCCTATAATACACTTCAATGTTTGAGATCATGATGATCTCAACCCACATATTAATTTCCAAGCTAACAGCACTAGGACAGTAGCTGTATCTTATCATAATCATGACCATGAATCAAATAAATAGTGGAAAGCTATCAGATCATTAGCTTTACCAAGCATGTTTCCCATACAACCACGTCATCTGAATCAGATGCAATCCAAGCATCAAATCATCTAGTAAGCCACCAGAAACATCATACATCAGTTCAACCAACAAGCCTCAGGACAATAAGCATTCAGTATGTGTACAGACCATCTAAACATGAATAATTTCCTCCAGTACATGAACAAGCACATCACAGGAACCCTAAAGGGATAATCATCCTAATCGGAATCAGACAGTAGCCAGAGAGGACACTGCTAACATCTATCATCGAATCAACAAGCACAGAGAGCACCAGGAGAGGGGAATCAAACTCACCATAGGTCCTCGCTGAAGGATAGAAGAGGAATCAGAGGGGCCGACGGCCATGGCGGCACGGGGAGCACCCCAGAGGGGGCGCTGCAACCCGCACGATGCCACGACAATGACCCTGATCACGCCTAGAGGTGCAGAGAATCACCTCAACGCACGACAACCAAGACCGCACTTGAATCCATGCCAATCCCCAAACCCTAGGGTTCGGGACGGCATCAATCCATCGTAGGAGAGCCCTAGGCTCGAATCCAATTGGATAGAACGAACGGGGGTCGTCGACAACCCCCTAATGCACCACGACGGTGACCAGAACAGCCGACAGCGGCGGGAATCGCCGGTGGCGGCATCGCCGGCCATAGGGTCGGGGTCAGAGGAGGAGGAGATGAACTCGCGAGAGAGAGAGGCAGTGAGGAATGGGCCGAGCTGGGCCAGACCCTTCGGGATGGCTCTTTTGTCTAGTACTAGTGGGCCAACAGGTCCCAATAAAAATAACCAGCCTAGAAACAATTTGAGGACTGTTTTAATAAAAAGAAAAAGACAAAAATACCCCTAGACTTAATAAAATTCTAGAAGATAAAATAATAGTCCAAAAATTATAAATAAAATATTTTTGGATTCACAATAATCCATTCTGTCCAAATAAAATAACATATCAAATTTTGAACATTCAAATTTTTAAAAGAATTTTGTAATTTAAATATCCCTTATGGAATTTTACAAAATTATTGAAAGGTGATAAAAATAAATAAAAATCACTTTCATTATTTATTAATAGTATAGTATTTTTGAAAAATACTAAATAAATATTTAGTAATAAAACCATAGCACAGCCGTGGGAAGCACCTCAATGCATCACTACACCACACCACACCACAGCACAGCCAGGGTGAACAACAAGTAAACCAAGAACAACAGCCAAACCAAACCACCCAGATTAACCCAAACATCACCAAAATGGTGACATAAGGAGGGGGATGAATCAGGTGGACAGCAAGGCCAAGCCCAGGAGCTAGGAGGAGCAGGCTAGCTCCAAATCAAGCACAGGAGTCCAGCAAAACCAGGTCAAGATCATCACCAACTTACTCCACAAATATCAGCTTTTGTGGTGAGTTTCATAAAACCTTCACATGATCTAATCATCTTATTTAGAGAAAGGCATGTGTTGTTTTATAAAACAAACCCTCAAAAAACACCCAAGTGGGGTGAATCCATCATAGGGATTTCTTTTAAGCTCTAAAGGCAAATCACAACATACCAAGATTCAACCAGAGCTCAGAGCAACATCCTTGCTCTGGTTGTCAAACCATATTCTATAATTCAATCATACATATACCTATGATCTATTTCTAGACACATCCCTAAAGGAAGGGTAGCACCTTAGAAACAAATCTTTGGGATCCATAGATTGATCAAGCTCACTACCAATTTTTTTCCAAGCTTTGATTCAATAAAGAATAGCTGATACCACTACCAAGACTTTCTAGATGAACAAACTAGATAAGATTTGAATCCCTAAGCCTCAGACCAACATCATTGGTCATAGGGAATTCAGATATGAGCATCTCTATTTTTCAAAGCCAAGATTGTCTCAAACATAAACTAACCAAATCCATGGTTTAGAATTAAACTTGTGTGCCATACATGATGGTGTCACAAGAACAATTCAATATGAATCAGGAAAAGCAGTAAATCATCCTAGATTCAGAAAATCAACCAACTAATCATTTTCCTGTTAAAAACAGGAATCATAACTAGAATATTCCTATAATACACTTCACTGTTTGAGATCATGATGATCTCAACCCACATATTAATTTCCAAGCTAACAGCACTAGGACAGTAGCTGTATCTTATCATAATCATGACCATGAATCAAATAAACAGTGGAAAGCTATCAGATCATTAGCTTTACCAAGCATGTTTCCCATACAACCACATCATCTGAATCAGATGCAATCCAAGCATCAAATCATCTAGTAAGCCACCAGAAACATCATACATCAGTTCAACCAACAAGCCTCAGGACAATAAGCATTCAGTATGTGTACAGACAATCTAAACATGAATCAATTCCTCCAGTACATGAACAAGCACATCACAGGAACCCTAAAGGGATAATCATCCTAATCTGAATCAGACATTAGCCAGAGAGGACACTGCTAACATCTAGCATCGAATCAACAAGCACATAGAGCACCAGGAGAGGGGAATCAAACTCACCATAGGTCCTCGCTGAAAGATAGAAGAGGAATCAGAGGGGCCGACGGCCATGGCGGCACGGGGAGCACCCCAGAGGGGGCGCTGCAACCCGCACGATGCCATGGCAACGACCCTGATCATGCCTGGAGGTGCAGAGAATCACCTCAATGCACGACGACCACGGCCGCACTTGAATCCATGCCAATCCCCAAACCCAGGGTTCGAGACGCCATCGATCCATCGCAGGAGAGCCCTAGGCTCGAATCCAATTGGATAGAACGAATGGGCGTTGTCGACAACCCCCTAATGCACCACGACGGCAACCAGAACGACCGACGACGGCGGGAATCGACGGTGGCGGCATCGCCGGCCACAGGGTCAGGGTCAGAGGAGGAGAATATGAACTCGCGAGAGAGAGAGGCAGTGAGGAATGGGCCGAGCTGGGCCAGACCCTTCGGGGTGGCTCTTTTGTCTAGTACTAGTGGGCCAACAGGGCCCAATAAAAATAACCAGCCCAGAAACAATTTCAGGACTGTTTTAATAAAAAGAAAAAGAACAAAATACCCCTAGATTTAATAAAATTCTAGAAAATAAAATAATAGTCCAAAAATTATAACTAAAATATTTTTGGATTCACAATAATCCATTTTGTCCAAATAAAATAAAATATCAAATTTTGAACATTCAAATTTTTATAAGAATTTTGTAATTTAAATATCCCTTATGGAATTTTACAAAATTATTGAAAGGTGATAAAAATAAATAAAAATCACTTTCATTATTTATTAATAGTATAGAATTTTTGAAAAATACTAAATAAATATTTAGTAATAAAATAAAAGTATAATTAATAATTCCTTAAGGAATTATTAAATCAATAAAAGTCAAATAAAAGGGAAAATAAAATAAAATAATTCAATATAGGTTATAAAATATTAAAAATTAATATTTATAAATCTTTTATTACTAAAAAGGAACCTTTTGGGGTAAAAGCATATAAGTTTAAATAATGCATTACATTACTTGCATAAACAGATTGCTTCTTTAAATATTGTCCTTACCGGGCAATAATGATGTTTTTGTAGAACTAGAAGCTCAAGGTCTAGTGCAAGCATCAGGCTTCACTACCTTGCCATCACAAGGCAATTTCATCACTTGCTCATGTCCTTTGAGGAGTCTTTATAAAAGTATTTGCAAATTGTGTGTTATCATATATGCTATAAAAGAAAGAAAATGATATGTTTATAAATAAAGAAATCATAGATATCATCCTAAGTGGTGATATAATGGGGCAATAGAACTTAGGGTTCTATTGCAACAATGATGATCAAGTAGGGACTTAATAACCCCTAACATCAGTGATTCTAGCGCCGTATATTACGCGTTAGCCATGAGATTTGGAATGGGACAGAGAAGTCAGTTGTATCTTCTTCCTCTCGCATGAAGCCGGATGTGCAGGTAGTGGTTGTTATCCTTGTAGCGTGCATATTAATTGGTAATTCGTAGAGGATATGCAGCATATGGGTGGGAACCCTCAACGTCCCACGATAGTTCTGGCATTTAACGGTTTGTACAAACAATTGTCGTAATTCATTATGTGGGCATGGTGTACACCAAGGAGGCATGCGGGGTCGCGAAGGGGGCAGTGATTGGCTTGGACCAACTATTGGGCCCCACATCATGGAATTGTGGACGGCAAAGTACGACCGGTTGTGCAACAAGGAGTTGATCTCTCATGGGTAAAGTAACGCACCTCTAAAGAGTGTAAGAACTGTAACTTGTTACTCCCTGTTCCGGGAAGGAGCTACGAACGTGGCAGGAAAGGAACTCCATGAAAGTTCTAGTCAACCTGTGAAGGCTGATTGTCATAGTTTTTCAGACTAAAATCAATCTTTGAAGAAAGATTTACAAAAACTGCATAGTGCCAAGGATTTATAATCCGAGATGGTAGTTAGAGCATCAAACTTCCCACCTTGCATATAGTGAACTTGTTGGGTAACACTGTTACTCATTCTTTCCTTTGATCCCTTGCTTAGACTCTAAGGATCCCGAAGACGTGCCAATGTATTCAGCTGAATGCCAAGAAGATGTGTTCTACGAGGAACCTGATCTATCCGGAGGAGTTGAAGGCGTGGATTATGAGATCTGCTACGGCGTCGATGAGAACGAGACCAACTAAGTACCTAGTTAGTAGTAACCATCGGAGCCGAGCATCATGAACTCTATAGAATAAGCTGTTGAGCCCCACTCCTAGTCGGAGTTGTTACTTTTAAATTTCCGCTGAACATCTTATATTTTGGTTTGTAAGTTGGATCTTTTGGAAGTCTTGAACTTCCGGTATTATAATAATAATAATGTGTGCACCTTTGTAATATGGACCCGCAATGTTTTTGTTGCACCACTCTAAGGGATGTGATATTTACGAAACGGTGTTCTGTGGATGTCATGTCAACGACTATAGTGTACTACACATGCAGTGGTATGCTCGGTCACCGCAGCTGATTGTCATAGTTTTTCAGAATAAAATCAATCTTTGAAGAAAGATTTACAAAAACTGCATAATGCCAAGGATTTATAATACGAGGTGGTAGTTAGAGCATCAAACTTCCCACCTTGCATATAATGAACTTGTTGGGTAATGTTGTTACTCATTCTTTCCTTTGATCCCTTGCTTAGACTCTAAGGATCCCAAAGATGTGCCAATGTATGCAGCCGAATGCCAAGAAGATGTGTTCTACGAGGAACCCGATCTGTCCGGAGGAGTTGAAGGAGTGGATTACGAAATACGCTATGGTGTCGAGGATAACGAGTTCAACTAAGTATTCCTAGTTAGTAGTAACCAACGGAGCCGAGCAGCATGAACTCTATAGAATAAGCTGCTGAGCTCAACTCCTAGTCGGAGTTGCTACTTTTAAATTCCGCTGAAACACTTTATATTTTGGTTTGTAAGTTGAATCTTTTGAAGTCTTGAACTTCTGGTATTGTAATAATAATAATGTGTGTATGTTTGTAATATGGACCCGCAATATTTCTGTTGTACCACTCTGAGGGATGTGATATTTACGGAACGGTGTTCTGTGAGTGTCATGTCAACGACTATAGTGTACTACACATGCAGTGGTATGCTGGGTCACCGCACCGGCCGACGCTGTTGTCGACGCGGGAGATTCTGACACGAATCTCTCGGGATTCGGCCCGGCAGACACGATCGATGCGCTTTCAGTAGAGACGCGTGAAGGGGACGCGGTTTCTGCCTTCATGTGGGGCCCGACACGTGGTCCAGGTGAAGTAGCGGAGGAGGACGCGCCACGCGGCGCGCGCGTAGAGGAATGATCGGACACGGAGGCGGGCGATTGGGCCGGAGCTGGCGACGCAGGATCCTCGACAGGTACAGATCCCGGAGTCGATTCTCGAGCGGCCAAATCATTATCGGGATTGCCTCCTGCAACAGAAATCTTCTGCATGATGTTTTCATCAAAATAATTAGCAAAAATTGACATATGATCATGGCGCATATCATTTTCCTGATCTAGAATAGAGGGATTGCGAAGAACAGTGGGTATCAAAAGAATAACGGCATGTAGCTGTGCTCCGGCATTTGGATGGAGTTGAGAAAAAAGGAAAATGGACTCGTCAAATCGTGACATCCCGAGATATATAGATCCTACCAGTGGAAACATCCAAACACTTATAGCCTTTGTGAAGACCACTACAGCCCACGAAAACACACTGTTTTGATCTCAACTGTAGTTTACACTGATTGTATAGGCGGAGATTTGGCCATACATCACATCCAAAAATACAGAGAAAAGAATAGTTTGGTGGTTCTTTGAACAATTTTTCTAAGGCTGGTATATTTTGGATGAATTTGCTAGGTAGACGGTTAATGAGATAGACAACTGTGAGAAATGCTTCATCCCAAAATTTCAAAGGTATAGAAGCATGTGCTAGCAAGCAAAGACCAACTTCAACAATATGTCGATGTTTAGGTTCTGCAGAACCGTTTTGTTGATGAGCATAGGGACATGAGGCATGATGGGATATGTCAACACGATCAAAGAAAGGACTTAAATTTTGATATTCTCCACCCCAATCGTATTGAACAATAAGAATTTTTCTATCAAACAAACGCTCAACATGTTGTTGAAAGTCACGGAATTTCTGAAAAACATTCTTATTCCTGAGCAGATAGATCCATGTGAACTTGCTAAAATCATCAATAAAACTCACATTGTACTTGTAACGACCAGCAGAAATAGGGACAGGTCCCCAAACATCTGAGAAAATAAGCTCCAAGGGAGCACTCGACGCACTTAAGGATTTAGGATAGGGCAACTGATGACTTTTGCCCTTTGACAGGCATCACAAACTGACTCATCATTCTTACTAGAAAAAGGAAGTTTATTTCCTCTAAGAACTTGCTCAACGATAGAAAACGAGGGATGCCCAAGACGTCCATGCCACCGTGTTGAAAATGTCTTGCTTGCACTTGTACTAAGAAGATGTTTGGAGGAAGCTAAGGCTGCATCGTGTAAGGGGTAGAGGTCGTTTCTACTCGCGCCCTGGAGAATTGTTCTCCTTGTGTTCTGATCCTTTACAGAAAAGAAATTAGGATGAATTTCAACATAAGCATCATTGTCAAAAACTAGTTTATGGGCTAAAACAAGATTTTTGGGAGCACTTGGTACATGGAGGATATTTTTGAGGTGGATGGGACGATCAGGAGTATGAATAGACGCATGACCAATATGTTCAGTTTTCATACCTTGTCCACTCGCCGTGTGGATATGATCATTGCCATGGTAGCGATCACGGACAGCTAGCTTGTTAAGCTAGATGGTGACATGTTCATTGGCCCCGGTGTCGAAGAGCCAGGTAGAATCAACCTGGTAGGAGGGCTCCATCGTTGCCGCGTTTGCTTGCGGTTGTTCAGGCGTGACAAAACTCTTGTTGAAGCGCTTGAAGCACTTGTCTGTCGGATGCCCCGGCTTCTTGCAGATCTGACATGGCGGACCTCCATAGCGTGCCTTGCCCTGATAGTTATTGCCGCCACCGCCATTGTTTCCATAGCGGCCACCACCACCACCATAGTTTTGGCCGCCTCCGCGACCGTTGCCCATGTTGGCCACCTCCGCCATATCCTCTGACACCGCCATGACCAAATCCGCCTCGAGATGCAAGATTGGCCGAGAAGCCACCACCACCACCAGCGGCCTCAGCATGCTGGGACTCGATGCGAGCCTCGGCTGCCAGAAACATAGCATAAACTTCACTTAGCGTGATACCTAAGTCGATGCGGGCAGAGACAGCCTCGGCAAGCGGATTGTATTCCGCGTCGAGACCGTTGAGAAGGGCGTTGATGATGTCGTCGTCATCCATGGGCTTGCGACAGTTGCCAGCTCATCGGTGATGGCCTTCAGCTTGTTGTAGTAGACGATGCCGCTCATCTCCCGCTTCTTCAGATCCTGAAGCTTTGTGCGCAGGCCCATGACCCGCGAACGTGATTGAGAGGCATACATAGTCCTGATCATTGTCCAGAGTTCGTGCGATGTCTGGCACTCGGTGACCTGCACCAAAACCTCGCGAGAGAGCGAGTTGACGGGATAGGACATCAGAGATTGGTCCTTCTCGATCCATGCCGTGTAGGCAGGGTTGTCCACCTCCTCAGTGACCTTGTTTCCTCCAACCTCACTCTCCACCGTGGGTGTTTCCGGAGGGGCCTTGATCTTTCCGTCGAGGAACCCGATGAGGTGTGCGCCGCGCACAACCGGCATCACGACAGTCTTCCAAACCAGGAAGTTCTGGCTGTTCAGCTTCTCCTGCAGCGCTGTGCGAAAGGGATTAGAGGGCGACGAGCTTGACTCCGATGAGGATGACGTCGCCATGGAACCAGATCGGTTTTGGAGCTAGATGCGTTTTTGAAAGAAAAGAGACTCTGATACCATATGAAAACGGGGATGAACGTATGTCTCGTGACAGGGACGGTTCCGTGTTATATAGACAAAGCGATTACAATTGATATAACGAGATTTGCCTTGAGTCCTAAAAAACCTAAACTAGAAAGTTACAGATACTCGGCAACCTTAACCAATATCGGTTTACAACACAACTGCACAAACACGGTGCACAACTCAACACGGTACCAACATATTCTTTAGATGTACTCCATGCGAGCGAGAGAAGAGGCATAAACAAAAGAAATCCTGAATCCTGACAATCCATGCGATAGAAACAGAGTTTGGCCCCACGCAAGCATGGTGGAGTTGGAGTACTAAGCTAGGCCTGACAAAGAAGAGCTGGTCTCTGTAATGTGGTATGACCGTGCCCACGTGTCTACTGGGTCTTCGCATTGATCCATTCATGGCGGTTGGAAGATTCTCCCACCCCCAGTTCTAAATTCACCAAGCACAAATACAAGTTGGAGTACAGATGCCAATTATTAGCTCCGGACGTTGACAATGGTGCTGGTCGTTTTCTCCGGGCGACCGTGGCCGGGCACGAGTTCTTGGCGCAAACTCAGTCTGGTGATCTTGCTCGAGTGCCTGAGCTTCTCCTCTGCCGCCGCGGCAGCCGACACGCTCTCCGTGGGCGAATCTCTCGCCGGGAACCGGACTCTGGTCTCGGAGGGAGGCAAGTTTGAGCTGGGCTTCTTCTCACCGGCCGGCAACGGCGACTCTGGCTACTACGTCGGCATATGGTACAAGCAAATCCCCGTGCAGACGGTCATCTGGGTGATGAACAGAGACCTTCAGGTGTCCGACCCATCGTCTGCAGAGCTGACTGTAGCTCCGGACGGCAACCTCGTCCTCCTACAGAACGGGAATCAGACCAAGGTGCCAATCTGGTCGTCGAACGATACTGCCGGTCACGCGCGCCCGTCAACGGGGTCGGTCGTGGCGGTGCTCCTCGACACCGGGAACCTGGTGCTGCGCGGCGGCGGGCAGCCGGGAAGAAGCTCGTCGGAGCAGATCGCGTGGCAGAGCTTCGACCACCCGACCGACACGCTCGTGCCGGGCGGCTGGATCGGGCTGAACAAGCGCACCGGCGCGTACCAGGCGCTCGTGTCATGGAGGAGCGCCGCCGACCCGTCCACGGGGCCGTACACGGACCGGGTCGACCCGCTCGGGTCCGGCCAGTACACGTTCGTGTGGAACGGCACGACCGTCTACCACTACGTCGGCGCCTGGAACGGGCAGCGCTTCGCGTCCGTGCCGGAGATGGGCATATCGGCTAGGTACACGTTCATCTCCGTCGACAACGACGAGGAGGCCAGCTTCTCCTTCGAGGTCGCCGACCCTTCCACCCTGTCGAGGCTGGTGATGAGCCCGAACGGGCAGCTCACCATGTTCGACTGGTCCAGCAAGTCCGGCGGCCACTGGCTGCTGCACTGGGTGAGTCCCACCTCGCCCTGCGACGTGTACTCCGTGTGCGGGGCATTCGGGGTGTGCGACGTGGCCAGCTCGCAGTACTGCCGTTGCCTGCCGGCGTTCGACGCCGCGTCGCCGGGGGACTGGAGCGACGGCTGCGTCAGGAAGACCAGCTCGCGCTGCGGCAATGGATCGGCGTCGACTGACGGGTTCCTTCCGGTACAGAATGTCAAGCTGCCGAGCAGCTCTTTCTCTGCTGCTGACGCGGCAGGGAGCTCCGGGGACTGTGCGGCGGCGTGCTTGAGAAACTGCTCGTGCACGGCCTATGCTTACGAGGATGCTTGCTTGGTGTGGTCTGGCGATCTGAGAAACATTCAGCAGCTCACCGCCGGCGGTTCAACTCTGTTCCTCCGGGTCGCCGCCTCCGACCTTGCTGCCAGCAATAGTAACCATGGCGTCGTCTCAACCAATGTTCGTAATGCCATCCTAGCCGCGTCTTCGTCAGTAGCTTTTCTCACGATCCTCTGCTGCTTGTTCTCCGTGGTTGCCTGGAGGAGGCGACGTGGCGCGAAAACTGTGGATCTTGACGGCTCCCTGCTTGTGTTCAGCCATGGCTGTCTGGTGCGGTGCACGAAGAACTTCTCCGAGAAGCTGGGGATGGGCAGCTTTGGCTCCGTGTACAAAGGGACGCTGGGCGACCACACCGCAGTAGCAGTCAAGAGGCTCGAGCTGGGAGGATCCGCCTCGCAGTCGCAGGGGGAGAAGCAGTTCCGCGCGGAGGTGACGACGCTGGGCAGGATCCACCACGTGAACCTCGTGCGCCTCCGCGGGTTCTGCGCCACGCGACGCGAGCGGCTGCTGGTCTACGACTACATGCCCAACGGCTCCCTGGCCTCCGCCATGTCGGGCCCTGGTTTCGGCATGCTGGACTGGGGCGCCAGGTTCCGGATCATGGCCGGCGTCGCCAGGGGGCTCGCCTACCTCCACGAGCAGTGCCAGGAGCGCATCGTGCACTGCGACGTGAAGCCGGAAAACATACTCCTCGACGCGGCCTTCTGCGCCAAGGTGGCCGACTTCGGCATGGCCAAGCTCATCGGGCGCGACTTCAGCGCCGCGCTCACCACGGCGCGGGGCACGCTGGGGTACCTGGCGCCGGAGTGGGTCCTGGGCCTGCCCGTCACGTCCAAGGCCGACGTGTACAGCTACGGCATGACGCTGCTGGAGCTCGTCTCCGGGAGGAGGAACCGGGACGCCGGCGTGGGGCGCGGCGTGGGGTACTTCCCGCTCTGGGCGGCGACGAAGGTCAGCGAGGGGCGGTTTCTCGAGGTCTTGGACGAGAGGCTGGCGGGGGACGCGGACATGGAGGAGCTGAGCAGGGCGTGCAACGCCGCGTGCTGGTGCATACAGCAGAGCGAGGCGCTGAGGCCGACCATGGGGCAGGTGCTGCAGGTCCTGGAGGGGTCGCTCAGGGTGGGCGCTGCCCCCGTGCCGAGACACCTCGAGCTGTTCTGCGCGGAGGATTCACGCACGCTCTGAAGAGGGGTCGACGGTGACTTGTCATCTCCATGCTGCTGAGTTCAGTTCAGTTCACGATCCAAATTGTGTTCCTACGACTAACAAGTGTTATCTCTGACTCCATGTAATTGTATTTAGGAAATGCACTAAGCTCTGTCACAATGACGAATTTGGTTATTGTTCTTTGCTCTTGTAAGTGACTCGGTAAGGGCTTTAACACTTCTATGATCATGGCACCCACCAAATTTTTTCTACAGTATTGTGCGACGAACCACGGTATATGTTGTGCATGTTTTAGCCGTTGATTTGGCGCTTTAAGATTTGTGCTAGAAAGTTCATGTTATGAAAAAAGTGCACAAAACTTCACGGATTTATACGCAGTAAAACATAGTGAAACCAAGCACTATATATACCATGCATGTTGGAAAGTCATTTCTCCTACACTATCGAACATTCTACAAACATCCCAAAATCCAACAATTTGGCATACGACCTATGTCTAGATCTAATCTAGCAGGACGATGAACTGCTATCGGATCTTCATCGACACGTCCCCACTTTGCTTGTGAGTTTGATCTCACTTTGACGCGGTGCCGTACACGGTGGAGGCGCGATGCTTTGGAGCTATCCATGGGATAATGCATCTCTACTCGCTAAGGCTTATTGCAAGGATCGACGCATGACCAACTTCGTCATTGATAAACTTCCGCTTGTTCGATCTTTGAGGGTATGATCTGTTATCTTCTCCCTCGCATTGGACATTGACTATACGCTAGAATTTTTTGTTTAAGTAGCGTGTTTCCCAACATTTGTCACTAGATAGGTCTTCATAACTAAGTGATGTGGACATCCCTTCTATTGATACAACCGTTGTACCTACAGCAACACACATACAAGGACCCATCACAAGATCTCGTGCCAAACAACTTAACTATCAGGTACTTTCGTTTCTTGGAACTATTTCTCACATACATGAGAATATGATGCTGCCTAAATCAGATGTATTTCTTACTCTAAAGAATGATGGACCAAGCATGGATGAGAGGGACAAGCATTGGAGCATGGCCATGCATGGAGATGGCAGCAAGCATGTGATGATCCAAGAAAAGGACACGGATGAAGATTTCAGAACTTTGAGGCCACCATAATGAAGAAAGAAGGCTTGGACGAAATATTCAAGATCAATACTTTACGAATTCGTCCATAGCTTAATATGGTGCTGCGACACCTTTATTTTGGGCCAGGCCCAGGTAATTTTCGCAGGATTTTAATTAGCCACTTTTTAGAGTCCGTATTTGAGGGGAAAGGGACTTCTAGGGTTGGATTCGGCCACCACTTCCATGGCTGACCGAAACCCCACCTTTTCGTCCTTAAATACTCCCCATAGCCGTCCCCCTAGACTCGGATTTTGTTTAGACATTAAGTTAGCCATCATAGCAACTTCGCCAAGGCTCGAGCGTCGCAGCGGCCTCTTGTACTTCGCACCTATTCAGGATCCCACTTTTCCAATAAAACTTTCATCTTAATCCGCAATATCTTGATTGCAATATTAGTTCTTACTTGTTCTCGATTTCAGGTAGGAATTAAGACCCTCGCTGGTCAGGCTGATCGTGTTCCCGCAGGATCGGTAACCTCTAGGAGATTGGCCTAGCGATTGCATTGGCGCTCGTGCTCGCACGTGTAGTCGGATCGTCAAGCCCGAACTCCACCAAATCGATTATCGTCATCTCATCGAAAGATCGAACACCTTTGCCCTATCAAGTGGTATCAGATATCAGGTGCTCGGTGAGATTTTACTGTTTTCGTAGATTAGATCTGTTTTTACCTATAACCCACGAAAAAGCCAAAAACACAGTTAGAGTTTAGATCCATCCCATAACCAATCTACGCCTCGCATTATCTTTTCAGTTTTTGCATTGTTGAATTTGTGTCTACTTCGTCGCGTCGAGTTGCTGGTCTTAGTGTCTCGTCCCTTAGAGTTTCGAGTTCTGATCATAGTAGTCACCGCCACACTCGCCGATCACCGCCACCATATTTTGCCACCATATTCCGCCGCCATATACCCAGCTACCATAAACCCTAATACTCTGCCACCGCCTTCCTACCGCGACAGAGATCCGATCAGTTTTCCTGTCACGGTACGAGTCCGAGTAGAGTTATTGTTTCCTAGTTATTTCTTTTTACTTTCCTTCTTTGTTGTTTCCGTGTTAAGCTAAAGTCCGTGTCGAGCTCAGAGTCCAGTCGTAAGTCCAGAAGGAGAGCAAAAAAAAATTCAAAAAACGGCATCATAGTGATTTACCACCTGTCGGTTCGCTTTTCAGGGTGCCATATCGTCATACATTGCTTGTTGTGTCGCGTCGTGATATTGTTGGTGATCTAGGCTCGCGTCTCTAGTACGGTCTAGCCTAGGACCAGCACAGTACCGTCGTTGAGCATTCTTTCAACTTTTGTATTGCTGTTTTGATAATTGCTAACCCCCTTTGCTAAGCCTTCTCAGAGCTCCACATATATTCTCCACGTGCGGTGTTTCAACTTCTGGTAATCGCTTGGTTCAATCTCTGGATCCACTGATCCTCGCGGCTGCACATCACCTTTTCCTGCTGTTTGGTAAGAACTTGTAAGCGCTTCGTATATTGCTTGACGGATTACGCGTGCCTTCCACCATATTTCCGTAGTATATACCTGTGCTTTTTAAGGACTAACCATGACAGATACTTCGCGGAACCCTGCCACAATGACGAACGAAGAACTACATGCCCACTTCTCCACGCTCTTGGTCAGTCGCGCTGAAGACGTGGATACGCGCCTAGGGGAGTTTGACACCAAACTCACCAACGCCATGGACAAGATCGATGGACTTGAGAAATCCTTCAACGCCAAGCTTGACGTTCGGTTCAAGGAGATTTTGAACAGATTGCCCGCACCCGCACCCACACATGGCGCACGACGCATTTCGATCACGGGTCGGACTGCTGGTTCAGCTGCCGCCGCACCCTCGGCGGCTACCGCTGCGGCTGACGCACCTCAGACTTCCGCCGCGGCTGCTGCTGCGACATTGGGGACAGACGACGGGTACTACTACGACCCCGACGACGACGATCTGTTTGACGAGAAGGTTAAACAACCTCCACAGGTACCTGCTGGCCGTCCCCAACATTACTACTGCAACGCTGGACCACCGGTACGTGATGATGATCATGTTACAAAGCTTAAATTAAATATTCCATCTTTTGAGGATAAATATAATCTTGATGCATATCTTACATGGGAGATGGAAGTAGAACAACGTTTTGCATGCTTAAAATATCCTGAGAATGTGCGTGTTAGTGCTGCTACATGTGAATTTACTAAATTTGCTTCCCTTTGGTGGTCTGAGTATTGTCGTTTAAATCCTACTACTATTCCTAGTACTTGGACTGCTTTAAAAACTGTTATGCGTGTTCATTTTGTACCTCCCACTTATCAACATGATTTACTAAAGAATCTGACACGTTTAGAGCAAGGGAAAAATTCTGTAGAAGAGTATTATCAGGAATTACAAACGGGGATGGTTCGGTGTGGTCTTGTTGGATCTAATAAACAAATGCTTGCACGTTTCTTTGGTGGATTAAACAAGGACATTCAATACATCTTAGATTATAAGGAATATAATTCTATCACTCGTTTGTTTCATCTTGCTTGCAAAGCTGAACGTGAAGTGCAGGATCGCCAAACACCATGGAGGAGGACTAATAATTCTGCAGGTCGCACATCCACTTGGACATCCCGACAATCAGCGCCTCCTTCTCGTGATTCGCCACCAGCTACTACCACATCCAAGGCCACCACAAGATTTCCAGCTGCTCCTCCACCGTCATCCAATGCTCCTGCTCGTAGTGCATCTTCTATGGCTTCCACGGGTAAAACAAAGGATATACAATGCCGCAAGTGCTGGGGTTTTGGTCATATTGAGAGACAGTGCACAACACAACGTGTGATGATGGTGCGGGATGATGGTCAATACGATTCAGCGAGCGACTTTGATGAAGATACATTAGCCCTTATTTCTGCTCGAGATGGAGACAATTCTGATGCTGATGAAGAGACAGAGGTCATGGGAGTTGAAGCTGCTGATCAATACAAGAGTTTAATTACACAACGTGTGTTGAGTGTGCAATTGAGCAAATCTGAACAAGATCAATGCCACAACCTGTTCCAAACACGTGGTGTTGTCAAGGAAAGAGTTATACGGATCATCATTGATGGAGGGAGTTGTAATAATCTGGCTAGTGTTGACATGGTAGAGAAGCTTGCGCTTCCCACAAGACAACGCCCACATTCATATTACATACAATGGTTTGAGAGTTCTCGCAAGATCAAGGTAACAAGAACGGTACGCGTGCATTTTATTATTGGTACATATTCTGATTTTGTTGATTGTGATGTTGTACCTATGCAAGCTTGTTCTTTGTTACTTGGTAGACCATGGCAATTTGATAGAGAATCTGTTCGTAATGGCAAAACTAATCACTATTCTCTTATGCATGATGAAAAGAAAATTGGTCTCAAACCTATGACTCCCGAACAGATTTTAAAAGATGATCTTGCTAGAGCTAGTTGAGCTAAAATTGAGGAGAAAAATAAAAGTTAGAATCAGATTGTTGCTGCAGATTTTGTACCACCAAAGAACACTAAATCTGATTCTACACATGCTACTGAAATTCATTTGAAGAGTCCATGTATGCTTGCAAATAAAATTGATATTGCTGAACTAGATGTAAACAATACTCAATGTTATGCAATTGTCTGCATAGAGGTTTTGTTTTCATTTGAGGATATGCCTCCTTCTTTGCCGCCCGCTATTGCTACCTTTTGCAGGAATATGAGGACGTCTTTCCCGCTGAGCTACCGCCAGGACTACCTCCTATTAGAGGAATTGAGCACCAAATTGATCTAATTCCTGGTGCTACGTTGCCCAACCGCGCGCCATATAGAACCAATCCAGAGGAGACAAAGGAGATACAACGCCAAATTCATGAACTACTCGACAAAGATCATATTCATGAGTCCCTTAGCCCCTGTGCTGTTCCTATTATTTTGGTACCTAAGAAAAATGGTTCTTCGCGCATGTGTACTGATTGTAGAGCTATCAATAATATTACTATTCGATATCGTCATCCTATTCCACGTTTAGATGACATGCTTGATGAATTGAGTGGCTCTACCATGTTTTCTAAAGTTGATTTGCGTAGTGGTTACCACCAGATTCGTATAAAATTAGCGATGAATGGAAAACAACATTTAAAACTAAGTCCGGTTTATATGAGTGGTTAGTAATGCCGTTTGGTTTAACTAATGCACCTAGCACTTTCATGAGATTAATGAACGAAGTTTTACGTGCTTTCATTGGACGATTTGTGGTAGTCTACTTTGATGATATTCTGATTTATAGCAAATCTTTAGAGGATCATTTGGACCATTTACGTGCTGTTTTCAATGCTTTACGTGATGCACGTTTGTTTGGTAACCTTGAGAAGTGCACCTTTTGCACCAATCGAGTTGTGTTTCTTGGCTATGTTGTTACATCACAGGGTATTGAAGTGGATCTAGCCAAGATTGAAGCTATTGAGAATTGGCCGCAGCCCAAGACGGTCACACAAGTGAGGAGATTTCTTGGCCTCGCTGGTTTTTATAGGCGCTTTGTCAAAGACTTTGGATCAATTGCCGCGCCGCTGAATGAGCTTACCAAGAAGGATGTACCCTTTGTTTGGGGCGATGCACAACAACAGGCCTTCGTCATATTGAAAGATAAGCTAACACATGCTCCCTTACTCCAACTTCCTGATTTTACTAAGACTTTTGAGCTTGAATGTGATGCTAGTGGAATTGGTTTGGGAGGGGTGTTATTACAGGAGGGAAAACCTGTTTTATATTTTAGTGAGAAATTAAGTGGGGCTAGTCTAAACTATTCTACTTATGATAAAGAATTATATGCGTTGGTTCGGACATTAGAAACTTGGCAACATTATCTATGGCCTAAGGAATTTGTTATTCATTCTGATCATGAATCTTTGAAGCATATTCGTAGTCAAGCTAAGTTGAATCGTCGTCATGCAAAGTGGGTTGAATTTATTGAGTCTTTTCCTTATGTTATCAAACACAAAAAGGGTAAAGATAATATTATTGCTGATGCTTTGTCGCGCCGTTATGCTTTGTTATCTCAACTTGACTTCAAAATATTTGGATTGGAAACTATTAAGGAACAATATGTGCATGATGCTGAATTTAAAGATGTGTTGCAGAATTGTAGAGATGGTAGAACATGGAACAAGTTCGTCTTCAATGATGGATTTGTGTTCCGTGCTAACAAACTATGCATTCCAGATAGTTCTGTTCGTCTTTTGTTGTTACAGGAGGCGCACGGAGGAAGATTGATGGGACACTTTGGTGTCAAGAAGACGGAGGATGTTCTTGCTGCACACTTCTTTTGGCCACGTATGCGTCGAGATGTTGAGAGATTTGTGGCACGCTGCACTACTTGTCAAAAAGCTAAGTTTCGCCTTAATCCACATGGTTTATATATGCCTCTTCCTGTTCCTAGTGTTCCTTGGGAGGATATTTCTATGGACTTTGTTTTGGGATTGCCACGAACACAGAAGGGGAGGGATAGTATTTTTGTTGTTGTGGATCGGTTTTCTAAGATGGCACACTTTATTCCTTATCATAAAACGGATGATGATGCGCATATTGCTGATTTGTTCTTTCGTGAAATTGTTCGTTTGCATGGTGTGCCAAATACTATTGTCTCTGATCGTGATACTAAATTTCTTAGCCACTTTTGAAGATGTTTATGGGCTAAGTTGGAGACTAAATTGCTCTTTAGTACTACATGTCATCCCCAAACTGATGGTCAAACTGAAGTAGTAAATAGAACTTTGTCTACTATGTTGCGGGCTGTTTTAAAGAAGAACTTAAAATTGTGGGAAGAGTGTTTACCTCATATAGAATTTGCTTATAATCGTTCAATGCATTCTACCACAAAGATGTGCCCATTTGAGATTGTGTATGGTTTTGTTCCTCGTGCACATATTGATTTATTGCCTTTACCTTCTTCGGTGCAACATAATTTGGATGCTACACAACGCGCTGAAATGATATTAAACTTGCATAAGACTACTAAAGATAACATTGAACACATGAATGCTAAGTATAAACTTGCTGGAGATAAAGGGAGAAAGCATGTTGTGTTTGATATTGACGATCTTGTTTGGTTACATTTGCGAGAAGATCGTTTTCCTGATTTACGCAAGTCTAAGTTAATGCCACGTGCTGCTGGTCCCTTTAAGGTGTTAGAGAAAATAAATGATAATGCATATAAACTTGAGTTGCCTGTAGACTTTAGTACGGTTAGTCCTACGTTTAACATTGCAGATTTGAAGCCTTACTTTGGTGAGAAAGATGAGATTGCGTCGAGGACGACTTTAATTCAAAAAGGGGAGCATGATGTGGACATCCCTTCTATTGATACAACCGTTGTACCTACAACAACACACATATAAGGATCCATCACAAGATCTCGTGCCAAACAACTTAACTATCAGGTACTTTCGTTTCTTGGAACTATTCCTCACATACATGAGAATATGATGCTGCCTAAATCAGATGTATTTCTTACTCTAAGGAATGATGGACCAAGCATGGATGAGAGGGACAAGCATTGGAGCATGGCCATGCATGGAGATGGCAGCAAGCATGTGATGATCCAAGATAAGGACACGGATGAAGATTTCAGAACTTTGAGGCCACCATAATGAAGAAAGAAGGCTTGGACGAAATATTCAAGATCAATACTTTACGAATTCGTCCATAGCTTAATATGGTGCTGCGACACCTTTATTTTGGGCCAGGCCCATGTAATTTTCGCAGGATTTTAATTAGCCACTTTTTAGAGTCCGTATTTGAGGGGAAAAGGACTTCTAGGGTTGGATTCGGCCACCACTTCCATGGCTGGCCGAAACCCCACCTTTTTGTCCTTAAATACTCCCCATAGCCGTCCCCCTAGACTCGTATTTTGTTTAGACATTAAGTTAGCCATCATAGCAACTTCGCCAAGGCTCGAGCGTCACAGAGGCCTCTTGTACTTCGCACCTATTCAGGATCCCACTTTTTTAATAAAGCTTTCATCTTAATCCGCAATATCTTGATTGCAATATTAGTTCTTACTTGTTCTCGATTTCAGGTAGGAATTAAGACCCTCGCTGGTCAGGCTGATCGTGTTCCCGCAGGATCGATAACCTCCAGGAGATTGGCCTAGCGATTGCATTGGCGCTCGTGCTCGCACGTGTAGTCGGATCGTCAAGCCCGAACTCCACCAAATCGATTATCGCCATCTCATCGAAAGATCGGAGACCTTTGCCCTATCACTAAGATTGTATTAAGAAGTACTCCCTATGTTTCAAATTACTATGCACGCACGCTTATCTAGGTGAGCTAGTATTTTCTCTTTTCATCCAAAAAATTCCTGGGATTTTTGAAATACGTAGTACACATTTCATACTATCTATTTCAAATGTCTTAGATTTTTTTGGATAAAAAAATAAGAGAATACTAATCCACCTAGGTAAGCGTGCATGTGGAGTAATTTGAAACGGAGGGAGTAACATTGGCTTATTTGCAGTTTTAAGTAAAAACTTAATTTGCAAATGTGATTGATTATTGTAAGCTTCCATATTAATTAAGTGAAAACTTTATTAGCAATATGGCTTAACAATAATTTTCAAATGTGGCTGAATATTACTAACTAAGTGAAAACTTAATCAATTATATACTTGATCTATAAGAAGTTGGATCCAAATTTTGAAACGGAGAGAGTATTATAGTTCACCTTTGCTTATAAGTATTACTTCTACCTCCCTAAAATAGAGTTTTATCAAAGAACATATCAAAGTTTATAGCACTCAACTTGATGATCCAAGTCTAACTCATCAACTTAAATGAAATTTTAATCACTTTGACAAATTCTATCACAAAGTTCTAAATTTTCTGAAATTTACATGCATGAATGCAATGCACACATATATTTTCTACCCATTTTGAGTCTCTTGAACTGCGGGATGTTACAGGCGGTGCCAGTCTCCTCACTCTGCCAGAGGTGGTCAGCCGGGTTGTGGCGGATCCCGTGATCTCACACCTAGTCCTGGCTATGAGGTTGGGACGCATGGTTGCCAGTGAAAACCGAGATCCAACTCCGATCAAAGCGGGCTATGGTGGCGTTTATGCGTTGTTACCTTGTTGACCACGTCGTCGTGCAACCATCGTCTAACTCACTCGTGTTGCTCCAAGGGAAACCCTAAGATTTGGTCTTTCGGATCGGACGACGATGGTGATGCGGTGTCGCTCTCCCTTTTTAGGGCATCGTTCTTGGAGCAGTGCTGGATGAAAGATGCAAGAGGTGGTGCAGTGTTGTATTTACCAAGTCGACAACGACGAGACTCAGTTACGTGGCGCAACAGGGTCTTGGTGACGGATGTGCCTTGGTGGACTCGTTTAGGGAAGCGGTGTTGTTTGGGGTCGTGGAGGCGTCAACAACAGATCTGGCGAGCGTTATGCAGATATCGACCTTGAAGATGCTTAGTGGTTCGACGGAGGTGACGTGTTTTGTTGTGTGTGCATGAGTTAATTGCTAAGAGCCTCCTACACTGGATGAGTGGTCCCGTTTCGCCATGAGGGTGTCTCCACAATGTCCCTAGTTTCTAGTTGGTGAGCCGATTTTGTGGTTTCAAGGCATAAGGTCCCGCTAGCATGATCTCCACCCATTGTCCCTTTTTTTGGTATGCTCTTTGCCTGATTTCCGTTGAAAAAACTAATAAAGATAACATATGCATCTTAGACGTAAAGACCGGGGGTCGCATCCTCCATTTAAATAAAAATGAGTCTACTACCTCATACTCTTGACATTTTTGGTAGGCCTTCCCCGATAATTGTCATGTGTTTAGAAAGTGGATGTATGTAATTTTTTTTGAAACAAGGCAAAAGATTTGTCAGTTTTATTAATCAAAAAGGTTTAGAAACAAATGCCTATGACAAACAATATGACTTTAACCAAACAAAAATGTCTACTCTCTTGGCATTACATTGCTCAACAGTTTCACATCGGCTAGGCTACAAGCTTCGACTTCCTCCTTAGTCTTTGATATCACAACATTGGCAGGAGAGGATGTATGTCGAAAAGCTCGAGCGTTGCGTTCCTTCCAAATTTCCCAAGAGACCAGCATAATCATTGAAGCCATAGCTTTTCTGTCCTTTCCCTTTTCAAGAGCCACCTTTGCCCACCATTGTCTCCACCGATTGTTCATTTGCCCAAGTAGCCATAAATGTGTCATTGATGCCACACCATGAGAGGATCTCTTTCCAAATCCCTGTACTGGTAAATCTACAGTTGTAGAGGAGGTGATATGTGTAATTTTGGGTAGCTGTGTGGTTTGAAAGTGGATGGTGTTTAATTTGGGCGAGCATGTGATTTTCCCCTAGGAGAAGAAAGATAATGAAGAAGAGACACCGCACTGAAAGTGTGTAATTATGTTTCACCTCCACGGGAACACTCCGTTTCCTCGGGTCGAAGTAGAAAATTTCCACTGCTATCCTGTAGTAGTTCCAGTGACTGCCCCAAGTGCCAAAGCAAAAAAAAATGGAGCGGAGACAATGACAGGACCACTGCCCGAAGCACCATACTTTGTTTGCTTTTGCCCAACTGCACATTGCGTATCTGCGATACGTTGGTGGAAAGAAGAGGAAAGGGAGAAGAAATAGGGGGGTTTGGCTTTGGCTGCAGCTGCAGCAAGAAGAGAGCACAAAAAAGTGTACTAGTAGTACTACTCCCTCTGTTTCAAATTACTCCGCCGGCGCGTTTATGTAGGTGAACTAGTACTCTCTCATTTTTCATTCAAAAAAATCCGCGAATTTTTAAAATAGATAGTATGAAATATGTACTACTTATACCAAAAATTCTAAGAATTTTTTGATGAAAAATAAGAGAATACTAGACCACCTAAGTAAGCATGCGCGCGGAGTAATTTGAAACGGAGGGAGTAGAAGATACGAATAGTGCCTTCTAAAAGTGTGAACCCATGGCCATGTGAGTTGTACATTGCTACTCATTGCTCAACTTTGTATGATGTGCTCCTCGATCGGCGCATAAATAATCTGCTAATAATGCAGAAAAGGTTCGGAGCAAGCAGAATCGGCAAAGATCGCCGGTGGTATATTACTAGCAGGATATTGGATCCTCTGCAGGCACTGTTCACAGCCTAAGATTTCCATCCGTAGCGCCGGTACATTTCCATCTGTTGCGAGTCCCCCCAAAAATGTCCGTTGCATCTCGGCCGGTAGCGTTCAGAACTGCGTGTTCCTGTACCCTGGCATGCTGACGTGCTTGGGGGTTCACATTGACTGCGTCCTGGCGGCACAGTCCGCGCCAACGGTACTCGCGCGCCAAGCACTGCTCTGTAAATCGAGTCGAGTACTACTGGCGTCTGGGCTGAGCCGCGAGGAGCACAGAGAATCCGAGAGATGGAGCCGACGATTAAGACACACACGTCGGTCTCTGTCCAGGCCTCCAGCCTCCAGGGCGTGCCGACGTACGTACTACGTAGGAAACGGCGGTAGCTCGCGAGTCTTTGTTGGGCAAAACGTCAAGGCAACTCAACGCAAAAGAACACGAGGCCCGTCCAGAGATCGGATTTTGCACGACCACGACGGGCTGTCGCGTTGGAGCTGTAAATGTACCAACCACGAAAGCTCTCGCTGCCCGCGATCGGCGGAGGACTGTGCGATGCAGCGACTTGGGTGGGTTGGTCAAGCTAAGTGAGCTTCGATGCTCGATCTCGAGTGGCTGCTTAATCATTACGGTCCGCAGCTCGACGGGACTAGCTGCACGGACATCCCGTGATAGGACTGCACGGCACGAGTAGTGTGACCAGCAGAGAATTTGTACGGAAACTATGTTGAGATTTGAAGAAAATAGTTGTACAAATTTCACGCACAAATGCACGGGAATCCTTTACCCCTATTGGAAATTCCCAACAGATACCCAATGTTTCCAGTTGGAAATTCCGCAGGATAACAAGCTTCTTGTACGGCGAGAATCAAAACACTGATGATGACTGGAAGCCTCGCACAAGTTCATACAAAAAATCGTGTCATGTGGTGCCATGGCATGCCATGTGCAAACTGAGATTTGTAGTCAGAAGAAACTCATCTTCATCATCTGCTACTCAGTAGTTTAATATTCCGTTGGCCTTTAGATCCCCTAACGAAAACTCTTTTTATACTCCTGTCGACAAGAGTCTAGCGGAAGGTCAAGTTTCCACCTCAAAGGTCTCTGCATTTTACAATGCCCGATTGCCAAACCCACGATCCTTCCAAGTAAGCAGCCGTACCACCTTCGACGGGTCGACCCCCCCACCGGCCACCACCACTCATCGGCTCCGCTGTCGACAAGGCCAGCATGGGAGTAGGAAACCTACCGTACCAGCTCACCGGCTGCCGCTCGCCACCCCATGGCGCGCCTCCGCTACCGGCCGGAAAAGGTTACACGGGCACGGGCGTGGCGATGCGCATCGGACAGCGCAGTACCCCACCGACTCCGGCTCCCCCCCACACACAAACCCGAGCGAACAAACACGCGAAACAATCCCACGGACGCAGACAACAAGGTGGTGGAGCGAGCGAGCGGAAAGCGGTCAGATTCCACTCGCTCGCCAGCCCCCACCACTTCGGCACTACCCTTTGCTGCTAAGCAACGGCGATGGATGAAGTCATGAAGAACTAACCATGGTGATTCATACTAGTAATTTGCTACTAATGACATCCAGTAATAATTCACAAAAAATCAGTGGTGACCTCGATCGATCGTCTAAGGTGAGGCTGGCGAAGTGGGGAGCTCGAAATTTACCAGGCCCCCACGCACACAGTAGTGAGGAATCAAAAACCGACACTAGAGATTAGAGATTCCTTCCCATCCACATATCTATATCTCCAAATAATAATTAGACTATACTCCCTCTGTTTCAAATTACTCCGCCGGCGCGCTTATGTAGGTGAACTAGTACTCTCTCATTTTTCATTCAAAAAAATCCGCGAATTTTTAAAATAGATAGTATAAAATATGTACTACTTATACTAAAAATTTTAAGAATTTTTTGATGAAAAATGAGAGAATACTACACCTAGGTAAGCGTGCGCGCGGAGTAATTTGAAACAGAGGGAGTAGTACTGCAGTAGTAGTAGCTTCCGCTTCCCTTGTGCGGCGCTGCCTGCGGCGGCGGCGAGGTTGGCGTTGGCTTGGCTTGGCTCCTTCCTACTACACGCTTAGCCCGTCGACGCCGCATTGCTTGTACGTCACCGACTGCCTCCTCGGGCTGATGGCGATCGCGCAATCCACCGACACCTGGTTTTGTTCGTTCGTTCACGGGTCAATTTCGATCGGCGGGGCGGTTGCGGATGCGGAGGAAGTAGGCGAAGCGAAATTTGGCTTCTGGGGAGAGTAAGCGGTTTACCTGGACTTTGGGGGAGGAGAAGCCGAGGACGAGGATCTTGGCGGCGACGTCGCCGGTGATGCGGAGCTCGACGCGGTCGTTGAGCGCGGCGTCGCGGACGAGGTCCTGGGCGTCGGACTGGAGGACGTTGAAGCGGTCGACGACGACGCGGGTCTGGAGCAGGCGGGTGCTGTGCGCGGGCTGCTCGAACCCGGGCACGGCCGCCACCCCGAGCGGCACCCCGTGGTACATCACGTCGAAGGCCGTCGCGCCGTACCGGATGCCCACCTTGTTGGGGTTCACGGCGGTGAAGAGGAGCGTGATGTTCAGGGAGAGGTAGGCGGCGGCGGGGACGGCCGCGGCGGCCTGCGACGGCGGGGCCACCAGGAGGTACTGGACGGAGACCTGGTTGAGGTCGAACTGGGGCTTGCGGGGCTTCACGGCGAGGATGACCACCAGCGCCACGGCGAGGGCGAGGAGGGCCAGGAAGATGACGAGCATGAAGATGCAGCAGCAGCAGCCGCGGAAGGAGGCGGAGGAGCCGTAGGAGGGCGAGGCGCCCCCGTAGTGCGGGCGGCGCTGCGGGTACGAGGGCGGGCCGTGGCCGTAGTGGTCGCCGTTGGATCCGGTCGTCATGGCGGCCGTCGCCGCGGGCGGGGGGGCCTGGGAGTGAGGTGGGGGTGGGTGAGTTTTGGATTTCCGGAGCTAATGGGGCATCTGCGACGTGGTACTTGCGGGGGTTTGCGCTTGATGTGGGGGGAGGTGGTGGTGCGAGTGGAGGAAGAGAGGGGAAAGTTTGGGGGAGGTGATTAGGATTTACGGCGTTGGCAGAAGTGGGGCCCGTGTGTTTAGTGAGGGCGTACGTGTATTCTGTGCCTTTTTATTCCTTCTTTGTTCTCTCGTGCTCCGGTTTTATTCCACTAGGGTTTTGCAGAAAATAATTGAATTTCAGCACGGGGCTTTGTGTCACTGTCGACACCACCAAACATGGAATTCCACCACATACTGAAGCGGGCGGGATCTATCGATTTGTCCGGTAAGGGGAGCTGCCTGATTAATGTCGTGATTTTCTATGAAATCTGTAAGGTCTCGTACGGAATCCAGGAATTATTCAAAGCCTCGAAAAACGGTGTATTTCAAGTCTAAAGTATTATTTCTTGATTAAACTGACAACAAGTTATACTCTTGCCCCGGGGGGGGGGGGGGATGCGAAAGCCTGGACACATGCCCGGACTTAGGGATGGTTAGGCCCACCTATGGTCTCGTACATATGGGGTAAATAATAACATACTTTAGATGAAGGCTTTTGATCTATGAGGTTTTTTTTTTTTGACACTAGGGAGTGAGTTGAAGAAAAAATAATTGTATCCATGTTAATCAAAGTTCTAAAAATAAATTAAAATGGAAAGATCGCTAGTGAAAAATCACACAAGATTTCAAACCCTAATCTAGAGAGTGATAAACCGTTGGGTTTAATCCTGCGTCGGTAGTGGGAGAAGACAAGAGGCGACTAATAAGGTTGATGATGTTCCATTTTAACATGTCAGTCTTTGGAGGAGTTGGTCCAAAATCAGTTGTAAGTCTATGTTGGTCTCCGACTAAGTTGTGTTGGGTTGGTGGACACAAACGCTCGTGCAACGGCCCATGATGCATGTGAGTCCGAAGCATTGGTTAAGTGGAACCAGTATTGCGATAACAACGATAACAACTGATATTAGAGCTCAGATGTCTGGATGCAGATCTCAGATGTACCCATGGTAGTCGGTCCAGGATTGGTGGGATGGAATGTTGTGTTAAGCAAATCCATGGTGACCGACATGTGAGCACAAGATTTGTTGGAACTAAGGGGGTACTAAGTATGTCAACATAGTCTAAGTTGTAAAGTAGTTATCGACCATCCTTGTTGAAAGAGTATGTGTGTTGCGGTGATCCAGCATACCACTGCATGATGTAGTACACTATAGTCGTTGACATAACACCAATGAAACATCGTTCACTAGTATTACATCTCTCAGAGTGGTACAACATAAATATAGCAAGTCCAAGACATGACTATAAGTTACAACTCAACTCTTTACACAAGATCCAGAGAACACACTAGGTTAAAGAGAGAGAAAGAAACTTCTTTTGAAGAAGAATTAGAAATAAACAACTCAAAAACTATCATACTACTAAGACTCGTATCTAAACTATTGGTCTGGCATTGCTGCTATTGCAATACACTACAAAAATAGATTCTATGGCTAGAGATTATATTCCTAACTATTCAGTAACTTCGTCTTCACTTGAGTTGATGTATATGTTGACTTTCTTGACTTTATTGAAGAATTGAGCTGATGAAGAAGACTTCTTCGAGTAAAAGTTGATGTAGACGTCGTCTATATTGGCTTTAGAATCTAGCAAGGGTTAATAAGATACGTTGAGTATGCGTACTCAGCAGGTTCACTAGAAAGGAGTGTTTGATGCACTATAACTATAGCCACAAACCATAGGTCGTAGGCAATGCAAGTTTTTATAAACATTTCTTCGAAGGTTGCTTTTATTCTGAAAAGCTATGTCCGTCAGCCTTCACGGGTTTATCAGAACTTTCATGGAGTTTCTTTCCCGCCGCGTTCGCAGCTCCTTCCCGGAACAGGGAGTAACAAGTTACAGTTCTTACACCCTGCAGAGGTGCGTTACTTTTCTCATGAGAGATCTTAGCTTTGTTGCACATCTGAGTTATAGGCTCGTTCACACTTCCTTGGTGTGAGGCCCGGACTAAGATCCAAGCCAATCACTGCCCTCTTCGCGACCTCATATGTCTGCACGATCCTTCGGGGCCGGCTCATCTCCGTTAAGCCCCCTTTCGGGCAGGCTAAAACCCTGATGAGTTCCCGAAGACTCTATGACCTGGTGATGCCCTGGCAAGTACCATATTAAATGGACTATACCACTAAACACCATTCATAGATAATCTAGACACCAAAAGTGTGGGGCATAAGGGTGCCCACCCATATGTTGGATCCGCACAAGGAATCACAACGTCATGTTAAGGTTGTCTTGCCTCCATACGAGAGGAAAAGGATACAACTGACTTCTCCGTCCTATTCCAAAACTCATGGTTAACGCGTAATATACGGCGCAAGAATCACCAGCGACATTGGTTATTAAGTCCTAGATAATATGTTCCTTTACCACCGTAACTTTCATGGTAGGTTATTACCTCATGGTAAATAACCTATAATCATATTATTATGAAAATAGTGTTTTCTGACCTTTTTGAAATACAGGTGATGACAACACTGAATTTGCAAAATACTTTACAAGAAATAATCAAAAGACATGAGCAAGTGTGATCTTGCCTTTTGTGATTGCACGATTGTGCATTCACGGTCTTCGATGCGATATAAGATCCAATATCTGAAAATAACATCATTGGTCACGCAAGGACTAATGTTTAAAGAAGCAATATGCAGTTATGCATAAGTAATGTTATGCATTTTGTAAAACTCCCAAATTGAATCCCCAATATTTTGAGTGAAGTGAATTCAAGTGATTCTTTGAAGAGTTGGTTTATCTTCAAATTTTACTTTATAAGTAATGACCTTTATAAGGAACTTAAGTGTTAACAATCCAAAATATGTAAGTAAAGTATAAAATAATGTGATTATGGTTAATTGTCATTTGGTGACTATGATAAAAGTCCTTGGAATTGAGTTGTTAAGAGTTAAAGAACATATTATAAGATTGTTATTTGAAGTGGCAAAAAGAATAACATTTGAAGAAAAGATTTCTTTTCTAATGTTTAAGCAATCTTTATTGTTAATAGAACGTGATCAATGCCCTTTGGTGTTTGGTTGATTAGTTTGGATTTGAGATGCTTTATGTCTTAATTGAAATAGACCAAAGCTAACTATAAAAACATAAGTAGTGTATTAGACATGATGTTTATAAGCTTTGAGACTAAAGTTAACTTTAAAAGGGTAAGTAAACTTAAGATGTAATATGTTTTAATTATTCCCAAGCTCTAGATTTACAATAGGTATAACTAAGGTGTGGAATTATTCACTTTATATTTTATTGAATGTTAGATTAAATTTGTTTTGCTATTATGAAAAGAATATGTATTTATTTAATGGAAGCATAATTAGATGATCTTAGTAATTTGTTAGAATTTAAAGTTATGTTAATAGTGGTTAAGATATAATGATTATTCACCATATTATATATATATGAGTGGTACCCAATGTTTTTTTAAATGGTTTTTAATAAGATTTTTAAAATACTATTTTGAAGTTAAAAGTTATGCTTAAGTTTGATTATGAATTTAAGTTATGGGTTTGGAATTAGTACAAAGACACTAATTGCTCAAGGTTTTATAAGAATTGTGATTATTTCTTACTTCAGATTTTTTTTAAAGAATTCACAAAATAATTATTAGATAAGGATTTATTATTTAAAATATTAAAGACTTTTCTAATAATATA
Organism: Avena sativa; assembly: GCA_916181665.1. Taxonomy (NCBI): domain Eukaryota; kingdom Viridiplantae; phylum Streptophyta; class Magnoliopsida; order Poales; family Poaceae; genus Avena; species Avena sativa. The sequence continues at coordinate 424,938,078 of OV702293.1, forward strand.
TTTAATATTTTCTAGTGTAATATATTTATTCAAGACCTTAAAAATGATTTTTTATTTATTTTTAATTATTTTTTTATGTTTATAAAATTCCATAAAGGATTAAATGTATTTAAATATTTACTTCAAATTTTATTTATAAAAGAGTTGAGTCGGTATTTTTATAAAATAGTGGATTTATTTTTATACACAAAAATGATTTTATATATTTTTAGGAATCTTCCTTATTTTATGAGATTTCACTTAAGATGTAATGGTGTTAATATTTATTTGCATTTTATTTAACTTAAACAAGTAATGTTATATCTTTCTGAGATAAATATTATTTTTGTGAGCATTTGGACATATTATATATAATTTTAGAAATTTTCTTCATTTTTGTCTAGGGCTGAAATAAGCTTAGGGATTTGTTGGTAATTTTTTCATTTTACTTGTTTATTATTTTATTTTATTTTATTTTTCTACTAGGCTAAATTCATGAACCAACTTGGCCCATAGACCGACCTGGTCCAATCCAACCCAAATAGTTGGTGTGTTTGACTTAACTAAATATGGTGGTCCATCTATATGGTTCACTTGTGATCTTTCCATCCTTCTTGGTTGATTCTTTTTACATGAGATTATGGTTTCTTTGGAAAAACTTTTGGTCACAAAACTTCAAAGGTGTTGATGGCTCCTTCTAAGTTGTGTTTCCTTAGTTTCCAAATCTTGAGTAACATTTCTTGTCTCACTTGTCTTTAGTGATATCCAAGGTTGAAGTGCTTGGTGAAAATGCTAAAGATGTTGAAGTCATTAGAGTTGAAGATGTTGAAGTCATTAGAGTTGATGAAGTCCTTTGCACATGGTGAAGTCTTTGGCCATGGGGTAGGTTTTTTCCATCAAGTTTGAAATAGAAGAGATGTAGAATCAAAACCAAAATGGTTGAGGAAAGAGTTTACAAGATTGTTTGTAAATAAGTTTTGGAACAAATACAACTCCTATCTTTTTCTAAGGGGTTTTGTCCAATCCTAGGTTTACAAATCCTACAGGCAACACAATGCTCTGATACCATCTGTAAGGTTCCCAACCTTTAATAAGGTAGAGTCCCCTGTGTTTACAATGCTAGTCCCTGGATCAATAGCTAGCATCCACAGTTAAGATGTAATATCAAGAAACAAAGGTCATAATACAACTTTATAACCAGGAATAACATAATTTATTACATCTTACATTAGCTCATTTGGCTATTACATTACATGGCAGCGGAATATCTATAAGCATGGGGTCCTTCATCTTCAAAGTGCCACAGGCAGACATGTTGGTTGTAGACTTGTAATCCTAATCATTAAACTTCACTAATATCAATCAAACCTGCAACATAACAAGTTACAGCCACAAGGGTCAATACATTTGAATTGTATTGGCAAGTGATACTATGGTAGTATAGTGGAGTCTATCATCTATATGCTTTTGGCTAAGTGGAGTTGAGGCTTGCATTGCTCAAAAATAGATTTTTCCTTATCATTTGAAAACACTAAGTTTTTGTTTGACAAAAATCACCCAAGGCATCTACCAATCAAAGATTGAAGATCCTTTAACCCTTGTTCAACCACAAGTTTTTAACTTAGAAATTTGGATGATGAGATTCTTGATAGCTTCCATGTCTTGATGCTCAAATTGTCCTTTACCAGGGACATGGCTAAGTACTTAGATTTTACACTCTGCAGAGGTGGTGCACTTTCCCCACAAGACTTGGTTTCACCAAGACAAGATCTTTCAGAAGCCTTTCCTTAGACCAAATGGACGCGTTCCAACCTATCATGCCACTACCACCAACTGTCCAAATGGCTAAATTCTAGCAACCTATATGATCCAGGCAGAGCCCATAATGCCAAGTGGCTGCACTTGAAGCTTATCAACATTTGACATCTCAAATCTCTTTGTTCCTGGGTGGCAATCCACAAGTGTGATACACAAGGTAAACCATAGCCATGGGCCTTGTGTAACCACTCAACCAAAAGCCACCAAGCAAGTCCCTTTCCACCCAGGTGATTCATTAACTTAGTTGTTTTATTAAACAAAAACACAAGTCCTCAGACTTAGAAATTTTTCCATAGTATGAATGTATATATTCCACCCTTGTTTTCTATTAGCTCAGCTAAGCATGATAGTAGTAGGAATCTTAACTTAGGAAATTCTACTAAGGTTTTCATCTACTAGGTTTTCCCATAGCAAGGTTTATACTTAGCAAAATTCCATGCAAGTCTTACTTAGAAATATCACTAATGCATAGTGAAAGTAATGGGACAAAAGTATGAAGCATCACTTGCCTTTTTGGTAGAGGGTATAAGTTCACTCCTTGATCTTTTGCAATGTTCACACACTTCAAGTCACTACATTTCAATCAAGCAAAAGCATTTCATCACATAAAATAAATAAACAAAAAAAAATACATGCAAGCATGCAAAAGGGTTGTTTTATTTGTAAAAGTGGTTTCTAATGGGTCATAAACATTTGTATATACCTAATGGTCATGCTATAAAGTGGCAAAGTCATTTGCAAAAGATTTCACTTTATAAACCATTTTCTAAACCAAGTCATTATTTTATGTGGTTTGAAAATGTCTTTAGTAAAGTAGTAGCTCTATAGGGTTCACCAAATAAATTTTCAAATCATAAAACTTGGTGTTTGGGGTTAGAGAGTTTGAAACAAAACATTTCCCAAAGGTTTTCTTCCAAAACTATTTTTAATAAATAAACCATATTTTTATTTGACTAGAATTGGTTTTAAATCCAAGATTCATTCTTTTGCATCACCAAATATATTTTTGAAACCACAAAGTGATTCCTAGGGTCAGTAGGTTCAAAACACACCATTTGCAAAAGATTTTATCCCCAAAATCATTTTTGAACAATTTTTACATCCTAAACAAGCATACATATGTTTCCGTAAAAACAAACAATTTAACAGAAACTTTTTGCTAAACAAATGGCATGGTTGGCTAGGGCTTGCTTTTCTGAATCCATTGATATAAAATTTGCAAATTTTGGACGTGTGGTTTGAAAGTTATGAATTTTACAAAATTGATCCACAAATAGATCAAATCTGTTTTTATTAGAACTGTCAGGGCCACGTGGAACGTTTCTATTGGTCCATACCGTTTCGGTTGGATCGATCTCTCTGGTGCGTTGGATTTTAAACAGATCGTGCGGCGCAGAGCTATTCGTACCCCTTCGATCATGTTCTATCGTGGTGCTTGGATCTACATCCTACGGTGCACAGCACGCTAGCCATCGAGTGTCGGCGCTGGCGGCGGCAGGTGGCGGCGCGCGCTCAGACGATGATGGTGCCGGCGATACAGGAAGTTAGAGGAGGAGTGGGGTGGCTCACCAGAATCGTCGATGCTTGATGATGCTCAACGTGGTACTGTCTGGTGAATGGGCGCACGAGATTGTCCTTAATCGCTCACCGGAGTTGAGCTGGGCCTCGGGTGCGGTCAGGCGTCGACGGGGGCGAGGCTACGGGTCACGAGGAAACAAACGGGAAGCACAGTTAGATTCGCACGCGAGTTACGGTCATGCGTGCATCAACGAGAGGAAAGGGGGAGGTCAGATACTACCTGGAGGACTCGCCGGAGAGGTAGCAGACGACGGCGTCGTTCAGTCGAAGAAGGAGTCGATGACGAGGTTTCAACTCATCAGTGCCCATTGTTATGGACTTGGGTTTTGGAGAAGATGGGGATGCTGGAGATCGTGGCACGGTTAACAGACAAGCAACCAGGGGACACGAGATTTACCCAGGTTCAGGCCCCCGGAGGGAAAACCCTACTCCTGCTTGTCTGCTCTTTTATTGCGGCGGAACCGAAAGTTACAGGGTGCGCAGATTCGATCTGGCGTGGAGGTGTGTATGTCATAATCGCAGGGTGTAATCGTTGTTGGGTGCGTGTCCTCCTCGTTGGACCCTCCTAGCCTTTATATATGGGGAGGCTAGGTCTCGGGTGCCAATACGAGTAGGTTACAAGTTGTATTCAAACTCTAGTCTTGTTCTCCAAGGATCCGAAGTCGTTATGGGCCTTGGCCACCCGAAAATCTTCATGGGCTAGTGTATGTTTGCTGTGGGCCTTCCTTGGGCTGGACCAGGTATGCTGAAGTTATGTACCCGTCGGGTATAACCATGTCAGTCGACGCCACAGGACACGCGCGAGTGAGCTGCGGGTGCAGAGAGAAGCGCCATGGGGTAGGGATCACGTGAGCATGCTCTAGGAGGCAAGGGGAGGCGAGGGGCTGCCGGAATCGGCCGGGAGAGTCGTCGGAGACAGAGGTGTTCGGAGAGGAATTAGGGCGGCCTGGGGGCGTGCTAAGGTGGGGCGACAGAGGGGAACGAGAGAGGATATGCTGGCGCTTAAGTAGGCATCATCGCAGGGCCATTACATGGCGTGGTTAACGCGTAATCACGCCGGCATTTCATCGGCAGTAATGGCCAGAGAGGAATGAGGGGCGAGGTCGTCGCGGGGAGGAAGAAAGTGAGTTGGCGGTGGGGCCGTCTGGCAGCGAGAGAGAGAGTGTGGGGTGGGGTCCGTCTGTCAGCGTCGTTGCGGGTTTAAAATTGGGTGCGAATCGTTTTTCTTCGGGAGAGAGAGGAGCTGGGCTAACTGGGCCAGGTGGGCTTAGCTGGGCTGGGTCGTCTCTTCCATTTTTTTTGTACTACTTCTGTTTTTCTTTTTCCTTTTCTTTTTATTCTGTTTTGGTTTGGTTTAAACAATTCAATCAAACATTTCAAACAACCAATCAAAACAAACTTCCACCAAACTTTGTATTGAGTTTAGTTATGTTTAACAACATAATTCCAAGTCCCAAAATAAAATAATATTTTTTATTCTTTTTAGGATCCATTAATAATTAAATAAAATGGACCTTAGTTATTAAATCAAATGGGTTTTGATTTATTCAAAATCTCCATTTGAAATCTAAATATTATCAAAACCAAATCAGTAGGTTTTATTTGAAAATATAAAATACTTGGAAAACTTGTTTAAAATAAAATAACAAGTTTTAGTGTTTAATTAAAATGGGAAAACCTTTACTTCAATAGAATTGGTTTATTAATAAACTCTCATTATTTTATTTAAATAAACATTTACTCTTTTAATCAAAGCAAAACATTTTATTTCAAAAGCTTGGCCAAGGTTTAATTTGGCTCTATAAAATATTAAAAGATCCAAAAATAGTAATTTCACATATTTAATATTTTCTTTATTAATTATTTATCTTTTCAAATCCCTTTAGGATTTGTTTGATCAAATAGGTTTGAAGGTTTCCAATTGGAATCAAAAAGTTTCTTTTCACCCTAAAAATCAACAAAGTTTTATTTTATTCATTTATTTTTCACATAACAAGATTTGGAAAATCTTGGGATGTGACAGTTAGCGCCGCATCCGATGGGATGGCGGTGATTTCATTCCTGAAACCACGCTGGTGTGTTATGCCTTGGCTTCATCACACCTACGCTACAGGGGCTCGACACCCTCGGTGAGTTCTTTCTTGTGACCGGCCATCGAGCCGATGACTCTGCCTAGTGGTGTGTAGTGTCTCTTTTGAGCCAACAGATGATGTTGAGTGCTGATATATGATGATGATGGTTCAGTGATGAATTTAGTGATAGGATGTCTTGATGATTTTGGTCATGCTAGTTATCTCCTGATTACGAGATGAGTTATCTGTGTGTACTTGTAATAGTTGGTTTTGCTTTCTGTGCAATGAATCTATCTTGAGGAAATGCATAAGGTTAATTGATTTAGAATATGTGCTTGAATATTAGTGGCTTGTAGTGTTGTTTGAGCTACTGCTGTTATGGAACAAGCCTTTTGGGATTTGATATTGAGCTTGAGCTATTCATGCTCCTGGTTGGGTGCTATGTATAAGTAGATTGCAGTAATTTGCCTTCAGATGTGATATTTGTTGTAGTATGGGCTGCCTTGAACCAAAATATGAAGGTGTGCAGCGTGCACCTAAATCTTTGATTTAGTTACTTTTATTTTAAAATATAGAATGATTCTTGGATATTTTTAAATATCTAAGAAACTGATTTATTATCAAACTTGATGAAGAGTTGATGTTCTAGTTTAAAGACTAGATTGAGAATTTGGTGGAAGTGAGTTTGGGATTATGCGTGAGGTGCAATTCCAATTCTTTTGGATTTGTGCCCAACAATCCTTCATGCTTGCAGGTTTGTGCAAAGATGATTTGTATGCTTCTATGGCTTTGGTATGAATGTAAGTGTGCTATAGCCCCTTCCTATGATGCAAAGGCTGAGGCACATATTTGTAGAAAAAAATAGCACTAGTGCTTGAATAAACTTGATAAGACCATATGCTTTACTTGTTTGTGGACTATGCCCATGATTTGATAATCTCTAGTTGGTTTAGCTAGAGAAATGATTTGAGATGGCTTACGGATGATACATGTATTTATTATACCTAGTTTGAATGTTCTTTTGGTTTGGTCAACTCTATGGTTGTTGCTAGTGCATCTGCCACTGTGATGCCTCCCTTTGGAGTGTACACAGGGGTAGTTCTCACTAGGTAGTTGACTGTTGGGATGAGTTAACCAGGAGACTTCAATTGGGTTGCCAATGATGCTAAGGCTGAGGATTTAATTTGAAAGTAAGATAGACAGATACTACTGATGCCTAGAAGTTCAATGATGAGACAAGCATAGCATCTCTATGCCTATCTGAGAACAAACTCAACACTCCCAAAATATTTTCTAATGGAACTAGTAAGAACAGATATTATTGATGATATGGGTGGTCAACCAGATGCCTGTCCTTCAGTGTCATATGTTTCTGGATCTTGATTTACTTCCTCCACTCGATAAATCTGTTCTTCCTGGTATCTGGGATTGACTCCAGAATCCAGCTGTTGCAGTAGATGGTATTGTGGCCTTGATCTACTGTAGATGTTTTCCTCCTCTCTCCTCCTTGATATGTTTCCTATGTTTTCACCAACACATGGTGTTGGTTATGTAGTGTGGATTGTGGTTCCTGGTGGTAACTAGCAAGAATAGGTGATGAGTTGATGGTGGGGAGAAATGGTATGATCTGGTTGTCTAGTGAGGAGAATGAAATAATATGTGTGTGTGGTTTTGGCTGGAATGGTTAGATAAGTGAGAAAGGTTCCTGGAAGTCCCTTGCTGCTACTTTTGTACTGTTGTACTAATCTCTATGGTAGTGACAACACATGCCATGCAAGTGTTGTGTGAGCTACTTGCCTGCTTTAACCATCGTGTAGATCAGATCAAGTTCAACTAGATCTTTTGCTAGTATTACTGCTTTGCCTTTTACCTTTTACTAAATTGGTGAAACTTTCCCCAGGCCAATGATACTATGCTGAGGTCATTTGATATGAAAAGAATAGATTCTACACATCTTCCATTTCTAAACACTCTATGATGAGCTCAAGCATATCATTAGTATGCTCAATCTGAGAGTAAGCTAATACACTAACCCCTTGTTTATTATTTATCTTGTTTGTCTATTTCTGATACGTTGGAAACGTATCTATAATTTTTGATGCTCCATGCTTGTTTAGTATCTACTTTGCTTTACTTGTCTACACTTTGAGGTGCTTTTTACATGTTTTCTGGTACTAACCTATTAACATGTTGCAACAGCGTCAGATGCATGTTTTCTGCTGTTTTGGTTTCAGAAAAGTTAGTAAAGAAATATTCTCGGAATTGGACGGGAGAAACGTCAAAGTCAATTACTTTCCGTGGGGAACAAGAAGTCCAGAGGGGAGATGGAGAAGCGGGCCAGGGAGGCCAACCCCCTAGGCGCGGGTGGGCCCTACCCCACGCCTGGGTAGGGTTTGCCCCTCCAGGCCGCCTCCCGGTCTCGCCCCTTCGCCTATAAGAAGCCCCCGATGCAGAAACTCTCAGGACCCGATCAATATTCCACGAAACCGTCTGTAGCCGCCGCCACCATCGTCCCTAGATCGGGGGGATCTGAAGCTCTTCCCGGCACCCTGTCGGAGGGGAGATCATCCCAGAGGCCTTCTCTCCGGTATGATTTGTGAGTAGTTCCATCTTGGACTATGGGTCCATGTAGTAGCTAGATGGTTGTATCTCCTCCTTTGTGCTTTCATGTATAGATCTTGTGAGCTCCGTTCATGATCAAGATCTAATCTATTTGTAATCGTGCATGTTGTGTCTGCGAGGATCCGATGGATATTGTGATTATTATGTTAGTTTGATTAATGGTTCTATCTTTATGATTCTATCATGTCTGTGTTGTTTGTGATCTTGCATGCTCTCCGTTGCTAGTGGTTATCTTGGCCAAGTAGTTGCTAGTGACTCTAAGAGGGAGTATTTATGCTCGATAGTGGGTTCATGCCTCTAGTTTCCAAGGGAAGTGACAATAATCTCTTCAGTTGTAGATGTGTTGTTGCTACTAGGGAGAAAACAACAGTCTCTTGTTCATGGAACATGTGGACTGTTTACCTTACACACTTTGCTTAAAGCAGTTGTCTATTGCTTGCAACTTAATACTGGAGGGGGTTCGGCTGATAACCTGAAGATGGACTTCTAGTCATAGATGCAGTTGGATTACAGTCTATGTATATTGTTGTATTGCCCAATCAACCTCATAGGATATTTCTGGCTAGTAATTGCATTGTTTTGCCTTGCTCAGTTTCTGTCAATTGCATCGCTGTAATTTGTTTACCCTTCATGTCATGCTGTTTATCTAAGGAGAGCACCTCTAGTGAACTATGGACCCTGGTCCAATCTTTACCATTGATACATCTTCCACTGTTACTTGTTACTTGCTGCAAACCATTACCTTCCACACCATACGTTTAATCCTTTATTATAGCAAACCGGTGAGCTTGACAACCTCATTGATTCGTTGGGACAGAGTCTTAAGTTTGTGTTGTGCAGGTGAAAAGATAGAGATGTCGCCTAGAGGGGGGTGAATAGGCAATTTCAAAACTATTACGGTTTTGGCTTGATAGAATGCGGAATTAAACTAACGTTTATTTTACAAGCACAAAACCTAAATACACTAGGCTCAACTAAGTGCACCAACAACAAATTAAGCTAAGCAAGATAGCACAAGATAAATATACCACAAGTGATAAGCAAGATATAAGTACTTCAAGCTCTATGGCTATCACAAGAAAAGTAAGCTCGGATATAGAGATAACCGAGGCACGCGGAGATGAAGATGTATTCTCGTGTTCACCACCTTTGGGAAGGGGGCTACGTCACGTTGGAGAGGTGTGAAGTTCCACGAAGGATTCCTCACGCGCCACAAAGTCTCACCTTCTTCTCCGAGTCTATCCCACGAAGGAATAGGCCCTTTCCTTATGGCTAGCTTTTCCTCCACTCCGGAGATGGCAAGCTCCACAACCACTTCACAAGCTCCGCGAAGGAGAAGCCCGGGTCTCTTCACAGTCTTCCATGAAGAGAACACCACGAAACCAACCTCCAAGCCAACTAGGAGGTCACCCTCCAAGAGTAACAAGCTCACGGTCTCTCACTCGAAAAAATCGAAATCGAGAGCTCAACACTTATGCAAGAATGCAAAGCAAGTACACCAAGGGTGCTCACATTCTCCACTCTCAAATCCCACCAAAGCAACAAGTGCTAGGGAGGAATTAGGGAGGAAGAACAATGGTGGAAATCAACAAATGACTCCAAGATCTAGATCCAATAGGTTCCCTCACTTAGAGGAGGAATTGATTGGTGGGGATTGTAGATCTAGATCTCCTCTTCCAAAGCCCTCAAAAAGATGAAAGAATCATAGGAGGGAAGGGAGAGGAAGCAAGATCAAAGGGGTCAACAATGGTGGTAAAAAACGTGCTCAAGAGCCCTAGAACTTTGGGGAAGAAGCCCCCCTTTTATACCCCTTCAAGGGGGATGACCGTTGGAGGCAAAACATGCTGGATGGACACGTTCCGGCGGCGAAACCGGCGCCGCCGGATCAGCCGCCGGAATTTCCGGTCAAAACCGGAAGTTCCGGCAAAAACCGAAACAGTATACTGGACCGTTTTTCGGCGATTTTCCGGAAATTTCCGGCGGTCGCCAGAAATTCCGGCCACAGGCCCGGTCCCGCCGGAATTCCCGCCGGAACAAAACATGGCACATGAAAACAGTAATAACTTTTGCGTCCGGACTCCGATTTCGATGATCTTGGGCTTGTTTTGACGAGGACAACAGGCCCTACAAGATGGTGCAGAGAAAAATCATAGTCCAGCAAAGAAGTATAGAACCAAATAAAGAAAGGTAAGAAGCCTCCCTACATGAAGAACCGATAAAACCTTCAAACTCGAAAACGCCATAGAAGATGCATACGAATTTCGTTTTCGATGAACTTGGGCTTGTTGAAGAGCTAGAAACAAGCTCAAGAACCTCACATGAAGAAACACCAAGAAGCAAAAAAGTAGGAAGATGAAAAGTATGCAAAGGATTAAGATCCCTATGACGATGTGATCAAGTTACCCAACCGAAAGCCCCTCTTAATAGTGCGGCTATGTATCTTATAACCCGGTCTCCCAACAACCACCTTGAGACCGATAAAAGGAAAACCTAGCAAGTCCATACCTTTGCCTTGTGCATCCCGCTTGATCTTGATGATAACACTTCAATCTCCATTCAAGCCGGAATGCATCACTTGATCATTGTTGCTTCGTGAAGGCTCCTAATTTTCTCTCCCATACACCATTATTGGATAGCTTAATTAATACATGTCTTCACATGTCCATTATCACCAATATGGACGGCAAGCTTCAAGCAAATGATCTTCTCGAGATGCTTATCTTGAACTTGCCCTTCTCAACCTTGATGACGATCACCACTTGATGTCATCCTCTCATGTGCTATATAAGATCTTCACTTTTGAAGCATGCCCATGGAAAGATACCTATCCCATATAGAAAATACAAAGGCACATATATAATGGGTTAGTTCATGATGCATAATTGACAAGGCTTACCATACCACAAGATCCATGTGGTACATTCTTTATGCTTCATGTGTTGACCAAATTGAAATCACTCTTCACTCTTTGTATAGGTCAACCATGTATATTTCCATGCTCCATCTCAATATCTTGAGGTACATAAAGAAACCTTAATTTGATTACATGCTCTAAATCTTAGTCAATCATATCTCAACTAATGAGGCTATCATGACACCGTCTTAGAGCCATATCTCGAATTCTTCTATTGAGATCACACTCTTAAGATATTGATCATATCATATTATTCTCTTCAACTCGATGATCTTGATGCCAATACTCAAGGTATATCTTTATCTTCATGGCATCCATACTTGAATCCAACACATAGACTACAATCATGACCTATGGAATATTCCTTAATATAAAACTCACTGAAAACATTAGTCCATAGGGATTGTCATTAATCACCAAAACCACACATAGGGGCAATTACTCTTTCAATCTCCCCCATTTTGGTAATTGATGACAATCACAATAAGAGGGTTTATATAATGAATATTCGAAACAAGTACGCAAGTTATCCGAGAATAAGTTGTGTACAAGAGGTTGCATTTGATATGGTCAAGTAACACAAAGCTACTAGCACATATCAAAACTGATTCTACTTACACAAACAACAACTAATGTAAGAGATGTGAGTAGAACCAACATATATAGAGCAAACTCCCCCACAATATATGCATGTGTGATAAACTTGAATTTCATTGCATACATTGTCAAGAATAAACTTTGGGAGAGTTTACACTATATTTACAACCATGCAAAACATAATAAAGATGAAATGCATGAAAGGCAGACACTTAAGAACAAACCAATCTTAAGTATAAAACCATTTCACTTAAACCCTCTAAACTTCTCCCCCATTGACAACAAGTGCCAAAATGGATGACAAAGTTAGAAGGACAATATAGTATGAGTTCATCCCCAAGGTGTGCATTTCTCATAATTTGGGTGAAATCAAATGCACGTATCCAACGATGAATATTTGGAGGAAATCAAGCTATATTGAGGATCAAAGATTGCTACAAGGATAAAACGATGAAGAAACTTCAACGGATGAAGCAAGCAATCCAATGATCCAAAAATCAAATGGACAAATAGTGCTCTAAATGAAATAAGGAAGCTCCCCAAGGTTCGTGCATAAATTTTAATTATTGTATTTGAATACAATATGCACAAACATGGAATCCTCACTCCCTCTATATTATTTAGAACACAACCAAGATACAAGGAGTAGATATAAATAAATACACTTGTCAAGACAAGCTTAAGTACAAAAGAAACCAAATATGAGATATGAGTGTGTGAAGATGCAATAAAAGTAAACCAAGCACTCATAAATCAAGACCTTACCAATACCATTAAAAACCAAGAGGATAAGAGATATGGTTGGCAAAGAGCGATGATATCAAGGAAAGAGATTAACACTCTCGTGTATATAAGTTTATAAGTGGACAAAACATGAGAATAATCCACAAATAAACAACCATACATAAGAGGTTAATAAAATAAGAAAACATGATATCCAAGAGGAAGTCATAAGATATACCAAAAATGATATTTTTTTGCTTAAGTGCATATATAGCAATGGCTCTATTTTCTCTTATGGTATATCAATGAACTTCACCAAAGAAAAAATAAAAACCTCAAAAACATCACAACTAACACTAAGGGAACAAATGCTAGTTGGGATACTTTGAGAAAAGCAACAAGTAGCAAAAGGAAGGATTCAAAGCAATTTCAACAATATTGCGCATGAGAGTACCTTGAGAAATTGATATGCAATAAATTGCTAGAAGGCATACTTTGAATTGGTGAATCATGAACATGATTTTATATACTCCCCATTATATGCATCATCTCAAATTACTCACATAATAAATAAGGATAAAGAAGTCTTTCAAAGATCCTTGCAAGAACCGCAACATTTACAAACGGATAAATTCATGCCAAGATGCAACCTACAAGAGATTGATGAAAGAATAGTATGCATGAATAAGATACTTGTTACCGAGATAGCAATGGTATGATGTAGTAGATAAGAATTTTCGATCATCCTAACTTGGCTCCAATTATCATATGGTGACAACACTTTCCTTATAGACGAGACAAGCACCCACTGCATCTCCAATGTACCTAAAACAACATTCAAGTACATCTTGGTCCCCAAACTTATTGGGTCCAAAGTGGTTAGACTAACCACATCACATAGGACACACTCCATAAAAATATGTACATATTTAGAGATGAAATTTGAATTTCATGCACAACTTAGCCTTTTAAGGATTTGATGGAGTATACCCTATATATTAGATCAAAGAAAGCAAACACATGGAGACTTTCAATATCCAAAGAAGATATAATTTGGAAAAACACCAAAATATTCAAGAAGGCATACAAGGTGTGACAAAACATATTTGTTGCCCAAACTATATCAAAGAATCAAATCAACACAAGATTTGTTCAAAGAAGTTCAACCAATGAACTAAGCAAAAACTATTGAGCAAAAAGATGAAATCAAAAAATACTCAACGATTTATCTCATTCAAGCAAATAAAATAGAAAATAAAGAATGAGATAACAAACTCCCAAAAGAGCAAGGTTTCAACAAATAAACCCCTTAACACTTTTCATAATGGCACAAGGTTCCGAGAAGAAAAGGTTTGTCTTCCACTAAAACACATTTTATAATAATCAAAAACATCATCAAAGAGATGTTCAAAATCCAAGGAAGACAACGGGAGCCACAACAAATTTTTGGAAAGAAAATAAGGCAATAAGAGGTGAAATCCAAGGTGAAGATGATCCACAAATGCTACCACACATAAGTATATCAATTGTCGAAGACAATGAGTGTATTGGAATTGATTTCCGATGGTATATTGCACGGATATTAAAGATAAATCTTCACAATAAAAAACATAGGATAGGAATAAAAATATTAAGAACTATACAAAGATAGAGATTCTTGATAGCTTCAATCTAGTCACACAATCATGCAAAGCAATGATTAGAATAACTTGAAGCTAATGGTCTCCCAAAAATATATAGAGATATGTATTTTAGGAAGACCGCATTAAGAATTTCTTGCTCAAACAAAGACCAAAAAGACGAGCAATAAAAGCTTCTAACAAAAATATGACCTTGTTTGGGCCAACATGCCACCTAGAAATAAGATAATCAACAATATCAACTCTAAGTGGCACTACCTCATATGTTCACGTTTCCTAGGATTGTGATATGCAAAAGAAGCATATTACTCCCCATAATGTGATATTCATTTTTTTCTTAATAAGAGGAAAAGCAACCTCAACTAGAGAGAATTAATGGACATTTAGAATTTGAATTTCTCATGAGTATGACACACCACATAGTGACTAGATAAGCTTGCAATATCAATACTAAGTGGTAGTACTCACATACACACATTTTAAGGTTTGAGATATGCGCAAGGCATATTACTCCCCCAGAATGGGATGTTCCATTAACCACTCAAAAAGAGCCAAATAAGATATAATCAAGGTGCATTAGAGGCTCAAAACGAGACACACGGGTAAATGATGTGCCAAACACCTAGACATACTTGAATACACAAAATAAGCATGCATGAGGAACACCAAATACAAACACATACTTGGTACAAAACAAAAACATGTAAAGGGGCAAGTAACTTACAATATAAATGAGTTAAGTACAAGTTACCGTGAAGAGGCCATTGGATATAAGATACAGATAAGATAATCCTAATGACTTGGCTTGATCAAATATAATATATGAAGATCCCTTAATTCTTCATGAGTTAGCCAAGTCTCCAATGTCCTGCATAAACACCTATTGATCAAGTTTGAGCTTGTTGGTCCCCAACCAAGTTGGGTCCTAATAGGTTAGTCACAATAGGCTTGGCAACCCAAATGGTTCTTTTCTTGACACCACTTTGAGTTCGAACAAACTTGGCAAACACATTGCCATCCTTATCCTTCCTAAGAGAATAATCATCATCAATAATGATAGGGTTAGATAAGGTACCGTTTGAACATGAAGAGGCAAAGTGCCCCTTCACACGACATATGTAGCAACAAGTGCTCCCCTTTCTCTTCTTCCTTGATTTCTTGGCTTGGGGAGCATTATCTTGATTCTTCTTCGAAAGTGGCCTAACTTCAACTTGGCCTTGACCTTGTACTTGTGGTCGCTTCCCTTGTTGCTTCTCACTCAAGTGCTTTTTCTTCAATGGACAAGATCTTACATGATGTCCTTCAACCTTGCACTTGAAGCAAATAATCTTGGCCGAATTATTGACTTGGTTTTGGCCCTTCTTATTGTTTATCTTGGACTTGTGCTTGTTATTGGATTTGAATCCAAGTCCACATTTATAATTAGGGGATTTTTGCACACTCAAAAAATTATCGAGTGTGGATTTCCCTTCATGACTCTTTTCCAAGTCATTCCTCAAGGAAGTGACTTGGGCCTTGAACTCTTTGATTTCCTCTACATGGTTAGTATAAATACAAGTACTATAGGAAGTAGAAGCTTCATTGTTAGAGCAACAAGGCAAAACAAGTAATCCAACACAAGGTTTATCAATAGTATGGCTAGATGGATTACTAGGACTAGCACATGGCAAAATAGCATTTTGAGTAGAAGTTGTGCTAATGTCCAAAAGAGGCTCACAATATGTTACCTTGGTAATACTTGCCTCACGAGCTAACATTAGCCCATCACGGGAGATTAGAAGATCATTATGAGAGCCTGAGAGCTTTTCATGACTTTCTTGCAATTTCCTATACTTGCTAGTTAGCAACTCAAGTTGAGCCCTCAGCTCAACGTTCTCCTTTAGGGTAGATGCTTCACAAGAAGTAGAGTTAGTAGCACAAGCATCATTAATGGAATTTTCCTTTTCAAGCTCATAAGATTCAATTTTGTGTGAGGAGACAATTAGTGTGCTTCTCCTCGGCAAGCTCTTGCTTAAGGAGATTAAATCTCTGACTCCCATCATCAAGTTGGAAATCCAACTCCTCTATGGTTCCCATTTGTTTAGTTATGGTGTCCATAACGTGTTTGAGACAATTAATGGCCTTATTATTACCACGAAGAGAGGTACACAAAAAGTCAACTCAAGCAAGAGAGCACTAGTATCATCATCAATGTCATCATCACTATCATCATTATCATTGCTATTATCTTTAGAAGATATATTGGGATCCAAAGTAGGAGATACCTTTGATCCTCTTGCCATAAGGCACATGTGAGAACGGGAGGATGAAGATGAGGATATTATTGAATCTTCATTCATGATCATGTCTTGCTCCATAGAATGTTTGATTTCCTCTACATTGTTAGATAAACAACTAGAAGAAATAGAAGCATTTTGTTCATGGGAACAAGGCAAATCAAGCATATCATCTACACTAGTACTCAAATAATTTCTAGATGATAACAAGTACTAGCAACAAAAGAGGATATAGCATTATTGTTGCAAGAAGTGCTTAAGTCCAAAGAAGAAACATTACAATGGTATAGAGATGAAGGATCATCATTAGCGAGCACAATATCTGAAGGGTTTCGCAGCATAGTAAATCAAAATTTTCTACGGAAGCGAACAGAGGGAAAGCCAAGATCTAATCTAGGAGATGCAAACAACGAGAGAGATTGGATTAGATCTTCATACCCTTGAAGATTCGCACAGCGGAACGTTCGTCGGAACGTGGGTGATGTAGTCGTACTCGCTTCTCCTCCTCGCGATCCGATCCGATCTAGCACCACAAGTGGCGGTGCCTCCGTGAGATGCACACGTGCGGCACCTCGACGTCTCCTCCTTCCTCGGACCAGCAAGTATGGTGGAGAGATAGATTGGATCTACAACACGACGGCGTGGTGTATATGGTGGAGAATTTCTGCAGCAGGGCTTCGCCTACAAACAGTCGGGAGGGAGAGAGGAGGGCAGCAGGGCAACTAGGGTTTGGAGGAAGGTGTAGGTTAGGGGGGAGGGGGTGCACCAGCCCTCTATATATAGAGGGGGGGTGCGGCCAGCCCTTGCCCATCCTCCAAGCCTATCTCTAGTTTAAACGATTTAAACTCTCCCTTCTAGAAACCCTATCTTATCTCTAGTTTAAACGATTTAAACTTATCTAGGATCGGCTGGGCCCTATGGGGCCTTGTTCCCCTGGCCCAATGCGGCCAGGACACTCCCTCATAGGCCCATGCCCCCTCCCGGAAGGTGGGGCCACGTTGGTCCCCTTCCGGAAGGTTCTAGAAGCTTCCGGTACAATACCGATTAATCCGGAACAATTCCGAACTCCAAAAACTGCACTGCCTTATATGAATCTTATTCTCCGGACCACTCTGGAACCTCTCATGATGTCCCGGATCCCATCCGAGACTCCGAACAAAAATTCATAAACCAAGTATCCAATCTATCCTAGCGTCGAGACACGTTAAGTGTGTGACCCTGCGGGTTCGAGAATATGCAGACATGATCTTCTATCAATAATCAACAGCGGGGTCTGGGCACCCATATTGACTCCCACACATTCATCGATGATCATATCGGATGAACCACGATGCCAGGATTCAATCAATCCCATATATATATTCCCTTCGTCTCGCGATATTTTACTTGCCCGAGATTCGATCGTCGGTATCGTCATACCTAGTTCAATCTCGTTCACAACAAGTACTTTACTCGTTCCGTAATCCGATATCACTTTGTGATTAACTCCTTAACCACATGCTTGCAAGCGGTGTTGATATCGATTACCGAGTGGGCCCGAAGTATATCTCTCCGACTTGGGAGGGACAAATCCCATCTCGATACATACAACCCAACAGATACTTTCCGATCACCTAAGAGACACCTTTATGATCACCCTCTCATAGGATGACGTTTGATGACCTCAAAGCTTTCTTCCGATACCAGGGAGTTGCATTATCTCATGGTCTAAGGAATACAATATTTGACATAGGAAAAGCTTCGCAAAGATGAACACAATGACACGATCTAATTGCTTCGCTTAGTTTGGGTCTGTCCACCATATCATTCTCCCAATGATATGATCTCATTATCAATTGACAACTCATGTCTATGGTTAGGAAACCTTAACCATCATTGATCAATGAGCTAGTCCATAGAGGCGTACTAGGGACACGGTGTTGTTCACAAACCACACAAGTATTAATGTTTCCGCTTAATACAATTCTAGCATGGAATATAAACTTTATCATGAACAAGAATTATAATAATAACATCTTTATTATTGCCTCTAGGGCATAATTCCAACAGTCTCCCACTTGCACTAGAGTCAATAATCTAGTTTACATTTGGCAACAATCTTACACCCATGGCACTGAGGTGCTGATCATGTTTTACACGTGGAAGAGGTTTAGTCAATGGATCTGCGACATTCAGATCTGTATGTACTTTGCTGATCTTCAGATCTCCATCAGCTATATAATCTTGGATTATATGAAACTTGCGGTTGATATGCTTGGTCTTTGGATGATATCTTGGTTCCTTAGCGAGTGCTATGGCGCCAGTGTTGTCACACAATATCTCCAGTGGGTCCAATGCACTTGGAACCACGCCAAGCTCAGTGATGAAGTTTCTGATCCAAACTCCTTCACTTGACGCTTCTGCAGCAGCCATGTATTCCGCTTCTACTGTAGATCCCGCGACCACGCTTTGCTTGCAGCTTCTCCAGCTCACAGCTCCTCCATTCAAAATATACACGTATCCTGTCTGAGATTTAGCATCATCCTTGTCGGTGTCGAAACTAGCATCGACGTAACCTTTTACGACGAGCTGTTCATCACCCCCATAGACTAAGAACATTTCTTTAGTCCTATTTAGGTACCTTAGGATGTTCTTCACGGCTGTCCAGTGTTCCACTCCTGGATCACTTTGATATCTGCTCGTCAAACTAAGAGCATTGGACACATCCGGTCTAGTACACAGCATGGCATACATGATGGAACCTATGGCCGAGGCATAAGGCACTTTGCTCATAGCTTCCCTATCATTTACCGTAGCTGGACACTGAGCCTTGCTCAATATCTTACCTGACAACATAGGCACTGAACCTTTCAATGCCTTATCCATTCTGAACCTTTTCAGAACTTTGTCTAGGTATGTACTCTGGCTTAAAGCTATCAGGCGTCTTTGTCTATCTCTATAGATTTTGATGCCCAATATATAAGCAGCTTCACCTAGGTCTTTCATTGAAAAACATTTGTTCAAATAACTCTTCACATCGTTAAGCATGTCGATGTCATTTCCAATAATCAATATGTCATCCACATATAGTACCAGAAACGTCACCGAGCTCCCACTCACTTTCTTGTAGATGCAAGCTTCGTAGCAATTTGGAACAAATCCAAAGCTCTTGATCACTTGATCAAAACGAAGGTTCCAACTCCGAGACGCTTGCTTCAGTCCATAAATGGAACGCTGAAGTTTGCATACTTTATCAGCATCCTTAGGATCGACAAAACCTTCGGGTTGCATCATATACAACTCTTCATCAATGTTGCCATCGAGGAAAGCAGTCTTGACATCCATTTGCCATATTTCATAATCATGAAACGCAGCAATTGCTAATAAAATCCGAATGGACTTAAACATCACTACGGGAGAGAAAGTGTCATCGTAGTCAACACCTTGAACTTGTCGAAAACCTTTCGCAACAAGCCGTGCTTTATAGACGGTAACATTACCATCCGCGTCCGTTTTCTTCTTGAAGATCCATTTGCACTCAACGGCCTTTCGGTCGCTAGGAGGGTCCACCAAAGTCCATACTTGGTTTTCGCTCATGGATCCCAATTCGGATTTCATGGCTTCTAGCCATTTCTCAGAGTCTGGGCTCATCATCGCTTCCTCATAGTTCGTAGGTTCGCTGTCTTCTACTAACAAGACAGTCAAGACAGGGTTGCCGTACCACTCAGGAGGGGCACGCGACCTTGTCGACCTGCGACGTTCAGTAGCAGCATCGTCCGAAGCTTCATGATCATTGTCATTAGCTTCCTCTATTGTTGGTGCGGGCGGCACTGGAACAATTTCAGGTGTTGCGCTACTCTCCAATTCAAGAGAAGGTTCAATAACCTCGTCTAGCTCTACTTTCCTCCCACTCACCTCTTTCGAGAGAAACTCCTTCTCAAGAAAGGAACCGTTCTTTACGACAAACACTTTGCCTTCGATTCTGTGATAGAAGGTATACCCAATAGTTTCCTTAGGGTATCCTATGAAGACGCATTTCTCCGCTTTGGGTTCGAGCTTGTCCGGCATCAACTTCTTGACGTAAGCTTCGCATCCCCAAACTTTAAGAAACGACAACTTAGGTTTAGCACCAAACCACAGTTCATACGGTGTCGTCTCAACGGATTTAGATGGAGCCCTATTTAAAGTGAATGCAGCGGTTTCTAATGCATAACCCCAAAATGATAACGGCAAATCAGTAAGAGACATCATCGATCGGACCATATCTAATAGGGTTCGATTCCGGCGTTCAGACACACCATTGCACTGTGGTGTTCCGGGTGGCGTGAGTTGTGAAACGATTCCACTTGCTTTGAGATGCATGAGAAAATCATAACTCAAATATTCGCCCCCACGCTCGGATCGTAGAAACTTAATCTTTCTGTTACGATGGTTCACCACTTCATTCTGAAATTCTTTGAACTTTTCAAATGTTTCAGATTTATGTTTCATTAAATAGATATGCCCATATCTACTTAAGTCATCGGTAAAAGTGAGAAAATAGCGATATCCACTGCGCGTCGAAACACTCATCGGTCCGCATACATCGGTATGTATGATTTCCAACAAGTCCGTTGCTCGCTCCATCATACCGGAGAACGGGGTTTTGATCATCTTGCCCATGAGGCATGGTTCGCATGTGTCAAATGATTCAAAATCAAGAGACTCCAAAAGTCCATCAGAATGGAGTTTCTCCATGCGCTTTACACCAATATGACCTAGACGACAGTGCCACAAATAAGTAGTATTATCACTATCTACTTTGCATCTCTTAGCCTCAATGTTATGGATGTGTGTTTCATCCCTTTCGAGATTTAGAAGAAATAAACCATTCACAAGAGGTGCATGACCATAAAAGATGTTACTCATATAAATAGAACAACCATTATTCTCCGATTTAAATGAATAACCGTCTTGCAATAAACACGATCCAGAAATAATGTTCATGCTCAACGCAGGCACATAATAACATTTATTAAGGTTTAAAACTAATCCCGAAGGTAAAACTAAGGAGAGCGTGTCGACGGCCATTACATCAACTCTTGATCCGTTGCCAACGCGCATCGTCACCTCATCCCTCGCAAGCCGCCGTCTATTCCGTAGCTCCTGTTTCGAGTTACAAATATTAGCAACTGAACCAGTATCAAATACCCAGGCACTACAACGAGGGATAGTAAGGAAAACATCAATAACATGTATATCAAATATACCTTTGATGGTGCCAGCCTTCTTGTCCGCTAAGTACTTCGGACAGTTGCGCTTCCAGTGACCCTTGTCCTTGCAATAGAAGCACTCAGTGTCCGGCTTAGGACCAGACTTGAGCTTCTTCTCAGCAGGGGCAACGCGCTTGCCGCCGCTTTTCTTGAAGGGCTTCTTTGCACCCTTACCTTTCTTAAAGGAGGGCTTGTTGACCATCAACACATCATTATCCTTCTTGATGTCCACCTCCGCAGCCTTCAGCTTTGCGAAGAGCTCGGTGATCGTATCAGTGGAACCAATCTGATTATGAGTCACTACAAAACTTTTGTAGCTGGGAGGGAGTGATTGCAGAACCCTGTCAATCTTGAGCTCCTCTGGAATCTTGCAGTCCAGTTGCTCAAGGCGTTGAGTGTAGCCCGACATCTTAATGGCGTGCTCACTAACGGAACTCCCTTCCTCCATCTTGCAGTTAAAGAACTTCTCGGAGATCTCATATCTCTCAGAACGGGCCTGAGTCTGAAACATGGTTTTCAGCTCTTCGAGAATCTCAAAGGGCCCGAGATAGTTTTCAAAACGATTTTGAAGTTCCGGTTCCATAGCAAACAACATGGTGCTCTTAATCACACCATAATCATCTTTTCGCGACTGATAGACAGCTTTCTCATCAGCCGGCGCAGTTGCAGCGGGGGGGTTACCTAACGCTTTCTCAAGGACATAGTCCTTTTGACCGCCAGAGAGAATGATTCTCAGATTGCGGAACCAGTTGGTGAAGTTAGACCCATTGTTCTTAAGCTTTTCTTTCTCAGCAAAAAACGTTGAAGTTGAAGTTGGACTTAGCCATGTGATCTACAATATTTGCAAGTACAAATTATACTATGTTCATGATAACTAGTTCAACTTTTAATCAAATTACTAGATGAACTCCCACTAAATTCAACATCCCTCAAGTTGTTTAGTGAACATGATCCAAATTCACCACACCTAATCCGATCTTCACGAGAAGAGATGTGGTTTCAATGGTGGACAACGAAGTGTCGATCATATCATTCATATGACTCATGCTTAACCTTTCGGTTCATGTGTTCCGAGGCCATGTCTGTACATGCTAGGCTCGTCAAGTTAGACCCAAGTATTTCCGCGTGTGCAAAACTGGCTTGCACCCGTTGTATGTGAGCGTAGAGTCTATAGCACCCGATCATCACGTGATGCTTGGACACGACGAACTTTCGCAACGGTGCATACTTGGGGAGAACACAGTTTTTATCTTGATCTTTAAGTGAGGAATCATCTTACAATGCTACCGTCGCGATCTAAGCATGATAAGATACATAAAAGGATAAACATCACATGCATATAACTACTTAGCGATAAAGTAAAGCTATTACATGGCGTATAAGAAGTTGACTCGCAAGTCATACACAATTATAAAGACAACCATATGGCTCCTGCCGGTTGTGTACTCATCGACATGCAAGTCGTGAAACATTACAAAACATGATCATCGCATACAATATACACATCACATCTTGGGCCATACCATATCACAGAAAACACTCCCTGCAAAAACAAGTTAGACGCCTCTACTTTGTTGTTGCATGTTTTACGTGGCTTATGGGAGTAGATGCTAAGAACGATTCTTACCTACGGAAAGCCACAACGGTGATATTATGGTTGCCAAACTCCGGTGTTAATCCCATGACAACTATAGTGAGAGAAACTGACATCCACCAGCCGCATGTATGGTACAAGCCACACGTCAAGTGCGGAGCCGGTCTCGCGAACGACGTCGCGTAAGGTTGGCCTGGACCGCTTCAATCTCACTATCCCGCGCCATAAGAAGAACACAAACAAGAGGCTTGCAACAGAAAACATCAACGCCCGCAACAACCATGTTGCGTTCTACTCGTGAAACACATCTACGCATAGATCTAGCTCTGATACCACTGAAGGGTTTCGCAGCATAGTAAATCAAAATTTTCTACGAAAGCGAACAGAGGGAAAGCCAAGATCTAATCTAGGAGATGCAAACAACGAGAGAGATTGGATTAGATCTTCATACCCTTGAAGATTCGCACAGCGGAACGTTCGTCGGAACGTGGGTGATGTAGTCGTACTCGCTTCTCCTCCTCGCGATCCGATCCGATCTAGCACCACAAGTGGCGGTGCCTCCGTGAGATGCACACGTGCGGCACCTCGACGTCTCCTCCTTCCTCGGACCAGCAAGTATGGTGGAGAGATAGATTGGATCTACAACACGACGGCGTGGTGTATATGGTGGAGAATTTTTGCAGCAGGGCTTCGCCTACAAACAGTCGGGAGGGAGAGAGGAGGGCAGCAGGGCAACTAGGCTTTGGAGGAAGGTGTAGGTTAGGGGGGAGGGGGCGCACCAGCCCTCTATATATAGAGGGGGGGTGCGGCCAGCCCTTGCCCATCCTCCAAGCCTATCTCTAGTTTAAACGATTTAAACTCTCCCTTCTAGAAACCCTATCTTATCTCTAGTTTAAACGATTTAAACTTATCTAGGATCGGCTGGGCCCTATGGGGCCTTGTGCCCCTGGCCCAATGCGGCCAGGACACTCCCTCATAGGCCCATGCCCCCTCCCGGAAGGTGGGGCCACGTTGGTCCCCTTCCGGAAGGTTCTAGAAGCTTCCGGTACAATACCGATTAATCCGGAACAATTCCGAACTCCAAAAACTGCACTGCCTTATATGAATCTTATTCTCCGGACCACTCCGGAACCTCTCGTGATGTCCCGGATCCCATCCGAGACTCCGAACAAAAATTCATAAACCAAGTATCCAATCTATCCTAGCGTCGAGACACGTTAAGTGTGTGACCCTGCGGGTTCGAGAATATGCAGACTTGATCTTCTATCAATAATCAACAGCGGGGTCTGGGCACCCATATTGACTCCCACACATTCATCGATGATCATATCGGATGAACCACGATGCCAGGATTCAATCAATCCCATATATATATTCCCTTCGTCTCGCGATATTTTACTTGCCCGAGATTCGATCGTCGGTATCGTCATACCTAGTTCAATCTCGTTCACAACAAGTACTTTACTCGTTCCGTAATCCGATATCACTTTGTGATTAACTCCTTAACCACATGCTTGCAAGCGGTGTTGATATCGATTACCGAGTGGGCCCGAAGTATATCTCTCCGACTTGGGAGGGACAAATCCCATCTCGATACATACAACCCAACAGATACTTTCCGATCACCTGAGAGACACCTTTATGATCACCCTCTCATAGGATGACGTTTGATGACCTCAAAGCTTTCTTCCGATACCAGGGAGTTGCATTATCTCATGGTCTAAGGAATACAATATTTGACATAGGAAAAGCTTCGCAAAGATGAACACAATGACACGATCTAATTGCTTCGCTTAGTTTGGGTCTGTCCACCATATCATTCTCCCAATGATATGATCTCATTATCAATTGACAACTCATGTCTATGGTTAGGAAACCTTAACCATCATTGATCAATGAGCTAGTCCATAGAGGCGTACTAGGGACACGGTATTGTTCACAAACCACACAAGTATTAATGTTTCCGCTTAATACAATTCTAGCATGGAATATAAACTTTATCATGAACAAGAATTATAATAATAACATCTTTATTATTGCCTCTAGGGCATAATTCCAACAGTCTCCCACATTGCAATTCCCAACAGGACTCACCATATATTTACCTTGTGTCTTGCCACACGTTGGTGAAGTGGATGAGGATGAGAACTCATCGCGGACGGAGGTGGAAGCAACTTGGAGCCTTCATGATGTGAAGGAAAAGAGATATCCTCGGAGAAACCACCGACAATATTAGAAATGGAACCACCAAATATTTCTTTAAGCTTGGTCCACTTCTCATGAGATGACTTGCGCTTTACAATCGTCAAGAACAAATTAACCGTGGGGCTCAAAGAGAAAATAATCTCATTAGATACTTGAGCTTCGAGATGTAAATTTTTCTCATCCGCTAAAGATAGATTTTGAGGATCCATCGGAGGAGAAAAACCTACATCTAGAAATCTCTCAATATTTGGACACGAGGTCCGAAGATTATAAAGCAAGCAATTTCTCCACAAAGTATAATTTGTGCCATCAAAGATAATTGTGTCATTGTGCACTATACTACTAGCCGACATCTTTACACTCTAGGCGGTGAAGCCTAAACAAGGAGAGACCTTGCTCTGATACCAATTGAAAGGATAGAGATGTCGCCTAGAGGGGGGTGAATAGGCAATTTCAAAACTATTACGGTTTTGGCTTGATAGAATGCGGAATTAAACTAACGTTTATTTTACAAGCACAAAACCTAAATACACTAGGCTCAACTAAGTGCACCAACAACAAATAGCTAAGCAAGATAGCATAAGATAAATATACCACAAGTGATAAGCAAAGTACTTCAAGCTCAATGGCTATCACAAGGAAAGTAAGCTCGGATATAGAGATGACCGAGGCATGCGGAGATGAAGATGTATTCCCGTGTCCACCACCTTTGGGAAGGGGGCTACGTCACGTTGGAGAGGTGTGAGGTTCCACGAAGGATTCCTCACGCGCCACAAAGGCTCACCTTCTTCTCCGAGTCTATCCCACGAAGGAATAGGCCCTTTCCTTATGGCTAGCTTTTCCTCCACTCCGGAGATGGCAAGCTCCACAACCACTTTACAAGCTCCACGAAGGAGAAGCCCGGGTCTCTTCACAATCTTCCACGAAGAGAACACCACGAAACCAACCTCCAAGCCAACTAGGAGGTCACCCTCCAAGAGTAACAAGCTCACGGTCTCTCACTCGAAAAAATCGAAATGGAGAGCTCAACACTTATGCAAGAATGCGAAGCAAGAACACCAAGGGTGCTCAAATCCTCCACTCTCAAATTCCACCAAAGCAACAAGTGATAGGGAGGAATTAGGGAGGAAGAACAATGGTGGAAATCAACAAATGACTCCAAGATCTAGATCCAATAGGTTCCCTCACTTAGAGGAGGAATTGATTGGTGGGGATTGTAGATCTAGATCTCCTCTTCCAAAGCCCTCAAAAAGATGCAAGAATCATAGGAGGGAAGGGAGAGGAAGCAAGATCAAAGGGGTCAACAATGGTGGTCAAATACGTGCTCAAGAGCCCTAGAACTTTGGGGAAGAAGCCCCCCTTTTATACCCCTTCAAGGGGGATGACCGTTGGAGGCAAAACATGCTAGACGGACACGTTCCGGCGGCGAAACCGGCGCCGCCGGAATTTCCGATCAAAATCGGAAGTTCCGGCAAAAACCGAAACAGTATACTGGACTGTTTTTCGACGATTTTCCGGAAATTTCCGGCGGTCGCCAGAAATTCCGGCCACAGGCCCGGTCCCGCCGGAACAAAACAGGGCACACGAAAACAGTGATAACTTTTGCGTCCGAACTCCGATTTCGATGATCTTGGGCTTGTTTTGACGAGGACAACAAGCCCTACAAGATGGTGCAGAGAAAATTCATAGTCCAGAAAAGAAGTATAGAACCAAATAAAGAAAGGTAAGAAGCCTCCCTACATGAAGAACCGATAAAACCTTCAAACTCGAAAACGCCATAGAAGATGCATACGAATTCCGTTTTCAATGAACTTGGGATTGTTGAAGAGCTATAAACAAGCTCAAGAACCTCACATGAAGAAACACCAAGAACCAACAAAATATTAAGATGAAAAGTATGCAAAGGATTGAGCTCCCTATGACGATGTGATCAAGTTACCCAACCGAAAGCCCCTCTTAATAGTGCGGCTATGTATCCTATAACCCGGTCTCCCAACAACCACCTTGAGACCGGTAAAAGGAAAACCTAGCAAGTCCATACCTTTGCCTTGCGCATCCCGCTTGATCTTGATGACAACACTTCAATCTCCATCCAAGCCGGAATGCATCACTTGATCATTGTTGCTTCGTGAAGGCTCCTAATTTTCTCTCCCATACACCATTATTGGATAGCTTCATTAATACATGTCTTCACATGTCCATTATCACCAATATGGACGGCAAGCTTCAAGCAA
Organism: Avena sativa; assembly: GCA_916181665.1. Lineage (NCBI taxonomy): Eukaryota > Viridiplantae > Streptophyta > Magnoliopsida > Poales > Poaceae > Avena > Avena sativa. The sequence goes on from OV702293.1 coordinate 424,965,561, forward strand.
ATGATCTTCTCGAGATGCTTATCTTGAACTTGCCCTTCTCAACCTTGATGACGATCACCACTTGATGTCATCCTCTCATGTGCTATATAAGATCTTCACTTTTGAAGCATGCCCATGGAAAGATACCTATCCCATATAGAAAATACAAAGGCACATATATAATGGGTTAGTTCATGATGCATAATTGACAAGGCTTACCATACCACAAGATCCATGTGGTACATTCTTTATGCTTCATGTGTTGACCAAATTGAAATCACTCTTCACTCTTTGTATAGGTCAACCATGTATATTTTCATGCTCCATCTCAATATATTGAGGTACATAAAGAAACCTTAATTTGATTACATGCTCTAAATCTTAGTCAATCATAGCTCAACTAATGAGGCTATCATGACACCGTCTTAGAGCCATATCTCGAATTCTTCTATTGATATCACACTCTCAAGATATTAATCATATCATATTCTTCTCTTCAACTCGATGATCTTGATGCCAATACTCAAGTTATATCTTTATCTTCATGGCATCCATACTTGAATCCAACACATAGACTACAAGCATGACCTATGGAATATTCCTTCATATAAAAATCAGTGAAAACATTAGTCCATAGGGATTGTCATTAATCACCAAAACCACACATAGGGGCAATTACTCTTTCAGCAGGTATCCATGTTGCTTCCAACACCTGTGTGATGTTCCCTTCCTCCTTCTGGTTCGATAACCTCGGTTTCTACTGAGGGAAATCTTGCTGTTGTACTCTTCATACCTTACTCTTGGGGTTTCCAACGAAGCACTCTTCCTCCCTGTTGAGTGTAGCGTCAAGTAATTTCTGGCGCCGTTGCCAGGGAGGCTAAGGACGTATTCACTAGGGGAGTCCTTCACTTCCTTTCTCTTTACTTTGTTTTTAGTTTGCTTTGTTTCTTTTGCTTGGTTTTGTTTGCCTCTTTTCAAAAAAAACAAAAAAATTTAGTCTAGCTTGGTTTGCTTTCCTTATTCAAAAACATAAAAAAAATAGTTCATGCTCTAGTTGCCACCCTGTTCTATCTCACCATGTTGCTCTCCAAGTTCACCCAGAAAGACCTTGCAATAGGTAGTGGCTCCATAATTGGGAAAGACAATATTGAAGAATTCTTTAACTATGTTAGCAAGCATGAGGATATTGAGGATAAATCTATAGCAGAGCTTGCTCCTAATTATGAAATTGCTTCAGCTTCTTTAGTCCATATGTTGGAGGCTAGGTTTGTTACCCTTAACCCCTTCATGCAATTCTTATTCCTAAAACTAAAAGAAGAGAAGAATGTTGAAAAAAGGGAATTCATCCTTAAAACTTTATCAAAAGAATTCCATGATGTTGCTAGGGAGGCAAAAAAGGTTTTTGAACGTTTCAATATGCTAGGTTCAAGTGTAGATGTTGTGGGTATCTCTGATAAAACTAAGCCTAGAAAGGAATTCAATATACCCATACCTTATAAGCTTGTTGGAATGCATGAAGCCTTTGAAAATAACTTCAATTGGATTGCCCCTGGAAATCTGTTTGATGAAGGTAGTAGACCAAAGAGAGATGAGAAACGATCCTCCAAAACCCGTTTGGATGAGATACCTTTCATAGTTGAAGAATTTGCACGTATGGATGTTAATGCTTCCTCATTTGAAAATACTTGATTCTTCTTGCTTCTTGTGCCTAACTTAAAGGTGTTAAAGAAAAGTACTCGTTGGGAGATAACCCAAGAGTTTCCTTGAGTCTTGGAAGTTATTACTACTGTAATGACCTCTCCTTATCCTTTTTGTTTGCTTTTTGTGCCAAGAATGACCTCTAATGAGAGGGAAGTAAGATTTGGGGAGTTGCTGTCCCGAAACAGATTTCTGTCCTCTACCATAAAAATTCGTGAGGAGTCTCTGTAACTCGGATTGTTCTCAAAATTTATGAATAAACCCCCCAGTATGTTGGCTAACTTTCGTTAGATCAACACTTTTTTATTTGAGCAATAGAAGATGTTCGAAAAAATCGTTTCTACATGCTGGTCTATAGTGATAGATTTCTGCCATTATTTGCATTTGCTTCTTATTGATTCCTTTTTGAGCTCTCTTTAGGTAAATTGATTTTCTTTGAAGGATTTACTTCAGTAGCTTGTGTTTTTAGTGAAAATCCTTGTTGTTCCAAAGTTTTGCCAGTGGTCTAATATCTTTTGAATAAGCTAATGTTGCTAATGAAGATTGTGTGAAGTTTTGTATGAAGGAAAAATTTCAGGTGTAGAGAGAGAATGATGCAATGAGATGAAGAATGGACAAAAGCTCAAGCTTGGGGATGACACCATGGTGTCACCCCAAGAAATATCCAATAGGTACAAGCATCAAAGCTTTGGGATGCCCACGACATCCCCTTCTTCATCAATAAAAAGCTTAGATCTGTCTAGACACTTCACTTTTATTTTTTCATGCACAGTTGTATTGTTCTTGGAGCGTCTTAGTTTTTGTTTGCTTTGCTTAGTTTTTTTAGTTTGCTTTAGTAGTTTGGACCCCCGTTCTTGCTGTGTTGTTTTGCAAATAAGTTTGCTTGGTGTTTGGAAAGGAGTAGTAAGTTCTTGCTTGAAGTGCAAGAGGAGCTTGCGTTGACTGTGACTTAGACTTTAGCGTGACATGCTAGGTGTTGTTTTAGCATTATGCTTAGTGATTATTGTTTTAGCATTTCTTGTTCCAAACAATTGGGATTGCTTAGTGTGCCTTGAAGAAATTATGCGTTGTTTTAGCATGCAAAAGCATAGCATTGTGGTATTCTCCTTTGATGTTTTGCTTGGGTTGACTTGGCACATGCTCACACCATGTTATTACTATGACAAGTCACCATTAGCCTCTATGATCATTTACTCCTTGACTTGTAGTACCACTCTTTGCTTTGATTAGTTTGCTTTGTTGCATTGCATAATTATGGCCATTATTGCTCTCTTTGTTGGTTGCTCCAAGTCTTTTGCTAGCCTCCACTTGTATGAGTAAGTTCTACTCATGCTTCCAACTTCCAAGAAACCAAGTTATTCCAAAGTGTCCACTATAAACTCCTATGCACGGTGTGTTACACCATTCCAAGTATATTCTTGTTTTCAACTATCTTCCAATTAAAAACTATTTTGTTATGTGAAAACTTAGTGATTAAAGCCCTCACAAACTTGATGGCACATTTTATTCTTTGCCCCTAATAAACTTGAACCATTGAGGCAACTTTGTTGTATATGCTTGCACTTATAAGTTGGGATTAGCAGAACCGTGCTATCACGGGGAACGTTTTCAACATTGCACTTGTACTTTTTGTACTCCATTGATATCATGCTCTTTTGTCTATAGATGTTTGACAAGGTTTAATCTCGTCAATGCCCATTGTTATGAGCTTGGGTTTTAGAGAAGATGGGGATGCCAGAGATCGTGGAACGGTTAGCAAACAAGCAACACGGGGACACGAGGTTTTACCCAGGTTTAGGCCCCTGGAGGGAAAACCCTACTCCTGCTTGTCTACTCTTGATTACGGTGGAACCAAAAAGTACAGGGGTGCGCAGATGCAATCTGGCGTGGAGGTGTGTATGCGGTGGTATGAAGTGTCCTACTCGTCTGCCCTCCTAGCCTTTATATAGAAGTAGGCAGGTCCCAGGCACATACCGAGTCAGTTACAGGTTTTAGGGTTTGCCGCTTTGAATATTCTATCTACTCTAGTCTTGCTCCCCAAGGATCCGAAGACATCCTGGGCTTGGGCCACCCGAAAATCTTCATGGGCAGTGTATATTCTTGTGGGCCTTCCTTGGACTGGACCAGGTATACTAAGGTCATGTACCCGTGGGGTATAACCATGTCAATGTTACCGGTGTGAAATGAAGTGGGAACTTGTAAGTCCATGGAGTTTGTATTCTGTGTTAGATAAACGCCTAGGCCGCTAGCCTAAGCCATGCCTAATCATGGTGGAAACTTGCAGCATCACTATAGTGAGCTATCTATGAAGCATCCTCAATAAAAAGCTATGCATATGGTAAATAAAAAGATTGCTGAGATGCTCATTGTCTGCTTGCCTTGTCATTTTGGTTATGGGAAAGCTCCTGTACCATGTGCAAGGGGTACCCCGTTGGCGGTTCTCAATGATATGCAAATACTTACAGTGACAAGAACTTGCCTGGGCCCTAAGTTGAGTATCCATGAGGTGTAGCCCTCATAGTCAAGGGACTTGAGATTGCCAACTTATACTTTGTCAAGCATATACTCCAGCTTTGCCACTTTAACCTTAACCACTTCAAGATGCTTATGATAGGGGCAATGATGGATGAAAGCTAATAAGTACCATAATTTTTGGAAGCTCTTTTTAAAATTTGTAATCCCTGCTTCCTTTACAAAAAGGCATTTCTTCCTTCATTATTGAGTCTCCACCTTCTACCTTTAGGCACCATTAAGAGAGCATAGTTGTCATTCTGTGTCCAGTGTTCCAAAGCTTACTAATTGATGCATATTGTGTTATTACTTGTTCATGTGCTATCTGTTTCTAGTTGCCCTTGTGAACTTTGCAGATGTCCTATGCATTATATTGCTACTCTATGAGGGACAAGATGATTGCCACTATGTTATGTTTTCTGCATGTGAAACAAACAAACATTTTTCAATGCATATTATTCATGATCTTTATTTGTAGCTTGCCATTTTGCATGCATAATTACTATGTCCTATTGTTAGAACTCCATCTTTCATGCACATGTTTAGAGTTCTTTGATCCCAGCTTTCAATGTTTGCAAGTGGTTGGATCTTTATCGTGAGAGTGCATGTCATCTCAAAAATTATTCCTTTTATCACTTACCTACTCGAGGACGAGCAAGAGTTAAGCTTGGGGATGCTGATACGTTGGAAACGTATCTATAATATTTGATGCTCCATGCTTGTTTAGTATCTACTTTGCTTTACTTGTCTACACTTTGAGGTGCTTTTTACATGTTTTCTGGTACTAACTTATGAACAAGTTGCAACAGTGCCAGATGCATGTTTTCTGCTGTTTTTGGTTTGAGAAAAGTTAGTGAAGAAATATTCTCGGAATCGGACGGGACAAACATCAAAGTCAATTCTTTTCCGTGGGGAACAAGAAGTCCAGAGGGGGGACAGAGAAACGGGCTAGGGAGGCCAACCCCCCTAGGCGCGGGTAGGCCCTACCCCACGCCTAGGTAGGGTTTGCCCCTCCTGGCCGCCTCCCGGTCTCGCCCCTTTGCCTATAAGAAGCCCCCAATGCAGAAACTCTCAGGACCCGATCAATATTCCACGAAACCGTCTGTAGCCGCCGCCACCATCGTCCCTAGATCAGGAGGGATCTGAAGCTCTTCTCGGCAGAGGGGAGATCATCCCGGAGACCTTCTCTTCGGTATGATTTGTGAGTAGTTCCATCTTGGACTATGGGTCCATGTAGTAGCTAGATGGTTGTATCTCCTCCTTTGTGCTTTCATGTATAGATCTTGTGAGCTCCGTTCATGATCAAGATCTAATCTATTTGTAATCATGCATGTCGTGTTTGCGGGGATCCGATGGATATTGAGATTATTATGTTAGTTTGATTAATTGTTCTATCTTTATGATTCTATCATGTCTATGTTGTTTGTGATCTTGCATGCTCTCCGTTGCTAGTGGTTATCTTGGCAAAGTAGTTGCTAGAGACTCCAAGAGGGAGTATTTATGCTCGATAGTGGGTTCATGCCTCTAGTTTCCAAGGGAAGTGACAATAATCTCTTCGGTTGTAGATGTGTTGTTGCTACTAGGGAGAAAACAATGATCTCTTGTTCATAGAACATGTGGACTGTTTACCTTACACACTTTGCTTAAAGCAGTTGTCTGTTTCTTGCAACTTAATACTGGAGGTGGTTCGGATGATAACCTGAAGGTGGACTTCTAGTCATAGATGCAGTTGGATTACGGTCTATGTATATTGTTGTATTACCCAATCAACCTCATAGGGTCTTTCTGGCTAGTAATTGCATTGATGCCTTGCTCAGTTCCTGTCAATTGCCTCGCTGTACTTTGTTTACCCTTCATGCCATGTTGTTTATCTAAGGAGAGCACCTCTAGTGAACTATGGACCCCGGTACAATCTTTACCATTGATACATCTTCCACTGTTACTTGTTAATTGCTGCAAACCATTACCTTCCACACCATACGTTTAATCCTTTATTATAGCAAACCGGTGAGCTTGACAACCTCACTGATTCGTTGGGACAGAGTCTTGAGTTTGTGTTGTGCAGGTCTCCATGTTGCTTCCAACACCTGTGTGGCGTTTCCTTCCTCCTTCTGGTTCGATAACCTCAGTTTCTACTGAGGGAAATGTTGCTGCTGTACTCTTTATACCTTGCTCTTGGGGTTTCCAACGAAGCACTATTCCTTCCTGTTGAGTGTAGCATCAGTTTCTTTTGCAGAGACAAAGATAATGAAGATACAAGAATTGAAGAAAATGAGTAGGATTAGTTTTTAGGATTCTTTTTTTTATTCATGTAATTTCCTTTTTCTTTTGTAGACTGTAAAATATTGTACCCTTAATAGAGTTCAAATTTTCTTCCTTTCTATAACTTGAATCATGTAATATTTATATCTTATTTATAAATATGAATTACATTCTTATATATTGTTGTAATTCATTTACCATTGTATTTCAATTTCAAGTTTCTTTATCTCATATTATTCTTATTGTAATATTCTCTTCTATTTGTATAAATGTAATTATTTTATAACACTTGTATTAATGTAATAAAGTATTCATATATTCTTTTATTTACTTTTTTATTATGTAGTTATTATAAAATCATATTACTTTATTCAATAATTTATATTCTATTTCTCCTAAGTATTTACTTATTCCATAATATTTATTGAATTCTTTTCTTTTCTTTTTAGTGTGCTCTATTTGTTTGTACAATTTAATAATTGTTGTAAATCTTTTATATTTATAAAACTTCATTCTTGTATATTATTTCTTTGCCGGAATATTATATTTGCATGTAAATCTTTGTAAAGACAATGTAGTACTATTATAAAATTAAATTTCCTTCCTTTTGGGATTGAAATATACTAAACATTTATATCTTATTTGTAAATAAAAACTCAATTCCAATTTGTTATTGTGATTCATTTTTTCATTTATAATTAAATTTTAAATTTCTTTGAATTCAAATATATGATTTGAATCTTCAAATTCGAATTGCTTCCACCCTAATGCAAAGGATTCAACCAAGGTCATGTAAAAATCCAGAGCACTAGCCCTAACCTTTCCATCATAACAATAGAGATCTCGATCCCTCTATAACTCTTTTAGTTTTGCGCGAAAATTCTCTGGATTTTCTTATGCATAAATGCAATGCACAAACATGTGTCCTGTCTATTTCTAGGTGCTAATCCTGGGATGTTACATGTGTCCTCACGGATGCAGATTTCGGGTCTTATTATTTCAAAAACCAAAATCGTTGTAGGGGTTTCCCCTACCACATTCCTTTCAAAAAAGATGAGATCTAATGTTTGGTCATGTGTGAGTTGAGAATATGAGAAGCGTGTCTTGAAGAAGAAGAAACTTGAGTGACCTATCATGTGTACCTTCAAACCATCATCTTTATGAAGATAGAAGAAATGATTCCAGGATAATTAAGTCAAAGTGCAGGTTCAAGTTGAGTCATCCAGTAGAGATCAAATGCTTGAATCTTGTCTTCCATATGGTGATCATGAATATGTGAATATGTGCCTAAAGAGATTCTCTCCCATAGGAGTATGGAGGAGCAATTCACAAGTTTTCATCAAGCAAGCGCAATCAATAAAGATGTTTCATCTTGTAGCAGTCAAGATCTTCAATATCAAGCTCGCGTGGAATGCGCAACTAAAATGTTTGATGTTGATCTCTTTTCCTTTTTCTAGTATCATGTTGTCATTCGGTAGACCGGGTTATAGGACTGATAGTCGTATTATCAATAGGGACTCTCTAGTATTTTACTTGATCGTATCGTTAGGAGAGAGCTCAAGACTTTGCATACCTGACATCATATTTCTTGCTTGTTTTATGGATATTATCCACGCGAGGTTTTAGAGTTTCTAGTTATCTTCATAACAAGCTCTAGTTTATCAAACATGAATTTCCATTGAATATCTTATAGGATTTTTTATGTTGGATGTTTTACCGATTCCTATCTTATGGAGAATTCTACCTATCATCATCTTTCCAACAAAACTGGTTTCATATCATTCGGTGATGGTAGCAGTTTTAGTTTTTGTTCCCAACCTGCCCGGGGTGGTCCTGGCTGTTGGAGATATTCCCTAGAGGCAATAATAAATGTAGTTGTTATTATATCTTTGTGTTTATGATAAATGTTTACATTCATGCTATAACAGTATTAACAAGGAAACATTGATACTTGTGTGATTTGTAAACTAAATTAGAGTCCCTAGTAAAGCCTCTTCATAATACTAGCTTGTTGGTTAATAGATGATTGTGGTTTCCCTATCATGAACATTGAGATGTTATTAACAACAAGATCATATCATTAGGATAATGGTATGATGGACATACTCCTATAGATAAGCGTAGCATAAAGATCAAGTCATTTAAATAGTTCAATTGCTATAAGCTTTCTGATACATAGTAACCTAATTCCTTCGACTATGAGATCATGCTTATCACCATCTCCGGAAGGATGCTTTGATGACATCAAACACCACACCGTAACTGGGTGGCTATAAAGGTGGCATTGAGTGTTCGGAAAGTATGGGTTGAGACACATGGATCAAGAGTGGAATTTGTCCATCCATATGACGGATAGATATACTCTGGGCCCTCTCGGTGGAATTTCATCCAATTAGCTTGCAAGCATGTGACTGGCTCACAATGGATCACATACCACGGGAACGAGAAAAGAGTACTTATCAGTAACGAGGTTGAACTAGGTATGCAGAGATACCGGCGATCAAAACCTCGGATAAGTAAACTATCGTGAGACATAGGGAAATTGGTATCGTATGTAAGTGGTTCATTCGATCGCAAAGTAATCGTAAAAATATGTGGGAGCCATATGAATTTCCAGATTCCTCTATTGGTTATTGTTCGGAGAAGTGTCTCAATCATGTCCGCATAATTCACGAATCATAGGGAGACACACTTAAGGATTCGATGTTGTTGAGTAGTTATGGAATGACGAGTAAGAGACTGAATGTTGTTCGGAGTCTCGGATGGGATCCGGGATATCACGAGGAGATCCGGAATGGTCCGGAGAATAAGATTCATATAAGGAAAGTCATGTTTCGGAGTTGGTGAATGATTCCGGTGTTTTCATCGGGAATGTTCTAGAAGGGTCCGAAAGGTCCGGCACTCCGGAGGGGAAGGATACATGAATGTGACATGACAAAGTGGAATGGTTGCATCATGTACTAGGTATCATGGCTGAGCAAAATAAAGGGAAAAATCAAATCCTAGTTTGAAAAGTCAAATGCCAATTTGAAAAGTCAAACGACAAGTTTGCTTGGTGGAGGGAGAGTAGGAAACCTACTTGGGGAGGAAGTCCTCCTCCCTCCACCGTCGTACAAGGAGGCCGAGTTGGGGGAGGACTCCCTCCTCCCAACCGGCGCCCTCCCACCTATATAAGGAGGGTCAGGGGTGCCCCTCTAGCCTACACCCAACACCTCTCTCCACCAAAACCCTAGCCCTAGCCGCCGGCCACCACAAGTCGCCGCCGCCCTAGGGTTTGCCCTAGCCACCGAGTTGGGGCTCTCCCCAAGCCCTAGCCGCCGTCCTAGCCTCCTCCGCTAGTGCCTCTAAACCCTAGATCTCCAAGGCCTCTCTCATAGTCCACCATACTCGCTCCGGCTTAAGGCGAAGCCCTGCGAGATCTCCCCTCTACTTCCGGTACCACGCCGTTGTGCTGCCGGAATCGCGAGGAGAGTGCTACAACCTCCGCTGCCTACTGGAACAAGGGAGAGGAAGGTCTTCATCGAGTATCGAATGTGTGACCGACTGCGGAAGCGCTACCGAAACACAGCGCCGGAAGGATCGTCTACACGATCTTGAGATCGGCAAGAGTACGACTACATCACCCACGAGAATCTGCTCTCGTTAAACACTTTGGAATCTTCGAGGGTGAGTTCCTCTATCGACTCGTTGCTACAATCTAGTAGATAGATCTTGGCTTGTTTGTTTGCATGCGGTAGAATTTTTTTGTTTTCAATGCTACGAACCCCTATAGTGGTATCAGAGCCGTGTCTATATGTAGATCTGTTGCACGAGTAGAACACAATGGTCATTATGGGCGGTGGTGCTTTTATTATCAATTGCTTCTTTCGTACTTTGCATCTTGCGGTATGATGGGATGAAGCGGTCCGGGCTAACCTTACATGACATCGTTCATGAGACTTGCTCCACGCTCAACATGCAACTTGTATTGCATAAGTGGCTTTGCGGGTGTCTGCCTCTCCCATTATAGTATAGATCCAATTTACAACGGGCACTTGATAGTTCAAACATCAACGTTGTGGTTCTTGTTCGTAAGTTAGAACGACACTTATTGAAAGCCCCAAACCACGTAAAATATGCAAAGAAAATTAGAGGCGTCTAACTTTGTTTTGCAGGGGTGTGCTGTGATGTGATATGGCCATGATTGTGATTATATTTGATGTATGCAATGATCCTTATTGTAAGTTGGCAACCGGCAGGAGCCATATGGTTGTCTTTAATTTCTGTTAAGACCCGCGTGTCTATTCAAAGTAGTTGTAATAGTTGAAACTGGTGGACGACAACCATGAAGCGGCGCCATTGACCTTGACGCCATACCGGTGATGATGGAGATCATGTTCGTGCTTGAAGATGGAGATCGGAAGCACAAGAAGAAAGGCCATATCATATCACATATTATGAATTGCATGTGATGTTAATCCTTTATGCATCTTGTATTGCTTAGTTAACGACAGTAGCATTATAAGATGATCCCTCAAGCACACAAATTTCAAGTTTTAAAGTGTTCATCCTTAGTAAGCACCATTGCTAAAGCTTGTTGTTTCGAAGCACCACGTGATGATCGGGTGTGTTAGATTCTGCAAGTGTATACAACGTGAGAAAGCCATATTTGCTCATGTGGAATCTAAGGTTTGATCTTGACGAGCCTAGCATGTACAGACATGGTCTCGGAACACGGATCACCGAAAGGTAAAACATGTATCATATAGTAGATATGATGAACATGTCGATTGTTCGCCATTGAAGCTACATCAACTCTCGTGATGAACGGTTTTGATGTGGTGGATTTGGTTCGTGTGATCACTAAAACAATGTGAGGGATATTGTTTTGAGTGGGAGTTCACCTAGATTAATTTAACTATTAATTAGAACTCAATTTGTCATAAACTTAGTATAAACTATTGCAAATATGTTGTAGATCAATGGCGGCCCCTACCATCAATTTTAATGCGTTCCTAGAGAAAGAGAAGTTGAAAAACAATGGAAGCAACTTCGCGGATTGGTTCTGCAATTTGAGGATTGTCCTCAATGCTGGTAATTTGACCTATGTGCTGGATGCACCACTGGGTGACCCGCCTACAGCTGATGCTACCGATGAAGTAAAGAACGTTTACCTCGCTCGGAAGAATCAGTACTCCACAGTTTAGTGTGCTATCTTGTATGGTTTAGAATCGGAGCTTCAAAAAAGGTTTGAGACCCATGACCCACATGATATTGTCCGTGAACTCAAATTGATATTTGAGACTCACGCGGCAGTTGAGAGTTATGAGGCTTCTGAAAAGTTCTTTAACTGCAAGATGGAAGAGGGCAGCTCCGTCAGTGAGCACGTTCTTAAGATGTCTAGGCACGCAAACAAACTCCAAAGCTTGGGTATAGTGATTCCTAATGCTTTGGGGATTTACCGTGTCCTCCAATCACTGCCACCAAGTTACAAGAACTTTGTGATGAACTACAATATTCAAAACATGAACAAGACGTTGCCAGAACTCTTCTCCATGTTGAAATCTGCAGAAGTGGAGATCAAGAAAGAGCACCAAGTGTTGTGGGTTAATAAGACCACCAAATTCAAAAAAGGCAAGTCCAAGCAAAAGGGAAACTTCAAGAAGGGCGGTAAGAAAGTTGCCGCACCGGCGAAGAAGACCAAGGCTGGGCCTAAGCCTGATACTGAGTGCTTTTACTGCAAGCAAGAGGGTCACTAGAAGCGGAATTGCCCAAAGTACTTGGCGGATTTGAAGAACGGTAACATCAAGAAGAAAGGTATATCCAATATACATGTTATTGATGTGTATCTCACTAGTACTCGTACTAGTGCCTCGGTATTTGATACTGGTTCGGTTGCTCATATTTCTAACTCGAAACAGGTGCTGCAGAATAAACGGAAGCTAGCGAAGAACTAGGTGACGATGCGCGTTGGAAATGGATCAAAGGTTGATGTGATCGCGGTCGGTGCGCTACCTCTTCATCTACCATCGGGATTAGTTTTATTCTTAAATAATTGTTATTTGGTGCCTGCGTTGAGCATGAACATTATATCTGGATCATGTTTGTTGCAAGACGGTTACTTGTTTAAGTCCGAGAATAAAGGTTATTCGATTTATATGAGTAATATGTTTTATGCACATGCACCTTTGATAGATGGTCTATTCTGATTGAATCTCGATAGTAGAAATACACATATTAATAACATTGAAGCTAAACGTTTGAAATTGAGGGATAACTCGACCTATATGTGGCACTATCATCTTGGTCATATTGGAGTGAAGCGTATGAAGAAACTCCATTCCGATGGACTTCTTGAATCACTTGATTTCGAATCACTTGAAAGATGCGAAGCATGTCTGATGGGTAAAATGACTAAGACTCCATTTTCTGGTATGATGGAGCGAGCTACGGACTTATTGGAAATCATACATACCGATGTGTGTGGTCCAATGAGTGTAGCATCACGCGGTGGTTATCTTTATGTTCTTACCTTCACGGATGACTTGAGTAGATATGGGTATATCTATTTCATAAAACATAAGTCCGAAATTTTCGAGAAGTTTAAGGAATTTCAAAGTGAGGTAGAGAATCAACGTAACAAGAAGATTAAATTTCTACGTTCTGATCGTGGAGGTGAATATCTAAGTTACGAGTTTGACGAGCATTTAAAGAAATGCGGAATACTTTCACAATTGACACCGCCGGGAACACCACAGCGTAATGGTGTGTCCGAACGTCATAATCGAACTCTCTTAGATATGGTTCGTTCTATGATGTCACTTACAGATTTACCGCTATCATTTTGGGGTTATGCATTAGAAACAGCCGCATTCACTTTAAATAGGGCACCATCTAAATCCGTTGAAACGACACCGTATGAATTATGGTTTGGGAAGAAACCTAAATTGTCGTTCCTTAAAGTTTGGGGTTGCGAGGCCTATGTAAAGAACTTACAACCAGACAAGATTGAACCCAAAGCAGAAAAATGCGTCTTCATAGGATACCCGAAGGAAACTATTGGGTATACCTTCTATCATAGATCCGAAGGTAAAACCTTCATTGCCAAGAATGGATCCTTTCTAGAGAAGGAATTTCTCTCGAAAGAAGTGACTGGAAGGAAAGTAGAACTCGACGAGGTTGTTGAGCCTTCTCTCGAACTTGCGAGTAGCGCATCACCGGAAGAAGTTCTTGTGGCGCCTACACCAATAAGAGAGGAAGCTAATGGTGATGATCATGAAACTTCGGTTGAAGTTGCTACAGAACCTCGCAGGTCAACGAGAACTCGTACCACTCTTGATTGGTATGATCCCGTTATGAGTGTCATGTTGGTGGACAACACCGATGACCCTGCGACATATGAGGAAGCGATGATGAGCCCAGATTCCAATAAATGGCAAGATGCCATGAAATCCGAAATTGGATCCATGTATGAAAACCAAGTATGGACTTTGGTGGACTTACCGGATGGCCGGAAGGCTGTCGAGAACAAATGGATTTTCAAGAAGAAAACAGATGTTGATGGTAATGTTACTGTCTATAAAGCTCGACTTGTCGCAAAAGGGTTTCGACAAATTCAAGGAGTTGACTACGATGAGACTTTCTCACCAGTAGCGAAGCTAAAGTCTGTGAGGATTATGTTAGCAATCGCTGCATATTACGATTATGAGATATGGCAGATGGATGTCAAAACGGCGTTCCTCAATGGAGACATCGATGAAGAGTTGTATATGATGCAACCCAAAGGTTTTGTCGATCCTAAAGATGCTAACAAGGTATGCAAACTTCAACGGTCAATATATGGGTTGAAGCAAGCATCCCGAAGTTGGAATCAATGTTTTGATAAGGTAATCAAAAGTTTTGGTTTTATACAAACTTATGGAGAAGATTGTATTTACAAGAAAGTGAGTGGGAGCTCTGTAGCATTCTTAATACTATATGTAGATGACATATTGTTGATTGGGAATGATGTAGACCTTCTTAATAGTGTCAAAGAATATTTGAATAATAGTTTTTCAATGAAAGATCCTTGCGAAGCAGCTTACATATTAGGCATAAAGATTTATAGAGATAGATCGAGACGCCTAATATCATTGTCACAAAGTACATATTTGGACAAAGTTCTAAAGAGATTTGGAATGGAAGATAACAAGAAAGGGTTCTTGCCCATGTTGCCCAATACGACCTTGAGTAAAACTCAAAGTCCAGCAACAGCAGAAGATAGAGAAAGGATGAGTAAGACTCCCTATGCCTCAGCCATAGGATCTCTAATGTATGCCATGCTATGTACTAGACCCGACATTGCACATGTTGTTAGTTTAACTAGCAGATATCAAAGTGATCCAGGAGTGGATCATTGGACAACTGTCAAAAACATCCTTAAGTACTTGAGAAGAACTAAGGATATGGTTCTTTCTTATGGAGGTGATGAACAACTCGTTGTTAATGGTTACATCGATGCTAGTTGGAACACCGATCCGGATGATTCTAAATCTCAATCTAGATACGTATTTACTTTGAATGGTGCAGCAGCTAGCTGGAGGAGTGCAAAGCAAAGCGTTGTGGCGAGATCTTCAACTGAATCGGAATACATAGCTATTTCGGAGGCTTCACAAGAAGCGATATGGATGAAGGAGTTCATTACATAGATCGATGTGGTTCCAAGTGCGCTGGACCCAATGTCTATCTACTATGATAACATGGGCGCCATAACCAATGCGCACGGACCAAGGTCACACAAGAAGCTGAAGCACATCAAGTTACGTTTTCACGCTATTCGAGAACATGTCCAAGATGGTGACATAAAGATTTGCAAAGTACACACAGATCTGAATGTGGCGGATCCGTTGACTAAACCTCTCCTGAGGGCAAAACATGACCAACACCAAACTGCCATGGGTGTTCGGTATATTACCATGTAATCTAGATTAGTTGACTCTAGTGCAAGTGAGAGACTGTTGGAGATATGTCCCAGAGGCAATAATAAATGTAGTTGTTATTATATTTTTGTGTTTATGATAAATGTTTACATTCATGCTGTAACAGTATTAACAAGGAAACATTGATACTTGTGTGATTTGTAAACTAAATTAGAGCCCCTAGTAAAGCCTCTTCATAATACTAGCTTGTTGGTTAATAGATGATCGTGGTTTCTCGATCATGAACATTGAGATGTTATTAACAACAAGATCATATCATTAGGAGAATGGTATGATGGACATACTCCTATAGATAAGCGTAGCATAAAGATCAAGTCATTTTAATAGTTCAATTGCTATAAGCTTTCTGATACATAGTAACCTAATTCCTTCGACCATGAGATCATGCTAATCACCATCACCGGAAGGATGCTTTGATGACATCAAACACCACACCGTAACTGGGTGGCTATAAAGGTGGCATTGAGTGTTCGGAAAGTATGGGTTGAGACACATGGATCAAGAGTGGGATTTGTCCATCCATATGACGGATAGATATACTCTGGGCCCTCTCGGTGGAATGTCATCCAATTAGCTTGCAAGCATGTGACTGGCTCACAAGGGATCACATACCACGGTAACGAGAAAAGAGTACTTATCAGTAACGAGGTTGAACTAGGTATGCAGAGATACCGACGATCAAAACCTCGGATAAGTAAACTATCGTGAGACAAAGGGAAATTGGTATCGTATGTAAGTGGTTCATTCAATCGCAAAGTAATCATAGAAATATGTGGGAGACATATGAATTTCCAGATTCCTCTATTGGTTATTGTTCGGAGAAGTGTCTCGATCATGTCCGCATAATTCACGAACCGTAGGGAGACACACTTAAGGATTCGATGTTGTTGAGTAGTTATGGAATGATGAGTAAGAGACTGAATGTTGTTCGGAGTCTCGGATGGGATCCGGGATATCACGAGGAGATCCGGAATGGTCCGGAGAATAAGATTCATATAAGGAAAGTCCCGTTTCAGAGTTGGGGAATGATTCCGGTGTTTTTATCGGGAATGTTCTAGAAGGGTCCGGAAGGTCCGGCACTCCGGAGGGGAAGGGTACATGAATGTGTCATGACAAAGTGGAATGGTTGCATCATGTACTAGGTATCATGGCTGAGCAAAATAAAGGGAAAAATCAAATCCTAGTTTGAAAAGTCAAACGACAAGTTTGCTTGGTGGAGGGAGAGTAGGAAACCTACTTGGGGAGGAAGTCCTCCTTCCTCCACCGCCGGCCAAGGAGGCCGAGTTGGGGGAGGAATCCCTCCTCCCAACTGGCGCCCTCCCACCTATATAAGGAGGGGCAGGGGTGCCCCTCTAGCCTACACCCAACACCTCTCTCCACCAAAACCCTAGCCCTAGCCGCCGGCCACCACAAGTCGCCGCCGCCCTAGGGTTTGCCCTAGCCACCGAGTTGGGGCTCTCCCCAAGCCCTAGCCGTCGGCCTAGCCTCCTCCCTTGGTGCCTCTAAACCCTAGATTGCCAAGGCCTCTCTCATAGTCCACCATACTCGCTTCGGCTTAAGGCGAAGCCCTCCAAGATCTCCCCTCTACTTCCGGTACCACGCCGTTGTGCTGCCGGAATCACGAGGAGAGTGCTACAACCTCCGCTGCCTGCTGCAACAAGGGAGAGGAAGGTCTTCATCGAGTACCGAATGTGTGACCGACTGCGGAAGCGCTGCCGGAACGCAACGCCGGAAGGATCGTCTACGCGATCTTGATATCGGCAAGAGTACGACTACATCACCCACGAGAATCTGCTCTTGTTAAACACTTTGGAATCTTCGAGGGTGAGTTCCTCTATCGACTCGTTGCTACAATCTAGTAGATAGATCTTGGCTTGTTTGTTTGCATGCGGTAGAATTTTTTTGTTTTCCAAGCTACGAACCCCTACACTGGCTGGGCCGGCCATACTGGTCCGTCGCTAGGCCTCCCGCTAGCCAGTAGCCCATCCGGACTAAGGCTCGGACTGGTTTGGGATTAGGCCAGCCACCTGCTAGCGCACGCAGTTGCTCTTCTGGTTGCTCGCTCGAACTGGTCTGACCCATGGGTCTAGCCGGTCCTAGTGGTCTGGCCGGGATGGCCTATCACGCGTTCAGCACCTTGTTGCAAACGGTTCGATTTCATGGGGACCATATTTAAGGGACCTTCTTCCCCAAAGGTCCCCATCCCTTTGATCTCTCCCGCCCCTAGTTTTGACATATTTGAGCTTGCTTCCTCCCTCTCCCTCCCATGATTTGTTGCATCTTCCTGAATAAAAAGAGAGAGAAGATCTAGATCTACATATTCATCAATTAATAACTCCTCTAAGTGAGGGAAACATCTTGGGATTTAGATATTGACGTTTTTTGTGGTCTTTCTCTTATGTTCTCCCTCTCCTATTTTCCAAGTAGCTTTTATAGCTTTCGTGGAATTTGGGAGTGAAGGAGTTGCCATTGCATAGTGCATCGGTTTGGGTTCCCTATGAAGGATTTGGTTGGTGAATATCAAGTGAGCTTGTTGCTCTTGGGTTCTTGAAACCCTAGACGATTTAGTGGCTTTTGTGGTGAGTTCTTGGAGCCTCTAACTAACTTGTGGAGATTTCTCCAAACTTGTGGCCTTGGTGGTAATTTTGAGAGCCTATAATTAAGTTGTAGAGATTTTCCCAAGCTCGCACGAGTTTGGTGATCGTCCTCAAGTGTCCCATAGTTGATCGTGTGCCCATCTCCGTGGTGCGCATATGAGAGAATAAGATGAAGCCTTTGTGCGTTTGGTGTGTGGTGTGATTCAATATCTTGGGGTGAGACATTTGTGGTGTTTGGTGTGCATTGAGCAACCACTTATCAAGGTGAGTCGTTTGTGGCGTTCTGAGAGCATTACACTGCCGCACCTCTCCATCAAAGATTAGCTTCCTTAGAAGTGAACTTCATGATAATCACCTTCTTCGTGCGCCTCTGTATTTTTATATTCGATTTTTTTACTTATGCACTTTACTTTGTAATATTCTTTGTGCTTGAAGTTATATTCCTAGCTATCGCTCAGTAGCTTGTCTTGCTTAACACAAGTTATCGATACATATAGGTGAACCCTAGTATATATGTTTTATGCTTGACAAGTTAAACACTAGTTTTATTCCACATTTGTTCAAGCCAACATCGTAAAAGTTTTTAAATGCCTATTCACTCCCTTTTAGGCGGTATCCTTGTCGTTCACATGTGTTATACTCGTTAAATATAAAAACCGACACTTGTTCTAAATTGCAATTATCAAGAATATTTGTGAGTCATCTTCAAACCACTATGATGCTTAGCTCTAGAACTAAATAAATCATTTAAACTATGAAATTATTTGTATATGAGAAAATTGCTATATGACATTGTTAGTTTTTGACATTTATCGAAACACATTGTGTGATTAATAATTTGCAAATACCATTATGATTTTGTGGTGCATTGGCCAAACCACATCGTATAACTAAGAATGAAAACTTTGTCACTTTTTGCTTGGAATGACCATGCTATGGACAATTTTGAAAAAATACACCAAACTTTTATTTTTAGTCACGTGGTGTATTGTGGCAAATGTATCACAAAATTATAGTATTACTGTTAAAGACATAAGAGAATCTCCACTCGTATTCCTAAGACGGCCTCTCTATGGCATTTTTTCATCCGAATGGTAAAAAATCACCCATTCGCGTTTCGAGGCGCGCATTTTTCCGCCGGATTTGACCAATTTTACATCCGGGCTTCACAGGCCGAGCCTGGAATGTCGGGAACCGCCTGGGAACGCCGGATGAAGCGAAAAAAGGGTGGGCCAACCCCATCGACGATACAACCCATTCTCCACCGCGATTCGGCTTTTCCGTGGCAGAGAGCTTCCCCCAGTTGCCCCCTTGCCACCATGTCATCGCTGGCGAAGCCCCGCCCCGCCTAGCCGAGTCCACATCTATGATCTGGTTGAGCACATATGGATACACAAGGGCATCACATAGATGTCAAGCATGATCTGGCTGAACTATGTTGTATTTCAGTCTATGCCAAACTATGCCAAACTTTCTTGTGTTTAATTTCATGCTAACTATGTGGAACATTGCTCTTTATTAATATTTATGTCGAACTGTTTAAAATTGAGCCGAATTCGGGCAAAAATTCATCGATTTTGTCTTGTCTGTGAACCACGTCCGGGAACGCGAGCGGGAAAACGATTGTTCCCAGGCCGAAAGTTACATCCATCCGGCACGCCCAAATTTGGCCTATGAAGACCGAACGAGCGAAGGTGCTCTAACTGCACTGTATTGTGTGTTTCGGGGAAATGTCAGAAAATAAAACTATTAGCAGTTTTTCCTTTTTATTCTCGTTTCAACAATAGTAAGGAAATAGGTATCGAGCACCGGAACAAGTATCAAAACCCTAATCAGCTGTCGCCTACTTTCCTGACCTAGCCACAACATCTCCGCCTCCTCCATAGATCGGTTTCCCTTCCTCCGGCCGGTCTCATCGGCGTCGGGAGGGGTGGGAAAACCGATCTATGTGTGTAGTTTTCAATAAAAATAGTGTTTTTAAAGATTAGATTAGTGTTTTGGTTTTCATCTTCTTGACCTCTATGTTAATGGATATACTAGTGTCTATAATAACTGATCTTTGACCTTTCGTTCGACGACGAGATCTTCTGGAGTCAATGGTGGTGTTGAAAGATTAAGATTCTATAGGCACATTTTTCAGATCTTCTTTTTCCGGATCGATTTTGGACTTTTTCTCATGGTTGTCGTGAGAAGGATTATCCTCGCAATATTTGTCTCGCCTGCTACGTCCTCGACAATGGTGATTCGTACTCTCGGTTCGCCAGCAATGTCGATCAGGCTGTTTGGCTAATTTTCCCTAGAGTACTTGTGTTGGATCTATTGCCGATGTTGATTGATTATCCTAATGGTTACGCGCGTGCACGTAGCCTTGGCACTGTAGCTCAAAAAATTATCCAAGAACCTTCATTGGTATTTACATGTTATGGTATGATATTTGTCAGTGTTCATCTGCTTTCAAAAAAATGATAGATTATGTCTTAAAAGAAGAAAGAGACCGAAGACATCAGAGATTACTAGTTTTCTTTACACTTTATTTTAAATCGATGAAGCCAGTTTATGTACCCTCTATTATGTATTGTTTGCTATTATGAATATAATGTGGTATCGATAGTAAAAAAAAGCTATCGAGCACACCGCGTGCATAGTCAGAAGGTCCAAAGCTGAAGAGGACCCAAAAGGTCCAAAACGGCCCAAACCCACTCATATCCCCTGTCACGCGTGCCCGGACCCTTCCTCGCCTCCGACTCTGACCATCTTCTACACCCAACCCAGCCGACCAAATCGCAGTACGAGAGGGGGCGCCATGGAGCCGGCGGCGGAGAGGAAGGTGTCCGAGCAGGAGGAGCAGATGCAGCCATCGCAGGACGCGCCGACCGCCCACGTCGAGGAGGAGGACGAGGCGGAGGTGGAGGAGAACGAGCGCCGCAACGGCGAACTCAAGGCCGGCCTCCACCCCCTCAGGGTAAGACCACCCGCCGCTAGATCCAAGTCTTATTCCTGGTTCCCGTTCCAGAAATGGAGGAACCTTTGAATCTCACAAAAGCTGGATGTGATAACCCGTCTCTCTTGGTGTGTGCATCCGCAGCGGAAGCTCGTGCTCTGGTACACGCGCCGGACGCCCGGGACGAGGTCGCAGTCGTACGAAGACAACATCAGGAAGATCGTCGATTTCAGCACCGTACGTGTCTCTGATACAGCAGGTTTCTCCGAGGGGATTTCTTACTCCGGTCAGTGCAGCTGACTGATTGAACTGTTTGTATGGCTTGTAGGTTGAGTCGTTCTGGGTTTGCTACTGCCATCTCGCGCGCCCGTCTTCCCTCCCCAGCCCCACGGACCTGCACCTGTTCAAAGAGGGCGTGCGCCCACTCTGGGAGGTATTACTCATAGCACCGTGGTGTGTTTAGCATAGCATCACTTATGTGTGCCAGTGTTTTTAGTGGTTAAAGTTGTTTGATTTGGCAGGATCCTGCAAATCGCAGTGGTGGCAAGTGGATTATACGGTTCAAAAAGGCTGTTTCTGCTCGTTTCTGGGAGGATTTGGTAAGTTAATGTATTTGTGCTATCCACAGATCGTTGGGTAGTAAGATTGGTCATCATACCCAAACTCCTGTTGCTGTTCGTTAATCCCTCAATTTGGATTTCCTTTGCCTGAATCACCATGAAGTACCAGACATAAGCCTGCTTGATTTGTGGAATGACCTTGTTTACAAACACTATGTTGCTTTTCCCCTTTATGGGATTGTCCACTGATGTTTTATTGTTCATGACCAATCTTCAATTGCATTAGAACTATGTGGGATACCAAGGAGAGTTAGTGGTGGACCAAACGTTTCATTTCCCAAGCCAAACAAGAACATTAGATCTAGAGTTGGAACAGGATAATCCTTGTCTCGTTTTTAGAGTGGAATTAGTTTGTTCTTCACCGTGCCATTCCTCAGGAGTCATGACCACAGTGCCAATAGAAAATGAAGAGTAGGGCCATGACTCATGGGATTACTAATTATGGACCCATATATCCCAGTATAAGGCCATCCTTAAACCAAACAGCCCTGTAGCGCGTAATAATCTTGCACATTGGTACATATGCCAACAAGCCTGAGACCTGAGTTGTTAATGTTGCGATTTTCATGTTTTTGAGACACACTTTATACATTCAAGCAAGTGGTTTAGCATTGAAAAAAGTTGGTAGCGAGCCAGAATGAATTAGGAGTATTCCAAAATCCACTGTCCTGCAGTTACTGTTGCCTGGGTCAGAATGAATTAGTATTGTATCTTCTTTGTTTGAAGTTCCTTACCTCTAATACCTGGTCTGGTGCATAAATGTTCAACTTTGGCAGTAATATTTCTCTATCAATACTTTGGAATCAAGATTGCAAATGATCTCATGCATTCTACCATTAGTAAATTTTATGCATCACTAGTACAATGGGCGCAGTGAGTTTTAGAATGTGGAAAGGATAAGCATCTATGGTATTGTTCCCTGAAGAAAAAACCCTATGGCACTGTTATTTTTTTTGAATGGTTCCATCGGCAAGCAGAGATTTCTGTGTTCTGTGATGCTTCATATTTTTTTAAAGAATTAAGAGAAACATTTGGATATGTTGATGCCTTATCACCACTGTTGCTGCTAACATGGAATGCATGTTTAACATGATATACTTTATTTATTTGTCTTGAGTATACTTCTGAATATGGCAGACTATGAGGTCCACTAATTTTAGATTGGAACACGTGTGTTGCATTTGCTCAAAATTGGTTGAATTAATGAATTGGAAATGGCAACCCATTCTTTATTTTAGCGTTTTCCTAGTTGAATTGTTTGACTTTTCTCTCATTCCGATCTCCCACCCTGAGCCCTCAGCTCTAGCTGTTCTTGCATGCTCTGTTCCTACTTGCAACAAGCAGGTTTTATCATTATTTTCTGCCACTATCTTGCTTTCTCTGTCATGCCTGCTTGTGATTGATGCCACATTCACACCAAGTTATGTTTTTCTTCGCTCATTCACAAATCATTTCCCGAGTTGTTTGTCCATTGCCCTTTGTATTTCTTCACTTTCCGTGCCATTGTTGTGCAGCCAAGGCAGAGCTTTTGCTTTCTTGTTTAGGCAGCCCATTTGGGGTTCCATTTTCTCCTTTCAGGATGGCATGCTTGCTTTGCATACTCTTTTCCAGTAGTTTCCCCAATCAAACTAGAGGATGTGGCTGTTCATTCATGAGAATAGTTTCATCCTGCTAAATGTTATTTCAAGGCTTGTCCTTCCATTCAGTGCGTGCAATCATAACCATTCGGTTTTACAATGCCTTGAGGATACTACTCGAATGTCCAAAATGTGCTATGCAGATTATTATTTTGTCTGCAAGGAACTAATTGCATTAAACAGGTCCCTTAGCTGTCTATGATTTGAATTATTATTATTATTTGCTTATCAATGTTATTTCTCCAGGTGCTGGTTCTAGTGGGTGATCAACTTGATTACAGTGATGATGTTTGTGGTGTGGTGCTCAGTTGCCGTTTCAACGAGGACATCCTGAGCGTCTGGAACCGAAATGCATCAGACCACCAGGTTAGTGACATCACTTGGTGCTTATACGACTACGGTGTTTGCGCTTTACTCCGTGTTATTCACTCGTGTTTGTTGTGCCTTTCAGGCTGTGATGACACTCAGAGATTCAATCAAGAGGCATCTCAAGCTGCCGCACACCTACCTGATGGAGTACAAGCCACACGACGCCTCGCTGCGAGACAACTCGTCGTACAGGAACACATGGCTGAGAGGGTAGACGTCACTGGGTTATCGCCTTCTTCCGAACTAGATCCTTGTTTCTGGCTTTTCAGCCCCAGCTGTTACGTCTTAAGTGTGCAAACTCTCTGTCATGTTAAGTACTACTATCCAGAATGTGAAATGCACAAGTATCGACTTTTATGATACTTCGCCACTATGTTTGTACCGTTGACTCGTTTTAACAAGTATTTAGGTGAATCTTCGAACTTGCCTCTGTGGATTTTGCATTTCTGCTGGTAGCAGAAGTACTCTAGGATAACATTCTGCATCTTTGGGAGTGTACGATGTATAGATGTAAATCCTTGCCCACACGGGGATCATCAATACGCGGCCGGTTACGTTTTTAGAGCATCTTTTTTAGGTTTACAGCGCGCGATCACTCACGCGCGGCAAATCTGCCCTCCATCGGATGCTGAAAAATACAGCGCACGACATATATCCATCTCTAAAATAGAGGATCAAATGAACAAATAAATCAACCGAAAATACTCCGTACTACAATTCATCACAAAACAAGGTGCACCATATTAAGACCAATATTCTTGTCAATGAGATGAACTAACATTAATATGTGCCATGAAAGTATCTAACATTCATATGTGCCATGAAAGTAACGTAATCGACACTACATATGTACAAACACAATCATACGTCACATTCTATTCATCTACATAGACACACAAAAAAAGAAAATGGTCCATTGCATACCTTTGAGTCATTTGGTCGAACATTTGACACGCGTTTGGCGGCGCGAAAGATTGGGGAGGCAGTGCTGTAGGCGGCGGTCCCCGGAATTGGGGTGCCTGTGCCCGGGGCGCGACAACACTCTTGCCCGCCTTGCCCGTGCCCGTCTTGACACCAGAGACCTTCCCCTTCTTCACGGTGCTGCCATCGGCGGCCGCTGCAGTTGCCAGCCGTTTAAGAGGCTTGAAGACGGACACCTGCGGTGGGACGACGCCGTGCGCTAGGAATCATGGCATGGGAGGCGACACTAGGGTTTCGGGCGGGGGGCACTAGTGTTTGCGACATCTCTGGTGGCGGCAACACCGGTGGTGGAGTAGGGAGAGGTCAACAGAGAGGCGTCGTCGCCGTCCATGGCCAGAGAATCGCCGGCGAGAGCGAAGGCAGGCGAGCGCGCGGGGAAATTTCAGCGCAATCGTTGACATTCGCTATGCCTTTTGCCGCGCTGCAACGCAATCATAGGAATTGGACTCTACGGCAAAATCTTTTCAAGATGGGTTGGGTTAAATGGGCCAGGCCCGCGTTTTCCATGCGAGTAGTGCCCTCGGCCTTGTTCCCACCAACCTACTTCCGCTAATCCCCCAAAGAAATCATTTTCTCGACACTGTTCTATTTTTTCTCACTGTGCGAGCCAGTGTCCTTACCGTAGCGTACCCCGCGCGGCCAACCTCCTCCTCCTCCTCCTCCTCCTCCTGCCTCGCGCCCGCCCAAATCTGCCCGCGCTCCCGCTCCACCGCGCGGGAAAAACGTGAAGCGAATCCGGCTCCATCTCCCGCTCTTTACCGTCTACCAATTCCTGCCCCCCAAACCCAATTACCCAGAACCCTAGCTCCGATTCGCCGCTCGATCTCGCCCCTCTCGCTCGTTCCGATGGGCGGATCTGCTGACTCCGAGGACCCGGCGCCGACCCCGACGCCCTCGCCGTCGCCGGCTAAGCCTCCGCTCTCGCCTTCGTCGTCGAGCGTGAAGCGGCTCAGGCGGTGCGTGCAGTCGAGGCTCTCGTTTGGGGCGGGCAAGTCAGGGGGCGGCGGAGGGGGTGACAGTCCCGTGCCCGCGGCCGACGAGGCGGCTGTGGAGGAACCCGAGAAGGGCAAGAGGAGGGGAAGAGCGCGGAAATCAGATGCGGGCAAGAAGGTACATTGCTCTTAGCTGGACTACTTCAATTCGTCCCTTGTGTTGATTTGTGGCTCGTCTCTCTGGTTGCTTACATGTCGATAAAATTAGTCCCTTCCGGTTTTCATTCTATACCAATTATAAGTTGGTGATAGCTATCTTTTGTACAGCTTATATCCCTCCTCTATTTGCTAGTAACGAGATAAGGCCCCAACAACCACAATTGGTATACTTACATGAAAACAATCATTCGGACCCCTTTATTTGGTTTGACCTGATCCACGTTTGCCTAGACCAGCCTACTCACCTGTTAGTTTTTGGGAACTCCATAGAATTTCCTTTACCATGTTGGCTTGAAGTGACCCACATTTGTATCTCAACTGGCACGAATGTGATCAACATCTTCTCACATGGATATAACATGAGCATGCCAGCAGATTTGCTGTTTGTGATAGCTAAATCTTACTACAGAACTGAAACTTCGAGCTACACCACTTTGATTGGGCTGGCAGAGGGATTTAGGGTATGTTTGTATTGCGTGACCAAAGTGTACCCTACCAATTTTTGGGTCATGAACAAAAGGTAGTCTCTTGTTTGGGTAGTTGCCAACTTCTGGGCATGCCATTGCTCCACAACAAACTCTAGTTCATTTTTCTAGCCAGTGTTTGCCAACTTGTGGGCAAGGAAAGGCTCAACAAAAAATTTGGCAGGGAAATCTTTGGCAAAAACCAAATGCACCCTTAAAGCTACATCACGGTACATGAGTGTAAGCGAGAGGACTCTCCCTAGTTGGCTGGTTGGGCTCAGTGAACGGGCTGGCCCGAGGGTCAAATGGCAAGTTCGATATAACCTTTGGAGTGTTTGCGGCGAGCCCATTCTTGATGCGGATATGGCAAGTTCGTGCGACGTCTACATGCAAATTATTTGCTTTGTTGGTCATAAAAACCAAGGTTTTGATGGTGAACCGTCTTCTCAAACAAGGTTGGCCAAATTGTGGCATTTGCCCACTTTGTAAACAAGCACTGGAAACAGCTGCACGTACCATTTTCAAATGCTTATGGACTGAAGTGGCGTCTCGGTCTTCATGACGTGCATCCAACTGCATGGCAAAATGAGGACTCTGGGTGGAGGATCGGTGGATCAACGCTATTAGGAAACAAACATCTTGTAGAAATGTGATGGCTTCTCTTACAACGCTAGTCTTGCGGGAGATTTGGAATGAAAGAAATTTGAGGGTCTTTTGTAACACCGCAACCCTACCTACAAGATTAAGGAAGAGACAACCACTTGGGGGATGGCGTGCGCGTAACACTTAAGGTCTTGAGCTACTTGATACCGGGAGAGTAGGATTTTGTTGGTAATTTGCACTCAAAACTTCTAAAACCCTTCTTAATTAATGAAAATGGCAAGTCTCTCGCCTCATTTCAAAATAAATAAATTTTAGATTGATCTGTTGATTGAATTCCTATGCTGTGCATTCGATGAATACATACCATCTGTTATTCTGTTGTCTGTCCTATTATGGAAAATACTAATTTCTTTAATCAACATTTATGTAGCCATCTTCAAACAAAGAGACCAATGGGTTGGATCAAGGTAGCAAGGATGAAGTGATTTCGATTGGTATGCCTATCCTGTAACCAGTATACAATATTCTTGCTATTTTTCCGAGTGTTTCACTGGCCCAGTTAGTCATCTTTTTTGTATTTATTTGCTACATTTTTTGAGGATATTTGCTACATTTTGATTGAGGGACAAATACTATCATGCTAGAAATTTCATCTCTTAATATTTATGTTGTTGGATTTCAGATGAGAGCCCTCAGAAAAAGCAGCGGAAAGGTAGAAATCAAGTTGCAGCACGGAAGGTGCCTAACAGAAGACGCTGCAAGGTATTGGAATCTACTGATGGTTAGTTCTACTTCTCTCCCCCTCTCTCAATCATACGCTTACAGTTAGTTTAAAACAAGTCTTATTAAATATTCACACCTCTTGTGACAAGCTATGCTTATATTTCCTAGACTGGTATGATTGAGTTTTTCTGAAAATGTAAACCATCATGTTGATTTTTAATTTCGTATAATGTAAAGATAAAAACTACCAAGTCTTCAAAAGTTTGACATATAGTATTTCGAGGCAAAAAAGGGATCCACCTATTTGAATTCGAAAGAGTGAAAAGCTTACATGTTGAGTTGGATAATATTCACTCGTCTGTCCTATAGGCTGAGTTTTTAACAGGTGCCATCACATAGTGCATACTAATCGTTAGATTAAATTTATTATTGTCACACAGATTTTACGTATTTATTGGGGTTTATTTGTATTTTACTTGCATGTTGATTTGGACAATATAATGTACTTATGATTTTATGTATTTATTGTTTGACTTGCACTCTATTTTGGCACATGTTTATTAACAATTTATTTTTATATGAAGGTCATGAAAGCTGCCAGCAACTGCACAGCAGTCAGACTGAAGCTGTCTTACCTGAAGGATCACTTGTATCAATTGATATAGATTTGAATAGTCTGCCTCCTGAAGCAAGAGATGATGGCGATGTATTAGACAATGAAGATAAGTCACAGGTGATAGTTGACCTAAGGTCAGAGGCAAAAATTGCTGCACAGGTAAGCTCCAGCACCATGGTCTGCATTGCTAAAATACACTGTGCTCCTTGTCTTACAAGTGTTCATGCTACCGCCAATTTTATTGTGAAGCTCATATCTACCGCTGTTTGAATGCCACCTTATCATCCCAAGAAACAGGAATGAGTTTATGCTATTCATTCAAAATACTTGATACTTTTAAGGAATGGTGGTGGATATCTTTGGTTGGGTGAATATTGTACACTCGCTGATGACTTGGTGTCATTGTACCAGTTTATATCTGTAGTTTCTGGAGTAGCTAGTTCACACTTCACAATGGGGTAAACACCCTGCAGAGAGGGGTCACATGGCAACAGCTATAGAAGGAGGGCATTGGACACACGCACAGAGGGGTCACATGACAACAGCTAGGAGACTTTACCAACTTGACTTGAATCCTAAGAAATAATCTCCATCATAATGAAACAACTTAGCCAAAGATAACCATCTGGAGTAATTAAATTGGCTAATCCCCAGTTAGAGAAACTATAAGCATGTTTGGACAGTAACATCTCATATAACATCTGTCGACATTAGCTATAGTAGAATAAAAGAAGTAGGGTCCTCCCTCGGTTGGCGTAAAAGGAGAGAAGAAAAGCGAGATTTTGTGCACTAACTTTTAAGGCATCAAGTAAGGACCTCGATTGCTCTGTTATTTCCTACCTGTAATCTGAGCTGCATTGTCATGGCCTCATTTGTAAGACCTTAAAAGTTTAAACTCCAGCAAATATTTATGAAATGGTCTCTTTCATTGTTAAAGAGTACCGCTGTGCATGCAGCATACCATTTTCCAATGTTTGGATGAACCTCCTCATCACCCTTAAGTGTTGGATAAAGGCTTGTTATCTTAGTATATAATATATATATCACCTCGCGGTGCTCTGGTTATGGCCCCAATGTTTGAGGGAAAAAAGAACCTGTGTTTGTACTTGTTTTAGTTTTCATGTTTATCCTGTTGTTTTCTGAAAAGTATGTCCTTTCATTTTGTTGACAGGAAATTCGGATGTTATCATCTGGAAAGAAAATGCATCCATTTTTTGCTTCCCGGAAAGTGAACAAAGGCGCTGATCAAGATGGTCTCATGATCGAAGATACAGACTCCCTTTGTGCCACTGAGAGGGACCCGCCATTCTGGCCTGTTCATGTTGTGTACCAGTTGGAGGTGTGCCAGCATAATTCCATACATCTACTTGTAGAATGCATCTCATAGTTTGTAGTCTATTTTGAGGAGGTTTATTCAGTGCAATTGAACATCACCTTTTCATATTTCTTGTAACAGGGTTATCTTTGTTATTTTGCAGACTACCACACCAGTTCACTGGAGTAGATGGCTAATTGTGGAGGGATCTTTTCTTAGTACCAGAGCTGCTGATACACTTGAAAACTCTGTCTCGTTCTGTGAGGGCTTTGTGAAACCTTTGACAATAGAATCTAATTGCAAGAAGATGTGTCCAGACCAGTTGGTTGAGCTGAATGCTGCAGATCATACAGCTTCAGGAATGGATTTCTCTAGCTTTTCTAATGAACAAAGTGAAAGCAAGTTTTCTTCTTTGAATGCGGTATAAGCTTCGTTTTCACATCTGTTTTATGAAATATTCAGATGAACTTGCTTTGTGCTTCTATTATTAGAATTGTATAGCGATTGAATTCCTTGTTCTAGCCATGCACTAATCTAGATTGTTTGACCATTGCACTCCAGATCCATTTGGACGATGAGAGTTTGTTGGCATGTGATTCCAGTCTCCATGCCTCTCTTTCTTATACCAAACACCCGGAAAGGATACTGCAAGGATGTCCAGAAGTCAGCCAGAAAGGGTAACGAGCATTACATATATTGTTTGCCTAAATGTGTGTAAGATGGTGGCCTTTCTGCTAGCTGCCTTAATTTTGCCTTCATATTTAACTTGATTAATCATTTGAACTTGTCAGCCCATGAAGCTGCACATCATAGTTTCTTGAACCAAAAGTCGCCAAAATGATTAAGCCAAACAATGCCACACCTTTTTTTGTTAGTGTCTGCTCAAGTGGTGTCAGTCATGATATTGATTTGCTTTGTATATCTGTTATGGTCATGCTCTTTTTCCTTGACATTGAATTTTGTTACACCATTCGATAGTATATTATGTAATATTACAAATATCAGTTTTTCTATTCCCGATGCTCCTTGTATACATAGTTCTAGATACCGGGCTGGCGTGGCTGGTTGATAGTATGAACCCCCATATAATAGTCAAACTGGTGATTTTGTAAATAGAATTATTAGTTTGATTTCTATAAGAAATAGAGAAACATACTATGGCAAGAAGTTCCAACTAGAGAAAATATGTTTAGTGTCAAAGTGGAAGACCTGAAGGATCCATGGATGATGGAAATAAGGATTTCAAGTGTGGTTTCAGAAAGATTGTGTTAGATATTGCCTGCTTGAACCAGCTTTAGATGCTCAGGCCCGAAACAATTCCAGCATAAAATCAATGTGCCAAACTCCAATCTGCATGCAAATGATAAACTAACCTCAAACAATTCTAAAGCATATGCCACCTAAACACCCTGTCTCTTGCTTCTGATGACAAGCCAGTACTCACAAGTTGCCACAGCGCCCTGTTTCCTGCAAACTGATACTGCACCAATGTTGTTATGCTGGTCATGACGTTTGGATCTAGCGGAGGGTATAAACAGTTCATAGGAATGGAAATTTGGCGGCAGCAAATTGAAGCAAGTGGATGACCCAGATGATGAAGATGAGAATGGAGGACACAATCACACAACATAGAGAGCATGAGATTGATGCAGGGGGGCTCCAGTTCAGACGTGCAAGGCTGGGCTGAACCAGCCAAGTTGCCCCTCCTAAGAATAGCTGGCTATCTCGAGCAAAAAATGCGCAGCTCTCTGATTTTACTGTCCAGTTCGTGCCTCTGGTCCTACTGCATCTGCAGTCTCATAAGTGAGCCAGCTGCTGAACTTGCTGGTTTGGTTTTCCCAGTTTAATCGCTGCTCTGCTCTGGCTTTTAAAACCGTGTTTGCTAATTAGCAGACAATTGGTAAACCTGAAACCATTGGCTAACAATGGTTGTATAATTGTTTTTCTACGAGCGATTGTCAACTTCATTGCTAATTCTGGCGTGAAAATTGTCATTCGATTTACCTTTTAACCAGTAGGTGTTTATCAGTTTGGTTAGCTCAGGTTGCTTGTTTATAACACTAAAGGCGCAAGTTCTCCATAATATCCTATTAAACATGAACTTTGCATCAACTTCATTAGTGCCAAGTAGCTTGATTTTGTGTATGATATTCTTATATCCATTTCCAGTTGCTGTCTATCATTGCACATACCAAGCTGCAAGGTCATTTAGGTTTATACTGTGCACATCAATGAAGAGAGTCTAGGTATAGCAATGAAGGATTGAAACTTTACATATTTACTGAAATAAGAAATTTCTACGTTTGTGACCCTAAATCCTCGCTCTCCTTCCATGATAACCCACTTAACTATATTTTGGAATCATCCCTTGCGGAGCTTTTGTTGGTTAGCATATTGACATGTAATACTGCATCCTAACAATGTTACCTTTTTTAGAACTGATTTGATGATAGAAAATAATCGGTTTAGCTCGTGTCTTAAATCTTGTAATATTTGATGTTGCAGCTGTCAGCCATCTTATTACCTCTGGACTGACAAGTACCGGCCCGAAACTGCTGCTCAGGTGAACATTGACAATAAATTGCATCATATCTTTCCCGTTTGTTTCTTCTACTTATAGGTCTGGAAGGAACATGCTTCTCATAGGAGTACACAAAAACCACATTCAGATTCTTTTAGAAAAAACACATTCAGATATGCTTATATTTGTTCTTGAATTTCCACTCTGTTTTGGTTAAATAGGTCTGTGGAAATGTGGAGCATGTAAAGTTTCTCAGTGAATGGCTCAAAGGGTGGGATGAAAGAGGCCACAAGAAGCAAATCGGTGCTGCTAATGAGAGCTTCAATGTGAGCTCCTGTCAAGATGAATCTGACACAGATTGTTCAGAAGATGCTTCTGATTATGAAAATGTACTTCTAATTACTGGACCAGTTGGGGTGAGTGTCATGCTCAAGCGTACTTGTCATTATCATTGTATGCTTCGTTAACATGCTTTCGTGATCTGTTTTATTTTGTAGCTGCTGAGTATTTTCTATAACAAACATACACTTGTATTGGGGAAATTACCGTGAGTAACTAACATCATCCTAAACTCAGCCCCTCTCACCAAAAAATGGAATAAGATTACATGCCTCTGCCAATGACAGCATAGAGCTTCCCATTTGTTACCACAGGGAATTCTTCTCTTACATAAGTTAAAACAATGCAATGTCAATTTATATTCAGTTGGTAGCTTAGTTTGACAGGAGAGGTTCACAGTTTGATGCTATTCATCTGAACTCTAAACAGGAAAGTTTAGAGCCGCTGTACTTGTTCAGAAGATTGTTTGTATATTTGAAAGCATCTATGTTTAGGCATTAATAGCAAGTCTGCTTCTGATTTTGTCCTAGCAATTGATATTTGTCTGTATTCATTTAACTGGGCACAGAGGTATGATAAATAACATAAAAATTCTATCTACTGATGCCCCTACTGTGTTCTAATTTATATTTTCTTATCTTCCATTTGACAAATTGTAGTAGCCACCTGAAGTTACCTATTACTATCACTATCAGCAACGAATTCTGTTGAGACAATACAATGGGAACAATGTCTATACTTGTATTGTTATGCCGATACATAAACATGCAGCCTAGATCTACTCTGATCTCTTTCTTTACGCAGTGTGGAAAATCAGCAGCAGTTTTTGCATGTGCAAAAGAACAAGGGTTCAATGTAATCGAGGTATTTTTCTGAAGTTCCAGTTTTTGTGCACCTTGCAAGGCTTCCCAATTTCCATATTGTTAGTACATTTGTGTTAAGACTACTTACATTCAACTTCATGGCACCTTTCTGCCCCTGCTTTGTCTTCGGCTTGGTCTTTGAGTTTGTAATGATAATACACACTGTTTTGAACCATTTGACTTGAAACAGTGCACCAGGCTCCATCTACCAATATTGTTGAATGTGCTTCTTTAGGTCACTCTTTGTGTAAACTACTAAACTGTAAACTATGGTGTTACACCAGCAGATGAGCTGAAATCCATTGAAGTTGCTTGCTATGAGGTGTCTATTGGCTGGCTTGCATGGGCGGTTTCGTATTTACTTTAGAAATTATCATGACCTCTGTGTGCACTCAGAAAGTCAAACTGGTCGTGCTGTATGGGTCAGTCATGTGTAAACTAGTCCTACATTTCCCAGCTGCTTGTTACTAGGTGGCATTTACCTTGCTCAAGTCCCATACTGGTGACAAACAAGATCATAGTCATCTCTATGCATATTGAATCTTCACTGTCTTGTAACCGCAGCCAAAACTCAATATGTGCACTGTTTGCCTACTAGACCAACTTTCTTTTTGGGTCTGAAAAAATGAATTAAACTTGCTTTCAGTGTCTGTGCAGTGTTGTTTGTTTGGTCTAATTTTGTGATGCAAGTGGGATCCCACTTATGATTTGTTTGAAGATTGCTCGTTCATTTTCTTGCTCAAAATTGGAACTAGAAATCATGATCTAAAAGTGGGATATAAATGGGATCCCACTTGACACCCTAGTCTAATCCAAGCAACATATGATTCAAAGCACAAATGGTTCGTACAGCTAGTCAGACAAAATTTGTCATGTCTTCAGGCTGGGTTTGGATCTTAAAATATTGTAGAGTAAACAAGAGAACTAGAGTTAACGACGACTTGGGATCTCCACTAGTTTTCTGTAACATTTTCTGTAACCCACCTACTAGGAGGCATGTACTTTTAACCCTCTGTGTTCAATGAAATGAAACGCAAAGTCCTTGCGTTTTCTTGAAAAAGAGAGTATTAGGGTTAATTAGGAGTCCTGTGCGTAGTGTAATGAAGGCACATATCCTCCTCCGGTCGCAAGTGTTAGGCCTATGTATGAAGGGTGTAGGGGTCCTGAGGGACTCACATACAGTTTTCCCAAAGTATTACATATGGCATGAAACTATGGATACAGTAGTCATGAGTTGGCATGCTGTCATTTGAGAGAACCAGGACATAGGGCATGCATAATTTTTAACTAGTTTCCTACCAAGTTTGCAGTCTTTAGCAGATTTTCTTTTGAAAAAGCTCTTCTTTCTCTACTTTTTCTGAAAGTGTGAATTTGTAGGTAAATACATCTGATATGAGAAATGGGGCATATGTAAAGCAGAAGTTCGAGGAAGCAACTAAATCACACGGCCTTGGAAAATGGTATGCCTAATTTCTTCATGTCACCTTTTATCTTTGTGATGAATATTAGTAGTCTAATTGTTTTGACATTCCTTTGTTACTTCCCTCTACTCTTTTCATTCTGCATCTTATTATGCGCCTTAATCCGTGGGAGAAACACCTCACACAAAGAAGCTGGACTGTGATGACTTGAAGGGTGAAACCTTAGGAGAAAGATGAGACCATGGGCCTGGATGTCTTCTTTGCTCCTTCTTATTACTTAAGAGATAATCCGATATTTTGACCTGCATTTTACCTTTTACTTGTACACAGATAGGCCCTAATAATATAATATAAGTGCTAATATTGCTCTCTAATGCATCCAACTTAGGGTATTGTTTGGTTCACGCCATAGCATGCCCTGCCAATTATCGTCAACCATTGGCTAGAGGTTTTTTGACCCTTTGTTGGGCAAACATTTGGCAAGAATTGTGAAGAGTGTGCCAGTTCCCATAGGCAACCGAGTATATAGAAGCAAAAATATCATAGGCTGCTGTAATTTTGGTAGGGCAAAATATCATAGGCACCACCAAACATATACTACCTCCGTCCCAAAGCTTAAGGCTTATATTTTTTTGAAAATTCAAGCTACGGAAAGTTTGACCAAACTTTTAGGAAAAACTATCAAGAACTGTGATATTATA
Organism: Avena sativa; assembly: GCA_916181665.1. NCBI lineage: Eukaryota > Viridiplantae > Streptophyta > Magnoliopsida > Poales > Poaceae > Avena > Avena sativa. Next base: position 425,000,830 of record OV702293.1, read on the forward strand.
AAGATATCATGTGAAAATATGTTTCATGATGTATCAAAGGGTATGGATTTCGTATTGTAAATATTAATACTTTTCTCTAAAAACTTGGTCAAACTTTACGTAGTTTGACTTCTAGAAAAAATATAAGCCTTAAGCTTTGGGATGGAGGTAGTACCCTTAATCTCTCAACAAAATGCAACTACTACCGACACCTCAGCGAACTGGAAATAACAACCAAATCTTCTGCTATAGGAATTATGGTATTAGGGGACATGAAAAATAGCACTGGAAACTTGCTTATAATCATGTGAAGTTCTGCTCAATTTTTTTGGCAAGCGCCAAGTTGACATGTAGTGAAATACAGTTTATATGCCAATGTAAGCATTCTTTTCTAAACTGGTGTACTTACATCAATCATCTTTTTTTGTCTCCCATACAGGTCACAAGAGGAGGACACCACTTCACCAAGAATTGATACTTTAGATCCTGATAGGGCTGAATGCAGACAGTCAGTTTCCTCTTCTACAGGAAAAGCATCTAACAGTGATGAACATAAGTCACCTGCAAAATGCTACTTGACTTCTAAGCTGAGTGATGAAGCCCCTAAACAAGTCGTTAACAAGACACTTATCCTATTTGAGGATGTGGATACTGTCTTTGATGAGGATCGTGGGTTTATTTCGACCATACTTAAGATCGCAGAGACTACAAAATGGCCAATTATACTGACTAGCAACAGTGAGTCTTTTTGTCTTAAGGCTTTTGCATATCTCTACTGATCTTTATAGTTTCATTTGATGTTACATATACTAAAGCTCTTGTTACTTTGTTATGCGTTCCTTGATTCGTGAAGAAAAGGATCCATCTTTGCCTGATCTCTTGGATCAACTAGTTTTGGATTTCAAATATCCATCATCTGGGGAGCTACTTTCCCATGTTGACATGGTAAAGAGCTATTTCTTGGATCAAAACTAATGTCACTTGTCTGATTTGGTGAAAGTTGACTATACCTAACTTTGTGCAGATTTGTAAATCTGAGGGAGTGAATGTAGCTGCTCCTCAGTTGAAGTATATTATCAATGCTTGCTTAAGTGATATTAGGAGGGCAACAATGCTTTTGCAGTTTTGGTATCAAGGCAAACAGCAATCCACAGGTTAGCTAGTCCGTGTGCTTGTGCTGACCCATTACTTACAAATCTAAACTTAAGTGATATACTGTATCTTAAACTGTTTTTCTGCTATTCACTGAAGTGGCTGGCTAGCTGCATGATTCACACATGTTAAGACAGAACATGTTTGTGTAATTTTTTTGCGAGCACTTGCACTAGTTGTTATAGGCATGGACTGTCAGACAGCTCATATCATTTAGTTGGAATCTTACCTCTTAATCTGGTTAGCGCATGCATTTCTCATAATCTGGTAGTCTATCATGTTACCATATTTCTAGGATCCTTGTCGAAATAGGTTTATTAGTGGTCAAATCAACAGATGGCTTATTTTTCAGTGTATCGCTGAGCTCAAAGTCATTGTAAACAGAGCAACTAAAATTTCTTATCACAGGAAACGCGACAGCTTAAGTACTTATTTAGTACTAGTATTTTATTACTCACTTCATGTGCTATATACCCATTAGCCAGCTTACAAGGTAAGGCATTGGATACACTAGGCACAGAAGGCCTTAATTCACCATAGTTTGTTCAGCAGCTTTCATTCAGACAGACTTCACCTATGTGGGTGAAAAACGTGTTGTTGTTTTGGTCATTGATATCACTAAAATGTCATGCAACCGTGCTGTGATAACTGTTGTTCCAGCTCTTCTTTATGTGATGTCTTTGGCTAATTGGCAATTTATTGTCAATTAATTTGCATTTAAGCGTTTATTATTTTTTTTGCGGGCCATTTAAGCATTTATTCAATCTGGAACTGCTGAGCACATCAATTTATTCTAATTTATTTTCTATTTCAGAAAGGTTAAACAAAAGCTTGTCTGGTCCTTTCTCACTTGACTTAGATGCAGTACATTCTACTGTGCCAAGAATGTTACCTTGGGATTTCCCGTGTAAATTATCAGAAACAGTGTCCATGGAGATAGAAAAAACAATCCTATTAGCTGAAGAAAAGAAAAGACAGATGGAAGTATCAGAGTTTGAAGCCCTAGAGTTACAGATAGTAGCACCTCTGACCAATGGAAGAAATGCAGTTAAAACAAGAAAGATAAAGAAATCCAAGTTAAAGCATGGTCACTCTACTGAATGCAACATTATTTCACCTTGTAAGAATGATCTTGATGATTTTGATGATGACCCAGATACCTCTCTTCCATCTGATCAGCCAAGAATGAGAAATAAGAGGGGTGTAGTGTTATTATCTGAGTCCGATGATGATCAAGCTGATGCACATATTGCTAAAGGTGCCAAACTTACTGTTACAGAAAGACCTTCAGAAGTGCCCCATATACCTGGGCAAGGAATCTCAAATCAATTTTGTTTTCCAAGCGAATCAAGGGAGACTTTTGAAATAACTAATTCTTTCCAAAACCAGTTTGAAAGCAACTTGGTTGGGTCAGTTTCACAAATATGTGATACTTTTATGTCACAGGGTGTGTCTTTTGTGCCTGAGTCATCCCTCATAATTGGGGGTGTATCTGCATCAGTTAGCAGCGATGACCTTTTATCAAGTATGGTGTCCAATGGTTTGTCAACCTATAATAACGAAGATGTTTGCACTACAGCTATAGCAGCAGTAGGAGACACTATAAGTGTAAGGAACTTAATGACTGAATCCCACAAATGCATGGAAGATGTGGTTGGTGAGACATGTGAGGCTTATGCGGAATCATTTGGCAGGAATGAACAAGCAAGTTGTTCAACCGCAGGGTATCACCTTATGGACGAATGTAGTCAAGCTGATAGCATTTGGCGGCTTTCGGGCAGAAAAACTAATGACTGTTGTAAGGTTGAACGTGTACAAGACACTTGGAACAGGCTGCGACGTTGTTGCCCTGTACTTCCCCGTGAGACCAACCACGGCAGAACTGTTCCTGGAACTTTGAAGCTTGCTTCCGCTGTATCTGATTTTATATCGGAATCGGATCTTATGCTTGCACGTTGCTACCCTCTTATCAATGTCAGTACTCTTATTGTTTTGTTGCTTGCCCATTCATGTTTGTGTTATATGGTCTTGAACTCTTGATGTAATTTTTTCATAAATTCTTGCAGGACATTTTGGATCCATCTTCAACTCCATGTGCTGAGCCTGATGACTTGTCCTGGTACGACATGCAGCTTGAGATGGGATCTGTCTATTCCCAGCACGCTCTTTGTGTTTTCTCAAGGGACTCCCATGATAAGGAGGATGGTTTCATCGATTTGTCACACGAGTTGTTGTTTGCCAGTACATCTGCCACATCTCTTGGTAAACTTATTAGTTCAGGTATCAGCAGTTGTGATGGATTTGGGAACATTTCCCACATGGAAAATCCAACAAGGTGTATTTCTAAGGGGAGGTAAGCACTCCATTTCCCTTGTGCATCTGTTGCTTGTATATTGTACTAATGTATCTTGGGATTTTCCTCATGGTATTACAGCTCAATTTATATTCATTTAAGCATTTAATCTGGAATAAATTTGAGAAAACCTTGGTTTATGGTGTCCTAGAGGCCATAATTAGGGTTGCAAGCTAGTGCCCGCATAAACCTCCATATAGGTATTCTAAAAGTCAACCTAGTGCAATTTTTATTTGAGATTAGCATATGTTTAACTTTTGATATACCTACATGTGGGCTTGCGGGTTGTCCACTTTGCAACCCTAGCCATAATGTCTGCCCAAGGATCATATGGTTTCCAAAACAAAACAAAACAAAAATCAATTCCCACCTGGGCAAATATTCCAGTTCCAAATGCAATACTACTTCTGTACTGTTGGCCAATTGACCTTTGGCATGCTGACACAAGAAGAACACTGCTAATCTACCAGAACTATTGGTAGGAAGAAATTGAAGGCATGTTGAGTATATTATTTAGTTGTCATACTCAACCTATTTGCGATAATACAAGGTTATATATATAGCCTTACGCTTAACTCAATATATAGTTTTCTGCTAGTGCATTAAACAATTTGCTTTTAATTTGGAAATGCTAATGAGGTTTTGGTGGCTGACACATGCATATCTTGTCAGGCTAGTCAGCTGTCAGCATGCAATTATGCTAATAATATCAGTTGTTCAACCCACATGCTATAATATGGCACCAATGGGTATTATGTGCACATGATAATTTCACATGATAGTGCTTTTCACCATAATTGAACCCTTGTTACCCTTATTCTATTGCAACTTCGATGGTGGCTGCGAGCCTTTCCTGTATTCAGCAATTTTTGTGGATAATAGGTTTCATAATATAAAATGTATTTTTTACTCAATTTTTTTGACTTAGTCAAATATTATCTGGTTGAATGAGCCTTTTTGGAGACTATTAAATCAGTTTGTTCGTACCAATAGAACATTCATTTTAAGGCATTGAACTGTGCAGGGAGCAATTAGGACATCTTGCTGAAACGCTGCTTCCAGTAGTCCCTTCCAAGCTATCTCTTTCACTGAGAGGACCTGCTTTTGTTGATTATTTAGCTTCGACGTGTCAGATATCGCAGTTGGAAAACTCGCGATTTTCTGAAAATAAAGCTGGAAACAACCAAAGAAGGTAGTCCCTGTCTTTCAGTTCTACAAGTGCTTTCTTTTGTACACTAAGTATGCCATTATTAGGTCTGTTGAAGATTTCTTTTATGTACACAAGTTTCTTTTTGGTACACAAATGGTACACTAAGTATGACAAGTTTCTTTTTGTGTCAATATATAACGAGACCAAACAGCCCAGACTGCAGAGTTTTATGTCTAGATGTACCGTATCACCTTAGTTGGACATATTCTTACTCTTTAAATGCATTTTTTTTGCCTTAATCTGGTAAAATGGCTTCAAAATGGGATCTCTCGTGTGAACAGACAAGCTTAACTTCACATTTCTGTTTTTCTTCAATATGGAGTTTGGAAGTAGTTAAATGTTTTCTTCTGTCCATAGGGCTTGTTTGGTACTAGTGTCTTAGTAGGGATTAGAGGGGATAATCCCTAAGGGGATTGGGTGAAACACCCACCTACACCCAAACCTCTCTAATCCCCACAAAATCACAATCCCCACCAATCCACTAGGTAGGAGTAGTGTATTGGATTTGAAGAAAAATACACTAGAACTTGGGGATTAGGGGGGGATTGAATCAGTCAAATACTCTAGAACCAAACATACTATTTGAAGCAAGCGGGGATTTGGGGTTTAGTGGGGATTATCCCCTCTAATCCCCACAAATACTCTAGTACCAAACAAGGCCTTATGAAGAATGTGTTCTGTAATCCCTTAACCCAACTGTTAGTGTGAACATCCTGTGCCACTTGTGTTAATCAGGATTTAATTTCAGGAACATATCAAGCAGGGCACACTGATTCACTGCTGCTATTTGTATGTTGCAGGTGTCGTCGAGCAAGACATTACTTGAGTTCTGGTGCACTTTCACTATCACCTGAGGGCATCGAACTGTTAGAACAAAGTGGCCGTTTTGGTGACAGGCGCCAGAAGGTTATAGAGGAGAAGATTGCCTAGATACAAGTTATTAAGCCGGTTTGTATGAGAAGCGGCAATTTTTTTTGCTGTAGGTTGATTGGAGTTGGCCTAGGTGACCCATTTTTATTTTCACAAATCATATCAGTAGTAGCCCAATGGCAATTTCTTCATTGTGGGTGAAGCTGACAATGTAGATGTAAATGTAGCCAATGTTGTCATCCTAATTTATAGTTCCATGTAGCCTTCTTTCTAGCTGATGTGATTCTGACAGTAACAATCATATACATTTCCATCTGAAAGAAATACTGTACTAGTGTCTACCACCTGAAATAAAATCCATCATTTCTAGCATAGCGCTTCATAGATATAACAAGAAATGACAATCCAGCGTGCTGAATCTCGCTAGCTCACGATGAACTTGCAACCACATCGCTGAAGCCTCCTGGCGTCCATGCTCTCGATCAGCTTCTCCCTCCTTGTGCGCGTGCCTGTGAAATTCCGGCGATGCTACTCGGTTGTCCCTCCTAGCGCTGGAGGAGGCCTTCTGCTGCCGCCCGGGGCAAACCTAGCACCAGCGCGACTGGGAACCCAAGCGACGGCCTATTCATGCTGCCACGGCCGAACTCTCACGGCGGTGTCCTGCCGCCGCCTTCCGCGGTGAAGGGAAGGACCACGACGTCGAAGCTCCCTGCGCCCGCACCGTCGGGTGTCCAAAAGAAGCAGAAGGCAGCTGTCCCCACCTCCTCCGACGCAGGCGTAAGTGAGCGCACATTTCCAGCCTCCACCGCCTCCCCCGTTGCCGCAATATCCACCGGTGAGCGCATCTGATTTGTCTACGTGTGAACTTAAATTTATGTTCAACTTGGTTTTGTGGATTATCGTTTGCTTTTGAACCATGTCTTTTTTAAAAAAAAATGCTACTTTGGTTGATATATTAAGTTTTGATATACATTCGTGCATGAATTTGAGATTTGACAAGCGTCAGCGATGCAATGTCTGGTGCATCATATTTTAGCACTTACCGTGAAGCGAGTGGTGTCATGCAAGAAATGAGCTGGACCTCACGATATCAGTACGTACACCTCTCAATAACTCATTCCATGCCAACAAATGAGCTGGACACGCGTGACCTAATAGGCTCTTCCGACCTAGGTACGGACACAAGTAGTGATGCACCGTCTTGTCTCGACAGCTCTCCGTTGGATTCAACTTTTCCGTGTCCTTTTCGATGAACTACTGGTCTGGCGCCCTAGAAAAATGTTGGACCTCTTGGAGTTGGTGATATGATGGCCCGTCCCGTCCGGCTGGCATTCTTTCCGTCCTCCATGACGGCTCGCGGTTTTGGCATGGACCGTTGAGCTGATGATTCCGTGGCGTGGCGACCAACAAACGTCGCTGGTTTTCTTTCTCGTCGACTCGACCTTTGTCTTTGTGTGTGTGTTGTTGGGTCTTCCACCTGACATGTCTCGGCCGGCCGGGTTTCTTTCTTCTCGCTGTTACTTTGCGCTAGCTTGTTCGACAATTTCCCGGTAGTTTCCCTGCCATATTTCGTATCATAAGCTGTTTACTTGTGCTTGCTTATGGCTTTTCGTTTTTGTCTTATAAGCCATAAAAGCATCTAAATAGGTGTTTTTTATTTTAGATTTTGGCTTATACTATCCTACTACTATGTTCAGTTAAAAGCAAAAGGCCAAAGCCAAAAACACCTATTTCGGTGTTTTTATGGAGCCAAACTCTAAAAGCTAGATTTAAGCCCAACCAATTTTCCTTACTCTTGGAGCACACGTCTCCTCCCATCTTTCTTGCAACCGTGTGCATGCTACATGTGTTAGGTTGCTCTCTTCTAGTTGATCCCAGACCGACCTTTGACCGCGTCCTGATCAGGGACGCCCAACCATCATAAGGTTGGTGGGTCCCTATGACAACACTATAAAGAGGAGGTGGGGGGCGGGGCACAAGTCACGGGGTTCGACGCCGACGTCGCTTCCCCCTACACCCCTTCCGATCTAGGGTTTTCTAGCGCTAGCCACGGGAAGCTCCGCCGTCGCCACCGCTTAGTCACCCTAGCCCTGCTCTCGCTGTCGACCGTCATGGCCAATGGGTCATCGAGCTCGTCCATCGGAGAAGGTATCCTCCTCCCCTCCGTCTCTCTCTGTAATGGCAAAACCCTAGTACTATGGCCTCTACCGAGAGCTACGAGATCAACAATGGTATCAGAGCATTTGGCTCTGTAGTTTTTTCGGTATAAAGAAATCAAAGAAAACAAAGAAACCCTATAACCCGAAAATTACAGTGCGCCACACGACCGCGCCGTTCCGCTCGATCTAGATGTGCATCCTATGTGAGGCATCTAGAAGAAGAACCAACCCTTCGGGGCAAAGAACAACAAAGAAACCCCGCCCCAAACCCCACAGAGAAAGCCCAGTTTTCCCCAAATCAAACAGAAAAGATAAAAGGGCACACCGGCCATCGCCGGCAAAGAGACCCGCCTCCGTCAGCCACTTGACGGCGGTGCACCCACCCTCGGGTGGATGAGCGCGTCGGCAATGAGCCAATGAGGGGTGCCGCCGTTCTCCCCCTCTTCACTGTTGTGTCGTGGTGTGGGAGAGGTGGACGAGAAAGAGAAATAAGCAGGGAGGAGGGGCTTGCCGCCGGCCGAGACCAGGCGCCTCTGCCTCCCCACTGGCTCGTCGCGCGCGGGGCGAGGCACCGCCGCTGCTGCGAACGGGAGGGACAGAGAGAGTGGGGGATCAACTGAGCTTGGGTTCCAGGGGCTGGCGACGCAGGCCATTTTGTTCCGCCGAAATGCATGTGCGACCATCCGATCTAGGTTAGCTGCAATGGACGGCTAAGATCGGGGGGCGCAGGTGGCGCAGGGCCAAGTGGGCCAATCGGCTGGGCCATGGTCCGCGGCTGCGCATAGAGAGTAATGTGCGCGCGCGTTAGATAGAAAAAGGTCGCGACAGGCCGTGGGTCGACGTGGGCCCCGCGCACGAGCACAGTGCTGCCCTGTTTCTGTTTTATTGTTTTATAGAAGTTTTTTAAAACTATTTTAATTCAGTTTTTGATGCAATTTTGCACAGTTTTTTCTATACAAAATTATCCAACGAAATTTTGTCTAGAAAATACAAAAGTAACAGTAAAGTTTCATAAAAATGTAAATTTGATGAATTATTTAATTCATGTCTTTCGCTACAAATAGTTAAAAGTGCTCTTTTAAAATTTAATAAAAGTAAAAGAGAGTATTAAATTTTGAGAGCATGTTAAAGTTTTATTCTAGTCTTTTTCATGTTATTTTTCTAACCAACATTGTAAATAGCATGATTATGATTAGTGTCTTGTTTTTAAGTGATTAAAGTTATATGCTTTTGATTCTATGTTATGCTCAATGGTGATGTAGAATTATTTGCATAAACATGTGTATGTCTTAATTTTGACCAACGTTGGATTAATACATGCAATTGGTACTGTAGGGGTTCATAGCATGGAAAACAAAAAAATTCTACCGCATGCACACAAACAAGCCAAGATCTATCTACTAGATTGTAGCAACGAGTCGATAGAAGCACTCACCCTCGAAGATTCCAAAGCGGTTAAAGAGAGCAGATTCTCATGGGTAATGTAGTCGTACACTTGTCGATCTCAAGATCGCGTAGACGATCCTTTCGGCGTTGCGTTCCGGCAACACTCCCGCAGTCGGTCACATGTTCGGTACTCGATGAAGACCTTCCTCTCCCTTGTTCCAGCAGGCAGCGGAGGTTGTAGTTCTCCCCTCGCGATTCCGGCAGCATGACGGTGTGGTGTCAGAAGTAGATGGAAGATCCCGCAGGGCTTCGCCTAAGCCGGTGCGAGTTATGGTGGATCTAGGGTTTCCCGGTGATCTAGGGTTTAGAAGACCGGGAGGAGGAGGAGGTGTCGGCGGCGACGTAAGACGGCGGCAGCGAGCGGCGCGGGTGTGGAGGGGCTAGGGCTTGGTGTTTTGGGGCAGCCCTCCCCCTCTATTTATGAGAGGGGGGCAGCCTTGGGAGGGGTGGGTTTGAATCCAAACCCAAACCCAAGTTGGATTGAGAGAAGGACTTGTTTCTTCTTCCACTAGGAAACCATTGTTCCAATTTGACTTTTCAAACTTCCCGTTTGACTTTCAATTTAGAGTTTTAATTCTCTCTTGCAAATGCCCAAACCAAGTGACCTAGGATATGATCCAATCATTCCACTTAACCATGACATATTCATGGACCATTCCCCTTCCGGTCCGGTCAACCTTCTAGACCCTTCTAGAACCTCTCTGATGAAAACATCAGAATCTTTCCCGAACTCCGGAATTGGACTTTCCTTATATGAATCTTATTCTCTAGACCATTCCGGATCTCCTCGTGATATCCCGGATCCCATCCGAGACTCCGAACAACATTCGGTATCCCTACTAACATTCCATATCTACTAAACAACATCGAATCCTTAAGCGTGTCTCCCTACGGTTCGTGAATTATGCGGACATGACCGAGACACTTCTCCGATCAATAACCAATAGAGGAATCTGGAAATTCATATGGCTCCCACATATTTCTACGATTAATTTGCGATCGAATAAAACACTTACGTACGATACCAATTTCCCTTTGTCTCACGATAGTTTACTCATCCGCGGTTTTGATCGTCAGTATCATTGCATACCTAGTTCAACCTCGTTACCGATAAGTACTATTTTCTCGTTCCTGTGATATGTGATCCCTTGTGAGCCAGTCACATGCTTGCAAGCTAATTGGATGACCTTCCACCGAGAGGGCCCAGAGTATATCTATCCATCATATGGATGGACAAATCCCACTCTTGATCCATGTGCCTCAACACATACTTTCCGAACACTCAATGCCACCTTTATAGCCACCCAGTTACGGTGTGGTGTTTCATGTCATCAAAGCATCCTTCCGGTGATGGTGATTAGCATGATCTCATGGTCGAAGGAATTAGGTTACTATGCATCAGAAAGCTTATAGCAAATGAACTATTGAAATGACTTGATCTTTATGCTACGCTTATCTATAGGAGTATGTCCATCATACCATTCTCCTAATGATATGATCTTGTTGTTAATAACATCTCAATGTTCATGATCGAGAAACCACGATCATCTATTAACCAACAAGCTAGTATTATAAAGAGGTTCTACTAGGGACTCTAATTTAGCTTACAAATCACACAAGTATTAATGTTTCCGGTTAATATTGTTATAGCATGAATGTAAACATTTATCATAAACACAAAGATATAATAATAACCACTTATTATTGCCTCTAGGGCATATCTCCAACAGTCTCCTACTTGCACTAGAGTCAACTAATCTAGATTACATGGTAATATACCGAACACCCATGACGGTTTGGTGCTGGTCATGTTTTGCCCTCGGGAGAGGTTTAGTCAACGGATCCGCCACATTCAGATCTGTGTGTACTTTGCAAATCTTTATGTCACCATCTTGGACATGCTCTCGAATAGTGTGAAAACGTAGCTTGATGTGCTTCAGTTTCTTGTATGACCTTGGTTCTTGCGCATTGGCTATGGCGCCCATGTTATCACAGTAGATATACATTGGGTCCAACGCACTTGGAACCACACCGAGCTCTATAATGAACTCCTTCATCCATATCGCCTCTTGTGAAGCCTCCGAAGCAGCTATGTATTCTAATTTAGTTGAAGATCTCGCCACAACGCTTTGCTTTGCGCTCCTCCAGCTAACTGCTGCACCATTCAAAGTAAATACGTATCCAGATTGAGATTTAGAATCATATGGATCGGTGTTCCAACTAGCATCGGTGTAACCATTAACAACGAGCTGTTCATCACCTCCATAAGAAAGAACCATATCCTTAGTTCTTCTCAAGTACTTAAGGATGTTTTTGACCGCTGTCCAATGATCCACTCCTGGATCACTTTGATATCTGTTAGTCAAACTAACATCATATGCAATGTCGGGTCTAGTACATAGCATGGCATACATAAGAGATCCTATGGCTGAGGCATAGGGAGTCTTACTCATCCTTTCTCTATCTTCTGCCGTTGCAGGACTTTGAGTTTTACTCAAGGTCGTATTGGGCAACATGGGCAAGAATCCTTTCTTGTTATCTTCCATTCCAAACCTCTTTAAAACTTTGTCCAAATATGTACTCTGTGACAATGATATTAGGTGTCTCGATCTATATCTATAAATCTTTATGCCTAATATGTAAGCTGCTTCGCCAAGATCTTTCATTGAAAAAATATTATTCAAATAATCCTTGACACTATTAAGAAGGTCTACATCATTCCCAATCAACAATATGTCATCTACATATAGTATTAAGAATGCTACAGAGCTCCCACTCGCTTTCTTGTAAATACAAGCTTCTCCATAAGTCTGTATAAAATCAAAGCTTTTGATTACCTTATCAAAACGTTGATTCCAACTTCGGGATGCTTGCTTCAATCCATATATGGACCGTTGAAGTTTGCATACCTTGTTAGCATCTTTAGGATCGACAAAACCTTTGGGTTGCATCATATACAACTCTTCATCGATGTATCCATTGAGGAACGCTGTTTTGACATCCATCTGCCATATCTCATAATCATAATATGCAGCGATTGCTAACATAATCCTCACAGACTTTAGCTTCGCTACTGGTGAGAAAGTCTCATCGTAGTCAAATCCTTGAATTTGTCGAAACCCTTTTGCGACAAGTCGAGCTTTATAGACAATAACATTACCATCAGCATCTATTTTCTTCTTGAAAATCCTTTTGTTCTCGACAGCCTTCCGGCCATCCGGTAAGTCCACCAAAGTCCACACTTGGTTTTCGTACATGGATCCAATCTCGGATTTCATGTCTTCTTGCCATTTATTCGAATTTGGGCTCATCATCACTTCCTCATATGTCGCAGGGTCATCGGTGTTGTCCACCAACATGACACTCATAACGGGATCATACCAATCAGGAGTGGTACGAGTTCTCGTTGACCTGCGAGGTTCCGTAGTAACTTCAACGTAAATTTCATGATCAACATCATTAGCTTCCTCTCTTATTGGTGTAGGTGCCACAGGAACTACTTCCGGTGCTGCGCTACTCACAAGTTCGAGAGAAGGTTCAACAACTTCGTCGAGTTCTACTTTCCTTCCGGTCACTTGTTTCGAGAGAAACTCCTTCTCTAGAAAGGATCTATTCTTGGCAACGAAGATTTTGTCCTTGGATCTATGATAGAAGGTATACCCAATAGTTTCCTTCGGGTATCCTATGAAGACGCATTTTTCCGCTTTGGGTTCAAGCTTGTCAGGCTGTAACTTCTTTACATAAGCTTCGCAACCCCAAACTTTAAGGAACGACAATATTGGTTTGTTACCAAACCACAATTCATACGGTGTCGTTTCAACGGATTTAGATGGTGCCCTATTTAAAGTGAATGCAATTGTTTCTAATGCATAACCCCAAAACGATAGCGATAAATCTGTAAGTGACATCATAAAACGAACCATATCTAAGAGAGTTCGATTACGACGTTCGGACATACCATTACGTTGTGGTGTTCTCGACGGTGTCAATTGTGAAAGTATTCCGCATTTCTTCAAATGCTCGCCAAACTCATAACTTAGATATTCACCTCCACGATCAGATCATAGAAATTTAATCTTCTTGTTACATTTATTCTCTATCTCACTTTGAAATTCCTTAAACTTCTCGAAAGTTTCGGACTTATGTTTCATGAAATATATATACCCATATCTACTCAAGTCATCCGTGAAGGTAAGAACATAGCGATAACCATCGCGCAATGCTACACTCATTGGAACACGCACATCGGTATATATGATTTCTAATAAGTCCATATATCGCTCCATCATACCAGAAAATGAAGTCTTAGTCATTTTACCCATCATACATGCTTCGAATCTTTCAAGTGATTCAAAATCAAGTGATTCAAGAAGTCCATCGGACTGGAGTTTCTTCATACGCCTCACTCCAATATGACCAAGACGACAGTGTCACATATAGGTCGAGTTATCAATCAATTTCAAACGTTTAGCTTCAATGTTATTAATGTGTGTATTACCATAATCGAGATTCAATAAGAATAGACCATCTATCAAAGGTGCATGTACATAAAATATATTACTCATATAAATCGAATAACCATTATTCTCGGACTTAAACAAGTAACCTTCTCACAATAAACATGATCCGGATATAATGTTCATGCTCAACGTAGGCACCAAATAACAATTATTTAAGTATAAAACTAATCCCGATGGTAGATGAAGAGGTAGCGTGCCGACCGCGATCACATCAAACTTTGATCCATTTCCAACGCGCATCGTCACCTCGTTCTTCGCTAGCTTTCGTTTATTCTGCAACACCTGCTTCGAGTTACAAATATGAGCAACTGAACCAGTATCAAATACCCAGGCACTACTACGAGTACTAGTGAGATACACATCAATAACATGTATATCAAATATACCTTTCTTCTTGATGTTGCCGTTCTTCAAATCCGCCAAGTACTTAGGGCAATTCCGCTTCCAGTGACCTTCTTAGACTTAGGCCCAGCCTTGGTCTTCTTCGCTGGTGCGGTAACTTTCTTACTGCCCTTCTTGAAGTTTCCCTTTTTCTTAGACTTGCCTTTCTTCTTGAATTTGGTGGTCTTATTGACCAACAATACTTGATGCTCTTTCTTGATCTCCACTTCTGCGAACTTTAACATGGAGAAGAGTTCGGGCAATGACTTGTTCATGTTTTGCATATTGTAATTCATCACAAAGTTCTTGTAACTTGGTGGTAGTGATTATAGGACACGGTAAATCCCCAATTCATTAGGAATCACTATATCTAAGCTTTGAAGCTTGCTTGCGTGCCCAGACATCTTAAGCACGTGCTCACTGACGGAGCTGCCCTCTTCCATCTTGCAGTTAAAGAACTTTTCAGAAGCCTCCTAACTCTCAACTGCCGCGTGAGCCTCAAATATCATTTTGAGTTCACGGACAATATCATGTGGGTCATGGTTCTCAAACCTTTTCTGAAGCTCCGATTCCAAACCATACAAGATAGCACTCTGAACTGTGGAGTACTGATTTTTCTGAGCGAGGAAAACATTCTTTACCTCATCGGTAGCATCAGCTGCAGGCGGGTCACCCAGCGGTGCATCCAGCACATAGGTCAAATTACCAGCATTGAGGACAATCCTCAAATTGCGGAACCAATCCGCGAAGTTGCTTCCTTTGTTTTTCAACTTTTCTTTCTCTAGGAATGCATTAAAATTGATGGTAGGGGCCGCCATTGATCTACAACATATTTGCAATAGTTTAGACTAAGTTTATGTCAAATTGAGTTCTAATTAATAGTTAAATTAATCTAAGTGAAATCCCACTCAAAACAATATCCCTCACATTGCTTTAGTGATCACATGAACCAAATCCACCACATCAAAACCGATCATCCCAAGAGTTGATGTAGCTTCAATGGCGAACAACCAACATGTTCATCATATCTACTATATGACTCATGCTTTACCTTTCGGTGATCCGTGTTCCGAGACCATGTCTATACATGATAGGCTCGTCAAGATCAAACCTTAGCTTCTGCATGAGCAAATCTGGCTTGCTCACGTTGTATACACTCGCAGAATCTAACACACCCGATCATCACGTGGTGCTTCGAAACAACGAGCTTTAGCAACGGTGCTTACTAAGGATGAACACTTTATAACTTGAAATTTTGTGCTTGAGGGATCATCTTATAATGCTACCGTCGCAAACTAAGCAATACAAGATGCATAAAAGGATTAACATCACATGCAATTCATAATATGTGATATGATATGGCCTTTCTTCTTGTGCTTCCGATCTCCATCTTCAAGCATGAACATGATCTCCATCATCACCGGTATGGCGTCAAGGTCAATGGCGCCGCTTCATGGTTGTCGTCCACCAGCATCAACGATTACAACTACTTTGAATAGACACGCAGGTCTTAACGGAATTAAAAGACAACCATATGGATCTTGCCGGTTGCCAACTTACAGTAAGGAACATGGCATACATCATATATAATCACAATCATGGCCATATCACATCACATCACACCCCTGCAAAACAAAGTTAGATGCCTCTAATTTTCTTTGCATATTTTACGTGGTTTGGGGTTTTTAATAAGTGTCGTTCTAACTTACGAACAAGAACCACAACGTTGATGTTTGAACTATCAAGTGCCCGTTGTAAATTGAATCTATACTATGATGGGAGAGACAGACACCTGCAAAGCCACTTATGCAATACAAGTTTCATGTTGAGCGTGGAGCAAATCTCATGAACGATGTCATGTAAGGTTAGCCCGTGCCGCTTCATCCCATCATACAACAAGATGCAAAGTACACAAAAAGCAATTGATAATAAAAGCACCACCGCCCACAATGACCATTGTGTTCTACTCGTGCAACAGATTTACATATAGACACGGCTCTGATACCACTGTAGGGGTTCATAGCATGGAAAACAAAAAATTTCTACCGCATGCACACAAACAAGCCAAGATCTATCTACTAGACTGTAGCAACGAGTCGATAGAATCACTCACCCTCGAAGATTCCAAAGCGGTTAACGAGAGCAGATTCTCATGGGTGATGTAGTCGTACACTTGCTGATCTCAAGATCGCGTAGACGATCCTTTTGGCGCTGTGTTCCGGTAGCGCTCCCACAGTCGGTCACACGTTCGGTACTCGATGAAGACCTTCCTCTCCCTTGTTCCAGCAGGCAGCGGAGGTTGTAGTTCTCCCCTCGTGATTCCGGCAGCACACCGGTGTGGTGTCAGAAGTAGAGGGAAGATCCCGCAGGGCTTCGCCTAAGCTGGTGCGAGTTATGGTGGATCTAGGGTTTAGAAGACCGGGAGGAGGAGGAGGTTTCGGCGGCGGCTAGGGTGGCGGCGATGGGCCGGCGGCGACGCGCGGCGCAAGGCGGCGGCGGCGAGCGACGCGGGTGTGGAGGGGCTAGGGCTTGGTGTTTTGGGGCAGCCCTCCCCCTCTATTTATGAGAGTGGGGAAGCCTTGGGAGGGATGGGTTTGAATCCAAACCCAAACCCAAGTTGGATTGAGAGAAGGACTTGTTTCTTCTTCCACTAGGAAACCATTGTTTCAGTTTGACTTTTCAAACTTCCCGTTTGACTTTCAATTTAGAGCTTTAATTCTCTCTTTCAAATGCCCAAACGAAGTGACCTAGGATATGATCCAATCATTCCACTTAACCATGAAATATTCATGGACCATTCCCCTTCCGGTCCGGTGAACCTTCTAGACCCTTCTAGAACCTCTCCGATGAAAACATTGGAATCTTTCCTACTAACATTCCATATCAACATTCGTTATCCCTACTAACATTCCATATCTACTAAACAACATCGAATCCTTAAGTGTGTCTCCCTACGGTTCGTGAATTATGCGGACATGACCGAGACACTTCTCCGATTAATAACCAATAGAGGGATCTAGAAATTCATATGGCTCCCACATATTTCTAGGATTACTTTGTGATCTAATGAACCACTTACATACGATACCAATTTCCCTTTGTCTCACGATAGTTTACTCATCCGAGGTTTTGATCGTCGGTATCACTGCATACCTAGTTCAACCTCGTTACCGATAAGTACTCTTTTCTCGTTCCCGTGATATGTGATCCCTTGTGAGCCAGTCACATGCTTGCAAGCTAATTGGATGACATTCCACCGAGAGGGCCCAGAGTATATCTATCCGTCATATGGATGGACAAATCCCACGCTTGATCCATGTTCCTCAACACATACTTTCCGAACACTCAATGCCACCTTTATAGCCACCCAGTTACGGTGTGGTGTTTGATGTCATCAAAGCATCCTTCCGGTGATGGTGATTAGCATGATCTCATGGTCGAAGGAATTAGGTTACTATGCATCAGAAAGCTTATAGCAAATGAACTATTGAAATGACTTGATCTTTATGCTACGCTTATCTATAGGAGTATGTCCATCATACCATTCTCCTAATGATATGATCTTGTTGTTAACAACATCTCAATGTTCATGATCTAGAAACCACGATCATCTATTAACCAACAAGCTAGTATTATAAAGAGGCTTTACTAGGGACTCTAATTTAGCTTACAAATCACACAAGTATTAATGTTTCCGGTTAATACTGTTATAACATGAATGTAAACATTTATCATAAACACAAAGATATAATAATAACCATTTTTATTATTGCCTCTAGGGCATATCTACAACAGGTACTGTTCTCACTTCTTTGTGGTTTTCAGGAGGGTATTACTTGATGAGCTACATCAAGGATGTCCCCACACTGAGAGGTGACAATTACTCCGAGTGGAGAAAGAAGGTGAATTTGGCCTTCATTTGTGCTGAGGTGGATTGGATCCTTGAGACCAAGCCACCCCAAGCCAACAGAGCCAATCCGAGAGGCTGCATATGATGATGCGGCATAGGAGAGAAAGAAAAGGGACTATGATATGCTGGAGCTGTCCTACACATTAGAGAACAGAAAGTGGCAGAATGCCAACAAAAAATGCATGGCATTTATAAAGAACATGATCGAGCAAGCCATTGTTGGCTCCATCGTAGAGTGTACTTCCATTGTAGAGTACTTGGAAAAGATAAAGAGCCAGTTTACTGGCTCTTCAAAGACATATGCAACCCAGCTGTTGAAGCAGCTAGTGATAGAAAAGTACACCGGCGGTGGACACGACATCAGTGAGCACATCCTCCGGATGAGCAACATGGCTGCCAAACTGAAGCCCATTGATGCTGATCTGGAGCTAAAGCCTACTCTGCTTGTCCACTTGGTTATGGCATCATTGCCTCAATAGTTTGACAACTTCGTTGTCAATTACAATATGGCCCCAGAAAAGTGGGACATAGAAAAGACCATTGCCATGTATGCCCAAAAAGAGGGGAGGCTCAAAGCCTAGAATGGTGGTTCATTGAACCTAGTGAAGGACAACAAGAACATGACCTTCACTCAAAGCAACCATGGCTCCCCTTCTAAGCCACATGGTAAAGCTCTCATGCACTATCAGCCTCAACATAGGCCTGCCCTCCCAGTGAATAGAGATAGAGATGCTTGTCTCCACTACGGCAAGAAAGGGCATTTTAAGAAAGATTGCTCTGTCTTTCTAAAGGAACTAATGGCAAGGAAAGGTAACAATATTGTTTCATTTGTAAATGAATCCATGTATTCACATTTTCAAAATCTACTTGGTGGATTGACTCAGGGGCAACTGTTCATGTTGCAAATTCTTTATAGGGATTCCATTCGATGAGGACTATGAAAAGAAATGAAGGATGCATTGAAGTCGCAAATGGAGTCCAAGCGGACGTTGAGGCCGTTGGTGACATCTGAAGGGTTTCACGGCATAGCAAATCAAAATTTTCTATGGATGCGAACAGAGGGAAAGCCAAGATCTAATCTAGGAGATGCAAACAACGAGAGAGATTGGATTAGATCTTCATACCCTTGAAGATTCGCACAGCGGAACGTTCGTCGGAACGTGGGTGATGTAGTCGTACTCGCTTCTCCTCCTCGCGATCCGATCCGATCTAGCACCACAAGTGGTGGTGCCTCCGTGAGATGCACACGTGCAGCACCTCGACGTCTCCTCCTTCCTCGGACCATCAAGTATGGTGGAGAGACGGATTGGATCTACAACACGACGGCGTGGTGTATATGGTGGAGAACTTCTGCAGCAGGGCTTTGCCTACAAACAGTCGGGAGGGAGAGAGGAGGGCAGCAGGGCAGCTAGGATTGGAGGGGAAGGTGTAAGGGGGTGGTGCGCCCCCAGCCCTCTTTATATAGAGGGGTGGGCGGCTGCAACCCTAGCCCCCTCCCCAAGCCAAACCGGTGGCCCCAAGGAGGAGGAGTGGGGGGCAAGGAAACCCCCCCTTCTAGAAGCTCTATCTCGAGTTTAAAACCCTCTTGGCCGGCTGGGCCCTATGGGGCCTTGTGCCCCTGGACCAATGCGGCCAGGGCACTCCCTCATAGGCCCAAGCCCCCTCCCGGAAGGTGGGGCCACGTTGGTCCCCTTCCGGAAGGTTCTAGAAGCTTCCGGTACAATACCGATTAACCCGGAACAATTCCGAACTCCAAAAAACTGCATTGCCTTATATGAATCTTATTCTCCGGACCATTCCGGAACCTCTCATGATGTCCCGGATCCCATCCGAGACTCCGAACAAAAACACATAAACCAATTATCCAATCTATCCTAGCGTCAAGACACGTTAAGTGTGTGACCCTGCGGGTTCGAGAATATGCGGACATGATCTTCTATCAATAATCAACAGCGGGGTCTGGAAACCCATATTGACTCCCACACATTCATCGATGATCATATCGGATGAACCACGATGCCAGGATTCAATCAATCCCATATTTATATTCCCTTCGTCTCGCGATATTTTACTTGCCCGAGATTCGATCGTCGGTACCGTCATACCTAGTTCAATCTCGTTCACAGCAAGTACTTTACTCGTTCCGTAATCCGATATCACTTTGTGATTAACTCCTTAACCACATGCTTGCAAGCGGTGTTGATATCGATTACTGAGTGGGCCCGAAGTATATCTCTCTGACTTGGGAGGGACAAATCCCATCTCGATACATACAACCCAACAGGTACTTTCCGATCACCTGAGAGACACCTTTATGATCACCCTCTCATAGGATGACGTTTGATGACCTCAAAGCTTTCTTCCGATACTAGGGAGTTGTATTATCTCATGGTCTAAGGAACATAATATTTGAGATAAGAAAAGCTTCGCAAAGATGAACACGATGACATGATCTAATTGCTTCGCTTAGTTTGGGTCTGTCCATCATATCATTCTCCCAATGATATGATCTCATTATTAATTGACAACTCATGTCTATGGTTAGGAAACCTTAACCATCATTAATCAATGAGCTAGTCCATAGAGGCGTACTAGGGACACAGTGTTGTTTACAAACCACACAAGTATTAAAGTTTCCGCTTAATACAATTCTAGCATGGAATATAAACATTATCATGAACAAGAATTATAATAATAACATCTTTATTATTGCCTCTAGGGCATAATTCCAACAGTCTCCCACTTGCACTAGAGTCAATAATCTAGTTTACATCTGGCAACAATCTCACACCCATGGCACTGAGGTGCTGATCATGTTTTACACGTGGAAGAGGTTTAGTCAATGGATCTGCGACATTCAGATCTGTATGTACTTTGCTAATCTTCAGATCTCCATCTGCTATATAATCTCGGATTATATGAAACTTGCGGTTGATATGCTTGGTCTTTGGATGATATCTTGGTTCCTTAGCGAGTGCTATGGCGCCAGTGTTGTCACACAATATCTCCAGTGGGTCCAATGCACTTGGAACCACCCCAAGCTCAGTGATGAAGTTCTTAATCCAAACTCCTTCACTTGACGCTTCTGCAGCAGCCATGTATTCCGCTTCTACTGTAGATCCCGCGATCACGCTTTGCTTGCAGCTTTTCCAGCTCGTAGCTCCTCCATTCAAAATATAAACGTATCCTGTCTAAGATTTAGAATCATCCTTGTCGGTGTCAAAACTAGCATCGATGTAACCTTTTACGACGAGTTGTTCATCACCCCATAGACTAAGAACATTTTTGTAGTCCTATTTAGGTACTTTAGGATGTTCTTCACGGTCATCCAGTGTTCCACTCCTGGATCACTTTGGTACCTGCTCGTCAAACTAAGAGCATTGGACACATCCGGTCTAGTACACAGCATGGCATACATGATAAAACCTATGGCCGAGGCATAAGGCACTTTGCTCATAGCTTCTCTATCATTTACCATAGCTGGACACTGAGCCTTGCTCAATGTCTTACCTGACAACATAGGCACTGAACATTTCTTTGCCTTATCCATTCTGAACCTTTTCAGAACTTTGTCTAGGTATGTACTCTGGCTTAAAGCTACCAGGCGTCTTTGTCTATCTCTATAGATTTTGATGCCCAATATATAAGCAGCTTCCCCTAGGTCTTCCATTGAAAAACATTTGTTCAAATAACTCTTCACATCGTTAAGCATGTTAATGTCATTTCCAATAATCAATATGTCATCCACATATAGTACCAGAAATGTCACCGAGCTCCCACTCACTTTCCTGTAGATACAAGCTTCGTAGCAATTTGGAACAGATCCAAAGCTCTTGATCACTTGATCAAAACAAAGGTTCCAACTCCGAGATGCTTGCTTCAGTCCATAAATGGAAGCTCAAGTTTGCATACTTTATCAGCATCCTTACGATCAACAAAACCTTCGGGTTGCATCATATACAACTCTTCATCAATGTTGCCATTGAGGAGCGCAGTCTTGACATCCATCTGCCATATCTCATTATCATGAAACGCAGCAATTGCTAATAAAATCCAAATGGACTTAAACATCGCTACGGGAGAGAAAGTCTCATCGTAGTCAACACCTTGAACTTGTCGAAAACCTTTCGCGACAAGTCGTGCTTTATAGACGGTAACATTACCATCCGCGTCCGTTTTCTTCTTGAAAATCCATTTGCACTCAACGGCCTTTCGGTCGCTAGGAGGGTCCACCAAAGTCCATACTTGGTTTTCGCTCATGGATCCCAATTCGGATTTCATGGCTTCTAGCCATTTCTCAGAGTCTGGGCTCATCATCGCTTCCTCATAGTTCGCAGACTCACTGTCATCTACCAACAAGATAGTTAAGACAGGGTTGCCATACCACTCAGGAGGGGCACGCGACCTTGTCGACCTGCGACGTTCAGTAGCAGCATCGTCCGAAGCTTCATGATCCTTATCATTAGCTTCCTCTATTATTGGTGCAGGCGGCACTGGAACAATTTCAGGTGCTGCGCTACTCTCCAATTCAACAGAAGGTTCAACAAGCTCGTCTAGCTCTACTTTCCTCCCACTCACTTCTTTCGAGAGAAACTCCTTCTCAAGAAAGGAACCGTTCTTTGCGACAAACACTTTGCCTTCGGTTCTGTGATAGAAGGTATACCCAATAGTTTCCTTAGGGTATCCTATGAAGACGCATTTCTCCGCTTTGGGTTCGAGCTTGTCCGGCATCAACTTCTTGACGTAAGCTTTGCATCCCCAAACTTTAAGAAACGACAACTTAGGTTTAGCACCAAACCACAGTTCATACGGTGTCGTCTCAACGGATTTAGATGGTGCCCTATTTAAAGTGAATGCAGCGCTTTCTAATGCATAACCCCAAAATGATAACGGCAAATCAGTAAGAGACATCATCGATTGGACCATATCTAATAGAGTTCGATTCCGGCGTTCAGACACACCATTGCGCTGTGGTGTTCCGGGTGGCGTGTGTTGCGAAACAATTCCGCTTGCTTTAAGATGCGTGAGAAAATCATAACTCAAATATTCACCCCCACGATCGGATCGTAGAAATTTAATCTTTCTGTTACGATGGTTCTCCACTTCATTCTGAAATTCCTTGAACTTTTCAAATGTTTCAGATTTATGTTTCATTAAATAGATATACCCATATCTACTTAAGTCATCGGTAAAAGTGAGAAAATAGCGATATCCACCGCGCGTCGAAACACTCATCGGTCCGCATACATCGGTATGTATGATTTCCAACAAGTCCGTTGCTCGCTCCATAATTCCGGAGAACGGGGTTTTGATCAACTTGCCCATGAGGCATGGTTCGCATGTGTCAAATGATTCAAAATCAAGAGACTCCAAAAGTCCATCAGAATGGAGTTTCTTCATGCGCTTTACACCAATATGACCTAGACGACAGTGCCACAAATAAGTAGTATTATCACTATCTACTTTGCATCTCTTAGCCTCAATGTTATGGGTGTGTTTCATCCCTCTCGAGATTTAGAAGAAATAAACCATTCACAATAGGTGCATGACCATAAAAGATGTTACTCATATAAATAGAACAACCATTATTCTCTGATTTAAATGAATAACCGTCTTGCAATAAACACGATCCAGAAATAATGTTCATGCTCAACGCAGGCACATAATAACATTTATTAAGGTTTAAAACTAATCCCGAAGGTAAAACTAAGGAGAGCGTGCCGACGGCCATCACATCAACTCTTGATCCGTTGCCAACGCGCATCGTCACCTCATCCCTCGCAAGCCGCCGTCTATTCCGTAGCTCCTGTTTCGAGTTACAAATATTAGCAACTGAACCAGTATCAAATACCCAGGCACTACAACGAGGGCTAGTAAGGAAAACATCAATAACATGTATATCAAATATACCTGTGATGGTGCCAGCCTTCTTGTCCGCTAAGTACTTCGGACAGTTGCGCTTCCAGTGACCCTTGTCCTTGCAATAGAAGCACTCAGTGTCCGGCTTAGGACCAGACTTGAGCTTCTTCTCAGCAGGGGCAATGCGCTTGCCGCCGCCTTTCTTGAAGGGCTTCTTTGCACCCTTACCTTTCTTAAAGGAGGGCTTGTTGACCATCAACACATGATTATCCTTTTTGATGTCCACCTCCGCAGCCTTCAGCTTTGCGAAGAGCTCGGTGATCGTATCAGTGGAACCAATCTGATTATGAGTCACTACAAAACTTTTGTAGCTGGGAGGGAGTGATTGCAGAACCCTGTCAATCTTGAGCTCCTCTGGAATCTTGCAGTCCAGTTGCTCAAGGCGTTGAGTGTAGCCCGACATCTTAATGGCGTGCTCACTAACGGAACTCCCTTCCTCCATCTTGCAGTTAAAGAACTTCTCAGAGATCTCATATCTCTCAGAACGGGCCTGAGTCTGAAACATGGTTTTCAGCTCCTCGAGAATCTCAAAGGTCCCGGGATAGTTTTCAAAACGATTTTGAAGTTTCGGTTCCATAGCAAACAACATGGTGCTCTTAATCACACCATAATCATCTTTGCGCGACTGATAGACAGCTTTCTCATCAGCCGAAGCAGTTGCAGCAGGGGTGTCACCTAACGCTTTCCCAAGGACATAGTCCTTTTGTCCGCCAGACAGAATGATTCTTAGATTGCGGAACCAATTGGTGAAGTTAGACCCATTGTTCTTAAGCTTTTCTTTCTCAGCAAAAACGTTGAAGTTGAAGTTGGACTTAGCCAT
Organism: Avena sativa; assembly: GCA_916181665.1. Lineage (NCBI taxonomy): Eukaryota > Viridiplantae > Streptophyta > Magnoliopsida > Poales > Poaceae > Avena > Avena sativa. Next base: position 425,025,549 of record OV702293.1, read on the forward strand.
GTGATCTACAATATTTGCAAGTACAAATTAGACTATGTTCATGATAACTAGTTCAACTTTTAATCATATTACTAGATGAACTCCCACTAAATTCAACATCCCTCAAGTTGTTTAGTGAACATGATCCAAATTCACCACACCTAATCCGATCATCACGAGAAGAGATGTGGTTTCAATGGTGGACAACGAAGTGTCGATCATATCATTCATATGACTCATGCTTAACCTTTCGGTTCTTGTGTTCCGAGGCCATGTCTGTACATGCTAGGCTCGTCAAGTCAAACCCAAGTATTTCCGCGTGTGCAAAACTGGCTTGCACCCGTTGTATGTGAGCGTAGAGTCTATAGCACCCGATCATCACGTGATGCTTGGACACGACGAACTTTCGCAACGGTGCATACATGGGGAGAACACAATTTTATCTTGATCTTTAAGTGAGGAATCATCTTATAATGCTACCGTCGCGATCTAAGCATAATAAGATACATAAAAGGATAAACATCACATGCATATAACTTTATGTGACATGGTATAGCCAATCTTCGCGCAATGATCTCCATCTCGTGCGTGCCGGCATGATCTCCATCACTCCACCATGATTGCCTCCACCATTAATAGCAACTACAACTATTGCTAACTACTTAGCGATAAAGTAAAGCTATTACATGGCGTATAAGAAGTTGACTCGCAGGTCATACACAATTATAAAGACAACCATATGGCTCCTGCCGGTTGTGTACTCATCGACATGCAAGTCGTGAAACATTACAAAACATGATCATCGCATACAATACACACATCACATCTTGGGCCATACCATATCACAGAAAACACTCCCTGCAAAAACAAGTTAGACGCCTCTACTTTGTTGTTGCATGTTTTACGTGGCTTATGGGAGTAGATGCTAAGAACGATTCTTACCTACGGAAAGCCACAACGGTGATATTATGGTTGCCAAACTCCGGTGTAAATCCCATGACAACTATAGTGAGAGAAACAGGCATCCACCAGCCGCATGTGTGGAACAAGCCACACGTCAAGTGCGGAGCCGGTCTCGCGAACGACGTCGCGTAAGGTTGGCCTGGACCGCTTCAATCTCACTATCCCGCGTCATAAGAAGAACTCAAACAAGAGTCTTGCAACAGAAAACATCAACGCCCGCAACAACCATGTTGCGTTCTACTCGTGAATCACATCTACGCATAGATCTAGCTCTGATACCACTGAAGGGTTTCGCGGCATAGTAAATCAAAATTTTCTACGGATGCGAACAGAGGGAAAGCCAAGATCTAATCTAGGAGATGAAAACAACGAGAGAGATTGGATTAGATCTTCATACCCTTGAAGATTCGCACAGCGGAACGTTCGTCGGAACGTGGGTGATGTAGTCGTACTCGCTTCTCCTCCTCGCGATCCGATCCGATCTAGCACCACAAGTGGCGGTGCCTCCGTGAGATGCACACGTGCAGCACCTCGACGTCTCCTCCTTCCTCGGACCAGCAAGTATGGTGGAGAGACGGATTGGATCTACAACACGACGGCGTGGTGTATATGGTGGAGAATTTCTGCAGCAGGGCTTCGCCCACAAACAGTCGGGAGGGAGAGAGGAGGGCAGCAGGGCAGCTAGGATTGGAGGGGAAGGTGTAAGGGGGTGGTGCGCCCCCAGCCCTCTTTATATAGAGGGGTGGGCGGCTGCAACCCTAGCCCCCTCCCCAAGCCAAACCGGCGGCCCCAAGGAGGAGGAGTGGGGGGCAAGGAAACCCCCCCTTCTAGAAGCTCTATCTCGAGTTTAAAACCCTCTTGGCCGGCTGGGCCCTATGGGGCCTTGTGCCCCTGGCCCAATGCGGCCAGGGCACTCCCTCATAGGCCCAAGCCCCCTCCCGGAAGGTGGGGCCACGTTGGTCCCCTTCCGGAAGGTTCTAGAAGCTTCCGGTACAATACCGATTAACCCGGAACAATTCCGAACTCCAAAAAACTGCATTGCCTTATATGAATATTATTCTCCGGACCATTCCGGAACCTCTCGTGATGTCCTGGATCCCATCCGAGACTCCGAACAAAAACTCATAAACCAATTATCCAATCTATCCTAGCGTCGAGACACGTTAAGTGTGTGACCCTGCGGGTTCGAGAATATGCGGACATGATCTTCTATCAATAATCAACAGCGGGGTCTGGAAACCCATATTGACTCCCACACATTCATCGATGATCATATCGGATGAACCACGATGCCAGGATTCAATCAATCCCATATTTATATTCCCTTCGTCTCGCGATATTTTACTTGCCCGAGATTCGATCGTCGGTACCGTCATACCTAGTTCAATCTCGTTCACAGCAAGTACTTTACTCGTTCCGTAATCCGATATCACTTTGTGATTAACTCCTTAACCACATGCTTGCAAGCGGTGTTGATATCGATTAACGAGTGGGCCCAAAGTATATCTCTCTGACTTGGGAGGGACAAATCCCATCTCGATACATACAACCCAACAGGTACTTTCCGATCACCTGAGAGACACCTTTATGATCACCCTCTCATAGGATGACGTTTGATGACCTCAAAGCTTTCTTCCGATACCAGGGAGTTGTATTATCTCATGGTCTAAGGAACATAATATTTGACATAATAAAAGCTTCGCAAAGATGAACACGATGACATGATCTAATTGCTTCGCTTAGTTTGGGTCTGTCCATCATATCATTCTCCCAATGATATGATCTCATTATTAATTGACAACTCATGTCTATGGTTAGGAAACCTTAACCATCATTAATCAATGAGCTAGTCCATAGAGGCGTACTAGGGACACGGTGTTGTTTACAAACCACACAAGTATTAAAGTTTCCGCTTAATACAATTCTAGCATGGAATATAAACATTATCATGAACAAGAATTATAATAATAACATCTTTATTATTGCCTCTAGGGCATAATTCCAACAACATCTCCTTGGAGCTTGCTGATGGATCAATGATCTTTCTTACATATGTTCTCAATGTTCCTTCTTTGCATAGAAATTTAATAAGTGTGTCGCATTTGGACAAAGTAAACTATCGGTGTCATTTTGGACATGGCCAGTGTGCCATTTATTGTATTAAAGATGGTGTGGATGTTGATTTCCTTCACAATGAGATTTATTTATTATCCACTCGCAAAAAAGTTAATTTTGTGTGTAAAGTGAAAGAAAATGTTTTCCTGTCGAATAAAGATCCAAAGAAAAGAAAGAGAACTCAAGACTCATCGAAATTATGGCACTGTCGTTTAGGCCATATTTTGAGGGGGAGAATAGAAGGACTAGTTAAAAATGATATTCTTCCTCCATTATAGTTCTTCGACATAGAGCAATGCATCGATTGCACTAAAGGAAAGTATGTAAAGCAAATCAAAAAGGGTGCAAATCGAAGCACTATAAATTATTCACACTGATATTTGTGGATCGTTTCCAGTAAAAAGTGTGGATGGTTATGACTCGTTCATAACATTCATAGATGATTACTCCCGCTATGGTTATATTTATCCAATTAAATAAAGATCGGAAGCGTTGGATAAATTTAAGATATTCAAAGCCAAGGTTGAGAACCAACACAGTAAAACAATAAAGATAGTAAGATCTGACCGTGGAGGGGAGTACTACTGTCGACACACCCCATATGGCCAAGTACCTGGACCTTTTGCAAGGTTCTTACATGAGACTGGCATAGTATCCCAGTATTCGATGCCGGACGAGCCTCAACAAAATGGAGTAGCTGAAAGGCGCAACCATACCCTTATGGATATGGTGCGTAGCATGATGAGTTATTGATGACCCACAAGTATAGGGGGTGCATCGTAGTACTTTTGATAAATAGGAGTGTTGATCCCAACAAGGAGCAGAAGATGCTGACTAGTGGTATGGAGCAGGAAATCTCTGTAAATACTTAGCAAACAGATTTTTAGGGGTTTTCTGATAAAGTAAGGAAATAAAGTGCAAGTAAATAAAAACAGCAAATAATTGCAGCAAGTGGCCCAATCATTTCTTAGCAAAGGACAAGCCGAAGGAAATACTAATGAGGACCAAACGTTCTCGAGGACACATGGGAATACTGTCAAATGCTTTCGCTTCACATAGCTGATTAATCTTCTTTGGTTTTATAAGTGTTGTGTGGGTGAACCTGTGCTAATGTACCGACCTTACTTGGACTAATACATACTTGTGATTAAACCCCTTGCAAGCATCTGCAACTACAAGAAAGCAATTAAGATATAAACCTAACCACAACCTTAAACTCTGAGATCCTACACTCCCTTGTGCAAAGGTTTCCTAACAGGGGTTCAGGTTTCTGTCACTCTGGCAACCCCAAAATTAGTAGCCAAATACACAATGCATTCCCCTAAGCCCATAAATGGTGAAGTATCATGTAGTCGACGTTCACATGACACCACTAGAAGAATAGCACCACAACTTAAATTGATCTTGAGGAGAAGAGGGTGCATGCACCAAATCCGTCGATTTAGGAGCCATTCTTCTCGCTACCTTTTGTTCCTGCATCGACAACCCCATAGGTTGTGGTGCAAGCACATGTTGCGATACCACCCATGATAACAGCGAGTGAGGATCTGGAACCTGTCCGTTAGGAGCCGACTGAACCCACTTTGAGCATGAAAGGGAGCGGCAACAGCCACCTCTAGAGGATACGCCCCATGTTGAGACACATGATGAGCCAGTTCATGAGCCCCCTAGAAGGTATCAAAGAGCTAGAAAGATAGAAATTTCTAAAGATTATAAAGTTTATAACACAGAAAGAGTTCAAATGGAGAATGATCCCGCTTCATTTGAAGAAGCCATGAGTAGCCCTCACTCATCGAAGTGGCTAGAGGCCATGGAAGATGAGATGAGGTTGATGAGTTCCAATGAAGTTTGGTACTTAGAGGAAATTTCCAAAGGATCCAAAACAGTATGCTATAAATGGGTCTACAAAACAAAGTATGACTCTAGAGGGAATGTGGAGAAATACAAAGCACGACTTGTGGCAAAAGGATTCACACAAAGAGAAGGAGTAGATTACAATAAGACTTTTTCTCCAGTCTCATGTAAGGATTCCTTCAGAATCATAATGACACTAGTTGCACATTTTGATTTAGAGCTGCATCAAATGGATGTAAATACGACATTGCTAAATGGGGATTTTAGAAAGAGTATACATAAAACAACCTAAGGGTTTTATCATGGAAGACAAGGAAAGCATGGGATGCCGCCTAACAAAATCCATTTATGGATTAAAGCAAGCTTCACGATAGTGGTATCTAAAATTTAATGAGACCATTAAGAAATTTGGATTCAAAGAGAATGTTGAGAACAACTGCGTTTACGCAAAGTTTAAAAATGAGAGATATATTTTCCTAATTCTGTATGTGGATGATATCTTGCTTGCTAGAAGCGATTTCAGTCTACTACTCGAAATAAAGAAGTTCTTGTCCTCAAACTTCGACATGAAAGATCTTGGTGAAGATTCATATATTTTGGGCTTAGAAATTCACCGAGATAGAGCAAATGAGGTTTTAGGACTGTCACAAAAGGCATACCTAGAGAAGATCCTAAATAAATATAGTATGCATGCGTGCAATACACACCTGCTTCCAGAGTCAAGGGCGACAATTTTTGGAAATTTCAATGTTCCAAAAATCAATATGAGATCGATCAAATGAAATCATTTCCATATGCTTCGGCCGTTGGAAGATTACAGTATGCACAAGTGTGCACTCGCCCTGACTTAACTTTTATCACCGGAGTACCCAGTAGATATCAAGAGAATCCAGACATAGATCACTAGAAAATGGTAAAGAAATCTTTGCGTTATGCGCAAGTCTCAAAAGACCTGATGCTAACATATAGAAGGTCTGGTTCCCTAGAGATAAGAGGGTAATCAAATGCTGATTTTGTCGGAGACAAAGATAATAGAAAGTCCACGACAGGATACGTCTTCACTCTCGCGGGAGGGGCTATTTCATGGAGAAGTTACAAACAGTCAATAGTTGCATCATCTACGATGTATGCAGAATTTATAGTATGCTATGAGGCCACGTGGCAGGCCATATGGTTAAAGAAATTTATACCTGACTTGAAAGTGGTAGATTGCATTAGCAAGCCACCAAAGATGTACCGTGACAACGAGTCCGCAGTATTTTATGCTCACAACAAAAAATCGATTAATGCTTCCAAACCAATAGATATAAAGTATTATGTTGTGAAAGATAAGATCTAGGATCATACTATAATACTTGAGCATTTAAGGACAAAGGAAATGCTTGCGGATCCGCTAACGAAAGGCTTACCACCCAGTATGTTCAAGGAGCACTTAGCCTACATGGGTTTAAGGGAAAGCCTATGATTCCTGAATCATAAGAGGCCCAAAAGGAAAGAGTTTCTTGTTTCAAAACAAGAGGTATATTGTAGAAGTCTGATTCTGAGATGTGACGATGAAACATGCTCTGTGTAACAAACAGTGATGAAACGAGCAAAGTATAAAGTAAAAAGTAAAGTCGAGATCAAGGGGAAAACTTTTAGGTTGCTCTCTCCCGGTCGATCCCAACGGATTGACCGACCCTTTGACTGCGCCCTGATCGGGAGCGCCCAACCCTCATATGGTTGGTGGGCCCTGTGACAGCGCTATAAAGAGGAGGTGGTGGCCGAGGAACAAGTCACGAGGTTCGACGTTGCCGCCGCCCCCACCCACCTATATCCCTTCTGATCTAGGGTTTCCTAGTGCTATCCACAGGAAGCTCCGCCCCCGCCACCTCTTAGTCACCCTAGTCGTCGACCGTCATGGCCAACAGTTCATCGAGCTCATCCACCGGAGAAGTTTTCCTCCTCCCCTCTGTCTCTCTTTGTAATGGCAAAACCCTAGTACTATGGCCTCTACCGAGAGCTACGAGATCAACAACATGGTCTACCCTGACCCCCACAAGACCACAAATAAAACACTCCTACTACTATCCAATGACCACCTTCTACTATCCGATGGGAATAAGGTATAGGAATGCAATTTATAATTATTTTTTGGAGGTGTCGTTCCTATGATCAAAGGCTTTCTTACGAGGAAAATCATATGAATTGGATTCCTCCAAAATCCCTTTAAAAATCTTTGAATCCAAATAGGCCTTTAAAGACCGCTAAAACAAACGATGTAAGTACTCCGTCCATTCCGGGTTATAGGGCTAATACGTACTTTAAGAAAATAGTTTGACCATAAATTTAATCAATAATACATGAATCATATGTCATAAAAATTGTACCACTAGAAACGTATTTTGAATATAAATCTAATGGTATAATTTTTTATTAAATATAGTTTATATTTCATTGACCAAATTTCTAGTCAACTATTTTCTCGAGATACGTATTTTTTATATATACCGGAATGGACATCCATACGAGTTTCTTGGGCTAACACGAAGTTTAAAAAAAAAAGTTTAACCATAAAATTTATCAATAAAACATGAATTATATGTCATAAAAAGTATACCATTGGATTGATATTTAAAAGCACTTTCCAACGATATAATTTTTGTGACATGTGATTCATATTTCATTGGTCAAATTTTTGTAGTCAAATATATTTCTTGGGCTTCGTGTTATCCCAATAAACCCGTATGAAGGGAGTAGTAAATGTGGGAGATATGCCCTAGAGGCAATAATAAATGTAGTTATTATTATATCTTTGTGTTTATGATAAATGTTTACATTCATGCTATAATAGTATTAACAAGGAAACATTAATACTTGTGTGATTTGTAAACTAAATTAGAGTCCCTAGTAAAGCCTCTTTATAATACTAGCTTGTTGGTTAATAAATGATTGTGGTTTCCCTATCATGAACATTGAGATGTTATTAACAACAAGATCATATCGTTAGGAGAATGGTATGATGGACATACTCCTATAGATAAGCGTAGCATAAAGATCAAGTCATTTTAATAGTTTAATTGCTATATGCTTTCTGATACATAGTAACCTAATTCCTTCGACCATGAGATCATGCATATCACCGTCACCGGAAGGATGCTTTGATGACATCAAACACCACACCGTAACTGGGTGGCTATAAAGGTGGCATTGGGTGTTCAGAAAGTATTGGTTGAGACACATGGATCAAGAGTTGTATATGATGCAACCCAAAGGTTTTGTCGATCCTAAAGATGCTAACAAGGTATGCAAACTTCAACGGTCCATATATGGATTGAAGCAAGCATCCCGAAGTTGGAAACAACATTTTGATAAGGTAATCAAAAGTTTTGGTTTTATACAAACTTATGGAGAAGCTTGTATTTACAAGAAAGTAAGTGGGAGCTCTGTAGCATTCTTAATACTATATGAAGATGACATATTGTTGATTGGGAATGATGTAGACCTTCTTAATAGTGTCAAGGAATATTTGAATAATAGTTTTTCAATGAAGGATCTTGGCGAAGCAGCTTACATATTGAGCATAAAGATTTATAGAGATAGATCGAGACGCCTAATATCATTGTCACAAAGTACATATTTGGACAAACTTCTAAAGAGGTTTGGAATGGAAGATAGCAAGAAAGGGTTCTTGCCCATGTTGCCCAATACGACGTTGAGTAAAACTCAAAGTCCGACAACGGCAGAAGATAGAGAAAGAATGAGTAAGACTCCCTATGCCTCAGCCATAGGATCTCTAATGTATGCCATGCTATGTACTAGACCCGACATTGCATATGCTGTTAGTTTGACTAGCAGATATCAAACTGATCCAGGAGTGGATCATTGGACAGCGGTCAAAAACATCCTTAAGTACTTGAGAAGAACTAAGGATATGGTTCTTTCTAATGGAGGTGATGAACAACTCGTTGTTAATGGTTACACCGATGCTAGTTGGAACACCGATCCGGATGATTCTAAATCACAATCTGGATACGTATTTACTTTGAATGGTGCAGTAGTTAGCTGGAGAAGTGCAAAGCAAAGCGTTGTGGCGAGATCTTCAACTGAATCGGAATACATGGCTGCTTCGGAGGCTTCACAAGAAGAGATATGGATGAAAGAGTTCATTACAGAGCTTGGTGTGGTTCCAAGTGCGCTGGACCCAATGTCTATCTACTGTGATAACATGGGCGCCATAGCCAATGCGCAAGAACCAAGGTCACACAAGAAGCTGAAGCACATCAAGCTACGTTTCCACGCTATTCGAGAACATGTCCAAGATGGTGTCATAAAGATTTGCAAAGTACACACAGATCTGAATGTGGCGGATCCGTTGACTAAACCTCTTCCGAGGGCAAAGCATGACCAGCACCAAACTGCCATGGGTGTTTGGTATATTACCATGTAATCTAGATTAGTTGACTCTAGTGCAAGTGGGAGACTATTGGAGATATGCCCTAGAGGCAATAATAAATGTAGTTATTATTATATCTTTGTGTTTATGATAAATGTTTACATTCATGCTATAATAGTATTAACAAGGAAACATTAATACTTGTGTGATTTGTAAACTAAATTTGAGTCCCTAGTAAAGCCTCTTTATAATACTAGCTTGTTGGTTAATAAATGATTGTGGTTTCCCTATCATGAACATTGAGATATTATTAACAATAAGATCATATCGTTAGGAGAATGGTATGATGGACATACTCCTATAGATAAGCGTAGCATAAAGATCAAGTCATTTTAATAGTTCAATTGCTATATGCTTTCTGATACATAGTAACCTAATTCCTTCGACCATGAGATCATGCATATCACCATCACCGGAAGGATGCTTTGATGACATCAAACACCACACCATAACTGGGTGGCTATAAAGGTGGCATTGAGTGTTCAGAAAGTATTGGTTGAGACACATGGATCAAGAGTGGGATTTGTCCATCCATATGACAGATAGATATACTCTGGGCCCTCTGGGTGGAATGTCATCCAATTAGCTTGCAAGCATGTGACTGGATCAAAAGGGATCACATATCACGGGAACGAGAAAAGAGTACTTATCAGTAACGACGTTGAACTAGGTATGCAGAGATACCGACGATCATAACCTCGGATAAGTAAACTATCGTGAGACAAAGGGAAATTGGTATCGTATGTAAGTGGTTCATTCGATCGCAAAGTAATCGTAGAAATATGTGGGAGCCATATGAATTTCCAGATTCCTCTATTGGTTATTGTTCGGAGAAGTGTCTCGATCATGTCCGCATAATTCACGAACCGTAGGGAGACACACTTAAGGATTCGACGTTGTTAAGTAGTTATGGAATGATGAGTAAGAGACCGAATGTTGTTCGGAGTCTCGGATGGGATCCAGGATATCACGAGGAGATCCGGAATGGTCCGGAGAATAAGATTCATATAAGGAAAGTCCTGTTTCGGAGTTGGAGAATGGTTCCGGTGATTTCATCCGGAATGTTCTAGAAGGTTCCGGAATGTCCGGCACTCCGAAGGGGAAGGGTACATGAATGTGTCATAACAAGTTGGAATGGTTGTATCATGTACTAGGTGTCATCGCTGAACAAAATAAAGGGTTAAATCAAATCCTAGTTTGAAAAAGTCAAACGCCAATTTGAAAAGTCAAACGGCTATTTTGTTTGGTGGAGGGAGAGTAGGAAACCTACCTAGGGAGGAAGTCCCTCTCCCTCCACCGCCGGCCCTTGGAGACCGAGTTGGGGAGGGACTCTCCTTCCCTTGGCGCGCCCTCCACCTATATAAGGAGGGGTAGGGCTGCCTCTCCAAGACCTACACCACGCCCCTCTAAACCCTAACCCTAGCCGCCGCCAGCCACCATAGCCGCCGCCGCCCTAGGGCTTGCCCAAGCCGCCGACTTGGGGCAATCCCCTTTCCCTAGCCGCCGGCCTAGCTCCCTCTACTTGGTGTGTCTAAACCCTAGATCATCGAGGCTCTCTCATAGTCCACCATACTCGCTCCGGCTTAAGGCGAAGCCCTGCGAGATCTCCCCTCTACTTCCGGTACCACGCCGTCGTGTTGCCGGAATCGCGAGGAGAGTGCTACAACCTCCGCTGCCTGCTGGAACAAGGGAGAGGAAGGTCTTCGTCGAGTACCGAACGTGTGACCGACTGCGGAAGCGCTGCCGGAACGCAGCGCCGGAAGGATCGTCTACGCGATCTTGAGATCGGAAAGAGTACGACTACATCACCCACGAGAATCCGCTCTCGTTAAACACTTTGGAATCTTCGAGGGTGAGTTATTCTATCGACTCATTGCTACAATCTAGTAGATAGATCTTGGCTTGTTTGTTTGTATGTGATAGAATTTTTTTGTTTTCCTTGCTACGAACCCCTACAGTAAACAATACGGGTCCTATTTGAACCGAACCGGTAGGTGACTTTGCCTTCGGTGGTCTTCGGGTTTTGGAGGTGTCGCGGACCACGGCCTCTCGCCGACGGAAGATTTTTTGTTTGTTCGTTAGACTGTTGAGGCGATGACTATATTCTGAAGTCAGAATTAGGTCCTCTCCGTCCTATCCTCATTTTAGTGGTGCATCTAGTGTCGACGGAGGGCGCGTGGAGATGTGTGTCCGACAGATCTCCAGGTTTTCATGTTCTTTGGTGTGTTCACAAGTCAGCCTATTTAGATCTACGGGTGTCATCATTGGCGATGGTTGCTGCTCTAATGTGTTTGTCTTTTAGGACCTTAACATGGCGAATTTCTGTCCGTTTACTACAACAAGCTCTACCATGATAAGCTTTACCCTACTCGGGCGAGAATGGCGACGTGCCTTCGGCTCGTGATAGTGTTTATAATCATCGCTAGGTGTTCCTTCGACCTATTTGTAATTTTTGCTATTATTTTTAGGCCTCTCTTTACTGCCGTTGATGATTATTAATGAGATTAGTGGAATTTTCAAATAAAAAAAAGATGTTACTGCTAAATGCTAGGATAACTCTAAGAGCATCCCACTAGCATTCCCAAGAGGCCATTTTCGGAACGTTTTCTGGTCTTTTTTGCAGAAAACGCCTCAGTAGCGTTGCCAGGAGGGGTTTCCAGGACGATTTTCATTCAAAATAGGTCCAGGCTTTCCAGGCCGATCCCAGGAAGCCGGGAACGCCCTAGGAACGCCTGGACGAAGCCGGCTCCACTCGCCCGCCGCCACGTGTCCCAGGACGCCCGAAATCCTTTTCCCCACCACGAACGCCTCGAGCTCGCCCTCTCCTTGATCGCTCTCGCCACCGCCTCCCGCCCATGGCGTCACCAGGCACCTCGGCCCTGCCTCTCCCTGTTGCGCGGCCTCCCTGCTCTTCGCTGTCGCCCTCAAGCCCCGTGAGCCGCCGTCGCATGTGCTCTCTCTCCTCACCGTCGCCGGGTGCTCCGTCCTTGCCGTCCCAGGTGTTGTCGCCACCACGCTCCACGCGCCCACATCCCTCTGCTCACCTTCGGCCGGCCTCGCGCCCCTAGGTCGCTGCAGCGCGCCCGCTTCGCCAAGTCGTGTCGCCGCCTTCTCTCTGCCCCGAGCACCGCCGGTTCTCGCGCCTCCTCTTCGGAACGCCTCTCTCCGCCCGCATGCTCCGCCTCCTCTGCTTCCGGCCGCCAGCTGGCCCTCGTGGATCTCCCCTTGCGCCGTCGCGGGCGGCGTTGCAGACATCGAGCGCCTTGACCGCGCGCTCGTTGTACTCCCCAGCCAGCTTCTCCGCATGCGGGCCATCGGCACCGACGCGGTGCCACACCTGGGCCACCGGCTCCGCGAGGGTCGCCGGCCTGGGAACCCCTCCCCGTCCCCCAGCTCGGCGAGCGCGTTCTCGACCTCTCCTCGCGCTCTGTTCCGCTCGGCGCCGGGAACGTGGCTAGAAAGCCGTCATTCCCAGGACATTTCCAGGCCAAAAAAAATGGATTCATCGGACCTATTTTGCTAAATTCGAACCTAATTTTGACTCTGGGAACCACAAAAGAGTGGAGATGCTCTGCATAAGTGGTGCCATGCCAAGAAATGAGCTGGACCTCCCGATGTCAGTACGGTCACCTCCCAATAACTCATGGCATGCCAACAAATGAGCTGGACACGATCTCGGTACGGACACACAAGTGAGCACCGTCTTGTGTCAGACAGCTCTCCGTGGGATTCAACTTTTTCGCGTCCTTTTCGATGAACTAGTGGCGCCCTAGAAAAATGCAGGACCTCGCACGGAACGGAACCATATATAGCCGCGTGTACCCCCTTGGAGTTGGTGATGATGGCCCGTCCGGCTGGCACAACGACAACATCTGGCGTTCCTTCCGTCCTCCATGACGCCTGACAGCCGCGGTTTTTTGGCACGAACCCTTGAGGTGATGATGATTCCGTGGCGACCAACAAACGTCGTTGGTCCCGACCCGACAGATGGCTCTGAAGCCTGACCCTGACTTGTGCGCGCGATATGCTGGCTTTCTTTCTCGTCGACCGTCTCGGTGTTGGGTCTTCCACTTGACATTTCTCGGCCGGCAGGATTTCTTTCTTCTCGCCGTTACTTTGCGCCGTTGATTTCCGGGTAGTTTCCCCGCCCCATTTCGTGTACTGTAGGACTACTACTGCTTCGTAAGCGCATCTCCACCGGGACCACCCAAACGGTATGAGTTAATCCAACTAACCACGCGGACGCACGCGGCGCTTCAGCATCCGACAAAATGCGTCTGGCTCGACTCATTCATTCATTTAATCTGTGCTTGGTTGCGTCGACCCGGACGCTCGCGGACAGCACGGACGTCGTGCCCGTTGGCGACGCGAGACCATATGTAAGAGAGACATTAGTACTTAACGATAGCTTTTTATTAGATTAAGCCTTCTAGTTACAAAAAGTCATTCAAACTAATTAGGAGAGGGTGCTACTGCTACTGCTGCGGCTACGACTACGGCTACTGCTAGAGGAGGACGGCGCGGCGCCACGGCCGCCGTTGCCGCGGCTGTCGGCCCCCTCGATCGCCGCCCTAGCTTTCCAGATGGCCCGCTGCTGGACGTGTTCGCAGATTCGGTCGCTGACATGGATATGCCCTACGGGTACCTGATGTTAGCCTACCTGGTCTAGCCCGGCGGAAGGCCCACTCGACGACCTGCCAGGATCCATGACGCCTATGGCGTTTTGGCTGCTATGAAGCCCATATGGACACCGGCGCCCAGCGCACAAGACAAGGAAAGCTCAAGACTAGAGTTTGAATACAACTTGTAACCAACTCGTATTGGCACCCGAGACCTAGCCTCCCTATATATAAAGGCTAGGAGGGTCCAACGAGGAGGACGACGACCTACACACGCCATAACCCCCGATAGACTAGACCACAACAGGTCTACAGATCTAGATCTCTCTCTCAACTCATACTTTCGCACACACCTCCACGCCAGATCGAATCTGCGCACCCTGTAACCTTCGGTTCCGCCGTAATCAAGAGCAGACAAGCAGGAGTAGGGTTTTCTTTCCGGTGGCCTGAACCTGGGTAAATCTAGTGTCCCCTGGTTGCTTGTCTGTTAACCGTGCCACGATCTCCAGCATCCCCATCTTCTTCAAAACCCAAGTCCATAACAATGGGCATTGACGAGATTAAACCTCGTCAATTGGCGCCGTCTGTGGGAAACAGGGACGCTGATTGTGCGATCGTGACGGTCTCATCACCTGCTATCTACGACTCATCCATGGAGAAAAGCTATGCCCGAAATCAAGATCCCAGCGGGATCCCTCGCCGCCACCGATCAGATCGCATCTGGCTCGGAATCTCTTCAGGCGTCAAGATATACATTGGAGCTCGGTGTCTAGACTGCTCACGGCGTGCAAGTTTATATGTCATATTGACGCGAAAGATCGATTGATCAGCGATATACCAGTTGTTCTCCGTGGTAGCAGTAATTTCCCCTGTTTGATGTACAGCCCGATCAGGAGCAACCTCATGTTCAACCAACAGTGCTATCGGCACGTACGTAAATCCAGCATGGACCAAGTTCCGTTGATGAGAGAAGTTTGCTACATGTCAGATTAAGGAGCAGCCAGGCAAAGGCTTATTTCCATCAGGATCGATCGGTAGAAAAGCACCACGTGCAGTATGATCCAGCCTTGTGGAGCGTGTCCTTTATTGCTCCTTCACGAGAAACAATCAACTATTAAATTTTTGTTGATGCGGCACATAAAAATAGGAATCAGGTCACCAAAGCGAAAAGGAGCAATATCATTGGAATCGACTAGCAAGGAAAATATTGTAACAATGTGTACAGAGGACCTGCCAAAAATCAAATTATGGTCCGTGCTACGTCGATGACATCCCTAGTACGCGGCTACCAACAACGCCGTAAAAAGATGGGATCCAGATGCTTGTGGCGCCGACCTTTCGCGGCACATCTAGCAAATTGTCGGATCGCCGTGTTCGATCAGAATTTGCAATCGAGAGGAGAAGATCCGAGCATCAATATTGTGCAACGTCGACTCCCTTCCTTCGGTAACCCGCTATGGTCTTTTACTCTGGCGATCTGCCATGTCTTTGGCTCCGTCGACCTACCGCACTCTTCGACTACGTCGACCCTCTGCGATCTTCGATTGCAGCAAACTGCCGCCGCCATCGGTTTCGGAGACCCGCTGCCGCGTTGACTCTGGTTTGCCGCATTGGCTCTCGGACGCCACCTCAACCACATCAAATCCACGCCCGGGGGCTGCGCCTCCTCAGCCGGGCGATCTGCCGATTCTTCGGATGCAGCAACTCGTCATCACCATGCGGCTCTGGCCTGCCGCTTCGACTACGTCCGCCGCGTGACTCGCTGCGACGTCAACTACATGTCTGCTGTAGTTTTTTACTTCGGCGATCCTCTACGATCTTCGGCTCCAATGACTCGGGGGCTCCCTCCGTTTCGGTGACCAGCCGTGGCCTTCGGCTCCAGCAACCCACTGTGATCTTCGGCTCCAGCGACTCAGGGGCTCTCCCGGCATCGGTGACCCGATACGGCCTTCGGCTGCAGTGACCCTCTGCATCCTTCGGATGTGGTGACCTGATGCGATTTTTGACTGCGGCTATCTTCGGATGTGGCACTCGCTGGCGCCATCGACACGAAGATCCCGTCGCTGTTATGACCGTGGTCCGCCGCGTCGACTACGTCCGCCGCGTGACCCGCTACCGCATCAACTTCTCCACGACAACCAACAAAGCTAAGTTTTCCTCTACTTAGAGTTGATTTCTTTTTTAACTCGCACTCGAAACACTCGGGGGCTGCGCCCTCTTCGAGTAACCTAATGTGCCATCGGCTCCACGCACTCGAGCACCTCGAACGCGAAAGCCCGAGTAGCTGATTCTGCCTGACCGTCGAATCCTTGAACTCAGAGTGCCTCGGCAAGGTACTGAGACTAAGGGTAATCAGGCTAACGAAAAGGCCTAGCACACAGTGCAAAAGTTCGACTCGATCGGCACCAGAATCTTACTATACAAGCTGACAGGCAAATATTTCTTGCAAGATACAAGTACTTCACAAATTTTTATGTTTTCTGCAGCTTACAAGGACATCGACTACGTCGAGCTATTCTATCGGGTCCTCCAACAGGAGTCGATAAAGCAACTGGCTACGCCATAAACTCAAGTGGTTTCTCTTCACATGAGTCTCCACTCGAGTCTGCGACTCGACTAGACACTTGGAGACTACTCCTATCAGGAGCACTGGTCGCGTACCCGATGTATTTTCGGGTCAGCGGTACGCCCATGAGATTTCCTACTACAACTGCACGATACAAGACTTGAGTCTCTGCCCGAGTCTACGACTCCGCCAGACACTCGGGGGCTACTCCAAACTGGAGCGCTGGTCACGCACACACAAGATCTTTGAGTCCTACGCCGAGTCTACGACTCCACTACGGACTCGGGGGCTACTCCCATAGGGAGGATTGATTCAAGCATCCGAAAAAAAATTGTAGCCTACGGACCTGAACCAAACAACGGCTGAATTAAAGTCTCTGCTCGAGTCTACGACTCGAACAGACACTCGGGGGCTACTCCCATAGGGAGCGCTGGTCGCGCACCCTATAGTCTATTGTGTTGACTACGTCCATGATGTCGATTCCTTTACAACAACCGAACAAATTCAGCTGACCCGATGAACTTTCGGGTGAAGTGTTTCGCACTCGACACAACTTTCGACTCTGACATCTAAATACAAGGTTCAAGACAACTAAGTCTCCACCCGAATCTACGTTTCGGATGGACACTCGGGGGCTACTGACATGGATATGCCCTACGGGTACCTGATGTTAGCCTACCTGGTCTAGCCCGGCGGAAGGCCCACTCGACGACCTGCCAGGATCCATGACGCCTATGGCGTTTTGGCTGCTATGAAGCCCATATGGACACCGGCGCCCAGCGCACAAGACAAGGAAAGCTCAAGACTAGAGTTTGAATACAACTTGTAACCAACTCGTATTGGCACCCGAGACCTAGCCTCCCCATATATAAAGGCTAGGAGGGTCCAACGAGGAGGACAACGACCTACACACGCCATAACCCCCGATAAACTAGATCACAACAGATCTACAGATCTAGATCTCTCTCTCAACTCATACTTTCGCACACACCTCCACGCCAGATCGAATCTGCGCACCCTGTAACCTTCGGTTCCGCCGTAATCAAGAGCAGACAAGCAGGAGTAGGGTTTTCCCTCCGGGGGCCTGAACCTGAGTAAATCTAGTGTCCCCTAGTTGCTTGTCTGTTAACCGTGCCACGATCTCCAGCATCCCCATCTTCTCCAAAACCCAAGTCCATAACAATGGGCATTGACGAGATTAAACCTCGTCAGTCGCGAGCCGCCGCCTTGCCCTCCAGTTTCTGTCGGTCCTCCGCAGCCCGGTTCGCCAGGGCATTATCCATCGCGGCGGCCCAGTGGTCCCTCGCCTCCTGTTGGGCGAGCACCTCCGATGCAGAAGGAGCCGGAGCACCATTGGGGCCGAAGCCCAGCGCCCTGCATGGGGACGGCGAGCGGCGCCTCAAGATGGTCCACCACCCCCTCCTCGTCGTCGTCCACCGTCTCCTCCGTGTCGTCGGCATCGACAAGACCCCGTGCGGCCGCCGCCTCAGCGTCCAGAGCCACGCGCTTCTTCCCCGCCGCTGAGTCAGCGATGTGCTCGCGCCGCGCCTCTTCTGCGTCGATGTGCGCTTTGACGGCCTGGCGGAGCTCGCGGATGGCGGACTTGGCGGCCTCCTTGGCCACCTCCCTAGCGTGGTCATGGCCGCCTCGTGGCGGATCTCGTGAAGAGCCGCTGTTGCGTCCTCCATGGCCACCGCCTTCATCGCCTCCTTGGCGACAACGTGGTGCACGTCGGTCACCGTCCATTGGGCAGCCACCGTTGCCGCCGCCTCCACCACCTGCTGGAGCGCACCCTCGGCGACCTCGCCTTCCTTCTCGAAGGCCAGCACCTGCGCATCGCCCATGCGTCGGGCCAGCACTGTGGCCTCGAGGTGAACCTCGTCGACCTCCACGTCCGGGTAGCGAGCGTGTCACATCTCTCGGATCTTGGACCATGTGACGATCTTGCGGCGAGGCATTGCTGCTGGAGCTTTTTCGGCGGCTGACTTGGTTTGGGGCTTGTTGTCTCCCCCCTCAGGCGGCCGTCTTTTATAGACCGCGACGGAGGCGGGAAACGGACTGGAATGCGCGGGAATTTTTCTCGCCGTGGGAAGCGAGGCGCGCGCGGGAAACGATGGCAGGAAACGCCGGCCACGCGAAAAACCGCCGACGCTGACAACCTAGATCGGGTCACCATTAACGTCCCATCGGGAGGACGTCAACCGGTGACAGCGGGAGGAAGACGGACAAATGGGTCATACCGCTATGCGTGCCTGGCCGAACATGCCGGACCCCCTACCCATACTAACCATGACCGATCTAAACAGACAAAAAGGACCATTTAGATAACCATTGGTCGGTCCGATAAAGATGGCCTATCATACTACGTCTCCTCATTTTTCTTGCAACCGTGCGCATGCTACACGGTCTCTAGTCTCTACCCTGCCCGCCAGAAGAAGACCACAAATAAAATACTCCTACGAACCAATGACCATCTTCTACTCTTCGTGCCGATTGACACGAGCTGAAACTTCAGCCCCTTCCGGTCAGCACTATCATTTCCACGCCGTGGTCAAGGACTATACTTAACTATCTGGTAACGTGTCCTCGGCAGGAGGCGGGAAAAATATTCGGTTGCGGAGACGTGCAGCCCAGCTCGACGAGACAGTAACTGCTCACTGATCGCAAAAAGAAAAAAAAAAGAGACAGTAACTGCTCGCACATTTAGCCGCGCCGGTACGGCGAACGGCCCTTGGCGCTGTCCGTGCGCGGGTAAAATCGTTTCCTGGCAGCGACTCGGCGAACGAGCTGCGCCTCGCGACCGTCCGGCCAGATGAGATGAGATGACTGAGCTCTGAGCGCGAGCGGTAGAGTGTTTACATCACCGGATTCGTTCTCCGCCGCGTACGCGCGCGCGCGCGCGACGGACTCTCCGGTGATCGGGTCGTCTGCTCGTCGATCGCCGTAGACATCAATCAGCTTTTGCTCGGTTTACCGGCGGCCACGAGGTAAATTGGTTAATTAAGGCCCGCAGTAAATACGGCAGGACGTGCAGGCTACGTACTGAGATTTGTGAGTCTCAGGTTGGTCATAGTGCAAAGCAACATACATACTTATCATGCATATAATATTAGCGTATCATGTAGTAGTATCTTATTATTACCATATTTAATTTATTCTATAATCTTAGTGCAATTGTATGTATGAGATGTATTTGTTATTAAATTAACTAGTTCTACGTGCTATAATACGATACCATATCATGATACTATTAGCACCTCTCTCTCCTTATTAATTATGGTGTCACATCAAATTTTTACCAAGATAATATGCATGATACTTCTTAGAGCAAGTACAATAAACTTATATAAACAGGCTATAAGATTTTAAATAATATATTTAAGACAAGGTGAAGGAGAGAGAAGAGAAAAGAGAATACTAGTGGGCTCTCATTTTTTTTTTTTGAAAATGGACGCTTTATTACTCAAAGTTTACACCCGGCCTCTGCATAGCTAGAATGCACACAGCCAAACAACCACAGTCTCGGTCGAAAACAAAAAAATCTGAAATACAGAAGAATAAAAATGAAAGCATAGTTCTCTCAACTATCTAAGGAAGATCTATTCACAGCGGTTGCTGCCATCCATGCCGGGAGAAGACATCTCGCGCCATATCTTCCAACCGCCTACAATCCTCCGCAAACAAGTCGTGAAACTCTATACATTGTAGAGAAGTCCAGGATCGGAGGACAGCCATGGCCCGATAGATAACCTGCAATAAAGAAGATACAACATTATTAAAAATCTTGTCATTTCTACATAGCCAAAACGACCAAATAATGGCAAGTGCTCCCACCCTAAATAAAGTCTCATATTTATCCTCATTCCCATTCATCCAGTTGCCAAAAACATTGACTACCGATCGAGGAGGAGAAAAACCAGAGGCTATTTGGATGATTGATCATATAGCACGAGCAAATTTACAATGGAATAATAAATGACGTATTGTCTCATTATGATGACAATATACGCATTTATATAAGAGCTAACTATAGTGCGTGCTCCTAGACACTTTGTGTGCGTGTAAGATAATACGTCTTAGCGAAATAAATTAATATTTACTTATAATTAACTATTATATGTGTTGTCCATCAGACGATGTGTCAATGGCTTATAGCCAGCAACGAGCTTTACTATTGAACTTGCTCTTACTAACACTATGACTAGCCTCATAAAAAGTCATTGCATGTGACGACTCATGCCATCTGAGTGGATATCTGAGTGACCAACACTGATGCTGACCCTAGTGATAGTATCATAAGTACTATCATGCATGTCAAGTTGGCAAAAAGATGATGTGGTATACAATTAATGAAGAAAAAATGATTCTAATACTCCCTCCGACCCATATTAATTGACTCACATTTGTCTAGATTTGGATAAATTTAGACACTATTTAGTATATGGGTCCATCCAAATTTTGATAAATCTAAGTCAATTAATATGGGTCAGAGGGGGTATTATATTATGATACGTATCATAGCACATAAAACCAAATTATTTAATATAAATAAATAAGATTTACTAATTTACATTGAGATTCTAAAATTAATTAAATAAAAAATAACTATGATACTATTATATGATACTATGCATTATATAGATAGTATCATATACTAGTATTATACACATGATATTAGATATATGATACTAACGCTATGATCAGCCTGAAGCTATAATTCGCCTCTATAGTGTATATGTTTTCACGCCTTCTATTTTTGGTATGTGAACACTGAAGCTACATTGCGCCTCGATGGTATTTATACGCTTTATTTACGTGCTCTATTTTCATCTGGTATTAGTTTCTTATACTATTTATCTCTCGTATTCTATTTTGATACAACCTTTTAGCAAATATATAGTATTCCCTCCGTTTCAAAATATAAGATGTTTTATGTTTGTAAAAGAAATTGTATCTAAACTTTTTTTAGTGTATAGATTCACTCCAAATCTGACTGAACCTACATACTAAATAAGTCTAGATATATTTGGTTCATAAAACTAAAACATCTTATATTTTAAAACGGAGGGAATATCATCTAGGTCTATTCATTTATGCTTTTTTTACCTCTACTATTACGTGCACGTTGGAATGCACGTCTGTTCTGGTTCCATATGTGCATGAAACCATCGATAGGGCTATGATTAAGAGAATTTCATACTAGCACGCTTTGTGGGACGATTTAGTTCCTTCACAAAATTTTCTACACAGGTCGTTTGATTCAAAGGTAGGGACCTAGCTGGATTTTTTTAAATGGGGTCATGTCTATAATCTCTCTATTGCAATGAAGTCATCCTCTATAAATAAACACTAGGTAGTATTTTTTTTCGGGTGAACACTAGGTAGTACTAATGAAGGATCTTGCATTTTTTATTGGGGTCGGCTGATCCCAGTGGCCTAAGGGAGCCGCCACTGTTTAACCGGGATGAAATCTTCACGAAATTTTTCAAACGACTGCTTACGTTTTCGTTTCTGTAGAAACAATAATCCAAACTCTCATAGGTATCGACCGTATAGGATTTGAGAGGTGAGTGCAAACAAATGAAGGCTGAGCTCCAAAGAGTCTTCTATTTTTTCAGAGCATCATTAGTGGGACGATCCAAATGGTCCTATCGTATTCGAATCGGTCCGACTTGATTTGAACGGTGAGGGCGATGACTGACTCCGTCGCGATCTATTGGTACATCAAATTTGGGTAATGTTTGTGTCTGTATGGAGAGAGGGCGTGTCCTCCCGTGTGGACCAATGGACTGCTTCCACTAGCCATCAATGGAGGTAGATAGGCTGCTCTAAGGCTGGCCGCGTCGCTGACGCCTTTACTCCTGCTCTAGCCGCACCGCCCGACGTAGACCAAGGGCCCACCTGGCCGTGAGCCAACGGCCTTCTTCCACTAGCCATCAATGGAGGTAAGTAGGTTAATCCAAGGCTGACCGCATCGCTGACACCTGACTCCTTCTCTGGCCGCGTCGCCTGATGCACGCGCTTCTGCCGCGACTACATCAATGTCGTTGTTTCCGCCTCCGTGTCGGCATCCAATGTTGTGGACTTTTGATAGGCCACCCTCGGCCATCTTTTTTCCATGCTATCCTCCTCCCTCTCATCCTCCATTTGTCAGCACCATTGTAGGAACCGTGCTAGCTAGCCATGGACGGCGACATTGGATCGAGGGAAGGACGTCTTGGATGACCACCGGGCCCTAGTCATAGCCGAGGCCGTCGAGGAAGATGTGGGGGGGGGGCAGCCAGACCGGTTCTCTGCCACCACCTTCATTATCGCCGACATCACCCGAGCTCGATCCCATATCCATCAACCTCGATGGGTTCGAATTCACCGTGACCATCCACTTGGGCATGGACTGGGACATGATGCGCCGACCCAGAAGTTCGCGTCGATGGTAGACGGGCAAGAGACACACCACGTCGTGCTGCAGGTGTCCAACGGTGTGATCGATCAGTGGTCCGTGGAGGTGCGATTCGGTCGCTACAGTCTGATGGCGCCCAGTACTTGTCATGGAACGCTTCGTTGGAAACCTCAAGAGCAAGGTATGAAGCAGCACAGCAACAAGTTTCCCTCAGTAAGAAACCGAGGTTATCGAACCAGTAGGAGGAAGGAAACATCACACAGGTGTTGCAAGCAACGCGGAGACCTGCACAACACAAACTCAAGACTTTGCCCCAACGAATCAGTGAGGTTGTCAAGCTCACCAGTTTGCTGTAACAAAGGATTAAATTTATGGTGTGGAAGATAATTGTTTGCAGCAAGTAAACAGGTAACAGTGGAAGATGTATCAATGGTAAAGATTGGACCGGGGTCCATAGTTCACTAGAGATGCTCTCCTTAGATAAACAACATAGCATGAAGGGTAAACAAATTACAGCGGGGCAATTGACAGGAACTGAGCAAGGCATAACAATACAATTACTAGCCAGAAAGATCCTATAAGGTTGATTGGGCAATACAACAATATACATAGACCGTCATCCAACTGCATCTATGACTAAAAGTCCACCTTCAGGTTATCATCCGACCCCCTCCAGTATTAAGTTGCAAGCAACAGACAACTGATTTAAGCAAAGTGTGTAAGGTAAACAGTCCACATGTTCCATGAACAAGAGACCATTGTTTTCTTCCTAGTAGCAACAACACATCTACAACCAAAGGGATTTCTGTCACTTCCCTTGGAAACTAGAGGCATGAACCCACTATCGAGCATAAATACCCCCTCTTGGAGTCACTAGCAACTACTTGGCCAAGATAACCACTAGCAACGGAGAGCATGCAAGATCACAAACAACATAGACATGATAGAATCATAAAGATAAAACCATTAATCAACAACATAATAATCTCAATATCCATCGGATCCCCGCAAATACAACATGCATGATTACAAATAGATTAGATCTTTATCATGAACGGAGCTTACAAGATCTATACATGAAAGCACAAAGGAGGAGATACAACCATCTAGCTACTACATCGACCCATAGTCCAAGGTGGAACTACTCATGAATCATTCCGGAGAGAAGGCCTCTGGGATGATCTCCCCTCCGGCAGGGTGCCGGGAAGAGCTTCAGATCCCCCGATCTAGGGACGATGGTGGCGGTAGCTACAGACGGTTTCATGGATTTCTGATCGGGGGCTTCTTATAGGTGAAGGGGCGAGACCGGGAGGCGGCCAGAGCCACCAAACCCTAGCGAGGCGCGGGCCCACCTACCCCCGTGCCTGGGGTGGGTCTGGCCCCCCTGGCCGGCCCCTCCGACTCTCCTCTGGACTTCTTGTTCCCCACAGAAAGTAATTGACTTTGACTTTTGTCCCGTCTAATTCCGAGAATATTTCTTTACTAACTTTTCTGAAACAAAAAACAACAGAAAACAGGCATCTGGCACTGTTGCAACTTGTTAATAGGTTAGTAGCAGAAAACATGTAAAAAGCACCTCAAAGTGTAGACAAGCAAAGCAAAGTAGATACAAAACAAGAATGGAGCATAAAAAATTATAGATACGTTTCCAACGTATCAGCATCCCCAAGCTTAACTCATGCTTGTCCTCGAGTAGGTAAGTGGTAAACAAAATAACTTTTGTGGTGACATGCACGCTCATAATAAAGATCCAACCATTTGCAAACATTGAAAGCTGGGATCAAAGAACTCCAAACATGTGCATACAAGATGGAGTTCTAGCAATATGACATAGTAACTATGCATGCAACATGACAAGCTACAAACAAAGATCATGAATAACATGCATTGAAAAACGTTTATTTGTTTCACATACAGAAAACATGGCATAGTGGCAATCAGCTTGCCCCTCATAGAGTAGCAAAATAATGCATAGGACACCTGCAAAGTTCACAAGGGTGACTAGAAATAAGTAACACAAGAACAAGTAATAACACAATATGCATCAATTAATAAGCTTTGGAACATTGCACACGGAATGACAACTATGCTCTCTTAATGGTGCCTAAAGGTAGAAGGTGGAGACTCAATAATGGTGGAAGAAAGGCCTTTTTGTAAAGGAAGCAGGGATTACAAGTTTTGAAAAGAGCTTCCAAAAATTATGGTACTTGTTAGCTTTCAGCCCTCATTGCCCCTATCATAAGCATCTTGAAGCGGTTAATTTAAAGTGGCAAAGCTGGAGTATATGCTTGACGAAGTATAAGTTGGCAATCTCAAGTCCCTTGAATACGAGGGCCACACCTCATGCATACTCAACTTTGGGTCCAGGTAAGTTCTTGTCACTGTAAGTATTTGCATATCACTGAGAACCGCCAACGGGGTACCCTTGCACATGGTACATGAGCTTTCCCATAACCAAAATGACAAGGCAAGCAGACAATGAGCATCTCAACAATTCTTCTTATGTACCATGGGAATATGGTGCTTTTTTCTCTCTTTCCTCTTTTTTCAATGTGTCTCTTTTTTTATAAGAAGAATGCTTCATAGATGTTACTATGGTGATGCTGCAAGTTTCCACCATGATTAGGCATGGCTTAGGCTAGCGGCCCAGACGTTTCTCTAACACAAGATACAAACTCCATGGACTTACAAGTTCCCTCTTTATTTCACACCGGTGACATCCATAGACAAAAGAACATGATATCAACTGAGTACAACAAGGTACAAATGCAATGTTGAAAACGTTCCCCATGACAGCACAGTTCTGCTAATTCCAACTTATAAGTGCAAGCATATACAACAAAGTTGTCACAATGGTTCAAGTTTATTAGGGACAAAGAATAAAGTGTGCCATCAAGTTCGTGAGGGCTTTAATCACTAAGTTTTCACATAACAAAATAGTTTTTAATTGGAAGATAGATGAAAACAAGAATATACTTGGAATGGTGTAGCACACCATGCATAGGAATTTATAGTGGACACTTTGGAATAACTTGGTTTCTTGGGAGTTGGAGGCATGAGTAGAACTTACTCATACAAGTGGAGGCTAGCAAAATATTGGGAGCAACCAACTAAGAGAGCAATAATGGTCAAAATTATGCAATGCAACAAAGCAAACTAATCAAAGCAAAGAGTGGTACTACAAGTCAAGGACTAAATGATCATAGAGGCTAATGGTGACTTGTCATAGTCATAACATGGTGTGAGCATGTGCCAAGTCAACCCAAGCAAAACATCAAAGGAGAATACCACAATACTATGCTTTTGCATGCTAAAACAACGCATAATTTCTTCAAGGCACACTAAGCAATCCCAATTGTTTGGAACAAGACATGCTACAGCAATAATCACTAAGCATAATGCCAAAACAACACCTAGCATGTTATGCTAAAGTCTAAGTCACAGTCAATGCAAGCTCCTCTTGCACTTCAAGCAAGAACTTACTACTCCTTTCCAAACACCAAGCAAACGTATTTGCAAAACAACACAGTGAGAACGGGGTCCCAAACTACTAAAGAAAACTAAACAAACTAAGAAAAGCAAACGAAAACAAAGACGCTCCAATAACAACACAACTGTGCATGAAACAATAAAAACGAAGTGTCTAAACAGACGTGAGCTTTTTATTGATGAAGAAGGGGATGCCTTGGACATCCCCAAGATTTAACGCTTATACCTCTTGGATATTTCTTGGGGTGACACCATTGTGGCATCCACAAGCTTGAGTTTTTGTCCATTCTTCATATCATTGCATCATTCTCTTTCTACACCTGAAATTTTTTCCTTCATACAAAACTTCACATAATCTTCATTAGAAACATTAGCTTATTCAAAAGATATTATACCACTGACAAAGCTTTGGAACAGCAAGTATTTTCACTAAAAACACAATCCACTGTAGTAACTCTTTCAAAGAAACTCAATTTACCTGAAGAGAGCTAAAAAAGGAATCAATAAGAAGCAAATGCAAATAGTGGCAGAAAACTGTCAAAACAGACCAGCAGGTAGAAACGATTTTGTTTGAACATCTTATGTTGCTCAAATCAAAAAGTGTTGAACTAACGAAAGTTATCTAACATACAGGGGGATTTATTCGTAAATTTTGAGCTCAATCCGAGTTACATAGCCTCCTCACGATTTTTTTTTGTGGAGGACAGAAATCTGTTTCGGGACAGCAACTCCCCAAATCTTACTTCTCTCTCATTAGAGGTCATTCTTGGCGCAAAAAGCAAACACAAAGGATAAGGAGAGGTTATTACAGAAGTAATAACTTCCAAGACTCAAGGAAACTCTTGGGTTATCTCCCAACAAGTATTTTTCTTTAACGCCTTTAAGTTAGGCACAAGAAGCAAGAAGAATCAAGTATTTTCAAATGAAGAAGCATTAACATTCATACTTGCAAAGTCTTCAAATATGAAAGGTATCTCATTCAAATGGGTTTTGGAGGATCCTTTCTCATCTCTCTTTGGTCTACTACTTTCATCAAAAAGATTTTCAGGGGCAATCCAATCGAAGTTCTTTTCAAAGGCTTCATGCATTCCAACAAGCTTATAGGGTATGGGTATATTGAATTCCTCTCTAGGCTTAGTTTTATCAGAAATACCCACAACATCTACACTTGAACCTAGCATATTCAAACGTTCAAAAACCTTTTTGGCCTCCCTAGCAACATCATGGAATTCTTTTGATAAAGTTTCAAGGATGAATTCCCTTTTTTCAACATTCTTCTCTTCTTTTAGTTTTAGGAACAAGAATTGTATGAAGGGGTTAAGGCTAACAAACCTAGCCTTCAACATATGAACTAAAGAAGCTACAACAATATCATAATTAGGAGCAAGCTCTGCTATAGATTTATCCTCAATATCCTCATGCTTACTAACATAATTAAAGAATTCTTCAATATTATCTTTCCCAATTATGGAGCCACTACCTATTGCAAGATCTTTCGGGGAAAATTGGGGGAGCAACATGGTGAGCTAGAGCGAGAACTAATTTTTTTGTGTTTTTGAAAAGAGGCAAGCAAAACCAAACAAAAGAAACAAAGCAAACTAAAAACAAAGTAAAGAGAAAGGAAGTGAAGGACTCCCCTAGTGAAGACGTCCTTAGCCTCCCCGGCAATGGCGCCAGAAAATAGCTTGATGGCGCCCAGTACTTTTCGTGGAACACTTCGTTGGAAACCCCAAGAGCAAGGTATAAGGCAGCATAGCAGCAAGTTTCCCTCAGTAAAAAAACGAGGTTATTGAACCAGGAGGAGGAAGGAAATGTCACATAGGTGTTGCAAGCAACGCGGAGACCTGCACAACACAAACTCAAGACTTTGCCCCAACGAATCAGTGAGGTTGTCAAGCTCACCGGTTTGCTGTAACAAAGGATTAAACATATGGTGTGGAAGATAATGGTTTGCAGCAAGTAAATACGTAATAGTGGAAGATGTATCAATGGTAAAGATTGGATTGGAGGCCATAGTTCACTAGAGGTGCTCTCCTTAGATAAACAACATAGCATGAAGGGTAAACAAATTACAGCGGGGAAATTGACAGGAACTGAGCAAGGCATAACAATGCAATTACTATCCAGAAAGATCCTATGAGGTTGATTGGTCAATACAACAATATACATAGACCGTCATCCAACTGCATCTATGACTAGAAGTCCACCTTCAGGTTATCATCCGAACCCCCTCCAGTATTAAGTTGCAAGCAACAAATAACTGCTTTAAGCAAAGTGTGTAAGGTAAACAGTCCACATGTTCCATGAACAAGAGACCATTGTTTTCTCCCTAGTAGCAACGGCACATCTACAACCAAAGAGATTTCTGTCATTTCCCTTGGAAACTAGAGGCATGAACCCACTATCGAGCATAAATACCCCCCTCTTGGAGTCACTAGCAACTACTTGGCCAAGATAACCACTAGCAATGGAGAGCATGCAAGATCAAAAACAACATAGACATGATAGAATCATAAAGATAAAATCATTAATCAAACCAACATAATAATCTTAATATCCATCGGATCCCTGCAAACACAACATGCATGATTACAAATAGATCAGATCTTGATCATGAACGGAGCTCACAAGATCTATACATGAAAGCACAAAGGAGGAGATACAACCATCTAGCTACTACATGGACCCATAGTCCAAGGTGGAACTACTCACGAATCATACCGGAGAGAAGGCCTCCGGGATGATCTCCCCTACGGCAGGGTGCCGGGAAGAGCTTCAGATCCCCCCGATCTAGGGACGATGGTGGCGGTGGCTACAGATGGTTTCGTGCATTTCTGATCGGGTCCTCAGGGTTTCTGCATCGGGGGATTCTTATAGGCGAAGGGGCAATACCGGGAGGTGGCTAGGGCCACCAAACCCTAGCCAGGCACGGGCCCACCTGCCCCTGCGTCTGGGGTGGGTCTGGCCCCCCTGGCCGGCCTCTCCGTCTCTCCTCTGGACTTCTTTTTCCCCACGGAAAGTAATTGACTTTGACATTTGTCCCGTCCAATTCCGAGAATATTTCTTTACTAACTTTTCTGAAACCAAAAACAGCAGAAAACAGACATCTGGCACTGTTGCAACTTGTTAATAGGTTAGTACCAGAAAACATGTAAAAAGCACCTCAAAGTGTAGACAAGCAAAGCAAAGTAGATACAAAACAAGCATGGAGCATCAAAAATTATAGATACGTTTCCAACGTATCACAGCCAAATGCATCTATCGTTGCATGCAGAAGAGGCCGGTCTCGCCCTGCCTGTGCTGCTTCCGGCTCTCGCTAAGGACCTCGTACTGATCGCCATCACATGGGGATCAAGTAGGAGATCTCTGGCCAAGGGGTCATCCTCCTTGCGACCGTGGCGTGTAGGCTGACTCTATGCCTGTCGGTGCTCCCTCTTCTCGGCCCTCGTGGCGATCCTCATGCCATCTGGTGCTAATAGATGCGCCACACGACTCTCATCCTCGAAGTTGAGAACCGCTCTCGCCTAGTGCTGGACTGCGGTATAGTCATAGTAGGATGGTGTCAGTGAGCTAAGTAGGATGCAAAAGATTTTTTGTACAAAATTATCTAGATTTTGTACCCATAAAATCATGTAAATTTGCTACATCTATCCCTAAAATTATCTAGATTTTCTACCCCTAAAATCATGTAATTTTTCTAGATTTTCTATCCCTAAAATCATGTACATTTGCTACATCTATTCCTAAAATTATCTAGATTTTCTACCCCTAAAATCATGTAAATTTGCTACATCTATCTCTAAAATTATCTAGATTTTCTATCCCTAAAATCATGTACATTTTCTACATCTATTCCTAAAATTATCTAGATTTTCTACCCCTAAAATCATGTAAATTTGCTACAATAAACAAAAATCCCTAAAATCATCTAGATTTTCTACACTAAACAAAAAAAATCCTAAAATCACCTATTTTCTACACTACACAAAAATCACTAAACTAAATACAGTAATTACGAGAGGGGAGTGGGAGTCTACCTACGGCAACATGAGGTCGGGGGAGGCACGGGGGTGCGAGGTCGAAGAGGCGGAGATGCACGGGAGAGGGGCGGAGAGGACATGCCTGGTACGGAGAGGTGCGAGCCAGGGCGGAGAGGTGCGACGATGAGGGCCGTCGAGAAAGGCGCAGCGGCACGAGTCGGGGCAGGACGAGCGGGGCGGCGTAGGTGGGGATGGACCAGGGCGGGGGAGGCATGTCGATTTGGGGGATGGGGAATGAGCGCGCGAGAGTGGTTGGAATGAAGAGATGGAAGGACGGGCGACGCCTGTTAATTTAGCGAAATTTTGGATGTCACAGTGGTGGCATTTCCAATTTATGGGACGCCACCACTACATCATAGTTGCGGCGTTCAAAGGTGTCGAATGCCTGGGCTACATTGGTCTCATCTCGTATCGTGGTCCCTACTTAGTGTCAGTCGTTCTCTATCTCACGAACGCCATGACTAACTTCAAGTGGTGGCGCCTCTTTTACTTTAGACTCCACTAGAAAAATGATTGCTATAAGCCTTTTCCTACTAGTGTGGGTCGCCGCTGGTCCGGCACCGACAACTCCCTCGACTCTCCCCGGCCTCGGTTGCGAGATCTAGTGGCAGAAAGACAGAGGCTAGACATGGTGGTCTTTGGGAGGATGTGGGGAATCCACCGCTGATGGCCTCTCTTTTATTGCCTACAACTGGATGCGGTGGGAAATTCCAAAAGAAGCGGGAAGTGGCCATAAGCGGCAGAAAACAAGGGCAGGAAACAATGGGGCAACAAGAAAGCACTCGAAACACACACACACACTAGTGTCGGAACCGGTGGCCATAGTGATGGCCAAAATATGCCCATGGTAGAAAGGTTGGGTCGCCCCACTACATGTATTGGCCAGGCAGACCCATCCATACCGAATCGGACGGTTTGCGTCATCGATTTAGGTCAGCCCGCTGGAAATGCCCTTAAAAAGCAAAAAATTACATTTACAAGTTCCAAATATTCTGATTTTTATGTAATCAATGATGTATATGTTGGGCTACGTGCCGATGGCTGGACCGGGAAACGAAAACTTTTTCGGCCAACTTTACGGTGTGCCGCCGCGCCAAGATCTAGCGTTGGTAGACAGCAATGGTGCTTATCTCTACATGCACATTTGCGGAAGCTGGTGAACTGCGTCACTCGAGGCTATGCAGTCCTTGTTCGTTGTCACATGTCTGGCTCTGGCGAGTTCTCTGTCATCGGATCCTATTCGCTCCACTCCCTTTCGTTGTTGAGCACCTCAAGTGTGGTTTCTCTGTCGATATCCACATATACAAGGTGGAGCAGCAGCGGGAAGGTGCTAGCCTCTGGTCCGCCTCCATTGGGGCAAGGTGGTGGTGCGTGTGAGGAGCGACGACTTATCTTCTGCCGCCACCCCACCCACCTACATACATGAGGTATGTGATGGGACACCCAGTGTCCCTTCAGTCACAACCCTAACCCTAGTCAGAGTAGGTCCAACCTATTGACATGTACCCCTCTCCATCTAAGTCTAACTTGTCAACATCTGTAAGTCGAATTTTCATTTGACTAGCTCTATTCTTTTTACTATGTGACCCCGTAGGTTTATGGTAAGACGAACACAACTTAGTAGGCTTTCACCTAGAGTCGATAGTCGGTGGCGGCCTCTAGAAGACATGTCACTCCTATTTACACAAGTTCCTTCAATGGGACATTTTGTCTAGTTCTCTTTGCCTCACGAAATTGGTTATAAGCTGCAAACAAGACTCATCATGCTAGTGCCAGCTTAGCTCTATTTCTCTCTTGCGTGATATGTGATTCCATCCGCCTAAGCTTAGTCGGATCTCATTTGTCTAACTCATGTAACATACCAAAAAAATAAAACAAGGATCATCAAACTCTAATCACTAAAATTAGGGTTAACAAAAACTTTGATTAATTTAACTCATATGAATGCATGTGTGTATGTGATGATTTGATTAATGCATGAATGATCTTGTGTGATTAACCTAAATAGCAAGAAATGGTTTAAAGACAAATATAACATCATCTAGAACGTTTCCAAATAGAAACCAATAAAGAGAAAATCAAAAACAAATCAAATAAAGCAAATGGTCATTTTGGCCAATCTTGTTCACTAGGTCACTTTGAGTGTTTCTAGTCCAAGATTTCAAACAGAAACTTTTCCAATTCTTTTCACCCCTTGCTAGCCTTAGTAAAAGTGAATCAATTCCCACCTTTCAAACTTACAGAAACATTTGACAACCTCATTCAAATCACAATTTAAAATTGAATCTTTATCATATGTGAAGATCACACATTTTCAAAACCCAACCAAACCGGTGCCCCTTGACTAATCCAACTAACCAGACACTCCCTAATATGTGCCTAGCAAACCCACCAAGTTTGAATCCAAAATTCAAATTCAAAGTTCTTGCGGCCATTTTATCAAACACCTTGCAGATACAAATAAAACAAACATCTAACACTATTTGTAGCAGTAAAATTGGCCAACCTTGTTCCCTCTCTGGTTGCAGCAAGCATTTAGTAGATCATCTAGCTTAGTTATTAACCTCTAGCACCACTGTGAGCTTGCCATTGCCATCAATGGTGAGCAGGCCGAGCCTCACCTTGCCACCCCATTGTCGACAGCAAGCTAGGAGAAACACCAAGCCTAGCAAGCATGTCTAGCAGGCACTCCACCGTCCACCGCCACTCCCTGTCCCAGCCTCGAGCACTGACGGACCCTGGACCACACGATAAGACCATGCCAAAACCTCTGTGCGTACGAGCCGAGAGCATACCAGAGCGCCACCCTCGACCAGCACCCATAGACCGCGCGCCGCCCTCGCCGTGTGCGTGCGTGATCACCATTGCCCCAGCAACCCCGCAGACATGCCCGTTCGCCTCCGCGCGGACCACGCATGCTGTGCGACATTAAAATCACCATCGGACCAGCCCAGAGCGTCGACGCGTTCCGACCGATCAACACCGCCCCATGCCTCGCCACCACGCCGTTGAGCTTCGCCAGGGAGCACAGCACCACCCCCTACCGTCACCCATGCCAGTAGCCCTCTGTGCCCTCGACCACGACGAGATCAGCCCGCGCCCGTCGGTCCCCTTCAGCTACTATAAATAGAGGCCCACCGCTCGTTTTCTTCACACCAGTTTACTCCCCTCTCCCTCAGAACCACCCCACCTCACTCCCGGAGCAAGGCGAGCAGCGCGTCGCCGGAATTTGGCCGGAGCCCGCCGCTGCTAGAGGAGAAGGGAGCCATCGATTGGAGCCGCCCAGGAGAAGCTGCCAGTACCAGGAGAACCTCCATCATCGACTTCGTCATTCTCCCCCTTCACCGACATCGTCTGAGCCCCAGTGAGCCTCCCACGACCCCCACCTGCCGCGCTAGGGTTCTGTATCGTCGGCGCTGCCCGACGTGGACGATGAACCAGAGCCGTTCGATTAGAACTAGATCCCCACGGTCCACCTTACCCCGTATCGCTTCGCCCCTCCCCGTCTCACTGACGCGTGGGGACAGCCACTTAACCAGCCCACACGTGCGCTGTGCGTAGTGGGCCGGCCCAGTTAACCCTCCCGCGTGACCCAACAATTCAAATTTACTTTTATTCATTTATTTTCAAACACAGTTCTGTACCTAGATTTAAAAATCAACCCAGCTTTATTCACTGAACCAAAATGCATGAAACTAATTTTGTTAGAAAGGTACTGAAATGCGTAATCCAAGCCCGTTGGATTAAAACCATTTGGATGTATAGATCAACCATGGTAAAAATAATAAGGCAGAAGCTTTTATGCATTCAAACATTTTTCAAAATTCAACCACAAGAGTTTTTGAGTTGATTCCAACTCTCAAAAATCACATTTGATCATACCTTTCAGAATATATAAAAACATATGGGTTTACTTGCAGAGATAATGTTAAAGTAATAAAAGAATGCCCCATAGGCATTTCTAGTCACTTTATCTAATTAAAATAAAAAGGTTAAACCTTATTAAATTGTGACACCACTTTAAATCATATTCCCATGTACTGAAATATGTGGTGATGACATGTGTCAACATGATCCCATGTTTGACTTGGAGAATATTAAATCTTAAGTAGTTTTTCAATGAGTAGAAATTACTTTTCTCAAATAAAATAAATAAGACAAGTGCTGTAATCCTTGTGATAATAGTGATGATGCTAGATCATCTAGTGTGAACTTTTGTGTGATGATTAAAAATAGTTAAGTATTGTTTGGTGATTGTGTACCTCGTATTTAATTATAGACGCTAGTACCGACCAAGGATACGAGGAGGAAGAAGGATACTACGAGGACGAAGCCGAGGAGAACTTCAACCACTGCTCTGCGCAAGGCAAGCCTAATACTACTAGTTGAATTTAGCAAGCTTATACTTGAAATTATGCAAGCTAACACTTGCAAGATACCCTACATATGCAAGCTACTACTTGCTTGTTACTCTGCCAACTATATGCCTTAAGCATATGTGATCATACCCACTTGATGATCCAATCCTAGATTTACTTGCAAGCTTAATACTTTATTTTCTTTATCAAAGCTTTTTCTTAGAGTTTACTTAAGTGACTTGTAGATTCTAGAAAGATAATTGAAGGTAGCATAAAGAGCATAAAATTTGGCCTAAGTTAGATAATCTTGATGTCACCCTAGGGCATGAGATTGAACTTAGCTAATCCCCACTTATTTACTACCCCTCATTAGTCTTTACCCCCACTTGTAGATGCTAGTGCTAAGCATAAAACTTGATCAACTTTAGATGAGAATACTTGGTGAAAATGGTTATGAAAACCTTAGAATGATGAGTCATTCTACTGAAATGTTTTGACATGTGTTCTTGAACACCAGATGATTTTGATGATGAAAATGTTGAGGCATGAGCCTTATCCCTTTACAAAACTAATGGTTGTCTGGATGCGATACCATTCCAATTTTACCGTACAACCACAATACCCGAAAATTGGGTAGGGCTTGACTGGAAGTTTATATACTTTAGTATGGGTTCCCTCATGGCCAAGGTCTGAGCTGAGGCTACCTTGTGAAGATTGTCCACCTGTGCAGTACCCAAGATGACAGTTGGTCATGGTTGGGAGGCCAAACTCACAGGAGAGGTGCCTATACTAGGGCGTGTAATTGAAAGGTTAGGATTGATTATCCGCATACTGAGTATGGTGAATTCAGGATTGTTCCTGACGGATGTATCGAATGTTGTGGTGAAAGTGTACAATCTCTGCAGAGTGTCAAACTATTCGAAAAGCCGCGTCCGTGGTTATGGACAGTTGGAGTGGCCATACTGTTCCCCCGTCAGATGTTTTCCAAACTGACTTATGAAATGATTTGTGACTTTGACTTGACCACAACAGAATTGTGACATGAAATGCAAGTTCCCACTTAGGTGTTATAAAACTTTCAACTAGCTTTATTTTATTTTGAACTTAGTAGAGGTAAATCTAGCTTTTTGCAAAACAAGCCTAGAGCTTAGTATCCTACAACAAAAAAAACCTTAACTTATTAGTATTAGTTTGCGAGTACTTAAAGAGTACTCATGGCTTTCTCCCTGGCTATTCCCGTGGCCAGACTATGAAGAGGAGTACCAGGATGACGGACCGTAGGAAGGTTACGACACCTAGGATCATCTCCCATCGTCAGCATTGCCTGTGACCCTGAAGATGGAGCTTCGCCCATGCTATCATTACTATTACATTATTCCGCTGCTTGAATTGTATTAAGAACTGGATCATGAGATCCTTATTTGTGTATGACCTTATGTATGGTTTGTAATGGATGATGTACTGTGATATCCAAGTCTGTTATGTCTTGCAAAAATGGTAATCATGGGATTGCGATGTATGGCATAACACGCATCTGGGATAAAAAATCCGGGTGTTGACAAGTTGGTATCAGATCCATCCTGACCATAGGAGACCCTAGTTAGAATGGACGTTTGAATCAAAAACTTAGTTTCAAAAACCAAAGGAAGTGAGTATTTATAAAAACTTATTCTTATTCTTATCACTTGGATTCTTTCATGAAAATTCATGTTCCTCAAAAATTCTTGCAAACTTACATAAAATTTGACACACTTGATCACTCTACTAACTTACTCATCCTATATTCTTATAGATGTATGTGAAGTACAACAAGTTTTATCAGTTGGGGAATGGAGGAGACCTCATCTTTGAGCGTGACTTGGACCAGCTGTCGGAGATGCTGGAGCGTCCGCACCCCAAGTTCTTCGGAGCTCAGCTCAATGATCAGGAAGGAGAAGATTTGCAGTGGCTAGTTGTTGCAAGTCTCCGAGGAAAGATTGAACCTCCCACTGCAGAGGGAATTCAGTTCACCTTAAGAGAAAACAACTGGCTCGATGGACTTGCGAGGGCCATGCAAGAAGCTCTTACCCGTCTGTGTGGGCAGAGTATCAATCAGACCAAGGGTACCCGTTTTGAGTTCTACCCAAGGCATGATGTTATGGGATAGCCACTAGAGGCCCCATACCACCACGAGCTGAAGAGTCAATTGGACCACCTCAGCTTCATGATGTACGACCGTCAGAAGGAGTTGGATAATGCCCGTTCCTACGCCAACCACAAGTACGCCATCACCAAGAAGAAGGATCAGACCCTCGCCATGCTAGTGAAGGATCGCAAGTCTCATCGCTGTCAGCTCGACAAGAAGGAGCGCATCATTGCCCGTCTTCGCCACCGGATCACGGATTTGTAGGAGACCATCCACGAGAGAGACATGCAGTTGTAGGAGAGGGAGAATGCAGGGGAAGACCTTCGTGGATACCCCTACTCCTATCTCAGCGATGATGATGACTTTCTGGAGGGTCAAGCTATGGACTTCTTCACCGATGAGGATGACTTCGCCTTCATCGATGATGACGATGATGAGGATGATGAGGACACTGACTCCAAGGAGTAGTAGCACTTGAGCACTAGCGTTAGTGAGTTGTATTCGGTCCCACGGTATCGTAGTTTCGTAGAATGGTTCTTAAAACCATCTATTCTTCTTTGTTGTGGTGTGTGTTTGTATCGTGTGCTATGAATGAATGAAAAGCATGTTGCTAGAAAAAAATGAGTCAAACTTTAAAAAAAATTCAACAACCCCTGAACCTTAGAAATTTCCTCTTTTCTCATGATCTATATCAATCTTTAGATGCCTCGCGGAGGAAGCAACTCAGCCCCGGACCCGATGTTGCAACTCTTGCAAATGTTGGTTTCTGATCGCGAAGCCGAAAGAGTCGAACGTCAAGAAAACTTAGCCAGCCTTCAACAAATAGCTCAGATGGCCAACAATAATCAAGGCCATGGAAATCAGGACAACCATGGATCAAAGCTCAAGAATTTCCAGAACACCAATCCACCTGTTTTCACTAAGTCAGAAGAGCCCCTAGATGTAGACGATTGGCTGCAAACCATGGAGAACAATCTGGAAGTCGCAGGAGTGGAAGCTAACGAGAAAGTTCTGTTCGCCACCCACTATCTGGCCGGACATGCAAGAGCATGGTGGAACAACGTTCGCGCAATGACGGGAGGTCAGCTGATGACTTGGGAAGAGTTCAAAGTCAAGTTCAGCAGAACCCATGTGCCACCGGGTTTGATCAAGAGGATGAGAGATGAATTCAGAGAACTAAAGCAAGGAAGGATGACAGTAGTGGAATACCGTGACAAATTATTGTCATTAGCTAGGTATGCCCCGGATGAGATCGACACTAAGGCCAAGAAGAAAGAGAGATTCCTAAATGGTCTGCACGATGAGATGCAGACAATGTTAGTCAATATCCCCTTTGCAGATATTGAAGCCTTAGTTGACTGCAATTCAAATGGAAGGAAAGATCAACCAAGCCAATGAGAACCGCAAGCGTTGCATGATGCATCAGCCAGGAACCCATCATACACCAAAGTATCGCCTCAACCCATCTCCAGGATTTGCCCCAAGAAACAATAGACCCCCTGTAACATCCCAGGATTAGCACCTAGAATTATAGAGAACACAGGTGTGTGCATTGCATTCATGCATCAGAAAATCCGGGGAATTTTCGCGC
This sequence comes from Avena sativa, assembly GCA_916181665.1. Taxonomy (NCBI): domain Eukaryota; kingdom Viridiplantae; phylum Streptophyta; class Magnoliopsida; order Poales; family Poaceae; genus Avena; species Avena sativa. The sequence goes on from OV702293.1 coordinate 425,064,083, forward strand.
AAAACGAAAGAAGCTATAGAGGGATCAGGATCTCTCTTGTTCTGATGGAAACACCAGGACAGGTGCGATGGAATTCGACATGACCTCTATTGTAATTTTGTATTTTAGGGGAAGATAATTCAAAATCTAAATATTTACTTGATAGATTTGAATATTAAAAGAATTTGAAATAGAATAAGAATTGGAAATTAAATTATAATAAAAGATAAGAGGTGAATTCTTATTTATGAATAATATTCAATATTCACAATTATTAGAATTAAAATTTAAAACACAAAGAGATAAGTGTTTCTCTTGCCATTAGAGAAATGGGGTTTAGTTCATCTTAGATGGGGGTTAGGAATTTGGACATGACCTTTGTTGAATTTATAATTTTGTGGAAAAGAATTTGCATTCAAGACTTCAAATATGAGATCATACAATTCCAATATAACTTGAATTGAAGTTATTACAAAAGAAAATGATATAAAAAGAATTCTTTATTATAAGAAATACAATAAATATTACATCGATCTTTTACAATAAATAAATAAATAAAAGATCTCTTTATTACAACAAAATAACTATGACATTGTCTTTACAAAAGAATTGTAAAAAAAGGAAATAAGTAAACTTTAATAAATAAGATACAAAATCTTACAAGTTTCAACTAACAAAGAGAAAAATGAACTTTATTACACTAATAAAAGAATACAATATTTAAGAATTAAAAAAAGTTGTAAAAGAATAAAAAAAGAAAACCTAAACTATTTTCCTAATTAGTCCTATGTCTTCTGTTCTTCAACTCTCCTTATTCTACACCCTGCAAAACAAAACAAAATAAAACAAAACAAAAAGACAAGGAAGAAACAGAATAGGGACTTGGTTAAAGTAGTGCTCTCAGTTTGACAGTGTAATGCACTGTTCAGCACATCACTGAGCTAATCTTATAAAAAAAGGGGCAAGTTTCACCAAATGAGTAGTATATGTTCTTATCTAGTAATGGCCTCAGTCTATGCATCACAGGCATGGGGCAAGTTTCACCAAACTAGTAACAGGTAAAAGGAAAGGCAGTGATTCCAGCAAAAGATCTACTGTACTTGATCTGATCCTCAACTCACAACAGTCAAGCAAACAGCTTACTCAACAACAGCTTAGTCATTGCATGTTTGTGTGCTGTCAACACAAGACATCCACAAGGGGAAATAAGATAAGAATGCACAGCCATAGCATCCAGCTACCATTCCATCTCCACACACAAACATATGCAACCAGACCAGCAAATTCTCATTAGCCCAAGAACACATAAACCACAGGAAACCAACTTGCCACCAAATAAGAACATCCCTGTTCTTATTTGTCTATCAATACACCAACAACCAAACCACTAGCCAGATTCCATCACAACCTTAGCTCTGGTTGCTCTCTAGAGCCATCCAGGAGCTAGTACAAGGAGGAAATCAAGGCCAAGCCAACAGCTAGGAGGAACAGGACAACAACACAAATAGGAGGAGCAGGCCAGGTGCTTACAAGAGTAACTAGAATCAGAGGAGCAAGCAAGTTCAGCACAAGATCAACCATAAACCTACATCATCACACAGGCATACTTGTCTACTCTGCAAACAGGTAGACATCAGATCCACATCATACCTGCTCTAGGTAGTAGATGGGCTTGCACAATAGTTTGGTGGAAGGGAAAACCCTCAGAACTATATACAAATGGTATACAAGTTACATCCTAGGGTTATGCACATGCCAGCATAATATCCATTCTTATTCTAGGAGTTTGGCCTCAGCCTTTGCATCATTGGCAGGAGGGGTCTTGGCATCATATTTATTTTTATATTGCAAATATCACTAGAACAAAATGAGAGAACTACACAGCCAGACATAAAGTGATAATTCACTGCTGTGCACACTCCTGCGAGGCACCACAGCAACAAATTACCCATTAGAGGCTATATAGCTAATCAAGTTGTCCAAATCATCTGCCACAAGCAATCAAAGAATCCCTAGCTGAATTCATCATAAAACATTCCCATCTCATGCTAAGCAATTCATCCAAGCACCAACAAAAGCTTGCATAGGTAAATAACATCCTTGCACTATTCAGCTTCAGACCAGCATCGCTAGCTTATTGTCTAGTTTTTACTAGATAAAACATACCCCGGCTGCTAGGCTACATGGCACATTCCCAGAGGGTAGCACCTCTGCACCTAGCAGATTCAGAATGTCTTGAGCATAAGCTCAATTCCTAGCTATTTTTGCTAGGAATCATTTAAAGAAATGATGCAACTACATTCAAGGGGAAACCAAGATCATCAATGAATCAGATTCAGGGCATCAACTAAATCTCATATAGGAATTGGCCTAACCATCAATTTAAGGATCATCCAGTAAGATCAATGAACTGTCAAATGGACAGTATCATTTAATGACAATATTACATCATGACAACCTAAGTTACTTTAGCAAATAGCTCTAGTATAAATAGCCTTTTTGCAATCTTCCATTACCAATACATGAGTAGAATCACAGGAAGCCATTATCCCAAAAAATTTAGAACAAAACTGAATCTATATCCACCTCACTTAAAACATACATAATCAAATAACAGTACCATCAGGCAAAGCCCAGTTAAGCCACAAACCAAGTTTCAGTATAGCCCATTAGAGCAATAAGTATAACCAGTGAACTGAATTTAAATATGATCAATCATGATTGAACAAATCTTAGCAAGTTCTGAGTGACAACAACAAAGGATAGCATCTTACTTAGGGTACAGATAATGTGTCACTAGTAAGAATGTTTGGCAAAAGGGGAAATAAGAAAGATAGGTAGAAGAAGGTGTACCAGGGAGTCGACGGTGACCTCAAAAGGGCGGCGCCAGCGTGGCAGCGGTGGTACTTGCAACCACACATTCCTCATGGACGCGTCACGTCACCCGGGAGGCATAGGGAGCACCCCACAAGGGGCACAACATCCTGCGCCTGCCCTAGGACAACAACCACACCGAACCAGCAGGCATCGGAGGGAACTAGTGAGCGACGGAGGCACATCGCCGGAAACCCTAGCACCAAAGAAATGGAAGGGGGCGAGCTGGTTAAGCCACGAGAAACAAATCGAGTTGGAGGGCCAGGTCAGGCTCGAGAAGGCGAAGCCCCAACGACCAACGACAACAACTGTTACAGTCTGCCCTGCTGGAATCGGGCAGGCGACAGCGTCGGCATTGCCAACAGCCAGAAGGAGAAAGTGAGAGGGTGAGATGTAAGAGAGAGTGGATGAGGGAGACCAGGCCGGGGTGGGGTTTGACCCGAGCCCAGTTGGGCCAAGTTGGGTCCTGATGGGCTCATTGGTGGGCCTGGTCCAATTCCAAAGAAAAAAATAAGAAAATAAAGACATTTATCAAATCACTAAAATGACCAAACTACCCCTAAACATAATTTATACTCTAGAAAAATATAGAAAAATCCCAAAAATACATATGATATATCAAAATGACCACAAAAATAAAATCTACCTAATAGAAATATAATTTTAATTATTTAAAATAAATATAAATTAAAATAATTATTAACACTATTAAATCCTAAATGAAATTTTATACAATTAAACAAAAACCTTAAAAATAAATAAAAAAATCATTTTTGTGTATCACAATAACTCTACTATTTTATAAAAATACTAACTTAGAGTTTTACAAATAAAACATAAAGCAAATATTTAAAGACACTTAGTTCTTTGATGAATTTTATAAAAATAAAGATAATACTTAAAAATAAATATAATTCATTTTTAAGGTCTTGAATAAATATATTGCACTAGAAAAATATTAAATATATTATTAGAAAAGTCTTTAATATTTTAATAATAAACCCTTATCTATTACTCATTTTATAAATTCTTTAAAAACAATTCTTAAGTAAGAATAATCACAATTGTTATAAAACCTTGAGTAATTAAAGTCTAATTACTAAATCTCAAATTCACAACTTAAATTAAGTATAACTTTTAACTTTAAGGTATTCTTTTAAAAATCTTATTGAGTATTACTCATATATATCTAATATGATGAACAATCATTATATATTAACCATTATTAACATAACTTTAAATTCTAACAATAACTAAGATCATCTAATTATGCTCCCATTAAATAAATACAAATTATTTTATTAATAAGCAAAACAAATTTAATCTAAATCATTCACTTAAAATATAAAGTGAATAATTCCACACCTTAGTTATACCTATCATAAATCTAAAACTTGGGAATAATTAAAATATATTACATCTTAAGTTTACTTAACCTTTTAAAGTTAACTTTAGTCTCAAACCTTATAAACATCAGGTCTAATAAATCACTTATGTTTTTATAGCTAACTTTGGTCTATTTAACTTAAGACATAAAGCATCTCAAGTACAAACTAATAAATCAAACACCAAAAGACATTAATGATGTTCTATTAACAATGATGATTGTTTAAACCTTAGAAAGGAAATCTTTTCTTCAAATGTTATTCTTTTTGCCACTTCAAAGAATAATCTCATAATAAATTCTTCAACTCTTAACAACTAAAACCAAGGACTCTTACCTTAATCACCAAATAACAATTAAACATAATCACATTACTTTATACTTTACCTGTGTATTAAGAATTATTATCACTTAGGTTCCTTATAAAGATCATTACTTATAAAGTAAAACTTGAAGATAAACAATTAAGATCTAAGAAACCTTGTGTAGCATTCAATATGTGTATATTTTATTGTTGTATAAATACATGTTATTTCACACACACTCACAAGCCTTAATAAGAAGCACATGTATGAAACTTAATCTAAAAGGGCAACACATTCCAAGGAAACTAATTCCAGTATCCAAACCCTAAAACAACGTTATTCTCGGGATTCGCGTTTATCAACTTGCATTACATTACCTATGCATAAAAGCATCTTGCTTCTTTAAAAATTAGTCCTTAACCGGACCAATGATGCAGATTTCAACTATTGGATCTTATATTGTCTTGAAGACCATGAGTGCATAATCTTGCAATCACAAAAGGAAAGTTCACACTTGCTCATGTCCTTTGATTATTTTCTGTAAAGTATTTTGCAAATCTAGTGTTGTCATCACCTGCATTTGAAAAAGGACAAAAAACACTATTTTCATAATAATGTGATTATAGGTTATTTACCATAAGGTAATAACCTACTATAAGAGTTCGGTGGTAAAGGAACATATTATCTAGGACTTAACAACCAATGTCGCCAGTGATTCTTGCGCCGTATATTACGCGTTGACCATGAGATTTGGAATGGGACAAAGAAGTCAGTTGTATCTTTTCCCTCTCGCATGGAGCTGGATGTGTGGGTCGTGGCTGTTATCACTCGTAGCGTGCATATTATTTATGGTAATTCGTAGAGGATATGCAGCATATGGGTGGGAACCCTCAACTTCCCACGATAGTTCCGGCATTTGAATGGTCTGTACAAACCATTGCCGTAATTCAAAAGGTGGGCATGGTGTACACCAAGGAGACATGCGGGGTCGCGGAGAAGGCAGTGATTGGCTTGGATCTTAGGTTGGGCCTCAAACCAAGGAAGTTTGAACGGGGACATACTCTCGGCCGTGCAACAAAACCTAAGGTCTCTCATGGGTAAAGTGACGCATCTCTGCAGAGTGTAAGAACTATAACTTGTTACTCCCTGTTCCGGGAAGGAGCCGCGAACGCGGCGGGAAAGGAACCCCATGAAAATTTTGGTAAACCCATGAAGGCTGACGGACATAGCTTTTCAGAATAAAAGCAACCTTTGAAGAAATATTTATGAAAACTTGCATTGCCTACGACCTACAGTCTGTGGTTATAGACATAGTGCATCAAACACTCCTTTTCTAGTGAACTTGCTGAGTACGCTCGTACTCAACGTATCTTCTTAACCCTTACTAGGTTCTAAAGCCAGTATAGACGATGTCTACATCAAGTTATGCTCAAGGACTCATCATTAAAAGCTAAATCTCTTCAATGAAGTCAACGAAGTCAACATATACATCAACTCAAGTGAAGACAAAGTTGAGAATTAGATAAGAATAGAATCTCTAGCCATAGAACCTACTTTTGTAGAGTACTGCAATAGCAGCAATACAAGCCAAATAGTTAGATGCTAATTTTATTAGCATAATAGTTATGAGTTGTTTATTTCTGATTCTTCTTTGTAAGAAGTTTATTTCTCTCTCTTTAACCTAGAGTGTTCTCTGGATCTTGTGTAAAGAGTTGAGTTGTAACCTATAGTCATGTCTTGGACCTGCTGTGTTTCTGTTGTACTACTCAGAGGGATGTAATACTAGTGAATGGTGTTACATTGGTGTTATGTCAACGACTATAGTGTACTACATCATGCAGTGGTATGCTGGGTCACCGCAGTTGGTATCAGAGCATATGCTTTGACCTTAGGATTGAAAACTTTTAGGAAGATCTGTAGGTTGGAAGCAATGTTGTGCCTATTGCAGCAAAGGACAAGTCACAAGTGATTTGTTATGAATGTGGAAACAAGGGTCACTATTCCAATGAGTGCCCCAAGAAGATTGTCGTAGCCCCCAATGCAAATGCCCCAGCTCAGCAGCTGCGTCGTGTTCAGCCCGGAAGAAGGTTTGCCCCAGGGAACTCGCTCAACCGCAACGGCCATCTCTTTCTCATGCATGCTGAAGAAGCCCAAGAAGCGCCAGATGTCGTGCTGAGTATGTTTTCTGTTAACTCAGTACTTGCAGGAGTGTTGTTTGATTCTGGAGCATCGCACTCATTTGTTACTGAAGAATTTGCATGCACTAGTAAGATTCAACCAACCAAATTGAAGCATGTTATGATTGTTCAAATACCTGGTTCAATCACCAAAGCTAGGAAAATTTGTAAAGCCATCCCTATCCGAATCCATGGCATAGATTTTTATGCTAATCTAATAGTACTCGGAACTAAGGGTTTGGAAGTAGTACTAGGAATGGATTGGATGTCCAAACACAAAGGATTAATTGACTGTGCCAAGAAATCCATAACCATGACCAGTACAGCTGGAATATTAGTCGAGCATGTATCTGAAACCTTGCCCCGTCAATTCAAGTGCAACAAGAGTATAGCCCAGCCAACCATTGACCAAATTCGGATAGTCTGTGAATACCCCGATGTATTTCCAGATGTTTTGCCCGGTATGCCCCAGATCGGGATATCGAGTTTATCATTGAACTAATCCCTGGAACCGGACCCATAGCCCAGAGACCATATAGTATGAACCCGTCAGAACTAGCAGAACTAAAGAAGCAACTAGATGCCATGCTGGAAATTGGATTGATTCAACCAAGTGCGTCACCATGGAGATCACCTGTTTTGTTCGTGGACAAGAAAGATGGAGGTAACCGTTTGTGTATGGATTATCGGAAGCTGAATGATGTTACCACAAGAACAAGTACCCATTGCCAAAGATAGAAGACCTGTTTGACCAGTTAACTGGTGCCAAGGTGTTTTCTAAGATTAATCTTAGAACTGGCTATCATCAACTCAAGATTCACGCAGAGGATATTCCAAAGACTGCCTTTACCACCAGATATGGATTATATGAGTATACGGTCATGTCTTTTGGATTAACCAATGCCCCCGCTTATTTCATGAACCTCATGAATAAGATTTTTATGGACTTCCTGGATAAGTTTGTCATTGTTTTCATCGATGACATTCTGATTTATTCAAAATCAGAAGAAGAACATGAGCTACACCTAAGGACCATTCTTGGAACCCTTAGAGAGCATCAGCTATATGCCAAGTTTAGCAAATGTGAATTCTGGTTACAGGAGGTAGGATCCTCGGACATATTGTATCAACCGGAGAATTGCCGTTGACCCTGCGAAGGTGAAGGATGTCGAAGATTGGCAAGCCCCAACCACTCAAACCCAAGTTCGTGCATTTCTCGAATTAGCGGGATACTACCACAAGTTCGTAGAAGGATTCTTGAGTATCGCCAGACCCATGACCCAATTGCTGAAGAAGGACAAGAAGTTTGAATGGACGGACAAATGTGAAGCGAGTTTTCAAGAACACAAGAGAAGATTGATTTCAGCCCCAATCTTGATCATGCCGGATATCACGAAGCCCTTTGATGTGTATTGTGACACATCCAAGATCGGTCTCGTATGTGTGCTAATGCAAGAAGGCAGAGTTATATCTTATCTATCCCGACAACTGAAACAACATGAACAGAATTATCCAACCCATGACCTTGAACTAGCAGCCGTAGTTCTAGCCCTGAAGACATGGAGGAATTACCTGATGGGAAACCGTTGTGAGATTTATTCGGATCACAAGAGCTTGAAGTATATATTCACTTAGAAGGAGCTGAATATGAGACAGAGAAGATGGATTGAGCTAATCAAGGACTATGATATGGACATTCACTATCACCCCGGTAAAGCCAATGTGGTAGCAGATGCCCTTAGCAGATTGCCGTGCCGCTTGAACTCCATGATTTTGAAGGAGCAACCAAGTTTGCACAAAGACATGGAAGATTTCCGAATGGAATTAGTGAGTGAAGGATTTTTGTATAGCATCGAACTTCAACCCACTTTGATCAGTCAGATCAAGGAGGCACAAAAAGGAAATACTAGTATCGACAAAATCAAACGTCGTATCGGTATAGGCAAAGTACCCGGATTCACAGAAGATGAAGAAGGAGTTCTGTGGTACAAACGACGTCTTTGTGTACCAGCAGATTCGGAATTGAAAGAAGTGATTTAGAAAGAGGCCCATCATACTCTTTATTATATCCACCCCGGAGGAACGAAGATGTATCAGGATTTGAAGAAGCAATTTTGGTGGCATAAGATGAAGAGAGAAATCGGAAGCTATATCGCCAAGTGTGATATATGTCAGAGAGTCAAGGCGGGACATCAAAGACCCGTAGGACTGTTGAAACCGTTACAGATTTCGAAATGGAAATGGGTTTCAGTTGGAATGGACTTTATCACCAGATTGCCTACTTCTAGTAGGGGAAATGACTCTATCTGGGTCATAGTCGACAGATTGTCCAAAGTCGCCCATTTCTTACTAGTTAAGACCACATACCAGAGTTCGAAGCTAACAGAGTTATACATCGCTAGAATCGTCAGTTTGCACAGAGTTCCCAATAACATTGTATCGGATCGAGGAACCCAGTTTACCTCGAGATTCTGGAAGAAAGTACAATAAGGTTTAGGAACCCGACTATATTTCAGCAGAACATATCATCCTTAGACCGATGGATAAACGGAGCGAGTAAATCAAATACTCAAAGATATGTTGAGAGCATGTGTGCTAGAGTATGGATCTAAACGGGAAGACCGTCTGCCTTTCGCAGAATTTTTATACAACAACAGTTATCAAGATAGTCTGCAAATGGCCCCATTTGAGTTCATGTATGGAAGTAAGTGTCGCACCCCTTTGAATTGGTTGGAAGTAGGATAAAGTCAAATTTTCGGACCCGACATCCTACGAGACGCAGAAGAGAAAGTTCACAAGATTCGTTAGCACCTCAAGACCGCCCAGTCAAGACATAAGAGTTACGCCGACAAGACACGTCGAGACCTCGCTTTCAATATCGGAGATTTCGTGTACCTTAAAGTGTCACCCTTGAAGGGAATGCAACGTTACCAGCTCAAAGGAAAGTTAGCCCCCAGATATATCGGACCCTTCAAGATTCTGAATCATCGAGGAGAGGTATCATATCAATTGGAACTGCCCGAGGAGATGTCAGCAGTGCACAATGTGTTCCATATATCGTTACTTCGCAAATGTCTTGAAGTTCCGGAGAAGACTGAAGTTTTCAAGAACATTGATCACCGGACCATAGAGATCAACGAGGACCTGACGTATCCCGAAGTACCCATCCGTAGTTTGGAAGAAGCTTTCTGAACCACCAGGACCCGAAGCATCAAGTTTCTCAATATTCAGTGGAGCAACCACACTAAAGAAGAAGCTACCTGGGAGCACGAAGATCACATCAGGACAGAGTTTCCCGATCTCTTTAAATCCTAGGTAATCTTTTTTCTTCCTTTTTCAAATCTTGGGACGATATTTTGTTTAAGGGGGTAAGGTTTGTAACATCCCAAAAATATAAAACAAGGATCATCAAACTCTAATCACTAAAATTAGGGTTAACAAAAACTTTGATTAATTTAACTCATATGAATGCACGTGTGTATGTGATGATTTGATTAATGCATGAATGATCTTGTGTGATTAACCTAAATAGCAAAAAATGCTATAAAGACAAATATAACATCATCTAGAACATTTCCAAACAGAAACCAATAAAGAGAAAATCAAAAACAAATCAAATAAAGCAAATGGTCATTTTGGCCAATCGTGTTCACTAGGTCACTTTGAGTGTTTCTAGTCCAAGATTTCAAACAGAAACTTTTCCAATTCTTTTCACCCCTTGCTAGACCTAGTAAAAGTGAATCAAATCCCACCTTTCAAACTTACAAAAACATTTGGCAACCTCATTCAAATCACAATTCAAAATTGAATCTTTATCATATGTGAAGATCACACATTTTTAAAACCCAACCAACCAGTGCCCCTTGACTAATCCAACTAACCAGATACTCCCTAGTATGTGCCTAGCAAACCCACCAAGTTTGAATCCAAAATTCAAATTCAAATTTCTTGCGGCCATTTTATCAAACACCTTGCAGATACAAATAAAACAAACATCTAACACTATTTGTAGCAGTAAAATTGGCCAACCTTGTTCCCTCTCTGGTTGCAGCAAGCATTTAGTAGATCATCTAGCTTAGTTATTAACCTCTAGCACCAATGTCAGCTTGCCATTGCCATCAATGGTGAGCAGGCCGAGCCTCACCTTGCCATCCCATTGTCGACAGCAAGCTAGGAGCAACACCAAGCCTAGCAAGCATGTCTAGCAGGCACTCCACCGTCCACCACCACTCCCTATCCCAGCCCCGATCACTGCTAGCCCCTGGACCACACGACAAGACCATGCCAAAACCTCTCTGCATACGAGCCGAGAGCGCGCCAGAACGCCACCCTCGACCAGCACCCATAGACCGCGCGCCGCCCTCGCCGCGTGCGTGCGTGATCACCACCACCCCAGCAACCCTGCAGACATGCCCGTTCGCCGCTGCACGGACAACGCGCGTTGTGCGACATTAAAATCACCGTCGGACCAGCCTAGAGCGTCGACGCGTTCCGACCGATCAGCACCGCCCCACGCCTCGCCACCACGCCATTGAGCTTCGTCAGGGAGCACAGCACCGCCCCCTACCGTCGCCCATGCCAGTAGCTCTCTGTGCCGTCGACCACGGCGAGCTCAGCCTGCGCCCGTCGGTCCCCTTCAGCCACTATAAATAGAGGCCTCCACCGCTCATTTTCTTCACACCAGTTCACTCTGCTCTCCCTCAGAACCACCCCACCTCACTCCCGGAGCAAGGCGAGCAGCACATCGCCAGAATTTGGATGGAGCCTGCCGCTGCTGGAGGAGAAGGGAGCCGTCGATTGGAGCCGTCCTAGGAGAAGCTGCCGATACGAGGAGAACCGCCGTCATCGACTTCGTCATTCAGTCCCGTCGCTGACCATCGCCTGAGCCCCGGTGATCCTCCCACGACCCCCACCTGCCGCGCTAGGGTTCTGTCTCGCCGGCGCTGCCCGACATGGACGATGAACCAGAGCCATTCGATTAGAACTAGATCCCACGATCCACCTTACCCCGTATCGCTTCGCCCCTCCCCGTCTCACTGACGCGTGGGGACAACCACTTAACCCTCCCGCGCGACCCAACAATTCAAATTTACTTTTATTCATTTATTTTCAAATATACTTCTATACCTAGATTTAAAAATCAACCCAGCTCGATTCACTGAACCAAAATGCATGAAACTAATTTTGTTAGAAAGGTACTGAAATGCATAATCCAAGACCGTTGGATTCAAACCATTTGGATGTATAGATCAACCATGGTAAAAATAACAAGGCAGCAGCTTTTATGCATTCAAACATTTTTCAAAATTCAACCACAAGAGTTTTTGAGTTGATTCCAACTCTCCAAAATCACATTTGATCATACCTTTCAGAATATATAAAAACATATGGGTTTACTTGCAGAGATAATGTTCAAGTAATAAAATAATGCCCCATAGGCATTTCTAGTCACTTTATTTAATTAAAATAAAAAGGTTAAACCTTATTAAATTGTGACACCACTTTAAATCACATTCCCATGTACTAAAATATGTGGTGATGACATGTGTCAACATGATCCCATGTTTGACTTGGAGAATATTAAATCTTAAGTAGTTTTACAATGAGTAGAAATTACTTTTCTCAAATAAAATAAATAAGACAAGTGCTTTAATCCTTGTGATAATAGTGATGATGCTAGATCATATAGTGTGAACTTTTGTGTGATGATTAAAAATAGTTAAGTATTGTTTGGTGATTGTGTACCTCGTATTTAATTATAGACGCTAGTACCGACCAAGGATACGAGGAGGAAGAAGGATACTACGAGGACGAAGCCGAGGAGAACTTCAACCACTGCTCTGCACAAGGCAAGCCTAATACTACTAGTTGAATTTAGCAAGCTTATACTTGCAATTATGCAAGCTAACACTTGCAAGATACCCTACATATGCAAGCTACTACTTGCTTGTTGCTATGCCAACTATATGCCTTAAGCATATGTGATCATACCCACTTGATGACCCAATCCTAGCTTTACTTGCAAGCTTAATACTTTATTTTCTTTATCAAAGCTTTTTCTTAGAGTTTACTTAAGTGACTTGTAGATTCTAGAAAGATAATTGAAGGTAGCATAAAAAGCATAAAATTTGGCCTAAGTTAGATAATCTTGATGTCACCCTAGGGCATGAGATTGAACTTAGCTAATCCCCACTTATTTACTACCCCTCATTAGTCTTTACCCCCACTTGTAGATGCTAGTGCTAAGCATAAAACTTGATCAACTTTAGATGGGAATACTTGGTGAAAATGGTTATGAAAACCTTAGAATGATGAGTCATTCTACTGAAATGTTTTGACATGTGTTCTTAAACACCAGATGATTTTGATGATGAAAATGTTGAGGCATGAGCCTTATCCCTTTACAAAACTAATGGTTGTCTGGATGCGATACCATTCCAATTTTACCGTACAACCACAATACCCGAAAATTGGATAGGGCTTGACTGGAAGTTTATATACTTTAGTATGGGTTCCCTCACGGCCAAGGTTTGAGCTAAGGCTACCTTGTGAAGATTGTCCACCTGTGTAGTACCCAAGATGACAGTTGGTCATGGTTGGGAGGCCAAACTCACAGGAGAGGTGCCTATACTAGGGCGTGTAATTGAAAGGTTAGGATTGATTATCCGCATACTGAGTATGGTGAATTCAGGATTGTTCCTGATGGATGTATCGAATGTTGTGGTGAAAGTGTACAATCTCTACAGAGTGTCAAACTATTCGAATAGCCGCGTCCGCGGTTATGGACAGTTGGAGTGGCCATACTGTTCCCCCGTCAGATGTTTTCCAAAATGACTTATGAAATGATTTATGACTTTGACTTGACCACAATAGAGTTGTGACATGAAATGCAAGATCCCACTTAGGTGTTATAAAAGTTTCAACTAGCTTTCTTTGCTTTTGAACTTAGTAGAGGTAAATCTAGATTTTTACAAAACAATCCTAGAGCTTAGTATCCTACTACAAAAAACCCCTTAACTTATTAGTATTAGTTGCGAGTACTTAAAGAGTACTCATGGCTTTGTCCCTGGCCATTCCTGTGGCCAGAATATGAAGAGGAGTACCAGGATGACGGACCGCAGGAAGGTTCCGACAACTAGGATCATCTCTCTTCGTCAGCATTGCATGTGACCCTGAAGATGGAGCTTCACCCACGCTATCATTACTAGTACGTTATTCCGTTGCTTGAATTGTATTAAGAACTAGATCATGAGATCCTTATTTGTGTAAGACCTTATGTATGGTTTGTAATGGATGATGTACTGTGATATCCAAATCTGTTATGTCTTGCAAAAATGGTAATCCTGGGATTGTGATATATGGCATAACAGGCATCTGGGATTAAAAATCCGGGTGTTGACAACTCAGTTGGACCAACTCAACCAACATTTGATCGAGTTATACATGGTTATTCTTTCCAAATCATAACACACCAGTGAGCCTAGAGGATATCTCTACATGGCGGAGGGTGCAATTCCTTCTTGGACGGATAATGTTAGGCGGGAAATCCATCTAGTTGGTAACTCAGATCATGCAAACAACTCAGGTCTGAGGAATCCATTGCATTTAGCCCGATCATATGACGTCTACTCATGTCAACTAGACCTTTGGTCAATCTGTCTAGCGTAGCTCTTTCGCGTAACCAATGTTGGTCACACGGCATCTATATACCTATGTCAAGTGGAATCTTGACATTATCCAACTTACACATTTGTCTCGGTAGTGTGTCCAACACAATAAGCGACTAATGACATGAATGCACAACTAACTTAAGTACTAATTTTCATCAAGCGGGATCCAATCCGGTTACATGATATAACCAGTTTTGCATTGTACTAACTTATAAACACAAAGTTGGAAAGTGGAGGTTTTAGGGCACTATTCCTACCAGTATATACGAGCATACAAAATCCTAATACAAAATTCTTTGTATTCTTGACTAAAAAAGAATGCTACTATACCGATTCTCATCTTTTATGGAAACAGTAAGATTTGTTGATCATAAAACAAAGTTATTGCAATCATTTGCGATTAACTTAGACACACAGGTCGGTGCTCTATTCCTAGGATTTGATGATCTTACTAATCGAAAGGGTCCTAAATATGAGTCATGTGCATGGGGAAAATACATGTCGTTATGTGTGATCTTTTTGACATGTGACATAAGGGCATATCCAACGTCCCCTGCAATTGGACCGGCCCATCTAAATCGGTTTAACCAGACCAATTCGGCCCAAGGATGAACCGCAAATGGAGCCGGAGTCGTGGGGAGGCTCGTTTCGGCCATTCACGGCCAGAACTTGTACCAGGTTTGTGGGGTGACAGACAACCTGCGCGTCCGATCTTGTCCTCTCTGCTCCCACCTGGGTCCTCTAGTCAGGCACACATTCTCCTACCACCCTGATGCCGCCATCGCACCGTCGGTCCTCGAAAAGGGCCGTCGCATAACACCTTTTTTGTGCCTCCCATCATCGACTACAGGCCTTGTTTTCATCACCGGAGTTGGCCACTAGTTGTCGCCATCGCCATACACAAGATTTCTAGCCACGTCATAGCCAGGGCCTAGTAGTTTCAGGCATGAAGGTGCTCTCGAACCTAGGGAGGCTGCTGCTAGGTACTCACACCGGCCAGGAGTAGACGATCTTGCCGGTCAGCCCCTCGAACTCGGCCTATTCTAGGCCGCATATGCCATCGTTTGACCATTTGCACAGCCAAGACATGTAGGGGTTTCCTCCCTTTCTTGAATTGTTGTACACAATGAATGTCCATGTTTGTTTGGTTTCATTCAAACAACCTTCCAGACAAGGGACATGTCAGACAAGTAGTACTTTAAGACCTCCAGTGAGCCATCAGTGGACAAGACTGACGATGATACTGGCATTTTCATGGCCGCGGTAGTCCTCATCCATGAGGACGATTAGGCTATGCTACCCATTTACCGTGGCTCGATGAAAGGCCACGCCCCCGCATTGAATCGTAATCGGATGGCCGAGCACAGCTACTATACCGGGACTACTTCCATCACACAAACCCGTTGTATGGTCCGCATCTTTTCCGACGACGTTTTTAGATGTCAAGGAAAATCTTCATGTGCATTCATTTCAGTGTGAGGGACTATGGCGACTACTTCTCGTTGAAGGAAGATGTCGCTGGTAAGCTAGGATTCGCCTCTTATAAAAATGCACCGCAGCACTCCATATGCTTGCATATGGGGTGGTTGTCTATTTTTTGGTCGAGTACTTGCGAATGAGCGAGTCCACCTTCCTAGCTGCAATGTACAAGTCTTGCAAGGTAGTAGTAGCGGTGTTCGGTGAAAAATACTTGAGAGCACCAAATGCTGCGGACACTCAACGGCTTTTGGGTTGCAATAAAACCAGAGGGTTTCCAGGAATGGTTGGACGTATAGATTGTATGCACTGGGAATGGAAGAAGTGTCCATTTGCATGGCAGGGGAATATAAAGAACATTCTCATGGATGCATAGTCATACTCGAGGCCATAACATCACATGATCTTTGGATGTGGCACTCATTCTTTGGCATGGCTGGTTCTCACAATGATATATGTGTCATTCAGAGGACCCCTATGTTTTCTAGGCTAGTTGAAGGCAATGCTCCTCAGATCAACTTTGTGGTTAGAGGCCATCAATACAACAAGGGGTACTATCGATCATATGGTATCGACCATCCTTTGTCTACATTTGTGAAGACCATTCACGGGCCAACAGAAGAGAAACACAAGAGGTTTGCAAAGGAGCAAGAGGCCGCTAGAAAGGATGTGAAGCGGGCATTTGGTGTTCTCCAATCTCGATGAGCTATTGTGCGCCATTCTTCTAGAACATGGAGCAAGGAACAGACGCGTGTGGTGATGACTGCTTGCGTGATCATGTAGAACATGATCGTCGAAGAAGAGTGTGATGGCCGCATATATGACCAAGGGTGGAAAGGTGAAGGAGATATGGTAAAACCTGTACAAGGCCACCTGCTTCATTCCAGGATATGTGGTCCCCCATGTGTGGTTTTGCTAATTAATAACAATCTCTATGGACTAATGCTTGTATCAATTTGTACTTGTAGGAATTGTCCATAGGCAATGCTTGAACCATATGTTGGCTTCAAGGTTTGTAGAAGAATAAAGTGAAGAAGATCAAGTGATGACCAAGGTGTTCAAGGAGTGATCCACATATTGGTCATGTGAGAGTTGAGCCTATTGCAAGGGTGTCTTGAAGAAGAAGATAGAGTTCATCATATGTATCTTCAAGACATAATCCAAATGGTGTTATAAGAAATGTTGTGCAAGCTAAAGATGTGCCATATCTAGAAGATCTCATGCTTGAAGCTTGCCATCCTCGGTGATCATGGATCGATCAAGACAAGGTCAAAGTAAATGTTTCCCCATGTTGTATGGGGGAGCAACTTGCAAGTCTTCATCAAGCGAGTGCGTACAAGAGAAATCAAGAAAGGTGTTCCTTCTTGAGAAGGACAAGATCGTCTACATCAAGATCAAGTGGAATATGCCAAGGCAAAGGTATGATCTTGACAGGGTTTCCTTCTTACCGGTCTCGTGGTGTTAGTTGGAGATACCGGTTTATAGGATAAATAACTGTACTATCAAGAGGGGCTCTCAAGTGAGTAACTCAATCATCTCTTTGCGAGAGATCTCAAACCTTTGCATACTTAGCATCATCCTTTCTTGGTTGTTATTTGGATATTATCCATGTGAGGTTCTAGAGCTTGTGGTAATATTCATAATAAGCTCTAGTTCATCAAAATGGATTTCCCTTTTATATCTTATTGCGTTTTTGATCTTTGAGGTTTTCCGGTTTCTCACCAAGGGAGGTATCTCACATTATAATACATGAAATGTTCTCACTTGGTGGAATCCAATATTTTCACTTTTAGTTGGGTAGCTCTTGTCATCCCCTTTCTCACTTGGTAAATCGGAGTTTGCAAACTCTAAATATCGCCATTTGAAGTTTTTCTCTTATTTGGTTCAGACCGGAATCTCTGGTGTGCAAACACCGAGTCTCTGGTGTGGACCGGAGTTTATCCAATGTCGACAGAGGGGCCTCATAAATCTACCTAGGACGTACTGCATGGGGGTCCTGATACGTCTAAAACGTATCTACTTTATCGAACATTTTGCTATTGTTTCTCCTCTAAACTTGTGTGATTTGGATACAACTAACACGGACTGACGCGGTTTTTAGCAAAATTACCTTGGTGTCTTGCTTTTGTGCAGAAAATGAACTATCAGGAAAAATCCCGAAAAATATGCCAAAAATTATATTTCACCAGAAGATCCACGGAGCCAGAACACGAGACGGAGAGGAGGCCTGGGGGGCCCACACCCACCCCAGGCGCGGGCCCACCACTGCCCGCGCCTGGAGGGGGTGCAGCCACCCCAGGCACCCCCTCGGCCTCCCTCTGCGCCTATAAGTTGCCTTTCGACCTAAAAACCGAGGGGGGTCGATAGTTTTCTAGAAAGAGTTTCGCTCCGCCGGCACCAGAAACCAAGATTCGGATCCAGAAACTCTGTTCTGGCACCCTGCCGGGACGGGGAATTAGGAGAGGATCATCGCCATCATCACCAACGCATCTCCATCAACCACCGTTGTTTCCCTCATCCATGGGTGAGTAATCCCCCGCTGTAGGCTTGGGGATGGTAGGGATTGGATGAGTTCTATCATGTAATCGAATTAGATCTGTTAGGGCATAGTGCCTAGTATCTCTTTTAGTGCTATTTGACTTTGTTGCAACTTGTTGTGCTTAATGCTTGTCACTAGGGCCTGAGTGCCATAATCTAAGATCTGAACTTATTATTGAATCATTATGATAGTATTGTTTGTGATCTTATCTGCAAGTTGTGTACACATATCATTGTCCGGATCCAAAGGCCCCAAAGTGACAATAATTGGGACAACCAGAGGGAATGGCTGTGGTGTGAGGATCACATGTGTTCACGGAGTGTTAATGCTTTGCTCCGGTGCTCTATTAAAAGGAGCACCTTAATTGCTAGTAGTTCCCTGGAGGCCCTGCTGCCACAGGCTGGCTGGGCAGAAGATGTTGTACAAGTTCTCATTGCGAGCACGTATGACTATATTTGGAGCACATGCCTAGGATTGTTTAGTACTTGGATGCTTGTTATTATTTATCTGTAATTCCCTAGATCTTTAAGTTACATGTTTAGACTTGTCCATGCAATGCCCGTCCATCCATCCCTATGCCTACCGCACTCAAATCCTACTTTTACCGTTACTGTTACTATTGCTCATGTTTCACTGTTGCTGTTGCTGTTGCTTTGCTGTTGCTACTGATAAACTTCTGTGAGCAAGAACTATTTCCAAGTTCAGCTGAACTGACAAATCAGTTGTTAAGGCTTGCAAGTATTCTTTGGCTCCCCTTGTGTCGAATCAATAAATTGGGTAATACTACCCGCGAAGATTGTTGCGATCCCCTATACTTGTGGGTCATCAAGACTATTTTCTGACGCCGTTGCCGGGGAGCATAGTTTTATTTGTAAGTTCACTTGGATCTATTATTGTTCACTGCTACTCTTTTCATCATGGGGAAGTCTCGTGATGGAAATTTCCCTTTTTTACCATCCACTACAAGAAGAGGTACAGTCCTAAACACCTCTGCTGCTCTTGATTCACCGTGTGTTATAAGTAAGCTTGTTACACCACCACCACATACACATGCTACACAAACTGCTACTACTGCTGAGTCTGAAACTGCTTTTGATACTCATGATGTTACTTCTACTGTGCTTGATGCGAGTGGTTCATTAGGTTCTTTTCTAGATGCTACTATGGCTAGTCTAGAAAATACTGAAACTCCTAGTGAAGACACTGTTACACCTGTTATCTGACCTGAGGCTAGTGAGAGTTATGATATAAATGATGGTTACATTGAGTTCACTGATGATTTTGTTGAAGAGTGCCAGAACACACATGGTACTAGTGCTGCTAAGAGTCTCCTTGCTAGACGTACTATTATGCCTAAGTTGTCCTCTGATCCTAAGTTTACCACTTCCCCCATAGATATTAAAGATGAAGACTATGATTTCTCTCTTGATTTATCTTATTTATATATTGTTGAGAATGAACCTTTTTGTGGGACTGAAAATGAGAGTGTTGTGGCTCATATGAATGAGCTTTCTATTATGAGTGCTTTATTCTCTGATGATTTTAAGATGCGCAAGTACTTTATTACTAAGATCTTCCCTTTTTCACTAAAAGGAGAAGCTAGGGCTTGGTTTAATAGATTACCTCCCGGTTCCATTGATAGCCCTGATTGCTTGATTGCTTCTTTTTTCCAGAAATATTTTCCTCCCAGTGCTAGACATGCTGCTTTGCAGAGACTTTTTGATTTTAAACAGGGAGAAGAAGAGAAATTGCCTGAGTCATGGAAAAGGTTTTGTGCCTTGATTCATGCACATTCTGGATGTCCATTACCTAAGAATGATCTTCTTGATATTTATTATAATGGACTAACTGATAATTCTAGGACCTACCTAGATAGCTTTGCTGATTGTGTTTTCAAGAAAAGGACTCCTACAGATGCTGAAGAATTAATGACTAAAATAAGCAAGAATTATGATGATTGGACTTCAACTGAGCTAAATACACCTGAGCCTATTACTCCTGAACCAGTTGTTCCTAAACCAATTCAAGCACCAACAAGAAAGAAGAGGGGAGTTATTACATTAAAAATGATGAAGTGATGAAGGAAGCTAAGAAGTTTCTAAAGGAGAAAGGTATTGGAGCTGAAGATGTGAAGAATCTACCTCCTATAGAAGAATTATGTAAGCCAATTACCCACTCTTCTACTATTGAGGTACACTCTCTCCAACACTCTGATGAAGGTGATATTCCTTATGGTAAGCCTCCTGATCAATGTTTAGAGGAACTTGACACATTTATTGTTAAGCAAGAGTATTTTAATAAACAAGTTTAGAATCATTTATTGCAAAACTCTAGAGCTATCCATGAGTTGAAATATATTGTGGAAAGAACTTCTAATGATATTAAAATGCTTTGTAAACACTTTCAAATGGCTCAAACTCAACTTGATCAACTTGCTAAGGTACAAAAGGATATGCTAGTTAATGCTTCAGGAGATAAACATGCTTATGGAATTAGAACTAGGAGTGGTATAGCTACTTAAGATCCTTTATATCCTGAAGGACACCCTAAAAGAATAGAGCAGGATTTCCAACAAGGGGAAAATAGTGGAAGTCCTCGTAAGAGGAAGAAAAAGAAACATAAGAGAGTTGAGGAACCACTTGAACCTGCTGTAGATCCTAATAGTATATATGTCTCTGATGCTGAAACTGGGAGTGGTAATGATAAAAATGAGTCTCCAGATAAGGAGGAAGGTGAGGAAGAACCTGAGAAGCACACTAAGAACACTAGGTACACAAAGGAAGATTTTATTGCTAATAAACATGGTAAAGAGAGAGAACCTTGGGTGCAAAAACCTATGCCTTTTCCAGGTAAGAAACAAAAGTAAAAGGAGGAAGAATGATGTCTACGCACTTCTATTCTTGTAGACAATTGTGGGCCTCCAAGTGCAGAGGTTTGTAGAACAGCAGCAAGTTTCCCTTAAGTGGATTACCCAAGGTTTATCGAACTCAGGGAGGAGGTAGTAAAAGGTATTCCCTCTCAAGCAACCCTGCAATCAAGATATAAGAAGTCTCTTGTGTCCCCAACACACCCAATATAGGTGCACTAGTTCAGCGAAGAGATAGTGAAATACAAGTGGTAATGGTGCCAGAAAATAGCTTGACGGTGAGGCAAAGACTAAAGGCAACAAGAAGGAAGCAAGCAAACATGCAACATATCTAGTAGCAAAAGGTGTTTCAATGCATAGAAACAAGGCATAGGGATCATACTTTCACTAGTGAACAATCTCTCATATAAATATCCTCTCTTCATGATTCTACTCTTAACTACTCTCCGGTTGAACACTCTAATCCAAGGTATGGCTATAATAGCACACCTCAAAGTCCGCCTTCCCCAATCTAGATAACCCCACACTGTCACCTTGAGCACTAGATGGTTCCAACAAACACCACAATTTCATAGAGACATCCAACTCCAAATATAACTCATGACAAATATTCAATCTAGCCAAAATGACACACACGGTATGCCCGCTGTCACTTTCACACACGTGGGGAAAAGCATAGATCTATTAAAGCACAAAGAGTATTTATGTAGACTCAAGCCTAAGTGCCACCATGGCATGCAAGCTATCACTTTCACACACATGGGGAGAGCAGAGATGTAATGAAGCACTTGAGTAGCAAGGTAGATCTACTTAATTACAAAGCTCATGACCACAAGATCATGCATAGAGAGAGAGATGAACACATAGCTACCGGTAGAGCCCTTAGCCCTAAGGAAGAACTACTCCTTACTCATCATGGGAATCAGCAATGGTGATGAAGATGGCGATGGAGATCGATGGAGATGGCTCCAGGAGCACTTCCCCGTCCTGGCAGGGTGCCGGAACAGAGACTTTCTGTCCCCCGAATCTCCTCTTCGGTGGCGGGCGCTACAGAGGTTTCGTGGATTTCTTCTGGATTCCCTAGGGTTTTTGGGTCGGGGGCTTCTTATAGGCACAAGAATCAAGGTAGGTGGGGGTCCAGGGGGCCGACACCCCCTGTGGGCGCCCCCAGGGCTTGCCCGCGCCTAGGGGGTGCGGCCACCCTGTGGCCCCCCTCCGGCTCTGCTTCGTGGTTCCGTGTTGCTCCGGGAAAATAATAACTTTGGCTTTTGTCCCGTCCAATTCCGAGAATATTGATTTTCTGCCTTTCTGGAACCAAAAACAGAAGAAAACAAGCAACTGGCACTGTGGCAACTTGTTAATAGGTTAGTTCCAGAAAAGATATAAAAACACCTCAAAGTATAGACAAAGCAAAGCAAAGTAGATACAAAACAAGCATGGAGCATCAAAAATTATAGATACGTTTCCGACGTATCAAGCATCCCCAAGCTTAAATCCTGCTCGTTCTCGAGTAGGTAAGTGATAAAAAGAATAATTTTTGAGGTGACATGCACCATCAAAACCAAGATCAAACCAATTGCAAGCATTGAAATCTGGGATCAAAGAACTCCAAACATGTGCATGAAAGATGGAGTTCTAACAATAGGACATAGTAACTATGCATGCAACATGAAAGGCTACAAACAAAGATCATGAATAACATGCATTGAAAAACGTTTGTTTGTTTCACATACAGAAAACATAGCATAGTGGCAATCAGCTTGTCCCTCATAGAGTAGCAAATAGATGCATAGGACACCTTCAAAGTTCACAAGGGTTACTAGAAACAAATAGCACAAGAACAAGTAATATCACAATATGCATCAATTAATAAGCTTTGGAACAGTGCACACATAATGACAACTATACTCTCTTAATGGTGCCTAAAGGTAGAAGGTGGAGACTCAATAATGGTGGAAATAAAGGCCTTTTTGTAAAGGAAGCAGGGATTACAAGTTTCAAAAAGAGCTTCCAAAAATTATGGTACTTGTTAGCTTTCAGCCATCATTGCCCCTATCATAAGCATCTTGAAGTGATTAAGGTTAAAGTGGCAAAGATGGAGTATATGCTTGACGAAGTATAAGTTGGCAATCTCAAGTCCCTTGAATATGAGGGCCACACCTCATGCATACTCAACTTTGGGCACAGGTAAGTTCTTGTTATTGTAAGTATTTGCATATCATTGAGAACCGCCAATGGGGTACCCCTTGCACATGGTACAGGAGGTTTCCCATAACCAAAATGACAAGCAAAGCAGACAATGAGCATCTCAGCGATCTTTTTATTTACCATATGCATAGCTTTTTATTGAGGATGCTTCATAGATAGCTCATTATGGTGATGCTGCAAGTTTCCACCATGATTAGGCATGGCTTAGGCTAGCGGCCCAGGCGTTTCTCTAACACAGAATACAAACTCCATGGACTTACAAGTTCCCTCTTTATTTCACACCGGTGACATTCATAGATAAAAGAGCATGATATCAATTGAGTACAAAGTACAAGTGCAATGTTGAAAACGTTCCCCGTGACAGCACGGTTCTGCTAATTCCAACTTATAAGTGCAAGCATATACAACAAAGTTGTCATGATGGTTCAAGTTTATTAGGGGCAAAGAATATAAAGTGTGCCATCAAGTTCGTGAGGGCTTTAATCACTAAGTTTTCACATAACAAAATAGTTTTTAATTGGAAGATAGCTAAAAACAAGAATATACTTGGAATGGTGTAACACACCATGCATATGAGTTTATAGTGGACACTTTGTAATAACTTGGTTTCTTGGGAGTTGGAAGCATGGGTAGAACTTACTCATACAAGCGGAGGCTAGCAAAAGACTGGGAGCAACCAACTAAGAGATCATAATGGCCATAATCATGCAGAGCAACAAAGCATACTAATCAAAGCAAAGAGTGATACTACAAGTCAAGTACTAAATGATCATAGAGTCTAATGGTGACTTGTCATAGTCATAACATGGTGTGAGCATGTGTCAAGTCAACCCAAGCAAAGCATCAAAGGAGAATACCACAATACTATGCTTTTGTATGCTAAAACAACGCATGATTCCTTCAAGGCACACTAAGCAATCCCAATTGTTTGGAACAAGACATGCTACAACAATAATCACTAAGCATAATGCCAAAACAACACCTAGCATGTCATGCAAAAGTCTAAGTCACAGTCAATGCAAGCTCCTCTTGCACTTCAAGCAAGAACTTACTACTCCTTTCCAACACCAAGCAAACTTAGTTGAAACAACTCACAAAGATAATAATCAATAAAGATCAGTGAGCTTGTCTCACAAATCCACAAAGAAGAACTAAAAGTTCTAAGCTGAAAGCACAAGCAAACTAAGGCTGAACGCAGTGCTAGCAAAAGTGAACACTCACAAAACAATAAGAGTGAAAATTAGAGTGTTCTAGGCAATGGAAATAAAGTGTGTCTCTCTCTAAAAGAAGTGTGGTATAACCAACCAATTTACTCAAGCAAACTAAGCAAACTAAAACCAAAAACGAAAACTAAGACGCTCCAAGAACAACACAACAATGCATGAAACAATAAAAACGAAGTGTCTAGACATACCTGAGCTTTTTATTGATGAAGAAGGGGATGCCTTGGGCATCCCAAGCTTTGACGCTTGTACCTCTTGGATAATTCTTTGGGGTGACACCATGGAGGCATCCCCAAGCTTGAGCTTTTGTCCATTCTTCATCTCATTGCATCATTCTCTCTCTACACCTGAAATTTTTTCCTTCATACAAAACTCCACACAATCTTCATTAGCAACATTAGTGTATTCAAAAGATATTAGACCTCTGGCAAAGCTTTGGAACAACAAGGATTTTCACTAAAAACACTAGGTACTGTAGCAACTCCTTCAAAAATCTCAATTTCCCAAAAAGAACTCAAAAAAGGAATCAATAAGAAGCAAATGTAAATAATGGCAGAAATCTGTCAAAACAGACCAGCAGGTAGAAACCGATTTTTTTGAACATCTTCTGTTACTCAAATCAAAAAGTGCTGAACTAACAAAAGTTATCTAACATACTGGGGGATTTATTCGTAAATTTGAGCTTAATACGAGTTACAGAGACTCCTCACGAATTTCTTTGGTGGAGGAAAGAAATCTGTTTCGGGACAGCAACTCCCCAAATCTTACTTCCCTCTCATTAGAGGTCATTCTTGGCACAAAAAAACAAACAAAAAGGATAAGGAGAGGTCATTACTAAAGTAATAACTTCCAAGACTTAAGAAAAGTCTTGGGTTATCTCCCAACAAGTGCTTTTCTTTAATGCCTTTAAGTTAGGCTTGATAGCTTGAGAAGATGCTCACATAAGAAATATGAATTGAAGTAAAAGAGAGCATCAAGAAGCAAATTCAAAACACATTTAAGTCTAACACACTTCCTATGCGTAGGAATCTTGTAAATAAACAAGTCATGAAAGCACAAAGCAACAAGCATAGGAAAGCAAAACAAGTGCAACTTCAAGACTTTCAACATAAAAAGGGGAAACTTAATATTATTGAGATGCATAAGACCATGTTTCCCTCTCTCATAATAACTTTTAGTAGCAACATGAATAAAATTAACAATATATCTATCACATAAAACATTCATATTATGATCCACATGCATAATATAATTATTACTCTCCACATAAGCATAGTCATTCTTATTAATTGTAGTGGGAGCAAATTCAACAAAATAGCTATCATTGTTATTCTCATCACCATAATCATCAAATATAGGATGCATATTGTAATCACAATCAATTTTCTCCTTAGTAGTAGGTGGATTGAAAATATCATAATCATCATACACTGGAGGTATAGTATCATCATAAGCAATAGAATAGCTATCTTCCCAAGTGTGTTCATTTGTAAACATATCATCATTGGAAGGAACATGGATAGCACTAATAGCACAATAATTATTAATATTATCATTTTCAAAATTGGTGCCAAAGAGATTTTCAATATCAAAAGTAGTGTGCTTTTCCCAATCATGATCACTAATATAGGTATCAGGCATAGGAACATCATCTAGTTCAGACTCATCAGCAAAAACTATGATAGGAGCAACATGATTAGAGGAAGATATTGTTTCCTCTCTCCTTTTAATCCTCTTCTTCGTCTTATTCTTCTTCTTATTCTCATCTTTAGGAGGGAGAGGCTTGAAAGGAAGCTTCTCCACATACCCTGGCTTATTGTTAGAAACAATAGAAGAAACTTTGGAGGATTCCTCCTTTTCATTAATAAGAACAAAACTCATATTAGTCCTGTCATATTTTGGTAAAATGTCATCTTTTATAAGATTTTGTATGTAAGTATTCGCGTGGCAATTATCAACACAATAAAGATGACACCCATGCAGGACGCAATTCATACCAAAAGCACTCATGTCTACCAAAGAAGTTTTTCTTGATAACTCTTCACACCCCAAAAACAATGTAAGTTCATCATGTTGATTATCAGTGATCGCGTTATCACAATAAATCTTGTAGTACTCATATGGCCCGAGCATTGAAAATTGAAATGACCCACTTCACAGCAGAGTTCACAAATAAAAGGGTAGAGGGCACAATTTTTTTTACCAAGATCATTTAGAGCCTTATACCATGTTCTGGTTTTTTCATTCCAGTGGGTGATACAATATTCTTCTTCTATTTGATTCTTCTCATAAGGTCTATGCATACCACAAAAATTAACATGCTTATAAGAAATAGTACTTTCAGAAGTTTGAGCATGTTTATTGCAATCATTAATAACATTTTCATTTTCCATGCAAGTGTCTTTAAAAGGTTCATGATACATGTCCCATTTTTCTTTAGGAGCATTAATATGGGAAGCAAATGCTCTATAATATCTAAAAATAATTTGAAGATCAAGACCATATTTAGCACTAAGCTCTTGAAAATCAGCAGTTTCAGCAAAAGACTTAATGCAATCATACTCATAGTTTATACCTGGTTATTTACCTTTGTTGTTATCCCAATCTTCGGTATTGCTTTGAATTGTTTCAAGAAGATCCCACTGAGCCTTGAACTCCTTACTTGTGAAGGATCCCTCCAAAAAGGTATCCAAATAGTCCTTGTAATGTCCTGAAAGCCTTGCATAAAAATTATTGATAACAACATTACTGGGGAGCTCATGAATGGGACATTTGAGCATTAGTGACTTCAATCTCCCCCAAGATTGGGCAATACTTTCTCCCTCATGAGGATGAAAATTATAAATATAATTCCTATCTTTATGAATTTCATGAGGAGTATAAAATTTAGAATAAAAGAGAGATTCAAGTTCCTTCCACTCCAAATGATGAGGATCATCTAGTAGCTCATACCACTCCCTTGCTTTGTCCCTAAGTGAGAAAGAGAATAGCTTCCTCTTAACTTGGTCCACTGAAATACCTGTGCACTTGAGCAACTCGCATAATTCATGTATAAAGAGTAAATGATCACTAGGATAGACAGTTCCATCACCAAAATAGCAGTTATTCATATCACGTTCAACAATTTCAATAGGTATTTTAAAAGGGACACTTTCAGTATCTGGATTTAAAATATCACAAGTATCATTAGAATTACCACATATGGGAGATAAAGTATCATCAGAGCAAATTTTCTTCCCTAAAGCTGGGGAACTAAAAAGATCTTTCTCATAAAAACTAGCTTCCCCAAGCTTAGACGTTTCCATACCATTAGTAACAATGGTGTTCAAAAAATTCATACTAATAACATTGCTATTAGCATGCAAATAAAACTCCATAGGTTTTTTAATTTTCTCTTCAAACACTTCATGTCCTAACTTAAGATAAACACTATAGAGCTCTCTAATTTTTTTTATTGTTTTCCATTAAGCCTAACTAGTGAAAACAAGAAACAAAAAGACAAAATTGCAGAATCTAAAGGAAATAACTTCGAGCACGCACACCGGAGGATGTGAGTACCTTTTACCTTACCTCCCCGGCAACGGGGCCAGAAAAGAGCTTGATGTCTACGCACTTCTATTCTTGTAGACAGTTGATGGGCCTCCAAGTGCAGAGGTTTGTAGAACAGTAGAAAGTTTCCCTTAAGTGGATTACCCAAGGTTTAACAAACTCAGGGAGGAAGTGGTAAAAGGTATTCCCTCTCAAGCAACCCTGCAATCAAGATACAATAAGTCTCTTGTGTCCCCAACACACCCAATATAGGTGCACTAGTTTGGCGAAGAGATAGTGAAATACAAGTGGTAATGGTGCCAGAAAATAGCTTGACGGTGAGGCAAATACTAAAGGCAACAAGAAGAAAGCAAGAAAACATGCAACAGATCTAGTAGCAAATGGTGTTTCAATGCTTAGAAACAAGGCCTAGGGATCATACTTTCACTAGTGAACACTCTCTCATATAAATATCCTCTCTTCATGATACTACTCTTAACTACTCTACTGTTGGACACTCTAATCCAAGGTAGGGCTATAACAGCACACCTCAAAGTCCGTCTTCCCCAATCTAGATAACCCCACACTGTCACCTTGAGCACTAGATGGTTCCAACAAACACCACAATTTTATAAAGACATCCAACTCCAAATATAACTCATAACAGATATTCAATCTAGCCAAAGTGCCACACACGGTATGCCCGCTGTCACTTTCACACACGTGGGGAAAAGCATAGATCTGTTAAAGCACAAAGAGTATTTAGGTAGACTCAAGCCTAAGTGCCACCATGGCATGCACGCTGTCACTTTCACACACATGGGGAGAGCAGAGATCTAATGAAGCACTTGAGTATCAAGGTAGATCTACTTGATTGCAAAGCTCATGACCACAAGATCATGCATAGAGAGAGAGATGAACACATAGCTACCGGTAGAGCCCTTAGCCCTGAGGAAGAACTACTCCCTCCTCATCATGGGAATCAACAATGGTGATGAAGATGGCGATGGAGATAGATGGAGATGGCTCCGGGGGCACTTCCCTGTCCCGGCAGGGTGCTGGAACAGAGACTTTCTGTCCCCCGAATCTCCCCTTCGGTGGCGGCGGCGCTACAGAGGTTTTCGTGGATTTCTTCTGGATGCCCTAGGTTTTTTGGGTCGGCGGCTTCTTATAGGCACAGGAATCAAGGTCGGTGGGGGTCTAGGGGGCCCACACCCCTTGTGGGCGCCCCCAGGTCTTGCCCATGCCGAGGGGGTGCGGCCACCCTGTGGCCCCCCTCCGGCTGACGAGGTTTAATCTCATCAATGCCCATTGTTATGGACTTGGGTTTTGGAGAAGATGGGGATGCTGGAGATCGTGGAACGGTTAGCAAACAAGCAACACAGGGACACAAGGTTTACCCAAGTTCAGGCCCCCAGAGGGAAAACCATACTCCTGCTTGTCTGCTCTTGATTACGGCGGAACCGAAGGTTATAGGGGTGCGCAGATGCAATCTGGCGTGGAGGTGTGTATGAGAAAGTATGAGAGAGAGATCTAGGTCGTGCCCTCCTAGCCTTTATATAGACTCAGGCAGGTCCCGGGCATAGACCTAGTCGGTTACAAGTTCTAGGGTTTTACCCCTTTGAATTTCCTATCTCCACTAGTCTTGCTCTCCAAGGATTCGAAGGCGTCATGGGCCTTGGCCACCCAAAAATCTTCATGGGCCGGCGTACATCTGCCGTGGGCCTTCCTTGGGCTGGACCAGGTATGCTAAGATCACGTACCCGTAGGGTATAACCATGTCAGTAGCCCCCGAGTGATTAGTCGAATCATAGATTCGGCTGAGGACTCTACAATCCTTCGGGTGCAACTATGTATTAACAGTATGTATGTAGGGATTGTTGATGCGTGTGCCTGACTCACCCGACGGATCAGGGTCAGTTAACTGTCTTAGGACGAAACAACATGATCTTCCTCAGGTTCGAGTCCCTCAACTTGAACCCGGAACATATGCTGGCGTAATTCGACTCAGGCCGCGGAGGACTTACAGGAGTGGAATTCCAGAGATTTTAACTGATGTACCCAATGCGTCCGTCGGGATTTTTCATCGCGCCTGCTGGCACGGGTTTATACTAGCAGAGCGCAGTCGTGTGCATTGCCAGGCCATCAGATGATATCTGTAGGTCTTATCTTTGTGTCGCAGACACAACATCCGAATGCTTATCACCGCGGAGGTGTTTCGGGTGACCAAGGAGATCGTTGCTCACTCAGCGTTCTGTTGGGGCAGAGTTGCCGAAAAGTTTTTGCATGCTGATCCGAAAGATCGCAGTCAAAGAATTCATAGGGTGCGCGACCAGCGTTCCCTATGGGAGTAGCCCCCGAGTGTCTGTTCGAGTCGTAGACTCGAGCGGAGACTTTAGTTCAAAAATTGTTCAGTTGTTAAGTCTGTAGGACACAAAAAAAATCGGATGCTTAAATCCATCCTCCCTATGGGAGTAGCCCCCGAGTCCGTAGTGGAGTCGTAGACTCGACGTAGGACTCGAAGAAATAGTTCGTTTTTATTCATCTTTCGGGTGTGCGGCCAGCGCTCCTAATAGGAGTAGCCCCCGAGTATTTAGTCGAATCGTAGATTCGAGTGAGTACTCTTAGCTTTGAGGCCGAAGAAATTGTAGTTGTTGCTAGTATAGCTTTTGATGACATCAGTGCTGACGATCAATGACCTCAAGCATCTGCTGCGCCAGAGATGACCTGACTGGACGGACATGGGTCCCACTTGCTGACCATGAATTGACCGGTCACACACGGCGTGGAGATAATTATGGCGTCTCCTCGATTTCCGCGCGTAGTGGACGGCGTGGTAACGACGGTTCGTTGTGATGCTGACACGTGTATGGCCAGATCTGCCGTTGGTGTTAGGTCTTCTTGATGGACGGTTGCCGTGCGTCGTCTTCGCCGTTATAATCATTGGGGAAAGCTGCAGTTTGTTTTTCACCGCATCGATTCTTGTTTTCACTGCCTCCTTGTGCTCTAGCAGTTCTTGCTGCGCGCTGGAATATCCTTCCACATTTCCGTCTTCCCTTCTGCGCTCTCACCGCCGGCGCCGTCGTAGCGTGATGGGGAAACCGAAGAAGTCATCATCTGCAGTTGGTACCAGCGCCGCCGGAGGAAAGAAAGGCGCCACCGCTACCCGTGTCACCGACGGCGGTTGGCGGCGATCAGAGACACGGGAGAGTGACCTCCGCAAGCTTCGCGAGCGGGGCTTCATCCCGCAAGATAGGGAGGCCGTCAGACTCCCCGGCAACAAGGTAATCCCCCGTCCCCCCGCTGGGTATCGGGTTATGTTTCCCGCCTTCGTTATTCGTGGGTTTTCCTTCCCAGTCCACGACTTCCTTCGTGGGCTGCTCTTTCTCTATGGCATTCAGCTGCATCATCTTTCGCCCAATTCTCTTCATCACATTGCTTGTTTCATCACTTTCTACGAGTGCTGGCTCGGCATCGAGCCGCACTTTGGCCTCTTCCGGAAACTTTATTCCGTGAAGAGGCAATCTGGTACGGATGGTGTTTATCCCATTGGGGGTTGCATCATCTCCCTCAAGCCCAATCTGCTTTTCTTTTCCTTTTCCATGTCCGAATCTGTCCAGTAGTGGCGGAGGCGATGGTTTTATATCCGCGACTCCGTAGTGCCTGGGCAAGATTTTGGTCTTGTTCCTTTCGACCCCTCCCAGAAGATTGAGCCGAAAAGGTCTTGGAAAAACAAGATCTTGGATGGCGAGGTGGCGGAGAGAGAGGCGCTATATCGTCGGGTGGAGGATCTCCAGTTGATTCGGAGAAGGAAGTGAATGGTGTGGATATCATCCGCACCTTCCTCGAGCGTCGGGTGCAGCCACTCCAAGCTAGGGTGCACCCAATGTTCCTTTATGCTGGCCAGCGTGATCCGACGAGGGTTTCGGCTAAGAAAATCTCCGAGGGAGATCTTGATAGGGCCCTTCGCTTGCTGCTGAAGTTTAAGGCCGGAGAGAAAATCCCGGGGAAGTCGCTGACTCCTCCATTTTCTTCTTCGCTTCCTATTCCACAGGTGTAGATCCGTGCGTGTAGCGCTATTTTTCGGCTCCATTGTTTTGTATTTGTTTGCTGACAAATTGTTCTTCTCTTCTGCAGAGCTTCAAAGTGCCGGGTATGTCGCCTCCATTACCCGAAGTATACCCGGATGCTCTGGACAATGATTTGGTGGATTCCATGTCCGAGCTGCCATCGGCGCGATCTCCGGCGGAAGATGCCAACGAGTCGAGCGAGGACCACACGCGCAAGCGATCACGGAGCTCCAGCGAGTCTTCGGATGCCTCGACTCCTCCGACTCCTAGGAACCCTCTGTGCCTTGAGCGTCACAGTGACGGGCATGGAGGCTCTTCTTCCCCTATTCCTGCCATTCCTGTGCGGGCTGTAGCGCCGCACCCGCCAGCGAAGCGGAAGAAGGAAGAAAAGAAGGAAGAGAAGAAAGAAGGGAAGAAGGGGAAGAAGAGAGTCCGAAGGACTCCTCCTGTCTTCGACCTTAGCTCGCTGGACTCGTAAGTTTCCTTTATACTTCTTTCTTTGTGCTATTGACTTTTGTGCTTGTGCTAATTATTTCGTGTGCAGGCATTCCTCCCACGACTCCTCTAGCGATGGTGCTCGGGAGATGATGGGAGAGTCGAAGGTTGCATATCCTCCTCCTCAGATGGTGGCTACCTCTGAGGGTGCTGCGCCGGTCCCTTCTCCGCAGGAAGCTCAAGTGGTTGCACCTCAGAAGGCTGCGAGCGGGCCGTCGGAGTCGCCATTGGAGCATGTAAGTACTTCTGATTCCTGCCACGGGGGGAGCCCCCGAGCGTCTGAAATTTTTTTCTTGTCTTGTTCGTTCTTCGAGTCTTCGGGGGGAGCCCCCGAGCGTTTTCGTGTGCTAATTATTGCTTTTGTTCCTTCGTGTTGGGCGTAGCCCCCAAGTCCTTTTCCTTACTGGTAGTTCTTCTTCCTACAACCTTTTGTACAGGATGCCAAGCGACTGGTGCAGGAGCACCTGGTGCTGGAGGTCAACCTCCGACAGCTTCAAGGTACCTGGATGCTTTGGTGCTTCTTTATTTTTGCATTATTGGCTTGATTTCTGACGCTTGTATGTTTTGAATGCAGAGGAGCATAATACTTCCCTCCGTGAGATTGATGCTGTCAAGAAGAGCCTTGGTCAAGCGGAGAAGAAGGCCGAGGACGCCGCTGGAGCGAAGGAGCGCCTTGAGCTGGAGCTGGCCAAGGCAGCCGAAGCTAAGGAGCGTCTGTAGCAGGAGGCTAGGACCACGAGGAGCAGCTTGTCGTGGCTGCGACTGCGCGTGAAAGAGAGGTGGCGGGCAAGCTCATGGCTGCTGCCAAGGCTGTTTCAGGTGAGTACCTTATTTTTGCTCCTTTCTTTTCGTTTTCTTGTCTTCTTCTGTGTTACTTTCTTCATTCCTTTTCTTTTTGTCTCAGATGCCACAAGAATTGAGTTTGACCGCGGTGCTCTGGAGCACGGGAGTGCTCTAGATGATGCTACTGCAGCGGTCGAAGATCACTACAGCACCGTCGTCAACTCCCTTGCCAAGGCGAAGGAGGTCCTTGGCCGCTTCTACAAGGAGCTTGTCCCCAAGGGCGCGGCCCTTGATGATGTTGACGCCCTGGCGGAGGCTTTGTCGGCCGAAGCACCTGCGGCGTACAAGCGCAAGCAGAAGGGCATCGGCGCGTCCGTCGGGCTGGCGATGGCCTTGGCGGCTGGAGCGGAGCTAGACCTTCCCCAGATCACCTCCCGGATGCCGACAACCGCGGATGGATCCGAGGTAGCCTTTGCTACCTATTCTGCTCGCTGCAAGCGATATGGGCCAAAGCTCATTGATCTGATGTCCGAGTATGCGCTGCGGCAACAGGGGGAGGCCAAGGCGAGGCAATCCGGTTCCGAGGCTACTCAGGGTGCCGCGTCTTAGGCGTTGTAGCTGTAGGATAATTTGTAATCTTCTTTTGCTTGTAATTATGTTGAGGAACAAAAATCATTGTGCCACGTAGTGGCCTTTATATGCTTAATGTATTTTGTCGAGTTGTGCTCTTCTCCGTCTGAATGCTTATGTCCTTTTCTTTTCTGCTGCTCTAGGTTCCTTCGGGTGCTGATCCCATTGACACCTCGCCTGCAACGCGGCAGCGGCCATCTTTGGATGATTCATCACAACTTGCTTTTCTTCGAGACCGTGTTCGTAGTCTTGAGAAGGAGTTGCTTGGGGTGCGTGGCCACGCCGATGTTTGGAAGTCCAAGGCAGATCGTGGTGCAGCCAGAGAGGAGTACTTGATGGCGGAACTGCTTCGGCTGTCTGAGCAGCTTCAATGTAAGTTGTTCTTTGTTTCGAGCTGCAGCTCAGTTTTTCGGATGCGCCTTGAGCTGGCCTTGCGTCTTCTTTTTTTTGCGAGTGTCGCAGGTGCTAACCTTGCTCCGAGGGAGGAGAAGGAGCGTGTCGCTGTTCGGGTCAATTGCTTGACTCAACAAGACATGGAAGCTGGCGGCTTCTTCTGGATGGATCGTGACCGTGCCGTGGCTCTGGCGACGGTGCAGGATCGTGTGCACCAGGTTTTGCGGGTGCTTCGTCAGGTGCAGACGTCGCTTGCATCGGTGTTGCATGTCATGTTTCCATTGGATGCCGTGCCAACAGGCCTTGCGGGTCTTCTATCGAAGTTTCGGAGCGTGAATAATGTCAAGGAGCTGGTGCGGCAACAACTCGTCGCAGGAGTGAAGACTGCTTTGTCCCTTGTGAGGCTGCACCGGCCTGATGTAGATTTGTCTGCTGTGGCAGCTGGGCCACCTCCTCGGCCGGATGGTGATGAGTGGGACATGTGTCCATATTATGCGGCTGTAAGGCAGTATGCCGAACAGGTCATAGATTTGTTTGAGCAGCGTGCTCAAGTTATTCTTCAAAATAGGTAGTACCTGTAAAAGAGATAGATGTAAAATTTGTATATTTCGACTGGGCGTGTTGTGCCCTTTGTTATAAAGGTTTGTTTGTTGTAAGCACGCAGTGCTTTGTTTGAGTACGTGTCCTTTTCGTTTGCCTGACGTTGTCAGCTACTCAGGTGTACACGCGTGATCCTCGGTCGATGAAATAGTGAAGTGGGGGGAGCCCCCGAGTGCGTTTGTAGCATAAAGTAAAGTTGCAAATAGCGAAACGAAATTTTGGGGTGAGACACTTAACTTTATTTATATCGTAATGGAGGAAGTACATTGCTCGGCTGAATAGCCTTGGTTGAAAAGCCTTATTGAAAGTAAAGGGGTAGGTAGCTAGGGGTAGAATCATCGCAAGTGCGCGATGTTCCATGGGTTGAAGTATGCGACTCCAGACTCCACGTGCTTGAGGCGATAGGCGCCACCTGGGATGACCTCGGTAATGACGTAGCGTCCTTCCCATGGTGACTCGAATTTCTTCGGTCACTCTTGCTTGAGTCGCAAGACGAGGTCTCCTTCGACGAAGGACCTTAGGCGCAGCCGGCGGCTGTGGTAGTTGCGGAGACTCTGCTGGTACACCGCTGATCGAGCTGCTGCTATGTCTCTTGCTTCGTCGAGTGTGTCGACGGCGTCTTTGAGTGCAGCCGTGGATTCGGCATCGCTGTAAGCGACGACCCGGGGGGGGGGGCCTGGTGGCATACTTCGGCTGGTAGCACGGCTTCGGCTCCGTGCACCATGAAGAACGGTGTGTAGCCTATGGAGCTGTTTGGCGTAGTACGTAAACTCCATAGGACGGATGGCAGCTCTTTCGTCCAGGCTCCGGCCTTTCGTTCGAGTGGGCTCATGAGGCGCTTCTTGATGCCAGCACCGATTAGGCCGTTGGCCTTTTCGACCTGCCCGTTCGTTTGCGGGTGAGCCACTGAGGCGTATGTGATGTTGATCCCGAGGCCTTCGCAGAAGTCTTGGAATTCTTTGGAGATGAAGTTTGATCCATTGTCGGTGATGATGCTGTGCGGTACGCCGAACCTGTAGACAATGGACTCGAAGAACTTGACGGCGGTCTTGCCCTTTTGGTTGGTGACCGGCATGTCTTGACCCACTTGGTGAATTTGTCGACTGCGACTAGGAGGTAAACGTGCCCCCCTTTCGAGGACTTTGGCAGTTTGCCGATCATGTCGAGGCCCCATTGAGCAAAGGGCCAGGCTATAGGTATGGGTCTGAGCTCTGACCCGGGTGCGTGCGGTTTATCGGCGAACCGTTGGCACACGTTGCATCTTCGGACGATGTCCTTTGCATCGCTCATGGCCGTTGGCCAGTAGAATCCGGCTCGTAGAACTTTGGCGACAAGGGAGCGGCTGCCTGCGTGATGGCCGCAGATGCCCTCGTGAATGTCTTGGAGGATGGATTTCCCGTCACCGAAGGTGACGCACCTTTGTAGTACACCCGTAATACTGCGCTTGTACAGCTCGCCATTGATGATGGTGAAGGCTTTTGACCGACGAGATATGCGTCGTGCATCTGTCGGGCTGTCAGGCAGTTCTCCGTTTATCAAGAACTGGAGGTACGGTCGCGTCCAAGTTTCTTCGACTGCCATGACCTGCATCAGGTTGACCATAGCGACCTCTATGTCCAGTTTCTCAGGTCCTTTGTGTCCTTCGGGCAGCGTAGACCCCGAGTGTTCTGCTTCTTCGGGTGACCCCGAGTGTTTCGCTTAATGGATGGCACTCAGATCTGTTCGAGGAACACACCCGGTGGCACCTTTGCGCAGGTGGAGCCGATGTTGGCGAGTCTGTCAGCTTCCTCGTTGCTTTCTCTTCCGACGTGCCGAAGCTCGCAGCCGTCGAATTCTCCTTCGAGTGCATTGTAGAGCGCGCGGTACGCGATCATGTTTTTGGCGTGAGCGTCGCACTCGTTCATCGTCTGCTGGACGACGAGGTTGGAGTCACCGTAGATGACCAGGTGCGTTGCGCCGCAGATCTTTGCCATCCTCATGCCGTGGATGAGGGCTTCATATTCGCCCTCGTTGTTGGAGGCTCAGAATTTCATCCGGAGGACGTACTTCATCTGGTCGCCTGCGGGGAGGTCAGTATGACCTCGGCTCCTGCTCTAGCTTCACGCTTGGAGCCGTCGAAGTGCATTGTCCATGACTACGACATGTCTGGGATGTCTGGCAGCTGCAGCTCCATCCAATGTACGAGGAAGTCCGGGAGGACTTGAGATTTGATTGCGAGTCGCTTCTCGTAGATGATGTCCAGAGGTGACAGCTCAATGCCCCACAGGGCCACGCGTCCTGTGGCCTCTGGGTTATTCAGGATGCTGTTCAGGGGTGCCTCGTTGACGACCATCACCTGGTGCTCCTGGAAGTAATGGCTCAGTCATCGAGCCGTCATGAACACGCCGTAGGGGAGTTTCTGGTAGTGAGGGTATCTCTGATTTGTTGGCGTCAGTACCTCGCTGAGGTAGTAGATTGGGCGTTGGACCCCGTGGGTCTTGCCTTCTTCGGGTCGTTCGACCACTAGCACGGTGCTGACCACCTGGTGTGTGGCTGCTATGTACAGCAGCAGAGGCTCGCGCTCCTTTGGCGTGACCAGGACGGGCGAGGTGGAGAGAAGCCGTTTGAGGCTTTCGAACGCATCGTCGGCTTCAGGCGTCCACTCAAATTTATCTACCTTGCGTAGCAGCTGGTAGAATGGCAGGGCCTTCTCGCCCATGCGGCTGATGAATCTGCTGAACGCCGCTATTCGTCCTGCGAGCTGCTGGACACCCTTGAGGTTTTTCGGCTTCTCCATCGCCATGATGGCTCTGATTTTCTTCGGGTTCGCCTCGATCCCTCGTTGAGAGATGAAGTACCCAAGCAACTGACCCGATGGGACGCCGAAGGCGCACTTTTCGGGGTTGAGTTTGATCCTGTAGCGATCGAGGTTGTCGAACGTCTCGCGGAGATCGTCGATAAGTGTCCTTGCCTCCCTGGTTTTGATGACTATGTCGTCGACATAGACTTTAACGTTGCGATCGATCTGGTCCTTGAGGCATGCCTGCATGCATCGCTGGTACGTGGCACCTGCGTTCTTTAGCCCAAAGGGCATTGTGTTGTAGCAGAACACTCCGAACGGTGTGATAAACGCCGTTTTCTCCTGATCTTCGACCTTGAGTCGAATCTGGTTGTAGCCTAAGTAGACGTCGAGGAAGGAGAGTTTCTCGCAACCTGCAGTCGAATCGATGATCTGATTGATCCGAGGAAGAGGGAAGTGGTCCTTTGGGCAGTGCTTGTTTAGCGACGTGAAATCCACGCACATCCGCAGGATGTCCGTGTCCTTCTTTGGGACCATCACTGTATTTGCAAGCCACTCGCTTTATTTGATTTCACTGATGAAGTCTGCAGCGAGTAGTCTGTTGATTTCTTTGCCGATAGCTTCGGCCCGTGGCTTGGACAGTCTCCGGATGGACTGCTTGACGGGCTTGGTGTCTGGAAATACGTTGAGTGCATGCTTGGCGAATTCCCTGGGAACTCCTGGCATGTCCGCAGGACACCAGGCGAATATTTCCCAGCGCTCACGGAGGAATTCGACGAGCGCACCTTCCTATGCGGGGCTGAGGTCGTTGGCGATCAGCGCCGTCTTGGAGGCATCCGTCGGATGGACTTGCACCTTCTTTGTGTTGACGGTGGAGTCGAAAGACATGTCAGGTGTGTTTTGTCGTGCGACTGGGGGTGCCCCATTGTCCGTCACCTCGCGGAGCCTTAGGAGCTCCTCCTGCATGCCGAATGACTGGGAGATTCTGTTGAAATCTCTGTCGCATTGGTCCGATCGGGTGAAGCTCCCGTGGATTGTGATGACGCCCTTTGGTCCTGGCATCTTGAGTAGCAGGTATGCATAGTGCGGGACAGCCAAGAACCTTGCGAATGCTACACGCACGAGGATGGCGTAGTACTGTGATGGCCAGTCCACCACTTCGAATTCGAGCCGCTCCAGCCGGAAGTTGTCCGGCTTGCCGAAGATGACGTCGAGCCATATTTTGCCCAGGGGGAATATGCCCTTCCCTGGAACGATGCCGTGGAACGTTGTGTCTGACTGTTCCAGGCTACACTGCGGGATCCGCATTGCTGCTAGAGTGCTTGCGAACATCAGGTTGATGCCGCTGCCGCCGTCCATGAAGACGCGACTCATCTCGAAACCTCCGATCTGCACCTCCAGCACCAGGGCAGCATGACCTGGGCAAGGGATCTGGCAAGGGTGATCTGAACGACTGAACGTGATGCAGGACTCCGATCTGCTGAGGTACTCAGGAATGGCGGGTGGAGTTGCCACGGCCAGGTTGATCTGTCGGGTGATTTTCTTCTACACCTTATTCGTGGGGCGCCCCTTCTGGATCATCAGTGCTCCTTTCGGCTGGGGATACCCGTTCCCAGCGTTGTTCTGTGCTGGTGCGACTGGTTGGTTCGGGCCTCCTACAGGTGGCGGTGGAGGAGCTCCATGCGCTATTTCACCTGGCGCGGGTGCGTTTCCGAACGCAGGGATTGGGGCTTGCTGCCTCATCTGCACCATGCTTTCGCTGAGTTTCTGGAACTCGCGGCAGTCCTTGAGCATGTGGCTCGCCTTCTTTTTGCCATCCTGCTTGTCGATGTAGAAGTGGATGGTGCATGGACCCAAAAGCTTTTCATATGCTGAGGGTCCGTTGTCGCGGTCGCGGCGTTGCCACGACTGCGCTGGGCGTCCCCCGTCGCGGAAGTTTCCTCCGTGGTATCCTCCGCTATTGCGGTTGGCGTCGTTGCGGCGATCGGCGTAGCCAGCCACGACCATGTCGGGTCCGTCGCGATCGTCGTAGATGCACGATCTTATCTTGCTACGGCGCTCTTGCCGTTGACCGTAATCGTCTTCTTCTTCCGATTGTGCTCGGTGAATGGAATCTTCACCGTCAGCCCACCTGTTGGCGATGTCCATGAGGTGGTCGAGTGTTTTGGGCTTGACGCGCCCAAGTTCCTCCTTGAAGTCTTGGCGCTTGACGCCGTCCCTGAAGGCGTCGATGGCCCTCTCTTCGGAGATGTGGGCTTCGGATGTCTTTGTGTTGGACCAGCGTAGTATGTACGAGCGGATGGATTCATCCGTTCGTTGAGTGCAGGCTCGTAACTCTTCGATTGAGGCGGGCATCTTGCTGGTGCCCTTGAAGTTTCGGATGAAGCTGTAAGCTAGCTCATCCCAGCTTCGTATGGACCCTGAGGATAGGTTGCTAAGCCAGATCCGGGCTGCGCCTGTCAGCTGCAGCTGAAGGCATTGCATGGCAGTCTCTTTGTTGCCACCGTGCAGTTTGACGGATGATAAGTGGTCGCTGAGC
Organism: Avena sativa; assembly: GCA_916181665.1. NCBI lineage: Eukaryota > Viridiplantae > Streptophyta > Magnoliopsida > Poales > Poaceae > Avena > Avena sativa. The sequence continues at coordinate 425,104,601 of OV702293.1, forward strand.
CAAGCCTTTGGGTCTTGAGTGTCATCGAACTTCGGAGTATCCGAAGGAAGCTTGAAATTGCACGGCATCTTCGTTCGCCGAACGGATCTGCTGAAGCATCGGGCTCCGCAGAGTTCTCCTTCTTCTTCGTCCATCTCGGACTCAGACGAGCATGCGCGCTTAGCTCGCGCTTTGTCGATTTTGCGCTGCATGAGCGCGTCTCTGGCGTCGTAGTCGCGGTTGCGGTGGCGCGAACTCTTCTTCCTTCGAGGAAGGTCATGTTCTTCTTCTTCGGATGAAGGGGTGGGGCTGCGGTCGAACCTGACCGGAGCTTTCTTCTTCGGCTCCGTGGGAGCTTCCTGGTGGAGCGCAGCTCCGACGAGTCCAAGTCCGGTAAGTGCGAACTTGTGCATGGCCCTCTTCGGGTCTCCCTCTGGAGCTGGGTGAGCGGCAAGGTACGCAGTGGCTGCCATGATCGCAGCCTGCGGCGTTTTCGAAATGACGTTGCTGTCGGCATCCATCTCCATGAAGGATGTGTGGAGGCTTCGGGTCACCTCCCGGTGCTCCTTGGGGTCCATGTTCTCCACCCGAGAGCGGTGCTTGTTGCCTTGGTTGGCGTTCGAGCTGGAGCCGATGCCCATGGCGGAGAGCGCAGCTTGTCGCGCGCTGGACTCTGAGGCTCCTTGCTTGCGTTTGTCGAGCACCTCCTGCATCTTCACCTGCTTCTTGTGCTCCTTGATCAGGAGCAGGTGGTAGGCCATCAGCAGATCCCGGGAGGAGTCTGCAGGCAGGACTATGTTGCCCGCCACGGCGTTGCGGGCTTGGGCCCATCCTTCTTTGCTAAGGCGGATGACATGGCCGTTGTTTTCCCCTTCGGGTGGGGGGACTGGCTTCTTCTATTCCCGCCGTTTCGTTCTGGCGGGTTAGGTGGCGGGTTGGGCGGCGGGTTGGGTGTTTGCTGATCCACGTCGCTCTGGATGACTACGGCGCATTGGTAGTGCTCGTAGATTGGTCCGCTGCTGCTGCAGCTTTCAGATCCGGAACCGTAGGTCCCTGCGTCCGATGGCGGATCGCACAGATCGGAGTTGCAGCTGCTGCTGTCATAGGAATCATATGTTGATGATGTTGTGCGTAGCACGGGGTGTGGGGTCCATGAAGCAGGCCTGATTGATGGTAGGGGCACCCGCTCAAGGAGGTGGAGGGTGCCAGTTTGCCCCACCTGGAAGCAGAAGCTCCCGAACAGGATTTCGAGTCCGTCGCCTACGGGCTCGAAGTCCTTCATGGTGGCCGGTGAGTGGGCGGTGAAGTCGAAAGCGCCGAAGAGGAGATGACTCTCCGTCGCCGCGGAGTTGTAGATCGATCGGGTTGGGACCGTCACGACCGCACAATCAGCGTCCCCGGTTCCCACAGACAACGCCAATTGATGAGGTTTAATCTCATCAATGCCCATTGTTATGGACTTGGGTTTTGGAGAAGATGGGGATGCTGGAGATCGTGGAACAGTTAGCAAACAAGCAACACGGGGACACAAGGTTTACCCAGGTTCAGGCCCCTAGAGGGAAAACCCTACTCCTGCTTGTCTGCTCTTGATTACGGCGGAACCGAAGGTTACAGGGGTGCGCAGATGCAATCCGGCGTGGAGGTGTGTATGCGAAAGTATGACAGAGAGATCTAGGTCGTGCCCTCCTAGCCTTTATATAGACTCAGGCAGGTCCCGGGCATAGACCTAGTCGGTTACAAGTTCTAGGGTTTTACCCCTTTGAATTTCCTATCTGCACTAGTCTTGCTCTCCAAGGATCCGAAGGCGTCATGGGCCTTGGCCACCCGAAAATCTTCATGGGCCGGCGTACATCTGCCGTGGGCCTTCCTTGGGCTGGACCAGGTATGCTAAGATCACGTGCCCATAGGGTATAACCATGTCACCGGCTCTGCTTCGTGGTTCCGTGTTCCTCCGATAAAAATAACAACTTTGGCTTTTGTCCCATCCAATTCCAAGAATATTGATTTTCTGCCTTTCTGGAACCAAAAACAGAAGAAAACAGGCAACTGGCACTGTGGCAACTTGTTAATAGGTTAGTTCCAGAAAAGATATAAAAACACCTCAAAGTCTAGACAAAGCAAAGCAAATTAGATACAAAATAAGCATGGAGTATCAAAAATTATAGATACGTTTCCGACGTATCAAGCATCCCCAAGCTTAACTCCTGCTCGTCCTCGAGTAGGTAAGTGTTGTGCCTTTTTCTCTCTACAAGAGACTCCAGCTAGAAAAGTTGATACCAACTGATATTTCTTTGCAAATGGCTGATAAGTAAACTACTATTCCTGTTGGTATATGTGAGGATGTTCATGTTCAAGTTGCTCATAATTGCATGGTCTTAACTGATTTTGTTGTGCTTGAAATGCCTAAAGATGATAATATGTCTATTATTCTTGGGAGACCTTTTCTTAATACTGCAGGTGCTGTCATCAATTGTAATCAAGGAAAAGTAACATTTAATATTAATGACAAAGAGCACACTGTCTATTTCCCCAAGAAGGTTGTTAAGAGTTATTGCCTGAATTCCATTGAAAATATTGAGAGCATCAAGGTTGGAGAATATATTGTCCCATTTCACAAGAAAATTTTGAAACCATTATGATTGGGACCATTGCTATCAAGTATGCGGTAACATAATCACCTTGTGGAATGCAAAGTTTTGCTTCATATAAGATTGTTTTGGTAACAATACTTTATCAACCTTGTTAACAAAAGGATTTTAATGAACAGAATAATGTTTCCACTATGGTTATACTTGCTTTCTTTTACTTTTCTCCTTCCTAGTCTTTGATTTAGCTTTAATTTTGCTACTTGTTTGCTTGTTAGAGTTTTTAGAGCTCTTGTAGTTTGGCTTTTGGTTTGCTTTTGCTTCTTCTGAAAAACTATTTTTGCGAGAAAATCATTTTTCATACCCTGGAAATTGGCCAAAAATAAAGTTTTCCGAAAAATCCCAGAAAATTCAAAATAAACTTTTCCTCGAAAAAAGGGGCAGAGAGGCACCTGAAGTGACCCAGGGGGCCACCCCAGGCCACCACACCTATGGTAGGCGCGGCCTACCAGGTGGCGGCGCCTAGGGCGATCTGGCCCACCTGGGCCCCTCCAGGCTGCCTCCTCAAAGCCACCTTCTTTGTCTCTCCCGAAAAACACCGGAAAACTTGCTCAAGCTCAAGTTCTTGCTGTTCTTGCTCGCGATTTTCGATCTCCTTGTTCAGCCCATCTCAAGTGCTGATTTTTGGAGAGATTGTTCCTTGGTATGTGCCTCCTCCACTTGTCCAATTAGATTTGTGATTGGTAGATTGTATCTTGAGTATTTTGCTGCTATAAGTGACAGGTTGTTTGAGCTTTCATGCTTGTTCTATGCTTAGAAACTTTGTTTTGATGCATGTGTATTCCTCTAGCAAGTTCCTATAGTAGTTGCTCATCATCTATCAACTTAGAAATCACTTGGATTGATGGTTGTTTAAAATTTCAGAAAAGTGAAGTCATGGACCACCACACATTTGGTGATATATTTGACAGTGATGCACCTAGAAGGGCAAGGCTTTCAAGGTCATCTACCAGTAATAGACTCCCATACAGTGAGGATCTCATCACTCAATGATTTGGTGATGAGGGAGATGAAGGGGATGCGCACCCATCCACCTTTCCTTGCCAAACTTTCTTGCGAGCTGCTGGGATTCTTAACGATTTTATGACTTTGATTCAGAGGGATGGACTAATAAGTTTCATGCAGGATGAGATCGCACAATATGCTTTGCTTACTAAAACATTTGCGGAGAGTTTATCCTTTACTAATAGTGTGTCCAAGCCTGCTGTGTCTTTCAAAATTTATGGCAGGGCTTATTCTATGACTTTGAAGCAATTTTGCAAGGCCCTGGGACTTGGTACAGCTGGGTCATCAAAGAAGATTCTGGCTCTTCCCGCTGATTTGCTGGAGCTTTACCGAGGAATAACCAATGATGATGACCGCAGAGCTCAACGAGGAAAGATAAAGAATATTCAACTTCCAGCCATCAGGTACTTTGTCTACTACCTTGACACCAGTGTTCTTGGTAGGGAGAACACTAGTAATATTTCCAACTATCAATTGGCCTTCTTAGCTGCTACGCTCAACAATGAGGATAAGTATAATCTTGGTTCTCTCATTGCCCGTCATTTAGCTGCTAAGGGACCCATTTATGGGGGGGATTATTGCTACTCGTGTTGCTGCTGCCTTGAACATTGTTGTTGATCCACATGATAAATTTTTGGCTCCTCAGAGGCTTGATCTTGATGCCATGAAGGTGCACCACTTTGTCACCAGTAGCTCTACTCTTGAGAACTTGGTTTATAGAATGTTGTTTACTGACGAGGAAGAGAGAGAGATCCCTCTACCCCAAACCACTTTGTTCAGTATTTCTCAGGGACCTTGGTCACGCTCGAAGGTGGAGATGGATGACAAGCTGCGTTCTCTTAACTTCCACGGGCACTATCAGGAGGAAGCACCATCATACGACCCCTCTGCATATTACACAGGGGAGGCCTCAAGCTCGTACCAGGACGAGGTAGCTTCCTCGACATACTATGGAGGTGCATCTACTTGGGCACCATGGGATTGATCCCCACTTAGGCCAAAAGCCTAAGCTTGGGGGGAGGTACACCGACATCACACTCATATATATATCATGTTCGGTCGGTTCTTTGTACATCCATTGTTTTTGCTTTCTTTTTAGTTTTTGTTGCTTCTTTCTAAAAACCCAAAAATACCAAAAATATTTTCGTTGTTTCTCTTGGTTTGTTTCTTTGTTTCTTTTCTTTAGTTTGCCTTAAAAGAAAAATCCAAAAAGAGTTTTGCTTTGTTTGGTTTGGTTTGTTTTTGTTTGGTTTTTCTTTGTTTGCTTGTTTCTAAAAATTCAAAAACACCAAAAATATTTGTTGGTCTTCTTTGGTTTTGTGAGTTCTTTGCAGGGTTCAGACATCCTCAGTGGATTTTGGTTTCATGTTAATTATTCAAGTCAGACAAGTGAAGGGCAATAATGAAGATTAAGACAACTCGAGGTGTGGTAAGAGGCTGGTAACAAACTCTATTTGTTTCATTCTTGTATATATACTCATCATTGTGAGCATGCTTAGTCTGTTTGTGTAAGGTGTATGTCATTATGGATGCTTAGTAGTTCTTTCTTGTCTATGGTTAGCTCTAGCTTGCTAATAGTTTGTAGCATGTCATATGAATGTTTGCTTGCATTGTTTTATTCATACTTTGGTATGACATTGTGGTATCCTCCTCTGACTGTTCATGTGAATCGACTTGGCACATGCTCACGCATGCATATGACTAATCAATAGTCAGTAAGCCTTGATGATTTATTTTGCCTCAGAGTTCTTGTATCACTTTCATGCCATAGTTAGTCCTGTTTTGTTGCAAGCATGATTATGATAGTTATTGCTCTCTCATTTGTCGCTCCCTCTCTATTGCTAGACTTCACTTGCACTGAGTATGTGCTCTACCTATGCTTCCAACTCCCCAAAACTAATACTGTCAGCTGTGTCCACCATACCTACCTATTAGCATCATTTGCTACTCCATTGCATATTTTATATATGTCATGTTTTCTTCCAAAATAAAATGTTTGTCTGTTTTAAGAAAGTTAGTTAGGAAAGCTCTCACGAACTTGATGGCACACTTTATTCCTTGCGCTTAATAATTTTGAACCATTGTGACATGTCCATGAAAGTTATATGCTTGATAATTATATGCCGGGAGTCAGCAGAACCGTGCTGTCACGGGGAACGCTTTCAACACTTTTTGGATATCTCATCCAGTTGATTCCTTGCTCTTTTGTTTACGGATGTCGACAATGTGAAATAAAAGGGGAGGTTATGAGTTCATGGAGTTTATACATTGTGTTAGAGAAACGCCTAGGCCGCTAGCCTAAGACATGCCTAATCATGGTGGTAACTTGCAGCATCACCATAATGAGCATATATGAAGCATCCTCAATAAAAAAAGTTATGCATATGGTAAATTAAAATATTGCTGAGATGCTCATTGTCTGCTTGCCTTGTCAATTTTGGTTATGGGAAAGCTCCTGTACCATGTGCAAGGGGTACCCCGTTGGCGGTTCTCGATGATATGCACGTATTTACAATGACAAGAACTTTCAGGTGACCAAAGTTGAGTAGCATGCAGAGCGACCCTCGTACTCAAGGGACTTAGGATTTACAGTTTATGGTCTGTCAAGCATATGATTCAGAGTGGACCTCACTTTCACCTTAACCACATGAAGATGTCTATGATAGGGTCAATGAGAGCTCAAAGCTAATGAGTACCTTCCTTTCAGCATTCGAAAGCCTTTCAAACCTTTCAAAAACCATTTTCATAACTTTGTTGAGTCACCACTTATTCTATGAGCACCTTCTTGAGAGCATAGTTGTCATTCTTGTGTTTATTCCAAAACTTGGTTAATTATATCATGACTTTGATGCTTGTATATCTGATATCTTTACTTCTAGTCTTCACTTGAACTTCAGAGGTGCCTTGGCATTTATATTGTGCTCTTCAAACAAAGGCAAGCGAGATACGACTCTATCATACCTTATTATGAGCATTGTAATGTTGCTTATGTTTATGTTTCATGCTACTTATTATTATTGAGTTGGTTTCTCTTCATAGCTTGCAATGACTATTAAGTAGACTTAATTGCATACTCCTTATTATGAATTGTCTAAGCATCTACTCCTGTGCTGAGAATATTTACATCATATGAAGCAAAGTGTTCGTGAAAGTTCTTTTATCGCACTCAGTTTTCAACTGAATTGCTTGAGGACAAGCAATAAGCTAAGCTTGGGGGGAGTTGATACGTCCAAAACATATCTACTTTCTCGAACACTTTGCTATTGTTTTTCCTCTAAACTTGTGTGATTTGGATACAACTAACACGGACTGACGCTGTTTTCAACAGAATTACCTTGGTGTCTTGTTTTTGTGCAGAAAATGAACTATCAGGAAAATCCCGGAAAATATGCCAAAAATTATATTTCACCAGAAGATCCACGGAGCCAGAAGACGAGACGGAGAGGAGGCCTGGGGGGCCCACACCCACCCCAGGCGCGGGCCTACAACTAGCCGCGCCTGGAGGGGGTGTAGCCATCCCAGGCACCCCCTCGGCCTCCCTTTGCGCCTATAAGTTGCCTTTCGACCTAAAAACCGAGGGGCATTCGATAGTTTTCCAGAAAGAGTTCCGCTCCGCCGCCGCCACCAGAAACCAAGATTCAGATCCAGAAACTCCGTTTTGGCACCCTGTCGGGATGGGGAATTTGGAGAGGATCATCGCCATCATCATAACCAACGCATCTCCATCAACCATCGATGTTTCTCTCATCCATGAGTGAGTAATACCCCACTGTAGGCTTGGGGATGGTAGGGATTGGATGAGTTCTATCATGTAATCAAATAAGATCTGTTAGGGCATAGTGCCTAGTATCTCTTTTAGTGCTATTTGACTTTGTTGCAACTTGTTGTGATTAATGCTTGTCACTAGGGCCTGAGTGCCATGATCTCAAATCTGAACTTATTATTGAATCATTATGATAGTATTGTTTGTGATCTTATCTGCAGGTTGTGTACACATATCATTGTCCGGATCCAAAGGCCCCAAAGTGACAATAATTGGGACAACCATAGGGGATGGCTATGGTGTGAGGATCACATGTGTTCACCGAGTGTTAATGCTTTGCTTCGGTGCTCTATTAAAAGGAGCACCTTAATTACCAGTATTTTCCTAGAGGCCCCGCTGCCACGGACTGGCTGGACAGAAGATGTTGTGCAAGTTCTCATTGCGAGCACGTATGACTATATTTGGATCACATGCCTAGGATTGTTAGCACCTTGATGCTTGTTATTATTTATCTGCAATGCCCCAGATCTTGAAGTTACATGTTTAGACTCGTCCATGCAACGCCCGTCTATCCATCCCTATGCCTACCGCACTCGAATCCTACTGTTACCGTTACTGTTACTATTGCTCATGTTTCATTGTTGCTGTTGCTTTGCTGTTGCTACTAATAAACTTCTGTGAGCAAGAACTATTTCCAGGTGCAGCTGAACTGACAACTCAGTTGTTAAGGCTTGCAAGTATTCTTTGGCTCCCCTTGTGTCGAATCAATAAATTGGGTAATACTACCCGCGAAGATTGTTGTGATCCCCTATACTTGTGGGTCATCAGGTCCGAATATCAACCAGAGACGATCCGGAGTCTCCGATGCAAGCATTAGACCGGAGTCTCCGGTGTGGCTTGGCCGGAGTCTTTGAAGAGTTTTCGGAGGAGATTTTCCCAGGGCCGCTGGGTCATTCAGAATGGTGGTCTGGAGCTTAGTCCGGAGATTGGCCGGAGTTTCCGGTGTAGACCGGAGTCTCCGGTCTACGGTCTGTAGTCTCCGGTCTGACAATTCCCCAACGGGCAGAAAACGTTTAGAAATCAGTGGGACTATATAAAGGGCCCTTCTTCCCTAATGGACACTGCTCGAGTTTTGCAAGTCTTCTCCTCCATTTTTAACCCTCTTGATCTTGCTCCCCTTTAATTCTTCCCTTGATTCTTGCATATACTTTAGGGATTTGAAGAGGAGATCTAGATCTACAATCCCAGAAATCAATCTCTCCTCTAAGTGAGGGGAACATCTTGGGATCTAGATCTTGGAGTCTTTTGTGGATTTCCTCCATTGTTCTTCCTCTCTTATTCCGCCATAAGCTTTTGTAGCTTTGGTGGAATTTGGGAGAGAAGGATTTGAGAACTTCTTGTGTTCTTGCCATTGCATTTGGTGCATCAGTTTGAGTTCTCGGAGAAGATTCAATTGAGTGAAAGGTGAGAAGCTTTTTACTCTTGGTTTCTTGGAACACTAGACGGGTTGGTGGTTTTGCAGGTTCTTGGATTACTTGGAGCCTCCAATTAAGTTGTGGAGCTTTCCCCAAGCTTGTTCGTTGGGAGCCTCCAATTGAGTTGTGGAGAAGTGCCACAATCTTGTGAGAGGTTCCGGATTGCCACCGACAAGTGCGCCGATAGTGGAAGTGTGGATCGATCCTATTGTGGTGAAATTCACAGGATAAAAAGGGAGACCTCTTGTGGCGTTGGTGGTTTGATACCGCCCCTCTCCAAACAAGACGTACTCCATATTGGGAGGAACTCGCTAAAATATCGTCGTCTCCGCGTGCCTCGGTTATCTCTATATCCGAGCTCTTACTTATGCACCTTACTTTGTGATAGCCTTCGTGCTTGAAGTATATATCTTGCTATCACATAGTTGCATGTCTTGCTTAGCATAAGTAGTTGGTGTAAATAGGTGAACCCTAGTTGTTCTAGGTTTCGTGCTTAACAAAGTAAATATTAATTTGATTCCGTCTTTGTTGAGCTACTCTCGGAAATTTTTTAACCGCCTATTCACCCCTCTAGGCGACATCTGTATCCTTTCACATGTGCATGTCGAAAACCGTAATAAGACAAATTACAAGAACCTTCAAGATGATTTTGTTGATCATATGTGGGAATATTTTGGGAACCAACCGCAGCCACCCAAGGAGAACTAGTCCTCTTCTTCGATTTATCATTTAACTTGTTGTAGTTTTATTTTGTGAACAATTTGTGGACCATGGTCCTTAACTTGTTGTAAACTATGATGATTAAATTTAATTTCAAACTAATATGTGCAAATATGTGCCCTATGGATGAATTGACAGAAAATGAGAAAACAATGCCACAGGCCGGAGGCCGGACAGATGGGAGGCATCTTGAGGGCACCGTCTTGGTCTGCACGGACCTGAGTCAGACGCATGTCCTTCCTGTCCCACAAACAACGGAAACGGTCAAAAGGCATGTCAGTTTTGCGGGTGTTAGTGATGATACTTTACATGCATAAAAAAGAATATGCATGTTGTGAGAGTGGATCAAAGAAATGTGATTCCACGCAACAGATAAATAAAATCGAACCCAATCTCTATCACCTTTTTCATTAAACCGCACCTACATATATTGCATGGCCTAAAAGCACGACTACGTCCATAAATAGGCCAAACCCATATTTTTCCGACGAGTATACGAGCTCTAGGCCGCGTGGGCGAGCTAACAGAGCCTGTATAGGGCCTAACCCATTAACAAAATTCATGGGCCCTTGTGAACGGCCATGCCAAACTCTACTAGTATCGGTCGAGGGATCCGACACGGGTCAGAACCCGCATCCCTCCGCCGCGTCCAAACCCTAGCCTCGCGCCGCCGCCGCTCACAGCCCTCTCCTTCGGCGAGCGATTCGCGTGGCTCCGGCGCCAGATCCGCCCCGTCGACTACGAGATGTCCATCCTGCGCCATGGATGCAGCCTGGGGGTGGCCGTAGCGGCGAGGGAGGAGGAGGAGGTGCTAGCCGTCGGCCGTCTAGGAGGTCCTCGCTGCATCCGTGCAGCGACGAGGCGACGAAGGCGCTGGTGAGGTCTGTCGGGGCCAAGCGGTGGGCCGCCCGCCGCTGGACCAAATGCGGGCTCCATTCCCCGCCTTCGCTCGCCCCCTACACGGACGGAGCCTGCACGCCGGTGCCGCGAGTTCCCACTACGCAAGTAGCTCCACCACTCGCCATCGGCGAGGCTTCGTCCTCGGCCTCATCCTCGTCCTCGCGCAGGCGCCGCGGCGACGAGGACGAGATGGAGTAGCTCCGCAAGGCACTCGCTGCCTCTGCGGCCGACCAGGAGGAGAAGAGGCGCTGCAAGGAGGAGGAGGTAGGGCCGTCGTCGCCGCGGTGGAGAGGGCCATACGACATGAGGAGCTGGAGGAGGCCTCGCGGCGATTCGCGTCGCGAAGGAGGAGCAGTCCGGACCCTGCACCATGGAGATGGACATCATCGTCCTCGACGACTAAATCGACGACGAGGCGCTCTGATAAGGCTAACAGAGCTCGGATGGCCATTTGAGGACGCGGCAGTGTCCTCGGACGAGCTTTCCACTTTTATTTTTATTTTTAGGTGTAATTTTGCTATGTAATTATATGTATGAACGATGATCATCTACATGCGAGGATGTTTTCAGAGATTTTTAAATTTCGATTTTGCATGTTGCGAATAAGGAAGCTGATTGCGTCGGCTCACTCAAACGTGAAATATTTTAACTATGGCCTGCAGTACCACTTGAAGGCTGACATTCTTTTCAGTTCTCGATGCGGAGCGTGTGATGATCTATGCACTCACGCAGGTAGGCCCGGCACGGGAGGTGGCAGTAGGACGGTGACCGTCCAGTTCAAGACAGACGTCTGCCCACACGCCAGGACCGCTACCATTCCAACCCTCCCTCCCTCCCCGGCGAGGCGGCGACCGCGACAGAAAGGCGCTTGTCAGCTTGCCCGACCGCGACCACGGCGAGAAGCCCCGTGCCACGCCGTCCCGCTGCTTGCCTGCCGTCGCGAGTGACCCACCGGACACCGGACCGGAGCAAAGCAGTGCGAGTCAATGCGACAACGCACTCGTCTCCTCCTCCTCCACCTCACCCACCAAAAATACCAAAAGAGAATGCCTCGACGCTAGAGAAAAATATCGTATCATCAGCAGCTTCTTCCCGTCTTCCCCTCCACTCCCACCCGCAGCCTCCCAGGCCCAAAAGCCAGAGAGCGCCTATCATCTCCTCTCTCTCCGTCTCATCACCCTTTTCCCCCTTTCTCCATGAGCGCACGCCGCTGATGGGCCCGCCCGCGCAGGACGCCGCCGCCTCCTCCTCCTCGCCGTCCGGCGGCTCGTCCCGCGGATCCTCCCGGCGCGGCCCGCGGCTCGAGCGCCGCAACGCGTCCAAGAACATCCCGTACCAGTACGACACCGACCTCTACTGCAGCTACCCGCCGTCCTCCCCGCCCCCGCCCCGGGCCTCCTCCTCCTCCTCCTCCAGGGCGTCCTCCAGGGCTCCCTCGCTCTCCGCCTCCATCGACCTCTCCAGCTTCCGCATCGGCGGCAGCGGCGACGGCGGCGGGGACGTCCAGCTCCTCTGCCGCAACCTCGGCCTCTCCGGCCCCGACGACTTCGCAATCTCCCTCACCGACTGGGAGGCGCACAAGGCCTTCCGCTCCAACTCCTCCTCCGCGTCCAGCTCCCCCTCCTCGCGCTCGCAGCCCGACCGCCCCCTAGTACGCGAGTCCCCGCTCCGCCCCGAGGCCGCCGAGGTGCCGGCCTGCTCTCTGGCCGCGGACTTCGAGCTCCCGCCCAAGGAAACTGCTCCGATTCACTCTCCAGCGCGGCCGGCATGGTTGGATCCGCAGGAGCCAGCCCGTCAGGACGCGAAGAAACCAGGCTGCGAGGGAGGGATCAAGGGCATACGCCCGCCGCCCGTGATGCTCAAGCCGCCGCCGTCGATGGCGCGGCCTCAGCCCTGCCAGGTGGGTTCCACGTGGGATATCCTGCAGTCGTTCGCGCCAGACGAGCAAGGGCAGCAAGCCCCGGCGATCAGATCCACCCCTGATTTCGGTGGCGACGATGCCGAGGAGGACGAGGACGAGGCGGAGGTGTTGACGTTGGACGATCTCAGGCTGGGGGACACGTCCGAGGAATTCACGGGCATGTCCTCCATATCCACCACCAACGACGATGAGACCACCGACTCCATGTTCTATATCTCGCCCAATGGGAGGTTCAAGAGGAAGATCCGCTCGTGGAGCCGAGGTATGCTCTTGGGGAGTGGCTCCTTTGGGACCGTCTACGAGGGGATCAGCGAGTAAGTTCTGGTTTCATTGTTTGTTTCACATATGCTGATTGTTAAGATTGTGCTTGAGATTATGATGAACTCGATTTGTTATGTTTGTTCCAAGATAGGGTAAGCCTTGATTAACCTGAGTTTTGTAGAACTGATCCTCTACTTGATTAGGGTAAGCTCATTGTCTCTAGTTTTAACTCTTGAGAACTATTGCATAGTGAATACTAGTTCCAAGGAAGGGGTAACAGATGACATGTAACCTAATAAGTAGTAAATTGTATTTGAATCATCTTCAGCAACATAGACAACACATCCATTCCAAGTTGAAACTAAATTATTGGCTTACTACACCTGTATTTAGCCCAGGGCTGCGGTAAACATTTGTCAGTCATTATGGGTTCTGAATTATGTGGTATCCTTCAGCTATGTTTTTCTGTCATAAGTCTCCCAGATGCTTCTGTTTCTGCATCTTATGGTATAATGCTTCATGCTTCACAGTGAAGGCGTCTTCTTTGCTGTCAAAGAAGTGTCGTTATATGATCAAGGGAGCAATGCGCAGCAGTGTATTTTTCAGCTTGAGCAGGTTGGTTAGTTGGGTGTTTGTTTTATTAATGATATCAGAGCCAGTCTTATGCGTTGTTTCCTTGTATCTTCAATGCTGTATATTCTGAAATTTGGCCTCTTATGACTTCATTCTACTTTCCAGGAAATTGCACTCTTGAGTCAGTTTGAACATGAGAATATAGTTCATTATTACGGAACTGACAAAGTAAGTTTCTGATCTTCCAACCGTGCATCACTTTATTCAATTTTTGGAAGTACAGTTGTGCTATTGTGCTATATATATTTGTCATAGATTTCCATGTACTCACGTCTTTTGATGCTTACAATCATCCAACTGTGTGACTATTGCAGGAGGACTCAAAACTTTACATCTTCCTTGAACTAGTGACTCAAGGATCTCTCGTGTCTTTGTATCGGAAATACCGTCTACGAGATACTCATGTTTCAGCGTATACAAGGCAAATTCTTAATGGGTTAACTTACCTCCATGAAAGAGATATTGTTCACAGGTAATAAAATTACCTTAGATCATGTATCAATGATATTAATTTCTCATTTTGCATCTGTATAAGATTAGATCACTAATTTTGTCTCCTGTCTTCTAAAATAATGATAACCTTAGTTCACATTCACAAGTCTTAGGGAATTATGTGTTAATTTCATGTACTTTTACATACTCAATTTGGTTCGAAATATTTATCCTGCAGAGATATCAAATGTGCCAACATACTGGTGCATGCGAATGGATCTGTGAAACTTGCAGACTTTGGACTTGCTAAGCAGGTCTGCGTGCTTCCTTGCAAAACCTGCATGATTTCGTGTTTGGTCTTTAAATAGTTTAGTTATCCCATGGACTACCTAACATTGCTTTATCGATTGTCTTTCAGGCTAGCAAACTCAATGTGCTCAAGTCATGCAAAGGAACTGTATATTGGATGGCACCTGAGGTATGTCACCACACTCTATAAGATCATATTAGTTATATGTTTGATTTCCTTGTTTTCCTTTGCCACAATTCGTCGAGAATAATCGATTCACAAGTAGCAGTATGATCCAGAGGTAAAGGGGAGTGAACTGTTGACGGTGAAATGAATAGTGTTGGAGTTGTGTGTCCTGAGCTACTGATTTGGAGTTTCATACTACATCAGTTCATTTGGCTTACTTTGCCTGGACCTCTTTGGGTGTAGTCGCGAATCACTCGCTCACAGCTATTAAGCACCTAGTTCAATCGATAAATGATGATCCTTAGTGGATTAATGACTTGAGTTACAAACTAGTTAGTTTAAGTTTGGTTGGTTCTATTTGGTCTTTATGTGCTTGTGGCTATTCTTAGTTTTGGATTGACAAGATATTTGGCATAAGCAATAATGACATGTACGATATGTCCATACCCTGCTCCATTATTCTAAATGGACACACACTGAACTGTCAGGTCGTCAATCCCAAGAAGACATATGGACCTGCAGCTGATATATGGAGTCTGGGTTGTACGGTCCTTGAGATGTTGACGCGTGAACTTCCCTATCCTGATCTGGAATGGGTGAGTAATTAATACTATAATCCCCCTTTCAAATGTTAATTACAGTGCTGGTTTCAAATCTGATAGAGGTTTGTATAATCTGTTTGAGTACATCAGATTCACATGGACTAATCTTGCAACTTGTGCAGACACAAGCCCTATATAGGATCGGTAAGGGGGAACCGCCAGCGATTCCAAGTACTCTCTCAAGGGATGCTCGTGATTTTATAAGCCAGTGCGTAAAACCAAACCCAGAAGACAGACCTTCAGCATCCAAACTGTTGGACCATCCGTTTGTGAATAGATCAATCCGGTCTGTACGGTCTATGAGGACATCTTCACGGCCAAATTCATCTACACGTGGCATGATTGGATAGAATCGAGGACAGTTATAACAGAAACTGTAAGTTAATCTTCTACACTTGCACGGCTGTTGCCGTCAGCTACTCAGGCGGTTGCCATCTGTTTCTTCTGTATAACTGTGTGGTTAATCTGACTTCTGATGTGTCTCCTTATTCTGTCTGCAGATATTAGCCCTTGCTAATCATGTGGAGCTGGCTGGGAAAAGGACGATGCTAAAAAACAGTATTGTCACCGGAATCCTCGTAGCATCTTGTTCTCAATTGCTTGATTCTTTACCATATTTACGGGGAAGACGTTTTTGTGATCCAGCTAGTAATATTCATCTTCCCGGAGAGTTAGATCTAAATGCGCATGGGAGCGCATGAGTGTAGTGTAAAGTAGGAAAGGACACAGCTGTAAATAGATGTCTTGATGTCAATGTCATGGTTTGGAATGAGATTCACTTGTTGATCCAAACTAACTGAAAAAAGAGTTTAAAAAAGAGAAGAGGTTTGCTTTGGAACTTCCGGTTAAGTGCTAGCTTGGACTTTCATTATCTTGTTGT
The DNA here is from genome assembly GCA_916181665.1 of Avena sativa. NCBI lineage: Eukaryota > Viridiplantae > Streptophyta > Magnoliopsida > Poales > Poaceae > Avena > Avena sativa. Next base: position 425,120,292 of record OV702293.1, read on the forward strand.
TAACTTGTTCTATGCTACTAGTATGTGCTTAGCAAAAGAGTGCACGGTACGGCAAAGTTTTCTTTGCATTGTACGGCCTTTCCTAGGAATTATCTCGGCGTGGCCGGTGCTCGCCAATTGGCGTCTATTGCCTTGTTCTGCCCCTCCGCCGCGTTATTTGTTGACATGGGGGTGTCTGTCTCTCCGTCCGTACTTGGTTTTCTTACAAGAAAAAAATCAGTCTCTATGACTGTGACGCTGTTAGTACTATAAAAGTGGAACAAGAGAAGCGCGTACTGCCCAATAGCGATTAAACAACGGCGCATCAACGTCTGGTTATTCCATTGACATATTGTCGTGCCCAAGGACGATGGAGAATGTTGTACGGTATTGAAGTATCTTCCTAAATTATGACGAGGCCTGCAGAGCTGAAAGATACAAGAGGATGGCTCATTTGGCAGTTTTGCCTATGCAATCAAGGGGTCCGCGTCGTTACCACCGGATGTTGTGATGCTAGAAGGACAAATGTTAAGGCGAAGCGGAAGCATATCCGGTAGTACTTCCTAAGAAAGTTCAGTTTTTTTTTTTACTTGAGAAAGTTCAGTTTTAATCCTTAAACGATTGAGAGAGTTTAGCATGGTTCAAAATAAACCTGAACGGTTGAAAAAGGTTTACATCCCGTCCGACTTGAGTAAAATGGTTATGTGAATGCAAAAAGTTCACCAGACCAAACCATTAAGCTCCTCGCAGCATCAAATAGGCAGAAAGATCACCAAGATTCTTACCAAATTCCGCGCTCCCTCCCCTGACAGACTCCAAACCGTCTACCACTCACTCTGTCGGCTGCCATGCCCTAGCAGTTGTGCTTTCCACCCTACCAACCAGCACCTCACAATTCCACATTTTGCCCCTTACTCTTAGCACTGCCTCACCATGTCAGCTTCTTGAAGCTCCTCGGCTGCCCCTACCAACCAGCACCTCACAATCGACCATGGGGCTGACGAGCGTGAAGGCGACGATGAGCTTGACATCGGTCCGGCGAGCAAGGACATGCAGACAAGCTAGGAGTGCGGGTGAGCTAGGTGGCAGATGGGATGGATGAGCTCAGGGGGTCGACGCGGATGAGCAGGGAACATGTTGGGAGCTGAGGGTTTCTATTGGACCAAACAAAAGTTTTAGGACAAAAAATGAACTTCCTCAAAAGTTCAAGCATGAAAAGCAGAATTTGTTTACAGCGTTGAACAACAATCAACCAGTTGTTTGCAAAATGCTTTTGAATCTATATAAGTGCCACAAAATTTGAATTCCGAATCTGATCCACAACTCCCAGCTGTGAATTTTGTCCAATTCACTGTTGATTTTGTATTTATTTTCCAATCAGTTGATCAAATGAGACACAAGGCTCACGACCTGAAATATTTGTGTATGAAACATAAGTCACTCATGTTCTTGATAAATCGATACAGAGCCAGGTTTACCCTCAGAAAAAGGAAGAAAGCTGAATCCAACAATCAGGGTAGACTGTAAGAATACATTAGTCATGTGTCAAAGAATACCCAGAGAATAATACATGAAAGCAACAGCCACCCGTAGCCAATCGGTTATCTCACAGTGTGAACTCTGATAAATGATATGGTGATACATCTTTTGGAACTGAAGGGCGTGCATGAGACAATGTGATGAAAAATCCTCCATTCTGCGCAAACCCCACACTAGTGGAATGCTTTTCCAGCTACCCTCAGGCACTGGAGAAGCACAACATGATCGGCCTGAATTTGGGTTCGCAATAACGCCACAGCAAGGATACGGAACTGGCTCACGTCAAAGCATACAGAACTGGCTCGAGTTTACATCAGAGCTGAGGCCAAGTTTGTCTATGAAGCTGATTGAGCCCTCTTAGATTCCAAAAGTTTCAGCTCTTCACGCCACCCTTCAATCTTTTTCGTTTTCTCCAGCTGCTCAGGCTTCAATTTTTCTGGTTCCCCTTGCACTTGTGCTTCGGCCAAGCGTATCTGTAAGGAATCGAGAAAAAAGAATGCAAAACACGATAAAGGCATCAACACATATTGGATAACACACACATATGGATGAGTAAGTCAGCAAGGGAGGAAGGGAACCTTTTTCTTCAGCGCCCGGATTTTCTTATCGATCTCTGGAGCAGATGACTCTGCTTGTAAGTTATCAGCAACATTTGTGGAAGGGGTTGCCACAACTGGAGGTTCAGAAATAGCAATGCCTCGTATCTGCTCTGCTACACTGTCCACTGTATCCCTCTGCTTATTAATTTTCGAAGAAGGAACCTTGTCAGTTTCTCCAGCATCAATCTCTATATCCAAGCTCTTCCCTTTATCATTGGTTGAACCACCCTGCTAACAAAGAAGATACTCAGTATAAAACCATAAATCCATTGCATAAACCAGTCAATTGTTCAATGTAAAGCATATCCAATCACTAGACTGGTGCAATATAAGTATACAACAAAACATTTCTGGTTATCTACAGAGAATTTATGAGTGTTTAAATGTGTATTGTATGGTTTTAAAATTGCGAAGGTCATATCTGACAGAATATTAACAGCTCAACTTATCAAGCTTCATATTGTATGATATATTGCCACATTCAAAGTGTGCAGAAAATTACATTACCATGGCTAGTTTGTTGTGTCATTTTTTTACATACTCAAAAACTGATTAATGTCCAGGTGGTTGTTTCTTGACCATAGTTTGCGCTCAAAGGGCGAAGCGAGGCGACGCCCTAGTTAGTTACTGAAGCGCCTACAGGGGGAGGGAGGGGAAGCAAGCAGCAGTTACAGAACAGAGCAAAGCTCTCCACCGAAAACAGTAGCAGCTGAGGCGGGAGAGAAAGAGACCAGGAGGAGGGAGGGGAAGCAGTGCCTTGTTGCCCTGCTGGGGAATGGCTGCGCCAGGTGGAGGAGAGGCCCTGAAGCTTGGCCGGAGAGGAGTAGGCTGGCGGAGGAGGGAGGAATTGGCCGGAGAAGGAGGAGGAGCTGGCCGCTAGAGAGGAGAGAGCTCCCCTCTCTCTCAATCGACTGGATTAGGTCACGGGTCAGTTCCCCTCTCAATCGTCCCCCAATTCCCCTCTAATCCCGCCCGATTTCTGTTTCCCGCTCGACCTCACCATGGCGTCCAAAATCGATCGAAGCAACGACTTACCCGCCTAGGCGACGACCTGGACGCCTCAGAGCGGGAATCTGGACGCCTTTGTACAAAGTCTGAAGCGGGCACGACGCCTTCCCTTCTCTGGGCGCTCCGACGCTGAAGTGTCGCCTACACGGCGCCTTAAAAACCATGTTCTTGACACATCTACTTGAGTCATACGAGGTTAAACTTGCCACACAACTTGATTAGATTTGGTGTTGCCATACGGCTATAATCCAACTCTTGTTCAGTCATGACCACTGTGCCACCTGGTTTGGGTCAGTTCATAGCACCCTTATTCTATTCGTAAGAAAAAACTACATAGTGATAGTACCACCAACTTTTCTTCATCAGATTCAGATCCTATTTTTCCCAAATCGGTATACTAACCAAGACGAGGACTAGAACAACAATGATAGTAAGAAAAAGCTCTAGAGGAGTATAACGTTCTAGGATTGATGCCCTGAAGCAACATGGGCTTGAGCAACAAAGTGAACACTCATACAGTGCTGGAAGCTCTGTCAAAGTCATGAATCACTAATTCAATCAAGATTAGACCTTGGTGTCACAGCATGATTGAAGCATGGCCAGTTTGGCTTAGATAATATGAAAAGAGGAGCACACAGAGAGCTAAATTTCAACTGCGCTCTGCTAGATTTCTATAGCTTTTGAATTTCTACAAGTTTTATGTACTTGGATGGAATGCCCGCAACCATAATGCATGTATAACTAAACAGAGAGCACCATTGCTTATATACTAATCAGTAAATGCAATACCATTACATTTACTTGGGATGTGGTACGATATTGTAAAGATTCTGACTGGTCTGGAACTAAGTAGAACCCTAGTTGCATTTCTTTGTAGAGAAATGATTAGCAGATTATTGCCTGTTGTGAAAACAACCTATCAGGCATCCCTATCTTCACAAGAAACTTATATCCAATGGTCAGACAACACCGTGCATAAAAATGTACATATCACAATTCACCTGCTATAGGTCTTTGGCCGAAGACATTGCAGTTATCCATTCATCGCAACTGAGCTCTAATCTAATTATCGTAGTGAAGATAGCATTGTTCACACATACTAGACCTATAACCATGCCAATTCAACCAAATCTGGCGATTTCTGTAGCATCAATGGACAGCGGTGACATGCTAACGAGAGAGGAAGACCTACCTGATGCCGTTTCTCCTTACGCCGCTCGTTGCGTTTGGCTGCCTTCGTCTTGGGCTTGGCATCTAGCGCAGGGTCGTACCCCGGCGTCACGTCGGGCCCGGACTTCCTCATCTGCACCAACAAAGCGTAAGCTCCCCGATAATTAAGAACGACGACTGGAACCAGGAAACAGGTTTGGTGCCAGAATAGTGTAGGAGGGAGCGCGCGAGAACTCACAAGGGCGCCCTTCGACTGATAGAGGGCAACCTCCTCCTGCGGAGTGTAGCCGGCGCGGATGCGGATCTCCTTGCGGAGCGTTCCGTCAGGGCGGCGCGTCGGCGCGATGACGCGCTCGCCCTCCTTGGGGATTGATAGGAGGCGCCGCTGCTCGCTTTCGGCGGCCGCGTCCATAGCCGCGGAGAAGCACGAGGTTCTGAGGGACAGAGGGAGGAAAGGCTGCGGCGGTGGCGGCGGCGCCGAGGGGGGACGGGATGGGTTTAGGGGTAGTTCAGCGTCAGAGTTAAGACCGGAGACCGGAGGTTGGGTCGGGTGAGATTGCGGCGTTGGAGTCGAATTGCGTTTCCTTTTCTTTTGGACAAAGAAACGGAAATACTAATATTCCTTTTTAGCATATCTTCGATTATCTAGAAATTCTAGTGGATTTGAATCCTTAAAAAAAACTACTCTATGTGATTGTTAGGGCCTGTTTGTTTGGGCTGTGGTTGACTGACTGTGGCTGGCTGTGCAGTTGTGCAGGGAAAGCTGCTGTGCAGGAAAAGCTACTTTTCTGAGTTTGACTGTTTGGCAACTTGGCTGGCTGTCTGGCTGTATGCTAAGGAATTTTCTGTAATGCCCCTGTAATTAATATAATACGTAAACTTTACTATTGAAGTGCATAAACACATATGTTTATATTACATACCATATGTCACATATTGGTTTGTCCAAAATACATATCGAACCATTAAACAGATAAATATAGTCGCATAATGAATATAGATATATCCACACCGATCAAACCGATCATCTTCTTGTAGCATTGTACAATGCAGTAGCGATGCGATCACGCGTTGAGTTCATGTCTACCGTGTGTAGTCCACTCGGAGCAGTATCACCGACTGATGTTACTGATTGCCTTTGGACCTTAGGAAGGTAGTCCTCATCTGCATCACACCGATCAAACTGCTTGTCGCGTAAGTTGGAGTCTCTAATAAAATTGTGAAGTGCTATGCAAGCAAGAATAATTCTTTTCAGAGTAACCAGACCGTAAGAAGGAATATACTTCAATATGCGCCACTTGTTTTTTAAGATACCGAAGACACGCTTGATAGCATTTCAGAGCGATGAGTGCAGGTAGTTGAAAATCTCTTCCCTATTTGTTGGTCTCCCTTCTCGACGAAAATCTGGTATGTGGTATGTCTTCTGCTTGTAAGGAGCTAAGAACCCTTTTCTATTTGGATAACCAGAATCAACAAGGTAATATGTATCTGCACATGAACGAAAAAAATCTAACATCAACAACAATGCATTTGTAACTATGTGTGTACCATTTAGACAAAGATATAGAATATTACCACCAGGAGGGGTCGGAAACTCTATTTGATACTTCTCAATGGAGCGTTGTAGAATACGTGTATCATGCGCCGAACCAGGCCATCCAGCAACAACAAAGGTGAATCTCAAATCGAAGTCACATATCGCTAGAATATTCTGTGATGTGTAACCATGCCTTCCTGTATGGTTAACCACCTCTTCTGCAGATACTTCAACTGAAATGTGCGAGCCATCTATGGCGCCATTGGCATCTTTGAAATGAGGCCAGAAGCGTGCATCTTGAAGTCTTGGATGCACATCCTTAAACTCTCTATCTACTGGCTAAATGACTGTGGTCCTCCAACCATCCATAGAAACATAGCTAGGCATTCAACAGATGACATGTCTCTAGTTGACTTTAACCCATAGCTAAAAACTAGAAGATCGTGCAATGCATGAAACACATCCGGATACATTCTAAACATTTTGTAGCATCTTTTCCTATTTCCAAGTTGTTCATTCACCCATTCAAGACCAGTTTGTTCCGGAACCCTCCTAGGTTCTTTATTCAAGTACTTCTGACTATAGAGATTACCATAATATCCTAACACGGCAAGGTCATGCACCATTCCGAGCAACTGCAATGTCTTTTCTAGTTCATAGTCACGATCATCACCACCACCATCCATCTACAAAATAATTAAAACATGTCAAAATGAGCAAATGCTTCACAAAATAATTACTAGACATGCAACAATTAGCAAATGCTTCACAAAATAATGACTAGACATGCAACAATCATCAAATGTTTCACACAACAATCAACAAATGTTGTACAATGATCACAAATAGTCTCGACAAAAATAGGGAAAGAATAATAACAAGTAGTCTCCAACGGATACATAGTAGCCGCAAGTCCTGTAATGACAACAAAGCAATTATACATCTACTTGTTCATCTCATCATGTGTCCTTTGGAGCCAATCGAGCCTCCCCGCAGTTGTTGCAAATGCTGCGAACACCTCTCTATGATCCTTGTTCATAGCTAGCTTGCCAGCAGTGTACATGATAGCAGTTCCTTCACTCACTCCACAATCTCGAACCATTCCTAAAAACTCTTTCATAGTTGGGACCTGATCATCCTTACTGCTCGAACTTCCTTCAGTGTGCCTTGATACAATTGTGTTCAGTGCATTGTTGTAAGCCGAGAAAAAATCCTTCTCCACATGCTTGCGTTTCCCCGTTCCCATTTCATTCTCTACATGCTTGCGTTTCGCTATTGCATTGTTGGAAGGCGAGGTATCATCATCAAGCATTATTGGAGCCTCATTGCCATTTCCTTCTTCCTGACCTGCAATGGCAGCTGATTGTCCTGCGACATGTGCCTTCCTAAACATAACATCCTGTTGTTCCAAGTTGGGAGGTGGTCCATTCCTAAATTTTGCATGGTCAGGACGAATCTACAAATAAGAACATAATAGAGAGATCAGTCCGATGATCATAATAACAAATACAAAGGAAAGACAAGTATAAAAGATGGTAACTTACAGCTATGTGATTCTTCCACCAATCATCATCTGCATCCATAGTTTTTGTTATAGGATCCCAACCAAGCCCGGTCGTATTTTGCAGTTCCATCCACCCCGTGTAATCCTTCTTTAAAGAATCCCATTTGTTCTTGAATTGTTTTTGCGTTAATCTTTCCCCTGTTTTTTCGGCAAATTTGTCTCCAAGATTTTTGTACCCCTTTCTACTCAAGCAACCCCCATCCATATTGTTGCCGTTCACTTCCTCCATACAAATGTCACAGAAAACTCTAGTATGGTATGGATCCCAAACCATCTTCGACATTTCAGCAAGACCAACACGTAGCAATACTACAACAAGCAACATAATTTCAGCAAGACCAACACATTACTAGCAGCAAATAACCTCACATTACTAGCAGCAAACATCATCAAATTGTACATCAGTACCACAAATGACATCAAATTTTTATGCAGCACCACATCAAGAAATACATGTATGAAATTATATGGCAGTACAACATCTAGCAATACCAAATTTCGTAGCACAGATTAGCAGTACCGCATCCAAAATCAATAAAATTTGCAAAACTGCAACTACAATTGATCAGAAACAGCACATTTGTAGAAGAGACAATCTTCAATGTTGGCCAGGTTGCAGCTATTAGACGCATGGCCTAACCGGCCAAATCCATGTAAAAAAAAGGAGATGCCCTATAGGCATATCTGAGATTTCTCTAGCATAGGTGGACACAAGGAAATATTCCAAAGTTGATTGGATCCTAATGAAAAGCCATATGGTAGCAATATCGATCTGCTGAATACCAACTCTTTTAACGAAACGAACCATTGTGGCTCTATAAAAGGAAACCCACTCCTTTGCTACCATACCATCCCCAAATTTCTTTCCATACGAACACATAGAGTCAACAGCCTCAATGCGACACCAGTTTCTGAACTCCAGGTAGCAGACAGTCTCAAAAAAACACAAACCCACGCTTTAATGGGACTCCTGGTACTGGGGCAACAATCTCAAACCACGGCCAGCAAAGATTTAAAGTTCACATACTAGTAGAAATTAACAAACACATCTAACCACTTCTAATTACCAAACCACTGAGCTCGAATTGAACTATTTCAAAATCCCAATTCCGCTTACCTGAACAGAAACGGCGTACGAGCCGATGACGGGGAGTAGGGTGGCGGGGAGGGGAGTCGGGCTGGCTGCGGCGGGCGGCGGGGAGGGGTGGCGGCGGTGCTGGCGGGGAGTAGGGCGGCGGGAAGGGGAGTCGCGCTGGCGGCGGCGGGCAGCACGTCTGGCGGCGGCAGGCAGCAGGTCTGGATGGCGGCAGCACTAGTGGGGAGTAGGGCGGCGGGGAGGGGAGTCGGGCTGGAGGCGGCGGGCAGCACGTCTGGCTGGCGGTGGCGCTGGCGGGGAGTAGGGCGGCGGGGAGGGGGAGTCGGGCTGGCGGCGCTGGTGGGGAGCAGGTCTGTCGCGGGAGAGAAGCCTATCTCGGGGACGGGTTGACGATGTCTTTTTTTTACTGGGATGGGTTGGGGTGTTTTTCAGGTGGCATCTGCTGTAAATATCGCTCCAAACTAGAAAACGGTTCGCTGGCCTTTGCGGGAAGCTGCGGAAAGCACCCAGTGATGTGCTTTGCCCGCGATGCCTATTTTGTAAAAGTACTTTGTCAAAAGCCTCACGCACAGCTGGCCGTTTGTTTCGTTTTTCTGCCTTTTTCCAGTGGAGAAGTGGTCAAAAGCCCAAACAAACACCCCCTTAGTGACACTCACGTGTAGTCACCCCTATAAATAAATCCAGTGATGAAAACACCCATGTCAAGTCTATGCCTTGAATTTAGGTGGATTGGTCCAAGACAAGGAACCTAACCACTAGAGGTAAGCTCATCTTCACCGGGCGACTCAACCTTGCATGTCTGAACTCGTCCGAGTGGACTGGCGGACATGTGCGCGATGAACCAGGGGGTGACCCATCCGGGCGCGTGCATACCGACTCATTCATGCACCAAATTTGGGCCTCGCTTGGACGACCCAGACATCGCGCTTGTCCTCACGCGTCCTTCCTTTACCTTTAGTGGTTTCTCCCGCCAGTGACAGAGAAACCACACCACTTCTCTCTCCAAAAAACCTCTTCCAATTTTTCACTGGCGGGAGCGGGAGAGAAGGCGATGGATCCAGCCGCCATAGTTGATGTTGCGCCCTCCGGTGTTCCCGCCGCCAAGAAGCGCAGCTGGCCGAAGAAGTTCGGCAAGGACCTGGAGGCGAAGGAGCGGAAAATTGAGTCGGGAAAGCGCGCTGGCGGCGGGTAGTGGCGAGAACTCGACTCGCCGCTACCAGGCTCGAGAAGGAACGCCGGGAGGAGAACGAGCGCTTCATTGCCAACCAGAACAGGGTCGACGCCAAAGAGCTGACAGTGAGTGCTAACAAGCATGCCGTCAACATGATGAAGCAGGAGGCGATGACCGCCGCTTTCAGCGTCGTCGTCGTCTGTTTTGATGGTGTCGTCCCTCTTCCCGGCCTGGCCATGGTCGGCATGTCCTCTACCAGCTCCGTCATTTCCACGCCTAGCGGCTGGCCACCAGATCAGCCCAGAACGCCAGGGACGCACAAGGCCTCGCTTAGAGGCCACGGTAGGAACGTGGCCTCGCTCTCCATCCCCGCACGGCGTCGTCAGCGGCGGGAGAGCCCGCCAATGACCTAAACCGCACTCCAACCATCGCGGACACAACCCCAGAGGCGTCGAAGAAGCGACGGTCCATCCCTGTGATGACCCACAAGTGTAGGGGATCGCAACAGTCTTCGCGGGTAGTATTACCCAATTTATTGATTCGACACAAGGGGAGCCAAAGAATACTTGCAAGCCTTAACAATTGAGTTGTCAGTTCAGCTGCACCTGGAAATAGTTCTTGCTCACAGAAGTTTATCAGTAGCAACAGTTTGTAGTAGCAACATCAAAGCAACAGTAACAACAACAGCAACAGTAAGACAACAGCAATAGTAACAGTAACGATAACAGTAGGATTCGAGTGCGGTAGGCATATGGATGGATGGACGGGCGTTGCATGGACGAGTCTAAACATGTAACTTCAAATAACTAGGGCATTGCAGATAAATAATAATAAGCATCCAAGTACAAAACAATCCTAGGCATGTGCTCCAAATATAGTCATATGTGCTCGCAATGAGAACTTGCACAACACCTTCTGTCCAGCCAGCCTATGGCAGCGGGGCCTCTAGGGAACTACTGGCAATTAAGGTGCTCCTTTTAATAGAGAATCGAAGCAAAGCATTAACACTCCATGAACACATGTGATCCTCACACCATATCCATCCCCTCCGGTTGTCCCAATTATTATCATTTTGGGGACTTTGGATCCAGACAATGATATGTGTACACAACTTGCAGATAAGATCATAAACAATACTATCATAATGATTCAATAATAAGTTCAGATCTGAGATCATGGCACTCGGACCCTAGTGACAAGCATTAAGCACAACAAGTTGCAACAAAGTCAAATAGCACTAACATAGATACTAGGCACTATGCCCCTAACAGATCTTATTCGATTACATGATAGAACTCATCCAATCCCTACCATCCCTAAGCCTACAGCGGGGGATTACTCACTCATGGATGAGGGAAACATCGGTGGTTGATGGAGATGCGTTGGTGATGACGATGGCGATGATCCTCTCCAAATTCCCCGTGTCGGCAGGGTGCCAGAACGGAGTTTCTGGATCCGAATCTTGGTTTCTCGTGGTAGCGGCGGAGCGGAACTCTTTCTGGAAAACTATCGAACCCCCTCTGTTTTTAGGTCAGAAGGCAACTTATAGGCGCGGAGGGAGGCCGAGAAGCTGCCTGGGATGGCCAAACCTCCCCCAGGCGCGGGGTTAGTGGGCCCGCGCCTAGGGTGGGTCTGGTCCCCCAGGCCTCCCCTCTGTCTCCCCTTCTGGCTCTGTGGATCTTCTGGTGAAATATAATTTTTGGCATATTTTCCGGGATTTTTCCTGATAGTTCATTTTCTACACAAAAACAAGACACCAAAGGTAATTCTGCTGAAAACAGCGTCAGTCCGTGTTAGTTGTATCCAAATCACACAAGTTTAGAGGAAAAACAATAGGAAAGTGTTTGAGAAAGTAGATACGTTTTGGACGTATCAACTCCTCCCAAGCTTAGCTTATTGCTTGTCCTCAAGCAATTCAGTTGAAAACTGAGTGCGATAAAAGAACTTTCATAAACACTTTACTTCATATGATGTAAATATTCTCAGCACAAGATTAGATGCTTAGACAATTCATAATAAGGAGTATGCAACCGAGTCTACTCAATAGTCATTGCAAGCTATGAAGAGAAACCAACTCAATAATAATAAGTAGCATGCAACATAAACACAAGCAACATTGCAATGCTCATAATAAGGTATGATAGAGTGGTATCTCGCTTGCCTTTGTTTGAAGAGCACAATATAAATGCCAAGGCACCTCTGAAGTTCACAGGAAGACTAGAAGTAAAGATATCAGAGATACAAGCATCAAAGTCATGACATAATTAACCAAGTTTTGGAACAGACATAAGAATGACAACTATGCTCTCAAGAAGGTGCTCATAGAATAAGTGGTGACTCAACTAGGTTGTGAAAGCGGTTTTGTGAAGGTTTGAAAGGCTTCCTAATGCTAAAAGGAAGGTACTTATTAGCTTTGAGCTCTCATTGCCCCTATCATAGGCATCTTCATCTGGTTAAGGTGAAAGTGAGGTCCACTCTAAATCATATGCTTGACAGACCATAGACTGAAAATCCAAGTCCCTTGAGTACGAGGGCCGCTCCGCATGCTACTCAACTTTGGTCACCTGAAAGTTCTTGTCATTGTAAATACATGCATATCATCGAGAACCGCCAACGGGGTACCCCTTGCATATGGTACAGGAGCTTTCCCATAACCAAAATGACAAGGCAAGCAGACAGTGAGCATCTCAGCAATCTTTTTATTTACCATATGCATAGCTTTTTATTGAGAAAGCTTCATAGATGCTCATTATGGTGATGCTGCAAATTTCCACCATGACTAAGCATGGCTTAGGCTAGCGGCCCAGGCGTTTCTCTAACACAATGTATAAACTCCATGAACTAACAACTTCCCCTTTTATTTCACATCATCGACATTCGTAAACAAAAGAGCAAAGTATTAACTAGATGAGATATCCAAAAAGTGTTGAAAACGTTCCCCGTGACATCACGGTTCTGCTGACTCCCAGTATATAATAAGCAAGCATGTAACTTTCATGGACTAGTCATAATGGTTCAAGATTATTAAGCGCAAGGAATAAAGTGTGCCATCAAGTTCATGAGAGCTTTACTGACTAGCTTTCTCAAAACTGACAAACATTTTATTTTGGAAGAAAACACGGCATATGGAATATGCACTGAAGTAGCAAATGATGCTAATAGGTAGGTATGATGGACACAACTGGCAATATTGGTTTTGGGAATTTGGAAGCACAGGTAAAGCACATACTCAATGCAAGTGAAGGCTAGCAATAGAGAGGGAGCGACAAACGAGAGAGCAATAACTGTCATAATCATGCTTGCAACAAAACATGACTAACTATGGCATGAAAGTGATACAAGAACTCTGAGGCAAAATAAATCATCAAGGCTTACTGACTATTGATTAGTCATATGCATGTGTGAGCATGTGCCAAGTAGATTCACATGAACAGTCAGAGGAGGATACCACATATCATACCAAAGTATGAATAAAACAATGCAAGCAAACATTCATATGACATGCTACAAACTATTAGAAAGCTGGAGCTAATCATAGACAAGCAAGAACTACTAAGCATCCATAATGACATACACCTTACACAAACATGCTAAGCATGCTCGCAATGATGAGTATATGTACAAAAATGAAACAAATAGAGTTCGTTACCAGCCTCTTACCACACCTCGAGTTGTCTTAGTCTTTATTATTGCCCTTCACTTGTGTGACTTGAATATTAACATGAAACCAAATCCACTGAGGACGACTGAACCCTGCAAAGAACTTACAAAACCAAAGAAGAAGAACAAATATTTTTGGTGTTTTCGATTTTTTTAGAAGGAAACCACCGCAAAACCAACCGAAGCAAAATAAAACCAAAAATAAAAACTAAGACGCTCCAAGAACAACATAACTGTGCATGAAACAATAAAAACGAAGTGTCTAGAAAGACCTGAGATTTTTATTGATGAAGAAGGGGATGGCTTGGGCACCTCCAAGCTTTGACGCTTGTACCTCTTGAGTAATTATTGGGGTGACACGGAGTGGCTCCCCCCAAGCTTGCGATTTTGTCCATTCTTTATCTCATTACATCATCCTCTCTCTACACCTGAAATGTTTCCTTCATACAAAACTTTACACAATCTTCATTAGCAACATTAGCTTATTCAAAAGATATTAGACCACTGGCAAAGCTTTGGAATAGTAAGTATTTTCACTAAAAACACAAGCTGCTATAGTAAATCCTTCAAAGAAACTCAATTTACCAAAAAGAACCCGAAAAGGAATCAATAAGAAGCAAATGCAAATAATGGCAGAAATCTGTCAAAACAGACCAGCAGGTAGAAACGAATTTGTTCGAACATCTTATGTTGCTCAAATCAAAAAGTGTTGAACTAACGAAAGTTAGGTAACACACTGAGGGATTTATTCGTAAATTTTGAGCTCAATCCGAGTTATATAGCCTCCTCACGAATTGTTTTGGTGGAGGACAAAAATCTGTTTCGGGACAACAACTCTCCAAATCTTATTTCCCTCTCATTAGAGGTCATTCTTGGCACAAAAAGCAAAAAAAAAGGATAAGAAGAGGTTATTATAGTAGTAATAACTTTCAAGACTCAAGGAAACTCTTGGTTTATCTTCCAACAAGTACTTTTCTTTAACGCCTTTAAGTTAGGCACGGCGAAAAGCAAAGATTGGAAAGGAGAAAAATAAAAGTGAGCAAGTATAACCACTGTGAAAACATTATTTTGTTCATTAAAATCCTTTGTTAACAAGGTTGATCAAGTCTTGTTACCAAAACAATCTTATATGAAGCAAAACTTTGCATTCCACAAGGTGATTATGTTACCTCATACTTGATAGCAATGGTCCCAATCATAATAGTTTCAATTTTTTTGTGTGGAATGGGACAATATATTTCTCCAACCTTGATGCCTTCAATATTTTCAATAGAATTCAGGCAATAGCTTCTAGCAACCTTCTTGGGGAAATAGACAATGTGATCTTTGTCATTAATATTGAATGTTACTTTTCCTTGATTGCAATTTATGACAGCACCTGCAGTATTAAGAAAAGGTCTCCTAGGAATAATAGACATATTATCATCTTTAGGCATTTCAAGCACAACAAAATCAGTTAAAACCATGCAATTATGAGCAACTTGAATAGGAACATCCTCACATATACCAATAGGGATAATAGCTGACTTATCAGCCATTTGCAAAGATATATCAGTTGGTATCAACTTTTCTAGCTGGAGTCTCTTATAGAGAGAAAAATGCATAATACTAACTCCAGCTCCCAAATCACATAAAGCAGTTCTAACATAATTATTCTTAATGGAGCAAGGAATAGTTGGTATACCTGGATCACCGAGTTTCTTTGGAACCTTACCATTGAAGGAATAATTAGCAAGTAGAGTATAAATTTCCTCATTAGGAATCTTCATTTTATTAGCGACAATATCCTTCATATACTTTGAATAAGGAGGCAACTTAATAGCATCAGTCAAAGGAATTTGCAAAAATAAATTCTTCATCCACTCACAAAACTTGTTGTAGTGTTCTTGCTCCTTTGACTTGTGTTTCTTACCTGGAAAAGGCATAGGTTTCTGCACCCAAGGTTCTCTCTTTACCATGTTTATTAGCAATAAAATCTTCCTTTGTGTATTTAGTGTTCTTAGTGTGTTTCTTAGGTTCTTCCTCACCTTCCTCCTTATCAGGAGACTCATTATTATTACCACTCTCAGTTTCAGCATCAGAGACAGATATACTATTAGGATCTACAGCAGGTTCAAGTGGTTCCTCAACTTTCTTATGTTTCTTTTTCTTCCTCTTACGAGGACTACCACTATCTTCTACTTGTTGGGAATCTTGCTATATTCTTTTAGGGTTTCCTTCAGGATATAAAGGATCTTGAGTAGCTACACCACTCCTAGTTCTAATTCCATAAGCATGTTTATCTCCCGAGGCATTAACTAGCATATCATTTTGTACTTTAGCAAGTTGATCAAGTTGGGTTTGAACCATTTGAAAGTGTTTACAAAGCATTTTAATATCATTAGAAGTTCTTTCCACAATATCTTTCAACTCATGAATAGCTCTAGAGTTTTCCAATAAATGATTCTGAACTTGTTTATTAAAATTACCTTGTTTAACAATAAATGTGTCAAGTTCCTCTAAGCGTTGATCAGGAGGCTTACCATAAGGAATATCACCTTCATTAAATTGGAGAGAGTGTACCTCAATAGTAGGTGAGTGGGGAATTAGCTTACATAATTCTTCTATAGGAGGTAGATTCTTCATATTTTCACCTCTAATACCTTTCTCCTTTAGACACTTTTTAGCTTCCTTCATCACTTCATCATTTAATGTAATAACTCCCCTCTTCTTTGTTGTTGGTGGTGGAACTGGTTCAGGAACAACTGGTTCAAGAGTAATAGGCTCAGGTGTATTCAGCTCAGTTGAAGTCCAATCATCATAATTCTTGCTTATCTTGTTCATTAATTCTTCAGCATCTATAGGAGTCTTTTTCCTGAAAACACAATCAACAAAGCTATCTAGGTAGGTCCTAGAATCATCAATTAGTACATTATAATAAATATCAAGCAACTCATTCTTAGGTAATGGACATCCAGGATATGCATGAATCAAGGAACATAATCTTTTCCATAACTCGGGCAATTTCTCTTCTTCTTCCTGTTTAAAACCAAAAAGTCTCTGCAAAGCAGCATGTCTAGCACTGGGAGGAAAATATATATGGAAGAAATAAGCAATCAAGCAATCAGGGCTATCAATGGAACCAGGAGGTAATCTATTAAACCAAGCCCTAGCTTCTCCTTTTAGTGAAAAGGGGAAGATCTTAGCAACAAAGTACTTGCGCATTTTTAAATCATCAGAGAACAAAGCACTCATAGTAGAAAGCTCATTCATATGAGCCACAACACTCTCATTTTCAGTACCACAAAAAGGTTCTTTCTCAACAATATCCAAATAAGTTAAATCAAGAGAGAAATCATAATCTTTATCTTTAATATCTATGGGAGAGGTGGCAAACTTAGGATCATAAGACTTCTTAGGTATAATAGTATGTCTAGCAAGGAGACTCTTAATACCACTAGCACCATGTGTGTTTCGGCACTCTTCAACAAATTCATCAGTGAGCTCTATGTAACCATCATTAATATCAGAACTCCCACTAGATTCAGGTGAGCTAACAGGTGTAACAGTGTCTTCACTAGGAGTTTTAGTATTTCCTAGACTAGCCATAGTAGCATCTAGAAAAGGACCTAATGAACCACTCGCATCAAGAACAGTAGAAGTAACATCATGAGTATCAAAATCAGTTTCAGATTCAGCAGTAGAAGCAGTGTGTGTAGCATGAGCATGTGGTGGTGGTGTGACAAGCTTACTTATAACAGACGGTGAATCAAGAGCAACAAAGGTGTTTAGGATTGTACCTCTTCTTGTAGTGGATGGTAAAATAGGGAACTTTCCATCACGAGACTTACCCATGATGAAAGGAGTACCAGTGAACAATAATAGATCCAAGTGAACTTACAAATAAAGCTATGCTCCTCGGCAACGGCGCCAGAAAATAGTCTTGATGACCCACAAGTGTAGGGGATCGCAATAGTCTTTGCGGGTAGTATTACCCAATTTATTGATTCGACACAAGGAGAGACAAAGAATACTTGCAAGCCTTAACAACTGAGTTGTCAGTTCAGCTGCACCTGGAAATAGTTCTTGCTCACAGAATTTTATCAGTAGCAACAGTTTGTAGTAGCAACAACAAAGTAACAGTAACAGCAACAAAAACAACAGTAAGACATCAGCAATAGTAACAGTAACGGTAACAATATGATTCGAGTGCGATAGGCATAGGGATGGATGGACGGGCGCTGCATGGACGAGTCTAAACATGTAACTTCAAAGAACTAGGGCATCGCAGATAAATAATAATAAGCATCCAAGTACTAAACAATCCTAGGCATGTGCTCCAAATATAGTCATACGTGCTCGCAATGAGAACTTGCATGACATCTTCTGTCCAGCCAGCCCGTGGCAGTGGGGCCTCTAGGGAACTACTGGCAATTAAGTTTCTCCTTTTAATAGAGCACCGGAGCAAAATCATTAACACTCCGTCAACACATGTGATCCTCACACCATAGCCATCCCCTCTGGTTGTCCCAATTATTATCACTTTGGAGCCTTTGGATCTAGACAATGATATGTGTACACAACTTGCAGATAAGATCATAAACAATACTATCATAATGATTCAATTATAAGTTCAGATCTAAGATCATGGCACTCGGGCCCTAGTGACAAGCATTAAGCACAACAAGTTGCAACAAAGTCAAATATCACTAATAGAGATACTAGGCACTATGACCCTAACAGATCTTATTCGATTACATGATAGAACTCATCCAATCCCTACCATCCCCAATCCTACAGCGGGGATTACTCACTCATGGATGAGGGAAACATCGGTGGTTGATGGAGATGCGTTGGTGATGACGATGGCGATGATCCTCTCCAAATTCCTCGTCCCGGCAGGGTGCCAGAACGGAGTTTCTGGATCCGAACCTTGGTTTCTCGTGGCGGCGGCGGAGCGGAACTCTTTCTGGAAAACTATCGAACCCCCCTCTGTTTTTAGGTCAGAAGGCAACTTATAGGCGCAGAGGGAGGCTGAGAAGCTGCCTGGGGTGACCAAACCTCCCCCAGGCGCGGGATTAGTGGTACCGCACCTAGGGTGGGTCTAGGCCTCCCAGGCCTCCCCTCTGTCTCCCCTTCTGGCTCCGTGGATCTTCTGGTGCAATATAATTTTTGGCATATTTTCCGGGATTTTTCCTGATAGTTCATTTTCTGCACAAAAACAAGACACCAAAGGTAATTCTGCTAAAAACAGCGTCAGTCCGTGTTAGTTGTATCCAAATCACACAAGTTTAGAGGAAAAACAATAGCAAAGTGTTCGAGAAAGTAGATACGTTTTGGACGTATCACCCTGCCGCGAACATGCCAACGCCAGTCAACCTGTTCGATGAAATGCTCGTCGAGCCGCCGGCCGCTAACAACACGGTATGGTCGCCACATTTATTCGCCATTGCCACTATACTGCTCCTGTCTCTTTATGATGGCAAATTTGGTGTAGGTTTTCTTGGCCAACGATAGTGAGGACATCTTGCACGACATGATTAACTGTTATGGGATCCCTTGAGGGGTTGACCCTAGGGTGGCCCAATCACGAATTTGAGGCGGGGAGTAAGGGGAAACCTGATGAACACGATAAACACAACGCAGACGCAAGGTATAGATCCAAACGCACGCAAATGTAACCCGATTCGATTTGCTCCTGTTAGTTCGAACAACCAATCCAATAGTATCCTCGACGAGAGACCATGAGGTAAAATCACCAAAGGAGAGATTGGCAAGCAGATGATAGAATCCAAATCAAAGGAGAGAGTAGTAACCAAGTAGAATCCCAAAGGGGAGAGACCTAGCACTACTAGAATCCTTGACAAGAAGATACCAAGCACTTGAGGAGGGTCTTGATGACTTGGAGAAGAACACCGAGCTCCAAGGCCTTGTACAACTCATGGATTAACTATAGAGAGTGGTTCCCATCTAGGGTTAGGCACAAACCTTCATTCACCATCAAATCCAAGTAGATATGAGCCAAAAGGGGGCTATTTATAATACTAGGGGCGAAGGGGTAGGTAGGAAGGAATATTTTGGGCATCAAACCCTTCTCAGTGCGTAGACTGGCTTTCTGGCGATAAGTCCAGTATTGCCGGAATTGGCACCGACATTTCCGCGGTGTCGGATATTATGGTTAGCTGTCGGAAGGGCATACAGAAGGTGGTTTCAGCGGGGCATCCGGTTCGTTGGTTCTTTCGCCGGAAGTTCTAGCAGTGCTTCTAGTTCGCCGGGCTTGGTGCCGGAAGTTTCGGCATGGATTCCGGCGGCGCCGGACCTGGCGCCGGAAACCTTCTTCTGTCTTCTCTTCCATGCTTATTGCTTGTGGGTCTTGGTTCCTGGGGTCTTCTTGCCATCTCCTTTTGGTGTCATGGTCATGGGCCTGGTCATAGCATTGGCACTTGTCTCAAGTAGGATCCCATTCACATGATAATCAAAGGAGGGTGAGATATAGAACCAATTCACCTTTGTGGGTTTGGTTGGTGTCACATGATGTGGACTAATGGTGAATGCCATGTGTTGGGCTGCATCATCTCCCCCCGCTTGAAAACGAGTCGTCATTGACGAAGTTCCATCATCATGGAAGGAGAGAGGTGTACCCATGGTTTTGAGATTGTATGCGGTTGGATCTCCGGTGTCATAGCCTTGTTCAAATTGGTTGAAGATCTTGAAGTTGATATTGTCATCAAGGTGTGGTTGGAGATCTTGTAGCGTGTTCCTTGGAGGTGGTGGTTGAGCTTGTGTACCTTGCAAAAATGACAACAGAGAGAGAGAGTTGTATAAAGAATTGTTAGTATGGGTCACACTCAAATCACTCTTCTCACGTTTGGTGGTATGCGACGCGACACTCATGATTTTCCCACTCATTTGAGGCGTGTGGAACTCACTCACGTGTTGGTGGTTCAATCTCTCACCACTCATCTAATAAGGGTACTTAGCTTGCTTTATCTTGGGCAGCGACGTCATGCTGGAAGCGATAACTTGGCTTGGCGTCATAGGTTGGAGCACAAACATCTTGTCATTCCACTTGAAAGAGTATTGGTTGGAGGTACCATCACGTAGTGCGCCCTTGTCGTATTGCTATGGTGTTCCAAGAAGCTTGTGACACACGGTCATTGGCACGACATCACAGTTGGCAGTGTCTTTATATATAGGGGCCAATCTTGAAGGAGACGTTGACCTTGTGTTTGATTTGGATGGTGCCATTGTCATCAAGCCATTTGACATGATATGGCTGAGGCTGCTCCATGTATGGTAACTTGAGTTTCTCACAAAGTTTGATGATCGCAAGGTTGTGACAACTTCCTCCATCAATGATTATTTTTATGGACTTGCCATCAATTCTAGCTCGTGTTTGAAAGATATTGAGGTGTTGTTCCTCTCTTGGAATGGAGTGGGTTGTCAAGACTTGCGCGATGACAAGTGAAGGACTTGGATCATGCTCACATATGAGTGTGTCCTCAACTTTCACCGTTGTGTCATTTGCGATACGACTTGAGTCAAAACTTCATATTCTTCTTCACTCACGGAGTAGGTGGCGTCATTCTCATCTATTAGCATAAATCTCGTGTTGATACACTCATAAGACTTGTGGCCCTTTCCTCCACACCTGCAGCAAATGACTTGACTATCCGTTGTTGTGTTGGAGGAGGATGCCATAGAGGTCTTGGGTTGTTTGGAGGAGCTTGGTGCTTGCTTTGTTTGCTTGGAGGAGGCATTCACGTTGATTGAAGCAAAGTACTCCCTTTTGCTTCTGATAGGCATTTTCCTTTTGCAAGTGGCGCTCGACCTTGGTGGCTTGAGAGTCTTGTGATACGTCGTAAACGTATCTATAATTTTTGATGCTTCATGCTTGTTTTGTATCAAGTTTCTTACACTCATGATTTTCCCACTCATTTGAGGCTTGTGGAACTCACTCACGTGTTGGTGGTTCAATCTCTCACCACTCATCTCATAAGGGTACTTAGCTGTCTTTATCTTGTGCAGCGACGTCATGTTGGAAGCGGTAACTTGGCTTGGCGTCATAGGTTGGAGCACAAACATCTTGTCATTCCACTTGAAAGAGTATTGGTTGGAGGTACCATCATGTAGTGCTCCCTTGTCGTATTGCTATGGTCGTCCAAGAAGCATGTGACACACGGTCATTGGCACGACATCACAGTTGATAGTGTCTTTATATACAGGGGCCAATCTTGAAGGAGACGTTGACCTTGTGTTTGATTTGGATGGTGCCATTGTCATCAAGCCATTTGACATGATATGGCCGAGGCTGCTTCATGTATGGTAACTTGAGTTTCTCAAAAAGTTTGATGCTCACAAGGTTGTGACAACTTCCTCCATCAATGATTACTTTTATGGACTTGTCATCAATTCTAGCTCATGTTTGAAAGATATTGAGGTGTTGTTCCTCTCTTGGAATGGAGTAGGTTGTCAAGACTTGCGCGATGAAAAGTGAAGGACTTGGATCATGCTCACATATGAGTGTGTCCTCAACTTGCACTGTTGTGTCATTTGCGATACGACTTGAGTCAAAGCTTCACATTCTTATTCACTCACGGAGTAGGTGGCATCATTCTCATCTATTAGCATAAATCTCGTGGTGATACACTCATAAGACTTGTGGCCCTTTCCTACACACCTGCAGCAAACGACTTGACTATCCGTTGTTGTGTTGGATGAGGATGCCATAGAGGTCTTGGGTTGCTTGGAGGAGCTTGGTGCTTGCTTTGTTGGCTTGGAGGAGGCATTCACGTTGATTGAAGCAAAGTACTCCCTTTTCCTTCTGATAGGCATTTTCCTTTTGCAAGTGGTGCTCGGCCTTGGTGGCTTGAGAGTCTTGTGATACGTAGTAAACGTATCTATAATTTTTGATGCTTCATGCTTGTTTTGTATCAAGTTTCTTACACTCATGATTTTCCCACTCATTTGAGGCTTGTGGAACTCACTCACGTGTTGGTGGTTCAATCTCTCACCACTCATCTCATAAGGGTACTTAGCTTGCTTTATCTTGGGCAGCAATGTCATGTTGGAAGCGATAACTTGGCTTGGCGTCATAGGTTGGAGCACAAACATCTTGTCATTCCACTTGAAAGAGTATTGGTTGGAGGTACCATCATGTAGTGCTCCCTTGTCGTATTGCTATGGTCGTCCAAGAAGCATGTGCCACACGGTCATTGGCACGACATCACAGTCGGCAGTGTCTTTATATATAGGGGCCAATCTTGAAGGAGACGTTGACCTTGTGTTTGATTTGGATGGTGCCATTGTCATCAAGCCATTTTACATGATATGGCCGAGGCAGCTTCATGTATGGTCACTTGAGTTTCTCACAAAGTTTGATGCTCACAAGGTTGTGACAACTTCCTCCATCAATGATTACTTTTATCTGCTTGCCATCAATTCTAGCTCGTGTTTGAAAGATATTGAGGTGTTGTTCCTCTCTTGGAATGGAGTGGGTTGTCAAGACTTGCGCGACGACAAGTGAAGGACTTGGATCATGCTCACATATGAGTGTGTACTCAACTTGCACCGTTGTGTCATTTGCGATACGACTTGAGTCAAAGCTTCATATTATTCTTCACTCATGGAGTAGGTGGCGTCATTCTCATCTATTAGCATAACTCTCGTGTTGATACACTCATAATACTTGTGGCCCTTTCCTCCACACCTGCAGCAAACGACTTGACTATCCGCTGTTGTGTTGGAGGAGGATGCCATAGAGGTCTTGGGTTGCTTGGAGGAGCTTGGTGCTTGCTTTGTTGGCTTGGAGGAGGCATTCACGTTGATTGAAGCAAAGTACTCCCTTTTGCTTCTGATAGGCATTTTCCTTTTGTAAGTGGCGCTCGGCCTTGGTGGCTTGAGAGTCTTGTGATACGTCGTAAACGTATCTATAATTTTTGATGCTTCATGCTTGTTTTGTATCAAGTTTCTTACACCCATGATTTTCCCACTCATTTGAGGCTTGTGGAACTCACTCACGTGTTGGTGGTTCAATCTCTCACCACTCATCTCATAAGGGTACTTAGCTTGCTTTATCTTGGGTAGCGACGTCATGTTGGAAGCGATAACTTGGTTTGGCGTCATAGGTTGGAGCACAAACATCTTGTCATTCCACTTGAAAGAGTATTGGTTGGAGGTATCATCATGTAGTGCGCCCTTGTCGTATTGCTATGGTCGTCCAAGAAGCATGTGACACACGGTCATTGGCACGACATCACAGTCGACAGTGTCTTTATATATAGGGGCCAATCTTGAAGGAGACGTTGACCTTGTGTTTGATTTGGATGGTGCCATTGTCATCAAGCCATTTGACATGATATGGCCGAGGCTTCTTCATGTATGGTAACTTGAGTTTCTCACAAAGTTTGATGCTCACAAGGTTGTGACAACTTCCTCCATCAATGATTACTTTTATGGACTTGCCATCAATTCTAGCTCGTGTTTGAAAGATATTGAGGTGTTGTTCCTCTCTTGGAATGGAGTGGGTTGTCAAGACTTGCGCGATGACAAGTGAAGGACTTGGATCATGCTCACATATGAGCGTGTCCTCAACTTGCACCGTTGTGTCATTTGCGATACGACTTGAGTCAAAGCTTCATATTATTCTTCACTCACGGAGTAGGTGGCATCATTCTCATCTATTAGCATAACTCTCGTGTTGATACACTCATAATACTTGTGGCCTTTTCCTCCACACCTGCAGCAAACGACTTGACTATCCGCTGTTGTGTTGGAGGAGGATGCCATAGAGGTCTTGGGTTGCTTGGAGGAGCTTGGTGCTTGCTTTGTTGGCTTGGAGGAGGCATTCACGTTGATTGAAGCAAAGTACTCCCTTTTGCTTCTGATAGGCATTTTCCTTTTGTAAGTGGCGCTCGGCCTTGGTGGCTTGAGAGTCTTGTGATACGTCGTAAACGTATCTATAATTTTTGATGCTTCATGCTTGTTTTGTATCAAGTTTCTTACACCCATGATTTTCCCACTCATTTGAGGCTTGTGGAACTCACTCACGTGTTGGTGGTTCAATCTCTCACCACTCATCTCATAAGGGTACTTAGCTTGCTTTATCTTGGGTAGCGACGTCATGTTGGAAGCGATAACTTGGTTTGGCGTCATAGGTTGGAGCACAAACATCTTGTCATTCCACTTGAAAGAGTATTGGTTGGAGGTATCATCATGTAGTGCGCCCTTGTCGTATTGCTATGGTCGTCCAAGAAGCATGTGACACACGGTCATTGGCACGACATCACAGTCGACAGTGTCTTTATATATAGGGGCCAATCTTGAAGGAGACGTTGACCTTGTGTTTGATTTGGATGGTGCCATTGTCATCAAGCCATTTGACATGATATGGCCGAGGCTTCTTCATGTATGGTAACTTGAGTTTCTCACAAAGTTTGATGCTCACAAGGTTGTGACAACTTCCTCCATCAATGATTACTTTTATGGACTTGCCATCAATTCTAGCTCGTGTTTGAAAGATATTGAGGTGTTGTTCCTCTCTTGGAATGGAGTGGGTTGTCAAGACTTGCGCGATGACAAGTGAAGGACTTGGATCATGCTCACATATGAGCGTGTCCTCAACTTGCACCGTTGTGTCATTTGCGATACGACTTGAGTCAAAGCTTCATATTATTCTTCACTCACGGAGTAGGTGGCATCATTCTCATCTATTAGCATAACTCTCGTGTTGATACACTCATAATACTTGTGGCCTTTTCCTCCACACCTGCAGCAAACGACTTGACTATCCGCTGTTGTGTTGGAGGAGGATGCCATAGAGGTCTTGGCTTGCTTGGAGGAGCTTGGTGCTTGGTTTGTTAGCTTGGAGGAGGCATTCACGTTGATTGAAGAAAATTACTCCCTTTGCTTCTGATAGGAATTTTCCTTTTGCAAGTGGCGCTCGGCCTTGGTGGCTTGAGAGTCTTGTGATACGTCGAAAACTTGCAAAATTCATAACTTGCAAAATTCATAACTTTTGATCCACACTTTCAAATTTTGCAAATTTTATATCATTGGAATCAGGAGAAAGAATTCTATCCAACCATATGCTTTGTTTAATAAATTGCTTCTGTAAACTTAATTGTTTTTGCAGAAACATTTGTAAGCTTATTTTGTATATAAAAATTATTATAGAAAATGTATTAAGGGCCAAATTGATTTTATTTAGTGTATAATTGTTTTGTTTATGATTCAGTATTGTTACACTTGTCTTGTTTGGTTTAGAAAAATCATCACATGGCATTTGCATGCATTCATATATTTTTGCTTGTTTATTTTGATAAGTGAATTTGGTGCTATCATTTTATGTGTAGATTTTGGTGCTAGTGGTGATTGTGATTGTGATTGTGATTGTGAGGATTGTTGCTACTCTCCCAACTACCAAGGCAAGTGGTGCTTCATATTTTTATCCCAATATTTTGACTATGCATTAGAAATATTTTGCATAGGGCTTGCATGAATAATTTTGCTAAGTATCTATATGCTATGCTTGGGAAATCCTAGTAGTTGTAGAATTGTTAGAATTTTCTCTAAGTTAAGATACTAGCTATTGCCATGCTTAGCCTAGCTAGTAGTAACCAAGGGTGGATTATATATACATGCTATGGAAAATATTTCTAAGTCTTTGACTTATGTTTTGCTTAATAAAACAACTAAGTGAATGAAACACCTGGGTGGAATGGAAAGAATGGTTTGTATTGAGTGGTTACACAAGGCCCATTTCTATGGTTTACCTTGTGTATCTCACTTGTGGAATGCCACCCGGGAACAAAGGGATTTGAGATGCCAAATGTTAAGAAGCTTCTAGTGCAGCCACATGGCATTATGGGCTCTGCCTGGATCATA
Organism: Avena sativa; assembly: GCA_916181665.1. Taxonomy (NCBI): domain Eukaryota; kingdom Viridiplantae; phylum Streptophyta; class Magnoliopsida; order Poales; family Poaceae; genus Avena; species Avena sativa. The sequence continues at coordinate 425,146,479 of OV702293.1, forward strand.
TAGGTTGCAATAACTTAGCCATTTGGACAGTTGGTGGTAGAGGGATGTTAGGTTGGAACGCTTCCATTTGGTCTAAGGGAAGGCTTCTGAAAGGTCCTGTCTTGGTGAAACCAAGTCTTGTGGGGAAAGTGCACCACCTCTGCAGATGGAAGAAAACTAAGTACTTAGCCATGTCCCTGGCATTGGACAATTTGAACATCAAGACATGGAAGTTATCAAGAATCTCCTCATCCCAATTTTCTAAGTAAAAACTTGTGGTTGAACAAGGGTGAAGGTTCACCAATTTCTATTGGTGGTTCCTTGGGAAAGTTTTTGCCAAACAAAAACTTAGTGTTTTCAACTGATAGGTAAAACCTATTTTGAGCAAAACAAGCCTAAGCTACACTTAGCCAAATTCATGTAGTAACTAGATGCTAATATTCTACTAAGGTATCACTTGACAATACTATTCCAATGTATTGATCCAGTGTGGCTGTAACTTGTGATGTTGCAGGTTACTCTGATGATGATTAGGGGTTATGAGTCTACACTCAACATGCTTGCCTATGGCACATGAAGATGAATAATTTTATTTATATTGTTAAGTTAAACTCTTGTACTAGCCTATGGCTATGGAGTTGTAAAAGACTATGTTATCTCTAGAATGACGATGTAATAATGACCTTTGTTTCTGTGTACTTCATCTTAAACTGTGGATGCTAGCAATTGATCCAGGGACTAGCATTGCAATCACAGGGATCTTTACCTTTATAAAGGTGGGATCTTACACCGGGGACATGGCTAAGTACTTAGAATTTGATCTTCTGCAGAAGTTGTACACTTTACCCACATGACACAATCTCGTCTTGATGCCACCAGTGGCCGCTGGATAAGTACACACCAAATGGAGTACCGGCAGATCGAGAATGTGACAAAGTCTTTCCATAGAAGTGCTCCCAATACACAATGCTAGCTTGTCTACCAGGCACCAATGCAAGGATATATTTCCAATACATGAGTCCGGTTAACCTGAGTAGGTGCCAATGCAAGGGTCTTCCACTATGTAATTGACTGAGCCAGAGCCCATTTAGCATGTGGCTGTACACGGAAGCCACTGTACGATAAACATGTTTAATCTCTAAGTCCCTGGGTGGTTTTCTTTGAGTGCACATACAAAAAGATAGCCATATAAACATGGTTCCCTTTGTTGCCACCTTATCCATAATTGAGTATCCTCATTCCACCCAGGTGGTTCATTGAGTACTTGTTTTATTATGTAAAACATATATTTTTCTAACACTTCATATAATCATATCATGTATTCCATCCCAAGTCTATAGCAGGGCTAAGGATACTACAACTATGATGTTTTCACTAAGGAAGGTATAAAGGATTTTCCTAATAGGACATAGCATAGCATAGTAACATAGTACCCCTATCATGCATACTACAAAAATACCACTAAGTGTAATGAAAATAGTAGGACATGGATGATAGTGCCACTTGCCTTTTTAGTAGAGAATATTGGTTCACTCCTTGATCTTTCAATAATCACACTCTTCAAATTTCACTACAATTCAATCAAGCAAGCACATATTCAACCTAGCATTCAAACAATTCACCACATAAAACAATAAAATCAAGGCAATGCATGCAAGCATGCAAAAGATTGTTTTATTTGGAAAAGTGGTTTTTATTAGGCTCTAAACATTTTAAAGCTCCTATTGGTCATTTACAAAAGTGGTAAAAGCATTTAAATTCAAGTTGGTGAAAATGGCCATTTAAATCATTTTTGTTTTGCTAAAAATGATTTAAAACAAAGTAATACTTTGTAGTGTTAGTCAAATATATTTTTAAACACAAATGTTAGTGTTTATGGTCAAAGTGTTTAATATTAACCCATTTGCAAAAAGGTTTCACCTAAATTCCATTTTTAAGTCAAAACAATATTTCTATTTGCTAGAAATGCCTTTGACAAAGTAATAATTTACTAGGGTTCATCAGATATATTTTTAAATCCTAAAACTTGGTGTTTAGGGCCAAAGACATTTGATATTCTGCTTTTTTTTTGTTTTTGGTCTTACTTCCTTCATTATCTTCTCTTCACTCTGATCCATTTTTCAGAGATTCGAGAACTGTACTATTTTCACTGCAACTCTACACAAATTACCATTTTGATCTTTATGGTTTCAGCTTCAACGGATGATCAGATGTATATTCTGCAATATGTAAATATTATTCAAGGTAATGTACACTCTGTCAGCAATATGTACATAATGAAAATTGTGAACTGATGCATTGTTGAAGTAGCTTATCTAAGCTTGTATATGTTAGTATTGTTGTTGCGTGTGTACGTTATGAGCCAAGGTTCAAAGAGAACTGTGATTTAAATCGGTTGATGTTTTAGATATGATGCTTTTCAGGATGTTTGTGGATGCACTGGATGCACAAATGTACGACAAGCTTCATCAAATTGGACATTGCATCTTGAGGATCCACAGGGTGAGTGCCTTTCTGTCGTAGAATAGGTGAACTCTCCTGACGAAAGAAAAGAACAGTTGGATACTTTTGTTGCTGCACATGCAATAAAATATTCTCTGAACTCTTCCTTTAGTTGCTTGTAGTTTACTTATGCGCACCACTACATATAGCAGACGATGGAGGGAGTTTCTTAATTGATATTTTATCCTTCCATTAGAGAGACTCAATGAAGTATGCACAGATAGTGGAAATTCATCACCATCGCTTAAGCACAAGAGTATGATGCTTTATTTTTAAAATTATTCGATCACTTATTTCACAGAAATGAGCGCTGGAGCAAGCTACCAGCACCACCATTATTGTGGACAACATAGAGATACTAGATCTTGAGCGAATGGAAGATCAAGGTATTTACGTTTTGATGCTTTATTGTTTCCTGTTTGCGATTTAGTAGGCCTAAGTCAAGGTACTTGATTGCCCTCCATTTATATTTTCATTCTGTAATAGTACATAACCTTGGAGTACTTTATACAACTATTGCATTAAGATGTGTGTTTTCTATGAAAGTCGATGTCCTCGGCTTGACACCTCAAGATCGAATGCCACTTGGACACACAAGAACTGCAGGTTGGTTCGCTCTCTTCTATGCTTCCAGTCTTTTTGGCTCAACACCCTCCTCTCGACGTTTGCTCGGGACGGGAGGCTATGAAATAGTTGAAAGCAGATGCAACATTAAAGAAATTCAATCCAATAGCCTTAAGTCGTACCGAACACTATGTCCTAATAGTAAGGGATTTCTTTCAACCCGGTGGTAAGGCGGTGGTACCCGGAAAAAACGTTGCCCGAAGGAAGGGACTAAACCCATTTGTTCAGGTAGTACCGAATGAGTATCTACGAGAGTAGTAGACCTATTAATTCCATACTCTATTGAGTTAGCTTGAGAAATAATAAAAACAAGTGTTAGGACTTGTTAGCTACCAAGTTGCATAGACTTGGCGAAATTTGGGCAGGGGGTGATTGTTTAGCTCTATTGTGGGAGGTGGATGTGTGTGCAAGTGGACCTGCAATACACGGTGAATCAAAGGAAATAATGGATATGACCCTTTGCCAAGCAGAGCCGAATCCAGTTGCCACACATGTGCCATTGCGACAGTAGGGAGGCGACGACATCCACGAGCTCAATTGTGTCTGCAAGTAAAGGGTGTTCGAGTTGTGTGTACAATTGAGCGTTGAATCCTTTAGGAGTTCAAGAGAAGAACATTATCCTGCAATTGGAGTTCATCCATTGTTGTTCATCCCACTAGAGACGTAATACTGATGATTGTGTGAGTCTTGAAGATTAGCACATATAAATATGGTTTTTAACCTTTGTGGTTTCAGACATGTATAACAGTGGAGACGTAGTGTAGGGTGTATAAATGCTCAAAGATGCTTGCTTGATTTAGATTGTGCATGTCCAGAAGTGGTTTTTTATCCTTGTCTCAATTCAGAGGATTTGGCAGGAGGTCTATAATCAGGTCTAGCCATGAGCCTAAACCGAGAGGATTCGCCTATAGGTACAGTATTAGGCCTAGCCACACACCTGGACCGCTTGTTCATTTTGTAAAATTCTCAGTTAAATCCTCTATATTTCTAGCTTATATATGGCATAAATAGGGGGTATAAACCACTGCCACAGTGCCACCATCTAGAACAGTGCCATCGTCAAAAACGATATATGATGCTTGGCTCCTGTAGCACTTATAAGTTCCATTTTGTGTAACTAGGAGAGGGGGATTAATCTGTTGTTATGGCTGGTAATATTAACTTCATCTAGACATCCATGTATTCTACTTCAAATTGGCCTTGATAGCAAAAGTTGTCTTGGTTTGGGTAGTCACATGATCTGTAGCCCTACAAGGATGAATGACCATTATTTTGTAGCCATGGATAAATAGAAGTGCAGCGATGGAACCATTGTATTAGTTACCGTAGCATTTAAAATGTCATGTTATGTCCATTTCGTTCTTTAAAGGTTTATTTTCTTTGGACGTCTCTGAACAAGAGGAACAATCCATTTCTTGATTCCCAGTTTTTGACTCCCGAAGGTTTATGGCACGTGACCACTTTGTGCTCGTACTCCCTATATGATGTCCCGTAAAATGCTCTTGGGATAAAATGTCTGAAGTCGATCAGTGGGATTGTGAGGACATTATATTCGGCAAGTTGGACATTGATGTATTTCAGTTGAAAAATGATATTGAAGACGGTACAATAAACCATTAGAGGTGTAGGGATCATGTGTCATAAACTATAAAGCTATAATTTGTATGGGAACCGAGACACGCACACACACTACTACTAGGCTTAGTAATATTGTATTTCATTAGTCTTATTGTTTTTATATATGCCCTTGTTTAGATTGTAGATTTAAAATAAATTGAATTTCTTTTTTATCTTCTTTCTTTGAAGGCATGGAGCTGAAGCATGCCAATGCTGCGTCCTAGATGATGATTAGATCTTATATAGTAAAGAGAGACTCATGAGTCTTATCCTACTTTGAGGCAGAAATTTGTTTTCTACAACACCACTTTCTTTTATATGGGAGTCACATGGGATACATCATATTTCATTAATGAGTTGTCTGTCTGACACTTCTGTATTCTGATTTTCTACTATTATATTTCATGACTCAAGTAAAAATAGTTATCTGGTTGTGCTAGAGAACCAAATTTAGTTGTAATATCGTCAAAAGGATCTGGCAATAAAACTAGATTACTGGACACCTTCTTGAGGATACATCAGGAGGATATATCTTTACTATAGAGGTTACATATACTGTAATTTCTTCGGTTTAAATAAAACATTGTGCCTTAAACATTGCAATACCCAATGTGTGTTCTACAAGAAAATCGGTGAGCAGTTTTATTCTTAATCACTCCAGGTTTAATCTATTCTTGATAGATTTATGATAAAATGAAACCAGGTTCTGCATGTCACTATATGTGACTTAGTAGAATCAAAGTGTATCAAAAAAGAGAAGGGACTATGACATGTTTTTCTTGAAGAGTCTGTTTGTGGCACCAAACATAATCTGTAACACATTTTTTCAGCCATCGTTACTGCTCCATCTATTCAGAAAATCCAGACAATGCGTAGAGCAGGTTGCTTTAACAAAGTTCAAGAAAACAATGTTACACTTTGTTGAAGTATGGAGTTATCGAGTACACTACGACACTTGGACTGGGATGACTCCAACGCCAATACGTTGAACAAACATGGACCGAACGCCAAAACGTGGAAATCGGGCAAAAACGCCCGACTCCACGGAAAACGTCCGACTAGCGCAACACGTGCTCACGACGCTGAAAACTGGCCAATACGTTGCAGAAATATGGACCGAACGCCAAAACATGCAAAACCGGCCAAAAACTACCAGGAACTGGCGGCGCTCGACGGTGGCGCGCGGCGGCGACGCTCTGTCAGTGACATTGCCGACGATTTAGGAGGCGCGGGAGAGGGATAAGGCCGTTACCGAACTCGCCGTGATGAGGAGAAGCTCGAGGTGGTCGCAGTTGTCCAAGGGGCGCACGGGAACAGCGGTGATTGCTCACCGGAGATGGCGTCAGTGTTAGGCGTCTCTGTTCGTCAACGGGGGCGAGGATTGAAGGCTCGCTAAGACAAGCGAAGGGCACCGTTAGATGCGTAGGAGAGTCACGTGCACAGGAGCATCAAAGCTAGGGAAATGGGAGGCCGGTTTTACCGGAGGCTTCGCCGGAGAAGTGGCAGACGACGGCGGCGTTCAGAGGTCGTCCTTGCCGACGGTTCGGAGCGCGCGCGAGCGAGCGAGTGGTACAAGGAGATGCGCAAGAAGATGGGGAGTAGGCTCGTGGGTACTGGGAGATGCAGGAGATGCTGGCGAGCAACCCAGTAAGCTCCAGAGGGCTGGGGAGGGTCTGGCTTCGCCGGAATCGGCCGGGAAACACGTCGGAGGCAGTGGGGTTCGAGCTCGCGATTGTGGTAGCCTGGTGGCCGAGAGGAAGTGGTGTCTGGGGGAAAAGAGAGAGGGGGCGATGGCGTTTAAGAGTGCGACGTCGCTGGCGAGGTTTAATCGCACATTGATGCGAATTCATGCCGCGGATTCAAGGCAGGAACAACAAGGTGCGGGAGGAAAAACTGTCGCGCGAGGTTGATGACGATGAGGTGGCCAGTGGGTCCCGTTCGTCAGCGAGGTGAGTGGGGTTAGGTGGGGTCTTCTGTTCAGTGACCTTGCGGGTACGGACGCGAGCAAAAAAAAGGTTCGCGGGGGAGGGAAGATGGGCTAGTTAGTTGGGCTGGACCGGGCCTTGTTTCTGGGCCGGGTTTGTTCCCTTTTTTATTCTGAATCTTTTTTTCTGTTTCTTTTATTCTGTTTTGAAATTATTCAAATGTTTCAAACACATATTTCAATTCAAAACTTTTCCAAACTTTCAGTAAGTTTCTATTCTGTTTATTATTGTATTTTTAAAGCCCATTTTGGAATAATTCTTTTATTTCATTTATGGTTTATTATTTTTTTTAAATAGACATTAGTCTTTATTTAATTATAATTAGAATATGGTTTAATCCCATATACTTTTATTTGAACATTCTTTATCCCTTTATTTAATTTGGATTATATTTATTCCATTTGCTTATGGATTTGGCCAAGATTCAATTTGGCTTTTAATTATTCCTTATTTATTTATTTATTTCTTTCTTTGCCTTATAAAATTCATATCTTTTTATTTAAAGATCCAAAATTGGTGATTCCAACTTATATAATTTTATTTATTATTTGTTTATATTTTTAAATCCCTTTAGGATTCTATTGCTCAAGGTTTGGTATGGATTTAAGATAAGGGCTTTATTAGCTTTGGAAATTAATTCCTTTTATCTTAATAAATTCATAAGTTTTTATCTATGACTCTAAATTGAGTGAAACCAATTTCTATGGTTTTATAATATTTTTCTTTATCATTCTTGATCAGTTATAAATGTTTGTTGACAAATTTTTATATGGATCAAATCCATAGTCTTAGAGAGATCTTGGAAATGAATTATTCCATTAGGGTTTTGGTTTAACTTTTCCAAGTGTTTAAATTTTAAGATACATTATTGATGAATGCATTCCACTTGACTGAAATTTTGTTTGATTCCCTTTTCATTCAAAGTTTGTTCAATATGGGTTTTGATGTTTCCATTTGGAATCAAAAAGTTTCTTTTCACCCTAAATTTCAACAATCATTTCTTTTGTTTATTTATTTTTCACATTTCAAAATTTGAAAAATTTTGGGATGTGACAATGGTGAAGCCTATCATTGTGGTTTTATTTATCATTATGTTCTCGTTGGCATTGCACTTTGATGATTGCTTGTTGTGGTGGTGGACCATGCGCTCGGCGTTGTTGTTGAGGTTGAGGAGCATTTGGGTCCACCGCTTGAGCATGACGATAACGAGCTTGTTGGTTCCCATTGTGGTGGTGGGGTTATCCATGTCGGGAGTTGGACCTTGAATACTCGCCATGTCGACTTGAGGAGTGCAGGCGGGACGAACATGATGAGCTTGGGCGGTGACCATGTCGATTGCCAAGATTGGCAATAGCTTGGTGAAGAGCTTGGAATTGCGCGTGGTGATCCACTTGACGTTGCTGCTCACAGTACTCAAATTCTCGAAAAGTATCATTGAGACGGTGCTCAAGTCCCTCAAATTGACTATTGAATTCTTGGCATTGCGCCCATAAGTTGTGGCGCGTGGCAAAACTGTCTTGGTTGTTGAAGTTGCTATCTCCACTAGCTCTGCTTCCCCTACAAATTGTGCATAAACACACGTGATAGAGAGGGTGATATAGGTGGAATGGTAATTGCTACCTTGCCTCACCGGAGTCAAAAATTGGAAATATTGTTCTTGCCGATAGCAAAGCGAATAGCGGTTACACAAGGACGGATGGCACCCGGTCGGGTTCTGGGCCGGGTCAGGGCCCCCCAGACCCGCAACCGACCCTCCTACCCGCCCCCACGACCCGGCCCCATACCCGCCGGTGGATACAGGTTTCCACCAGACCCGCCACCCGGCCGGGTTTGGGGGACCCGACGGGTACCCGTGAAATCAGGTCGATCTGGGGGCTCTGGGCATCTTCCATGGGAATGGTGGTCGCCGGAGCCGCTCTGCTCCTCGCGGTACTCGACCTCCACTGACGGCATCACAAGGGGGACAGGGGAGGGTCGAGCGGCAGCGAGGACCAGCATGCGTATGTGAGCAGAAGCACAGAAAGAGGAAAAATTGTAGACTCGATGGGGAGGGGATAAGGAAGGGAGAGGCCGGGAGGTGGAGTCGTGGACACGTGGTGTAGTGGTCTTGATACATGATGGCATGATTTTTTTGACCTTGTGACAGCGTGAGTTGTAGTATATGCGTGTTTAGGCTAGGGTTATGGGACAACATGTCAATGACTTGGGGGTCTATATATCATAGCCGGGTATACGGGTATGCAGGTATGGGTTTGACACCCCCATACCCGCCCCCGCTAGACCCAACGGGTCTAACTTTTTACCGCTAAGCAGCCTCACGGGTATTTTTCTTTACCAAACCCTACCCATTTAATGCAGGTACCCGTCTGGTTTGCCGGTTTCGGGGCCCCATTGCCGTCCGAATACACAATACACACACACACAAAGGCCTATGGTGGTAGGTTAGGAAGGTGTATAGAAAATGAAACAACCAAATGAAAAGGTTATTGTCAAAAGTGGTAAAGAACCAAAGATCAAAAGCAAAAAGGATACGATCTATAAAAAAACAGGGAAAACACATGCGTGGAGACGAGTGGGGTTAGCACAACTATGAAAATGAGCACAAAATGTCCTAACGACGACTAAGCTCGGGGTCATGACAACACAAGGAGAGGCCATAGCTCATTTACAACAAGATTGAGAAGCAACGGATTTGCACGCTTGCCTTGCTCTAACTCACTCTCTTGCTTAGAAGCTTTGGACTCTCTTTTGTATTGGTATCTTTATTTTTCTTTTACTTTTTCTCCTTTTTTGATATCTCTTTTCTTTCTATGCTATGGAGTCAACTTTTTCTATTGCCTATGCACTATCACTTCGCAAGAGCAAGCGCACAATGCTTTAGCAAACACAAAATGAGCTACTCTCAATAGGTTAGGTATCACACAAAGTAAGAAAGGGCTATACAAGGGTGGTGCAAGTTATACGTTTGGTATTGTTGACGACTTTCTACCGGTGTTGGGGAAGATGTTTGGGTGTCGCGGTGTCGTAGAGCGCGGTATGTACAAATTTGCAGAAGCTTGCTGTTAGTTTTGGCGACACGCACATGAAACATGAACAAACACAAAAGGAAAACAGTCAAAATTTGGAGCCTGGGAAGTTTTCAGCATACAGCCGGTGATGCCGGTTCTGGCGCCGGAAATTCTGGTGGATATTTTGGCAGCATTGGAATTCTCGCCGAAAATTGTTCGTGATGAACTCCAAAAATTCAAATTGAGAATTTTGTCGAAAATCCGTCGAAATTGGGCTGGGGATAGGTCAAGGACCGTAGATTGACACCCAAAGCAACAGATCTATGGACCAAAACCACGAAAAACTCACCAAATCGAGAGATTGGTCCAAAAGCAATTTGTGCAATATTTTTGGTATTTTCGAATTTATGGTGGAAATTGAGGAACAAAGTCAAATCCGTGGCAACCAAAAGCTGCTGATACCAGTTTGTTATGGGATCCCTTGAGGGGTTGACCCTAGGGTGGCCCGATCTTCATGAATTTGAGGCGGGGAGTGAGGGGAAACCCGATGAACACGATGAATACAACACAAACACAAGGTAAATATACAAACGCATGCAAACACAACCCGATTCAATTTTCTCCCCTTGGTTCGAACAACCAATCCAATAGAATCCTCAGCGAGAGACGGTGAGGGAGAATAACCAAAGGATAGATCGGCAAGCGGATGATAGAATCCAAATCAAAGTAGCAACCAAGTAGAATCCCAAAGGGGAGATACGTAGCACTACTAGAATCCTTTACAAGGAGATACCAAACACTTGAGGAGGGTCTTGATGACTTGAAGATGAACACCGAGCTCCAAGGCCTTGTACAACTCATATATTAACTATAGAGAGGGGTTCCCATCTAGGGTTAGGCACAAGCCTTCATTCATCATCAATTCCAAGTAGATCTGAGCCACAAGGGGGATATTTATAATACTAGGGGCAAAGGGGGTAGGTAGGAAGGAATATTTTGGGCATCAAACCCTTCTTAGTGCGTAGACTGGCTTTTTGCCGATAAGTCCGGCGTCACCAGAATTGGCGCTGACATTTCCTGTGGGCACCAGATATTCCGGTCAGTAGCCAGAAGGGCATACATAAAGTGGTTTTGGTGGGGCAGCCGGTTCGCCGGTTCGGTCGCCAGAAGTTCCGGCGGTGCTTCCGGTTCGCCGGGCTTGGTGCCGAAAGTTCCGACGTGGATTCTGGCGGCGCCAGACCTGGCACCGGATACCTTCTTCCGTCTTCTATTCCATGCTTTTTGCTTGGGGGTCTTGGTTTCTAGGGTCTTCTGATCATCTCCTCTTGGTTTCATGGTCATGGGCCTGGTCATAGCATTGGCACTTGTCTCAAGTAGGATCCCATTCACATGATAATCAAAGGAGGGCGCGATATGGAACGAAGTCACCTTTGTGGGTTTGGTTGGTGTAGCATGATGTGGACCAATGGTGAATGCCATGTGTTGGGCTACATCATTGACGAGGGTGGCCATTGCTATGCCGATGATGACGAGACTGAGCCAGGGACACAACAAGATACCCAGCATGATGCCTTCATCATTGCAGATGAGGCATTGTTTGGAAACGATGGCACTTCCATGGGCGAGGGGGTCACGGCCGTGTCGTTGGCCGCTCCACTTGTAGCGTCACTTGTCGACTCCAAGAAGGTGAGCCAACGAACCTCGAGCTACACCACTGACGAGGAAAAGCTCCTATGCAAGGCATGGGTGGAGATTTCACAATATCCACTATACGGCGCCGAGCAAAAGGGCTTTGCCTATTGGAAAAAGGAGGGCAAGTTCTTCCATGAGCATAGAAATTCGGGAAGGACGCCTTCTATAGCGATCGACACGATCTCTCCCTATCCAAGCATTGGGGAACCATCCATACCGAGTGTAGCAAGTTCCAAGGATCCTACAAGATGGTGACGAAAAGGAAAATAAGTGGCATGCAGCCGGTTGACATGCTAAAACCTCTTCCTCTCTTTGCCTATATCTTGCGTTTGCGTTGAGCCATTATTGGCATTTATATGTGTAGGTCCTAAAACAATCAAGCGCTTCAATATGGTGAATGATAACAAGGCATTCACATTGACCCATTTTTGGATGTTGATCAAGGACACCAAAAAATGGGAGACTAGCTATGCTCTTTGGAAAGAAATGGACAACAAGAAGAAGGGCAAGAGCAATGCTTTGACGGGCAGTGTCGTCGACCTAGACGATGACAATGATGAAGGCTTCATCAACTCTGCAGACGACGGGACTCCCGGTCGTGCCTGCTGGCCTGGTGGCCACAAGAACAGGAAGGCCGACCTCGCCTGTCAGGCTAGTTCCTTGGCGTTCTAGGAGACCTTGAGGAAGATCCTGGAGAAGAAGGAAGAGGCCATCCCTGAGAGGGAGAAGAGGTGGCACAAAGAGAAAGAGGCCGCCGCCAAAAACTTTATCGAGTTGCATACAAGGTCTATCGAGGTGGAGGAGTCTAACTCCAAGGCTAGGCTAATGGAGATCGAGTCCAAGGAAAAGGCGAAGGAGGCCGAAGCCAAGGCGAAGGAGGCCGAGGCTAGGTGATGGCAACAAACGCTGCCACTTTTCATTGGGACTCCAAGTGCAGAGAGTTGCAGCAAGCGTGTGATGGCTATGAAATATAGCCATCCACATCCGCATTTAAACTAGATATTATTCATATATTTGATGAAATATATCTCTATTTCCTACCACTAATGCCTAATGATAAAAGGGGTATGTAATCCTTTCTTGCTATTTTTTCCTGCACAAATAATGACATATTATGATGGGAATCACTACATAAATTCCAAAGATACGAGATTTCCAACACGCCAAAGAAACCAGGAGCCGTGAGGAGGCTACTGCAAGCTTAACGACCAACTATACAACCTGCCACCATATAGTTGCCGCCGTATAGTTTGCACCGACCTCCTTAGGTCAAACAAAACAACTTTCGTGAAGGGACCCCTATATAAAGAGGCTTCAGGCGACGAGAAACAGCCCCCGACTCCACATCATCGCTTCTTTCACCCTAAACTCTCCCTACCGCCACGCCGGAGGAATATATCTAGATCTAAACCTCTAAACCCTTCTCCACCACCATAGCCATCTTTCACCACTTGTAATAGTAGATCCCATCTCCAATTGGCGACATTGTAAGACTATTTGCTATCAACTCTATGGTCTCTATTACAATGTTTGTGATTGTCGATTTCATCTCTATGTGTGAGTAATTCTCCTTGGGCTAAGGGCTTCCGCCTAGCCATGTATCTTTTGTGCATGTTATTTATCATAGATGGGATCATGTATTAGTTTGTATGACATGATGATTGTAGTACCCTCTCTTGCCTCAATCTAAGGACTTGTCAGGTACCCAAGACCCCGATGATTGATGTAGGTAAAGGGAGTGTGAGTACCGACTAATCTGCAGGATAGGAACCCCAGTGACAGAAAGGGTAGTACGTCTGTATGTGAGAAACTTACTTGAGATTAATGGTGACATCACTATGCATATCATTAGTTCTCTTTCTTCTATGGATGAGACTAGTAGGTTATTAACATAAGCAGTTGCGGAGGCGATAACATTTACGGATGCACTGCCCACATATAATTATCTTGCTCTAACAATTACATGAGTACTTTATTATTATCTGTCATTCCCATCAGATGTTTTGCACAGCTACTGGTGAAAACCGAAGACCCTAGGCCCTCTCTCTCTCCATCGTCAACAACAATAACAAGATCGCAAACTCTTGGTCTGGTGAAAACGCAATAGGAATTCTAAAACTCTCGAAGGTCCATTTAAATAATCTCACTTTGTTTTCTGCTTCCCGAGGATTAGATAAACCTAGGTCTACTAGGGAAAAAGAGCTATACTACATCCGTAATCCGGATCGAAGGTATCAACCCTTTTTTTGGCGCCGTTGCCAGGGAAGCAATAGCTACCCTGGTGAGGTTAGTAGGAACCTTGCTAGTTTTAATTATCGTTTTTAATTTTGTTAGTTTGTTTTCAGTTTTTATTTGAAAAACCAAAAAAATTAGTTAGTATTTAAATTCTTGCTTTATCATCATTAGTACTTGTTTAAGAAAATCCAAAAACATAGGAAGTATGTCTGAAAAGAAGCTTGGGGAGTTTGCAACTCCTAATAATGATTATTTGCGTACTCCTATTACTCAGCCAACAATTGGTGCTGAAGATTATGAAATAAAGCCCCACTATTTGAGTTTGGTTCAACAGAATCGATTTGGAGTCTCTGTTGTTGAAGATGCAGGTATGCACTTAAGTACTTTCACTGAAATATGTGTTATGATGCGCATTAAAGATGTTGATCCCGATGCGGTCAAGTTGCATTTGTTTCCTTTCTCTCTTAGAGGAAGAGCAAAAGAATGGTTGCTATATTTGCCTAGAAATACTATTGCATCATGGGTGGAATGTACTTCTTTATTTATGAATAAATTATTTCCACCTGCAAAGACTATGCAACTCAGATCTAATATTACTGGTTTTAGACAGGAAGAGCGCGAGCCACTAGCGCTTGCATGGGAGAGAATGAAAGAATGCATGAGAAACTATCCCAGCCATGGGATGGAAGATTGGTTAATTCTCCATTTATTTTATAATGCTCTTAACCCTGTTTCTAAGTCTATGCTAGACATTGCAGTTGGAGGAACATTTATGAGTAAGCAAATTACCGAAGCAAAGCAGCTGCTAGACAATATGCAAGACAACCATGCCCAATGGCATGTGGAAATATAAAATACAAAAAGGTGAACTCCGTCACACCTCAAGAGAATAAAGAACTCAATGCTAAGCTGGATGAGATTATATTAGCCGTTAAAGGTAAGGAAATTCCGGTAAGAACTACTCTCGAACCACCTGTTGAAGAAGTAGACTTCATAGCTCATAATGATTATAACCCTGCTTAGAAGAAGAATTACAATCCAAACTTTCAAAAACATTACTCTAGTCTAACAGGTAGCTCTAATAATAATATGTCATCAAGTAATACTAGTCTCCAAGAAACTCTCAAAGCTTTTATGGACTCACAAAAATGAGCAAAATAATATTCTAGTAAAAAATATGGAGAATCATGATGCTATGCTTGGTAAACTATCTAACCAAGCTGTTAGTTTGAGAAATGATTTGCAGGCCCTCCACGAAAGAACAAGGATCGTTGAGGCACAACTAGGTAAGATAATCGAGAGTTGAACTCTCAGTTTAGCTAAATTTGCAGGTAAAGCTAAGCCCAATCTAGTTGAAGACCTCAAGATGATAAGAATTCAAAGGGAGGAGCCCGGAGAACTTGATTATAGCAATGCTCCTTCACCAAACTACACTGTTAAAGATCTTGTAAAAAGGATCAATGTCAAGATTCCGGTAAGTGAAGGAAATGAAGAATCCATGTATCAACACTTCGATACTCAGGTAGCAATAAAGGTACGTGAGCTTGAAGAAGAATACAAGAAAATTGCTGAAAAATTGCCTGTTAAGCTAGATGATATATTTGTGCCTACCATTAAGATTAAAATTGGTACTAATGAAATAGCTGCACTATGTGATCTAGGTGCAAGTGTTTCAACAATTCCAAAGATTCTTTTTAACAAGTTAAATCTTGGCTCTTTTGAAATTACCGAACTAAAATTACATCTAGCAGATTCTACCCATAAACAAGCAGTATGCATAAAAGAAAATACTTTAGTTTACATTAAAGTTTGTCCTGCTCTTATTGATATTGTTATTGTTGACATGCCTAAAGATGCTACCGCCCCTATTATATTACGCCGTCCTTTCTTAAGAACTATTAAGGCTTTAATCAATTTGCATGAAGGGAATGTGAAGCTCGTGTTGCCTTCATGGGATCGTTTTGTTATTCATTTCTCCAAGAAAAAGAAAGCCAAGCAAGATGATAAGGAGGCCATCATTTTGAAGGCCAATTACTTCGGAGTGGGTGTTCCACTCATATGACCTAAGTAAGCATATCAAGGTCAAGCTATTGACCATAAAAGAGAGATGCATGGGAGGCAACCCATGTGAAATAAAGGTTTGAGTTAAGTTTTAGTTTAAGTTTTATATAGAATAAAGAGTGCTAGAAAACTCCAGTGAGAAGAAGAGGTTCATCGGTACTAAAAATTCTTGTTTTATAGATGCCATAGTTGGTCAAAATTTTAGTCTGTCATTTTTCTGTCAAAACAAGGTGTTTCGCTAAGTTTCAGCCTAAAAAGTAATCCTCGATAAAATAGATTTTTTTATGTGTACAGAAAGGTTAACGACCAACTATACGGCGTCCTGATGACCCACAAGTATAGGGGATCGCAATAGTCTTCGCAGATAGTATTACCCAATTTCTTGATTCGACACAAGGGGAGCCAAAGAATACTTGCAAGCCTTAACAACTGAGTTGTCAGTTCAGCTGCACCTGGAAATAGTTCTTGCTCACAGAAGTTTATCAGTAGAAATAGTTTGGTAGTAGCAACAGTAAAGCAACAACAGCAGCGAAACAGCAGCAATAGTAATAGTAACGGTAACAGTAGGATTCGAGTGCGGTAGGCATAGGGATGGATGGACGGGCGTTGCATGGACGAGTCTAAACATGTAACTTCAAGATCTAGGGAATTGCAGATAAATAATAACAAGCATCCAAGTACTAAACAATCCTAGGCATGTGCTCCAAATATAGTCATACGTGCTCGCAATGAGAACTTGCACAACATCTTCTGTCCACCCAGCCCGTGGCAGCGGGGCCTCTAGGAAACTACTGGCAATTAAGGTGCTCGTTTTAATAGAGCACCGGAGCAAAGCATTAACACTCCGTGAACACATGTGATCCTCACACCATAGTCATCCCCTCCGGTTGTCCCAATTATTGTCTGTAAGATCCCTCCTTTATAAAGGAAAAGGATCCCTGTGATTGCAATGCTAGTCCCTGGATCATTGCTAGCATCCACAGTTTAAGATGAAGTACACAGATACAAAGGTCATTTATTACAGCCATTCCAGAGATAAACATAGTCTTTACAACTCCAAGGCCACATGCCTAATACAAGAGTTTGAATAAGTAAATAAATAAAAGTCTTCATCTTCATGTGCCATAGGCAAACATGTTGAGTGTAGACTCATGACACCTAATCCTCATCAGAGTAACCTGCAACATCACAAGTTACAGCCACAGTGGGCCAATAATTTGGAATAGTATTGGCAAGTGATACCTTAGTATAATTTTAAGTGGACTAGATACTATATGCAATTTGGCTAAGTGTAGCTTGGCTTGCTTTGCTTAAAATAGATTTTGCCTATTAGTTGAAATCACTAAGTTTTTCTTTGTCAAAACTTTTCCCAAGGGACCACCAATAGACATTGTGGTCCTTCACCCTTATTCACCCACAAGTTTTTACTTAGAAATTGGGATGAGGAGATTCTTGATAGCTTCCATGCTTTGATGCTCAAGTTGTCCATTACCATGGACTTGGCTAAGTACTTAGGTTTTTCCATCTGCAGAGGTTGTGCACTTTCCCCTCCAGACTTGGTTTCACCAAGACAGGACCTTTCAGAAGCCTTCCCTTAGACCAAATGGACGCGCTCCAACCTATCATTCCCACTACCACCAACTGTCCAAATGGCTAAGTTCTAGCAACCTATATGGTCCAGGCAGAGCCCATATTGCCAAGTGGCTGCACTAGAAGCTTCTTAACACTTGGCCTCTAAAATCTCTTTGTTCCTGGGTGGCTTACCACAAGTGAGATACACAAGGTAAACCATAGAAATGGGCCTTGTGTAACCACTCAACATAAACCTTTCCTTCCATTCCACCCAGGTGTTTCATTAACTTAGTTATTTTATTAGGCAAAACACAAGTCCAAAGGACTTAGAAATATTTTCATCATAGCATGTATATATTTCACCAACCCTTGGTTACTACTAGCTAGTCTAAGCATGGCGTAGATAGTAACTTAACTTAGAAATTCCCTAGCATTGCTACAACTACTAGGATTTCCCAACATGGCATATAAGCAAAATATAGCATGCAAGTCTAACAAAATATTTCTAATGCTTAGTAGAAATCATAGGAATGATAATATTCATGAAGTACCACTTGCCTTGGTAGTTGGGAGAGTAGCACTCCTCACAATCACAATCACTAGCACCAAAATCTACACAAAGATTGGTAGCAACAAATTACACACAAAACATATACAATCAAAAATATATGCATGCATGCAAGATGGTAAATGATGATTTTTAAAATTCAACCAAGCAAGTAAACAGTACTGATTCACTAACAAGTTAAAAACTTGCCAAACAATATTGATTTAACCCCTAAAACAATTCCTAAACAATTCATATACTCAAATAAGCCCTACACATGTTTCTGCAAATAAATCCTATTTAACAGAAGCAAAACTTTAAACACATTGCATAATCAGAAAGAGCTTGCTCTCCTGATTACAACGGTATAAAATTTGTCAAAATCTAACGTGGGGATCAAAAGTTATAGCTAAATCAAATTCAAACAATAATCTGATTCAAATTCTGTTTTTAAACTCTAACAGCTGCCACGCGGCGCTTTCCTATTGGCCGATACCGCTTCGCGTCGGATCGTGCTTCCGCGCCGTAGGATCAACTTAGATCCCACGCGCCAGATCTAAAGAAAACGGTTCGTCCCCGTTCTAATCTAATCCCTACGATGCAGATCTAACGGCGGCTGTTGCTTTGACCAAAGTCGAGCGGCGCTAGCGGCGGCGACTGGCGGCGGTGCCTCTGTCAGAGGTGCTACCGGCGTTCTAGGACGCGCGGGAGAGGGGGAAGGGGTTTACCGGAATCGTAGAGAGCTGCTGATGCTCAAGGTGGCGGTGGTTCGGCAAGGGGCGCTCTAGAGTGGCCGAGGGAGCTCGTCGGATTTGCGGGCGGCGTCGGGTTGGAGTGGACGGCGACGTTGGCGACGTTCCTGATCTCCCTAGCACAAAACAATGGTATCAGATGATGCACAAGACAGTGGCGAGCCTAGTCGTATGCGAGAGAGGTCAAGGGGCGCTCAGAGCTTACCGCAATTGATCGCCGGAGAAGAAGAAAGCGTCAGGCACTTGCGGTCGTCGTCGTTGGCGAGTCTCCAGACGGTCCTAGCATGCACCAATAGGGTGAGAAGATGCGCATGGTTGTTGTGATCATTCTGGCAAAGTTAGACAGCAAGGGGCGACGGGGTCTTACCGGAATACCTCACCGGAGTTGGCTCTGACTGCGGCGGCGCAAAACGAATTAGAGGTAGTCTGGTGGCGAGAAGAGTGTGCAGTGTGTGGGGAAATGGTCGCGAGGGGGAGAGGTTTATGTAGCCGGAGCTAGGCGTGGAGTTACTCGCGGAATCAATGGGAATCAACGCGGCAGTGACTGCGGCGAGTAACGGCGGCGTGAGCGTCGCAGGCGCGCGTGATTGATGAAGACGACGACGTGGTCACGGGTCCACTTGTCAACGAATAAAGCAGAGAGGGGGTGGGGTCCGGGCGTCAGCGTCTCTGTGGGTGCGTCTGCGAGTGACACACAGAGAGAGGGGACCCGGGTGGGCTAAATGGGTCTTCCTTAGTTGTGCTAGATTAGCAGCGCCAGCCTTTTTCCTTTTCTTTATTCCTTTTCTATTTCTGTTTTGATTTTCTGGAATGATTTTCAAATGATTTCAAACTCTATTTGAATTCAAAACTTTTCAGGATTTTTGCAGTGTGTATTAGCTTGGTCCTTTTGTTCAAACAAAATAAGCAGTGTTATAGCACATGATTTGAATAAGTTTTGGAAATGGTTTCTGATTCATATTTGTTTTGTAAATTTCACCAAACTTCAACAATCAAACACAATAACAAGAGAGCAAGCAAGGCTTGGTTTAAAACAAATAACTCTTCAATTGAGAGTGGCATTAGACTAATAGTTGTTCACATAAAATAATGAGCTCATATGCTCCTGTTTTTGAAGTGTTTTGTTTGAAATGAAAAACATATGCTCATGGATGCATGGATGATATGCATAAGTTTGAAACATGATTTTAGGGATGTTACAAATCTAACCCCCTTAAGGTGAATCTCGCCCTCGAGATTCGGATTGGCTAGCAAATAGGTGAGGGTGGTCTTTCCGAAGATCATCTTCTCTTTCCCATGTTGCTTCCTCTTCGGAATGATGATTCCACTGCACTTTGCAGAACTTGATAGTCTTAGTCCGTGTGACTCTTTCTGCAGTCTCAAGAATCTTGATAGGTTTCTCTTCATAAGTGAGATCATTTTCCAGTTGAACCTCCTCCAAAGGTATAGTATCCTTCAAAGAAGTTTCTTCCATTTCTGGATGACATTTCTTAAGTTGGCTCACATGAAACACATTATGGACAGCTGACAGAGATTCTGGCAGTTCTATTTCATACGCGACTTCTCCTTTACGACTCAGAATCTTGAATGGTCCAACATATCTTGGTGCCAATTTTCCTTTGACTCCGAATCTCTTCACTCCACGAAGTGGTGACACTCTAAGATAAGCTCTATCACAAACTTCGTAGGTGACTTCTCTACGCTTAGGATCTGCGTAGCTTTTCTGTCGGGACTATGCTATCTTCAACCTGTCCTTAACCAACTTGACCTTCTCTTCGGCTTCTTTGATAAGATCTGGCCCGAATAAACTTCTTTCTCCCACACCATTCCATAACAATGGGGTGGTACACTTTCTTCCGTAGAGAAACTCAAATGGTGCCATCTCAATGCTGGCTTGATAGCTGTTGTTATAAGAAAATTCTGCGTAAGACAGACTTTCATCCCAACTGGCTCCATAGTCTAGGGCACATGCCCTCAACATGTCTTCAAGAATCTAATTAGTCCTTTTCGTTTGTCCATCAGTCTGAGGATGAAAAGCAGTACTGAATTCCAACCTCGTTCCAAATGACTCATGTAGCTATCTCCAAAAATGGGAAGTGAATTGAGTTCCCCTATCAGACACAATACTCTTGGGCACTCCATGTAGACATACAATTCTACTCATGTAGATTCTGGCTAACTTAGCACTTGTATAGGTTGTCTTCACGGGTATGAAATGAGCCACTTTAGTTAGGCGATCCACTACTACCCAAATAGAATCGTATCCTGACCGGGTCCTTGGTAATCCGGTAATGAAATCCATACCAATCTTGTCCCACTTCCAATCAGGAATAGGTAGTGGTTGAAGCAAACCTGCTGGTTTCTGATGTTCCGCTTTCACTCTACTACACACATCACACAAAGCAATATGTTCGGCGATGTCCTTCTTGAGATTATTCCACCAAAATCTTTCTTTCATGTCCATGTACATTTTGGTGTTACCCGGATGAATGGAATACGGAGAGTTGTGTGCTTCCTGCAAAATCAGTTTCCGCAGCTCCGGGTCTTGTGGAACACAGATACGTTTCCCATGCCATAAAGTACCCTGTTCGTCTTCATGGAACCCTTTGGCTTTTCCTTTGCCAATCTTTTCTTTAATCTCTTCGATTTCTTTATCAATCTTCTGGGCTTCTTTGATCTTGTCCAACAAAGTGGGTTGAACATCCAAAGTCATGAGATGTCCTTCAGGCACAATCTCCAATCTGAGTTTTCTAAATTGGGTACACAGATCATCTGGCAATTCTCCTTTGGTAAGGCCATTCACAAAAACCTTACGACTTAGAGCATCTGCTACAACATTTGCTTTACCGGGGTGGTATTGCAAACTTAGGTCATAGTCCTTGATGAGTTCTAGCCATCTTCTTTGTCTCATATTAATTTCCTTCTGGGTGAAGATATACTTCAAACTTTTGTGATCTGTGAACACTTCACAACGCTTTCCCAAAACATAGTGTCTCCATGTTTTGAGTGCATGGACAACAGAGGCTAACTCTAAATCATGAGTAGGATAGTTCACTTCATGAGTTTTGAGTTGTCTCGAGGCATAAGCCACAACTTACCGTCTTGCATAAGTACCGCACCCAAACCCTGATGAGATGCATCACAATATACTTGGAAATCTTTTTCCAAATCTGGCAGACACAAGACTGGTGCTGTCACAAGTCTCTTCTTCAATTCCTGAAAGCTGAGTTGACAACCTTCAGACCAAGCAAACTTCTTGTCTTTCTTTAACAATTCAGTCATAGGCTTAGCTACATTGGAGAAATTTTCAATGAACCTTCTGTATTAACCTGCTAAGCCAAGGAAACTACGAACTTCCTTCTTTTTCAGACTCATAACTCCAGATGAGATATGAGAAGTACGAAAGCCATCCTCGAAGATAGCCCATGTCACATATTCGATGGGAGTGGTGATCTGGAAGTTATCCCACCAAGTGGCGGCTGGTCCTTCTAGCAAATGTGCTGCAAACCTGACCTTTTCAGCATCAGTACAGCCCACGGTTACCAAGTCCTTGTTCACGGAGCGTAGCCAATCATTGGCCACCATGGGATCAGTTGTTCCCGAGAACTTTGCTGGCCTCAATCTCAAGAACCTGGTAAGCATATGAAAACCCAGTGGGTTGTTGTTGTTGTTATTGTTGTTGTTGTTGTTATTGTTGTTATTGTTGTTGTTTTGGTTCTGGATGAACGTTGTCATCATCTGCATCAGTTGAGTTTGAGCGGTCATCATTTGTTGCATTTCTGGAGTGATGTTGTTGTTGTTGTTGGGGTTGGGGTTTGCGCGACGGGGAGGCATCTGTGGTTTGTTCAAATAGAGATAAGAATGAGATACCCATAGATGCTTTCATGCACATTACATCACATAAGCAAACACCAAGCATGCAACACAAAGATAAAGATTCAACAACAAGATAACAAGTTCACAAAGTAAAACACACAAGTAGCAAGCCATCCACATGTCGGATGGTCAAATAACAAGTTCTCAAACAACAAGTATGATAGTAAATGATAAATGAGTAGTCAAATCTACTCCTCGGCATCAATCTCCTCCTCGACAAAGGTAAGACCTGCGTTCTCCACCGCGGTCTTGTATTCCTCGACACTAGTGGTCAAGGTCTCTATCTTGGCTTTGAGAGCCCTCTTCTGGGAGCGAAGCCTCTCAATCACCGTCTGCTGCTGCTCGAGCTCGAAGTCCTTGGACTGCAGTTCTTCAGTCATGTCCCGGATCTTCTTGTTCCTATCCTGGACACGCTTCTCCTGACTCTTGAACTTCCTGTCTTGGCTCTCGAACTTCGCCTCCATTTCCTTGACTATCTCGTCTTGCTCCGCGAAGAGCTTGTCCTTCTCGTGAAGCTGCACCTGGAGTTCGTCATTGTTGAGCATGACGTTGGTCCTGTCAGTGTCCACGTGCCTAATGAGAGACTCTAAGTCCTGGAGGTACAGACGAATCGGCTCTGCTGCGTCCCTCGAATCGTCCTCGAAGTCGATGGACTCTCCATCCTCATCACG
Source organism: Avena sativa (assembly GCA_916181665.1). Taxonomy (NCBI): domain Eukaryota; kingdom Viridiplantae; phylum Streptophyta; class Magnoliopsida; order Poales; family Poaceae; genus Avena; species Avena sativa. The sequence goes on from OV702293.1 coordinate 425,169,600, forward strand.
TCTACCGAAGACGTGGAAGTGAGTACCTCTAACCTGTCGGGAGTGTCTCCCCAGCAGACGTCCTATCAGATCCTGCATAACTACCTCAAGGCCTCTCTCCTTGTCATCGTGCATGAGCTTTAAGACAATGGCCTCCGTGGTAGGCTCTGTCTGGCGTCCGGGCTGGTTGACCTTGAAGCCCCAGAGGTCCTTCCTCTCAAACTTGGTGAGGGGAAGCACCATGATGGTAGGAAGAGGAAGATTGAGCAAAGTAGTAAGCTCAACGATACGAGGACCAAAGCGAGTAACCTGGAACTCCTCAACAGTGCTGATGGTAACAGTAGGCATCTATTTATAAGATAGAACAGTTAGAACAACACAAATCAAGATAAAACAAAAGACAAAACATCACATACATATCCTTGGAAAGCAAAACACACAAGTCATGCATACATGAAACCATTACAACAACCAAGGTTCAATCTTATTTTAAAGCAACATTTGGAAAATAAGGTGATAGGTGGTGGTCCAACTAACGAAGTACGTTTACAATCCTATCTCACTGGATATGTTGGCTAACACAATATTTCTAGAAGCAATCAGCCTATCTTGATCACATGATTCCATCACTAAGTCTATAATGTCTCCTCTTAAGGTTTGGTTGGCAGCTTCCAACTCTTGGGTATGTTCCTTCTCTTTCTTTAGATCATTTTGGAGGTTGAGCATTCTGCACTTGACTCTATCACCGAGTTCTTTGATGGTCTTCCAAGCTGCATCCTTTGCTGATTCAAAGAATGTAGTGTGCACAACTGAATTGGTGAACATGCAGAATCCTTTTTCCTGGCGGTTGTCTTCCTTGTTTTTATACAAGTGAAGTTGCACCCATCAGTATTCCACTCCTTCATCCATCACAGGAAAACCCTTATACACAACTGCACCTTGTATCTCTAATGCAACCATGAGGCCTTTGAGAGCCTTGGGGAATTCTGTCTCACACTCCAAAGTCATTGTCATGAGTGGTCCTTTCCTCACGGCTTCGTTGATGGAGTTCATCTACAAATAGAGATGAGAGAGAAGATTAGAAAAGTTTTACGAGAAGAATAGACAAGTGTAGAAGTTGAAATTTTTTCCTTAGTGGTTTCCAATCCTAGGGTCATAATCCTACAGGCAACACAGTGCTCTGATACCATCTGTAAGATCCCTCCTTTATAAAGGAAAAGGATCCCTGTGATTGCAATGCTAGTCCCTGGATCATTGCTAGCATCCACAGTTTAAGATGAAGTATACATATACAAAGGTCATTTATTACAACCATTCCAGAGATAAACATAGTCTTTACAACTCCAAGGCCACATGCCTAATACAAGAGTTTGAATAAGTAAATAAATAAAAGTCTTCATCTTCATGTGCCACAGGCAAACATGTTGAGTGTAGACTCATGACACCTAATCCTCATCAGAGTAACCTGCAACATCACAAGTTACAGCCACAGTGGGTCAATACTTTGGAATAGTATTGGCAAGTGATACCTTAGTATAATTTTAAGTGGACTAGATACTATATGCAATTTGGCTAAGTGTAGCTTGGCTTGCTTTGCTTAAAATAGATTTTGCCTATTATTTGAAATCACTAAGTTTTTCTTTGTCAAAACTTTTCCCAAGGGACCACCAATAGACATTGTGGTCCTTCACCCTTATTCACCCACAAGTTTTTACTTAGAAATTGGGATGAGGAGATTCTTGATAGCTTCCATGCTTTGATGCTCAAGTTGTCCATTACCATGGACTTGGCTAAGTACTTAGGCTTTTCCATCTGCAGAGGTTGTGCACTTTCCCCACCAGACTTGGTTTCACCAAGACAGGACCTTTCAGAAGCCTTCCCTTAGACCAAATGGACGCGCTCCAACCTATCATTCCCACTACCACCAACTGTCCAAATGGCTAAGTTCTAGCAACCTATATGGTCCAGGCAGAGCCCATATTGCCAAGTGGCTGCACTAGAAGCTTCTTAACACTTGGCCTCTAAAATCTCTTTGTTCCTGGGTGGCTTACCACAAGTGAGATACACAAGGTAAACCATAGAAATGGGCCTTGTGTAACCACTCAACATAAACCTTTCCTTCCATTCCACCCAGGTGTTTCATTAACTTAGTTGTTTTATTAGGAAAAACACAAGTCCAAAGGACTTAGAAATATTTTCATCATAGCATGTATATATTTCACCAACCCTTGGTTACTACTAGCTAGGCTAAGCATGGCATAGATAGTAACTTAACTTAGAAATTCCCTAGCATTTCTACAACTACTAGGATTTCCCAACATGGCATATAAGCAAAATATAGCATGCAAGTCTAACAAAATATTTCTAATGCTTAGTAGAAATCATAGGAATGATAATATTCATGAAGTACCACTTGCCTTGGTAGTTGGGAGAGTAGCACTCCTCATAATCACAATCACTAGCACCAAAATCTACACAAAGATTGGTAGCAACAAATTACACACAAAACATATACAATCAAAAATATATGCATGCATGCAAGATGGTAAATGATGATTTTTAAAATTCAACCAAGCAAGTAAACAGTACTGATTCACTAACAAGTTAAAAACTTGCCAAACAATATTGATTTAACCCCTAAAACAATTCCTAAACAATTCATATACTCAAATAAGCCCTACACATGTTTCTGCAAATAAATCCTATTTAACAGAAGCAAAACTTTAAACACATTACATAATCAGAAAGAGCTTGCTCTCCTGATTCCAACGGTATAAAATTTGTCAAAATCTAACTTGGGGATCAAAAGTTATAGCTAAATCAAATTCAAACAATAATCTGATTCAAATTCTGTTTTTAAACTCTAACAGCTGCCACGCGGCGCTTTCCTATTGGCCGATACCGCTTCGCGTCGGATCGTGCTTCCACGCCGTAGGATCAACTTAGATCCAACGCGCCAGATCTAAAGAAAACGGTTCGTCCCCGTTCTAATCTAATCCCTACGATGCAGATCTAACGGCGGCTGTTGCTTTGACCAAAGTCGAGCGGTGCTAGCGGCGGCGACTGGCGGCGGCGCCTCTGTCAGAGGTGCTACCGGCATTCTAGGTCACGCGGGAGAGGGGAAGGGGTTTACCGGAATCGCAGAGAGCTGCTGATGCTCAAGGTGGCGGTGGTTCGGCAAGGGGTGCTCTAGAGTGGTCGAGGGAGCTCGTCGGAGTTGCGGGCGGCGTCGGGTTGGAGTGGACGGCGACGTTGGCGACGTTCCTGATCTCCCTAGCACAAAACAATGGCATCAGATGATGCACAAGACAGTGGCGAGCCTAGTCGTATGCGAGAGAGGTCAAGGGGCGCTCAGAGCTTACCGCAATTGATCGCCGGAGAAGAAGAAAGCGTCAGGCACTTGCGGTCGTCGTCGTTGGCGAGTCTCCAGACGGTCCTAACATGCACCAATAGGGTGAGAAGATGCGCATGGTTGTCGTGATCATTCTGGCAAAGTTAGACAGCAAGGGGCGACGGGGTCTTACCGGAATACCTCGCCGGAGTTGGCTCTGACTGCGGCGGTGCAAAACAAATTAGAGGCAGTCTGGTGGCGAGAAGAGTGTGCAGTGTGGGGGGAAATGGTCGCGAGGGGGAGAGGTTTATGTAGCCGGAGCTGGGCGTGGAGTTACTCGCAGAATCAATGGGAATAAACGCGGCAGTGATTGCGGCGAGTAACGGCGGCGTGAGCGTCGCAGGCGCGCGTGATTGACGAAGACGACGACGTGGTCACGGGTCCACTTGTCAGCGAATAAAGCAGAGAGGGGGTGGGGTCCGGGCGTTAGCGTCTCTGTGGGTGCGTCTGCGAGTGACACAGAGAGAGAGGGGACCCAGGTGGGCTAAATGGGATGCTTCCTTAGTTGGGCTAGATTAGCAGCGCCAGCCTTTTTCCTTTTCTTTATTCCTTTTCTATTTCTGTTTTGATTTTCTGGAATGATTTTCAAATGATTTCAAACTCTATTTGAATTCAAAAAAATTCAGGATTTTTGCAGTGTGTAACATTCACACTTCTGGGCATAAAATCAAGTGTTCACTTTGTATTAGCTTGGTCCTTTTGTTTAAACAAAATAAGCAGTGCTATAACACATGATTTGAATAAGTTTTGGAAATGGTTTCTGATTCATATTTGTTTTGTAAATTTCACCAAACTTCAACAATCAAACACAATAACAAGAGAGCAAGCAAGGCTTGGTTTAAAACAAATAACTCTTCAATTGAGAGTGGCATTAGACTAATAGCTGTTCACATAAAATAATGAGCTCATATGCTCCTGTTTTTGAAGTGTTTTGTTTGAAATGAAAAATATATGCTCATGGATGCATGGATGATATGCATAAGTTTGAAACATGATTTTAGGGATGTTACAATTGTCACTTTGGGGCCTTTGTATCCGGACAATGATATTTGTACACAACTTGCAGATAATACTATCATAATGATTCAATAATAAGTTCAGATCTGATACCATGGAACTCGGGCCCTAGTGACAAGAATTAAGCACAACAAGTTGCAACAAAGTCAAATAGCACTAATAGAGATGCTAGGCACTATGACCTAACATATCTTATTCGATTACATGATAGAACTCATCCAATCCCAACCATCCCCAAGCCTATAGCGGGGGATTACTCACTCATGGATGAGGGAAACATCGGTGGTTGATGGAGATGCATTGGTGATGACGATGGCGATGATCCTCTCCAAATTCCTCGTCCCGGCAGGGTGCCAGAATGGAGTTTCTGGATCCGAATCTTGGTTTCTGGTGGCGGCGGAGGAGCGGAACTCTTTCTGGAAAACTATCGCCCCCTCGGTTTTTTGGTCGAAAGGCAACTTATAGGCGCAGAGGGAGGCCGAGGGGGTGCCTGGGGTGGCTACACCCCCTAGGCGCGGGCAGGGCCCACCCGCGCCTAGCATGGGTGTGGGCCCCCCAGGCTCCTTCTCCGTCTTGTCTTCTGGCTCCGTGGATCTTCTGGTGAAATATAATTTTTGGCATATTTTCTGGGATTTTTCCTCATAGTTCATTTTCTGCACAATAACAAGAAACCAAGCTAATTCTGCTGAAAACGGCGTCAGTCCATGTTAGTTATATCCAAATCACACAAGTTTAGAGGAGAAACAATAGGAAAAGTGTTCGGGAAAGTAGATACGTTTTGGACGTATCAACTCCCCCCAAGCTTAGCGTATTGCTTGTCCTCAAGCAATTCAGTTGAAAACCGAGTGCGATAAAAGAACTTTCACGAACACATTTGCTTCATATGATGTATATATTCTCAGCACATGAGTAGATGCTTAAACCATTCATAATAAGAAGTATGCAACTAAGTCTACTCAATAGTCATTGCAAGCTATGAAGAGAAACCAACTCAATAATAATAAGTAGCATGAAACATAAACATAAGCAACATTGCAATGCTCATAGTAAGGTATGATAGAGTGGTATCCCGCTTGCCTTTGTTTGTAGAGCACGATATAAATGCCGAGGCACCTCTGGAGTTCAAGTGAAGACTAGAAGTAAAGATATCAGAGATACAAGCATCAAAGTCATGACATAATTAACCAAGTTTTGGAACAAACACAAAAATGACAACTATGCTCTCAAGAAGGTGCTCATAGAATAAGTGGTGACTCAACAAAGTTGTGAAAACGGTTTTGAAGTGTTTGAAAGGCTTCCCAATGCTGAAAGGAAGGTACTCATTAGCTTTGAGCTCTCATTGCCCCTATCATAGGCATCTTCATGTGGTTAAGGTGAAAGTGAGGTCCACTCTGAATCATATGCTTGATATACCATAGACTGGAAATCCCAAGTCCCTTGACAGATCATATGCTACTCAACTTTGGTCACCTGAAAGTTCTTGTCATTGTAAATACATGCATATCATAGAGAACCGCCAACAGGGTACCCCTTGCACATGGTACAGGAGCTTTCCCATAACCAAAATGACAAGGCAAGCAGACAATGAACATCTTAGCAATCTTTTTATTTACCATATGCATAGATTTTTATTGAGGATGCTTCATAGATGCTCATTATGGTGATGCTGCAAGTTTCCACCATGATTAGGCATGGCTTAGGCTAGCGGCCCAGGCGTTTCTCTAACACAATGTATAAACTCCATGAACTCATAAGCTACCCTTTTATTTCACATCGTCGACATCTGCAAACAAAAGAGCAAGGAATCAACTGGATGAGATATCCAAAAAGTGTTGAAAGCGTTCCCCGTGACAGCACAGTTCTGCTGACTCCCAGCATATAATTAGCAAGCATATTACTTTCATGGACAAGTCACAATGGTTCAGGATTATTAAGTGCAAGGAATAAAGTGTGCCATCAAGTTCATGAGAGCTTTACTAACTAACTTTCTCAAAACAGACAAACATTTTATTTGGAAGAAAACACGACATATTGAATATGCACTGAAATAGCAAACGATGCTAATAGGTAGGTATGGTGGACGCAGTTGGCAATATTGGTTTTGGGGGAGTTGGAAGCACATGTAGAGCTCATACTCAGTGCAAGTGAAGGCTAGCAAAAAGAGAGGGAGCGACAAACGAGAGAGCAATACTTGTCACAATCATGCTTGCAACAAAACAGGACTAATTATGGCATGAAAGTGATACAAGAACTCTGAGGCAAAATAAATCATCGAGGCTTACTGACTATTGATTAGCCATATGCATGCGTGAGCATGTGCCAAGTCGATTCACACGAACAGTCAGAGGAGGATACCACAATATCATACCAAAATATGAATAAAACAATGCAAGCAAACATTCATATGACATGCTACAAACTATTAGCAAGCTGGATCTAATCATAGACAAGCAAGAACTACTAAGCATCCATAATTACATAGACCTTACACAAACAGGCTAATCATGCTCACAATGATGAGTATATGTACAAAAATGAAACAAATTGAGTTCGTTACCAGCCTCTTACCACTCCTCAAGTTGTCTCAATCTTTATTATTTCCCTTCACTTGTGTGGCTTGAATAATAACATGAAACCAAAATCCACTTAGGACGGCTGAACCCTGCAAAGAACTCACAAAACCAAAGAAGAACAACAAATATTTTTAGTGTTTTCGATTTTTTAGAAACAAGCAAACAAAGGCAAAAACAAAAAAAGCAAAAACAAACCAAACAAAGCAAAAACAAACCAAACAAAGCAAAAACAAAAACTAAGACGCTCCAAGAACAACACAACTGTGCATGAAACAATAAAAACGAAGTGTTTAGAAAGACCTGAGATTTTTATTGATGAAGAAGGGGATGCCTTGGGCACCCCCAAGCTTTGACGCTTGTACCTCTTTAATATTTCTTGGGGTGACATGGGGTGGCTCCCCCCAAGCTTGAGCTTTTGTCCATTCTTCATCTCATTACATCATTCTTTCCTTACACCTGAAATTTTCCTTCATACAAAACTTCACACAATCTTCATTAGCAACATTAGTGCATTCAAAAGATAATAAACCTTTGGGGTTTAGTTTTAAAATAACAAAAATTTCACTAAAGACACAAGATACTGTAGCAATTCCCTCAAAAATCTCAATTCCCCAAAAAGAACCCAAAAAGGAATCAATAAGAAGCAAATGCAAATAATGGCAGAAATCTGCCAAAACAGACCAGCCGGTAGAAACCGATTTTTTCGAAGACGTTCTGTTCCTAAAATCAAAAAGTGTCGACCTAACGAAAGTTAGATAACATACTGGGTAATTTATTCGATAATTTTCAGCTCAATCCGACTTACAGAGACTCTTCACGAATTTAGAGGACAAAAATCTGTTTCGGGACAGCAACTCCCCAAATCTTACTTCCCTCTCATTAGAGGTCATTCTTGGAACAAAAAGCAAACAAAAAGGATAAGGAAAGGTCATTACTGAAGTAATAACTTCCAAGACTCAAGGAAACTCTTGGGTTATCTCCCAACAAGTACTTTTCTTTAACGCCTTTAAGTTAGGCACGACGAAGAGCAAGGATTGGAAAGGAGAAAAATAAAAGTGAGCAAGTATAACCACTATGAAAACATTGTTTTGTTCATTAAAATCCTTTTGTTAACAAGGTTTATCAAGTCTTGTTACCAAAACAATCTTATATGAAACAAAACTTTGCATTCCACAAGGTGATTATGTTACCTCATACTTGATAACAATGGTCCCAATCATAATAGTTTTAAAATTTTCTTGTGGAATGGGACAATATATTTCTCCAACCTTTATGCTCTCAATATTTTCAATGGAATTCAGGCAATAGCTTCTAGCAACCTTCTTGGGGAAATAAACAGTATGTTCTTTGTCATCAATATTGAATGTTACTTTTCCTTGATTGCAATTGATGACAGCACCTGTAGTATTAAGAAAAGGTCTCCCAAAAATAATAGACATATTATCATCTTCAGGCATTTCAAGCACAACAAAATCAGTCAAAACCAAGAAATTATGAGCTACTTGAACAGGAACATACTCACATATACCAACAGGAATAATAGTTGACTTATCAGCCATTTGCAATGATATATCAGTTGGTATCAACTTTTCTAGCTGGAGTCTCTTGTAGAGAGAAAAAAGCATAACACTAACTCCAGCTCCCAAATCACATAAAGCAGTTCTAACATAATTATTCTTAATAGAGCAAGGAATAGTTGGTATACCTGGATCACCAAGTTTCTTTGGAAACTTACCATTGAAGGAGTAATTAGCAAGCAAAGTAGAAATCTCCTCATTAGGAATCTTCCTTTTATTAGAGACAATATCCTTCATATACTTTGAATATGGAGGCAATTTAATAGCATCAGTCAAAGGAATTTGCAAAAATAAAGGTTTCATCCACTCACAAAACTTGTTGTAGTGTTCTTCCTCCTTTGACTTGTGTTTCTTACCTGGAAAATGCATAGGTTTCTGTACCCAAGGTTCTCTCTCTTTACCATGTTTATTAGCAATAAAATCTTCCTTAGTGTACCTAGTTTTCTTAGTGTGCTTCTCAGGTTCTTCCTCACCTTCCTCCTTATCAGGAGCATCATTATTATTACCACTCTCAGTTTCAGCATCAGAGACAGATATACTATTAGGATCTACAGCAGGTTCAAGTGGTTCCTCAACTACTCTATGTTTCTTTTTCTTTCTCTTACAAGGACTACCACTATTCTCACCTTGTTGAGAATCCTGCTCAATTCTTTTAGGGTGTCCTTCAGGATATAAAGGATCTTGAGTAGCTACCACTCCTAGTTCTAATTCCATAAGCATGTTTATCTCCTAAAGCATTAACTAGCATATCCTTTTGTACCTTAGCAAGTTGATCAAGTTGAGCTTGAACCATTTGAAAGTGTTTACAAAGCATTTTAATATCATTAGAAGTTCTTTCCACAATATTTTTCAACTCATGGATAGCCCTAGAGTTTTCCAATAAATGATTCTGAACTTGTTTATTCAAATTACCTTGTTTAACAATAAAAATGTCAAGTTCCTCTAAACATTGATCAGGAGGCTTACCATAAGAAATATCACCTTCATCAAAGTGTTGGAGAGAGTGTACCTCAATAGTGGATGAGTGTGGAATTGGCTTACATAATTCTTCTATAGGAGGTAGATTCTTCACATCTTCAGCTCTAATACCTTTCTCCTTTAGACACTTCTTAGCTTCCTTCATCACTTCATCATTTAATGCAATAACTCCCCTCTTCTTTGTTGTTGGTGTTGGAACTGGTTCAGGCATAACTGGTTCAGGAGTAATAGGCTCAGGTGCATTCAGCTCAGTTGAAGTCCAATCATCATAATTCTTCCTTATCTTAGGCATTAATTCTTCAGCATCTGTAGGACTCCTTTTCCTGAAAACACAATCAGCAAAGCTATCTAGGTAGGTCCTAGAATCATCAGCTAGTCCATTATAATAAATATCAAGAAGCTCATTCTTAGGTAATGGACATCCAGGATGTGCATGAATTAAGGCACAAAACCTTGTCTATGACTCAGGCAATTTCTCTTCTTCTCCCCGTTTAAAATCAAAAAGTCTCTGCAAAGCAGCATGTCTAGCACTGGGAGGAAAATATTTCTGGAAGAAAGAAGCAATCAAGCAATCAGGGCTATCAATGGAACCAGGAGGTAATCTATTAAACCAAGCCCTAGCTTCTCCTTTTAGTGAAAAAGGGAAGATCTTAGTAACAAAGTACTTGTGCATATTAAAATCATCAGAGAATAAAGCACTCATAGTAGAAAGCTCATTCATATGAGACACAACACTCTCATTTTCAGTCCCACAAAAAGGTTCTTCCTCAACAATATCTAAATAAGATAAATCAAGAGAGAAATCATAATCTTTATCTTTAATGTCTATGGGAGATGTGGCAAACTTAGGATCAGAGGACATCTTAAGCATAATAATATGTCTAGCAAGGAGACTCTTAATAGCACTAGTACCATGTGTGTTTCGGCACTCTTCAACAAAATCACCAGTGAACTCAATGTAACCATCATTAATATCATAACTCTCACTAGACTCGGGTGAGCTAACAGGTGTAACGGTTTCTTCACTAAGAGTTTTAGTATTTCCTAGACTAGCCATAGTAGCATCTAGGAAAGGACATAATGAACCACTCACATCAAGCACAGTAGAAGTAACATCATGAGCATCAAAAGCAGTTTCCGATTCAGCAGTAGTAGTGTGTGTAGCATGTGTATGTGGTGGTGGTGTGACAAGCTTACTTATAACAGACGGTGGATCAAGAGCAGCTGAGGTGTTTAGGACTGTACCTCTTCTTGTAGTGGATGGTAAAATAGGGAACTTTCCATCACGAGGCTTCCCCATGATGAAAGGAGTAGCAGTGAACAATAATAGATCCAAGTGAACTTACAAATAAAGCTATGCTCCCCGGCAACGGGGATCATGTGTCATAAACTATAAAGCTATAATTTGTATGGGAACCGAGACACGCACACACACTACTACTAGGCTTAGTAATATTGTATTTCATTAGTCTTATTGTTTTTATATATGCCCTTGTTTAGATTGTAGATTTAAAATAAACTGAATTTCTTTTTTATCTTCTTTCTTTGAAGGCATGGAGCTGAAGCATGCCAATGCTGTGTCCTAGATGATGATTAGATCTTATATAGTAGAGAGAGACTCATGAGTCTTATCCTACTTTGAGGTAGAAATTTGTTTTCTACAACACTACTTTCTTTTATATGGGAGTCACATGGGATACATCATATTTCATTAATGAGTTGTCTGTCTGACACTTTTCTATTCTGATTTTCTACTATTATATTTCATGACTCAAGTAAAAATGGTTATCTGGTTGTGCTAGAGAACCAAATTTGGTTGTAATATCGTCAAAAGGATCTGGCAATAAAACTAGATTACTGGACACCTTCTTGAGGATACATCAGGAGGATATATCTTTACTGTAGAGGTTACATATACTGTAATTTCTTCGGTTTAAATAAAACATTGTGACTTAAACATTGCAATACCCAATGTGTGTTCTACAAGAAAATCTGTGAGCAGTTTTATTCTTAATCACTCCAGGTTTAATCTATTCTTGATAGATTTATGAGAAAATGAAACCAGGTTCTGCATGTCACTATATGTGACTTAGTAGAATCAAAGTGTATCAAAAAAGAGAAGGGACTATGACATGTTTTTCTTGAAGAGTCTGTTTGCGGCACCAAACATAATCCGTAACACATTTTTTCAGCCATCGTTACTGCTCCATCTATTCAGAAAATCCAGGCAATGCGTAGAACAGGTTGCTTTAACAAAGTTCAAGAAAACAATGTTACACTTTGTTGAAGTATGGAGTTATCGAGTACACTATGACACTTGGACTGGGATGACTCCAACGCCAATACGTTGAACAAATATGGACCGAACGTCAAAACGTCGAAATCGGGCAAAAACGCCCGACTCCACGGAAAACGTCCGACTCGCGCAGCACGTGCGCACGACGCTGAAAACTGGCCAATACGTTGCAGAAACATGGACCGAACGCCAAAATGTGCAAAACCGGCCAAAAACGTCCGACTCTACGGAAAACGTCCGACTAGCACAGCACGTGCGCCACGACGCTGAAAACTGGCCAATACGTTGCAGAAACATGGACCGAACGCCAAAACATGGAAACCGGCCAAAAACGCCCGACTCCACGGAAAACGTCCGACTAGCGCAGCACGTGCGCGCGACGCTGAAAACTGGCCAATACGTTGAACAAACATGGACCGAACGCCAAAACATGGAAACCGGGCAAAAACGCCCGACTCCACGAAAAATGTCCAAACTAGCGCAGCACGTGCGACAGGAGATGTGCATATGTTGATTCCGCTAATGAAGATTAGACACTAGATATATTGCTTAAATTTTTATCCACATATATAGATTTAAATTTATTTAACCGTAGCAACGCACATGCATTTAGCTAGTAAGGGTTATGAATTTTAAAAATCCTATCATCTAATAGATCAAATTTCTGTTTTTAAAACAATCACTAGGCACGTGTCTGTTTCTAACTGGTGCGTACCGGTTCGTGCGGATTGTGCTGTGTGGATCGTTGGATATAAATAAGATCGTGCAGTACAGAGCACACGATACCCCTTCGATCTAAGAACTAATCTTAGCCAGGCGATTTAGATGTAACGGCTACCAGCGCAACTACCAGGAACTGGCGGCGCTCGACGGTGGCGCGCGGCGGCGACGCTCAGTCAGTGACATTGCCGATGATTTAGGAGGCGCGGGAGAGGGAGAAGGCCGTTACCGAACTCGCCGTGATGAGGAGAAGCTCGAGGTGGTCGCAGTTGTCCAAGGGGCGCACGGGAACAGCGGTGATTGCTCACCGGAGATGGCGTCAGTGTCAGGCATCTCTGTTCGTCAACGGGGGCGAGGATTGAAGGCTCGCTAAGACAAACGGAGGGCACCGTTAGATGCATAGGAGAGTCACGTGCACAGGAGCATCAAAGCTAGGGAAAGGGGAGGCCGGTTTTACCAGGGGCTTCGCCGGAGAAGTGGTAGACGACGGCGGCGTTCAGAGGTCGTCCTTGCCGACGGTTCGGAGCGCGCGCGAGCGAGCGAGTGGTACAGGGAGATGCGCAAGAAGATGGGGAGTAGGCTCGTGGGTACTGGGAGATGCAAGAGATGCTGGCGAGCAACCCAGTAAGCTCCAGAGGGCTGGGGAGGGTCTGGCTTCGCCGGAATCGGCCGGGAAACACGTCGGAGGCAGTGGGGTTCGAGCTCGCGATTGTGGTAGCCTGGTGGCGGAGAGGAAGTGGTGTCTGGGGGAAAAGAGAGAGGGGGTGATGGCGTTTAAGAGTGCGACGTCGCTGGCGAGGTTTAATCGCACATTGATGCAAATTCATGCCGCGGATTCAAGGCAGGAACAACAAGGTGCGGGAGGAAAAACTGTCGCGCGAGGTTGATGACGATGAGGTGGCCAGTGGGTCCCGTTCGTCAGAGAGGTGAGTGGGGTTAGGTGGGGTCTTCTGTTCAGTGACCTTGCGGGTACGGACGCGAGTAAGAAAAACGGTTCGCGGGGAGGGAAGATGGGCTAGTTAGTTGGGCTGGACCGGGCCTTGTTTCTGGGCCGGGTTTGTTCCCTTTTTTTTATTCTGAATCTTTTTCTTTTTCTGTTTCTTTTATTCTGTTTTGAATTTATTCAAATGTTTCAAACACATATTTTAATTCAAAACTTTTCCAAACTTTTAGTAAGTTTCTATTCTGTTTATTATTGTATTTTTTAAAGCCCATTTTGGAATAATTCTTTTATTTCATTTATGGTTTATTTTTTTTTTAAATAGACATTAGTCTTTATTTAATTATAATTAGAATATGGTTTAATCCCATATACTTTTATTTGAACATTCTTTATCCCTTTATTTAATTTGGATTATATTTATTCCATTTGCTTATGGATTTGGCCAAGATTCAATTTGGCTTTTAATTATTCCTTATTTATTTATTTCTTTCTTTGCCTTATAAAATCCATATCTTTTTATTTAAAGATCCAAAATTGGTGATTCCAACTTATATATATTTATTTATTATTTGTTTATATTTTTAAATCCTTTTAGGATTCTATTGCTCAAGGTTTGGTATGGATTTAAGATAAGGGCTTTATTAGCTTTGGAAATTAATTCCTTTTATCTTAATAAATTCATAAGTTTTTATCTATGACTCTAAATTTAGTGAAACCAATTTCTATGGTTTTATAATATTTTTCTTTATCATTCTTGATCATTTATAAATGTTTGTTGACAAATTTTTATATGGATCAAATCCATAGTCTTATAGAGATCTTGGAAATGAATTATTCCATTAGGGTTTTAGGGTTTTGGTTTAACTTTTCCAAGTGTTTAAATTTCAAGATACATTATTGATGAATGCATTCCACTTGACTGAAATTTTGTTTGATTCCCTTTTCATTCAAAGTTTGTTCAATATGGGTTTTGATGTTTCCATTTGGAATCAAAAAGTTTCTTTTCACCCTAAATTTCAACAATCATTTCTTTTGTTTATTTATTTTTCACATTTCAAAATTTGGAAAATTTTGGGATGTGACAATGGTGAAGCCTATCATTGTGGTTTTATTTATCATTATGTTCTCGTTGGCATTGCACTTTGATGATTGCTTGTTGTGGTGGTGGACCATGCGCTCGGCGTTGTTGTTGAGGTTGAGGAGCATTTGGGTCCACCGCTTGAGCATGACGATAACGAGCTTGTTGGTTCCCATTGTGGTGGTGGGGTTATCCATGTCGGGAGTTGGACCTTGAATACTCGCCATGTCGACTTGAGGAGTGCAGGCGGGACGAACATGATGAGCTTGGGTGGTGACCATGTCGATTGCCAAGATTGGCAATAGCTTGGTGAAGAGCTTGGAATTGCGCGTGGTGATCCACTTGACGTTGCTGCTCACAGTACTAAAATTCTCGAAAAGTATCATCGAGACGGTGCTCAAGTCGCTCAAATTGACTATTGAATTCTTGGCATTGCGCCCATAAGTTGTGGCGCGTGGCAAAACTGTCTTGGTTGTTGAAGTTGCTATCTCCACTAGCTCTGCTTCCCCTACAAATTGTGCATAAACACACATGATAGAGAGGGTGATATCGGTGGAATGGTAATTGCTACCTTGCCTCACCGGAGTCAAAAATTGGAAATATTGTTCTTGCCGATAGCAAAGCGAATAGCGGGTACACAAGGACGGATGGCACCCGCCGAGTTCTGGGACGGGCCAGGGCCCCCCAGACCCGCAACCGACCCTCCTACCCGCCCCCAAGACCCGGCCCCATACCCGCTGGTGGATACAGGTTTCCACCAGACCCGCCACCCGGCCGGGTTTGGGGGACCCGACGGGTACCCGTGAAATCGGGTCGATCTGGGGGCTCTGGGCATCTTCCATGGGAATGGTGGTCGCCGGAGCCGCTCTGCTCCTCGCGGTACTCGACCTCCACTGGCGGCATCGCAAGGGGGACAGGGGAGGGTCGAGCGGCAGCGAGGACCAGCATGCGTACGTGAGCAGAAGCACAGAAAGAGGAACAACTGTAGACTCGATGGGGAGGGGATAAGGAAGGGAGAGGCCGGGAGGTGGAGTCGTGGACACGTGGTGTAGTGGGCTTGATACATGATGGCCTGATTTTTTTGACCTTGTGACAGCGTGAGTTGTAGTATATGCGTGTTTAGGCTAGGGTTATGGGACAACATGTCAATGACTTGTGGGTCTATATATCACAGCCGGGTATACGGGTATGCAGGTATGGGTTTGACACCCCCATACCCGCCCCCGCTAGACCCGACGGGTCTAACTTTTTACCGCTAAGCAGCCTCACGAGTATTTTTCTTTACCAAACCCTACCCATTTAATGCAGGTACCCGTCTGGTTTGCGGGTTTCGGGCCCCATTGCCATCCGGATACACAATACACACACACACACAAAGGCCTATGGTGGTAGGTTAGGAAGGTGTATCGAAAATGAAACAACCAAATGAACAGGTTATTGTCAAAAGTGGTAAAGAACCAAAGATCAAAAGCAAAAAGGATACGATCTACTAAAAAACAGGGAAAACACATGCGTGGAGACGAATGGGGTTAGCACAACTATGAAAATGAGCATAAAATATCCTAACGACGACTAAGCTCGGGGTCATGACAACACAAGGAGAGGCCATAGCTCATTTACAACAAGATTGAGAAGCAACGGATTTGCACGCTTGCCTTGCTCTAACTCACTCTCTTGCTTAGAAGCTTTGGACTCTCTTTTGTATTGGTATCTTTATTTTTCTTTTACTTTTTCTCCTTTTTTGATATCTCTTTTCTTTCTATGCTATGGAGTCAACTTTTTCTATTGCCTATGCACTATCACTTCGCAAGAGCAAGCGCACAATGCTTTAGCAAACACAAAATGAGCTACTCTCGATAGGTTAGGTATCACACAAAGTAAGAAAGGGCTATACAAGGGTGGTGCAAGTTATACGTTTGGTATTGTTGACGACTTTCTACCGGTATTGGGGAAGATGTTTGGGTGTCGCGGTGTCAGAGAGCGCGGTATGTACAAATTTGCAGAAGCTTGCTGTTAGTTTTGGCGACACGCACATGAAACATGAACAAACACAAAAGGAAAACAGTCAAAATTTGGAGCCTTGGAAGTTTTCGGCATACAGCCGGCGATGCCGGTTCTGGCGCCGGAAATTCTGGTGGATATTTTGGCAGCATTGGAATTCTCGCCGAAAATTGTTCGTGACGAACTCCAAAAATTCAAATTGAGAAATTTGTCGAAAATCCGTCGAAATTGGGCTAGGGATAGGTCAAGGACCGTAGATTGACACCCAAAGCAACATATCTATGGACCAAACCACGAAAAACTCACCAAATCGAGAGATCGGTCCAAAAGCAATTTGTGCAATATTTTTGGTATTTTCGAATTTATGGTGGAAATTGAGGAACAAAGTCAAATCCGTGGCAACCAAAAGCTGCTGATACCAGTTTGTTATGGGATCCCTTGAGGGGTTGACCCTAGGGTGGCCCGATCTTCATGAATTTGAGGCGGGGAGTGAGGGGAAACCCGATGAACACGATGAACACAACACAAACACAAGGTAAATATACAAACACATGCAAACACAACCCGATTCAATTTTCTCCCCTTGGTTCGAACAACCAATCCAATAGAATCCTCAGCGAGAGACGGTGAGGGAGAATAACCAAAGGATAGATCGGCAAGCGGATGATAGAATCCAAATCAAAGTAGCAACCAAGTAGAATCCCAAAGGGGAGATACGTAGCACTACTAGAATCCTTTACAAGGAGATACCAAACACTTGAGGAGGGTCTTGATGACTTGAAGATGAACACCGAGCTCCAAGGCCTTGTACAACTCATATATTAACTATAGAGAGGGGTTCCCATCTAGGGTTAGGCACAAGCCTTCATTCATCATCAACTCCAAGTAGATCTGAGCCACAAGGGGGATATTTATAATACTAGGGGCAAAGGGGGTAGGTAGGAAGGAATATTTTGGGCATCAAACCCTTCTCAGTGCGTAGACTGGCTTTTTGCCGATAAGTCCGGTGTCACCAGAATTGGTGCTGACATTTCCTCTGGGCACCAGATATTCCGGTCAGTAGCCAGAAGGGCATACATAAGGTGGTTTTGGTGGGGCGGCCGGTTCGCCGGTTCGGTCTCCAGAAGTTCCGGCGGTGCTTCCGGTTCGCCGGTCTTGGTGCCGAAAGTTCCGACGTGGATTCTGGCGGTGCCAGACCTGGCACCGGATACCTTCTTCCGTCTTCTCTTCCATGATTTTTGCTTGGGGGTGTTGGTTTCTAGGGTCTTCTTATCATCTCCTCTTGGTTTCATGGTCATGGGCCTGGTCATAGCATTGGCACTTGTCTCAAGTAGGATCCCATTCACATGATAACCAAAGGAGGGCGCGATATGGAACGAATTCACCTTTGTGGGTTTGGTTGGTGTAGCATGATGTGGACCAATGGTGAATGCCATGTGTTGGGCTACATCATTGACGAGGGTGGCCATTGCTATGCCGATGATGACGAGACTGAGCCAGGGACACAGCAAGATACCCAGCAGGAGACCCAGCATGATGCCTTCATCATTGCAAATGAGGCATTGTTTGGAAACGATGGCACTTCCATGGGCGAGGGGGTCAAGGCCGTGTCGTTGGCCGCTCCACTTGCAGCGTCACTTGTCGACTCCAAGAAGGTGAGCCAATGAACCTTGAGCTACACCACCGACGAGGAAAAGCTCCTATGCAAGGCATGGATGGAGATTTCACAATATCCACTATACGGCGCTGAGCAAAAGGGCTTTGCCTATTGGAAAAAGGAGGGCAAGTTCTTCCATGAGCATAGAAATTCGGGAAGGACGCCTACTATAGCGATCGACATGATCTCTCCCTATCCAAGCGTTGGGGAACCATCCATACCGAGTGTAGCAAGTTCCAAGGATCCTACAAGATGGTGACGAAAATGAAAATAAGTGGCATGCAACCGGTTGATATGCTAAAAAACCTCTTCCTCTCTTTGCCTATATCTTGCGTTTGCGTTGAGCCATTATTGGCATTTATATGTGTAGGTCCTAAAACAATCAAGCGCTTCAAGATGGTGAATGATAACAAGGCATTCACGTTGACCCATTGTTGGATGTTGATCAAGGACACCAAAAAATGGGAGACTAGCTATGCTCTTTGGAAAGAAATGGACAACAAGAAGAAGGGCAAGAACAATGCTTTGACGGGCGGTGTCGTCGACCTAGACGATGACAATGATGAAGGCTTCATCAACTCTGCAGACGACGGGACTATCGGTCGTGCCCGCTGGCCTGGTGGCCACAAGAACATGAAGGCCGACCTCGCCTGTCAGGCTAGTTCCTTGGCGTTCTAGGAGACCTTGAGGAAGATCCTGGAGAAGAAGGAAGAGGCCATCCCTGAGAGGGAGAAGAGGTGGCACAAAGAGAAAGAGGCCGCCGCCAAAAACTTTATCGAGTTGCATACAAGGTCTATCGAGGTGGAGGAGTCTAACTCCAAGGCTAGGCTAATGGAGATCGAGTCCAAGGAAAAGGCGAAGGAGGCCGAAGCCAAGGCGAAGGAGGCCGAGGCTAGGTGATGGCAACAAACGCTGCCACTTTTCATTGGGACTCCAAGTGCAGAGAGTTGCAGCAAGCGTGTGATGGCTATGAAATATAGCCATCCACATCCGCATTTAAACTAGATATTATTCATATATTTGATGAAATATATCTCTATTTCCTACCACTAATGCCTAATGATAAAAGGGGTATGTAATCCTTTCTTGCTATTTTTTCCTGCACAAATAATGACATATTATGATGGGAATCACTACATAAATTCCAAAGGTACGAGATTTCCAACACGCCAAAGAAACCAGGAGCCATAAGGAGGCTACTGCAAGCTTAACGACCAACTATACAACCTGCCACCATATAGTTGCCGCCGTATAGTTTGCACCGACCTCCTTAGGTCAAACAAAACAACTTTCGTGAAGGGACCCCTATATAAAGAGGCTTCAGGCGACGAGAAACAGCCCCCGACTCCACATCATCGCTTCTTTCACCCTAAACTCTCCCTGCCGCCACGCCGGAGGAATATATATAGATCTAAACCTCTAAACCCTTCTCCACCACCATAGCCATCTTCCACCACTTGTAATAGTAGATCCCATCTCCAATTGGCGACATTGTAAGACTATTTTCTATCAACTCTATGGTCTCTATTACAATGTTTGTGATTGTCGATTTCATCTCTATGTGTGAGTAATTCTCCTTGGGCTAAGGGCTTCCGCCTAGCCATGTATCTTTTGTGCATGTTATTTATCATAGATGGGATCATGTATTAGTTTGTATGACATGATGATTGTAGTACCCTCTCTTGCCTCAATCTAAGGACTTGTCAGGTACCCAAGACCCCGAGGATTGATCTAGGTAAAGGGAGTGTGAGTAATGACTGATCTGCAGGATAGGAACCCCAGTGACAGAAAGGGTAGTACGTCTGTATGTGAGGAACTTACTTGAGATTAATGGTGACATCACTATGCATATCATTAGTTCTCTTTCTTCTATGGATGATACTAGTAGGTTATTAACATAAGCAGTTGCGGAGGCAATAACATTTACGGATGCACTGCCCACATATAATTATCTTGCTCTAACAATTACATGAGTACTTTATTATTATCTGTCATTCCCATCAGATGTTTTGCGCAGCAACTGGTGAAAACCGAAGACCCTAGGCCCTCTCTCTCCATCGTCAACAACAATAACAAGATCGCAAACTCTTGGTCTGGTGAAAACGCAATAGGAATTCTAAAACTCTCGAAGGTCCATTTAAATAATCTCACTTTGTTTTCTTCTTCCCGAGGATTAGATAAACCTAGGTCTACTAGGGAAAAAGAGCTATACTACATCCATAATCCGGATCGGAGGTATCAACCCTTTTTTTGGCGCTGTTGCCAGGGAAGCAATAGCTACCCTGGTGAGGTTAGTAGGAACCTTGCTAGTTTTAATTCTCGTTTTTAATTTTGTTAGTTTGTTTTCAGTTTTTATTTGAAAAACCAAAAAAATTAGTTAGTATTTAAATTCTTGCTGTATCATCATTAGTACTTGTTTAAGAAAATCCAAAAACATAGGAAGTATGGCTGAAAAGAAGCTTGGGGAGTTTGCAACTCCTAATAATGATTATTGCGTACTCCTATTACTCAGCCAGCAATTGGTGCTGAAGATTATGAAATTAAGCCCCACTATTTGAGTTTGGTTCAATAGAATCGATTTGGAGTCTCTGTTGTTGAAGATGCAGGTATGCACTTAAATACTTTCACTGAAATATGTGTTATGATGCGCATTAAAGATGTTGACCCCGATGCGGTCAAGTTGCATTTATTTCCTTTCTCTCTTAGAGGAAGAGCAAAAGAATGGTTGCTATATTTGCCTAGAAATACTATTGCATCATGGGTGGAATGTACTTCTTTATTTATGAATAAATTATTTCCACCTGCAAAGACTATGCAACTCAGATCTAATATTACTGGTTTTAGATAGGAAGAGCGCGAGCCACTAGCGCTTGCATGGGAGAGAATGAAAGAATGCATGAGAAACTATCCCAACCATGGGATGGAAGATTGGTTAATTCTCCATTTATTTTATAATGCTCTTAACCCTGTTTCTAAGTCTATGCTAGACATTGCAGTTGGAGGAACATTTTCGAGTAAGCAAATTACCGAAGCAAAGCAGCTGCTAGACAATATGCAAGACAACCATGCCCAATGGCATGTGTAAATATAAAATACAAAAAAGGTGAACTCCGTCACACCTCAAGAGAATAAAGAACTCAATGCTAAGCTGGATGAGATTATATTAGCCGTTAAAGGTAAGGAAACTCCGGTAAGAACTACTCTCGAACCACCTGTTGAAGAAGTAGACTTCATAGCTCATAATGATTATAACCCTGCTTAGAAGAAGAATTACAATCCAAACTTTCAAAAACATTACTCTAGTCCAACAGGTAGCTCTAATAATAATATGTCATCAAGTAATACTAGTCTCCAAGAAACTCTCAAAGCTTTTATGGACTCACAAAATGAGCAAAATAATATTCTAGTAAAAAATATGGAGAATCATGATGCTATGCTTGGTAAACTATCTAACCAAGCTGTTAGTTTGAGAAATGATTTGCAGGCCCTCCACGAAAGAACAAGGATCGTTGAGGCACAACTAGGTAAGATAATCAAGAGTTGAACTCTTAGTTTAGCTAAATTTGCAGGTAAAGCTGAGCCCAATCTAGTTGAAGACCTCAAGATGATAAGAATTCAAAGGGAGGAGCCCGAAGAACTTGATTATAGCAATGCTCCTTCACCAAACTATACTGTTGAAGATCTTGTAAAAAGGATCAATGTCAAGATTCCGGTAAGTGAAGGAAATGAAGAATCCATGTATCAACACTTCGATACTCAGGTAGCAATAAAGGTACGTGATCTTGAAGAAGAATACAAGAAAATTGCTGAAAAATTGCCTGTTAAGCTAGATGATATATTTGTGCCTACCATTAAGATTAAAATTGGTACTAATGAAATATCTGCACTATGTGATCTAGGTGCAAGTGTTTCAACAATTCCAAAGAGTCTTTTTAACAAGTTAAATCTTGGCTCTTTTGAAATTACCGAATTAAAATTACATCTAGCAGATTCTACCTATAAACAAGCAGTAGGCATAAAAGAAAATACTTTAGTTTACATTAAAGTTTGTCCTGCTCTTATTGATATTGTTATTGTTGACATGCCTAAAGATGCTACTGCCCCTATTATATTACGCCGTCCTTTCTTAAGAACTATTAAGGCTTTAATCAATTTGCATGAAGGGAATGTGAAGCTCGTGTTGCCTTCACGGGATCGTTTTGTTATTCATTTCTCCAAGAAAAAGAAAGCCAAGCAAGATGATAAGGAGGCCATCATTTTGAAGGCCAATTACTTCGGAGTGTGTGTTCCACTCATATGACCTAAGTAAGCATATCAAGGTCAAGCTATTGACCATAAAAGAGAGATGCATGGGAGGCAACCCATGTGAAATAAAGGTTTGAGTTAAGTTTTAGTTTAAGTTTTATATAGAATAAAGAGTGCTAGAAAACTCCAGTGAGAAGAAGAGGTTCAGCGGTACTAAAAATTCTTGTTTTATATATGCCATAGTTGGTCGAAATTTTAGTCTGTCATTTTTCTGTCAAAAAAAGGTGTTTCGCTAAGTTTCATTCTAAAAAGTAATCCTCGATAAAATAGATTTTTTTTATGTGTACAGAAAGGTTAACGACCAACTATACAGCGTCTTGGTGACCCACAAGTATAGGGGATCGCAACAGTCTTCGCAGGTAGTATTACCCAATTTATTGATTCGACACAAGGGGAGCCAAAGAATACTTGCAAGCCTTAACACCTGAGTTGTCAGTCAGCTGCACCTGGAAATAGTTCTTGCTCACAGAAGTTTATCAGTAGAAACAGTTTGGTAGTAGCAATAGTAAAGCAACAGCAGCAGCGAAACAGTAGCAATAGTAATAGTAACGGTAACAGTAGGATTTGAGTGCGGTAGGCATAGGGATGGATGGACGGGCGTTGCATGGACAAGTCTAAACATGTAACTTCAAGATCTAGGGCATTGCAGATAAATAATAACAACCATCCAAGTACTAAACAATCCTAGGCATGTGCTCCAAATATAGTCATACGTGCTCGCAATGAGAACTTGCACAACATCTTCTGTCCAGCCAGCCCGTGGCAGCGGGGCCTCTAGGGAACTACTGGCAATTAAGGTGCTCGTTTTAATAGAGCACCGGAGCAAAGCATTAACACTCCATGAACACATGTGATCCTCACACCACAGTCATCCCCTCCGGTTGTCCCAATTATTGTCACTTTGGGGCCTTTGGATCCGGACAATGATATGTGTACACAACTTGCAGATAATACTATCATAATGATTCAATAATAAGTTCAGATCTGATACCATGGAACTCGGGCCCTAGTGACAAGAATTAAGCACAACAAGTTGCAACAAAGTCAAATAGCACTAATAGAGATGCTAGGCACTATGCCCTAACATATCTTATTCGATTACATGATAGAACTCATCCAATCCCAACCATCCCCAAGCCTATAGCGGGGGATTACTCACTCATGGATGAGGGAAACATCGGTGGTTGATGGAGATGCATTGGTGATGACGATGGCGATGATCTTCTCCAAATTCCTCGTCCCGGCAGGGTGCCAGAATGGAGTTTCTGGATCCGAATCTTGGTTTCTGGTGGCGGCGGAGGAGCGGAACTCTTTCTGGAAAACTATCGCCCCCTCGGTTTTTAGGTCGAAAGGCAACTTATAGGCGCAGAGGGAGGCCGAGGGGGTGCCTGGGGTGGCTACACCCCCTAGGCGCGGGCAGGGACCACCCGCGCCTAGCATGGGTGTGGGCCCCCCAGGCTCCTTCTCCGTCTCGTCTTCTGGCTCCGTGGATCTTCTGGTGAAATATAATTTTTGGCATATTTTCTGGGATTTTTCCTCATAGTTCATTTTCTGCACAATAACAAGAAACCAAGATAATTCTGCTGAAAACAGCGTCAGTCCATGTTAGTTATATCCAAATCACACAAGTTTAGAGGAGAAACAATAGGAAAAGTGTTCGGGAAAGTAGATACGTTTTGGACGTATCAACTCCCCCCAAGCTTAGCGTATTGCTTGTCCTCAAGCAATTCAGTTGAAAACCGAGTGCGATAAAAGAACTTTCACGAACACATTTGCTTCATATGATGTATATATTCTCAGCACAGGAGTAGATGCTTAAACCATTCATAATAAGAAGTATGCAACTAAGTCTACTCAATAGTCATTGCAAGCTATAAAGAGAAACCAACTCAATAATAATAAGTAGCATGAAACATAAACATAAGCAACATTGCAATGCTCATAGTAAGGTATGATAGAGTGGTATCCCGCTTGCCTTTGTTTGTAGAGCACGATATAAATGCCGAGGCACCTCTGAAGTTCAAGTGAAGACTGGAAGTAAAGATATCAGAGATACAAGCATCAAAGTCATGACATAATTAACCAAGTTTTGGAACAAACAAAAAAATGACAACTATGCTCTCAAGAAGGTGCTCATAGAATAAGTGGTGACTCAACAAAGTTGTGAAAACGGTTTTGAAATGTTTGAAAGGCTTCCCAATGCTGAAAGGAAGGTACTCATTAGCTTTGAGCTCTCATTGCCCCTATCATAGGCATCTTCATGTGGTTAAGGTGAAAGTGAGGTCCACTCTGAATCATATGCTTGATAGACCATAGACTGGAAATCCCAAGTCCCTTGACAGATCATATGCTACTCAACTTTGGTCACCTGAAAGTTCTTGTCATTGTAAATACATGCATATCATAGAGAACTGCCAACAGGGTACCCCTTGCACATGGTACAGGAGCTTTCCCATAACCAACATGACAAGGCAAGCAGACTATGAGCATCTCAGCACTCTTTTTATTTACCATATGCATAGATTTTTATTGAGGATGCTTCATAGATGCTCATTATGGTGATGCTGCAAGTTTCCACCATGATTAGGCATGGCTTAGGCTAGCGGCCCAGGCGTTTCTCTAACACAATGTATAAACTCCATGAACTGATCAGCTCCCCTTTTATTTCACATCGTCGACATCCGCAAACAAAAGAGCAAGGAATCAACTGGATGAGATATCCAAAAAGTGTTGAAAGCGTTCCCCGTGACAGCACAGTTCTGCTGACTCCCAGCATATAATTAGCAAGCATATTACTTTCATGGACAAGTCACAATGGTTCAGGATTATTAAGTGCAAGGAATAAAGTGTGCCATCAAGTTCGTGAGAGCTTTACTAACTAACTTTCTCAAAACAGACAAACATTTTATTTGGAAGAAAACACGGCATATTGAATATGCACTGAAATAGCAAACGATGCTAATAGGTAGGTATGGTGGACACAGTTGGCAATATTGGTTTTGGGGGAGTTGGAAGCACAGGTAGAGCTCATACTCAGTGCAAGTGAATGATAGCAAAAAGAGAGGGAGCGACAAACGAGAGAGCAATAATTGTCACAATCATGCTTGCAACAAAACAGGACTAATTATGGCATGAAAGTGATACAAGAACTCGGAGGCAAAATAAATCATCGAGGCTTACTGACTATTGATTAGCCATATGCATGCGTGAGCATGTGCCAAGTCGATTCACATGAACAGTCAGAGAAGGATACCACAATATCATACCAAAATATGAATAAAACAATGCAAGCAAACATTCATATGACATGCTACAAACTATTAGCAAGATGGATCTAATCATAGACAAGGAAGAACTACTAAGCATCCATAATTACATACACCTTACACAAACAGGCTAATCATGCTCACAATGATGAGTATATGTATAAAAATGAAACAAATTGAGTTCGTTACCAGCCTCTTACCACTCCTCAAGTTGTCTTAATCTTTATTATTTCCCTTCACTTGTGTGGCTTGAATAATAACATGAAACCAAAATCCACTTAGGACGGCTGAACCCTGCAAAGAACTCACAAATCCAAAGAAGAACAACAAATATTTTTAGTGTTTTCGATTTTTTAGAAACAAGCAAACAAAGGCAAAAACAAAAAAAGCAAAAACAAAAAAAGCAAAAACAAACCAAACAAAGGAAAAACAAAAACTAAGACGCTCCAAGAACAACACAACTGTGCATGAAACAATAAAAACGAAGTGTTTAGAAAGACCTGAGATTTTTATTGATGAAGAAGGGGACGCCTTGGGCACCCCCAAGCTTTGACGCTTGTACCTCTTGAATATTTCTTGGGGTGACACGGGGTGGCTCCCCCCAAGCTTGAGCTTTTGTCCATTCTTCATCTCATTACATCATTCTTTCCTTACACCTGAAATTTTCCTTCATACAAAACTTCACACAATCTTCATTAGCAACATTAGTGCATTCAAAAGATAATAAACCTTTGGGGTTTAGTTTTAAAATAGCAAAAATTTCACTAAAGACACAAGCTACTGTAGCAATTCCCTCAAAAATCTCAATTCCCCAAAAAGAACCCAAAAAGGAATCAATAAGAAGCAAATGCAAATAATGGCAGAAATCTGTCAAAACAGACCAGCAGGTAGAAACCGATTTTTTCGAAGACGTTCTGTTGCTCAAATCAAAAAGTGTCGACCTAACGAAAGTTAGATAACATACTGGGTAATTTATTCGATAATTTTCAGCTCAATCCGACTTATAGAGACTCTTCACGAATTTAGTGGACAAAAATCTGTTTCGGGACAGCAACTCCCCAAATCTTACTTCCCTCTCATTAGAGGTCATTCTTGGCACAAAAAACAAACAAAAAGGATAAGGAAAGGTCATTACTGAAGTAATAACTTCCAAGACTCAAGGAAACTCTTGGGTTATCTCCCAACAAGTACTTTTCTTCAACGCCTTTAAGTTAGGCACGGCGAAGAGCAAGGATTGGAAAGGAGAAAAATAAAAGTGAGCAAGTATAACCACTATGAAAACATTGTTTTGTTCATTAAAATCCTTTTGTTAACAAGGTTTATCAAGTCTTGTTACCAAAACAATCTTATATGAAACAAAACTTTGCATTCCACAAGGTGATTATGTTACCTCATACTTGATAACAATGGTCCCAATCATAATAGTTTTAAAATTTTCTTGTGGAATGGGACAATATATTTCTCCAACCTTTATGCTCTCAATATTTTCAATGGAATTCAGGCAATAGCTTCTAGCAACCTTCTTGGGAAAATAAACAGTATGTTCTTTGTCATCAATATTGAATGTTACTTTTCCTTGATTGCAATTGACGACAGCACCTGTAGTATTAAGAAAAGGTCTCCCAAAAATAATAGACATATTATCATCTTTAGGCATTTCAAGCACAACAAAATCAGTCAAAACCAAGAAATTATGAGCTACTTGAACAGGAACATACTCACATATACCAACAGGAATAGTAGTTGACTTATCAGCCATTTGCAATGATATATCAGTTGGTATCAACTTTTCTAGCTGGAGTCTCTTGTAGAGAGAAAAAAGCATAACACTAACTCCAGCTCCCAAATCACATAAATCAGTTCTAACATAATTATTCTTAATAGAGCAAGGAATAGTTGGTATACCTGGATCACCAAGTTTCTTTGGAAACTTACCATTGAAGGAGTAATTAGCAAGCAAAGTAGAAATCTCCTCATTAGGAATCTTCCTTTTATTAGAGACAATATCCTTCATATACTTTGAATATGGAGGCAATTTAATAGCATCAGTCAAAGGACTTTGCAAAAATAAAGGTTTCATCCACTCACAAAACTTGTTGTAGTGTTCTTCCTCCTTTGACTTGTGTTTCTTACCTGGAAAATGCATAGGTTTCTGCACCCAAGGTTCTCTCTCTTTACCATGTTTATTAGCAATAAAATCTTCCTTAGTGTACCTATTTTTCTTAGTGTGCTTCTCAGGTTCTTCCTCACCTTCCTCCTTATCAGGAGCATCATTATTATTACCACTCTCAGTTTCAGCATCAGAGACAGATATACTATTAGGATCTACAGCAGGTTCAAGTGGTCCCTCAACTACTCTATGTTTCTTTTTCTTTCTCTTACAAGGACTACCACTATTCTCACCTTGTTGAGAATCCTGCTCAATTCTTTTAGGGTGTCCTTCAGGATATAAAGGATCTTGAGTAGCTACCACTCCTAGTTCTAATTCCATAAGCATGTTTATCTCCTAAAGCATTAACTAGCATATCCTTTTGTACCTTAGCAAGTTGATCAAGTTGAGCTTGAACCATTTGAAAGTGTTTACAAAGCATTTTAATATCATTAGAAGTTCTTTCCACAATATTTTTCAACTCATGGATAGCCCTAGAGTTTTCCAATAAATGATTCTGAACTTGTTTATTAAAATTACCTTGTTTAACAATAAAAATGTCAAGTTCCTCTAAACATTGATCAGGAGGCTTACCATAAGAAATATCACCTTCGTCAGAGTGTTGGAGAGAGTGTACCTCAATAGTGGATGAGTGTGGAATTGGCTTACATAATTCTTCTATAGGAGGTAGATTCTTCACATCTTAAGCTCTAATACCTTTCTCCTTTAGACACTTCTTAGCTTCCTTCATCACTTCATCATTTAATGCAATAACTTCCCTCTTCTTTGTTGTTGGTGTTGGAACTGGTTCAGGCATAACTGGTTCAGGAGTAATAGGCTCAGGTGCATTCAGCTCAGTTGAAGTCCAATCATCATAATTCTTGCTTATCTTAGGCATTAATTCTTCAGCATCTGTAGGACTCCTTTTCCTGAAAACACAATCAGCAAAGCTATCTAGGTAGTTCCTAGAATCATCAGTTAGTCCATTATAATAAATATCAAGAAGCTCATTCTTAGGTAATGGACATCCAGGATGTGCATGAATCAAGGCACAAAACCTTGTCTATGACTCAGGCAATTTCTCTTCTTCTCCCCGTTTAAAATCAAAAAGTCTCTGCAAAGCAGCATGTCTAGCACTGGGAGGAAAATATTTCTGGAAGAAAGAAGCAATCAAGCAATCAGGGCTATCAATGGAACCAGGAGGTAATCTATTAAACCAAGCCCTAGCTTCTCCTTTTAGTGAAAAAGGGAAGATCTTAGTAACAAAGTACTTGTGCATATTAAAATCATCAGAGAATAAAGTACTCATAGTAGAAAGCTCATTCATATGAGACACAACACTCTCATTTTCAGTCCCACAAAAAGGTTCTTTCTCAACAATATCTAAATAAGATAAATCAAGAGAGAAATCATAATCTTTATCTTTAATGTCTATGGGAGAGGTGGCAAACTTAGGATCAGAGGACATATTAGGCATAATAATATGTCTAGCAAGGAGACTCTTAATAGCACTAGTACCATGTGTGTTTCGGCACTCTTCAACAAAATCACCAGTGAACTCAATGTAACCATCATTAATATAATAACTCTCACTAGACTCGAGTGAGCTAACAGGTGTAACGGTTTCTTCACTAAGAGTTTTAGTATTTCCTAGACTAGCCATAGTAGCATCTAGGAAAGGACATAATGAACCACTCACATCAAGCACAGTAGAAGTACCATCATGAGCATCAAAAGTAGTTTCCGATTCAGCAGTAGTAGTAGTGTGTGTAGCATGTGTATGTGGTGGTGGTGTGACAAGCTTACTTATAACAGACGGTGAATCAAGAGCAGCAGAGGTGTTTAGGACTGTACCTCTTCTTGTAGTGGATGGTAAAATAGGGAACTTTCCATCACGAGGCTTCCCCATGATGAAAGGAGTAGCAGTGAACAATAATATATCCAAGTGAACTTACAAATAAAGCTATGCTCCCCGGCAACGGCGCCAGAAAATAGTCTTGATGACCCACAAGTATAGGGGATCGCAAAAGTCTTCGGGGGTAGTATTACCCAATTTATTGATTCGACACAAGGGGAGCCAAAGAATACTTGCAAGCCTTAACAACTGAGTTGTCAGTTCAGCTACACCTGGAAATAGTTCTTGCTCACATAAGTTTATCAGTACCAATAGTTTGGTAGTAGCAACATTAAAGCAACAGCAACAACGAAACAATAGCAATAGTAACAGTAATGGTAATAGTAGGATCCGAGTGTGGTAGGCATAGGGATGGATGGACGGGCGTTGCATGGAAGAGTCTAAACATGTAACTTCAATATCTAGGGCATTGTAGATAAATAATAACAAGCATCCAAGTACTAAACAATCCTAGGCATGTGCTCCAAATATAGTTATACGTGCTCGCAATGAGAACTTGCACAACATCTTTTGTCCAGCCAGCCCGTGGAAGCGGGGCCTCTAGGGAACTACTGGAAATTAAGGTGCTCGTTTTAATAGAGCACCGGAGCAAAGCATTAACACTCCATGAACACATGTGATCCTCACACCACAACCATCCCCTTCGGTTGTCCCAATTATTGTCACTCTGGGGCCTTTGGATCCGGACAATGATATGTGTACACAACTTGCAGATAAGATCACAAACAATACTATCATAATGATTCAATAATAAGTTCAGATCTGAGATCATGGCACTCAGGCCCTAGTGACAAGCATTAAGCACAACAAGTTGCAACAAAGTCAAATAGCACTAATAGAGACACTAGGCACTATGCCCTAACAGATCTTATTCGATTACATGATAGAACTCATCCAATCCCTACCATCCCCAAGCCTACAACGGGGGATTACTCACTCATGGATGAGGGAAACATCGGTGGTTGATAGAGATGCGTTGGTGATGACGATGGCGATGATCCTCTCCAAATTCCCCGTCCCGACAGGGTGCCAGAACGGAGTTTCTGGATCCGAATCTTGGTTTCTGGTGGCGGCGGTGGAGCAGAACTCTTTCTGGAAAACGATCAAACCCCCCTCGGTTTTTAGGCCGAAAGACAACTTATAGGCGCAGAGGGAGGCCGAGGGGGTGCTGTCACGTCCCAAGATTTTCCAAATCTTGTAATGTGAAAAATTAAATGAATAAAATAAAACTTTGTTTGATTTTCAGAGCCAGAAGAAACTTTTTGAATTCAATTGGAACTTCAAACCAATTTGGATCAAATAAATTCCTAAAGAGATTGAAAATATAAACATTTAAATAGAGGAAATAAAATATTTTGGAATTACTATTTTGAATATTTAAATAAAAGGATTTAGTTTCCAAAAGAAAAGGAAAGTTTTTTTTAAGAAATTATTTTATAAAGCCAAATTAAACCTTGGCCAAGCCTTTGAAATAAAACATTTTGTTTTGATAAAAATAGTAAAGGTTTGATTAAATAAAATAATAAGGAATTAATATCCAAGTTTTATTAATAAAGGTTTTACTATTCTCCAAAACCTCAAAACTTGTTTTATTTGAAATAAGTTTTCCAAATATTCTGTATTTTCAAATAAAACCTACTGATTTGGTTTTGAAAATAATTAGATTTCAAATAGAAATTTTATTGATGAAATCAAACCCTATATGATTAATAAACCATGGTCCATTTTTAATTAATGAATGGAACCTAAAAAGATTTAAAATATTAGTTTGGTTTTGGAATTTGGTTTATACTACTGAATAGAACCAAATTCAAAGTCACAACGCTTGGTAATTGTTTGAATCAATTTGAATGTTGTTTGGTTGTTTGAATTTCAAAACAGGAAATAGTTATAGAAAAAGAAAAGCCAGCAGACAGAAAAAAATATAGAGTCTGGACCAGCCCAGCCGGCCAAGCCCACAAGGCTCAGAACCAGCCTAGCTTTTCCTCCCCGAAGAAAAACGATTCGCACTCAGATTCTAACCTAAACAGACACTGACTGGTGGATCCTTCCCTCACTCCTTTTCCCACTGACCAGCAGACCCCACTTTTCCAGCTCGTCTCCTTCCTCGCGACGACCACGCCGGCCGTTTCTGCCGTTGATGTCGCGGCTTGAATACGCATTGATTCCATGCCTTAACCTCGCCGTGACTGCACGCTATTAATCGCCAGCGTCTCCTCCTCCTTTCCCCTCACACGCCACTCCCTCTCTGCCCCGAGGCTGCCTCAATTTGAGCTCGCCCTCCCACTGCTCCGACGAGCTTTCTCCTCCAATTCCGGCCAGCACTCGCCACCTCCTGCCTCCCTGACCAAGCTCACACCTTCACCACTCCCTGGCGCATCTGCCTGTACCGTTCGTTCGACCACGGGCGCCCCAGAACATCACCTTCGTCAAGCTCTGACCTCGCCGCCGTCTGTCTCGTCTCCGTCGAGCTCCCCCGGTAAACCTCGACCGCCCCTCTGCTTCTCGATCATGCGAGCAACTTCTCCTTGGTCTTACGCACCTAACCATACCCTCGGTTGGCCTTCTCGTGACCTGTAGCGACGACCCCGACCACGACCAGAACCACCCGACGTTGTTCTCTACTCCGGCGAGCAATCGCAGCTGTACCAGAGCACCCCCTGCCACGACAAGCACACGTCGAGCATCACCACGTCCTCGCGAATCTGGTGAGCATCCTCCCCTCTCTTCTAGCGTCCTATTTCACTAGCGCCGCCGCCGACTAACCTCGCCGCCGCCAGCAACCGTCGCTGCGCCGCCAGAGTCTGGTCAATACGTTAATAGCCGTAGGATCTGGATCGAACGAACTAAATAGATCATTTAATCGCCGAAGGGGTACGCTCTCAGAACCGCACGATTTGTTTAGATCCAACGCGCCACATTGCCGATCCGGCCGAACCGGTACCGTCCAATTAGACAGTGCCGCGTGTCACCAGTTCTGATTAAAAACAGAATTGAAAACAGATCAGAATGTGAATTTCAAACCTTTGTAACTTTCGATCCACACGTCCAAAAATTGCAAATTTGGTATCATTGGAATCAGTGAAACAAGCCCTAGCCAACCATGCCCTTGTTTTAGCAAATAGTATCCATTAGAGTGATTGTTTTTGCAGAAACTTTGGTGTGCTTGTTTAGAGTAGAAAAATGATTCAAAAATGTATTTAGGGTTAAAACCTTTGCAAAATGGTTTGTTGTGAACTCACTGACCCTAGGAACCAACCCATGGATTTTAAAATAGTTTTTGTGAAAGTTTAGGAATAAAAAACTTGATTTGGTCATTTCTAGCCATTTGAAAATAATGGTTTTGTTATGAAAATGGTTTTGAGTAAAAACTTTGGAGAAAATGTTTGGACCAAATCTACTGACCAAAAACACCAAGTTTTGGGAAACAACAACTTATTGGGTGAAACCACTTAAGGTTGTGGCAATGGAAAAAAATGTTTTTCACCACATAAAATGATGAATGGATTTAAAAATAGTTTTTGGATAAAACCCTTTTTGCAAATGACTTTGCCATTTTGGTAAATGACCACTTTGGACCTTAAAAAGTTTAGAAACCTAGTGGAGACCATCCTTGCAAATAGAACCATCCCTTACATGCTTACATGCATGACTTAGATCCCATTGTATTATGTGTGTGAAATTATTTGTTTTGACTTTGGTTTGGAATTCTAGTTGATATTGTGTTTGCTTGATTGATTGTAGTAAAGATAGAAAAGTGTGACATTTGCAAGATCAAGGAGTGAACTTATATTCTCTACCAAAAAGGCAAGTGATGCTTCATACTTTTGTCCCATTATTTTCACTATGCATTAGTGATATTTCTAAGTAAGACTTGCATGGAATTTTTGCTAAGTTTAAACCATGCTATGGGAAATCCTAGTAGATGAAACCTTAGTAGAAATTTCCTAAGTTAAGATTCCTATTACTTTCATGCTTAGCTTAGCTAATAGAAAACAAGGGTGGAATATATATTCATGCTATGGAAAATTTCTAAGTCTGAGGACTTGTGTTTTGTTTAATAAAACAACTAAGTGAATGAATCACCTGGGTGGAATGGAAGGAATGGTTTGTGTTGAGTGGTTCACAAGGCCCATTTCTATCGTTTACCTTGTGTATCTCACTTGTGGATGGCCACCCAGGAACACAGAGATTTGAGATGTCAAATGTTGAGAAGCTTCAAGTGCAACCACTTGGCATTATGGGCTCTGCCTGGATCATATAGGTTGCAATAACTTAGCCAAATGGACAGTTGGTGGTAGGGGTTTGATAGGTTGGAACGCGTCCATTCTGGTCTAAGGGAAGGCTTCTGAAAGATCTTGTCTTGGTGAAACCAAGTCTTGTGGGGAAAGTGCACCACCTCTGCAGAGTGTAAAATCTAAGTACTTAGCCATGTCCCTGGCAAAGGACAATTTGAGCATCAAGACATGGAAGCTATCAAGAATCTCCTCATCACAATTTCTAAGTTAAAAGCTTGTGGTTGAACAAGGGTTAAAGGATCTTCAATCTTTGATTGGTAGATGCCTTGGGTGATTTCTGCCAAACAAAAACTTAGTGTTTTCAACTGATAGGAAAATATATTTTGAGCAAAGCAAGCCTAAGCTCCACTTAGCCAAATGCATATAGATGATAGATACTACTATTCTACCATAGTATCACTTGCCAATACAATTCAAATGTATTGACCCTTGTGGCTGTAACTTGTTATGTTGCAGGTTTGTTTGATATTAGTGAAATAGGATTACAAGTCTACAACCAACATGTCTGCCTGTGGCACTATGAAGATGAAGGACCCCATGCTTATAGATATTCTGCTGCAATGTAATGTAATAGCCAAATGAGCTATGTAAGATGTAATAAATTATGTTATTCCTGGTTATAAAGTTGTATTATGACCTTTGTTTCTTGATATTACATCTTAACTGTGGATGCTAGCTATTGATCCAGGGACTAGCATTGTAAACACAGGGATCTCTACCTTATTAAAGGTTGGGAACCTTACAGGTGCCTTGGGTGGCTGCACCCCCTAGGCGCGGGCAGGGCCCACCCGCGCCTGGCCTGGGTGTGGGCCCCCTAGGACCCTTCTCCGTCTCGTCTTCTGGCTCCGTGGATCTTCTGGTGAAATATAATTTTTGGCATATTTTCGGGACTTTTCCTGATAGTTCATTTTCTGCACAAAAACAAGACACCAAGGTAATTCTGCTAAAAACAACATCAATCTGTGTTAGTTGTATCCAAATCACACAAGTTTAGAGGATAGACAATAGCAAAAGTGTTCGGGAAAGTAGATACGTTTTGGACGTATCACGGCCTTATAGTTATGTTACCCATCGACAATTTTTCATCCCGGGACACAGAAGGTTTGGCGACCAACTATACAGCGGGAATAAAAGTTCCGGTCGTATAATTGTCGACGTATAGTTACAGCCGCCAGACAGAAACCCTAAAAAATTTGCCGTCAGACCAACTATACGGCTGGAACATCCTGTTCCCACCGTATAGTTGTGTCCGACCACTTAAACGCCCGGGGAGGTATCCAAAACATCAAAAACACAATCCTTTTTCTCTCTTCTACCTCCAAACTCTCTCAAAATCTCAAGGTATCTTCACCCCTGATCAATTTCGTTCGAATTCCTCGCACACAAGTGATCTACGGTATTTTTTGCCTCCGATCCTCTAATTACTTTTTGCAAATTCATATCTGATCTACTGTCATTATGAATCTAAGGTGAGACTTATATTTGAACTATTGCCATGATTATCTTGCCTAGATTATTATGTTGAGGAGATTCTTTAGTGTGCTATGATGAGGATTATGCTATAACTATTACTGTTGGATCAAAATGTTTCATATTTGTCTCTTTTATTTTTAGAAGATGAACACGAGGAGCCAGACACGTGCTATTTCCGCGGCTAGTTCTTCTCAGGCTACAACTCAGGAATGCATGAGGATTTGATTCAAGAACGAAGCCCGCCGTGATCGTTTCGACAGGATCAAAAACGAAGATGTCAAGGCAACCAAGTGGGCTTGCCCCGTCACTTTGAACCAATTCGGTATTTCTGATGACTTTAATTTACTTTGCAATAGATTTGGCCTTCAAACCTTTGTATTCCATGATGCACCAACCTATTGCCGGTTAACCCTTGAATTTCTTAGCTCTTTGAGTAGCACCGTCAAAGCATGGCATGGGGAGGATAGAATTTCTTTCCGACTCATGAACAATAATTATTCTCTATCACTTGATGAATGGTTCGATTATTTTGGTTTACCCAACAATGATCCTAATGCTCTGTGCATAGCTTTTACCAACATGGAACCTTCCCCTGAACACTGTTATAATAGAATGAGATTTACTTCTAGAGTTAGCACAGGGAAGAATATTCAACATCCTGCTATTCGTATTTGTTCTATGTCATTGCTAACACCTTGCAGGCGCGTAATGAGTTTACAAGACTCAATGAGGAGGACATCTTAGTCCTCGCAAAAGCTGCTTTCAACTATGACAACTTGTCACTTCACTTGGGCGCAATTCTTGTGCACTACTTGGAGTACCAATCTTGCCAAAGCCAAGGACCAATCACTTGAGGAGGCATCATCACCGTGCTTGCCAATGCATTGGGCATCGACCTAGGCGAGTTACAACCGGTGCTAGGTGAGCGACGTGTTGGTTTCTATACTTTGAGGGCTTGTGGAATGCTTACTAGGATAGGTGGTGTTTATTATCTGCATATTGCTGGAGCTGGGCGTCTCTACCCTGCTCCTTTGCCTAATTATATTTTATCTATCGAGGAAGGACGTGTGCTTTATGACTTGCAGGTTGAGCAACACCAACCCGAGGAGGAGATTCTGGAGGAGGATGAGGACCAAGAGGAGGAGCAAGAAGTCCCTCATCAGGAGAAGCAGCCACCAAACGGTTCGCTACATATCAAGATTTCCAAGAACTTGGAGGAACTGTGGAGGGAATGCAAAATCTCGCCCTGAACCTCCGAGAAACAACAAGTAACCTTTCAACTCAATTTGCAGACTGGAGTTACAACTTTTTCCCTCCACCACAGTTATTTGAAGGGCTTGCAAAAGCCTAAGCTTGGGGAGGTTTTCTATCTATTTTATATTTTGGTTTTTATTTGCTTTATCTTATTTTTCGAGGTTATGCTTTTATTTGAGTTTATAAGCACTCGTGTTGGTTTCCCCAACACTTTCTCTTAGTTATTTTTGTTTGAGATTTTCAAGTCAAGCTTTTTCGCCAATTTTCTATTCTTTAATACCCCTTCACAAAAACCACAAAAAGATTTCTCCGTTTATCTTTATTTTCCCTCTCTCTTTTCTTTCCGCCTCAAAGTTCTCGTTGATTTGCAGGAGAGTGATTGACTTTTAGTTTCCAAGAAACAAATAAAAAGGGAAGAGAGAAGTGGAACCAAACATGAGTGGTATGCCTTATGACTCTCCACTTTCGAAGTTTGATAAACCCATGCTAGTTAGTAGTAATGATGAGATGTTATATCGGTGCAGTGAGTCTCTATATTGAAGTAAAATTTTGTTTGCATGGGTATTTAATTGGGTACATTTTGTTCCAGCTCTTGTAGTTAACCAAGTCTTTCCTAAAAATTTGGTAAACAATTGAAATAAGAAAAAGACTCACAAATTGAAGACTTGGGTGTTGTAGTGTTTTAGTCTTGAAAGCTTGTTCCTAGAGACAATCAACACCACAGAAAATAATGATTAACTTGATATCTCTCTTTGAAAAGATTTGTTCAACTGAATTAATGTTTAGAAGTTTTTGTGAGCATGCTAAAGTTTGACTTGTAAATCATAAGAATGATATAGCTTTATGTGTGTTAAACTTCATGGGATGCCAATAACTCCGCTGGCCTACGAATGATCTTCATGGAGGAAACTCCTAGATTTTGGCTATGAGTTGATTAAAGATTTGTAGCAGCAATGCTATAACGGGTAAGATTCTTGGCACTGACGGGTAGCTGTAACATGATGGAATCACTCCTCTGGCTGATATGAGTAATCATTATGCAAAAGGAACAAAAACCTTAGTGATGCCATGAGTGTTCAGCTCAGCCCGATAAACTAATGAAATTTTTTGGCATGCTCTCAATTACTTAAAGAACTAAAAAGTTCTTGAAGGACAATGAATAGAAAAGTAGTGCTTGAAAAGTCTTGATTTATTGATGTGGGAGAATTGAGATACTTTAGTATATATGCTTTTCATGACAAACTCTCACACTCTTAATTCTACATGATTACACTTTATTGTTCAAAGGCAAGCCAATGAGTTAATTACATGACATGGAATAAAATTTACTCTTTTGAATCATCCATGCTTACAATAATTTTGCTGCGCTATAAGGATTCATGAAACCCATATGATATGCTTGCCATTACTCTATCTATGCTGAAGTTTTTAGGATTAATAAAGTGGAGGAAACATGAGACTACCAATCATGAGTAAGATCATCATCTCGTTATTTCAGTTTAAATGCCAAGTTCCCTTTTGATTTTGGTTTTCTTGCTCGAGGACGATCAAGTTTAAGCTTGGGGAGGTTGATGGCTGTGAAATATAGCCATCCACGTCCGCATTTAAACTAGATATTATTCATATATTTGATGAAATATCTCTCTATTTCCTGCCTCTAATGTCTAATGATCAAAGGGGTATGCAATCCTTTCTTGCTATTTTTGCCTGCACAAATAATGAAGTATTATGATGGGAATCACTACATAAATGCCAAAGATACGAGATTTCCAACACGCCAAAGAAACTAGGAGCCGTGAGGAGGCTACTGCAAGCTTAACGACCAACTATACGACACGTATTTTACCTTCTGCTTCTGGCTATCTCGCAATACCTTCTATAGATTGTCCTACAACAGTACCTTGACTAACTCCAGGCCCAATAGAAGCAAGCCCTACGGCCAATCCTTTGCAAACACGAAATAGCTGATGAGAGAAGTTATTGTTGAGAAATAGGAAAGTGGAATTAAATCCAGTCTTAGTCAAATATTTCATATCTCCTCTTGTCCAAGCTAACGTTATGGGCCGTTAGTGGTGGTTCATTGCCTATAGTGTTGTAATCAGGAATCCAAGTTTTGTCCGCCGCCATATAGTTTGCACCGACCTCCTTAGGTCAAATAGAACAACTTTCGTGAAGGGAACCCTATATAAAGAGGCTTTAGGTGACGAGAAACAGCCCCAGACTCCACAACATCGCTTCTTTCACCCTAAAATCTCCCTGCCGCCACGCCGGAGGAATAGATCTAGATTTAAACTTCTAAACCCTTCTCCACCACCATAGCCCTCTTCCACCACTTGTAATAGTAGATCTCATCTCCAATTTGCGACATTGTAAGACTATTTTCTATCAACTCTATGATCTCTATTATAATGTTTATGATTGTCGATTTCATCTCTATGTGTGAGTAATTCTCGTTGGGCTAAGGGCTTCGGCCTAGCCATGTAGCTTTTGTGCATGTTATTTATCATAGATGGGATCATGTATTAGTTTGTATGACATGATGATTGTAGTACCCTCTCTTGCCTCAGTCTAAGGACTTGTCAGGTACCCAAGACCCCGAGGATTGATATAGGTAAAGGGAGTGTGAGTAACGACTGATCTGCAGGATAGGAACCCCAGTGACAGAAAGGGTAGTACGGCTGTATGTGAAGGACTTACTTGGGATTACCGGTGACATCACTATGCATATCATTAGTTCTCTTTCTTCTATGGATGAGACTAGTAGGTTATTGCCATAAGCGGTTGCGGAGGCGATAACATTTATGGATGCACTGCCCACATATAATTATCTTGCTCTAAAAATTACATGAGTACTTTATTATTTTCTATTATTCCCATAAGATGTTTTGCATATCTATTATTGAAAACCGAAGACCCTAGGCCCTCTCTCTCCATCGTCAACAACAACAAGATCGCAAACTCTTGGTCTGGTGAAAACGCAATAGGAATTCTAAAACTCTCAAAGGTCCGTTTAAGTAATCTCACTTTGCTTTCTGCTTCCTGAGGATTCGTTAAACCTAGGTCTACTAGGGAAAAGTAGATATACTACATCTGTAATCCAAATCGAAGGTATCAGCGTATTTTCCCTAGAAGGGTGCCTCGAGGGTTTATATCGAACTCTCGGAGAATTGGCTATGGAAGGATGTTTGTCTTCTCCTCTTCAAGCAACTCGTAAAGTAAAATAAAATGTCTTGTGTCCCCAACTCCACCAAGTGGTTGTCAAGCACAAGGTTTCATATTAGTAATATGAAATAAAATATAAAACAAAGTAAAGTAAAGCAAAGAAATAGAAAGTAATGCAAACTAGATGATATGAAAGATAATAGAGTTGTTTTGGGGGTTTTTATGAGTGATTGCAAATAGAAAAAGTATTTTTGTATTTTCAAAATAATTAATTTTTGAAAATAAAACGGATAGTAGATGCAATGGATAGGTGTTTCTTATGATAAAAATCAGACGGGGTGATACGTCAGAAACGTATCTATAATTTTTGATGCTCCATGCTTGTTTAGTATCTACTTTGCTTTGCTTTGTCTACACTTTGAGGTGTTTTTCTATCCTTTATGGAACTAACCCATTAATAAGTTGCCACAGTGCCAGTTGCCTGTTTTCTTCTGTTTTTGGTTCCAGAAAGGCAGAAAATCAATATTCTCAGAATTGGATGGGACAAAAGCCAAAGTCAATATTTTACCGTGAGGGACACGAATCCAGATGACGAGACGAAGACGCAAACTAGGGCGGCCAAACCCCCTAAGCACGGCTAGGGGTGGGCCCGCGCTTGGGCAGGGTGTGGCGCCCCTGGTCGCCTCCCGGCCTCGCCTCTTCTCCTATAAGAAACCCCCGATGCAGAAACCCTAAGTAACCCGATCAAAACTCCACGAAACCTTCTGTAGCCGACTTCACCGTCATCCCTAGATCGGGGGATCTGAAGTTCTTCCCGACACCCTGCCGGAGGGAGATCATCCCAGAGGCCTTCTCTCCAGTATGATGCATGAATAGTTCCACCTTGGACTATGGGTCCATGTAGTAGCTAAATGTTTGTATCTCCTCCTTGTGCTTTCATGTATAGATCTTATGAGCTCCGTTCGTGATCAAGATCTAATCTATTTGTAATCATGCATGTTGTGTTTGCGGGGATCCGATGGATATTGAGATTACTATGTCAGATTGATTAATGGTTTTCTCTATTTGATTCTATCATGTCTGTGTTGTTTGTGATCTTGCATGCTCTCCATTGTTAGTAGCTATCTTGGCCGAGTAGTTGCTAGTGACTCCAAGAGGGGGTATTTATACTCAATAGTGGGTTCATGCCTCTAGTTTCCAAGGGAAGTGACAGAAATCTATTCGGTTGTAGATGTGATGTTCCTACTAGGGAGAAAACAACGGTATCTTGCTCATGGAACAAGTGGATTGTTTACCTTACACACTTTGCTTAAATAAGTTGCATGTTGCTTGCAACTTTATAATGGAGGGGGTGTCACATCCCAAAATTTTCCAAATTTTGTAATGTGAAAAATAAATAAACAAAATAAATAATTGTTGAAATTTAGAGTGAAAAGAAACTTTTGTTCCTAAATGGAAACTTAAAAACCCATCTTGAACAAACCTTGAACAAAGTTTAAATCCAACTAAATTCAAATCAAGTGAAGTGCATTCTTCATAAATGCATCTGGAAATTTAAACACTTGGAAAATAAACCAAAACTCTAAAAAAAACCTAATGGAAGAAAATCATTTCCAAGATTACTCTAAGACCATGGATTTGATCCACATAAAAATTGGCCAACAAACATTTTAAAATGATCAAATATGATAAATTAAAACATTATAAGATCATAGAAATTGATTCCATTCAATTAGAACCGTGGACAAAAACTTATGGATTTTAATAAGATGAAAAAAAATTCCCAAAGCCAAATTAAATCTTGGCCAAGTCCATAAGCAAATGGAATAAATATAATCCAAATACAAATAAAATAAATGGATAAGGAATATTCAAATGAAATAATATGGCATAAACCAAATTCTATTCTATTTGAATAAAGACAAAATCCCTAATAAAAATGATTGATTAAATCATGGGAAAATAATAAATGGTATTTTCCCAAATGGAATAAAAGTTATTAAATTAACTTAAATTGGATCAAAGGAATCATCTAAATAAAATTTATGGAATTAAAACCATATTTGATTTCATTAGAATAAAGACAATTGCCCAAATTAAATGATTAATAATCATATTAAAATAATTAAATTATTCAAAGTAAATTATTTAACACCCCATTTAAATAAATAAAACCTACTGAAAAGGTTTGGTGAAATTTTTATTTTAAATAGGGGTTTGAAAATTTAATTAAATCTTATTTAATAAAGGAAAGTGCCCTTTTTAAATAATATATAAATCATAAAATAATAAATGAAATATCC
Organism: Avena sativa; assembly: GCA_916181665.1. Classification (NCBI taxonomy): domain Eukaryota; kingdom Viridiplantae; phylum Streptophyta; class Magnoliopsida; order Poales; family Poaceae; genus Avena; species Avena sativa. The sequence continues at coordinate 425,211,935 of OV702293.1, forward strand.
CAAAATTATTTTTAATATTCATGTTTAAATAGTATGGAAACTACTGAAAAGTTTTGAAAATATTTGATAAATAAATCTGGTTCAAATAAGAGTTTGAATTTGAAAACAGAAAATCAAAATGGAAAAAGAAAAAGAGAACAGAGAAGGAAAAAAATAAAAGAACCGAGCCCAACCCAACTAACCTGTCTGGCCCAACTAGCCCTCTCCCCCGCAGAAAACCAATCGTCTGTTTGCTTCCTGCATCGTCGGCAACCTCACCATCTGACCGCGCCGCCGCCAGCCACCGCCGCTAGTGCCGCCTGTTTTAGGTTAATCGTTTTAGTCCGTTGGATTTTAATCGGATGCACACGATAGAACCTAACCCGAAGAGGTATGCGCCGATCTAATCCGTGCGATTATCATTAGATCCAACGCACCACACTGCGTGATCCGCATGAACCGTTTTCGGCTAATCAGGACGCAACACGTGGTCCTGTCTATTGTTTTAAAAACAGAATTGATCTATTAGATGTTCAAATTTGTAAATTGCATAAGTTTTAAACCACACGTCCAAATTTTGAAAATTTTAAATAAATGGAATCATAAAAACAAGTACTTTCCAACCATGCCCTTTGTTTAGTGAATTGCTTCTATAAACTTGGTTGTTTTTGCAGAAACATGTGTAGGTATGTTCTGAATATAAAAATTAATCTAGCAATATTTTTATGGTAAAATCTTTGGCAAATGGATTGTTTTGAACCTACTGACCATAGAAACCAACTTATGGATTTAAAAGTGTATTTTGTGAAGCTAAAGAATAAATCTTTGAATAAAATTATTTCTAGCTAAATTAAAATGGTTGAATATGGTTTAAAATGCTTTTTGAGTAAAACCTTTGGAAAATGATTTGATTTAAACTCTCTGACCCTAAACACCAAGTTTTAGGATTTAAAAATATATTTGATGAACCCTATAAATTACTACTTTGCTAAAAATCATTTTCAACAACATAAAATATTACTTTGGTATAAAAATGGTTTAGAGGTAAAACCTTTTGCAAATGGTTTCAATATTAAACACTTGACCTTAAAACACTAACACTTGTGTTTAAAAATATATTTGGCAAATACTAGAAAATATTACTTTAATTTAGATCATTTCTAGCAAAACAAAAATGATTTAAATGGCCTTTTTCACTAACTTGATATCCAATGGTTTTGCCACTTTTATAAATGACCAATATGTGTTTTAAAATGTTTATAACCTATTAGAAACCACTTTTACAAATAAAACAATCTTTGGCATGAATTGCTTGAATGGTAGATTGAATATTTGCCTGCTTGATTGAATTGTAGTGGAATTTGAAGAGTGTGACTATTGCAAGATCAAGGAGTGAACTTATAATTCTCTACCAAAAAGGCAAGTGGTGCTTCATACTTTTGTCCTATTATTTTCACTATGCATTAGTGATATTTCTAAGTAGGACTTGCATGGAATTTTGCTAAGTATAAACTATGCCATGTGAAATCCTAGTAGATGAAACCTTAGTAGAATTTTCCTAAGTTATGATTCCTACTACTATCATGCTTAGCTGAGGTAGTAGAAAACAAGGGTGGATTATATTCATGCTATGGAATATTTCTAAGTCAAGGACTTGTGTTTTTTTAATAAAACAACTAAGTGAATGAATCACCTGGGTGGAATGGTATTGCTTGGAAGGATTTTTGTTGAGTGGTTACACAAGACCCATTTCTATGGTTTACCTTGTGTATCTCACTTGTGGAATGCCACCCAGGAACAAAGAGATTTGAGATGTCAAATGTTGAGAAGCTTCAAGTGCAACCACTTGGCATTATGGGCTCTGCTTGGATCACATAGGTTGCAACAACTTAGCCAAATGGACAGTTGGTGGTAGGGGTTTGATAGGTTGGAGCACGTCCATTCTGGTCTAAGGGAAGGCTTCTGAAAGATCTTGTCTTGGTGAAAATTAAGTCTTGTGGGGAAAGTGCACCACCTCTGCAGAGTGTAAAATCTAAGTTCTTAGCCATGTCCCTGGTATTGGACAATTTGAGCATCAAGACATGGAAGCTATCAAGAATATCCTCATCCCAATTTCTAAGTTAAAAACTTGTGGTTGAACAAGGGATAAAGGATCACCAATTTCTATTGGTAGATGCCTTGGGTGATTTTGACAAACAAAAACTTAGAGTTTTCAAATGATAAGGAAAAATCTATTTTGAGCAAAGCAAGCCTAAGCTCCACTTAGCCAAATGCATATAGATGATAGATACCACTATACTACCATAGTATCACTTGCCAATACAATTCAAATGTATTGACTCTTGTGGCTGTAACTTATTATGTTGCAGGTTTGTTTGATGTTAGTGAAGTGTGTTGATTAGGATTACAAGTCTACAACCAACATGACTGCCTGTGGCACTTTGAAGATGAAGGACTCCATGCTATATAGTTATATCTGCTGCATTGTAATGAGATAGCCAAATGAGCTATGTAAGATGTAATGAATTATTTTGTTCCTGGTTATAAAGTTGTATTATGACCTTTGTTTCTTGATATTACATCTTAACTGTGGATGCTAGCTATTGATCCAGGGACTAGCATTGTAAACATAGGGATCTCTACCTTATTAAAGGTTGGGACCTCTACAGATGGTATCAGAGCACTATGTTGCCTGTAGGATTGTAACCCTAGGATTGGACAAAACCCCCCCGAAAAATAGGAGTTGTATTTGTTCAAAACTTATTTACAAACAATCTTGTAAATTCTTTCCTCAACCATTTTGGTTTTGATTCTACATCTCTTCTATTTCAACTTGATGGACAAGACCTCAACCATGAGCAAGGACCTCACCATGAGCAAAGGACATCACCAAACTCAAATGACTTCAACTTCAACAACACCAATGACTTCAACTTTAGTTTCACCAAGTACTTCAATTTGTACATCACTAAGGACTACAAGTGAGACAAGAAATACTACTCAAGACTTGTAGACTAAGGAGACACAACTTAGAAGGAACGATCATCACCTATGAAGTTTGTGACCAAGACCCAAGAATTTTTCCAAGGATACAATGATATTGTTCAAGAAGAAACAACTAAGAAGAATGAAATGATCTCAAATGAACCATATAGTTGGACCACCATATTTAGTTTAGATCAAACCCACCAACTTATGTGGTGTAGCAAAAATATCTTGTTGCCTAAAAATGTGCTTGAACTTTGTTGCTTGAGTAGAATGTTTGTTTGTGATTGTTTGCACATTGCTTGCGTGAAATTGTTGTGTGTGATTATAATTCTCTCCTTAGAAATCTTTGCCTATTCTAATCCCAATCCAACCCAAACAGATGACTACTCCAAGAAACTCCAACATCAAGGATGGTGACAACAACAACCAAGAGATGCACATGAGAGAACTCATGGTAACCCAAACCCAGTTGAACCAAGTGACAACTCAGTTTTTAGCCAACAACAATGAGTTAGACCCAACCATGCAAAGGTTTTTGGAAACCCAAACCCAATTGATGCAAAAGGTGACAAATCAAATGATCAACATGGGAGACAACCCTTCCCAAGGAGTTTGTGACAACAATGATGTCAAGGATGATATTATAGAAGGAACCCAAGCTTGCAATATTTGTGGAGACATTGATCACACTTCCAAAGAGCATGAAGATCAATGCCCTAATTGTGAAGAGAAACATCCAGCTAATCAATGCCCCACATATCAAGCTACTTGTTTCCTATGTGAAGGAAATAATCATGTCCCTATCCAATGCCCCATCTATTCTATAGTTCAACAAAGGAAACAAGGTGGAGTGCATCAAGAGTTTGTAAACCCCCATGAGGAAACAACTTCTAACAAAAAGGATGAAGACAAAGGCAAATCTCAGCTTGCACCTCCATACACTATGACTCCCATTGATGGACAGAAGAAGAAACATAGGTATTATCCAAGGAAACGATTAAGGATACAAGGATACTTTCCCACCTTTGAGGTGAGATATGAAGAGCATGAACTAGAAGAACTCCTAGCTTTGGAGAAACCCAAGAAGAAGAAGGACAAAAGCCAAGTGCAATGTTGCAATTACAAAGAGATGGGACACTATGCCAATGAATGTCCAGAGAAGAAGAAGAAGTATAAGGAAATTAGCCAAGTGTTGTGCAACAACTGCAAAGAGCTAGGCCATTATGTATCAACTTGCCCATAGAAGATACGTGAAGAACTCAACCTTGTCACATGTTACAATTGTGGTGACCAAGGACATTATGCAAGCAATTGTCGAGAAAAGGTGAAGTACAAGACACGCAAGCCTATGAGGGATCTCAGCCTTGTCACATGTTTCAAGTGTGGAAACAAAGGACACTATGCAGATATTTGCCCAGAGAAGATTCATCAAGACCCTAAGCAAACCAAGATGTAATCTAGTTGGAAATTTTTAAGGGTGGTAGTACCCAGTTGTTTTGAAGCCAACTTATAACCTCTAGCCTTCCCAAATCTCGGGACGAGATTTCTTTTAAGGGTGGTAGCCTGTCACATCCCAAAATTTTACAAATTTTGTAATGTGAAAAATAAATAAACAAAATAAATAATTGTTGAAATTTAGGGTGAAAAGAAACTTTTGTTCCTAAATGGAAACTTAAAAACCCATGTTGAACAAACCTTGAACAAATTTTAAATCCAACTAAATTCAAATCAAGTGAAGTGCATTCTTCATAAATGCATCTGGAAATTTAAACACTTAGAAAATAAACCAAAACTCTGAAAAAAACCTAATGGAAGAAAATCATTTCCAATATTACTCTAAGACCATGGATTTGATCCACATAAAAATTGGCCAACAAACATTTTAAAATGATCAAATATGATAATGAAAACATTATAAGATCATAGAAATTGATTCCATTCAATTAGAACCATGGACAAAAACTTATGCATTTTAATAAGATGAAAGAAAATAAATTCCCAAAGCCAAATTAAATCTTGGCCAAGTCCATAAGCAAATGGAATAAATATAATCCAAATCCAAATAAAATAAATGGATAAGGAATATTCAAATAAAATAATATGGCATAAACCAAATTCTATTCTATTTGAATAAAGACAAAATCCCTAATAAAAATGATTGATTAAATCATGGGAAAATAATAAATGGTATTTTCCCAAATGGAATAAAAGTTATTAAATTAACTTAAATGGGATCAAAGGAATCATCTAAATAAAATTTATAGAATTAAACCATATTTGATTTCATTGGAATAAAGACAATTGCCCAAATTAAATGATTAATAATCATATTAAAATACTTTAAATAATTCAAAGTAAATTATTTAACACCCCAGTTAAATAAATAAAACCTACTGAAAAGGTTTGGTGAAATTTTGAATTTAAATAAGGGTTTGAAAATTTAATTAAATCTTGTTTAATAAAGGAAAGTGCCCTTTTTAAATAATATATAAATCATAAAATAATAAAAGAAATATCCCAAAATTATTTGTAAAATTCATGTTTAAACAGTATGGAAACTACTGAAAAGTTTTGAAAAGATTTGATAAATAAATCTGGTTCAAATAAGAGTTTGAATTTGAAAACAGAAAATCAAAATGGAAAAAGAAAAAGAGAACAGAGAAGGAAAAAAAATAAAAGAACCCAGCCCAACTAACTTGTTTGGCCCAACTAGCCCTCTCCCCCGCAGAAAACCAATCGCACCGGAGAACGAACCTGCATCGCCACTGACCACCGGACCCCACCTCGTTCTTCTTCTCTCACTGAACGCTAGGCCCCACTTGTCAGTCGTCGTTTCAACCCGCGCGACCAGTTCTTCTTTCCCCTCTCCCCTTCTTTCCCCTAAGACACCGCGGCAAGAGAGCCCCCAGGCCGTCCCCAGTATCGCTTGCACCGCCACGGCCTCCTATGAGGTCTCTGAGCAATTCCGGCCAGCACCCTCACCCTCAAAAGCCCTGCTTCACGCGAGTGTGATCCCCATCATCCTGCGAACCTCCCAGTACCCCCCACTCGCCCGCGCGAGCACCGTAGCCTCGACTACGACCTCGACAGTACATCGTCGTCGTCTGCCTCCACTCCGGCGAGCTACTAACGTCGACCCCGAGCGCCCCTCGTGTTCTGGTGAGCATTCATGCAACCCTCGGGACTGTGCGCATCTCTCTGACCTTTTGCCTTGCCTTCTTGAGCCCCAGAAGCTCATCCCCATCAACAAACAGTACATGCCCGATGCCGCGACAACTCTGGCGAGGAATTACGATCGTCCCCGAGCGCCCCTTCGACAACCGCGGCATCGTTGAGCATCAGCACGCCACGACGACCTCGGTGAGCCTTTCCCCTACCTCTTTTGCTTCCTGCATTGTCGGCAACCTCACCATCTGACCGCGCCGCCGCCAGCCACCGCCGCTAGCGCCGCCCGTTTTAGGTTAATCGTTTTAGGCCGTTGGATTTTAATCGGATCCACACGATAGAACCTAACCCGAAGAGGTATGCGCTGATCTGATCCGTGCGATTATCATTAGATCCAACACACCACACTGCGCGATCCGCACGAACCGTTTTCGGCCAATCAGGACGCAACACGTGGCTCTGTCTATTGTTTTAAAAACGGAATTGATCCATTAGATGTTCAAATTTGTAAATTGCATAACTTTTAAACCACACGTCCAAATTTTGCAAATTTTATATCAATGGAATCAGCAAAACAAGTACTTTCCAACCATGCCCTTTGTTTAGTGAATTGCTTCTGTAAACTTGGTTGTTTTTGCAGAAACATGTGTAGGTATGTTTTGAATATAAAAATTAATCTAGCAATATTTTTATGGTAAAATCTTTGGAAAATGGATTGTTTTGAACCTACTGACCATAAAAACCTACTTATGGATTTAAAAGTGTATTTTGTGAAGCTAAAGAATAAATCTTTGAATAAAAGCATTTCTAGCTAAATAAAAATGGTTGAATATGGTTTAAATGCTTTTTGAGTAAAACCTTTGGAAAATGATTTGATTTAACCTCTTTGACCCTAAACACCAAGTTTTAGGATTTAAAAATATATTTGATGAACCCTATAAATTACTACTTTGCTAAAAAAGCATTTTCAACAACATAAAATATTACTTTGGTATAAAAATGGTTTATAGGTAAAATCTTTTGTAAATGGTTTCAATATTAAACACTTAACCTTAAAACACTAACACTTGTGTTTAAAAATATATTTGGCAAACACTAGAAAATATTACTTTGATTTAGATCATTTCTAGCAAAACAAAAATGATTTAAATGGCCTTTTTCACTAACTTGATATCCAATGGTTTTGCCACTTTTATAAATGACCAATATGTGTTTTAAAATGTTTATAACCTATTAGAAACCACTTTTCCAAATAAAACAATCTTTGGCATGCTTGCATGCATTGCTTTGTTTTTATTATTCTATGTGATGAATTGCTTGAATGGTAGATTGAATATTTGCTTGCTTGATTGAATTGTAGTGGAATTTGAAGAGTGTGACTATTTCAAGATCAAGGAGTGAACTTATAATTCTCTACCAAAAGGCAAGTGGTGCTTCATACTTTTGTCCTATTATTTTCACTATGCATTAGTGATATTTCTAAGTAGGACTTGCATGGAATTTTGCTAATTATAAACTATGCCATGGGAAATCCTAGTAGATGAAACCTTAGTATAATTTTCCTAAGTTAATATTCCTACTACTATCATGCTTATCTTATCTAGTAGAAAACAAGGGTGGATTATATTCATGCTATGGAATATTTCTAAGTCAAGGACTTGTGTTTTTTAATAAAACAACTAAGTGAATGAATCACCTGGGTGGAATGGTATTGCTTGAAAGGATTTTTGTTGAGTGGTTACACAAGGCCCATTTCTATGGTTTACCTTGTGTATCTCACTTATGGAATGCCACCCAGGAACAAAGAGATTTGAGATGTCAAATGTTGAGAAGCTTCAAGTGCAACCACTTGGCATTATGGGCTCTGCCTGGATCATATAGGTTGCAATAACTTAGCCAAATGGACAGTTGGTGGTAGGGGTTTGATAGGTTGGAGCGCGTCCATTCTGGTCTAAGGGAAGACTTCTGAAAGATCTTGTCTTGGTGAAAATAAAGTCTTGTGGGGAAAGTGCACCACCTCTGCGGAGTGTAAAATCTAAGTACTTAGCCATGTCCCTGGTATTGGACAATTTGAGCATCAAGACATGGAAGATATCAAGAATCTCCTCATCCCAATTTCTAAGTTAAAAACTTGTGGTTGAACAAGGGATAAAGGATCACCAATTTCTATTGGTATATGCCTTGGGTGATTTTGACAAACAAAAACTTAGAGTTTTCAAATGATAAGGAAAAATCTATTTTGAGCACAGCAAGCCTAAGCTCCACTTAGCCAAATGCATATAGATGATAGATACCACTATACTACCATAGTATCACTTGCCAATACAATTCAAATGTATTGACCCTTGTGGCTGTAACTTATTATGTTGCAGGTTTGTTTGATGTTAGTGAAGTGTGTTGATTAGGATTACAAGTCTACAACCAACATGATTGCCTGTGGCACTTTGAAGATGAAGGACTCCATGCTATATAGTTATATCTGCTGCATTGTAATGAGATAGCCAAATGAGCTATGTAATATGTAATGAATTATTTTATTCCTGGTTATAAAGTTGTATTATGACCTTTGTTTCTTGATATTACATCTCAACTGTGGATGCTAGCTATTGATCCAGGGACTAGCATTGTAAACACATGTATCTCTACCTTATTAAAGGTTGGGACCTCTACAGGGGGTTCGGATGATAACCTGAAGGTGGACTTCTAGTTATAGATGCAGTTGGATGGCGGTGTATGTATATTGTTGTATTTCCCAATCGAATTTCATAGGATCTTTTTTGTCTAGTATTGCATTGTTATGCCTTTCTCAGTTCCTATCAATTGCCCTCCTGTAATATGTTTACCCTTCATGCCATGTTGTTCATCTAAGGAGAGCACCTCTAGGGAACTATGGACCCAGTCCAATCTTTACCATTGATACATCTTCCACTGTTACTTGTTTACTTGCTGCAAGCCATTGCCTTCCACACCATACGTTTAATCCTTTGTTACAGCAAACCAGTGAGCTTGACAACCTCACTGATTCATTAGGACAAAGTCTTGAGTTTGTGTTGTGCAGGTCTCCGCGTTGCTTGCAACACCTTTGAGACGTTTCCTTCCTCCTGCTGGTTCAATAACCTCGGTTTCTTAGTGAGGGAAAACTTGCTGATGTGCTCATCACACCTTGCTCTTGGGGTTTCCAATGAAGCGTCCCACATCAACTACACGCTAGCAACACGGGGGTTCATGGGTTCACTTGTCTACTCTCATTTTAGGCTGTGGTGATCACAAAACATTTCATCAATGATAATGACTCATGAAATTTTCTATATGTGCTTGATCAAAGAATTAATATGGGAATCACGTTCTAATATTGAGATGGAATACATCTCTCTCTTATACTCCGCAGGAAAGGGAAATCTCCATGCAATCTTGAATTAAGAAAAAATCAGAGTATAGCTTTAAGAAATAGTACATGATGTTTGAAACACAAATATGCTACCTTGATCTAACAAGGTTATCACACTGTCGCGTGATAACTATAGCACATGATTTACTTTATCCCTAGTGAGGCAGCAAAATAAAGGTAACAACCAAAGTATATCTTGAATATTATTTGTCACAATTCAATCTCCATCCCCATGCTATGCCATCTAACACACACTTCTCCCCATACAAGTTCTTGCATAAAGGTTGGATCAAAACAAGTAATTAAGAATAGAATGCATGATATGCATCTATCAAAACATCTTACACAAAATAGATTCCAATATCAAATATCAAATCAAAGAACGAAGATCCACCACATTGGAATTACAAATATGACCATAATCCTATAGAGCAGCTCATATGGTACTAGATCTATGAAGAATGAGAGAGAGAGATCTACTACCACAAACCCATAGCCCGGAGGTGGGCTACTCCCTCTTCATCATGGTGATGATGATGGAGATGTTGGAGAGGCTGGAAATCTCCCCGGAGGTGGCTCTGTTGGATTCCCCCCTCCAATCTTCGCCAGATCTAACTCTGACTGGTGGTGTTTTTGCCTCTGGTGTGCTCTGGTGTATACCGTCTCAAGGATGCCCTCGGGGGGGTCCTTATATATGGATTTTTAGGTCAAGAGAAGTCTGTGGGCGAAAGAGTAGAGGCGATCAGACGAACGAGGAGGAAACAGGCATGGGTGGCACGCCCACTAGGCCCAGGCGTGCCACCTGGGCTCGTTTGGCCCTCCTGGTGAGATTCTTGTGCTCCAAATGCTTCTCGTGGATAAATATTGCCATTCCAAAAGTTTAGGTCCATTTGACTTTGTTAAGGTTGTGAAACATCATAAACATTGAAACAGGGTTTTTCTACCCTACAGGGTTATAACCAAAATAAATGAGATCATTGGTAAATCCCCAAAAATCAATATAAAATAGGGATATAACATTATATATGATGCAAATATGTGGAAAAACATGTTAACAATCTACAAAAGTTCATGTATGCATTTTACAAGCATCAACATCCCCAAGCTTAACCTATGCCCGTCCTCTAGTATGAAGGTGATAAAACTAAACATGGACTTTGGAGTTTGTTACCTTTGCTTCCTTCATCATCATGTAGAGTTCATATTCTCAATTCCTTTCAATAAAACATAATATGCAAGTGTACTATCAAGTTGTATCTTTTACACATATATAAATATGTTGAATAAAGAGATGGTGTGATAAAACAAATGATGAAAAAAATAAAATTTCAAGCACACTTTGATTAACCTATAAAATTATAGACTCTTTGCATGATTGGAATTGGTTTTTCATGCCTTTACTTTTGGGCTACTTCTTAGTTTCATGCCCCTTGACTAGAAGACTCACTTCTTGTTGGGGGGTAACCCCTGGTAGGGTCACAAGGGGTAAAACATAGCACAGCTTGGCTTATGCCAAGTAAAGAAAGAACCAGGACGAGTAAGGAAGGCCGGGGAAGAGGATCGTATGCGGCCGACATAGAAACTATGTTGGCCCGTATAGGACAAAGATGTTAACCTTGCAGGAACCAACGAGCCAAGTCTCACGAGGAGGGGACGAGTCAGATAGGACGTGTGGCACCTTTCTGAGTGAGGTTTAGGAGGGACCATGGTAAAGCGTGGTCAAAAGAGAAGGGTGATGATGGGTGACATGAAAGGAGCCGGGTGACGCCAAAAGCGAGGGCTGGCGTACAAAGTTACTGCGTGACACCAAAGGAACAGGAGGCGACGTACCTAAAGACCGTTAGCTATCTAGCTTTATGGACTGGGCCACTGGGCTTAGGGAAAGCCCATGACCTGGCCCACAAAGTAGGGACCAAGATCCAAACAGTAACCCTAGAACCCAAAGGGGTGAAACCTAGCTAGCCACGCCTATATAAGGAAGGCCATAGCTATAGTTAGGAGAGGTTGGACCTAGTAGGGAACTAGTGAACTGAACAGTAGTTCATACAGCTCGAGGAGCACTTGTAAACCACAAGCATCAATAAAATTCCTAAGTGTGGAGAGTTCATCTTGTTCTTCGTGCATGGCAAGACCGTGAGCTCCCTCCCCGGTGACCACAAACACCCATTCGCCCCCCAACTTAAGCCTACCCATGGCATCTGTCGTGACACCACCACGACAGTTGGCGCCCACCGTGGGGCAGAAGCAGATGCTTGATGGAGTCTTCATCCGGACAGGCAACATCATCACCAAGACCGGCGAGCGCGTCTACTCCGGACTCATCCAGAGGTTTGGGGCGCTCAACTTCATCAGCGACAACGCGGGATGCTTCAGGACCAAGACGTTCCCTAGGGCGGTCGCTTCATCAAGTTTGGTGAGCACCAGGTCTACGTCGCGGTGCGCGTGGAGTGCGCATATCCGGAGCGCGTCATCCTGGCGCTAGATCCACCTGAGGTTCATGTCGCAGGGAAACTTCGCCAACTCGTCTCCGTTGAGGTAATGATGACAGCCCCTAACCCAACAGCTCCTCCAGTAGCTCCAGTAGTGAATGAGGATCCTGAGGGAGGAAATCAAGAGGAAACGCCAAGGACTGAAAGAACAACAAAGGCACCGCTAGAAAAGCCAGAGAACATAGCTAGGAGTAAGAGAGCTAAAGAGCTGCAAGATGCAATAGACAAGTTGGCAGAGCCAGTAGCGCAAGCGACTGATTCGGAACGCGTGCATGACAAGTTAGAGAAGGCTAGGATAAAATTCCTGGAGAAGGCAAAGGAGTTAGCATAGTTACAAGAAGATGTGGATATCACAATCCGAGAGATCAACTCGGCCAATCGAGTCAAGGGCGCAAAGACCCGGCTTGATGCAACCAATTAAGAGGAAGAAACCTCAATGAGGAACTGGCAGATGCAACGTCAAAAATAACACCAGAGAACAGCAACAAAACAACCATGCGACCGACATACAATACAGCAGCAGCTAACCTAAGAGTCGTAGAAGCAGCAATGGCAGAGTTACCCCATTTAACGGGTGAGGCAAAGAAAAGACAACAAGAGCGAGTCAATGAACTAGTAAGAGAAGCAGGAATGCTGAACTAGGCATACTATAGGGAAAATCCGGGTATAGTAGGGAGGTCGCAGCTGGTTCACTCGGCAACTCCAATCCTGGCAAGATCAGCAGGTCATATAGCTTCTTCACCCGGAGTGGCACCGAGACAGAGAAAATAAAAGAGTGTGGATTCAGGGAGGAACAAGCAAATGATCACCTATGACCCGGCAATGGCTCAGGGAAACCTAGCGCATGCATAGGGAACGAGAAGGAACAATGCCCAGGGAAATGAGAACTAGGAAAATGCGGGCCGAGAAAGGCAAGTAGTACAAAGGAATGACAATGGAGGGCAAAATTTTGTGCCTCAGCCTAGGCGTGGAGCTCACTCGGCAGGAGGAGGAAATCCAGCACTGAATAATGCTCTAGCTCAACCAGAAAGAAGACAGCAAAGCGCAGGAAAGGCAGCACAACAACCTGCTGACCCGAATGCAAACAGGTACAATGACGGTTATTCAGCAATGGTGAATGATGGGTCTGAATTGCCGGATCACGCATATAAAGCAATGGGAGTGTAACACCCTCAGAATCGGCCCTATGCAAGTTTCAGCGATTCCCGCCAAACCCGCATAGAAACGATTCAAAGGTGCCCACCAGGCACTTTCATGCGGGTGGAAAACGAAGTAATATCATTACACAATAGTCCACGATGGAACCCACAGAACAAATATATACAACAACGACTCCATGAGTCAAGAATACAGATATACAATACAAGATCCAAATCAACTTGAAAATGATACAGCATCTGACTACGGACAAGATGCAAATGGGGCTAAAAGCCCTGAAGAATAACCAGTGGCGTCCATAACCCTGCCCAGGCCAAGCCGGAAGGGTAACCCTGCTAACGACGTCGATCTCAAAACATGTTAAAACAAAAGGGGTGCCGGCAAAGGGCAAAGGCAAAAGAGAGCGGTCAGTACTGAGGCCAGTACACGGCGAGACTAGAATTCGGCGGTCCTCGCCTACATAGGTATGGTGGACTGAAGCGGCAGCGCAGCATGCACCAAACAACCTATAGATACTCAATACATCTGGCGACTATCAGATAGGGATAAGAAAGACCTATTCGGATCCAACCTGATTCTAACACCAAACATACCCATCCTGGTATTCCCCCTCGATACCAACCGAGGAACTCACACAGTTGGCAATTTTATTCATTTCGTTATAGTTGCGACAATTACTAGTCAGATATAGATAGCATGAGTCATCCTGATATAATAAACAGTGGGCAGTTTCAATTAACCATTCCGTTATAGTTGTAGCACTTACTAGTCAGATACATATAGCATGAGGCATCCCAAAACCCAGCAGTTATTGGTACTTTTATTTAGCCATTCCGTTGGAGTTGCAATACTTACTAGTCAGATACAACGGTAACAGGTGACAACCCAAACCAGCAGTTGTTGGCACTTTTATTTAGCCATTTCATTATAGTGAAGCTAATTACTAGTCATTATAAAGTCAAATTTATAGCACTACTTTAGTTATAGTTGTCTATGATCGAGATACTGTGCTCCAAGTCGTCCATAACCGCGGACACAGCTTTCAGAAAGTTTTACCCTGCAGGGGGGCACAAATAGCAACACACGCACGATCAACCTCGAGAAAATCCAAATGAAAAACCAACGAGGCATCACCACAGAGCAATTGCAAGATTCATATAAATTTCAGGGGGCCACCCCCACCAAGCTACCCGCGACGAAGTTGGCCGGCTCCGAAACGGACCCAGAGGTTTGCGTCAATGGTTGTAAATGACTGGGAACCCGAAAGTGTGACTAGGCTTGTCGATACCGCGAAAACACTCCGCTTACCTAAACAGTACAGGCGCTCCACGCACAATCATAAATAAAGAAGTAAGGCATGGCATAAGTACAGGATAGTAATAAAGCCCCAAACTACTTTGTGGCCCCAAGAAATAAATATGACTCAAGCTCTGGCTAGGGGGATTTATGGTCCCACATGCGGATATTCAAAGAACAGGTATCAAGTACTCGGGGTCCTACGGGACACAAGTGGACGGTTAAAAACCAAATAACATCTATTGCCCACCTGTGCCTCTGCATTATTTACCTACTTCAATTTTAGTTGTTAAACGGTAATTAAAGTTATAATCATCTCCAACATTAAACATAAGGCATTTCTCCAACAACTGTGGTACTTGAGAACATCAAAACAACACCTGAGCAAGCAACTATGACTCGCAGGGCCGACTATCTACCAAACAACAGGTAATAGGAGGTGTCCAAGGCAATATAATGTCTGCAAGGGATATCACGGGTACGGAAACTAAAGCATCGCAACACAGTCAGCAATAGATCAACAGGAAGAAATAAAGACTATAAAAGTAAGATAGGTAGAAAGGGGGAGAATGCTCGCCTGAAAACATTGCCGAAGGTTTATCCGAAGATCGGGTCGACTCTCGCATCAACTCATCGGCCTAATCCGTGAAGAAGCAAACACTAGAACAAACACCGGATGCACTATTTAATACTACGGCAAAAGATCGAGCATGATGCATGTATTATGTATGGCATGGCAAAGATGCGATGCAATTAGGCAATATTAAGCGGAACCGGGGTCCCGACAATTAATTAGATGGTTATAGTTGTTTAGCTACCCCGCAATTCAAATGTTGTCTTAACAAGACAAAATATTGCACCGGTTCGCTGCACAAATTTAAATAGAGGCAATATAACTATCCATATATGGTCTCCATACTTAATTGTGAGGTGAATCGGCATAAGGCCCCCAAACCAAATGATATGAGTGCAAGCATGTACAATTTGATATGCAACAATGTATATGTCATATATTATAAAAATATTGGTCTCGGAAAAGGGGTCACACTTGGTGGTTCGACGATCTTGGGGTTGCCGAGGGTTCGGGTTCGGGATCGCCGGGATCGGTCTTTGCATCTAGAATCGGTCTTCGGATCCAGGCATCAGGGTACTCGAGTCCGTGTGGGCGATCCTATCGTTCCGTGAAGGAGGCCTCCGAGTCCGGTGTCGATCTTTCGGGTACCGCGGGTTCTCGAAGGGGAAGATCTTGAGATTCGAGTGTCAGAACCATTATACATGGCAGACTATGGAAACGATGTCGTGAGACAAACTCGTCTACAAAAGTTCTTGAGCAAAAAAAACGACACTCACGGGTAACGGCGGGGAACCACACAAGTCACTGCATAAGAAACACACGAAGAAGGGCCTCACGGAAACGAGCGACGCGGAGAAAGTCTGGCGACAACAACGAGTTTGGTATCTAGACGCGGTCACGGGGAGGATGAAGAGAAGGGCCCGGTCGTGGGCGAAGCAGAAAGACGCCAGGTCCATGGCGGCTGCCGGCGGCGCATGCACGCGGACACGGGAACAAGGGCACATGCACGCTGGTCGCCGGTGGCCGTGCGCGGGCCGGTTGCAGAGGGCGACGACGGCGGGCGACGCACTCGGTGCCGCAACACCTGGCGGTGGAATCCAGGGGTGGTGGCAGAGGGCGATGGCGCCAGGAGGAGCTTGGGCGGCCTCACGTGCTGCTCGAGATGGTGAGGGCGGCGGGGTCGCGGGAGGGTCGACGGACGAGGCAACCAGGAGCTCGCGAGGCCGATGCGCTCAACGGGGTGGACGGTCGCGACGTGGCAGAGGAAAACGTCCAGCGGTGGTGGCCCGCGCTTGGAGAGGGCGGACGGATGTCAATGGGAAGCTTGGAGGTGCGGGAGCAGCAGAGACAGGTGGGGATGCGCAGGAGGCGTGGGCTCTGGTGGTGGTGGATCCGATCGGGGAAGGGAAGGAAGGAGGGGATCGCGAGCGGCCTGGGGAGCGGGGTGCGACGTGCTGCGATGGGGCGTCGGTGGGGAGTGGCGGGCCCGGGTACAGGAGAACAGGGTGGGGTGTCGCGTGTGTGAGGCTTGCGTGCGTGTGGTGTGCTACAGGCGGCGGCGGGTGGAAGGAGTGGCTTGGGGATCTGGTGGGATGTGGGGTGGGACTAGGGTTAGGGTTTCATGGGGTTGTAGGCCGACAGCTGGCTGGGCCTTTGGGCCTGGTCGGTGACGGCCTCCCCCAGGTAAAAATAGTTTTATTTTTATTTAGATTATTTTTAATAGAGTTTGGCAAATAGATTTTGACAAACAATTATTATAGAAAATCCTAGGGTTTGATTTGAAAGAAAGAAGGGGAATAATGTCAAACAAAAATAGGTTTTCGCAAAAATACTTTTATGAACAAACATGCATGATGATGCATAACATAAAGACATGCGATTTTCTAGTAGTGGTTTTACCAGGGTGCTACAATTCGACACCACTAACAATGGATCTCGCCCTCGAGATCCGCCTCATGGTACGGGGAAGAAGGCCGACGGTCTGGATCTTCTCGCTTCATGTAGATCTTCATGACACCATTAACAAAGGTTCCTTCTCCATCTTGAAATCAGTGACACCACCAACAAGGGGTGTTGCTCATGTCCATCGAGAGAACACTCCAGAGAAACAAAGGACGAAGGTGGAGGTATCAAAACATAAGGCCACCTCTAACTTCCACGAAAGGAGTATAATTTCATCGATCCACCATTCAATGTACAAAAGCGAATGATAAGAGTAGTGTTATGGTCGCGACTCCATCCCGCACTCAAAGCATTACTCTGTACATGAATATAAGACTTATGCAATCAACTCTCGGAATTCAGACTGAAGATCTCGATAAGTAAGGTTCGAAAACAAAGGAGGGATGGAGATTCTCATCAGATCTGATGTAGATGACTTCGTTGTATCGGAAAACACCGAAGGATAGAAAGAAAAAATTTAGTGAACTTTCGGTTCACCGAAAGGTACAACAGATGAAAGATTCATCAGATAGCATGAATTTCGGATGTTGACGCACCGTTACAAGAGGATGGAAGCGAAACCCTAAGGTACGACGAAAACCCAACCACGAGAAATCCTAGACTCGAAGAAAAGATAAGAAAGCAGATTCAAAACATGTCAAGATAAGAGGAGAATAGCAGAGGGGTAAGAAGTAAAAGCAGACCTAATCAGATCTATCCAACCGATTTTCCAAAAATAGTTTTGACACTCTACATCGGCCGTTAGCTAGGTTATCCTACAGGCTAGACCGGTGGGTATCGTAACTGCTGGGCTCTGATACCACTCTGTAACACCCTCAGAATTGGCCCTATGCAAGTTTCAGCGATTCCCGCCAAACCCGCATAGAAACGATTCAAAGGTGCCCACCAGGCACTTTCGTGTGGGTGGAAAACGAAGTAATATCATTACACAATAGTCCACGATGGAACCCACAGAACAGATATATACAACAATGACTCCATGAGTCAAGAATACAGATATACAATACAAGATCCAAATCAACTTGAAAATGATACAGCGTCCGACTACGGACAAGATGCCAATGGGGCTAAGAGCCCTGAAGAATAACCAGTGGCATCCATAACCCTGCCCAGGCCAAGCCGGAAGGGTAACCCTACTAACGACGTCGATCTTAAAACCTGTTAAAACAAAAGGGGTGCCGGCAAAGGGCAAAGGCAAAAGAGAGCGGTCAGTACTGAGGCTAGTACATGGCGAGACTAGAATTCGGCGGTCCTTGCCTACATAGGTATGGTGGACTAAAGCGGCAGCGCAGCATGCACCAAACAACCTATAGAGACTCGATACATCTGGAGACTATCAGATAGGGATAAGAAAGACCTATTCGGATCCAACCTGATTCTAACACCAAACATACCCATCCTGGTATTCCCCCTCGATACCAACCGAGGAACTCACACAGTTGGCAATTTTATTCATTTCGTTATAGTTGCGACAATTACTAGTCAGATATAGATAGCATGAGTCATCCTGATATAATAAACAGTGGGCAGTTTCAATTAACCATTCCGTTATAGTTGTAGCACTTACTAGTCAGATACATATAGCATGAGGCATCCCGAAACCCAACAGTTGTTGGTACTTTGATTTAGCCATTCCGTTGGAGTTGCAATACGTACTAGTCAGATACAACAGTAACAGGTGACAACCCAAACCAGCAGTTGTTGGCACTTTTATTTAGCCATTTCATTATAGTGAAGCTAATTGCTAGTCATTATAAAGTCAAATTTATAGCACTACTTTAGTTATAGTTGTCTATGATCGAGATACTGTGCTCCAAGTCGTCCATAACCACGGACACGGCTTTCAGAAAGTTTTACCCTGCAGGGGGGCACAAATAGCAACACACGCACGATCAACCTCGATAAAAACTAAATGAAAACCCAACGAGGCATCACCATAGAGCAATTGCATGATTCATATAAATTTCAGGGGGCCACCCCACCAAGCTACCCGCGACGAAGTTGGCCTGCTCCAAAACGGACCCAGAGGTTTGCGTCAATGGTTGTAAACGACTGGGAACCCGAAAGTGTGACTGGGCTTGTCGATACCGCGAAAACACTCCGCTTACCTAAACAGTACAGGCGCTCCACACGCAATCTTAAATAAAGCAGTAAGGCATGGCATAAGTACATGATAGTAATAAAGCCCCAAACTACTTTGTGGCCCCAAGAAATAAATATGACTCAAGCTCTGGCTAGGGGGATTCATGGTCCCACATGCGGATATTCAAAGAATTGGTATCAAGTACTCGGGGTCCTATGGGACACAAGTGGACGGTTAAAAACCAAATAACATCTATTGCCCACCTGTGTCTCTGCATTATTTACCTACTTCAATTTTAGTTGTTAAACGGTAATTAAAGTTATAATCATCTCCAACATTAAACATAAGGCATTTCTCCAACAACTGTGGTACTTGAGAACATCAAAACAACACCTGAGCAAGCAACTATGACTCGCAGGGCCGACTATCTACCAAACAACAGGTAATAGGAGGTGTCCAAGGCAATATAATGGCTGCAAGGGATATCACGGGTACGGAAACTAAAGCATCGCAACACAGTCAGCAATAGATCAACAGGAAGAAATAAAGACTATAAAAGTAAGATAGGTAGGAAGGGGGAGAATGCTCGCCTGAAAATATTGCCGAAGGTTTATCCGAAGATCGGGTCGACTCTCGCATCAACTCATCGGCCTAATCCGTGAAGAAGCAAACACTAGAACAAACACCGGATGCACTATTTAATACTACGGCAAAAGATCGAGCAGGATGCATGTATGATGTATGGCATGGCAAAGATGCGATGCAATTAGGCAATATTAAGTGGAACCAGGGTCCCGACAATTAATTAGATGGTTATAGTTGTTTAGCTACCCCGCAATTCAAATGGTGTCTTAACAAGACAAAATATAGCACCGGTTCGCTACACACATTTAAATAGAGGCAATATAATTATCCATATATGGTCTCCATACTTAATTGTGAGGTGAATCGGCATAAGGCCCCCAAACCAAATGATATGAGTGCAAGCATGTGCAATTTGATATGCAACAATGTATATGTCATATATTATAAAAATATTGGTCTCGGAAAAGGGGTCACACTTGGTGGTTCGACGATCTTGGGGTTGCCGAGGGTTCGGGTTCGGGATCGCCGGGATCGGTCTTTGCATCTAGGATCGGTCTTCGGATCCGGGCATCAGGGTACTCGAGTCCGTGTGGGCGATCCTGTCGTTCCGAGAAGGAGGCCTCCGAGTCCGGTGTCGATCTTTGGGTACCGCGGGTTCTCGAAGGGGAAGATCTTGAGATTCGAGTGTCACAACCATTATACATGGCAGACTATGGAAACGATGTCGTGAGACAAACTCGGCTACAGGAGTTCTTGAGCAAAAAAAACGACACTCACGGGTAACTGCGGGAGAACCACACAAGTCACTACATAAGAAACACACGACGAAGGGCCTCACGGAAACGAGCAACGCGGAGAAAGTCTGGCGGCAGCAACGAGTTCGGTATCCAGACGCGGTCACGGGGAGGATGAAGAGAAGGGCCCGGTCGTGGGCGAAGCAAAAAGACGCCAGGTCCATGGTAGCTGCCGGCGGCGCATGCACGCGGACACGGGAACAAGGGCACATGCACGCTGGTCGCCGGTGGCCGTGCGCGGGCCGGTTGCAGAGGGAGACGACGGCGGGCGACGCACTCGGTGCCGCAACACCTGGCGGTGGAATCCAGGGGCGGTGGCAGAGGGCGATGGCGCCAGGAGGAGCTTGGGCGGCCTCACGTGCTGCTCGAGATGGTGAGGGCGGCGGGTTCGCGGGAGGGTCGACGGACGAGGTAGCCAGGAGGTCGCGAGGCCGATGCGCTCAACGGGGTGGACGGTCGCGACGTGGCAGAGGAAAACGGCCAGCGGTGGCGGCCCGCGCTTGGAGAAGGTGGACGGATGTCAATGGGAAGCTTGGAGGTGCGGGAGCAGCAGAGACAGGTGGGGACGCGCAGGAGGTGTGGGCTCTGGCGGCGGTGGATCCGATCGGGGAAGGGAAGGAAGGAGGGGATCACGAGCGGCCTGGGGAGCGGGGTGCGACGCGCTGCGATGGGCCGTCGGTGGGGAGTGGCGGGCCCAGGTACAGGAGAACAGGGTGGGGGTGTCGCGTGTGTGTGTGGCTTGCGTGCGTGTGGTGTGCTACAGGCGGCGGCGGGTGGAGGGAGTGGCTTGGTGATCTGGTGGGATGTGGGGTGGGACTAGGGTTAGGGTTTCATGGGGTTGTAGGCCGACAGCTGGCTGGGCCTTTGGGCCTGGTCGGTGACGGCCTCCCCCAGGTAAAAATAGTTTTATTTTTATTTTGATTATTTTTAATAGAGTTTGGCAAATAGATTTTGACAAACAATTATTATAGAAAAGCCTAGGGTTTGATTTGAAAGAAAGAAGGGGAATAATGTCAAACAAAAATAGGTTTTCGCAAAAATACTTTTATGAACAAACATGCATGATGATGCATAACATAAAGACAAGCGATTTTCTAGTAGTGGTTTTACCAGGGTGCTACAATTCGACACCACTAACAATGGATCTCGCCCTCGAGATCCGCCTCATGGTACGGGGAAGAAGGCCGACGGTCTGGATCTTCTCGCTTCATGTAGATCTTCACGACACCATTAACAAAGGTTCCTTCTCCATCTTGAAATCAGCGACACCACCAACAAGGGGTGTTGCTCATGTCCATCGAGAGAACACACCAGAGAAACAAAGGACGAAGGTGGAGGTATCAAAACATAAGGCCACCTCTAACTTCCATGAAAGGAGTATAATTTCATCGATCCACCATTCAATGTACAAAAGAGAATGATAAGAGTAGTGGTATGGTCGCGACTCCATCCCGCACTCAAAGCATTACTCTGTACATGAATATAAGACTTATGCAATCAACTCTCGGAATTCAGACTGAAGATCTCGATAAGTAAGGTTCGAAAACAAAGGAGGGATGGAGATTCTCATCAGATCTGATGTAGATGACTTTGTTGTATCGGAAAACACCGAAGGATAGAAAGAAAAAATTTAGTGAACTTTTGATTCACCGAAAGGTACAACAGATGAAATATTCATCAGATAGCATGAATGTCGGATGTTGAAGCACCGTTACAAGAGGATGGAAGCGAAACCCTGAAGGTACGACGAAAACCCAACCACGAGAAATCCTAGACTCGAAGAAAAGATAAGAAAGCAGATTCAAAACACGTCGAGATAAGAGGAGAATAGCAGAGGGGTAAGAAGTAAAAGCAGACCTAATCAGATCTATCCAACCGATTTTCCAAAAATAGTTTTGACACTCTACATCGGCCGTTAGCTAGGTTATCCTACAGGCTAGACCAGTGGGTATCGTAACTGCTGGGCTCTGATACCACTCTGTAACACCCTCAGAATCAGCCCTATGCAAGTTTCAGCGATTCCCGCCAAACTCGCATAGAAACGATTCAAAGGTGCCCACCAGGCACTTTCGTGCGGGTGGAAAACGAAGTAATATCATTACACAATAGTCCACGATGGAACCCACAGAACAGATATATACAACAACGAGTCCATAAGTCAAGAATACAGATATACAATACAAGATCCAAATCAACTTGAAAATGATACAGCGTCCGACTACGGACAAGATGCAAATGGGGATAAGAGCCCTGAAGAATAACCAGTGGCGTCCATAACCCTGCCCAGGCCAAGCCGGAAGGGTAACCCTGCTAACGATGTCGATCTCAAAACCTGTTAAAACAAAAGGGGTGCCGGCAAAGGGCAAAGGCAAAAGAGAGCGGTCAGTACTGAGGCTAGTACATGGCGAGACTAGAATTCGGCGGTCCTCGCCTACATAGTTATGGTGGACTAAAGCGGCAGCGCAGCATGCACCAAACAACCTATAGAGACTCAATACATCTGGAGACTATCAGATAGGGATAAGAAAGACCTATTCGGATCCAACCTGATTCTAACACCAAACATACCCATCCTGGTATTCCCCCTCGATACCAACCGAGGAACTCACACAGTTGGCAATTTTATTCATTTCGTTATAGTTGCGACAATTACTAGTCAGATATAGATAGCATGAGTCATCCTGATATAATAAACAGTGGGCAGTTTCAATTAACCATTCCGTTATAGTTGTAGCACTTACTAGTCAGATACATATAGCATGAGGCATCCCAAAACCCAACAGTTGTTGGTACTTTTATTTAGCCATTCCGTTGGAGTTGCAATACTTACTAGTCAGATACAACGGTAACAGGTGACAACCCAAACCAGCAGTTGTTGGCACTTTTATTTAGCCATTTCATTATAGTGAAGCTAATTACTAGTCATTATAAAGTACATGCACTGGTCTGAAAAGGAGATAACTTGGAGCATAAAGGATCACCCCAAGATCATGCAACCCCAGGAGGATATGCTCTAGTCTTGGATCCAACCTTCATGGGCCCTGATAGCAACGTGAAATTTTCCAAGCTACTGATCGATGATGGCAGTAGCATCAACATCATGTACAAGGATACCATGCTCAAGTTAGGCATTACCATGAACATGCTGGAACCGACTAAGACAACTTTCCATGGCATCATGCTAGGATTGTCCTGTGAGCCAATTGGCAAGATCTGGGTCGACGTCTTATTCGGCAACAGAGAGAATTGTCGCACTGAAGCCATAGAGTTCAAAGTGGTCGACTTGGTCAGCTCATATCATGCCTTACTTGGCAGGTCGGCTATGGCAAAGTTTATGGCTACTCCTCATGTTGCTTACTTGAAGATGAAGCTGCCAGGTCCATGTGGGGTGATCATAGTCGAAGGAGATTACAAGAGATCTATCGCTTGTGCCTTAGTCGGATCCTCACTGGCCGAGTCACTAGTCATAGCACAGGAAAAGCATCAAATGTTGGAGGTGGCAACATTAGCCAAAGCAGCACAAATGTCCATGCCGGCCCTCACTAATCCGCATGGCAATGTGTCATTCCAAGCTATCAAAGAGACCAAGAAGGTACAAGTGGATGAAACTTTCCCAGAGCGCACAGTTACCATTGGGGTTGGGCTAACTGACAAATAGGAAAACGAGCTCACCAGCTTCCTCCATGAGAATCAGGATATCTTTGCATGGTCCACACAGGATTTGCAAGAAGTTCCGAGGGAGCTGGCTGAGCACTCTCTTCATGTAAGGCCAGATGCCAAGCCAGTCAAGCAACCCCTCCGTCGCTTCGCCGAAGATAGGAGGAAAGTGATAGCTGCCGAGATAGCTAGGCTCTTAGCCACTGGATTCATCATGGAAGTACTGCACCCAGATTGGTTATGAAATCCAGTGTTGGTCGAGAATAAAAAGGATAACCCGAACGTGGCAGTGGTGTGGCACATGTGTATTGATTACACGAACCTCAATAAGGCGTGTCCAAAAGATACATTCCCCCTGCCACGGATCGATCAAATCATAGATTCTACCGCCGGGTGTGAGTTGTTGTCATTTGTGGACACGTACTCTGGATTCCATCAGATACCACTGAATCCGAATGATCAAATAAAAACATCTTTTATCACCCCGTACGAGGCTTATTGCTATCGTACCATACCATTCAGATTGAGAAATGCAGGTGCAACATATCAAAGATGCATGCAAAAATGCTTGCAAGATCAATTGGACAAAAATGTTCAAGTATACGTTGATGACGTGGTTATAAAAACCAAGCAAAGTCATACTCTAATTGAGGACTTGCGTCAAACATTCGCAAACTTAAGAAGATTCCGGATGAAGCTTAACCCGGCAAAATGCACATTTGGTGTCCCGACTGGGAAATTACTCAGATTTCTTGTAGCCAGCCGAGGAATTGAGGCTAACCCGACAAATATTAGGGCCATCGAAAGAATGGAATTGCCAAAAACCCTAAACGATGTCCAGAAGTTCACATGATGCCTGGCCTCGTTGAGTAGGCTTATTAGTCGGCTAGGTGAAAAAGCCCTACCACTATATCAATTGATGAAAAAATCAGACAAATTTACATGGACACAGAAGCTGATAGTGCTTTCCATGAACTCAAGAAAATGTTGGCAACAACACCAATCTTAGCATCACCACTATCCAAAGAGACAATGCTGCTCTATGTCGCCACAACCAACAGGGTTGTAAGTGCAGTAATTGAACGTGAAGAAGAGGGCAAATCAGTCCAAAGGCCAGTTTATTACTTGAGCGAAGTGCTCTCTATATCAAAGCAAAGTTACCCTCATTACCAGAAAAATGACATATGGGGTATATATGACAGAAAAAGCTGAAGCACTATTTCCAAGGACACCCAATCTGGGTCATATGTGAGGCGCCTATCTCGAATATATTGGGCAGCAAAAATGCCAGTGGCCGAGTCACAAAATGGGCCATAGAGCTAGCACCATATACTCCATAGTATGATAGGCGAGATGCAATTAAATCTCAAGCCGTAGCAGATTTCTTCGTGGATTGGATGGAGATGCAATACGAACCACCACTGCAGATCCAAGACGCATTTTGATGGATCCAAGACGAAAATGGGTTTAGGCGCCGGGATAGTGCTCACGTCGCCAAAGAGGGATCAACTCAAGTATGTGTTACAGATCCATTTTGGTGCTTCCAATAACGTTGCCGAGTATGAAGCACTTGTCCACGGCATCAAAGTGGCCAAAGAGATTGGCATCAAAAGGATCATGTGTTTTGGTGATTCGGATTTGGTGATTTAGCAAGTATCTGGGCATTGGGACGCGTTGGACGCAAACATGGCACTATATCGTTTCCATGTGCAACAAATTTCGGGATACTTTGACAGGTGTGAGTTCCATCACGTACCAAGAGCAGAGAATGAGGTAGCAGATGTACTATCCAAGTTAGGCTCATCTCGTCAAGCAATACCACCAGGAATCGCATTGGAACACCTTAGGAAACAATCAATCAAGCCCTCACCAGAGTCTGCGTCTCATCCCGACAACACAAGAGTCAGACGTTGTGCCAATGGACATTGACTCAGGGGCAGGTTCGAGTCACTCGGGGACTGATCCGCTCACCTCAGGGGTTGCCGAATCACACTCGGGGACTCCTCAGGTCATGTCGGTAGAACATATATCGGCTGAGCCAATGGAAATTGATGGGGAAACAGATCCGGCACCGCTAATACCAGCATGGGCGCAACCGATATTCAACTACTTATGGAACTTTGCCAGATGACGAAATATTAGCAAGGCAAGCAGAAATAAGGGCAAAAGCATACACCATAATCAACAAGGAACTGTACAAAAGAAGCGTGATGAGTGTATTGTAGCGTTGCATAAGTTCAGAGAAAGGCCAAGAAATCTTGTTGGATATTCACCAAGGAGAATGTGGGCGCCATGCATCATCAAGAGCATTGGTGGCCAAGGCATTCCGACATGGATTTTATTGGCCAAGTGCACTGGCAGAAGCACAAGAGCTAGTCGGAAAATGCAACAGTTGCCAGCGCTATGCATCCAAGTCACACTTACTAGCATCGGAATTGAAGACTATACCAATCACTTGGCCATTCGCAGTATGGTGCCTGGATATGGTAGGACCATTCAAGCCAGCAAGGGGAGGCATGACTCATATATTGGTAATTATTGATAAGTTCACCAAATGGATAGAAGTGAAGCCCATCAAAAAATTGGACGGCAAAACAACTGTCACATTCCTAAGGGACATAATCCTGAGATATGGTTACCTGCACAGCATAATCACAGATAATGGCACAAACTTTGCCGAAGGAGCTTTTGCTCGATTCTGTGGGAAAAAACGAATAAGACTTGACGTAGCGTCAGTCGCTCATCCAGAATCAAATGGACAAGTGGAATGAGCTAATGGCTTAGTTCTATCTGGGATAAAACCCCGTTTAATGGAACCACTCCAGAGATCACCTGGTTGCTGGATAGAGGAACTACCCTCAGTGCTATGGAGTCTAAGGATAACTCCGAATCGATCAACATGCTATACGCCATTTTTCCTCGTGTATGGGGCAGAAGCAGTTTTGCTTGCCGACATAGAGTACGACTCGCCAAGAGTAAGGCAATACTCAGAAGCCGAGGTGAAAGAGGCCCGAGAAGATGGAGTCGACTTACTCGAAGAAGCAAGGGAATTGGCATTGTCCAGATCCGCTATATATCAGCAAAATCTTCGACGCTATCATAGCCGGAAAGTTCAACCTCGTGTTTTTTGAGAAGGGGATATGGTGCTAAGACTAGTGCAGTGCATAGATGGAATGCATAAGCTATCACCCCCATGGGAAGGTCCATTCATTGTAAGCAAAGCATTGCACAATGATTCATATTATCTCATAGATGCTCGTGAAGCACAAAAGAACAAGGTGGACAGATCAGGTGATGAGACCAAAAGGCCATGGAATGTGGCACTGCTTTGACCCTTCTACACATAGGAGGAGCAGTGAATGTATCACTCAAACTCTCATATGTCGGACGTTTGTGCCGGCTATGTGCTGATAATAAAATGGTATGACTTGAAAAACTGACTCGGGGACTGCCCCTTATGTTTGTCCTTTAAAATTATTCTATGTTGGCTGGCGTAACACCTAAAGCTTATGTCGGAACAAGTCATGTTTACTCGGAAACAATCAACTCTTAGACTATGCTGTTTTCCGAAAACACGGCTTCATGGCAAGCAAGAGGAAAGGATACTTGACGAGTAAACATGAACATCGGATAAGTAAAAGGAGAAATGCGAGTTGACCTTATGTTTTTTATCTAACCCACTGTAGGTTATATCGTATTGTATGATTGAATGATCCTGGGTCAAGTGATCTAAGTTTCATACCCGCTAACTAAACCCTTAGCACTTTGAGACTCTAATGTCGAACGCCAAAAAAGGTAGACAAAAGCCAAAGTCAAGGAAAAGTGAAACGACAAGATGAGACTCGGGGACTTGCCCTTGGATGATTCACATGTAAAATATAACAAGAAATTTAAGCCTTATCAAAAGGCACACACCCAACAATAAGTGCAATATATGTTACATTTGTACCCGGCACACCGGGGATCTCATCAAAGTTGAAGTATTTTTCTACTCAGTCTAAGAAGCATCTGGGCTCGGAGGAGCGGTCTTGGAGCTGGGAGCATTGCCCGGAGCATCTGCCGAGTCAGGGACATCAGTCGCCGAGTCTTTGGTGTCGTCCGACTCGGTGGCCTCGCTGTCAGCACCCTCCTCGTTAGCAACTTCAGCAAGTGGTTCGCCGAGGTCGAGGAAGCTGGGCCCATCGCACCAAGCGTGCACCATAGTATACTCGATCATGGCGTAGGCTCGCTCTTGGCGTTTCTTGATCAACTCAGGATCATTCAGCCACTTGCCGTCTCCCCTTATGCATGCAAGAACATCAAGATTGATGTCCTCGTACCATGAAAGCACGAAGGAAAGGGCCTTGTCCGCTGCAGCTCGGTCGGCCGACTCACGCCACTGATCCAGCCTGTCTTCGGTGAGAAGCAGCCTTTCAGCAAGGGGCTCGATGAGTGTGGGTGCATCTTTATCCGTCCAGAGCATGCGGAACGCATGAATCGCTGATTTGAGCAAGTCCACGCTGCATGACTTGAGGGTCTTGACGCGCTCCGACAATGCTTCGAGATGCTCATCGTTAGTCACCTCGCCATCAGATGGAGCGCCAGACTCGGCTCTCACTCTCTTCATGGCCCGAATGGCTAACATATCGGCCTCAGGAAAGTTCTCTGCAAGCGAAAGAGGGCGTTAGCAAAATAATAAAGAAGAGGCAGGAGTCAAGAATAGAAAGCACAGTGCAAAAAAAGAGTAAGGACTCACTACCGAGGAAAGAATTGATGGCGCCGAGTTTGCTTTGCCAAGTCTTCTCCTTGGCTTGGAGGGCGTCAAGATCCATGTTAGCCAACTCAACCGCCGACTCAGCCTCCTTGAGCAGCTCCCTGGTCTTCTCGGTGCTGACGGCATGCTGGCCGTCTTTCTCGGCGAGCTCCTCCTTCAGCCCCTTCAGCTCGGCCTGATGCTTCTGCTCCATGTCAGCCATCAGATTTTTTAGCCGGATCACCTTGTCTCGCTCCTTCTGGAGTTCGGCTTGGTGCTTCTCTGCTTATTCGGAACAAATTACTCGTCAGCAGCAACAGAACTATCTTGATTCGTCAGGATAACAAGGGCAAGAGAATGGCGTGAACATAATGCAGCACAACGAAGGCTAATGACTTGTTCTCCGTCTCGCTGATCTGCGAGTGGAGCGCGTCGATGGTGGACTAGGCAGAAGCTGTGGCAGAAAAGCAAGAAAAGATTAAGGAAATGAAAGAAGGAACGGTGCGCCGAATAAAGATATGGTGAGTAAGAAAATTACCTTGGCCTTGAGTCTCGGCTTGCAGCTTCTAATGAGCAAGTTCGAGCTTGCGATGCTCTAAGAGGAGAGCTTGATGCACCTTGGTGCGCTTATTATGCGTAAGCTGCACATAGGAAAAAGACACTGAATAAATGGAGAAGTCAAGATCAAAGCCGGGTAAAGGGTGACTCCTATCTTAGAGCTTACAGCCGAATAAGTTTCTCATTCGGCAGTAACCTCGGGGACTATGGATCGAAAATCTAACTTGCGAACTTGGCATGAGGAAATAAAAGCTAAGTTATTGCTTAGAGCTTACAGCCGAGTAAGCTCCTCACTCGGCAGTAACCTCGGGGACTAGGTGATATGTATAATAGAAATACTCAATAACACAAAAGAGTAAGAAGATTATTTACCTTGTTCACTTCATCCGCGCGAGCCATTAAGGCAATGGTCTGCTGGGTCATGTCAGAAACGGCCTTGGGGCCCAGCTTCATCTTCTTGCCAGCATGGGAGCTGACCTCTTGCTCGCCAGCTGTGTTCCACGCCACAGCATAAGGCTCAGTGGCACCAAGTGCATTGTCGTTGAGCGTCCGAGTGAGAACTTGCCCCTTTTTCAAGGTAGTTCCCACATTTGCGCGGGTTGCAGCGGCACTGGTGTGAAGGGTAACAGCTTTAGAGCTGCCACCCAACCCGGCAGCCGTGAATCCGCTCGGTTTACCCGTTGGGATGAGCATTGTTGTTAGTGTCGTGGTTCGGATCTGAGGAGCGGTGCCCGGAGCACAGACCAAGGTTGTCTGTTTGGTGGAGGTGGTCTTGCCGGATGAGGTGCGAGCCAGACCAGGAGCAGCATGTTGGGTCTGGTTCTTTGATAGAGGAGGAGAGTTAGTAGGTTTATTTGGAGATGAAATGGGAGCCGACTGACTGGGCTCAGCAGTATTGCTGGCACCAAGATTAGAAAGTTGTTCATGAACACCAACTTGTGGGCTGGTGGCGGAGATCTTCTCGACGCCAGCGTTGCCAGCACCAAGATCAGGAAGTTGTTCCTGGGATGCGACAGAGGTGCTGGGATGAGTCTTCTAAGCCGGGTGTGCCATCGGGTCTGACTGACACTAAGAAGCGTGAGCCTCGGCAATGGAAGCCTTGACTCGGATAGGTATTTGCACCATAGAATCAGTTGGAGAAGGCGCGGGCCGTAGCGGCGAGGCAATGCTAGGGGCATCCTGGTTGGCCGACAAAGGCGCAACACTGAAAACAACAAGACTCTCATAATAAAATAGTAGCAAAGCATAGGAAGGAAAAATGCAATGTAAGCAGACCACAAAAGCTTACCAGGTGACAGTCGGATCGCGCGGTGGGTGACGGGTGACTGGGCGTCCAGCTGCTTTGCGAGTCTCCGCCATCGTGGTAGCGGCAGCAGCAGCCTTGCGCTTCTTATCCAGGTGAGCACTGGAGGAGGCCCCCCGTCGCTTATTCGGCTTGGTGACATGGATTTTGCCGACTCCGCCCACAGCAAGAGGGGGAGTGTTATGTACCTGGCCAGCTGCATAATTAAATGACAGGCTTACTCGAATAAGTTAGAGGGCTAAGGTCTAAAGGCAAGTACCTCCAAAATCTCACAATCATCATCATCGTTAGACCAATCTTGTAAGGGGTTTCGAGTGTGGCTCTTACCCGGAGTTGAAGCAGCAGCCGCGTGCGGAATGGGAATGAAACGCTCCAGATCATACTCGACTTCGTCAGAGTCGGAGCGGTCCTTGTTGTAAGCTCTAGGAGGGATGGTACTGTCATCAACCTGGTGAACAAGATTCTGCGAAAGACAAACAGAATAAGTATCGAAAACTAGACAGAGAATAGCAAAACAAGCTGAAGCTGACTCGGCAGCAAAAGATGACTCGGAAACTTACCCAGGGGACAGGCTTGACCCGGCTAAATGGAGGGCAGATCCAAGCCCAATCATCCGCCAAGTTTATCTTGAAGATCGAGCTTACTCGGCGGGCCACGGAATCATGAGTAAGCTCCTTCGTGGAGTGCCGAGTGGGGTCATGTGTGCCGCTCATAAAGCACATCTCATGGCTCCTGGCTAGGATGAGGCTGACCCGGCGTGCAATGAAAGTGCACATGAGGTCCGTGTCGGCAAGGTGAAAGTTCTCATCCGGCGACAACAACCTCTCCAAGATTACATTGGCCTCATTCACCGCAGTATCTTGGTCGCGCGGGTCAAGCTGCCAGAACTTCTTGTGGGGGACCTCGTCCGAGAAAGGGGGGAGTCGGATGTAGTCAGCGGTCCCGTTGTTTTTGACATAGAAAAAAGTCCTATGCCATTTCTTGCAAGAGTCAAGGCCAATAACCCGAGGAAAGATGGAGTCTCTCCTGGGTGTGATGCTAGCGGCACCGCACCAAGTCGGTTTTTTTCTCGGCTCGAGGAGCGCCAGGCTGAGGAACAACTTGCACCCTAAAACTAAAATATTTGGCCCATAGAAGAACTGTAGGCCAAATGCCAAAATAGGCCTTGCAAGCGGAAATGATGCAGGAAAGGGAGCCAATCGCGTTGGCGGGCAAATGATGGGTCTGTAGATGGAAGGTGGAAAGAAAGGAAGCGAAGAAACTGCTCACGGGAAAGGCAAAACCTCGCTCAAAATGAGAGAGGAAAACCACCCTTTCATTGGCATCGGGTTTGGGGGAGGTCTCACCGGCGGGAAGACGGCAATCCACCTCGAGCGGGATGCGCCTGGTGGAGCGAAGCCATTCAAGCTTCTCGGAGGAGACCTCCGAACCCTCCCAGCCGTCGCGCTCGGAAGCGGGAACCTCCTGTTCTTCAGCTCCTTCAGCGCCTTCGCGTGTGTCCATGATCTCCCTGGACTCAATTTCCTCCGCCGTTGGAAGAGGATTGGAAGAACAAGGACCCGTAGTGGAATGAGAAGAGGGAAAGGGAAATCCCAAGGCAAGAACAGAAGGCAGGAAGAACCGTAGAGGAGGAAGTTGGATTTTGGAGGCGCGAGGAAGAAGAAGAGGCTATGGGGAAACTGAACGGGCGGGGGAAGTTATAATCCCCTCACCCCTACTTAAGGGCAGTAAAAACCCCGATCGTGGGATCCCCCTGCGCCGTTCGGCCAGCGTGTGGCCATGTATTCGGCCGAGTGAGCCAATCAGCGGGCACCACGTGACAACAATACACGAAAAATCCCCTACCACGTCACGAAAGGAAGGACAAGGGGCATAGACCGATAGGACTACCACAGCGACGGGGAATAACTGCGCAGCCGTCACTATGCAGTCAGGGCTTGGAACAAAATTTGAGGCAAGTTACCATGATTACCAGCTGTTAGTGACTCAAGCACGCCGAAAATGACTCGGAATTGGCCAAAATGACTCGGCACGAGGCAAAAATAAGCCCAAAAGTCAAAGATCCGACCCGAAAACTATCAGATAGACTCGGCAAGGTGCAAGATCGCACCAAACAGTGCGCCCTAAGTAATAAATAAAGACAAAAGAAGAAGTTCCAATTACATTAAAAGAACCTGGAGACGCCTAACAGCTAGAACTGCTAGACCTCACCAGCTTCGGGGACTAATGTCGGGGGGATAACCCCCGGTAGGGTCACAAGGGGTAAAACATAGCCCAGCTTGGGTTACGCCGAGTAAAGAAAGAACCAGGCCGAGTAAGGACAGCCGGGTAAGAGGACCGTATGCGGTCGACATAGAAACTATGTCGGCCCATATAGGACAAAGATGTTAACCTTGCAGGAACCAACGAGCCGAGTCTCACGAGGAGGGGCCGAGTCAGATATGACATGTGGCACCTTTCCTAGTGAGATTTAGGAGGGACCATGGTAAAGCGTGGCCAAAAGAGAAGGGCGACGCCGGGTGACATGAAAGGAGCTAGTGACGCCAAAAACGAGGGCTGACGTACAAAGTTACTGCGTGACGCCAAAGGAACAGGAGGCGACATACCTGAAGACCGTTAGCTGTCTAGCTTTATGGACTGGGCCACTGGGCTTAGGGGAAGCCCATGACCTGACCCACAAAGTAGGGACCAAGATCCAAATATTAACCCTAGAACCCAAAGGGGTAAAACCTAGCTAGCCACGCCTATATAAGGAAGGGCATAGCCGTATTTAGGAGAGGTTGGACCTAGTAGGGAACTGGTGCACTGAACACTAGTTCATACGGCTCGAGGAGCACTTGTAAACCACAAGCATAAATAAAATTCTAAGGAGAGTTCATCTTGTTCTTTGTGCATGTCAAGACCGTGCACTCCCTCCCCGGTGACCACAAGCACCCATTCGGCCCCCAACTTAAGCCTACCCATGGCATCTGCCGTGACACCACCACGACACTTCTTAGTTTTATGTCTTCCCTTGAGATGTTTTGCATCCCATACCAAAAGTAAGCATTGAATACATATGTTAATCCTCCATAAAGAATACAAAATAATATTTAGATCTATGTAGTTCATGTCAACAATACTAATAAGGATGGGGTTCCATGTATCTTTTTATTTCACTTTGTTTTAAAGCTTCATATGGTTTATGTGCTACACATCTTACAAGTTGATTGTTTCATGCACCTAGTCCATTACCTTTCACTCATCATGCTACTCAACTTAGGTATGTCATTGTATACTCATCTTGGTCTTGTGAAACCGCATCACTGAAGTACCTCTTGCCCCTGTGTAGCTGCATGCCCCCCTTG
This sequence comes from Avena sativa, assembly GCA_916181665.1. Taxonomy (NCBI): domain Eukaryota; kingdom Viridiplantae; phylum Streptophyta; class Magnoliopsida; order Poales; family Poaceae; genus Avena; species Avena sativa. The sequence continues at coordinate 425,245,993 of OV702293.1, forward strand.
TTTACTTTCTTTATAGCAGTTGAATTTAAAGTATTCATTTAGCAAAAGAGTATGATACGATTCCTTGGTTGTGTTCAAGGTGGGAGGGGGAAGTATCTCTACTCCATAAGTGCAAGCAAAATAGACATATGAATCATTCAATAAGGATCATCATGCTATAAGTTTCCCCCATGTCATGCATGGTTTTGACTAGCGGTTCAGGAGCGTTTTCTACCAACATGCCTACTCCAGTGTGGACACTTCATTTCACATCGGTGCAATCCATAGGTAGAATTTAAACATGATTAATTATCAACATTCAACATTGAAAGCTTGTGCCATGCCAGCATGGTCTAGCCAACAACAACTAATAAGATGTGAAGCACAAAAATTTCCATAGTGGTATCACCCCAAACCTTACTTTCTTATGAGCTTTAAAAACATAAAAAGAAGGTTTTTAAGAATGTTTGGAGGATTAACATACATACTGTACTTCAAAGTAGCTTTGCTACAAATGAGTGGATATGCCTAGACTAGTTTTAAGGGGCTTGGAACAAGTCTTACCTTGTGTAGAAGAAGGCTTATAAAAAAGAGATCTAAAGAGTGTGCTATCTAGTTTATAATGTCAACATTTATTTTCTCACCTTGGGTTCTTAATGTTGAACATAAATATGCACAAGAAAGGGATACAAATTAATAGGCATAAAATATATCATGTTTCATATAAAGTACTTGAGCTTAAGAACTAAACATAACATGAATTTCAACTTTTGTTTTTATCTCCCCTTTTCTTTTATTCCATGACATTCTTTTTATATTTTAATATCATTAAGGTATAGTTTATTTTAAGTATATAATAATAAGCATTTTATAATAATGGTGGTGGTATTTTTAACGCAAAACAAAAGTAAAAAGATAAAATAGACGCTCCAAGTTTTTACGATAGTTCTATGTTACTAAAAAAACAAAGTTTAGAGGTTTGCAAACCAAGAATTGAGTGGATATAGTGGGGTGCCTTGGGAATCCCCAATATTACGTTTTTCACCATCCTTGTATTGCTCTTGGTGTGATTTTCCTCAATTCCCTGTCAAAACACTTCAACACAAAACTTTTTCTCCCATCTCTTTCTGAGAGGTGACATTAGTGGTACAAAAGTATAATAGTTGCTACATATATATCAAAGACAAAATTCTTTATAAATGTTACAGAAATCATATAATGTTCCTACATATCCCTAGCATTTAATATGACTCATATAAATCATTTTAGGACACTTGGGAATGGTTAAAACAAAACATGGCAGAATCTGTCTAGATTTCCAGCAACAGCAAAACGATATTTTTAGCCCACTTATACATGTCAAGAATTTTAGCCAATTTTTTTACATAAATAGGATGAAAAGTTGTAAATTTTGTATAAATTGGAGTGCAATATGAGATACATAGAAAATTATAAAAATCTTGCACTGAAAACTGTTATGCAGAAATTTGCTGCTCCATATGTTTATCAACTTTTAAACATACAAAATGGGTTCCACTTGATACTTTATTATAAATTACAGAAATAAAACCAAAACAAAAATCTCTTGCTACAACAATAGTTTGAAACAAAAATCCAAAAACAAATAACTGGGTTGCCTCCCGCAAAGCGCTTTCTTTATAGCGATATAGCTAGGCTTTCTTACTTGGTTTAGGTGATATAGAATTCATTTGGTAGCATGTGCTTCTTTGCTACCTCCTTTTTCCTTGAAAAGTGTTCCATACACTATAATCGGGTCCCATGGTGTGCTCATACCAATTAAAGTAAAAGTCAAGTTGAAACATGGTAAAAGGCAACACAAGATATGGGGAAAATAACAACAAAGTCTCACTTTCTTCCTCTGCATTGACATTTTATATATGAATAAATGAAAGTAAATAGAGACATGCCATTGCATATTATCAGTAGGTGAATGCAACATATAATGGCCAGTAGCACAAATAGGGCACTTATCACCTCCTCTTTCATAGTAGTTGCAAGCACTAAAAGAAAATTTAATGTCGTAGCCATTTAAAGCATGCAAGTTAAGTTTGTTATATAAAGAGGTCATTATAATTATCATGGTATTGATTATCATGCTTTCCTCTTTCAAAATAGTTGCTAGTAATATTTTCATTATTAATATTATGGTTGCAATGATGATTTTTAACATAGGGTAAATGCAAACCACATATATAGTTTCTAGCAAGTGCATATTTCTCCTCTATGGTTAAAATAGGAGAGTTCAAGAATATTATAGGACTCTTAGTCATAAGGGTATTATCATAGGTAGCAATTTTATAATTTATATCTTCATTTGTTACACATGGATGGTTATCAAGAAGCATAGGACCATCATCTAAAGCATTTTCATATAGCATATCCAAAACAAAATTCCTCATTATCATAACTAATTTTAGTAGTAGCATTATTAGAAGACAAAGGTGAATTCCATCATAATAGGAAGGGTTCAAATAAATAACCATTTGAGTTTCAATTCCCTCACAAGAAGTGTATGGATTTTTAGTTGGACAATTATCATAGCATGGGTTATCATAGATGACAAATGAGTTTTGAGTTTGACACTACTAGGAAAAGGGCTATAGGTAATCCGCACATCCGTGGCTCACATGGTTGACGTGCCCCATGGGTAAAATAGGCGTGGCTCACCTGTGGGCAGTTCCCTACTAGTAACTAGAACAACAGTGGCACACATGGGGTATGTGTGCCACAGATATGTGTGGGCCAGGGGCCTGCCAGCCGCATGTCACATACCCGTAGCGCACATGGGGTATGTGCGCTATGGTTGTGGCAAGTTCTATGGCACACTATGCCATGTGCGCCACGGATGTGTAAACTTAGCCCTAGTGCCCTACGGCTAACTACCGTGCACCGACTCCACCCTCCCCCTCGTGAATCGCCTTTTTAGGCTTTGCAAAAAATAAAATAAAATGATAAACATTTCAAAAAATAAAATCCTTTCATATTTAGGTAGATAATGTGGTATATTTTCTAGGAAAATTAACAAACATGAGTTTTGACTTTTTCTGCAAAAAAGTCATGACACGGTAAAATGACCATAACTTTTGTATACGATGTCGGAAAAAATCGTATAATATACCAAAATGATGAGAACGAGATTTCGCATCCGCTCGCAATGACCTCTGGTCGTTTAGTGATTTTTTTTAGATTTTATAAATTCGAAAAGAGTAAAAAATTATAGTTAAAAGATCGTTTTCCTCTAGAAAAAAATAGACGAAACTTACCCGTAGCGCACCACCACCTAGTACGCCACGGATAAGCTTGGGCGGGATTCAAATTTGAATCACCACTCCGCCCACCTACCCCTCTCCATTTCCTTCTCCCTTCTCTCTTTTACTTCTTTCTTCTCCTCCTCCTCCTTTTCCTTCTCTCTTCTCCTCCTCCTTTTCCTTCTCTCTTCTCCTCCTTCTTTTCCTTCTCCTCCTTCCCCTTCTCCTCTCTCTGGCCTCCTTCTCTCCTTGCACTCACGACGGCGACAACGGCCTTCTCCTCCTCTCTTGCACTGCCGACAACAACGATGGCCTTCTCCTCCTCCTTGCTCCGGCATCCTCCTCTCCTTGTAGTGACGATGGCAACAGCGACCTTCTCCTCCTCCTTGCAGTCATGACGAGCGACAATGACCTCCTTCATCTTGCGGCGACCTCCTCCCTTCTCTAGCCACACCTCCTTCTCCCTCTCTTCCTCGATGCCGGCGAGGACTAGCACGGCCACGGTCTCCCGCACCTCCCTGCGGTGGTAGGTCGTGGCCATGGGCACCATGCTCCAGCGAGGCGACACGACGACGGCGATGCGTACCCAATTGCTTTTGCAATTCAAAACGAGGGTGTTTTTTGCATATTTTTTTTGTTTTTTGAAAAACACATCCGTGGTGCACCCTATACCCCTACCCGTGGCGCACCTGGTAGTGCGTTACGCCTATCCCCATATAACCGTAGCGCACCAGGTAGTGCGCTACGTGTAAGAGATAGCCGTAGCGCGAGGATAGTGGCGCACAGCTAGTGCCCCACGAATGGCCCTTTTTCTAGTAGTGTGAGTGTTACTATCATTTGTTGATGGTCAAAGTGGAACATCCCACTCTTCCCCAAGCTTAGATTGGATTATCCCTACTTTGTTTTCTTCTTCACACACTTGTTCTTACAATCTTATGTTTTCATCATCTTTTTTCTTGCAATATATTAGTACTTTCCATGGAAGCAAGAGTTCTTTCTTTATATTTAATAACATAAGCATTATCACTAAATTCTTCTATGCAAATTTGGAGGATAATATCTATGTGTCCTTTCATTACACGAGCATCATGACTAGTTTCAAAAAATTTATTTATAAGAGAGTCTAGCTCATGTGCTCCAACATAGGCAATATATTTCTCAACTTGTTCTATATCTTGGCATAAAATTTTTCACTCTTGATAAGAAGCAATAATAGGATCACTATTATACTTACATTTGTAATGAGATGTTTATAGTATTTTTTGTGCAACAAGTTATATCAGGTGATTCACAAAAGTCAATAGCAAATTGATTGAGATCTATAAGCAATTCATCCATTCTATTTCCTTCTTTGGTTGATCTATATTCATAGTAGGATTCCAACATTTTGACATGACCTTTAGGTATGTGGATTCCAAGTTTCTCCATAGTTTAGCATGCATATTTAAGGTTATACTAATTTTTATGTGTTTTTGTGTTTTATGGGAAACTTAAAAATACTAAAGACAAGACAAAATAAAATACTTTAAAAATCTAAAGGAGAAGAAAAAGCTCAGAGTGGTGCAACCTCTCCAAGCTTGGGTTGTTGCACAAGTTGATGAAGATGATGGCGCCAGAAAATGTCTAGCAGTTGCAATGGGAAATAACTTGCTCTTCAAACTTGATGAGGATGCAGTTGTGATGTACCTTCTTGCAATTCCCTGGCAAAGTCGCCAAAAAATTGTCTTGATGACAACAAAGCCTGTCACTTTTTGTTGGGACTTCAAGTATAGAGTGTTGTAGCAAGCATCTTTTCCCCACAAGGGTGACTCGAGGGTTTATGTCGAACACTCTAAGAATTGGCTATGGAAGGATATTTGTCTTCTCCTCTTCAGGCAACCTTTAAAGTAAAATAAAATGTCTTGTGTCCCCAACTCCACCAAGTGGTTATCAAGCACAAGGTTTCATATTAGTAATATGAAATAAAAATAGAATAAAGTAAAGTAAAGCAAAGAAATATAAAGTAATGCAAACTAGATGATATGGAGGATAGTAGAGTTGTTTTGGGGGTTTTATGGGTGACTGAAAATAGACAAAGTATTTTTCTATTTTCGAAATAATTAATTGCTAAAAATAAAAAAGGATAGTACATGCAATAGATATGAAGAGAATATGCCCGAGAGGCAATAATAAAGTGGTTATTATCGTATTCCTTATTTATGATAAATGTTTATTTTGCATGCTATAATTGTATTAATACGGAAACGTTAATACATGTGTGTTTAATAAACAAAAAGGAAGTTCCTAGTTATGCCTCTCTTATAAACTAGCTCGTTGATTAACAAGATGATCAAAGTTTTCCTGATCATGGACATTGTATGTTGTTAATAACGAGGTCACAACATTATTGGAATGGTGTGATGGACATTCATCCGAAGTATAGCATTACAATCAAAGTCTTTGAGTTTATATTGCTATAACAACTTATGAAGTGATCCTAATCCTTAGACCATGAGATCATGTCAACCACTAACACCGGAAGAGTTTTTGATAACATCAAACATCACACCGTAACTGGGTGATTATAAAGATGGGTTTAGAACTACTAAAGTGTTATGTTGAGGCCCCTGGATCAAGAATGGAATTTGTTCATCCTGATGACGGATAGATATGCTCTGGGCCCTCTTAGTGATATCACATTTATTAGCTTGCAAGCAAGTGATTTGATCACTAGAATGTTATATCACGGGAACGAGAAAAGAGTGCATGTCAGTAACGAGATCAAACTACGTATGGAGATACCGATGATCAAATCTCGGACATGTAATATATCGCGAAACAAAAGGATTAAGATACTAGCGTAAAAGGTTCCGATGATCACAAGAAAGTCATCGTTGAATGTGTGGGAGTCAGTATGGGTCTCGAGATCCTGCTTCTGATTATTGATCGGAGAAGGGTCTCGATCATGTCCGTACTATTCGTGAACCGTAGGGTGGCACACTTAATAGACACCGACATCCAATTGGATCAATATTTTAATGCCGGAAAGAATAACAAGCGCAGGAATTTATTTCACTAGATACCGAAACAGGTTTTTGGGTGAAATTGCAGAAAGTGTTTTTGCATGTGAAATGAAATACTAACAAGGGGTTATATGAGAATGTTTGTCATTAAAGTAATTTACAAAATTCTTAATAAATAAAAGGAGTTTTATTTAATAAGAGTTTGCATTAAATTTGGTGGAAATTTAATGGGAATTTGAGTGGGTTTTGAGTGGAGGAAATTGAAAGGCTTTTGTGTGAGTGGAGTGTCCACCCACATGAATGAAAGGAGGGGAGGGGCACCCCCATGGCTAGGCGCATGGCCCCTTGGGTGCCCCCCTCTCCCTATAAAAGGAGCCCCCTCCCTCTCTCTCACTCACACCTCCTCGTGAAGGATCTGTCTCCCCCTCTAGTATTTATCCCCATGGTCTCGGACTAGCGAGATACATGTTCCCGGTGGCTATTCGGAAAGAAAGAGTTGTGCTTCCGCTGCATCTCTGCAGCGAGGAGGCGGAGGTTGCTCGGTGCCTCGTACGTGTGTGCGAGCACGGATGCGCTGCTGTTTTGCGGCGCTAGGACTTCCTCTCGATCTTGAGATCGGCAAGAGATTGTCTACATCAACCACGAGTTTGAAATCGTTAAGCTTTGTCGGTCTTCAAGGGTATGTGCTCTACGGATATACATTTGCCTGTTGCTTGTATCTAGTAGATAGATCTTGGTACATAGTTGCTCCCATCGTAGGAATTTTTTTGTTTTCTATGTTGCGAACCCTGCAGTGGTATCATAGCCGGATCTATGCTTAGATGCTTTGCATGGGTAGTACACAAATGAGTATGTGGGCGATGATGATCATTTTATTGCTTCTTAGTTGTACTTTGGATATTAGTGGCATAGTGGTATGAAGCGGCCCGGACAAACTTTACATGTCCTCGCACATGAGACATGTTCCACGCTTGACATGCAACTAGTTTTGCATAAGTGTCTAACAAGTGTTTGTCTCTCCTACTATAGGCAATATCTAATTTGCAACGAGTTGTCAACAATTTGGTTATCCTTGTTGTGGTTCATGTTCATAGGTAAGAACGGTCCTATCTTCGAAAGCCCTAAGCCACGTAAAACTTGCAATGGATAAATTAGAGACGTCTAGTTTAGATTGTTTTTGGGCTAGTGTCATGATATGGTGATGTTGTAAGTATAAGTATGAGATGATACTCTTAAAACACACATAACATGTAAGTACCATAGACCTTGGCCTTACACATAGAGGTATGATAGTGATCATATCAATGTGAACATGATGGACATCATATGCAGGAACCATATTATTTTACTTACAAACATGTGATGTTTGATTGCATCTTATATTGCTTGTTTGGAGTTTTATTAGCATAATAAGATGATTCCTCATTTAAATATCAAGATAAGAATGTGTTCTTCCTTAAGTATGCACCGATTATGTTTCGTCGCTCCAAGACATCACGTGATGATCGGGTGTTCTTGGATCCACGACCATATTACGGGTGTAAGACAGTTACACACGTGAATACTAAGGTTCTTACTTAGCGATACTAGCATGTACATACATGGCCTCGGAACACGAACTTAAAGGTTAAGCATGAGTCATATGAAAGATATGATGCCCATTTGATGCTCGCCTTCGAAGCTACACCGACTCACGTGATGATCGGACTTGGTGTAGTGGATTTGGTTCATGTAGTCACCAAAAAGACATGAGGGATGTCGTTTTTGAGTGGGAGTTTATTTATAATTTGGATTAGTAGAACTCAATTTATCATAAATTAAATCAAAGTGAATTTGCATAATTTGTTGTAGTCATTGGCATTCGTTCACCACTTTATGCTTAGTTGTAATTGAGATAATAGAACTATAGAATTCTGGATATTTACTTTACGAACTGGTATCGTATTGTGTTGAGTGTCAATCTAAAGTTTAAAGTCCTATTGCAAACTTTCAGAAAACTCTGTTTACTCCGTGAAGTTTAATAATTAGTATTAAATCGAGAGTAACAATTCCAGTGTTATTATCTTAAGTATCATGTCTTGCCTCCATGATTCTTGATTGTTTTAATATCAAGTTTATCTAGGAGCTGAAATAATTGTTTTAGAAACCATCATGTGTGGCAGATATAACGATATCTGAAACAATGTTTTGGTTGCAATATGATAGAGTATAATATATGTTCTCATATTGGATGATAATTTGCAAAGGTTAGAGATGCTAGACATCCTAATCATCCAAAAGGGTTTTGGAAAGTAATGTTATACTCACGATTCGCCTTTATAAGCTACAGTAGCTTGATCATGAAAGTCGTCATGATAAGGATGAATATAAGATGTATGTAAATTGTTTACTATACTAAAATATTACTAAAGAATGGATTTTGAAAGAACGCCGATCATTTGATGATGGTGATCTACTTCAAAGTGAGAGTCCAAAGGTATTATTATTTGAATATACATGCTTTGGACTATGTGTAATTTATATGGCGCCACTGTTGATGTTGATAGATTCTTTTAAAAGGAAAAGGAAATGCTGAAAGAGAATCTATAAAATATATTTGGCAGAAAAGAAAAGATTGGAAATATCCAATTTAGGTATATAGATGATATACATGTTATGGTTGTATTCTTTGCTTGTTAAACAATGTGGTTCTTGGGTATTGGATACCGAATTGGTTGGTATGAAATTTCATACGGAATGACGCAATTCATGAACCACAATGGCCTAAGTAACTAGCAAGAGAATATGTGATGATGTTCATCGAAAACAAACAAACCATTGTTTGTATTTCTCGTTGACATCAAAGCTTGACTTCAAGATTTGTTTTAATAATTTTTATTTAAATCGGGTATTATGAGAACAAAGGTTGTTCAAATAATTACCGTATTCCATATAAGATGGATGATTTACAAATCTAGTTGAAGAAATCAATCCATAAAGCTAATGCTAAAATTTCGCAAGATAGATGATTGGAAGATCACTTATGAAGTGACATCGCTGTTTAAATTATATTGGAAAGAAAACATGAAGAAACTTCATTTTCATGGATTTTCGGAGTCTTTGATTTGATCAAATGACGCTTGTGAGACTTTCCTCGGGATAATTGAAACTTCGTTCAAAGGCCAAAGAAGAACGAACGACTAAAATATTGGAATTTATACATATCGATGTATGTAGTCCATTATGTATAGTCGTAAGCGATGGATTTCAACTTCATATGTTTTCTTCGGAAATTTGATTGAATGTTCACTTAATGATAAAGAAGTGTGAAATATTTGAAAACATTCAAAGACTTTCAAGATGAAGTGGAAAATCATTGTAATAAGAAAATAAATGGTTTATGATTTTATCATAAGGGATTTATTTGAGTTACAAGTGTAACAAGAAAAATAAATGAATTATGATTTATCATAAAGGGATTTATTTGAGTTGCAAGTTTAGAAAAACACCTAGATTTACATCTCTCGAAACACCATAGGAGTATGGAGTGTTTGAGATTTGTAATGAAACCTTGTTTGACATGGTTGGATCAAAGGTGTTATTTATAAAACTGCCATTATGTTCTAAAAGATTAAAAGCCTTAGAGACTACCGCTTTTACACTGAAAAGCGCTCCATCTTGATCCGTTGAAATGACACCTGGTTTGGGGTTAAACCCAAGTTGCCCTTTCTTAAATTTTGGTATGCTAAGCATAAGTAAGATGTTTACAACCAAAGTCGGATGAGCATGTCTTTGTAGGTTATTTCGAATAACCATTGGGTATTCCTCCATAACACCAAGGACAAAAGGGTATGTCGCTTGAAACGTGAAGTTTCTTGAAAAAGAAGTTTTTCATAAAAGGTTAAGTGGGAGGACAATAGAACTTTAATAAGGTTAACGAACCTTAGCTATATGTGCTGAGTTGCGCAGTGCCGGAAAATGTTCCGGAGGCAGCCAGAATGCTCATGGCTGTAAGGTTCCCAACCTTTAATAAGGTAGAGATCCCTGTGTTTACAATGCTAGTCCCTGGATCAATAGCTAGCATCCACAGTTAAGATGTAATATCAAGAAATAAGGGTCATAATACAACTTTATAACCAGGAATAAAGTAATTTATTACATCTTACATAGATCATTTGGCTATCTCATTACAATGCAGCAGAATATAACAATAGCATGGGGTCCTTCATCTTCAAAGTGCCACAGGCAGACATGTTGGTTGTAGACTTGTAATCCTAATCATTAAACTTCACTAATATCAAACAAACCTGCAACATAACAAGTTACAGCCACAAGGGTCAATACATTTGAATTGTATTGGCAAGTGATACTATGGTAGTATAGTGGACTCTATCATCTATATGCATTTGGCTAAGTGGAGCTTAGGCTTGCATTGCTCAAAATATATTTTCCTTATCATTTGAAAATACTAAGTTTTTGTTTGTCAAAATCTTTCCCAAGGCATTCCCCAATAGAAATTGGTGATCCTTTCAACCCTTGTTCAACCATAAGTTTTTAACTTAGAAATTGGGATGATGAGATTCTTGATAGCTTCCATGTCTTGATGCTCAAATTGTCCTTTGCCAGGGACATGGCTAAGTACTTAGATTTTACACTCTGCAGAGGTGGTGCACTTTCCCCACAAGACTTGGTTTCACCAAGACAAGATCTTTCAGAAGCCTTCCCTTAGACCAAAATGGACGCGCTCCAACCTATCAAACCCCTACCACCAACTGTCCATTTGGCTAAGTTATTGCAACCTATATGATCCAGGCAAAGCCCATAATGCCAAGTGGCTGCACTTGAAGCTTCTCAACATTTGACATCTCAAATCTCTTTGTTCCTGGGTGGCCATCCACAAGTGAGACACCAAGTTTTCCTCAGCATACTGGACTTGGTGATGCCCAAGTTTTCCCTAGCATACTGGACTTGCATGACCACTCAACACAAACCTTTCCTTCCATTCCACCCAGGTGATTCATTTACTTAGTTGTTTTATTAAACAAAACTCAAGTCCTCAGACTTAGAAGTTTTTCCATAGCATGAATATATATTCCACCCTTGTTTTCTATTAGCTAAGGTAAGCATGATAGTAGTAGGAATCTTAACTTAGGAAATTCTACTAAGGTTTCATCTACTAGGATTTCCCATCGCATGGTTTATACTTGGCAAAATTCCATGCAAGTCCTACTTAGAAATATCACTAATGCATAGTGAAAATAATGGGACAAAAGTAGGAAGCATCACTTGCCTTTTTGGTAGAGAGTATAGGTTCACTCCTTGCTTGTAATGTTCACACACTTCAAATCACTACAATTCAATCAAGCAAACAATATTTCAAACTACCATTCAAGAAATTCATCACATAAAACCATAGTAACAAAACAATGCATGCAAGCATGCTAAAGATTGTTTTATTTGCAAAAATGGTTTCTAATGGTTCATAAACATTTGAAAACACCTAATGGTCATTTTTATAAAGTGGCAAAATCATTTGTATAAGATTTTACTACATAAACCATTTTTAGATCAAGTCATCATTTTATGTGGTGAAGAAATGCTTTTAATAAGGCAAAATTCTATAGGTTTCACAAAATATGTTTTCAAACCATATAACCTTGTGTTTAGGGTTAGAGAGTTTATTTCCAAAACATTTCTCAAAGGTTTTCTTCCAAAACCATTTTTAATAATTAAACCATATTTTTATTTGACTAGAAATGGTTAAAATCAAAGATTTATTCTTTTGCTTCACCAAATACATTTTTGAAACCACAATTTGTTTCCTATGGTCAGTAGGTTCAAAACACACCATTTGCCAAAGATTTTATCCTCAAAAACATTTTGGAATAAAGTTTATATCCTAAACATGCATACACAAGTTTCTGTAAAAACAAACAATTTAACAGAAGATTTTTACTAAACAAAGTGGATGGTTGGCTAGGGATTGTTTTTCTGAATCTATTGATATAAAGTTTGCAAAATTTGGACGTGTAGATTAAAAGTTATAGATTTTACAAAATCTCGCATCTAATAGATCAAATCTGTTTTAATTCAAACGAGCAGAGCCACGTGGCGTGTTCTAATTCGTCGGTACCGGTTTGCGTGGATCAGCAAGGTGAGGCGTTGGATCAAGTTACATCGCACGGCACAGATTGCGTACCCCTTCGGCATTAAGTGATTCTATCGCATCCTTACGATCTGCATCTAACGGCTGGAGACGACCTGACCAAACTCTAGCGGCACTCAGCGGCAGCGCGCGGCGGCGGTGCTCGGCTAGCGGCGGAGCTGGCGATGTAGGAAGCGAAAAGGGAAGAGGGATGGCTCACAGTGATCGCCGTGGTGTGGGGAAGCTCAACCTGCTCGCGGTTGACGAAGGGGCGCACAGGGTTGCTGATAATTGCTCGTCGGAGTTGCGTCTGACGACGGCCACGCTCTGTCGTCGTCGAGGGCGGCGCTACGGGTCACGAGGGAGCAAACGGAAGGCACAGTTAGATGCGCGAGGACGTGGCGATGATGCATACGTGAAGGAGAAGGAGAGGGGCTGTCAGGTTCTTACCAGAAATTCTCGCCGGAGGAAATGGCAGGCGGTGGCGCTACTGGTCGTCGTCGTTGCCGACGCTGCAGAGCATGCGCGGGCGAGCTAATGCCACTGGGAGATGCGCCAGGGCTTGGGGGTCACGTCCGTGTGCTCGAGGAGGCGAGGGGCGGAGGAGGCTGGCCGGAATCGGGTGTGGTGCTCGCCGGAGACAGTGGCAATGCAAGGCAAAATTGTCGCAGCCTGGTGGCTCCGGGGAGGTGGCGTCTAGGGGGAAAGAGGGAGGAGAACCTGGCGATTAGTACAGCGTGGTCACGGCGAGGAATAAACGCAGCATTATGGTGAATTCAAGCAGAGGAATCAATGGCAGGAAACGGCCAGGCGTGTTCATCGCGGGGAGGAAGAAGGTGAGGTGGCAGTGGGGTCCGCTTGGCAGTGAGAGAGAGAGAATAGGTGGGGTCTTGTCGTCAGTGTCTGAGTGAGTTGGTTCGCGCGTGAGAATAACGATTCAGGGGAAGGGGTGTACGGTGGGCTGTTGGGTCTTGTTGGGCTGGCCTGCTGGGCTGGGTCCTTTAACACATTTTTTTGTTCTGTTTGTTTTTCTTTTTCTCATTTGATTTTTCTGTTTTGATTTTGAATAAGCAATTCAAACATTCATTTGAATTCAAACCTTTGCTAAAATTTGTGTAGGTTTAAGTACTGATTAATAAAACATTCTGATATCATTTTTAGAATAATTTATTTATTCTTTTTAAGTCTTTTAAATATTCAAAATAGGCTCTAGTTTTAATTAGATAAGATTTAATAATATTTTTAAATCTCCATTTAAATTCTTTAAACCTTCCAAATCTTTTCAGTAGGTTTTTACTTGTTTAATAGGGTGTCAAATAATTCATCTTGAATTATTTGGAAAGTATTTGATATGATTCATAAATCATTTGAATTGGGTATTTGTTTTAATTCCAATGGAATTTAGTATAGTTTTTTAATTCCCTAAATTTTATATGGAAGATTTCCTTAATCTTAATTAAGTTGAATTAAACAACTTTTATTTCACTTGGGTAAATTCCAAAATACTATTTTCCCATGAATTATATAATTATTCTTATTAGATATTTGTCTTTATTAAAATAGGGATAGAATGGTTAATATCATTTTATTTTATTTTTGGAAATTCTTTATCCTTTTATTTTATTTGGATTTGGATTATATCTTATTCCATTTGCTTATTGTCTTTGCCATGATTTAATTTGGTCTTTAGATATTCTTTAATAAATATTTCTTTCTTCATCTTATAAAATCCATATCTTTTTATTTATAGATCAAAACTAGGTGATTCCAATTTGTAAAATCTTGTTTAATATTTGTTTATCCTTTTAATATATTTAGGATTATTTGCTCACCACTTGGTATGGATTTTAGTTAAGTGCTTTATTAGCTTTGGAAATTCAATTCCTTTATCTTAGTAAATTCATAAGATTTTATTTATGGTTCCATATTAAGTGAAACCAGTTTCTATGGTTTTATAATATTTCTATTTGCCATTCTTGATCATTTGTAAATGTTTGTTGACAAGATTTTATATGGGTCAAATCCATAGGCTTGGAGATAACTTGGAAATGATTTTCTTCCATTTGGGTTTTAGGGTTTTGGGTTTATCTTCCAAGTGTTTTAATTTCCAGATGCATTTATTTGAGGAATGCATTCCACTTGATTTGAATTTAGTTGGATTCAAATGTTAACCAAAGTTTGTTCCAGATGGGATTTTAATTTCCATTAAAAAAAGTTTCTTTTCACCCTAAAATTCAACAATAATTTATTTTATTTATTTATTTTTCACATTACAAGATTTGGAAAATCTTGGGATGTGACAGGCTACCACCCTTAAAATAAATCTCGTCCCGAGATTTGGGGAGGCTAGGGGTTACAAGTTGACTCAAAACATCCAGGGTACTACCACCCTTAAAAATTTTCCAACTAAATTATATCTTGGCTTGCTTGGGATCTTGATGAAATCTCTCTAGGCAAACATCTGCATAGTGTCCTTTATTTCCACACTTGAAACATGTGACAAGGCTGAGATCCTTCATAGGATTGTTTATCTTGTGCTTCATCTTTTCTGGACAGTTGCTTGCATAATGTCCTTGGTTACCACAATTGTAACATGTGATAAGATTGAGTTCATCACGTATCTTCTGTGGACAAGTTGCTACATAATGGCCTAGCTCTTTGCAGTTGTTGCACCACACTTGGCTAATCTCCTTATACTTTTTCTTCTCTGGACATTCACTGGCATAGTGTCCCATTTCTTTGCAATGACCATATTGCACATGGCTTTTGTCCTTCTTTTTCTTGGGTTTCTCCAAAGCTAAGAGTGCTTCTAATTCATGTTCTTCATATGTTATCTCAAAGGTAGGAACAGTTCCTGGTCTCTTTGACCTTCTATTATTCCTTGGATAATACATATGTCTCCTTTTTGGTCCTTTAAATTGAGTCATGTTGCTGGGAGGTACAAGCTGAGATTTTCCTTTGTCTTCATCCTTCTTGGTAGACTTGGCTCTCTCATGGTAGTCTGCAATCAGTTGTTGCACTCCACCTTGTTTCCTTTGTTCAACTATGGAATAGATGGGGCATTGGATAGGGACATGATTGTTTCCTTCACATAGGTAACAAGTAGCTTGGGATGTGGGGCATTGGTTAGCTGGATGTTTCTCTTCACAGTTGGGGCATTGATCTTCATGCTCCTTGGAAGTGTGATCCTTGTCTCCACAAACATTGCAAGCTTGGGTTCCTTCTAGAATAACATCTTTGTCATCCTTGTTGTCATAAACTCCTTGGGAAGAGTTGTCTCCCATGTTGATCATTTGAGTAGCCATCCCTTGCAAAAATTGGGATTGAGTTTCCAAAACTTTTTGCATGGTTGGGTCTAACTCATTGTTGTTGGCTAAAAACTGAGTTGTCACTTGGTTCAACTGGGTTTGTCTTGCAAGCAGTTGGTCTCTCATGTTGACCTCTTGGTTGTTGTTGTTGTCACCATCCTTGATGTTGGAGTCTCTTGGAGAAGTCATCTGTTTGGGTTGGATTTGGATTAGAATGGGCAAAATATTTCTAAGAGAATATTTCTAATCACACACATCACAATTCACTCAAGCAATGTGCAAGCAATCACAAACAAACATTCAACTCAAACAACAAGTTTCAAGCATACTTTTAGGCAACCAAAAATATTTTTGTTACACCACTTAAGTTGGTGTGTTTAATTTAAACTAACATGGTGGTCCCACTATATGGTTCACTTGAGATTTTTTCCATCCTTCTTGGTTGATTCTTCTTGAACAAGATCATGGCTTCCTTGGAAAAATTCTTGGTCACAAAAACTTCAAACGTGATGATGATTCCCAAGTTGTGTTTCCTTAGTCTTCATTTCTTGTCTCACTTTTAGTCCTTAGTGATATCCAAGGTTGAAGTCCTTGTTGTGAATAATGTTGAAATCACTTGAAGATGTTGAAGTCATTAGAGTTGAAGATGTTGAAGTCATTAGAGTTGAAGATGTTGAAGTCATTAGAGTTGATGAAGTCCTTTGCACATGGTGAAGTCTTTGGCCATGGGGTAGGCTTTGTCCATCAAGTTTGAAATAGAAGAGATGTAGAATCAAAACCAAAATGGTTGAGGAAAGAGTCTACAAAATTGTTTGTAAATAAGTTTTGGAACAAATACAACTCCTATTTTTCTAAGGGGTTTTGTCCAATCCTAGGTTTACAAATCCTACAGGCAACACAATGCTCTGATACCATCTGTAAGGTTCCCAACCTTTAATAAGGTAGAGATCCCTCTGTTTACAATGCTAGTCCCTGGATCAATAGCTAGCATCCACAGTTAAGATGCAATATCAAGAAACAAGGGTCATAATACAACTTTATAACCAGGAATAAAGTAATTTATTACATCTTACATAGCTCATTTGGCTATCTCATTACAATGCAGCAGAATATAACAATAGCATGGGGTCCTTCATCTTCAAAGTGCCACAGGCAGACATGTTGGTTGTAGACTTGTAATCCTAATCATTAAACTTCACTAATATCAAACAAACCTGCAACATAACAAGTTACAGCCACAAGGGTCAATACATTTGAATTGTATTGGCAAGTGATACTATGGTAGTATAGTGGAGTCTATCATCTATATGCATTTGGCTAAGTGGAGCTTAGGCTTGCATTTCTCAAAATATATTTTCCTTATCATTTGAAAATACTAAGTTTTTGTTTGACAAAATCTTTCCCAAGGCATTCCCCAATAGAAATTGGTGATCCTTTCAACCCTTGTTCAACCATAAGTTTTTAACTTAGAAATTGGGATGATGAGATTCTTGATAGCTTCCATGTCTTGATGCTCAAATTGTCCTTTGCCAGAGACATGGCTAAGTACTTAGATTTTACACTCTGCAGAGGTGGTGCACTTTCCCCACAAGACTTGGTTTCACCAAGACAAGATCTTTCAGAAGCCTTCCCTTAGACCAAAATGGACGCGCTCCAACCTATCAAACCCCTACCACCAACTGTCCATTTGGCTAAGTTATTGCAACCTATATGATCCAGGCAGAACCAATAATGCCAAGTGGCTTCACTTGAAGCTTCTCAACATTTGACATCTCAAATCTCTTTGTTCCTAGGTAGCCATCCACAAGTGAGACACCAAGTTTTCCCCAGCATACTGGACTTGGTGATGCCCAAGTTTTCCCCAGCATACTGGACTTGCATGACCACTCAACACAAACCTTTCCTTCCATTCCACCCAGGTGATTCATTTACTTAGTTGTTTTATTAAACAAAACTCAAGTCCTCAGACTTAGAAGTTTTTCCATAGCATGAATATATATTCCACCCTTGTTTTCTATTAGCTAAGCTAAGCATGATAGTAGTAGGAATCTTAACTTAGGAAATTCTACTAAGGTTTCATCTACTAGGATTTCCCATAGCATGGTTTATACTTTACAAAATTCCATGCAAGTCCTACTTAGAAATATCACTAATGCATAGTGAAAATAATGGGACAAAAGTATGAAGCATCACTTGTCTTTTTGGTAGAGAGTATAGGTTCACTCCTTGCTTGTAATGTTCACACACTTCAAATCACTACAGTTCAATCAAGCAAACAATATTTCAAACTACCATTCAAGCAATTCATCACATAAAACCATAGTAACAAAACAATGCATGCAAGCATGCTAAAGATTGTTTTATTTGTAAAAATGGTTTCTAATGGTTCATAAACATTTGAAAACACCTAATGGTAATTTTTATAAAGTGGCAAAATCATTTGTATAAGATTTTACTTCATAAACCATTTTTAGATCAAGTCATCATTTTATGTGGTGAAGAAATGCTTTTAATAAGGCAAAATTCTATAGGTTTCACAAAATATGTTTTCAAACCATATAACCTTGTGTTTAGGGTCAGAGAGTTTATTTCCAAAACATTTCTCAAAGGTTTTCTTCCAAAACCATTTTTAATAATTAAACCATATTTTTATTTGACTAGAAATGGTTTAAATCAAAGATTTATTCTTTTGCTTCACCAAATACATTTTTGAAACCACAATTTGTTTCCTATGGTCAGTAGGTTCAAAACACACCATTTTCCAAAGATTTTATCCTCAAAAACATTTTGGAATAAAGTTTATATCCTAAACATGCATACACAAGTTTCTGTAAAAACAAACAGTTTAACAGAAGATTTTTACTAAACAAAGTGCATGGTTGGCTAGGGATTGTTTTACTGAATCTATTGATATAAAGTTTGCAAAATTTGGACGTGTAGATTAAAAGTTATAGATTTTACAAAATCTAGCATCTAATAGATCAAATCTGTTTTAATTCAAACGAGCAGAGCCACGTGGCGTGTTCTAATTCGTCGGTACGGTTTCACGTGGATCAGCAACGTGAGGCGTTGGATCAAGTTACATCGCATGGCACAGATTGCGTATCCCTTCGGCGTTAAGTGATTCTATCGCATCCTTACGATCTGCATCTAACGGCCGGAGACGACCTGACCAAACTCTGGCGGTGCTCAGCGGCAGCGCGCGGCGGCGGTGCTCGGCTAGCGGCGGAGCTGGCGATGCAGGAAGCGAAAAGGGAAGAGGGATGGATCATAGTGATCGCCGTGGCATAGGGAAGCTCAACCTGCTCGCGGTTGACGAAGGGGCGCACAGGGTTGCTGATAATTGCTCGTCGGAGTTGCGTCTGACGACGGCCACGCTCTGTCGTCATTGAGGGTAGCGCTACGGGTCACGAGCGAGCAAACGGAAGGCACAGTTAGATGCGCGAGGACGTGGCGATGATGCGTGCGTGAAGGAGAAGGAGAGGGGTGGTCAGGTTCTTACCAGAAATTCTCGCCGGAGGAAATGGCAGGCGGTGGCGCTACTGGTCGTCGTTGTTGCCGACGCTGCAGAGCACGCGCGGGCGAGCTAATGCAACTGGGAGATGCGCCAGGGCTTGGGGGTCACGTCCGTGTGCTCGAGGAGGCGAGGGGCGGAGGAGGCTGGCCGGAATCGGGTGTGGAGCTCGTCGGAGACAGTGGCAATGCAAGGCAAAATTGTCGCAGCCTGGTGGCTCCGGGGAGGTGGCGTCTCGGGGGAAAGAGGGAGGAGAACCTGGCGATTACTACAGTGTGGTCACGGCGAGGAATAACCGCAGCATTATGGCGAATTCAAGCAGAGGAATCAATGGCAGGAAACGGCCAGGAGTGTTCATCGCGGGGAGGAAGAAGGTGAGGTGGCAGTGGGGTCCGCTTGGCAGTGAGAGAGAGAGAATAGGTGGGGTCCTGTCGTCAGTGTCTGAGTGAGTTGGTTCACGCGTGAGAATAACGATTCAGGGGAGGGGGTGTGCGGTGGGCTGTTGGGTCTTGTTGGGCTGGCCGGCTGGGCTGGGTCCTTTAACACATTTTTTTTGTTCTGTTTGTTTTTCTTTTTCTCATTTGATTTTTCAGTTTTGATTTTGAATAAGCAATTCAAACATTCATTTGAATTCAAACCTTTGCCAAAATTTGTGTAGGTTTAAGTACTGATTAATAAAACATTCTGATATCATTTTTAGAATAATTTATTTATTCTTTTTAAGTCTTTTAAATATTCAAAATAGGCTCTAGTTTTAATTAGATAAGATTTAATAATATTTTTAAATCTCCATTTAAATTCTTTAAACCTTCCATATCTTTACAGTAGGTTTTTACTTGTTTAATAGGGTGTTGAATTATTTGGGAAGTATTTGATATGATTCATAAATCATTTGAATTGGGTATTTGTTTTAATACAATGGAATTTAATATAGTTTTTTAATTCCCTAAATTTTATACGGAAGATTTCCTTAATCTTAATTAAGTTGAATTATACAACTTTTATTTCACTTGGGTAAATTCCAAAATACTATTTTCCCATGAATTATATAATTATTCTTATTAGAGATTTGTCTTTATTAAAATAGGGATAGAATGGTTAATATCATTTTATTTTATTTTTGGAAATTCTTTATCCTTTTATTTATTTGTATTTGGATTATATCTTATTCCATTTTCTTATGGTCTTTGCCATGATTTAATTTGGTCTTTAGATATTCTTTAATAAATATTTCTTTCTTCATCTTATAAAATCCATATCTTTTTATTTATAGATCAAAACTAGGTGATTCCAATTTGTAAAATCTTGTTTAATATTTGTTTATCCTTTTAATATATTTAGGATTATTTTCTCACCACTTGGTATGGATTTTAGATAAGTGCTTTATTAGCTTTGGAAATTCAATTCCTTTATCTTAGTAAATTGATAAGATTTTATTTATGGTTCCATATTAAGTGAAACCAATTTCTATGGTTTTATAATATTTATATTTGTCATTCTTGATCATTTGTAAATGTTTGTTGACAAGATTTTATATGGGTCAAATCCATAGGCTTGGAGATAACTTGGAAATGATTTTCTTCCATTTGGGTTTTAGGGTTTTGGGTTTATCTTCCAAGTGTTTTAATTTCCAGATGCATTTATTTGAGGAATGCATTCCACTTGATTTGAATTTAGTTGGATTCAAATGTTAACCAAAGTTTGTTCCAGATGGGATTTTAATTTCCATTTAAAAACAAAAGTTTCTTTTCACCCTAAAATTCAACAATAATTTATTTTATTTATTTATTTTTCACATTACAAGATTTGGAAAATCTTGGGATGTGACAATGGCTCACGTGCCTCAAAGGTTGCGGTCACGGAGGTCTAAGTTCGTATTGAACCAAGTAGGTCGGATAAACAATCAAATGTTGAGATTTTAGAGTAAATCATTATTGTTTGACAATGATGAACCGACTACATGCAAAGAAGCAATGATGGCCCCTGACTCTGTCAAATGGCTTGAAGCCATAAAATTCGTGATGGTTACATACACGAGAAATCAAGTTTTGAACTTGGAAGACCCTCTGGAAAGGTGTAAAAACCTATCGGTCGTATTTGGATCTATAAAGAAACAGACATGGACGTTTCACATCTATGAAATAGTCGACATGTCGTAAAGTATTTTATGACAATGTTCAAGGAGTTGACTATGACAAGATTTGATCTTTCATAGCGATATTTAGTCTGGATGGATTAAAGTAGCAACCACTACATATAATTTGGTATATGGTAGATGAATAAACAAAACAAACTTCTTATAATAGAATGGTTACCTAGGACGTGTACATGACATAGTCCAAATGGTTTTTTTAATTCAAAGGATGCTAAAAGGGCATGCAAACTTCAATGGTTGAAGTAAGCATCGCGGAGTTGGAATCTTCACCGTGATGAAAAAGAAGTTTTTATCAGGAGACGATGAAGATGCTTGTATTTGCAAGAAGTTAAGTGGGAGCGCTAAGACATATTTCTAATACATTATGTGGAGGACATCTTGTTGATTGGAAATGATGTATCTTTTATTGACAGAGGTTAAGAATTTCATTTCGATGAAAGACTTAGGCAAAACCCGAATATTTAGCATGAATGTCTATATGGATAGACTGTAACGCTAATATGGTTGTGCCAAACATACATATATGAGATATTGAAGGAGTTCAATATAGAAACAACAAGAAAAGGTTCTTGTCGTATGGAAAAGAATTGAATCAAGATTCAAGTGTATTGACACTTGATAAGTCAAACAAGATTCAAGTGCTTTGACACTTGATGAGTAAAATCACAAGAATGTTTTGATCAATCATACCATGATATGTACACATCCAGATATGTCCTATGCTCTAAGTGTTATGAGCATATACCAGAATGAATCATAGAATTATAATTGGACGATAGTAAGGATATTCTTATGATCTTTTGGAAGAACTAATAATATATTTGTGTAGAGGTGACAAACAATTACAAATAGTTCATTGTAAAGCGTTACATTGATTCTAGTTTTGTCACAAGATACAAAATTAAGTTTATCTCAATTTAAATTATGAGTGGCACAATGAAATGGAAAGGAGTTTGCATGACGGATTTGGGTGAATTCCAAAGTTAAGACATTGTGATGGATACTACAACAAAAGGATAAGTATATGACTGCTATAGTAGCAGCAAAGGAGGGCATTTGTGTCAAGTAGTTTGTTATCAAACTAAGGTGTGGTTTGCAACGGGCTAACACTAAACATATATTGTACGACAATAGTATCGACGTGATTTAACCCCAAGGAACTAAAGGTCTCACCAAAATACCAAATTTATGCAATGGCATCTCATTGGAGAATGAGTGATGCGTAAAGACGCAAAGACATGCAAATACACAAGGACCTGAAGCGTCATATCCGTAGATTATGTTAACCACTTGCAATTGCGTATATGGAACACCAGAAAGCCATATGTGTTCAATACGCAAAGTTTCTAAACTAGATTCTTGTCTCTAGTGCAAGTGGGAGACTGAAGAGAATATGCCCGAGAGGCAATAATAAAGTGGTTATTATCGTATTCCTTATTTATGATAAATGTTTATTTTGCATGCTATAATTGTATTAATACGAAAACGTTAATACATGTGTGTTTAATAAACAAAAAAGGAAGTTCCTAGTTATGCCTCTCTTATAAACTAGCTCGTTGATTAACAAGATGATTAGTTTCCTGATCATGGACATTGGATGTTGTTAATAACAAGGTCACAACATTATTGGAATGGTGTGATGGACATTCATCCGAAGTATAGCATTATGATCAAAGTCATTGAGTTTATATTGCTATAACAACTTACAAAGTGATCCTAATCCTTAGACCATGAGATCATGTCAATCACTAACACCGGAAGAGTTTCTTGATAACATCAAACGTCACACCGTAACTGGGTGATTATAAAGATGGGTTTAGAACTACTAAAGTGTTATGTTGAGGCCCATGGATCGAGAATGGAATTTGTTCATCCCGATGAAGGATAGATATGCTCTGGGCCCTCTCGGTGATGTCACATTGATTAGCTTGCAAGCAAGTGATTTGATCACTAGAATGTTATACCATGGGAACGAGAAAAGAGTGCATGTCAGTAACGAGATCAAACTAGGCATGGAGATACCAATGACTGAATCTCGGACATGTAATATATCGCGAAATAAAAGGATTAAGATACTAGCATAAAAGGTTCCGACGATCACAAGAAAGTCATCGTTGAATGTGTGGGAGTCAGTATGGGTCTCCAGATCTCGCTTCTGATTATTGATTGGAGAAGGGTCTCGATCATGTCCGCATTATTAGCGAACCATAGGGTGGCACACTTAAGAGACACCGACATCCAATTGGAGCAAAAGTTTCATGCCGGAAAGAATAACAAGCGCAAGAATTTATTTCACTAGATATCGAAACAGGTTTTCGGGTGAAATTGCAGAAAGTGTTTTTGCATGTGAAATTAAATACTAGCAAGGGGTTAGGAGAATGTATGTCATTAAAGTAATTGACAAAATTCTGAATAAATAATAGGAGTTTTATTTAATGAGAGTTTGCATTAAATTTGGTGAAAATGTAATGGGAATTTGAGTGGGTTTTTGAGTGGAGGAAATTGAAAGGATTTTGTGTGAGTGGAGTGTCCACCCACATGAATGAAAGGAGGGGAGGGGCAGCCCCATGGCCGGGCGCATGGCCCCTTGGGTGCCCCCTCTCCCTATAAAAGGAGCCCCCTCCCTCTCTCTCTCACTCACACCTCCTCGTAAAGGATCTCTCCCCCCTCTAGTATTTATCCCACATGGTCTCAGACTAGCGAGATACATGTTCCCGGTGGCTATTCGGCAAGAAAGAGTTGTGCTTCCGCTGCATCGCTGGAGCGAGGAGGCGGAGGTTGCTTGGTGCCTCGTACGTGTGTGCGAGCACGGATGCACCGCTGTTTTGCGGCGCTAGGACTTCCTCTCGATCTTGAGATCGGCAAGAGATCGTCTACATCAACCACGAGTTTGAACTCGTTAAGCTTTGTCGGTCTTCAAGGGTATGTTCTCTACGGATATATATCCGCCCGTTGCTTGTATCTAGTAGATAGATCTTGGTACATAGTTGTTCCCATCATAGGAATTTTTTTGTTTTCTATGCTGCGAACCCTACAAGATAGGTGTTTTTATGATAAAATTGGACCGGGGTTCATGGGTTCACTTGTGTACTCTCTTTTTAGGCTGTGGTGATCACAAAATAATTCAGCAATGATAAAGACTCATAGAATTTTCAATATGTTCTTTATAAAAGAATTAATATGGGCATCACGTTCTAATATTAAGATGGAATACATCTCTCTCTTATACTCCTTAAGAAAGGGAAATCTCCATGCAATCTTGAATTAAGAACAAATCAGAGTATAGCTTTAAGCAATAGTACATAATGTTTGAAACACAAATATGCTACCTTGATCTAAGAAGGTTATCACACTGTCACGTGATAACTATATCATATGATATCAATTTATCCCTAGTGAGGCAGCAAAAAAGGTAAAAACCAAAGTAGATCTTGAATATTATTTGTCACAATTCAGTATCCAACCCCATGCTACTTGTCACATCCCAATATTTTAAAAATTGGGACTAGAATAAAAATTCCATTCATGCGCATTGCATTCATTCAGAATCTCAAAAATTTCCAATTAAAAAACCCTCACCCTAATAGGTTTTGCAAATATTCCTACGAGGAACAAATAAGGATTTTATAAATCCACTATTTTCAAACTAATGAAAATATTATAAAGATAATCCTATAATAAGTTGTGTGTTTCTACTTGTTCCCTACTCCAAGATCTATCTCCCCATCGTCCTAAATCCCTATATAATCCCCCGGAGTCAAAGCTATATCACTTTTTCTTCTCGAAATTCTGAATCTATACCTTCCCAAATCATATTTTGCTTCAAAACCTATCTAAACTTCATCGGTTGCCTTCGGCTCCAACACGAAAGTTGTACATCTCGTCTAAATATTTCAATCCCGAAAAACCTCACCTATTTTTATCCACCATAGCCAAAGAATTTCCCACAGAAATATTTCAGATATGAAGGTGTAAATCCAAGATCTACTCTGCTCGTTTCTTCAAATCCAAATTACTTTGGTGAGAAGGTAGGTCTAATGATTTCTCACAACTTTCATGTTATAAGTTTTTCGATTTGATTTATGGATTTATCCCTCTAACACAGATCTTTTTCTTGTCTATTATGAGCCAAAACCGAGCACATGTGGAGCTAAATTTTTCTCATAGCCATCGGATCTCATCCCGATGGTCGAGATTTAATCGTCCCAGTTAGTTGCCTTGTCACCGCCATGTTGTCACCAGGTCAACGTCTAGTCCCAGTCAGCATGCACGGTCAACCTGTCTAGTCACCGGAATATTCCCTAGAATATTCCGTTCGAATTTAAAATTGCAAATTATAGATCCAACTTGTAAAATCTATAAGAAATTCATACTATGTCCAAAAATTGAATATAATATAGCAAACTAAAGATAAATTCATGTAGTTTATTAATATCAGATTATATCTAACTTTCGCGCTACAGTTAACTGGTAATTAGTTAAACAGTTTTAATAGCCTTTTGGAGTAATAAATTCATAGATCCGAAATAATATGTCATTGGATTCACAATTCTGTGTAGATTCTAGATATGTTCTTCGCTATATTTTTGGTCGTGGTAAACTGTTTAGATAATTTAATCTCTATTAAGTAGTAATTAAATCATAAAACAAAATCTACAATTCCGTTTAGAGTGAATCCAATTGCTACTAGTTTGTATTAATATCCTATGTCCAGTACATCCTAGAAAAAAATTAATTCGACAATTAGAATAGAATTTGAAACAGAACTATTAAAACCTCTATATTGGCAATTAAGGATTAATAATAAATAATCTATTGCATTAAATGATCTCCTGCATGCATCATGTATTATAATACTGTTTAGAGAACTAAACACATCCATTGTGATATATTAAATCGCCATGCATGCATTGTTTTCATCATTGCTTTATTGTATTGTGCATAATTGCATTGTTGTGAATAGTGTGTTTATTGTGCACTTGTTTTAATAGATAGATTGCAAAGAGTGAAACGCTTGTGATTGTGACGAGTGCAATATTTTCTATTCTGAGAATTATCTGAACAACTACATCAACTACCAAAGGCAAGTAGAGCTATCATAAATGTCCTACTATTTTTCTTATGCATGTAGTATGATTTTCAGTAGTGATGCATGTGTAGGTGTTTTACTGCTATGCTATGCTATGACACCCAGGCATGATTGCCATATTTCCATGACTTGATTCCTTTGAGCCATCGTATTGTAGTTGCTTAGCCATTCTTATTAGATATGCAAAGGGAATTCATGATTGATTATGTTATGAAAGTTATGTTTTGTTATAATAAAAACAACTGGAATTTAATGAATCTCCTAGGCGTGATGGATTGATGTTTTTGGATGGTTTACTGCGGAAAGCACACCTAGGCTTTAGAGATTGAACATGTTTCTTGTGTAGTAGCTTCCAGTATAGCCACATTTTATTATTTGTCTTGACTAAGTAGGTTGTGGAAACCTGACCCGACGTGACTAGTAGATGTAGGGAATGTAGGTTGGTATGGGTCTGTCCTGAGGGCTCAGGGTTCTGCTTCTGAAAAGTTTTGTCTTGGTTTTCTCCCTATCATGGCACAAAATGAGTGTAATGGTAAGAGCGAGTTGACTGGGTCGTGCGGGTAAAGTGTACAACCCCTGCAGGGTGCGTCTAAACTAAGTACTTAGTCGTGTCCCTGGTTACGGACAACTATGAGCAACTGGGCCTGGAACTGTTTGGAAGATCTCACTCATCCAAATTTCTTAATTATTAAAACTTGATGGGTGAACATGGGTTTAGGAGCATACGAAAGATGAACTGTCTTGTTTCTACATGGGTTTATGCTGGTATGTCCTTAGAAGATTGTTTTGAAGAAAGAAAAGTATATTTTTTGAAAGTAGGGAAAGTTATATTGCTTTTATGCCAATAAGCCTAAACTCCACCTAGCCAAATATGCATGTAGTTGCTAGATCCTTTGTACTCATTAGTTCTACTTGCCAAATACATTCAAAGTATTGACCATTCGTGGCTGCAACATTTCATGTTGTAGGTTGTTTCGTTTCTGAGTGATCGTTCATAGGTCGCGAGACTCCACTCAACAATTGTTCGCCTGTGGCATATTTGAAGGATAGAGATCTACCTTATATATGTTTCCGCTGTGTACTTGAACATATAATGTAAATTATGGATTATATTCGTTATATTTATGATGCACGGTTGTATTTGGTATTATTTTATATTCTGTGTGCTAGTGAACAGATCCAGAGATTAGCACTATACACAGGAACTCGGCCTTATCAGTCGAGGGTGTTACACTACTCCATATAACACACACTTATCCCCATACAAGTTGGATCAAAACAAGCAATTAAGAATGGGGTGCATGATGTGCATCTATCAAAACATCTTACACAAAATAGATTCCAATCTCAAATATCAAATCACAGAACACAGATCCACCACATAGGAATTACAAATATGACCATAATCATGTAGAGCAACTCATATGGTATTAGATCTATGAAGAATGAGAGAGAGACAGCTCAAGCTACTGCCACAAACCCATAGACCGGAGGTGGACTACTCCCTCTTTATCATGGTGATGATGCTGGAGATGTTGGAGAGGGTGGAGATCTCCTCGGAGGTGGCTTCGACAAAGTTTCCCCCTCCAATCTTTACCGGATCTAACTCTGTCTGGTGGTGTTTTTGCCTCTGATGTGCTCTGGTGTCTCCTGTCTCGAGGACTCCCTAGGGGTCCTTATATAGGGGTTTTTAGGTTGAGAGAAGTTCGTGAGCGAAAGAATTAAGGTGATCGGACGACCGAGGAGGAAACAACATGGGTGGCACGCCCACCAGGCCTGGGCGCGCCACCTAGGCTCGTTTGACCCTCCTGGTGATATTCTCGTGCTCCAGATGCTTCTTGTGGATAAATATTGGCATTTCCAAAATTTCAGGTCCATTTGACGTTGTTAAGGTCCTAAAACATCAAAAATATTGAAAAAAATGATTTTTCTGCCCTGCAGGGTTATAACCAAAATAAAGGGAATCATTGAAAAATCCCCAAAAAATAATATAAAATAGGGATATAACATTATATATGATGCAAATATGTGGGAAAATATGTTAACAAACTACAAAGTTCATGTATGCATTTTACATGCATCACCAGGTCTAGGGTGCTAGAGGCAGAGAGGCCAAAGCCAAGATCATGGCCAAGGAGAATGCCATCATGCTCACCGACCTGGATAGCATCGCCGACCCCGATTGCGGGATTTGGGTCGCGAGGAGGCAGCATACCATCAGGGCTCACGATGCTTGAAAGGCAATGGCGACGGTAGATGCAACTTTTTGGGCAGAGAAGCTACCAGTTTTTGGACATTGTGTATAATATTGCCCCATTTTGCACATTTCAGATACACTGGACACTTGTTGGCGATGCCCAAAGGGCGATGGCACACATCTTCCATGTTATTTGGTAGTCAATTTGTGTGTTTTTGGCTTATCAATTTGACAGTTTCAACTGATTGGCAATGCCTTTCCCAACGATGCCGCCCACGAACTCCAGAGCGGACAGATGAGTCGCACTGCTGGGCACAGTTGGCCGGATAGGACGGACCACGACCCAAGTGCTACTGTGGCCCGACCCAAACGGATAGAAACAAACTGTTTGTATCGGCCCGGTGGAGATGCCCTAAGCTCAGTTTGCTCGTAATTTGTATTTAAAATAATTATGAACTAAGGTGTAAACGGAGGACTAAAGTGTAAAACAAGAAAATAGAAAAGGATGAGGATAAAAAGGCCGAGATAGGTCTTTAGAAATTTTTGAAGGAAGATTAGAAAAGCCAAACAGATGTCACACATTAACAGTGGGACCGGAACCAAAAGAGAGTTATGGTGTGGCTGTTAGGGTCGATGGAGAAGTTTGTGAGAGAACAAGTTGAAGGTTTTCAGTACGCAGCTGAAGTCTAGACAAACATCAAAAAAACAATTCTTGGGTAAATCAAACAAAATGCAGGTCAGCAGGATACTCTATGAACTAAGACATATCAAGTAAGAGCAAAAGACCATGACTGGTTACGAAGGAGATATTAAGAAGCTCTATTGAGACTTGAAGGATGTGTGCCTCCTTCGAGAATGGTTTGAACCATTGTTGGTTCAAGCGTTTTCTGGAGGCTTGAACCTGGAATTTAATTTTCGGTCTCAAATTATATTAGCTACACCTGATCGGTTTACATCGAATCAGGCCATCCTCGGTATACTTCAGGAAGAAACATGGTTGACCAATAAGATCACAACACCATAGGAAAATGTTGATAGTCGGGCTGCAGCATCTTTAGTTAACCAAGTTTAGCATATTGGTACTACAAAAAATCAAGCAAATGCTACTAGATTTGACTACACAAGCAAGACTAGCGTGGTGTGTGACTACTATAAAAAATCAGGTTATTTAAAGAAGAATTGCTTTGATATAGTTGGTTATCCTTCTAGATGGCAACCGAAATAGTTCAACAGATTCACAAGTGGAAATAGTAACGCAAACATGCTAAATCAAGCTCATATTACACAACTGGGGAGAGAGAAGTCTATCTCATGGTCCAAGCACTTGAAGAATTTAAGTCCAAACTTATGGTGAATACTGCAGATGGTCTTACCGAATCAACTTCCGATGCTCATTCTGGGAAAGGTATCAATGATTTGTTAACATCTTGGATAATTGACTCAGGGCTACAAACCACATGACAGGCTTATCAAATCTTTTTTCATCATATACCCCTCGTTCTAGAAGGGAGAGTATACATAGCTGATGGATCCTCAACTCCGATAACGGGTTGTGGTACTATTAATTGTACTCTATCCCTACCCTTGAGATTAGTCTTGCATGGCTCCAATTTTTTAGTAGACCTCCTATCGGTTATTTAAATTACAAAGCCACTTAAGTGTAGGCATGTTTCCATCATGACTTGTGTATATTTCAGGAGATGAACACATGGAAAAAATTCTTGGGACTTGAATTGAGCATGATATCTTCTACTACCTCACAAATGGATCAGCTCCATCCTCGTACATGCTGGGTACGAACCATATTTTGTGTATTGAGTAATTACTACTATTGTATTATATACTTAGGCACTTGTCGTTTTTAGTCCTAAGTCATACGTTCCCATCCCAGTTGAAGGGTTTCTCTAAAGAGAAGCTTACTTGTGATGTGTGTAAACTAGATAAATACACAATAATAAATTATCCAAGTAGTAGCGAGATGAGTAAGTTACCTTTTGATGTGGTGCATTCAAATGTCTAGGGTCCTTCAGTTGTAACCTTTTTCCTTGGAGAGAGATATTATGTGACTTTTATCGATGGTTTCGGTAGTTGTACATGGTTGTATCTTTTAAAGCATAAATCTGAAGTTCTATGTGCTTCCAAAAACTTTCACGGCATGGTACATAATTAATATGGTATTAGTGTAAAAAAATACTATGATCAGATAATGGCATCGAAAATATCAATAATGAATTTTCTATTTACTTGTCCTATCATGGCATTATACATCAAACTACATGTGTAAACACCGTAGAACGGAATGAGCATGGCAGAGAGGAAAAACAGACAATTATTACAGGTTTCTCAATGTCTTATGATTATGATGAATGTGTCAAAATTTCTATGGGGTGCAGTTTTGTATGACTTCTAGAGTATTGGGGCATCAAACTCCAATCGAGTGTTTACATGACTCTAATTTATTTATTGTGCTACCAAAAAATGGATGCACATGCTTTGTTCATGACTACAGGAGTTCGGCAGGAAAACTTGATCCAAGGGCCATCAAATGCATCTTCATCAGATATTCTCCTAAAAAAGGTAATATGTGTGGCGTCCTACTGAAAGGATTTTTTGTAAGCATGGACGCCGCTTTCCATGAAAATGAACCAGTTTATTCTCTACGAATCAATGATAATGATACAAGTCGTAAAGGGGAGAGGCTTAGAGATGAAGATGATAAGGGATCTGTGTTGGTGCCTATGGTGGATATTTGTCATCCAGGAAATGAAAGGTAAGTGGAGAGAGTTGTTGACATGATTGACGAAGATGATACAATGCTTCATGAGGTATGTGAAAATTCTCCAATCAACAGGTTGTAGAGACTGATGGTGGTGAATCTGTGCGACTTGAAGTCAATGGAGAGACTCTTAATTAGTCATTGGTACTATAAGAAGCATCATCACTTCAAGAAATTGTTCATGACGAGGATGAGGTGGAAGGTTCTAAGATTCCCAAATCCTCTAGTATGCCTGTTGGTGATGAACCAATTTCTTTGCGAAACCCAAAGATTCGGATACACACACCTACACGCCTTCAAGGTTGTGTAGGATATAAACATGAACTTGCAAAAAAAACATATGAAAGATGTAGATATCACTTTAGGAATTTCATTGCCGCTTTTGACTCCATGTGTGTACCTATCATAATAGAAGGATGCAATGAATGGTCCTAAATGGAAGGCAACAATGTTGGAGGAATGAAGCTCTTGAGAAAAAAAATACATGGGAGTTAGTAGAATGACAAATGGCAAGGAGCCAGTTGGATGCAAGTGGGTATATGCTATTAAATATATCCCTAAAGATAAAGTAGAAAGATACAAAACTTGATTAGTAGCTAAGGGTTATACACAAACCTATGTACTGGATTACGAAGAGACATTTGCATCGGTAGCTAAGATGTATACCGTCAGGATATTAATATCATGTTCGACCAATCTTGGTTAGAATTTATTCTAGTTGGATATTAAAAATGTCTTTCTTCATGGAGATCTTGAGGAAGAAAATTATATGCAGATACCATATGTTTTAGGATAACATAGAATGATAATAAGGTATTAAGACTTCAGCTATCATTATAAGGCTTGAACAATCTCCTCGTGCATGGTTTGATCGATTTAGAAGAGCTATGATGCAATTGGGTTACATCCAGAGCAATGTTGACCATACTTCATTTTATAAGAAAATACTGCGAAATTGACTGTATTAACTGTTTATGTTGATCATATTATTATCATAGGAGATGATGACCAGGGAATTGAAAGCTGAAGCAATATCTAACAAAGGAGTTTGAAGTTAAAGATCTAGGAGTCTAGGACAACTAAGATACTTCCTTGGGATTGAGATTTTTGGAAGATCCAAAGGTATTTACTTATCTCAAAGAAAGTATGTATCGCATCTATTCTGGGAACTGGTATGTTAGGATGTAGTCTAGCACTAACACCAATCGAGGAAAACCATAGATTAACTAGTGCCTCAGAACAGCCTGTAGACCAAGAGAAATACCAGAGATTAGTTGGACAATTGATCTATTTATCGCATACATGTCCTGCTGTTGCTTTTGTTGTTAGTGTGGTTGGCCAATTTATGCATGACCCCAAGACTCACCACATGGATGCAGTAAACCGAATCACTCATTATCTAAAAGGTTGTCTAGGCCGTTGTTTGTTATATAAATCAAATGGAAATTTGCAAGTAGAATGTTACACTTGTGCAGATTGGGATGGATCACTTGATGATAGACGGTCCATATCAGGTTATTGTACATTTGTTGGAGGGAACCTAGTTACTTAGGCGTAGTAATAAACAAAATTTTGTCGCCAGGTCAACCGTTAAAGAGGAATTCAGAGCTATCGCCCATGGAATATGCAAAGTTGTATGGTTGAAAATTATACCGTTGGGGATAGGGTTTATTTCATGGAAAACCATTGATGATGTATTGTGACAATAGCGCTTCTCCAAATATTGCAAGTAACCAGTTCAACACATTAGAACAAAGCATATAAATCGATCATCACTTTATCAAAGAGAAACTGGACCAAGGAATAATCTGCATGCCTTATGTAAGCTCTTTAAACCAACTAGAAGACATTAACCAAAGGCTTAGCTGAAAAAGTATTTACTAGCTTATGTAGCAAGATGTGTTATCATGCATTTGCCCCATTCTAAGGGGGTGTTGAGTTTGTAATTTGTATTTGTAACATTTGTGTATTAAGCTCTAAACTATAAATTCTGAGTGAATTTCACTTTTTACTCCCTACTTGTGCATTTGTGACACTAATTACCCCATTTAGTGGAACACAAATTGAAATATCTCATTTAAGAGCCTTTGAACACATTATTTTCTCAATTTAGCACTTCGCTTGTCTTTGTTACATAGAGCTGACATGTTACGTCGTGGTGACACGATAAAATGTGTAAAGATCCGAGGGCATGATCAAAAACCATGTTCATACTTCTTGTATCCATATTTTCTATTTCTGGTCATCCTCTTGATACATTTAAACTCTGGTCAACACCTTACACCATGCCCAATAGATAGACATTAGAAAATGAGGGTTCAAAACTTCTAAAAAGGGTAATCCAGACAATTTTACACTCAACGGGGTAATTAGTGTCACAAATGCATAACTAGAGGATAAAAAGTGGAATTCACTCTAAATTTCTAGAGGAATCAGTGTAATACAAGAAAATAGAAAAGGATGAGGAGACGGAAAAGGAGGTCGAGATGGTTCTCTAGTTCTCCACCATCAGGACGAAGTTCTTCCTCAAACCCTTTCCTTGATCTTTTTGTCAATTTTAGTCTTTTTTCTGGAGTGATTCCAACATTTGCACTACATTTTGTACCACCTTAGCTCAAAATGATTATTTTAAAGATATTTGAGTGGATGGAAATTTTTCTTTAACATTTAGTGTAAATTGAACTCGGGAAATCCCCTGTATGATTCAGTCCGACAAATCGATAAACTTATACAGAAAATAAAAACATGTTGATCAAAGCAACCTTATTTATAATAAGTTTTTCATATGCTCAAAACTCTCTTGAAGTTGGAAACAACCTTTTATTTTCCATGCCGATCAATCAAATTCAATCCCACTATGTTGCAGGATTTGAGTGAGCCTCACATTTGTAGTCCTTCGCCTTTTGTACTAAGTGCAAGATATTAGCTATCTACCTTTCTAGGGGAGCATTTTTTTTAGATCAAAAGGGCCCCAAAAGGGGGAGTCCCGGTTCCATTCAACATGAAACCAGCCCGAATCCAGTCTGCTATAGTTTTGGAAAGAAAATGAAAAACAACGACTCAAATCTTAAAGAAGTACTGCTAGAACCCATCTGAACACGAACTAAGGAACTAAGCACAGTTTGCCAGCCACAGACAGAGAACAACTAGGAGACAGACTCAAGCACTCGCACGGTAGAACTGGACGATGCTCCGGAGGGCCGCCTTTGTTTCTTCAGCCGGGCGAAGCCCCTCCGTCTTGCGAGAGTCCCAGGTCCGTACCCAGCCAGGGGTAAGCGGCGAGACAGCAGGCACTCCAAAGAAGCCCACCGGCGTAGCAGGACTGAAGAGAGTCTGACCAGCAACAGTCGCTACCCCCACCCCAGAGAGCTCGGAGCCTTGCATCTGTTCTCGACCACGACAGAGAAGAGGTCCACCTGTGGCAGCATAGTTTCCTTGAAGACTAACCTCCACTTTTTGATCGTTCTAAGCACAAGCCACTATACCTCCTTCATAGAAATCCAGGTTTGAAAATCAAAAATCAGAGCATTTCTAGTTTTCCAAATGCTCCACAGCACCGCAGCACAAATGGCATTGAAACTTTGATGCTTCTTTTTTGAAATCCAAAACCTAGAAATAGACAAGTAATCATGGCCACACTCAATGTTGAAGAAAGCAGAGACAGACTCCCAAGTAAGAGAAGCAACAATACATTTAAAAAATAGATGATCAATGGATTCTTCTTCATTACAGAAAACGCAATTAGAGGGTTTGTCCAGTTTTCTTTTTATCAGGTTATCTCTAGTCATAAGTTTATTATTAGAGAGTAACCAGAGGAAAATGTGAATCCGGGGTGGCACATTTATAGACCAAAGGGCTGGAATATAAACTGGGGTAACACCTCTAAAACTAATGATATTATAGCAAGAACTAGAAGAAAATTGACCATCCGAAGTGTAGCTCCAAATAAGGGAATCACAGTCAGCGGTGAAGGAGATACAACTAGCAATTTGCACCAAATCTATCCATTGTTCATGAAGCTTAGAACTGAAGTTTCTACGGAAGGTGAGCTTCAACAAGCTACCATCCCAAACCTGCTTTATTGTATCCATCTGTTCATTATAGACGCAATAAACCTCCCAAAATTGCACAGATAAAGGGGATGTGCCAAACCAAATATCTTCCCAAAACCTTATTTTAGCCCGATCCCCAACAACCCATGTGTACCCAAATTGGACAGCCCTGACTTCCCACATGAACCCTTTAAACAAAATAGAAGCATTGGAATCCCCACAACAAAGGATATTGGGATTCAAAGTATTGTACTTGGCATCCAAGATGCTTTTCCAAAGCTTATCACCACAGTTAACATACCTCTTAAGCCAAGAAGCTAATAGACAAATGTTAACATCTCTAAGATAAGGAACTCCTAAACCCCCCTGAGTTTTAGTCATACAGACTAAATTCCAGTTAGCAAGGTGAAGCTTCCTTTTATCCTTAGAGTCATTCCAAAGACAGTTAGCCATCTAAGAGTTAATAAGATCCAAGGCCCATTTAGGAAATTTAAAAAAGGACAGAAGATAGATCGGGATGCTAGCAAGACATGTTCTAATCAAGACCAATCTTGCAGCATAAGAGAGAAGCTTCCCTCTCCAACCTGCTATCCTTTGCAAAATTTTATCAATAATAGGCTGTAGGTCCTCTCTCTTAAGCTTATCATGGTGTAATGGAACTCCCAGATATTTTATAGGGAATTTACCAATCACACAACCCATGATATCACTTAGAGCCTTAGCCTCATCACCATTCAAATTAATAGGCACTAGCTCACTTTTCTAGTTAATTTTCATGCCAGAGACTTGTTCAAAACAAGTCAGCACCCATCTAAGATTTCTAACTAACTCAATGTCATTATCAACAAACAAGATAGTGTCATCAGCATATTGCAGGCTGATGACACCTCCAGGGATCAGCTAAGTGCACATACCTCTAATGAGGTTGTTAGCTGCAGCTTTAGATAACATACGAGTGAACACATCCACAACACAATTTAAAAGGATGGGAGACATGGGGTCTCCCTGCCTAAGACCTCTACTAGTGGTAAAGAAGTTTCCTTCAACACCATTTAGTTTGACAGCCACAGAGCCACCTCTAGTGGCAAGATGTATCCATTTAGAAATTTTAGGGCAAAAACCCCTCAGAGTTAGGACCTCATCAAGGAAATCTAAATTAACCCGGTTAAAAGTTTTTCATAATCTAGTTTAAGCACAGCCCCTTTCTTATCACCTCGAACAATGGAGTGGAGGACTTCGTATGCCGTAACAACACTTTCAAGAATAAACCAACCTTTAATAAAAGCAGTCTGATTGGGAGCAATTAGAAAATCCATCACCTTGCCCAATCTATTGGTCAGAACCTTAGTAAAAAATCTTAAAAACACAATTCAAAAGACTGATAGGCCTGAATCTCTTCATGGTAGAAGCATCAGGATCTTTTGGAATTAGAGACAGAACAGCAAAATTGGGCCTATAAATATCCAAATTACCCTCATAGAAATCATTAAACAAAGCCAAAATATCAAATTTAACTAACTCCCAAAAATGCTGGTAGAACATAAATGAAATACCATCAGGCCCTGGCGCTCCATCAGAGTAGGAATCGAAAACTGCTTTTTTATTTCCTCTTCAGTAAAAGGAGCCTCCAAATGGGCATTATGAGCAGAATTAACTTTTTCCTCCTCAGAGAAAAATTGGGGTCTAATTTGAAACCAGTATTGCCTTTAGAGCAAAACAAAACCTTATAATAATCAGTAGCTATTTCCAACATTGCTGGTAATTCCGAGGTAGGACCCTTAGGATCTTCCATATTCCTACTCCATCCTTTAGAGACTTTCCTGAATCTCCTCATCTTCTCTTGCCACCTACCAATGGCTGTAGAGCTTTTAGTAGGAGCAAGCCAAGTTTTAGTGACAAGCCCTTTAAAATCTTCCCTAAGGAGCCACCACTTTTCAAACTTATAAGAGACAAGTTAAAAGAATGGGTGATCCCAGAGTCCCACAAGAGGGGAGTATGATCACTCCCAAGCCTGGTAAAAGCTTGAGAAGAAGCTAAAGGGTACATAGCATCAAATTTAGTATTGCAAAAAATCCTATCAATAGTAGACATAATGAGGTTTTCCTGTTTATTGGCCCAGGTTAATTTCCAATTAGATAGCTTGACCTCCATGAGGTCCCAAAGCTCAATCCAAGAATTAATTTTTTCACACCATTTATGGTTGACAACACCATTACTTTTGTCCTCTTGGAATCTGACTAAATTGAAGTCCCCGCTAATTAAAGTGGGTGACAGTTATCAATGAAGGGGGAATGAAATTCAGAAATGAAAGCTTCTTTTACCTCCTCATAAGGAGAGACATAAATAGAAATATGCCTCCAAACTTTATTATCTATCTTATTCTTTAAAATACAAGAAACAGAGAAAACTTTAATATCCCAAGATAGTACTTCAAACAGATCAGAGTCTACACCTACAAGGATACCCCCCGCAGAGCCAATTGCAGGGAGGTAATTCCAAACATAATTTCTATGTAGACTAGTGGAATCCAAATAAGAAGTAGAGAAAGTCTCTTTTTTAGTTTCCTGGAAGGCAATAATAGAAGCATGGGTTTTGGCAAGGGTATCAGTGATACACTTTTTTCTACCAAGAGCATCAATACCCCTAATATTCCAACCTAAACTATTCATAAATAAACTCTTTTCTTAGGGTGCTTGCCCCGTTTATGCCTATAAACTTTAGTCCACAAAAGTTCACTATCTTCCAAGTCTCCTATCTATGCCTCAGCACCTGAAGGATTCCTAAAGGAATCAGCAGAAAAGCCAACATCCTCAGTAGAGTGGCCCTCAGGCAAGACTCTACTAAAGGTACATAATGGAGATAAAGGCTCATCATCCGGTAAAGAAACTTCAGTAGCTTGTGTTGACTCATCAACATCACTACATTTTGATTCTAAGATAACTACACCAACATAATGAGCCATTTTTTTAAGAATCTTTATGCAAAACTTTAAAAGGATTAGCATCAGTTATACCTTTAAAAGTTGCAGCAGGAACTTCCAAGATTTTCTTCTTTTTGTGTTCTTGAGCAATCTCCAAGATCGACTTCCCTGCATTGCCCATCGTCTTGGCACTCTGCCTTGTACCAAGAACCGGTCCCCAGTGCTTGTTTCTCTTGGAATTCTGCTCCATATCAGTTTGAACATCTACCTCCATCTCTCTCTTGATGTTACCATCCTTTAGAGTGTCTAATTCAGTGGGAGCCTGAACCAAATCATCCTCATAGACATAATAACCCTCATCGTCCACCAGCTCCATGTCTCGCAGAAGATTATAGCAGTTTTCCTCTTCAGGAGCATCAGACACCAGCCAGCCCATAATATCTCTTCTAGCTGATTCCAAGAAATCAGGGAGCACACTGCCATCTGTCTCTAGAACTGCCTCACAATGCTTGGATTCTGAAACGCTGCTGTTTTTCCTTCCTTGAAGTGGCGCCACACCTGGACCATTGACAGCAACTGAGCCATTAGCAGAAGTTGACCCATTAGCAGGAGGTTGTTGGGAAGATTGATTCTCCATATCCATATTGGCAGATTTGAGAGGATCTGTAAAAATGGATTATCTGGATCATCTGGCCCATCCACCGCCTCCTCAGGGAATTCA
Source organism: Avena sativa (assembly GCA_916181665.1). Taxonomy (NCBI): domain Eukaryota; kingdom Viridiplantae; phylum Streptophyta; class Magnoliopsida; order Poales; family Poaceae; genus Avena; species Avena sativa. The sequence goes on from OV702293.1 coordinate 425,285,099, forward strand.
ACCGTGAAAGCAATGGAGTAGTGCTTCTTTTTTATCTCGAACACGTGACTATCTGGGACCAGATGAGGCTCTTTGCACTAGACTTTCACCCTCACAACCTCAAAAAAATTCTGAAACATACCATTCCAGTCAACATCCATTAAGACCCTTAGCACAGAGGTAAATTGAGCTAGCAAACTCCATTTGCACCACTCAGGCTGGAGTCCCCGCAGCTGAATCCAAATCTCCCGATTCTCTCCAACATATTGTAGTTCCCTATCCCAAACCTCCACATTGACAGTAACACCATCCTTCACTAAGCCAAAACAAGGATAACCTGCCACATCCTCAATAGGCAGATGTGGTGGGAACTTGACTAAGAAGGACCAGTCATCCAACTGTCTTAGCTGCCAAGGCCAAGTGGTCTTGTAGATGATTGCAAACTCCTGGGCCAGCTCCTCCTTGTTAATTTAACCAGCTTCAATGTAAACTATCCCCACATTAGCTGCTCCCAAATTTTTGCTATTGCTTTCTGGAACCTCCACATGGTAGAACTCCAACCCCTGAGCAGCTTTCCCATAGAGCTTGGCAGCAGGCAAGGCTAACTTCCTCACTGGGCAGATATCCTCCTTATGGTTAACCATCTTGCAAATGAAGCAAAAAGGAGCAGTAGAGCATTGTGATTTATTGTGGCTGGGCTCCCCACAGGTAAAACAAACCACATCCAAGTAACTATCCTTGACCCTCAGTTGATTTTCCTTCCTAGAGTTCAGCCCTTCATTTATCACAGCAGCGGCCTTCCCCTTCTTCCTGTTTCCCAGATTCTTGCCACCAGCCTATTGCTGATTTTCATAGGTGGCATGTTGCGAAATAAATAACTACAACATAATACTCGCGATAGTATGACCTTCACCGGTCATAAGAGCGCCCCCGGCGCATGGCCCCAGTCTCGCATCACCAAATCAAAAATCTCTCGTGAAGGAGATTAGTGCATATCTCGGCCACATGATGTCGCGAAACCCTATTCAGAAGGTTGCATATTTATTTAAGGAGGAGAGGAGACATCAGATAAGTTCGCAACATATGACCAAGTTCACCACAGCCGCTCAACTATGATCACCACCATCCCTTCCATGAGATTTAACCCTTGTATTCCACGAATTCTGATTGTCAAGGGCAAATATTGTAAGAGGTTTTCAAGCATTCGTGTTAAAGACCATTTTTCTTTGTGGGTTTTGCTTGCTCGAGAGTTTTTTTAACAATAAAAGGGGTATAGAAGACCCCGAAAGCTGCATTAGTCAGAACATGGCAGGTACATTTTACAAGGAAGTCCTTTACATCAGGCACACTAGGGACCCTAGAACTAACAGATAAGGACTCCCTAATAACAAAAAACACCTCCGGACTAAAAGATAAAACGCAATCAAGCTCTTGGGTGCCTGCTACCATTCTCCGACGACCTCCAGACGACGGAATCGGCGAGATCGTGGACGTTTCTTGCTTGTGATACTCCCCAAGACGAAGAAGAAGCATCATCGCCGACCATATTGCTCTCTTCGGGGACGAACCACTTGTCGAGGGCGAGACGCCGAGCTCCGGTGCAGCGCTTCGAGAAAGGGCCTCCAATGGAGGTTGAAACCCTGGGTCGCCTTTCGACCAGAACGGGCAGCGTCCCGGCAGCCTTGCCACCAATGGACCACTGCGAAGAGGAACCTGCGGGTGCAGCTTCAACGGACCTCAACATCGTTTTCAGCTTCAAGCTTTCCCCCTTCTATCCCTCGCCACCATGGCAGGCCGAGAGAAGGGCGAAGAACGAGTCATCGTCGACGCAACACAGAGGACCACGAGCTTTATTCTCGAGTCGCCGAAGCCATCCCCCCACCGCAGGCTCCAACCACTAGAGCATGAAGAGGGAGGAGGCCAGGCGACCTCCTGACACCGCTCACATGCGCCGCGAAGTAACTCGGAGGAGCGCCGTCTTGCAGCCGCCTGCCAATCTCCACCCGATTCCTCCCGGCGCCATGGCCGGCCAGAGAAAGGACGAGATCTTGCTGCCGCTGCTCAACAACAACACCCGATCCAAAACTCGTTGTTGCCTCCTCTCATCCACCATGGAAAAGAAAAGGCCTGACAAAAGCAAGCCTTATTGAGGGAGAGGGAGGACTACACCACCGCCACCAATGCCAGAGAGGCGCAGGACCGAGGGGAGCACCACCGCCGCCACGCCTGGCCGGGGACGGGCGAACTCCAATGGCAGCAGAAGGCCACCCTAACTGAGGACGTGGCCCCAAAACAAACCTACTCTACTACCTAATCTATAGGGCTACGGGGCTCAGCATCGTTTTTAGCTTCAAGCTTTTCCCCCTTCTATCCCTCGCCACCATGGCAGGCCGAGAGAAGGGCGAAGAAAGAATCACCGTCGACGCAGCACAGAGGACCACGAGCTTTATTCTTGAGCCGCTGAATCCATCCCCCCACCGCAGGCTCCAACCATTGGAGCATGAAGAGGGAGGAGGCCAGGAGACCTCCCGACGTCGCTCACATGCGCCGCGAAGTAACTCGGAGGAGCGTCGTCTTGCAGCCACCCGCCAATCTCCACCTGACTCCCCCCGCCACCACGGCCGGACAGAGAAAGGACGAGAGCTTGCCGCCTGTTGGGGAGGTGACCCCGGATAGGGTCAAGACAGGGGAAAGACGAAAGGAATCTCCCTTATCGTGAGCCGAATTACTGATTGTGTCGGCCGAATCATGTAGGAGTCGGCCGAGATAAGCACGGCCATGACGAATGTAGAATAAGTAGAACCTTATCCGGCCGACATATGAATTAAGTCGGCCGAATGAGTCTGACTAACTTGAATGCAGGTGAATGCCGAGCCGAGTCATACGAGACAAGGCCGAATAACATGAAGCTTGCAGGAGAAGGAGGTGCCTATAGTCAAACCCTAGTCACTGGCTAAGAGGAATCTGGACAGAGCCAAGCACAAAGGACAAGGAGCAGAGTAGCAGAAGGGCAGACGAACGTCACAGAGGTGACAGTGAGAAAGCCCGAGGCGCGCATGTGAAGGTTTCTGGAACATTGCCGCCGATAGAAGGGCTACACGGAAAGGAGGTCACCGAGTTACCATATTGGGACAAGCATATTCCAAGAATATGCTTGCCACGTCAGCCCTAGAAGGAACCAAGGCATCCCTTTATAAGGGGGACGCGGGCTCCTGAGGGGGGATCGATTCACTCTACGCCGGAAGGCTCGTGTATTAGTGTTCTTCCTCTCTATGAGACCCCTCTAGAAACACTTGTATCCATTGAGAAGTGGAATAGAGATTTACTTGTAGAATGGCTGAGTGTAGAAATCACTACATCTTCCCTCCCCAGATCACACTAGCATCCATTGGACCCATACTTTAGCCTACCCATGGCATCTAACGTTCCACCACCACGACAGTTGGCGCCCACCGTGGGGCCAGCAGCAGTGCTAGCTGGAATCAAGATCCAGACGGGAAACTTCATCCACACCGGTGAGTGGGTTGTCTCTGGCTTAGTCCAGTGATTTGATCTCTGTGACTATGTTAGTGATAACGCGGGTAGCTTCAGGAGGAAGGTGCCTCCGCGTAACGGCGTCTTCATCGACCTGGGCGCGCACAGGGTCTACATCGGCGTCGACATGTCCTGTGTCTATCCTCGCCGAGTCATTGAGGCAGGAGAACCTCCCCTCAGTGCTACTAACGGGCCGCGTGGCGCACGCTCCGTTGGTAGCGTCGAGGTGATGATGACAACCGCAGCACCGTCGGCAGGGGCAGGCTCCAGGCCGAGCAAGGACCCAGCGACAGGAGGACAGATGGCTGCAAAGAAGACAACTCCGCAGCCCACCGAGGTAGATCCGCCAGCAGCCAAGTCAGCCGAGGTGCAGGAGACGACCCCAAAGGCAGCAAGGGTGAGATGGCCGCCTCTAGAGAGACCGGAAATATTCTCCAGGCAATTATAGATAATCTAACCATGCCTGTGGCACCGATACTTGATCCGGATAGCGCCCAGGCAGAGTTAGAAGAAACTAGACAAAAAGTACTGGTAGAGGCAAAAAAGGTGTCGGCCTTGCGGGAGTCCTTGAACAGGACCCTGCGAGAGTATGCTAAGGCAAACAAACTGGACGTGGCCCCCCGAGCGGGTGGATGAATTGAGATTGAGAGGAAAGAACCTCATGAATGATATCAACAAAGAGCATGAAGCTCGTGAAGGTGATTCAGTCGACCTAGGCTTGCCGAGGTATAGTACCCCGGCAAAGAACCTAAGGGCGGCAAATGCCGCTGCTTTGGAACTAGAAGGGTTAAGCGGCGAAGCCCGGCAGAAACAACAAGAAAGAGTGAATGAGTTGGTGCGCATTGCAAACCAGCAGAATGAGGAAATGCTTAGGGCTGACCTGGCAAGACCGGGAGCTTCGCGTATGGTTCATTCGGCCGGAGGAGCACCCGCACTATCTGTGGCAGCAGCGTCCTCACCCGGAAACCACGCGCGAAAAGATAGAGCAGTGACTTCAGGAAAAATAAATAAGCAAATTGTTCCTTATGATCCAGCAGTAGACGGAAAGGTCAATGATAACAACGGCAATGGAAGCCGAGGTAACAATGGAGATAGAAACCCCGGCCGTGCGAACAAAGGGCACGGGGACCTCGGAAGAAGAAATCATGAGAACAATAACCCGGCGGAGGGCGGAGAAATCCTCCACCGGATCCTCAGCCGAGGTATGATACTCGGCAAGAGCGAGAAGTGAGACCAGCTCACCATGATCAGGCAAATGAGAGGTACAATGATGGGTACTCGGATATGGAGAATGCAGAACATGGTGGGAATAACCATTATGGAATACAAGAGAGGATCATATACCGAAACTTGGCATCAACTGATGCAAGACTAAAATTGGACAAGTTATATCGGTCCGAGTTGTTGGAGGAACAAGGTCCGCCTGGTCCAGCGTGCTTCGGACCTCGGATCATGGGCAAACCACCGGTGTCGAACTTTCAATTGGCAAGGGGCATGAAAACATACAATGGGAGCACAAAACCATAAGATTGGTTAATTGATTATGCCACTGCGATGAAGATATCTGGCGGAAACCTACGATGGGCGGTGAGATACGTCCCACGGATGCTGGAAGGACCAGCTAGAGTATGGTTAAACAATATGCCAGCAGGCAGCATCAACTGTTGGTTAGATTTTGAAGAAATGTTTGTCAACAACTTCACCAGTACCTATAAAAGGCCAAACAGGCCACAACAGCTCGCTATGTGCAAGCAGAAGCCGAATGAAACAGATAGAGAATTCTTGACTCGGTGGTGTAACCTCAGAAACTCATGCGAAGGAGTCATAGAGTCTCAAGCGATAGCTTGGTTTGCTCAAGGATGCCGATATGCAAGTGTATTATGGCAAAGGATGCAAAGAGATATGCCAACCACGTTGGCAGAGACCATCGGGATAGCATATTCGTATGCTTTAGGGGATCCGACGCAACCAGAATTAATGTCGGCGGAGCATCGGGAACATCAAGATCAATATGCAAGAGATGTAGCCGGATCATCAAGGCGCAACGAATTCCGAGATAGAAGAAGGGAGGAGAGGCCAGATTATAGATATGCTTCCAATCAAGTGGTAGCGGTGGTACAAGATCAGCCGAGTCATGGAAACAGTCAGCGATAGAAGAATGGTCCTCAGTAGTGGACGTCGAGGAATGAAGGGAAAAGACAGTGGACACCAGAACAGAAGAAGCAGTGGCAGGAAAGGCCGAAGTACATATTTGAATCCATGTTGGATCAACCGTGTAAGTTCCACACTCCAAACCATGCCAAGCCGGCTAATCATACAACCCGTCAATGTGCTTGGATGAAAAATGCAATGGGGGAACCCGGCGGTCATGCAAGCGCCCCCTCATCAAGCGCATTAGCAGCAGTAGCCACAGCTAACCGGAGCAAATGCGCAGCAGTTAATGTTACCACCACCTCCTCCGAGGTATGATAACTCGGACCGAAGGGATGCAGTGCATCAAGTGATAAATCAAGGTCAAGATGGAAGAGCAAACCCCGGAAACAATGGACGTAATGATTACAGGGAGCATCATCAATCATATTGTGTGTTCACGACAGAACAGCAAGACAGGCATAGCATATAACACCGGCACATGGAAGTGAACGTTGTTATGCCGACAGTACCAAGATACGTGCCTTGGTCCGATCAGGAAATAACCTGGAGCATAAAAGACCACCCGAAGATAATGCCGAATCCAGGGTTGTATGCACTGGTACTAGATCCGACATTTGTCGGACCCAGCATTAATGTGAAGTTCTCAAAAGTACTCATTGATAATGGGAGTAGTATCAACGTTATGTACAAGGACACAATGCACAAACTGGGAATAGCGCAGAATATGTTACAATCCACAAGAACCCCGTTCCATGGAATAGTGCCGGGTCTCTCATGTGAACCCATTGGGAAAGTCCAAGTAGATGTGTTATTCGGCACAAGGGAGAATTGTAGAGCGGGGAATTTGGAGTTTGAAGTGGTAGATCTAGAGAGTTGCTATCACGCTTTACTCGAACGGCCAGCATTGGCTAAATTCATGATCAGCTGCCACATTACTTATCTGAAAATGAAGTTACCCGGCCCACAGGGGGTGATAACAGTAGCCGAAGATTACAGAAAATCAATGGACTATGCCTCGGCTGGATCAAACCTGGCCGAGTCGTTGGTGATTGCAAGAGAAAAAAGGAGGATTCAGGAAGTAGCGGCTCTGGCTCAGTCGGCACAGCTGAATATGCCGACTAAAGAGATGAAAAAGATCTAGATAGATGAGCAGTTCCCGGAGCGCACCATCACAATTGGTGCCGGCCTAGATGCCAAATAGGAAGGCGAGCTCACCAACTTCCTCCGTGAGAATCGGGATATCTTTGCATGGTTGACTCAAGACCTGCAAGGTGTGCCGAGGGAGTTGGCTGAGCACTCTTTACATGTAAGGCTAGGAGCAAGGCCGGTGAAGCAACCTCTCTGCTGCTTCTCCGAAGACAGGAGAAAAATAATAGGGGACGAGATAGCTCGGCTCCTTGCGGGTGGATTCATCATGGAAGTGCTTCATACGGATTGGCTATCAAATCCGGTGTTAGTGGAAAATAAAAAAGATGACCCGAATGTAGTCGTCGTATGGCGAATGTGTATCGATTTCACGAACCTAAACAAGGCGTGTCCCAAAGATCCTTTTCCTTTACCTAGGATAGATCAAGTCATTGATTCGACCGCTGGTTGTGAGTTGTTGTCATTTGTAGGCACGTATTCTGGTTTCCACCAGAGACCGTTAAATCCGGCCGATCAAATAAAGACTGCGTTTATTACCCCGTACGGGGCTTATTGCTATCTCACCATGCCATTCGGCCTGCGTAATGCAGGAGAAACATACCAAAGATGCATGCAAAAGTGTCTACATGACCAGATAGGAAAAAATGTACAAGTATACGTAGACGATGTGGTGATAAAAACCAAAGAGAGAAAAACGCTCCTTGAGGATATTCGACATACATTCGCAAACTTGAGAAGATTCCGGATGAAGCTTAACCCGGAAAAGTGTACCTTTGGTGTGCCGGCTGGAAAACTACTCGGTTTCCTCGTATCCAGCCGAGGTATAGAGGCAAATCCAACTAAAATCCGAGCAGTTGAAAGAATGGAACTGCCGAGGTGTCTGAACGATGTACAAAAATTCACGGGATGCCTGGCTTTGTTGAGTAGATTCGTATGTCGGCTAGGGGAAAAGGCATTACCTCTATATCAACTGATGAAAAAATATGATAAATTCATCTGGACACCCCAGGCTGATAATGCATTTCATAAGTTAAAAAAGATGTTGGTCACAGCACCGATCTTGGCTTCTCCATTATCAAAAGAACCTATGTTACTTTATATAGCCACCACTAACAGAGTGGTAAGTGCGGTGGTTGTCGTAGAGCGGAATAAAGGGGATAAGTTAATACAAAGACCGGTATATTACCTAAGCAAGGTATTATCGGCCTCAAAGTAGAACTACCCGCACTACCAGAAAATGGCTTATGGAGTGTACATGTCGGCGAAAAAACTCAAACACTACTTCGAAGAACATCTGATAAAAGTGATTTGTGAAGCGCCCATAGCCGAAATATTGAGCAACAAAGATGCAAGTGGTCGAATAGCAAAATGGGCAATCGAGTTATCACCTTATGCTCCGAAATTTGATAGGCGGGATACAATTAAATCTCAGGCAGTGGCTGACTTCTTTGTGGATTGGGCCGAGGTACAATATGAACAACCATTACCAGATCCGAATTATTGGACAATGCATTTTGACGGATCCAAGCTGAGAAATGGTTTGGGGCAAGGGATAGTATTGACTTCGCCAAAAAAAGATCAGCTAAAGTATGTGTTGCAGATACATTTCGCCGCATCAAACAATGTAGTCGAGTATGAAGCACTTGTACATGGGTTAAAAATGGCAAAAGAGATTAGTATACGTCGGATCCTATGCTATGGGGATTCAGATCTGGTAGTACAGCAGGTATCAGGCAATTGGGACGCACTAGATGCGAATATGGCCCTATATAGATTTCATGTGCAAAAAATCAGTGGTTATTTCGATGGATGCGAATTTCACCATATACCTCAGGCGGAAAATGACGTTGTAGATACACTGTCAAAGCTCGGATCAACCAGGCAATCCATTCCCCCGGGCATTGCCCTAGAGCACCTGAGAAAACCATCAATTACACCATCACCAGAATCCGAGTCAATTCGTATCTCGGCAGAACTGATAGAAGGAAGTGTGCCAATGGAAATCGACAAGGAATGTGACCCGGGTTTTCTAAAGGTAAACCCGGCCGTCGCGCTAGCAAACACAAAAAAGGCGAAAGCTGTTATGTCGGCGGAAAATATGGAAATCGACAGTGAAACTATCCTAGAGAAAATCACGCCGACATGGGCGCAACCCATATTTTCATTCCTTAAGGACGCAATCTTGCCGAGTAATGAGGTATTGGCTAGACAGACAGTAAGAATACCAAAATCTTACACAATCATAAACAATGAGCTGTATACGAGAAGCGTCACAAGCATACTGCAAAGATGTGTTGACTCGGCAGAAGGGCAGGAAATACTCCTGGATATACATCAGGGAGAGTGCGGGCATCACACCTCGTCCAGAGCTTTAGTGGCCAAAGCATTTAGGCATGGATTTTATTGGCCGACAGCATTGAAGGAGGCAGAAGAACTAGTAGAAAAATGTAACGGTTGCCAGAGATACGCCAGCAAGATACATATGCCTTCGTCCGAATTAAAGACAATACCAATTACTTGGCCTTTCTCTGTATGGTGCTTGGATATGGTAGGTCCGTTCAAGCCAGCCCGGGGCGGAATGACTCACATTCTAGTCATGGTGGATAAATTCACAAAGTGGATTGAGGTGAAACCAATAAGAAAATGTGATGGACCAACATCGGTAAAATTCCTCAAAGATATTATCTTGAGATATGGATATCCACACAGTGTTATCACGGATAATGGCACAAATTTTGCTAAAGGAGCCTTTGCTAGATTCTTCCAAGAAAACACATAAGACTAGATGTTGCCTCGGTTGCTCACCCAGCATCAAACGAGCAAGTAGAAATATCAAATGGGCTGGTATTGTCCGGAATAAAACCCCGGCTTATCGAACCACTGCAAAGGTCGGCAGGATGCTAGATAGAGGAGCTTCCAGCAGTACTGTGGAGCCTCAGAACTACCCCAAACAGGTCAACAAGGTATACCCCATTCTTCCTAGTATATGGGGCAGAAGCTGTGCTTCCAGCCGACATAATGCATGATTCGCCAAGAGTGATCCAGTACACAACTGCCGAGGTAAATGAAGTAGCTCGGCAAGACGATGTTGATTTGCTAGAAGAAGCCAGGGAATTGGCATTATCAAGATCAGCTATTTATCAGCAAGACCTCAGACGATATCACAGCAAGAAAGTCAATCCAAGAGTTTTTAAAGAAGGAGATTTGGTTCTTCGGCTAGTGCAACGCACAGCCGGCATGCACAAACTCTCACCCCCATGGGAAGGACCATTCATCGTGAGTAAAGCATTGCACAATGATGCATATTACCTAATTGATGCTCAGTCACCAGAAAAGAACAAGGCAGACAAAGTCGGGGACGAATCAAAAAGACCGTGGAATATAGCCTTACTTCGCCCATTCTACACTTAGAAGCCATATATTGCACGTCACGATGTGACGCACCAAGTCAGAGTATCGAGCATGTATTAGACCTCGACACCCCGAGCAGCGACTCGGGGAATGCCTCATGTTGTATCTTATTTTGAATTATGTATTAAACCTCGGCACCCCGAGAAGCGACTCGGGGACTGCCTCATGTTGTATCTTATTTTGAATTATGTATTAAACCTTGGCACCCCGAGCAGTAGCTCGGGGACTGCCTCGTGTTGTCTCTTATTTTAAATTATGTATTAAACCTCGGCACCCCGAGCAGTGACTCGGGGACTGCCCCATGTTGTTTCTGATTTTTAAGTTGCGTATTAAAACCTCGGAGCCACGAGCAATAACTCGGGGACTCCCCCGTGATGCTCTCGACATTGAATTATGCATTATGTTTTGACGACCCAAATAATAACTCGGGGACTGCTTCATGATTTTAGATATTTTTTGAGCACATACAAGAACTCAGTAACCCGAGTGATAACTCGGGGACTAACTTATATTAACCGCTGTTTTTCTCCAGACACATAGAAGTGTTGTAGCTAAAATAGAGACTCGAGGATTCCCCCGAGTTGTTGATCATAACTAGCAAGATATGATTTAAGCTTGCCTCAATCATCAAAGGAGCAGCAAGGAGGAAACAAATAATGATTTCTAAGGATAATAGTAACGAGAGTAACAACCCCAGCAGGTCGAAGTATGATAAGGGATGCAACCTATTCATACCACTTTACCAGAGGATACCTCGGGAAGAATAAATAAGCCAAGCTATGGGCTTCGAGCATTGTACTTTAGGTAGAAGTTGAGAACACAACAGCTACACAAACAAGTTTACAAAGGGCAAGCAAGATAAATGCCGAACTGTCACATCCCAAGATTTTCCAAATCTTGTAATGTGAAAAATAAATGAATAAAATAAAACTTTGTTTGATTTTCAGGGCCAGAAGAAACTTTTTGAATTCAATTGGAACTTCAAACCAAGTTGGATCAAATAAAATCCTAAAGAGACTTAAAAGGATAAAACATTTATTAAAGGAAAATAAAATATTTTGGAATTACTAATTCTGATCTTTTAAATAAAAGGATTTGGTTTTCAAATAAAATAGAAGTTTATTAATAAAGATTATTTTATAGAGAGCCAAATTAAACCTTGGCCAAAGCTTTTGAAATAAAATATTTTGTTTTGGGAAAATTAGTAAAAGTTTATTTAAATAAAGTAATAAGGATTTAATATCCAAGTTTTATTAATAAAGGTTTTACTATTTCCAAAAACATCAAAAACTTATTTATTTACTTAAAATAAGTTTTCCAAGTATTTTATATTCCCAAATAAAACCTACTGATTTGGTTTTGAAAATAATTAGATTTCAAAATGGAGTTTGGAATAAAACAAATCCTATTTTGATTTAATAACAATCGTCTGTTTATTTAAATAATAATGGACCTAAAATAAAAATTATTATTTTGGATTTGGAATTTTGGTTTATGTTGCTGAACAGAACCATTTTCAAAATCACAAAGTTTGGTGTTTGTTTGAATTGATTTGAATGTTGTTTGGTTGTTTGAAATTTCAAAACAGAAATTAGTTTCAGAAAAAGAAAAGGGTTCAGATTAGGAAAAAAATAAGGTTTAGGTCGACCCAACCCAGCAGCCCAACTAGGCCCAACGAACCAGCCCAGCTCCCCCTCCCGAAGAAAACGCTTGGCACCAACTTACCGACCCGTGCAGTGAATGACTGGTGGCCCTCTTCTCCCTCTCATTCCTCGCTGACAGCAGGGACCCACACAACCAGCTCACTCCTCTTCTTCCTCGCGACGACCACGCCGGTCGTTTCTGCCAGTAATTCCGCGCGTAAATTCACGAGTAATGGCCGCGTTAATCTCGCCCCTGACCATGCGTACATAAGCGCCTCTCCTCCCTCTGTCTTTCCCCTCAAACGCCAACCCCTCCTCGCCACCAGGCTGCTCGGAATCATCTCCGAAACCGCCGCTGCTCCGACGAGCTTCCTTCTCCAATTCCGACCGAGCCTCGCCACCTCCTGCCTCCTCGAGCACACGAGCACACTCACCCCTCCCAGGCGCATCTTCCTGTACCCTCAGTTCAACCGCAGGCGCCCCAGAGCATCACCTTCGACAAGCTCTGACTTCGCCGCCGTCTGTCTCGTCTCCGTCGAGCTCCTCCGGTAAGTCCAGACCACCCCAAGCATTCTCGTTCATGCACGCATCATCTCCTTGGTCGTACGCGTGTAACCATGCTTCTTGTTTGCCCTCTCGTGAACCGTAGCACCGTCCTCGACCTCGACCGCGTGCAACCATCGCCAGACCCAACTCCGGCAAGGAATTCCTCCTGTCCTCGTGCGCCCCTTGCCCAGACGACTTCACGTCGAGCTTCCCCAGCCTTCTGCGACCTCGGTGAGCACCTTCCCATCCTCCCTCACTTCCTGTTTTGCCAGCACCGCCACCGCCTGGCCGTACGCCGCCGCTAGCCGCCGCCAGCGACCGTCGCTGCGCCGCCAGAGTTTGGTCAATGCGATAATAGCCGTAAGATCTGGATCGAACGAACTAGATAGATCACTTAAACACCGAAGGGGTACGCCTTCAGAACCGCACGATCTATTTAGATCCAACGCGCCGCAGAGCCGATCCGGCCGAACCGGTACCAGCCATAGCGTTGTGACGCGTGGCCAGTTCTTATTTAAAACAAAAGTTTGAATCAGATTAGAATGTGATTTTCAAACCCTTGTAACTTTTGATCCACACGTCCAAAATTCACAAATTTGATATCATTGGAATCAGTGGAACAATCCCTAGCCAACCATGCCTTTGGTTTAGCAAATAGTAACTATTAGATTGTTTGTTTTTGCAGAAACATTTGTATGCTTGTTTAGATTAGAAAAATGATTCAAAAATGTTTTTAGGGTTAAAACCTTTGCAAAATGGTTTGTTGTAAACTCACTGACCCTAGGAACCAACCCATGGTTTTGAAAATGGATTTGGTAAAGTTTAGGATGGAATAATTGATTTAGCCCATTTCTAGCCAAATAAAAATATTGGTTTTGTTATGAAAATGATTTTGAGTAAAAACTTTGGGAAAATGTTTTGGACCAAATCTACTAACCCTAAACACCAAGTTTTGAGAAAAACAACAACTTATTTGGTGAACAATCTAGAGTTGTTGCTTTGATAAAAATATTTTCCACCACATAAAATGATGAATGGATTTGAAAATGGTTTATGGATAAAACCCTTTTGCAAATGACTTTGCCATTTTGATAAATGACCACTTTGGACCTTACAAAGTTTAGAAGCCTAGTGGAGACCATCCTTGCAAATAGAACCATCACTTGCATGCTTACATGCATGACTTAGATCCCTTTGTTTTGTGTGAGAATTGTTTGATTGATTATTGGTTTGGAATGCTAGTTGATTTTGTGTTTGCTTGATTGACATGTAGTGAAATTAGAAAAGTGTGAGACTAGCAAGATCAAGGAGTGAACCAACATTCCCTACCAAAAGGCAAGTTACACTATCATCTAAAGTCCTACTATTTTCATTATACTTAGTGGATTTTGAAACATGCATGAAAATAATTTTATACTATGCTATGCTAAATCCTAATAGGATACCCTATACATTCCTTAGTGAAAACAATGTAATTGTTACATGCTTACAAGGACTTGTGATTTTATGAAAAGAGATACATGTTGAGATTTTATGAAGTTGAGAAAAGGACTTGTGATTTTATATAATAAAACAAGGACTCAATGAACCACCTGGGTGGCCAAGGATACTTTGAGTTTTGGAGAAGGTGGCAACAAAAGGAACCATGTCTATGGCAATCTCTTTGTGTTGTGCTCCAAAGGTAAACCACCCAGGAAACTTAGAGATTGAACATGTTTCTCCAATTGTGGCTTTCGTGTGCAACCACATGCTATTTATGGCTCTGGCTTAGTCAACTACATTGGGAAGACCCATGCATTGTCTTCAGTTAACTGGACATGAGGACCTGGAATCCTACATGGGTGCTGAAGACAAGCTAGCAATGGTGTATGGGAGGACCCTTTGGAAAGACTTCGTCACATTCTCAATCTGCCAGTACTCCATCTTGGTGAGCACTAATCTAGTGGCCACTGGTGGCAACAAGATGAGATTGTGACATGTGGGTAAAGTGTGCAACTTCTGCAGAAGATAATAAAATCTAAGTACTTAGCCGTGTCCCCGGTTATGGACAATACTGAGCAACTAAAGTTTGAAGCTATGGGAAATCTCGACATTCCAATTTCTAAAACAAAAACTTGATGCACTTGGGGTTACCAAGGAGCTCAAGAGATTTGATAAAACTTGATGCACTTGGGGTTACCAAGGGGCTCAAGAGATTTTGTTGAAAAACTTGATACACTTGGGGTTACCAAGGTGTGCAAGGAGATTTTGTTAACAACTTAAACACTTGGGCTTTGCCAAGGGATTTTTAAAGATTTGATCAAAAGATAAAAACCATTTTGAAAGATAGGATAAAATTTGCTTCTACAAATGAGCCTCAAACCCTACCTAGCCAAATTGCATGTAATGATAGGATCCACTTATATTCTACATAGTAGTGAAACTTGCCAATACAATTCAAATGTATTGACCCTTGTGGCTGTAACTTGTAATGTTGCAGGTTTGATTGATTTTAGGGAAGATTGATTGATTAGGATTACAAAGTCTACAACCAGCATTTTCCTGTGGCACTTTGAAGATGAAGGACCCCATGCTTATAGTTATTCCGCTGCAATGTAATGTAATAGCCAAATGAGCTATGTAATGATGTAATAAAACTATGTTATTCCTGGTTATAAAGTATTTTATGACCTTTGTATATTGATATTACATCTTAACTGTGGGTGCTAGCTATTGATCCAGGGACTAGCATTGTAAACACAGGGGACACCACCTTATGTTAATAAAGGTTGGGTCACTCCCTCTACACGAACGAAGGTCAGCCACATGGAAGAATACAATCCGGCGATACGAAATTAAAGTTCGACAAAGCAAAGATATGAAGCAATGAGATTTACTTAGATGGAATAATAATAGTTACCATCACCAATGCCTCAGCGGCGCAAGGCAAAAAGGTTTACACCACACCAAAAGACGGACAATTGTTCCACAGACATCATACTCCCGGCATACCAGGGACTTAAAACAACTTAGAGTTTTTGTGAACCTAAATAACGAAAAAGGCCAAATCACCCTTAAGGGGCAGTAGCATGGTCAGGAGCATTGGGCATGGGTCAGATGATGGCGGAGCGACCTCGGTCTCCTGCGCAAGGGTATTTTCAGGAACTGGGCGCTCCGAGGTAGCCGGCGCCTCAGCCGAAGTTACTTTGGCTTCAACAGAAGCAATAGTAACCTCGGGGACAAGCCCCGGCTGCTGAGAAACATCAGTTTGAGCTCAAGAGTTCTCAGTCCCTTTAGAGGACGATCACGCGTCGCCATCCTGATCCGAGCTTTCATTTGAATCACAGGACTTATCCGAATCACCCTCCGGTTCATCCTGATCGGCCGAATCATTGCCTGATGCATCTTCAGCTTCGACATCATCCGCCGGATTGGGAAGAAAACTCGGCCCTTCGATCCAATTATGCAATTCAACATACTCGATAAGCTGGAAAGCACGAGCTTGACGGCGAGCAATAAACTCCAGATTTTCCACCCAAGGAGACCCAGTGCGCATATGCATCAGAGTATCGAGGGAGATATCTTCATACCAAGACAAGACGGCTGTAAGGGCCATGTCAGCACCAGCCCTCCCAACAGATTCCCTCCAGAGGTTAAGTTGGGTTTAAGATGCCATCAGCCTTGACACAAGCACTTCAACTTCATCAATCTCATGCGTTCTAGAGGTGTTCGGCCAAAGAACATGGTAGGCCCGGATAGCTGCTTGCACCAGATCTCTTCCCATAATATTCATTGGTCCAATAGCAGCACCGACCATAATCAGAAAGTCTTCAATAGAGTATTCCTGATCCAAGGTAACAGGAACACCTCGGCGAGCGCGAGCAGTCACCACTGCCTTGGAGCTCACCGGTTTAGCTTCGGGGAAATGATCTACAAATAAAGGCACCATATAAGATAAGACGAGCAAAAGAAAAACGTAAGTTGGCAAAGAATAGAGACTTACGGTGAATATAATTCAGCATTTTATGCAGATCATGGGACCAGTCGGCCTTATTCTTCTCAAAGCGAGTGATTTCCTTGCTCATCGCCCGGTTCTTTAGCTCGTTAGCGTCGAGAAGTTCCTTATCTTTCTGCAACTACAGGCTCAGTCAATTCTTTTCTTCAGAGAATTCCTGATCAACTTTTTCCAATTTGGATTTCTGGGAAAGCTTGAGAGACTCAACCTCGGCGCGTAACCAGGTTATCTCATCATCCTTTTCTTTAAGTTGCGCCGAATGAGTGGCAGCTTGCTCTAAAAAATGCAGCATCATATCAGGCATAGGTATACATTCTTGATGCGATGCTGCAAATGTGTGTAACTCAGCTATACCAAAGCCGGAAGGTTGTAAGAAACCCAATATTCATCTCGGACAGAAATTAACAAATTAAAAACCAAAAACGAGGAACCAACCTTCAAGAGCGTCAACTTTCTTGGTAAGGCGGGTATTCAGATTATTGATACTAGCTGCACACCAGCAAAGAGTGAATTAGCACGACAAGCCAAAAATGTTACGAACTTAAGGAACAATACAAAGATTTATTAAATTACCAGTTTTCTTCACTACGGGAACAACCTTCTCAAATTTTTCTTGCAGTTTCTTGTGGGCAAAGAGCAACCTTTGAAATTCGGCAGTCCGCCGATCATGGGCAACCTGGATATAATAGAAGGTTACAAAACTGGATATTCAAAGTTAAAGCTGATCTGAATCAAGTGAAACTTGACTCGGATCTAGGTGGCTGGATATTCGAAGTTAAAGCTGATCCGAATCAAGTGAAACTCGACTCGGATCTAGGTGGCTGGATATTCAAAGTTAAAGCAGATCCGAATCAAATAAAACTTGACTCGGATCTAGGTGGTTGGATATTCAAAGTTAAAGAAGATCCGAATCAAATAAAACTTGACTCGGATCTAGGTGGCTGGATATTCAAAGTTAAAGCAGATCCGGGTCAAATAAAACTTGACTCGGATCTAGGTGGCTGGATATTCAAAGTTAAAGAAGATCCAACTCAAATGTAACTTGACTTATATCAAAGTGGCTAGATATTTAAAGCTAAAGCAAATCCGAACTAAGTAAAACCTGATTTGAATATCACGGCTAATCCGAGTCATGACATTTGAAGCCTGAAAAAGCTTCCAAACGAACAACAAGTTATCCGGTTGCAAGCTTCGGGGACTAGTGTGTATATAATACCATTTGAATGATAGACAAAGTATCAACGAAAGCACTTACCTCATTCATCTTGTCACTATCAAGGACAATTTTAGCAGCCATGTGCAAGCGACTACTGATGTCGGAAAGCTGAAATGGTTGGCTACTCGGATTGCCTTCAAGTTGATCGGCGGCATTCCAGTTATTGGCATACTCCACCAAAGAGCCGAGGATGTTTCCGCTCTCAGTGCGAGTCAACACTTTACCTCGGGCCCGTTGTGTGACCACCGCCATCGCCGGACTCTTGTGAAGAGTAAGTTGAGTGTTAGCAGCAGGGTGACAACAGGCTTAGCGGAGGCTTGCGAAGTGCATCAGCTATGTTGGGCCGAGAAGAGGAGGCTGACCCTTTCTGAGATGCCGAAGGTTTAGTAACAACAGTCTTCCTACTTTTAGTAGAGGCTTCGGCAGGGGCAGCAACCTCAGCACTAGGAATCACGCCCTGGGGGGCAGGAGGAACTAGAATTTCCAAGGGGGCCGAGGTGGTGATATCCTCGGATGGAATTGGAGTAGCAGCTGAGATTGTGGTGATCAAAGGATCATCGGGGGAAACTTCGGTGGTCATGACAGGAGCAACAGGCTCAACCGAGTGATCCGGTGTGGGAGTTATGTCGGCAATAATGGTGGGGGCAATAGGCAAATCTCGTCCATGCGACATATGGGTCGGCACAGGAGGAGAATCAACATGAGAGGGACTGGGAACCCGAGTATCTTCTGGAGGAGGAGAAGGCAGCCGAGTAGTACGGGTAGTCATACTCGGACTGCTAGGCTTTGCAAAGAGAGGAGCTCTGGGAAAGACAAAAAAAGTCGAGTCAATAGACAGAAAGAGAGAAACAAGAAATACAAATGAAAGTAAACTCACCCAGTAACCGCAGGCATGGTCTTACGCCTCGGAATATGCTGCGCAGACTTCTTCACTCGCTTCTTGGGGGCAGCACCGGAGGGATCTGCCGGAGCGGTGCGCTTCTTCTAAGTAGCAGGGGCTTGAGAAGCAAGAGGCTCGGTGTCGTGCACCTGACCAACTGGATTAGCTGGGAAAGTAAGAGCCGGAAATGCGTAAGATATAGGCACCACGGCAACTACCTCAAGAATTTGGACGTCGTCCGAGTCACCTTCATCTGCGTGGGCCGAGGTCTTGCCACGGGCGCGAACCGGAGCAACATCCGACTTAGGGACAAACTCCTCCAAGTCAGGTTCCCCGTTGTCCGGGGTATTCTGATCTGCAGCCCACGGAAGAGCCAAAACCTCGGCATCCTCTGTCTTTTGCTCCGTAAACCTCTGCGAGAGAAAAAACAAAGTAGGATTAGCAAAAGAATAATCACAAAGGCGACTCGGAAGCAAACACCAATGCGTAAATTTACCTGAGGAGGGGGATTCCGGCGAGTGAATGGCTTCAATCCCCATGCCCACTCCTCCGGCATATCGGTCTTGACGATAGCTCGGACACGCTTATAAATGTGATAATCGTCGAGCTCAACCGTCGAAACTCGGTTGGGATCGAGAGGACCACTCATGTAACAAAGCTTGTGAGAGCGAAGCTGAAAAGGGAAAATTCGGCTGCTGATGAATGTGGTCATCATATCCTCACCACGGAGCCCGGCGCGGATCAACTCCTTGAGCCGAATCTCAAATGCCTCGGCCAGAGCATGGCTCTTCCTAGGGATGTAGTTCCAATTCTTCTTGGAAGGGGGGCCGATAGAAAAAGCGGGGAGCCGAATCTTATCTTCATTCCCAGTATTTTTGACATAGAAAAATGATCTATGCCATTTCTTACAAGACTCGAGGCCGGCGACACGCGGGAACTTAGAGTTTCTCCGGGGTGTAATGGACGCAACCCCGCATTGGGTAAGAGATTTCTCGGAAGGGTGAAGAGATTTGTCCGGCACGACATTAGATCAGATTTGGAAGAATTTGGACTAGACATGTACGGAGGGCCAAAGGCCGAAGTACCCCTCTGAAGCCGAGATAAAAGCTGACAAAGAGGCGATAGCATTGGCCGACAGATGATGTGGCTGGAGGCCGAAGTAATCGAGGAACCCCCTAGCAAAATCGCTAAGGGGGAGGCCGAACCCACGAGCAAAGTGGGACATGAAAACTACATACTCTCCCTCGTTGAGCCCTGGAGAGGATTCTTTGCCGGGCAAGCGACAGCTTACCTCGGTGGGAATCCGGCGCGTCTTAATTAACCACTCTACCTCACGACGAGTGACAGTGGAACCCTGCCAAGAACCCTGTTCTGGACCGGACGCAAAGTCATCGTCCTCAACGAGGGCTCCGCGGGCAGAACTAGACATGGGCTCGTCGGAGGAATCAACGGAGGAGAGACTAGCGGCGGGGAGAGGCCTAGAGGTGCAGGGCCCCGTCGTGATTCTAACGAGCGTGGCGGCGAAACAAAAAAGAACCGCTGCGAAGAATCTAGGAGAGTAGAAGGGATGCCTAGGGCGGAAACCTAGCGGTGGTGCCGTAGGATAACTCACCAGCGAAGGCGCCGGAGCGAGGGCACGGCGGTGAGGTCGCCGGAGCCGGAGAACTACAGCGTGACCGTCGAGGAGGTCGACGATGGCGCAGCCGCTAGCACACGAACGGAGGCGCCGGCGCAAGGAGGAAGAAGAAGGGCAAACTAAGGGGGAAAGTAAATCGTTAGCCCCGCTCCCCTCTTTATAACCGCACAGTATTAGCGGTAGTGGGATCGTGGGTGCGCCAAGATAACCGCGTAATCGCGCGCGTGGCGGAACCGTCCGCAACTAGTGGAGCCACACCAAAGACCACACAGCACAGGAGGGGATCGGGCCTCCTGACCGATGCGGTACTCGAGGCGTCATTGCGCCGACGTGACGGGCGCAGTAACCACTGTAGCTTGTCAGTGGACACTGTAGAGGAACAAAAAACTAGAAGAACAATGATGAGTGGTACACGTAGGACGAGGCGTGCTCAGGAAGCTGCACGGATACCTCCAACAGAAAGAAGTAACTCGGAAAGAAAGAGAGAAGTATGTCGAGAAACTGATATGGCCCGGCTGAGGTTTCAGGCAGGACCACATCAGCTTCGAGGACTAATGTTGGGGAGGTGACCCCGAATAGGGTCAAGACAGGGGAAAGACGAAAGGAATCTCCCTTATCGTGAGCCGAATTACTGATTGTGTCGGCCGAATCATGTAAGAGTCGGCAGAGATAAGCACGGCCATGACGAATGTAGAATAAGTAGTACCTTATCCGGCCGACATATGAATTAAGTCGGCCGAATGAGTCTGACTAACTTGAATGCAGGTGAAGGCCGAGCCGAGTCATACGAGACAGGCCGAATAACATGAAGCTTGCAGGAGAAGGAGGTGCCTATAGTCAAACCCTAGTCACTGGCTAAGAGGAATCTGGACAGAGCCAAGCACAAAGGACAAGGAGCAGAGCAGCAGAAGGGCAGACGAACGTCACGGAGGTGACAGTGAGGAAGCCCGAGGCGCGCATGTGAAGGTTTCTGGAACATTGCCGCCGATAGAAGGACGACACGGAAAGGAGGCCGCCGAGTTACCATATTGGGACAAGCATATTCCAAGAATATGCTTGCCACGTCAGCCCTAGAAGGAACCAAGGCACCCCTTTATAAGGGGGGACGCGGGCTCCTGAGGGGGTATCGATTCACTCTACGCCGGAAGGCTCGTGTATTAGTGTTCTTCCTCTCTATGAGACCCCTCTAGAAACACTTGTATCCATTGAGAAGAGGAATAGAAATTTACTTGTAGAACTGTTGAGTGTAGAAATCACTACATCTTCCCTCTCCAGATCCCACTAGCATCCATTGGCCATATACTTTAGCCTACTCATGGCATCTGCCGTGCCACCACCACGACACCGCCGCTGCTCAACAACAACACCCGAGCCAAAACTCGCCGTTGCCTCCTCCCATCCACCATGGACAAGAAAAGGCCCGACGAAAGCAAGCCTTATTGAGGGAGAGGGAGGACTACACCACCGCCACCAACGCCGGAGAGGCGCAGGGCCGAGGGGAGCACCACCGCCGCCATGCCGGGCCGGGGACGGGCGAACTCCAATGGCAGCAGAAGGCCACCCGAACTAAGGACGCGGCCCCAAAACAAACCTACTCTACTACCTAATCTACATGGCTACGGGGCTGCCCCTCTCCCCCCCAGCCCCACTCAGCCGACGGTGCCGGCGAGCAAGGCCTTGGGGCGGCGCGACCCAAGGAGGAGGAAGAGCGGTTACTGTTGAAGGTGGGGAGGAGGAGAGGATAAGGTGTGTGTGGGTGGGTGATAGGGGGGGAGGCTTTGGTGGTGGGGGATTCTTTTTCGGCTGGAGACGCTTGCTCGAGAGTAGTAGTACATTTTAAGGGAAGAATGAAGAACAACCCTGCTATACACACGATGGTTCCCAGCCGATATCTGTACGACACGCAACATCCAGCCATCTTGGGTGGCACCAAGGTGTAGAGCACACCACCGGATCGTACATGGAATGTACCAGGAAATGTCGTGTGTGTAGCAGATTCGAATGAAAAATTGGCAGTAAAACAGGGAGTAACCACATAGTCGTAAAGTCGTAAAGAGAGATCAAGCCTTGGTATACGAGTTGAGTTCTTTTTGACCGGTGGTCACAGAAACACAGATCCCAAACACCCTCTCTACATCAACCGTAGGACCACAAAGCTAGTAGTAACATGGTGAAGGTGAAGAGGTTGATGGCGATGCTTTTGCGTCGTCCAGGTAATACACGGGCGTCTTTTAAGCCATTCCTTGAAAGGCCTGACGCACATAAAAATGACGCTGAGTACACATCAGGGAAGAAGGGTATCTTCACCGGGCCGAACCTGTTCGGTCCGAACGTGTTCGAACTTGTCCGTGCGGACGTGTGGACGTGCACGCTCCAGCGGGCCGACCCATCCGGACAAACACGTCCGGCTCAATCCATACATGCATCAAATCCGGAGTTCGGTTGCGTCGGTCCGGATGTGCGTGGACAGCGCAGGGACTCGTCCACTGGCCCATCCGTCAGCCACCGCTTACCGGCGGCATTGATTCAGACGGTTAGCGGCACCAATTCAGACGCAACCGTGGCAGCGATTCAGAGGCGCTGCGCGAAAGGCTGACCGGCAACAGCCTGCATGCATCAATGGCGACGAGACGACACGCTGACGTCGCCCGTGTTCCCGCGCCGGCATTAATGGCGAAGGAGCGGGAAGTTGCGCGCGTTCACGGGCAGCTAGGCTATTTAACCCTGCACCCGTCGGTGCTGTCATCCTCACCTCTCACCATCGCAAAACCTATCCGCAGCCGCCGCCACCACCACCATCAACGATGAAGACCCCATCGTGGCTGAAGTGGAGCAAGAACGACCACGAAGCGTCTGACAGCCAGCGCGCTCGGCTGCCAGCCATCCTCCACGGCACGTCCTTGCCGCCTCCGCTGCGGCCAAAGGAGTTCCGGAGCCAGCCCATGGGGGACTACCCGCCACCGCGGGAACGCCGTACCCGGCGGTACTATCGCGTCGGGGAGTGCGAGCGCATGTGGAGGGAGGGTCGCGGCATCCAGCACAGGGATGTCTCCCTCCCCACCGGATGGCACCTCAACCGGTGCCACCACCGCCCAAGGAGGGCAGAGGCCTAACGGAGGAGATCTGCCGCCGGATCAGCAACCTCCCCCGGACCCAACGGTGGGAGAGGGGATACCACTCCGAGGTGTACTGGATCAAGTTCCTCGAGTGGGAGCACAAGGTGTCGCGCGCCACCGCCATCCACCGTGACCTACAGCCAGGGGAGGTCTACCAGATCCCCGAGATCGACTCGGATGACGAGGGCGCCCACAACCACTCTGACGCCGACCTTAGCAGCGAGGACGACAACGACGAGGACGACGACATCGTTGTCAAACAGGAGGCGGCGGATGGCATCGCTGCGAACCTGCCCCGGAGTACCGCGAGGTGCTGGCTCGGGGATACGACGAGGACGTCTTCACCGAGCAGGCCATTATGGTCAGCGTGCGCTAGGAGGACGCCCAGTGGCGCGGCTACGAGGAGGCCCTCCAGCTCACCCGCATGGTGGCGGAGACGAACGCTCAGCTGCCTCCACCGTCGCCGCTGCCGGGTTGGGCGCCTACGGTTGCGCCGCAGGTGGGGATAGAGCTGGCACACCTACAGCACAGTTGGGAGCCGTAGCCTGGGCAGGTGGTCAACCCGCCTGCTCCCGCTCCGGCCCTGCCGCCGCCCAACCTCTAGACGCCACCGGATTACATCGACCTTGATGCGTAGATGGACGAGGCGACGCTGGCGTGCAAAGATCACTACCTAGGGCTAGTAGTAGTTTAAATTCTGTTTTATATATTTTGAATATAAATTAAGTTTGAATTTTGCCTGTTTTTAGCGCGAACTATTTGTGTTTAAATCTGAAAAAAAAAGTTGACTCGGCCAGCGCAGACAAACAGATCGCGCCGCTGGACACGGCTAGTCGGAAAGGCTCTTACCTAATTTGACTTATGCCTGACCCAAACGGACAGAAAACGGATCGACCAGATGAACGGCCCGGTGGAGATGCCCTAAACAAGTGCCTATCCTATCCCAACCCTATCCCAGCAAACGTCATGCGTGGAGGTAGCATGCATCGTCCTGCAGTTTCTTCCCACCTGGTCTTCTACTCTCCACCCACTCCAGCAGACTAGCCCCGTATATCCACAGCAGCTCAAGCAGGAGCAGTGCAAAGCAACGCAAAGCATGCGGAGATGAAACTGTGACTAGGCCTTGGCATGGAATCAAAGCAAAGTCGAGAGGGAGGGAGAAAGAAAAGCGGTCAGGGTGATGGAGAGATGGGCACAGAAAAGAACACGTTTACACTCGACATGGGGAGACCAGATCTGTCCCAGCATCTTCTTCCCTGCCCTGCAGCCCCCGCTTTCTCTCCTTTTGATGCCTGTCCCGGTGTCTCCTCCCCCCTCTCCCCTCCCGCTTTATTTTTCGCTTCCGTTTCACAAAGGCAGCGTTTCGGTACTACGACTGTGCATGCAGATGACACTGTGGTCACGGCAGGTACAACGAGCATGCAGACGATAAGCTGCGAGTGCTTGCAAAGAAGGCAACAATGTGCACAGGGCGGCTTCTCTTTCTTGTCTGAGGAATAAACGAGACATCCCTTCAAAATTCAGCCGGACGGCAGGGATTGGCTGTCTCATCTGCAAGCAAAAAGGTGAGAGCTGCGAGCGTTACTGAAGTTCGAGATAGATGGACATCCTGGTTCCTTTTTCTGAATTTTGACAAGATGCGTCAGTTTTTCCAGTCCAGTAATAATTGTCTGATACTTCACGACAATGTGCACATGTACAATGCCAGATTCCCACTCGACCACTCCTGTGGAATTCGCTACTATTTGGGGTGGCACATCACACCATGAACCCCATACAAAAAAATTGG
The DNA here is from genome assembly GCA_916181665.1 of Avena sativa. Taxonomy (NCBI): domain Eukaryota; kingdom Viridiplantae; phylum Streptophyta; class Magnoliopsida; order Poales; family Poaceae; genus Avena; species Avena sativa. The sequence continues at coordinate 425,310,143 of OV702293.1, forward strand.
GTTCTTGGTAGTAGGTGCAGAAAGAAAGAAATGAAATACTACTACTACAAAAAAAAAGGAAAAACAGGGGCTAGGCATGGGACATTGGAGTTAGCATTGCAATCATGGAGTAGGCACTTACAGTTCACAAGTCTTCCAAAGGCCTGAGCTTTACAAGTTTAGCTCTCATCCTTCCTGTTCTAGCATGCTTGTCGGCAGACCTCCCTGCTTGCTGCCGCCACCTATCCAAAGAGAATATACATAGGCCGCACCGCATGGTAAAACCGACCACCTGGTGTGTGTACTGTTCCAGGGCATGCTCGGGATCAGCGGTGCCATCATAACAACCATAAGCTTCACCAATGGATCTCATGATGCAGAACTCCTCGTGATGTGAAAAAAGTCAGAGGGATGGTAGCCCAGTTAATAACCCTGTGCATTCTTCTCTCACTGCTGCTGTTTTACAAACACCCTGCGAATGAAATCCTGGAACCTCCTCGAGTATAGCTTCGGGTCTACAGCGGAGATGCGGCCAGGGTTGACCTGGAAGGACTTGTAGGCGTGCTCCAGCTTCTTGGTTATGTCATAGTCTTGGAGGATGTCGATTATTCCGAAGAAGAGGTAGACATCACACGGTCCCCCGCCTGGCGTGGTGATGAACAGGTGCCTTTCGTTTAGGAGAAACTTGTCCAGTATTTTCCTTGAGCTGCGCTCTGCCTGGGCGGGCATGTTCATGCCCAGATGGACAGATGGCTTCCTGATATGATGCGAGGCAGAGGTTGGATTAGCCCAAGAAATCATCCTCAAGTAGTGCTAGTAGTATAATAATCCAGATTATGAGAGGCGATTTTGCTAAAGTTCCACATTTGTTTCCCCGCAAAGAAAAGTTCCAGGTATCCTATCCATTCTCTTTACTACAAACATTTGACTTAAACAAACAGGCGAGGTCCCATGATGCTCTAGGTGGTTTGGAACAAAGGGAGCAACAAAGTAGGATCATGATGAGTGCATAAAAATACCTTACAAAAATACGCATGAAAGTATTACTTTACCCTAGTGGAGGAGCATTATGTCTGAGAACTAAAGTAGGAATGTGCACTAGTTGTCAACGTTAGAGGCTTATTAGAGAAACAATATCCCACCTATGCTTCCCAGTTGATCGAAATAATTTGACTGTTGAAGGCTCTTAAAGAGGTCTTTCGTTTAATCCACAAATTTCAAGAATAGGTCACATGAGAATTTCAATACTAGTAGAAAGTGACAAGTTACCGTGTTTCTATAATCAAATCTCTGTCCTTGCATCCTGATTCCATGAAGCATAGCTCACAAAAATTGCCCCCGCCTTCAAATGATTTTCTTTTGCCAGTAGTAGATTCTAATAGCAAATAGTTAAGTTTAAATGTAAATTGGCAAATTATCAGATCAAGGGAGATTATATGTGAAATCACAATTCATGGCATGGAAAAATTAACAAACACTAGTGCTGTTAACTTACTTGTCAAAGCAGGTTGAGAGAAGCCGATCTTAGGCACAGATAAATCATTACGAAAGTGAACTCCTAACAGTAAGCTGTAATCCATAATCCCTTGTGTCTCTAAGAATGTGCAGTCCATCTGAATTTGCCTATGTAAGTATGAAGAGTCAGGCTAAGGATTGGTTTCATAGTTCTCATGAAATTGCAGTCAATGTAGTTCAGTTAGTATAGTGGGCAACTCACTTCATAAGTTCCTCGTACCAAAATCTTTGCAACCGGAATGCATAATCAAGATCTAGGTCCTTTAGAGTAGTGGTTTCGTCGATCTTCCGCTCCGTTTTGTCGATAGTCCGACCATATGAGGAACCTTTCAAATCAAAACGCCTATGAATCTTATACTCCGAGCAGCAAAAATTGCCCATTATAATGAACCGGACCTAGTTGTATACACAAGGTCAAAGCCAAACAATTTGCATTCAGAATTAGCTAAAAGAATGGAGTTGGTGTTGTTATTTTCGACATGATTATTATTGCTTACCTTGGGACATCCAACTTGCTTGATGCAATGTGTGCCATAGAATCTTGTCAATAAGGTGGACTTATGCTGTCGAACATGTTCATAGTAACTCCCCAACATCCTAATAAGAACCTATGAACCATGAACAGATTTACCCTGTAATCTTTCCCCCAAAAAAGATAAATTTCGAACTTCTTTCAGAACAAAGAGAGAAATTGTTGCCGCCAAATTACTTTTTACCGTGATGGGGATTTTCCGCCGTTTGAGAATATTATTTAGGAATTTTTTTGAATTAAATCACTAGTCATGCTAAATGAAAATTGCGACCGGTACATGAATAATTCAGTGTGCATTTCAAGGCACAATAATGTGCAGTACTACTGGTAGATGATGACTCACTTGTCAAAACTTCATTTAGATTATATATAAAGAAGATGATGAAGAAGAAGATCAATCACTGACCTTCACTTCAGCCTTCCTGACGGTTTTGATCATGAATCGATCGTCCTGGGTCACGAAGAAGCAGCTCCCGCTCTTCCCCGGGGAGGCCAGCTCCCGGAGCGTGTCGTTGCCGCAGATTGCAAGCATGTAGTCCGCAGGGTCCACCCCAAACAATTTCCTCAGGTGCCTGAAGGCATCACTCAACAGTAGTCAGTACACCACTCCTGAACACTCACATCAGTTCGGATCCATCCAACAAGGCAGTCCTGATTCCAGGAAGAGCGGAGCAAAATGGCACCTGAAAACAGCAGGGCAGTAGTCCTTCCACCGGAAATCGACGGAGTGATGGGGCGGCGTGAGCTTGGAGCCTTCCGGCGGGAACCGTGTCCAGACCTTCTCCCGCGGGTCGAAGTCCGACGGCAGGAGCTTCTTGAACGGCAGCGCCGACGACTTCCCCACCGAATAACTGCGACATAAAACCAAACCGACAATGAGACAGAGCAGTTGATGCTACTAGTAGTATGAAAAGTAAGTTGCAGAGGGGGCGCATTGATTAGCAATTTTGCCTTATGCCGAGCTGCAGGTTGAGCATGAGGCCGTAGCTCCGGTGGCCCCTGCGGATGGGCTTCCCGGGCCTCCTGGCCTCCTCCTCCGCCTCCAGCACCCTCTGCGGCCTGGGCGGCGGCGGCGTCATCATCCGGAAGAACGGGGGCGGCGGCTGCGTCGTCCTGGCGCTGCAGCTGCGCCGGAAGGGCGCGGCGACGATGTCGCAGGTGATGTCGCCGGCCTCGCCGTCGCACTCCCAGATGCACAGCCGCGGCGCCGCCGGGGGCTTCGCGTTCCCGTCCACGGAGAGCCGCTTGCGCAGCGGCAGGTAGGAGGGCAGCGGCTCGCCTGCTTCGGCGTGCCAGCGGGGCGCCTGGCCGTGGCGGCAGCAGTCGCCCTGCTGCGAGTCGGCTTGCGGCGGCATGGTGGCTCGATCGGCGTGCGCCTCACTCGACTCCGAGCGGATGGGATTGCGTTTGGGTTGGCGTGGTGGGCGGATCGAATCGACTTCTATAGTAGTAGTACGAGGTATCGCATTTCGGGGGAGCGGTCGACGAGATGAGACGAGGAATGGCTGCCTGGGTTTGGCGTGATAGGCGGAGGAGCGAGCGAGCGAGGCGCAGGGTGGTCTTGCTTTAGCTTTTCCGTTGCTTTTGTAGGCGTCGGCTTTGGCACGGGAAGCGATGTCAGGCGGACGAGCAGAGTGGAGGAAGGATGACTAGCAGTCGCGGAGCCCGACTCCCAGCTTAAAAAGCGCTCCCGCTCGGTGGCGCGGCGAGAGGGGGAGGCGCACTCCACACCACGTGAGGCCGCGCGTCGTCTCGCACCGGGAGATCTATGCACAGATCTCACACAAACAATGGACGGCTCGAGATGTTAGAGTTCTATCGGACCTGCGTCCTCCGCCTCCTGCGTTCGGTTCCTTCTATTTCGTCCGGCCTCGCCGGCGTTAGAAAGGATGGGGAACCCGATCTGTAAGTGGAGTTTTTAGTAACATAATAAATTTTGTCAGGTTACTTTTAGAATTTTGCTAGCCATCTTCGTCTCGAGATGGTATTATATTATCTACAATAAGCGATCTTCGGACATTCATTCGACAACGAGATCTCTTTTCCGATGTCAATGATGGTGTTGAAAAATTAAAGTTCTCTAGGTGGGTCTTCACATCTTGCTTCGCCAAATCTATTTTGAATTTTTTTCTTATGGTTACAACAAGGTTTGTCCTTACAATATTTGTCCCGGCGGCTACGTCCTCGACAATAATAATTTCTACTATAGATTTATCGGTGATATCGGTCAGACTGTTCGGTTATTATTCCCTGAAATATTGGTGTTGATACTCTTGCCGATGTTGGTTGATTATTTCAATGGTTGTGCGGGTGCACGCAGCCTTGTCATTGCGGCGCAAACTAAAATTATGGAAGAACCAACGTTGGTATTTACACGTCTCTGGTTTGATTTCTATGTCAGTTTAGTTCATCTGCCTTCAGAAAAATACAAGATTGTGTCATGGAAGAAGAAAGAGTATGAAGATCTTAAAGATTTGCTAGTTTCTTTTAGACTTTATTTTATAATCTTTATAGTCAGCTCATGTATCTCTATCATATAATATTTACTTCTGTTAATATAACGTGGTATTAATTGTCAAAAGAAAGAAAACAGGGACACAAGTTACAGAACCTAATATGGCAACCAATCAGAAGCTAGCGATTTATACCTGGGAAAAATACATGCGGAGAACAATTTTCGTATGGTTGCGTATGTATATTGAACTTGTACCCGAGAAATATACTTATATGGTTACTGTGACACCTACCAACTAGCTATTTGATACAAAAATTGAAAAGAACATATCCATACCTTCATCGGTGTTCTTACGTTTGTATCAGACTAGTAATATAATGGCGACCTAGTTTTAGAATCCAAGACAACGTTTGGGATCTAGAAACACCGACGACAAGATGACGTTTCAATTAGAAGTAGCTCGAGATACACATACTACCGACATAGATCAATTTGATGTTTGTCGTTATCTTCGTCTGAATATTTCGCATCCATAGTTCACAACAAAGGTATGAAATTGTACTTTTTATAAAGCTTGTTCGATTTCATCTTGGTACATATGCTCCGTACCTATATTCCTATTGCAGTTTTCGTGCCCGATTTGATCCTACTACTAAGTACAATGTGTAGCTTACACCATTTCTTGTAGATTGTAAATGGAATCAATAGCAAAGGATGAATCCTCCTAAGATAAACCATGTTTAACTATGTCTACAAAAAGGCCGCAGCCGACATTACCAAGAGGTTCAACAAATTTAGTAGCACAACAACGTGAAAAAGGTGCAGGAAATTTGAACTGGAAAATAAAATCATCATGAGTTCCTCTTCGCCTTCTACGACAACCTCGTCAAGCACCAACAACATTGTATAGTGAGCTTTACACTCAATGGTACCCCTCGCAGCCTCACTTTTCGGGAATTCTGTGATTGTTTCGGGTTCACTTATGAAGGGAAACTCGATGCTACTAATGAAGTCCTCATTGAGGCAATGGTTGTTTCGGAGAAAATTCTGTTCACATGAATCTTTAATATCCGCGGAGCAAGTCCACAACAATCCAGAACCCGGCCATCCGCTACTTTGCCATGTTCTTGGCAAATTATTTGTTCGGGAAGGGTGACATCGGGGCAATGGCAGGCCCCGACATCAGCGTTATCTACATGGCTCTTCATCTGGAGATGGTTCACAAGGTCAACCTTGGCGCCCTCCTCATTCATCAGTTCTGCCGCTAAAGGTCGGCACATTTAGGAGATATTCGCTACGATGGTTTGGTCACCCAAATCGCCTACTCAAGAGGGTGGACTATTCTGGAAAGACGACCCATGAAGGGGAGTAAGTATTTAGATAGTATCCACATGGCTAGCATGAAATATATGGGAATCTATAGATCCAATCGTCATCTCCGCGCTTATCAATTTTATTTTGAGGCTAACCGTCATCTACAACAAGAACTTCTTCCTTTTGTCTAAACTTTTGGTTTGCCATGGAAACGAAGTTGGGTCCTTACACAGGAGGAACTCCACCAAGAAAGGATTATTGGTGGGAGAATTCTAAACTCGGAGGACAACCCCGCTTGGAAAGGAGGAAATCAGCAAGAGCAGAAGAAGCAGCAGTAAGGATGGGGTGACATGGGTTGGGATGACTATGCCAAGCAGCACCATCACCAACAACAGTTTCCATAGCAGCAACTACCATACGTGCCACCAGTGCCACCACTAGGACACAACTATGTCTCATACGACGAGTTCAACACATTTGTGACATGGAAAACACATTGCACGACATGAATGTCAATGTCGTTAACTTAACTCAGAAATTCTCTCATTTCACAAGTGAGTTCCCCAACTACTACCCGCACCATAACCAGCCTTTGAACGGCGGCGATGACGAGTAAACCAAGTTAGGACAAAATCCTAAGCTTGGAGAAGGTTACAATCCTTCGCCCTCTTTGCATTCATATTTTTATTTCTTCTTTTGATTTCTTTCCTTTTCTTGTTAGTTGCATGTTTACTTTTTGTTTTGCATCGATAAAAATAAAACCCAAAAAAACAGAGTAGACTTTTGTTTTATTTCGTGTGAAACTCTCTTGGTTTTCTTTTGAATTTTCACAGGCTGTTCACTTCAAGTGACATAGTGATGGAAGTATAGCATGAATACGACTGGAGGAGTATAATACCAAAGAAGCGAGAGAAGATATCACATTCTTATCTTCACTCCTCTTATATAAGTTTATTCCTGGTCATATTATTGTTTGCTCGGTTGCACTCTAGGCTCGCTCCCCACCTAGCTTGTTACCTATAAATTTTATTCTCATGCTTGTGTCATTACTTTGGTTTTGACTTATGAACATTGCTCTTTAGTTTTGACTTATTGTTTGCTCGATTACTTTAGCTTAATTTCTTGATTTCGCCCATCAATTTGAGGTTTGGTTCGAGAATTTCCGCCCAAATCATGTCAGGTTCATGTTCAAGAAGTTCTGGGATCGACCAGTCCGGAGTCTCCGCCCCAGGCCAGAATTTCTGACTTAAGTGACTCCAGGACGGAGTCTCCGACCTCCCGAGGCTAGAGTTTCTCCCCTGTACCAGGGGCTAGCAACAGAATTCCAGAAAAAAAACTGCTTTGAGCTTCCTCGTGGTTTTGATCATAACTTTTATATTGGAACTCGGATTTTGGTGTTATTTAGCTCATTTCGAAGATGAGGAGGAGCTCTGCATCATCATACAAGTTGTTCATGCTATATACTCCCATCAAAATTCTGTGAGCAAGGAGGAATCCAACAATAAAGGGTGAATATCGTTGACGAATGGTACAAACGTTCCGTAACTTCTCACCACTTGCATTCCTTTGTGAACCACACTATCTTTATAACCAACAAACACCTATTGAGGCTAGTTCCTCCTATGATTGCTTGGGCTTTGCATATTTGATACCTTTTAGAATTCCGAGCAAACATTGTGGGCGCTATCTCATATCGCTATCTTATATAGTTGTTGGCACAAGGAAGAAGCAAGTGAAAAAGGAAAATAAAAGAGAAAGAAAAAGAAAGAGTGAAAAAGGAAAAAAAGAGAAAGAAACAAGTTCCTTATAGAATAGGAAGCACAAGCTCGATGAACATCTTGTAGGTGTGGTACTTATTATGCAAATCTTATAGCCCACCAAATTTATGTAATCGAACTCGTCTCTCCTTGTACTTGTGTGACACGAGCTTATATTCTTCGCTAGGTAATCATTTGGTTCTTAGCTCACTTACTTCGTCGCACAAGTCTCATTTATACCACCATGTGTATTTCCTTGATCATAATTTCGATATCTTGTGGATTAACTTGTTGTTGCTTTGTGTTCATCGTGGTTCTTTACTTGCCATTAGAATATCTTGATTTTAGATCGTTGCCTTGTGATGGCTCCAAAAAGCGCCATCTTTCTCCGTGTTTAAACATTGTTTTTCGTCAAGCAATTGCAATTATTCTTTATTGATTTTCCACTAATGATTAATTATTGCAAAGATATGAAAATCCTTCCTTTGATTTATGTTGTGCAGGAAATCACACTTTTATTGCAAAATCTGGAGTCATAAATGATGATTTTGAGGAGGTATTGACGACCAAGTATTCCTGGAGCTAAATCCAGGCGCCAGCCATCATAACGATCACTGGTACGAGCGCACCCCACCCGTACCGCCTAACCGTACGGGGTGGCAGCGGCTTCGTCTCGTCAAACCCTACAATACTCGTGAAGACACCTATATATTTTGAGGTCTCTGCCGCCGCATAGTGGGTCATCATTCTCAGATTGCATCACAACACCACCAAAGGAGATCCCCACCATAGTCCATCCCTTCCATCCCCCATCCTCTCCATTAGCCATAGACATTACTTTGTACTTGAGATCTATGACTAGTAATCCACCTTCAGGTTATCATCCGAACACCCTCCAGTATTAAGTTGCAAGCAACGAATAACTGCTTTAAGCAATATGTGTAAAGTAAACAATACAATTGTTCCATCAACAAGAGATTATTGTTTTCTCCCTAGTAGCAACAACATATCTATAACCTTAGAGATTTCTGTCACTTCCCCAAATTCAATAGAGGCATGAACCCACTATCGAGCATAAATACTCTCTCTTGAAGTCACTAGCATCTACTTGGCCAAAATAGCTACTAGAAACAGAGAGCATGCAAGATCTCAAACAACACAGACATGATAGAATCAATAATCAAGAAGACATGATAGAATCAATAATCAAGAAGACATGATAGAATCAATAATCAATCTGACATAGTAATCTCAGTATCCATCGGATCCCCGCAAACACAACATGCATGATTACAAATAGATGATCTTGGTCATGAACGGAGCTCACAAGATCTAAACATGATAGCACAAAGGAGGATAAACAACCATCTAGCTACTGTATGGACCCATAGTCAAAGGTGGAACTACTCACGCATCATACCGGAGGCTAGCATGGTGATGAAGAAGGCCTCCGGGATGATCTCTCCCCTCCGGCAGGGTGCCAGGAAGAGCTTCAGATCCCCCCGATCTAGGGACGATGGTGGCGGCGGCTACGGACTGTTTCATGGAGATCTGATCGGGTACTTAGGGTTTTGGCATCGGGGGGATTATATAGGCGAAGAGGCGAGGCAGGAGGGAGCCCAAGGGGCCCACACCCTGCCTAGGCGTGGCCCAGGGTGGGCCCGTGTGTGGGAGGGTGCGGCCACCCTGTGTCTCCCCTCCGGTCGCCCTTCGGTCTCTGTGTTCGTATCGGTGAAATATTGACTTTGGCTTTTGTCCCGTCCAATTCCAAGAATATTTCCTTACTAGATTTTCTGAAACCAAAAACAACATAAAACAGGCAACTGGCATTGTGGCATCTTGTTAATAAGTTAGTCCAAAAAGCGTATAAAAATACCTCAAAGTGTAGACAAAACATAGCAAAGTGGATACTAAACAAGCATGGAACAACAAAAATTATAGATACGTTTACAACGTATCACAACTCATATGGTACTATATCTACGAAGAACAAGAGAGAAATTGATCAAGCGACTACGACAAACCCATAGAATGGAGATGCCGGAGATGTTGGAGAGGGTGGAGATCTCCCCGGAGGTGGCTCCGATGGAGTTTCCCCCTCCAATCTTTGCTGGATATGACTCTGTTTGGTGGTATTTTTGTTTCTGGTGTGCTCCTTCTCGAGGAATCCCCGAGGGATCCTTATATAGGGATTTTTAGGTCAAGAGAACTACGTGGGAAAAAGAATCAAGGCTATCGGACGGACGAGGAGGGAGAGAGCATGGGTGGCATGCCCACCTGGGCTAGGCATGCCACACAAGATCTTTGGGGCCTCCTAGTCCTCCTGGTGGGATTCCTGTGCTCTGGATGATTCTCATGGATAAGTATTGGCACTCCCAAGGGTGCAGGTCCATTTGACTTCATATAGGTCCTGAAACATCAAAAACATTGAAAACTAGGTTTTTCTGCCCTGCCGGGGTATAGCCAAAATAAAGGGGATCATTGGTAAATCCCCAAAAATCAATATAAAACATGGATATGACATTATATATGATTCAAATATGTGGGAAAACATGTTAACAAACTACAAAGTTCATGTATGCATTTTGCATGCATCAACATCCCCAAGCTTAACCTATGCTCGTCCTTGAGCATGAAGGTGATAAAAACTAAACATGGACTTTGGAGTTTGTTACGTTTGCTTCATTCATTATCATATAAAGTTCATAGGCTCAATTCCTTTCGATGAAACATAATATGCAAGTGTACTATCAAGTTGTATCTTTTACACATCTATAAACATGTTGAACAATAAGTAATGGTGTGATAAAACAAATGATGAACAAAACAAACCTTCAAGCATACTTTGATGAACCTATAGAATAAGAGACTATTTTCATGATTGGCATTGGTGTTTTATGCATTTATTTTTGGGCTACTTCTTACTTTAATGCCCTTGACTAGAAGACTGACTTCTTAGTTTTATGTCTTCCCTTGAGATGTTTTGCGTCTCGTATCGAAAGTAAGCATTGAATACATATGTTAATCCTCCATAAAGAATGTAAAATAAAATTTCGAGCTATGTAGTTCATGTCAAAAATACTAATAAGGATGGGGTTCCAAGTATCTTTTATTTCAAAGCTTCATATGGTTTATGTGTTAAACATATTATAAGTTGATTGTTTCGTGCACAATATGAAAGATCACGGATGCCGCCTAGAGGGGGTGAATAGGCGGTTTAAAACTTTTACGAGATGGGCTTAACAATGGCGGAATACAACTTTTGTTTTATTTTGTTCAAAACAAAGCATATATATACTAAGGTTCACCTATGTGCACCAACAACTTATGCTAAGCAATACAATCAACAATGTGAGAGCAATAAAGAATACTTCAAGCATGAAGGCTATCACGATGTAAAGTGCATAAGTAAAGAGCTTTGGTATAGAGATAACCGAGGCACGCGGGGACGGCGATATTTTATCGAGTTCCTTCCAACATGGAAGTACGTCTCGTTGGAGGGGTGGGCGGTACTAAGACCACCAACGCCACAAAAGGCCTCACCCTATTCTCCCAAGCACCCACCGCACGGCAAGCACCCGATCAATTATACGGTGGCCTTCAAGGTGGCGACCAGAACCTTTACAAACTTGTTGAGTAGACCTCCACAACACTTGGAGCCTCCCAACTCGATCCCGAAGCTTTACAGCCAATGTTCGAGCTTTGAGACCGACCACTTCCACACAACCGTCAAGGGTTCCAAGAACCCAAGAGGGACATGCTTCTTGATATCACGAACCAAATCCTCTAAGGAGAACTCAAACCAATGCATCGGATGCAAAAGGCAAGAATACCACAAAGATGCTCAAATCCTTCACTCTCAAGTTCCAACAAAGCTACTAAAGCTATTGGGGGACAAGAGAGGAAGAATCAAAGAGGAACATAAAATCCCCCAAGATCTAGATCTCAAAGATTCACTCACAAAGAGATGAATTGGTTAGGTAAAATTTTAGATCTAGATCTCCTCAAACTTCCTCTCAAATATGGGCAACAATCATTGGAGGGGAAGTATTCAATCAAGCTCAAAAGAGGGGTCAAATAATAGCCAAAGCTTGAAGAAAAGAGGAGGAAGAACTGCCCAAAAATAAGAAGGGAAAAGGCTTAAATAGAGGGGGCCTAAATTATGCCCATTGGGGAAAAAGAATCTACCTGGGCCGGTAGTACTGGTCCACAGTGGTACTATCTCCCAGGAACTGGTGACCCAGGAACTAGCGGGCGAAGCGAGCGGCGAAGCAAGCGAAGCAGGGTGAGAGGAAGGAAGGGGATCAAGATGAGCGAAGGGATCAGGACAACACGGAGAGAAGCGCGCGTGAGGAAAGCATCAAGCTAGGGCGAGTGTGTGGTGCAGGAAGCTGGCAACCGGGGCGAGCTGGGCCATCGGCCCGGTACTATCGGCCAGGCGGGCCGGTACTACCGCCAAGGCCTGGTACAACCGAACTGAGCTGCCGAGTGACACGGAAGGTGGGATGCGCGCTGCCAGGCGCGGGCGGTAGCAAACTGCGGTACTACCGCCAGGCCCAAAACAATTTTTTCCTTTTTCTTTTAAAAAACAAATAAGGCAAACTTGGGCTAGGAAGCTCCGATTGACCCAAAAACAATTTTGTTGGAAAGAGGACAACACGAGCTACCCAACAAAGTGACATACTTCATGTAAAGGTTATTGGTTATCACCAAGTGAGAATACTTCATGTATTTTAAAGTGAGATACCTCCCTTGCTAAGAAACCGGGAACCCGCCAAAATAAAAAATGCGATAAGATACAAAAGGGAAATCCATCTTTGATGAACAAGAGCTTGTCATGAATATTACCACAAGCTCTAGAGCCTTACAAGGATAAGATCCAAATAAAAACCAAGAACGATGATGCCTAGAATGCAAAGGTTTGAGCTCTCTTTGAACGATATGATCGAGATACTCACTCAGGAGCCCCTCTTGATAATACGACTATCTATCCTAAACCCGGTCTCCCAACAAACAACATGTGAGCGGCAAAAGGGAAAACCTATCAAGAGTACCTTTGCCTTGAGCATTCCATTTGAGTGCGATGTAGACGATCTTGACCTTCTCAAGATGGAACACCTTTCTTGATTCCTCTTCATCGATCCATGACCACTGAGGATGGCAAGCATCAAATATGAGATCTTGACCATACATATGACTTTGCACTCCTCATGCTACTCAACTTAGGCATGTCATTGTATGCTCATGTTGGTCTTAGAAACCGCATCACTAAAGTACCTCTTGCTCCTTGTGTAGCTATATGCCCCCAACCTTTTTTATTTTTTTATTCATTTAGCATAAGAGTTAATATAATTCCTTGGTTATGTTCAAGGTGGGAGGGGGAAGTATCTCTACTCCATAAGAATAATAAAAACAGACATATGAAACATATCAACAAGAATAATCATGATGTAAGTTTCCACCATGAGTTGCCGCACGGCGCATGGATTTAACTAGCGGTTCGGAAGCGTATTCTCTCAACATGCCTACTCTAGTGTGCACACTTTATTTCACATCGATGCAATCCATAGGCAGAACTTAAACATGATTAATTATCAACATTGAAAGCTTGTGTCATGCCAGCATGGTTTAGCCAACAACAACTAATAAGATGTAAAGTACAAAAATTTCCATAGTGGTATCACCCCAAACCTTACTTTCTTATGAGCTTTAAAATACATGAAAAAGGCGTTTTAAAGAATTTTTGGAGGATTAACATACATGCTATACTTGAAAGCAACTTTTTCCACAAATAGGTGGGTATGTCTAGCCTAGTTTATGGGGTTTGGAACAAGTCTTAGCTTGTATTGTGGAGGCTTAGCAAAAAGAGATCTAAAGAGTGCACCATCTAGTTCATAATGCCAACATTTATTTTCTCACCTTGCTCCTTATTTTGGAACATAAATATACACAAGCAAAGGATACAAATTAATAGGCACAAAACAAATCATACTTCATATAAAGTACTTGAGCTTAAGAACTATACACAACATGAATTTCATCTTTTGCTTTTATTTCCCCTTTTCTTTTATTTCAAGGCATTCTTATTCATTTTTAATCTCATTATGTCAAAGTTTATTTTCAGTAGCTTGATCATAAACAATAGTGGTGGTATTTTTAATGCAAAACAAAAAATAAAATGACAAAACAGCCGCTCCAAGTTTCTACGATAGTTCTATGTTGCTCAAAAAACAAAGTTTAGAGGTTTGCAAAAAGAGAGTTTAGTAGGTACAGTGGGGTGCCTTGGGCATCCCCAAGCTTATGGTTTTTGCCATACTTGTATTTCTCTTGGTGTGATGTTCCTCTATTCCCTGTCAAAAAACTTCAACAAAAAAAAATCTTCCATCTCTTTTCTGAGTGGTGACATTAGTGGCACAAAAGCATAATAGTTGCTGCATATATGCCAAACAAAAATTATTTATAAATGTTACAGAAAAAATATAATGTTTCTACATATCCCTAGCATATAATATGACTCATAACAATCATTTTAGAACACTTGGAAATGGTTAAAACAAAACATGGCAGAATCTGTCTAGATTTTCAGCAGCAGCAAAACGAATTTTTTTCCCACTTAGACATGTCAAGAATTTTAGCCTTTTTATGTGCGTACAGAGGATGAAAGTTGTAAACTCTGTATAAATTATAGCACAATTGGAGTTACATAAAAATTAGTAAATTTTTGCACTAAAAACTATTCTATAAAAATTTGCTATTCCATATGTTTAGCAACTTTTAAAACATCCAAAATGGGTTCCACTTGGTACTTTATTAAAAAATACAAAAAGAAAAACAAAACCAAACTCTCTTTCTACAAAAATATTTAAAAACAAAAATTCAAAAGAAAATAACCGGGTTACCTCCCGCAAAGCGCTTTCTTTATAGCCATATAGCTAGGCTTTGCTTACTTGGTTTAGGTAATGTGGAATTCATGGGATAGCTTGTGCTTCTTTGATACCTACTTCTTCCTTGGAAAGTGTTCCATACATTATACATGGGTCCCATGGTGTGCTCATACCAATCAAAGTAAAATTCAAGTTGAAACATGGTAAAAGGCTACACAAGATATGGGAACAATAACAACAAAGTTTCACTTTCTTCCTATGCATTGGCATTTTATATATGACTAAATGAAAGTAAATAGAGGCATGACATTGCATATTATCAGTAGGTGAATGCAACATGGAATGGTTTGTAGCACAAAGAGGGCACTTATCACCTCCTCTTTCATAGTAGTTGCAAGCACTAAAAGAAAATTTAAAGTTGTAGCCATTTAAAGCATGCAAGTTTATAGAATTTTTCATGTGAAGAGGATCATTATAACTATCATGACATTCATTTGCATGTTTTCCTCTTTCAAAATAGTTGCTAATACTATTTTCATTTTTAAGATCATGGTTGCAATGATGATTTTCAACATAAGGTAATTGCAAACCACATATATAGTTTCTAGCAAGTGCATATTTCTCCTCTATGGTTAAAATATAGGAGAGTTTAAGAATGATATAGGACTCTTAGTCATAAGGGTATCATCATAGGCAGAACGTTTATCATTTATATCTTCATTTGTTATACATGGATGGTTATTAAGAAGCATAGGACCATCATCTAGAGCATTTTCATATAGCATATCTAAACAAAATTCCTCATTATAATCAATAATTTTAGTAGTAGGGTTATTAGTAGTCAAAGGTGCATCATTAGTTTGATCATAATAGGAAGGGTTCTCATAAATAACTATTTGTGTTTCAATTCCCTCACAAGAAATGCATGGATTTTTATTTGGACAATTATCATAACATGAGTTCTCATAGATGACAAATGAGCCTTGAGTTTGAGTATAACAATCATTTGTTGATGGTGAAGGTGGAAGATCCCACTCTTCCCCAAGATTAGGTTGTATTATCTCTACTTCATTTTATTCTTCACACACTTGTTCTCCCAATCTTATGTTTTCATCGTATTTTTCTTGCAATATATTAGTACTTTCCATGGTAGCAAGAGTTCGTTATTTATATTTAATAACATCAGCATTATCACTAAATTCTTTGTTGCAAATTTGAAGGATAATAGCCAAGTGCATTTTAACATGAGAGCTATTTGAGTAGTTTCAAGTTTTTCATTAATAAGAGAGTCTATTTCATGGGCTGCAATATAAGCAATATATTTCTCAACTTGTTCTATATCATGTCATTTAGATCTACACTCTTGATAACTAGCAATTATAGGGTCATTGTTGTGCTTACACTGATATTGAGAGTGTTTATAGAATTCTCTGGTGCAACAAGTTACATCATGTAGTTCACAAAAGTCTATAGAGATTTGATTAAGATATTTAAGCATGTCCTTCATTCTTTTTCCTTCTATAGTTGATCTATACTCAAAGTTGGCTTACATACTGTTGACATGACCTTCAGGTATGTGGATTTCAAGTTTCTCCATAGTTTACCATGCATATTTAAAGGTTATACTAATTTTTATTTGTTTTTGTGTTTTAAGGAAAAATTAAAAAAGACTAAAAATAAGACAAAGTAAAATACTTTAAAAAACTAAAAGTAGAAGAAAAAGATCATAGTGGTGCAATCTCCCCATGATTGGGTTGTTACATAAGTTGATGAAGACGATGACGCTAGAAAATAGTCTAGCAGTTGCAGTGGGAGATACCTTGCTATTCAAACTTGATGAGGATGCAGCTGTGGTGTACCTTCGCCAATTCCCCGACAACGGCGCTGGAAAATAGTCTTGATGGCAACAATTGTGGCCACTTTTCATTGGGACTCCAAGTGCAGATTGTTTTAGCAAGCTTCTTTTCCCCACAAGGGTGACTCAAGGATCTATATCGAACTCTCGGGGAACTGGTTATGGAAGGGTATTTGTCCTCTCCTCTTCAAGCAACCTGTAAAGTAAAATAATTTGTCTTGTGTCCCCAACTCCACCAATTGGTTGTCAAGCACAAGGTTTTGTATTAGTAATATGAAATAAAATATAATATAAACTGAAATAAATAAATAAATAAAGTAATGCAAACTGGATGATATGTAAGATGGTAGAGTTGTTTTTTGGTTTTTATGAGTGACTGCAAGTAGGGGAAGTATTTTTTTATTTTCTAAACAATAAATTGCAGAAAATATAAAAGATAGTAGATGCAATGGAAATATATTTCTTATAATAAAAATTGGACCGGGGTTCATGGGTTCACTTTTCTACTCTCTTTTTAAGTTGTAGTTATCACAAAACAATTCATCAATGTTAAATATTCATGGAACTTCTATATGTGTTTGATAAAGGAATAAATACGGGCATCACGTTCAAACATAGAGATGAAATACATGTCTCTTATACTCCTCAAGAAAGGGAAAACTCCATGCAATCTGGAATTAAGAACAAATTAGAGTATAGCTTTAAGTAATATAACATGATGTCTGAAATACAAATATGCTACCTTGATCTAACAAGGTTATCACACTGTCACATGATAACTATAGCACATGATTTCACTTTATCCCTAGTGAGGCAGCAAAAGGAAGGTAAAAACCAAAGTAGACCTTGAATATTGCTTGTCGCAATTCAATCTCTACCACCATGCTACTCCATACAATACACACTTATCCCCATACAACTTCTTGCATACAAGTTGGATCAAAACAAGAAATTAAGAACGGGGTTCTTGACATGCATCTATCAATACATATTGCACAAAATAGATTCCAATCTCAAATATTAAATCATAGAACAAAGATCCACCACATAGGAATTACAAATATGACCATAATCATGTAGGGCAGCTCATATGGTACTAGATCTATGAAGAATAAGAGAGAAATATATCAATCTACTACCATAAACCCATAGCCCGGAGGTGGACTACTCCCTCTTCATCATGGTGATGATGCCAAAGATGTTGGAGAGGGTGGATATCTCCCTGGAGGTGGCTCCGGCGAAGTTTCCCCCTCCAAACTTTGCTAGATATGAGTATGCTTGGTGGTGTTTTCATTTCTGGTGTGCTCTATCTCGAGGACTCCCCGGGGGATCCTTATATAGGGATTTTTAGGTCAAGAGAACTCAGTGGGTGAAAGAATCAAGGCGATCGAACGACCGAGGAGGGAGAGAGCATGGGTGGCACGCCTGGCCCAGGTGGGCGCGCCACATAGGATCTTTTGGGCCTCCTGGTCCTCCTGGTGGTATTCTTGTTCTCCAGATGCTTATCGTGGATAAATATTAGCATTCCCAAAAGTGCAGGTCCATTTGACTTTGTATAGGTCCTGAAACATCAAAAACATTGAAAAAAAAGGTTTTTCTTCCCTGCCGAGATATAGCCAAAATAAAGGGGAAGATTGGTAAATCCCCAAAAATCAATATAAAACATGGATATAACATTATATATGACGCAAATATGTGGAAAAACATGTTAACAAACTACAAAGTTCGTGTATGCATTTTACATGCATTATTGATCATGGTTAGATGAAGTCAAGTTCAAAGAAGAGGTTTCCCCATGGTGTATGGGGGAGCAAGTTTCAAGTCTTCATCAAGTGTGCGTGAGAAATAGCAATCAAGAAAGATGTTCCATCTTGAGGATGACAAGATCTTCTACATCGAGCTCAAGTGGATTGCTCAAGGCAAAGGTATAATCTTTATAGGTTTTCCATTTTGCCGGTCTCATGTTGTTAGTTGGGAGACCGGGTTTAGGATAGATAGCCATACTATCACGAGGGGCTCTCAAGTGAGTAACTCTATCATATCTTTTAGAGAGAGCTCAAACCTTTGCATTCTTAGCATCATATGTCTTAGTTGTTATTTGGATCTTATCCAAGTGAGGTTCTAGAGCTTGTGGTAATCTTCATAACAAGCTCTAATTCATCAAAAACAGATTTCCCTTGTATCTTTATTGCTATCACTTTGTTGCTTATCTTGCTTAGCATAAGCTGTTGGTGCACATAGGTGAACCCTGGTTTATATAGGCTTTGTGCTTGACAAAAGAAAACACTAGTTTAATTCCGCCTTTGTTAAGTCCATATCGTAAAAGTTTTTAACCGCCTATTCACCCCCACCCCTCCAGGAGGCATCCTTGATCTTTCAATTGGTATCAAAGAGAGGTATCTCGCTTTTAGGCTTCACCGCCTTGAGAGTAAATATGTCGACTAGGGGATTAGTGCATGATTCCTTCTATATATTCGATGGCACAAATTATGATGATTGGAAACGCCACATGCTTGATTTTTTCCGGGGCATTCACCCATCTATTGAGGGAATTCTATATATGGGTTTTTCTTCTCCTATGGATCCCCAAAATGAATCTTTAGAGGAGAATATGAACTCTTATATAGATGCTCAAGATATTAAAATGATTTTACTTGTTCTGATCAATGTAGTTATTTCTTCAATCATTCCTTATCGGAGTGCTCATGAGATATGTACAAAGCTTCAAGATAAATATAGTGAGTCCAACATTATTGAGGATGAATTTTTCCCTCCACCTCCGGTCGTAACGAGTTCTCATCTTCTACCACTTCACCAACATGTGATTTTTCACAAGGTAATGATATGGTGAGTGGTGATAGAAATTGCAATATGGATAGTGAGCTTACTATTGATAATCCTTCATCTCCTATCTAGTTGCAATTGTCTATATTTGGACTTCAACACTTCTAGCACTCAAAACTCCTTATATGCTTGTGTTGATAGTCCTTGCATATCTTGTATAAATGGCTTGAATAAATCTTATGATCTCATGATTATGATGATGAGGTTGAGAATGATAATGATGATGATCATCTAGTTGATTATGATATTGCCTCTATTCAAGAGATGGGAGAGATTGTCTTTCCCGCTCTTCTTAAAAATAAAATTGCTTACTCCAACTTTGTTGAAATTATGACTTGTGCTATTGAGGGCAAGAAACTTATTGAGGAGCAAGAAATTATCATTTTTCAAATGAATAAATATGAGCATGAGTATGCTAACGAGATTGCGTATCTAAAGAGCTCCCTTGAAGAAGTACAAACCACCAAGGAATCTCTTGACGAGACTTTTGCTCTAGAATTATCTAGAGTAAAGGAAAACCATCATAGATAACTTTTAGTGGAAAATGTCTTCAAAACTAAAAATGATGAGCTTGTAGTTACCCATGCTAAATTTTGAGGATTTTAAGCACCTCGAAAATGGATCTCGGGTTATTAAGAGTGAGCTCATCAAACTCACCGAGTCACATGAGCAACTTAAAGCTTCATATTCAAAAGAGCTCGCCAAGTTGCCCTCACCTCTTGAAATAAATAATGATGTTTGTGCTACTAACTCTATTTCTTGTGAAGCATCTATTTTGAAGGAGAATGTTGAGATAAAGTCCCAACTTGCTTTGATAACTAACAACTATGGGAAGTTGGAAGAAGGTCATGTTATCGCATGAGGATCTTCTAGTCTCCCATGGTATGCTAAAGTTGGCTCATAAGGCTATTGTGTCAAATATAACGTCTAACGAGTCTCATGTGGACATTAGCACTATATCCTCTCCAAATGCCATATTGCCATGTGCTAGTACTTGTAATTCATCTACTCATGCCATTGCTACATCTAGTGATGAATTACATTTCGTGCCTTGTTGCTCTAACAATGTAGCATCTACTTCCTCTAGTATTGTTGTTCACACTAACCATGTAGAGGAAATTAAAGAGCTCAAGGCTCAAGTCACATCTTTGAAGAATGACTTTAAGAAGGGTCATAAAGGGAAGGCCACACTCCAACACATCTTCAGTGTGCAAAAATCTACCAATGACAAGAGTGGTCTTGGATTCAACTCCAATATCAAGAATAAGTCCACTGTCATGTTGAAGCACAAGGAAAACAAGAAGAATGGCCAAGATCAAGTCAAGAATTCGGCCAACATTGTTTTCTTCAAGTGTAATGAAAAAGGGCATCATGTTAAGTCTTGCCCATTAAAGAAGAAGCCCCTTATCAAGAAGCAATAAGGGAAGTAGCCTCAGGCTCTACCTCTTGTTAGAGATGGTCATCCTCCCAAGAAGACTCAAGATCTTCCTCAAGTTGTTGCTTCACCCAAAAAGAAACATGGAAAGAGAAGAATTTGCTACATTTTCCACGAGAAAGGGCACATTTCTTCCTCGTGCACCATTGGTATCTCCTCATCCAACCCTATCATGATTGATGATGCTTATTATCTTTATAAGGATGAGGTTGGTAATGTCTTGGCCAAATTTGTTGGTGCCCAATGTGGTGTCAAGAAAAGAACCATTTGGGTTCCCAAGCCTATTGTGACTAACTTCTTAGGACCCAACTTGGTTGGGGACCAACAAGCCAAAACTTGATCTATAGGTGTTTTTGGAGAGCATTGGAGACTTGGCCACATCATGAAGAATTGAGGGATCTTCATCTATTATATTTGTCAATCCAAGTCATGTGAGTATATTTCCTATATCAATTTTTTTGAATGTTCCTCCTTGCGGTAACATGTGCTTAACTAGTTACATTCAAAGTTACTCGCCCTCTTGTGCATGTGTTAGTTTTGTACCTTGCATGCTTTTTTACGTATTGTGCCTTCCACGTAATTATCTTGAGTTATCAAGTATATTTGTGTATGTTGGGTGGCACACCATGCATGGGTGTTTCTTGTGTTGGAGCCTTTCTTGATTATATTTGGTATCTTAGTTGGCTCTTGTGAGAGATTAATGGACTATCCCATTTGGAGAGTGTTATGCTTGCGCATTCCACAATCCTAAAAATGTGTGTACATGAGAAATACCACCTAGTGTTGATGTTGCAATATTATCTAGTCTCTATGTGGTATTATTCTCATGAGAAACTCAAGTTCTATAGTGTCCATTAATTATCTCTATTTGGATATTTTTGCCTCGTGTTGAGTTTTGTGGTTTATCACATTATGGGGGAGTCATATGCTTAGTGCACATTACAAACCTAGAGAATGTGAAAATTTGAGGTTGTGTCACTTAGAATTGATATTGATAATTACATAGCTCCTATGTGACACATTTATCATACAAGTTCAAATTTGCTTGTATGCCTTTGTTGCTTATCTTTTTTATCCTGTTTGTGAGGGTTTTTCTTGGTATGCGTTTCCTCATATTTGGACCTCCTTATCCTCCATGGAAACCATTTGCTTCATGTTACTTTAATCATTAATGATTGTAGCTATTTGGTGCTATCAAGATTCTCTATCTAAGCATCGAGCTTAATTCTTATATGTTGCCATATGTTTATGTTGTGAATATGATCTTTGGATATCCTTGCAATCTACCTCGGGAAATTATCCCTATACTTCTTGTCTTTTACAATAGGTACTACATATATGGTAGAAATTATTGATCATATTTACATTGGTTTTTGTTTGTATGTGTTGACTCCCATGTATTCCTTGATTCACTTGGATCATTTGATTTTATTGGCATTCTCTTGTGTTTTATTTAATGTAGGTAGGAGAGATGATCCCATTTCTGTGCATTTTCATTTAAAAGCAAAACCCTACATAATGCACTTCATAGGGGAGCTCTCCTATATTATTTACAACACTCCTTATGCTTCTTGTTTGATCCATATCATGTCTTATGTGCTTGGAAGTTTGATCTTTTCATTTTGGTATTTTGTGCCATCATGAAAAGCATGGAGAGTTTGGTTTATTTGTTGGAACCTTAATCTTTTTGGGAGTTGGTTTTGTCTCATTCCTTGTTTCGTGTTTTGACCTTTTAGAATGAGATAAATCTTCGAGCATTTGTGTTTTTATCTATCTTTTGCTCTTTGGATTTTGTCTAGTTCATTTGTTAAACTTGTGATCTTTCATGTGTTGAATTGGTTCTTTGATACAATTTGTACACCCTTTGTTGTGTCACACTCTTGTGTGTTCCATCTCGGTATACTTAGTGTTTTTTTCAAATTGTATCTCCTTTTTTGGTTCTTGAAAGTCTTGTACATGCATATTTACTATATGTTTATATTATGGAATGCTTGCTTTCTTTGATCCAATATATAGGGGAAAATCCACCAAATCCCATCGGCTAAGTTATGCATGAAATTCAATTTCATATCAATATGCACATATTTATGTGGAGTCTCTCCTATATATTATAGTTTCTCTAACTACTTTGGACCCAATATGTTTGGGGACCATTTTGTACTTAATGTATTTTAGGTACATTGGAGATATATTGGATGCATGTCTCTTAAATTAGGAAGAAGTTGTGTCTACATATCCATTGGAGTCAAGCTAGGATGATCAACGAATTCATATCCTCTACATCCTACCAATTATATCTCGGTAACAAGTATCCCTTACTCATGCATACACATATTGCTTCCAACTTCTTGTAGGTTGCCTCATGGAATGATCTCTCTTGTAATTGCAAATGTTGTTGTTCATGTTTTGGTATTAATAGAAACTCTTATTGCAAATGTGAGTAAGTTGAGATGAGTGCATATTAGAGGGACTACACAAAATCATACATATGATTCACCAATCCCTAATATGTCAATCTAGCAATTTCATTGTCTATTTTTCCTCAATTTCTCTCATGTTCAATAGTGAGAATTTGCAAGTTGATTTTTCCTTTGTGATACTTGTTGCCTTTCTCCATATATTCCAACTATCTCCTTTACCTTGGTGATAGTTGTAATGTATGTGGTGTTTTGGTGTTTGAAGCTCATTAATGAACAATAAGATAAAATTGTGCCTTTGGCCATGCTTTCAAGCAAAAATATTATTGGTGTATGTTGTTTTTTGCTTTTCATGTGCTTTATTATATATATTATTTGTGTGTGCTTGTTTCCTTGTGGGCATATGTCTTTGTGATGTTTTCCACTTAGAAACTTATACACATAAGAGAAGATATTTTTAGTTCAGATTTTATTCCTTGGATACCACCTTTCTATTTCTTATTGATGCTTCGGTGGCTTCCAAATTTATTTGCTAATGAGTTTTTGTCTCTTGTATTTGCATCTTCGGGCACTCATATTTGTTCTCTAATGCCTTGTATATCTTATTGCATTTTTTATCTTGTGGGTTTTCTAGCACCACACCTTAGGAGGTATCTCTCATATATATACTTGATATTTACTCCCTTGGTGGTATCCAATATTTCCATTTTTGTTGGATGCTAAGTGTTTGTATCATTCCAACAAAATTGGTTTCAACCTATTCGGAGTTTCCAAGGTCAAGTGATTGTGTTTTGGAGGTTTTACCGGTTCGTCTCTTTTGGAGAGGTCAAACCTTTCATATTGTGGTTTTATATCCGTGGTTGTACAATGATGTTTCTTTGCATGATATTTTAGAGCTTGTTGTCCTCAGATCATCGAAATTGGAGTTCGGATGCAAAAAATTATGGCCGTTTTCGTTCAGGGATGACCGGTAGTACCAAACCAGAATCCGGTAGTACCGAAGGTCCAGTAGTATCACCCCTTGGTATCGGGTGTTACTGCAGAGGGTGCGTTTGGAGACTTGGGATCCCTAGGGAATGTCCAGTAGTGCCAGGAAAGTCCGGTAGTACCGGGAATAATGTTTTGGGTTGCAATGGTTGGATATTTGGGGAACCTATTTACGGGGCCTTCTTCACCAATGGTTCCTCAACTCTTCTTGAAAGCTTTCTCCTCCATTGTTAACCTTCCCAAGCTTGATTTCTCTCAATCCCTCCAATGATTCTTGCATCTTCTTGAGGGAAAAGAGAGAGGAGATCTAGATCTATAGTTCCACCAATCAATATCTCCTCTAAATGAGGGGAACCCATTGGATATAGATCTTGGGGTATTTTGTGGATTTCCTGTTGTGTTCTTCCTCTCTCATTCCCCCAATAGCTTTTGTAGCTTTGGTGGAATTTGGGAGTGAAGTACTTGCCATTGCATTAGGTGCGTCTAAAAGAACAATTTATAATCCCTAGTGTTTTGTGTGTTAGATAACAATATCAAGGATTATTTAATGTGTGTTGAAGTGTTGCAGATCTCTTTCAGAAAAAGGGAAAAGGATTCTGCCTTTGGGGGGCGGATAATCCGCCCCTCCCTCTTCCCAAGCAGGCGCAAGCCCCAGAAGGGGGCGGAGTTTTGGCCGGATTTTCCGGCCTCGCCGGATAATCCGCCCCCCAGGGGGCCCGATAGTCCGCCCCCCTTGCTCATCGCCAAGGCGCAAGCCCCAGAGAGGGGGCGGAGTGTTGGCCGGACTTTTCGGCGTGGCCGGATAATCCGCCCCTGGAGGGGGCCGGATTATCCGCCCCCCAAGATCTTCACCAAGTTTCACAGGCGCCAGCCCCAGAGAGGGGGCAGAGTTTCCCCCGGAGAATCCACCCTTGGGGCGGAGTTTTCCCAGGGGGCGGATAATCCGCCCCCAAAGTTGTGCAACGGCCAGATCTGGGGAGGGGTATTTAAGCCAGCCTTCCCCCTCCTGCCAGATCTCTTGATTCATTCGAAAAAGACGAGATCTGATCTGCAACCTTCATCCAAGAGAGCTCCACCTAGATCCACCCAAAGGCCCCGTCCCTTGGGTAATCTAAGGAGGAGAACTCGATATTCATCATCAGCAATCAAGCGCTTCATCTCCTCTCCATTCATTTGGAGAACCACCGATCTAGTATTTCTTGCAAATACCTAGATCCTTGTTTTTGTTTATATTGATAAACCTTGTTCTTGTGGCACTTGTTGTCATCTTGGGAGCCCCCAATTCGGTTGTGGGTGTTTGCCCCGATAGTGTTGTAAAAGGCACCGGTTCCCGCCTCGAAGGGATCCAATAGTGGAGAAGGTGGATCAGGCCTCTCGTGGCGAGATCCATCGGAGAATAGGGTGAGGCCTATTGTGGCGTGGTGGTATTAGAACCGCCCACCCCTCCAACGCAGATGTACTTCCCTTAACAAGGAAGGAACTGCGGTAAAACAAATCCCTGTGTCTCCGCGTGCTCCACTACGGTTTGCTCGCTCCTCTCTTTACGTGCTTAGTAGTTAGGGTTGCATATAGGGAAATTCTCGTAGTTGCATATCTAGAGAATTTACTTTGTGTCAAGCCTAAAATTGAAAAAGTATTAAAAATTGGTTAGCACCTATTCACCCCCCTCTAGGTGCCCATACGATCCATTTCAATTGGTATCAGAGCCTCGGCTCTTATTTCGGGCTTAACCGCCTAAGAGAAGTATGGGTTCCAAGGTAGATGGTAGTGATGCTCTGGAGGTAGTCACCATGAACAATCTCAAGATGTTGGAAACAACCTTGGTGAGTTCAATGGATGATAAGATGGAAGAGATGCGTCAATTGATAATGCGTCTCCCCACATCCGCAGCATCACCTCCATCTAACTCTGAGGATACCACTCCGCAATCCAAGGAAACAGGTAAAACTGTTTCTAAAGATAACGAAGTGGTTGGTGATGATACTAGCAAGAGCTCCTCCTCGAAAAAGGATAGCGGTAAGGATGGATACAATGAGGTTTCTCATGTGTATTCCCCTGATCCACCTATCCCTCACCCACATATACATAATAGGGGTGGTCCACCCAAACTTTCTGCATCTACTTTTTCTCAATGGCAATTTTTGATGAAGTCTCATGTGTGCAGTTCCTCCATTGAGTTGTGGAAAATCATAGGAAATGGTCTTCATGTTGGAAACCCCAACAATCTCACAAGAAGAGATATTGTTGATAGCCAACTCAACGCTACAGCTCTACACATGATACAGCTTGGTATGGGTGACAAAGACATGCCACACATTCAGCATCTTAGCACAGCTAAAGAAGCTTGGGATGCCCTCACCGAGCTCTTCATCGGAAATGAAAGTATGAGAAGGAATAGATATGATGCTTTGAGCAAGGAAGCTGAAGGATTCTATATGTTGGATGGAGAAGACCACGAGGACATGTATAGGAGGCTCAAGGCAATAGCTACAACCTTCAGAAACCACGGTGCAGCTCATGTTGATGATGCTTGGATCAAGCGCAAGTATGTCAGTGATCTTATGCCATTTGAGCCCACAGATTTGAAAAGTCTCCAAGGTAGGCATAACTATCACCTCATGTCATCCAATGAGGTAATGCAAGAAATGGCCGCTTTCAAAGTGGCTGCCAAGAATGCGGAAGATGCTCGTGCTCGAGCTATGGGGATGCAAAAGGGGGTCAACATGGCCTTGAATACTAGTGTGATTGATCATGATGAATATGCGGTAGAAGGTCTGGACTGTCCTGAGGATACAAAAAGGATTCATGGACAATACTTGGCTCTTTATGCTAGAAACTTCTGGAAAGATCCAGCCAAGGCTAAAGCTGAACTGGAACACAAGAGTGGAGCATATGGAAGAAAAGAAAATGGTCCCAAGCTGAGAACATGTTTCAACTATGGTGACCGGCTGCACTTCATAGCTGAGTGTCCATATCAAAGTAGGGAAGATAATGGAGGAAGACTCATTTTCAAGGACAAGTCAAAGGCTCCACGCAAGAAATCGTTTGTAAAGAAGAATGCTCCTTTCAAGAAGCAACCAAAGATTGTTCTAGTGGCTCAAGAAGAATATTCATCGGGAAGTGAAGATGAGGACGAGGACGATAGCTCTCAAGAGGTGGCTGCTATAGCCACCACATCTACATCAACTTCTCTCTTCGACTCTCCGAACAAAAACATCATCAACAAGAATGCTACTTGTCTCATGGCAAGAAGCTCCGAGGTAACTTCTTCTAACTCTTCTTTTCCTAAGGCTATGATTGACATGGATGATCCTACTAGTCTTAAGGTTAAAGAAGAGATTATTGCTTTGGATTATTTCTATACTAACTTGCAAGGTGAGCACAAAGTTCGTTTTGAAGCTCTTATGGATCAGCTGGCCCAAAATGAAGCTCTCCTTGAAGAAAAGGGCAGAATTGGAAGGGAGTATGTAATGGAAATTGCATCCTTAAAAAATGCTCTTGAAGAAGAGGAAGAGGCTTGGGTCTCTCTTGAAGAGAGGCTTGAGTCTATTGAAGAGTCACATGATGAAATTGTGACTAAACTTGTTAAGGAACATGACAATGCTGTCACCAAAGCAAAGAAGTTAAAGAAGGAAAAGATTGACTCTGAGGCTGCTCATGATAGACTCTCCGAGGAATTGGAGAAACTTGACAATGCTCACAAGACGTTGAAAAACGAGTTCTCTATTCGCAATGAGTCACATGATCAGCTTCAAAGTCGATTGGCCAAATATGATACTCCTAGCTCGTCCAACTCAACATATAGTAACAAGGAAAATGCTAGTGTGGAAAAAGAAGTGATCAAGGACATCACTACCAAGCACAAAGGTGTGCTTGATGAAGTCCTTGGCAAGCAAAGGTCAAATCATGGTAAAGAGGGACTTGGGTATGTCACCAAGTCCAAGAAAAAGAAAACCAAGAAGAACAAGTCCAAGAATGTGCAATCAAAAACAAGCACCGCTGAGAAGAATGTCACAAAAGACAAGACTAACAATATTGGTTTTGCAGGGTCTCAATCCAAATTATGAACTCTTTTGTGATGTGTATGGCGATGTTTATGCTTATTATGTCGGTCCCTTTGATGAATATATTGCTTGGTCTATTTGGGTCCCAAAGACCCTTGTTACTAACATGAAAGGACCCATTGAAAAATGGGTACCTAAAACCAAGAAGTAATTTTCTTGCAGGGCTATGCTTCCGGTGGGTCGAAATGGGTGCTGGATAGTGGCTGCACTAGTCATATGACCGGAAGCAAGGAGATAATCACGGATATGCGTCCAAATCATGATAATATCACAGTCTCCTATGGTGATAAGTCTAAATCTCAGGTATTGGGTCTTGGCAAGGTTGTGGTTGCCCACGATATCTCTCTCGTGGACGTCATGCTTGTTGAGACCCTCGGTTACAACCTTCTTTCTGTCCGTGCCCTTGGCAAGATGGGTTTTGCTGTTTTTATCGATGATGATTTGGTGGTACTCTTGTGGAGCAAGTCTCTAAAGGTCGCTTTTGTTGGATACGTCGAAAATAACCTGTATGTGGTGGACTTCTCGGGGAAAACCACTTCGGGTCCGATGTGTCTATTCGAAAAGGCCGACGTGGGCTGGCTATGGCATCGCCGTTTAGCCCATGTCAACATGAGAACTTTGCAAAGTCTCCAGAAGGGTGGCCACATCCTTGGACTAAAATACAATGTCTCTTTTGCCAAAGATCGTGTTTGCAGGACTTGTGTAGAAGGAAAAATGCATGACTCTCCCCACAAGAGGAAGACTATTGTGTCATCAAAGAGGATCTTGGAATTACTTCATGTGGATTTATTTGGTCCTCCTTCTCATGCAAGTCTTGGTGGGAAGAAATATTGCTTGGTCATTGTCGATGATTACTCAAGATACACATGGGTCTATTTCTTCAAGCTAAAAAGTGAGACTCAACAAACTGTCATTGACTTTGCCAATGAAGTTTAACGTCAACACAATGTTCCTATCTTGGCAATTAGAAGTGACAACGGCTCCGAATTCAAAAACTACACTTTGAATGAGTTTCTAAGCGAAGAGGGGATTAGACATCAATATTCCGCTGCGTACACCCCTCAACAAAATGGTGTAGCCAATAGGAAGAACCGGACTTTGATGGATATGGCAAGATCTATGTTGGCTGAATTCAAGTCTCCTTATAATGTTTGGGCTGAAGCCATATCCACTGCTTGTCACTCATCAAACCGGCTCTACCTCCGAAAGATTTTGGACAAGACTCCATATGAAATACTTACCGGTAACAAGCCCAACATCTCATACTTCAGGGTATTCGGGTGTAAGTGTTTCTTTCTTATTAAAGGTGTCCGTTTGTCAAAATTTGAGTCAAAGGCTTTAGAAGGTATTTTTGTTGGTTACGGTGCCGAATCCCACACTTATAGAGTCTACAACAAGCTCACTGGGACTGTTGTAGAATCTTGTAGTGTGGAGTTCGATGAAAATAACGGCTCTTTTGTAGGGCAAGTTGATGTTTGTGATGCAGATGTTGAAATACCCCAAGATGCCATAAGAAGAATGGGCGTGGGATTTTTCCGCCCCATTGAGGAACCCCTTGTGGAGGATCGGGAAGGACAATGCTCCACTCATGTGGAGCCCTCATCTACACAAGATCAACAAGCTCCTAATGTTGGAGAAAATCATGCACCGACACCGCAATCTGCTGAAGATCATCTGTCCCCTGGACAAGTTGGTAGTCCTAGGCCGGACTATCCGCCCCCTCCAAGGGGCGGACAATCCGCCCCTGGCACTCCAACTCGTTCCAGAGGATCCGGAGGAGAAGTCAACAACTCTGAAGCTCCCAGGCCGGATTCTCCGGCCCCCGAGGGCGGATTATCCGGCCCTGGGTCTCCAACTCCTGTCAGGCACTCTCAGTAAGAAGGCTCTGGTGCTTCACCTCCCAGGCCGGATAGTCCGGTCCCTCCAAGGGGCGGATTGTCCGGCCCTGAAGAACAAACTCAGCAGCAATCTTCTGGTGTTAACGTAGATCAAGATCAAGGGCAAGGCAGTGATCAAGACAAGGATACAAATACTGAATCAACTCCTTCTAGAAACAATAAGGACATTGAGGCTCGTGCTGATCGGAACCTTGAACTAAGGGGTCACACTCTTGATAGGGTTGTTGGTGATCTACGACGAAGGGTATCCACTAGAAGAGAACTTGCAAGCTTCTGTGATCATCAAGCTCACATTTCCATGGTTGAACCGAAGAAGATTTTTGATGCTCTTGAAGACCCCGATTGGGTTGTTGCAATGCATGAAGAATTAAATAACTTCGAACGCAACAAAATTTGGAAGCTCGTAGAGAAACCAAAGGATTGCTGCAATGTTATCGGCACCAAGTGGATCTTCAAGAACAAATAAGATGAAAATAGCATTGTTGTGAGGAATAAAGCACGACTCGTGGCTCAAGGATTCTCTCAAGTGGAAGGAATTGATTTTGGCGAGACTTATGCTCCTGTGGCTCGTCTTGAGTCCATCTGTATCCTTATTGCATATGCAGCCCATCATAATTTTAAATTACAGCAAATGGATGTTAAGAGTGCATTCCTTAATGGTCCTCTACATGAGTTAGTATACGTCAAGCAGCCCCCGGGTTTTGAGGACCCCAAATTTACGGACCATGTCTACAAACTCGATAAGGCGCTCTATGGCCTTAAACAAGCCCCACGTGCGTGGTATGAGCACCTTAAAGAGCTTTTGCTAGACCGTGGATTCGAAGTTGGGCAAACCGATCCCACTATTTTTACTAAGAAGGTTAATGGGGAGCTTTTTGTATGCCAACTTTATGTAGATGACATTATTTTTGGCTCTACTAACCAAGCTTTTAACGATGAATTTTCAAAGCTTATGACTGACAGGTTTGAGATGTCCATGATGGGTGAGCTGAGGTTCTTTCTTGGATTTGAGATCAAACAACTTAGAGAAGGAACCTTTATTAATCAAGCTAAGTACATCCAAGACATGCTCAAAAGGTTCAAGATGACGGATCTCAATGGCGTTGCTACTCCAATGCAAACAAAGTGTCATCTTGAGCTCAATCCCAAGGGTAAAGACGTGGATCAAAAGGTATACCGATCCATGATCGGCTCTCTCCTTTACCTTTGCGCATCTAGGCCCGATATCGTGTTAAGTGTAGGAGTGTGTGCAAGGTACCAAGCCGCTCCTAAAGAAAGCCACTTAGTGGCGGTCAAACGAATCTTATGATATTTGGTTCATTCCCCAAATTTTGGGTTATGGTATCCCAAGGGTTCAAGTTTCTCTCTATGTGGTTACACTGATTCAGATTGGGCTGGTGACAAAGATGATAGGAAATCAACCTCTGGTGCATGTCAATTCTTGGGAAGGTCTCTAGTGTGTTGGTCATCAAAGAAACATAATTGTATTTCACTCTCAACCGCCGAAGCTGAATATGTTGTTGTTGCAAGTGCTTATACACAATTGTTATGGATGAGGCAAACTTTAAAGGAATATGGTGTCAATTGTGAAAAGTGCCTCTATTATGCGACAATGAAAGTGCTATCAAAATTTCTTACAATCCCGTGTAACATACAAGAACAAAACATATAGAGATTCGCAACCACTTTATTCGGGATCATGTTGCTCGTGGTGATATTGCCCTATCCTTTGTGAGCACGAAGAACCAAATTGCTGATATTTTCACGAAGCCTCTTGATGAAGCAAGATTTTGTTATTTGAGGAATGAGCTAAATATCATAGATTAAAGGAGCTTGGCTTGACTACCCTTGCACACACACTTGCTCTTATTCATGTATTTGGTTTAGATGCGGGCATAGACATAGGGGGAGTGTGGACCTAATTGATTGGGCCAACCCTCCCCCCTTAATGCCGATAACAAGTAAAATCATTTCCCTTAATATCATTTTGTGATATGTGGGTCATCGATGAGCATTGGTTTTGAACTCAAGATACATCTTCGCGGTGTCATGCCATGCGCTCCAACATGGTGGCTTCGGCCACCGCCCTCTTCCTACAGAAGAGTTGGTTTCTCATGGGTCTCTTTGGTTTTTTCCTGCATATCTCTTGTTCTTATGGAAAACACACTCAAATTTGTCTTTTGGTTGATTTGATTCTTGCAAATTTGGGTGTGTAGTACCATCTCAGTTTGATGCTCTCAACCCAAGCCTTTCTCTCCCTCCTTGAACCATCTATTCTTGCACACGAGTCCTCTAAAACACCATCGAGGGGTTTTGCTAGGTTGCTCCGGCCTGAATTTGTAATTTACAGAATTTCAGAGGGGGGGGCGGACTATCCGCCTTAAGTGGGGGGCGTATTATCCGCCCCGAGAAAAATCGGCCCCTTATAGGCTGGGTCGGGGAGGGCAGGCTCAAACAGAGCAGCCAGTCCTCCCCCAACCCTACCTCTGCCCCCCAGCCGCCGCTGGAGCATCCGCCTCTCCTGGAGTCGATTCGACCACCGAATTCTCCGGGATCTCCCCGGATCTTCTTCACCTCGCCTCCGGGTATCTTCTCCTCCGCGATTTTCCTCCAATGAGTGAGGGTAACTCCCTCATCTCTCTCCTTTTGTATGGGATGCATTTTATTTGGTGGAAATCTCGTTGTAGAAGATCCTTGGTGTTGTTCCTTACATGCTAGAATCGGTAGAATTGCACCCTTTGTGCCCGATATTTTTTGCAATGGTAGATCTAGGCCAATCCAGAAAATTCATGCGGGGGCAGATTATCCGCCCCTACCAGGGCCGAATAATCCGGCCTGGAGACTGAACTCTAGTCTGTTTTGGTCTTGCTCCTGCAATACACATCATTGGCTCTGGGTTGCTTTTTTACTCTTTCTTCTTGCTTTCTCCTGGACTTGTGTGTATGCTTATCTCCATGTTATCACTCTAATGCTTTTCACAGGTGGTTCCAAGCCGACCAAGACCTTCGTCCATCGTTCCCGTGCCCGTTATCTCAAGCCTACTGCAGAAGGGAAGTTCATTGACGAGACTGAGGTCAGCAGAGCAGCAAGAGAGGCTGAACGGATGGCAGAGGCAAGTAAGAAAACTAAGAGGACCGCATCTCGCAAGGGCAAATAGTCTCGGCCCAATTACAAGGCTATGGACAGTCTTCAGTATGCCACCATTCGCCAGACCGATTATTATGATGAGGCTGACAGTGATGGTCCCCCTGAGGACTCTATGTTTTGGAATGCCCACTTTCGGGCTATTCATGATGATGTCTATGCTACTCTCAAGCTTCGCCCCATGCGTCCCATCAATTTGACTGAGGCTCAATCCAAGACAAGGCTCATTGAGGCATTAGATGTGACCAACAAGATGGGGATGCACCACCTCATGACTATCCAATGCAACTATGATTCCTCTGTGGTGCGGCAGTTCTTCTCGACTCTGGTGATTTGCGGTGATGAGCGCCATACTATGAAGTGGATGACAGGGACCACCATGATTCAGTCGGACTTTCACACCTTTGGGCAGGTTCTTGGTTATGCATTCCATGGCCATGACACTCCTTCGGGACACCGTATCATTTCTCCTCTGAAGCCATCCAAGGATACTGCACTTGGTCCTTGCCTTTCTTCTGATGGTGTTGCTGGTACTTTCGCTGGTCTCTCTCCCTTGTATGCCTCCCTTGTTGGCATATTTAGGGACTGCATCGCTCCTAGTGGTGGCAACAATGACAGGATCCGTGGCCACCTGGTTCCACTCCTTGCTTTTGCTCACGAGTGTGCCACTAACTCTGGATCAGCCACAGGTTACAAACTGGATGTCATGGACTACATATATCATGAAATGACGGATGCTATGATCAACCGGCTCTCTATTCCTTATGCTCCTTTCATTATGATGCTCGTCAAGCATATGTTGCCCCATGGGGATTTTGGCACTGCTCTAGATGGGGTTCACAAGCCCAAGAAAATCTACAACAAGGCTTAGAAGACCCATCACCCTTCCACTGCCCCGGAGTCCTTCATGCTTGATGCTCGGGCTTGTGGTCGTCGTTCCATGGTGTCCCCAATGGCACGTGAGGTTAAGCAGCTCACTTGGTTCCAGCGGCACATTCTTTGCATGGGCATTGCCAATTTGACACTCACAAGGGCCAATATGAGGCTTACCGCAGGGATCATGCGAGGGATCACACACAACAGCTCATTCTCCACCATATCTCAGGTGCCACTGGCCATCCACCTCCTCCCACTGCTCCGGATCCGTATGCTCAGTGGAACACCTCAGGGATCAACTATGGCGAGCTCGAGAGTTGCCTCTTTCCTCCTCCACCGAGGGCACCCACCCCTCCAGCTGATGACGATGATGATGAGTATGATGAAGAGGAAGGGGACGGGAATGACTACGACGAGGATGAGGAGGTGTGATCTTCAGGGGCGTTAGCATCGCTCTTGTTCCTTTTTGGCGTTTCGATGCCAAAGGGGGAGAAGTAGTTCTATTAGGTCTCGTGGATTTGCAAGGGTCGGGCGCAAGCATCTATCTTTCAGTCGTCTTATCTGCTTGCTTGTGCCTTTTTCGCATGAACTTATTTGCTATTTGTGTTGATTTTGTAAGACTATGTTGTGCTCCACTATGTTTGGTACTATGTGTGGTGTTCATGGAATTCTGGATTTATCTTTTGTGGATCTCATGGAATTCTGGATTCATCTATGGAGCATGTTTGATGGCATACGGAATCATGGGCCTATCTAATGTGTGCATCAATTTTGTTGGTATTATTGGGATGTGCTTGGAGGCTATCAAGCTAATGATATTCTTTGGCTATAATCACATCCCGGTGGTATGACCTTGTTTCCCAACCCACCTTGTTTCAATTATCTTTGCTATGTAAGTTATGTTCCCTCTAGTGTGTGCATTTGTATTCAAACGCAAATTCTAAAATATGCACACATCTAGGGGGAGCGTATTTCTTTTTTAGGTGGCATTTGTCGGCTTCAATGCAAATCCTAATATTGTCATCTAACACCAAAAAGGGGGAGATTGAAAGAACAATTTATAATCCCTAGTGTTTTGTGTGTTAGATAACAATATCAAGGATTATTTAATGTGTGTTGAAGTGTTGCAGATCTCTTTGAGAAAAAGGGAAAAGGATTCTGCCTTTGGGGGGCGGATTATCCGCCCCTCCCTCTTCCCAAGCAGGCGCAAGCCCCAGAAGGGGGGCGGAGTTTTGGCCGGATTTTCTGGCCCCGCCGGATAATCCGCCCCTCAGGGGGGCCGGATAGTCCGCCCCCTTGCTCATCGCCAAGGCGCAAGCCCCAGAGAGGGGGCGGAGTGTTGGCCGGACTTTCCGGCGTGGCCGGATAATCCGCCCCTGGAGGGGGCTAGATTATCCGCCCCCCCAAGATCTTCACCAAGTTTCGCAGGCGCCAGCCCCAGAGAGGGGGCGGAGTTTCCCCCAGAGAATCTGCCCTTGGGGCGGAGTTTCCCCAGGGGGCGGATAATCCACCCCAAGTGGGGGGCGGATAATCCGCCCCCAAAGTTGTGCAATGGCCAGATCTAGGGAGGGGGTATTTAAGCCAGCCTTCCCCCTCCTACCAGATCTCTTGATTCATTCGAAAAAGACGAGATCTGATCTGCAACCTTCATCCAAGAGAGCTCCACCTAGATCCACCCAAAGGCCCCGTCCTTTGGGGAATCGAAGGAGGATAAGTCGATCTTCATCATCAGCAATCAAGCGCTTCATCTCCTCTCCATTCATTTGGAGAACCACCGATCTAGTATTTCTTGCAAATACCTAGATCCTTGTTTTTGTTTATATTGATAAACCTTGTTCTTGTGGCAGCTTGTTGTCATCTCGGGAGCCCCCAATTCGGTTGTGGGTGTGTGCCCCGATAGTGTTGTAAAAGTCACCGGTTCCCGCCTCGAAGGGATCCAATAGTGGAGAAGGTGGATCAGGCCTCTCGTGGCGAGATCCATCGGAGAATAGGGTGAGGCCTATTGTGGCGTGGTGGTCTTAGAACCGCCCACCCCTCCAACGCAGATGTACTTCCCTTAACAAGGAAGGAACTGCGGTAAAACAAATCCATGTGTCTCCGCGTGCTCCACTACGGTTTCGTCGCTCCTCTCTTTACGTGCTTAGTAGTTAGGGTTGCATATAGGGAAATTCTCGTAGTTGCATATCTAGAGAATTTACTTTGTGTCAAGCCTAAAATTGAAAAAGTATTAAAAATTGGTTAGCACCTATTCACCCCCCCCTCTAGGTGCCCATACGATCCATTTCAGCATCGGTTTGAGTTCTCCCCTGAGTTGTACATGTGTGATGGAAGCGGAGCAATTCGCACAACCCGTTGACACGCAAACCCCCGAGACATTCGGAATCAAGTTTGCCGAGGACTTTCAGCTAAACCGTTTCAACCTTCTCAAGCTCCGAGAAATCCAGTCCACTAAGTGGGTGTGTCCCTTTATCCTGAACCTACTTGGTCTCCTTGTCGATTTTGATTTGCTATGCAACAATGTTTGTTTGTATGAATTTGTATTTCAGGATTGTGCCATGTATCGCCGCTTGACGCTTGAGTTTCTCAGCACTATGACACACACGACAACATCTCATTACTGTCCCGAGGAGCAACTTCCTGGAGTTGATCACATCTACTTCCGACTCATGAACCGTGAGTACTCCTTGACACTCATCCAATGGGAACACTACTTTGGGTTTGCCAACAGCAACACTAACATATGCTCCACCTCTTTTGTTGTAAATCCTACACCATTGGGTTACTCTAATATAATGAGAATTCATGGAAACATAACCAAGGGAAACCAAATTGATCATCATATTGTTCGTTATTTGTTTTATGTTATTGATAATACCTTGCAGGCATGTGGTGAGTTTACTAGAGTCAATGAGGAGGACATGATGGTCCTCACTAAAGCTGCAATTCCTAACTTATATTTTGACGCCAAATTTGGGCGCACTCTTTTGTTTTATCTTCACCATCAGGGGCTTGAATCTCATGGTCCCATATGCGGAGGAGGAGTCATACCAATGCTTGCACATGCACTCCATGTCTACCTAGGTAACATCCAACCGTTGTCTGGAAACCGCCGTCTTGGTTTTTCTACTCTTAGAACTTGTGGTATGATTTCAAGAAACAATGGTAGATATTTCTTTGATATACCTAGAGTGGATCACTTGATCTCTGCTCCTTTGCCTAATGGTCCCTTCTCTATCGAGGATGGATGTTTGTATTATGACGCACAGGTTGAAGCAAGTTTACCACAACAAGAAGCACCCGTGGATAGAGAAGAAGAAGGTGAATAAGTGGAACAAGAAGGGCCCGAACAAGATGTGCAGCCACCAAACTAATACACCACACATGATGATATCTACGCTCTTGAAGGAAATATCAAAAACATTAACAACCTCTCCATCAACCTTTGAGATGCTACTGCCAACCTTGCCACTCAGTTCCATGATTGGATTAGCCAATGGAACATGGGTAACTATCCACCACCACAACAATGAGCAAGAGAAGGGCTTGCACAAGCCTGAGATTGGGATGTGTCCCTAGGCAATTTTATTTGTGTAATAACGAGGTTGTACTCCAGCTCCTTGTGAGCTTTGAAACACTCATGTTTGTCTGTTCCAACACTTAACTTTTTGTTTTTGTTTTTAGTTTGCTTTTCTTCTTAGTTTGTTTTTGTTTTTTGTTTGCTTTAGTTTTTCATTTGTTTTTGTTTTCTTAGTAAAATGCTTGGTAGCAAGTTCTTTTCTATTCTTTAATCCCCATCCTCAAAAATACAAAAAAAACTTTTTTCCTTTTTCATAAAAGTGGATTTAAACCTTGCCTCTTTGCTTCAATATTATTACAAGAGTGATTTTTCTTGAGTTTTGAAGGAACACATCCCTAAGAGTATTATGAAGTCACTCATGAGAGGTATGTCCTATGTCTCCCACTTTTGAAGTTTGAATTGTTTATCTTAGTTAGTTCATTTGCTAAGATGCTATGCTAGTGGGAGTAATTCAAAATAGTTAGAGTAAAGCTTATTATTTGTATGAATGATTACCTGTGGAAGATTTTGCTTTAGTTCTTATAACTAAACAAGTCTTGCCTTGGAAATAAATTTTCGAAACAAGTACAACAGGAAAAATTCTGAAATTTTATGACTTGTTTGATGCGTGGTTGTCTTGAGAGTTTAAATTTGAAGATACTTAACCCCATAGACGTTCTAATAGATCTGACGACACTCTTGAAAGGAGTTGTTTGATTGAAATGAAGTATAGTGGTAATTATGATTGCATGCCAAAGATAACCTTGTGGATCAAACTGTGATACTATTTAAAAAGTTCCATGTTTCCCATGCACACCTTTGGATGCCAACAACTCCGCCAACTTTTGAACGATCTATGGTATAACCCCGTATTTTGGCTATGAGTTGATGACATGGGTGGCATATGTGTCACCGTATGGGCAAAATTATTGGTACTATCGAAGGTTGTGCAAGACATTGAAAGTGGCAATGGATGTCGCCTAAAGGGGGTGAATAGGATTTTAAAAATATTATGGTTTAGGCTCAAGTAAATGCGGAATAAAACTAACGTTTAATTCATTGAGCACAAAACCTAGCCACTAAGTTCACCTGAGTGCACCAACAACCTATGCTAAGCAATACAAGCAACAAGGTGATAGCAAGATAGAAATACTTCAAGCACGATGGCTATCACAATGTAAAGTGCATAAATAAAGGGCTCGGTTGAGAGATAACCGATGGACGCAGAGACGAAGATTTGTTTCCCGAAGTTCACTTCTAAAGATTGTAACATCCCAAAATTTTCCAAATGGTGCAATTGTCACTTCCCAAAATTTTCCAAATTTTGTAATGTGAAAAATAAATAAACAAAATAAATATTTGTTGAAATTTAGGGTGAAAAGAAACTTTTGTTTCTAAATGGAAACTTAAAATCCCATCTTGAGCAAACCTTGGTTAATATTTGAATCCAACTAAATTCAAATCAAAGTGGAAGGCATTCTTCATAAATGCATCTGGAAATTTAAACATTTGGGAAATAAACCAAAGCCCTAAAACCCAAATGGAATAAAATCACTTCCAAGTTATCTCTAAGACCATGGATTTGATCCATATAAAATTTTGTCAACAAAACATTTATAAATGATCAAGAATGACAAATAAAAATATTATAAAACCATAGAAATTGATTTCATTTAATTTGGAACCATAGATAAAATCTTATGAAGTTAATAAGATAAGGGAATTGAATTTCCAAAGCTAATATAGCACTTACCAAGAAATCCATACCAAAGGAGAGCAATTAATCCTAAAGACATTTAAAAGGATAAACAAATATTAAATAAGATTTTACCAATTGGAATCACAAAGTTTGGATCTTTAAATAAAAAGATATGGATTTTATAAGTTAAAGAAAGAAATATTAAATAAAGAATATTTTAAAGACCAAATTAAATCTTGGCCTAATCCATAAGCAAATGGAATGATTATAATCCAAATCCAAATAAAATAATGGATAAGAATTTTCCAAATAAAATAAAGTGGCATTAACCAAAATTCTATTTCTATTTTGAATAAAGATAAAATCCCTATTAAGAAATGATTAATTAAATCATGGGAAAATAATATTTGGAATTTACCCAAGTGGAATAAAAGTTGTTTAATTCACCATTGGGACAGCGATGGATGAAGATCAGCCTGGATGAGCTCCGCCTATGGCGCTGGAGAAAGGGAAGGGACCACCTGTTGAGGCCGACAATGATCGCGCAAAGGTCATGCCCCCTCCGCCTAACCCAGTGCAGCAGCCGCAGGAACTCGGCACCGGTCCGAGCAACAACAACAACACCGCAAACCCGCCGCCTCCGGCATCTACTTCTGCTGCTGCCCAAGTCACTCCAGCTGATAGAGTGATGTACGGCATTCTCCTCATCGAGCCTGACCGTGGATCATATTCGCAATGTAGTCTAGCTTGACAAGAATCACCAGTAGCTGTTGGAAGAAGCGCAGGCCATCGCAGAGCAAGGCGCAAAGCTAGATCGAGATATGGCCAATGCTTAGAAGTCAATAGAAAAAGCTAGAGCAATGGAGGCTGAGTACAAGACTCTACTACAGCAGCAGAAGGCTAAGAAAGCTCTAGCTCACGTCATCAACGATCCTGGTGTACGGTGAAACCTAGGGTGGGCTCCCTCGAAGCGGCACAGGCCAAGCCATACATTGACAGTGAAGGCAGGCAGGTGATGCCCACTCCTCTCCTTAACCTCACCGTCGCCAAGACCAAGGATAGATCACCCGCAGCTGTGGATCAGGTCTATGAACTAGTGACCAAGGCGGTAAAATAGCAGGAAAAGGCCACCTCTCAGAGGCTTGAGTCTGTCCCAGCGTTCTGCCAGTCTAGCCAGCACAAGCCACCAACGGACATATCTCCTCATGATGCCGAGTCCCAGACGGGTTCATAAGAACAAAGGAGGGATGCGCGCAACAGGAAGGATGCTATCCCCATATCCTCCGACCATGGAGGCAAGGCCCAACCTCGCCGCCCATCTCCACCGCCCCGCTCTCCCCGACATCACGAAGATACCAAGGCTCTCCATCGTACGGACATTCCTACGCCTAAGCAATGCGGCATCATGATCCGGGACAACACGGAGCAGGCCCGTCATGATGGGGAGCGCAGCCAAGGACACAAGAGAGAAAGTCACGCCATGACCCTCCGCATCCGACAAGCAATCGCGACAAGCGTGAGGCGTCGTAGGAGGGTAACAACAAGAAGGCTAACCCACTGCCACCTCCGCTTCCGTCGCCACCCAGCAGCCACCATGGCGGAGGAGGCCCGCATCGTTCACGCAGCCCATCCCCTGATGGCAAGAAGAAGAAAAGAATCCCAGAGCCATACGATGCACGATCACTTCTAGACAAGATCCACGAGGCCCGGGATGGAGCATACCTGGGACCACGCTGCTTTGGACCTGTAATACGGACCGCAGCTTACCCCAAGGGTTTCCGGATTGACAAGACCATCAAGCCCTATGATGGCACCGCCAAGCCAGTTACATGGTTGCAGGATTACGACAACACGGTGGAAATCGCCGGGGGAAACCCCAACATTGCCGTCAAGTACCTCCCATTGATGCTGGCGGGCACGGCCCGGCAATGGATCGATCACTTGCTGGAGAAATTGTAGCATCCCAATTGTCTAACAATTGCAATGCTACTAGCCTAGTCTATATAATGGATACTTCAAATATATAATTGTTGCATCATCATTATATCATGCTCATGCCATCATGCCTCCTTGCATTTGAGCATCATATAAAACCCTTTTTGTTTTGGTTCTTCTCTCATATGCATTGTTAATTGTATTTGCCTCTTGATATTGTATTTGGTTCTTGATATATTGTTTAATGCCCAAGTTGAGTTGGGGGCATATCTCTTATTAACTCCACCACCTTTCTTTCACCACCTTATAATTCCACCATCCAACTAAATATGAGCTCTGCACTTTATTTGGGTTTTACCTCTAGCTCATATGGGTTGGGATGGATCCAATTCTTTTCCACATGCTCTCATCTTAGCATCATGTTGTTTTCACATTAGTGATATATGAGAGCCACATGGCCACCTTTGCATGCCTTGTGAGTGGAACCCTTTTTCCTAGCTTCCATATGGATTATTATGGGCTTATGCTCATGTTGGGATAATTTGGGGACTATTAAGCATCTAGTGGTATATACACACTAGCAAGTCCAAATTTTAGCCAAACATGGCCATATCCAACTACTCCACATGGGGCATCCTTTCATTTCTTTTGCTTGGCTTTATTCCACCTTTGGAAATGCAAATGAACAATGCCATGTTTAATATTATTGTTTTCACAAGAATCAACATGGCAATAAATATTTTGCATGGGCCATGCAAGTGCCACCTTTTCTAGTATTTGGTTTTTATTTGTTTTTGAGTGAATCTTTTCCCCTCATCTCTCTCTTCCTCCTTTTAGCTTGATCTTATTTGATCATGCTTAAACCACATCACCTCATCCCTCCCTTTCTTGTCTTGTTCTTGATGAAGCTTGGCATGTGCTTGCTTGACTTTGTCAAAAGAGGACACTCCACCTAATCACCTCTTTAAATCCCTAAACCATCACCTACCCATCTAACCATACCCCATCCTCTCTAACCATACCCTCCCATCTAAGCTAAACCCTAACCCTAGCATGTTACACCACCTCTCTCTCTCTCGGCCTCTCTCTCCTCTCTCACCACATGGTCCCCTGGCCCCACCCAGCTAGCCCACCTGACCGCCCCAACCCGAGCTACCCTCCTCTCTCAACCACCTGACCACCTGGCCCCACCTAGCTACCCCTCTAACCTAACCCGAGACCACCTCCCCCTCCCCTTTTGCAAAAGTGCACCACCCCCATGTGCCCTCTCCTCTCTCCCTTATCTCCCCAACCACCCCAGCTCACCTTACCATCTCAGATCGCACCCAGGAGGCGCCCAGGTCCCTCTCTCCCTCCCCTTTCTTCCTCTCCTCGCAGCCTTCCGTGACCATGGCCAAAACCCTAGCTAGCCATACCCTCCCCGGTGTTCGTCGAGATCTGGTGGACGTCAAGACCGCGCGAAGTGTTCCAGGAGTCCATCTGCTTCCTCTTCGACGCCCTGTAGGCGGAGCAGCAACAGGAGACCGCCGGAGAAGCCCCGCCGCCGCCGTGCCCGTGAGCACCAGGACGACTCCGGCCCCCTGCTTCCCCGATGATCGACGCCTCCCTGAGCCCGCTAGCTGCACCTGAGGGTCGTAGGTGAGCCCACCAATCTCCTGGACATCACCTTCCTCCCCCTCTCCCCTTGCATCGCCGCCGCCGTCCGTCGAGCGCTCTGCGCGCGCGCCGCGCGTCGCTCTCTGGCAGCAGCAGCTGCAGCAGCATTTCCCCGCCTCTGTTCGCCACCGTGCCCCGCGCGCTACAGCCCTTCTCCGATGTTGCTCTGTGAACGAAAGTTGTAGCCCGTGTTGTCGTCGTCGTTTTTCGTTTTTGGAGCTCCGCGATTCGACCAGCGTACGCGTCGCCATCGTCGCCGGAAGACGCCCGTCTCTCGCCGCCGGCAGCAGCGCGTCCGTCAGAGTCAGCAGCAGCCGCTGGCCGTTTTGCGTTTAAGCCCCTCCCCTTTTTCCCGCCTAAACCCGAGATCCCTAGTGCCCCACCTGTCAGCCTCGGTGAGACTTTGCAAGAAGACCCCTAGGAGGAACCAACCGCCACAGACCGATCCCTCCCCGCGCCCTGGGATCGCCCACGTGGCGTGCGCCCGCTGGTGCGCCCGTGAGTGGCCCCGCGGCTCGGCTGGTCCCACCTGTCTGTCTCTGTAGCTAGGTAGCACCGCGGTGAGTTAATCCTTTTTCCTGCGCGTGTGGCCCTACTCCGGTTGACCCCACCCGTCAGCGTCTAGGGCTAAAACAAGCTGAGTAATAAAATGTTTTCTGTATATCTGTTTTAAATTAAACTTTTTCAAAATAATTTAAATTCAAATTTAATTCTGTTTTTAAATATCTTTTAAAATATAAATCCAAATAATACAAATAATATATGTTTTCAAATCAGAAAAATGTGAGGAATTCAAATATGCCATTCAAAATATATTTTGGACATTTAAAATTCCAAGTTGATTAAAATTACATTAAAATGCCCTTTTGCCTTAAATAATTAATAACTTTTGTTTTATAACCCCAAATTTAACAAATAATATGTCTAAAATGATTAGCTCGACGAGACCTTTCTGTTTATGCATTCCTTTGTCTGTTTTGCAGCATGCATCATATAAATATAATGTGTACAGCAACTAATATGAGGATAAAATGGGGCCAAACTCAATAAAATGATTTATTCTTGTATTCCACACCTCACCCATGCCATGCTACTTTATTGCCATGCAAATTGTGCATCATTCATCATGGCATGATTGTTTGCTTGATGCATTTTATTCATATGCTTGCGCACTTTATTTATGTTGGCCCTTGTTTGTTTGGTTCTTCTTCGAATAGACGTTGAGCAGGGGATATACCAAGAGAACCAGGAGTACCACCCAGATCCTTCTGTCGCTTCAACTGAGCTGCCAGGCAAGCACTACCCCATGCTTGCATACATATAGTACCTATTGCCTCTATCTTATTTCTTGCATCATTGAGTCGCGATTGCATTAAATTGAATCCCAAGTATTGCATAGCCTTTACTTTTAAACCCCACCGAAGCTTGTTTCCTCCATCCCATGAGCCACTACTACAGGAGTTGTTTGAGCCATGCGAGTCGTACAACAGCATGTGTAGGGTATGTGAGTGTCTGTTGGATAACGAGGTACCTAAACAACTTAACCTGAGTAGTAATGGGATAACTAATGAAAGTGGCATCGGTGAGCCATATTCGCTATTTGGTTTTTCAGGCTCACTTGTGTCCCGTAG
Source organism: Avena sativa (assembly GCA_916181665.1). Taxonomy (NCBI): domain Eukaryota; kingdom Viridiplantae; phylum Streptophyta; class Magnoliopsida; order Poales; family Poaceae; genus Avena; species Avena sativa. The sequence continues at coordinate 425,354,576 of OV702293.1, forward strand.
GACCCCGAGTACTTGATTCCTGTTCCTTGAATATTCGCGCTATCCACATCCGGGAGGCTTATGAACCCCCCTGAGCCAGAGCTTGATTCATTCTTATTTCTTGGGGCCACAAACTAGTTTGAGGTTTTATTTACTATCCTGTACTTATGCCATGCTTTACTGCTTTATTTAAATTGTGCGAGGTACTGCACACTGTACTGTTTAGGAAAGCGGAGTGTTTTCGCGGTGTCGACAAGCCCAGTCACATTTTCGGGTTCCCAGTCGTTCATAGCCACTGGCGCAAACCTTGAGGCCGTCTCGGAGTCAGCTAACTTCGTTGCGGGTAGCTCAATGGGGTGCCCCCCTGAAATATTTCTGAATCCTGTGATCGCTTTGTCGTGAATGCCTCGTTGGGTTTTGATTTGGTTTTTCCGAGGTTGATCGAGTGTGTGTTGCTATTTGTGCACCCCTGCAGGGTAAAACTTTCTGAAAGCCGTGTCCGCGGTTATGGACGACTTGGAGCATAGTTTCTCGATCATAGACAAGAATAACTAAAGTACCGCTTTTAATTTGACTAAATAACTGACTAGTAAATAGTGCAACACTCATGGAATGGATAATAAAACTGCCAACGGATGGGGGGTTGTTCGTCCGCTTCCTCGTCGGTAAGCGAGGAGGAGGATGGATCTGTTAAGATTACCGTTATAACTGTTGTTATTAATTTACGGACATCCGTCTATCTTTGGTTAGGCGGATGGTTAGCGAGTATCTATAGAATTGCTAGGGTTTATCTTTTGCTGCAATTGCGTCTCCCCAGGTTGTGTCCCCTTTAGCGGCATAAAGACTTGCTGAGTACCCCTAGGGTCTCACACGATAAATTATTGGTTCACATGAACAGGTACATTCGCAAGATGGATACTGGGTGGAAGAGACGGGCGATGTGGGCAACGATCATTCGGTGTAGAGATTCCGAGAACGGGGATCCGTGAGATCTGTGGGCGGGATCTGCTTATTTATGGGGCATCTTATGCCGATTTGCTTCTTATCCGTACTCGGATTGTGTCTTCCGCTTCCGCCTGATACTCTGTTGATTGATGTATGAGGAGATATCCTAAACTATTATATCTATCTAGGATATTTGGATCTTGCCGGATGGCGTTGCTATATTTCCTTCCTTTTTAGATGGAATGGCTCTGATGTACTGTTGTATGGTGGCTTGCATACATACTCATTTGTGTATGTAGTTGATCCCTTCGCCTGCCGATTACGCCGCCCGTTCTTGTCCCGATGTTTTGGAAATGGTTGGGACGGCCGAAAGGTCTACCAGTGAGTGGCATTTGGGCCCCACTGTACTATTTCAACCATTTCCGTTCATCCAGGCTTGTAACTAGGAGCGTAATTCACCGAGGTAGTTACAGAAATCTATCTGCAACTGGCTGGACATGCAAGATGCATTCACCAAGAACTTCGAGGGTACGTACAAACATCCATGTACTGTTGGTGACCTACAGCGGTGCGTGCAGGAGAAAGACGAGTCATCTCGCGCCTACCTCTCCCTCTGGTTGGATATGAAGAATTCCTGCGCAGGAGTGCACTCCTAGACCGCCATGTACGCCTTCATCGATGGGTTCGAAAGGGGTACGTTGCTCCGACATACGTTGAAGCGCCTGCAGGACAACCACCAGCTAGATCTCAACCATATGACCCAACTGCCTAGTGAGTTCATGGCTGCCGCCGACGATGCTCATGGCTCCCTGCCGGCAACGGACGTTCCAACTCAATCTCGGAGGAACAACAGCACCAAGCAGAAGAGCCCGCCAGAAGAAAAGTAAACCTCCAACATGGTCTCCATGACTTTTGCAGGATGAGGTGATAGTGGACAGCGTGGCCGAGGACGGGGGGCTGGTCGTGGGCAGCAGCGAGGTAGTGAAACAACCTTGGCAGCGCTCCGCGTTCCCCAAACCTATGACGAGTACTGCGATTTGTCGTGCCTCGTACACCTCGACAACAAGTTCCATACTACATCGACATCTACGAGTAGCTTGGGGTTCCCTGCCGGCAGTCTGGAATCTATGGGCTAGGATGTCATCGTTATGCTTCAGGCCTCTTAGGCCATTTGTTAAGTTTGCTATACTTAATAACATATTTGCCTTCCGTTGTTTGATGTTTGTGGTCAGTGACCTCTGCTTGTAATAATTTGGTTCTCTGCTCAGTTATGAGCTTGCTGTAATAACTTTTGTGTCGTAGGGTCCCTGCTATGTTACTGATTCTTCACTGGATATTCTCGAGCTCAAGGTTAAGCTTATTTCAGATGGAGGTCTGGGATTTGTTTAGCCCTCATCCCGGGGGTGTCACATACCAGCACCATCTTCCATGGCGTAGTTCCTGGTCGGGAGGCTTGGTCCCTTAGGTGCATCACACTTCAGGTCGCTTTTGGAGATGTTAATAATTACCACCAAGAACGCATGACCTTTGAGGTGGTCCCCTTCAAGAGCGTGTACCACGTCATATTCGTCCGCGACATCTTCCACACCTTCATGGCCAAGCCATGCTTTGTCTACAACAAGCTCAAGATAACCGAACCAAATGGTGCCATCACCGTATCTGGAAGCTTTACCAAGGCAAGGGACTGCGAGATTGGAGAAGCAGCCTTTGCAGAAGCTGTCCTCTACAACAAAGAATTCAAGGAGATCCAGAGCAAGGTCGATGCCTCGGAGATGCCCGCGTCGAAGAAATAGATTTTTTTACTCCGCCCCAGCATTCAAGACCGCCATCGAGACCAAGCCGATGGAACTTGTGGTAGGTGATGCCTCCAAGACCACCACCATTGGGACGAACCTGGACCCTAAATAGGAAAGCGCGCTCGTCGAGTTACTCCGTGAGAACATGCACATCTTTGCCTGGCAACCTACCGACATGAAAGGACAGCACTACACTAAATCATATTAAAAATATTCCAAATAATTCAAAGTGAAGTATTTGACACCCAATTAAATAAATAAAACCTACTGAAAAGGTTTTGTGAAAATTGAACTTAAATAAGGGTTGAAAATATATTTGATCTTATTTGAATTTAAAACAAAGGCCTACTTTGAATAACCAATATACCCTAAAAAGAATAAAATTATTATTCTAAATTTGACTTTAGAATGTGTTAATAAACAGTGTTTGATTATTCACAAAGTTTGGCAAAAGTTTGATTTCAAATGAATGTTTGAATTGATTAAACAAAATCAAAATAGAATAAAAGAATTGGAAAAAGAAAAATAAACAGGAGGAGAAAAAAATAAACAGAGCAGCCCAACCAGACCTGGCCCACTAAGCCCAAACATCAGCCCACTCCCTCTCTCCCCGCGGAAAACGTTTCACACCGCTGCTCTCACCCACAAAGCCGCTGACGTCCGGACCCCATCTCCCCTCTCTCTCACTCACTGACACCAAGACCCCACTTCCCAGTCTTCTTCCTCACTCACCGCGGTGACCACGCCCCCTCGTCGGCCGTTTCTGCCACCTTAAAAATCAATTCAATACATGTTAATGCTGCAACGATTACTCCCGATGACCAAGCTCGTTTAACCACCTCCCTCTCCCCTCCCTTTTCCCCCAGACGCCACACCTCGAGGGCCCCTAGGCTGCCCCAATTCCCGCTCAGACCGCCGCTGCCTCCGACAAGCTTCCCGGCGAATTCCGGCGAGTCCAGCTACTCCTCTGCCCCTGGAGCACACAAGCGTGATCCCCAACCTCTGGCGCATCTCCCTGTGCTTCCCGTTCATCCGAGCGAACATTGTATCCTCGGCAACGACCTCGATAGAGCATCGCCACCATCTGCTCCAACTCCGGCGAGTCTCCCTGTTGAGCATAGACCTTTCCTTGCCCTCCTTTTGATGCTCGCTTGTTAGTGAATCGCGTACGAAGCTAACCGCAACCTCTGTTCCCTCTTCTGTGCTCTGTAGCCCCATCCCCGATGACGCCTGAGCGCACCCGTCGCCAGGAGCAACTCTGGCGAGAGATTGAAGACGAACCCGTGCGCCCCTTAGCCAACAAAGACCACGTTGAGCATCAGCAGTGTGCTACGAACACGGTGAGCTCCCTCTCTCTCTTTCTCGCATCCTGCATCGTCAGCAACCTCGCCGCCAGAGCGCGCGCCGCCGTCAGCCGCCGCTAGCGCCGCTCGTTCTAGGTCAAACGCGTAGCAACCGTTGGATCTTGATCCTGTGGGCATAGACAGAGTCACTTAAACAAAAGGGTATGAGCGATCTGTGCTGTGCGATCAAGTTAGACCCTGTGGTCTATATCTGTCGATCCACGCGAACCGTTTTTGCTCAATAGAATCAAGCCACATGGCCCAGCTTCTGTGTTTAAAAACCAGAAATGATCTATTAGATGTTCCAATTTGTACAATTCATAAATTTCAACCACATGTCCAAATTTTGCAAATTTTATATCAATGGAATCAGCAAGACAAGTACTTTCCAACCATGCACTTTGTTTAGTAAATTGCTTCTGTTAAAATGGTTGTTTTTGCAGAAACTTGTGTAGGCATAATATGAATATAAAATTCATCCTAAGATTATTTTTGTGATAAAACCTTTGGCCAATGGATTGTTTTGAACCTACTGACCATATAAACCAACTTGTGGATTCAAAAACATATTTTGTGAAGCAAGAGAATAAATCTTTGAATTAAAGCATTTCTAGTCAAATAAAAATGTTGTTTATATGTTGAAAATACTTTTTAGAGAAAAACCTTTGGGAAATGTTTTGATTTAAACCCTCTGACCCCAAACACCAAGTTTTTTAGAAATAAAAATATATTTTGTGAACCCTATAAAAGTTGTTGCTTTGCTAAAGGCATTTTCAACCACATAAAATATTGATTTGGTTAAAAATGATTTATAAGTAAAATCTTTTGCAAATGGTTTTGCCACTTATATAAAATGACCAATATGTGTTTTAGAATGTTTATAACGTATTAGAAACCACTTTTCCAAATAAAACAATCTTTGGCATGCTTGCATGTATTGCTTTGTTTTTATTATTTTATGTGATGTTTGCTTGAATGGTAGATTGAAATATTGCTTGCTTGATTTAATTGTAGTGGAATTTGAAGAGTGTGATCGTTGCAAGATCAAGGAGTGAACTTATATTCTCTACCAAAAAGGCAAGTGATGCTTCATACTTCTGTCCCATTATTTTCACTATGCACTAGTGATATTGCTAAAGTAGGACTTGCATGGAATTTGCTCTAAGTGTAAACTATGCCATGGGAAATCCTAGTAGATGAAACCTTAGTAGAAATTTCCTAAGTTAATATTCCTACTACTATCATGCTTAGCTTATCTAGTAGAAAACAAGGGTGGATACATTCATGCTATGGAATATTTATAAGTCAAGGACTTGTGTTTTGTTTAATAAAACAACTAAGTGAATGAATCACCTGGGTGGAATGGAAGGATTGGTTTGTGTTGAGTGGTTATACAAGGCCCATTTCTATGGTTTACCTTGTGTATCTCACTTGTGGATGGCCACCCAGGAACAAAGAGATTTGAGATGTCAAATGTTGAGAAGCTTCAAGTGCAGCCACTTGGCATTATGGGCTCTGCCTGGATCATATTGGTTGCAAGAACTTAGCCAAATGGACAGTTGGTGGTAGGGGATGTTAGGTTGGAACGCATCCATTCTGGTCTAAGGGAAGGCTTCTGAAAGATCTTGTCTTGGTGAAACCAAGTCTTGTGGGGAAAGTGCACCACCTCTACAGAGTGTACAATCTAAGTACTTAGCCATGTCCCTGGTAAAGGACAATTTGAGCATCAAGACATGGAAGCTATCAAGAATCTCCTCATCCCAATTTCTAAGTTAAAAACTTGTGGTTGAACAAGGGTTGAAGGATCACCAATTTCTATTGGGAGATGCCTTGGGTGATTTTGACAAGCAAAAACTTAGTATTTTCAAACGATAAGGAAAATCTATTTTGAGCAAAGCAAGCCTAAGCTCCACTTAGCCAAATGCATATAGATGATAGACTCCACTATAATACCATAGTATCACTTGCCAATACAATTCAAATGTATTGACCCTTGTGGTTGTAACTTCTTATGTTGCAGGTTTGTTTGATGTTAGTGAAGTTTATTGATTAGGATTACAAGTCTACAACCAACATGACTGCATGTGGAACTTTGAAGATGAAGGACTCCATGCTATAGTTATTTCTGCTGCATTGTATTGGGATAGCCAAATGAGCTATGTAAGATGTAATGAATTATTTTATTCCTGGTTATAAAGTTGTATTATGACCTTTGTTTCTTGATATTACATCTTAACTGTGGATGCTAGCTATTGATCCAGGGACTAGCATTGTAAACACAGGGATCTCTACCTTATTAAAGGTTGGGACCTCTACAGATGATATCAGAGCATTGTGTTACCTGTAGGATTGTAAACCCTAGGATGTGACAAAACCCCTTAGAAAAATAGGAGTTGTATTTGTTCCAAAACATATTTACAAACAATCTTGTATACTCTTTCCTCAACCATTTTGGTTTTGATTCTACATCTCTTCCTTTTTCAAACTTGATGGACAAAGCCTCTTCTATGAACAAAGGCTTCAACTATATTTTCACCAAGGACTTCAACTTGGATATCACTAAGGACTACAAGTGAGACAAGAAATATTACTCAAGACTTGAAGACTAAGGAAACACAACTTAGAAGGGACCATCATCACCTTTGAAGTTTCGCCACCAAGATGCAAGGAATTCTCCAAGGATACAAGGATCTTGTTCATGAAGAATCAACTAAGAAGGAAGGAATGATATCAAGTGAACCATATAGTTGGACCACCATATTTAGATTAAATCAAACACACCAACTTATGTGGTGTAGCAAAAATATTTTATTGCCTAATCATGTGCTTGAAACTTGTTGTTTGAGTGGAAAGTTTGTTTGTGATTGCTTGCATTACTTGTGTGAATTGTGATGTGTGTGATTAGAACTATTCCCTTAGAAATCTTTTGCCTATTCTAATCCCAATCCAACCCAAACAGATGACTACTCCAAGAGACTCCAACATCAAGAATGGTGACAACAACAACAACCAAGGGATCAACATGAGAGAAGTCATAGTAACCCAAACCCAGTTGAACCAAGTGACAGCTCAGTTTTTAGCCAACACCAGTGAGTTAGATCCAACCATGCAAAGGTTTTTGGAAACCCAAAGCCAATTGTTGCATACGGTGACAAATCAAATGATCAACATGGGAGACAAACCTTCTCAAGGAGTTTGTGACAACAATGGTATCAAGGATGATACTATAGAAGGAACTCAAGCTTGCAATGTTTGTGGAGACAAGAATCACACTTCCAAAGAGCATGAAGATCAATGCCCCAATTGTGAAGAGAAACATCCAACTAAACAATGCCCCACATCTCAAGCTACTTGTTTCCTATGTGAAGGAAATAATCATGTCCCTATACAATGCCCCATCTATTCCATAGTTCAACAAAGGAAACAAGGTGGAGTGCAACAACAGATTGTAGACTTCCATGAGAGAACAATTTCTACCAAGAAGGATGAAGACAAAGGAAAATCTCAGCTTGCACCTCCATGCAGTATGACTCAATTTGATGGACCAAAGAGGAGACATATGTATTATCCAAGGAAAAGATTGAGGAGACCAGGAAACTTTCCTACCTTTGAGATAAGAAATGAAGAACATGAACTAGAAGAACTCCTAGCTTTGGAGAAAGCCAAGAAGAAGAAAGACAAAAGCCAAGTGCAATGTTGTCACTGCAAAGAGATGGGACACTGTGCCAATGAATGTCCTGAGAAGAAACAAAAATATAAGGAGATTAACCAAGTATGGTGCAACAACTGCAAAGAGCTAGGCCATTATGTATCAACTTGTCCATAGAAGATACGTGAAGAACTCAATCTTGTTACATGTTACAATTGTGGTAACCAAGGACATTATGCAAGAAATTGCCCAGAAAAGATGAAGCACAAGATAAAGCCTATGAAGGATCTCATCCTTGTCACATGTTTCAAGTGTGGAAACAAAGGACACTATGCAGATGTATGCCCAGAAAGATTTCATCAAGATCCCAAGCAAGCCAAGAAGTAATCTAGTTAGAAATTTTTTAAGGGTGGTAGTACCCTAGTTGCTTTGAGCCAACTTGTAACCCCTATCTTTCCCAAATCTCGGGACGAGATTTATTTTAAGGGTGGTAGCCTGTCACATCCCAAAATTTTCCAAATTTTGTAATGTGAAAAATAAATAAACAAAATAAATAATTGTTGAAATTTAGGGTGAAAAGAAACTTTTGTTTCTAAATGGAAACTTAAAATCCCATCTTGAACAAACCTTGGTTAATATTTGAATCCAACTAAATTCAAATCAAAGTGGAAGGCATTCTTCATAAATGCATCTGGAAATTTAAACATTTGGGAAATAAACCAAAGCCCTAAAACCCAAATGGAATAAAATCACTTCCAAGTTACCTCTAAGACCATGGATTTGATCCATATAAAATTTTGTCAACAAAACATTTATAAATGATCAAGAATGACAAATAAAAATATTATAAAACCATAGAAATATATTTTATTCAATTTGGAACCATAGATAAAATCTTATGAAATTAATAAGATAAGGGAATTGAATTTCCAAAGCTAATATAGCACTTATCAAGAAATCCATACCAAAGGGTGAGCAATTAATCCTAAAGAAATTTAAAAGGATAAACAAATATTAAATAAGATTTTACCAATTGGAATCACAAAGTTTGGATATTTAAATAAAAAGATATGGATTTTATAAGTTAAAGAAAGAAATATTAAATAAAGAATATTTTAAAGACCAAATCAAATCTTGGCCTAATCCATAAGCAAATGGAATGATTATAATCCAAATCCAAATAAAATAATGGATAATAATTTTCCAAATAAAATAAAGTGGCATTAACCAAAATTCTATTTCTATTTTGAATAAAGATAAAATCCCTATTAAGAAATGATTAATTAGATCATGGGAAAATACTATTTGGAATTTACCCAAGTGGAATAAAAGTTGTTTAATTAACTTAAATAAGATCAAAGAAATCTTCTAAATAAAAATTATGGAATTAAAACTATATTTAATTTCATTGGAATAAAGACAAATACCTAATTTTGAATGATTAATAAATCATATTAAAAATATTCCAAATAATTCAAAGTGAAGTATTTGACACCCAATTAAATAAATAAAACCTACTGAAAAGGTTTTGTGAAAATTGAACTTAAATAAGGGTTGAAAATATATTTGATCTTATTTGAATTTAAAACAAAGGCCTACTTTGAATAACCAATATACCCTAAAAAGAATAAATTTATTATTCTAAATTTGACTTCAGAATGTGTTAATAAACAGTGTTTGATTATTCACAAAGTTTGGAAAAAGTTTGATTTCAAATGAATGTTTGAATTGATTAAACAAAATCAAAACAGAATAAAAGAATTGTAAAAAGAAAAATAAACAGGAGGAGAAAAAATAAAACAGAGCAGCCCAACCAGACCTGGCCCACTAAGTCCAAACATCAGCCCACTCCCTCTCTCCCAGCGGAAAACATTTCACACCGCTGCTCTCACCCGCAAAGCCGCTGACGTCCGGACCCCATCTCCCCTCTCTCTCACTCACTGACACCAAGACCCCACTTCCCAGTCTTCTTCCTCACTCACCGCGGTGACCACGCCCCCTCGCCGGCTGTTTCTGCCACCTTAAAAATCAATTCAATACACGTTAATGCTGCAGCGATTACTCCCGATGACCAAGCTCGTTTAACCATCTCCCTCTCCCCTCCCTTTTCCCCCAGACGCCACACCTCGAGAGCCCCTAGGCTGCCCCAATTCCCGCTCAGACCGCCGCTGCCTCCGACGAGCTTCTCGGCGAATTCTGGCCAGCCCAGCTACTCCTCTGCCCCCTGGAGCACACGAGCGTGATCCCCAGCCTCTGGCGCATCTCCCTATGCTTCCTGTTCATCCGCGCGAACACTGTATCCTCGGCAACGACCTCGACAGAGCATCGCCACTGTCTGCTCCAACTCCGGCGAGTCTCCCTGGTGAGCATAGACCTTTCCTTGCCCTCCTTTTGATGCTCGCTTGTCAGTGACTCGCGTACGAAGCTAACCGCAACCTCTGTTCCCTCTCCTGTGCTCTGTAGCCCCATCCTCGACGACGCCTGGGCACACCCGTCGCCAGGAGCAACTTCGGCGAGAGATTGAAGACGAACCCGTGCGCCCCTTAGCCAACAAAGACCACGTTGAGCATCAGCAGTGTGCTGTGAACACGATGAGCTCCCTCTCTCTTTCTCGCATCCTGCATCGTCAGCAACCTTGCCGCCAGAGCGCGTGCCGCCGTCAGCCGCCGCCAGCGCCGCTCGTTCTAGGTCCAACGCGTAGCAACCGTTGGATCTTGATCCTGTGGCATAGACAGAGTCACTTAAACGAAAGGGTATGAGCGATCTGTGCCGTGCGATCAAGTTAGATCCTGCGGTCTATATCTGTCGATCCACGCGAACCGTTTTTGCTCAATAGAATCAAGCCACGTGGCCTAGCTTCTGTTTTAAAAACCAGAAATGATCTATTAGATGTTCCAATTTGTAAAATTCATAACTTTCAACCACACGTCCAAATTTTGCAAATTTTATATCAATGGAATCAGCAAGACAAGTACTTTCCAACCATGCACTTTGTTTAGTAAATTTCTTCTGTTAAAATGGTTTTTTTGCAGAAACTTGTGTAGGCATAATATGAATATAAAATTCATTCTAAGATTATTTTTGTGATAAAACCTTTGGCCAATGGATTGTTTTGAACCTACTGACCATAGAAACTAACTTTTGGATTCAAAAACATATTTTGTGAAGCAAGAGAATAAATCTTTGAATTAAAGCATTTCTAGTCAAATAAAAATGTTGTTTATATGTTGAAAATACTTTTTAGAGAAAAACCTTTGGGAAATGTTTTGATTTAAACCCTCTGACCCCAAACACCAAGTTTTTTAGAAATAAAAATATATTTTGTGAACCCTATAAAAGTTGTTGCTTTGCTAAAGGCATTTTCAACCACATAAAATATTGATTTGGTTAAAAATGATTTATAAGTAAAATCTTTTGCAAATGGTTTTTCCACTTATATAAAATGACCAATATGTGTTTTAGAATGTTTATAACGTATTAGAAACCACTTTTCGAAATAAAACAATCTTTGGCATGCTTGCATTTATTGCTTTGTTTTTATTATTTTATGTGATGTTTGCTTGAATGGTAGATTGAAATATTGCTTGCTTGATTGAATTGTAGTGGAATTTGAAGAGTGTGATCATTGCAAGATCAAGGAGTGAACTTATATTCTCTACCAAAAAGGCAAGTGATGCTTCATACTTCTGTCCCATTATTTTCACTATGCACTAGTGATATTGCTAAAGTAGGACTTGCATGGAATTTGCTCTAAGTGTAAACTATGCCATGGGAAATCCTAGTAGATGAAACCTTAGTAGAAATTTCCTAAGTTAAGATTCCTACTACTATCATGCTTAGCTTAGCTAGTAGAAAACAAGGGTGGATATATTCATGCTATGGAATATTTATAAGTCAAGGACTTGTGTTTTGTTTAATAAAACAACTAAGTGAATGAATCACCTGGGTGGAATGGAAGGATTGGTTTGTGTTGAGTGGTTATACAAGGCCCATTTCTATGGTTTACCTTGTGTATCTCACTTGTGGATGGCCACCCAGGAACAAAGAGATTTGAGATGTCAAATGTTGAGAAGCTTCAAGTGCAGCCACTTGGCATTATGGGCTCTGCCTGGATCATATAGGTTGCAATAACTTAGCCAAATGGACAGTTGGTGGTAGGGGATGTTAGGTTGGAACGCGTCCATTCTGTTCTAAGGGAAGGCTTCTGAAAGATCTTGTCTTGGTGAAACCAAGTCTTGTGGGGAAAGTGCACCACCTCTACAGAGTGTAAAATCTAAGTACTTAGTCATGTCCCTGGTAAAGGACAATTTGAGCATCAAGACATGGAAGCTATCAAGAATCTCCTCATCCCAATTTCTAAGTTAAAAACTTGTGGTTGAACAAGGGTTGAAGGATCACCAATTTCTATTGGGAGATGCCTTGGGTGATTTTGACAAGCAAAAACCTAGTATTTTCAAATGATAAGGAAAATCTATTTTGAGCAAAGCAAGCCTAAGATCCACTTAGCCAAATGCATATAGATGATAGACTCCACTATAATACCATAGTATCACTTGCCAATACAATTCAAATGTATTGACCCTTGTGGTTGTAACTTGTTATGTTGCAGGTTTGTTTGATGTTAGTGAAGTTTATTGATTAGGATTACAAGTCTACAACCAACATGACTGCCTGTGGCACTTTGAAGATGAAGGGCTCCATGCTATAGTTATTTCTGCTGCATTGTATTGAGATAGCCAAATGAGCTATGTAAGATGTAATGAATTATTTTATTCCTGGTTATAAAGTTGTATTATGACCTTTGTTTCTTGATATTACATCTTAACTGTGGATGCTAGCTATTGATCCAGGGACTAGCATTGTAAACATAGGGATCTCTACCTATTAAATGTTGGGACCTCTACAGCAATGCTCTCCGAACGCCACAAATGGCTCACCTCGAGGTGTGGTGGCTCAATGCTCACCCAACGCCACACAAGGCCTCACCCCGGATGCGAAAGCACGCAACTCATCGACGCCACAAAAGTCTCACCCTATTCTCCCGAGTGCACACCACAAAAGGCGTGCACTCGCTCCACTATGGGACGCTTGAGGGTGCTCACCGAACCCGTACAAGATTGGGCTAACTCCACAACTCAATTGGAGGCTCCCAACAGCAAAGACACAAAAGGCTACAATGCCACAAAAGGCCACCAACGCCACAAAAGGCTACAAGACCACAAAAGGTCAACAACCCAACCACACAACCGTCTAGGGTTCCAAGAACCCAAGAGAAATAATCCCACAAGCTTGTACTCACCGAATGTAACATCCCTAAAATCATAATTTCAAAGTTTGCATATCATTCATGCATGCATATAGATTTGAGATTAATTTCAAATTCATTTCAGAAAAACAGAAGCACATAGTGCTATGATTTTATGTGAGCAGATTTAAATCAAATGGCCATCCCCATTTGAGAGTTTGAATGATTTTAAACCTAGCTTGTTTGTCTTCCTTATAGAAAGGATTGAGTGTGGTTTAGACCAAGATTTACAAATTGGAAATAGTTTCAAAAACCATTTCTCAAAATTTTGCAAACCAAGTGCCAAGTCTCTGTTATTTTGTTCTCCAAGCTTGACCAAGCCTTTTCAAAGCAACCACATGATTTTATGCCTATATTTGAGACTACTTCTCACTGCAAAAAATCCCAAGAAGATTTGAATTCAAATGGAACTTGAATTCATTTGAAAATCAATTCAGAAAATTTAAACAGAAAAAGAAAAAGGAGAAAGAATTAGAAAAGGGCCGGCGCCAGGATTCCAGCCCAGCTTCGGAACAGACCCAGCTAGCCCACCCGGGCCATTCCTCTCTCTCGCACGCGCCAACGCACCCAGACAGTCGCTGATGACCAGACTCCACCTCCTCTTCGCACATTTCGCTGACGAGCGGGCCCTCTCCACGTCGCCCTCGTCTTCCCCAAACCGCGCCCGCGACCACGTCGCCGCTGCTGTCAAGGCCGGTAATGGCGCGGCGTAATTAGCCATTATGCCGCAGGCGTTTCCTGTCACGCCTGGGCCTATTTAAACCCCTCTGCACCGCGAGCTTTTCCCCCCACTCTCCTCGCTCACTCCGCCACCAGGCTGCGCGCATTTGCTCTCGAAGCCCCGCGGTACCGACGACTCCGGCGACCGATTCCGGTGAGCCTCGACCGCCCCCCTCTCTCTGGTTCAAACGAGGATGCCCAGCTTGATCTTGCGCATACGCTGACGTCTTTCTTTTGCCTGCTCGTGACCCAGGCCGTCGTCTCCGTTCACGATCGAACCCACCTGCGCCGCCGATAGACTCCGGCGACCAATTAAGGTAAAATCCGAGCGCCCCTTGCCCCCTCCTTCATGCGAGTTTGTTCGCCTGCGTCTTGCGCAACTCCTGACCCCTTTGGTTCGTGCTAGGGCAACGCCAAACCTCGCCAGTGACCACGTCTGCAAGCGACCGACGCCGCCCGCAACTCCGACGAGCCCCTGAGACCGTGCCAGTGTGCCCCTTCGCAAACCAACGCCACGTCGAGCTTCAGCACGCCACCGCGGATCTGGTAAGCTACTTCCCCCACTCCCGCGCGACCTAGAGCGCCAGCACCGCCGCTGTCATACGCGCCGCCGCCAGTCGCCGCCGCTAGCGCCGCTCGTGTTTGGTCAGAATGATTAGGAGCGTTAGATGCAGATCCTGCGGTTGAGATTAGAACGTGAGCGAAGAGGTAAGCGCGCATCTGAGCCACCAGATCTCACTTAGATCCTACGACCCGCAGAGCTCGATCCGGCCGAACCGGTACGCGCCAATAGAAACACGACGCGTGGCTAGGGTTAGATTCAAAAACAGAATTCAAATCAGATTTAGATCCAAATTTCAAATGGCTATAACTTTTGATTCCCACGTTAGATTTTTGCAAATTTTATACCGTTGGAATCTATAACTTCTGATTGTGAAGAGTTCTACCAAATTTTGTGTAGATTTCTCATGTTATTTCCATCCCTTTATTTTGTACCAAGCATTAGAAATATTTTGCTAAGTCTTGCATGTTGTTTTTGCCAAATGCTATGTTGGGAAATCCTAAGTAGTTGTAGAATTGTAGAATTGCTAGGAAATTTCCTAAGTTAAGATACTATGCCATGCTTAGCCTAGCTAGTAGAAAACAAGGGTTGGTAAAGTATATACATGCTATGATGAAAATGTTTCTAAGTCTTTTGGACTTATGTTTTTCTTAATAAAACAACTAAGTCAATGGACCTCCTGGGTGGAATGGGACTTGAATGGTGGATTTTGGTTGAGTGGTTACACAAGGCCCATGGACATGGTTTACCTTGTGTATCACACTTGTGGTTTGCCACCCAGGCACAAAGGGATTTGGAGGCCAAGTGTTGAGAAGCTTATAGTGCAACCACTTGGCAATATGGGCTCTGCCTTGATCATATAGGTTGCTAGAACTTAGCCTTTTGGACAGTTGGTGGTAGTGGGAATGATAGGTTGGAGCGCGTCCATTTGGTTAAGAAGCCCCTTTTAAAGGGCTCCCAGATCTGCCTATTATGGGAATTCACGATGTTGGACGGAACTTCTGGTGGGAGGCCGAAACTTCCGGTGGCACACAGCCAATGGTCAAAAACTGCGATGCGAGAATCTGAAAACGCTAGTCCTAGTGGGAACTTCCGCCGGTCCACCGGAACTTCCGGTGGGAGCGGAACTTCCGGTGGAAGTTTCGACAGATGTTTCGTCAAATAGACATAACCAAAACAGAAGGTTACTGAACGTGAGCAGAACAAGAGCCGGATTTTCAATCGGTACTTCCGGCGGCAACTAGGCCTGAGCGGAACTTCCGGTCCCTGGCCGGAACTTCCGGTGGGGGCGGTGTTACCGCTGTAACTTCCGGCCCAAATTCCGTCAAATACAACAAACCAAACAGAGAGAATACTGAACATGAGCGGAAGAAGAACCGGAACTTCCGACGGCAAAAATGCCCTAGCGGAACTTCCGATGGGAAGGCGGAACTTCCGGTCAGGGAAATTTCCTGAAACCAGAAATGCAATAACTTTTGCATCCGAACTCCAAACAAGATAAAACCAATTTTGTTGGGAAGATAACGATGAATAGAATCCAACAAGGTTTGGAGCCGGAAAACTTGCAAGATCAGAAACCGCAATAATACATGCAAGGGAAATCCTTAGATGATGAACTAGAGCTTGTTATGTTGATGACCACAAGCTCTAGATCCTCTCATGGACAAGAACCAAAAAACAACCAAGAAAGATGATGCTATGAATGCAAAGGTTTTAGCTCTCTCTAAACGATGCAGCCGAGACACCCGCTTGAGAGCCCCTCTTGATAGTACGACTATCTATCCTAAACCCGGTCTCCCAACTAACAACACGAGACCGGCAAAAAAAAAGTCCTATCAAGAACATACCTTTGCCTCGAGCAATCCACTTGAACTTGATGTAGACCGTCTTGTTCTTCTCAAGTGGGAACACCTTTCTTCTATGCTCGTGCTCGCACTAGCTTGATGATGACTCTTGCAAAGTGCGCCCCCAAACTCCATGGGGAAACCTCATCTTTGAACTTGTCTTCATGACTCCATGATCATGAGGATGACAAGCTTCAAGCATGAGATATTCTAGAGATGGCGCATCTTGATCTTGCCCTTCTTCATCCCTTCTTGAGTTTAATCCATCTTTATGTAACTCTTTGCACTTGTCTTGATCAACCTTCAAGCTCCTTCTTTCTTCATGATTCCAATGGCACAAAGCCCTTGGACATTTCTTCATCTTTCAACCTTGAGACCAACACATGGCCCAAGCGATGCCAATTGACAAACCTACAAGTGAAACTCCATTTACACATTAGTCCAAAGATATTGTCATTAATTACCAAAACCACACATGGGGGCATACATGCCCTTTCAACATTGTTTAAAATCATCACTCAATGATCCTTATTGAGAAATATCCTTGCAAGAAGGAAGAAAAAACAGAAAGTGAAAAAATAAAAATAAAAAGATCAAATATATGATGATACACATAACAAGTCCTTGGCATGATCTCATTACTACTTTATGAATTTTCTTGAGAAGCAATGATTGGAATAGTAGTGTTTTTGATAGTCTTGATTTAATGATGTGGGTGTCAATAAAGACACTTCACTGTTATGCTACTTGGGACATGAACTCTCTTACTCAATATTGTCATGTTAAACATCCTAGTGTTCCTTGGCAAGCTGAGAGTTAATTAGAGGAATTGGATTGATTGTTACACTTGTAGTTATTTATACTTATATTAAACTCTACTTTAATTGTCTCGAGTTATCAAAGCTTGTATAGTGTTCTTAGCATCTCGCTGACTTTGATGAGCTTTTCAATATGGAAGAAGTGCTAGAGGCATATGGATACTGACCGTAAGTGAATTCATATTCTCATTGTTTCAAGTTTAAACGTTGAATTCCTTATAGTACTTTTGTTTCTTCTTGCTCGACGACGATCAAGGTTTGAGCTTTGGGGATGTTAATGGCTCCAAAACGCATCATCTTTCTCCGTGTTTAAACATTATTTTTCATCAAGCAATTGCAATTATTCTCTCTTGATTTGCCACTAATGACTAATTATTGCAAATATATGCAAATCCTTCCTTTGATTTATGTTGTGCATGAAATCACACTTTTATTGCGAAATCTGGAGTCATAAATGATGATTTTGAGGAGGTATTGACGACCAAGTATTCCTGGAGCTAAAGCCAGGCGCCAGCCAGCATAACGATCACTGGTACGGGCGCACCCCACCCGTACCGCCCAACCGTATGGGATGGAGGTGGCTTCGTCTCGTCAAACCCTACAATACTCGTGAAGACGCCTATATATTTTGAGGTTCCTGCCACCGCACATAGGGCCGCCATTCTCAGATTGCATCACAACACCACGAAAGGAGATCCACACCATAGTTCATCCCCTCCATCCCCCATCCTCTCCATTAGCCATCGCCATTACTTTGTACTTGAGATCTCCTTGTGATTCGACGACCATTATAAGAATATTTGATTTCAATCTAAGTATTGCACAATGTTTTCTATCCTTGATCTTATTGTTATGAGTGAGTAGTCCTCACGGGATGCGGGTTGGGGAGAAACCTTGCAGCGTTTATGTGTATCTAATATTTGGGATAATTGTGTATTGGTTTGTAAGAGGGATTTGTATCATTTGTTTCTTTGTATCTTGCCTCGATCTTTGGACTTGTAGGTACCCAACATCCCGAAGATTGATCAAGGCTTGAGGTGAGATGCTTGGCTAGTTGCAATATCATAGGAACCCTAGTGATATCAAGGGTAGTACAGTCTTTGCTTAGCGAAACATTTGGGATCACAACAACATCACCACTTAATGCTTTGCTCTGTGTTTTGCACTTAATAATTGTTTGTAACCCGGTGCTTGATGGTACACTCGGTTGGATCGAAATACTATTGCTATGCCTATGGCCTGATACGTCGGAAACGTATCTATAATTTTTGATGTTCCATGATTGTTTAGTATCTACTTTGCTTTGCTTTGTCTACACTTCGAGGTGTTTTTATATGTTTTCTGGTACTAACCTATTAACAAGATGCCGCAGTGCCAGTTGCCTATTTTTTGCTGTTTTTGGTTTCACAAAATCTAGTAAGTAAATATTCTTGGAATTGGACGGGACAAAAGCCAAAGTTAATATTTCACCGAGGAGAACACGGAGTCTAGAGGAGAGACGGAGGGGAGCCACAGGGCGGCCGCACCCCCAGGTGCGGGCCCACGCTAGGCCGCGCCTAGGCAGGGTGTGGGCCCCCTGGCCGCCTCCCTGCCTTGCCTCGTTGCCTATAAGAAGCCCCCGATGCCTAAACCCTAAGTACCGAATCAATATTCCACGAAACCGTCTGTAGCCGCCGCCACCATCGTCCCTAGATCGGGGGGATCTGAAGCTCTTCCCGGCACCCTGCTGGAGGGGAGATCATATCGGAGGCCTTCTTATTCATCATGCCAGCCTCCGGTATGAAGCGTGAGTAGTTCCACCTTGGACTATGGGTCCATGGAGTAGCTATATGGTTGTATATCCTCCTTTATGCTTTCATGTCTAGATCTTGTGAGCTCTGCTCATGATCAAGATCTCATCTATTTGTAATCATGCATGTTGTGTTTGTAGGGATCCAATTGATATTGAGATTACTATGTCAGATTTATTAATGGTTTTGTCTTATTGATTCTATCATGTCTGTGTTGTTTGTGATCTTGCATGCTCTCCGTTGTTAGTAGCTATCTTGGCCAAGTAGTTGCTAGTGACTCCAAGAGGGGGTATTTATGATCGATAGTGGGTTCATGCCTCTAAAAAATCTAAGGGAAGTGACAAAAATCTCTAAGGTTGTAGATGTGTTGTTGCCACTAGGGAGAAAACAACGGTCCCTTGTTCATAGAACAAGTGGATTGTTTACCTTACACACTTTGCTTAAACAGTTGTATGTTGCTTGCAACTTAATACTGAAGGGGGTTCGGATGATAAACCAAAGGTGGACTTCTAGTCATAGATGCAGTTGGATGGCAGACTATGTATCTTGTTGTATTGCCCAATCGAATCTCATAGGATCTTGATGTCTAGTATTGCATTGTCATGCCTTGCTCAGTCCAATCAATTGCCATGCTGTAATTTGTTTACCCAGCATGCCATGTTTGGTTATCTAAGGAGAACACCTCTAGTGAACTATGGACCCCGGTCCAATCTTTACCATTGATACATCTTCCACTGTTACGGTTTACTTTCTGCAAACCACTATTACCTTCCACACCATACAGTTAATCCTTTGTTACAACAACCGGTGAGATTGACAACCTCACTGTTTGTTGGGGCAAAGTCTTGAGTTTGTGTTGTGCAGGTCTCCAAGTTGCTTGCAACACCTTTGAGACGTTTCCTTCCTTCTACTGGTTCAATAACCTCGGTTTCTTACTGAGGGAATACTTGCTGCTATGCTCTTCACACCTTGCTCTTGGGGTTTCCCGATGAAGTGCTCTCAGGCGCCATCAGTAATCTTTAGTGAAATCTCGCAGTAAACCAGAGGAAAATCAATAGTAAAAAGTGATGAAATTTGGAGCTATCAACTTCCCCAAGATTAGCTGTTACTCGCCCTCGAGTGACAAATCTATAATGAGTAATAGCGAGGAATTGAATCAAGACGAAAGACTTACAAGTTCGAAGTCGTATCTTATTCCATTGTCTCAAATCCTGCAACCTTGAACATGAGCATAATATATCTAAACAATTGCACTTAAGTTCAATTCCTAAACGCAAGTAACTCACTAGCTAATAGCTCTTACAACTCAAATGAGATTGTCAAAATTTTGTCTAGGCTTGCAAATCAATTCCTTTCATCGCCTCTCTTTTTATGAGAGTGAAATGTTTTCAAGCAAGGTCGCTTGAGTCAAAATTAAGGGTGCACAAGTAGATGTCAAAAGAAGGATAAACTTAGAGCTTTTTCATTAACACCCACTTCGATATTCGCGGCTATTAAACACCTCTTCTTTTCCTTGCCTTTCAAGAACTCTAATTATTCATTTTAGGTGGTGAGGTGATACCAAATTTCTCAAAAAGTATAGAATGTTTTCAGCTCATATCTTGTTAGTAGTTATTCTCTCTCTTTTTTTCTTCCTCTTTCAAGGATCATTGATTATTTATTTTTACAGATGCTTACACAACCTTTAAGAGTACCAATAATTTTTCCCATATAGCGACACATATGCCGCTCATGTCATCAACTCATAGCTGAAATTCGGGGTTATACCATAGATTATTCAAAAGCTAGAGGAGTTGTTGGTATCTCAAAGCTGTGTATGAGAAACATAAAACTTTTTCCTCTCTCTTTTTTTACAGCTGGTCAAAACAGGTTTTAGCATCTCCCTCTCCAACCATAAAAAGTTCATTCTATCAAACAATTCTTTTTCATAAGGTATCATCAAGTCAACGATCGGTATGTGGGGTTGAGTACTACTAAGATTAAGCCCTTAAGAAAAAACATGGCACCAAAGTTGTCGATAGACACTTTCTCTTATTCTTAATTTTTTGGATTTTAATCCAAGGAGTTATTTTTCAAACTGATATTAATTGTTGTAAGTCTCAACCAAAGTAGTGACAAAAACCTTTGAGCTCAAGTCCTAAGAGACAACGAGTTAAGCATGGAGTAGAACTCAAGTGCAACAGGACAAACATAAAATGTTCATGAATAAAATTACAGGAAGAGGGAAAATAAGAATATGATACCTTCTCTTGCCTTCTCATCTCCTTCTTGATCCAACTCTTTGCGTTCATCTCCATAGCTAAATCACTAGAAACGAATAACTCTAGAAAAAACAACAAGAGCCGAGAGAAATTTGCACAAATGAAAATAAAAGCTAGTCTATTTTTGGGGGGTTTCTTTTTATCAATGCAAAACTAAAAGTAAACATGCACAAAAATGAAAACAAAATAAATCAAAAGAAGAACGAAAAATATTGATGCAAAAGGTGGGAGGAGTTTAACCTTCCTAAGCTTAGGCTCCTAGCCTATCTGGAATCAAAAGTTGCCACCTTCATCAGGTGGCGGCTGCTGGTATGGGAAGTTCGGGTAGAAGTTTGGAAAGTCGGTCATAAAAGATGTGAAGTACTAGGTGAGGTTGACTATGTTTGGCGTTCGCATCATGCAACATATTTTCTATGTTGTCGATGCGATGCACCACTTGATCAAAATCACTTCTCAGGACATAGTTTAATATCGGCTGAGGTGGAGGCATACCTTGCTACTGGTACCGAGGGAAATGTTGTTGGTGATGGTGTTGCTAACCATAGTCATCCTAGCCTGCTGTGTTCGAGTCCTCTCCACCTTGCTCCTGCTGTTGTTGGCCAGCTACTACGTCTTCCCAGTTGGGATGACCTCCCGGCTATACAATCCTTCCTAAGAGGATCAATGCATGTTGGAACTCCTCCTCGGTAAGGACCCATCTTTGTTTACCTGGCAAACCAAAAGGTTGGAAGGAAGAAAAAACTTGGTGGAGATCACCATTAGGCTCAAAATAAAGCTGATAAGCACGAAGGGAGCGTTGGGGTATATAGACCCCCATTGAATTTGGTGCTAGACATATGAATAGCATCCATAATCTTACTGCTAGCCACAAATCTCTCCTGAGGCAAGACAAATCCGCTTGTGTAGGTGATGGTGATGTAGGGTTCGCAGCATAGAAAACAAAAAATTCCTATGATGGGAACTATGTACCAAGATCTATCTACTAGATACAAACAACGGGGCGGATGTATATCCGTAGAGAACATACCCTTGAAGACCGACAAAGATTAATGATTTCAACTCGTGGTTGATGTAGACCATCTCTTGCCGATCTCAAGATCGAGAGGAAGTCCTAGAGCCGCAAAGCAGCAGTGCATCCGTGCTAGCACACACGTACAAGACACCGAGCAACCTCCACCTCCTCGCTCCAGCGATGCAGCGGAAGCACAACCCTTTCTTACCGAATAGCCACCGGGAACATGTATCTCGCTAGTCCGAGACCATGGGGGATAAATTCTAGAGGGGGAGAGAGATCCTTCACGAGGAGGTGTGAGTGAGAGAGAGGAGAGGGTGTGCCTTTTATAGGAGGAGGGGGGCACCCAAGGGGGTGGCCGCCGGTCATGGGGCTGCCCCCTCCCCTCCTTCATTCATGTGGGTGGACACTCCACTCACAAAAATCCATTCAAATCCCTCCACTCAAAATCCCACTCAAACTTGCCATTAAATTTCCACCAAATTTAATGCAAACTCTCATTAAATAAAACTCTTTTATTTTATTCAGAATTTTGTCAATTACTTTAATGACAAACATTCACAAATAACCCCTTGCTATAATTCTATTTCACATGCATAACCTCTTTATGCAATTTCACCCGAAAACCTGTTTCGGTATCTAGTGAAATAAATTCCTATGCTTGTTTATTCTTTCGGCATGAAACATTTGCTCCAACTAGATGTCAGTGTCCCTTAAGTGTGTCACCCTACGGTTCGGCGAATAATGCGGACATGATCGAGACTCTTACGATCAATAATCAGTAGCGGGACCTGGAGATCTATACTGACTCCCACACATTCAACGATGACTTTCCTGTGATCGTCGGAACCTTTTACGCTTGTATCTTAATCCCTTTGTTCACGATATATTACATGTCCGAGATTCGATCATAGGTATCTCCATACCTAGTTTGATCTCGTTACTGACATGCACTCTTTTCTCGTTCCCGTGATATAACATTCTAGTGATCAAATCACTTGCTTGCAAGCTAACCAATGTGATATCACCGAGAGGGCCTGGAGTATATCTATCCGTCATCGGGATGAACAAATTCCACTCTTGATCCATAATTCTCAACATAACACTTTAGTAGCTTTGAAGCCATCTTTATAATCACCCAGTTACGGTGTGACATTTGATGTCAACAAGAAACTCTTCCGGTGTTAGTGATTGGCATGATCTCATGGTCTAAGGATTAGGATCACTTCGTAAGTTGTTTATAGCAATATAAACTCAATGACTTTGATCGTAATGCTATACTTCGGATGAATGTTCATCACACCATTACACTAATGTTGTGATCTCGTTATTAACAACATCCAATGTCTATGATCAGGAAACTGTGATCATCTTGTTAATCAACGAACTAGTTTATGAGAGAGGCATAACTAGGAACTTTCTGTTTGTTTATTAAACACACATTTATTAACGTTTCCATATTAATACAATTATAGCATGCAAAATAAACATCTATCATATACTTGGAATACACATAATAAACACTTTATTATTGCCTCTCAGGGCATATTCCCTTCAGTCTCCCACTTGCACTAGAGACAATAATCTAGTTACATAGTAATGTATCTAACACCCATGGAGTTCTGGTGTAGATCATGTTTTGCTCTAGGGAGAGTTTTAGTCAACGGATCTTCTACATTGAGATCCGTATGTACTTTACAAATCTTTATATCTCCATCCTTGACATGCTCGCGGATGGAGTGAAACCGGTGCTTAATATGCTTGGAATGCTTGTGAGACCTTGGTTCTTTAGCATTGGCAATGGCACCACTGTTGTCACAATAGATCACCATTGGATCACCTAGTTTGGATATGAACTCCTTCATCCAAACTGCTTCCTGAGCCACTTCCGAAGCAACAACATATTCGGCCTCTATCGTTGATCCCGCCGCCACAGGTTGTTTGGAGCTCCTCCAACTAAACGCCCGCCATTCATGAGAAATACGTATCCGAATTGAGACTTAGAGTCATCCGGATCGGTGTCAAAGCTAGCGTCGACATAACACTTAGCGACGAGATCTTCTTCACCTCCATATACAAGAAACATATCCTTAGTTCTTCGCAAGTACTTAAGGATATTCTTGACCGCTTTCCAGTGTTCTGAACCTGGATCTGATTGGTACCTACTAGTCAAACTAATAGCATGTGACACATCCGGTCTTGTACATAGCATGGCGTATATTATAGAGTCTATGGCTGAAGCATAGGGGACTTTGTCCATTATCTTTATTTCTTCCGCCGTAGCCGGACTTTGAGTCTTACTCAATGTCGTGCCTTGTGTCATAGGTAAGAACCCCTTCTTACTATCTTCCATTTTAAACTTCTTTAAAATCTTATCAAGGTATGTACTTTGCGATAGCCCTATTAGGCACCTAGATCTATCTCTATAGATCTTTATGCCTAATATGTATGACGCTTCACCTAGGTCCTTCATTGAAAATTTGCTGTTTAGATAACTTTTAAGACTGTTTAAAAGATCTATATCATTTCCAATCAATAATATGTCATCCACATATAATATCAGAAATGCCACATTGTTCCCACTCACTTTCTTGTAAATACAAGCTCCTCCATAAGTTTGGACAAATCCAAACTCTTTGATCACCTCATCAAAGCGAAAATTCCAACTTCGTGATGCTTGCTTCAATCCATAGATGGATCGCTGAAGCTTGCACACCTTTTTAGCATCCTTAGGATCGACAAAACCCTTTGGTTGTATCATATACAACTCTTCTTCAATATTACCATTGAGAAACGCGGTTTTGACATCCATCTGCCATATCTCATAATCGAAATATGCAGCAATTGCTAACATAATCCTAACTGACTTTAGCATCGCTACTGGAGAGAATGTCTCATCGTAGTCAACTCCTTGAATTTGTCAAAACCCCTTTGCGACAAGTCGAGATTTATAGACGGTTACATTAGCATCAGCATCAGTTTTCCTTTTGAAAACCCATTTGTTCTCCACGGCCTTTCGGTTGTGAGGTAAGTCCACCAAGTTCCAAACTTGATTTTCTTACATGGATTCCATCTCGGATTTCATGGCTTCTAACCATTTGTTGGAATCCGGGCTCATCATTGCTTCTTCATACGTCACAGGGTCATCATTTTCATCAACCATGAAATTCATGACAGGATTTCCGTACATCTCGGGAGCTGCACGCGTCCTGCTAGACCTGCGAGGTTCGGTAGTACTCTCTTTCGGCATTTCATGATCATTATCATTAGTTCCCTCTTCAACAGGTGAAGCCAACTCCGGAACAGCTTCCGGCACTGCGCTACTCGCCATACTTTGAAGAGAAGGTTCAGTAACCTCTTCGAGTTCTACCTTCCGACTACTCACACCTTTCGCGAGAAACTCTTTCTCTAGAAAGGATCCATTCTTGGCTACAAAAACCTTGTCATCGGATCTATGATAGAAGGAATACCCAATTGTTTCCTTAGAGTATCCTATGAATACGCATTTTTCCGCTTTGGGTTCGAGTTTATTCGGTTGAAGTTTCTTCACATAAACATCGCATCCCCAAACTTTAAGAAATGACAGCTTAGGTTTGTTTCCAAACCATAATTCATACGGTGTCTTTTCAACGGATTTAGATGGTTCCCGATTTAAAGTGAATGCAGCAGTTTCTAGTGCATAACCCCAAAATGACAACGACAAGTCCGTTAGAGACATCATAGATCGAACCATATCTAATAAAGTACGATTACGACGTTCCGACACACCATTTCGCTGTGGTGTTCCGGCAGGTGTGAGTTGTGAAACAATTCCACACTCTTTCATGTGAGTACTAAACTCGTAACTTAGATACTCACCTCCACGGTCGGACCGTAGAAATTTGATCTTTCTATTACGATGATTTTCCAGTTCATTCTGGAATTCCTTGAACTTTTCAAATGTTTCAGACTTGTGTTTCATCAAGTAGATATAACCGTATCTACTCAAATCATCCGTGAAAGTAACAAAATAACGATATCCACCTCGCGCCGACACACTCATTGGACCACATACATCAGAATGTATGATTTCCAATAAATCTGTCGCCCGTTCCATTGAACCGGAAAACGACGTTCTAGTCATCTTGCCCATAAGGCATGGCTCACATGTATCAAATGATTCAAAATCAAGTGATTCCAAAAGTCCATCCGAATGGAGTTTCTTCATGCGTTTAATGCCAATATGACCTAGACGGTAGTGCCACATATATGCGGATATATCATCATTAAGTTTAATCCTTTTAGCATCAACATTGTGAATATGTGTAACATTATTATCGAGATCCAAAAGAAATAAACCATTCATCATCGGTGCATGGCCATAAAAGATTTCATTCATATAAATAGAACAACCATTGTTCTCAAATTTAAATGAATAACCACTTCACATTAAACACGATCCAGATACAATTTTCATGCTAAGTGCTGGCACCAGATAACAATTCTTCAAGTTTATTACTAATCCCGACGGCAAATGGAGAGGTAGCGTTCCGACGGCGATCACATCCACGCTTGATCCATTGCCGACACGCATCTTGACCTCACCCCTTGCTAGCGGTCACTTGTTTCGCAGCCCCTGATTCAAATTACAAATATTAGCAACTGAACCGGTATCAAATACCCAGGTGCTACTGCGAGCACTAGTCAAGTACACATCAATAACATGTATATCATATATACCTTTGTTTGCCTTGCTGGCCTTCTTGTCTGCCAAATACTTGGGGCAGTTGCGCTTCCAGTGGCCAGTCCCCTTGCAATAGTAGCACTCAGTATCAGACTTAGGTCCAACTCGGGGTTTCTTTTCAGGCACGGCAATCGGTTTTCCGCCCTTACTTCCCTTCCGTTTTCCCTTCTTGTCTTTCTTGAAACCAGCGTTCCTATTGATCATCAACACTTGATGTTCCTTTTTTGATTTCCACTTCTGTAGTTTTAAGCATTGACAGAAGCTCGGGGAGAGACTTCTTCATGCCTTGCATATTATAGTTCATCACAAAGCTCTTATAGCTAGGTGGCAGAGACTGCAGAACACGATGGATGCCTAAGTCAATGGGAATCGTTATTCCCAAGGACACAAGCTTATCGGCGTAACCCGACATCTTGAGTACATGCTCACTAACGGAGCCGTGCTCTTCCATCATGCAGCTAAAGAACTTTTCTGAAGCGTTGTAGCTCTCTACAGCAGCATGTGTGTCAAAAATCATTTTCAAATCACCCATTGTATCAAATGCATTGCCGTTTTCAAAACGCTTTCGAAGTTCCGGCTCTAGCCCATACAATATGCCGTAATGAACTAAGTTGTGGTCCTCCTGACGAGTCTGATAGACATTCTTCTCCTTGTCAGGGGCATCCTCAAAAGGTGGGGGTCCTAGGGGCGCTTCTAGCACATATTGCTTTTGTACAGCAGAGAGGAGAATCCTCAAATTCATGGCTCATTCGGTAAAGTTGCTACCGTTCGTTGCAAGTTTCTCTTTCTCCATGAACACATTGAAATTAAAAGCAGGTGGTGCCATCTACAACAGAATTTGTAAAGTTTAGACTAAGTTTATGATAGATTGAGTTCAACTAATCCACATTATGAATGAACCCCCACTCAAAAACGACACCCCTCGTGCCTTTTTGGTGATTACATGAACCAAATCCACTACACCAAGTCCGATCATCACGTGAGTCGGTGTAGCTTCAAAGGCGAGCATCAAATGGGCATCATATCAACTATATGACTCATGCTTGATCTTTCAGTCCGTGTTCCGAGACTATGTCTGTACATGCTAGGCTCGCCAAGTTAGAACCTTAGTATTCGCGTGAGTAACTGTTTACACCCGATATATGGTCGTGGATCCAAGAACACCCGATCATCACGTGATGTCTTGGAGCGACGAAAACATAATCGGTGCATACTAAAGGAAGAACACATTCTTATCTTGATATTTAAATGAGGGATCATCTTATTATGCTAACAAAGCGCTAAACAAGCAATATAAGATGCTATCAAACATCACATGTTTATTAGTGAAATGATATGGTTCCCGCATATGATCTCTATCATGTGCATAGTGGTATGATCACTATCATACCTTTATGTGTAAGTCCAAGGTCTATGGAGTTTACACTCTATGTGTGTTGTAAGAGTATCATCTCATACTTATACTTACAACATCACCATATCATGACACTAGCCCAGCAACAATCTAAACTAGACGCCTCTAAGTTATCCATTGCAAATTTTACGTGGCTTAGGGCTTTCGAAGATAGAACCGTTCATACCTACGAACATGAACCACAACGAGGATAACCAAATTGTTGGCAACTCGTTGCAAAATATATATTGACTATAGTAGGAGAGACAGACACCCACTAGCCACTTATGCAAAGTAGTTGCATGTCAAGCGAGGACATGTAAAGTTTGTCCGGGCCGCTTCATCCCACTATGCCACCAATATCCAAAATTACAACTAAGGAGCAACAATATGATCATCACCGCACACATACTCATATGTGTACTACCCGTGTAAAGCATCTACACATAGATCCGGCTCTGATACCACTGTAGGGTCCGCAGCATAGAAAACAAAAAATTCGTACAATGGGAACTATGTACCAAGATCTATCTACTAGATACAAACAACGGGTGGATGTATATCCCTAGAGAACATACCCTTTAAGACCGACAAAGCTTAACAAGTTCAACTCGTGGTTGATGTAGACGATCTCTTGCCGATCTCAAGATCGAGAGGAAGTCCTAGCGCCGCAAAGCAGCAGCGCATTCGTGCTCGCACACACGTACAAGACACCGAGCAACCTCCGCCTCCTCGCTCCAGCGATGCAGCAGAAGCACAACCCTTTCTTGACGAATAGCCACCAGGAACATGTATCTCGCTAGTCCGAGACCATGGGGATAAATTCTAGAGGGGGAGAGAGATCCTTCACGAGGAGGTGTGAGCGAGAGAGAGGAGAGGGGGTGCCTTTTATAGGAGGAGGGGGGCACCCAAGGGGGTGGCCGCCGGTCATGGGGCTTCCCCCTCCACTCCTTCATTCATGTGGGTGGACACTCCACTCACAAAAATCCATTCAAATCCCTCCACTCAAAATCCCACTCAAACTTGCCATTAAATTTCCACCAAATTTAATGCAAACTATCATTAAATAAAACTCTTTTATTTTATTCAGAATTTTGTCAATTACTTTAATGACAAACATTCACAAATAACCCCTTGCTAGAATTCTATTTCACATGCATAACCTATTTATGCAATTTCACACGAAAACCTGTTTCGGTATCTAGTGAAATAAATTCCCGTGCTTGTTTATTCTTTCAGCATGAAACATTTGCTCCAACTGGATGTCAGTGTCCCTTAAGTGTGTCACCCTACGGTTTACGAATAATGCGGACATGATCGAGACCCTTCTCCGATCAATAATCAGTAGCGGGACATGGAGATCCATACTGACTCCCACACATTCAACGATGACTTTCCTGTGATCGTCGGAACCTTTTATGCTTGTATCTTAATCCCTTTGTTTCACGATATATTACATGTCCGAGATTCGATCATCGGTATCTCTATACCTAGTTTGATCTCGTTACTGACATGCACTCTTTTCTCGTTCCCTTGATATAACATTCTAGTGATCAAATCACTTGCTTGCAAGCTAACCAATGTGATATCACTGAGAGGTCCCAGAGTATATCTATCTGTCATCGGGATGAACAAATTCCACTCTTGATCCATGATTCTCAACATAACACTTTAGTAGCTTTGAAGCCATCTTTATAATCACCCAGTTACGGTGTGACGTTTGATGTCAACAAGAAACTCTTCCGGTGTTAGTGATTGGCATGATCTCATGGTCTAAGGACTAGGATCACTTCGTAAGTTGTTTATAGCAATATAAACTCAATGACTTTGATCGTAATGCTATACTTCGGATGAATGTTCATCACACCATTACACTAATGTTGTGATCTCATTATTAACAATATCCAATGTCTATGATCAGGAAACTATGATCATCTTGTTAATCAACGAACTAGTTTATGAGAGAGGCATAACTAGGAACTTTCTGTTTGTTTATTAAACACACATGTATTAATGTTTACGTATTAATACAATTATAGCATGCAAAATAAACATCTATCATATACTTGGAATACACATAATAAACACTTTATTATTGCCTCTCAGGGCATATTACTTTCAGTCTCGCACTTGCACTAGAGACAATAATCTAGTTACATAGTAATGTATCTAACACCCATGGAGTTCTGGTGTAGATCATGTTTTGCTCTAGGGAGAGTTTTAGTCAACGGATCTTCTACATTGAGATCCGTATGTACTTTACAAATCTTTATATCTCCATCCTTGACATGCTCGCAGATGGAGTGAAATCGGCGCTTAATATGCTTGGAATGCTTGTGAGACCTTGGCTCTTTGGCATTGGCAATGACACCATTATTGTCACAATAGATCACCATTGGGTCCAACGCGTTTGCAACCACACCTAGTTCGGATATGAACTCCTTCATCCAAACTGCTTCCTGAGCCGCTTCCAAAGCAGCAACATATTCGGCCTCCGTCGTTGATCCCGCCACCATAGGTTGTTTGGAGCTCCTCCAACTAACCGCTCCGCCATTCATGAGAAATACGTATGGTGATTTTTATGTACCATGGGAATATGGTGCTTTTTTCTCTCTTTCCTCTTTTCTCAATGTGTCTCTTTTTTTATAAGTAGAATGCTTCATAGATGTCACTATGGTGAAGCTGCAAGTTTCCACCATTATTAGGCATGGCTTAGGCTAGCGGCCTAGGAGTTTCTCTAGCACAGAATACAAACTCCATGGACTTACAAGTTCCCACTTCATTTCACACCGGTAACATCCATAGACAAAAGAGCATGATATCAACGGAGTACAGAAGTACAAGTGCAATGTTGAAAACGTTCCCCGTGACAGCACGGTTCTGCTAACCCCAACTTATAAGTGCAAGCATATACAACAAAGTTGTCTCAATGGTTCAAGTTTATTAGGGGCAAATAATAAAGTGTGCCATCAAGTTCGCGAGGGCTTTAATCACTAAGTTTTCACATAACAAAATAGTTTTAAATTGGAAGATAGTTAAAAACAAGAATATACTTGGAAATGGTGTAACACACCATGCATGGGAGTTTATAGTGGACATTTTGGAAAAACTTGGTTTCTTGGGAGTTGGAAGCATGAGTAGAACTTACTCATACAAGTGGAGGTTAGCAAAAGACTGGAAGCAACCAACTAAGAGAGCAATAATGGCCATAATTATGCAATGCAACAAACAAACTAATCAAAGCAAAGAGTGGTACTACAAGTCAAGGACTAAGTGATCATAGAGGCTAATGGTGACTTCTCATAGTCATAACATGGTGTGAGCATGTGCCAAGTTAACCCAAGCAAAACATCAAAGGAGAATACCACAATACTATGCTTTTACATGCTAAAACAACACATAATTTATTCAGACACGCTAATCAATCACAATTGTTTGGAACAAGACATGCTACGGCAATAATCACTAATCATAATTCTAAAACAACACCTAGAATGTCATGCTAAAGTCTAAGTCACAGTCAATGCAAGCTTC
Organism: Avena sativa; assembly: GCA_916181665.1. NCBI lineage: Eukaryota > Viridiplantae > Streptophyta > Magnoliopsida > Poales > Poaceae > Avena > Avena sativa. The sequence goes on from OV702293.1 coordinate 425,386,250, forward strand.
TCTTGCACTTCAAGCAAGAACTTAGTACTCCTTTCCAAACACCAAGAAACCTTATTTGCAAAACAACACAGTGAGAACGGGGGTCCAAACTACTTTATTCGAGCAAACTAAACAACCTAATCAAAGCAAATGAAAACTAAGATGCTCCAAGAACAACACAACTGTGCATGAAACAATAAAAGTGAAGTGTCTAGACAGACCTGAGCTTTTTATTGATGAAGAAGGGGGTGCCTTGGGCATCCCCAAGCTTTGACGCTTGTACCTCTTGGATATTTCTTGGGGTGACACCATGGTGGCATCCCCAATCTTGAGCTTTTGTCCATTCTTCACCTCATTGCATCATTCTCTCTCTACACCTGAATTTTTTCCTTCATACAAAGCTTCACACAATCTTCATTAGCAACATTAACTTATTCAAAGGATATTAGACCACTGTCAAAGCTTTGGAACAACAAGGCTTTTCACTAAAAACACAAGCTACTGTAGTGACTCCTTCAAAAAAACTCAATTTACCTGAAGAGAGATAAAAAAGGAATCAAATAGAAGCAAATGCAAATAATGGCAGAAATCTGTCAAAACAGACCAGTAGGTAGAAACAAATTTTTTCGAACATCTTGTGTATTTCAAATCAAAAAGTGTGGAACTAAAGAAAGTTAGCCAACATACTGGGGGATTTATTCGTAAATTTTGAGATCAATCCGAGTTATAGAGACTCCTCACGAATTTTTTTGGTGGAGGACAGAAATCTGTTTCGGGACAGCAACTCCCCAAATCTTATTTCCCTCTCATTAGAGGTCATTCTTGGCACAAAAAGCAAACAAAAAGGACAAGGAGAGGTCATTACAGAAGTAATAATTTCCAAGACTCAAGGAAACTCTTGGGTTATCTCCCAATAAGTACTTTTCTTTAACGCCTTTAAGTTAGGCAAAAGAAGCAAGAAGAATCAAGTATTTTCAAATGAGGAAGCATTAACATTCATACTTGTAAAATCTTCAACTATGAAAGGTATCTCATCCAAATGGGTTTTGGAGAATCCTTTCTCATCTATCTTTGGTCTACTACCTTCATCAAAAAGATTTTTAGGGACAATCCAATCAAAGTTATTTTCAAAGGTTTCATGCATTCCAACAAGCTTATAGGGTATGGGTATATTGAATTCCTCTCTAGGCTTAGTTTTATCAGAAATACCCACAACATCTACACTTGAACCTAGCATACTGAAACGTTCAAAAACCTTTTTGGCCTCCCTAGCAACATCATGAAATTCTTTTGATAAATTTTCAAGGATGAATTCCCTTTTTTCAACATTCTTCTCTTCTTTTAGTTTTAGGAATAAAAATTATATGAAGGGGTTAAGGCTAACAAACCTAGCCTCCAACATATGAACTAAAGAAGCTGCAGCAATCTCATAATTAGGAGCAAGTTCAGCTATAGATTTATCCTTAATATCCTCATGCTTGCTAACATAATTAAAGGATTCTTCAATATTATCTTTCACAATTATGGAGTCACTACCTATTGCAAGATTTTTCAGAGCGGACTGGGGGAGCAACATGGTGAGCTAGAGCAAGGTGGCAACTAGAGCAGGAACTATTTTTTTTGTGTTTTTGAATAAAGCAAGCAAAACCAAGCAAAAGAAATAAAGCAAACTAAAAACAAAGTAAAGAGAAAGGAAGTGAAGGACTCCCCTAGTGAAGACGTCCTTAGCCTCCCCGGCAACGGCGCCAGAAATCTTGATGGTGCTCGACGGGGAGGAAAAGGTTGAAGCTGTGTCCCCAGCAATGGCGCAAGAAATCTTGATGCGCGCACGCCGTGTTGACGTGGGACACTTCATTGGAACCCCAAGAGCAAGGTGTGATAAGCACAGCGGCAAGTTTCCCTTAGTAGAGACCGAGGTTATCGAACCTAAAGGAGCAAGGAAACGTCTCACAGGTGTTGCTGGCAACGTGGAGACCTCCACAACACAAACTCAAGACTTTGCCCCAACGAATCAGTGAGGTTGTCAAGCTCACCGGTTTGTTATAACAAAAGGATTAAACGTATGGTGTGGAAGGTAATGGTTTGCAGCAAGTAAACAAGTAACAGTGGAAGATGTATCAATGGTAAAGATTTGACCAGGGTACATAGTTCACTAGAGGTGCTCTCCTTAGATAAACAACATGGCATGAAGGGTAAACAAATTACAGCGGGGCAATTGACAGGAACTGAGCAAGGCATAACAATGCAATTACTAGCCAGAAAGATCCTATGAGTTTGACTGGGAAATACAACAATATACATAGACCGTCATCCAACTGCATCTATGACTAGAAGTCTACCTTCAGGTTATCATCCGAACCTCCTCCAGTATTAAGTTGCAAGCAATAGACAACTGCTTTAAGTAAAGTGTGTAAGGTAAATAGTCCACATGTTCCATGAACAAGAGACTGTTGTTTTCTCCCTAGTAGCAACAACACATCTACAACCGAAGAGATTATTGTCACTTCCCTTGGAAACTAGAGGCATGCACCCACTATCGAGCATAAATACTCCCTCTTGGAGTCACTAGCAACTACTTGGCCAAGATAACCACTAGCAACGGAGAGCATGCAAGATCACAAACAACACAGACACGATATAATCATAAAGATAAAACCATTAATCAAACCAACATAATAATCTCAATATCCATTGGATCCCAGCAAACACAACATGCATGATTACAAATAGATTAGATCTTGATCATGAACGGACCTCACAAGATCTATACATGAAAGCACAAAGGAGGAGATACAACCATCTAGCTACTACATGGACCCATAGTCCAAGGTAGAACTACTCACGAATCATACCGGAAAGAAGGCCTCCGGGATGATCTCCCCTCCGGCAGGGTGTCGGGAAGAACTTCAGATCCCCCCTGATCTAGGGACGATGGTGGCGGCGGCTACAGATGGTTTCGTGGATTTCTGATCGGGTACTGAGAGTTTCTACATTGGGGATTCTTATAGGCGAAGGAGGAGACCGAGGCGGCCACCAGGGCAGCCAAACCCTAGCCAGGCGTGGGCTAGGGCCCACCCAGGCTCCTCAGGCTCTCCTCTGGACTTCTTGTTCCCCACGGAAAGTAATTGACTTTGTCCTTCGTCCCGTCCAATTCCGAGAATATTTGTTTACTAACTTTTCTGAAACCAAAAATAGCAGAAAACAAGCATCTGGCATTGTTGCAACTTGTTAATAGGTTAGTACCAGAAAACATGTAAAAAGCACCTCAAAGTGTGGACAAGTAAAGCAAAGTAGATACTAAATAAACATGGAGCATAAAAATTATAGATACGTTTCCAACGTATCAGTAGGCGATCTATATGATCAAGACACCACAGCGGATGTCCCCACAAGAATCTGCCCTTTGGCGGCGAAAGTGTTGGATGAGCAAAACACCTAAGTTTACCTTATGCTCCATCTCGGGATGTAGAGCCATGTCAATTATGCTCACCTCGAGGCCTCCCATTTCCCCGACATCTCCTTTCCCAAAAATATAATTCACCAAGAAGGTGTGAAAATAACGGTGGGATTCCGGATAGTGGCGCTCTTCTTGCGCAAATAATCAGTTTTCTTGTGGACAGAAATCTGCTCCCAAGACTGCATTGCCTCTATGTGTACATTGTCATTAATGTTGAGTTCCCCCTCATGGGAGAATCCGAAACAATCACAAAAATCATAAAAGGAAAGGCTGCGGAGTTGCCCGTTGAGCACAAAACTTACAGTGCAATTACGCTCTTTGACTTCAAGATCATCGTGGAATGATGACTGAAGGGAATATGCCCGAAAGGCAATAATAAAGTGGTTATTATAGTATTCCTTATTTATGATAAATGTTTATTTTGCATGCTATAACTGTATTAATATGAAAACGTTAATACATGTGTGTTTAATAAACAAACAGAAAGTTCCTAGTTATGCCTCTCTCATAAACTAGCTCGTTGATTAACAAGATGATCAAGGTTTCCTGATCATGGACATTGGATGTTGTTAATAACGGGATCACAATATTAGTGTAATGGTGTGATGAACATTCATCCAAAGTATAGCATTACGATCAAAGTCATTGAGTTTATATTGCTATAACAACTTACGAAGTGATCCTAATCCTTAGACCATGAGATCATGTCAATCACTAACACCGGAAGAGTTTCTTGATAACATCAAACGTCACACCATAACAGGGTGATTATAAAGATGGATTCAGAACTAATAAAGTGTTATGTTGAGGCCCATGGATCGAGAGTGGAATTTGTTCATCCCGATGACGGATAGATATACTCTGGGCCCTCTCGGTGATATCACATTGGTTAGCTTGCAAGCAAGTGATTTGATCACTAGAATGTTATATCACGGGAACGAGAAAAGAGTGCATGTCAGTAACGAGATCAAACTAGTTATGAGATACCGATGATCGAATCTCGGACATGTAATATATCGCGAAACAAAAGGATTAAGATACTAGCGTAAAAGGTTCCGACGATCACAAGAAAGTCATCGTTGAATGTGTGGGAGTCAGTATGGGTCTCCAGATCCCGCTTCTGATGATTGATCTGTGAGGGGTCTCGATCATGTCCCCATTATTCGCAAACCGTAGGGTGACACACTTAAGAGACACCGACATCCATTTGGAGAAAAAGTTTCATGCCGAAAAGAATAACAAGCGCGGGAATTTATTTCACTAGATACCGAAACGGGTTTTCGGGTGAAATTGCAGAAAGTGTTTCTGCATGTGAAATGAAATACTAGCAAGGGGTTATATTTGAATGTTTGTCATTAAAGTAATTGACAAAATTCTGAATAAATAAAAGGAGTTTTATTTAATGAGAGTTTGCATTAAATTTGGTGGAAATTTAATGGGAATTTGAGTGGGTTTTTGAGTGGAGGGAATTGAAAGACATTTGAGTGAGTGGAGTGTCCACCCACATGAATGTGGAAGAGGTGGGGGCAGCCCCATGGCTGGGCGCATGGCCCCTTGGGTGCCCCCCTCTCCCTATAAAAGGAGCCCCCTCCCTCTCTCTCACTCACACCTCCTCGTGAAGGATCTCTCTCCCCCTCTAGAATTTATCCCCCATGGTCTCGGACTAGCGAGATACATGTTCCCGGTGGCTTTTCGGCAAGAAAGAGTTGTGCTTCCGCTGCATCGCTGGAGCGAGGAGGCGGAGGTTGCTCGGTGCCTCGAACGTGTGTGCGAGCACGGATGCGCTGCTGTTTTGCGGCGCTAGGACTTCCTCTCGATCTTGAGATCGGCAAGAGATCGTCTACATCAACCACGAGTTTGGACTCGTTAAGCTTTGTCGGTCTTCAAGGGTATGTTCTCTACGGATGTACATCCGCCCGTTGTTTGTATCTAGTAGATAGAACTTGGTACATAGTTGTTCCCATCGTAGGAAATTTTTTGTTTTCTATGCTGTGAACCCTACAGTGGTATCAGAGTCGGATCTATGCGTAGATGCTTTGCACGGGTAGTACACATATGAGTATGTGGGCGATGATGATCATTTTATTGCTTCTTAGTTGTAATTTGGATATTGGTGGCATAGTGGGATGAAGCGGCCCGGACAAACTTTACATGTCCTCACACATGAGACCTGTTCCACGCTTGACATGCAACTAGTTTTGCATAAGTGGCTAGCGGGTGTCTGTCTCTCCTACTATAGTCAATATCTAATTTGCAACAAGTTGTCAACAATTTGGTTATCCTCGTTGTGGTTCATGTTCGTAGGTAAGAACGGTTCTATCTTCGAAAGCCCTAAGCCACGTAAAACTTGCAATGGATTAATTAGAGGCGTCTAGTTTAGATTGTTGTTGGGCTAGTGTTATGATATGGTGATGTTGTAAGTAGAAGTATGATATGATACTCTTACGACTCACATAGCGTGTAAGTTCCATAGACCTTGGCCTTACACATAAAGGTATGATAGAGATCATACCACGGTGCACATGATGGAGATCATATGCGGGAACCATATCATTTCACTTATAAACATGTGATGTTTTGATTGCATCTTATATTGCTTGTTTGGTGTTTTATTAGCATAATAAGATGATCCCTCATTTAGATATCAATATAAGATTGTGTTCTTCCTTAAGTATGCACCGACAATGTTTCGTCGCTTCAAGACATCACGTGATGATCGGGTGTACTTGAATCCACGAGCATATCTCGGGTGTAAGACAGTTACACACGCGAATACTAAGGTTCTTACTTGGCGAGCCTAGCATGTACAGACATGGCCTCGGAACACGGACCGAAAGGTTAAGCATGAGTCATATGTTTTGATATGATGACCATATGGATGCTCGCCTTTGAAGCTACACCAACTCACGTGATGATCGGACTTGGTGTAGTGGATTTGGTTCATGTAATCACCAAAAAGACATGAGGGATGTCGTTTTGGAGTGTGAGTTCATTTCTAATTTGGATTAGTAGAACTCAATTTATCATAAATTAAATCAAAGTGAATTTGCATAATTTGTTGTAGTCATTGGCATTCGTTCACTACCTTATGCATAGTTGTAATTGAGATAATAGAACTATAGAATTCTGGATATTTACTTTACGAACTGGTATCGTATTGTGTTGAGTGTCAATCTAAAGTTTAAAGTCCTATTGCAAACTTTCAGCAAACTTTGTTTACTCTGTGAAATTTAATAATTGGTATTAAATCGAGAGTAACAATTCCAGTGTTAGTATCTTAAGTATCATGTTTGCCTCCATGATTCTTGATTGTTTTAATATCAAGTTTATCTAGGAGCTGAAAGAATTGTTTCAGAAATCATCATGTGTGGCAGATATAACGATATCTGAAACAATGTTTTGGTTGCAATATGATAGAGTATAATATATGTTCTCATATTGGATGAGAATTTACGAAGGTTGGAGATGCTAGACATCCTAATCATCCAAAAGGGTTTTGGAAAGTAATGTTATACTCACGATTCACCTTTATAAGCTACAGTAGCTTGATCATGAAAGTCGTCATGATAAGGATAAATAGAATATGTATGTAAAGTGTTTACTACACTAAAAGATTACTAAAGAATGGATTTTGAAAGAATACCCATCATTTTGATGATGGTGATCTACTTCAAAGTGCAAGTCCAAAGGTATTATTATTTGAATATACACGCTTTGGACTATGTGTCATGTATATGGCACCACTTTTGATGTTGATAAATTCTTTTAAAAGGAAAAGGAAATGATGAAAGAGAATCTATAAAATATACTTGGCAGAAAAGAAAAGATTGGAAATATCCAATTTAGGTATATGGATCATATACATGTTATGGTTGTATTCTTTGCTTGTTAAACAATGTGGTTCTTGGGTATTGGATACCGAATTGGTTGGTATGAAATTTCATACGGAACGACGCAATTCATGAACCACAATGGCCTAAGTAACTAGCAAGAGAATATGTGATGTTGTTCGTCGAAAACAAACAAACCGTTGTTTGTATTTCTTGTTGACATCAAAGCTTGACTTCAAGATTTGTTTTAATAATTGTTATTTAAATCAGGTATTATGAGAACAAAGGTTGTTCAAATAATTACCGTATTCCATATAAGATGGATGATTTACAAATCTAGTTGGAGAAATCACATCCATAAAACCTAATGCTAAAATGTCGCAAGACAAATGATTGAAAGATCACTTACGAAGTGACATCGCTATTTAAATTATATTGGAAAGAAAACATGAAGAATCTCCATATTCATGGATTTTTGGAGTCTTTGATTTGATCAAGTGACGCTTGTGAGACTTTCCATGTGATAATTAAAACTTCGTTCAAAGGCCAAAGAAGAACGAACGACTAAATTATTGGAATTTATACATATCGATGTATGTATTCCATTATGTTAGTCGTAAGCGATGGGTTTCAAGTTCATATGCTTTCTCCGGAAATTTGAGTGAATATTCACTTAATGAGAAAGAAGTATGAAATATTTGAAAAACGTTTCAAAGACTTTCAAGATGAAGTGGAAAATCATTGTAACAAGAAAATAAATGGTTTATGATTTTATCATAAGGGATTTGTTTGAGTTACAAGTGTAACAAGAAAATAAATGAATTATGATTTTATCATAAAGGGATTTATTTGAGTTGCAAGTTTAGCAAAACACCTAGATTTACATATCCCGAAACACCATAGGAATATGGAGTGTTTGAGATTTGTAATGAAACCTTGTTTGACATGGTTGGATCAAAGGTGTTATTTATAAAACTGCCATTATGTTTTAAAAGATTAAAGCTTTAGAGACTTCCGCTTTTACACTGAAAAGATCTCCATCTTGATCCGTTGAAATGACACCATGGAAGTTATGGTTTGGGGTAAAACCCAAGTTGACATTTCTTAAATTTTGGTATGCCAAACATAAGTAAGATGTTTATAACCGAAGTCGGATGAGCATGTCTTTGTAGGTTATTTCGAATAACAGTTGGTTATTCCTCCATAACACCAAGGACAAAAGGGTTTGTCGCTTGAAACATGAAGTTTCTTGAAGAAGGAATTTTTCATAAAAGTTAAGTGGGAGGACAATAGAACTTTGATAAGGTTAACGAACCTTAGCTATATGTGCTGAGTTGCGCAGTGTCGGAAAATGTTCCGGAGGCAGCCAGAATGCTCATGGATTACGTGCCTCAAAGGTTGCGGTCACGGAGGTCTAAAGTTCCTATTTAACCAAGAAGGTCGGATAAACAATCAAATGATTAAGATTTGAGAGTAAATCATTATTGTTTGACAATGATGAACCGACTATATGCAAAGAAGCGATGATGGGCCCTGACTCCGTCAAATGGCTTGAAGCCATAAAATCCGTGATAGTTCCATACATGAGAAATCAAGTTTTGAACTTGGAAGACCCTCCGGAAAGGTGTAAAAACCTATCGGTCGTATTTGGATCTATAAAGAAACAGACATGGATGTTTCACATCTATGAAATAGTCGACATGTCGTAAAGTATTTTACGAAAATGTTCAAGGAGTTGACTATGATAATATTTGATCTTTCATAGCGATATTTAGTCTGTACGGATTAAAGTAGCAACCACTACATATAATTTGGTATATGGTAGATGAATAAACAAAACAAAATTCTTCTAATAGAATGGTTACCTAGGATGTGTACATGACACGGTCCAAAGGGTTTTGTTAAAATTCAAAGGATGCTAAAAGGGCATGCAAACTTCAATGATTGAAGTAAGCATCGCGGAGTTGGAATCTTCACCTTAATGAAAAGGAGTTTTCATCAGGAGACGATGAAGATGCTTGCATTTGCAAGAAATTAAGTGGGAGCGCTGAGACATAATTCTAATACATTATGTGGATGACATCTTGTTGATTAGAAATGATGTATCTTTTATTGACAAAGGTTAAGAATTTCATTTCGATGAAATACTTAGGCAAAACCTGAATATTTAGCGTGAATGTCTATAGTGGATAGACTTTGACGCCAATTTGGTTGTGCCAAACGTACATATATGAGATATTGAAGGAGTTCAATATAGAAACGACAAGAAACAGTTCTTGTTGCATGGAAAGGAATTGAATCAAGATTCAAGTGTATCGACACCTGATAAGTGAAACAAGATTCAAGTGTTTTGACACTTGATGAGTGAAATCACAAGAATGTTTTGATCAATCATACCATGATATGTACACATCCAGATATGTCCTATGCTCTAAGTGTTATGAGCATATACCAGAATGAATCATAAAATGATCATTGGACAATAGTAAGGATATTCTTATGATCTTTTGGAAGAACTAAGAATATATTTGTGTAGAGGTGACAAACAATTACAAATAGTTCATTGTAAAGCATTACATTGATATTAGTTTTGTCACAAGATACAAATTAAGTTTATCTCAATTTAAACTATGGGTGGCACAATGAAATGGAAAGAAGTTTCCATGATGGATTTGGATGAATTCCAAAGTTAAGACATTGTGACGGATACTACAACAAAAGGCTAAGTATATTTCTGCTATAGTAGCAGCAAAGGAGGGAATTTGTGTCAAGTAGTTTGTTATCAAACTAAGGTGTGGTTCGCAACGGGCTAACACTAAAGATATATTGTATGACAATAGTATCGACGTGTTTTAACCCCAAGGAACTAAAGGTCTCACCGAAAGACCAAATTTATACAATGCCATCTCATTAGAGAATGAGTGATGCGTGAAGACGCAAAGACATGCAAATACACACGGACCTGAAAGTGTCAGATCCGTAGATTATGTTAACCACTTGCAATTGCGTATATGGAACACCGGAAAGCCATAAGTGTTCAATACGCAAAGTTTTCAAACTAGATTATTGTCTCTAGTGCAAGTGGGAGACTGAAGGGAATATGCCCGAAAGGCAATAATAAAGTGGTTATTATCGTATTCCTTATTTATGATAAATGTTTATTTTGCATGCTATAATTGTATTAATACGGAAACGTTAATACATGTGTGTTTAATAAACAAACAGAAAGTTCCTAGTTATGCCTCTCTCATAAACTAGCTCGTTGATTAACAAGATGATCAAGGTTTCCTGATCATGGACATTGGATGTTGTTAATAACGGGATCACAACATTAGTGTAATGGTGTGATGAACATTCATCCGAAGTATAGCATTACAATCAAAGTCATTGAGTTTATATTGCTATAACAACTTACAAAGTGATCCTAATCCTTAGACCATGAGATCATGTCAATCACTAACACCGGAAGAGTTTCTTGATAACATCAAACGTCACACCGTAACAGGGTGATTATAAAGATGGATTCAGAACTAATAAAGTGTTATGTTGAGGCCCATGGATCGAGAGTGGAATTTGTTCATCCCGATGACGGATAGATATACTCTGGGCCCTCTCGGTGATATCACATTGGTTAGCTTGCAAGCAAGTGATTTGATCACTAGAATGTTATATCACGGGAACGAGAAAAGAGTGCATTTAAGTAACGATATCAAACTAGGTATGGAGATACCAATGATCGAATCTCGGACATGTAATATATCGCAAAACAAAAGGATTAAGATACTAGCATAAAAGGTTCCGACGATCACAAGAAAGTCATCGTTGAATGTGTGGGAGTCAGTATGGGTCTCCAGATCCCGCTTCTGATTATTGATCCGAGAGGGGTCTCGATCATGTCCGCATTATTCGCGAACCGTAGGGTGACACACTTAAGAGACACCGACATCCATTTGGAGCAAAAGTTCATGCCGAAAAGAATAACAAGCGCAGGAATTTATTTCACTAGATACCGAAATGGGTTTTCGGGTGAAATTGCAGAAAGTGTTTCTGTATGTGAAATGAAATACTAGCAAGGGGTTATATGTGAATGTTTGTCATTAAAGTAATTGACAAAATTCTAAATAAATAAAAGGAGTTTTATTTAATGAGAGTTTGCATTAAATTTGGTGGAAATTTAATGGGAATTTGAGTGGGTTTTTGAGTGGAGGGAATTGAAAGGCATTTGAGTGAGTGGAGTGTCCACCCACATGAATGTGGAAGAGGTGGGGGCAGCCCCATGGCTGGGCACATGGCCCCTTGGGCGCCCCCCTCTCCCTATAAAAGGAGCCCCCTCCCTCTCTCACTCACACCTCCTCGTGAAGGATCTCTCTCCGCCTCTAGAATTTATCCCCCATGGTCTCGGACTAGCGAGATACATGTTCCCGGTGGCTTTTCGGCAAGAAAGAGTTGTGCTTCCGCTGCATCGCTGGAGCGAGGAGGCGGAGGTTGCTTGGTGCCTCGAACGTGTGTGCGAGCACGGATGCGCTGCTGTTTTGCGGCGCTAGGACTTCCTGTCGATCTTGAGATCGGCAAGAGATCGTCTACATCAACCACGAGTTTGGAATCGTTAAGCTTTGTCGGTCTTCAAGGGTATGTTCTCTACGAATGTACATCCGCCCGTTGTTTGTATCTAGTAGATAGATCTTGGTACATAGTTGTTCCCATCGTAGGAATTTTTTTTTCTATGCTGCCAACCCTACAATGACAGGAACTCGATCATGGCGAGCTTGTAAGTGTCAACGGAGAGGTAGGAGAAAGGGACCATGGCAGCTTGCACAATCATCCGCTCGAAGTCCTCCAAAAGACCCTGGCAGGAGAGGAACTCACGGTCTACCCACTTAGTGGGTAAAACCTTGTGTTTGCTCACCTTCACAAATTCTCGGCTCATGTCGTCTCTCAAGATATCCGTCTCCGAACACCTTTTTTCGAACCCAACGGCCTAGTGGAACCTGAGGCCCCTGCCGTACCCGAGCCCTTGCCCGAGCGGAAAATCTTTCCAATGTTATGCATTGTACTGCAATTTTTGAAAAGAAAAATATAGGCATCAAGTTTCTATTACATAAACAAACAATTGCAGGAACAAGTTACTAATCCTAACGTGAGTAATAAAAAATAATATCAAAATACGATGAACTCATCTAGATAGACAATGTGAGGAATTCAACCATGGATTTTAGAATATAGAGCGTGGATCAGATGAGAAACTTACTGATGTGAAGATCCCCCCACTTAAAACACGAAATCAATGAAGAATCGAAGGTTCTAGGAGGTTAGGGTTTGACGTGGAGAGAGAAAGAGAAAGAAATAAAGAGGAGGAAGAAGAAGGGGGTGGTTGTGAGCCAACCGCCATTGGCCTTTTCCTGGCGATGTAGTCGGTATGGGCGGGTGGTACAGGTGCATCCCGCCCGTACCGGTGGTCGTCACCGTTGGATCAAGGTTAGATTTCGAGATCAAACCTAGATGGTCTGGTATGGGGGACGGTACGGGCGAGTCCCGGCCATAACAGTGCTCGTTATCGATACCGTGAACTCTGTGTGAATTTGCCAAAGCTTAGTACAAGCGGGCGGTACGGGCACATCCGGTCATACCGGTGCTTGTTATCAGTATGGTGGACTCTGAGTGAATTCGTCGAAGTTCAGTACGAGCGGGCGGTATAGCCGCATCTGGCCGTACCGGTGCTTGTTATGTAGTCTTTAAACTCCACTTTGTTAAATCCTCTTCAAATCTCAGGACTCAAATAAATTTATTAATACACAAAGTAAAATGGAACAAATTTAAACTTAATTTATTGAGAATGGGTTGGCTCCCATTAAGTATTTTATTCTAGAGTTTAGCTTATTATCCAATCTCCATATCATTAGCGTTTACCTCAAGCTGCTCTCCATCTTTAGTTTTTGCAGCTTGGATATTTCTTTGGGAAATTGCAAACAATCGGATCATCATATATATTGAAGATAATCTTACCGCTAGAAAAATCTACGTTTGCTCCAACTGTGCTAAGAAAAGGTCTTCCAAGGATGATAGAAAGTTTGTCATCTTCAGGAACATCAAGAATAATAAAATCAGTAGGTATAACATGTTGGTCTATTCTAAGTAAAACATCTTCGATCATACCGACAAGTTGTTTAGTTGTCTTATCAACTATTTGCAAAGTGATTAAAGTGGGAGAGTACTCTCCAAGGTTAACTTTTTTAAACAAGGAATAAGGCATGCGTCACATCCCAAGATTTTACAAATCTTGTAATGTGAAAAATAAATAAACAAAATAAAAGATTGTTGAATTTTAGGGTGAAAAGAAACTTTTGTTTCTAAATGGAAACTTAAAATCCCATCTTGAACAAACTTTGGTTAATGTTTGAATCCAACTAATTTCAAATCAAGTGGAATGCATTCTTCATAAATGCATCTGGAAATTTAAACACTTGAGAAATAAACCAAAAACCCTAATGGAATAAAATCATTACCAAGTTATCTCCAAGCCTATGGATTTGATCCATATAAAAATTTATCATCAAACATTTATAAATGATCAAGAATGATAAATATAAATATATTAAAACCCTATAAATTGGTTTCACTTAATTTGGAGCCATAGATAAAATCTTATGAATTTAATAAGATAAGGAAATTGAATTTCCAAAGCTAATAAAGCATCTATCTATAAATCCATACCAATTGATGAGCAAATAATCCTAAAGATATTTAAAAGGATAAATAAATATCAAATAAGATTTTACAAATTGGAATCACCAAGTTTGGATCCCTAAATAAAAAGATATGGATTTTATAAGATGAAGAAAGAAATATTAAATAAAGAATATTTAAAGACCAAATTAAATCTTGGCCTAATCCATAAACAAGTGGAATGATTATAATCCAAATCCAAATAAAATATTGGATAAAGAATTTCCAAAATAAAATGAAATGACATTAACCATTCTATCCCTATTTTAATAAAGACAAATCTCTAATAAGAATAATTATATAATTCATGAGAAAATAGTATTTTGGAATTTACCTAAATGAAATAAAAGTTGTTTAATTCAACTTAAATAAGATTAAAGAAATCTTCCAAATAAACCATAAGGAATTAAAACTATATTTAGTTCCATTTGAAATAAAACAAATACCCAATCTTAAATGATTAATAAATCATATTAAAATTATTCCAAATAATTCAAAGTGAATTATTTTGACATCCTTATAATTGAATAAGAACCTACTGAAAAGTTTTGGAAGGATTTAGAAATTTAAATGGTGTTTGAAATTATTATTAAATCTTATTTGATTTAAAACAAGAGCCTATATGAATAATTAAAAGACCCCAAAAAGAATAAAATTTTATTCCAAATTAACTTCATATTATATTACTAATCAGTAGTTAAACCTACACAAATTTTGGTTAAGGTTTGAATTCAAATTGATGTTGAAATAATTAAACAAAATCAAAACAGAATAAAAAGAAATGAAAAAAGAATCAGATAAAAAAAAGGGAAACGAAGCAGCCAGCCCAGCTAGCCCACTAAGGCCCAGCAGCCCACCTCTCCTTCTCTCCCGAAAAAAACGATTCGCACCCATATATAAACCGGCAAGGTCGCTGATTACTGGACCCCACCCCCACACTCTCTCTCTCTCGCTGACGCCGGGCCCCACAGCCACCTCACCATCGTCTCCACCCGCGCGTAGACCACGCCCTCCTCCCGGCCATTTCCTGCCGTTAACTTCTCGGAGTAAATTCGCTGCAATGGCTCGACGTTTAATCCTCGCAATCATGCCTGATAAATCCCCTCCCTCTCCTCTTATTTTCCCCTCAAACCCCGCTGACAGTGAGCCACCAGGCTGCCCCTAATTTACTTTGCATTGCCGCTGTCTCCGGCAAGCTCCGACGACGATTCCGGCCACCTCTCGCCGCCCCTTGCCTCCTCGACCACGCTAACTTGTTCCCCATCAACCACCGCACCTCCCAGTGACCTCATCTTGCTCGCGCTTGACCCCCAGCCTCGACAACGACCAAGGTCGTCACCGCCGCCGACTGTTTCCACTCCGACGACCTCTCCCTGGTAAGCTTGGACCGCCCTGGTGCTTATCGTTGATGCTCGCATGTTCCCTAGTACCGTGCGCGTCTAACCGTATCTTCCACTTGCCGTATGGTGACCTCTAGCTTCGCCCCGATGACAGACAGAGCCGCCAGACGTCGTCTTGAACTCTGGCGAGAAATCACCAGTGACCCCGTGCACCCCTGACCCTGCCGAGACCACGTTGAGCTTCAGCGTCACGCCGCGAACCTGGTGAGCTTCTCCCCACCCTCTCTCACTTCCTGCATCACCAGCACCGCCACCGTCTGACCGCGCGCTGCCATTCGTCGCCGCCAGCGCCGCTGCTTAATGGTCAAAGCGTTGAGGACTGTTAGATGTTGATCTATTGGATACGATAGAATCACTTATAAACGAAGGGGTATGCAATCTGTGCCGTGCGATCAAGTTGGATCCTGCGGTCTATGTCTGTCGATCCACGCGAAACATTTTAAGCCAATCAAATTGCTCCACGTGGCCCAGAGTCTGTTTTAAAAACAAGATTTGTTCTATTAGATGTACCAATTTGAAAAATTCATAACTTTCAAACCACACGTCCAAATTTTGCAAATTTTATATCAATGGAATCAGCAAGACAAGTAATTTCTGACCATGCCCTTTGTTTAGTGAATTGCTTCTGTTAAATTGATTGTTTTTGCAGAAACTTGTGTATGCATGTTTAGAGTATAAAAATTGTTCTAAAATGATTTTTGAGATAAAACCTTTGGCAAATGGATTGTTTTGAACCTACTGACCATAGAAATCAATTTATGGTTTCAAAAATGTATTTGGTGAAGCAAAAGAATGAATCTTTGATTTAAAAACATTTCTAGCCAAATAAAAATATTGATTATGGTTTAAAAATGATTTTGGAGGAAAACCTTTGAGAAATGTTTTAGAATAAACTCTCTGACCTCAAACACCAAGTTTTATGATTTGAAAATGTATTTGGTGAACCATACAAAAATTGTTGCTTTTGCTAAAGGCATTTTCAACCACATAAAATATTGATTTTGTTCAAAAATGGTTTATAGGTAAAATCTTTTGCAAATAGTTTTGCCACTTTATAAAATAACCAATAAGTGTTTTATAATGTTTATAACCTATTATAAACCACTTTTGTAAATAAAACAAAGTTGTCATGCTTGCATGCAATGTTTTGATTCTATTATTTTATGTGATGTTTGCTTGAATGGTAGATTGAGATTGTGCCTTGCTTGATTAAATTGTAGTGATTTGAAGAGTGTGATCATTGCAAAGACAAGGAGTGAACTATTATTCTCTACCAAAAAGGCAAGTGATGCTTCATACTTTTGTCCCATTATTTTCACTATGCATTAGTGATATTTCTAAGTAGGACTTGCATGGAATTTTGCTAAGTATATACTATGCCATGGGAAATCCTAGTAGATGAAAGCTTAGTAGAATTTCCTAAGTGAAGATTCCTACTACCGTCATGCTTAGCTTAGCTAGTAGAAAACAAGGGTGGATTATATTTCATGCCATGGAATATTTCTAAGTCAAGGACTTGTGTTTTATTTAATAAAACAACTAAGTGAATGAATCACCTGGGTGGAATGGAAAGAATGGTTTGTGTTGAGTGGTTATGCAAGTCCAGTATGCTGGGGAAAACTTAGGCATCACCAAGTCCAGTATACTAGGGAAAACTTGGTATCTCACTTGTGGATGGCCACCTAGGAACAAAGAGATTTGAGATGTCAAATGTTGAGAAGCTTCAAGTGCAGCCACTTGGCATTATGGGCTCTGCCTGGATCATATAGGTTGCAATAATTTAGCCAAATGGACAGTTGGTGGTAGGGGAATGATAGGTTGGAACGCGTCCATTCTGGTCTAAGGGAAGGCTTTTGAAAGATCTTGTCTTGGTGAAACCAAGTCTTGTGGGGAAAGTGCACCACCTCTACAGAGTGTAAAATCTAAGTACTTAGCCATGTCCCTGGTAAAGGACAATTTGAGCATCAAGACATGGAAGCTATCAAGAATCTCCTCATCCCAATTTCTAAGTTAAAAACTTGTGGTTGAACAAGGGTTGAAGGATCACCAATTTCTATTGGGAGATGCCTTGGGTGATTTTTGTCAAGCAAAAACTTAGTGTTTTCAAATGATAAGGAAAATCTATTTTGAGCAAAGCAAGCCTAAGCTCCACTTAGACAAATGCATATAGATGATAGACTCCACTATACTACCATAGTATCACTTGCCAATACAATTCAAATGTATTGACCCTTGTGGCTGTAACTTGATATGTTGCAGGTTTGTTTGATATTAGTGAAGTTTGTTGAATTAGGATTACAAGTCTACAACCAACATGTCTGCCTGTGGCACTTTGAAGATGAAGGACCCCATGTTATTGTTATATTCTGCTGCATTGTAATGAGATAGCCAAATGAGCTATGTAAGATGTAATAAATTATTTTATTCCTGGTTATAAAGTTGTAATATGACCTTTGTTTCTTGATATTACATCTTAACTGTGGATGCTAGCTATTGATCCAGGGACTAGCATTGTAAACACAAGGATCTCTACCTTATTAAAGGTTGGGAACCTTACAAATGGTATCAGAGCATTGTGTTGTCTGTAGGATTGTAACCCTAGGATTGGACAAACCCCTTAGAAAATAGGAGTTGTATCTGTTCCAAAACTTATTTACAAACAATCTTGTAAACTCTTTCCTCAACCATTTTTGGTTTTGATTCTACATCTCTTCAATTTCAAACTTGATGGACAAAGCCTACCCCATGGCCAAAGACATCACCATGTGCAAAGGACTTCATCAACTCAAATGACTTCAACATCTTCAAGTAATTTCAACCTTAGTCTCAACAAGGACTTCAACTTGGATATCAGAAAGGACTACAAGTGAGCCAAGAGACACTACTCAAGACTTGGACTAAGGGAATACAACTTAGAAGGAACCATCATCACTTTGAAGTTTTGTGACCAAGATTCAAGAAATTCTCCAAGGATACAAAGATCTTGTTCAAGAAGAATCAACCAAGAAGGATGGAAAGATCTCAAGTGAACCATATAGATGGACCACCATATTTAGTTTAAGTCCAACCCACAAACTTATGTGGTGTAACAAAAATATTTTTGTTGCCTATAAATGTGCTTGAAACTTGTTGTTTGAATGGAGTGCTTGTTTGTGATTGCTTGCACATTGCTTGAGTGAATTGTGATGTGTGTGATTAGAATTATTCCTTAGAAATCTTTTGCCTATTCTAATCCCAAACCAACCCAAACAGATGACTACTCCAAGAAACTCCAACATCAAGGATGGTGACAACAATAACCAAGAGATCAACATGGGAGAACAACTACTAGCAAACCAAACCCAGTTGAACAAAGTGACAACTCAGTTTTTAGCCAACAACAATGAGTTAGACCCAACCATGCAAAAAATTTTGAAAACTTAATCCCAATTGTTGCAAGGTATGGCCACTCAAATGATCAACATGGGAGAAAACTATTCCCAAGGAGTTTATGATAACAATGATGCCAAGGATGATATTTTAGAAGGAACTCAAGCTTGCAATATTTGTGGAGACAAGGATCACACTTCCAAAGAGCATGAGGATCAATGCCCCAACTGTGAAGAGAAACATCCAACTAATCAATGCCCCACATCTCAAGCTACTTGTTTCCTATGTGAAGGAAATAATCATGTCCCTATCCAATGCCACATATATTCCATAGTTCAACAAAGGAAACAAGGTGGAGTGCAACAACTGATTGCAGACTACCATGACAGAGCAAAGTCTACCAAGAAGGATGAAGACAAAGGAAAATCTCAGCTTGCACCTCCATGCAATATGACTCAATTTAAAGGACCAAAGAGGAGACATATGTATTATCCAAGGAAAAGGTCAAGGATACCAGGAAACTTTCCCACCTTTGAGATAAGATATGAAGAGCATGAACTAGAAGCACTCCTAGCTTTGGAGAAACCCAAGAAGAAGAAGTACAAGGAGATTAACCAAGTGTGGTGCAACAACTGCAAAGAGCTAGGCCATTATGTGTCAACTTGTCCACAGAAGATACGTGAAGAACTCAATCTTATCACATGTTACAATTGTGGTGACCAAGGACATTATGCAAGCAATTGTCTAGAAAAGATGAAGCACAAGATAAAGCCTATGAAGGATCTCAGCCTTGTCACATGTTTCAAGTGTGGAAACAAAGGACACTATGCAGATGTTTGCCCAGAGAAGTTTCAACAAAATCCCAAGCAAGCCAAGATGTAATCTAGTTGGAAAATTTATAAGGGTGGTAGTACCCAAGATGCTTTGAGCCAACTTGTAACCCCTAGCCTCCCCAAATCTCGAGACGAGATTTATTTTAAGGATGGTAGCCTGTCACATCCAAGATTTTCCAAATCTTGTAATGTGAAAAATAAATAAACAAAATAAAAGATTGTTGAATTTTAGGGTGAAAAGAAACTTTTGTTTCTAAATGGAAACTTAAAATCCCATCTTGAACAAACTTTGGTTAATGTTTGAATCCAATTAATTTCAAATCAAGTGGAATGCATTCTTCATAAATGCATCTGGAAATTTAAACACTTGAGAAATAAACCAAAAACCCTAATGGAATAAAATCATTACCAAGTTATCTCCAAGCCTATGGATTTGATCCATATAAAAATTTATCATCAAACATTTATAAATGATCAAGAATGATAAATAGAAATATATTAAAACCCTATAAATTGGTTTCACTTAATTTGGAGCCATAGATAAAATCTTATGAATTTAATAAGATAAGGAAATTGAATTTCCAAAGCTAATAAAGCATCTATCTATAAATCCATACCAATTGATGAGCAAATAATCCTAAAGATATTTAAAAGGATAAATAAATATCAAATAAGATTTTACAAATTGGAATCACCAAGTTTGGATCCCTAAATAAAAAGATATGGATTTTATAAGATGAAGAAAGAAATATTAAATAAAGAATATTTAAAGACCAAATTAAATCTTGGCCTAATCCATAAACAAGTGGAATGATTATAATCCAAATCCAAATAAAATATTGGATAAAGAATTTCCAAAATAAAATGAAATGACATTAACCATTCTATCCCTATTTTAATAAAGACAAATCTCTAATAAGAATAATTATATAATTCATGAGAAAATAGTATTTTGGAATTTACCCAAATGAAATAAAAGTTGTTTAATTCAACTTAAATAAGATTAAAGAAATCTTCCAAATAAACCTTAAGGAATTAAAACTATATTTAGTTCCATTTGAAATAAAACAAATACCCAATCTTAAATGATTAGTAAATCATATTAAAATTATTCCAAATAATTCAAAGTGAATTATTTTGACATCCTTATAATTGAATAAGAACCTACTGAAAAGTTTTGGAAGGATTTAGAAATTTAAATGGTGTTTGAAATTATTATTAAATCTTATTTGATTTAAAACAAGAGCCTATATGAATAATTAAAAGACCCCAAAAAGAATAAAATTTTATTCCAAAATTAACTTCAGATTACATTACTAATCAGTAGTTAAACCTACACAAATTTTGGTTGATGTTTGAATTCAAATTGATGTTGAAATAATTAAACGAAATCAAAACAGAATAAAAAGAAATGGAAAAAGAAAAAGAATCAGATCAAAAAAAAGGGAAACGAAGCAGCCAGCCCAGCTAGCCCACTAAGGCCCAGCAGCCCACCTCTCCTTCTCTCCCGCAAAAAACGATTCGCACCCACATATAAACCCGCAAGGTCGCTGACTACTGGACCCCACCCCCACACTCTCTCTCTCTCGCTGACGCCGGGCCCCACAGCCACCTCACCATCGTCTCCACCCGCGCGTAGACCATGCCCTCCTCCCGGCCATTTCCTGCCGTTAACTTCTCGGAGTAAATTCGCTGCAATGGCTCGACGTTTAATCCTCGCAATCATGCCTGATAAATCCCCTCCCTCTCCTCTTATTTTCCCCTCAAACCCCGCTGACAGTGAGCCACCAGGCTGCCCCTAATTTACTTTGCATTGCCGCTGTCTCCGGCAAGCTCCGACGACGATTCCGGCCACCTCTCGCCGCCCCTTACCTCCTCGACCACGCTAACTTGTTCCCCATCAACCACCGCACCTCCCAGTGACCTCATCTTGCTCGCGCTTGACCCCCAGCCTCGACAACGACCAAGGTCGTCACCGCCGCCGACTGTTTCCACTCCGACGACCTCTCCCTGGTAAGCTTGGACCGCCCTGGTGCTTATCGTTGATGCTCGCATGTTCCCTAGTACCGTGCGCGTCTAACCGTATCTTCCACTTGCCGTATGGTGACCTCTAGCTTCGCCCCGATGACAGACAGAGCCGCCAGACGTCGTCTTGAACTCTGGCGAGAAATAACCAGTGACCCCGTGCACCCCTGACCCTGCCGAGACCACGTTGAGCTTCAGCGTCACGCCGCGAACCTGGTGAGCTTCTCCCCACCCTCTCTCACTTCCTGCATCACCAGCACCGCCACCGTCTGACCGCGTGCCGCCAGTCGTCGCCGCCAGCGCCGCTGCTTAATGGTCAAAGCGTTGAGGACCGTTAGATGTTGATCTATTGGATACGATAGAATCACTTATAAACGAAGGGGTATGCAATCTGTGCCGTGCGATCAAGTTGGATCCTGCGGTCTGTGTCTGTCGATCCACGCGAAACATTTTCAGCCAATCAAATTGCTCCACGTGGCCCAGAGTCTGTTTTAAAAACAAGATTTGTTCTATTAGATGTACCAATTTGAAAAATTCATAACTTTCAAACCACACGTCCAAATTTTGCAAATTTTATATCAATGGAATCAGCAAGACAAGTACTTTCTGACCATGCCCTTTGTTTAGTGAATTTCTTCTGTTAAATTGATTGTTTTTGCAGAAACTTGTGTATGCATGTTTAGAGTATAAAAATTGTTCTAAAATGATTTTTGAGATAAAACCTTTGGCAAATGGATTGTTTTGAACCTACTGACCATAGAAATCAATTTATGGTTTCAAAAATGTATTTGGTGAAGCAAAAGAATGAATCTTTGATTTAAAAACATTTCTAGCCAAATAAAAATATTGATTATGGTTTAAAAATGATTTTGGAGGAAAACCTTTGAGAAATGTTTTAGAATAAACTCTCTGACCTCAAACACCAAGTTTTATGATTTGAAAATGTATTTGGTGAACCATACAAAAATTGTTGCTTTTGCTAAAGGCATTTTCAACCACATAAAATATTGATTTTGTTCAAAAATGGTTTATAGGTAAAATCTTTTGCAAATAGTTTTGGCACTTTATAAAATAACCAATAAGTGTTTTATAATGTTTATAACCTATTATAAACCACTTTTGTAAATAAAACAAAGTTGTCATGCTTGCATGCAATGTTTTGATTCTATTATTTTATGTGATGTTTGCTTGAATGGTAGATTGAGATTGTGCCTTGCTTGATTAAATTGTAGTGATTTGAAGAGTGTGATCATTGCAAAGACAAGGAGTGAACTATTATTCTCTACCAAAAAGGCAAGTGATGCTTCATACTTTTGTCCCATTATTTTCACTATGCATTAGTGATATTTCTAAGTAGGACTTGCATGGAATTTTGCTAAGTATATACTATGCCATGGGAAATCCTAGTAGATGAAAGCTTAGTAGAATTTCCTAAGTTAAGATTCCTACTACCGTCATGCTTAGCTTAGCTAGTAGAAAACAAGGGTGGATTATATTTCATGCTATGGAATATTTCTAAGTCAAGGACTTGTGTTTTATTTAATAAAACAACTAAGTGAATGAATCACCTAGGTGGAATGGAAAGAATGGTTTGTGTTGAGTGGTTATGCAAGTCCAGTATGCTGGGGAAAACTTGGGCATCACCAAGTCTAGTATACTAGGGAAAACTTGGTATCTCACTTGTGGATGGCCACCTAGGAACAAAGAGATTTGAGATGTCAAATGTTGAGAAGCTTCAAGTGCAGCCACTTGGCATTATGGGCTCTGCCTGGATCATATAGTTGCAATAATTTAGCCAAATGGACAGTTGGTGGTAGGGGAATCATAGGTTGGAACGCGTCAATTCTGGTCTAAGGGAAGGCTTCTGAAAGATCTTGTCTTGGTGAAACCAAGTCTTGTGGGGAAAGTGCACCACCTCTACAGAGTGTAAAATCTAAGTACTTAGCCATGTCCCTGGTAAAGGACAATTTGAGCATCAAGACATGTAAGCTATCAAGAATCTCCTCATCCCAGTTTCTAAGTTAAAAACTTGTGGTTGAACAAGGGTTGAAGGATCACCAATTTCTATTGGGAGATGCCTTGGGTGATTTTTGTCAAGCAAAAACTTAGTGTTTTCAAATGATAAGGAAAATCTATTTTGAGCAAAGCAAGCCTAATCTCCACTTAGCCAAATGCATATAGATGATAGACTCCACTATACTACCATAGTATCACTTGCCAATACAATTCAAATGTATTGACCCTTGTGGCTGTAACTTGTTATGTTGCAGGTTTGTTTGATATTAGTGAAGTTTGTTGAATTAGGATTACAAGTCTACAACCAACATGTCTGCCTGTGGCACTTTGAAGATGAAGGACCCCATGTTATTGTTATATTCTGCTGCATTGTAATGAGATAGCCAAATGAGCTATGTAAGATGTAATAAATTATTTTATTCCTGGTTATAAAGTTGTAATATGACCTTTGTTTCTTGATATTACATCTTAACTGTGGATGCTAGCTATTGATCCAGGGACTAGCATTGTAAACACAAGGATCTCTACCTTATTAAAGGTTGGGAACCTTACAAATGGTATCAGAGCATTGTGTTGCCTGTAGGATTGTAACCCTAGGATTGGACAAACCCCTTAGAAAATAGGAGTTGTATCTGTTCCAAAACTTATTTACAAACAATCTTGTAAACTCTTTCCTCAACCATTTTTGGTTTTGATTCTACATCTCTTCAATTTCAAACTTGATGGACAAAGCCTACCCCATGGCCAAAGACATCACCATGTGCAAAGGACTTCATCAATTCAAATGACTTCAACATCTTCAAGTAATTTCAACCTTAGTCTCAACAAGGACTTCAACTTGGATATCAGAAAGGACTACAAGTGAGCCAAGAGACACTACTCAAGACTTGAAGACTAAGGGAATACAACCTAGAAGGAATCATCATCACTTTGAAGTTTTGTGACCAAGATTCAAGAAATTCTCCAAGGATACAAAGATCTTGTTCAAGAAGAATCAACCAAGAAGGATGGAAAGATCTCAAGTGAACCATATAGATGGACCACCATATTTAGTTTAAGTCCAACCCACCAACTTATGTGGTGTAACAAAAATATTTTTGTTGCCTATAAATGTGCTTGAAACTTGTTGTTTGAATGGAGTGCTTGTTTGTGATTGCTTGCACATTGCTTGAGTGAATTGTGATGTGTGTGATTAGAATTATTCCTTAGAAATCTTTTGCCTATTCTAATCCCAAACCAACCCAAACAGATGACTACTCCAAGAAACTCCAACATCAAGGATGGTGACAACAATAACCAAGAGATCAACATGGGAGAACAACTACTAGCAAACCAAACCCAGTTGAACAAAGTGACAACTCAGTTTTTAGCCAACAACAATGAGTTAGACCCAACCATGCAAAAAAAATTGAAAACTTAATCCCAATTGTTGCAAGGTATGGCCACTCAAATGATCAACATGGGAGACAACTATTCCCAAGGAGTTTATGATAACAATGATGCCAAGGATGATATTTTAGAAGGAACTCAAGCTTGCAATATTTGTGGAGACAAGGATCACACTTCCAAAGAGCATGAGGATCAATGCCCCAACTGTGAAGAGAAACATCCAACTAATCAATGCCCCACATCTCAAGCTACTTGTTTCCTATGTGAAGGAAATAATCATGTCCCTATCCAATGCCACATATATTCCATAGTTCAACAAAGGAAACAAGGTGGAGTGCAACAACTGATTGCAGACTACCATGAGAGAGCAAAGTCTACCAAGAAGGATGAAGACAAAGGAAAATCTCAGCTTGCACCTCCATGCAATATGACTCAATTTAAAGGACCAAAGAGGAGACATATGTATTATCCAAGGAAAAGGTCAAGGATACCAGGAAACTTTCCCACCTTTGAGATAAGATATGAAGAGCATGAACTAGAAGCACTCCTAGCTTTGGAGAAACCCAAGAAGAAGAAGTACAAGGAGATTAACCAAGTGTGGTGCAACAACTGCAAAGAGCTAGGCCATTATGTGTCAACTTGTCCACAGAAGATACGTGAAGAACTCAATCTTATCACATGTTACAATTGTGGTGACCAAGGACATTATGCAAGCAATTGTCTAGAAAAGATGAAGCACAAGATAAAGCCTATGAAGGATCTCAGCCTTGTCACATGTTTCAAGTGTGGAAACAAAGGACACTATGCAGATGTTTGCCCAGAGAAGTTTCAACAAAATCCCAAGCAAGCCAAGATGTAATCTAGTTGGAAAATTTATAAGGGTGGTAGTACCCAAGATGCTTTGAGCCAACTTGTAACCCCTAGCCTCCCCAAATCTCGGGACGAGATTTATTTTAAGGATGGTAGCCTGTCACATCCAAGATTTTCCAAATCTTGTAATGTGAAAAATAAATAAACAAAATAAAAGATTGTTGAATTTTAGGGTGAAAAGAAACTTTTGTTTCTAAATGGAAACTTAAAATCCCATCTTGAACAAACTTTGGTTAATGTTTGAATCCAATTAATTTCAGCATTCTTCATAAATGCATCTGGAAATTTAAACACTTGAGAAATAAACCAAAAACCCTAATGGAATAAAATCATTACCAAGTTATCTCCAAGCCTATGGATTTGATCCATATAAAAATTTATCATCAAACATTTATAAATGATCAAGAATGATAAATAGAAATATATTAAAACCCTATAAATTGGTTTCACTTAATTTGGAGCCATAGATAAAATCTTATGAATTTAATAAGATAAGGAAATTGAATTTCCAAAGCTAATAAAGCATCTATCTATAAATCCATACCAATTGATGAGCAAATAATCCTAAAGATATTTAAAAGGATAAATAAATATCAAATAAGATTTTACAAATTGGAATCACCAAGTTTGGATCCCTAAATAAAAAGATATGGATTTTATAAGATGAAGAAAGAAATATTAAATAAAGAATATTTAAAGACCAAATTAAATCTTGGCCTAATCCATAAACAAGTGGAATGATTATAATCCAAATCCAAATAAAATATTGGATAAAGAATTTCCAAAATAAAATGAAATGACATTAACCATTCTATCCCTATTTTAATAAAGACAAATCTCTAATAAGAATAATTATATAATTCATGAGAAAATAGTATTTTGGAATTTACCCAAATGAAATAAAAGTTGTTTAATTCAACTTAAATAAGATTAAAGAAATCTTCCAAATAAACCTTAAGGAATTAAAACTATATTTAGTTCCATTTGAAATAAAACAAATACCCAATCTTAAATGATTAGTAAATCATATTAAAATTATTCCAAATAATTCAAAGTGAATTATTTTGACATCCTTATAATTGAATAAGAACCTACTGAAAAGTTTTGGAAGGATTTAGAAATTTAAATGGTGTTTGAAATTATTATTAAATCTTATTTGATTTAAAACAAGAGCCTATATGAATAATTAAAAGACCCCAAAAAGAATAAAATTTTATTCCAAAATTAACTTCAGATTACATTACTAATCAGTAGTTAAACCTACACAAATTTTGGTTGATGTTTGAATTCAAATTGATGTTGAAATAATTAAACGAAATCAAAACAGAATAAAAAGAAATGGAAAAAGAAAAAGAATCAGATCAAAAAAAAGGGAAACGAAGCAGCCAGCCCAGCTAGCCCACTAAGGCCCAGCAGCCCACCTCTCCTTCTCTCCCGCAAAAAACGATTCGCACCCACATATAAACCCGCAAGGTCGCTGACTACTGGACCCCACCCCCACACTCTCTCTCTCGCTGACACCGGGCCCCACAGCCACCTCACCATCGTCTCCACCGCGCGTAGACCACGCCCTCCTCCCGGCCATTTCCTGTTGTTAACTTCTCGGAGTAAATTCGCTGCAATGGCTCGACGTTTAATCCTCGCAATCACGCCTGATAAATCCCCTCCCTCTCCTCTTCTTTTCCCCTGAAACCCCGCTGCTAGTGAGCCACCAGGCTGCCCCTAATTTACTTTGCATTGCCGCTGTCTCCGACGAGCTCCGACAACGATTTCGGCCACCTCTCGCCGCCCCTTGCCTCCTCGACCACGCTAACTTGTTCCCCATCAACCACCGCACCTCCCAGTGACCTCATCTTGCTCGCGCTTGACCCCCAGCCTCGACAACGACCAAGGTCGTCACCGCCGCCGACTGTTTCCACTCCGACGACCTCTCCCTGGTAAGCTTGGACCGCCCCGGTGCTTATCGTTGATGCTCGCATGTTCCCTAGTACCGTGCGCGTCTAACCGTATCTTCCACTTGCCGTATGGTGACCTCTAGCTTCGCCCCGATGACAGACAGAGCCGCCAGACGTCGTCTTGAACTCCGGCGAGAAATCACCAGTGACCCCGTGCACCCCTGACCCTGCCGAGACCACGTTTAGCTTCAGCGTCACGCCGCAAAACTGGTGAGCTTCTCCCCACCCTCTCTCGCTTCCTGCATCACCAGCACCGCCACCGTCTAACCGCGCGCCGCCAGTCGCCGCCGCCAGCGCCGCTGCTTAATGGTCAAAGCGTTGAGGACCGTTAGATGTTGATCTATTGGATACGATAGAATCACTTATAAACGAAGGGGTATGCGATCTGTGCCGTGCGATCAAGTTGGATCCTACGGTCTGTGTCTGTCGATCCACGCAAAACATTTTCAGCCAATCAAATTGCTCCACGTGGCCGAGGGTCTGTTTTAAAAACAGGATTTGTTCCATTAGATGTACCAATTTGAAAAATTCATAACTTTCAAACCACACGTCCAAATTTTGCAAATTTTATATCAATGGAATCAGCAAGACAAGTACTTTCTGACCATGCCCTTTGTTTAGTGAATTGCTTCTGTTAAATTGATTTTTTTTGCAGAAACCTGTGTATGCATGTTTAGAGTATAAAAATTGTTCTAAAATGATTTTTGAGATAAAACCTTTGGCAAATGGATTGTTTTGAACCTACTAACCATAGAAATCAATTTGTGGTTTCAAAAATGTATTTGGTGAAGCAAAAGAATGAATCTTTGATTTAAAAACATTTCTAGCCAAATAAAAATATTGATTATGGTTTAAAAATGATTTTGGAGGAAAACCTTTGAGAAATGTTTTAGAATAAACTCTTTGACCTCAAACACCAAGTTTTATGATTTGAAAATGTATTTGGTGAACCATACAAAAATTGTTGCTTTTGCTAAAGGCATTTTCAACCACATAAAATATTGATTTTGTTCAAAAATGGTTTATAGGTAAAATCTTTTGCAAATAGTTTTGCCACTTTATAAAATAACCAATAAGTGTTTTATAATGTTTATAACCTATTATAAACCACTTTTGTAAATAAAACAAAGTTGTCATGCTTGCATGCAATGTTTTGATTCTATTATTTTATGTGATGTTTGCTTGAATGGTAGATTGAGATTGTGCCTTGCTTGATTAAATTGTAGTGATTTGAAGAGTGTGATCATTGCAAAGACAAGGAGTGAACTATTATTCTCTACCAAAAAGGCAAGTGATGCTTCATACTTTTGTCCCATTATTTTCACTATGCATTAGTGATATTTCTAAGTAGGACTTGCATGGAATTTTGCTAAGTATATACTATGCCATGGGAAATCCTAGTAGATGAAAGCTTAGTAGAATTTCCTAAGTTAAGATTCCTACTACCGTCATGCTTAGCTTAGCTAGTAGAAAACAAGGGTGGATTATATTTCATGCTATGGAATATTTCTAAGTCAAGGACTTGTGTTTTATTTAATAAAACAACTAAGTGAATGAATCACCTAGGTGGAATGGAAAGAATGGTTTGTGTTGAGTGGTTATGCAAGTCCAGTATGCTGGGGAAAACTTGGGCATCACCAAGTCCAGTAAACTAGGGAAAACTTGGTATCTCACTTGTGGATGGCCACCTAGGAACAAAGAGATTTGAGATGTCAAATGTTGAGAAGCTTCAAGTGCAGCCACTTGGCATTATGGGCTCTGCCTGGATCATATAGGTTGCAATAATTTAGCCAAATGGACAGTTGGTGGTAGGGGAATGATAGGTTGGAACGCGTCCATTCTGGTCTAAGGGAAGGCTTTTGAAAGATCTTGTCTTGGTGAAACCAAGTCTTGTGGGGAAAGTGCACCACCTCTACAGAGTGTAAAATCTAAGTACTTAGCCATGTCCCTGGTAAAGGACAATTTGAGCATCAAGACATGGAAGCTATCAAGAATCTCCTCATCCCAATTTCTAAGTTAAAAACTTGTGGTTGAACAAGGGTTGAAGGATCACCAATTTCTATTGGGAGATGCCTTGGGTGATTTTTGTCAAGCAAAAACTTAGTGTTTTCAAATGATAAGGAAAATCTATTTTGAGCAAAGCAAGCCTAAGCTCCACTTAGACAAATGCATATAGATGATAGACTCCACTATACTACCATAGTATCACTTGCCAATACAATTCAAATGTATTGACCCTTGTGGATGTAACTTGATATGTTGCAGGTTTGTTTGATATTAGTGAAGTTTGTTGAATTAGGATTACAAGTCTACAACCAACATGTCTGCCTGTGGCACTTTGAAGATGAAGGACCCCATGTTATTGTTATATTCTGCTGCATTGTAATGAGATAGCCAAATGAGCTATGTAAGATGTAATAAATTATTTTATTCCTGGTTATAAAGTTGTAATATGACCTTTTTTTCTTGATATTACATCTTAACTGTGGATGCTAGCTATTGATCCAGGGACTAGCATTGTAAACACAGGGATCTCTACCTTATTAAAGGTTGGGAACCTTACAACATGACACTAACACCTGCTCCTAAATCACAAAGAGCGTTAACTATGTTTGTTTTTCCAATTGCGCAAGAGATGGTTGGTATACCTGGGTCCCCAAGCTTAGCAGACATCTTATCACCAGAGCTTATCATTGCCGCTATAGTCTTAGTTATCTTCTTTTTATATTAAGAATATCTCACATAAACTTTTTATAAGTAGGAACTTGAATAAGATCAGTTAAAGGAAGTTCTAAGCGAAGGCTCTCTAGTGCCTCAGCAAAAGGAATCATAAATAGATTTATCTAGTTCATACTGAACTCGATTAGGATAAGGAATTTTCTTTTTGGTGGGTATTACCTTATCTTTTACCTTTGCCACTGGTTTAATATATTTTTTAGCTTTCCTTGTTACCGATTTTTGCTTATCGGCATGTTCTTCACGTGGGGCGATAACTTGCTTTTTTGCTCCTTTATGAGATCGGCCTCTTTCCTTGAGTCGATTGTCTCAGCATTTGAGTCATATAGTTTATGTTGAGGATCCACTAGGTCCTCTTCTTCTTGACTCATCTCTTAATCCTCTCTTATCTTGCGGGCTTGTTCTTCTTGATACCAAGGTGGCCCTTGTGGTTCCTGTGTTTCTGTACCACGTCTAGTAACAATGTTAGTAGAAATAGTATTCAATTTTCCTTGGTTTAAAATCAAAGTTTGGGTTTCAATTATTTGATCACATTGAGTTTTAACCATACTGAAATATCTACCTAAATGCTTTGTAGCATGACCCAAGTCATCAAAGACTTAGGTTAGGTCTCTTATATTCTTTTCTTGAGTCATAAGACTCTTATAATTTTTCTCATGGAACTGATTTTGTTGATATCTAAACTTTTGCATGACAAGATTTATATCATCTTCCATTACATAAGCTTGAAGAATGTCAACTTTATTTTCTTTAATAAGTTTTGAGGCTATTCCTTTTTCTTCCATGGACTTTTTGACTTCAGGTATAAGATATGGGGGTATGTGGATCAAACCTTTTCGTGGTTCAACATCCTCAACTGGATTATATTGTTCATCATTAAAGGATCTTGCCCCAAAAACCTTGCATATAGCTCACCCTGCAGATAGATTAATCATTTCCGAGTTATTGTCAGAGTCAGCCGAATCCTGTTGAGGTCGGCCAAGACACGGAAGGGCATGGCCCTTATGATAAAGGCAAGGCATTACCCGACTGGGATACTACATAACTCGGCCGGGTTAGGCCGAGTAATCTCGATGCAGGTGAAGGACAAGCCGAGTTACGCGAGGTAGGGCCGAATGATACGAAGCTTGCAGGAGAAGGAGAAACCCAAAGTGAAACTCTAGTTGCAGGCTAGAAGGAATCTGAGCGGAGCCAAGCACAAGAGACAAAGGCGCAGAGCGTCAGAGGGGCAGAAGGAGGTCACGGAGATGACAGTCCTGGAGACCGAGGCGCGCAGGAGGGGCCCTTTGGAGCCTTGCCGTCGTTAGAAGGGCGACAGGGAAAGGAGGCCGCCGAACTACTATTTTGGGACAAGCATATTCCTCGAATATGCTTGCCCCGTCAGCCCTAAAGGAACCCAAGGTTCCCCTTTATAAGGGGAGGCTTGGACCCTGAGGGGCGGATCGGCTCATGTTTAGTACCGTTAGGCTGGTAAAGCTCTTCCTTTCTCCTTACATACAGCTCAAGGAGCACTTGTAGCCCAAGGAAGAAGGAAGAGAGATCTTTGCCTTAGACTCGTGTGTGTAGAATTAACTGCATCTTCCCTCCCCAGATCCCACTAGCATCCATAGGCCCCTCACTTTAGCCTACCCATGGCATCTGCCGTGTCACCACCACGACAGTTGGCGCCCACCATGGGGCCAGCAGCGGTGCTAGCTGGAGTCATGATCCGGACGGGAAACTTCATCAACACTAGCGAGCGCGTTGTTTCTGGCTTGGTCCAGAGATTTGATCTCTGTGACTACGTCAGTGACAATGCAGGCAGCTTCAGGGGAAAAGCTCCTCCGCACAACGGCATCTTCATCAGCTTGGGCACGCATGTCACATCCCAAGATTTTCCAAATCTTGTTATGTGAAAAATAAATGAATAAAATAAAACTTTGTTGATTTTCAGGGTGAGAAGAAACTTTTGATTCCAATTGGAAACCTTCAAACCTATTTTGAACAAATAAATCCTAAAGGGATTTAAAAAGATAAAATAATTAATAAAGAAAATATTAAATATGTGAAATTACTATTTTTGGATCTTTTAGTAAAAAGATTTGGTTTTCAAATGAAAAGGTAGAAATATAAATAAGGATTATTTTATAGAGCCAAATTAAACCTTGGCCAAGCTTTTGAAATAAAATGTTTTGTTTTGATAAAAAAAATAGTAAAGGTTTATTTAAATAAAATAATGGGGATTTATTAATATCCCATTTTATTAAAGTAAGGACTTTTCCCATTTTAATTAAACACTAAAACTTATTAATTTATTTTAAATAAGTTTTCCAAGTGTTTTATATTTTCAAATAAAACCTACTGAAGTGTTTTTGATTTTATTTTAGATTTCAAATGGAGATTTTAAATAAATAAATCAAAACCTATTTGAATTAATAAATAAAGTCTATTTTATTTAATTATTAAATAGATCCTAAAAAAAATAAAAATATTTTTTTATTTTGGGACTTGGAATTGTGTTGTTAAACAGAACCAAAACTCAATACAAAGTGTGGTAGAAATTTGATTGATTTGAATGTTTGAATTGTTTGATTGAATTTCAAAACAGAAAAAGAAACGGAAAAAGGGAAAAGTATCTGAACAAAAAAAATATGAAAGAGACTACCCAGCCCAGCCAAGCCCACCTGGCCCAGTTATCCCAGCTCCTCTCTCTCCCGAAGAAAAAGTTTCGCACCTGCTTACAGACCCGCAGAGATGCCGACCGGTGGACCCAACTCCCCTCTCCTCTCTCACGCTGACAAAGGACCCCACCGCCAGCTCACCTTCTTCCTCACCCGCCGCTGACCACGCTCGGCCGTTCCTACCGTGAATGCTCGCGTAAATTCGCCGTAACGCCGCAGTGATTCCGCTCTGCAACTGCGCCCTCTTAATCGCCCACATCCCCTCTCCATTTCCCCTTGCTCGCCATCCTCCCTCTGCCCCCAGGCTGCCCCTGATTTGGTTTGCACGACCACTGCTCCGACAACCTTCCCCAGCCAATTCCGGCGACCCCACGCCGCCCCTTGCCTCCCCGAGCACGCAGACAAGTTCACCAGACCCTGGCGCACCACTCTGTGGCCTCAGCTCGCCCGCGAGTGACCTGCAACCTCGCCTCCGTCTTCATCTGAGCGCCACCGAAGAACCCCGCAACTCCGGCGAGCATTACTGGTGAGTCTAGACCGCCCCTTACCCCCTCTTGGATACTCACAAGATCGCAGCATCCATACGAACCTAACGGTGCCTTTTATTTGCCTTAGCACGCTGTGTATCGTCGCCCCCGTCGATGTCTGACCACACCCGAGGCCCAGCTCAACTCCGGTGAGCGATTAAGGACAGTCAAGTGCGCCGCTTCACCATCCAGTACCACCTTGAGCTTCCCCAAGTTTCGGCGAACTCGGTGAGCATCTCCCCAGCCTCTCTCATTTCCTGCATCGCCAGCACCGCCACCATCTGACCGCTCCGCCGCCAGTAGCCACCGCAGCGCCGCCCGTCTCTGGCAAGTGTGCTAGGTGTCGTGCGATTAGGATCCAGCGGCTAGGATAGAAAGAGAGCGAAGGGGTAAGGATGAACCTGCGCCGTGCAATGTTAGTTAGATCCAATGGCCTACAGCGCGTGATCCAGACGAAACGGTATCAGCGAGTAAGAACTCGACACGTGGCTCAGACTCCGTTTTAAAAACAGAAACTTTCCTATTAGAAGTTCAAATTTGAAAAATCCATAACTTTCAAACCACACATCCAAATTTTGCAAATTTTATATCAATGGATTCAGAAAAGCAAGCCCTAGCCAACCATGCCATTTGTTTAGTAAAAAGCTTCTGTTAAATTGTTTGTTTTTGCAGAAACATTTGTATGCTTGTTTAGGTTATAAAAATTGTTCTAAAATGTTTTTGGGGATAAAATCTTTTGCAAATGGTGTGTTTTAAACCTACTGACCATAGGAAACACTCTGCGGATTCAAAAATGTATTTGGTGAAACAAAAGAATGAATCTTGGATTTAAAACCAATTCTAGTCAAATAAAAATATGGTTTATTTATTAAAAATGGTTTTGAAGGGAAAACCTTTGAGAAATGTTTTGTTTTAAACTCTCTGACCCTAAACACAAAGTTTTATGGTTTGATAACATATTTTGTGAACCCTATAGATTAATGCCTTAGTAAAAACATTTCTACACCACATAAAATGATACCTTGTTTTGAAAATGGTTTATGAAGTGAAACCTTTTGCAAATGACTTTGCTACTTTACAAAATGACCATTAGGTGTTTTTCAAATGTTTATGACCCATTAGGAACCACTTTTTCAAATAAAACAAAGCTTGGCATGCTTGCATGCATTACCTTGACTTTATCATTTTATGTGATGTTTTGCTTGATTGGTAGATTGAGATTGTGCCTTGCCTGATTGAATTGTAGTGATTTGAAGAGTGTGATTGTTGCAAGGACAAGGAGTGAACTTATACCCTCTACCAAAAAGGCAAGTGATGCTTCATACTTTTGTCCCATTATTTTCCCTATGCATTAGTGATTTTTCTAAGTAAAACTTGCATGGAATTTTGCTAAGTATAAACCATGCTATGGGAAAACCTAGTAGATGAAACCTTAGTAAAATTTCCTAAGTTAAGACTCCTACTACTATCATGCTTAGCTTAGCTAATAGAAAACAAGGGTGGATATATATTCACACTATGGAAAAATTTCTAAGTCTGAGGACTTGTGTTTGTTTAATAAAACAACTAAGTGAATGAAT
This sequence comes from Avena sativa, assembly GCA_916181665.1. Classification (NCBI taxonomy): domain Eukaryota; kingdom Viridiplantae; phylum Streptophyta; class Magnoliopsida; order Poales; family Poaceae; genus Avena; species Avena sativa. Next base: position 425,421,599 of record OV702293.1, read on the forward strand.
CCCCTGGGTGGAATGGAAGGAATAGTTTGTGTTGAGTGGTTCACAAGGCCCATGTTTATGGTTTACCTTGTGTATCTCACTTGTGGATGGCCACCCAGGAACAAAGAGATTTGAGATGTCAAATGTTGAGAAGCTTCAAGTGCAACCACTTGGCATTATGGGCTCTGCCTGGATCATATAGGTTGCAAGAACTTAGCCATATGGACAGTTGGTGGTAGGGTTTGATAGGTTGGAGCGCGTCCATTTTGGTCTAAGGGAAGGCTTCTGAAAGATCTTGTCTTGGTGAAACCAAGTCTTGTGGGGAGAGTGCACCACCTCTGCAGAGTGTAAAATCTAAGTACTTAGCCATGTCCCTAGCAAAGGACAATTTGAGCATCAACACATGGAAGCTATCAAGAATCTCATCATCCAAATTTCTAAAGTTAAAAACTTGTGGTTGAACAAGGGTTAAAGGATCTTCAATCTTTGATTGGTAGATGCCTTGGGTGATTTTTGTCAAGCAAAACTTAGTGTTTTCAAATGATAAGGAAAAATCTATTTTTGAGCAATGCAAGCCTCAACTCCACTTTGCCAAATGCATATAGATGATAGACTCCACTATACTACCATAGTATCACTTGCCAATACAATTCAAATGTATTGACCCTTGTGGCTGTAACTTGTATGTTGCAGGTTTGATTGATGTTAGTAAAGTTTGATGATTAGGATTACAAAGTCTACAACCAACATGTCTGCCTGTGGCACCTTGAAGATGAAGGACCCCATGCTTATAGATTTTCTGCTGCAATGTAATGTAATAGCCATATGAGCTATGTAAGATGTAATAAATTATGTTATTCCTGGTTATAAAGTTGTATTATTACCTTTGTTTCTTGATATTACATCTTAACTGTGGATGCTAGCTATTGATCCAGGGACTAGCATTGTAAACATAGGGGACTCTACCTTATCAAAGGTTGGGACCTTTACAACGCACCATTCCACGTCGGCGTCGACGTCTCCGGAATTTATCCTCACCAGGTTGTTGTTGCGGGAGAGCCACCCCTTAGCGCCGCGAGCCGTCCGCGTGGAGTGTGCCCGGTTAGCAGCATCGAGGTGATGGTCGCAGCCGGGGTGCAGGCGGGAGTAGCGGGTGCCGGATCAACCAGAGACCCTGCCACAGGCGTGCAGGTCGCGCCCAGGCAGACGGCACCACCACCCACCGAGGTAATCCCTCCAGTGGCCAATCAGGCCGAAGTGCAGGACACTACCCCAAAGGCACCAAGAATAAGAGGGCCACCTCTGGAAAGACCAGAAAACATTCTTCAGGCAACCATAGATAATCTGACTACACCTGTAGCGCCGATACTTGATCCGGCAAATGCTCAGGCAGAATTAGAAGAAACCAGGCAAAAGGTGCTGGTAGAGGCAAAAAAGGTGTCGGCCTTGCGGGAGTCCTTAAACAGGACCCTGCGAGAGTATGCCAAAGCTAACAAGCTCGACGTCGCTCCCGAACGGGTTGACGAGTTGAGATTAAGAGGGAAGAACCTCATAGATGATATTAACAAGGAGCATGATGCTCATAAGGCAGAATCAGTTGATTTGGGCTTGCCGAGGTATAGTACCCCGGCAAAGAACCTGAGAGCGGCCAATGCCACAGCATTAGAGTTGGAGGGATTGACCGGCGAAGCCCGGCAGAAACAGCAAGAAAGAGTGAATGAGCTGGTGCGCATTGCAAACCAGCAGAATGAGGAGATGCTTAGGGCAGATCCGGCGAGGCCAGGGCCCTCACGGATGGTTCACTCGGCTGGGGCAACACCTGCCTTGTCCGTGGCAGCAGCATCCTTACCAGGGAACAATGCACGAAGGGACAGAGCGGTAACTTCGGGAAAGAGAAACAAGCAAATTGTTCCATATGATCCGGCAATAGCCGAGAAAGCAAATGAGAACAGAGGCAATGGAAGCCGAGGTAACAGTGGCGAAAGGAACCCCGGCCGTGCCGAGAAAGGTGGCGGAAGCCGAGGCAATGGGGACCTCGGCAGAGCAGAACCCGGAAGAGGAAATCACGAGAACAATACCCCGGTCGAAGGAAGGAGAGATCCGCTGCACAACCCGCAGCCGAGACATGAACCTCAGCAGGAAAGAGAAGCAAGTCCAGCTCGCCACAATCAGGTGAATGAAAGGTACAATGATGGTTATTCCGAGATGGAATATGCGATCCATGGTGGAAATAACCACTATGGAATGCAGGACAGAGTTCTGTACCGAGATTTGCCGTCAAATGATGCCAGAGTAAAGCTAGACCGGCTATACCGATCCGAGTCGCTGGAAGAACAGGGTCCACCGGGTCCGGCATGTTTCGGACCACGGATTATGGGCGAACTGCCGGTGCCGAACTTTCAGCTGGCAAGAGGCACAAAAACGTATAATGGGAGCACCAAACCACAAGACTGGTTGATTGATTACGCCACAGCTGTGAAAATAGCGGGCGAGAACTTGCGATGGGCAGTGCGGTATGTCCCGCAAATGTTGGAAGGACCAGCTAGAGTATGGCTGAATAATCTACCAGCAGGCAGCATCAACTGTTGGTTGGATTTTGAAGAAATGTTCGTTAGCAACTTTACCAGTACTTACAAGAGGCCAAATAGACCGCAGCAGTTAGCCATGTGCAAGCAAAGACCGAATGAGACGGACATAGTTTTTAACTCGGTGGTGTAACCTAAGAAACTCGTGTGAAGGAGTTATAGAATCACAAGCAATAGCTTGGTTCGCACAGGGATGCCGTTACGCCAGTGTGTTATGGCAGCGATTGCAAAGAGATATGCCGACCACATTGGCAGAAACCATCAGAATAGCAGATTCTTATGCGTTGGGAGATCCGACGCAACCCGAGTTAATGTCGGCAGATCATCGGGAGCATCAAGATCAATATGCGAGAGATATGGCCGGGTCATCCAGGCGCAATGACTTCAGAGGAAGAAGAAGAGAAGAGAGACCGGATTATAGATATAATTCGGCCCAGGTGGTAGCGGTAGCGCAAGATCAGCCGAGTAACGGAACGACTCAACGGCAAAAGAATGGTCCTCAGCAGTGGACATCAAGGAATGAAGGAAAAAGATAGTGGACACCAGAACAAAAGAAGCAATGGCAGGAGAGGCCGAAGTACACGTTTGAATCTATGTTAGATCAGCCGTGTAAATTTCACACATCAAACCCAGCCAGGCCGGCCAACCATATGACCCGCCAATGTGCATGGATGAAAAGTGCGATGGGAAACTCAGCAGGAATGCAGGCAACACCTCTCCAAGCACATCCGCAGCATCAACCGCAGTTGACTGGAGCAAATGCGCAACAACTAATGTTACCACCTCCTCCCCCGAGGTACGACAACTCGGACCGGAGGGATGCGGTGCATCAAGTGATGAATCAGGGTCCGGATGGAAGGACAAATCCAAGAAATCATGGACGCAATGATTACAGAGAACATCATCAGTCGTATTGCGTGTTCACGACAGAACAGCAAGACAAGCAGAGCGTACAGCGCCGACATATGGAAGTAAATGCAGTAATGCAGGCAGTAACAAGATATGTGCCTTGGTCGGATCAAGAAGTAACCTGGAGTATAAAGGATCACCCCAAGATAATGCCGAGTCCGAGTTCATATGCACTCGTGTTAGATCCGACATTTGTCGGACCGAGCATTAATGTGAAATTTTCAAAGGTACTCATTGACAATGGGAGCAGCATCAATATCATGTACAAAGATACAATGCACAAACTCGGAATAACACAGAACATGTTGCATTCCACGAGGACCACATTCCATGGGATAGTACCAGGGCTTTCATGCGAACCCATTGGTAAGGTCCGAGTGGACGTATTATTCGGCACCAGAGATAACTGCAGAGCAGAAAACTTAGAGTTCAAGGTGGTGGATCTAGAAAGTTGTTATCATGCTCTACTCGGACGGCCAGCATTGGCCAAATTCATGGCCAGCTGTCATGTAAGTTATCTAAAAATGAAGTTACCCGGACCACAAGGGGTGATAACGGTAGCAGGGGATTACAGGAAGTCAATGGAATGTGCTTCAGCTGGGTCAAATTTGGCCGAATCATTGGTAATAGCAAGGGAAAAAAGAAGGATTCAGGAGGTAGCAGCCCTCGCTCAGTCGGCACAGCTGAATATGCCGGCACTAGACAATCCACATGGAAGTGTCTCCTTTCAACCGACTAAAGAAACAAAAAAGTTCCAGATAGATGAACAATTCCCGGAGCGCACCGTCACTATTGGTGCCGGCCTAGATGCTAAATAGGAAAGCGAGCTCACCAACTTCCTCCGTGAGAATCGGGATATCTTTGCATGGTCAACCCAGGATCTGCAAGGTGTGCCGAGGGAGTTGGTTGAGCACTCTCTAAATGTAAGGCCAGGAGCAAGGCCGGTGAAGCAACCTCTCCGCCGCTTCGCCGAAGACAGGAGAAAAATAATAGGGGACGAAATAGCTCGGCTCCTTGCAGCCGGGTTCATCATGGAGGTGCTATATCCGGATTGGCTGTCAAACCCGGTGTTGGTTGAAAAGAAGAAGGATGATCCAAATGTAGCCATTATATGGCGAATGTGTATCGATTACACGAACCTGAACAAGGCGTGTCCAAAAGATCCTTTTCCTTTACCTAGAATAGACCAAGTCATTGATTCGACCGCTGGTTGTGAACTATTGTCATTTGTAGACGCGTATTCTGGTTTTCACCAGATACCGTTAAATCTGGCCGATCAAATAAAGACTGCGTTTATTACCCCGTACGGGGATTATTGCTATCGCACAATGCCATTCGGCCTGCGCAACGCAGGAGCGACGTATCAGAGATGCATGCAAAAATGTCTACATGACCAGATAGGAAAAAATGTACAAGTATATGTGGATGATGTGGTTATCAAAACCAAAGAAAGCAAAACACTATTGGATGATATACGGCAGACTTTCGCGAACCTGAGAAGGTTCCGAATGAAGCTTAACCCGGAAAAATGCACATTTGGCGTGCCAGCGGGAAAATTACTCGGTTTTCTTGTATCTAGCCGAGGTATAGAGGCCAACCCAACCAAGATAAAGGCAGTAGAAAGAATGGAATTGCCGAGGTGTCTAAATGACGTACAAAAGTTCACAGGTTGTTTAGCCTCGCTCAGCCGATTTGTATGTCGACTGGGAGAGAAGGCATTACCACTCTATCAACTGATGAAGAAATCAGATAAGTTCATTTGGACTCCACAAGCAGACAGCGCATTTCATGAATTGAAAAAGATGTTGGTCACAGCGCCTGTCTTAGCTTCTCCATTGTCAAAAGAGCCTATGTTACTCCACATAGCAGCCACTAACAGAGTAGTGAGCACGGTGATCGTCGTAGAACGAGTTGAAAACGATAAGTCGGTACAAAGGCCGGTGTATTACTTGAGCGAGGTACTATCAGCCTCGAAACAAAATTACCCGCATTATCAGAAGATGGCTTATGGAGTGTACATGTCGGCGAAGAAACTTAAACACTACTTTGAAGAGCACCCCATCAAAGTGATTTGTGAAGCACCCATAGCCGACATATTGAGTAACAAAGATGCAAGTGGCCGAATAGCAAAATGGGCAATTGAATTGTCACCTTATGCTCCGCAATTCGACAGGAGGGATGCAATCAAATCTCAGGCTGTGGCCGACTTCTTCGTAGATTGGGCCGAGGTGCAATATGAGCCACCATTGCCAGACCCGAATTATTGGACGATGCACTTTGATGGTTCCAAACTAAGAAATGGTTTGGGGGCAGGAATAGTGTTAACCTCGCCAAAAAGAGATCAGCTGAAATATGTGCTGCAGATACATTTTGCCGCGTCAAACAACATAGTCGAATATGAAGCACTTGTCCATGGATTAAAGGTGGCAAAATAGATTGGCATACGCCGAATCTTATGCTATGGAGATTCAGATCTAGTAGTACAGCAAGTCTCAGGCAATTGGGATGCATTGGATGATAATATGGCTCTGTATAGATTCCATGTGCAAAAAATCAGTGGATACTTCGAAGGATGTGAATTTCACCATATACCTCGGGCAGAAAACGATGCCGCAGACACGTTGTCAAAACTAGGATCAACTAGGCAGTCAATTCCACCAGGTATCGCCCTAGAGCACCTAAGGAAGCCATCAATAATACCGTCACCAGAGTCCGAATCTATCTTTATTCTGGCAAAATCAGGAGAAGATAATGTGCCAATGGAAATTGACAAGCAATGTAACCCGGGATTCCCAAAGAGAAAGACACCTGATGCAAGCATGATTATGGAGAAATCCGAGGTCGTTATGTCGGCAGAAAATATGGAAGTAGATAGTAAGACCACACCAGAGAAAATCACACCTATTTGGGCGCAACCCATATTCTTTTTCCTTAGAGACGCGACTTTGCCGAATAATGAGGTGTTAGCAAGACAGACAGTGAGAAGAGCTAAAGCTTATACGATCATAAATAATGAGCTGTACAAAAGAAGTGTCACAAGTGTATTGCAAAGATGTGTGAGTTCGGCAGAAGGCCAGGAGATCCTCCTGGGTATACATCAAGGAGAATGTGGACATCATGCCTCATCTCGAGCCTTAGTGGCCAAAGCATTCAGGCATGGGTTTTATTGGCCAACAGCGTTGAAAGAAGCCAAAGAGCTGGTTGAAAAATGTAATGGTTGTCAGAGATATGCAACCAAGATACACATGCCGTCATCTGAGTTAAAAACGATACCCATTACTTGGCCATTTTTTGTGTGGTGCTTAGATATGGTGGGACCATTTAAGCCGGCCTGAGGTGGGATGACCCACATATTGGTCATGGTGGACAAATTCACAAAATGGATTGAAGTGAAACCAATAAAAAAATGCGATGGGCCCACAGTAGTGAAATTCCTCAAAGATATTATCTTAAGATATGGCTACCCGCATAGTATTATTACGGACAATGGCACAAACTTTGCAGAAGGAGCTTTCGCTAGATTTTGCCAAGAAAAGCGTATAAGATTAGATGTTGCCTCTGTGGCTCACCTAGCATCCAATGGGCAAGTGGAAAGGTATAATGGGCTAGTATTGTCCGGCATAAAACCACGACTCGTCGAACCTCTACAAAGGTCGGCAGGATGTTGGATTGAGGAACTACCAGCAGTATTATGGAGCCTCAGAACTACTCCAAACAGATCAACGGGATATACACCATTCTTTCTGGTATATGGGGCGGAAGCCGTGCTTCCAGCCGACATAATACATGACTTGCCAAGAGTTACCCAATATACAACCTCAGAAGTAAATGAAGTAGCTCGGCAAGATACTGTTGATCTGCTAGAGGAAGACAGAGAGCTGGCGCTATCAAGATCAGCTATTTATCAGCAGAACTTGCGACGATATCACAGCAAGAAGGTGAATCCAAGAGTATTCAAAGAAGGAGATTTGGTTCTCCGACTGGTGCAACGCACGGCCGGCATGCACAAACTATCGCCTCCATGGGAAGGACCATTCATCGTGAGCAAAGCATTGCACAATGATGCCTATTACGGTATTACCTAATCGATGCTCAATCACCAGGAAAGAACAGGGCAGACAAAGCCGGCGAAGAAACGAAAAGACCATGGAACGTAGCTTTACTTCGTCCATTTTACTCGTAGCAATCATTAATGACACATTGTAAAGTAATGTCTCGGGATGGGGCACTAAGCATGCTTTGAACCTCGGCGTCCAGAGCAGTGACTCGGGGACTGCCACATGTTATTTCAATTTTATGTTATGTATTAAACCTCGGCACCTCGAGCAATGGCTCGAGGATTGCACTGGATTGTTTTTGAGATTGGATTATGTATTAAAACCCGGCACCCTAAGCAGTGACTCGGGGACTGCCCCAGATTTACTTTCTCAGCTTAATTCATGTATTAAACCTCGGCATTTGAGCAATGCCTCGAAGACTGACATATATCGTTTTTGTGTTTGTATTATATGTTAAAACCAAGCACCTTGAGCACTGACTCGGGGACTGTCTCACATTATTTCTAGATTTAAGCGGTATATTAAACCTCGGCACCTCGAGCAATAACTCGGGGACTGTCTTACATTATTTCTGAAATTGGGTTTATATACTAAACTTCGGCACCATAGGCAATGACTCGGGGACTGTCCTATGTTGCTCCGAAGCAAGAGTTATCCTTTGTTACAAGGGGGGCATCAAACTTCAACACCCTGTGTGAGGACAGCTCAATCTCTTATGAGATTCGAAGTCCACACCCAGATTAACAGTCTAAACCACAGTGGTATAAAAGCAAAAATATACACCAAACTTCAGAGGTTGAAGGCCGCCAAACCAAGAATTCGGGCGATCAACACAAGTTAAACAAAGTAATAGCGATTACAACCATATATATGTCTCAGCGGCACTCCGCAAGAGAAACTCATACCATACAAAAGCCGGACAAATATTCCACGTACATCATACGCCCGGCATACCAGGGGTCGGAAATGACTTAGAGGTTTTTCGTTGGAGAGGCAATAACTTGGTTCGGGGCTGGGCACTCCGAGGTAGGTGGAACTTCGGCCAAGGTTGCCTCGCCCTCCACAGACCTAGGAATGACTTCGGAGGAAGCCCGGGGTTGCTGAGGAGCATCAGCTTGCGCAGTATAATGCCCAGTACCTTTGGAGGAGGATCGCGCGTCACCATTGTCATCGGAACTCGAACTGGAGTCACCAGAAGTAGCCAAGTCACCCTCGTCTTCTCCTGGTTCAGCCGAGCTGTTTTCCGAGGCATCCTCCACTACGACCTCGTCCTCGGGGTTGGGTAGGGAACTCGGACCTTCATTCCAAGTATGCACGTCGGCATACTCAACAAGCTGGAAGGCTCGAGCTTGCCGAAGAGCAACAAAGTTTGGATCCTCTACCCAACGGGAACCAGTGCGCAAATTTCTCAAAATGTCAAGAGAAATGTCTTCATACCATGACATGATGACAGTAAGAGCCATATCGGCACCGGCTCGTCCGGCAGATTCCCTCCAAAGACTCAGCTGCCTTTCAGATGCCATTAACCTGTCCACCAACAATTGGACCTCGTCAATGTTAGGAGTCCCAGAAGTATTCGGCCAGAGAACATGGTAGGCTCGAATAGCCGCCTGCACCAAATCTCTGCCCATAATCTTCATTGGACCAATTGCAGCGCCAACAGCAACCAAGAAATCTTCCAGCGAATACTCTGAGCCTGTCTCAATGACTTCACCTCGGCGCGCCCGAGCAGTAAGGACTGCTTTAGAGCTCACGGGCTTAGCTTCTGGAAAATGGTCTGCGCAAAGCACGACTGTGTTAGTCAACAATAAAGAAAAAGGGGAAACGATAACCCGGCCGCGGTCAGAAGCTTACGATGAATATAATTCGGCATTATCTGAAGGTCTTTAGCCCAATCAGTCTTGATCTTTTCAAAGCGAGTGATCTCCTCGCTCATCCCACGTGTCTTCAGTTCGGCAGCTTCGAGGAGCTCTTTATTTTTTGCAATTGCAGAGCTAGCCGATTCTTCTCCTCGGAGAACTCCTGGTCAACCTTTTCTAGTTCAGACTTCTGGGAGAGCTTAAGAGCCTCCACCTCGGCACGCAAGCGAGCTATCTCGTCATCTTTATCCTTCAACTGCGCCGAGTGAGTAGCGCTTTGTTCTAAAAAATGCAGCATCACATCAGGCATGGGCGTGCAATCTTGGTGAGATGCTGCAAAGGTTTGTAACTCGGCTTTACCAAAGCCAAAAGAGATAAAAGAAAGTTAGTGCACATTTTAAAGGGGGAATGTATAAAGTAAAAGGGCAACTAACCTTCCAGGGCCTTGACTTTCTTCTCGAGACGGATGTTAAGATTATTGATGTTACCTGTTTACCAACAAAATGAGCCGACATCTCGCGTACAAAACAGTAAGAGTGTCGGAGATGATGAAAAGGTTTGTTGACTTACCAGCTTTTTTTACCACAGGAATAACTTTCTCATATTTTTCTTCCAATTTTCTGTGCGCAAAAAGCAACCTTTGAAATTCGGCGGTCCGCCGGTCATGTGCAACCTAAGCAATAGAGCAAATGGTGAATAGATATTCAAAGCTACAACAGATCCGAGTCAAGCAAAACTTAACCCGGATCTAGGTGGCTGGATATTCGAAGCTACAACAGATCCGAGTCAAGCAAAACTTAACCCGGATCTAGGTGGCTGGATATTCGAAGCTACAACAGATCCGAGTCAAGCAAAACTTAACCCGGATCTAGGTGGCTGGATATTCGAAGCTACAACAGATCCGAGTCAAGCAAAACTTAACACGGATCTAGGTGGCTGGACATTCGAAGCTATAACAGATCCGAGTCAAGCAAAACTTAACCCGGATCTAGGTGGCTGGATATTTGAAGCTATGACAGATCCGAGTCAAGCAAAACTTAACCCGGATCTAAGTGGCTGGATATTCGAAGCTAAAACAGATCCGAGTCAAGCAAAATTTAACTCGGACCTAGGTGGCTGGATAATCAAAATTCAGATAGAGACAAATCAAGAAAAACTTAAGGCAGATCTAGCTGGATAGAGGTTCGAATTCTAAGATAAAATTCAACTGAGTAGAGAATCATAAAACTTCCAAACGAATAACAAGTTATTCGCTTGCAAGCTTCGGGGACTAGAATATATATAATAGCATCTGCAGAACTAATCAAAACTCCATAAAAAGCAATTACCCCATTCATCTTGTCACTCTCAAGAACGATCTTGGCGGCTTGATGCAGGCGGCTGCTGATGTCGGAAAACTGAAACGGCTGACTGCCTGGATTACCCTCGAACTGATCGGCAGCATTCCAGTTATTGGCATATTCAACCAGCGAGCCGAGGCTGTTCCCACTCGCCTTGCGAGTTAGAACTTTACCTCGGACATGCTGTGTAACCACCGCTGCCGTAGGGCTTTTATGAAGAGCGAGCTAGGTACTGGTGGCCGGGGTAACGGAGGCTTTGGCGGAGGCAGTTCCTTTGCACAACACATCGGCGATACTTGGCTGAGAAGAGCCGGCAAGACCTTTCTGGGAGGAGGAAGCTTTAGTGACGACGACTTTTCTTGTTTTAGAAGAGGCATCAGTAGGAGCTAATACCTCGGCAATGGGAACGACGTCTTTAGGAGCCGGAGGAGTCACGGTCGCAGAGGGCGCCGAGATATGGACGCCCTCGACTGGGGAAGGAGTCACTGTGGAAACAGCGGCGGCAGAAATAGGCTCAGTAGAGACATCAGGGTTCACAGAGAAGGCAGCAGGCTCGGTAGAAATATCTGTGGGCCGAGTGGAATCGACATCAACGGGAGGAATCTCAGGTGCGTCGTGGCGAGGTGGCGTCCGATTCGGAGCTGGAGGAGATGCAGCGCGAGCAGGACTGGGAATCCTAGTATCTTCGGTAGGCAGAGGAGACGGCTGCCGAGTCATACGACTCGTCATGCTGGGACCGCCGGGCTTAACAGAGAGTGGAGCACTGCGAAAATAAAAAAAAGGGATCAAGCTAAAAAGCATAGAGAGAGAGAAACAAGAAATACGAGCAAAAGAAACTCACCCAGTGACTCCAGGCATGGTCTTGCGCCTGGGAGGATTCGAAGCGGATTTCTTCATTCGCTTCTTGGGAGCCGTCTCCGCGGCACCAGCGGGAGCCCCACGTTTACCCGAGGTAACAGGGGGCCGGGAAGCAAGAGGCTCGGCATCGTGAACCTGACCGGCCGGATTAGCTGAGAAAGTAGGAGCCGGAAATGCATAAGAATTTGGCATTGCGGCAACTACCTCTAGAACTTGGACCTCATCCAAATCACCTTCCTCTTCGTGGGCCGGGGTCTTTCCACGAGCACGAGCCGGAGCAAGATCTGACTTGGGGACGAACTCTTCTGAGTCCGGCTCCCCACTGTCCGGAGTGTTCCGATCCGCAGGCCACGGGAGTGATAAAACCACGGCGTCCTCATCCTTCTGCTCTGCAAACCTCTGTAAGACAACAAAGAGGAAGATTAGCAAAAACAGTTGCGAAAGCAATTGGAAAGCAAAGCACTAATGATTAAACTTACTTCGGGTGGGGGACGCTCGCAGGTGAACGGCTTCAATCTCCAAGCCCAATCCTCAGGCATCTCCGTCTTAAAAATAGCTCGGACCCGCTTGAAGATGAGGTAGTTGTCCAGCTCCACGGTTGAGACTCGATTGGGGTCGAGAGGACCGCTCATGTAGCAGAGTTTGTGTGTGCGTTTTTGGAATGGGCAGATTCGGCTGCTGACGAAAGTAGTCATCAGATCCTCGCCGCGTAGCCCGGCGCGGATCAATTCCTTAAGCCGAATCTCAAAAGCCTCGGCCAAAGCGTGACTCTTCCTCGGATTATAAGTCCAGTTCTTCTTGGAAGGAGGACCAATGGAGAAGGCAGGAAGCCGAATCTTATCTTCATTCCCCCTGTTCTTGACATAAAAGAAGGATTTGTTCCACTTCTTGCACGATTCTAGCCCCGCAACACGAGGAAATTCGGACTTCCTCCGAGGAGTGATGGAAGCTGCCCCACATTGGGTGAGTAACTTCTCGGAGGGCTGCAGAGATTTGTCTAGGACGATGTTGGAATGAATCTGGAAGAACTTTGACCAGACATGCATAGACGGCCACAGGCCGAAGTATCCCTCCGAGGCAGAGATAAAGGCCGAGAGAGAGGCAATGGCGTTGGCAGGGAGATGATGCGGCTGAAGGCCGAAGTAATCAAGAAACTCCCTAGCAAAGTCGCTAAGAGGAAGACCAAAGCCGCATGCGAAATGCGACATGAAAACTACATACTCTCCCTCCCTAAGGTCTGGAGAGGACTCGCTACCGGGTAAGCGACAAGCTACCTCGGCGGGAATCCGACGAGTCCGAATAAGCCACTCGATCTCGCGGCGAGTGACAGAGGAACCCTGCCATGAGCCCCGCTCGGGCCCAGATCCAGCATCGTCGTCCTCGACGAGCGCACCACTGACAGAGCTAGACATGAGATCGCCGGAGAAACTTGCGGAGGAAGAGATAGCGGCGAAGGAGAATCTAGAGCTACAGGGCCCCGTCGTGGTTCTACCCAAAAACGGCGGCGGAGCGGAGAAAGAACTACCGCGCGAGTAAAGAAGAAGAACAGAGATCTCTAGAAGGAAGGCTAGGCAACGGGACCGGAAGAACTCACCGGCGACGGTGCCGGAACGAGCGAGCAGGGGTGAAGGCGACGGAGCAGAACGGCGAGACCTCTACCGTTGAGAACTCAAACGAGCGCGCGGCGGCGGAAGCGTGAGCGGAGGCAGAGACGCGAGGAAGAAGAAGGGCGCAGATAAGCAAAGGGGGAAAGTGAATCCCTCAGCGCCGCGCCCCTCTTTATAACCGCGCTACCTGTGAAGTAGTGGGATCGTGGGTGTGGCGGTTGACCGTGTAGACCGTGTAGGTAGCACGAACACACGACGATAAGTGGAACCGCACCAGCGACCACACGGTGAAAGAAAGAGCCACGATCCCCGATGGAAACGGCACGCGAGGCGTCGCAGTACCGACGCGACGGGCGGAGCAGTAACTGTAGCCTGTCAGTAAATACAGTAGAGGAACAAAAAACTAGGGAAACAATGATGAGAACGACACGTAGGACGAAGCGTACACGAGAAGATACGATGATACCTTGAACGAGAAAAAGGTAACTCGGAAACCATGCAGAGTGAATGCCATGAAACTGATACAACCCGGCCAAAGTTGTCGGCAGGGCCATACCAGCTTTGGGGACTAATGTTGGGGAGATAACCTCGGGTAGGGTAAAGACAGGAAAAGATGAAAGGAAGTTGCCAGTCTAGTTTTCGAGTTATTGTCAGAGTCGGCTGAATCCTGTTGAGGTCGGCCAAGACAGGGAAGGGCATGGCCCTTATGATAAAGGCAAGGCATTACCCGGCCGGGATACTACGTAACTCGGCCGGGTTAGCCCGAGTAATCTCGATGCAGGTGAAGGACAAGCCGAGTTACGCGAGGTAGGGCCGAATGATATGAAGCTTTCAGGAGAAGGAGAAACCCAAAGTCAAACTCTAGTTGCAGGCTAGAAGGAATCTGAGCGGAGCCAAGCACAAGAGACAAAGGCGCAGAGGGTCAGAGGGGCAGAAGGAGGTCACGGAGATGACAGTCCTGGAGACCGAGGCGCGCAGGAGGGGCCCTCTGGAGCCTTGCCGTCGTTAGAAGGGCGACAGGGAAAGGAGGCCGCCGAACTACTATTTTGGGACAAGCATATTCCTCGAATATGCTTGCCCCGTCAGCCCTAAAGGAACCCAAGGTTCCCCTTTATAAGGGGAGGCTTGGACCCTGAGGGGCGGATCGGCTCATGTTTAGTACCGTTAGGCTGGTAAAGCTCTTCCTTTCTCCTTACATACAGCTCAAGGAGCACTTGTAGCCCAAGGAAGAAGGAAGAGAGATCTTTGCCTTAGACTCCTATGTGTAGAATTAACTGCATCTTCCCTTCCCAGATCCCACTAGCATCCATAGGCCCCTCACTTTAGCCTACCCATGGCATCTGCCGTGTCACCACCACGACAGTTGATATCTAAACTTTTGCATGACAAGATTTATATCATCTTCCATTACATAAGCTTGAAGAATGTCAACTTTATTTTCTTTAATAAGTTTCGAGGCTATTCATTTTTCTTCCATGGACTTTTTGACTTCAGGTATAAGATATGGGGGTATGTGGATCAAACCTTTTCGTGGTTCAACATCCTCAACTGGATTATATTGTTCATCATTAAAGGATCTTGCCCCAAAAACCTTGCATATAGCTCACCCTGCAGATAGATTAATCATTTCCTTTGTTTCATCATTAAGCCCATTGTAAAAATATTGGATAATTAAATGCTCATGGAAACCATGATTGGTGACCTTCATAGTCATTGCATTAAATCTATTCTAAGCTTGATAAAAAAAATTCTCCAACTATTTGGAGAAAGTTTGCTATGCTACGTTTAATCTGCATGATTTTAGTGAATGAACAATATTTATGCATAAACTCTCGGATGTAATCTCCCAGCTTTTTATAGTGTGATTAGGTAATAATTATAACCAAGCAAAAGCATTATCTTTCAGGGACCAGTGAAAAAGTTTAAGGAGTACAAACTCTATTGGTAGACTTGCTGGTTTGAGAGTAGCGCAAAGGTCATGGACTCTTGTCAAGTGATAACTAGGATCTTCCTCTTCTTTTACTACAAAAGAAATCTCTTTCATCATATAAATTAGCTCAAGATATATTTCGAATTCCTGGCCTTCAAGTTTAGGACAAAGAATAATCATTTTCACTAGTAGAGAAAACCCTATTGCCGGCTAACCAAAATTGCCTACCACCAGCGAGTTCGGGCTCGCCGGCGACCATCTCGCCGGCGGTAAGGACACATCGCTGGCGCACTCCAAATTCATTGGGGGTATTCTCTGTTATCACCGGCGAATAATCTTATTCGCTGGGGGTAGTGCCCTTACCACTGGCACCCATCCCGTTTCACCGGGGATATTATGTACCAGAGAAAATAATAATAAGAAAATAGACAGAATACACAATATACATGAGAATACATAGTATACAAGATAATGACATCAAAATACATATTAACACAGTAAACAGTAGCAGTATATACCAAATGTAGCTAGCTAGGACATTGGTTCCTAGGATTATCTAGAGTTCACTCATATCTTCACCCTCGTCGGAAGAGTCGAGAGTGTCGTGGGAATGGTCACGGCAGATGCTGCAATCGGCAGCGAGTAGTAGAACGAGGGGCAAGGGCGGCCAGCCATCTGCGGTGCGAGATGAGGGCGGAGACACAGGGTTTTACCCAGGTTCGGCCCCCCGGAGGGTAAAGACCTACTCCTGCTAGATTGTATTATGCTAGTGGTACAATGGACGAACTCGGCGGCTAGGCGGCGAGTCGCTCGGGTGTATGATGGAACGTATCCCTACACGCCCTGTAGGGAGGTTTATATAGACTCACCTCCCCTAGGGTTTACATATCTCAACCGAATCAGTTAAGGCTTCAGTAATCGTTTAACCTAACTCGACTGGGCCTATCTACTCGCCTGGGCCTTCAGCTTCCAGTCGCTTGGATCCACACCGGGCCTTGATCCAGTCGCCGTCTTGCAGGCCCACTCGCCAGTTCCTGGGCCAGTCGGAAACGTCCTGCTATACCCCGGTTGGCATATCCCCATCAGTAGTCCCCGAGGCCGTCGTTGATTGGGCGCAGGTGGTTGCTGGTAGTCGGAGTATACGGCTTCAAAGCAGGCATCCAGTCGAATCATCGGCGGGCTCCTGAATAAAGGAAAAAACTAGTCATTCTGATCACAGCTTGGGCGAGTCGAGTCGGCGAAATACTTAGTCACTGTCACAGTGATCGGGTCGGCGAGCCGAGTGGCTAAAGTTGGACCGTTAAACGCGGTCAAACTAGCCGTTGGGGTAATCCGACGGTAACTTTCGGCGTAATCACCGCGTAGTAACGGCTCCCTGATTTGGCGGGTAACAACCGCTATATAAGGGGAATGGCAGGCAATCGGAGAACCATCTCCTCGTCATTTCCTCCGATTGCGCACACTTTTGCCTTCCTCCGCATCGCTATCCAGCCGACCCGAAATCTTCCGACCTCCACGAACCCTTCCGCCAATGGCCCCCTCCACCGAGCCTTGGGGCAGATCTAAGTGTACGAGAGCGCAACTGGCGTCCTTCGAGGAGGCCGGGATCCTGCGCGCCGGCAGGTGGCGCATCCCTGCGGCCGGAGAGGTGACCCCGAACCCGCGCGAGGGCTGGGATTCACCAGCCACCTGGAACGGGGGCTGGGATTCCCTACGTCCCTGTTCTTCCGGCGCTTCTGCGCCTACTACGGGATCCAACCGTCGGACCTGGGTCCGCACAGCATCGAGCAGCTCGCCATCTTCGTGGTGTTCTGTGAGTGCTACCTGGGCTGCCGGCCCTACTTCCCTCTGTGGCAAGATCTGTTCCACGAACGGATCAGCCGCGAGGAAGCGGGCGGCCCAATGCTTGCCCCGGGCGGCCTGATGTTCCAACTTAAATCGAAGGCCTCCTTCTTCGATCTGATGCTACCCGCCAAGGCGGCGAGCCAATGGAAGAATTCTTGGTCCTACGTTACCGAGGCGACTCCGGAGGGCGAGGCGGCGATCCCATGATACTCCGCCGACCGACCCGAACCGCGCCGAATCCAAGTCGGCAAGCTTCCCACCGACCAGCGGATGGTCGTGGACGAAATGCTTCAAACCATCCGCGGTCTAAAGAAGAAGGGCCTCCAGACAATTAACTTATACAACTGCTGGCTCGGGCGGCGGCTCGTCCCTCTGGCCCAGCGTGACCACTACATGTACCAATACATGGGCCGGGAGGACTCGACGAAGTCCTGCCTCGCCGAGTGGAAGCTCAAGGACTACACCCTGGCGCTGAAGAAGATCACCCAGGCGGTGTACCTAGACGCAAAGGCCAGGGTCACCCCCTACACCGCGAAGCATCCAGCCCCAACGGTGAGTCACCCCGAATCATTCGCAGTCGCAGTCTGTGCAGTCGCGGTCATTCTAATTTCATCTTGTGCTCATTGCAGCTATTCCAAGTGGTGGAAGGATGGCTCCCGCCTTCAGATGACGAGAACTCGAGCTCGTCCGTCCAGTACATGGGCGAGTCGCCTCCCGCCAAGGGCGACACCGAGAGCGACGAGAGCAACGACGACGACGAATCCGAGGAGGAGGTCGCCACGCTGGTCCGCAAGACCCGCGGGCAGCGTCAGCGTGAGCTTGAGGCGAGTAAAAGCCTCGAGCGTCATGGTGACGATGATGACGAACTTCCGGAGACCACCTCGTGCCGCCAGGCCACTCCGTCCAAGAAGAAGAAGAAGGAGAAGGAGGCGAAGGCCCCTCTGAAGAAGAAGATGAAGCCGGTGAGGCCGGCCTCACCGCCGCACTCGGCGAGCAGCTCCGACGCCCCCAGCCCGGCCAAGGGCGAGGCGCCGCCGGTGGTAACCGTGCTGGACCCGGCCGCTGTCCTGAGCGAGGTGCCACTGGCTTCGATACCTCTGCCATTCACCCCAGTCTCTAGACTAGGGGCCGCTCCGGTCGCGGCGGCTTCACCTCGCAAGGAAGCTCCCGCTGAAGATGTCTCAGAGGCTCCCGTCGCAGCCTCGACGAAGAAGAAACCATCCGTGTCTTGGGCACATGACGTCTTGGAAATGGGCCTTAGTCGCCGACTGGGCCCCGAACTGGAGAAGCCGGCCGGCATCCGCACGGGGCTACGCTTCATTCCAGTGGCTAAGTGAGTTTGCTCACCTTCTTCGGTCTTTCATTGTACTTGAATTATCTTGCTCACGCAATTAATTTGTAGGACCGGAGCAAAGAAAATAGGCCATCCGACCGTGGCTAAGGTGCCACCCGTCGTCAGCGAAGAGGATCCCTCCCGGAAGAGGAAGGCGGACGAAGTCGTCGTCCCTGCGGATGGCGCCAAGAAGGCCAAGGGCGACGATGTCGTCACGATCTCTGACGACACGGCGGTCGCGTCGAATGAACCCGCAACGGAGGCGGCCGTACCCACGAAGGAGGGTGCTCCCTCGCATGGGGCAGCCGAGCCGGCCTCCTTTGGTGTCGGTGCCTCTATCGCAATGTTCCCGCGCTTCATGGCCAGAGCGGCTACAGCGAGTGGGACCTCGCCCTCGAGCCGTGCGCCTGGGGTCGCCGACACGGAGGTCGAGCAGCGTCGTGGGCACACGCCGGCTCTCCTTGCGTCCGTGGACACGATACAACTTCATGGCATGCTTGGCGCAGCCATCCAGGTATGTCCAGTCCCCGAGGATCAGGCCGGTGTGTTGCAGCGGTCTGATTCTTTTAGTGTATTGTTGTTATTTTTCGCGTCCAGTCCCCGAGTGCGCACTCGCTGAATTTCAGCGGGTGGGCACTTAGGATTTTTTTGATTGCCAGTCCTCGAGTGCGTACTCGCTGAATTTCAGCAGGTGGGCACTTAGTATTTCTTTGATTGCCAGTCCCCGAGTGCGCACTCGCTGAATTTCTGCGGGTGGGCACTTAGGATTTCGCTTTGGTTAACTGTTTGAATTGTGTGCAGGGTCTGCAACGTGAGTCAGCTGATCGATTGGCCGTGAAACACCGCGTGGAGAAGGAACTGGCCACCGTCCAAGAGGCGAATAAGGGGCTTCAGGCAGTTGCCACGAAGGCAGAGGAGGCTCGCCAGGGACTTGTCCCAGCGGGTGAGTTGGCAGCGGCTCAATCGGCATTGAGCTCGGCTGAGAAGCGGATCGCCGACATCGAGCGCGAGCTGAGGGAGGCGAGAGAAGAAGCGAGTTTGGCGGATGGTCGAGCCCAAGGCCGCTGTTACGGCCGCCGCGGAAGAACGTAAGGTTTCTGACGCCCTTGTTGCTGGGCTTCAGGATGATTACACTTCTCTTCAGAGCTTCATCGCGGATCTCTCCCGTCCCTTGATTGGTGAGTGTGTCTGCCCCTCCCTATTGCATGTGCCTTTTTGTGATATCCGACGTACTCACTGTTATCTTCTATTCGCAGGTCGCATCCTTGATAGCGCGGAAGAGGCGAGCTCGTTCGACGCGCGGCAATGTGTGGCCACGCTCGTCGACTCGGCGACGTTGTCGGCGACATGCATCCGAGCCTACCTCCAGGAGATATCGCCCACGAAAGTAATTCCCAGCGACCTCGTCGAGGTGTGGAAGTACTTGGAGAAGGCGCCATCGGTCGTTGAGTTCATGACGCGATCGGCGTTCCGGCGCGGAGCGGCGACGGCGCTTAGCCTTGGGCTTGCTCACTTTCTAGAGGATTTCGATCTGGACGACGTGACGAGTGGCTACCCGTCATCGACTGGCGCGGTGGAGATCTCAGAGGTGCTCAAGTTGACGGGTCGCGCCGCGGTGTACTCCGAGCGCATCTGGGCGATGGACGACCTCCTTCCTTACCAGGAGACGGTCGTCGCGCCCAACAACCCCGAGCCGCAGCACCGGGACTTCAACGTCGAGCAGCCCTTTCGTGCGGCGATGGCGGGTGAGCTGACGACGTATCCGTCGAACCCGTACACTCCCTTCATCCGCAATCGCAAGGGTTCTGGCGAGTCGTCGTCGAAGCCTGCAGAGTGAACTAGTTTGCCCTGGGGCGTTAGTAACAGTTCTGCCGTTAGGCATACTATGTATTTTGAGACAATTTGCGACATGCTATTTAATGAGATATCGTGTTTGTTTTGTGATTTGTCATGTGTTTTTCGATTGAGGGTTGAACGAGTCCCCGGGCGCGTCCGCCCTTTTTATGGGGTTGACCTCGTTTGTAATGTGTGTGTGGTTTTTGGATGTTTTGTTATTGCGGTCGACTCGCCCGGACTCGGAGAGCCAGTCGCAAGGCGACTCCCTTGAGCGCTCTGTACTTCACTGTTTTCCCTTGCGCGAACGAGGTCGGGTGGCCGAGTCCCCGAGCGTGGTACTTGGTTGTTCTAGGCGTGACTCGAGGGTGGGTGAGGACTTGGCGCGTTAGTTTGAGCGCATCACTCCTGCCTGGCCCGTTGGGTCAGTCGCATTGCGAGTCCTGGGCATGCTCTCATACTTGGCGTTTTCCCGAGCCGCTCGCCCTGAACTGGTCGTCAGTCCCCGAGCGTGGTACTTGGCTGTTCGAGTCGCTACGTCGAGGATGCGGAGGATCATGGTCGATGTAAGAAGCGAAGGCAGTTGTCTTGGCTCGTAGAGCCAGTCGGGCTGGGCGACTCCAATGGGGCTCCGGGTAGGCGTTTTTCGTGGACGATGCAAGACCTGAGGTGACCCAGTGCTCTTGCACCGCACTACTTAGCCGTGCCGATCGCTGTACCAAAGGTTGACTTCTGCGGTTAGCTTGACGCTGTTATTACGAGTGCGAGTGGCACAAGGCACGGAGAGTAGGCGCAATTTGCGGTAACCGATTCTTTTTATTTCATAGCGACTGGAGGGTACATATGTGGGGTTCTAGGAGTAGAACTTCCGTAGGAGGTTTACATTCCATGGTCGCTTGACGTCAAGTTCGCCGTCCCCGCGGACGTCGATAAGGTAGTAGGCGTCGTTGCCGAGTACTCGCCCGATGGCGAATGGTCCCTCCCGCGGAGGGGAAAGCTTGTGCATGCCCTTCTTGTCCTGGATGAGGCGCAACACCAGGTCGCCTTCTTGGAAGGTGCGAGTTTTCACCCGCCGGCTGTGGTAGCGGCGGAGTCCCTGCTAGTAGATGGCGGTGCGTGACCGAGCGAGGTCACGTGCCTCGTCGAGTTGATCGACTCCATCCTGGCGGGCGAGTTCGTTTGCAGCCTCCGTGTAGTGGACGACCCGCGGCAAGTCGTGCTCGAGGTCGGTGGGCATGACTGCCTCGGCGCCGTACACCATGAAGAAGGGGGTGAATCCTGTCGACCTGTTGACCGAGGTGCGGATGCCCCAGATGACGGAGGGTAGCTCCTCGACCCAGCACCCGGCGGTGCGCTCGAGTGGTACATGGAGTCGCGGCTTCAGGCCGTGGAGGATGCTCGCCTGGCCGTTGGATTTCGGGTGGGCGACTGACGCGAGGTCGAGCCGGATGTGGTGTTCTTCGCAGAATTCGGCCATGGCTCCTTTGGCGAAGTTGGTGTTGTTGTCCGTGATGATGCTGTTTGGGAACCCGTAGCGATATATGAGCTCGCGTAGGAATTTAGTGGCGGTCTTCCCGTCGCACTTCCGGACTGGTTTGGCCTCTACCCACTTTGTGAATTTGTCGACCGCGACCAGGAGGTGGGTGTAGCCGGAGGGAGCCTTTTTGAAGGGGCCTACCATGTCCATGCCCCACACGGCGAATGGCCAGGTGATGGGGATTGTCTTGAGCGCTGAGCTCGGCACGTGCGTCTGGTTTGCGTACTTCTGGCACCCGGCGCACCGCTGGACAATGTCGACGGCATCGGCGTGTGCGGTGGGCCAGTAGAAGCCATGCTGCATAGCCTTGGCGACCAGAGAGCGGGCGGCGGCGTGGTGGCCGCAGTCGCCGGAGTGGATGTCGTGGAGGATCTTGCGTCCTTCGGCGGGTTGGACGCGGCGTTGGAACACGCCGGTGACGCTGCGCTTGTGGAGCTCGCCGTCGATGATGGTGTAGGACTTGCATCGGCGTACGATCATCCGAGCGTCTGTCTTGTCTGCTGGCAAGGTACCGGCCTCCAGGTAGGCGACATAGGGCTTGGTCCAGTCGTCTGGCTCGGTGACGAGTGCGACCAGGGCTGCATCCGGCTGCAGCGGGACTCCGATGTCGATCTCCCTTGGCGGAGAGACTGATGGCTTGGTGATCGTGTCGAGGAAGACGCAGGCGGGCGGTGCGAGTCGAGCCGAACCAATGCGAGAGAGTGCGTTGGCCTCCTCGTTCTTCCGCCTGTCAATCCACTCGACAGAGTAGCCTGCGAAGTGTCCGCCCAGCTTGTCCACTGCTTGGCGGTATGCCGCCATGGTGGGGGAGACGGCGTCGCAGGTGCCAGCGACTTGTCCGGCGACGAGGTCGGAGTCTCCGTAGCAGCGTAGGCGGTTGACGTTCATCTCCTTGGCAGCTCGCATGCCGTGGAGTAGTGCCTCGTACTCGGCCATGTTCTTGGTGCAGGGGGTGAAGTCGAGGCAAAGGACGTAACGGAGCTTGTCGCCCTTCGGGGAAGTCAGCACGATCCCTGCTCCTGCGCCGTCCGTGTTCTTGGAGCCGTCGAAGTGCAGGCTCCAGTAATGGAGGTATGGCAGCTTTTCTGGCTGCTGGGCCTCTTCCCAGTCGGCGATGAAGTCCGCTAGAGCCTGCGACTTGATCGCTTTTCGCGGCTCGTACTTGATATTGTGGACGCCGATTTCGACGGCCCAATTGGCGACTCGCCCAGTCGCCTCACGGTTGCGGATGATGTCCTGCAACGGTGCTGAGGAGACGACCGTGATCGGGTGCTCCTGGAAGTAGTGCGACAGGCGCCGCTGTGCTCTGAAGACCGCGTATACCAGTTTCTGGTACTGCGGGTATCGTTGGCGCGCCTCGGTGAGGACCTCGCTGATGTAGTACACCGGTCGCTGTATTGGGCGCTCCTTTCCTTCCTCCGGCCGCTCGACGACCATGACGGCGCTGACGACGCGCTCGGAAGCCGCGACGTAGACCAGCATGGGTTCTTTGTCGGCGGGGGCGGCAAGTAGCGGTGCAGCGAGTAGCACCTTCTTGAGGTCGCGGAGTGCGTCGTCCGCCTCCTTGTCCCACTGGAAGGTGGGGTTCTTGCGCATCAGACGGTATAGGGGCATCGCCTTTTCGCCCAGGCGGGGGATGAAGCGACTGAGAGCCGCTACTCGCCCAGCCAGCTTCTGGACGTCGCGCAGGCACTCGGGTTTGCCGAGTCGGGCGATCGTGTCAATCTTGGTGGGGTTCGCCTCGATCCCTCACTTGGAGACGACGTACCCCAGTAGTTGTCCTGCTGGTACACCAAAGGTGCATTTGCCTGGGTTAAGCTTTATCTTGTATTTTCGCAGGTTGGCGAATGTTTCCGCCAGGTCGGCGAGTAGATCACCCTGGCGAGCGGATTTGACGACCACGTCATCGATGTAGACGTGGATGTTGCGGCCAATTTGGCTCGCGAGGCACTCTTGCATGCACCGCTGGTAGGTCGCCCCGGCGTTTTTGAGGCCGAAGGTCATGGCGGTGTAGCAGAAGGCTCCGAATGGCATGATGAACGTCGTCTTCTCCTCGTCCTCGACAGCCATTTTGATCTGGTTGTATCCAGAGTAGGCGTCGAGGAAACATAGCGACTCTGAGCCCGGGGTGGAGTCGATTATTTGGTCGATCCGCGGGAGGACGAACTGCTCCATCGGGCAGGCGTTGTTCAAGTTTGTGTAGTCGATACACATCCTCCAGGTCCCGTTCTTCTTCTCGACCAGGACTGGGTTTGCCAGCCACTTGGAGTACTTGATTGGCCGGATGACGCCTGCAGCGAGTAGATGTTGCACCTCCTCCGCGATGGCTCGGCGACGCTCTTCATTGAAGGGCCGCAACGACTGTTTGACGGGTCGCATTTTGGGGTTGGCGTTTAGTTTGTGCTCAGCGAGATCCCTAGGGACGCCAGGCATGTCAGAGGGCTTCCATGCGAAGATGTCCCTGTTCTCACGGAGGAACTCGATGAGCGTGCCTTCCTAGGCTGGGCTCATTCCTGTTCCGATCGTCACCGTCTGGCTAGAGTCGCCTGGGACCAGCTCGACGGTGCGGGTGTGCATCGTTGCCTCGAAGGCTGAGGTGTTTGCGCCCTCCGAATTGGGCTTCTTGAGTATGGTGGGGTCGTCATTGTTCACCCCGCTCGCGTACTTGGCGAGCTCGTCAGCGTGGTCGGCTTCTGCCGCGATGACGGCATCGGCGAGTTCGGCTCCTTTGGCCTCGCACTCGGCGGCCATGTCTGGGTCGCCGTTGATGGTGATGACGCCGCACGGCCTGGGGAGCTTCATCGCGTTGTACGCGTAGTGTGGCGCTGCCATGAACTTGGCGAACGCCTGGCGCCCCAGGACGCAGTGGTAGGGGCTGTCGAAGGGCACCAGCTCGAAGATGATCCGCTCGGTGCGGAAGTTTGCTGGTGTGCCGAAGGTGACTGGCAGCGTGACCTTGCCGATCGGGTACGCCTTCTGACCGGGGACGATGCCGTGGAACATGGTGTGGGTTGTCTCGATCATCGACTGCGGGAGCCGCAGTCGCCTGAAGGTGTCCAGGTACAGGATGTTGATGGAGCTGCTGCCGTCCATCAATGTCTTGGGGAGCCAGTAGTCGCCCACCTTTGGCTTGACCACCAGGGCGACTCGGCCTGGGTACTCGATGCGCGGCGAGTGGTCCTGGCGGCTCCAGGTGATGGGCTGCTCTGACCAGTTGAGGAACTGGGGAACGTCCACCTGGGCCACCGCGTTGACGGCGACGGCGCGGGTGATGACCTTCTTCTCGTGCTTCGTGTTGAAGCCTGTGAAGGTATGGAGCGAGCCGGCCACGTTGCCGAACTTTCCGCCGTTTGGCGGGTTGTTGTCGGGGTCCTCCCTTGCTCGTCGTGCCTTCTCAATCTCCCTGAGGGTGTGGCATTCAGCGGTCGTGTGCGTTGCGGGTTTGCCTTCCCTGCTATGAAACGCACAAGGTTGGTTAAGGAGGGCCGCAGGGTCGAACCTTGGCTTGGCCTTGTAGTTGCCGCCGTCGCGGCGTTGTCCTCCGTCGCGGCGGAAGCTTTTGGGCTCACGTTGTGCGTGCCCGGCGTTGGCGACGAAGTCGACTTGCCCGTCACTGCGGCGCTTGCCAGTGAGGCGAGTGTTGCTGTAGCGTAGGTCGGACCATCATCCGCTGTCGTTGCCGCTCGTGCGGCGTTGACCTCCCGACTCGTCGTCGGTTTCCTGGTTTGGATCTTCCTCCGCGTACCGTTTGGCGATCTCGAGGAGGTCCGGTATGTTGTCGAGTGTGCGAGAATGTCGCTTGAGCTTGGCGACCAAAGGCTCGTAGCAGCACGAGGTCTTGAAGAAATGGATCGCGGTGTCCGGGTGGATGCCGACCGCGTTGTACCAGAGTTCTTGCCACTGCTGGACCCAGTTGCGGGTCGACTCGTGGGGTCCCTGGACGCATCGCTCCAGGTCCTCGATGGTGGTGGCACGGGTGTAGGAGCACTCGAAGTGCCTGACGAAGGCGTCGCGCATCTCCTCCCAGGAGTCGATACTATCCTGGGGGAGGGTGTTGATCCACTGCCTGCACGTCCCCTCCATCATCAGGGGGAGGTAACAGGCGGCTAGTAGGTCGGTGTGGCCTGTGATCCCCATCGCCATGAGGTATGTATCGAGCCAGACGGCGGGGTCGTACGAAGGGTCGTACTTTTCTATCTCCTTCGGCGCCTTGAAGTTCAGCGGGTACTTCTCGCCTCGGATCATCGGTCCGAAGCACTTGGGGCCGAGTCGACTTAGCGACCCCATTGGCTCGCCATCGTGGCGATTGGTTAGGGTGTGTCGCAGGTCGTCGGGCTGGCGTGCGCGCCAGCTTTGGTTGTTGATGATGTGGGTGTGGGCGTCGATGGGTTGACCGTTGGCGGCGACGAAGTTGGTCGCTGTCCTGGGGTCGTTGGTGGAGAGTGCCGCGTTCGCGGGTCGATGTTGGAGCTGCAATGGCTCTGGTGGCGGGCAGTTGAGGGTGTTTGCCGCCATTGGGCGGCCGCTTGAGGCCGCTCTGCTTCCCGAAGAACGCGAGTACACTCGACCCTGCGAGTCGGCGCCTGCATTTTGCTGCTCAACGGCCTTTGCGAGCAGGGCCCTGACGTACTGGATCTGTAGGACGCCATCGCCAGTGGCCGTGATGTTGTCGGCTGCTGCTCGGCCCGCCACGAGGTTGTCCATCGGGGTGGAGAACAGTGGGAGGCCGTTCGCGTCCCGCTCCCGTGAGGAGACTACTATCCGCGGCTGATCCCTGGGGGGTGTGCGGTTGGGTGGGGCGCCCATCGCCGTCGACCCTGGCGGGGGCCGGGCGCTTCCTCCTGGTGGCGCGTTCTCGCAGATCGCGCGCTCGGCCACGCGGGCCGGGTCGTTTTCGTCGTCGAAGTTCAGGGCGCGCCCCTGGATGGTGGGGTTCAGGCGCGACCTGATTCGCTGCTGGTGGTAGCGCGATAGCTCCTGCGCCGTCACCTGCTCGAGGCGAAATTTTTCGCGCTCGGCTTGCTCCTTGCGCACTGCCTCCACCAGCTTCAGGCGGAGTTCCTCGACCTCCGTTGCCGTGGCGTTAGGAGGGATCGGGGTGGAGAAGGGATCCTCCGGCGGATCGGTGCCGGTCGCCATGTAGGTCGCGGCGTGGCGACCGGTCCCGTCGCGGAGGTCGGCGGAATTTTCCGACCCGGAGTCGAAGTCAAAGATCCCAAGGATGGAGGGATCCTCGAAGTCTCCCACGTTGGAGACCTGGGTGATGGAGCCCGCAGGTGAAGCCGCGGTGATGGATCCGGCGAGTGACGCCGGGGTCGCCGAGTCGGCGTCGTCGTTGAGGGTCGCGTCTTCTGCGGCCGCTGAGTTTTTGGCCACGTTACTGTGGGCCGAGTGTTACTCGGAGGCGAGGCGATGGATCGTGCGGATCTGGCTCTCGGAGAGTCGATCGCGTGGCAGCGACTCGCGGATGCGAGCCGAGTCCTCCGAGACGATGACGTCGGTGAGGCCGACGAAGAGGCTGATCATGCCGACCGGCAGGATCACGCTGTGGGTGACGGGTCGCGCCGCCGGGACATAGCTGCTCGGCAAGATTTGGAGCATCTCGTCGATCGCTATCATGCGGCCGATGGCGACCGTCTCGTTGATGGGCAGATTGGATCTCACCGCAGAACACCGGCCAGGCCCCACTCTCGTGGGAATGGTCACGGCAGATGATGCAATCGGCAGCGAGTAGTAGAACGAGGGGCAAGGGCGGCCAGCCATCTGTGGTGCGAGATGAGGGCGGAGACACAGGGTTTTACCCAGGTTCGGCCCCCCGGAGGGTAAAGACCTACTCCTGCTAGATTGTATTATGATGGTGGTACAATGGACGAGCTCAGCGGCTAGGCGGCGAGTCGCTCGGGTGTATGATGGAACGTATCCCTACACGCCCTGTAGGGAGGTTTATATAGACTCACTTCCCCTAGGGTTTACATATCTCAACCGAATCAGTTAAGGCTTCGGTAATCGTTTAACCTAACTCGACTGGACCTATCTACTCGCCTGGGCCTTCAGCTTCCAGTCGCTTGGATCCACACCGGGCCTTGATCCAGTCGCCGTCTTGCAGGCCCACTCGCCAGTTCCTGGGCCAGTCGGAAACGTCCTGCTGGGTATACCCCGGTTGGCATATCCCCATCAGAGAGGAAAGCAGGTCGTGCACCGCAAGGGATTTACTGAGTAAAATCATAGGAAAAAATAATTAGTCATGATTTTCATTGAACATATATATATTTACATTCTCCACATGAATTTCAGAGAACATACCATCTCGTTCGAAAAGAAAGGACTTGTGCGAGTCACTTTAAATGGCTAACACAAAAGTTCACAGGGACGGTATGGTAATCTTTCTATGCATGCGATGCCAAAGTAAGTAAACATAGTTATAAAAGTAAGTAGCACAAACATAGTTATAAAGTAAGTACGTAGCAAAAATAAAACATCACAAAGTCTAGCAGGATAAGTAATATATGACAAGTAGTTGATCCCACACGGCTCTGTCCTAGCTACATCAGGCGTCGTCATCGTCAGACAAACCTATGGAAGAAGTAGACGACGTGGGTGTGACGGTAAAGTCGTCGTGGCTGAACCTGTAGTATGGGCCCTGATGGCACGCGGTTGAGGATCCCGCATCATTGGACCTAGAGGGACCCGCCTCCTGGATGGGTTCCTGGCGCTAACTGGCCGCCAAGATATCATACTGTTGCGTCATCACCATATGATCCTCGCGGAGTGTCTGTACCAAGGGGTCAAGAAGTGAAGGGAATATGCCCGAGAGGCAATAATAAAGTGGTTATTATCGTATTCCTTATTTATGATAAAAGTTTATTTTGCATGCTATAATTGTATTAATACGGAAATGTTAATACATGTGTGTTTAATAAACAAAAAGGAAGTTCCTAGTTATGCCTCTCTTATAAACTAGCTCGTTGATTAACAAGATGATCAAAGGTTTCCTGATCATGGACATTGGATGTTGTTAATAACAAGGTCACAACATTATTGGAATGGTGTGATGAACATTCATCCGAAGTATAGCATTACGATCAAGGTCATTGTGTTCATATTTCTATAACATCATACGAAGTAATCTTAGTCCTTAGACCATGAGATCATGTCAATCACTAACACCGGAAGATTATCTTGATAACAACAAACGTCACACCGTAACAGGGTGATTATAAAGATGGGTTTAGTGCTCCGAAGGTGTTATGTTGAGGCTCATGGATCAAGAGTGGAATTTGTCCATCCCGATGACAGAGAGATATACTCTAGGCCCTCTCGGTGATATCACATTAGTTAGCTTGCAAGCAAGTGATTTAATCACTAGAATGTTATATCACGGGAACAAGAAAAGAGTACATGTCAGTAACAAGATCAAACTAGGTATGGGGATACCGATGATCGAATCTCGGACATGTAATATATCGTGAGACAAAGGGATTGAGTTACATGCGTATAAGGTTCACACGATCACAGAAGTCGTCATTGAATATGTGGGAGTCAGTACAGATCTCTAGGTCCCGCTACTGATTATTGATCGGAGAGGGGTATCGATCATGTCTACATTATTCGCGAACCGTATGGTGACACACTTAAGGGATACCGACACCATTTGGAGCAAATAATATGTCAGAGAAAGAAAAAGGAAAGCGCAGGAATTTATTTCACTAGACACCGAAACTGTTTCGGTTAAAATTGTTGAAACTGGTTCTGCATGTGAAATTGAAATTTTATAAGGGGTTTTATGTGAATGTTTGTTAATTAAAGTAATTAACAAAATTCTGAATAAATAAATAAAATAGTTTTATTTAAATGAGAGCTTGCATCAAATTTTGTAGAAATTTAATGCATGTGAGTGGATTTTTGAGTGGAGGCCCTTTTATGGGAGTGGAGGCTTTTCATTTTGAGTGGGAGCTCCACCCACATGAATGTGGAAGAGGTGGGTACATCCACCATGGTTGGGTGCCATGCCCCCCCTCTCCCTATAAAAGGCCCTCCTCTCCTCCTCTCAAAGACACCTCCTCGCGAAGGATCTCTCTCCCCCCTTTAGAATTTCCCCATGGTCTCGGATCAGCGAGATACATGTTCCCGGTGTCTTTTTCTGGAAGGATTTGTTGCTTCCGCTGCTTCGCTGTAGCGAGGGCGCAGAGGTTGTCGGGGTACCCGGACGTGTGTGCGATCATGGATGCACCACTGCTTTGCGGTGCTAGACTGGATGGTGCTGGACCAGATGGACTTCATCACGATCTTGAGATCGGCAAGCGTTCGTCTACATCATCCACGAGTACAACCTCATTAACGCTATTCGGTCTTTGAGGGTATGTATTCTATGGATGTATATCCACCCGTTGCTTGTATCTAGTAGATAGATCTTGGTACATAGTTGTTCCCGTCGTAGGAATTTTTTGTTTTCTATGCTGCGAACCCTACAAAAAGTTGTATCTTGGCCAGTCGGTGCTCCCGCTCCTCCACCATCATGGCGACCCTCATATCCACGAGCCTATTCTGAATGGCCCTAGCTCGATGCTTGGGGAAGTTTAGGATCGCCTTCACCCCGAAGTGCTGGACTGCCATGCAGTCGTAAGCACGTGTCGCCTCCTCGGGGGACCGCCATGTCCCAAGGTGGCGCCTCTTACCATCGACAGTGATCTTAGCCTCCCGAGTAGGGATCCTCGTCGGCTTCTTATACACACCACGGTACGTCGACTATCCCTGCTCCAAACTACTTAAAAAGACAATAATCATTAGATATATAACAAAGGGTGATAACTGGACCATCTAGTGAAAGAACCAAATGTGTCTACATGAATAACATAAACTAAAAATATCTTATAAGGAGGCCGCAATATCTCAAGGAAGAGCTAGTTAGCAACACTACGGGTAAATGCCACAAGATCAAGCAACAGCTGATCAAGAACAACTACAAGCACACAAGCCATGGAGTATCAACCACTCTACAAGTCACAAGTGAACATATCAATAGAATGGCATATGTACTTATCAGTTCAGATTTAGAAACAATAATACCAGATCCCCAAGAGGAATAAAAGTAATGAATCTCTCAGATATGTATAGAAATGCTATATAAACCATCATAGAGATTTAAAGCCAACAGTAGGTGTTTGTTTTGATCCAACACACTACCTTAGTCTATGCATCTTTGGTAGATAAAACATGAAATTTGACTAATCAATCAAGAAGATGATCATGCATGTGATCTTTCTACTATGCACACTCTCAGGGAGGCTCCACAATACCAAGATCGGCCTAGCAGGAGTCACTGAGTTAATTACCAATTTCAATCCCAAGATCTTATGCCTCTAAAGGAACTGCAGACAGGAAGTATTTCAAATCATTTTCCTAGAAATACACTATGAATCATTTTTATTAGATCTTTACAAACAACATGGTTGTTTAATAAATTTATAAAACCAAGATCATCACTAAACCAAGGTTCAGCTCATGATCCATATTTTATATCTAGCCAACTCAATATCTAGTAGCCTGAACGTTCAATTTACCAAGAAAAACTTCCAAGACCAGACCACATTAATCAACCAGCATATCAAACCACACATGCCTGGGATGAATCTATCATCCGATCTCGAATATGTATAGAAATTCTATACTAAATCATCATAGATATTTAAAGCAAACTATAAGTATTTGTTCTGATCCAACACACTACCTCAGTACATGCATCATTGGTAGCTAAAACATGAAATTTGACTAATCAATCAAGTAGCTAATCATGCATGTGATCTTGCTACTATGCACACTCTCATGGAGGCTCCATAGTACCAAGATCATCCTAGCAGGAGTCACTGAGTTAAATACCAATTTCAATCCCAAGATCTTATGTCTCTAAAGGATCTGCAAACAATCATGACAAATTTCAAATCATTTTCCTAGCAGGACACTAGGAATCATTTTCCTAGCAAGACACTAGGAATCATTCTTTTAAGTCATCTATCACAGGCTAGTTACATCAAAAGTAATCTACCACTAACAGGAGGAATACAAAGGTCACAAGCACTGGATGATACATCTTAAGTATAATGTAGGTAATAAATCACCACTAATATCACAAAAGGCACAAGCAGCGATCGCGATTTGGAGCGGCCGGGATGCCATCCAGCAGCTGCGGTGTCAGGGGAGGGCGTACGTGAGGGTTGTAGAAGAGAGGAAAGGGCGTGGTCGCCATGGTCGCAAATCAGATCTGAAGCAAAGAAGAGAGGGGGATCACCACCGAGACCGTTGGAGATATGCCCAAGAGGCAATAATAAAGTGGTTATTATCATATCTTCATACTTATGATAAATGTTTACATACCATGCTATAATTTTATTAACCAGAAACATTAATACTTGTGTGATTTGTAAACATAAAAGAGTCCCTAGTAAAGCCTCTTGTTAAACTAGCTTGTTGGTTAATATATGATCATGGTTTCCTGATCATGAACATAGAGATGTTATTAACAACAGGGTCATATCATTAGGAGAATGATGTGATGGACATACTCCTATAGTTAAGCATAGCATAAAGATCAAGTCATTTAATATAGTTCATTTGCTATAAGCTTTCTGATACATAGTAACCTAATTCCTTCGACCATGAGATCATGTTAATCACCATCACCGGAAGGATGCTTTGATGACATCAAACACCACACCGTAACTGGGTGGCTATAAAGGTGGCATTGAGTGTTCAGAAAGTATGGGTTGAGGCACATGGATCAAGAGTGGGATTTGTCCATCCATATGACGGATAGATATACTCTGGGCCCTCTCAGTGGAATGTCATCCAATTAGCTTGCAAGCATGTGACTGGCTCACAAGGGATCACATATCACGGGAATGAGAAAAGAGTACTTATCGGTAACGAGGTTGAACTAGGTATGCAGAGATACCGACGATCAAAACCTTGGATAAGTAAACTATCGTGAGACAAAGGGAAATTGGTATCGTATGTAAGTGGTTCATTCGATCGCAAAGTAATCATAGAAATATGTGGGAGCCATATGAATTTCTAGATTCCTCTATTGGTTATTGTTCGGAGAAGTGTCTCGGTCATGTCCGCATAATTCACGAACCGTAGGGAGACACACTTAAGGATTCAATGTTGTTGAGTAGTTATGGAATGATGAGTAAGAGACCGAATGTTGTTCGGAGTCTCGGATGGGATCCGGGATATCACGAGGAGATCTGGAATGGTCTGGAGAATAAGATTCATATAAGGAAAGTCTTGTTTCGGAGTTGGAGAATGATTCCGGTGTTTTCATCGGGAATGTTCTAGAAGGGTCCGGAAGGTCCGGCACTCCGAAGGGGAAGGGTGCATGAATGTGTCATAACAAGTTGGAATGGTTGCATCATGTACTAGGTGTCATCTCTGAGCAAAATAAAGGGATAAGTCAAATCCTAGTTTGAAAAGTCAAACGCCAATTTGAAAAGTCAAACGGCAAGTTTGCTTGGTGGAGGGAGAGTAGGAAACCTACTTGGGGAGGAAGTCCCACTCCCTCCACCCGCCGGCCAAGGAGGAGGAGTTGGAGGAGGACTCCCTCCTCCTAGCCGCCTCCCTCCCACCTATAAAAGAAGGGGCAGGGGTGCCCCTCTACCACACACCTCTCTCCTACCCTAGCCCTAGCCGTCGGCCTCCACCAAGTCGCCGCCGCCCCTAGGGTTTGCCTAGCCGCCGAGTTGGGGCCCTCCCCTTGCCCTAGCCGCCGGCCTAGCTCTCTCTCCTTGGTGCCTCTAAACCCTAGATCGCCAAGGCCTCTCTCATAGTCCACCATACTCGCTCCGGCTTAAGGCGAAGCCATGCGAGATCTCCCCTCTACTTCCGGTACCACGTCGTCGTGCTGCCGGAATCGCGAGGAGAGTGCTACAACCTCCGCTGCCTGCTGGAACAAGGGAGAGGAAGGTCTTCATCGAGTACCGAACGTGTGACCGACTACGGAAGCGCTGCCGGAACGCAGCGCCGGAAGGATTGCCTACGCGATCTTGAGACCGGAAGTGTACGACTACATCATCCACGAGAATCTGCTCTCGTTAACCGCTTTGGATCTTCGAGGGTTAGTACTCTATTGACTCGTTGCTACAACCTAGTAGATAGATCTTGGCTTGATCATAGATTAGATCTTGATTATGTGTTCATGTGGAAGAAAATTTTTGTTTTCCATGCTACGAACCCCTACAGTGGTATCAGAGCCGTGTCTATATGTAGATCTGTTGCACGAGTAGAACACAATGGTCATTGTGGGCGTTGATGCTTTTGTTGTCGATTTCTTCTTGTGTACTTTGCATCTTGCGGGATGGTGGGATGAAGCGGCCCGGGCTAACCTTACATGACATCGTTCATGAGACTTTCTCCACGCTTGACATGCAACTTGTATTGCATAAGTGGCTTTGCGGGTGCCTATTTCTCCCAACATAGTTAAGATTCAATTTACAACGGGTGATTGACAATACTAGTATCAATGTTGTGGTTCTTGTTCGTAAGTTAGAACGACACTTATTGAAAGCCCCAAACCACGTAAAACATGCAAAGAAAATTAGAGGCGTCTAACTTTGTTTTGCAGGGGTGTGCTGTGATGTGATATGGCCATGATTGTGATTATATATGATGTATGCAATGTTCCTTATTGTAAGTTGGCAACCGGCAGGAGCCATATGGTTGTTTCCATTAAGTCCTTCGTGTCTATTATTCAAAGTAGTTGTAATAGTTGATGCTGGTGGAAGACAACCATGAAGCGGCGCCATTGACCTTGACGCCACACCGGTGATGATGGAGATCATGTTCATGCTTGAAGATGGAGATCGGAAGCACAAGAAGAAAGGCCATATCATATCACATATTATGAATTGCATGTGATGTTAATCCTTTTATGCATCTTGTATTGCTTAGTTCACGACGGTAACATTATAAGATGATCCCTCAAGCACATAAATTTCAAGTTTTAAAGTGTTCATCCTTAGTAAGCACCGTTGCTAAAGCTCGTTGTTTCAAAGCACCACGTGATGATCGGGTGTGTTAGATTCTGCGAGTGTATACAACATGAGCAAGCCAGATTTGCTCATGCGGAAGCTAAGGTTTGATCTTGACGAGCCTAGCATGTACAGACATGGTCTCGGAACACGGATCACCGAAAGGTAAAGCATGAGTCATATAGTAGATAGATGAACATGTTGATTGTTCGCCATTGAAGCTACATCAACTCTCGTGATGATCGGTTTTGATGTGGTGGATTTGGTTCGTGTGATCACTAAAACAATGTGAGGGATATTGTTTTGAGTGAGAGTTCAACGA
This sequence comes from Avena sativa, assembly GCA_916181665.1. Lineage (NCBI taxonomy): Eukaryota > Viridiplantae > Streptophyta > Magnoliopsida > Poales > Poaceae > Avena > Avena sativa. The sequence continues at coordinate 425,456,616 of OV702293.1, forward strand.
CAATATGATTAAAAGTTGAACACTATTTATCATAAATTAAATCAAAGTGAATTTGCATAGTTGTTGTAGTCATTGGCATCCGTTTACCACCTTGCTCTTAGTTTTAATTGAGATGATAGAACTATAGAATTCTGGTTAGTTACTTTACGAACTGGTATCGTATTGTTTTGAAGTGTTAATCTAAAGTTTAAAGTCCTATTGCAAACTTTCAGTAAGTTCCGGTTACTCCATGAAGTTTAATAATTGGTATCAAATCAAGAGTGACAATTCCAAGTGTTAGTGTATGAGTATCATGTTTGTCTCCATGATTCTTGATATTCAAAGGATTGTCTTAATATCAAAGTTATCTAGGATCTGAAAGAGTTGTTTCAGAAACCATGATGTGTGGAAGATATTGTGATATCTGAAACGAATTTTTGGTTGCAACATGATAGAGTATAATATGGCAAAAGTCATGTTCTCATATTTGATAAGAATTTGCAAAAGGTTGGAGACGCTGGTTGTCTTAATTCTCCAAAAGGTTTTGGAGAGCAACATTATACTCGCGATTCACCGTTATAATCTAAACGTAGCTTGATCATGGATAGTTCCATGATAAGGGTGAATATTTGATGTAGGTAAAATGTTTACTACACCAAGAGATTACTAAAGAAAGGAATTTGAAAGAACACCAAACATTTGATGATGGTAATCTACTTCAAAGTGCAAGTCCAAAGACATTGGTATTTAACTATACACGCTTTGGACTATGTGTCATGTGTATGGCTCCACTATTGATGTTGATAGATTCTTTCAAACAGAAAAGAAATACTGAAAGAGAATCTCATAAATATATGGCAGAAAAGAAAAGACTAGAATTGTTCAGCTTAGGTATATAAAGGATATACATGTTATGGCTGTATTCTTTGCTTGTTAAATAATGTGGTTCTTAAGTATTGGATACTGAATTTCTTGGTATGAATTGTCATACGAAACAACTGAATTCATGAACTACAATGGCCCAAGTAACTAGCAAAAGAATATGTGATGATGTTCATCGAGAACAAATAAAGGGTTATTGTGCTGCTTGTTAAACATCAAAGCTTGCCTTCAAGATTTGTTTTATCAGGTATTATGAGAACAAAAGGGTTGTTCAAATAATTGTCGTAATCCATAAAAGATGGATGATTCACAAATCTCGTTGGAGAAATCACATCCATAAAACTAGTGCTAAAAGTGTCGAAAGACAAATTGATTGAACGATCACTTAGGAAGTGACATCGCCGTTTAAATTATATTGGAAAGAAAACATGAAGAAACTCCATGTGGATGGAATTTTGGAGTCTTTTTGATTTTTGATCAAATGACGCTTGTGAAACTTTCCTAGAGATAATTAAAACCTCGTTCATAGGACAAAAGGGAACGAATGACTAGCTTATTGGAACTCGTACATATTGTTGTGTGAAGTCCATTATGTGTAGTCAAGAGCGATGGATTTCAACTTCATATGCTTTCTCTGAAAATTTGAGTGAATATATGAATATTTACTTAAATAAGGATGAAGTATGAAACATTTGAAAAGTTCAAAGACTTTCAAGATGAAGTGCAAAATCATTGTAACAAGAATATAAATAGTTTATGATAAGATCATAAAGGAAGATATTTGAGTTACAAGTTTAGCATAACACCTAAGATTTAGGAATTGTTCCGTGGATTTGCATTTCCCGAAACAACATAAGAGTATGGAGCGTTCAAGATATGTAATTAAACCTTGTTTGACATGGTAAGATCAAAGGTGTAATTAATAAAACTGTCATTATATTTTAAAGATTAAAAGCTTTAGAGACTACCGTTTTTCCACTGAAAAGAGCTCCATCATAATCCGTTGAATTGACACCATATAAAGTTATGGTTTGGGATAAAACCCAAGTTGTCCTTTCTTTAACATTGGTATGCTATGCATAAGAAAGATGTTTGCAACCAAAGTCGGATCAACCTGTCTTTGTATGTTATTTCGAATAACTGTTCCTCCATAACATCTGAGACAAAAGTGTTTGTCGCTTAGAACGTCAAGTTTCTTTGAGAAGGAATTTTCCGTGAAAAGTTAAGTGGGAGGACAATAGAACTTTGATAAGGTTAAAGGAACCTTAGCTATATATGCGAAGTTGCGCAGCGCCGAAAAGTGTTCCGGAGGCAGCAACAATGCTCATGGCTCACGTGCCTCAAAGGTTGTGGTCACGGAGATCTAAGTTCCTATTGAAACAAGTAGGTCGGGTAAACAATCAAATACCAAGATTTGAGAGTTAAATCATTATTTGACAATAATGATCCGACTACATGCAAAGAAGCGATGATGGGCCCTGACTCTGTCAAATGACTTGAAGCCATAAAATCCGTGATAGTTCCATATACGAGAGATCAAGCTTTGAACTTGAAAGACCCTCTGGAAAGGTACAAGACCTTACAGTCGTATTTGGATCTATAAAGAAATAGACATGGATGTTTCACATCTATGAAATAGTCGACATGTTGGGAAAGAGTTCACAACAATGTTAAAAGGTTGACTATGACAAGATCTGATCTTTCATAGCGATATTTAGTCTAGACGGATTAATGTAGCAACCACGACATATAATTTTGTTATGTGTTGAATAAACAAAACAAGTTCTTCTAATAGAATGGTTACCAAGGACGTGTGCATGACACGGTCCAAAGGGTTTTGTTAATTCAAAGGATGCTAAAAGCATATGCAAACTTCAATGGTTGAAGTAAGCATCGCGGAGTTGGAATCTTCACTATGATGAAACTGTTAAAAGAGTTTAATTTCATCGGAGACGATGAAGATGCTTGCATTTGCAAGAAATTAAGTGGGAGCGCTAAGACATGTTTCTAATACATTATGTGGAAGACATATTGTTGATTGGAAATGATGTATCTTTTATTAATTTCATACTATGCACACTCGAATAAGAATTTCATATCGATGAAAGACTTAGGCAAAACCCAAATATTTGGCATCAATGGACGCTAATATGGTTGTGCCGAAAGTACATAGATGATATATAGAATGAGTTCAATATAGAAACTACAAGAAAGATTCTTGTCGCACAGAAAGGATTGAATGAGTTCAATATTGATGATACTTGTTGTATGAAATCACAAAGAGTATTTATATCAATCATTCTGTGATATGTACAAATCCAGATATGTCCTATGCTCTAAATGTTATGAGCATATACCAGAATGATTCATAAGATGATCATTGGACGATAGTAAGGATATTCTTATGATCTTTTGGAAGAACTAAGAGTATATTATTTTGTAGAAGTGGCAAATAGATGGTTAGTTCATTGTAAAAGTATTACATTGATACTAGTTTTGTCACAAAGTACAAATTAAGTTTATCTCAATCTAAACTAAGGGTGGCACAATATAATGGAAAGTAAGTTCCATAATGGATTTGGATGGGTTCCAAAGTTAAGACATTGTGACAGATACTACAACAAAAGGCTAAGTATATGACTGCTATAATAGCAGCTAAAGAGGGCATTTATGTCAAGTAGTTTGTTATCAAACTAGGTGTAGTTCACAGCGGGATAATACTATGAAGATATATTGTACGACAATATTATCGACATGTTTTAACCCCAAAGAACTAAAGGTCTCACCAAAGGACCAAAATTATACAAAGCCATCTCATTAGAGAATGAGTGATGCGTAGAGACGCAAAGACATGCAATTACACACGGACCTGGAAGTTTCAGATCCGGAGATCAGTTGACCACTAGCAATCGTGTACATACGACACCAGAAAGCCATAGGTGTTGAATACACAAAGGTTTGAAACTAGATTATTGACTCTAGTGCAAGTGGGAGACTGTTGGAGATATGCCCAAGAGGCAATAATAAAGTGGTTATTATCATATCTTCATACTTATGATAATTTTTTACATACCATGCTGTAATTGTATTAACCGGAAACATTAATACTTGTGTGATTTGTAAACATAAAAGAGTCCCTAGTAAAGCCTCTTGTTAAACTAGCTTGTTGGTTAATATATGATCATGGTTTCCTGATCATGAACATAGAGATGTTATTAACAACAGGGTCATATCATTAGGAGAATGATGTGATGGACATACTCCTATAGTTAAGCATAGCATAAAGATCAAGTCATTTAATATAGTTCATTTGCTATAAGCTTTCTGATACATAGTAACCTAATTCCTTCGACCATGAGATCATGTTAATCACCATCACCGAAAGGATGCTTTGATGACATCAAACACCACGCCGTAATTGGGTGGCTATAAAGGTGGCATTGAGTGTTCGGAAAGTATGGGTTGAGGCACATGGATCAAGAGTGGGATTTGTCCATCCATATGACGGATAGATATACTCTAGGCCCTCGCGGTGGAATGTCATCCAAATAGCTTGCAAGCATGTGACTGGCTCACAAGGGATCACATATCACGGGAACAAGAAAAGGATACTTATCGGTAACGAGGTTGAACTAGGTATGCAGAGATACCGACGATCAAAACCTCGGATAAGTAAACTATCGTGAGACAAAGGGAAATTGGTATCGTATGTAAGTGGTTCATTCGATCGCAAAGTAATCGTAGAAATATGTGGGAGCCATATGAATTTCCAGATTCCTCTATTGGTATTGTTCGGAGAAGTGTCTCGGTGATGTCCGCATAATTCACGAACCGTAGGGAGACACACTTAAGGATTCGATGTTGTTGAGTAGTTATGGAATGATGAGTAAGAGACCGAATGTTGTTCAGAGTCTCGGATGGGATCCGGGATATCACGAGGAGATCCGGAATGGTCAGGAGAATAAGATTCATATAAGGAAAGTCCTGTTTCGGAGTTGGAGAATGATTCTGGTGTTTTCATCGGGAATGTTCTAGAAGGGTCCGGAAGGTCTGGCACTCCGGAGGGGAAGGGTGCATGAATGTGTCATAACAAGTTGGAATGGTTGCATCATGTACTAGGTGTCATCCCTGAGCAAAATAAAGGGATAAATCAAATCCTAGTTTGAAAAGTCAAACGACAAGTTTGCTTGGTGGAGGGAGAGTAGGAAACCTACTTGGGAAGGAAGTCCCACTCCCTCCACCCGCCTGCCAAGGAGGAGGAGTTGGAGGAGGACTCCCTCCTCCTAGCCGCCTCCCTCCCACCTATAAAAGAAGGGGCAGGGGTGCCCCCTCTACCACACACCTCTCTCCTCTAAACCCTAGCCCTAGCCGCCGACCTCCACCAAGTCGCCGCCACCCCTAGGGTTTGCCTAGCCGCCGAGTTGGGGCCCTCCCCTTGCCCTAGCCGCCGGCCTAGATCTCTCTCCTTGGTGCCTCTAAACCCTAGATCGCCAAGGCCTCTCTCATAGTCCACCATACTCGCTCCGGCTTAAGGCGAAGCCATGCGAGATCTCCCCTCTACTTCCGGTACAACGCCGTCGTGCTGCCGGAATCGCGAGGAGAGTGCTACAACCTCTGCTGCCTGCTGGAACAAGGGAGAGGAAGGTCTTCATCGAGTACCGAACGTGTGACCGACTGCGGAAGCGCTGCCGGAACGCAGCGCCGGAAGGATCGTCTACGCGATCTTGAGATCGGAAGTGTACGACTACATCATCCACGAGAATCTACTCTCGTTAACCACTTTGGATCTTCGAGGGTTAGTACTCTATTGACTCGTTGCTACAACCTAGTAGATAGATCTTGGCTTGATCATAGATTAGATCTTGATTGTGTGTTCATGCGGTAGAAATTTTTTGTTTTCCATGCTACGAACCCCTACAGAGACGAGGACGATGATGAGCGCGTAGAAATGAACATGGGGGGACGACGACGAGCGCGCGAAAAATAACTGCGGGCGGATGACAACGAGCTCCTCCACGAGCTGCTCCTCCAAGGCCTCGTCCACATATGGCTTGCTCCTCCATGGGGTGGTCCTCCACGAGCTGCTCCTTGGTGTACGTGGGATGGTGACGATGAGGGGGATGCGGGACGACAACAGCGGAGGGAGGGTTGCGAGGGGAGAAGGAGGGGATTTGGGGATTTTCATGGTGGTGTGGGTTGCGTCGGGAGGGGATTGGGGATCGACTTTTTGGGAGGGGATTGGGGATTTTTAGGGAGGGTGAGACAGGGGACCTAACAGGTGGGACCCACATCACTCACCCCCAGCGAATGGGCGCATTCCCCGGTGACAGCTGAGCACCCACTTATAGATGGGACCTACTTACAGGTAGGCCAGTGGTAATGGGCCCTAGCCCCAGAATGGGGCTATAGTTCACGGCGCTAAAGGGCGGCCCATATGGGGGCACGCGGCCCACCACAGCGCCGACGCGCGCGAGGCCTGTTCGCTGGTGGTATATGGGCTAGCCCCGGCAAACATGGTATCCATTCGCCAACAATAACGCGAGGAAGGCCTGGAAGGCCTTACCGCCGGCGACCCTAGACCCACTTCGCCGGCGGTAAATAATTCGGCTATAAGGTTTTCCCTACTAGTGTTTCCTTAAGTGCCTATATGGATTCCCATATTCTCCCAATGGTAGCTCAGGTGCTTTAGCCCCCTAGGTGATGGTCAAGTTTGCCATCAAAGGAATCAAACTGTTCACGTCTACAGTACGTGAGTTATAAAATCTTTCAATAAATTCTAGGCGTCTCTCAATTGGAATACAATCGATGTATGATGGTAGATAAGTTTTTCCTGATCGAGTGGTACCTCTGTCTTCAACGGAGATCATGGATGGGTGTCAACAATTACTTTTGTCAAGAAACAACACTTAGCGCTTAGCTCCCCGGCAACGGTACCAGAAAATATCTTGATGGCCTGCAAGTGCATAGGTTCATCATAGTTTGTTTTCGCGGAAGTATTAATTCTAGTTTTTATATATATCCCAATAAGGAGCCTAGGTAAGTGTTTTTATGTGGTGTTTCTGTCGCACTAAAGGTGTCACCGGTCTTGAGTGGATTGACTGCAACTGTTGATGATGGAAGGTGGTGTTAAAAGATAGAGGAAACTTATGTAAGAAAGGAATACGAATTAAATTGCATAAAAGTAAAGATGAAAAAGGTGTTTGAAGATCCTACAGATGATAAGTTAGGCGCAAAGAGAAACGGTTCATGGTGATAGTGAAAGTGCCAAATAAATAGAGTAGAATAAGTGATGGTGATATTTCATATTTGTAAGTGAGTAGGCAAGAACTCGTATACCGACTGGGAGTCCTCATGGCCAATTCTTCCTAGCCCCAATGATCTATCGGCCTGTTACCACGACAATGGTCAGCACATTAATTAAGGTCTTCTGACCGATTTAAGGCTTTAATCTTGATGGTTCCTTGTTGTCCTCAAGTAGTGCTAGCTCCTCATTTATATCGCCAGTGTCACTCGGGGGTCGCCGATTCGCTAGCATACAAGCATACCTATAAGATCTTTAGATCATGTCACCTCGGTCCTTAAATTAGATAACAAGCATTAGGCAAACATAGATAATCATTCTCACTATTTAATAAGCACTACAACGATCACAGATGGATGGATTTAAATAAGGCACAACACATCTCACCAATCTCCTACATCTCCCACGCCTATAGGGATTTACTCGGACATGAGAGGAAGACAAATCAAAGGCATAATTATATTGCAAATGTGAATCATCTAAAAGTTATCGTAGCAAGCCACAATACCAGTTGAAGATCAAATCAAATACAACCCAAAGGTAGATCAAAGTACCAAACACTAATATTACAAGTTCCAATCTCTCTCTCTCTAATTAACAATGGGGATGATGGTGGAGTGCGTGGTTTAGAGGCTAGAAATCATCGAAGAATGATGCGGGTTTCTTCTCCTTCTCCATATCTGATCTCTCCCTCTCTGGATGAGTTAGTGGCGGTTGTGTTCTCTTTGTCGTATCCCCCTTCACGAAAGTTGTTTGTTATTAATATAATGGAGCCGACAACAGGTAGTATGGGCGGACGGTACGGACACATCCCAACCGTACCAGTGGTTGTTATGCTCACTAAACGCCTATAATGAAAGGGGCTATGATTGGGGATTTATTTCTTTTGGTGTAATTAGCGCATAAATGCTATTATATCTTCCATAAATGTTCATTACCTAAAATCCATCACAAGAAACCAAGGATTCGCTAATTGTGATATTAATGTTAGTAGAAAGAGGTAATCTTTAGTGAACTCTGGCAGTAAACAAGAGGAAAATCAATAGTAAAAAGTTATCAAATTTGGAGATATCAATGAGTATGTTAAGAGGATGACTACACAGGACAAGGTGGTCAAGTGGAAGGATGAGCAAGCTCCAATTAAAGAGCCTACACTGCAAGATGACGACGACAAGGTAAAAATGGTGAGCATGAGATTTTCCCTTTACCAAAGGAGGCGCATGGAGTTGAGCAATCTGAGCCTATCCCTATATGCTTGAGTGACGATGCGGTACAAATCCCATGTGAGTATGAGAGCCACTTAGCCCACTTGAGTGAGAGCAAGAGTGAGATGAGTGACTTGTAACACCCCGGTCTCTCCGGACCGACGGCTGTCACTTCTGGCAGCTTAATAGGATCTCTAGACTAACCCCACAGACCAACACTAGTCTTTTCTGCGCATTTTGTCCTCACTCGTGCGCACCCGATACCCACTTCCCGGTCGGTCACCCATCCTAGAATTGCTCTAGGCCAAGAACGCTTAACCTCAGTGTTCTTTTTAGATGAGCTTCCGAAAAAGAAGTTGCAACTTGTTGGTATGGGTATAGTATCAATCCTATTAAGACACGCGCCAGGGTCTCACATGACTACACCTTATATGAGATTGAGTGTTTCCACTTTAAGGGCATGAGTGATACACCGACTGAGTTGAGAGTGGTAGTTGATAGGTCAAGGGAGACCATTTCAATTTCTAACGACTTACCCTCTACCGCTAGTGTGTTCTCTTATGTTGTGCTAGGTTCCATGAATGAAGAAGCACCAAGCCTCGAAGCATGGTTGCCTAAAATGGAGATGATGTACATGGTATATTAAGATAATGCTACGAATGGCTACATCAAGAAGACGAAAACACCCATAAGGAGTCCACTACTACCACAACACCCACTTCATATGAGAGGTATGAACAATGTAAAAACAAGGGTGTTGATGATGCCATGATACCACTAGTGGACATGATGACTTGTGATAATTGGCATGATATTTGTGACATTACATATGATTCATTCATATTTCCATGTGATACTTTGCCCTTGCATAATGTTAATCGTGTGAAATTATTTGATTGTGATGATGTTGCCATAGACATACCATGCTATAAGCATTTTGTGTATTCATCATTGCTTGCAATATGATGAATAATTGCTCTTTCAAATCGTTTGCTTGCAATGATGATAAGAATGAACCTCGTGTTGCGAAAAACTTGACGAACAATTTCTGATTCCATATGTTTGTCGGCAACAATGTTATTACTTTGGACATGTTGTGTCATGATAGTTATCTAATTTCTCCCGTTGCTTGCAATAAGTTAAATAATTTGTCAATCACTTGTTTTGATTGAAACAATACTTATCATATGGTTTGTAATGAGATTTCCCCATAGCTTTCTCAATTTTTAGAGATTTTGATGATTGCCATGATAAGAATGTTCCCACTTGCATATTCACCATGCACATAATTTCAACTTGATTGACACTAATGGTGATATGCACAAGAAAAGATACATCATGATGGATGATGTGTTTATCTATCATGCACACACGTTCTTCCTTTTGTGTATGATATGTGTAGGTACCTGCACTATAATGTCAACCTTGATTGAGCACGAGTTGACAAAAAAAGCTCTTAAGAGCATCCCTAATACGAGTTCTAGATCGAACCTGGCTCTAATACCTTTTGCATGCTTTGCATCTCTCATGTTAAAAAATTGCTCTTTCGTATGTTTTGCTTGCAAGCATGTTGATGGTATCCTTTCAACTTGTGACAATCATGTCTATTTTCTATTGGATGTTGATGTTTTATGTGTTGCAACAAAAATGTTGAACAAATTCTCTTTCTGATGTTTGTGTGCAACCATAATGCCATTATGAGCATGTATTGTCATGAGAGCTTCCAGTATCTTGTATTGTTGTTGCAACAAATATAAGGAACACTTGCTCTTTAAAATGGTTTGTTGGCACAAATGATGTTGTTGTGGATATCCTTGCTCATGTGTTTTTGCCGAATTCTCCTATTCTAGCATCAAAGATGTTGCTTAATATTTTAGTCCAATGCTTTGAGTGTCACACTATGATGTTTTATGGAGTTTTTGAGTTCCCACATTTGGACGATGTTCCAACAATTTCTATGCACATTGACCTTGCTTACGCATTTCATTTGCTATACTTGAGTTGTGCTAATAGTGTCGTGAACAAGAATGGACATGCCACAAATGACATGCTCCTCTATCATGCACAAAAATATTTTGCTTGGTCTTTGTTGTGTGAAGGTACAAATGCATACATGTCAACCTATAACAACCACGAGTTAACAAGAAGAAATGAAGAGGGTTACCTATGGATGCGCTTCCACGAGCTATCGCTGTATCCTAAGGTGACTTCCTTCTACTTGAGGACTCATACGATAATCTTCATGAAGTGGCTACTCTTTGAGTGGTGCTTTGCTTTTGTTGTGAGCTTTGTAGGCTTCATGGAAAGTGAAGGAACATTGAAGAGTTGCCACATCAATCTTCTCAAGGACAACTATATGGTAAAACCCAGGATCAAGAATGTCTCTCAACCTCTTCCACATGGTAATGAGCGTATAGAGTCGAGGACGACTATTTTTGAAGGGGGAGGAGATTATACGGCCCAACCTACGGTCGTTGCCATATCAATCACTTACCCTTATGCCAAGTCATCATGGACTCCAAAGGTGAATCCTATCCTCTACACGAGTTCACTTCCTACCCTATTGTATGGTATACTACTTCATTCTCCATCCTATGACCATGATAGGTTCACACCGACAAGTACAGAGACAAGGAAGGAAGCCCAGAACCTCAAGCATGACAAGACGATGCCTTGGAAGAGGAGACAGAAGAAGCAGCCGACTCCAGGAACGGAGTCTCCGCCATCATCGTCCCGGAGTCTCCGCCGCCCAAGCCCCGGAGTCTCTGGTCTCCCTCCGCTCGAACCTGACTGCAAGCCCTTGGACTCCGTCTGGAGTCTCCACCCGCTCAACCGGAGTCTCTGCCCTGACCGGAGTCTCCGACCCGACTACACCGGAGTCTTCGGCCTAAGTGATGGGCCTACGTGCCAACAACTGGGACCTTGGCCCATGTACCCCCTTATTCTATTCCAAACCCTAATTTTATTCCCAAACCACCCCTTGTTTAGTGGTTGACCTATAAATAGAGCCCCTATCCCTTCATGTATCCCTAAGACATAGATGATAGACTAGAAACCCCTAAGATGGATCACTTCTAGTTATGTCTCCTTCCCTTCATAAGGGAACCCTATCATCACCCACCTCTATGGATTGTGACTTTGAGCATCCTTAGTTGTACAAGGTATTTACTCTGAGTTGTCTCTAGTAAAGTTATCAAGATCCTCTCCAAGGTGTTCTTCCCTCTCCGATGTGGATTTGACGGGAGCACGTTGACCGATCTTTCCTCGCAAAGATTCTATCAGACCAGTGGCCGCCAGAGGGAGCAATAGGGCTTTGTATCGTGTTGTGTTTGCGTGTGTTCATAGTGTTTTTGCGAGGTGTGTGTTCGCTTCCGCTACCTTATCTCTTTCCCTCGCTTTTCCCATTGTTTTGAACACGAAATCTGTGAAGATCGGGCCACCCAAGAGGTTAACCCCTATCATGTTGATAGCTCCAAATTATGACACATTTTACTGAGTATTTTCCATTAGTTTTCACTAAGTTTTGTTGGTTTTCATCTTTCAACTAACGCTAATATCGCGAGTTAGCAAAACCTTGTAGTTTTTATGTGAGTTTCAGATTCTAGACATTTTTTGAAGCATCCAAGGTCATTTATGAGTAGATTGGAACAAATTAAGCAAATCTCTAATCTAGTTGGGTCCTTCTTAGCTAGTTTCTTCACGTGTCCATGACTAGCTTGTTCACGTGATCAAGCAGACGCGCTATGGCCATTGTATATCTAGCTAGCTTATACAAACTAGCTTATACTCGTTATCTTGTTCATGGCTGCTTATACAAACCACTTCCATCTACCAAACATCCATGCTAACGAGTACAACTAGCTAGTTTGGTGGATTTGAAGAAAATATGATGATATTTATAGTGGTACACAACAAAGAACACACATGTATTGAGGAGATAATGGGTTGGCAGAGAGTTTTTTGCCAATGCTCTGGTGCACAACCATGCTAACACAAGCAAACAACGTACACGTATATCCAGGAGACCATTTGTTTGCATGTAGCCTGTCAGCTTTATAAAATGTTTGTTATAGCCTGTCAGCTTTATTACAGTCTGATTAATCAAACTGTCTAGCTTATTCTTGTTTTGCATGTATCTCATTGCACACGCTGGGCAGCATCCAACAGAGAGGGGAAACCATCCCCCTGGACAACAGACTATTTGCCTTAATTATATGCTAGCGTCGTTCCCATTCCGACTTCTCCTCAATGATGTAGCAAGAACATTATTGTGCTCATGATATAAGCTTATGTATGTACTCATAATTTGTTGTTGAGGTTCACTCACAAATGTTTAAAGTCGATCCTATAAATAGTTGGGAACTTATCTTCTTTCGAATTGTACTTAGAGTGTGTTTAGCTTGAGCCTTAGCCAGCCTCATTAAAAATTTGGCTAACCAATATTTTGGCTAGAACCTTATTTGAATTTTGGCTAGCCGGGTAAAGGTTTCGGTTTCACATGTTTTGACCAATGATAAAAAAGCTAAGTGGTTGGGGAGAATGAATGTACCAAATTTGATAACCATCTAAAGCAGGACGCACAATTTTAGTCATGGTCATAAAACTGGTGAGAAATATTATGGGGCTTACTGGCTAGTACATGCGATGGTGTACTGCGCAGTTAGAGTTCGGGACTTGTCACAACCTTACTTAAATATAATGGGGTTCTTCCAGAAGGTGGTGTTTAGATTCATAAATGTAAATACTCCCTCCGTCCCAAAATAGATGTCTCAGATTTATCAAAATTTGAATGAATCTAGACACTATTTAGTATATAGGTTCATCTAAATTTTGACAAATCTAAGACATCTATTTTGGGACGGAGCGAGTACATTCATTGTGAAAAATGCACAAAAACTCATTTCAATATGTTAAAAATTTCAAACGAAAATTTTGTGTGTACATCCGAATATTCTATATTGGCGCACAAAGTTTCACAAAGAAAGAATATTTTTTGTGGCTTAGGGGAAAAAAGACAAATCCATAAAAAAATATTCTTTTGCACCGCAATTTTATGTGGAAACATGAAATGTCCGAACACACAGGTTTTTTTTTGTCATTTTAAAATAGGTATTTAGACAATGAGGCATATATGTCTAGAAACCAAAGTGGATTTCCCGGTTCGTCCCCTCGTTGGTTCGCCGTGAAATTGGTGTGGTTGTTTTTTGTCACTATCCACATAGCTCCTTGCATAATGGAACTTAACTCTGCCTCGGAGATAACTTCGGTTGTATTCATGGAACTGCAATTTGACAATGGAATTGCTGGTGATTGCCAGTATGACAAAGGTCTGCGTAGCAAGGGTTGTGGCTGGCGTGGCACTAGCTTTGAGTACTTCTCTGACAAAAACAGCTGCAGCCGTTATGACTGGACTTGCAGGCTGGCAAATCCAGCTCGCCTAACAGTACGTGCCAAAATGAGCTATGCCCTTCGTACAAAAGGGTAAAACTGCACGACAGTAAAACGGGAGCGGTACAATTTATAGATCGGTGATGCAGATTACGTCAAAAGATCTGCAGTACATGTTACAATCGCGCATCACTTATGGACCATAAAACGTCAAGATCACGTCAAGATCTAATGCTACAGCAAGGTGTTGAGTATACAATTTTCGTGCAAAAGGATAGTTCTGAACTCTAGCCGATGTCGCGGGAAGAGTAAGAAATCAGCACCGCCAAGATATTGACCGGCATATGCAACGTGGATGCCAACTTACGAGTAGGCGTGTGAGTAAAAGTCCGCATAAACATGCAAATAGTAGATGTTTTTTAAAACTCAACATAGTGTAATTTTTATTTAAGATTAACACACGTATGATTATTCATATAGTTATATATAGGATTTGCGGGTTGTCCGCTTGCAAACCTGCTCACGAGCTAGTACCTTTTTCCTTTGTGTGCCCATGATTTTTTATTAATAACAATTGTTGTTGTCTTGGAGATAAGCTAAATTATCTAACGGTATTCTTTTTGAGATGGCAAATGAAACAATCATCTAATCTTTTTTTTAGAATCTCGAATAGTCCCTCCATTTAAAATATAAGATGTTTTCTTTTTTTCTCAATCATATGTATTTATATATGTTTTTAGTATGTAGGTGCACTCATTTTTGCTTCAAACCTACGCACCAAATGACGTCCGAAAAGATATGTTTCAAAAAAAAGAATAAACTATCTTATAATTTGAAACACAGAGAGTAGTTTTTTCTAAGATAATAGTATGGAGTTTACACCACTCAAAGCCCTATCATATTTTCTTTAGAAAAAAAATAGAAATGGTTGCGCCAGGTATATATGGGCTAATTCAGTTTTGACAGGTTGGATGCCACATGTTCTTGGTGGGCCGTATTGAATCTTATATATAATCGAGCTGTGTTCTAGGGCCGTGCGCGCATGGCCGTGCTATCTCATACTATATGCAATTTTTTTAAAAAAAATGCAAGTATGCTGAAGAAACGCATATATGCAAGGTGAATCCCTGATGCAAAATAAAGTGAGCCATGTTTACTGGTAAGCCTTACCATGATGCAGATTACCCATTCTGGTCCGTCTTTGGATTGGGCACATCAGTGGTGTTGATCATATAAAAAGGTGTCTACAGTGCAATTCGCGAGTATAGAATGAACCCTGTATAATTAGAAGGTAAAAACATATATGCAAAAAATACATGGAAAATGATTCTACTCCCTATGTTCCAAAATAGGTGCCTTAGATTTTAAAATTTAAATAAATTTAGACACTATTTAGTATATAGATTTATTTAAATTTTAATAAATTTAAGACATCTATTTTAGAACGGAGAGTACTAAAAACCATGGAAAATCACTGTAAAAAAACATGAAAAAGTAGTTGAAAGAACGATAAAAAACAATAACTGCTGGACTGACCCACCGGTACAGGCCTGGATATTATAAATTAAATTAAATAAATAAGGAAAGCAAACACGAAAAGACAACAATTGCCCAACTTACTAGTAGTAAACCCCTCCCGCCCCCACGCGCGCCGCACCAAAACCTGAGCTGCCCACCCAATCGGTAGGGTTTTTGCTCTCCCCTTCGCCCGCCGCCGGTGCCGCCGATCACAGGAAGCGAGGTCCGGAGAGGCCTGGCGAACGCACCAGGCAGGAGGAAATGGCGCAGTCGCTGGAGCTTCTGTTAATCCAGTTCCTGATGCCGGACAACGACGCGCGGCGGCAGGCGGAGGAGCAGATCCGGCGGCTGGCGCGCGACCCCCAGGTGGTGCCGGCGCTCGTCCACCACCTCCGCACCGCCAAGACCCCCAACGTCCGCCAGCTCGCCGCCGTGCTCCTCCGCAAGAAGATCACCTCCCACTGGCCCAAGCTTCCACCGCACGCCAAGGCTTCCCTAAAGCAAGCCCTCATCGACTCCATCACACTCGACAACAGGTGCTCACCGCCCACTTTTCCCACTCTCTCCCGCCTCGCCACCGCCTCCGCAATTTACAATTTTTCCACTGCTTGTTCAACTATACGGGGCTGTCTATGGGATACCTGAAGTTATGTTGTTAACTGCCGAACATTTCGTTCCTGCGAGTAACGATTAGCTGAACTGTTAGACCTGCCGGGTGGAATCTTATGGTTCATAGGTCAACCAATAGTACAATTTACTGTGATTATGATAAGCTGTAATACACCTGACCTGTTTGCAACCGATGGCTGCTCAACTGCGGTTCCTCTTTGGTATAATGTTGTATTCATATTCATATGCTCGCATTCAAATGGAAAATGTTTGTTGGGAAATGGAGATGCTTCTGCGAAATTCATTTGGAAATAAATGAATCACTGGAAAGCAACAGTCGATTCAGAATGTATTTTTAAAGCAAAACAGTAGGAAAGATATACTTAGGACAAAATTTATGTTAAAAAAAGGACAAAGTTACAGAAGGAGGTGGAAATGCACAAACGTGAGAAAAGAGGCTACAAATTGCTTAGTCCAACCCTGCCAAATATGAAGAACTGCAATCTAAATGATGGACTGTCTAGTTATGATGTCTCAAAAATTCACCCTGGTAGAGTTTTTGTTCTCAATAAAAAGTCTTCTCCTTTAGACTTTGAATACATATATTTGCATATAAATTTTATCTATTTGATTCAAACATGAACTTTAATATTTCTGGTATAAGCATTGATCTGTGTGGCAACTATGAAACGCAACGGGGTTACCATAAACTGGAAATATGGAAGTCAAAATATGCGTAGTTCAATTCAAACCAGTCAAAATATACAGGATAATAGGTTGATCTGGTTTCACTGGGACTAGCTACAAACTATCGAGCTATTATCCCACTCTATGTTGCAAATGCTGTCCGTTATTGGTTCAATTTGCCTCAGTTTTTTCCATATATAATTTTGAGAGGATGACACACTGAGTTTTTTCTTGCTCCTTATGCAGTCATCTTGTAAGGAAAGCTAGTGCAAATGTGGTGAGCATTATTGCTAAGTATGCTATCCCTGCAGGAGAGTGGCAAGAGTTGTTACCGTTCCTTTTCCAATGCAGCCAAAGTCCGCAAGAAGAACATAGAGAAGTAAGTGCATCTCGGAGTTGCCCTGTACTTT
The DNA here is from genome assembly GCA_916181665.1 of Avena sativa. Classification (NCBI taxonomy): domain Eukaryota; kingdom Viridiplantae; phylum Streptophyta; class Magnoliopsida; order Poales; family Poaceae; genus Avena; species Avena sativa. The sequence continues at coordinate 425,473,595 of OV702293.1, forward strand.
CAGCCTTTAATTAAGTATGTATGCATTGTTTAGCATGTAAGTATCAATATTCGTCAGAAATGAATTATGAATCATGCCAGGTCATTTTCTCATAATAGATGATACACAAGAAGAGCTTACTTGCACTTCCCTTTCTTTGATTTGGTATTTGTTTAAGAACTTCTTCATTCGCATAGTGAGAACACTGAATGTACTTTTTTATTGTCAACATGATTGCAGCAGCATGTCAGCCTGCCCTTTCGCAATTATTTGTTTGACATACTGCTCAATATAAAGAGCTAAATGGTGAAATCTCAAGACCATCCATAACTTAATTATTTATGGATTTTACAGTTTCTATGTCTGGCCATCTTTTAGCTGGCTAAAGGCCTACACACTTCCTACACTAAGTTTTTTATTTTTTTCCTGCTGGTTAACGTAATCATATTCTAAGTCATAAGGCCCCACTGCTTATGCATGTGTAAAGTCTTGAAACCATCTTCCATCTTTGTATTGGTGGAAGTTTCTACCTGGTGTTCACTTGTTTGTACTTCCTCCATATGTGTGTTAGTAGGAGTGGGATGCTAGTACACTGTGTGTAATTAATAGATAGTGCATTCTGTGACATCAAATGTTCTGATTTATGTAGTATATGTAGTGTTGCGGAGAAACTGGTGCCTTAGTTTTGGTAGGACCTGTTTGTGCATAACTCCTATATCATCTCAAGGGAATTACGGAGAAACTGGTGCCTTAGTTCTGCAATTGGTAGAAACTGGTGTCTTAGTTCTGCTTTATATCTGCAAACAAAATGTCAATGTGTACCGACTCACTCTTTTCTTTACAGGTAGCTCTAATTCTGTTCAGCTCTCTTACTGAAACTATTGGAACTACGTTTCAATCTCATCTGAATGCTTTACAACCTATTCTACTGAAATGCCTGCAAGACGAGACCAGCTCTAAAGTCAGAATTGCTGCTTTAAAGTACGGTTTAAATTTGCGATGAAACTCTATATTTCCCTTTCTCAGTTGACCATTTTGTAACTGTAAAGAAGCTAATTTTTGGTTTGTGCAACAGGGCTGTCGGATCCTTCATAGAGTATGTCAATGAAGGAGGGGACATTGTAAGTTCTGGCTTTTAAACTTCATTTTATGAACATTTATTTTTCGAGGTGAAAGATGTGCCATCGTAATATTCATTCTTATAGACCTTCTTTTGGTAATGTGCTCTTCAGTTAAGCCTTTTCTATACATTAAGCAGTACTTGCGTTTTATTTTGGATTTGTTGTTCTCTTTGCTTGTAACAGTATTTTGTCGGTTTTGTTCTTCTTAGAGCTGTAGTTTCTCTTAGCTGATTCTAAATCTTCAATAGTACTCCCTCCTTCCCAAAACAAGTGACGCGGTTTTGTCTTAGATACACATGTATCTAGACACTAAAACACGTGTAGATACACCGCGTCACTTTTTTTTGGATGGAGGAGTGTGTCATTTTACCGCTAGCTGATTCTCAAATCTTCAATAGTATGTCATGCTACCGCTAGAGTTGCCTCTTATGCCTGATGAACAGATCTTGTACAACTGCTAGGTAAAGATGTTTCGAGACTTTGTTCCCAGTATCTTGAATGTATCAAGGCAGTGTCTTGCTAATGGTGATGAAGATGTTGCTTCTATTGCCTTTGAAATATTCGACGAACTAATTGAATCTCCTGCACCACTTCTTGGAGATTCAGTGAGATCAATTGTGCAGTTCTCACTTGAAGTTTGCTCAAACCATGACTTAGAAATAAATATAAGGCAACAGGTTTGATCAACCATCCACATTATTGATTATATGTTTGTTCATTTTGCAAAATAACTTCCTGTAAACATTCTCTTTTTTGTTTCAGGCTATTCAGATAATCTCATGGCTTGTAAAATTTAAAGCATCTTTCTTAAAAAAGAACAAGCTGATTGTACCTATCCTACAAGTTATGTGCCCCTTGCTTACAGAAACAGCTAATGAAGATGAAGAACCTGATTTAGCGGCAGATCGTTCTGCAGCAGAAGTCATTGATACAATGGCTATCAACTTACCAAGACATGTTTTTGGACCAGTTCTTGAATTTGCTTCTGTGAGCTTTCGTCACATTAATCCCAAGTATCGTGAGGCTGCTGTTACTTCGTTGGGTGTTATCTCAGAGGGTTGTTCTGAACATTTCAAGGATAAGTTGGAGGAATGTCTCAAAGTTGTTTTAGAAGCTTTAAAGGATCAAGAGCAAATGGTTAGAGGCGCTGCTTCATTTGCTCTTGGTCAGTTTGCTGAACACTTGCAGCCAGAAATTCTGTCTCACTATGAGAGTGTACTTCCATGCATCTTAAATGCACTTGACGACCCATCAGATGAAGTTAAGGTATAACCTACTTCAGGTGACATCATCTCTGATAAATAGGCAGAAACTTTGAATATAGATTATATTGATTAACTTTGCATGATATTTTCTGGAATAATTGACTAATGCAAATATGTGACGTGATCTTGTAGGAGAAATCATATTATGCATTGGCAGCGTTCTGTGAAGATATGGGTGAAGATATCCTACCATATCTAGAACCTTTGATATGCAGATTAGTTATGTCTTTGCAGAGCAGTCCCCGGAACCTGCAAGAGACATGCATGGTTCGTATAGAAATCATTACACACAATTAATCTCTATGTTAAGGAGGTAACCTTTCCCCCCTTAAACTGTCTTCTAAATTGACAATAATGATGTTTTTCTGCAGTCGGCAATTGGCTCTGTGGCAGCTGCTGCAGAACAGGCTTTTATCCCATACGCAGAGAAGGTTCTTGAAATGATGAAAGGCTTTCTGGTGCTCACTAAGGATGAAGATTTGTGTGCACGAGCTAGGGCTACTGAGGTTGTTGGGATAGTAGCAATGGCAGTAGGCAAAACCAGAATGGAAGCGATATTGCCTCCTTTTATTGAGGCTGCTATTAGTGTGAGTCCTAATTCCAGTACTTCAGAGTTCAGATAACTCGGAAGACTTTAGTGCAATTCTTTATGCTCTTTATACTTGCAGGGTTTTGGATTGGATTATAGCGAGCTAAGAGAGTATACTCATGGTTTTTTTAGCAACATTGCTGAGATTCTGGATGATAATTTCACACAGGTAACAATGGAAGTCAAAATTTTGTTCATTTCACGAATGCTGTTTATGCTTACAGAAGTGGTTGTTGCACATTGCAGTATCTTCCCCATGTTGTGCCTCTTGTATTTTCCTCGTGCAACTTGGATGATGGTTCTGCTGTGGACATTGATGATGCTGATGGTGCTGACAATGGATTTAGTGGTGTTTCTTCTGATGATGATACAGATGATGAGCCAAGAGTTAGAAATATCAGTGTGAGGACTGGAGTATTAGACGAGAAAGCAGCTGCAACTCAGGCTATTGGATTTTTTGCACTTCACACAAAAAGTGCATATGCTCCGTATCCTTAAAATGATGTTTAGCATAATATTCTCGCCATCTTTTGTTCTTCAAAATTTTCTTAACTGGCACCAGGTACTTGGAGGAGTCATTGAAGATTTTAATCAAGCACAGTGGGTATTTTCATGAAGATGTCAGGCTTCAGGCTATTATTTCGTTAAAACGTAATGTCTTTCCTAGTCCTCTTTAATATATAAGCTTATAGCAGCCTTTTGGTTTCCTTATTTCTGAGGTCTAAATAATAACAAATAATGGAGATTCTGATGATTTTAGTTGTGGTTGGAAAATTCCAAACTTCCAATAATCATTTAACGTACAAAACAACCTAATCTAGATGAATAAACTTTTGTGACATGTATGTGCACTTCTACAGAATCTGTCTCCAGCATGGTATATATCGTAGTACAATACTATATGGCTACAGAATAAACTTTTGTCACCGTAAGATACATTAATGTAGATCACATGATGCATTCATGATCAATGTTCTTTTATGCAATCATATATAATGTTACCTTATGTCCATCATTTTAAGTTTTATTTTGGTTTAACTACAAACCCATTCAAGCATCATCATCGAAGTTGTAATACAGTAGTCATCTTGCTAGTGCAATTGTGGTAGTGTACCATTAATTGCTCGATTCGCTCGAATAGTTGTCGAATCTGAACCTAGCGATCCAGACGGGCTCAACTATCTACGGAGGCAAAGCCCAGATCAGAAAACCAACAAAATAAATTGTGAGCAGAATGGAAGCTTGCCTAGCATCCGTCACCACCCATGGGCGGAGCCAGCTATATACATGGGTGTATGTACACCCATTATTTCAGGGGGAAAAGCTTTACCTCTATACAATACAGTAATACATATATACTTTACAATATACATATGACAAATCGAAAGGTTTTGACTACCTTTTGGATCCCTGTACACCCATTTCCTGTAATCTAGCTCCTCTACTACCTTCACCTATGTCATGCTCTTTTGTCATTTTTCTCATATTAGTCATGTATTGGATCTTCTGCGCACGAAACGGATACTGTAATGTGACAAACCACGAATTGCAAACCCAATGAACTCTCCAATCTGTTACTACCTCCGTTCCACAATATAAGCCTTTTTAGAAAGCTAAAACAGCTTGCTAAAAAGGCTTATGTTGTGGAACAGAGGGAGTAACTCCAAGAGTCAATAAACTGTATACGGATGGTAGGCACAACAATTATGAGCAGTAGGAGAGCCTTTGACAGAGAAACCAGAGTGAATAGTCTTGTTTAATTGGAACTGTTTACTCCCCAGAACTTTAAGTTTGTAAAATTACAAGCTTCTTTGAGTTTTTTTATTCTTTGAGACTTCCCATTAAAGCTATGTTTTGTGGTATTATCAGTAATTATAATAACAAAACTACTATTGCAGACATCCTAACTGCAGTAAAGGCAATACCTGCAAACGCTGTGAGTACTAGATGCATTGAATTGTCAGTTTAGCAGTTGGTTGCTCTGGAACATCAATATTCTGATAGTGTACTTTTTGCACCATGCAGGATATACTAGAGAAACAGAAAGATGTTCTTGGTAATCTCTACTTAAGTTGCCTACTTTTAAGTCCATTTTTCTATGTGCACCTCAAGCTGTGCTCATCTTCTCTAGTTTTTTCCAGATACTATTATGAACATCTATATCAAGACCATGACAGAGGATGATGATAAAGAAGTAGTGGCGCAAGCTTGCATGAGTGTAGCAGATATTGTGAAAGATTGTGGTTTTGCTGCAGTTGAACTTTGTAAGCTGCACTTCCTCAGATTTAGGTGCACCGGAATACTAGGATCCACTGTTAAAATTGTCCATTCTGTCACTGTTTCAGATATACCGCGGCTTGCTGAGGCAACACTTACTCTGCTGCATCAAGAATCATGCTGTCAGCAAGTTGAGTCGGACGGTGAAGATGATGGTGACATTGATCATGATGAAGTCCTCATGGACGCAGTTTCAGATCTTTTGCCTGCTTTTGCGAAAGTGATGCGATCTTACTTCGACCCTATCTTTGCAAAGTTATTTGACCCCTTGATGAAATTTGCTGTGAGCACCCCCCTCCCTCATCGTGGTCAACTAATGCCAGCTGTCCTAAGCCTATAGTGATTATAGTGAGAATTGTACATTTGACGTTTGAAGATGCTTTCTGAATGAATGCAGAAATCTCCACATCCTCCCCAAGATAAGACTATGGTCGTTGCCACCCTAGCTGAGGTTGCTCAAGAAATGGGTGCTCCAATTTCTGCTTACGTTGATGTATGCCTATGGTTTTCTTTAAAAACATGCCATCTTATCATTTTAATTGACCTCTTAATGCTTACTAATATTTGAATCATTTGCAGAAGATAATGCCTTTGGCATTGAAAGAACTTGCATCTTCTGAGGCCACGAATAGGAGAAATGCCGCTTTCTGTGTTGGCGAGCTGTGCAAGAATGGGGGTGCTGCAGCACTGAGGTATGTATAATACTTACAATAACAGACATTTCATGCTTGACTTTGCAGAAGCTCCTATCTGAGGCTAATGTCTTGCACTCCGAAAATGAGGAGCAAATAACTATTATTTAGATCTGATGTGCATGATGTTTCTTTTCTTATGTTCGAAAAGTGTATCTGCATAACAAATGGACATTAATGGATACACAATTTCTTTAACTATAGATTCATTTCCCGTTACCTTTATGGAAGTTAAGGGCAGACACATTTCACTTTATGTGCATTTAGATTAAGAAGCATGCAAATGAGAAGCAGATGATGAAAACTATTGGTTACCACAGCTCTTATCAGTTCCAAGTCATAGTATCTGCATCGATGCACTGTTCTTTCATAGTCCTTCTCAAAAGGCATTAGTTTTTTTAGTCCTGATCAAAAGATCACATAATAGCCTGCTAACTTCCTAATCCTGTAGTGTCACAAAACTAAACCCTGACATTTTGTAACGTGCTTTCACAACTATGACGGAAATGCTGAAAGAATGGGAGCTAAAATTGACCAAGTGTATTAGATGATGGGATATGCTGTTTAGTCACAAAATGAACTAATGTTCATGGTACACTATGAACTTAAACGGTAATCCTGTAAATTCAATTGTTCACAGGCTATTGTTCATCTTTCTGCAGATATTACCCAGATATACTGCAGGGTCTGTATCGTTTGTTTGCCAATTCTGAACCAGACCTTGCAGTTAGAGATAATGCTGCTGGTGCTATTGCCAGAATGATAATGGTGCAACCTCAGTCAATTCCTCTCAACCAGGTTTGCATTATCTTGCACATAATATGTTTGAACAGCTTGAGATTTCAGAATTTGAAGTGCTCATCTAATACTTGGTTGCAATGCTATATCTGTTTCTCAGGTTCTTCCGGTGTTTATCAAAGCTCTGCCACTAAAAGAGGATCATGAAGAATCAATGGCTGTCTACAGTTGCTTATGTAATTTGTTACTATCATCACATCCCCAGGTAACTTGGTCTGAACCACCCAACTTTTTGATTTGTTCCATGATCTTTGCTTCCATTATGTGAACTTTTTCCTAAATATTAGTATTGCAGCGAAAATATCCTTGTTCAAGTCTTAAGGCCAAAGCTAACATTCTGTTGTTGCAGATCCTTACTCTAGTGCCTGATGTGGTACATGTCTTTGCCCAAGTGGTAGTATCCCCGGATGAGAGTGATGAAGTGAAAACAATTATTGGCAAGGCTGTTTCTCATTTGATATCCGTTTATGGCCAGCAGATGCAGCCAATACTAAGTGCTCTACCACCAGCTCATGCGAATGCGTTGGCAGCATTTGCCAGTAGAAGATGATCTTCAGAGAAACAATTACCATCAAAATTTTGTGCTGCTGGAGTGTTTTTGTTAAAGACTGTCCTTCTATCAGATATGGTTGGAATCGCCCAAGTTTTGTCAGTTGGTGCCATTTGTTGAAGAATAATTGTTAGCTGGATATGGATATGGTTTGAGCGGCATAGCCTATCTGAAGTATCTACGTTGGGATGCCCAGTCGGCGCAAATTCTGGAAAAATATGAAAGATATACTAGTTTGTTTGTTTGCTGCTTATGTAGTGTATTTGCTTTTCGAGTTGGAGTATGTTGCACTGGAATGGTGTTTACCGTGGTTGAAGATGCAGTGCTTTGTCAGGCGGCAACTTTGGTGAGTCCCGCGTGTATTCAGGTTCCCTTTTTTTGGCTATTTATGTGTTTGATTCTATAATTCTTTGTTGGGTTGTGCAAATCATTGATGTACTGTTGTGTACATAAACTTGCTGGGCGAAATTCTTGTGTAACATGGATTCGTTGTACCGTCTATCAAATTGATTGTGGGCTATTTGTGAGACCGTCATTTTCTGTCTTCCCTGTTGTAGTGAGCCTCCAATGTATCATTCTTTAACTTCTCTTTCATCTTCGTTATAACTTTATTTGCAAACTATCGGAAGAGTGACAATAGGAAACATTAATGGTCTTAGTAGTACGTACTGACGATGCAAAATATTTGCAAACTGTGGGAAGAGTGACAAGAGGAAACATTAATTTGTAAACAATACTCTCTCCGGTTTATATTAATGGTCTCAACTTTATTTAGATTCATATGTATCTAGATATTTAGGCTAGATGTATTTGTATCTGAGGCTATTAATATGGATTCTCGGAGAGAGTAGTGGTTTTGCTGAATGGATGTGTCAGTGTCACGCAGTTACCCTAGTACCTTTTTTCCCCCTTGCAATTTGGTAAGACCGCCTGCTTCTGATAATGATTTGCAGGATAGAAAACGTGCGGTTCAACCTGTGCCACAGTACAGACGTACATATCGAGGCCAGCACGAGAAAGGGATCGAGTAGGATAGAGGCAACCTGTGCCACAATACACACATACATATACTATTGATATTGAGACCAACACGAGAAGGGATTGAGTGAGATATAGGCTGAAACGACCCGTGACAGTTTGGAAAGAGTAGAGGACAAGGAGGCTGACGAGCAGAGCGGCGGAGTGTGAGGCTGTGATGCACACGCTTGCCACCTACGATACCAGAACGTGTGGATGCGAAGCCCAGTGACCAGGCATGCCTTTGGTAATACATGTCGCGCACCACCGTGCCTGTTCTGTCACCAAATTCTGGTAGTGCGCGCTGTGTCTGACGGTTGCGCTCAACAATACATACTGCGGAGTATTATTATTATTTTCTGTATGGACGTTGTAAATAAGCTAAGACCTGCGTAGTATTCTTGTCTATCGTCACGGCTAATCTGAAAAATGCCACTTTTATACTTGCATAATACAAATGTTCTTTCACACTTCCAAAATTTTGCTTCTCTTGAATATTTTGTGTTCTCTCTTGTTCTGACCCTCTCTTTGGCAACAAACGATCTGATGCGACCGTTTCCTAATTTTCCGACTCATGTACTCTACTTTTTTTTTACTCTACTTGGCACCACATGCATTTTCTTTTCTTTTCAAAAGGAGACCCTAATATATCACTAGTGCAGAACACTACCTCTAACACCGGTTTATAAGGCCCTCTAACAACGGTTGTAGAACCGCTGTTGACGGTTCGGTGTTAGAGGCCCCTCCCCCTTTAACACCGGTTCTTATACGAACCGGTGTTAAAGGGTGGCGCACGTGGGGCTGCCGCAGCGCTCAGGTTTTGTGTCGCGGCAGAGTTCTGCCGCCGCCCCGTTCTGGGCGTATTTCTGCGGCGCGGCGGGGACGGGGAGGGGGAAGAGGGAGGGGGAATCGATCGGGAGCGGTATATACACATACATCGTCGTCGGTACATACGAGTACATGAATAATTAAGCAACTATTATTATACACAAACATCGTCGTTGTGTGGTATTCTCCGTAAACGTTGAAGCATCAAGTACAAGACAAACACGTTCAAGCATCTAAAGAGTTTTTGGATATCTAAAAAGTTCTCCGCCAGGCGTGACGACCTCATCAAGTATGAACCCCGTCAATTCCTCTTGAATGGCTCGTATGCGGTCAAATGGTAGGAGTTGGTCCCGCATCCGTTCGATCTAAATATATATGAAGAATGAGGTCAATATATATAAGAATAAAACTCAACACAATTGATGCTAATAAAATAATATTGTGTACTTTGTTTACTTACTCTAAGTTGTTCTAGTGCGGCTTGGCCCGTCGCACATATTGTGTTGCGAATGAACTCGCAAACATAGTATCCACATAAGTTATTGCCGGGTCCCTGATGCGCGCACTTTACGAGAATAGAGAGTTCAATCAAAATAATAATCAATAAAGCATGATATAATGGAATTGGAAGCAGAATCAAAGAGATACGCAGACCTAGCTAGGTAGTATTACTTACATTTTGGTCTACAAATTTTAGTTCTTCTGACCATTCACCCACGGCCCTGCCCGTGAACCTTTTCCAAACCTTGTCTAGCAAAGAAAATGGATAAAGGAGTAATTAATTACTTGTTGTCACGAAAGTTGCCGATCTAGTGCAATAATATTCAGCATATATATTATGATAGTTGTCATTATCCTCTTCTTCTTCGTTGTCTTTCATCACAACCCCTTTTTCTCCGTGCTTGGTCCAACAATTATAGCTGGGCATGAAACCGGATCGAAGCAGGTGGGCGTGAATGGTTCTGGTATTTGAATAGTCTTTCTTGTTCTGTCAGTAAACACACGGACAACACATAAAACCATTGTGACCACGGTTTGCATTAGCCACAACGATGAAATTTTAGAGGCCCGTAATATACTCGGAAGTGCGTCGGTCACCGTACATCCATTGCCGGTTCATCTGCATTAATATATAGTATATATCAAAAATTAATAGGGAGATGACCATTTATATATAGTACATCCATACCCGCACCCGCCCTGTTTCCTTGTCCCCGCGACCCGCCCCATTTACACCGGTGGGTACAGATCCCGCCCAGACCCGCCACCCGACGGGTATACAGGACCCGACGGGTACCCGAGACCCGCAAAAAAATAACAGCATACAGCTGAAAACTGACAACAATAACAGGAAATAATTTTCGGCAAGTATAATTTTCAGCAAGAATATAGAAAATTGACAATAACAACAACATTTTTAACGAGTTCATGACAACAAAAACAAGTAGTCCATGCATTCAAACATTCAGCAACAAATAGTAGGGACATATTACAAGTTTTACAACAAATAGTTCAAGTCTCCAACACGAGTAGACGACAATAACAATAGACACACACAGGTGCACACACATAGACAAACAAGAGCAGTACATCTTCAACCTCCAGGTTACCATGTCCAAGCTCCAAGCTTGAGTGTTGGACTGCTGGTGTGTAGGACATCTCATATCGTACTAGCCTCATCTTCTTGTTTGTCTTGAAGACAAGTCCAGAAGCTGTCTTCACCAATATGAGCATCTACAAAGAAATAATTTTGCACACACAAGAAGATAAGCTCACAAGCATAAATAAGAAGAGACATAAGACATAAATGTTAACAAACTGGATGATTTGTTCACCTTTGTACTTGTTTCTAAGCCAGTCTTGATAGCACATCAATACCTCCAGCATGTGAGAAGTGAGGCGGCTCCTATGTTCATTTACTATTCTTCCACTAATACTAAATGCAGATTCTGAAGCAACTGTTGTGACCGGAATAGCAAAAACATCTCTTGCAACCTTTCCTAGTGTTGGGTACCTTGTTCCAGCCACTTTCCACCAATCCAACACATTAAACTTCTCAGTATATGGCACCAAGTCATCAGACAAGTAATGCTCCATCTCACCTTGAAGTCTAGCTGCTGCGGGCCTTTGTTGTGCAACAATATCATGGAAAAAGGTCATGATGGCAGGAGCAGGCATTGAAGACAAGGAACATTCTGCGGCTGCTTGGTATCCATCTCCTTCCACTTCATACTCCTCGGTCAATTTATGGAGATTAGCAACTACCTCATCAACCTTTTCTATGCATTCATAAGAGGTTGACTCAATGCCATGGAGCATTGCAAAACATGCAATCAACATTTGCTTCTTATATCTAGGGTCAAGTAATGTTGCTATGCCCATCAGCCCTTGGATATCTTTCCAATATTTATCAAATTTTTCTGTCATACTATGGGACATTTGTTGGATTGCCAAATCAGTAGAGGTTCCCCAGTGCCTAATTTTCATCTTAATTTCACATATCTTAGGAAAGTACATATTGGCAGTGACATAATCGGTGCCCGAGAACAATGTAGTTATATCATAGAACACCCTAAGCCTCGGTACGACCTCAGCAGCAAAGTCCCATTCCTCGGGAGTCGGCAATGTTACATATTGCTTGTCTACTATTTTGGCTCTTTCAAAGACAGCTCTATAAGGCAAAGCTATGTCAAGCATAACAAAAACAAAATTCCACCTAGTCTTACAATCTACACTCAGCATCCTTGTGATTTTTACTTTCTTATACCTAGCCATCTCTTCAAATTTCTCAACCCTCTTTGGTGTGGCAGTCCAATAAGCAGTAGTTTCTCTAATATTGTGTATAGCAGACTTCATGAGCTCACAATCTAATCCATCTTTTACTACGAGATTTAAGATATGAGCACAACAACGCATGTGAAGCATTGTACCTTGTAAGAGCAGCTTCTCCTTGCCTATCTTGGTCACCAAGAGGTCAAGTGCCTTGTCATTTGATGTGCAATTGTCAACGGTCACGGTCATGAGCTTCTCATCCAAGTTCCATTTCATCAAGGTTTCATGGAGCATTTCAGCTATAACATCTCCGCTGTGTGGTGCCGGCACATATATAAATCTACAATAAGAATACATGATTCAATATAGTGGACAACAATATACAATATAGTGGACAGCAATATACAATATAGTGGACAGCAATAGTGGACAACAATATACAATATAGTGGACAGCAATAGTGGACAACAATATACAATATAGTGGACAGCAATAGTGGACAGAAATATGGTGCACAACAATACAATATAGTGGACAGAAATAAAATATTGGACAACAATAGTGGATACCCCATTAGAATGCTTTGCAGCTTCCATGATTCATCAACAAAATGACCGGTAACAGTCATGTAGCCTTTTTTTATTGTCAGCTGTCCACATATCAGTGGTGATAGCTACCCTTGATTGCACCATAGTCATGTATCCAATTGCAATCTTTTTCTCCTTGTTATATCTTGCTATGATATCCTTCCTACAAAACAAATGAAAAAAGGTTAGCTCATCATTCACAAAGAAACATGGCAGAAATAAAGTGACTCATGCATAAATAAAAACAAACCTATAAGTGTTCCTTGTATGAAGAGTGAAAAGTGGCTGCACCGCATGGACAAACCTCCTAAACCCTGCATGGTCGACCATGCTCAATGGATAGTCATGCAACACCATCATGTTACCAAGCTCTTCTCTAGCAGTCTCTTGATCAAATGTATAATTCTCTACATTCACCTTCCCATCAGATTGTGCAGTCATCCTCAATGAAGACTGACTCATTGATTTGGCCCCGCTGCTATTCATCTTAATCATCCTTTGAGTGCATATTTTTAGATGGTCACGTAAATGAGTTGTGCCACTCTTGGATCCTGCACTAAGAGACTTGTGACAGTAGTTGCAAATGGCCTTCCATTGTCCATTAATGAACTCCTTCTTCATCTCGGTCCACACAAGATAAGTGAGCTTCCGTGTCCTTCCACCTTGCACCTCCACCACTTCATCTTCTTCATCATCGGATATATAGTTCACAGATTCAGATGGACCTTGGCTACTACAGCTTGCAGCACTACATCAAATAAATCACATAAATGAACACAATTATTTAAAGTACCTACTGCTGCAAACACCGTTTGTCTTCAAATAAATCACATAAATGAACATGTTTGTCTTCATAGAAGAAACAATATGTCAAGTTCTCAACATGTTCAGATCCTAAACAATCGATACTAAACAAGAACCTAATGGTGCAACACCTACAGCTCACATAACTAACATGTTCAAATTGTAAACTAACATTTTCAGATCCTAAACTAACATGTCCAGATCCTAAACTAACATGTCCAGATCCTACACTTACACTAGGCTTGCAGACTTTTGTGGTGGTTGGTCAACGTTGGTGTGCCTGCTCTTCTTCTCTACATGCTTGCCCACCCCCTTCTCCTCGACTCGTCGGCTGCCACTGGAGGAGCCAGCAACTGGCGGCGCACGGCCCCGCTTCCGGCTGCTCACCGGCGGAAAACCAGCAGCGTGGCCTCCTCCTCTTGCTCCCTTGGTGTTTGAGGACGGGTTGACGCCGAGGAGAAACCCTAGCCGTGCACCGCTTCCGTGCGGCGGGATCTAGGGGGTCTCTGCCTCCTATCCCGACGGTGGCGGCATCGGGTTGTCCTCACCGTCACTGTCCCCTTCCCCCTCGATGTTGAGCTCGGGTTCCATGGCGGCCAGCGGCGTAGGGAGGAGCTAGAGGGACCGGCGGCCAGCGACGTAGGGAGGCAGGGGCAGGGCGATGGCTGATGGAGGGCGCGCGCGACCACTCGAGCGGCGAGAGCGAGATGGCGAGATGCGGGAGGGCCGGAGGAGGGCGCGATACGGGGAGAGACTAGCGAGCGAGAGCGAGACGCGGGATTGCGGGAGGCGCCGATGCGGGGAGCGAGCGAGATGCAGGAGGCGGGGGCGCGGGGCAGTTGCGTTGCGGCGCGAGGTATCAGGCTCGGGAGGATAGATACGTGGGGGCGGTGGGAGGAGTGGCCGAGCAGGGCTGCAGGGGATAAGTTTAGGGTTTCTCTATGCACACTTACAGGTGGGGTCCTCATGTCATAATGGGTATGCGGGTCTGGGTCTGGAACCTTCATACCTGCCTCCACCAGACCAGATGGCTGTATGATTTTACCAATAATTAGACCCATGGGTATTATTTTTTACCAGACCCTCCCCATATATAGCGGGGGGCCGTCGAGTTAGCGGGTATCGGGTACCCATTGCCATCCCTAGGTGTGGACTGCGAGCCCCCCTTTAACACCGGTTAATGTCACGAACCGGTGTTAAAGGGGGGCTGCGCGGGCCACTGGTGCAGGGCCTTTAACACCGGTTCGTGCCACGAATCGATGTTAAAGGGGACTCATTTTTGCTACACGGGCCACGCTGGTACGCCCCCCCCCCCCCCCCTCCTAAACACCGGTTCATAGAAGAACCGGTCTTAAAGCCCATTTTCAGGCTCAACCAAAGGCCTCGTTTCCACTATATAAGGTCATGAGCTCGTGAAAGAACCAGGTTTGCTAGTAAGCTAGACGTTGGATTTTTTTTGTCTGCCCTGATCGACGCAGACGTACAGCTCCGGCAATTGCTAAATTGGTCATTATTGCGCGAGGTCAGTTTAGGCAAAATCTGTTTCTTCTCGACGAAGGATTAGCAGCATGAAGGGGTGGCGCATCACTGCACACCGCATCGTCTCTGTCTGTCCAGTGTCCCTTCTCCACGCTCGCTTAATTCGCCTCCTTTTTCTGCTCGATCGCTTTTGGAGATTATTAAGGCCGACGGCAACAGCAACTAATAAAGCCCGACGATTTACGCCCTAAAGTCCGATCCAGATCGCTAAATCCCGTCAATCATTGCGCCCCCCCCCCCCCCCCCCCCCCTTCTTGCTTTCCAGTCTGCTCTACTCCTAGTCGTACCACCTCGCTTTTAACCCAGATTTGCAACTGGGTCAAGTACTACCTCCTTCACGATTTGCAGGGCGTCTAATTAAATTTAGTTTTTTCCAAAATTGCAACGTTCCAAGGCGTATAAGAATTAATTGTTGATTAATATGGCACTTTTTCTTCTAACTTTCTATGCATGCAACAGTCTTTCACCAATGCATGCGCCTTAACCGCTCAATAATGGGCGTAATTTTCAGCCAATACGTGAAGTTCACGCCTAGGTTTATGGGATTTTTGTAGGACGCCCTGCAAACCGTAAAGGATAGTATCTCAGCCTTTTGCCGGTAGTACGTGGTGCGCGGTAATCTCGAGGCGGGGGCGGCGGGCATCGGAGGGGCGGGCGCGGCGGCCAACCGGGGGTGGACACGCACGCGGGGGACAGCAGTAGTACGTCGCTGGCCGGCACGATCTCGCCAGGATCGCGTCCGCTGCTGTCACCTGCTCCCCCACTACCCTACCCCCCGAAAGGCTAGGGCACCGCCATTTTTGGCATCTCCGTGCGCGCCCCGCGCCCATGTGCTCTCTATTCCCTCTCGCGCGCGCCCGTGCCGGCCGGCCTGCCTCTACCACCTGATCCCCGTCCGCGTCGTCGCTGCCGTGCCCGGCAACGGGAAAGAAAGAAGGCTATGACAGGCGTAGACCAGCGTTATCTTCCGTCCCATTGGCTCTCGGGGCTGGCTAGCTGCGGACCAACGCTGGATCGGTGGCTACATGTTCGGTACCGATAGGATCGAAAACGCACGTACGACTACGCAGGATGGGAATCATATATTGCGTGAGGTGACCATATGGCGATCGAGATCGATCGGGGCATGTACGTACGTTTTCCATTGGAGCGTAGGTTCGCTAGCTAGCTAGGAAGATAGAAAGGGGGGAGGGTGACTGTCTGACTGACAAGCTAGCAGTGACCGGACCGGACGTACGGTGTCTGTGTATATCAGCTGGTCTGGTCTGGGCGTACGGACGGACGCGTCTCGCGTAATATATTCCCACTTAGTGCGCCGCGCGCAGGGGCACGTACCCGCCGCGTATGTACGAGTTCGTTTCTAGCAGCTGCACACTCGCCCTTCTCTCGTACGTGCATACAGCGCCTACCTCTCATCTTTATTTACTTTTGTAAAGAAAGAACCGGAGAGGATGCTAAATAATTTTACTGGAGAAGATGATGGTGTTTAATTAGTGGTCCACCGGTCGTAAGTGGTGTGACCATTATTATTCTCTGAGAGACCGAGTGCATGAACCATGCATGCATACATGCAGCATTAGTTATCATCACTTAGTATCGCTGAACAGCTAGTGAAAACGTTGGTGATTATTCTCTCGTGGCCAACTTGTCTTTGCACGATCCCCCGCAAAAAAAAACTTGTCTTTGCACGAGAAGATGGAGGCGCGCCACGCCACACGCTGACACACTGCATCCGACGATAGAGATGCATGCCTGTGCATGCATAGTCTTGTACTGCTGTCTGAGGTTGCGTACGCATGCTATAGCCCACACACCTTCCCATCGATCCATCCATCATGCACCGATGAAATATATGCAGCCTAAAGTTATTCCCGGTTAACTGTTAAATCCTTCTTGATCAAGATCAGCGATGTTATGTGGCATCATCCACTGTCTCGTCATTGGATGTCTTATGGACCGGAGAAGTTGATCGAACGTACGTACCAAGGGAATACATGACGCGTGAGCCCCTTTGTTCACCACACACGGAGAACATGAACATGGGCTAGGAGATAAGGAGCGGCCGGGACTAGCCAGAATCGATCGTCACTGCTTTTTCTGTAGCGCGGGTATAGATCTCGGACGGTACGATCTTGACAGAAGCAGATTGCAGATCCTACATGGCCCCAGGGATCGATCGCGCTCGCGCCTGTCCTGGTAATGGCACGCAGGATTCGATCGCCTGCAATCCCAGCGGGATTCTCTGATGGCACTTGCCTTGGATTTCATTTCCGACGGTCATCATGTTACTGTACGTGCACCGCTCCGGCCGGCGGGTAGCTGCTGCGGCAAGATCGATAGAGCCATCGCTCCATCGATCTCGCCTTTATCTTCCTTTTCGATAATGCACGGCGGTTAAAAAAGGAGAAAAAAGTTACCGCGTACGAACGAGGGCATATAGGAGTGCAGAGGAGTGGATGCCATGCACGCACTGCCTTTCCTGAAGAGAATATAGATTTCAGTGAGAAAAAAAATCCACGCTAGTTCGAGTTCGAGTTAAACTACTGTCACCACTCAAAGACAAGGTGCACACAGTTGGGATGCCAAACGGCCGGCCGGTTGTTCTAGAAGAGTTAACTTTGTGAACGGTCTGTTAGATTACAAGGCTACATGGCAGGAAAGGGCCGAGAAAAAGTAATGGACCGAGAAACTTACTCCTATTGTCTTGATACTGTATAATTTTTTTATCTAAATTTATAAATATTTAAACACTATTTAATGTATAAATTCATCTAAAATTACGATACATTTTTAGAATGAGGGAGTATATAACGACCAACCAGCGCAAGTGCCGCGCGCGTGCATAATTACAGGGAGGACGGAAATTTCACCCGGTTTTTTTCTTGCCTATTATGTACGGTGAACCAAGCGGGACCTATATAAATGGATAATGATCGCCTTCATTTCATGATTTCGCGGGATAAAATTTTAACGGGTATCAGGTGCGAAAACAGACCGCGCGCGCGGTTGCCTGCTCTTTTAGCTCTCTCTCACTCTCACCGCGCGCGTGCTTTACAGTAAGTTGAGGCATGCAGTGCCCCCCTCCCGTCGTTATATTCTTCCACTGGAGCCGATGGAGGGGGACGTACGCGTGAATAGGACTCGTGCTTGGGGTATATGGTGGTGCACCTCGGTCGACGTACGAATAGATCACTGCACACCGGTCTCCACTTGTTCGCTCTGTCCCGGCCTCCCTGGTGGTGCGCGGAGACGACACGTGGCGCCAGCGTCCCCGAGCATATCGCAGCCCGCATGCGTGGATGGATCATCGCAGATAGTAGTGGAGTACTATGTTTGGGCCGGATGATCGTATGTGGCTCGTGACCATCGCCCATCGAGCTACTAGGCGCATGAGACGGTATCATGTAGTACTACACTGGAAAGTTAATTAATCGACATCGAGCTGATTGAAAATTGAGACGTGTAGTTTGTTAGCTATATATGTGTGTGTGCAGAACAGACCTGGTTAATTTAGAGCTTACTTAGTATTCTCGATATAAGATGTTTTAGATTTGTAAAACAAATATATCTAGACTTACTTTTAGTATGTACTCCCTCCGTCCGTAAATAAGTGTACTTCTAGCTTTTGTCTAAGTCAAACATAATTAAATTTGACTAACTTTATAGAAAAATATAGGCACATATATTATATCAAATTGATATATTATGAAACAAGATTTAAAAATAAATCTAGTGGTACCAATTTAGTGTCATAAATGTTGGTATGTTATCCTAAAAAGTTAGTCAAACATAGTAAAGTTTGACTTAGTACAAGACTAGAAGTATACTTATTTGCGGACAAAGGAAATAGGTTCACTCAGGTTTGAAATGAATCTATACACTAAAAAAAAGTCTATATACGCGGATTTGCTAAACACAGGCGTAGCTACGCATAGGCTTAGGACCGTTGGATAAAGAGATCACATGCAATGCTAGTTTAGATGGTAGTGGCTGGCGCTTGAAAGGAGTAACGGTTTCTAACGGCGTTTGCACCACACCGTGTGTGTACATGCACGCAATGCCTAGGGGCTCGAGCAAACCCTAATTTTTTAGCTCGTTGTTTGGCAAAGAAACTTTTAGCATCTAAAATGGAAAGATAAAGTGAACAAGGCTTAAAATGAGTTCTGCATGCAAACGTTTCCTGCTATGCATCACGTGACTCTTAGCATAGCCGAGGATTACGAGGGTATCGGAAAATTATTTCGCAATTATTTATTGGACTGTGCTATCGGTGAAGACATAAGAGATGGCATTCTACTTATTGATAGATAAGTAACTTGGTTAGGGTTTAGTTTGGTTAGGGTTTACCGCATGTAGTATATTAGGGTTTGCCTCACCTAAATGAAATTTGATAAGCTTTGTTTTGCTAGAGCTTCATGCATGCATCAAAGGAATTGGGTTCAACGCAATGAAATAAGGCTTAGTTTGGTTAGGGTTTACCGCATGTAGTATATTAGGGTTTGCCTCGCCTAAATGAAATTTGATAAGCTTTGTTTTACTAGGGCTTCATGCATGCATCAAAGGAATTGGGTTCAACGCAATGAAATAAGGCTTAGTTTGGTTAGGATTTACCGCATGTAGTATATTAGGGTTTGCCTCACCTAAATGAAATTTGATAAGCTTTGTTTTGCTAGGGCTTCATGCATGCATCAAAGGAACACTAACGGCGTTACTATTAAGCCAACGTCTTGGGTCTGGAAACATGTGCTCCCTATATCAAAAGAGGAGATAATTAATGGTGGATATGCTATGCGCACCTATTCCCGTGTGTAGCTGGCTATTTTCCCCATATATATATATATATATATATATATATATATATATATATATATATATATATATATATATATATATATATATATTACAGAGCTAAAACATTCTAGATTTTGAAACTGAGGGGAGGGAGTATGTTCTAGCAAGTTTCTTCGATTGAGCTCTTTCTTTTATGTGCGAGGATGTCGATAGCTACATGCATTATTCACAAAGGACGATGGCGAGTAGTAATGTTCATTGCTGTTGTGGACTGCACCTCGATCGTCCCGATCAGAGAACGATCTTCCTTTTTCTTCCTGCTGACTACTCGCTGATTAGCTTTCGCGTCTACCCGAATGCGCATTTTACTGGCTGTAATAATTAAGCACATAAAGCGTCGTACGGCTAATACCGAACGTGGATCCGCAGACTTGTCAGAAGTCCGTGGCGCATGGGAATGGTGGGAGCCCTTTCTGACAGTTCTCTGTTCATATTATCCCGTTTGCTTCCACACGAACCCGGCCGGAATGCGCGCGGGCACCGACCACGTGTGATGGCCGGCAACGACGCTCTGAAATCTGAACATTGTTCTGCTGCCACCATGTTCGCTCGTCAGTTTACCCATCGATCTTGAGGAAGTTGCGTCACCGCGTGACAAAGTTAATGACGTACGTGCCTATCTCGGTGCGAATGCGGGGTACATACATGTGCAGACTGCACAGGTTCCCCACCATTATCCCCTGTAGATGTCGAGCGACGCAAATGCGTGGCGAAGGTCAGCATATCGCATTGCCGTTTTCCTTCGATCTCTGGCCGTCGCTACTCGACGTGGATCACGACGGCCGGATCGTAAATGCAATTTTGGGATCGCGTTGTGGGTTGACGAGTAGCGAGAGCAACCTCCCCGTGCAGTTTACGGCAACATGCATGGCTTCTTATCTTATTATTGTTGTGCTATGCCTTTAGGTGTGTATCAGGATGTGGCGGAGCTTGTTCTTCCTGAAGAGGCCGGGGATTGGCAATTTGGCGTAACTGAAAGGAAAAGGTTGTGCAGGTAGAGCTTCGTGAAAATCGAAAGATGGTTCTGTCGTACTGCTTATTTCGCAAGGAGACTAGTAGTAGCTAGGTGGTGTGTTGGAGATCGCCATCCAAGCTCCCGACATGTATACACACAATATCGTTACTACGGATGCAAGAATGTGAACAGTTTTTAGGACATTATTACTATTTTCTCCGTCTGAAAAAGAATGTCGCATATTCATCTCGAATCACAATATCAAGACACGTTTTAGTGTATAGATACATATGAATCTATGTAAACCTGCTATTCACTCCGTTCATTAATGCAAGATATTTTTAGCTTTTTTTTTCAAAACACATGTATTTTATAGGTTCACTCATTTCAGAGTGTATCTGGTACAATTTAGAGTATCTAAAAGATCTTATGTTAGTGAAAGGAGGGGATAGCAGCATGTAATTCGTTGACGCATAAACCCGCTTCCTCCCCCGCATCGCCTTCCCGACCGAGGCGACTGGGGACTGACCTCCTCCTCCGGCGCCCAGCTCCCCTCCCGCCGCCACCGGCGCGTGCCGTCGGGCGCTGCCCGTGGTGCCGTTGGCGGTGGAGCTCGCTGCTTTTTCCCACGCCTTGACGCACGGACTCGTCGTTGGCCGAAAGACATCACCGACTAGGGTGGGCGACGGCGGTGTCTTTCGGCCAACGACAAGTCCGTCTGCGTCAAGGCGGCCACAGGTGGAAGATGATGCGGTCGGCGATGCTGCTTGGCGCCGGAACAGTGCTCCTCGTGCAGATGGCCGGCGGTGCCCGCTCTGTAGCGTTTCGTAGCATGGAAAACAAAAAATTTCTATCGCATGAACACACAAATCAAGATCTAATCTATGATCAAGCCAAGATCTATCTACTAGATCGGTGCAACGAGTTCATAGAGTACTAACCCTCGAAGATCCAAAGCGGTTAACGAGATCGTATTCTCGTGGGTGATGTAGTCGTTAACTTGCCGATCTCAAGATCGCGTAGACAATCCTTCTGGCGCCGCGTTCCGGCAGCGCTTCCGCAGTCGGTCACACGTACGGTACTCGATGAAAACCTTCCCCTCCCTTGTTCCAGCAGGCAGCAGAGGCTGTAGCTCTCTCCTCGCAATTTCGGCAGCACGACGGCATGGTGTCGGAAGTAGAAGGGAGATCCCGCAGGGCTTCGCCTAAGTCGGAGCGAGTATGGCGGAGTAAAGGGATCCCCGGCGATCTAGGATTTAGAGGGCCGAGGTTTAGAGGTGACTAGCAACTAGGGTTTAGCTAATTGGTAGTCGTTTAGAGGAGGATCTAGAGGCGACGACTTGGAGGGGGCCAAGGCCGGCGGCTAGGGTTTGTAGTGGGGTCAAGGGGGGCGCCCCCTCCCCTCTATTTATGAGAGGGAGGTGCAGATGGGGAAGGGGAGTCCTTCCCCCACTCCACCTCATGGGGCCGGCGCAAGGGAGAGGGAGGAATCCTCCCTTAGGTAGGATTCCTTCCCTCCCTCCACTTGGAAACCAAAGTCCCACTTTGACTTTTTCAAACTGTCTGTTTGACTTTCAAACTAGAGTTCGATTTCTCTCTTCCAAGTGTCCAGCAAAGTGACCTAGAACATGATGCAACCATTCCACTTTGTCATGACACATCCATGTACCCTTCCTCTTCCGGGTCGGTGAACCTTCTATACCCTTCTAGAATATTCCGGTGAAAACACCGAAACCATTCCCGAAGTTCGGAATTGGACTTTCCTTATATGAATCTTAATCTCCGGACCATTCCGGATCTCCTCGTGATGTCCAGGATCCCATACGAGACTCCGAACTACATTCGGTCTCTTTACTCACTTTCCATATCTACTAAACAACATCGAATCCTTAAATATGTCTCCCTACGGTTCGTGATTTATGCATACATGATCGAGATTCTTCTCCGATCAATAACCAATAGAGGAATCCAGAAATTCATATGGATCTCACATATTTCTACGATTACTTTGTGATTGAATGCACCATTTACATACGATACCAATTTCCATTTGTCTCGTGATACTTTACTTGTCCGAGGTCTGATCGTCGGTATCTCTGCATACCTAGTTCAACCTCGTTACCGATAAGTACTCTTTACTTGTTCCTGTGTATGTGATCCCTTGTGAGCCAGTCACATGATTGCAAGCTAATCGGATGACATTCCACCGAGAGGGCCCAGAGTATATCTATCCGTCATATGGATGGACAAATCTCAGTCTTGATCCATGTGCCTCAACATATACTTTCCGAACACTCAATGCCACATTTATAACCACCCAGTTATGAAGTGGCGTTTGATGTCATCAAAGCATCCATCCGATGATGGTGATTAACATGATCTCATGGTCTAAGGATTTAGGTTACTATGTATCTAAAATCTGATAGCAAGTGAACTATTTTAAATGACTTGATCTTATGATATGCTTAACTATAGGAGTATGTCCATCACATCATTCTCCTAATGATATGACATTATTGTTAATAACATCTCAATGTTCATGATCAGGAAACCATGATCATATATTAACCAACAAGCTAGTTTAACAAGAGGTTTTACTAGGGACTTTTTTTATGCTGCAACACGATAGCAGGGGCTTTGCGGGCCCAATCTAGGCTCGTCCGGGCCCCTCTGGGCTTGGTGTGCCCTTGTTTCCGCGTCCGGTCGGCTACCGCGATAGCGGTGGAGGCAGTTCCCTCCCGCCGGCTGTGGCACTGTTGCCCCCTTTACATGTTGTTCCAAGTTTTCCGTCCTCGAGGCCCCACATCGGTTCAAAGTGAGACGACGATGGTGTCTTCAAAACCGTGGTGGCACATGTTCGTAGGCGGCGTGGATGGGTGGAAGCCTACGGAGCGTGTGGGGTAGTGTTTTTTTGGGGGTTGGGAGAAATCCTTTTCGGTCTGCCGAACCCGACGGGGTGACGCCACTCCTTCTTGAAGGGTGTCGGGTGTACCCCTTTCCCACTGACCTCCACGTATGAGGGAAACCCTAGGTCAATCCGGGCAGCAGTGTCATCATCGTCGCATCCCTTCTTGAAGGTGTTGCTTGATACACGTCGATTCAGAGGCTTAGGATCGTGGTAGGATATCTTGGAGGGTGTAGCGGTTGCGAACTGTCATTGTTTAGTCGATCTGGTGTTGTTGGCATTGCTTTCTTTTGTGTTTCTTTTGGGGGGGCTTGCCTGTGCTGAGGCCTTGTATCGTTGTACTCAGTGGTTGCTATATTAATACAGCGGGGAGAAAGCCTATTTTGAGTGAAATGAGGGAGTGCATATTTTTTAAGCGAAGAGAGTACAATCTTTGGGTTTGTTTGATACAAAGGAGTCTGATAGAAATTTTAAAAGATTTTGATCCTTAGAAAATTTTCCTTTGTAGTATTAAATCCTTGGGAGTTTTTCTCATAGGATTGCATTGCACTACGTTTTGGAGGAAAAAATTTATGTACCCAAACCTCATGTTGGGTATTAAATCTCATAAAGCAGGCCCTTTATTGGCAATTCAGCTGCAGGAAGGAACCCGGGGCGGATCCCACCGGCCGGCATGCTCACCAATCCCGATCAGGTCCGTGTGTCACGGAACCGCCGCCGGAGCCCCTGAAACGGGCGCGCGGCAGGCACACGTCGCGCGATGCGTAGACGGTTCTCTTCGCGCGCAGCTGGCGCCCAACGTCTCGGGTACCCGCGATCGGGCGACGCTGCCACCCTGCCGCGTATACGTCCGTCGGAAAAAACAACGCCACCGCCGCGCGCGGAGCAGTGTCAGTGCAGGACTGCAGCCTGCAGGTGCGAACCACCCGCACCAGATTCCCCCTACGTACTACGTGACATCGTCGTCCTCGTCGGCCGTGCGCTAGGCTAGGTGGCATGGCCAGCACGCGCCCCTCCCGTCCCGCCTGCCATACGTCCTCGCCTCGGCACACGACATACCCGGGTAGAGTTTCAGGAGGAAAACGCCGCCCGTCCGCCGTCCGGTGCTGCTGCGCTCGCATCGCATGCAGAGTGCCAGCGAGCGGAGTGAGCGAATCGAGCCTCGACTGTGGGATGGGAACGACGCCAATATGGATTCCAGTGTGCGTTTTGGAAGATGCAGCCTTGTAGGTCGGTCCCTTCCCTTCTAATCGGCCATTTGTTTGCACGCGCAGCGCCAGATTCGGACGTGATCGCTTAATCGGGGATCGATGATCATCGATCAATGGTACTGCTGATGCTAGCAAAGAAACAAATACTAGCGTGCTGTTTCCATATCGATCTACGTATGATTGCCTGAGCTACTGCTCATCTCTTTTATTTAGTGGCGAATTGAAAACGTTTAACTTGTGGATGATGCTCCTCTTACCCGTGCAAAATACTAGTAGTACGTACGCAGGGGTCCGTACTGCGTCAACATCAGGTTTGAATATCATCAGAGAGAAGGAGAAACCGAAGGCAAATTATTGCCAAAAGTAGCACCGACACATGCATAGTGACTCTTCTCGGAACTTGCAAGCATCTCGGCCATGCATGAGTCGTTTGTTCGAAGTCAGAAATGCAGCTAAGCAATTTGTGGCTTTTCTTGCTTTTCTTTTTCTTTTAGTTTTAATTATAGTCCCTCGCACTTAACACGTTACTCCCTCCTGTTTCTCGATGAATAAGGCACGTACTTTTTACTTCGGTGTCCCTCCTCTTCAAACTCTGAGAAACAAAAATCTGATATCGAGTTGTTTCAAAGACCATACAAATCTACCCTAAATTCATACGATCCTCTTAGACGTATACTCATCGTACACTATACACGTGCCCACGGGAGGAGGAAAGCCTGCGGGAGGTATATAACAGCAGCAACAAAATTTTAAAACGTGGCATGCAAATACGTAGATCACGATAACAGTAGGTGGGATCAGCCGGTGAGAACATGAAGTATACCTAGCTCGACCGTGCACACATATACAGAGGTATACATGGCCTAGATATGGTTTTCGATAGGGTTAAAAGAAAACTGGCCCATGCAAACTTAAGTCTGACACGGAAGCACACCACGCGCATATTTTAAAAATGGTCTTTGACCAAAATGTAATCCATGTACATAAGGATTCTCTATCATAAAACTTGGTATATTATAAAGTTTTTTCAAAATGTATCAACTATGCAATATATGGCGCGAAAATTAACTTGGCTCGAGGGCACCAACGATGGAAATGAAATGAGTGTGACGCGTGAGTTCTCCCGCGACCTAGGAGGCGATTCTCGACGGGATGTGACTTTCGCCGTCAACTGCTAGCCCGGACCCTCACCTTCCACGACGACGTGCTTCTCCATTGTCGGGAGGCTCGTCGCCTTGCTCTCTTCGATGCTGAGGGATCGTTGATTGACGAGTGATTCATCAAGGAAGGGGAACAAGTGGATGGCGGATGGATCAAGCTCCCGTACCATATTGTTCGTATTTCGGAGAGCGGCGAGGTCCGCTGCCAGATCCATCGACGTTACCGACAAGGGATTCCAACGGTGCGTGGACATCCACCTCCGTGATCGGAAGTTGACGAGATTTTAGGGAATTTACCTCATGCCATGGACGCGAGAATTTCACATGGTGTCGTGGACTCGAGCCCAACTCCTACAGTGCCAAGCCTCGTGCACCCCCTGATAGCGATAAAGTAGCATCTCCAGGGAATATACCTTCATCTTCCCTATTACCCAGATCCTGATTTGCTATTTTGCCATTTCTTGGAGAATCCTAGGGTTTCGCCATCTACCGAAGAGTCATATTAGTGGTGGCCAGGAAAAGTTGGGGCGGGGGGTCCAGATTAGTTGTGGAGGTTGTGACATCCCCTCAACAACCTCAAGCTCGTGGTATCCCATCAAGATCGACGGGCGATCGTGGAGGAGGTGGTGGCGAAGGCCGCTTCCAGGGGAAGCATGGTGGTTCATGAGGAACAAATTTCCAAGGGGGGATGGTGGTCGCTTCAACAACTACAACCGTGCTCTTGTTTGGCAGCATGATTTATGAGAAGGGAATAACCAACATTCAAGGGAGGAGCGGGAGGAGTGCCACAAACGCTGGGATGCTGCAGCTCAGAAGTAGAATATGGGTGATGAAAATTTGGGGACAAACTCTACCAGTGTTGTCTCGAGACCAGGCCAACAAGCTAGTATTGCTCAAAAGCATGCTGCAAATCTATTCCTCATGGTAACTCCGAACCTTGCTTCAACTGTAATTTTATGGGTCATTTTGTTGCCTCATGTCATGCTATCAGATGTAATCGTTACAAAATAGGCCATATAAGAGAAATTTGTCAGGTTGTGCTTTCTTTGGAATGTGTGTCATCGATGTGTGGTTTCTAGTCTCCTCGGCTTGGCTTCTTTTATTTCTCTCATTCCTGTGCTGGAAAGCAAATGTATGGAAAAACATTGTTTGTGGTCATATCTGTTCTGGAGGGAAATCCTACCGTTAGAGATACTAAGAATGAATTTAACGAATATTTTGGTACGTGTGGTGAGCCCTACTCAATTTACAATGTGATTCGCTAACACAAAGGAAGTAGAATGAACTTGTTATTTTGGAAAAAGAAATGGAAATGAAAACATTCGATGGTTTGTTAAATATGTCACCATGCTTAGTTGCTGCTGGTGCGAAGGCACAAATGCATAAGGCATGGGTTAAAATCAGAAATATTCCTCCACAGAAAATATGTGATACTTCTGCTTCTTATGTGGGTGGTCTAGTGGGGGTGTCATTGCAAGTTGTCCAAGTTACTCTACATAAACCTAAATATTGTATAGTTTTGATTAGCTATAGAAATATTCATGATCTTCCTTAGTTTGTTGAGGGCATGTTGGGAGATTACTTATATGATTTATTTTATGAAGTTGACACTATTGTGGCCAACCAAGAAACAATGTGGCTATACCTGTTGATTCACATACGCATGCATGTTTCCTCTCCAAAAATGGTCAGATATGAGAATTCATCATCTATCAATCCTTATAACAATTCTATGTCTAGGGGTGGGAAAAATTATGCTAAAAAATTGCATGCTCTATATGAACATGAGTCGGAGGAATAAATTAAAGAGGACATATGTTTACCATTGAATAGCTGGCAAGGGAAGGGCAACATGGTGACAAAAATGGTGAGAATTCTGCTAATAGTCAAGATGAAATTGCCAACCATGATATGCCTATTGAGAAAAATGTACAAAATAATTAAGAAAAAACTTGAGTAAAATATGGGAAAATGCAAATAATTAATGGCTATGGAAATGGATATATATCATGTGGTTAACAAAGAGAATTCTCCTCCTATTGACAAATCTTCATGTATTGTGGTTGATGCTTGGGCACCTATTACTCCTGTGGTATGCTTACTATGCTAGGAATCTATATTCCATGGTAATGGTGGTCAGTATGATTTTTAGTGGCCTTTTTTGGTACAAATATTTGAAGTTTAACCTGGAACTACATAATATCCTGATGTTCCATCAGAGTATTTGCTACAATCTCCTAATAGTGTGTCTCCTGATGTCGAAAATGGGAATGGTGTTGCTATATAAGTTGATAATGTGAGATTCAATACAAGGAATATGGAACAGAAGATGGACAATGTACTTGATCAAGCAGCAATTTATCAATGAAAAAGGACCTTGAAATTAATTCTAATCACGTGTCTTCTAAGAATTCTTTTGATGTTCTTTCTGATAAAGAGATTATTTTTAGGTCTGCTCTAATGGGTTGAATAATCCTAATGATAGTTTTGAACATATTGACTTGCTTAGGGAATCAGATAAAGCTACAATTAATTGCATGATAAAAATGAAAAAACCTGGTAATGTTAATGCTATCGATTCCTTGTTTATTGATCATGATTTAGGTGATAGAATTGCTTTGCAGTTATCTTTTCCTAATAAGGAAAATGATAATGAATCTTTTACTCTAGTCAAATCTAGGAAATAAAGAAGAAAGAATGCTAGGAAATCGTGCTTTAGTAGCAAGACCTACGACAAGAATTCAATGTAAAGCTAGTTCTTGTACCCAGTTCCCTAGTAGAAGTACTAGCTAAATAAAATCCCTAATAAAATATAAATTATATGATCCTTTTGGAATTTAAGGGGGATAAGCCAAAAAGTAGGGTTGCTTATGTCATTGACATTATGAAAGATTATGGCATGGACTATATTGGTCTTATGAAAACTATGAAAAACAAGTATGGTTATATTTTTTAGGAAAATTGATCCCCGTGGTCTCTTTCTCTGGAAATGGGCTCCCTCTATTGGGAAGCATAATGGCATTTTAGTTTGGGTGAGACATGATTCCTTATATGTTTAGGAAGTTAAGATTGGGACATACATCGTGCAACTTAACCTGTGGGACAAAAAATGTGCCAGTGGGCATTGCTTGCTATGTATGGAGCTGCTCATGAAGAATTCAAGGAAAATTTCCTTGATGATTTATCTAATTGGTGTAATGCTATTTCTATGCCTTATCTTGTGTGTCTGTGGGGGGCGACTTTAATATTTTGAGACATTGTAGTGAGAAAAATAAACCTATTGTTTTGTCTCATGCTTCTCATATTTTTAATTATGTGATTCATACTTTGG
Organism: Avena sativa; assembly: GCA_916181665.1. Taxonomy (NCBI): domain Eukaryota; kingdom Viridiplantae; phylum Streptophyta; class Magnoliopsida; order Poales; family Poaceae; genus Avena; species Avena sativa. Next base: position 425,502,825 of record OV702293.1, read on the forward strand.
GATTGTGAGAGATTTATATGTCTGGTGGAATTTTCACTTGGACAAATAATCAATTCCCTTATACTTTGGAAAAATAGATATAGTGGTAATGTCCTCCTATTGGGAAAATTTTAAGAAAGTTACCTGATCATAATTTTCTTTTACTCAATGCTAATAATGGGACACAGTCTAGGAACATGAATGAGTTTAGATTTGATGTTGCCTGGTTTAAGAATGAGAATTTTTTCTACCGTGGACAAGATCCAAAATAGACATCTGGCTAGTACTGATCCTATTGATATTATAAAACTTAATGTGAAGAGATTTAAAAACATTTTAAGGGAGGGGGCTAAATGTTTTGGCCATTTAAGGAAAAAGAAAGGGGACTCACAAAGGGAGTTGCACAGAGGTACATGTAGTATTTCCTTATGAACAAATTGATTAGGAAGCATGATATTCAGGTTGTATTGCTTAATATTTTTGCCACTTAGGAATTATATTGGCATCAAAGGTCGAATGAACACTGGTTACTCCATGTGGTCATAATACTATGTATTTCCATAGAGTGTAAAATGGTATAAAGAGGAAACACACTATACATTCTCTTGAAAATAATGATACTCCCTCTGATCCATATTAATTGTCACTAGATTTGGATGTATCTAGCACTTAAACATGTCTAGATATATCCATTTCCACAACAAGTATTATGGATCGGGGGGGGGGGGGGGGGGGGGTGTACTATTGTGGAAGGAACTAAAGATCTTTTATCCCATGCCACTACTATAAGGATATTTTTGGACCCGCTCCTTGTAATTTGTTCCATCTTTTGAATTTTTCCAGTAATGTTGGAACATATTTAAATATGATGTTATGTGCTTGTTTGAGGCATTTATCAAGGAAATACTGATGCCCATAGGTTTAACTATGGGGTTATTACCTTATTGCCTAATTTTTCTGATGCTAATAAGATAATAGTTGAGACCAATTTTTGTGCTTAGATGTATTTATAAGTTGATCACTAAAACTATTTGTTTATGCCTAGATTTATTTTGCTTGAAAGTTGTTCAATATTCAATGGAATACTTTTATTAAAAAGCGAAACATCACTAATAGCATTATGTCCATTCATGAAATAATTCACCATACTCATGTTAAGAAACATATTGGTGTTGTTTTGAAATTATATTTCAAAAGTCATATGATAAAGTCAATTGGTTTTTTCTGCTTGATTGCTTTGGGAAAAGAGGTTTTTATGAGTCCTTTTACAATTGGATTTTTCAAATTTTGCATCATGGGACTATTTCTATTAAGATTAATAATGACATGGGGCCTTATTTTCAAAGTGCCAAATAAGTGAGGCAAGGATATCCCCTATCCCCTTTCCTTTTTAATATGGCTTGGGAAGTATTTACTAAGATGGTTTTGGAGGCACAAAGAAATGGGCTTTTTGTGGGTTTAGCGGATGATTTGATTGAAAATGGAGTAGCTATTCTGAAGTGTGCGGATGATATTGTCTTATGCATTTCCCATAACCGTGATAAATCCATAAACTTGAAGTTCCTTATTTATTTGTTTGAGCTTATGTCTGGATTAAAAATCAATCTCTTAAAAACTAAGGTTTTCACTGTTGGAGGGGATAATCAAATCATTGCCTTCTATGCAAATATGTTTAATTGCCAAGTTAGAAATTTTTGTTTAAATTACCTAGGTGTAGTTGTTACTTTTGATATTTTAAAAAATGGATGGTTGGGATTTCCTAAATGAGAAATTAGCTGCCTGAATATGTGAATAATGTGATAATGCCACATTTGGAGGGAGGCTTAACTTCAATTCTTATTTAACGGGAATTCCCTCTTACTATTTGTCTATGCCTCAATAAAACTTTCCTTGAAAATTTGTCTTCTCATATGAGAATTTTTTTGGCAGGATAAAATTAAAAAATGAAAGTACTGTCACCTGAAATGGAAAAGAAATTGTAAATCTAAAACTTAGGGAGGCTTATGGGTGAAAGATTTGAGGAAACAAAATATAAGTTTATTGGTGAAATGATGGTGGAAACTTGACACGTAAGATGGACTTTGGCAAAGAATTTTAAATCAAAATAGCTTTGGAATAACTCTATGGCGTCCGTTAAGGCAAGACACAATGATTCTCCTTGTTGGAAATAAATTTTAAAAGTTAAGGAGGTTTATTTTGTTGGGATAAAAATACTCTAAAGAGTGGAAATATTTGTCGTTTTTGGAAAGATGGTTGGATGAACAATTGTGTGCTGATGGGAAAGTACCCTATGCTTTATGATATTTGTCAACAACCTGATGCTATATTTCAAAATTGTGCATAAAATGGCTTTGATATTTATTTTGGGAGAAGACTCCATGGTGAGGTTTTGGAAAATATGTCTTATATTCTTAATAAAGGTAGAGCTGCAATTATATTCGAGGAGGAAGATAGTGTTATTTGGGGGCTGACTAGTTAGGAAACCTTTACAACCAAATCAGTGTATGAGTATTTGGAAAGTAGTTCTTTTGGTCCAAATATAAATGAATTTGGAAAGCTAAGGTTTATCTTAAAATTCATTTTTTTTCTATGGCAAATGATGCAAAAAATGCTATTTTAACAAGACATAATATGAAGAAACATAAATGACTTGGTAACCCCTGCAGTTGCTTTTGTGATCAAATAGAGTCTAAAGATCATATGATGTTCCAATGTCCTTGGCTAAGGTGGCGTGGGGGCATTATTGGATCTATACTAAATACTAACTCTTGCCCAAATTTTGTGTGGCAATGTTTTGCCTGGTTGTATGCTTTTTGGCCGGGTGGGACAAGTTTTATACTTTATTGATTGCTGGTGTTTGTTGGTCTATGTGGATGCCGTGAAAAAAGATTACGTTTTAGAAATATAAGTTTTGATCTCTTGTGTACATCATCTTCACTGTTTGTGTTCTTTTCAAATACTAGGCAGGTTGTTACAAGTACAAGGATAAGGAGGCCATCTATGCAGGCGCGGAGCAGCTAATGCAGAAGATTAAGGAGGTGTCGAAGCAGCACAGGGCATTGTCTTCGACGTGTGTTGGGACCCCTCTGCTGATGATCACAGAAAGGCTGATGAGAAGTTTGTCCGGTAGTGGTTTTCTTAGCATCGGTATGTTGTATAAACGTGAAACTATGGTCATGTGGGACTTCTGGATGTTCATTTTTAGAGTTGGCGGCAGCAGTTTTTTGCCCCGTAGGGGTGTTCGAGGGCGAACACTCACAGCGGATCTCCTACTACTGCCCCAGCTCACTTTTCCTTTTCTTTCCTTCCCCTTTACTTACTCTTTATAAGAAGGTACACTATATTTTCGTTAAGAGATTAGTGGAAAGGGGGTTAGCCCGGTTGAAAAAAATGCAATATATAATCAATATTTTGTTGCTCAATTCATTCATTCAAAATTTCATCTTGAAATCAAATATACCATTCTTTATAGCAACAATAATCTCGAGATGTTTTTTTTCTTAATGCCAATGCATATTTAAGAGTTGTGTGGCCGTTTAAATAATAAGTGGTAGGCCGTCAATATATTGAAAGGTGCTCTAGGCTCCCTTTCCAAATGTCAAAACTTCCAAGGATAATTTGTAAATGCACATTTTTTTAGAGGAAATGCACATGTTCTTTTTTTAGAGGAAATGCACATGTTCTTTTCGTCCTTGTAGGGTGCATGTGAAAATAGTTAGTGTTGCGCTATAGATAGAAACAACAATTTCCCCAAAAGTTCATTTTTTTTACAACAATGAGTTTTTCTCTCTAGGTGAAATATTTTTACGGTTTTGAAAATTTTCATACACACAGTAGACACGATATGCAATTCTTTGTTGGGATTCCTTTACATCTTTAATGAATCAACAATGCTTTACATACAACATATTTTGTCCGATACTTGTACGACAACTCGTGGGATCCATCCATCACACCTGGTGCATGCAGCACCATCGTGGTAACAATTGTCGTATAAAAAAACAGGAGTCATTTCATCGTGCACACAGTACTTTCGTTAATGAATTAACTATCCATCTCTGGAGCATATTCTATTGGGAGCCACTCTACTTCTCTCGTAATAATAGGTTTTCCTACTAGCACTTCAGTTTTCTGTCATGGCGATCAGAGCTATGAATCGGAGATGGCCATATTTTTAGATTGAAACATGTGATTTTTGCATGTTGCCGTGGAAAGATATACATGCCCTTGGTGGTAACTGTCAAGCTTCATGCACTAGCCAATGCAACCAAAAGTCCGAACTGATGGAAAGGGCTAGTGCAATCCACTTATCACTTCAACACCCACTCTCAGGTGTGACGGAGATAGGTCAGCACGTGCAACCGGAAAAGAGCAACGGCGCGCGAAACTCACGTATGACTCAAGAGGCCTATACGTGGACACAGAGAGGTCTACAACAATTTTAGGATAAATTGCGAAAGCCAGAACTCGAACTCGAGACCTTAGGCTCTGATACCATGTCAAGCTTCATGCACTAGCCAACGCAACCAAAAGTCGGATACCATGTCAAACTTCATGCACTAGCCAACGCAACCAAAAGTCCGAACTGATGAAAATAGCTAGTGCAATCCACTTATACACTTCAACAGTAACGTGCAAATATATGTGTCTTGGATATGTTACATATGTAAAACACATGATAAATTAGAGATAGTACATAGAATAACCCATAATTATTTTTTGAACCATGAGAATATAATCGATAATTACAAAAGATAGCACTCGTCTAGTAAGACAAGCCGTTCAATGGACCCTTTAAGTATTCTCTCAGCTCTTTGAAGTGTTGTATTTAATTTAATGCTTGTCAACTTATGCATTGTACAAGATAATTGGAGAACATCATGTTCCATAGATTTAGTAGAAAATAGTACTACGAACCAAGAAGAGATGGACGGGTGGACGGTGCAAACCCTCCTAGCAACCGTCCACAACTTATGCCTTGTATTAAGTATAATTCACACATTTTTTACAATTGATGAATTCAGCTGTAAAGTGAATTGACTTAGAGAGCTGAGAGGAAAATACCTAAGTCTCAGTGTTAGTGGTGATTCGATTCTTTGCTTGCGCCAGAACTGCTAAAGCATGGACTTCTCATTCAAAATGGAAGAAAAAAAAAGATGTCCTAAACCTAAGAGCATCTCCACTCGTCTACCCAGGAGGCCGATCCGGATGCCGAATTTTGGTCCGGACGCCGAAAATTGGTTCAGTCGCGTACCCAAGGACCTGTTTTTGTCTGAATTTCGGCGTGTTTTGGTCCGGCCTACCCAGGCCGAACCCAGGATCCTGGGTACGCCCTGGGAATGCCGGACGAAGCGAATTCGACGAGTGGACCCGCTTAGTCAGCATATATTCGCCCTTATTCATCCAAAGTTTGCCCAAAGTTCACCCATATTCGCCCAAAGTTCGCCCATATTCGCCCATATAGACCATATTCGTCCAAAGTTCGTCCATGTAGACCATATTCGCCCAAAGTTCGTCCGTATCTCCCATATTCGTCCAAATTTTGCCCAAAGTTGTCCGTATAGACCAAATTCGCCCAAAGTTCGCCCAAAATTCGGGCATATTCGCCCAAAGTTCATCCGTATCGACCATATTCGCCCATATAGACCAGATTCGCCCAAAATTCAGGCATATTTGCTCAAAGTTCGTCTGTATCGCCCATATTCACCCAAAGTTTGCCCATAGTTCGTCCATATCGTCCATATTCGTCCAAAGTTCGTCTGTATCGACCATATTCGCTCAAAGTTCGCCCATATTCGCCCAAAGTTTACCAAAATTTGTTAAATTTTAGCCAAAAGCGGGAACTCGTCTGGGTACGCGAGTGGAAAACTGGGCGTACCCAAGCTGAAATCAAGCTCCGTCCGGCCAAAAAAAGATCCGAATTTCGACCGGGATTCGCCTAACGAGTGGAGATGCTATAAGAACCCAAAACCAAAGAAATACACAGTAGATTGGATGTCATCGGATGATAGTAGATGCCGATGACTTGAGGTACCTCTGCAAAATAAACATTATTATAGTACATGCAAATGGAGAATACATGTAGTATATTTATTTTTGTAAATAATAAGTAATGTCGCAGTCACACATAATATCTTTAGTTTTCGGGAAAATTCGCAGTGGGAGGCGCATATGTCATGGAGGGGCCCTGGGTGGCGGCAAAAGTATTTGTTCCCCCCATATGCATATGCATATGCTAGTGGGATGTGTGGTGTGCGGCGTCGGAGCCCCCAGCGCAAGCCCAGGAGTCAGCCGCTCCTACAAATAACCCCCGCCCCTCCCTCCCACTTCTTATCGTGTGACCACCTCTCCTTCCCAGGCAGCTGAAGCCAGCCAGCCTCAGCAGGTAGCCAAAACAGGAGTCATCGGTGTGTGTGTAGAGGAAGGAAGAAGAGAGGGAGGAAACAGAGACGCGCGTTAGAGTCTACCAAGCTTATCTCCCCGCCGCCACTCGATCGTTTCACACCCTGCCGCTTATATATCGCCGCCGCGTGCACGCTCCCTCCCGGTTTGCCTCTCCCCCTGCTTCCTCTGTCTCTCTCTGCTTCCACATCCCGATCTCCACGATCAAGCTAACAACAAAACCCCACCAAATATAAACGCACGCACGTACACTTCACGCGGAAAGCAGCAGCAAGTCTGACCGCAGAAGCCACCACTGTAGTACTACTACTCCTGTGCACCGCAGCCTCCTTTTGGTGTAGTAACCTGTGACGCTACCTGCGACACCAGTCGAGGACATGAAACTCACAGCGTTCCAGACCGCGGAGCAGCGCCTGCCGTGCCACGTCGACCAGCCCGCCGACGACGCCCGCAAGGTGGTTGCGGCCGCCGCTGAGCAGGCCCAGGCCGTGCCGCTGCAGGAGGCGGACCACGGCGGCGCCGACCAGCAGCGCCCGGCCGAGAGGGACGACATATGGAACATGATCCAGTCGCAGAAGCCTGCCGCCGCCGCCGCGGCCCTGGCACCCAAGCAGCAGGCGCCCTACGTGCCCGTGCGCCGCTCCTCCAGCAGCCTGCTCACCCAGAAGAGCCTGGAGATCTGCACCGAGAGCCTCGGCTCCGAGACCGGCTCCGACGGCTTCTCCGACGCCGACCGCTCCTGCCCGGGCTCCGACGACGACGACGACGCCGACGCCGAGGGCGGCGTCGACGGGGTCGCCAACGCGCGCGCGCCGCCGCCCAGGGCCTTCCCGCCGCCGCTGCCGTCCCTGGCGCGCCGCACCGTGGGGTCGCTGCAGATGAGGCAGCACCGCCGCGACGGCCGCCTAGTCGTCGAGGCCGTCCCCGTGCTCTCCAACACTCTCTTCCGCGCGCAGCGTCGCGGCGGCCGCCTGCTACTCTCCTTCGCCGACACCGCTGCCCCTCCATCCTCCGACGAGGAGAAGAACAGCCTCGACGACCAGGAGGAACCCGATCAGCAGGATGCCGACGAGCAGACCCAGGAGGAGGAGGAGGAGGTCCAGGTCGTGGACAGGGGCACTGTCGTCGAGGTCAAGGTCAGCACGCAGCCCCAGGCGCACAACAGCGGGGCGCGGGTGCACCGCTCCTCGCTCGTCATCAACAAGTTCGTCGGCGCCGAGCCGGTCAACACCCCCGAGACCAACGACACCGCCGCTGCGCCACCTAAGCCGTCCGCTCTGAGCGCCACAGCTCCGCTGCCAGAGGACTACGGCACTACCGCCCCGCCGGGCGAGGGAAAGGTGCTCATGACCACGAGGCAGCGCCGGAGCAAGCAGGAGGTCCTCAACCACATGCGCCGGTGCGGCCAGCTGAGCGGGCGACTCTTCATCTGGGAGCCGCGCGTCGCCACCTCCTCTTGAGCTGATCGTCGTCCCACACTGCGCCGCCGCCGCCTCTTCATTCCGTCCGTCCGATTCCATGCCTCCACGAGTGCTCTATTTGTTTGTAGCCGTTGTTGCTGCCGGTGTAACGTAAACGTGCGTAATGGTGATGTCCGTGTTAGTAGTAAGTGATAATCACGTGACTGGCTTAGCCGCACGAGTAAGTGAGTGAGAGTGAGCTTTAGTTTATCCCCGTGCCTCGGCGCACGTGTTGTATCTGCTTGCGTGATTCTAGTGGTCATCATAATTTAAGATCAAGGTGCATCTTCGTGTATTCCTCTTTTAGAACCATGGACGAACAAAACAAAGAGGGTACAGTAGGCCAAGAAAAATACTGTAATAATAAAAAAGGGTAAAATAAAAGGTTACAATTTTATTTTAGATTCACAAAAAAAATTGTAACTTTTTATTAAAACCCTAAAAGACAATGTTTCTAATAAAACTTGAATTATCTATGTCAAACTTGAAGTGGTGAATCACCTGTTCCTTGAATGTGAGATTGCTAAAATAGTTTTGATTAAACTATCTGAAATCTTGAATAAAACTTTTGGTGCTAGCTAGCCTAGAACAGTTCTTCACTTTGTCGCCGTAGAACGAGAAAAAAAAACCACTTAGCTTTTGTGTTTTAAGCTACATGTTATATGTTGATTCAAATTCTACAAAGTATAGGCCAATTTCTGACGAGTGTAGCGAGGCCCGTCGCCGGAGGTTGGGATGAGTTGCATCTGTGAAATCCCCGGCGTTTGTAAACACTCTCCTATATAGTAAAGTTTCGCTGGCTGGCGTCCGTGGTTTTTTTCTCTCTTTGTTGGAGAGGTTTTTCCACGTTAAATCTGTGTCCCCTTGCTATGATTTTGTTTTCGTTCTTCGTTATTTACTTGTCGCAATTATAACACTACATAGATACGGAGAATGTGGAAATTGATGAATTACATGTTCCTTTATCGATGTATGCAGACTCTTTTTTTATGAAATGGTCTCCCCCCTCGATTTCATTAATAGAAACCAAAAGATCTACAAAGTTCCAATCTCAACACAACAAAAACAGCATAGCCACAGCTAACATGAAAAGAAAAAGGGATGAAATAGGAGAACCTAGTTCCCCAAAACCTCCCAGAAAAAGGAACCGAACAGGTTCTGATGAGTACAAAAACATATGCAACACAGGCAGGTACATGCTTTCAGTTATTTTATACAAATTACCCTCCTTGATCAACAATATTCCAGCATGTCAGGTGTTGAGTCCACTGTCTCCATCTTCCTTTTGCCGCAAACATCTCATCAGCGATTCTTCCCAGCAACCGCCTAGCCATAGCTCCGTTTTTGCGTTTTCCTTCACATGCAAATCACACAAGTAATCAATCCAATAAAAAATTATGTTAATTATCTCATTCGGTTCACCCGGCCACTTATGGTCAAAATAGGCAGTATTCCTTGTTTTCCAAATCGTAACCGTAAGAAGCTTCATTCTCTTCCTAGGAAATCTACCCAACCATTCTATAAGGCAGTTGCCAACACTACTGAATTGACATTTGAAGTACAATACATCATACATAAATGGTCACATGGCATTTAAAAAAGAGATGATTAGTTGTTTTATTTTTCCCATAAAATAAATAGTTTTTTCACAGCACCCCCCTCCGCTGGTCAAAACATCCCTGGTGAGGATGCTTTTTTTCACAACCAACCATAGGAAGATTTTGACACACATAGGTATCTTATGTGCCATAGAAAACTGTAAGGAACTTTCCCACGGTTTTACATAGCAAGATAGAAGGATTTCGCAGGTCAAAAAAAAGATAGAAGGATTTTGCACTAAAGTTCCCTAAAGTTGATGAAGTCCAGACCAACACATCCTCTTGACCCAAAGCCAGAGTAACCGCCCTCCACAAATCCTTTAAAGCATTCCAATCCTCAAGTTTTTCTCCTAAGAGCCGACGCCTAAAAGTGAGCCTATCAATCCCAATGTGTGCAACCTTGTGGACAGTGATGTACGTAGACTCGCAGGTGATATTGAGTTGGATGGTGAGAGTACTGAGATGTTGGCGACCTTTCTGTCCCAAAACATGAACAATCAAAGTGGACCATGTCTTGTGAATGTTGGAAGAACTATCGAGGCAAGATCCCCACCTAACACGGCAATGAAGAAATGTAAAATTGGAGAAGAGATCATCTAAGCACCAACCATGCTCGCCTCCTTTGCATGGTCACTTATACGCCAATGTCTTCCAAAAAGTACATATAAAGTTATGAGAATTGGTGTGTGATAGTGTTCATATTTCTTATTTTTGAATTTGGTGTGGCCCTTGTGTGGGCATGTATGCAATTTATGTATTTTGGTTGTTTCAAAAATGAAACGGGATGGTGGCCATTCGCTCTAAAAAAATCAGAAGTTACACCAAAGTCCTATGTAGCTGTCTTGAAGAAATTGACAAACAAGCCAATAAGTCTCTACAAAAACTTTCCTAGATGGATAACACACTTCTATTATGTAGATGATACATTTTGGATCTTGACATTGTTAACCTTATTCTTTTTAGATTGCTTTAAATGGGTGGCATGCATAAATTACCTGTTACAAAAAAAAAGTTGATGTGATGAGGTGTGTGTTTTCACCCATTTGGGGCCGTCTTGGTACCAAGATGGTGAATGCCTATTTTCGAAGATGGGCTTAACGGACGCGTTCAACTTTGATGCCGGATCAAGATGGAGTCAAAGAGCAAGTCAACCAGGAGCCGAAAGGATCCACAAGATGTTCCAAGTAACCCATCATGGGACAACACTACCGCCTTATGCACATTCCAGATCGGTTTCTTGCCGATTCAAACATGCAAACTAGATCCGTCACTCGGATGCAATCTCAGATTGGCCTAGTTTGTAAATTTTATGCCTGCAAGCCCACGAATCAGCATCTACTACGACACGATGATGAAGGAAGGTTCTGCTCCGACACGGAAAAGCCATTGGCGACTTTATGTGAAAGACGTCAAATATACGCTTGGGTCTGGGTCCAGTATGAAGCCAGTGACAGAACTTACCTAGTTTAGGGCTAGAATTAGAAGTTTGATTCCTACTTGTAAACGTCTACGGGATACCCTAACTTGCACAGTAGACTAGCTGTCTCATATATATGTGAGAGGTGACGGTCGATTGAGTCTTAGATGCAAATAATCTAAAAATCAATAATCTACTTTTGTCTCCTAAACGCTTGTCCCCGCTCTTTGTTTCTTCGGTGACTTCGCATGTGATTCATCCGTTGAATCAACAACCGGTCTAAGAGTGGTAAGACCGACTTACTTCATCCCATAGCTACCAAAACCTCCTATATGGTCGGTTCTTAGGTACCGTGGCTTCGGATTCAAAAGCGTAGGCTAGATTGTCTTGTGTATCACGCTTCTAGCATGCCTCATCCGATGCGAGTTACAGAGCATCACCCTCGGCGCTGGAAGTACACAATAGTATTTTCGTGTCAATGCGCCAGACTCGTTTTAAGTGCAACGGTGTGCATTCAAGAACAATATAGTGTGGCAAATATGTTTAATTGTGCATTAGTTAGAAAATTTTCCCATGTCCTACTTTGGGATAATATTACCAATCATGAACTGGTCATTCAATAAATTAAAAAATGTGGTGGATAAGGTGGCACATAGAGTAGAGACTTGAAGGGAAGTTTCTATCTTCGTGTGAGAGACTCATACACACTACTTCTTGTTTAACCACTTGTCTGTTATATATGATGGGACATTATCTTCTCCAAAATGGGGTGCATAATAAAATGGATATAATCATATCAATAGTCTTCTATCAAGGACTTGGGGTCCTATTTTAAATATCGTATGGTAGATTGAGAGATAGAGGACACATAGTGAAGCCGTGGTTTAGGCATTTTAAATACCTTTTGTATAAGGAATGCGATAGGAAAACTCCCTACATCTAGAACATTTTTTGTTTCCGAAAGAACACGAACCCAAATATGTGCCCGACAATAATTGAAACTGGGTGACTGAGTTGTATATCTAGTCTCCTAACGAAGTGAGCAAGGCTCGGTTCTTAAGTACCTTATATAAGAATATAGCTGTAGTTCCGAAGTGGGTTTCAAAGATTAAACAAGGGGTTATTCCTTTATCAGACACCGGTTCAATGCTGAAGGGAAAGGATATTGTCGGTTTTGGGGCTTTTGCTTTACACATGTCACAAATTTGGAAGGCAGTGTTAAAATTTAAACATGTGGTGAACACAAGAACCAAAAATCTAGTCATGAGTGGGGGGAGAGAACTTGTTTCTAGAGTTATTTATGGACTGCCCTCCTTCCCTTATAGACAGGATTCTCACAGTTTTATAGTAGGTGGAATTTTCACATGAAGTGCCTCTAGTCAAATGGCCCCACCCCATGCCCGAAATTATTTTGTTTCTAGGTCCACCCTTGGCAGGATAAATCGACATACACGGTACCAGTGGTGTGGCATTATTTTAAGAGATTTTTAAAGTAAACATGAAAGAAAAATATTCGAAGATGCAATCAATGGAAACAACACCTGCACACACAATATCTAAACATTAACATATCTAGAATCTCCAACAGTACAATTCAAGTCTTCCATTGAGTAATAATCTCATCTAGTTAGCACTAGAACTAGAACAACAACCATATGAGGCTCATGACACAACATATATATAAGTTGAGCTTCCCAGAAATAGTTATATCAATCTTTTATGACACCATAATATATTTGGAATAACAAAGTGTGCGATAAAAATTAAAGGTAGGCACCCCCGCCATCCAACAGCACCACCACTTGGCGAATCCACTAAATTTATCAAAATGGTGTCGATGATATTTTTGTATTATTCCAAGTGAATGGTGATGTCAATAATTAAACAACTACTGCCTGCAAAAATAATTAAACATCCACTAATGTACCATGTTAACATACTAACAAAATGAAATCTATAAAACCTATAAGCCTTTTTCTTATCTACCGTTAAATTCTATAGTTAGGCATGCTTCTAGACATTTATAGAAAGAAATACTCTCTCTGTTTCAAAATATAAGATGCTTTAGTCTTTTCTAAAGCACATGTATCTAGACTCCTTTTAGTGTATAGGTTCAGAGCAAAATGAGTGAACCTATACACTAAAGAGTCTAGATACATGTGTGGTTCGAAAAAAGGCTAAAACATCTTATATTTTGGAACGGAGGAAGTACATGCTGAGAAAACAAAGATATTTGTATCGCGCCAATATGATATCTTGACACGCTAACAAGTCAAAGTTATCAATTTACATTTTCCTTTTGCCGAAGCATATATGATGAAACGATGGATGCTAATTTGATTGAAATATACATGAATCGATAAACTGAAAAATTTCAGACCTATATATCTAAAGCATAAATATATGTTGTCACTAAATATATGTTGGCTGTAATTGATATTTTCGTGATATTAATATATTCCCTTTATAAAAAAACTAAACTCTCGAGAAAGATGGGAGTTTTGGAAACTCTGGTCGATGACTATCTAGAAGACCACTTATAACACAAGATATTTTCCTACACACTTTAGAAAGCCCATTTTGTGTACAATTGTATTCATATTTTTTTGTTATAGATGTGACTTATCATGTTGTCATAAAACACATGCAATTTTTTCTACAAGATACAATTCGAAAGTTGATTACGGTGACTGCAAATTTATGACCAGCAGCAGTGAATAATACAAATACAGAAAATAAAAGTAGCTGTGGACGTTAGCATCCTCCAAAAGCCTAAGTGGTCCAACCAAATATAAAGTTTCACCATCATATATTCATATTAAAAGAACAAAAAGGAAAGCACAGCGATCAGACACTCTCTCTCTCTATTTTCTCAAACTCTAGCAATAGTATAATAACAACATCAAGTAGCCACCTGCTATTCATTCCAAATTAGATCGCAAAAAGAAGAGCTATTCATGCCCAGCCTACTACTAAACAAAGATTAGAGAGGAGGAAACCAGATGCTTCACAGAGATGCACAATGTTTCAGCACACGGCTTCGGGTGGGTTCCAAACACACAGCGCCAGGACGTCGAGGAACCGGAATCAGAATCACTGAGGCGATCGATAGCGGAATGGAATGTTCCCCGCAGGTGCCACCCTACGAGCCGTCCAAAAACCATAGCGAAATCAAAGCCGTTAAAGGCCACAAAATCCGGGACCAGAGGCAGAAAGCCTCGAGGAATAAAGGGCTCCAGGATATAGATTAGATAGACAGGGAGAGTCGGAGGAGATCTTTTCACTCCGGTTACTATGCTAGCTAATGCCTGCCAGTGATCAAGGTTTCAGAGTGTGAGAGGTGAAGGTGATAGACGATAAAATCTTCACTTGTGCCATGCTTGTGCTATTAAGCTAGCCAGCTTGATGCACGGTAGATAGATGTGGCTGCATATGCGAGATTCTGAGGGTGATGGCAAGGGTTATCCGGCCGGTGGAATATGGGCGCGAGCGAGGCTGGCGGCCCAATCTTTTGCCGGGAGGTGACAGGAAAAGTTATGACTTCAGATGCTTCACGAGGCTGTCACTACTCTAGCTTGGCTTGCACTGTCCGGTAATGGCACTCGATCACCGATCATCTCTGTCTATAGTTCTTCTCTACCCGTATGGAATTGCACGACGATGGTGATATAACAGGACTCGATTCCCGGCTGGAGTGCACCGATGCTTTGCTTATTCCTGTCCATTTCAGGCATTTTTAAAGCCGTGTCCCCGATCGAGATGTACATATATGATGCCTCCACAACTTGCACTACTGGCACGCCTGGAGCTTTCGAATTTTTTGATCTGATGTAGAAATGGCCGACTGGTATGATGCAGTGTTGGACATATAGGACAAATTTTTTGGAAGGCTTCTAGGACAAGGCTACTATGTATATGGATAAATTAATGAGTGCCAGCTTCAACCTCCATAGCTTCTCGCATTTATTCCATAATAAGAAGTACAGCAATATCTGATCATATATATAGTAGTAAACCTTATTTGATTCGTGATTTTTTTTGGAAGTTTGTGATAAATCATATCTATAAGTTTAAACATATTGCATATATAGTGAAATTTGAACATACAAAATGGTGTTCGTTTATTTCTTTACTTACTTTACCTTGTTGCACCGTAATATATATAATTTCCCCATCTTGCAAAGGATCATATTCTCTTACGAAATATCAATTAAGGTACGTGTCCACCTATCTTTTTGGCTTACTGTACCATGTTCACATGATAACTTGATCAAAGAAATTCAGGTTTAGAGTTATCCATGGTCTGTAACTATTGGTCAAAATACTGCCTTAAGACCATAATTTTTGTACTAGCTGGTCGAGGGAGTATATATTTGTCGCCCTGTGACAATCTAAACCGGATTTAAGCATCAAAGTCGTTCCATCATCCAAATTGCATAACATACAAAGTCCACTTTGAAATACATATGCGACAATTTTAGAGGATAGACACAACAGTTAATTCTATGGTCCGGCTTTAGGTTTTCAAAGCCATAGTTTTGCTGGTTTAGAGGTCAAAGCCGCCTCAGCTCGTGCAAGTCTCCAAAGATTGCATTAGTGTTCTTTTTTTATGCACATCGACTACCGATTGCCAGCCTACGACCGCGCCCACCAGATCCTGATTGAGGAAGGAAAAAGGCTAATTATTTGCACTAAAACCATCACTTTGCAAAGCTAACAAGAGGAGTGTATAGCTGAAAGAGAGTGCGTGACAAATGGGAGAGATCGCGTAAGGGCTAAGTGACTGCTGCTTTCTTTGGCAAGCTTTTGGCAGATAACATCACAGTGATGAATGTTGGTAACGATCCTCTCAGATGCAGCGGTGCACCACGACTGAAGTTATTTTCTCAGACGCAGCTGTTTTGAAAACAAAAGCATGCATGGACCTGGCTGACACCATCACCAAGCACCTGTACTCTAGAGAAGGTCCTAGCTCTATCTAGAAAAGGGCCTTGATTGCATCAAAGTGTAAAGATGAGATCTATATGGGAGATTTAGCATTGACCAGATCTTTATTACTCAAAATTGTTTGAAGTTCCCTCAAACTAACATGAATATGATTGCCAATCATTCTGTCTGGAAACTGAAGTATCATAATTAACTAACTAAACTTGGTGAACATTTTTATTGCCAACATTATTTTTTGTATGGATTTTTAGCCCCCTTGAGCAAATTTGTGTTGCCCTGAAATATTGTGTTGGTCATGAAATGCAGGAACGTTTCTTTCTTCCACCAAAGTTCCGTTGATCCTATATGAACAAGCAGTAGGCTAAAATCATGCCAACAGCTAAGCCGTGAGCTCAAGTGCATGTTCTTACTTGCTACAAAGTAGTTCTTATCAGATGTGGAACTGGTAATTAAAAGTCCTCATGTAATGCACATTTCACTTTCACTTTACCGAAATATTTTTTTATAAGAATGTATGTTTTTTTAAGAAAAAAAGACGCATTAGAAGGTAGTGCAAGCCTGTAGGAATCAACCTACGAACTATTTTTAGTAGTGCATTCCCCTTTGGCTCTAAAATAATATAAAAGTACTGCATCCTCTATTAACTTTCAGGTATTATGTTTGGTTATTGGGTAAAATTAGTACTTCATGGAAAGGCAAGACCGAAAGAAGACCTGACGAACCATGGAGCTTGTAAAGCAAAGCAGAACAAAAAGTGAAAGGGGTTATGCTAATGACGGGAAAAGGAGGAACCTTATGCTTATGATGCTAGCTACCTAGCTACTACTTGCTTGTTTTAACGGAATAAACATTGTTCACTTACTCTAGATAGACGACCATTTTTAGCAGAACCCTACTTTTGTACTATACAAGTAGCTTTTTATCAGGTTTGAGATGTTTCATGTGTCTGGTTTGTTTCAGTATGGCAGTAACGAAATGTAAATTATCATCTACATCCCGGAGGAAGCGAACACTTGTTGCGACAAAAGATTGCCGTTTTTCTCCAAGACAACACATATGGTGTATCAATGGAACAAGCCAAAGATTTTCTCTATGCATGCTCTCTTTTTTATTTTTGTCTCAGGCGTTGTGTAATGGTATACTTTTGATATCATCCAGCACTGGGGGAATAAGATCCGTGGATAGGTTATAGTCTTATGGATATGTACAAGCCAGTGCCTCGCCCCACCGATCTTTCCTCCTGTGGTTTGCCAAATGCCAAATTGCCAATTGCCGGACGAATAATGTAAAGTTCCTCCGCGCAAAGGGGGAGTATATTTGTAGGTGCTTGCCTGCCACCTTTCTTAGTGTTGCTGAAGCACCCGTGGCCCCCATTCGACCTCACAATAATGGAAAACTTTGGGGCAAATCCTTTTTTGTGTTAGTGCAAAAAGGATGCTGGGAAGGTGCTCAATCTCACCTCGCTGTCCATGGTGATCTTTTCATCTGTCTACGGACTGCTGCTATCTAGCTACATGAAGGGATGGTCTCGGTTTGTGCATGAGAAAGCATATTTAACTTGTCCTAGTGATGAATGCATATTTTGTCATATCTAGTTCACTGGTTGGGGTGGTTTATACGCGTGAAGAAAGGCTTTTGTGATCATTTTTAACTTGCGTGTGCCTCCATATTTAGTAGGCATGTTGTCTGTGAAAATTTGGTTCATGGATACTAGCCGTAAAATTTATGAAAATCTAAGACTGAACGAACTAACTATTCATTTAAATAACTAGTTTTTACTTTAATACCTTTGAGACCAGGCCACTCTTAGAGGGCAGCACAGGCAAAACCCTAGTCGCTGCCCCGGTCTCTCCTCTCCTTCGTACACTCTGCTATCACCGGTGGAATACGATAAGAATACACAGAGGAATAAATGTAACTTCAGCACCACTTGTATGTTAACTCACGGATTGTTGATCTTCACAGAAAGAAACATATTTATCAAACATATATGGAGGAAATAAGACACTTCGAAACAAACACCGAACCATAGACAGTGTAACCCATTGGGTGAGAAACTCTCTCCTGGCCATAAACAATGTTTGTCCCAGGGAGAGGATTTCTCATAACAACACTAGCAGTAGCAAATCAACACGCAGGATCACCGATCCTTTTTACGTGAAAAACCTCTCAACTTGAGAGGAAAAATCATGGGTCAAGCCATCCAAACCTTCTTTGACTATTATAAATATTAAAAAATCATTCTTCGCTGTTGTTTTTAGGTGAAGATAGCAAGAGAGCATCATACTACAATTTAATCTTGAAAAGGGATTCTGATATTTTCTTTCATGTTACAATTCAAATCATGTTGGTCCTTCCTAATTATCCATTTTTGGTAGATGTTCACAATTAGCTTGATTTAGGAATCATGCATGGCACGGCCTTGGATAGATTTAGTTTTCTTCATATTATTTCTGAGATCAAGGTGTTAGCATCTGGTGA
Organism: Avena sativa; assembly: GCA_916181665.1. NCBI lineage: Eukaryota > Viridiplantae > Streptophyta > Magnoliopsida > Poales > Poaceae > Avena > Avena sativa. Next base: position 425,521,109 of record OV702293.1, read on the forward strand.
TAGACTTTGTAAGTTTGTAAAGGTGGACCCTAAAAAGATTAGGGTGAGCCACTGTCTAGCAAATTTTGTTAGGGTAGAGAAGAGAACTGTTACTTGGCTCCGTTCGGGTTCTAATGCTGTTCTTCGGGAGCTCGAGTGTGATCCCTACTGCTTAATAAATATCTTTTTTACCTGGAAAAAAGGGCTAAGAGCATATCCACTCGGGGGCCCTAAGGCTCCCCTAAAGGGCTATGGGAGTACTGGCGCTAAAAAATTACGCCCAGCCACCCCTCTAATTTTTTTTGCGCCGGCACGGCCCATTTAGTTAGCCGGCATCCCTAGGCCGAAACCTACATACAGGGGGCAAGCGGGGGCACCGGATGGAGCTGAAAACAACGTGGTCTAGCCATGGCAGTGGGAGAAAGCTTCGTTCCCGTCCTTTCCGTTGCTTCCCTTCCCGTCTTCCCGCCCTTTTCCCGCTATATCTAGGTGCCCCTCCCTCCGTCGCCGCCATGGAGAGGCCCAACCTCAATTTCTATGAGGTTTGTGATGTTTGCCCACTACGACCTCCTCGGGCCGCCGCGCGCGAGGGTTTCAGCAGGCTTCGAGCTCAGCTATGCCGGTGTGCCCGTGGCGCCGCCCTAGTGCGGTGCCGAGTTAGCAATGCAGATCGAAGAGCGTCGCCGCGAGTTGCCAGAGCGGAAGAGGGCGATGGTTCGTTACGCGCCCATGAGCGCGTACTGGCCGAAGTGGTTCAAGAAGGATCTTGCGCTGTGACGAGCTCACTGGCAGCAGTTCCATCCGGATATGCGCAACCCCGAAGGGAGGCAGTGCTTCTGGACAGTGTGCGGGCGTACGATCTACACCGCTATCTACGAGGCGCGCCATCAAGCCGACGCGGCACGCCATGAAGAATTCATGAGGAGGGCAGAGGCCGCCAGTGACGAGATTCGATCTCATCAATGCCCATTGTTATGAGCTTGGGTTTTGGAGAAGATGGGGATACTGGAGATCGCGGAACGGTTAGCAAACAAGCAACACAGGGACACGAGGTTTACCTAGGTTCAGGCCCCCGGAGGGAAAACCCTACTCCTGCTTGTCTGCTCTTGATTACAGCGGAACCGAAAGTTACAGGGGTGCGCAGATGCAATCTGGCATGGAGGTGTGTATATGGTGGTATGAGATTGTAAGAGAGCCTCCTCGTCCTGCCCTCCTAGCCTTTATATAGAGATAGGCAGGTCCCGGGCACAGAGCGAGTCGGTTACAGGTTTTAGGGTTTGCCCCTTTGAATATTCTATCTATTCTAGTCTTGCTCTCCAAGAATCCGAAGGCGTCATGGGCCTGGGCCACCCGAAAGTCTTCATGGCTGGCGCATATTCTCGTGGGCCTTCCTTGGGCTGGACCAGGTATGCTAAGGTCGTGTACCCATAGGGTATAACCATGTCAGTAGTCCCCGAGTGTTCAGTCGAATCGTAGATTCGGCTGAGGACTCTTCAATCTTTTGGGTGCAGCTATCTCTGTTTGCTAGAGAATGATTTGAGTGTGTAGGGATTGTTGATGTGTGTGCCTGAATCTTCTGACGGATCAGGGTCAGTTAACTGTCTTAGGACAAAACAACACGATCTTCTTCAGATTCGAGTCCCTCGACTCGAACCCGGAACATATGCTGGCGTAATTCGACTCGGGCCGCAGAGAACTTACAGGAATGGAATTCTAGTAAATTTTAAATGATGTACCCAACGCGTCCGTCGGGATTTTTCATCGCACCTGCTGGCACGGGTATTTACTAGCAGAGAGCAGTCGTGTGCATTGTCAGACCATCAGATAATATCTGTAGGTCTTATCTTTGTGTCACAGACATAGCATCCGAATGTTTATCACCGCGGAGGTGTTTCGGGTGGCCAAGGAGGATACTGCTCACTTAGCATTTAATTGAGGCAGAGTTGCCGAAAAAACTTTTGCATGCTGATCCGAAGGATCGCAGTCGAATAATTCATAGGGTGCGCGACCAGCGCTCCCTATGGGAGTAGCCCCCGAGTGTTTGTTCGAGTCGTAGACTCGAGTGGAGACTTTAGTTCAGCTGTTGCTTACTTCAGGTCCATAGGACACAATTTTTTCGGATGCTTGAATCAGTCCTCCCTATGGGAGTAGCCCCCGAGTCCGTAGTGGAATCTTAGATTCGACGTAGGACTCGAAAAAATAGTTTAGCGGTGTAGTGCCTTAATCATACTTCAGGTGCGCGACCAGCGCTCCTAATAGGAGTAGCCCCCGAGTAGTTACTCGAATCGTAGATTCGGGTGAATACTTTAGCTGTGTAGCCAAAGATTTGTAACCGTTGCTAGTATAGCCTTGATGACGTCAGTGCTGACGATCGGTGACCTCAGCGTCTGCGGCGCCAGAGGTGACGTGACTAGACGAACATGGGTCCCTCCTTTTGACTTTGAATTGACTGGTCACGCACGGCGTGGAGATAATTACGGCGTCTCCTCGGTTTCCGTGCGTAGTGGACGGCGTGTGAGCGATGGTTCGCTGCTGTGCTGACACGTGGACGGTTGGATTTGGATGTTGGCTTTAGGGCTTTCCGATGAACGGTTATCGTGCATCATCTTTGCCCTTATAATCACTTGGGGGGAAATTTGTTTGTTTTCACCGCAGCCATTCTCGTTTCACTCCTTCTTCCTTCTTTGAGCTTTTCTTGCCACGCGCTGGAAGTTCTTCGATCCTTCCCATCTTCGTTCCTGCGTTCACGCCGTCGTCGTCGCCGCACCGCAATGGGGAAACCAAAGAAGGCCTCCACCACAGTTGGTACCAGTGCTGCTACCGGCGGCAAGAAGGGTATCGCCGCCACTCGCGTCACGATGGTGGCTCGCGACGATCGGAGACGCGCGAAAGCGATCTCCGCAAGCTCCGTGAGCGGGGTCTTATCCCGCAGGAGAAAGAGGCCGTCAAGATTCCCGGCGATGAGGTAATTCCCCATCCTCCTACTAGGTTTCGGGTTATGTTCGTCGCTTTTGTCCTTCGGGGCTTTTCTTTCCCGGTCCACGATTTTCTCCATGGATTGATTTTCTTCTACGGCATCCAACTCCATCATCTTTCGCCAAATTCTCTTCTTCATATCGCCTGCTTCATCACCTTCTGCGAGTGCTGGCTCGGTGTCGAGCCGCATTTTGGCCTCTTTCGGAAGCTCTATTCCGTGAAGAGGCAATCAGGCTCCGATGGTGTTTATCCCATTGGCGGCTGCATCATTTCCCTGAAATCCAACTTTCTCTTCTTTTCTTTTTCTATGTCTGAGTCTGTCCAGTACTGGCGGAGGCGATGGTTTTACATTTGCGACTCCACAGTGGACGGGCAAAACTTTGGCCTTGCTCCTTTTGACCCCTCCCAGAAAATCCAGCCGAAGAGGCCCTGGAAGAACCACATCTTGGATGGTGAAGTGGAGGAGATAGAGGAGCTCTATCGTCGGATGGAGGACCTCCAGGTGATTCCGGATAAAGAGGTGAACGGTGTGGATATCATCCGCACCTTCCTCAAACATCGGGTGCAGCCGCTCCAGGCTAAGGCGTATCCGATGTTCCTTTATGCTGGCCTCCACGATCCATCTAGGGTTTCGACTGAGGAGCTCTCCGGGGGGATCTCGACAGATTTCTTTGGCCACTGCTGAAGTACAAAGCCGAAGAGAACCTTTCGGGGAAGTCGTTGACTCCTCCGTTCACCGCCTCTCGTCTGGTTCCGCGGGTGTAGATCTGGGACATGCGCGTAGCGCTTTTTTCGACTGTGTTTTCTTGTACTTGTTTGTTCTCACGGTTTGCTTTCTTTGTGCAGGAATTCAAGGTACCAGGCATGGTGCCTCCGCTACCCGAACGTTTTCCGGATGCACCGGACAATGAGGTAGTGGACTCCATCTCTGAGCTTCCCTCGGCACGGTCACCGGATGAAGAAGCCTTTGAGTCGAGCGAGGAGCACACTCGAAAGCGGGCACGAAGCTCGAGCGAATCGTCGGATGCCTCAACTCCGCTGACGCCTAGGAACCCGCCACGCCTTGCGCGTCACAGTGGAGGTGATGGTGGCTCTGCCTCTCCTATTCCAGTCGTGCCCGTGCGTTCTGTGGCGCCACAGTCGCTGGCGAAGCGGAAGAAGGAAGAGAAGAAGGAAGAGAAGAAAGGCAGGAGGGGCCCGCCTGTCTTCGCCTTGAGCGATCTCGACTCGTAAGTGTCTTCCATTGCTTTTGCTCTTCTTTTTTTCTTTTTGCTTGCTTGTATTTGACTGAAGTTTCCTTTTGTATCCATTCCTCCGATGGCTCTTTTAGCGATGACGCTCGAGATATGGTGGAGGAGTCGAAGGTTGCTCCTTCTCCTCCACCTTAGACTGTGGCCACCTCTGGGGACGTTGCTCCAAACTCTTCTCCGCAGGAGGCTCGGGTGATTGTCTCCCAGAAGACTACAGCCGGACCTTCGGAGTCACCGTCCAACCATGTAAGTGCTTTCATTCTTGCCGTGGGGGGAGCCCCCGAGCATTTTTCGGATGACCTGCTGATCATTTCTTTCTTTTCTTCGTGTCTCGGGGGGAGCCCCCGAGCGTCTTGCGGATGATCTGCTGATCATGTTTTTTTCTTCCTGTCTCGGGGGAGCCCCCGAGCGCTTTTTGTATGCGTGATTTGCTTTGCTCGTTTCTTGGGCGCAGCCCCCGAGCCTTTTTCCTGACAAGTTGCGTCTTCTTGCAGCCTTTTGTGCAAGGAGCCAACCAGCTGGTGGAGCAACACCTGGTGTTGGAGGCCAGCTTCAAGCGGCTTCAAGGTACGTTCATGAATCGGTCTTTTTCGTCTACCTCTGCTTCCTTTCCCTTGGATCTGATATGTGGTCTTTGTTTGCAGATGAAAACAATACCGCCCTCCGTGAGCTTGATGCTCTCAAAAAGAGCCTTGGGCGAGCGGAGAAGAAGGCCGAGGACGCCGTTGGTGCAAAGGAGCGCCTCGAGCGGGAGTTATCCGACGCAGCTGCGGCCAAGGAGCGCCTGCAGCAGGAGGCTACAGACCGCGAGGATCAACTTGCCACCGCCGCGTCTTCGCGTGAGAGAGAGTTAGCAGAAAAGCTGATGGCTGCTGCCAAGGCTATTTCAGGTGAGTGGTGTTTGCCTGCATGTTTTTTTCAGTTGCCTTTGTCTTTCTGGCCTTGTTTGATGTATACTTTGCTTCTTCCGTTTATCTAGATGTCGCAGGCATCGAGTTTGACCGTGGTGCCCTGGAGCATGGAAGTGCTCTGGATGATGCCACTGTGGTGGTCGAAGACCGCTGCAGTACCGTGGTCGGCTCGCTTGCTAAGGCCAAGAAGGTTCTCAGGCGCTTCTACAAGGAGCTCGTACCCAAGGGCGTCGCCCTCGAGGATGTCGACTTGTTGGCGGATGCGCTATCAGCCGATGCGCCTGCAGTGTACAAGAGCAAGAAGAAAGGCATCGGTGCATCCGTGGGGCTGGCAATGGCCCTGGCGTCTGGAGCGGAGCTGGATCTTCATCAGGTCACCTCCCAGATGCCGACGGCTCCTGATGGATCCGAGGTAGCCTTTGCCCTCTACGCTGCCCGTTGTAAATGCTATGGGCCGAAGCTGATTGACCTGCTGGCGGAGTACGCGGTGAAGCGGCAGGGGGAGGCCAAGGGCAGGCAGTCCGGCTCCGAGGCCACTCAGGATGCAGCTTCTTAGGCCTTGTAGTTATAGGATAGCTTTTGTCTCTTTTGCTGTGATGTATTTATGAACACTCCTTGTGCCACGCAGTGGCTTTTTGCTGCATATAATGAATCTCCGAGCTCTTTGTTCATTTGTGTTTTTGTTCATATCCCTGTCTTCTTTTCCTCTAGGGACCTTCGAATGATGATCCCATTGATACTTCGTATGCGCCGCGGCTGCGGCCATCATTTGATGATGCGTCGTAGCTTGTGTTTCTTTGTGACCGAATCCATAGTCTTGAGAAAGAATTACTTGGAGTTTGAGGCCACGCGGATGTTTGGAAGTCGAAAACAGAGCGAGGCACTGCCAGAGAGGAGTATTTGATGGGGGAGTTGCGTCATTTGGCCGAACAGCTTCAATGTGAGTTTTTTTCGAGTTGCTGCTCCTTCTTCGTATGCGCCTGTTGGCCTGTCATCTTACTTTGCAGGTGCTAACCTTGTTCCTAGGAAGGAAAAAGAGCGTGTTGCTGTTCGGATCAACTGCTTGACCCAGCAAGACATGGAGGTCGGTGGTTTTTTCTGGATGGACCGCGATCGTGCCATGGTCCTTGCGATTGTGCAGGATCGCGTTCACCAGGTGTTGCGGGTGCTGTGTCAAGTGAATACTTCTTTGGCGTCAGTTCTGCACGTGATGTTTCCCTTGGATGAGGCACCATCGACTCTCTGGGGCCTGCTGGCGAAGTTTCGAGATGTGCGTCATGTTAGGGAGCTGGTATGGCATCATCTGGTTGCAGGGGTGAAGGCCGCGCTTTCCCTCGTGCGAGTACATCGTCCTGATGTAGATCTTGCTGCTGTGGCGGCTGGGCCGCCTCTTTGGCCGGATGGTGGCGTGTGGGATATGCGTCCATATTATGCAGCTGTAAGGCAGTATGCCGAACAAATTGTAGATCTCTTTGAGCAGCGTGCGCAGGTGATTCTTTAGAATAGGTAGGACCTGAAAAAAGATAGACGTAAAACTTGTATGTGTTTGACTGGGCGTGCCATGCCTTTTTGTTATAAAGGTTGATTTTTTTTAGCACATAGTGTTTTGTTTGTATGCGTGCCCTTTTCGTTAGCCTGACGTGATTAGCTACTCAGGTGTACACGCGTTATCCTCAGTCGACGAAGTCGTGAGGTGAGGGGAGCCCCGAGTGTGTTTGTAGTATAAAGAAATGCAAGTAAGAGATAAATTTGGGGCGAGACACTTAGCTTTATTCATATCGTAATGAAGAGGTACATTGTTCGGCTGGGTAGCCTTGGCTGAATAGCCTTATTGAAAGTAAAAGGGGGGATAGCTAGGGGTAGAAGCGTCGCAGTTGTGCGACGTTCCATGGGTTGGAGTATGCGACTCCGGACTCCACGTGCTTGAGGCGATAGGCGCCACCTGGGATGACTTCGGTGACAATGTAGGGTCCTTCCCAGCGTGACTCGAGCTTCTTCGGTCGCTCTTGCTTGAATTGTAAGACTAAGTCTCCTTCGACAAAGGACCTTGGTCGCAGCCGACGGCTGTGATAGTTGCGGAGGCTCTGTTGGTAGACCGCCGATCGTGCTGCAGCAATGTCGCGCGCCTCGTAGAGTGTGTCGACGGCGTCTTCGACTGCGGCCGTCGATTCGGCTTCGCTGTAGGCGACGACCCGTGGGGCCTTGTGTCGTACTTCGACGGGTAGCACGGCTTCGGCTCCGTGCACCATGAAGAAAGTCGTGTAGCCCGTTGAGCTGTTTGGCATTGTGCGCCTGCTCCAAAGGACGGAGGGTAGCTCTTCTGTGCATGCTCCCGCAGCTCGCTCGAGTGGGCTTGTTAGGCTTTTCTTGATGCCGCCGCCGACGAGGTTGTTGGCCTTTTCGACCTGCCCATTCGTTTGCGGGTGCGCCATGGAGGCGTATGTGATGTTGATTCCTAGGTCTTCGCAGAAGTCCTGGAATTCCTTGGAGAGGAAGTTCGACCCGTTATCGGTGATGATGTTGTGCGGCACGCCGAACCTGTAGACTATGGATTCGAAGAATTTTACGGCCCGTTTTGCCCTTTTGGTTAGTAACGGGCATGGCCTCGATCCACTTGTTAAATTTGTCGACTGCCACCAGGAGGCAGACGTGGCCTCCTTTCGAGGACTTGGGCAGTTTGCCAATCATGTCGAGGCCCCATTGGGCGAAGGGCCAGGCCAAAGGTATGGGCCTGAGCTCTGATCCGGGTGCGTGCGGTTTATCTGCGAACATCTGGCACCCGTTGCATCTTCGGACGATGTCCTTGGCATCGTTCATGGCCGTTGGCCAGTAGAATCCAGCTCGTAGAGCTTTGGCGACGAGGGAGCGGCTGCCAGCATGATGGCCGCAGATGCCATCATGGATGTCTTGGAGGATAGTTTTGCCGTCACCGATGGTGACGCACCTTTGGAGTACACCCGAAATGTTGCGCTTGTATAGCTCGCCATTGATGATTGTGAAGGCCTTGGACCGGTGAGATCTGCGTCGGGCATCTGTCGGGTCATCAGGTAGTTCCCTGTCTATCAGGTATCTGAGGTACGGTTGTGTCCATGTTTCTTCGACTGCCATGACCTGCATCAGGTTGACCACTGCGACCTCTGTGTCGAGTTTTTTTGGGTCCTTCCTGTCCGTCGGGTAGCGCAGCCCCCGAGTGTTCTGCTTCTTCGGGTGATCCCTTGGGGAATTTCCTTTTGATGGATGGCACGCAGATCTGTTCGAGGAACGCACCTGGTGGCACCCGTGCGCAGGTGGAGCCGATGTTGGCGAGTCTGTCGGCCTCTTCGTTGCTTTCTCTCCCAACGTGCCGAAGCTTGCAGCCGTCAAAGTCTCCTTCGAGTGCGTTGTAGAGTGCGCGGTACGCAATCATGTTGGTGGCGTGTGTGTTGCACTCATTCATCGTCTGCTGGACGACGAGGTTTGAGTCACCGTAGATGACCAGGCGCGTCGCGCCATAGATCTTGGCCATCCTCATGTCGTGGATGAGGGCCTCGTATTCGGCTTCGTTGTTGGAAGCTCGAAATTTCATCCGGAGGACGTACTTCATCTTGTCGCCCTGCGGGGAGGTCGGTATGACCCCGACTCCTGCTCCAGCTTTGCGCTTGGAGCCATCGAAGTGCATTGTCCATGACTGCGTCATGTCCGGAGTGTCCGGCAGCTGCAGATCCATCCAATGGACTAGGAAATCCGGTAGGACATGCGACTTGATCGTATCGCGCTTCTCGTAGATTATGTCCATGGGGACAACTCGATACCCCACAGGGCCACGCGTCCTGTGGCCTCCGGGTTGTTCAGGATGTTGTTCAGGGGTGCTTCGTTGACGACCATCACCTGGTGCTCCTCTGCTTTGTTGGTGTTAATAGCTCGCTGAGGTAGTAGATTGGGCGTTGGACCCCATGGGTCTTGCCTTCTTCAGGTCGCTCGACCACCAGTACGGTGCTTACCACCTGGTGTGTGGCTGCTATGTATAGCAGTAAAGGCTCGCGTTCCTTTGGCGTGACCACGACGGGTGAGGTCGAGAGCAGCCGCTTCAGGTCTTCGAATGCGTCGTCTGCTTCCGGCGTCCACTCGAATTTGTCTGCCTTGCATAGCAGCTGATAGAAAGGCAGGGCCTTTTTGCCCATACGGCTGATGAAACTGCTCAACGCTGCGATTCGCCTGGCGAGCTGTTGGACGCCTTTGAGGTTCTTCGGCTTCTCCATGGCCATTATGACCCGGATTTTCTTTGGGTTTGCCTCGATCCCTCAATGGGAGATGAAGTAGCCTAGCAGTTGACCAGATGGGACACCGAAGGCACACTTTTCTGGATTTAGCTTGATCATGTATCGATCAAGATTGTCGAACTCTCACGGAGATCATCGATCAGTGTCTTGGCCTCCCTTGTTTTGATTACTATGTCGTCGACATAGACTTGTATGTTGCGGCCTATCTGGTTCTTTAGGCATGCCTGCATGCATCGCTGGTACGTGACACCTGCGTTCTTCAGCCTGAAAGGCATTGTGTTGTAGCAGAACACTCCGAACGGCATGATGAACGCCGTTTTCTCCTGATCTTCGACCTTCAGTCGAATCTGATTGTAGCCTGATTAGGCGTCGAGGAAGGAGAGCTTCTCGCATCCTGCAGTCAAATCGATGATCTGATCGATCCGAGGGAGAGGGAAGTGGTCCTTCGGGCAGTGCTTGTTCAGCGATGTGAAATCCACACACATCCGCAGGATGTCCGTGTCCTTTTTGGGGACCATCACGGTGTTGGCGAGCCACTCGCTTTCCTTGATCTACCTGATGAAGTTAGCGTCGAGCAGTTTGTTGACTTCGACTCCGATGGCTTCGGCCCGTGGCCCAAACAATCGTCGGATGGATTGTTTGACGGGCTTGGTATCTGGGAACACATTGAGTGCGTGCTCGGTGAATTCTCTGGGAACTCCTGGCATGTCCGCAGGACAACAAGCGAAGATTTCCCAGCGCTCACGGAGGAATTCGACGAGCGCGCTTTCCTATGCGGGGCTGAGGTCGTTGGCGATTAGCGCCGTCTTGGAGGTATCCGTCGGGTGGACCTGCACCTTTTTTTGTGTTGACTGTCGAGTCGAACGACATGTCAGGTGCGTTTTGCCTCGAAACTGGGGGTGCTCCGTTGTTCGTCTCCTCCCGGAGCCTTATGAGCTCCTCCTGCATGCCGAATGACTGGAAGATACTGTTGAAGTCCCTATCGCAGTGGTCCGATCGGGTGAAGCTCCCGTGGACAGTGATGATGCCTCTGGGCCCTGGCATCTTGAGTAGCAGGTAGGCATAATGCGGTACTGCCAAAAACCTTGCGAACGCCACATGCCCGAGGATGGCGTGGTATTGTGATGGTCAGTCCACCACTTCGAACTCGAGTCGTTCGCACCAAAAGTTGTCGGGCTGGCCGAAGATGACGTCGAGCCATATCTTTCCCAGGGGAAATATACCCTTCCCTGGGACGATGCCATGGAACATTGTGTCGGATTGTTCCAGGCTGCACAGCAGGATCCGCATTGCTGCTAAGGTGCTAGCGAACATCAGGTTGATGTTGCTGCCGCCGTCCATGAAGACACGGCTTATATCGAACCCTCCGATCTGCGTCTCGAGCACCAGGGCAGCATGACCTGGGCGAGGGATCTGGCGGGGGTGATCCAAACGGCTGAACGTGATGCATGACTCCGAACCGCTGAGGTACTTAGGGATGGCTGGTGGAGCAGTCACGGTCAAGCTGACTTGGCAGGTGATTTTCTTTTGCACCATGTTTGTTGGGCGCCCTTTTTGGATCATCAGTGATCCCTTCAGCATGGGGTACCCGTGTCCACCATTATTCTGCGCGGGTGCGATTGGTGATTCGAAGGTCCCGTAGGTGGTGGTGGAGGAGCTCCATGTGCGATCTCACCTGGTGCGGGTGCGTTCCCGTACCTAGGGTTCGGGGCTTGTTGCCTCATCTGAGACATGCTCTCGCTGAGTTTCTGGAACTCGCGGCAGTCCTTGAGCATGTGGCTTGCCTTCTTTTTACCATCCTTCTTGCCGAGGGTCCATCGTCACGACCGCGGCGTTGCCATGATTGCGATGGGCGTCCTCCATCGCGGAAGTTGTTTCCGCGGTATCCGCCGCTGTTGCGGTTGCCTTCGTTGCGGCGGTTGGCTAGCCAGCCGCGACCATGTCGGGTCCGTCGCGATCGTCGTAGACGCGCGATCTTCTCTTGCTACGGCGTTCACGTCGACGACCGTAGTCATCTTCCTCCTCCGAGTGCGCTCGGTGGATGGAGTCCTCACCATCTGCCCACCTGTTGGCGATGTCCATGAGGTGGTCGAGTGTCTTAGGCTTGACGCGCCCAAGTTCTTCCTTGAAGTCCTGGCGTTTGACGTCATCCTTGAAGGTGTCGATCGCTCTCTCCTCAGAGATGTGCGCCGTGGAGTTCTTGGTGTTGGACCAGCGTAGTATGTACGAGCGAATGGATTCGCTTATTCGTTGGGTGCAGGCCCGTAGCTCCTCGATCGAGGCTGGCCTCTTGCTGGTGCCCTTGAAGTTTCGGATGAAACTGTTGTAGGGGTTCGTAGCATGGAAAACAAAAATTTTCTATCGCATACAAACAAACAAGCCAAGATCTATCTACTAGATTGTAGCAACGAGTCGATGGAATAACTCACCCTCGAAGATTCCAAAGTGTTTAACGAGAGCAGATTCTCGTGGGTGATGTAGTCGTACTCTTCCCGATCTCAAGATCGCGTAGACGATCCTTCCGGCGCCGCGTTCCCGCAGCGCTCCCGCAGTCGGTCACACGTTCGGTACTCGACGAAGACCTTCCTCTCCCTTGTTCCAGCAGGCAGCGGAGGTTGTAGCACTCTCCTCGCGATTCCGGCAGCACAACGGCGTAGTACCGGAGGTAGAGGGGAGATCCCGCAGGGCTTCGCCTTAAGCCGGTGCGAGTATGGTGGAGCTTATGAGAGAGGCTATTAGTGGTCTAGTAATTAGACACACCAATTAGAGGGCTCTAAACCAATTAGAAGGCTCTAAACCGAAACAGCTCTAAACCGGGGTCTAGGTCTAGTTTCTAGTTTAGAGGATAGGAACTTGTGTGTGTTGGGAGGGGAGCCCTGCCCCTCCCTTTATAGGTGGGAGGGCTGGCGCGCTAGGGGAGGGAGGGAGTCCCTCCCCAACTCGGCCTAGGGCTGGCCGCCGGCTTGGGGACTCCTTCCCCAAGTCGGTCTCCTCTTCTCCTCCTCTTCCCACTTTCCAAAACTGGCAGTTTGACTTTCAAACTAGCCGTTTGACTTTTCCAATTTAGGAATTAAATAAACCCTTTATTTTGGACAGCGAGAACACTTAGTACATGATGCAATCATTCCATCTTGCAATGACACATTCATGTACCCCTTCCCCCCCGGAGTGCCGGACATTCCGGGACCTTCTAGAATGTTCCCGATGAAAACACCGGAACCATTCCCCAACTCCGAAACGGAACTTTCCTTATATGAATCTTATTCTCCGGACCATTCCGGATCACCTCGTGATATCCCGGATCCCATCCGAGACTCCGAACAACATTCGGTCTCTTTCTCATAATACCATAACTACTCAAACAACGTCGAATCCTTAAGTGTGTCTCCCTACGGTTCGTGAATTATGCGGACATGATCGAGACACTTCTCCGAACAATAACCAATAGAGGAATCTGGAAATTCATATGGCTCCCACATATTTCTACGATTACTTTGCGATCGAATGAACCACTTACATACGATACCAATTTCCCTTTGTCTCACGATATGTTACTTATCCGAGGTTATGATCGTCGGTATCTCTGCATACCTAGTTCATCCTCGTTACTGATAAGTACTCTTTTCTCGTTCCCGTGATATGTGATCCCTTGTGACCAAGTCACATGCTTGCAAGCTAATTGGATGACATTTCACCGAGAGGGCCCAGAGAATATCTATCCGTCATGTGGATGGACAAATCCCACTCTTGATCCATGTGTTTCAACCAATACTTTCCGAACACCCAATGCCACTTTTATAGCCACCCTGTTACGGTGTGGTGTTTGATGACATCAAAGCATCCATCCAGTAAAGGCAATATGCATGATCTCATGGTCGAAGGAATTAGGTTACTATGTATCAGAAAGCATATAGCAATTGAACTATTGAAATGACTTGATCTTTATGCTACGCTTGTCTATAGGAGTATGTCCACCATATCATTCTCCTAACGATATGATCTTGTTGTTGATAACATCTCAATGTTCATGACAAAGAAACCACATCATCAATCAACCAACAAGCTAGTGAAGTATAGAGGCCATACTAGGGACTTCAAATTAAGTTTACAAATCACACAAGTATTAATGGTTTCCTTGTTAATACTATTATAGCATGAATGTAAACATTTATCATAAACACAAAGATATATAATAATAACTACATTTATTATTACCTCTAGGGCATATCTCCAACAGTCTCCCACTTGCACTAGAGTCATCTAATCTAGATTACATGGTAATATACCGAACACCCATGGCAGTTTGGTGTTGGTCATGTTTTGCCCTCGGGAGAGGTTTAGTCAACGGATCCGCCACATTCAGATCTGTGTGTACTTTGCAAATCTTTATATCCCCATCCTGGATATGTTCTCGAATAGCGTGGAAACGCAGCTTGATATGCTTCAGCTTCTTGTGTGACCTTGGTTCTTGCGCATTGGCTATGGCGCCCATGTTATCACAGTAGATAGACATTGGGTCCAGCGCACTTGGAACCACACCCAGCTCTGTAATGAACTCTTTCATCCATATCGCTTCTTGTGAAGCCTCCGAAGCAGCCATGTATTCCGATTCAGTTGAAGATCTCGCCACAACACTTTGCTTTGCACTCCTCCAGCTAACTGCTGCACCATTCAAAATAAATACGTATCCAGATTGTGATTTAGAATCATCCGGATCGGTGTTCCAACTAGCATCGGTGTAACCATTAACAACGAGCTGTTCATCACCTCCATAAGAAAGAACCATATCCTTAGTTCTTCTCAAGTACTTAAGGATGTTTTTGACCGCTGTCCAATGATCCACTCCTGGATCACTTTGATATCTGCTAGTTAGACTAACAGCATATGCGATGTCGGGTCTAGTACATAGCATGGCATACATTAGAGATCCTATGGCTGAGGCATAGGGAGTCTTACTCATTCTTTCTCTATCTTCTGCCGATGTCGGACTTTGAGTTTTACTCAAGGTCGTATTGGGCAACATGGGCAAGAACCCTTTCTTGCTATCTTCCATTCCAAACCTCTTTAGAACTTTGTCCAAATATGTACTTTGTGACAATGATATTTGGCGTTTCGATCTATCTCTATAAATCTTTATGCCTAATATGTAAGCTGCTTCGCCAAGATCCTTCATTGAAAAACTATTATTCAAATATTCCTTGACACTATTAAGAAGGTCTACATCATTCCCAATCAACAATATGTCATCCACATACAGTATTAAGAATGCTACAGAGCTCCCACTCACTTTCTTGTAAATACAAGCTTCTCCATAAGTTTGTATAAAACCAAAACTTTTGATTACCTTATCAAAACGTTGATTCCAACTTCGGGATGCTTGCTTCAATCCATAGATGGACCGTTGAAGCTTGCATACCTTGTTAGCATCTTTAGGATCGACAAAACCTTTGGGTTGTATCATATACAACTCTTCATCAATGTCTCCATTGAGGAATGCTGTTTTGACATCCATCTGCCATATCTCATAATCATAATATGCAGCGATTGCTAACATAATCCTCACAGACTTTAGCTTCGCTACTGGTGAGAAAGTCTCATCGTAGTCAACTCCTTGAATTTGTCGAAACCCTTTTGCGACAAGTCGAGCTTTATAGACAGTAACATTACCATCAGCATCTGTTTTCTTCTTGAAAATCCATTTGTTCTCGACAGCCTTCCGGCCATCCGGTAAGTCCACCAAAGTCCATACTTGGTTTTCGTACATGGATCCAATCTCGGATTTCATGGCTTCTTGCCATTTATTGGAATCTGGGCTCATCATCGCTTCCTCATATGTCTCGGGATCATCGGTGTTGTCCACCAACATGACATTCATAACGGAATCATACCAATCTGGAGTGGTACGAGTTCTCGTTGACCTCCGAGGCTCTGTAGTAACTTCAACCGAAGTTTCATGATCACCATCATTAGCTTCCTCTCTTATTGGTGCAGGCACCACAGGAACTTCTTCCGGTGCTGCGCTACTCGCAATTTCGAGAGAAGGTTCGACAACCTCGTCGAGTTCTACTTTCCTTCCAGTCACTTCTTTCGAGAGAAATTCCTTCTCTAGAAAGGATCCATTCTTAGCAACGAAGATTTTGCCTTCGGATCTATGATAGAAGGTATACCCAACAGTTTCCTTCGGGTATCCTATGAAGACGCATTTTTCCGCTTTGGGTTCAAGCTTGTCCGGCTGTAACTTCTTTACATAGGCTTCGCATCCCCAAACTTTAAGGAACGACAATTTAGGTTTCTTCCCAAACCATAATTCATACGGTGTCGTTTCAACGGATTTAGACGGTGCCCTATTTAAAGTGAATGCGGCTGTTTCTAATGCATAACCCCAAAATGATAGTGGCAAATCTGTAAGTGACATCATAGAACGAACCATATCTAAGAGAGTTCGATTACGACGTTCAGACACACCATTACGCTGTGGTGTTCCCGGCGGTGTCAACTGCGAAAGTATTCCACATTTCTTCAAATGCTCGCCAAACTCGTAACTTAGATATTCACCTCCACGATCAGATCGTAGAAATTTAATCTTCTTGTTACGTTGATTCTCTACCTCACTTTGAAACTCCTTAAACTTCTCGAAAGTTTCGGACTTATGTTTCATAAAATAGATATACCCATATCTACTCAAGTCATCCGTGAAGGTAAGAACATAACGATAACCACTGCGCGATGCTACACTCATTGGACCACACACATCGGTATGTATGATTTCCAATAAGTCTGTAGCTCGCTCCATCATACCAGAAAATGGAGTCTTAGTCATTTTACCCATCAGACATGCTTCGCATCTTTCAAGTGATTCAAAATCAAGTGATTCAAGAAGTCCATCGGAATGGAGTTTCTTCATACGCTTCACTCCAATGTGACCAAGACGACAGTGCCACATATAGGTCAAATTATCGCTTGATTTCAAACGTTTAGCCTCAATGTTATTAATATGTGTATTTCTACTATCGAGATTCAATATGAATAGACCATCTATCAAAGGTGCATGTGCATAAAACATATTACTCATATAAATCGAACAACCATTATTCTCGGATTTAAACAAGTAACCGTCTCGCAATAAACAAGATCCCGATATAATGTTCATGCTCAACGCAGGCACCAAATAACAATTATTTAAGTATAAAACTAATCCCGATGGTAGATGAAGAGGTAGTGTGCCGACCGCGATCACATCAACCTTTGATCCGTTTCCCACGCGCATCGTCACCTCGTTCTTCACTAGCTTCCGTTTATTCTGCAGCTCCTGTTTCGAGTTACAAATATGAGCAACCGAACCAGTATCAAATACCCAGGCACTACTACGAGTACTAGTGAGATACACATCAATAACATGTATATCAGATATACCTTTCTTCTTGATGTTGCCGTTCTTCAAATCCGCCAAGTACCTTGGGCAATTCCGCTTCCAGTGACCTTCTCCCTTGCAGTAAAAGCACTCAGTATCAGGCTTGGGTCCAGCCTTGGTCCTCTTCGTCGGCGTGGTAACTTTCTTACCACCCTTCTTGAAGTGTCCCTTCTGCTTAGACTTGCCTTTCTTGAATTTGGTGGTCTTATTGACCATCAACACTTGGTGCTCTTTCTTGATCTCCACTTCTGCAGATTTTAACATAGCAAATAGTTCTGGCAACTCTTTGTTCATGTTCTGCATGTTGTAGTTCATCACAAAGTTCTTGTAACTTGGTGGTAGTGATTGGAGGATGCGGTAAACTCCCAAAGTATTAGGAATCACTATACCCAAACTTTGAAGTTTATTTGCGTGCCCAGACATTTTAAGCATATGCTCACTGACGGAGCTACCCTCTTCCATCTTGCAGTTAAAGAACTTTTCAGAAGCTTCATAACTTTCAATTGCCGCATGAGTCTCAAAGATTAATTTGAGATCCTCGACAATATCATATGGATCTGACTCTTCAAACCTTTTCTGAAGCTCCGATTCTAAACCATACAAGATAGCACACTGAACTATGGAGTACTGATTCTTCCGAGCGAGGTAAACATTCTTTACTTCATCGGTAGCATCAGCTGCAGGTGGGTCACCTAGCGGTGCATCCAGCACATAGGTCAAATTACCAGCTGTGAGGACAATCCTCAAATTGCGGAACCAATCCGCGAAGTTGCTTCCATTGTTTTTCAACTTTTCTTTCTCTAGGAACGCATTAAAATTGATGGTAGGGGCTGCCATTGATCTACAACATATTTGCAATAGTTTAGACTAAGTTTATGACAAATTGAGTTCAAATTAATTAATGAAATTAAACTAGGTGAACTCCCACTCAAAACAACATCCCTCACATTGTTTTAGTGATCACACGAACCAAATCCACTACATCAACACCGATCATCACGAGAGCTGATATAGTTTTAATGGCGAACAATCATCATGTTCATCATATCTACTATATGATTCATGCTTTGCCTTTCGGCGATCCGTGTTCCTGAGGCCATGTCTGTACATGCTAGGCTCGTCAAGATCAAACCTTAGCTTCCGCATAAGCAAATCTGGCTTGCTTACGTTGTAGTCACCCGCGGAATCAAAGACACCCGATCATCACGTGGTGCTTCGAAGCAGCAAGCTTTGGCAACGGTGCATACTAAGGGTGAACACTTTTAGAACTTGAAATTTATGTGCATGAGGGATCATCTTATAATGCTACCGTCGTCTACTAAGCAATACAAGATGCATAAAGGATTAACATCACATGCAATTCATAATATGTGATATGATATGGCCTTTCTTCTTTGTGCTTCCGATCTCCATCTTCAAGCACGAACATGATCTCCATCATCACCGGCATAGCATCAAGGTCAATGACGCTTCTTCATGGTTGTCGTCCGCCAACTTCAACTATTACAACTATTTTGAATAGACACGCAGGCCTTAACAGAAATTAAAGACAACCATATGGCTCCTGCCGGTTGCCAACTTACAATAAGGATCATTGCATACATCAAATATAATCACAATCATGGCCATATCACATCACTGCACACCCCTGCAAAACAAAGTTAGACGCTTCTACTTTCTTTGCATATTTTACGTGGTTTGGGGCTTTCCATAAGTGTCGTTCTAACTTACGAACAAGAACCACAACATTGATACTAGCATTGTTGATCACCCGTTGTAAATTGGATCTTTACTATGCTAGGAGAAACAGGCACCCGCAAAGCCACTTATGCAAAACGAGTTGCATGTCAAGCGTGGAGCAAGTCTCATGAACGATGTCATGTAAGGTTAGCCCGGGCCGCTTCATCCCAACATACCGCAAGATGCAAAGTACACAAAAAGCAATCTACAATAAAAGCATCAACGCCCACAATGACCATTGTGTTCTACTCGTGCAACAGATCTACATATAGACACGGCTCTGATACCACTGTAGGGGTTCGTAGCATGGAAAACAAAAATTTTCTATCGCATACAAACAAACAAGCCAAGATCTATCTACTAGATTGTAGCAACGAGTCGATGGAATAACTCACCCTCGAAGATTCCAAAGTGTTTAACGAGAGCAGATTCTCGTGGGTGATGTAGTCGTACTCTTCCCGATCTCAAGATCGCGTAGACGATCCTTCCGGCGCCGCGTTCCCGCAGCGCTCCCGCAGTCGGTCACACGTTCGGTACTCGACGAAGACCTTCCTCTCCCTTGTTCCAGCAGGCAGCGGAGGTTGTAGCACTCTCCTCGCGATTCCGGCAGCACAACGGCGTAGTACCGGAGGTAGAGGGGAGATCCCGCAGGGCTTCGCCTTAAGCCGGTGCGAGTATGGTGGAGCTTATGAGAGAGGCTATTAGTGGTCTAGTAATTAGACACACCAATTAGAGGGCTCTAAACCAATTAGAAGGCTCTAAACCGAAACAGCTCTAAACCGGGGTCTAGGTCTAGTTTCTAGTTTAGAGGATAGGAACTTGTGTGTGTTGGGAGGGGAGCCCTGCCCCTCCCTTTATAGGTGGGAGGGCTGGCGCGCTAGGGGAGGGAGGGAGTCCCTCCCCAACTCGGCCTAGGGCTGGCCGCCGGCTTGGGGACTCCTTCCCCAAGTCGGTCTCCTCTTCTCCTCCTCTTCCCACTTTCCAAAACTGGCAGTTTGACTTTCAAACTAGCCGTTTGACTTTTCCAATTTAGGAATTAAATAAACCCTTTATTTTGGACAGCGAGAACACTTAGTACATGATGCAATCATTCCATCTTGCAATGACACATTCATGTACCCCTTCCCCCCCGGAGTGCCGGACATTCCGGGACCTTCTAGAATGTTCCCGATGAAAACACCGGAACCATTCCCCAACTCCGAAACGGAACTTTCCTTATATGAATCTTATTCTCCGGACCATTCCGGATCACCTCGTGATATCCCGGATCCCATCCGAGACTCCGAACAACATTCGGTCTCTTTCTCATAATACCATAACTACTCAAACAACGTCGAATCCTTAAGTGTGTCTCCCTACGGTTCGTGAATTATGCGGACATGATCGAGACACTTCTCCGAACAATAACCAATAGAGGAATCTGGAAATTCATATGGCTCCCACATATTTCTACGATTACTTTGCGATCGAATGAACCACTTACATACGATACCAATTTCCCTTTGTCTCACGATATGTTACTTATCCGAGGTTATGATCGTCGGTATCTCTGCATACCTAGTTCATCCTCGTTACTGATAAGTACTCTTTTCTCGTTCCCGTGATATGTGATCCCTTGTGACCAAGTCACATGCTTGCAAGCTAATTGGATGACATTTCACCGAGAGGGCCCAGAGAATATCTATCCGTCATGTGGATGGACAAATCCCACTCTTGATCCATGTGTTTCAACCAATACTTTCCGAACACCCAATGCCACTTTTATAGCCACCCTGTTACGGTGTGGTGTTTGATGACATCAAAGCATCCATCCAGTAAAGGCAATATGCATGATCTCATGGTCGAAGGAATTAGGTTACTATGTATCAGAAAGCATATAGCAATTGAACTATTGAAATGACTTGATCTTTATGCTACGCTTGTCTATAGGAGTATGTCCACCATATCATTCTCCTAACGATATGATCTTGTTGTTGATAACATCTCAATGTTCATGACAAAGAAACCACATCATCAATCAACCAACAAGCTAGTGAAGTATAGAGGCCATACTAGGGACTTCAAATTAAGTTTACAAATCACACAAGTATTAATGGTTTCCTTGTTAATACTATTATAGCATGAATGTAAACATTTATCATAAACACAAAGATATATAATAATAACTACATTTATTATTACCTCTAGGGCATATCTCCAACAACTGTACGCCAGCTCCTCCCAGCTTTGGATGGATCCCGATGATAGGCTGCTGAGCCATATCCGGGCTGCGCCTGTCAGCTGCAGCTGAAGGCATTGCAGGGCGGTGTTCTTGTTTCCGCCGTGTAGCTTGACGGATGACAGGTGGTCGCTGAGCCACGCCTTAGGGTCCTGCGTGTCGTCGAACTTCGGAGTATTCAAGGGAGCTTGAAGTTCCGCGGCATCCGCGTTCGCCTAACGGATCTGCTAAAGCATCGGGCTCCGCAGAGTTCTCCTTCATCGTCGTCCTCCTCGGATTCAGATGAGCACACGCGTTTGGCGTGTGCCTTGTCGATCTTGCGTTGGGTGAGCTCGCTTCTGGCGTTGTAATCATGGCTGCGATGTCGTGAGCTCTTGTGTCGTCGAGGTAGGTCGTGCACTTCCTCATCGGATGAGGATGTAGGGCTGCGGTTGAATTTGACCGTAGCCTTTTTCTTCGGCTCCTTAGGGACTTCTCCGTGGAGCGCAGCTCCTACGAGTCCAAGTCCGGCGAGTGCGGAATTGTGCATGGCCCTCTTAGGGTCTCCCACCGGAGGTGGATGGGACGCGAGGTATGTGGTGGCCGCCATGATCGCAGCTTGCGGCGTCTTCGGGATGACATTGCCGTCGGCATCCATCTCCATGAAGGATGTGTTGAGGGTTCGGGTCGCCTCACGACGCGCGGCGGGGTCCATGTTCTCTACGCGAGAACGATGCTTGTTTCCTTGGTTGTCGTGCGAGCTGGAGCCGCCGATGGCGGAGAGCGCAGCTCGCCGCGTGCTAGACTCTGAGGCCGCTTTCTTGCGTTTGTCGAGTACATCCTGCATCTTCACCTGTTTTTTGTGCTCTTCAATGAGGAGCGGGTGGTATGCCATCAGTAGGTCCCGCGAGGCACCCACAGGCAGGATCTTATTGCCCACTACGGCTTTGCAAGCTTGGTTCCATCCTTCCTCGCTGAGGTGGATTACCCGACTGGCGTTGGTGTCGTCCTCATTGGGTGGGGGGAATGATCGTCTCCCGTTTTCCCCGTTCCTACCCTATGGGTTGGGTGGCGGGTTGGGTGCGTGCTAGTCCACGTCGCTCTGGATGACCACGGCGCATTGGTAGCGTCCGTAAGGTGGATCGCTGCTGCCGCAGCTTTCGGATCCGGAACCGTAGGTCCCTTCCTCCGATGGTGGATTGCACAGATCTGAGTTGCAGCTTCTGCTGTCATAGGACTCATCTGTTGATGGCGATGTGCGTAGCACGGGATGCGGAGCCCACGAGGCGGGCTTGATCGATGGCATGGCACCCGCTCTAGGAGGCGGAGAGTGCTGGTCTGCCCTACCTGGAAGCGGAAGCTCCCGAACAGGATCTCGAGCTCGTCGCCAACGGGATCGAAGTCCTTCAGAGTGGCTGGCGAGTGGGCGGTGAAGTCAAAGCGTCGAAGAGGAGATGTCTCTTCCGTCGTTGAGGATTTGTAGATCGCTTTGGTTGGGACCGTCACGATCGCACAATCAGCGCCCCCAGTTCCCACAGACGGCGCCAATTGACGAGGTTCGATCTCGTCAATGCCCATTGTTATGAGCTTGGGTTTTGGAGAAGATGGGGATGTTGGAGATCGCGGAACGGTTAGCAAACAAGCAACACGGGGACACGAGGTTTACCCAGGTTCAGGCCCCCGGAGGGAAAACCCTACTCCTGCTTGTCTGCTCTTGATTATGGCGGAACCGAAAGTTACAGGGGTGCGCAGATGCAATCGGGCGTGGAGGTGTGTATGCGGTGGTATGAGAGATTGTAAGAGAGCCTCCTCGTCGTGTCCTCCTAGCCTTTATATAGAGATAGGCAGGTCCCAGGTACAGATCAAGTCGGTTATAGGTTTTAGGGTTTGCCCCTTTGAATATTCTATCGATTCTAGTCTTGCTCTCCAAGGATCCGAAGGCGTCATGGGCCTGGGCCACCCGAAAGTCTTTATGGGCTGGCACATATTCTCGTGGGCCTTCCTTGAGCTGGACCAGGTATGCTAAGGTCGTGTACCCGTATGGTATAACCATGTCAGCCGGGATCGTCGACCTCGATTCCGACACGGATGAGGAGGACGCCAACGCGGTGGACAGCGCTGATGGCAAAGGCGGCGACAGCGGTAGTGAAATCGGTATAGTTAATTAGAATGGCACGAGTTAACTATACAGAATCGTCCTTGTTTAATTTATGTACGTGAAATGAATAAATATAACTATTAGGAGGGAGTATGACCAAGAACACCCTCCCCTTAAACTACACACATGGGCTAAAAATTGTTGCCACCGGAACCCATATAGGGAGGCCGAGTGGAGATGCTCTAAGCATTCGCAGATATTTTTCTATGGCGAAGACGCCAAACCACATCGATCGTTTTCCATCAGCTAAAGGCTTATTAAAGCCGCCATGAATCCACCACGACCTCTACTGCTGATCACCAACACCAAAGCTCCTCTAAACCTCCTCCCCCTTCCCCTAGAGCCCACCATCTTTACGAAAGCAGACCAAAAACAGGAGCACAGCGAGGTTGGGAGCGCCACTTGCCGCGCCGCTCTACCAGTCAGTCAGCGACATGCGTGCGTGCGTGACCAAAGCTTCAAATCATTCGCGAGGCTTTTGTACATGTACTACACTAGTTTTCTAACCACCACGTTTCCGGTCCGGTCCGATCCACTGAGCAAGCGAACGATCGTTCTCTGCTCACATCACCCCTGTGGCTGTGGATCCTGGTGCGGGGGCGGCTCACGGGTCTGTGGAGCAGCTGGTCTGGTCGGGGCTGGCTGGCTCCGTTGTTTCCGTCTGGTTTTCCCACTGGTGACACCATGATGACACGGGAGATTGGGCGCACCAGCCACCACGGGGAGACCGTTTCCCAGCGCAACGGACCAGTGCCCTTCCCCCGTCGTGCCCGTGCCCGCCTTTGCTCTGGTCACGCCTGAGCCGGTGCGGTGTCGCGGGCGAACGCTTTGCTTTTCGCTGATACGTCTACGAGGGTCCCGGCAGCGCATGACGAGGGCGCGGGGCCTATGGGGCTGGTTCGGTCCGCGTTCTGGGCGCCCACAGGCGCAGGCGGCGCGACGGTGCTGCTGCTGGTGGCTGGCTGGGCGCGCATTAGTCACTATGGCACGTTCAGGAATCAAAGGCACTTTTCTTAGAGGCACTTTTTCAAACTGCCTCTAATTGTATCTATTTATGGCACTTCGAAAAATAGTGTCTTAAAATATGAAATTTTAGTGGCAGTTTTGAAAGTGCCACTAATAGTTTATCCTTTTGATAGTGCCTCTAATGTTTTAAAAAATAGAGGCACGATCCAGTGCCTCCATGGTACACTATCAGTGACACTTTGACCTGTGCCTCAAAAAATATAACTTTTAGAGGCATTTTCTGTGATAATGCCAGTAAAAATATATCAACTGAGGCACTATTAATAGTGTCACAATTAGTTACCATTTAGAGACACTAAATTATGCCTCTAAATAGTGACCAACCGTGGCACTATTTGCGCGGCCACGGTTACGGTCGCGGCGGGGCAAGCTACAACCGGCCGGGGAACAAGTTGCTTCTCAGGTGACTCCAACGCAACACCACCACCACGCGACATCTCACCTCCCTGTCCGATCGACTGTACGTCCCTGTGTCCACCACCGCCTAGCTTGAACCGTTCCCGAACTACAGTACCAAGTGGTGAACATCGGGGACGGGTGTCATGTCGCCCGCTCCGGTCGTTTTTACCGTTTCAAAGTGTGGCTTGTGCCAAGGACAAGCGATGGTCGCCCCTTACGTTCAGATCCTCCCGTTGCTGTCGACATGAGGAAAAAGGGGGAATAAATGAAGGATTCGTGTGATAACCAACAACTCGTTTGGCGCCCCCAAAAAATTACTCATATACAACTCTGGTACTCGTTACGTGCAGAAGAAAAAGGGGAACAAATGGAGCAACATTTATTAGTCTTGCACACCTAGCTTGTTTTCACGTGAAAATGAAGTATCTCCGCATGCAAGAGGACAAAAAAAAAGACAGGAAACAATCAGTGTCAACGTGTTGCCAAGAGCTTCTAGAAAAGAAAAAAAAAGAGTCGTTGTCTTTGATTTACTTAGCGAAGCGATATAGAGCAGTAGTACTTATATTGGTCAGTTCAGATCAGGACAGCCGAGGATGGGCTAGAATAATGTTGACTTGTGATGATGATCAAACGATAGCATTAATTAAGTGATCGAAGAAGGTAGAATAATGTTGACTTGCGATGATGATCAAACGAATAGCATTAATTTTGCCCGTATAAAGCAAGACAACAACAATAATACCTGACTATTAAACATTTTCATTCGTAGTACCCTCTTGCATCGCTTTCGAGGGGCGGCCAGGGAAACCGTAAAAATCGTTGCTGCCATCACCACCACCCCTCACTCTACTACCATGCCGTCTCCAGTGGGCGGTCGGGAGAAGCCTGGCCGGCGCTCGTGGATGCGGGGCCTCCACTCATCTCCTCGCCCAATGGTATCAGCACGTGACGAATCCTTAGGGCTTGGGCATGACACGGCCGCTGGCGTCACAATGTTGTTTGCTTCTATGGTGGCGCGGTGAATGGGGTTGGGGCCTATCTCCGAGAAGATCGATGGTGGACAGCATGGACATGGCCTCCCTCTCCTGCGGCTTGGCTCTAGGGCTGTAGTCGGCAGGCTAGAGGCGAGGCGGTCTGTCTTGAGAGATAGGCTCCGACGTGATTGTAGATGATGATGGCGGCGTACTCGGGCGACGTTACCTTCTAGAAGATGTCGTTCATGTGAATCTCCCACCTCCTGTCTAGAGGTTTTTGGGGGATACCCTATATTTGGATCTCCCGGGTCGGACGATAGCAACACTTTTTAGTGTCGTTCTCTCTCTTGAGGGCATCGTTTTGGAGCACGAGATATCTACACGGGTCTGCTGGTGGAGCGTGTTTTATTTACCGCGTCAATGGAAACGTGTATCGATGCAGGCCGCGTGATGATGGTGCGTGCTGAGCACCAACTGTCATTAGTGAAGTGGTTTTATGTTGGTCATTTTTTTCTCCGTAAAGTCACATTGAGTAATAAATAAATAAAAGGTTGTACCCATCATTCTATGGCGCGTCGAGCAAGTGCCAGAGGGCGCGCAGATGGTCTACGCCACGTAAAGCTTAAAATATAAAAGATGATGTAAAGAGATGATCTAAATTATACTACTTTCGTCTTAAAATATAAGACATCTAAGAATTAGTTAAAATTCAAATCTTACTATTTTTTACCAAATATTTAGAAAAATATCTATATCTACAATACTAAATAGACACAAGAATAAAATATTTTTAAAGTGGCGCATTGATTCCACCATCGACACCGGCATCCCGCGCCCACAATCCTACCGCCGCTTTCCTATTGGTTCCAATAATTTTGAATCAGTAGGGCAACAAATGCCCATTCCTTTCATGGTTCGGATAATTTTTTTGACCAAAATGGGCAATTTGCCTCTTTTTATTTAAAAACGCATGAGAGAATTGACTAGTTCATTACGGGAACTGGTCGAAAACCGATACAAATGTACCAATGTCGTTATAGAACACGGCCATATTGGGCAACCACCATCGGCCGACCTGGCCACCCACACGGAGCACACACACAGTACAAAGAAGAAAGGCCACCATCGAGGTCGCCACCTAGCATCATCGTCATTAATTCTACGCGAGCCAGCGACTCCGACTTTACCTTCGACGACCAAACAAAGCCTCGCTTCAAGTGATGCCTGAACCCATGTCGTCCCATGCCAATAGCCGGCCACACACACCAACGGCAGACAGCTTCGACATTGACGATGATCCTCCCGAGAGAAATATGTTGGTCTTGCGCCGACTGAGCCCTCTGCAAATACCACTGGATGTCGGTCATCGTCACCGCCTGGACACTCCATCGCAGCTCTGACACCACGAGCACAAAGAACCCATCAGACACACCGGACAGACCGACTATCGAAGCCCGAACCATGACCCAAGCTCATCTCAACGCATCATCGTTGCCAAACTGCACATCAGCACCCTTGAGGAGACGCCCAAGCACCCACACGACGAATCATCCGCCATCTACGAGTCTCCAAGCTCCGGTAACCCTGAAAACGATGCACCCAAGGAGGAGAAAGATGTGCAGCGCCTTCATCGTCTGATCCCGAGGATCTGAGGTTTCCCTCTGAATGACCACGAACAAGGGAGGGAGCCCACAGCGACGCTTTCAAAAAATCCACGGCACCCGCGGGTGTCGCCGCCGTCGGTTCCGACCAAAGGCGAAACAAGGATTTCTCCTCAGAAATTTTTTGTTTCCACCTAAAATCAAACCTGCCGGAGTACTTTTGGTTCAGATAATTTTGTGTTGCTGCCATCTAGTTTTTTTTAAATATGTGCATGCTTTTCTTTTTGCTAATTTTGTGTGAATATTTACTGTTTGCAGATTAAAACTCAAAGAAGTATAGAACACCCCTAAGAGTTAAACAAGTCCGCTAAAGTGCTGGCAGAAGTTTCACAAATAAAAAATGATACGATGGAAAATACTCAAAAAATATTTGATCTCTAGCGATTTCAGCCCAAGAGGCAGCCTAGCGGGCCGGCCCACGTGCTGGACGGTTAACAGCAGATAGGGATCGATCGATCCCCAATGCCACGTATGCTCGGTCAACGCCACGCCCAGCATCACAGTACCACCACACGCCACCGCCGCACGGCAGTCTTCACCGACGGCCGGAGATGCTCCTGCCATGGGCGTCCTCGTCGGAGGAGTCGCCAGGGAGGCGGGTTCCAGGCGTGACGCCGTTCACTAGCCCCAGCGCGGTCGGACTCCAAGTGTCGGCGGCGCGGCGTCCGCGGCCGCCGACGGCGGGCTGGGAAGCGGTAGTCCGAGGGCGATGAGACGGCGACGAGCTCTGATGCCTGGTGAAGGCGGAGGGGTGGCGGGCGTCGGGCAGTGGCGGATGCAGATTTGATAGGTCTAAAACCAGTGGTGAGCCTAGGATTTTATCGACGTCGCCGGACCCCCTGGACGCGGCGCCGCACCCGCCAAAGCCGCCACTCCCACCGACGGCAGCACGCCAGCCCGCGCCGCCAGCAGAGCACCCACACGACGGGCAGAGGGGAAATGCCCCGCCGCCTCCATCCCTGAGCCGCGCACGACTTTGCCGGCGGACCCTCCGACGGCGGCGACCAGCAGCAGATGTATCTCTCTTGGTCATTTTCAAGATCATGATTTATGGATGCCATATTTGTCCCATCGTGCCAAATCCGGTACCTACCTTTTTGGTTCCTATTTTTCTACGTTTTGTAATTTTGTTCTATTTAGTCTAAATTTTAGTGTTTTTGGAATCATGACGCGTTCTTTGGACGGTAAAATTTTGTTTAAATTGGTCTAAATTGCGTTTTTTCTAAATAGTCGTGATTTTATCCTCATGGAATATTTTTGCCGGTTTATCTAAATTTTTCTACGATGTGCATACGCAATTTTTTCTTTTGTCAATATTTTTTTGTCCAAAGTCCGTTCGTGATTTTGTTCCATTTTAGTTTCTCGTGTAGCGATGTGTTCCTTAGACCCTAAATTTTTGTTCCAATTAACCCAAATTTATATTTTCCGGTAGTAGTGGGGGTTTGTTCCTTATGAGTTCGATGGACTAACTTTTCTGTGTTTTTATATCGGAATCTTTTAGATTTGAAAACGAACTGGCCCTCTGTTTCAAAATATAAGATGATTTAGTTTTGTAAAATAAATATATCTAGACTTGTTTTAGTATGTAGGTTCACTCAAATTTAAAGTGAATCTAGACACTAAAAGAAGTCTAGATATATTTTCTTCACAAACCTAAAACATCCTACTCCTAAACCCTAAAACAAGTCTAGATACGTTTTTTTTACAAACTAAAACATCTTATATTTTAAAAGGGGAGTATATTTTAAAACGGAGGAAGTACTTTGGTAGCATTAATTTGAAGCCCGCTGCATGCCTGGAGTTAGCTAGTAAAGTAGTGTTATACCGTTAACACGATTTGTCCATGCGTGTATCTTAGGCAGCGGTTTGATCTCGGTGCGTGTACGTGCTGCTGGTGTCACGTGTGAATGGTTTCTGCATACTGATCTGACAATAAAACGGAAGCCTGCGGCTGCGTCCCCACTCCCCACGTCCCGCGTCTGTGTCAAGTGTTTGGTGTTCCTTTTTAGTCCCACATCGGAATTTTAGTAAAAGAAGGACCGATTTAAATAGCCGGCTCGTCCAACAACATATAAGCCAGTTAATTGAACGAAGCAGGATACTTCGAAGGCCACGCACGCGTAGAGGACGGTGTTATATGGGCTGCTTCCTCCACCGGCCCAATCGGGCGGAACCTAGTGCTAGGAGACGCCCGGGCGCCAGGAAGAAGCACCCCTCAGGTGTAGCCACGCGTCTCTTCTTTGTAAGACGGGCCGGCTCAACTAGGAGAACGACGAGTCCACTTCTAAAATAATTATTCCAAAAAAATAATACCTTTAGTGGCATTTCTTTATATAGTGCTACTAAAAAGATTTTGGGGCATTTCTTATATATTGCCTCGAATGGTTGGATTTAGAGGCACTATTTTAAAGTGCCTCAAATATTTACTTTTAGTGGCACTTTTCAAAGTGCCTCAAATAATTAGGATTTTGAGACATTTTTAAAAACTGCTTCTAATAATTTTTACCTACACGACCATCCCGGGCGTTTTTTATAATGCCTCAAAAAATTATTTGTGGCACTAATTTAATTATTAGTGGCATTTTTAAGTGCCTCTAAATACTAGACGTGCTATAGTGAGTGGGACTGACTCGAATAGGAGGTCGATGCCATGTTGGTGTCCCGGGTCCGACTGGTCGGTCGGTCGGTCGGTCGAGATCGCATATCCAACTTTACTGGCAATAATAATGATCTCAGGTGTAGGAGGAGGAGGCAGGCAGCATGGGCTCCGGTGGGCGGTTAACAGACTGTCATCAGGATGCGCGTATGGCCCGGTCCCTTGGATTTTGGGCAGGTGGGCGGGCGGAACGTTAGCTAGAGAGATAGATAAAGGAGGGGAGGGAGGCCACACCCCACAAACCGATGTTTCTCGAGGGAATAGCTGCCCAACTTGTGCTATCCGTGTATGGGATCCAAATATTCTAGGTAGTGTTGCAGCCTTTGCAGGTACATACCGGTTGGTTATAGACTTTATAGTACAACCAGATAGGCAGATATCCTATTCCAGGAGAACTGTCAAAAATGTACTAGCCATCAGTAGTAATAAACTACTGTATGTGCCTTTATGCCTATCATCAAGGAAAACAAAAAATGAAGATAGTGCATGCTGTCAAAGCCAATTGTTCCAAACGGCAAACAGGTTTGTCACTAACTCACTGGAGTCTTATTGGTCTCAGAAGTCCAAGACTCCAACGTGTTCCAAGAACAAATCTGAGATGCAGTACTCCCTTCGACCCATATTAGTTGACTCCAACTTAGATGTATCTAGACAAATTTTAGTGATAGATACATCCGTATTTAAGTCAACTAATATGGGTCGGAGGGAGTACGCCGGGAGCAACCAAGACCAGTCCGCACTCCGCAACATGAAGGGGCAATGGGAAGAATCGTGATAAGATGAGCGTTCGGAGCCTACGATTTCTGACCAGTCCGTTCTCTTCTTCAGAGTTTGAAGACGGCGACTGCATGCAGTGTATGAGCCCTTCCAACCTTCGACATTTGCGTTACAGTTACAGATATGCTGCTGCCAGCGATGTATTCAACCTTCCACATCTGCGTTACAGACATGCTGCTGCCAGTGCCAGGACAGCGATGTACTCCACTAAAGACTAGACTCGTCCTTGGCATCTTTAGCCACAAGGAAGCTGAAGGCGTCGCGTTCCCCGAACTCTGTCGTCAGGCAGCCAAAAATTTCAGGTCTTGGGTCGTACCAGGGGCTAAACAAAGGTTGACTTCTCTCAGAGAACAACTTGGAACCGCATCCGGTCCAATGTCAATTCTCAATACCAAGATATGAGCTATCCACAGGACAGGATGTGCACAACTTGCTAAAGTCAACGTAGCATGCCAAGCGGTATACCACTCGTATTCAACTTCTAGTTCATTTGGAGATTTCTGTTCCAGCTTGAACTCCAGACTAGAAATCTGATATAGTCTGGATCCAACTTACATTCCCTTCACTAGCCAAACGATATGCAATGCTCCCATCCTCGTCATTCCTATATAGTTCCAATGCACAGCAGACAGAAAAACGGCACGATTGCCCCTGTAGGAAAAGGGAGTCGAGAAGAGAGCATGTGGGACGCGACCCAGCGTCTAAATTTAGTACTCCCCCGTTTCAAAATATAAGATGCTTTAGGTTTGTGAAGCAAATGACTTGTTTTAGTGTGTAGATTTACTCCAAACCTAAGTGAACCTACATACTAAAAGAAGTCTAGATATATTTGCTTCACAAAGCTAAAACATCTTATATTTTAAAAAGGAGGGAGTACTGAGCTAGCAGTAATTGACTGCAACAGCCACGATGAATCAAGTGAAACAAAGGATATATTTCAAGATACACGTCAGTGAGTTTCTTTTCCAACAGAAATCTGTAACAATTTTCATGAAGGTATTCTACTCCACAAGTACACTAGTCCAAGTACCACTCAAGGTCGGGTGATATATGGCCATTTTTGCTTCTGCATTATCTGTTCTGTTCCACTGACTACACCTGGGACAGAGAAGACCATAACTCAAACTTACAGCCCGAAATATAATCTTGCTAGGCTGTAGCTGGGACCAGGTCGTGAGAAGAATGGCCACAAGATTGTTCTCACCATTCTTCTTAACCACGCTTCACTGGTCTCTGAACATAAGATTTGTTCGGATCTTCAGTCTTAAGCCTTGGAGGCTTGAGTTCTCCTTTCCGCGCCTGTAAGAAGGAAACAGTAAGTCAAAGATTCGTGGATGACAAAATATCAACTTCGCGGCTGCACTTTCTAACCTTCTTTCCGGTCTTCATGAAATCCCTCCAGCTAGAGACCTGCAAACCACAAAGACATGGCAAGTACCATTAGGAAGTGCACATGACAATTGTACCTAAACCGTTCAAAATAAAGAACTCAACAAGGCTCTCGTTTTCCAATACCGTAAATATCTACTTAAACAGAATATCTACGTCCAGTTGAGATTAACTTACTCGTTTGTCTCTGGTCTCTTCCCACTTCTCTTCATGCTCTCTCTTTCTCTTCCACATTTCTTTTGTTTCCTCCTCGTCCTTCTTCAATCTTCCTTCTTCCTCCGATATCTGCATGGTGCACATGAACAAAGCTCCAGTCAGTGGCTCAAATGATGTGATATGCCAACATTTTAAGCCGTATTACTTACCCTCATCTGCATTTTTCTCCGGCGCCATTCTTTGTCCGTCAAAATTTCACGAACTTTAATTATTAACTGCTTATGAAATTCATCTGACCTTTCAAATTGATCTTCGTACTTTCCCTGATCATAAGATGAATGAGGTTCTTAAGTGTTCAAGTAAAGATACGCTCAATAAGATGATCCAAGGGTCTAGTAAAACAATCGGCATTATGTTTTTTTGCAATAAAATAGGAAAACATCAGAACTGCAAGGCTCTATGCTGTTGGTGAAATTACATGTTGACATTTTAGATTATACATGAAGCATTTTTATTTCTGGAATGCTGTTTTTTCATGTATCCAAAATCACATTGTAAGTGCGTATGACTTCTAAAATTGTTATCAATGCGACAATGCGTGCAGACAACCAAGAAATAGACATGCATCACAAATCTGTGTAGCTATTAGAGGATGTTGTACAAAGTAGTTAATATATTTTCAAGACTTTTTCCCGAGAAAATGTTTTTGACCACATTAAAAGTGAATGAACGGCCAAGTTCATGTTCGTAGAGTGCAACAGATGAAGATAAAAGGTGAATGACTTGAACCAGAACTGAACCGAAAAAGAAATAATGAAAAACATTAATCACTCAGTTTCATTCAAGGACTGTCTACATAACCGAACCAGAATAGTGAATCAGGTCATTCTGGAAAATAAAGCCTCAAGACACGAGGCCCGTTTTAGAATGAGGAGTTATTGTATCGGCTACATATGCCTATCCCAATGAGCTTACTTGCTCACGTGTGAATCAGATTCCGTAAGCTACCCCTGCAACACTGCCTCCACCAGTCCCCGTTCCCTCAAATACCATTTTCGCTTTCTTTTTTCTTCTCTTAATTCCTCCTTCATCCTCTGTTGATTTCGCTATTCAGCGTCGCTCTTTCTTAACACGGCCTAAACTTGCGGAGATTCACTTTTGATCTCAGTGCATATGCTCCCCATAGCAAAAACATACTCCCTCCGTTTCAAAATACAAGATGTTTTACCTTTGTGAAGCAAATGTATCTAGAATTCTTTTAGTATGTAGGTTCACTCAGATTTGGAGTGAACCTACACACTAAAAAAAGTCTAGATACATTTTCTTCACAAACCTAAAACATCTTCTATTTTGAAACGGAGGGAGTACATTTCAAATTGTTCAAAAATTTCCAAAAAATTATCTGCATGTGCATCTCCGCATGCTATGTGCTCACGTAAAGTTTCATGAAAAACCTATAATTTCTATAGGCAGTGTTAAAAGGGCAAAAAAATGTGCCGTGACAAGCCTTATTTTAGCACCAAATTTTGTCTTTTGAAACAGACCAAACAAAAATTCGATTTTTCATGAAAATGTGCACCTAGAATATGAAGATGTATGCACAGGTATTTGTTTTGAATTTTTTTTGACATTTCAAAATGCTTTTAAAATATAATTCAAATAAAAGAGCCAAAACACTGTGTCACTTGAATATTTCTAACGGAAAAATCATGCCTTTTCTGTTCGAATTGGTTTGATCTCTGCAGACAACACTGAGCCCTTCATCTCCAATTTTGACGTTATACTTCTCAACTTCAAGATTACATACATGATATTGTAGATGAAAATAATTTATGAGTAAGAACATATAACTAGCTAGAAAACTTGTGGGTCAGATGGTCAAACTGCTGACTGGACCAGTTAACCTAGCCAGATCATACTGGTCTAGTTCTTTAAACTATGTGGAAATCAGCAGTCACCAATTAGGTATGTAAGAGCATCAGCTATGGGGGAAGTCGTATGGTGCTGCCCCATGAACTCCACGTAGGAAAAAGACGTGAGGCAGCAGCTTAGAGAAAAAAAACTCCCAACGCACTGATCTAAGGCCACTATTTACTTGGACCCACCACTTTCTTTACCGTCTGTCCTTTATCCCGTCTTGTTCGTCTTCCCGCAACTGCCTCCTCTTTCTCCTCTCTCTCTCCTTCCTTTTTCCTCTTTCTCTTACTTTACTCTGCCGAGGAACCCGCTTCATCTGCAAGCGACACTGATCGACTGCGGGGCAACCGTCCTGACAATCCGAGCCTAGCTGGCCTGCGGGGCAGCGGGCTAGGGCGACGCGTTGGCCGTGCCCTAACTGTGAATGCTGGTTAAGGGAAATCCCTTCTGAGGGGTTTGAATCCCAGATGGTTTAAGGTTGGTCCAACCAGGAAACTAATCCAAGTTAGACCAGTTAAGGTCGACGCATAGTATATTAATATTATTGCATCGCTCTTTGTTTGAAACATGGTACTCCAATTGAGTGTTTATTAAGAGGTTGATAAATCCACACTGCCTGTATGAGATTGTCTTACCTCATCTACTTGGGATTTTATCTTGGATGCACTGTCTTTCCTCAGCTCCTTTTTCCTCTTTGCCCTCAGCTCTTCTGGATTTTTTAACACAAAAGAATATCAGAAAGTTCATATCTCCTTTATTTCAAATGAACAAATTGCTTAGCCTTCAAAAAAAAAGAATTGCATTGGTGCTAAATGAGAGGCCTTAAAAAGATCACATCACACCTTTTGCAGCAGTAACTTGATCAAGAATGTAACCTCTTTCCTGTGGATCAAGTAGAAGTTGCTGTGCCTTCGACAGGGCTGTTTATGAGTAGAGTAGGTCAGACAATTATATTTACACCCATGTGACGACAAGAGAAGCAGCACGATGCAACATGGGGAAAACAGAAGTCGTATATGTGCAAAACAAATTGGTTAGCTTTAGTGATAGAACTAATTACAGAAATCAAACACTTAACAAGTTACAAGAAGAGATAATGAACTATTGACTTATCCTGGTTTCTCTTTAAAAATGTATCTCCTACAGGGAAGAAGAAAAAATGCCTAATTCTCGAGTGATACCGAGGCTACAACCATCTGTAAAACAAATGTATAAATTCATCTTCCAAACTGACTTATCCATGTTGTAATTTGGACTTAGTTATCTGGACCTTGCTGTGGATGTCAAGAAAGTTAAATCCATTTTACAGTTTCCTTGAATGATGTACTGATGTCCCTTCCCAAAAAAAAAAGAACAAAGTTCTGCAAAACTGATTAGTTTTGGGCTTTTGGCATGCCATTGATCCTGTTTGTGCTATTCTTCAAGCGGCAAGTTCTGTACCTTCAATGGACTGATATCTACAGCTACAAACTTATACTCCTATCTTAAAAGATGTCCCAAATCTAGCCTACAGCAGTGCAGTGAAATACAGTCTTCTAACCTATTGTGATTATGTATCACTACTAACATCTCATATGCTCCACACCGGTCATTATTGGTCAGTTTACATACCTCCAAAAGCTTCTTGTGCTTGTGGATGCTTGCATTTGTCAGGATGGACCAACAACGACAACTACAAGAAGCAACAATTAGCTCTACACCAGGAGGGAAAAGACCAGAACAAATATGGAAGTTCAATATTAAATCCATGTTTCAATACCTTCCTATATTGCTTCTTCACCTCATCCGGGGAAGAATCAAATGACAATTTAAGATGCTCAAAAGGATTTAACTTGAAGCAACCAAGAATCCTGACAAGTTAGAATGTGTTAGAAACAGAATATACAATCGAAAACAAACATAGAAAGACTCTATAGGTTTTTGTTCATGATTACAGAGAAATACACTTCTTTGTGACGCACATGTCATTTCAGATTTCTCACTCTATTTTACATGTGTGTCATTGTATACTTTGAAGGTACATTTATAAGTTTTCTTTCAGCATACATCCCCATCAAAAATGTATGTCTACTCTTCCAAGAGGAAAGCATGGAGGAACTTTAAATAAACTTTGGAAGTAAAAAACCATAGGAAGATTAAATTCAGTATTATGATTAACTTCATGCCTTCTAGAGTAAAATAATATCTACTATCTGGAATTATGCACCGGTAGAGATCTCATTAACCAACTAATGTGTGTCATTAAAAAATAGCACATGTCTAGCTAGTCACTGATAATGTTTAATTGATTATGATAGATAAGTAATACTCCATCTGTTCCGGTTTATAAGTCCTGCGCGTATCCCTAGCCCATAAATTTGGCCCACGTAATACGAGGTATATAATACAAAAGATATATCAATATGAACTTCAGATATTATATTTTCTATTAGTATAACTATTGTGTTACACAAATTATATTATATTGGTCAAATTGACAATCTAGGGATATGCGCATAACCCATAAACCGGAAAGGAGGGAGTACTAAATTAAAACAGCTTCAAATTAGATAGCATAACAAAATGACTGCTGGAAGTCATTGGTCAGCACAAGCTACACAGGAAAACATACGGTATGTTTGGTTCATGTCCATAGACAAAGTTTTGGTCATTGTTTCGATGGTTCCCAAATTTTGGCGTATGCCCAATGCTACCTTGCCTAGTTCATTTTCCTTGACAATATTGGCCCAACCATGAACAAGCAAAACCTTGAACAAACTTTTGTCTAGCCGAATGCGTGGTAGTGTAGGTCTGGGCCCAAATCAAGCACGGCCCAAGTCAAACATAATGACTTTCTCTATCCATCTCGAATCCAAAATTAACAGCTTTGTGCAAGTTAACATATCACAAAAGAGACCCCCATCTCGATCCAGACATGGCTGGCACGATAATCAGAATATAAGAGCAACAGGCTTTAAACATCATTAACTTGTATAGAATCTAGCATAGCATATAAGAAACTAAAAGGAAAACCAATCAATTAAATCTTAGAAGCAGCAATGTGCTTCATAGTATCTCATCGCCACCAAAGTAGTCTAAGTCGCCAAATTTCCCAAAGTACTGATTTCGACAAGGGGAACAGCAAATCCCAGGTATAACTGAGACATCTAAGCCGACTCGTGGTTGGATCGTATTGCGGGAACAAGTAAACAAACCGTACGACTCCAACCTAGGGTTACCACAGAACCAAGTGGACGCCCAGCACCCACCCAAAATTCAGCAGCAAGCTGCGGCTACATCTACCGCGTCGCGCAACCGGACAAGAATTGCACGAAACAGATGGCGGCGATTTTAGGGGGATCTGAAGCTAAGGTATGCGATAAGGGATTCGCTAGAAAATGAATACCGTTCAGGGGGAAAAGGAAGATTAGGGGGTGGGGCGCCGAGAAGAACCTGAGGACTTCGCTGTCGCGCTCGGCCTCGCTGACCTCGGCCAGGAAGCTCTTAAGGAGCAGGTCGTCGTCGGCCTCCGACGACCCCATGGCCATGGGTGTGGAGGGGGAGGGGGAGGGGGAGGGGGAGCGGTTCGGGTTGGGCTCCCGGCTGTGGGAGAAAGACGAGAGTGCGTTGCGTCGGACACACGCGTCGAAGACAGACAGAGAGAGAGAAAGAGTTCGTGAGAACGGACGGTGCGGATTTGCTGTGCTTCGAACGCGGCTGCCTGAGGAGTCCTGCTTGTGGGCTATAAAGTTGTGGCCTAGCTTTATGGGCCGAGTATTCAGTTCGTGGTAATACGTAATACGCCCTTTGAGGAAGCCCAATAATTTTCTCTCTCAAAAAAAAGGAAGCCCAATGATTTTGCAGAAATCAAAAACGCAAAATAACCACAAACTCAGCTCCGGATGCCCAAGTTCTTTGCCTTCAAGTTGGATATGCACAAAGCATATAATAGACTTGAGTGAAGATATTTTGAGGTCGTCATGATTAAATTGGGTTTTTACATGTTATGGGTCCAGATGATCATGAGGCCGTCAGTGTCCTTTCAGGTTTTATTTAATGGAGGGAAGTTATCATAGTTTAATCCCTCACGGGTGTGAGACGGGGATCATATCTCTCCATATTTATTCATATTAGCAGCAGAGGGCTTCTCGTACCTTTTAAAACATCACGGTTCATCATCAGAGGTCCATGGAATCAAGGTGGCACCATTGGCTCATGCGGTCATTCATCTTCTTTTTTGCAGATGACAGCATATTGCTATTCAAGGAAGATACGGAAAGTGCAGGAAAAGTCTAGGAACTTTTGGGCATGTATTTTGCTGCGTCATGACAGTGGGTTAATCGGAATAAATCATCCATCTTTTTTAACAAAGGATGCCCTCAATGTGCATGGTGAGACACTCAAAAAGAAATACCTCGAAATGCCTATGGATGTGGGGCAATCTCGGGGTGGTGCCTTTAAGTATTTATGCCTCGAAATTGCTTTTCTGGTATTGTATGAGTCTATCATCCAATCAAACTTATTTGCAAAATCTTTGAATACTAGATTCAGATTGTGAACCAGCATGGGGACCAAAATATACGCTTATGCACCTGTCAAATATAAAAGAGAAATAAAATTAGTATGCGTAGGATAGAACTGAACAAAAATAAATGTTGGTTGCACAAATGTAATTACTAGGAGACACATACTTTCTAAATTTCTCTACACGCGGATTTGCAATCAGATGTATTATCGGTGACTACGTGAAGGACATTAGCCGAGCCAATCTCCTCAATAGCTTGCAGGAAAAATTGTACAATCGCTTCCTTCTCTACTCCGAAGAAATCTCCTACATGCAGGAACATTGAAGGGTAGTCCTAGCCTTCTCATAGGAAGGAGGTTTGTAGCCCTTCGGTGCTTTCTGGATGGCCCCTACCATTTTATTATACTAGACGAAAAGGCGAGCTTCGCCTCGCCGTCTACATCTCGTTCTAACATAATGTGATATGTGTGGTGGATTTACACGTTACATTTTTTATGTGTGTGCGTGCACTCTAGGCTAGTAGGAAACTTGTAGGAGGCAAATGCAGCTAACTTGGAGCACCGAGACCGCAGGTTTCGTTCGAGACGGTTCCCCCTCGACACCTTGTCCGGCAACCTCCTATCCCACCACCCATATGTCATTTAAAAGAGAGGAGGGGCATGGAAGACGGGGTGGAGAAGGATCGGCAGGAGGGAGAGGCAGCGACAACACGCCATCGCTGCGATAGACCCGATGAAGATGTGGCAGAGAGAAGGAGCAGCGCTGCTGGAGGAGGTGGCGCAGGATGAGGAAAGCTAAGAGATGATAGGGCTTGGCTTCGTCCGGAGACAGTGACTGAAAATAAGCCCACATACAACGGAGGTGAGTGCACCTGGTAGAGTCATAGTAACAGCAGATATGCTTTGCATGCGACCAGACTTAAGCTATAGAATAATTAATCACAGGCTGCCATAAATTAAAAAGTACATAGACAATAGGGATGAAGGGGAAAAATCCCAATCCTGAGCTCTAGTGAGAAGAAAGCAACACCTCACCACAAATCTGAGGATGTGAACCTAGCCCTCCTCCCCTCCGGGACGACCCGGCCACCACCACAGCCGCCGTCGTAGCTATGTGCCTCTACTGACGCCGCCAAGAAGTCACAAAAACCATCAACAGATTCTGTTGGCTAATATCAGATAACATAAAATCTATTATAAATTAACCCTCCTATTAAAACCGAATTGAACTGATTTGGTCGGACACGACCCTACTCTAGGGATCTTTCGGTGATGCTGGAGGCAATGCAAATAACCCCAACTGGTTATGTCATTATTGCTTTTACCTCTTTCTTAGTGTGGAAGAGAAATGTTTGAATGTGTATTTCAGAAAACTTCTGAACATGGTTTCATCAACAATCAGACATGTCAATACTTCTTCTATACTTTTGCATATACATTATCAGAGAGTATGTAATACATGCAAATACGGTACAAAATTTGTTTGTAGGCATCGTGGATAGTAAGCAAGGAACACTTCAAATGAGTCTAGCCTAGAATAATTACTTTATTTAAATAACACTGAAATTATATATCCTTAGTTCATATAACTTCAATGGTAATAGAATAGCCAATTCTTAGCAATCATCAAGAGGGATGAATGAACCTGAAAAGCCACTAAACGGACAAATTTTGGACCAATTTTCTTCCTTAGTGAAAAAATGGATGTAAAGGCTCTTGTATAAGTGATTGTCTATTTGTGGCAGATGTTTCAGACCTCACACCCTTGCTATAACTTCACACGGTGAAACCAGATGTACA
The DNA here is from genome assembly GCA_916181665.1 of Avena sativa. NCBI lineage: Eukaryota > Viridiplantae > Streptophyta > Magnoliopsida > Poales > Poaceae > Avena > Avena sativa. The sequence continues at coordinate 425,561,248 of OV702293.1, forward strand.
TCTGAATTCCTTGTGTGCATCCCTAGCTTGTGTGAACTGGAAACAAAATTACATAGCTTCTCGATGAGAATTAGAGAAATTAAAATCGGCTCCTGTGGAGGGCAATGAATTATCGGTAATGCAAAATCACATAGCTGCTCAATAAGAATTAGAGGAATTAAAATCGGCTCCTGTGGAGGGCAATGAATGATAGGTAATGCAGTGCTGATACAGAATAAAGAATTCCTGTTACACCAGCAAGTACCAGCCTCCCTAGCAACAGCGGCCGGCCGATCTGCTTCAAACTCGCATGAGTACACCTTCTTCTCCCCTGTTTCAACAATCATGAGATTGGTTCACTAATTGTCACCTATGATGGCAACAGACTTCTCGATGACATTAAATTGCTATGGAAGCGTACCTGGATCGATTTCACCCCCAAGAGATGGTCCATCCTTCAGAAATAGAACTTGTGGTCGAAGTGTGTGTTCCTTTCCTACAAGGCTCGTACTTCTATCGACGGTAGTGCCATCCTTCATGCCAGATTTGCAAAAAGAGGAATACCTGCTGCTGCTACAATTTGATCCTGCACTAACTTGTGTTTCCATATGAACCCCGTGGCTTTCATGTGTTTCCTCTTTCCTACTCCACTCCTTGAACAATATTCTGACCTAACTGTAAGTCAAACCAACAGAGGCTGCATACTCTATCATGTCCTCTAGCTTCGGATATTGTACCTCTGGATAAAAGAGTATTCATCCACAACCCAAAACAGAAAATGAATATGCAACACAAATAAATTTAGCAGGAATAGAGCTTGAAGTATTAGCACGTATACTTACCAGAGAAAAATCCCTACATCTTCAGGGGAGATTTCTTTGTCCACGCATTATTGCTCTTTGCCATAAGACCTTTAGCCATCATCTAGAGAAAACCATATTTAAGGGTCTGCATTTGTTTTTGGTTCGGTGTTCTATTTCTAAAATATGAAACAAACAATTATTAATCAACGAAAACATTATAAATCAATCCAATTGAACAGTTAAAGAAATTATTTCTGTTTTTGTTACTAATGTTTGTGGTTGGAACTTGAAATCGGCAGAGATTAAAAAGTTAGTAAGACGCTAGAATGAACCTTGATCTTTCTCCAGATCGATTACAACATGTAAGGAACTCTCAAGTTTATGACGCCACGACGAAGAGATGGGCCAGGCGGACGATGAAGAGGATCTTGTGCTAGGTATCGCTCAACGGACAATGTTTCTCCTCACGAATTGCTTTACAGAACTACTGGTTGCCCTGGCGGCAGTGCACCGACCGCTGATTCAGCGGTAGTCCACTCGGTGGAACCACCGGTCCGCGGTCAGTACACTCGGGAACCACCGGAGCAAGTGCGGATGGGGCTCGGCGCCCTGCGGGACTTGGAGCAATCGACGTGGAACCTCCGGGAATGGGGATTGCGAGGGGGTGGGTTGGGCCTCCGGACGGATGGGAGGTGAGAGGTGGCACCTTCCTCCGATCCTCGACGTAGCCGGGCGGTGTGGTCGCGCTCTAGTTGTAGGGGTTCGTAGCATGGAAAACAAAAAATTCTACCGCATGCAAACAAACAAGCCAAGATCTATCTACTAGATTGTAGCAACGAGTCGATAGAGGAACTCACCCTCGAAGATTCCAAAGCAGTTAACGAGAGCAGATTCTCGTGGGTGATGTAGTCGTACTCTTGCCGATCTCAAGATCGCGTAGACGATCCTTCCGGCGTTGCGTTCCGGCAGCGCTTCCATAGTCGATCACACGTTCGGTACTCGATGAAGACCTTCCTATACCTTGTTCTAGCAGGCAGCGGAGGTTGTAGCACTCTCCTCGCGATTCCGGCAGCACGACGGCGTGGTACCGGAAGTAGAGGGGAGATCTCGCAGGGCTTCTCCTTAAGCCGGAGCGAGTATGGTGGACTATGAGAGAGGCCTTGGTGATCTAGGGTTTAGAGGCACCAAGGGGAGGGTGTGGCCGGCGGCTAGGGCTTGGGTAAGCCCCAAGTCGGCGACTTGGAGAAACCCTAGGGCAGCGGCGACTTGGAGGAAGCCGGCGGCTAGGGCTAGGGTTTTGGGGTGTGTTGGGTGTAGGGAAGAGGGGCACCCCTGCCCCTTCTTTTATAGGTGGGAGGGCACCGGTTGGGAGGAGGGAGTCCTCCCCCAACTCGTCCTCCTTGGCCCGCGGGTGGAGAGAGGAGGACTTCCTCCCCAAGTAGGTTTCCTACTCTCCCTCCACCAAGCAAACTTGCGTTTGACTTTTCAAATTGGTGTTTGACTTTTCAAACTAGGATTTGATTTCTCCCTTTATTTTGCCCAGCTATGATACCTAGTACATGATGCAACCATTCCACATTGTCATGACACATTCATGTACCCTTCCCCTCCGGAGTGCCGGACCGGAACCTTCTAGAACATTCCCGATGAAAACACCGGAATCATTCCCCAACTCTGAAACAGGACTTTCCTTATATGAATCTTATTCTCCGGACCATTTCAGATCTCCTCGTGATATCCCAGATCCCATCCGAGACTCTGAACAACATTCAGTCTCTTACTCATCATTCCATAACTACTCAACAACATCGAATCCTTAAGTGTGTCTCCCTACGGTTCGTGAATTATACGGACATGATCAAGACACTTCTCCAATCAATAACCAATAGAGGAATCTGGAAATTCATATGGCTCCCACATATTTCTATGATTACTTTGCGATCGAATGAACCACTTACATACGATACCAATTTCCCTTTGTCTCACGATAGTTTACTTATCCGAGGTTTTGATCGTCGGTATCTCTGCATACCTAGTTGAACCTCGTTACTGATAAGTACTCTTTTCTCGTTCCCGTGATATGTGATCCCTTGTGAGCCAGTCACATGCTTGCAAGCTAATTGGGTGACATTCCACCGAGAGGGCCCAAAGTATATCTATCTGTCATATGGATGGACAAATCCCACTCTTGATCCATGTGTCTCAACCCATACTTTCCGAACACTCAATGCCATCTTTATAGCCACCCAGTTACGGTGTGGTGTTTGATGTCATCAAAGCATCCTTCCAGTGATGGTGATAAGTATGATCTCATGGTCGAAGGAATTAGGTTACTATGTATCAGAAAGCTTATAGCAATTGAACTATTAAAATGACTTGATCTTTATGCTACGCTTATCTATAGGAGTATGTCCATCATATCATTCTCCTAATGATATGACCTTGTTATTAACAACATCTCAAATGTTCATGATCAAGAAACCATGATCATCTATTAATCAACAAGCTAGTATTATAAAGAGGCTTTACTAGGGACTCTAAATTAGTTTACAAATCACACAAGTATTAATGTTTCTGGTCAATACTATTATAGCATGAATGTAAACATTTATCATAAACACAAAGATATAATAATAACTACATTTATTATTGCATCTAGGGCATATCTCCAACAGTCTCCCACTTGCACTAGAGTCAACTAATCTAGATTACATGGTAATATACCGAACACCCATGGCAGTTTGGTGTTGGTCATGTTTTTCCCTCGGGAGAGGTTTAGTCAACGGATCCGCCACATTCAGATCTGTGTGTACTTTGCAAATCTTTATGTCACCATCTTGGACATATTCTCGAATAGCGTGAAAACGCAGCTTGATGTGCTTCAGCTTCTTGTGTGACCTTGGTTCTTGCGCATTGGCTATGGCGCCCATGTTATCACAGTAGATAGACATTGGGTCCAGCGCACTTGGAACCACACCGAGCTCTGTAATGAACTCCTTCATCCATATCGCTTCTTGTGAAGCCTCCGAAGCAGCTATGTATTCCGATTCAGTTGAAGATCTCGTCACAACGCTTTGCTTTGCACTCCTCCAGCTAACTGCTGCACCATTCAAAGTAAATACGTATCCAGATTGAGATTTAGAATCATCCGGATCGGTGTTCCAACTAGCATCGGTGTAACCATTAACAACGAGTTGTTCATCACCTCCATAAGAAAGAACCATATCCTTAGTTCTTCTCAAGTACTTAAGGATGTTTTTGACCGCTGTCCAATGATCCACTCCTGGATCACTTTGATATCTGCTAGTCAAACTAACAGCATATGCAATGTCGGGTCTAGTACATAGCATGGCATACATTAGAGATCCTATGGCTGAGGCATAGGGAGTCTTACTCATCCTTTCTCTATCTTCTGTCGTTGCTGGACTTTGAGTTTTACTCAACGTCGTATTGAGCAACATGGGCAAGAACCCTTTCTTGCTATCTTCCATTCCAAACCTCTTTAGAACTTTGTCCAAATATGTACTTTGTGACAATGATATTAGGCGTCTCGATCTATCTCTATAAATCTTTATGCCTAATATGTAAGCTGCTTCGCCAAGATCTTTCATTGAAAAACTATTATTCAAATATTCTTTGACACTATTAAGAAGGTCTACATCATTTCCAATCAACAATATGTCATCTACATATAGTATTAAGAATGCTACAGAGCTCCCACTCACTTTCTTGTAAATACAAGCTTCTCCATAAGTTTGTATAAAACCAAAACTTTTGATCACCTTATCAAAATGTTGATTCCAACTTTGGGATGCTTGCTTCAATCCATAAATGGACCGTTGAAGTTTGCATACCTTGTTAGCATCCTTAGGATCGACAAAACCTTTGGGTTGCATCATATACAACTCTTCATCAATGTCTCCATTGAGGAACGCTGTTTTGACATCCATCTGCCATATCTCATAATCGTAATATGCAGCGATTGCTAACATAATCCTCACAGACTTTAGCTTCGCTACTGGTGAGAAAGTCTCATCGTAGTCAACTCCTTGAATTTGTCGAAACCCTTTTGCGACAAGTCAAGCTTTTAGACAGTAACATTACCATCAGCATCTGTTTTCTTCTTGAAAATCCATTTATTCTCGAAAGCCTTCCGACCATCCGGTAAGTCCACCAAAGTCCATACTTGGTTTTCGTACATGGATCCAATCTCGGATTTCATGGCTTCTTGCCATTTATTGGAATCTGGGCTCATCATCGCTTCCTCATATGTCGCAGGGTCATCGGTGTTGTCCACCAACATGACACTCATAACGGGATCATACCAATCAGGAGTGGTACGAGTTCTCGTTGACCTGCGAGGTTCTGTAGCAACTTCAACCGAAGTTTCATGATCATCATCATTAGCTTCCTCTCTTATTGGTGTAGGCACCACAGGAACTTCTTCCGGTGCTGCGCTACTTGCAAGTTCGAGAGAAGGTTCAACAACCTCGTCGAGTTCTACTTTCCTTCTAGTCACTTCTTTCGAGAGAAATTCTTTCTCTAGAAAGGATCCATTCTTGGCAATGAAGATTTTGCCCTCGGATCTATGATAGAAGGTATACCCAATAGTTTCCTTCGGGTATCCTATGAAGATGCATTTTTCCGCTTTGGGTTCAAGCTTGTCCGCTTGTAACTTCTTTACATAGGCTTCGCAACCCCAAACTTTAAGGAACGACAATCTAGGTTTCTTCCCAAACCATAATTCATATGGTGTCGTTTCAACGGATTTAGATGGTGCCCTATTTAAAGTGAATGCGGTTGTTTCTAATGCATAACCCCAAAACGATAGCGGTAAATCTGTAAGTGACATCATAGAACGAACCATATCTAAGAGAGTTCTATTACGACGTTCAGACACACCATTACGCTATGGTGTTCCCGGCGGTGTCAATTGTGAAAGTATTCCGCATTTCTTCAAATGCTCGTCAAACTCGTAACTTAGATATTCACCTCCATGATCAGAACGTAGAAATTTAATCTTCTTGTTACGTTGATTCTCTACCTCACTTTGAAATTCCTTAAACTTTTCGAAAGTTTCGGACTTATGTTTCATGAAATAGATATACCCATATCTACTCAAGTCATCCGTGAAGGTAAGAACATAACGATAACCACCACGTGATGCTACGCTCATTGGACCACACACATCGGTATGTATGATTTCCAACAAGTCTGTAGCTCGCTCCATCATACCAGAAAATGGAGTCTTAGTCATTTTACCCATCAGACATGCTTCGCATCTTTCAAGTGATTCGAAATCAAGTGATTCAAGAAGTCCATCGGAATGGAGTTTCTTCATACGCTTCACTCCAATGTGACCAAGACGACAGTGCCACATATAGGTCGAGTTATCGCTCAATTTCAAACGTTTAACCTCAATGTTATTTATGTGTGTATTTGTAACACCCTCGGAATCGACCCTATGCAAGTCTCAGCGATTCCCGCCAAACCCGCATAGAAACGATTCAAAGGTGCCCACCAGGCACTTGCGTGCGGGTGGAAAACAAAGTAATATCATTACACAATAGTCCTCGATGGAACCCACAAAACATATATATACAACAATGACTCAAAGAGTCAAGAATACAGATATACAATACAAAAATCCAAATCATCTTTAAAACGATACAGCGTCCGAGTACGGACAAGATGCAAATTGAGCTAAGATCCCTGAAGAATAACCAATTGCGTCCATAACCCTGCCCAGGCCAAGCCGGAAGGGTAACCCTGCTAACAACGTCGATCTCAAAACCTGCTTAACAAAAGGGGTGCCGACAAAGGGCGAAGGAAAAAGAGAGCGGTCAGTACTGAGGCCAGTACACGACGAGACTAGAATTCGACGGTCCTCGCCTACATAGGTATGGTGGACTGAAGCGGCAGCGCAGCATGCACTAAACAACCTATAGAGACTCAATACAACTGGCGGCTATCAGATAGGGATAAGAAATACCTATTCGGATACAACCTGATTCTAACACCAAACATACCCATCCTGGTATTCCCCCTCGATACCAACCGAGGAAGTCAACCGAGGAACTCACACAGTTGGCAGTTTTATTCATTTCGTTATAGTTGCGGCAATTACTAGTCAGATATAGATAGCATGAGTCGTCCTGATATAGTAAGCAGTGGGCAGTTTTAGTTAACCATTCCATTATAGTTGTAGTACTTACTAATCAGTTACATATAGCGTGAGGCAACCCAAAACCCAGCAATTGTTGATACTTTTATTTAGCCATTCCGTTGTAGTTGCAATACTTACTAGTCAGATACAATGGTAACAGGTGACAATCCAAAACAGCAATTGTTGGCACTTTTATGTAGCCATTCCATTATAGTGAAGCTAATTACTAGTCATTATAAAGTCAAATTTATAGCACTACTTTAGTTATAGTTGTCTATGATCGAGATACTGTGCTCCAAGTCGTCCATAACCGCGGACACGGCTTTCAGAAAGTTTTACCCTGCAGGGGGCACAAATAGCAACACACGCACGATCAACCTCGAGAAAAACCAAATGAAAACCCAACGAGACATCACGACAGAGCAATTGCAAGATTCATATAAATTTCAGGGGGCCACCCGACCAAGCTACCCGCGACGAAGTTGGCCGGCTCCGGAACGGACCCAGAGATTTGCATCAATGGCTGTAAACGACTGGGAACCCGAAAGTGTGACTGGACTTGTCGATATCGCGAAAACACTCCGCTTTTCTAAACAGTACAGGTGCTCCACGCGCAATCGTAAATAAAGCAGTAAAGCATGGCATAAGTACAGGATAGTAATAAAGCCTCAAACTACTTTGTGGCTCCAAGAAATAAATATGACTCAAGCTCTGGCTAGGGGGATTCATGGTCCCACGTGCGGATAGTGCGAATATTCAAAGAACAGGTATCAAGTACTCGGGGTCCTACGGGACACAAGTGGACGGTTAAAAACCAAATAACATCTATTGCCCACCTGTGCCTCTGCATTATTTACCTACTTCAATTTTAGTTATTAAACGGTAATTAAAGTTATAATCATCTCCAACATAAAACATAAGGCATTTCTCCAGCAACTGTGGAACTTGACAACACGCAAACAACACTTGAGCAAGCGACTACGACACGCAAGTCCAACTATCTACCAAACAACAGGTAATAGGATGTGTCCAAGGCAATATAAGGCTGCAAAGGATATCGCGGGTACGAAAACTAGAGCATCGTAACACAGATAGCAATAGATCAACAGGAGGAAATAAAGACTATAAAAATAAGATAGGTAGAAAGGGAAAGAATGCTCGCCTGAAAACATTGCCGAAGTTTCATAACCGAAGAACTTGTCGAATCTCACAACATCTCATCGTCCTATCTGAGAAGAAGCAACCACTAAAAGGAACACGCGATGCAGCAATTATAACTAATGCGAAAGAATCAGCATGATCATGATATGATGCATGACATGGCAAGTTAATGATGCAAACTATGTTGAAAAGGTATTAGAGTCATCACACATTGATGATATAGCATTTGTGAGGCATTATTAATAAGAAACAATTAGTTTCCAATTTTATTTATCATGTTTTCCTTGCATAAACAGTACTGATTATAAAACTGCTCTCAATGGATGATGCAAATGATAACATGGATATCATGGTTGGAGAGGTCTTGTCGCGCTGATCGATTTAGACATATTATTTCCCGAATTCGGAATTATGGTTTAAAAGTTATGACTTTATTAAGAAAAGACCATTTAATAGTACTAAAGCAATTTCGAAAATTTTAAATCGTTCAAAAATAATTTTTAGTTTTATATTCATACTCCTCGTATTTTTCTCATCAAGTTTGATATATAAAACATGTTATTTGGATAAACTAATAAAATGATATGCATTATGTCATGTTTAAATAAAAGAGGCAAAAAGTTTAATGGTTTAGGTGTTTAGGATAAACCACAATCAAAATAGGTTATATATTTGAATTCTTTAAACAAGTTCAGTCAGTTTTTACTGCAGTTGAGTTAACTGAATATTAGTGCAGGTGTTAGAAGGTTCTGTTCTGATTCAGAGAGAAACTAAATTAAAAGGTAAGGCTAAAATGGCAAAACAGGGATTTGAACCCGACTTTCCCTGCCACTAGACTAATCAGGTGATTGTTATTAAAGGGGAAGAGTGGCCCTTTAAGAACCAGCTCCTTCGGGTTTTTTTTTCTGCATACTGACGGAGACAGAGACCTCGGTTCTGAATTCTAGCGAAGCAAACGCGATGTGCGACGGTGTCCAACAGGGCGGCACTGGGTGTTTGCGAGTGTGCTGCGCGTGCGCGCTACAGCATGTGGAAGTGGCCGCGCGTGGGTATGCATAAGACCAAACATAAGCACATCCGAAAAACAGAGAAACGGAGAGCTCGATGCGACAGATACGTACTCGAGCTCCAGCGGCTTCGGCGCATGAAAACGAAGGGGGGTGGGGGGAACGGGTAGGGAAGCTCACCGTGAACGGCACGGAGGGGTCGGCAGGGTCAAAGGAGTCATGGAGAAGGTGGAATTGCCAAAGAACGCCAGTGACCGGGGACGAGGTTGATGATGAATTCGTCGCGCTCAGAACCTCCCGGTACAATTCCTTGCGCGAGGACGACGCAGACAATGAGGCGCATATCCTCATACCCATGGATGACGACATGGTTGGCCGGAGCATCGGCACGTCGGTGACGGGCAGTGGTGGTGCTCTGTTCGTCATAGGAGAAACCAACAAAGGGGGGAGAGTATCCCGGGTTGGAGAAAAGAGTAGAGGGTCTGGCGGCGGAAGGGAGGAATTAGGGTTTGAGGAGGTCTTGGATTTATGTTTCATAGATATCTGTTGTCATGTACCCTGAATGGCTGGCACTTCTATGTGTGTTGTGTTGTAAGTGAAGTGTTTTACCCATGACAACTTGTTGGGTCCCTACTTAAAAATAGGATTGTGACTATGAAGTCGAATAGAACTGAAACGAATGTGTTTAGATTCATGATTTGAATTGAGAGTAGATATTTCCATTTCTTATTGTCTTATTGTTTATTTCTTTTTTCTATAATGTAGAGTTTCTGTTTTCGATTGGGATTAAAAGAGAGGGGGAGGGAGTGGTTGGCGTGGTGGCGTCGGCAGCTCCACAGGGGTCACGCACCGAGCGTGAGGGAGAAGACGACAAGAAGGAGAGTTCCTCTCAACAGGTAAGTGGCTGGTTGGAAGGAATGGGCCAGCCCATGAGGAAGGGAGGGAAAAACAAAGGAGGATTGTTGCTGGGCCTCGGTCAGATATGCCTACCTTTTTTTCTATTTTCTTTTTACCATTTGGTTAATATTTAAACAATTGCAAACAAGCATCTTAATTCGAAAAACTTTGAACTTGTGGAGAGATTTGAAAGGAAGGAGTAGGGCACCACAAGGATGCAAGAGGAAAAGAGTACAAGACAAAGAGATGCCCACATAAAGTTCAAATTGGGCATTTACAAGATTAGCGAATTTAGGGTTTTAGAAAAGAATAAAAGCATTTGATAAATATGAAACCCTAGCAATGGATTCCCACATTGTAGAAAACAAAATAGAGATATGTAACAAAGGAAAAGTATTTGGTGATACTAACTACACAATCAAGATAACACGATTGCAAAATTTAATATGATGCTCAAATGCAATGTGGCATGATGTCATCAGCATGATATCATGATGATGCACATAATAAAAACAAAAAGCGTTTCCTAGTAGTGGTTTTACCCGGGATGCTACAGTATTACTACAATCGAGATTCAATAAGAATAGACCATCTATCAAAGGTGCATGTGCATAAAACATATTACTCGTATAAATCGAACAACCATTATTCTCGGATTTAAACAAGTAACCGTCTCGCAATAAACATGATCCCGATATAATATTCATGCTCAACGCAGGCACCAAATAACAATTATTGAAGTATAAAACTAATCCAGATGGTAGATGAAGAGGTAGCGTGCCGACCGCGATCACATCAACCTTTGATCCATTTCTAACGCGCATCGTCACCTCGTTCTTCGCTAGCTTCTGTTTATTCTGCAGCACCTGTTTCGAGTTACAAATATGATCAACGGAACCAGTATCAAATACCCAGGCACTACTACGAGTACTAGTGAGATACACATCAATAACATGTATATCGGATATACCTTTCTTCTTGATGTTTCCGTTCTTCAAATCCGCCAAGTACTTTGGGCAATTCCGCTTCCAGTGACCCTCTCCCTTGCAGTAAAAGCACTCAGTATCAGACTTAGGTCCAGCCTTGGTCTTCTTCGCTGGTGCAGCAACTTTCTTACCACCCTTCTTGAAGTTTCCCTTTTGCTTAGACTTGCCTTTCTTGAATTTGGTGGTCTTATTGACCAACAACACTTGATGCTCTTTCTTGATCTCCACTTCTGCAGATTTCAACATGAAGAAGAGTTCTGGCAACATCTTGTTCATGTTTTGCATATTGTAGTTCATCACAAAGTTCTTGTAACTTGGTGGCAGTGATTGGAGGACACGGTAAATCTCCAAAGCATTAGGAATCACTATACCCAAGCTTTGGAGTTTGTTTGCGTGCCTAGACATCTTAAGCACGTGCTCACTGACGGAGCTGCCCTCTTCCATCTTGCAGTTAAAGAACTTTTCAGAAGCCTCATAACTCTCAACTGCCGCGTGAGCCTCAAATATCATTTTGAGTTCACGGACAATATCATGTGGGTCATGGTTCTCAAACCTTTTCTGAAGCTCTGATTCCAAACCATACAAGATAGCACACTGAACTGTGGAGTACTGATCCTTTCGAGTGAGGTAAACATTCTTTACTTCATCAGTAGCATCAGCTGCAGGCGGGTCACCCAGCGGTGCTTCCAGCACATAGGTCAAATTACCAGCATTGAGGACAATCCTCAAATTGCGGAACCAATCCGCGAAGTTGCTTTCATTGTTTTTCAATTTTTCTTTCTCTAGGAACGCATTAAAATTGATGGTAGGGGCCGCCATTGATCTACAACATATTTGCAATAGTTTAGACTAAGTTTATGACAAATTGAGTTCTAATTAATATTTAAATTAATCTAGGTGAACTCCCACTCAAAACAATATCCCTCACATTGTTTTAGTGATCACATGAACCAAATCCACCACATCAAAACCGATCATCACGAGAGTTGATGTAGCTTCAATGGCGAACAATCAACATGTTCATCATATCTACTATATGACTCATGCTTTACCTTTCGGTGATCCGTGTTCTGAGACCATGTCTGTACATGCTAGGCTCGTCAAGATCAAACCTTAGCTTCCGCATGAGCAAATCTGGCTTGCTCAAGTTGTATACACTCGCAGAATCTAACACACCCGATCATCATGTGGTGCTTCGAAACAACGAGCTTTAGCAACGGTGATTACTAAGGATGAACACTTTAAAACTTGAAATTTATGTGCTTGAGGGATCATCTTATAAAGCTACCGTCGTTAACTAAGCAATAGAAGATGCATAAAGGATTAACATCACATGCAATTCATAATATGTAATATCATATGGCCTTTCTTCTTATGCTTCCGATCTCCATCTTCAAGCACGAACATGATCTCCATCATCACCGGTATAGCGTCAAGGTCAGTGGCACCGTTTCATGGTTGTCGTCCACCAGCTCCAACTATTACAACTACTTTGAATAGATACACGGGTCTTAATAGAATTTAAAGACAACCATATGGCTCATGCCGATTGCCAACTTACAATAAGGAACATTGCATACATCAAATATAATCACAATCATGGCCATATCACATCACAGCACACCTCCTGCAAAACAAAGTTAGACGCCTCTAATTTCTTTGCATATTTTACGTGGTTTGGGGCTTCAATAAGTGTCGCTCTAACTTACGAACAAGAACAACAACGTTGATGCTTGAACTATCAAGTGCCCGTTGTAAATTGGATCTATACTATGATGGGAGAGACAGGCACCCGCAAAGCCACTTATGCAATACAAGTTGCATGTTGAGCGTGGAGCAAGTCTCATGAACGATGTCATGTAAGGTTAGCCCGGGCCGCTTCATCCCATCATACCGCAAGATGCAAAGTACACAAGAAGCAATTGATAATAAAAGCACCACTGCCCACAATGACCATTGTGTTCTACTCGTGCAACAGATCTACATATAGACACGGCTCTGATACCACTGTAGGGGTTCATAGCATGGAAAACAAAAAAAATCTACTGCATGCAAACAAACAAGCCAAGATCTATCTATTAGATTGTAGCAATGAGTCAATAGAGGAACTCACCCTCGAAGATTCCAAAGCGGTTAATGAGAGCAGATTCTCGTGGGTGATGTAGTCGTACTCTTGCCGATCTCAAGATCGCGTACACGATCCTTCCGGCGCTGCGTTCTGGCAGCGCTTCCGCAGTCGGTCACACGTTCGGTACTCGATGAAGACCTTCCTCTCCCTTGTTCTAGCAGGCAGTGCTGGTTATAACACTCTCCTCGCGATTCTGGCAGCACGACAGCGTGGTACCGGAAGTAGAGGGGAGATCTCGCAGGGCTTCGCCTTAAGCCGAAGCGAGTATGGTGGACTATGAGAGAGGACTTGGTGATCTAGGGTTCAGAGGCACCAAGGGGAGGGTGTGGCCGGCGGCTAGGGCTTGGGGAAGCCCCAAGTCGACGACTTGGAGAAACCCTAGGGCGGCGGCGACTTGGAGGAAGCCGGCGGCTAGGGCTAGGGTTTTGGGGTGTGTTGGGTGTAGGGAAGAGGGGCACCCCTGCCCATTCTTTTATAGGTGGGAGGGCGCCGGTTGGGAGGAGGGAGTCCTCCCCCAACTCGGCCTCCTTGGCCGGCGGGTGGAGGGAGGAGGACTTCCTCCCCAAGTAGGTTTCCTACTCTCCCTCCACCAAGCAAACTTGCCGTTTGACTTTTCAAATTGGCGTTTGACTTTTCAAACTAGGATTTGATTTCTCCCTTTACTTAATTGTTCCACAACATTAGGAGTTCAGATTCAAACAATGTATACAACATCCACAACATTGCTGGTTCATAATCAGGGTCTTCTTACTTATAGCGTATATAACATCCTTTTCTTTCCATTTAATATTTGTACAAAATTATGGATCAGGCTAGTTCACGCATATCAGAGATCGGAGACATAATTGCAGAAACATAGCAAGAGATGGAGGGAAGATATTACCGGGGTCATGATGCTATGGCTCAGATCAAGACCTTCCATGGGAGGATTCATATCGAAGTTCTCGGCCTCTGGACATATCAACCTCAAGCACCCATCCCTTCACCGCGTCTCCTCGTCAGGACGGTCGGTCTCACGCCGGTCTGAACCACTGTCCGCCCGAAGGCATCGGGATCAGGGAAGATTCAAGCGACTTTTGAGGAAGAAGGGAGGATGTTAGGTCGCCGCGTTGTTGACAGTGCCTCTCTGGCTGGTGCTGCACTGAGGTGGGTCGCCGAGATCCAATAATACAGACCAGATCAGGAGACTTGAGGGGCTCGAGCGCTGGGAAGCGAGGCGAGTCGGCTAGATGGACGCTGCGGGGCAGGGTGGGTCTTGGATGGGACGGTGGTGGTGCTCGCTGATGGCGACAGGGATGCAGGACGAGGAGCCGAGGACCGAGAAGATTCCAGCTCCCCGGAAGACAGAACCAAACACGGTACCACACGGCGACGCGCAACACCCTCGCCGGATTAACCCAAACAAACCTCAACAGATCAAGGAAAGAAATTACAGCAAAGGAAACATACCAGGGAAGAAGAACGCAGAGCCCCAGAGCAAGGCAAACCCGCCTAGCCGGCGGCGGCAGAAAGAGGGGAGAAGGCACAACAGCAGCAGAGCAGAATCCTCCGCCGTCACCAGCGAACGGTCCACTGAGAGAACGAGAGGCAAAAAAACGACCGTACTCTACGGAGTCAAAGCACCGGAGCTATCCAGATAATGCAGTCCCCACCCGCTCGAAGCAACACCACAAAAACTAACCAACCGAAAATATACAGTCAATAACAAACCGGGTCCATATAAAACGGGCCACCCATCAGCCAGCATTTAAGCGTGTGTCGGAATGCAGGCAAAATAGAAGGCCTACCAGCAGAGACATACCGTCACCGCGCGCACGGCAGGAGCGCTCTCAGCGCTCCCTGCATCTCACGCTTAAACATGTAACTAATTGTGGACTTCTCAACACATTGAAGGGAATTCCATTGGCACAAAGAAACAACATTATGTGCATATCCACATCATCTCTTTCCATCCCACCAAAAGCTTCTGGTGATGGACTAGCAGATTGCTTGGTATGCATCAAGCCTGAAACTCATCCTTTCTCAGCTTGGTGGTCATACTGTATATAAACCAAAACAAGAAAATAGTCATACATGTGCCAATTGGAGAAAAAAAAGACCCGCGTCGCTCCCTCCCCAGGGGCGACCCAGGAGGCGACCCCAGTCCCCCCGTCGACCCAGCCCTCCTCCTCCCCCTGCCGTCGCCGATCGCCTCCGTCGGGCGAAGCCCGTGCGGAGCTGGCGGTGGCGGGGCCTGGCTTCTTCGTGGCGGCGCTGGGGAATTGGGGAGCTCCTGGCGGCAGCCCGATCTGGCGCTCTGGTGGTTGCTCGTGGCAGCGCGTGGCT
Source organism: Avena sativa (assembly GCA_916181665.1). NCBI lineage: Eukaryota > Viridiplantae > Streptophyta > Magnoliopsida > Poales > Poaceae > Avena > Avena sativa. The sequence continues at coordinate 425,576,700 of OV702293.1, forward strand.
GGCGGGCGCACGGTGGTCGCTGGCTGTGGTTTTCGGCGGGGCTAGAGACGGCGGCCAGGACGGGGCTTCTGCAGTGGGTGGCGGTGGTGCCCGGGCCCGACCTGGGCCCTGGATGGGCCGAGCGTGCTGCGGCCATGGCGCATCTTCTGCGGACGTGGGGGAGGCCGAGCCGGCGGGCTCGGGCATGATTCGGTCGGGGCAGTGTCCCTCGACCTCGGGCGGCCGGCAGAGGTGGCCGGTTTGCTTCTCCGGCACCGGCGGCGTCCGTTTGCCGGAGACAAGGATGTCGGGGTGGCGGCCCCGGGAACGCGGCGGTCTTCGGGCGGACGGCGACCAGAGGTTTGCCTCGACGCAGCGGTGGCGTGGAGGACGGCGGGGCTTGGGGTGTCTCGGTGTGGTGGTCTCTTCGAGGCCGTGCCCGGCCCTGTCGATGCTTTGGCGGCTGCGATGGGTCGTCGCGGGGTGGTTTGATGGCTTGGCGGTGGCAGAGCGGCATGCGGTGATGCGATGCTGTGCGCGGAAGCCGGAGCGGCGGCTCCGGACCGAGATGTTGGTGATGCTCTGCCATGGCCGCGCGGGCGGTGGGGCATGGCTCCTGTGGGCGTGGGTGTCGCCTCTTCCACCGGCGATATGGCTCGCCGGGTGGCATGGACTATCTCGGTGATAGTTAATTGGAGGTGTTGGTCGAGGTCTCCGGACGAAATTCTAGCCCGACTTGGTCGGTGCCGGTAGTGGCGGCGCTTGAGGGCATCGTTCCCCCTCTTGAGGGCACTGTCGTGGAGCCTCGACATCTCTCTGTCCACCACTCCGGGGTGAAAGCCTAAATCTGGCTTGCCAGATTGGAAGACGGTGGCGTATTTTGGACGTCGTTACCTTCTTGGAGGCGTCTTTTTTGGAGTGTGTGGAGCCTTTCTTGGAATGCTAGTGATGCCTATTGAGACGACGTCTTCGGGCCCTATCGGCGTGCGAGTACCGCTGGCGTGCTCCCTACAGCCTGCCTCTCGCCATGAAGCCTGTGAGGCCGAGCCGTTCCTTTCGGCTCTGACTTCCTCTCCGGGGACGTGGACCAGGCTCTTCGTAGCGCCCGCTGTTGCCGTTGTGCTGGTGTCGCTCGGCGATGCTCCAGACCTAGTCGAGCTAGGTTGTGTGGCCTCGTGTGGTTTTTGCCGGTTTTGCCTTAAAACTGTGTCGTTTGGTTTTTTTTTTGGTTCGGTTCTCCTTTTAACCGGACCCGTATGTACATACGCCTGTTCCGGGTTTTGCCGGTTTCCTTTCTAAACCGGTCAATTCTCATCTTCTAATAGAAAAGGCAATGCTCTTGCTGGTGGCTCAAAAAAAATACATGTGCCAATTGACATGTTGTTGTCTAAATAATTTTTTCATAAAAACATGTGCATGTACCTTACCATATATTTTCTTATACTTAACCTGAATCATTTGCGACAGGGAAGCGCGAGATTTGTGGCTTCTTGCCAAGGACCATAACCAAAAAAGTGTTCACGAATTTTTGTATAACTACTTGCGTATTTCTTATCATAGTGTTTGCATCGCCATGGTCTGGATCCATCAGTGTTCTTCCCTCTACGTGCACCAAGAATACCTCGTCTTAAAGGGATTTAGCAGCTTTACCATGCTCGGCCAATTCAGCTTCTTCATCGGGGTTGTCGTTAGCGATGTAGTGCCCATCACCCGAAATTGGTAAGATCAAGTTCATCGGCGCTAGCCTCCTCGACGTCAGTCTGATATGCTAACTTACGTTTTGACCCAAACGCCATTGCAATCTCTGGATAATGAACAAGTTCATAGATATATTACTTTCTTACTCACAGAAATGTAAATAAAAAGAAGTACCATGTTCACAACAATATGAATTTTTAGAATTGTGGTATAAATCATGGGTGAAAGGATAGAGATGTCGCCTAAAGGGAGGTGAATAGGAAATTTCAAAACTATTACAGTTTTGGCTTGATAGAATGCGGAATTAAACTAACGTTTATTTTACAAGCACAAAATCTAAATACACTAGGCTCAACTAAGTGCACCAACAACAAATTAAGCTAAGCAAGATAGCACAAGATAAATATACCACAAGTGATAAGCAAGATATAAGTACTTCAAGCTCGATGGCTATCACAAGGAAAGTAAGCTCGGATATAGAGATAACCGAGGCACACAGAGACGAAGATGTATTTCCGTGTTCACCACCTTTGGGAAGGGGGCTACGTCACGTTGGAGAGGTGTGAGGTTCCACGAAAGATTCCTCACGCGCCACAAAGGTTCACCTTCTTCTCCGAGTCTATCTCACGAAGGAATAGGCCCTTTCCTTATGGCTAGCTTTTCCTCCACTCTGGAGATGGCAAGCTCCACAACCACTTCACAGGCTCCACGAAGGAGAAGCCCGGGTCTCTTCACAATCTTCCACGAAGAGAACACCGTGGCACCAACCGCCAAGCCAACTAGGAGGTCACCCTTCAAGAGTAACAAGCTCACGGTCTCTCACTCGAACAAATCGTAATGGAGAGCTCAACACTTATGCAATAATGCAAAGCAAGAACACCAAGGGTGCTCAAATCCTTCACTCTCAAATACCACCAAAGCAACAAGTGCTAGGGAGGAATTAGAGAGGAAGAACAATGGTGGAACTCAACAAATGACTCCAAGATCTAGATCCAATGGGTTTCCCTCACTTAGAGGAGGAATTGGTTGGTGGGGATTGTAGATCTAGATCTCCTCTTCCAAAGCCCTCAAAAAGATGCAAGAATCATAGGAGGGAAGGGGGAGGAAGCAAGATCAAGAGGTTCAACAATGGAGGTCAATTTCGTGGTCAAGAACACCCTAAAACGTTGGGGGAAGAACCCTCTTTTATAGTGGAAAGCAAATATGGCCGTTGGAAGAAATCTGTGCGAACTCGGTTGAAAGTTCGGTTGGACCGGCTCCAGAATCGGACGGTCCGGTTCCTGGACTGGAAAACCGAACTTAAAACCGGAATTAGGGTCTGTACACAGTCTCGGATAGACTCGGTATAGCAAAACCGAAAATCCCGGTTTTAGATCCGGTTTTCCGGTCCTGGCACCGGACCACCCGGTCTGGGAGCCGGTTGAACCGAATCCACAACCGGGATGAAACATGCTTCACGAAAAACGCAATAACTTTTGCATCCGGACTCCGATTTCGATGATCTTGGGCTTGTGTTGATGAGGGAAACAAGCTATACAAGATTGTGCAGAGAAACATCATAGCCCAACAAAGGAGGATAAAACCAAATGAAGAAAGGTAAGAAGCTTCCCTAAATAAGAACCGATAAAACCTTCAAACTCGAAAACGCCATCGAAGATGCATACGAATTCCGTTTTCGATGAACTTGGGCTTGTTGAAGAGCTAGCAACAAGATCAAGAACCTCACATGGAGAAACACCAAGAAGCAACAAAATAGGAAGATGCAAAGTATGCAAAGGATTGAGCTCCCTATGACGATGTGATCAAGTTACACAACCGAAAGCCCGTCTTGATAGTGCGGCTATCTATCCTATAACCTGGTATCCCAACAACCACCTTGAGACCGGTAAAAGTAAAACCTAGCAAGGCCATACTTTTGTCTTGCGCATATCGCTTGATCTTGATGACAACGCTTCAAGCTCCACCCAAGCCGGAATGCAACACGTGATCATTGTTGCTTCGTGAAGACTCCTAATTTGCTCCCCCATACACCACTATGGGATTGCTTCATTAATACATGTCTTCACATGTCCATTATCACCAATATGGACGACAAGCTTCAAGCAAATGATCTTCTCGAGATGCTTATCTTGAACTTCCCCTTCTCAACCTTGATGACGATCACCACTTGATGTCATCCTCTCATGGTCTATATAATATCTTCATTTTGAAGCATGCCCATGGAAAGATACCTGTCCCATATAGAAAACACAAAGGAAAATATATAATGGGTTAGTTCATGATTCATAATTTACAAGGCTTACCATACCACAAGACCATGTGGTACATTCTTTATGCTTCATGTGTTGACCAACTTGAAATCACTCTTCACTCTTTGTTATTGGTCAACCAAGTATCTTCTCGTGCTCCATCTTAATATCTTGAGGTACATAAGGAACTCTTCATTTGATTACATGCTCTAAATCTTAGTCAACCATAGCTCAACTAATGAGGCTATCATGACACCGACTTAGAGCCATATCTTAAATTCTTCTATTGAGATCACACTCTCAAGATCTTGATCACATCATATTCTTCTCTTCAACACGATGATTTTGATGCCAATACTTAAGGTATATTTTTATCTTCATGGCATCCATACTTGAATCCAACACATGGACTATAAGCATGACCTATGGAATATTCCTTCATATAAAACTCAATGAAAATATTAGTCCATAGGGATTGTCATTAATCACCAAAACCACACATAGGGGCAATTACCCTTTCAATCTCCCCCATTTTGGTAATTGATGACAATCACAACAAGAGGGTTTATATAATGAATATTAGAAACAAGTACACAGCTTATCCAAGAATAAGTTGTATACAAGAGGTTGTATTTGATATGGTTAAGTAACACAAAGATACTATCCCATATTAAAACCGATTCTACTCACATAAACTACAACTAATGCAGGAGATGTGAGTAGAACCAACATATATAGAGCAAACTCCCCCACAATATATGCACGTGTGATGATCTTGAATTTCATTGCATACATTATCAAGCATAACCTTTGGGAAAGTTTCCACTATATATACAACCATGCAAAACATAATAAAGATGAGATGCATGAAAGGCAAACACTTAAGAACAAACCAATCTTAAGTATAAAACCATTTTCCTTAAAACCCTCTAAACTTCTCCCCCATTGACAACAAGTGCCAAACTGGATAACAAGGTTAGAAGGAAAATATAGTATGAGTTCCTACACAAGGTGTGTATTACTCGTAATATGAGTGAAATCACATGCACATATCCAATGACGAACACTTGGAGGAAATCAAACTATATTGAGGATCAAGGATTGCTAAAAGGATAACAAGGTGAAGGAACTTCAACGGATGAAGCAAGCAATCAAAAGATCCAAATAATCAAATGGACAAATAGTGCTCTAAGTGAAATAAGGAAGCTCCCCAAGGTTCGTGCATAAATTAGTTGTTTCATTTGAATACAATATGCACAAACATGGAATCCTCACTCCCTCTATATTATTTAGAACACAACCAAGATACAGGGATTAGATATAAACCAATACACTTGTCAAGACAAGCTTAAGTCCAAGAGAAACCAAATATGAGATATGAGTGCATGAAGATGAAATAAAAGTAAACCAAGCACTCATAAATTAAGACCATACCAAAACCATTAAAAATCAAGAGGATAAGAGTGATGGTCGGAAAAGAGCGAGCATATCAAGGGGAGAGATTAACACTCTCGTGTATATAAGTTTCTAAGGGGAAAACATGAGAATAATCCACAAAGAAACATCCACACATAAGAGGTTAATAAAAAGAATACATGATATCCAAGCGGAAGTCATGAGATATACCAAAAAGTATACTTTGCTTAAGTGCATATATAGCCCATGGCTCTATTTTATCCTATGGTATATCAATGAACTTCACCAAAGAATAAACAAAAAATCTCAAAACCATCACAACTAACACTAAGGGAACTAATGCTAGTTGGGATACTTTGAGAAAGGCAACAAGTATCAAAAGGAATGATTCAATGCAATTTCAACAATATTGCACATGAGAGTACCTCGAGGAATTGATATGCAATAAATTGCTAGAAGGCATATTTGGAATTGGTGAATCATGAACATGATTTTATATACTCCCCATTATATGCATCATCTCAAATTACTCATATAAGCAATAAGGATACATAAGTCTTTCAAAGATAATTGCAAGAATCGAACATTTGCAACCAAATAAATTCATGCCAAGATGCAACCTACAAGAGATTGGATGGAAGAATAGTATGCATGAATAAGATACTTGTTACCAAGATAGCAATGGTATGATATAGTAGATAAGAATTTTTAGATCATCCTAGCTTGGCTCCGATTATCATGTGGTGACAACTTTCTTTATAGACGAGACAAGCATCCATTGCATCTTCAATGTACCTAAAACAACATTCAAGTACATCTTGGCCCCCAAACTTATTGGGTCCAAAGTGGTTAGAATAACCACAACACATAGGATACACTCCATAAAAATATGTGCATATTTAGAGATGAAATTTGAATTTCATGCACATCTTAGCCATTTAAGGATTTGATGAAGTATACCCTATATATTGGATCAAAGAAAGCAAAACACGACATAAGATATACATTTATTAAACATGCATGCGTGAGAATTTCAAGATCCAACAAAGATATACTTTGGACAAATCACCAAAAATATTCAAGAAGGCATACAAGGTGTGACAAAACACATTTGTTGTCCAAACTATATCAAAGAATCAAATCAACACAAGATTTGTTCAACAAAGTTCAACAAATGAACCGAGCAAAAACTATTAAGCATGAAAGATGAATTAAAAACACAAATGCTCAAAGATTTATCTCATTCAAGAAGATAAAATAGAGAATAAAGAATGAGATAACAAACTCCCAAAAGAGCAAGATTTTAACAAATAAACCAAACCCTTAACACTTTTCACAATGTCACAAGGTTCCGAGAAGAAAAGGTTTGTCTTCCACTAAAACACATTTGATAATAATCAAAAACATCATCAAATATATGTTCAAAAGCCAAGGAAGACAATGGGAGCCACACAAATTTTTTGGAAAGAAAGTAAGGCAATAAGAGGTTAACTCCAAAGTGAAGATGATCCACAAATGCTACCACACACAAGTATATCAATTGTCGAAGACAATGATTGTATTGGAATAGATAAGCTTCTCGTGCTCCATCTTAATATCTTGAGGTACATAAGGAACTCTTCATGGTATTGGAAGAACCCCTTTTATAGTGGAAAGCAAATATGGCCGTTGGAAGAAATCTGTGCGAACTCGGTTGAAAGTTTGGTTGGACCGGCTCCAGAACCGGACGGTCCGGTTTCTGGACCGGAAAACCGAACTTAAAACCGGAATTAGGGTCTGTACACAGTCTCGGATAGACTTGGTATAGCAAAACCGAAAATCCCAGTTTCAGATCCGGTTTTCCGGTCCTGGCACCAGACCACCCGGTCTAGGAGCCGGTTGAACCGAATCCACAACCGGGATGAAACACGCTTCACGAAAAACGCAATAACTTTTGCATCCGGACTCCGATTTCGATGATCTTGGGCTTGTTTTGACGAGAACAACAAGCTCTACAAGATTGTGAAGAGAAACATCATAGCCCAACAAAGGAGGATAAAACCAAATGAAGAAAGGTAAGAAGCCTCCCTAAATAAGAACCGATAAAACCTTCAAACTCGAAAACGCCCTAGAAGATGCATACGAATTCCGTTTTCGATGAACTTGGGCTTGTTGAAGAGCTAGCAACAAGATCAAGAACCTCACATGGAGAAACACCAAGAAGAAACAAAATAATAAGATGCAAAGTATGCAAAGGACTAAGCTCTCTATGACGATGTGATCAAGTTACACAACCGAAAGCCCCTCTTGATAGTGCGGCTATCTATCCTATAACCCGGTATCCCAACAACCACCTTGAGACCGGTAAAAGTAAAACCTAGCAAGGCCATACCTTTGTATTATGCATACCGCTTGATCTTGATGACAACGCTTCAAGCTCCACCCAAGCCGGAATGCAACACTTGATCATTGTTGCTTCGTGAAGACTCCTAATTTGGTCCCCCATACATCACCATGGGATTGCTTCACTAATACATGTCTTCACATGTCCATTATCACCAATATGGACGGCAAGCTTCGAGCAAATGATCTTCTCGAGATGCTTATCTTGAACTTGCCCTTCTCAACCTTGATGACGATCACCACTTGATGTCATCCTCTCATGGTCTATATAATATCTTCATTTTGAAGCATGCCCATGGAGAGATAGCTGTCCCATATAGAAAACACAAAGGCAAATATATAATGGGTTAGTTCATGATGTATAATTGACAAGGCTTACCATACCACAAAACCATGTGATACATTCTTTATGCTTCATGTGTTGACCAACTTGGAATCACTCTTCACTCTTTGTTATTGGTCAACCAAGTATCTTCTCGTGCTCCATCTTAATATCTTGAGGTACATAAGGAACTCTTCATTTGATTACATGCTCTAAATCTTAGTCAACCATAGCTCAACTAATGAGGCTATCATGACACCGACTTAGAGCCATATCTTGAATTTTTCTATTGAGATCACACTCTCAAGATCTTGATCATAACATATTCTTCTCTTCAACACGATGATTTTGATGCCAATACTTAAGGTATATTTTTATCTTCATGGCATCTATACTTGAATCCAACACATGGACTATAAGCATGACCTATGGAATATTTATTCATATAAAACTCAATGAAAACATTAGTCCATAGGGATTGTCATTAATCACCAAAACCACACATAGGGGCAATTACCCTTTCAATGGGCTACATCCTAATTTGTTTTAGAATTTTTAGAGCTTAAAAATATGAATTTTGATTTTTTTTAAAAACAGGATTACTGAAGGCTATATGCACCAAATCTTCTTTTCAGCTTCCCGGACAGCTTACCTCACCAGCTTCTCTTAGAAGCCCGGACAAGAAAAATGTTAGGGCTTATAGTTTAGTATCATAAAAACTAAACTATAAACCATCAAGAATGTTTTGATCCAGGCTTTTGGAAGAAGCTTGTGAGGAAAAACTTTTTCCAGAAGCTGTCGGAGAAGCTCAAAAGAAGTGTCTGCGTACAAAATGTGATTTGAACAATATCCAACCGTATTTTGTGGGTCCACGAGGAGCCTACTCTGTTCTTAACCACCGCAGGATGTGGAGGAGTGGAGTGGGTTAGGGAGAGAGCCTGGGACTGAGGCGAGCAAAGCATGATCTCCGTTTCCTTTTCCCTTTGTAAGTCCGGGATCGGACAGTGTTCCCGATTCAATTGTTAGCGGTATCGTATTATGAGAGAGATCCGGCCGCCATAAACCAAGATCGCGAGAGAGTCCCCCGATCGATCCAGACAAGGAGCGAGCATGGTGGACGTCGCGACGGGGGCCATGGCCTCCCTGCTCCCCAAGCTGGAGAAGCTTGTCCAGTACAAGCTGCACGGGAGTGTCAAGGAAGAGGCGGCGCAGCTTCTGAGAGAGCTGACGAGCATGCACGCTGGCCTAGGCAGCGCGGCGCGTGCCCGTTCTTGGGCCAACGACTGCAGGGAGCTGTCCTACCACATCGAGGACACCGTCGACGCCTTCCTGGCGGACAGCGAGCGGCCAGCCGCCTGCCCGGACAGCTGCTTGGGGTTCCTGGCCAGCTTGCTGAACCCTCGCCGCCCTTGCATCGGCAGCGCCATCAAAGACTTCAAGAGGCAGGCCCTGAATCTGGCCGACAGGGCAGATGGACTCGTTCCAGCTGCCACATCCGTTGGACCATTGGTTCCTCTGCCTCTGCCGGAAGAGGCGGAGGAGCTCGTCGGCATTGGAAGGGGGAGGGATATTCTCATCAAGAGTCTTACTGACGGACCTGGCGCAACGAAGCAACAGATGAAAATAGTCTCCGTTGTCGGTTCCGGGGGGATGGGCAAGACAGCTCTTGCTAATTTGGTGTACCGCCAGCTCAAACCACAATTCGATTATTGTGTTTTTGTTTCAGTCTCCTCTATGCCTGACATGGAGGAGATTTTCGACCAGATGCTTCGACAACTTAACAACAACGTGGAAAATTATTGCAATAAAGAAGGCAAAGATAGAATTAGAGAATTCCTTCAGAACAAAAGGTACTGTACTACATATTGACAGTCTATTTAACTGCCATATAGTTCTCCTCTGGTTCATAGTTTTTCTTCTGGTTCATATAGTTCTCTGATATTGAAATCAGATGTGGAGACCCGTTTATTATCTTGAATTCAGAGAGGCAGGAAACTTGAATTGGAACACTTATGCTTCACAATCTTTGACTTCATTTGCCATCAGGATCAGATTGCATGATTAATTGACTACCTTACTAACAAATTGTATGACTACCTCAATAATATTGTTGCTGTTGAGCCTTACTCTGTTCTTGCTTTGTGTGCAAACTTCGTTAGGTATCTGATCATAGTCGATGATTTATGGAAGGAAGAACATTGGAATATCATTCTTGGCAGCTTGCCCGCTAATGATTGTGGTAGCAGAGTAATTGTTACAACTCGAGTTAATGACATTGCTAAGATATGTTGTTCAGGCCACGAGGAGCTCATATTTCAAATTAAGCATCTTCATTACCTGAACTCCAAAAGGTTGTTTCTACAAAGATGCTTTGGCTCTGAGGTCAGTTTCCCTCATGCTCTTATAGTAGAAGTCGATAAGATCTTGAAAATATGCGATGGTGTTCCTTCAGCAATCATAAGTATTGCTTTGTTACTCAATAGCAAAATAGCCACAAGGAAGCCATGGCATGATGTGGTGTGCGCTTTCCGTTCTGCTTGGAATGAGATGACAAACTCTTTACAGTCTGCACAGAAGCATATTCCTGGTTTGGAGGACTTGATGAAGTCTCTATCACTTAGCTACAAAAACCTCCCCAGCACTTCGAAAACCTGCTTGCTGTGCATAGCTACAACCGCCAAGTACCAAAGGATTAAGAGGGGTGATGCAGTTAGGAAATGGATGGCTGAAGGATTTATCTCTCAAGTCGGGGGACGCAGCCGTGAGGAAGTGGCAGACCAGTGCTTTGATGACCTCGTCAGCAGCAATGTGATTCGGTGTGTTGAGCTTGGTACCTTTCATGGGAAGAAGATTTATGAAGTCAACTATCTGATGCTATACGTTCTTAGGCTAATATCACGAGAAGAGAACTTCATCGCCTTTCTGTCCAACTTGGACATTTCAGAGACACCTGCAGTTAGGCCTGTCTTTCTTTCTATTCGATCCTGTCGTTCAGACAGTTCAAATGGCACAGAAAAGTTGGATCTGTCCCATGCTCGTTCCGTAACCATGATTTGTTCTGCAAAGGTGTTTCCGTTTAAGCATTTGGGTTATCTGCGAGTGTTGGATGTAGATGGCTGTGATGGTTTGGACAATACTGATGTACAAGACATATGCCGAATGATCTTGCTGAAGCACCTGAGCCTGAAACAGGCACCACAAGTCACTAGGCTTCCTCCACAAATCGGGAACCTGTGGCATCTTGAGACTCTGGACATAAGGATGACCCAAATCAGTGATCTCCCTCCGCAGATCGGGAAGCTGCAAAATCTGGAGACACTAGATGTAAGGCTAACACGAGTGAAAGAACTGCCCAAGGAGCTTGTTCAGCTTCCCAAATTAGCACATCTGCTTTTTGGTCAAATTGGAGGAGTGAAGCTACCTGCCGGTAATGACCACTTCAAGTCAGTCAAGGTGCTGGGCGCGATTGATTCGAGGGAATGCTCGGCAAGTGCCCTAAAAGAGATTAGAGGGCTGACTGGAGTAACTGAGGCTGAAGTCATGTTGTACGATGAGCCCGCCGACACGCCAAAAAATGACAATCTACTGTCTTGCATAGGCAAGTGCAGTAGTCTGCAGTCCCTGATAATTCACGGTGGTTTCAGTACGAGCGCTGACCTCCCTGCATCTCCCAACTTTCCTCTACTTGAAAAGCTAACGGTGGTCGAAAGATTTGATAAAGTTCCCACATGGATTGCACATCTCGGCCGTCTGAAGAATCTAGAAATCAGGCTCTTGGACCAAAAGCCAAACGATCTGAAGATACTTGGAGGTCTGCCCAGCCTCACTAGTCTTGCAATCGACCTGTTTGCCAACCCAGGGAAACAAATAGCCATAACTTCAGGTTTCGCCAGCCTCGAGTTTTTCGCCTTCGACTGCCATGCGCCGTGGGTAGCCTTTGAGCAGGGAGCCATGCCAAGTGTGAGACACATTGAGCTGACGCTCTATTCTGGTACAGCCGGTAAAACTCCATCAGGTATCATATACCTTGAGAGCCTCCGGGAGGTCACCCTTCTCTACTATTCGCAATGTTCAACTTGTGTGGGTGTCATCGAGACAGTTGCTGCCACCAGGAAGGAAGCAGCCAGCCATGCTAATCGTATTGTGCTTTCTATAAATGGCGACAATGAGATTTTCCCGTCCATCTCGAGTGTTGACTGAAAAATTAGTACAACTGAAAGCGAAGAGTGTTAACTTCTGTACTACCGTGAGTGTATGTTCTCATGGGTACAGTTTTATTCAGTCTATAAGTGACACAGCTTTCTCACAGATGTACATCTGAATCAGTTTCATGTAGCAACTATGTTGTCATTCTTATCCTCGAAAGAGGCTTTCGCGCTATATTAATATAGCAGCCATACAGTACAACCGTGAGATCACTGCTGAGGCACACAACACAATCAATCCCAAAAGTAAAATGAGAGAAAAAACAGACAAAACAAATGCGGATCAACAAAAACGAAGATGATACGCCACTGTTGTGCCTTTCGGAGTATTTCCACCACGATCCTAGCACTCTGAAACGTCGCATACCAAACAACACCTTCAAGAAGGAAAGCGACGATGCTGCTTCCCGAACTGGTCCTAGGGTTTCCCCTGGTACGCCACGAAACGTGGGGAAGAGGTACACCCAACGTCCTTCAGGAAGGAATGGCGAGGGGACACTCGCAAGCATCACCGCGTCTGTGCCAAGACGACAGGGATTTCTCCCGACCCCAAAAAACCACAACTCCAAACAATCCATAGCGCTCCACCAATCTTTCCACCCACCAACATATGCCACCACTGCCTTGTAGTCACCATCGTCGTCTCACCATGAAAAAACACAGCCACCCGAAGGACGTCCTCCACCGTCAAAGATGGATGCTGACCAAACGCCGACAACAGAGACACACCGGGCCAGGTAGGCCCGGGCGAGCCCCAAGAGGGTCCATAAAGTCCCTGCCACCAGACTGTTGCACGTAGGCCACCGCCGCTGCTACCCTCGTGTTCGACACCATAGGCCACGACCAGACCCTGACAAGCTCGTGAAGCTCCCACTGCCACGCTCATCACAAATTGATCGTCAGTCCAACCTAAGGCTGTGAGGCCGAGCTTGTCAAGACCACGGGCGGTCAGGACATGGCGGCTGAGAAAGGGGAGAAGATGAGCTCCGGCTGGCTCAGCGATAGACGATGCAAACAAAGTAAAGATACAACAAGGAAGGAATTTAGGTTTATTATTTGGTAGCATGCCGCCCAACCACCCACTCTCCCAGGTTATATAGAGTACCCTGAGGAGCCATGCTTACAAAGGAAAATCTGACTAAAAAGCTAAACTTGATTAAGGCACTAAACTTGCTACTTAACTGAACTAGCAACGGTACGGTTGGACCAGCTAACACATACAGGTAGCTGACAAAGGTGGCCTAGCCCCAGGTCTTGACAATACTCCCCCCTGGAGACAAGATCTCAGGGCTTGAAATCTGGAAAGGTTGCGTGAATGAAGGAGGCATCTTCCCAGGTAGCTTCTTCAGGTGTCATTCCCTGCCACTGTATCAGCCATTGGACAATTGCAATGTCATAGTCGCCATTTCTCCTTGGTATCTGACGGCGTTGGAGCAAGGCCATGGGATGGAGCTTAACTTTACCTGTAGGAGTGACCAGAGGCAGGCGACTATTGGGTACTGCCAGAGTTCCCAAATGCTTTTTTAGCTGGCTCACGTCAAAGACATTGTGGAGGAGAGTTCCTTCAGGAAGCTGTAGCTTGTATGCTCTTTTGCCCACTTTCTGTAAGATCTTGAAAGGTCCATACCACCTGGATGCCAATTTAAGTGGATTTTCTGATCCCAGCGCTGTTTCTCTGTGATCTTGCAACTTGAGATAAACCATGTCCCCTTCATTGAATTCCCTTGGAGTTCGATGGAGGTCAGCATTATTTTTCATTGTAGCTTGAGCCTTCACAAGGTTCTGCTGTAGGATGTCCAGCATATTTTGTTTCTCAATTATGGTGGCCTGCTCTTCTGGTGGTGCCAGGATAGTTGGAAGCTCAGCTAGTAAAGGAGGTGGGTACTCATAGAGTGCCTGGAAGGGTGACATTTTGATAGAGGTGTGGTATGTGCTATTGTACCACCACTCAGTAGCAGGGAGCCATTCACACCATTTTTTGGGTTCAGCAAAAACCATACACCTAAGGTATTGCTCCAAACATTGGTTTACCCTTTCTGTTTGACCATCAGATTCGGGATGATAGGCCGTTGTGAAGTGCAAGGATATTTTCATGGATTTGAATATTGACTGCCAAAGATTGCTTGTGAAGATAGTGTCCCTGTCAGTTGTGATAACAGTGGATGGACCATGCAGCTTGAATATGTTGTTCATGAATAAATCAGCCACAGTCTGGACTGTATATGGGTGTGCCAGGGGCAAGAAGTGGGAATATTTGGTCAGCCTATCCACAACTACCAGGATAACATTCTTGCCTTTGATTTGGGTAAACCCTCAATGAAGTCCATGCTGATCTCAGACCACTTTGCTGTTGGTATGGGAAGAGGATCCAGGAGTCCTGGGTAGGGCACTTTCTCAGTTTTAGAAATCTGGCAAACAGGACAATGAGATATTTTGGTGTCAATGAAAGCTTTCATTTCGGGCCAATAGAAGAGTTGCTTAATTCTGTGGTAAGTGGATCTTGTGCCAGAGTGCCCTCCAATGGCAGAGGAATGGAAAGAATCAAATATTTTCTCCCTCAGATCAGAATGTGGACCCACTAGTAATCTGCCTTTGTATCTAAGAACTATAGAGTGAATAGAAAAGTTGGGCTGACTTGAGCTGTTGACCGAGAGTTCCTGAGCTAGCTTGGTACAATACTCATCATCGTGGTAGGATTTAGTAATATCCATTATCCAAACTGGGAGGGCAGATGAGGTAACCAGACAAGTATCTACATCTTCCAATTTACTGATTTCAGCCTGTTGGTATTTCCTAGAAAGGGCATCTGCCATAGTGTTTTCCTTTCCTTTTTTGTATTGAATGATAAATTCAAATTCCAACAATTTGAGCATAAGCTTATGTTGGATCCCTTCTAGCATCTTCTGACTAGCTAGATATTTGAGGCTACTTTGGTCAGTCTTGATGATTAGCTTGTTTCCAAGAAAGTAGTGCCTCCATTTCTTGAGGGCCTCCAAGATGGCCAATGCTTCTTTCTCATAGACAGATTTTGCATTGGTTTCTGGACCCAAACACTTGCTAAAATATGCTAGTGGTTTGTTGTTCTGCATGAGAACTGCTCCAAGGCTAGAAGTGCATGCATCTGTCTCAATGGTGAAAGGCTGGGAGAAATCAGGAAGGGCTAACAGTGGTGGTTATGACATGAATGTTTTCAACCTATCAAATGCTTGTTGTTGGTCAGTACCCCAAGTGAAATAATTTTTCTTGAGTGCACTGAACAGGGGTTGACAGATGATAGCATATTTAGGAATAAAACGTCCGTAGTAACCAGCCAGACCCAAAAAACCTCCGAGTTTCTTTAGTGTTGTAGGGGTTTCCCAATTAACGATGTCATTTATTTTGGATGGACCTGTATGAACTCCCTGGCCTGATATAATGTGCCCTAAGTACTCAATTTGTTGCTGGGCAAATTGGCATTTGTACATTTTTGCTTTGAGCTCATGGTTCCTGAACACTGTCATCACTTGCTTTAGGTGTTCCAAATGTTTTGCATGGGATTTGCTATAGACCAATACATCATCAAAGAATACCAAGACAAACTTTCTGAGAAAGTTGGCAAAGATAGTATTCATTAGTTCTTGGAAGGTGGCAGGTGCATTACACAAGCCAAAAGGCATTACCAGGTATTCATAGTGTCCAAGATGTGTGGAGAAGGCAGTTTTGGCAATATCCTGTTCACTCATTCGAATTTGGTGGTATCCTGACCTGAGGTCAAATTTACTGAATATGACAGCACCATTCAACTCATCTAGCAAATCCTCAATCACTAGGATAGGGAACTTGTTTTTAATAGTCATATCATTTAGTCCTCTGAAATCCACACATAATCTCCAAGATCTGTCTTTCTTTCTGACAAGTATAGCAGGGGAAGAATATGGGCTCTTGCTAGGCCTAATCTCAGCATTGTTCAGCATTTCTTTGATAAGGGATTCAATGGAGTTCTTCTGACTGTGGGACATCCTATAAGGTCTGATGTTAACTGGTTTAGCATCAGGTTTGAGTGGGATCTGATGGTTACAAGCTCTCTGTGGAGGAAGACCAAAAGGGGCCAAAAAGATGTCCTGGAACTGGTATAATAAGGTGCTCAAGTCAGCTGGTATATCTGGTGGTTGCAGAACAGTAGAGGTGGGGTTTTCTTCAGTTGTGTTGAACATAATGTACCCCAGGGCTCCTTGCTCTATTAATTTGTTGCATTGATTAGAGGAAATCAATAATTCGTCCTTTGGTAAGAGGTGATCCTGAATTTTTTTGGGTATGCCATGTACTCCAATTATAAGGGACCGTTGGACAAAGTCAAAGGTGACAGGATTGTGTTGGGTGAACCAATTTACACCCAAGATGATGTTTGATCCCTACAGTTCCAGTATTCTGAAATTTGTACATAATTTGTTTCCTTGGATGGAAAAGGAGCAATTGTGTGCTATACCAGGAGAGGTAAGGGTGCCACCTCCTGCTACTTTAACTGTCCTCTGTTGAGTGGGTGTCAGCTGGATGTTATGTTTAATAGCAAAGTTGAGGTCCATGAAGGTGTTTGTACTGCCTGTGTCAGCCAATGCTATGGCTTGGGCTTGCTGAAATGGTAACAATAGGGATATGGTGGAGTTGCTTAGACACCCCTGGTAGGCTGCAGCAGAGATGTTCATTAGTTCCTCTTGTGGTTGTTGCAGTTGCTGAGGTTGCTCTAGCATGCTAGGCATAGCTGGTATATCTGCTGGTGGAAGTCCTCCAGGAAGACACTGCTCAGGCTGTAACTCCTGCTCCTCATCATTACCTTGCATTTCAATAGCATTTAAGACTCTCTGCATGTTAATGCACTTGTGGCCAATAGCCTAGTTGTCCGGGCAGTACCGGCATTTCCTTGGTTCCCTTGCCCTGTCATTAGCAGCCATGTTTCTGACTTCTCTGTTAGGAATAGGTGGAATAACAGGTCTAGCCACGGGTTGCTAATAATTCCTGGGAGCTTGGTTTGGTTGAACAGGAGGGAGCCTCTTGTTATTGGAAAGGTATGCTTTTTCATACTGTTGAGCATACCAATATGCAGAAAGCAGGGTGCTAGGTTTCTGACACTGGACAGTATGCTTGATATTATCTTTTAAGCCAACAATAAACCTGTCGATGAAAAATGCCACTGGTAAATATGGTCTATCTCTTTTCATCTAGGTCATCCAGGTTTCATACTGATCAATATATGTATTGACTGAGTGAACTTGCTTGAGCATCTGTAGTTGATCCATTGGGTCATTTGCCACAGTATCAGGAAATCTGTCCAGAAGGACTTGGCTAAGTTTAGCCTAGCTCATTCTATTGAGGAAGTATCCAGCACTACTAAGCCAAGTTTTGGCTTGCCCTCTTATGTGTGCAACACCCCATTGAACTCTATTGTCTTCAGGTATCTCGACTAAATCAAAGATGTCTTCGTATTCCAAAAGCCAAGCTCTAGGACAGTCACCAGTAAAGATAGGTAATTCCACATGAGGGGTGCGGATATGGGGTTCAGTGGGTTGGATGGCAGTTAGGTTTGGGGTTGTTTGTAATTGGGGTTGTTGTTGGTTTGGTGGTGGTGGTGGTGGAAGGTAGTGGTTTTGAGGCAGCGGTGGGGGATAATATGGGTAGTATGGGTGTGGAGATGGGTAGTAAGGAGGATAGTATGGGTGGGATTGGTTCTGCTGGTAAGGAGGAGGGCCTGAAGAATTATAATGTTGGGGTTGTGATGTTGGGTTTGTGTTTTGTGTGTAGGATGAAGATGGTGTTGTCGATGTGATGGGTGGGGTTGTAGTATGGGTGGATGTAGTAGGCATGGTGGTGAGGGCAGAGTTACTAGTCAGGTTTGGTATGGATTTGGTGGGAGGCAGGGGCAACTATTTTGGTGTTAGTTTGCCTAAGTGTGGTGGAAACGGGGGTGGCTGTGGGGAGGGTTCTTCTGGGATTGGAGAAAGGATTTGGTTTGGCAGAGGTGGTAGAGTCAAAAAGTTGGGGTTTTGGGTGGTGTAGGAGCTAGAAGCGGCTGCCTTTTCTGCCGCTGGTCAGGACATGTTTACGGCCATGGTGCTCATCATCGCTGTCATCTTCGAGATCTCACCTTGGAGAGCCGCGATGGCTGATGTGGTGTCGGCCTGATAGCGATTCAGGCGACAGCTGACGGAGCGGAGGTCGCGCGGAGCATGGGGTCGGGGGAGCACGTTCTCTCGTTCGTTGTCCGTCGTCGCAGATGTGTGGCCATCCTCCATGTACTTGCTGGCGCTGCGCTACCTGGAGCGAGCGCGAGTTTTCGGCATGACGACCGAGGGATTTTACTGCCGGAGAAGGGATCTCCGGTAACCTCGCCACGGTCTTGAGGGACGGGAGGGAGGGGAAAGCTGCGGAGGCGACGGGAGGGAGGGAAGCTCGCTGGGACCGAGCTGCTCTGATACCACTGTCAAGACCACGGGCGGTCAGGACATGGCGACTGAGAAAGGGGAGAAGATGAGCTCCGGCTGGCTCAGCGATAGACGATGCAGACAAAGTAAAGATACACCAAGGAAGGAATTTAGGTTTATTATTTGGTAGCATGCCGCCCAACCACCCACTCTCCCAGGTTATATAGAGTACCCTGAGGAGCCATGCTTACAAAGGAAAATTTGACTTAAAAGCTAAACTTGATTAAGACACTAAACTTGCTACTTAACTGAACTGGCAACGGTACAGCTGGACCAGCTAACACATACAAGTATCTGACAAAGGTGGTCCAGCCCCAGGTCTTGACAGAGCCCGACCCATCCTGACCCAGATCGGATCCAAAGGCCCCAGATCTGGGCCTATAGGGCAGCGGCCAAGCTCTACCTCTCACCGGCGCCACCAACTGGTGGTACCCCGCACAGCCACCACCTCGCCGCCGACAGAACAACGCCGCCTAGTTAGACCACCGCCACCGAGGAGCACCTTCGGGAAGACAGCCGACCCTCGCGCCGACCACCACCAAGAGGGGAAGGTCTGGAGTTCCGCCGCCATCGACGTGCCCAGCCTAGGGTCGGAGCTACACTTCGGCGACATTAGGGAGGGGGGAGGAGAGGGAGGGCTAAGGGAGGCTAGAGAGCTAGCGTTGGCCCCGCCGCCGTGGGGAGCGGATGGGGTCGCGGGAGTAGGGAGGAAGTCACGGGTCGTTCAAACAAGAACTAACCCAAAAAAAAGTGTCATTCTTATCCTTGATAGCTTTTGCTTCCTTAGCAATTCATGTCATCGGAGTATACGGCAATGCCGATGTCCAAGTACTTTCGGGCAATGGAACAATTTTTAGGCAAACGATACATGGTTAGAGCATCTCCAATTTTTTGGCCACGGTACCCAGCCCGGCGGCACTTTTTTATGAAAGATAGTAAGAGCATCTCCACTCATTGGGCGAATCCAGGCCGAAATCCAGACTTTTTTTTGGCCGGACAGAGCTTTATTTCGGCCTAGGTACGGCCAGTTTCCCACTTGCGTACTCAGACGAGTTCTCACGTTTGGCTTAAATTTAACAAATTTCGGCAAACTTTGGGCGAATATAAACGGTTTTGGGCGAATATGGGCGAACTTTGGGTGAATATGGTCGATAAGGATGAACTTTGGGCGATATGGACGAACTATGAGCGAAATTTGGGCGAATATGGGCGATACAGATGAACTTTGAGCAAATATGCCCGAATTTTGGACGAACTTTGAGCGAATCTGGTCTATATGAGCGAAATTTGAGCGAATATGATCGATACGGACCAACTTTGGGCGAACTTTGGGCGAATCTGGTATATATGGACAACTTTGGGCGAAATTTGGACGAATATGGGCGATACGGACGAACTTTGGATGAATATGCCCGAATTTTGAGCGAACTTTGGGTGAATATGGTCTACATGGACGAATATGGTCTATATGGGCGAACTTTGGACGAATATGAGCGAAATTTGGGTGAACTTTGGATGAATAAGGGCGAATATATGCTGACTAGGCGGGTCCACTCGTCAAATTCGCTTCGTCTGGCGTTCCCAGGGCGTACCCAGGATCCTGGGTTCGGCTTGGGTAGGCCGGACCAAAACACGCCAAAATCCGGACGAAAACAGGTCCTTGGGTACGCGACTGGGCCAATTTTCGGCGTCCAGACCGAAATTCAGCGTCCGGATCGGTCTCCTGGGTAGCCGAGTGGAAAAATCCTGCAAGTGTCTATGATCGGTCAAGGCTGTGGGTAAAACTAGAGTTGCAGCAAAAAAATTGCGGTTAAAGGCATAGTCTATTGTACAAGTTGTAAATTAGTGTAGCAGGTAGTCTATTCCCTCTATCTGTAAATAAGTGTACTTCTAACTTTGTCTTAAGACCTTGTAAAATTTGACCAATTATTTTGAAAAATATAGCCATATTTATGATACCAAAATAGTATCAATAGATCCGTTTTAAAAGTGAAGTTTCATAATATATCAATTTGATGTTATATATGTTGCTACTATATATAATAAAGTTGGTCAAATTTTAAAATCTCTGGCTTAACACAATCCTAAAAGTTACACTTATTTGCGGACGAAGGGAGTAGATGGAAATTTAGATTAACAGTTTTTATTGTAGTACCAGTATATAAAATAATGCTATAAAATCATAGGAAAACTTTGTGTGTCTCTCGTGTCGTGGGGATTGTTAGAATTTTGTCTAAAATATGGTCCAGCTCATTTATTCTTAGCAATAATTACTATATCCTTGAAGCCCTTTGGCCCAGTCATGTATGCAAGAGGTTGGACAAAACTTAGTCCCATATTACCTATTGAGAGAGAGTTTAACCTCCTTAAAAGGGAGGATGTTCCATCACGTGTACAAGCATGCAAAGAAGAGACTACTACATGGATGCTCCTCTTCCTCTTTGGCCCGCCTCGCATCATCATGACACGTGCGTATTGCGGGTTGCGAAAACGAGTCGAGCCGAGCACCAACCTATTCCTCACGAGTATGGAATTTTATACGTATTTATTGGTCGACGAGTGGCTAGTTAACCCAAACTCAGTGGAGGTTGCTCGGCTGCGGCTACAGCATATTCGGTTCGCCTCCCGTCTCTCTGTTCGTCTCCCCATGTTGCATGTCCGCCTCCTCGACCTATGCCTATAAGAGAGAGAGGGAGGTCGCTCCTCCTCCCAGACAAACATACACAAGCCACCACAACTCTAGTTCCAGAGCATTACTCGGTCTCCAAGTCTTTCCCATCCCGTTTGGCGGCATGCACTGCGAGCCGGGCCAGTAGGCCTCCAGAACCCTGTCTCTTGAGATCCTGTACGAGAGATAGGCGATAGGGTTTTTAGGGAGCGTTGTCGAACGACTACTGGCTTCATCAGAGAGTCCTTCTGTTATGTTCGGCATAACCGACAGCTGAAAGAAGCCCATTAGTGGGCATAATTAGGGGCTTAGCCCAGTTTATCTTTATTATATAAAGAGTTGTAATCAGATATTTGGAATTAAGCAATAAACATATTTGTTGCCGACTCCCTCAGGAGTCGGAGTTCTAAACCCTATCCGCCTCTCCCTGCGCCATCACCACCTCCCCCAACCGTGCGGCCACGGCACCGTCTCGCCGTCGTCCGCGCCAAGCCCCTCACCATCCTCCCTTCCACCCCTACAACCTACGCCCTAGACCTGGTAGGATAGTTGATTCTACCAATTTGGTATCAGCTCGGGATCGATCATGTCGTGCGCCCTGCCCACCACCACCACCACCGCCGGGTCGCTGATGACCTCTATGGGGACCGCGCCAGCCACCTTCGAGCCGCTCTCTTCTGCCGCCCTGCCACCGTCGCTCGACCCCTCCATCGTCCTTACCTCGGCGGAGCTGACGTCGGCCATCCGCTACCTCACCCAGGCGGTCGCGGGAATCCGCACGTTCCTCGCGAGCCCCTATGGGCCGCCGCCGAGTCCTGTGACCTCGGCCCCGCCATCACAGCAGCTGCCCGCGGCGTACGTGCCGCCACCGCCGGTCGCCGCCCCGTACCAGGGTCCCCCCGCGACGTCCCAAGGGGTGCCGATCAACCAGATCAGGTTTCCCCTATTGCTGCCACCGCTTCCGGCATGGCTCGCCACGCCGGTATACACGACGGCCCCCAGCCAGCCGACCGTGCTACATCCAATGACGCCTCCCTCGACCTCACCCTTCGGCGGCTTCGCAGACCATGCCGAACCCTTCACCAGTGTTGATAGCCACATGTTCCAGGGAGGCCCTCTGATGCCCACCTACTCGACCCCAGCGTCATCGCTGCCCGTCATAACGGGGCATACTCCACCGTTCCTCCCGGCCAGCATCCACATCGCTTCACCAAGCTAGAGTTTGCCATCTACGACGACAGCGTCGACCCCTTCAACTGGCTCAACTAGTGTGACCAGTTTTTCCGGGGGCAACACACCCTGGAGTCTGACCGCACCTAGATAGCATCCTATCACCTCCGGGGTGCCGCATAGACATGGTATTACGCCCTCGAGCAAGACGAGGGCGGCATGCCTCCGTGGGAGCGATTCCACGACCTCTGACTCCTACGCTTTAGGCACCCGATACGCGGGAGCCGGCTAGAAGAGTTAGGGCGTCTACCCTTCACCTCCTCAGTGCAGGACTTCACAGACCGTTTCCAGACCCTGGTGTTCCATGCGCCCGGTGTCACGGCTCGCCAGCGCGCAGAGCTGTTCGTGGGCGGCCTTCCGGATCACATGCGCGTCGACGTGGAGCTACGGGAACCCTAGGACCTGCAGACAGCCATGTACTTTGCCCGTGCTTTCGAGCAGTGAGCGCTGGCCATGCAGCAGGCTTTTCTGGCCAGAGACGGGTGGCCACCCTCCCACCCTCCACCGACACCATCGGGCCAGGCACGCCCGGCCCTACCGCCTATGGGGCCCTCTGCTGCACCCGTAACACGGTCGTTCTGTCGGCTGACCACGGCCGAACAACTCGAGCGTCGCCGTAAGGGGTTGTGCTTCAACTACGACGAGCCCTACGTACCGGGCCACGTGTGCCCCCACCTATTCTACTTGGAGACTGTCGATGACGCTGACGTTGATGGCGTCGTAGCGGAGCTCGAGGCCACGGCCATCTCCGAGGCTGACGCTGCTGCCCAAGGGCCGGCCCAAGCCAACGCCTTCTTCGTCTCCCTCCACGCACTCACAGACATCGGGACGGACAAGACCATGCTGCTACCGGTGACGATCAACAGAGAGCGCCTACTCGCGCTCCTAGACATGGGCTCCACGCACAACTTCCATTCCAAGGCCGCCATGCGCCGCCTGGCGCTACAGGCGTCCGGCACGGAGCATTTCAGCGTTAACGTTGCTAATGGGGACCGCCTTGCTTGTTAGGTCATTGCTCGGCAGGTACCCATCCTCAACGGCGATGAGAGATTATCCATCACTTGCATCGGCATTGACTTGGGCTACTTCGACTTCATCCTCGGCGTCGACTTCTTATGCATGGTGGGCCCCATACTCTAGGACTTCGACGCCCTCACACTGATCGTCTGGCGCCAGGGTCGTCGTGTCCGGTGGGAGGGCGTCGGCGGCGCCCACCCGACGACTCCTTGATATGTCAGAAACGTATCTATAATTTTTGATGCTCCATGCTTGTTTAGTATCTACTTTGATTTTTCTTTGTATACACTTTGAGGTGTTTTTATATCTTTTCTGGAACTAACCTATTAACAAGTTGCCACAGTGCCAGTTGCCTGTTTTCTTCTGTTTTTGGTTCTAGAAAGGCAGAAAATCAATAAAGCCAAAGTCAATATTTTACCGTGAGGGACACGAATCCAGAAGACGAGACGGAGACACGAACCAAGGCGACCAAACCCCCTAGGTGCAGCCAGGGGTGGGCCCGCGCCTAGGCAAGGTGTGGCCCCCATGGCCCCTGATGTAGAAACCCTAAGGACCCGATCAAAACTCCACGAAACCTTCTCTAGCCACCGTCACCATCGTCCCTAGATCGGGGGGATATGAAGTTCTTCCCGGCACCCTGCCGGAGGGGAGATCATCCCGGAGGCCTTCTCTTCGGTATGATGCGTGAGTAGTTCCACCTTGGACTATGGGTCCGTGTAGTAGCTAGATGGTTGTATCTCCTCCTTGTGCTTTCATGTATAGATCTTGTGAGCTCCATTCATGATCAAGATCTAATCTATTTGTAATCATGCATGTTGTGTTTGCGGGGATCTGATGGATATTGAGATTACTATGTCAGATTGATTAATGGTTTTGTCTTTATGATTCTATCATGTCTGTGTTGTTTGTGATCTTGCATGTTCTCCGTTGTTAGTAGCTATCTTGGCCGAGTAGTTGCTAGTGGCTCCAAGAGGGGGTATTTATGCTCGATAGTGGGTTCATGCCTCTAGTTTCCAAGGGAAGTGACAGAAATCTCTTCGGTTGTAGATGTGATGTTGCTACTAGGGAGAAAACAATTGTCTCTTGTTCATGGAACAAGTGGATTACTTACCTTACACACTTTGCTTAAAGCAGTTGTCTATTGCTTGCAACTTAATACTGTAGGGGGTTCGGATGATAACCTGAAGGTGGACTTCTAGTCATAGATGCAGTTGGATGGCGGTCTATGTATATTGTTGTATTTCCCAATCGAATCTCATAGAATGTTTTTGTCTGGTATTGCATTGTTATGCCTTGCTCAGTTCATGTCAATTGCCCTGCTGTAATTTGTTTACCCTTCATGCCATGTTGTTTATCTAAGGAGAGCACCTCTAGTGAACTATGGACGCCGGTCCAATCTTTACCATTGATACATCTTCCACTTTTACTTGTTTACTTGTTGCAAACCATTACCTTCCACACCATACGTTTAATCCTTTGTTACAACAAACCGGTGAGCTTGATAACCTTACTGATTCGTTGGGGCAAAGTCTTGAGTTTGTGTTGTGCAGGTCTCCGTGTTGCTTGCAACACCTGTGTGGCATTTCCTTCCTCCTACTGGTTTGATAACCTTGGTTTCTTACTAAGGGAAAACTTGCTGCTGTGCTGCTTCACACCTTCCTCTTGGGGTTCCCAACGAAGCGCTCCTACATCAACTCAGCGCTACATCACTCCTCAGCCCAAGCTGGCGGTGGTAGCTCTCGACGAGGCGCATCCCCGCCTGGCCGACCTACTGCAGCAACACGGTGACCTCTTCTACGAGCCGCAGGGCCTTCCGCTCGCTTGCCCCTGTGATCATCACATCCACCTGCTGCCGGACACAACCCCGGTGGCCGTACGGCGCTACCCCCAGCTTCAGAAGGACGAGCTCGAATGCCAGGTTGCGGTCATGCTTGCTCAAGGAATCATTCGGATCTCGACGTCGCTGTTCTCTCCACTGGTACTCCTCGTGCACAAGCCCGATGGCTCCTGGCGTTTCTGCATCGACTACCGCCATATCAACACCAAGACATCTAAGGACAAGTTCCCTATTCCAGTCATGGATGAGCTCTTGGATGAGATGCATGCGGCACGGTTCTTCACCAAGCTCAACCTCCTCTCCGGTTATCATCAGGTGCGGATGCATCCGGACGATGTCGCAAAGACGGCTTTCCGCACCCACCACGACCACTTCGTGTTCTTGGTGATGCCCTTTGGCATCTCCAATGCTCCGGCAATGTTCCAGACACTGATGAATGACGTGCTCTAGCCCTACTTGCGCCGGTTTGTGCTTGTTTTCTTTAATGACATTCTTATCTACAGCGCATCCTGGGCGGAGCACCTACAACACGTGGCCATCGTCTTCAACGAGCTTCGAGTGCATCGTCTCCACCTCAAGCGCTCGAAGTGCTCGTTTGGGACGACGTCCGTGGCTTACCTCGGCCACATGATCTCCGCAGACGGCGTCGCCATGGTTGCGACAAGGTCGAGGCAACCATGGCGTGGCCCACGCCTCAGTTGCCCGTGCTCTCTAAGGGTTACTAGGGCTCGCCGGATACTAGTGTAAGTTCATCCACGACTTCGGCCTCATCGTCGCGCCCCTGATGCGCCTCCTTCGCCATGACGCTTTCTTCTGGGATGCGGAGGCGACCGAGGCATTCCAGACCCTCAAACAGGCCCTCACCATGGGTCCAGTCCTCCAGATGCCCAACTTCGACAAGCTCTTCATGGTGGACCACGATGCCTCAGGCGTCGGATTTGGTGCCATCCTTCTTCAGGGTGACGGGCCGCTCGCGTTCTTCAGCAGGTCCTTCGCCGCTTGCCACCACAAGCTTGCCGCCTTCGAGAGGGAGCTCATCGGCTTGGTGCAAGCTATGCGCCATTGGCGACCATTTTTATGGGGACGGTCATTCCGCATCCGCACAGATCACTATAGCCTCAAGTACTTGCTGGATTAGTGCCTCTCTACCGTGTCGCGGCACCATTGGATCAGCAAGCTCTTCAGCTTCGATTTCACCGTTGAGTACCGTGATACGTCGTAAACGTATCTATAAGTTTTGATGTTCCATGCTTGTTTAGTATCTACTTTGCTTTGCTTTGTCTACACTTTGAGGTGTTTTTATATGTTTTTCTAGACTAACCTATTAACAAGATGCCACAGTGCCAGTTGCCTGCTTTCTTCTGTTTTTGGTTCCAGAAAAAGCAGAAAATCAATATTCTCGGAATTAGACGGGACAAAAGCCAAATTCGATATTTTACCGTGGGGAACACGGATCCAGAAGACGAGACGGAGAGAAGCCACCAGGGGGCCACACCCCCTAGCCGCGCGGCTAACCGTAGCCCGCGCCTGGGGGGTGCGGCCGCCCTGGCTGCCCCTGCCTCGCATCTTTGCCTATAAAGACCCCCGATACCAAAACCCTAAGTACCCGATCAGTCTTCCACGAAACAGTTTGTATCCGCCGCCACCATCGTCCCTAGATCAGGGGATCTAAAGTTCTTCCTGGCACCCTGCCAGAGGGAAGAGATCATCCCAGAGGGCTTCTTCTTCATCATGCCAGCCTCCGGTATGAAGCATGAGTAGATCCACCTTGGACTACGGGTCCATGTAGTAGCTAGATGGTTGTTTCTCCTTCTTTGTGCTACCATGTTTAGATCTTGTGAGCTCCGTTCATGATCAAGATCATCTATTTGTAATCATGCATGTTGTGTTTGCGGGGATCCGATGGATATTGAGATTACTATGTCAGATTGGTTAATGATTCTATCTTATTGATTCTATCATATCTGTGTTGTTTGAGATCTTGCATGCTCTCCGATTCTAGTAGCTATCTTGGCCAAGTAGATGCTAGTGACTCCGAGAGGGAGTATTTATGCTCGATAGTGGGTTCATGCCTCTATTGAATCTGGGGAACTGATAGAAATCTCTAAGGTTGTAGATGTGTTGTTGCTACTAGGGAGAAAACAACAATCTCTTGTTCATGGAACAATTGTATTGTTTACTTTACACACCTTGCTTAAAGCAGTTATCCGTTGCTTGCAACTTAATACTGGAGGTGGTTCGGATGATAACCTGAAGGTGGATTACTAGTCATAGATGAAGTTGGATGGTGGTCTATGTATATTGTTGTAATGCCTAATCAAATCTCACAGGATCATGAATGTCTAGTATTGCATTGTTATGCCTTGCTGTGTCCTGTCAATTGCCCCACTATAATTTGTTTACCCAGCATGTTATGTTGTTTATCTTAAGGAGAACACCTCTAGTGAACTATGGACCCCGGTCCAATATTTACCATTGATACATATTCCACTGTTCATGGGTACTTTCTGCAAACCACTATTACCTTCCACACCATACAGTTAACCCTTTGTTTTCAGCAAACCGGTGAGATTGACAACCTCACTGTTCGTTGGGGCAAAGTCTTGAGTTTGTGTTGTGTAGGTTTCCAAGTTTCTAGCAACACCTTTGAGTCGTTTCCTTCCTCCTACTGGTTCGATAACCTTGGTTTCTTACTGAGGGAAAACTTGTTGGTGTGCTCATCACACCTTCCTCTTGGGGACTCCCAACAAAGCTCAATAATCAACTAAGCCACCATCATATCGCTCGGGACGCCTCAACACCATCACGGACGCGCTGTCCCGTGATACGTCATAAACGTATCTATAATTTTTGATGTTCCATGCTTGTTTAGTATCTACTTTGCTTTGCTTTGTCTATACTTTGAGGTATTTTTATATGTTTTCTGGGACTAACCTATTAACAAGATTCCATAGTGCCAGTTGCCTATTTTTTGTTGTTTTTGGTTCCAGAAAAGTTAGAAAATGAATATTATCGGAATTGGACGGGACAAAAGCCAAAGTCAATATTTCACCGAGGAGAACACGGAGCCAGAAGACGAGACGGAGAAGGGCCTCGAGGGGGCACACCCCCTGGCCGCGCGGCCTGGCCTGGCCCGCGCCTGGGGGTGCAGCCGCCTCGGACACCCCCTCAGCCTCCCTCTTCGCCTATAAGAAGCCCCCGATACCAAAACCCTAAGCACCTGATCAATCTTCCACGAAATAGTCTGTAGCCGCCACCATCGTCACTAGATCAGGGGGATCTGAAGCTCTTCCTGTCACCTCGCCGAAGGGGAGAGATCATCCTGGAGGCCTTCTTCATCATGATGCCGGCCTCCGGTATGATGCGTGAGTAGGTCCACCTTGGACTATGTGTCCATGTAGTAGATATATGGTTGTTTCTCCTCCTTTGTGCTACCATGTTTAGATCTTGTGAGCTCTGTTCATGATCAAGATCATCTATTTGTAATCATGCATGTTGTGTTTGTGGGGATCCGATGGATATTGAGATTACTATGTCAGATTGGTTAATGATTCTATCTTATTGATTCTAGCATATCTGTGTTGTTTGAGATCTTGCATGCTCTCCGATTCTAGTAGCTATCTTGGCCAAGTAGATGCTAGTGACTCCAAGAGGGAGTATTTATGCTCGATAGTGGGTTCATGCCTATATTGAATCTGGGGAAGTGACAGAAATCTCTAAGGTTGTAGATGTGCTATTGCTACTAGGGAGAAAACAACAATCTCTTGTTCATGGAACAATTGTATTGTTTACTTTACACACCTTGCTTAAAGCAGTCATCTGTTGCTTGCAACTTAATACTGGAGGGGGTTCGGATGATAACCTGAAGGTGGATTACTAGTCATAGATGAAGTTGGATGGCGGTCTATGTATATTGTTGTAATGCCTAATAAAATCTCATAGGATCATGAATGTCTAGTATTGCATTGTTATGCCCTGCTGTGTCCTGTCAATTGCCCCGCTGTAATTTGTTTACCCAGCATGTTATGTTGTTTATCTTAAGGAGAACACCTCTAGTGAACTATGGACCTTGGTCCAATCTTTACCATTGATACATCTTCCACTGTTCTTGTTTACTTTCTGCAAGCCACCATTACCTTCCACACCATACAGTTAATCCTTTGCTTTTAGCAAACCGGTGAGATTGACAACCTCACTGTTCGTTGGGGCAAAGTCTTGAGTTTGTGTTGTGCAGGTTTCCAAGTTGCTAGCAACACCTTTGAGTCGTTTCCTTCCTCCTACTGGTTCGATAACCTTGGTTTATTTCTGAGGGAAAACTTGCTGATGTGCTCATCATACCTTCCTCTCGGGGTTTCCCAACGAAGATCTACAGTGATCTGAGCTACACTTCATCATCCCGTCATGATGCCGACCCAACAGAGAACGACGCTGTCGCCATGGGGACGGCCTTGTGCATCCGCTCGGGGCCGTATTTTGCCTTCATCAACGACATTCGTCGGGCCACGACCAACGTCGGGGATGCGCAGATCCTGCGGTAGCAAGCTGAGGCCGGCGAGTTGGAGGAGCCTTGGCGCCTGGAGGACGGGCTCCTCCTGCATGGGCGTCGACTCTTTGTGCCGAGCCAGGGCGACCTACGTGATCAGGCG
This sequence comes from Avena sativa, assembly GCA_916181665.1. Lineage (NCBI taxonomy): Eukaryota > Viridiplantae > Streptophyta > Magnoliopsida > Poales > Poaceae > Avena > Avena sativa. Next base: position 425,606,804 of record OV702293.1, read on the forward strand.
TTAGCACTAGCTCATTCGGCGGGTCATGAGGGTGTGTAGAAGACCCTTCACCGTCTTCGTGCTGATTTCTACATACCCGGTGACTATGCGCTGGTGCACGACTATGTTCGCTCCTATGTGACGTGCCTGCGCAACAAGACGGAGACACTGCGGCCTGCAGGCTTGTTATTACAGCCACTGGAAGTGCCGTTGCAGGTGTGTGCGGATATCTCCATGGACTTCATCGAGGGTCTTCCCAAGGTGGGCGTCAAGTCCGTCATCTTGACAGTGGTCGATCGCTTCTCCAAGTATGCGCACTTCATTGTGCTTGCCCACCCTTACACTACCGCCTCCGTGGCACGGGCTTTCTTCGATGGCATCATCCGCCTCCACGAGTTTCCCTCTTTGATCGTCAATGACCGTGACACGGATTTCACGGGTCATGTTTGGTGCGATCTCTTTCGGTTGGCGAGGGTGAAGCTGCGCATGTTTACAACTTTCCACCCTCAGACGGACAGCCAATCGGAGGTGGTTAACACGGCCATTTCTATGTATTTCCGCTGTGTGACAGGTGATTGTCCTCGGGCGTGGGTGGATTGGCTCTCGTGGGCGGAGTACTGCTACAACACCTCCTATCACTCCGCCCTGTGCGCAGCCCCCTTCGAGGTGGTCTATGGTCGTCCTCCGCTACCCATGCTACCATTTGAGCCCGGGACGGCTCGGACAGAGGCCGTCGGCACCCTACTTAGGGACGAGATTTTGGTGGATGTGCGCCAGCGTCTTCTTCAAGCTCAACGGCTGTCCAAGAAGTACTATGACAACAACCACCGTGAGGCAGCGTTTGCGGTGGGTGATATGTTGGAAACGTATCTATAATTTTTGATGCTCCATGCTTGTTTAGTATCTACTTTGCTTTGACTTGCCTACACTTTGGGGTGCTTTTTACATGTTTTCTGGTACTAACCTACTAACAAGTTGCAACAGTGCCAGATGCCTGTTTTCTGTTGTTTTTGGTTTCAGAAAAGTTAGTAAAGAAATATTCTCGGAATTGGGCGGGACAAACGTCAAAGTCAATTACTTTCTTTGGGGAACAAGAAGTCCATAGGGGAGCCGGAGAGGCCGGGCAGTTCGGCCAGACCCACCCTAGGTGCGGGTGGGCCCTGCCCCGTGCCTGGGAGGGATGTGGGGCCCTTGGCCGCCGCCTCGGCCTCCCCCTTCGCCTATAAGAAGCCCCCGATGCAGAAACCCTAAGCACCCGATCAAATCTCCACGAAACCGTCTGTAGCCACCGCCACCATCGTCCCTAGATCAGGGGGATCTAAAGTTCTTCCCGGCACCCCGCCGGATGGGAGATCATCCCGGAGGCCTTCTCTTCGGTATGATGCGTGAGTAGTTCCACCTTGGACTATGGGTCCATGTAGTATCTAGATGGTTGTGTCTCCTCCTTTGTGCTTTCATGTATAGATCTTGTGAGCTCCGTTCATGATCAAGATCTAATCTATTTGTAATCATGCATGTTGTGTTTGCGGGGATCCGATGGATATTGAGATTATTATGTTGGTTTGATTAATGGTTTTGTCTTTATGATTCTATCATGTCTGTGTTGTTTGTGATCTTGCATGCTCTCCGTTGTTAGTAGCTATCTTGGCCAAGGTGGATTCACAGAAGAACAAAGGTATTATTACAAGGAACACCGTTTTTCACAAAAAGGTAAATACTTATGGGAACAAATTGATAAGTTGAATACTATTGCTAGAGACGTGTGCTCTACTTATAATGTTACTTATTCCTTTGATAAGTCTTGTTGCTGTAGGAGGTATAAACACCTTCCTTTTCAATGTGAGTATAATGATAATGTTACCATATCCTCTTATATTAAAGGAAATTATGACTTTTATGATATAGAACAAATTGAAGAATTTATTGCTTTCAAGGGTGCATTTGAACTTGCTAGTTTGCTTGAAAATACTGATGATGCACCTTATGAATGTGAGGTTTATGAGATACTTAAATTTTGCGTTGATAATTACAAGGAAGACAATGGCTATATTCTTGAATTTTTTAATAAGTGTTTTCCACAAATGGAAGAGACTAATGCCTTGCAGGAGCCTATGGAAGAAGAAATTGTTGAAACTGGAAGCTCATTAGATGAAAAAGAGGAGGAGAGTGATGAACAAAAGGAGAAAGAATGGATCTACCCATGCCTACCTTCTAATGAGAGTAACTCTTTACCTCTTATATTATTTTATTTTCCCCCATGCTTACCAAAGTAGGATGAATGTTATGTTCCTATGGATCCTTTTGAAATATCTACTTTGGGTAAAACCCGTGAAGGTTTTAATCCCACTATTTTTGAGCTTGATAGAAATTATATGATTGTAGCTCATGAAAAGCCTGCTTTATGTGATAGTTATATTGTTGATTTTATTCATGAGGCTACTGAAAATTATTATGATAGAGGAAAATATGGTTATAGAAGTTTTCATGGTACTGAAACATCTCTCTATGTGCTAAAAGTTTTGAAGTTACTCTTGTTCCATCTTCCTATGCCTGTCACTTTGTTCTTTGTGAATTTATTTGCATACAAGATTCCTATGCATAGGAAGAGGGTTAGAGTTAAATGTGTTTTGAATTTGCTTCTTGATACTCTCTTTTACTTCAATTCATATTTCTTATGTGATCATCTTCTCAAACTATCGTGCCTAACTTAAAGGCGATAAAGAAAAATACTTGTTGGGATATAACCCAAGAGTTTCCTTGAGTCTTGGAAGTTATTACTTCAGTAATGACCTCTCCTTATCCTTTTTGTATGCTTTTTGTGCCAAGAATGACCTCTAATAAGAGGGAAGTAAGATTTGGGGAGTTGCTGTCCCGAAACAGATTTATTTCCTCCACAAAACAATTTCGTGAGGAGTCTCTGTAACTAGGATTGAGCTCAAAATTTATGAATAAATCCCCCAGTATGTTAGCTAACTTTCGTTAGTTCAACACTTTTTGATTTGAGCAACAGAAGATGTTCGAAAAAATCGGTTTCTACCTGCTGGTCTATTTTGACAGATTTCTGCCATTATATGCATTTGCTTCTTATTAATTCCTTTTTTAGTTATTTTTGGGAAATTGAGCTTTTTGAAGGAGTTGCTACAGTAGCTTGTGTTTTTAGTGAAAAGCCTTGCTGTTCCAAAGCTTTGCCAAAGGTCTAATATCTTTTGAATAAACTAATGTTGCTAATGAAGATTGTGTGAAGTTTTGTATGAAGGAAAAATTTCAGGTGTAGAGAGAGAATGATGCAATGATATGAAGAATGGACAAAAGCTCAAGCTTGGGGATGCCACCATGGTGTCACCCCAAGAAATATCCAAGAGGTACAAGCTTCAAAGATTGGGAATGCCCAAGGCATCCCCTTCTTCATCAATAAAAAGCTCAGGTCTGTCTAGACACTTCGTTTTTATTATTTCATGCTCAGTTGTGTTGTTCTTGGAGCGTCTTAGTTTTTTTGCTTTGCTTAGGTTGTTTAGTTTGCTTGAATAAAGAAGTTTGGACCCCCGTTCTCGCTGTGTTGTTTTGCAAATAAGTTGCTTGGTGTTGGAAAGGAGTAGTAAGTTCTTGCTTGAAGTGCAAGAGGATCTTGCATTGACTGTGACTTAGACTTTAGCATGACATGCTAGGTGTTGTTTTGACCTTATGCTTAGTAATTATTGTTGTAGCATGACTTGTTCCGAACAATTTGGATTGCTTAGTGTGCCTTGAAGAAATTATGTGTTGTTTTAGCATGCAAAAGCATAGTATTGTGGTATTCTCCTTTGATGATTTGCTTGGGTTGACTTGGCACATGCTCACACCATGTTATGACTATGAAAAGTCACCATTAGCCTCTATGATCATTTAGTCCTTGACTTGTGGTACTACTCTTTTGCTCTTTTGCTTTGATTAGTATGCTTTGTTGCTCTGCATGATTATGGCCATTATGCTCTCTTAGTTGGTTGCTCCCAGTATTTTGCTAGCCTCCACTTGTATGAGTAAGCTCTACTCATGCTTCCAACTCTCAAGAAACCAAGTTATTCCAAAGTGTCCACTATAAACTCCTATGCATGGTGTGTTACACCATTCCAAGTATATTCTTGTTTTCAACTATCTTCCAATTAAAAACTATTTTGTTATGTGAAAACTTAGTGATTAAAGCCCTCACGAACTTGATGGCACGCTTTATATGCTTTGACCATAATAAACTTGAACCATTGTGACAACTTTGTTGTATATGCTTGCACTTATACGTTGGAATTAACAGAACCGTGCTATCACGGGGAACGTTTTCAACATTGCACTTGTACTTTGTACTCAGTTGATATCATGCTCTTTTGTCTATGGATGTCACCGGTGTGAAATAAAGAGGAAACTTGTAAGTCCATGGAGTTTGTATCCTGTGTTAGAGAAACGCCTGGGCCGCTAGCCAAAGCCATGCCTAATCATGGTGGAAACTTGCAGCATCACCATAATGAGCTATTTATGAAGCATCCTCAATAAAAAGCTATGCATATGGTAAATAAAAAGATTGCTGAGATGCTCATTGTCTGCTTGCCTTGTCATTTTCGTTATGGGAAAGCTCTTGTACCATGTGCAAGGGGTATCCCGTTGGCGGTTCTCAATGATATGCAAATACTTACAATGACAATAACTTACCTGGGCCCAAAGTTGAGTATGCATGAGGTGTGGCCCTCGTATTCAAGGGACTTGAGATTGCCAACTTATACTTCGTCAAGCATATACTCCATATTTGCCACTTTAACCTTAACCACTTCAAGATGCTTATGATTGGGTCAATGAGGGCTGAAAGCTAACAAGTACCATAATTTTTGGAAGCTCTTTTTGAAACTTGTAATCCCTGCTTCCTTTAAAAAAAGGCCTTTCTTCCACCACTATTGAGTCTCCACCTTCTACCTTTAGGCACCATTAAGAGAGCATAGTTGTCATTCTGTGTGCAATGTTCCAAAGCTTATTGATTGATGCATATTGTGATATTACTTGTTCTTGTGCAATTTTTTTCTAGTCACCCTTGTGAACTTTGAAGGTGTCCTATGCATCTATATTGATACTCTATGAGGGACAAGCTGATTGCCACTATGCTATGTTTTCTGTATGTGAAACAAACAAACGTTTTTCATTGCATATTATTCATGATATTTGTTTGTATCTTGTCATGTTGTATGCATAGTTACTATGTCCTATTGTTAGAACTCCATCTTTCATGCACATGTTTAGAGTTCTTTGATCCCAGCTTTCAATGCTTGCAAATGGTTGGATCTTTATTATGAGGGTGCATGTCACCTCAAATATTATTCTTTTATCACTTACCTACTCGAGGACGAGCATGAGTTAAGCTTGGGGATGCTGATACGTTGGAAACGTATCTATAATTTTTGATGCTCCATGCTTGTTTAGTGTCTACTTTTCTTTGCCTTGCCTACACTTTGGGATGCTTTTTACATGTTTTCTGGTACTAACCTACTATCAAGTTGCAACAGTGTCAGATGCCTGTTTTCTGCTGTTTTTGGTTTCAGAAAAGTTAGTAAAGAAATATTCTCGGAATTGGACGGGACAAACGTCAGAGTCAATTACTTTCCGTGGGGAACAAGAAGTCCAGAGGGGAGTCGGAGAGGCCGGCCAGGGCGGCCAGACCCACCCTAGGCGCGAGTGGGCCCTGCCCCGCGCCTGGGAGAGGTGTGGGGTGTTGGAGATATGCCCTAGAGGCAATAATAAATGTAGTTATTATTATATCTTTGTGTTTATGATAAATGTTTACATTCATGCTATAATAGTATTAACCGGAAACATTAATACTTGTGTGATTTGTAAACTAAATTAGAGTCCCTAGTAAAGCCTCTTTATAATACTAGCTTGTTGGTTAATAGATGATTATGGTTTCCTGATCATGAACATTGAGATGCTGTTAACAACAATATCATATCATTAGGAGAATGGTATGATGGACATACTCCTATAGATAAGCGTAGCATAAAGATCAAGTCATTTTAATAGTTCAATTACTATAAGCTTTCTGATACATAGTAACCTAATTCCTTCGACCATGAGATCATGCTAATCACCATCACCAGAAGGATGCTTTGATGACATCAAACACCACACCGTAACTGGGTGGCTATAAAGGTGGCATTGAGCGTTCGGAAAGTATGGGTTGAGGCACATGGATCAAGAGTGGGATTTGTCCATCCATATGACGGATAGATATACTCTAGGCCCTCTCGGTGGAATGTCATCCAATTAGCTTGCAAGCATGTGAATGTCTCACAAGGGATCACATATCACGGGAACAAGAAAAGAGTACTTATCAGTAACGAGGTTGAACAAGGTATGCAGAGATACCGATGATCAAAACCTCGGATAAGTAAAGTATCATGAGACAAAGGGAAATTGGTATCGTATGTAAGTGGTTCATTCGATCGCAAAGTAATCGTAGAAATATGTGGGAGCCATATGAATTTCCAGATTCCTCTATTGGTTATTGATCGGAGAAGTGTCTCGGTCATGTCCGCATAATTCACGAACCGTAGGGAGACACACTTAAGGATTCGATGTTGTTGAGTACTTATGGAATGATGAGTAAGAGACCGAATGTTGTTCGGAGTCTTGGATGGGATCCGGGATATCACGAGGAGATCCGGAATGGTCCGTAGAATAAGATTCATACAAGGAAAGTCCTGTTTCAGAGTTCAGGAATGATTCTGGTGTTTTCACCAGGAATGTTCTAGAAGGGTCCGAAAGGTCCGACACTCCAGAGGGGAAGGGTACATGAATGTGTTATGACAATGTGGAATGATTGCATCATGTACTAGGTCACTTGGCTGGGCAAAAAAAAGAGAGAAATCAAATCGAAGTTTGAAAGTGAAACGCCAATTTGAAAAAGTCGAATCTCAAGTTTGTTTGGTGGAGGGAGAGTAGGAAACCTACTTGGGGAGGAAGTCCCCCCTCCACCCGCCGACCAAGGAGGAGGAGTTGGAGTAGGACTCCCTCCTCCCAACTGGCCACCCTCCACCTATATAAGGAGGGGTAGGGCTACCCCTACCTACACACCTCAAACCCTAGCTCCCAGCACCGACACCACCTCCAAGTGCTGCCGCCGCCTAGGGCTCCTCCCAAGTCGGCGACTTGGGGCTTCCCCAAGCCCTAGCCGCCGGCCACACCCTCCCCTTGGTTCCCTATAAACCCTAGATCGCCAAGGCCTCTCTCATACTCCACCATACTCGCTCCGGCTTAAGGCGAAGCCCTGCGAGATCTCCCCTCTACTTCCGACACCACGTCGTCGTGCTGCTGGAATCGCGAGGAGAGTGCTACAACCTCCGCTGCCTGCTGGAACAAGGGAGAGGAAGGTCTTCATCGAGTACCGAATGTGTGACCGACTGCAGAAGCACTGCCGGAACGCACCGCCAGAAGGATCGTCTATGCGATCTTGAGATCGGCAAGAGTATGACTACATCACCCACGAGAATCTGCTCTCGTAAACCCCTTTGGAATCTTCGAGGGTGAGTTCCTCTATCGACTCGTTGCTACAATCTAGTAGATAGATCTTGTATTGTTTGTGTGCATGCGGTAGAAATTTTTCGTTTTCCATGCTACGAACCCCTACAGTGGTATCAGAGTCGTGTCTATATGTAGATCTGTTGCATGAGTAGAACACAATGGTCATTGTGGGCGATGATGCTTTTTTTATCAATTGCTTTTTGTGTACTTTGCATCTTGCGGTATGATGGGATGAAGCGGCCCGGGCTAACCTTACATGATATCGTTCATGAGACTTGCTCCACGCTAAACATGCAACTTGTATTGCATAAGTGGCTTTGCGGGTGTCTGTCTCTCCCATTATAGTATAGATCCAATTTACAACGGGCACTTGATAGTTCACACATCAACGTTGTGGTTCTTGTTCGTAAGTTAGAACGACACTTACTGAAAGCCCCAAACCACATAAAATATGCAAAGAAAATTAGAAGCGTCTAACTTTGTTTTGCAGGGGTGTGCTGTGATGTGATATGGCCATGATTGTGATTATATATGATGTATGCAATGTTCCTTATTGTAAGTTTTGGCAACCAGCATGAGCCATATGGTTGTCTTTAAATTCCGTTAAGACCCGCGTGTCTATTCAAAGTAGTTGTAATAGTTGAAGCTGGTGGACGACAACCGTGAAGCGGCGCCATTGACCTTGACGCCCTACCGGTGATGATGGAGATCATGTTCGTGGTTGAAGATGGAGATCGGAAGCACGAGAAGAAAGGCCATATCATATCACATATTATGAATTGCATGTGATGTTAATCCTTTATGCATCTTGTATTGCTTCGTTTGCGACGATAGCATTATAAGATGATCCCTCAAGAACACAAATTTCAAGTTTTAAAGTGTTCATCCTTAGTAAGCACCTTTGCTAAAGCTCATTGTTTCGAAGCACCACGTGATGATCGGGTGTGTTAGATTCTGCGAGTGTATACAACGTGAGCAAGCCAGATTTTCTCATGCGGAAGCTAAGGTTTGATCTTGACGATCCTAGCATGTACAGACATGGTCTCGGAACACGGATCACCGAAAGGTAAAGCATGAGTCATATAGTAGATATGATGAACATGTTGATTGTTCGCCATTGAAGTTACATCAACTCTCGTGATGATCGGTTTTGATGTGGTGGATTTGGTTCGTGTGATCACTAAAACAATTTGAGGGATATTGTTTTGAGTGGGAGTTCACCTAGATTAATTTAACTATTAATTAGAACTCAATTTATCCTAAACTTAGTCTAAACTATTGCAAATATGTTGTAGATCAATGGCGGCCCCTACCATCAATTTTAATGCGTTCCTAGAGAAAGAAAAGTTGAAAAACAATGGAAGCAACTTCGCGGATTGGTTACGCAATTTGAGGATTATCCTCAATGCTGGTAATTTGACCTATGTGCTGGATGCACCGTTGGGTGACCCGCCTGCAGCTACTGCTACCGATGAAGTAAAGAATGTTTACCTCACTCGGAAGAATCAGTACTCCACAGTTCAGTGTGCTATCTTGTATGGTTTGGAATCAGAGCTTCAGAAAAGGTTTGAGAACCATGACCCACATGATATTGTCCGTGAACTCAAAATGATATTTGAGGCTCACGCGGCAATTGAGAGTTATGAGGCTTCTGAAAAGTTCTTTAACTGCAAGATGGAAGAGGGCAACTCCGTTAGTGAGCACGTGCTTAAGATGTCTGGGCATGCAAACAAACTCCAAAGTTTGGGTATAGTGATTCCTAATTCTTTGGGGATTCACCGTGTTCTCCAATCACTACCACCAAGTTACAAGAACTTTGTGATGAACTACAATATGCAAAACATGCACAAGACATTGCCAGAACTCTTCTCCATGTTGAAATCTGCAGAAGTGGAGATCAAGAAAGAGCACCAAGTGTTGTTGGTCAATAAGACCACCAAATTCAAAAAGCAAGGCAAGTCTAAGCAAAAGGGAAACTTCAAGAAGGGCTGTAAGAAAGTTACCGCGCCAGCGAAGAGGACCAAGGCTGGGCCTAAGCCTGATACTGAGTGCTTTTACTGCAAGGGAGAGGGTCACTGGAAGCGGAATTTCCCAAAGTACTTGGCGGATTTGAAGAACGACAACATCAAGAAGAAAGGTATATCCGATATACATGTTATTGATGTGTATCTCAGTAGTACTCATAGTAGTGCCTGGGTATTTGATACTGGTTCGGTTGCTCATATTTGTAACTCGAAATAGGTGCTACAGAATAAACGGAAGCTATCGAAGAACGAGGTGACGATGCGCGTTGGAAATGGATCAAAGGTTGATGTGATCGCGGTCGGCACGCTACCTCTTCATCTACCATCGGGATTAGTTTTATACTTAAATAATTGTTATTTAGTGCCTGCGTTGAGCATGAACATTATATCTGGATCATGTTTACTGCGAGACAGTTACTTGTTTAAATCCGAGAATAATGGTTGTTCGATTTATATGAGTAATATGTTTTATGTACATGCACCTTTGATAGATGGTCTATTCTTATTGAATCTCGATAGTGTAAATACACATATTAATAACATAGAAGCTAAACGTTTGAAATTGAGTGATAACTCGACCTATATGTGGCACTGTCGTCTTGGTCATATTGGAGTGAAGCATATGAAGAAACTCCAATCCGATGGACTTCTTGAATCACTTGATTTCGAATCACTTGAAAGATGCAAAGCATGTCTGATGGGTAAAATGACTAAGACTCCATTTTATGGTATGATGGAACGAGCTACGGACTTGTTGGAAATCATACATACTGATGTGTGTGGCCCAATGAGTGTAGCATCGCGTGGTGGTTATCGTTATGTTCTTACCTTCACGGATGACTTAAGTAGATATGGGTATATCTATTTCATGAAACATAAGTCCGAAACTTTCGAGAAGTTTAAGGAATTTCAAAGTGAGGTAGAGAATCAACGTAACAAGAAGATTAAATTTCTATGATCTGATCGTGGAGGTGAATATCTAAGTTACGAGTTTGGCGAGCATTTGAAGAAATGTGGAATACTTTCACAATTGACACCGCCGGGAACACCACAGCGTAATGGTGTGTCTGAACGTCGTAATCGAACTCTCTTAGATATGGTTCGTTCTATGATGTCACTTACAGATTTACCGCTATCATTTTGGGGTTATGCATTAGAAACAGCCGCATTCACTTTAAATAGGGCACCATCTAAATCCGTTGAAATGACACCATATGAATTATGGTTTTGGAAGAAACCTAAATTTTCATTCCTTAAAGTTTGGGGATGCGAAGCCTATGTAAAGAAGTTACAGCCGGACAAGCTTGAACCCAAAGCGGAAAAATGCATCTTCAGAGGATACCCGAAGCAAACTATTGGGTATACCTTCTATCATAGATCTGAGGGCAAAATCTTCGTTGCCAAGAATGGATCCTTTCTAGAGAAGGAATTTCTCTCGAAAGAAGTGACTAGAAGGAAAGTAGAACTTGACGAGGTTGTTGAACCTTCTCTCGAACTTGCGAGTAGCGTAGCACCGGAAGCAGTTCCTATGGCGCCTACACCAATAAGAGGGGAAGCTAATGATGTAGATCATGAAACTTTAGTTGAAGTTACTACGGAACCTCGCAGGTCAACACGAACTCGTACCAATCCTGATTGGTATGATCCCGTTATGAGTGTCATGTTGGTGGATAACGCCGATGACCCTGCGACATATGAGGAAGCGATGAGCCCAGATTCCAATAAATGGCAAGAAGCCATGAAATCCGAGATTGGATCCATGTACGAAAACCAAGTATGGACTTTGGTGGACTTACCGGATGGCCGGAAGGCTGTCGAGAACAAATGGATTTTCAAGAAGAAAACAGATGCTGATGGTAATGTTACTGTTTATAAAGCTCAACTTGTCGCAAAAGGGTTTCGACAAATTCAAGGAGTTGACTACGATGAGACTTTCTCAACAGTAGCGAAGCTAAAGTCTATGAGGATTATGTTAGCAATCGCTGCATATTACGATTATGAGATATGGCAGATGGATGTCAAAACGGCGTTCCTCAATGGAGACATTGATGAAGAGTTGTATATGATGCAACCCAAAGGTTTTGTCAATCCTAAAGATGCTAACAAGGTATGCAAACTTCAACAATCCATATATGGGTTGAAGCAAGCATCCCGAAGTTGGAATCAATGTTTTGATAAGGTAATCAAAAGTTTTGGTTTTATACAAACTTATGGAGAAGCTTGTATTTACAAGAAAGTGAGTGGGAGCTCTGTAGCATTCTTAATACACTATGTAGATGACATATTGTTGATTGGGAATGATGTAGACCTTCTTAATAGTGTTAAAGAATATTTGAAACAATGAAATATCTTGGCGAAGCAGCTTACATATTAGGCATAAAGATTACAGAACTCGGTGTGGTTCCAAGTGCGCTGGACCCAATGTCTATCTATTGTGATAACATGGGCGCCATAGCCAATGCGCAAGAACCAAGGTCACACAAGAAGCTGAAGCACATCAAGCTACGTTTTCACGCTATTCAAGAACATGTCCAAGATGGTGACATAAAGATTTGCAAAGTCCACACAAATCTGAATGTGGCGGATCCGTTGACTAAACCTCTCCCGAGGGCAAAACATGACCAACACCAAACTGCCATGGGTGTTAGGTATATTACCATGTAATCTAGATTAGTTGACTCTAGTGCAAGTGGGAGACTGTTGGAGATATGCCCTAGATGCAATAATAAATGTAGTTATTATTATATCTTTGTGTTTATGATAAATGTTTACATTCATGCTATAATAGTATTGACCAGAAACATTAATACTTGTGTGATTTGTAAACTAATTTAGAGTCCCTAGTAAAGCCTCTTTATAATACAAGCTTGTTGATTAATAGATGATCATGGTTTCTTGATCATGAACATTTGAGATGTTGTTAATAACAAGGTCATATCATTAGGAGAATGATATGATGGACATACTCCTATAGATAAGCGTAGCATAAAGATCAAGTCATTTTAATAGTTCAATTGCTATAAGCTTTCTGATACATAGTAACCTAATTCCTTCGACCATGAGATCATACTTATCACCATCACTGGAAGGATGCTTTGATGACATCAAACACCACACCGTAACTGGGTGGCTATAAAGATGGCATTGAGTGTTCGGAAAGTATGGGTTGAGACACATGGATCAAGAGTGGGGTTTGTCCATCCATATGATAGATAGATATACTTTGGGCCCTCTCGGTGGAATGTCATCCAATTAGCTTGAAAGCATGTGATTGGATCACAAGGGATCACATATCACGTGAACGAGAAAAGAGTACTTATCAGTAACGAGGTTGAACTAGGTACGCAGAGATACCGACGATCAAAACCTCGGATAAGTAAACTATCGTGAGACAAAGGGAAATTGGTATCGTATGTAAGTGGTTCATTCGATCGCAAAGTAATCATAGAAATATGTGGGAGCCATATGAATTTCCATATTCCTCTATTGGTTATTGATCGGAGAAGTGTCTCGGTCATGTCCGCATAATTCACGAACCGTAGGGAGACACACTTAAGGATTCGATGTTGTTGAGTACTTATGGAATGATGAGTAAGAGACCGAATGTTGTTCGGAGTCTCGTATGGGATCCGGGATATCACGAGGAGACCCGGAATGGTCTGGAGAATAAGATTCATATAAGGAAAGTCATGTTTCGGAGTTCAGGAATGATTCCGGTGTTTTCACCAGGAATGTTCTAGAAGGGTCCGGAAGGTCCGGCACTCCGGAGGGGAAGGGTACATGAATGTGTTATGACAATGTGGAATGATTGCATCATGTACTATGTCACTTGGCTGGGCAAAATAAAGAGAGAAATAAAATCGAAGTTTGAAAGTCAAACGCCAATTTGAAAAAGTCAAATCCCAAGTTTGTTTGGTGGAGGGAGAGTAGGAAACCTACTTGGGGAGGAAGTCCCCTCCCTCCACCCGCCGGCCAAGGAGGAGGAGTTGGAGGAGGACTCCCTCCTCCCAACCATCCACCCTCCACCTATATAAGGAGGGGTAGGGCTGCCCCCTACCTACACACCTCAAACCCTAGCTCCCAGCACCGACACCACCTCCAAGTGCTGCCGCCGCCTAGGGCTCCTCCCAAGTCGGCGACTTGGGGCTTCCCCAAGCCCTAGACGCCGGCCACACCCTTCCCTTGGTGCCCTCTAAACCCTAGATCGCCAAGGCCTCTCTCATACTCCACCATACTCGCTCCGGCTTAAGGCGAAGCCCTACGAGATCTCCCCTCTACTTCTGACACCACGCCGTCGTGCTTCCGGAATCGCGAGGAGAGTGCTACAACCTCCGCTGCCTGCTGGAACAAGGGAGAGGAGGTCTTCATCGAGTACCGAACGTGTGACCGACTGCGGAAGCGCTGCCGGAACACAGCACCAGAAGGATCGTCTACGCGATCTTGAGATCGGCAAGAGTACGACTACATCACCCACGAGAATCTGCTCTCGTTAACCGCTTTGGAATCTTCGAGGGTGAGTTCCTCTATCGACTCGTTGCTACAATCTAGTAGATAGATCTTGGATTGTTTGTGTGCATGCGGTAGAATTTTTTTGTTTTCCATGCTACGAACCCCTACATGGGGCCCCTGGCCACCGCCTCGGCCTCCCTCTTCACCTATAAGAAGCCCCTGATGCAGAAACCCTAAGCACCCGATCAAATCTCCACGAAACTGTCTGTAGTCGCCACCACCATCGTCCCTAGATCGGGGGGGGGGGGGATCTGAAGTTCTTCCTGGCACCCTGCCGGAGGGGAGATCATCCCGGAGGCCTTCTCTCCGGTATGATGCGTGAGTAGTTCCATCTTGGACTATGGGTCCATGTAGTAGCTAGATGGTTGTATCTCTTCCTTTGTGCTTTCATGTATAGATCTTGTGAGCTCCATTCATGATCAAGATCTAATCTATTTGTAATCATGCATGTTGTGTTTACGGGGATCCGATGGATATTGAGATTATTGTGTTGGGTTGATTAATGGTTTTGTCTTTATGTTTCTATCATGTCTGTGTTGTTTGTGATCTTGCATGCTCTCCGTTGTTAGTAGCTATCTTGGCCAAGTAGTTGCTAGTGACTCCAAGAGGGGGTATTTATGCTCGATAGTGGGTTCATGCCTCTAGTTTCTAAGGGAAGTGACAATAATCTCTTCGGTTGTAGATGTGTTGTTGCTACTAGGGAGAAAACAACGGTCTCTTGTTCATGGAACATGTGGACTGTTTACCTTACACACTTTGCTTAAAGCAGTTGTCTGTTGCTTGCAACTTAATACTGGAGGGGGTTCGGATGATAACCTGAAGGTGGACTTCTAGTCATAGATGCAGTTGGATGGTGGCTTATGTATCTTGTTGTATTGCCCAATCGAATCTCATAAGATCTTTCTGACTAGTATTGCATTATTATGCCTTGCTCAGTTCCTGTCAATTGCCCTGTTGTAATTTGTTTACCCTTCATGCCATGTTGTTTATCTAAGAAGAGCACCTCTAGTGAACTATGGACCCCAGTCCAATCTTTACCATTGATACATCTTCCACTGTTACTTGTTTACTTGCTGGAAACCATTACCTTCCACACCATACGTTTAATCCTTTGTTACAACAAACGGTGAGCTTGACAACCTCACTAGTTTGTTGGGACAAAGTCTTGAGTTTGTGTTGTGCAGGTCTCCATGTTGCTTGCAACACCTTTGAGACGTTTCCTTCCTCCTTCAGGTTCGATAACCTCGGTATCTACTGAGGTAAACTTTCTGTTGTGCTCATCACACCTTGCTCTTGGGGTTCCAACAAAGTGTCCCACGTCAACACTAGGTGAACGCATCAGTGGGCGACTGGGTGTGGTTGCGCCTGAAGGGAATATGCCCGAGAGGCAATAATAAAGTGGTTATTATCTTATTCCTTGTTTATGATAAATGTTTATTTTGCATGCTATAATTGTATTAATACGGAAACGTTAATACATGTGTGTTTAGTAAACAAATATAAAGTTCCTAGTTATGCCTATTATAAACTAGCTCGTTGATTAATAAGATGATCAAAGGTTTCGTGATCATGGACATTGGATGTTGTTAATAACAAGGTCACAACATTATTGGAATGGTGTGTTGAACATTCATCCGAAGTATAGCATTACAATCAAAGTCATTGTGTTTATATTGCTATAACATCATACGAAGTAATCCTAATCCTTAGACCATGAGATCATGTCAATTACTAACACTGGAAGAGTATCTTTATAACATCAAACGTCACACTGTAACATGGTGACTATAAAGATGGGTTCAGTGCTACGAAGGTATTATGTAGAGGCTCATGGATCAATAGTGGAATTTTGTCCATCCCGATGACAGAGAGATATACTCTGGGCCCTCTCGGTGATATCGCATTAGTTAGCTTGCAAGCAAGTGATTTGATCACTAGAATGTTATATCACGAGAACAAGAAAAGAGTACATGTCGGTAACAAGATCAAACTAGGCATGGAGATATCGATGATTGAATCTCGGACATGTAATATATCGCAAGACAAAGGGATTGATTTACATGCGTATAAGGTTCACACGATCACAGAAGTCATCGTTGAATGTGTGGGAGTCAGTACGGATCTCCAGGTCTCGCTACTGATTATTGATCGGAGAGGGGTTTCGATCATATCTGCATTATTCACGAACCGTAGGGTGACACACTTAAGGGATACCGACACCATTCGGAGCAGATAATATGCCAGAGAAAGAAAAAGAAAGCGCATGAATTTATTTCACTAGACACCGGAATTGTTTCGGTTGAAATTGCTGAAACTAGTTCTGCATGTGAAATTGAAATGTTGTAAGGGGTTTTATGTGAATGTTTGTTAATTAAAGTAATTAACAAAATTCTGAATAAATAAATAAAAGAGTTTTATTTAAATGAGAGCTTGCATTAAATTTGGTGGAAATTTAATGCATGTGAGTGGATTTTTGAGTGGAGGCATGTTTATGTGAGTGAAGCTTTTCATTTTGAGTGGGAGCTCCACCCACATGAATGTGGAAGAGGTGGGGGTAGCCACCATGGCTGTGGCGCCATGCCCCTTGGGTTCCCCCTCTCCCTATAAAAGGTCCCCCTCTCCTCCTCTCACAACACACCTCCTCGCGAAGGATCTCTCTCCCTCCTTTAGAATTTTCCTATGATCTCGAATCAGCGAGATACATGTTCCCGGTGGCTTTTTCTGGAAGGATTTGTTGCTTCCGCTGCTTCGCTGGAGCGAGGGCACGGAGGTTGTCGGGATACCTAAATGTGTGTGCGATCATGGATGCACCACTGCTTTGCGGTGCTAGACTTGATGGTGCTGGACCTGCTGGACCGGATGGATGATGACCCACAAGTGTAGGGGATCGCAACAGTCTTCGCGGGTAGTATTACCCAATTTATTGATTCGACACAAGGGGAGCCGAAGAATACTTGCAAGCCTTAACAACTGAGTTGTCAATTCAGTTGCACCTGGAAATAGTTCTTCCTCGCAGAAGTTTATCAATAGCAACAGTTTGGTAGTAGCAACAACAAAGCAACAATAGTAGTGAAACAGGAGCAATAGTAACAGTAACGGTAACAATGGGATTCGAGTGTGGTAGGCATAGGGATGGATGGACGGGCATTGCAAGGACGAGTCCAAACATGTAACTTCAAGATCTAGGGCATTGCAGATAAATAATAACAAGCATCCAAGTACTAAAAAGTCCTAGGCATGTGCTCCAAATATAGTCATACGTGCTCACAATGAGAACTTGCACAACATCTTCTGTCCAGCCAGTCCGTGGCAGCGGGGCCTCTAGGGAACTACTGGTAATTAAGGTGCTCCTTTTAATAGAGCACCGGAGCAAAGCATTAACACTCCATGAACACATGTGATCCTCACATCACAGCCATCCCCTCTGGTTGTCCCAATTATTTTCACTTTGGGGCCTTTGGATCTGGACAATGATATGTGTACACAACTTGCAAATAAGATCACAAACAATACTATCATAATGATTCACTAATAAGTTCAGATCTGAGATCATGGCACTCGGGCCCTAATGACAAGCATTAAGCACAACAAGTTGCAACAAAGTCAAATAGCACTAATAGAGATACTAGGCACTATGCCCTAACAGATCTTATTCGATTACATGCTAGAACTCATCTAATCCCTACCATCCCCAAGCCTACAGCGGGGGATTACTCACTCATGGATGAGGGGAACATCGGTGGTTGATGGAGATGCGTTGGTGATGACAATGGCGATGATCCTTTCCAAATTCCCCGTCTCGGCAAGGTGCCAGAACGGAGTTTCTGGATCCGAATCTTGGTTTCTGGTGGCGGCGGAGCGGAACTCTTTCTGGAAAACTATCGAACCCCCCTCGGTTTTTAGGTCGAGAGGCAACTTATAGGCGTAGAGGGAGGCTGCGGGGGTGCCTGGGGTGGCCGCACCCCCTAGGCGCGGCCAGTGGTGGGCCCGCGCCTGGCAGGGGTGTGGGCCTCCTAGGCCCCTTCCCCGTCTCGTCTTCTGGCTCCGTGGGTCTTCTGGTGAAATATAATTTTTGGCATATTTTCCGTGATTTTTCCTGATAGTTAATTTTCTGCACAAAAACAAGACACCAAGGTAATTCTGCTAAAAACAACATCAGTCCGTGTTAGTTGTATCCAAATCACACAAGTTTAGAGGAGAAACAATAGCAAAAGTGTTCGAGAAAGTAGATACGTTTTGGACGTATCAACTCCCCCAAGCTTAGCTTATTGCTTGTCCTCAAGCAATTCAGTTGAAAACTGAGTGCGATAAAAGAACTTTCACAAACACATTTGCTTCATATGATGTAAATATTATCAGCACAAGAGTAGACGCTTAGACAATTCATAATAAAGAGTATGCAGCTAAGTCTACTCAATAGTCAATGCAAGCTATGAAGAGAAACCAACTGAATAATAATAAGTAGCATGAAACATAAACATAAGCAAAATTGCAATGCTCATAGTAAGGTATGATAGAGTGGTATCTTGCTTGCCTTTATTTGTAGATCACAATATAAATGCCAAGGCACCTCTGAAGTTCAAGTGAATACTAGAGGTAAAGATATCAGAGATACAAGCATCAAAGTCATGACATAATTAACCAAGTTTTGGAACAAACACAATAATATGCTCTCAAGAAGGTGCTCATAGAATAAGTGATGACTCAACAAGGGAGTGAAAACGTTTTTTTGAAAAGTTTGAAAGGCTTCCTAATGCTGAAAGAAAGGTACTCATTAGCTTTGAGCTCTCATTGCCCCAATCATAGGCATCTTCAAGTGGTTAAGGTGAAAGTGAGGTCCAATATGAGTTATATGCTTGACATACCATAAACTGGAAATCCCAAGTCCCTTGAGTACGAGGGCCGCACCGCATGCTACTCAACTTTGGTTACCTGTAAGTTCCTGTCATTGTAAATACATGCATATCATAGAGAACCGCCAACGGGGTACCCCTTGCACATGATACAGGAGCTATCCCGTGATCAAAATGACAAGGCAAGCAGACAATGAGCATCTCAGCGATCTTTTTATTTACTATATGCATAGTTTTTTATTGAGGATGCTTCATAAATGCTCATTATGGTGATGTTGCAAGTTTCCACCATGATTAGGCATGGCTTAGGCTAGAGGCCCAGGCGTTTCTCTAACACAATGTATAGACTCCATGAACTCATAAGCCCCCCTTTTATTTCACATTGTCGACATCCGTAAACAAAAGAGCAAAGTATCAACTGGATAGGATATCCAAAAAGTGTTGAAAGCGTTCCCCGTGACAACACGGTTCTACTGACTCCCAACATAAAATTTGCAAGCATATAAATTTCATGGACAAGTCATAATGGTTCAGGATTATTAAGCGCAAGGAATAAAGTGATCCATCAAGTTCGCGAGAGCTTTACTAACTAAATTTCTCAAAACAGACAAACATTTTATTTGGAAGAAAACACAACATATAAAATATGCACTGAAGTAGAAAATGATGCTAATAGGTATGTATGGTGGACACAGTTGGCAATATTGGTTTTGGGGAGTTGGAAGCACATGTAGATATCATACTCAGTGCAAGTGAAGGCTAGCAATAGAAAGGGAGCAACAAACGAGAGAGCAATAATTGTCATAATC
This sequence comes from Avena sativa, assembly GCA_916181665.1. Taxonomy (NCBI): domain Eukaryota; kingdom Viridiplantae; phylum Streptophyta; class Magnoliopsida; order Poales; family Poaceae; genus Avena; species Avena sativa. Next base: position 425,626,511 of record OV702293.1, read on the forward strand.
ATGCTTGCAGCAAAACATGACTAATTATGACATGAAAGTGATACTAGAACTCTGAGGCAAAATAAATCATCGAGGCTTACTGACTATTATTTAGTCATATGCATGCGTGAGCATGTGCCAAGTCGATTCACATGAAACTTTCAGCGGAGGATAACACAATATCATACCAAAATATGAATAAAACAATGCAAGCAAACATTCATATGACATGCTACAAACTATTATCAAGCTGGACCTAATCATAGACAAGCAAGGACTACTAAGCATCCATTAATAACATACCCCTTACAATGAACAGACTAAGCATGCTCACAATGATGAGTATATGTACAAAAATGAAAACAAATAAAGTTCGTTACTAGCCTCTTACCACAAATCAAGTTGTCTTAATCTTCATTATTGCTTTTCACTTGTGTGACTTGAATAATAAAATGAAACCAAACTCCACTGAGGACGGCTGAAACCTGCAAAGAACTCACAAAACCAAAGAAGAACACCATATATTTTTGGTGTTTTTCGATTTTTTTAAAGCAAGCACACAAAGCAAAAACAAACAAAGCAAAAGAAAACCAAAAACAAAAACTAAGACGCTCCAATAACAACACAACTGTGCATGAAACAATAAAAAATGAAGTGTCTAGAAAGACCTCAGATTTTTATTGATGAAGAAGGGGATGCCTTGGGCACCCCCAAGCTTTGACACTTGTACCTCTTAAATATTTCTTGGGGTGACACGGGGTGCCCCCCAAGCTTGAGCTTTTATCCATTCTTCATCTCATTACATTATTCTCTCTCTACACGTGAAATTTTTTCCTTCACACAATCTTCATTAGCAACATTAGTGTATTCAGAAGATAATAGACCTTCGGGTTTAGCTTTGGAACAGCAATTTTTTCCACTAAAAACACAAGCTACTGTAGCAAATCCTTCAAAAAGATCAATTCCCCAAAAGAGAACTCAAAAAGGAATCAATAAGAAGCAAATACAAATAATGGCAGAAATCTGTCAAAACAGACCAGCAGGTAGAAACCGTTTTTTTTCGAAAATCTTCTGTTGCTCAAATCAAAAAGTGTTGAACTAAAGAAAGTTAGATAACATATTGGGGGATTTATTCGTAAATTTTCAGCTCAATCTGACTTACAGAGACTCCTCACGAATTTTTATGGAGGACAGGAATCTGTTTCGGGACATCAACTCCCCAAATCTCACTTCCCTCTCATTATAGGTCATTCTTGGCACAAAAAGCAAACAAAAAGGATAAGGAGAGGTCATTACTGAAGTAATAACTTCCAAGACTCAAGGAAACTCTTGGGTTATCTCCCAACAAGTACTTTTCTTTAACGCCTTTAAGTTAGGCACGACGAAGAGCAAAGATTGGAAAGGAGAAAAATAAAAGTGAGCAAGTAAAACTACAGTGAAAGCGTTAGTTTGTTTATTAAAATCCTTTTGTGAACAATCAAGTCTTGTTACCAAAACAATATTATATGAAACAAAACTTTGCATTCCACAAGGTGATTATGTTACCTCATACTTGATAGCAATGGTCCCAATCATAATAGTTTCAAAATTTTCTTGTGGAATGGGACAATATATTTCTCCAACCTTGATGCTCTCAATATTTTCAATGGAATTCAGGCAATAGCTCTTAGCAACCTTCTTGGGGAAATAGACAGTATGCTCTTTGTCATTAATATTGAATGTTACTTTTCCTTGATTACAATTGATGATAGCACCTGCAGTATTAAGAAAAGGTCTCCCTAGAATAGTAGACATATTAACATCTTCAGGCATTTCAAGCACCACAAAATCAGTTAAAACCAAGAAATTATGAGCCACTTGCACATGAACATCCTCACATATACCAACAGGAATAGTAGTTGACTTATCAGCCATTTGCAAAGATATATCAGTGGGTATCAACTTTTCCAACTAGAGTCTCTTGTAGAGAGAAAAAGGCATAACACTAACTCCAGCTCCCAAATCACATAAAGCAGTTCTAACATAATTGTTCTTAATAGATCAAGGAATAGTTGGTATACGTGGATCACCAAGTTTCTTTGAAACCTTACCATTGAAGGAGTAATTAGCAAGCAAAGTAGAAATCTCCTCATTAGGAATCTTCCTTTTATTAGAGACAATATCCTTCATATACTTTGAATAATGAGGCAATTTAATAGCATCGGTCAAAGGAATTTGCAAAAATAAAGGTTTCATCCACTCACAAAACTTTTGGTAGTGTTCTTCCTCCTTTGACTTGTGTTTCTTACCTGGAAAAGGCATAGGTTTCTGCACCCAAGGTTCTCTCTCTTTACCATGTTTATTAGCAATAAAATCTTCCTTTGTGTACCTAGTGTTCTTAGTGTGCTTCTCGGGTTCTTCCTCATGAGTCTCCTTATCAGGAGACTCATTTTTATCATTCCCACTCTCAGTTTCAGCATCACAGACAGATATACTATTAGGATCTACAGCAGGTTCAAGCGATTCCTCAACTATTTTGTGTTTCTTTTTCTTTCTCTTACGAGGACTACCACTATTCTCACCTTGTTGGGACTCCTCAATTCTTTTAGGGTGTCCTTCAGGATATAAAGGATCTTGAGTAGCTATACCACTCCTGGTTCTAATTCCATAAGCATGTTTATCTCCTGAGGCATTAACTAGCATATCCTTTTGTACCCTAGAAATTTGATCAAGTTGGGTTTGAATCATTTGAAAGTGTTTACAAAGCATTTTAATATCATTAGAAGTTCTTTCCACAATATCTTTCAACTCATTGATAGCTTTAGTGTTTTCCAATAAATGATTCTGATCTTGTTTGATAAAATGACCTTGTTTTACAATAAAAATGTCAAGTTCCTCTAAACATTGATTAGGAGGCTTACCATAAGGAATATCACCTTCATCAAAGTGTTGGAGATAGTGTACCTCAATAGTATATGAATGAGGAATTGGCTTACATAATTCTTCTATAGGAGGTAGATTCCTCACATCTTCAGCTCTAATACCTTTCTCCTTTAGACACTTCTTAGCTTCCTTCATCACTTCATCATTTAATGAAATAACTCCCCTCTTCTTTGGTGTTGGAGTTGGAACTGGTTCAGGCACAATTGGTTCAGGTGTATTTAGCTTAGTTGAAGTCCAATCATCATAATTGCTTATTTTAGCCATTAATTCTTTAGCATCTGTAGGAGTCCTTTTCCTGAAAACACAATCAGCAAAGCTATCTTGGTAGGTCCTAGAATCATCAATTGGTCCATTATAGTAAATATCAAGAAGCTCATTCTTAGGTAATGGACATCCAGGATGTGCATGAATCAAGGCACAGAACCTTGTCCATGACTCAGGTAATTTCTCTTCTTCTCCCTGTTTAAAATCAAAAAGTCTCTGCAAAGCAGCATGTCTAGCACTGGGAGGAAAATATTTCTGAAAGAAAGAAGTAATCAAGCAATCAGGGCTATCAATGGAACCATGAGGTAATCTATTAAACCAAGCCCTAGCTTCTCCTTTTAGTGAAAAAGGGAAGATCTTAGTAACAAAGTACTTGCGCATCTTAAAATCATCAGAGAATAAAGCACTCATAGTAGAAAGCTCATTCATATGAGCCACAACACTCTCATTTTCAGTCCCACGGAAAGGTTCTTTCTCAACAATATCCAAACAAGATAAATCAAGAGAGAAATCATAATCTTTATCTTTAATATCTATGGGAGAAGTGGCAAACTTAGGATCAGAGGACAACTTAGGAATAATGGTGCGTCTAGCAAGGAGACTCTTAATAGCACTAGTACCATGTGTGTTTTAGCACTCTTCAACAAAATCATCAGTGAACTCAATGTAACCATCATTAATATCATAACTCTCACTAGACTCAGGTGAGCTAATAGGGGTAACAGTGTCTTCACTAGGAGTTCCGGTATTTCCTAGACTAGCCATAATAGCATCTAGAAAAGGACCTAATGAACCACTCTCATCAAGCACAGTAGAAGTAACATCATGAGCATCAAAAGCAGTTTCAGACTCAGCAGTAGTAGCAGTGTGTGTAGCATGAGTATGTGGTGGTGGTGGTGTAACAAGCTTACTTATAACAGACGGTGAATCAAGAGAAGGAGAGGTGTTTAGGACTGTACCTCTTCTTGTAGTGGATGGTGAAATAGGGAAATTTCCATCACGAGACTTCCCCAAGATGAAAGGAGTAGCAGTGAACAATAGTAGATCCAAGTGAACTTACAAATAAAGCTATGCTCCCTGGCAACGGTGCTAGAAAATAGTCTTGATGACCCACAAGTGTAGGGGATCACAACAGTCTTCGCGGGTAGTATCACCCAATTTATTGATTCGACACAAGGGGAGACGAAGAATACTTGCAAGCCTTAACAACTGAGTTATCAATTCAGTTGCACCTGGAAATAGTTCTTGCTCATAGAAGTTTATCAGTAGCAACAGTTTGGTAGTAGCAACAGCAACAGTGAAACATGAGCAATAGTAATAGTAACGGTAACAGTGGGATTCGAGTGCGGTAGGCATAGGGATGGATGGACGGGCGTTGCATGGACGAGTATAAACATGTAACTTCAAGATCTAGGGAATTGCAGATAAATAATAACAAGCATCCAAGTACTGAACAATCATAGGCATGTGCTCCAAATATAGTCATACGTGCTCACAATGAGAACTTGCACAACATCTTTTGTCCAGCCAGCCCATGGCAGCGGGGCCTCTAGGGAACTACTGGAAATTAAGGTGCTCATTTTAATATAGCACCGGAGCAAAGCATTAACACTCCGTGAACACATGTGATCCTCACACCACAGCCATCCCTCCAGTTGTCCCAATTATTGTCACTTTGGGGCCATTGGATCTGGACAATGATATGTGCACACAACTTGCAGATAAGAGCACAAACAATACTATCATAATGATTCAATAATAAGTTCAGATCTGAGATCATGGCACTCGGGCCCTAGTGACAAGTATTAAGCACAACAAGTTGCAACAAAGTCAAATAGCACTAATAGAGATACTAGGCACTAGGCCCTAACAGATCTTATTCGATTACATGATAGAACTCATCCAGTCCCTACCATCCCCAAGCCTATAGCGGGGGATTACTCACTCATGGATGAGGGAAACATCGGTGGTTGATGGAGATGCGTTGGTGATGACGATGACGATGATCCTCTCCAAATTCCCCGTCCCAGCAGGGTGCCAAAACAGAGTTTCTGGATCCGAATCTATGTTTCTGGTGGCAGCGGCGGAGCGGAACTTTTTCCGGAAAACTATCGAACCCCCCTCGGTTTTTAGGTCGAGAGGCAACTTATAGGCGTAGAGGGAGGCCGCGGGGGTGCCTGGGGTGGCCGCACCCCCTAGGCGCGGCCAGTGGTGGGCTCGCACCTGGCAGGGGTGTGGGCCCCCAGGCCCCTTCTCCGTCTCGTCTTCTGGCTCCGTGGGTCTTCTGGTGAAATATAATTTTTGGCATATTTTCCGGGATTTTTCCTGATAGTTGATTTTCTGCACAAAAATAAGACACCAAGGTAATTCTGCTGAAAACAGCGTCAGTCCATGTTAGTTGTATCCAAATCACACAAGTTTAGAGGAGAAACAATAGCAAAAGTATTCAGGAAAGTAGATACGTTTTGTATGTATCAATGGACTTCTTCTTGATCTTGAGACCGGCAAGCGTTCGACTACATCATCCACGAGTACAACCTCATTAAAGCTTTTCGGTCTTTAAGGGTATGTATTCTATGGATGTATATCCACCTGTTGCTTGTATCTAGTAGATGTATATCCACATGTTGCTTGTTGCCAACTCCCTCAGAAGTCGAAGTTCTAAACCCTAGCCGCCTCTCCTTGCGCCACCGCCGCCTCCCCCAACCGCGTGGCCACGGGCACCGTCTCACCGTCGTCCGCGCCAAGCCCCTCGCCATCCTCCCTTCCACCCCTGCAACCTACGCCCTAGACCTGGTAGGATAGTTGATTCCACCACCTTCATAAAAGCTGACGACTACTTCCCGGAAGACGACTTTTTCCTTGACGTAGACCACCTTTTCGACAACACCAATACCAACGCGAGCGGTTTCTATTCTACACCATATGTGTTCTTCATTCATCTTCTTCAGATCGTGTTTCCTCTAATGCAAATTATATCTCTTATATTATATGTAGCAATCTGTTTAGACTTGTTATTTGCAATATATCTCTTAGATTGCTTGATTACTTTCATTGATATATTATTAGTCATGTTTTATGTACTATTTTTGTGGAGTTTTAATTTCTTGTACTCTTCTATCTTCATTAATTGAAAAGTGCAAAACTTTTGCCTTGTTTCAAAATAAATAAATAAAATTCTTTTACGATGAGATGAGGTAATTTCTTTGCCTCCGTTTAGAAAACCATTTTGCACCGATCTCAAGTCCAACGTATTTACAGGTATTGCCTCCAAATAGACTTTTACCCTGCTATATTAATATAGCAACCACCAATACAACTTCATGATCAAGAACACACTGATGCCCAAAATAAATAATGAGAAAGAAAAAATAAAACAATGCTAACAACGGGCAGATCGACGAAAATGACGATGACTCGAAAACGCCGCGCCCTCCGGAGAATGACCACAACGGTCCTAGCACTCTGAATCGCTACATACCAAACAACATCTTCAAAAAGGAATGCGACGACAACGACGCTTCTTCCCAGATAGAACCTAGGGTTTCCCCCGGTACGCGGTGAAAGTGGGGAAGGGGTACACCTTATCAGCGATCTAGTCCTGGCGGAAAGCGATGACCCTCCCGGGACTCGGGTACGTGTTTATATATCAGTGGAATAGCCCCACCGGTAGCAACGTACACACACACACAGAGAGAGAGCAATGGTGAGAGGAGTACTACTCCAAGTCACGTATGCGTACATATACGGGAACCAGCCCACGTATTAGGAGATTACAAGTCTAACATCCCTCCTTAATCACAACCTGCAGATAGGTTGAGATTACGCTTAAACTCGTCTAAATCTTTGACTGCCAAAGCCTTTGTAAAACCATCTGCAACTTGATCTTTGCTGGATATGAAACGGATGTCAAGCATTTTGTTTGCAACTCTTTATCGAACAAAATAATAGTCTATCTCAATATGTTTGGTCCTGGCATGAAACACGGGGTTGGCAGACAGATAAGTAGCACCCAAATTATCACACCATAAACATGGTTTTACCTGGAGTGTAACACCAAGCTCCTTAAGAACAGTTTCAACCCATATCAATTCAGCTGTAGCATTAGCCAAGGCTTTATATTCAGCTTCGGTACTAGACCGGGAAACTGTGCCTTGTTTTCTAGCACTCTATCAGACTAGATTTAGACCAAAAAATATAGCAAAACCTCCAGTAGATCTCCTATCATCCAAGCAACCTGTCCAATCTGCATCTTAGAAAGCACTGAGCAAACTGGAAGAAGATTTCTGGAAAGTCAGTCCAACTTGTATAGTACCCTGAATATATCTTAGAATTATTTTTGCAGCTGTCCAATGAGCAGTAGTAGGAGCATTGCAAATACTAACAAATTTTATTAACTGGGAAATAAATATCAGGTCGTGTAATGTTAGGTACTGTAAGGCACCAACAATGCTTCTATACTGTGTACTATCAGCAGGACCAAGAGGAGAGCCCTCGGTTAAAGACAATTTTTCAGTGGATGATAGAGGCGTGGGAGAGGTTGTACAATCTTTCATGCCAACTTTAGCCAACAAATCAGTAGCATATTTTTCCCGAGTGAGAAGTAAACCATTATGAGTTTTCTTTACCTCAATGCCCAAAAAGAAATGCAGAGCTCCCAAATCTTTGAGGGCAAAATCATCATTAAGATCATGAAGAAGAGCAGAGATAGCCTTGTCCGATGAGTTGGTGACTATGATATCATCAACATAAATTAGAACAAACATCATAATATTGTATTTCTTGTAAAGAAAAAGTGAGGTATCTCCTTTTGATGAAATAAAACCAAGCTATCGCAGCTTGGTGCTGAGTCTAGAATACCATGCTCGAGGAGCTTGCTTGAGGCCATAAAGAGCTTTATCAAGCTTGCAAATATAGTTCGGAGTAGCGGAAGACTCAAAACCTGGGGGTTGTCTCAAATAAACCTCCTCTTCTAGAACGCCATGCAAAAACGTGTTCTTGACATCCAGTTGTCGCAGACTCCAGCCCTTGGAAATAGCAACTGACAGAACAATCCTGATAGTAGCTGCCTTGACAACCGGACTGAAGGTATCCTCATAGTCTATGCCATACCTTTTCTTGAATCCTTTTGCAACCAAGTGTGCCTTGTACCTGTCAATTGTTTCATCTGCATTTTTCTTAATACGATATACCCATTTGCAATAAATAAGATTTTTTGTAGAGTGTGGAGGAACAAGATGCCACGTCTTGTTGTCCATAAGCGCAGTGTACTCTTCTTCCATAGCTTTGCGCCAGCGATCATCCCCAAGAGCCTCCGAGAGTTTACTAGGTTCACCTGTGGAGGTAAACATGCCATTTTTCCGTCAGTATACTGTTTCAGTTGACGGATACCTTTTTGGAGCCGTGTACGAGGTGCAGGAGGCGGTGTAGGGGTCAGAGATGCAGGAGGCGATGTGCCCGAGTTGCTGAAGCGACCGGGAGAATTTTGTGCCGCGTTGTTATGTTGTAGAGAGGAAACATGCGAGCCGGCCTCGTGATGGGCGCCATCAGGAGTTTGAGCGGGAGAATCGGACGGCTCATGATGGCGTGATGATGAGGCGGGCCCCGCCTCATGATGACGCGTTGGCATCGCACGCACGGGCGAGGACGAACGTGACCACGACATCGGGCTGTCATGATGTGAGGCGTGCAGAGATCGAGGCAAGGCAGACCGCGACGTGGCAGGCGGGGTCCAGGGCGGAGACGTGTCGGTCCGGGGCTCGTCCGCGCGTGGACGACACACAGTGTGTTCCTTGCGCGCGTGTGTATCATCTGCACCGTCGTCAGGTGGTCCCGCCTGACCGAATCGGATCGGATCCTCCTCGGGATTAGTCCGTGTCAGGGCAGGCGAACCTCGGGATTATGTCCGCTGTCGTTTAGCGCGGGGCTGATTGGCTCCGATTCTGGAGCGTTTAGGCCCAATTTTTGTTCTGATTCTTGCTCTTCAACAACCAGATCTACACCATGATGAATATCTGCAGCATCTTGACCATTATTGTGAGTAACAACTGGCACAATGGGCAAAGCCATATAGTCATTAATATTAGCATCCCCACTATTTGATGTGTTTTTAGGCAAGGGCAAAATATCTTGCTTGAGGCGACGGCCAGCATTAGGATGCAGCTTGGCAAAGGGGAAGATATTTTCATCAAACACTACGTCACGAGAAATATAGACATGCCCAGTGGATACATCTAGGCACTTGACTCCTTTGTGACAACGACTATAGCCTAAGAAGACACATCGTGTGGAACGAAAATATAGTTTTCTTGTGTTATAGGGACGTAGGTTTGGCCAATAAGCACAGCCAAAAACACGAAGAGATTCATAGTTGGGCTTGGTGTGGAGGAGGCGTTCGATAGGTGTCTCATGATTAATGAATTTGCTAGGAAGAAGGTTTATAAGAAAAGTGGCGATGAGAAACGCTTCATCCTAAAATTTGAGAGGCATGGAGGCATTAGCGGAGTCATTTTGTTGATGAGCATGAGGACATGACACATGATAATTGATGCCAACCTGTTGAAAGAAACTGTTGAGTTTTTCATACTCGTCTCCCCAATCAGTTTGCATTGTAATAATTTTTCTATCAAATTTTCTCTCAACAAGTTGTTGGAAATTAATAAACACTTGATAAACATCAGAACGCTTCTTGAGTAAATATATCCAAGTGAATTTACTAAAGTCATTGATAAAACTCACATAATATGAATGTTTGCCAGCAGACTCAGGTGCTGCCCCCATACATCAGAGAACACTTGTTCCAAAGGAACAGTGGAAACACTAGTAGAGACAGGATATGGCAATTGATGAATCTTAGCTAGTTGGCATGAGTCACAAATGTAGGGGTTTATTTCAGGAGAATGAGAAATATTGTTTTCCTAAGAATTTTATGAACCACAAAGGATGAAGGATAACCTAAATGACGATGCAATTTAGAAGACGATGGCTTTATTGTGATGAAAGCTTGCTTGGATGACCCGGTAGGTGCAGGCGCAAGCGGATAAAGACCACCAGAGCATGGCCCTTCACACAGAATTCTCCTTGTGTCCCGATCCTTAATTAAGAAAAACCAAGGGTGAAACTCTATAAAGGCATTATTATCAAGAGTAAGCTTATGAACGGATAAGAGTTTTTTGAAGCAGTTGGAACATGAAGAACATATTTAAGTTGTAAGGAATCATGTGGGGTGCGTAATATATTATGACCAATATAACTTATTTGCATACCGTGACTGTTTGCCATGTGGACGCGGTCGTTGTCATTGTATTGTTCATGCATGTTGAGCTTGTTCAGCTCGGAGGTGAGATGATGGGTGGCACCCGAGTACGGGTACCAGTTGGTGTCGACACCATATGATGCAATATTTGCACCCTTGTCACCATCATCACGATCATTCTAGAATCGCCGCCAATAGTCGCTGGCGGGGTGGCCATGGATCTTGCAAATCTGACAGGTCACATCAACATAGGGTGTGGGCGCCCCCCGACGCCACCATCACGCCGATCATCACGGCGATCGTCAAGGCCATGGCGATGCCAGTTTCCTCCATCATGACGATCATCATCATAGCGATCACGGCGATACCCACGATCGTCTTGGCGTCCATGATCATTGCCACTGTCATAACCGCGGTCATACCCGTGATCCTCCTAACGCATGCGATCATAGCCACAGTCATAACCGCAGTCACGATCATCTTGGCATCCTTGATCTCCTTGGCACGGGCGGTCCTCCTGCCACCCACGATCATCCGAGCGGCCACGTGGTGGCCGAGTGTCTCCACTGCCGCCTCCGTGGCGAGCCACGTTGGCCGAGGAAGTGAAGCCCTCGGTGTCATCTGGATCATCTTGCAGGGCATCATAGGCAACAAGTTGATTAAGGAGATCAGATAAAGTTGTACCGGGGTTGGCGTTGATGGCGGTCTTGAAGGAGTTGTAGGATTTGTCGAGCCCGTTGAGGATGGACCCGATCAGCTCGTCCTCATCGAGGTTTTTTCCAACGGCAGCGAGCTCCGCCGCAATGGCCTTTTTCTTAGCCACGTACTTGGCAGCCGAGAGAGTGCCCTTGTTTGTGTTCTGGAGGGCACCACGGAGAGCCTGAATCCTCAACCATGATTGGGAGGAGACAAGATCCTTGAGTGCAGCCCATACTGCAGCGGCTGTGTCCAGCCCGGTGACATGGGCAAGGATTTCAGGAGACACGAAGTTCAGCAAAAACCGAAGTACGTGCTGATCCTGCGTGAACCATGCAGCATAGTCAGGATTCTTGAACTTGAGCTTCTTGCCCTCCTTGTCTTCAATATCCATGGTCTTCGTAGGCACATCATCTGTCCCTTCAACGAGATTAAGCACCCTGGCACCCGGGAGGGCAGGGAGCATCAAGGCACTCCACGGGATGAAGTTGTCCCGTGTGAGAAGCTGTTGTTGGAGATATGCCCTAGAGGCAATAATAAATATAGTTATTATTATATCTTTGTGTTTATGATAAATGTTTACATTCATGCTATAATAGTATTAACAAGGAAACATTAATACTTGTGTGATTTGTAAACTTAAATTGAAGTCCCTAGTAAAGCCTCTTCATAATACTAGCTTGTTGGTTAATAAATGATTGTGGTTTCCCTATCATGAACATTGAGATGTTATTAACAACAAGATCATATCGTTAGAAGAATGGTATGATGGACATACTCCTATAGATAAGCGTAGCATAAAGATCAAGTCATTTTAATAGTTCAATTGTTATATGCTTTCTGATACATAGTAACCTAATTCCTTCGACCATGAGATCATGCTTATCACCATCACCGGAAGGATACTTTGATGACATCAAACACCACACCGTAACTGGGTGGCTATAAAGGTGGCATTGAGTGTTCGGAAAGTATTGGTTGAGACACATAGATCAAGAGTGGGATTTGTCCATCCATATGACGGATAGATATACTCTGGGCCCTCTCGGTGGAATGTCATCCAATTGGCTTGCAAGCATGTGACTGGCTCACAAGGGATCACATATCACGGGAACAAGAAAAGAGTACTTATCAGTAACGAGGTTGAACTAGGTATGCAGAGATACCGACGATCAAAACCTCGGATAAGTAAACTATCGTGAGACAAAGGGAAATTGGTATCATATGTAAGTGGTTCATTCGATCGCAAAGTAATCGTAGAAATATGTGGGAGCCATATGAATTTCCAGATTCCTCTATTGGTTATTGTTCGGAGAAGTGTCTCGATCATGTTCGCATAATTCACGAACCGTAGGGAGACACACTTAAGGATTCGACGTTGTTGAGTAGTTATGGAATGATGAGTAAGAGACCGAATGTTGTTCGGAGTCTCGGGTGGGATCCGGGATATCACGAGGAGATCCGGAATGGTCCGGAGAATAAGATTCATATAAGGAAAGTCCTGTTTCGGGGTTGGAGAATGGTTCCGGTGTTTTCATCGGGAATGTTCTAGAAGGTTCCGGAATGTCCGGCACTCCGGAGGGGAAGGGTACATGAATGTGTCATAACAATTTGGAATGGTTGCATCATGTACTAGGTGCCATCGCCGAGCGAAATAAAGGGATAAATCAAATCCTAGTTTGAAAAGTCAAACGCCAATTTGAAAAGTCAAACGGCTATTTTGCTTGGTGGAGGGAGAGTAGGAAACCTACTTGGGGAGGAGTTCCTCTCCCTCCACCCGCTGGCCTTGGAAGCCGAGTTGGGGAGGGACTCCCCTTCCCTTGGCCGCCGCCCTCCACCTATATAAGGAGGGGCAGGGCTGCCCCTCCAAGCACACACCTTGCCCCCCGCAAACCCTAGCTCCAAGCCGCCGGTGCCACCACCTCCTGCTGCCGCCGCCTAGGGCTAAACCCTAGCCGCCGAGTTGGGGCATCCCCTTGCCCTAGCCTCCGGCCTAGCCTCTCCTCCTTGGTGCGTCTAAACCCTAGATCACCGAGGCTCTCTCATAGTCCACCATACTCGCTCCGGCTTAAGGCGAAGCCCTGCGAGATCTCCCCTCTACTTCCGGTACCACGTCGTCGTGCTTCCGGAATCGCGAGGAGAGTGCTACAACCTCCGCTGCCTGCTGGAACAAGGGAGAGGAAGGTCTTCGTCGAGTACCGAACGTGTGACCGACTACGGAAGCGCTGCCGGAAGGATCGTCTACGCGATCTTGAGATCGGCAAGAGTACGACTACATCACCCACGAGAATCCGCTCTCGTTAAACACTTTGGAATCTTCGAGGGTGAGTTATTCCATCGACTCGTTGCTACAATCTAGTAGATAGATCTTGGCTTGTTTGTTTGTATGCGGTAGAAATTTTTTGTTTTCCATGCTACGAACCCCTACAGCTGTGCAGGGGAGATCCGAGAAGAGCGGCCAGGGTGGCCGACGAGGATGAGGAGCCGGTCATGGTGGTGTTGGCGGCGGCGGATCAGGGTAGATCGGCGGCGGCGGTGGGGATTTTTGGGTTTTTAACGACGGCGGCGGCGGATCTTAGCAGGATCAGCGGTGGCGGTTTGTTTTAGGGTTTTTGGTGTGTGGTTTTGCGGCGTCTACAGATCAAGGCGATCGGCAACGGTGGCGAGGAGTTTTTCTGGGTGTGTCTTGGGTTTGTGGTTGTAGGAGGCGGCGGTGGCGGGCAACCAAGGGGATCACCGGTGGCGACAGTGGTTTTTGGTTTTTCGGCAGCTAGGTCGGGAAGGGGTAGGCTCTGATACCATATCAGCGATCTAGTCCTGGCGGAAAGCGATGACCCTCTCAGGCCTCGGGTACGTGTTTATATATCAGTGAAATAGCCCCACCGGTGGCAACGTACAAAGAGAGAGAGAGAGAGAGAGAGAGAGAGAGGAATACTACTCCAAGTCACGTATGCGTGCATATACGGGAACCATTCCACGTACAGAGGGTATAGGAGATTACAAGTCTAACACACATGACGCCCTTTAGGAAGGACCAGTGGCGCCCGGAGGCGTTACCGTGTCGGTATCGGCCACGCCGACAGAGATTTCTCCCGATCCAAAAAAACCATAACCCGAACAATCTATCGCGTTTGGTGAAGCGCGTCGTCCACCAACATGCGCCACCACAGTCACGCAAACATTATCACCGTCTCACTATGGCCAACATCGCGAGGTCGACATGACCGAGAGGAGGCAGTCGGGAACAAGGAGCGGCAGTACAACACTCACGCGGGACAGCAGGAGGGAACAAATGACGATAACCGATCGGACGAAGCATCCGGAGCAAGCCAGGCCTCTTCGGCCTAGCCGAGCCCAAAACGGGCTCGTGAAGCTCCAGTCGCCCTGCTGCAGTAGGCGTGTTGTCATCACCGCCACCCCAGGCACTAGCTTCTCCTTGGTCCGCCGGAGACAACGCAGGCAAGTCCATACCTAGTCCGCCCAGACCCCGATAGGGCCCAAATGGGCCTCGATCTGGGCCAGGAGGGCTCTGCCGCCGGCCACCGCGCTGCTCTGCAGCAAGGCCACATCAACGCCACCTTGCCATCCGGAACCACGATGGAGCCGCCTTGGCCTAGCTGCACCGCCGCCTGGTCGCGCGCCCCCGAGCAGCGCCTCCCACGCGCGGGATTTTGAGATGGCTGCCACCGCCTGCTGTGCCGTGGCCCCTCAAGGGCAATGCCCTGCGACGCCGGCGGCGGCGGCGGGATGGTAGGAGGTTGGGGAAGGAGGTCGCTAGAGCGGGGAAGCAGGGGCCGCCCGGCAGCCTCGCGCTAGGAGGCGGCGCGGGGTTTCGGGAGGGAGCTCTCTTCTTGTCTGTTTTAAGAAAGTGGAAGAAACGATCTGTCCGCCTGATCCAATCTTATGGGCATTGCATTTCAACAGATATACACTTCATGACACCGAATGGTTATCATGCATCAACAATCAATAGTGCTCTATTTAATTTATCTTTTCGTGCTCGGTAGATAGTGCAGTGGTTTATCCCATTTGACTGCAACACAGTCATTTCGCACCAGTCTCCAATTAATACATGAATGCTGCACACCGTACCGAATTGGTCCAAGTACAGTATATCCACAATATATATCGCGTTGCCGCACCTGCCACGTCATTTGTGCAGCCCGCCTACTTTCGTCCGTCCGCTGCCCCTTCCAGTTCCAGATGGCAAGCTAGGTAGCTGGCTAGCTACTGGCCGATGTCTTTCTTGTGCAGGATCTTGCCTGCGAGCACGGCCGTCTCGATGACCCCCTTTATGACGAAGGCCGTCTCGCGGACGCCGCAGCTGTTCCCCGGGAACGTCGGCCCCGCCGGGTTCACCCTCTCGATGCAGCTCAGCAGGTTCTCGTTGCACCTCGTGTTCAGGTAGTCATCTGCACACACACGAACACGACCACACATGTACATATTAGAAATCATTATCCATCGACAGGGAGTAGGGAGTAGCTCGTACGTATATATTGGGACGACGGCAATGGTTACTCAGTGCGCACTGACGACTGACGAGTGCGATGTGGAGAAAAACCGTGAGTGTTTTTTTCTTTCCTGCAACTGCAATCATGGTGGGTGCCTGCACGACGCGTGCAAGCGATGCTGCAGCTGTGGAATGGGGAGCGACAGGACGACACTGACGGGCTAGTGGCGTACGTGTCGGTCGCGTCGCACGCATCAAGACATACGTGTAGAATTGCGGCTCATCTGAACCCATGCACTTGCTAATCTAATCATGCCTAATCATGCTGGTACTACCGGCTTTAGATACGGTCTGACTGTATCTGTTAGGTGGCGCGTCGTCTCGTAAACAACTGGCATGAGGCCGCCGGCCTTTGGAGTTTGGTGGAGATGTCAAACGAAGCAACAAATTAGAAGAAGAGAAGAAAACGTGTTTATTAAGTTTTTTTTTTCTCCTGTCCGATAGTACAGTAGTAGTATTTTCGTACGCTCCGGATAGCGTTTCGGACAGACAAGTGTGAGGAAGGGACGACGAGGGGAGTATTATCTTACTGTTGTGGTCGGCGACGCAGTGGTCGTGGACCATGCAGCAGGCGTCCAGGGCGTCGCAGGGCTTCTCGCCGGGGCAGCCGCTGTACAGGATCCCGCAGTACTTGCCGTACCGAAGCACTGGCGGGACTTCGTACCGGAAAGAAGACCAAAAACCAGTGTCAGTTGCTTCCGTTCCACGCACTTCCACCTTCCATTATTATTTATTCAACTGCTGCGTTCAAAAGACGGAGTACTGTCCTAGTTGGCCTAGCTAGTACTTCTGCGTTCAATGCTGCGCGTTCTTGGCAAATGGATTAAAAGAATTTTATTAGCAAAAAAAATTATCAGAGGATAATACTCTGTTCTCTTCGGGAAGTCCAAGCTAGCTAGTAGTAAAAGCTAGCGCGATCGACTGATGCTCTGTTCTTTCCAGAAGTAGTAGAACAGAGCTCATCTCCCAAACTTAGCGCGGGGGGGGGGGGGGGGGGGAGGAAGAGGAAATCACAACTAGACTGCATGCGGAGTTTATATTGCTGTGACATGAACACAGTGTCAGAGTTGTGCCAGCATGCTTACTCGTGCAGAACTCCGATTCGCACGTCCGGCTGCAATCCTTGTCGCCCTGCGAAAACCAGTAAGAACATGACCAAATCGATCGATCAACTCCAAACGCACTCCAAAGAAGAAAATCCAGATGTTTCGCTTAGCGGTACGCTAGCTACTTTCTTTCTCACGTACCGGCGGTGGTTTCCCTTGGCCGAGAAGGTCGCCGACGTTCAGCCCCCGCGAGAACGTCGCCAGGGAGAGGAGCAGCAGCAAGGAGCACCACCGAGAGGAGATACGGAGGAAAAAAGGTCTCATCATTGCGCTATCTGTCTTGGAAGAGGGAAAGAAGCTCTGTGAGGATCGGAAGCAGAGCGAAGTGGGATGTGGGTGATCTATTTTTGCAAGGCAGCGGGTAAGAGTTACTACTTATATAAGCTCTGCAGTTTGGAGTCTGTAAGTGGTGGCGTGATGCAGCAACTAGCACGAGTGAAGTGAGCAGTGCTTGGCTGCATTCAACTGATGACGAAGGATGGATTTGGGAGTTAGAACATGAGATGAGGCAGGGCCGCGCGCCGTGCTCTGGAAGAAGAAGATATTAATGGCATGGAGAGGTGTCACTGCCATGGCATGTGCCCTTAGCCGTTTCCTATCCTTATTTGGTGGAGTGGTCGCGCAAGCACGGTTGCGCATACCCCATATCAAAAAATAACACAGTACTAGCGCAAAACATGAACTAAGCACTCCAATTTAACACATTATTTCAGTTGACAAAGACTGATAACAAGTTCAGACAACCAACACACGTATAATTCAGATTTTGTTTTTGTACAGTACTTAGCACCATGACACCTTCGCTGTTGCGTGCATGCAGCACGCGGATCACAGGAGCCTGCATACTATATCATCGCAATCTGATGACAGAGGACGCCACACTCACATTACAGCTCACGAGTCGCCATCACCGGAGGACACCGGGCGACAAGTGGTGGCCGCTGTCCTGTAACCTCTGACCTACGTCTCATCCAATCCAAGACCAAGATTGGGTATCTTAGCTTTGTTTATCGTGTAAAGGCGCACCAAACATGGTTAGAAAAGCTAGTAGTCTGATGTTTGACCACATGCATGCATGCATGGGAAGTCGCCTGCACCAGGCTTGGTTAGTTTAATGTTACACAAGCGAGATGGATGGAACTCAGGCTGTTAAGCGTCTCCCTGAAGCAAGGAGATGACTTGGCAACCGCTACGCGTTCTCAGTGTGTGTGTGGTTTCTCGCGGCTCCTCTAGAACGATAACAACACAGCAACCAGCTTAGTTCCGATGGAGAGCAATTGGTTATGCGTCAATGTCTTGTTTCGTGCGAATCCTGTTTCCTTCTTAATTTGTCAGATCATCATCTTCCAGTTCCAGTAGGTAGCGCAAAATCCAAACTATACTTTGCTTTGCGAGCGGTCATAGCGTGGCAAACGTAGACTTGCATGCCGCATAATCAGCACGTCCACGGTATTGGGCTTTCAGTGTAGAAAGTTGAATAAAATCCCTAGTTATTAATTTGAGAAAACCATAAAATAAATACGAATACTACGTACAGGTGTCCGCCCTGTCCTTGTGACAGCTTTGTCAAACGGACTTGCTTGCCTTTGACCAGCTTTATCTGAGATTGCGTTATTATTATTTGCTGCAAACGTTCTGTGTACATGAAAACTAGGTGATGTTGGTTTTCTTATTTTACTTCTTATTTACTCATCAATTTCGGCCATTTCCTCCGATCCACCTCACACTGCTCATCAATCCATAATGATGCTATCCACTCGCCGATCCAGGATTTTGATGCAGGGTGGTCCATTTCATAATTTGTAACATACTATCATATAAGTTAGCAACAACACTGTGGTCTTAGAAACAAAAAATAATTCACAATGAAGTTTTTTTTTTCATAAAAGAGGCCTACTTATATACCTTCAGAAGCTCAAAGAAGGCTATTTTCTATCCGGCTTGCATCTTCTCATGGCCAAGAAAGTCTCAATTACATAATCTTCATCCACTTTGGAGAAACTATCTCGCTCAATGTATGTAACTAGACAGTCATCCAATATACTATCATCCAACTTATTTCTCAACTTGTTCTTGACTAAACTCATTGCAGAAAATGCTCTTGCAATATTTGTTGTTGCCACCGGAAGAAGCGATACCAATTTGAGAAGAAATAAGTACACAAAATTACTACATGCCTCCTTGTTACAGGCTTTACCGAAAGATCAACAAGGGTTTGTAGGCCTTGTCCTTTCTCATGTCATCAACATAGTTATGAACTTGTAGTTCAAGGTATAATAAAGTCTTGGCTTTGAAAATCATTGGGGTAGAACTCAGCAAGTCTATGTACCTTGTATGCATCAAAATCAGCAAATGAGTTCGCGGGATTCAAAGACAACATACAAGAAAGCAACTCCATATTGATCTCATCAAACCGTTATCATGCTCTTGAATAATTTGATCGACAACATCGAGATAAATTTCTCTTCTAAAGTGATCATCATTTTTTGAGGTAGAAAAAACCGTGTTGATCTTCCAAAAGGCACATTATCATCCTCCATTGCAGGAACTCGAATGCCATGTTTATTGGAAAATAATGTGACCATCTGAAGGAATGCATCCCCCCATTGGATCTCAGTTCTTGCCTTATGTCCTTCGCCAACCTAACTAGGTTTAATTACTGTAAGAATATCTATGTATATTCTTTGCAAACACTCGGACAAATCATTAGTGTATCGAAAAATGGCAAGTATCAAGTGTGCATTAAAATTAAAGTCAAATAATCCAACAAAAGAATGTATATCTTGGCCAATCACCTTTGTGTGAAGTACTTTCTCCAAGAGATATGAGTGTATCATGAATAGATGGAAACATAGCAATCATGTTGAGAAAAGTTTTGAAATGAGAGCCCCATCAAGTTTCGCCTGGCCTAGATAACCCCATTTCTTGTTTTAACCCCCTCTCAGTTTCCAAGTCACAACATTCAATTCCCTTCATGGTATTACAACGTGTAGCATTTTGAAGCATGTGTTGATGCTTACAAGAAACTCCAAAAACTCTAAGCAAGAGAAACACTTGATAAAAAACCACACGGTCATTATTTCCGTTTGCAACAACAATAAAAACTAGATGGAGTTGACGTGCAAAACATTGTTACATAGTATACAGAAGTGACTCTTCACAGTTAGTGTTTTCAGACCTTTAATTTCCCCTTAGATGTTGCTAGCCCCATCATAAACTTGTCCACGAGTTTGAGTTATATCTAGATGATGTTGCGTAATGCTTCAATTGCTTTCTTTATTGACAATGAAGTAGTATCATATACATGAAAAACTCCAAGAAAGTGCTCACATTGTTTTATACATGTAAAATGCATATATGAACTTTATAGTTTATTGTGTTAAATCCTTAATAATTAGTAGCTTTATTATATTTATTGGGAGAAGACAAGCATCGTAGAATACTGTAAACATCTAGATTTCCCGTCGCAAAACTGCTTGTTACCTCACGGACATGGGCAATTCTCGGGTCGAGAATTCTTTCAGCTTCCATATATCACTAGTGGCAACACATCAAATTGTTTTGAATCCTGATACAATCACAAATCTCAAGATAGAATTTTAGAATTTAGGAGGAAGAAAGAGGAGTAGTTGGTATTGATCTAGGCGGAAACGATGCCCTTGATGGAGGGCTCGGGTATGTGTTATATAGGGGGTGGAATAGCCCCACCGTAGCATTACATGGGGTATCCGTATAGGGTGGTATACTATACCGTACCTATACGGATGGAGGGTGTTAACAGTTCTAACGTCCCTCTTAATCTAAACTTGTACAAAGATTTAGATTACGTCTAAACTCATGAAGGTTCCTAACATGAAGAGCTTTAGTGAATCCATCTGCAACTTGATCCTTGCTGGAGACAAACTTGATAACCAGTTGTTTCTTTGCAACTCGTTCCTGAACAAAATGGAAGTCAATCTCAATGTGTTTAGTGCGATCATGAAAAACTGGATTTGCAGATAAGTATATAGCACCCAGATTATCACACCAAATACATGGTTTTTCTATGAGTAAAATACCAAGTTCACCCAAAAGAGCTTCAACCCATATAATTTATGTTGTAGCATTTGTCAAGGACTTGTATTCTGCCTCGGTACTAGAGCGTGAGACAGTGGCTTATTTTCTGGCACTCCAGGAGACCAATTTAGGTCCAATGAAGATTGCAAATCCTCCCGTGGAGCGTCTGTCATCAATACATCCTGCCCAATCTGCATCTGAGAAGGCACTCAACAATGTAGGAGATTTCTGAAAAGTAATACCAAGTGTGATGGTGTCCTTGACATATCTGAGGATCCTCTTGACTGCTGTCCAGTGAGCTATAGTAGGAGCATGAAGAAACTGACACACCTTATTAACTGAGAAAGATAAATCAGGTCATGTCAAAGTGAGATACTATAAGGCACCAACTATACTGTGATATCAAGTGATGTCTTCAGAGGCAAGTGGCTCCCCCTCGACAAGGGAGAGAGGATCCGAAGGAGACAGGGGGTCTGTGCCCCTTTGCAGTCCTACATACCAACTTTAGCAAGAATATCTTTGGCATATTTTTGTTGAATCAAGAACAAACCATCATTTAACTGCTGGACTTCCATTCCCAAAAAATAGTGTAAATCACCAAGATCCTTGATGGCAAAATGAGCATGGAGATCATGTAGTAAAACAGAGATGGCATTGTTGGAGGAGCTTGTCACAATAATGTCATCGACATAGATCAGAACAAAGGTAGTGATACCTGCCTTGTTATACAGAAACAAGGATGTGTCGTCCTTGGAGGGGAGGAAGCCAAGATCTTGAAGCTTCAAGATGAGCCTAGAGTGTAACACCCCAGCCTCTTCGGACTGGTGGCTGTCACTCCTGGTAGCTTAATAGGATATCTAGACTGGCCCCACAGACCAACACTAGTCTTTTCTGCGCACTTTGTCTTCACTCATGCGCACCCGGTATCCACTTCCCGGTCGGTCACCCATCCTAGAATTGCTCTACGCCAAGCACGCTTAACCTTAGAGTTCTTTTTGAATGAGCTTCCGGAAAAGAAGTTGCAACTTATTGGTATGGATATACTATCAATCCTATTAAGCCATGCGCCAGGGTCTCACATACACCCACCCTTTGAAGATCGACGCCCTCGTCGATCAACCACAAGCCAGGAACGTCCCCTCTTGGCATACGTCTGTGCATCCAGTGCCGGCACATGTGCCATGCCGTGTCCACTCTGGGCCACACGCGCCATGATCCACATGTCTGATACTGACCTACACACGCCCGTGTAACCGCAAGGGTCGGCTCTGATACCACTTGTAACACCCTGGCCTCTACGGACCGATGGTTGTCACTCCTGGTAGCTTAATAGGATATCTAGACTGACCTTATAGACAAACACTAGTCTTTTCTGTGTATTTTGTCCTCACTCATGCGCACCCGGTACCCACTTCCCGGTCGATCATCCATCCTAAAATTGCTCTAGGCCAAGCACGCTTAACCTTAGAGTTCTTTTCGAATGAGCTTCCGGAAAAGAAGTTGCAACCTGTTGGTATGGGTATACTATCAATCCTATTAAGCCATGCACTAGGGTCTCACATAGAGTACCAAGCTCGGGGTGCCTGTTTGAGGCCATACAAAGCTTTGTACAACTTGCAAACATGATGGGGTGCATTAGGGTCCTCAAAACCTGGGGGTTCACGCATATAAACCTCCTCTTCCAGAACACCATGCAAAAACGCGTTCTTTACATCTAGCTGCCGCAATTTCCAACCCCTGGAGACAGAAATAGCAAGAACAACTCTGATAGTATCTGCTTTAACAACAAGACTAAAGGTATATTCATAATCTATACCATAACATTGCTTGAATCCTTTTGCAACAAGACGAGCTTTGTACCTGTCAACAGTACCATCTGCACATCTTTTGATTCTATAGACCCACTTACAATCTATTAGATTTTTACCATGATTGGAGGGAACAAGATGCCACGTCTTGTTTTGAAGAAGAGCATTGTGTTCATCATCCATAGCTCGACGCCAATTTTTATCATTAAGAGCATGAGAGAGAGAGAGAGCTTGGTTCCCCTGTGGATGTGAGTAAACCATAGCGAATAGTACCATCCTTATATATTTTTGGGTGTTTAATACCTTTCATTAACCGTGTGCGCACACCGAGTGTAGGAGGTGATGCAGGAACGAGCGACGCAGACGATCCTGGCGGGGAGGCACTGCCTGCAGCAGAGCCAACAACAGAGCCGGACGCAGAAGATCCTGGCAAAGAGGGCGTCAGCAGCGACCTGGGGGCCGATGACGGGATGGCATGATCATCCGCAGAGGGGACCAACACACGGGCCAGCCGCACGCGATCAGCAGGTGGCAGGGACCGCGCGGGGGTGCATGCTGGCGATGGTGACCGTGCAGGTGCACGTGTCATCGGCGGAGTGGCGCTGGAGCACCTGGTCGGGGAGGGGGCCCGGGACGGTGACCGCGCGGGCGAACGGGAGTGTCTCCCGCCCTCGGGAGCAGGCGTGGCGTTAGCAGGATCAGCTCCGGGATCCGTGTGTTCCTGATCCGAGGCAGATCGCGGACCTGCACGGGATTCAGCGCCAGTTGGCCTATTTGGCCTGAATTTGAGTGAATTTCACTCATTTCTTCATTGATTTACACCAGATTTTCTTCTGTATCTTCAGAGTCACTTGTATTTTCAGCATTGTTATCATGAGCACCTTGTTCCTGGCCAGGGTTACTGAAAATGGGAACAATGGGCAAAGGCATATGGTCATTTTTGTGTGCATCCCTATTAGTATCATGCATGGAAATTGTATGAGAGGGTAGCAAAAGAATTTCTTTGCGAAGTTGAGCACCAGCATTTGGATTTAGAGATGCAAAAGGGAACACATTTTCATCGAACACTACATCTCTAGAAATGTAAACTCGACCACTTGAAACATCTAAGCACTTGACACCTTTATGGAGAGGGCTATACCCTAAGAAAACACATCTAGTGGAACGAAACGCAAGCTTCCTATTGTTATAGGGGCGCAAATTTGGCCAACAAGCTCAACCAAAAGTGCGTAGAGACTCATAATTGGGTGTAGTGTGTAGGAGACGTTCTACAGGAGTTTCATGATTAATTACCTTGCTAGGGATCAAGTTAATGAGAAAAGTGGTTGTAAGAAAGGCTTCATCCAAAAAACTTAAGAGGCATGAATGCATTGGAGAGTAAATACAAGCCTACTTCAACAATATGCCTATGTTTGTGTTCAGCTGAACCATTTTGTTGGTGTGCATATGGACAAGATACATGATGAGAGATGCCAACCTTCTGAAAGAAACTATTGAGTTTTTCATATTCACCACCCCAATTAGTTTGCATGGTTTTTATTTTTCTTTCAAATTTACGCTCAACAAATTGTTGGAAATTAAGAAAGGCTTGATAGACATCAGAACAAGCCATAAGCAAAGTGATACATGTAAATTTCCTCTAATCATCAATGAAGCTTACATAATATAAATGTTTGCCAATAGAGGCAGGTGCTGGACCCCATACATCAGAGAATATTTGCTCCAAAGCAGCAGTAGAAACACTAAAGGAAATAGGGTATGGCAACTGGCGGCTCTTGCCACATTGACATGCATCACAAATGTAGGGATTTATTTCTAGAGAGTGAGAAAGTTTATGTTTTCTAATAATTTGTTGAACAACAAATGAAGAGGGATCTCCTAAACGGCAATGCCACGTGGAGGACGTCGGCTTTATTGTGAGAAAATCATGCTTGGATGACCCAGTAGAAAATGGCACTAGTGGGTAGAGACCACCATGACATGGCCCCTTAAACAGTATCTTCCTTGTTGCGAGATCCTTAATCAAAAAGAAAAGGGCATGAAACTTAATGAATACATGATTATCAAGGGCAAGTTTGTGAATGGACAAAAGATTTTTTTGAAGAACTAGGAACAAGCAAGATATTATTGAGATGCAATGAACTATCTAGGGTGCGTAAAATAGAATGACCAATATGTTAAATTTGCATACCATTTCCACTGGCAGTGTGGACACGCTCGCGTCCATTGTACTTCTCATGAATGGAAAGCTTGTTCAGCTCCCCCGTGATGTGGTCGGTGGCGCCCGTGTCAGAGTACCAATTGGTGTCCACTCCATAAGATGCCATGTTTGCAGTCTTCTTATTGTGGTGATCATTGTCATCGTCAGAGTCATCGTTCTTGTAGCGCCACCAACATTCAAAGGCTGGGTGGCCATGGATCTTGCAGATCTGGCACGTGACGTCGACGAAGGGAGTAGGCGCACGACCGTGTCTTCCATGCCCATAATCACTTCCATGGCGGTCCTCCTGGCGACGTCCTTCATCACGCCGGGGGCGGTCATCACGACACGACGCGTAGTAGCCGCGGTCACCGCGATCATCATGACGGTCACGGTGGTCATCATAGCGGACACCCTCCTGGCAGCCATGATTATCATAGCGGTGGTCCTAGCGACTGCGTGTATCATCGCGACAACATCACGGCGCTCTTGGTGCCCGCGATCATCGGAGCGACGATCCTGGTGCTCTTTTCGGCCACCCTCCTGGTGGCCACGACGAGAAAGGTTGGTGAAGGACGAGAACCCGACGTCCTGGCCGGTGGTGGGGAGCATCCTCTGGCGCATGTCGTGGTCGCATATATGGCCATAGAGATCGTCGAGGGTGGAGGTTGGATTGGCACGGACTGCCGAAACCAGGTCGTTGTAGGTCGCGTCGAGTCTGTTGACGATGTACGCAATCAGTTCGTCTTCATCCACCACCTTGTCGACCGCTGCAAGTTCTTAAGCAAAGTTTTTCATCTTTGCAAAGAACTCAGCGGCCAAGAGATCATTCTTCTTTTCACTATTGAGAGCGCCACGTGATAACAGTCCAAACAACATCACATGATTTCAGACCTACCAGGTGCGCCACGATCTCGGGCGACGGGGTTTGGATGAGCCAGCCCAGCACGATTTGATCACGAGAGATCCAGGCCGTGTAGGCAGGGTTCACCTTCTTCTTCTCATCAGGGTCGAGGAACGTCGGTGGAGCAGCGTCGGTGTCGTCAAGCAGATCGAAAACCTAAGCCCCACAAAGGACAGGGAAGATGATGGTCTGCCAGAACAGGAAGTTCGAGCGTGTCATCTTCGTTGATGGAGGAGATTCGAGAGCAGCATGGAGGGTTGAGCTCGATGTTGAGGAAGACATGGTCGTGTTGTGGAGGCAGCGGCCGAGATCGGCGGCGATGTCGTAGGGTTTTGGTGTTTTTGGTCGTGTGGTTTTGGCGGGGGCGGCAGCAGATCAAGGCAGGGGGATCGCTGCTGCAGCGTCTTGGGTGTGTCGTGGGTTTTAGTTGTAGGTCGTGGTTTGTGGCGGCGGCAGACCAGGTAAATCGGCGGCGACAGTGTTCAGGGTTTTAGGTCGTTGTGTGGAGGGCGGCGGCGGACCAGGTAGACCGGCGGCGGCGGCTCTTAGGTTTTGTTTGGGATCAGCGGCTAGTGTATGGAAGAGGAGGGCTCTGATACCATATTAATCTAGGTGGAAACGATGCCCTCGATGGAGGGCTCGGGTACGTGTTTGCCTAAAATAGGCCCAGCCCATTTATTATATGCCAATAAATTCCTGAAATCCTAGAGGCCCATTTGGCCCATTCATGCAAGGCAAGAGCTGGGACAAATGTTTAGTCCCACATTGCTAGTTGAGTGAAAGTTGGACCAGCTTATAAGGTGAGCTCTCCTACCACTTGGTAAAAGGATGAGAAGGAGAAGGAGAGAGTTCCACACGCGCTCTCCTCCTGCTCGCCACGCTACGCTACGCCACGCCACGCCTCGCCTCGTCACGTCACGTCACGACCCGACGCGCGCGCGGCGGGTTGCGGGAATCTCACCGAGCCGAGCTTTATTTTGCCACGCATGAATGGTATATGAACAGATGTACAAAAGCTGAAACGTTTGCTTTGAGTGGACTTTTAATACGAGTTAAATGAATACGAATAGAGTGGAGGCTGTCCGGTGGGCTGCCGCCTGTTCGCTTCATCTTCCGTCCATTCGTTTCATCTTCTGCGCAGTCTGTCTACCTTCCCTCTGTGCCTATAAGAGAGAGAGGTCGCGCCTCCTCTCAGTAACACTGCTGCACATCCTTTGCGCCTCCAGTTCCAGAGCACTGAGCTACCTAGATCTTCCCCATCCCGTCTTGCGGCGTGCACCGCGAGCCGGGACAGTAGGCCTCCGAGACCCCGTTGCTTCGAGTCCTGTACGGGAGAAGGGCGATAAGGTTTTTGGGGAGCGCTATCAGCTCGACTACTGACTTCGTCACGGACTCCCTCACAGATAGCGACGTCTTCCCCGACATCAGCACCCTCTTCCTCGACGACATGGCCAACGACGGTTCCAACACGAACACCGGCGGTTCCTCTTCTACTGCCGCTGCTGTGTATGTTTTCTTTATCAATCTTGTTCTGATCATATCCAAAGTTTTAAGTCTTGCAGTCTGTTTGGTTACCTGTCTTAATATGTTTTCGCTATTTCACATGATTAGTATTTTGTCTTTTATTCTAATCATGTTTTATCTAGCGTTTATTATGGGTAATTCGCTTGGTAAATTGCTCTATTATTCAACAATCCAAAAACCTTATTTCAGGCAGTTTGCCCCGAGTGGCTTTGTTGCTTCTATGAAGCCACCTGTGTTTGAAGGTGTGAATTACAAACGATGGCGTGCGAGAGCAGTGCTCTGGTTTCAGACCATGAGCTGCTATAACGCCATCTATGGCGCACCTGAGGGGGAACTTAATCCCGCTCAGGAAGAGGCGTTCCAAAAACTTGATACCACTTTCAAGGCTGCCTTGATCAGCATCCTTGGCAACAATATTGTCGATTCATATCTGTCATTTAGCAATGGCAAAGATATGTGGGATGCGCTCGAGAGAAAATTTGGAGTCTCCGATGCTGGCAATGAACTGTATGTCATGGAACAATTCTATGACTATAAGATGGTTGATGACCGTTCCATTGTGGAGCAGGCTCATGAGATACAGTCACTTTCCAGGGAGCTTGAGCACTTCACTTGTGTGTTACCGGACAAGTTTGTTGCCGGAGGCATCATTGCCAAACTTCCCCAGTCATGGAGGAATTTTGCTACTTCTCTGAAGCACAAGAGACAAGAGTTCTCCGTGACGGATCTCATTAGGACTCTTGATGTGGAAGAGAAGGCGAGAGCAAAAGACACACATGCTCGAGGTACCGAGGGAGGTTCTAATGCCAATCTGGTACAGAAAAGGAACTTCCAGCCTCACAAGTTCAAGAACAAAGGCAAGTTTGACGACAAAGGAAAGTTTGATGGAAAGAACAAGGCCTCTCAGTCCACCAGCTTCAAGAAGAAGACTGATAAGAGGAAAGGTGCTTGTCATGTGTGCGGTGATCCTAATCATTGGGCTCCTGCTTGTCCCAACCGCTTTGACAAGCGCCAGCATGGGAAGGGAAGCAAGACTGCTAATGTTGTCATGGGCGATGTTGAGATGAAAGATGTTGGGTATGGTATATTACCTACTGTTCTTTCATTATGTCATTCTCCTAATTGGTGGATTGACACGGGCGCTAATGTACATGTCTGTTCTGATATTTCAATGTTTTCTTCATATCAGGTCAGAGGGACTCAAACCGTGCTGATGGGGAACGGCTCGCATGCTTCTATTCATGGTGTTGGTACGGTCGATCTGAAGTTCACTTCGGGAAAGACCGTGCGCCTGAAGAACGTGTATCATGTTCCCTCAATAAATAAAAATCTTGTTAGCGGATCTCTTCTATGTCGAGATGGTTACAAGATTGTATTCGAGTCCAATAAATTTGTAATTTCGAAGTATGGAACCTTTGTTGGTAAAGGCTATGAGTGCGGAGGCTTGTTCCGCTTATCTCTGTCAGACATTTGTAATAAAGTTGTTAATCATATTTACACGAATTTTGAATCAAATGTCTGGCACTCTCGTCTTTGTCATATTAATTTTGGTTGTATGACGCGGCTAGCCAAAATGAATTTAATCCCTAATTTCTCAACTGTTAAGGGATCTAAGTGCCAAGTCTGCATGCAAGCTAAACAACCTCGCAAGTCACATACGACTGCAGAAATGAGAAATTTAACACCACTAGAGCTCATACATTCTGATCTTTGTGAGATGAATGGTGTGTTGAAAAAGGTGGAAAGAAATATTTCATGACTTTGATCGATGACTCTACGAGATATTGTCATGTGTATCTTCTGAAATCAAAAGATGAGGCTTTGAGTTTCTTCAAAATCTATAAAGCTGAGGCAGAAAATCAACTTGATCGAAAGATTAAGAGGCTTAGGTTTGATCGTGGTGGAGAGTATTTTTCCAATGAGTTTGATTCCTTTTGTGCAGAACATGGCATAATTCATGAGAAGACGCCTCCCTACTCACCCCAGTCAAATGGAGTAGCCGAAAGAAAGAACCGTACTCTAACAGATTTGGTTAACGCCATGTTAGACACATCGGGTCTTTCTAAGGAATGGTGGGGGGAGGCACTATTGACCGCGTGTCATGTCCTAAACCGAGTTCCCACAAAGAACAAAGAAATTACTCCATTCGAAGAATGGGAGAAGAAAAGATTAAAACTCTCTTACTTACGTACTTGGGGTTGTTTGGCAAAGGTTAATGTACCAATCCCCAAGAAGCGCAAGCTTGGACCAAAAACCATTGATTGTGTTTTTCTGGGCTATGCTTTTCATAGCATTGGTTATAGATTCTTGATAGTAAAATCTGAAGTACCTGACATTCATGTCGGTACAATCATGGAGTCGACTGATGCAATTTTCTTTGAGGATATCTTTCCAATGAAGGATAAACCTAACTCATCAAATCCAGAGATACCTAGTTCATCTAATCAAGAATTTGCTATATTCTCTGAACCTACCATTCCGATTGAACACTCTGAAATTCCTAAGGAGGATGATAATGAAATTCCTAAAAGAAGCAAGAGACAAAGGACTGCAAAGTCTTTTGGTGATGATTTCATTGTGTACCTTGTGGATGACACTCCCACTTCCATTTTCAGAAGCTTACGCATCTCCTGATGCTGACTACTAGAAGGAAGCTGTTCATAGTGAGATGAATTCCATCTTAGCTAATGAAACATGGGAGATCACTGATCGTCCTTATGGGTGCAAACCTGTAGGATGTAAATGGGTGTTCAAGAAGAAACTAAGGCCTGATGGTACTATTGAGAAGTACAAGGCAAGGCTTGTGGCCAAGGGTTATACCCAAAAGGGAGGTGAAGACTTCTTTGACACTTACTCACCTGTAGCAAGGCTGACCACCATTCGAGTACTACTTTCTCTGGCTGCCTCACACGGTCTTCTCGTTCATCAAATGGACGTTAAGACGGCTTTCCTAAATGGAGAGTTGGATGAGGAAATTTATATGGATCAACCAGATGGTTTTGTAGTAAATGGTCAAGAAAGAAAAGTGTGCAAGCTACTGAAGTCTTTGTATGGTCTTAAACAAGCACCTAAGCAGTGGCACGAAAAATTTGATAAAACCTTAACCGCTGCAGGCTTTGTTGTAAACGAAGCTGACGAGTGTGTATACTATCGCCATGGTGGGGGTGAGGGAGTCATCCTTTGTTTGTATGTTGATGACATACTGATTTTCGGAACCAACCTTAATGCAATTAAGGAGGTCAAAGATTTCTTATCTCATTCCTTTGATATGAAGGATCTGGGAGTAGCTGATGTCATCCTAAACATCAAGCTATTGAGAGATGACGATGGTGGGATTACACTGCTTCAGTCCCACTATGTGGAAAAGATCTTGAGTCATTTCGGGTATAGCGACGTCAATCTTTCTCCTACACCGTATGATCCTAGTGTGTTGCTTCGAAAGAATCGAGGAAATGCTAGAGACCAACTAAGATACTCTCAAATCATTGGCTCCCTTATGTATTTAGCTAGTGCCACGAGACCTGACATCGCCTTTGCTGTAAGCAAACTCAGTCGATTTTTCTCAAATCCAGGAGATGATCACTGGCATGCTCTTGAGAGAGTTATGCGATATCTAAAAGGCACTGCGAGCTATGGCATACACTATACCGGGTATCCGAGGGTACTAGAGGGTTATGGTGATTCAAATTGGATATCTGATGCTGACGAGATAAAGGCCACGAGTGGATATGTTTTCACACTTGGTGGTGGCGCTGTTTCTTGGAAGTCTTGCAAGCAGACCATCTTAACGAGGTCAACTATGGAAGCAGAACTCACAGCACTAGACACGGCCACTGTTGAAGCAGAGTGGCTTCGTGAACTCTTGATGGACTTACCTGTGGTTGAAAAACCTATACCCGCAATTCCAATGAACTGTGATAATCAAACTATGATTATTAAGGTGAACAGTTCTAAGGATAATATGAAGTCCTCAAGACATGTGAAGAGGAGACTGAAATCTGTCAGCAAAATGAGAAACTCCGGAGTTATTGCATTGGATTATATCCAAACATCTAAAAACTTGACAGATCCTTTCACAAAGGGTCTATCACGCAACATGATAGAAAATGCATCAAAGGAGATGGGTATGAGACCCACAATTTGAGTTTTCCACAGTGGTAAACCACTCTATGTGATCGGAGATCCCGTGAATTAGAATTGGGAGACAAGCTGTTGGTTAGCTGAGAGGAAAGTATCCCTACTTTAATAAACACCACTCCATAAAGATGCAATACTTTCCTATTCTGCACGGCAGGTTGATTTGTTATCTTAATGTGTTCTAAGTGGCTTATCCTAAGCAAAGATGTTGTCCTGCAGAACATCTTTTGAAGAACACACCTATATGAGTCTGACAGTTAAAACGTCACAGTCTATGAGAGTAGGGTTCTCTCTAATAAACTCATGAAAGGTCATAGAGTATGATGGATAAGCTCCACCCGCGGGGAAGTCCCACGGTAGCCTAGTATCGGTCAAGACTTTTTGTGAAACTAGGTTCGCAGCAAACTTGCAGTTCAAGGCATAGTCCACTGTACAAGTTGCGGCCTAGTATAACATAAAGCTCTAGGTGGAAGTTCAACTTAACAGTCTCCACTACAGTACCGGTATATAAACAATGTTTTAGAACCAAAGGCAAAACTTCATGTGCCTCTGAGATCTGGTGGGGGATTGTTGGAATTTTTGCCTAAAATAGGCCCAGCCCATTTATTATATGCCAATAAATTCCTGAAATCCTAGAGGCCCATTTGGCCCATTCATGCAAGACAAGAGCTGGGACAAATGTTTAGTCCCACATTGCTAGTTGAGTGAAAGTTGGACCAGCTTATAAGGTGAGCTCTCCTACCACTTGGTAAAATGATGAGAAGGAGAAGGAGAGAGTTCCACACGCGCGCTCCTCCTCCTCCTCGCTCGCCTCGTCACGACGCGCGCGCGCGCCGCGGGTTGCGGGAATCTCGCCGAGCTTTATTTTACCACGCATGAATGGTATATGAACAGATATACAGAAGCTGAAACGTTTGCTTTGAGTGGAATTTTAATACGAGTTAAATGAATACGAATAGAGTGGAGGCTGTCCAGTGGGCTGCCGCCTGTTCGCTTCATCTTCTGTGCAGTCTGTCTACCTTCCCTCTGTGCCTATAAGAGAGAGATGTCGCACATCCTTTGCGCCTCCAGTTCCAGAGCACTGAGCTACCTAGATCTTCCCCATCCCGTCTTGCGGCGTGCACCGCGAGCCGGGACAGTAGGCCTCCGAGACCCCGTTGCTTCGAGTCCTGTACGGGAGAAGGGCGATAAGGTTTTTGGGGAGCGCTATCAGCTCGACTACTGACTTCGTCACGGACTCCCTCACAGATAGCGACGTCTTCCCCGACGAGGACTTCTTCCCCGACATCAACACCCTCTTCCTCGACGACATGGCCAACGACGGTTCCAACACGAACACCGGTGGTTCCTCTTCTGCTGCCGCTGCTGTGTATGTTTTCTTTATCAATCTTGTTCTGATCATATCCAAAGTTTTAAGTCTTGCAGTCTGTTTGGTTACCTGTCTTAATATGTTTTCGCTATTTCACATGATTAGTATTTTGTCTTTTATTCTAATCATGTTTTATCTAGCGTTTATTATGGGTAATTCGCTTGGTAAATTGCTCTATTATTCAACACGTGTTATGTAAGGAATGGAACAGCCCCACTATAACATTATATGGGATATCTGTATAGGATAATATACTATACCGTACATATACGGATAGAGGGTGTTAACAGTTCTAACAGTTGGGATGAGAAACATATCTGCTTCACAATAATGATCTTCGATGTTGTTCCCTACGGCCTATCGGATTGCATGAGGACTGCCCCATGCATGCCACCGGGAGCCCCTATGCTCCACGCGGGAGCGAGTAAGCGTGCGTTTGGTTCCGGACCGGAATAGGGATGGGATGGGATGGTCCTCCTTTTGCATGTGTTTGGTTATAAACTGAGAGGGATGGTACCATCCACCTGAGGGAATATTCGCTGAAAACGGTGGACCAACAGATCCCTTCGAATCGGCCGGATCTCTCGTCCACCTTTTCCTAATCATCGTGGATGGCATCTTATTTTCTTTCCCTCGTTCCTAATCAGCTGGTAGCCGTGCCAAAGCCCCGTCCAAGTCCAGCCGCCGCGAGCACGTCTTGCCCTTGCTCAAATCTCTTCCCAGCTCAGCGGCCCTCCTCACCGCATTAGACCGCGCCATTGCTCTCGCGACCTCCGATCCGCCTATGGCCAGAACTCTGCCACCGCGATGGGCGACGATGCTTCCCCTGCACTCATAGCCGACCACCTCCTGGATCAAAGTCGCGGTTCGGCGGCACGCTGCAGACCGTCCTCCTACCACCCCTCTCAGCTCTTGACCATGGCGTGCGGTGGCCCGAGCGCGTCCTGCCGGGCGTACGGCGGCGCGAGCAGATGTGGCGAATGCTTCACCATTTAAACTAACTATAGTTTAGCACCTGTTAATCAACTGCTCTGAAATATTTATAAGCTAAACAAATCTGATCCCATCCCCAAATCCTTCAGAGCAAACAAAAAGTTGGATGACCCTAATATGCACCATCCCATCCCCAGAATCCGATCCATCCCATCCCATCCCCAACGATCCATATACCAAACGATCCATAAGGCTCCGCGAGAAGCAGCACCCTCACGGGCTGGTCTACCAGAAAAGGTATTTTTTTTCTTTTTTTTCTATTTTTGTCTTTTTTATTTTATTTTCCTTTTAAAAAATATTTTAAAATCTAAACATTTTTAAAAATAAATATTTTTAAAATGAACGCTTCCAAAATGAACATTTCTCAAATTTAAATATTTTTCCAGAATTGTCTTTTTGAAATCTAAACACTTTTAATTTTTCCGAAATCTCACAAAAATGGAAGAATAAAGAAATAAAACTAGAAAGAAAACATAATAGTCCTTCCGTCCTAAAACGGATATCGTAGTTTTGTTAAACTTTGGATATATCTACGTCCTAAAACGTGTCTACATTTATTCAAATTTACAACATTACAACAGAGGAAGTACAATAAAAAAACCTGAAGAAATCATGAAAAATCAAAGAAAACCAGGAGGAAATCGAAGAAAGCCAGTTCGAGACCGCGAGAGGAAATCATTGGGAATAAATCGAAAGCAACGAACTGGGCCGGACCCAGCGATACGACAAAGGCGGGACATATTTGTTGAGATATGTGTTGTATTAGTTATAGGTCCCAGTGTATTTCTAGGTTTGTACCTATAACATTATCAATATATATATATGAGCAGCCAGCCCTATTGGTGTTGTGCGTTCTCCCGTACCTTTCCACATGGTATCAGCCTAACTATGATCTCCCTAACCTAGCCGCTGCCCCTCCTCTCCCTGGCCGCCGCCGGCCTCCTCCCTCCAAACCCTAGTCGTCGCCTCCCTTCCCTCCAAGGCTCCGCCGGCCCTCCTCCTTCCCCAACTCCACCGCTTCCGCCCTACACTTACCTCCGTCATGGCCGATTTCAACTCTCCCTTCTCCGAGAACCCCTTCAACTCTTCCGTCTCCAGGAGCAGCAAACCCTTCGCCGGCCCCTCCATCGCCGTCATCTGCGACGTCCCCATCCTCGAGCGCGTTCCGGTGAAGCTCTC
Source organism: Avena sativa (assembly GCA_916181665.1). NCBI lineage: Eukaryota > Viridiplantae > Streptophyta > Magnoliopsida > Poales > Poaceae > Avena > Avena sativa. Next base: position 425,661,416 of record OV702293.1, read on the forward strand.
TCACACCGCTGCCAATTTCTTCCTGTGGAAGACGTACTTCGGCCTTCTCTTTCGTGAGTATGATCTCCTTGATCATGTCGACGGCACCGTTGACCTCCTCGCTATGTCGCACGACCCCGATTGGTTGGCCATCAACGCGACCATCATCCGCTGGTTTTTCTACACCGTCTCCAACGAGATCTTCCGCACCGTTGTCCGCGACGGCGACTCCACGCACACTGTCTGGACCAAGATCACCGGCCTCTTCTGAAGGGAATATGCCCTGAGAGGCAACAATAAAGTGGTTATTATGTATATTCCAAGTATATGATAGATGTTTATTTTGCATGCTATAATTGTATTAATACGGAAACGTTAATACATGTGTGTTGTAACACCCTCAGAATCGGTCCTATGCAAGTTTCAGCGATTTCCGCCAAACCCGCATAGAAACGATTCAAAGGTGCCCACCAGGCACTTTCGTGCGGGTGGAAAACGAAGTAATACCATTACACAATAGTCCACGATAGAACCCACAAAACAGATATATACAACAACGACTCAATGAGCCAAGAATACAGATATACAGTACAAAGATTCAAATCACCTTGAAAACGATTCAGCGTCCGAGTACGGACAAGATGCAAATTGAGCTAAGAGCCCTGAAGAATAACCAATAGCGTCCATAACCCTGCCCAGGCCGAGCCGGAAGGGTAACCCTGCTAATTACATTGATCTCAAAACCTGCTTAAACAAAAGGGGTGCCGACAAAAGGCAAAGGAAAAAGAGAGCGGTCAGTACTGAGGTTAGTACACGGCGAGACTAGAATTCGGCGGTCCTTGCCTACATAGGTATGGTGGACTGAAGCGGCGGCACAACATGCACTAAACAACCTATAGAGACTCAATATAACTGGCAGCTATCAGAGAGGGATAATAAAGACCTATTCGGAACCAACCTGATACTGCCACCAAACATACCCATCCTGGTATAACCCCCTCGAGACCAAACGAGGAAGTCAACCGAGGAACTCACACAGTTGGCAGTTTTATTTGTTCGGTTATCGTTGCAGCAATTACTAGTCAGGTATAGATAGTCATCCTGATATAATAAGCAGTGGGCACTTTTAGTTAACCATTCCATTGTAGTTGCAACACTTACTAGTCAGATACAATTAGCATGAGATATCCCAAACCCAGCAGTTGTTGGTACTTTTATTTAGCCATTTCGTTGTAGTGAAGCTGATTACTAGTCATCGGACACAAGTCAAATTATAACAGTAAACTTTAGTTATAGTTGTCTATGATCGAGAACTGTGCTCCAAGTCGTCCATAACCGCGGACACGGCTTCTTGAAAAGATTTAACCCTGCAGGGGTGCACCAAAGTTTCAACACGTACCTACACCCTTGTTGTTAGATCAAGTAGGTACAAGATCACAAAACATACACCCAACGGTATGTCGACGGGGTTTCGGACACGACGTTTCCCAGACCCAAAGCAAGCACATGGGGGCCACCCCACTAAGCTACCCGCAACGAAGTCGGCCGGTCTCCGAGACGGACCCAGAGGTTTGTGACAATGGCTGTAAACGACTGGGAACCCGAAAGTGTGACTGGGCTTGTCGATACCGCGAAAACATTCCACATTGGTTCCAACTACAGGCGCTCCACACGCAATCGTAAATAAAGCAGTAAAGCATGGCATAAGTACAGGATAGTAATAAAGCCCCAAACTACTTTGTGGCCCCCGGTACAGTATATTGAAATCAGGTACTAATCGATGGGGGTGCCCACACACCCCACCTGTGGTTAGCGCGCTCGATCTCGGAACAGGTGTCAAGAACTCGGGGTCCTACGGGACACCAGTGAGCGGTTAAAAACCAAATATTGTCTATTACCCACCGGTGCCTCTGCATTATTTACCTACTTTCAATTTTAGTTATTAAACGATAATTAAAGCCATTATCTTCTCCAACATTAAATGTGCGGCATTACTCCAATAACTGTGGTACTTGACGACATGCAACCGCACTTGAGCAAGCGACTACGACACGCTCCAACTATCTACCAAACAACAGGTAATAGGATGTGTCCAAGGCAATATAAGGCTGCAAGGGATATCACGGGTACGAAAACTAGAGCATCGCAACACAGATATCACTAGATCAACAGGAGGAAATAAAGACTATAAAGTAAAATAGGTAGAAAGAGGGAGAATGCTCGCCTAAAAAACATTGCTGAAGGTTCATCCGAAGATTAGGTTGACACTCGCATCAACTCATCGGCCTAATCCATGAAGAAGCAAAGCACTAGAAGAAACACCGGATGCACTATTTAATACTACGGCAAAAGATCAGGCATGATGCATGTATGATGTATGACATGGCAAAGATGCGGTGCAATTAGTCAATATTAAGCGGAACCGGGGTCCCGACAATTAATTATTAGGTTCATGTTGTTTAGATACCCAGCAATTTAAATGTTGTCTTACCAAGGCAAAATATTTCACTGGTTCGATGCACAAATTTAAATGGGACCAATATTAGACTAGATTCTCCCACATATGGTCTCCATATTTAATTATAAGGTGAATCGACATAAGCCCCCCAAAACACCCACAAATATGTATGCAAGCATGTACAATGATATGCAATAGGTATATATGGCATTTATAAAATAGGGCTCTCAGATAGGGGTCACACATTGGGGGTCTCGGCGATCTTGGGGTTCCGAGGGTTCGAGGTTCGGCCTTCGGTTCCAAGAAGTAGGTCATGGCGTTCCAAGATGGCGTTGTTCGATCATCGGATCCGAGGAGGGGAACTTGTGGTTCGGGCTTCAAGGATCCGTGGCGAGCTTGTTCGGCGCCGGTGGCCTCCCGACGACCTTGGTAGTGAAACTCGTCCTTATGGGGTGATAGATCGCATCGGTTTAACTTAACTGGGCTTGACTAGAACAGATCTTGGTCGTGGAGGTCCTGAATGCAGTACATCGGTTGAGAAACGAACAGCTCGTCAGGCTCACAACCGCAGGAAAAATGGCCAACCTCGCACTAGCAATACAACTACCTGAAAGCAGTTTGTCTTGCGCAGCTTGCAGGAAGAGCGACGACGTGCCCGGATTGCTCGCAGATGAGGTCGATGCCGCTGGAGGCTGCAAAGGGAAGAGGCCGACGAGGTTGCAGACGCTAGGGCATCAGGGTCGCAGACGTGCGCTGCAGGGCCTGCGCGGGGCGAGGAAACAGAGGCAGGGGCGATGGCCACGCGGCGGAAGGCGAGTACGCGGGTGAGTCAGTGCTTGAAGAGGCGGACAGAGGCGTCACAGGCGGACTTGCTAGCGATGGAGGGAGGCCAGCGTCGCGGCGGCGACGGGCTTGGAGGTCGGGGACGGACGCTGCAGAGGGCGACGCTAGTGGGAGGGGTAGCGACATGGGACGGAGAGGCGGTGGCGCGTGACAGAGGGAGTGCCCGGCGGTGGAGCTCGAGGCCGAGGAAGCTCGCGAGGGAGGCGGCCAAGGCAGGGAGGGGGGCGGCGAAGCGGGCCGGTGGCGAGCTCCGCTCGGTCAGCGACAAGAACGGGCTCTAGAGCTCTGGTCGAAGCAGAGGCGGCCCATGGCGGCGGCTTGCCGACGAGCAGGGAGAGGCGCAGGACTGGACGCGGACGAGGCCGGCGGCGAGGAGGCCGCGAGGTCGTCCTGGCTCGGGGGTGCACGGGGTGGAGACGAGGAGGGCCCCCTGGCGGCGGCGTCTCTCGGGAGGAAGGAGATAAGCGGGGATGCAGAGGACGCGTCGAGTGCGGTGCGAGGCCTCGCGGCCGAACGGGTGGTGGGTGGTGGGGTCGCAAGCGGTAGTGGCCGACGGTAGGGTCGCGTGGGGAGAGGTGAGTGGGGGTGGGCCAGAGGGTGGGGATGGTGTTGACCGGGTGAGTGGTGTGCGTTTGTGTGTGCTGCAGCGGCGGGGTGAGAGAGGGAGTAGGGATTAGGTGGGGATTTGGTTGGTCTAGGGTTAGGGTTTTGGATGGGACCAGGGTTGTAGGTGGGCTTCCGGTCGTGCTAGGCTTGACCTGGCCGGCTGGGAGGTCTACCTCCCTTTTCTTTATAAAATATTTATTTTATTTATTTGTTTGTTTTATTTTAAAAAATACGTTTGCAAATACTTTTTAGACAAATAAAATAATCTGGAAGAGACCGCAGATTTTGTATTTGAATAAAGAGGGCTATTTGTAGAAAATAAAATAGGGCTTTTTGCAAAATAGTTTTAAGCAAAAAGATGCATGATGATGCACAAAGATAAAACTACAAATGATTCTAGTAGTGATTTTACCCAGGGTGCTACAAGTCGCCACCACTAACAATGGATCTCGCCCTCGAGATCCGCCTCATGGTACGAGGAAGAAGGCCAATAGTCTGAATTTTCTCGCTTCGCGTAGATCCTCGCGACACCACTAACAATGGATTCTTTCTTCGTATTGAAATCGGCGACACCGCCAACAAGGGGTCGTTGTTCATGTCCGTCAAGAGAACACTCCGGAGAGACAAAGACGAAGTTAAAGGTAAGGCCACCTTTAACTTCCACGGAATGAGTATAGTTGCATCGATCCACCATTCAATGTTCAAGAGCAAATGATAAGAGTAGTCGGATGGTGATCAGTCCATCGCGCACCCAAAGCATTACTCTGCACATGAATAGTAGAATTTGCAACCAACTCTCGGAATTCATACTGAAGATCTCGACAAGTGAAGTTCGTAAAGTAAGGAGGGATGGAGATTTTCATCAGATCTGATATAGATGAATTCGTCGTATCGGAAAAACACCGGAGGATACAAAGAAAATTTTTAGTGAATTTTTGGTCCACTAAAAGGTACAACAGATGAAGATTCATCAGATAGCATGAATGTCAGATGTTGAAGCACCATTACAAGAGGATGGAAGCGAAACCCTGAAGGTACGACGGAAACCCAACCACGAGAAATCCTAGACTTGAAGAAAAGATAAGAAAGCAGATTCAAAACACATCGAGATAAGAGGAGAATAGCAGAGGGGTAAGAAGTAAAAGAAGACCTAATTAGATCTATCCAATCGATTTTTCAAAATAGTTTTGACACTCTACGACGTCCGTTAGCTAGGTTATCCTACATGCTGGACCAGTGGGGTATCGCAACTGCTGAGCTCTGATACCACTCTGTAACACCCTCAGAATCGGTCCTATGCAAGTTTCAGCGATTTCCGCCAAACCCGCATAGAAACGATTCAAAGGTGCCCACCAGGCACTTTCGTGCGGGTGGAAAACGAAGTAATACCATTACACAATAGTCCATGATGGAACCCACAAAACAGATATATACAACAACGACTCAATGAGCCAAGAATACAGATATACAGTACAAAGATTCAAATCACCTTGAAAACGATTCAGCGTCCGAGTACGGACAAGATGCAAATTGAGCTAAGATCCCTGAAGAATAACCAATAGCGTCCATAACCCTGCCCAGGCCGAGCCGGAAGGGTAACCCTGCTAATTACGTCGATCTCAAAACCTGCTTAAACAAAAGGGGTGCCGACAAAGGGCAAAGGAAAAAGAGAGCGGTCAGTACTGAGGTCAGTACACGACGAGACTAGAATTCGGCGGTCCTCGCCTACATAGGTATGGTGGACTGAAGCGGCAGCACAACATGCACTAAACAACCTATAGAGACTCAATATAACTGTCAGCTATCAAAGAGGGATAAGAAAGACCTATTCGGAACCAACCTGATACTACCACCAAACATACCCATCCTGGTATAACCCCCTCGAGACCAAACGAGGAAGTCAACCGAGGAACTCACATAGTTGGCAGTTTTATTTGTTCGGTTATCTTGCAGCAATTACTAGTCAGGTATAGATAGTCATCCTGATATAATAAGCAGTGGGCACTTTTAGTTAACCATTCCATTGTAGTTGCAACACTTACTAGTGAGATACAATTAGCATGAGATATCCCAAACCCAGCAGTTGTTGGTACTTTTATTTAGCCATTCCGTTGTAGCGAAGCTGATTACTAGTAATCGGATACAAGTCAAATTATAACAGTAAACTTTAGTTATAGTTGTCTATGATCAAGAACTGTGCTCCAAGTCGTCCATAACCGCGGACACGGCTTCTCGAAAAGATTTAACCCTGCAGGGGTGCACCAAAGTTTCCACACGCACCTACACCCTTGTTGTCAGATCAGGTAGGTACAAGATCACAAAACATACACCCAACGGTATGTCGACGGGGTTTCGGACACGACGTTTCCTAGACCCAAAGCAAGCACATGGGGGCCACCCCACTAAGCTACCCGCAACGAAGTCAGCCGGTCTCCGAGACGGACCCGGAGGTTTGTGACAATGGCTGTAAACGACTGGGAACCCGAAAGTGTGACTGGGCTTGTCGATACCGCGAAAACATTCCACATTGGTTCCAAAATAGTACAGGCGCTCCACACGCAATCGTAAATAAAGCAGTAAAGCATGGCATAAGTACAGGATAGTAATAAAGCCCCAAACTACTTTGTGGCCCCCGGTACAGTATATTGAAATCAGGTACTAATCGATGGGGGTGCCCACACACCCCACCTGTGGTTAGCGCGCTCGATCTCGGAACAGGTGTCAAGAACTCGGGGTCCTACGGGACACCAGTGAGCGGTTAAAAACCAAATATTGTCTATTACCCACCGGTGCCTCTGCATTATTTACCTACTTTCAATTTTAGTTATTAAACGATAATTAAAGCCATTATCTTCTCCAACATTAAATGTGCGACATTACTCCAATAACTGTGGTACTTGACGACATGCAACCGCACTTGAGCAAGCGACTACGACACGCTCCAACTATCTACCAAACAACAGGTAATAGGATGTGTCCAAGGCAATATAAGGCTGCAAGGGATATCACGGGTACGAAAACTAGAGCATCGCAACACAGATATCAATAGATCAACAGGAGGAAATAAAGACTATAAAGTAAAATAGGTAGAAAGAGGGAGAATGCTCGCCTAAAAAACATTGCTGAAGGTTCATCCAAAGATTAGGTCGACACTCGCATCAACTCATCGGCCTAATCCATGAAGAAGCAAAGCACTAGAAGAAACACCGGATGCACTATTTAATACTACGGCAAAAGATTAGGCATGATGCATGTATGATGTATGACATGGCAAAGATGCGATGCAATTAGTCAATATTAAGCGGAACCGGGGTCCCGACAATTAATTATTAGGTTCATGTTGTTTAGATACCCAGCAATTTAAATGTTGTCTTACCAAGGCAGAATATTTCACTGGTTCGATGCACAAATTTAAATGGGACCAATATTAGACTAGATTCTCCCACATATGGTCTCCATATTTAATTATAAGGTGAATCGACATAAGCCCCCCAAACACCCACAAATATGTATGCAAGCATGTACAATGATATGCAATAGGTATATATGGCATTTATAAAATAGGGCTCTCAGATAGGGGTCACACATTGAGGGGTCTCGGCGATCTTGGGGTTCCGAGGGTTCGAGGTTCGGCCTTCGGTTCCAAGAAGTAGGTCATGGCGTTCCAAGATGGCGTTGTTCGATCATCGGATCCGAGGAGGGGAACTTGTGGTTCGGGCTTCAAGGATCCGTGGCGAGCTTGTTCGGCGCCGGTGGCCTCCCGACGACCTTGGTAGTGAAACTCGTCCTTATGGGGTGATAGATCGCATCGTTTTAACTTAACTGGGCTTGACTAGAACAGATCTTGGTCGTGGAGGTCCTGACTGCAGTACATCGGTTGAGAAACGAACAACTCGTCAGGCTCACAACCGCAGGCAAAATGGCCAACCTCGCACTAGCAATACAACTACCTGAATGCAGTTTGTCTTGCGCAGCTTGCAGGCAGAGCGACTGAAAGGATACGGATGTCGCCTAGAGGGGGGTGAATAGGAGATTAAAACTTTTCCTAGAGTGGCTCAACAAAGGAGGGATAAAACTAGTGTTTACTTTGTTAAGCACAACCTAGAACAACTAAGGTTCACCTATGTGCACCAACAACTTATGCTAAGCAATACAAGCAACAAAGTGATAGCAAGATATAGATTACTTCAAGCACGAAGGCTATCACAATGTAAAGTGCATAAGTAAAGAGCTCGGGTATAGAGATAACCGAGGCAAGCGGGGACACCGATATTTTACCGAGTTCCTCCCAACATGGAGTACGTCTCGTTTGGAGAGGGGGTGGTCTCAAACCACCAACGCCACAAAAGGCCTCCCTTATTCTCCGGTGAATCTCACCCCAACGGGATCGATCCACACTTCCACTATCGGTGCACTTGTCGGTGGCAACCGGAACCTCTCACAAGGTTGGGGCACTTCTCCACAACTTAATTGGAGGCTCCCAACAAATGCCACAAAAAGGCCACAATGCCACCAAGGCCACAAACCATCTAGGGTTCCAAGAACCCAAGAGGGACAAGCTCCAATGAGCAACTCAAACCAAATTCTCCGAGGAGAACTCAAACCGATGCACCAAATGCAAATGGCAAGAACACCACAAAGATGCTCAAATCCCTCACTCTCAAGTTCCAACAAAGATACTAAAGCTATTGGGGGAACAAGAGATGAGGAATCAAAGAGAGACACAAAATCCCCCAAAATCTATATCCCCAAAGATACACTCACAAAGAGATGTTTTGGTTTGGTCAAAACGTAGATCTAGATCTCCTCCAACAACCCCTCAAATATATGCAAGAATCAATGGAGGGGTGTGTAGAAATCAAGCTTAAAGAGTAAAGCAAATGGGGGCAAAGCTTGGACAAGAAAAGGAGGAAGAAGTAACCTTAAAAGACAAGGGGGCAAAAATATTTAAAGAGAGGGGCCAAATCTTCCCGTTGGGGCATTTTTCCTGGACGGACCGGTACTATCGGATTTAACCGGTAGTACCGCTCCCAACCTGAGCAGCCAAGAAAACAGTCAACGCGCGCGGCCAGCAGGGCGCGGGCCCCTCCTCGCATGCAGCAGCGCAGCGCAGGCAGCAGCAGCGGCACGACGGGCCCAGCGTGCAACGACCCTGCAGGCGCGCGGCCGGGCGCGCGCGAGTGAGAAGCGGGCGAGCGCGTGATGCGAGGCGAGCGGCGCGCGCAGAGCCAACACAGGGCGGGCCCAGCGTGGAGCGACCCTGCAGGCGCGCGGGCGGGCGTGCGCGATGCCAGGCGAGGCGAGCGGCATGCGCAGAGCCAGCGCAGGGCAGGCCCAGGCAGGGAGCGTGCGCGGGCGCGTGAAGCGAGGCGGCGGCATGCGGGGTCAACGCGGGGCCGGTGCACGCTGAAGGGAATATGCCCGAGAGGCAATAATAAAGTGGTTATTATCGTATTCCTTATTTATGATAAATGTTTATTTTACATGCTATAATTGTATTAATACGTAAACGTTAATACATGTGTGTTTAATAAACCAAAAATGAAGTTCCTAGTTATGCCTCTCTTATAAACTAGCTCGTTGATTAACATGATGATCAAAGTTTCCTGATCATGGACATTGGATGTTGTTAATAACGAGGTCACAACATTAGTATAATGATGTGATGAACATTCATCCGAAGTATAACATTACGATCAAAGTCATTGAGTTTATATTGCTATAACAACTTACGAAGTGATCCTAATCCTTAGACCATGAGATCATGTCAATCACTAATACCGGAAGAGTTTCTCGATGACATCAAACGTCACACCGTAACTGGGTGATTATAAAGATGGCTTCAGAACTACTAAAGTGTTATTTTGAGACCCATGGATCAAGAGTGGAATTTGTTCATCCCGATGACGGATATATATACTCTGGGCCCTCTCGGTGATATCACATTGATTAGCTTGCAAGCAAGTGATTTGATCACTAGAATATTATATCACGGGAACGAGAAAAGAGTGCATGTCGGTAACGAGATCAAACTAGGTATGGAGATACCGATGATCGAATCTCGGACATGTAATATATCGTGAAACAAATGGATTAAGATACTAGCGTAAAAGGTTCACACGATCACAAAAGTCATCGTTGAATGTGTGGGAGTCAGTATGGATCTCCAGGTCCCGCTACTGATTATTGATCGGAGAAGGGTCTCGATCATGTTCGCATTATTCGCGAACCGTAGGGTGACACACTTAAGGGATACCGACACCATTCAGAGCAAATGATATGCCAGAAAAAGAAAAGGAAAGCGCAGGAATTTATTTCACTAGACACCGAAACTGTTTCGGTTGAAATTGCTTAAACTGGTTCTGCATATGAAATTGAAATGTTGTAAGGGGTTTTATGTGAATGTTTGTTAATTAAAGTAATTAACAAAATTCTGAATAAATAAATAAAAGAGTTTTATTTTAATGAGAGCTTGCATTAAATTTGGTGGAAATTTAATGCATGTGAGTGGATTTTTGAGTGGAGGCTTTTTAATGGGAGTGGAGGCTTTTCATTTTGAGTGGGAGCTCCACCCACATGAATGTGGAAGAGGTGGGGGCAGCCCCATGTCTGGGCGCCATGCCCCTTGGGTGCCCCCCATCTCCCCTATAAAAGGCCCCCCTCTCCTCCTCTCAAAGCACACCTCCTCGCGAAGGATCTCTCTCCCCCCTTTAGAATTTCCCCATGGTCTCGGATCAGCGAGATACATGTTCCCGGTGGCTTTTTCTGGAAGGATTTGTTGCTTCCGCTGCTTCGCTGGAGCGAGGGCGCGGAGGTTGTCGGGGTACCCGTACGTGTGTGCGATCACGGATGCACCACTGCTTTGAGGTGCTGGACTTGATCGTGCTGGACCGGCTAGACCAGATGGACTTCATCACGATCTTGAGATCGGCAAGCGTTCGTCTACATCATCCACGAGTACAACCTTGTTAACGCTATTCGGTCTTCGAGGGTATGTATTCTATGGATGTATATCCACCCGTTGCTTGTATCTAGTAGATAGATCTTGGTACATAGATGTTCCCATCGTAGGAAATTTTTTGTTTTCTATGCTGCGAACCCTACAATGGTATCAGAGCCGGATCTATGCGTAGATGCTTTGCACGGGTAGTACACATATGAGTATGTGGGTGATGATGATCATTTTATTGCTTCTTAGTTGTACTTTGGAAATTGGTGGCATAGTGGGATGAAGCGGCCCGGACAAACTTTACATGTCCTCGCACATGAGACCTGTTCCACGCTTGACATGCAACTAGTTTGCATAAGTGGCTAGCGGGTGTCTGTCTCTCCTACTATAGTCAATATCTAATTTGCAACGAGTTGTGAACAATTTGGTTATCCTCGTTTTGGTTCATGTTCGTAGGTAAGAACGGTTCTATCTTCGAAAGCCCTAAGCCACGTAAAACTTGCAATGGATAAATTAGAGGCGTCTAGTTTAGATTGTTGATGGGCTAGTGTTATGATATGGTGATGTTATAAGTAGAAGTATGAGATGATACTCTTACAACACACATAGCGTGTAAGTTCCATAGACCTTGGCCTTACACATAAAGATATGATAAAGATCATACCACAGTGCACATGATAGAGATCATATGCGGGAACCATATCATTTCACTAATTAACATGTGATGTTTGATTGCATCTTATATTGCTATTTTAGCGTTTTATTAGCATAATAAGATGATCCCTCATTTAGATATCAAGATAAAAATGTGTTCTTCCTTAAGTATGCACCGACAATGTTTCGTCGCTTCAAGGCATCACGTGATGATCGGGTGTACTTGAATCCACGAGCATATCTCGGGTGTAAGACAGTTACACACGCGAATACTAAGGTTCTTACTTGGAGAGCCTAGCATGTACAGAAATGGCCTCGGAACACGGACCGAAAGGTTAAGCATGAGTCATATGTTTTGATATGATGACCATATGGATGCTCGCCTTTGAAGCTATACCGACTCACGTGATGATCGGACTTGGTGTAGTGGATTTGGTTCATGTAATCACCAAAAAGGCACGAGGGATGTCGTTTTTGAGTGGGAGTTCATTTCTAATTTGGATTAGTAGAACTCAATTTATCATAAATTAAATCAAAGTGAATTTGCATAATTTGTTGTAGTCATTGGCATTCGTTCACCACCTTATGCATAGTTGTAATTGAGATAATAGAACTATAGAATTCTAGATATATACTTTACGAACTGGTATCGTATTGTGTTGAGTGTCGATCTAAAGTTTAAAGTTCTATTGCAAACTTTCAGCAAAACTCTATTTACTCCGTGAAATTTAATAATTGGTATTAAATCGAGAGTAATAATTCTAGTGTTAGTATCTTAAGTATCATGTTTGCCTCCATGATTCTTGATTGTTTTAATATCAAGTTTATCTAGGAGCTGAAAGAATTGTTTCAGAAACCATCATGTGTGACAGATATAACGATATCTGAAACAATGTTTTGGTTGCAATATGATAGAGTATAATATATGTTCTCATATTGGACGAGAATTTACAAAGGTTGGAGATGCTAGACATCCTAATCATCCAAAAGGGTTTTGGAAAGTAATGTTATACTCACGATTCATCTTTATAAGCTACAGTAGCTTGATCATGAAAGTCATCATGATAAGGATGAATAGAAGATGTATGTAAAGTGTTTACTACACTAAAAGATTACTAAAGAATGGATTTTGAAAGAATACTGATCATTTTTATGATGGTGATCTACTTCAAAGTGCAAGTTCAAAGGTATTATTATTTGAATATACACGCTTTGGACTATGTGTCATGTATATGGCGCCACTTTTGATGTTGATAGATTCTTTTTAAAAGGAAAAGGAAATGCTGAAAGAGAATCTATAAAATATATTTGGCAGAAAAGAAAAGATTGGAAATATCCAATTTAGGTATATGGATGATATACATGTTATGGTTGTATTCTTTGCTTGTTAAACAATGTGGTTCTTGGGTATTGGATACCGAATTGGTTGGTATGAAATTTCATACGAAACGACGCAATTCATAAACCATAATGGCCTAAGTAACTAGCAAGAGAATATGTGATGATGTTCATCAAAAACAAACAAACCATTGTTTGTATTTCTCGTTGACATCAAGGCTTGACTTCAAGATTTGTTTTAATAATTGTTATTTGAATCATGTATTATGAGAACAAAGGTTGTTCAAATAATTACCGTATTCCATATAAGATGGAATGATTTACAAATCTAGTTGGAGAAATCACATCCATAAAACCTAATGCTAAAATGTCGCAAGACAAATGATTAAAAGATCACTTACGAAGTGACATCGCCGTTTAAATTATATTGGAAAGAAAACATGAAGAAACTCCATTTTTATGGAATTTTGGAGTCTTTGATTTGATCAAGTGACGCTTGTGAGACTTTCCTAGGGATAATTAAAACTTCGTTCAAAGGCCAAAGAAGAACGATCGACTAAATTATTGGAATTTATACATATCGATGTATGTAGTCCATTATGTATAGTCGTAAGCGATGGGTTTCAACTTCATATACTTTCTCCGGAAATTTGAGTGAATATTCACTTAATGAGAAAGAAGTATGAAATATTTGAAAAACGTTTCAAAGACTTTCAAGATGAAGTGGAAAATCATTGTAACAAGAAAATAAATGAATTATGATTTTATCATAAAGGGATTTATTTGAGTTGCAAGTTTAGCAAAACACCTAGATTTACGTCTCCCGAAACACCACAGGAGTATGGAGTGTTTGAGATTTGTAATGAAACCTTGTTTGACATGGTTGGATCAAAGGTGTTTTTTATAAAACTGCCATTATGTTTTAAAATATTAAAAGCTTTAGAGACTTCCGCTTTTACACTGAAAAGAGCTCCATCTTGATCCGTTGAAATGACACCATATGAGTTATGGTTTGGGGTAAAACCCAAGTTGTCATTTCTTAAATTTTGGTATGCTAAACATAAGTAAGATGTTTACAACCGAAGTCGGATGAGCATGTCTTTGTAGGTTATTTCGAATAACAATTGGTTATTCCTCCATAACACCGAGGACAAAGGGGTTTGTCGCTTGAAATATGAAGTTTCTTGAAGAAGGAATTTTTCGTAAAAGTTAAGTGGGAGGACAATAGAACTTTGATAAGGTTAACGAACCTTAGCTATATGTGCTGAGTTGCGCAGCGCCGGAAATCGTTCCGAAGGCTGCCATAATGCTCATATCTTATGTGCCTCAAAGGTTGTGGTCACGGAGATCTAAGTTCCTATTGAACCAAGTAGGTCGGTTAAACAATCAAATGCTAAGATTTGAGAGTAAATAATTATTATTTGATAATGATGAACCGAATACATACAAATAAGCGATGATGGGCCCTGACTCCGTCAAATGGCTCGAAGCCATAAAATCCGTGATAGTTCCATACACGAGAAATCAAGTTTTGAACTTGTAAGCCCTCCGGAAAGGTGTAAAAACCTATCGGTCGTATTTGGATCTATAAAGAAACAGACATGGATGTTTCACATCTATGAAATAGTCGATATGTCGTAAAGTATTTTATGACAATGTTCAAGGAGTTGACTATGACAAGATTTGATCTTTCATAGCGATATTTAGTCTGGACGGATTAAAGTAGCAACCACTACATATAATTTGGTATATGGTAGATGAATAAACAAAACAAAGTTCTTCTAATAGAATGGTTACCTAGGACGTGTACATGACACGATCCAAAGGGTTTTGTTAATTCAAAGGATGCTAAAAAGGGCATGCAAACTTCAATAGTTGAAGTAAGCATCGCGGAGTTGGAATCTTCACCATGATGAAAAAGGAGTTTTTCATCAGGAGATGATGAAGATGCTTGTATTTGCAACAAATTAAGTGGGAGCGCTGAGACATATTTCTAATACATTATGTGGAGGACATCTTGTTGATTAGAAATGATGCATATTTTATTGACAAAGGTTAAGAATTTCATTTCGATGAAATACTTAGGCAAAACCCGAATATTTAGTGTGAATGTCTATAGTGGATAGACTGTGATGCTAATATGGTTGTGCCAAATGTACATATATGAGATATTGAAGGAGTTCAATATAGAAACGACAAGAAACGGTTCTTGTCGCATGGAAAAGAATTAAATCAAGATTCAAGTGTATCGACACTTGATAAGTGAAACAAGATTCAAGTGCTTTGACACTTGATGAGTGAAATCATGAGAATGTTTTGATCAATCATACCATGATATGTACACATCCAGATATGTCCTATGCTCTAAGTGTTATGAGCATATACCAGAATGAATCATAAAATGATCATTGGACGATAGTAAGGATATTCTTATGATCTTTTGGAAGAACTAAGAATATATTTGTGTAGAGGTGACAAACAATTACAAATAGTTCATTGTAAAGAGTTACATTGATACTAGTTTTGTCACAAGATACAAATTAAGTTTATCTCAATTTAAACTATGGGTGGCACAATGTAATGGAAAGGAGATTCCATGATGGATTTGGAAGAGTTCCAAAGTTAAGACATTGTGACGAATACTACAACAAAAAGGCTAAGTATATGACTGCTATAGTAGCGGCAAAGGAGGGAATTTGTGTCAAGTAGTTTGTTATCAAACTAAGGTGTGGTTCGCAACAGGATAACACTAAAGATATATTGTGTGACAATTGTATCGACGTGTTTTAACCCCAAGGAACTAAAGGTCTCACCGAAAGACCAAATTTATACAATGCCATCTTATTGGAGAATGAGTGATGCGTGAAGACGCAAAGACATGCAAATACACACGGACCTGAAAGTGTCAGATCCGTAGATTATGTTAACCACTTGCAGTTGTGTATTTGGAACACCAGAAAGCCATAGGTGTTCAATACACGGAGTTTTCAAACTAGATTATTGTCTCTAGTGCAAGTGGGAGACTGAAGGGAATATGCCCGAGAGGCAATAATAAAGTGGTTATTATCGTATTCCTTATTTATGATAAATGTTTATTTTACATGCTATAATTGTATTAATACGGAAACGTTAATACATGTGTGTTTAATAAACAAAAAGGAAGTTCCTAGTTATGCCTCTCTTATAAACTAGCTCGTTGATTAACATGATGATCAAAGTTTCCTGATCATGGACATTGGATGTTGTTAATAACGAGGTCACAACATTACTGTAATGATGTGATGAACATTCATCCGAAGTATAGCATTACGATCAAAGTCATTGAGTTTATATTGCTATAACAACTTACGAAGTGATCCTAATCCTTAGACCATGAGATCATGTCAATCACTAACACCGAAAGAGTTTCTCGATGACATCAAACGTCACACCGTAACTGGGTGATTATAAAGATGGCTTCAGAACTACTAAAGTGTTATGTTGAGACCCATGGATCAAGAGTGGAATTTGTTCATCCCGATGACGGATAGATATACTCTGGGTCCTCTCGGTGATATCACATTGATTAGCTTGCAAGCAAGTGATTTGATCACTAGAATGTTATATCACGGGAACGAGAAAAGAGTGCATGTCGGTAACGAGATCAAACTAGGTATGGAGATACCAATGATCGTGTCACATCCCAAGATTTTCCAAATCTTGTAATGTGAAAAATAAATGAATAAAATAAAACTTTGTTGAATTTCAGGGTGAGAAGAAACTTTTTGATTCCAATTGGAAACCGTCAAAACCTATTTGATCAAACAAACCCTAAAGGGATTTGAAAAGATAAACAATTAATAAAGAAAATATTAAATTTGTGAAAGTACTATTTTGGATCTTTTAATAAAAAGATTTGGTTTTCAAATGAAAAGGTAGAAATATAAATAAGGAATATTTTATAAGCCAAATTAAAACTTGGCCAAGCCTTTGAAATAAAATATTTCTATTTGATAAAAATAGTAAAGGTTTATTTAAATAAAATAATAAGGTTTTAATATCCAATTTTATTAGAAATAAAGGTTTTACCATTTTAATTAAACATCAAAACTTGTTAATTTATTTTAAACAAGTTTTCCAAATATTTTATATTCTCAAATAAAACCTACTGAAGTGTTTTGGTTTTATTTTTTTCAAATGGACATTTTAAATAAAACAAATCCTATTTGAATTAATAACTAGGGACTATTTATTTATTAAATAAATCCCAAAAGAATAAAATTATTATTTTGTTTTGGACTTTGATTTGTGTTGATTAACAGAATTGAAATCAACACAAAGTTTGGAGGAGTTTTGAATTGATTTGAGTGTTTGATTTGTTGTTTGAAATTCAAAACAGGAAATTCAAACAGAAAAGGAAAAACAAATAGAAAGAAAAAAATAGAACCAGACCGGACCCAACCCAATAGGCCCAGCAGCCCAGTACCAGCCCAGCTACTCCCCCATGCGCGAAGCGTTTTCTGTCACTCACAGACGAACCCGCAAACCCACTGACGAGCAAGCCCCACTCTCCCTCTCACTCCCTCGCTGACGCCCAGACCCCACTGCCACCTCAGCGTCGTCTTCAACCCCCAGACCCCGCCCTGCCGTTGCAGACAAGAGATGCCGGCGTTGATTACGCGTTAATGGCCGCATTACTCCACCCCGCGACCACGCACATTTAACCGCCCGCGTCTTACCTCTCTTTCCCCCCAGACAGCTCTCTCCCTCTGCCTCCAGGCTGCGACAATTTCGCCTCGCATTGCTACTGCCTCCGGCGAGTTCCACGAACAATTCCGGTGACCCCACGCCACCCCTTGCCTTCCCGAGCACACAGACACATTCCCCAGACCCAGGCGCACCGTCCCGTGTCGCCAGCTCACTCGCGCGTGTTCTGCAGCCTCGACTTCGTCCTCGACTGAACGACGCTGCCGTCCGCTCCAACTCCGACGAGCTCCACAGGTAGTTTCTGGTCGCGCCTCTTCTTCTCCTTCACGCACGCATCATCGCCTTGACCTTGCGCGTCTAACTGTGCTCTCTGTTTGCCCCCTCGTGACCTGTAGCGTTGTCCTCAACGACGACAGAGAGTGGCCGTCGTCAGACGCAACTCCGGCGAGCGATTAACCGCAACCTTGTGCGCCCCTTCATCAACCACGAGCAGGTTGAGCATCTCCACGTCACTGTGATCACGGTGAGCATCTCCACTTCTTTCCTTGCTTCCTGTAGCTGCCGTAGCGCCACCGCCTGACCATGCGCCGCCGCCAACCACCATCGGCGCCGCTCGTGTTTGGTCAAGTCAACCCGCACCGTTAGATTTCCATCTGGCGGCCTCGATAGATTCATTAAACGAAGAGGTACGGGCTAATCTGAACCGCACCGTCTCACTTAGATCCAACGGCTGTAGTTGCGCGATCCGTGCGAACCGGTACCGACCAGTAGTATTGCGCCGCGTGGCCTAGCTTTTGATTTAAAACAGAATTAGAATCAGATTTGTTTGCAAATTTGAAAAATCCATAACTTTAGTTCTACACGTCCAAATTTTGCAAACTTTATATCAATGGAATCAGTGGAACAAGCCCTAGCCAACCATGCAATTTGTTTAGTAAAAAGCTTCTGTTAAAGTGTTTGCTTTTGTAGAAACATTTGTATGCTTGTTTAGGTTATAAAATTTATTCCAAAATGTTTTTAGGGTTAAAATCTTTGCAAATTGGTTTGTTGTGAACCTACTGACCCTAGGAACCAACTCATGGATTTAAAAATGTATTTGGTGAAGATTAGGATTGAATAATTGAATTAGCTCATTTCTAGTCAAATAAAAATATTGGTTTTGCTATGGAAATGATTTTTGAGTAAAACCTTTTGGAAAATGATTTGATTCAAACCTACTGACCCTAAACACCAAGTTTTGAGAATTAACAACTTATTTGGTGAAGAACATGAAATTGTTGCTTTGCTAAAAACATTTTTTCACCACATGAAATAATGATTTGATTTAAAAATGATCTATAGATAAAACCCTTTTGCAAATGGTTTTGCCACTTTAGAAAATGACCAATTTAGACTTTACAATGTTTAGAGCCTATTAGAAACCACCTTTGCAAATAAAACTATCTTTTGCATGCTTGCATGCATGACTTAGTTTCTATTATTTTATGTGTGTTAGATTGTTTGATTATTGGTTGGAATGCTAGTTGAACCTATGTTTGCTTGATTGATTTGTAGTGAAGTTAGAAGAGTGTAAGGTTAGCAAGATCAAGAAGTGAATCAACACTCTCTACCAAAAAGGCAAGTGACACTATCATCCAAAGTCCTACTATTTTCATTATACTTAGTGGATTTTGAAACATGCATGAAAAGAATTTCTATACTTTATGCTATGCTAAATCATAATAGGATACCCTTATATATTCCTTAGTGAAAACAATGTAGTTGTAAAATGCTTAGCCATGCTATATATTTTGAGAAGAGATACATGTTGAGATTTTATGAAGTTGAGAAAAGACTTATGTTTTATATAATAAAACAAGTACTCAATGAACCACCTGGGTGGACAAGGATACTCAAGTTTTGGACAAGGTGGCAACAGAAGGAACCATGTTTATATGGCAATCTTTTTGTGTTGTGCACCAGAAGAAAACCACCCAGGGACTTAGAGATTGAACATGTTTCTCCAACAGTGGCTTCCGTGTACAGCCACATGCTAAAATGGCTCTGGCTTAGTCAACTACATTGGGAAGACCCATGCATTGGTCTTCAGGTTAACTGGAAATGAGGGAACTAGGAACCCTACATTGGTGCCTGAAGACAAGCTAGCATTGTGTATGGGAGTACCCTATGGAAAGACTTCGTCACATTCTCAATCTGCCAGTACTCCATCTTGGTGAGTACTTATCCAGCGGCCACTGGTGGCAACAAGATGAGATTGTGTCATGTGGGTAAAGTGTACAACTTCTGCAGAAGATAAAATTCTAAGTACTTAGCCGTGTCCCCGGTTATGGACAATACTGAGCAACTAAAGCTTGAAGCTATGGGAAATCTCGACATTCCAATTTCTAGAAGAAAAACTTTAAAGTGACAAAAAAGGCTTGAAGTACTTGGGGTGTACCAAGGAGCTCAAGAGATTTTGATAAAAACTTGAAGTACTTGGGGTGTACCAAGGAGCTCAAGAGATTTTGACAAAGACTTGAAACACTTGGGGATTTACCAAGGAGTTCAGAAAGATTTGACAAAAGATCAAAACTATTTTGAAATGAATAGGATAAAATATTGCTTTCTTCAAATGAGCCTTAAACCCTACTTAGCCAAGTATGCATGTATTGATAGGATCCACTTACATTTCTACATAGTAGTGAAACTTGCCAATACAATTCAAATGTATTGACCCTTGTGGCTGTAACTTGTTATGTTGCAGGTTTGTTTGATATTAGTGAAGTTGATTGATTAGGATTACAAGTCTACAACCAACATGTTTGCCTGTGGCACTTTGAAGATGAGGACCCCATGCTTATAGATATTCTGCTGCAATGTAATTTAATAGCCAAAAGAGCTATGTAAGATGTAATAAAATTATGTTATTCCCGGTTATAAAGTTATATTATGACCTTTGTTTCTTGATATTACATCTTAACTATGGATGCTAGCTGTTGATCCAGGGACTAGCATTGTAAACACAGGAATCTCTACCTTATTAAAGGTTGGGATACTCTACAGATCGAATCTCGGACATGTAATATATCATGAAACAAACGGATTAAGATACTAGCGTAAAAGGTTCACACGATCACAAAAGTCATCGTTGAATGTGTGGGAGTCAGTATGGATCTCCAGGTCCCGCTACTGATTATTGATCGGAGAAGGGTCTCGATCATGTCCGCATTATTCGCGAACCGTAGGGTGACACACTTAAGGGATACCGACACCATTCGGAGCAAATGATATGCCAGAAAAAGAAAAGGAAAGCGCAGGAATTTATTTCACTAGACACCGAAACTGTTTCGGATGAAATTGCTGAAACTGGTTCTGCATGTGAAATTGAAATGTTGTAAGGGGTTTTATGTGAATGTTTGTTAATTAAAGTAATTAACAAAATTCTGAATAAATAAATAAAAGATTTTTATTTAAATGAGAGCTTGCATTAAATTTGGTGGAAATTTAATGCATGTGAGTGGATTTTTGAGTGGAGGCTTTTTAATGGGAGTGGAGGCTTTTCATTTTGAGTGGGAGCTCCACCCACATGAATGTGGAAGAGGTGGGGGCAGACCCATGGCTGGTATCCATGCCCCTTGGGTGCCCCCCTCTCCCGTATAAAAGGCCCCCCTCTCCTCCTCTCAAAGCACACCTCCTCGCGAAGGATCTCTCTCCCCCCTTTAGAATTTCCCCATGGTCTCGGATCAGCGAGATACATGTTCGCGGTGGCTTTTTCTGGAAGGATTTGTTGCTTCCGCTGCTTCGCTGGAGCGAGGGCGCGGAGGTTGTCGGGGTACCCGTACGTGTGTGCGATCACGGATGCACCACTGCTTTGAGGTGCTGGACTTGATCGTGCTGGACCGGCTGGACCAGATGGACTTCATCACGATCTTGAGATCGGCAAGCGTTCGTCTACATCATCCACGAGTACAACCTCGTTAACGCTATTCGGTCTTCGAGGGTATGTATTCTATGGATATATATCCACCCGTTGCTTGTATCTAGTAGATAGATCTTGGTACATAGATGTTCCCATCGTAGGAAATTTTTTGTTTTCTATGCTGCGAACGCGAGGACAGATCGAGGCTGAGAGGAGCGACGCGAGGGAGATCTGGGCTGGTGTACCTGGGCCGGCCCGGTACTACCGGCCGCTCGGGGTGGTAGTACCGCACGGGCCGGTAGTGCCCCCCTGGACTACCGCATGGGCTAGGAGTTGAGTAACGCGCTGCCAGGCGCGACCGGTACTGGCCCATGGTAGTACCGGTCGGCCCAGCCAAACCCTTTTTCCTTTTTCTTTTTCAAACCGAATAAAGCAAAATACAAACGGTGATAACTTTTGATTGGTAATTCCGATTGACCTGATTCTAGTTGCGTTGGATAGAGGACGACAAGGGCTTCCCAATAATATAATGTGAGATACCTCACTTGGCGAGACACCGGAAAACCACATAGATCAAAATCGCAACAAGATATAAAAGAGAGATCCGATTTTGATGAACAAGAGCTTGTTATGGAGATTACCACAAGCTCTAAATCCTCACATGGATAAAACCAAATAGCAACCAAATACGATGATGCAAGTATGCAAAGGTTTGAGCTCTCTTTGAACGATGTGACCAAATTACTCATACGAGAGCCCCTCTTGATAGTACGGTTATCTATCCTAAACCCGGTCTCCTACACACAACAAGAGACCGGCAAAAGGGAAAACCTATCAAGATTATACCTTTGCCTTGAGCATTCCACTTGAGCTCGATATAGACGATCTTGACCTTCTCAAGATGGAACGCCTTTCTTAATTCCTCATCATCGACCTCGCATATTGAGCTTGCCCAACATATCTTCTTTGCATTTCATCAACCTTGAAGCCAACACATGCTCCAAGCGATGCCAATGGACAAATCCTACAAGTATAACTTAATACACACATTAGTCCATAAATATTGTCATTAATTACCAAAACCACACATGGGGGCTCAACATGTTGTTTCAGCGACGACGTGCACGGCTTGCTCGAAGATGAGGTCGATGCTGCTGGAGGCTACAAAGGGAAGAGGCCGACGAGGTTGCAGACGCTAGGGCATCGGGGTCGCAGACGTGCGCTGTAGGGCCTGCGCGGGGCGAGGAAACAGAGGCAGGGGCGATGGCCACGCGGCGGAAGGCGAGTACGCGGGTGAGTCAGCGCTTGAGGAGGCGGCCAGAGGCGTCGCGGGCGGACTTGCTAGCGATAGAGGGAGGCCAGCGTCGCGACGGCGATGGGCTCGGAGGTCGGGGACGGACGCTGCAGAGGGCGACGCTAGTGGGAGGGGCAGTGACGTGGGACGGAGAGGCGGTGGTGCGTGACAGAGGGAGTGCCCGGCGGTGGAGCTCGAGGCCGAGGAAGCTCGCGAGGGAGGCGGCCCAGGCAGGGAGGGGGCCGACGAAGCGGGCCGGTGGCGAGCTCCGCTCGGTCAGCGACAAGAACGGGCTCCAGAGCTCTGGTCGAAGCAGAGGCGGCCCATGGTGGCGGCTTGCCGACGAGCAGGGAGAGGCGCGGGACTGGACGCGGACGAGGCCGGCGGCGAGGAGGCCGCGAGGTCGGCCTGGCTCGAGGGTGCACGGGGTGGAGACAAGGAGGGCCCCCTGGCGTCGGCGTCTCTCGGGAGGAAGGAGAGAAGCGGGGATGCAGAGGACGCGTCGAGTGCGGGGCGAGGCCTCGCGGCCGAACGGGTGGTGGGTGGTGGGGTCGCAAGCGGTAGTGGTCGGCGGTGGGGTCGCGTGGGGAGAGGAGAGTGGGGGTGGGCCAGAGGGTGGGGATGGTGTTGACCGGGTGAGTGGTGTGCGTTTGTGTGTGCTGTGGCGGCGGGGTGAGAGAGGGAGTAGGGATTAGGTGGGGATTTGGTTGGTGTAGGGTTAGGGTTTTGGATGGGACCAAGGTTGTAGGTGGGCTTCCGGTCGTGCTGGGCTTGACCTGGCCGGCTGGGAGGTCTGCCTCCCTTTTTTTATAAAATATTTATTTTATTTATTTGTTTGTTTTATTTTAAAAAATACGTTTGCAAATACTTTTTAGACAAAGAAAATAATCTGGAAGAGACCGCAGATTTTGTATTTGAATAAAGAGGGTTATTTGTAGAAAATAAAATAGGGCTTTTTGCAAAATAGTTTTAAGCAAAAAGATGCATGATGATGCACAAAGATAAAACAACAAACGATTCTAGTAGTGATTTTACCCAGGGTGCTACATGTGTTTAATAAAAAAACAGAAAGTTCCTAGTTATGCCTCTCTCATAAACTAGCTCGTTGATTAACAAGATGATCAAGGTTTCCTGATCATGGATATTGGATGTTGTTAATAACGAGGTCACAACATTAGTGTAATGGTGTGATGAACATTCATCCGAAGTATAGCATTACGATCAAAGTCATTGAGTTTATATTGCTATAACATCATACGAAGTGATCCTAAAACTTAGACCATGATATCATGTCAATCAGTAACACCAGAAGAGTATCTTGATAGCATCAAACGTCACACCGTAACGGGGTAATTATAAATATGGGTTTAGTACTACTAAAGTGTTATGTTGAGGCCCATGGACCGAGAGTGGAATTTGTTCATCCCGATTACGGATAGATATGCTCTGGGCCCTCTCGGTGATATCACATTGATTAGCTTGCAAGCAAGTGATTTAATCACTAGAATGTTATATCACGGGAACGAGAAAAGAGTACATGTCAGTAAAGAGATCAAACTAGGTATAGAGATACCGATGATGGAATCTCGCACATGTAATATATCGCGAAACAAAAGAATTAAGATACTAGCGTAAAAGGTTCTAACGATCACAATAAAGTCAACGTTGAATGTGTGGGAGTCAGTACGGATCTCCAGGTCCCGCTTCTGATTATTGATCTGAGAGGGGTCTCGATCATGTCCGAATTATTCGCAAACCATAGGGTGACACACTTAAGAGACACCGACATCCATCTGGAGCAAAATTTTCATGCCAGAAATAATAACAAGCGCATGAATTTATTTCACAAGATACCGAAACGGGTTTTCGGGTGAAATTGCAGAAAGTGTTTTTGCATGTGAAATGAAATACTAGCAAGGGGTTATATGTGAATGTTTGTCATTAAAGTAGTTGACAAAACTCTGAATAAATAAAAGGAGTTTTATTTAATGAGAGTTTGCATTAAATTTGGTGGAAATTTAATGGGAATTTGAGTGGGTTTTTAAGTGGAGGGAATTGAAAGGGATTTTTGTGAGTGGAGTGTCCACCCACATGAATGAGGGGAGGGCAAGGGGGCAGCCCCCATGCGCCGGCCACCCCCTCGGGGTTCCCCCTCTCCTATAAAAGGAGCCCCCTCCCTCTCTCTCACTCACACCTCCTCGTGAAGGATCTCTCCCCTCTAGTATTTATTTCACTGGAGTGAGGAGGCGGAGGTTGCTCGGTGCCTCAGACATGTGTGCGAGCACGGATGCGCCGCTGATTTGCGGTGCTAAGGACTTCCTATCGATCTTGAGATCGGCAAGAGATCGTCTACATCAACCACGAGTTTGAACTTGTTAAGCTTTTTCGGTCTTCAAGGGTGTGTTCTCTACGGATATACATCCGCCCATTGTTTGTATCTAGTAGATAGATCTTGGTACATAGTTGTTCCCATCATAGGAATTTTTTTGTTTTCTATGCTGCGAACCCTACAGTGGTATCCGAGCCTGATCTATGCATAGATGCTTTGCACGGGTAGTACACATATGAGTATGTGGGTGATGATGATCTTGTTATTGCTTCTGGGTTGTACTTTGGATATTGGTGGCATAGTGAGATGAAGCGGCACAAACAAACTTTACATGTCCTCGCACATGAGACCTGTTCCACGCTTGACATGCAACTAGTTTTGCATAAGTGGCTAGCGGGTGTCTGTCTCTCCTACTATAGTCAATATCTAATTTGCAACGAGTTGTCAACAATTTGGTTATCCTCGTTGTGGTTCATGTTCGTAGGTAAGAATGATTCTATCTTCGAAAGCCCTAAGCCACGTAAAACTTGCAATGGATAAATTAGAGGCGTCTAGTTTAGATTGTTGCTGGGCTAGTGTCATGATATGGTGATGTTGTAAGTAGAAGTATAAGTCGATACTCTTACAACACACATAACGTGTAAGTTCCATATACCTTGGTCTTACACATAGAGGTATGATAGTGATCATACCACGGTGCACATGATGGATATCAAGTGCTAGAACCATATCATTTCACCTATTAACATGTGATGTTTGATTGCATCTTATATTTCTTGTTTGGCGTTTTATTAGCATAATAAGATGATACCTCATTTAGATATCAAGATAAGAATGTGTTCTTCCTTAAGTATGCACCGATTATGTTTTGTCGCTCCAAGACATCACATGACGATCGGGTGTTCTTGGATCCACGGTCATACTTAGGGTGTAAGACACTTACACACGCGAATACTAAGGTTCTTACTTGGCGAGCCTAGAATGTACATCCATGGTCTCGGAACACGGACCAAAAGGTTAAGCATGAGTCATATGGTAGATATGATGCCCATTTGATGCTCGCCTTTGAAGCTACACCGACTCACGTGATGATCGGACTTGTAGTGGACTTGGTTCATGTAATCACCAAAAAGGCATGAGGGATGTCGTTTTTGAGTGGGAGTTCATTCTTAATTTGGATTAGTTGAACTCAACCTATCATAAACTTAGTATAAACTTTACAAATTCTGTTGTAGATGGCACCACCTGCTTTTAATTTCAATGTGTTCATGGAGAAAGAGAAACTTGCAACGAACGGTAGCAACTTTACCGAATGGGCCATGAATTAGAGGATTCTCCTCTCTGCTGCATAAAAGCAATATTTGCTAGAAGCGCCGACAGCCCCCCCATCGTTCGATGATGCCCCTGACAAGGAGAAGAATGTCTATCAGACTCGTCAGGAGGACCACAGCTTAGTTCATTGCGACATATTGTATGGGCTAGAGCCAGAACTTCGAAAGCGATTCAAAAACGGCAATGCATTTGATACAATGGGTGAGTTGAAGATGATTTTCGACACACATGTTGTTGTAGAGAGCTACAATGCTTCAGAAAAGTTCTTTAGCTGCATGATGGAAGAGAACAGCTCCGTGAGCGAGCATGTACTCAAGATGTCGGGTTACGCTGATAAGCTTGTGTCCTTGGGAATAACGATTCCCATTGACTTAGGCATCCATCGTGTTCTGCAGTCTCTGCCACCTAGATATAAGAGCTTCGTGATGAACTATAATATGCAAGGCATGAAGAATTCTCTCCCCGAGCTTCTGTCAATGCTTAAAACTGTAGAAGTGGAGTGGAGATCAAGAAGGAACATGATGATCAATAAGAACACTGGTTTCAAGAGAAGATAAGAAGGGAAAACGGAAGGTGAGTAAGGGCGGCAAGCCGGTTGCCATGCCTGAAAAGAAACCCCGAGTTGGCCCTAAGTCTGATACCGAATGGTATTATTGCAAGGGGACTGTCCACTGGAAGCGCAACTGCCCCAAGTATTTGGCAGATAAGAAGGCCGGCAAGGCAAACAAAGGTATATATGATATACATATTATTGATGTGTACTTGACTAGTACTCGCAGTAGCACATGGGTATTTAATACCGGTTCAGTTGCTAATATTTGTAACTCGAATCAGGGGTTGCGGAACAAGCGACCGCTAGCAAGGGGTCAGGACAAGATGCGTGTCAGCAAAGGATCAAGCGTTGATGTGATCGCCGTCGGAACGCTACCTCCCCACTTACCATTGGGATTAGTAATAAACTTGAATAATTGTTATCTGGTGCCAGCACTGAGCATGAACATTGTATCTGGATCGTGTTTGATGCGAAGTGGTTATTCATTTAAATTCGAGAACAATGGTTGTTCTATTTATATGAATTAAATCTTTTATGGTCATGCACCCATGATGAATGGTTTATTTCTATTGGATCTCGATAATAGTGTTACACGTATTCATAATGTTGATGCTAAAAGGATTAAACTTAATGATGATATATTCGCATATATGTGGCATTGCCGTCTAGGTCATATCGGCATTAAACACATGAAGAAGCTCCATTCGGATGGACTTTTGGAATCACTTGATTTTGAATCATTTGATACATGTGAGCCATGCCTTATGGGCAATATGACTAGAACGCCGTTTTCCGGTTCAATGGAACGGGCGACATATTTATTGGAAATCATACATTCCGATGTATGTGGTCCAATGAGTGTGTCGGCATGAGGTGGATATCGTTATTTTGTAACTTTCACAAATGATTTGAGTAGATACGGTTATATCTACTTGATGAAACACAAGTCTGAATCCTTTGAAAAGTTCAAGGAATTTTAGAGTGAAGTGGAAAATCATCGTAATAGAAAGATCAAATTTCTACGGTCCGACCATGGAGGAGAGTATCTAAGTTACGAGTTTAGCACTCATATGAAAGAGTGTGGAATTGTTTCACAACTCACACCTGCCGGAACACCATAGCGAAATGGTGTGTCGGAACGTCGTAATCGTACTTTATTGGATATGGTCTGATCTATGATGTCTCTGACAGACTTGCCACTGTCATTTTGGGGTTATGCACTAGAAACTTCTGCATTCGATTTCTTAAAATTTGGGGATGCGATGTTTATGTGAAGAAACTTCAACCATATAAACTCGAACCCAAAGCGGAAAAATGCGTCTTCATAGGATACCCTAAGGAAACTATTGGTATTCCTTCTATCATAGATCCGAGGTCAAGGTTTTTGTTGCCAAGAATGGATCCTTTCTAGAGAAAGAGTTTCTCGCGAAAGGTGTGAGTAGTCGAAAGGTAGAACTCGAAGAGGTTGTTGAACCTTCTCTTCATAATATGGCGAGTAGCGCAGCGCCGGAAGTCGTTCCGGATTTGGCTTCACCAATTGAAGAGGGAACTAATGATAATGATCATGAAACTCTAAAAGAGAGTACTACCAAACCTCGCAGGTCTAGCAGGACGTGTGCAGCTCCCGAGCTATACAGAAACCCTGTTATGAATTTCATGGTTGATGAAATTGATGACCCTGGGACGTATGAAGAAGCGATGATGAGCCTAGATTGCAACAAATGGTTAGAAGCCATGAAATCCAAGAGAGAATCCATGTACGAAAACCAAGTTTGGAACTTGGTGGACTTACATCACGACCGAAAGGCCGTGGAGAATAAATGGATTTTTAAAAGGAAAACTGATGCTGATGGTAATGTGACCGTCTATAAAGCTCGACTTGTCGCAAAGGGGTTTCGACAAATTCAAGGAGTTGACTACGATGAGACATTCTCTCCTGTAGCGATGCTAAAGTCAGTTAGGATTATGTTAGCAATTCCTGCATATTTCGACTATGAGATATGGTAGATGGATGTCAAAACTGCGCTCCTCAATGGCAATATTGAACAAGAGTTGTATATGATACAACCAAAGGGTTTTGTCGATCCTAAGGAGGCTAACAAGGTATGCAAGCTTCAGCGATCCATCTATGGACTGAAGCAAGCATCCCGGAGTTGGAATCTCCGCTTTGATGAGGTGATCAAAGAGTTTGGATTTGTCCAAACTTATGGAGAGGCTTGTATTTACAAGAAAGTGAGTGGGAGCAATGTGGCATTTCTGATATTATATGTGGATGACATATTATTGATCGGAAATGATATAGATCTTTTAAACAATGTTAAAAGTTATCTAAACAACAAATTTTCAATGAAGGACCTAGGTGAAGCGTCATACATATTAGGCATAAAGATCTATAGAGATAGATCAAGGTGCCTAATAGGGCTATCACAAAGTACATACCTTGATAAGATTTTAAAGAAGTTTAAAATGGACAGAAGTAAGAAGGGGTTCTTACCTATGTTGCAAGGCAAGACATTGAGTAAGACTCAAAGTCCGGCTACGGCGGAAGAAAGAGAGATAATGGAAAAAGTCCCCTATGCTTCAACCATATGCTCTATAATGTACGCCATGCTATGTACAAGACCAGATGTGGCACATACTGTTAGTTTGACTAGTAGGTACCAATTGGATCCAGGTTCGGAACACTGGATAGCGGTCAAGAATATCCTTAAGTACTTGCGAAGAACTAAGGATATGTTTCTTCTGTACGGAGGTGAAGAAGAGCTCGTCGCTAAGTGTTATGTCGACGCAAGCTTTGACACCAATCTGGATGACTCTAAGTCTCAATCCGGATACGTATTTCTCATGAATGGTGGAGCGGTTAGTTGGAGGGGTTCCAAACAACCCGTGGTGGCAGGATCAACAACGGATGCCGAATATATTGCTGCTTCGGAAGCGGCTTAGGAAGCGGTTTGGATGAAGGAGTTCATATCCGAACTAGGTGTGGTTGCGAGCGTGTTGGACCCAATGGTGATCTATTGTGACAACAATGGTGCCATTGCAAATGCCAAATAAACAAGGCCTCGAAAGAATTCCAAGCATATTAAGCGCCAGTTTCACTCTATCCGCGAACATGTCAAGGATGGCGATATAAAGATTTGTAAATTACACACGGATCTCAATGTAGCAGATCCGTTGACTAAAACTCTCCCTAGAGCTAAACATGATCAACACCAGAACTCTATGGGTGTTAGATTTATCACTATGTAACTAGATTATTGTCTCTAGTGCAAGTGGGAGACTGAAGGGAATATGCCCTGAGAGGCAATAACAAAATGGTTATTACGTATATTCCAAGTATATGATAGATGTTTATTTTGCATGCTATAATTTTATTAATACGGAAATGTTAATACATGTGTGTTTAATAAACAAACAGAAAGTTCCTAGTTATGCATCTCTCATAAACTAGCTCGTTGATTAACAAGATGATCAAGGTTTTCTGATCATGGACATTGGATGTTGTTAATAACAAGGTCACAACATTAGTGTAATGGTGTGATAAACATTCATCCGAAGTATAGCATTACGATCAAAGTCATTGAGTTTATATTGCTATAACATCATACAGAGTGATCCTAATCCTTAGACCATGAGATCATGTCAATCACTAACACCGGAAGAGTACTTGATAACATCAAATGTCACACCGTAACAGGGTGATTATAAAGATGGGTTCACTAATACTAAAGTGTTATGTTGAGGCCCATGGACCGAGAGTGGATTTGTTCATCCCGATGACGGATAGATATGCTCTGGGCCCTCTCGGTGATATCACATTGATTAGCTTGCAAGCAAGTGATTTGATCACTAGAATGTTATATCACGGGAACGAGAAAAGAGTACATGTCAGTAACAAGATCAAACTAGGTATGGAGATACTGATGATCGAATGTCAGACATGTAATATATTGCGAAACAAAAGGATTAAGATACTGACGTAAAATGTTCTGACGATCACAAGAAATTCATCGTTGAATGTGTGGGAGTCAGTACAGATCTCCAGGTCCCGCTTCTGATTATTGATCCAAGAGGGGTCTCGATCATGTCTGCATTATTCGCGAACCGTAGGGTGACACACTAAAGAGACACCGACATCCATCTGGAGCAAAAGTTTCATGCCGAAAAGAATAACAAGCGCAGGAATTTATTTCACTAGATACCAAAACGGGTTTTCAGGTGAAATTGCAGAAAGTGTTTTTGCATGTGAAATGAAATACTAGCAAGGGGTTATATGTGAATTTTTATCATTAAATTAGTTGACAAAATTCTGAATAAATAAAAGGATTTTTATTTAATGAGAGTTTGCATTAAACTTGGTGGAAATTTAATGGGAATTTGAGTGGAGGGAATTGAAAGGGATTTTGTGAGTGGAGTGTCCACCCACATGAATGAGGGGAGGGAAAGGGGGCAGCCCCCATGCGCCGGCCACCCCCTTGGTGTCCCCCTCTCCTACGAAAGCAGCCCCCTCCCTCTCTCTCACTCACACTTCCTCATGAAGGATCTCTCTCCCCCTCCAGTATTTATTCCCCATGGTCTCGGACTAGCGAGATACATGTTCCCGGTGGCTATTTGGCAAGAAAGAGTTGTGCTTCCGCTGCATCACTTGAGCGAGGAGGCGGAGGTTGCTCGGTGCCTCGGATGTGTGTGCGAGCATGGATGCACCACTGATTTGCGGTGCTAAGGATTTCCTCTCGATCTTGAGATCAGCAAGAGATCGTCTACATAAACCACGAGTTTGAACTCGTTAAGCTTTGTCGGTCTTCCAGGGTATGTTCTCTACGGATATACATCCGCCCGTTGTTTGTATCTAGTAGATAGATCTTGGTACATAGTTGTTCCCATCGTAGGAAATTTTTTGTTTTCTATGCTACGAACCCTACATCTTCACCGACAACAAGATCCAGCGTGTCACGTTCCTCGAACAGGAGTTCTTCGGCACCCACCAAAATGACCTCTCCCTCGACGACTACTGCCTCCGTCTCAAGAGCCTCTCCGACGAGCTTCGCGGCTTGGAGTTCCTGGTCGATGACAAGATCATGCTCTCCACGCTGTCGGCCGGCCTCGACGAGGATCTTAGCAATGCCGCCTCCAACCTCACGCTCCTCACCACGCCGACTTTCGAGCAGGTCGTGGCCTATCTCCGTCTGGAGGAGCGCCGGATCAAGCACCTCCGGGCTCGGGCGGCCAACACCGTCTTCATCACCGGCTTCTCCCAGGGCGGCCCTGCCCCCGTGCCTCGCGCCCCGACCCCTGCACCTCACGCCCCAAGACCGCCTCCGGGTTTCTACCCCCCCCACCACTCGCGCCCCTACCTCCCGCCAACGGCAGTGGCAATGGTGGTGGCAACGGTGGTGGCAACGACGGTGGTAACACCGGCGACACCGCCACCGCCCTAGCCCCATTCACCGCAGCAGATCTCCCCCATGCCGCCATGGATCGCCGGCCATAACCCCTAGACCGGGGTCGTCCACGCCTACACCATACCCGTGTCGCGCGCCCCATACCCGAGCACCATGGGGCCGTGTCCGACCTTGCACCAGGCCCTCTTCACGGTGCCCCAACCCGCCATCACGACCGGCTATGTTGCGCCCCCGGCTCATCCCACCTACTATGCCACACCCCCGAGCACGGCCCAGTGGGACCCCGCCCTGCTAACCGCTCTACAGAACGCCTCCCCGGCGGGCGCGTACGGCGGTGGCGACAATTGGTTCATGGACACCGGCGCCTCCGTGCACATGGCCGCTCACCCCGGTAATCTCTCTAATTCTACTCCCGCCTCCACTTCCTCCCGCATAATCGTCGGCAACGGTCATGCTCTTCCTATCACTCACACTGGCTCCGCCTCCTTTCCCTCCACCTCCACCCCTCTTTCTCTCAATAATGTCATTGTTTCTCCTCATTTAATCCAAAACCTCATTTCCGTTCGTTCCCTTGCTCGTGATAACTCTGTGACCGTGGAATTTGACGGTTCTGATTTTTCTGTTAAGGATGGTCGTACTCGGATGGTTCTCCACCGTAGTGACAGCCCCGGCGATTTGTACCCTGTTTGGTCGTCCTCCACCACCGCCAGCAGCCCACTCACCCTCTCCGCCAGCGTCGACCTATGGCACGCCCACCTCGGCCATCCTATCTCCATCGTTCTTCGTCAAATACTACAAGGATTTGATTTTACTTGTAATAAAACGGATGCTCATTCTTGTAAAGCATGTCGTCTAGGCAAACATGTTCGTCTTCAGTTCGCGTCTTTTCCCTTTGAACTTATTCATAGTGATGTTTGGACCTCGCCGGTTCCGAGTAATTCTGGTTATACCTATTATCTTCTGATTTTGGATGATTACTCGTACTCTGTGTGGACTTTTACCCTACGCCGTAAATCCCACGTCCATGCCTCTCTCACCGCCTTTTTCGCATACTATCCACCCAATTCGGCCGCCCCATCCATGCCTTGCAAACTGATAACGGCAAATAGTTCGTCAACATCACCATCCGCACACTTCTCGCCTCCCATGGTGCCATCTGTCGTCTCACGTGTCCTTACACTTCCCAACAAAACGGTCGTGCTGAACGCATCCTTCGTACTCTCAACGACTGCGTACACACCATTTTGTTCCATGCTTACATGCCCCCATGGTTTTGGCCGGATGCCCTCGCCACGACAACCCTTCTCGTCAACATACGCCCCTGCTGCATGCGTTGGCAATATATGCCGCACCATCTTCTCTTTGGTGTTCCACCCGCCTACGATGATCTTCGTATCTTCGGTTGCCGCTGCTATCCTAGCACCACCGCCACCGCCGTGCATAAGCTTGCGCCGCGCTCTCTCCCTTGTGTGTTTCTCGGCTACCTAGCCAACACCAAGGGCTACCGCTGCTACGACCCGGTCTCGCATCGCTTCTTCACCTCCCGGCATGTTTACTTTGACGAGTTGGTATTTCCGTTTCAGCAGGAACCTTTGGCGACTTCATCGACGACGACCCCGGCGCCCGCTGGCCCCTGTGGCCGGCCCTCCGCGCCGACGAGTGACCGCGACGGCTGTTGGAGATATGCCCTAGAGGCAATAATAAATATAGTTATTATTATATCTTTGTGTTTATGATAAATGTTTACATTCATGCTATAATAGTATTAACAAGGAAACATTAATACTTGTGTGATTTGTAAACTTAAATTGAAGTCCCTGGTAAAGCCTCTATATAATACTAGCTTGTTGGTTAATAAATGATTGTGGTTTCCCTATCATGAACATTGAGATGTTATTAACAACAAGATCATATCGTTAGGAGAATGATATGGTGGACATACTCCTATAGATAAGCGTAGCATAAATATCAAGTCATTCTAAATAGTTCAATTGCTATATGCTTTCTGATACATAGTAACCTAATTCCTTCGACCATGAGATCATGCATATCACCTTCACCGGAAGGATGCTTTGATGACATCAAACACCACACCGTAACTGGGTGGCTATAAAGGTGGCATTGAGTATTCGGAAAGAATTGGTTGAGACACATGGATCAAGAGTGAGATTTGTCCATCCATATGACGGATAGATATACTCTGGGCCCTCTCGGTGGAATGTCATCCAATTAGCTTGCAAGCATGTGACTGGCTCACAAGGGATCACATATCACGGGAACGAGAAAAGAGTACTTATCGGTAACGAGGTTGAACTAGGTATGCAGAGATACCGACGATCATAACCTCGGATAAGTAAACTATCGTGAGACAAAGGGAAATTGGTATCGTATGTAAGTGGTTCATTCGATCGCAAAGTAATCGTAGAAATATGTGGGAGCCATATGAATTTCCAGATTCCTCTATTGGTTATTGTTCGGAGAAGTGTCTCGATCATGTCCGCATAATTCACGAACCGTAGGGAGACACACTTAAGGATTCGACGTTGTTTGAGTACTTATGGAATGATGAGTAAGAGACCGAATGTTGTTCGGAGTCTCGGATGGGATCCGGGATATCACGAGGAGATCCAGAATGGTCCGAAGAATAAGATTCATATAAGGAAAGTCCTATTTCGGAGTTGGGGAATGGTTCCGGTATTTTCATCGGGAATGTTCTAGAAGGTTCCGGAATGTCCGGCACTCCGAAGGGGAAGGGGTACATGAATGTGTTATATCAAGTTGGTATGATTGCATCATGTACTAGGTGTCATCGCTGAACAAAATAAAGGGTTTAATCAAATCCTAGTTTGAAAAGGTCAAACGCCAATTTGAAAGTCAAACGGCTATTTTGGGAAGTGGAGAGGGAGGTGGAAACCGAGTTGGGGGAGGAGTTCCTCCCCTCCACCGCCGTCCCACCTTGAAGCCGAGTTGGGGAGGGACTCCCCTCCCCTTGGCCGGCGCCTTCCTCCTATAAGAGGAGGGACAGGGCTCCCCCTCCTAGTACACAAGATTGCCCCCTCTAAACCTAACCCTAGCCGCCGCCCACCATAGCCGCCGCCTAGGGTTTCTCCCCTAGCCACCGACTTGGGCACCTCCAAGCCCTAGCCGCCGACCCTAGCACCCCCTCCTTGGTGTGTCTAAACCCTAGAACACCGAGGGCTCTCTCATAGTTCACCATACTCGCTCCGGCTTAAGGCGAAGCCCTGCGAGATCTCCCCTCTACTTCCGGTACCACGCCGTTGTGCTATCGGAATCGCGAGGAGAGTGCTACAACCTCCGTTGCCTGCTGGAACAAGGGAGAGGAAGGTCTTCGTCGAGTACCGAACGTGTGACCGACTGCGGGAGCGCTGCCGGAAAGCAGCGCCGGAAGGATCGTCTACGCGATCTTGAGATCGGGAAGAGTACGACTACATCACCCACGAGAATCCGCTCTCGTTAAACACTATGGAATCTTCGAGGGTGAGTTATTCCATCGACTCGTTGCTACAATCTAGTAGATAGATCTTGGCTTGTTTGTTTGTATGCGGTAGAAATTTTTTGTTTTCCATGCTATGAAACCCTACAACGGCCCCTTCCATGCCTACCCCCCTGCTCCCTCAACGCCCGTTCCCGCGTCGCCTTCTGGCTCGCCAGCCATCACGGCTCCGCCTTCGCCCGAGCCCGCGACTCCGCCGATGCCCGTGACGCCGCCGTCTGCGTCGCCCCGACCAGAGCGGCCTCCTCCTCGCCGGCTCTATCGTCGCCCACCTCGTCGTCCGCATTGTCGCCCTCTCCAGACGCTGCCCCAGTGGCGGACGTTGTTTCTCCTGCAGGTGTGATCACCCACGCGCGTGCGGGAGTGCCTCAGTCGTCCACCCGCTACCCTGCCGATCAGTACGTCTGCACGACGTCTACGTCTGAGCTCTCATCGGTGCCCACCTCTGCCCGGGCCGCCTTGCGCGACCCGCAGTGGCACGCCGCCATGCAGGAGGAGTACGATGTGCCGCAGCGCAATCGGACCTAGGAGTTGGTCCCCCGTCCTCCTCGCGCTAATGTCATCACCGACAAGTGGGTCTTCAAGCACAAGCTCAGCCCAGATGGCAAGCTGAAGCTCTATAAAGCGCGTTGGGTGGTCCGCGGATTTCGCCAACGCGCCGGTGTCGACTTCACGGATACGTTTGCCCCAGTTGTCAAGCCGGGCACGATCCGCACCGTTCTGTACCTCGCCGTCTCTCACGCGTGACCGGTGCACCGGATGGACGTCCCTCCAACGCCTTTCTCCACGGTCATCTCTCCGAGCAGGTGTACTGCCAGCAGCCTATCGGCTTCGTCGACGCTGACCATCCGGATCATGTGTGCTTGCTCTCTCGGTCCTTGTACGGACTGAAGCAGGAGCCCCGTGCCTGGTACCAGCGCATTGCCGCGTTCCTGCATTATCTCGGCTTCCGCTCCACGCGTTCTAATGCGTTGTTGTTTGTCTAACGACAAGGCACCAACACTGCCTACCTGCTGCTATATGTTGACGACATCATCTTGACGGCATGCACTGATGGTATCCTTCGACAGCTCACCGACCGCCTTCGTGCTGACTTCGCCTTGAAGGACCTCGGCCCGCTCCACTACTTCCTCGGCATCGAGGTTGTTCGGCGCGCGGATGGGTTCTTTCTTCATCAGCGGAAGTACGCCCATGAGCTTCTCGAGCGCGTAGGGATGCTTAACTGCCACCCCGCGCCCACACCTGTCGACACGAAGGCCAAGCTCTCAGCCACCGATGGGTCGCTGGCCTCCGACGCACCGTTCTACCGCTCCATCGTTGGTGCCCTGCAGTATCTGACGCTGACACGTCCGGAGTTGTAGTATGCCGTGCAACAGGTGTGATTGTACATGCATGCTTCCCGGGACGCTCACTGGTCCGCGGTGAAGCGGATACTCCGCTATATCCGCGACACCATGGACTTCGGCCTCTCACTGCACGCCTCACCCTCGACCGACATCGTCGCCTACTCGGATGCGGACTGGGCTGGCTGCCCCGACACACGACGCTCCACCTCGGGCTACTATGTCTACCTCAACTCGTCGCTCGTCTCTTGGTCCTCCAAGAGGCAGCCCACCATGTCTCGCTCCAGCGCCGAGGCCGAGTACCGCGTCGTGGCTAACGTCGTGGCTGAGTGCACATGGATTTGTCAGCTTCTCTCCGAACTCTCTTGTCATGTAGACAAGGACACAATAGTATTTTGTGATAATGTCTTGGCTGTCTACCTCTCCGCCAACCCCGTTCATCATCGGCGCACCAAGCACATTGAGCTGGATATTCACTTTGTCCATGAGAAAGTTGCCCTCGGTCACATTCGAGTTCTTCACGTGTCGACCTCTCAGTAATTTGCAGACATCATGACGAAGGGATTACTGTCGACGACTTTTCCTGAGTTTCGCTCCAGTCTATGTGTCGGAACCGACCCTTCGACTATGGGAGGGTGTTGAGATATGTGTTGTATTAGTTATATGTCCCCGTGTATTTCTAGGGTTGTACCTGTAACATTGTCAATATATATATGAGCAGCCGACCCTATTGGTGTTGTGCGTTTTCACATACCTTTCCACAGCACTAAACGCCCGTAGTGAGCGGGTGTTAAGGATCCCGACAATCTTGGGCTTGGGCCATCCTCTGATCACAGCCCAGTCCGTGGTCGTGACAGGCTAACAGCATCTTAGATCAGACCGATCCATCAAAATCGGCACAAGCTATCATGGCACTGGCTACAAACTACTAAAAGGCAAGAAAGAAAGGCGACGGTCGGATCTCTCGTCACGGCTGGTTGAAGCCAAGTGAAGGTAATGTCAAACTCAACATTGACGCTGGTTTTGACCCAGACCTGGGTATTGGTGGCACATGCGCTATTATGCGGGATAGCCACGATTCTTTTATTGCTGGATGCAGCCGTCTATTACCGTATGTTTATTACCGTATGTGGCTGATGCTCCTACTGCGGAGGCGACGGCTCTACGTGATGGCCTCCTATTGACGGGACAAATTGGTTGCAACAGAATTATAGTCGAGTCCGATTGCATGGAGGTTATTCAAATCATGAAGGATCGAGGCAATTCCATGGGACCAGCGGCGGCAATCTACGAAGAATCTTCTTTCCTTTTTCGTAATTTTTTTGTTTCTTTTAGTCACAAATTGTGCGGCTTATTTATTAGCTAGTGGAGCGGAGGATCCTAAATGCACTGTGTGGCATGAGGATCCTCCTGATTTTCTTATTGCTGTAATCACTAACAATGTAAGCCTGTTTTAATGAGTAATAAATCCGCAACATGACGGAGTTCGTGCTACTTTCCTCAAGAAAAAGAAAAAAAAGAACGTTGCTATAGCGCGACCCGCATAAAAGTATTATTGAGCGGCAGCAGTATTTCTAGGCAACAACACTGTCAGTAGGCGGGTGTGCGACTGCAAATTCTTCACGTGAAGTATCTAGCATAGATCACAGCCACATGATTTTGAGAAGAGGTCAAGTTTCCAGATTTTGAAAGTAGGAATTGCCAGATTAATTAGGACATGGCTAATAACAGTCAAATTAATTTTACATAGTTGCCATATTTAATTGATACTAACGGCTATATTAATCAGGTTTGGTGAAAAATGTGAGACAAAGAAGGCCCCGCTTCAGTTGTTACTAGTGACTGCCATATTAATTATGCTAAATTGCCAGATTATATATCATTTAGTTGCCCGGTTCAACTGTTACTAATTTTCATACTACTATATTGATACTAATTGCGAGATTACTAACTGTCAGGCACAAGTAATTTCCAGATTAATTAAACCTAATTGCCATATTAAATTAGTGCTAGCTACCCAATTGATCAGGTTCATCTTAAAATCTGTAGTTGTACTGCTAGGAATCCATCATCGTTCAGGAAGATGATGCAGCACACAATTAGGGGATCACTCCAGAGTAAGTTCACATGAAAAATCAAGAGTATCCTTGTGAAAAAGACAAAAGAGCAACAAAACGAGAGAGTATGGGAAGAAGAAAACTCTGGCGCAACGCGCCGGCCACAGGACTCCTCATGGCACACATGCCTCCATGAGCTTGACAAACCTCAGCCTACTAACGCTCGACGGCGACAACAGCAGCCTACCGGCGCTCGATGGCGCGGCCTCGCCTCATGTTCGATGGTGACAGCGATAGCCTACTGGCGCTCGACGGCGGCGGCCTCGCCTCGTGCTCGGCAGCGACAGCGGCAACCTACTAGCGCTCGACGGCGGCGGCCTCACCTCCTCGCGCTCGACAATGGCCGTCCTGCTTCGTGCTTAGCGTGACCTCCCGGCGATAGCCGCTGGACGCCTCCACTTGGCGCTCGCCGGCGGCGTCCTTGCTCCTCTTGCGCTTCTCCGACACAGAGCTCCGCAAAAAATCCTCGGCGTGAGGTGCTCGTCTCCGGTGCTTGAGAATACGATGGCCGAGAGTATTTCGTGACAATAAGAGATAAGATGGGAGAGTGGTAGGGATGCGGTTTTTTTAGGCATCACAACTTACCGCACGAGAGAGCAGTCGGTGTGGCGCCTGTTATTATCTTTTTCCAAGAAAGAAAAGAACGGACGGACTTTCTTTCGACCGACGCCTCCTCTTCCTCCATGGCTCCATCTCCCCATTCCAAATTTCCACTGCATCTTCCCCCAAAACGGCGACGAGAGATGGACTGATTGGCTCGAGTGACAGTCCCCACTGCCCTGCGTTCTGAGGGGGTTGCCAGATGGAGCTGCGGTCGGGGCGTCGCCTCAGGTCGGTTTGGTCTCCCGGACCTCGCCGGCCCCCGGGCTGCCCAGACGGAGGCGGATCGGACTGGATCAGCGCCCTTCCGGATGAAATGCTGCTCCAGATACTCGTTCGCCTCCGCTGCGCCCGCGCCGCCGCCCTCACGAGCGTCCTTTCCCGCCGGTGGCGCGGCCTCTGGAGGAACCTCCCGGAGCTCTCTTTCCGCGAGATATCGCCGGACGCGCTGAACGCCGCACTGGACCAGGTCGCCTACCCAGATCTGTCCTTCCTCATAGACATCCCAGAGAAGTACAGAATCATGGACCCTACTCGCGTCTTGGCGTTGCTCCGGGCCGCGGCGCGTCTTGCGCCGGCGGATCTCGTCTTCCATGTTCGGGGGCACGTTAAAGATAGTAACGTTCCTATCGAGATTCCCTGCTTCGAATGCGCCACAGCGGTCAAGCTGCGCGTGGAAAACCTATATCTGACACCGCCGGCGGGGGCCGTCGAGTTCCCTGTGCTGGAGAGGCTGTATCTCGCTGGCTGCCGCTTCGACATGGTTGAGATGATCCAGCGGTGCCCTCACTTGCGCGTACTAAAGGTGCGCAACTGCTGGGGTTTCGACATTAAAGTGCACTCACCCAAGATTGAGGTTCTTGACGTGGACACCTATGGGTGGATGGGGAGCATCGACATCATGGCCCCAGTGCTTAAGAAGTTTAATTTGTCGACCCACATTCACAGGGATTGCAGCATGTCATTCTCAGCACCGATGGCGGAATATATCTCATGGGACTGTTCGTATGGATTTGAAAATGTTGGGATTGGTGAATATTGGCGTCTGCGTAACCTCGGCCTACGGATGAAGGAGAATATCTGCATCCTAAGCTTGTCCATACATGCTTCGGTGCGTTTCCCTGCTGCTCTATTTTCCATATATTTTGGCAATCTCCTCAAACTTTAGGTTTGCTATCTTTAGTACCTTAACACTCACCTTCTGTTCAACTTAGTCATCCTGCTGTTATATTTTTGCATCCATGCTGGCCAACTGATGAGTTAGCAGTATCCCTAGACTGTACATTGTGTCTCACCAACAATACGGGCCAGTGTGTGCCTATCGTTGGCAGCTCCGTGCTAAAATATAGGACGTATTTTGATTTGTGAAGATAAGGCTTTGACCAACTAGTATATAAGTCTTATGTGGTCTATGTGATTCGTAGGAGTTTCTAATAAGAATCTAATGGCACCAATTTTCAATGACAGAAACCACACATTAGATTATTTTTTGTTAAATTCGTATCTTAAAGAATCGAAGTGCACCTTATATTTTTGGACGGAGGAAGTATGTCTCATCAGTGACCGTGTTTAAATCATGCATCCGATCTTGTGCTGCACTTAAACCTTCCTAGTTGTTACTCCCTTTGGGCAACAATGTTTCAGGTTTACTTCTGCCCCTACCCTACTCCACCTTGCTACTTTTCACCGCCTTTTTAGGGCAGAGCCCTCAACCTACAAATTCTACCATATCCGGTACTTACCGGTGCAATTTTCAATGTTGATTCATGCTATAAGATTTGTGCCCCAGATGTCGTAGATGTTACATCTGTGGCACGAACCGATGGTGAAAATTGTGCTGGTAAGTCATTGTTCAAGTGGAATTTTATGGGTTGCACTCTGACTCTAAGCCCTGGAATTTGACGCTTGACTTCAAAACCCACCTATTATGGATATGATGGTGAAGTAGAAAAATGCAGCACAACACTAGGTAAAACTCCAGCAACTATTAACAGTCGATCTGAGCTAGTATGAAGCTTCTTAGTGGAAGTCAAGGAAAGCTAGCTGCGACTCTGAGCTTGTTTGAATTTGGGATGCCTACAAATTGGAATTGTAGGTCTTCAACCGACAACACCGAAAGGACAAGCCATCTAGAACCAGAAAACATTAGGTAGTGAGGGTATCAAAATGCTATAGCTTCATCTTGCTCATGTTTGGGCCTTTCTGTTTTCAGTTTTCCAAATGCGTGTACCATTGTTCTTTGACCTTGCATAACATATTATGCGTAATCTAGCTATGCCTTTAAGGATTAAACACTTTCATGATATGTTCCCAAA
The DNA here is from genome assembly GCA_916181665.1 of Avena sativa. Taxonomy (NCBI): domain Eukaryota; kingdom Viridiplantae; phylum Streptophyta; class Magnoliopsida; order Poales; family Poaceae; genus Avena; species Avena sativa. The sequence goes on from OV702293.1 coordinate 425,703,626, forward strand.
ACTTTTTATCTGTATAGGAAGTAGTTTTTCTTATATTTTCATGCACTGTTTATACATTTGTAGGAGTCAATGCTAGATGCCGACCGGAGCTTTTCTCAAGAGATAGCACCGCTTCCTGCCTTCTCTGTTTTGAAGTTATATTTAGCAGCAAGAGAACATACTTTTGGAGCAATGGTGTTGAGTCTTCTTAGAATTTGTTCCACTGTACAAAGTCTTGTGATTGTCACTTCACGGCTTAGGGTAATTATTATTTTTTACCTTGGCTACCTGGTATATACATATTAGGACATTCCTAGAGTAGAGAGAGAGTTTAGATAGTTTCACGAGAAGAAAATTGCACGTAACACCAAGGTTTGGTGTCATTGTCATACAAAACACAAAAACAAAACACTAGTTGTAGTAAATCCCACGTTTTAGTCTAATCTGTTGCAACTAGCCCAAATAAAGAATATAGTGTCTTAAAACGTAATTGACATGTGGGTCCTGTATTTCTGTATGGTATACCACAATTATACGGTAAAACTAAAAATGGGAACATAGTGATAGAAAATATAGACTATGCACATCAAAAAATTGGATCATTAATATACCATTGTGTATATCATAGAATGCATTGACATCTGACCATATGAACTAAATCTGACTTTGGTATACTCTAGGTATACCTCTCGAACCGGTGGACTAGGCAATATACTCTAGACATACTCTACATACGGTTATACTCATATATGGTATAGAAATACAGGGTTGACATGTTTTAAGGCCATAATTCATCTATTCGAACACTACAACAGATTAGACTAAAGCCTGGGGTTTGCTGTAACCTGTATTTTATGCAACAATAACACCAAACCTTGGTGATATGTGCAATTTCCTCTTTCGCCAGCGTCCAGGGGTATGGATTGATGATTAACCCAGCTGTGGAAGCCACCCAAAACCCTTAGCCAGAGGCAAGGTTGGCATATGTGAGTTTGGATGCGGGCGAAAATAGTAAGAAGTAAACGAACCACTAAATTTTAAATCCGTTCAAAATCCGAAAGACAAAAAAAAAAGGAATGGCCCACTGAAACATCAAATCAAACGTTTCAAAAATCGATCTGCGACGTCGACAGTGCCGTACATTATAACCGTCTGCCTGCATTCGTCATCCGCTGGGGCACGTACGGCTTGGCGTCATGCAACGCCCAGAACTGTGCAGCGCAGTCTTCGGTTTCAGAAAATCAGAGACACAGAGAGGAAACGACAACCGAAACGCATCATGACCCAATTTCGCCACATTTATTCCTCCCTTCTATAAGCTGTCCTGCTGTTCGAGCTACCAGTAGTATCTTTCCGAGATCTGTATTTATGGTTCACTGGTTCAGTAGCTCTCTGGATATCGTATCACTCGCTTCGCAGGGATGAAAGTACGCAGTCCATGCGACTATCACGTTTTGCCCCTTCCTTTTCCTGGACACTACTACTTTTCCTGTTCATAAGCAACTTAGCAAATACTTTTCCTGTTCTATTGTACGTAATCCTTCGCAGGAAAAAAAAGGGTGCATCCACAGGCTAGAGAGAACAATATTAAATTTCTGAATAACACGTGTTTAATTTCATTAGTGGAGTTCTACGTGCGCACTTAAGCAACTTAGCAAATACTCCATGGATGAGAAGATAATAAGCACGACTGCAAGTGCCATTGCCCCAATAGGCAACAATAAATTATGAGTTCTCTTCAACTTTGCCAATGAACAAGTGGTTGTTTTCTGCAAAAATATTTTCTTTGCAATGACTCCATGGGTCTAAGCCATTTTTTTTGAAAGAAATATTGCGGGACACTACATCGATGTTTTTTCAACAATAAGAAAGAAACCAAATTCACATACACCCGGACTTGGAACCGGTTGGTGGGTTGTACATGCACTCTTCTAGTCAAGTAAGCTAGACAAATTTCCGCACTAATAAGTCATAATTTTTCTCTTCTTGTAAGTTGAGCAAAAACACGGACAATAAGGCTAGATCCAATAAGTGGGATATAAAGGAAACTTCAAAGTAGTATATATGTGAAAATGCAGAAAAGGAGGGAAAAGTTGCGTACCTCGTGTCCTAGTATTTGTTGAGGGCACAAAATAATTTTGAACTTTAACTTGGAAAAATTGAACTCTCAAGTCTCAAAACCAAGTAGAAATCCCCATGGGACCATTCTAAAGTGGTTTGGACCATTTCAAAGATGTTATCAGATATGAGGGGTCTACTTGTCTGGCACACCGCTTCTGTGTCATTTTAAAAGCTTTAGAAGAAAAAATGAGAAGATTTTAGGGGGAAAAGGAGTTTAGGAAATTTTAAAATAAAAATATCTTAAAAATAAGAAAAACATGAGCCATTTTACTATGAAAATTAATTTTGATAGTAGTGAGGTGAGAAGGGTTAGAGGTTTTTTCAAATTAAAATATGAATTTTCAAATTTATTGGACATGTGTTTGTGTGTTTTTCAAAAGCATATGTTTATTTATTGATTTCTTAACCCATAGTTTCATAAAAACAACATTTTGGTAATTTTGAAAAATTGGATTATCCGTGTTCTAGGCTTTGAAGGTTGTAGAGGTGATATGGAGAGACACCTCTCATATATAAAGTGGACAAACCGAGTGCAATGTTCTATGGGACCGTCCTAAAGGGATTTTGAGCAATTCAAAGTTATAGATGATGAAAGAGTCTACATGCCCACCGCACCACCTCCATGTCACCTATAAAGATATGAAAAAAGAAAGATAAAATGTTTTGAGATTTAGAGAAAAGGACTTTCCTACATTTTGAAATATATATTTTTAAATCAAAAGCATGACCTTTTTTATTTTAAAATTGACTTTGAGACGATATAACGAGAAGGGTCGGATCTTCTAGAAAGTATAAGTTTCAATTTTTAAAAAGTAAAAAAATATTATGCATATGCTATCTATCTTTCACATAATGTTTCTCTATTGATTTTTAATCCAGATTTTTTCAAACTATTATTTGATCAGTAGCTTATAATTTTTTTGGAGGTGAGATGTCGTGAGACAGACGCCACGCCATCCAAAACAAAACAAAAATCACAGGGCTATTTAGAACCACCTTGAAATATGAGTTGGTCAAAACTCTTTCTGGTTCCGAAGGTGTTATAGATTCCTTGATGCATGATTCAGCGAGGAAAAGAGATATGCATACATTCGGTCGTAGTTCTAAAACATGCATTAATCATTCATGTGTAGTATCATGAAGTAGCACTTCACAAAAAGTATCCATTAGTACACTGTTTTGAATAATAGAATAGACGAATAAATTAAAGCATATATATGATAATTACATCTCCAACCAGTTAAAAGTTAAACATGCCATAGAAGTGCAGTGCTTGTTTAAACATGTTTGTAGCCTGAGAAGTTTAATATGTGCAATAACTCCATCCAGAAGCTTGAAAGAGAAGATTTGTATTGACCGCTGAAATGGATCGATCTCATCCAGAGATCGGCAGACGGCATAAGACACACCACGAAGCTATAAGCTAGTTCCTCGATCACACAACAAACAAAAAAACACTACAGTAGTATAAATCAATTTGGGCGAAAAACTAATGGAAAAGAGGTGAAAAACAGTAGCGCACTTGCCACTTGCGGATCTGAAACATATGATCCATAACTAGCAGCTAGTTGCACGGGTATTACTACTGTCATCAGCTATGAGATAGTGTGGTGGTGCATGTACTACGTTGTGTTATACCGCTGTCTCCTTCTTCCGTTCCGTTTCGTTTTGCACATCGATCTGACGATAGATGACCGTCACGTACGTATACGTGGTTGTTAATGAGCCTAGCCTAGCTAGCTAGCTAGATGGACCTGTTCTCCAGGATGGCCGAGAGGCTGGTGGTGCGCTGCCGCTTGAGCCCGCCGCTGGCCGACCCCCCGGAGTCCTCGCCCCCGCCGCCGGGCGACGAGGTGCGCTCCATGACCGCCCGCAGGGCCTCCTGGATGGCCGCGACGGTGTGCTGCGGCGACATGGGCGCCGGCGCGGCGTCCTCGTCGTCCTGGTCCCCGTCCCCGTCCCCACCACAGGGGAGAGTGTCGTCCTCGGTGACGAGGAGCACGTTCTTGACGCGGCCGCCGAGGGTGGTGATCTCGGCCTTGAGCGCGCGGAGGCGGAGCGCCTTGAGGGCCCGGATGAGGTCCGGGAGGAGGTCGGCGCGGTCGTCGCAGCAGAGGGATGCCCGCACGAGGAGGCGGCCGTCCTCGTCGCTGGAGGCGTCGACGGTGAGCTCGTCGGACTCGGTGGGCAGCGGGCACGCCTCCTCCCGGATCTCCGACGTCTGCCGCTTCAGCTCCTTGACGTGCTGGATCACCTCCGCCAGCAGCGACGCCTTGTCCGTCTGCAGACAACGCCAACACACACGAGACATACGTAAATCGCAAGGAAATTAAAGGAAACGCACGCACGCACGCGCGCGAGCTAGTTGAGGAGTAGTTAAATGGAATGGATGCTGAGCTTGCTATAATGTGACGGGAGGAGGACGCATGCAGTGCATGGGAGATGGGGGGAGTGATGGATGGGGCGTACGCATGCAGTGCAGTGAGGGGGAAAGGGGGTTCTTTCCTGGTCGTGCCGTGCCGTGGCATGCATGCCTCCGATCCCAGCGAACGAGTGATCGAGCGTGGGACTCACTCGAACTCGATCGATAATCTCTCCTACTACTACTGCTACTACTACTGGGAGGAGCACAGACAGACAGACAGCGCGTAATCAATACGAGAAAAATATGCTGCTAGTGCATGGCTTGGTTTGCTGCTGCTGCTGGTGGTGGTGCTCGCATGCACGCTTCCACAAGCGATCTGTGTTCTTCCCTTTTGGTGTTTAGTGGGGCACCAAGCCATCACCACTCCGCCTATTCTTTATACTACTTCCGTTATCACGCGCGCGCCAACAATGCCAACGGTCAAACCCTGCTCCTGGTCATGGCACTGCTGGGGTTTATACGTACGTGCAGCACTAGCTAGCTAAAGGAGGATGCGTGTTTATCACTGCTAGTATATGTGTTTCTACTTATCCACAAATCAGAATCAGAATACTTTTGGTTTTTGGACCAAACACCACTGGAATAACAGAGTAACAGTGCATTCCTTCCTTTTGACCTTAAAGATTTTGAGATGCACATACCTAAAACCCACTTAACTGGTCCATACTACTAGATGCATGGTAGTACTACTAGCTAGTACTACTTGGATCAGCTTTCTTAACACCAGGGGATTTAGCTCAGTAGTGGCATAGGATGGCGTACTCTTGGCTTGTTTGGGAATAGCTAGGCTTGCAGCATGCAGATGGATCTGGGTTTAGTAGGAGTAGTAGAATTCTTGGGAGCAGCATGCATGCAGGATCTCTCGAGATGGTCAGCTTTCTTTGCCGGGTGTCCCTGGCACGAGCTCGCGCGTTTGTCTCTCCTCCGAGCGGCCGGCTCCCAGCAGTAACTCTCGAGTTGCAAGCTTTTTGTTTCCTTCCGTCCTGGTCTCTCTTTTCCGTGTCAACTAGGCGGCTCCCCCTCCCTCCCCTTGTCTCCTAGCTCGATCGCCCCTATGATTACAATACGCTATGGATGGGACGGGCAGCCGGCAATGGAGCGTTGGAGTTCGCGCGCATGCACACACACACACACATGCATGCTGGTTGGTTGCCTGGTTGGGGAATGAAGCAGTGCAATGGATATGCGGTGCATGAATGAAAATTTATGCAGCCGGCCGGTCGGCCGGTCTCAGTACCTTTGTTGTGTTGGGAAGGAGGCTGCGCAGGCGGGCGAGGTGGGAGTTGATGCGCTCGCGGCGCCGGCGCTCGGCCTCGCTGTGGCTCTTGGACGCGGCCAGGGCCTTGGCGTCCATGATCTCCTGCGCGGTCATCCGGCCGAAGTCGCCGAACGGGGACGGGCCGAAGGGCGGCGGCATCATCATGCCGTGGCCGTGGTGGCCCATGTAGAGCCCGGCGCCGAAGCCGCCGAGCGGGTCGGACGAGGAGGAGGCGCCGCCGGAGTGGTCGTACGCGAACTGGAGGGCGCGCCGCGCGTAGAGGTCGGCGAAGAAGGGCGGCGGCGGAGGAGGCTGCGGAGGGAGCGGCGGTAGTAACGGGAAGAAGGGGCCCTGCTGGCCGCCTCCGCCGCCTACTATGTTGTGGTGGTGGTGGAGTTGCTGCTGCTGCTGCTGCGGGGACAGCGACGGGGCCGGCGGCGGCCAGCACATGATCGGTGGCGGGCCCATGGTCGCACTCACGCTCCCCACGCTGCTGCTCGCCTCGAACACCATGCCTCCTCCACCATCTTGTTGGCAGCCGCCTCCCAATTCTAGTTCTTGCTCCACTACCCCGCTCGTGGCTCCACCGCCGCAGCCTCCTCCTCCGTGCTGCTCAAACCCTTCGTCTTCGTCCAGTAGCACCCCCACCTCCTCACGACGGTGGCGGCGGCGATCTCCATGAGCACCCATGGATCGATGGATCGATCGGAGCAGGGCGACAGGTACGAAGCAGTGGGATCTAGCTAGCTAAGCGCTGGGGTTGATCGATCGATGGAGTGAGGTGAGGTGAGGTGAGATGGATGCTTCTGCTGGTGTGTCTAGGGCTAGCTTTTGTATAGGGGTGTGGCATGTGGCAGCATGATTCGCCTTTCGGCCTTTTTGTCTTTCCCTTATGATCTTGCCCGCGCTCGCAAGAATTATGGCCACCTCCCCCCCCCTGATTCCTCTCCTCTCCTCTCTCTCTCACACACACAGAAGAAAAAGGGGCCTCGCCTTTTCTCTCCTGCTGGGCTGGCTGGCTCCGGCCGGCCGACCTGCTGCTGGTAGTGTAACTTGGCTGCCACGCCTTTCGATGGCCTTGTGGGGGCAAAGGCTAGTAGGGTAACATAATAACTAGGCCGGAGTAATGGAGACAGGGAGGAGAAAGTAAGGGGTGGAAATGGAGCCGATCGATCGATCAGGTCTGCTGGAAAGGAGAGAGAGAGAGAGATTGCATGGAAGGGAAGGGGAGAGGGACGATCGACATTCATAGGCGCGCGCGCGCACTGTGCCTTTGTGCGTATGTGTCATGCTGTGTACTCATCTCATGCGTGTGGATCGAAGAATGCGTCGTCGGTCAAGGCCCATGTTCTGCAGCACACTTTACCATTCTACGCCACGCCTCCTCCCGCCCTCCCCGAGAGAACACAATCATTGTGTCTTGGCATACACTCCTCGCCCCCTGTACTGTACTACTGTGGTGGCGCAGCAGCCAGAGATTAGCAGCGGTTTATTGTACACTAATTAATCCATTTTGTTACTACCCTAGACCAGCTGTGGGCTGTGGCGTGGGGGCAGACATATATACAGAGAATCCTCCACGCGAACAGTAGCAAGGCTAATGTAATGTAATGTAATATTGTACACCACGTACTCATTTTCGCTAGCAACTGTGGTTATCGAGTACAAATCTTAGCCCATGATTAAAGAGCTGCTGGATGATAGCTAGCCGTAGACCATTTTGGCTAGGAGGATGAGGAGGAGGAGGACTCTAGCTAGCTATAGGTGGTCGCCGGGGCGGGGAGAGCATGAAACGGAATGAGATCCCCGGCCCGGCCGGCGCCATGATGCGTGCCAGGCCCCGGCGTCGACGACACGATCATGCCGCTCGCTGGGCTGTGGCCTGTGTGTGGGGAGATAGTAATTCTGCAGCTAGCGCGGAACGAGGCAACCCGACAAGCGGTGCAGCTTCCTACCCCCTGATGCATGCCGCATCCCTCGCCTCCCCTTCTCGCTCGTCCTCCACGCAGGCCAGGCCGGTGCTACTGCTAGCCGTTCGTACGCCGGCACAGTGCGTGGCTCAGTGGGGAGCGGGCGGAGGAAGGCATCAGAGATCGCCACCCAGCAGAGCAGAGCCTCGCTCATGGGCCTCGGGCGACGTGCGTCATGCAACGTGATCGATCGATCGGCTACCAGCGCGGGCGCGACCTCCGGTGAGTGAGTGAGGATCAATCGATCGAGAAGCGGGACAAACTGCCGGTCCAGGCAAAAACCACCGACGTGAGCTCATCATGCCATGGCTCCGCCGCATTAATTCGATCCTAGTTTGAACCCCGCCGTCCGTCTGCGCTTCTATTTGATATACTACTAGCTTGTGTACTGGCACTGTGTACTGCTGCCTGTGCGTGTATTTATGTTTCTCTCTGTGTGTCGTCACGAAAAAGATCCACCCAGCAGCCCTGGACGGACCACTGTGCAACTTTGTTTATAGAACGTATTAGCTACTTTTGATTCCTCCTGCAGGCTGTGTTTTCCTTTGTGCAAATGAGAATTGTCAAAAATGTCAATAGCTAGATGTTTCACACACGAAGCTAGCTATACAAAGTTTTCTTTCCAGGAGGCGCCACCAGTTTTTTTACGAAAATTTCACCGACCTATTAATAGTCATCGACATCATACAAAGAGTACTAAAAGTAATAAAGTTACAAATAGAACCATATGGACTACCTATATCACTTTTTTTAATTTTTGTGCGCACACACGATAAAAACTTGCCAGATGGCCCATTCCTAAAGGCGGCTCCACAAAATATGTACTACTAATGCAAAGCGTGTGTAACGGAGCCATTAAGTCTCTAATATTTTTCAAAAAATATCAATAAGTATAAAAGTAGTTCTTATGCGATTGTTTCAAAAATAATATTATTATGTGTAAATCAAGTTAAATGTAGATATATTTGAAAAAATGAAGTTAGATGTACATTCCTTACATTATATGTTGCCAAATGTTTGTTATCTGGATCTTCAATCCTTACATTATGACGCGGTAATATACCCAAGTTTGATAAACTCAATTATAAAAATAATCATTTGTTTGAAGTTATTCCAATTTTCCAACTGAGTAGATTAACGTGATATCATGATGCCAAATAAGTAAACATGATACATTATAATACACTACAAATAGTAAAATGTAAATGGTGAAGGTGTCCTCTTTATTTAAATTATGTTCTGAATTTTTACAGTGCATCTGCTCTTGAAACAATGTTTTGTTGATGCGAGATTCAAAGTAAGACCACTTTGATATGTTTTGATACTCTTTTGATGGTCCTTTTCAAGAAACTTGTTAAGCAATTAACATGGAGTGTTCTAGTATTTTTTGTTAGACGTGGTAAATGAGTTTAGCCCAAGCGAAAGTAAAATCATAATACACTATAGTAATGGAACGTTTATGGTGTCATCTTTATTAATTGTTGTTATGGCTAATTGTATTTGCTCTCAAAAATATGTTGTGTTTCATGAGTTCAAACTAAGACTCTACCTTGATATATTTCAATCGATGATCATTTCAAAGTTGCCTTTCCACTAACAATATTTTTTTAGCAATAAGAATGGATTTCTTAAGAACTAGTTTTATTTTGTTTGATGTAATACTATGAGTTTGCTCCAAGAAAGTAGGTATGCTAAGTTTATTTTCAGGTTCATGAAATTATTGGAGAATATGGTGACTATCTAAAAATATTCTACCCTCGTCCTCCTAAGGTCCTGCCTCATGTATCACTTCATATAAATTTACTTATGGAAAAAAAACAACAAAGAATACTCATCCGGTCATTCATATGTTAACTAAAACTTTAAAATTTAAGTTTAGGCCACATGTGGCATGTTCCTTGCATGATTTTCAGCTTATCTTAAGCACGAATACACACCAAAAGGAAAATATTTTCATCATATATGCCAATAATCATAGTTTTATGGTAATATGAAAGGTATAGAATTTTATAAATAAAATGTTGAAAACTTGGTTGCAATTATGACCAACCGTTGAACTACCGCGTGGTCATAATTGGATTGATGAATCGACTCCTACGATGAGTCGGTGAACTTTTGAACAACTAATCACAATGAACCTAGTCAAGCGACCCCCAAAAATTATTCCACATGCCAGGTTTGACTAAGAAATATGGGCCCTTCATTTGGAAACTTATCGGATGATCAATCTTCTCTTGACAACCCTTGTCAAGTTGTCTCAGCTTGAACACTGTCGCGAATCCATGGCACCAAGACATATTTTTGCACATGCACTCTCAAGAATATCGCGATGTAACATGGGAATACATTTGTAGTGACCTCGGATCGGTAAGGATCCTAAGTCCCTGTGATTAACATGCTAGTCCCTGGATCAATAGCTAGCACTCACAGTCGATGAAATATCATGTAAAACACAAAGTCATTATTACACGGAGAATCCAGAGTATAAATTTATTACAAGTTGCATAGCATTATGCTAGCTCAAATAACAGCGGAAACATAAAAGCAGCTTGAGTCCATTCAACGCCCCAGGCTTGTCGAGTGTAGACTCGCGATCCCTACGCACCTTTCAATCTTCGGATTCTGCACATAAGACGTGCAGCCAACAAGTTGGGTCAATACTTTAAATGTATTGGCAAATTACACCAAGGAGAGAAAAGACTATGTCTACATGGGCTAGTTTAGGCTATGGAGTTCATTTGCTCAAAGCTAGTTTTCTTAAGTAGACAGAAGAAGAGAAGATTTGCCTACTTTATAAACATTTGCTTAGATAAATAAGGTAGAATGGCACACGAGGATATTACGCACCAAGTGTCCAAACAACCAATCACTTGGATATTACGCACCAAGTGACACTTGGATATTACACACCAAGTTCCCCAAATCCCACCCATTGGCGATATTACTCACGCCATGGGGTTTTAAAAACTTTGTTTAGAAAAGAGAGGAAGATCCTTCAGAAGCTCCATCCTTCAGATGCTCAATGTTGTTCTGTTACCGTGAACACGGCTGATCGATCAGATTGCAATACTCTCGAGAGTTTGTGCACTTTACCCACAATCCACGATCAAGTCCTTTTACAGACAAGACCATGGCAAGGCTTTCCCTTAGTAGCCCCTCTACCTTCTGGATCCAACCGTGCCAAGAACCTCCAAATGTTGGTACCCAGGTGAGGTTTCCCACTAAGTACTAGGCTAAGAAAGAGCCCATAATGTATTGTGGTTGCACTGGAAGCTTCTGAATTCTGAAACATGGCAGACTTCTTTGATTCCTGGGTGGCCGTCCTCCACCAAAATCTCACTCGTTGACCCGACAACCATTCCGCCCAGAAGAAAACTTAGTTTTATTTTGAAGTGGATTTGAGAAGAAAAGTTTGCTCTAGAGAGCCTTTATACTTAGAAAAATTCTTTGTCTTTCGAACCCCCCAACTGTACTTTGTATATGTAGCATAGCAAGCAATACTTAGCAAAAACAGGGGTAACCTATTAGGAGGGAAAATCCTAAGTATAGAGCTATTCATGGCATACTACAAAATCATCGCACTTGCAAAATAATACTAAGGAAAAACTCTACTAGAATATCCTACACATGCATACTACAGAATTTTGAAGATCACATGCATAGAATCAAAACTGGGACGAAATTATGAATAAGTGGTGTAACTTGCCTTGATCCGAGCAGCACTCTACACAATAGCACTCCTTAGCGCACTCCGAACAATCTAACGAATCACAAACATAAATCTGATCACAACTTTCTCAAAACATGTCACAAAGATAATCATGCATGCATGCAACATGGTATTTTATGCAAGATTGGTTTTCTAAATTGACCAAGGTAGCATAATTGGGTTGCAATAGTGTTAAGGGTGTTACTAGGATTGATTTCCCATAGGTTTAAATCAATTTGGGTCACTATTATAGTTCTTAGGGTTAAAAGGAGATCCAACCATCTAATTAGCCCCAAATTAGATCTAATGATCTCAAGCAAAGTTTTATAATTTTGTTCAGTAGGTATTGTGGAAACAAAGTCAACGCAACAAAAATCAACTAAAACGGAGTTCTAATTATTTTTTTATGAATTAAATACTCCAATCTAATGATTAAAATCTACACCAAAAACCCTACTGTAAACTTGACATTTTATTGCAGATCTGGGTTCTACGTAAAATTATGAATCCAACGGTATATTATAAGCTAAATTTGGCCAAATATTTGATTTTATATGAATTTCGCAATAATTAACTCAAATCTGCAAAATTGAACCAAACTAGTCTAACCCTAACTCGAAACGCGCCAAGTGGCAGCGCCTGATTGGTCCAGCTGGAGGAACGCGGCGCGGGCGCGGTGCTGACGCAGCTTTGCCACGAGGCGTAGCGCGATTGGCGCGTACCGCTTCTCTCACCCTTCTAATCTGGGCCTTCGCTAGCAGATCCAACGGAGGGAAGCGACGGCGGCGACTTACCAGCGGCGTTGATGGCGAGGCGGGGTAGACGACGGCGGCGGTGTCGGGTAGCGGTGCTTGGCGGCGGTCCGGTGGCTCCCCGAGGCAGCGGAGCAGACGACGGCGTGCGGCTCCTCCTCGCGGTCTCGATCGCGAGACTGGCTTCCACGTTCGCTTCCCCGTCCAGCCACGGTGCTCCGCCGATCTCCGCGAACTCCGGCGAGGCGTCGGCGAGGAATCGAGCACGTTCTAGTGCTCTGCAGAAGGGGGAAAAAAGGTCAGGGGAAACGGTGAAGCATGGGGAGTACAACCAACAACGAGGGAGGGTTCGGGGTAGCGCAAATCGCCGGATCCTCAACCTTTCCGAGCACGATGACGGCGAGGAAGAACAGCAGCGATTTGGCGAAGCTCGAGCTAGGGTTTTTCAAGGGAAGGGCAACGGGAGGGGTCGGCTTTTAAGGGCCGGATACTTGGGGAAGGGGGTGGCCGAGTCCGTTGGGATTTGGGGTCCAACGCGGCAGAGGGGAACGTGCTCGTCGCGGTCTCCGCGAGGACGATGACAGGGTGGGACCCCCGCGTCAGCGACTGCGGCCTGCGGGCTGGCGCTCTGCTGGGCTGCGCTGGCGACGCTGGCAAGCTAGGCGACGCGCACGCGTTAGCGGGCTGGCACAGCCGGCCCAGTTAGGTTAGGCCGATGTTTTTTTATTAACAATTTTTCAATTTCTGTTTTAGTAAATCTCAAATAACTTTTGCAAATAAAGTCCAAAAATGTTGAAACCAACTTCTAAATTTTTGTAAAAAGAAGGTGGTCATCTTAGGACCATAGTTTAATGTTTTTATATATTTTTTAGAAGGTCAAGCTTGACTACTACAATAATGCTTTCATAAGGAAATCTTCAGTAGGGTTTTGGTAGGTTTAGGTGTTTGGATTTTGTTGCAAATTTTTATTTATAGGATGCAATGATGCAAGGATGATGCATGGCACTAATAACATCCTAATATAAAATCTGGGATGTTACAAACCTACCCCCCTTAAGAAGAATCTTGTCCCCGAGATTCGGGTTGGCTAGCAAATAGGTGTGGGTGTTCTGCCTTCAAGTCTTCTTCACGCTCCCACGTAGCTTCTTCCTCAGAGTGGTGGTTCCATTGTACTTTGCAGAATCTTATAGTCTTGGTGCGAGTAATCCTTTCGGCTGTTTCCAGTATTTTGATGGGTTTTTCCTCATAGGTAAGGTCATTCTCCAATTGAACCTCATCTAGGGGAACGGTGTCTCTTAGCGGTGTTTCGGCCATCTCTGGGTGACACTTCTTTTGTTGTGACACATGAAACACATCATGAACAGTCAGTCCTTCCGGTAACTCCAGCTGATAAGCAACTTCTCATCTACGGGCCAGAACCTTATATGGTCCTATGAATCGTGGGGCTAACTTGCCCTTGATTCCGAACCTCTTAACTCCTCGTAGGGGTGAAACTCAGAGATACGCCCGGACCCCTATTTTATAAGCCACATCTCTGCGCTTGGAATCAGCATAACTCTTCTATCGGGATTGGGCTACCTTTAGCCTACCCTAAATCTGTCGTACCTTTTCTTCGGCATCCTTGATCAATTCAGGTCCGAATAGACTACGCTCACCAACTCCACTCCATAGCAACGGAGTCCTACACTTCCTACCATATAGAACTTCAAACGGAGCCATCTTGATACTTGTCTGGTAGCTGTTGTTGTATGAGAACTCAGCATACGGCAGGTTATCGTCCCAACTAGACCCATAGTCTAGTGCGCAAGCTCTCAACATGTCTTCCAGAATTTGGTTCACCCTTTCCGTTTGGCCATCCGTCTGAGGGTGGAAGGCAGTACTGAATTCTAGTCGGGTTCCAAGAGACTCATGTAGTTGTCGCCAAAACTTTGAAGTGAACTGGGTTCCTCCATCTGACACAATTCCCTTGGGAACACCATGCAGACTTACAATTCTTGACATGTATATCTTAGCAAGCTTAGCACTTGTATACGTGGTCTTTACGGGGATGAAGTGAGCCACCTTGGTAAAGTGGTCCACCACAACCCAGATAGAATCAAATCCTGAACGAGTCTGGGGCAATCCCGTGATGAAATCCATGCCTACCTTATCCCACTTCCAGTCGGGTATAGGCAGTGGTTGAAGTAATCCGGCCAGTTTCTGATGCTCGGCTTTAACTCTATTGCATACATCACACAGAGAAATATATTCTGCAATTTCCCTCTTTAGGTTATTCCACCAAAATCTATCCTTCACATCCATGTACATCTTCGTGTTACCTGGATGAATCGAGTAAGGTGAGTCATGAGCTTCTTGTTGTAGGGTTTTGTAGCATGGAAAACAAAAAATTTCTACCGCATACAAACAAACAAGCCAAGATCTATCTACTAGATTGTAGCAACGAGTCGATAGAATAACTCACCCTCGAAGATTCCAAAGTGTTTAACGAGACCGGATTCTCGTGGGTGATGTAGTCGTACTCTTTCCGATCTCAAGATCGCGTAGACGATCCTTCCGGCGCTGCGTTCTGGCAGCGCTTCCGCAGTCAGTCACACGTTTGGTACTCGACGTAGACCTTCCTCTCCCTTGTTCCAGCAGGCAGCGGAGGTTGTAGCACTCTCCTCACGATTCCGGCAGCACAACGGCATGTTACCGGAAGTAGAGGGGATATCTCGCAGGGCTTCGCCTTAAGCCGGAGCGAGTATGGTGGACTATGAGAGAGACCCTCAGCGATCTAGGGTTTAGACACGCCAAGGAGGAGCAAGGCCGGCGGCTAGGGTTTGCCTAGGCGGCGGCGGCTTGCCCTAGGCGGCGGCAGCAGGAGGTGGCGGCGCCGGGGCTAGGGTTTGCGGGGTGCGTGGGTTGTTTCTTGGAGGGGCAGCCCTGCCCCTCCTTATATAGGTGGAGGGGCACGCCAAGGGAGGGGAGTCCCTCCCCAACTCGGATCCCAAGTGGGCCGGCGGTGGAGGGAGGGAACTCCTCCCCAAGTAGGTTTCCTACTTCCCCTCCACCTCACAAAATAGCCATTTGACTTTTCAAATTGGCGTTTGACTTTTTCAAACTAGGATTTGATTAAACCCTTTATTTTGTTCAGCGATGACACTTAGTACATGATGCAATCATTCCAACTTGATATGACACATTCATGTACCCTTCCCCTCCGGAGTGCCGGACATTCCGGAACCTTCTAGAACATTCCCGATGAAAACACCGGAACCATTCTCCAACCCCCGAAACAGGACTTTCCTTTTATGAATCATATTCTCCGGACCATTCCGGATCTCCTCGTGATATCCCGGATCCCATACGAGACTCCGAACAACATTCGGTCTCTTACTCATCATTCCATAACTACTCAAACAACGTCGAATCCTTAAGTGTGTCTCCCTACGGTTCGTGAATTATGCGGACATGATCGAGACACTTCTCCGAACAATAACCAATAGAGGAATCTGGAAATTCATATGGCTCCCACATATTTCTACGATTACTTTGCGATCGAATGAACCACTTACATACGATACCAATTTCCCTTTGTCTCACGATAGTTTACTTATCCAAGGTTATGATCGTCGGTATCTCTGCATACCTAGTTCAACCTTGTTACCGATAAGTACTCTTTTCTCGTTCCCGTGATATGTGATCCCTTGTGAGCCAGTCACATGCTTGCAAGCTAATTGGATGACATTCCACCGAGAGGGCCTAGAGTATATCTATCCGTCATATGGATGGACAAATCCCACTCTTGATCCATGTGTCTCAACCAATACTTTCCGAACACTCAATGCCACCTTTATAGCCACCCAGTTACGGTGTGGTGTTTGATGTCATCAAAGCATACTTCCGGTGAAGGTGATATGCATGATCTCATGGTCGAAGGAATTAGGTTACTATGTATCAGAAAGCATATAGCAATTGAACTATTAAAATGACTTGATCTTTATGCTACGCTTATCTATAGGAGTATGTCCACCATATCATTCTCCTAACGATATGATCTTGTTGTTAATAACATCTCAATGTTCATGATAGGGAAACCACAATCATTTATTAACCAACAAGCTAGTATTATAAAGAGGCTTTACTAGGGACTCTATTTTAGTTTACAAATCACACAAGTATTAATGTTTCCTTGTTAATACTATTATAGCATGAATGTAAACATTTATCATAAACACAAAGATATAATAATAACTATATGTATTATTGCCTCTAGGGCATATCTCCAATAGTCTCCCACTTGCACTAGAGTCGTCTAATCTAGATTACATGGTAATATACCGAACACCCATGGAAGTTTGGTGCTGGTCATGTTTTGCCCTCGGGAGAGGTTTAGTCAACGGATCCGCTACATTCAGATATGTGTGTACTTTGCAAAACTTTATGTCCCCATCTTGGACATGTTCTTGAATAGCGTGAAAACGTAGCTTGATGTGCTTCAGCTTCTTGTGTGACCTTGGTTCTTGCGCATTGGCTATGGCGCCCATGTTATCGCAGTAGATTGATATTGGCTCCGGCGCACTAGGAACCACACTGAGCTCTGTAATGAACTCTTTCATCCATATCGCTTCTTGTGAAGCCTCCGAAGCAGCCATGTATTCCGATTCAGTTGAAGATCTCGCCACAACGCTTTGCTTTGCACTCCTCCAGCTAACTGCTACACCATTCAAAGTAAATACGTATTCAGATTGTGATTTAGAATCATCCGGATCGGAGTTCCAACTAGCATCGGTGTAACCATTAACAACGAGTTGTTCATCACCTCCATAAGAAAGAACCATATCCTTAGTTCTTCTCAAGTACTTAAGGATGTTTTTGACCGTTGTCCAATGATCCACTCCTAGATCACTTTGATATCTGCTAGTTAAACTAATAGCATATGCAATGTCGGGTCTAGTACATAGCATGGCATACATTAGAGATCCTATGGATGAGGCATAGGGAGTCTTACTCATCCTTTCTCTATATTCTGCCGTTGTCGGACTTTGAGTTTTACTCAATGTCGTATTGGGCAACATGGGCAAGAACCCTTTCTTGCTATCTTCCATTCCAAACCTCTTTAGAACTTTGTCCAAATATGTACTTTGTGACAATGATATTAGGCGTCTCGATCTATCTCTATAAATCTTTATGCCTAATATGTAAGCTGCTTCGCCAAGATCCTTCATTGAAAAACTATTATTCAAATATTCCTTGACACTATTAAGAAGGTCTACATCATTCCCAATCAACAATATGTCATCTACATATAGTATTAAGAATGCTACAGAGCTCCCACTCACTTTCTTGTAAATACAAGCTTCTCCATAAGTTTGTATAAATCCAGAACTTTTGATTACCTTATCAAAATGTTGATTCCAACTTCGGGATGCTTGCTTTAATCCATAGATGGATCATTGAAGTTTGCATACCTTGTTAGCATCTTTAGGATCGACAAAACCTTTGGGTTGCATCATATACAACTCTTCATAAATGTCTCCATTGAGGAATGTTGTTTTGACATCCATCTGCCATATCTCATAATCATAATATGCAGCGATTGCTAACATAATCCTCACAGACTTTAGCTTCGCTACAGGTGAGAAAGTCTCATCGTAGTCAACTCCTTGAATTTGTCGAAAACCCTTTTGCGACAAGTCGAGCTTTATAGACAGTAACATTACCATCAGCATCTGTTTTCTTCTTGAAAATCCATTTGTTCTCGACAGCCTTCTGGCCGTCCGGTAAGTCCACCAAAGTCCATACTTGGTTTTCATACATGGATCCAATCTCGGATTTCATGGCTTCTTGCCATTTATTGGAATCTAGGCTCATCATCGCTTCCTCATACGTCGCAGGATCATCGGTGTTGTCCACCAACATGACACTCATAACGGGATCATACCAATCAGGAGTGGTACGAGTTCTCGTTGACCTGCGAGTCTCTGTAGCAATTTCAACCGAAGTTTCATGATCATCATCATTAGCTTCCTCTCTTACTGGTGCAGGCACCACAGGAACTTCTTCCGGTGCTGCGCTACTCGCAAGTTTGAGAGAAGGTTCGACAACCTCGTCGAGTTCTACTTTCCTTCCAGTCACTTCTTTCGAGAGAAATTCCTTCTCTAGAAAGGATCCATTCTTGGCAACCAAGATTTTGCCTTCGGATCTATGATAGAAGGTATACCCAATAGTTTCCTTCGGGTATCCTATGAAGACGCATTTTTCCGCTTTGGGTTCAAGCTTGTCCGGCTGTAACTTCTTTACATAGGCTTCGCAACCCCAAACTTTAAGGAACGACAATTTAGGTTTCTTCCCAAACCATAATTCATACGGTGTCGTTTCAACGGATTTAGATGGTGCCCTATTTAAAGTGAATGCGGCTGTTTCTAATGCATAACCCCAAAATGATCGCGGTAAATCTGTAAGTGACATCATAGAACGAACCATATCTAAGAGAGTTCGATTACGACGTTCGGACACACCATTACGCTGTGGTGTTCCCGGCGGTGTTAATTGTGAAAGTATTCCGCATTTCTTCAAATGCTCGCCAAACTCGTAACTTAGATATTCACCTCCACGATCAGAACGTAGAAATTTAATCTTCTTGTTACGTTGATTCTCAACCTCACTTTGAAATTCCTTAAACTTCTCGAAAGTTTCGGACTTATGTTTCATGAAATAGATATACCCATATCTACTCAAGTCATCCGTGAAGGTAAGAACATAACGATAACCACCACGCGATGCTACACTCATTGGACCACACACATCGGTATGTATGATTTCCAATAAGTCTGTAGCTCGCTCCATCATACCAGAAAATGGAGTCTTAGTCATTTTTCCCATCAGACATGCTTCGCATCTTTCAAGTGATTCGAAATCAAGTGATTCTAGAAGTCCATCGGAATGGAGTTTCTTCATACGCTTCACTCCAATGTGACCAAGACGACAGTGCCACATATAGGTCGAGTTATCGCTCGATTTCAAACTTTTAGCCTCAATGTTATTAATATGTGTATTTCCACTATCGAGATTTAATAAGAATAGACCATCTATCAAAGGTGCATGTGCATAAAACATATTACTTATATAAATCGAAGAACCATTATTATCGGACTTAAACAAGTAACCGTATCGCAATAAACAAGATCCCGATATAATGTTCATGCTTAACGCAGGCACCAAATAACAATTATTTAAGTATAAAACTAATCCCGATGGTAGATGAAGAGGTAGCGTGCCGACCGCGATCACATCAACCTTTGATCCATTTCCCACGCGCATCGTCACCTTGTTCTTCGCTAGCTTCCGTTTATTCTGCAGCACATGTTTCGAGTTACAAATATGAGCAACCGAACCAGTATCAAATACCCAGGCACTACTACGAGTACTAGTGATATACACATCAATAACATGTATATCGGATATACCTTTCTTCTTGATGTTGTTGTTCTTCAAATTCGCCAAGTACTTTGGGCAATTCCGCTTCCAGTGACCTTCTCCCTTGCAGTAAAAGCACTCAGTATCAGGCTTAGGTCCAGCCTTGGTCTTCTTCGTCGGCGCGGTAACTTTCTTACCACCCTTCTTGAAGTGTCCCTTTTGCTTAGACTTGCCTTTCTTGAATTTGGTGGTCTTATTGACCAACAACACTTGGTGCTCTTTCTTGATCTCCACTTCTGCAGATTTCAACATGGCAAAGAGTTCTGGCAACGTCTTGTTCATGTTTTGCATGTTGTAGTTCATCACAAAGTTCTTGTAACTTGGTGGTAGTGATTGAAGGACACGGTAAATCCCCAAAGCATTAGGAATCACTATACCCAAGCTTTGAAGTTTGTTTGCGTGCCCAGACATCTTAAGCACATGCTCACGGACTGAGCTGCCTTCTTTCATCTTGCAGTTAAAGAACTTTTCAGAAGCCTCACAACTCTCAATTGTCGCATGAGTCTCAAAGATCAATTTGAGATCACGGATAATATCATGTGGGTCTGAATTCTCAAACCTTTTCTGAAGCTCCGATTCTAAACCATACAAGATAGCACACTGAACTGTGGAGTACTGAGTCTTCCGAGTGAGGTAAACATTCTTTACTTCATCGGTAGCAGTAGCTGCAGGTGGGTCACCCAGCGGTGCATCCAGCACATAGGTCAAATTACCAGCTGTGAGGACAATCCTCAAATTGCGGAACCAATCCGCAAAGTTGCTTCCATTGTTTTTCAACTTTTCTTTCTCTAGGAACGCATTAAAATTGATGGTAGGGGCCGCCATTGATCTACAACATATTTGCAATAGTTTAGACTAAGTTTATGACAAATTGAGTTCTAATTAATAGTTAAATTAATCTAGGTGAACTCCCACTCAAAACAATATCCCTCACATTGTTTTAGTGATCACACGAACCAAATCCACCACATCAAAACCGATCATCACGTGAGTTGATGTAGCTTCAATGGCGAACAATCGACATGTTCATCATACTATATGATTCATGCTTTAACTTTCGGTGATCCGTGTTCCGAGACCATGTCTGTACATGCTAGGCTCGTCAAGATCAAACCTTAGCTTCCGCATGAGCAAATATGGCTTGCTCACGTTGTATACACTTGCGGAATCTAACACACCCGATCATCACGTGGTGCTTCGAAACAACAAGCTTTAGCAACGGTGCTTACTAAGGGTGAACACTTTAGGACTTGAAATTCATGTGCATGAGGGATCATCTTATAATGCTACCATTGTTAACTAAGCAATACAAGATGCATAAAGGATTAACATCACATGCAATTCATAATATGTGATATGATATGGCCTTTTCTTTGTGCTTCCGATCTCCATCTTCAAGCACGAACATGATCTCCATCATCACCGGCATTGCATCAAGGTCAATGACGCCGCTTCATGGTTGTCGTCCACCAGCTTCAACTATTACAACTACTTTGAATAGACACGCGGGTCTTAACATAAATTAAAGACAACCATATGGCTCCTGCCGGTTGCCAACTTACAATAAGGAACATTGCATACATCAAATATAATCACAATCATGGCCATATCACATCACAGCACACCCCTACAAAACAAAGTTAGACGCTTCTACTTTCTTTGCATGTTTTACGTGGTTTGGGGCTTTCAATAAGTGTCGTTCTAACTTACGAACAAGAACCACAACATTGATACTAGTATTGTCAATCACCCGTTGTAAATTGAATCTTAACTATGTTGGAAGAAACATGGACCCGCAAAGCCACTTATGCAATACAAGTTGCATGTCAAGCGTGGAGCAAGTCTCATGAACGATGTCATGTAAGGTTAGCCCGGGCCGCTTCATCCCACCATCCCGCAAGATGCAAAGTACACAAGAAGCAATCGACAACAAAAGCATCAACGCCCACAATGACCATTGTGTTCTACTCGTGCAACAGATCTACATATAGACACGGCTCTGATACCACTGTAGGGTTTCGTAGCATGGAAAACAAAAAATTTCTACCGCATACAAACAAACAAGCCAAGATCTATCTACTAGATTGTAGCAACGAGTCGATAGAATAACTCACCCTCGAAGATTCCAAAGTGTTTAACGAGAGCGGATTCTCGTGGGTGATGTAGTCATACTCTTTCCGATCTCAAGATCGCGTAGACGATCCTTCCGGCGCTGCGTTCCGGCAGCGCTTCCGCAGTCGGTCACATGTTCGATACTCAACGTAGACCTTCCTCTCCCTTGTTCCAGCAGGCAGCGGAGGTTGTAGCACTCTTCTCGCGATTCCGGCAGCACAACGGCATGGTACCGGAAGTAGAGGGGATATCTCGCAGGGCTTCGCCTTAAGCCGGAGCGAGTATGGTGGAATATGAGAGAGACCCTCGGCGATCTAGGGTTTAGACACGCCAAGGAAGAGCAAGGCCGGCGTCTAGGGTTTGCCTAGGCGGCGGCGGCTTGCCCTAGGCGGCGGCGGCTTGCCCTAGGCGGCAGCGGCAGCAGGAGGTGGCGGCGCCGGGGCTAGGGTTTGCGGGGTGCGTGGGTTGTGTCTTGGAGGGGCAGCCTTGCCCCTCCTTATATAGGTGGAGGGGCACGCCAGGGGAGGGGAGTCCCTCCCCAACTCGGATCCCAAGTGGGCCTGCGGTGGAGGGAGGGAACTCCTCCCCAAGTAGGTTTCCTACTTCCCCTCCACCTCACAAAATAGCCGTTGACTTTTCAAATTGGCGTTTGACTTTTTCAAACTAGGATTTAATTAAACCCTTTATTTTGTTCAGCGATGACACTTAGTACATGATGCAATTATTCCAACTTGATATGACACATTCATGTACCCTTCCCCTCCGGAGTGCCGGGCATTTCGGAACCTTCTAGAACATTCCCGATGAAAACACCAGAACCATTCTCCAACCCCGAAACAGGACTTTCCTTTTATGAATCTTATTCTCCGGACCATTCCAGATCTCCTCGTGATATCCCGGATCCCATCCGAGACTCTTGAACAACATTCGGTCTCTTACTCATCATTCCATAACTACTCAAACAACGTTGAATCCTTAAGTGTGTCTCCCTACGGTTCATGAATTATGCGGACATGATCGAGACACTTCTCCGAACAATAACCAATAGAGGAATCTGGAAATTCATATGGCTCCCACATATTTCTACGATTACTTTGCGATCGAATGAACCACTTACATACGATACCAATTTCCCTTTGTCTCACGATAGTTTACTTATCCAAGGTTATGATCGTTGGTATCTCTGCATACCTAGTTCAACCTTGTTACCGATAAGTACTCTTTTCTCGTTCCCGTGATATGTGATCCCTTGTGAGCCAGTCACATGCTTGCAAGCTAATTGGATGACATTCCACCGAGAGGGCCCAGAGTATATATATCCGTCATATGGATGGACAAATCCCACTCTTGATCCATGTGTCTCAACCAATACTTTCCGAATACTCAATGCCACCTTTATAGCCACCCAGTTACGGTGTGGTGTTTGATGTCATCAAAGCATACTTCCGGTGAAGGTGATATGCATGATCTCATGGTCGAAGTAATTAGGTTACTATGTATCAGAAAGCATATAGCAATTGAACTATTAAAATGACTTGATCTTTATGCTACGCTTATCTATAGGAGTATGTCCACCATATCATTCTCCTAACGATATGATCTTGTTGTTAATAACATCTCAATGTTCATGATAGGGAAACCACAATCATTTATTAACCAACAAGCTAGTATTATAAAGAGGCTTTACTAGGGACTCAATTTTAGTTTACAAATCACACAAGTATTAATGTTTCCTTGTTAATACTATTATAGCATGAATGTAAACATTTATCATAAACACAAAGATATAATAATAACTATATTTATTATTGCCTCTAGGGCATATCTCCAACACTTGTAAAATCAACTTCCTGATGTCGGGATTATTGGGAACGCACAAACGCTTCCCATACTAAAGGGTTCCTTGTTCATCCAGACGAAATTCTTTTGTCTTTCCTTCACTTATTTTAACTCTTATTTCTTCCAACTCTTTATCTCCCTTTTGTGCTTCCTTGATTCTCTCTTGGAAGGTAGACTCTATTTCCATAGTTTCTATGTGTCCTTTCGGAACTATTTCTAGCCTCAGATCCTTGAATTTCCTGCATAGATCCTCTGGAAGTTCCCCTGCGGTAAGTCCATTCACATATACCTTACGACTTAAGGCATCAGCCACCACGTTTGCCTTTCCGGGATGGTACTGTAAATCCAAGTCATAATCCTTAATTATCTCAAGCCATCTTATTTGTGTCATATTCAACTCCTTTTGGGTGAAGATGTACTTCAAACTCTTATGATCTGTGAACACATCACAATGTTTGCCCATGAGGTAGTGTCTCCATACCTTGAGTGCATGAACCACAGACGCAAGTTCCAAATCATGTGTGGGGTAGTTGTGTTCGTGGTTCTTAAGTTGTCGGGAGGCATAGGATACCACTTTCCCATCCTGCATCAATACACTTCCAAGTCCTTGTCGAGAAGCGTCACAATAGACTTGAAAATCCTTTTGGATATCAGGTAGACACAGAACTGGCGCCGTTACAAGGCGTTTCTTCAACTCTTGAAAACTTGCTTCACATGCCTCGGTCCATAGGAATTTCTTTTCCTTCTTCAATAGTTCCGTCATGGGTTTTGCTATTTTGGAAAAGTTTTCAATGAACCTCCGGTAATATCCTGCGAGGCCCAAGAAACTCCTAATATCTCCCACATTCTTGGGTGACTCCCATTCCGTCACGGAAGCTACCTTACTAGGATCTACGGCAACTCCTTTTGCCGACACAACATGACTAAGGAATCCCACTTCCTTCAACCAGAATTCGCATTTGCTGAATTTGGCATACAACTTGTGTTCTCTTAGTTTCTCCATAATAAGGCGCAGATGTTTCTCATGTTCCTTCTCATCCTTAGAGTATATGAGTATATCATCTATGAATACCACGATAAAATTGTCCAAATATTCCATGAACACCTTGTTCATCATGGTCATGAAGTACGCTGGGGCATTGGTTAGACCAAAAGACATCACGGTGTACTCATACAATCCGTATCTTGTGGTGAATGCTGTTTTGGGCACATCCTGTTCTCGAATCTTTAGCTGAAAGTAGCCTTATCGCAGATTGATCTTTGAGAAAACACTTGCTCCATTTATTTGGTCAAACAAGTCATTGATGTTGGGCAGAGGATACTTATTCTTAATCGTCACTTCGTTCAATGAGCGGTAGTCCACAACCAGCCTCTTGGTTTTTTCCTTCTTTTCCACAAATAGGACATGTGCTCCCCAAGATGACACGATGGGTTGGATGAATCCCTTGTCCAATTGTTCCCTAAGCTGTTTCTTGAGTTCCTTTAACTCGTACACATCCATCTTGTATGGTCTCTTAGCTATCGGCCCCGTGCCTGGCATCAAGTCAATGAGGAACTCGATATCACGGTCGGGTGGCATTCCGGGTAGCTCCTCTGGAAAGACATCTGGGTATTCCTTTACAATAGGTACCTCCTCCAAGCTAACCCCCTTAAGAGAGTTCACCATGGCTTCCTTAAGTGCAAAATTTGACTTGATACGAATTCTCTTCCCTTCCGGTGTTGTGAGCGTAACAGTTCTTTTGGCACAATCTATGACTCCTTCAAATTCGGTCATCCAATTCATGCCCAAGATGATGTATAATCCTTGTGATTCTAGAACTACTAGACTTGTGGGAAAGATGTGTGTCCCAATCCTTAGTTCTAGTCCCCGGCAACCGGAGTTTGCCACTATTTCTCCCCCAGGAGAACTTACCCTTAGAGGAAAATTTATAGTCTCCGTAGGTATCTTGCCTCTATCCACAAATACCCTTGATATGAATGAATGCGATGCACTAGTATAAAAAAGAACAACTGCGGGAATAGAATTGAGTTTGAACTTACCAATCACAGAATCTGGTGCATCACAAGCATCCTCCATAGAGACATGATTCACCGTGGCTTTGACAAACGGATTTGGCTTCTTCCCGTTTCCATTGCCATGGTTGTGTCCATTTCCATTTCCATTGCCATTGCCATTCTTCTTCTCGGGGCAAGAGGTTGCATAGTGCCCTGTCCTGTTGCACTTAAAGCATGTCACCTCACCGAGATCCTTTCCATTGCTGCCACTCCCATTGCGGTTTTTATGCCCATTGTGTTTGTGGCTGCCATGGTGATGACCGTTATGGTTGTGGCCATTATTGTTATAAGGTGGTGGTGAGGAATTGCGCTGCTTCTGGTACGGAACAGAGTGCTTGTGAGGGTTAGACTTCCTCTTGCGGTTTTCTATGCTCTTCCTTTTGGATTCGACCACAATGGCTCTGTCCAGGAGTTCCTGAAAGTTGTCAAATTTCTGAGCCACAAGCTGAATGGATATCTCATCATTGAGTCCTCTTAAGAACTCCTCCTGTCTCTTGGCATCAGTGGAAACATCATCGGGTGCATAACGGGCTAGCTTGTTGAAAATCTCACCATACTCGGTGACAGAACGGTGCAGCTGGTGTAGGTCGCGAAATTCGCGCCTTTTCAGAGTCATAATACTGACAGCCACATGATGAGTGCGAAAAGCTAACTCAAACTGCTCCCAAGTGATAGCATCAATGTTCGGGTGGGTGACTTGGTAGTTATCCCACCATTCTGTAGCAGGTCCTTCAAGCTGGTGTGCGGCATAACGTACCCTGTCGGCTCCGACAGCTTGCACGGTGTCTAGCTTCTTATTGATTGTACGTAGCCAGTCATCTGCGATGATTGGTTCAGCGTTGCTTGTGAAGGTAGGTGGGTTCAACCTCAAAAACCGAGTCAAGCGATCCTGTTGAGGTGGTGGCGGAGGTGGTGTGGTGGCGGGTTATTGTTGTTGTTTTGCATGTTCTGAGTGAGCAGTTGGATCAGCTGGTTCTGAGTGGCCAAAAGTTGTGCTATTTCCGGAGGGATTTTGGAGTTCGCACGTCTTGGCGGCATCTGTGGGGGTTTGAGAGAAAAGTTAAGAAATAGAAAGAAAGACTAAGTAGTAAACTCCTACCCTTATGAAAACACACCAAGCACACGAGACACATTAACACAACTTAACACAGAAAACAACCAAGTTTAACTAAACCAGAAATGTCTTGGTATTTATTACAATCGCGAATAACGTTCTACTATAGAATTAAAGGTAGTACAACTATTACACATCTTCCACGCCTTCCTCTTCCTCGTCCTCGAACGAGTAGCCTTCCTGCTCTAGGGTTGTCTTGTACAACTCCATCTCCTTCGTGGTGGCTTCAAGCTTCTCTTGGAGGTTCTTAATCTCATCCTGCAGCTTCTTGGTGGTGGCTTCCAGCTGCTCCTGAAGTCCCTCCTTCTCGCTTTGTAGCTCCTCTACTAGGCTTGACTCCTTCGCGGCTTCAAGTTGCTTTGCCAAGTCCCTCTTGGAAGCACGCACATCATTGATTATCTTGCAAAGGCCTTCAGTTTGCACTTCATCTCCATCAATCTCCTGTTTGAGTTCCCTAATTCTCTTGTTTTTATCTATCATCCTCTTTTCTTGGTTAGCGAACTTCTTCTCTTGGTCCTGGAACTTTATCTCTTGGAGCTTCATTGCCTCCTCCTGCTGCTTGATCATTTCCTCCTTCTCCTTGATGAGGGCGCATAGCTCGTCGTTCTTTAAGATCTCGAGGAAGGTACCCTTTTCAAGGTCATGGATGTGGCACTCCAAATCTTGATATTGGGTCCTTCGGCACTTGGTAGAAGTTCTTTCCTCAAAGGTTAACTCCATGGGAATTCCTTCCTCATCTCGTCTTCCAAAGAGGCCGCCGCAGTGTCCTTGGAGAGCTTCATGACGACGTCCACATAGGCGACCAATTAGTTGCTGCAAGCTGATGCTAAGGGCCTTCTCCTTGGAATCGCTAACAATGTGGATTGCTATGTCTTCCTCCGGGTTCTTGCCTCGCTCTTTTCCTGGCTGGATGACTTTGACTCCCCAACAGCCGTCCTTGTGGAGTTTCTTCATTGTGCTCCCCTGGATTGTTGGGAGGGGAAGGTCCAAACGTGTGAGTAGGTCCATGAGGCATCCACCAAAGCGAAGGGGCTCGATGTCCGCGATGGTGTCGTAGAGGAAGCTTGTCATATTTAAGTTAGAAGAATGAAAGTTAGATACTTAATCAAGTAGATGAGAGCAGATACTAGAAGTGCGGAAAATAACTTAGTAGAAAAGCAAGTAAGGCACATAAATTAGAGGTGGTTCCAATCCTAGGGTAACGTCCTACAGACAACGATGTGCTCTGATACCATCTGTAGTGACCTCAGATCGGTAAGGATCCTAAGTCCTTGTGATTAACATGCTAGTCCCTGGATCAATAGCTAGCACTCACAGTCGATGAAATATCATGTAAAACACAAAGTCATTATTACACGGAGAATCCAGAGTATAAATTTATTAAAAGTTGCATAACATTATGCTAGCTCAAATAATAGTGGAAACATAAAAGCAGCTTGAGTCCATTCAACGCCCCAGGCTTGTCGAGTGTAGGCTCGCGATCCCTACGCACCTTTCAATCTTCGGATTCTGCACATAAGACGTGCAGCCAACAAGTTGGGTCAATACTTTGAATGTATTGGCAAATTACACCAAGGAGAGAAAAGACTATCTCTACATGCAAGGCTAGTTTAGGCTATGGAGTTCATTTGCTCAAAGCTAGTTTTCTTAAGTAGAGAGAAGAAGAGAAGATTTTCCTACTTTATAAACATTTGCTTATATAAATAAGGTCGAATGGCACACGAGGATATTTCGCACCAAGTGTCCAAACAACCAATCACTTGGATATTACGCACCAAGTGACACTTGGATATTACACACCAAGTTCCCCAAATCCCACCCATTGGCGATATTGCTCACGTCATGGGGTTTTAAAAACTTTGTTTAGAAATGAGAGGAAGATCCTTCAGAGGCTCCATCCTTCAGATTCTCAATGTTGTTCTGTTACCATGAACACGACTGATCGATCAGATTGCAATACTCTCGAGAGTTTGTGTACTTTACCCACAATCCACGATCAAGTCTTTTTATAGACAAGACCATGGCGAGGCTTTCCCTTAGTAGCCCCTCTACCTTCTGGATCCAACCGTGCCAAGAACCTCCAAATGTTGGTACCCAGGTGAGGTTTCCCACTAAGTACTAGGCCAAGACAGAGCCCATAATGTATTGTGGTTGCACTTGAAGCTTCTGAATTCTGAAACATGGCAGACTTCTTTGATTCCTAGGCGGCCGTCCTCCACCAAAATCTCACTCATTGACCCGACAACCATTCCGCCCAGAAGAAAACTTATTTTTATTTTGAAGTGGATTTGAGAAGAAAAGTTTGCTCTAGAGAGCCTTTATACTTAGAAAAATTCTTTGTCTTTCGAACCCCCCAACTGTACTTTGTATATGTAGCATAGCAAGAAATACTTAGCAAAAACAGGGGTAACCTATTAGGAGGGAAAATCCTAAGTATAGAGCTATTCATGGCATACTACAAAATCATCGCACTTGCAAAATAATACTAAGGAAAAACTCTACTAGAACATCCTACACATGCATACTACAGAATTTTGAAGATCACATGCATAGAATCAAAACTGGGACAAAATTATGAACAAGTGGTGTAACTTGCCTTGATCCGAGCAGCACTCTACACAATAGCACTCCTTAGCGCACTCCGAACAATCTAACGAATCACAAACATAAATCTGATCACAACTTGCTCAAAACATGTCACAGAGATAATCATGCATGCATGCAACATGGTATTTTATGCAAGATTGGTTTTCTAAATTGACCAAGGTAGCATAATTTGGTTGCAATAGTGTTAAGGGTGTTACTAGGATTGATTTCCCATAGGTTTAAATCAACTTGGGTCACTATTATAGTTCTTAGGGTTAAAAGGAGATCCAATCATCTAATTAGCCCCAAATTAGATCTAATGATCTCAAGCAAAGTTTTATAATTTTGTTCAGTAGGTATTGCGGAAACAAAGTCAACGCAACAAAAATCAACTAAAACGGAGTTATAATTATTTTTCTATGAATTAAATACTCCAATCTAATGATTAAAATCTACACCAAAAACCCTACTGTAAACTTGACATGTTATTGCAGATCTGGGTTCTACGTAAAATTATGAATCCAACGGTATATTATAAGCTAAATTTGGCCAAATATTTGATTTTATATGATTTTCGCAATAATTAACTCAAATCTGCAAAATTGAACCAAACTAGTCTAACCCTAACTCGAAACGCGCCAAGTGGCAGCGCCTGATTGGTCCAGCTGGAGGAACGCGGCGCGGGCGCGGTGCTGACGCAGCTTTGCCACGCGGCGCAGCGCGATTGGCGCGTACCGCTTCGCTCGCCCTTCTAATCTGGGCCTTCGCTAGCAGATCCAACGGAGGGAAGCGACGGCGGCGACTTACCAGCGGCGTTGATGCGAGGCGGGGTAGACGACGGCGGCGGTGTCGGGCAGCGGTGCTTGGCGGCGGTCCGGTGGCTCCCCGAGGCAGCGGAGCAGACGACGGCGTGCGGCTCCTCCTCGCGGTCTCGATCGCGAGACTGGCTTCCACGTTCGCTTCCCCGTCCAGCCACGGTGCTCCGCCGATCTCCGCGAACTCCGGCGAGGCGTCGACGAGGAATCGAGCGTGTTCTAGTGCTCTGCAGAAGGGGGAAAGAGGTCAGGGGAAACGGTGAAGCATGGGGAGTACAACCAACAACGAGGGAGGGTTCGGGGTGGCGCAAATCGCCGGATCCTCAACCTTTCCGAGCGCGATGACGGCGAGGAAGAACGGCAGCGATTTGGCGAAGCTCGAGCTAGGGTTTTTCGAGGGAAGGGCAACGGGAGGGGTCGGCTTTTAAGGGCCAGATACTTGGGGAAGGGGGTGGCCGAGTCCGTTGGGATTTGGGGTCCGACGCGGCAGAGGGGAACGTGCTCATCGCGGTCTCCGCGAGGACGACGACGGGTGGGACCCCCGCGTCAGCGGCTGCGGCCTGCGGGCTGGCGCTCTGCTGGGCTGCGCTGGCGACGCTGGCAAGCTAGGCGACGCGCGCGCGTTAGCGGGCTGGCACAGCCGGCCCAGTTAGGTTAGGCCGATGTTTTTTTTATTAACAATTTTTCAATTTCTGTTTTAGTAAATCTCAAATAACTTTTGCAAATAAAGTCCAAAAATGTTGAAACCAACTTCTAAATTTTTGTAAAAAGAAGGTGGTCATCTTAGGACCATAGTTTAATGTTTTTACATAGTTTTTAGAAGGTCAAGCTTGACTACTACAATAATGCTTTCATAAGGAAATCTTCAGTAGGGTTTTGGTAGGTTTAGGTGTTAGGATTTTGTTGCAAATTTTTATTTATAGGATGCAATGATGCAAGGATGATGCATGGCACTAATAACATCCTAATATAAAATCTGGGATGTTACAACATTATAAGTCGGTTATGATAGTATGATGGTTCATATAATTTGGTACAAAATCATTTTCACAAATGTATTCTATGTTCTAATAAACTAGAAGTAAATGATTACCTTTTGCAATGTATGAGAGTATGAGTTACTTAACAATAAAATACTACTATGGAAGATAAATAGACTAGTGTATTGCCCTCATTAGGATAACTTTACTAATTAACATGAACCATCTAGAAATGCGGTGTGGAAA
Organism: Avena sativa; assembly: GCA_916181665.1. Classification (NCBI taxonomy): domain Eukaryota; kingdom Viridiplantae; phylum Streptophyta; class Magnoliopsida; order Poales; family Poaceae; genus Avena; species Avena sativa. The sequence continues at coordinate 425,735,045 of OV702293.1, forward strand.
AATACAATGGACAACAACGAGTTGATCCAACAACCAACATACCTCATATCTGCCTCCCCTACCATCAAATGTTGCTATTGTGTCACTAATATTTAAAACTATACGCATGTTTTATAGTAAATATCAATTTGTATCTGCACTACACATAAAACACTATGTTGAAGTATATTACTCAAAATTACACACCTGATAAAATATATTTTTCATAGTAGATATAGAAGAATGATACGTAGAGACATCGGCAGAGCCACCAGGGGGTCGAGCCTGGTCGTCCGACCCCGCTCAACAAATCCTTTGCAAGCTAACCAGGTCATGTGACTTTGTGTTGCATGTATATCGGCATGACACAGATCGAATTGATCCAGCTGATTAGCTAGATATATCTAGCTAGCAGCACAACGTATACATACTTCTGTTCTTGCTATGCTTGGACTGACTCCCTCCATTCGCAAATAAGTATACTTGTAGGTTTATCCAAAGTCAAACTTCGTAAACTTTGACTAAATTTATAGAAAAAATGTAGTACTCCCTTCGACCCATATTAGTTGACTCCAATTTAGATGTAAACTTGTGATAGATATATCCAAATTGGAGTCAACTAATATGAGTCGGAGGGAGTAACATTTATGACACTAAATTGATACCACTAGATTTGTTTTCGAATTTAGTTTTATAATATGACAAATTTTTGTAATATATATTGATATATTTATCTAAATGGTTAGTCAAATTTGATAAAGTTTAACTTAGGCAAAACATAGAAGTGCACTTATTTACGAACGAAGGGAGTAACGAAGAAGATATAGGTTTTGCTTAAATATAGGTTTGCTTAAAAAGCTAGATCAAACTTGTTAAGTGGCCAAGCATGGTGGCAGAGTGCATTCCACTAGACCCAGCACACGGTTACAACCCTATCCTATTGTCATTACCCTAAATTATCAAAACTGAAAAGTAAAATTAGTACAAAAATCTTCAAATCAACAAAAAATACCCTACGTCCCGAGCCATGGCCAAGTCGCTCTATTAGACCAAGGTAAGAAATAGCGCGCTATGGTATTTAGCGTCCGGCTTCCCACGATGCTATACACGCTATAGCATGTTATAGCACGCGCTATTTAAAATAGCATTTGCAAAAGAAATGACATGTTTAGTCTAAACATAAATAATTTCATCATCTAAAATTTGCTCAGGAACAACTACATCCATAACAAAGGCAAGAATAATCCATGACATAAAAACAGAGTCACAAAGTCAGTCTTATCGATATGAGACACATACCCATAAACATGCCAAGAATAGAGAACAATATAGTTTTAAGGTAGCCTAACAACAACATAGCATGAAGTATTATTCAGAATCAGATGGAGAATACATATGGAAGTCATCTTATGAATCACAAGATGAACTAGCAGAATGCACTTCATCATTCAGATAAACAGGAAGGAGCTTCTTCTTCTTAGGGTGGGAAACTCTCTTTTTTTTTGATCCAACTACTTGTTCAGCTTTAGCTACAACTTCATCTTGCACAACACATGTGATCCACTCATTATCTTCATATTCTATTACATTAGCAAATGTGTTGTCTTCAAGTGGGTCCCTATTTTTCATCCCTCGCGAACTGGAGAAGCACCGCCGCCACCACTCGTGAACTGGAGAAGCACTGACGCCGCTCGCGAGCCAATTTGGTGACTGCAGGAACAATCTGGTGGGGGGAGGGGGAGGGGGTGGGATTAGGTTTGTCTATGACTCGGGAATGGTTTTGGACTTTTAGGTCGATGGGCTATAGAGTGTAGTTTTTGGATTTTTTTTCAGCGCTAAAAAATATAACGACGCTAAAACATTTTGATAAAGAGCATGATTTAGCGTGCTATTTTTTAAATTAGCGACATAGCGTCTAAAATAGCTTAAACGTAGCGTCGACTCTCCAAATTTGCTATAGCGTGCTATAACGTGTGCTATAGCGCGCTATTTTTTTCCTTGATTAGAACACTACCATCTCTCTTCCCATCAGGCTAAGAGCATCTCCATCCAGTTTTAAAAATCGGTATGGTGAGTGAACTGGTGTCTCTTAAAAAACCAGTAAGGTCATCGGTTCAGATTTTTCTGATCAGACCATTGAACCGATCTGTTTTTTAGTACTATGTCTCCAGCCAGGCCCTAAGATCCCCCTGGGCGCTAAAAATCCACCTAGGCCCTTTTTAGCGTCGGCGACACAAAACAGCGAAAAACTGCCCAGCCACGCCTCCATAGCCCCCAACAGCCAAAATAGTGCCGGCGAACCCAAGCCAAACCCAAGGCATCGGGGGCTGTTGGAGGCGCCGGCGAAAGCAGCATCCAATCATTTGGATCCACGCGTCCTTCTTTCTAGCCCACCTAACCACTTTTCGTTAGTCCTGGGAGAAGGGGCAACGGTTATAAAGATATCCCCGTTTTTCATCCATCGGAAGCGTTTTGCCTCCAAGACGTGACATTTTTCGTTCGACGAGTGTCCAGGGCCCCGACGGCTGGAGTTGCTCTCAAGTTGGTTCAAACTAGACAAATATAACAATATTTTTATATAGTTTTCTTGTTATTTCTAGTCAATTTGTAGTTGTACTTGATAAAATATGAAAGCTGAATCTGCTTGGAACATTTTTTGTTGAATACACTTGCTTTTGTGCCTAAAAGTTTTTTAGAGCTTATATGTCCGACCCGACTCAACTTAATTCCTGGCTCCGCCACTACGTAGAGAAAACCTAAATGTAAGTCGATTAGTAAAGGCCTTTTCAGCTTAATTAGCTATTGTAATAAATCTTTAAAATGATTAGGTTGTCTACCGGTTCGCGTAATATTGCGGTTTCCAAATCCAAATTTGAAATGTGTTATCTCTACAAATAAATGAAAAACAAATAATTTTTTTGACATGAAAAGTAATGTTTAATCACTACCCCTTCTACAATTTTATTTATTATTTACCATATTGTTTGTTCAAGCATTTCCACCAGAATGGTTGTACATGAGATGTTGTACCTATTAAATAAATGTATATCATAAATCGTGTAATTTCATTAAAAGGATTGATTGATCTAACTTTCCATATCGCTATTTCGTGTATTTTCCTAGCCATTTCCAAGAAAAGGAGAAAAATATCGCATACATGAGTACATGTTTAAATTCATCATCTTGTGGCCTTTACTAATCGTATATATAATTTTCTTTCATATTTAATCAAGATGCATAATAAGGAGAAAACATCTTCACTAATTTGTTTTGAAGTGATTTATCTAACCGCTATGTTATTTAAACGATCAATCAAATGGTAAGAAGAAGAAAACAAATATGCATAAGGTTCGTTTTTGGTCCATTAAGTGATTAAAAAGTTACTTGAGACTCGTGCTTGGTCGCCTCTTGCCACAAGCCACGATGTAAGCCACCATAACAACATAACAAATGAAGGTGGCTCATAAATATTTCAACCATATCCATCTCCTCTATGGCTAATTCGGTCTTGCTTCGGCACCATCCTACTCCGTGTGGCAACCAAATAAACTGGACTCTCCGGCTACATTTTTTTAAAGATATCTCCCACTACATGTTGAGAGAGGTTCTATCCCCCTCTTTCCCATTTCGTACTTTGTTTTGATTCAGATTTCATTGCAAAATTTGAGTGTCAGGTCTTATAGTTATCTTTCCTGTTTTTTCAAATTTACTAATGTGAGTTGGACACATAGTTCATCTCGAGGATGCGCGATTAGGGTGCTCAACTCTCAAACCTCGAAGCTTGATGCCCAATCTTGACGTGGATATTTTTTTGTATGAAGTGTAGTGGAACTGCGTAATTGCGAGCCCTCGAAAATATGAAACCATAAAGCCCACAAACTTGGTGGGTGGGAGCCCGCGTAGATACATGAGTGCTAGTCCATTTACTCCCGGAGTCCTCACTCAGGCAGCAGGCCGAACCTTCGAATGCATCCATCTTCGTCATGTCTCATCAGCCCAAACACATTTGCCGGCTGTTCGAAATGTTCGATAGCGCATAAGACTCGGCGCCTGGGCCATTGTAGATTCCCAGACGTCCAATGCTAACCTTGATTTATAGTAGGGGTTCGTTCAGTACCGTACATTCCCCCCCCCCCCCCCCCCATCCCAAAAAGGAACCACTCCGCACTGAAAAGGAAAGTGAAAAAAAAAAAGAAAAGGACCTGACTTAGATTTATCCCCCGCAAGGAAAGTCCCCCGCAAAAAAAAAGAAAAGGAAAGTGAAAACAATGGTACTCTCTTTCACCCATATTATTTAACTTAGATTTATCTAAATATGAATATATCTAGTTAAGTTTTTGTATTAGATATATTTGTATTTAGATAAATCAAGTCAACTAATATGGGTCGGGAGGAGTACTTACGAGAGCGCTTACTCCACGAATAAGTGTACTGGATCCCCCCCTTCATTTCACTCTGGGATTTCAGACCTCACAGTTCAACAACCGAAATCCCTTTTCATGATCACAAGAGTGTCCAAGGGCGTTCGTCAGAGAACTTTCCAGTTTCCATGGGATGCTAGAAAACGTTCAGTGATCCCTCGAAAAAAAAAAGGAAAAGGTTGAATGACAATTTTTTTCTGGGAAACTCCGAAGGGTCTGAAAAATGCATTAATTAAGCGGCGTATACAGAATTAGATGGAGGATCTTAAAGAAAAATACAAATTAAGACAAGCCCTCCAACTTTGCAACCAGGACCTCGGATAGAAAGCGGCTCAGCGACGACGCGAAGCAGCCGAGGCTTGGGACCTTCGACGAGAAGAACAGCTTCTCGAACCCAAAAGGACTCCTCTTGTTTTTCCCTGCAAAGCCAAAGATCTAACCGCTGTTCTCCATCTATCGCCTCCACGACAACGAGATAGAGGGGCGGCGATAAGACCTGAAGCTCCACACGAACAACCTCATTGACGGAGTAGCTCCCCGTCTCACCCACCGCCGTATCCAGCTCCGATCGATGGAGAAGTAGAAAGTGAATACAAGAACATCGCGGTGTAGGCCACATAGACTGTAGACATCCTGTCGCTAAGGGTGGGCATTACCGGTTTAAATGGATTTGAACGATTTCACCAAACCAACCTAAAATTCACGGTTTAGACAGTTTGGTTTAGCCGGTTTGTACGGTTCAAACCGTGAGATATCGCAGGAGGCACGATCACTGGCGGACTCTCTTGGAGACCATACCAGGCCATGGCTCGGTCTTCTAAAACTAAAAATCTAAATTAATGAGGTATCTTGGCCCTAATTCTCAGCACTAGTTGGCTCATTAGCTTCGTTCTGTACAGTCGGCCCGTCCTTCTATGGCTTTCACAGTCCGCCACTGGGCACGATCTCAGTTGACGAGGAATAATACACCGCCGCAGGCCTATGCCTCCAGGACGTCGCAAAACAGAGGACTAGGCCTCATCATATGCACGGGCTGCTGCTTGTCTGGGCCAGGTAGCAGGGACGGATCTAGGAATTTAACTTCGGGTGTTCAAACTTGAACCAACAAAAAAACATAAAGGAGAAAAAAAAATGAAATTGGTCCATTCCTTCACGCCAATAAAAATGCAAATTGGCTATTATAGCAACAGTATCTTAAAAGACTACGAAACATGCAAAATAATAAAGAAAATTACAATACGATCATAAGTTCGGTCATAGCATGGAAGCGATATATGAAGACATCATCTTTCACCTATAATAAGAATTCCTGCTCAATAAATATAACCAAATAGTTATTCATGAGTGGCCGCGCGGCGCCGGGCGGATCCCACCCCTACCGGCCTCGTCCTCCCTCTCGCGGTCTCCCCGCCCGCCGCCGCCGCCGCCACCCGGATCATCGCCGAGCAAAGACCTGGTGGCGTGGTGGCGACGGCGGTGACCCTGGCTGCGATCTGGCGGGGAAAGGTGGCGGCGCCCGCACCTGGCTAGTTCGACGACGGTGTCGTGGCTGGCGGCGGCCGGATGTCCTCGGCCTAGATGGCAGCAAGTGGCGTTGGGGATTCAGGCCTAGACGGGCCACGATCTGCTCCGTTCGTCGCCCTCGATGCCGGCGCTCAGGTTTCCCATGCCATGTTCGCGACAATAGGGCTTGGGGCATCTGCCCCCAACATGGTGGTGGTGATCTCCTTCTCCGTCAGAGTGGTCGGCCGAGTGGTGTTGCCATCAAGCGGCGATCAAGCCTCCAAGTTTAGTATCTTTACATATGTCCGCCTCTTTTTTTTCTGTCAAACAAGTGCCGTCCGGGAGTGGATCATGGCTGCTTTGCTAATTGCTATTGGTTCAGTTGGGTTGCACGGACATAGACACTGGCCCCAAAACTAATTTGAGATTTGAGCTTTTTTACTGGACGAGATCTAGATTAGAAAACCTTCATATATATGCCAACTCAGATACGTATTTACTATAGATTATATATAAAAAAAAAATTCTTAAAAAATTTGGGTGTTCAGCTGAACACCCATGACCCATGCTGGATCCGTCCATGCCAGGTAGCTGAGGTGGTGATGCTACTGCGAGGACAACTATACGGACATGTATGTCTCGGTGTCTTGCTGCGGTGGCCTGCCATATCTTTCCGTCAAACTTACCATACACGCAGACGCAGTGATCCCGGACACCATGGAGGAGAAGGAGATTGGGACCGGTTTCGGCAGTTTGAAACCGCGCGGAAACCGTAACCCGTTAAAACCGACCACACGGTTTTCATTGAGCTGGTTCAATGGTTTGCACGGGTTGAGACCAATCCATGCACAGGATTACCTGTCGCATTTGACCGAAGCAACGAGCCAAGTGGTGAAATTAGTTAAGGTGAACCGGCTGCTTGGAAGATTCGGCGAGACGTTGGTGTGCCACGTGACCGGCCCGCGCGACCCGCCGAGCGCCGCCGGCAGCAGAAACTTCTCTGCCACTCAAATTTACCGCCATTGTTTGTTTTTTCCGAGCATTGACCGTAATAAACCGTAAAGAAGCCATCGGGAAGCTGGCAACTGACAGCAGTAAAGGTCATCTATCAGGCTGTTCTGTCGTCGTGACATGTTTGTCGCCTATACGTTGCATTCATGCTTGATATGGTACGCCGGGCATTCATGACACGCTATGTGACAACTATAGCGCATGCATAATCAACGGACCTGGCCAGTTTTTTTGGTACGGTCCACAAAATGAAGTCATATCAAAGTTTCCACGGTTCCATGTCTCCTGCTACAAGTTCAATAGGAGCAACTACAGTTACCATCCACTTTTGTTCTCACGTCTCTCTACTCGCCACGAAAGCGACCACGCGGCGACTCCTCTCCTCCCTCACTTCGCCGGCAAGGCCACGGGTTCCCTCCACTTTCCTCCGTCGCTTCGGCGACGTTCTCGGGCTAGGCTGCTAGTTGGGCGGTGTTTTCATGGGTATCCGTAGATACCCCAAACGGTGGGGGCAAGGATATGGGTGGCTTGTTACGACGGATACCAACTAACTCATGAGGTGGGCACGGTGAGAGGTTTTACCTCATGGATATCAAATGGATACATGTCTAACACATGTGGGCCACATGTCAGTGATACATTTTATTTCTCTTATTATCGTGTGTCAGACTGATTTAAAGGACCAACCTCCTCTGCTCTAGGCCCAAGGACTCATCAAACTCTAAATTGCTAACCCTAACACGGTTTACAATAGGCACCCCATATGGCCGCACCTCCAGTCCCCCACAGTCATGTTCGACCATTCCTTTCTCGCAAAGCCACACACATTGACACCCTGACGAGCAAGACACGGTCGCAGGCACCACCCAACAGCGGCGTTGCTGGCACGCCACCATATCCCTCCCTGCCACCCCTCCCTCCTCGGTTAGGAGACGCGGCAGAGAGGTCGTCCCTCCTCTAGCCATCCTCGTTAGTGGAATCGTTGGCGACTACTAGTTGTCCCTTCACCGGTCATCTCCCTCCTTCATGACGGTAAAAAACTCAATCTGCTAAAGTGTTCTTGTAGTGCTGAGATGCTACTAAAATGTTGGTGTAGTGTTGTTGTAGTGCTGAAATGTTGCTAAAGTGCTGTTGTAGTGCTAAAATGATGTGGACATCCATGGATATCAGGGTATCTGTCATGCTTGGATTTGGGGCGATATCCAGACCCATGAATACCTTCATGGCGAGCTAGAGTGAGGCTAATGGATCTGGTTTTGGTCTACCCATCCAAACCCTCCCCATTGTCATCCTTACAGGGCGGCGACTCTGACATCTAGAATAAAGCTTTCCTAGTCCTAGCAACATCTCGGAGGCGCCATGGGCGGCAAAGTCGAGGGATCCATGGGATTTGTGTTCCATCTCTCCTCTGGTACAACGGGTTTGATGTTTCTTTGTGTTGTGGCGGTTGTCGTCTCAGACAGCGCCGGCGTGGGAAGGAAGACAGTCATCCAAGTTCATGGAAGATGGTGTGAGGGTGGAGAATATGGTGTGTTTGCCTGTGTGATGTCGACGACGTGCATCAGGTATAGGACTCGAGGAGCACGGGGATGATCCCCGATCGCCGCACCACGACGTAGGGGAAATTCTTTGGCTCACAAAGCCTTTTCAGGCGATGGTGCTTCCTCACGTCCATCGACGGCGAGCAGTGAAGACATGAGTTGTTGAGATCCATGTGGACTTCTTTGCAGGGTTGTTTCTACATATGTTCTATCCTCTTTCGATATTTATCGTGGTTTCCATGTGCATTATCTATCACTTGATTAATGAATGTGTGGTAATATTTTTAAAAGGTTTCCATGGTTCCACCCATTATTCACTTGCATGACATTTTCTATTCAATACTTCAAATCCAATTATTGCTGAGTTTCAAAACAAATCATATATGTCGACTTCTGGTCTAGCTAAAAAAAATCTACTATACATAGATGCGTTGGACTGCAAAAAATGAACTGATTTGTATGCCCCAACGTTAACATTCAATTCAACCTTTTTTATTGAACATTGTTAGAAAGTATTTTTTTTCCTATGTTTTATCTAAATGATTATCAATCCATGTAATTTTCCAGTGTTATGCAATTTCCGTACATTTGTGGTAACATGTTTGTCTAGTTGATACTCTCTCTGCCGAAAATAAGTGATTTGAGGTTGTCTAGATATGCATTTTAGAACTTATTTTTTTGGACGGAAGGTGTATCTTCATATTATCATGCACAATGCATGTCTCATTTCTCCCATACGCGCCTTTGACTTCAGCAACACATCACAACTCTGATTTGCTATTGTTTTGCTTGTCTAGTCCATAGAGCCATCACCTCTCGCTCTTGCTGCTCCCTTCTTGTGTTGTGCAAAGGGTAACATGTAGTGCTCAGGTTGCACGTGTTTATTGTGTTTGCTACTTGTGTTGGGCTCCATGTTGCAAAGTGATTGAAATTGTGGCGATTTTTCTCGGTGGTTTACTGCAAGCTATGTAGATTTGTTGTATAGACACATTGTTTTGCTCTCTTGGTGTTTTTGAAATGTTGCGACACTTTTTGCATGATTTTGACGTATCATTGGAAGAAATGTTGGGACAACTTCTCAAGCATACGAAATAAATGTTTGTGAGATGGGAGTTTTGCTGCAATGGTCAGAGGGTTCAAATCTTACACATAACTACTTAAGTAAGATTGCATGACCAAGAAGGAAGCCGATCTAGCCCGACTGTCGCATACCACGCATTTGAGCACCTCTTATAAGTGAAACTGAATTGTCCCTCTCTTTTTTCACCAAGGGATTTCTCCTATACAGTATCATTAAGTAGATCATAGAGTTGGCTGAACTTGTCTGCTGGAACCTCCGATGTAAACATTTGACCAGTAATTTTATTAGATACTAGTATTCCTTGTCGTCGAGAGTTAACGAGCAATGTCATACTGTCATGTCAGGGCACATGCATGCCCATCGCTCACCGGTAATACAGCCGTACTCGTTGTGGTTGGTGAGACGTAGTGTTACTGTGTTAGATCCCCAGTCAGAAGTCGCCTCACATCACTACTTTTATACTCACCGACCGAGTACACCGTCACCCAGTCCACACACTCAAGTCCTCAAATCAACTGAAGTCCAAGCTAGCTAGCACAGACGCCTCCTCCTCCTATATCCCGACACTCTCCAAGGCCCCTCTTCTTCGTTCATGTACACGAACTCCTCGCCACAGCCTCCTCCGCCACCGTGCCCTCTCCCGCACCGCTTCTACTACGGCCGGCGACAGGTTTCGGGCCCTGCATCAGCGGTGCACTCCGTGGTAATCGAACCAATAGAAGCAGCATAGCTATGGTCTGTTGCTCTCGGCGGCGAGAGAGGCCGGCGGCGGGCGGACTGCTCGCACCGTGGCTCCTCATCGCCGTCCTCGTCCACACCTCGTTCCTGGGATCCACCTTCCTCCTGGCCGTCGACGCTGCTCGCCCGTCGGCGTTCATGGCCATGGCGCCGCTGCCGATAGCTATGGCTCCCTCGCCGTCGGGGCTCAAGGACGGCAAGAGGGAGGTGCCCACAGGCTCAAACCCTTTGCACAACAGATGAAGCCGGTTGCAACATCGTGGCTGGCGCGCGTTACATGTATGTATGCGAAGAGACGCATATATACCGAAGCTGTTGATCTCTTGGGTGAGTGCTACTGAACAACTATGTGTGGGAGATGAAGATCGAAGAGCAAGCAGGCAAGGGAATTAATGTGGCCGAGATCAACTTGCAATCGACCGTCTCTATGAGCTTCTGATTCTGCTTCTTTTCTCCTCCGCGTCAAGTCATCGATCAATTGATCAACCTGGGCTGGCTTGGAGGAGAAAGGAAGTTGAATGAGAAGGGTACCAAGTACGCCCTTCTTGCTATTTTTTGTAGTTCTGTCATGCTCGATGCTTCGAGTAGAGTAGAAGAATTCATGTAATCGTTTGTTCTTCCTTTTCTTCTTTTTCCTGCGAGGCTTCTCATTTCTTCTTGTATTCACGACGGATCAATAAATATATGTGCATTTTCTGATGACTACATATAATTAAACATGGCAGCGTTCAGATATGAATGCTCAAGGTGGCCTTCTTCTTCCATGCATGTTGCATGGAGACGAAGATACGAACTCTCATGCACTCTGCAGAACTCGCTGTCGTGCATGATCCTGCCGGGAACCAGGGTCACGACGCTAGCTACAAAAGCACTAGCCAGTGGCTAAGACGTCCTCTCGTGAGGAATTTTGACCTGTACACACCAAAAATAGACCCAGCTGCAAATAGAAAACAAAAATCATGTTAGGGTCCAGTTCCAAACTTTCAGTGATCGTACACTCTCTCATGCATCAATGCTGGCCATGCATCGATCGTTAGGTCAAATTCATACATTGAGTCTCTCATCATGTAGGTCCGCCGGTCGCCAGATCTACAATTGTTGCTTGGGTTCTGATGTCGACGTAGTTATAGTAGAATAGTAGTAGTACCAACGCGACAATTGATGATCCTTGTTTCAAGTGCATCAATTCCGTTGTCCGAACGGAAGCCGTGTTTGTGGGATTCATGGCCGGGTTTGGCGCCTTCCCCTTGGAAGCAAGCACATCACACTCGCAGTCTCTTGCATATGCGGTCGCGGTCTCAGCGCGTGTGCGTTAATTAGTGCAAACTTAATGACGCACAAGACGCCGGAAAAGGTGCCCTCATGTTCTCCGCCCACGTACGGACTATTATAGTATCGGCCGGGTACTGATCTACCAGCATCTGCATCGCTCTGGCCAGCCCCTATCTTTCACGATGGAGGATCCACCACTGCATCCAAGTCATCTCTCTTTGCGTGCTTAGTTTAGTACAAGGTCAAAATGGACTGACATGCATGCGCATGGGAAGGCCCGCAGTTCCGTTGTTAATTAGGCCTTTCACAATGAGGTGTCTCTTAACTCGTTATCCTAGGTAGTGGTGTATCTTATGAAACAATGGAGTGTCTCTTATGTCTAGGACTTTTTTCCCTTTAAACTTACCATATAAAGCTTGTCGTATCCTCTAAGGAGTCGCGTCCTTCATGGGCCTGGGCCATCTGAATCTTCATGGGCTTCGGCACCGAATATGGATCATCACGTGGGCCTCCACCGAGCCAAACCAGATAGGCCAATCTTTGGTACCCGTAGGGCATACCCATGTCAACCGCCAATAAAATAGAGAAAGAAGCAGATCAACTAAAAGAAGGTGACCCGCAACCCATGCGCCCTCTAGAGAAGTCCCACCATGCTTCTTGCACTGACTCGTCAAATACCAAGCAACACCCTCAACAAGGAAAGCAACCACTGCTGCCCGGACCAAAGACTGATCCTAGGGTTTTTCCCGGCATACAGAGGGCAGTGGATGAAGGGTAGCCACATGACAGTCGATGTCTTGCCGCCACCAAACTCACCATCCATGAACATGCGCCACTACGCACTTGAAGCCACCATCATCGTCTCACCGAAATTATCGCGCGCTAGGTCAGCAAAACATAGCCGGAAAACAGCTTGAATCAGGGCTAGCAAAACCGCGTCCTCACAGGAGGGAAGTGACTCCACTACCAAAGGTGGTAGTCGACTGAACATGGATTATATTCTCAAAGAAAAAAGACTGAACATGGATTATACGTATACCGGGGATGAGATCGGTATATAAATCATTTTTCTTGGCAAACGAGAAGAGAAGATATTGATAGAGGTAAAATATCTTGTACTGTATATATTTCCCGCAAAAAAGCTTGTATATATGTCTAGGACATTTTTTTTACTAGTATATGTCTAGGACTTGAGAGTGTGTATACTGTGCGGCCCTGACGTGATGTTTGAGCAGTGTATGTACTGTAGGTACGCACGTACGTCGAAGTCATGTACATAGGAGTACCGTTTCGCACTTTCTTCGTAGCCTTTATGAAGAGGGACACGACAGGAAAAAACATTTTTTGTCAGGGCGATCTCTGGCGCCTCCTGGTCGACAGGGACGCCGACTGCCTGCCCGTCAGCATATACTCGGACAGCGTCAAGCGGACGGCACGCCACTTTTTTCTGCCGATGGCTCGTGGTTACTGACTGTCATGAAAAGCCCTCGGTACGCATGCGCACGCCAACAGACGTCTGTATGCTGAGGGCCTTGCTAGGGTTGTCGTGGACGCGTGTTTTGCCGAGAGCAACCGCCGGCATACGTCTTTGCCGAGGGTTTATTCCTCTTTGTCAAGGGTTTTGAGCCATCGGTAAAAACCTAATTCCTGTAGTGCAAGACGTCGATCGATCGAGATTTGACCGTGTGTGGCCCCTCACGAGATAGAGTAACACATCAACTCTTATTGGTTTTGGCCGGCGGGATCAAACAACTGGTTGATAAGAGCATCTCCAGTTGCGCCTTCCAAATCATCCAAAGGCATTTAGGGCGGGTTGGATAGAAAAACGCGTCCAACCGCGTGTTCCAAATGTCTTTTCTATCCTACGCGGCCCAATCGTGTGTTCGGCGCCCCGAGGCCATCCCAACTACATAGGGCTTCTTGAGGACGCGTCGGATGCAACACTTTTGCGCTATGGCAAGTGGTGGGCCAGTCCTGTCATCCACACAGCGGTTGGTCCACATGAGTCAAAAGGCTATGTCAACCCGGTAGGGTATCATACAAGACGCGGCAAACCAATTTTATGGCTACCATGCAAACATCAAAGATCGACCGGATAGTTGCACGAGCGCGACCAATATGGTAGTGCGTCGTCCCTATTGTGCGTCGTCGTCTTGATCGTCTATCCATTGATGTCTTTATGTTTTTCTTGCTTACTTAGACAAGGCACTAGACATGTGCCGGTTGAAAAACTACGGCAAAGGGTCCGGCTTGACACATTGCTACACCAAGGTCAAAGAATGTGAGAAATGAATGCAAATGTTCCTCCGTTTGGCGAAGGCAACCTGTAATATCTCAAGATTTTATAAATTGGGATTGCAAAAAAATTCACTTTGCTTTGCATCATGTCATCGTGCAAAAAACTTTGACTCAAATTAAAAAATCTTTTGTCAAAATCCTATATTTTATATTTCTGTTGGATAGGAAATGATTCCCTACTGTCCTAAAGAGAATTTAGAATTCATCCCAGATTCAAAAACCTATTTGTTTTGAATTTCCAAAATAGCCATATGAAGGCATATGTCGCCCACTATTCTGGCCACAGGGCAGGCACTGAGTGAGTCATGTATAAAATGTACTCCCTCCGTCACGGTTTAAAGGACATAATTTGCAATTTTTTAGACTCTAGGTGTTCTCTGATTGCTCCATTTTATAGTACGAAGAAGAACATGCGTGAGGAGAGAAGAACCAGCAAAGCGTTCACACATGTGTATGTAACTATTTTATTTTTTTTCACACCAGAGTAATTATAGAGATTAAATACTTTTATATCTAAATATTTTAGAATTACATAATTTGTAAATTGTGTCCTTTAAATCGAGCCGGAGAAAGGGAGTAGCCAGATAGGCCAGCTTAGTTTAGGGTAAATAAATGCGTAACGTGAAGTGAAATAAATGCCATACATAGAAGCGCGGCCCTCCTCCGCCCGACCTCCCGTCACTTTAAATTAAAACCAGGGGAAAGTACTTTGGGGCCACGCCACGCCACGCCAGTACGCCACGCAGGTCGAGAGATTCCCAGAGCCTGCTCCGTGCATCTCTGCATGCATGTCCCGCGCCGCGCGCCCTGGGCGCTGGGGCTGCCACGGTTTCCCGGGCATTGTTTATCGCACCGGAGGCGTTGAATGTCTGCTACTCGCATTAATGGTCACGTGCATGAGGTTGTGGAAGCCAGCTGACCAGCTCTCGCCTCTCGCGATGCCCGGCCCGGCCGCGCGCGTTGGCCGCTTGCCGCTGGGCGCGCGCTGGTGGATCCATCGGGTCGGCTGCGGCTGCGGAGCCGCGAGCGAGAGGTCAAATTGATCGCGCTGGACTCGCAGATCCTTCTCTGTTGGATCCCTGCGCGGCACGGTGTTCTCGAGGGATATTGCGGTGGACTGTGGCACTGCTGAGGCGAGAGCGCGAGAGGAAAAGCATGTGGAGATTGGGTTGGATCGTGCTGGCCTGGATTGAAAGGCTGACCGACCCGAACATACGTCCCAGGTCAAGCACCCCACAGGCTTCCCAAGTGGTTACCCGAACATTTGTCCAGGTCAAAGCACCAAGCCCTCCAGGTTTCGCAAGTGGTTGGAGCCTAACCAAAAAAAAAACCACAGTCAAATAATTTGGAATACTTTGGAATGGAGAGAGTAAATTATAGTTATACGATTTTTGTGTGTGAGATATACTCCCTCCGTTTAAAAATATAAAACGTTTTCGCTTTTTGAATCGAATGTATCTAGACATCTTTTAGAGTATATAGGTTTATAGAGGTTTAAATTGAACCTATATACTAAAAGGGGTATAGATACATTTATTTCACAAAGCTAAACTGTCTTATATTTTTGAAGAGTGGGAGTATGAAGCGTTGGTATGTATTCATACTACCAATGTCAAGAAAAAACTTATTCACATTATAGGTTTCATAGTGTGACTTGCGTGGCAAATGCTATGACCAACACCAGATATTCAAGTGGGATCGTACCAAAGTCCCATTTTTAGTTAATCTCCAGTTCCAACTAGTAGGATTCAAAATGAAATAAAGTAGGATCCTATTTGACACCTTAACGAATATTGATTCTGTCTGCACTTTGTATGTTCGGATTTGTTCTCCTTGACTTTGGTTTAGTAGGAAAACCTAAAAATCTTAGCACAAAGAGGCGCCGTCCAACTAGTCACACTCGCTAGGTGAAGGATTGCAGAGTTCAGGTTTTTTTTTCTAGATAATAGATAACTCTTTCCGTCTCTACATCCTAGTCTTCTTCCCGTCTCTGCATCCTAGCCTATAACACATATACAATTGTTACAACGTCTCGGCTCAACCATATTTTTTTTCATAAAAGAAAAATATTAATGTCGTGAGGATGGTAATTATATTGTTTCTCTGCATCAACAAAGCGTCTGAAACTAGTCAACACATCAAGGATGCACGTAACCAAATGAAAGAAAAACAAAAAGAACAAAGAAAAAAGACACCGCCACGGTGATCAATAACTCACGATACCAGGACACAAACTATCACCAAAGGCAACACCCGAACTAAGTGGTTCTCCAAAAGCGACGTCTTCAAGAAAAACAATAGAAAAAACAATACAGAGGCTCGTTGTCACCCGATCACAGATCTCCAAGAACGTCTCAACAAGACTTACAAGATAAGAAGAGATCAAATCGAGATGCATCAACACACTAAAACTTAGGTACTACTCTCTCTATTCCACAATACAGGGAGTGCAAAGGGTTAGAAATATATGTCCCGAGATTGAACAAGTTATTAGAAGATTTATTATAAGATTTTCCCGCTTCCAGCGGTGGAGGGGCGAGGACAGCGGCACAAATTTGGCTCTCAGAGGTGTTTATCGTTGTCGCTAGGTGGTCCAGTGATCTATTTGTAATTTTTGACTCTTTGTAGTGATTTTTATGAATATTAATAGATAGGTAGAATTTTTCGCAAAGAAACTTAGGTACCACTGAAAAGTATATTGTTAAACCCTACCCATGTTGGGACATAAGTCTTCTAATAACTTGATCCATCATGTTGCTATTGAATATAAATATATTGTCTAGTCTCTTTGCATTAGATCAGTCTATTAGGATAATTGGTTAGTGCATAAATCATTTATGGTATCAGAGCCAAGAGGTCTTGAGTGAAGACCCTACTCACACAATATTAAAAAAAGAGAAAAAGATTATGCGGCCTACTCCTCCCAAGCTAAGGACTAAAATAGAGACGTGAGAGAAAGTGTTAAATATAAATATATTGTGTAGCCCTTTTCTATCAGATCCGTTTTTTTGGAATAATTGGCTAGTGTATAAATTCTTTAGTTGCTTCTCTTCATCATATCCTCCTCAATCCTTATGGCCTGTCTGTTTCAATATTAACCACGACCACAACCAACTAATATTAAAGTGCATAGCCTATAAACAGGGACAATCTAGGCACATGACAACCAGGGCCATGGCCCGGGGCGCTGAAAATAATCCGGCCTACAATCTATGAAAAAAAGGTTGGCCTAGGGCTCAGCCCGAGCTGGCCAAAATCGTTGCTGACTCACTTGACCGAACGCGGCAGAACGAACAAGAGTAAACCCTCGTTTCGGCCTCCTCTTGCTCGCGGTGGCAGGAGCGTGCAGCCACACTCATGTGGGCACGCCGCCTTTCCTTTCCCGGACTCCTAGACCCCGTCGCTTGTTGGTCGCTACCTCCTGCTATCATCAGATCCTTCCTCCTCCAGACCTTCGTGCAGGGTGAACGCCGACTAGCAGGTGTGCCTCCTATGCTCGGTCTATCTCTGCCCCTGGATACATATGACTGTGAAAGTGTCGAGCTGCAGATATCATGTCGATTCAGGACAATGTTGATTGATGTTCACCTCCGTTGTAGCTCCCCTAAACTAGGTAATTTCTTGATTTCTTCCGTAGTTCAATTGGCTTGATTTGTTATTGAAGTGATTTATTGTTTCACAATTGTTTATAATTGATTTCATGTTTTATGAACAAAAGATGAACAAATTTTATACATCGATCTCAAAACAAAACAAATCAACAAATGCTAGAAGGGGATATGTAAATTTGGGCCCACACCAAAAAATTCTTAGTATTTGGGGCCATGCCAAAATATATGTTCATCTTTGCAATCTTAGCAAATTTTCTACGGTTACAATAGTTCTCTTGGTAGTATTTTTACATGTAGTTTTTAGCACAGGCTTGTTCCAATCCTGGATCCGCCACTACCTATAAAGGTTTAGAGATGAATATTTTATCAAACACAACATCAAGTGGACAAACACAAAGTGCTCATGTCAATATAGAAGTGATCTTAGTGCTCACAGAAGCCCATTAGACCAGTTCCCGAACACATGGTCGTTTAGGTCAGATTCCTACTAATGAGTAAACAAATTAATACAAGGATAATTTAAATCAAGGAAAAGGTTATGGTTGGTCTCCTCATGAATCATTATTGCATAAGGCGTAAAGCTTACTATCATTACTGCTCCACTTAGTTGGTAATATTAGTGAATATTTCTCCTTGAAGAGGTACCACATAGATGAAAGTGCATTTATTGTCATAATCACTTTTGGTGTTTGTTAACAACAAGTAGATCATTTTACAGTTTGTTATTGTCCATAGGTTGGTTTTATCATAGATAAACATCACACACACTCTTGGGAAAAGACCACATTCACTTGCCACTGTTCTGGAAACTCCAGACCGGAGTCTCCGGTGTGGTCCGGAGTTTCCGGTTCTGGCTCCGGTGGTGCCTCCCAGGACCTGGCTGAGACATTCTGACTAGGGGTACGGAGGCTGCACCGGAGGTTACTCCGGAGTCTCCGGACTTTGGTCAGTCCGGAGTCTCCGGTGTTGGAAGGTCGGAGTCTCCGGTGTTGCTGGTGAAGAATTGGACTGGGTCAGTCAGAAGGGCAGTCCGGAGGCTGGTCCGGAGATTGGCCAGAGTCTCCGGTGTAGACCGGAGTCTCCGGTCTGCAACGGTCAAAAAATGGTTCGTGGAGGGGGCTGCCTATAAAAAGGAACCCTTATCTTCTTCCTCCAGCTGCTCGAGCTGCTCAAGAACACCAACCCCATTAGAGCCACCAAATCTACAAGATCTCTTCATCCAACCATCCAAAGTCATTGATCTTTGGAGAATCGAAGGAGGAGGCCTTGATTTACATCTTCACCAAGAGAGATCTTCATTTACCCCTCATTCACTTGAGGGCCCCCAAGCTCTAGTGTTTCTTTGGAAACCCTAACTTTGATTTGGTTCTTACAAGCTTGTCTTTGATTTGTCTTGACAACTTGCTTGTATTTCTGAGCCTCCAATTCAGTTGTGGATGTGTGCCCCGAACTTGTTGTAAAGGTGCCGGCTTCCACCTCGAAGGTTGCGGATATAGTGGAAGGTGAATCGAGCCCGTTGGGGTGAGGTTCATCGGAGAACAAGGGAGGCCTCTCGTGGCGTTGGTGGTTTGAAACCACCCCCTCTCCAAACGTAGACGTACTTCCCCTCAAAAGGAAGGAACTACGGGAACAAATCCTTGTGTCTCCGCGTCCACTCCCTTGGTTACTTCTATCCTTTACCGCACTTTACTTACTTGTTCTTGCTTAGTGTTGTGTTAGTTTGTGCTTGATTGACATATAGGTAAATTCACCATAGTTGCATATTCTAGAGAATTTACCTTTCTTGTCAAACCCTAATTTGAAAAAGAGTAAAATTTAAAGTAGCACCTATTCACCCCCCCTCTAGGTGCCCATACGATCCTTTCAATAGAGAACTTTACTCTCGGAGGCGTGCAAAGTTTCGGAGCATGTTTACTTGGACACCTAGAGGGTACATGATTTTATTGGTTATTGATCTTGTTGTATGACCTAAACATTCAACTTAGAATGTCTTCGATAATTTATGTGGTCTCGTTAGTAAACTAGTCCATGCCATCAACTAGCAATCCTCATCATCCGAAAATCCAATAAAATGTGTCGGAGCTGTTCAATAGGAGGTGAGATAATGTTAAAATTGGTCTCTCTTTGCACCTTCGAGTTCGTGCAAGGGTTTACATACAACCATCCTCTCTCTTATTTACTCTCTGTGACATCATTATCTGCCCCTATGTGGCAAATTTAACAAAAACATATCACAGAAAATGAAGATGCCATTAGAACATGGGTGCTATTTCTATTTTGACGAGTGTGGCATCTAAGAAACGACCAGATGGTGAAGGCATGAATTTTTTTGATGCTCCGGTGTCCGGTTTTGACGCATTTATGAGGAATCCTATTTAAGAGGGTTCAATGGTGGAGAATAAGGATTTCAATGGAAGGAGGTCGGTCTGCCCCACCTGGAAGCAGAAGCTCCCGAACAGAATCTCGAGCCCGTCGCCTACGGGCTTGAAATCCCTCATGGTGGCTGGCGAGTGGGCGGTGAAGTCAAATGTGCCAAAGAGGAGATGGCTCCCCGTCGCCGATGAGTTGTAGATCGCTCCGGATGGGACCGCCACAATCGCATAATCAGCGCCCCCAGTTCCCACAGACGGTGCCAATTGACGAGGTTTGACTCGTCAATGCCCATTGTTATGGACTTGGGTTTTGAAGAAGATCGGGATGATGGAGATCGCGGAACGGTTAGCAAACAAGCAACACGGGGACACAAGGTTTACCCAGGTTCAGGCCCCTAGAGGGAAAACCCTACTCCTGCTTGTCTGCTCTTGATTACGACAGAACCGAAGGTTACCGGGATGCGCAGATGCAATCTGGCGTGAGGTGCGTAAGAGGTGAGTTGATTGTCCTCCTCGCCGTGCCCTCCTAGCCTTTATATAGATAGGCAGATCCCGGGCATAGGTCAAGTCGGTTACAGATTAGGGTTTGCCTCTTTGAATTTCTATTTACTTTAGTCTTGTTCTCCAAGGATCCGAAGGCGTCATGGACTTGGGCCAGCCGAAACCTCCACAGGCCGCGTATCTTGTCGTGGGCTTTCCTTGGGCTGGACTAGGTATGCTGATGTCGTGTATCCGCGGGGTATAACCATGTCAATTGGAATGAAAAACTTCCAACCTCTGACGGTTGTAGGGAGCATGTACCGGTACTAGGAAGCGCTACATGAATGTTGGGGAAAGTTAAACGTTGTTACATAGAGAAACTATAAAGGTGACATGTTGTGGTATTTATGGAAGTAAATGGTCTTATGTGGCCCCACAAAGGAGGAAGAAACCTTGACATGTTTGGATGGGGTTGGGACTTCTCAAGGACTGTATTTCCATAATAACAATCATTGAGTTGGACCGGGCATCCGATTATTGTTTTTTGAAGATGAGAACTGAGTGTAACGTAGTTGGACATTTTCAACTCATTTAGCTAGAAGGTACATGCATTTTACACATGGTTTGCATTGTCTGATTTCTGACATGAGCGACTCCATATTGACTGTAATCATGGTGGTAACAATTAATAAAGCATTCTCTTACCCATAATAAACACTAAAATATGCAAATAAACCAACTAGAAAAAAAATCCATACTCGGAGTAGTGTTTTTTTGCTGGACAAATGTGGTCCTTAGAGCATGCCTGCTTGTGTATTGTGCATGGATCCCCCATGTTTTGTTTTGGTAATTGATGACAATTCCTATGAACTAATGTTTTATTGAGTTTTCTTAAAGGATTTTCCATAGCCACTTCTTGAATATAATATATTGGTTTCGAGGTTTAAAGAAGTTGAAAGAAGAAGATCAAGTGATGACTAAGATGATATTCAAGAGTAGATCGAAACATTGATCATGTGAGTAGATCGAAACATTGATCATGTGAGAGTTTAACATACTAGAAGCATGTCTTGAAGAAGAAGATTGGGTGATCATTCATGGTTAACTTCAAGATATTAACTTCAAGATATTATAATGAAAAAAGAAGATATGATATGAGATTGATCAGTACGGAGTGCAAAGAGTGGATTCAAATTGATCAACACACCAACAAGGATGTGAAGTGAAAGTTTAAGTTGAGAATCTCAAAGAGATCAAGAAATGTGTTCTAACTTGAGGAGGATAAGAGCATTATCATCTAGCTCAAGTGGAATGCATAGGCAAAGGCATGACCTTGATAGGTTTTGTGTTTTATCGGTCTCATGATGTTAGTTGAGAGACGAGTTTATAGGATCAGTAATCGTACTATCAAGGAGGGATTTTAGTGAGAAACTTCATCACATCATTCATAGAGAGCTCAAAAAATTTCATCCTTGGCATCATAATTCTTGGTTGTTGTTTTGCATTTATCCATGCAAGGATTAAGAGATTGTGGTTATCTTCATAACGATCTCAAGTTCATCAAAAATGGGTTTTAATGAAATCTTATTGCATTTATGATGTTGTGGTTTTTACCAGTTCTTCTTTTAGGAAGGTTCCACATAATGATTCTTAACATTATTTCATTTTATTCAAAGTTCGGATTCTCAAGTTCTTGCAGTTTTGTCTCAACTATTTCTGCCACTTTCTAGAGCGGGGATTCATGTGTGTTCGAAAAGAGTTGTTCTAGGATTTGAACATACCACCTAGAGGATGGCTCAAACAGGCCCCACCTAGCCCCATTACCACTTGGATTGCATATGTTTTGTGTTGTACTAATGAGTTAGACACTATATATATAGGGTTTATGGTAAACTATTCTCAAAATTGTCCCAAGAAATGATTAAATATATTGGTTTTTTTTGTCTCCCTTGAACCTCCCAAGGTGGAGTCGAACGTATGAACTATTAAACCATTCGCTTGACCGGTTCACTCGCAATCCAGTTTTTAAACTATGCTCCAATCTGAACCACAAAATCTCTTATGTCTCCAACTTGAGGCGGCCCCATGGGGTGCGACTCACTTTTTTCCTTCAGGTAATTGGTGGAGATTTAGTCCAGAGGTACTAAAAGTTTCTATCCAATTTGAAGTCTCCGGTCTCCCAAGATTGGTGTCTCCGATGCTAAGCCAGAATCTCTGGTGCCTCCAGGTCGAAGTCTCCAGGATTAGTTATTGTTACTTGCAACAACTAGTTTTTTGGGACCTATAAAAGGATCCCTTTTTTCTCCAAGGACAAGTTGACAATTCCATTGTTTCTTGCATCATTTTGAGGGAAAAGAGAGGTGATATCTAGATCCCGTAGAAATTTCTCTTTTGTCATTCCTCTCAATTCCTCCATAGCATTAGGTGCTTTGGTGGTATTAGGGAGAGAAAGACCTGCGCACTACTTGTGTGACATTGTATTTTTTTTGAACGGAGTGTGACATTGTGACATTGTATTTGGTGCATTTATTTGAGTTCTCCATGAAGATTCTGTTGGTGAAAGTTAGTGAGCTTATTACTCTTGGTTGTTTGTACATGGAAATTGTTTCTCTCGGGTACTTGAAATCTTAGACAACTTGTGTTACCAAAAATCTCAATCATTCAGGTGTAAAGCTCGAAGGATTGCTTGGGAGCCTCCTACTAAATTGTGAAGATCGCAAGTTGCCTTCTATAAAGAGACATGCCCCCTTTTTTAAGGAGCGCGCTACGCGTCCCCCGGACGATGGGAACCTCCCCATCGTCCTGCTTCCGCTGCTGCCACGTGTCGGAGACCTCGCCGGAGCCCATGCAGCAAAAAAATTGTGCTAATGTAGAAAAACAAACTTCGTCGGAGACATCGTCGGAAACAACTCGTTGATGACCATCGCCGAAGACCATGCAGCAAAAAAAGTTTTCGGCGAAGTCGGTTTTATTGCATTAGCACAATTTTTTTGCTGCATAGTCTCTGGGCGAGGTCTCCGTTGAGACGTTCTATTTCTGAAACGAACCGTTTTTTTCTTCAGAAGAAAAAACGGGAACATATGTAAAAAAAGCGAACAGTTTTGCAGAAAAACGAAATTTAAAACGATTTTGAGAATACGTGTCACACAGGCAGGGGAAGGAGGATGGGAACCCCATCGGGATCCAGATCATTTTCCCTTTTTTAATCCCAAGTTGCCTCCACAGGATACCTGGGCCGAATAAAGAGACACCCTATAATCGGCCAATCTTCCCATGTCGACATCCATAGTTGATACTTCCACAGGCTTTAGGCCGGCAGCACTGCTTAAGAGTTCACGGCCCGCTAGTGCCTCTGCCTTGCGGACCGAGAATGAATTCCTCCTCGACACGGCACGACCGTATCACGGCATACGCTGGAAAAAAAAACAGCATCAGGGAATTGCTCGCAGAAAAAGGAACTATCGCGGCGCCGATTCCGACCGAATCTCACCGGCGGCAAGAGCTTCCCAGCGATGGCATCCAGGCTCTGGCGTCCTCTCAGAATCATACTCCTCCTCCTTCTGCCAATGTCTGCCTCGTGGACCGCGGCCGAAGACGACGCGTCGGTGGCGAGGTCGGCCTTCCCCATGGACGGCGACGTAGCGTGGGTGGTGCAGGTCAGCGACCTCCACATCAGCGCCTACCACCCGGACCGGGCCGACGACCTCGTGCACCTCCTCGGCCCTTCCCTTCGCGCCATCCGCCCCGACCTCCTCATAGTCACCGGCGACATCACGGGTGCGCCCTATCTCCTGAATTTTGAAATTGCGAGAATGTAGTGTTACAACTTTCGTGATTGGCACGGTACTCCTCCAGTATTCCGTTAGTATTCTTGGCAATAATTTGCATTAGCTTTTATGAGGATAAATGACTATGAAGCATACACATTTCCTAAAAAACTGAATCAAGCATATTTCAGCATCCTGAATCAGCCTAACACCTATTAACTTATTATTCACGATATGCCTTATTGTATACTCCCTCCATTCAGGAATATAAGACATTTTAGCTTTGTGAAATGAATGTATCTAGACACCCTTTAGTGTATAGGTTCACTCCAAACCTCCACAAACCTATACACTATAAGATGTCTAGATACATTTGATTCACAAAGCTAAAACATCTTATATTTCTAAACAGAGGGAGTACAATCTAAAATCTGGAACAACTCTAGAGATGTCATGTTCAGAGAGCATGGTTTGTTTCATCTTGTCTGATTGTGTAAAGAATCTAGTGTTCACGGACCTTTAATTTTCCACTCTCCAGTGGAACATCCCATAGCAGCATATAGAGAAGCTTCCATGTAAGAGATAAAGCACCAGTCAGTTCAGAACACGGAGGGCTCTGCCTACATTGTTGGTTAAACTCAGTTGGATAGTACAAGTACAACTCAGATTTGGTGGTAACTGGAATATTGAAAAGTTCAGCTGACATCGTGTTGTTGACCTACTAGATGGTTTTTCTCGGCTGAATTCATTACTTATTTCTTGTTCTAAGTGCACTTATCAGACCAGCATATGCCTACATGGATGTAGACAGAATTCCTCGATAAGTAATAATAATTATAAATAGATGTTATGAGAAGATGTACACTTAATGTTATTGACTGCTGATGTTTATTGATGTAGTTTATGAACACTATGTTGTTATTATTATAATAACCATCCATTTTCTTGTCCTGTTATAAGATGCAAAAAATAGAAAAAAGACTACCTCCAGACAAGATGAAGATGAATGGATTACATACAAGAAAGCTATTGATGCAATTGTTGAAAAAGGTGGTATAGACAAGAGGAGAATATTTGATATTAGAGGCAATCATGATACATATGGAGTTCCGTATAGAGGAAGCAAATTGGACTTCTTTTCAACTTACAGTGTTAGCTCCCAGCTTGATCGTTTAAGAACCATCAATAGCATATTGCTTCAGGTACGTTTCATCACTGTGTCAGCTCTCCTTGTGAAGCAGCTTCAGTTTTTCAAGATCGTTGTATTTTTTAACTATAATACTGTGGTATATTCTCCCAATCTCTCTACTTATTCGAGCTGTAACCTTTAACATATTTTCTGCCAGAGCTTGCATTTTAACATATTTTCTGACAAATGACTATGCATATGAGAGACCACGTAGTCTTGAACGAATTTATTTTTTAGCTGGTACAAAAATAAACCAATAGCCGAATGCTAAAACCAATCTTATATGAACTGAATGTAGATTGAACAAACCAGCTTTCACAACAGCAAACAGAACTTGCGAACAGGTACAAGCATCAATAATAAGTTATGGAAATACACACAAAAGTACAACGTGGACTTGAGGAGTACTATGGTAATGCAATTGGAGCCGTTTTGGGTACAGACATAAACTATTGCCACATTGGTGACACACAAAATGCATTAGTGTCAGTTTGCAGCACTTCGAAATATGTTCATCAGCCTGCCTGAACTTATTATAGTAGTTAAATCTCGAAACTAAATCTTATTCATCACAAACAGTCATAGTGATTGTGAAAAACCAAGTGACACATGATCTCTTCACCTTATAATTTCTTTCAACCACCTGGCACAAAGGAATCTAACTGAGCCACAACAATACTAGAGAGAAGTGTTCTAGTAGAATGGTACTAATTGTGCATGATGCATTGCCATGATTACATATATATGTACAGTTCCAGAACTGAATTTTGTCCTGCATGGTATTGTAGGGAGATAGAAATTACCTCTTCCTGGGAATAGATGATACAATGAGTGTTGGAATTCGTTATCCTTCTAATTTATTTGGCAATCCTACTGATAAGAGGATAGATGCAGTTAATTCAGAACTACAATACTGGACCAGTCACTCAAATGTTCCGATTACAAAAGTTGTATTTGGACATTTCCCTATGTCATTCACTAGTTCATCTGAAGCAGGGCAGCGCTATGAAAATGTGTTTGCAAGACAGTCAATTGCCGCATACCTATGTGGTCATCTGCATGCAAAAGTTAGTAAGCATCTTTGGAGATATCATCAAATGAAAACAGAAGAGCGCTCTTCAAGTTTCTGGGAATGGGAACTTGGAGACTGGAAAGACTCCAGATTGATGAGGATTTTAGCAATAGATAGAGGCACAGTGTCTTTCATTGACCATGAGTTAAAACAGCCGTTTGAAACTTCCATCTTGATCACATATCCAACAGATTCAAGAAATATGAATATACTGGAATTGGAATCAAAGAATGGATTACTGAGAAATGATATAAACGCACTTGTTTTCTCTGAAGAACCTATTCTCAATGTGAGTGCAAGAGTTTTTGATTCTCATAATGAGTTCAAGATAGTTGAGGAGATGCCTCTGCAACATGTTTCGAGCTCTTCTGCTTACAAACCCTTGTTCCATGCCAAATGGAATGCTGAAAATTACAGAAGTGCATCTCCTACTCGTTACTGGCTGCAAGTCTTTGTGCTGGATTCTCATGGTAAGAAGATTTTAAGTGATCGGAGGCCATTTTCAGTTGAGGGTAAGATTGCAAATCCACAGCGCCCCTGGCTCAACCGTTTGATGCTTGAAGTTGAATGGGAAGGCATGTATAAAGTTCTCCTGTGGAGTAATTTGTCCTTCACCCTTTTTTTGCTGTTCATTCCCAAAATGTTGTACCATGCTTTTAAAAGAAGTCAATCATACCAAAGGTGGGCTTTGTCAATTCTAGCATCCCCTGTCCAGCAGAGAAATGCTTGGTTTTTGTTGGTATGGTTTTTAGTGGAGGGTTCAAGCAGTAAATTGTTCTGGTTTTCTTTAACCCTGTACGTTATTTGGATCGCTCAAATGCCGTGGTTTTTGGGTCACGCGACATCCGAAAATGGAGAAATTGGTCAAATGTACTTATCTGGATGGAGCATGCCTTCTTCTGGTGCTAGCCAGACGAACTTCAGGCCTAACAACCCTGATGTGATGGTCATCACCCTTCCTTTCCTGTACCTGGTGGTTGTCCCTGTAGTAGTCTTGGCATATGGTTTGTATGCTGAAAGGTCTGCTGCTTATTTACGGCACCACAGTAGAGCACAAACCAGCGTTAACCGAGCAGATACGACCGGTGAGTCTGCAAGCTTTGTATCAGCTTCTCCCAGTCCAGGACCTTTAATGAAGTTATCTTATAAGAAGAAGTTCAAACTAATGTTGATAAAGTTTTGTGGTGGCTGCACAAGAAGGATAATTCTACTCGCATGCTTGATTACTGCCATGATACATTTGAAGGTGTATTTCTCTCAAGCTTTCTAACACGAAAATTTCCTATGTTCTTATTAACGTAAATATTCTTTGTGCAGCTTTCTTCAATGCTAATGTCAGCCTATGGATTAACACCAGTGGTCTTGTCTCCTCCATTAACATGGATGCCACTGTTACTATTAAGTGTTGCTGCCTACTGTACAATGCCCCCTGTAGATTACAACAAAGAGCGCAGAAGTGTAAATTCCTGAAGCGCACTAATGTTTTTTGGTACGTTCTTCTGTTGTACACATGAGCCCGATGTGTGTTACACTTTTACTGTAAATATATGACTGGAGTGGGTATACTTCGTTGAAACTAGTATTTAGGTTACGATAATGTATATTTAGAGTGTCAAGTGGGATCCCACCTAAGTCTCACTTATAGTGCATTTTGGCTTCTCTAGTACAAATTTTGGTTTCAAAATTTACACTAGAAAAAACAAAAAGAACTATTGGTGGGATTTAGGTGAAATCCCAATTTACACCCCAAATGTATTGATTTCAGTCCGTATATATCGGTGGGATTTAGCTGAAATCCCAATTGACACCCCAAATGTATTGGTTTCAGTCCGTATATGTTCGGGGCAGGATGTGGGCACGGACTCGCTAGCTAATTCTGCTTCAATCCGCTAACTCTTTTTTGCTCTAATTCTGCACTTTGCAGGCCTAAGCGGGACACATGTGCAACCCTAGATAGGAGCAAACTCCGCATAATAATCGTAGCATATGTTGTTGTATTTGTGCTGCATTTAACAACCAGGTACAGTAAGGGGAAGGTGGTGACCATCACATCAGGGTTAATTACTTTCGAGAAAGGAAGAACCGCTATCCCAGAGATGGAAACGACAGGCATTTGCTGAGTTCATCATGATGTGTACATGATGAAACAGAAAAACAGCAACGTTGAGTATCTTAAATTTAAAAAGTGCTGGAATAAAACAGACATACCGTCCATAACAGAACATCAGATGTTCAAGACAAATTTAAGATCATAACATAAAAGACCATCCACACTAGCACATCAAGTTCCACAGAATCGAACCATCCACACGATCAAGCACATCACAAAACCACAAGGTACCCTAGACTTCACCAGACGCGCTGATCCTGTCCATGATGTTGGCCACGACATCCTTGGACTGACGAAGCAGCATGATGCTCTTCTTCAGACGCTCACGCTTCGTGCCGGTGCTCGGCGACGGCGTGAGCATGCGCTCCATCCCCGCCATCTTGTTCCCCAGGAGCTCATCGGCGAGCTCCGCCTCCAGGTCAGTCTCCACGAGCCTCTTGACGCCGAGAAGGACGTGCAGAGCCAAGCTGTCGATGAGGCGGAGCACGATGCTCTTCCAGTAGGCGGTCAGGCGCGCCCTCAGGTCGAAGGCCTGCCTCGCCAAGTCTGGGTTCGCCCTCATGTGTGACACGTCCACTTCTCCAAACACCTCCAGGGTGATCTTGGTAGGCTTGGACTTGTCCTCCACAGCCTTCATGAACTTGTCGTGGCCGTGCATGATCTCCGCCCATGACTTCATGTACTCCGGGTTGGCTGTGTAGTCGGCCACCAGCTCCATGTCGATCAGCTCCTTGACGTGGTGGGCGGATCGCGCCCGCACCTTGTCCATCATGCTCTGAACTGCGCGGCGACAGGCAGACTGAACCTGGGGGAAGTTCTCGGAATTCTGCAGCAGTACCTTTGCCACGATGTCCTCTACATAGTTCCACACTTGGTTCACTAGGTCGTGCGGTTCCTGGAAAATGGTCGGTTAAATTTAAGATCAGTCGCCTTCCCTTGACATATGAAAGTAAAAAAAGGAACATCATAATTCACTAATTTTTGAACTACTATTTACCTGCATGATTGTCTCCACCTTCTTCTTGAGCAAGACGAGGAACGCTGATCTTGGCAGAAAGTTGGGAAGATTGATGCCCTTCGTCTCCTCGAGCACCCGCATCTCCTCCATCAGAAACAGCTCGCCGCTGGTGCGAGGGACTTGAGCTGGCAGCTTCTTGGCATACCCATTGAGCATCTCGGAAATACGGGCCGTGCCATGGAAATGGCTGTCGTCGTGGTACTCGTCGAACTCGCTCCTCACAAGGATCTTCTCCAGCGAAGCGCACACCCGCTTGACGATGTGGAAGAAGGCCCTCACGGCGTCGGCGACGTTGTTGAGGTCCTGCGGCATCTGGTCGACCTCGGCGCTGCTGCGGCTGAGGCGGTCGTTGATCTGCTTGACGATGTCCGGGAGGCACTTGGCGATGATCGCCGCCTGGATCTGCACGAGCCTCTGCGCGAGCACGGGGATGCCCACCATGTCCTTGTCGATCTTGGAGAGGAGCGGGTGGTACTTGAACAGGCGCTCCTCCTCGGCGCGTGCCTGGTCGTACGTCTCCTCGCCGATGCGGTTGCGGACGCAGACGTACCCGAGGCCGATGTTGACGTCGTCCATTGTGACCTTCTCGAGCAGGCCCTCGGGTAACTTGTCGACCTTCGTGACCACGGCGAGCGTGCGCTCGCCGGTGCGGTCCACCTGCTGCGACATGCGGATGGACTCGCACGTCGGGAAGTCTACCGTGGCGGAGAGCACGTTCAGGATGATACTCTCCTTGGGCGCGATGTACTCGCGGATGATCCTGGCGATCTGGTCGTAGATGTCGTCCGGCTGCCCATGGACCGGCACGCGCGTGATGCCAGGGAGGTCGACGAGGGTCAGGTCGGGAACGCCTCGCTTGCGCACCACGAGGGTGATAGGCGCGTCGGAGATGCCCTTGCCGGACCCAGCTATCTCCGCCGTGGCGGCGTTGATGGCGTCCGCGACCTTGGCCTCCGTGGTGGTCACCACGCGGCCGTTGCTGTACTCCAGCTGCAGCACCGGGGCGTCGGCGGAGGGGTCGTCCTGCAGGCGCATGATCAGCGGCACGCGGGTGCAGATGCCCTGGCCGCGCGGGAGGCTGATGCCGGCCAGCGACTCCAGGACGCTCGACTTGCCACTGCTCTGGTCGCCCACGACGACGATGGTGGGGAGCTGGATGCCCTCCTGCGTGACCTTGAGGTGGCGTAGGCGGTCCACGGCGTCGAGGAGTGGGCGGATCTGGTCGTTGTACGACGCCGCGATGGCGCTCCCGGCCACCGCGCTGGCCACGGCATCTCCCTTACCGCCGCTGAGCACCATCTGGAGACAGGACGCGTCTGGAGCTTTGGCCATCATGAACTTGAACATGTATCGAGCTAGTGCGGGTGGCTGTCTATGAATCGGCAGGCGGGAGGTTTTATGGTGCGCGCGCGAAGGTTTGGGAGGGGAAACGAAGCGGCTGGGGCTCCACCACGGAAGACGAGAGGTTTTGTGCGCGCGGGAAATCGTACCGGCGGAGCGCTTCTTGATAGCATTAACACCTCAGTCACCTCGATCAAGCCGTTTGAGCTTCAACTTCAAATGACATTTTACGTCATGCAGGGCGGAGGGTTTATGGGTGACGTGACGCCCGACTCCTCAGTTCTAAAGTATCTTTTCCATTTTCTCAGTGGCATTTTTTCAAGTGTAGCCAGGTTGGGCTGCCTTATAGGGTCAAATTACGTATTGGCGAGCCGGAAAACGGCCTATCACATGTAGCTCCTTTAGTGAGTATATACAGATTCCCTCCAAAACAAAAGTGAGTATACAGATCTCCCATTTAGCCTTCTACATTGGTAGGATGGGAAGAAGAGCACTCTTTGCAAAGATCACTCGGGGGGCAAACATGTGTCACACGTAGACACAACAGGAGATTTTCCTCCTTAAAATAGGTTGTCGTCCCGCTTTATAAATAAAGTTCACAACTGTCGAAACGATATAAAGTGATGAGAACACATCAGATCAAAGAAAAAACCCATGAGAGGTACACCGAGAACCAACACTTGCCACCGAAGACACCAAAACGAGACCGAGAGGATCAGAGCTCCATGACGACACCAAAATTTCATTGGGACGCCGTAGAGCTCGCATGATGCCTAATCCACGATGCATTTTTAGCAGACTTTTTCCGTAAGCGACATGACCTTGAAGGAACCAAGTAAAGAACCTAATTCACATGAGACGACATTGAACAACATAAAATCATAGTTTTTTTTTATGATTTTGTGTGTCTCAACAAGTGAGCTAAAGTGTTGTTCTACTTAAAGGCATTGATAGACAGCAATAGACCAACAACTAAAATTATCTTACCGCATATTTAACCATGGCTAGAACACTTGCTTGGATAGTGGAGAGGAGATGCCATGCAAATGTATATCTTCCTTTTAAAGTTCAACATTCTACGTTATTATTTACCAATTTCAATACCTTCTATAAGGACTAACCTATTAATAGTTAAACAAAAGCAAAGTCTCTCGTTTTGCTATTTGATGTGTAGAATCCTCATAGATATGAATCACTAGGAAACTTCAAGGTGTGGGGAACTTCTGAAAGGACAACGGATGTCGCCTAGAGGGAGGATGAATAAACATTTTAAAATAGTTACGGTTTAGACTCTAATAAATATGAAATAAAACTTAGCATTTAATTTATCAAGTACAAAACCTAAATTCACTAGGTTCAACTAAGTGCACCAACAACCTATGCTAAGCAAGACAAGTAACAAGGTGATAGCAAGATATATTACTTCAAGCACGATGTATATCACAATGTAAAACACATAAGTAAAGGGCTTAGGTATAGGAATAACCGATGAAAGTGAAGACGATGATTTTATCACGAAGTTCACTTTCAAAGAAGTTACATATCCGTTGGAGAGGTGCGATGTTGTAATGCTCTCCAAACGCCATAAATAGCTCACCTTGAGGTGTGGTGGCTTGATTCTCACCCAACACCACATAAGACCTCACCCCAAGATGCGGAGGCACACTAGTCACCGACGCCACAAATGTCTCACCTTATTCTCCTGAGTGCGCACCATAAAAAAGGTCACTCAATCCACTATGGAAAACTTGAGGGCGGTTACCGAACCCGTACAGGCTTGCGGCTATCTCCACAACTCAATTGGAGGGTCCCAAGAATCACCACCAAGGCCTCTAGCTTGAGGAATCTCTATTACTCAATTGGAGGCCCCAAGGGAATCACACCACAAAGGGTTCCAAGAACCCCAAGAGTAACAAGCCCACAAGCTTGAACTCACCGAATGTAGAGAACTCAAACTTATGCACAAAATGCAAAGGTAAGTCCTTCACTCCCAAATTCCACCAAAGCTACAAAAGCTATTGGGGAATAAGAGAGGAAGAACACAAGAAGAGAACACCAAATTCTCCAAGATCTAGATTCCAAGGATTCCTTCACAAAGAAGGGATTTGGTTTGGTGGGGTTGTAAACCTAGATCTCCTCTCTCAAATCCCTCAAAGATGGAAGAATCATAGGAGGGAAAATGGAGATGACATGCTCTTCAAGGTCAACAATGGAGGAGAGAGAGCAAGAAAAGAACAAATCAAAGAGCTAACCCCACAAAGGGGGAGAGGAAGGCCTTAAATAGGTCTTCTCGGATCTGGCAGTTAAGCACAGATCCGTGCACGACCGGTAGTACTGTTGGTTTGGTGGTACTACCGTCGGCTCCCTTCCAACAGTCAGAAAGGCGACGCAGTAGAGAGAAATAGAACATGGTCGACTCTATGGCTAGTTCAGCAGAACTTCCACTGGGCCGAGGCCGGTACTACCGCCTCACTTCCGGTAATAAAGTGTGACCAACAAGAAAGGTTACTGTGGTTGCACTGGCCAGCGGTACTAAACCATAATTTCATCGGAACTATCGGCGCCAAAAATTGGCTCAACGGTACGGTCGGTCCAGGCATCAGCTGGAACCAAAACTGTAATAACTTGAGCATACAAACTTTGAATGGGATGAAACCAATTTTTTTGGAAAGGTAACGACATGTAGAATCCAACAAAAACGAAATTTGGATATCACCAAGGGAGAAAATATCAAGTATATATATGTGAGGTACCTCCCAAGGTGTGGAGCAGGAAAGCCTTCAAGATAAAAAGACGCAATAAAATATGCAAGGAGGATCCGTTTTTGATGAACTAGAGTTTGTTATGGAGATAACCACAAGCTCTAGAACCTCATATGGATAAGATCCAAACAACAATCAATAAAGATGATGCTAAGGATGCAAAGGTTTGAGCTCTCCCCGAATGATATGATCGAGTTACTCACTTGAGAGCACCTCTTGATAGTATGGATATCTATCCTAAACCTGGTCTTCCAACGAACAACATGAGACCGACAAAAGAGAAAACCTATCAAGATCATACCTTTGCTTTGATAATTCCACTTGATCTTGATGTAGACGATCTTGTACTCCTCAATATGGGACACCTTTCTTGATTTCTCTTGCTCGCACTTGCTTGATGGAGACTTGCGAATTGCTCCCCCATACACCATGGGAAAACCTCTTCTTTGAACTTGTCTTCATCAAACCATGATCACCGAGGATGGTGAGATTCAAGCATGTGATCTTCTATAGATGGCGCATATTGAGCTTGCACTTCTTCATTTATTCTTGAGTGTTGATTGATGACTGAATTCCTGCACCAACAATAGGGTTATTGCAGTACTTGTAGCCGCAAATATTTAAGAGTTTGTCCTGATGGGAGATCGACGAACGGAAATAACACGACCCCGCAGCCACGTTGTCAATGCGGCCACGTTTCGCACCCAAACCGTGGTTTGGAAATAGCCTATTCTATAAGTTACTAGAATAGCGATAATTGAGAGAGGTTTAAAGTATCTAATAACAAAGAACTTTTAACAAGAACAAAATAAACTAAGATGGAAAGTAAACATGACTATGTACTGAATTAAAGAGATTGTAGTTGTAGGATTGAATGGAATGAGAGAGGGCTTCTAGCCTTGGTCTCACTAGTACTAGATGGACAAATATATGTGTGATCTATAGGAGATTCCTCAGACAAATAAACGTTCCCCATTTGATTACCGGGTTGTCACTCTGTGTGCACTATGCATGATTCTCGTGTGTCACCGCAAGAAAAAAAGGCACTTCCGAACCAAAGGATCTAAAGAGAGAGAGGGAGAGGGATATGATGATGGATATGGAGATCGATGCATGGTGGTGGTGATATCTTCCTTCTCCTCCGCTTCTTCTTGCTTGGATGCCTTGATGGTGATGTTGTTGATGTCTTCCTTCTCCTCCTCTTCTTCTTGCTTGGATGCCTTGATGGTGATGGTGTTGATGGAGATATAGATCTCGGAAGTGTGGTTGAGGAAGAGCTCTGCCGTCGTGGAGATCGGATGGGTGGCGGCAGGGCTCCTCCCCTGAAGGGTTATGGTGTTCCTTCCATGTTTCTTGACTCCTCCCACCTTTATATTGGCCTTAGAAGTGCCCTAAATCGCCCCCAATACCATCATATGGCTTAGGGAAGGTTCTGGAACAGTCCAGGGTCAAAAATAAGTTGTTTCTAACCTTTTTTCCCAACTATACGGCCAAAACTATACGGCCAGAAAATGGCTCCGGTCGTATAGTTGGTCGTTAAACTTTCAGGTGTCGCAGTGTTTTGGTCGCTGTTTCTTCATACGAATTCTGATTTGGGTGTTTTTCGACTCGTTGGATTCGTATAAACTAGGGCTACAACCCAGTCATGTTTGATATTTATTTTGAGAAGTTGGAAAAAAATCACTTTTTCCAACACCTCAAATGGCTAAGTCTGGTCCCTATAGCTCCTCAATACTATGCTCTCTTTGTTCCTTTTGACTTTGTTTTATACAAAATCATTATCAACACCTACACACATATCAAAGACAAGGAAGAGGGATAAAATTCTACCTAAACTACTAAATGTGCAAAGCTCATATGAAAATGAATGAAAACAGAAACCATGCATATTTGGCATAACTGCAGCTAGATAGATCATGAGATGGGTGGTTGATATTGATGACTGCAAGAGCATAGATCATTTGTAGCTAGTTTCGAAATAAAGATATCAATCCCACATGGAGCAGTAGGCGAAATACTAAAATGCTTTTAACTAAAACTAAACAAAGTACTTAAGAATAATTCTAAGATGCAAGAAAAGTAGAATTGTTTTTGGATTTTTGGTTGAGTGAAACAGTAAAGTAAAATGAAGTAAAACTTAATGCAAAAAATAGTAATCATGTGTGTAAGAAAGATTGAAACTTCAATAGGGAGAAAGGCGCTCTCGAGGAGTGGTGGATATACCTCTAGCAATTTAGACTAAGTGATCAAGATTATTATGACGAATATTCTTATGATGTGCATGTTTGTGGGAGGACCTTGATACGTCGTAAATGTATCTATAATTTTTTATGATCCATGCTTGTTTTGTACCAACTATCTTATGTTTTGTCTACACTTTGAGGCATTTTTATACATTTTCTAGAACTAACCTATTAACAAGATGCCATAGTGCTAGTTGCCTGTTTTTTGCCGTTTTTGGTTTCAGAAAAGCTAGTAAAGAAATATTCTCAGAATTAGATGGAACAAAAGCCGAAGTTCCTATTTTTCTGACACAAAACGGAGTCCAAAGCGGAGATGGAGGAGAGCCACGAGGAGGCCAAACCACCCCTAGGCGCCGGCCCACCCCTGTCCACGCCTAGGCATGGTGTGGGCCCCTCGGGCAGCCACCGACCTTTCCCCTTTGCCTATATAAGCCCCTCAAGGAAGAAACCCTAAGTACCCGATCATAAATCCATGAAAAAGTCCATAGCCGCCGCCACCATCGTCCCTAGATCGGGAGGGATCCGAAGCTCTTCCCGGCACCATAGGGGAGATCATCCTGGAGGCCTTCTTCATCACCATACCAACCTCCCGTGTGATGCGTGAGTAGTTAATCCTTGGACTATGGGTCCATAGTAGTAGCTAGATGGTAGTTTATCCTCTTTATGCTATCATGTTTAGATCTTGTGAGCTGCCTATCATGATCAAGATCATCTATTTGTAATCATACATGTTGTATTTGCGGGGATCCGATGGATATTGAGATACTTTGTCAGATTGATTATTGATTCTATCATGTCTGTGTTATTTGTGATCTTGCATGCTCTCCGTTGTTCGTAGATGCTTTGGCCAAGTAGATGCTTGCAACTCCAAGAGGGAGCATTTATGCTCGATAGTAGGTTCATGCCTCTAGTAATCTGGGAGAGTGACAAAAACTTCTAAGGTTGTAGATGTGTTGTTGCTACTAGGATAAAACAACAATCCTTTGTCCATGGAGCAATTTTATTGTTTACTTTACACACTTTGCTTAATGCAATTATCTATTGCTTGCAACTTAATACTGGAGGGGGTTCGGATGATAACCTGAAGGTGGATTATTACTCATAGATGCAGTTGGATTATGGTCTATGTATTATGTAGTAATGGCCAAACGAATCTCATAGCAATCATCATGACATGTATATGCATTGTTATGCTTTCTCTATCCTGTCAATTGCCCAACTGTAATTTGTTCACCCAACATGCTATTTATCTTATGAAGAAACACCTCTAGTGAACTGTGGACCCCGGTCCATTCTTCCCACTGATATTCAATCTACTATCTACTTTTTACTTTCTACAATTCCTACAAAGCAACTACTTTTTTCCATCCTATACGTTTAATCCTTTGTTTTCAGCAAAACCAGTGAGCTTGATAACCTCACTGTAAGTTGGGGCAAAGTATTGTGGTTGTGTTGTGCAGGTTCCAAGTTGCTAGCAACACTTTGGGAGTTGGTTCTTTCTCCTACTGTTTCAATAACCTTGGTTTTATAACTGAGGGAAATTTGTTGATGTGCTCATCGTACCTTCCACTTGGTGTTCCCCAACGAGTTCTAAATCATTTGAGCCATCAGATCTCCATATATGGACAAATAGGCAGTGACCACTGCTCACATCATCCGTCATAACCACAGTAGACAATAACCGACAACCATCGTGATACTGTGCTATTAAGGGATTTCTCCCGTGGCATGGACATGGCATGATGAGTTCTCCTTGATTCCCCAAGTTAGTACGTAAAGGGTGACAATAAATTTATAGTCACAGTAAGTGCTACCATCCCTTCGTCCACTAACAAGTAATCCCCTTCATCAAGTCCCTGCGAGAGAAAAATATTAAGGAGGTGCATAACTCCCAACTTCAAGATGAAGACAATTAACATATACACATAATGATGTATAACATAATAATCTCTATTTCATCTCAATCATATACTAGGGTTTCTCCATCTCCCCAAGAATTGATGATCTACTCAGACATGGAGGCAAACAACATCATGACAATAGTAATGAAAACGATTATCGATGAATAGTACTTGTATAAATTCACAACCAATGCAAGATTTACAACAAGATCTAGATGGGATGGATGGATATGATGGTGGTAGTGAAGATGTAGCGGTTGATGAAGGTGGAGATTGATGCCTTGGCCTCCTAGATCTACTTAGGGTGGAGATGGATCCCTAGGGAAAGTTCCCCCTCCAGATCCCTTTCAGAGGTGAGGTTTTCAGCGATTTCTGGGTGTTCTGTATGTCGTATCTTTGATCTAGTTGTACGGGGTGAAACTATTTGAAGAGACGGTGGTGGCGCCAACTATACGGCAGGAACTATACGGCTGGAAAAGTTCTCCCGCCGTATAGTTGGTCGTTAACCCTTCTATACCCTCTAATTGCTTTGGGTTTTCTTCTGGTGTTATTAATATTTCCCAAATAATAAATTTACGTAGTTTTTGGCCCCTTGCCACTCCAATATAACTTTTCGAAGAATTGTGTCCATCGGATCCATCATATGTCCCGATCCTGGTGAAAATAAACATAAAAAGTGTGTGCGAACGCCGTAAAATATCAAGATCCTATATCTATAATGCAAAATAATAATCTAAAACATGATGCAAATATGTACTCATCAACTTCCCCAAGCTTAGACTCTTGCTCGTCCCGAGCAAGTTTAGCTTAATGGATGTGATCCTCATATTCATGAAGTCGAGTCGATAAAATAAATGAGGCATTTGTAGCATGCGTTTATCATAAAGGATACGTATAAATAAGTTCATGAATAGTACCTTACTAGAACCATCCGAATAATATTAGCAGGCTTCCACACTTTAGCAATTAATAGTTCACAAAAGATTATTCTCAACATGATGTAAAAGTATTCGGTTCAACCGAATAAGTTAGTGAGGTACTCCCAAGTGTTTTAGGATTATCATATTCACTTGGGATTCAAAATCTCAAACGTCTCTTTGTCTTACTACAATATAATGGTATATACCTATTTGCTCTTTGCACTCGCTCTTTTTCTTCATCTTTTTCTTCTTTCTCTGTATATTCATGCTCACACTTTTGTTTAAGTGCTATGCAAAGGAGTTAGACATACATTCCACTTCATGTAGTGGTTCTAAAGTTCAACGATCTCAATTATCAAATTACAAATATATATGAAGCATCTTTATAGCTTGAATATTCTACCTAAAATTGTTCTCACTCTATTTGATAACACTTATAATTTCTCCTTTGTCTAAGGTTTTTCTTTTTGTTCTTAATTAGTTATATAATCTCCTTTTGTAAATCAAACCATTGACCTACAACATATAGATCAAATTATCTTTATATGTTCCGTTAATACCAATGGTGTGGAAGACTCCTATTGCTATCATCAAGTGCAAGTAAAATCATACACAAGCCATTCATATATCTAATAAGACAAACTCAAACCCAATAATGCTCCATATATTATAATAAACTCAGAATTTCATAACTTATATCAACTATTCCTGAAGGGAATTTAATGATGCAATCTTTATTTCTAAACTCGAACTAATGCAAAACTAGAAATAATAGACTTATAAGATTTATTACAAGGTTTTAGAGATCTCCCCAAGCTTGGAATCAAGCCAGGCGGGATCAAATAACTCCTTGCCGGTACCTATTCCTCCTCCTGGGTAGGAAGAGTATTGCCTTCTTCTTATGGGTTGCTAACTTTAGCCATGCTTGTGAGGCGGATGCTGAGCTTGTCCATGTTGTATTGAAGCTTCAAAATTTTTCTCTAAAGGAATTTCTTCTCATCTGTCAACTCAAAACAGTTTTGATTAAGAAACCGACTCTACCATTGATGTCATTGACCTTTTTCTCAAGGTCTTTGCTCATCATCCAATAGGAGTCAATCCCTTCTCCAATAGTTTCAACACATGCTTTTGAAGCTTTTTCCAATTGATAGATCTTATCATGAATCTCATCTTGCCGCACCTTCTTGGGTTTAAGAGGTGGCGGACTAAGAGGAGGTTTATTATAAGATCCTATGTTATGACGGTAAGGATTAGGGAGATAATCATCCTTGCTCCTTCTTTGGTCCGCTTGCCTCAGCATCTCCATCCTTTGTGGAAACATGTTCTCCCAATTTGGGAGAGGCTTGATATCTAGGCTGGATGATGATGCTTCTTTTGGTTCCTCCCCCTCGATCCTCTTCATGGGCTTCTCTTCATTCTTCCTCCAAATCTTGTTGACATGGAAGGGCTGCATGGCTTCGCTGCACGAATGTTGTTAGAAGGGGCGTGTATGGAGATGGTGATGGTTTTTTTAGGCTGGAGGCTGTAGCTCTATGAAAACTTAATGAAAAAGGTTAGAAGCAATCATACTTAAAAGGGGAGGTCGAAAACCCTAGCCGCCAAGCTTAACGAGCAAATATACGGGCACAGATCGTATAGATCCTGATGTATAGTTGCGAACCGACTATAGATTTTTTTGTTATCTGAGGCGATACCAACTATACGGCCGGGAAATTTCTTCCTGCCGTATAGTTGATCGTTAAACCTTTTATATCCTGGCATGAAAATTGGAGATGCAATGAAATAACTATACGACCACAACTATACGGCTAGAAAATTAATTCCCTCCACATAGTTGGTCGTTAAGGCTACCGTACACATCAAAATCTATCTATTTCTTTGGGAATTCTCAATTAATCTAAAACTTAATGAAATACCAAGTTTTGACAAAAAATGACAACTTAAATTTTTGACCAAAATTAATGTTTATTGAATGAGATTTTTATCATAACCGAATTTCTTTATTTTACAAGAGCTTCAAGTGTTCCTTTATTCAATCATAAAATCAACTAAAACTTACTTGACCCTTTATTTCACATGGGTTGCCTCCCATGAAGCGCTCTTTTATGGTCTATAGCTCGACCATAGTGTTGCTCACATTGTCTCAATCTTATCCTTATAGTTACCATTCCTTCCATACATTTGCTCAATCAACTCGTCTGGGGTAATTATTCATAAGGTAATTGCACTTACATCTTCTTTTGCGCGATAATGCTTCAAGCGTTGTCCATTCACCACCCATGAAAGAGAGGGTGTTTTCCCCTGGAGCTTCACTGCCCCCGATGCATAAGCTTCTTCAACTACATAGGGGCATTCCCACTTTGATCTGAGCTTTCCTGAAAACAACTTACGACGAGAGTTATAGAGCAAAACTTTATCTCCAATTTTAAAGGCCTTATCCTCTAGTTTTCTATCATGCCATATTTTTTACTTTTTCCTTGAACAATCTAGCATTTTCATAAGCCTCACTCCTAAACTCATCTAAAGCATGTATGTCTAATAAGCAATTTTCTCCTGTTGATTTAAGATCATAGTTTAAGTTCTTGATTGCCCAAAAGGCTCTATGTTCCAATTCTAAAGGTAGATGGCACACCTTACCATATACCATCTTATATGGTGTCATACCCATCATATTTTTAAATGTAGTTCAGTATGCCCAAAGAGTGTCATTTAGCTTGTATGACCAATCTTTTCTTGATTTATCCATCATTTTATCAAGTATGGTCTTAAGTTCTCTATTAGAGAGTTCCACCTGACCACTCGTTTGAGGATGATATGGTGAAGCAACGCGGTGAGTTACTCCATATTTGCAGAGGATTTTCCTAAAATTTCCTTTCATAAAATGAGATCCACCATCAGTAATTAAAAATCTAGG
The DNA here is from genome assembly GCA_916181665.1 of Avena sativa. NCBI lineage: Eukaryota > Viridiplantae > Streptophyta > Magnoliopsida > Poales > Poaceae > Avena > Avena sativa. Next base: position 425,776,589 of record OV702293.1, read on the forward strand.
GACTCCAAATCTAGGAAATATGACATCCTTGACCATCTTCACTGAGGTAGCTTCATCTGCATGGTTAGTTGGAATAGCTTCAACCCATTTACTAACATAATCGACAATAACAAGAATACGAGTGTAGCCATTTGATTCTATAAAGGGTCCCATGCAATCCATTCCCCACACATCAAATGGTTCAATTATAAGACTATAATTCATTGCTATCTCTTGTCTCCTGCCTATATTACCTCTTCTCTGTCAAGCATCATAGTATTCCACATACCTTTGTGCATCCTTGAACAAGGTGGGCCAATTGAATCCGGATTGAAGTACCTTTTCTGCAGTTCGCTTGCCTGCGTGATGTCCTCCATACAGGCTGCTATGACAAGCTTGCAAAATTGCATTCATTTCATGATTAGGAACACACTTTCAAATCATTCTGTCAGGTCCATGACGATAAAGAAATGGATCATCCCAAAAGTAGTGTTTAAGATCATTAAAGAATTTCATTCTTTTATTTCTTGTCATACCAGGAGGTACAAATTTTACTGTGAGATAATTAGCATAATTTGCATACCATGGATCAATGACTTCAATTTTTGCTAAGTATTCTCCCGAAAATGACTCATTTATAGGTATGGGGTCGGTAATTATTCCCTCCATCTTAGACAAATGATCTGCTACTAGATTATCCTTACCCCTCCTATCTACTATTTGCAAATCATATTCTTGTAGTAATAACACCCACCTAATCAACCTGGGCTTTGCATCCTTTTTCACAAGGAGGTGACGCAAAGCTTGCTGATTTGTATGAATTATTACTCTAGAATTAATAATGTAAGATATAAATTTGTCACGGGCAAAAATTATAGCCAGGAACTCTTTCTCGATAGTAGCATAATTTTTCTGAATCTTATTAAGAGTCCTACTAGTGTAGTGAATGATATTTAAATTCGTCCCATCTCACTGTCCTAGTACAGCTCCTACAACATAGTCACTAGCATCACACATGATTTCAAAAGGTTCATCCCATTTTGGAGATTGCATGATAGATGCTGAAACTAATTTTTTTTAAGTTTTTCAAAAGCTGCAATGCAGTCATGGTCTAAGTAGAACAAAGTTTCTTTCTCAAGAAGGTTAGTGAGAGGCATAGCTATTTTGGCAAAATACTATATAAAGCGCTTGTAAAAACCTGCATGTCCCAGAAACATTTTTAAAATTTTAATGTCTTGAGGTATGGGAAGATTTTCTATATCACTTATATTGGTATTTTCTATTTCTATACCTTTTTCTAAAACCTTATGTCCAAAATCTTTACCTTCTCTTTCCATGAATCGACATTTCTCCCAATTCAAAACTAAATTTGATTACATGCATCTCTACAAAACTTTGGTTAAATTGTAGAGACAATTATCAAATGTTGTTCCACAAACAACGAAATAATTTGTTAGAACTTCCATAGTCTTCTCAACAAGATCATCAAATATTTTTAAAACACATTCTTGAAAGGTTGCTGATACGTCGTAAATGTATCTATAATTTTTGATGCTCCATGCTTGTTTTGTACCAACTATCTTATGTTTTGTTAACACTTTGAGGCATTCTTATACATTTTCTGGAACTAACCTATTAGCAAGATGCCATAGTGACAGTTCCTGTTTTCTATCATTTTTTGTTTCAAAAAAGCTAGTAAAGAAATATTATCGGAATTGGACGAAACAAAAACCAAAGTTCCTATTTTCCCGACACAAGACGGAGTCCAAAGCAGATACGGAGGAGGGCACCAAGGTGGCCACACCACCCCTAGGCGTGGGTCCACCCCTGGTCGCGCCTGGCTATGGTGTGGGACCCTCGGGCGTCCACCGAACTTACCCCTTTTCCTATATAATCCCCCTGAGGCAAAAACCCTAGATACCAGATCAGAATTCCACGAAAAGTTCCGTAGCGCCGCCGCCACCAAAGACGAGATTCGGGGGACAGAAGTCTCTGTTTCGGCACCCTGCCGGGACGGGGAATTGCCCCTGGAGCCATCTCCATCGACTCCACCACCATCTCCATTGTCGTTGCTGACTCCCATGATGAGGAGGGAGTAGTTCTCCCTCGAGGCTAAGGGCTCTACCGGTAGCTATGCATTCATCTCTCTCTATGCGTGATCTTATTATGGTCATGAGCTTTGTAATCTAGTTGAATAAGTAGATGCTACTCTGCTACTCAAGTGCTTTAATTAATGTAATCTCCGCTTATCCCCATGTGTGTGAAGTTTACAGTGTCCACACCGTCTGGCACTTAGGATAAAGGTTGCAGAAATACTTATCATGAGCATAATTTGAGTTGGATGTCCCTATGAAATTGTGGTGTTTGTCGAAACCATCTAGCGCTCAAGGTGACAGTGAGGGGTTACCTAGATGGGGAATGCAGACTTTAAGGAGTGTTGTTATAGCCCTACACCATTGATACGTCGTAAACGTATCTATAATTTTTGATGCTCCATGCTTGTTTTATATCATTTGTCTTATGTTTTATCTACACTTTGAGGTATTTTTATACACTTTCTGGAACTAACCTATTGACATGATGCCGCAGTGCCAGTTGTTTGTTTCCTGTTGTTTTTTGTTTTAGAAAAGCTAAAAATTAATATTCTCGGAATTGGACAGGACAAAAGCCAAAGTTACTATTTTTCTGGAGCGAACACGTAGCCAAAAGGACAAACAAAGGGGGCCCAGGAGGTGGCCACACCCTAGGGTGGCGTGGATCCCCCTAGTCGCGCCAGCCCTAGGTGTGGGCCCCTTGAGGCTCCACCGACCTTACCCTTTCGCCTATATATACGTCTCCCCGGGACGTAAACCCTAATGCGTGCAAAAATCCACAAAAAGGTCCATAGCGCCGCCACCACCGAAGTGGAGATTCAGGGGACAAAAGTCTCTATTCCGGCACCCTACCGGGACGGGGAAGTGCCCCGGAGCCATCTCCATCGATCTCCACCACCATATTCATCACCGGTGGTGATTACCATGATGAGGAGGGAGTAAGTCTTCCTCGAGGCTAAGGGCTCTGCCGGTAGCTATGTGTTCATATCTCTCTCTATGCATGACCATATTGTGATCATGAGCTTTGTAATCAAGTAGATCTGCTCTGCTACTCAAGTGCTTTAATAGATCTCTGCTCTCCCCACATGTGTGAAAGTGACAACGTGCATACCGTGGTGGCACTTAGGCTAGAGTCTACATAAATACTCAAGTGCTTCAATAGATCTCTGCTCTCCCCACGTGTGTGAAAGTGACAGTGTGCACGCCGTGGCGGCACTTAGGCTAGAGTTCATAAATATTTATCATGAGTATATTTGGAGTTGGATGTCTTTATGAAATTGTGGTGTTTGTTGAAACCATCTAGCGCTTAAGGTGACAGTGTGGGGTTATCTAGATGGGTAAGGCGGACTTTGAGGAGTGTTGTTATAGCCCTACCATGGATTAGAGTGTCCAACCGGAGAGTAGTTTAGGGTAGTATCATGAAGAGAATATATTTATTGAGAGTGTTCACTAGTGAAAGTATGATCCCTAGGCCTTGTTTCTATGCATTGAAACACCGTTCACATCTAGATCTTTTGCATGTTTGCTTGCTTCCATATTTTTGCCTTTAGTCTTTTCCTCCCCGTCAGAAGCTCTTTTCTAGCACCATTACCACTTATAATCATCCATACCACTTGTATTTCACTATATCTTTGCCGAACTAGTGCACCTATACACCTGACAAGTGTATTGGGTGTGTTGGGGACACAAGAGACTTCTTATATATTGATTGCAGGGTTGCTTGAGAGGGATACCTTTGACCACTTCCTCCCTGAGTTCGATAAACCTTGGGTAATCCACTTAAGGGAAACTTGCTGCTGTTCTACAAACCTCTGCACTTGGAGGCCCAACAACTATCTACAAGATAGAAGTGCGTAAACATCAAGCTATTTTCTGGTGCCGTTGCTGGGGAGGTAAGGTAAAAGGTACTCAAATCCTCTTGGTGTGTTAGTTGTCACATCCCAAAATTTTCCAAATTTTGAAATGTGAAAAATAATTAAACAAAATAATTAAATATTGAAATTTAGGGTGAAAAGAAATTTTTGATTCCAAATGGAAACATCAAAACCCCTCTTAAATAAAATTTGAATAAAATAGAATCCAACAAATTTCAATCAAGTGAAATGCATTCATCAATAAATGTATCTTGAAAATTTAAACACTTGGAAAAGTTAAACCAAAACCCTAAAACCCAAATGGAAGGAAATCATATTCAAGATCTCTCTAAGACTATGGATTTGATCCATATAAAAATTCAGCAACAAACATTTATAAGTGATCAAAATGACAAATAAAAATATTATAAAACCATATAAATCGGTTTTATTTAATTTGGAGCCATGGATAAAACCTTATGAATTTAATAAGATAAGGAATTAACTTCCAAATCTAATAAAGCTCCTATCTAAAATGCATACCAAATTGTGAGCAAAATAATCTTAAAGAGATATAAAAGGATAAAAAAATATTAAATAAAATTATACAAATTAGAACCACCAATTTTGGATCTATAAATAAAAAGATATGGATTTTTATAATGCAAAGAAAGAAAATAAATAAATAAGGCATATTTAAAAGCCAAATTAAATCTTGGCCAAACAAACCAAATGAAAGTTTATTAAACAAGAAAACGGAATAAAATATTATTTAAATAAAATCATAAGGATGGAACATTATCCAATTTTATTTAAATAAAGACAAATTGCCTAAACTAAATAATAAATCCCAAGGAAATTATTTAGAAGACAATTTAAAACTTGAATTAAATACATAAGCAAATGGAATAAAGATAATCCAAATAAAATAAAAGGATAAAGAATAATCAAATAAAAGTAGATGGGATTAAACCATATTCAAATTATATTTAATAAAGACAAAATCCCTTAGGTAAATGATTAATTAAATCATGAGAAAATAATAAATAGGAATTTACCAAAGTGGATTAAAAAGTTATCTAATTAACTTAAAAGAATCATTTGAATAAAACTTATATGGAATTAAAACCATATTTGATTTTATTTGAATAAAGACAAATGTCCAATTTAAATGATTAATAAATCATATTAAAAATATTTCAAATAATTCTAAGTGAATTATTTAACACCCTATTAAATAAATAAAACCTACTAAAAAAGGTTTGGTGAAAATTAGAATTTAAATAAGTGTTTGAAAATATAATTTAAATCCTATTTAAATAAAGGCAAGTGCCTATTTTAAATAAATAATAAACCATAAATGAATAAAAGAATTATTCCAAAAATGGACTTTAAAATAAATGTTTAAACAGTATATAAACATACTGAATATTTGGAAAAGATTTGAAAAAGAAATCTGAATTCAAATGGTAGTTTGAAATTCAAAACAGAAAATCAAAATGGAAAAGAAAAAGAAAACAGAATAAAAAAAAGGAAAAAGAACCAGCCCAGCCCACTAAGCCCAGCGCAGCCCACCTCCTCTTTCCCCTCCCGAAGCGTTTTTCACTCAGGAATTGACCAACACATGCACTAATAGAACAACCCCACGTGCACTCCCTCTATTTCGCTGACCAACCGACCCCACCTGCCAGCTCACTGTCTTCAACCTCCCGCGACCAAATCCCCCTCACCTCGCTGCCATTCTCAGTAGTGATTTCCTCGCGTTAATTCGCTTCAATGCGTGATTAAATCTTGCCCGCGACCATGCCCTCTTAATCGCCCAGGTCTCCTCTCCCTTTCCCCTCAAACCTCACCCCACCGGAGCCACCAGGCTGCCTCAATTTTCAGCAGCAACGCCACTGCCCCGATGACCTTCCTCGGCGAATTCTGGCCATACCTCGCCTCCCCTTGCTCCCTGGAATCTATGAGCTTGCTTCCCACCCTATTATGCACCCTCCAGTATCCTCAGCTCGCCCGCGCGTACTCCACCTCGTCGGCAACAACCTCGACTGAGCGCTACCGTCGACTACATCAACTCCGACGACCTCCCGTGGTAATTTTCACCGCCCCTCTCTCCCTAGTTGACACTCGCGTAACCAGCATCATCTTGCGCATCTAACGAACCATTTATCTTGCCTTCTCGAGCTGTGTAGCCTCGCCAACAACGACACCAGAGCGAACCCGACGCAGACACGAACTCCGACGAGCAATAGGCGACGAACCCATGCACCCCCTATCTCCCCACGGGCACGTTGAGCATCAGCACTCCATGGCGAACTAGGTGAGCCCTTCCCCTCTCTCTCGCTTCCTATATCTCTGGCAACGTCGCAGCCCGAGCGCCGCCGCCGCACAGCTGCCGCCAGCGCCGCCAGTTTCTGGTCAATGCGCTGAGAGCCGTCAGATCTAGATCGCAGTGATAGGATAGTTTCACTTAACGAAGGGGTATGCGATGATATAAGCCACACAAAATCCTTTTAATCCTACGGTTTGTAATGCTTGATCCAGACGAAATGGTATCGTCCAATAGGAATATGACACGTAGCCCTGTTTTGGTTTTAAAAAAACAAAAATGTTCTATTAGATGTATGATTTTGTAAAATTCATAAATTTAAATCTACAAGTCCAAATTTTGCAAACTTTATATCAATGGAATCAGAAAAAAGAGTACTTTCCAACAATGCCCTTTTTTAGTGTATTGCTTCTGTAAAATTGGTTGTTTTTGCAGAAACATGTGTAGGCATATTTTGAGTATAAAATTCATTCTAAAATGTTTTTGGGGTAAAATCTTTTGTAAATGGTTTGTTTTGAACTTACTGACCATAAAAACCAACTTGTAGATTTAAAAGTATATTTTGTGATACTAAGGAATAAATCTTCGAATAAAAGCATTTCTAATTAAATAAAAATGTTGATTATGGTTTAAAAATGATTTTTGAATAAAACCTTTTGAAAATGGTTTGAATTAAACTCTCTGACCCTAAACACCAAGTTTTGGGATTTAAAAATATATTTGGTGAACCCTATAAAATTATTACTTTGTTTAAAGACATTTCCAACAAAATAAAATATTGCTTTGATTTAAAAATGGTTTTAAGTGAAACCTTTTGTAAATGGAATTGTTTTAAAACACTTTTCACAATAAACACTAACATGTGATGTTTAAAAATATATTTGTCAAACACTAGGAATTAGTACTTTGATTTAAATCATTTCTAGTAAAACAAAAATGATTTAAAGTGGCCATTTTCACTAACTTAATATCAAATGGTTTGCCACTCTTATAAATGGCCAATAGGTGTTTTAAAATGTTTATAACCTATTAGAAACCACCTTTTCAAATAAAGCAATCTTTTGCATGCTTGCATGCATTACTTTGTTTTTACTATTTTATGTGGTAAATTGTTTGAATGTTAGATTAAATTTGTGCCTTGATTGAATTGTAGTGAAATTTGAAGAGTGTGACTATTGCAAGATCAAGGAGTGAATCTATATTCTCTACTAAAAAGTCAAGTGGTGCTTCATACTTTTGTCCTATTATTTTCACTATGAATTAGTGATATTTCTAAGTAGGACTTGCATAGAATTTTTTATGTGTTAACTATGCCATGGGAAATCCTAGTAGATGAAGCCTTAGTAGAATTTTCCCTAAGTTAAGATTCCTACTACTATCATGCTTAGCTTAGCTAGTAGATAACAAGGGTGGATTATATTCATGCTATGAAATATTTCTAAAGTATATGACTTATGTTTTGTTTAATAAAACAACTATATGAATGAATCACCTGGGTGGAATGGTGTGAATGGGTTATGTTGAGTGGTTACACAGGGCCCCATATTTATGGCCTACCCTTGTGTATCTCACTTGTGGAAATCCACCCAGGAACAAAGAGATTTGAGATGTCAAATGTTGAGAAGCTTCAAGTGCAGCCACATGGCATTATGGGCTCTGCCTGGATCATATAGGTTGCAATAACTTAGCCAGATGGACAGTTGGTGGTAGGGGGTGATGACGAGGTTTAATCTCGTCAATGCCCATTGTTATGGACTTGGGTTTTGGAGAAGATGGGGTGCTGGAGATCGTGGCACGGTTAACAGACAAGCAACCAGGGGACACGAGATTTACCCAGGTTCAGGCCCCCGGAGGGAAAACCCTACTCCTGCTTGTCTGCTCTTTGATTACGGCGGAACCGAAGGTTACAAGGTGTGTAGATTCGATCTGACGTGGATGCGTGTGCGAAAGTATGAGTCGAGTTTGTAGATCTGTAGATCTGTCTATTGTGTACGTGCGTCGTTTCTGTAGGCGTAATCTGTCCTCCTCGTTGGACCCTCCTAGCCTTTATATATGGGGAGGCTAGGTCTCGGGTGCCAATACGAGTAGGTTACAAGTTGTATTCAAACTCTAGCCTTGAGGTATCCTTGTCTTGTGAGCTTTGGAGTCTGTGTCCATATGTGCTTCGTGCAGCCGAAACGTCTTGGGCGTCCTGGACCCTGGCAGGTCGTCGAGTGGGCCTTCCGTCGGGCTGGACCAAGTATGCTAACATCGGGTACCCGTAGGGCATATCCATGTCAGTAGCCCCCAAGTGTCCATCCGAAACATAGATTCGGGTGGAGACTTAGTTGTCTTGAACCTTGTATTTGGATGTCGGAGTCGAAAGTTATGTCGAGTGCGAAGCACTTCACCCGGAAGTTCATCGGGTCAGCTGAATTTGTTCGGCTGTTGTAAAGGAATCGACATCATGGACGTAGTCAACACAATGGACTATAGGGTGCGCGACCAGCGCTCCCTATGGGAGTAGCCCCCGAGTGTCTGTTCGAGTCGTAGACTCGAGCAGAGACTTTAATTCAACCGTTGTTTGCTTCAGGTCCGTAGGACACAATTTTTTTTCGGATGCTTGAATCAATCCTCCCTATGGGAGTAGCCCCCCGAGTCCGTAGTGGAGTCGTAGACTCGACGTAGGACTCGAAGATCTTGTGTGTGCGCGACCATCGCTCTAGTTTGGAGTAGCCTCCGAGTGTCTGGCGGAGTCGTAGACTCGGGCAGAGACTCGAGTCTTGTATCGTGTAGTTGTAGTTGACAATCTCGTGGGCGTATCGCTGACCCGAAAATACATCGGGTGAGCGACCAGCGTCACTTTTTCGTAGTATGAAGCGATGCAACCATCCGAGGAGGGACTCTACTCGGGTCTTGAGTGTATGGCGTAGCCAGTTGCTTTGTCGACTCCTGTTAGAGGATCCGATGTAATAGCTCGACGTAGTCGACATCCTTGTAAGCTGCAGAAAACATAAAAAGTTGTGAAGTACTTGTATCTTGAAAGAAATATTTGCCTGTTGGCTTGTACAGTAAGATTCTGGTGCCGATCGAGTCGACACTTTTGCACTGTATGCTAGGCCTTTTCGTTAGCCTGATTACCCTTAGTCTTAGTACCTTGCCGAGGCACTCGGAGTTCAAGGATTCGACGATCAGGCAGAATCAGCTACTCGGGCTGTCGCGTTCGAGGTGCTCGAGTGCGTGGAGCCGATGGCACATTAGGTTACTCGAAGAGGGCGCAGCCCCCGAGTGTTTCGAGTGCGAGTTAAAAAAGGAAATCAGCTCTAAGTAGAGGGAAACTTAGCTTTGTTGGTAGTTGTCGTGGATGGAGTCGACGCGGTAGCGGGTCACACGGCGGACGTAGTCGACGCGGCGGACCACGGTCATAGCAGCGACGGGTTCCTGGGGTCGATGGCGGCAGCGAATTCCGCATCCGAAGATTGTCGCGGTCGAAGACCGCACGGGGTCGCCACATCCGAAGGATGTATTGGGTCATCGCAGCCGAAGGCCACAACGGGTCTCATAGAAGTCGAAGACCACAACGGGTTGCTGGAGCCGAAGTCCGTGGCTGATCGTCGGAGCGGAGGGAGCCCCCGAGCCCCCGAGACGTTGGAGCCGTTGTTCGTAGCGAATCGCCGAAATCGAAGGTCACATCGGGTCGCCGCATCCGAAGGTTTGGATGACTGCGGCGCACAGATAGCGCCTGCAGATTGGTTGGCTGCTGCCGCAGCTTTCGGATCCGGAACCGTAGGTCCCTTCATCCGAAGGTGGATCGCACAGATCGGAGTTGCAGCTGCTGCTGCTGTAGAACTCATCTGTTGATGGTGACGTGCGTAGCACGGGGTGTGGAGCCCACGAAGCGGGCCTTATTGACGGCACGGGCACCCGCTCAGGGAGGCGGAGGGTGCCAGTTTGTCCCACCTGGAAGTAGAAGCTCCCGAACAGAATTTCGAGTCCGTCGCCTACGGGCTCGAAATCCTTCATGGTATCCGGCGAGTGGGTGGTGAAGTCGAAAGCGCCGAAGAGGAGGTGATTCTCCGTCGCCGCGGAGTTGTAGATCGATCGGGTCGGAACCGTCACGACCGCACAATCAGCAGCCCCAATTCCCACAGACGGCGCCAATTGACGAGGTTTAATCTCGTCAATGCCCATTGTTATGGACTTGGGTTTTGGAGAAGATGGGGGTGCTGGAGATCGTGGCACGGTTAACAGACAAGCAACCAGGGGACACGAGATTTACCCAGGTTCAGGCCCCCGGAGGGAAAACCCTACTCCTGCTTGTCTGCTCTTTGATTACGGCGGAACCGAATGTTACAAGGTGCGCAGATTCGATCTGGCGTGGATGCGTGTGCGAAAGTATGAGTCGAGTTTGTAGATCTGTAGATCTGTCTATTGTGTACGTGCGTCGTTTCTGTAGGCGTAATCTGTCCTCCTCGTTGGACCCTCCTAGCCTTTATATATGGGGAGGCTAGGTCTCGGGTGCCAATACGAGTAGGTTACAAGTTGTATTCAAACTCTAGCCTTGAGGTATCCTTGTCTTGTGAGCTTTGGAGTCTGTGTCCATATGTGCTTCGTGCAGCCGAAACGTCTTGGGCGTCCTGGACCCTGGCAGGTCGTCGAGTGGGCCTTCCGTCGGGCTGGACCAAGTATGCTAACATCGGGTACCCGTAGGGCATATCCATGTCAGGTGATAGGTTTGGAACGCGTCCATTTTGGTCTAAGGGAAGGCTTCTGAAAGATCTTGTCTCGATGCATGTTGAGTCTTGTGGGGAAAGTGCACCACCTCTCGAGAGAGTAAAATCTAAGTACTTAGCCGTGTACCCGACAATGGAAAATTTGAGCATCAAGACATGGAAGCTATCAAGGATCTCCTCATCCCAATTTCTAAGTTAAAAGCTTGTGGTTGAACAAGGGTTAAAGGATCTCCAATCTTTGATTGGTAGATGCCTTGGGTGATTTTGACAAATAAAAACTTAGTGTTTTCAAATGATCAAGAAATCTATTTTGAGCAAAGCAAGCCTAAGCTCCACTTATCCAAATGCATATAGATGATAGATACCACTATTATACCATAGTATCACTTGCCAATACAATTCAAATGTATTGACCCTTGTGGCTGCAACTTATTATGTTGCAGGTTTGTTTGATGTTAGTGAGGTATGTTGAATAGGATTACAAGTCTACAACCAACATGATTGCCTGTGGCACTTTGAAGATGAAGGACTCCATGCTATATAGATATTTCTGCTCCATTGTAATGAGATAGCCAAATGAGCTATGTAAGATGTAATGTATTATTTTATTCCTGGTTATAAAGTTGTATTATGACCTCTGTTTCTTGATATTACATCTTAAACTGTGGATGCTAGCTATTGATCCAGGGGCTAGCATTGTAAACACAGGGATCTCTACCTTATCAGGTTGGGACCTCTACAGATGGTATCAGAGCACTGTGTTGCCTGTAGGATTGTAACCCTAGGATTGGACAAAACCCCTTAGAAAATAGGAGTTGTATTTGTTCCAAACTTATTTACAAACAATCTTGTAAACTCTTTCCTCAACCCTTTTGTTTTGAATCTACATCTCTTCTATTTCAAACTTGATGGACAAAGCTTCAACATGAGCAAAGGACTTCACCAACTCAAATGACTTCAACATCACCAATGACTTCAACTTTAGTTTCACCAAGGACTTCAACTTGGACATCACTAAGGACTACAAGTGAGACAAGAAATAATACTCAAGACTTGAATACTAGAGAAACACAACTTAGAAGGAATCATCATCACCTTTGAAGTTTAGTGACCAAGATACAAGAATTTTTCCAAGTAAACCATGATCTCATTCATGAAGAACCAACTAAGAAGAATGGAAGGATCTAAAGAAAACCATATAGTTGGACCACCATAATAATGTTTAGTTTAAATCAAACACACCAACTTATGTGTGTAGAAAAAATATTTTGTTGTCTAAAAATGTGCTTGAATCTTGTTGTTTGAGTGGAATGCTTGATTGTGATTGCTTGCACATTGCTTGTGTGAATTGTTGTGTGTGATTAGACTTCTTCCCTAGAAATCTTTTGCCTATTCTAATCCTAATCCAACCCAAACAAATGACTTCTCCAAGAAACTCCAACATCAAGAATGGTGACAACAACAACCAAGAGATGCACGTGAGAGAACAAATCATAGCAACCCAAACCAAGTTGAATCAAGTGACAACTCGGTTTTTAGCCAACAACAATGAGTTAGACCCAACCATTCAAAAGTTTTTGGAAACACAATCCCAATTGTTGCAAAGGATGACCAATCAAATGATCAACATGATAAGCAACTCTTCCCAAGGACATTGTGACAACAATGATATCAAGGAGGATATTATAGAAGGAACTCAAGCTTGCAATATTTGTGGAAACATAAGACATACTTCCAAAGAACATATGGATCAATGCCCTAATTGTGAAGAGAAACATCCAACTAAACAATGCCCCACATATCAAGTTACTTGTTTCCTATGTGAAGGAAATGATCATGTCCCTATCTAATGCCCCATCTATCCTATAGTTCAACAAATGAAGCAAGATGGAATGCATCAAATGTTTGGAAACCTCCATAAGGGAACAACCTCTACCATGAAGGATGAAGGCAAAGTCAGAACCATGCATCATAGAGCCATACCAAAAGTGACCACAAAGTGTTGCTACTCTTGTGGAGAAGAAGGTCATATCTCTAGTAACTGCCCCAAGAAGAGAGAAAGATTTCCCACCTTTGAGGTGAGATATGAAGAGCATGAACTAGAAGAACTCCTAGCTTTGGAGATACCCAAGAAGAAGAAGAAGGACAAAAGCCAAGTGCAATGTTACAATTGCAAAGAGATGGAACACTATGCCAGTGATTGCCCAGAAAAGAACAAAGAACCAAGAGGCAATGATACCAAAGGAAAAGAAGGATATTAGCCAAGTGATGTGTTTCAAATGCAAAGAGCTAGGCCATTATGCAAACAAGTGTCCAGAGAAGATACATCAAGATCCCAAGTAAGCCAAGATGTAATTTAGTTAAAAACCTTTTTAAGGGTGGTAGTACCCTAGTTGTCTTGAAGCCAACTTGTAACCTCTAGCCTTCCCAAATCTCGGGACGAGATTTCTTTTAAGGGTGGTAGCCTGTCACATCCCAAAATTTCCCAAATTTTGATATGTGAAAAATAATTAAATATTGAAATTTAGGGTGAAAAGACATTTTTGATTCCAAATGGAAACATCAAAACCCCTCTTAAATAAAATTTGAATAAAATAGAATCCAACAAATTTCAATCAAGTGAAATGCATTCATTAATAAATGTATCTTGAAAATTTAAACACTTGGAAAAGTTAAACCAAAACCCTAAAACCCTAATGGAAGGAAATCATATTCAAGATCTCTCTAAGACTATGGATTTGATCCATATAAAAATTCAGCAACAAACATTTATAAGTGATCAAAATGACAAATAAAAATATTATAAAACCATAGAAATCGGTTTTATTTAATTTGGAGCCATGGATAAAATCTTATGAATTTAATAATATAAGGAATTAACTTCCAAAGCTAATAAATCTCCTAACTAAAATCCATACCAAATGGTGAGCAAAATAATCCTAAAGAGATATAAAAGGATAAAAAAATATTAAATAAAATTATACAAATTAGAACCACCAATTTTGGATCTATAAATAAAAAGATATGGATTTTTATAAGGCAAAGGAAGAAAATAAATAAATAAGGAATATTTAAAAGCCAAATTAAATCTTGGCCAAAGAAATCAAATGAAAGTTTATGAAACAATAAAAAGTAATAAAAGATTATTTAAATAAAATCATAAGGATGGAACATTATCCAATTTTATTTAAATAAAGACAAATTGCCTAAACTAAATAATAAATCCCAAGGAAATTATTTAGAAGACAATTTAAAACTTGAATTAAATCCATAAGCAAATGGAATAAAGATAATCCAAATAAAATAAAAGTATAAAGAATAATCAAATAAAAGTAGATGGGATTAAACCATATTCAAATTATATTTAATAAAGACAAAATCCCTTAGGTAAATGATTAATTAAATCATGAGAAAATAATAAATAGGAATTTACCAAAGTGGATTAAAAAGTTATCTAATTAACTTAAAAGAATCATTTGAATAAAACTTATATGGAATTAAAACCATATTTCATTTTATTTGAATAAAGACAAATGCCCAATTTAATTGATTAATAAATCATATTAAAAATATTTCAAATAATTCAAAGTGAATTATTTAACACCCTAGTAAATAAATAAAACCTACTGAAAAAGGTTTGATGAAAATTATAATTTAAATAAGAGTTAGAAAATATAATTTAAATCCTATTTAAATAAAGGTAAGTGCCTATTTTAAATAAATAATAAACCATAAATGAATAAAAGAATTATTCGAAAAATGGACTTTAAAATACATGTTTAAACAATATATAAACATACTGAATATTTGGAAAAGATTTGAAAAAGAAATCTGAATTCAAATGGTAGTTTGAAATTCAAAACAGAAAATCAAAATGGAAAAAGAAAAAGCAAAAATAAAAAAATGGAAAAAGAACCAGCCCAACCCACTAAGCCCAGCGCAGCCCACCTCCTCTTTCCCCCTCGCGAAGCATTTTTCACTCACGAATTGACCCACACAGGCACTGACAGAACGACCCCACATGCACTCCCTCTATTTCACTGATCAACCGACCCCACCTGCCAGCTCACTGTCTTCAACCTCCCGTGACCAAATCCCCCTCACTTTGCTTCCGTTATCAGTAGTGATTTCCTCGCGTTAATTCGCTTCAATGCGTGAGTAAATCTCGCGCGCGACCGTGCCCTCTTAATCGCCCAGGTCTCCTCTCCCTTTCCCCTCAAACCTCACCCCACTGGAGCCACTAGGCTGCCTCAATTTTCCGCAGCAATGCCACTGCCCCGACGACCTTCCTCGGTGAATTCCGGCCATACCTCGCCTCCCCTTGCTCCCTGGAATATAGGAGCTTGCTCCCCACCCTCTTGTGCACCCTCCAGTATCATCAGCTCGCTCGCGCGTACTCCACGTCATCAGCAACAACCTCGACTGAGCGCTACCGTCGACTACATCAACTCTGACGACCTCCCGTGGTAATTTCCGACTGCCCCTCTCTTCCTAGTTGACACTTGCGTAACCAGCATCATCTTGCGCATCTAACAAACCATTTATCTTGCCTTCCCGAGCCGTGTAGCCTCGCCAACGACGACACTAGAGCGAACCCGATGCAGACACGAACTCCAGCGAGCAATAGGCGACGAACCCATGCGCCCCCTGTCTCCCCACGGGCACGTTGAGCATTAGCACTCCACGACGAACTCGGTGAGCCCTTCCCCTCTATCTCTCTCGCTTCCTGTATCGGCGGCAACGTCGTAGCCCGAGCACTGCCGCCGCATAGCCGCCGCCAGCGCCTCTAGTTTCTAGTCAATGCGCTGAGAGCCGTCAGATCTAGATCGTAGTGATAGGATAGTTTCACTTAATGAAGAGGTATGCGATGATCTGAGCCGCATAGAATCCTTTTAATCCTACGGTCTGTAATGCTTGATCCAGACGAAACGGTATCGTCTAATAGGAATATGACACGTAGCCCTGTCTTTGGTTAAAAAAACATAAATGTTCTATTAGATGTATGATTTTGTAAAATTCATAATTTTAAATCTACATGTCCAAATTTTGCAAACTTTATGTCAATGGAATCAGCAAAAAGAGTACTTTCCAACCATGCCCTTTGTTTAGTGTATTGCTTTTGTAAAATTGGTTGTTTTTGCAGAAACATGTGTAGGCATATTTTGAGTATAAAATTCATTCTAAAAATGTTTTTAGGGTAAAATATTTTGTAAATAGTTTGTTTTTAACCTACTAACCATAAAAACCAACTTGTAGATTTAAAAGTATATTTTGTGATACTAAGGAATAAATCTTCGAATAAAAGCATTTCTAATTAAATAAAAATGTTGATTATGGTTTAAAAATTATTTTTGAATAAAACCTTTTGAAAATGGTTTGAATTAAACTCTCTTACCCTAAACACCAAGTTTTGGGATTTAAAAATATATTTGGTGAACCCTATAAAATTATTACTTTGTTTAAAGACATTTCCAACAAAATAAAATATTGCTTTGATTAAAAATGGTTTTAAGTGAAACCTTTTGTAAATGGAATTGTTTTAAAACACTTTTGACCATAAACACTAACATGTGATGTTTAAAAATATATTTGTCAAACACTAGGAATTAGTACTTTGGTTTAAATCATTTCTAGCAAAACAAAAATGATTTAAAGTGGCCATTTTCACTAACTTAATATCAAATGGTTTTCCACTCTTATAAATGGCCAATAGGTGTTTTAAAATGTTTATAACCTATTAGAAACCACTTTTTCAAGTAAAACAATCTTTTGCATGCTTGCATCCATTACTTTGTTTTTACCATTTTATGTGGTAAATTGTTTGAATGCTAAATTGAATTTGTGCCTTGATTGAATTGTAGTGAAATTTGAAGAGTGTGACTATTGCAAGATCAAGGAGTGAATCTATATTTTCTACTAAAAAGGCAAGCGGTGCTTCATACTTTTGTCCTATTATTTTTACTATGCATTAGTGATATTTCTAAGTAGGACTTGCATGGAATTTTCTATGTGTTAACAATGCCATGGAAAATCCTAGTAGATGAAGCCTTAGTAGAATTTTCCCTAAGTTAAGATTCCTACTACTATCATGCTTAGCTTAGCTAGTAGAAAACAAGGGTGGATTATATTCATGCTATGAAATATTTCTAAAGTATATGACTTTGTTGGAGATATGCCCTAGAGGCAATAATAAATATAGTTATTATTATATCTTTATGTTTATGATAAATGTTTACATTCATGCTATAGTAGTATTAACAAGGAAACATTGATACTTGTGTGATTTGTAAACTTAAATTGAAGTCCCTAGTATAGCCTCTATACATCACTAGCTTGTTGGTTAATAAATGATTGTGGTTTCCCTATCATGAACATTGAGATGTTATTAACAACAAGATCATATCGTTAGGAGAATGATATGGTGGACATACTCCTATAGATAAGCGTAGCATAAAGATCAAGTCATTTTAATAGTTCAATTGCTATATGCTTTCTAATACATAGTAACCTAATTCCTTCGACCATGAGATCATGCATATCACCTTTACCGGATGGATGCTTTGATGACATCAAACACCACACCGTAACTGGGTGGCTATAAAGGTGGCATTGAGTGTTCGGAAAGTATTGGTTGAGACACATGGATCAAGAGTGGGATTTGTCCATCCATATGATGGATAGATATACTCTGGGCCCTCTCGGTGAAATGTCATCCAATTAGGTTGCAAGCATGTGACTGGCTCACAAGGGATCACATATCACGGGAACGAGAAAAGAGTACTTATCAGTAACGAGGTTGAACTAGGTATGCAGAGATACCGACGATCATAACCTCGGATAAGTAAACTATCGTGAGACAAAGGGAAATTGGTATCGTATGTAAGTGGTTCATTCCATCGCAAAGTAATCGTAGAAATATGTGGGAGCCATATGAATTTCCAGATTCCTCTATTGGTTATTGTTCGGAGAAGTGTCTCGATCATGTCCGCATAATTCACGAACCGTAGGGAGACACACTTAAGGATTCGACGTTGTTTGAGTAATTATGGAATGATGAGAAAGAGACCGAATGTTGTTCGGAGTCTTGGATGGGATCCGGGATATCACGAGGAGATCCGGAATGGTCCGGAGAATAAGATTCATATAAGGAAAGTCCCATTTCGGAGTTGGGGAATGGTTCCGGTGTTTTCATCGGGAATGTTCTAGAAGGTTCCGGAATGTCCAGCTCTCCGGGAGGGAAGGGTACATGAATGTGTTATATCAAGTTGATATGATTGCATCATGTACTAGGTGTCATCGCTGAACAAAATAGAGGGTTTAATCAAATCCTAGTTTGAAAAAGTCAAACGCCAAGTTTGAAAGTCAAACGGCTATTTTGGGAAGTGGAGGGGAGGTGGAATCCGAGTTGGGTAGGAGTCCCTCCTCCTCCACCGCCGGCCCACCTTGGGTCCGAGTTGGGGAGGGACTCCCCTCCCCTGGCGCGCCTCCCTCCACCCATAAAAGGAGGGGCAGGGCTCCCCTCCTAGACACACAAGTTCCCACCTCCAAACCCTAGCAGCTGCTTCCCACCATAGCCGCCGCCGCCCCCTAGGGTTTCTCCCCTAGCCACCGACTTGGGCACCTCCAAGCCCTAGCCGCCGGCCCTAGCACCTCCTCCTCGGCGTGTCTAAACCCTAGATCGTCGAGGGCTCTCTCATAGTCCACCATACTCGCTCCGGCTTAAGGCGAAGCCCTGCGAGATCTCCCCTCTACTTCCGGTACCACGCAGTTGTGCTGCCGGAATCACGAGGAGAGTGCTACAACCTCCGCTGCCTGCTAGAACAAGGGAGAGGAAGGTCTTCGTCGAGTACCGAACGTGTGACCGACTGCGGGAGCGCTGCCGGAACGCAGCGCCGGAAGGATCGTCTACGCGATCTTGAGATCGGGAAGAGTACGACTACATCACCCACGAGAATCTGCTCTCGTTAAACACTTTGGAATCTTCGAGGGTGAGTTATTCCATCGACTCGTTGCTACAATCTAGTAGATAGATCTTGGCTTGTTTGTTTGTATGCGATAGAAATTTTTTGTTTTCCATGCTACGAATCCCTACAGACTTATGTTTTGTTTAATAAAACAACTATATGAATGAATCACCTGGGTGGAATGGTGTGAATGGGTTATGTTGAGTGGTTACACAAGGCCCCATATTTATGGCCTACCCTTGTGTATCTCACTTGTGGAAAGCCACCCAGGAACAAAGAGATTTGAGATGTCAAATGTTGAGAAGCTTCAAGTGCAGCCACATGGCATTATGGGCTCTGCCTGGATCATATAGGTTGCAATAACTTAGCCAGATGGACAGTTGGTGGTAGGGGTTGATAGGTTTGGAACGCATCCATTTTGGTCTAAGGGAAGGCTTCTGAAAGATCTTGTCTCGATGCATGTCGAGTCTTGTGGGGAAAGTGCACCACCTCTCGAGAGAGTAAAATCTAAGTGCTTAGCCGTGTCCCCGGCAATGGACAATTTGAGCATCAAGACATGGAAGCTATCAAGGATCTCCTCATCCCAATTTCTAAGTTAAAAGCTTGTGGTTGAACAAGGGTTAAAGGATCTTCAATCTTTGATTGGTAGATGCCTTGGGTGATTTTGACAAATAAAAACTCAGTGTTTTCAAATGATAAGGAAATCTATTTTGAGCAAAGCAAGACTAACCTCCACTTATCGAAATGCATATAGATGATAGATACCACTATTCTACCATAGTATCACTTGCCAATACAATTCAAATGTATTGACCCTTGTGACTGTAACTTATTATGTTGCAGGTTTGTTTGATGTTAGTGAGGTATGTTGAATAGGACTACAAGTCTACAACCAACATGATTGCCTGTGGCACTTTGAAGATGAAGGACTCCATGCTATATAGATATTTCTGCTCCATTGTAATGAGATAGCCAAATGAGCTATGTAAGATGTAATGTATTATTTTATTCCTGGTTATAAAGTTGTATTATGACCTTTGTTTCTTGATATTACATCTTAAACTATGGAGGCTAGCTATTGATCCAGGGACTAGCATTGTAAACACAGGGTTCTCTACCTTATCAGGTTGGGACCTCTACATTAGTGCTCGAGGTTATTTCCTTTAGATTCTGCAATTTTGTCTTTTTGTTTCTTGTTTTCACTAGTTAGGCTTAATGGAAAACAACAACAAAATTAGAGAGCTTTATAGTATTTATCTTGAGTTAGGACATGAAGTGTTTGAAGAGAAAATTAAAAAACCTATGGATCTTTATTTGCATGCTAATAGCAATGTTATTAGTATGAATTCTTTGAAAACCATTATTGCTACTACTATGGAAACGTCTAAGCTTGGGGAAGCTAGTTTTTATGAAAATGATATTTTTAGTTCCCCAGCTTTGGAAGATAGCTATCTATTGCTTATGATGATACCAAACCTCCAATATATGATGATTACAATGATGAATATGATATTTTCAGTCCACCTACTATTGATGAGGAAATTAATTGTGATTATAATATGCCTCCTATATTTGATGATTATGGTGATTAGAATAATAATGTTAGCTATTTTGTTGAATTTGCTCCCACTCCGATTAATAAGAATGACTATGCTTATGTGGAGAGTAATAATTATTTTATGCATGTGCCTCATGATAAGAATGTTTTATGTGATAGTTATATTGTTAATTTTATTCATGTTAACACTGAAAGTTATTATGAGAGAGGGAAACCGTGTTTTATGTATCTCAATAATATTAAGTTTCCCCTCTTTATGTTGAAAATTTTGAAGTTGCACTTGTTTTGCTTTCCTATGCTTTTTGCTTTGTGCTTTCATGACTTGTTTATTTATAAGATTCCTATGCATAGGAAGTGGGTTAGACTTAAATTTGTTTTGAATTTTCTTCTTGATGCTCTTTTTACTTTAATTCATATTTCTTATGTGAGCATCTTCTCAAACTATCAAGCCTAACTTAAAGGTGTTAAAGAAAAGTACTTCTTGGGAGATAACCCAATAGTTTTATTGAGCCTTGGAAGTTATTGCTTCTGTAATAACCTCACCTTATCCTTTTTATTTGGTTTTTGTGCCAAGAATAACCTCTAATGAGAGAGAAGTAAGATTTGGGGAAGTTGCTATCCCAAAAAACATTTCGTGCTTAACTGTAAAAATTCATGAAAAATCTCTGTATTTCGGATTGAGCTGTAATTTTCTGAATAAATCCCCCAGGTTGTTAGCTAACTTCCTTTAGTTCAACACTTTTTGATTTGAGCTACAGAAGTTCTTCGAAAAAATCGGTTTCTACCTGCTGGTCTGTTTTGACAGATTTCTGCCATTAATTGCATTTGCCTCTTTATCGATTTATTTTTGAGTTCTTTTTGGTAAATTGAGATTTTTGAAGGAATTTCTACAGTAGCTTGTGTTTTTAATGAATTTTTTGCTGTTTTGAAACTAAACCCAAAGGTTTATTACTTTTGAATGCACTAATGTTGCTAATGATGGATTGTGTGAAGTTTTGTATGAAGGAAAATTTTCAGGTGTAAGGGATGAATGATATAATGAGATGAAGAATGGACAAAAGCTCAAGCTTGGAGATGCCATCCCATGTCACCCAAAGAAGTATTCAAGAGGTACAAGCGTCAAAGCTTGGGGATGCCCAAGGGAACCCCTTCTTCATCAATAAAAATCTCAGGTCTTTCTAGACACTTTATTTTTATTGCTTCATGCACTATTGTGTTGTTCTTGGAGCATCTTTGTTTTTGTTTTTAGTTTTATTTTGCTTGGTTTGCTGCAATAAGTTGGTTGGATCCCGACACACTTATTTTGGAGAGAGACACACTCTATTTTCATTGCCTAGAACACTCTAGTTTTCATTCTTATTGTCTTGTGAGTGTTCTCTTTTGCTAGCACTGTGTTTAGTTTTCTTGTGTTTTAAGCTTAGAACTTTTTAGTTCTTATTTGTGGATTTGTGAGACATGATCACTGATATTTATTGATTAGTATCTTTGTGAGTCGTTTCAAATAAGTCAATTGCTGTTGGAAAAGAGTAGGAAGCTTTATGCTTAGGTGGTACAAAAAGGGAGCTTGTTTTAACTGTGACTTAGACTTTATCATCTCATGCTAGATGTTGTTTTGACCTTATGCTTAGTGATTATTGCTGTAGCATGACTTGTTCCAAACAATTGAGATTGCTTAATGTGCCTTGAAAGAATCATGTGTTGTTTTAGCATACAAAAGCATAATATTGTGGTTTTCTCCTTTGATGCTTTGTTTGGGTTGACTTGGCACATGTTCACACCATGTTATGACTATGAACCAGTCACCTTAGCCTCTATGATCATTTAGTTTTTGACTTGTGGTACCACTTTATGCTTTGATTAGTAATGTTTTGTCGCTCTACATGCTTATGGCCATTATTGCTCTCTTAGTTGGCCGCTTCCAGTCTTTTGCTAGCCTCCACTTGTATTGAGTAAGCTCTACTCATGCATCCAACTCCAAAGAAACCAAGTTATTCCAAATAGTTCACTATAAATTCCTATGCATGATGTGTTACACCATTCCAAGTATATTCTTGTTTTATCTATCTTCCAAATTAAACTTGTTATGTGAAAGTTAATGATTAAAGCTCTCACAAACTTGATGGCACACTTTATTTTTCTTGCCCGTAATAAACTTGAACCATTGTGTCATCTATGTTGTATATGCTTGCACTTATACGTTGGGAATTAGCAAAACCGTGTTGTCACGGGGAACGCTTTCAACATTGCACATGTACATTGTACCCAGTTGATATCATGCTCTTTTGTTTATGGATGTCGTCGGTGTGAAATAAAGGGGGAGCTTGTAAGTCCATGGAGTTATGTATATGTGTTAGATAAACGCCTGTGCCGCTAGCCTAAGCCATTCCTAATCATGGTGGAAACTTTCAGCATCACATAGTGAGCAATCTATGAAGCATTCTTATTATTAAAAAAGAGAGAGATAGAAAATAGGAAAGAAGAGAAAAAAGCATAATTTTCCCATGGTAAATGAGAAGATTGCTGAGATGCTCATTGTCTGTTGCCTTGTCATTTTGATATGGGATAACTCCTATGTCATGGGGCAAGGTGTACCCCGTTGGTGGTTCTTTATGATACACATGTACTTACTATGACAAGAACTTACCGGTAACTAAAGTTGAGTAGCATGATGAACGGCCCTCGTACTCAAGGGACATGAGATTGCCAACTTATACTTTGTCAAGCATATACTTATATTTTGTTCACTTTAACCTTTCAAGATGCTTATGATAGGGGCAATGAGAGCTGAAATCTAACAAGTACCATAATTTTTGGAAGCTCTTTATGAAACTTGAAATCCCTGCTTCCCTGTGAAGGGCCTTTCTTCCACTTTTATATTGAGTCTCCACCTTCTATCCTTAGGCACCAATTAAGAGAGCATAGTTGCCATTCTTAGTTCTATGTGCATTATCCCAAAACTTATTGATTGATTCATATTGTTGATATTGCTTCCTCTTAAACTATTGGTATCTAGTCACTCTTATGAACTTTGAAGGTGTCCTATGCATTTATATTTTGCTACTCCATGAGGGACAAGCTGAATGCCACTATGCTATGTTTTCTATATGTGAAACAAACAAACGTCTTTCAATGCATTATTATTCATGAATCTTTGTTTGTATCCTTTCATGTTGCAACATAGTTACTTTGTCTTATTGTTAGAACTTCTTCTTCCATGCTCATGTTTAGAGTACTTTGATCCCAGCTTTCAATGCTTGCAAATGGTTTGATGGTGCATGTCACCTCAAAATTTATTCTTTTTATCACTTACCTACTCGAGGACGATAAGGAGTTAAGCTTGGGGATGCTTGATACGTTGTAAACGTACCTATAATTTTTGATGCTCATGCTTATTTTATATCATTTGTCTTATGTTTTGTCTACACTTTGAGGTATTTTTATATACTTTATGGAACTAACCTATTGACAAGATGCCGCGGTGCCAGTTGCCCGTTTCCTGCTGTTTTTGGTTTCAGAAAAGCAAAAAAATGAATATTCTCGGAATTGGACGGGTGATATGTCGGAAATGTATCTATAATTTTTGATGCTCCATGCTTGTTTTGTATCAACTTTGCTATGTTTTGTGTACACTTTGAGGTATTTTTATACACTTTCTGGAACTAACCTATTGACAAGATGCCATGGTGCCAGTTGCCTGTTTTCTGCTGTTTTTGGTTTTAGGAAGTTAAAAAATGAATATTCTCGGAATTGGACGGGACAAAGGCCAACGAACATATTTTTCCCTAAACGATACGGAAAATTTAAGATGAGACGGAGGAGGACACCAGGGTGGCCACACCCTAGGTGGGCGCAGGTCCCATCCTGGCCGCGCCCACAGGGGGTGTGGGCCCCTGGCCCTCCACTGACCTTGCCTCCTTCGCCTATAAGAAGCCTCCGACCCAAAAATCCTAGGGGATCAACCAAAAAGCCACGAAAAGTTCCACAACACCACCGCCACCGAAGGGGAGTTTAGGGGATAGAAATCTCTGTTCCGGCACCCTGCCGGGATGGGGAAGTGCCCTCGGAGCCATCTCCATCGATCTCCACCACCATCTCCATCACCGTTGCTGATTCCCATGATAAGGAGGGAGTAGTTCTTCCTCGAGGCTAAGGGATCTATCGGTAGCTATGTGTTCATCTCTCTCTCTCTCTCTATGCATGATATTGTTGTGGTCATGAGCTTTGTAATCAAGTAGATCTACCTTGCTACTCAAGTGCTTTAATAGATCTCTGCTCTCCCCATGTGTGTGAAAGTGACTGCGTGCACGCCATGGTGGCACTTAGGCTAGAGTCTACATAAATACTCATCGTGCTTTAATAGATCTATGCTTTTCCCCACGTGTGTGACAGTGATAGCGGGCGCGCCGTGTGTGGCACTTAAGCTAGATTACATATATATATATTCATGAGTTATATTTTGAGTTAGTTGTCTCTATGAAATTGTGGTGTTTGTTGGAACCATCTAGCGCTCAAGGTGACAGTGTGGGGTTATCTAGATTGGGAAAGGTGGACTTTGAGGTGTGATTTTGTAGGCCTAGCATGGATTAGAGTGTCCAACCGGAGAGTAGTTTAGAGTAGTATCATGAAGAGAGGATATTTATATGAGGGAGTATTCACTAGTGAAAGTATGATCCCTAGGCCTTGTTTCTAAACATTGAAACACCGTTTGCATCTAGATCAGTTGCTTGTTTGCTTGCTTCCATCTTTATTTCAGTTTGCCTTTAGTTTCTACCACGTCAACAATAAGTCAGAAGCTCTTTTCTGGCACCGTTACCACTTGTATTTCACTATCTCTTTGCCAAACAAGTGCACCTATACACCTGACAAGTGTAACGGGTGTGTTGGGGACACAAGAGACTTCTTGTATCTTGATTGCATGGTTGCTTGAGAGGGAATACCTTTGACCACTTCCACCCTGAGTTCGATAAACCTTGGGTGATCCACTTAAGGGAAACTTGCTGCTGTTCTACAAACCCCTGCACTTGGAGGACCAACAACTGTCTACAAGAATATAAGTGCATAGAAATCAAGCTATTTTCTAGCGCCGTTGCCGGGGAGGTAAGGTAAAAGGTACTCATATCCTTCGGTGTGAGTGCTCAAAGTTATTTCCTTTAGATTTTGCAATTTTTTCTTTTTGTTTCTTGTTTTCACTAGTTAGGCTTAATGGAAAACAACAAAAAAATTAGAGAGATTTTTAGTATTTTTCCTAAGTTAGAACTTGAGTGGTTTGAAAATAAAATAAAAAAACCTATGGAACTTTCTTTGCATGCTAATAGCAATGTTATTAGTATGAATTTTTTTAACACCATTGTTCCTAATGCTATGGGAACGTCTAAGCTTGGGGAAGCTAGTTTTTATGAAAAAGATATTTTTAGTTCCCCAGCTTTAGGGAAGAAAATCTGCTCTTATGATACTTTATCTCCCATATGTGGTAATTCTAATGATACTTGTGATATTTTAAATCCACATACTGAAAGTGTCCCTTTTAAAATACCTATTGAAATTTTTGAACGTGTTATGAGTAACTGCTATTTTGGAGATGGAACTGTCCATCCTGGTGATCATTTACTCTTTATACATGAATTATGCGAGTTGTTCAAGTGTGCATGTATTTCAATGTACCAAGTTAAGAGGAAGCTCTTCCCTTTCTCACTTAGGAACAAAGCAATGGAGTGGTATGAGCTACTAGATGATCCTCATCATTTGGAGTGGAAGGAACTTGAATCTCTCTTTTACTCTAAATTTTATCCTCCTCATGAAATTCATAAAGATAGGAATTATATTTATAATTTTCATCCTCATCAGGGAGAAAGTATTGCCCAAGATTGGGGGAGACTGAAGTCACTAATTCTCAAATGTCCCATTCATGAGCTCCCCAGTAATATTGTTATCAATAATTTCTATGCAAGGCTTTCAGGACATTACAAGGACTATCTGGATACCTGTTTAGAGGGATCCTTCACAAGTAAGGAGGTCAAGGCTAAGTCGGATCTTCTTGAAACAATTCAAAGCAATACCAAAGGTTAGGATAACGACAAAGGTAAAGAACCAGGTATAAACTATAAGTATGATTGCATTAAGTCTTTCACTAAAACTGCTAATTTTCAAGAGCTTAGTGCTAGATATGGTATTGATCCTCAAATTCTTGTTAAATATTATAGAGACTTTGCTTACCATATTAATGCTCCTAAAGAAAAGTGGGACATGTATCATGAACGTTTTAAAGACACTTGCATGGAAAATGAAAATGTTATTAATGATTGCAATAAACATGCTCAAACTTCTAAAAGTACTATTTCTTATAAGCATGTTAATTTTTGTGGAATGCATAGGCCTTGTGAGAAGAATCAAATCGAATAAGAATATTGTATCACCCACTGGAATGAAAAAACCAGAACATGGTATAAGGCTCTAAATGATCTTGGTAAAACAAATTGTGCCCTCTATCCTTTTATTTGTGAACTTTGCTTTGAAGTGGGTCATTTCAATTTTCAATGCTCAGGCCATAATAATGACCTTTATAATCTAATGAGTACTGTAAGTTTGTATTGTGATAACGGGATCACTGATAATCAACATGATGAACTTAAATTGCTTTTGGGGTGTGAAGAGTTATCAAGAAAAACTTCTTTGGTAGACATGAGTACTTTTGATATGAATAGTGTCCTGCATGGTTGTCATCTTTATCGTGTTGAAAACTGCCACACAAATACTTACATACAAAATCTTATAAAAGATGATATTTTACCAAAATATGACAGGAATACTATGAGTTTTGTTCTTATTAATGAAAAGGAGGAATCCTCCAAAGTTTCTTCTATTGTCTGTAACAATAAACTAGGGTATGTGGAGAAGCTTCCTTTCAAGCCTCTGCCTCCTAAAGAAGAGAAGAAAAAAAAGGAGAGAAGAAACGGTATCTTCCCCTAAGAATGTTGTTCCTATCATAGTTTCTGATGAGTCTGAACTAGATGATGTTCCTATGCCTGTTACCTATAGTAGTGATCATGATTGGGAAAAGCATACTACTTTTGATATTGAAAATCTCTTTGGTACCAATTTTTAAAATGATGATATTAATAATTGTTGTGCTATTAGTGCTATCCATGTTCCTTCCAATGATGATATGTTTAATGAACACACTTGGGAAGATAGCTATTCTATTACTTATGATGATACCAAACCTCCAATGTATGATGATTACAATGATGAATATGATATTTTCTGTCCACCTACTATTGAGGAGAAAGTTAATTGTGATTACAATATGCCTCCTATATTTGATGATTATGGTGATGAGAATATTAATGATAGCTATTTTGTTGAATTTGCTCCCACTATAATTAATAAGCATGACTATGCTTATGTGGAGAGTAATAATCATTTTATGCATGTGGCTCATGATAAGAGTGTTTTATGTGATAGTTTTATTGTTAATTTTATTCATGATTCTAGTGAAAGTTATTATGAGAGAGGGAAACATGGTCTTATGCATCTCACAAATGTTAAGTTTCCCCTCTTTATGTTGAAAATCTTGAAGTTGCACTTGTTTTGATTTCCTATGCTTGTTGCTTTGTGATTTCATGACTTGTTTATTTACAAGATTCCTATGCATTGGAAGTGGGTTAGAATTAAATGTGTTTTGAATTTGCTTCTTGATGCTCTCTTTTAAATCAATTCATATTTCTTATATGAGCATCTTCTCAAACTATCAGCCTAACTTAAAGGCGTTAAAGTAAAGTACATGTTGGAAGATAACCCAAGAGTTTTATTGAGTCTTGGAAGTTATTACCTCTGTCATGACCTATCCTTATCCTTTTTATTTTCTTTTTGTGCCAAGAATAACCTCTAATGAGAGGGAAGTAAGATTTGGGGAGTTGCTGTCCCGAAACAGATTTATTTTCTCCACCATAAAAATTCGTGAGGAGCCTCTGTAAGTCGGTTTGAGCTGAAAATTTACGAATAAATCTCGCAGTATGTTAGCTAACTTTTGTTAGTTCAACACTTTATGATTTGAGCAACAGAAGGTCTTCGAAAAAATCGGTTTCTACCTACTAGTCTATTTTGACAGATTTCTGCCATTATTTGCATTTGCTTCTTATTGATTTCTTTTTGAGTTCTTTTTAGGAAATTGAGACTTTGAGGGAATTGTTACAGTAGCTTGTGTTTTTAGTGAATTTTTTTCTATTATAAAACTAAAACCCAAGGGTCTATTATCTTTTGGATACACTAATGTTGCTAATGAAGATTGTGTGAAGTTTTGCATGGAGGAAAATTTGCAGGTGTAGAGGAAGAATGATGTAATGAGATAAAAAATGGACAGAAGATCAATCTTGGGGATGCCACCCCGTGTCAGCCCAAGAAATATTCAAGAGATACAAGCATCAAAGCTTGGGGATGCCCAAGGCATCCCCTTCTTCATCAATAAAAATTTCAGGTCTTTCTAGACACTTTATTTTTATTGCTTCATGCACAGTTGTGTTGTTCTTGAAGCATCTTAGTTTTTGTTTTTAATTTTAGTTTGCTTAGTTTGCTTGAGTAAGTTGGTTGGATCCCAGCTCACTTCTTTTGGAGAGACACACTCTGTTTTCATTGCCTAGAACACTTTAGTTTTCACTCTTATTGTTCTATGAGTGTTCTCTTTTGCTAGCACTGTGTTTAGCCTTAGTTTTATTGTGCTTTCAGCTTAGAACTTTTTAGTTCTTATTTGATGGGGATATGCTGACCGGGGTATACCCAGCAGGACGTTTCCTATTGGCCCAGGCTGCCAGCGAGTGGGCCTACAGGACAACGACTGGATCGAGACTTGGCAAGGAACCAGGCGACTGGAAGCTGGAGGCCCAGAAGCATAGCTAGGCACAGTCGGATTAGGTCAAGAAACCTCTGAATCCTTAACTAATTTTGTTGTAGATCTGTAAACCCTAGCGAGGTGAGCTTATATAAACCTTCCTAGGGTACGCATAGAGGACACGTTCTATCATACACCCCAGCGACTCGCCGCCTAGTCGTCGAGCTCGCCCTTGTACTCTCTCCATAATACAATCTAGCAGGAGTAGGTCTTTACCCTCCGGGGGGCGAACCTGTGTAAATCCTTGTGTCTCTGCCCTCATCTCGCACCGTAGATGGATGTCCACCCTTGCCCTTTGTTCTACCATTCGCTGTCGATTGCAGCATTTGTCGTGGCCATTCCCACGACAGTGGCGCCCACCGTGGGGCCTGGCTGGTCAGGCCGGTGTTCTGTTTGTCGGCTTCACCAAAGTCATCATCTCGGAGGACTCGGCTCGCATCCGCGAGTCGCCACCACGCGACCGACTCTCTGAGAGTCAGGTCTGCACCATCCACCGCCTCGCCTCCGAGTACGACTCGTCCAACAGCAACGTGGCCGAAACCACCGTGGTCGCGAACGAAGCGGCTCTCAACGATGACGACGACTCGGCGACTCGGCATCGGCCGCCGGATCCATCGTCACCGCGTCGCCCGCGGGCTCCATCACCCAGGTCTCCAACGTGGGAGACTTCGAGGATCCCTCCATTCTTGGGATCTTCGACTTCGACTCCGGTCGCAACGTGGCGGCCTACATGGCAAATGGTGTGGACGCCCCGCCAGACCCCTTCTCCACGCTGATCCCGCCGACCGCGACGGCAATAGAGGTCGAGGAACTCCGCCTACAGTTGGAGGAGGCGGTCCGCAAGGAACAAGCCGAGCGCGAATTTTTTGCCTCGAGCAGGTGACGGCGCAGGAGCTTTCGCGCTACCACCAACTCTGCATCAGGTCACGCCTGAACCCCACCATTCAGGGCCGCGCCCTGAACTTCGACGATGAGAACGACCCGGCTCGCATAGCCGAGCACGCGATCTGCGAGAATGCACTGCTAGGAGGAAGTTCCCGTCCACCACCAGGCGTGACGGCTAACGGCGCCCTACCACCACCACCCGGTCGCACGCCCCCCCCCCCCCGAGATCATCCGAGAATCCTGGTCTCCTCGCGGGAGCGAGACACGAATGGCCTCCCGCTGTTCTCCACCCCAATGGACAACGTCGTTGCGAGCCGAGCCGCGTTCGACAACATCACCGTGACCGGCGAAGGCGCCCTACAGATCCAGTACGCCAAGGCTCTACTCGCCAAGGCTCTACTCGCCAAGGCTGTCGAGCAACAAAATGCAGGCGCCGACTCACAGGGTCGCATGTACTCGCGTTCGTCAGGCAGCAGGGCAGCCTCGAGCGGCTGCCCAATGGTGGCAAACACCCTTAACTGCCCACCACCCGAGCCCCTGCAGCTCCAACATCGACCCGCACACGCGGCACTCTCTACCAACGATCCGTGACCGGCGAACAACCTCGTCGCCGCCAACGGGCAGCCAGTCGACGCGCGCACCCACATCATCAACAACCAGAGCTGGCGCGCACGCCAGCCCGACGACTTGAGGCATACCCTCACCAACCACCGTGACGGCGAACCAAGGGGATCGCTAAGCCGAGTCGGACCCCAGTGCTTCGGTCCAATGATCCGAGGCAAAAGATACCCGATGAACTTTAAGGTGCCGAAGGAGATCGAGAAGTACGACCCGTCCGTGTGGCTGGACACGTACCTCATGGCGATGGGAATCACCGGCCACACTGACCTGCTTGCCGCTTGCTACCTCCCCCTGATGATGGAGGGAGCGTGTCGGCAATGGATCAACACCCTCCCCGCGAACAACATTGACACCTGGGAGGAAATGCGTGACTCCTTCGTTAGGCACTTCGAGGTCTCCTACACCCACGCCACCACCATCGAGGACCTGGAGCGATGCGTCTAGGGACCCCGCGAGTCGACCCGCAGTTGGGTCCAACGGTGGCAAGACCTGTGGTAAAACGCGTCCGGAATCCACCCAGACACCGTGATCCACTGCTTCAAGACCTCGTGCCGCTATGAGCCCTTGGTCGCCAAACTCAAGCGGGTGTACAAAACACTCACAACATACCGGACCTCCTCAAGATCGCTAAGCGGTACGCGGAGGAGGACCCAAACCAAGAAACCGACGACGAGTCGGGGGGAATCGCCGCACGGGCGGCCACGACAACGAGAGACGACCCGAGCTACGCTACAGCAAGACTCGCCTCACCTGCAATCGTCGCGGTGACGGGCGAGTCGACTTCGTCGCTAATGCCGGTTACGCCCCACGTGAGCCCAAAAGCTTTCGCCACGATGGAGGCCAACGCCGCGACGATGGCAACTACAAGGTGAAGCCGAGGTTCGACCCGGCGGCTCTCCTCAACCAGCCCTGTGTGTTCCACAGCAGGGAGGGGAAACCCACCACGCACACGACCGCCGACTGCCACTCCTTTAGGGAGATCGAGAAGTCACGACGCGCAAGGGAAGACCCCGACAACCACCCGCCAAATGGCGGAAAATTTGGCAATGACGCCGGCTCGCTTCACACCTTCACCGGCTTCAACACGAAGCGCGAGAAGAAGGTCATCGCCCGTGTTGTTGCCGTCAACACAGTGTCCTAGGTCGACATCCCCCAGTTCCTCAACTGGTCCGAGCAACAAATCACCTGGAGCCGCGAGGACCACTCGCCACGGATCGAGTATCCGGGCCGAGTGGCCATAGTGGTCAAGCCCAAGGTGGGAGACTACTGGCTCCCCAAGACGCTGATGGACGGCAGCAGCTCCATCAACATCCTATACTTGGACACGTTCAGGCGACTGCGGCTCCCGCGGTCGATGATCGAGATGACCTACACCACCTTCCATGGCATCGTCCCCGGTTGGAAGGCGTAACCGATCGACAAGGTGACGCTGCCAGTCACCTTCGGCACACCAGCGAACTTCCGCACCGAGCGGATCGTCTTCGAGCTGGTCTCGTTCAACAACCCCTACCACTGCATCCTGGGGCGTCAGGCGTTCGGCAAATTCATGGCAACGCCCCACTACGCGTACAACGCGATGAAGCTCACCGGGCCGTGTGGCATCATCACCGTCCATGGCGACCCCGACATGGCTGCAGAGTGCGAGGCCAAAGGTGCGACGCCGTCATAGCGGCAGAAGCCAACCATGCAGAAGAGCTCGCCAAGTACGCGAGCGGGGTCAACAACGACGACCCCACCATACTCAAGAAGCCCAACTCGGAGGGTGGCGGCTCCACCGCCTTTGAGGCGACGACGCACACTCGCACCGTCGAGCTGGTCCCAGGCGACTCCAGCCAGACGGTGACGATCGGGACGGGGATGAGCCCAGCATAGGAAGGCGCTCTCATCGAGTTCCTACGTGAGAATCGTGACATCTTCGCATGGAAGCCATCCGACATGCCTGGTGTACCGAGGGAACTCGCTGAGCACAAACTCAACGCCGACCCCAAAGCGTGACCCGTCAAGCAGTCGCTGTGGCCCTTCAATGAAGAGCGTCGTCGAGCAATCGCCGAGGAGGTGCAGCGTCTACCCGCTGCAGGCTTCATCCGGCCAATCAAATACTCCAAGTGGCTGGCAAACCCAGTCCTGGTCGAGAAGAAAAACAGGACCTGGAGAATGTGTATTGACTACACAAACCTCAACAACGCCTGCCCGAAGGAGCAATTCGTCCTCCCACGGATCGACCAAATCATCGACTCAACTGCAGGCTCGGAGTCGCTATGCTTCCTCAACGCCTACTTTGGGTACAACCAGATCAAAATGGCAGTCGAGGACAAAGAGAAGACGACATTCATCACGCCATTCGGAGCCTTCTGCTACACCGCCATGACCTTCGGCCTCAAGAACGCTAGGGCGACCTACCAGAGGTGCATGCATGAGTGCCTTGCGAGCCAAATCGTCCGCAACATCCACGTATACATCGATGATGTGGTGGTAAAGTCCACTCGCCAGGGCGATCTACTCGCCGACCTGGAGGAAACCTTCGCCAACCTGCGGAGGTACAAGATAAAGCTAAACCCAGGAAAGCACACCTTCGGTGTACCTACTGGACAGCTGTTGGGATACGTTGTCTCCAAGCGTGGGGTCGAGGCGAACCCCGCCAAGATCAACATGATCACCCGGCTCGGCAGACCCGAGTTCCTGCGTGATGTCCAGAAGTTGTCCGGGCAAGTCGCGGCTCTCAGTCGCTTCATCCCCCGGCTAGGCGAGAAGGCGATGCCCCTCTACCGCCTAATGCGCAAGAACCCCACTTTCCAGTGGGACAAGGAGGCAGACGATGCGATCCACACTCTCAAGGAGGTGCTACTCGCGGCACCGCTACTCGCCGCACCCGTCGACATGGAGCCCATGCTCGTCTACGTCGCGGCCTCCGAGCGAGTCGTCAGTGCCGTCATGGTCGTCGAACGACCAAAGGAAGGCAAGGAGCGCCCGGTGCAGCGACCTCTACATCAGCGAAGTCCTCACCGAGTCGCACCAACGCTACCCGCAGTACCAAAAATTGGTATATGCGGTCTTCAGAACCCAGTGACGATTGCCGCACTACTTCCGGGAGCACCCAATAACGGTCGTTCCTCAACACCGTTGCAGGACATCATCCGCAACCGTGAGGCGACCGGGCGAGTCACCAAGTAGGCCGTCGAGATCGGAGTCCACAACAGTAGGTACGAGCCGCGCAAGGCGATCAAGTCGCAGGCTCTCGCAGATTTTCTCGCCGACTGGGAGGAGGCCCATCAGCCAGAGAAACTGCCATACCTCCATTACTGGAGCCTACACTTCGATGGCTCCAAGAATGCAGATGGTGTAGGGGCAGGGATCGTGCTCACATCTCCAAAGGGCGACAAGTTACGCTACATCTTGTACCTTGACTTCACCCCCTGCACCAACAACATGGCCGAGTATGAGGCGCTACTCCACGACATGCGAGCAGCCAAGGAGATGAACATCAATCGTCTGCACTGCTACGGTGACTCTGACCTCGTCGCCGGGCAAGTCCCTGGTACCTGCGATGCAGTCTCCCCCACCATGGCGGCGTACCGCCAAGCTGTGGACCAGCTGGGTGGCCACTTCATGGGCTATTCTGTCGAGTGGATTGATAGGCGGAAGAATGAGGAGGCCGACGCACTCTCCCGCATCGGCTCAGATAGACTCGCACCACCCGCTGGTGTCTTCCTCGACACCATCACCAAACCTTCCGTCTCTCCCCCGAGGGAGATCGACATCGGAATTCCGCTGCAACCAGACACAGCCCTGGTCGCGATGATCACCGAGCCAACCGACTGGACCGCGCCATACGTTGCCTACCTGGAGGGAGGCACCCTACCTGCTGATGAAACGGAGGCCCGGATGATAGCACGCCATTGCAAATCCTTCGTCATCATCAACGGCGAGCTCCACAAGCACAGCATGACCGGCGTGTTCCAACGCTGCGTCTAACCCGCAGAAGGACACAAGATCCTCCAAGACATCCACGCTGGCGACTGCGGCCACCATGCCGGCGCTCGCTCCCTAGTTGCCAAAGCCATGCGACATGGCTTCTACTGGCTCACCGCACACGCCGATGCGATCGACATCGTCCAACGCTGCGTCGGGTGCCAGAAGTACACCAGTCAGACTCATGTACCAAGCTCGACGCTCAATACCATCCCCATCACCTGGCCATTCGCCGTATGGGGCATGGACATGGTAGGCCCCTTCAAGAAGGCCCCCTCTGGCTTCACCCACCTCCTACTCGCGGTCGACAAATTCACAAAGTGGGTGGAGGCCAAGCCAGTCCGCAAGTGTGACGGGAAGACCGCAACAAAGTTCCTACACGAGCTCATCTATCGCTACGGATTCCCGAATAGCATCATCACGAACAACGGCACCAACTTCGCCAAAGGAGCCATGGCCGAATTTTGCGAGGAGCACAACATACGACTCGACCTCGCCACAGTCACCCACCCGGAGTCCAATGGCCAGGCGGAACGAGCCAACCAGAGAATCCTCCACGGCCTGAAGCCATGACTTCATGTTGGGCCACATAGAGATAAAACAAAACTTTTTCCTCTAACGTGGTGATCCCAAGTTCTAGCTGAGGTAGAAGGCCACGAGGTTTACCACTAGACACGCAGTTGCAAATTACTGATGAAGCGCGTCAGTTGATGCAGTGCAGTCCTTTGCGATCCAATCTTCCTGGTGCTGATCGTACAACACCTCAGCTGGTATCCACACGTGCAAGGAGGAGCGCCGGCGGCGAACTGCTAGATTCGTTACGACGTCAGGACTGCTGTGGAGCTAGGGTTTCCAACACATGGAATTACCTAACTGAACAACGATTAACCCCTCTGGGTTAGTGTGCTCCACTATATATAGGGAGTGAACATGGGCTCCACTCTCGTGGCCCATTCACTAAAGCCCATATAACACTAGTCACCATGGGTCCAACTCACTGAATCCGTCCTAATCCGTCTTGGGTCCAACCTAACCAGATTTCCAGTTCAGATCCAATCCGAACTTGCTCCCGCTCTTAGGTGTGTGACCCCGCAGGCTCTTGGCAACTTGGACACGATTAGAGTCCGACTCTCAATCGATCAGTCGATAGCGGCTCCTAGCAGAACGTGCCAACTCCCAAGTACCAAAGAGTCATGACGACTTGCCTTTCCAATGCGACTTACGTCCGAGTCCCTTTTGCCTCATGATATACCTTGTCAGACTATAGGCGAATAATTGTCATCCCTTAAATAGTCCGACTCTCTTCTTGATCTGAGATAAGTGATTCACCCGACTAACTCTTAGTCGATCGCCTCGGTTAACACTTAACCGAGTCATGCATGGCCATGCTTTTCGAATCATATCATCCGAGAGGGCCCAGATAATATCTCTCCGAGTGGAGGGGCAAATCTCCATCTTGGTTATTCACATCACGCAGCTTGATTCTCAGTCGACCCAAACTCTGCCTTTATAACTGCCCAGTTACGGATCAGCGTTTGACAGAACCTAAGTCGGTGATCCTCAACTCGAACTATGCAATAACCTCAGGTCTAAGGATTACATTGCTTGAGATATACAAATGACAACTTGTTCATTGTACCTCAATATGGGTCAATCCGAATCACTAAACTCTTTAGCCAAATCTGTGTAAGTCGGAATAGCATCTCCATGCCCATGACAAGTGGAACCGAGTCATCAAGCCGACTTTCATATTGGTCTAAGTTGTGTGTCTAGCACAACCTCGGCGACCAAGGATATTTAGTACAAACAACATGAATGTATAGTTCCACAACCAAATCACATATTCAATGATACACATCAGATGTTTATACAAGGACAACTTTATATCTTTATGAATACAATGGGAAATCTCATCATACATGATTTCCTCTAGGGCATATTCCCAACACTTCAAGTCCCACTCGAGCGAAATCCTGGGTGCTGGGTCGAAGAGCTCCCCTCCATCATCTGGGGCATCCGTACCTCCGTCAACAGGTCGAAGGGATTCACCCCCTTCTTCATGGTGTACGGTGCCGAGGCTGTCATGCCAACCGACCTCGAGCACGACTCGCCTCGGGTGGTCAACTACGCGGAGGCCGACAACGAGCTCGCACTACAAGACGGAGTCGACCATCTCGACGAAGCACGCGACCTATCTCGCTCCTGCACCGCCATCTACCAGCAAGGGCTCCGCCGCTACCACAGTCGGCGAGTACGGACCCGCACCTTCTAGGAAGGCGACCTGGTACTGCGTCTGATCCAAGATAAGAAGGGCATGCACAAACTCTCCCCCCCCCTTGGGAGGGACCATTCGCCATCGGGCGAGTCCTGGGAAACGATGCTTACTACCTCGTCGACGTCCCAGGCGATGGAAAACTCGACGTCAAGCGGGCATGGAATGTAAACCTCCTACGGAAGTTCTACTCCTAGAACTCCAGACATGTACCCCATACCCGCTATGAAATAAAGCAGATCGATTCACACAACGTGTGTCCACTCTCTGAATCTTGTGCCACTCGCACTCGTAATAACAGTGCTATGATATTCGTAGAAGTCAACCCTTGGTGATGCGACCGGCACGGCCAAGTAGTGCGACACGAGGGTACTAAGAAATTTAGGCCTCGTATCGTCCACGAAAAAAGCCAACCCGGAGCCCCATCGGGGTCGCCTCGCTCGACTGGATTTCTGAGCCAAGACAACTGCATTCGCTTCTCACAGCGACCCAGTCCTCCACATCCTTGGTGCAGCGACTCGAACAGCAAAGTACCACGCTCGGGGACTGACGCCAGTCCAAGCGGAGCGACCAGGGAAAAACGCCAAGTATGAGAGCGCATCCTGGACCCGCCACGCGACTGGTCCTACAGATCAGGTGGAGTGACGCGCTTAACACAACGCGCCCTGTCCTCACCTACCTCGGGAATGCGACTAGAACCGCCAAGTACCATGCTCGGGGACTCGGTGACCCGACCCTGTTCGCGCCCAGGAAATGGCTAAGTACAGAGCACCCCTTGGAGTCGTCATGCGACTGGCTTTCCGAGCCATGGCGAGTCGACCTTAACTTACTAACAGGTCAAACAACACATAAACACGAGGTTAACCCCATAAAAGGTCGGACGCGCTCGGGGACTTGCACAACCAACAACCAAATCAAAAACAATGACAAAAGAACCCTTACATTCCTTCAAAGCAGCAAAATTTGTTCGCTTACAAGGGCAGTTACATACTTATCCTAACCAATGCCGATCGGCAAACTAATCTATTCCGCAGGCTTCGACGAGGAGGCGCCACCACCCTTGCGACATCGGATAAAGGGAACCCACAGATTTGATGGGTACGTCGTGAGCTCACTCGCCATGGCCGCACGGAACGGCTGTTCCACCTTGAAGTCGCGGTGCGCCGGCTCGGGGTCATTCGGGGCGATGACCGTCTCCTGGTAAGGAATGAGGTCGCTCATCGCCCACACCTGGTCGGCGTACACCGCAGCCCGCTCCGTCAGCTTCAGCACTTTAGCGATTTCGACTGCGCCCATCGATGAAGGGTACCCGCTTGTGACGTCGTCCAGGTCGAAGTCGTCAGGAAAATGCGTGATCCGAAGGCTCAGCATAGTCGCCGCTCCACGACGGAAGGTCGACCGCGTCATGAACTCCACAACCGCAGGGTCCTTCTCCATATAGCGCCAAACTTCGACGAGGTCGCTGGGAATCACCTCCGTGGGCGAGATCTCCTGAAGATACGCCCAGATGCAGGTCGCTTACAACGCGGCAGAATCAACCAGAGTGGTGACGCATTGTCGCGCATCGTACGACTGCGCTTCTTTGGCATTATCAGTAATCAGGCCAGCAACACACACACAAATAATAAGGGAAGTTCCAGCAAAACAATGCGACTCGCATGCTCGGGGACTTGCAGAAGGAAAACTCACCAATCAATGGGCGACAACGTTCCGTGATGAAATTTTGAAGACCAGAGAGGTCATCCTGCAGCCCGGCGACGAGCGCGTCTGACATCTTCCGCTCCTCAGCAGCAGAAGCAACGGCTACCTTGGCCCGCCCATCCGCCGAGCTCGCCTCCGCCTTCACCTCCTTGAGATCATGTTCTAGGTCAGCGATCCGCTTTTCCGTGGCGCTCAAGGACGACCGTGCAGCCGTCAATTCACTCGTCGGAACGAGGCCCTAGCGAGCCTTCTCCACCACGGCAGCGCTATCCTCTACATCAACAACACAATGATTACAAAAGTAACAAGTTTATTACAAGCGCCAAGCATGACGAACACTCACCCGCATTCGTCCGAAGCTGCTCGTTCATGACCCGAACAGCGAGGAGCTCCTTTTCCACATGATGCTTGGCAGCAAGCCGCTCTGCCGACTTGCGCTATAGGCCCTGCGCAACAATGGAATCAGCATTAAAAATTCCTAAGTGCCTAGCCGCTGAAATTCAGCGACTATCCACTCGGGGACTAGACGACAAAAATTCCTAAGTGCCTAGCTGCTGAAATTCAGCGACTAGGCACTCAGGGACTGGACGGCAAAAATTCCTAAGTGCCTGACCGCTGAAATTCAGCGACTAGCTACTCGGGGACTGGACGGCGAAAAACAATAAGAATCCGACCACTGAAATTCAGTGGCCCGATCCTCGTGGACTGGACATACCTGGATGGCGGCACCTAGCATGCCGTGAAGTTCCTGTTGGAATTATGCCCTAGAGGCAATAATAAAGATGTTATTATTATAATTCTTGTTCATGATAAAGTTTATATTCCATGCTAGAATTGTATTAAGCGGAAACTTTAATACTTGTGTGGTTTGTGAACAACACCGTGTCCCTAGTACGCCTCTATGGACTAGCTCATTGATCAATGATGGTTAAGGTTTCCTAACCATAGACATGAGTTGTCGATTGATAATGAGATCATATCATTGGGAGAATGATATGGTGGACAGACCCAAACTAAGCGAAGCAATTAGATCGTATCATTGTGTTCATCTTTGCGAAGCTTTTCCTATGTCAAATATTGTATTCCTTGGACCATGAGATAATACAACTCCCTGGTATCGGAAGAAAGCTTTGAGGTCATCAAACGTCATCCTATGAGAGGGTGATCATAAAGGTGTCTCTCAGGTGATCGGAAAGTATCTGTTGGGTTGTATGTATCGAGATGGGATTTGTCCCTCCCAAGTCGGAGAGATATACTTCGGGCCCACTCGGTAATCGATATCAACACCGCTTGCAAGCATGTGGTTAAGGAGTTGATCACAAAGTGATATTGGATTACGGAACGAGTAAAGTACTTGCTGTGAACGAGATTGAACTAGGTATGACGATACCGACGATCGAATCTCGGGCAGGTAAAATATCGCGAGACGAAGGGAATATATATATGGGATTGATTGAATCCTGGCATCGTGGTTCATCCGATATGATCATCGATGAATGTGTGGGAGTCAATATGGGTGCCCAGACCCCGCTGTTGATTATTGATAGAAGATCATGTCTGCATATTCTCGAACCCGCAGGGTCACACACTTAACGTGTCTCGACGCTAGGATAGATTGGATAATTGGTTTATGAATTTTTGTTCGGAGTCTCGGATGGGATCCAGGATATCACGAGAGGTTCCGGAATGGTCCGGAGAATAAGATTCATATAAGGTAGTGCAGTTTTTGGAGTTCGGAATTGTTCCGGATTAATCGGTATTGTACCGGAAGCTTCTAGAACCTTCCGGAAGGGGGCCAACGTGGTCCCACCTTCCGGGAGGGGGCATGGGCCTATGAGGGAGTGTCCTGGCCGCATTGGGCCAGGGGCACAAGGCCCCATAGGGCCCAGCCGATTCTAGATAGATTTAACTCGTTTAAATCTAGAGATAGAATTTCTAGATAAGGGAAAGTTTAAATCGTTTAAACTGGAGATAGAACCCTATCCCCCCACTCCTCCTTATCCCTTGGCCGCCGGCCCAAGGCTTGGAGGAGGGGATAGGGCTGGCCGCCCCCTCCCACTCTATATATAGAGGGCTAGGGCGCCCCTCCTCCAACACACCTCCCTCCAAGCCCTAGTAGCCCTGCTGCCTTCCTCTCTCCCTCCCGACTGTTTGTAGACGAAGCCCTGCTGCAGAAATTCTCCACCATATACACCACGCCATCGTGTTGTAGATCCAATCTATCTCTCCACCCTACTTGCTGGTCCGAGGAAGGAGGAGACGTCGAGGTGCTGCACGTGTGCATCTCACGGAGGCACCGCCACTTGTGGTGCTAGATCGGATCGGATCGCGAGGAGAAGAAGCGAGTACGACTACATCACCCACGTTCCGACGAACGTTCCGCTGTGCGAATCTTCAAGGGTATGAAGATCTAATCCAATCTCTCTCGTTGTTTGCATCTCCTAGATTAGATCTTGGCTTTCCTTCTATTCGCTTCCGTAGAAAATTTTGATTTACTATGCTGCGAAACCCTTCATTGGTATCAGAGCTAGATCTATGCGTAGATGTGATTCACGAGTAGAACGCAACATGGTTGTTGCGGGCGTTGATGTTTTCTGTTGCAAGCCTCTTGTTTGTGTTCTTCTTATGATGCGGGATAGTGAGATTGAAGCGGTCCAGGCCAACCTTACACGACGTCGTTCGCGAGACCGGCTCCGCACTTGACGTGTGTCTTGTACCACACATGCGGCTGGTGGATGTCAGTTTCTCTCACTATAGTTGTCATGGGATTAACACCGGAGTTTGGCAACCATAATATCACCGTTGTGGCTTTCCGTAGGTAAGAATCGTTCTTAGCATCTACTCCCATAAGCCACGTAAAACATGCAACAACAAAGTAGAGGCGTCTAACTTGTTTTTGCAGGGAGTGTTTTCTGTGATATGGTATGGCCCAAGATGTGATGTGTATAATGTATGCGATGATCATGTTTTGTAATGTTTCACGACTTGCATGTCGATGAGTACACAACCGGCAGGAGCCATATGGTTGTCTTTATAATTTGTATGACCTGCGAGTCAACTTCTTATACGCCATGTAATAGCTTTACTTTATCGCTAAGTAGTTAGCAATAGTTGTAGTTGCTATTCGTGGTGGAGGCAATCATGGTGAAGTGATGGAGATCATGCCAGAACGCACAAGATGGAGATCATTGCGCGAAGATTGGCTATACCATGTCACATAAAGTTATATGCATGTGATGTTTATCCTTTTATGTATCTTATTATGCTTAGATCGCGACGGTAGCATTATAAGATGATTCCTCACTTAAAGATCAAGATAAAAGCTGTGTTCTCCCCAAGTATGCACCATTGCGAAAGTTTGTCGTGTCCAAGCATCACGTGATGATCGGGTGCTATAGACTCTACGCTCACATACAACGGGTGCAAGCCAGTTTTGCACACGCGGAAATACTTGGGTCTAACTTGACGAGCCTAGCATGTACAGACATGGCCTCGGAACACAAGAACCGAAAGGTTAAGCATGAGTCATATGAATGATATGATCGACACTTCGTTGTCCACCATTGAAACCACATCTCTTCTCGTGAAGATCGGATTAGGTGTGGTGAATTTGGATCGTGTTCACTAAACAACTTGAGGGATGTTGAATTTAGTGGGAGTTCGTCTAGTAATTTGATTAAGTTGAACTATTTATCATGAACATAGTCTAAATTGTACTTGCAAATACTGTAGATCACATGGCCAAGTCCAACTTCAACTTCAACGTTTTTGCTGAGAAAGAAAAGCTTAGAAACAATGGGTCTAACTTCACCAACTGGTTCCGCAATCTAAGAATCATTCTGTCTGGCGGACAAAAGGACTATGTCCTTGAGAAAGCGTTAGGTAACCCCCGTGCTGCAACTGCGCCGGCTGATGAGAAAGCTGTCTATCAGTCGCGCAAAGATGATTATGGTGTGATTAAGAGCACCATGTTGTTTGCTATGGAACCGGAACTTCAAAATTGTTTTGAAAACTATCCCGGGCCCTTTGAGATTCTCGAGGAGCTGAAAACCATGTTTCAGACTCAGGCCCGTTCTGAGAGATATGAGATCTCTGAGAAGTTCTTTAACTGCAAGATGGAGGAAGGGAGTTCCGTTAGTGAGCACGCCATTAAGATGTCGGGCTACACTCAACGCCTTGAGCAACTGGACTGCAAGATTCTAGAGGAGCTCAAGATTGACAGGGTTCTGCAATCACTCCCTCCCAGCTACAAAAGTTTTGTAGTGACTCATAATCAGATTGGTTCCACTGATACGATCACCGAGCTCTTCGCAAAGCTGAAGGCTATGGAGGTGGACATCAAGAAGGATAATCATGTGTTGATGGTCAACAAGCCCTCCTTCAAGAAAGGTAAAGGTGCAAAGAAGCCCTTCAAGAAAGGCGGCGGCAAGCGCGTTGCCCCTGCTGAGAAGAAGCTCAAGTCTGGTCCCAA
This sequence comes from Avena sativa, assembly GCA_916181665.1. Classification (NCBI taxonomy): domain Eukaryota; kingdom Viridiplantae; phylum Streptophyta; class Magnoliopsida; order Poales; family Poaceae; genus Avena; species Avena sativa. The sequence continues at coordinate 425,819,880 of OV702293.1, forward strand.
GCCGGACACTGAGTGCTTCTATTGCAAGGACAAGGGTCACTGGAAGCGCAACTGTCCGAAGTACTTAGCGGACAAGAAGGCTGGCACCATCAAAGGTATATTTGATATACATGTTATTGATGTTTTCCTTACTAGCCCTCGTTGTAGTGCCTGGGTATTTGATACCGGTTCAGTTGCTAATATTTGTAACTCGAAACAGGAGCTACGGAATAGACGGCGGCTTGCGAGGGATGAGGTGACGATGCGCGTTGGCAACGGATCAAGAGTTGATGTGATGGCCGTCGGCACGCTCTCCTTAGTTTTACCTTCGGGATTAGTTTTAAACCTTAATAAATGTTATTATGTGCCTGCGTTGAGCATGAACATTATTTCTGGATCGTGTTTATTACAAGACGGTTATTCATTTAAATCGGAGAATAATGGTTGTTCTATTTATATGAGTAACATCTTTTATGGTCATGCACCTCTTGTGAGTGGTTTATTTCTTCTAAATCTCAAAAGGGATGAAACACACATCCATAACATTGAGGCTAAGAGATGCAAAGTAGATAGTGATAATACTACTTATTTGTGGCACTGTCGTCTAGGTCATATTGGTGTAAAGCGCATGAAGAAACTCCATTCTGATGGACTTTTGCAGTCTCTTGATTTTGAATCATTTGACACATGCAAACCATGCCTCATGGGCAAGATGATCAAAACCCTGTTCTCCGGTATGATGGAGCGAGCAACGGACTTGTTGGAAATCATACATACCGATGTATGCGGACCGGTGAGTGTTTCGACGCGCGGTGGATATCGCTATTTTCTCACTTTTACCGATGACTTGAGTAGATATGGGTATATCTATTTAATGAAACATAAATCTGAAACGTTTGAAAAGTTCAAAGAATTTCAGAATGAAGTGGAGAACCATCGTAACAGAAAGATTAAGTTTCTACGATCCGATCGTGGGGGCGAATATTTGAGTTATGATTTTCTCACGCATCTCAAAGCAAGTGGAATCGTTTCGCAACTCACGCCACCCGGAACACCACATCGCAATGGTGTGTCTGAACGCCGGAATCGAGCCCTATTAGATATGGTCCGATCGATGATGTCTCTTACTGATTTGCCGTTATCATTTTGGGGTTATGCATTAGAAACCGCTGCATTCACTTTAAATAGGGCTCCATTTAAATCCGTTGAGACGACACCGTATGAACTATGGTTTGGTGCTAAACCTAAGTTGTCGTTTCTTAAAGTTTGGGGATGCGAAGCTTACGTCAAGAAGTTGATGTCGGACAAGCTCGAACCCAAAGCGGAGAAATGCGTCTTCATAGGATACCCTAAGGAAACTATTGGGTATACCTTCTATCACAGAACCGAAGGCAAAGTGTTTGTCGCAAAGAACGATTCCTTTCTTGAGAAGGAGTTTCTCTCGAAAGAAGTGAGTGGGAGGAAAGTAGAGCTAGACGAGGTTATTGAACCTTCTCTTGAATTGGAGAGTAGCGCAGCACCTGAAATTGTTCCAGTGCCGCCTGCACCAACAATAGAGGAAGCTAATGACAAGGATCATGAAGCTTCGGACGATGCTGCTACTGAACGTCGCAGGTCGACAAGGTCGCGTGCCCCTCCTGAGTGGTACGGCAACCCTGTCTTGACTGTCTTGTTAGTAGAAGACAGTGAACCTACAAACTATGAGGAAGCGATGATGAGCCCAGACTCTGAGAAATGGCTAGAAGCCATGAAATCCGAATTGGGATCCATGAGCGAAAACCAAGTATGGACTTTGGTGGACCCTCCTAGCGACCGAAAGGCCGTTGAGTGCAAATGGATCTTCAAGAAGAAAACGGACGCGGATGGTAATGTTACCGTCTATAAAGCACGGCTTGTTGCGAAAGGTTTTCGCAAGTTCAAGGTGTTGACTACGATGAGACTTTCTCTCCCGTAGCGATGTTTAAGTCCATTCGGATTTTATTAGCAATTGCTGCGTTTCATGATTATGAAATATGGCAGATGGATGTCAAGACTGCGTTCCTCAATGTCAACATTGATGAAGAGTTGTATATGATGCAACCCGAAGGTTTTGTCGATCCTAAGGATGTTGATAAAGTATGCAAACTTCAGCGTTCCATTTATGGACTGAAGCAAGCATCTCGGAGTTGGAACCTTCGTTTTGATCAAGTGATCAAGAGCTTTGGATTTGTTCCAAATTGCTATGAAGCTTGCATCTACAAGAAAGTGAGTGGGAGCTCGGTGACGTTTCTGGTACTATATGTGGATGACATATTGATTATTGGAAATGACATCGACATGCTTAACGACGTGAAGAGTTATTTGAACAAGTGTTTTTCAATGAAAGACCTAGGTGAAGCTGCTTATATATTGGGCATCAAAATCTATAGATATAGACAAAGACGCCTGGTAGCTTTAAGCCAGAGTACATACCTAGACAAAGTTCTGAAAAGGTTCAGAATGGATAAGGCATTGAAAGGTTCAGTGCCTATGTTGTCAGGTAAGATATTGAGCAAGGCTCAGTGTCCAGCTACGGTAAATGATAGGGAAGCTATGAGCAAAGTGCCTTATGCCTCGGCCATAGGTTCCATCATGTATGCCATGCTGTGTACTAGACCGGATGTGTCCAATGCTCTTAGTTTGACGAGCAGATATCAAAGTGATCCAGGAGTGGAACACTGGACAGCCGTGAAGAACATCCTAAGGTACCTAAATAGGACTAAAGAAATGTTCTTAGTCTATGGGGGTGATGAACAGCTCGTCGTAAAAGGTTACGTCGATGCTAGTTTCGACACCGACAAGGATGATTGTAAATCTCAGACAGGATACGTGTATATTTTGAATGGAGGAGCTGTGAGCTGGAGAAGCTGCAAGCAAAGCGTGATCGCGAGATCTACAGTAGAAGCGGAATACATGGCTGCTGCAGAAGCGTCAAGTGAAGGAGTTTGGATCAGGAACTTCATCACTGAGCTTGGCGTGGTTCCAAGTGCATTGGACCCACTGGAGATATTGTGTGACAACACTGGCGCCATAGCACTCGCTAAGGAACCAAGATATCATCCAAAGACCAAGCATATCAACCGCAAGTTTCATATAATCCGAGATTATATAGCAGATGGAGATCTGAAGATTAGCAAAGTACATACAGATCTGAATGTCGTAGATCCATTTACTAAACCTCTTCCACGTGTAAAACATGATCAGCACCTCAGTGCCATGGGTGTGAGATTGTTGCCAGATGTAAACTAGATTATTGACTCTAGTGCAAGAGGGAGACTGTTGGAATTATGCCCTAGAGGCAATAATAAAGATGTTATTATTATAATTCTTGTTCATGATAAAGTTTATATTCCATGCTAGAATTGTATTAAGCGGAAACTTTAATACTTGTGTGGTTTGTGAACAACACCGTGTCCCTAGTACGCCTCTATGGACTAGCTCATTGATCAATGATGGTTAAGGTTTCCTGTCACATCCCAAGATTTTCCAAATCTTGTAATGTGAAAAATAAAAATAATAAAATAATTTTTTGTTGAAAATCAGGGTGAAAGGAAACTTTTGTTTCTAAAAGGAAAAACTTTAGCCAAAGTTTGTTAAAGATGGGATTCTAAAGTTTGAATTCAACAAAAACCCAAATCAAGGGAATTGCATTCCTCAATGAATGTATCTGGAATTTAAACACTTGGAAAGTAAATCCAAAATCCAAATCCTAAGCCCTAATGGAAGGAAATCAATTTCCAAAGTATCTCCAAATCTATGGTTTTGACCCATACCAAATTTGATCAACAGATATTCACAAAGGATCAAGAAAGACCTTAGAGATTGGTTTCACTTTGTTTGGAGCCATAGACAAAATCTTGTGAATATAATAAGATAAGGAAATTGAATTTCCAAAGTCAATAAAGCCCTCATCTAAACCCCTTACCCATTGGTGAACAATTATAATCCTAAAGGGATTAAAAAGATAAACCTTTAATAAAGGAAAAATAAATTGTTTTGGAAATACTAATTTGGATCTTTTAATAAAAGACTTTGGTTTCAAATGAAAAGATAAGCCAAATTAATTTTGGCCAAACTTTTGAAATAAAATATTTTGTTTTGATAAAATGAGTAAAGGTTTATTTAAATAAAATAATAAGGATTTAAATATCCAATTTTATTTAAGTAAAGGCTTTCCCATTTTAATTAAACACCAAAACTTATTTATTTATTTAAATAAGTTTCGAAGTATTCTTTTATTTTTCAAATTAAACCTTCTGGTTTGGTTTTGGAAATAATTGGAATTCAAATGGAATTTTTTATTTAAATAAATCAAACACCATTAATAAACTAAAGATCCATTTTATTTAATTATTAAATGGATCCTAAAATAAATAAAAATAATATTTCATTTTGAGATTTGGATTATGTTTCTAAACAGAACCAAATTCAAATGAAAAAGTTTGCTGTTTGAATTGATTGAGTGTTGTTTGAAATTGTTTGAATTGTTTGAAATTGAAAACAGAAAAAGAAATAGAAAAAGAAAAAGGCTTAGACAGAAAAAATAGGAAAACAGACTAAGGCCCAACAGTAGCCCAGTCCAGCCCAGTACTCCCTCCCCAAAGGAAAACATTTGACACCAACTTTCAGACCCGCTGAGTCAATGACAACCAGGACCCACTTCTCCCTCTCACTCACTCGCTGACAACAGACCCCACCTCCTCTTATTTCCCCCCCCCCCGAACCGTTTTTCTGTACTGCGAAAGAAACCCACACAGCAGCTAACAGGTGGACCCCTCCTTCCTTTCTTTTCCCACTGACCAGAGGACCCCACCGCCACCTCCTTCTTCTTCCCCGCGACCCCGTCTCCCCCTCACAGCGCTGCCGTTTCTGCCCGTTGAAAGCTCGCATCAATTCGAGTTACTGCCGCGTTTATTCAGTCCAGCGACGACGCCCATTTAACCGTCTCCCTCTCCTCTGTCTTTTCCCCCAGACCACTCCCTCTCTCTGCCCCTAGGCTGTCGCCAATTTCCTCTGCACCTCCGCTGTCTCCGACGAGCTGTCGCAGCGATTCCGGTCACATCCCGCCGCCTCTCACCTACCTCTGCACGCGAGCAAACTCACCGCATCCTAGCGCATCTTTCCTTGCCATCCATTCGCCCGCGGGAGCACCAAAACCCCGACTCCAACAAGCCCCGAGCCAGCGCCGCCGTCTGCTCCAACTGCAGCGACATCTCCCCGGTAAACCTGACCTCCCCTCTCATCCTCGTTGACCCGATGATGATCTACAAGCTCATACGAACCTAACGACACCTTCCGTTTGACCTAGGGTGCCCCCTATCCTCGCCTCCGTCGTCGACAGTGAGCACCGCCGTCTGCTTCCTCTCCGACGAGCCCCACCGGTAAGACCAGACCGCCCCTTCACTCCTCCTTCACGCTCGCATCACCGCGGTACCCTTGCGCGTCTTATAGTGCTTTCCGTTTGTCTTCTCGTGATCCACAGCGACGCCAACGACGACAACCCGAGAGCCCCGCCGCCGCAGCAACTCCGGCGAGCAATCAAGCTCACTCTAGTACGCCCCGCGATAGGAAGACACTACCTCGAGCTTCCCCACGATCTTGCGAACTCGGTGAGCATGCCCTGTTTTTCTCTCGCTTCCTGTATCGCCGGCACCGTCATCGACCGACGACTCCGCCGCCGGAAGCCGCCGCATCGCCGCTCCTTTTAGGTCAAGCAAGCAGCGACCGTTAGATGCAGATCCATCGGCTACGATAGTTTCACTTAACGCCGAAGAGGTACGCTACCTAAGCCGCACGATCTAACTTAGATCCAACGCTCCACAGCGACTGATCCGACCGAACCGGTATCGACCAGTAAGATCACGCCGCGTGTCACCTAGTCTGTTTAAAACAGAAATTGAAAACAGAAACTTTTGCAAACTTCAAACCCTTGTATCTTTGAATCCACACGTCCAAATTTTACAAATTTAATGTCGTTGGATTCAGGAGAACAAGCTCTAACCAACCCTACCCTTAGTTTAGCAAATAGTATATGTTAGCTTGTTTGATTTTGTAGATTCTTTTGTGTGCTTGCTAACATTAGAAAAATCATTTAAAAATGATATTTAGGTTAAAACCTTTGCAATTTAGTTTGTTGTGACCTTACTGACCCAAGGAACCAACCCATAGTTTGGAAAGTGATTTTGGAAAAGAATAGAATGGATTAATTAGTTTAGTCCATTTCTAGCTAACTAAAACTATTTGTTTTGTTTATGAAAATGCTTTCATAAAGAAAACTTTGAGAAAATGTTTGGACCAAACCTACTAACTAAAAGCACCAAGTTTTGCAATAGCAACTCATTTGGTGAACCCTATAGACTAAAAGCCCTAGTAGACATATTTCTTCACCACATAAAATGACCAAATAGGTGCCTTGTTTTGAAATTGGTTTTTGAGGTGAAACCTTTTTCTAACAACTTTGCCACTTTGGTAAATGACCAATTTGGATCTTACAAAGTTTAGGAATCTAATAGAAACCCTTTTGCAAATAACTTTGCCACTTTGGTAAATGACCAATTTGGATCTTACAAAGTTTAGGAATCTAATAGAAACCCTTTTGCAAATAACTTTGCCATTTTGGTAAATGACCAATTTGGAACTTACAAAGTTAGAAGCCTAGTGAAGACCATCCCTACATTAGAACCAACCTTTGCATGCTTATGCATGACTTTGCCACCTTACAAAATGACCATTAGGTGTACCCAAATGTCTATGACCCACTAGGAACCACTTTTGCAAACAAAGCAAAGCTTGGCATGCTTGCATGCAATTCTTTGACTTTGTTATTTTTGTTTGTGTGTGTTGTTTTGCTTGATTGGTAGATTGAGTTTGTGCCTTGCTTGATTGTTGTAGTGACTTGAAGAGTGAGTTTGTTGCAAGGACAAGGAGTGAACTTATACCCTCTACCAAAAAGGCAAGTGATACTTCATACTATCTGTCCCATTATTTTCACTATGCATTAGTGTTTTTGCCAAGTAAAACTTGCATGGTTTTTATTTTGCTAAGTATAGACCTTGCTATAGGAAAACTAGTAGAATGAATCCTTAGAAGGATTTTCCTAAGTTAAGAATCCTATTACTACCAAGCTTAGCCTAGCTAATAGAAAACATGGGTGGAATATATTCACACTATGAAAAATATTCTAAGTCTGAGGACTTGTGTTTTGTTTAATAAAACAACCAAAGATTAATGGATCACCTGGGTGGAATGGATGGAATGGTTATGTTGAGTGGTTACACAAGGCCAGGGGTACTGGTGAACCTTGTGTATCTCACTTGTGGATGGCCACCCAGGAAACAAAGAGATTTGAGATGTCAAATGTTGAGAAGCTTCAAGTGCAACCACTTGGCATTATGGGCTCTGCCATGATCTTAGGATGCTAGAACTTAGTCTTATGGACAATGGGTGGTAGTGTATGATAGGTTGGAACGCGTCCATTTGACTAAGGAAAGGCTACTGAAGGATCTTGTCTTGGGAAACCAAGTCTTGTGGGGAAAGTGCACCACCTCTGCAGAGTGTAAAACCTAAGTACTTAGCCATGTCCCTGGTAAAGGACAATTTGAGCATCAAGACATGGAAGCAATCAAGAATCTCATCACTCCAATTTCTAAATAAAAATTTGTGGGTGAACAAGGGTTGTGTGAAATTCTTCAATCTTTGATGGAGAGATGGCTTGGTACAAGGATCTTGAAATCATTGATTGAGGAAAATTGTTTTTGCCAAGCAAATCTTCAGTCTTTGATTGGTAGATGCCCTGAGTGGATCTCCAGTCTTTGATTAGTAGATGTCTTGGAAAGTTTTTGCCAAACAAAACTTAATATTTTCAAAATGATAGGAAAAATCTATTTTGAGCAATGCAAGCCAAAGCTCCACCAGCCAAATGCATATAGTATTATAGTCCACTTAAAATGTACTAAGGTATCACTTGCCAATACAATTCAAATGTATTGACCCTTGTGGCTGTAACTTATTATGTTGCAGGCTTGATTGTTTTAGTGAAGATTGATTGATTAGGATTACAAAGTCTACAACCAACATCTGCCTGTGGCACTTTGAAGATGAAGGACCCCATGCTTATAGTTATTCCGCTGCAATGTAATGTAAATAGCCAATGAGCTATGTTTGATGTAATAAAACTATTTTATTCCTGGTTATAAAGTTGTATAATGACCTTTGTTTCTTGATATTACATCTGAACTGTGGATGCTAGCTATTGATCCAGGGACTAGCATTGTAAACACAGGGGACTCAATCTTATTAAAGATTGGGGACGCTACATTTCCTAACCATATACATGAGTTGTCGCTTGATAATGAGATCATATCATTGGGAGAATGATATGGTGGACAGACACAAACTAAGCGAAGCAATTAGATCGTATCATTGTGTTCATCTTTGCGAAGCTTTTCCTATGTCAAATATTGTATTCCTTGGACATGAGATAATACAACTCCCTGGTATCGGAAGAAAGCTTTGAGGTCATCAAACGTCATCCTATGAGAGGGTGATCATAAAGGTGTCTCTCAGGTGATCGGAAAGTATCTGTTGGGTTGTATGTATCGAGATGGGATTTGTCCCTCCCAAGTCGGAAGATATACTTCGGGCCCACTCGGTAATCGATATCAACACCGCTTGCAAGCATGTGGTTAAGGAGTTGATCACAAAGTGATATTGGATTACGGAACGAGTAAAGTACTTGCTGTGAACGAGATTGAACTAGGTATGACGATACCGACGATCGAATCTCGGGCAGGTAAAATATCGCGAGACGAAGGGAATATATATATGGGATTGATTGAATCCTGGCATCGTGGTTCATCCGATATGATCATCGATGAATGTGTGGGAGTCAATATGGGTGCCCAGACCCCGCTGTTGATTATTGATAGAAGATCATGTCTGCATATTCTCGAACCCGCAGGGTCACACACTTAATGTGTCTCGACGCTAGGATAGATTGGATAATTGGTTTATGAATTTTTGTTCGGAGTCTCGGATGGGATCCGGGATATCACGAGAGGTTCCGGAATGGTCCGGAGAATAAGATTCATATAAGGCAGTGCCGTTTTTGGAGTTCGGAATTGTTCCGGATTAATCAGTATTGTACCGGAAGCTTCTAGAACCTTCCGGAAGGGGGCCAACGTGGTCCCACCTTCCGGGAGGGGGCATGGGCCTATGAGGGAGTGTCTTGGCCGCATTGGGCCAGGGGCACAAGGCCCCATAGGGCCCAGCCGATTCTAGATAGATTTAACTCGTTTAAATCTAGAGATAGAATTTCTAGATAAGGGAAAGTTTAAATCGTTTAAACTGGAGATAGAACCCTATCCCCCCAGTCCTCCTTATCCCTTGGCCGCCGGCCCAAGGCTTGGAGGAGGGGCTAGGGCTGGCCGCCCCCTCCCCCTCTATATATAGAGGGCTAGGGCGCCCCTCCTCCAACACACCTCCCTCCAAGCCCTAGTAGCCCTGCTGCCTTCCTCTCTCTCTCTCCCGACTGTTTGTAGGCGAAGCCCTGCTGCAGAAATTCTCCACCATATACACCACGCCGTCGTGTTGTAGATCCAATCTATCTCTCCACCCTACTTGCTGGTCCGAGGAAGGAGGAGACGTCGAGGTGCTGCACGTGTGCATCTCACGGAGGCACCGCCACTTGTGGTGCTAGATCGGATCGGATCACGAGGAGGAGAAGCGAGTACGACTACATCACCCACGTTCCGACGAACGTTCCGCTGTGCGAATCTTCAAGGGTATGAAGATATAATCCAATCTCTCTCGTTGTTTGCATCTCCTAGATTAGATCTTGGCTTTCCTTCTGTTCGCTTCCGTAGAAAATTTTTATTTACTATGCTGCGAAACCCTTCAGTTCCATTGCGTCCACTGACGGGAGCATGAATGGAGTATGCCCACGACGCTGCTCGGCCGCCATGCCGGCATCCCCGGGCAATTGGCTCGACGGCACCGAGGCACTTGCCGCGGAGGCCCTCTCTACAAAGCAAGGGAACGTCGCCACCGCGGTTCCCGCTCCACTCGAAGGGGGACCTGTCGCCTCAACAGAGGTCGTGGGCTCTTCCCGTTGCAACTCTGTGTCTTCCATGGTCCTCGGGGCTACATCCGCCGCAATCGGAGCTTCGCTCGGGGCGACCGCCGGCTCGTCCGAGATTGTGATGACCTCGTCGCCTTTTGCTCTCTTGGCACCTTCAGCGGGCGCCTCAACCTCGTCGCCCTTCCTCTTCTTTGAGGGGTCGACTGGTGCCTCCGTGGTACCCGATGGAACCTTGGCCACCGAAGGGTGACCTATCTTCTTTACTCGAGTCCTACGCAACAACTCCATCAGTTAACTCGCCAGTCGAACATACATTAAGAAGACAAATTAAAAGATTGAGAAACACTCACTTGGCGACTGGGATAAAACGTAGCCCAGTACAAATGCTGGCCGGATTTTCCAACTCCGGCCCCAGTTTTCGACTGAGGCCCGCCTCGAACACACTCTGCGCCCAAGACACTGACAGCTTCTTCGAGGACGAGGCCGCGGCAGGAGCTTCAGTGGCGATTGTCGTGGGACCCCCCTCGGTGGTGAGGTCCCCGCGGCTGGAGCAGCCACGAGCCCGATGACTGGGACGAAGGGCGGCGACAGTGATGCCAACGGCATCTCGCCTTCCGCAATGGCCGCTTCGGTCGCCGTGGTCACATGCGCCGGTGCGTCTGTTTTAGCTTCCTCGGCTAAGCTGGTAGCATCGGATCTACTCGCGGACCGAGGCGGTGACACCGGTTTAACCGGCTTCTTATTATTCTTTGGTGGCGGCGGTTTCTTATTTGATGGTGTGGCCTCGCGTTGCGAGGTGTGCTCGAGGAGCTCATCATCGTCGTCGTCATGGGCCTCGAGGCTCTTGCTGGCCTCCAGCTCGTGTTGATGTTGTCCACGTGTCTTACGAACCGTGGGTGCGGCGACCTCCACGGCTTCGTCGCCACTGTCGTCATCATCGTCATCGCCACCCCCATCACTTCTGGCATCTCCCTTATCGGGCGAAGACTCGCTCTCGTCTTCGGCAGACGAGTTCGAGTTCCCGTCATCTGCGGGTGGAAGCCAACATTCCCCCACTTGGAACAGCTGCAACAACCAAGTAAAATTAGCACGACCACGAATGCAAAACTGCGACTGCGAGTGCATGAGAAATAAAAGAACTCACCGTTGGGGCTTGGCGCTTCACGGTGTAAGGTGCGACACCGGCCTTTGCATCAAGATACACCGCCATGGTGATCTTCTTCAGGGACAGGGTGTAATCATTGAGTCTCCACTCGGCATGGCAGGACTTTGTCGGGTCATCCTTGCCCGTGTACTCATACATGTAGTGGGCGCGACTGGCCAGAGGAACGAGCCGTCGCCCGAGCCAGTAATTGTAAATCTTGATGGTTGGAGGCCCTTCTTCTTCAGGTTGCGGATGGTCTGCAGCATCTCGTCGACGACCATCCGCTGGTCCAGCAGAAGTTTGGTGACTTAGAGCCGACGCGGCTTGGGCCGGTCGGTGGAGTACGTCGAAAGAGCCACCTCGTCGCCCGGCGGCTACTCGGTCACATAAAACCATCTCTTCTTCCACTCATTCGCTGATTTCGCGGGCAACATCAGATCAAAAAAGGACGCCTTCGACTTTAGCTGAAAGGTCAGGCCGCCCGTGGCCAACATCGGGTCGCCTGCCTCTTCGCGGTTGATCCTCCCATGGAACAGATATTGCCATAGGGGGAAGTATGGTCGACAACCCAGGTAGCACTCGCAGAACGCCACGAAGATGGCGAGCTGCTCGATGCTATGCGGCCCTAGGTCCAACGGTTGGATGTCGTAGTAGGCGCAGAAGCGATGGAAGAAGAGGGAAGTGGGGAATCCGAGCCTCCTCTCCAGATCGCTGGTGAAGCAGACGAATTCCCCCTCGCGCGGAGTTGGGACCACCTCGCCGGCCGCGGGGATGCGCCATCTCCTAGCGCGGAGGATCCCTGCCTCCTCGAACGACTTCAGCAGCGCCTTCGTGCACTTGGATCTGCCCCATGGTTCCGCCGGAGGAGCCATCAATTAAGGGATCTAGGGCTATGGGCAGTTCTGGGTCGCTTTGGTCGCTACGCGGAATGGAATATTGGAAATGCACGAGATCGGAGGAAGTGAGGGAAGTGTTTTCCCCTCGCCCATCACTCTCCTTATATATCGGTTGTTACCCGCCATTTTCGGGGAGCCGTTACCGTGCGGTAATTACGCCGATATTACCGTTGGATTACCCAACGGCTAGTTTGACTAGCGCTGACGATCCAACTTCATCCACTCGACTTGCTATCTTCAGCGACTTGACGATTCGCCGACCTAATCACTATAATCGTGACTTAACTACTTGCCGACCTATTTGCCAAGCTGCGATCTGACTAGTCGCCGTTATTGCGACTAAAGTGATTGGTTTTTTCCTTTATTCAGGAGTCCATCGCCGATTCGACTAGGTGTCCGAATTGGACCCGTATACTCTGACTGCCAACAAACACCTGCGACAAATCAACGACGGCCTCGGGGACTACTGATGGGGATATGCCGACCGGGGTATACCCAGCAGGACGTTTCCTATTGGCCCAGGCTGCCAGCGAGTGGGCCTGCAGGACGGCGACTAGATCGAGACTTGGCAAGGAACCAGGTGACTGGAAGCTGGAGGCCCAGAAGCGTAGCTAGGCCCAGTCGGAATAGGTCAAGAACCCTCTAAATCCTTAACTAATTCAGTTGTAGATCTGTAAACCCTAGCAAGGTGAGCTTATATAAACCTCCCTAGGGTACGCATAGAGGACACGTTCTATCATACACCCCAGCGACTCGCCGCCTAGTCGTCGAGCTCGCCCTTGTACTCTCTCCATAATACAATCTAGCAGGAGTAGGTCTTTACCCTCCGGGGGGCAAACCTGGGTAAATCCTTGTGTCTCCGCCCTCATCTCGCACCGTAGATGGCTGGCCGCCCTTGCCCTTTGTTCTACCATTCGCTGCCGATTGCAGCATCTGCCGTGGCCATTCCCACGACATTATTTGTGGATTTGTGAGACATGCTCACCGATCTTAATTGAGTATTATCCTTGTGAGTTGTTTTAAATAAGTTCATTGGTGTTGAAAAAGAGTAAGAAGTTTCATGCTTATAGCGGTACAAAAGGGAGCTTGTTTTGACTATGACCTAGACTTTATCATGTCATGATAGATGTTGTTTTCACCTTATGCTTAGTGATTATTGTTGTAGCATGACTTGTTCCAAACAATTAGGATTGCTTACTGTGCCTTGAAGGAATCATGCGTTGTTTTAGCATACAAAAGCATAGTATTGTGGTATTCTCCTTTGATGCTTTATTTGGGTTGACTTGGCACATGCTCACACCATGTTATGACTATGAACAAGTCACCATAGCCTCTATGATCATTTAGTCTTTGACTTGTTGTACCACTTTATGCTTTGATTAGTAATGTTTTGTCGCTCTGCATGATTATGGCCATTATTGCTCTCTTAGTTGGTCGTTCCCAGTCTTTTGCTAGCCTCCACTTGTATGAGTAAGCTCTACTCATGCATCCAACTCCCAAGAAACCAAGTTATTTCAAAGTGTCCACTATAAATTCCTATGCATGGTGTGTTAAACCATTCCAAGTATATTCTTGTTTTCAGCTATCTTCCAATTTAAAAGTATTTTGTTATGTGAAAACTTAGTGATTAAAACCCTCACAAACTTGATGGCGCACTTTATATTCCTTGCTCCTAATAAACCTTAACCATTGTGTAATCTATGTTGTATATGCTTGCACTTATACGTTGGAATTAGCAGAACTATGCTATCATGGGGAACGTTTTCAACATTGCACTTGTACTTTGTAAACAGTTGATAGCATGCTCTTTTGTCTATGGATGTCACCGGTGTGAAATAAAGAGGGATCTTGTAAGTCCATGGAGTTATGTATTTTGTGTTAGAGAAACGCCTGGGCCGCTAGCCTAAGACATTGCCTAATCATGATGGAAACTTGCAGCATCACCATAATGAGCATTCTATGAAGCATCCTCAATAAAAAGCTATGCACATCGTAAATAAAAAGATCGCTGAGATGCTCATTGTCTCCTTGCCTTGTCATTTTGGTTATGGGAAAAACTTGTACCATGTGCAAGGGGTACCCCGTTGGCGGTTCTCTATGATACGCATGTACTTACTATGACAAGAACTTACAGGTGACTAAAGTTGAGTAGCATGAGGTGTGGCCCTCGTATTCAAGGGACTTGAGATTGCCAACTTATACTTTGTCAAGCATATACTCCATAGTTTGTTCACTTTAACCTTAACCACTTAAGGATGCTTATGATAGGGGCAATGAGGGCTGAAAGCTAAAAAGTACCATAATTTTTGGAAGCTCTTTTTGAAACTTGAAACCTCTGCTTCCCTTTATGAAGGGCTCTTTCTTCCACTATATATTGAGTATCCATCTTCTACCTTTAGGCACCATTAAGAGAGCATAGTTGCCATTCTGTGTGCATTGTCCCAAAACTTATTGATTGATTCATATTGTTGATATTGCTTGCTCATGAACTATTTGTATCTAGTCACTCTTATGAACTTTGAAGGTTTCCTACGCATCTATTTGCTACTCCATGAGGGACAAGGTGGATGCCACTATGTTATGTTTTCTATATGTGAAACAAACAAACGTCTTTCAATGCATGTTATTCATGATCTTTGTTTATATCCTTTCATGTTGCATGCATAGTTACTTTGTCTTACTGTTAGAACTCCACCTTTCATGCTCATGTTTAGAGTTCTTTGATCCCAGCTTTCATTGCTTGCAAATGGTTTGATCTTGATTGTGATGGTGTATGTCACCTCAAAAATTATTCTTTTTATCACTTACCTACTCGAGGACGAGCAGGAGTTAAGCTTGGGGATGCTTGATATGTCGAAAATGTATCTATAATTTTTGATGCTCCATGCTTGTTTTGTATCAATTTGGTATGTTTTGTCTACACTTTGAGGTATTTCTATACACTTTCTTGAACTAACCTATTGACAAGATGCCATAGTGCCAGTTGCATGTTTTCTGCTGTTTTTGGTTTCAGAAAGCTAAAAATGAATATTCTCGGAATTGGACGGGACAAAAGCCAACGTACATATTTTTCCCTAAACGATACGGAAAATCGAAGACGAGACGGAGGACACCAGGGTGGCCACACCCTAGGTGGGCGCAGGTCCCACCCTGGCCACGCCCATAGGGGGTGTGGGCCCCCTGGCCCTCCATCGACCTTGCCTCCTTTGCCTATAAGAAGCCTCTGACACAAAAACCCAAGGGGATCGACCAAAAATCCACGAAAAGTTCCACAGCGCCACCGCCACCGAAGGGGAGATTCGGGGGACAGAAGTCTCTGTTTCGGCACCCTGCCAGGACGAGGAAGTGCCCCCAGAGCCATCTCCATCGATCTCCACCACCATATCCATCACCATTGCTGATTCCCATGATGAGGAGGGAGTAGTTCTTCCTCGAGGCTAAGGGCTCTACCGGTAGCTATGTGTTCATCTCTCTCTCTATGCATGACATTGTTGTGGTCATGAGATTTCTAATCAAGTAGATCTACCTTGCTACTCAAGTGCTTTAATAGATCTCTGCTCTCCCCATGTGTGTGAAAGTGGCAGTGTGCACGCCATGGTGGCACTTAGGCTAGAGTCTACATAAATACTCATCATGCTTTAATAGATCTATGCTTTTCCCCACGTGTGTGACAGTGACAGCGTGTGCGTCGTGTGTGGCACTTAAGCTAGATTACATATATATTCATGAGTTATATTTTGAGTTGGCTGTCTCTATGAAATTGTGGTGTTTGTTGGAACCATCTAGCGCTCAAGGTGACAGTGTGGGGTTATCTAGATTGGGAAAGGCGGACTTTGAGGTGTGCTTTTGTAGGCCTACCATGGATTAGAGTGTCCAACCGGTGAGTAGTTAAGAATAGTATCATGAAGAGAGGATATTTATATGACGGAGTGTTCACTAGTGAAAGTATGATCCCTAAGCCTTGTTTCTAAACATTGAAACACCATTTGAATCTAGATCTGTTGCTTCTTTGCTTGCTTCCATCTTTATTTCAGTTTGCCTTTAGTTTCTCCCACGTAAACAACAAGTCAGAAGCTCTTTTCTGGCACCGTTACCACTTGTATTTCACTATCTCTTCGCCGAACTAGTGCACCTATACACCTGACAAGTGTATTGGATGTGTTGGGAACACAAGAGACTTCTTGTATCTTGATTGCAAGGTTGCTTGAGAGGGAATACCTTTGACCACTTCCACCCTGAGTTCGATAAACCTTGGGTGATCCACTTAAGGGAAACTTGTTGCTGTTTTACAAACCTCTGTACTTGGAGGCCCAACAACTGTCTACAAGAATAGAAGTGCGTAGAGATCAACGGAACAAAACCAAAGTTACTATTTTTCCGGAGCGAACACAGAGCCAGAAGGACAGACGAAGGGGGGGGGCAGGAGGTGGCCACACCCTAGGGTGGAGCAGGTCCCCCTGGCCGCGCCAGCCCTATGTGTGGGACCCTCGAGGCTCCACCGACCTTTCCATTTCACCTATATATACGTCTCCCCGATACGTAAACCCTAACGCGGGCAAAAATTAACAAAAAGTTTTGCAGCACCGCCGTCACCTATTTGCTAGCCAATCCAAATCACGAGGGCGAGATTCACCTTAAGGGGGTTAGATTGTAACATCCCAAAAATCATGATTTCAAAGTTTCCATATCATCCATGCATTCATAATCATTTTAGGATCATTTTCAAAGTCATTACAAAAACAGAAGCATTTGAATGCCTATTATTTTATGTAAGCAAAGCATTGATCCAATGCTACTCTCTAATGTGAGATTATTTGTTTTAAACCAATGTTGGTTGTTCATAGGTTTGTGTGATTAATTCCAAAGCTTGGACAAAGATTTCAAAACAAAGAAACAAATTTAAACCATTTCTTGTCTTATTAAGAAATGGGTAAAAACATTGTTTATTTTAAAATTTCCAAAGTGCCAAATTATTTTTAAAGTGTACAACATTGTTCTGCAACCAAATGTGTACAATTTTCACTCTACAAAAATCCAGAACAAGTTTGAATTCAAACACTTTTGAAATCATTTGAATTTGGTTCCTGGAAATTCAAACAGAAAAAGAAAAAGGTTAAAGAATAAAGAATGGGACGGCGCTACCCTTTCGGCCCAGTAGCCAAAACAGCCCACCCGGGGTTCCCTCTCTCCCTGTGTTTCTCACTGCAACCACGTGCACCCACTCACTGACAGCCCGACCCCACATGCCCCGTCATCGTAGTCCCCAAACCCCGCCCACAACCTGGCCTCGCCGTTTCCTCCCTCTCCTTCACTGCCGCGTTTAAAATTGATTAAATAGTGTTGATTGCGTGCGTAATCCTCGCCCCTGCTCCGGCTACTTAATCCCCTCCCCCTCGCGGCCATTTCCCCCAACATAGCCAGCCAGAAGCGCCGCCAGGCTCCGCAAATTCTCGCTTGCACCGCCGCTGTCCCAACGAACTGCGGCGACTGATTCCGGTGAGCTCCGAGCGCCCCTCGCCTTCTGCTTGACCCTGTCGAGTTCGTCATGTCTCTGTGCTTCTCCTAATGCCTTTGTTTTGCCCGTGCATGACCCAGGTCGCTGTCTCCGACCACCTCAGCAAACGACAGAGTCGTCGCCTAACTCCGCTGAACGATTTAGGTAAAACCAGACCACCCCTTGCCTTCTCTCTGACCCTATCTTGATCGCCAGGTTGTTGTGCACACCCTGGTGCCTTTGGTTTGTGCTAGGGCGGTCCACATCGTCGGCAACATCGTCGTCTGCAGGAACCCGAGGTCGCCCGCAACTCCGACGAGCCCTAGTGACCTCCACAGCCCGCCCCCGCCCACGCCAGCAAGTAGTTGAGCATCAGCGCGACCTTGCGAGTCCGGTAAGCATCTCTGCTAACCCCAACCCCCTCCGTAGCCGCCGGAACATCAATGACCGCCGTGCCGCCGTCGCTGGCGCCGCCCATCCATGGTCGCATGCTTGGCAACCGTCGGATCTAGATCCAGCGCATAGGAATAGATCACTTATCGAAGGGGTACGTTATAGATCTGGCCGTGCATTTTCACTTAGATCATGCGGACCACGTTGATCGATCCGGCCGAACCGGTACAGGCCAATCAGAACACGCCGCGTGGCCTGTTATTCGTTTTAAAAACAGAATTTAGATCTATTAGACATTCAAACTTGAAAAATTCATAACTTTTGATCCACACGTTCAAATTTTGCAAATTTTATATCATTGGAATCAGGAGAAAGAATGCTATCAATTTATGCAATGTGTTTAGTATTTTTCTTCTATAAAATTGGTTATTTTTGCAGAGACATTTATAGGCTTATTTTGAGTATAGAAATTATTTGAAAAATTATTTAAAGATCAAATAAAGTTTATTTAGTGTGTCTTGGTCTTGTTTATGATTTAGTACTATATACTTGTCTTGTTTGGTGTAGAAAATCATCACATGGCATTTGCATGCATCCATATATTTTTGCTTGTATATTTTTGATATGTGAATTTGGTGCCATTATTTTATGTGTAGATTTTGGTGCTAATAGTGATTGTGGTTGTGAAGATTGTTGCTACTCCCCAAACTACCAAGGCAAGTGATTCTTCATGATTTTATCCCTATATTTTCACCTATGCATTAGAAATATTTTGTATAGGACTTGCATGATTATTTTGCTAAGTATCTATATGCTATGCTTTGGAAATCCTAGTAGTTGTAGTAATGTTAGAATTTCCTCTAAGTTAAGATACTTGTTATTGCCATGCTTAGCCTAGCTAGTAGCAACCAAGGGTGGAATATATATTCATGCTATGAGAAATATTTCTAAGTCTTTGACTCATGTTTTGCTTAATAAAACAACTAAGTGAATGAAACACCTGGGTGGAATGGAAAGAATGGTTTGTGTTGAGTGGTTACACAAGGCCCATTTCTATGGTTTACCTTGTGTATCTCACTTGTGGAAAGCCACCCAGGAACAAAGGGATTTGAGATGCCAAATGTTAAGAAGCTTCTAGTGCAGCCACATGGCATTATGGGCTCTGCCTGGTTCACATAGGTTGCAATAACTTAGCCATTTGGACAGTTGGTGGTAGTGGGATGATAGGTTGGAATGCGTCCATTTGGTCTAAGGGAAGGCTTCTGAAAGGTCCTGTCTTGGTGAAAATCAAGTCTTGTGGGGAAAGTGCACATCCTCTGCAGATGGAAGAAATCTAAGTACTTAGCCATGTCCCTGGTATTGGACAAATTGAGCATCAAGACATGGAAGCTATCAAGAATCTCCTCATCCCAATTTTCTAAGTTAAAACTTGTGGTTGAACAAGGGTGAAGGTTCACCAATTTCTATTGGTGGTTCCTTGGGAAAGTTTTGTCAAAGAAAAACTTAGTGTTTTCAACTGATAGGTAAAACCTATTTTGAGCAAAGCAAGCCTAAGCTACACTTAGACAAATTCATGTAGTAACTAGATGTTAATACTCTAATAAGGTATCACTTGTCAATACTATTCCAATGTATTGACCCACTGCGGCTGTAACTTGTGATGTTGCAGGTTACTCTGATGATGATTAGGGGTTATGAGTCTACACTCAACATGCTTGCCTGTGGCACATGAAGATGAAGACTTATTTATGTTTTTATGAATGAACTCTTGTATTAGTCCTATGGCCATGGAGTTGTAAAAGACTATGTTGTCTCTAGAATGACTTGTAATAATGACCTTTGTTTCTGTGTACTTCATCTTAAACTGTGGATGCTAGCATTGATCCAGGGACTAGCATTGCAATCACAGGGATCTTTACCTTTATAAAAGGTGGGGATCTTACAGATGGTATCAGAGCACTGTGTTGCCTATAGGATTATGACCCTAGGATTGGATTAGAAACCACTAAGGAAAAAATTTCAACAATTTCCACACTTGTCCTTTTTCTTCTCGTAAACTTTTCTAATCTTCTTTCTCATCTCTATTTGTAGATGAACTCCATCAACGAAGCCATAAGGAAGGGACCACTCATGACCATGACTTTGGAGTGTGAGACAGAATTTCCAAAAGCCCTCAAGAACCTTATGGTTACCATGGGGATACATGGTGCAGCTGTGTACAAAGGTTTCCCTGTGATGGATGAAGGAGAGGAGTATTGGTGGGTGCAACTTCACTTGTACAAATACAAGGAAGACAACCACAAAGAATCAGGATTCTGCATGGTCACCAACTCAGTAATGCACACCACATTCTTTGACTCTGCAAGAGATGCAACTTGGAAGGCCATCAAGGAGCTTGGTGATAGACTCAAGTGCAGAATGCTTAACACCCAAAATGACCTTAGGGAAGAAAAGAAGCATACCCAAGAGTTGGAAACTACCAACCAACAACTAAGGGGAGACATCATAGACTTGATTTGGGAATCTTGTGAACAAGATAGACAGATGGCTACTAAGGATGCTTTGATAGCCATTTTGTCTAGTAAGTGAGATTTGTAGTGTACCTCGTTAGTTGGACCACCACACTTATCATTTTATTTACAAATGTTTTGTCTAAGTTATGTTGAACCTTGGATGCTTGTAATGAATCTATGTATGCCATGACTTGTGTTTGATTGCCAAAGATATGCATGTGATGCTTTGCTTTGTGATATATCTCTATTGAAGTTGATTCTAACTTTTCTCTATCTTATAAAATAGATGCCTAATGTTACTATCAGCATGGCTGAAGAGTTCAAGGGAACTCGTTTTGGCACTCGTCTTATTGAGCTCACTAGTGTGCTCAATCTTCCGCTTCCTAGCATCATGATGCTTCCCCTCACCAAGTTTGAGAGGAAGGACCTTTGGGGCTTCAAAGTTACCTAGCCAGGACGCCAGACTGAGCCAGCCACGGAGGCCATCACTTTCAAGCTAATGCATGACGACAAAGAGAGAGGCTTAGAGGTAGTCATGCAGGATTTACTTGGGCGTCTGTTAGGGAGACACTCCAGGGAGCTTAGGGGCACCCACTTCCACGCCTTCGGTATACGCGACAAGGATGGTGAGGCTATTGAGTTCGAGGATGCTGCTAGAGAGACGGCAAAGTCGATTCGTCTGTACCTTCAGGACTTAGAGGTTCTTCTTAGGCACCTAGATACTGATAGGACCAATGTCATGCTTAGCAATGACGAGCTCCAGGTGCAGCTTCGTGAGAAGGACAAACTCTTCGCGGAGCAAGATGAGATAGTCAAGGAAATGGAGGATAAGTTTGAGAGCCAGGACAGGAAATTCAAGTGCCAAGAGAAAAGAGTCCAAGATAGGAACAAGAGGATTCGAGAAATGAATGCAGAACTAGAGGCTAAGGACTTCGAGCTCGAGCATCAGCAGGGTGTGATTGAGAGACTTCGTTCACAGAAGAGGGCTCTCAAAGCCAAGATAGGGGCCTTGACTACCAATGTCGAGGAATACAAGACCGCTATGGAGAATGCAGGTCTTACACTTGTTGATGAGGAGGTTGATGTAGAGGAGTAGTGATGACTACTCATTTATCTATCATTTACCATGCTTATGATTATTGAGTTGCAATGACCATCCAACATGTGGATGGCTTGCTATTGGTGTGTTTGATTTTCAAACTTGTTGTTTATGTCGTTGAACTTTATGTTATTTTGATGCTTGTTTTGGTGTTTGTCTATATGATGTATTGTGCATGTTAAGCATCTATGGGTATCTCATTCTTATCCCTATTGAAAACCACATATGCCTCCTCGACGTGCCAACCCCAACCCGAACAACAACAATGTCACCCTCGAGATGCAGCAGCTGATGACAGCACATGCACAACTGATGCAGATGATGACCACTTTCATGTAGAATCAGAATAACAACAACAACAACAACAACAACAACAACAACAACAATCAGAACAATCCACCAGGTTTTGACATGCTCACCAGATTCCTAAGACTGAGGCCTACAAAGTTCTCAGGAACTACTGATCCCATGGTGGCCAATGATTGGCTACATTCAGTGAACAAGGATTTGGTAACTGTCGGCTGCACCGACGAGGAGAAAGTCAGATTTGAAGCACACTTGTTGGAAGGACCATCAGCTACTTGGTGGGATAACTTCCAGATCACCACTCCCATTGAGGATGTGATATGGGCTATCTTTGAAGATGGTTTCCGTACAGCTCACATCTCATCCGGAGTGATGAATTTGAAGAAGAAGAAGAAGGAGTTTCATAACCTGAAGCAGCACCACCGCAGCGTGGCTGAATATATTGAGGAGTTTAACAATCTGGCGCGTTATGCACCGGATGAAGTTGATACCGATGCCAAGAGGAAAGAGAAGTTCCTCGAAGGATTAAACGATGAACTAAACCTGCAGTTATCTGTGGCCTATGTCCCCACCTACCAATCCCTTTGTGACAAGGCTACCATTTTGGAGAACAAGATGAAACAGGTTGAAAGAAGAAAGAGGAAGCACAACTCTGACAAGCATAGTTCGGGATCGTCTCACAAGCGTTCCCATTATGATGATAGTGGGAGTTCTGGATCGCACAAGCATGGAAAGTACAACAACCACCACAACCACAACCGCCATCATGACAACAAACATCACCGTAGTCATGATAATGACAAGTACAAGAACCACAAGGGTGGATATAAGAGCAACCACAATGGAAGTGGAAGTGGTAGTGGAAGCCAGCCTGTCAAGAAAGATCTCATTCAGGTGGAATGCTTCAAGTGCAAGAAGATGGGGCATTATGCAAATGAGTGCCTAGAAAAGAAGGTTGAAGGACCCAACAAGCCCAACCCTTTCCAGAAAGGACAGGTGAACCACATCAATGTGGAAGAGATCTATGGGGAACCTGATGCTGTGGCTGGTAAGTTCAAACTCAATTCTGTTCCAGCACTTGTTCTTTTTTATACTGGCGCATCGCATTCATTCATATCAAGAGCCTTTGTTGAAAGAAATGAACTTCCAGTTGAAACTATTGGGCGTCCTATAAAAGTAAGTTCTCCTGGCGGAGAAATGATAGTGAACTCAGGATGTCATGACCTAGTCATAGAGTTTGGGAAGTATAAGTTTCCCGTTAATCTGATAATCCTAAATTCCCAAGGATTGGATGTCATTTTGGGAATGGACTGGATGACCAGGCACAAGGGAGTGCTAGATTGTGCCAATCATACTGTCACACTCACAACCCCAGAAAATAAAAGGATTAGATTCAAGACTAACTTTGAATCGAAAGGGAGTAAGCTAAATTCTCTTAAGGGGGTTAGCATAGACAGCGTGCCAATTGTGAAAGAATATCCGGATGTGTTTCCGGAAGAATTGCCGAGAATGCCACCAGATAGAGACGTGGAATTTCTGATTGACTTGCTACCAGGATCAGGACCAATAGCAAAGAGACCTTACAAGATGTCAGTTGATGAGTTGAAATAACTCAAGAAGCAACTTAGAGAACAGTTGCAGAAAGGATTTATTCAACCAAGTTCTTCATCTTGGGGAGCACTAGTTTTGTTTGTGGAAAAGAAAGATAGAAGTCAAAGGTTATGCATAGATTATCGTTCACTATGAGGTGACTATCAAGAACAAATATCCTTTGCCTAGAATCAATGACTTGTTTGATTAGCTAGAAGGAGCCTATGTGTTCTCAAAGATTGATCTCCGGTCAGGTTATTTCTAGCTTAAGATCAGGGAACAAGACATACCTAAGACAACTTTCACCACTAGGTATGGATTGTATGAGTACACTGTGATGCCATTTGGTTTGACCAATGCACCAGCTTACTTCATGAATATGATGAACAAGGTGTTCATGGAGTTCCTTGATAAGTTTGTTGTCATTTTCATCGATGACATTTTGATCTACTCTAAGAGCAAAGAAGAGCATGAAGGACATTTGCGCTTGATACTTGAGAAGCTTAGAGAGCATAAGTTGTATGCCAAATTCAGCAAGTGTGAATTCTGGTTGAATGAAGTTGGATTTCTTGGACACATTGTGTCAGGAGATGGTGTAGCAGTTGATCCCGCAAAAGTGTCAGCTGTAACTGAATGGGAATCTCCTAAGTCAGTGAAGGAAGTTCGTAGTTTCCTTGGCTTGGCAGGATACTACAGAAGATTCATTGAAAATTCCTCCAAGGTAGCTAAGCCAATGACAGAGTTACTAAAGAAAGACAAGAAGTTTGCTTGGTCTGAAGGATGTGAACTCAGTTTCCAAGAATTGAAGAAGAGACTAGTGACAGCACCAGTCTTATGTCTGCCAGATTTGGAGAAAGATTTCCAAGTGTATTGTGATGCATCTCATCATGGATTAGGTGCAGTACTAATGCAAGAAGGGAAAGTTGTGGCTTATGCCTCGAGACAACTCAAAAATCATGAGGTAAATTACCCTACTCATGATTTGGAGTTAGCCTCTGTCGTCCATGCACTCAAAACATGGAGACATTATCTTTTGGGAAAGCGATGTGAAGTGTTCACAGATCACAAAAGTTTGAAGTATATCTTCACCTAGAAAGAAATCAACATGAGACAGAGAACATGGCTAGAACTCATCAAAGACTATGACTTGAGTTTGCAATACCACCCCGGTAAAGCAAATGTTGTAGCAGATGCTCTAAGCCGAAAGGTATTTGTGAACGGCCTTACTAAGGGAGAGTTGCCAGATGATCTGTGTGCCCAATTTAGAGACCTTAGATTGGAAATTGTGCCTGAGGGACATCTCATGTCATTGGATGTTCAACCCACATTGTTGGACAAGATCAAGGAAGCCCAAAATACGGACAAGGAAATTGAAGAGATTAAGGAAAAGATTGGCAAAGGAAAAGCCAAAGGATTCCATGAAGACGAACAAGATACTTTATGGTATGGGAAACGTATCTGCGTTTCGCAAAATCCGAAGCTTCGGAAACTGATTTTACAAGAAGCACACAACTCACCATATTCCATCCATCCGGGTAACACCAAAATGTACATGGATATGAAGGAAAGATTTTGGTGGAATAATCTCAAGAAGGACATCGCCGAACATATTGATTTGTGTGATGTATGTAGTAGAGTGAAAGCGGAACATCAGAAACCAGCAGGATTGCTACAACCACTACCTATTCCTGATTGGAAGTGGGACAAGATTGGCATGGATTTCATCACTGGATTGCCAAGGACCAGGTCAGGATATGATTCAATTTGGGTAGTAGTGGATCGTCTCACAAAAGTGGCTCATTTCATACCCGTGAAGACAACCTACACAAGTGCTAAGTTGGCCAAGATCTATATGAATAGGATTGTGTGTCTGCATGGAGTACCCAAGAGTATTGTGTCTGATAGGGGAACTCAGTTTACTTCTCATTTTTGAAGGCAACTACATGAGTCATTGGGAACGAGATTGGAATTCAGCACCGCTTTTCATCCTCAGACTGATGGACAGACAGAAAGGACCAACCAGATTCTCAAAAATATGTTGAGAGCATGTGCTCTAGACTATGGAGCTAGTTGGGATGAAAGTCTGCCTTACGCAGAATTCTCTTACAATAACAGCTATCAAGCCAGTATTGAGATGGCACCGTTTGAGTTTCTCTATGGGAGAAAGTGTACTACCCCACTGCTATGGAATGGTGTAGGAGAAAGAAACTTGTTCGGACCAGAACTAATCAAAGAAGCTAAAGAGAAAGTCAAACTAGTTAAGGACAGATTGAAGATAGCACAGTCCCGACAAAAGAGCTACACAGATCCTAAGCGTAGAGAAGTCACCTATGAAGTTGGTGATAGAGCTTATCTTAGAGTGTCACCACTTCGTGGAGTGAAGAGATTTGGAGTCAAAGGAAAATTGGCCCCAAGATATGTTGGACCATTCAAGATTCTAAGTCGTAAAGGAGAAGTAGCTTATGAAATTGAATTGCCAGAATCATTGTCTGCAGTTCACAATGTGTTTCATGTGAGTCTACTAAAGAAATGCCATCCAGAGATGAAAGAGACTTCTTTGAAGGATACTATACCTTTGGAGGAGGTTCAATTCGAAAGTGATCTCACTTATGAGGAAAAACCTATCAAGATTCTTGAGACTGCGGAAAGAGTTACTCGGACTAAGACTATCAAATTCTGCAAAGTTCAATGGAACCATCATTCCGAAGAAGAGGCAACATGGGAAAGAGAAGATGATCTTCGGAAAGACCACCCTCACCTATTTGCTAGCCAATCCGAATCACGAGGGCGAGATTCACCTTAAGGGGGTTAGATTGTAACATCCCAAAAATCATGATTTCAAAGTTTGCATATCATCCATGCATTCATAATCATTTTAGGATCATTTTCAAAGTCATTACAAAAACAAAAGCATTTGAATGCCTATTATTTTATGTAAGCAAAGCATTGATCCAATGCTACTCTCTAACGAGAGATTATTTGTTTTAAACCAATCATGGTTGTTCATAGGTTTGTGTGATTAATTCCAAAGCTTGGACAAAGATTTCAAAACAAAGAAACAAATTTAAACCATTTCTTGTCTTATTAAGAAATGGGTAAAAACATTGTTTATTTTAAAATTTCCAAAGTGCCAAATTATTTTTAAAGTGTACAACATTGTTCTGCAACCAAATGTGTATAATTTTCACTCTACAAAAATCCAGAACAAGTTTGAATTCAAACACTTTTGAAATCATTTGAATTTGGTTCCTGGAAATTCAAACAGAAAAAAAGGTTAAAGAATAAAGAATGGGCCGGCGCTACCCTTTCGGCCCAGTAGCCAAAACAGCCCACCTGGGGTTCGCTCTCTCCCTCTGTTTCTCACTGCAACCACGCGCACCCACTCGCTGATAGCCCGACCCCACATGCCTCGTCATCATCGTCCCCAAACCCCGCCCACGACCTGGCCTCGCCGTTTCCTCCCTCTCCTTCACTGCCGCGTTTAAAATTGGTTAAATGCCGTTGATTGCGTGCGTAACCCTCGCCCCCGCTCTGGCTACTTAATCCCCTCCCCCTCGCGGCCATTTCCCCCAACATAGCCAGCCAGAAGCGCCGCCAGGCTCCGCAAATTCTCGCTTGCACCGTCGTTGTCCCGACGAACTCCGGCGACTGATTTCGGTGAGCTCCAAGCGCCCCTCGCCTTCTGCTTGACCCTGTCGAGTTCATCATGTCTCTGTGATTCTCCTAATGCCTTTGTTTTGCCCGCGCATGACCCAGGTCGCCGTCCCCGACCACCTCAGCAAACGACAGAACCGCCGCCTAACTCCGGTGAACGATTTAGGTAAAACCAGACCACCCCTTGCCTTCTCTCTGACCCTATCTTGATCGCTAGGTTGTTGTGCACACCCTGGCGCCTTTGGTTTGTGTTAGGGCGGTCCACATCGTCGGCAACGTCGTCGTCTGCAGGAACCCGACATCGCCCGCAACTCCGACGAGCCCCAGTGACCTCCACAGCACGCCCCCGCCCACGCCAGCAAGTAGTTGAGCATCAGCGCGACCTTGCGAGTCCGGTAAGCACATCTGCTAACCCAAGCCCCCTCCGTAGCCGCCGGAACATCACTGACCTCCGCATCGCCGTCGCTGGCGCCGCCCATCCATGGTTGCATGCTTGGCAACCGTCGGATCTAGATCCAGCGCATAGGAATAGATCACTTATCGAAGGGGTACGTTATAGATCTGGCCGTGCATTTTCACTTAGATCATGCGGACCACGTTGATCGATCCGGCCGAACCGGTACAGGCCAATCAGAACACGCCGCGTGGCCTGTTATTCGTTTTAAAAACAGAATTTAGATCTATTAGACATTCAAACTTGAAAAATTCATAACTTTTGATCCACACGTTCAAATTTTGCAAATTTTATATCATTGGAATCAGGAGAAAGAATGCTATCAATTTATGCAATGTGTTTAGTATTTTTCTTCTGTAAAATTGGTTATTTTTGCAGAGACATTTATAGGCTTATTTTGAGTATAGAAATTATTTGAAAAATTATTTAAAGATCAAATAAAGTTTATTTAGTGTGTCTTGGTCTTGTTTATGATTTAGTACTATATACTTGTCTTGTTTGGTGTAGAAAATCATCACATGGCATTTGCATGCATCCATATATTTTTGCTTGTATATTTTTGATATGTGAATTTGGTGCCATTATTTTATGTGTAGATTTTGGTGCTAATAGTGATTGTGGTTGTGAAGATTGTTGCTACTCCCCAAACTACCAAGGCAAGTGATTCTTCATGATTTTATCCCTATATTTTCACCTATGCATTAGAAATATTTTGTATAGGACTTGCATGATTATTTTGCTAAGTATCTATATGCTATGCTTTGGAAATCCTAGTAGTTGTAGTAATGTTAGAATTTCCTCTAAGTTAAGATACTTGTTATTGCCATGCTTAGCCTAGCTAGTAGCAACCAAGGGTGGAATATATATTCATGCTATGAGAAATATTTCTAAGTCTTTGACTCATGTTTTGCTTAATAAAACAACTAAGTGAATGAAACACCTGGGTGGAATGGAAAGAATGGTTTGTGTTGAGTGGTTACACAAGGCCCATTTCTATGGTTTACCTTGTGTATCTCACTTGTGGAAAGCCACCCAGGAACAAAGGGATTTGAGATGCCAAATGTTAAGAAGCTTCTAGTGCAGCCACATGGCATTATGGGCTCTGCCTGGTTCACATAGGTTGCAATAACTTAGCCATTTGGACAGTTGGTGGTAGTGGGATGATAGGTTGGAATGCGTCCATTTGGTCTAAGGGAAGGCTTCTGAAAGGTCCTGTCTTGGTGAAAATCAAGTCGTGTGGGGAAAGTGCACAACCTATGCAGATGGAAGAAATCTAAGTACTTAGCCATGTCCCTGGTATTGGACAAATTGAGCATCAAGACATGGAAGCTATCAAGAATCTCCTCATCCCAATTTTCTAAGTTAAAACTTGTGGTTAAACAAGGGTGAAGGTTCACCAATTTCTATTGATGGTTCCTTGGGAAAGTTTTGTCAAAGAAAAACTTAGTGTTTTCAACTGATAGGTAAAACCTATTTTGAGCAAAGCAAGCCTAAGCTACACTTAGACAAATTCATGTAGTAACTAGATGTTAATACTCTACTAAGGTATCACTTGTCAGTACTATTCCAATGTATTGACCCACTGCGGCTGTAACTTGTGATGTTGTAGGTTACTCTGATGATGATTAGGGGTTATGAGTCTACACTCAACATGCTTGCCTGTGGCACATGAAGATGAAGACTTATTTATATTGTTATGAATGAACTCTTGTATTAGGCCTATGGCCATGGAGTTGTAAAAGACTATGTTGTCTCTGGAATGACTTGTAATAATGACCTTTGTTTCTGTGTACTTCATCTTAAACTGTGGATGCTAGCATTGATCCAGGGACTAGCTTTGCAATCACAGGGATCTTTACCTTTATAAAAGGTGGGGATCTTACAAATATTTATCATGAGTATTTGGAGTTGGATGTCTTTATGAAATTGTGGTGTTTGTTGGAACCATCTAGCGCTCAAGGTGACAGTGTGGGGTTATCTAGATGGGGAAGGCAGACTTTGAGGAGTGTTGTTATGGCCCTACCATGGATTAGAGTGTCCAACCGGAGAGTAGTTCAGGGTAGAATCATGAAGAGAATATATTTATTGAGAGTGTTCACTAGTGAAAGTATGATCCCTAGGCCTTGTTTCTAAGCATTGAGACACCATTCACATCTAGATCTGTTGCATGTTTGCTTGCTTCCTTCTTGTTGCCTTTAGTCTTTACCTCATCGTCAAGCTATTTTCTGGCACTGTTACCACTTGTATTTAACTATGTCTTCACCGAACTAGTGCACGTATACACCTGACAAGTGTATTGGGTGTGTTGGGGACACAAGAGACTTCTTGTATCTTGATTGCAGGGTTGCTTCAGAGGGATACCTTTGACCACTTCCTCCCTGAGTTCGATAAACCTTGGGTAATCCACTTAAGTGAAACTTGTTGTTATACAAACCTCTACACTTGGAGGCCCAACAACTGTCTACAAGAATAGAAGTGCGTAGACATCAACCATCCAACCGGAGAGTAGTTCAGGGTAGCATAGTGAAGAGAAGATATTATTTGTTTATTGAGAGTGTCCACTAGTGAAAGTATGATCCCTAGGACTTGTTTCTAAGCATTGAAACACCGTTTACAACCAGTCCTGCTATATATTTGCTTGCTGCCGTTTTTATTTCAGATTGCAATTACCACTTATAATCATCCATATTACTTGTATTTCACTATCTCTTTGCCAAACTAGTGCACCTATACACCTGACAAGTGTATTGGGTGTGTTGGGGACACAAGAGACTTCTTGTATCTTGATTTTAGGGTTGCTTGAGAGGGATACCTTTGACCTCTTCCTCCCTGAGTTCGATAAACCTTGGGTGATCCACTTAAGGGAAACTTGCTGCTGTTCTACAAACCTCTGCACTTGGAGGCCCAACACTGTCTACAAGAATAGAAGCGTGCGTAGACATCAGTTGCAGCTTAATTACATAAGCCAAACATGATTATTCTATAAGCATAAGTACCATAAGGACATGTGAAAGTTGTTTTCTCTTGATCTTCGGGTTGTATAGCAATTTGAGAATAAGCGGAATAACCATCAAGAAAACAAAAATAAGAATCATTGCTTAGTATTTATAAAATTCTATCCATGAATGGTATAGGTTTATGATTTTTCTGTGTCTCACGGTTTAGTTTTCTAAAATCTATGCACATGCGATACCCAATAATAGGTCTTATAGGGATTAGCTCACCATCATCATTCATAGAAGCATCAAGACCCCCATGTCTTGGTATGCAATGAGAAGGGCTAACCCATTTACTAACAGAAATAGGATATATTATGACGACATCTAATAAGCATATAACTTATTTTACTACTTCTTTCATTTTCGGATTAAGCCTTCTCTGTGTGTCATCTACAGGTACATCATCTTCAAGCATGGTAATCTTATGTGTCATAATGGATGGATCTATTCCTTTAATGTCACTTAGAGTATATCCAAATGCTTAACGATGTTTGATCAAAACTGAAATAAGTTTATTTGTTTCATTTTCTGATAAATTTTTACTAATAATAACAGGACGTTTATTTTCATTATCTAAAAATTCATACCTCATATTGTCTAGAAGTCATTTAAATTCAATTGGCGGAGGTTCTTCGTCTCCTTTTCTTACCAGTTCTTCATAGTCATGTGGGTTTTGTGCTTCCGGAATGGAGTCAAGGTAATCATACATGTCTTATCTTTCATCATCATCTAGTGCCTCTTCCCAATTAACCAGGCTCCTTTCAAATTCATCTTGGGGAGTGTTGAAATGAATTGCGGCTATCTCGGAAATTGTTTTCTCTTCCTTGATATCTTCTATTTCATATGGCCTCTTCTTTAGTTTGGCGAAGTGGAATGTCATTTCCTCCTCTCCAAACATCATTGAAATAGTATCCTCCTTATTATCAATTCGAGCTTTGGTTATAGAAATAAAAGGCCTGCCTAAAAGAATAGGACAAAAAGTATCTCGAGGCATATCAACAATATGAAAATCGAGAGGGTACATGAGTGGTCCAATAAAGACATAGATATTTCGAATAACACCTTCCGGTTTTATATTAGTTCTATTAAATAATTTAATAGTAGTGTCTACCAGTTCCACATCTGGATTATTTAAATTGTAGCAAAGTTCCTCATAAAGTGATGAAGGCATAATATTTATAGTGGAAATCGGCTCACAAATTCTGTATATGGAAGTTTCCCCACGGTATATAGGATTCATAGGTTTAGAAGTTTCTTTACCTTGTATCTTACCTGTGATGAAGTCTAAAGTTTCAAGGTCTAGCATAACTACTTCATTTTCCATGATTCGTGCCTCCATAAGATCCTTAAATATAACTATATTTGCATTGGTGGCATCGAGGTTCTTTTCTGGTTTCTTTGATATTCTCCTTATACGTTCTTCCTCCCTACACTTTTTCTTAATATTATATTGAATAGGTTCAGAGGAAAATTCTACCAATGATGCATCCTCTCTTGCCCGCTTCTTTTCTTCAAGGGGTTTATAAGGTTCCCATCCTGTAGGTACTTGTAGATGCCCTGCATAATTCTCAATAATTTTCTTTACCGAATAGGAATCAATACCAAGGGTTTTAATCATCACACAAGTCCTTTAATCTGCAAGAAAGTCGTTAACACAAGCATATTCAGAATAACTATTATTGCTCTCCCTATTTTCATGACTCTCTGTTGTCTCCCTCATTTTCATTATTAATTTCCAAGCTTCATCATAAGTATAAGATAGGAAACTGTCATTAGAAGTGGTATCTAGGCTCGTTCTATTTTTATTATTAAGCCCTCCATAGAAAGTATGAGTGATTAACCAATCAAGCAAACAGTGATGGGGGCAATTGCCTTATATAGCCTTCATATAAACTCTCATCAAGATTATTTTTAAAACTAATAATAATACCTCTCATCCTGTGAGGTTTGCTTTCTGAGTTATATTTTGACAAAAAATTGGTTGTCAAATCCGTCCACATCCTTGGTGCTTCTTCACAAAAGGATCTATACTAGTTGCAAACATTATTAGAGAGACTTTGTCTAAACAACTGGATTTTAACCTTATCAAGGTCACAATCATCAAATATAAAGGATCCAAAAACATCTTCAAAGAATTGTAAGTGTCCATATGGACTTTCTTCATGGGTCCCTGGTGTGTGGCTCGACTACGTAGAGCATGTTGGGAGACCCCAAGAGGAAGGTATGATGGGCACAGCAGAAAGTTTTCCCTTAGTTATGAAACCAAGGTTATCGAACCAGTAGGAGTAAGGAAACAACTCCAAGGTGTTGCTAACAACTTGGAACCTGCACAACACAAACTCAATACTTTGCCCCAACTTACAGTGTGGTTGTCAATCTCACTGCTTTGCTGAAAACAAAGGATTAAGCATATAGTGTGGAATATAATAGTTGTTTGTAGAAAGTAAACGGTAATATTAGATGGAATATCAATGATAAAGATGGACCGGGGTCCATAGTTCACTAGAGGTGTTCTCCTTAAGATAAATAACATGTTGGGTGAACAAATTACAGTGGGGCAATTGACAGATTGAGCAAGCATAACAATGCACATACTAGACATCTTGACTCCTATGAGATTTGATTGGGCATTACAACAATATACATAGACCATAATCCAACTGCATCTATGACTAATAATCCACCTTCAGGTTATCATCCAAACCCCTTCCAGTATTAAGTTGCAAGCAACGGATAATTGCATTAAGAAATGTGTGTAAAGTAAACAATACAATTGACCCATGGACAAAGGATTGTTGTTTTCTCCCTAGTAGCAACATCACATCTACAACCTTAGAGATTTCTGTCACTTCCCCAGATTACTAGAGGCATGAACCTACTATCGAGCATAAATACTCCCTCTTGGAGTTGCAAGTATCTACTTGTCCAAAGCATCTACGAACAACGGAGAGCATGCAAGGTCACAAATAACACAGACATGATATAATCAATAATCAATCTGACAAAGTATCTCAATATCCATCGGATCCCCGCAGACACAACATGTATGATTACAAATAGATGATCTTGATCATGAACGAAGCTCACAAGATCTAAACATGATAGTACAAAGGAGGAGAAACAACCATCTAGCTACTGTATGGACCCATAGTCCAAGGGTGAACTACTCACGCATCACTCCGGAGGCTAGCATGGTGATGAAGAAGGCCTCCGAGATGATCTCTCCCATCCGGCAGGGTGCCGGGAAGAGCTTCAGATCCCCCCGATCTAGGGACGATGGTGGTGGCGGCTACGGACTGTTTCGTGGAGATTTGATCGGGTATTTAGGGTTTCTGCATCGGGGTGCTTTTATAGGCGAAAGGGAAAGGTCGGTGCGCACCCGAGGGGCCCACACCTAGGGCTGGCGCCCTCCCCCCCTAGGCCATGCCGCCCTAGGGTTTGGCTGCCTTGAGGCCCCCCTTCGACTGCCCTTCAGACTCCGTGTTCCTTCTGGTAAAATATTGACTTTGGCTTTTGTCCCGTACAATTCCGAGAATATTTCCGTTCTAACCTTTCTGAAACCAAAAACAGCAGAAAACAGGCAACTAGCACTGCGGTATCTTGTCAATAGGTTAGTTTCAGAAAATGTATAAAAATACCTCAAAGTGTAGACAAAACATAATAAAGTTGATACAAAACAAGCATGGAGCATCAAAAATTATAGATACATTTACGACATATCAAGCATCCCCAAGCTTAACTCCTGCCCGTCCTCGAGTAGGTAGGTGATACAAAATAATAATTTTTGAGGTGACATGCACCATCACAATCTTGATCAAACTATTGTAAAGCATTGATAACTGGGATCAAAGTACTCTAAACATGATCATGAAAGATGTAGTTCTAACAATAAGACAAAGCAACTATGTTGCAACATGCAAAGGTACAAACAAAGGATCATGAATAACAATGCATTGAAATACGTTTGTTTGTTTCACATATAGAAAACATAGCATGTGTGGTATTCAGCTTGTCCTTCATGGAGTAGCAAAATATAAATGCATAGGACACTTTCAAAATTCATAAGGGTGACTAGATACAAATAATTTAAGAACAAGAAATATCAACATTATGAATCAACCAATAAGTTTTGGGATAATGCACATCAAACTAAGAATGACAACTATGCTCTCTTAATTGGTGCATAAAGATAGAAGATGGAGACTCAACAAAAAGTAAGAAGAAAGTCCCTTCACAGTGGGAAGTAGGGATTTCAAGTTTCATCAAGAGCTTCCAAAAATTATGGTACTTATTAGCTTTCAGCTCTCATTGCCCCTATCATAAGCATCTTGAAGTGATTAAGGTTAAAGTGAAACAAATATGAAGTATATGCTTAACAGATCATAAGTTGGCAATATCATGTCCCTTGAGTACGAGGGTTGTTCCTCATGCTACTCAACTTTAGTCACAAGCAAGTTCTTGTCATTGTAAGTATATGTGTATCATAGAGAACCGCCAATGGGGTACCCCTTTCCCCATGACACAGGAGCTATCCCATATCAAAATGACAAGGCAACAGACAATGAGCATCTCAGTGATCTTTTTATTTGCTATTTGCATAGGTTTTTATTGAGGATGCTTCATGGAATGCTCATTATGGTTATGCTGCAAGTTTCCACCATGATTAGGCATGGCTTAGGCTAGCCGCCTAGGCGTTTCTCTAACATATATACAAACTCCATGGACTTACAAGCTCCTCTTTTATTTCACACTGCCAATGTCCGTAAATAAAAGATCATGATATCAACTGGGTAATATGTACAGGTGTTGAAAGCGTTCCCCATGACAGCATGGTTCCTATAATTCCCAACTTATGAGTAAAAGCATATGGACAACATAGATGACACAATGGCTCAAGTTTATTAGGTGCAAGAAGGAAAGTGTGCCATCAAGTTTGTGAGAGCTTTAATCACTAATTTTCACATAACAAGTTTAATTTGGGATATAGATAAAAACATGAATATACTTGGAATGGTGCAACACACCATGCATAGGAATTTATAGTGTACTCTTTGGAATAACTTAGTTTATTGGGAGTTGGATGCATGAGTAGAGCTTACTCACTACAAGTGGAGGCTATCAAAAGACTGGGAGCGACCAACTAAGAGAGCAATAATGGCCATAATCATGCAGAGCGACAAAATATTATTAATCAAAGCATAAAGTGGTATCACAAGTCAAAAAATAAATGATCATAGAGGCTAAGGTGACTGGTTCATAGTCATAACATGGTGTAAGCATGTGCCAAGTCAACCCAAACAAAGCATCAAAGGACAATACCACAATATTATGCTTTTGTATGCTAAAACAACACATGATTCTTTCAAGGCACATTAAGCAATCTCAATTGTTTGGAACAAGTCATGCTACATCAATAATCACTAAGCATAAGGTAAAAGAAACATCTATCATGACATGATAAAGTCTAAGGCACAGTCAAAACAAGCTCCATTTTGTACCACTATAAGCATGAAACTTTCTACTCCTTTCCAACACCAATCAACTTATTTGAAACAAAAATGCGAATGTGGGGTACAACTACTTTATTCATCAAACCAAACAAAATAAAACCAAACACAAAAACTAAGATGCTCCAAGAACAACACAAAAGTGAATGAAGCAATAAACATAAAGTGTTTTGAAAGAAACCTGAGATTTTTATTGATGAAGAAGGGGATGCCTTGGGCATCCCCAAGCTTTAACGCTTGTACCTCTTGGATATTTATTGGGGTGACACGGGGTGGCATCACCAATCTTGAGATTTTGTCCATTCTTCATCTCATTATATCATTCTTCCCCTACACTTAAAAATTTTCTTCATACAAAACTTCACACAATCTTCATTAGCGACATTAGTGTATTCAATATAATAAGCCTTTGGTTTTAGTTTTAACACAAGTAAAACTTCCATTAGAACACAATATACTATAGCAATTCCTTTTAAAATCTCAAGTGATCAAAGAGAACTCAAATGAAACCGATTAAGAGGCAAATGCAAATAATGGCAGAAGTTTGTCAAAACAGACAAGCAGGTAAAAACAAAAAAAATTCAAAGACCTTATGTTGCTCAAAACGAAAAGTGTTGAACTAACAAAAGTAAGATAACAACCTGGGGCATAAGATCATAAAAGTACAGCTCAATCCGACATACTAGGATTTTTCACGAATTTTTACAGTGAAGCACAAAAATCTGTTTCGGGACAGCAACTTCCTCAAATTTTACTTCTCTCTCATTAGAGGTTATTCTTGGCACAAAAACCACACAAAAAGGATAAGGAGAGGTTATTACAAAAGTAATAACTTCCAATACTCAAAAAAATAAAAACCTACTGAAATTTGGGTTATCTCCCAATTAGTACTTTTCTTTAACGCCTTTTAAGTTAGGCACGATAGTTTGAGAAGATGCTCACATAAGAAATATGAATTGAAGTAAAAGAGAGCATCAAGAAGCGAATTAAAAACACATTTAAGTCTAACCCACTTCCTATGCATAGGAATCTTGTATGCAAATAAATTCACAAAAAACAAAGTGATAGGCATAGGAAGATAAAACAAGAGTAACTTCAAAACTTTCAGCACATAGAGAGGTGTTTCAGTACCATGAAAACTTCTACAACCATATTTTCCTCTCTCATAATAATTTTCAGTAGCCTCATGAATAAACTCAACAATATAACTATCACATAAAGCATGCTTTTCATGATCTACAAACACATAATTTTTATCAAGCTAAAAAATAGTGGGATTAAAACCTTCAAACCCACTTTTATCAATTTTATAACAAGATTATTGATCATTCTTAAGAGGCATGGGGTTCCAAGATAAAGTCAATACCCCTCCAATCTCATTTTCAATAGTAGTACAATTAATATTATCAACCAACATAGGACCATCATCTAGAGCTTTATCATAAACATTTTCTAAGCAAAACTCTTTAGTACCATGCATTTCAAAGTCAGGCACAAATAAAGGATTATCATAGATAACAGGAGCATAATTATTATCACAAATTTTACTCATAGTACATATTTCAAAAGGACCCACAAGAACATAACATTCATCCTCCTTTGGTAAGCATGGGGACAATCAAATAATGTAAGGGATAAAGAGTTACTCTCATTAGAAGGTAGACATGGGTAGCTAATCCATTCTTCCTCATTTTGTTCATCACTCTCCTCTTTTTCATCTAATGAGCTTCCAGTTTTAGCAATTTCTTCTTCCATAGGCTCTTGCAAGGCATTAGTCTCTTCCGTTGGTAGAGAGCATCTATTAAAATATTCAAGAATATAGCCATTTTATTCTTTGTAATTATCAAAGCAAAATTTAAGTATATCATAAACATCATATTTATAAGGTGCATCATTAGTATTTTCAAGCAAATTAGCAAATTTGAATGCACCCTTCCAAGCAATAAATTCTTCAATTTGTTCCACATCATAAAAGTCATAATTTCCATTAACATAAGAAGATATGGTAACATTATCATTATACTCACATTGAAAAGGGAGGTGTTTATACCTCCTACAGCAACAAGATTTATCAAAGCAATAAGTAACATTATAAGTAGAGCAAACGTTTCAAGCAATGGTATGCAATTTATCAATTTGTTCCCATAAGTGTTTCCCTTTTTGTGACAAGCGGTGTTCCTTATAATAATATTTTTGTTCTTCTGTGAACCCACCTTGCCAATAAGATCTAGTTTCAAAGAAACCAACTATTGATAGAAAGCATAATAAATCAAGGAAATAACAGACCAACAAAAATAACAACTAAAGAAGGAACTAACTTTTTTGGTGTGTTTTTTATAACAAAAAAACAAGCCAAACAAAACTATTTTTTGTATTTTTGATAGGAAGAAACAAGCAAAAGAAAGCAAAAGAAACTAAGCAAAACAAAAACAAAGTAAAGAGATTGGTTGTGGGAGACTCCCCTTGCGAGAATTTTCTTTCTCCCTGAAAGGTGACTATCGAGGAGGAAGAGATTGAAGTTGTCCATAACTCCCCGGCAACGGCGCCAGAAAAATTCTTGTTGTGTGGCTCGACTACGTAGAGCCTGTTGGGAGACCGCAAGAGGAAGGTATGATGAGCACAACAGCAAGTTTCCCTCAGTTATGAAACCAAGGTTATCGAACCATTAGGAGTAAGGGAACAACTCCAAGGTGTTGCTAACAACATGGAACCTGCACAACACAAACTCAATACTTTGCCCCAACTTACAGTGAGGTTGTCAATCTCACTGATTTGCTGAAAACAAAGGATTAAACATATGGTGTGGAAGATAATAGTTGCTTATAGAAAGTAAAAAGTAACAGTAATAGTAGATGGAATATCAATGATAAAGATTGGACCAGGGTCCACAGTTCACTAGAGGTGTTCTCCTTAAGATAAATAACATGTTGGGTGCACAAATTACAGCGGGGCAATTGACAGATTGAGAAAGCATAACAATGCACATACTAGACATCTTGAATCCTATGAGATTTGATTGGGCATTACAACAATATACATAGACCGTAATCCAATGGCATCTATAACTAATAATCCACCTTCAGGTTATCATCCGAACCCCTTCTAGTATTAAGTTGCAAGCAACAGATAATTGCATTAAGCAATGTGTGTAAAGTAAATAATACAATTGCCCCATGGACAAAGGATTGTTGTTTTCTCCCTAGTAGAAACATCACATTTACAACCTTAGAGATTTCTGTCACTTCTCCATATTACTAGATGCATGAACCTACTATCGAGAATAAATACTCCCTCTTGGAGTTGCAAGCATCTACTTGGCCAAAGCATCTACGAACAACAGAGAGCATGCAAGATCAGAAATAACACGGACATGAAAGAATCAATAATCAATCTGATATAGTATCTCAGTATCCATTGGATCCCCGCAAACACAACATGTATGATTACAAATAGATGATCTTGATCATGAACGGAGCTCACAAGATCTAAACATGATAGTACAAAGGAGGAGAAACA
The DNA here is from genome assembly GCA_916181665.1 of Avena sativa. Taxonomy (NCBI): domain Eukaryota; kingdom Viridiplantae; phylum Streptophyta; class Magnoliopsida; order Poales; family Poaceae; genus Avena; species Avena sativa. The sequence goes on from OV702293.1 coordinate 425,859,520, forward strand.
ACCATCTAGCTACTGTATGGACCCATAGTCCAAGGGTGAACTACTCACGCATCACTCCGGAGGCTGTCATGGTGATGAATAAGGCCTCCAGGATGATCTCTCCCCTCCGACAGGGTGCCGGGAAGATCTTCAGATCCCCCCGATCTAGGGACGATGGTCGTGGCGGCTACAAACTGTTTCGTGGAGATTTGATCGGGTACTTAGGGTTTCTGCATCGGGGTGCTTTTATAGGCGAAAGGGCAAGGTCGGTGGGCGCCCGAGGGGCCCACACCTAGGGCTGCCCCCCTAGTTCGCGCCTCCCTAGGATGTGGCCGCCTCGAGGCCCCCCTTCGGCTGCCCTTCGGACTACGTGTTCCTTGTGGTAAATATTGACTTTGGATTTTGTCCCGTCCAATTCCGAGAATATTTCCTTTCTAACTTTTCTGAAACCAAAAACAGTAGAAAATAGGCAACTGGCACTGCGTCATCTTGTCAATAGGTTAGTTCCGGAAAATGTATAAAAATACCTCATAGTGTAGACAAAACATAAGAAAGTCGATACAAAACAAGCATGGAGCATCAAAAATTATAGATATGTTTACGACGTATCAGTCCCTACAAACTTTTTAGAGTTAAGTAACTCAAATAATAAGGGATGGATCTCAATACCATCTAGGTTTATGCTTCTAATGACAGTTATAAAAGCATCCATGGGTGAACCCATATTCCTTACTGCCTCAAGCTGCATTAAATGTTGAGTGTTGTCCATTGTTATGGTCCTGCAACTCAAATCAAAAATTAGTACAACGAAAGTAAATAACTAAAAGTAAAGTGACTAATAGCGCTAAGCTCCCTGACAACAGTGCCAGAAAATAGCTTGATGACTGCAAGAGCATAGATCGTTTGTAGCTAGTTTCGAAATAAAGATATCGATCCCAAAGTGAGCAGTAGGCGAAATACTAAAATGCTTTTAACTAAAACTAAACGAAGTACTTAAGGAATAATTCTAAGATGCAAAAAAGGTAGAATTTTTTGGGGGGGTTTGGTTGAGTGAAAAAGTAAAGTAAAATAAAGTAAAACTTAATGCAAAAAATAGTAATTGCGTGTGTAAGAAAGATTGAAACTGCAATAGAGAGAAAGGCGCTCTCGGGGAGTGGTGGATATACCTCTAGCAATTTAGACTAAGTGATCAAGATTATTATGATGAATATTCTAATGATGTAAATGTATGTGGGAGGAGCTCCATATATGGACGAATAGGCAGCAACCACTGCTCACATCATCTGTCATAACCACAGCAGACAATAACCGACAACCATCGTGATACTGTGCTATTAATGGATTTCTCCCGTGGCATGGACATGAATTGATGAGTTCTTCTTGATTCCCCAAGTTATACGTAAAGGATGACAACAACTTTATAGTCATAGTAAGTGCTACCATCCCTCCGTCTACTAACAAGTAATCCCCTTCATCAAGTCCCCACGAGAGGCAAATATTAAGGAGGTGCACAACTCCCAGCATCAAGATGAAGACAAGTAACACATACACATAATGATGTATAACATAATAATCTCTATTTCATCTCAATAATATACTAGGGTTTCTCCATCTCCCCAAGAACTGATGATCTACTCAGACATGGAGGCAAACAGCATCATGCCAATAGTAATGGAAACGATTATCGATGAATAGTACTTGTATAAATTCACAACTAGTGCAAGATTTACAACAAGATTTAGATGGGATGGATGGAGATGATGGTGGTGATGAAGATGCAGTGGCTGATGAAGGTGGAGATCGATGTCTTGGCCTCCCAGATCTGCTTAGGGCGGATATGTATCCCTAGGACAAGTTCCCCCTCCATATCCCTTCCGGAGGTGATGTTTTCGGTGATTTCTGGGTGTTCTGTATGTCGTCTCTCTGATCCAGTTGCACGGGGTGAAACTATTTTAGGAGGCGGTGGCGGCGCCAACTATACGGCGGTAACTATACGACCGGAAAAGTTCTCCCACCGTATAGTTGGTCGTTAACTCTTCTGTATCCTTAAATTGCTTTGGGTTTTCTTCTGGTGTAATTAATATTTCCCAAATAAGCAATTTACGTAGTTTTTGGCTCCTTTTCACTCCAATATAACTGGTCCAAGAATTGTGTCCATCGGATCCATCATCTGTCCTAATCCTGATGAAAATAAACATAAAAAGTGTGTGTGAATGCCGTAAAATACCAAGATCCTACATCTACAATGCAAAATAATAATCTAAAACATGATGCAAATATGCACTCATCAGATATGCATAAAATACTTCTATAAAAGTGTACATAAATTCCACTCATCAACCTCCCCAAGCTTAGACTCTGCTCGTCCCGAGCAGTAATTGTCGATAAATAATATGAGGGGAATTTTGCTTGCCATTGAAAATCAGTATGCCTTGCATCCTTATTTTTATTGCAAGCTCAAAGAGAGTAAACATGTACTCATACAAGGCAATACAAGCTTAGTTATAGAGACCACCAAAGATTCATAAAAGCTTATATGCTCCATGTCAACAGTGAACCTAACTTGCAAGCAAACTTGTGATCCTCTTATTGCACCTTTTGTATAACTTTTCATATAATTATTTTTATGAGGCAAAACTTAGTCATAAATAGATGTAAAGCATAAATAGGAATAATTTTTATTGATTCTACCCAATCATGTCATCTAGTTAAGGCTCAGTGCAAACATCAGTTATTGAGATTTCGGAAAGTTTATCTCTTAGTAACGAGATTTATGCTAAAAGGAAATGCCAGAACATGTCAAAAGAAGCATAGCATTAGAGTGTCTCATTTGGTCATCCACATCAATGAATCATGGCTATCAAATACTCCTTTTCTATTTTTTGTTTTTCTAAAACTTCAGTTCATTAGTAATGAGATCATGCCAAAACTTAGTGTGTTTAATCAGACTGTACAGACTAAGAATGGATACTCGTGACCATTACCAAGGTTTGCCTATTTGGTATAATGATTTCTCATAATGTTCAGAGGAGTATTCACTCTTTTGCTTTGAACGCAGGCCCATGAGAATACCAATGCATACCCAAATATAGCATTTCTGCTACATATGTTGGGAAACTCATAGCCAAACTCCAAGATTTTTCTCTTTTTGTATTGTTCAAAGGCCAACGGAGTTGTTAGCATCCCATGTTGTGCGACAATGGTGCAGACACACATAAAGCAATATCATACTTTAATCAACAGGTCAAGATTTGGCATGCATCTCAATTACCGCTAAACATTAGTTTCTTCAAAAAATTCTTTCAAATAGTACTATCAAGTCGATCATCAAATATATGGTGTTGAGTATTTTTAAGGCTAAACTCTTAAGACAATTAACCAACACCTTATTTGGCATATAACTCAAAACTTTGAAATATTATTTCCAATTGACAACTTCTTCCGTAAGCAAACTATCAAGTCTATCATTTTGATATTATGGGGTCGAGCATAATTATTTATTTAAGACAAAGCTATTAGGTGACAACTAACAAATTTCAAAAGATCTTGATCAAATATTCATTCTTTCCAAGTGCACAGATTGTGGCAATGTTTTCTAGAGGATCACAAATATTGTCACAACAATTTGGCAAGATGCATACAAGCTCTAAGTCAACTCCTATGGTGCCTATCATGAGCAAGTGTATCCTCATATAAATACAAAACTATACTCATTTAAGCAAGCATTCAAAAATAGCGGGATACATGATTGCATTAAACCTTCATCGAATATGAAGATTGCACAAGACCCTAAACATGCAGAAATAACCTCCCCAAGCTTAGTGAAAACAAGGGTGACACACTTTACCATTGAGATACAAGTAACCTCTCTTTCGATGGATAAAGAACCTTTTTCTAACGTATATTTCTTGATATAGCCTGGTGGCTTCCTTCTTTGAGAACCTGCTTGGAAACTAAAAAGAAAATGAAATATTTTTGTGTTTCTGAAAACACGGGTTTAGCTCACAAGTGATGAAATACAAGTCCCGCTAAGTCGGTTTATCAACCTAAGCACCACGCCTAAGTCAACAAACTAGTTCTAGAAGTGGCCTCTCCTAGATTATGATGAGGCGAGTGTGCAACCCCTATGTGCTTATTTAAAAGAGGTTCGAGTTGGAAGGTTTTACTAGACACTGATTGTTAAAATGTTAAATTGAAGCAACCAAGTGGCTCATACGAGTGTTTGCACGGTTGGCACTACCGTACACGTCGTCACACAAGGTTCAAGTCCGTGCAAAAATAGCACACAAAATAAAAGATATTGGTTTGGTGTACGAACGAAGTTCGTTCACCCAACTGACAAAAACAAAGTAAAAATAAAACATGAACTTCTACAGAGAATTACAGTCTAGGAAATTTCTGAGGTAGAACTTTATTGCTTATATATACTCGGCTTCTCTAGAACATGGGAGAAGCTCCTAAGTGGTGTTTCGAGGTTTTAGAGGAAGAGGAAATAAAAATAGAAGAATTTCTGACCTTTTGTTACATTACCCCGACATTTGAATCGTGTTTGAAGCAACTATATGATCAGAATTTTTATTCCCACCGTATAGTTGGTCGTTAAACGTGCAGTAACCTGAAAAAGAAATTCGACAAAGGCAACGATATCTATACGACTGCAACTATATGACCGGACCAAATTGGTCCCGTCGTATAGTTGGTTGTTAAACTTACAGTAATGTTGCAAACCAAATGGGAGATGGCAAAACAACTATATGACCGGAATTTTTATTCCCGCCGTATAGTTGGTCGTTAAACCTTCTGAAATCGCCAGACTCCACCTGTTTCTTCGAGAATTCTTTATCAGCCTGAAACGGGATTTGAGTACAACTGAGTTATGCAACACATAGCATGTATAAGAGATTTGAGTACAACCGAGTTTTGACAGTAAAATAATAAATTTAATTTTAGACCAACATTAGCATGTATAAAACGGGATTTGAGTACAACCAAGTTATGCAACACATAGTAACAATAAATTCTACCTTTTGAAAACTATAACAAGATAACTCTAATAGCAAGACATGCAAAGAATAAAAGTGCCAATGCAACATGAATGCAACTAGACTCAAGACACAAAACTAAAAAAGACGCCTAATGACTTCTGGGTTGCCTCCCGGAAAGCGCTTTCTTATAACCAAGTAGTCATGCTTTTATACTCCATACTTATTCAGCAATGGAGGCAGATATATGAGTAGTTTTGCTTACCTCCAACGAGTGTTTGCGGGATTTATATCATAGTTTGCTCTAAAACGTACATGCTTGCGGTGCGTTGGTATCTTGTAAGTGTTCTCGTTGCCACGTGAGGATGGATGCACCAAGCATGGTAAATATATATTCTTTCCTTCTTGTATAGAGGGTGTTAAATATTTATTATCAAACTTTGAGTCTTTACCTTGATTACTATTTTGAGGGTAAAGCTCATAATGTCCTTTTGGATTCAGTAGCTTGGTCTTTGCCACCGGACTTTCCCGCACCTCATTAGTAAAACAAAAGTCATAGCAAACAGATGTAGGAGGCACACATGGTTCCGTCTTTGGCTCATCATAATTGATTTCCCCGGAAAGAGTATTTAAACAAACACTACTAGAATCATCAAAAACTTCTTCAAGGCAATTATCAGGGATTCTAGAATAATTTAAGTCATTATCATCACTAGAGTCAGAAGAATAATAAAGATCAGGAGTAGGTGGGGATAAGGTTTGAGAGCTTCTTTTAATTTATTCAATTCCTTGATTTCTCTTTCTTCTTTCTTCTTGATGCGTCTTTCATTTCTTTGATACTCTTCATAAAGCCGTTTCACTTCATTTGTAGATGTCAGATGTGTGGGATATTCAACACGAGGCTTCTTATTTTTATTTTTCCTGGTTTTAGGCTTCATGGATTTACCCTTCTTTCCTGCTTCAATGATGCAACAAGTGGAAGATATGGGAGTAACAATAGAGGGTTGTTCTCCATCATTAGTAGCAGCAGTTCTAATATGATTAAAATAATCAGCTATGAAAGGCATTGCTTTATAAAGAACATCTCTAACTAAGGTATCATCATAAGGAATTTTTCCTCTTCTATTTTCATCTTTAAGAAACTCACTAACCAAGTTCTCTAGATCAGTAGGGAGAGGTTTTTCTTCATGCACAATTTCACATTGCCATTGATGAAAATTATTATGTATATCTCTAAGAGTTTCCAAGCTTCTTTCAAAGTTTTCCCAAGGAATGCACCATCACACATCATGTCTAGCTTATCCTTAGAAGAGTGATTTAAGCCTCCATAAAAGAGATTCAACAATAACCAATCAGGTAAATTATGATGTGGACAATCATGCATCAATTTTGAGAACCTACTATAAGCTTGTATTAAATCCTCATTGTTTCTTTGCTTGAAATTCAGGATATGAAGCCTATGCTCATAAGTTTGATTTTGTGAGAAATACTTACCGATAAAAGCTTTAGAGATACCTTTCCATGAATTAAAGTGTCCCGCGGGATGCGATTTTAGCCAATCTTTAGCTTTTCCTTTTAGCGAGAACCAGAACAGATATAACTTCTGCTTGTCATTTGTCCATCTGTTTGCCTTCACCATAGAATACAATGAAGTAAATTTTTCAATATGCTCATATGTCTCATTGTCCGGATCTCCTGCAAAAGCTATTTCCATGATCATATTTATCCACATAGGATTAATCTCATATCCATCCACATCAATAGTAGGCTGAACAATAGGAGCATGACACGATCAACACTCGAAGCACCATACTCCGCAAGGCTTTTACTTTCCATAGTTCCTATGTTTTTGAATTTCCTACAACTAAAATAAATAACAAGACTACTAAGAAAAGGTAAACTATTTTTTGTTCTTTTCAAATAATTAAAAGCACTAGGATAAATAGCAACAAATGGAAATAAACTATGTGCGAGTAGAAGGTAATAACCGGACGCTTAGCTCCCCGGCAACGGCGCCAATTTGATGACTGGATTCCTGCACCAACAACAGGGTTATTGCAGTACTTGTAGCAGCAAATATTTAAGAGTTTGTCCTGATGGGAGATCGACGAATGGAAACAACACGACCCCGCAACCACGTTGTCAATGCGGCCACGTTTCGCACCCAAATCGTGGTTTGGAAATAACCTATTCTATAAGTTACTAGAACAACGATAATTGAGAGAGGTTTAAAGTATCTAATAACAAAGAACTTTTAACAATAACAAAATAAATTAAGACGAAAAGTAAACAGGAATATGAACTGAATTAAAGAGATTGTAGTTGTAGGATTGAATGGAATGAGAGGGGGCTTCTAGGCTTCGGTCTCACTAGTACTAGATGGGTATATGTGTGATCTATAAGAGATTCCTCAGACAAATAAATGTTCCGCATTTGATTACTGGGCTATCACTCTGTGTGCACTATGCATGATTCTCGTGTGTCACCGCAAGGCAAAAAGGCACTTCCGTACCAAAGGACCACATAAACTCATCTTAACTCACAATAAATTCTAACTTAGCACAATAGATCATACCTCAACCTAGAATTGAATCAATCAATCACACATGGATGAACAACAAAACATATATAAATATATAATGATGTCACAACCGTGTTAAATCTTACAATTACTAAACACAAGAGAGAGAGAGAGGGAGATGGAGATGATGATGGAGATGGAGATGATGATGGAGATCGATGCGTGGTGGTGGTGATATCTTCCTTCTCCTCCCCTTCTTCTTGCTTGGATGCCTTGATGGTGATGGTGTTGATGTCTTCTCCTCCTCTTCTTCTTGCTTGGATGCCTTGATGGTGATGGTGTTGATGGAGATCTAGATCTCAGAGGTGTGTTTGAGGCAGAGCTCCGCCGTCGTGGAAATCAGATGGGTGGCGGAGTCAGCAGGGCTCCGTCCTTGAAGGGCTATGGTGTTCCTCCCTTGTTTCTTGACTCCTACCACCTTTATATAGGCCTTAGAAGTGCCCTAGATCGCCCCCAATACCGTCATATGGCTTAGGAAAGGTTCTGGAACAGTCCAAGGTCAAAACAAGTCGTTTCCGACCTTTTTTCCAACTATACGGCCAAAACTATACGGCCGGAAAAATGGCTCCGGTCGTATAATTGGTCGTTAAACTTTCGGGTGTCGCGGTGTTTTGGCCGCCCTTTCTTTATACGAACTCCGATTTGGGTATTTTTCGACGTTGGATTCGTATCGACGAGGGCTACAACCCATTGGTATTGAATCTTTATTTTGAGAAGTTGGAAAATTTTCACTTTTTCCAACACCTCAAATGGCTAAGTCTGGTCCCTGCAGCTCCTCCATACTATGCTCTCTTTATTCCTTTTGCCTTTGTTTTATCCATAATCATCATCAACACCTACACACATGTCAAAGACAAGGAAGAGGGATAAAATTCTACCTAAACTACTAAATGTGCAAAGCTCATATGAAAATGAATGGAAATAGAAACCATGCATATTTGGCATAACTGCAGCTAGATAAAACATGAGATGGGTGGTTGATATGCATAAAATACTTCTACAAAAGTTACATAAATTCCACTCATCGTTGATCCACTTGAAACTTCACTTTGCACTATGGCTTGATCAACCTCAAATCTTCTTCTTCCTTCAACATGATTCCAATGGGCCCAAAGCCCTTGGACATTTCTCTTCATTTATTCTATCTTTAAGCCAACACATGGTCCAAGCGATGCCAATGAACAATTCTTACAAGTGAAACTCAATTCAAACAATAGTATATAGAGATTATTATTAATTATCAAAACCACACATGGTGGGCACACGTGCCATTTCAACTTCGGAGTTTATCCAAAAAATTCTCTGGGTGACTAGCTCTTAGAGTTCGTTATTATCACCACTGGTTTTGGAGTCAAATGGAAAAGGTCAAAACATGCTAGACTGCTAGTTGTTACTCATGTCCATACAAGGCAAATGCATATTTAAATATCCAAAGATGACTTTGTATGAGTCATGTGTCAAAATCATTATCTGCAAAAACTACCACCACGAGATATAGTCACTAGTGGTGTACTTGGTTACCACACTCTCTTTTAATAAAGTTATTTAATTTGCTTGCCTACTGTCTTTCTTACCATTGCAATTATAAGAAAACATACTTTTTTACCTCGCGTCATATTTAAGTGTATAGGCGGTTACCAAACAGGGCTTCCCGATGGGGGCCTTTGTTCCATGCCTATTTTCTCGTTTTCACTGATAACCTCAAGAGGTTGATCAAGGAATACAATGTTCCTACCCAACCCTAGGATGATGGCACTACCCGTCCCATCCTATAGTACGCTGATAATGTTTAGGGAGGAGGGATGACATGGCCATGTGCGATGTAGACACCCCACAAAGATATATGGCATCGCTCACTCGTGGATAGAATGCCTCCCATCCAACATGTTATCTGAATGATCGTCCTATTTCTTGTGGCATGGATGATTTTTTTTTTGCAAATTCTCTTGTAAAACTATTCCGTTGTTACCATTTTCAATGAAATTCGGGCGGGGGAGCCTCTCCCCGACAACGATTAAAAAATCGTTGTAAGTGAAAAAAAATAAGCTCTAGACACAGGGACTTGTAATGTACCAACACACATAAACTGGAGCATGATGTTGAAGAAAATACAAGAATAGAAGAGAAAGCAAAAGAATGCCAGTTCATGAATGGGTGATGCATGTGCTGTCTCGATTGCCTACTGATGGTACATTACATCAGACATAACCTCGTCCACGTCTTCATGACTTATAGAAGAGTTTCTTTCTTTAGCAAGGTCGAATTAACAAAGGGTAAAAGTCCATGCTAAATCGGAGAGCCAGCAAGCATATGGATCACCATCCCTCGTGGACCAAGATCACCCCTCTCATGGGTTCCAAGTGCATAGAACATTAGTGTATGCTTTATTCTTATTTATTTATTTATTTATTTTTCCTTACGGGTATTTTGGGATTTTTTATAGACGTTATTTTTGAATTTGGTAGAATAGACTAATTAGATCTAGTTGTTCCCTCATCGTCAAGGGTATTTTTGGTGTTTTCTACAAAGCCATGAGATTGTAAAACGCGCCGCATGTTTCATTCATAAGCATCTCACTCTTATGAATGAAGATTTTACCTCAAGTGTAGATGAAGAGTTTTTCTCTCAATGGAAATCTCTCTCACTTCACCTGTAGTAATAGGTAGGAATCGGAGGTCGTGTTCGGAGAATTTCTTCTCGCTTACACCTCTCAATGGTTTACCTCATCTCCTTGACAACGGGGGTAGAATTACGCACTTTGGCGAAAGTGAACCTATATACAAATCTTGGTGTGTTCCCTCTTGAGGCTTTGTTTACTTCTCTCGTATTTTTTTCCTAAGGCCTTGTTTACTTCTCTCGTATTTTTTTCTAAGGCGCATTTGGAAGGAGAGAGGTCGACGAATCTTTCCGCAGGAATCGATGACGGCGGAGGCCGTCGCGAGTTTGATTAGAGCTGACTTGGAGTTGATGTTCTTAGGAAAGACGGGGCTGGGTTAGCCCTACATGTGGTAGCAATTTGTATATTTATCTGGGGGGCTTAGGGCAATTTGTTCTTTTTCTATAACTTTGAACCATGTTTTCCCTTCTATAATGCAAAAGCAGAGAGCTCCTGTTGTCCACGCCATTTTTTGTATTCACTAGTTTATTCGTCAGGATCGGAGGAAATTATTCCAATTTCCACAAAATCATTGTAGTTCGTTTACCAAGCCAGATCTGGGATAATCCCTAGATATCCTCATAAATTTTCTTGTTTTTGTTTAGATTAGAACTCTTCTACGTAGTAGTGTATTTTTGGTTTGAGGGGATTGAAAATTATTGGATGAACACCAAATACTCTCCCATCCCCGAACCTCTAGCAGTTGAAAATACAAGAGAACTAAACAAGGCCTAAGAGGTTTGAGTATGGGAGGGGATTTGCGTTTCACCCAAACCCCGCCAATCCTCTCAAATACTCTTTCAAAAAATATGCTAGTATGATGAAGAGCTTTTAATCTCGCAAAAATAAGAGAATTTACAGAATATCTCAGGAAATCCAACGTGGTAAACGGACTACAAGATTTTTTTAGAATTTGGGATAATGCCCTCCTATCCCTATAAATACACCGGAGAATACGTGATAGAGCTAAATACACCTATAGTCCCACAACTTGTCTACCATATACAAATTAGTCCCACAAGTTAAAACACGTGAAATGGTAGTACAACTACTTGCATCCATGGAGCAAACAGGTCCACAACAAATCCAAACCTGACATGTGGCATTATAATTCTTGCACTAAGACCCCTGATTTTTTTTATCTCGCACAGGTATGTTGGGTTCTGCCTCACATGTGGGTCCCACCTGTCAGGTGACTAAGAAAGGTCTAAAAAATTATGAGCAGGCGGCAGGGATCGAAACGAAGACCTGGGTATGTTACAACCAAAAAGTCAACCACTACACCAAGTTATGCTATTTTACAAAATGATCACACACTTTTTATATCAGATGTGCTGCATGCATGCACAGAGTTCTCACCAGAGCGTGCATGCTCGGATAGAGTATGGTGGTGTGCATGGAGGCCGAGGTCGGAGACAGCTCGACGTTCCAACGGCACCTCCAGAAGAAGTCCATCGAGACGACCATGCGTATGCACAAGGTGCTAATATTTATATGATTTCTAGTAAGATAATTAAATTGTTTATCTCCTACATATCACCAATATCAACACATGTGCCGAATACCTTAGCCCTTAGATTGTTATTTCTACGTTATAATCCTTTCGTATCAAAATAGATGTCGAAAATTTGTCCAAATTTTAATGTATCTATATACTTTCTTCGCTTCATATTAATGTTCTCAACTTTGTCTAGACTCGTATATATCTAATTAAACATTTAAACTAGATGCATTCGTATCTCGACAAAGTTAAGAACACTAATATGGACCGCATGTTGTACTAAATAGTGTTTATATTCATTCATATTTTACAAATCTTCGACATCTATTTTTGGGAGTACTACAGATACAAACATGTCAGCAGGAACATCGAGCTACCATCTCAATTCCTAGGACTGTCGACCGTTGGGAGGGCAATAGCTATAAAAAATAATATGTCATTACAAGAGACCTAGCTGGATGCAGATCGATAAGACCCGCTGTTGCAAGACAAATTCAGTCAAAATTAATGCTCCCTCCGTTTTCTAATAGATATAGATGTCGCAAAATTTTCTAAATTTAAATATATCTATATACTATTTAGTATCTAGATTCATTCAAATTTACACAAAATTTCGACATTTATTTTAAGACTGAGAAAATACTTAAGAAAGATAAAAAGCCTGATACATTCTATACTTGCTATGGAAAAGGGCGCTCAGCCTGGTTCAGTAAAGCTACCATGCTGAGGGCAGCCAATGCGACGGCATACTTACCGCGTGTGTACTGGCATACTTACGAGGGACTAATTTGTACCTTTGTACTGATTAGTATAAGTGAGGACGTCGATTATTTTTGAAAAGATCGTTATGGGTGTAGTGGCTACTAGCCTGATCTCCTCTTCTAGAGGATCAAAGTTCAAGCCCCACCGTGCGCAACTAATTTTTTAGATCATTCTATAGAGTATGACAAGTGGGACCTGCAGCACCCAAGGTCACCTGTGCGACCCTTGCTTCGGCGGAACCTCTTTACGTACGACTTTTTCTGTCTGAATCCTGTCCAACGAGTGAACCAGCGGCCTGATGTTAATCTGTGTAACGCGTTGATGGTTGGATGCCCCATATCGTACATGAATCGGACAGAAACGATCGTACGCATAGCAGCTCTCTTGCTTCGGTGTCCCCCTAGACAAAGGGAATTCAGCCGGGTTTCGGGTGCATGCTTGTGGTGGAGACCGGGTGGAAGTTAGAGTCCATATTAGCTACAATCGGGCATACGAGACCGGATACGATCAGGTGGAGGCACCGCAAAAAGACCGGATACGATCAGGTGGAGGCACTGAAAAAAAAAAAGATGGTTTGTACAGGCCGATCGTGCGCAAGACCAATTGTAAGTCAGATGGACGTAGAGGTGACCGTTTGAAATAAATATGAAAACAATCTATTAACAAATGTTTGGCATATATGTGTGTATAATTTTTCCAATTTAACATATTCCAATATTTGAACAAACAGTCTCAAGCTTCGGACAGTTCACATCCATCCCCAGGTCTCAGCCGTTAGATCGAACCAGATCGATGATCATATCTTTTTACTGTCCCTTCATCCCGTTTTTGCTATAGATAGTTTCGTTTTTATCTAAAAGTCTCGCTTTTGCTACAAATAGTCCCGCTTTTGCTACATGTAGTAAAAAATAATTCGATCCAAAAAAGATTAGACAGACTAGACCCCGCCAGAGAGTTCGCCAGTGTGGCGGCGATAACGGCACGCCCGTCCCCAGGCGTCGTGGCTAGGGTGCTCTTATGCAGCGGCATGCGGTTTTGACCGAGGGCTGTCTTGCATGGAGTAAGGTGGCAGCGACACATCTCATGGCGGCAGCTGACAGAGCACGGTGATGAGTTCGGTCGGTGGTGACAAGGGACAGTTCGACACATGGTTGTAGGTGGATGGCAGCGACAACCATGGCGCAACAGCGTGATGGCGATGCTAATTGGCCGGATCTGAGCCTGGCAGGTGGGCGGGCTTGATTTGGCACTAATTGACCCTAATGTTGCATCCGGGCGGTGATCACCTCGGGTGGTGGAGGGCGGGTCCCCTCTCCTAGGCTATCATGTGGCCTGATGACTATAGTCTATGTGTTGACCTACCTAGTCCAATCCGCCGGCTTTTCAGTGCAATGTTAGTTGGATCATGGGCTCGAGTTCAAGTTCGTAGAGGCCGGGGCGACGGCCCCGGAAGGTGCACTGCGCAGGCGGCTCTACGGAGAGCGACAATAATGTAGCAACAAATATAGTGATGTAGCAAAAAACTCGATTTCGCCGAAGACTTCGTCGGAGGCCTCGTAGCAGAAATGTACACTATTATAGCAAAACGAAAGTAAAAAACATTATGCTACCGCCGTCAGGAGCAAACGAGGCCGAGCGCGGCCGCCGTCGATAGCAACACAGCAACACTGCCACAGAAGCGCGTTGTGCTCACAGGAGGTGTCGCCAGCGGTGAGGCAAGCTCACGAAGTGGGAGACGAGGGAGAGGACCAACATGGAGCGGCGCGGGCCCTCTCCTGGAGGCGGCGACCGGAGATGGAGTGCTCTCATGGAGATCTGACGGTATGGCACTCTCCTGGATATAGCAGGGGGCGACGCCTGTCGTGGTTGGAGATGGGAGGCCAGCGACTCTGACTTCACCTTCGACGACCCAGACGAAGCCTCGCATCCCACGACGCCTGAACCCATGTCGGCCCATGCCAACAGCTGACCACACACATGAACGGCAGACAGCTCCGACTTGACGCCGAGCCTCCCGAGTGAAATATGTTGGGCTTGCGCCGACCAAGCCCTCTGTAAATACCACCGACCGCCGGTCATCATCGCCGCCTGGACGCGCTCCATCGCAGCTCCGACTCCACAGCAACACAGCAAGCACAAAGAACCCATTGGACACGTCGGAAAGACTGACTACCGAAGCCCGAACCGCGACCCACACTCAGCTCGACGCATCATCGTTGCCAAACTGCACATCAGCGCCCTTGAGGAGCCGCCTCAGCACCCACACGACGGCCCAGCCACCATCCACGAGTCTCCAAGCTCTAGTCGACCCCGAAAATGATGCCCCCAAGGAGGAGAAAGACGTGCAGCGCCTTCATCGCCCGATCCCGAGGATCTGAGGTTTCCCTCCGGAAGACCACGGGCAAGGGGAGGAGCCCACGGCAACGCTTCCAAGAAAGTCAACGGCACCCGCGGGTGTCGCCGCCGCCGGTTCCGACCGAAGCCGGAACACGGATTTCTCCTCGGGAATCTCCACCACCTACAAGCCGAAGCAGCCAACTGCAGCTGCCACCATACCTCCATTGCCGCCCGACGGGAGACCCATTGGCGGCCACAACAGCCAAGCGCGAACCATCTCCTCGCCTCATTGCCGCTACCAAGCCACGGAAGGTCTAGCAGCACCACCTCCCAAGCCACCACCTGCCGCCATCACCAAGCCTAGCAGGAGCCAGCCCCCAGCCGCGATCGCCACCAGCCACCACGTTGAAATGAGGCCCTCCCAGGACTAGACGGGCCCAGATTGGGCCTACAAGGCGCGCTCCAGCCAGGGTGACGGCGCTGCAAGGTGCCGCGCATCCAGCCCCATCTTCCCTGCCCCCGCTACTCTGCCTCGCGCCTCCGCGACGGCCAAGCGGACTGCGCCGCCACCTGCCCGTGAGAGCCTTCCCTGCCGATCTCCAAGCCTCCACTGCAGTTCCCCCACGACCTTTGGCAGCGGGGCGCCCGCCGCCACCGTGATGACGGCCAGCAACGGTGGCAAGGAGGGGCTCGAGCGGAGGGAGGCCCCCCGGCGACGGCTAGGGTTTCCCCGATCGCCGGGAGTGACTCGGGGTCGGGGGTATCTTTTTCGAGTGGTCGCAATACACGTAAGCTGAGACTGTTTGTTCAAACATGTCAGGTGCATCATTGGTGTTTGTTAAAAAACTAAAACATTGGACAACACAAGAAAATATTAGTTCATTCGAATCCTAATTATTATTTCGGATTTATATAGATTTGAATATATCTAGCACTAAAACATGACTAAGTACATTTGAATCTAGACAAATATGAGAATATTCGTTAGGATCGAAGGGAGTATGTTAAATTGGAAAAATTACACATGCATATCTATCAAGCATTTGTTAACAGATTATATATCCTTTTTAATTTCAAACGATCGCCTCTACTTCCACATATCGTACGACTCACAACTGTCTCGTACATGATTGTAACGTGGCCTATACAAACCGCCTCTACCTCCACCTGGTCGTACTATCCTGTCTGGTCTTGTATGTCCGATCTCATGTACGTAACTAATACTACGAACTTTAACTTCCACCGGTCTCCACCACAAGCATGCTTCTTGGAAGCAAGTTGTTGGACTGCGATTTTGCCGGTTTCAACTTGTGGGACTAATTTGCACATGGTAGACGAGTTATGGGACTATAGGTGTATTTAGCTCTACGCATCCCCTCTTTATGTAGTTTTAATTACAATATGTCACATGCCTATAAATGCCTGTACATAATATCCGATGTTCATCTTGCAGCTGTAACCTATAATCGTACCCTTGTACTACACCATTGCTAGCCTGTCAAATAATTCTGTTGAACGGACTGCCAGATAAATTTATGTGCTCTCAAAGTCCAGATTATTGAATCAGTTATTCCATCAATGGGGCTATGTCTCTAGTTTCCCACGGACTGAAGAGTGAAGACAGCTCAAGGACACTCATCAAAACCAGCATAATTGAGCTACCTCAGGCTGCCGTGCTATCATACAGATATGCTAGTACAATATATATCGACAGGGTCTTTACAAAGCTGATGGGGATAATGGGAGGAGTGGATAATGTACAGGAGAAGCATCAAAGACCAGATAAGCATATGGCAAATGCTACAGGATCCATCATAAGGAGCTTTCGTTCCTCATCAAAACTGGCTACAAAGTACCAAACGAAGAACATGTCATAGAACCTCATGTAAAATACAAGAATCATGAACGTTCTCCACCTCTGCACAAACAAATCTGAGAATTGACCAAAAAGAAAGGAAAAGGAAAAGAAGCCAAAACAAACCAAAAAAAAAACGGTTTTGCTAATTCTCAGTCGCCTGAGAATTAGCTAAATCTAAGTCACCTTAATTACCATTGGATTTGGTGCTAAGATTAGTGCAGCTGGCTTGCTATTGGCTACGGAAGTGCAGAGCGATGCGGGCTTGTTTTTGTGTTGGTCTTGTTTGCCGCGCGTAGCATGGGCTGTTAGCTGCTGCTACTGTCTTGTCTTGGGCTTTCTTTCTTGCCGTGGTCTTTTGCTTTTTCAAAGGACTGTAGTCAGACTTTTATACACACTGCTTGGATTATAGAAAGTCAAAAGCCCACGCTTCGATCAGTTCATTAAGCTGCACGATTTGCTTTTGTCCGTTTATTTATTTTCTCCTGATGCTAGTTGGCTTCTCGTACGAGAGTATGTTGTCTTTTTTAGACATGGTTCTTTTGATTAATCGTTTCATTAAGTAAAAAATGTTGGCATGATAATTACTTTTTTGTCCTCTATTTTTAATCTCTTTTCTTTATGCTTTCGTTATTTTTTTTGAAATTTTATTTTTCATATGTTTCCCTCTCTTCTCATTGTTTTCGTCCTTTTCCTATTCCTGTATTTTATAATTAATTTTATGTATTAGTGTTTTCCCCTAAAAATATACTAGCATTTTGTTGACTGGTTTTTTCCTTTTCTTTACTATGTTTTTGCTAATTCCCTGTCAATCGAGATTAAGTTAGAGCATAGTGGACTCTAAAACTTTATAAGATTTGCATAATAATTCGTGCTAAGTTGCAAATGTGTTGCAACTAAGTTTTTTCAATTTCGTGTGGATTGGAACTGAGTATTTTTAGTTGCAAGTAGGTTGCAACTGAGAAAAATGGTCTTGATCATTGGATTTATGTCATGATTCCTGCTAGTGTGGAAGTTGCAAGTGGGTTGCAACAGAGATTTTCTTGTTACATGTGGGTTGGAACTAAGTTTTTTCACATGCAAGTAGGTTGCAGCTGAGAAAAAAATCTTGCTTACATGATTTATGTTGTAATTCAAGATAGTGTGGGAGTTGCAAGTAGGTTGCAACTGAAATTTTCATGTTACATATGGGTTGTAACTAAGTTTTTTCCAGTTGCAACTGAGAGAAAAAAACTTGCTCATAGGATTTATGTTGTAATTCAAGATAGTGTGGGAGTTGCAAGTAGGTTGCAACTGGGATTTTCATGTTATGTATGGGTTGAAACTAAGTATTTTCCAGTTGCAACTAGGTTGCAACTGAGAAAAAAATTGCTCCTAGGATTTATGTTGTAATTCGTGTGGAAGTTGCAAGTAGGTTGCAACTGAGATTTTTATGTTACATATAGGTTGCAGCTAACTATTTTCCAGTTGCAACTAGGTTGCAACTGAGAAAAATATTCATGCCATCGGATTTGCGTCGTGATTTATGCAAGCATGGGAGTTGCAAGTGACTTGCAACTGAGAATTTGCATTGCAGGTAGTTGGAAATGAGTATTTTGCTGTTACAAGTAGGTTGCAAATGAGAAAAATGTTTCGGATTGTCGAATTTACGTTGTGATTCATACTAGTGTGGGAGTTGCAAGTGGATTGCAACTAGGATTTATCGGTTGCAGTGGGTTGGACTGAGTATTTTCCAGTTGCAAATATGTTGCAACTGTGAGAACAATATTATCGACCGTTGGATTTGCATCATGATTCATACTAGCATGTGAGTTTTAAGTGGGTCGTAACTGATACTTTTCAATTTCAAGTGAGTTGGAATTGAGTTTTTTTCAATTGCGAGTAGGTTGTAGCTGAGAAAACTATTCATGATGGTTGGATTCGTGTCCGGATTTGTGTTAAATGTTAGTTGGAAGTATGTTGCAACTGAGTTTTTTCCGGTTAAAATAGGTTATTTAGAAAAAAAATCCTTGGCCATTGAATTTGCTTCATGATTCTTGCCACATGGAAGCTGCATGTAGGTTGCAACTTGCTTTTTTCTAGTTGCTAGTAACTTGCAATTGAAAAGAATATTACTCTTCATTTAAATTTGCTTCATAATTTATGCTATTGTCTTCGACCCATATTAGTTGCTTTAGATTTGTCTAGATGTGGATGTATTTAGACACATTTTAGTATTAGATACATCCGTATCTAGCTAAATCCAAGTCAAATAATATGAGTCGGAGAGAGTACATGAAATTTTCAAGTACGTTGTAACTAAGAATTTTCAGGATCTTTTTGCTACAAATCCTAATATTTTTTGCGTAGAATTTTGTACCAATCAGCTTACTATATGTGTACAATAGGAGAGGCAGCTAGAGTGGACAGTTTCATTACACGTGCAAGTTATGTTATCCACACGCACACATCAAACTAAAATACATGAGAAATGAGAACAAGACAAGACCAAATTTCAATTTTGTTTTTGAGACACGACCACGCGTCAAGTTATCTATACACATGACCTAGCATCGGTTGTTCTGTTTGATTTATTTCCACCAATTAAGTAGACCGGAGCCCAGGTGTCACACAAAAAGCTTGGGCCTCAATCAATACGGTGGATGGCCTAGTAACAAGCACGAAACTCACGCACCCAACCGGCGGGCCAACATGTTTGTGGTAAAGCAAAGAAACAGGCAACACCTTGGATGATCACGACGTCGACTGAGATTTAAATTAAATCTCAGGCAACTGAGACGTAGGCAGTCCCAAAAAAAAAATGCTTAACATCTCCATTCAGACAAACTTTACACTTTCCTGATTTTCTCTCTTTCTCTATCTCTCCTTTTGAAGTGTGGTGCTGGCACCATGATCCAACTTGGTGGCGCTGTGGAAGGCCTAATGATTCCTGCCACCACCAACCACATCATAAAGCGGGCAATGCTGGGCCAGCGCAGAGGGGGTTCCATCCCCCACAGGCAAGACGAGCAAAGACTCCCTTAAAACAAGCCATTATCTTGCAAAGGGACCATATTACAGATCTATCTGGACCATTCCAATCGACTCACCATCACCAACAACTAAATCTGCAAAGCATAGGACATTATTATTGTTGGTAAACAGCTATACAATAATTCAACTATTTGATAGCAGTTTAAGGAGGATACTAATTTTATAAGCATACAGGCTGTTTCAGGTGCCATCTAAAAGTTGATCTATTTCAAAGTAGAAATTATTGGGTTTCATCTTTCTTTTGCACATTGGAATCATTGTTTGTTAATTTATATTGGCTATGCTATTTTCCTGAAAAAAAAAAGGGTCATAGAGGTACTGATCAAAGATGTATGAGCTCTTTGACAATTATATGACAATAATCTGTATCTTGTTTTGAGCAGTGTTACTAACTCAATATTGCAAGGTAATGAACAAAACGAAAATGTAGGAGAAGAAACTTACCACATATATAATACATGGACGCAACACCTATGCTGAATTTGCTGCAATGCCGCCGCCGGCATTCTTCACATGAAGTTCCACATTGCGGAGTTCGCGAAGGTGCTGTAAGATCTCCTGAAGAAGGTACATGCCCTTATCCCCCGTCTTGAGCGACTTGATGCAGTGCCTGAGGAACTCCTTGTCTGCCTCTAGTGCTTGGAGTCTCTCATACACATGATCAACCTCCTCGATTATTGCCAGCCTCTCTTGCTCTTTCGCAAACACGGCGACCGGTTTCGTCGAATCATCAGCTTCTGCAGATGATGTACGATCGCGGTTCTCTTCACCAACTGCATCAAAGAGAGGCAGAAGGCTCTTTCCTCTAGAAACAGAGCTTCTACCTTCAAACTTGGCCTTATTGCCGCCGGTGAGACCATTATGTGGAGAATGGACACCGTCGGTCGACAGCAAGTAATCGTCTGGGGAATGGTCACGAGGAGCCACATTGGTGTCGTCGTCTTCCAGTGTGAAGAGCCTCTCCTCAAGCGTCTTGAGCTCGTCCAAGATGGACAGCCTCTCCATCTCGAAGTAGGTCAGGGAATCATCCAGCGCCGCGAGATGACTGGTGTTTTCTTGACCCGTCCCGGGGCTAAGAGCAGCATCGGGCGAGCTCTGAAGATTGTCATCGTCGCCGCCCGGAGACTCGCCCAGTTCACAGTCGTCATCGGAATTCCCATCGCTGTCCTCGTCGCTGGACGACACAGAGGTGCCATTTCCATTGTCGTTGAAGGTCGCCATCTTCCTCCTCTCCCTGTCCTCGTAGTGCATCAGCTTCTGCTTGCACAGCTCCAGCTCCCTCTCCATCTCCTGCTTCTCCCTCTCCCTCTTGGTGACCAGCTCCGTCAGCAGCTGCATCGCCTCCTGGTCGTACTCCGACTGCTCCTCCATCATCCTCTGGTACTGCAGCGCCTCCATCTGCATCGCGGCCTTCTCTTCCTGCAGCCGGTTGATCATCGCCATCGTCTGGTTGGTCGCTATGGCCGCGGCGTTCCTCTCCTCCTCCAGCTCGGCGTACATCGCGCTGAGCGCCTTTCGCTCCGTTTGCAGCGTCGATTTCAGCTGATCGATGGTGGGAGGTTCACCGCCCTCGACCTCGCTCGACACACTCCCATCCATGGATAAGGACAGTGACAGCTTCCTTTCGAGCAAAAACCTCTTGCCAGAGTTTTGAGCAGTAAAGCTGTAGGTGGGTGTCTCAAGTGCCCTGTCTTGGTCGCTCTCGATCTGGTCATTTGATAGGTAATCTGATCTCTGTTCGGTTTCACTTGCTTCTGAAAAAAAACATAAATAACAAATTAAGATTGCTGCAGTCTTTTTGAAAGCATCTCAATGGGACAAAATTGTAAGCGAGAAAATCAGAGTAGTGCTCAATCAAGGAAATACCTTGCTCAGCTCTGGATGTTTCTTTCAGGGTTTCATCTGCATAATCCAATGGAGAAAACAGCTCCTCAAGCGCCACCAGTTCTTGAAATGGAACGGCACGGCCATCTTGCTCCTGTTCGCATATATCACTTCCGATGGATACCTCACAATTTGGCTCCACCTCAGCTGATCTGTTGCCATCTTCAGGAACCGCTTCATTTACTGAAACAGAGCCAAAAACATGAGATCGTCTAAGTAATTGAGTAGAGTAAAATACAATGGGTCAGGAAACAAATGCAGAGCTTACCTTGAGGAACAACGATGTCTTCTTCTTCAGTCCTGGAATCTCCAATTTCAACAGTACTATCTTCAGGAACCAGCTCCTCGTCTCGGGGAATGGAATTCTCCATCATGGCAGGCGCCGTTGCAACCGAAGATGCGAGCATCGTCTCCTCCTCCAGAACCACCGTGGTATCGAGATTCATGCCATCTTCCCCCTCGCCGGCATCCGAATCGTCGGCAACCGTCACCTCGTCAAGTACCGGCACCAACCGATCGTCGTCGGCCACGATCTCTTCGCTCTGTGCCACGGACTCGTCCTCCTCCACAGCATCCATCGTAATCCACAGGAACCAGTAGAGCATAGCCTTGAGCCGATCGTTCCCGGCCGCGATCTCTTCCAAGGACTCGTCCTCCTCCACAGCGGCCGCCTCAATCTCCTCTTCGTTTTGCTGTTCCGCCTCCTCTTCGTGGTCTTCTTGATCCAGTAGAACATAGCCCTGATCTTCCTTGTCGTCGTGTACGGCAGGAGGAGGAGGATTTTCAATTTCCCTCGGACGCGTAGCGCGCGAAGGAACTCCCTCCACGAGAGCTTCGCAGCAGGAGCACGCCGTGGCGGTGCGGGCTGCGCCGCCGTCCCTCTTCTCCTTGCTCCAGGAGGACAGACAGCCCTCGCACATGTCGGTGGCCTCGGCGACGAGGCGGCGGTGGCGGAGGCAGTAGCCCATCCCGGAGATCTCCGCGGCGTGGGCGCCGCAGAGCAGGCCCCGCAGCCACCGCGCGTCGCCCGCCGCCGCCTCGGCCTCAGCCCCGAACCCGAAGAGGCGGTCGACGCGGGCGCAGAGGAGGCAGGGCGGGGTGAGGGCGAAGTAGGCGGCGAAGCGCGCGAGGGCGTGGGAGAGGAGGCCGTTGAGGAGCAGCAGCGCGATGAGGGTCCACTCGAGCGCCGCGTGCGCCAGCGCGGACGTCACCCTGTGCGTCCTCCTGTGGAGCGCCGACGCGTAGGACGCCGACGACGACGACGGCATGGCTCCCCTGACCCTGATCGATCGATCGATCCTCTCCCTAGCGCTGCCCCTGCCGCGGCATGAAAAACCGGGCGCGATCGATCTCTGCGTCGTCCTCGGGAGGAATCTGGTACGAGTAGCTGCCAGGCGAGACCGAGGAAAGTATCGAAGGGTGTGGGGGTGGAACGAATGAATGAATGGGATGGGCAGATGGGTGCTGGCTGGAGGAGAGGAGCGGGCTGTGTTTGAAGCTTTCTGTGTGCTTTCACTTTTGAGGGAGAAAGGTCGGGCCGGCCATCGGAGTGGATTGGACTTTGGACCCCCCATGGGATGAGAGCGAGCACGCTTTGATTTTGATTGGAGGGAAGGAAGGACGAGGTTAGAATTCTTCGGGCTCCTTGCTTTGCTGTGGGCGGCACTGCCGGCCAATGTGTACGTACGTGCTACATACTCCCGTACTAGGTGTAAAAATGGAGATACTGCTGCGCCTGCGGTGCTGAACCTGAACCGGACGACACGATCACATTCAGACCGGCATGCCTCGCGGTTGCCTAGTGCCCAGCACGACTTTGCCTGATCTGACCGTCGGACCGCGCAGGCAGCAGTCGGGTGAGAATCCGTACTACTACTAGATGGCAAGCCAGCTTTGAAATCTCTGTCAGTTTCAATCCCTGCCCGTGCAGAGGAGAGCAATTGAATGGCTTTTTACTCTCCATTTCGGCATCAGCGGAAGAAACCGGCGCAGACCGTAGAGACAAGACGTCCTTTTCAACACAGCTCAGGGCTCTCAATGGCTGTCGATGAGAAATCGGCGGCGGTAGCTGGAGTATGCTGACTCGTTGGGGAGCGGGCTGGGAGAATGGAGTTGATTGCACGGCCGCGCCGCGGAGTCCCCCCACCCTCCACCGACCAGACCCCGCTTTCGTCTTCCATCCCTGTCCATCCTGGAGCATCGTGGTTCCACATTTCAGACCAGCCTTGGGTCGGACGTCCCCGCTAGCCTTTGAGCCGTTGGGCTGCAAGTCAGACTTCCTACGTGTGTCAAAATAAAGTATCCAATGAGCTGCAACTCGATTTCCTACTTGTTGCCAATCCAATGATATCGATTTCGTATCAAGGTACTAGTATAAGATTTTTTTTCTATAAAATGCCAAGGGCATGTTCCAACAAAAGGAGATTTCGCAAAAAAAAAAAGAACCTTCCGGTTCTGGGGGTAATACGAAGAGGCCCTTTTCATCGACAAAGAAAATCTCAAAAAATACCCTCTAGTTTGAGGAAAAATGCGAAGGGGGTCCTTTTTCAAAAAGATAAATGGCCTTGTCGTTCTAGGGAATTGACTAGAAGTTTCCAAAAAAACAAAATTTGCAAGAAAAGCCTTGCAAGTTCAGAAAAAGGTGCCAGAAGGCCCCTTTTAGAACAAATAGGTAACCTACACAACTAATTTTGCAAAAAAAAAAATACCTTATAGTTCCAAAGGAATTGCCAAGAGATCCTTTTCAATGAAGAGATATTACAAAAAATATCATATTAACTTCTAATGGGTCCCTTTTCAAAAGAAAAGATGGTTTTGCAAAATAAAAGAAGACCTTGATGTTCAGGGGGATTGCCAAGTGGTCCTTCTCAACAAACGAAATTCGCAACAAAAAAGTATCATGTAGTTTTAGGGAGACTTTCAAGAGGTCCGCTTTCCAGCATAAGATGATTTTGCAAAAAAAAATCTTGATTGAGGGGAATTTCCATGAGGTTCCTTTTCAATAAAGGAATTTTTAAAATCAACCCTACAATTTCAAGAAAACTGCCCAGGAGTCCCTTTATTCAATAAAATGTGATTTTGGAAAAAAAAGATCCCATAGTTCTAGGAATTACCAATAGGTCCTTTTTGATAAAGGAAATTTGAAGAAAAGACCATGCAGGTTCTAGGAATATGCCAAGAGATCCCTTATCAACAAATGAGGGTTTTGCAAAAAAAACTTGCAATTCCATGAGAATTGTCAATCTTTCCAACAAAGAAAATTAAAAAATACCTTATAGTTTCACACAAACTATGGGTCCCTTTTCCAATAAAAGGCAATTTTACAAAAAAAAACTTGCGTTTACATAGGGGTGTATTTTTTATATCCATTGGGATATATTATGAAAATTCCTGAGCCCGGCTATTTTTTAGAAAATCCAAACTATACGACCATCCACTATGTGCATCAAAAAACGGTTCAAAGGCAACAATAAGTTATTCAATACATAAGATAGCATTAGTTCAAAGCATCTGACAGGGCCAAACTTATTGGTTGAATTTGAATGAATTAACATACAATCTTGGCTCGCATGGCATGGAGAGACCAATAGAAAGAGAGGTTGTCAGAAAGTTGCATGCATGTATTTTTTTAATGTACAACATCAAAAAATTTAATGCATGAGCCAATAGATAAATAGGTTCATAACACTACAAACTGGTTCTATGAACAATACCATTTTCCTTTGAATCACATACACATAGCGGATGGTCAACTAGATTGAAAGAACATCCAGTGTAACATGATAAGGGTAGCCGTACCCATAAGGCATGTATAATGGGGGTGATGTCATGATGTGAAAGAGTATGTGTGCATCATGTGTGACTTTAGTAATTAATGACAATCACTATAGACTAATATTTGCATTTGGTTGAAATTAAAGGTTTTATCCATAGACAACATGTAGACCATATGTTGGTTTTAAGGTAAGAAGAAAGCAAAGAAGATCAATTGATGATCAAGATGATATTCAAAAAGAAGATCAAATGAATGGTCATAGAAAAGATATGATTCAATGTTGATCAAGACAAAGTGCAAGTTCAAGATGGACATCTTGGTGAGATTATTTGCTTGAAGTTTATCGTTCATTTGGGAATAATGGACATGTGAAAAATATCTAAGAAAGGATCTTCCATAGTGGTTTACGGGGAGCAATTTGCGAGTCTTCGTTAACCAAGCATAATGAAAAAAGGTGTACCATCTTGAAAAAGATAAGATCGCCATTATCTAGTTCTAGTGGAATGAGAAAAAAGTCCTTGATATGTTTTTCTTGTACTAGTCTTATGTTGTTAGTTGGGAGACCTGTTTATAGGACCGATAGTCTTTCTACGTAGAGGTCCTTTCAAAGTGAAGAAGAGGGGAGTCGACAAAGTTGTGTACGCGTCATGGGCTCTCCTTTTTCCACCACACGATCGACACATGTCACATGCAGAAGGCAAAGGAAGTGAATCTGGGATCCCGGGTGAAGTGCATCATTTTTCTTTCTTGAGTGAACTCCACTTTTTATCCTCTACTTATGCATTCGAGACACTAATTACCCCATTTAGTAAAAGTTGTACCCAAATGTTTTATTTAAGAAAATTCTAAGCATGATTTTGTCCCATTTTAGCATTGAACACTCGTTCTTGGATAAGGCTGACATGCTAGGACGATGTGTCGTCACAAAATATGTCAAGATCGAAGGACGTCGTCATCGATCATATCTACCCTTCTCTGCACCAAAAATCCTATTCTTTGCTGCCATCTCGATAATTTCGAAGTTCAATCGTCACCTCACACCTTGTCCAATAGATATGTATCCGAAAATGAGGGTTTAAAGTTTCCAAACATGATAATTTAGATATTTTTTCACTATATAGGGTAATTAAGTGTCACAAATGCACAAGTAGAGGGTAAAAAGTGTAATTCACTCTTCTTTCTTTTATAGCTAATTTTTCGAAATAGGCTTTCGCCCCGCTATATTAATATAGAAAATCACCCGAACCAACTGACATGCTGGGGCCGCAACACAAGTAAGGCCAAAGGAAAAAAAGAAAAGAGAAAAGAATGCCACACAACGGCAGCTCGACTAAACATAGATGATCCTAAACCGTTGCGCCCTCCAGAGTATTCCCACCACACGCCAAGTGCACAAAGTCGAAGCGTATCAAGCAAGCCCTTCAAGAAGGAGAGCGACGGCGACGACGCTGCTGCCCGGACTAGTCCTAGGGTTTCCCCCGATATGTAGAGAGAAGTGGGGAAGAGGGTACCCCGACGCCCTTCAGGAAGGACGGTGGCGCCCACAGGCGTCACCGCGTCGGTGGCGGCGTAGCCGACATGAATTTCTCCAGACCCCCCCAAAAAACCACAACCTCAACGAAATGTAGCACCCCACCCCTCTTGCCGTCCACCAGCGTGCACCACCACGGTTTAGCAATCACCAATGTCGTCTCACTATGGCCAACCTACCACGACCAGAGGAACCGATCGAAAAGTCCGAACCCAAGGACAACGTACCGCAGCGAGGCGAGAGGGAACTACCTCCACCACCACTGGTGGTAGCGGACCGGACGTACCGGCGGGAGCACACCAGGCCCATGGATAGGCCCGGCCAGGCCCTTGGAGGGCCTGTAAAGCTCCTGCCGACGCGTTGCAGCCAGCCCCTTGCCGTAACCATCGCCCCTGTTCGACTCTCCTCCGATTCCGGTTCCGCCGGGAGCAACCACCGCCGAGGTCAGGCCAGGCCAGCCCACCCAAACCCAGATCAAGCCCAAAGGGCCCGGATCTGGGCCGGGAAGCTGCCACCAGCCATGTCCAGGGACAGCGTCGCCCTGCTGCCCAAGGGGCAGCGCCGCCGAAGCCCGACCACCCGGAGCGCTGCCGGGCTGCTGCAGGCCGAGGAACACCGCCGCCAGGCCGACATGCCCACGCCACGCCGCCAGCATGCGGGGAGAAGCAGAGCCGCCACCGCCGGCCCCGCCGGCACCGCACGGGCAACGCCCGGCGGCGCCCGCCGGCGGTGGCGGGAGGAGAGGAGGACGAGGAGAGCTGCTGGGAGGAGGCGGCGGGCCGCCCCGATCGCCTCGCGAGGGGAGGCGACGCGGGGGTTACGCGAGAGCTTTTATAGCTAATTTCTAGGTCCCACTAACTAAATCTTCCTATTTAGTGCATAAGTATGTATTCCCTTCCTAAATAAGATGCACATTGTTTATAGTTAAAGTCAAACATTTTACACTTTAACTAACTATATAGAGAAAATGTCAACATTTATAATCTTAAATCAATATTGTTAGAACCAACATCAAATATATATTCATATTATAAGTGTATTTGATATTATAGATATTGGTATTTTTTCTATATTAATCAAACTTAACGACTGTATCTAGAAATAACTGACTTAGGTTTGTCTAGATTCAAATCTATACACTAAAGTGTGTCTAGATACGTTTGAATCTAGATAAACTTAAATCTGTTATTTTTTACACGAGGGAGTAGATAGGAAATACACCCTGTTTGGAAAGAAGTGATGAGTATTTTAAATTAACGACTTGACCTGCGGAGCAAAGAACAGTTACGGCTAACTGGCCAAGTTCCAACAGGGTACCAACCGATGAACCGAGTCGACTCGTGTAACCGAACACCACCCGTAACGGCAATCTGGCAAGCAACAAAACAGAACTGCACGTCTGCGCCGGAAAGCAACACCAATCCGAACTCACCCACAGCCCGCCAGGCAGATCCCACCCAGACCAGACGGAGATCACGGCGAGCACGCCCCGTCCGATCCGCCAGCGACCTTTTACCCTCACCCCATTCCTTCCGCCCCGGCCGTCGGCGGCTGTCTGCGACGCCGCCGCCCGCCGCGGCGTCGCTTCCCGAGTCCAACAACCCCAATTCTGCCGCGCTTTTCCAATCAATCTCCCACGGGCATCTCCCCAACAGCCAAATCGTCGCGCCCCCAACAGCCGGCGCCGGGATGAACCGGATCCCGTCCGTCTCGCTGCGGGACGACGCGGCCGAGTCGGGCGCGGCGGCACCCGACCCCGCGGCGCTGGCGCGGTGGGCGCGGGCCTTCTGCGTCATCCGGTTCGACCTGGAGCGCGGGCAGCTGGTGGAGGCCTGCTTCCCGCCGGACGCGCTTGCCCACGGCGGCCTCGACCGCCTCGTCGCCTTCTCCTCTTTCCCGGACTCCATGTCCCACCACCTCCCGCGCCACCGCTCCTCCGTCCACGACTCGCTCTTCTCCTTCCGGGTCCCGGACCCCTCCCCTTCCGCCGCGGGCTCCCGCCGCGGCTTCCTCTACGGCTTCGTCTTCAACCGCCAGCGCCAGGACGAGCGCCTCCCCCGCGGTGGCGAGCAGAAGTCAGTCGCCATACTCTCCCACGCGCCATACTCTTCCCTGTTCCGCCTGCTGTTGCAGATCCTCGGTCCACTCTGCTTCGACATCGGCCACACTGCATTGACGATGGTGGCATCCCATGTCGCCGCATGGCCGGCGCCAGCGCCAGGGTGCCCAATGGAGCTCCCAATTGGCAGCGCCGCGCTGCGGGTGCACCTCCCGCCTGCGGCAGACGACCCAGGCCCGCCGCCTGCACTGTTGCCGGCAAACCCCTCGGTGCCGTACGGGCTCTTCCACGATGCTGACATGTTTGCTGCGTTTCGTGGCTTGCTTCTCCACCTGTGGACGCTATGGGAGCTCATGGTGGTTGGCGAACCTATACTGGTGGTTGCGCCATCACCTCCTCAATGCTCAGAGGCTGTGGCCGGCCTTGTTAGCCTTGTTGCTCCCATCTTGTACAGTGTGGACTTTCGGCCCTACTTCACTATTCATGATCCGGACTTTGCTCGCCTGAATGCCCTTGCAGAAGGGGAGGTGTTCCCACCCATGGTGCTCGGCGTGACAAACTTGTTCTTCTTGAAGAGTCTAAAGAGTATTCCAAATGTCGTGTCTGTGGGAAGCCCGAATCCAAATTCTACCAGGGTGCTCCCAGCAGGTGGGCAATCGCCAGCATCGGCGAATGGATCCAATGGGACACCTGTGAAGTTCAAGCTCGACAAACTGGCAATCAATAAGTTCTCTCCCACTGGTCTGTTGAATTCCATCAAGTTGAGAAGAGAAGGCCCTCTTTCCCTTATGACAGAGCATAGAGAGGCGCTATGGAGCACATATGTGCCAACCACAAAGCCTGATACATCTGTTCTAAATAGGCTCATTGATGCTGGCGTGTCACCGAGGATTGAGGAGTCCATGTCGGTCGTCAACAATGAGATATTGCGGCGCCACTTCTTGGAGCTAACGACCAACTTCCTCGCGCCTTTTGGGCCATATCTGAGAACTACCACACCACTGGAAGGGAGTTCTCCCTTTGTTGATCCACCATTACTTCCACCATTTCATGCGGATGAGTTTGTCAATGGTTTGGCTGCTAGAGGTCCAGGGAAGTTTTTGTCTAAAAGGATGAAGTCCAATTGGCTGAATCTATATAGGTAAGACACAACCATATTTCTTTGGTGAAGCATTATTTTTTAGTTTGAATTGCTTGTCAAAATGAGGAATCCTGAGTTATCTTTTCATTTTGTATCACAACTAATCTTTATCAGGAAATTCTTGGAAGGCCCGAACTTCATGCCTTGGTTCCGACAAAGACGTTCTGCTGCAGAGAAAGATCAGCAGAGGCTCTGGAGGCAAGCTCGTTTGAATGTTGACATTGAGAAGTTAATGTCAAAGATGTCTGAGTTGGAGAGGATTGATTCTTTTAATGTTATTGAGCGGTACCTTCTCAGAGAGATGGAGGTAATTTTGTTTCTGATGCATACTTTAAGTTAACTGTATCTTGTAAAAATAAATAAATAATCCTATATAGCAAGTTTCATGTCTCAACATTTAATTAGCAATTAGACCAGTTATGGAAATTTAATTCAGAAATCCTTTACGGTTGTTTGTTGTTAGGACAAATATAACCTCAGGAATAACCCACATTATCAATAATTCAATATAGATGCATAACGAAGACCCATCGATTTAATTCATATGTTTTTTATTTTGACACATGGACTGCCTAAATCAGCTATGGGCTCTCCCCAGCACAAGCCAAGCAGGAAGCATGCGTAAGTTGGATGGGCACATAAACGGAGTTAAGAAATTAATAGGATAGCCATAAGAAAATGAGATAAGCTATTGATAAGATCCTTAAATCATTTCTATGTAGCAAGTAGAGTTATATCCGTGTAGGACACTAGCAGGACGACTGTGCTAGAGATCAAAAAAGAAAGTTTAGTTGGTTTAGTCAAGCAAGATTTTGAGTTGGTTAGTTAATTCTCTAGGTCTCCAGTTAAGTTAAGAGCAGTTTGGTTATTCTTGGTGTCTGGCATGGATCAAGGCTGTGCTATACAAGCAAGCTGATGTTGCAGTCTTTTGACCAACAAAAGAATCTATAGTTTAAATTTAACTCATCCCTTAGAGCCTTGCCACCACGACATGGATTAGGCCCTGCGGTAGTTAAGCTAGTTTGAGTGCCCTACCCCTGTCTTCAACCCCTACAAAAATCCATAATAAAATCAGACTTAGACTTGAGCTCCTCTATTGAGATAGGATGCAACCTAATAAGTATGTTATGCCTGGTACTTATGTGGACTTCCTTGGTCTGGTTGAATTATCCTTTCCTCTTATGACACAATTCATGAATTTTCGGAATCGCAGGATTTTTCTGGATGATCATAACTTCAAATTTATGTGGGCAAAATTTAAATTATATATTGTCGATGCTATGTGTGACCAGTATTGGGTTTTCTTCTGTCACTATCCTGTCAATAGCTACCGTGGATAGTCAGCAGTACTATCATTGTATCAAAATAAAGGGGAAAAATACTGGAACTGTATAACTTGTTTGCTGAATTCTTATCTAGTGGCACTTTAAGACCATCCCTCGGTAATAAGACCTGTTTGCTAGTAGTATTAGTCTACTATCCCCTCTGCCCTGTACTTGATAGACTAAAGGATACCTGAACTATCCATAATATCCACATCATATATGATTTTTTTATTTGGACAGCCTAACCTAAAGAATTCTGATTCACTTAATAGCTCCCATGATATATATCTTTTAGACCAGGCCTGACGATATGATTCTTTACAGCAAGAGGGGCCATGACATTGTTTAATGATATATATTTTTAAATTACATGCTAAAATGTTTCAGCATGCAGAGATAAAAAAAGGAATATCTTCTATAGTTAGCTTTTTCAACATACTTATTATGCCCTCAATATTGTCTAGAAAATATCCTATGGTCCTGATGTTTATTTTTCTTGCTGTCCAGAATTCTGGGACAGGTACTGCTGATTCAATAGCAGCATGTGAGAAATTGAAGACAAACCTCCAAGCAGCATTCAATGTCCTCCCAAAGGACATGCAGCAGCTGCTGCTCTCCAACCCTAAAAGATCTGTGCTTCTTCAAGTCAGCCAAGAAAAGGTCCCAGAGCTCGGTGACATTGTTTCCAGGACAAGTTTGTAGCAGTTCTTATTTGTAACATTACTATTGAGATTCTTTGATCCACAGTCCAAAATTCATACTTTTTATACACGGGTGCTGGCCTGATGGGATTGAGTCACATTTTATCTACACAGTCCAAAATACACACGCCTTTGTATACATGACTGCCCGGTTTGACTCAAAATGTTTCACTCTGTATAACTTCTGATTCAAAATTTAAGTTCCTTTTGAAAAAAAAATTGCAACATAACTAAATGATTTGTGTTGGATTTTCCCCATCTGTATTTTCCATTATATAACAGCACTGTGCATCGTCCATTTAAAAGAGTTATTCATATTGATGGGTGGTTTTGTAGTTTGAAGCCCATCGCATTCTTGGCAACTAGCTGTTTTGCTCTTCAACTTTAAGAGTTGAATCCATATAACCTCACCTTTGGATCT
Organism: Avena sativa; assembly: GCA_916181665.1. NCBI lineage: Eukaryota > Viridiplantae > Streptophyta > Magnoliopsida > Poales > Poaceae > Avena > Avena sativa. The sequence continues at coordinate 425,892,043 of OV702293.1, forward strand.
GAATGATAAAAATGATATTCGCTCCATTCTCTGGCAAACTTTTTTCCTGGCTCATTGTGTTGATGTATCAAATCTGACTGGTATTATCTACTGGAAAGAATTATACTAAGCTGCAGGTTCATCAGGATTAAGAGCATGTTTGTTCACCCGCTACTCATTGCCAATGCCACATCATCTTGTCGTCAGCATACCTTTTGTGTCGGTAATAGATGAGCTTCGAGTGCTAGTGTTGGTGATCCTAATTATTTTGCATCCTGGACAAGTTTGTTGGACTAGAAGTTCGGAAGCAGTCAAGAAAGACTGGTTGTGGACTCTATGAAGCCTGTGTCCTCTAGATAGTGAAAACGTCACTTTTGAGTAATTGTTGCTACTGCCACTTACTGTTGTACTCATTAGAGTTTTAACCGTCATTTTCTAGTATAAGCTGTAAACTAGTTATGGGAAGATGCAAGGGCCAGCCTCGACAATTAGTTTCTCTTCCCCCTTTTAACATGTAGTATCTGATCATGTTCTTCATCCCATGGGAAGTTAAAAAAGTATTTAACTGATATGTAATGACACATGGACACCTGATATCCAATTGTTGAAAGTTTGAGGAGGCAGGGTCCATAATATTTAAATCTTTTTATGAGCTATAATTAACAGGACAAGCTAGGTTTGGGAAAGAGAGAGAGAGACCTGGAGTTGTGCAAGGCTCGTAAGGTGTAACTTTCTGTTTAAGGTGGTCACAAAATTGGTCGGAAGAAACAATAAATCGACATGCAATCGGAATGTAGAGATACAGCGTGGAAACAGCTAAGTGGTAACTACTTCCAGTTATAGAAGATTGTGTTACCACTTCCAAATGTGGTGTTCATTCCAACCAGAACAAAATTCAAAAGACACATTTTTCACTTCCTCGCACTTGCATTGCTCTTGTTTTGAATCAGTGGACATCTGCAACTACTAAATAGAAAATCGCTCGGAACAATCAAACTAAAAATAACCAATAAATAACTGCCAAAACCAGGAACAACATCAAAGAACCTGAAAATTATTCAAGCAACTGGACATTTGCTTCTTACTCCACTTCATAAGAAGATATCAATAACTGATCAAGGATCCAGCATATCAGGCAATACACAAGACACATGACCCAGATCATTCAAGATCCAACTCCAGCCATAAATTTTAAAACAGAAAGCACAGGTAGATTTAGATAACTGCTCACTCCAGCCAAATGATTAAGGTACCATATTACAATCATGTCCTCAGCATGCATCGAACCATAACCAATTATTGAAAAGAGCCTGTGCTCAACTTCCAGCCGAATACTACATTAAGATAACTTAAAACCCTGACAGTTTTGATAAGCCGAGACAAGCGGACAACTGATCCATCTACCTATGAAATTCTGACGATTTTGATAAGCTGAGACAAGTAGACCACTGATTCAACTGATGCATGGATCTTCAGCAGTACCTACACTTCTTCTTGGCCCGCAGCTGATAAGAATTGGTTGGAGAAAATTCATTAGTTGAGAAGTATGGACAGAATATTCGATGAGGAAATAAATTTCTTGCATCAGCTCCACGTATCAGAAATATATATACTCCCTCCGACCCATATTACCTGACTTGGATTTGTCAAAATTTGGATGAACCTATATACTAAATAGTGTCTATATTCATCCAAATCTAGACGAATTTGAGTCAAATAATATGGGTCGAAGGGAGTACATGAGAAGGTGGTTTAACAGGGCACCACAGGCCGACCCTAAGCAGGAATAACATAAATCCAGTTGTAGAATCGAAAAACCCATCAAGGACTAAAATGATGGGTGCTACTAGAGTGCAGAAACCAATTAACCAACTATGAGACATGCATCATAATAAATCATAATGGATTAACGTCACCAAGGAGAAGAACATGGATGCTTGCTTACATGTACATAGTTAACACTTGCAGTTTATTTGATGATAAGAGAAAATAAGGCTCACCTGGTTGCTGTTGCCACACTTCTTCTTGCGGCAGTTCGTAGCCCTGGGCGGCAGACGTGAATAGCACCTATAAAAGGGTGAAAAAGGTTAGCTACATCACAAACATGAAGTTACAGTGAACAGATTATTGATTAAGCAAAGATAAGAGTGAGAGCATGCATGACCAGTTAAGCACTTCGGCTATCAAATAGCAGTACTGTACACAACTACGCCAGTTCACAAAAGAATCAGCACACTTCTTGCAGGCAAGGGTATACTTCAAGATAGCAGTTTAGAGGGCAAGTGCTGTTTTTTTCAGGTAGGGTGACTTCACAAATGATAATTAACTTGGTATTTTCGCAAGCCAACAACCAGACAAGTCACACAACCAGTATGAGACGAAACCTAATGGAACATGAGCAAATGGGAACTAAAGATAACTGATGAACCAAAGATAACTGCTGAACCAAACACTGAGCAAATGAGCAGTGCAAAAAGCTAAGAATCAAGTCCGATCTGCGAGAAATAAATGCTGAACCAAATCAATCAAGGTAGATGGCACTAAAGATCTATTTTTTCTGTTCAACTATCACAGGGAAACGTCAGGATGCAAGGGCACATCATACTACACGATGATAGTACAAGTTACATAACCAAGTAATGTTTCCCAAACAATCCATCACGAAAATTCCTTGGCTACTGACTTAATCATAAGAATATATCCAGGTATAAAGCACAAGGCCCAAACGAATTACATACTACAAGGAAATCATACACCTTCATAAGCACATCCCACAAAGCAGCATTTTTTATCGAATAAGGCAGTTCATATTGCATTTTTTATCGATTTGAGACAGTTCAGAGTAGTACGAACAAACAAAAGGCAGCTAATTTGAGAGGTGTGTGCAGGGGTTAGTTGATTACTTGCGGCAGACGAGCTTGGCCTGGTTGTACTTCTGAGCGAGGGCCTTGAGGTTGGGCTCGATCATGCAGTGGCCCCCGCGGAGGCGAAGCACGAGGTGGAGCGTGGACTCCTTCTGGATGTTGTAGTCGGCCAGGGTGCGGCCATCGTCCAGCTGCTTCCCCGCGAAGATGAGGCGCTGCTGGTCCGGCGGGATGCCTGGGGATCGATCGACAACACAGCAGAGGCAGAGCAAATCAGCCAAACAGAGATCCAAAATGGTGGATTCGATCGATCTAGCGGCACGAGGGATGCCGCCATGGAAAGGAAAGACGAAGGGGTGGTGGTATATACGAGAAGGACATTCGCGTACCTTCCTTGTCCTGGATCTTGGCCTTGACGTTGTCGATTGTGTCGCTGCTCTCGACCTCGAGGGTGATGGTCTTCCCCGTCAGGGTCTTCACGAAGATCTGCATCTCGTCGTCGAACCTCCGCCGCCTCGCCTCTCCTGGGTTCCTCTCGTTCCCGAGCTCTCGGCGTGTACTGGAGGGAAGGAGGAGATGGAGATGGCGATGAGTAGAATGAGGGCGGCTGCCTCGGGGGGGTCGGCCTTTATATAGCCGGCGGCCACGCTTCCCCCGCTCCCGCTGCGTAAAGCACCGAACCCTACCTGCCGGAGTTTGGAGTCCGGAGCCCTAATTGTGGCGCGGGAATCGCGAATTCTCTCCGTCTGTGAGACCTTTACTAGCGTTAATTGCGCCATTGGACGGGGACGGTAAATGGCTCGCCGTCACTAGACGGCGATACTGTTGCCTTCGGCCCGGCCCAGCCCAGCCCATACAGAATAGTGGAGAAGGTTCTAGAGATCGAATGATCGGACGGCTACGGTGGGGCTACTGGTAGATTGGACGGTATAGGATGGGAAGGAAGTAATACAGGGGACGGGAGGAATATTCTGTAATGCAAATGCCCGCATTTTTTTTTTCTGTCTGTGGTTTCGGTGCTGTTCATGCAATCCTGCTTGGTTACTCCGGCAGTGTTCCATTCCATGCATAATTTCTTATTCTTATTTTATCTTTTTGAACACGAAAATACCCCGAAGGACCATGAGACACTGCATTAATATTCGTCGGTGGGAATACGGATTAAACAGAGGATCTCAAAGAAAAAAAATACAGTCAAGTCCTCTAAAAATACGTATAGGACCCTAGATCTGAAAAGAAAAATGGCATCATGTCCTTCTCCACCAAGATCGGATCTTAACATCGAAACGCGGCCATCTTCTCCATCACCGGGGACTGTACCACTTGGGATGGAATCGACGAGGAGCGTCGCGCTGAAGCTACAAGAGGGCCTCCTTGTAGGAACGCCGACCAGGAGGTTCATGTAGAGATGACGCCAGCAAAGCAGCGCCAGAGCTCGGAGCAGCCGCCCTTCGGCTATCTGAATCGACGAAATAGCGACCCAAGGCCGACGATGCACCGTCGATGATGAGCTCCAGATTGCAGTGTCGATCTCCTCTTCACCCACTCCACCTTCTCCACCACGAAGTTCTGCAGAGGCATGAAAAGGAGAGGACAAATTCCACGGATCTGACCACAAAACGAGATTATTTGGGAGAGCAGTAGCTTTGGGACCTCCGGCCGCTTCGATCTCCGGCCACCGGAGCACTTGAAGCAGGAGGAGGACAAGGCTAACGTCCCAGGCACCGCTCGGGAGCACCCAGGGCAAGCTCAGACACGACATGGCACCAGACTCCACTAGGGGTAAACTCATACTAGTCCTACTACTACTATGTACAGCCCGCGCTGCGCATCCTCATCCACGCTGGCCGGCGACGACGCCGGAGAGGAGAGGGGAGCGAGCCGGGAGAACCTTATCAACTCTCAAGGGAGGGTGTTGGGGGGAGAGCAGAGGAAAAGGAAAGAAAGAGGTCCGCTTTTCCCAAATACATAATTTCTTATTCTTATAAGCATGCCATCAAATAAACACCACGTAGTGCAATCAACATTCAACCTACAACAAGTAGAAGAAAACACCATACTAGCTTACTACAACCAGAGAGACAAGCACCCTATTATGTTAGAACAAAAAACTCTAGTGTGGTTAGGTTCGGTTCCTGAATGATGGCACGGGGATTGTAATGACTCTATGATTATTTATTGCAATCTCGTTTTCTTCATAAAAACGGTAGTAACTCTGTAAGATATAAAGGCAACCTCTAGTGTTCGATAGAGTAACTACCAATTACACAAGGTAAAACTTAGTTCGATATACATATTAGGATTTGATTAATTCACTAGCGTTTAGCAGGAAATTAACACCAATGCGAAAATTTCACAGTTTGATTGAAGTTTTGATTTCACTGACGCTCTCAAAATAAGTTGGGGTTTGATTAACATTGCTAAGTTTTATCACATCTTGCCATGTCATGAATCATATGATGGACATGCCGGATCTTTTGCCGTGCCATTAAATATTGCATTCGCTGCTTCTTTTAATGTTTTGCTTCTTCACCAGATTAGAACATTGAGTTGACGCGAGCTACGACAAGTTCTCCAGTGTATCTTCGACAACGGTTTTCAGGCCAACACTCATCTTTTACTATCTATTTTATTTATGGTTTTGCTTCTCTCTATTGCTATCTTTTTTGCGATGCTTTAGTTTAATTTCCATGCCACTATTACTCCTTGCACACTATATTACCTTGGCTACTTCCTATTACCCGTTGTTTGGTATCTAGTTGGCCTTGCATGTCATAGTTGATTGCTCAGGTGGTTGCTTAGTTGTCGAACTACGTTATTTCGGAGAAGTTATTGCGTGCTATCTATTGTCGTTGATCATGCTTCACTCTTTAAGTTAATAGTTACAGTTAGTTCGGGTGATAATTAAATAAGATAAGACACCGACAGTGAGCACCTTTTGAATCTATTGGTGTCGCCCTAGGACCCGTGTTCTTGATACCTGTTTCGACTGAGCATGCTAACCACACATGGGATTTATGGCAACCCCTATCGGCTTCTTACCTGATCTCAAAGTACCGTACTAGGGGTCACAACCTTAGTTTCATTTGCTCATATGCACGATTTATATGTTGTTGCTCGAGGAGCATTTATTATTCTATATTGTATTGCATCTCACCGAACTTTTACCCATGGCTAGTTGTTAATACATGTCTTGGGAGTTGACACAAACCTCTGAGTCTGTTTCGGAGCATGACACCAAGTTCGCCACGAGTAGCTTATTTGGGTGGCACCTTGTGCTTGATTTGATTCTGGGAAACGTCGTCTCTGATGTCCCGCTGATATATACCGATGAGTGTATGTTAAATAAATTGACAAACATTGGGTTAAAGTGCATCTGTATAATTTCGTCCACTCCTGCAGGGTTAAACCTTTTTTAAAAATCAGTCTATAGTTATGGATGACTTGGAGCAAAGTTTCTTGATTATAGACAACTTACACTAAATCATCATATTCTTAATGTGCTATTAACTTGACTAGTAATTAGTCAAATTAATCAAATGAATTAATAAAACTGTCAACTGTGTGAGTGTGACATGAGTATGCCCTACCGGTGCCCAATATTAGCCTATCCGGTCCGGCCCAACAGAAGCCCATGTGATGATCCGCACCTGATGACGAAGCCCAGGAAAGATTCTGGTGGCCCATGCCCATGAAGGAGACGATTCCTTGGAGGATACGGCTAGCTCTAGATAGTAAGTTTAAAGGGTAAAACCGTAATCTGTAACCGACTCGACCGAACCCCAAGACCTGGCCTCCCCATATAAAGGCCAGGAGGGCACGGCGAGGAGGATGATGAAACATCATAGCCCGCACACTCAGCAGATCTCATCTGCGTACCCCTGTAACCTTCGGTTCCACCATCAATCAAGAATAGACAAGGAGGAGTAGGGTTTTCCCTCCGGGGCTCTGAACCTGGGTAAATCCTTTGTCCCATGTTGTTTGTATGTTAGCTAAATGCGATCTGCAATGCATCCCGCTTCCTCAAAACCCAAGTCCATAAAAATGGGCATTGACGAGTCAAACCCTCGTCAGAGTGCCTCCAGTATTGCTCCCCAATCTGACTTTGACAGGTATGTGATTGACGATGTTAGCAAGGTTACTCTTCCAATTTGGCCTAGGCAGGATTATGGACGCCATTGGTTATTCTTCAGGACTCTTAATCCTATTTATTTTCTTATCCGTACTTAGATTGTATCCCTTTCAATGTTATTTAGATCTGTGTAATGTATATTGATACGTCGTAAACGTATCTATAATTTTTGATGTTTCATGCTTGTTTAGTATCAACTTTGCTATGTTTTGTCTACACTTTGAGGTATTCTTATACATTTTCTAGGACTAACCTATTAACAAGATACCACGGTGCCAGTTGCATGTTTTCTGTTGTTTTTGGTTTCAGAAAAGCTAGTAATGAAATATTTTCGGAATTGGACGGGACAAAAGCCAAAGTCAATATTTTACCGGAGAGAACACATGAAAGGACTATATTTTCCCATGTTTTTTTGGTGATGATGACAATCCCACTTATGATCTAACCGTGTGCTTGAGTTTTAGGCAAAATGTTTTTGTTGATTTCTATGAAATGTGTGGATGCTCTCTTTGGGATCTCGTGAAGACAACGGTCTTTAGTTTTTCTATTTCTCTCTTTTTATTGCTTTAGATCGCCGTACTATCAAGAGGGGGTCCATCTCAGAAGGCTGTGGGGAATCACTTGTTCTTGCACAAACCCTATATGCACCGCCACAACCATCCTACTTTTATATGAGAGAGCATTGTTATGATCTGTTAGAGCAGTTTTTGTCTGATCGGAACTTTCGGCCAGGCGCCGGAAGATCCGCTCAGGGCCTTATGTGGGGAGGATCTAGGACTAAAATTTCCGATCAAACTTCCGCTGGAAGTTCCGGCCAGCTCCCAGAACCTACTGTTTTGGTATGGTCTATTTGCCGAAACTTCCACCGGAAGTTCCAGCCAGGTACTTCCTTCGCTCCTTCCACTGAGTCCCTGAGCGAAACTTCCGCCCAGGCACCAGAACTTCCGGGCAGACAAGTTTCGCGACCCAAATGTTCCGCTCCAAGTTCCGCTCAGAGTCAGTATGCTTCTGTTTGGAAGCGTTCTATTTGACAGAACTTGGGCCTGAACTTGCATCGGAAGTTTCACCGGAACTTCCGGTCATTCTGACTAGAACTTCCGGCCAGGCTTTTGGAGCGGGCGTCAACGGGCTGATGACCGTTGAGGCTTTGCTGGGCGGAACTTCTGGCCACTCACCGGAACTTTCCGACGAGGTCGCGGAGGCTCCAACGGTTCAGTTCGGAGGGGGCCTATTTAAGGCACCCTCCTTCTTCCTCCTACCTATCTCTTCAATTTTCTCTCTCCTCCATTAATACTCGAGCTTCACCTCACTAGATCTCCCTCCCTAGCCACTCAAATCACTTGATATTTTGAGAGGTGAGGGAGGTGACCTAGATCTACACTTCCACCAAAGAAGATTTGATTCCCCCACCTATCCTTTGTGGATCTTGTTGCTCTTGGGTTTCTTGAAACCCTAGACGGTGTAGGGCATCCTCGGAGCTAAGGGCTTGTGTTGTAAAGCTCCATGGTGTCATTGAGGGCCTCCAATTGAGTTCTGGAGCTTCCCCCTCAACCTTGTTGTAAAGGTTTCGGTTGGCGCCTTCATGGTCACCGGTTAGTGGATTGTGAGGCCTCCTTTGTGGGGGAGCTCACCGGGAAGAAGGTGAGGCCTTTGTGGCGCTCGGGTGACCTTGTGTGGCCCCGACACCTCTCCAACCTAGACGTAACTCCCTTGGGAGTGAACTACAGGAATTACATCTCTGTGTCCCCGCTCCGGTTATCTCGTTCCCTACCTTTACTTCTTGCTCTTTACCGTTCTTGTGGTTGTTGTAAGTTATCTAGCATATAGGTTGTCCACCTAGTTGCACATCTAGATAACTTTCTTTCTCGCAAAGCCTAAAAGTGTAGAACAAATTAAAAATTGGTAGTCGCCTATTCACCCCTCCTCTAGTCGATTCAGAGTCGGTACTTTCAACATAGAGACCGAAGGACGGACGAAGGGGGCCATGAGGTGGCCACACCCTAGAGCCACACGACCCAGGGGGCGTGTCGCCACCAGGTGTGGGCCCCTCAGGCGCCCTCCTGCCTTGCCCCTTCGCCTATGAAGTCACCCCGATGCAGAAACCCTAAGCACCCAATAAAATCTCCACGAAACAGTCCATAGCCGCCGCCACCATCGTCCCTATATCGGGGGATCTGAAGCTCTTCCCGGCACCCTGCCGGAGGGGAGAGATCATCCCGGAGGACTTCTTCATCACCATGCCAGCCTCCGGTATGATGCATGAGTAGTTCACCCTTGGAATATGGGTCCATACAGTAGCTAGATGGTTGTTTCTCCTCCTTTGTGCTATCATGTTTAGATCCTGTGAGCTCCGTTCATGATCAAGATCATCTATTTGTAATCATACATGTTGTGTTTGCGGGGATCCGATGGATATTGAGATACTATGTTAGATTGATTATTGATTCTATCATGTCTATGTTATTTGTGATTTTGCATGCACTCTGTTGCTAGTAGCTATCTTGGCCAACTAATGCTTGTGACTCCAAGAGGACAACTTCAATATCTTCCTCCTCGTTAGTCACCTATTAGGGAGAAAGAAGATTCTCGCAAGGACTAAATTTTTCTTCAAGAAATTTAATGGATTCAGCTGCTGGAGGTACCTTTATGACCATTACTTTGGGTGCTGCAACAAAGCTCCTTGATAATATGATGGTTAACTATTCTGAATGGCACACTGAGAGAGGTCCACAAGGTAAGAAGGTAATTCAGTTGAAGAAACCTCCTCCTTGAGTGATAAAATTGATGTTATTATGTCTATGCTTGTTATGGAAAAGCTCATATTGATCCAAATAATGTCCCTTTAGCCTCTTTGGTTGCTCAAGAAGAGCAAGTTGATGTGAACTTCATTAGAAATAACAATTTCAGCAACAATGCTTATAGGAATAATTTTTGGTAATAATAATTATAGGCCTTATCCTCCCAATAATGGCAATTCTTATGGAAATTCCTACAACAACAATAGAAGTGCACCCTCTGAACTTGAAGTAATGCTTAAAGACTTTATTAATAAACAAACTATTTTCAACAAAACTGTGGAGGAAAAGCTTTTGAATGTTGAGAAAAATATTTCATCTTTGTCTAAAGCACAATCCTCTTTGATTAATAAAATGGCTGCTAAACCTGAAACCATGGAAAATACCTTTGCTGCTACTCATGCTATACAAGTTACAATTGATGAAAATGTTAGACTGTTAGCTAAATTGCATGCTAAGTGGGAAAGAGAAGATGAAATTGCTAGAAATAATAGTATTTGTACTATTACCACCACCAATGTTGATGGTAGCAAACCACAAGAAGTCCCCATTCCTTTCACAACAATGCCTAAGCCCAATAAGAATGCTAAATTTTTTTGAACCATGGGAAACAATAAGTCTACTAATTGTGATACTAAGTTTGATTTTGATCTTGATGGTTGCAATATTTCTGAAGTGATTATGTTCCTACAAAAGCTTGCTAGAAGTCCTAATGCTAGTGCTATGAATATGGCTTTCACAAAACACATTACAGATGCTCTCATTAAAATTAAAGAAGAAAAATTGAAACATAAAGCTTCTATTCCTAGGAAATTAGAAGATGGTTCGGAAGCCATCATTAATATGCAAGTGAATGACTTTGATATCAAAGCTTTATGTGACATTGGTTCTAGTGTCTCTATTATTCCTAGAAAGATTTATGAAATGCTTGATTTGCCACCTTTGGAAGATTGCTATTTAGATGTCCCACTTGATGATAATGTTAAAAAGAAACTTATGGGGAGTATTAATGATGTTCTTATTATGGTCAACAATGCCTATGTCCCTGTTGATTTCTATGTTTTGGATGTTGAATGCAATGCTTCTTGTCCTATTATTTTGGGAAGACCTTTTCTTAGAACTGTTGGTGCCATTATTGATATGAAAGAAGGCGCCATTAAATATTAATTCCCATTCAAGAAAGGTATAGAACACTTCCCTATAGGGAGAGAGAAGTTACCTTTTTCTCCTCCTATTAAAGCAAAATTTTATGTTAATGCTTCTTCATTTGAAAATACTCGATTCTTGCTTCTTATGCCTAACTTAAAGGCGTTAAAGAAAAGTACTTATTGGGAGATAACCCAATAGTTTTAGTTGAGTCTTGAAAGTTATTACTTCTGTAATAACCTCTCCTTATCCTTTTTGTGTGGTTTTTGTGCCAATAATAACCTCTAATGAGAGAGAAGTAAGATCTGGGGAAGTTGTTGTCCCGAAACAGATTTTTGTGCTTCACTGTAAAAATTCGTGAAAAATCCCTGTATGTCAGATTGAGCTGTAATTTTATGATATAATGACCCAGGTTGTTATCTAACTTTCGTTAGTTCAACACTTTTCGATTTGAGCAACAGAAGGTCTTCGAAAAAATCGATTTTTACCTACTGGTCTGTTTTCACAGATTTCTGCCATTATTTGCATTTGCCTCTTATCGGTTTATTTTTGAGTTCTTGATCTCTTGAGCTTTTTAAAGGAATTGCTACAGTATCTTGTGTTTTAATGGAAGTTTTACTTGTGTGGAAACTAAACCCAAAGGTTTATTATTTTGAATACACTAATGTTGCTAATGAAGATTGTGTGAAGTTTTGTATGAAGGAATTTTTCAAGTGTAGGGGAAGAATGATATAATAAGATGAAGAATGGACAAAAGCTCAAACTTGGGGATGCCACCCCATGTCACCCCAAGAAATATTCAATAGGTACAAGCGTCAAATCTTGGGGATGCCCAAGGCATCCCCTTCTTCATCAATAAAAATCTTAGGTCTCTTTCTAGACACTTCGTTTTTATTGTTTCATGCACTATTGTGTTGTTCTTGGAGCGTCTTAGTTTTCATTTTTGGTTTTCGTTTGTTTAGTTTGCTTGAATGAATTAGTTGGACCCCGCATTCTTATTTTTTTTCAAATAAGTTGATTGGTGTTGGAAAAGAGTAGAAAGTTTCATGCTTATAGTGGTACAAAAGGGAGCTTGTTTTGACTGTGACTTAGACTTTATCATGTCATGCTAGATGTTGCTTTGACCTTATGCTTAGTGATTATTGCTGTAGCATGGCTTGTTCCAAACAACTAAGATTGCTTAATGTGCCTTGAGAGAATCATGCGTTGTTTTAGCATACAAAAGCATAATATTGTGGTTTTCTCCTTTGATGCTTTGTTTGGATTGACTTGGCACATGCTCACACCATGTTATGACTATGAACCAGTCACCTTAGCCTCTATGATCATTTAGTTTTTGACTTGTGATACCACTTTATGTTTTAATTGATAATGTTTTGTCGCTCTGCATAATTATGGCCATTATTGCTCTCTTAGTTGGTCGCTCCCAGTCTTTTGCTAGCCTCCACTTGTATTGAGTATGCTCTACTCATGCATCCAACTCCCAAGAAACCAAGTTATTCCAAAGAGTTCACTATAAATTCCTATGCATGGTGTGTTACACCATTCCAAGTATATTCTTGTTTTAACCATCTTCCAAATTAAACTTGTTATGTGAAAATTAGTGATTAAAGCTCTCACAAACTTGATTGCACACTTTAATTTCTTGACCTAATAAGCTTGAACCATTGTGTCATCTATGTTGTATATGCTTACACTTATAAGTTGGTAATTATAAAAACCATGCGGTCATGGGGAACACTTTCAACACCTATAAATATCTACCCAGTTGATATCATGATCTTTTGTTTATGGATGTCAGCAGTGTTAAATAAAAGGGGAGCCTGTAAGTTTATGGAGTTTTATATATGTGTTAGAGAAATGCATATGCGGCTAGCCTAAGCCATGTCTAATCATGGTGGAAACTTGCAGCATCATCATAGTGATCAATCTATGAACCATCCTCAGAAAAATATATATGGAAAAAAAGAGAAGATAAAAAATGCACCATGCTCATGGTAAATAAAAGGATCGCTGAGATGCTCACTGTCTGTTACCTTGTCATTTTGATATGGGATAACTCCTATATCATGGAGCAAGGGGTACTCCGTTGGCGGTTCTCTATGATACACATATACTTACAATGACAAGTGTTAGAGAGATATTTGTATATTGTAGTTTCCCTACTAGTTAGGGGGGTTCCTACATATTTCACACCTGTACATGTACTATATATTGTGGCCTTTGGCCCTGTTGGAATACAAGTTGCATATTCCTAACATGGTATCAGAGCAAGATTAGGATTTTTCCGGACGCCGCAACTCATCCGCTAACTTCCACGCTGCCGTTTTTTCCTATCACCACGGCTCCCTCTGACTGTGTCCAGCCGCCGCTTGCATGGCTGCTGCACGCCCGGCCGCCGTCTTCCTGACTACCGTCCGCCCGTCCGGCCGATGTATGCTGGCCGCCTCGCGTTTGCGTGCAGCTCCACTGCTTGGTGTGCGCGTGTGTGCTTCTGTCTGCCTCGCGTTTTCCTCTAGCTCGTTGATTGCTTTTGAGATATGAGCGCTTTCTTCTTGCTTCTCAGATCCAGATTGTTTCTAAGATCCAGATTGATCTATTGTGGATCAGTTATTGACACGAAAAAAAGAAGACAACAATATCATGACTTCTGGCACCGTAGCCTCCTACCCTTGTCGGTGATTCACGCCGTTGCTTCTTCGAGCCTTCCTTCGTTACTTGGGCTTGTCTGTCGAATTTGTCTTTGTCGGCGCAGCGCTCTACGTCGACTCTCGCGGCTGCTTCACGCGGTTATAGCTGTCTTCCGTCGACTTCGTCTTTGTCGGTGCGCCGCTCTACGACGACTCTCGCGGCTTCTTCACGCGGTTATGACCTCCTTTCGCCGACTTCGTCTTTGTCGGTGCGCCGCTCTACGTTGACTCTCGTGGCTTCTTCACGCGGTTATGACCTCCTTTCACCGACTCCGTCTTTGTCGGTGCGCCGCTCTACGTCGACTCTCGTGGCTTCTTCACGCGGCGATGACTGCCTTTCGCCGACTCCGTCTTTGTCAACGCGCCGCTCTACGTCGACTCCTGCGGCTTCTTTACGCGGTTGTGGCCGTCTTTCGCTGACTCCACCTACGTCGACTCGCCCCTCTATGTCAATTTCGTCTCCGTCGGCACGACGCTCTACGTCGACACCTTTGGCGGTTTCCATGTGTGTTGATGACCGCTCTTCGTCAGCGCATGATTCTACCTCGACCTCTTCAGTCATGTCCCTCTCTGCGCATGAGATAGCGCAACTTTGATGCCTGCTTGATGCTTGGGATTCTTCACCGAAAGGTTCTGCTGGTTCTGCGACTGACTTTCCTAGCATCGAGAGACCACCTTCTCCTCATCCAGGTACATCCTCATGGATTCTTGATACTGGAGCCTATTTTCATATGACTTATGATTCTTCCTCTTTGACTTCTATTCGACCTGTTGAGTCTCTTGTTCGTGTTCTTACGGATGATGGTACCCCCCTCCCAGTCGTTAGTCGAGGCATTCTTAGTACTTCCTCGTTCCATGTTTCTTCTGTTGCGCATGTTCCTCAACTTAACATGCAACTCTTTTCTGGTAGTCAGATCGTTGACTCTCGTTGTAGTGTCACTCTTGACTTTGATTCATGTTCTGTTCAGGATCGTCGCACCGGCACTTTGCTTGGTGCTGGCCCCCAACGCCATGATGGCCTCTGGGAGCTTGACTGGCTTCGTCTTCCCTCCGCTGCGACCACCGCCAGTCTCTCAACCCCTGTTGCCGCCTCTACTAGTTCTTTTCAGCAGTGGCATCATCGTCTTGGCCATTTATGTGGTTCTCGCCTCTCGTCTTTAGTTCATCGTGGTGTTCTAGGATCTGTCTGTGGAAACGCTTCTTTGGATTGTCTGGGTTGTAGGCTTGGTAAGCATATTTAGCTACCCTATCCTCACAGTGAGTCTGTGTCCGAGCGTCCTTTCGATCTTGTTCACTCCGATGTTTGGGGTCCGGCTCCCTTCGCATCGAAAGGGGGCCATCGCTACTATGTTATCTTTATAGATGATTTTTCTCGCCACACTTGGATATATTTCACGTCTTCTCGTAGTGAGGTCTTGTCTATCTATAAGAAATTTGCTGCCATGGTTCATACCCAGCTCTCCACTCCTATTCGTGTGTTTCGTGCAGATTCTGCTGGCGAGTATATCTCTCGTTCACTACGAGCCTTCCTTGCTGAGGAGGGTACTCTTGCTCAGTTCTCTTGTCCTGGTGCTCATGCCCAGAATGGCGTGGCTGAGCGCAAGCATCTTCATATTCTCGAGATGGCTCGTGCATTGATGATTGCCTCTTATCTTCCGCCTCACTTTTGGGCTGAGGCTATTTCCACTGCCACCTATCTCATTAATATTCAACCCTCAACTACTCTGCAGGGTGGTATTCCTCACGAGCGTCTCTCTGGTTGTTATCCTGATTACTCGGCGCTTCGTTTATTTGGTTGTGTTTGCTATGTTCTTCTTGTTGGAATTATGCCCTAGAGGCAATAATAAAGATGTTATTATTATAATTCTTGTTCATGATAATGTTTATATTCCATGCTAGAATTGTATTAAGCGGAAACATTAATACTTGTGTGGTTTGTAAACAACACCGTGTCCCTAGTACGCCTCTATGGACTAGCTCATTGATTAATGATGGTTAAGGTTTCCTAACCATGGACATGAGTTGTCGATTAATAATGAGATCATATCATTGGGAGAATGATATGGTGGACAGACCCAAACTAAGCAAAGCAATTAGATCGTGTCATCGTGTTCATCTTTGCGAAGCTTTTCCTATGTCAAATATTGTATTCCTTAGACCATGAGATAATACAACTCCCTGGTATCGGAAGAAAGCTTTGAGGTCATCAAACGTCATCCTATGAGAGGGTGATCATAAAGGTGTCTCTCAGGTGATCGGAAAGTATCTGTTGGGTTGTATGTATCGAGATGGGATTTGTCCCTCCCAAGTCGGAGAGATATACTTCGGGCCCACTCGGTAATCGATATCAACACCGCTTGCAAGCATGTGGTTAAGGAGTTAATCACAAAGTGACATCGGATTACGGAACGAGTAAAGTACTTGCTGTGAACAAGATTGAACTAGGTATGACGATACCGACGATCGAATCTCGGGCAAGTAAAATATCGCGAGACGAAGGGAATATATATATGGGATTGATTGAATCCTGGCATCGTGGTTCATCCGATATGATCATCGATGAATGTGTGGGAGTCAATATGGGTTTCCAGACCCCGCTGTTGATTATTGATAGAAGATCATGTCCGCATATTCTCGAACCCGCAGGGTCACACACTTAACGTGTCTCGACGCTAGGATAGATTGGATAATTGGTTTATGAGTTTTTGTTCGGAGTCTCGGATGGGATCCGGGACATCACGGGAGGTTCCGGAATGGTCCGGAGAATAAGATTCATATAAGGCAGTGCAGTTTTTGGAGTTCGGAATTGTTCCGGGTTAATCGGTATTGTACCAGAAGCTTCTAGAACCTTCCGGAGGGGGACCAACGTGGCCCCACCTTCCGGGAGGGGGCATGGGCCTATGAGGGAGTGCCCTGGCCGCATTGGGCCAGGGGCACAAAGCCCCATAGGGCCCAGCCGGCCAAAGAGGGTTTAAACCCTAGATAGACCTTCTAGAAGGGGGGGTTTCCTTGCCCCCCACTCTTCCTCCTTGGGGCCGCCGGTTTGGGCTTGGGGGAGGGGCTAGGGCTGCCCCCCCTCTATATAAAGAGGGGTGGGGGCACACCACCCCCCTACACCTTCCCCTCCAACCCTAACCGCCCTGCTGCCCTCCTCTCTCCCTCCCGACTGCTTGTAGGCGAAGCCCTGCTGCAGAAATTCTCCACCAATTGCATCGCGCCGTCGCGTTGTAGATCCAACCCATCTCTCCGCCATACTTGCTGGACCAAGGAAGGAGGAGACGTCGAGGTGCTGCACGTGTGCATCTCACGGAGGCACCGCCACTTGTGGTGCTAGATCGGATCGGATCGCGAGGAGGAGAAGCGAGTACGACTACATCACCCATGTTCCGACGAACGTTCCGCTGTGCGAATCTTCAAGGGTATGAAGATCTAATCCAATCTCTCTCGTTGTTTGCATCTCCTAGATTAGATCTTGGCTTCCCCTCTGTTCGCATCCGTAGAAAATTTTGATTTACTATGCCGCGAAACCCTTCACTTCTTGCCCCTCGTGAACACACCAAACTGACGGCTCAGTCTGTTGAGCGTGTCTTTCTTGGATACAGTGATGAGCATAAGGGCTATCGGTGTTGGGACCCCGTTGGCCGTCGGATGCGCATTTCTCGTGATGTCACTTTTGATGAGTCGTGTCCCTTCTACCCTCGCTCCTCCTCCTCAGCCTTCTCGGTGGAGGATATCTCTTTTCTCTTGTTTCCTGACACACCACCCTCTATTCCTATTGATCCTTATACACACCCTATCCTTGTCGATGCCTCTCCTTCCACACCGCCACCCTCCTCACCAGCTACTTATTCTCATCCCGACTTGAGTGTTTTCTGTGATATGGTATGGCCCAAGATGTGATGTGTATAATGTATGCGATGATCATGTTTTGTAATGTTTCACGACTTGCATGTCGATGAGTACACAACCGGCAGGAGCCATATGGTTGTCTTTATAATTGTGTATGACCTGCGAGTCAACTTCTTATATGCCATGTAATAGCTTTACTTTATCGCTAAGTAGTTAGCAATAGTTGTAGTAGCTATTCATGGTGGAGGCAATCATGGTGGAGTGATGGAGATCATGCCGGCACGCACAAGATGGAGATCATTGCGCGAAGATTGGCTATACCATGTCACATAAAGTTATATGCATGTGATGTTTATCCTTTTATGTATCTTATTATGCTTAGATCGCGACGGTAGCATTATAAGATGATTCCTCACTTAAATATGAAGTTAAAAACTGTGTTCTCCCCAAGTATGCACCGTTGCGAAAGTTCGTCGTGTCCAAGCATCATGTGATGATCGGGTGCTATAGACTCTACGCTCACATACAACGGGTGCAAGCCAGTTTTGCACACGCGGAAATACTTGGGTCTAGCTTGACGAGCCTAGCATGTACAGACATGGCCTCGGAACACATGAACCGAAAGGTTAAGCATGAGTCATATGAATGATATGATCGACACTTCGTTGTCCACAATTGAAACCACATCTCTTCTCGTGAAGATCGGATTAGGTGTGGTGAATTTGGATCATGTTCACTAAACAACTTGAGGGATGTTGATTTTAGTGGGAGTTCATCTAGTAATTTGATTAAAAGTTGAACTAGTTATCATGAACATAGTCTAATCTGTACTTGCAAATATTGTAGATCACATGGCTAAGTCCAACTTCAACTTCAACGTTTTTGCTGAGAAAGAAAACCTTAGAAACAATGGGTCTAACTTCACCAATTGGTTCCGCAATCTGAGAATCATTCTCTCCGGCGGTCAAAAGGACTATGTCCTTGAAAGTGCGCTAGGTGATGCCCCTGCTCTAAATGCGCCGACTGATGAGAAAGTTGTCTATCAGTCGGGCAAAGATGATTATGGTGTGATTAAGAGCACCATGTTGTTTGCTATGGAATCGGACCTTCAAAATCATTTTGAAGACTATCCCGGGCCCTTTGAGATTCTTGAGGAGCTGAAAACCATGTTTCAGACTCAGGCCCGTTCTAAGAGATATGAGATCTCTGAGAAGTTCTTTAACTGCAAGATGGATGAAGGGAGTTCCGTTAGTGAGCACGCCATAAAGATGTTGGGCTACACTCAACGCCTTGAGCAACTGGACTGCAAGATTCCAGAGGAGCTCAAGATTGACAGAGTTCTGCAATCACTCCCTCCCAGCTACAAAAGTTTTGTAGTGACTCATAATCAGATTGGTTCCACTGATACGATCACCGAGCTCTTCGCAAAGCTGAAGGCTGCGGAGGTGGACATCAAAAAGGATAATCATGTGTTGATGGTCAACAAGCCCTCCTTTAAGAAAGGTAAGGGTGCAAAGAAGCCCTTCAAGAAAGGCGGCGGCAAGCGCATTGCCCCTGCTGAGAAGAAGCTCAAGTCTGGTCCTAAGCCGGACACTGAGTGCTTCTATTGCAAGGACAAGGGTCACTAGAAGCGCAACTGTCCGAAGTACTTAGCGGACAAGAAGGCTGGCACCATCAAAGGTATATTTGATATACATGTTATTGATGTTTTCCTTACTAGCCCTCGTTGTAGTGCCTGGGTATTTGATACCGGTTCAGTTGCTAATATTTGTAACTCGAAACAGGAGCTACGGAATAGACGGCGGCTTGCGAGGGATGAGGTGACGATGCGCGTTGGCAACGGATCAAGAGTTGATGTGATGGCCGTCGGCAGGCTCTCCTTAGTTTTACCTTCGGGATTAGTTTTAAACCTTAATAAATGTTATTATGTGCCTGCATTGAGCATGAACATTATTTCTGGATCATGTTTATTGCAAGACGGTTATTCATTTAAATCGGAGAATAATGGTTGTTCTATTTATATGAGTAACATCTTTTATGGTCATGCACCTCTTTTGAATGGTTTAGTTCTTCTAAATCTCGAAAGGGATGAAACACATATCCATAACATTGAGGCTAAGAGATGCAAAGTAGATAGTGATAATACTACTTATTTGTGGCACTGTCGTCTAGGTCATATTGGTGTAAAGCGCATGAAGAAACTCCATTCTGATGGACTTTTGGAGTCTCTTGATTTTGAATCATTTGACACATGCGAACCATGCCTCATGGGCAAGATGATCAAAACACCGTTCTCCGGTATGATGGAGCAAGCAACGGACTTGTTGGAAATCATACATACCGATGTATGCGGACCGATGAGTGTTTCGACGCGCGGTGGATATCGCTATTTTCTCACTTTTACCGATGACTTAAGTAGATATGGGTATATCTATTTAATGAAACATAAAGCTGAAACATTTGAAAAGTTCAAGGAATTTCAGAATGAAGTGGAGAACCATCGTAACAGAAAGGTTAAGTTTCTACGATCTGATCGTGGGGGCGAATATTTGAGTTATGATTTTCTCACGCATCTTAAAGCAAGCGGAATTGTTTCACAACTCACGCCACCCAGAACACCACAGCGCAATGGTGTGTCTGAACGCCGGAATCGAACTCTATTAAATATGGTCCGATCAATGATGTCTCTTACTGATTTGCCATTATCATTTTGGGGTTATGCATTAGAAACCGCTGCATTCACTTTAAATAGGGCTCCATCTAAATCCGTTGAGATGACACCGTATGAACTGTGGTTTGGTGCTAAACCTAAGTTGTCGTTTCTTAAGGTTTGGGGATGCGAAGCTTACGTCAAGAAGTTGATGCCGGACAAGCTCGAACCCAAAGCGGAGAAATGCGTCTTCATAGGATACCCTAAGGAAACTATTGGGTATACCTTCTATCACAGAACCGAAGGCAAAGTGTTTGTCGCAAAGAACGGTTCCTTTCTTGAGAAGGAGTTTCTCTCGAAAGAAGTGAGTGGGAGGAAAGTAGAGCTAGACGAGGTTGTTGAACCTTCTCTTGAATTGGAGAGTAGCGCAGCACCTGAAATTGTTCCAGTGCCGCCTGCACCAACAATAGAGGGAGCTAATGATAAGGATCATGAAGCTTCGGACGATGCTGCTACTAAACGTCGCAGGTCGACAAGGTCGCGTGCCCCTCCTGAGTGGTACGGCAACCTTGTCTTGACTGTCTTGCTAGTAGAAGATAGTGAACCTACGAGCTATGAGGAAGCGATGATGAGCCCAGACTCTGAGAAATGTCTAGAAGCCATGAAATCCGAATTGGGATCCATGAGCAAAAACCAAGTATGGACTTTGGTGGACCCTCCTAGCGACCGAAAGGCCGTTGAGTGCAAATGGATTTTCAAAAGGAAAACGGACGCGGATGGTAATGTTACCGTCTATAAAGCACGGCTTGTCGCGAAAGGTTTTCGACAAGTTCAAGGTGTTGACTACGATGAGACTTTCTCTCCCGTAGCGATGTTTAAGTCCATTCGGATTTTATTAGCAATTGCTGCGTTTCATGATTATGAAATATGGCAGATGGATGTCAAGACTGCGTTCCTCAATGGCAACATTGATGAAGAGTTGTATATGATGCAACCCGAAGGTTTTGTCGATCCTAAGGATGCTGATAAAGTATGCAAGCTTGAGCGTTCCATTTATGGACTGAAGCAAGCATCTCGGAGTTGGAACCTTCGTTTTGATCAAGTGATCAAGAGCTTTGGATTTGTTCCAAATTGCTATGAAGCTTGTATCTACAAGAAAGTGAGTGGGAGCTCGGTGACATTTCTGGTACTATATGTGGATGACATATTGATTATTGGAAATGACATTAACATGCTTAACGATGTGAAGAGTTATTTGAACAAGTGTTTTTCAATGAAAGACCTAGGTGAAGCTGCTTATATATTGGGCATCAAAATCTATAGAGATAGACAAAGACGCCTGATAGCTTTAAGCCAGAGTACATACCTAGACAAAGTTCTGAAAAGGTTCAGAATGGATAAGGCAAAGAAAGGTTCGGTGCCTATGTTGTCAGGTAAGATATTGAGCAAGGCTCAGTGTCCAGCTATGGTAAATGATAGGGAAACTATGAGCAAAGTGCCTTATGCCTCGGCCATAGGTTCTATCATGTATGCCATGCTGTGTACTAGACCGGATGTGTCCAATGCTCTTAGTTTGACGAGTAGATATCAAAGTGATCCAGGAGTGGAACACTGGACAGCCGTGAAGAACATCCTAAAGTACCTAAATAGGACTAAAGAAATGTTCTTAGTCTATGGGGGTGATGAACAGCTCGTCGTAAAAGGTTACGTCGATGCTAGTTTCGACACCGACAAGGATGAATCTAAATCTCAGACAGGATACGTGTATATTTTGAATGGAGGAGCTGTGAGCTGGAGAAGCTGCAAGCAAAGCGTGATCGCGGGATCTACAGTAGAAGCGGGATACATGGCTGCTGCAGAAGCGTCAAGTGAAGGAGTTTGGATCAGAAACTTCATCACTGAGCTTGGCGTGGTTCCAAGTGCATTGGACCCACTGGAGATATTGTGTGACAACACTGGCGCCATAGCACTCGCTAAGGAACCAAGATATCATCCAAAGACCAAGCATATCAACCGCAAGTTTCATATAATCCGAGATTATATAGCAGATGGAGATCTGAAGATTAGCAAAGTACATACAGATCTGAATGTCGCAGATCCATTGACTAAACCTCTTCCACGTGTAAAACATGATCAGCACCTCAGTGCCATGGGTGTGAGATTGTTGCCAAATGTAAACTAGATTATTGACTCTAGTGCAAGTGGGAGACTGTTGGAATTATGCCCTAGAGGCAATAATAAAGATGTTATTATTATAATTCTTGTTCATGATAATGTTTATATTCCATGCTAGAATTGTATTAAGCGGAAACATTAATACTTGTGTGGTTTGTAAACAACACCGTGTCCCTAGTACGCCTCTATGGACTAGCTCATTGATTAATGATGGTTAAGGTTTCCTAACCATGGACATGAGTTGTCGATTAATAATGAGATCATATCATTGGGAGAATGATATGGTGGACAGACCCAAACTAAGCAAATTAATTAGATCGTGTCATCGTGTTCATCTTTGCGAAGCTTTTCCTATGTCAAATATTGTATTCCTTAGACCATGAGATAATACAACTCCCTGGTATCGGAAGAAAGCTTTGAGGTCATCAAACGTCATCCTATGAGAGGGTGATCATAAAGGTGTCTTTCAGGTGATCAGAAAGTATCTGTTGGGTTGT
The DNA here is from genome assembly GCA_916181665.1 of Avena sativa. Lineage (NCBI taxonomy): Eukaryota > Viridiplantae > Streptophyta > Magnoliopsida > Poales > Poaceae > Avena > Avena sativa. Next base: position 425,914,820 of record OV702293.1, read on the forward strand.
ATGTATCGAGATGGGATTTGTCCCTCCCAAGTCGGAGAGATGTACTTCGGGCCCACTCGGTAATCGATATCAACACCGCTTGCAAGCATGTGGTTAAGGAGTTAATCACAAAGTGACATCGGATTACGGAACGAGTAAAGTACTTGCTGTGAACGAGATTGAACTAGGTATGACGATACCGATGATCGAATCTCGGGCAAGTAAAATATCACGAGACGAAGGGAATATATATATGGGATTGATTGAATCCTGGCATCGTGGTTCATCCGATATGATCATCGATGAATGTGTGGGAGTCAATATGGGTTTCCAGACCCCGCTGTTGATTATTGATAGAAGATCATGTCCGCATATTCTCGAACCCGCAGGGTCACACACTTAACGTGTCTCGACGCTAGGATAGATTGGATAATTGGTTTATGAGTTTTTGTTCGGAGTCTCGGATGGGATCCGGGACATCACGAGAGGTTCCGGAATGGTCCGGAGAATAAGATTCATATAAGGCAGTGCAGTTTTTGGAGTTCGGAATTGTTCCGGGTTAATCGGTATTGTACCGGAAGCTTCTAGAACCTTCCGGAGGGGGACCAACGTGGCCCCACCTTCCGGGAGGGGGCATGGGCCTATGAGGGAGTGCCCTGGCCGCATTGGGCCAGGGGCACAAAGCCCCATAGGGCCCAGCCGGCCAAAGAGGGTTTAAACCCTAGATAGACCTTCTAGAAGGGGGGGGTTTCCTTGCCCCCCACTCTTCCTCCTTGGGGCCGCCGGTTTGGGCTTGGGGGAGGGGCTAGGGCTGCGCCCCCCCTCTATATAAAGAGGGGTGGGGGCGCACCACCCCCCTACACCTTCCCCTCCAACCCTAGCCGCCCTGCTGCCCTCCTCTCTCCCTCCCGACTGCTTGTAGGCGAAGCCCTGCTGCAGAAATTCTCCACCAATTGCACCGCGCCGTCGCGTTGTAGATCCAACCCATCTCTCCACCATACTTGCTGGACCAAGGAAGGAGGAGACGTCGAGGTGCTGCACGTGTGCATCTCACGGAGGCACCGCCACTTGTGGTGCTAGATCGGATCGGATCGCGAGGAGGAGAAGCGAGTACGACTACATCACCCACGTTCCGACGAACGTTCCGCTGTGCGAATCTTCAAGGGTATGAAGATCTAATCCAATCTCTCTAGTTGTTTGCATCTCCTAGATTAGATCTTGGCTTCCCCTCTGTTCGCATCCGTAGAAAATTTTGATTTACTATGCCGCGAAACCCTTCACTTCTTGCCCCTCGTGAACACACCAAACTGACGGATCAGTCTGTTGAGCGTGTCTTTCTTGGATACAGTGATGAGCATAAGGGCTATCGGTGTTGGGACCCCGTTGGCCGTCGGATGCGCATTTCTCGTGATGTCACTTTTGATGAGTCATGTCCCTTCTACCCTCGCTCCTCCTCCTCAGCCTTCTCGGTGGAGGATATCTCTTTTCTCTTGTTTCTGACACACCACCCTCTATTCCTATTGATCCTTATCCACACCCTATCCTTGTCGATGCCTCTCCTTCCACACCGCCACCCTCCTCACCAGCTACTTATTCTCATCCCTCTTCTGACCCTCCACCCACCTCACCATTGTCTTCTTTTCCCTTCCATTATTCTCGTTGCTCTCATGTTACGGATGCTTCCTCCGATGCTTCTTCTTCTTCTGATGCGTCTTCTTCCTCTGATGAGCTGCCTCCTCCTCTTCCTACTCGCCATCGTCATCCACATGATCGCTACTCTCCTAGTCACTATGGTCTTTCTGTTGCCCTTGAGCCGACTTCTTATCGGGATGCTGAGCGTCATCCCGAATGGCAGCTTGCCATGGACGAGGAGATTGCTGCGCTTGAGCGCACTGGCACATGGGATCTTGTCTCTCCTCCTCCCGGTGTTCGTCCCATCACCTGAAAGTGTAGGGTTCGCAGCATAGAAAACAAAAAATTTCCTACGATGGGAACAACTATGTACCAAGATCTATCTACTAGATACACACAACGGGCGGATGTACATCCGTAGAGAACATACCCTTGATGAACGACAAAGCTTAACGAGTCCAAACTCGTGGTTGATGTAGACGATCTCTTGCCTATCTCAAGATCGAGAGGAAGTCCTAGCGCCGCAAAATAGCAGCGCATCCGTGCTCGCACACATGTTCGAGGCACCGAGCAACCTCCGCCTCCTCGCTCCAGCGATGCAGCGGAAGCACAACTCTTTCTTGCCAAATAGCCACCGGGAACATGTATCTCGCTAGTCCGAGACCATGGGGGATAAATACTAGAGGGGGGAGAGATCCTTCACGAGGAGGTGTGAGTGAGAAGTGAGAGGAGGGGCTCATTATATAGGGGAGGGGAGCAGCCCAAGGGGGCATGGCCGCCGGCCATGGAGGGTTCCCCCACCTCTCCCTCATTCATGTGGGTGGACACTCCACTCACAAAATGGCCCTTCAATTTTCTCCACTAAAAAACCCACTCAAATTCTCATTAAATTTCCACCAAATTTAATGCAAACTCTCATTAAATAAAACTCCTTTTATTTATTCAGAATTTTGTCAATTACTTTAATGACAAAAATTCACATATAACCCCTTGCTAGTATTTAATTTCACATACAGAAACACTTTGTGCAATTTCACCCGAAAACCCGTTTCGGTATCTAGTGAAATAAATTCCTGCGCTTGTTATTCTTTTCGGCATGAAACTTTTGCTTCAAATGGATGTCGGTGTCTCTTAAGTGTGTCACCCTACGGTTCGCGAATAATGCGGACATGATCGAGACCCCTCTCAGATCAATAATCAGAAGCGGGATCTGGAGACCCATACTGACTCCCACACATTCAACGATGACTTTCTTGTGATCGTCGGAACCTTTTACGCTAGTATCTTAATCCTTTTGTTTCACGATATATTACATGTCCAAGATTCAATTATCGGTATCTCCATACCTAGTTTGATCTCGTTACTGACATGCACTCTTTTCTCGTTCCCGTGATATAACATTCTAGTGATCAAATCACTTGCTTGCAAGCTAACCAATGTGATATCACCGGGAGGGCCCAGAGTATATCTATCCGTCATCGGGATGAACAAATTCCACTCTCGATCCATGGGCCTCAACATAACACTTTATTAGTTCTGAATCCATCTTTATAATCACCCTGTTACGATGTGACGTTTGATGTTATCAAGAAACTCTTTCGGTGTTAGTGATTGACATGATCTCATGGTCTAAGGATTAGGATCACTTCGTAAGTTGTTATAGCAATATAAACTCAATGACTTTGATCGTAATGCTATACTTCGGATGAATGTTCATCACACCATTACACTAATGTTGTGATCCCGTTATTAACAACATCCAATGTTCATGATCAGGAAACCTTGATCATCTTGTTAATCAACGAGCTAGTTTATGAGAGAGGCATAACTAGGAACTTCCTTTTTGTTTATTAAACACACATGTATTAACGTTTCCGTATTAATACAATTATAGCATGTAAAATAAACATTTATCATAAATAAGGAATACGATAATAACCACTTTATTATTGCCTCTCGGGCATATTCCCTTCAGTCTCCCACTTGCACTAGAGACAATAATCTAGTTTGAAAACTTTGCGTACTGAACACATATGGCTTTCTGGTGTTCCATATACGCAACTGCAAGTGGTTAACATAATCTACGGATCTGACGCTTTCAGGTCCGTGTGTATTTGCATGTCTTTGCGTCTTCACGCATCACTCATTCTCCAATGAGATGGCATTGTATAAATTTGGTCTTTCGGTGAGACCTTTAGTTCCTTGGGGTTAAACCATGTCGATACTATTGTCATACAATATATCTTTAGTGTTAGCCCGTTGTGAACCACACCTTAGTTTGATTTCAAACTACTTGACACAAATTCCCACCTTTGATGCTACTATAGCAGTCATATACTTAGCCTTTTTGTTGTAGTATTCGTCATAATGTCTTAACTATGGATTTCATCCAAATACATCATGGAATCTCCTTTCCATTACATTGTGCCACCCATAGTTAAATTGAGATAAACTTAATTTGTATCTTGTGACAAACCTAGTATCAATGTAACGCTTTACAATGAACTATTTGTAATTGTTTGTCACCTCTACAGAAATATATTCTTAGTTCTTTCAAAAATATCATAAGAATATCCTCACTATCGTCGAATGATAATTTTATGATTCATTCTGGTATATGCTCATAACACTTAGAGCATAGAACATATCTGGATGTGTACATATCATGGTATGATTGATCAAAACATTCTCGTGATTTCACTCATCAAGTGTCAAAGCACTTAAATCTTGTTTCACTTATTAAGTGTCGATACACTTGAATCTTGATTCAATTCCTTTCCATGCAACAAGAACTGTTTCTTGTCGTTTCTATATTGAACTCCTTCAATATCTCATATATGTACGTTTGGCACAACCATATTGGCGTCACAGTCTATCCACTATAGACATTCATGCTAAATATTCGGGTTTTGCCTAAGTCTTTCATCAAATGAAATTCTTAACCTTTGTCAATAAAAATTACATCATTTCTAATCAACAATATGTCCTCCACATAATGTATTAGAAATATGTCTTAGCGCTCCCACTTAATTTCTTGCAAATGCAAGCATCTTCATCGTCTCCTGATGAAAAACTCCTTTTTCATCATGGTGAAGATTCCAACTCCGCGATGCTTACTTCAACTGTTGAAGTTTGCATGCCCTTTTAGCATCCTTTGAATTTTAACAAAACCCTTTGGACCGTGTCATGTACACGTCCTAGGTAACCATTCTATTAGAAGATTTTTTTTTGTTTATTCATCTACCATATACCAAATTATATGTAGTGGTTGCTACTTTAATCCGTCCAGACTAAATATCGCTATGAAAGATCAAATCTTGTCATAGTCAACTCCTTGAACATTGTCGTAAAATACTTTACGACATGTCGACTATTTCATAGATGTGAAACATCCATGTCTGTTTCTTTATAGACCCAAATACGACCGATAGGTTTTTACACCTTTCCGGAGGGTCTTCCAAGTTCAAAACTTGATTTATCGTATATGGAACTATCACGGATTTTATGGCTTCAAGCCATTTGACGGATTCAAGGCCCATCATCGCTTCTTTGTATGTATTCGGTTCATCATTGTCAACCAATAATGATTTACTCTCAAATCTTAGCATTTGATTGTTTAACCGACCTACTTGGTTCAATAGGAACTTAGATCTCCGTGACCACAACCTTTGAGGCACATAAGCTATGAGCATTATGGCAGCCTTCGGAACGATTTCCGGCGCTGCGCAACTCAGCACATTTAGCTAAGGTTCGTTAACCTTATCAAAGTTCTATTGTCCTCCCACTTAACTTTTGCGAAAAATTCCTTCTCTAAGAAACTTCATGTTTCAAGCGACAAACCCTTTTGTCCTTGGTGTTATGAAGGAATAACCAATTGTTATTCGAAATAACCTACAAAGACATGCTCATCCGACTTCAGTTGTAAACATCTTACTTATGTTTAGCATACCAAAATTTAAGAAATGACAACTTGGGTTTTACCCCAAACCATAACTTCCATGGTGTCATTTCAACGGATCAAGATGGAGCTCTTTTCAGTGTAAAAGCGGAAGTCTCTAAAGCTTTAATCTTTTTAAAACATAATGGCAGTTTTATTAATAACACCTTTGATCCAACCATGTCAAACAAGGTTTCATTACAAATCTCAAACACTCCATATTCCTATGGTGTTTCGGGAGATGTAAATCTAGGTGTTTTGCTAAACTTGTAACTCAAATAAATCCCTTTTATGATAAAATCATAATTCATTTATTTTTCTTGTTACACTTGTAACTCAAATAAATCCCTTATGATAAAATCATAAACCATTTATTTTCTTGTTACAATGATTTTCACTTCATCTTGAAAGTCTTTGAACATTTTTCAAATATTTCATACTTCTTTCTCATTAAGTGAACATTCACTCAAATTTCCGAAGAAAGCATATGAAGTTGAAATCCATTGCTTACGACTATACTTAATGGACTGCATACATCGATATGTATTAATTCCAATAATTTAGTCGATCGTTCTTCTTTGGCCTTTGAACAAAGTTTTAATTATCCCGAGGAAAGTCTCACAAGCGTCACTTGATCAAATCAAAGACTCCAAAAATCCATGAATATGGAAATTCTTCATGTTTTATTTCCAATATAATTTAAACGGCGATGTCACTTTGTAAGTGATTTTTTTCAAACATTTGTCTTGCGACATTTTAGCATTAGGTTTTGTGGATGTGATTTCTTCAACTAGATTTGTAAATCATCCATCTTATATGGAATACGGTAATTATTTGAACAACCTTTGTTCTCATAATACCTGATTCAAATAACAATTATTAAAACAAATCTTGGAGTCAAGCTTTGATGTCAACGAGAAATACAAACAACGGTTTGTTTGTTTTCGATGAACATCATCACATATTCTCTTGCTAGTTACTTAGGCCATTGTGGTTCATGAATTGCGTTGTTCCGTATGAAATTTCATACCAACCAATTCGGTATCCAATACCCAAGAACCACATTGTTTAACAAGCAAAGAATACAACCATAACATGTATATCATATATATACCTAAACTGGATATTTCCAATCTTTTCTTTTCTGCCAAATATATTTTATAGATTCTCTTTCAGCATTTCCTTTTCCTTTTTAAAAGAATCTATCAACATCAAAAGTGGCGCCATATACATGACACATAGTCCAAAGCGTGTATATTCAAATAATAATACCTTTGGACTTGCACTTTGAAGTAGATCACCATCATCAAATGATCGGTATTCTTTCAAAATCCATTTTTTAGTAATCTTTTAGTGTAGTAAACACTTTACATACATATTCTATTCATTCTTATCATGACGACTTTCATGATCAAGCTACTGTAGCTTATAAAGGCGAATCGTGAGTATAACATTACTTTCCAAAACCCTTTTGGATGATTAGGATGTCTAGCATCTCCAACCTTCGTAAATTCTCATCCAATATGAGAACATATATTATACTCTATCATTTTGCAACCAAAACATTGTTTCAGATATCGTTATATCTGCCACACATGATGTTTCTGAAACAATTCTTTCAGCTCCTAGATAAACTTGATATTAAAACAATCAAGAATCATGGAGGCAAACATGATACTTAAGATACTAACACTGGAATTGTTACTCTCGATTTAATACCAATTATTAAATTTCATGGAGTAATTATAGTTTGCTGAAAGTTTGCAATAGGACTTTAAACTTTAGATTGACACTCAACACAATACGATACCAGTTCGTAAAGTATATATCCAGAATTCTATAGTTCTATTATCTCAATTACAACTATGCATAAGGTGGTGAACGAATGCCAATGACTACAACAAATTATGGAAATTCACTTTGGTTTAATTTATGATAAATTGAGTTCTACTAATCCAAATTAGAAATGAACTCCCACTCAAAAACGACATCCCTCGTGCCTTTTTGGTGATTACATGAACCAAATCCACTACACCAAGTCCAATCATCACGTGAGTCGGTGTAGCTTCAAAGGCGAGCATCCATATGGTCATCATATCAAAACATATGACTCATGCTTAACCTTTCGGTCCCTGTTCTGAGGCCATGTCTGTACATGCCAGGCTCGCCAAGTAAGAACCTTAGTATTCGCGTGTGTAACTGTCTTACACCCGAGATATGCTCGTGGATTCAAGTACACCCGATCATCACGTGATGCCTTGAAGTGACGAAACATTGTCGGTGCATACTTAAGGAAGAACACATTGTTATCTTGATATCTAAATGAGGGATCATCTTATTATGCTAATAAAACGCCAAACAAGCAATATAAGATACAATAAACATCACATGTGTTATAAGTGAAATTATATGGTTCCCGCATATGATCTCCATCATGTGCACCGTGGTATGATCTCTATCATACCTTTATGTGTAAGGCCAAGGTCTATGGAACTTACACGCTATGTGTGTTGTAAGAGTATCATCTTATACTTCTACTTATAACATCACCATATCATAACACTAGCCCAGCAACAATCTAAACTAGACGCCTCTAATTTATCCATTGCAAGTTTTACGTGGCTTAGGGCTTTCGAAGATAGAAACTTTCTTACCTACGAACATGAACCACAACGAGGATAACCAAATTGTTGACAACTCGTTGCAAATTAGATATTGACTATAGTAGGAGAGACAGACACCCGCTAGCCACTTATGCAAAACTAGTTACATGTCAAGCGTGGAACAAGTCTCATGTTCGAGGACATGTAAAGTTTGTCCGGGCCGCTTCATCCCACTATGCCACCAATATCCAAAGTACAACTAAGAAGCAATAAAATGATCATCATCACCCACATACTCATATGTGTACTACCCGTGCAAAGTATCTACGCATAGATCCGGCTCTGATACCACTGTAGGGTTCGTAGCATACAAAACAAAAAATTTCCTACGATGGGAACAACTATGTACCAAGATCTATCTACTAGATACAAACAACAGGCGGATGTACATCCGTAGAGAACATACCCTTGATGACCAACAAAGCTTAACGAGTCCAAACTCGTGGTTGATGTAGACGATCTCTTGCCGATCTCAAGATCGAGAGGAAGTCCTAGCGCCACAAAACAACAGCGCATCCGTGCTCGCACACACGTTCGAGGCACCGAGCAACCTCCGCCTCCTCGCTCCAGCGATGCAGCGGAAGCACAACTCTTTCTTGCCGAATAGCCACCGGGAACATGTATCTCGCTAGTCTGAGACCATGGGGGATAAATACTAGAGGGGGAGAGAGATCCTTCACGAGGAGGTGTGAGTGAGAAGTGAGAGGAGGGGCTCCTTATATAGGGGATGGGGGCAGCCCAAGGGGGCATGGCCGACGGCCATGGAGGGTGCCCCCACCTCTCCCTCATTCATGTGGGTGGACACTCCACTCACAAAATGGCCCTTCAATTTTCTCCACTCAAAAACTCACTCAAATTCCCATTAAATTTCCACCAAATTTAATGCAAACTCTCATTACATAAAACTCCTTTTATTTATTCAGAATTTTGTCAATTACTTTAATGACAAACATTCACATATAACCCCTTGCTAGTATTTCATTTCACATGCAGAAACACTTTCTGCAATTTCACCCGAAAACCCGTTTCGGTATCTAGTGAAATAAATTCCTGCGCTTGTTATTCTTTTCGGCATGAAACTTTTGCTCCAAATGGATGTCGGTGTCTATTAAGTGTGTCACCCTACGGTTCGCGAATAATGCGGACATGATCGAGACCCCTCTCAGATCAATAATCAGAAGCGGGATCTGGAGACCCATACTGACTCCCACACATTCAACGATGACTTTCTTGTGATCGTCGGAACCTTTTATGCTAGTATCTTAATCCTTTTGTTTCGCGATATATTACATGTCCGAGATTTGATCATCGGTATCTCCATACCTAGTTTGATCTCGTTACTGACATGCACTCTTTTCTCGTTCCCGTGATATAACATTCTAGTGATCAAATCACTTGCTTGCAAGCTAACCAATGTGATATCACCGAGAGGGCCCATAGTATATCTATCCGTCATCGGGATGAACAAATTCCACTCTCGATCCATGGGCCTCAACATAACACTTTATTAGTTCTGAATCCATCTTTATAATCACCCTATTACGGTGTGACGTTTGATGTTATCAAGAAACTCTTCCGGTGTTAGTGATTGACATGATCTCATGGTCTAAGGATTAGGATCACTTCGTAAGTTATTATAGCAATATAAACTCAATGACTTTGATCGTAATGCTATACTTCGGATGAATGTTCATCACACCATTACACTAATGTTGTGATCCCGTTATTAACAACATCCAATGTCCATGATCAGGAAACCTTGATCATCTTGTTAATCAACGAGCTAGTTTATGAGAGAGGCATAACTAGGAACTTACTTTTTGTTTATTAAACACACATGTATTAATGTTTCCGTATTAATACAATTATAGCATGTAAAATAAACATTTATCATAAATAAGGAATATGATAATAACCACTTTATTATTGCCTCTCGGGCATATTCCCTTCAGAAAGTGGGTCTACAAGATTAAGACCCGCTCTGATGGATGTCTTGAGCGCTACAAAGCGCGTCTTGTGGCTCGTGGCTTCCAGCAGGAGCAGGGCCGTGACTATGACGAGACTTTTGCCCCAATGGCCCATATGACCACTGTGCGCACTCTTCTTGCCGTGGCATCTGTTCGCCACTGGTCTGTGTCTCAGTTTGATGTTTAGAATGCATTTCTCAATGGTGAGTTGCGTGAGGAGGTTTACATGCAGCCTCCTCTAGGGTACTCTGTCCCTGATGGCATGGTTTGTCATCTTTAGCGCTCTCTTTATGGCCTGAAATAGGCCCCTCGCGCTTGGTTTGAGCGCTTCGCCTCTGTGGTTACTGCTGTTGGTTTCTCCCCTAGCGCTCATGATCCCGTGCTGTTTGTTCACATTTCTCCTCGTGGACACACTCTTCTCCTCCTCTATGTTGATGACATGATCATCATCGGCGATGACTCTGGGTATATTGCCTTTGTTAAGGCCCGCCTTCGTGAGCATTTTATTATGACTGATCTTGCTCGTCTTCACTACTTTCTTGGGATTGAGGTTTCCTCCACTTCTGATGGATTTTATATCTCCCAGGAAAAGTATATCCAAGATCTCCTTATTCGTGCTGCTCTTGGGGATGAGCGCACTATTGAGACTCCTATGGAGCTTAATGTCCAGCTTCGCGCTTCTCATGGTGATCCTCTCACTGATCCGACATGCTATCGTCATCTTGTTGGGAGCCTTGTATATCTTGCTGTCACTCGCCCCGATATATCCTATCTTGTCCATATTCTGAGTCAGTTTGTCTCTGCTCCCACCTCGGTTCATTATAGTCATCTCCTTCATGTTCTTTGCTATCTCCGTGGCACGATCACTCAACGTCTATTCTTTCCTCGTTCCAGCTCCTTCCAGCTCCAGGCCTACTCTGATGCTACGTGGGCTAGTGATCCTTTGGATCGCCGCTCACTTTCTGCCTACGGTGTGTTTCTTGGTGGTTCTCTCATTGCATGGAAGATGAAGAAACAAATTGCAGTTTCCCGTTCGAGTGTAGAGGCTGAGTTGCGAGCTATGGCTCTTTTGACTGTTGAGGTGACTTGGTTGCGGTGGTTACTTGCCGATTTTGGTGTCTCCATTATGACGCCCACTACTCTCTTGTCTGACAGTACATGTGCTATTAGTATTGCACGTGACCCAGTAAAGCATGAGCTTACCAAGCATCTCGGTGTTGATGCTTCTTTTGTCCGTGCTAGTGTGCAGGATCAGGTTATTGCGCTCCAGTATGTGCCTTCAGATTTACAGTTGGCGGATTTCTTTACGAAGGCCCAGACTAGAGCACAACATAGTTTCTTTCTCTCCAAACTCGGTGTTGTGGATCCACCATGAGTTTGAGGGGGGTGTTAGAGAGATATTTGTATATTTTAGTTTCCCTACTAGTTAGGGGGTTTCCTGCATATTTCACACATCTACATGTACTATATATTGTGGCCTTTGGCCCTGTTGGAATACAAGTTGCATATTCCTAACAACAAGAACTTGCTTGTGACTAAAGTTTAGTAGCATGAGGAACGACCCTCGTACTCAAGGGACATGAGATTGCCAACTTATGATTTGTCAAGCATATACTCCATATTTGTTTCACTTTAACCTTAATAACTTCAAGAAGCTTATGATAGGGGCAATGAGAGCTGAAAGCTAATAAGTACCATAATTTTTGGTAGCTCTTTATGAAACTTGAAATCCCTGCTTCCCTGTGAAGGGCCTTTCTTCTTACTTTTATATTGAGTCTCCACCTTCTATCTTTATGCACCAATTAAGAAAGCATAGTTGTCATTCTTAGTTTTATGTGCATTGTCCCAAAACTTATTGATTGATTCATAACATTGATATTGCTTGTTCTTAAATTATTTGTATCTAGTCACCCTTATGAACTTTCAAGGTGTCCTATGCATTTATGTTTTGCTATTCCATGAGGGACAAGCTGAATACCACTATGCTATGTTTTCTATATGTGAAACAAACAAATGTCTCTCAATGGATTGTTATTCATGATCTTTGTTTGTATCTTTTCATGTTACAACATAGTTACTATGTCTTATTGTTAGACCTACATCTTTCATGCTCATGTTTAGAGTACTTTGATCCTAGCTTTCAATGATTTGCAAATATTTTGATCAAGATTGTCATGGTGCATGTCACCTCAAAAATTATTCTTTTTATCACTTACCTACTCGAGCACGAGCAAGAGTTAAGCTTGGAGATGCTTGATACGTCGTAAATGTATCTACAATTTTTGATGTTCCATGCTTGTTTAGTATCAACTTCGCTATGTTTTGTCTACACTTTGAGGTATTATTATACATTTTGTGGGACTAACCTATTAACAAGATGCCGCAGTGCCAGTTGCATGTTTTCTGCTATTTTTTGTTTCAGAAAAGCTAGTAAGGAAATATTCTCGGAATTGGATGGGACAAAAGCCAAAGTCAATATTTTACCGGAGAGAACACAGAGACCGAAGGGCAGACGAAGGGGGGCCACGAGGTGGCCACACCCTAGGGCCGCGCGGCCCAGGGGGCACGCCGCCACCAGGTGTGGGCCCCTCGGGAACCCTCCTGACTTGCCCCTTCACCTATAAAGTCACCTTGATGCACAAACCCTAAGCACCCGATCAAATCTCCACGAAACAGTCTGTAGCCGCCGCCACCATCGTCCCTAGATCGGGGGGTATCTGAAGCTTTTCCCGTCACCCTGCCGGAGGGGAGAGATCATCCTGGAGGCCTTCTTCATCACCATGCCAGCCTCCGGTATGATGCGTGAGTAGTTCACCCTTGGACTATGGGTCCATACAGTAGCTAGATGGTTGTTTCTCCTCCTTTGTGCTATCATGTTTAGATCTTGTGAGCTCCATTCATGATCAAGATCATCTATTTGTAATCATACATGTTGTGTTTTGTGGCGATCCGATGGATATTGAGATACTATGTCAGATTGATTATTGATTCTATCATGTCTGTGTTATTTGTGATCTTGCATGCTCTCCATTGCTAGTTGCTATTGATGGCACTGCGCCAACGTGGGAGCGCTTCATCGGGAAACCCCAAGAGCAAGGTGTGATGCAGTACAACAGCAAGTCTTCCCTCAGTAAGAAACCGAGGTTATCGAACCAGTAGGAGGAAGGAAATGTCTCAAAGGTGTTGCAAGTAACGTGGAAACCTGCACAACACAAACTCAAGACTTTGCCCCAACTAACAGTGAGGTTGTCAATCTCATCAGTTGCTATAACAAAGGATTAACTGTATGGTGTGGAAGGTGATGATGGTTTGCAGCAAATAAACAGTAACAGTGGAAGATGTATCTGTTGGAATTATGCCCTAGAGGCAATAATAAAGATGTTATTATTATAATTCTTGTTCATGATAAAGTTTATATTCCATGCTAGAATTGTATTAAGCGAAAACATTAATACTTGTGTGGTTTGTAAACAACACCGTGTCCCTAGTACGCCTCTATGGACTAGCTCATTGATTAATGATGGTTAAGGTTTCCTAACCATGGACATGAGTTGTCAATTAATAATGAGATCATATCATTGGGAGAATGATATGATGGACATACCCAAACTAAGCGAAGCAATTAGATCGTGTCATCGTGTTCATCTTTGCGAAGCTTTTCTTATGTCAAATATTGTATTCCTTAGACCATGAGATAATACAACTCCCTGGTATCGGAAGAAAGCTTTGAGGTCATCAAACGTCATCCTATGAGAGGGTGATCATAAAGGTGTCTCAGGTGATCGGAAAGTACCTGTTGGGTTGTATGTATCGAGATGGGATTTGTCCCTCCCAAGTCGGAGAGATATACTTCGGGCCCACTCGGTAATCGATATCACCACCGCTTGCAAGCATGTGGTTAAGGAGTTAATCACAAAGGTGATATCGGATTACGGAACGAGTAAAGTACTTGCTGTGAACGAGATTGAACTAGGTATGACGATACCGACGATCGAATCTCGGGCAAGTAAAATATCGCGAGACGAAGGGAATATAAATATGGGATTGATTGAATCCTGGCATCGTGGTTCATCCGATATGATCATCGATGAATGTGTGGGAGTCAATATGGGTTTCCAGACCCCGCTGTTGATTATTGATAGAAGATCATGTCTGCATATTCTCGAACCCGCAGGGTCACACACTTAACGTGTCTCGACGCTAGGATAGATTGGATTATTGGTTTATGAGTTTTTTTTCGGAGTCTCGGATGGGATTCGAAACATCACGAGAGGTTCCGGAGTGGTCCGGAGAATAAGATTCATATAAAGCAGTGCAGTTTTTGGAGTTCGGAATTGTTCCGGGTTAATCGGTATTGTACCGGAAGCTTCTAGAACCTTCCGTAAGGGGACCAACGTGGCCCCACCTTCCGGGAGGGGGCATGGGCCTATGAGGGAGTGCCCTGGCCGCATTGGTCCAGGGGCACAAGGCCCCATAGGGCCCAGCCAACCAAAGAGGGTTTAAACCTTAGATAGAGCTTCTAGAAGGGGGGGTTTCCTTGCCCCCCACTCTTCCTCCTTTGGGGCCGCCGGTTTGGCTTGGGGGAGGGGCTAGGGCTGCGCCCACCCCTCTATATATAGAGGGCTGGGGGCGCACCACCACCCCACACCTTCCCCTCCAACCCTAGCCGCCCTGCTGCCCTCCTCTTTCCCTCCCGACTGCTTGTAGGCAAAGCCCTGCTGCAGAAATTCTCCACCAATTGCACCGCGCCGTCGCGTTGTAGATCCAACCCATCTCTCCACCATACTTGCTGGACCGAGGAAGGAGGAGACGTCGAGGTGCTGCACGTGTGCATCTCACGGAGGCACCGCCACTTGTGGTGCTAGATCGGATCGGACCGCGAGGAGGAGAAGCGAGTACGACTACATCACCCACGTTCCGACGAACGTTCCGCTGTGCGAATCTTCAAGGGTATGAAGATCTAATCCAATCTCTCTCGTTGTTTGCATCTCCTAGATTAGATCTTGGCTTCCCTCTGTTCGCATCCGTAGAAAATTTTGATTTACTATGCCGCGAAACCCTTCAGTGGTATCAGAGCTAGATCTATGCGTAGATGTGATTCACGAGTAGAACGCAACATGGTTGTTGCGGGCGTTGATGTTTTCTGTTGCAAGCCTCTTGTTTGTGTTCTTCTTATGACGCGGTATAGTGAGATTGAAGCGGTCCAGGCCAACCTTACGCGACGTCGTTCGCGAGACCGGCTCCACACTTGACGTGTGGCTTGTTCCACACATGCGGCTGGTGGATGCCTGTTTCTCTCACTATAGTTGTCATGGGATCTACACCGGAGTTTGGCAACCATAATATCACTGTTGTGGCTTTCCGTAGGTAAGAATCGTTCTTAGCATCTACTCACATAAGCCACGTAAAACATGCAACAACAAAGTAGAGGCGTCTAACTTGTTTTTGCAGGGAGTGTTTTCTGTGATATGGTATGGCCCAAGATGTGATGTGTATAATGTATGCGATGATCATGTTTTATAACGTTTCACGACTTGCATGTCGATGAGTACACAACCGGCAGGAGCCATATGGTTGTCTTTATAATTGTGTATGACCTGCGAGTCAACTTCTTATACGCCATGTAATAGCTTTACTTTATCGCTAAGTAGTTAGCAATAGTTGTAGTTGCTATTCATGGTGGAGGCAATCATGGTGGAGTGATGGAGATCATGCCGGCACGCACAAGATGGAGATCATTGCGCGAAGATTGGCTATACCATGTCACATAAAGTTATATGCATGTGATGTTTATCCTTTTATGTATCTTATTATGCTTAGATCGCGACGGTAGCATTATAAGATGATTCCTCACTTAAAGATCAAGATAAAAACTATGTTCTCCCCAAGTATGCACTGTTGCGAAAGTCCGTCGTGTCCAAGCATCACGTGATGATCGGGTGCTATAGACTCTACGCTCACATACAACAGGTGCAAGCCAGTTTTGCACACGCGGAAATACTTGGGTTTGACTTGACGAGCCTATCATGTACAGACATGGCCTCGGAACACATGAACCGAAAGGTTAAGCATGAGTCATATGAATGATATGATCGACACTTCGTTGTCCACCATTGAAGCCACATCTCTTCTCGTGAAGATCGGATTAGGTGTGGTGAATTTGGATCATGTTCACTAAACAACTTGAGGGATGTTGAATTTAGTGGGAGTTCATCTGGTAATTTGATTATGTTGAACTATTTATCATGAACATAGTCTAAAATGTACTTGCAAATACTGTAGATCACATGGCTAAGTCCAACTTCAACTTCAACGTTTTTGCTGAGAAGGAAAAGCTTAGAAACAATGGGTCTAACTTCACCAATTGGTTCCGCAATCTGAGAATCATTCTCTCCGGCGGTCAAAAGGACTATGTCCTTGAGAAAGCGTTAGGTGACGTCCCTGCTGCAACTGCACCGGCTGATGAGAAAGCTGTCTATCAGTCGTGCAAAGATGATTATGGTGTGATTAAGAGCACCATGTTGTTTGCTATGGAATCGGACCTTCAAAATCGTTTTGAAGACTATCCCGGGCCCTTTGAGATTCTCGAGGAGCTGAAAACCATGTTTCAGACTCAGGCCCGTTCTGAGAGATATGAGATCTCTGAGAGATTCTTTAACTACAAGATGGAGGAAGGGAGTTCCGTTAGTGAGCACGCCATCAAGATGTCGGGCTACACTCAACGCCTTGAGCAATTGGACTGCAAGATTCCGGAGGAGCTCAAGATTGACAGGGTTCTGCAATCACTCCCTCCCAGCTACAAAAGTTTTGTAGTGACTCATAATCAGATTGGTTCCACTGATACGATCACCGAGCTCTTCGCAAAGCTGAAGGCTGCGGAGGTGGACATCAAGAAGGATAATCATGTGTTGATGGTCAACAAGCCCTCCTTTAAGAAAGGTAAGGGTGCAAAGAAGCCCTTCAAGAAAGGCGGCGGCAAGCGCGCTGCCCCTGCTGAGAAGAAGCTCAAGTCTGGTCCTAAGCCGGACACTGAGTGCTTCTATTGCAAGGACAAGGGTCACTGGAAGCGCAACTGTCCGAAGTACTTAGCGGACAAGAAGGCTGGCACCATCAAAGGTATATTTGATATACATGTTATTGATGTTTTCCTTACTAGCCCTCGTTGTAGTGCCTGGGTATTTGATACCGGTTCAGTTGCTAATATTTGTAACTCGAAACAGGAGCTACGGAATAGACGGCGGCTTGCGAGGGATGAGGTGACGATGCGCGTTGGCAACGGATCAAGAGTTGATGTGATGGCCGTCGGCAGGCTCTCCTTAGTTTTACCTTCGGGATTAGTTTTAAACCTTAATAAATGTTATTATGTGCCTGCGTTGAGCATGAACATTATTTCTGGATCATGTTTATTGCAAGACGGTTATTCATTTAAATCGGAGAATAATGGTTGTTCTATTTATATGAGTAACATCTTTTATGGTCATGCACCTCTTTTGAATGGTTTAGTTCTTCTAAATCTCGAAAGGGATGAAACACATATCCATAACATTGAGGCTAAGAGATGCAAAGTAGATAGTGATAATACTACTTATTTGTGGCACTGTCGTCTAGGTCATATTGGTGTAAAGCGCATGAAGAAACTCCATTCTGATGGACTTTTGGAGTCTCTTGATTTTGAATCATTTGACACATGCGAACCATGCCTCATGGGCAAGATGATCAAAACACCGTTCTCCGGTATGATGGAGCGAGCAACGGACTTGTTGGAAATCATACATACCGATGTATGCGGACTGATGAGTGTTTCGACGCGCGGTGGATATCGCTATTTTCTCACTTTTACCGATGACTTAAGTAGATATGGGTATATCTATTTAATGAAACATAAAGCTGAAACATTTGAAAAGTTCAAGGAATTTCAGAATGAAGTGGAGAACCATCGTAACAGAAAGGTTAAGTTTCTACGATCCGATCGTGGGGGCGAATATTTGAGTTATGATTTTCTCACGCATCTTAAAGCAAGCGGAATTGTTTCACAACTCACGCCACCCAGAACACCACAGCGCAATGGTGTGTCTGAACGCCGGAATCGAACTCTATTAAATATGGTCCGATCAATGATGTCTCTTACTGATTTGCCATTATCATTTTGGGGTTATGCATTAGAAACCGCTGCATTCACTTTAAATAGGGCTCCATCTAAATCCATTGAGATGACACCGTATGAACTGTGGTTTGGTGCTAAACCTAAGTTGTCGTTTCTTAAGGTTTGGGGATGCGAAGCTTACGTCAAGAAGTTGATGCCGGACAAGCTCGAACCCAAAGCGGAGAAATGCGTCTTCATAGGATACCCTAAGGAAACTATTGGGTATACCTTCTATCACAGAACCGAAGGCAAAGTGTTTGTCGCAAAGAACGGTTCCTTTCTTGAGAAGGAGTTTCTCTCGAAAGAAGTGAGTCGGAGGAAAGTAGAGAAGACGAGGTTGTTGAACCTTCTCTTGAATTGGAGAGTAGCGCAGCACCTGAAATTGTTCCAGTGCCGCCAGCACCAATAATAGAGGAAGCTAATGATAAGGATCATGAAGCTTCGGACGATGCTGCTACTGAACGTCGCAGGTCGACAAGGTCGCGTGCCCCTCCTGAGTGGTACGACAACCCTGTCTTAACTGTCTTGTTAGTAGATGACAGTGAGCCTGCGAACTATGAGGAAGCGATGATGAGCCCAGACTCCGAGAAATGGCTAGAAGCCATGAAATCCAAATTGGGATCCATGAGCGAAAACCAAGTATGGACTTTGGTGGACCCTCCTAGCGACCGAAAGGCCGTTGAGTGCAAATGGATCTTCAAGAAGAAAACGGACGCGGATGGTAATGTTACCGTCTATAAAGCACGACTTGTCGCGAAAGGTTTTCGACAAGTTCAAGGTGTTGACTACGATGAGGCTTTCTCTCCCGTAGCGATGTTTAAGTCCATTCGGATTTTATTAGAAATTGCTGCGTTTCATGATTATGAAATATGGCAGATGGATGTCAAGACTGCTTTCCTCAATGGCAACATTGATGAAGAGTTGTATATGATGCAACCCGAAGGTTTTGTCGATCCTAAGGATGCTGATAAAGTATGCAAATTTCAGCGTTCCATTTATGGACTGAAGCAAGCATCTCGGAGTTGGAACCTTCGTTTTGATCAAGTGATCAAGAGCTTTGGATTTGTTCCAAATTTCTACGAAGCTTGCATCTACAAGAAAGTGAGTGGGAGCTCGGTGACATTTCTGGTACTATATGTGGTTGACATATTGATTATTGGAAATGACATTAACATGCTTAACGATGTGAAGAGTTATTTGAACAAGTGTTTTTCAATGAAAGACCTAGGTGAAGCTGCTTATATATTGGGCATCAAGATCTATAGAGATAGACTAAGACGCCTGATAGCTTTAAGCCAGAGTACATACCTAGACAAAGTTCTGAAAAGGTTCAGAATGGATAAGGCAAAGAAAGGTTCAGTGCCTATGTTGTCAGGTAAGATATTGAGCAAGGCTCAGTGTCCAGCTATGGTAAATGATAGGGAAGCTATGAGCAAAGTGCCTTATGCCTCGGCCATAGGTTCTATCATGTATGCCATGTTGTGTACTAGACCGGATGTGTCCAATGCTCTTAGTTTGACGAGCAGGTATCAAAGTGATCCAGGAGTGGAACACTGGACAGCCGTGAAGAACATCCTAAAGTACCTAAATAGGACTAAAGAAATGTTCTTAGTCTATGGGGGTGATGAACAGCTCGTCGTAAAAGGTTATGTCGACGCTAGTTTCGACACCGACAAGGATGATTCCAAATCTCAGACAGGATACGTTTATATTTTGAATGGAGGAGCTGTGAGCTGGAGAAGCTGCAAGCAAAGCGTGATCGCGGGATCTACAATAGAAGCGGAATACATGGCTGCTGCAGAAGCATCAAGTGATGGAGTTTGGATCAGAAACTTCATCACTGAGCTTGGCGTGGTTCCAAGTGCATTGGACCCACTGGAGATATTGTGTGACAACACTGGCGCCATAGCACTCGCTAAGGAACCAAGATATCATCCAAAGACCAAGCATATCAACCGCAAGTTTCATATAATCCGAGATTATATAGCAGATGGAGATCTGAAGATTAGCAAAGTACATACAGATCTGAATGTCGCAGATCCATTGACTAAACCTCTTCCACGTGTAAAACATGATCAGCACCTCAGTGCCATGGGTGTGAGATTGTTGCCAAATGTAAACTAGATTATTGACTCTAGTGCAAGTGGGAGAGTATTGGAATTATGCCCTAGAGGCAATAATAAAGATGTTATTATTATAATTCTTGTTCATGATAAAGTTTATATTTCATGCTAGAATTGTATTAAGCGGAAACATTAATACTTGTGTGGTTTGTAAACAACACCGTGTCCCTAGTACGCCTCTATCGACTAGCTCATTGATTAATGATGGTTAAGGTTTCCTAACCATGGACATGAGTTGTCAATTAATAATGAGATCATATCATTGGGAGAATGATATGATGGACATACCCAAACTAAGCGAAGCAATTAGATCGTGTCATCGTGTTCATCTTTGCGAAGCTTTTCTTATGTCAAATATTGTATTCCTTAGACCATGAGATAATACAACTCCCTGGTATCGAAAGAAAGCTTTGAGGTCATCAAACGTCATCCTATGAGAGGGTGATCATAAAGGTGTCTCTCAGGTGATCGGAAAGTACCTGTTGGGTTGTATGTATCGAGATGGGATTTGTCCCTCCCAAGTCGGAGAGATATACTTCGGGCCCACTCGGTAATCGATATCAACACCGCTTGCAAGCATGTGGTTAAGGAGTTAATCACAAAGGTGATATCGGAATACGGAACGAGTAAAGTACTTGCTGTGAACGAGATTGAACTAGGTATGACGGTACCGACGATCGAATCTCGGGCAAGTAAAATATCGCGAGACGAAGGGAATATAAATATGGGATTGATTGAATCCTGGCATCGTGGTTCATCCGATATGATCATCGATGAATGTGTGGGAGTCAATATGGGTTTCCAGACCCCGTTGTTGATTATTGATAGAAGATCATGTCTGCATATTCTCGAACCCGCAGGGTCACACACTTAACGTGTCTCCACGCTAGGATAGATTGGATTATTGGTTTATGAGTTTTTGTTCGGAGTCTCGGATGGGATTCGAGACATCACGAGAGGTTCCGGAGTGGTCCGGAGAATAAGATTCATATAAGGCAGTGCAGTTTTTGGAGTTCGGAATTGTTCCGGGTTAATCGGTATTGTACCGGAAGCTTCTAGAACCTTCCGGAAGGGGACCAACGTGGCCCCACCTTCCGGGAGGGGGCATGGGACTATGAGGGAGTGCCCTGGCCGCATTGGGCCAGGGGCACAAGGCCCCATAGGGCCCAGCCAACGAAAGAGGGTTTAAACCTTAGATAGAGCTTCTAGAAGGGGGGGTTTCC
This sequence comes from Avena sativa, assembly GCA_916181665.1. Classification (NCBI taxonomy): domain Eukaryota; kingdom Viridiplantae; phylum Streptophyta; class Magnoliopsida; order Poales; family Poaceae; genus Avena; species Avena sativa. Next base: position 425,936,487 of record OV702293.1, read on the forward strand.
TTGCCCCCCACTCTTCCTCCTTTAGGGCCACCGGTTTGGCTTGGGGGAGGGGCTAGGGCTGCGCCCACCCCTCTATATATAGAGGGCTGGGGGCGCACCACCCCCACACCTTCCCCTCCAACCCTAGCCGCCCTGCTGCCCTCCTCTCTCCCTCCCGACTGCTTGTAGGCGAAGCCCTGCTGCAGAAATTCTCCACCAATTGCACCGCGCCGTCGCGTTGTAGATCCAACCCATCTCTCCACCATACTTGCTGGACCGAGGAAGGAGGAGACGTCGAGGTGCTGCACGTGTGCATCTCACGGAGGCACCGCCACTTGTGGTGCTAGATCGGATCGGACCGCGAGGAGGAGAAGCGAGTACGACTACATCACCCACGTTCCGACGAACGTTCCGCTGTGCGAATCTTCAAGGGTATGAAGATCTAATCCAATCTCTCTCGTTGTTTGCATCTCCTAGATTAGATCTTGGCTTCCCTCTGTTCGCATCCGTAGAAAATTTTGATTTACTATGCCGCGAAACCCTTCAGTATCAATGGTAAAGATTGGACCAGGGTCCATAGTTCACTAGAGGTGTTCTCCTTAAATAAACAAACATGGCATGCTGGGTATACAAATTACAGCAGGGCAATTGATAGGACTGAGCAAGGCATAACAATGCAATACTATACATACAGATCCTATGAGATTCGATTGGGAAATACAACAAGATACATAGACCGCCATCCAACTACATCTATGACTAGAAGTTCACCTTTGGATCATCATCCGAACCCCCTCCAGCATTAAGTTTCAAGCAACAGACAAATGCTTTAAGCAAAGTGTGTAAGGTAAACAATCCACTTGTTCCATGAACAAGAGACTGTTGTTTTCTCCCTAGTGGCAACAACACATCTACAACCTTAGAGATTTCTGTCACTTCCCTTGATTAAATAGAGGCATGAACCCACTATCGAGCATAAATACCCCTCTTGGAGTCACTAGCAACTACTTGGCCAAGATAGCTACTAACAACGGAGAGCATGCAAGATCACAAACAACACAGACATGATAGAATCAAATAGACAAAACCATTAATCAATATGACATATTAATCTCAATATCCATCAGATCCCCGCAAACACAACATGCATGATTACAAATATATGAGATCTTGATCATGAACGGAGCTCACAAGATCTAGACATGAAAGCACAAGGAGGAGATACAACCATCTAGCTACTACATGGACCCGTAGTCCAAGGTGGAACTACTCACGCTTCATACCGTAGGCTGACATGATGAAGAAGAAGGTGTCCAGGATGATCTCCCCTCCGGCAGGGTGCCGGGAAGAGCTTCAGATCCCCCCGATCTAGGGACGATGGTGGTAGCAGCTATAGATGGTTTCGTGGAATATTGATCGGGTGCTTAGGGTTTAGGCATCAGGGGCTTCTTATAGGCAAAGAGGCGAGGCTGGGAGGCGGCCAGGGGGCCCACACCCTGCCCAGGCGCGGCCCAGGGTGGGCCCGTGCCTGGGGGTGTGCAGCCGCCCTATGGCGCCCCTCCGTCTCTCCTCTATACTTCGTGTTCTCCTCGGTGAAATATTGACTTTGGCTTTTGTCCCGTCCAATTCCGAGAATATTTCCTTACTAGCTTTTCTGGAACCAAAAATAGCAGAAAACAGGCAACTGGCACTGTGGCAACTTGTTAATAGGTTATTACCACAAAACATATGAAAAGCACCTCAAAGTGTGGACAAAGCAAAGCAAAGTAGATACTAAACAAGCATGCAACATCAAAAATTATAGACACGTTTCTGACGTATCAAGCATCCCCAAGCTTAACTCCTGCTCGTCCTCGAGTAGGTAAGTGATAAAAGAATAATTTTTGAGGTGACATGCACCATCAAAACCAAGATCAAACCATTTGCAAGCATTGAAAGCTGGGATCAAAGAACTCTAAACATGTGCATGAAAGATGGAGTTCTAACAATAAGACAAGGTAACTATGCATGCAACATGAAAGGCTACAAACAAAGATCATGAATAACATGCATTGAAAAACGTTTGTTTGTTTCACATACAGAAAACATAGCATAGTGGCAATTAGCTTGTCCCTCATAGAGTATCAAATAGATGCATAGGACACCTTCAAAGTTCACAAGAGTGACTAGATACAAATCGCACAAGATCAAGTAATATCAATAATATGCATCAATCAATAAGTTTTGGGACAATGCACATAGAACTAAGAATGGAAACTATGCTCTCTTAACAGGTGCCTAAAGGTTTAAGTGGAGACTCAATATAATAGTGGAAGAAAGGCCCTTCATAAAGGGAAGCAGGGATTTCAAGTTTCAAAATGAGCTTCCAAAAAATATGGTACTTGTTAGCTTTCAGCCCTCATTGCCCCTATCATAAGCATCTTGAAGTGATTAAGGTTAAAGTGAACAAACTATGGAGTATATGCTTGACAAAGTATAAGTTGGCAATCTCATGTCCCATGAATATGAGGGACGCACCTCATGCTACTCAACTTTAGTCACCTGTAAGTTCTTGTCATAGTAATAAAATGTGTATCATAGAGAACCGCCAACGGGGTACCCCTTGCACATGGTACAGGAGCTATCCCATAACCAAAATGACAAGGCAAGCAGACAATGAGTATCTCAACGGTCTTTACAAGGCTTTTTATTGAGGATGCTTCACAGATAGCTCATTATGGTGATGCTGCAAGTTTCCACCATGATTAGGCATGGCTTAGGCGAGCGGCCCAGGCGTTTCTCTAACACAAAATACATAACTCCATGGACTTACAAGTTCCCTTTTTATTTCACACCGGTGACATGTATAGACAAAAGAGCATGATATCAACTGTGTACAAAGTACAAGTGCAATGTTGAAAACGTTACCCATGACAACATGGTTCTGCTAATTCCAACGTATAAGTGCAAGCATATACAACATAGATGACACAATGGTTCAAGTTTATTAGGGCAATGAATATAAAGTGTGCCATCAAGTCCGTGAGAGCTTTAATCACTAAGTTTTCACATAACAAAATACTTTTTAATTGGAAGATAGCCGAAAACAAGAATATACTTGGAATGGTGTAACACACCATGCATAGAAATTTATAGTGGACACTTTGGAATAACTTGGTTTCTTGGGAGTTGGAAGCATGAGTAGAGCTTACTCATACAAGTGGAGGCTAGCAAAAGACTGGGAGCAACCAACTAAGAGAGCAATAATGGCCATAATCATGCAGAGCAACAAAACATTATTAATCAAAGCATTGAGTGGTACTACAAGTCAAGGACTAAATGATTATAGAGGCATGGTGACTTGTTCATATTCATGACATGGTGTAAGCATGTGCCAAGTCAACCCAAACAAAACATCAAAGGAGAATACCACAATACTATGCTTTTGCATGCTAAAACAACGCATGATTCCTTCAACGCACACTAAGCAATCCCAATTATTTGGAACAAGTCATGTTACAGAAATAATCACTAAGCATAAGGTCAAAACAACACCCAGCATGACATGCCAAAGTCTAAGTCACAGTCAATGCAAGCTCCTCTTGCACTTTCAAGCAAGAACTTTCTACTCCTTTCCAACACCAATCAACTTATTTGAAACAACACAGTGATAAAGGGGGTCCAAACTACTTTATTAAAGCAAACTAAGCAAAGCAAACTAAAAGGAAGACGCTCCAAGAACAACACAATAGTGCATGAAACAATAAAAACAAAGTGTCTAGAAAGACATGAGCTTTTTATTGATGAAGAAGGGGATGCCTTGGGCATCCCCAAGCTTTGACGCTTGTACCTATTGGATATTTCTTGGGATGACACTGGGGTGGAACCCCCAAGCTTGATCTTTTGTCCATTCTTCATCTCATTACATCATTCTCTCTCTACACCTGAAATTGTTTCTTCATACAAAACTTCACACAATCTTCATTAGCAACATTAGTATATTCAAAAGATAATAGACCCTTGGGTTTAGCTTTAGAACAAAAAAACTTTCACTAAAAACACAAGCTAATGTAGCAACTCCTTCAAAAATCTCAATTTTCCAAAAAGGAACCAATAAGAATCAAATGCAAATAATGGCAGAAATCTGTCAAAACAGACCAGCAGGTAGAAACCGATTTTTTCGAAGACCTTCTTTTCTTCAAATAAAAAAGTGTTGAACTAAATAAAGTTATATAACATACTAGGGGATTTATTCGTAAATTTTCAGCTCAATGTGGCTTACATAGACTCGTCGCGAATTTTTATGGTGGAGGATAGAAATCTGTTTCGGGACAGCAACTCCCCAAATCTTACTTCTCTCTCATTAGAGGTCATTCTTGGCACAAAAAGCAAACAAAAGGATAAGGAGAGATCATTACTGAAGTAATAACTTCCAATACTCAAGGAAACTCTTGGTTTATCTCCCAACAAGTACTTTTCTTTAACGCCTTTAAGTTAGGCACAAGAAGCAAGAAATCAAGTATTTTCAAATGAAGAAGCATTAACATCAAACCTTGCTTTCAAAGGAGGAGTAAAAAGCAACTTCTATCTCCTCATAGGGAAGTGTTCAATAACTTTCTTGAATGTAAATTGATATTTAATGGTGCCTTCTTTCATATCAATGATGGCACCAACAGTTCTAAGAAAAGGTATTCCCAAAGTAATAGGACAAGAAGCATTGTATTCAACATCCAAAACATAGAAATCAATAGGGACATAAGCATTGTTAACCATAATGAGAACATCATTAATACTCCCCATGAGTTTCTTCTTAGCATTATCATTAAGTGGGACATCCAAATAATAATCTTCAAAAGGTGGAAAATCAAGCATTTCATAAATCTTCCTAGGCATAATAGAGACACTAGAACCAAGATCACATGAAGCTTTGAGATCAAAGTCATTCACTTGCATATTAATAATGGGTTCCCAACTATCTTCTGCTTTCCTAGGAATAGAAGCCTTGTGTCTTAACTGCTCTTCCTTAATCTTAACAAGAGCATTTGTAATGTGTTTGGTGAAAGCAACATGCATATCACTAGCATCAGGACTTCTAGCAAGTTTTTGCAGGAACATAATCACTTCCGAAATATTGCAACCATCAAGATCAAAATCAAACTTAGCATCACTAGTAGTAGACTCATTAGGCTTAGGCATTGTTGGAGGAGGAATAGGGACTTCTTGTGGTTTAGTAGTATCCATATTAGTGGTGATGGTGCACACACTATTGTTTCTATCAATTTCAGATTCCCTTTCCCGCTTAGCATGAAGTTGAGCTAACAGTCTAACATTTTCATCAATAGTAACTTATATGGCATGATTAGCAGCAAAGGTACTTTCCATGGTTTCAGGTTTAGCAGCCATTTTATTAATCAAAGAGGACTGTGCTTCAGACAAAGAGGAAATATTTTTCTCAACATTTAAAAGCTTTTCCTCCACAGTCTTGTTGAAAATGGTTTATTTACTAATAAAGTCTTTGAGCATGACTTCAAGTTCAGAGGGGGCACTTCTAACATTGTTGTAGGAGTTTCCATAGGTATTTCCATTATTAGGAGGATAAGGCCTATAATTGTTGTTACTACCAAAATTATTCCTATAGGCATTGTTGTTGAAATTGTTGTTTCTAATGAAGTTCACATCAACTTGCTCTTCTTGAGCAACCAAAGAGGCTAAGGGAACATTATTTGGATCTAAAGGAGCTTTCCCATTAACAAGCATAGCCATGATAACATCTATCTTATCACTCAAAGAAGAGGTTTCTTCAACAAAATTTACCTTCTTACCATGTGGAGCTCTCTCAGTGTGCCATTCAGAATAATTAACCATCATATTATCAAGGAGTTTTGTTGCAGCACCCAAGGTGATGGTCATAAAGGTACCTCCAGCAACTGAATCCAACAAGTTTCTTAAAGAGAAGTTCAAACCTGCATAAAAATTCTGGATAATCATCCAAGCAGTAAGTCCATGAGTGGGACAATTCTTAACCAAAGATTTCATTCTTTCCCAATCTTGAGCAACATTCTCATTATAAAGTTGTTTAAATTTCATAATATCACTTCTCATAGATATAATCTTAGCAGGAGGGTAGTACGTTCCAATAAAAGCATCTTTGCACTTAATCCAAGAATCAATACTATTTCTAGGCAAGGATAGCAACCATTCTTTAGCTTTTCCTCTCAAGGAGAAAGGAAACAACTTGAGCTTAATAATATCTCCATCTACATCCTTATACTTTTGCATCTCACAAAGTTCAACAAAGTTATTTGAGATGGGCAGCAGCATCATCAGAACTAGCACCAGAAAATTGCTCTCTCATCACAAGATTCAACAAAACATGCTTAATTTCATAAAAGGTAGCATCAGGAGCAGGTGGAGCAATAGGAGTGCTAAGGAAATCATTGTTGTTTGTGCTAGTGAAGTTACACAACTTGGTGTTCTCACTAGAGTTCATTTTGGCAAAAGTGGAGCAAGCCAAAAACAGCAGCAGCAGTTAGAGCAGGAACTAATTTTTGTGTGTTTTTGATAAGAGAAAGCGACCAAACTAAACTAATTTTTTGGAGTTTTTGATAAAAAGAGGCAAACAAAACCAAGGAAAAGAAACTAAGCAAACTAAAAACAAAGAAAAGAGAAAGGTTGAGGAGGACTCACCTTAAGAAGACGTCCTTAGCCTCGCCGACAATGGCGCCATAAAATTTTGATGGCGCTGCGTCAACGTGGGAGCGCTTCTTCGAGAAACCCCAGGAGCAAGGTGTGATGCAGCACAAAAGCAAATCTTTCCTCAGTAAGAAACCGAGGTTATCGAACCAGTAGAAGGAAGGAAACGCCTCAAAGGTGTTGCAAGCAACATGGAAACCTGCACAACAAAAACTCAAGACTTTGCCCCAACTAACAGTTAGGTTGTCAATCTCACTGGTTGTTGTAACAAAGGATTAATTGTATGGTGTGGAAGGTGACGATGGTGTGCAGCAAATAAACAGTAATAGTGTAAGATGTATCAATGTTAAAGATTGGACCGGGGTCCATAGTTCACTAGAGGTGTTCTCCTTAGAACATGGCATGCTAGGTAAACAAATTACATCAGGGCAATTGACAGGACTGAGCAAGGCATAACAATGCAATACTAGACATAAAGATCCTATGATATTCGATTGGGCAATACAACAAGATACATAGACCGCCATCCAACTGCATCTATGACTAGAAGTCCAACTTTTGGTTATCATCCGAACCCCCTCTAGTATTATGTTGCAAGCAACAGACAACTGCTTTAAGCAAAGTGTGTAAGGTAAACAATCCACTTGTTCCATGAACAAGAGACCGTTGTTTTCTCCCTAGTGGCAACAACACATCTACAACCTTAGAGATTTCTATCACTTCCCTTGATTAAATAGAGGCATGAACCCACTATCGAGCATAAATACCCCCTCTTGGAGTCACTAGCAACTACTTGGCCAAGATAGCTACTAACAACAGAGAGCATGCAAGATCACAAACAACACAGACATGATAGAATCAAATAGACAAAACCATTAATCAATCTGACATAGTAATCTCAATATCCATCAGATCCCCGCAAACACAACATGCATGATTATAAATAGATGAGATCTTGATCATGAACGGAGCTCACAAGATCTAGACATGAAAGCACAAGGAGGAGATACAACCATCTAGCTACTACATGGACTCGTAGTCCAAGGTGGAACTACTCACGCTTCATATCGGAGGCTGGCATGATGAAGAAGAAGGCCTCCGGGATGATCTCCCCTCTGGCAGGGTGCCGGGAAGAGCTTCAGATCCCCCAATCTAGGGACGATGGTGGCGGAGGCTACAAACTGTTTCGTGGAATATTGATCGGGTGCTTAGGGTTTAGGCACCGGGGGCTTCTTATAGGCGAAGAGGCGAGGCTAGGAGGCGGCCAGGGGGCCCACACCCTGCCCAGGCGTGGTCATTGGTGGGCCCGCGCTTGGGGGGGTGCAGCCACCCTGTGGCGCCCCTCCGTCTCTCCTCTGGACTCCGTGTTCGCTTCGGTTATATATTGACTTTGGCTTTTGTCCCGTCCAATTCCGAGAATATTTCCTTACTAGCTTTTCTAGAACCAAAAACAGCAGAAAACAGGCAACTGGCACTGTGGCAACTTGTTAACAGGTTAGTACCAGAAAACATATGAAAAGCACCTCAAAGTGTGGACAAAGCAAAGCAAAGTAGATACTAAACAAGCATGGAACATCAAAAATTATAGATACGTTTCCGACGTATCAGCTATCTTGTCCAAGTAGATGCTTGTGACTCCAAGAGGGAGTATTTATGCTCGATAGTAGGTTTGTGCCTCTAGTAATCTGGGGAAGTGACAGAAATCTCTAAGGTTGTAGATGTGTTGTTTCTACTAGGTATAAAACAACAATCTTTTATTCATGGAACAATTGTATTATTTACTTTACACACATTTCTTAATGCAGTTATCCGTTGTTTGCAACTTAATACTGGAAGGGGTTCGGATGATAACCTGAAGGTGGATTATTAGTCATAGATGCGGTTGGATTACGGTCTATGTATATTGTTGTAATACCCAATCAAATATCATAGGAGTCATGATGTCTAGTATATGCATTGTTATGCATTCTCAATCTGTCAATTGCCCCGCTGTAATTTGTTCACCCAGCATGTTATCTATCTTAAGGAGAACACCTCTAGTGAAATGTGGACCCCGGTCCAATCTTTATCATTGATACATCATCTATAGTTACTGTTTACTTCCTACAAGCAACTACTATCTTCCATACTATACGTTTAATCCTTTGTTTTCAGCCAGCCAGTGAGATTGACAACCTCACTGTACGTTGGGGAAAAGTCTTGTGTTTGTGTTGTGCAGGTGCCAAGTTGTTAGCAACACCTTGGAGTTGTTTCCTTCCACCTACTGGTTCGATAACCTTGGTTTCATAACTGAGGGAAAACTTACTGTTGTGCTCTTCACACCTTCCTCTTGGGGTATCCCAACGAATCTCTACAATGATCTGAGCCGCACCATATATTTATATTCTTGACTCGTTGAGTCATTGATATATATATATATATATAGGTAAATTAATATATGTTTCTTGTGGGTTCCGTCGTGAACTATTGTGTAATGATATTACTTTGTTTTATACCTGCACAAAAGTGCTTGGTAGGCATGATAACCCCCAAGAGAGGGGATCACTGTAGTACCTCTCAATGTAGAAGTAGGGTATGATCCGCATGAGCAATAAGGAAAAGCTATTTATTCTCTACAACTAAAGTGTCACAAGTTTTAGTTGTTTATGCACTAAATAATTCAAAGAAACAATGGAGGTTGATTTAATTCAAGGAAGTAAAGTGCAACAAAATAGTAATGTAAAGTGTCCCAATCCTCTTCACACAAGAGGACACGACAAATGTTTTATCTTATAGGAACAATGGACACGGGCTCATGGATTCACTCAATCCATTATGTCCATCTATGGTGATGATCATGTTATAGATAATAAAATACACACAATTTTCATGTTTCAATGGTAACTTGATGACAGCTATATGTCCTAAAACACATAGTAGAAAGAAATACTCATTTGTGTTGCTAGGTCAGCCTTGTATAAGGCTAGCGTTGGTTGTTGTCACACCATACATCATACTTATCCCTTTTTACCCCTAGATAAAGGATCTTTGGCTACATTGTGTCACTCAATACATATGTCGTTGTCACTCGGCCACCCATTACCAACATTCATTATACTGCTTAATGGAAAACACTCCAAACACTAATGCAATGATTTATTTGTTGTGTGTATTACCACATTTATCTCATCTACCTCCATGTGGTGGTGTCAAACACCCCATGGAATTGGTAAACAAGGCATTTTGCATAGATCAAACCATTACATGCGATAGAATATTTCTAAAGTATGACAAGCCATAAAAGATCCAACACGACGGTAATGCATAACAAGTATTATTTCATACCACAATATCCACCATAAGAATTACATAGATAGATCCATAGTCATGCAAGGCACATCATATGGACTTCAACAATGATCATACATAGAGAGATCAAATCAAGTTACCACCACAAAACCATAGTCCAGGGGGTGGACTACTTCCCTCTCATCATGGAGAGTGATGATGAGGTGTTAGTGAAAGAGGAGAGGCGTCCGGAGGCGATTCTGGTAGCGGTTCCCCCTCCAATCTTCCTCTGGTGGCAGCCTGTAGACTCTATGTTATGGTGTTTTTATCTCTGCCTCTGTATATGTCGAGTACAACCGATAGGAGGTATATATATAGGTTTTAGGTCAATACAAGTTGGTGGGCGAAAGATTGAAGTGAATCGAATGACCGAGGTGGGAAAGAGACCTGATGTGTACCATAGAGAAACGCCAACGGGGTACCCCTTTCCCCATGACACATGAGATATCCCATATCAAAATAATAAGGCAATAGACAATGAGCATCTCAGTGATATTTTTATTTGCTATTTGCATAGGTTTTTATTGAGGATGCTTCACAGAATTCCCATTATGGTTATGTTGCAAGTTTCCACCATGATTAGGCATGGCTTAGGCTAGCCGATCAGGCGTTTCTCTAACACATATACATACTCCATGGACTTACAAGTTCTCATCTTATTTCACACCGCCGACATCCATAAACAAAAGAACATGATATCAACTGAATAAATAAGTGCAATGTCGAAAGAGGACCCCATGAAAACATTGTTTTGCTAACTCCCAACTTCTAATTTGCAAGCACACAAGCATCATAAGATTGTCACAATGGTTGAAGTTTATTAATTTGAAGAAATAAAGTGTGCCATCAAGTTTGTGAGAGCTTTATTCATTAATTTACACATAACAAGTTTAATTTGGAAGATATATAAACACATGAATATACTTGGAACGGTGTAACACACCATGCATAGGAGTTTATAGTGGAATCTTTGGAATAACTTGGTTTCTTGGGAGCTGGGTGCATGAGTAGAGCTCATACTCAGTACAAGTGGAGGCTAGCAAAAGACTGGGAGAAACTAAGTAAGAGAGCAATGATGGTCATAATCATGCAGAGCGACAAAACATTATTAATTAAAGCATAAAGTGATATCACAAGTCAAAAACTAAATGATCATAGAGGCTAAGGTGACTGGTTCATAGTCATAACATGGTGTAAGCATGTGCCAAGTCAACCCAAATAAAGCATCAAAGGAGAATACCATAATATTATGCTTTTGTATGCTAAAACGACGCATGATTCTTCCAAGGCACATTAAGCAATCTCAATTGTTTGGAACAAGTCATGCTACAACAATAATCACTAAGCATAAAGTCTAGGCCACAGTCAAAACAAGCTTCCTTTTGTACCACTATAAGCATGAAACTTTCTACTGTTTTCCAACACCAATCAACTTATTTGAAACAAAATAAGAATGCGGGGGTCCAACTAATTTATTCAGCAAACCAAATAAAAGAAAACTAAAAACAAAAACAAAGACGCTCCAAGAACAACACAATAGTGCATGAAGCAATAAAAATAAAGTGTCTAGAAAGAGACATGAGATTTTTATTGATGAAGAAGGGGATGCCTTGGGCATCCCTAAGCTTTGACGCTTGTATGTATTGAATATTTCTTGGGGTGACACGGGTGGCATTCCCAAGCTTGAGCTTTTGTCCATTCTTCATCTCATCACATTATTCTTCCCCTACACTTGAAAATTTCCTTCATACAAAATTTCACACAAACTTCATTAGAAACATTAGTGTATTCAAGATAATAAGTCTTTGGGTTTAGTTTCAACCAATGTTAAGGATATCGCTTATCGGTAATTTATCGGCCGACTGGAAATTGGCGATTTTTTAGTGTATCGTCCGATTTATCGGGCGATAAATCAGAAAATCGGACGATAAATCAAAAAATCGGCATATCGGCCACCCTTGAGTAGCGATAAATCGGACGATTAATCGGCATATCGGATGATTTTTGAATAGTGGTTTCAACACAAGTAAAACTTTCATTAAAACACAAGCTACTGTAGAAATTCCTTTAAAAATCTCAAGTGACCAAAGAGAACTCAAAAATAAACCGATTAAGAGGCAAATGCAAATAATGGCAGAAATCTGCCAAAATAGACCAGCAGGTAAAGAACGATTTTTTTCAAAGACCTTCTATTGCTCAAATCGAGAAGTACTAAACTAAAGAAAGTTATATGATAACTTGGGGCATATTATCAGAAAATTACAGCTCAATATGACGTACTAGGAGTTTTCACGATTTTTTTACATTGAAGCACAAAAATCTGTTTCGAGACAGCAACTTCCCCAAATCTTACTTCTCTCTCATTAGAGGTTATTCTTGGCACAAAAACCACACAAAAAGGATAAGGAGAGGTTATTACATAAGTAATAACTTCCAAGACTCAACAAAAGAAAAACTTACTAAAATAAAAATTGGGTTATCTTTCAAGAGTACTTTTCTTTAACGCCTTTAAGTTAGGCATGGAAAGCAAGAATCAAGTATTTTCAAATGAATAAGCATTATCATCAACTTTGTTTTAATATGAGAGTCAAAGGATATCTTCTCTCTCTTTTTAGGGAAGTGTTCTATGCCTTTCTTGAGTAGGAATTGATATTTAATGGTTCCTTCCTTCATATCAATAATGGCACCAATAGTTCTAAGAAAAGGTCTTCCCAAAATAATAGGACAAGAAGCATTGCATTCAACATCCAAAACATAGAAATCAACGGGAACAAAGGTATTGTTAACCATAATAATAACATCATTAATGTTCCCCATAAGTTTCTTTTTAGCATTATCATCAAGTTGGACATCCAAATAACAATCTTCCAATGGTGGCAAATCAAGCATTTCATAAATTTTTCTAGGCATAATAGAGACACTAGAACCAAGGTCACATAAAGCTTTGAGATCAAAATAATTCACTTTCATATTAATGATGCGTTCCCAACCATCTTCTAATTTCCTAGGAATAGAAGCTTTATGTTTCAATTTTTCTTTTTTAATTTTAATGAGGGCATCTGTAATGTGTTTTGTAAAAGCCATATGCATAGCACTAGCATTAGGACTTCTAGCAAGCTTTTGTAGGAACATAATTACTTCAGAAATATTGCAAACATCAAGATCAAAATCAAACTTAGCATCCAAGGTAGTAGAATTATTGTTTCCCATATTTTATAGAATTTCAACATTATTATTGGAGAAAGGAGTGGGGATTTTAGGTGGCTTGCTATCATCAACATTGGTGGTGGTAAAAGTACAAATAATACTATTTCTAGCAATTTCATCTTCTCTTTCCCACTTAGCATGCATTTCAGCTAATAGTCTAACATTTTCATCAATTCTAACTTGTATGGCATTAGCAGCAGCAACGGGATTTTCCATGGTTTCAGGTTTAGCAGCCATTTTATGAATCAAAGAGGATTGTGCTTCAGACAAAGATGAAATATTTTTTTTGACATTCAAAAGCTTTTCCTCCACAGTTTTGTTGAAAGTAGTTTGTTTACTAATAAAATCTTTAAGCATGACTTCAAAGTTCAGAGGGTGCACTTCTATTGTTGTTGTAGGAATTTCCATAAGAATTACCATTATTGGGAGGGTATGGCCTATAATTATTATTACCAAAATTATTCCTATAGGCATTGTTGCTAAAATTGTTATTTCTAATGAAGTTCACAACAACTTGCTCTTCTTGAGCAACCAAAGAGGCTAAAGGGACATTATTTGGATCAATATGAGCTTTTTCATTAACAAGCATAGACATAATAACATCAATTTTATCACTCAAGGAGGAGGTTTCTTCAACAGAATTTACCTTCTTACCTTGTGGAGCTCTCTCAGTGTGCCATTCAGAATAGTTAACCATCATATTATCAAGGAGTTTTGTTGCAGCACCCAAAGTAATGGTCATAAAGGTACCTCCAGCAGAAGAATCCAATAGATTTCTTGAAGAAAAATTAGTCCTGGATAAAAGGTTTGGATAATCCTCCAAGCAGTCAGTCCATGAGTGGGGCAATTCTTTACCAAAGATTTCATTCTTTCCCAAGCTTGAGCAACATGTTCATTATCAAATTGTTTAAATTTAATTATTTCACTTCTCATAGATATAATCTTAGCAGGAGGGTAATATTTTCCAATAAAATCATCTTTGCATTTAATCCAAGAATCAATATTATTTATAGGTAAAGATAGCAACCATTCTTTAGCTCTTCCTCTCAAAGAGAAAGGAAACAATTTAAGCTTAATAATATCTCCATCTACATCCTTATATTTTTGCATCTCACAAAGTTCAACAAAATTATTAAGGTGAGCATCATCATCATCATCAGAACTAGCACCAGAAATTTGCTCTTCCATAACAAGATTCAGCAAAGCAGTTTTAATTTCATAAAAAGTAGCATCAGGAGCAGGTGGAGCAATAGGTGTGCAAAGGAAATCATTGTTGTTGGTGCTAGTGAAGTCACACAACTTAGTGTTTTCACGGGTATTCATTTTTGCAAGAGTAAAGCAAGACAACAGAAATAGAAACTAAAGTAGGAACTAATTTTTATGTATTTTTTATAAGAAAAAGCAAACCAAACAAAACTATTTTTTTTGTATTTCCGATAAAAAGAAACAAGCAAAATAAACTAAGAAAAACAAAAACAAAGTAAAGAGATTGGTTGTGAGAGACTCCCTTTGCAAGAATCTTCTTTCTCCCTAAATTGTGATTGACAAGGATGAAGAGATTGAAGTTGTCCTTATCTCCCTGGCAACGGTGCCAGAAAAGTGCTTGATGGCTCAGATATGTAGAGCTCGTTGGGAACCCCAAGAGGAAGGTATGATGAGCACAACAATAAGTTTCCCTTAGTTATGAAACCAAGGTTATCGAACCGGTAGGAGTAAGGAAACAACCCCAAGGTGTTGCTAGCAACTTGGAACCTGCACAACACAAACTCAATACTTTGCCCCAACTTACAGTGAGGTTGTCAATCTCACCGGTTTGCTGAAAACAAAGGATTAAACGTATAGTATAGAAGATAGTAATTGCTTGTAGAAAGTAAACAGTAAATGGTAATAGTAGATGGTATATCAATGATAAAGGAATGGACCGGGGTCCACAATTCAATAGAGGTGTTCTCCATAAGATAAATAACATGTTGGGTGAACAAATTACAGCGGGGCAATTGACAGATTGAAAATGCGTAACAATGCATATACTAGACATCTTGATTCCTACGAGATTTGTTTGGGCACTACAACATAATACATAGACCGTAATCCAGTTGCATCTATGACTAATAATCCACCTTCAGGTTATCATCCGAACCCCTTCCAGTATTAAGTTGCAAGCAATAGATAACTGCATTAAGCAAAGTGTGTAAAGTAAACAATACAATTGCCCTTGGACAAAGGATTGTTGTTTTCTCCCTAGTAGTAACAACACATCTACAACCTTAGAAGTTTCTATCACTCTCCCAAATTACTAGAGGCATGAACATACTATCGAGCATAAATACTCCCTCTTGGAGTTACAAGCATCTACTTGGCTAAGATAGCTACTAGCAACGGAGATCATGCAAGATCACAAATAACATAGACATGATAGAATCAATAATCAATCTGACATAGTATCTCAATATCCATCGGATCCCTGCAAACACAACATGTAGGATTACAAATAGATGATCTTGATCATGAACGGAGCTCACAAGATCTAAACATGATAGCACAAAGGAGGAGAAACAACCATCTAGCTACTATATGGACTCATAGTCCAAGGGTGAACTACTCACGCATCACTCTGGAGGCTGGCATGGTGATGAAGAAGGCCTCCGAGATGATCTCTCCCCTTCGGCAGGGTACCAGGAAGAGCTTCAGATCCCTCCTGATCTAGGGATGGAGATGTCAGCGACTACAGGCTCTTTCGTGGAGATTTGAGCGGGTCCTTAGGGTTTCTGCATCGGGGTGCTTATATAGGCGAGGAGGCAAGGTCGGTGGGCGCCCGGGGGGCCCACACCATGGGGCGACGCGCCCTAGGGGGTGGTCGGGCCAGCCCTAGGTGTGGCCACCTCGTGGCCCCACTTCGGCTGCCCTTCGGACTCCGTGTTCCTTCTGGTAAAATATTTACTTTGTCTTTTGTTCCATCTAATTCCGAGAATATTTCTTTACTAGCTTTTCTGAAACCAAAATCAGCAGAAAACAGGCAACTGGCACTGCGGCATCTTGTGAATAGGTTAGTTCCAGAAAATGTATAAAAATACCTCAAAGTGTAAACAAAACATAAGAAAGTTGATATAAACCAAATATGGAGCATCAAAAATTATAGATACGTTTATAACGTATCACATAATAATGGAGGTTTTACAATAAGATATGGATGGTCTTGTGAATGAAACAATTATAAGCCACTGGAAGATTCAATTGTCAAGAGTGTCAGGAGATAAGAAACAACCTAGTAATGGTGATACATATAAGAAACAATTTTACAAGGAAAGGTACAAGATTGAACTGTTACAATAAGTTGTATGAATGGGTACAATAAGACAAGTTTATTGGACTAACATATGAACTAATTATGTAGGTTACTTCTAATGATGGGACACCGACTTTGACTTGAATTACCTATTATAATTGCAGTTTTATGCATGAACACTTTTAGGATACTGGGATGGCCTTTGGAGGCACCACCAAAAGCGTCTCAAATAGTTAACTTTTTGAGGCACTCTTAAGAATGCCTCAAATGGTTAATCTTTGGAGGCACTATCAAATAATGCCTCAAATGGTTAATTTTTGGAGGCACTATCAAATAATACCTCAAATGGTCAAAGAGGTTGACTCGATTAAACTTTTACCATTTGATCTGATAGTGTGCATCTCTCCACATCTTGGTAGTGAATTTCAATTCCCTGATTCCAATTCACCATAGCCCTTAGATTAGATCTAATAGTGTGCGTCTCTCCATGTCTCACTATCCTAGTGCGAGAAACTCATCATATGCCACTTGGTAGTGATTTACGGTCCCACAACTAGTCTGATGGTCACACTTGTAAGCATTTTACAGTCCCATCGCCAGGAATTTGCTATTTATCCAATTCTCTCATATCTTGGTCCCACATGTAAGCATTTTAAGGTCCCACTCATATCAGTATGTCAGCTTATTACCGATCAAGGGTCTTTCGCAAAACATGTTCGGTTTCCTATGAAATTTTATATATGCGATAAGAATATGTAGATGGAATCGATATTTTCTTTCAGAAATATTTAACGTATTGGAATTTTTATTTACAATGAGAGAATCTATTCCTATGAGCCAAAGTGAATTTCCACCGACAACTGTTCCAATCAAGTAGATGCCAAAGATTTATTTGGAAGTACATTCATTACTAACAACTATTCACCTTTTCCATTACTAACAAACAATACTTTCGCTTCATGAAAATTTAAATATCACATTTCATATATTTGCATAAATTTCTACCATTATATCATCCAACTGATCTTATGTGAATAAGCATATAAAGAGGTTGTAGTGGATGTTCAGTTATTCTTACGGGATTGGGATCTATAGGAGTTTGAGTACATTCTTCCTAACCAAAGTTTTTGACTTAACAACTATTCTCGTGATCTATTTTTTTTTTGATAGATCCCTCCATCTCATAATTTTTGTCTGAGTGGAAATAATTGGTAGAAGCAAGCATGCTATGAACACAACTTCAAGTATTCCAGGATAGTAATCAAGGCTCAACATCCGTAAGGACATTTACAACTAAAATTCCAATTCTCGTGACTCTCGCATGGTTATAGGCCACATATACTACAAATCCAGCTGACGCGCGGCGCTTTAGTGCCTCCCCCTCCTGTACCTGTTTTTCTTAAGCCTCAGCTGCAAATTGGAGATTGGGCAAAATGCAAGCATCAGATTCATGAATGAAAGAAGACTGTCGCAACAGCTAAATCATATTACTTTTTTTTTACTCCTATTACTTTTCTTTTCAGTTAGTAGCTGCCAAAAAAATAAAGAATATTCTGGTACCATTGTACATTAGTTACAAAAAATTAGAAAAAAACAACATATATGTTGAAAAAAAAATCAACATAAGAAAATCATCGCAGATACATGGAATACGTCAACACGCACCGACGCACGAATACACATAGGAAACATGTGTTGCTCTATCAGGCATAGCAAAATCAATACTGGAGTTGTAAGTTCCACTTATGGTGAGAAAATGCTAGGTTTGAGTAGAGAGACAGCATTAATCTTATTGAACCAATAACATGACATATGGGCAACAAAGTCTCACCTGATTGCTATGGCCACACTTCTTCTTACGGCAGTTTGTAGCTCTGAGAGGTAGGCGGGCATAGCACCTGCAAGAGAAGCGTGACAAAAGGTTGGAATATTACACACCCATACACACTTGAAACCAAAAATGACGAAATTGACCTATTCTCTTATAAAGCAGAGGTACAGATGGCAAGGCTAAAACTGTGGTATGTCTTGGGCTCTGTGATATTGCATCATTGCTTCAGTTTAGCATTTTTGTGAAAATTGGGGCGGATACAACAAGTGTACGATCGAATAGGGTAGTGTGTATTACGTACTTGCGGCAGATCATCTTGTCGGCGTTGTACTTCAAGGCGAGCTCTCTGAGGCTGGGCTCGTATGCCCACGGATAGGCCCCGCCGCCGTGGAGGCGAAGCAGGATGTGAAGCGTGGACTCCTTGAGGACGTTGTAGGCCCTCTTTTTTTTAGCTTCTCGGCCAGCTTCTCTCAGAAGCTATTCTCGACCAGCTTCTCTCAAAATCTCATCTGTTAAAATCGTTTATACTTTTAAATTGACATTAAAATTACTAGTTAAAAAGTTTAAACGAATTTTGAAAATGAGATTCTGGAAGAAGCTGGTCGAGGTTAGCTTCTGGGAGAAACTGGTCAAGAAGCTGAAAAGAAGGGGGCCGTAATCGGCTAGGGCGCGGCTGTCCTCCAGCTGCGTCCCCGCGAAGACGAGGCGCTGCTGCTCCGGCGAGATGCCTGCGGCCACGACACACACACAGCAGAGGAGTAACTGAGTAAACCTCTCGATCGAGCTCAACAAAGACGTACTCCATGGCCGGCCGGTCACGTACGCAAATTCGACGGTAGTAGTGCTGGGTATACATGGTAGTACGTACCTTCCTTAGCCTGGATCTTGGCCTTGACGTCGGCGACGGTGTCAGCTGTTCTGGACCTCGAGGGTGATGGTTTCCCCCGTCGGCGTCTTGGCGAAGATCTGCATCATCTTCAACGACTGCGCCATGCCTTTCTTTGTCTGCTTCCGACCGTGGCGAAAACGAAGAGAAGAGCGCGCGGCGCCACCACGGTCTTATAGGCGGACGATCAGGACGTAGCGCGGCCGCCAAGTTACCGAACCGATAGAGAATCCAAGTGGTAAGAGCATCTCCACTCGTTGGCCGAACCCAGGCCGAAAATTGATCCGTTTTTTGGCCGGATAGAACTAGTTTTCGGTCTGGGTATGTCCATTTTTCAACTCGCATACACATGTCCTAAAATTCATCAAAGATGGGTGAATTTCATTATTTGGACGAATATAGGCGAATTACATCAAACTTAAACTAAAATAGTACATAATAAACTTAAAAAAGGTCACCGTCGGTGCATTCGCCGTCCTACATGCTGAAGTTGTTGTAGAACGCCGTGTAGTCGGGGTCGGCTCGGCCGTCATCCTCGCCGCCGTCGTCGTCGTCGCTCGGCGGCTGGTTCTGACGGGAGCTGCCCTGGCCAGGGTCACCGTACCTCCATGGCTGGTAGGACGGTCCTGCGTCCTCGTCATCGTCGTCGTCCAGGACGTAGAGCGGGGCGCCCTGGTAGGAGAGCTCACGCCCAGACAATGCCCGACGACGGGCGGCCTGCTCCTCGGCATGCTGCTGCAGGCCAAGGATGCGTTGCCGCTCCGCCAGCTCCCAGTCCTTCCTGGACCACTCCAGGATGTCCGGCGAGGAGGGCTCCACCGGCGGCAGCGGCGGTGTTTGCGGCGCCGTGTCGCGGAGCGACTGCTCCAGCGCCATCTTCAAGGCGGCGTCTTCGGACGATGCCGAGCCTTCTGTCTTGGGGCGGCGGAGGCGTAGGTGGCCGGTTGGAGACGCCGTCGCCCGCGGCTCGCGGATGACGATGCCGCGCGCACAGGCGACTCCGCCTCGCGCTTGACTGCAGTCGGCACGTGCAGTGGCGCCGAGCCGGAGGAGTGGGACGCCGACACGGAGGTGGACGAGCTCATGCTCACCATGCTCCTCGGCATCCAGTTCGGCGGAAGACGTCGGCCGGTCCTGGCCGCCGACATCGTGTGCGCGGGAAGCCGAGCCGTGGCGTGTTCCCGCGGTTGATGTGCTCCATCACCGCCTCGTGGGTCCGCCCTGGCGCGCTCCACCAACGCCGGCGACCCGCCGAGTTGTTGCGCTTCGGCGGCGACTCGTTCGGTGGACCTTCGTGGTGGGCGAGCTCCTGCTCGCGGCATTCGGCGAAGAATTGCTCCCAGCCTCGGCGGGGTCGTCCATGCCGTTGATGTACTCCTGTACATCGTATGGCAACTCGTCTGACGTCGGCAACGGCGGGACAGGGATGCTGCCGGCACTCAGCTTCCAGCCGGGAGGCATCCGCATGTCCGGCGGTGCCATATAGCCGGCGTCGTGCAGAAGACGTGCCTCCCAGGCCTGCAGAGTGCGCCGGCCGAAGCCGTTCGCCGCAACTCTATCACCAGGGTACCGTGAGCCCATGGTTGGAAAGGGGAAAGCTGTGAGAGATGGTTCGCCGGAGTTTGTGGGTGGGGGAGCTGTGAGAGGGTGTGGAGATCTCCGGCGAGAGGGTACGGATTATAAAGGCCGAGGTGGGCGGCGAGGGCGGGAGGGGTGTAGCGGCGAGGGCGGGAAAAGGGGAAACGGCGGGAAGTTAGTGCCCGCCGGTCCGTCGCGGGAGCCGATGCGGCGGCGGTGGTGCCGTAAATCGGCGACGCGTGGCCGACGCGACGGGCAGTTAAAGTCCGGCGGTCGCCGCTTGGTTTCGAGGATGACGACGACTCGGCTTCTGCCGCTGACTCGACGGGTCCACGCACCGCTTCGTTTTTTTCCGCCAAACTCGCTGAGTCCGGCGTTCCCAGGACATACCCGAAAACCTCCAGGCCGAACCAAAATATTTTTTCGGTGTTCAGACCAGAGTCCTGGGTAGGCGAGTGGAGATGCTCTAAGGATCGGGATACCATCCGATGCGCTCCTATGTTTTTTGCAGCGGATGACGTATCCACCGTCCGGTCGCGCGCGTCAGAATAATCGGGGGGCGATGTGCATCGGCTTAGATAAATGCTGATTTCCTTCCTTCCTGTAACTCCAAGCCATTATCTGCACCGTGGTGTGCTCGTCTGGAGCCGCCGAGATCGATTCGATCGAGTAGCCGTATCGCTTCAGGACCTCGCCGCGGCAGCGTGCGTTTGTGCACAAGGTGCGGCGACGATTTCTGCTCAAAGATGCATCGCAAACATGCTGTCGAATAAGCAGGCATAGCCACATCCAGTGATCGGAGTGCACAGAAGATTAAAGCACATAGATTATCTTTACTACTCCTTCCGTCCCAAATTTTGACAAATCTGAGATATCTATTTTGGGACGGAGGGAGTATTTTATTTTATTCTCTTGAATGGTCGAGCATATTATTACAGGCGCGGACGAACTCCGAACCCATATTCTAGAGGTACACTTTTCAGAATCTCAGCTTTTTCATCTTCAAATATACAGTCCGGCCAACAGCCAAAAATCGCAATAGCGAGCAGGTCCATTATGCCAGTGCTAGTAACAAAAAAATAAACACCGAGAGCCGCCATTTTTCCATGCTGTTTTGCCGCAAGGTGACGCAGACTCACTCAAAGCAACAGAGAAGATATAGCGGTCCACCATCCATCTGACTCCTCTCCAGGCTCCAGGAGGGGAGAACAGGGTGCACCCTTCTCTTTTTTAATCTTGAGACACTACGACCTTGACAGAACACCTTTTGAGCTGCGTTTGGGTCGAGAGAGATATACCATCAGGCATCAGGGATACACTAATGTATGAGAAGTCAGTAGCAACTTGGAGATTAACATGTTTACTTAAGGTGCATTGACAAACAAACCTGGGGATAGTGCCCTGTCGCCGTAAGTCGTATTCGCTTGCTTGTCGAAGGGCCCTGGCAAATGCTTTGAAAGTTGCCTCGATAATATGGTGTGAGTTGTTCCCCGCAAGCTTTGAAATAAAAAAAATACGACACTTAATTGGGGCGAAAAACAATTATCTTGACCCCTATGTCCCCAGAAAATACTGCATTGTGGATCCAAAGCTTAGTAAGATGAATTCTTTGAAATTGAAGCAAAATATACCTGACGGATGTGAAGCGTCATCCCAGATGTATTCACGAGGGACTGGAAAAAGTGCTCAACTAGCTGTCATAAAAATAATCAAATTATTGTTTGCCAAAGTAGATGGCAGTAATATATGGAGTAACATGATATCATCACACCCTAACTAAAAAACCGACTAACGTGTCTTCTGAAGATCTGTCAAAAACATATTGTATGAAGAGAGAGCAAGAGTCCGATTTAACAAAACTGGAAGAGAAATTTTCTAAGAAAGTTTGAACTGAATATGTATGGTTTGACAATAAAATATTTCTGAAGTCTGACAAAAAGAAACAGAACATCAAAAGCCTTTGGAATCAACATAGCAAACAATTGAAATTGGCTGCCGAAATTTCACAAATTACCTGTGTATCATATGCACCAACTCTCTCAGTAGGAATACTTAAGCCACAGCTCAGGTGAGGTCGACCAGATAGATCCTGGATACAGGGATGACCAGTGAACATCCAGGTTCAACAAGGCACATATAATTGTTTAGTAAAGATTTGTATAATCACCATGAAAACAAATGGCAATATCACAATTGTCAAGAAAAATATAGCTAACCCAAAATTAAGATATGATGGAGTAAAATAAATTTTTCTCGCTGCCATTCAAGTATTGAACTTCTGTGAGATCGATGTATCAGAGAAAATATAACAAAAGAGAAAGCAAAAGGACTGCCATTCTTGATACAGAGTCCTTAAAATTAAAAATATGTATATAGACCAGCCTGTCGTAGCATTGGATGCTCGTGAAAATGTAAGAGGATAAAAGATAGTTTCAGGCCTGACATGTACAAGTTGCGATTTGGTTATATTTTAGCTCACGGCAAGAGGCTCATGAGCTCAGAAATGCCAACATAAACATGCACCTCCTGAATGGAGATTGCAGAGAACTGTACATGCATATCATGTAAATGCACAAGATGGTCCTGCATACCAGTATAACCTCAACTGCTGCCTCATCAAGTGGTGCTGTAAAATGCCCAAACCGGTTAATGCCCTTTCGATCTCCAAGTGCTTGAAGTAATGCCTAAAAGTATGATTTAAAAAGTCACCACAGTATATAGGTTACAGAACATCAAATTTAGGACAATTCACCATGAGGTAAAGAGCAGAAGTATAGCGCGAAAATTTAGCAATGAGGTCAAAATAGATATCCTGACTTGCGGTAAGAAACAATTCAGATAACTATTTCAAGAAGTACAAACGTCAAGCTAAAAAACAATAATAGAAAAGCAGCAATCACCGTCCCGATTGCCAAAGCAATATCCTCATTCGAGTGATGATCATCAATGTGTGTATCACCCGTAGCTTTCACATATACATCAAACAGTCCATGGGATGCTAGTTGCTGCAAATTGCAAACTGAAAGTTAATGCCCAACCTTGAGCAGAAAAAAAAGCGTACATATGCAGCAAAAGTTAGAGCCTTCTACAGTCAAGAACAATATATACACAGAACAGAATACTGGACCACTCAAAGTGCAGCCACCTGTGCAAAAGAAATACTTCTCTCAAAAAAAATCTGCTTGCATTGGTTTTGGCTATGTTAGAACCTAACTGTGGTTACTTTTAACATATTGATTTGAGAATTGAGATGTAAAGGCTTATTGCCCGGAATGGCTGTTTGTTGTAACTCAGTCACTGATGTTGAATAACTAACAGGATTGTACATCACTATCTCCCAATAACAGCACAATTGTACAGATGGTGCTCTTAAATATCTAAAGTTAGTCTGTCCAACGTAAAGGGTTTGCCATCAGAAATGCAGAACACTATTTGCCGTTTCTATGGGTTTGTTTATTGATTTTGTGGATTTGAGCTAAGCTACTTTTATGATTTCGAAGTTCGATTTTGCCGTTCTGTGCACAAAGAGGTAACTATTCTTCTTCGGTAGACACAGAAGATCACGTTCTTGCTTCGAACAAACCCTTAGGCCAACAAATAAAATATCTATGCTACCACAAGCATATGCTGTCTATACAGAAAATCCTCAATTCACAACTACCGACACAACGCGCAAACTATACTCACATCAAGCATGTGATCCAAGAACGGTATCCCTGAGCTGCAGTTGGCAACACCGGTGCCATCCAAGTTAATCTTCACATGCACATTGGTCTCCTTGGTTACCCTCTTGACCTCTCCCACCCTAGACGACACTGAAGATATCGAACACAGTAAGAGATAAGCTAGGAGTAGAAATCAAAGCAAGTGATGCAGAAACCACCTGTGGAGTCCTCAGAAGCCACCGGAGCTCCGTTACCGCCCACGCCGGTGGCAGCCATGACAGGCGGACTCAGGCGAAGCGATGGTCCGTGCGGCCGAGCGGGGAAGGCGACCCTAGGAATCTCGGACCTCGCCGAGGATTTGGGGACTGGAGAGGCCCGCGCGGAGGATAGGCGGGATAGGGGCGGGGAGACGAACGGCGCGGTCATCAGCGAGAGCTCGAGCGAGCCTAGGCTGGAACTCTTGCTAGCTGCTGGGTAATTCGGACGAAGCTTTCACTCTTCACTGGACTCGTGTGCGGATCGAACAAGCTCGGAAAAAGGGCGGCCAGGAGGCGGATTTGGTAGTTGGGGAAGACGAGGTCGAGCCGTCCAGAGGGCGACGGCGGTTGCGGCGGCGGAGTGGGCAACTGAGAACGGGGGACGGCGGGCGATTCCTATTTGCCGCTTGTTGCGGGAGTTATCCGTTCTCGGCATACCCCTCGAACCACTTTGGGCTGGCCCAATAACACGCGTGTTTTTTTTCTGATAAATAACACGCGTGTTGGTGGTTGGGTTTGAGCTTTTTAGTTTTCTCGAGGGTGAGCTCTGTTTTCTTTTCTTGATCGTTTCTCTCTTCATTCCCATAGTGCTAGATTTTTTTTTTTTTTGTGATCATAAGGGGGAGCGTGCTAGACGATCGGAGGTCTAGCATCGGTTCCGAAGGGTAATCCACACAAATACTATTGTTCACAATCCTCAACAAAAATAATTACTGTTTTCACTATTTTTTATTTGATACTAAAAATATTCGTGAAATATTCTTCAAACACTATGGTTTTCGTCTTTATATATTTTCTTGGTTCTATACCAATCGCTTATATCTTGTTCAAGGCTTTTCAACATAACTATGAATCGTTTTTCACTACTACAAGTACCCCTTTTCTACAAGAAGTGAAAAAATATTCTCCATGAGCCCAACATGTTTTTGTCTAGGTATAAGATGAATATTTCCATCGATGGCAAACTTACCCCTTTAATGCTGCACACAAAACTTTTTAACAACCATTGGAAGAACTCTTTAGATCTGGGTGAACATCTTTGGTAATAATATATGAACATTTCCTATGGATGGGGGAAATATTATTGTAATTCACATGCGGTACATTTTTCTCGTGATTATTGAACTCTTTTAAAGCATGCTTTTTCTTTTGATTAATAGTACTAGTGATGTAGTGAAGTACTTTTTTTTTTGCATGCAGTCGATTATTTTTGGTCATGAGCAGTACAAAATGTCACGGTAGTACTTTTGATTTCCTTTCTCCCAATTTCTTATCTGCAAATGGATGGCTGTGATGGGCCTGCTTCAGATCAGACGGTGCAAGGCGTTGTTCAACAATCAACAGCATGGAACGACGCTGATCGAAGGCTGTAGGTCGCCCAAAACCTGAATAAAGGCAAGCTCCATCTTTATTTTTGTACCGTGCTACCCGGCAGACAGTCTATAAATTTGTAATTTCAGTGGACGTCCGAACAATAAGTATACTATTTAATCACTAAACGATAAAATATACGATATGTATCTTCGGTTTCCAATACGTGATGATTTAGCTCCAAAGGCTAATAGCTAAATGAAGTGGATTAAATACGAGACTTTAGAAATTCAAAATGTTTTGTAGAACAAATCGTTCATCCGATTTAGGATCCATTTAGACCACTAGGCTAGTCGCGACGAGATCTTCGAAACTAGATCCCATGTCGATATGTTTCGAGAACTTTTTTTTTGAACCAAAAGTTATCCATTCTTAACATAGAAGTTATCAAGGTTGTACTATATAAGTTATCCAACCTATAAACATGTTGTGTGTTTGTTTTTATATGCATGCGGAAACACAAATATGAACTTCTCCGATTTAGGATCCGTTTTCACCGCGTCGACAGCGACGAAGACTCGACAGCCTAACACCTAGCCTACCGCGTCCAAATCAAATAAGTCTATCTCACATGTAATTAACTAAATATAGGGGATAACCAATGTGTAAAAAATACTATAACTCACAAAGAGAAATTAAAGTTATCATGACAATTATACAAAAGTTATCCATATAGATAAACAAAAGTTATCCATGATATTATACAGTAACTATCCACATGATTATGGAATAGTTATCAAGGCTTACGTCATAGTTATCCAAGAGAAACTAAAAAATTATCTACCTAAAAAAATGACATACAACTTTCTTGCGTAAAGATATAAAATATTGATGTTAATTACATCACCCCAACCCCTAGCATGACTAAGTTATATTGTACACACATATCATACATATCGCGCAACCAGTAGTCTAGCGGCTGGTTTCATCACCTGTTGCCGCTACCGCGACGTACAAATAACCAAGTCTCGAAGGGTGTTAGGGTATCAAGACTTTGTCGTCGTTGACCTAGGCTAACGCATCGATGTCGATAAAATCTCGGCACCCTAACACCTTATGTATTTTTAGGATGCCATAAATATAGTCTTGTTCTATGCAAAATATTTTTTCACGGTTTGTTTATAGTGTGGGTAACTTACGTGTTACACCATGGATAACTTATATACAATTGCATGGATAATTCACGTGTTAATGATGGATAACTGTTAGGTTTTAAAAAAAAAATCGTCGAAACATATCAACGTGGGATCTAGTTTCGAAGATCTCTTCACGACTATTCCAACGATGAAAATGGATACTTAATCGGATAAACGGTTTGATCTACGAATCTTTTTGAATATTTAAATTTTCGCATTAAGTGCTGATGATGTCAGCTGTTTTGGTTTTTATTGCATGCATGCATGGTGGTACAGTACAAGATTAGGAAGAAGAGAGCTTCGGCGGTGTTGGCATGCACGGTTTGGATATTTTTAGACCGGTGTAAACGTAGAATTTTCGTTATTTTTTACCCTAAGATTAAGAAAAGTCAAACTGGTGATCGATCGGAACGCGAGAAGAACTGCAGGATACAGAACAAATAGTGCCGCAGAGGCATCTGAATCCTACGGAGGGACGGAGGGTCCCTTACCATTCCATGCATGCATTCGCTACTGAAATGTGCCATGGCCGTGCTAGATCTCGGCAAACTCCGATTCTCACCACCTAACATTTGGCTAACAGCCATCACCTACGCCATGCGTTTGTTTACCTACTGTTCTTCTGGAACCAGACCTGGCACGGTACAAAAAGCTAGCTACCTCTACACTAAGATCATTCTACCTGCACACATGTGGCCTCCTGACCGGCTGCTACAACTGTCCAGCACTCGATCATCAGCTTCTAGCTGAGCAATGGCGCCTTGCCAGGGACAGGCCGGGGCGCCTCGCTCCGGCCCGGCCCTCGTCGTCGGCGCCACCGGCTACATCGGCCGTTTCGTCGCCGAGGCCTGCCTCGACAGCGGACGCCGGACCTTCATCCTCGTCCGCCCCGGCAACGCCTGCCCCGCGCGCGCGGCCTCCGTGGACGCGCTCCGCCACAAAGGCGCCGCTGTCATCGAGGTAAAATGCAGACACGATGCGATGCAACCGAAAACAGTGCCCTATCTATGTACAGTCTGAAATGCGTGGTGGATCGTCTTGCCGTGCCATGTCAGGGCCGTGTCGGTGGGAAAGACGGGAGGAGGCTGGTGGAGACGGTGCTCCGCGCACACGGCATCCAGGTGGTGATCTCGGTCATGGGCGGCGCCAACATCCTCGACCAGCTGGGCCTCATCAAAGCCATCCAGGCTGCCGGCACCGTCAAGGTACCACCCTTCTCTCGCGCGCGATCGCATTACATGTTAGATAATCACGTACACGTATTGGAATTGCAGTCCGAGTAGGTGTAGGTGTCCAGGTAGTATACGTATATGTGTTAGACTAGGTTTTGGAGTAGTATACCGACTCCTAGTTGATTAGGTCCTAGTAGTGCATATATATATGCACACACCTGGCCTTGTAATCTTGTACCGAACAACATCGTGGAGTTGAGCAATACAAGAGAGAAAGCAAGGCTCGACAAGAGCCTTTGGCAATCAAAGTTGTTTTGCGTGTGCGTGCGTGAGTGTACTAGTTTAGATCAAAAGAATCGATCGGCTAGCAGCACGTGCATCTCGGCGGAAGTTATCGGATACGTGCGTGTCGTCTCGTCGGAATTTCCTCGTCGGTGTCGTCGGAAAGTACTCAGAGACAGGGGCTGTGCTAACAATTGGTATCAGAGCCAAGGTCGTCGCCTGTGATCTTCTGAAAGTACTAGGAGGTCATGGCGATGGTGAAGTTTGGCGAGAGCTCGGCATCGGCACCGGTGACAGAGACGGTGGGGGCGGGTTTGTATCCGCGCCTCGATCGCAAGGATTACGGGCTATGGGCTCTCAACATGGAGGTGGCCATGGAGGCTCAGGAGGTTTGGGAGGCCGTCGATCCAGGAGGCGACGAGTACGTCAAGGGAGGTGCGAAGTACCGGAAGGATCGCCAAGCGTTAACGGCGCTCTATTCCGTCGTGCCGAAGGACGTGATGCAGCACCTCGTCGGAAAGAAATCGGCGAAGGATGCATGGGAGACGATCAAGATCTTGCACCAAGGTCATGCCCGCGTGAAGGAAGCGCATCTTCAAACTTTGACAAAAAGCTATGAAGATCTGAAGATGGAGGAGAGCGAGACGGTTGATCAGTTTGCCGCCCGTTTCGTTACCCTTGTCAACGCAATCAGGGGATATGGCGAGAAATTGGATGAGATCAAGAACGTCAGAAGGTTCCTGCGTGCGGCGCCGGCGCGCTACATGCAGATCGTTACATCGATCGAATAATATCTCGACCTTAATACATTGACGGTTGAGGATCTCGTTGGAAGATTCAAGGCACACGATGAGAGAATCCGGATCAGCTTCGGTGATCCAGAACAGGTTGAGCACCTGATGCTCACAAAGCAGCAATGGACGACTCTTTCAAAAGAAAAGCAAGGAGGCTCCACGAGCGGCAAGGAGAAACAACACCCAGCGAAAAAGTATATCGCGGGGCAGGAGGATGAAGATGACGCCCCGCCGCGGAGGAAGTTTGACATAAAGAAAGTAAGGTGTCATAACTGCGGCGAGCTCGGTCACTTCAAGGCTGATTGCCGGAAAGCACCAAAGGAAAAGGAGAGGGCTCTCATCGCCCAGGAAGGAGATGATGGACCGATGATGCTGATGCTCGAAGTAACTGAGTTGAAGGATGAGGAGGATCCTCCATCACCGACTGCGGAGATTGTGGCGCAAGTGGATCACGATCTACCGTGTGTGCATCATGAGGAACAAAGTGCCCCGTTCCCATGTGAAGCCACGTTTGAGGCAAGTGAAGCCTCGGAACTTGTTCATGGCGATCTATGCGTTGGAATCTCACCCGCAACTCCGTCCGGCAATAAGTTCTTTATGCTTGTGGTGGATGATCATAGTAAATACATGTGGATTGTGTTACTGAAAAGTAA
This sequence comes from Avena sativa, assembly GCA_916181665.1. NCBI lineage: Eukaryota > Viridiplantae > Streptophyta > Magnoliopsida > Poales > Poaceae > Avena > Avena sativa. The sequence continues at coordinate 425,966,583 of OV702293.1, forward strand.
GGATCAAGCTCAACAAGCATTCGAGAAGATCAAGGAAGCCGAAGAGTTCAAGGTGGAGGCGAAGATAAGAGCCCTACGCATTGATCAAGGGGGTGAGCTGCATCAAACCGTGTTGACCATGGCACGGAGCATGATGAAGAGTAAAGGCTTGCCAGGAAAATTCTAGGGTGAGGCAGTCAATACGGCTGTGTATTTGCTGAACATGGAATCTACTGAGAGTGGAGTTGGTATAACACCGTACGAAGCATGGTACGGATGGAAGCCCTCGGTTGATCATCTTCGTACTTTTGGATGTGTGGCGCATGTAAAGGCGGAATTGGCGGAGCAACGTATTCCAATGATCATGACAGGCTATGAAGGCTCAAAGACATACCGCTTGTGCAATCCTTATACCAATAAGGTGGTTTTCAAGGGAGACGTAATCTTTGAGGAAGGCAAGTCATGGAATTGGGGCTACAACGAACCGGAATATTCAACTTTTCACGTCACGTGGGATCTTGAGTATGAAGAAAATATGGATCAATCGAGCTTATCCTTGTCAGCAAGTTCGGGCCCAGAAGACATTGAAGGCCTAGGGGCAGCTCCAAGCGTGGACACCAGGCCAGAAGCACTAGGGATTCTCCCAGAAGACAAAGAGTTTGAAGAAAAGGCTAGTCTGTGGCCAGAAGATACGGAACTGGAAGGGTGTACAGATGCATGTGCAGCGATACCTGCACTTGTTTGCCCAAAAATTAGAGGAGAAGGGGGAGCTGAAGTGAGCCCAGCAAACAGGCCAGCAAGGCCAGAAGGCGATGGTCCAAGAGTGTGGACTGGTGACCAGATAGATGGAGGAGACCCAACAATAGGGGGTGCAGATCCATCAAAAGGCTTTTCACGTGGTATAGAGAAGTTAGAAGAAAACAAATTTGAGTTACCTCCTACTTATTTGTTCTATTGCATCCAAGAGCACCGGCAAGTAGTAGATCAAATATGCGAGGCATCGATGAGAAAGTACTTCATTGAACCAAGTATAATGTCTCAAGACGCGAATAAAAAGGACAGTCGGCGTGAAGGCATGGAGAAGGGCGCGGACAAAAAGAACTGTCGGCGTGAAGCCATGGAGAAGCCGACAAAAGCAAAGTCGGTGACATGGGTGCTGAGGAAGGAAGCGGCGAAAGCAATGCCGTGGATGACGCCCGCGAGGAGCAGCTGGCACATTTGGGACCCAGGTCGATGTAAAGAAGCACATCGTGATTAGGGGGTGATTGTTAGATAATCACGTGTCCTACACGTATTGGAATTGCAGTCCGAGTAGGTGTAGGTGTCCAGGTAGTATACGTATATGTGTTAGACTAGGTTTTGGAGTAGTATACCGACTCCTAGTTGATTAGGTCCTAGTAGTGCATATATATATGCACACACCTGGCCTTGTAATCTTGTACCGAACAACATCGTGGAGTTGAGCAATACAAGAGAGAAAGCAAGGCTCGACAAGAGCCTTTGGCAATCAAAGTTGTTTTGCGTGTGCGTGCGTGAGTGTACTAGTTTAGATCAAAAGAATCGATCGGCTAGCAGCACGTGCATCTCGGCGGAAGTTATCGGATACGTGCGTGTCGTCTCGTCGGAATTTCCTCGTCGGTGTCGTCGGAAAGTACTCAGAGACAGGGGCTGTGCTAACATTACACGCTTCGGCGCTAGCGCCTAAATTAACTTGGTGTTGCGCAGAGGTTTCTGCCGTCGGAGTTCGGGCACGACGTGGACAGAGCCCGGCCGGTGGGGGCCAGGATGGGGTTCTACGAGGAGAAGCGGCGCGTCCGGCGCGCGGCGGAGGCGGCGGGCGTGCCGTACACCTACATCTGCTGCAACTCCATCGCCGGCTGGCCCTACTTCGACAACATGCACCCGTCCGAGGTGCCGCCGCCGCTCGACCGCTTCCAGATCTACGGCGACGGCACCGTCAGAGGTACGTACCGACGCCAAAGATCTATCACGTACAGCATACTGTACTATAATGCAATGCTGATGATCCTATCTACCCACCCACGGGCAGCTTTCTTCGTGGCCGGAACCGACATCGGCAAGTTCACGGTGAAGGCGGCGTACGACGCCCGGGGCATCAACAAGGTAGTCCACTTCCGCCCCGCCTGCAACCTCCTGAGCACCAACGAGATGGCCAGCCTGTGGGAGAGCAAGATCGGCCGGACACTGCCGCGCGTCACGCTCAGCAAGCACGACCTGCTCGCCATGGCTGCAGGTCTGGCCAATTTTTCCTTTGAAACATCGCACATCTGATGCGTTATGATTCCTGACCGCATCTTATCGACCGCAGAGGACATCATCCCGGCGAGCATCGTCGCCTCGCTGACGCACGACATCTTCATCAACGGCTGCCAGACGAACTACGGCATCGATGACGGCTCCAGAGACGTCGAGATATCCAGCCTCTACCCTGACACGCCGTTCAGGACGATCGACGAATGCTTCGACGACTACGCTCGTCGCCTTGACCTGGAGGAGGAAGACGCTGCAGAGAAGAACAAGAAGAGCAATCCGCCGATGGTCGAGCTACTGGCAGTTCATCCCATGTGTGCCTAGTAACAACTCGGCAACATTCGCCCCCTCCTCTGTTTTTTCTCTACTATACATTGTACGATTGATTAAACGGTTTTGTGTTCATTCTAGTACTTCATTGTACGATTGGCCGTCGGAGTATATGTTTGTGAACACTCAAGGCATGAGCCGCCAGCGGGCAGGCGAATTTGCATCCTTGTTTTTCTCGAAAATTTGCACCACTAGGTTCAAAGTCAAAATCTACTTGCGTGATTTATTTAAAGTTTTCTAAAACTTACAAATACAACTTTTGCGTGCTTTCGGAATAAGGATCATGAGTACTCGAGATCATTTACAACTTTTGCGTGATTATTTACATGTGAACATTCGTTCTACCTCTGTTCCAACAAATAAGGCTTATATTTTTTTTGCCCAAAAGTCAAACTACATGAAGTTTGACCAGATTTATTGAAAAAAAATATCAATATGTACAATCTAATATCAACATCCTTCGATATATTATAAAATATATTTTCATATGATATCTATATAATAATATAGTTCTTGACATTTTTTCTAAAAGTTTGGTCAAACTTTACTTACCTTGAGTTTTCGGGGAAAAAAATCCTTATTCATTGGAACGGAGGTATTAGTACTTACTGCTACATTATCTGACTCAATTTGTGCAAGTCACATAATCTTACTTTCACAACACCTTGTAAGGTCGAGCATATGTGGCAATTCCAATGGTGTTTGCATGGATGGTAAGGATTAAAGTAGCATGGGTAGTCCTCTAGTTAGCATGTCTACAAATCTGTAGGTATGGTCACAAATCCTAATATTCTTTGATTTGGAATAAACCATGATAGTATGATAAACAATCAACTAATCCATAACAACATTCCAACAAAGAAGGATCAAATTATTGAGCACTGCATTCTTGGATATAGGTCGAGGGTCCTAGCTCCATGGATCCTAAGAGGTGTGAGAGGGCTTACGATAACAACAATCGCTTCTAATCAAATGTGGTGTGCTAGAAAAGCAATATTGTAGCTTTCGCCAAATATTTTCTCTACTATCTACAATATTCATCTAATTTCTCCCTAATTCTGTGCAATCCATGTGTTGTATTCATTTGCACCCGTGAGCCGAATTGGATTTCCATATTGAGGCCTACTTCATACATTTATGAGTATTACAATACATCAAGAGTTATTATAGTGAAAAAATAAGTTAATGATTTAATCTATCTTTTGAGTTGTGAAAATTAAAACAAAGTAAGTAATGATTATAAGAGATGCAATGTAAACAAGTATTACAATATCTATAACATCCTTTATAAATTTCTATTTATCTAATTAATTGGTTGTTGAGCTAATAGAATCAATCTTCTCGACATCAAAATAATCATACAAAATCAGAAATTATTGGCTTCGTCTAGTAGTTTATGAACATACACTACTTCGTTGAACCATAATCACTATTTTGGACGTGGTGTTTTGTGTGGATACTCAACATATCTTGATTTTACTCGCACATTCTCTTATGAGGATTTGTTCTTAAAAGATAGTGACCCAACACCTTGGTGAACATGATATGGTTACTACAAGTCATCTAGTTATATGTTGCGGCTCATGGCCATGTGAGGCCTGCTACTTGTAATGATCTTTTCATGTCGTATTATAAATCCTAGAAGGTTCACTATAAATATCTACATCTATAAAATTCCATCTACACAACTAACTAGTCTAGATGCAGCAAAATGTATTGGTACCGTAAACATATGATGGTCAAGATACATATGTATATAGAAAAGTTGATTTTTCTCAAAGTGGAGGGCGGAATTTAAAATTTAACATATGGACTAATTTAAGAGGTACAGCCCTAAGAGTAATCACATGGTTATTAAAGGTTGTTTGAAAAAATAGCTTGTGATCAAATTGAAGGTAAGTTCTGAAATTTTCACTTAGCACTCGCGGAAGATAATAGTGTCGATCAAAGTACATTCGTGCTTTTGGCGCCAGCCCCTATGCAAGTGCTCAAAAGAAAGCTAAGCGAACAAAGCAAGAGGCAAAACATAATCGTCAATGACATCGCTACGAACCACCCCTACTGCAGCAGGCCAGCAGTTGCAAAGTAAGACCAAGACAAACGATTTGGAGGTGCACAGCTAACGGGCAACAAGAACCCGACTCAATCCAAGCTCGCGTTACTGTCTAGATGGAGCACCTTTTTTTTTATCCCAGCGAGAGTTCTTCAAAAAAAAAAATCTGATGCAAGAGTCGAATAAATTAAAGACTTGTTTCCAATGAGCGGTAGTAATACACAGCTCCATGCCATTCAATTGGTAGGCCAAATTTATTCTCGTCGTTCTCGATATCAAACGCAGCAACAAGTGGATAGCACTTAGCAACTGCATTGGAACTTGATTGGTACGCGTCTCCATCTTTTCCTACACATCTTTTGCATAAGTTCTATTGCAAATAACTGGAGGATCTGTGTTGTTTCGATACAGAGCCCAGTTTACAAAAGCAATTTAATTGGACTAGACTTTATTATGGACAAGAAGCTACTGATTGCTGAATCATCAGAATGGACCTGGGAGAGTAAATATAAAGAACATGGGTAATAAACAGCTAGAAAAGGAAAACATGGAAGTAGTGTGATGCGCATAGCACAAGCCATTAAAACTACCAGTAGCATATTTCAAGTAACACACGCATTCTTGAACACTCGTCAGTACTTTACAGGCATGATCTTGTTAGAAAGGGTGAATTTTCAGCTGGAACCACATCATCAGTCTCGATATCAAACAGCTGTGAACCGATTCATATTCTATTCAATTTAGTGTACATACGTTTCCTAGGAGGGCTACCATTTTACATGCTCTGTCCCCAGAAAGCCATTGCAGTTTCACGGTTGAAGGAAATCCACAACTCCAGTATGAGTATTCATTTCATTAACGTTCCAGATATACAACAAAACTTTGATGCTAAAACTGCGAACAAACAGCCATATGTACCTCAAGCAATCACTTCTGCATAGCCCCGGCATCTTATGGCATTAGTTGGGTGCACCATCAGCCTGTTGGGGGTTGTCTGCCACCACTTGACGCCTCTGACGCTCTCGCAAGTACAGGACAGTTACAAGGCAAGCAAAGAGAGTCAATATCGTTGCGTTCCCTTCATCCATCAGGACATCCTCCACCCATTCCTCAACTACAGGATATATCTCCGGCAGTGAATCAATAAAATGAACCTGAAATTAAGATAGATTTAGCAACACTCCGGAAGAGTGGAAGGAGCAAAACAACTGTTTTGACAGCAAAGAATGACTGCAATACTCGATATGACGAGAAATGGTAATAGAAATACAGCATGCAGAGTAAAAACCAAAAGCAAAAATCAATTATCAGGTGACTAGGAATAAAATAAACAGTGAATTGGCAGTGTTATACTTGAAAGGGACTTTAGGTATCCACACTGAAACTAGAGGTGGTAAAGAGATCACAAGCTTAGAAGCACAAACTGAACACGTATATGTTTCTGAACTGCTATTTTTTGGTCCTAAAGATGGTACTAATTCACAACTCAAAATGGCTTATGTGTGGGAGAGGCTAGGGTTCACTGTAAGAATAAAAGAAGATGATGAGCCCCGGAGACCCACAAGAACTGGACTAGGAAAATCGTTTCCGAATAATAGTGTCAATGGCAACAAAAATTACCAAATAGCGAAGCCAATTTGAAATACACATACAAGTGAACAATAAAAATACTTGATTTTTCTTGTATGGAACTACGCACTAGATGATAAATAGATAAAATAATGTCTTACCACAAAACTGCCGGCGTAGTTCTTCCGTATCCATAGACTACTTAGTGCGAGCATGACGGGAAGCTTAGCTGCTGAATCCACCTCGACAGCCTGATCATAATATCTTTTTGCCAAGTGTAAATCAAGGGGAAGTCCATGACCATGTTCATGCATGTACCCAAGGTTAAACATGGCCTGGGCATTAGACTGTGATTGAGCATGCATGTACGCCTCTGCTGCACGCTCATAGTCACGCCCTACACCCTGTAACACAGGACAGATCCAATATGTGAGTTCAGCAATAATACTATGACAGTCTTCAGAGAGTGCACAGAAGCAAATTCAGAAGCAAGACTAAGTCGAGGGCGCAGCCAATTGTCAAAATACATTTTGTGAGCTTTCATGTTTGTAAATTTAGAACCCATGTTTACTTGGCTATCCAAATAGTGATTTTGGAAAAAGTTGCATCATAAAGCATGACAGCTGGTTTATCTCAAAATACATTCTGTACAAATGCACTTTATAGACAATACTTATATTGGATGCAACAAGATGGTTTGTATTGGTGCCAACTAAATACCATGTTCTGTTCAAATTTCAGAACACAAACTAGGAGGTAAACAGAAAAAAATGAGGAACATGCCTCCAACATCAAATATTAGTGTCCCTAAAACATATGGTGCTTGATATAAATCTGTTAAGTATTTTAGACGGAGCCTGTAATCAACTAAGAAGTTCCAAGAGAAGATTCCAGAAATGTGGTATAGCACCTCACAGGACCATTGCACATACCCGACCATAGTAGTAGGCATCACCAATCAACAAAGCAGCATGTTCATTACCCTGCTCAGATGCTTGCCACCACAAAGCATGTGCACGGAGATGTCTTTCCGTATCAGTACAGAAGCCAGACTCTCCCATGCAAATATGTTCCTCGCCATACCTATCAAGAATCCACGCGGCATTGCTTTGGGCAACCTCATACCCAAGATCTGCCATTCTGGAATACAAGAGCAATGCTTTCCCTATGTCACCTTTCAAATAAGATTCCAGAGCCCATCTAGACAGCGAGCTCCAGGGCCCCCTCTCAGCAACAGACTTGTACAGAACTGTTGCCTGAAACAAGAAAGACTAATGAATCAGTTCTTTGACAATATCGCTTCAATCAATTCATGTATCTATTTCAGTTCAAAACGATTATTATTTGTATCATAACAAACTAATATCATTGACATAAATCAACAAAGACCTTATAGCATTACGTCTTTCGGAATTCAACTTTTTATATATATCATAACAAGAACAAGAGCTTGATCTGCAAGAACAGAGCATTTTCTCTTCAATCTCGAAACTGGAAATATATACTTCAGCATTGCATGCCATTCTTTAGTTAGTAGAGCCTATTCAATTACAAACATAGAGGTGACAAAGGGCAAATGCACTCCAAATCTAAAGATGGTAGGCACAATTACAAGCACATGTGACACTTTTTTGCACAGGGAACTGCAGCTGTTCGACAACATCTGCTATTGCACCGTACAACTGCAAATAGTGACACTTCCATACAAGTTGCTATTCTAGCAGATATCTGTATCACGCAGCATACAGTGACACTTCCATACAAACATTTTTCTATGAGCCACTGATTGCATAGCATTTACATTCATATTTAGAACACACTGTGCTATTAAAGGGGAAAGTGCAAACAAGTTGCAAATCAGATACTCCCTCCATCCATAAACAAGTGCCGATGATTTAGTACAACTTAAATCAGTGACACTTATTATGGATCAGAGGGAGTACTTCGCATGCATAAAGAAAGGAGTTATTATTTGCCATTTTTATTGGACGATGAAGGTCGGATAATTAAATAAGTAGTAGATGGTTTTATGTTTTTTTTTCAAAGGCTTTTCATGTTTTAAAGTCATGCATATCTGTAATGTAAGCATTTCGCTCCGAAATTTGAGAATTTCACAGTAAGCTTGATTTCTGAAGACTTCTTTTACAAAAAGACCAAGCTGTTGATGTATTATTTTTGCTCGATCTAATTAAATAATTCATGTGGATACATTTAACTTGTACTTCAGTAGTTGAATAAAGCAAGGAAGTTTCACAAGATATATGATACTATCAATATCAAATGTGCCTGATTCAGAATAGAATTGGAAATTAAAATTGAGGGACATCACCAGTCTACTCATGTACAACTTTGGTGCTATGCATCTAATTACACATGAATCATATAAGCATCCCATCCTAATACACTGATGATAATCTGATCAAGAAATGCTCATTGAAGCAAACTATGTACTTGCGAAGTTGGATAATTTAGTTAGACAGATGACACAACAAGATAATTGTCATTACCATATGGATGTTCCGCTTGAGACCAATGCCTTTTTGGAACAGCTTTGCCACTTGATAAATAGCTTTTGGTTGCCCAGCATTTACTGCACGAAGAAAAAAATTGCATGCTGTCATCACATCCCTCTTTACACCAATACCCTTCAGATACAACACACCAAGGTTATAATAACCCCCATGCTCCTTATTCTCGGCTGCAATTTCAAAATATTCCTTTGCCTACAACAAGAATAAGTAAAATAAACATGTAAGTTCCTCAAGCTTAGGAGTACAGAAATTATTGCGCTTCAAAACTGAGTATTGCCGAAAACGAGCAAGAAAGCTTTTATAATTTCTGTTAATAGCCAAGTGGGTACTAAATTGGAATTTCCGTAGGTCTTAGTATTTATTAACTGATCCTGCAGAACTAAATAACATTTGTTACATGAATCTCCATCAGCAATTAGATGTGCCACAAGACCATCTTTAATAATATCCTAGTGAACGTGGGTCTACTGGTTACTGTAACTCTGTTCGAAAAGATTGCAGTAGTATTTTCCATAATTTGATGTGAATGTGATACTAAATCATTGTCTTAACTTACTCGTAGGTGTCACCTTAGGCTCGCTAACACATTAGCTGTCGACCATTATCTCTAACCAATAACAAAAATAGTAGAAGTGAACTTTTCTAGGCATTATGACCTACTTAAAACATGCAATGCAACTGTATTCCAATTGTAATACAAAATAATAAGACTTACTTTCGTCACATTTTTTTGCTCCACTCCATAGCCTTTCACATAAAGATAACCAAGTCCATTGTAAGCTGAGTATTGCTGCTGCTTTGCTGCAAGTATCAACCACTTGTATGCTTCGGTGTAGTTTCTTTCTACCCCAGCACCTCTAGCATAGATTTCCCCCAAAAGCTCCATAGCACGTGTATCGCCTTTCTCCACGGCCTTAGAGAACCAATGATATGATTTGCCATAATCACGTCTGAGTCCTCGTAGGCCATAGTAGTACAGGAGCCCTAACTTGTACATTGCAGCAGCATTGCCTCGTTGTGCCTGGTACTCTGTGATTTGAAAATCTTCATCATCCTCACCACGGGACTTCCTCAAGGCCTCCTTGTTTTCTTCAGTTCCACTGTGTAGCCGGACTGGTTCAACCACTGGTGGCTCCTTCGAGATTAAGGAGCTTGTCAGAGCTGCCTCCGCAAGTTCAGCATATAATGTGACAGCCTCTTCATACATCTACAAAAGAAAATCATTCAAGTTAACAATCTGGACATAAGCCATGTCACAAAAATTAGGCCTAGATCATTTAAGGTGCATAGCCAATGGCTATAAAGGTAATAAAAAGATGTACTGCCAAAAATTACACATGGATCAAAACCAACCAAAGCACCAGATTTCAGACAACAAACTGAAACAAGTGTAAATATTCATGAGTATCAACGAAGTTATGATGACGGAAAAACAAAAGATTGCATAATAAAGACAGCAAACAAAATGAAAATTACATGACGACATAAGCCTTTTATAGCATGAATATTGGCATGATATACTCATATACATGCAACTGACAGACGGGAACAACAACAGCAAACAAAGCTTAACATCCTTAATATTGGCAGCTGCTAGTATGTAACAGGCCACTGGCATGTGAGCCTTAGTTACATACCAGAAGACTATCTGAGCAGTTAAAGAACTCCACAGAAAAAATACAACTAAATTTCAGCAGCTTCGTTCATGTTGTGATCACCTCAGCTTGCGAGTTGAGTTGGACTGTTAGACAATTTACAGGAAATACTGGCCCTACAGAAATATGAACCCAGCACGACAACTCTTACGAAGATGATAAAACATCATGGTCGTACCCAGTCACATTGGAGGTAATATTTGAAATCATGCTAAGAATTACATGCACCAACGAACAATACTATCGGATACCACTTAATTCAACAAACCTAGCCAACAGCTACTCTATGGAGACAAAAATTCACATAGTTTTTGCTGTTAACCATGCGATGATGATCCCCTCAATGCTAGCTAACCTAATAAAAATCACTCAGTCATGGAGTCCCCATTAGAATGGGTAAATAGCCCAAGGAAACAATTGAACTGAATCACCTCACCTCCTGGCGGAAATAGGAGTAGGCTAGCGCCATCTTGGACTGGAGATCTCCTGCGTCGGCGGCGAATTTGTGCAGCAGGAACGCACGCGAGCGGGACACCGGGCGCGTCATGCCGGCCCCGGTGAGGAACGCCAGCGCCGACTGCGCGCCGGGGTGTCCCCCCGCAGCCGCAGCATCGATCTGCGCCGACGCGGTGGAGAAAGCAGCCTCATCACCCGTGGAGGCCGCGGAGATCATCGCGCGAGCGCCCGCGACGAAGAGCGCATCGGATGGTGAGTCCGGCTCATCATCCGACGGGGAGGGGGTGCTGGGGTCAAGGAGGGGCACCCAGGAGGACGGGGAGAGGAGGGGGTCGGTCGCGGGGGAGTCGTCAGCGAAGTCGTCCCAGTCGTCGGCATCGCCGTCGCCGGAAGGCAGTGAAGGGTGCGCACCCGAGGCGTCCTTGAGGAAGTCGTCGCCGGAGAGGACCAGTACGAAGGGACGTACGGCAGCGGCGCGCGGGAGGAGGGCGGCGACCGCAACGACGGCGAGTAGGAGGAGACGGCGGTGGAGCGCGCCGGCCATCGGAGAGGCACCAGACGAGATCCCCGGTGCTACAGTGAGTTTGGAATTTAGGGGATGGTAACCATAAGACTGACAGGTGGGGGTGTCCAACTACGGCGCGTCACGTTTTTGGCGGTGACGTGGAGATTGAGGACATGATTTAGACGTGTACCGGGCGACGTGATTGGCTGGGGGGTTTCATGGAGTACAATACTATGGCGAGACTGAGGCCATCGGGTATAGTATAGCCGTGGTGAACCTTTTTTTTTAGCGGACCGTGGTGACTCTGGTGGGCATTTCTTAGCTGGGCTGGAAAAGGCTCGATGCACATATCCCAGGTCCGAACATGTCCGGCTTTCGGGCCTAAAATCTTGTCTTAGGCCTGGCCTAGGCTAGGCTGCACAGAATCAACCGGCCGTTGGGCTGGGTCTTTCCTAAATCTGACTTTTTCTTGCCCAGGCCTGGCCCAAGCTGTCACCGAGCCGCAAATATGTAGGCTAGGCCCAACCTATCGGAAGCTTTTCTCGGGTCAGGTTGAATTTCCCACGTCTAGATCTGGTTGTGACCAGCAAGCCTAGCAATTCTTTTGGTTATATTATGAAACCACACTGTAAATATGTTGGAAAAAATCCATATCCATACGGAACCATTTGTGAAAGTATAGCTTGGGATACACTGTGATATATCTTCCACTTCAAAATATTCCAGTATAAGCCATTGGTGGCCTTCTTACTGTCACCTACGAAACACCTCTCGGTCGACGCGAGAACCTTTGTGCTTTGGCCGCTTGTTCTATTCCATTTCCATCTCATACCATTCGGCTTCTTCCTCTCATGATGAATCCTAGCCCAAATTCTCATCATACACACTCATCTACACAAAGTAATAATAGTATAATACACATCAATACAAACTTATACTAGTTTCAAAATTATACTATTAAATTATCTATATCTAAACAAGCTTATACTAGTTTCTAACAAAAGCGAAAAAATAGGAACATACCTTGCACGAATAAGCCCAAACACCTTGCATCGGCAGTGTTGGAAATGCAATAATAAAGTTGTAATTATCATATTTCTAGTTCATGATAATATATTCCATTATAACTGTATTAACATGAAACATAATAATGTGTGGTTTCATAAACAACATTGTGTCCCTGGCAAGCTTCTATTAGGCTAGCTCGTTGATTAATGATGGTTAAGGTTTTCTAACCATGGACATGTGAGTTGTCAATTAATAATGGATCATGGCATTAGAAAAATGACATGATGCATAGACCCAACTAAGCAAATGAATTAGATTGTGTCACAAGTTTAGATTTCCAATGTTGATATATGTCCAATATCATAATCCTTATACCACAAGATTATGTTATTCACTAATACCGGAAGAATGCTTTAGGGGCATCAACTGTCACTCCGTAACAGCGTGATCATAAAGGTGTCTTTCAGCTTGGTGAGTAGCATGAATCAAGATTGGGATATGTCCATCCATGTGACGAAGAGATATAGTTTGGACCCACTCGGTAACGCACATTCTATATCGCTTCCAAGCATGTGCCCAATGAGTTTGATCAAAAGGAATGTTTTATTACAAAACGAGTAAAGAGCACTTGCCTGTAACGAGGTTGAACTAGGTATGGATATACCGATGATCAGATCTTGGGCAAGCGAAATATCGCAAGACAAAGGGAATGATATATGGGATTGTTCCAATCCTCGACATCGTGGTTCAGCCAATAAAGATCTTCGATGAATGTGTGGGAGTCATTATGGACATCCAGATCTCGCTAATGATTATTGATCAAAGAGGTGTCACGATCACGTTTGTATGTTCTTGAACCCGTAGAGTCAAGAACTTAATGTTCGGTAATGCTAGAGGGTATCTCTAGGATATTTGTAGTGGTGAGACCAAAACTTGTTCGGAGTTTGGAATGGGATCTAGAACATGACGAGGAGCTTCAGAATGGTCCAGAGATAAAGTTTCATATAAGGAAAGTTGGATTTGGGGTTTCAGAAAAGTTCCAGAATTTTTTGGTAGAGTACCAGAATTTTCTATAAGGTTTCAGCAGGTCCCATGGTGGGGAAGGTGCTGAAGGTTTTGGTGAGGCGGTGACAAATTTGGCCAATGAAATTACTGCTGAGGAAAGGGAGAGGGATGATGAGAAAAGGATGTCAAGAGAGACTCCAAGACGGTATATTGACACAAGGAGCCACTCCTTGGATACATCAAGCAGTGCTAAGAGCGCAAGAAAGGTAGCTGGAACTAGAAAGGTAGGTCAAAGTGACCCAACTATTATCATGCTTGAAGATGTGAATAGCTAGCTTAATATTGTGTCGCAAAATGTGGGAACAATGGCGGTTGTAGTCGAGCGTGAAGCTACACTTCATAAGAAGGCGATTCATGAAGATCCTAACCAAAAGTTGAAATATAAGGCTACCCGTGAATTACACAAGCTTGGCTTCATCGAAAGTGACATAGTAGATGTATCAATAATCTTTGCAAAAGCGCCAGAGCAGATGCAAATGTTGATGGCACTTCTAGATATTCTCGTAAGAGTAAGTTGATTTGTCATATGAATCTACATGCTTTTTCTTGCTATGAAACTCCTCTCATGTATATGCTTATAAATGTTCTTCTATTTTTTGGTAGACGAGGCGAAGGAGAACATGAGATATTGACAAGGAAGCTTGATTAGGCATACACATGCTCTGCTACTATCTTCGTGCATAGCTATTCTTATAATCTGAATAGTGACTTGTCTCTGCTGCCATTTTCTAGATAAGCTTAGATAGGTATTGAATGCTTTGTTGGTAAATTGTATTATTCATGTACACGAAGTTAAGGAATTAATTCTTGATGATCATGAATTTCGAACTTGTTGTGATAAAACTTGTATATGTGCTTCTATTTATTGGCAGATATGAGGAGGAGAGGTTCACAATGAATGTTGATTTGAAAGACTATGGATCAAGACTATAAAATAATTACCTCGTATTTTGAATTATCAAACTTGTTTTGGCTCATGTAGTGGTTTCAAGTACACCATGCCATTTTTAGTGCCATGAAATTTTGAACTTGTATTTATGGCTCCGCTCTTCTACCTATGAATATTATCCAGCGCCAAAATTTGTTAATTTGTAGTGATTTCTTAGAATTTGATGCTTAAATGTTAAGAGGTATTGAATCGGTATATATAGCATGTTTTAGTTTGAATTTAGATAGTTTAATTGTTATCTTTGGTAAGAAAAGTGGCATTTTTAAAGCTGGTCTTGCTCCGTGGTTAACTGCGAGTGGCGTATAACATATTATCGACGTGCGCAACTAAGAAATGGTAAGGGAGCTATTTACTTTACACGATCGAACCAAACAAAAATGGATTGTGTCTATTCCACCTGTGATACTCCTAGGTATTTGGTATCTGATTCCATTTACTTACAATTCTTGAAGCAAACACGTTATATATTTTTCTCTTAATGACTATAAAATTTTAAATTGAAAATGCATCTTAGTTGTTTTTTATCTTAATGTTAATAAGAAAATAATACGAAAAACTATATTTACCCATTATGACATGTAGGTGCCTCCCCCCACCCACCCACCCCACCCCAGCCCTCTCCTCCCTGGCCAATTAGGAATCAACACTGTTATTTAGGATTTGCCAATAGGCCATAGTTAAATAGTGATTCGTGTGACATTCATGTTAGAGATATGCCCAAGAGGCAATAATAAAAATAGTTAATATTATATATTTTTGTTTATGATGAATGTTTGCATAACATGTTATAATTGTATTTACCGGAAACATTAATACGTATGTGTTTTGTAAACATAAAAGAGTCCCTAGTAAACCTCTTGTTAAACTAGCTTGTTGATTAATAGATGATTATGGTTTCATGATCATGGACATTGAATGTTATTAATAACAAGATTATGTCATTAGGAGAATGATGTGATGGACATACTCCTATAGTTAGCATAACATACGATCAAGTCATTTAGAGTTCATTTGCTACAAGCTTTCAAATACATAGTAACCTAATCCTTCGACCATGAGATCATGTTAATCACCATCACCGGATGGATGCTTTGATGACATCAAACACCACTTTCGTAACTGAGTGGTTATAAAGGTGGCATTAGGTCTTCTGAAAGTATGTGTTGAAGCACATGGATCAAGAGTGGGATTTGTCCATCCATATGACAGATAGATATACTCTGGTCCCTCTCGGTGGAATGTCATCCAATTGGCTTGCAAGCATGTGACTAGGTCACAAGGGATGTCATATCACGGAATGAGTAAAGAGTACTTATCAGTAACGAGGTTGAACTAGGTATAGAGATATCGACGATCAAACCTCGAATAAGTAAAGTATCGTGCGACAAATTAATGGAATCAGTATTATATGTAAATGGTTCATTCGATCATGAAGTCATCATAGAAATATGTGGGAGCCATATGGATTTCCAGATCCCTTTATTGGTTATTGATCAGAGAAGCGTCTCGATCATGTCTGCATAGTTCACGAACCGTAGGGAGACACACTTAAGGATTCGATGTTGTTTAAGTAGATATGGAATGTCAGTTGGAGACCGAATATTGTTTGGAGTCTTGGATTGGATGCATGACATCACGAGGAAATACGGAATGGCCCGGAGAATAATATTCATATAAGGAAAGTCAATTTTCGGGGTTCGAAATTGTTTTCAATGTTTTGTCCGGAAGCTTCTAGAATGTTCTGAAAGGTCCACCATCCCGGGAGGGGCACTTGGGATGCGGCAATGCCCTAAGGGGCTGGCCTCACCAAGCCCAAGGGCAACTAAGCCAAGGACTAGGAGGAAACGGTCAAACCCTAGTTTGAAAAGTCAATTCCTAGTTTGAAAAGTCAAATCCTAGTTTAGGAAGGAAAGGGAAAACTTGAAAGGCAAGTTTACAACTCTCCCCTTCCTAGCCGAGTTAGGGAGGGACTCTTTCCTTCCTATCCGAGTTGGGGGCAACTCGGCTAGGGCAGGGAGGCCCTTGGCCGCCGGACCCTCTCCCATATAAGGAGGGGTAGGGCGCCACCCCTTGGACCTGCGGTGACCCAGCATACCACTGCATGTGTAGTATACTATAGTCGTTGACATGACATCCACAGAACACCATTCCGTAAATATCACATCCCTCAGAGTGGTACAACAGAAACATTGCGGGTCCATATTACAAACATACACACGTTATTATCATTACAATACCGGAAGTCAAGACTTCCAAAAGATTCAACTTACAAACCAAAATATAAGTGTTTCAGCGGAAGTTTCAAATTTAAAACTTAAACTCCAAATTGAGCTCAACAACTTATTGTTATATAAGGTTCATGTTGCTCGGCTCAAGTGGCTACTAAAAACTATAGTAATTAGTCTGACTCTTGGAACTCTCCTCCGTAGACGATGTCGTAATCTTCCCCTTCTACGGCTCCATACAAGTTGGGCTCTTCATAGAAGACCTCCTCTTGATTCTCAGATGCGTACAATGGAGTACCTTCGGGATTCTCAGAGTCTAAGCAAGGATTCAAAGGAAAGGATGAGTAACAGTGTTACCCAACAAGTTCATTATATGCAAGGTAGGAAATTTGATGCTCTATCTACCACCTCGGACTATCAGTCTTTGGTATTATGCAATTTTCGTAAATCTTTCTTTAAAGATTGTTTTTATTATAAAAAAATCTATGACCATCAGCCTTCACAGATTGACCAGAACTTTCATGGAGTTCCTTTCCTGCCACGTTCGTAGCTCCTTCCCGGAACAGGGAGTAGCAAGTTACAGTTCTTACACTCTGCATAGGTGCGTTACTTTTCCCATGAGAGATCAACTCCTTGTTGCACAACCGGGCGTACTTCCCGTCCACAATTCCATGATGTGGGGCCTAGTAGTTGGTCCAAGCCAATCACTGCCCTCTCCATGACCTCATATGTCTGCACGATCCTTCGGCTAGCTCACCTTCGTTAAGCCCCCTTTCGGGCAGGCTAAAACCCTGATGAGTTTCCGAAGACTCTATGACCTAGTGATGCCCAGATTAGTACCATTTACATGGACTATCTCCCTAAACACCATTCATAGATAATCTAGACACCAAAAGTGTGGGGCGTAAGGGTGCCCACCCATATGTTGGATCCACACAAGGAATCACAACGTCACGTTAAGGTTGTCTTGCCTCCATACAAGAGGAAAAAGATACAGCTGACTTCTCCGTCCCATTCCAAATCTCATGGTTAACACGTAATATACGGCGCTAGAATCACTGATGTCATGGGTTATTAATCCCTAAGTTATATTGCTTAATCATATCATCACTTAGGATGATATCTAAAGTTTAGTATCTTGAGAAAATAGTGTTTACTTTTACTATAGTATAAATGATAACACACAATTTGCAAATACTTTGATAAAGACTCTTCAAAGGACATGAACAAGAGATGAACTTGCCTTGTGATGGCAAGGTAGTGAAGTATGATGCTTGCAATGGACCTTGAGCTTCTATGTCTACAAAAACATCATTATTGCCCGGTAAGGACAATATTTAAAGAAGCAAAATGATTATGCAAAGTAATGTAATGCATCTTCTAACTTGATATGCATTTTCCCCATAAAAATTCTTTTTAATAATAAAGGATTTATAAATATTATCTTTTAATATTTATAACATATATTGAATTATTTTATTTATTTCCCTTTTATTTTACTTTTATTGATTTAATAATTCTTTTAGGAATTATCACTTAAATATAAAAATTGTTATTAAATATTTATTTAGTATTTTTCAAAAATACTACACTATTAATATATAATGAAAGTGATTTTTATTTCTTTTTATCATCTTTCAATAATTTTGTAAAATTCCATAAGGAATATAAATTACAAAATTCTTAATAAAATTTATATGTCTAAAATTTTATATCTTAATTTATTTGGATAGTTTGAATTTTTGTGAATCCAAGAGTATTTTATTTATAATCTTTGGATTTTTATTCTATTTTTTAGAATTTAATTAAATTCAGGGGCATTTTGGTCTTTTCTATTAATTAAAAACAGGCCTTAAGGTTCTTTGGGTTGGCTTAATCTTGTTGGGCCCTTGTGTCCCATTAGACATAGTCAAAATAGCCACCCCGAAGGGTTCTGGCCCAACTCAGCCCACTCCCTCGATGCCTCTCATCCTCGAGCTCACTCCTCTCCTCCTCTCTCCCCGACCCCGTGGTCGGTGATGTCGTCGCCGATGATTCCCGTCATCGTGGGCCGTTTTGGTTGCCGCCGTGGTGCAGAAGGAGGTTGTCGACTATGCCCGTCCTTCCTGTCCAGCAGGATTTGAGCATGGAGCTCTCCTGTGACAGATCGATGTCGTCCCGAACCCTAGGGTTTGGGGGTTGGCGTGGATCTTGGCGCTGCCGCTGCCGCCGTGCGTCGTGGTGATTCATCTTGCCACTAGGCGTGGCCATGGTCACCGTTGTGGCACTGTATGGGTCGCAGCGCCCCCTCTAGGGGTGCTCCCCGTGCCGCCATGGTCATCGGCCACCCCTGCTTCCTCTTCTAATCTTCAGCGAGGACCTTTGGTGAGTTCTTTTCCTCTCCCCTTGTGCTCTCTGTGCTTGCTCATCCTATGTTGGATGTTGGCAGTGACCTCTCTGGTTACTGTCTTGTTCTGATTAAGATGATTTATTCCATTTAAGGTTCATATCATGTGATTGATCATATACTGGATGAATTAGATCATATGTGGATGACTTGTAAGCATGCTAAATGATTATTAGCCTGAGGCTTGCTGCTTAAGATGAACTATAATGGTTCTGGTGGCTTATCAGATGTTTTTATGCTTAGATTTCAAGTAATTCAGATGATGTAGTTGTACTGAAATCAATGCTTGGTATAGTCAGTGGGTTTGATAACTTACCACTGTCCTTACTTGATTAATGATAATGAGTATGGTGTGATGTAATCATTGTCCTAGTGCTGTTGGCTTGAGAATTCATGTGTGGTTTGAGATCACAATGATCTTAGATAGTGAAAATTTACATAGGAATGTCCTAATTATGATTCATGTAATGACAGGAAAATGATTGGTAGATTGATTGATTAATTCTATGAAAATTGAATGCTTATTCTGGTTCAGATAGAATTGTTCTCGTGACACCATCTTTGTATGGCACACAAGATTGATTCTAATCCACTGTTTTGGGTTGGTTTATGCTTAAGACCATTTTGGCTTTAAAAGATAAGTAGAAATGCTCTTTTCTGAAATCCCTAAGACCAATGATGTTAGTCTGAGGCTTAGGGATTAGGCTATATCTAGTTGATTCATACGGTTAGTTCTGGTAGTGGTATCAGCTACTGTTTCTTGAATCAAAGATTGGAAAAATGATAGTAGGCTTGGTCACTTATATGGATCCAAAAGATTAACTTCTAAGGTGTTACCCTTATCTTTAGGGATGTGCCTAGAAATTAAATCTTAGCTATATTTATTGGAATATAGCTTGATTTCCAAATCAATGATGTTGTTCTGAGTTTTGGTTGGATCTTTGTAATTTGCTGTTTGCTTTTAGAGTTTAAAACCTTAGTGATGGATTCACCCCACTTGGGTGCTTTCTGAGAGTTTAAATGTGATACAGATCATGTATGCTTGTCTAATCTTAGACAGATAGATCATGTGATGGTCTATGTACTCACCACTGTCACTTGATGTTGTGGTTGCTAGTGGTGGATATTGTTGTAGCTTGATCTTGTGGTTGATCTTGTGCTCCCCTGGTATATTTAGTTCCTAGCTTGTCCTTGGTCTAACCCACCATCTCCTGATCTTGATGGATTGTCCTTGGTCTTGCTATCCACCTGATCTTCCCCCTCCTTATGTCACCATCCTGGTGATGTGTTCTTGGGCTTCGGTTAGTTTGGCTGCTGGCTGCTGTGCTTGGTTTAGCTGCTGGCTGCTATGCTTGATGCGTAGAACAAGAAGATGAAATTGTGGTGCTTGCCCACGGCTGTTTTGGGAGTTTTGTTTGATTGTGCAGTTGTTGTGGTGTTGACAGCACACCACATGCAACCTGGTGTGTGTCCTGCATGTGTGCTTGCCGTGCACTTGTGGATATGTTCAGAATTCTGAAATTGACTGTTATCTGGTTACTTTTACCTGGCTGGTGAAACTTGCCCCTCTTTGCTGTCATTTGACTTTTGGCTTAAAAATATGAAAGATACATTCTTTCATATTGGTGAAACTTGCCCCTTTTTTTATAAATTACTCAATGATGACAAGTCTGAGAGTAAAACATTACTAACCCTAACCTTCTTTATTTTTTTATTTATGTTTGTTTTGCAGGTACCAGACTTGGGAATTCAAGATTCTAGTTTAGGTTTTCTTATTTATTTATAGAATAGTCAAATGTAATATTCTTATCCTTTGTAATTTTAGTTTTATTCTTTTGTAAGCTTTATTTTATTATTTTGTAATAAAGAGTATACTATGATCAATAAAGAAATATTATTCTTTATTTATTGGTTGTTGTAAAATTTGTGGTTGATTTCCATAAGTTACATTTTTTGTAACTTATTTATTGAATAAAATTATGTAATGGTTATTCATAATCTTAATTACTTTCTTTATATAAAATTTGAGTTATTATTAGTTAACTTTTAATTGAATCACATATTCAAACATTATTCAAAAAATCATTTGAATTATAATTCAAACACTTAAGTTTTTTTAAAAATTCAAATTTCATTTCCCAAAACACATAAATCCACAAAGATCATATCAAAGTCTATAGCAATCATCTTTTAAGACTAAACCTAATATCAAAGTATTAGAGAAACCTTGATCACTTCAGGTTTTTATTTGGCGAAAAATTTACCCACATTTTTACAAATGAATGCATGCAACATTCCAAATTCCTAAATGTACTCTTCGTTAGTTCCTAAATGCTGGGATGTTACAGACTTCCCCCCTTAAATTAAACTTCGTCCCGAAGTTTGTGGAGATGTACCTGAATAGTTCTGGATAGGTTTTTCTGAAGTCCTCCTCTTTTTCCCACGTAGCTTCTCTTTCAGGGTGATGTTCCCATTATACTTTGCAATACTTGATTGCTCTGTTCCTCAATCTTTTCCAGTTTTCTTCCAGAATCTTACAGGGCTTTTCAATATAAGTCAAGTCTGCTTGTAGTTCTATTTCCTTATGTGTGATTGCATCATCCGGAACTTTCAAACATTTACGAAGCTGTGACACATGGAAAACACTGTGCACTTGAGCCAATCTTGATGGTAACTCTAAAGCATAAGCTATGGTTCTGTTCTGACTCAATACCTTGAATGGTCCGATTTATCTTGGACTCAATTTTCCTTTAACTCCGAACCTTTTCACCCCTTTCATTGGACTTACTTTCAAATATACCATATCTCCCACTTTTGGATGCCATGATCTTCGACTTTGATCCACATAACTTTTCTGCCTACTCTGGGCTATTTTTAGTCTATCCCTGATCTTATCAATGATATCTTGTCTTTCCCTAACATAATCTGGCGCAAATTCTTTGCTGCTTTTAGGCTCATACCAACATATTGGTGATCTACACTTCCTTCCATACAGAACTTGGTATGGAGCTGCCTTCAGACTACTCTGATAGCTATTGTTATAAGAAAATTCTGCCAATGGTAGATGATCTTCCCATGTTCCTCCAAAATCTAGCGCACAAGCTCTTAACATGTCTTCTAGTATTTGATTTGTTCTTTCAGTTTGACCTCCTGTCTCAGGATGATATGCTGTGCTGAAATCTAACTTTGAACCAAGTGCTTCATGCAATTGCTTCCAAAATGCTGAAGTAAACAATGATCCCCTATCAGTTATGATCTTTTTGGGTACTCCATGCTTACTTACGATCTCTTTGACATATACTTCAACTAACTTCTCAGCATTATCTTTTTGATTCACCGGAATAAAATGTGCACTCTTAGTGAGCCTGTCCACAATTACCCATATCATATCCTTCCTTTTTGGTGTCATGGGAAATCCTGAGATGAAGTCCATACCTATTTCTTCCCACTTCCATTCGGAAATTTCTAAAGGTTGTAATGGTCCTGCTGGGCTTTGATGTTCAGCCTTCACCCTTTGGCAAATATGTCATTCTGATACATATTTAGCAATATCCCTTTTCATGTTATTCCACCAGAATAGTTCTTTCAAATTCATATACATCTTGGTACTTCCTGGATGTATAGAATATGGTGTTTCATGTGCTTCTCTGAGTATGACATTTCTAATCTTAGTCACATCTGGAACACAAATACGGTCTTGAAACCATAAGTACTCATATTCTCCAAGGCGAAAAACTGATTTTTGCCCTTGAGATATCCTCCGAATTTCCTCAGCAATAAAAGGATCTTCTGCTTGATGTCTAAAAATTTCTTGCTTAAGATCACTGTCCTGCTCTGCAACTACATGCATAGTATCTAGACCTCCAAGAACCTCTGTTCTGATGAATTGAAGCTCTAATCTTTCCAAGTCCATTTGTAACTCCTTTGGTAGCTCCCTATTGCTAGGATTAATATCTGCACTCTTTCTGCTTAAAGCATCAGCTACAACATTTGCTTTCCCTGGAGTATAGTTGATTGTTAAATCATAATCCTTGATTAGTTCCATCCAACGCTTCTGTCTCATATTTAATTCCTTTTTAGTGAAGAAATATTTGAGACTTTTATGATCAGTGTATAACTCACATCTGGCTCCATAAAGAAAATGCCTCCATCCTTTCAGCGCAAAAACTACAGCTGCTAACTCTAAATCATGAGTTGGATAGTTGACTTCATGTGGTTTCAGTTGTCTTGAACCATAAGCAATGACTTTCTGATCTTGCATTAATACACAACCTAAACCTTCTTTAGATGCATCACAATATACTGTGAAGTCATTCCCTGTTTCAGGAACTGCTAGAAAGTGAGATGTGGTTAATCTAGTCTTCAACTCTTGAAAACTTGCTTCACACTTCTCATCCCAATTGAATGGTGTATTCTTTCTTAACAATTTGGTCACTGGTCCGGCTATTTTGGAGAAACCTTCAATGAATCTCTGATAATAACCAACCATTCCCAAGAAACCTCAAATTTGCTTCACATTGGTTGGTGCAGTCCATTCTAATACTGATTGAACTTTAGATGGATTAACAGCAATTCCATCCTTACTGATCACATGACCGAGGAATTCTACCTCATCTAGCCAAAATTCACACTTACTGAACTTAGCATAAAGTTTATGCTCCCTCAGAGTCTGCAATGCTATTCTCAAATGATCAGCATGCTCTTCCTTATCCTTGGAATATATCAGAATATCATCAATAAAAACTATGACGAAATTGTCCAAATATGGCATGAAGATCTTGTTCATCAGATTCATGAATATTGTCGGTGCATTAGTCAAACCAAATGGTACTACCAAATACTCATGGTGTCCATATCTTGAGACAAATGCTGTCTTTGGAACATCTTCAGGTTTGATTTTTATTTGATGGTATCCAGATCTTAAATCGATCTTTGAAAATACTCCGGCTCCTTTCACTTGATCAAACAAATCTTGAATTCTTGGTAAAGGATACTTATTCTTGATAGTAATGTTGTTCAGATTTCTATAATATCCACACATCCTTCTTCCACCACCTCTCTTATTCACAAAGATTACTGGTGTTCCCCGTAGAGATACACTTTCCTGAATAAATCCTTTTCTGGATAACTCATAAATTTGCTCTTTGAGTTCTTTTAACTCTTTGGGTCCCATTTTATATGGTGCTTGAGCTATTGGTGTTGTACCAGGAATTAGGTCAATAGTTAACTCTATCTCCCGGTCTGGTGGCATTCCCGGTAGCTCTGCTGGAAAAACATCTTGAAATTCATTTACTATAGGAATATCTTCCAATTTTACCTCTTTCATTGAGTTCAACTGCAGATCCACCATGATATGACTGTGCTTATCTGCTTGGTAAACTATCCATGCTCCACTTGGAGTTTTGATTGAGACAGTTTTCTCCTCACAATTTATCTGAGCTCAGTGTTCCATCATCAAATCCATTCCCAGCACTACTGCAATCCCCTTCAAAGGAATCACATAAAGGTATGCGAAATATGTACAACCACAGATCGAGATAACCTGATCTTATTTTATGTGGCGTACAATCACATTTCCCCCTGCCGTAACTACGGTCATAGGGTTCTCTAACGTTGCCCTTCTAATCCCGAACTTATCACAAAATTCTTCAGAAATGAATGAAGTAGTTGCACCAGTATCAAATAGAACTTTGCCGGGATTGGTAGGGATATTGAGCGTACCTATCACTGCATGCTCCGAATTATCCACCTCCTCGAGGGTTGCACAGTTCAGTTTCCTAGTAGGTCTGTTCCTCTTTCCATTGTTGTTCTTGCCATTATTTCCTCCTTTATTGGGCTGTCCATTTTCTCCACTAGCTTGCCTTCCATCTCGAGCCGGCCAACCACCTTGTGGTTTGCTTGGACAATTGGGCTTAATGTGACCTCTCTGACCACAAGCGTGACATACAGTTACTGGTTTCGGGCAATCTCTACTAATATGCCCTGGGAGTTTGCAATTGTGACATATAATATTCTTTGCATTTGGATTTGCACTCCGATTGGGATTGTTGTTGTTATAGGGCCTATTTCTTGGTTTGAATTCCAAATTGGGCTTGGGCTTGCTCGCTTGTATCCTCTTGGTTTACTTCTTAGCTCTCTTCCTTCTATCCTCTTGGACATTCTTGTAGTCATCTTCGAAGGTAATAGCTGCATCTAGCAACTGCTAATAAGTTTGCTTATTAGCCAACCTCAACTGCATCTTCACAAATGGATTTAATCCACGGAGGAAACGCTTCTTCCTCTTTTCCTCCGTGTTAACCTCTTCCTCAGCATAACGAGATAGTTGACTAAACTCTCGGATATACTTCATAACACTTGTATATCCCTGCTGCAGCTCCTCAAATTCTCTTCGTTTCAATTCCATAACACTCTCCAAAACATGATATTCACGGAATGTCTGTTTAAACTCTTCCCAGGTATACTCCCTCCCTGGTTGTTGCATAGCCAACTGATTTTCCCACCATGATGTTGCAGGTCCAGTCAGAAGATGAGTTGCATACCTCAATTTCTCCTCCTCATTGCAACCAACAGTCTTCAACTTCCTTTCTGTATCTGCTAGCCAATCTTCTACATCCATTGGTTCAGGAGCTGATGCAAAAGGTAACGGCCTTGCATTCTAGAAATCAGATAAACTCACTCCTCCACCTTCAGGTGCCCTCTGATTTGCTCGTCCCAGCAACTCTTCCATGAACTTATTCTGGGTCTCTTGCATCATTTGCATGCATTGCATAAAGTTCTGCTCCATTAACGACCTCATTGGTGGTGGTGGTGGTAATGCTCCTTGATTTGTTGCATCTGCATCGGCCTTCTCTTTGGCCTCTCGCTCCATCCGCTGCTGCTCAGTTTCCATTTCTACACCCGTATCCATGACCCTCTAGTCCTGCAACATAAAGCGAATACTCATAATTACATCATGCACATGTGTTCTGAGCTCGACTTTACGCACAGAACTAGTCACACAATGAAGATCCAAAGAAAATCCAAATGTGCATTTCACATATGATACATAATATCATAATAATACAAAGTCATTAAAACATATACCATATAGGTATAATCACAAAACTACCTAATTCATCTCACTATCTTATTTCTTGGAGTACAATACACGGTACTTGATATCACTAACTAGTTGCCTCCTTCTAGTAATAACTATGCTCCTTATACATGCCTGATGTCCAATCGTGATGACGTGTTGTTCGTTGCACAATTTGTGGAACAAATGGCCTTCCAGAAGTAACATACTCTGTATCTGAAGTGTCGGGACTTGAGTCATTACTCAACCTGAGCGCATTGAATCCTCCAACTCAGCTGAAAAGTCTTCAGAAACATATTCAACATTATCTCCCGCCTGCATCTCCTGAGCTTCATTCCTTGAGTTGTCAATAGGATACGTAGATCTTGCTACTTCCCAGGTGCTCCCTTGGTCAAGATAGTTAAACACTGGATAATGTATATTCCTTGGGCTTTGAGAAGATGTTGATGATTCAAACACTCTTTCCTCAGGATCTTCTTCTTCATCCTGATTATCTATTGACATGGTGTTTCTACTACTGTTACTAGGGTTAATTCTTGCACCCATCCAGCTAGATTGTCCAACGTTTCTGTCAGAACCATCTGTGGACATCTGGTGTTCGTGATATACTTCATATGATCCCATTCTCCAACAATCCGAATTCTCAATAGGAAGTTCTAAGTCAGAACCATCCTCTAAGCCCTGTGGTACTGCATACCTCATATCCATAGTAGGATCATGTATAGGTTCAGGTCTTGGTGAATAAGGATATAGTATGAAAGATTCAGGATCTATAGGTGTTGCACTACTACCTGCTTCCTTTTCTAATTGGAATGCTAACTGCTTCCTCCTTTACGGATCAGTTAGGTCCTCTAACATATCATTTTTATCTTCAACAATCACTTGATGTGTCTTGTAAAAAGACGCAACTAGTGTTTGATATCTATCCATAAACTTGGAAGCTAACTTAGGATGCTTCTTAACCAAAGTAAGATGATCCGGTATAGGCTCCGAGTCTATAGAATCATGAGGTATCATATAAAATGTGCTACCTTCTAACTCCTTGGCTTTATGCTCCCGGATATTATCTATCGCCTCCACAACCGCAACACGATATGCTGCTAAATGACTCCTACCTTCACCTATAGGTAGTTCATGATATAATCTAAGCTCCTCTAGAAGTTGGATACTCACACGATACTTGGATAACATCCGGCCATCAAGGTAAGTGATAGTGTTCACTGGAATTCTAGTCGGACAACTAAAGATCTTTAAAAGTTGACGAAGTTGGTCTGTGAATGATCTTTGATAATCATCCAGAGTCTCCTCTTTCCTTATCAAAGTCTATTTTGGAAACTTTGGTGCCATAACTCTGTATAGAAAAATAGTTTTGATTAGTACCCAATAATATATTGCATCATAACAAAGAATTATCGCACTAAAATATATAACGAAATATTCTCGTTTGAATACCCATTATATTACTTTTAGAGAATTCTTTATCGTTGCTACTTACCTACAGGTAATACCCTTTACTAGGTTTCCAACCTAAGGTCAAAGCAATTTGCTCTGATACCAACTGCGGTGACCCAGCATACCACTGCATGTGTAGTACACTATAGTCGTTGACATGACATCCACAGAACACCGTTCCGTAAATATCACATCCCTCAGAGTGGTACAACAGAAACATTGCGGGTCCATATTACAAACATACACACGTTATTATCATTACAATACCGGAAGTTCAAGACTTCCAAAAGATTCAACTTACAAACCAAAATATAAGTGTTTCAGCGGAAGTTTCAAATTTAAAACTTAAACTCCAAATTGAGCTCAACAACTTATTGTTATATAAGGTTCATGTTGCTCGACTCAAGTGGCTACTAAAAAATATAGTAATTAGTCCGACTCCTGGAACTCTCCTCCGTAGACGATGTCGTAATCCCCCCCTTCTATGGCTCCATACAAGTTGGGCTCTTCATAGAAGACCTCCTCTTGATTCTCAGATGGGTACAATGGAGTACCTTCGGGATTCTGAGAGTCTAAGCAAGGATTCAAAGGAAAGGATGAGTAATAGCGTTACCCAACAAGTTCATTATATGCAGGGTAGGAAGTTTGATGCTCTATCTACCACCTCGGACTATCAGTCTTTGGTATTATGCAATTTTCGTAAATCTTTCTTTAAAGATTGTTTTTATTATAAAAAAATCTATGACCATCAGCCTTCACAGGTTGACTAGAACTTTCATGGAGTTCCTTTCCTGCCGCGTTCATAGCTCCTTCCCGAAATAGGGAGTAACAAGTTACAGTTCTTACACTCTACAGAGGTGCGTTACTTTTCCCATGAGAGATCAACTCCTTGTTGCACAACCGGGCGTACTTTCCCGTCCACAATTCCATGATGTGGGGCCCAGAAGTTGGTCCAAGCCAATCACTGCCCTCTCCGCGACCTCATATGTCTGCACGATCCTTCGGCTATCTCACCTTCGTTAAGCCCCCTTTCGGGCAGGCTAAAACCCTGATGAGTTTCCGAAGACTCTATGACCTAGTGATGCCCGGATTAGTACCATTTACATGGACTATCTCCCTAAACACCATTCATAGATAATCTAGACACCAAAAGTGTGGGGCGTAAGGGTGCCCACCCATATATTGGATCCACACAAGGAATCACAACGTCACGTTAAGGTCGTCTTGTCTCCATACAAGAGGAAAAAGATATAGCTGACTTCTCCGTCCCATTCCAAATCTCATGGTTAATGCGTAATATACAGCGCTAGAATCACTGATGTCATGGGTTATTAATCCCTATTTGTTCATCATTATTGCAATTAGAACCCTAAGTTCTATTGCTTCATCATATCATCACTTAGGATGATATCTAAAGTTTAGTATCTTGAGAAAATAGTGTTTTCTTTTACTATAGTAAAATGATAACACACAATTTGCAAATACTTTGATAAAGACTCTTCAAAGGACATGAGCAAGAGATGAACTTGCCTTGTGATGGCAAGGTAGTGAAGTATGATGCTTGCACTGGACCTTGAGCTTCTATGTCTATAAAAACATCATTATTGCCCGGTAAGGACAATGTTTAAAGAAGCAAAATGATTATGCAAAGTAATGTAATGCAACTTTTAACTTGATATGCATTTTCCCCATAAAAATTCTTTTTAATAATAAAGGATTTATAAATATTATCTTTTAATATTTATAACATATATTGAATTATTTTATTTATTTCCCTTTTATTTGACTTTTATTGATTTAATAATTCTTTTAGGAATTATCACTTAAATATCAAAAATTGTTATTAAATATTTATTTAGTATTTTTCAAAAATACTACACTATTAATATATAATGAAAGTGATTTTTATTTATTTTTATCATCTTTCAATAATTTTGTAAAATTCCATAAGGAATATATAAATTACAAAATTCTTAATAAAATTTATATGTCTAAAATTTTATATCTTAATTTATTTGGATAGTTTGGATTTTTGTGAATCCAAGAGTATTTTATTTATAATCTTTGGATTTTTGTTCTATTTTCTAGAATTTAATTAAGTTGAGGGGCATTTTGGTCTGGGCCATTAATTAAAAAACAGGCCTTAAGGTTCTTTAGGCTGGCTTAATCTTGTTGGGCCCTTGTGGCCCATTAGACAGAGTCAAAATAGCCACCCGAAGGGTTCTGGCCCAACTCATCCCACTCCCTCGCTGCCTCTCATCCTCGAGCTCACTCCTCTCCTCCTCTCTCCCCGACCCCGTGGTCGGTGATGTCGTCGTAGACGATTCCCGCCGTTTATTTTTTTGAGAGTAAAACATTACTAACCCTAACCTTCTTTATTTTTTTATTTATGTTTGTTTTGCTGGTACCAGACTTGGGAATTCAAGATTCTAGTTTAGGTTTTCTTATTTATTTATAGAATAGTCAAATGTAATATTCTTATTCTTTTGTAATTTTAGTTTTATTCTTTTGTAAGCTTCATTTTATTATTTTGTAATAAAGAGTATACTATGATCAATAAAGAAATATTATTCTTTATTTATTGGCTATTGTAAAATTTGTGGTTGATTTCCATAAGTTACATTTTTTTGTAACTTATTTATTGAATAAAATTATGTAATGGTTATTCATAATCTTAATTACTTTCTTTATATAAAATTTGAGTTATTATTGGTTAACTTATAATTGAATCACATATTCAAACATTATTCAAAAAAATCATTTGAATTATAATTCAAACACTCAAGTTTTTTTAAAAATTCAAATTTCATTTCCCAAAACACATAATTCCACAAAGATCATATCAAAGTCTATAGCAATCATCTTTTAAGACTAAACCTAATCTCAAAGTATGAGAGAAACCTTGATCACTTTAGGTTTTTATTTGACGAAAAATTTACCCATATTTTTACAAATGAATGCATGCAACATTCCAAATTTCTAAATCCACCCTTCGTTAGTTCCTAAATGCTGGGATGTTACAGGACCCTTGTCCATTGGCGCCTAACCCTAGCCGCCCCTCTCTTCTCTCTCGTCCACCGTCCTGCTCCGGCCTAGGCGAAGCCCTGCAGAAATCTCTCATCCTCCACCACCACCACACCATCGTGCTGTTGGGATTCCGAGGAGATCTACAACCTCTGTTGCCCTGCTAGAACAAGGGAGAGGAAGGTCTTCATCGACTACCGTACGTGTGGCCGACTGCGGAAGTGCTGCCAGAACACGGCGCCGGAACGATCGTCTACACGATCTTGAGATCGACAAGTGATTGACTATATCAACCACGAGAATCTGATCTTGTTAAACGTTTTGGATCTACGAGGGTTAGTTATCTACAATATCATTGCACCGATCTCATATATTAGATCTTGGCTTTGCCATAGATTAGATCTTGGTTTTGTGTGTTCATGCGATAATTTTTTTTGTTTTTCATGCTACGAACCCTACAATTCATTCTCTCAATCTGGATTTGCAGAGCAAGAAAAAGATGATATTAGGGGTATTAAAAGTATAAATGATAGGCATAACTAAACTGGATGCAGATTCTCATTTGCACCCTTTAGTTTAGATAAAATGAAAGGCGTGTTTCGAATTTTCATACAGTCGTGTTTATATGGTAGCATATTTGTATCTGCATTTTTTGTGAGAAAAAAGTAATGAAATGATGAGTCGTTTAAAAAAAGGACAACAATACGTGGCTAAAACATATAGCATTTTTAACCGTATCCGTCTTTTTTCCACATGACACAGGAATGAACTTTTTTGCACCAAACTTTCAAATGGAAGTATTGCAACATATACACACGACAATTTTAATTTGAAATGTTTACCTACGTAATTTCATTTTATTGTATTCACACAACCTATACCAGGGGTTACCTGGTCTTGATTAAACCATTGGATGGGTGAAAAGGCATTTGGAACTCGAGTTACCTGCAGCCCTTTATCTTTAAAAATCATAACTAATACTTCAAAGTTTCAATAATTTCTAAAACAAACATATACATATAGACAGCGATGTATTCTTTGAGTGCGCAAAGTCTCGATCCGAAATACTTTATAACTTGGGCTACACACAAAAAAAACTACAAGGTTTAAAGGTGCAATGTATTTTAGTCTGAAGCTTTGCAAGATTGAAGTATAAATCATTGCCTATAAACACATATTCTTTCAATTTAAAAAAAAACATCGAAAAACATCTTTCAAATATTTGAAAAAAAGGCTCCATCGATTATATGTCAAGTGGCTCATTCGAATTTCGCCTAAAGCTACTTCACGTCTCCATGTTCCTGGTCATCTGCACACTTTTTTTTAATAAAGAGAACATATTAATACCAAGACAACGTCAATTACAACATTTACAATGCAACAAAATACAGTAAGTAGAGTAAGTCTAGACACCGGAAAATAAAAAAGAAAGCAAATACTCCGTTGAAATAATCAGACTCGCAGCAATAGCACCACTAGTGTTGATGACACCTTAAATTCACATCACCACACTTGCTGTATGCGTGTCGCTGGTAACAAATTGAGCAAACCAATCCGAGGTTCTTTACTCACACGCCGGCGATCGTTCATACAGACAGCATGCATCACCTAACACTCTCATACATAACACATGGGCCCTGCTGTATGCTTGTAACTTTGTACTCCCTTCGATCCATATTAATTGACGTCAATTTGTCTAAATTTAAATGAATCTAGACACTATTTAGTATATAGGTTTATCTAAATTTTAACAAATCCAAGTCAAGTAACATGGGCCGGAGGAAGTAGTAGTATCATGACAACTTGACATAAGCCTACAACACAACGGAGCTTACACTATCAGTCTATCACATTCACACACAGAAGCCACACTGAGTTCCATTATTGATGCTTCCGCATGCACACACATAGACATAGCAGTAGCCCAGCTGCAGCTCAGCTTCAGTTTGCGTTGACGGCCATCTTCATCCCCAGTCCGCAGTGGCCGCTGAGGCCGCAGATGAAGTAGTTCGTCCCGGCGCCGAGCGTGACGCGGTCGTTCCCTGAGCCGTACGTCGCGCCGGAGCCCCGGCAGCTGCTGTAGCCGCCGGCGTCCACCGCCACCACGTTGTGCACCGCCGGGTCGTAGCTGAACACTGCGCCCGCAGATCAAAGCAACGGATTTTTAAGCGGTATAGTCCATGCGGCGACAATAGGTGGTTCGAAGGAGTATCTGTCTGACGGATTCGCCTACTCACCGAGTACGTCGCCGGCGCGGAAGTTCTTGCCGGTGGACCAGCTGTCCGCGGCGAACGACCAGTTGACGTTGTAGGTGGCGGCGTCGGCGGCGCCAAGGAGGAGGCACGCGACGACCAGGCCGACGGCGAGGCCCTGCGTTGCACTGCATCTTCCCTGAGCCATAGCCATCACTCGATCTCCTGCTGCGTCTGCGCGTGTGGGAGGTGGGAGAGGGAGCGCAGACCGACGATATGAGTTTTGCTGTGGGCACAACAGAGAGCGTGGGGGCGGCATTTATAAAGGCGGAAAGGGCCAACGAGGCAACCTGGATCCAGTCACAAGTCCATAGACGGTGGTACATTACTGTGGTAGTACCGGAAATGGAGTAGTAGTTGTACCAAATGCCGTAGATAGTACTGTAGTAGTGCACGCCGTCCATGGATCCACAGAAGCCGCGGAATGTTAACTGAACTTCTTTTTTGCGTTCAGTGTTAACTGAACTTAGGCAGCGTCATGCTTCACCTACTGACTGCCAATACAGTATGTACTACTCCCTTCGTTTTAAAATATAAAATATTTTAAGTTTCTAAATATAATAAATTTAGACATCTTTTAATAGTATCTTTTAATGTGTAAATTCGTAGTGAATCTCTCCGAACCTACACACTAAAAGACGTCTACTCGCTCTCTCTCGAAATAGGCTTTCGCCCCGCTATATTTATATAGCAAGCAACACAAATCGGTACAATCACGAGATCAAAGCTGGGACAGACAGCACAACTAAGCCCAAAAAGAAAAGCAAGAGAAAGAAAAGAGAAATAAATGCCGACAACGCCGGATCGACAAAAGCGCTGATGACTCACAACCGATGTGCCCTCCGGAGGATTCCCACCACACTCCTAAGCCTTCGGGTCGTCGTGTACCAAGCAACACCTTCAAGAAGGGGGACGACGATGACGACGCTGCTGCCCGAACAAGTCATATGATTTCTCCCGGTACACGAAGGAGAATAGGAGGGGTACACCCGACGCCCTACACAAGGAAGGTGGCGCCCGCAGACGTCACCGCGTCGGTATCGGTGGCACCGACGGGGATTTCTCCCGACCCCAGAACCCACCACCTGGCCAGTCCGAAGCGTTCCTCCAATCTTGCCGCCCACCAACATGCACCAAGACGGCCGTGAGGACACCATTACCTTCTCTCCGTGGCAAACATTGCGAGGCCAGCTGGACCAGAAGGAAGAAGCTGTAGGCAAGAAGCGGCAGTACCGCAACCCCGTGGGAGGGAACAACCTCCACCTCCAAGGGCGGTAGCCGGCCGGACATAGCGGCAGAAGCAGACCTGGTCACTGGGAGCCGGAGAGCGGCAGCCACAAAGCCATCTGGAGGGCATCCTCCACCGCGGATGGCGGGTGCCGACCGGACGCGGTAGCAAGGACACACCAGGCTCAAGGCCCGGCCGAACCCAAACCAGGTCCGTAAAGTCCCTGCCACCACGTTGCAGCACGTAGGCCTGCCACCGCTACCCTCATATTCAGCGCCCTAGACCCGGCCGGGCAGGCCCGTGAAGCTTCCGCCACCTTGCTGCAGCAGACGAGGCGCCGGCGCCGCCACCCTCATCACGAGCTCCTCCTCAGTCCAACCGGAGCCGACACAAGCAGGCCTGACCTGGCCCATCTGACCCAGATCGGGCCCAAAGGGCCTAGATCTGGGAGAATAGGCCTGCCATCCGCCCCAGCCGTCGCTGCTGTGCCACCAAGGGCAGCGCCCTCCACCCCGCCGCCACCTGACTTGCGCCAGAACGCCGCCCGCCTAGCAGAGATCGGCCACGCCGGCCGACGAGGCCCGCAGACGTGCAGCTCCCCGCCAAACCCTAGCGCGCCCGACCCTCGCGGAGCTCCACGCGCTGCACCACGCCTCCGCCGCGCCAGCTCGCAGTCGCCGCCGCACAGCTCGCCGCCGCGCACCACGAACGCGCGCCGCCGCCACTCGCCGGGCTATGGCCCACGCCAAGCCACAGAGAACAGGGGGAAGGGGGCCCGCCGCCACCCACGCCGAGCGGCTTTGCCGCCGGCGCGTTCAGGTGGCGGCGAGGGGAGGGAGGCGAGGGTGGGGGGTGGAGGGCCGGCGGCGCGGTGGAGGCCCCCGGTCGCTCGCGGGAGCGACGCGGGGGGCTATCGTTATTTCCCGATCTCCTGATAGGTTTTCACCGCCGCAATTTGATATCCTGCGTCACGTCTACTCGCTTAGCATAGGCATTCTTGACTAAGCTTGTTTAGTCCCAAAAACTGAACACAAACATGTAGATGACTGACGGCAATTAATGTTTGCATAGCAACCTGTCAGCTACCTACCTCTATAAACTGCCAAGCAATGTCTTTTTTATTTACATACGAAATTACGGCGACTAACGATGTATTAGGCTAGCCATAATGAGAGTATCATAGCTATTATCAATGTATACCAGGATGATAAAAATCTGATATGACATAATAATTAATGAAAAAAGAGATGGTTAGAGTATCATATGTAGATACCGTATCATATCACGTAAAATTATAAATTCTAATATCAAGTAAATCTTATACATAATTTTACATTGAGATATTACAAATCAATAAATATACTACTATGATACTACCATACATGGGCGGACCGAGTGTCCTTCCAGCCCGGGCAGCCGAATAGGCTTGCCGATGGTGCAAAAATTTACACTATAATCGCGTTCGTCCAACCTTCCGAAAGTTTTTAGATCCGCCATTGCTGCCACATGGTATAATATACTATAGACATATGGTTAGCCGGCGTCCTGTCATTTGCAACTCGGTTCGAAATCATTGGTAGATGCAACCAAAATTGTTGTATTAACTGCCACGAGATTATTCCCTTCCAGCGACTCGATCCACGGGTACGCACCATCATATAGACGAGGACGCATAAACCAAATCCCCATTGCCCTAAAAAATGTTTTACGTCTACTGATCAAGGCGCTAAAGGCGAAGAGAACGCCAATAACCCCTCCATGATTTGCACCATGAGTGACCGGAACCCGCCGAGGAACGTGACAAGTTTCAGAGAATTAAGTGTTCACTTTGGTACACTACATTATTAAGCCAGGGAGTACAAGAATTCTTGTGACGGCGTCTGGCGGCCTGGCTTTATCTCGCCACATGTCATGTGCTTTTAGGCTGTTACTTTCTCTTCTACTCCTATTTGGGGATGGGCAGTAGGGTGCACATTGACGTCTCTGCTAGAGTCTTGCTGTTTCGTCTTGTTTCTTCTCACTTGCAAAATACTCACACTGTATTGTCCGCGCCCTAACGCCTCCATTAATGGTGGTAGGGGACGAAAGCGGATCCAGCCCCCGCGTCGCCTAGGTTAGGCGACACGGGCGGCGCCCCTAACTCCCCGGCGGCACATCCCCTTCCCCTCCCTCCCTTCCTCCCTCCCTCCCTCCCTTCCCCGCCATCGCCATGTCTCACTGTCGGGCAAAGCCTGGCCAGTGAAGTGGCGGCAGCGGGGGGCTCCCCCTCTCTCGCGCTGGAGGAGAGTAGGCTGGCAGAGACTGAGAGTGGAGCGGCTGTCGGCGGCAATGCGTGGTGCCTGCCGTGCGGCTCGACGGAAGCGGAGG
The DNA here is from genome assembly GCA_916181665.1 of Avena sativa. Classification (NCBI taxonomy): domain Eukaryota; kingdom Viridiplantae; phylum Streptophyta; class Magnoliopsida; order Poales; family Poaceae; genus Avena; species Avena sativa. The sequence goes on from OV702293.1 coordinate 426,002,963, forward strand.
CGGTGTTGCTACGCGCCCAGGCAGCGCTTGCGGCGGCAAGACAGGTCGGGCCCGAGAGCGGGCCAATGGAATTTGGCATGCCAGAGGCGCTAGGTGCGGGGTAGCCTGCAGTGGAGCTAGAGTCGAGCAGGGGGGAGGCTGGGCACTGCGTCGGAGCTGCTGGCGAGGCTGCTGTGGAGCCGGCGGGGTTACGGTGGCCTGGACCTACGCCATCTAGGTCGTTGGTGGTGGGCAGGCAGGGTGGCGGTCAACGCTTTCCGTTCCATGGCGATGAGGTATGGCTCGCCTCTCGGAGTGGTGTCTCTGTGTGCTTGGTGCTGTCCCATAGACCTATGGGGCTAGCGGTTGGGCCAGGGCAAAAGCTCCGCATTTTGCTGACAATGGCGATGCCTGTGGGCGCCGTCTCCTCGTTGAAGGCGTTGTCATGGTCCCTTTCGCGCTACCCGCCACGAGTGCTGGGGAAACCCTAGATCCGGATTGGATCAGGCGGCAGCGGCACCAGTGTCGTTCCCTTGTTGGAGGTGCGGCGTGGGCTGCTCGTGGTGTGCTTGGGGCAGTTAGAGTCACCGGTAGTCGCTGCTCTGAGCGTGGGTCTCCAAGGCACAATGTACACCAGCACCGGCGTCTCCTCGACGATGCTTTCCTCCAAGTTGGTTGGGTTCTGCCGGTCACTCGCCGACTCTTCTAGGCGCTTTTGGATGGTTGGTACGTTGATCCGCGCCGTCTTGGTTTGGGGTCGTGGTGTGAGGCTTCCGGTGTTGGTCGAGACGTGGCTTTGAGGCTCTATGTCCCGTCTCTTCACGTAGCAGCTGGAGTTTGGATGATGCAAGCCTTCGTTGTGTATTCGGGAGTGTGTTGTAAGCCTCTGGCATAGGTTGTGGCTTGAGTGGGCGTGCGTAGAGTGTTTGCCATTCAATGGCTTTGTACGAGTCCGTTTATATCTTAATGTAGAAGACACACATATGTGTGTTCTTGAAAAAGAAGAGGAAGGGACGAAAGGCAAGGCATTAACCACCCAACAATTTGTATGGAGATTCGTCCATAATAGTCTTTCTTTGAGGACTAATATTAAGAGACATGGCATGAACTGTGATACCAAATGTGCTTGCTGCAATAGACTTGATGAATACGGTGCACACTTATTCCTAAGATGCAAAGAAGTGAATAAGTTAATGAAAAGATATGAATCTAGAGGAAGAACGTGTAAGCCTCTGTGAGTGCAAGGATGCGAAAGAAGTGGTAAACCAGGTTTTGAAAATGGGAGAAGAAAAGAGCGTGCTGATTGTTTGCCTGTTGTGGAGTTGGTGGAATCATCACTACTACTACTACCTTTGTCCCAAAATAGATGTCTCAAATTTGTTAAAATTTGAATAAATCTAGACACTATTTAGTATATAGATTCATTCAAAATTTGAAAAATCTAAGACATCTATTTCGGAATGGAGGGAGTATTAAACAAGCAAACATTAGTTTTCTTAAGGTTACCCCGTTCATTATACACATACCATCAACACCGCATGCTTAGACCAACTGATCTGAACTAACCACCAATATTAATCTAATTGTTGTATGGTGTGTACTTAGCAGTTTAAGTTGACTGAACCATGCTCCACCGGCAGAGGAATATGTCGTCTTTGCATTCTCATTTGCAACAAATTAATGGCGCAAATTGTGCTGCTGGGTTTAACTACTGCATGCAATCTTCATCCCAAATTGATGGCACAAATTTTATTGGAGTAATTGACACCACTATATGCATCACCACTACTATTAAACAAGCAAACATTAGTTTTCTTAGGGTTACCCGCTCATTATACACAGACCAATCAACATCGCATGCTTAGACCAACTGATCTGAACTAACCGCCAATATTAATCTAATTATTGTATGGTGTGCACTTAGCAGTTTAAGTTGACTGACCGTGCTCCACGAGCAGAGGAATATGTCGTCTTTGCATTCTCATTTGCAACAAACTAATGATGCAAATTGTGCTGCTGGATTTAACTACTGCATGCAATCTTCATCCCAAATTGATGGCGCGAATTTTATTAAAGTAATTGACACCACTATATGCAAGGAAACAAACTAAAGCTGCAGTTACAGAGTTATGCATGCAGCGACCATACCATCTAAAAATCGCGTAGCTTACAACATCAGAAGGAGAAGGAGATTGTCAACCGTCTATCTCCCCAAGCTTCCAAGATAGCACCCTCGCCGCCAAGCGTCACGCCTGGAGAGCAATGGACTTGGGGCCGTGTCGACGCCGCCGCCGCCGGCCGCCGGACCAACCTGAAGATGGAGGACGCAGACGCCGTCACCCTTGACTCCCCATCGCTCTAGGGCTTAAGTCCGACCAAGGCCGCCGCCCGAAGATGGAGGACGCGGCCGCAGCCGTCCCGCGCTTCCATGACGACAGCCTCGTGCCGAAACCGACGACTCGGAGCGGCCGGAGGAGCAGCGACGCGGCTTGGCCGGTGGAGCAGCAGCGAGAGGCGGCGGCGTGTGCTAGAAGGCGTCAGTGTTGGAGCCGACTTGCGCGGCCTCCTCGGCGCGTGTGTGCTGCAGCGTGAAGAACGGAGGCCGATGGCTCTGTGGGCGAGGCCGAGGCGGCGGTCGGCGGCGATGGGAAGCAGGCGAGGCGAGGGGGAGGCGGAGCGCGGCGCCTCCGGTCTTGGGGGCCTTGCATCGCCCGCCGCGCCATGAGCATCGACACGGCGGCGAGCACACTGATGACGTGCACGACGATGAGCACGTTGACGACGAGCATGGCGGCGAGCACGACATGCAGGCGAGGCGAGCGGGTGGCCACTCCTTATACCAGAGCGGACTTTATATTTAGATCTTTGCGAGTGACTGGTATCTCAAGCCAAAGAACAATATTTTCACCGTACAAATTAATCTGACACCGGAGTATCTACATAACGAATTTGTGAGGCTCGACATCCCGCCCAATACGGAGATACAATAATTTTACTGATAAATTACGTAGTGGTATGTTAGAGAATTTAAAATTATTGAATTGATCAATCAAACATACTGTTTATTTAGAAATGATCATGCATACATGCAAGGTTATTGTACTCGGTGTGGGTTTATTTACAAATCATAATTGTTTTAACCATGTATGATAAGCATGTGTTGCTATCAAAATGGTAATAATGTTATTTGTGTAATTCTTTGTCTAAATTGTGTAAAGTTAATTTTGATCTTTTAGCCAGTAGAGTGAAGGATTTATAATTTGTTCATTTGGTTCTACACATAAAGATATTGGTGTTTGTAGAGGACTGGCGGTCAACATTAGGTCAAGCTTATTGCTACACATCGACTGCAAGTTTCCTCTATTCATCGCATTATATTAAAAGTATGGAACAATTTGAACCTTGGTATGATTTTCACTACAATTGTCGTAATATCTCCAATTGGTGTAGATATTTGTCTATTTGTTTTAGAACATATTTATGTGAAACTTGAGAATTTTGCCGAAACTATGCTTTGGCAAATTTAGAAGTTTCTATTGTTCATGTTGATTTAGAATTTTCAAAAAAAATATGCTTACATAGGCGTATGTTACACATGCAATACTAACTAGTTATAGAAATAAAGCAAATGCAAAGAACAATACTGGGAGCTCCAAGACTCTAAAAAGCCAAGTCCTGTTATGGGCAGGTGAATCTGCTAACTATTGCAAAACTGTGAGGCCAGAAAAGACTATAGCTAAATGGCGGGCGCCGACAGGATAGACGGTGCTTTCTTTGCAGATACTAGAACCGGCGGCTGTGGATTTGTGATCAGAGATAACTCTGAAGAAATCAGAGGTTCTGGTGCAGGGTCCTTTCACTTTGTTGCGACTGCGGCTCAAGCTGAAATTCATGCCTGTGAACAAGCTGCTCGTGCTGCTGCTGAGTGGGGGATGGTCGATGTGATCATCGGATGCACAAAGTCTGGTCCTGATAATGACATAAACGGATTTTGACAGATCGTCAGAAGGGGTAATATACAAGGACCTATGCCTATTTATGCAACTCCATTCTAACTCGTATGAGTTTACCTATGTTCCACGTGCATGTAATAAGTAAATAAGCTAGCTCATTCTCTTGCCGACAAGACATAAAATTTATATTATATATGGCCGGACTCCTACCGAATGTTGTACGTGTGTTTGTGGTCAACGCTTCTGCGAAGACTAGTGGTTAATGGAATCGTGTGTTCCATCTAAAAAAAAACACCTACAAGCTGCGCTGAGGACATATCTAGCGGGCTGATTGATATAGGTCGGGCCGACGAACAACAAATGTGGCTTGTTTTGTCCAGATCCGTTTAGGATGGCCGTGTCACATTTGACTTTACCCCCACTGTCATGGACGCCGCATCGCAATTAAGACGACATGTCCCATCACCGATCTCCCTGGCGCGGCGAGATGGACGGCCAAACCCTAACTAGCTTCCAGCAATGTCTGCTCGCAAGATCACCACCTGGTCCAGATCAGCGCACTTGCGCGCGTGCAGCTCTAGGCGGAGGTCACCGAGGCGCACACAATCGCCTTCGCGGAGTCAATGGAGACAACACAGAGAGGTGAGTACGTGGCGACAGAGATGGCGGTGGCGATGATGCGCGAGGCGATAGCTGTGATTCATGCAAATGTTTAGGATGTGGTGGCCGTAATTGGTGCAGCAACGCAGGATACAATGTAGTTATTAAGTTAGTTTTAAATCAATGTAACTACTATGAACTGAAGCATTTTCATCTATTTTATTTGTCACTGACTTGCGAGACTGGCATGCCGACGCTCAGACACCCGCACAGAACAGCGAGCGCCCGGCCAGTCGTATTCAAATTTGGGCTGAGAATGGGTCAATCTGCACGCGGCTGGTTCGTTTGGGTCGCCGCTGGGCCGAGTTTTTGTGTTCATGCGGACATGTTTGGACGGTGTCGGTCCGTTTGGGTCGATCTGCTGAAGATGCCCTTAGCACCCAAGTCTCGACTACTCAAACTCGAGCCATCTGTAGCTCGTTTCCCAAAAAATATAAGCAATCATAACTTGTATTCTCAACCCCAAAAAAAAACCGCAAATCGTAAGCTTGTCTACAGTAGTAGTAAGTTACAAGAACATATAGACACCAGTATAGTGTTAATAATGTTTCATGTTATCCAAACTACTCATGTTTCACATAGCACAATATTTTTGCAAGAGTGTTTCGTCTTGTCTTGTTTCTTCTCGCTTGAAACATTTTTATTGAACTGCTTGCAACATATTTGTTAGAACTGCGTGTACACCGTTCCTAATTTTTCCCTAATGAGAAAGGGCCATATGAGAATGGGCCCAACTGTGGTATTCTCGACCGTATTTCAAGGTCCGTAACGAGATAGCGACGAAATGCGGATCAGTCACGGGCTGCACTTGGCATTGAACTACTCAAACTCGAGCCATTCGTAGCTCGTTTTCTCAAAATGAAGAACATCCGTAACTCGTTTTCTCCATACACAAAACCGTAACTCGTAAAGCTTGTCTACAGGAGTAAGTTACGAGATCATGTAGACACCAGTACAGTAGTACTACACCAGATGCTGCTGTCCCTAATGCTTCATGTTTGACATAGTGCAATACAGTTATAAGTGAAGAAAGAATTAGCAATACAATGCATCTTAGAGCATGTCTAACCCATTTTCTTTCCGCGGCCGCATCCCTTTATTTGCTTGTTTAACCGTCGAAGGCGGCTCTAAGCGAAGCCGCAAAAATGGTTAGAGGAGAAAATATGTGATACCGGCTCCTATAATTTCCCCCTCTCTCCTAAATTTGCTCGGTAGTCAACTCGACTTCTACATTTTCCCCTCCTGCCTCGCCGCCGAGTCCTCCCATCTAAAACCACCAAAAGTCGTCGTCGGCGCCGGGATTCTCTCCTCCCCCGGCCGGAATGTCACGGGAGCTCGGTTTTGCAGCCCTGCCAGACTTCCCTGCCGACTCGATGCCACCGGAATAGACCCCCCGCGCCGGCTCCGATGCCGTGGAAAAGGTTGGGCACCACTGATCATGGCTAGCACGGTTGACGTGGAGCCTGTTGGGAACCTCAAGAGCAAGGTGTGAGACAGCACAATATCAAGTTTTCTCTCAGTAAGAAACCGAGGTTATCGAACCAGTAGGAGGAAGCAAACGTTGAAGGGTTTCGCGGCATAGTAAATCAAATTTTTCTACGGATGCGAACAGAGGAAAGCCAAGATCTAATCTAGGAGATGCAAACAACGAGAGAGATTGGATTAGATCTTCATACCCTTGAAGATTCGCACAGCGGAACGTTCGTCGGAACGTGGGTGATGTAGTCGTACTCGCTTCTCCTCCTCGCGATCCGATCCGATCTAGCACCACAAGTGGCGGTGCCTCCGTGAAATGCACACGTGCAGCACCTCGACGTCTCCTCCTTCCTCGGACCAGCAAGTATGGTGGAGAGACGGATTGGATCTACAACACGACGGCGTGGTGTATATGGTGGAGAATTTCTGCAGCAGGGCTTCGCCTACAAACAGTCGGGAGGGAGAGAGGAGGGGCAGCAGGGCGGCTAGCTCTTGGAGGGGAAGGTGTAGGGGGTTGGTGCGCCCCCAGCCCTCTATATATAGAGGGGTGGGCGCAGCCCTAGCCCCTCCCCCAAGCCAAGGCCGGCGGCCCCAAGGAGGAAGAGTGGGGGGCAAGGAAACCCCCCCTTCTAGAAGCTCTATCTAGAGTTTAAACCTCTCTTGGCCGGCTGGGCCCTATGGGGCCTTGTGCCCCTGGCCCAATGCGGCCAGGGCACTCCCTCATAGGCCCATGCCCCCTCCCGGAAGGTGTGGCCACGTTGGTCCCCTTCCGGAAGGTTCTAGAAGCTTCCGGTACAATACCGATTAACCCGGAACAATTCCGAACTCCAAAAACTGCACTGCCTTATATGAATCTTATTCTCCGGACCACTCCGGAACCTCTCGTGATGTCCCGGATCCCATCCGAGACTCCGAACAAAAACTCATAAACCAATTATCCAATCTATCCTAGCGTCGAGACACGTTAAGTGTGTGACCCTGCGGGTTCGAGAATATGCAGACATGATCTTCTATCAATAATCAACAGCGGGGTCTGGAAACCCATATTGACTCCCACACATTCATCGATGATCATATCGGATGAACCACGATGCCAGGATTCAATCAATCCCATATATATTCCCTTCGTCTCGCGATATTTTACTTGCCCGAGATTCGATCGTCGGTACCGTCATACCTAGTTCAATCTCGTTCACAGCAAGTACTTTACTCGTTCCGTAATCCGATATCACTTTGTGATTAACTCCTTAACCACATGCTTGCAAGCGGTGTTGATATCGATTACCGAGTGGGCCCGAAGTATATCTCTCCGACTTGGGAGGGACAAATCCCATCTTGATACATACAACCCAACAGATACTTTCCGATCACCTGAGAGACACCTTTATGATCACCCTCTCATAGGATGACGTTTGATGACCTCAAAGCTTTCTTCCGATACCAGGGAGTTGTATTATCTCATGGTCTAAGGAATACAATATTTGACATAAGAAAAGCTTCGCAAAGACGAACACGATGACACGATCTAATTGCTTCGCTTAGTTTGGGTCTGTCCATCATATCATTCTCCCAATGATATGATCTCATTATCAATTGACAACTCATGTCTATGGTTAGGAAACCTTAACCATCATTGATCAATGAGCTAGTCCATAGAGGCGTACTAGGGACACGGTGTTGTTCACAAACCACACAAGTATTAAAGTTTCCGCTTAATACAATTCTAGCATGGAATATAAACATTATCATGAACAAGAATTATAATAATAACATCTTTATTATTGCCTCTAGGGCATAATTCCAACAGTCTCCCACTTGCACTAGAGTCAATAATCTAGTTTACATCTGGCAACAATCTCACACCCATGGCACTGAGGTGCTGATCATGTTTTACACGTGGAAGAGGTTTAGTCAATGGATCTGCGACATTCAGATCTGTATGTACTTTGCTAATCTTCAGATCTCCATCTGCTATATAATCTCGGATTATATGAAACTTGTGGTTGATATGCTTGGTCTTTGGATGATATCTTGGTTCCTTAGCGAGTGCTATGGCGCCAGTGTTGTCACACAATATCTCCAGTGGGTCCAATGCACTTGGAACCACGCCAAGCTCAGTGATGAAGTTCCTGATCCAAACTCCTTCACGTGACGCTTCTGCAGCAGCCATGTATTCCGCTTCTACTGTAGATCCAGCGATCACGCTTTGCTTGCAGCTTCTCCAGCTCACAGCTCCTCCATTCAAAATATACATGTATCCTGTCTGAGATTTAGAATCATCCTTGTCGGTGTCGAAACTAGCGTCGACATAACCTTTTACGACAATCTGTTCATCACCCCCATAGACTAGGAACATTTCTTTAGTTCTATTTAGGTACTTTAGGATGTTCTTCACGGCTGTCCAGTGTTCCACTCCTGGATCACTTTGATACCTGCTCGTCAAACTAAGAGCATTGGACACATCCGGTCTAGTATACAGCATGGCATACATGATAGAACCTATGGCCGAGGCATAAGGCACTTTGCTCATATCTTCCCTATCATTTACCGTAGCTGGACACTGAGCCTTGCTCAATATCTTACCTGACAACATAGGCACTGAACCTTTCTTTGCCTTATCCATTCTGAACCTTTTCAGAACTTTGTCTAGGTATGTACTCTGGCTTAAAGCTATCAGGCGTCTTTGTCTATCTCTATAGATTTTGATGCCCAATATATAAGCAGCTTCACCTAGGTCTTTCATTGAAAAACACTTGTTCAAATAACTCTTCACATCGTTAAGCATGTTGATGTCATTTCCAATAATCAATATGTCATCCACATATAGTACCAGAAACGTCACCGAGCTCCCACTCACTTTCTTGTAGATGCAAGCTTCGTAGCAATTTGGAACAAATCCAAAGCTCTTGATCACTTGATCAAAACGAAGGTTCCAACTCCGAGATGCTTGCTTCAGTCCATAAATGGAACGCTAAAGTTTGCATACTTTATCAGCATCCTTAGGATCGACAAAACCTTCGAGTTGCATCATATACAACTCTTCATCAATGTTGCCATTGAGGAACGCAGTCTTGACATCCATCTGCCATATTTCATAATCATGAAACGCAGCAATTGCTAATAAAATCCGAATGGACTTAAACATCGCTACGGGAGAGAAAGTCTCATCGTAGTCAACACCTTGAACTTGTCGAAAACCTTTCGCGACAAGCCGTGCTTTATAGATGGTAACATTACCATCCGCGTCCGTTTTCTTCTTGAAGATCCATTTGCACTCAACGGCCTTTCGGTCGCTAGGAGGGTCCACCAAAGTCCATACTTGGTTTTCGCTCATGGATCCCAATTCGGATTTCATGGCTTCTAGCCATTTCTCAGAGTCTGGGCTCATCATCGCTTCCTCATAGTTCGTAGGTTCACTGTCTTCTACTAACAAGACAGTCAAGACAGGGTTGCCGTACCACTCAGGAGGGGCACGCGACCTTGTCGACCTGCGACGTTCAGTAGTAGCATCGTCCGAAGCTTCATGATCCTTGTCATTAGCTTCCTCTATTGTTGGTGCAGGCGGCACTGGAACAATTTCAGGTGCTGCGCTACTCTCCAACTCAAGAGAAGGTTCAATAACCTCGTCTAGCTCTAGTTTCCTCCCACTCACTTCTTTCGAGAGAAACTCCTTCTCAAGAAAGGAACCGTTCTTTGCGACAAACACTTTGCCTTTGGTTCTGTGATAGAAGGTATACCCAATAGTTTCCTTAGGGTATCCTATGAAGACGCATTTCTCCGCTTTGGGTTCGAGCTTGTCCGGCATCAACTTCTTGACGTAAGCTTCGCATCCCCAAACTTTAAGAAACGACAACTTAGGTTTAGCACCAAACCACAGTTCATACGGTGTCGTCTCAACGGATTTAGATGGAGCTCTATTTAAAGTGAATGCAGCGGTTTCTAATGCATAACCCCAAAATGATAACGGCAAATCAGTAAGAGACATCATTGATCGAACCATATCTAATAGGGTTCGATTCCGGCGTTCAGACACACCATTGCGCTGTGGTGTTCCGTGTGGCGTGAGTTGTGAAACGATTCCACGTGCTTTAATATGCGTGAGAAAATCATAACTCAAATATTCACCTCCACGATCGGATCGTAGAAACTTAATCTTTCTGTTACGATGATTCTCCACTTCATTCTGAAATTCTTTGAACTTTTCAAACGTTTCAGATTTATGTTTCATTAAATAGATATACCCATATCTACTTAAGTCATCGGTAAAAGTGAGAAAATAGCGATATCCACCGCGCGTCGAAACACTCATCGGTCCGCATACATCGGTATGTATGATTTCCAACAAGTCCGTTGCTCGCTCCATCATACCGGAGAACGGGGTTTTGATCATCTTGCCCATGAGGCATGGTTCGCATGTGTCAAATGATTCAAAATCAAGAGACTCCAAAAGTCCATCAGAATGGAGTTTATTCATGCGCTTTACACCAATATGACCTAGACGACAGTGCCACAAATAAGTAGTATTATCACTATCTACTTTGCATCTCTTAGCCTCAATGTTATGGATGTGTGTTTCATCCCTTTCGAGATTTAGAAGAAATAAACCATTCACAAGAGGTGCATGACCATAAAAGATGTTACTCATATAAATAGAACAACCATTATTCTCCGATTTAAATGAATAACCGTCTTGCAATAAACACGATCCAGAAATAATGTTCATGCTCAACGCAGGCACATAATAACATTTATTAAGGTTTAAAACTAATTCCGAAGGTAAAACTAAGGAGAGCGTGCCGACGGCCATCACATCAACTCTTGATCCGTTGCCAATGCGCATCGTCACCTCATCCCTCGCAAGCCGCCGTCTATTTCGTAGCTCCTGTTTCGAGTTACAAATATTAGCAACTGAACCGGTATCAAATACCCAGGCACTACAACGAGGGCTAGTAAGGAAAACATCAATAACATGTATATCAAATATACCTTTGATGGTGCCAGCCTTCTTGTCCGCTAAGTACTTCGGACAGTTGCGCTTCCAGTGACCCTTGTCCTTGCAATAGAAGCACTCAGTGTCCGGTTTAGGACCAGACTTGAGCTTCTTCTCAGCAGGGGCAACGCGCTTGCCGCCGCCTTTCTTGAAGGGCTTCCTTGCACCCTTACCTTTCTTGAAGGTGGGGGGCTTGTTGACCATCAACACATGATTATTCTTTTTGATGTTCACCTCCGCTACTTTCATCTTAGCAAAGAGCTCAGTGATCATATCAGTGGAACCAATCTGATTGTGATCAACTACAAAACTTTTGTAGCTAGGAGTGTCAATCTTGAGCTCCTCTGGAATCTTGCAGTCTAGTTGCTCAAGGCGTTGAGTGTATCCCGTCATCTCAATGGCGTGCTCACTAACGGAACTCCCTTCCTCCATCTTGCAGTTAAAGAACTTCTCTGAGATCTCATATCTCTCAGAACCGGCCTGAGTCTGAAACATGGTTTTCAGCTCTTCGAGAATCTCAAAGGGCCCGGGATAGTCTTCAAAACGATTTTGAAGTTCCGGTTCCATAGCAAACAACATGGTGCTCTTAATCACACCATAATCATCTTTGCGCGACTGATAGACAGCTTTCTCATCAGCCGGCGCAGTTGCAGCAGGGGGGTCACCTAACGCTTTCCCAAGGACATAGTCCTTTTGACCGCCAGAGAGAATGATTCTTAGATTGCGGAACTAATTGGTGAAGTTAGACCCATTGTTTTTAAGCTTTTCCTTCTCAGCAAAAACGTTGAAGTTGAAGTTGGACTTGGCCATGTGATCTACAGTATTTGCAAGTACAAATTAGACTATGTTCATGATAACTAGTTCAACTTTTAATCAAATTACTAGATGAACTCCCACTAAATTCAACATCCCTCGAGTTGTTTAGTGAACACGATCCAAATTCACCACACCTAATCCGATCATCACGAGAAGAGATGTGGCTTCAATGGTGGACAACGAAGTGTCAATCATATCATTCATATGACTCATGCTTAACCTTTCGGTTCATGTGTTCCGAGGCCATGTCTGTACATGCTAGGCTCGTCAAGTTAGACCCAAGTATTTCCGCGTGTGCAAAACTGGCTTGCACCCGTTGTATGTGAGCGTAGAGTCTATAGCACCCGATCATCACGTGATGCTTGGACACGACGAACTTTCGCAACGGTGCATACTTGGGAAGAACACAGTTTTTATCTCGATCTTTAAGTGAGGAATCATCTTATAATGCTACCGTCGCGATCTAAGCATGATAAGATACATAAAAGGATAAACATCACATGCATATAACTTTAATGTGACATGGTATAGCCAATCTTCGCGCAATGATCTCCATCTTGTGCGTTCCAGCATGATCTCCATCACTCCACCATGATTGCCTCCACCATGAATAGCAACTACAACTATTGCTAACTACTTAGCGATAAAGTGAAACTATTACATGGCGTATAAGAAGTTGACACACAGGTCATACACAATTATAAAGACAACCATATGGCTCCTGCCGGTTGTGTACTCATTGACATGCAAGTCGTGAAACATTACAAAACATGATCATCGCATACATTATACACATCACATCTTGGGCCATACCATATCACAGAAAACACTCCCTGCAAAAACAAGTTAGACGCCTCTACTTTGTTGTTGCATGTTTTACGTGGCTTATGGGAGTAGATGCTAAGAACGATTCTTACCTACGGAAAGCCACAACGGTGATATTATGGTTGCCAAACTCCGGTGTTAATCCCATGACAACTATAGTGAGAGAAACTGACATCCACCAGCCGCATGTGTGGAACAAGCCACACGTCAAGTGCGGAGCCGGTCTCGCGAACGACGTCGCGTAAGGTTGGCCTGGACCGCTTCAATCTCACTATCCCGTGTCATAAGAAGAACACAAACAAGAGTCTTGCAACAGAAAACATCAACGCCCGCAACAACCATGTTGCGTTCTACTCGTGAAACACATCTACGCATAGATCTAGCTCTGATACCACTGAAGGGTTTCGCGGCATAGTAAATCAAAATTTTCTACGGATGCGAACAGAGGGAAGCCAAGATCTAATCTAGGAGATGCAAACAACGAGAGAGATTGGATTAGATCTTCATACCCTTGAAGATTCGCACAGCGGAACGTTCGTCGGAACGTGGGTGATGTAGTCGTACTCGCTTCTCCTCCTCGCGATCCGATCCGATCTAGCACCACAAGTGGCGGTGCCTCTGTGAGATGCACACGTGCAGCACCTCGACGTCTCCTCCTTCCTCGGACCAGAAATTATGGTGGAGAGACGGATTGGATCTACAACACGACGGCGTGGTGTATATGCTGGAGAATTTCTGCAGCAGGGCTTCGCCTACAAACAGTCAGGAGGGAGAGAGGAGGGGCAGCAGGACGGCTAGCTCTTGGAGGGGAAAGTGTAGGGGGTTGGTGCGCCCCCAGCCCTCTATATATAGAGGGGTGGGCGCAGCCCTAGCCCCTCCCCCAAGCCAAGGCCGGCGGCCCCAAGGAGGAAGAGTGGGGGGCAAGGAAACCCCCCTTCTAGAAGCTCTATCTAGAGTTTAAACCTCTCTTGGCCGGCTGGGCCCTATGGGGCCTTGTGCCCCTGGCCCAATGCGGCCAGGGCACTCCCTCATAGGCCCATTCCCCCTCCCGGAAGGTGTGGCCACGTTGGTCCCCTTCCGGAAGGTTCTAGAAGCTTCCGGTACAATACCGATTAACCCGGAACAATTCCGAACTCCAAAAACTGCACTGCCTTATATGAATCTTATTCTCCGGACCACTCCGGAACCTCTCGTGATGTCCCGGATCCCATCCGAGACTCCGAACAAAAACTCATAAACCAATTATCCAATCTATCCTAGCGTCGAGACACGTTAAGTGTGTGACCCTGCGGGTTCGAGAATATGCAGACATGATCTTCTATCAATAATCAACAGCGGGGTCTGGAAACCCATATTGACTCCCACACATTCATCGATGATCATATCGGATGACCACGATGCCAGGATTCAATCAATCCCATATATATATATTCCCTTCGTCTCGCGATATTTTACTTGCCCGAGATTCGATCGTCGGTACCGTCATACCTAGTTCAATCTCGTTCACAGCAAGTACTTTACTCGTTCCGTAATCCGATATCACTTTGTGATTAACTCCTTAACCACATGCTTGCAAGCGGTGTTGATATCGATTACCGAGTGGGCCCGAAGTATATCTCTCCGACTTGGGAGGGACAAATCCCATCTCGATACATACAACCCAACAGATACTTTCCGATCACCTGAGAGACACCTTTATGATCACCCTCTCATAGGATGACGTTTGATGACCTCAAAGCTTACTTCCGATACCAGGGAGTTGTATTATCTCATGGTCTAAGGAATACAATATTTGACATAAGAAAAGCTTCGCAAAGACGAACACGATGACACGATCTAATTGCTTCGCTTAGTTTGGGTCTGTCCATCATATCATTCTCCCAATGATATGATCTCATTATCAATTGACAACTCATGTCTATGGTTAGGAAACCTTAACCATCATTGATCAATGAGCTAGTCCATAGAGGCGTACTAGGGACACGGTGTTGTTCACAAACCACACAAGTATTAAAGTTTCCGCTTAATACAATTCTAGCATGGAATATAAACATTATCATGAACAAGAATTATAATAATAACATCTTTATTATTGCCTCTAGGGCATAATTCCAACAAACATCACACAGGTGTTTCTAGCAACGTGGAGACCTGCACAACACAAACTCAAGACTTTGTCCCAACGAATCAGTGAGGTTGTCAAGCTCACCGATTTGCTGTAATAAAGGATTAAACATATGGTGTGGAAGGTAATGGTTTGTAGCAAGTAAACAAGTAACAGTGGAAGATGTATTAATGGTAAAGATTGGACCGGGGTCCATAGTTCACTAGAGGTGCTCTCCTTAGATAAACAACATGGCATGAAGGGTAAACAAATTATAGCAGGGCAATTGACAGTAACTGAGCAAGGCATAACAATGCAATTACTAGTCAGAAAGATCCTATGAGATTTGATTGGGCAATACAACAAGATACATAGACTGCCATCCAACTGTATCTATGACTAAAAGTCTACCTTCAGGTTATCATCCGAACCCCCTCCAGTATTAATTTGCAAGCAACAGACAACTGCTTTAAGCAAAGTGTATAAGGTAAACAGTCCACATGTTCCATGAACAAAAGACCGTTGTTTTCTCCCTAGTAGCAACATCACATCTACAACCGAAGAGATTTTTGTCACTTCCCTTGGAAACTAGGGGCATGAACCCACTATCGAGCATAAATACTCCCTCTTGGAGTCACTAGCAACTACTTGGCCAAGATAGCCACTAACAACAGAGAGCATGCAAGATCACAAACAACACAGACATGATAAAATCATAAAGACAAAACCATTAACCAATCCAACATAATAATCTCAATATCCATCGGATCCCCGCAAACTCAACATGCATGATTATAAATAGATTAGATCTTGATCATGGATGGAGATCACAAGATATATACATGAAAGCATAAAGGAGGAGATACAACCATCTAGGTACTACATGGACCCATAGTCCAAGGTGGAACTACTCACGCATCATACCGGCGAGAAGGCCTCCGGGACGATCTCCCCTCCGGCAGGTTGCCGGGAAGAACTTCAGATCCCCCTGATCTAGGAACGACCGTGGTGGTGGCTACAGAAGGTTTCGTGGAATATTGACCAGGTGCTTAGGGTTTCTGCATCGGGGCTTCTTATAGGCGAAGGGGGAGGCCAATGAGGTGTCCAGGGGCCCCACACCATGCCTAGGCATGGGCCCACCCCTGGTCGCGCCTAGGAGGGTTTGGGCGCCCTGGCCCGCTTCTCCGTCTCCCCTCTAGACTTCTTGTTCTCCATGAAAAGTTATTAACTTTGATGTTTGTCCTGTACAATTTCGAGAATATTTCCTTACTAGCTTTTCTGGAACAAAAAACAGCAAAAAACAGGAAACTGACACTGTGACAACTTGTTAATAGGTTAGTACCAGAAAACATGTAAAAAAGCACCTCCAAGTGTAGACAAAACAAAGCAAAGTAGATACTAACAAGCATGGAACATCAAAAATTACAGATACGTTTCCGACGTATGAAGCATCCCCAAGCTTAACACATGCCCGTCCTCGAGTAGGTAAGTGATAAAAGAATAATTTTTTAGGTGACATGCACCCTCACAATAAAGATCTAACCATTTGCATGCATTGAAAGCTGGGATCAAAGAAATCTAAACATATGCATGAAAGATGGAGTTATAACAATAGGACGTAGTAACTATGCATGCAACATGAAAGGCTACAAACAAATATCATGAATAACATGCATTGAAAAACGTTTGTTTGTTTCACATACAGAAAACATAACATAGTGGCAATCAGCTTGTCCCTCATAGAGTAGCAATATAGATGCATAGGACACCTTCAAAGTTCATAAGGGTGACTAGAAACAAATAGCACAAGAACAAGTAATATCACAATATGCATCAATCAATAAGCTTTGGGACACTGCACATAAAACTAAGAATGGCAACTATGCTCTCTTAATGGTGCCTAAAGGTAGAAGGTGGAGACTCAATAGTGGTGGAAGAAAGGCCTTTTTGTAAAGGAAGCAAGGATTTCAAGTTTCAAAAAGAGCTTCCAAAAATTATGGTACTTGTTAGCTTTCAGCCCTCATTGCCCCAATCATAAGCATCTTGAAGTGATTAAGGTTAAAGTGAACTAACTATGGAGTATATGCTTGACAAAGTATAAGTTGGCAATCTCAAGTCCCTTGAATACTGATGGTGCTGACATGGAGCACTTCGTTGGAAACCCCAAGAGCAAGGTGTGATGAGCACAGCAACAAGTCTTCCCTCAGTAGAAACCGAGGTTATCGAACCAGAAGGAGGAAGGAAACGTCACACAGGTGTTGCAAGCAACGCTGAGACCTGCACAACACAAACTCAAGACTTTGCCCCAATGAATCAGTGAGGTTGTCAAGCTCACCGGTTTGCTGTAACAAAGGATTAAACGTATGGTGTGGAAGGTAATGGTTTGCAGCAAGTAAACAAGTAACAGTGGAAGATGTATCAATGGTAAAGATTGGACCAGGGTCCATAGTTCACTAGAGGTGCTCTCCTTAGATAAACAACATGGCATGAAGGGTAAACAAATTATAGCAGGGCAATTGACAGGAACTGAGCAAGGCATAATAATGCAATTACTAGTCAGAAAGATCCTATGAGATTCGATTGGGCAATACAACAAGATACATAGACTGCCATCCAACTGCATCTATGACTAGAAGTCCACCTTCAGGTTATCATCCGAACCCCCTCAAGTATTAAGTTACAAGCAACAGACAACTGCTTTAAGCAATGTGTGTAAGGTAAACAGTCCACATGTTCCATGAACAAGAGACCGTTGTTTTCTCCCTAGTGGAAACAACACATCTACAACCAAAGAGATTATTGTCCTTCCCTTGGAAGCTAGAGGCATGAACCCACTATCGAGCATAAATACCCCCTCTTGGAGTCACTAGCAACTACTTGGCCAAGGTAGCTACTAACAACGAAGAGCATGCAAGATCACAAACAACACAGACATGATAGAATCATAAAGACAAAACCATTAATCAAACCAACATAATAATCTCAATATCCATCGGATCCCCGCAAACACAACATGCATGATTACAAATAGATTAGATCTTGATCATGAACGAAGCTCACAAGATCTATACATGAAAGCACAAAGGAGGAGATACAACCATCTAGCTACTACATGGACCCATAGTCCAAGGTGGAACTACGCACGCATCATACCAGAGAGAAGGCCTCCGGGATGATCTCCCCTCTGGCAGGGTGCCGGGAAGAACTTCAGATCCCCCCGATCTAGGGACGATGGTGGCGGCGGCTATAGACAGTTTCGTGGATATTTGATCGGGTACTCAGGGTTTCTGCATCGAGGGCTTCTTATAGGAGAAGGGGGAGGTCAAGGCGGCGTCTAGGCGGCCAAACCCTAGCCAGGCGCGGGGCAGGGCCCACCAACGCCTGGGGTGGGTCTAGCCCTCCTGGCTGGCCCCTCCGGCTCCCCTCTGGACTTCTTGTTCCCCACGGAAAGTAATTGACTTTGATGTTTGTCACGTCCAATTCCGAGAATATTTCTTTACTAACTTTTCTGAAACCAAAAACAGCATAAAATAGGCATCTGGCACTGTTGCAACTTGTTAGTAGGTTAGTACCAGAAAACATAAGAAGCACCTCAAAGTGTGGACAAGTAAATCAAAGTAGATACTAAACAAGCATGGAGCATCAAAAATTATAGATACGTTTCCAACGTACAGCATCCCCAAGCTTAAGTCCTGCTCGTCCTCGAGTAGGTAAGTGATAAACAGAATAATTTTTTAGGAGACATGCACGCTCACAATAAAGATCCAACCATTTGCAAGCATTGAAAGCTGGGATCAAAGAACTCTAAACATGTGCATGAAAGATGGAGTTCTAACAATAGGACATAGTAACTATGCATGCAACATGACAAGCTACAAACAAAGATCAGAAATATCATGCATTGAAAAACATTTGTTTGTTTCACATGCAGAAAACATAGCATAGTGGCAATTAGCTTGTCTCTCATAGAGTAGCAAATAGATGCATAGGACACCTGAAAGTTCACAAGGGTGACTAGAAATAAATAGCACAAGAACAAGTAATAAGACAATATGCATCAGTCAATAAGCTTTGGAACACTGCACACAGAATGACTACTATGCTCTCTTAATGGTGCCTAAAGGTAGAAGGTGGAGACTCAATAGTTGTGGAAGAAAAGCCTTTTTTTTGTAAAGGAAGTAGGGATTACAAGTTTCAAAAAGAGCTTCCAAAAATTATGGTACTTGTTAGCTTTCAGCCCTCATTGCCCCTATCATAAGCATCTTGAAGTGGTTAAGGTTAAAGTGGCAAAGCTAGAGTATATGCTTGACGAAGTATAAGTTGGCAATCTCAAGTCCCTTGAATACGAGGGCCACACCTCATGCATACTCAACTTTGGGTCCAGGTAAGTTCTTGTCACTATAAGTATTTGCATATCATTGAGAACCGCCAACAGGGTACCCCTTGCACATGGTACAAGAGCTTTCCCATAACCAAAATGACAAGGCAAGCAGACAATGAGCATCTCGGCAATCTTTTTATTTACCATATGCATAGCTTTTTATTGAGGATGCTTCATAGATAGCTCATTATGGTGAAGCTGCAAGTTTCCACCATGATTAGGCATGGATTAGGCTATCGGCCTAGGCGTTTCTCTAACACAGGATACAAACTCCATGGACTTACAAGTTCCCTCTTTATTTCACACCGGTGACATCCATAGTCAAAAGAACATGATATCAACTGAGTACAGAGTACAAGTCCAATGTTAAAAACATTCCCCGTGACAGCACGGTTCTGCTAATTCCAACTTATAAGTGCAAGAATATACAACAAAGTCGTCACAATGGTTCAAGTTTATTTAGGGGCAAAAGAATAAAGTGTGTCATCAAGTTCGTGAGGGTTTTAATCACTAAGTTTTCACATAACAAAATAGTTTTTAATTGGAAGATAGTTGAAAACAAGAATATACTTGGAATGGTGTAACACACTATGCATAGGAGTTTATAGTGGACAATTTGGAATAACTTGGTTTCTTGGGAGTTGGAAGCATGAGTAGAACTTACTCATACAAGTGGAGGCTAGCAAAATACTAGGAGCAACCAACTCAGAGAGCATAATGGCCATAATCATGAAGTGCAACAAAGCATACTAATCAAAGCAAAGAGTGGTACTACAAGTCAAAGACTAAATGATCATAGAGGCTAATGGTGACTTGTGAAAGTCATAACATGGTGTGAGCATGTGCCAAGTCAACCCAAGCAAAGCATCAAAGGAGAATACCACAATAATATGCTTTTGCATGCTAAAACAACGCATAATTTCTTCCAGGCACACTAAGAAATCCCAATTGTTTGGAACAAGACATGCTACAGCAATAATCACTAAGCATAATGCCAAAACAACACCTAGCATGTCATGCTAAAGTCTAAGTCACAGTTAAAGCAAGCTCCTCTTGCACTTCAAGCAAGAACTTACTACTCCTTTTCAACACCAAGCAAACTATTTGCAAAACAACACAACGAGAACGGGGGTCCAAACTACTTTATTGAAGAAAACTAAACAACCTAAGCAAAGCAACCGAAAACTAAGACGCTCCAAGAATAACACAACTGTGCATGAAACAATAAAAACATAGTGTCTAGACAGACCTGAGCTTTTTATTGATGAAGAAGGGGATGCCTTGGGCATCCCCAAGCTTTGGCGTTTGTACCTCTTGGATAATTCTTGGGGGCATCCCCAAGATTGAGCTTTTGTCCATTCTTCATCTCATTGCATCATTCTCTCTCTACACCTAAATTTTTTCCTTCATATAAAACTTCACACAATCTTTATTAGCAACATTAGTGTATTCAAAAGATATTAGACCCCTGGCAAAGCTTTAGAACAACAAGGTTTTTCACTAAAAACTGAAGCTACTGTAGTAACTCCTTCAAAAAGCTCAATTCACCTAAAGAGAACTCAAAAAGGAATCAAGAAGAATCAAATGCAAATAATGGCAGAAATCTATCAAAACATACCAGCAGGTAGAAACCGATTTTTTCGAACATCTTCTGTTGTTCAAATCAAAAAGTGTTGAACTAACGAAAGTTAGCTAACATACTGGGAGATTTATTATTAAATTTTGAGCTCAATCCGAGTTACAGAGCCTCCTCACTAATTTTTTTGGTGGCGGACAGAAATCTATTTCGGGACAGCAACTCCCCAAATCTTACTTCCCTCTCATTAGAGGTCATTCTTGGCACAAAAAGCAAACAAAAAGGATAAGGAGATGTCATTACTGAAGTAATAACTTCCAAGACTCAAGGAAACTCTTGGGTTATCTCCCAACAAGCACTTTTTTTAACGCCTTTAAGTTAGGCACAAGAAGCAAGAATAATCAAGTATTTTTAAATGAGGAATTGATATCCATACTTGCAAAGTCTTCAACTATGAAAGGTATCTCATCCAAATAGGTTTTATAGGATCCCTTCTCATATCTCTTTAGTATACTACTTTCATCAAAAAGATTTTCAGGAGCAATCCAATCAAAGTTCTTTTCAAAGGCTTCATGCATTCCAACAAGCTTAAAGGGGATGGGTATCTTAAATTCTTCTCTAGGCTTAGTTTTATCAGAAATACCCACAACATCTACTCTTGAACCTAGCATATTGAAACGCTTAAAAACCTATTTGGATTCCCTAGCAACATCATGGAATTCTTTTGATAAAGTTTCAAGGATGAATTCCCTCTTTTTAGCATTCTTCTCTTCTTTTAGTTCTAGGAATAAAAATTGTCTGAAGGGATTAAGGCTAACAAACCTAGCCTCCAACATATGAACTAAAGAAGCTGCAGCAATCTCATAATTAGGAGCAAGCTCTGCTATAGATTTTTCCTCAAAATCCTCATGCTTGCTAACGTAATTAAAGAATTCTTCAATATTATCTTTCCTAATTATGGAGCCACTACCTATTACAAGATCTTTCAGGGTGAACTTGGGGAGAAACATGGTGAGCTAGAGCGAGGTGGAAACTAGTGTAGGAACTAATTCTCTTGTGTTTCTGAAAGAGGCAAGCAAACCAAACTAGACTAATTTTTTGTTTTTTTGGAAAGAGCAAACAAAACCAAGCAAAAGAAAAAAAAAGCAAACTAAAAACAAAGTAAAGAGAAAGGAAGTGAAGGACTCCCCTAGTGAAGACGTCCGAAGTTCTCCCCGGCAACGACGCAAGAAAACTTGTTGATGGTGCTGACGTGGAGCACTTCGTTGGAAACCCCAAGAGGAAGGTCTGATGAGCACAGCAGCAAGTATTCTCTCAGTAGAGACTAGAGACCGAGGTTATCGAACCAGAAGGAGGAAGGAAATGTCACACAGGTGTTGCAAGCAACGCGGAGACATGCACAACACAAACTCAAGACTTTGCCCCAACGAATCGGTGAGGTTGTCAAGCTCACCGGTTTGCTGTAACAAATGATTAAACGTATGGTGTGGAAGATAATGGTTTGCAGCAAGTAAACAAGTAATAGTGAAAGATGTATCAATGGTAAAGATTGGACCGGGGTCCATAGTTCACTAGAGGTGTTCTCCTTAGATAAACAACATGACATGAAGGGTAAATGCGGTGACCCAGCATACCACTGCATGATGTAGTACACTATAGTCGTTGACATAACACCAATGAAACACCGTTCACTAGTATTACATCCCTCAGAGTAGTACAACAGAAACATAGTAGGTCCAAGACATGACTATAGGTTACAACTCAACTCTTTACACAAGATCCAGAGAACACTCTAGGTTAAAGAGAGAGAAAGAATCTTATTACAAAGAAGAATCAGAGATAAAGAACTCAAAAATTATTATACTATTCAGACTAGTATCTTAACTAATGGTCTGGCATTGCTGCTATTGCAATACACTAAAGAAATAGGTTCTATGGCTAGAGATTTAAATTCCTATCTAATCAGAAGCTTCGTCTTCACTCGAGTTGATGTATATGTTGATTTTCTTGACTGCATTGAAGAGCTTTAACTTTTGATGATGATTCCTGGAGCATGACTTGATGTAGACATCGTCTGTACTGGCTTTAGAACCTAGCAAAGGTTAAGAAGATACTTTGAGTACGAGTGTACTCAGCAAGTCCACTAGAAAAGGGGTGTTTGATGCACTATAACTACAGCCACATACCAAAGGTTAGGCAATGCAAGTTTTCATAAACATTTCTTCAAAGGTTGCTTTTATTCTGAAAAGCTATGTCCGTCAGCCTTCACGGGTTTACCAGAACCTTCATGGGGTTCCTTTCCCGCCGCGTTCGCAACTCCTTCTCGGAACAGGGAGTAACAAGTTACAGTTCTTACACTCTGTAGAGGTGCGTCACTTTACCCATGAGAGATCAACTCCTTGTTGCATAACCGGGCGTACTTTCCTGTCCACAATTCCATGATGTGGGGCCCAGTAGTTGGTCCAAGCCAATCACTGCCCCCTTCGCGACCCCGCATGCCTCCTTGGTGTACACCATGCCCACATAATGAATTACTGCAATGGTATGTACAAACTGTTAGATGCCAGAACTATCGTGGGACGATGAGGGTTCCCACCCATATGCTGCATATCCTCTACGAATTACCAATTAATATGCACGCTACGAGGATAACAGCCACGACCTGCACATCCGGCTTCATGCGAGAGGAAGAAGATACAGCTGACTTCTCTATCCCATTCCAAATCTCATGGCTAACGCGTAATATACAGCGCTAGAATCACTAATGTCAGGGGTTATTAAGTCCCTATTTGATCATCATTGTTGCAATTAGAACTCTAAGTTCTATTGCTCCATTATATCACCACTTAGGATGATATCTATGATTTCTTTGTTTATGAAAATAATATTTTCTTTCTTTTATAGCATATATGATAACACACAATTTGCAAATACTTTGATAAAGACTCTTCAAAGGACATGAGCAAGTGATGAACTTGCCTTTTATGATTGCAAGATTATGCACTCACGGTCTTTGAGATGACATAAGATCCAATATCTGAAATCTGCATCATTGGTCCGGTAAGGACTAATGTTTAAAGAGGCAATATGCAGTTATGCATAAGTAATGCTATGCATTTTTGTAAAACTCCCAAATTGAATCTCCAATACTTTGAGTGAAGTGAATTCAAGTGATTCTTTTCAGAGTTGGTTTATCTTCAAACTTTACTTTATAAGTAATGACCTTTATAAGGAACATAAATGTTAACAATCCAAAATATGTAAGTAAAGTATAAGATGATGTGATTATGGTGAATTGTCATGTGATGACTATGATAAAAGTCCTTGGGATTGAGTTGTTAAAAGTTGAAGGACTTATTATAAGATTGTTATTTGAAGTGGCAAAAAGAATAACATGTGAAGAAAAGATTTCCTTTCTAAGGTTTAAACAATCATCATTGTTAATAGAACATGATCAATGTCTTTTGGTGTTTGATTTATTAGTTTGGACTTGGGATGCTTTATGTCTTAAGTTAAACGGACCAAAGTTAACTATAAAAACAAAAGTGATTTATTAGACCTGATGTTTATAAGGTTTGAGACTAAAGTTAACTTTAAAAGGTTAAGTAAACTTAAGATGTAATATATTTTAATTATTCCCAAGTTTTAGATTTATGATAGGTATAACTAAGGTGTGGAATTATTCACTTTATATTTTAAGTAAATGATTTAGATTAAATTGGTTTTGCTTATTAACAAAATATTTTGTATTTATTTAATGGAATCGTAATTAGATGGTTTTAGTAATTTGTTATATTTTAAAGTTATGTTAGTAGTGGTTAAGATATAATGATTATTCACCATATTATATAAATGGGTGATACCCAATGTTTATTTAAAAGGATTCTTAATAAGATTTTTAAAAGAATATTTTAAAGTTAAAAGTTATACTTAAGTTTGATTATGAATTCAAGTGATGGGTTTGGAATAAGTACCAAGACACTAATTATTCAAGGTTTCATAAGAATTGTAATTATTTCTTACTTAAGAATTGTTTTAAAGAATTCACAAAATAGGTATTAGGTAAGGCTTTATTATTTAAAATATTAAGGACTTTCCTAATAATATATTTAATATTTTTCTAGTATAATATATTTATTCAAGACCTTAAAAATGAATTTTATTTATTTTTAAGTATTATCTTTATTTTTATAAAATTCATCAAAGAATTAAGTGTCTTTAATTATTTGATTAAATGCTATTTATAAAAACTCTAAGTTAGTATTTTCATAAAATAGTAAAGTTATTTTTATACACAAAAATGATTTTTATTAATTTTTAGGAGTTTTTATTATTTTATGAATTTTTACTTAATATTTAATAGTGTTTAATCTTTATTTGCATTTTATTAACTTAAATAAGTAAAATTATATTTTTCTTAGGTGGATATTATTTTTGTGATAGTTTTAATATATTAAATTTATTTTTAGGATTTTTCTATAATTTTCTATCGTATAATTTATGTTCAGGGGTAGTTTGGTCATTTAGTGATTTGATAAATATCTTATTTTCTTATTTATTTTTCTTTGGAATTGGGCCAGGTTTACCAAAGGGCCCATTTGGACCCAATCTGGCCAATCTGGCTTAGGGTCAAACCCCACCCCGGCCTGTCTCCCCCATCCACCCCTTCTTACACCTCACGCACTCACTCCCCCTTCTGGCTGCTGGCGATACCGACGCCGTCGCCCGCCCGATTCCGGCGAGGTAGGCCATTGTGGTCGCTGCTGATGGTCGCCGAGGCTTCTCCTCCTTCAGGCCGACCTGGCTCTCCAATTGGATTTGTTCTTAAAGCCCCCCTCGAGCTCGCCCCATCCATCTTGTGTGCGTCTAGGGTTCCAGTGCCTTACTTTACTGTATTTTTGTGATGTTCTGATGGTGATTCGGGGTGGTTTGGTGTGGTGTTGGTGGTGATATGATGGTGGCGAAGTTGGGTTCATTCTCTTCTAGTCCGATGCCGGTGGGACGGCAGTAGGTGCAACCCTGGCGGTACGGCGTGGGCGTTAGAATGCTGGGGCCTTGTTGGTGGTGTGGTTGATGCAGTGCAGCACGATGATGCTCCCCGTGTTGCTGTGCCGTCGCAATGTGCTTTGCCTCTCTGTTGTCACTACTACTACGACTTATTCAGTGAGCTTGATCTTGCCAACAGGTTGGTACCACCTTCCCCTACCTCTCTTCCTTCTCTCCCCTTCTGCCAATTATTCTCACCAATGGCACATTATCTGTACCCATGTATGTTGGCACATTATCTGTACCCCAAGTATGTTGCTATCCTTTGTTGTTCTACCAAAACTGAGCCTTGCCTAATGGTACTGTTAATTGATTCTGTATGCTGCAAGTAGGGTGGATATAAATTCAGTTTTCTGAATTTTTTGGGATAGTGGCTTCCTATGGTACTACTCAGGTATTGGCAATTTAATATTGCAAAGAAAAGTTCTTTTCACTGAAGCTATTTGCTAAAAGAATGTGGTTGAATTGGTAGCTGGTTAAGAGGATAATATGCTAGGCTTTGAGTTTTTGTCCCTTTTCTCAAATGATGACCAGGAGTCTGTATTGAACTAAACTTAGCTATCTATGTTGACAGATAGTGTTAAAAAAAGGTTCCTGATTATGTGATTAGGAAAATGATTACTAGTTGTTTGAGTTGTTTTAGTGGCTTCTCATATCTTAGTTATATTTGTGGTGCCTCCAAATAGGAGTGTGCACAATATAACCTAGGTAAGATGATTTGCTACTTAAACAATTGAAGAAACTCATATGGAATTAATGCTTATGATGCTGGTCTGAAGCATCTATGGAATGAGGACAAATTTACTTTGAATTTAAAGTTGAACTGATTTTGCTTGCTGGATATATTGAGAAAGAATTGAGTTTCTGTGCATAAGGACATAGAACTATATGCATAATTGATTCCTGAATTAGCTTTTGGGAAGATGATAGAATTTGTTGTTTTTGGATAACTTGTGAGCTAGCTAATATACAAGGATCATTCTGTTGGATTTAGATGTTTTGGGCTGCTGCTGTGGTGCAGTTGATGTTGATATAAACAAGAGAGAAACTTAGCTAGTGATGCAAAAGGCTGAAGCTAATTTGGTGGCTAAAATACAAATTCTTTCTCTTGCATTTATCTTAGCTCTAGGATGATACTGGAGTAGCACTTCTACCCAGTCTGAGAGCTCTCTCTCCCACCACATGCTCTAGACACATGATAAGAACAGATACTAAGAGTTGACTTGATAAGCTGAAAGAAAAAAATGGATATGTGCTTGATTTATTGGCCCTGCCCATGATGCATACGCTGAGGCTTTGATGACGTTTGTATACAAAAGCTATTGCTTGCTTATGAAATTATCCAATGATGATTTAGTACTCCATTTGAGTATAGATCTGAGGATTTTCTATTACCCCCTCTATTTTCTTTAAGATGCAAAAGTAGAAGCAGATGCAAGGACATGATCTTAAATGGATAACCTGTTGTGTTGGAGTTGTGGTTTCTTTTGTGCCTATTATTGATCACTGCTGTGCCAACCCTTTCTTATCACCTCCTAACTTGATCCCTTGGATTTACTACTGCTCCATTACTGGTAAGCCTGCTCCTCCTAGCCTTTGGCCTTCTTCTGGTGCTCCTGGATGGCTTGCCCAAGCAACCAGGGTGCTGGTGAGAGTTTC
The DNA here is from genome assembly GCA_916181665.1 of Avena sativa. Classification (NCBI taxonomy): domain Eukaryota; kingdom Viridiplantae; phylum Streptophyta; class Magnoliopsida; order Poales; family Poaceae; genus Avena; species Avena sativa. The sequence continues at coordinate 426,030,428 of OV702293.1, forward strand.
AGTGCTGAACCATGTTCTCTGGAGTTGTGTATGTGGACTGGTGGGATGTGGAATGATATGGTTTGCTAGCTGCGGCTGTGCTCTTAGTCTATTTGGTACCCTCCTGTAGTGTTGACAACACATAGGCCTGCATGCATGTGTAAGCTGCCTGCATGTGTGCTGCTGGTCCAGGGAACCTCCCCCTATCCAGGTTTCATTTGTGGGATATTTTTGCTAAGGATGTGCTCGGCTGGTTTGGTATTATCTGCTCCTGGCCTTTATTTTGGGTTGCCAAGTGTAATTTTGACTCTATGCTAATGATGCTCAAAGCTGAAGCTAAAATTTGATAAGAATAGATCCTATTTGGCCCCTTTTAACCATACTCAATGATGATCCTAGCATAGCAACTCTATGCCAGTCTGAGAGTAATATTAGCCTAACAATCTCCTTCATTTTATTTTTCTGTTTTGTTATCTTTTGTGTGGTTTTGCAGGAAATGAGAAGATTAAAGGAAAGGTCAGATGATGGAGGAAACAAAAGAACATTAGCTTAGGAATTTTCTTTGAATTAATTATTGTAATTTATTTTCTGTTTAGGTATTGTAAAAAAATTGTATTGTTGTATTTTATTCAATAAAGTTTACTAGTTTTCTTCGTTCTTTTATAATGCATTTGCAAATACAATGTAATATTTATATCTTCTTGTAATCAAGAATCCTTTTAGTTATTCATTATGTAATTCATTTTTATATTATTTGTTTTATAATAATTTACTTTTATTCCTTTATTGTGATAACAATGAAACATTGTATTCTATAATAAAGTGTTCCATTATTCTTGGAACAACTTAATATTTTTATCTTACTTATAGATAAGAATTCCATTCTTATTTATTATTATAATTTATTTCATTCAATTTTGTTTATTAATTAAGACTTGCAATTATTGTATCTTTTCATAAATAAGGGTTCACCTAATATCTCTTATTACAATTTAATTTACAATTATTAATCTTTTTCAAACTCTTTTTGTATTCAAATTCATCAATTAAATATTCAAATTTGAATGGTCTTCCCCTCAAACACAAAAGCACAATAGAGGTCACGTCGAAATCCATCGCACCTACCCTGATGTTTCCATCAGAACAAGAGAGATCTCGATCCCTCTACAACTTTTTTAGTTTTGCGCGAAAATTCTCTGGATTTTCTTATGCATGAATGCAATACACAACCCTGTGTCCTCTTTATTTCTAGGTGCTAATCCTGGGATGTTACAGTAAACAAATTACAGCAGGGCAATTGACAGGAACTGAGCAAGGAATAACAATGCAATTACTAGTGAGAAAGATCCTATGAGATTCAATTGGGCAATACAACAAGATACATAGACTGCCATCCAACTGCATCTATGACTAGAAGTCCACCTTCAGGTATCATTCGAACCCCCTCAAGTATTAAGTTGCAAGCAACAGACAACTGCTTTAAGCAATGTGTGTAAGGTAAACAGTCCACATGTCCCATGAACAAGAGACCGTTGTTTTCTCTCTAGTGGCAACAACACATCTACGACCGAAGATATTATTGTCACTCTCCTTGGAAACTAGAGGCATGAACCCACTATCGAGCATAAATACCCCCTCTTGGAGTCACTAGCAACTACTTGGCCAAGATAGATACTAACAATGGAGAGCATGCAAGATCACAAACAACACAGACATGATAGAATCATAAAGACAAAACCATTAATCAAACCAACATAATAATCTCAATATCCATCGGATCCCCGCAAACACAACATGCATGATTACAAATAGATTAGATCTTGATCATGAACGAAGCTCACAAGATCTATACATGAAAGCACAAAGGAGGAGATACAACCATCTAGCTACTACATGGACCCATAGTCCAAGGTGGAACTACTCACGCATCATACCGGAGAGAAGGCCTCCGGGACGATCTCCCATCCGGCAGGGTGCCGGGAAGAACTTCAGTTCCCCCCGATCTAGGGACGACGGTAGCGGTGGCTACGAAAGGTTTCGTGAAATATTGATCAGGTGCTTAGGGTTTCTGCATCGTGGGCTTTTTATAGGCGAAGGGGGAGGCCGAGGAGGCGGCCAGGGGCCCCACACCATGCCTAGGCGCGGGCCCACCCCTGGCCGCGCCTAGGGGGTCTTGGCGCCCTGGCCCGCTTCTCCGTCTCCCCTCTGGACTCTTGTTCCCCATGAAAAGTTATTGACTTTGACGTTTGTCCCGTCCAATTCCAGGAATATTTTCTTACTAGCTTTTCTGGAATCAAAAACAGCAGAAAACAGGCAACTGACACTGTGGAAACTTGTTGATAGGTTAGTACCAGAAAACATGTAAAAAAGCATCTCAAAGTGTAGATAAAGCAAAGCAAAGTAGATACTAACAAGCATAGAACATAAAAATTTATAGATACGTTTCTGGCGTATCAACCACCGGCATGGCGCGGTCAATGGTAGCGACCGCCAAGATGACCTCCAAGGCCACAAAGATGGCGGGGAAGCTGGTCCGGCCACCCCTTGCGCCGGTGCTGAGCGGGCCGCAGGCGCGGAAGCCGACGGAGGTCATGATAGCCCATTCGCAAGCGACAGAGGAGAAGAAGAAGAGGAAGGCCGAGATGCTCTTTGATGTGGCCGAGATGGTGGAAGAGATGGCCGAGATGGTGAAGGCCTCACTTTTGGATCTAACGTGATCAATTTAATGTATTTTAGATAATATTTATGCATGTTTGTAATATGGATACTTGACATGTGGTGTGGAGATTTAAAAATTGTGATGAATTTTTTTGTTCCTCTAAGTTTATGGGGATCAAACGGTGGACGAAATTTAGACAACCAAATATAGTCATCTAAATTTTTAGAATTCTTCTTTTCCTTTAAAGGAAAGAGGATAGGTTAGAAATGCTCTTATGTGCTTAGCCTTTATTGGTCTGCTTATATACAGAGAAGTTTACAAGCACATCATGCACACAGAAGTGGCAGCGATTCGTGTGAGCGGTTGAGCTCGTAGTGTACAGGCGATCATGTGATCGCGGGGAGCAGCAAGTAGCAAATTCAAGCAAATTGCAGTCAGAGCTAAACTGTCAGGTGGGATCTTTGGCTCTCACTTTTAGTTCATTTTGAATTTTGTAATACAAACTTTTGTTAATTTTTGTACTAGAAATCTTAAATGAACTAGAAATGTGATTCAGGTGGAATCCTGTTAGAGTATTGTATGAACACAGTTATTATGATAGTTTAGGATAGTTAGGACTCTAGCCTAACTTGACTTGTAAAGCTGATCCCCTATATGATTTATATATACTCGCTCATGGGTCTTAATAATACAATCCAACATATTTTGCCAATCCCTCTATCGTTCTACATAGTATCAGTCCTAATTTTGATCCTAACCGCCGCCAAAACCCTAGCGCCGTCATCGTCTCTCCCCAACCTTGCGCTGCCCCCTCCTATGGCGCCGCACTAGCCGAGCAACACGCTTTCACCGCGCTGCCCCTCCCCAGGTCAATCTCCATGATCTTCGCCGAGGGCTATGCAACCCATACGCAGGGTTTGTCCGCCGATCCGTGATCGGCTACCCTGTAAGTCTTTTTCTCCGATATCTGGATCAGTTTTATTTTTTGGTTTACCGATCTTAGATCGGATTGAGTCGCCGACCACTGTCGTCTACTCGTGTCTCTACTCCGACCATGGGTATCGATGATCTACACCGCGCATGTGCGTCTGCCCTCTCTGCTACCACACCTGCCTTGGCAGGCTGTCGCGGCCTCACGGCAGGCTGCCGTGCATTGCGGACGAATGCAACCCCTTCCTTGGAAGGCTGTCGCGGCCGTCCCCTCGGATTGTCTTTGTCATCATCGTCCGGGACTTCACCGACAATGTTGCCATCGACTCCGATCTACGCGTTGTCCATGCCATGGTGCATACGACGCACCATCGGTCTGATCAACCAATCCCGCGCATGTCTACGCCAAACACGTCCTCGGGCGCGCGCCTACCACCAACCGAGCTATGGGCTACCGTTGCGTCACCCCTTCGGGCCGCAGCGCCGCCCCCTTTGGTCCATGCTACTAGCTTTCACCGTGGCTTCCTTGGCGTGTACGTCGCTAGTAGTCTCTCAGCCACTGCACCGACTTGTGTCGTGTAGCTATGCCATCCCCTCGGGTCGTAGTGTTGCTGCATGCAGTCTATGTCGCCATCCCCGCGCACCGACGTCCTCGCTTTCCACTGCGCCATCTCGTACGACATGGATCACCACCGTCAGCGCATGGTCTTCATCATGCCGCCGGGTTCTTCTTCGCCTACATCGAGTACCGCTGCCGCGCCTCTCTAGACGTCCAACATGACCACTCCGGGTCACCGCTGGTTTCGCCGCCCTCTACGTCTTCGTCCACTAAAACTTCGTTGTCAGCGCCATCGCCTCGTCCCTGACTACACCACCTTCTCCTCTACTCCGACAACCACGAACAACATCGACATCTCTCCCTTCGCCTCTCTGTGCCTCGCAACCGTTCTGGAGGCCTCCTCTGCTAGTCTCTCTAACATGGCGAAAAGTTTATGATGGTCCCTGCCCCTCGCACGCCTGCTACTGGCAACACTGGGAGTGCCTTCGTCCCCAACGCATTCCCGAGTCTAGCAACCTCGGATCAACGCCTCGTCTTCATCGGATTCAACAATGTCTTCTTCGGCCTCGACCCTTCTACGACTGCCTCGACCGCATCACCGATGAGTTTTTCTTTGCATACTCAGTTCTGGCAAACCGAAGTGTGTGTTCTTCCCTGACGCATGCCTAGTTTTGGCAAAACTATGGCCGCACCTCATCCTCGACGACTCGGACTGCATCGGCTTCGGCATCGACATCCTCGATGACTGCCTCGACGCGTCTCCGTCATCCTTCTCGCACTATGCGCATGCGGCTTCATGTGCGGTTACCTCGATACTGGCATCTCCGACCACGACATCGACCACGGCAACCCCTCGCACGGCTATCTCGACCACGACACTACCGACACTCTCTGATCCCTCAACATCGACACAAAGGCTATCACCTCGCTTGAGCATCTCACCAGCTTTCTCTACAGTCCAAACTACCGCGACGCGACGCCATCCACGATGTTCTCGCTCGGACTGCGAGGAATGTCAGCCTAGTGGATGCTACTTCGGTTTATCTTCAATCTGACCGTCTGCGACGTTCCAGTTGTTCACGACGCTACCGCTACGACGGCAAGGAAATGTTAGAGTATTGTACAGACACGATTATTATGATAGTCTAGCATAGTTAGGATTTTAGTCTAACTTGACTTGTACTCCAAGATGATCCCATGTACGTATGGGCGGATCCAAGATCCCTGTTGCCTAGGCAGCTGCCCGAGCTTCGGACCGCAAGTTTCCTTTAGCTAATAGAATTTTGTGCCAATTTACAAGCAAAATCAACACCTTAACCAATTTTACTTGAGGTTTGTGCGGGCTTAGAAAATATTTGGGTCCGCCACTGTATATACGTCTATATATACTCGCTCATAAGGCTTAATAATACAATCCAACATATTCCGCCAATCTCTCCATCGTTCTACAAATCCCATTTGACACCCTAGGCACAGCAGGTTGCGCTAACACCCCGCCGCATCTTCATTACCCTGCTCGGACGCTTGACACCACAAAGCCTGTGCACGGAGACGTCTCTCCATATCTGTGCAGAAGCCATCGACGTCTTCGTGGCTCCAGCCGGCGGTGGCTTCGTGGGATCTTGGATCTGGAGGCGGCGGCCTCTGCCGGAGTGGGGCGAGTGGCGATCTGGTGGAGGAGATGTCGGCTGGGATTCCGTTGGAAGACCTAAATTGGCTCTCTATCCCTAATTGCCTGCTCGATATGTTCTCCAGAAAACGGACGGCGCTGTGGGGATCGCTGTGTCGGATCTAACAAAGGAGGTGGTCCTTTGGTTTCTTTCGCACGAAGACGAAGATCTGCTTGATGTCTAACCTCGTTGATCTGGTCTAGAGAGGCGGGTTCCGGAATGCTCCGCCGGCGAACTCCCATGGGCGTATCATGCCTGAAGATTGCTGGATCGGAAGGTATTTGGTCGTGCGCACCTTGTTTTTCCGACCGTTTGGTTTCAACGGGAGCGTTGCGAAGCTCTGTTGTTTATTCCTACCAAGTGCCATTCTTAGAGCCATGGTGAAGTCAGATGCGGAGAATATCAGGAATGCAGAAATATGAGGGTAACAATGGTGATTTTTGTTCTTGTGGCGACGGAGAACTGGCTGCGTGAAGACAACACAGGGGAGTTCCCAGTCTTATCTTTCAGGGTGAAAATCCAAGGTCTGGCCTTAACTGGTTGTGCCTGACAATGACCTTGTTGAAGGCATTGTTTGTGAGCAAGGACTTTCTTCAGGATGAAAACCTATGATCTTTGATCGGACAACGACGATGCTTGGACACTGTTTCCTTCTTAAAGACATTGTTATTGGAGTGGAGGATTACTGATGTTGTTCTGATGGTGTCACTGTTGTTACTTTGATGATTAATTCTTTGTAATGGGACTTTTTTTTATAATTTTTTTCTGAACTGTGTGCATCCGTAGAGCCGTTAGGGCATGCGTTGTTGTAAAGGCTGGATGCAATTGGTATTGCTGTAATATTAATATATACTCTTTTCCAAAAAAAAACTGTGCAAAAGCCAGACTCTCCCATGCAAATTTCCTCACCATGCCTATCAAGAATCCAGGCCGCGTTGCTTTGGGCAACCTCGTACCCAAGATCCGCCATTCTAGAATACAAGAGCAATGCTTTCCCTATGTCACCTTCCAAATAAGATTCCAGAGCCCATCTGGACAGCGAGCTCTTCGACAATGTTTGTATAGATTGTACAGGTTCAGGCCAATGATTCAATGCTTCAATCTTGCACAGAACGATTCAGCTCTTCCTCTTTGACAATATTTGTACAAAACTGCTGCTTCAAACAAGAAAGACTAATGATTCAGCTCTTCGACAAAATATTTGTATCACACTTCGTGGCCGCAAAATATGTTAGAGATATATATGGCAATTGTAGATTGTACAGGCTTAGATTGAAATTATTTTCATGTCATCTCTAGGAGCCTTCTTGTCCTTCAAGTCATGTGCTACTATATAACTCGCCTGAGAGGCTCAATACAATCACCCACCACATTATGCCCATCCCCATACTCTTTCAATCTCCTAAGAAAACATGAATTAAGGCTTCGAGGGAAATCAACATCCACCACAACCGTTTCTGCTTGGCTAGCCGCCATGTGACACTGAGGTGCATGCTAGCCAACTGAAGCACAGCAGAATACACCGAACACGTAACGGTTTTTTTGGAGCTTAAACTGATTGCTACTACTAGCAGTTACCGAGACGGTTGTTGGTACATCTACTCTTTTTTATCCCGAAGCTCAATACAGCTACTTCAAAGTACACAGAAATAATGCCATGTACAGTACCGCAGAAGCATAGGCACAAGTACTGGGCCACTGAAAGAATGGTAGATCAGTGCAGGAGATCCATCTACCAACACTTGGTAGCTGCTGTCCTCGTCTTGACTCTTCTTGGCACCTACTCCAACCACCATAGAAGCATCAAATAATTCTACAGTAGTTTCCGTATGGGTGTCTTCTGTCAGCAGCAACAATAATAAGGGTACATGATCTAGCTGAATCTCTGACAAGGACCAGATCTCTTTCTATTTGTTGTTTGCGTATGACATTTAGGCCTTGGGCCATTTCTTCTGGCCATGTTGCCAGCAGTGGTATCAAGACCATAAATCACCTCCAAAGAGCATTGCGTGCATAAGAAGCAGCCACTGAGGCAAATTCATCGCGCGATTTCCCTTATTTAAAGGCTGATTCTAAATGAAAATCAGCCAACGGTTGCTGCCATGTGGGCCAGGCACAGACCGAGGGAGAACGTTTGCGCTCCTGCGTGTCCTGCGCTAATTTGGTCCGCGTGAATGTGCCGGTCTGGGGCCTGTGGATGGTCCTGCGTGTCCTGCGCTAATTTGCTATAGAGAGAATTACTTTGTTGGTCCCGGTTAAAGTTTAGCTTCTTTTTTGGCCTTGGGCAAAATATTTTTTGCCTTCTTGACACGAAAACTTCGGTCCGTTCCTTATCTGACCCTGCCGTCAATTCCGTTTGCCCCCCCTCCCCACCCCCGTCATTTTTTATTGTCTTGGACAAGTATACCCCTAGCTTTGATTCACATCGGAACGAAAAAAAATCGTCCCATACTCTGGCGTCCCGTCCCCCTGTTCTACCACATCCCGTTCCTCTGTTCGACCGCGTCCCGTACTCCCGTCCCCTGTTCGATTCCTACCCCGACGGAGCGATGGTGGCGGCTAGCGACTAGGGTGACGGCGGAGGCAACCCTAGCGGCAAGGGAGACGGCGGCGGCTAACCCTAGCGCCAAGGGCGACGGCGGCGGCTAACCCTAGCGCCAAGGGTGATGGCGGCGACAGGGGTCTCTACAGCTCGCGGTTGGCAGGAGCGAGGCGGCAGGGGATCTCGGCGGCAGGGGCTCTCGGCGGCAGGGGTACAGTCTCTACAACTCGCGGTTGGCAGGAGTGAGGCGGCGGGGGCAACAGCTATGGTAGAGGAGGGCGACGGCGGGGATGCTGATGGCACGCCTGTGGAAGATGCTGCGGCAGAGGGAGAAGGTCCTACGGCGGGGCATCCCTCGGCGAGCTCAGCGGCGGGAGTGACTGCAGCTATCGGCCACCGCTCGTCTGCAGGAAGCATCCACCGCACGGCTACAGGATTGGCTTCAGGTGCTGGATCCTCTACATGGCCCGAAGGGTAAACATCTCTCTTACCTTTGCTAGTAGTATTGATCTTGTTGCTAGGATTCGACATGGCCAGAATTGACCACATCTTGTCTGATTGATAGTATAGTAGTGCTTATGGATGCATAATTTGTTTACAGGATGGATCCCAATTCAAGTTATTGTCTGAAAATAACTTTGCTTATTGTCTAAAAATAAATTTGTTTACAGGAAGCATCCATCGCGCGGCTTATGGAAGCCATATTAGTGTATCAAGACAGTTTCTATCTCTTCTATCATATTGTCAGCATGCTTATGATCTGTTGTGTTATGCATTATATATATAAACTGTTGTGCACAGAATATGGCTCCAGTTACAAGCAAAGTTCTGTCAAAATTTTCAATTTTTTGAGTTTAAATATGAGCCTAAGTTTTTCAATTCAAATCGGTTATGTGACTGAATTGGTGGTTCGCTATATTGGTCACATATTGCACCAGGGGAAAAAGCGTAATCTTACGTACCTAGTTAACACCGTTAGTGTCCAAAATGTACTAGAGGGCCAAATAAGGAACTGGATGAAGTTTTCTTGTCAAGAAGGGAAGAAAAGTTTGTCCGAGGCTAAGAAAGGAAGCGAAATTTTAACCAGGGCCAACAAAGGAATTCAATCTTTGCTATACCCCTGTTGGGAGCTCGTTTTTTGGCCTTATTGTCCATGAACAGCGTCGAGGACAAAAAAAATGCCATTTGGCGGCAGAGTTGGGTATGCTCCAATGGTCTGGACGTCAAGCAAGGAACCGAGCGAGAAGGAAAAAAAGAAAGACTTTATCCTCAATCCTCATCGGAAGATTCTTGACAACTGTGGCTGTGGATGGAGAGATATACACCACAGAAAATAATAATAATACTCTAATAACTCTGTTTCCCTCAAGTTAATCATTATATAAGCAGATGAACTAGTAGTGCCGGCTACTGCAGAGCACGTAGTAACGCAACTCTGTCAGCAGAGGTCTTATATAAGCAGATGAACCGGTGACAATCGATCGTCTTTATTCTTATGAGGATTGGACGGTTGGTCGTGAGTGATGCGCACCAGCGCTCAACTCTGTTTTTTTTAGAGAAAAGGGGCTTAATAAAAAAAACACCTCAAACGGCCAAACGGTTGCAGAGTGCTAAGGAGAACAACTTAAAATGAACACAAATATATGTGTATGCTGAAAATAACACTCCTTGACCACGGTAGTGGTAGAGGCAGACTCCGGAGAACGGAAGAAGAGGTCTTCGTCAAAGTTCGGACAAGGGTTGACCTAGAACTCATTGTGGTATAGTCCATGTGTTACCGAAGAAGGCTCTCTGCCCTCTCGCGCTGGCTCGAAGAGTGTTGACATGTCACATGACATAATGCTTGGCAACTAGAAACTTGACCGTCAAGGGGAGACTCCAAGCACGACTAGCGACAATAGCCCTACCGCGGGACGCGCAAAACCGCCACCATTTGTGAACCACACCCATATTGACCAAATGAAGGAAATTGAGAATCCCAAGACTGCGCCTGCAAGGAGCGAACGACACCAAAGCAACCACAATCCACCCAGAGTACCACCTGTCAAACATCTCATCTACCACTAGATGCGTCTAGCATGGCCTCCACCTGCACCTCTAACCATGGCAGTTGGGTGTAAATCGACGGGCGGCCAAATGAAGAACTAGCCACGAGTGTAGCGATGTATGAAGAAAATTACATGTGTCCTAGACAACGTGAAGGCAATTATGCCTTCTCTTTTATTGTTGTCATATCAGGTATTGATTTATCCTTTATGTACAGACATTTGTTTTCCCATAGCACTACACACACACGAGAAAACACTCTATTTCTCGCGTCATCTCCTCTAGATGATCGAGGGGCAAAAACCCTAACCCTACCTTCATCACCTCCATCCCCTCCCCCTCCCCTCACTGCTCTCAGTGGCCACTGGCAGAACATCCAGGTGGCCAGTGTTGGGGGCGGCGAGATCTAGTTGTGTGCCAGACTGGGATTGGATAAGGAAAGCCGGGATAAATTCAACCCCGAAGCAAACTTTGGAATCAAATCGGTCATCATTTTCTTCTTCACAACATTCAAAAGTGACATCGCTATTAGCTTTGAAGAATTGTGATGGGTTGATGCAGTAATTGAACTTGCTTCCTAGGATTAAGAGAGAGGTGATGATATCAGTTCTAGTATGTGGTCGAATCCTTTATTTGATATTAGAATCATGTATTGCACTGAATGTATTTTTAATTAACGTTCTTGTTTGGTCATATTTGGTGACACATTGTAATGTGTTTCAAATAGTAGGCATGATAGGACTAAAGAAAGACCCTACTACGCCTAGAGCAAAACTGGAGTGAAATCCGAGTATTTGGATTTTTGCAAGTAGTCCTCTATTATGCTCTGGAGCAGAAGACGAAGGCTCCAGATTTCTTGTCGAAAAATCACAACAGCATGGGTTCCAAAGAGGCGGCTGTTTTATTTGACCGGCTCCAGGCTCTCGAGTATGTTTATGTTAAAATCAGGATTTTTGTATATTTGCCACAATTTTCTCTAAAATTTGCATATTTGGCACATGACCACCACCTATCAATGACACACCAAATGGCAAATATGCAAGTTACAAAATAAAACACAGAAAACATGCAAATCCCCCGTAAAAAATCATCTGTGATGTTTCCGAGACCTTTTCTAGAGGATCTTTTGAGGTTGCCAATGACCTTGAAACTCGGATTTGGGAGGACAACTGGTTAAGTGACACGCCCATGTCTCAACAATACTCATCCCTCCATGACATTGTAAAATAGGAAGAAGTTCTAACAAGTGTTATGGCAGAAGCCTCGCTAAATATAGCTTTTAGAGGGGTTTTGACCAGGTAAATGGACGAGTTGGTTACGTTTAGTCTGGAGATTGATGGATGTTGAGCTGTCAGGTAGATGTTTTCAACTACAGTTTAGCATCTCCGGTAATTTCATGGTTAGGCTCATGTATCTTGATCTAATGAATGGTTACACTACATTTTTTCATAGATATATTTGGAAAATGAAAGTTTCACCAGAAATTAGGATTTTTTATATGATTTCTCCACCGAAAAGTATTGTTAACAAAGAACAACTTAGCAAGACATAATTGGTAGGCCAATAAGAAGTGTTATTTTTATGGCAAAGATGAAAGAATACACATTTGTTTATTAAGTATATGTTTGGAAAAATTATATGGCATTCAACTTATCACGCCCAACAAGTATAACAAGTTTATATAGTATATCAATACTTAAGTTAAAGTTCAAATTCTCATGAGAGTTTGTGTTTACTTTGGGTCATACGGAATGTAAGAATGAACTTTAGTTTTAACAAAACAAGAGATTCCTCTTTTTTGCAGGCTATACCCTTGGATAATTTGTGGACAGCTGGTGGAGCACCGCTAGACCATGAATTCTAGTTATAGCCATTTGCAAATGGTTGCACGGGATATGTACTAGTGGCTTGACAACCTAACCACATGTTAATACACCGGCATGTCTTTTTATTTTATCTTTTTACATGGCTTATACATGTATAAACCACAAGTGACCATTGAATTGTACTCTTAAAATCCGAACATTAATAGTGCAATAAGTGGGCTATATGCATCAGCCAATGTATAGGCCGAAGTTATCCTTTTTTGAAAAAGCTATTCCTTTTTAAAAAAAAATCTATACGATAGAGAAATTATTGCAGGTGCTCTCATTTAAAGAAGTGAGCCTAGCTCATTTGGTTAGGGAAATGGATGTACAGTCCAGACACCCAGATCCAAGTCTCAAAAACAAAACCATTGCAAGGGACTTCCCCTACCGTATTTCTTTTCAAAAAATTGCTCTTATTTATGGTAGATTCTAAATGAAAATCGTACAAAAGTTACGGGACCACAGATAGACAAACGGCAACCTACATGCTACTCTAACATAGGGCAAGGAATAGAAAAAAACAAATCCAATGAATTAGGTCTAGAATTCAGGAACTAGGATATGATTCCATTTGTTTGCCACGAAATTGGAATTATGAATTCCAAATCCAACTCCACCGTGTTAATTTTTTTGACTAAATCAATTCTTTACTATACACAAAGAGTCACATGGGATTTGTGGCCCACCCACTCATGGGACCTACATGCACGTGGACCTGCCAAAATGCACTTCTGTATGTATCAAATCATCTCCGAAATTCTAGATAATTTTATGAATTTCTGTAGCGTTAAGACGAGGTTGAAAATTGAAATACCTAAATTTTAAAGCTTGCTATACAATTGTGTGGGAGTCACTTCAACGAATTGATTCGCCAATAATCTCAAAGTTTTTTTTTAAATGGGGACAAAAGCTTTGCCCCAATCTATTAATTAAGCATAAAAGAATTGCCCAGTTAATTAATGGAAAACCGGGCAAAAACTGTTACACAAAAGTACATGCAACTCCCCGACACGAAAGAACTCTTCCAACCGGCTACAAACACAAACTCTCGACACATACATCACCACATGGCAAACAAACCCAACTAAAAGCACATGAAAAAAAATATTTGAATCATCCATCAAGCAGCCGTGAACGCCTTCTTTGCGGCGACACCTTTCTTGGTTAAAGATGCTTCTAACACAGCTCGCCAAATTACAAATAGCTCCACATGAAACTTTAGGTGTGAATGCTGTCGAAATTTGGAACACCAAAAATTTACAAAGTATACCCTCCACACATTTGTACGGTTGGGTCGGTCCATTGAGAAGTTTAAAGTATACCCTCCTCCACAGATGAACAATGGTTATAATTTTCCAGGTGATTTCTAGAAAAAAATAAGTTTAAAAACACACGAGGTTCAGTTTCTAAACAACAAATTTAATACTCCAGAATTAATAACTTCCGTTTTCATGTGAAAACCAAATAGAAATATTGAATTCGGAATCTTTCAGTCAAATTCAAACAGCATGATTTGTTTTTCTGACGGGGAACAATTTCTTTTATATAATACAAACTCACGAACATGTGAATCTTTACTTTTGGATTCCTTGTAAATGCAAAGTTTGATGGTATTTCCAAATTCCTCATTCAGTCTTTACATCTTACACAAGGCCAAATGTGAGGTTCGTGTTTCAAGATCCTTAAGGGCATGTTCTGTTAATCCACCCTATGGTTGGATTGGACTGGAATGTATGGGATTTGTTTGGATTTTGACTTAGATGAAATTTAATCCCTCTCAATCCATGTCAATCCAGCTCAATCCATTGCAAACCGAACAACCCCAAATTGATCATTTTCTGTCTTGTTGAAGGAAGAATCAAGAAAGAATAAAAACAAAAAATTGTGATTTAGTCCGTCCAATAAAACCGCTCCCGTTGCCCGAACCTCGCGGCTGTTTTTACACTGCTGCGCACGATGATGACCCGTGACATCCCTCGCCACCGGCCACAACCCAACAATCATCGCAGCCGTCACCCACGCGCACACACCAAGGGCGTTCGCAGCTTCAAGTTGCTGGTTCTTCCCCAAGAGAAGGGATGCAACCAACAGCCGTCAGGATCGCGTCAGCTCCATGGCAATTTTGCCCGTCATAGCACTTGGATAAAGGACACAGCAGTGCCGCCAATTTTGCCCGTCTACGAGATTCATCCGTATCGAACGCACGTACGACAGAGCCGAGAGAGCAGATGCGGTTAAGGAACATCACGTGCACGGCGAGCCCCGGTGCACGTGAACAATGACCCCGATCGATCGGTCGATCACCTTTTTACAGACATTCTCTCTTTCCTGTCTGATGATGTCGCCAAGAACAATCGCCCCCAACCATGTTAACAAATCAAATCGTGCTAATATCCTAGTATACCACTACAACGATGCCGCTATCACTGTATCTGGACCCAGATCCCCTCGCTGGGAATGTGCCCGTTCACGACGAACACCATGTAGTACCCCGGCGGCGCCAGCACCGCCGTCGCCGGCATCACCACCGTCGCCTCGTAGGCGCCCGCCGCGCGGTGCAGCGCCACCGTCGTCTGCACCACCACCAGGGACAGCAGCCTCTGGTTCATCCCGAACGAGTGCGTCGTGAACGACGGCGCCACCATCGTTACCGACACCAGCCCGATCCCGCCCACGCCCCGCCCTCTCCTCCTTGTATTCGACCCCGGCACCTCGAACTGCAGCGTCATCGTCTCCCCGTAGGTCACGCTCACGGGCGCGCCACTCGGGGAGGGGCTCGTGATCGTCGGGCGGAGGACGTCGTTGGAGCCGTCGAGGTACTCCGGCGAGAAGGCCTCCAGGCTCAGCTCCGTCGGGTACTGCACGTTGCTGAAGTTGTAGTAGACGTGCGGGTTGCTGCCCCCCACCAGCACGCGCCCGTCGCGGAGGAGGATCGCCGACGAGTGGTACAGCCGCGCGATGTCCGTCGCGCTCTGCTCCTCGAACCGGTCCCCGGGGGCGTGGTCGGGCCGGTACACGACGGGCGCGTAGGCCGGGGTGTTTGCAGCCTCCCACCCCGCGGTGCCGTCCGTGGCGCCGTTGATGATCGCCACCTCGGCCCCGTTCGGCAGCAGGATCATGTCCCCCATCACCCGCGGCGACGGCATCGTCTCGATCACCCACGACGGCGAGGCGTCGGTGATCTTGATCCGCCCGCACGTCACCAGCGCGGGGAAAAAGTTCTTGTCCTTGGTCGAGTTGTAGGAGCCGGCGGGCGCGCCGCCGCAGACCAGCACCTCGGCCTCGGTGGGGGATGGCTTCAGGGGCAGCAGCACCGACGAGCCCGAGCTGGGGTAGTTCCTCGGGTCGCCGCCGGCAAGCTCGGGGTATGTCCGGACGATCTTGTTCTTCTTGTAGTCGAGGAGGACGGCGCGGTTCTTGGCGAAGATGAAGAGGTTGCCGTCGATGTTCAGGTGGACGAAAGGATACAGGTTGTTCTCCTCGGGGTCCCTTGTCTGGACCAGGAACGGCAATGCGATGGCCGAGGCGTCGGAAGCGTCTGCCTTCGGGAAGAACTCGTAGTTGAACTGCCTCCTGCCGCCGACGATGAAGGCGCGCCCGTCCGGGAGGATCTGGTTGGTGGCGTACCACCGGTTCGCGGCGAGCGCGTCCTGCGTCTCGTTCCAGTCGCAGCTACTACCCTCGTCGTCGTCGCACGCGCGCATGGTGCGCACGTTGCGGTACCCGTCGTTCCAGCCGCCGGTCTGGACGAGGGTGCCGTCGGGCGCGACGGTGCCGGAGGAACACCAGGTGTCGGTGAAGACGGTGAGCGGGCGGAACGAGTTGGACGCGACGTCGTACTCGGCGGAGTGCGCGGTGCAGTCCACGGGGAGCACGCGCTCCCGCGGGTTGCGGCGGCAGCGGCCGTCGGGGAGGGAGAGGTTAGACTGGCCGAAGTCGGTGCGGTCGAAGATGATCACGCGGTCGTTGTGCAGCAGCTGCATGTGCATCGCCGACACGCCGATGCTGCGCTGCAGGAGGTCCCACCGCCCGCCGCCGCCTGTTGCCGTCGCCGGTGCAATGCAGGCGCAGGCGAGGAGCAGGAGAAAAACAAAATCGTGGGTCAGCAATGTGCTCAGCTCCATGGTTACCCGTGACGATCGATCGATCGATGGTAGCTGCAGGCAGGTCTTGGTTGTTTGGTTGGTTTTGACTGTATGCGAATGTTCAGCTCGTGGGCAGCAAATCCAGTGCTGTCTGTATGAGCTCGTGACGATGACCTGCCTTATATGCACGGGCCATGAAGGAGGGGTATTTGCCGATCTTAATTCTTAGGTGAAGGCCTCTTAATTAAGGTAGGGGGGATTTTGCTCAACGGGAGAGACGAGGTCCTGGCCATTATGTTTGCCAGGGTGGCATGATTCCGATTTTGATTTCGTTGCTTGATCCTGTATTAACTTGCTGTTTATGACGTTTTGGTTTTGCGGCCCGTTTGGTAGGAGGAGTAAAGAAACGACGCGGTTAACGCCATCTTTGCATGATTTGACCAGCTAGCACCCGGTAATTGGGTTCATCAGTTCTTTTCGTATCCTCTCTTCCTAGAAGCAAACCCCTCTGCCGCCAACACTTCCCAAAAATGAAAAAAAAAACATAAGTCTAGGGAATGAACAAAAATATGTGTTTCAAATTTCATAAAAACTTGACCTTAAAGGGATTTTTCACACATATTTTTTCGTTAACTCCCAAAATAATACTTAAATTTCAAAAATTTCAGAAATAATACGAGGTCCGAGCGGATGACTGAGATTAGTTGTCCAGACCGTGGACGATAGGTTGATCGGCCGAGGTGGCACATTAAGGAATTAAGAGCATCTCTAGCGGACATCCTAAAAGGGCGAACCAGAAAACGCGATTTTAGGTCGTGTTTCGTGGTTTTTTCAGGTCGCGAACGGCGAGGCGGAACAGAAACCAGAAACCCAACCAAAAAAGGGAATATTACTTTTTCCCAGTTTCGTGCATACAGGGTCTATTCCACCACAACAAGGATCAAACCCGTAAATTGAACTATGTTCTGTCAGTTTCACCACAATCTCGCATTTTCAAACAGAAATATGACACCAACGTAAAATAAAAGCCCGAAATTATTAATTGTACATTACAACAATTATCCAAACAAGTTGAATAAACAATAATCCAATTACAACAAATGACCAAATCAAATGAATAGTTCCGAATGCGAATAATGTTTCACACACATGAATGATAAAATATGGCTGCCTAGTTCCTCCCAATTAGATGCCAGATTGCCAGTGGTGCTCAATGAGGTCATGCTGCAGGTGGTCGTGGGTGGCCATGTTCTGAATGTCTCGGTAGGTTTGAAGGAAGGCTTGGATGGCATTTGGGTTTCTAGCTGGCTTCACACGGCTGCCAACATTGTCGTAGAAGATGTCCAAGTCTAGATCCCTCTCATCCTCAACAATCATATTGTGAAGAATGACACAACATGTCATTATGTTATTGAGAGTTTTCTTGTCCCAAAAACGAGCTGGACCTCACACAACTGCAAATCGAGCTTGCAAAACACCAAAGGCTCTCTCAATGTCCTTTCGGGCACTCTCTTGAGCCTTTGCAAATTCAATGACTTTTCTAGTTTGAGGATTCGAGATGGTCTTGAAAAATGTAGCCCAACGAGGATAAATACCGTCAGCTAGATAATATCCCTTGTCATAATTATAACCATTGACAGTGTAGTTGCAAGCGGGTGCTTCGCCACTAGGTAGCTTTGCAAATAGAGGAGATCTATGGAGCACATTAATATCATTGAGGGTGCCAGGCAAACCAAAAAACAATACCAAATCCATAAGTCCTCGGATGCAACGGCTTCTAGCACAATTGTTGCATCTTGGCTTTTGCCACAATATTGCCCGTGCCATTCCTTCAGGCAGTTTTTCCAAGTCCAATGCATACAATCTATGCTTCCTAGCATGCCCGGTCATCCTCTTCTCTCATCCATAGCAATCAACCTAATTGTGTCATGCTCGTTCAGTGCTCGCAGATACACCAGGCCAAAAATATGAATAATCACCTTGGCAAATCTACGAACACTCTCCATAGTCGTATCTTCGCCGATGCGAAGATACTCGTCGGCACAATCGCCCGGGATCCCATATGCAAGGACTCTCTTGGCCGCGGATATTTTTTGGTATGGGCTGAATCCAAGCAGCCCCGCGGCATTTCTTCGACGCTTGAAGTACCGCGTCTTGGCCTCGCAAGCTTTCACCATCTTCACGAACATCGAGCGGTGCATTCGATAGTGTCTACGAAAGAGGTGAGGCGGGTATGTGGGTACCTTAGTGAAATAATCTCGCATGAGCATGTCGTTGCCCAACTTGCGGTTGCGAGGGATGCAAATACGGCCGAGCGTGGAGCCTCGCCGCCTCTTCCTCCTGCCGTCGTCCTCCTCCTTGAGAACGAGAACGGACACCATCATGTGTTAACGGTGGTTCCTGAGCAGCGTATCCACATCCGAGTCGTCAGAGGAGGACGAGTTATCTAACAAAAATTGCTCGCAAGGGTCCAAGTCCATCTACAAATCACAGATGATATATAGAGCTTGCGGAGAAGAGATCTACGAGCTCGAACTCGAGCGGCAGTGGATTTTACCTTTGACGAGTGGTGGGAGGACGACGACGGTGGGGCGCGATCGGATCTGCGTCGGGAGGAGTTTTACGACCCACAGCAGGTAGGGTGAAGGAAATATGCCCTAGAGGAAATCATAGAGATGATTATATTTCTTGTGTATCCACGAGTTATTGTAATGTTCATTGAATATCCGTATCAGACAACTCGTATTGATTGGCAATTATGTGAATTGTTTGTGAAACTCTTTACTTATATGGTTATCGAATAGTTTCCCTAGTCGGAGTTCATGTGAGGACACACATAAATATTAGACTAGCACATCGATTGGTTGATGATTATGTTTCGCAATTCATAGACATGAAGATGTCTAATCAATGACGTGGACACATGTTATGAACATGAGGTTGGACTGACCAAACTTGAGACTGGCAGTTAGACTTGCAGCTTTCTCTACACATCGTGTACGTTTTGTCCTTAGACCTGAGATTGTCACATGTACTTGAGATGTGGACCGACCTACTTTGGGGCTATCAGACGCTGCTCTGTAACTGAGTAGTTATAAAGATAGATTTCGGGTTTGTCCTGAAGCATGCTGCAAGGCATTGGTCAATCAAGATAGGATTTGCCCCTCTCTACTTGAGAGAGATATCTCAGGGCCCCTTGAGTGATCGGATCCAGAAATGCATGGTCGTGCTACATATGGTTAAGAGTTAACCTAGTAAAGAGATTTCGAATCACAGTATCAAGAAAGAGAGGTCAGCTTGGAGCTAGACCAAATATCATGAGGCAAAGGAAAAGACATGTACTAAACCTTGTGATGGTTTGTCTGAATGATGTTTATAAGCGTTTAGGAGTTGACACTTCTTGCTAGAGGCCGCTATCAACTATTGGCGGAGTAAGTATACTCATGTTATGCCTATACGTGTATGAACCTATAGGGTCACACACTTAAGGGGCTGGAAGCCTAATGAGGATTGGATCCGAATTAAACTAGGCTTAGGCTGCTAATGTAGAAGCCCACTAGGGATGCTTATATAAGAGAGGGTGGGGCAAGCTGACCAGGGTTGAGCATTCCATCCAGCCGCCACTCCTCACGCATGTGTTGCACGCGTGGACCTAGCAGTCTGGTGTGTGACGCTTCCACCATGTACGTGTGGATACTTTGGAGGTGCTGCAGCTGTAGCACTTGGACGAGCCGTGCAAAGGGGAGCTGCTCATGGGACGAGGACGAGGAGGAGACGTAGAACATCTACACTGCCTTGACGTGCTTCATCAAGTTCCATAACTGCATGTCTAATGGTAATCTCGAAATCTATGACAACAGCAATCCTGGTTTACACGATAGAAACTCTTTTAATTTGCGCTAGTGTAGGCTACCCGTATCCCTACGTGGGGAACATGGTCGGCAGGCTCCGGCAGCCTTCTGCACGCGAGGAATCAAACGGGGGCAACCTAAACCTACGGTGGCGGCTGTGCGGGCGGAAGAGAGGGGAATAAGCTGAAACTTCCCTTTCGCCAACGAAAATAGAGGATATGGTTTGCGTCCAGGTCGGACTCGAAACCTGGATTTTTCTGGTTTCGCGGGGTGTTTTCTCGGAGGGCCTAATTTTTTTCGGTACGGTCCATTTTAGAGCGTCTGTTCTGGCCATTTTTATCACGCGAAATCAAAAAATGACAGTTATTTTTATGGTTTCGCCCTTTTACTGTGTCTGCTAGAGATGCTCTAATCTCTATATCATGGACGGAAGGGCCGATCATCCACTGCATGGACGATTTCGCATGATTACAGTTCTAACTACATAAACGATTTTGATCTAAAAAAACTACTCCCTCCGTTAGGGATTATAAGGCCTAAGAGCTTTTTTAAAATGTTAGGAATTATAAGTCCTTTCTCATTTATTACCATCTCTCATCCAATGCATGGTCTTCTTTTTCTTTCTCTTTCCTCATGCATGTATAACTATTGGTGCATGTAGTAATCAAGAGGGTGAGTTATTGTTTTTCTTAATCCTATCAAAATGGTCCATAGACCTTATAATTCCTAACAGAGGGAGTACAGCTTAATCGTCCACACGATGTACGACTAGTTCTGGTCGTCGCGGACGATTAGTCTACTTTTTCTTTTTTTCTTGTCTCACATTTCAGGTTCCGTCTATTTTTTCTTATAATATCTTAATTTTCACCATCTCCTTTTCGCCTATTTTTCCTGACGCACCGCTAATTCAAGCCTATAAAATAGATGATCTTCATCTTTTCTCCAAGCACCATTCTCTACCGGTATTTTTATTTCCAATTTTCTACAAGCCTATGACAATCCTTGCAAGTTGACAGTCTACAATTTTTTTTGATAAGATGAGCATAATGTGTACCAATTATCAGCATGATCCACCGGTCTTAGATTTTCCATAGCACAAGTATGCGGTATGTTTTAACCATGACAGAATTATACGTAAGTATGGGACACTAAGTCGCTCATTTTCCACTTTACATCGTACTTAGAAACATAGCTTTGCACCATTGCGGGATAACCATCGTTATTACATGTTTTGACTTGAAAACCCTTTCCATGCACATTTCCCAATGCGTGATTCCTTTCTTTATATGTTTTTTTGAGGGATAGACGACCCCTATAGTAACATGTTGTTTTGGTGCTACTCCTAGACAGAATCAAGGTCATATTTGACGGTCATTATGAAGAGAATATGTCCTGAGAGGTAATAATAAAGTTGTTATTATGTATATTCCAAGTATATGATAGATGTTTATTTTGTATGCTATAATTGTATTAATATGGAAACGTTAATATATGTGTGTTTAATAAATAAACATAAAGTTTTTAGTTATGCTCCTCTTATAAACTAGCTCGTTGATTAACAAGATGATCAATGTTTTCTGATCATAGACATTGGATGTTGTTAATAACGAGGTCACAACATTATTGAAATGGTGTGATGAACATTCATCCGAAGTATAGATTTTGATCAAAGTTATTGAGTTTATATTGCTATCACATCATACGGAGTAATCCTAATCCTTAGATCATGAGATCGTCAATCACTAACACTGGAAGAGTATCTTGATAACATCAAACGTCACACCGTAACAGGGTGATTATAAAGATGGGTTCAGTGCTACTAAAGTGTTATGTTGAAGCCCATGGATAAATAGTGGAATTTGTTCAACCCGATGACGGATAGATATACTATGAGTCCTCTCGGTGATATCACATTGGTTAGCTTGCAAGCAAGTGATTTGATCACTAGAATGTTATATCACGGAAACAAGAAAAGAGTACATGTCAGTAACGAGATCAAACTAGGTATGAAGATACCGATGATCGAATCTCGGACATGTAATATATCGCGAGACAAAGGGATTAAGATTCTAGCGTAAAAGGTTCTCACGATCACAAGAAAGTCATCGTTGAATGTGTGGGAGTCAGTATGGATCTCTAGGTCCCGCTTCTGATTATTGATCTGAGAGGGGTCTCGATCATGTATATAATATTCGCTAACCGTAGGGTGACACACTTAAGAGACACCGACACCATTTGGAATAAATAGTTTCATGTCGAAAAGATTTACAAAGTGCAGGAATTTATTTTACTAGACACCAAAACTGTTTCGGGTGAAATTGCTGAAAGTGTTTCTGCATGTGAAATAAAATACTAGCAAGGGGCTACATGTGAATTTTTGTACATTAAAGTAATTGACAAAATTTTGAATAAATAAAAGGATTTTTATTTAAAGAGAGATTGCATTAAATTTGGTGGGAATTTAATGGGATTTTTGAGTGGGATTTTGAGTGGAGAAATGAAGGGGCTAATTTTGAGTGGGAGCTCCACCCACATAATGGAGGAAGGGGTGGGGGAAGCCACCATGGCCGCCGGCCACACCCCTTGGGGTGACCCCCTCCTCATATAAAAGGAGCCCCTCTCCCTCTCTCTCTCACTCACACCTCCTTGTGAATGATCTCTCCCTCCCTCTAGTTTTTATTCCCCATGGCTCGGACTAGCGAGATACATGTTCC
Source organism: Avena sativa (assembly GCA_916181665.1). Classification (NCBI taxonomy): domain Eukaryota; kingdom Viridiplantae; phylum Streptophyta; class Magnoliopsida; order Poales; family Poaceae; genus Avena; species Avena sativa. Next base: position 426,053,331 of record OV702293.1, read on the forward strand.
CAGTGACTTTTTGGCAAGAAAGAGTTGTTGCTTCCGCTGCATCGCTGGAGCGAGGAGGCGGAGGTTGCTCGGTGGCTCGGACGTGTGTGCGAGCACGGATGCACCGCTGATTTGCGGCGCTAGGACTTCCCCTCGATATTGAGATTGACAAGCGTTCATCTACATCATCCACGATTACAACCTCGTTAAACTTTGTCGGTCTTCAAGGGTATTTTCTCTACGAATGTATATCCACCCGTTACTTGTATCTAGTAGATAGATCTTGGTACATAGTTGTTCCCGTCGTAGAATTTTTTTGTTTTCTATGTTGCAAACCCTACACATTACAACCGAGAAGTCCTAATTCCATGAAGGAGGAATCGACACTTCCTTGTTGTTCTCTTCAACTTAATCACCAGGATCAATATTTTCCGCCAATTCATCCATATCTTCCTCTTCCATCATTTCCTGCTTGTCCCCACCTTTCTCATCCCCACCAGCCTCACCACTATCAGAATATCTTGTTGCCTGAGTACTCTCCCTATTTTGTAACCAGCGCCTCAAGCGTGTAACACCGAATATGACATAGACACATCAATATCATCAATTGATTCACTGTCACGGCCAGGATCATAACCACCGTCACCTTCAAGCAAAGGAATCACCTTCACTATCGACAACACTGAGGTGACAGGGTGAGTGCCCCTACCTTTGCACACACTTAACCATCACACCCACAAAGAGGTCTGATCTATCGTTCCGAACTCTTAGAAAATTTTTGAGCGGGAATTTCTCCACAATGACTGGACACTGACAGTACATGTTTCAGGATCAAGAGGAAAATTAACTGTGAGTCAATGCTTGAACTGATTAATGCTCACTATTTCTAGAGCGGGCAATGCCAACTCCACAGACTGCAGTTCACTCGTATCAACTCTCATTCCATTTGATCAGACAATATCGAGACCATAGTAAACAACAAATTTAACAAACTTACACATATCCGCTGTCCTAAAAAATTAGAGTGACGTCAAATATGATGCACCACATAAATATATACATAGGTATACCACATAAGTCGCTAAATACCTTACTTAAAACTATGTATCAATACCATTCATATATTATACTAACTAAATATTACCTAATCCACTTGACCTACGCTATCTATGCCGAACACTACTACAAATACATACTCTAACTCAAACACTAACCCTAATTAGGGTTTACCCTTGATGTGTGCAAAGACCGACCTCTGCAGCCTTGCTTCACCCAGGCGGCACCACCACCAAGAAACACAGGTCCTTGAACTCTTCCTCCACCATTGCTCACCTAAGACCTTCCACCATTTCTCCACCCGAACACCACCAAAATAGCTCCAAAATTCCTCCATGAGATAACACATTAGTAGATCAAGCATTCCCCTTTCCTCATCCTTCCTCTAGCTAGTTTATTTGGGGTGGCAAAGAAAATTTTAGCAAAAAATCAAGGGAGGGGCATTGCTTGGTTTCAAAACAGAGAGAGGGACATCGAGAGGGGAGAGGATGAGGCAGGTGTTTTGTGCACTTGATCCTCCCTCATCCCCTCTCAAATCCTACAATGGCAGGTGTTTCGTGCACTTGCAAAGACCGGTGATCTAGGGTAAGAGAGAGAATTGGATTATGGAAGTGGGAGTCGATGGGCTAAAAGCCTTGATGACCCACAAGTATAGGGGATCGCATCAGTTTTCGCGGGTAGTATTACCCAATTTATTGATTCGACACAAGGGGAGCCAAAGAATACTTGCAAGCCTTAACAACTGAGTTGTCAGTTCAGCTGCACCTAGAAATAGTTCTTGCTCACGGAAGTTTATCATTAGTAACAGTTTGTAGTAGCAACAACAACAGTGAAACGGTAGCAATAGTAACAGTAACGGTAACAGTAGGATTCGAGTGCGGTAGGCATAGGGATGGATGAACGGGCGTTTCATGGACGAGTCTAAACATGTAACTTCAAGACCTAGGGCATTGCAGATAAATAATAACAAGCATCCAAGTACTAAACAATCCTAGGCATGTGCTCCAAATATAGGCATACGTGCTCGCAATGAGAACTTGCACAACATCTTATGTCCATCCAACCCGTGGCAGCGGGGCCTCTAGGGAACTACTAGCAATTAAGGTGCTCCTTTTAATAGAGCACCGGAGCAAAGCATTAACACTCCATGAACACATGTGATCCTCACACCACAACCATCCCCTCCGGTTGTCCCAATTATTGTCACTTTGGGGCCTTTGGATCCGGACAATGATATGTGTACACAACTTGCAGGTAAGATCACAAACAATACTATCATAATGATTCAATAGTAAGTTCAGATCTGAGATCATGGCAATCGGGCCCTAGTAAGCACAACAAGTTGCAACAAAGTCAAATAGCAATAATAGAGATACTAGGCACTATGCCCCTAACAGATCTTATTCGATTACATGATAGAACTCGTCCAATCTCTACCATCCCCAAGCCTACAACGGGGGATTACTCACTCATGGATGAGGGAAACATCGGAGGTTGATGGAGATGCGTTGGTGATGACGATGGCGATGATCCTCTCCAAATTCCCCGTCCCGGCAGGGTGCCAGAACGGAGTTTCTGGATCCGAATCTTGGTTTCTGGTGGCGCGGTGGAGCGGAACTCTTTCTGGAAAACTATCGAACCCCCCTCTGTTTTTAGGTCAGAAGGCAACTTATAGGCGCAGAGGGAGGCCGAGGAGCTTCTTGGGGTGGCCAAACCTCCCCCAGGCGCGGGGTCAGTGGGCCCGCGCCTGGGGTGGGTCTGGGCCCCCCAGGCCTCCCCTCTATCTCTCCTTCTGGCTCCGTGGATCTTCTGGTGAGAAATAGTTTTGGCATATTTTCTGGGATTTTTCCTGATAGTTCGTTTTCTGCACAAAAACAAGGCACCAAGGTAATTCTGCTGAAAACAGCGTCAGTCCATGTTAGTTGTATCCAAATCACACAAGTATAGAGGAAAAACAATAGCAAAGTGTTCAAGAAAGTAGATACGTTTTGGACGTATCAACTCCCCCAAGCTTAGCTTATTGCTTGTCCTCAAGCAATTCAGTTGAAAACTAAGTGCGATAAAAGAACTTTCACGAACACTTTGCTTCATATGATGTAAGTATTCTCAGAGCAGGAGTAGATGCTTAGACAATTCATAATAAGGAGTATGCAACTAAGTCTACTCAATAGTCATTGCAAGCTATGAAGATAAACCAACTCAATAATAATAAGTAACATGAAACATAAACACAAGCAACATTGCAATGCTCATAATAAGGTATGATAGAGTGGTATCTCGCTTGCCTTTGTTTGAAGAGCACAATATAAATGCCAAGGAACCTCTGAAGTTCACATGAAGACTAGAGATAAAGATATCAAAGATACAAGCATCAAAGTCATGACATAATTAACTAAGTTTTCGAACAAACACAAAAATAACAACTATGCTCTCAAGAAGGTGCTCATAGAATAAGTGGTGACTCAGCTAGGTTGTGAAAACGGTTTTGTGAAGGTTTGAAAGGCTTCCCAATGCTGAAAGGAAGGTACTCATTAGTTTTGAGCTCTCATTGCCCCTATCATAGGCATCTTCATGTGGTTAAGGTGAAAGTGAGGTCCACTCTGAATCATATGCTTGACAGGCCATAGACTGGAAATCCCAAGTCCCTTGAGTACGAGGGTCGCTCCGCATGCTACTCAACTTTGGTCACCTGAAAGTTCTTGTCATTGTAAATACATGCATATCATCGAGAACCGCCAACGGGGTACCCCTTGCACATGGTACAAGAGTTTTCCCATAACCAAAATGACAAGGCAAGCAGACAATGAGCATCTCAGCAATCTTTTTATTTACAATATGCATAGCTTTTTATTGAGGACGCTTCATAGATGCTCATTATAGTGAAGCTGCAAGTTTCCACCAAGATTAGGCATGGCTTAGGCTAGCGGTCCAGGCGTTTCTCTAACACAATGTATAAACTACATGAACTAATGAATTCCCCTTTTATTTCACATCGTCGACATCCATAAACAAAAGAGCAAGGAATCAACTGGATGACATATCCAAAAAGTGTTGAAAGCGTTCCCCGTGACAGCACGGTTTTGCTGACTTCCAGTATATAATAAGCAAGCATATAACTTTCATGGACTAGTCACAATGGTTCAAGATTATTAAGCGCAAGGAATAAAGTGTGCCATCAAGTTCGTGAGAGCTTTACTAACTAACTTTCTCAAAACAGACAAACATTTTATTTTGGAAGAAAACACGACATATGGAATATGCACTGAAATAGCAAATGATGCCAATAGGTAGGTATGGTGGACACAGCTGGCAATATTGGTTTTGGTGAGTTAGAAGCACATATAGAGCACATACTCAGTGCAAGTGAAGGTTAGAAAAAGAGAGGGAGTGACAAACGAGAGAGCAATAGTTGTCATAATCATGCTTGCAACAAAACAGGACTAATTATGGCATGAAAGTGATAAAAGAACTCTGAGGCAAAATAAATTATCGAGGCTTACTGTAACATCCCAATTGGAGGAACCCTGATTATTTGTCCAAAAGGCAAAAATCTGGGGGAACAAAAACTTTTGCTTGCATTGTGTGACTACTTGCTTGCTTAGGATCAAGCAACCGTTGGTGTATTGGTTGTGTACTCCTTATCCCAACACTAGTTTACAAAAACTATTTTACAAAAGAGATGTCTTGGCTCATCTTTTATATTCTCAAATATTCTGGCAATTCAAAACCTGAGCCAAGATGACTTTGACACAAACAAATACTTTACTAGTCTCTATTTATAAAACTATGGAGGCATATATATTATCTCCTTATGTTTTCAAGACAGAAACTTCAACTACCCCTATCCCTAGGTTTTCCAGAAACCTTTATTAAAACATTTTCATCTCAATCTTGGTAGAGATACCAAGATGATCCTTATCTTACTTCAAAGTAAAACCCCTTTCAACATACCCAACATTACCCCAAGCTAGGCTTGATGGTAACCCTAGTAGTAGTTAGATAAGTAGAAAGATGAATTGTCTTGATCTGCTGTCTGATGAATTGCCTTGATCTGTTGATTGCCTTGTTTGCTTAGGATCTAGAAAGAGCTAATCTAGTAGCTCATACTTTAGGACCCCAATCCTTTCTTGTGATCATCAACCTCAAAGCCAAGCATCCAAGTCTGGATCTATCCTAAGTCACTCAAGTGATCATCTCATCTCATGCTTATCTCAATCTAAGGCTAATCCCTCTAGATGGTTTCCAACCCAGTGGAGACCCAATCCAAGCATGAATCCCCTATACTTAGTTAGTAACTCAACATCTTCTCCTTAACCATGAGTTTGGATCACCAGCATCCTCCCAAAACCCTCTACACTTGCACTTTAGTCTAGAACCCTAAATCTGCCAAAATGGTTGTCTGGATTTCTTATCTGGATACCAGTTTTGGAGCTTTACCTTTTCCAACCTATGTGCATTCTTGAGAATGTGCTTGAACCATCTTGCAGTACATATGGAGTACTACCAAGGCCCACTCTTGCCCTTGGCCAAGCCACTCTCTCTCCCACTCCTCCATGATGGTTTTGTAGTCAAGATAATAATCTTTTCGGCAAATCTTATCATCTTGCCTACTTTGGCAGAAGCTCACATTCATATGCCACCTCCCCTTGAAAAACTCTTTGCTAGGTTATGACCTACTAACCATGGCCTATCAATCCCCACTTAAATTATTTCCATAGGAGCCTTGTGCTTCTTAAACCCACATGGTTTAGGAGGCTAACTGATGTATCTACTATGGCAGCCTTATTTTCAACAAAGTTTGCCATCTCCCCTAGATCACCTCAAATGCAACCAAGCCTAAATCTTGCTTCCATGATCATCTATATGACATGGTATATCCATCCATATACCCCTTGTACCAAGGTGAGATCTGAGCTCCCTAATCCAACCTTGTTTAGATGGCATTAGACTAATCAAACCCTAGATCCTCCAAGTATCTAGTTTCCACCCTTTTCACCACTTTTCTTCAAAACCAAGGTTGATCTTGATGCCTACATCAAGTGTACCTCATCTACCTTGTATATAAGCATCCCCAACTAATTATTAAACTATTTTATTTCCTTATCTTGCAAATTCCTCAAAACCCTTGTCTACAAAGAGAAGTTTGTTTTTCTCCAAATCACCTTGCCAGCTCAAGGCACATTTGATGACTACTTATCATATCCTATCCTTCCAACTCAAAAATAGATACTTTATTATTTCTTTTTGCCCTTTTTCTTAAATGGCAGAAACCAGAAATAATCCTCTAAAAATACTTTTCCACCTCAATAAATCCCAATAAAATTATCCAATGTGTGTTATGGTATTTAGGACCATACCACATCAAAAAAAAAATCTTGCCCAATGTAAAAATATCATTTTTGCTTCCAGAATCTATTTCTGTACTTTTTAAAAGGGTGCATTTAAATGGGATTATAATCCTCAGAAAAATCCCATTTAAATTATAGAGAGATTATGTGACCCCATCTACCTACCAATACCATTTATACACTTTGTTCAATGCAAATTTTCAAACTTCCTTCACAACCCAAGATTTGATCAAACTTACAACAACAACAAGCAAATTTTGATTCAAACAAGGACCAAACCAGCCCCAATCTTCTCCAGCACTTCACCTTAACAGCACTCACTCACCCCTGGTCGACCAACACTATAGCATTAACGGGGGAATACCAATCGGGGTATACCCACGAAGCGGATTCACCAGCTGGATCAAGCCGACTGAAGCCAAGGCCAGAGCGGGTCGACTTGCCCAATACGGCGACTGGCGCGTGCTGGACCCAGACAAGTGGCGCTGACTGGAGGCCCAAGACGGCGACTCGAATAGAAAGCCCATAAGCACTTGTAAACCCTAACTGGCTGCATATATAAAGCCACCAGGGGCACCCCCACGGGGACATCATATTACATCTTCTCCCATATTAGACTAGATCTAGTCTCTCCCTCCGCCTACAGAGGCTCCCTTGTAAACCAATCTATGTTCATCTACTGGATTGACAGCAGGACGTAGCGATCCTCCACCGAGGGGATGTGAACCTGGGTACATCGTGTGCCAATCTCGCTCCCAGATTCTCCTACATAGCCTTGCTCCCTCTACGTAAGCTACCCCCAGTAGCATCTGCCGTGCAATACCACGATAGTTGGCGCCCACCGTGGGGCTAGCGATGCTTGGAGGGTGATAATCTGGGCGAGATCCCTGATATTTAACGTAGATCGGATTGCATCCGGTTCCGGCCGGTCGCCGACCAAACGCCATCCTTCGCGTCTCGCTGAAGAAGCTCGGGACATGCACCCGATCGTTCTACATGGCAGCTGAGTCTTTTACTAGTTCCCGTCTCTTATTTGATTGCTTTGCTAATCGATTGCTTTATTTGGACCTGATCCCTCCTTACTCGTATTGGTCATGTACTGCATGAAGCTCCGATCTACTCTATGCTTATCTGCGTGGCAGTAGATTTATCTGGTTGGTTTCAGAAGACCCGCGCGTCTGATCAGATCGCGTCTGGTCACCGGTTCTACGCCAGCACAGCTGCCGGTCGTACGATTTCAATCAAAGTAACCAATCTGGGTTGCTCCCTGCTGCTGACCATCATCAGAGAAAAGAAGCAGAAAGTGAATCGAGTACAGACAAGACACCAGCGGGTCTACACGGAAGTGTCCATGCGATCACAAGCCTGAGGGATTTTCTTTATTCAGTCCCATCTCTTTCTCTCTCTTTAATTATTATTACTTGATTATTTAACTTGGATCTAATCCCTTGCATACGATCGTATTGGCATTAGTACTTCAAATAAAGAAAGACATCAAAGCTATCTGATCAATGCTATCTGAAGCGACATGCATCGTTTTTCCGAGAAGCTCACATACGGCATGCCTGTTTATTTTCGTGAAGGAGCTGACTCCGTCGCTTGATTACCGCGGGCTCGTCATCGCGACCTGTTCATCACCGAATCGCCCTCACGCCACTCTCCTGTCGCGGATTCGCCCCGTGCGGAGTCACAGGTTTGGGGACTCGTCATGCTCCGGACCTCGCCTAAAACGCGGACACGCTTAAACGCGGACTCGCTAGGCTCGGGGACTCGCCCGTTGCGGACTTGCCTGCCGCGCCGACATCGCCATAGCACGAGCTCCGTCCGCCGCGCGACCCTGGTCCGCCGCGTCGACTTCGCCATAGTGCGACCCCATCCACTACGTCGAATGCGTACACCGCGCCTTCTAAGGGACCTTCATCGTCCGAGTCGCCAGAGAGGGTCGCATGCCATGCTGCATGGACTCACCACTGGGCGTCTCTTCCCCCCGGGAAAAATCAATTCGCCTTTGTCAACCTTTGAAAGAGCGACTCGCAATGGCCAAGTAGTGCGGTCGAGGACTCACAAACCGAGCCTCGGATCGTCCACGAAAAACGCTAACCGAGAGCCATCATTGGAGTCGCCTTGCTCGACTGGCCTTCCGGGCCAAGACAAATGACAATGCTACACAAACAGCACCATGTCCTCCTCAACCTTAGATAGTGCGACTCGCACGGCCAAGTACTGCGGACGAGGACTCGCAAACCGAGCCTCGGATCGTCCAGGAAGAACGCCAAGTCGAGAGCCATCTTTGGAGTCGCCATGCGACTGGCCCCCCGGGCCAAGACGAGAGACTCGCTAACAAAACAGCGCAATCAACATCATCGCGGACTCGCAATCATCGCGGACTCGCCACACTCGGGGACTCTCCCCTCGCGGACTCGCAATCATCGCGGACTCGCCACACTCGGGGACTCTCCCCTCGCGGACTCGCAATCATTGCGGACTCGCCACGCTCGGGGACTCTCCCCTCGCGGACTCGCAATCATCGTGGACTCGCCACGCTCGGGGACTCTCCCCTCGCGGACTCGCAATCATCGCGGACTCGCCACACTCGGGGACTCTTCCCTCGTGGACTCGCAAACATCACGGACTCACCACGCTCGGGGACTCCGCGCTCGCCGGTCCTTCGACCTCGCCACTCGCCGCGCTCGAGGACTCGGCGCTCGTCGGTCGCTCGACCTCGTCACTCACCGCGCTCGGGGACTCGGCGCTCGCCCTCGTCGACTCGCCACTCGCCATGCTCGGCAGCAACCACTAGTATTTCCAGAATATGCATCTCTAAAGAGCCTCAAGTCGCCTCTACAAGCCAACTCGAGCCTCGGGGACTACTCCTAGGCATGCTGCATGTACGCGTGGTTCCACGACCGCGGCTCGCCCTCGTCGACTCGCCACCGCGGACTCTCCACTCGCGTACTCAACACGCTCGTCGACTCGCCACCGCGGGCTCGCCCTCGCGTACTCAACACACTCGGGGACTTGCCACCGCGGACTCGCCCTCGCGTACTCAACACGCTCGGGGACTCGCCACCGCGGGCTCGTCCTCGCGTACTCAACGCGCTCGGGGACTCGACACTCGCCGGTCGCCCGACCTCGCCACTCGCCGCGCTCGGGGACTCGGCGCGCTACAGACAGCGCCACTCGCCAGTCGCTCAACCTCGGCACTCACCGGTCGCTCGACCTCGCCACTCGCCACGCTCGGGGACTCGGCACGCACCACGTTCGGGGACTCGCTGGCACTGGCGGCTTCTCCGAAGCCCCGTGTCTTTCGCCAATTGGCCATCACCGACTGGCTCACGCCGACCGCCTCCCACTTCATGGTTCTTTTCTAATATGGGAGAACTGTCGTGGTATTGCACGGCAGATGCTACTAGGGTAGCTTACGTAGAGGGAGCAAGGCTATGTAGGAGAATCTGGGAGCGAGATTGGCACACGATGTACCCAGGTTCATGTCCCCTCGGTGGAGGATTGCTACGTCCTGCTGTCAATCCAGTATATGAAGAAGCTCGGGACATCGTGCCCCACACCCCTTGTCCCACATGTTTGTCTATGAGGGAGACAAAGGCAAGGTCTTGTCTAATCAACTTCTTTACTCCTTGCAGCCCTCTACTCCCTCCTTGCTCCATGCACGACCCTAAGCTCACCCCACACACTCCCCACCACCCTCAACACCCAATGGGAAGGCCATGGACTAGCTCCATGCTCCCCCATGAGCCACACCCCCATAGACCACTCCCACTTGGGTATATTATGCCCAAGGCCACCCAGCTCTCCCCTGCTTAGCTCATTTGCCCCAACAACCCCCACTCCCCTCTCCCAGAGCTCCCACTCTCTCCCTCACGCTCTGTTTTGCCCAAGGAAGAAAAAGAAGGAGCTCCGGCCTCCAAGAAAGAAACGAGCAAGGCTCACCCACGATCTCCTCTCTCCCTGCATGTCACCATGCAGTGACCCCCCTCTTCCTCCTCTATCTAACCATGCTCTCTTTTGTGCCTAGGAACTTCTGCAGCATCGTCCAGGGCGAGCTTCGGTGAGCTAGGTTTGGCCATCCTCGCGCGAGCTTCTTCCCGGCGATACGACCTCTCGCGCCGACCATCCCTTGGACCGCCGGCGAGCACCGCGTCGCCTCGTCGCCTCCCCGACCTCTCCCGAGCCCCCGGTGAGCCTTCCCCGCTCCTTCCCCGATGCCCTAGGGTTTCCTCGCCAGCCCCCGCGTCCTAAGATGGCAGACGACCACGGACCGTTGATCTCCTCCGGAATTGACGGCCCGCGTCGCCCCTTACCCCTTTGCCTCGTGGACCAGCCGCTGGGCCATGGCCAGCTGCGCGCCGCTTGCGTGCAAGCGTTGCACCTGGGCCGATCTGGCTCTTCTGGCCCGGTAACCACCAGATCTGGCCCATAGGCCCCGAGCCCCTTTTTCCTTTCTTTTAAATTTCAGATCTAAAATTAGCACTTTGGCTTAAATCCAAATGAAAATGTAAAAGCCTGCAAAACCCCTAGATCTACAATTCCTCAAATGCCTGGATGTTTTCCGTAACAGGCAGACCAAGTTCTGCCCCAAAATAATGTATAGATAAAATATGATAAATCCTATACTAGAGTCTATCGAGAACACTAATTAAACCCTCCAGAGAGGTTTGCATCTCCAAATGGAGAAATTCCAAATGGTGATGAAAGGCACTAACCATACCTTTCCATTCCCATAGGTCTCTTAGTCAATTGATTCCTAGATTACCCATAGCAAAAATAATAAAAACAGGGCATTTCTGCTTTTGTAAAATTCCCTAGGTCGAACCAAATGGAGTTTTGAACTAATTCCAACTCTCAGTGATCACCCATAACCATATCCCTCTAAATCCAGTAGCTCATAATTTTATGAGTCTCTGATAAATTTTAGTGAAATAAATCCCTCTATGCATGGTTTATTCACTAACAAATTCACTACAGTAACTTTGTAACTCCAAAAAGGTTGATTCAAATTTCTACAGAAAGTTACTCTCAGTACCTAACATGTGTCTTTGGAATCTACTAAAAATCTTCTGCAAAATAAATCTGATGAAAAAGACAAATCTTGTCAAGTACTACTTTTGGGAATTTCTCAAGGGCATTCTGGTAATTGTTTTGAGGTGATTCCGACTCCTTTGGAATAAGTCCATTAAATCCTATCAAATAACCCAAGGAAATAATTGTTGGAACTCCAGAGAAGTTCTGGTGAATTATTTCCTTAAACTAGAGTTTTATCCACTATAAAATCCATCATAACCTCTAAGAAATTGATAAAATAGTGAAACCACTTTTCTTGGCTTCATTTTATCAATACATATCTGATGGTATCATTTTTATACAATGGTATCATATAGATCAAGAACTTTACCAAAAACCTCTCTTAGTTACTTCCTAGACTCCATTTCCCAAATGGATTCTTTTCCCTAATGCCTCCTAATCATCTCCCAATCCAATCAACTCAAACCCCCATAACTTACTGCCTCATATCATGTATCTATCCTTTACTTGCTGTAGGATTTTATTATGATATGGTTGTATTGATTGGTGTATTGTTCGTTTGCATGTATGCTCGATAACGGCGATAGTTGCGATTGTGTGACGCCGAGAAGAAGGAAGCCTCGGGGTTATTTCTATTATTCTTATTTGGTATTCTGGTTATCTAACGCCATCAAGGGACTTTTCGCTGGTCACAGGAAAGCCACCTCTTGCTCATATGCCTTGTCCTATTATTTTATCTATGCATATTTTATCTACCTGTTTTTGCAAATTGCATCGTTTTACTATATTATACTATGTGGGGAATGTTTGGCTCCTCCAAACCATTTACCATTAGTACCATTAGGTACAACCCACTTTGATGATACCTAACTGCCCCTAGCATGATAGATGGTGACTGAACACCATAACCCTCTGGAGACCCCGTTTAGCCTAAAACAAAAGTGTAGGATGGGAAGACCCCGGGAAAAAGATTTACAAATTTTTTTTATGAGAAAACCTTGGTAAGGCTTGGCCTACCAAGTGGTTTGGAAAATGGGAAGTATTTTTGTTTTACAAAAAGGGTGGACAAAAGAGGGAGGAAAAATGTTTACGAAAACAACCCGGCTGTACAGTTCCTAATGCTTGATCAATTAACCTGTGCAACCACATTATTCTGGAATGGGACGGGGCTGGGCTGGAAGTTGTATAATCCGGTATAAGTGTGTCAAACTACTACGGGAAAGAACAAATTCCCGGAGGCTGGGCTTTCCCCTGTAAAGGCCCATGTGAAACATCGGTCTGGGGTTGGTAAATACCGTCTAAATGGCGTCCCGACGATACTATGAGCCCCTCATTGAAAGCGCACACCCTGAGGGGTGCAAAACGCGCTCCGGTTGGCTAGTGAACTACATAGGGCGTCCTGGTTTTGAGGGGATTAACCTCATAGGGTAGGCACTTGTATCAGAGAGGGCATTCGGGAGGTATTGACCGGTTATTCGACCCATGATCGGTGTAGATCAGGGACGGGTGATCGGATGGTGTGGGTATAGTGTACAACCTCTGCAGAGTATAAATCTATTCGAATAGCCGAGTCCTCGATCATGGACGGTTGTGATGGCTGCTGTACGGGGGTAATGGTTTTGATTTCAAAAAGGACTTCGGAAAAGAAATGGCTCGAAAATGTTTTGACCATGGGATGGTCGGAAAAAGGAGGAAGGAGTTTGGTCATGAGATGACCGGAAGAAAAAACAAATGGGTGACCCAATCCTAGTGTTTTTCTTAAAACATTTCAAAAAGGTTTCCAAAATGTTTTACAAAGTTTTTCAACAAAGATATAGAGACATGCTATATCTACAAGAGAAACTAGCTATAAAAGAACCCCTCTTGGAGCCATCCTACCACACCCATATTGCATACCCTTTATTATTGTCTTCTTAAGGTGGTTTGCGAGTACATGCAAAGTACTCACCGGCATTGTCCCTGGCTATTTACTTGGCCAGATTGCAGATGTTAAGAAGCGACGAAGGTGCTTACGTCTATGCGAGCTAGGCCGTCTCCCTAGTCAGTTGCCTATAGGTTAAGGCACGGGCTCTGTGCTGAAGACTTCCGCTATTTGTGTTGTATTCGCCATAATGGCCACTTTGTAAGTTTTGTACTCGTTACTATATGGATGTTGTAATGATACTAGTCGGTTATGCTCACGGCTCACTGATCATGGGATCGTGAATTATATGCATAACAGGTATTCTCGGACCGTAAATCCGGGGTGCCACACTTACTGACTATTGATTAGTCATACGCATGCGTGAGCATATGCCAAGTCGATTCACATGAACAGTCAGAGGAGGATACCACAATGTCATACCAAAGTATGAATAAAACAATGCAAGCAAATATTCATATGACATGCTACAAACTATTAGTAAGCTAGAGCTAATCATAGACAAGCAAGAACTACTAAGCATCCATAATGACATACACCTTACACAAACATGCTAAGCATGCTCACAATGATGAGTATATGTACAAAAATGAAAAACAAATAGAGTTCGTTACCAGCCTCTTACCACACCTCGAGTTTTCTTAATCTTCATTATTGCCCTTCACTTGTGTGACTTGAATAATTCATGAAACCAAATCCACCGAGGATGGTTGAACCATGCAAAGAACTCACAAAACCAAAGAAGAACAACAAATATTTTTGGTATTTTTGAATTTTTTAGAAACAAGCAAACAAAGAAAAACCAAACAAAAACAAAGCAAACCAAACAAAGCAAAATCTTTTTGGATTTTTTCTTTTAAGGCAAACCAAAGCAAAGAAACAAACCAAGAGAAACAATGAAAATATTTTTGGTATTTTTTGTGTTTTTGAGAAGAAGCAACAAGAACCAAAAAGAAAGTGAAAACAAAGGATATACAAAGAACCGATCGAACATGATATATATATATATGAGTGTGACGTCGGTGTACCTCCCCCCAAGCTTAGGATTTTGGCCTAAGTGGGGATCAATAGCGCGGATATTACCCCCATGCTGGTGGATCATCGTAGGAATGATCATAGTCAGGCACCTGTGATGAAGAAGAAGACGCGCCCCAATCAAATGAGGGCTGCTGGTATGAAGACTCTCCCAAGTTGGAGGGCTGAACCGAATAGTCTTTGGCATCCTCTTCAACATTCTCCTCTTGCTGGGAGAGTTCCCCCACATAAGCGTCAAGCTCCTCCTCCATAAGTGACCATCCTTGCCTGTTATCAAAGTTAAACAAAACAGGTGCAGGCAAATAAACTATTTTCTCAGTCCTACCCTTTCTCCGACCTTGCTGGGCAAAAGATAATTGATATGGCAAACTTCTCACATTAGCTCCCAAGGAAACAAAACCATGCTGAATCATAGATTCAATACCAAGCCTCTCTATGGGGAACTGAAAATCTGAATAATGAGGCTCTAAACCATGGAAAGCTAGCAACCTAGAAGCAATGAGACCCCCACAAATTCCACCCTTCTCATGATTGGTGGTGAGACGGTGAGCTATCAAAGCATCCAAACTATAAGAACTATTCCTATTCAGAGCAGCTGCAATAAAAGCTAGATCAAAAGAAGACAACTTTCTAGCAGTCTTTCTAGCAAGAACACACTTGCTAATGAAATAGGCAAAGCATCTAATAGATGGGAGATGGATGTTCCGAATTTTACCACTTTCCTTTGAGAAGTCGAAACCTTGGCAAATCTCAGCATACAGATCAACAAGTGACTTGGGCCTCTCCTTGATCTTCTCACAAGATCCCCACTGAGGTACTCTAATTGCTGCACAAAAATCAGCAAAAGGCAGGTCGACAGGTATATTATATATTTTGTAATGTACCATGGGATTAGAAGTAGACCAAGTGAACCGGAAGTCCTGCACAAAATCCATGGTTAGCTTAACATATTGGATTGGTTCACCTTCAACAAAGTGCTCCAACCTTGCATTTGTAACCAAAGTTTGGAAATCTTAGAGGATCCCCGCAACTCTCATATATTCATGGCATGGATATATGGAAGGAAAAACTGCCTCCTCACGATGAACCTTCATTGGCTCATGCACCATCAAGTCATATTGATTCAGTGTATAATCACTCATATTCTTTGCTGAAATTTTACACAACCATCAAACCAAGTGATTTCTAAGTTGATAAATGATGAGCAACTACTATAGGAACTTGCTAGAGAACTACACATGCATCAAAACAAAGTTTCTAAGCATAGAACAAGCATGCAAGCTCAAACAACCTGTCACCTACAGCAGCAAAATACTCAAGATACAATCTACCAATCACAAATCTAATTGGACAAGTGGAGGAGGCACATACCAAGGAGCAAACCCTCCAAAAATCAGCACTTGAGATGGGCTGAACAAGGAGATCGAAAATCGCGAGCAAGAACAGTAAGAACTCGAGCTTGAGCAAGTTTTCCGGTGTTTTTTGGGAGAGAGAAAGAAGGTGGCTTCGAGGAGGCAGCCTGGAGGGGCCCAGGTGGGCCAGACCACCCCTAGGCGCCACCAGTGGTGGGCCCGCGCCTACCACAGGTGTGGTGGCCTAGGGTGGCCCCCTGGGTCCCCTCTGGTGCCTCTCTGCCCCATTTTTCGAGGAACAATTTATTTTGAAATTTCTGGGATTTATCGGGAAACTTTATTTTTGGCCAATTTTCAGGGTATGAAAATTGATTTTCTCGCAGAAACAGTTTTTTAGAAGAAGCAAAAGCAAACCAAAAGCCAAACTACATGAGCTCTAAAAAACTCAAACAACTAGCAAAACTAAAGCTAAAGCAAAGACTAGGAAGGACAAAAGTAAAAGAAAGCAAGTATAACCACAATGAAAACATTATTTTGTTCATTAAAACCCTTTTGTTAACAAGGTTGATCAAGTCTTGTTACCAAAACAATCTTATATGAAACAAAACTTTGCATTCCACAAGGTGATTATGTTACCTCATACTTGATAGCAATGGTCCCAATCATAATAGTTTCAAAATTTTCTTGTGGAATGGGACAATATATTTCTCCAACCTTGATGCCCTCAAAATTTTCAATGGAATTCAGGCAATAGCTCTTAACAACCTTCTTAGGGAAATAGACAACATGCTCTTTGTCATTAATATTGAATGTTACTTTTCCTTGATTGCAATTGATGACAGCACCTGCAGTATTAAGAAAAGGTCTCCCAAGAATAATACACATATTATCATCTTCAGGCATTTCAAGCACAACAAAATCAGTTAAGACCTTGCAATTATGAGCAACTTGAACAGAAACATCCTCACATATATCAACAGGAATAATAGTTGACTTATCAGCCATTTGCAAAGATATATTAGTTGGTATCAACTTTTCTAGATGGAGTCTCTTATAGAGAGAAAAAGGCATAACACTAACTCCAGCTCCCAAATCACATAAAGCAGTTCTAACATAATTATTCTTAATGGAGCAAGGAATAGTTGGTATACCTGGATCACCAAGTTTCTTTGGAACCTTACCATTGAAGGAATAATTAGCAAGCAGAGTAGAAATATCCTCATTAGGAATCTTCCTTTTATTAGAGACAATATCCTTCATATATTTTGAATAAGGAGGCTACTTAATAGCATCAGTCAAAGGAATTTGCAAGAATAAAGGTTTCATCCACTCACAAAACTTGTTGTAGTGTTCTTCCTCCTTTGACTCGTGTTTCTTACCTGGAAAAGACATAGGTTTCTACACCCAAGGTTCTCTCTCTTTACCATGTTTTTTAGCAATAAAATCTTCCTTTGTGTACCTAGTGTTCTTTGTGTGCTTCTCAGGTTCTTCCTCACCTTCCTCCTTATCAGTAGACTCATTATTATTACCACTCTTAGTTTCAGCATCAGAGACAAATATACTATTAGGATCTACAGCAGGTTCAAGTGGTTCCTGAACTACTTTATGTTTCTTTTTCTTTCTCTTACAACAACTACCACTATCTTCACCTTGTTGGGAATCCTTCTCTATTCTTTTAGGGTGTCCTTCAGGATATAAAGGATCTTGAGTAGCTGCACCACTCCTAGTTCTAATTCCATAAGCATGTTTATTTCCTGAAGCATTAACTAGCATATACTTTTGTACCTTAGCAAGTTGATCAAGTTGAGTTTTAACCATTTGAAAGTGTTTACAAAGCATTTTAATATCATTAGAAGTTCTTTCCACAATATCTTTCAACTCATAGATAGCCCTAGAGTTTTCCAATAAATGATTCTGAACTTGTTTATTAAAATTACCTTGTTTAACAATAAATGTGTCAAGTTCCTCTAAGCATTGATCAGGAGGCTTACCATAAGGAATATCACCTTCATTAAATTGGAGAGAGTGTACCTCAATAGTAGATGAGTGAGGAATTGTCTTACATAATTATTCTATAGGAGGTAGATTCTTCACATCTTCAGCTCTAATACCTTTCTCCTTTAGACACTTCTTAGCTTGCTTCATCACTTCATCATTTAATGCAATAACTCCCCTCTTCTTTGTTGTTGGTGTTGGAACTGGTTCAGGAACAACTGGTTTAGGAGTAATAGGCTCGGGTGCATTCAGCTCAGTTGAAGTCCAATCATCATAATTCTTGCTTATCTTGGTCTTCAGCATCTGTAGGAGTTCTTTTCCTGAAAACACAATCAGCAAAGCTGTCTAGGTAGGTCCTAGAATCATTAGTTAGTCCATTATAATAAATATCAAGAAGCTCATTCTTAGGTAATGGACATCTAGGATGTGCATGAATCAAGGAACTTAATCTTTTCCATGGCTCAGGAAATTTCTCTTCTTCTCCCTGTTTAAAATCAAAAGTCTTTGCAAAGCAGCATGTCTAGCACTGGGAGGAAAATATTTATGATAGAAACAAGCAATCAAGCAATCAGGGCTATCAATGGAACCAGAAGGTAATCTATTAAACCAAGCCCTAACTTCTCCTTTTAGTGAAAAGGGGAAGATCTTAACAACAAAGTACTTACGCATCTTAACATCATCAGAGAAAAAAGCACTCATAGTAGAAAGCTCATTCATATGAGCCACAACACTCCCATTTTCAGTACCAAAAAAAGGTTCTTTCTCAATAATATCTAAATAAGATAAATCAAGAGAGAAATCATAATCTTTATCTTTAATATCTATGGGAGAAGTGACAAACTTAGGATCATAGGACAACTTAGGCAGAATAGTACGTCTAGCAAGGAGACTCTTCATAGCACTAGTACCATGTGTGTTTCGGCACTCTTCAACAAATTCATCAGTGAGCTCAATGTACCATCATTTATATCATAACTCTCACTAGACTCAGGTGAGCTAATAGGTGAAACAATGTATTTACTAGGAGTTTCAGTATTTCCTAGACTAGCCATAGTAGCATCTAGAAAAGGACCTAGTGAACCACTCGCATCAAGCACAGTAGAAGTAACATCATGAGCATCAAAGCAGTTTCATATTCAGCAGTAGTAGCAGTGTGTGTAGCATGAGTATGTGGTGGTGGTGTGACAAGCTTACTTATAACAGACGGTGAATCAAGAGAAAAAGAGGTGTTTAGGACTGTACCTCTTCTTGTAGTGGATGGTAAAATAGGGAAATTTCCATCACGAGACTTCCCCATGATGAAACGAGTAGCAGTGAACAATAATAGATCCAAGTGAACTTACAAATAAAGCTATGCTCCCTGGCAATGCCGCCAGAAAATAGTCTTGATGACCCACAAGTATAGGGGATCGTAACAGTCTTCGCGGGTGGTATTACCCAATTTATTGATTCGGCACAAGGGAGCCAAAGAATACTTGCAAGCCTTAACAACTGAGTTGTCAGTTTAGCTGCACTTGGAAATAGTTTTTGCTCACAGAAGTTTATCAGTAGCAATAGTTTGTAGTAGCAATATCAAAACAATAGCAACAACAACAGCAACAGTGAAACAGTAGCAATAGTAACAGTAATGGCAACAGTAGGATTCGAGTGCGGTAGGCATAGGGATGGATGGACGGGCGTTGCATGGACGAGTCTAAACATGTAACTTCAAGACCTAGGGCATTGCAGATAAATAATAACAAGCATCCAAGTACTAAACAATCCTAGGCATGTGCTCCAAATATAGTAATACGTGCTCGCAATGAGAACTTGCACAACATCTTCTGTCCAGCCAGCCCGTGGCAGCGGGGCCTCTAGGGAACTACTGGCAATTAAGGTGCTCCTTTTAATAGAGCACCAGAGCAAAGCATTAAAACTCCATAAACACATGTGATCCTCACACCACAGCCATCCCCTCCGGTTGTCCCAATTATTGTCACTTTGGGGCATTTGGATCCAGACAATGATTTGTGTACACAACTTGCAGGTAAGATTACAAACAATACTATCATAATGATTTAATAATAAGTTCAGATCTCAGATCATGGCACTCGGGCCCTAGTGACAAGCATTAAGCACAACAAGTTGCAACAAAGTCAAATAGCACTAATAGAGATACTAGGCATTATGCCCCTAACAGATCTTATTCGATTACATGATAGAACTCATCCATTCCCTACCATCCCCAAGCCTACAGCGAGGGATTACTGACTCATGGATGAGGGAAACATCGGAGGTTGATGGAGATGCGTTGGTGATGACAATGGCGATGATCCTCTCCAAATTCCCCTTCCCAGCAGGGTGCCCGAACGGAGTTTCTGAATCCGAATCTTGGTTTCTGGTGGCAGCGGCGGAGCGGAACTCTTTCTGGAAAACTATTGAACCCCCCTTCGTTTTTAGGTAGAAGACAACTTATAGGCACGGAGGGAGGCCGAGGAGCTGCCTGGGGTGGCCAGACCTCCCCCAGGCGCGGGGTTAGTGGGCCCGCGCCTGGGGTTGGTCTGGGCCCCCCAGGCCTCCCCTCTGTCTCTCCTTCTGGCTCCGTGGATCTTCTCGTGAGAAATAGTTTTTGGCATATTTTCCGGGATTTTTCCTGATAGTTCATTTTCTGCACAAAAACAAGACACCAAGGTAATTCTGCTGAAAACAGCGTCAGTTCGTGTTAGTTGTATCCAAATCACACAAGTATAGAGGAAAAACAATAGCAAAGTGTTCAAGAAAGTAGATACGTTTTGGACGTATCAAGCATGTGCATGTAAGGTTCATGCCGATGGGCTTCTAGTCTGCCAACATCGGAAATGGGCAAAGGGAAAATTCTTGAAAGATGGGCTCGGATTGGACATGGACCAGCTAAAATGTATATGGCCTACCCACAACAACAACGAACATCCATTTTTTTTGAACACAGGGAGCCCCCAAAGGGGCAAGAAGCCTTTATATTAAATATATCAGTGGGTGTACAGGAGTTTTACAGAGAACCCCATGAAAATTAGTTTAATACATGGGTCCCTGACAAATGCAGAAAGGACCTTGAAGAAAGATGGTAGATTACAACCAGATCCTTCTCTTTCCCCACTGCCGAGCCAGAAGCCACGCTTGCCATTGTCGAACACCGCCGCGGGGACTATACCACTTGCGCCGATGCCGACCAGCTCCTCAGCAACAGCAGGCTTCATAAGGGGCCTCCAAATGGAGGTTGATAAAGGGTTGGAGCATACCAGCAGATTACGGTCACCATGGACCAAGGATGCGCTCGGGAAAATAGAGGCTTCACATCTCCCATGCCGACAGCAACTAGATCGAGGCCCAGCAACCCTCCTCGTATCACCAACTCCACCCATGAGAGAAGAAGAGGAGAGCATGGCTATACCTCCATTAGGACACCACCGGCGACCAACATGAGTCTTTAGCCACCGCGCTGTGAAAGCAAGCCCGCCGTCGAACTCCGAGCACCCGCCACGAGCTGGAGGAGGCAGACCAAGAGAGGAATCGTAGCAGCCAAGACTCGGGACACAGACCTTATTTAGGGAGCTTGCCAAAGACCTCAACGCTGCCGCATTCGGCTTCCACCATGGGAGCACCGCGGCAACGGGAAAATCACCAGCACCACTGGGTTGGCCTGCAGAACCCAGCAGCAGACTCTCCAAGAACCGGCCTTATTGTCGGAGATGCTCGGAATCCCCGCCTCCAGCCACACCACCTCCTACCACGGGAGGAGCATAGCCGCGACGAGGAAAACCGAGATGCCCTGGATCTGGCCAGAGAGACCAAGAGACTTACTCCCAGACACCATCTAGGATAAAACTGGGATCAACCCAAAACAGCAAATTACTAATAATAGGTATAGAAAGCCAACCACCTAGTCCATCTCCTTTCCGGCCGCCATGGCTACCGGAGAGAAGGAAGGAGAAGGGGCGGCATCAGGGAACAGAGGTCGACTCTCAAGGGAAGAGGAGGAGAGGCGCGTGGTGGTGCGGCTTCTTCAAGAAATCAAATGGATCTCCTCCAAGACACAGAGAAGAAGCTGGATTTTTAGTGGAGCTAGTAGATCAGGAGAAGGGGAGTCGATTCTAGTTGGAGGGAGAAGCTGGGGCAGCCGGAGTGACTGGGGGCGGCGGCCGGCGCTCGCGGAGATGGGAGGTGCAGGGTTCTCTATTCTAGTGAGGAGCGGCAATGCACTTGTGGACGTTGGTTTTGCACAACGAACATCCATAAATCTGTTATTGTCGATGTGGGTAGCCTCGCGGTTGCCTTTTTTTTTGGCGTGCCTCATCACCCAAGCACTTTTATGGTCGTTCTGCACTAGTGATCATATAATTTTGTTTTAATCGATTAATCTGTTATTTTCTAAAATAGGGTTTAGAACAAGCGTAAAAGGATACTTTATTTAAGTACTCAAATTGTTATTTAGAACAACAAGGGTCTAGAACAAGAGTATTGTTTTATCCAAATGTAGTAAAATAAAATGTATATCAAGCGTTTTCTTAATTTTGAAAAAAAAGTAATAGCCTTTGCCGGTATAAAAAAGGTTAGATCTAGCTAAAAACTTGAAAAACGCTTACTTCGGACTAAAGTTTTGTAAAAGGGTTAGATTTGTCTAACTTACCCCGGAGAGGAGACGAGTCTGAAGACGACATAGAATCGTGCGCTCCGCTGAGTACTGAGACACGTGATGGACCAGGACGATCTGCGCGGCGGCTCACGCCGTCTTTTGCCTTGGAGTGGCGCGTGGTGCGCTCCCACCAAATCACCATGCGGCAGTGG
This sequence comes from Avena sativa, assembly GCA_916181665.1. NCBI lineage: Eukaryota > Viridiplantae > Streptophyta > Magnoliopsida > Poales > Poaceae > Avena > Avena sativa. The sequence continues at coordinate 426,075,860 of OV702293.1, forward strand.
CGTACCCGCTGCGTTGGAGCGTAGCTCGAGCTGGGTTCATGGGGAGCTAGATCGGCCTAGCTGCAAGAAGAAACGAGATAGCAACAAACGGCAGGACATGACAAACAGTGGATATTCGATGCCGATGCAAAGAAGGGGAAGACCGCGTGCTGGCGCCTTGATGCTGTGGGCTAGAAATCCATGGGTGTGGATCGGTATTCGGAGGGCACGGTACTGGTACCAAGCTGTGATTGCCATCTTTTGTTCGTTATTAACCTTCCTAATTTGTTCATTTTGAAGCGGGACTAGATGCCACTAGCGACGCAAAAGACAAGTAACATGTGCGCTTACGCTATGTTGGGTTGCTAGTTGCTATTGGAAATATAAGCAATAATTCATATGATTTAATCTGAATAATAAACTGATAAAGCATGACCATACAAATAGTAGTAAAATCAATTATGCAGATCAATAAAGTAGGTAAACAGATTACATCTATACAAGACAAACCTATCACATCTACACCAAACGCTAGAACTAGAAACTCTAGCATAATCCGAAAGAGAGAGATTGAGATCGCATACGATGCAGTTGCGGCAGTAGCCGCAGCGGTAGCAGCAGCAGAGTTGTCGCCCATGTTAAGGTTGCCGAAGAGGTCGACGTCCGGAAAGAAGTCGTCGTTCGGGAAGTCGTCGTCGGACGTCGAGGTTGCCAGTAGTCGCGCTTGAGCACTCCCCAAAAACCTGATCGCCCCTCACCCGTACAGGTTCACGAGAGGCGGGGTTCCGGAGGCCTACTGTCCCGATCTGCGGTGCACGCCGCAAACAGGGATGGGGAAGACGAAAGCGGCGGCACAAGGTTCTGGAGGTAGGTGCGTGTTATGGATTGAGTACCGATTAGGTTTAGCGCAGACGCTTATATAGTGCAGGTTAGGGAGATCGTCGGACTCAGCCCACGTCCGAGTCGGTAACAGTCCACGTCCATAAAAACTAGAAACGGCTGTAATTAACGCGTCCATTAATGACTCATAATCAGTTTTCCCAACCAGCAAAATAAAGCTTGGCTCGGCGAGATTCTCGCAACCCGCAACCCGCGGCGCGCGCATCGTGACGAGACGAGGCGGGCGGCGTCGGAGAAGGAGTGCGCGAGGGCTACTCTTCTTGTCACACCTTAGTGAGTGGTGCAACACTCTACTATATAAGATGGTCCAACTTCCCTTCAACTAGCAATGTGGGACTAAACTTTAGCACCACTAGCACAGCCATATGCTGCCATATACAAGTGGGCCAAAGAGAATTTCAGAATTTGTCTAATGGGCCAACAGCCCAAAACTCACCAAAATCCAACAATCCCCCACAAAGTCTCATTGGCACATCACATCACTTTTATTCCAAAACATTGTTTTATATACCGGTGTGTAGTGGAGACTGTTAAGTTGAACTTCCACGTTAAACTTCATGCTACACTAGCTAACAACTTGAATAGTGGACTATGCCTTAAACTACAAGTTTTTTGCACACTAGTTTCACACAAAATCTAGACCGGTATAGGGGTGTCGTCGGCTTCCCCGCGGTTTGGAGCTTATGCGTCATACTCCAGGGCCTTTCATGAGTTTATTAGAGAGCACCCAACTCTCATGGAATGCGACGTTTGACAGTCAGACTCATATAGGTGTGTTCCTTAAGAGATGTTCTGCAGGACAACATCTCCGCTTATAAAAGCCACTTGAAACACATTAAGATAAATATCAACCTGCCATGCAGATTAAGAGAGTATTGCATCTTTATGGAGATGTAAATATAATATGAAAATACTCTCCTCTCAGCTGACCAACAGCTTGTCTCTCAACCCTAATTCACGGGATCTCCGATCACATAGAGTGGGTTGCCACAGGGATCAACTCATAACGTGGGTCTCAAACCCATCTCCCTCGATGCATTATCTATCACATTGCGTGATAAACCCTTTGTGAAGGGATCTGCCAGATTCTTAGATGTTTGGATATAATCCAACGCAATAACTTCAGAGTTTCTTAGTTTTCTGACAAATTTCAATCTCCTCTTCACATGCCTTGATGACTTCATATTATCCTTAGAACTGTTTACTTTGACGATCATAGTTTGATTATCACAATTCATCAGGATAGCGGGTATTGGTTTTTCAACCACAGGTAAGTCCATCAAGAGCTCACGAAGCCACTCTGCTTCAACAGTGGCTGGGTCTAATGCTGTGAGTTCTGCTTCCATTGTTGACCTCGTTAAGATGGTCTGCTTGCAAGACTTCCAGGAAACAGCGCCACCACCAAGTGTAAACAAATAACCACTTTGGCCTTAATCTCATCAGCATCAGATATCCAGTTTGAATCACTATAACCCTCAAGTACCCGTGGATACCCAGTATAATGAATACCATAACTCGCAGTGCCTTTCAAATAGCGCAAAACTCTTTCAAGAGCATGCCAATGATCATCTCCAGGATTTGACACAAATCGACTTAGTTTGCTTATAGCAAAGGAGATGTCAGGTCTAGTAGCGCTGGCTAAATACATGAGCAAGCCAATAATTTTAGAATATCTCAATTGATCTTTAGTAGTCCTTCGATTCTTTCGAAGTAGCACACTCGGATCATAAGGCATTGGAGAAGAATTGCAGTCACTATACCCGAAGCGACTCAATATCTTTTCCACATAGTGAGACAGAAGCAATGTAATCCCACCATTGTCATCCTTTAGTAGCTTGATGTTTAATATTACATCAGCCACTCCCAAGTCCTTCATCTCAAAGCAGCGAGATAGGAACTCTTTGACCTCCTCGATAACAGCGAGGTTGGTCCTGAATATCAATATGTCATCAACATAGAGACACATAATAACTCCCTCGCCCCCACCATGGCGATAGTACCACACATTTTTCAGCTTCATTTACAACAAAGCCTTCAGCAGTTAAAGTTCTTTCAAACTTTTCGTGCCACTGCTTAGGAGCTTGCTTAAGACCATACAAAGACTTCACTAACTTACACACCATTCCTTCTTGACCATCTACTACAAATCCGTCAGGCTGCTCCATATAAATTTCCTCATCTAACTCTCCATTTAGAAAAGCCGTCTTAACGTCCATTTGATGAACGAGAAGACCATGTGAGGCAGCCAAGGAAAGTAGTACTCGAATAGTGGTCAATCTGGCTACAGGTGAGTAGGTATCGAAGAAGTCTTCACCTTCCTTTTGGGTATAACCCTTAGCCGCAAGACGTGCCTTGTACTTTTCAATAGTACCATCAGGTCTAAACTTTTTCTTAAACACCCACTTACATCCTACAGGTTTGCACCCATAAGGACGATTAGTGACTTCCCAAGTACCATTAGCTAAGATGGGGTCCATCTCGCTTCGGACAGCTTCCTTCCAGTAGTCAGCATCTTGAGATGCATAGGCTTCTGAAATAGAAGTGGGAGTATCATCCACAAGGTACAAAATAAAATCATCACCAAATGACTTTGAATTCCTTTGTCTCTTGCTCCTTTTGGGAGCTTCATTGTCATCCTCCACGGGATCATCAGAGTGTTCTATCGGCATAGTGGTTTCAGGAATTATAGAAAAATCCTGACTAGATGAACTAGTCATCTCCTGATTTGATGAGCTAGACATACCTTTCATAGGAAAGATGTCCTCAAATAAAGTTGCATCATTCGACTCTATAATTGTACCAACATGCATGTCGGATACCTCAGATTTTACTATCAAAAATCTATAGACAATGCTATGAAAAGCATATCCCAAAAAAACACAATCAACGGTTTTTGGTCCAAGCCTTCGCTTCTTGGGTATTGGAATATTGACTTTCGCCAAACAACCCCAAGTTCGTAAGTAAGAGAGTTTAAGCCTTTTATTTTCCCATTCCTCAAATGGAGTCATGGTTTTATCCTTTACAGGAACACGGTTTAAGACATGACACGTAGTCATTAGCGCCTCCCCCACCATTCCTTGGAAAGACCCGATGTATCTAACATGACGTTAACCAAATCAGTTAGAGTGTGGTTCTTCCTTTCGGCCACCCCATTTGACTGAGGTGAGTAGGGAGGTGTCCTCTCATGTATAATACCATGTTCCATACAGAATAAATCAAATTCGTTTGAAAAGTACTCTCCACGACGATCCGACCTTAGCCGCTTGATTTTAAGATCAAGTTGGTTTTCTGCCTTAGCTTTATAGATTTTGAAGTAGTTTAAAGCTTCATCTTTAGATTTCAGAAGATAAACATAGCAGTATCTAGTGGAGTCATCAATCAATGTCATAAAGTATCTGTTTCCACCTTTTGTCAACACACCATTCATCTCACAAAGATCTGAATGTATAAGTTCTAGCGGTGCTAAGTTTCTCGGTTCCGCAGTTGTATGAGACTTGCAGGGTTGCTTTGCTTGCACACAAACTTGGCACTTAGAACCTTTGACAGTGGTAAATTTCGGAACTAAACTCATATTGGCTAGCCGTGTCATGCAACCAAAGTTAATATGACACAGTCGTGAATGCCAAACATTGGACTCATTATCATTGCACACATGATTAATAACTTTAGCACATGAGTCTGACAAATACAAGCGGAACAGACCTCCGCACTCATAACCCTTTCCAACAAATTGTACATACTTAGAAATTACAACTTTATTAGACTCAAAAACCAACTTAAAGCCATCTCGACATAAAAGCGATCCGCTGACGAGATTCTTATTGATGGAGGGAACGTGCTGCACATTCTTCATCTGTACGGTCTTCCCCAAAGTAAACTTCAGATTTACCATACCAACACCATGAACGGAAGTACGTGAGCTGTTTCCCATCAGCACGGAAGAAGTCCTTGAGACCTGATAAGGGGAAAACATGGAAATATCAGAACATACATGTGTATTAGCACCCATGTCTATCCACCAATCAGGAGAATGACATACTGAAAGGATAGTAGGTAAAATACCGTACCCAGTATCCTTCATCTCAGTATCGCTAATAACAACATTAGCGGCCTTGCTGCTATTTCCATGTTGACGCTTGTCAAAGCAATTAGGACAGCTAGGAGCCCAATGATCAGGATCACCACAGCGTGGCAAGAGCCTTTCCTCTTATCATTTTTCTTCTTGAAGTTGGTTGAGTGTGTGGCCTTGTTCTTGCCATCAAACTTCCCCTTTCCTTCAGTTTTGTTATTATTCTTGAGCTTTTGGGATTGGAAAATTTTCCTCTGCACCAAATTGGCAGTAGAACCTCCCTCAAATCCTCGAGCAGTTTTGTCCTTTGCTCTCGCCTTCTCTTCCACATGAAGGGAACCAATGAGATTCGTAACGGAAAACTCTTGTCTCTTATGTTTCAGAGAAGTAGCAAGGTTCCTCCACGAGGGAGGAAGCTTGGCAATAATGCCATCAGCCACAAATTTGTCCGGTAAGGAACACTTGAACTGCTCAAGTTCTTTGGCAAGTGATTGTATCTCATGAGCTTGCTCAATGATGGAGCGCTCATCAACCATCTTGTAGTCATAGAATTGCTTCATGATATACAACTCAGTGCCAGCGTCTGAGACCCCAAACTTGGCCTCGAGCGCTTCCCACGCGTCCTTGCCATTATCAAATGACATATACGGGTCAACAATGTTGTCCCCAAGAACACTGAACAAAGCCGCCATAAACATGGCATCGACTTTCTTAAAGTTCGCTTCCTGCTCAGCAGAAAGATCTCCTCCAGGCTTGCCAAGAGTGGCGCTATAGCAGTTTAGGTTTTCAAACCAGAGAACTGATCTCTTGCGCCATCTCTTATAGTGCATGCCATCAAAAGGAGACGGCCTAGTAGCCGCGGCTACACCAGTGGAATTCAGTTGCCTATAATCAGGTTTTTGGATTGTTGGAAATATAAGCAATAATCCATATGATTTAATCCGAATAATAAACTGATAAAGCATGATCATACAAACAGTAGTAAAACCAATCATGCAGATCAATAAAGTAGATGAACAGATTACATCTATACAAGACAAATCTATCACATTTACACCAAACGCTAGAACTAGAAACTCTAGCATAATTCGAAAGAGAGAGATTAAGATCACATACGATGCAGTTGCGGCAGTAGCCGCGACGGTAGCAACAGCAGAGCTGTCGCCCATGTTGAGGTTGCCAAAAAGGTCGCTGACGTCCGGGAAGAAGTCGTCGTTTGGGAAGTCGTCGTCGGACGTCGTGGTTGCCAGTAGTAGCGCTTGAGCGCTCCCCAAAAACCTGATCGCCCCTCACCCGTACAGGTTCACGAGAGAAGGGGTTCCGGAGGCCTACTGTTCCGATCTGCGGTGCACGTCACAAGCAGGGATGGGGAAGACGAAAGCGGCGGCGCAAGGTTCTGGAGGTAGGTGCGTGTTGTGAATTGAGTACCGATTAGGTTTAGCGCAAACGCTTATATAGTGCAGGTTAGGGAGATCGTGGGACTCAGCCCACGTCCGAGTCGGTAACATTCCACGTCCATAAAAACTAGAAATGGATGTAATTAACGCGTTCGTTAATGAACCCGCAACCCGCGGCGCGCGCGTCGCGTCGCGTCGTGACGAGGCGACGTCGGAGAAGGAGTGCGTGAGGGCTACTCTTCTTGTCACACCTTAGTGAGTGGTGCAACACTCTACTATATAAGGTGGTCCAACTCCCCTTCAACTAGCAATGTGGGACTAAACTTTAGCATCACTAGCACAGCCAAATGCTGCAATATACAAATGGGCCAAAGAGAATTTCCGAATTTGTCTAATGGGCCAACAACCCAAAACTCACCAAATTCCAACGGTTGCTACACTACGGCTGCCAACATTTTTCATGCATTTTTGCTATAATTCATATCTTAGGCCAGGTGACAAATATATGCCACCGTCTGAGGAAAGTCTGAAATACTGTGGCAAGTCGATGTTTCGGTGACATGTGCCTCCTAGGTTTTTTGTTTGCGAGGGACATGTGCCTCCTAGGTTGTATGGAAAAATATTGCTAAGTGTGGTTGTCAGCATAGTTGTTTACAACTTGGCTAACTTGTGGTGTGATGAAAACAATAATATACAACCTAAATCCACGCTTGGCAAACACCCATAGCAAAAACAAAAGAGCTGATAATGCGATTATCATGTTGTCGGTGGATTAAAAAAAAGTTAAAGTCATCTACATCCACATATCCTCTTATAAAACATCAGGGTGGAACAAAACGGTCTTAGTATTTTTTTTATGCAATTGGTAAATAAATATATCTTAGTCGATGCTAAAGACCATCCAATATGAACATCAAGATTCACGTAAGTACAAAGGGAGAAAAATCCTCGATGGAAGGACTATCAAAATTGACCGAGAGTAACTCCACAAAGAGATAATCTCTTCCTACCCATATTTGTTTTCTTTGTGAACAACACTACGTTCACCAAACTTTTAACATGAAAGTTGCATTCAAAATTTTAAGCTCGAGCGCATCTATGTTTCATCCTGCCATTTTTGGTGCCGACTTACTCTTAGTGTTTAAAGAAATATTAATCCATACGATCCATATTAATTACTCCCTCCGTTAGGATTATAAGGCCTAAGAGTTTTTTTAAAATGTTAGAAATTACAAGTTCTTTCTCATTTATTATCATCTCTCATCCAATGCATGACCTTCTTTTCTTTCTCTTCTCTCATGCATGTATAACTATTGGTGCATGTAGTAATTAAGAGGGTAAGTTATTGCTTTTCTTAATGGTTCATAGGTCTTATCTATACCTAATAATAAAGTAAGAAGTATTTCTTGTAGTAACCCTCCCATCAAACCCAGTATTATTACCCATACCACCCGTAAGTGAAATATCTTTTTTTTCAGAGACGTCCGTCGCTTACCCATCCTTTTTTTTCCTACTCGGCAATCACGGAGAGTTTTTGCTACTCGGCAATCGCGGAGAGTCCCATCTGAATCCAATAGACAAATCGTGTAGAGTCCCATCTGAATCCAATAGACATTTACATGGAGACTTAGGGCGTTGCCACTAGCTGCAGCTTCGGTCGCGACCTCCACCAGTCGAGGCTAGCGACCCGAACGAATCAGGGCACGCCGCCATGAGCTCTCACGCGTCCACCTTAGGCCTCAAGCCCCCATCATCTGGGACGACTGGGAATCAGGTACGGCAACGACCGCATGCCGGTTTCGAAGCTCGGCACGTGCGTGGAGGGAACTAGGGTCACGAGATCTACAGGAGAATCCGGGTTGAGGGGATCTACAGGAAGAATTCCGGTTGAGGGGGATCAATTTGGGAACTTGGGTGCTGTGAATCGTGAAGTGATGCTGGCCTGCTGGGGAAGAAGATGAGAAAAAAAGTAGGGCCAGACCGAACTGCTCACGTGAGCTCAGTTCTGTCCATCTCAATGAATCCAAAATAGCCTAATGGGCTCCCAGCCCATTCAGAAAAACCAGTAAAGCGGTGTTGAATGTTTGTCGCTCCGGTCGAGAAGCAGGAATCGCTATTCTGAAGCGGGATCGGAGGAGTTTGGGAAGCCAGAGGGCTTCCGAACATGCCCTTAGGATCTTAGGTTGTTCTACTGCTTCGCACTCTTTATTTCTCAGTATTTGCTGCTGATGAGTCCATGTTATGTACGTGCTGCTGAGACTCAACTCTCAATGCTAAAACTAATTGAAGATCTGTTGCAGATATACATGTTGTTTTTTGTTCCCTCCATTAATATCGGTTGACCGATTGATGTGTGCCTTGACACCCTTGCAGCATGGCGCCGATGATGGATTGGACGAATAACCACTATAAGACGCTTGCGTGGGTGATATTAAGGCACACCTGGTTGTACACGGAGATGGTGGTCACCGAGACTTAGGTTTCGAGTGCTCAGTCTTCTTGATATTGAAATTTTTATTAGTGGTGGTTGGAATGTGTTGATATAATTTTCTGAATTATGCAGCTTCCCTCTTTTGCCAACTGTGACAATGATCCCCTCTCGAGAATTTGAATTCTTTTTGTTATGGCTATATTTAGAATTCGCCGCAACGCGCGGGCATTTTCCTATATTTTAAAATAAAATTATATGTACCAAACCCTACGCACAAACGCAACACGGGAGCACACACACGCAACGCACACCTCCACGCACGGGATATCGCCACCAACCATGTCGACGACTTCTTCCTCTGCTCCGCACCCCGCTCGCCGCCACCCATGGCCGCCTCTTGCGGCCTACGCGCCCTGCCCGCCAGGACGTCGGCCTCCCCCGCATCACCGACGCAAGCGTCGTCCCCTACCGCTGCTCCTTCTCCGGCCAGCCGCCATTGGCCTCTGCTCAAGCTCCTCCTTCCCACCATGGCGCCACTGCAGCGAGCCCTTCCCTGGTCGTCTCCTCACCACGTGCGCGTGCCTGGCGACGACTCGAGTGGGCACGGGTCCTCGCCACCTCGGTGGACCTAGCCCTACTCCCCATGCTCCCGCTTTTCTCTCCCGATATCCACCCATCTCTCCTCAGCCCTGACTCCAGTCTCCACCCTTCCACCTCCGGTGGCCGGCCACGGCCCCAGAGCTCGTCGCGCTGCTTGCGCTTTAGCGTTGTATATCTCGGGGAATTTAATTTCTGGGAGTCAGCTTGCTGATATGCCTTGCACTCCGTATATGAATTGGTGGAGATCAGTCTAAAAGATCGAGGTGGGACAAAACCTGAGTCCTGCCGATTGCTGCGACCAGTGCGGCTATTAATATTAATTAACTGGGCCGGACTACACCGATTGTTGCTAGCAGCGTGGCTATTATTTAACTGGGCCGATCAGTTTTGGTCGTCCTGGATTTACAGATGGTATAGTGGGTAATTTTAATTAAGCTATAGGGATAAATTCGTCTAAAAAAATGTTGGACCGGAAGAAACACTTCGTTCTTTATTATTAGGTATAGATATAGACTAGCTTTAGATTAGATTTAATTTCTGAAATTCTCCCTTGCTTCTCCCAGGGTAAGCCCTTGATTGTTTTTTTACATGAAGCCCTTGATTGCTAGAGGTCCTCTGTTCATGTTTCTAGCCTTCTAGGAGCAAAAGGCCAACAAGGATATAAGAGCGGTTCAGGTTCAGACTAATTGGTGCCCTTACGCCTGCAAGTCAGTTTGCCTTTGGAACTTTACCTCTGACATGCAGGCTCGCAAGATATAATTTCTGTGTTGTTCAGAGTCTGAGATTTTATAAAGTTCAGGATTTGCTCATCAGGTTTACAATGTTCAGGGTCTATAAGTATTTGCCATACTAACCTGCGTGTGTTGCTTTGGTCTAATAAAATGAAGATACTTGAAGCTTTTATTGCATGTTCAGGAATTTTCTTTTCTAGATGGAGCAGTATGTAACACAACGATTAAATAAGATTGCAGGTGCTGTATAACCAACTAGGGGTTCAGTTCATCAATAAAGTTGACCCAATTCATCAAAATGCTTTTCTAATTTCGTTCTAGCTCTGTCAATAATCATTTTCAGCATAATAAAAATTAGATGTCTTGAATAGCTAGATAAAATCCTTCATACAATTTTTTTCAAAACTGTAGATACGCATGGAATGGCAAAATAATAAAAAATAACCAACTCGCTGCTAGCAAGAGGTATCTTTGGCTAAATACTCCCTCTATTCAGTATAAGTTGTCGTTAATTTAGTGGTACCGGTAGTACCTGCCTGTTTCATTTATGGATATACGAATGAATTAATATTTGGGTTGCGAGTACGCTCAGTATGTGTGGATCAATAGATGTTGATACACTTTGAATGGCAAAAACTAGGGTCTCCCAAGTGAAATTTCAATAAAAAAAACTAAACGAGCCGTAGCAACGCAGGGGCACTCTGCTAGTAATCCCTAACAGAGGGAGTATAAAAAATGATACGTATCCAACAGGATCGAAGAAAAGGATCCCGGGTCGCTTGGCTCTCGTCAACCACGCACAACGATCTCGCACCGTGCTTATCCTCTCCCAACTACTTGCTCCCGCACCGCACGTACCCTCTCCCACCTATCGCGTCCGTCGGAAGCAAGCATCCGCCGCCACCATGGACCATGCTCGCCGGAGCAGGCAGCTGCCGCCGCCATCGCCGCCGCCGTCTCCTACAGGCGCCCAGCCGCCACCGCCGTCGTCTCCTGCAGGCACCCCGCCGCCGTCCAGTTCCCGTCGTCGTCTCCTGCAGGCGCCCCGCCGCCGTGTCCTGCGTGCTCCGACGGGAGCTCGAGCGTAGCCATGGCTACGTATTGTTCCCTTCTCCGTCTTCGACGTGGACAACCGCGACGACTATCGCTGATTGAACGCTCTCCATCCCCTTGCTGGTGCATCAGCCTTGCTACACATCCCTGGATGCTTGGAGCCGCCCGTGTGCATACGTACTGCTACCTACTGGCGCTGACGGTGCTACCAACGTCATTGAGGTTTGCTACATGGGGTTAGCGGCGCTGCTACCTACTACCACCGTCGCTGCTACCTACGACGTTGAGGTTTGCTACGTGCGGTCGACAGCGGTGCTACACGTGTGTCTTGGGTTTTGCTACAATGTCTCCGGCAAGATCTTCGGCGAGGTGTTCGACGAGGTCGGATTTGCTACAATATAATTTTTTTGCAACATATGTTTTGTGTTTCTGCTATAATAGCGTAAAGTTTTTACTACACGGTCTCTGGTGAAAGTTTCCGACAAGTCTCCGGCGAGATCAGATCTGCTACGTTAGCATATTTTTTTGCTACGCGGTCTCCGGCGAAATCTCCGGCGAGATTTAGTCTATTTTTCTATTTCCTGGGTCTAACCGTTTTTACTACATGAAACAAAAGCGGGCAGTATTATAGCAAATTCGGTCCATCTATAGCAAAAACAGGATTAGACCTCGTTTTAGGGAGATGTGTTGGCCTAGGGACCCGATGGATTAGAAATTATCCCCTGGGGGAACGCCCTGGCGTTGTCTATTACTTATTAAAAAATAAACTTATCTAATCATATTTTAATGCTAGGTACATCTATTTTAACGACAAGTAATATTGATAGGAGAAATACCAACAAAAGTCTCACTTTCATGTCGGACTGCAAGGAGCAGGTTTTCGAAAACCCTATGAGAAACAGCCACAGTTGGATTGTTTGGTCGTTCCAGTGGATGTAGACTTCTAGCCTGCATCAGGTCCTGTTTGGACGTTATGTGCGCAATTCTTATTTGAATTGACATCAGGCCCGCTGCTTGGGCGGCCGATAAAGGCGAGCCCCCCCCCCCCCCCCCCCTTTTTTTTTTAACAAGACCCCTGTTTTATTTTTATTTTGGCCTATTTTTACCTTTTTCAAGAGTTTGTTTTTGTTGTCTTTTATTTTCCTGTTATTTTCCCACTTTTGTTGTTTTCTCCTAAATGAAAAACTGTTTATACATTTTATTTCATTTATTTTCATTTTCTTGTTCATCCTTCTATTTTTTTTTCTGGAGATCATTTTCCGTTCTTTCGTATTTCATTTTTTCTAACATGCATGGACAACTAGTCCCCTCAACGTTTTTTGAACCAAATAAACCATTACTTTGAGTTGCATGAACATTTCAAGCCGCAAAAACAGTTACTTTTGAGAATAATAATAATAACAACAATTAATTTAAAAAGTATACAAGTTAACTAGCCGTTCATAGGGCTGGACTATCGAGCAGCTCGACTCATTAAGGCTCGGATCATTAAGGCTCATACTTGTCAAGGCTCGGATCATTAAACTCGTTAAGTATAATGAGTAAAAAGTAGAGCCCGGCTAGGTTCGTTAGATGTTAACAAGCGTTCACGAGCTGATCGTTAAGAAAATGCATCAGCCTCACACATAGGCACATTGATAATTAAAAACGACAGTTACAACCAAATATATACCAGTACTTAAAACAACATATAATTATCAATAGCAGTGCTTGAACGATAGCTTCCACTTATCCATGTGAATTGGTATGAGTAGGGAGGCCTAGAACGAACGAGGAGGGCTCGTCGGCATTGCAGTCAGCAGATCCAGATCGAGAAGATGGAGATGGGGTATGTAGTGGGGAGACAACGAGTCAATGAGACAAACGAGAAATATTCTGGATCGATCGGGAGAAACAAGGTCTTTGGTCGGTCGCTCTCACTTCTGAATCGATCGGTCTTTCTCAATGGGCCAGCTGTTTGCCTTAGATAGACTGCCAGATTAGACATGTAGCAACATAAGTGGTCATACTTTCGTTGTTACCGAGCTTAACGAGTAGCTCACGAATAAGGATTGCAATGGGCTTGTTATGGACAGGGTAGAGCAATACCATACCCATACCATGTAGCCAATGGTACAAAAGCTTACCTATACATGTACCCGTGGGTATAAAACTTTACCCATACCCGACGGGTACCCGTATCCCATTGGGTACCCGACGGGTATTTCCAATAGTATACAAATTATTCAAAATTTTACTTTAATCAAAAATATATTTGTAAAAAGACAACAATTTCTACTTACTATTAGTAGACGAGTACATGACGAGTACATGAAAGTGTCAAATTAAAGTTTAGAAGTCGCAATGTCATACTCGTCCCTACGCTTCTCGACGCATAGGTTCAAACTCCATAGGTAAGTTTGACATGTCAGTTTAAATGGGCAGGGTTTATTTATATCCATGGATACAAGTCTATACTCATATCCGTACCCATGACTTAACCTATAGAGTATGGATATTACCTATGGATATAAAAGTGTGTCCTTACCCTACCCATACATGTACGATACCATGGGGTACCCGTATCCATGGTAAAATTGCCATTCTTACTCACGAACATAGTTAACTTGATCGTTTAGCTCATTAAGGATATCAAACAAAAACCGCAGCTCAGCTCGAATCATTAAAAAAACGAGCCGAACAAACGAATGCTCGCTAAACTTACCGAGTTTCGAGTTTTATGTCCAGCACTACCATGCGAAATCACAGCCCACGTGGTAGTTCTCTTAAGGCGTCAAAAGGAGTCCCGCATACCACATGGTATATGTGGGGAGCAATCTACCAAAACTAAAAAAAAGGAGTCCCGCGCAAGCACCAGCAGTTCGGCACCAGCACCGCTAGCAGGAAAAGCACGAGACAAAGGAACGAAGCGATGCCAACAGTACTATCAAACCAGCTGGGCCTTTAGTGGGGCTCTCGAGGCCCAATTAACCACAGGGTGCTGATTTTACGAGCACAGTTAGCTTCCCCTAGGGATAAGTTGGCCCGTGTAGGAATGACGAGATCAAATGGACATGAACAACAAAGAAAGAGTGATCCAAGGGTTAAAACTTATGTATCCAATTTGGTGCCCAGAGCATGTGGCCTAAAGTCCAACGGATGTTTGTTGGCCCGAAGCTGCTCCCGCTCCTGTTTAAAGTCTTCATGCGGGTGGTGGTAGTACGTCTGGACTCTGGAATTCTTTTGCGCACCGCAGAGAAATATTTTGAAAACATTAAACCATTCAGGAATTTCCTGGTACTATTAAACCATGTTTGTGTTCTTCATGCGAATCATGTGGTTAATACTGGCGTTTATATCAGATGGTTTTTGTTTTAGGTCTCCAGTACGCGTATCACTTCGCCATCAATCACCATCGAATTCGAATATAGTCAGGATAAAACTTGTGTACAGCTAGTATAGTTTTGACTTCTCGGGCCTTTTCATATTCTGGCTATGAAAGTGCCTTTTACCAGTTGGAAGGTTCCATGCCACTCAATTTGAACCGGGCATTTCCCTTTTTGCAGATTCCACGAAGACTCTGGCAAAAAAAAAACGATGATGTATTTATCTACACATGCATAAAATGAGAGCCAGTAGAGAATTGACCGTTTGATTCCAAAGACCAAGACATCTTATCAGTATCATCCGAGAGCACAACTGAGGCTAAATCCCTAGCTAACTCAAGCCACTCTTGATTGTCCTCAGAGCCGAAGGTGCGTCTGAAGGCGTAGCTTAATCCTCATCCCGATCATTGTCATAGATGATCCGAAGCATCGCCTGTCCAAATTACAGATTAATTATTGACTTCAGGAATTGTCCACACTATATATACCGCGACCAATTTCATGAATCCCAGATGATGTTTTTTTTTTCAAGGGAAGTGCTGCGTGCAGTTCAGAATCTAGCTAGTTTCGTCGCCCCAAGTTTGACATGCTACAAAGCAGCATATATAGAACCGAAGAAAATCTTGACATGCAAAAGTCTCCTAGCGCTTTTTGAAGTGTGATCATCGTGTCCACATCTTTGCTAGCGCTCAAGTGGCCATTCCCGTCCATAACTTTGCTGATTTTTTTCACAGAACCTCCACGAGAAGGCTCTGAAAATCCCACTCAAAATAGCTTTGTCTCGATGTGGGATGGTGAGAAACTAATTGGTGCCAATTACTCGGTGCATACATAAACCGCATTGCCCGAAGAGGCTAGCTAATACGTGTGCGCATCAACAAGGACATGCTACCGTCTGAAATCCAGTGCGACCGGATTCTGTGGATCAGGATTCTCCTCTCAATCAGTGAGCTCCAGAAAGGCTTGTACCGCTGCCGTAGCTACTTGCGTGCCATGGCCCCTGACGGCATCTCCACCGGGCGACCCATTCGGCTATCCTAAACGGTTTGTTTTTGTCGGTTTGAATCGGTCCCGGTCAGTATTTGGATAGGGTCCGGCCTGTCCGGCTAGCCGCGCCCAGCGGCGCAACCCAGACGGGCAACTTTTTTTTTAATTTAAACACAAACAACTCGCGCGAAAAATAGCAAAGTTTATACTTAATTTACATTAATATAAAAAACATAAGTTAAACTAATCCTAACCCTAGCTACCGATCTTCGCATGCCGGCGCCACCTCGTCCATTTACGGGTCGAGGTCGATATACCCCGGTGGCGTCCAGAGGTTGAGCGGCGGCAGGGCCGGAGCGGAAGCGGGCGCAGGCGGGTTGATCGCCCGCACAGGCCACGACTCCTACTGCTGGAGGTGCGCCAGCTCCATGCCCACGTCCGGCGCGATCGGAGGCGCCTAAACCGGCAGTGGCGGCGGCGAAGGCAGCTGGGCGTTCGTCTCAGCCACCATGCGGGTGAGCTCGAGGGCCTCCTCGTAGCCATACCACTGGGCCTCCTCCTCCCGCGCGCTTGCCACGATGGCCTGATCGGTGAAGGCATCCAAGTCGTAGCCCTGTGCCAGTACCTCGCGGTATTCCAGGGGCAGGTTCGTGGCGACGTCGTCCACCGCCTCCTGCTTGACGGCGATGTCGTCGTCGCCGCCCTCGTCATTGTCGTCCTCACCATCGAGCTCGGCGTCGGAGTGGTTGATGGCGCCCTCCTCGTCCGTGTCGGGGACGGGGTAGACCTCCCCCGGTTGCAGGTCGCGGCGGATGCTGGTGGCGCGCCGCACATCGTGCTCCCACTGGAGGAACTTCTTCCAGTAGGCCACGCTCTGGTAGGTGGCATCGTAGCGTAGGACCGGCGGGAGGCCCCTGATTCCTGTGGTGGATCTCCTCCTCCATCCCCTTCCCCTCCTTGGGCACGGGCGGCACCGGGACACGGTCCCGGTTGAGGTGCCAGTCGGTAGGGAGGGACACGTCGTTGTGTTGGATGCCCTGTCCCTCCCTCCAGCAGCGCTCGCACTCCGCGATGCAGAAGTACTGTCGATCGCGGCGCTCTCCCTCCGGCCGCGGTGGCGGGCGATCCTCCACGCGGCGGCCCCGGAAATCCTCCGGCCGCGGCAGAGGCGGCAGGGACGTGCCGCGGAGGAAGGCATGCATCCAGCCGGAGCGATGGCTGCTAGAGCCAGACGCCTCGTGGTCGTTCTTGCCCCTCGCCTTCTTCATCCACGACGGCGTCTTCATCGTTCGCAGTGGTGGCGGCCGTGGCTAGGGTTTGCGATGGCGAGAAGTGAGGAGTGCGGCACCGACGGGCGCAGGGTTAAATAGCCCCCTCGCCCGTGAACAAGTGCAGCTTTCCGCTCCTTCGCCATCAATGTCGGCGCGAGAACGCAGGCGGCGTCCAGTGGGTCAGCATGCCGTCGCGTTGCCATTGATGGCGCAGGCTGCCGCCGGTCAGCCTTCCACGCAGCGCCTCTGAATCGCTGTCGCGGTTGCGTCTAAATCGGTGCTGTTGATCGCGTCCGAAATCAGTGCCGCTTGTGGCTGGCGGGTGGACTAGTGGCACGACGTCCGCGCTGTCCGCGCGCGTCCGGGCTGACGCAACCGAGTCCAGATTAGATGCACGGCTGAATCAGGACGGACGTGTTTCGCCGAATGGGGCGCCGCGTACGTCCCACACGTCCGTGCAGACAGTTTCAGACACACGTAGACTGTTATGATCGTCTAGGTGAGGATGCCAGGACCGAAGCAGATAATATATGCCTTTGACCATGCGGCATCTGCGCCAGGGACGAATGTACCTCCTCCGGACGGATAGACCAGATGATGGCCAAAGCTTCGGTTTGTTCCACGCATCATGGCCCCGGCACGGCCGAGCTAAAAGGGCGGAGCGTGTTGATGCATGCCTCCCTGTCAACCCGGCAGCGAGAGGCCAGAGAGATTCGTCTCTCGCCTCTCGGACTGGGGTTGCATCCATCCATCTAATCCTCGGCCGCTTTTGCCCGTGCCCCCTCGCGCGCTTCGCCGTTCGTGATGGATTGACGGTGCATTTGTACCGTCGGGAAATAACGAATCAGATCTCGATCGATGCATTGGGGATACCTGTCGTCGTCGTCTTTCTAGCTAGTACCAGTATTGACAACTTTTTATATTCCTAATAATCCATTGATCTTCTCTCGCCCTAGTTATGGCTACGTAATCATGTTTTTCTAATTAGCAGGCCGATGCTCTCTTTAGACCGCCAGTTTGCCAAGGAAGGTTCTCTACTTCATGCATGGCGTGTTCAGTCAAAATCATACTCCTGCCAGAACAGGCGCGTCGGGATTGGTTTGTTTACACTAGTGAAAAAAGGGCTATCCGTTCACGACCTCTCAGAGCATTTGTCCCGGTTGCGCCACCAACCAGGACTAATGCTGGCACGCGTCCCGGTTGGAGCGGGAACGTCTCGGTTGGAGCCAGCAACCGGGACTAAAGATTGCGTCCACAGCCACGTGGCGTGGCACGCACCTTTAGTCCCGGTTGCTGGCTCCAACCGGGACTAAAGATCCCCTGCCCTCTATAAATGCAACGCCCCAGCCCCTTCTGCCTCCACTCTGTTTTTTTGAATGGTGGAAGGTGTGAGGGGGTGTGCTAGTTTTTTCTCATGCATGCATTGAAGGTGTTTGTTGAAATGTTTGAGTGAATAATCCCGTTGAATTTCTCATAGAACAAAAATATAGAAGGTGTCCGAGACGCAATTGAGCTTTCTCCTCGTTATTTCCCTCGATCGAGGTTAGCAATCTTATCTTTTCTAGGTCATTGATACAATTCATGTGTCGGTGTGAATTGGTTATTTCACTATTTATGATGTCCTGTTTTTTATAAACTTACTTATATGATGCAGATGAACGGTCGGGAATGGATGTACGGTGACCGGCGCGTAGCCGGGTATATCAAAGGCGTGCATAAATTTATCGATATGGCTACGGCAAACAAAGAGAATGGATTTATACGTTGTCCATGTGTTCAATGTCGGAACAACAAGGAGTACTCTTCCTCAAAAATCATTCGCGGCCACCTGATTATGAAAGGTTTCATGCCCAATTATAATTGCTGGACCAAGCACGGGGAAAGAGGGGTTATGATGGAAGATGGTGAAGAAGAAGATGATGATAACAACTATCATCATATGTTTCCTGAATACAGTGATACTGCAACGGAAGACAATGGAGAGGAAAGAGGTGAAGAACGGGCATCAGATGAGCCGGCTGATGAACTTGGTAGGGTCATTTCTGATGCAAAGCGAGATTGTGAAACAGAAAATGAGAAGTTGAAGTTAGAGGGCATGATAGAAGATCACAAGAAATTGTTGTACCCAAATTGTGAAGATGGCAACACAAAGCTCGGTACCACACTGGAATTGTTGCGATGGAAGGCAGAGTGTGGTCTAACTGACTCCTCATTTGAAAAGATGCTGAAAATAATGAAGCCAAAGTTTCCAAAACATAACGAACTTCCCGAGAGTACCTACGAAGCAAAGAAGACTCTCTGTCCTCTGGGATTAGATGTGCAAAAGATACATGCATGCATTAATGACTGCATCCTCTACCGCGGTAAGGAGTATGAGAATTTAGATAAATGCCCGGCATGCAACGCGTTGCGGTATAAGATCAGACGAGATGACCCTGGTGATGTTGAGGGAGAGCCCCTCCGGAAGAGGGTTCCTGCTAAGGTTATGTGGTATGCTCCTATAATACCAAGGTTGAAACGCATGTTCAGAAACAAAGAGCATGCCAGGTTGTTGCGATGGCACAAAGAAAACCATAAGAAAGACGAGAAGTTGAGACACCCTGCTGATGGGTCACAGTGGAGAAAAATCGAGAGAGACTTCCCAGACTTTGCAGGTGACGCAAGGAACTTATGTTTTGGTCTAAATACGGATGGCATGAATCCTTTTGGGGAGCAGAGCTGCAGTCACAGCACCTGGCCCGTGACTCTATGTATCTACAACCTGCCTCCTTGGTTGTGCATGAAGCGTAAGTTCATTATGATGCCAGTGCTCATCCAAGGCCCGAAGCAACCGGGCAACGACATTGATGTGTACCTTAGGCCATTAGTTGAAGAACTCTTACAGTTGTGGGGCAAACCAGGTGTACGTGCGTGGGATGAGAACAAATAGGAGCCATTTAATCTACGAGGGTTGTTATTCGTAACCATCAATGATTGGCCTGCTCTTAGTAACCTTTCAGGACAGACAAACAAGGGATATAAGGCATGCACCCACTGTTTAGATAAGACCGAAGGTACATATTTGCATAAATGCAAGAAGGTTGTGTACCTGGCGAATCGACGATTTCTTCCGACCAATCATCCAGTAAGAAAGAAAGGCAAGCATTTCAAAGGTGAGGCAGATCACCAGAAGAAGCCTGAACTCCCTGCTGGTGATGATGTATTTGGTATGGTCAAGGACATAGAAGTAATCTTTGGAAAGGGTCCCGGCGGTCAATCAGTTCCGAACGACGTCGCTACAGGACACGCACCCATGTGGAAGAAGAAATCTATATTTTGGGAGCTGCCATATTGGAAAGTCCTGCGTGTCCGCTCTTCAATCGACGTGATGCACGTGACGAAGAATCTCTGCGTGAACCTGCTAGGATTCCTAGGCGTGTATGGGAAGACAAAAGATACACCTGAAGCACGGGAGGACCAACAAATTATGAAAGACCCAAAGAACATGCATACACATAACAAGACGGATAAAGGGCGTCACTTAAGTCGTGCCAGCTATGCTCTTACCAAAGCAGAGAAAGAAATCCTTTTTGAAGTCCTTTACAGTATCAAGGTGCCGTCGGGCTTCTCATCTAATATAAAGGGGATAATAAATATGGCAGAGAAAAAGTTCCAAAACCTGAAGTCTCATGACTGTCATGTGATTATGACGCAGTTGCTTCCGATTACATTGAGGGGGCTTCTACCGGAAAATGTTCGAGTACCCATTGTGAAGCTGTGTGCATTCCTCAATGCAATATCTCAAAAGGTAATCAATCCAGGTATTCTGCCAAGGTTACAGAAGGATGTGGTACAATGTCTAGTTAGTTTTGAATTGGTGTTCCCACCATCCTTCTTCAATATTATGACGCATCTCCTGGTTCATCAAGTGGAAGAGATTGCCATTCTCGGTCCGGTATTTCTGCACAATATGTTCCCCTTTGAGAGGTTCATGGGAGTCTTAAAGAAATATGTTCATAACCGTGCTAGACCAGAAGGAAGCATCTCCAAGGGATATGGAACAGAGGAGGTCATTGAGTTTTGTGTTGACTTTATTCCTGACCTTAAGCCGATTGGTGTTTCTAACTCGCGGCATGAGGGAAGACTAAGTGGAAAAGGCACGCTGGGAAAGAAAGCAATGATATGTAGGGACGGGGATTCTTTCACTAAAGCACACTACACAATTCTACATAATTCCACCTTGGCAGCTCCGTATATCGAGGAACACAAGAATATTGTACGCTCCAAAAACCCGGGGAAGCCTGAATCATGGATTACAGATGAACACATGAAGTCTTTCGGTGGTTGGATGCGGACACATATCTTGAATGACACCACTGTTGGAGATCAGCTATACTTGTTGGTCGCGTCACCATCTTCTACTGTATTGAATTTCCAAGGGTACGAAATAAATGGGAATACATTCTACACGATCGCCCAAGATAAAAAGAGCACCAACCAAAATAGTGGTGTCCGCTTTGATGCAATAGACGAGAATGGACAAAAGGACACATATTATGGTTACATAGAGGAGATATGGGAACTAGACTATGGAGTCTCTTTTAAGGTCCCTTTGTTTCGCTGCAAATGGGTCAACCTGAATGGGGAAGGGGTAAAGATAGACCAGTTGTACGGAATGACAACAGTGGATCTCAACAATCTTGGTTATAGAGATGAACCATTCGTCCTAGCCAATGATGTGTCTCAGGTTTTCTATGTGAAGGACATGTCCTCCAGACCGAAAAAAAGAAAAAATATGCAAACGAATACATCATATGATGAGCCAAAGCGTCACATAGTTCTTTCAGGGAAAAGAAACATCGTGGGAATCGAGGACAAGACAGACATGTCAGAAGATTATAATAAGTTTGATGAAATTCCGCCCTTCACAGTGAAAACTGACCCAAGCATTCCGTGAAGTAAAGAAGATGCTCCATGGTTACGTCTGAAGCGGTCATAAGGAATGACATATGCCAAGAAGTTCATGCTCATATTATGTAACTCTAGTTCATGTCTTTCGCGGTTTGTGGCTTGACCGAAGGGTATCTTTCGCGGTTTGTGGCCTTTAGTCCCGGTTTTGTAGTCTCAGTTTTTAATATTAATAAATGTCTTCAGTGTTAGTCCCGTTTTGTGGCTGGACCGGGAGTGCCTCTATGACCAGTTTCTTGGAGATGCCGGAGGACTGGGCTCCATCGGCATCTCCCTGAAACTGGTCGTAGTGGTGTCCCTGCTCTCGAAAACCATCTTGCAGCTTGTAACTTCACTAACTAGATCAATACGCCTCGGAGCTAACTAATTTCACATATTAGGGAGTGCCTCTATGACCAGTTTCTCGGAGATGCCGGAGGACTGGGCTCCGTCGGCATCTCCCTGAAACTGGCCGCAGTGGTGTCCCTGCTCTCGAAAACCATCTTGCAGCTTGTAACTTCACTAAGTAGATCAATACGCCTCGGAGCTAACTAATTTCACATATTGGGGAGTGCCTCTATGACCAGTTTCTCGGAGATGCCGGAGGACTGGGCTCCGTCGGCATCTCCCTGAAACTGGCCGCAGTGGTGTCCCTGCTCTCAAAAACCATCTTGCAGCTTGTAACTTCACTAACTAGATCAATACGCCTCGGAGCTAACTAATTTCACATATTAGGGAGTGCCTCTATGACCAGTTTCTCGGAGATGCCGAAGGACTGGGCTCCGTCGGCATCTCCCTGAAACTGGCCGTAGTGGTGTCCCTGCTCTCTAAAACCATCTTGGAGATGCCTCAAACTGGCTGGAGAACTGGACTCACAAGGATGCATATTTATAGTACAAGCAGCTCGGCATAATATCGACACTCACGACATAATGTCGACACTCACCCCTATTATTAGTGCTGACTCATCTTTAGTCCCGGTTGGTGTCTCCAACCGGGACTAAAGGTTCATCTTTAGTCCCGGTTGGTGACACCATCCGGGACATGGTACAAGCCGCACGACATAATGTCGACACTCACCCCTATTATTAGTGTTGCCTGGCCCACTCTGCCGCAATCCCTTTAGCCGCGGTTGGTTTCTCCAACCGGGACTAAATATGAACCCTCTCTTTATATAGGCATTTCCCTCTATTTATTAGGTAACACTCAAGACATTTATTAATATTAAAAAACCGGGACAAACCGGGACTAGCTAGCACTCAGGACTAAAGCCGCCCCCTTTAGTCATAATCATGCCTAGTCCTATAGTACGCAGCTTCAGGGTCTTCATCGTCGTCGTCATCATCATCGTCATCGTCACCTGCCACTCCGGGGATCCTCAGCCCATCCATGGCATATACCAGGGGCCATTCCAGCCTCGGATTCATGGCGGGTGGGAGAGGGGTCTCCTGGAAGATGATGCCGCTACCGCCGGGACAGTGTGGGGCCTGTGGCGGGTGGACTCATGGGCACCGTAGGCGAGGATGGTCTCCACCGGCGATGTAGCGCATCACTCTGATGATAGTACGGTTCGCCCACCACAGATGACGGCCGGCTTCGTTGTGGTTCACCGGTGGTGGGCCATCACCCTCGTACCTGGCGAGCTCCCTTTCCCGCCTATTAGCGAAGAAGGCATTCCAGGTGTCGTAGTTGTCGGGATCCCACTGGGGATCCATCCGCTGCTCCGGCGTGAGCTCGTGGTAGAAGTGGTTTGTGATGGCCGCCTGGCGTGCGGAACCTTGAGGGACAGGAGGGACAGGAACCCCTCCAGCGCTCAGCATCCAGCCGGCGGGCGGCCGGTAGCCCGGCGGACAAGGGTAGTTGGAGGCGCACAGCGCCTCGGTCTCCTCGAGGGTCAGAATGGCCCAGTAGGCATTGTCCATTGTTTTAAGAGAGGAAGGTGTGGATGTGTGGATAGCCATGACAAGATCACCCTAAATATAGAGGGAAAGGGCGGGAAAACTTGGCGTGAAGCTTTGGGAAATGGCGGGAAATATCTTTAGTCCCGGTTAGTGACTACATCCGGGACTAAAAGCTCTAGTAGAAAGGAAAGGGCGGGAAAACTTGGCGGGAAGAGGTGGGAAATGGCGGAAAATATTTTTAGTCCCGGTTTGTGACTACATCCGGGACTAAATGTCTGTCGAATAATGAAAATCCTTCGCGTGGTGTCATATTTTGTTACATAGTTGAAAGGAAAAATACCATACTTGGTATATTGATCATGTTTCGAAAAAACCTTCACAAAATGACCTATCATGTTCGAGGTTTCATGGCTTTCGGTCCAAATGACCGATGTTATGTGCTGAATCACGGCATAGTTTGTGATGTTGTGCCCATATTATGCATGTGTGTGGACATTGGTATGGAGAACAATGTTGCAGGAGGAAGTTTTCCTTTTTGTCGCACGGAAAAGCCCTTTTCCATTTTCCGAGCGCCAAAAACGGGTCGTTTTGTGAAGTAACCACCAAAATGCCGTTTCAGAATGCTACCGTCCCATTTTCCTAAAATACTAGACCACCTTACATGGACTATCTCCCAACCGGTACATATCAAACCTTTTCGTCCATCCCGGGTAAAAAGGACAAATGTCTGCCGAATCGGTAGGAAGTGGGTCCGGTTTGTACTACAGGTACATGATCTATCGCCCGTGATTTTTTGAAAAAATCATTTTTAGACTCGCAATATGTGGTTTCTTCAGAGATCCAATGCAAGTTCTAACGATGCTCGTCCCCTATCTTCATGCACACCGGTTCGACCATAGTTAGAAATTCAGATAATTCAAAACGGGCATAATAAATTCAAAAAAAATCCGAACAATGAAAATCCTTCACGTGGTGTCATATTTTGTTACATAGTTGAAAGGAAAAATACCAGACTTGGTATATTGATCATGTTTCGAAAAAACCTTCACAAAATGACCTATCATGTTCGAGGTTTCATGGCTTTCGGTCCAAATGACCGATGTTATGTGCTGAATCACGACATAGTTTGTGATGTTGTGCCCATATTATGCATGTGTGTAGACATTGGTATGGAGAACAATGTTGCAGGAGAAAGTTTTCCTTTTTGTCGCACGGAAAAGCCCTTTTCCATTTTCCGAGCGCAAAAAACGGGTCGTTTTGTGAAGTAACCACCAAAATGCCGTTTCAGAATGCTACCGTCCCATTTTCCTAAAATACTAGACCACCTTACATGGACTATATCCCAACCGATACATCTCAAACCTTTTCGTCCATCCCTGGTAAAAAGGACAAATGTCTGGCGAATCGGTAGGAAGTGGGTCCGGTTTGTACTACAGGTACATGATCTATCGCCCGTGATTTTTTGAAAAAATCATTTTTAGACTCGCAATATGTGGTTTCTTCAGAGATCCAATGCAAGTTCTAACGATGCTCGTCCCCTATCTTCATGCACACCGGTTCGACCATAGTTAGAAATTCAGATAATTCAAAACGGGCATAATAAATTCAAAAAAAATCTGAACAATGAAAATCCTTCGCGTGGTGTCATATTTTGTTACATAGTTGAAAGGAAAAATACCAGACTTGGTATATTGATCATGTTTCAAAAAAACCTTCACAAAATGACCTATCATGTTCGAGGTTTCATGGCTTTCGGTCCAAATGACCGATGTTATGTGCTGAATCACGACATAGTTTGTGATGTTGTGCCCATATTATGCATGTGTGTGGAAATTGGTATGGAGAACAATGTTGCAGGAGGAAGTTTTCCTTTTTGTCGTACGGAAAAACCTTTTCCATTTTCTGAGCGTAAAAAACGGGTCGTTTTGTGAAGTAACCATCAAAATGCAGGTTCAAAATGCTACCGTCCCATTTTCCTAAAATACTAGACCACCTTACATGGACTATCTCCCAACCGGTACATCTCAAACCTTTTTATCCATCCCGGGTAAAAAGAACAAATGTCTGCCGAATCGGTAGGAAGTGGGTCCGGTTTGTACTACAGGTACATGATCTATCGCCCGTGATTTTTTGAAAAAATCATTTTTAGACTCGCAATATGTGGTTTCTTCAGAGATCCAATGCAAGTTCTAACGATGCTCGTCCCCTATCTTCATGCACACCGGTTCGACCATAGTTAGAAATTCAGATAATTCAAAACGGGCATAATAAATTCAAAAAAAATCCGAACAATGAAAGTCCTTCGCGTGATGTCATATTTTGTTACATAGTTGAAAGGAAAAATACCATACTTGGTATATTGATCATGTTTCGAAAAAACCTTCACAAAATGACCTATCATGTTCGAGGTTTCATGGCTTTCGGTCCAAATGACCGATGTTATGTGCTGAATCACGGCATAGTTTGTGATGTTGTGCCCATATTATGCATGTGTGTGGACATTGGTATGGAGAACAATGTTGCAGGAGGAAGTTTTCCTTTTTATCGCACGGAAAATCCCTTTTCCATTTTCCGAGCGCAAAAAACGGGTCGTTTTGTGAAGTAACCACCAAAATGCCGTTTCAGAATGCTACCGTCCCATTTTCCTAAAATACTAGACCACCTTACATGGACTATCTCCCAACCGGTACATCTCAAACCTTTTCGTCCATCCCGGGTAAAAAGGACAAATGTCTGCCGAATCGGTAGGAAGTGGGTCCGGTTTGTACTACAGGTACATGATCTATCGCCCGTGATTTTTTGAAAAAATCATTTTTAGACTCGCAATATGTGGTTTCTTCAGAGATCCAATGCAAGTTCTAACGATGCTCGTCCCCTATCTTCATGCACACCGGTTCGACCATAGTTAGAAATTCAGATAATTCAAAACGGGCATAATAAATTCAAAGAAATCCGAACAATGAAAATCCTTCGCGTGGTGTCATATTTTGTTACATAGTTGAAAGAAAAAATACCAGACTTGGTATATTGATCATGTTTCGAAAAAACCTTCACAAAATGACCTATCATGTTCGAGGTTTCATGGCTTTCGGTCCAAATGACCGACGTTATGTGCTGAATCACGGCATAGTTTGTGATGTTGTGCCCATATTATGCATGTGTGTGGACATTGGTATGAAGAACAATGTTGCAGGAGGAAGTTTTCCTTTTTGTCGCACGGAAAAGCCCTTTTCCATTTTCCGAGCGCAAAAACGGGTCGTTTTGTGAAGTAACCACCAAAATGCCGTTTCAGAATGCTACCGTCCCATTTTCCTAAAATACTAGACCACCTTACATGGACTATCTCCCAACCGGTACATCTCAAACCTTTTCGTCCATCCCGGGTAAAAATGACAAATGTCTGCCGAATCGGTAGGAAGTGGGTCCGGTTTGTACTACAGGTACATGATCTATCGCCCGTGATTTTTTGAAAAAAACATTTTTAGACTCGCAATATGTGGTTTCTTCAGAGATCCAATGCATGTTCTAACGATGCTCGTCCCCTATCTTCATGCACACCGGTTCGAGCATAGTTAGAAATTCAGATAATTCAAAACGGGCATAATAAATTCAAAAAAATCCGAACAATGAAAATCCTTCGCGTGGTGTCATATTTTGTTACATAGTTGAAAGGAAAAATACCAGACTTGGTATATTGATCATGTTTCAAAAAAACCTTCACAAAATGACCTATCATGTTCGAGGTTTCATGGCTTTCGGTCTAAATGACCGATGTTATGTGCTGAATCACGACATAGTTTGTGATGTTGTGCCCATAGTATGCATGTGTGTGGAAATTGGTATGGAGAACAATGTTGCAGGAGAAAGTTTTCCTTTTTGTCGCACGGAAAAACCTTTTCCATTTTCTGAGCGTAAAAAACGGGTCGTTTTGTGAAGTAACCATCAAAATACCGGTTCAAAATGCTACCGTCCCATTTTCCTAAAATACTAGACCACCTTACATGGACTATCTCCCAACCGGTACATCTCAAACCTTTTCGTCCATCCCGGGTAAAAAGAACAAATGTCTGCCGAATCGGTAGGAAGTGGGTCCGGTTTGTACTACAGGTACATGATCTATCGCCCGTGATTTTTTGAAAAAATCATTTTTAGACTCGCAATATGTGGTTTCTTCAGAGATCCAATGCAAGTTCTAACGATGCTCGTCCCCTATCTTCATGCACACCGGTTCGACCATAGTTAGAAATTCAGATAATTCAAAACGGGCATAATAAATTCAAAAAAAATCCGAACAATGAAAGTCCTTCGCGTGATGTCATATTTTGTTACATAGTTGAAAGGAAAAATACCAGACTTGGTATATTGATCATGTTTCGAAAAAACCTTCACAAAATGACCTATCATGTTCGAGGTTTCATGGCTTTCGGTCCAAATGACCGATGTTATGTGCTGAATCACGGCATAGTTTGTGATGTTGTGCCTATATTATGCATGTGTGTGGACATTGGTATGGAGAACAATGTTGCAGGAGGAAGTTTTCCTTTTTATCGCACGGAAAATCCCTTTTCCATTTTCCGAGCGCAAAAAACGGGTCGTTTTGTGAAGTAACCACCAAAATGCCGTTTCAGAATGCTACCGTCCCATTTTCCTAAAATACTAGACCACCTTACATGGACTATCTCCCAACCGGTACATATCAAACCTTTTCGTCCATCCCGGGTAAAAAAGACAAATGTCTGCCGAATCGGTAGGAAGTGGGTCCGGTTTGTACTACAGGTACATGATCTATCGCCCGTGATTTTTTGAAAAAATCATTTTTAGACTCGCAATATGTGGTTTCTTCAGAGATCCAATGCCAGTTCTAACGATGCTCGTCCCCTATCTTCATGCACACCGGTTCGACCATAGTTAGAAATTAAAATAAATTCAAAACGGGCATAATAAATTCAAAAAAAATCCGAACAATGAAAATCCTTCACGTGGTGTCATATTTTGTTACATAGTTGAAAGGAAAAATACCAGACTTGGTATATTGATCATGTTTCGAAAAAACCTTCACAAAATGACCTATCATGTTCGAGGTTTCATGGCTTTCGGTCCAAATGACCGATGTTATGTGCTGAATCACGACATAGTTTGTGATGTTGTGCCCATATTATGCATGTGTGTAGACGTTGGTATGGAGAACAATGTTGCAGGAGGAAGTTTTCCTTTTTGTCGCACGGAAAAGCCCTTTTCCATTTTTCGAGCGCAAAAAACGGGTCGTTTTGTGAAGTAACCACCAAAATGCCGTTTCAGAATGCTACCGTCCCATTTTCCTAAAATACTAGACCACCTTACATGGACTATATCCCAACCGATACATCTCAAACCTTTTCGTCCATCCCTGGTAAAAAGGACAAATGTCTGGCGAATCGGTAGGAAGTGGGTCCGGTTTGTACTACAGGTACATGATCTATCGCCCGTGATTTTTTGAAAAAATCATTTTTAGACTCGCAATATGTGGTTTCTTCAGAGATCCAATGCAAGTTCTAACGATGCTCGTCCCCTATCTTCATGCACACCGGTTCGACCATAGTTAGAAATTCAGATAATTCAAAACGGGCATAATAAATTCAAAAAAAATCTGAACAATGAAAATCCTTCGCGTGGTGTCATATTTTGTTACATAGTTGAAAGGAAAAATACCAGACTTGGTATATTGATCATGTTTCGAAAAAACCTTCACAAAATGACCTATCATGTTCGAGGTTTCATGGCTTTCGGTCCAAATAACCGATGTTATGTGCTGAATCACGACATAGTTTGTGATGTTGTGCCCATATTATGCATGTGTGTGAAAATTGGTATGGAGAACAATGTTGCAGGAGGAAGTTTTCCTTTTTGTCGCACGGAAAAACCTTTTCCATTTTCTGAGCGTAAAAAACGGGTCGTTTTGTGAAGTAACCATCAAAATGTGGGTTCAAAATGCTACCGTCCCATTTTCCTAAAATACTAGACCACCTTACATGGACTATCTCCCAACCGGTACATCTCAAACCTTTTCGTCCATCCCGGGTATAAAGAACAAATGTCTGCCGAATCGGTAGGAAGTGGGTCCGGTTTGTACTACAGGTACATGATCTATCGCCCGTGATTTTTTGAAAAAATCATTTTTAGACTCGCAATATGTGGTTTCTTCAGAGATCCAATGCAAGTTCTAACGATGCTCGTCCCCTATCTTCATGCACACCGGTTCGACCATAGTTAGAAATTCAGATAATTCAAAACGGGCATAATAAATTCAAAAAAAATCCGAACAATGAAAGTCCTTCGCGTGATGTCATATTTTGTTACATAGTTGAAAGGAAAAATACTAGACTTGGTATATTGATCATGTTTCGAAAAAACCTTCACAAAATGACCTATCATGTTCGAGGTTTCATGGCTTTCGGTCCAAATGACCGATGTTATGTGCTGAATCATGGCATAGTTTGTGATGTTGTGCCCATATTATGCATGTGTGTGGACATTGGTATGGAGAACAATGTTGCAGGAGGAAGTTTTCCTTTTTATCGCACGGAAAATCCCTTTTCCATTTTCCGAGCGCAAAAAACGGGTCGTTTTGTGAAGTAACCACCAAAATGCCGTTTCAGAATGCTACCGTTCCATTTTCCTAAAATACTAGACCACCTTACATGGACTATCTCCCAACCGGTACATCTCAAACCTTTTCGTCCATCCCGGGTAAAAAGGACAAATGTCTGCCGAATCGGTAGGAAGTGGGTCCGGTTTGTACTACAGGTACATGATCTATCGCCCGTGATTTTTTGAAAAAATCATTTTTAGACTCGCAATATGTGGTTTCTTCAGAGATCCAATGCAAGTTCTAACGATGCTCGTCCCCTATCTTCATGCACACCGGTTCGACCATAGTTAGAAATTCAGATAATTCAAAACGGGCATAATAAATTCAAAAAAATCCGAACAATGAAAATCCTTCGCGTGGTGTCATATTTTGTTACATAGTTGAAAGAAAAAATACCAGACTTGGTATATTGATCATGTTTCGAAAAAACCTTCACAAAATGACCTATCATGTTCGAGGTTTCATGGCTTTCGGTCCAAATGACCGATGTTATGTGCTGAATCACGGCATAGTTTGTGATGTTGTGCCCATATTATGCATGTGTGTGGACATTGGTATGAAGAACAATGTTGCAGGAGAAAGTTTTCCTTTTTGTCGCACGGAAAAGCCCTTTTCCATTTTCCGAGCGCAAAAACGGGTCGTTTTGTGAAGTAACCACCAAAATGCCGTTTCAGAATGCTACCGTCCCATTTTCCTAAAATACTAGACCACCTTACATGGACTATCTCCCAACCGGTACATCTCAAACCTTTTCGTCCATCCCGGGTAAAAATGACAAATGTCTGCCGAATCGGTAGGAAGTGGGTCCGGTTTGTACTACAGGTACATGATCTATCGCCCGTGATTTTTTGAAAAAATCATTTTTAGACTCGCAATATGTGGTTTCTTCAGAGATCCAATGCATGTTCTAACGATGCTCGTCCCCTATCTTCATGCACACCGGTTCGACCATAGTTAGAAATTCAGATAATTTAAAACGGGCATAATAAATTCAAAAAAATCCGAACAATGAAAGTCCTTCGCGTGGTGTCATATTTTGTTACATAGTTGAAAGGAAAAATACCAGACTTGGTATATTGATCATGTTTCGAAAAAACCTTCACAAAATGACCTATCATGTTCGAGGTTTCATGGCTTTCGGTCCAAATAACCGATGTTATGTGCTGAATCACGACATAGTTTGTGATGTTGTGCCCATATTATGCATGTGTGTGGAAATTGGTATGGAGAACAATGTTGCAGGAGGAAGTTTTCCTTTTTGTCGCACGGAAAAACCTTTTCCATTTTCTGAGCGTAAAAAACGGGTCGTTTTGTGAAGTAACCATCAAAATGCAGGTTCAAAATGCTACCGTCCCATTTTCCTAAAATACTAGACCACCTTACATGGACTATCTCCCAACCGGTACATCTCAAACCTTTTCGTCCATCCCGGGTAAAAAAGAACAAATGTCTGCCGAATCGGTAGGAAGTGGGTCCGGTTTGTACTACAGGTACATGATCTATCGCCCGTGATTTTTTGAAAAAATCATTTTTAGACTCGCAATATGTGGTTTCTTCAGAGATCCAATGCAAGTTCTAACGATGCTCGTCCCCTATATTCATGCACACCGGTTCGACCATAGTTAGAAATTCAGATAATTCAAAACGGGCATAATAAATTCAAAAAAAATCCGAACAATGAAAGTCCTTCGCGTGATGTCATATTTTGTTACATAGTTGAAAGGAAAAATACCAGACTTGGTATATTGATCATGTTTCGAAAAAACCTTCACAAAATGACCTATCATGTTCGAGGTTTCATGGCTTTCGGTCCAAATGACCGATGTTATGTGCTGAATCACGGCATAGTTTGTGATGTTGTGCCCATATTATGCATGTGTGTGGACATTGGTATGGAGAACAATGTTGCAGGAGGAAGTTTTCCTTTTTATCGCACGGAAAATCCCTTTTCCATTTTCCGAGCGCAAAAAACGGGTCGTTTTGTGAAGTAACCACCAAAATGCCGTTTCAGAATGCTACCGTCCCATTTTCCTAAAATACTAGACCACCTTACATGGACTATCTCCCAACCGGTACATCTCAAACCTTTTCGTCCATCCCGGGTAAAAAGGACAAATGTCTGCCGAATCGGTAGGAAGTGGGTCCGGTTTGTACTACAGGTACATGATCTATCGCCCGTGATTTTTTGAAAAAATCATTTTTAGACTCGCAATATGTGGTTTCTTCAGAGATCCAATGCAAGTTCTAACGATGCTCGTCCCCTATCTTCATGCACACCGGTTCGACCATAGTTAGAAATTCAGATAATTCAAAACGGGCATAATAAATTCAAAAAAATCCAAACAATGAAAATCCTTCGCGTGGTGTCATATTTTGTTACATAGTTGAAAGAAAAAATACCAGACTTGGTATATTGATCATGTTTCGAAAAAACCTTCACAAAATGACCTATCATGTTCGAGGTTTCATGGCTTTCGGTCCAAATGACCGATGTTATGTGCTGAATCACGGCATAGTTTGTGATGTTGTGCCCATATTATGCATGTGTGTGGACATTGGTATGAAGAACAATGTTGCAGGAGGAAGTTTTCCTTTTTGTCGCACGGAAAAGCCCTTTTCCATTTTCCGAGCGCAAAAACGGGTCGTTTTGTGAAGTAACCACCAAAATGCCGTTTCAGAATGCTACCGTCCCATTTTCCTAAAATACTAGACCACCTTACATGGACTATCTCCCAACCGGTACATCTCAAACCTTTTCGTCCATCCCGGGTAAAAATGACAAATGTCTGCCGAATCGGTAGGAAGTGGGTCCGGTTTGTACTACAGGTACATGATCTATCGCCCGTGATTTTTTGAAAAAATCATTTTTAGACTCGCAATATGTGATTTCTTCAGAGATCCAATGCATGTTCTAACGATGCTCGTCCCCTATCTTCATGCACACCGGTTCGGCCATAGTTAGAAATTCAGATAATTCAAAACGGGCATAATAAATTCAAAAAAATCCGAACAATGAAAGTCCTTCGCGTGGTGTCATATTTTGTTACATAGTTGAAAGGAAAAATACCAGACTTGGTATATTGATCATGTTTCGAAAAAACCTTCACAAAATGACCTATCATGTTCGAGGTTTCATGGCTTTCGGTCCAAATGACCGATGTTATGTGCTGAATCACGGCATAGTTTGTGATGTTGTGCCCATATTATGCATGTGTGTGGACATTGGTATGGAGAACAATGTTGCAGGAGGAAGTTTTCCTTTTTGTCGCACGGAAAATCCCTTTTCCATTTTCCGAGCGCAAAAAAGGGGTCGTTTTGTGAAGTAACCACCAAAATGCCGTTTCAGAATGCTACCGTCCCATTTTCCTAAAATAGTAGACCACCTTACATGGACTATCTCCCAACCGGTACATCTCAAACCTTTTCGTCCATCCGGGTAAAAAGGACAAATGTCTGTCGAATCGGTAGGAAGTGGGTCCGGTTTGTACTACAGGTACATGATCTATCGCCCGTGATTTTTTGAAAAAATCATTTTTAGACTCGCAATATGTGGTTTCTTCATAGATCCAATGCAAGTTCTAACGATGCTCGTCCCCTATCTTCATGCACACCGGTTCGACCATAGTTAGAAATTCAGATAATTCAAAACGGGCATAATAAATTCAAAAAAATCCGAACAATGAAAATCCTTCGCGTGGAGTCATATTTTGTTACATAGTTGAAAGGAAAAATACCAGACTTGGTATATTGATCATGTTTCGAAAAAACCTTCACAAAATGACCTATCATGTTCGAGGTTTCATGGCTTTCGGTCCAAATGACCGATGTTATGTGCTGAATCACGGCATAGTTTGTGATGTTGTGCCCATATTATGCATGTGTGTGGACATTGGTATGAAGAACAATGTTGCAGGAGGAAGTTTTCCTTTTTGTCGCACGGAAAATCCCTTTTCCATTTTCCGAGCGCAAAAACGGGTCGTTTTGTGAAGTAACCACCAAAATGCCGTTTCAGAATGCTACCGTCACATTTTCCTAAAATACTAGACCACCTTACATGGACTATCTCCCAACCGGTACATCTCAATCCTTTTCGTCCATCCCGGGTAAAAATGACAAATGTCTGCCGAATCGGTAGGAAGTGGGTCCGGTTTGTACTACAGGTACATGATCTATCGCCCGTGATTTTTTGAAAAAATCATTTTTAGACTCGCAATATGTGGTTTCTTCAGAGATCCAATGCATGTTCTAACAATGCTCGTCCCCTATCTTCATGCACACCGGTTCGACCATAGTTAGAAATTCAGATAATTCAAAACGGGCATAATAAATTCAAAAAAATCCGAACAATGAAAATCCTTCGCGTGGTGTCATATTTTGTTACATAGTTGAAAGGAAAATACCAGACTTGGTATATTGATCATGTTTCGAAAAAACCTTCACAAAATGACCTATCATGTTCGAGGTTTCATGGCTTTCGGTCCAAATGACCGATGTTATGTGCTGAATCACGGCATAGTTTGTGATGTTGTGCCCATATTATGTATGTGTGTGGACATTGGTATGAAGAACAATGTTGCAGGAGGAAGTTTTCCTTTTTGTCGCACGGAAAAGCCCTTTTCCATTTTCCGAGCGCAAAAACGGGTCGTTTTATGAAGTAACCACCAAAATGCCGTTTCAGAATGCTACCGTCCCATTTTCCTAAAATACTAGACCACCTTACATGGACTATCTCCCAACCGGTACATCTCAAACCTTTTCGTCCATCCCGGGTAAAAATGACAAATGTCTGCCGAATCGGTAGGAAGTGGGTCCGGTTTGTACTACAGGTACATGATCTATCGCCCGTGATTTTTTGAAAAAATCATTTTTAGACTCGCAATATGTGGTTTCTTCAGAGATCCAATGCATGTTCTAACGATGCTCGTCCCCTATCTTCATGCACACCGGTTCGGCCATAGTTAGAAATTCAGATAATTCAAAACGGGCATAATAAATTCAAAAAAATCCGAACAATGAAAGTCCTTCGCGTGGTGTCATATTTTGTTACATAGTTGAAAGGAAAAATACCAGACTTGGTATATTGATCATGTTTCGAAAAAACCTTCACAAAATGACCTATCATGTTCGAGGTTTCATGGCTTTCGGTCCAAATGACCGATGTTATGTGCTGAATCACGGCATAGTTTGTGATGTTGTGCCCATATTATGCATGTGTGTGGAAATTGGTATGGAGAACAATGTTGCAGGAGGAAGTTTTCCTTTTTTTCGCACGGAAAAACCTTTTCCATTTTCGGAGCGCAAAAAACGGGTCGTTTTGTGAAGTAACCACCAAAATGCCGTTTCAGAATGCTACCGTCCCATTTTCCTAAAATACTAGACCACCTTACATGGACTATCTCCCAACCGGTACATCTCAAACTTTTTGTCCATCCCGGGTAAAAAGGACAAATGTCTGCCGAATCGGTAGGAAGTGGGTCCGTTTTGTACTACAGGTACATGATCTATCGCCCGTGATTTTTTGAAAAAATCATTTTTAGACTCGCAATATGTGGTTTCTTCAGAGATCCAATGCAAGTTCTAACGATGCTCGTCCCCTATCTTCATGCACACCGGTTCGACCATAGTTAGAAATTGAGATAATTCAAAACGGGCATCAAAAATCAAAAAAAATGCGAACAATGAAAGTCCTTCGCGTGGAGTCATATTTTGTTACATAGTTGAAAGGAAAAATACCAGACTTGGTATATTGATCATGTTTCGAAAAAACCTTCACAAAATGACCTATCATGTTCGAGGTTTCATGGCTTTCGGTCCAAATGACCGATGTTATGTGCTGAATCACGGCATAATTTGTGATGTTGTGCCCATATTATGCATGTGTGTGGACATTGGTATGGAGAACAATGTTGCAGGAGAAAGTTTTCCTTTTTGTCGCACGGAAAATCCCTTTTCCATTTTCCGAGCGTAAAAAACGGGTCGTTTTGTGAAGTAACCACCAAAATGCCGTTTCAGAATGCTACCGTCCCATTTTCCTAAAATACTAGACCACCTTACATGGACTATCTCCCAACCGGTACATCTCAAACCTTTTCGTCCATCCCGGGTAAAAAGGACAAATGTCTGCCGAATCGGTAGGAAGTGGGTCCGGTTTGTACTACAGTTACATGATCTATCGCCCGTGATTTTTTGAAAAAATTATTTTTAGACTCGCAATATGTGGTTTCTTCAGAGATCCAATGCAAGTTCTAACGATGCTCGTCCCCTATCTTCATGCACACCGGTTCGACCATAGTTAGAAATTCAGATAATTCAAAACGGGCATAATAAATTCAAAAAAATCCGAACAATGAAAATCCTTCGCGTGGAGTCATATTTTGTTACATAGTTGAAAGGAAAAATACCAGACATGGTATATTGATCATGTTTCGAAAAAACCTTCATAAAATGACCTATCATGTTCGAGGTTTCATGGCTTTCGGTCCAAATGACCGATGTTATGTGCTGAATCACGGCATAGTTTGTGATGTTGTGCCCATATTATGCATGTGTGTGGACATTCGTATGAAGAACAATGTTGCAGGAGGAAGTTTTCCTTTTTGTCGCACGGAAAATCCCTTTTCCATTTTCCGAGCGCAAAAACGGGTCGTTTTGTGAAGTAACCACCAAAATGCCGTTTCAGAATGCTACCGTCCCATTTTCCTAAAATACTAGACCACCTTACATGGACTATCTCCCAACCGGTACATCTCAAACCTTTTCGTCCATCCCGGGTAAAAAGAACAAATGTCTGCCGAATCGGTAGGAAGTGGGTCCGGTTTGTACTACAGGTACATGATCTATCGCCCGTGATTTTTTGAAAAAATCATTTTTAGACTCGCAATATGTGGTTTCTTCAGAGATCCAATGCATGTTCTAACGATGCTCGTCCCCTATCTTCATGCACACCGGTTCGACCATAGTTAGAAATTCAGATAATTCAAAACGGGCATAATAAATTCAAAAAAATCCGAACAATGAAAGTCCTTCGCGTGGTGTCATATTTTGTTACATAGTTGAAAGGAAAAATACCAGACTTGGTATATTGATCATGTTTCGAAAAAACCTTCACAAAATGACCTATCATGTTCGAGGTTTCATGGCTTTCGGTCCAAATAACCGATGTTATGTGCTGAATCACGACATAGTTTGTGATGTTGTGCCCATATTATGCATGTGTGTGGAAATTGGTATGGAGAACAATGTTGCAGGAGGAAGTTTTCCTTTTTGTCGCACGGAAAAACCTTTTCCATTTTCTGAGCGTAAAAAACGGGTCGTTTTGTGAAGTAACCATCAAAATGCAGGTTCAAAATGCTACCGTCCCATTTTCCTAAAATACTAGACCACCTTACATGGACTATCTCCCAACCGGTACATCTCAAACCTTTTCGTTCATCCCGGGTAAAAAGAACAAATGTCTGCCGAATCGGTAGGAAGTGGGTCCGGTTTGTACTACAGGTACATGATCTATCGCCCGTGATTTTTTGAAAAAATCATTTTTAGACTCGCAATATGTGGTTTCTTCAGAGATCCAATGCAAGTTCTAACGATGCTCGTCCCCTATCTTCATGCACACCGGTTCGACCATAGTTAGAAATTCAGATAATTCAAAACGGGCATAATAAATTCAAAAAAAATCCGAACAATGAAAGTCCTTCGCGTGGTGTCATATTTTGTTACATAGTTGAAAGGAAAAATACCAGACTTGGTATATTGATCATGTTTCGAAAAAACCTTCACAAAATGACCTATCATGTTCGAGGTTTCATGGCTTTCGGTCCAAATGACCGATGTTATGTGCTGAATCACGGCATAGTTTGTGATGTTGTGCCCATATTATGCATGTGTGTGGACATTGGTATGGAGAACAATGTTGCAGGAGGAAGTTTTCCTTTTTATCGCACGGAAAATCCCTTTTCCATTTTCCGAGCGCAAAAAACGGGTCGTTTTGTGAAGTAACCACCAAAATGCCGTTTCAGAATGCTACCGTCCCATTATCCTAAAATACTAGACCACCTTACATGGACTATCTCCCAACCGGTACATCTCAAACCTTTTCGTCCATCCCGGGTAAAAAGGACAAATGTCTGCCGAATCGGTAGGAAGTGGGTCCGGTTTGTACTACAGGTACATGATCTATCGCCCGTGATTTTTTGAAAAAATCATTTTTAGACTCGCAATATGTGGTTTCTTCAGAGATCCAATGCAAGTTCTAACGATGCTCGTCCCCTATCTTCATGCACACCGGTTCGACCATAGTTAGAAATTCAGATAATTCAAAACGGGCATAATAAATTCAAAAAAATCCGAACAATGAAAATCCTTCGCGTGGTGTCATATTTTGTTACATAGTTGAAAGAAAAAATACCAGACTTGGTATATTGATCATGTTTCGAAAAAACCTTCACAAAATGACCTATCATGTTCGAGGTTTCATGGCTTTCGGTCCAAATGACCGATGTTATGTGCTGAATCACGGCATAGTTTGTGATGTTGTGCCCATATTATGCATGTGTGTGGACATTGGTATGAAGAACAATGTTGCAGGAGGAAGTTTTCCTTTTTGTCGCACGGAAAAGCCCTTTTCCATTTTCCGAGCGCAAAAACGGGTCGTTTTGTGAAGTAACCACCAAAATGCCGTTTCAGAATGCTACCGTCCCATTTTCCTAAAATACTAGACCACCTTACATGGACTATCTCCCAACCGGTACATCTCAAACCTTTTCGTCCATCCCGGGTAAAAATGACAAATGTCTGCCGAATCGGTAGGAAGTGGGTCCGGTTTGTACTACAGGTACATGATCTATCGCCCGTGATTTTTTGAAAAAATCATTTTTAGACTCGCAATATGTGATTTCTTCAGAGATCCAATGCATGTTCTAACGATGCTCGTCCCCTATCTTCATGCACACCGGTTTGGCCATAGTTAGAAATTCAGATAATTCAAAACGGGCATAATAAATTCAAAAAAATCCGAACAATGAAAGTCCTTCGCGTGGTGTCATATTTTGTTACATAGTTGAAAGGAAAAATACCAGACTTGGTATATTGATCATGTTTCGAAAAAACCTTCACAAAATGACCTATCATGTTCGAGGTTTCATGGCTTTCGGTCCAAATGACCGATGTTATGTGCTGAATCACGGCATAGTTTGTGATGTTGTGCCCATATTATGCATGTGTGTGGACATTGGTATGGAGAACAATGTTGCAGGAGGAAGTTTTCCTTTTTGTCGCACGGAAAATCCCTTTTCCATTTTCCGAGCGCAAAAAGGGGTCGTTTTGTGAAGTAACCACCAAAATGCCGTTTCAGAATGCTACCGTCCCATTTTCCTAAAATACTAGACCACCTTACATGGACTATCTCCCAACCGGTACATCTCAAACCTTTTCGTCCATCCGGGTAAAAAGGACAAATGTCTGTCGAATCGGTAGGAAGTGGGTCCGGTTTGTACTACAGGTACATGATCTATCGCCCGT
The DNA here is from genome assembly GCA_916181665.1 of Avena sativa. Taxonomy (NCBI): domain Eukaryota; kingdom Viridiplantae; phylum Streptophyta; class Magnoliopsida; order Poales; family Poaceae; genus Avena; species Avena sativa. Next base: position 426,115,614 of record OV702293.1, read on the forward strand.
GATTTTTTGAAAAAATCATTTTTAGACTCGCAATATGTGGTTTCTTCATAGATCCAATGCAAGTTCTAACGATGCTCGTCCCCTATCTTCATGCACACCGGTTCGACCATAGTTAGAAATTCAGATAATTCAAAACGGGCATAATAAATTCAAAAAAATCCGAACAATGAAAATCCTTCGCGTGGAGTCATATTTTGTTACATAGTTGAAAGGAAAAATACCAGACTTGGTATATTGATCATGTTTCGAAAAAACCTTCACAAAATGACCTATCATGTTCGAGGTTTCATGGCTTTCGGTCCAAATGACCGATGTTATGTGCTGAATCACGGCATAGTTTGTGATGTTGTGCCCATATTATGCATGTGTGTGGACATTGGTATGAAGAACAATGTTGCAGGAGGAAGTTTTCCTTTTTGTCGCACGGAAAATCCCTTTTCCATTTTCCGAGCGCAAAAACGGGTCGTTTTGTGAAGTAACCACCAAAATGCCGTTTCAGAATGCTACCGTCACATTTTCCTAAAATACTAGACCACCTTACATGGACTATCTCCCAACCGGTACATCTCAATCCTTTTCGTCCATCCCGGGTAAAAATGACAAATGTCTGCCGAATCGGTAGGAAGTGGGTCCGGTTTGTACTACAGGTACATGATCTATCGCCCGTGATTTTTTGAAAAAATCATTTTTAGACTCGCAATATGTGGTTTCTTCAGAGATCCAATGCATGTTCTAACAATGCTCGTCCCCTATCTTCATGCACACCGGTTCGACCATAGTTAGAAATTCAGATAATTCAAAACGGGCATAATAAATTCAAAAAAATCCGAACAATGAAAATCCTTCGCGTGGTGTCATATTTTGTTACATAGTTGAAAGGAAAATACTAGACTTGGTATATTGATCATGTTTCGAAAAAACCTTCACAAAATGACCTATCATGTTCGAGGTTTCATGGCTTTCGGTCCAAATGACCGATGTTATGTGCTGAATCACGGCATAGTTTGTGATGTTGTGCCCATATTATGTATGTGTGTGGGCATTGGTATGAAGAACAATGTTGCAGGAGGAAGTTTTCCTTTTTGTCGCACGGAAAAGCCCTTTTCCATTTTCCGAGCGCAAAAACGGGTCGTTTTGTGAAGTAACCACCAAAATGCCGTTTCAGAATGCTACCGTCCCATTTTCCTAAAATACTAGACCACCTTACATGGACTATCTCCCAACCGGTACATCTCAAACCTTTTCGTCCATCCCGGGTAAAAATGACAAATGTCTGCCGAATCGGTAGGAAGTGGGTCCGGTTTGTACTACAGGTACATGATCTATCGCCCGTGATTTTTTGAAAAAATCATTTTTAGACTCGCAATATGTGGTTTCTTCAGATATCCAATGCATGTTCTAACGATGCTCGTCCCCTATCTTCATGCACACCGGTTCGGCCATAGTTAGAAATTCAGATAATTCAAAACGGGCATAATAAATTCAAAAAAATCCGAACAATGAAAGTCCTTTGCGTGGTGTCATATTTTGTTACATAGTTGAAAGGAAAAATACCAGACTTGGTATATTGATCATGTTTCGAAAAAACCTTCACAAAATGACCTATCATGTTCGAGGTTTCATGGCTTTCGGTCCAAATGACCGATGTTATGTGCTGAATCACGGCATAGTTTGTGATGTTGTGCCCATATTATGCATGTGTGTGGAAATTGGTATGGAGAACAATGTTGCAGGAGGAAGTTTTCCTTTTTTTCGCACGGAAAAACCTTTTCTATTTTCGGAGCGCAAAAAACGGGTCGTTTTGTGAAGTAACCACCAAAATGCCGTTTCAGAATGCTACCGTCCCATTTTCCTAAAATACTAGACCACCTTACATGGACTATCTCCCAACCGGTACATCTCAAACTTTTTGTCCATCCCGGGTAAAAAGGACAAATGTCTGCCGAATCGGTAGGAAGTGGGTCCGTTTTGTACTACAGGTACATGATCTATCGCCCGTGATTTTTTGAAAAAATCATTTTTAGACTCGCAATATGTGGTTTCTTCAGAGATCCAATGCAAGTTCTAACGATGCTCGTCCCCTATCTTCATGCACACCGGTTCGACCATAGTTAGAAATTGAGATAATTCAAAACGGGCATCAAAAATCAAAAAAAATGCGAACAATGAAAGTCCTTCGCGTGGAGTCATATTTTGTTACATAGTTGAAAGGAAAAATACCAGACTTGGTATATTGATCATGTTTCGAAAAAACCTTCACAAAATGACCTATCATGTTCGAGGTTTCATGGCTTTCGGTCCAAATGACCGATGTTATGTGCTGAATCACGGCATAATTTGTGATGTTGTGCCCATATTATGCATGTGTGTGGACATTGGTATGGAGAACAATGTTGCAGGAGGAAGTTTTCCTTTTTGTCGCACGGAAAATCCCTTTTCCATTTTCCGAGCGCAAAAAACGGGTCGTTTTGTGAAGTAACCACCAAAATGCCGTTTCAGAATGCTACCGTCCCATTTTCCTAAAATACTAGACCACCTTACATGGACTATCTCCCAACCGGTACATCTCAAACCTTTTCGTCCATCCCGGGTAAAAAGGACAAATGTCTGCCGAATCGGTAGGAAGTGGGTCCGGTTTGTACTACAGTTACATGATCTATCGCCCGTGATTTTTTGAAAAAATTATTTTTAGACTCGCAATATGTGGTTTCTTCAGAGATCCAATGCAAGTTCTAACGATGCTCGTCCCCTATCTTCATGCACACCGGTTCGACCATAGTTAGAAATTCAGATAATTCAAAACGGGCATAATAAATTCAAAAAAATCCGAACAATGAAAATCCTTCGCGTGGAGTCATATTTTGTTACATAGTTGAAAGGAAAAATACCAGACTTGGTATATTGATCATGTTTCGAAAAAACCTTCACAAAATGACCTATCATGTTCGAGGTTTCATGGCTTTCGGTCCAAATGACCGATGTTATGTGCTGAATCACGGCATAATTTGTGATGTTGTGCCCATATTATGCATGTGTGTGGACATTGGTATGGAGAACAATGTTGCAGGAGGAAGTTTTCCTTTTTGTCGCACGGAAAAGCCCTTTTCCATTTTCCGAGCGCAAAAACGGGTCGTTTTGTGAAGTAACCACCAAAATGCCGTTTCAGAATGCTACCGTCCCATTTTCCTAAAATACTAGACCACCTTACATGGACTATCTCCCAACCGGTACATCTCAAACCTTTTCGTCCATCCGGGTAAAAAGGACAAACGTCTGCCGAATCGGTAGGAAGTGGGTCCGGTTTGTACTACAGGTACATGATCTATCGCCCGTGATTTTTTGAAAAAATCAGTTTTAGACTCGCAATATGTGGTTTCTTCAGAGATCCAATGCATGTTCTAACGATGCTCGTCCCCTATCTTCATGCACACCGGTTCGACCATAGTTAGAAATTCAGATAATTCAAAACGGGCATAATAAATTCAAAAAAATCCGAACAATGAAAATCCTTCGCGTGGTGTCATATTTTGTTATATAGTTGAAAGGAAAAATACCAGACTTGGTATATTGATCATGTTTCGAAAAAACCTTCACAAAATGACCTATCATGTTCGAGGTTTCATGGCTTTCGGTCCAAATGACTGATGTTATGTGCTGAATCACGGCATAGTTTGTGATGTTGTGCCCATATTATGCATGTGTGTGGAAATTGGTATGGAGAACAATGTTGCAGGAGGAAGTTTTCCTTTTTGTCGCACGGAAAAACATTTTCCATTTTCTGAGCGCAAAAAACGGGTCGTTTTGTGAAGTAACCATCAAAATGCCGTTTCAGAATGCTACCGTCCCATTTTCCTAAAATACTAGACCACCTTACATGGACTATCTCCCAACCGGTACATCTCAAACCTTTTGGTCCATCCCGGGTAAAAAGGACAAATGTCTGCCGAATCGGCAGGAAGTGGGTCCGGTTTGTACTATAGGTACATGATCTATCGCCCGTGATTTTTTGAAAAAATCATTTTTAGACTCGCAATATGTGGTTTCTTCAGAGATCCAATGCAAGTTCTAACGATGCTCGTCCCCTATCTTCATGCACACCGGTTCGACCATAGTTAGAAATTCAGATAATTCAAAACGGGCATAATAAATTCAAAAAAATTCCGAACAATGAAAGTCCTTCGCGTGATGTCATATTTTGTTACATAGTTGAAAGGAAAAATACCAGACTTGGTATATTGATTATGTTTCGAAAAAACCTTCACAAAATGACCTATCATGTTCGAGGTTTCATGGCTTTCGGTCCAAATGACTGATGTTATGTGCTGAATCACGGCATAGTTTGTGATGCTGTGCCCATATTATGCATGTGTGTGGAAATTGGTATGGAGAACAATGTTGCAGGAGGAAGTTTTCCTTTTTGTCGCACGGAAAAACCTTTTCCATTTTCGGAGCGCAAAAAACGGGTCGTTTTGTGAAGTAACCATCAAAATGCCGTTTCAGAATGCTACCGTCCCATTTTCCTAAAATACTAGACCACCTTACATAGACTATCTCCCAACCGGTACATCTCAAACCTTTTCGTCCATCCCGGGTAAAAATGACAAATGTCTGCCGAATCGGTAGGAAGTGGGTCCAGTTTGTACTACAGGTACATGATCTATCGCCCGTGATTTTTTGATAAAATCATTTTTAGACTCGCAATATGTGGTTTCTTCAGAGATCCAATGCATGTTCTAACGATGCTCGTCCCCTTTCTTCATGCACACCGGTTCGGCCATAGTTAGAAATTCAGATAATTCAAAACGGGCATAATAAATTCAAAAAAATCCGAACAATGAAAGTCCTTCGCGTGGTGTCATATTTTGTTACATAGTTGAAAGGAAAAATACCAGACTTGGTATATTGATCATGTTTCGAAAAAACCTTCACAAAATGACCTATCATGTTCGAGGTTTCATGGCTTTCGGTCCAAATGACCGATGTTATGTGCTGAATCACGGCATAGTTTGTGATGTTGTGCCCATATTATGCATGTGTGTGGACATTGGTATGGAGAACAATGTTGCAGGAGGAAGTTTTCCTTTTTGTCGCCCGGAAAATCCCTTTTCCATTTTCCGAGCGCAAAAAAGGGGTCGTTTTGTGAAGTAACCACCAAAATGCCGTTTCAGAATGCTACCGTCCCATTTTCCTAAAATACTAGACCACCTTACATGGACTATCTCCCAACCGGTACATCTCAAACCTTTTCGTCCATCCGGGTAAAAAGGACAAATGTCTGCCGAATCGGTAGGAAGTGAGTCCGGTTTGTACTACAGGTACATGATCTATCGCCCGTGATTTTTTGAAAAAATCATTTTTAGACTCGCAATATGTGGTTTCTTCAGAGATCCAATGCAAGTTCTAACGATGCTCGTCCCCTATCTTCATGCACACCGGTTCGACCATAGTTAGAAATTGAGATAATTCAAAACGGGCATCAAAAATCAAAAAAAATTCGAACAATGAAAGTCCTTCGCGTGGTGTCATATTTTGTTACATAGTTGAAAGTAAAAATACCAGACTTGGTATATTGACCATGTTTCGAAAAAACCTTCACAAAATGACCTATCATGTTCGAGGTTTCATGGCTTTCGGTCCAAATAACCGATGTTATGTGCTGAATCACGACATAGTTTGTGATGTTGTGCCCATATTATGCATGTGTGTGGAAATTGGTATGGAGAACAATGTTGTAGGAGGAAGTTTTCCTTTTTGTCGCACGGAAAAACCTTTTCCATTTTCTGAGCGTAAAAAACGGGTCGTTTTGTGAAGTAACCATCAAAATGCAGGTTCAAAATGCTACCGTCCCATTTTCCTAAAATACTAGACCACCTTACATGGACTATCTCCCAACCGGTACATCTCAAACCTTTTCGTCCATCCCGGGTAAAAAGAACAAATGTCTGCCGAATCGGTAGGAAGTGGGTCCGGTTTGTACTACAGGTACATGATCTATCGCCCGTGATTTTTTGAAAAAATCATTTTTAGACTCGCAATATGTGGTTTCTTCAGAGATCCAATGAAAGTTCTAACGATGCTCGTCCCCTATCTTCATGCACACCGGTTCGACCATAGTTAGAAATTCAGATAATTCAAAACGGGCATAATAAATTCAAAAAAAATCCGAACAATGAAAGTCCTTCCGTGGTGTCATATTTTGTTACATAGTTGAAAGGAAAAATACCAGACTTGGTATATTGATCATGTTTCGAAAAAACCTTCACAAAATGACCTATCATGTTCGAGGTTTCATGGCTTTCGGTCCAAATGACCGATGTTATGTGCTGAATCACGGCATAGTTTGTGATAATGTGCCCATATTATGCATGTGTGTGGACATTGGTATGGATAACAATGTTGCAGGAGGAAGTTTTCCTTTTTGTTGCACGGAAAAGCCCTTTTCCATTTTCCAACACTCACCCCTATTATTAGTGTTGACTCGTGTTTTGTCCCGGTTGGTGTCTCCAACCGGGACTAAAGGTTCATCTTTAGTCCCGGTTGGTGACACCATTCGGGACAAGGTACACGCCACACGACATAATGTCGACACGCCATTTTTCCCGCCATTTTTCTTCCCGCCATTTTTTCCCGCCAGTTCTTCCCTCCAGTTCTTCCCGCCAGTTCTTCACTATATATATATGTAGGGTTGGCCTCCATTGTCATTGCACATCTCTAGACTCATATCTGCAACCTCATCACTCTTTCCCATGGCTTCCACCGTAGCACTAACTCCCAGGGAGGCGGAGGCGCTTTGCGCCTCGAACTACCCCTGCCCGCCGGGCTAGTGTATCCTCGTCGGCTGGATGCTGAGCGCCGGAGGCGTGCCGGTTCCCCCTGTCCCTCTAGGTGTGGCGCGTCGGATGGCCATCACGTACCACTACTACTTCAAGCTCACGCCGGAGCAGCGGAGGAATCCCAGATGGCATCCCGACTTAGGAAGCCTTCTTCGTGGATCGGCGTGAGAGGGCACTCGCCAGACACGAGGAGGAGGGCCCACCTCCTCCGAACTTCAACGAGGCCGGCCGTCGGCTGTGGTGGCGCGGCCGGAATCTCCAGAGCGTCATGGCCCCCGCCTGTGCTACCCTCAAGTCCAACCCACTCGTACTCAACCTTCAAGGTTCAACTACGGCGACCCCGACGACGATAGCGATGACGGCCGCGGCGAGTACGACGACTACAGTGGCGAGTATTACAGGTGTAGGCAGGAGCATGACTGAATTATTCCAACATTGCAAAATAAGTTCGGCCGATTGTGGCTTAATCTGGTCATGTATCTTAATTTTCAGTTCTTCTATGTAACTTTGTGTTAGTTGCGTTATGTACTTTAATTCCAGTTCTATCCTAATCAAATTTTCTTTCCGCCCATTATTTTCCGTCCTTTTTTTCCGCCCATTAAAAACAGAAAATGGTTTTGAATTATTTATTCAAATCCAAACACTTTTTATGTTTAAAGTTTTTCTAAATTCCAAATTAATATTCAAAAATATAAGTTAATTCATTTTAAAAGGTTACATTAATTATTTTTTAAAAATAGAAAATGGTTTTGGATTATTTATTCAAATCCATACACTTTTTATGTTTAAAGTTTTTCTAAATTCCAAATTGATATTAAAAAAATATAAGTTAATTCATTTTAAATTGTAAATGGTTACATTAATTATTTTTTAAAACAGAAAATGGTTTTGAATTATGTATTCAAATCCAAACACTTTTTATGTTTAAAGTTTTTCTAAATTCCAAATTAATATTCAAAAATATAAGTTAATTCATTTTAAAAGGTTACATTAATTATTTTTTAAAAATAGAAAATGGTTTTGGATTATTTATTCAAATCCATACACTTTTTATGTTTAAAGTTTTTCTAAATTCCAAATTGAGATTAAAAAAATATAAGTTAATTCATTTTAAATTGTAAATGGTTCATATTTTAAATGGTTACATTAATTATTTTTTAAAACAGAAAATGGTTTTGAATTATTTATTCAAATCCAAACACTTTTTATGTTTAAAGTTTTTCTAAATTCCAAATTAATATTCAAAAATAAAAACAATACAAATTTAAACCCCAAAATAAAAAAATAAGGCGGGAACAGAGAGAAAATACCTGAAAAATTTGAAAACAGGGGAATATGTCCCGGTTGGAGCCACCAACCGGGACTAAAGACCCCCTGCGCGCGCGCCCCTTCAGCTGCTGAAAATTGGAGTATACGTCCCGGTTGGTGGCTCCAACCGGGACGTATGCCCCTTTAGTCCCGGTTGGAGCCACCAACCGGGACGTATACTCCCTCTCCTTTATAACCATGCCCCTTCTCCTTCTTTCCCGTTCCTCTTTCTCACTCACCCACAACAGAGATCGCCGCTGCTGCGAGGACAACCGCTCGGACGCCGTCAGGCTGCCCAACCATCGTCTCGCCGTCGGCCTCCACGCGCTGCCTCGCTGTGCTTATCCTCCTCGCCGAAGGAATCGAAGCCGCGCGACTGGAATCGACCGCGTCTTCCCTGTCATTGACGAGCTCCGCCATTGCCATCACCGTTGCTGCCGATCTCCTCCGTCCCCGCCAAGGCTACACACGCGTCGAGGGTGAGCTTGTAACTCTCTGGGACCCCTTCTTTCCTCCCCTCGCGCTCTGTCCTTCTCCCGCGCCGTCCGCCGCCATCCGCTGCCGCTGCATGTCGTCGCGTGCCCTATTCCGGTGACCAAATCCGGGTGGTGCCCTACTAGTTAGGTTCGCCTCGACGCCCTCTTTCGAACAAACCCGCGCATGCCCCCTCTCGAGCCCTCTAGCAACGTCGCCGACCACCGCACAGTGCTCACCGGCGCCGAGCGGGCGCCGAGGTGGCCATGGCCCTGGCCCACCGGCCAGCCCCAGTGGGTAGACTATGAAATGGTGAAAAATAACCAGGGTTTGGTGGGGCCTGCTTGCTTGCATGGAGGCTGAGTTGGCACTAGGGCCCATCTGTCAGTCTCACTGGCTAGGGGTCGCCCCGGTGTAAAAACTATTTGCCTTTTTGTTTTTAATTCCAGAAAATGATTTAATATTGTAAAATTAATAACTTATTGTTTATAAGTCAGAAAAATACAAATAATATATCAAATTGTTCAGAAAAATGAAACCTATCTATTTAACCTATAATCATGCATTGTTCAACAACTTAAATGACAAGTATAATTAGAAGAACAAATGCACCCCTCTCATATGTTCTGAAGTTTCCCCGAGTTAGGGTTTTCACCCCTCGGAACCCCGATTAAATCGTCGAGCATGTCTTAGGGTTACATTCCAATGCAAATTAACTTGTCATATCATCATACTTGCTTGAGCATTGCATCGATGCCATGTGTTGATTGTTTCCCTTTGTTTTCGATGTTTCGATTATTAGGTTTATTATTAGTTAGGTATTATTAGGTTTATTAATTACTTTGGTATTATTGGTCTTCGGCCCCACTGGTCAGTCACTGTGGGTAGCCCCAGACCCGATTCACATTGTCAAGCAACTTAGGTGCATGTGGGTTCGACGATGTGCCTATCTACTACACGGTTTCCTTTTTGTAGCTAGGTTTAGGGTTTAGGGTTTCTCTTCATTTTTATTATTGTGTATGCATATATTAGGGTTTCTCTGAATTAGGGTTTATATCTCTCAACACCGTACTTAACTTTCTCCTTTAGCCGCTTTGACTTATTCATTTTTCCACCTATGCAGAAAATATGGACCCACACGTCAGAGACGAAGAAAAGGAAGAGTTGATCCAAGGTGTGATCCGTGGGGAAGATAATTTAGACATATCAATGTTTCTGAACAACTCTGGTGAGGGTGATCCTCTTTTTACCAGAATAGACAACTTGTTTGAGGTTGAAGGTGTTGCCTTCCGCGAGGGAGAAGGCGATGCCTTGTGTAATCGAGAAGACGACCGCTCCGGCGAGGTGCATGTAATATAAATCAATTCATTAATTAATCATCTGCTATCTATATAGAAATAGTAACGACGATCTTTCTTCTTTTATCCCTCCGGATCGAAGGAATCTACTGAAAAGAGCGGACGAGGCCCAACCAAAAAGTTGCAAGACCATGAGAGGTTCAGGATCGAAGATGTCGCTGAAGACAGCAAACCGACGGCTCCCGAAGTTGTCGCAACCAAATTTGTGGCACAATGCGGAGTAATCGTTAGGGACTTAATCCCGATCACCATTAGAAATTGGAATAGGCCTGCTAATGCGGATGAAGAGGGAACATGTTTATTTGTCCCTAACCACGCCAACGATTTACTGTGAAAGAGGCTCATGGTTAATTTCAAACTACCGAAGATAGAGCTGGATCCAAATGCGGAGGATCCAGTTGAGGACGCCTTACAACATGGGAGAGCCATGGAGGCTAAGGTCAGGGAGTGGGCTTTGAAGAAGATGGCCTAGTGTTTCACCAACTGGAAGAAAAGATTGCACCTTGACTATGTCGTGAAAAAGAAGACTCCCGATTTCAAGAATATTCAGTTTGAGAAGATAAAACCATTCTGGGCTGAGTTTGTGGAATACAAGAAATCAGAAAAATCTAAGAAAATGTCTGAAACGAATAAGCTAAATGCTGCTAACAAGAAGTATCACCATACTATGGGGCAAGGTGGCTACAGGGCTGGCATTCCTAAGTGGGAGAAACTTGAGCAGGAACTGCGTGATAAAAAGATCACCCCAGAGACAGACGATTGGGTAGAACGTGCAAGGAATTTGTTTTACGGGCATGGGGGCACGTTGGACTCGGAATGGAGGTGTATATATAACATACGACATAAAGAAGACCCCTTGCCAATCGAGAGGATCAGAAAAGCAGTAAAGGCTGTTAAAGATGGGGACTTCATTCTCGATAGAGAGAATGATGAGCTCACACTCGCCCTTGGAAATAAGGAACATGATGGACGAACACGAGGCACAAGAGGCTCCCAACCATGGAGGACTGGGTTTCCCGAAGAGAGGAAGAAATATCCTGATAGAAGCCGTCAGAGGAGAAAGGACAGGGCGGCAGTTGAAGCAGATAGTCAGAAAGAGCGAATGCGTTTAATTGAAGAACGATTAAAGCAACAACAAGATGAAATTAACGCACTTAAAGAGCAAAGTACTACCGGCCCATCTCAGCAGCACACTGCATTCGATGCTACCGGCCTATCGAATAATCGAAAAAGCAGTGTGGCTTCCACCGAGGTCCCGGGTGATGACAATGGCGATGACGATGATGCACCGACGATGGCTCCTGTTGGCTACCCAGTGGATGATATCACAGAGATGACACACTGCGAGCTACATGTCAAAGTTGTGAACATATCAATGAAGGTGGCGGTCGGCTATGCCTTACCAATTGGACCCACACTAACTTACCACTGTCGTCCGGTTCCAGAGGGCTACGCTGTTGTCGGCGTGGATGAAATCATGCCCACCTTTGAGGTTTTGGATCTTCACTACCCTGCTGGTGAAGGGGATTTGACTGTGCTGGGTGACGCAAAAAACGTCACCATTCTATGGCCGAAGGAATGTATCGTGCTTCGAAATCACACGCCAAGGCCATCTTCGCCGCCGCCTCACCCGTCTCCAGCGAGGTCGTCGCCGCCACGGCAGCCGTCTTCGTCGCCTCACCCGGCTCCGTCGCCTCACCAATCTCCGGTGCAGCCATCGCCGCGGGAGCCATCGCCGGCGCCTCAGGATAAAAAGCGTAAGCGTACCGCTACTGTGCGTCGTAAGCGATCACCAAAACGTAAACAAGAGCCTCTTCCAAAAGTACCAAAGGTTCCTCCCAAGAGAGCTTATGACTGTACTGAAGAGGAGACTGCGGCGATCGTTGATGCAGAAACGACAGCGTTTTTCGCTAAGTTGAGGCGGCCGAAAGAGCCAGAGTTCCCCAGCACCAAAGAAGAAAAAGCCAAAGTGTTGAAAATGCTAAAGAATCTTCATCAACCCGAGCCAAAGCTGTCATCAGACTATGACTGTTCTATTCTCAAGTCACATGCGGCACGAAAAGCCTCGAAGAGCAGTACTGATGCAAGCGTGAAATCTGTTGCCCAGCTCGGAGAACAAGCAAAACAGACTTGCGCCCCTCTCAAGGTGATTTCTCAAACCAATGTGGGGTCGAGCAAATATGGGGCCGAAGAGCAGTATGATCCAGAGGTAGTTGCACAATACGGAGAAGCTGCTGCTGCTCAAGGTATGAGTATTGCCCAGTACTTATCCCAGTTAGAGTTCTTCCCCGTGAGTGAAGTAGCATACAAATACCAGTACTGCAAACCTCTCGTCAAACCTGAGGAGGTAAACAATCTTTCAACAAAAATGCGAAGATTGCATAACTGGTACATGCATGCCACGTCCGCCAGGGCTAACTGGATAGTGCTGAGGGTTACAAAAAAGCATCATGGGAAAGAAAAGGATGACATGATATCCATTGAATTTGATAAACTATTTCAATTATTCAATCAAGACGCCTTGGACAAATCGATCATCAGTGCCTATTGTCTGAAAGTACTAATTCTGTAATTAATTTAGTCTCCAGCTATATTATTTTGTTTATTGCATGTATATAATCATACTGTAATATGCAGAATGAAGATTCTCGAATGCAGCAGAGGACAAATCTATGACATTGGCTTCATTGACCCATATTGGGTTCATGAAGCTAATCTCAAAATAAGCCCCCAGGATACGGAGGATAATATAGTACATGCGTTAAGGTTTCAAGAAACCAAAAGGGAAATACTATTTCCTTACAACTTCCAGTGAGTGTTATTGTCTTGTATACACTTTCTATTTCGCTTACTCGATGTTAAGTATATAATTGATTAGTTATGCATTCGCAGGTACCACTATATTCTGTTAATCATTCAACTTGACAAAGGGCGTGTACTAGTCATGGACTCGAAACATAAACCCCTTGAGACGTGGAAGGACATGCATATACTTCTCCAGCGGTAATTCTAATCATTACGACACTATATCGGCAACGTTCGTGAATTTGATATCAAGTACTTAATAACTTATTTTATTCGTTTTCTACGCCGGGCAGCGCTTGGAAATGGTTCACCAACAAGGCTAGGGGTGTTTGAAAAGAGGAGCTTACATTTCAACCACTAAATGTAAGCACCACTAACTATATCCGCGCATCTCTTTGATTCTAGTTTTGATACAGTTATTATCATGCTTGATTGAATTCTGTTCTCGTAAAGTGCCTGACGCAGGGACCAGGTAACAATCTATGTTGATACTATGTTTGCGAGTTCATCCGGCAGACGTGCGATGAGAAGGGCAGAAATTTAGAGCAACTCCACGTACGTAAACAATTTCTATAGTTTTTAGTTTCAAACAAATTGTGTTTAGTTTCATTCATATAGGCTGACTCCTTTTTTAAATCAGATCGAACGTCTACGGGACGGTCTTCTGCCAAAGGATCGCGTACGAGCAATTCAGGAGGAATTGGCGGGATTCTTGGATGCAGAAGTCCTAGACCCGAAAGGGGAATACTATTCTGCTGTGTATAGACAATAGGGATTGTAAAAATAGCAACTTTGAAGGAATTGGCCGGTAGCATCGAATAGCAACTTTTGTATGTAGTGCATGAACTCGATCCGTGTATTGAATGTAATATTGTCATGATGATCTTGTGTAATATAAGGTTTTTTCATTGATAAGTGCAAAACACTAAATAAACAATAAAACAACCTAAATGAATTCTCTGCCGCGGCACAAAAAGTGGCGAAAATGCTGCCGCGGCAACAAAATGTGCCAAAATGAATTCTCTGCCGCGGCAGAGAAATGGGCCAAATCTCTGCCGCTGCAGCAGGTTATTAGTCCCGGTTCGTGTTACGAACCGGGACTAATGCTCCACCCCCCCTCGCGCTCTGACGCCGCCACGTGTGCCCCCATTTGTCCCGGTTGGTGGGGCAACCGGGACTAAAGGTTGGGGCTTTAGTCCCGATTGCCCCGTCTCGGTTGGGTAACCGGGACTAATGCCCCTTACCAACCGGGACCAATGGGGCGTTTTCTACTAGTGTTAGCGTAGGAAACTGTTCATTACCAACTTAGGAGGAGCAAGATAATGACCTTGCAACATTAAAGTTCAATACTGTACGAGAGAAGCAAATGAGATGGCTCATGAATTGGCAAGGGTTTGTTTTCTTGATAATGACCTCTGCTAGTATTAACATTTCTAGATTCATTAAGGATATAACTACTGTTGATGATTAATAAAGCCCACGGCAGGACGGAGACCTAGCTGTTTGCTTAAAGAAAACGGCAAGGACATCAACAGATATGTCTCAGTCTCGCATGTTGCACTTCAATTTTTTTCAGCCTCAACCCTCAATTGCTTCCTCGCCATGCATGTGCTTGCAACTTCGTCCCGTCGAACCTTCTTTTGCCCATTCGATTCTTCACGACGATCCGTTGTTAGATCGATCTGATGCATGCACCTTCAGGCACGCCACATCACGTGCAATTTGAAGTGCACGCCAAATCAAATCTCGCATGCTTTCACTGATAAGTCTCGCGCCAAGATCAGTTGGGCGGACTTATTACCAGATCGATCCCACGGCCGCTTTTGGAAGAACATCCACCGCGCGCAGCATCTCGGTTTTGACATCGCTGCCTGGTCGGTTTGACACACTGTTGCACACTTAAACACGGTACATACGCAAACCAGCCAAAAGTTTCCTAGTAATTCAATCACATTCACAAATCCAATCTAAATTTTTGAATTAGTATAAAATTTTAAACTAGCCCAAACTGGTCTAACCGGTCAAACCGTTTTTGCACAGTCTTAGTCACATCAGCTAAAGATATCAGAATATATTTTTGGTTGTGGAATAAAGGTGTGTTTGATCTGATGGCGATGTTTTGGCGAGGAACAAGTGGCGACGAGAGGCTTCTCTGGCTGGCCGGCCGTACTCTGGCTACGCAGAATCCAGCAGTTTCCTCGATCGCCCAAGTTTGACATGCTACAAAAAAGCAGCATAGAGCCGAAGAAAATGCGGACACTCCCTCAGGGCGCTTTTGAAGTGTGATCATCGTGTCCACGTCTTGCTCGCCTTCAAGGCTTCAAGTGGTCGTTCTTGCCGGAAATCTCACACAACCTCCACGAGAATGCTCTAGTATGTAAAACCCCACTCAAAATAGTTTTCTCTCGATGTGAGATATGGTGAGAAACTATGCTCGTCGCATACATAAACCGCATTGCCCGAAGATGTGCGCGCATCACCAAGGACATACTATACTACAGCTAGCGGGATTCCAGTGCGACCGGATTCTGTGGATCAGGATTCTCCTCTCAATCAGTGAGCTCCGGAAAGGCTAGCTAGCTCGTACCGCTGCCGCCGTAGCTATTTGCGTGCCATGGCCCCTGACCGAACCAGATAATATATGCCTTTGACCCTGCGGCATCTGCGCCCCTAGGGAATGTACCTCGGATAGACCAGATGATGGCCAAAGCTTCGGTTTGTTCCACGCATCATGGCCCCGGCACGGCCGAGCTAAAAGGGCGGAGCGTGTTGATGCATGCCTCCCTGTCAACCCGGCAGCTAGCTAGGGCAAGAGGCGAGCGCGAGAGAGATTCGTCGTCTCTCGGACTGGGGTTGCATCCATCGATCTCATCCTCGACTGCTTTCGCCCGTGTCCTTAGCTCGCTTTGTCGTTCGTGATGGATTGACGGCATCTTCAATGGGCCGATCTAAATGGTCCGTTTCTATCCATTTAGGTCAGTTCGTGGTCATTTTTGAATTGTGGTTCGGATGTTTGGCCGACTGCGTTCAGCGGTGCGATCCATCTGTCCGTCCTGACCACTAGTGGAAACAACCCTATTGGTCCCGGTTGGTAAGGGCATTAGTCCCGGTTACCCAACCGGGACGGGGCAACGGGGACTTTGCCCCACCAACCGGGACAAAAGGTGGTACACGTGGCCGCGGCAGAGGGCGAGGGGGGTGGAGCAACAACACGAACCGGGACAAATAACTTTCTGCCGCGGCAGAGATTTGGCACATTTCTCTGCCGCGGAAGAGAATTCATTTTGGCAACTTTTGTTGCCGCGGCAGCATTTTGGCCACTTTTTGTGCCGTGACAGAGAATTCATTTATATTGTTTTATTGTTTATTTAGTGTTTTGCACTTATCAATGAAGGAACCATTATATTACACAAGATCATCATGACAATATTACGTTCGATACACGGATCGAGTTCATGCTCTACATATAAAAGTTGCTCTTTGTACAATCCCTATTGTTTATACATACCCAAATAGTATTCCCCTTTTGGGTTTAGGACTTCTGCATCCAAGAATCCCGCCAATTCCTCCTGAATTGCTCGTACGCGATCCTTTGACAGAAGACCGTCCCGTAGACGTTCGATCTGATTTAAAAAAGGAGTCAGCCTATATGAATGAAACTAAACACAATTTGATGGTAATTAAAAACTATAGAAATTGTTTACGTACGTGGAGTTGCTCTAAATTTCTGCCCTTCTCATCGCACGTCTGCCGGATGAACTCGCAAACATAGTATCCACATAGATTGTTACCTGGTCCCTGCGTCAGGCACTTTACGAGAACATAGTTCAATCAAAATAATAATCAAGCATGATAATAACGGTATCAAAACTAGAATCAAAGAGATGCGCGGATATAGCTAGTGGTGCTTACATCTAGTGCTTGAAATGTAAGCTCCGCTTTCCAAACACCCCTAGCCTTGTTGGTGAACCGTTTCCAAGCGCTGCCCGGCGAAGAAAAAGAATAAAAGAAGTTATTAATTACTTGATATCATAAAATTTACGAACGTTGCCGATATTAGAATTACCGCTGGAGAAGCATCTGTATGTTCTTCCACTGCTCAAGGGGTTTATGTTTTGAGTCCATGACTAGTACACGCCTTTTGTCAAGTTGAATGATTAACAAAATATAGTGGAAGCTGCGAATGCATAACTAATCAATTATATACTTAACATCGAGTAAGCGAAATAGAAAGTGTATACAAGACAATAACACTCACTCGAAGTTGTAAGGAAATAGAATTTCTCTTCTGATTTCTTGAAACCTTAACGCGTGTACTATATTATGCTCCGTATCCTGGGGGCTTGTTTTGAGATTAACTTGATGAACCCAATATGGGTCAATGAAGCCAATGTCATAGATTTGTCCTCTGCTGCATTCGAGAATCTTCATTCTGCATATTACAATATGATTATATACATGCAATAAACAAGGTGAGATAGCTGGAGACTAAATTAATTACAGAATTAGTACTTTCAGACAATAGGCACTGATGATCGATTTGTCCAAGGCGTCTTGATTGAATAATTAAAATAGTTCATCAAATTCAATGGATATCATGTCATCCATTTCTTTCCCATAATGCTTTTTTGTAACCTTCAGCACTATCCAGTTAGCTCCGGCCTTTGTGGCATGCATGTACCAGTTATGCAATCTTCGCATTTTTGTTGGAAGATTATTTACCTCCTCAGGTTTGACGAGAGGTTTGCCGTACTGGTATTTGTATGCTACTTCACTCACGGGGAAGTACTCTAACTGGGATAAATACTGGGCAATACTCATACCTTAAGCAGCGGCAGCTTCTCCGTATTCTACAACTACCTCTGGATCATACTGCTCTTCGGCCCCATATTTGCTCGACCCCACATTGGTATGGGAAATCACCTTGAGAGGGGCGCAAGACTGTTTTGCTTGTTCTCCGAGATGGGCAACAGATTTCTCACTTGCATCAGTACTGCTCTTCGAGGCTTGTTGTGCCGCATGTGACTTGAGAATAGAACGCTCATAGTCTGATGACAGCTTTGGCTCGGGTTGATGAAGAGTCTTTAGCATTTCAACACTCTGGCTTTTTCTTATTTGGTGCTGGGGAACTCTGGCTCTTTCGGCCGCCTCATCTTAGCGAAAAACGCTGTCGTTTCCGCATCAACGATCGCCGTAGTCTCCTCTTTAGTACAGTCATAAGCTCTCTTGGGAGGAACCTTTGGTACTTTTGGAAGAGGCTCTTGTTTACATTTCGGCGATCGCTTACCACGACGCAGAGTAGCGGTATGCTTACGCTTTTTATCCTGAGGTGCCGGCGATGGCTCCCGCGGCGATGGCTACGCCGGAGAATGGTGAGGCGACGGAGCCAGGTGAGGCGACAAAGACGGCTGTCGCGGCGGCGACGACCTCGCTGGAGACGGGTGAGGCGGCGGCGAAGATGGCCTTGGCGTGTGATTTCGAAGCACGGTACATTTCTTTGGCCATAGAATGGTGACGTTTGTTGTGTCTCCCGGTACAGTCACATCCCCTTCACCTACAGGGTAGTCAAGATCCAAAACTTCAAAGGTGGGCATGATTTCATCCACCCCGACAACAGCGTAGCCCTCTGGAACCGGACGACAGTGGTAAGTTGGTGTGGGTCCAATTGGTAAGGCATAGCCGACCGCCACCTTCATTGATATGTTCACAACTTTGACATGTAGCTCGCAGTGTGTCATCTATGTGATATCATCCACTGGGTAGCCAACAGGAGCCATCGTCGGTGCACCATCGTCATCGTCATTGTCATCACCCGGGACCTCGGTGGAAGCCACACTGCTTTTTCGATTATTCGATAGGCCGGTAGCATCGAATGCAGTGTGCTGCTGAGATGGGCCGGTAGTACTTTGCTCTTTAAGTGCGTTAATTTCATCTTGTTGTTGCTTTATTCGTTCTTCAATTATACGCATTCGCTCTTTCTGAATATCTGCTTCAACTTCCGCCTTGTACTTTCTCCTCTGACGGCTTCTATCAGGATATTTCTTCCTCTCTTCGGGAAACCAGTCCTCCATGGTTTGGAGCCGCTTGTGCCTCGTGTTCGTCCATTATGTTCCTTATTTCCAAGGGCGAGTGTGAGCTCATCATTCTCTCTATCGGGAATGAAGTCCCCATCTTTAACAGCCTTTACTGCTTTTCTCATCTTCTCGATTGGCAAGGGGTCTTCTTTATGTCGTATGTTATATATACACATCCCTTCTGAGTCCAACGTGCCCCCATGCCCGTAAATCCAATTCCTTGCACGTTCTACCCAATCGTCTGTCTCTGGGGTGATCTTTTTAGCACGCAGTTCATTCTCAAGTTTCTCCCACTTAGGAATGCCAACCATGTAGCCACCTTGCCCCATAGTATGGTGATACTTCTTGTTAGCAACATTCAGCTTATTCGTTGCAGACATTTTCTTAGCTTTTTCTGATGTCTTGTAATTCACAAAATCAGCCCAGAATGGTTTTATCTTCTCAAACTGAATCTTCTTGAAATCCGGAGTCTTCTCTTTCACGACATAGTCAAGGTGAAATCTTTTCTTCCAGTTGGTGAAACACCGGGTCATCTTATTCATAGCCCACTCCCTGACCTTAGCCTACATGGCTCTCCCATGTTCTAAGGCATCCTCAACTGGATCCTCCGCATTTGGATCCAGCTCTATCTTCGGTAGTTTGAAATTAAGCATGAGCCTCTTCCACAGTAAATCTTTGGCCTTGTTAGGGACAAACAAACATGTTCCCTCTTCTTCCGCATCAGTAGGCCTATTACAATTTGGAATGGTCATTGGGATTAAGTCCCTAACGATTACTCCGCATTGTGCCACAAATTTGATTGCGATAACTTCGGGAGCCGTCGATTTGCCGTCTTCAGCGATATCTTCGATCCTGAACCTCTCATGGTCTTCCAACTTTTTGGTTGGGCCTCGTCCGCTCTTTTCAGTAGATTTGTTCGATCCGGAGGGTTAAAAGAAGAAAGATCGTCGTTACTATTTCTATATAGATAGCAGATAATTAATTAATGAATTAATTATATTACATGCACCTCGCCAGAGCGGTCGTCTTCTCGATTACACAAGGCATCGCCTTCTCCCTCGCGGAAGGTATCACCTTCAACCTCAAACAAGTCGTCTCTTCCGGCAAAAAGAGGATCACCCTCACAGGAGTTGTTTAGAAACGTCGATACATCTAAATTTTCTTCCCCGCAGATCACACCTTGGATCAACTCTTCCTTTTCTTCGTCTCTGTCGTGTGGGTCCATATTTTCTGCATAGGTGGAAAAACGGATAAGTCAAAGCGGCTAAGGGAGAATGTTAGGTACGGTGTTGAGAGATATAAACCCTAATTCAGAGAAACCCTAATATATACATACACAATAATAAAAATGAATTTACAATATCAGAAACCCTAATTCGGAGAAACCCTCGGGCTCGGATCCCATCGCGAAGAACCAATACCGGAAAGAAAGGCGGCAATCAATACATGGCATAATACAATGCGCAATCAATATGTACATCAGCACATGGGGTAGTTTTTCATCGGGTCTGGGGCTACCCACAGTGACTGACCAGTGGGGCCGAAGACTAATAATACCTAAGTAATTAATAAACCTAATAATACCTAACTAATAACAAACCTAATAATCCAAACTAATAAACCTAATATGCTAGGAGCAGTGGAACAGGTAATATAAGCTCAAAGGGAGTAATGCAACAGATAGGACACTCTATCTATCGATAAAAGACCATAGTAGAATCGTATGCATCATGGCGAGAATTGAAATGCTTTAGGAATCATATGATTATATCATGGTGGGGCTATGCTTGCCTTTGCCTGTTGATAGCCGAAAGCAGAGCTTCAGGATCCTTGTACTTGACTTGATTACAGTTGGTCAAGTATTTGTCTTCGAGCTTCGACGGTGTTGATCTCTGGCTTCGATCTCGATCTTGATATCGTATTCTATCGGGAAGAACCAAACACCGGAAAGAAAGGGAAACAATCAACACATGGCATCGATGCAATGCTCAAGCAAGTATGATGATATGACAAGTTAATTTGCATTGGAATGTAACCCTAAGACATGCTCGATGATTTAATCGGGGTTCCGAGGGGTGAAAACCCTAACTCGGGGAAACTCTGGAACATATGAGAGGGATGCATTTGTTCTTCTAATTATACTTGTCATTTAAGTTGTTGAACAATGCATGATTATAGGTTAAATAGATAGGTTTCATTTTTCTGAACAATTTGATATAGTATTTGTATTTTCTGACTTATAAATAATAAGTTATTGATTTTACAATATTAAATCATTTTCTGGAATTATTAAAACCAACTTATATACTTTTTACACCCGGGCTACAGCTAGCCAGAGAGACAGACAGTTGGGCCCCAGGCCAACGCATCCTCCACGTGGGCATGTGTGCATGTGCGTAGCCAGAGAGACAGACAACCGGGGTGACGTCACCGTGAGGTCATTGACGCCGGTGAGCCTCAGAACGACAAAGGGGACGGCGTTGGAGCGCGAGCTAGGCCGTGTGCGTGTGCGTGCTAGAAAGAGGAGGTTGAGGCGAGCCAAAGAGTAGCGGCGCCGCCTTGAAAAGGTCATCGGAGAGGGGAGCACGACAACGGTGAGCGGCGGTGGTGGCAGGTGGTCGACGGGGAGGAGGAACCAGAGCGAGAGGGGGCGAGAGAGAGGGTCCACGAGGACCAGCAGCTCACCAGGTGTGCTGTGGTGGTGACGGGAAGGCGAGGCGAGGTCGGGAGCCGGGGAATGGACGGCGGCGCCGGTCGCCGGGCTCGAGGGAGATGGCGGCAGCGACGACGATTGGGAACGAGCGGGGCCGATTCCTTCGGGGAGAAGCCTCGGGGTGACGAGGCGAAGCTTCCTGCATGCTTTGCTGGGAGAGGGGCGGCCGGTAGAGCGTGTAGGGCGGCGGGGCAGCCTGACGGCGTCGTGCGCGAGATTGTGAGATGGGGAAGAAGAAGAGGAGGGGCACCCAGTTATAACCAAATGACCTTTTGTCCCGGTTGGAGCCACCAACCGGGACTAAAGGGTCATACGTCCCGGTTGGAACCACCAACCGGGACGTATACTCCACTTTTTTCAGCAGACCAAGGGTTGGCGCGCACAGGGTCTTTTGTCCCGGTTGGTGGCTCCAACCGGGACATATAACCCTGTTTTCAAAAAATTTCAGGAATTTTTCTCTGTTCCCGCCTTATTTTTTATTTTGGGGTTTAAATTTGTAATGTTTTTTAAATGATAATTACTTTGGAATTTAGAAAAACTTTAAACATAAAAAGTGTTTGAATTTGAATAACTAATTCAAAACCATTTTCTATTTTTAAAAATAATTAATGTAACCATTTAAACTATGAACCATTTAAAATTAAAAATGAATTAACTTATATTTTTTGAATATTAATTTGGAATTTAGAAAAACTTTAAACATAAAAAGTGTTTGAATCTGAATAACTAATTCAAAACCATTTTCTATTTTTAAAAATAATTAATGTAACCATTTAAACTATGAACCATTAAAAATTAAAAATGAATTAACTTATATTTTTTGAATATTAATTTGGAATTTAGAAAAACTTTAAACATAAAAAGTGTTTGAATTTGAATAACTAATTCAAAACCATTTTCTGTTTTTAAAAATAATTAATGTAACCATTTAAACTATGAAACATTTAAAATTAAAAATGAATTAACTTATATTTTTTGAATATTAATTTGTAATTTAGAAAATTTTAACATAAAAAGTGGTTGAATTTGAATAACTAATTCAAAACCATTTTATGTTTTTAAAAATAATTAATGTAACCATTTAAACTATGAACCATTTAAAATTAAAAATGAATTAACTTATATTTTTTGAATATTAATTTGGAATTTAGAAAAACTTTAAACATAAAAAGTGTTTGGATTTGAATAAATAATTCAAAACCATTTTCTGTTTTAAAAAATAATTAATGTAACCATTTAAAATATGAACCATTTAGAATTAAATGAATTAACTTATATTTTTTGAATATTAATTTGGAATTTAGAAAAACTTTAAACATAAAAAGTGTTTGGATTTTAATAATTAATTCAAAACCATTTTCTATTTTTAATTTGGATTTGAATTAACTTATATTTTTTATATATTAATGGGCGAAAAAAAGGACGAGAAATAATGGGCGAAAAGAAAATTTTATTAGGATAGAACTGGAATTAAAGTACATAACGCAACTAACACAAAGTTACATAGAAGAACTGAAAATTAAGATACATGGCCAGATTAAGCCACAATCGGCCGAACTTGATTTGCAATGTTGGAGTGATTCAGTCATGCTCTTGCCTACATCTGTAATACTCGCCACTGTAGTCGTCGTACTCGCCGCGGCCATCGTCGTTGTCGTCGTCGGGGTCGCCGTAGTTGAACCTTGAAGGCTGAGTACGAGTGGGCTAGACTTAAGGGTAGCGCAGGCGGGGGCTAGAGTCGGCGGCCGTGTCGTAGGCCATGACGCTCTGGAGAGTCCGGCCGCGCCACCATAGCTGACGGTCGGCCTCGTTGAAGTTCGGAGGAGGTGGGCCGTCCTCCTCGTGCCTGGCGAGCGCCCTCTCACGCCGATCCACGAAGAAGGCTTCCCAAGTCGGGATGCCTTTTGGGATTCCTCCGCTGCTCTGGCGTGAGCTCGAAGTAGTAGTGGTTCGTGATGACCATCCGGCGCGCCACACCTAGAGGGACAGGACGAACCGGCACGCCTCCGGCGCTCAGCATCCAGCCGACGGGGACACAGTAGCCCGGCGGGCAGGGGTAGTTCGAGGCGCAAAGTGCCTCCGCCTCCCTCGAAGTTAGTGCTCCAGTGGAAGTCATGGGAAAGAGTGATGAGGTTGCAGATATGAGTCTAGAGATGTGCAGTGACAATGGAGGCCAACCCTACATATATATAGTGAGAAATGGCAGGAAGATAACTGGAGGGAAGAACTGGCGGGAAAAACTGGCGGGAAGAAAAATGGCTCATTTAGAACTTGCATTGGATCTCTGAATAAACCACATATTGCGAGTCTAAAAATGATTTTTTTCAAAAAATCACGGGCGATAGATCATGTACCTGTAGTACAAACCAGACCCACTTCCTGCTGATTCGGCAGACATTTGTCGTTTTTACCCGGGATGGACGAAAAGGTTTGAGATGTACCGGTTGGGATATAGTGCATGTAAGGTGGTCTAGTATTTTAGGAAAATGATATGCTAGCATTCTGAAACAGCATTTTGGTGGTTACTTCACAAAATGACCCGTTTTTTGCGCTCGGAAAATGGAAAAGGGCTTTTCCGTGTGACAAAAAGGAAAACTTCCTCCTGCAACATTGTTCTCCATACCAATGTACACATTCATGCACAATATAGGCACAGCATCACAAACTATGCCGTGATTCAGCACATAACATCGGTCATTTGGACCGAAAGCCATGAAACCTCGAACATGATAGGTCATTTTGTGAAGGTTTTTTCGAGACATGATCAATATACCAAGTCTGGTATTTTTCCTTTCAACTATGTCACATAATATGACACCACGTGAAGGATTTTCATTGTTCCGTTTTTTTTTGAATTTATTATGCCCGTTTTGAATTTTTTAAATTTCTAACTATGGTCGAACCAGCGTGCATGAAGGTAGGGAACGAGTATCGTTAAACTTGCATTGGATCTCTGAAGAAACCACATATTGTGAGTCTAAAAATGATTTTTTCAAAAAATCATGGGCGATAGATCATGTACCTGTAGTACAAACCGGACCCACTTCCTACTGATTCAGCAAACATTTGTCATTTTTACCCGGGATGGACAAAAAGGTTTGAGATGTCCCGGTTGGGAGATAGTCCATGTAAGGTGGTTTAGTATTTTAGGAAAATGGGACGCTAGCATTCTGAAACAGCATTTTGGTGGTTACTTCACAAAACGACCCATTTTTTGCGCTCGGAAAATGGAAAAGGGATTTTCCGTGCGTCAAAAAGGAAAACTTCCTCCTGCAACATTGTTCTCCATACCAATGTCCACATGCATGCATAATATGGGCATAGCATCATAAACTATGCCGTGATTCAGCACATAACATCGGTCATTTGGACCGAAAGCCATGAAACCTCGAACATGATAGGTCATTTTGTGAAGGTTTTTTCGAGACATGATCAATATACCAAGTCTGGTATTTTTCCTTTCAACTATGTCACATAATATGACACCACGCGAAGAATTTTCATTGTTCGGATTTTTTTTGAATTTCTTATGCCCGTTTTGAATTTTTTAAATTTCTAACTATGGTCGAACCGGCGTGCATGAAGATAGGGGACGAGCATCATTAAAATTTCATTGGATCTCTGAAGAAACCACATATTGCGAGTCTAAAAATGATTTTTTCAAAAAATCACGGGCGATAGATCATGTACCTGTAGTACAAACCGGACCCACTTCCTACTAATTCGGTAGACATTTGTCCTTTTTAGCCGGGATGGACGAAAAGGTTTGAGATGTCCCGATTGGGATATAGTCCATGTAAGGTGGTCTAGTATTTTAGGAAAATGGGACGCTAGCATTCTGAAACAGCATTTTGGTGGTTACTTCACAAAACGACCCGTTTTTTGCACTCGGAAAATGGAAAAGGGCTTTTCCGTGCGACAAAAAGGAAAACTTCCTCCTACAACATTGTTCTCCATACCAATGTCACATGCATGCATAATATGAGCACAGCATCACAAACTATGACGTGATTCAGCACATAACATCGGCCATTTGGACCGAAAGCCATGAAACCTCGAACATGATAGGTCATTTTGTGAAGGTTTTTTCGAGACATGATCAATATACCAAGTCTGGTATTTTTCCTTTCAACTATGTCACATAATATGACACCACGCGAAGGATTTTCATTGTTCCGATTTTTTTTGAATTTTTTGAATTTTTCATTGTTCGGATTTTCAATATACTAAAGGTTCATCTTTAGTCTCGGTTGGAGGGATTTCGGCAGGCTGGGCCAGGCAACACTAATTATAGGGGTGAGTGTCGACATTATGTCGTGCAACGTGTACCTTGTCCCGGATGGTGTCACCAACCGGGACTAAAGATGAACCTTTAGTCCCGGTTGGAGACACCAACTGGGACAAAACACGAGTCAGCACTAATAATAGGGGTGAGTGTCGACATTATGTCGTAAGTATCGACACTATGCCGAGTTGCTTGTACTATAAATAGGAATCCTTGTGAGTCTAGTCCTCCAGCCAGATTGAGGCATCTCCAATATTGTTTTCGAGAGCAGGGACACCACTACGACCAGTTTCAGGGAGATGCCGCCGGATCCCAGTCCTCCGGCATCTCCAAGAAACTGGTCATAGAGGCACTCCCTAATATGTGAAATTAGTTAGCTCCCAGGTGTATTGATCTAGTTAGAGAATTTACAAGCTGCAAGATGGTTTTCGAGAGCAGGGACACCACTACGACCAGTTTCAGGGAGATGCCGCCGGATCCCAGTCCTCCGGCATCTCCAAGAAACTGGTCATAGAGGCACTCCCTAGTATGTGACCGCGCGTGTTTGGAGATCAGATCTTAATGGTAAGTACGAATCGGGACAACTTCTTGATAGTCCCGGTCCAGCCACAAAACGGGACTAACACTCAAGACAATTATTAATATTAAAAACTGAGACTACAAAACCGGGACTTAAGGCCCCCCTATATATAGTCCCGGTCAAGCCACAAACCGCGAAAGATATCCTTCGGTCAAGCCACAAACCGCGAAAGACATGAACTAGAGTTACATAATATGAGAATGAACTTCTTGGCATATGTCCTCCTTTATGATCGCTTCAGACGTAACCATGGAGCATCTTCTTTACTTAACGGAATGCTTGGGTCAGTTTTCACTATGAAGGGCGGAATTTCATCAAACTTATTATAATCTTCTAACATGTCTGTCTTGTCCTCGATTCCCATGATGTTTCTTTTCCCTGAAAGAACTATGTGACGCTTTGGCTCATCATATGATGTATTCGTTTGCATATTTTTTTTTCGGTCTGGAGGACATGTCCTTCACATAGAAAATCTGAGACACATCATTGGCTAGGACGAATGGTTCATCTCTATAACCAAGACTGTTGAGATCCACTGTTGTCATTCCGTACAACTGGTCTATCTTTACCCCTTCCCAATTCAGGTTGACCCATTTGCAGCGAAACAAAGGGACCTTAAAAGAGACTCCATAGTGTTCCCATATCTCCTCTATGTAACCATAGTATGTGTCCTTTTGTCCATTCTCGTCTATTGCATCAAAGCGGACACCACTATTTTGGTTGGTGCTCTTTTTATCTTGGGCGATCGTGTAGAATGTATTCCCATTTATTTCGTACCCTTGGAAATTCAATACAGTAGAAGATGGTGATGCAGCCAAAAAGTATAGTTGATCTCCAACAGTGGTGTCATTCAAGAGATGTGTCCGCATCCAACCACCGAAAGACTTCATATGTTCATCTGTAATCCATGATTCAGGCTTCTCCGGGTTTTTGGAGCGTACAATATTCTTGTGTTCCTCGATATACGGAGCTGCCAAGGTGGAGTTATGTAGAACTGTGTAGTGTGCTTTAGTGAAATAATCCCCGTCCCTACATGTCGTGGGAATGACCACGGCAGATGCTGCAATCGGCAGCGAGTAGTAGAACGAAGGGCAAGGGCGGCCAGCCATCTGCGATGCGAGATGAGGGCGGAGACACAGGGTTTTACCCAGGTTCGGCCCCCCGGAGGGTAAAGACCTACTCCTGCTAGATTGTATTATGTTGGAGGTACAATGGGGAGAGCTCGACGGCTAGGCGGCGAGTCGCTTGGGTGGATGATGGAACGTACGTTTACACGCCCTGTAGGGAGGTTTATATAGACTCACCCTCCCCTAGGGTTTACATATCTCAACCGAATCAGTTAAGGTTTCGTTACTCATTTAACCTAATCTGACTGGGCCTATCTACTCTCCTGGGCCTTCAGCTTCCAGTCGCTTGGATCTGCGCTAGGCCTTGATCCAGTCGCCGTCTTGCAGGCCCACTCGCCAGTTCCTGGGCTAGTCGGAAACGTCCTGCTGGGTATACCCCGGTAGGCATATCCCCATCAGTAATCCCCGAGGCCGTCGTCGATTGGGCGCAGGTGGTTGCTGGCAGTCAGAGCATGCGGGTACAACGCGGACACCCAGTCGAATCGATGGCGGGCTCCTGAATAAAGGAAAAAACTAGTCATTCTGGTCGCAGCTTGGCGAACGGGTCGGCGAAATATTTAATCACTGTTGTAGTGATCGGGTCGGCGAGCCGAGTGGCTGAAGTTGGACCGTCAAACGCAGTCAAAACTAGCCGTTGGGGTAATCCAACGGTAACTTTTGGCGTAATCACCGTGTAGTAACGGCTCCCTAATTTGGTGGGTAACAACCGCTATATAAAGGGAATGGTAGGCGATCAGAGAGCCACCTCCTCGTCATTTCCTCTGATTGCGCGCACCTCCGTTTTCCTCCGCATCGTGATCCAGCCGACCCACAATCCTCCGACCCCCACGAACCTTTCCGCCAATGGCCCCCTCCACCAAACCATGGGGCAGGTCCAAGTGTACGAGAGCGCTACTGGTGTGTCTTTCGAGGAGGTCGGGATCCTGCGCGCCGGTAGGTGGCGCATCCCTACGGCCGGAGAGGTGACTCCGGACCCGCGTGAGGGAGAATTTGTCTGCTTCACCAGCCACCTGGAACGGGGGCTGGGATTCCCCACATCTCTCTTCTTCCGGCGCTTCTGCGCCTTCTACGGGATCCAGCCGTCGGACCTGGGCCCGCACAACATCAAGCAGCTCGCCATTTTCGTGGCGTTCTGCGAGTGCTACCTGGGCTGCAGGCCCTATTTCCCCCTGTGGCAAGATCTGTTCCATGGGCGGATCAGTCGCGAAGAAGCAGGCGGCCCAATGCTTGCTGCGGGTGGCTTGACGTTTCAATTGAAGTCGAAGGCCTCCTTTTTTGATCTGATGCTACCTGCCAAGGCGGCGAGCGAGTGGAAGAAGTCTTGGTTTTACGTCACCGAGGCGACTCCAGACGGCGAGGTGGCGATCCCAAGATATTCCGCCGACCGGCCCGAACCGCACCGACTCCAAGTCGGCAAGCTTCCAATAGACCAGCGGATGGTTGTGGATGAGATGCTTCAGACCATCCGCGGCCTGAAGAAGAAAGGTCTTCAGACCATCAACTTGTACAACTGCTGGCTCGGGCGGCGACTCGTCCCCCTGGCCAGTCGTGACCATTATATGTACGAGTACACGGGCCGGGAGGACTCGACGAAATCCTGCCTCGCCGAGTGGAAACTCGAGGACTATATCCCGGCGTTGAAGAAGATCACCCAGGCGGTGTACCTGGACGCGAAGGCCGGGGTCGCCCCCTACACCGCGAAGCATCCAGCCCCAACGGTAAGTCACTTTCTACCATTCGCTGTCGCAGTTAATGCTGTCACGGTTATACTGATACTGTCTCATGCTTATTGCAGTTATTTCAAGTGGTGGAAGGGTGGCTTCCGCCCGCAGATGACGAGAATTCGAGCTCGTCCGTCCAGGACGGGGGCGAATCGCCTCCTGCCAAAGGCGGCGTCGAGAGCGACAGGAGCGACGACAACGACGAGTCCGAGGAAGAGGTCGCCCCGCTGGTTCGCAAAACTCGCGGGCAGCGTCAGCGCGAACTCGAGGCGAGTAGAAGCCTCGAACGTCACGACGATGACAACAACGAACTTCCCGATCTCACCTCGCGTCGCGAGGCCACTCCGTCGAAGAAGAATAAGAAGGAGGTGAAGGCCCCTCCAAAGAGGAAGACGAAGCCAGCGAGGCAGGCATCTCCGCCTCATTCGGCGAGCAGCTCCGACGCCACCAGCCTGGCCAGGGATGAAGCGCCACAGACGACGGCAGCGCCGGATGTCACCGCCGTCCTGAGTGAGGTGCCTCTGGCCTCGATGCCACCCCCATTCGTCCCAGTCTCTGGGTCGGGGGTTGCTCCAGCCGCGGCAGCTTCGCCTCCCAGGAGAGCTCCTGCCGAAAATGTTGCGGAGGCTCCTGTCGCGGCCTCATCAACGAAGAGGCCGTCTGTGTCTTGGGCGCATGATGTCCTAGAGACGGGCCTCATTCGGCAGCTAGGCCCCGAACTGGAGAAGCCGGCTAGCATCCGCACAGGCTGCGGTTCATACCAGTCGCCAAGTGAGTTTTATTCACCTGCTTTATTTTTCGTTGTACTCGAACCACTTTGCTCATGTAATCGATTTGGAGGACTGGGGTTAAAAAGATAGGCCACCCGTCTGTGGCCAAGGTGCCGCCAGTCGTCGCTGAGGAGGACCCTTCTCGGAAGAGGAAGGCTGATGAAGCCGCTGCCCCCACAGACAGCGCCAAGAAGGCCAAGAACGACGAAGTCGTCATGGTGTCTGACGACACGACGATGGCTCCGAGTAATCCTGCGGCGGGGGCTGCCTCGGCGATCAAGGAGGGTGCTTCCTCGCCTGGGATGGCCGAGCCGGCCTCTTTTGGTGCCGGCGCATCCATCGCGACCTTCCCTCGCTTCATGGCCAGAGGGGCTACGGCGAGTGGTACCACGCCATCGAGCCGCGCACCTGGGGTCACCGAGACGAAGGTCGATCAGCGTCGCGGGCATACTCCGGCTCTTCTCGCATCCGTGGATGCACTACAACTTCATGGCATGCTCGGCGCAGCCATCCAGGTATGTCCAGTCCCTGAGGATCGGGCCACTGAGTTGCAGTGGTCAGATTCTTTTGGTGTTTTGCTTTTATTTCTCGCGCCCAGTCCACGAGTGCGCATTCTCTGAATTTCAGCGGGTGGACGCTCAGGATTTTTGATCGCCAGTCCCCGAGTGGCTAGTCGCTGAATTTCAGCGGGTAGGCACTTAGGATTTTTGATCTCCAGTCCCCGAGTGTCCAGTCACTGAATTTCAGCGAGTGGGCACTTTAGAATTTCGTTTTTGCTAACTGTTTGACTGTTGCACAGGGTTTGCAGCGTGAATCAGCCAACCGGCTTGCTGCAAAGTGTTGCGTGGAGAGGGAACTTGTCGCCGTTCAAGAGGCAAACAAGGGACTCCAAGTGATTGCTGCGAAGGCAGAAGAGGTTCGCCAGGGCCTTGTCCCGGCGAGTGATCTGACGGCGGCGCAATCGGCGTTGAGTTTGGCGGAGAAGCGGATCGCTGACCTTGAGCGCGAGCTTGCGGACGCGAAGGAGGAGGCGAGCTCGGCGGATGGGCGAGCCAAGGCTGCTGTTACGGCCGCCGCTGAAGAGCGTAAGGTATCTGACGCCCTTGTTGCTGGGCTTCAAGACGACTACTCCTCTCTTCAGAGCTTCATCACGGATCTCTCCCGTCCGTTGATTGGTAAGTGTGCCCGCCTCTGCCTGTAATATTTTTATTATGTGATCTTTGATGTACTCACTGCCCCCTTCTGTCCACAGGTCGGATCATCGATAGCACGGAAGAGGCATAGTCGTTCGACGCGCGGCAGTGTGTGGCCACTCTGGTCGACTCGGCCACGCTGTCCGCGACTTGTATTCGGGCGTATCTTCAGGAGATGTCGCCCACGGAAGTGATTCCCAGCGACCTCGTCAAGGTGTGGCGGTACTTGGACAAGGCGCCATCAGTCGTCGAGTTTATGACGCGGTCGGCGTTCCGGCGCGGGGCGGTGGTGCCGCTTAGCCTTGAGCTCGCCCACTTCCCGGAAGATTTCGATCTTGATGACGTGACGAGTGGCTACCCATCGTCGACTGGCTCGATGGAGATCGCCGAGGTGCTGAAGCTGACGGACCGTGCCGCGGTATATTCCGAGCGCGTCTGGGCGATGGGCGACCTCCTTCCTTATCAGGAGACAATCGTCGCACCTAACGACCCCGAGCCGCAGCACCGGGTCTTCAAGGTCGAGCAGCCCTTCCGTGCGGCGATGGCGGGTGAGTTAACGACGTACCCGTCGAACTCGTACACTCCCTTCATTCGCAATCGCAAGGGTGGCGGCGAGTCGTCATCGAAGCCTGCGGAATAAGACATTGTGCCCTGGGCATTAGTAGCACTTCGGCCATTGGGCGCACATTGCACTTTGTAACGATTGTGATCTGCTATAATGAAATATCGTGTTATTTTGTGAATTGTCGTATGTTTGTGGTTGAGGGTTGAACGAGTCCCCGAGCGCGTCCGCCCTTTTTATGGGGTTTACCTCGTTTGTTATGTGTTTGCGGCTTTGAACGTTTTGTTATTGAGGTCGACTCGCCCAAACTCAGAAAGCCAGTCGCAAGGCGACTCCCATGAGTGCTCTGTACTTTACCGTTTTCCCTTGCGCGAACGAGGTCGGGTAGCCGAGTCACCGAGCGTGGTACTTGGTTGTTCTAGGCGCGACTCTAGGGTGGGTGAGGTCTTGGCGCGTTAGAGTGAGCGCATCACTCCTGCCTGGCCCGTCGGGTCAGTCGCATGGCGAGTCCTGGGCATGCTCTCATACTTGGCGTTTTCCCTAGCCGCTCGCGCTGAACTGGTCATCAGTCCCCGAGTGTGGTACTTGGCCGTTCGAGTCGCTGTGTCGAGGATGCGGAGGATCATGGTCGCTGTGAGGAGCGAAGGCAGTTGTCTTGACTCGTTAAGCCAGTCGAGCTAGGCGACTCCAATGGGGATTCGGGTAGGCGTTTTTCGTGGACGTTACAAGACCTGGGGTAACCCAGTGCCCTTGTAGCGCACTACTTGGCCGTGTCGATCGCTGTACCAGAGGTTGACTCCTGCAGTTAGCTTGGTGCTGTTACTACGAGTGCGAGTGGCACAAGACACGGAGAGTAGACGCAATTTGCGGTAACCAATCTTTTTATTTCATAGTGACTGGGGGATACATATGTGGAGTTCTAGGAGTAGAACTTCCGTAGGAGGTTTACATTCCATGGTCGCTTGACGTCGAGTTTGCCGTCCCCGCGGACGTCGATGAGGTAGTAGGCGTCGTTGCCGAGTACTCGCCCGATGGCGAATGGTCCCTCCCATGGGGGGAGAGCTTGTGCATGCCCTTCTTGTCCTGGATGAGGCGCAGGACCAGATGGCCTTCTTAGAAGGTGCGAGTTTTCACCCGCCGGCTATGGTAGCGACGGAGTCCTTGCTGGTAGATGGCAGTGTGTGAGCGAGCCAGGTCGCGTGCCTCGTCGAGTTGATCGACTCCATCCTGACGTGCGAGTTCGTTCGCAACCTCCGTGTAGTGTACGACCCTTGGCGAGTCGTGCTCGAGGTCGGTGGGCATGACTGCCTCGGCACCGTACACCATGAAGAAGGGGGTGAACCATGTCGACCTGTTGACCGAGGTGCGGATACCCCAAATGACGGAGGGTAGCTCCTCGACCCAGCACCCGGCGGTGCGCTCGAGTGGTACTTGGAACCGCGGCTTCAGGCCATGGAGGATGCTCTGGTTGGCCCGTTCCGCCTGGCCGTTGGACTCCGGGTGGGCGACTGATGCGAGGTCGAGCCGGATGTGGTGTTCCTCGCAGAACTCGGCCATGGCTCCTTTGGCAAAGTTGGTGCCGTTGTCTGTGATGATGCTGTTTGGGAACCCGTAGCGATATATGAGCTCGCATAGGAATTTGGTAGCGGTCTTCCCGTCGCATTTTCGGACTGGCTTGGCCTCCACCCACTTTGTGAATTTGTCGACCGTGACCAGGAGGTGGGTGAAGCCGGAGGGGGCCTTTTTGAAAGGGCCTACCATGTCCATACCCCACACGGCGAATGTCCAGGTGATGGGGATTGTCTTGAGCGCTGAGCTCGGCACGTGTGTCTGGTTGGTGTACTTATGGCACCCGGCGCACCGCTGGACGATGTCGACGGCGTCGGCGTGTGCGGTGGGCCAGTAGAAGCCGTGCCGCATAACCTTTGCGACCAAAGAGCAAGCTTCGGTGTGGTGGCCGCAGTCGCCGGAGTGGATGTCGTGGAGGATCTTACGTCCTTCGGCGGGTTGGGCGCAGCGTTGGAACACGCCGGTCACGCTGCGCTTGTGGAGCTCGCCGTCGTTGATGGTGAAGGATTTGCATCGACGTGCAACCATCCGGGCGTCTGTCTCGTTTGCCGGCAAGGTGCCAGCCTCCAGGTAGGCGATGTACGGCTTGGTCCAGTCGTCTGGCTCGGCGATGAGTGCGACTAGGGCTGCCTCTGGTTGCAGCGGGACTCCGATGTTGATCTCCCTTGGTGGAGAGACTGATGGCTTGGTGATCGTGTCGAGGAAGACACCGGCGGGTGGTGCGAGTCGGGCCGATCCGATGCGAGAGAGTGCGTCGGCCTCCTCGTTCTTCCGCCTATCGATCCACTCGACGGAGTAGCCTGCGAAGTGTCCACCCAGCTTGTCTACTGCCTGGCGGTATGCCGCCATGGTGGGAGAGACGACGTCGCAAGTACCGGCGACTTGCCCAGCGACGAGGTCGGAGTCTCCGTAGCAACGTAGGAGGTTGACATTCATTTCCTTGGCAGCTCGCATGCCGTGGAGTAATGCTTCGTACTCGGCCATGTTGTTGGTGCAGGGGGTGAAGTCGAGGCAGAGGACGTAGCGGAGCTTGTCGCCCTTCGGTGAAGTCAACACGATCCCTGCTCCTGTGCCATCCGTGTTCTTGGAGCCGTCGAAGTGTAGGCTCCAGTAGTGGAGGTATGGCAGCTTTTCCGGCTACTGGGCCTCTTCCCAATCGGCGATGAAGTCCGCGAGAGCCTGCGACTTGATCGCTTTTCGTGGCTCATACTTGATGTTGTGGACGCCGATTTCGACGGCCCACTTGGCGACTCGCCCGGTCGCCTCACGGTTGCGGATGATGTCCTACAACGGTGCTGAGGAGACGATCGTGATCGGGTGCTCCTGGAAGTAGTGCGGCAGTCGCCGCTGTGCTCTGAAGACTGCGTATACCAGTTTCTGGTACTGCGGGTACCGCTGGCGCGACTCGGTGAGGACCTCGCTGATGTAGTACACCGGTCGTTGTACCGGGTGCTCCTTTCCTTCCTCCGGCCGCTCGACAACCATGACGGCGCTGACGACGCGCTCGGAGGCCGCGACGTAGACCAGCATGGGTTCTTTGTCGACGGGGGCGGCGAGTAGTGGTGCTGCGAGTAGCACCTTCTTGAGGTCGCGGAGTGCGTCGTCCGCCTCCTTGTCCCACTGGAAGGTGGGGTTCTTTCGCATCAGGCGGTATAGGGGCATCGCCTTTTCTCCCAATCGGGGGATGAAGCGACTAAGATCCGCGACTCGCCCAGCCAGTTTTTGGACGTCACGCAGGCACTCGGGTTTGCCGAGTCGAGCGATCGTGTCGATCTTGGTGGGGTTCGCCTCGATCCCGCGCTTGGAAACGACGTACCCCAGTAGTTGCCCCGCTGGTACACCAAAGGTGCATTTGCTTGGGTTGAGCTTTATCTTGTATTTCCGCAGGTTGGCGAATGTTTCCGCCAGGTCGGCGAGTAGATCGCCCTGGCGAGCGGACTTCACTACCACGTCGTCGATGTAGACGTGGATATTGCGGCCAATTTGGCTCGCAAGGCATTCCTGCATGCACCGCTGGTAGGTCGCCCCGGCGTTCTTGAGGCCGAAGGTCATGGCAGTGTAGCAGAAGGCTCCGAATGGCATGATGAACGCCGTATTTTCCTCGTCCTCAACAGCCATTTTGATCTGGTTGTACCCAGAGTAGGCGTCGAGGAAACACAGCGACTCCGAGCCCGCAGTGGAGTCGATTATTTGGTCGATCCGCGGGAGGACGAATTGCTCCTTCGGCCAGGCGCTGTTTAAGTTTGTGTAATCGATACACATCCTCCAGGTCCCATTTTTCTTCTCGACCAGGACTAGGTTTGCCAGCCACTTGGAGTATTTGATTGGCCGGATGAAGCCTGCAGCGAGTAGGCGCTGCACCTCCTCAGCGATGGCTCGGCAGCGCTCTTCATTGAAGGGCCGCAGCGACTGCTTGACGGGTCGCACCTTGGGGTCGGCATTTAGTTTGTGCTCAACGAGTTCCCTAGGGACACCAGGCATGTCAGATGGCTTCCATGCGAAGATGTCCCTGTTCTCACGGAGGAACTCGATGAGCACGCCTTCCTAGGCTGGGCTCATGCCCGTCCCGATCGTCACCGTCTGGCTAGAGTCGCCTGGGACCAGCTCGACGGTGCGGGGGTGTGTCGTTGCCTTGAAGGCTGAGGTGTTGGCGCCCTTCGAATTGGGCTCCTTGAGTATGGTGGGGTCGTCTTTGTTGACCCCGCTCGCGTATTTGGCGAGCTCGTCGGCGTGGTTGGTCTCTGCCGAATGACGGTGTTGGCGAGTTCGGCTCCATTGGCCTCGCACTCAGCGGCCATGTCGGGGTCGCCGTTGACGGTGATGACGCCGCGCGGCCCGGGGAGCTTCATCGCGTTGTACGCGTAGTGGGGCGCTGCCATGAACTTGGCGAACGCCTGGCGCCCCAGGACGCAGTGGTAGGGGCTGTCGAAGGGTACCAGCTCGAAGACGATCCGCTCGATGCGGAAGTTTGCTGGTGTGCCGAAGGTGACTGGTAGCGTGACCTTGCCGATCGGGTACGCCTTCCGACCGGGGACGATGCCGTGGAACGTGGTGTAGGTCGTTTCTACCATCGACTGCGGGAGCCGCAGTCGCCTGAAGGTGGCCAGGTACAGGATGTTGATGGAGCTGTCGCCGTCCATCAATGTCTTGGGGAGCCAGTAGTCTCCTACCTTGGGCTTGACCACCAGGGCGACTCGGCATGGGTACTCGATGCGTGGCGAGTGGTCCTGGCGGCTCCAGGTGATGGGCTGCTCCGACCAGTTGAGGAACTGGGGAACGTCCACCTGGGCCACCGCGCTGACGGTGACGACACGGGCGATGACCTTCTTCTCGCGCTTCGTGTTGAAGCCTGTGAAGGTATGGAGCGAGCCGGCCACACTGCCGAATTTTCCGCCGCTTGGCGGGTTGTTGTCGGGGACTTCCCGCGCTCGCCGTGCCTTCTCAATCTCCTTGAGCGAATGGCAGTCGGCGGTCGTGTGCGTGGCGGGCTTCCCTTCCCTGCTGTGAAACACACAAGGTTGGTTAAGGAGGGCCGCGGGGTCGAACCTTGGTTTCGCCTTGTAATTGCCGCCGTCGCGGCGTTGCCCTCCGTCCGGCGGAAGCTCTTGGGCTCGCGCTGCGCATGCCCGGCATTGGCGACAAAGTCGACTCGCCCGTCACTGCAGCGCTTGCCGGTGAGGCGAGTGTTGTTGTAGCGTAGGTCGGACCGTCGTCCGTTGTCGTTTCCGCCCGTGCGGCGTTGGCCTCCCGACTCGTCGTCGGTTTCCAGGTTTGGGTCTTCCTCCGCGTATCTTTTGGCGATCTCGAGGAGGTCCGGTATGTTGTCGAGTGTGCGGGAATGTCGCTTGAGCTTGGCGACCAAGGGCTCGTAGCGGCATGAGGTCTTGAAGCAGTGGATCGCGGTGTCCGGGTGGATGCCGACCGTGTTGTACCATAGTTCTTGCCACCGCTGGACCCAGCTGCGGGTCGACTCGCGGGGTCCCTGGACGCATCGTTCCAGGTCCTCGATGGTGGTGGCGCGGGTGTAGGAGCACTCGAAGTGCCCGACGAAGGCATCTCGCATCTCTTCCCAGGAGTCGATGCTATCCTGAGGAAGGGTGTTGATCCACTGCCTACACGTTCCCTCCATCATCAGGGGGAGGTAGCGGGCGGCTAGCAGGTCGGTGTGGCCAGCGATCCCCATCGCCATGAGGTATGTGTCCAGCCACACGGAGGGGTCGTACGAAGAGTCGTACTTCTCTATTTCCTTCGGCGCTTTGAAGTTCGCCGGGTATTTTTCGTCTCGGATCATCGGTCCGAAGCACCTGTACCCGAGTCGGCTTAGCGATCCCATCGGCTCGCCGTCGCGACGATTGGTTAGGGTGTGTCGCAGGTCGTCGGGTTGGCGTGCGCGCCAGCTTTGGTTGTTGATGATGTGGGTGTGGGCGTCGACGGGCTGACCGTTGGCGGCGACGAAGTTGGTCGCTGGCCTGGGGTCGTTGGTGGAGAGTGCCGCGTTCGCGGGTCGGTGTTGGAGCTGGAGTGGTTCAGGTGGCGGGCAGTTGAGGGTGTTTGCTGCCAATGGGCGGCCGCTTGAGGCCGCTCTGCTGCCCGAAGAACGCAAGTACACCCGACCATGCGAGTCG
Organism: Avena sativa; assembly: GCA_916181665.1. Taxonomy (NCBI): domain Eukaryota; kingdom Viridiplantae; phylum Streptophyta; class Magnoliopsida; order Poales; family Poaceae; genus Avena; species Avena sativa. The sequence continues at coordinate 426,153,611 of OV702293.1, forward strand.
GCGCCTGTGTTTTGCTGCTCGACCGCCTTTGCGAGCAGGGCCCTGGCGTACTGGATCTGTAGGGCGCCATCACCGGTGGCCGTGATGTTGTCGGCTGCTGCTCGGCCCGCCACGAGGTTGTCCATCGGGGTGGAGAACAGTGGTAGGCCGTTCGCGTCTCGCTCCCGTGAGGAGACCACTATCTGCGGCTGATCCCTGGGGGGTGTGCGGTTGGGTGGAGGTGGGGCGCCGTTTGCCGTCGACCCTGGTGGGGGCCGGGCGCTTCCTCCTGGTGGCGCATTCTCGCAGATCGCGCGCTCGGCCACGCGGGCCGGGTCGTTCTCGTCGTCGAAGTTCAGGGCGCGCCCCTGGACGGTGGGGTTCAAGCGCGACCTGATTCGCTGCTGGTGGTAGCGCGACAGCTCCTGTGCTGTCACCTGCTCGAGGCGAAATTTTTCGCGCTCGGCTTGCTCCTTGCGGACTGCCTCCGCCAGCTTCAGGCGGAGTTCCTCGACCTCTGTTGTCGTGGCGTTAGGAGGGATCGGGGTGGAGAAGGGATCCTCCGACGGATCAGTGCCAGTCGCCATGTAGGTCGCGGCGTGGCGACCGGTCCCGTCGCGAAGATCGGTGGAGTTTTCCGACCCGGAGTCGAAGTCGAAGATCCCAAGGATGGAGGGATCCTCGAAGTCTCCCACATTGGAGACCTGGGTGATGGAGCCTGCGGGCGAGGCCGCGGTGATGGATCCGACGAGTGACGCCGGGGTCGCCGAGTCGGCGTCGTCGTTGAGGGCCGCGTCTTCCGCGGCCGCGGAGTTTTTGGCCATGTTGCTGTGGGCCGAGTTGTACTCGGAGGCGAGGAGATGGATCATGCAGACCTGGCTCTCGGAAAGCCGGTTGCGTGGCGGCGACTCGCGGATGCGAGCCGAGTCCTCCGAGACGATGACGTCGGTGAGGCCGACGAAGAGGCTGATCGTGCTGACCGGCAAGATCATGTTGTGCGTGACGGGTCGCGCCGCCGGGACGTAGCTGCTCGGCAAGATCTGGAGCATCTCGCCGATCGCTATCATGCGGCCGGTGGCGACCGACTCGTTGATGGGCAGATTGGATCTCGCCGCAGAACACCGGCCAGACCGGCCAGGCCCCACGGTGGGCGCCACTGTCGTGGGAATGACCACGACAGATGCTGCAATCGGCAGCGAGTAGTAGAACGAAGGGCAAGGGCGGCCAGCCATCTGCGGTGCGAGATGAGGGCGGAGACACAGGGTTTTACCCAGGTTCGGCCCCCCGGAGGGTAAAGACCTACTCCTGCTAGATTGTATTATGTTGGAGGTACAATAGGGCGAGCTCGACGGCTAGGCGGCGAGTCGCTTGGGTGGATGATGGAATGTACGTTTACACGCCCTGTAGGGAGGTTTATATAGACTCACCCTCCCCTAGGGTTTACATATCTCAACCGAATCAGTTAAGGTTTCGGTACTCATTTAACCTAATCCGACTGGGCCTATCTACTCTCCTGGGCCTTCAGCTTCCAGTCGCTTGGATCCGCGCCAGGCCTTGATCCAGTCGCCGTCTTGCAGGCCCACTCGCCAGTTCCTGGGCCAGTCGGAAACGTCCTGCTGGGTATACCCCGGTAGGCATATCCCCATCACTACATATCATTGCTTTCTTTCCTAGCGTGCCTTTTCCACTTAGTCTTCCCTCATGCTGCGAGTCAGAAACACCAATCGGCTTAAGGTCAGGAATAAAGTCAACACAAAACTCAATGACCTCCTCTGTTCCATATCCCTTGGAGATGCTTCCTTATGGTCTAGCATGGTTATCAACATATTTCTTTAAGACTCCCATGAACCTCTCAAAGGGGAACATATTGTGCAGAAATACCGGACCGAGAATGGCAATCTCTTCCACTAGGTGAACCAGGAGATGCGTCATAATATTGAAGAAGGATGGTGGGAACACCAACTCAAAACTAACAAGACATTGTACCACATCCTTCTGTAACCTTGGCAGAATATCTGGATTGATTACCTTCTGAGATATTGCATTGAGGAATGCACACAGCTTCACAATGGGTACTCGAACATTTTCCGGTAGAAGCCCCCTCAATGCAATCGGAAGCAACTGCGTCATAATCACGTGACAGTCATGAGACTTCAGGTTTTGGAACTTTTTCTGTGCCATATTTATTATCCCCTTTATATTAGATGAGAAGCCAGACGGCACCTTGATACTGTAAAGGACTTCAAAAAGATTTCCTTCTCTAATTTGGTAAGAGCATAGCTGGCACGACTTAAGTGACGCCCTTTATCCGTCTTGTTTTGTGTATGCATGTTCTTTGGGTCTTTCATAATTTGTTGGTCCTCCCGTGCTTCTGGTGTATCTTTTGTCTTCCCATACACGCCTAGGAATCCTATCAGGTTCACGCAAAGATTCTTCGTCACGTGCATCACATCGATTGAAGAGCGGACACGCAGGACTTTCCAATATGGCAGCTCCCAAAATATAAATTTCTTCTTCCACATGGGTGCGTGTCCTGTAGCGACGTCGTTCGGAACTGATTGACCGCCGGTACCATTTCCAAAGATTACTTCTATGTCCTTGACCATACCAAATACATCATCACCAGCAGGGAGTTCAGGCTTCTTCCGGGTGATCTGCCTCACCTTTGAAATGCTTGCCTTTCTTTCTTACGGGATGATTGGTCAGAAGAAATCATCGATTCGCCAGGTACACAACCTTCTTGCATTTATGCAAATATGTACCTTCAGTCTTATCTAAACAGTGTGTGCATGCCTTATATCCCTTGTTTGTCTGTCCTGAAAGGTTACTAAGAGCAAGCCAATCATTGATGGTTACGAATAGCAACCCTCGTAGATCAAATGGCTCATGTTTGTTCTCATCCCACGCACATACACCTGGTTTTCCCCACAACTGTAAGAGTTCTTCAACTAATGGCTTAAGGTACACATCAATGTCGTTGCCCGGTTGCTTCGGGCCTTGGATGAGCACTGGCATTATAATGAACTTATGCTGCATGCACAACCAAGGAGGCAGGTTGTAGATACATAGAGTCACGGGCCAGGTCCTGTGACTGCAGCTCTGCTCCCCAAAAGGATTCATGCCATCCGTACTTAGACCAAACCATAAGTTCCTTGCGTCACCTGCAAAGTCTGGGAAGTCTCTCTTGACTTTTCTCCACTGTGACCCATCAACAGGGTGTCTCAACTTCCCGTCTTTCTTACGGTCTTCTTTGTGCCATCGCAACAACCTGGCATGCTCTTTGTTTCTGAACATGCGTTTCAACCTTGGTATTATAGGAGCATACCACATAAACTTAGCGGGAACCCTCTTCCGGAGGGGCTCTCCCTCAACATCACCAGGGTCATCTCGTCTGATCTTATACCACAATGCATTGCATACCAGGCATTTATCTAAATTCTCATACTCCTTACCGCGGTAGAGGATGCAGTCATTAATGCATGCATGTATCTTTTGCACATCTAATCCTAGAGGATAGAGAGTCTTCTTTGCTTCGTAGGTACTCTTGGGAAGTTCATTATGTTTTGGAAACTTTGGCTTCATTATTTTCAGCATCTTTTCAAATGAGGAGTCAGTTAGACCACACTCTGCCTTCCATCGCAACAATTCCAGTGTGGTACCGAGCTTTGTGCTTCCATCTTCACAATTTGGGTACAACAATTTCTTGTGATCTTCTAACATGCCCTCTAACTTCAACTTCTCATTTTCTGTTTCACAGTCTCGCTTTGCATCAGAAATGACCCTACCAAGTTCATCAGCCGGCTCATCTGATGCCCGTTCTTCACCTCCTTCCTCTCCATTGTCTTCTATTGCAGTATCATTGTATTCAGGAAACATATGATGATAGTTGTTATCATCATCTTCTTCTTCACCATCTTCCATCATAACCCCTCTTTCCCCGTGCTTGGTCCAGCAATTATAGTTGGGCATGAAACCTTTCATAATCAGGTGGCCACGAATGATTTTCGAGGAAGAGTACTCCTTGTTGTTCCGACATTGAACACATGGACACGTATAAAACCATTCTCTTTGTTTGCCGTAGCCACATCGATAAATTTATCCATGCCTTTCATATACCCGGGTACACGCCGGTCACCGTACATCCATTCCCGACCGTTCATCTGCATCATATAAGTAAGTTTATCAAAAACAGGACATCATAAATAGTGAAATGACCAATTCACATCGACATATGCATTGTATCAATTACAGAGAAAAGATAAGATTGCTAACCTCGATCGAGGGAAATAAAGAGGAGAAAGCTCAAGTGCGTCTCGGACACCTATATTTTTGTTCTATGAGAAATTGAACGGGATCATTCACTCAAACATTTCATCAAACACCTTGAATGCATGCATAGGGGAAAAAAACTAGCACACCCCTCACACCTTCCACCAAGAAAAAACAGAGTGGAGGCAGAGGGCTGGGGAGTTGCATTTATAGAGGGCGGGAGCATACGTCCCGGTTTGTAACACAAACCGGGACTAAAGGTGCTGGCAACGCCACGTGGTTGACGCCAAACCTTTAGTCCTGGTTTGTGTTACAAACCGGGACGTATTCCCCCTACCAACCGGGACGCATGCCTCCGGGCCCCGTGCCCGCTCGAACCGGGACGCGTGCCTGCATTAGTCCCGGTTAGGAGGCACGAACAGATAGCCTCTTTTCTACTAGTGGACGTTCGTTGGCGACATCGATAGGCAAGTCATTGTCAATCAATTGAAATTGTGAAATTGACAAGACAAAAACACATAAATTGACCATCAAATAACATGGCAGACGTGTGTCATCGCCCTTTGGGCATCGCCAACTAGTGACCAGTGGATCTGAAATGGAGGGAATATCATACACAATGTCCAAAAATGGCAGTTTATCTTCCCAAAAAGTGCATCAGCCATCGCCATTGCCCTTCAGACATCGCGAGCCCTGATGGTATGCTGCCTCTTCACGACCCAAGCCCTGCGATTGGGGTCGGCGATGCTATTCAGGTCAGTGAGCATGATGACGTTCTCCTCGGCCATGATCTTGGCTTCGGCCTCCAGCACCCTAGACCTGGCCTTGGCCTCCTTGGCCTTTGCCTTGGCGTTGGCCTCCTCCGCCTCGATAGACCTCGTCTGCAGCTCGACAAAGGTCTTGGCGGCGACCTCTTTCTCTTTTGCCGCCTCTCCTCCCTCTCGGCGATGGCCTCTTCCTTCTTCTCTAGGATCTTCTTCAATGTCTCCTGGAACGCCAAGGAACCAGCCTGGTGGGAAAGGTCGGCCTTCGTGGCCTTGTGCCTACTAGGACGGCGGGCACGGCGGGCAGTCTCGTTGACTACAGAGTTGACAAAGCCTTCGTCATTGTTGTCGTCTAGGTCAACCACACCGCCTGTTGAAACATTGGTCTTGCCCTTCTTCTCATTGTCCATTTCTTTCCAAAGGGCATAGCTAGTCTCCCATTTTTTGGTGTCCTTGATCAACATCCAACAATGGCTCAACGTGAATGCCTTGTTATCATTCACCGTCTTGAAGTGCTCCGGTGCTTTTAGGACCTACACATATGAATGCCAACAATGGCTCAACGCAAATACAAGACATTGGCAAAGAAAGTAAGAGGTTTTACCATGTCAACCGGCTGCATGCCGCTTATTTTCCTTTTCGTCACCATCTCATAGGAGCCTTGGAACTTGATACACTCGGCATGGATGCTGCCCCAACGCTTGGAGAGGGAGAGATCGTTTCGATCGCTAAAGAAAGCGTCCTTCCCGAATTTCCTATGCTCATGGAAGAACTTGCCCACCTTTTCCAATAGGTAAAGTCCTTTTGTTCGGCGCCGCATAGTGGATCTTGTGAAACATCCATCCATGCCTTGCATAGGAGCTTTTCCTCGTCGGTGGTGTAGCTCGAGGCTCATTGGCTCACCTTCTTGGAGTCGACAAGTGACGCCGCAAGTGAAGCGTCCAACAACGCGGCTGTGACCCCTTCTTCCATGGAAGTGCTATCGTTTCCAAACAATGCATCATTGTAAATGTTGTAGGCATCATGCTGGGTCTCTTGTTGCGTCTCTGGCTCGGTCTCGTAGTCGTCGACATAGACGTGACCACCCTCGGTGATCATGTCATGCAAGGTGTCCTCACCATCGTTTGCCAAGAAATCCTACACCCAATTTGGCCATCATAAAGCGGCCGAAGCAGTATACTTGCAATGGCGAAGAAATGTGTCGACCATACCGTGTCGTTGGCGGCCGGCGGCTCGGCGAGCATTTCGCCGAACAAGTTGATTAGCGTTGGCATGTTCGCGGTAGAGATGTGCCGCCACTTCGTCAACTCCTCCAGGGTTGTGTCCGCAGTGGTTGGAGTGCGGCTCAGGTCGATGGCGGGCTCTTCCGCCTCCGATGACACCGTGTAGGGATGGACGAACCGAGAGAGCGAGGACACGCTCCTACCATGGCCTCCAAGCGAGGGTGTGTGTGGGTGGTGTCCTGGGATGATCCGGTGGCCAACCGCAAGGCATGAAAGCGACGGAGCTGGTAGAGGACGTGCCCGCCATGGCTAGGCCGAGAAGATTGACAGTGCCACCGAAAGCGGCGATCATCGCCTCCTGCTTGATCATGTCGTGCTTGGCGGCACTCACTGCCAGCTCATTGGCGTCGATCCTATTCTAGTTGGCCTGGAAGCGCTCGTTCTCGTCCCGACGCTCCTTCTCGATCCCGGAAGCGACTAGTCGAGCTCTCGCCGCCTGCCTCCGGTCGGCGCGCTTCCCCGACTCAACTTTACGCTCCTCCGCCGTCAGGTCCTTGCCGAACTTCTTTGGTCGGCCGCGCTTATTGGGGACGGGAACACCGGAGGGCGCAACATCAATTATGGCGGCAGGATCCATCGCCTTCCTCCCTGCTCCATCTAGTGAAAATTTGGGGAGTTTTTTGAAGAGAGAAGTGGTGTGGTTTCTGTGCCACTGGTGGGAGGACCGCCAAAGGTAAAGAAAGAAAGCGCGAGGACAAACGCGTTGTCCGGACTAACCCAAATGAGTCCTAGATTTGATGCATGAATAGATTGGTCCACGCACGTTTGTCTAAATAAATCGCTCTACTAGACTGCCACATACCTGTGCACCGGTCCGTCGGACGAGTTCGGACACATATGAACGAATTGGGGTCGGCCCTATAGAGATGTCATGACGTTAGGGCATCTCCACTGGGGCGACCCAAATGGTTTGCACGTGTCCGAAACTTTCCGCACGGACATGCAAGGTGCCCCAGCGGGGCAACCCATCCGGCGAAACGCGTCCGGCCCGACCCATCCCAGCGCATATCGATACAGAAAAACAACGATTGTCCACATGGTTTAAGAGAACGGATGACAGTATACACCATCCGTGTTCATATGGAGAGCCGAAAAATATCATCAGTTTCATTGAGACGGTCATCCTAGTGGAGGAAGTCGTCCTGATCCTTCTGACAATTATTCAACTCCAAGACACCATCCATATTCAAGACAATTGCCATCAAGAATTTCTGTGATGACAAATGAAGGGAACAATTAGATGAGAACACTACTCATTAAGTCAAGTCGGAAAGAAATTACTGACATATTTAGAGAGATACTACTGCATTGCCTTGCGGTTGAATTTTTTTGACTAGGATAAATTAAAAAATCGGATTTGCTAATTCTCAGCTAGCTGAGATTTAGCTTAGGGCATAGTCGGGTCCTAAATCGTCCGATTTGCTCCACGCGTCAAGATCTGTGCCCCGCTTGTGCCTGTCCCGCTGTTGCCTCGAGTCGTTCCGCGCGTGTTGTTCCGGGGTTTTTTTGTGAGAACTACGTGTTGTTCCAGGTGCTCTCTCGCGTCGCGGCCTGGGTTGGTCGGCCTATGTTGTATCATGTCATTGTGTGTATTTCTGGCTGTTTGGTCGGGTACTTTTTTCCTTTTTGTTTTTTCTTCATGTCTTTTGCTGCTGTGTAGGTGTGGTCTGATCGAGTGGTAAAAGACCACATACGTGCTACTCCCTCGGTTCATATTAATTGAATCATATTTGTCTAGATTTAAATAAATTTAGACACTATTTAGTATATAGATTTGTTCAAATTTTGATAAATCTAGTATGGGTCAGAGGGAGTATTTGTTTTTGTTTTGAGCCACACTCAACGATAGCAATGTATAGACTCTCCAAAAATAGTGTGTTGTTGTGGGTTTTTTTCCAGCTTAGTTATTCACTTTTTTGCTGAAATTCATTTTTACGTGTTTTGTCCGGATTTGAGTCGTTTGGCCCGTGAAGATTTTGTGGTCTGGTTTTTCTATCGTTGTGGCCTATTGAGTGGGCGGTGGCCTGTTTTTGTCCTCCAGTATGCCCCATTGAGTAGTTCATTGTCTCATTCTTTTCTCTTCCATGATGTTGAATTCTTTTATTTAGAGATGCCGGGAGTGGAAGATCAGTGGACATCGACCGATAGCGGTGGAGGCGGGTCGTTGATTTGAGCAGCGGTTCTTTTTCTAGCGCTGGATCCCCACTAATTTGTGTCGACGTCGGTTCTTCTCCGACCACTACGGTGGAGAGCGTCGGAGTCCAGTTGATTTCGATAGGCTCTTCTTCGGCACCCGTCTCTTTTTTCGGTGTGGTAGTATTTGAACAAAAAATTATGCTTATTGACTTTTTTATGATTTCCTTCCCATTATTCTACAAATTCATTGTTGCAAGTTTTATGTGGTATCATGGTTCTTGTAACTGTAAAGAGGGGATAAGAGCTTTACGCGAGTTATCAGTTCTTTTTAGAGTGTTTTTTTGTTTTACTGGTAGTATAACAGTCTTTGATTTTTGAGTTAATTAAAAGTTTTTTGCCATACCAGACTGTCTAATGTTGGTTGCACTAATTTCACACTGGTCAAACAAAATGCATAACACCTCATATTCCTTCTTATTATGAGTTGCAATTGGATTTGAAATTGGTTTGTTCTTGAGAGTTGCTACTGAGGATTGAAATATAATTTTCTTGTTTTGTGAATTCTTTTTAATATAAGTTACAAATGGACTTGCAACTGGCTAAACCGAGGTTGCAACTGAGGGTTGTTTCGTGATCCTATATTTACTATAAGTTACAACTTGACTTGCAATTGGCTTTCTCGGTGAGTTGCAACTCGGGATTGTTTTGTGATCTTTTTTACTATGAGTTACAACTGGACCTGCAATAGGTTTCTCGGCGAGTTGCAACCAGTTGCAACTGAGGTTTATTTTGTGGTCTCTTATTACCATGAGTTGCAACCGGAATTGCAATTAGCTTTCTTGGCGAGTTGCAACCGCCCCATGTTTCATGGTCCCTTCTTACTATAAGTTGCAACTGCATTTGCAACTGTCTTTCTTAGCGAGTTGCAACTAAGGATTGTTTTCGCGGTCCCTTCTTACTACGAGTTGCAACTAGACATTTGTACGATTTCCTTCCCATTGTTCTGCAAATTCGTTGTTGCAAGTTTTATGTGGTATCATGGTTCTTGTAATTGTGAAGAGCAGAGAAGAGCTTTATGCGAGTTATCAGTTCTTTTTAGAGTATTTTTTTTGTTTTACTTGTAGTATAACAGCCTTTGATTTTTGAGTTAATTAATTTTTTTTGCCATACCAGACTGCCTGATGTTGGTTGCACTAATTTCACACTGATCAAACAAAATGTATAACACCCCATATTCCTTCTTATTATGTGTTGCAATTGGATTTGAAATTGGTTTGTTCTTGAGAGTTGCAACTAGGGTTGCAACTAAGAATTGAAATATAATTTTGTGATTTTTTCTTAATATGAGTTACAACTGGACTTGTAACTGACTTAACTGAGGTTGCAACTAAGGGTGTTACATGATCCTATATTTACTATGAGTTACAACTTGATTTGCAATTGTCTTTTTCAGTGAGTTGCAACTGGGGTTGCAACTGAGGATTGTTTCGTGATCTCTTCTACTATGAGTTACAACTGGACCTACAACAGGTTTCTCGGCGAGTTGCAACCATTTTTAACTGGGTTTATTTCGTGGTCCCTTATTACCATGAGTTGCAACTGGAGTTGCAATTGACTTTCTCGGTGAGTTGCAACCACTTCGTGGTCTCTTCTTACTATGAGTTGCAACTATACTTGCAACTACCTTTCTTAGCGAGTTGCAACTAAGGATTGTTTTCGCGGTCCTTCTTACAATGAGTTGCAATTGGACTTACAACTGGCTTCTTAGCGAGTTGCAACTGGGGTTGCAACTAAGGATTTTTTTCACGGTCATTTTTACTATGAGTTGCAATACAAATGGCTTCTCGGTGAGTTGGAACTAAGGTTTCAATTGAGAAGTTGTTTTGTGATCCTTTCTTAGTATGAGTTGTAATTGTACTTGCAAGTGGGTTTGCAACTGAGAATTGTTTCGCCGTCCCTTTTTACTATATAAGTTTCAATTGGAGACATGCATATGGCTTTCTCGGGGGTTTCAACTGGGGTTGTAAATATGGATTGAAATGTTATTTTTCTGTCCAGTGCCCCCTTATTACTATGAGTTGCAACTGTACTTGCAACTGGTATTTCTTGGGAGTGGTAGCTGAGTAGTACTTTGTTGTCCCTTCTTACTATGAGTTGCAATTGACATTTTCTCGGGGACTTGAAAATGTATTTTTCAGTGAGTTGCAACTGGGGTTGCAACTGAGGATTGTTTTGTGGTCTCTTCTACTATGAGTTACAACTGGACATGCAACAGGTTTCTCGGCGAGTTGCAACCAGTTGTAACTGGGTTATTTTTCGGGGTCGTTTTATAGTTGTGTTGTAGGTTGGGTCGGGGCTCTTGTTTTTCATTTTTTTCTATTTCTTTTTCTGTTTTGGTTTTCTTTTTTCTTTTTGTTTTTTAGGACACCATTTTTAAAAATGTTTATTATTTTTGAAAAATACTTTTTTAGAATTTTTTTGGTTCATGATTTTTAATTTTGGTTCATGATTTTTAATTTTGGTTTATGATTTTATTTTTTTGCTTATCGACTATTATTAGGAGAGGTTTCTTGGAGGATTTGCTTTTCGGCACACAAATCCCGGCCATTTTCTAGACCTGTTTTTTTGATGGTGGTGTAGATATCGAGTTGCAACTAGGATTGCGACTGGACTATGAGTATCGAGTTGTAATTTGACACGCAACTGGCCTTATCTACTTAGAACTAGCCTTTTGTTGCTTCTCGACACGCAAACCCGACCGTATTTACCCCCACTTTTTATAGAGACGGAGTTGCAACTTGGGTCATAATTGGCTTCTGAGTATCGAGTAGCAGCTTGACACACAACATGCCTTATTCGCTCAGGACTTGCCTTCTGTTGCCTCTCGGCATGCAAACCCCGGCCCTTTTCTAGACCTGCTTTTCTGATGGTGGTATAGATATCGAGTTGCAACTAGGATCGTAACTAGACTATGAGTATAGAGTTGCAACTTGACACGCAACTGGCTTTATCCACTCAAGACTTATCTTTTGTTGCTTGTCGACACGCAAACCCCTGCAGTTTTTACCCCCACTTTTTATAGAGACAGAGTTGCAACTTGGATCGCAACTGGATTTCAAGTATCAAGTTGCAGCTTGACACACAACTAGCCTTATCCACTCATGACTTGCCTTGTGTTGCCTCTCGGCACGCAAACCCCGACCGTTTTTTAGACCTGCTTTTTTGATGGTGGTATAGATATCGATTTACAACTAGGGTCGCAACTCGACTGTGAGTATCGAGTTGCTACTTGACACGCAACTGGCCTTATCCACTCAGGACTTGTCTTTTGTTGCTTCTCGACATGAAAACCCCGACCATTTTTACCCCCGCTTTTTATAGAGACAAAGTTGCAACTGGATTCTGAGTATCGAGTTGCACCTTGACACGCAACTGGCCTTATCCACTCAGAACTTGTCTTTTGTTGCCTCTCGGCACGCAAACCCTGGCCATTTTTACCCCCGCTTTTTATAGAGACAGAGTTGCAAATTGGGTCGCAATTGTATTCTGAGTATCGAGTTACAACTTGACACGCAACTGACCTTATCCACTCAGGACTTGCCTTTTGTTGCCTCTCGGCACGCAAACCCTGGCCGTTTCCTAGACCTGCTTTTTTGATGTGGTATAGATATCGAGTTGCAACTAGGGTCACAACTGTACTGCAAGTATCGAGTTGCAACATGGCATGCAACTGGCCTTATCCACTCAGGACTTGCCTTCTGTTGCTTCTCGGCACGCAAATCCCGGCTGTTTTTACCCCCGCTTTTTACAGAGACAGAGTTGCAACTTGGATCGCAACTGGATTCTGAGTATCGTGTTGCATCTTGACACGCAACCGGCCTTATCCACTCATGACTTGCCGTATGTTGCCTCTCGGCACGCAAACACTGGCCGTTTTTAGACCTGCTTTTTTTATGGTGGTACAGATATCGAGTTGCAACTAGGGTTGCAACTGGACAGTGAGTATCGAGTTGCAACTTGACACGCAACTGGCCTTATCCACTCAGGACTTGTCTTCTGTTGCTTCTCGACATGCAAACCCCGACCTTTTTACCCCCGCTTTTTATAGATACAAAGTTGTAACTTGGGTTGCAACTGGATTCTGAGTATCAAGTTGCAACTTGACACGCAACTGGCCTTATCCACTCAGGACTTGCGTTGTATTGCCTCTCGGCATGCAAACCCCAGTCGTTATCTAGACCTGCTTTTTTGATTATGGTATAGATATCGAGTTGCAACTAGGGTCGCAACTGGACTGTGAGTATCGAGTTGCAACTTGACACACAACTGGCCTTATCCACGCAAGACTTGTCTTCTGTTGCTTGTCGGCACGCAAACCTCGACGGTTTTTACCCTACTTTTTATAGAGATAGAGTTGCAACTTGGGTCGCAACTGGATTCTGAGTATCGAGTTGCAACTTGACATGCAACTGGCCTTATCCACTCAGGACTTCCCTTGTGTTGCCTCTCGGCACGCAAAATCCGACCGTTTTCTAGACCTAATTTTTTGATGGTGGTATAGATATTGAGTTGCAACTAGGGTCGCAACTGGACTGTGAGTATCGAGTTGCAATTTGACACGCAACTGGTCTTATCCACTCAGGACTTGTCTTATGTTGCTTGCCGACACGCAAACCCAACCGTTTTTACCCCCGCTTTTTATAGAGACAGAGTTGCAACTTGGGTCGCAAGTTGATTCTGAGTATCGAGTTGCAACTTGACATCTAACTGGCCTTATCCACTAAGGACTTGCCTTCTGTTGCTTCTTGGCATGCAAACCCCGATCGTTTTCTAGACCTGCTTTTTTGATGGTGGTATAGATATCGAGTTGCAAGTAGGGTCGTAACTCTGTGAGTATCGAGTTGCAACTTGACACGCAGCTGTCTTTATCCACCCAAGACTTATCTTCTGTTGCTTATCGACACGCAAACCCCGACAGTTTTTACCCCCGCTTTTTATAGAGACAGAGTTGCAACTTGGATCGCAACTGGATTCTGAGTATCAAGTTGCAGCTTGACACACAACTGGCCTTATCCACTCATGACTTGCCTTATGTTGTCTCTCGGCACGCAAACCCCGACCGTTTTCTAGACCTGCATTTTTATGGTGGTATAGATATCGAGTTGCAACTAGGGTCGCAACTGGACTGTGAGTATCGAGTTGCTACTTGACACGCAACTGGCCTTATCCACTCAGGACTTGCCTTCTGTTGCTTCTTGGCACTCAAACCCTGGCCGTTTTTATCCCTGCTTTTTATAGAGACAAATTTGCAACTTGGGTCGTAACTGGATTCTAAGTATCGAGTTGCAACTTGACACACAACTAACCTTATCCACTCAGGACTTGCCTTCTGTTGCCTCTCGGCACGCAAACCCTGACCGTTTTCTAGACCTGCTTTTTTATGGTGGTATAGATATTGACTTGCAACTAGGGTCGTAACTAGACTGTAAGTATTGAGTTGCAACTTGACACGCAACTGGCCTTATCCACCCAGGACTTGCCTTCTATTGCTTCTCGACACGCAAAATCTGGATGTATGTAGACACTATTTTGTCTAGATTTATCTAAAATTTAACAAATTTGCGACATCTACTTTGATATGGATGGAGTAATTTTCTTTTCAAGTGTTAGGGTAACTTAAACATATACTAAAATCAAAATAAAATTAGTTTTAAGAGTTCCGTTGGACTTAAATGAACATCATTTTATTGTTGGCAGATTGAAAACAGACAAATGAATTAAAAAAAATGTGTAGGAAAAAAAGCATGACCAAAATCATTGAGCAAATAAACGGCCAAGTCTAAATAGCCAGCCATGTACGCGCACACTGGTCGTTTGACGCTAGAATCGTGAAATAGAAACTCCAAAAAAAATTCTTAACAAAACCGGACATGACTACGCAAGGGAAACAGAATAGGGTAACAGGCCAACCAAAAAAAACCATAGGACATGAGACTAAAAGGGCTGGAAACGATTAACCAACCATGCTAAAATAGCCCGACAAAACAAAACAGAATTAAAAGAGAACAAATCAACGATGCTGACATCATCTAGCTGAGAATTAGCTTATTTCTCAGCTAGCTGAGCGTTAGAGACTCCCTTAAAAAATATATACAAGGTACTCATGGATTGTTTGTTTTAAGCATTCCATAAATTAGCTCCTAAACTCAAGCTATAAATATGTAACGGTCAAGTCCAAATTAGCTCTTAAACTTCAGATTAGGTGGTACTGCATATTCAAAGATGGATATTCAGTTATGCGATTGTTAAAATAGAAGTAAAATAAATCTATCGACATTGTGTAATAGAATGCATTACATCCAACTCTTAATTTCTGTTTATCGTCTTACCAAGAAAGAGCTAGCACAACAAGATAAGTGAAGAGAAAGAAACCAAGACCAGCTAATGATTCTCCGCATGGTTTAGGAGGCTATAAATGTACATCAAATCAGCGCATGGTATCACATAGAACCAACAACAGCAGCTAATTTCACAATCTGGTGACCACAAACGATTACGTTGCACAGGCAGCCAAAACGCCAAAAAATTATGAGAAAAAGGTAGGCAGATGCACCTATCGATTGTAGTCGTTCTTGTCCCCTGGGTCCGAGTGGAAGTAGTCGTCCTAAATCCGATGCCCATTATTAAGCTCCAAGGCAGCATCCATATTCAAGACAAGTGCCAGCAAGAGTTCCTGTGCAGACAAATAAGGAGAACGCTATTCATTAAGTCAAGTATCAAAGAAAACTCTTATGTAATGAAAAATTTGTCTTTGTTTTTAGTTCCAAATTGACATACAGGTATCTTAAAGACGTTTCAGTTGGAAATAGAACAATAAGAAACAGCTCAGTAAGATCCTAATTCTATGTTTATTGAATTTATTTGGGATCAGCACCTACTTACGACATAACTGTTTTTGCCTCTTCTCCTATCATAAGTTCCAGTTAACACAAGAGTAATGATTCTAAAATTTGCATTCATATAATATTTTGTTCTGAAATATAGGTGCCTTATCATTCGTGTGATATGCCGGCACCATATATTTACTCTTTTTGCTATACTGTAACTCAATAATGGATAACCACCGTAAAGTACAGGTGCTTCACGAAGCTATTTGCTAATATGTGAATTATCATTCATCTGATATGACACATAATCATATTTTAAATCGTGCTACTTCCAGTTTCATCTACTTTTACCTATCTTTGCATGCTGATTTAGAAGAATGATATGGTGCCTTAGGTCAACAAGAAGCATAGCATTTAAATTTTGTAATTTTCTCAAAGTTGTAAGAAGGCAAAACTTTGCTGCTGCTCCATGACGTAGTTTATGCTGCTCCTACCAATGTGTATAAACTGATATACTGTGTTCAACTTCCGTAATCATCTGTTGATATGCTTACTGATAAAGTATTGCATGTTAAAACGACAGTCAAATATGCAGGAAAGAGGTAGCACAACAATATCATCAATTAGCTAAATTCGCAACGGCCAAGGATTGCGTTGCACGGCCGGACATCCAAAAACAACACAAAACTATGGGTAAAAGGCAGGAGGAGGATGCACCTATTGGCATGTAGTCGTTCTTGTTGGTCCAAGTCGAAGAAGCCGTCCTAAATTAAAGCCGCTGCCACCAATTTACTCGGCTTCACATATTGAGGACAAATTGGTGTTGAGCTGTTGTTCAAGTCCATGCTGACGATTTGGGAAGAGTAGATCGAAGAGGATGATGTCCAAAGTTTGATATTTCTGCCGCTAGAAACCTAGGAGTAGTAGGATAGGAGTACCTGAGCGTCGGGGTCATCGCCATGGCCTTGGTCCCGTCAGGCGCCTAAGCCAAAATACCAAAGGGTCACTATGTCAAACACCTTGAGGGCACCTGGGCAGAATGAGGCAGAGGAGCACATGTGTCGGGCGAGGACGCGCGACATGGGACGGAGGACGGCGAGGTCGGGGCCTGCGTGGGGCGAGGGGCTGGTGGAGAGGAGGCGGTCGGGCGCTGCAGGGCAACAGGAGGGGCGCGCGAGGCGGCAGTGGGGAGCTCGGGAAGCGTCTTGTGCGGGCGATGATTCGGAGGGGCCCCGACGTCGTGGCGGAGGGCAGCGGCCGACGGAAGGATGGGGTCCTTTGGGAGAGGCTGGCGTGACCGGGGCGACTATGAGCGAGCGGGCGAGGTCGAGGATCCCAGGCAGCGCAGCCATGGCACCTGGCGACGGAGGGCGACGCGGCGACACGCGGGGACGGAAGGGGCTCCGGCGAGGTCGGCTAGCTCGGGCTGGTGGGATACGACGGTAGGGAGTGGCAGACGGGAGGAAGGTTAGCGGCGGCGGCGAGGCGAATTGCGAGGAGAGACGAGGTGGTGGGCTGCGAGCGAAGTGTGGGGTCGGGGTGGGGTCGAGGGTCCGGTTTGACCGCGCGTGGGCAAAGTTCTGCGCATGCACATGGGTGTGTAGGAGCGAGGGAGTTACTCGAGGCGCAGTCGGGTCCATGCGCCTCGCATATTATCAGGTATAGGAGGCCCATATGACTATATGCGCCTCACATATTCGCTCACCGATCTTCACCTGAGCCCATGCAGCTTATGGGAGGCGTATTCTTCCTATATGTGCCTCGCCTATCTGATATATAGGAGGCACATATGATTAGAATGTGCCTCGCATAATCTGGAGCTGCCAGATTTCGTTCGTACAAGGATTATAGGAGGCTCATTCTAATCATATGCGCCTCGCCTATTTTTATACTAGAGGCGCATGGAAAGAAAATGTGCCTCGCCTATTTTATAGGAGGTGCATATGGTCTAAATGTGCCTCCTATAAGCATGTCTCCTATAGCCTTTTCTCTAGTAGTGCCTTCTAGAGTTTTTTTTCACTTCTAGGTAGAACGAGAAGGAGAAGGGACATCTGGGCCATATTATGGGCTGAATACTACAGGATACTTAACAAAAATAATTTTTGCTAGGGGCGATAGCCCAGGTTCGCCCCCGTGAAGGTCCGCCCGTGGCTCTAGGGATGGGCGGCGCAGCAGTGAGATTGTGTGCGTGGCTAGAGGGAGAAAAATTATGCTCACCGAGGTCGTGGCCGCCTACTTTTATGAGTCAACGAGGTTGGTTCCTAAAAATTTGATCATCTAAAGAGGACGTGAGTTCAGGTAGGTGCAGTATAGATGGCCAAACTGAAATCTTTTGCTTATCTAAAGTTATGTGCATCTGAGTTCAGCTAGGTGCAGTATATTTTTGCGAGTCGTCGAGGTTTGGTTCCTAAAAATTTGATCATCCAAAGAGGATGTGAGTTCAGCTAGGTGCAGTATAGATGGCCAAACTGAATTTTTTTTGCTTATCTAAAGGTTTTTGCGAGTTTGGCTAGAGCTCTCAGGATATGCCTAAGTCTCGCATGTTGTATTTCAATTTTTTCTGCATCAATAGCTTCCGCGCCATGTGCTTGCAGCTTCGTCTCGTCGAACCTTCTTTTGCTCATTTGATTCTTGACGACGATCTGTGGGAAGATCTGATGCATGCATCTTTCAGGCACACCACATCACGTGCAATTTGAAGTGCATGCCAATTCAAATCTCGCATGCTTTCACAGATAAGTCTTGCGCCAAGATCAGATGGGCGGACTTATTACCAGATCGATCCCACGGCCGCTTTTGGAAGAACATCCACCGCGCAGCATCTCGGTTTTGACATCGCTGCCTGGTCGGTTTGACACTCTGGATTCAGGGAAAAACCATGCACACTTGCACAGAGTAGCACGCACGCGTGCGGTCAATGCATGCAGGCTGGCCGTGCAGTCACTGAGTCACATCAGCTAAAGATATCAGAATATTTTTTTGGTAGCGGAATAAAGCTGTGTTTGATCTGATGGCGATGTTTTGGCGAGGAACAAGTGGCGATGAGACGGTGGCTGGCCGTACTCTGAATGTGTTGAAGTCAGGGATTCTCGAGAAATCTGCGGGGATAGATCGAGATTCTCTCCGCTGGGATACATGTCGATCTCCAACGCGTCTAGCTAGCATATATCGGATCACCATCACATGGGTGCCATACTGGTTTTGATCTGATGAAACTTGCAATGCCCAAGGGGCAAGCCGGCAAGGGCTAGGAGACTGCAAAGGAGAATTGTTTGCAAGCTTTGATGCCACTTCGGTGGAAAGTTATAGACGAAGTTGCTAGGTCTATCGGTTGATCGGTTCCTTGCCCAACATGAAGAAAATCTGGCATTTCTAGTTTGGTCTGCGATCTTTTCATTAAAGTTGCCATTTTCTGAGAAATATATGATTGATTCTTTCAAAATATTAGGGTGTGTTTGTTAGCCTGGGTGAGTCCAGAATTCCCATCTCATCCCATACAAGCTGACCCTAGCTAAGTTGAGCTGAGATTTTCATACGTGTTTGGATATGATGAATAGAAATGTTGTTTGGTGGGCTGTGTCTGTTGAGATATGATGAATAGAGATATTGTTTGGTGGGCTGAGTCTGTTTAGCCATGTTGAACTCAGACTTTGTTTGGTAGAGTTCATGTGAGTAAGATGTGATTGCCATGACTTGGTGCGATGACCACACAAACATTTTCAAATTTCATCCATTACGTCATAAATTCAAAACACAAGCAAGTATATACATCATAAATTCAAAACACAAGCAAGTATATAGCATAAAATTACCCCAAAATGATATATTACCAAGTCTCACTTGAGCACATAATTCAACATGTCTACAGCACCAAAAGCTAACATAGAAAATACGTCCAATTTACCAAGTCCGCATCATATAATATATAGTAGGCATTACAAAATATATAGATTTTCAAGTTGCATCAACTCACAACAACTCAAACTAGATCCGGATTTTTGGCTATGATAAGCTTGAATGAGGCTTCACGAACATCCGCTTCCATTTTCATGAAATTAAGGCCTTTACCCTTATGCTCCGTCAAATAATCCAAAACAGCCAACCGTTCATCCATGTCGAAATTGGTAAGGTCCATAACCGTTTTGCACAAATCAGGGTGTGTTTCGGTATGGCAAGTGTTATTGATAGCACCAGCCACATCACGCAATGCATCAGACATGTTGTTTACCTGAACTGCATCTTCGTCACTCAAAACCCGCTTCCTCTTTTTATTATTTGTTGAGCCAGAAGGTGAAGGAGTAGTTGCTCCGAGGCCTTGAACTCCAAAGTTGATGGGGATTTCACCTTGCACAAAACCTTCACCATTGGTTTCTCCACCCTCCAAATCAATAGGTTTTTCTAAACTTTCAACTTCAATGGGTTTCCCCAAAGGCTCATTAGATCCCATTGCGAACTTTCCTGTGGCTAGCTTATTGGCAAAGCAAGCTTCCATGTATTCATAGTTCACAAGTGGCGTGTTCAAGAATTCAGCATCCTTAGGAGTATCCTACAGATATCATGAACAAAAATATATTTCAGCACTATAACAACATGTTTCCAACAGATTTTAGTAATGAAACAATGGGTTCTTTGACAAACCTGGGTATGCCCCAAGTAATGTTGGTCTTCTAAAACAATCATCTTTTGATCATCATCCCAAAGTGCCCCGCTTAGAAGTCTCAGTTTCTCGATTCTTTGATACCTGATCTTCCACTTGTGGAGATGATTGGTTACTTGGGTAGTTGTCACATCATAACCGACGAGTTTGGTCAAAGCTTTTGCTGCTTGTCCAATATGGATCTCCTTGAATCCTTTGTCGGTCTTGACACCTTTTGCTGCAATCTCGGCAAGACATCGCATCATGCATGCTGACATCATAGGGGTCCAAGTCATAACCTTCGGAGCCTTCTTTTTTGTAGCACCTACATCCGGAACTTTGTTCTCAATTTCAACCATCTACAAAAAAGAAGCAGCACCAACATGAGTAATTCCAACAATAAATAGAGACATTTCAGCACCATATTGGTATATTCTATCAGCAAAATGCATATTCTAGCAAAAGAAAAGTAGTTCCCGCACTAATAGAGACATTTCAGCACCAAAATGAGTAATTCCAGCAACAAATATAGACATTTCAGCACCATATTGATATATTCCATCAGCAAAATGCATATTCTAGCAAAAGAAAAGTAGTTTCGGCACTAATAGAGACATTTCAGCACCAAAATGAGTAATTTCAGCAACAAATATAGACATTTCAGCACCATATTGTTATAATCCAGCAACAAAATACAAGTTCCAGCAAAATAAAAGTAGTTCCGGCACTAATAGAGACATTTTAGCACCAAAATGAGTAATTCTAGCAAGAAATATAGACATTTCAGCACCATATTGATATATTCCAGCAATTAATATAGATATTTCAGCACCATATTGATATATTCCAGCATCAAAATGCAAATTCCAGCACAAAACTTACACATTTCAGCACCATATTAATATATTACAGCACCAAAATGCAAGTTCCAGCAAGTTCTAGCAAAAATAAAATAGTTCCAGCGCTAAAGTTACAACATGATGCATCAAATGTGTGCTGCCCTCCTATTCGCCCACATCACTTGGGCAAATTCATCCCTCTTTGCTTTCCAAGATTGATTATCGTAAGCAATGTCATGATGATCTTCATTGTTGGGTTCGGGTTCCCATGTCACCGGTGGAAATATTCATCCTCCCCAAATTGAAGGATCCAATTATGGAGAATGGCACAAGATATTACTACTTCTACTTGGGTCTTGTAAGGATGGAATGACTTATTGTAAACAAACTTCCACCGATTCTTACACATGGCAAAAGCTCGTTCAACTGTTATCCTTAGAGAAGAGTGTCTCAAGTTGAACAATTCTTTATAGTTTTTTAGGATGATTCCCTGCACCATACTCCTTCAAGTGGTACCTTGTCCTACGGTATGGTGGAAGGAAACCCGGTCTCACGGCATACCCACCGTCAACAAGATAGAATTTTCCTACGAAATTCCAACTATTAGGTACATCAAAACTATTAAAAAATATGTGGCTGCTAGGTTTAAATCAGGGGCGGATCTAGGCCCAGGGCAACCAGGGCCATGGCCCGGGGCGCAAAGAAATTTTTGGCCTACCATCTATAGAAACAAAATTTTGGCCGGTAGCAGCTCAGGTCTAGCCCAACTCGCTCAAGGCCTCCTTCGTTCCTGCCTCGCTCGACCGCGAGTCCACGACGAATCCCTTGGCGGTTCGTCCTCGTATTGCTCGCTCGCGCCGCCACGCCCATGGCTGCAGAGCAGGCCACACCCGGCCCCCGGCCTTCCCGTCTCTTCCAGCATGTCCACTACCGCATGTCCTCCATGCGGCGGCACCCGCCGGTCGCTTAGCCGCATCCTCCTCCCGCGGTCCTGACCAGTACCCACCCTCTAGCCCTTTGCAGCACAAACAACGGCCGGCGCTGCCCGATTGCTACGGCCTGCGGGTATGCGGCTCTGACTTCTATGCGCCAACCTTATTTTGTTGGCCTATTGCTCGTGCTGAACTGCTTGGTTGCTCCTCGCTCTGCTGATCCCCTTGACTAGGTAATTTCTACACTGCTTTAATTGGACTTTCAATCTCAACTGAAGGCAGTGACAAACTTTGCATATTGTGTTGCCAATGCCAATACTCTTTTTACTGTTGATGAGTTCATGGGAGGTCTTGACCATCTCTTGTATCATGTACTATTATTTCTAGTTTTCAGTCGATTTCTTCATGTATGTATTTGGACTGTCAGCAATGGATTTGAAAAAATATGTTCATCTTTACAATCCTAGCTAATTTTTTGTGCTATTATATGAGTTTTTTTTGGTTTTTTTGGCACTTAGTTTTTGGCCCGGGGCTTGCTCCAATCCTGGATCCGCCACTGGTTTAAATTATTACCTGGAGGTAATGACAACCCATCATCCCTCTCCACAGCATCCGCAAGTATGAGGGCATCATGAACTGATCCCTCCCAACCAGCAAGTATATAGGTAAACCTTAAATCAAAGTCTACCGCAGCCATAACATTTTGAGTAGTACCATCTCTTCTACCCCTAAAGGCGACCGAGATATTTGCTGGGACTCTAGCCATGACATGTGTTCCATCAATTGCTCCAATACAATCCTAGTTCATAAATATGTAAGTGTGAGTGGAGGGAGGACGAGATGAATATATAGATTTTTCTGAATAAAAGTAGATTATCTTGAAGTAAGGATTGAAGCGGTTGTTTTCCTGAATTTTAGGGTGTATATTACTGGAGGGAGGACGGATCATCTCACCTCGCAACTCGCCAACAGCATACAACACCGCCTTAAAATACCTACTTATTACTTCAATAGATCTTCTAAAAATCAGTTGAAGAGCTCGAAACCTTGTGTTGTGGCCAACTACCAGGAGAAACATGGCTACTTGTTCCTCAATGGAAGTATTAATACTATCTTTCAATAATTCTCTCTCTCTAAACAAATTGCACAAGCGAAAAAAGGGAGCTCTTTTCATTCTAAGATGATTTGAGCAATTTGATTCGGTAGAATGATAGATAAATCTCAAGTTTGATTCCCTAGCTATATCCATATCAATCCTACGACCTAATAACATCGGAGTTTGGTTTCTAGCTCTTCTTGAGATAAAAATCATGTAAGCTCCCAATGCAGCTGCAAGGCCGGCTGCTTGCACGATTAGCTGACGTCGTTTTTTGGCCAAATCATCCATCTAAAGAAACAAAAAAATCATTTTCACACACTGGAATGAAACAAACAGGACACACCAAGTATCCATCATGCATACAATTGCATAGAATAAAATCCCTACTGTCCACAACATTAATATCTGAAAGTATCATATGTAACCCATGTTTTTTGGAAAGAAACAGAGGGAGTGACTACCTCAGATTAGGGCCTAGTGTGTCCTGTTGGAGAAGTGGTGGACATGTAGAGCAGTCCCGGCGTGCTGCCTCGTGTTGGCCTGGTCCCATGCAGACTATGGCCTGTTCCGACGGGGCGAGGGAGGTCGACCTGGTCCGACAGGGCGGCTGGCTGTCGATGGCGGGTCGGCAGGGCAGTGCTCACGATGACGCCATGACCCCCATGCTTCGCGGCGGTGGAGAACAGAGGAGTGGTGGCTGGGGAGGAGCAGGGAGAGAAACGGAGATCAATTGGAGCTGGCGGCGGCGGGATTTGATGAACGGAGGAGTGGCGGCTGGGGAGGCGCTAGGTCGACCGCTCGAGGGATGCCCTAGCGTGGGGACGAGCAGGAGATTTTTCGCGGACGCGGGGCACGATTTTTCGGATCAACTCGGCCAGGCTCATATGCGAACCTCGTTTTTTGCTTCTCAATCGGACCAGGCCGAGAGTCGTTTTTCGTATGAGGTGAGCTTA
This sequence comes from Avena sativa, assembly GCA_916181665.1. Taxonomy (NCBI): domain Eukaryota; kingdom Viridiplantae; phylum Streptophyta; class Magnoliopsida; order Poales; family Poaceae; genus Avena; species Avena sativa. The sequence goes on from OV702293.1 coordinate 426,177,388, forward strand.
GCCCTGTGAGTCCACCCGGTCTAACACACCCTTAGTGTATCCTTTCATAAATAGAACATAGAGACATCATAAGAGAGAGTATAGTTCGAAAATCTAATACGGCTCACGGGTGCATATGAGTCCAACATATGAAAACATATTTTAAAATGTAAAAGAAATCAGAAAGAAATTTGCATCTACATCCGGATATTATATGTCCGTACACAAGTTTATGGTAAAAAGAAATATTTTTATGTCTCGTGTAAAAAAGACACATTTCCAATGCTCCAATGGGACTATTCATGGATATTTTCTGTCCTTTTATACAGGCTACATAAAATGTTGTCTTCCCACAAATTTGTAGACGAACATATGATGTTCGGATGTACACAAAAATATTTGTTTCATTTTTTTGAAATTTATTTTTATGCATTTCCAATAGGTTTATTTACAATAGTATGGTGGGCCAGGATTATGGTAATAATGCTAAGATGGATTTATCACGCACACTAAAATAATAAAACATGCCCATGTATGGTGCGAGGCAAAGTGACATCATCTTTGCAATGGCATGGATGAGACTAATATGGTGATAGTCGGATATCTCCCCCACGCCATCTTTCTTGGGCAAGAGAGCAATAATATTAACGGAGTTGAGCCAAGGAAATTTTTTTGTGCGAAGGTTGGAGAAGTGATGGATTACACGCATGAGAACATATTTTATGGTGGGCCAACAAGCTTTGAAGAAAGCCCCGATGAAACCATCAAGACCAGGAGCTTTGTCACTAGGCATGGACTTGATGGCCATAACCACCTCTTCTTCGGAGAAGTCCTTACCGAGGGAGGAAAGATCGCAAGTTGGGAACTCCAAAGCCTCCAAACTAAAAGCCATCATGCACGGCAATCCTCTCCTCATCATAGCGGTGAAGTGCGCCTTAATCATGTTCCCTTTGGCGTCATGATCAGTCACTCAACCTTGACCGTCGAAAATCTTGTGGATGTAATTTCCTTCTTCTTGCATTAGCCTTGTTATGGAAGTACTAGTGTTTGCGTCTCCCACCTTTAAATTTCTCATTCGAGAACGTTGCTTTTTCCGATCTTTCTCTAGCACCGCCAAACTAATAACCCTTCTCTTTAGGCGCTTCCTCAATTTGCTCTCTTCCGGTGATAGTTCCCCTACTTTCTTGTGCAACGTTGAAGCGAAGAATGATCTCCAAGGCCATATGAAGGTGAAGCGTGGTAAAAGAGGAGAAAGATCCGCTCCATTTCCGCAAACAGAATCCCAACTACTTGAGCTTATGGAAAAGAACATGGCAAGGTTCGTTGTGAGGGATGACCTCGGACCAAGCTCATTCACCACTTCTTGGAAGCCCGACATTTTTAGCCAATAGTTTTCAAACTTGAGCAATCTAGGCTTCGGGGGCCAATCACTCTGGCCAAAAGTAAAGGGAAATGATCGGAGAGGGAGGATGACAATGCGCGTAGGATGTGATTTTGGAACTGAAGATCCCACTCAGAGTTACCAAAAATATAGCCAAGCTTGCTCATGGTAGCATTCTCGCTCTCACTAGACCAAGTATATCGGTCATTTTGGAGATGGACCTCGTGGAGATCGCATTCGTGAAAAATGTCCTGAAAGCGGTTGATGCGATGCCATTTAGAGGTGCATTTATTTTTGTCTCTAGCATGGTAAATTTGGTTGTGCCTTTATCAAGTCTAGAAGGATTCATGAAAATTTTATATGTGTTCAAAATTATGTAACAAGAATGCAAGGAACCAACACACCCACTATTCTCCTCAAGCTTGACATCAAGAAGGCTTTGGATGAAGGAGATATGCCCTAGAGGCAAGCAATAGATGGATTTTATTATCATGTCTCAATTAGTTTGTAATAGTTTTATATTATGCTATAACTGTATCAAGCGTAAACTTTGATACAGGTGTGGTATGAAACAAACCAAGTCCCTAGTAGCCTCTATTTATACTAGTTCATTGGGCAACCGATGATCAAGGTTTCCTGATCATGGAGCATTTATGTCAGTTGACAACGGAGTCATATAATGATATGATGGACATTATCCAAAGATAGTTATTACGACACGATCAAGTCACATGGTTCATCGTTGCAATAGTTAGAAGCGTATTATCCTTCTCCTTAGACCGTGCCTCAAATATCATGTTCGTAACTAGATGACAATAAAGATGTATGTTGGGTATTCCATAGGAAATTTTGAGGCCTATGTATCAAGATCAAGATTTGTTATACACACGACCGACTTGGTAAGATTACATTCATAATATTGCAACTTGTGACTTGGTCATGGGGATGGAATATCACAGGAACAAGTAAAACATAACTTAACGGTAATAAGATAGAACAAGGTATATGATACCGATGATCAGATCTCAGACAAGTCGTATCAAAGAAACAAAGGAAATTGGACTCGAAATTTATGGTTCAAAAGACATTACATCATGGAATGCACGGGGTCATTATAGGCATCCCAGTCCCGCTATTGATCATTGATAGAGATCATTTATGTATCATTCCCGAGCCATTGGGGTAACACACTTAAGGGTATAACGATGCTATAGATCATTCTGTAAGATGTAATCACAATAGAGAGAATGAAAGCAGAATCGTTTCGAAGAGAATCCGAAGTTGTTCGAATGAAGAGAAAGGAAAAAGGCTAAAAGGTGTTTTGATAAATGATGCATTTATTATATTTTAATTATGAATTAATATATATTAAATTAATATTTATAGAGTAACTTTCTCAAAGGGTCAAAACCAAAGAAGGAATCGGTCCAGGAGAAAGTCACCTGGAAACGGACAACAAAACAACAAATAGCGCACTACGGGTGGGCCAGGCGGCCTAAACAGGCGAGTGGGCGGGCGGAGCTGGGCACCGCGCGGGTGGCAGACAGCCGGCAACCGCTGCGGGACGCAGCATGCCGGCCCACCAGGGCTCGAGCTAGTGAAGGCAGAGCCAGGTGCTGGCGGGCCACAAGCCGGCCCATCCGGGCTGCTGTCGTGGCCACCTCACCACTGCCACGGGCCGTGCATGCAGAGGTCGGCCTGCCTGGGCCGCGCGCTGCTGCTGCCGTGCGCTACAAGCTAGGCCGCACGGGGTGGCCCACCCAGCCACCAATTGGTCCGGCCGACTGCCCCTTTTTCCCTATTTCTTTGTCCCTAGTTTAGTCCCACATGGGACACCCAAAGGGAAGGGTACACACCCCCTCCATCATATAAGCGGTGTCCATGGGTGGGAATAAACATATCAGCACGCACCAATAATTCTCTAAGGCATTTTCCTTAGAGAATAAATCTTCCTCTCTCTAGTAGTCTCCTTGTGTTGGCACGGTCCCTTCAAATGCCTCTACATGCAAGAGACGGTACACCAGCAACACATCATCGTGCTGCAGGGATTTCAAACCGAACATCTACTTTTGCACTCTCAGCAGGGATCAGGGAACCAGAGGTCATCATTGTATATCGTATATGTGCGAAACCACGAGGGTGCTACCACTAGTGGCATCTTGGGTGTTAGGAGCCGGACTGCTGCACGATGGAGCAAGGGGTGACTTGCGAGGATCTTCGCGACCTTGAGGTCATCTACATTCCTCTCAAAATGTTAACCGCTTTCGGACTACAAGGGTATGTATCCGAAACTCGGCTGTTACTGTATTACTCCTAGATAGATCCTAGGCGTTTGGGACGTTCCAACGTATGAATTTTTTGTTTTCTGTCATGGAACCCCTTCACTGGACTCTGTGAGATGGGATTTTTTGCTTAACCTTTTGAAAAGGAGAGGTTTCCCCGCAATTTTTAGAGTGGCCACACTTCTCTTCTCCTCCTTCTTGCATGTGATTTTAAAGGGGATCCCTTGTGATCCGATCTTCCATGGGAGGGGCCCAAGGCAAGGTGAACGTTTGTAGCCTCTCCTCTTCAACCTTGTCATAGACCCGCTTCAACAACTTCTTGATGTAGCCACGAACAAGGGAGTGCTCCATTATTTAAAGGTATGTGGCCCAACCATCCGTACCTCCCTATATGCGGACGGTACAACCATTTTTATGGCGCCAATAAAATAGGATTTTGTAAACTTGGCTCATATTGTTCATGGTTTTGGGGGAGGTCTGGGGGCTCATCCCCAACTTGCTAAAAATCCACCTGGTGCCTATTACATGCTCCCATTTGGACCTTGATGACATTATGCAAGGTTTCCTGGTTCATTTTTGCACCTTTCCTATCAAGTACTTGGGGCTCCCTCTATCAAATAGGTGTTAATATCCCACAAGTATAGGGTATCGTGTATAGCCTTTTCGATAAGTAAGAGTGTCGAACCCAACTAGGAGCTAAAGGTAGGATAAATATTCTCTCAAGTTATATCAACCACTGATACAACTCTACGCATACTAAACGTTTGCATTATCTAGGAAATAAAACTAGAGCAACAAAATGAGTACTAGAGAAAGCTTTGCAAAAAAACAAGAAAGTAAAGCTAGTTGCTGTAGCAGTAAAATACACTAAACTAACAGAACCATGAGTGTAGAATAGTGGTGGTAATTGTGATAGCTTTGTCCAAGTTTAATTGGTGAATAAATCAGGTTCATTTTTTTCGATGCAGTTTTCTATGTGGGAGAGGCTAAATATATATGCGCTTCACTACTTGAAATTACATGTACTATATGATTGGATTGTTAGAAAACATCTGTAACTACTAACAATGCATTAAGGTTTCCCCAACCATAGCCTTAAGTTAATGGTCATCTTACTCCCATACGTGCAACGTTCCGGTTCGCGTCGTTAGGTTTCTGTCACTCCGGCAGAACTTCCCCTTCCTCTTACACATACTACAAACCCTATGATGTTTGATCCATGCGCGCATAAATATAATAGACACCAAAGGACTGTACCATATCAACAAACAACTCTAATGAACCAAAGACGTTCAACCATTCAATCTAAGAATAAAGAAACTACACAAACATGACATAGATCATAGGATTATAACTTATAGCATCAAACACCATGTTTACATAGGACGGTATAGAGGTGTGTGGGAGGATGAACCACTGCATACTAGGAGGATCAGGTGATGCATATGGTGGTGAAGATGGTGAAGAGGGCGGTGGCGGCGGCGCAAGGGACTCCTTCCCCGCCGTCGGTATCGTGGGGGAGCATCGCCCCTTATCCCCCTTCCTTCATGGCTTCTTGGGAGCCCTCCCCCATGGAGATGGGATCCATGGGAGGGGGGACAAAATTTGGTTTTGGTGGCTGCAAATTCGTTGGTGGAGGTGTCTCCCACGAATTAGGTTTCCTCTCTTTATATAGCTTCTCGGATTCCCGTCAACCCATCTTAGCTGCAGTAAACCTGGCCTAGCGGGCCCGTCTAGACTCAGAAGAGCTAAAGGTAGGATAAATATTCTATCAAGTTCTATCAACCACTGATACAACTCTACGCATACTAAAGGTTTGCATTATCTAGGAAATAAAGCTAGAGTAACAAAACGAGTACTAGAGAAAGCTTTGCAAAAAAACAAGAAAGTAAAGCTAGTTGCTGCAGCAATAAAATACACTAAACTAACAGAACCATGAGTGTAGAATAGTGGTGGTAATTGTGATAGCTTTGTCCAAGTTTAATTGGCGAATAAATCAGGTTTATTTTCTTCGATGGAGTTTTCTATGTGGGAGAGGCTAAATATATATGCGCTTCACTACTTGAAATTACATGTACTATATGATTGGATTGTTAGAAAATATCTGTAACTACTAACAATGCATTAAGGTTTCCCCAACCATAGCCTTAAGTTAATGGTCATCTTACTCCCATACGTGCAACGTTCCGGTTCGCGTCGTTAGGTTTCTGTCACTCCGGCAGAACTTCCCCTTCCTCTTACACATACTACAAACCCTATGATATTTGATCCATGCGCGCATAAATATAATGGACACCAAAGGACTGTACCATATTAACAAACAACTCTAATGAACCAAAGGCGTTCAACCATTCAATCTAAGAATAAAGAAACTACACAAACATGACATAGATCATAGGATTATAACTTATAGCATCAAACACCATGTTTACATAGGACGGTACAGAGGTGTGTGGGAGGATGAACCACTGCATACTAGGAGGATCAGGTGATGCATATGGTGGTGAAGATGGTGAAGAGGGCGGCGGCGGCGGCGCAGGGGACTCCTTCCCCGCCGCCGGTATCGTGGGGGAGCACCGCCCCTTATCCCCTTACTTCATGGCTTCTTGGGAGCCCTCCCCCATGGAGATGGGATCCATGGGGGAGGACAAAATTTGGTTTTGGTGGCTGCAAATTCGTTGGTGGAGGTGTCTCCCACGAATTAGGTTTCCTCTCTTTATATAGCTTCTCAGATTCCCGTCAACCCATCTTAGCTGCAGTAAATCTGGCCTAGCGGGCCCGTCTGGACTTAGAATCAGATAAATTTTATGTCCAGAACGATTGACGCGAAATTTCCTACAACTTTGTTGTTGAAGAGTTTTCTTTTTGACGCCGTCTTCGACCTGAAACGTGACCATCTTCAAAAAGAGTTCTCAGACAGATTTATGGAAAATCCCCATTTGACTCCAACAAGGGTTCCACTTATATTCTTGATAATTCCTACACATCAAAGTGTAAAATAATAACATTATGCACTTTTGCAACTATTAGTAGGTTAGTCCAAATAACTCATGAACTTTATATAAAAAGAAGTATCAAAAGCATAATAATAGCATAAAAACATAAAAAATTATAGATACGTTATGGACGTATCAACATCCCCAAGCTTAGGTCTTGCTCATCCTCGAATAGGTAAATGATAAAAACAATATAATTTTTGAGGTGACATGCACCATCATAATCTTGATCAAACCATTTGCAAAGTATGAATAGCTGGATCAAATTACTCTAAACATGAGCATGAAAGATGTAGTTCTAACAATAAGACATAACAACCAAGTGTAGGGATTCGTAGCATGGAAAACAAAAAATTTCTACCGCATGAACACACAATAAAGATATAATCTATGATCAAGCCAAGATCTATCTACTAGATCGGTGCAACAAGTTGATAGAGTACTAACCCTCGAAGATCCAAAGCGGTTAACGAGAAAAAATTCTCGTGGGTGATATAGTCGTTCACTTGCCGATCTCAAGATCGCTTAGACGATCCTTCCGGCGCCGCGTTCCGGCAGCGCTCCCGCAATCGGTCACACGTATGGTACTCGATGAATACCTTCCTCTCCCTTGTTCCAGCAGGCAACGGAGATTGTAGTTCTCTCCTCGCGATTCCGGCAGCACGACGGCGTGGTGTCGGAAGTAGAGGGGAGATTCCGCAGGGCTTCGCCTAAGCCGGAGAGGGTATGGTGGAGTAGAGGGAGCCCCGACAATCTAGGTTTTAGAAGCCGAGGTTTAGAGGTATCTAGCAATTAGGGTTTAGCTAGTTGGTAGCGGTTTAGAGGAGATCTAGATTGGCCGCAACTAGAGAGGGGGGCGGCGGCCAACCTAGGGTTTCTTGTGTGTTCAAGGGGGGGGCACCCTACCCCTCCATTTATAGGTGGGGAGGCGCCAAGGGGGAGGTAGTCCTCCCCCAACTCCACTTCATGTGGCCGACTCAATAGAGAGGGAGGATTCCTTCCCTAAGTAAGAATCCTTCTCTCCCTCCACTTGGAAATATTGTCCCAGTTTGACTTTTTCAAACTGCCCTTTTGACTTTCAAATTAGAGTTTGGTTTCTCTCTTCCAAGTGTCCAGCCAAGTGACCTAGGACATGATGCAACCATTCCACTTTGTCATGAAACATCAATGTACCCTTCCCCTTCCAGATCGATGAACCTTCTAGACCCTTCTAGAACATTCCGGTGAAAACACCGGAACCATTCCCGAACTCCGGAGTTGAATCTTATTCTCCGGACCATTCCGGATCTCCTCGTGATATCCCGAATCCCATCCGAGACTCCGAACAACATTCGGTATCTTTACTCACATTCCATATATACTAAACAACATCGAATCCTTAAGTGTGTCTCCCTACGGTTCGTGAATTATGCAGACATGATCGAGACTCTTCTCCGATCATGTCCGCATAATTCACGAACCGTAGGGAGACACACTTAAGGATTCGATGTTGTTTGAGTACTTATGGAATGATGAGAAAGAGACCGAATGTTGTTCGGAGTCTCGGATGGGATCCGGGATATCACGAGGAGATCCGGAATGGTCCGGAGAATAAGATTCATATAAGGAAAGTCCCATTTCGGAGTTGGGGAATGGTTCCGGTGTTTTCATCGGGAATGTTCTAGAATGTTCCGGAATGTCCGGCACTCCGGAGGGGAAGGGTACATGAATGTGTTGTATCAAGTTGGTATGATTGCATCATGTACTAAGTGTCATCTCTGTACCAAATAAAGGATTAATTCAAATCCTAGTTTGAAAAGTCAAATAGCTAGTTTGAAAAGTCAAACGGCTAAATTTGGAAAGAGGAAAAGAGGAGGAAGGGGGAAACCGAGTTGGGGAGGAGTTCCCTCCTCCAACCGGCGACCCACCTCCAAGCCGAGTTGGGGAGGGACTCATCTCCCTCCCCTTGGCCGGCCGGCCCCTCCACCTATATAAGGAGGGGCAGGGCTCCCTCCTAGAGACACACAAGCTCCTCTCCTCCAAACCCTAGCCCCAAGCCGCCGCCGCCTCCAAGCCGCCGTCGGCCCTAGGGCACTCGCCGCCGCCTAGGTGAAACCCTAGCCGCCGGCACTAGCCCCTCCTCGGCGTGTCTAAACCCTAGATCGTCGAGGGACTCTCTCATACTCCACCATACTCGCTCCGGCTTAAGGCGAAGCCCTGCGAGATCTCCCCTCTACTTCCGGTACCACGCCGTTGTGCTGCCGGAATCACGAGGAGAGTGCTACAACCTCCGCTGCCTGCTGGAACAAGGGAGAGGAAGGTCTTCATCGAGTACCGAACGTGTGACCGACTGCGGGAGCGCTGCCGGAACGCAGCGCCGGAAGGATCATCTACGCGATCTTGAGATCGGGAAGAGTACGACTACATCACCCACGAGAATCCGCTCTCGTTAAACACTTTGGAATCTTAAAGGGTGAGTTATTCCATCGACTCGTTGCTACAATCTAGTAGATAGATCTTGGCTTGTTTGTTTGTATGCGGTAGAAATTTTTTGTTTTCCATGCTACGAAACCCAACAGAGCCATATACATGACACATAGTCCAAAGCATGTATAGTTAAATACCAATGTCTTTGGACTTGCACTTTGAAGTAGATCACCATCATCAAATGTTTGGTGTTCTTTCAAATTCCATTCTTTAGTAATCTCTTGGTGTAGTAAACATTTTACCTACATCAAATATTCACCCTTATCATGTAATTATTCATGATCAAACTACTTTTAACTTATAACGGTGAATCGCGAGTATAATGTTTCTCTCCAAAACCTTTTGGAGGATTAGGATGACAAGCGTCCCCAACCTTTTTCAAATTCTCATCAAATATGAGAACATAAACTTTGCCATATTATACTCTCTCATGTTGCAACCAAAATATCATTTCAGATATCGCAATATCTTCCATACATGATGGTTTCTGAAACAACTCTTTCAACTCCTAGATTACCTTGATATTAAAACAATCTTTTGAATATCAAGAATCATGGAGACAAACATGATACTTATATACTAACACTAGAATTGTTACTCTTGATTTAATACCAAATATTAAACTTCACGGAGTAATCGAAACTTACTGAAAGTTTGCAATGGGACTTTTAAACTTTAGATTAACACTTCAAAACAATACGATACCATTTCGTAAAGTAACTAACCAGAATTCTATAGTTCTATCATCTCAACTATAACTAAGCGCAAGGTGGTAAACATATGTCAATGACTACAACAACTATGCAAATTCACTTTGATTTAATTTATGATAAATAGTGTTCAACTTTTAATCATATTGCTATTGAAGTCCCACTCAAAACAATATCCCTCACATTGTTTTAGTGATTACATGAACCAAATCCACCACATCAAAACCGATCATCATGAGAGATGATGTATCTTCAAAAGCGAACAATCAACATGTTCATCATATCTACTATATGACTCATGCTTTACCTTTCGGTATTCCGTGTTCCGAGACCATGTCTGTACATGCTAGGCTCATCAAGATCAAACCTTAGCTTCCGCATGAGCAAATTTGGTTGCTCCCGTTGTATACACTCGCAGAATCTAACACACCCGATCATCACATGGTGCTTCGAAACAACGAGCTTTAGCAACGGTGCTTACCAAGGATGAACAGTTTATAACTTGATATTTTGTGAGAGGGGTCATCTTATAATGCTACCGTCGCGATCTAAGCAATACAAGATGCATAAAAGGATTAACATCACATGCAATTCATAATATGTGATATGATATGGCCTTTCTTCTTGTGCTTCCGATCTCCATCTTCAAGCACGAACATGATCTCCATCATCACCGACATGGCGTCAAGGTCAATGGCGCCGCTTCATGGTTGTTGTCCACCAGCATCAACTATTACAACTACTTTGAATAATAGACATGCGGGTCTTAACAGAATTAAAAGACAACCATATGGCTCTTGCCGGTTGCCGACTTACAATAAGGAACATTGCATACATCATATATAATCACAATCATGGCCATATCACATCACAACACACCCCTGCAAAACAAAGTTAGACGTCTCTAATTTTCTTTGCATGTTTTACGTAGTTTGGGGCTTTTAATAAGTGTCGTTCTAACTTACGAACAAGAACCACAACGTTGATGCTTGAACTATCAAGTGCCCGTTGTAAATTGAATCTTTACTATGATAGGAGAGACAGACACCCGCAAAGCCACTTATGCAATACAAGTTGCATGTCGAGCGTGGAGCAAGTCTCATGAACGATGTCATGTAAGGTTAGCCCGGGCCGATTCATCCTACCATACCGCAAGATGCAAAGTACACAAGAAGCAATTAATAATAAAAGCATCACCGCCCACAATGACCATTGTGTTCTACTCGTGCAACAGATCTACATATAGACACGGCTCTAATACCACTGTAGGGATTCGTAGCATGGAAAACAAAAAAATTCTACCGCATGAACACACAATCAAGATCTAATCTATGATCAAGCCAAGATCTATCTACTAGATCGGTGCAACAAGTTGACAGAGTACTAACCCTCGAAGATCCAAAGCGGTTAACGAGAGCAGATTCTCGTGGGTGATGTAGTCGTTCACTTGCCGATCTCAAGATCGCGTAGACGATCCTTCCGGCGCCGCGTTCCGGCAGTGCTCCCGCAATCGGTCACACGTACGGTACTCAATGAAGACCTTCCTCTCCCTTGTTCCAGCAGGCAGCAGAGGTTGTAGTTATCTCCCCGCAATTCCGGCAGCACGACGGCGTGGTGTCGGAAGTAGAGGGGAGATCCCGTAGGGCTTCGCCTAAGCCAGAGCGGGTATGGTGGAGTAGAGGGAGCCTCGACGATCTAGGGTTTATAAGATGAGGTTTAGAGGTAGCTAGCAATTAGGGTTTAGCTAGTTGGTAGCGGTTTAGAGGAGATCTAGATTGGCCGCAACTAGAGAGGGGGCGGCGGCCAACCTAGGGTTTCTTGTGTGTTCAAGGGGGGCGCCCTACCCCTCCTTTTATAGGTGGGGAGGCGCCAAGGGGGAGGGAGTCCTCCCCAACTCCACTTCATGTGGCCGGCCCAGGAGAGAGGGAGGATTCCTTCCCTAAGTAAGAATCCTTCTCTCCCTCCACTTGGAAATATTTTCCTAGTTTGACTTTTTCAAACTTCCCTTTTGAATTTCAAATTAGAGTTTGATTTCTCTCTTCCAAGTGTCCATCCAAGTGACCTAGGACATGATGCAACCATTCCACTTTGTCATGACACATCCATGTACCCTTCCCCTTCCAGATCGATGAACCTTCTAGACCCTTCTAGAACATTCCGGTGAAAACACCGGAACCATTCCCGAACTCCGGAATTGAATCTTATTCTCCGGACCATTCCGGATCTCCTCATGATACCCCGGATCCCATCCGAGACTCCGAACAACATTCGGTCTCTTTACTCACATTCCATATCTACTAAACAACATCGAATCCTTAAGTGTGTCTCCCTACGGTTCGTGAATTATGCAGACATAATCGAGACTCTTCTCCGATCAATAACCAATAGAGGAATCTGGAAATTCATATGGCTCCCATATATTTCTACGATTACTTCGTGATCGAATGAACCATTTACATACGATACCAATTTCCCTTTGTCTCGCGATAGTTTACTTATCTGAGGTCTGGTCGTCGGTATCTCTGCATACCTACTTCAACCTTGTTACCGATAAGTACTCTTTTCTCGTTCCCGTGATATGTGATCCCTTGTGAGCCAGTCACATGCTTGCAAGCTAATTGAATGACATTCCACCGAGAGGGCCCAGAGTATATCTATCTGTCATATGGATGGACAAATCCCACTCTTGATCCATGTGCCTCAACACATACTTTCCGAACACTCAATGCCATCTTTATAGCCACCCAGTTACGGTGTGGTGTTTGATGTCATCAAAGCATCCTTCCGGTGATGGTGATTAGCATGATCTCATGGTCTAAGGAATTAGGTTACTATGTATCAGAAAGCTTATAGCAAACGAACTATATTAAATGACTTTAATCTTTATGCTATGCTTAACTATAGGAGTATGTCCATCACATCATTCTCCTAATGATATGACCCTGTTGTTAATAACATCTCTATGTTCACGATCAGAAAACCATGATCATATATTAACCAACAAGCTAGTTTAACAAGAGGCTTTACTAGGGACTCTTTTATGTTTACAAATCACGCAAGTATTAATGTTTCCGGTTAATACAATTATAGCATGGTATGTAAACATTTATCATAAGCATGAAGATATGATAATAACCACTTTATTATTGCCTCTTGGGCATATCTCCAACACCAAGTTGCAACATGAAAAGGTTATGAACAAAGATCATGAATAACAATGCATTGAAAAACGTTTGTTTGTTTCACATAAAGAAAACATAATAAGAGTTGTATTCAGCTTGTCCCTCATGGTATAGCAAATCAGAAATGCATAGGACACCGTAAAAGTTCATAAGGGTGACTAGATACAAATCGTTCAAGAACAAGCAATATCAAACTTATGAATCAATCAACAAGTTTTGGTACAACGCACATAGAACTATCTTTACTATCGTACCATGGAAAACAAAAAAATTCTACCGCATGAACACACAATCAAGATCTAATCTAGGACCAAGCCAAGATCTATCTACTAGATTGGTGCAACAAGTTGATAGAGTACTAACCCTCGAAGATCCAAAGCGGTTAACGAGAGCAGATTCTCGTGGGTGATGTAGTCGTTCACTTGCCGATCTCAAGATCGCGTAGACGATCCTTCTGGCGCCACGTTCTGGCAGCGCTCCCGCAGTCGGTCACACGTACAGTACTCGATGAAGACCTTCCTCTCCCTTGTTCCAACAGGCAGCGAAGGTTGTAGCTCTCTCCTCGCGATTCCGGCAACATGACGGCGTGGTGTCGGAAGTAGAGGGGAGATACCGCAGGGCTTTGCCTAAGCCGGAGCAAGTATGGTGGAGTAGAGGGAGCCCCGGTGATCTAGGGTTTAGAGGGCCGATATTTAGAGGTAGCTAGCAACTAGAGTTTAGCTAGTTGATAACGGTTTAGAGGAGATCTAGATTGGTCGCAACTAGAGAGGGGGGCGGCGGCCAACCTAGGGTTTCTTGGGTGCCTAGGGCAAGGGGGATACCTTGGGGTGCGCCCCTACCCCTCCTTATATAGGTGGGAGTGTCCAAGGGTGTTCCCAACCCAGGTGGAAACCCTCCCTAACTCAGAAACCCTCCCTAACTCGGAAACCATGTTGGGATTTGACTTTTTCAAACTGCCTTTTTGACTTTCAAATTAGAGTTTGATTTCTCTATTCCAAGTGTCCAGCCAAGTGACCTAGGACATAATGCAACCATTAAACTTTGTCATGACACATCCATGTACCCTTCCCCTTCCGGATCGGTGAACCTTCTAGACCCTTCTAGAACATTCCGGTGAAAACACCGGAATCATTCCCGAACTCTGAAATTGGACTTTCCTTATATGAATCTTATTCTCCGGACCATTCTGGATCTCCTCGTGATATCTCGGATCCCATACGAGACTCCGAACAACATTCGGTCTCTTTATTCACATTCCATATCTACTAACAACATCGAATCCTTAAGTGTGTCTCCTTACGGTTCATGAATTATGCAGACATGATCGAGACTCTTCTCTGATCAATAACCAATAGAGGAATCTGGAAATTCATATGGCTCCCACATATTTCTATGATTACTTCGTGATCGAATGAACCATTTACATACAATACCAATTTCCCTTTGTCTCATGATACTTTACTTATCCGAGGTTTGATCGTCGGTATCTCTGCATACCTAGTTCAACCTCGTTACCAATAAGTACTCTTTTCTCGTTCCCGTGATATGTGATCCCTTGTGAGCCAGTCACATGCTTGCAAGCTAATTGGATGACATTCCACCGAGAGGGCCCAGAGTATATCTATCCATCATATGGATGGACAAATCCCAATCTTGATCCATGTGCCTCAACACATACTTTCCGAACACTCAATGCCACTTTATAGCCACCCAATTACGGTGTGGTGTTTGATGTCATCAAAGCATCCTTTCGGTTATGGTGATTAGCATGATCTCATGATCGAAGGAATTAGGTTACTATGTATCAGAAAGCTTATAGCAAGTGAACTATATTAAATGACTTGATCTTTATGCTACACTTAACTATAGGAGTATGTCCATCACATCATTCTCCTAATGATATGACCCTGTTGTTAGTAACATCTCTATGTTCATGATCAGGAAACCATGATCATATATTAACCAACAAGCTAGTTTAACAAGAGGCTTTACTAGGGACTCTTTTATGTTTACAAATCACACAAGTATTAATGTTTCCGGTTAATACAATTATAGCATGGTATGTAAACATTTATCATAAGCATGAAGATATGATAATAAGCACTTTATTATTGCCTCTTGGGCATATCTCCAATAGTCTTCCACTTGCACTAGAGTCAATAATCTAGTTTCAAACCTTTGTGCATTCAAAACCTATGGCTTTTCGGTGTTGTATTTACACGATTGCTACTGGTCAACTGATCTCCGGATCCGACACTTTCAGGTCCATGTGTAATTGCATGTCTTTGCGTCTCTACGCATCACTCATTCTCTAATGAGATGGCTTTGTATAAATTTGGTCCTTTGGTGAGACCTTTTAGTTCCTTGGGGTTAAAACATGTTGATAACATTGTCGTACAATATATATTCATAGTATTATCCCGTTGTGAACCACACCTAGTTTGATAACAAACTACTTGACACAAATGCCCTCTTTTGCTGTTATTATAGCAGTCATATCCTTAGCCTTTTGTTGTAGTATCTATCACAATGTCTTAACTTTGGAACTCATCCAAATCCATTATGGAACTTACTTTCCATTATATTGTGCCACCCTTAGTTTAGATAGAGATAAACTTAATTTGTACTTTTTGACAAAACTAGTATCAATGTAATACTTTTACAATGAACTAACCATCTATTTGTCACTTCTAAAAAATAATATATTCTTAGTTCTTCTAAAAGATCATAAGAATATTTTTAATATCGTCCAATAATCATCTTATGAATCATTCTGGTATACGCTCATAACATTTAGAGCATAGGACATATCTGGATTTGTACACATCACATCATGATTGATAAAGTACTCTTTGTGATTTTACCTATTAAGTATCAAAAATACTTGAATCTTTATTCAATCCTTCGTGTGCAACAAGAACCTTTCTTGTAGTTTCTATATTGAACTCATTTAATATCTCATCTATGTACTTTTGGCACAACCATATTAGCGTCTCAATTTATCCATATAGACATTGATGCGAAATACTCGGGTTCTGCCTAAGCCTTTCATCGAGATGAAATTCTTAACCCGTGTCGAACAAAAGATACATCATTTCCAATCGACAATATGTCTTCCACATAATGTATTAGAAACATGTCTTAGCGCTCCCACTTAATTTCTTGCAAATGCAAGCATCTTCATCGTCTCCGATGAAATTAAACTCTTTTAACAGTTTCATCATAGTGAAGATTCCAACTCCGCGATGCTTACTTCAACCATTGAAGTTTGCATATGCTTTTAGCATCCTTTGAATTAACAAAACCATTTGGACCGTGGCATGCACACGTCCTAGGTAACCATTCTATTAGAAGAACTTGTTTTGTTTATTCAACTACCACATAACAAAATTATATGTAGTGGTTGCTACATTAATCTGTCTAGACTAAATATCGCTTAATGAAAGATCAGATCTTGTCATAGTCAACTCTTTGAACATTGTCGTGAACTCTTTCCCGACATGTCGATAATTTCATAGATGTGAAACATCCATGTCTATTTCTTTATAGATCCAAATACGACTGTAAGGTCTTGCACCTTTTTAGAGGGTCTTTCAAGTTCAAAACTTGATCTCTCGTATATGGAACTATCACGGATTTTATGGCTTCAAACCATTTGACAGAGGCAGGGCCCATCATCGCTTCTTTCCATGTAGTTGGATCATTATTATCAAATAATGATTTAACTCTCAAATCTTGGTATTTAATTGGTTACCCTACCTACTTGTTTCAATAGGAACTTAGACCTCCGTGACCACAACCTTTGAGGTACGTGAGCCATGAGCATTGTTGCTGCCTCCGGAACACTTTTCAGCGCTGCGCAACTTTGCACATATAGCTAAGGTTCTTTTAACCTTATCAAAGTTCTATTGTCCTCCTACTTAATTTTCACGGAAAATTCCTTTCTCAAAGAAACTTGACGTTCTAAGAGACAAACATTTTTGTCTTTGATGTTATGGAGGAATAATCAACGATTATTCAAAATAACATACAAAGATATGTTCATCCGATTTTGGTTGCAAGCATCTTTATTATGCATATCATACCAATGTTTAAGAAAGGACAACTTGGGTTTTATCCCAAACCATAACTTTATATGGTGTCATTTCAACGGATTATGATGGAGCTCTTTTCAGTGGAAAACGGTAGTCTCTAAAGCTTTAATCTTTAAAATATAATGGCAGTTTTATCAATTACACCTTTGATCTTACCATGTCAAACAAGGTTTCATTGCATATCTTGATTATTCCATACTCATATGGTGTTTCAGGAAACGCAAGTCCATGGAACGATTCCTCAAATCTTAGGTGTTATGCTAAACTTTATAACTCAAATATCTTCCTTTATGATCCTATCATAAATTCTTTATTTTCTTGTTACATTGATTTTGCACTTCATCTTGAAAGTCTTTAAACTTTTCAAATGTTTCACACTTCATCCTTATTAAGTAAATATTCATATATTCACTCAAATCTTCGAAGAAATTATATGAAGTTGAAATCTATCGCTCTTGGCTACACATAATGGACTTCATACAACAATATGTACAAGTTCCAATAAGCTAGTCATCTGTTCCCTTTGGCCTATGAGCGGAGTTTTAATTATCTCTAGGAAAATTTCACAAGCGTCATTTGATCAAAAATCAAAAGACTCCAAAATTCCATCCACATGGAGTTTCTTCATGTTTTCTTTCCAATATAATTTAAATGGTGATGTCACTTCCTAAGTGATCTTTCAATCAATTGTCTTTTGAAATTTTTAGCACTTGTTTTATGGATGTGATTTATCCAACAAGATTTGTAAATCATCCATCTTTTATGGATTATCACAATTATTTGAACAACCCTTTTGTTCTCATAATACCTGATAGAACAACTCTTGAAGAAAAGCTTTGATGTTAACGAGAAACACATCAATACTTTATTTGTTCTCGATGAACATCATCACATATTCTCTTGCTAGTTACTTAGGCCATTGTAGTTCATGAATTGTGTTGTTTCGTATGATGATTCACGCCAACAAATTCAGTATCAAATACTTAAGAACCACATTGTATAATAAGCAAAGGATATAGCCATAACATGTATGTCCTCTATATACCTAAGCTGAACAATTCTAGTCTTTTCTTTTCTACAATATATTTCTGAGATTCTCTTTCAGTATTTCCTTTTCTGTTCGAAAGAATCTATCAACATCAATAGTGGAGCCATACACATGACACATAGTCCAAAGCATGTATAGTTAAATACCAATGTCTTTGGACTTGTACTTTGAAGTAGATCACCATCATCAAATACTTGGTGTTCTTTCAAATTCCATTCTTTAGTAATCTTTTAGTGTAGTAAACATTTTATCAAATATTCACCCTTATCATGGAACTATTCATGATCAAGCTACTTTTAGCTTATAATGGTGAATCGAGAGTATAATGTTGCTCTCCAAAACCTTTTGGAGGATTAGGACGACAAGCGTCTCCAACCTTTTTCAAATTCTCATCAAATATGAGTACATAAACTTTGCCATATTATACTCTCTCATGTTGCAACCAAAACATCATTTCAGATATCACAATATCTTCCACACATCATGGTTTCTGAAAAAAATCTTTCAGATCCTAGATAACCTTGATATTAAAACAATCTTTTGAATATCAAGAATCATGGAGACAAACATGATACTTATATACTAACACTGGAATTGTCACTCTTGATTTAATACCAATTATTAAACTTTACGTAGTAACCGGAACTTATTGAAAGTTTGCAATAGGACTTTTAAACTTTAGATTAACACTTCAAAACAATATGATACCAGTTCGTAAAGTAACAACCAGAATTCTATAGTTCTATTATCTCAATTATAACTAAGCGCAAGGTGGTAAATGGATGCCAATGACTACAACAACTATGCAAATTTACTTTGATTTAATTTATGATAAATAGTGTTCACCTTTTAATCATATTGCTATTAAACTCCCACTCAAAACAATATCCCTCACAATGTTTTAGTGATCACATGAACCAAATTCACTACACCAAGTCTGATCATCACGTGACATGATATAGTTTCAAAGGCGAACAATCATCATGTTCATCATATAATCTATATGACTCATGCTTTACCTTTCGGTATTCCGTGTTCTGAGACCATGTCTGTACATGCTAGGCTCATCAAGATCAAACCTTAGCTTCTGCATGAGCAAATCTGGCTTGCTCCCATTGTATACACTCACAGAATCTAACACACCCGATCATCACGTGGTGCTTCGAAATAACGAGCTTTGGCAATGGTTCCTACTAAGGATGAACACTCTATAACTTGATTTTTTTTGAGAGGGATCATCTTAAAATGCTACCGTCGCGAACTAAGCAATACAAGATGCATAAAAGGATTAACATCACATGCAATTCAAAATATGTGATATGATATGGCCTTTCTTCTTGTGCTTCGGATCTCCATATTCAAGCACGAACATGATCTCCATCATCACCGGCGTGGCGTCAAGGTCAACGGCGCCGCTCCATGGTTGTCGTCCACCAGCATCAACTATTACAACTAGTTTGAATAATAGACACGCAGGTCTAGAAGAAATTAAAAGACAACCATATGGCTCTTGCCGATTGCCGACTTACAATAAGGAACATTGCATACATCATATATAATCACAATCATGGCCATATCACATCACAGCACACCCCTGCAAAACAAAGTTAGGCGCCTCTAATTTTCTTTGCATGTTTTACGTGGTTTGGGGCTTTCAATAAGTGTCGTTCTAACTTACGAACAAGAACCACAACGTTGATGCATGAACTATCAAGTGCCCATTGTAAATTGAATCTTTACTATGATGGGAGAGACAGACACCCACAAAGCCACTTATGCAATACAAGTTGCATGTCGAGCGTGGAGCAAGTCTCATGAATGATATCATGTAAGGTTATCCCGGGCCACTTCATCCAACCATACCGCAAGATGCAAAGTACACAAGAAGCAATTGATAATAAAAGCACCACCGCCCACAATGACCATTGTGTTCTACTCGTGCAACAGATCTACATATAGACACGGCTCTGATACCACTGTAGGGGTTTGTAGCATGGAAAACAAAAAAATTCTACCGCATGAACACACAATCAAGATCTAATCTATGATCAAGCCAAGATCTATCTACTAGATTGGTGCAACAAGTTGATAGAGTACTAACCCTCGAAGATCCAAAGCGGTTAACGAGAGCAGATTCTCGTGGGTGATGTAGTCGTTCACTTGCCGATCTCAAGATCGCGTAGACGATCCTTCTGGCGCCGCGTTCCGACAGAGCTCCCGCGGTCGGTCACACATATGGTACTCGATGAAGACCTTCCTCTCCCTTGTTCCAGCAGGCAGCGGAGGTTGTAGCTCTCTCCTCGCGATTTCGGTAGCATGACGGCGTGGTGTCGGAAGTAGAGGGGAGATCCCGCAGGGCTTCGCCTAAGCCGGAGAGAGTATGGTGGAGTATAGGGAGCCCTGGCGATCTAGGGTTTAGGGGGCTGAGGTTTAGAGGTAGCTAGCAACTAGAGTTTAGCTAGTCGGTAACGGTTTAGAGGAGAACTAGACTGGTCGCATCTAGAGATGGGGGCGGCGGCCAACCTAGGGTTTCTTGGGCGCCTAGGGCAAGGGGGATACCTTGGGGTGCGCCCTTACCCCTCCTTATATAGGTGGGGGTGTCCAAGGGTGTTCCCAACCCAGGTGGAAACCCTCCCTAACTCAAAAACCCTCCCTAACTCAAAAACCCTCCCTAACTCGGAAACCATGTTGGGATTTGACTTTTTTAAACTGCCTTTTTGACTTTCAAATTAGAGTTTGATTTCTCTCTTCCAAGTGTCCAGCCAAGTGACCTAGGACATTATGCAACCATTACACTTTATCATGACACATCCATGTACCCTTCCTCTTCCGGATTGGTGAACCTTCTAGACCCTTCTAGAATATTCCGGTGAAAACACCGGAATCATTCCCGAACTCCAAAATTGGACTTTCCTTATATGAATCTTATTCTCCGGACCATTCAGGATCTCCTCGTGATATCTCGGATCTCATCCAAGACTCCGAACAACATTCGGTCTCTTTACTCACATTCCATATCTACTAACAACATTGAATCCTTAAGTGTGTCTCCCTACGGTTCGTGAATTATGCAGACATGATCAAGAGTCTTCTCTGATCAATAACCAATAGAGGAATCTAGAAATTCATATGGCTCCCACATATTTCTACGATTACTTCGTGATCAAATGAACCATTTACATACAATACCAATTTCCCTTTGTCTCACGATACTTTACTTATCTAAGGTTTGATCGTCGGTATCTCTGCATACCTAGTTCAACCTCTTTACCAATAAGTACTTTTTTCTCGTTCCCGTGATATGTGATCCCTTGTGATCCAGTCACATGCTTGCAAGATAATTGGATGACATTCCACCGAGAGGGCCCAGAGTATATCTATCCGTCATATGGATGGACAAATCCCAATCTTGATCCATGTGCCTCAACACATGCTTTCCGAACACTCAATGCCACCTTTATAGCCACCCAATTACGGTGTGGTGTTTTATGTCATCAAAGCATCCTTCCGATGATGGTGATTAGCATGATCTCATGGTCATAGGAATTAGGTTACTATGTATCAGAAAGCTTATAGCAAGTGAACTATATTAAATGACTTGATCTTTATGCTACGCTTAACTATAGGAGTATGTCCATCACATCATTCTCCTAATGATATGACCCTGTTGTTAATAACATCTCTATGTTCATGATCAGGAAATCATGATCATATATTAACCAAAAAGCTAGTTTAACAAGAGGCTTTACTAGGGACTCTTTTATGTTTACAAATCACACAAGTATTAATGTTTCCGGTTAATACAATTATAGCATGGTATGTAAAAATTTATCATAAGCATGAAGATATGATAATAACCACTTTATTATTGCCTCTTGGGCATATCTCCAACATTCATTTCACACCGACGACATCCATAAACAAAAGAGCATGATATCAACTGGGTAGATATTTACAAGTGTTGAAAGCGTTCCCCGTGACATCATGGTTTCTGCTAATCCCAACTTATAAGTGCAAGCATATACAACATAGATGACACAATGGTTCAAGTTTATTAGGGTTAAGAAAAATAAAGTGTGCCATCAAGTTTGTGAGAGCTTTAATCACTATTTACATAACAAGTTTAATTTGGAAGATAGATAAAACAAGAATATACTTGGAATGGTGTAACACACCATGTAGAGGAATTTATAGTGGACAATTTGGAATAACTTTATTTCTTGGGAGTTGGATGCATGAGTAGAGCTTACTCAATACAAGTGGAGGTTAGCAAAAGACTAGGAGCGACCAACTAAGAGAGCAATAATGGTCATAATCATGTAGAGCGACAAAAATTATTAATCAAAGCATAAAGTGGTACCACAAGTCAAAAACTAAATGATCATAGAGGCTATGGTGACTGGTTCATAGTCATAACATGGTGTGAGCATGTGCCAAGTCAACCCAAACAAAGCATCAAAGGAGAATACCACAATATTATGCTTTTATATGCTAAAACAACGCATAATTCTTTTAAGGCACATTAAGCAATCCCAATTGTTTGGAACAAGTCATACTACAACAATAACAACTAAGCATAGGGTAAAAACAACATCGAACATGACATGATAAGGTCTAGGCCACAGCCAAAACAAACTTCTTTTGTACCACTTATAAGCATGAAGCTTCCTACTCTTTTCCAACCCAATCACCTTACTTGAAACAACACAGCGAAAACGGGGGTCCAACCACTTTATTCAAGCAAACTAAGCAAACAAAAACCCAAAACGAAAACTAAGACGCTCCAAGAACAACACAACAATGCATGAAACAATAAAAACAAAATATCTAGAAAGACCTAAGATTTTTATTGATGAAGAAGGGAATGGCTTGGGCATCCCAAAGCTTTGACGCTTGTACCTCTTGAATATTTCTTGGGGTGACACGGGGTGGCATCCCCAAGCTTGAGCTTTTATCCATTCTTCATCTCATTACATCATTCTTTCCTTACACCTGAAAATTTTCCTTCATACAAATCTTCACACAATATTCATTAGCAACATTAGTGCATTCAAAAGATAATAGACCTTTGGGTTTAGTTTCAAAACAGCAAAACTTCCACTAAATACACAAGCTACTGTAGCAATTCCCTCAAAAATCTCAATTTCCCAAAAAAACTCAAAAAGGAATCAATAAGAAGCAAATGCAAATAATGACAGAAATCTGTCAAAATAGGTAGAAACCAATTTTTTCGAAGACCTTCTGTTGCTCAAATCAAAAAGTGTTGAACTAACGAAAGTTAGGTAACAACCTGGGGGATTTATTCAGAAAATTACAGCTCAATCCGACTTACAAAGATTTTCAAGATTTTTTACGGTGGAGCACAAAAATCTGTTTCGGGACAGCAACTCCCCAAATCTTACTTCCCACTCATTAGAGGTTATTCTTGGCACAAAAAATCAAATAAAAGGGATAAGAAGAGGTTATTACAGAAGTAATAATCTCCAAGACTCAAGAAAACTATTGGGTTATCTCCCAAGAAGTACTTTTTTTTAACGCCTTTAAGTTAGGCACAAGAAGCAAGATTCAAATATTTTCAAATAAAGAAGCATTAAGAGCAACTTTTGTTTTAATAGGAGAGGCAAAAGGTATTCTATACCTTTCTTGAATGGGAATTGATATTTAATGGTGTCTTTCTTCAGTTGAAAAGCTTCCATGGAAAGATTTGTTTTGATTTCATAGGCATGAACACAAGTGTTCAAGGTTGACCCCCACTTAACCATTACTCATCTTTCCAATCACTTATCTTTTTGAAAACGTTTTTAGGTAACAAGTACAACTATTTTTTTTTGTAATTCACGATCCCTATCCATACTAATATAGAGACCAACTTAAAACTGAAAGTAAAAACTACTTAGAGATAAAGCAAACAAGTGCATATAAGAATATTCACCCACACGCTATTGCTCCCCGGCAACGGCGCTAGAAAAGGTCTTGATATCCCATAAGTATAGGGGATCCTGTGTAGCCTTTTTGATAAGTAAAAGTGTCGAACCCAACGAGGAGCTAAAGGTAGGATAAATATTCTCTCAAGTTCTATCAACCACTGATACAACTCTACGCACACTAAACGTTTGTATTATCTGGGAAACAAAACTAGAGCAACAAAATGAGCACTAGAGAAAGCTCTGCAAGAAAATAAACAACAAGAAAGTAAAGCTAGTTGCTGCAACAATAAAATACACTAAAATAATAGAACCATGAGTGTGGAATAGTGGTGGTAATTGTGATAGCTTTGTCCAAGTTTAATTGGCGAATAAATCGGATTCATTATCTTCGATGCAGTTTTCTATGTGGGAGAGGCTAAATATACATGCGCTTCACTACTTGGAATTACATGTACTATATGATTGGATTGTTAGCAAATATCCGTAACTACTAACAATGCATTAAGGTTTCCCCAACCATAGTCATAAATTAATGGTCCTCTTACTACCTACGTGCAACGTTCCGGTTCGCGTCGTTAGGTTTCTATCACTCAGGCAGAACTTCCCCTTCCTCTTACACATACTACAAACCATATGATGTTTGATCCATGCACCCACAAATATAATGGACACCAAAGGACTGTACTATATCAACAGACAACTCTAATGAACCAAAGACGTTCAATCATTCAATCTAAAAACAAAGAAACTACACAAACATGACATAGATCATAGGATTATAACTTATAGCATCAAACACCATGTTTACATAGGATGGTATAGAGGTGTGTGGGAGGATGAACCACTGCATACTAGGAGGATTAGGTGATGGAGATGGCTGTGAAGATGGTGAAGAGGGAGGCGGCAGCGCCGGCGGCGCGGGGGACTCCTTCCCCGTTGCGGTATCACGGGGGAGCACCACCCCTTAGCCCCCTTCCTTCATGGCTTCTTGGGAGCCCTCCCCCATGGAGGCAAAAACGTGGTTTTGGTGGCTGTAAATTCGTTGGTGGAGGTGTCTCCCACGAATTAGGTTTCCTCTCTTTATATAGCTTCTCGGATTCCCGTCATCCCATCTTGGGCTGCAGTAAATCTGGTCTAGCGGGCCAACGGAATCAGCTAACTTTTATGTCCAGAACGATTGACGCGAAATTTCCTACAACTTTGTAGTTGAAGAGTTTTTCGTTTAACACCGTCTTCGACCCGAAACATGACCATGTTCAAAAAGATTTCTGAGACAGATTTATGGAAAATCCCAATTTAATACCAACAAGGGTTCCACTTGTATTCTTGGTAATTCCTACACATCAAAGTGTAAAATAAGAACATTCTGCACTTTTGCAACTATTAGTAGGTTAGTCCAAATAACTCATGAATTTTATTAAAAAAGAAGTGTCAAAAGCATAATAATAGCATAAAACCATCAAAAATTATAGATACGTTATGGACGTCTCAGGTGCCTACAAACTTTTAATGTTCAACCTCTCGTGGATAAGGTTGCCGCCAAACTTGACCCATGGCATGGTAAGCATATCTCAGCCACTACGAGAGGTACTCTTTTCAAGTCGGTGATCACTTCTCAAGCTATTTACTATATCATTCCTTTTCTATCCCTCCCTGCATCGTAAAATCCACCAACAAGCTTGAAAGGGATTTCCTTTGGGCGACGAAGAACAAGGTTTTAGAGGACAATTCAAGGTGAAATGGAAAATTGTGTCTAGGAAAAATACAAAGGGGTCTTGTGTATTATGGACCTTGAAAATTTGCCAGGGCCTTGAGACTTTGTTGGCCTTGGTTACAATGGAAAGATCCTTATAAGGCTTGGATTGGAAATGAAAACCCTTGAAATAAGGAGGGCATGGAATTCTTCTATGCTTGTACATCCATTACCATTTGTGATGGTCGCATTTCAAATTTTTGGCACACTCCTTGTCTCAATGGTTGCAAACCCAAAGACATCGCGTCATCTATTTTTTCCATATCCACTAGGAAAAACTTCACCATGAACAAAGGCCCAAATAATGATTTTTGGGTCTCATTAACATCTCGGGAGGTATTTATGCCCAACATACTGTCGAGTTTGTGGAGCTTTGGATGAGGATTGGAGAGGTGCATCTTGTGGATGGTATGCCTGATGATATCACTTGGAAATTCACTAAGTTCGGAGTCTACTCGGCGACGGCGGCATACAAGGATCAATTTGAGGCCTTGACACACTCATACATTCCGGAGGTGGTTTGGAAGAATTTGGTTCGCCCCCCAAGTGTAAGCTTTTTGCTTGGCTAATTTTGCAAGTCCGAGTGTGGACGGATGACCGCCTTGAAAGGAGGGGTTGGCAAAATTGTGGAGTTTGTTAACTTTGTAGGAGGGAAGACAAAACCGACACACACCTACTTTTCAAATGCCACTACTCCACTCGGATTTGTAACATACTTGTGACTTGGTTGGGCCTTTCCTCCATCAACACTTCGTCTTGGTCTACTTTTGAAAGATTGGTTGGAGGCGGTCATGTACAACAATGACACATGGAGTAGATCCTTGGCCTCCCTCATCATGCTCACTTCTTGGGAAATTTGGTGCGAAAGGAATGCGAGGGTGTTTCGCAAGGTGTCCACCATGCCTAGTTTAGTGGTAGATAAGATGAAGAAAGAGGCGAGTTTGTGGAGTATGGCGGGTGCTAAGTACTTGGGATCATTAATGTATCGAAAGTAGTCTTTTGTATTGTGAGTCGTGCTTTGTCTCGTTTTGTAACATGTGTTAAGCTCCCTTTTTAAATTAACCTTTTGCCTCCATTTTAAAAAAATTACTAAGATACCCTGTTTAAAAAAACAATCGAGGATCGTCAATGCCTTTGGTTTAAAGAAATATGGGCGATTTTTTTTTGGAAAAGAGCATATATTAATATCACAAGATACCAATTACACCTATCCTCTGCAACAACGCATTTCCCTAGCGGCTATATGGATGCCCACAGCCAAAAAAGAAAGAAGAATTATAAAAAAAAGTCTCGCTACAGTGACCCGTTCGTTAAAACAACGGTACAACCACCACCAAGACAACACCAGAAGTCCAGCTTTTCCAAAAGCGACGCCTCCAAGAAGGGAACAATGCATAAACACCATGATTATAGATCTTAGGTTTTTACCCTGCATAAAGTCCACGCTTTTAAAACAATACAATCAAAAATGCCATTGACGGGCACAACCAATTAAGACCAGACCCTGGGTTTTCACCCTGAAAGGTAGGACTGTGAACCTCTCCTGTGCAGTCGCCTCCACTTGCATTCCACTGCTCCAAGTCACGAGTCACCAAGCCAATTTCTCATCACCATCCAAACTCGAACCACCACTTTCAATCCTCAGATCACGGTCTCCATGACATTCTCCCTTAGCACCATGGAACAAGAACGTGCCCCACGATATTAACAGCCAAGAGAGCTTTGAAGCGCTCCCTCTGAATCCAAACGGTCAGAGTAAAACATGGATGCGCACGACCTAATCCCTCCAATCCGGCAATCTTCAGGCGTTATTCGCTCATGGGAGTTCACCGTCGAAGCCTTCCAGAACTCGCCACTCCGACCAGATCAAATAGGACAAGCAACAAGTCGATCTTTATCTTGGTGCGAGAGGAATCCTAGGATCGCCGCCATTATTTTTAGCAGACAAGCAGGCCCCCACGCCGCTAGTAATCATCCAAAACGAAAGCAGCAGACAAGGCAGTAGCAGGAAGGCTCGGTTGAGGATCGAAGACCCCCAAACCAGAATCCCAATCTAAACTCCACATGATCAGATTTGTGCCCCTGAGGTCTAGATCGCGTCCCAGCAGCACCCCAGATCGCGCGTCGTGGGCTGCACCCGGCGGGAACTGGCGGCCACCACGACCTTGCGCCGCCACCTCCTCACCGCCGCTCCGCTGGACCTCAGGCACCAGCCACAAGGCCGAGCCGCCCTGAGCCCCCCATCAACACCGCACCACCTCCCATGCGACGTAGCAAAGAGCCCCTCTCCAGCCCTCCGTTAGTTTCAACGGGATGGGCGATAGGGAGGAGCATTTAGGGTTTTGGGGCTATCGCCTCCGGAGCCGCCACGGGAGGGGAGCGACCAGAGAGGGAGAGGAAATATGGACGATTGTATACCTCAATGAATTTTCATGTAACGCAGGAACGGGAATAACATAATATTGAGATAGTATGCCATATTCGATCCTAAAGGAATCTAAAACACATGAATATGCAACAAAATTGGTTTGGTCGCACCACATGAATATGAGCTTGTTTTATCATACTATTTGACAGCCGACCAAGCAATGTCTTTGACTTATTATATGCATTGTGTGCCTGTGGCTGAACTCCCTGGCGTCGCCGGCCGAGTCTCTTTTCAGATATGATTTTGTATGATGATCAGGCATGATGTTGGTCTGCTTGCACGCAATTAGTTGCCGCCATGGTGTGGTTGGTGAAGCAGGGGGCGATACGATCACAAGGAAGGATGCGTGCCTTCCACTTTTACAAGCCGCGGAAAAACATATGTACTCGAGGAAGCGAGCGAGAATGATGATGCGTCCGTCCGTCCAGCTACGTACCAGCGATCAACCAGTTTGTCTGATGCATTGCAGCAAAGGTTGCACACTGCACATACACTAGCTAGCACTCGCATTTGTTGGTGCTAGTGCTGGGGATCATGTGATGGCCTCGGGGCACAAGCTAGCTAGGGGTTCTCGCATGGGGAGACATGCATGCCAGAGATAGATTCTATTCTGTTCTTACCAGGTGCTAGTCTAAAATCTAGATGTCGATGATTAGAGAATTGGCGGGCTCCGTCATCTAGCCCTGAACCTTCCCAAAGCAGAGTTTTGCTCGCTTCATGATGGCTGCAAAGCGCAGATTAAACTTTAAAGCACCAGACAAGCCCACAATGATTTGCTCTTTGAATCCCCTTTTCCGGTTTCCTTGATGCAACACCAAGTTAAACAACACTATGCATTGATATAAGTATAAGAAATGAACATCAACGAGATACACGCAGAGAAACACCACCGCGCGCACATCGTAGGGGGCGACAGTATTATTTATCCCCTACTACAAACGCTTTCGATCGCTTTCCGATCGACAACGATCCAAGTTTCGTATTGGACCCTTTCATTGTCTTTCTTTGCCGCCCGACCTGGGCGAGCACTGCTGCCTGCTTACACGGCGTCTACTACTTCTACTACTCTGATGATGAGATCGGTCGTGGATTAGACTTTTTCGATTATTACTTAATAATTAATTAACAGCCGACGACGTGACACGGCGAGCGTTAGCTGGTGGACCTGGCGCTGACGAAGGCCCTGATGTGCGCGAGCATCTCCTGCGTCCGGGGCTGGGACAGGTGGTAGTTGTGGAGCACCTGGAAGGCGTGCCCCACGCCGCCGTACGTCGCCTGCTCCACGCTCTTCCCGCCCTTCCGCAGCGCCCGGCACAGCTCCAGGTTCCGGTCCCGCAGCACGTCCGCCTCCGCCACGCACACCAGCAGCGGCGGCAGCGCCAGGGCCTCCAGCCTGGGCGCGCCGCGCGAAAGCGGGTTGCACCACGGGTGGTCCCGCCCGCCGGCGCCGCCCGCGGGGAGCGCCATGCGCCAGTAGCTGTCCGACGTCGCCAGGCTCAGCGCCGACCGCGGCGGCTGCGGCGTCGTCTTCTCCGACGCCGTGCGGGCCTCCCCGCCGAAGAAGGGCTGGATCAGGATCGCGCCCTTCACGGACAGCGGGGCCAGCGCGCCCAGCTGGCCCTGGCCCAGTCGCGCGGCGACGTGGAACGCGATGCTGGCGCCCGCGCTGTCGCCCATCAGGAACACGCGGTCGAACCTGCACCGGCTGCGCCACCAGGACACCTCGTCGGAGGCGGAGGTGCTATTGTTCCTGCTGTAGCCCGCCTGCTGCCGCAGCCACCGCACCGCCGCGACCCCGTCGTCGAACGCGGCCGGAAGCCGGTGCTCGGGCGCCAGGCGGTAGTCCACGGACATCACGGCGCACCCCGCCCGCAGGGGGAGCTGGGCCAGGAACTCGTGGTAGCAGCTCCACGCGGCGGACCCCACGCAGAAGCCGCCTCCGTGGAAGTACACCACCACGGGGACCTTCCCAGCCGAGACGGCGGCCGGCGCGTACAGACGCGCCCACACCCCCGTGGCCCGGTCCACGGCCACGTCGCGCGCGATGACGCCGCTACCCGCGGCCGTCGAGCCCCACTCGCAGGGCACGTCGGGGACCGCCGGGAGGCGCTCCACGTGCCCGTCCTTGTGCACGCGGATGAGCCCGTGGATCTCCTCGACGACCGCGCCATGCCCCCCGCAGTTCTTGCTGCTGACCTGCGGCTGGAAGCTGACCCGCGGCTCGCCGACGTGCAGTGCCCCCATCCTCCGCCTTCTCATGCAAAGCAAGCCCGCGATCGACCGCCGACTTATTAGCAGCACAGCCGGCAGGTGCGAGACAAGGGAACTAGTACTACGCTCTGTGTGTCTGTGCGCTGTGTGGTGTACCGGGAGCCGGCGGCGGACACAATTATGCGGCGTTGTCCGGGGAGCTCTCGGCCGGCGCCCCCCCCCCCCCCGGCTTTTATAGCGGGGACGGGGGCGGTGGGACAGGTGTCGGCTTGCCTTTGGCTGCCGGGATAGTAGACTCAACAAGTGGAGGTGGGTGATTCGCGCGCACGCCCGAGTGAGTGTGTGTGTGAAATCATCCGTTCGTGCGCGACGCTCGCACAAGTCCACCGCGTTTGGAACACTTTGGGACGTATCGATCGGTCGTCCCTACTCGCCCATGCTATTCTTGTCCGTGGAGAGTTTCAACAGTAACAAACAGTCTTGAAAAAGAGAAAATGACTGATTAATGTGGCGGCTCTAAATTTTTCTATGCAAAAAGGAAGGAGGCTAACATATCTCATCGATTAAATCCGTGAGTGCACCGAGGCATATCCCAGTGGTTGGTAGTCTGATGCATCCCCGCCCGTCTAGGTTCAAATCTCCATACTTGCATCTCGGGTTGTATATTTCTACTATATTAAAAGCATTTTAGATTTCTTTCCTTAAAGCTATTCATCTTTTTGATTATAGACGTGATTTTAAAATAGTTATTCCTCGGTCAACCGATGATAACAGATATTTGCGCTTGCACAAATTTGGATTTATACTTTTTTTGGAAAGGAGAGAAGCACCGGTCTTGCACCGTGCACACAACACAAATTAAGATTTTTATATCCAACGGTTCTTAGGCCTTTCACAATGGAAGTACATTAGCGCTCTATCCTAAATAAAATGCTTATGTGGAATCCTATTTAATGAGTAGTCCAATCACATACATGCATGAGCACAAAATCATTAAATACAACATTTCTAAGAAACGCCATCTAAAATACTCCTACTCCACCCCATTGTGATAGTTATTTCTTAAGTTTTATAGCTCCTATGAAACCGTGGTAAGATACACCCATTGGAAAAGAGCCTTAGTAGTCAAGGGGTACTAATTATGTACAAACTCCATGGCTTATAAATAGCTCACCTGCGAACATTTGTGAAATACTCCCTCCGTTTCGGTTTATAAGTCCTACGCGTATATCTAGGTTATCAATTTGACCTATATAATTTGAATTATATAATATAAAAATTATATTATTGGAAAATACAAAGTCTAAAGTTTCCGGTGATATATTTTTTGTAATATATACATCATACTAAGTTGCTCAATTTGGCGACATAGAACTACGTGCAGGACTTGTAAACCGAAACGGAGGGAGTAGTAGTCATGGAGTTTGTACATAATTGGTCTTGTGCACATTTTCACCCGAGCCATGAAGAAACTTAAAATGCAAAAGGTGAAACTAGAGAATACTATTTCTAATTACCTTCATGATTTTTGCAAAATAAATCCACACATTGATGGAATAATTGATCAAAGATCTAACTAGAAAATCGAAAATTGCTAAAACTATGAAACCGAATATATTTTGATTGGAAGAAAATCTAATTACTAGACACGAGATGCCTCGGCGGAGATCATGTAGTTCGATCATGTAGTTGGGGTGTCAAACTTCATGCACTAGCCAACTCAACCAAAAAGTCTGAACTGATAAAAAGTGCTAGTGTACTTCCACATGGGGAACAAAACACTCTTCTATGCATCATTTCAATGCAGAGCCTGGGCGTTTCAACCTCTTTTTGGGGGGGAATCTGTCTTCGCAATTAAGAGTAAATATTCATGCATAGGTACGTACATGGTATTGTATCATGAAAAAGAACATGGTGAAGTTGGAGATCCTTCTAACCCATTGCTAGGATCCTAGCCTCCAGTACGCAGTAATTAGTCAACTATAACATGAGGAAACCAAATATCTAAGTTTGTACTAGAAGCAACGACATGCAATGGTTGTGTCTGTGTGGAGGTTTTCCTTTGACACATTGTCATTGACTCTAGTGCCAAAGGAATGGACCTTTGGCCGGCAGCTGTAGAGGATCCGGCACCTAGCCTACAAGTGGAGATGGGTGGGTCTGTCTCATTTCGTGGGCGCCTTGTGGCTTCCAACCGGGTGTCTATCTTGCAAAGCAAGTGTAAGGAAAACATATTTTCCCCATTCCCTGCGAAGCAACGCTGTAAAACACAAAGAAACCAACGCAAAAGTTACCATCCATTTTGTCAACAATGCATTAGCTACGCAGTGCGCAAACGAAAATGCCAAAAGCAATTACTTTCTCTTAGCAGTCACCAAGCGAGCACTCACTTTGCGGTTTTTCCTCTACCAAGTCTTTATAAGGTAAATATAATATGCAGTTGACTTTTAGTTATTACCTCTTGCGGAGCCGCCCCCTCCTCCAAAGCCCTAGCAGCCTTCATCTCTGGTTGGTGGCCATCTTCTTCCTGGCCTTAGTGTTAATGAAGACGACAGCTTGTTCAATAAATGTTCGTCGGCCTTTTGTTCGACAATGGGAGTTTCTTCCTGACGTCAACAATGGCGTGGAAGATCAAACTTCTTAAAATATGGTCTTTCAGATCTTACTTCGCTAGATCGATCTTGGATTATTGTTGTTGGTTATCGTGATGAGTTTGTCGTCGCAATATCTATCCCGCCTGCTACGCCCTCGATAATGATGATTCGTATTCTCGGCTCCCAGCGATGCGACCAAGCTATTCGGTTTGTCTTTTCTACAATATAGTGGTGTTGTTACTCTGTCCGATGTTGGTTGATTACGCTAATGGGCTACGCGTGTGCAAGTAGCCTTGACAATGTGGCTCTGATTAAAATTATGGGAGAACCCTCGCTGATATTTCAGGTATGTAGTTTGGTACTTATGTCATTTTTATCGGGCTATTTTCCAAAAAGCACAAGATTATGTCATGAAAGAATAAAGAATTTGAAGACCTCGGTGATTTGCTAGTTTATTTCAGACATTATTTTGTAATTGCTAAAGATAGGTCATGTATGTTTACCATGTTCCATGTACTATTTGCTACGATAAATATGTATAGTATTGATTGTTAGAAAAAATACAATGACTTTTGAACCGAACATTGAATTATGTGTATTCATTCCTACGTCAACTATAAACTAGCTAGACCCTGTTTTGGCGAAATTTTTGACATGTTTTCCTAATGTATGTGCTTTATGCGTCAAAGACGTCGAGGTTGTAGCACGGCAGCATCAAGATTCGAAGCATGGAAAGAAAGATTTTCATTTTCTTTATTTCATGATTTTTCTTTTAAGAACCCTGAAATTCCCCGTGGTGAGGTTTTGCAACATTACATTGCATCATGTACATTGTACTCTCCTTAGATAAGAAAGAGTATGACCTCCCCTAGTCAATCCAAAAATTTGATAAATATTTTATCCATTTTTTGGAAAGGAGCATATATTAATATCAACGAAGATACCAATTACACCATTCTCTGCAACAACGCATTGCCTTTGCGGCATTACCGATGCACACATCCAAAAAAAGAGAAATTACAAAAAAGAAAAGCCTCGCTATAATGACCTATTCCTTATAATAGCAGTACTAACACCACCAGGACAACACCGGAAGTCCAGCTTTTCCAAAAACGACGCCTCCAATAAGGAAACAGTGCACAAGTGCCATCGTCGTCCGATCATAGATCTTAGGTTTTCACCCTGAAAAAAGTTCTCGCTCACAAAATAATGCCTTCAACAAGGTCATTGCCAGGCACAACCAATTAAGGTTAGACCTTGAATTTTCACCCTACAAGATCAGACGCTGAACGTCTCTATGATGCCGCCCCCACTAACAAGCCGCTGCTACAAATCATAGATCACCAAGTTAGTTACTCAGCGCCGAAGACTCGAACCACCTTTGCTAGCCTCAAATCTCTGTTTTTATGACATTCTCTCCACCACTTACTTCACCATGGACCGACAAAGACATGTCCTATAATGGTTACAGACGGTAGAGCTTCACAACGAAACCAAACGGTCAGAAAATGGTCAGAAAATACACGGGTGCACACGACCGAATCCCATCCAATCCAGCATTTTCCAGGCATGACGCTCCCATGGGAGATCGCCAGCGAAGCATTCCGAAACCCGACAATCCCCATGGATCAACAACGACACGCATCCAGCAGGTCTTCATCTTTGCGCATGAGAAACGATAACTTAACTTAACTTACTCCCTAGATAAAGTAAACTACCACATACGTTACTAAATATAGGATATTTTCGTAGGCTATTTTAGCTTAATAGAATACATTATGTTTAAGAGCGGAGGTAATAACATACTACCTCCCATCCAATGGATAATATTTATGTTTTTTTCTAACAACTAAACTACGTAAAGTTTGACCAAGTTTTTAAAAAAAATATTAATACATACAATTCAAAATCAACACTGGTTAAAGCATCATGAAATATATTTTCATATGATATCGTAGTTCTTGATTGTCTTCTCTAAATTTTTGGTCAAACTTTTGACATCTTCTAAAGAAAAATAGGTCTTACTCATTAAGACGGAGGAAGTACATGTATAGCCATCGATCTGATCAACACATGTATTTTATTTTATAGCCTTGGATAAACTATTCTTGAGAGAGTACTAGGAACCGGCCTAATGTTGAGTTGACGCCCCTCCAAGGTCCAAATCAAGCTTTCCTTAGCTACCATCTTCCCCAACTCTTCAGCACTTATAAAATGATCGCAGTCGTACGTTCCGGGCATGCTGACACGGGATCCACACATATACCCACGGTCAATGCCGTCGATCGGAACATCGAAAGGCGACGCCACAGACTTGTCTTCTCGTTCGCACACGAGCGCCACGCTATACACGAGCTGGATAAGCTTCTTTTTTCGATCGCCGTACGTCCCTATAGCTCCCGTGTCTGGCTTTAGCTCCGTGTCGCATCGGAAAGGCACGCGACGCACACCATCGACACGAAGAAAAAGACTATGCGCGTATCGAAAAGGCTATGTCGTGTGTAAGAGCAGGTATAATAGTCACCCAAAACAGGTGTGCAAGTTGAGGTAATAGCATAAAACATCCCTTTTGTGTGAAACAAAATTGACAGGTTTTCTGACGTGTGGGACCCAACTGTCAGAGCCCATTTGCTCATCTGGACCGGGGCCCACTTGTCAGCCCCCCTCCCCCAAAGCTGGTGCAAAATCGTTACCACACAAGATGATGTAAAATAGGCCACGGTGACCACCTTGCCGCCGCACTGCCCCTGCTCGCCGACGCCTGCCCTCATCCATGTCCCTATGTACCATGGCTAGTCCCTTCCGCACCCCTGCCCGCTGCTCGCCGTCGTCGTGCCCCTGCTCGTCGACTTGCCCCTTGACGCACCCTTGCCTTCATGCTCACGGCCAAGTGAAGTCACGCCCCTGCTCGTCATGGAGAGGCTCGGGTTGGGGGCTCAGGGTCAACCCCGTCGTGCACGAGGAAGATGGCCTCCCGATGCTAGAAAAGGAAAAAAAACTATCCTTGTGACATACCGTCAAACACGTTTTAGGCAGTCGATGATGTGAATGGGGACCGTAGCAGATCTTCTGCAGGCGGCAGTGGTGGGAGATCGGGCTCATCGGTGGGTACTTCCTGGTAGGCCTTTGGCTTCGTTGCACGGGCGACGAACACCTTTGTTTCTTCAGCTTCTCTTCGCATGTGGTAGTCGTCGTCTTCCTCTTTATGCCAGGAGCCGCCTTCCTGCCTTTGGTCGACAACTTGCCTTGGTCGAGGCACGACAAAGACCGGGCGGCGGATGGACGGGTAGCTAGGTTTTTGCGGGGCGCGGCGACAACTGCGGTTGCGGGGGACTGCTATAAATGGCGATTAGAGGGGTTCCGGTGGATGTTACCCGTCAAATTGCAACAGGAGGTGGGGAGGCGTGGGAGGATGGAAAGTTTCGGGCTGACGGTTGGCCTCTCGTGCGTTGGAGAATTTATTTTGCGGCAGCCGGCAGGTGATGCAAATATATATCACATGGACCAAATTTGGGGCTGCTCAGAATTTAATAGGGCACCTGCTGGAGACTTTTTTTTTTCATGTGAGTCTGCAGAGCCTATTTTACATCATCTATTAGAAACAGAACTGAAGAACCAGGGTGGCGCGCCAGCTCAGCGCGTACGTACACGCTCCGCCAGCCGTGGGCACCGACCTTTTTTGGTCCAGGCAAAAGAAAAGGAAAGCTTTTGTCTCGTAAAAAGCTGTTGCGAGGTGGCCCAAGTCGTGGCCGCTGGGTCCTCCCTCGCCGTAGTGGTTATCTACTATCTGTGGCCACGTCACAACTTTCTGAATTTGTTTCTGGAAACCGCAACTTCCTGATCGAATTTGTTTGTAGCTAGGTGCTGCGAGTGCGCAGGGCACTGTGAAATTGCCAGACTGAGCGAAGGCAACTGGCAAAAGTTTCTTTCACCTTTAGTAAATGTCTACACGTGAAGTGCTATATTGATCGATCTGCCGCTCCGTTGTTACTTCCTCCGATCCAAATTATAAGGTGTTTGTCTTTTTCTAAAACGTGCCTAGACGTCTTTTAATGTATATGTTTGGTGCAAAATGAGTAAATTTACACATTAAAAAGCGTCTATGTACATTTAAAAAAAAAAGCTAAAACACCTTATAATTTGGAATAGAGAGAGTAGTTGTTAGCACTCACTGAAGTTGGCAGAAAGATGAGAAGCAATAAAAGGTCAGAAGCAAGCAAGTGCTAAACCCTAAGGATACGTAGGCAGCTAAGATAGGTGTGACCATGCATCCTCAACTAGCTCCTGAATATCGAGCTTCCACTTGCGGCGATAAGCAAGCAGTTAATGTCGAAAATCATTGGCGGCATTGATGTTATCCACGGGATGCTTGTTGCGCCTACGCGCTACGCGCACAGCTGCCCGCCCCGCCTGCCCCGGTTGCCGCCCATCGGCAGCCATCAGCGTCTCCATCTCCAAGGGTCGTGGAGGAGGGAGGGACCAGCAGCTAGAGCTCAATTCTCGCCCCGCATGTGCACTTGTGCAGTGGATAAATGACGGTGTTCCCAACTTGGTCTGGTCGTGGGCTCGATCGAATCAATCCAGTTGGAGAGTGGTGGAGACAGCCGTGTTCTCCGCTACCTAGGCACGGCACGGACTGTTTGCCCGCTACCTACGACATTGCAGCACGTTCCCATACGGTGAAAGCAGAAACCCTTTTTCCTAGCTCGCAATGCGGCACTCTCTGCCTCACTCACGGCAGCGTCAACATGCCCACTGCACGAGCATGCTACTCTAGCTGGTGGTCGAAGCATGGAAGAAGCACTAGTAGTAGTAGTAGTAGGGTTCGTAGGACGGGCGGCGATCCCCTTAATTGCACTCAACTTATCAAAAGGTGAAGACGACATTCTGCCATATTTCGAT
Source organism: Avena sativa (assembly GCA_916181665.1). NCBI lineage: Eukaryota > Viridiplantae > Streptophyta > Magnoliopsida > Poales > Poaceae > Avena > Avena sativa. Next base: position 426,215,341 of record OV702293.1, read on the forward strand.
TTAATCGAATTGTTTTTTTAGATGATTTAACTGAATTGCAGTAGTGTCAGGTTCGGGCAAATAGCTCAGAGACGACATATTTCACTGCTATTCGCTGGAAAACGACGTTGGATAAAATAGCTCACGGACAATAGTTGAAACGGCCCAAATAGCCACGGCCCGATACGGCTCTTTTAAGCCCTTAAACCGAAGGAAGCAGTTAACGAATTTGGATTACGTGAGCTGGGTTGTTTGAACGCGGGACCCACCAGTCGACGGTTGCTATGTGGAAAACACTGCATGCCACCTTAGACTAGGACCCACCACTTATCCATGCCAGCCTTATCTATTTAGAAAGAGACAGAGTTAGCCCCCGCTCCCATGCTTATGCCTTGCCCCCGACATCACCGTTGCCTCCCTTCCCCTGTTCTTCCCTGCGCACCTTCTTCTTTTCTCCGGCAACGGTCCGCGACGGCGGCGGCGGCGAGGGATGTCCAGCTCCGCTTCTAGCTCCTAGAAGTCATGGCCACGTTATGGAAAAGTCCACTAGATGCCCGGGCTGCCCTCGCCTCGATCCACTGAAGCGCTTGGCATGTGTGCTCGGCGAGGGGCAACGTCGGTGGGGAATTTTTCAAATGCGAGAGCAAGCCGCGTTAGGGGGAGGATGGGAAGGTAGGGTTTGTCCTGATTTGTCTCGATTTGGCATGATTTCGATTTTGCACTTTGGATTTGGGAATGAGGGTTTGCGTTCCCTTTTTAGAAGCTGGAGAAATGCAGCCATTTTGAGTGAATGGATAAAAATAGTACGTTCACGGCACGGACTGTTTGCCCGCTACCTACGACATTGCAGTACGTCCATGCACATACGGTAAAAACATAAATCCTTTTTCCTCTCTCGCAATGCGGCACTCTCTGCCTCACTCACGGCAGCCGGCAGCGTCAACATGCCGACTGCACGAGCGTGTTATTTTTCAAAGCTGCCCTAACTAGTGGAAGAAGCACTAGTACTAGTAGGGTTCGTAGGACGGGCGGCCTTATGAAACAAGCTAGCTATCCCCTTAATTGCACCCAACTACTCAAAAGGTGAAGAGGACATTCAGCGATATTTCGGTTTAACTTAATCGTAGTAGTATCAGGTTTGGGCCGGACTCTACAATAAACTCTCAAGTTGCCTGCTACTATATGTATATTTGGCCTTTTGGGCACAGCATAAGTGATTCCTGTAAAAAGAATGATGTCCAGAAGACAGAGTGATTCGGAGGCTCTGCTCAGTGCACACACGCCCTTGTCGAGGTAAAGCCCTCTTTCGAGCAAATCAAATCCAGGGAATTATATTTCACGTCCCATCTGAAAAAAAAAATCGTGTCCAGCCAAAGCGTCAAATCAATAATCACTCGTGGGATCAGTGCCACTTGCACTACCCAACAGACAGAGGGCTCTCCAGTCAAACAATATCGCTGTCCATTGAAGAACGGAAATCGCCAAACGCAGAGAAGGAAACCTTTCTGGACCAACGAGTTGGTGGATAGCACTGAAGATGCTATGCTAGTAGTACCAGCGAAGAAGGAAGAAGAAGAAGATGGTGTTCTTTTTTTTTTCTGGTAAAAAGTTCGGCCCGGACCAATATTATCGTAAGGCCCGCAGGTTTGACACGCCTCCCAAAAGCCTTCCACAGGCATATCCCCAAGGCCCAAGCAGCCACCTTATCCGTTTCAACTCCCGCGCGGGGCGCGCGCCGGCGCCTGCCGTGGACAACGAAGACGACGACGCCGGCCGGCCATGCCTGCGTCTACCTCCATGTCCAAGATTCTCTCGCGGCCTTCCTCCTCCTCCACGTCGTTCGGCCGCTTGCGTCACCACGCGGTACCAGCAGCCTTTGCTCGAAACCCCGGCGGCCCTCGAGTCAAGCCGAGGCAGAGGTATACCCTGGCCCTGCTTCTGGTCGCTCCTCCCGTTTCTTGGTCCTTAATTTCAGAAGCCAGTAAAGGCAACAGCACAGATGATTCATGCAACTCTATCCACAGTTGTACGCGGCACAGCTTGACGTCACGCCGCCGCTTCGCCGGAAGCTGTCACACCGGCGCGAGTTCCGGAACTAGCCTAGCCGGGGCCAGCGGCGAGGGCGCCTTTGCTGGAGGATACGAAGACGGCGGCCTTCCGTTCGTGAAGCTGTCCTCGGATATCCTCCAGGCCGAGCTGAGCTTACTAAAGGATGAGGAGGCGCCATCCCCTCTCCTCACTACACTGCCGGTGATCACCACCACTCCTCTACCAAAATTGGTTATTCTTGGCTGCTTGCGCTCCACAGAGCTCACCATTTTCAGAATGTGAAGAATAGCCTGATGCCAAATTTACAGTCTCTGCAGAAGGGAAACAGGGGAGATGGTCACTTGGAATCAACCCCAGCTTACCCAGCCGCCATGAACGGTACTTATAATATTTAATGCCCATTAGCGCAAGCAAGCCACGACTGTCGAGCACCTTATGTATTCATGTAACTCCTGACCGGCGGCAGCTCTATATGCGGCCTGCCTCGCTGGGAACGCGACCGAGCACCTATGGAACTTCACCTGGCCTGCGGCCGTCGCCATGCTCCATCAGAGCCTCCTCCCAGTTGCAGTTCTCGGGTTCTTCACAAAGGTGCCTGCTTTGACCACGCCTCCCTACTCACATTAGTTCCTGACTAAGTGCTGGACTTGGATGCGCAGCTCGTCGTGTTCGTCGCAGGTCCCTTGGTCGGGGACCTCGTGAGCTCACTCCCTCGGATTCCCACCTACCGCTCTCTGACTGTGATTCAGGTGATTCTCCTCTATATGACTTCTGAGATTTTTTTTCAGTACGCATGTTTCTCTCTTTCCAAACGTGTGTGCTTCCCTGTGACCTGAGTGTTCTTGAATCATGACAAGTCAGGCCGCAGCACATTTGGTGTCAGCAGCGATGATCGCACACGCGTTCACCATCCCGAGAACATCTACCGCGTTGGAGCTGCTCCTGCGGCCATGGTTCGCCTTGCTGGTGGCGTCCACAGCCATCGACGGGCTCTCCTGTGTGTCGACGGGCATCATAGCAGAGCGTGATTTCGTCCTACAGGTAAGCCTTCACGAACCGGCATATGTTGGCTCATGCGTCCAAATTTCATGAATTTAGGGATTTTTCTCATGTGAAAACCATTCCGAGGTGTGATTGAAGCTTGCAGGGGAAGGCAGGCCAGTCGCACTAGCGCAGGCGAATGCTACGCTCAGCCGAGTCGATCTGATCTGCGAGGTCTGGCATCTCCAACCACTTCATCTCTGCATTCTACATTAGGTAATCAGTATATGATTTTCTTTTGAAAGAAGGATCAGTGTGCGCTTTTCATGTGCAGACTGCAGGCGCATCAATCTTTGCATTCCTGCTCTCTAAGAACGACCCGCTGACCTGCATCAAGCTCTCCTGCCTCATATCACTCTCTGCTCTGCCACTTCATGTATGAGACTAGTGGTCTTTTCCTCCCCGCCTCTAGACATGTACCCTTAGGTTTCTGAATAATTTTTCTGAAGATTTTTCTTGGGGGCATGATGAACCGACTTGCGGATGGTATCTTCGATCACTCTGAACATAGAAGAAGCCCAGATGCCACTTTTACTTTCGACATCCGGAGGATTGGTGAGAAATATACATTCAGCTAGCAGCCTAGAACTGTACATCATCGTGATTCTAGCATCTTTTCATGCCTGACAGTGGAAGATGCTTCGGCCACCATCAGACACGGCTGGAAGGAGTACGTCAGCCAGCCGGTCCTCCCGGCGAGCCTGTCATACGTGCTGGTCTGCTTCAACGTCGCCCTCGCCCCCGGCGCTCTGATGACCACGTTCTTGATCCATAACGGTGTGTGCATCTGCAGTTCTGCACCACTGCTTCGCCAGCTTTGCGTTACAGAGTGTACTGAGCTGACGGTGCTGATGCCTGTTCGTGCGTTGTTGGCAGGCGTGAGCCCGCTGGTCCTTGGAGTGTTCGGTGGCTCTTCGGCACTGATGGGGATCCTCGCGACGTTCATGACGCCAAGCCTTGTGAAGGAGCTCGGCATCCTCAGGTCTGGAGCGGTCGGGCTGCTAGCCCAGAGCACTCTCCTCAGCGCGGCGGTCCTGGTCTACCTGAGCGGCTCCATCTCACGACGAGGCGCCCTCTTTGTGTTCCTTGGTTTGATCGTAAGCCCACCGAGATGATTCGGCCGCAATAACTGTGATAGCTTTGAATGGACTATTGGTGCCTGGATTGACGGCAATGACGGGGTTCCGCTTGCAGGTGGCGTCGAGGCTGGGGCACATGGCGTACAGCGTGATTGGGCTTCAGGTGGTGCAGACCGGGAACCCCATAGGGAAGGCGAAGCTAATTGGCGCGACCGAGATCGCGGTCGCTAGCCTTGCTGAGCTTGGCATGATGGCAGTGGCAGTGGCGGCCAAGGACGTCTCGAGTTTCGGTGTCGTCGCTGTGCTCTCGGCGGCTGCTGTGGCTGCAGCAGCCTGGCTGTACTGTGGCTGGTTGGCAAACCCCGCCCAAAAACTGAAAACGCTCTTTCCGCTGTGACGATAGCGAGTGAGCTCGACGTACTTAAGCACTCAAAATGAGGATTGTCCGTATTCAGTCAGGGTTCTCCGTTTCACAAATCAGTCTCATTTTTGTTAGAAACTGAAACTGGCCAAGGTTATCTTCGAAAATCCAGGATTTAGAATATATAGAATTTACATGTCATGATTTTGCATGCTCTATGAAGTTTGTACCAATTTGAAGAGATAAGGTGAATACAAGACATAACTACAAATTTCCGCAAGAGAACCTCTTTGCCAGGAATCCTATACAGTTGATTGTCAGTTTTCTCTTTTATATGTGTTCATCTATGCTATAACAAGACAAACAATATAAGTTGTAATGTCAGCAAATATGAACACATTATCTGCGTTCGTATGAAACCTATTCGGGTGAAAATTACAAGCCAAAAGCATCTACACGACTACAAGGTATAGTCTGACAGTGCATATTCAACAGAAACACAAGGCAACTTTCTGGCGTTAGGTTCTTCCCATATTCTTGAACGCACACTTTTCAGCCTAACGTTTGAAAAGGTAGCTGTGTGAACGATTCTGTCATTAATTAACTTGCGAAGTTCAGAGTGAACACTGGCTGGCTAAACCAGTTATTGGAGGCAACATAATACTATCATGCACAGATTAAAAGTTAACACAAATGAAATACCACATGGAAGCCTTGAGATTATACCAGGTTATGCATCTGGACAAATTCAAATGCTTACAAACCGTCCCCGAGAATTCAGCAACAATCAACAAACTTAACCAGTAAGCAACTGTCGAATTCCAAAAGCAGCAGTGTACGTACAGGCATGAAGAACCTAGCCTTGCAAAATTTCCATTGCATAAAGATTATTGGTTCTTCTCCTTTCTCTCTTGCTCGTCCATGTAAGCCTTCTTCATATCTTCCAGTATAGCATCATTCGTGCTGCCAAGATACAAAAGCGTATGGTGAATTACATGAATGTGTCAATGTTCGGCCCATAATTGCTTCCCAGCAATGATTGTCATTTAGAATGAGACATTATATGGTCAGAATTATTAGCATCAATTCTCTTTTCAAGATTCCGCAAATGATTGATCATGAAATATGTTTCAGCACCAGTTTATCAAATGGAAAATTACTATTTGGCGACAAATAGATCATATTCTTTCATAGTGTTCAATGGTTTTACAATCTGTCCATGCGCCGTTCTTAAGAACGTCCCGGCAAGCTCGTGGCAAGGTTGCTAATTCAGATTATAAATCAAAACATACAGTGGAGTTGGCTGTATCAAATTCCAAGTGAACATGAAGCTGCTGTCAGGACAATTTTGTAGAATACAGCAATAGCTGTCAATAAGACAGCTTCTAAACAGATATCAACATCCAGAACTATGCCTTGTAAGGACTAGATTAAAAAAAGGATACATACTTATGTCGGCATAGAAATTTCTACCGTCCAGTAGGAGCTAAATCTGTAGAATCATGAGGAACTAAAAAGTATGATCTAATCCATCTGACTTAATCACATAGTCTTGATAATAGTGCATTATCACTTCCTAAAATATCATTTGTTTGTACGATATATAGGTATAACATATCTGTCTGCTGAATGAACAGTAAAAGCCAGACCATCAGTTTCTGGGATTAGTCTACAAGGACGATATTCCTATCTATTCTGACAGAGCATTATCGAGGTCTCTTCAAAGCTGAAAACTCTACTTGTACAAGTCTCTACCGTACAAAATAAAGTTACAACAAGAATCGAGATATGACTTGCACGATTTGTCCAATTCAAAAGATTATAACAGACATACAATGATCACTTACAATTGATGAAGACAGTTATTCAACTCTTTGGCTTGTTTGCGGCATGACCAAACCACAGACAAAGTTCTTCCTCGAGCACACTCAGCATACTTTGAACACAGTACATCACATTCCTTGAGGGCCTTTTGTTTCATTTTGCTGCGCAAAGCTGAAATAGTGAAACAGAATAGGCCCGATTAACTCTTTCAGATGAATAAGAACAAGAACCTTTAAATTGTTCTTGAAAGCATGCTCAAAATTTCCTGTTACAATTAACCACTATCTATAAACAATTCTCACTAAAAAATGCAATTTATAAGAATGATTTGAACCTAGCAGTCGAGACATGAAAAAGGATATGCTTGACAGCAGGTTCTATTGGACCAGGGTTCTCAAATACACCAACTCAACTTTCTGCAAACCACTTCAATTTGTGAGGAAAGACAGGTGGCAAGCGCATGGTAATATCAAATGACTCACCCCTGACCATCAATTGTTAAATAAGATTGATAACCAAAGCCTTCTTGGTTCGCTGAACCTGCAACCAGCCCAACTACCACTACCACTACCACTCTACTTAACCTTGCACGACGCATTATTCCGTTCAGATTGTGTTGCAATTTCAAGAGACAGTACGAACGGAGCTCATACACTACATATTTCGCATCTGCTAGAGAACTAGGACGAGCTTTGCATTTTCAATAATTCCAAATCGCGAAAAATTAGAAGCAAGATGTCTGACTCACCTTCCTCAACCTTCTTTTTCACGTGATTCTCCCTAGCCTCCTCGAGGAACCCCATGGCGCTGCCAGGTATTCAGTATCTGATCGAGGGGAGGGCGGTGAGAGAAGATGGAGTTAAACCCTAACGACCTTGGAAGGGGAGGCGGCCATGGAAAGGAAGGTTTTCTCTCTGTTTTCCCCTTTTCTGGTCGCCGAGTGGAGAACGTGGAGGAGATTCGGGGCACGGGCTTTCGGACTCCTGGAGTAGGCTCACACGGCCCAACTAAATTGGCCCAGCTTGTCCACTCCCCCCTGCAAATAACAGATTATCATATATTTTTCCTGTTCAAAAACTATAACGTTTAAGGAAACGCTCCGTCGGAGGATCCGCTCGACGCATCCTCGACAGCATGCCACGTGTCCCACTTGTGGCAGGAGAAAATGACGTGGGCCTCACCTACTATCTTATCTTCTTTCCTAAATTTTCTCCCCCACTCGTTCATCCTCCTTCTTCCTCAACACACAGTCGTGCCCTGAGGCCAACCACGCGCCGCCGCCACCGTTCCTATAGCCCAGCCATGTTTCGTCGTCGTTCCTCCATCCCATACATGCGATGCTGCCACCGCCAAACCTCTTCCGCATCGCCTTCTTGGCAGTCGACCATGTCTGCATGCAACAGAGCTGCAAGAGGAGGGGGAGGTGATGTAGTCGCGTGCGGCAAAGTGATACGTCCAAAACGTATCTATTTTTTCGAACACTTTTGTTATTGTTTCTCCTCTAAACTTGTGTGATTTGGATACAACTAACACGGACTGACGCTGTTTTCAGCAGAATTACCTTGGTGTCTAGTATTTGTGCAGAAAATCAACTATAAGGAAAAATTCTGGAAAATATGCCAAAAATCCTATTTCACCAGAAGACACACAGAGCCAGAAGATGAGACGGAGTGGAGGCCTAGGGGGGCCACACCCCTGCTAGGCACGGGTGGGCCTAGCCCCGTGCCTAGGAAGGTGCGGACACCCAGGCACCCCCTTGGGATCCCTCTTCGTCTATAAGTTACCCCTTGACCTAAAAATCGAGGGGGCGTCGTTTTTTCAGAAAGAGTTCCGCTCCGCCGCCACCATCAAAAACCCAAGATTCAGATTTAGAAACTCCGTTCTGCCACCCTGCCGGGACGGGGAATTTGGAGAGGATCATCGCCATCGTCATCACCAACGCCTCTCCATCAACCATCGATGTTTCCCTCATCCATGAGTGAGTAATCCCCCGCTGTAGGCTATGGGGATGGTAGGGATTAGATGAGTTCTGATGCTACACTCAACACGGAGGAAGAGTGCTTCGTTGGAAACCCCAAGAGCAAGGTATGAAGAGTACAGCAGCAAGATTTCTCTCAGTAGAAATCGAGGTTATCGAACCAAAAGGAGGAAGGAAACGTCACACATGTGTTGGAAGCAACGTGGAGACCTGCACAACACAAACTCAAGACTCTGTCCCAACGAATCGGTGAGGTTGTCAAGCTCACCGGTTTGCTGTAACAAAGGATTAAACGTATGATGTGGAAGGTAATTATTTGCAGCAAGTAAACAAGTAATAGTGAAAGATGTATCAATGGTAAAGATTGGAACGGGGTCCATAGTTCACTAGAGGTGCTCTCCTTAGATAAACAACATGGCATGAAGGGTAAACAAATTACAGCGAGGCAATTGACAGGAACTGAGTAAGGCATAACAATGCAATTACTAGCCAGAAAGATCCTATGAGGTTGATTGGGCAATACAACAATATACATAGACCGTAATCCAACTGCATCTATGACTAGAAGTCCACCTTCAGGTTATCATCCGAACCCCCTCCAGTATTAAGTTGCAAGCAACAGACAACTGCTTTAAGTAAAGTGTGTAAGGTAAATAGTCCACATGTTCCATGAACAGGAGACCGTTGTTTTCTCCCTAGTAGCAACAACACATCTACAACCAAAGAGATTATTGTCACTTCCCCTGGAAACTAGAGGCATGAACCCACTATCGAGCATAAATACTCCCTCTTGGAGTCACTAGCAACTACTTGGCCAAGATGATCACTAGCAACGGAGAGCATGCAAGATCACAAAAATACAGACATGATAGAATCATAAAGATAGAACCATTAATCAAACTAACATAAAAATCTCAATATCCATCGGATCCCCGCAAACACAACATGCATGATTACAAATAGATTAGATCTTGATCATGAATGGAGCTCACAAGATCTATACATGAAAGCACAAACGAGGAGATACAACCATCTAGCTACTACATGGACCCATAGTCCAAGGTGGAGCTACTCACAAATCATACCGGAGAGAAGTGTAGGGGTTCGTAGCAAGGAAAACAAAAAAATTCTACCGCATGCACACAAACAAGCCAAGATCTATCTACTAGATTGTAGCAACGAGTCGATAGAAGCACTCACACTCGAAGATTCCAAAGCGGTTAACGAGAGCATATTCTCGTGGGTGATGTAGTCGTACACTTGTCGATCTCAAGATCGTATAGACGATCCTTCCGGCGCTGCGTTCCGGCAGCGCTTCCGCAGTCGGTCACACGTTCGGTACTCGATAAAGACCTTACTCTCCCTTGTTCCAGCAGGAAGCGGAGGTTGTAGTTCTTTCCTCGCGATTCTGGCAGCACGACAGCGTGGTGTCGGAAGTAGAGGGAAGATCCCGCAGGGCTTCGCCTAAGCCGGTGCGAATTATGGTGGATTATGGTTTCCTAGAGATCTAGGGTTTAGAAGACCGGGATGAGGAGGAGGTGTCGGCGACGGCTAGGGCGGAGGCGATGGACCGGCGGAGACAGCGCGGCGGCGCAAGGCGGCGGCGCGGCGGCTGCGAGAGGCGGCGGCGCAAGGCGGCTCGGGGTGGGGAGGGCTTGGCCCTTGTGGTGTTGGGGCAGCCCTCCCCTTCTATTTATGAGAGGGGGCAGCCTTGGGAGGGGTGGGTTTGAATCTAAACCCAAACCCAAGTTGGATTGAGAAAAGGACTTGTTCCTTCTTCCACTAGGAAACCATTGTTCCAATTTGACTTTTTAAACTGCCGTTTGACTTTCAATTTAGAGCTTTAATTCTCTCTTGCAAATGCCCACACCAAGTGACCTAGGATATGATCCAATCATTCCACTTATCCATGACACTTTCATGGACCATTCCCCTTCCTGTCCGGTGAACCTTCTAGACCCTTCTAGAAACTCTCCGATGATAACATCGGAAACTTTCCTTAACTCCAGAATCGTACTTTCCTTATATGAATCTTATTCTCCGGACCATTCCGGATCTCCTCGTGATATCCCGGATCCCATCCGATACTCCGAACAGCATTCGGTATCCCTACTAACATTCCATATCTACTAAACAACATTGAATCCTTAAGTGTGTCTCCCTACGGTTCGTGAATTATGCGGACATGACCGAGACACTTCTTCAATCAATAACCAATAGAGGAATCTAGAAATTCATATGGCTCCCACATATTTCTACGATTACTTTGTGATCGAATGAACCACTTACATACGATACCAATTTCCCTTTGTCTCACGATAGTTTACTTATCCGAGGTTTTGATCGTCGGTATCTCTGCATACCTAGTTCAACCTCGTTACCGATAAGTACTCTTTGCTCGTTCCCGTGATATGTGATCCCTTGTGAGCCAGTCACATGCTTGCAGGCTAATTGGATGACTGTAACTACCTCGGTGAATTACGCTCCTAGTACAAGCCTGGATGATCAGAAATGGTTGAAATAGTACGGTGGGGCCCAAATGCCACTCACAGGTAGACCTTTCGGCCGTCCCAACCATTTCCAAACATCGGGACAAGAACGGGCGGCGTAATCGGCAGGCGAAGGGATCAACTACATACACAAATGAGTATGTATGCAAGCCAGCATACAATAGTACATCAGAGCCATTCCATCTAAAAAGAAAGGAAATATAGCAACGCCATACGGCAAGATCCAAATATCCTAGCTAGATATAATAGTTTAGGATATCTCCTCATACATCAATCAACAGAGCATCAAGCGGAAGCGGAAGACAAAATCCGAGTACGGATAAGAAGCAAATCGGCATAAGATGCCCCATAAATAAGCACATCCCGCCCACAGATCTCACGGATCCCCGTTCCCGGAATCTCTACACCGAATGATCGTTGCCCACATCGTCCGTCTCTTCCACCCAGTATCCATCTTGCGAGTGTACCTGTTCATCTGAACCAATAATTTATCGTGTGAGACCCTAGGGGTACTCAGCAAGTCTTTATGCCTCTAAAGGGGACACAACCTGGGGTGACGCAATTGCAGCAAAAGGTAAACCCTAGCAATTCTATAGATACTCGCTAACCATCCGCCTAAACAGATATAGACGGATGTCCGTGAATTAATAACAACAGTTATAACAGTTGTAAAGGTAATCTTAACAGATCCATCCTCCTCCTCGCTTACCGACGAGGAAGCGGACGAACAATCCCCCATCCGTTGGCAGTTTTATTACCCATTCCATGAATGTTGCACTATTTACTAGTCAGGTACCTAGTCTAGTCAGATTAAAAGCGGTACTTAAGTCATGCTTGTCTATGATCGAGAAACTGTGCTCCAAGTCGTCCATAACCGCGGACACGGCTTTCAGAAAGTTTTACCCTGCAGGGGTGCACAAATAGCAACACACACTCGATATGCCTCGGAAAAACCAAATCAAAACCCAACGAGGCAGTCACGACAAAGCAATTACAGGATTCAGAAATATTTCAGGGGGCCACCCCATTAAGCTACCCGCAACGGAGCTAGCTGACTCCGAGACGGACTCAAGGTTTGCGCCAATGGCTGTAAACGACAGCAGATCCCAAAACTGGGACTGTCGATACCGCGAAAACACTCCGCTTCCTAAACAGTACAGCGTGCTCCTCACACAATCGTAAATAAAGCAGTAAAGCATGGTATAGGTACAGGATAGTAAATAAAACCTCAAACTAGTTGTGGCCCCAAGAAATAAGAATGAATCAAGCTCTGGCTCAGGGGGGTCCATAAGGCCTCCCGGATGTGGATAGCGCGAATGTTCTTGGAACAGGAATCAAGTACTCGGGGTCTTACGGGACACAAGTGAGCCTGAAAAACCAAATAGCGAATATGGCTCACCGATGCCACTTTCATTAGTTATCCCATTACTACTCAGGTTAAGTTGTTTAGGTACCTCGTTATCCATCAGACACTCACATACCCTACTCATGCTGTACTACGACTCGCATGGCTCAAACAACTCCTGTAGTAATGGCTCATGGGATGGAGGAACAAGCTTCGGTGGGGTTTAAAAGTAAAGGCTATGCAATACTTGGGATTCAATTTAATGCAATCGCGACTCAATGATGCAAGGATAAGATAGAGGCAATAGGTACTGTATGTATGCAAGCATGTGGTAGTGCTTGCCTGGCAGCTCAGTTGAAGCAAGGAATGGATCTGGGTAGTGCTCCTGGTTCTCTTGATATATCCCCTGCTCAGCGTCTATTCGAAGAAGAACCAAACAAACAAGGGCCAACATAAATAAAGTGCACAAGCATATGAATAAATGCGACAAGCAAACAATCATGCCATGATGAATGATGCACGATTTGCATGTCAATAAAGTAGCATGGCAAGGGTGAGATGTGGAACACAAGAATAAGCCATTTTATTTAGTTTTGAGCTCATTTTATTCTCAATTAAGTTGCTGTCCACAATATATTTATATGATGCATGCTTCAATTCAAACCATGGAATGCATAAACAGAAAGGTCTCGTCGAGCTAATCATTTTAGACATATCATTTGTTAAATTTGGATTTATAAATCAAAAGTTATTAATTATTTAAGAAAAAGGGGCATTTATTGTAATTTAATTAAACTTGGAAATTTAAGTGTTCAAAATATATTTTGGATTGCATATTTGAAATCCTCACATTTTTCTGATTTGAAAACATATGTTATTTGTTTAATTTGGATTTATATTTTAAAAGTTATTTAAAAACAGAATTTAAATTGAATTTGAATTAATTAGAAAAGGATTTGAATTTAAAACAGAAAGAGATAAATACTTTTTATACCCAGACAGATTCAGCCACTGTCGCTGACAGGTGGGGTCGGCTGCTGACTGGGACGCACGCGTGCTGAAAACGTTTTACACCGCAGGTTGAGCTAGCCCTAGAGAATGACAGGTGGGGTCAACTGGCTCGGGCCCAAGCGTCAGCGAACGGCCGCGCGGGGCTGCCAGGTGGACCGAGCGAGGGAGCGCGGGTTGAGGACAGAGAAGCTGGGGGGCTCTTTTGCTAGTTTGCCTGGGTGGCTGTCTGGTGGGCCAGGGGTACCGCGGGTTGAGCAGAGACAAAACAGAGGGGGGTATCGGCAAAACGACCACGCGCGCACTGTTTTTCTTCTCTGTCTCGCGCGACCGATCGGTGGGCGACAGCGCGGGCGGGGAATCGATCTGGCGACCTCACGCACGCGCGCGTTGGCGGCTACCGCTGCGGTGGGCTGGCGTGGTTGTCAGGGAGGGCGGACGGGCCTAGATAGGGCTTGATGCGCAGCAGAAACGAGCAGACACGCACGCGACGCCGGCGCACGGAGGCCGTTCGACGGATGGTCCGGCGCGACCAGGCAACGGTAGTGGAGAGGAGCATGTCTAGGAGGGTTAGGGGCTCACCGCGAGTGGCTTGACGTGGTTGGATCGGCCTGGGGCGCAGGGAGACGGCGATGATGCAGACGGACGGTGGTTTAGGGTTTCGGGGTCGGCGCGGCGTCGATCGGTGGCTCTGGTGCTTCTCCTGCTCGGCTCCGGGTACAGGTCGACGTTGGGGAGCTCCGCGGTCCTTCTCGACAGCCACAACACCACGCTCGCCACCTCGTACTGCTGGTGGATGCCGAAGCCGACGGTGGCCGGCGATGGGGAAAGCTGGTGGTGGAGAGGGAGGGGAGGAGCGGCAGGCGCCTGGGGGATCTGGAGGAGGTCAGAGAGGCGGGGCAGAGAGGTGGGGGGTAGATAGGAAGAGGGAGACGCCGTGGGGGAGGGTAGATGGGAAAAGGTGGCTCGGCCACCTTTTCTCTCCTTCTTCACGTGCTCGGCTCGGCCAGGGCAGGGCAGGGGCAGGTAGGGGAGCTGCCAGGGGGGTAGGGCAGGCCAGGGTCGGGTTGGTTCGGTCTGGGCCCCTAGGGCAGAGAGAGAGCAAGAGAGGGAGAGGCTCGGGCTAGGGGTGGAGCTAGGCTCGGGTAGAGCTAGGTTGGGAGCTAGGGGTGGGGGGTGGTAGCTAGGGCAGGGAGAGGTGACCAGGGAGAGAGGGTGGCCGGTGGGGCCAGCTAGGGTAGGCCATGGTGGGGTGGCTCGGCTTAGAAGGAGGAGAGAAAGAGGGGGTGCTTAGGGTTTAGGTTTAGAGAGGGGTATGGTAGATTAGATGAGATGGAGAGGTAGGTTTAGGGTTTGAAGAGAGGGGGAAAGGTTAGTTGCTAGGGTGTTCATTTGTCAAGACCAATGCCAAGCACAAATCAAACCCCAACAAGATCAAGGTTAGAGAAGAGAGGAAAAGGGTGATGTGGTTTTGCAAAAGATCTACTCAAAATGCAACTAAAACCAAAGCTATCAAAAGATGGTTCGTGCATGGCCCATGCATGATATTTAATGCCATGCTTATGTTGTGAAAACAAGATGATTTACATGACATTATTACTATGCATTCCAAAATGTGGAGTAAGGCCTAAGCAAAAAGGATTTAGAGATAGCTCCAAGGGGAATAGATGGAGATGATCATGTTTGAGTAAGATTGGGACGTGCTAGTGTGTATGTTCCACTAGATGATCAATAGTCCCAAACTATTCCAACATGAGCATAATTCCATGATAAACCATATGGAAGCTAGAAGAAAGGGTCCCACTCACAAGGCATGCAAAGGTGGCCATGTGGCTCTCATATCTCAATATTGTGAAAACAACATGATGCTAAGGTGAGAGCATGTGGAATAGAATTGGATCCATCCCAACCCACATGAGCTAGAGGTAAACTCAATAAATGCCAAGCACATATTTAGTTGGATGGTGGAGTTATAAGGTGGTGAAAGAAAGAGGTGGTGGAATTAACAAGAGATATGCCCCCAACTCAACTTGGGCACTAAGCAATATATCAAGAACCGAATACAATATCAAGAGGCAAATACAATTAATAATGCATATGAGATAAGAACCAAATCAAAAAGGGTTTTATATGATGCTCAAATGCAAGGAGGCATGATGACATGAGCATGATATAATTATGATGCAACAATTATATATATGAAGTAGCCATTATATAGACTAGGCTAGTAGCATTGCAATTGTTAGACAATTGGGATGCTACAACTCTCCCCCACTAAACAAGAATCTCGCCCCGAGATTCCTAGGAAAAAGAAAACAACACAAGGAGAGGCGGGTGTTCGGAACGAAGGTGATCCTTGCGTTCCCAAGAAGATGAAGAACGGAATGGTGCGACCACTACACCTTGCAAAACTTGCTAGACTTGTTGCGAGTCTTGCCTTTTGCTTGAGGCACAAAGGGTTAGGAGAATTGAAGGATTATCGTGAGACAAGAAGGATAGGATAGACATAGCTCCAGTTTTCTCAAGAAACATGATAAGAGGAAAAGGACCACTTGAGAAAGAAAGGACAGGATGATGTAGCATGGATAAAGAAAGGCACACCGATAAGATTGAAGATTTACCGATACTAGAGAGGATGAATCTTTGTCTCGCCGGAAGGAAAGAGCTAGATTGGAGAGGTTTTGAAGCACTATGACAATAGCATCGTACCCTCTCTCGGATTGGGGAAAAGAAGTACGGAAACAATATTGCCTTCAAACAATAGAGTCCCTTGATATCGACAGAAAGATTTAGTTAGACATCGTCGGATTAGAGTCTTCTTACGCCGGTAAGAACCAAAGGATCACGCAATTGAGGTGCGCGGATATAACTTCCAGATACGGATGTGAAGATAGATCATGGGGGATAGGTTCCTTTCATCTTGTTTGGGGATGTAGCGCTCCGGTATAAAGACGAGGATAGAAAAGAATTTGCGTTTGTTTCCACCAGATAATCGAGGATTTTGCTCCGTGTAGAAAGGACGAGATCACCAACAAGAGATTATCGATTACTTTCTTCGAGAGAGCACTCCGGAAAAACAAGGACGGAAGTAAAAGTATCAAGGGATAAAGGCCACTTCTAACTTCCGTGGAATGAGTGAAATCACATAAATTCCCCAATTCAATGTACAAGAGCGAATGATAAGAGTAGTGGTATGGTAGCTACTCCATCCCGCACTCAAAGCATTACTCCGCACCTGAATAAGAAAACCATGCAACCCAACTACCGAAACAGACTGAAGGTATTGACAAGGATAACTCATGGAACTCCGTTAGCAAACCAGGATAGATGCAAACGATACGCCGGATTCAAGATAGATAAGGGTGATGATGTTGTCGTCATACCTGATGTAACAAGCCATCGGAAAGATATGAAGGAAGATTACGGAGAACAACTGCTATATCCCACAGTTAAAGAAGAAGATAACACCAACTGATTACGAAAGATCTGAAAAGTCTTCATGGCCTCCGGTGGATTGAGCATCGATGATAGAACGAGACGGTTTCAAAAGATCACTTAACGAGATAGAGGTGAAAAGAACTCCATGTTCTTCTTGAAATGATTGAGAGAGATCTAGCAGTCTTGAGGAAAACTTCGGCGGAACGATGATGATAACTTGCCAACAAGGAACAACTCCGGATTTGATTGAAGATGGAAGATGGAATTAACAATGGACTTGCTGATTCCAGAATTGAAGAAGATGCACTGGAAGAATAGATTATCTGGTCCTTCGGAAGAAAAAGAGATGCCGCCTGATTCACATTGTCGATCGGATCACCGGTTACAAAGATAAAGAGATCTTGGACAAGAAACGATGATATAGCTTTGCTTATGGTATGAGCTATCAGAGACGAAAAAGAGGTGCAGATATGGAGTTCAAAAAGATGTGACGCATGATAAACAGATGATAGACCGCCGTATTGCTTTGGGAATCTCCGGATTTCCAAGGATGCTTGAATAAGCATAGATAGGATCACGGTGTACTCAAAATCACATGAGATAACCTTATCCTCCAGATGGTGACGGTTGATAGCATTTTCCATATTCCAATCGACACTTATCATGAGTGGAATATAGCTATGCCGAGAGCCAAATTACAATCACCAGCATCGGATCGACACATGTTATGTAATTAGCCTAAGAGAATTGGAGATGAAAACTCCAGGATTAAGCGCCGGTGACAAAATAGTGAGTTAGCATGGACATGCTGATAAAAGGAAGATAGATAATGTTTCACACACGACTGGAAAGGAGTGTGGAAACACAGATGTATCAAAGAAAAAATTTCCGCATTTTTCGGCATTAAAATACCAATAGATGCGTAAAACACTGATCGGGAAGAGATTAGCAACAGATGCTTGCACAGAAAGAGGAGTTGCTAGAAGGAAGAACACCCTTAAGAAGATGGCACCGGTTAACAAGGAGTCAGATATATCGCGCCGGTTTTCAAAAGCCTGTCAGTATGGAATGTACCAACAGTTGATAACCAAAAGGCAGATAAAGATAACATGTTGGATGCAACAGATAGACAAGGAATTACACACACACACACACTTTCTATGGTACTACGGAAACCCAGAACACGTGAATCCTAGTTTGAATTTTAAGAAGAGGGTTGAAAACGTTACACTTCCTTACCAGAAAAGGGTGGTGGTTGGGTAAGAAGAAAAGTGGAAGCAGTCCTACTCTCACGTTTTGGTTTTTCCCTAGTATACATAACTACCAAAATATTTGCTAGACAGACAACGACCATTTGGCTGAGACCCTGAAGGTCGGGATGGCTCTGATACCAATTGTAACTACCTCGGTGAATTACGCTCCTAGTACAAGCCTGGATGATCAGAAATGGTTGAAATAGTACGGTGGGGCCCAAATGCCACTCACAGGTAGACCTTTCGGCCGTCCCAACCATTTCCAAACATCGGGACAAGAACGGGCGGCGTAATCGGCAGGCGAAGGGATCAACTACATACACAAATGAGTATGTATGCAAGCCACCATACAATAGTACATCAGAGCCATTCCATCTAAAAAGAAAGGAAATATAGCAACGCCATACGGCAAGATCCAAATATCCTAGCCAGATATAATAGTTTAGGATATCTCCTCATACATCAATCAACAGAGCATCAAGCGGAAGCGGAAGACAAAATCCGAGTACGGATAAGAAGCAAATCGGCATAAGATGCCCCATAAATAAGCACATCCCGCCCACAGATCTCACGGATCCCCGTTCCCGGAATCTCTACACCAAATGATCGTTGCCCACATCGTCCGTCTCTTCCACCCAGTATCCATCTTGCGAGTGTACCTGTTCATCTGAACCAATAATTTATCATGTGAGACCCTAGGGGTACTCAGCAAGTCTTTATGCCTCTAAAGGGGACACAACCTGGGGTGACGCAATTGCAGCAAAAGGTAAACCCTAGCAATTCTATAGATACTCGCTAACCATCCGCCTAAACAGATATAGACGGATGTCCGTGAATTAATAACAACAGTTATAACAGTTGTAAAGGTAATCTTAACAGATCCATCCTCCTCCTCGCTTACCGACGAGGAAGCGGACGAACAATCCCCCATCCGTTGGCAGTTTTATTACCCATTCCATGAATGTTGCACTATTTACTAGTCAGGTACCTAGTCTAGTCAGATTAAAAGCGGTACTTAAGTTATGCTTGTCTATGATCGAGAAACTGTGCTCCAAGTCGTCCATAACCGCGGACACGGCTTTCAGAAAGTTTTACCCTGCAGGGGTGCACAAATAGCAACACACACTCGATATGCCTCGGAAAAACCAAATCAAAACCCAACGAGGCAGTCACGACAAAGCAATTACAGGATTCAGAAATATTTCAGGGGGCCACCCCATTAAGCTACCCGCAACGGAGCTAGCTGACTCCGAGACGGACTCAAGGTTTGCGCCAATGGCTGTAAACGACAGCAGATCCCAAAACTGGGACTGTCGATACCGCGAAAACACTCCGCTTCCTAAACAGTACATCGTGCTCCTCACACAATCGTAAATAAAGCAGTAAAGCATGGTATAGGTACAGGATAGTAAATAAAACCTCAAACTAGTTGTGGCCCCAAGAAATAAGAATGAATCAAGCTCTGGCTCAGGGGGGTCCATAAGGCCTCCCGGATGTGGATAGCGCGAATGTTCTTGGAACAGGAATCAAGTACTCGGGGTCTTACGGGACACAAGTGAGCCTGAAAAACCAAATAGCGAATATGGCTCACCGATGCCACTTTCATTAGTTATCCCATTACTACTCAGGTTAAGTTGTTTAGGTACCTCGTTATCCATCAGACACTCACATACCCTACTCATGCTGTACTACGACTCGCATGGCTCAAACAACTCCTGTAGTAATGGCTCATGGGATGGAGGAACAAGCTTCGGTGGGGTTTAAAAGTAAAGGCTATGCAATACTTGGGATTCAATTTAATGCAATCGCGACTCAATGATGCAAGGATAAGATAGAGGCAATAGGTACTGTATGTATGCAAGCATGTGGTAGTGCTTGCCTGGCAGCTCAGTTGAAGCAAGGAATGGATCTGGGTAGTGCTCCTGGTTCTCTTGATATATCCCCTGCTCAGCGTCTATTCGAAGAAGAACCAAACAAACAAGGGCCAACATAAATAAAGTGCACAAGCATATGAATAAATGCGACAAGCAAACAATCATGCCATGATGAATGATGCACGATTTGCATGTCAATAAAGTAGCATGGCAAGGGTGAGATGTGGAACACAAGAATAAGCCATTTTATTTAGTTTTGAGCTCATTTTATTCTCAATTAAGTTGCTGTCCACAATATATTTATATGATGCATGCTTCAATTCAAACCATGGAATGCATAAACAGAAAGGTCTCGTCGAGCTAATCATTTTAGACATATCATTTGTTAAATTTGGATTTATAAATCAAAAGTTATTAATTATTTAAGAAAAAGGGGCATTTATTGTAATTTAATTAAACTTGGAAATTTAAGTGTTCAAAATATATTTTGGATTGCATATTTGAAATCCTCACATTTTTCTGATTTGAAAACATATGTTATTTGTTTAATTTGGATTTATATTTTAAAAGTTATTTAAAAACAGAATTTAAATTGAATTTGAATTAATTAGAAAAGGATTTGAATTTAAAACAGAAAGAGATAAATACTTTTTATACCCAGACAGATTCAGCCACTGTCGCTGACAGGTGGGGTCGGCTGCTGACTGGGACGCACGCGTGCCGAAAACGTTTTACACCGCAGGTTGAGCTAGCCCTAGAGAATGACAGGTGGGGTCAACTGGCTCGGGCCCAAGCGTCAGCGAACGGCCGCGCGGGGCTGCCAGGTGGACCGAGCGAGGGAGCGCGGGTTGAGGACAGAGAAGCTGGGGGGCTCTTTTGCTAGTTTGCCTGGGTGGCTGTCTGGTGGGCCAGGGGTACCGCGGGTTGAGCAGAGACAAAACAGAGGGGGGTATCGGCAAAACGACCACGCGCGCACTGTTTTTCTTCTCTGTCTCGCGCGACCGATCGGTGGGCGACAGCGCGGGCGGGGAATCGATCTGGCGACCTCACGCACGCGCGCGTTGGCGGCTACCGCTGCGGTGGGCTGGCGTGGTTGTCAGGGAGGGCGGACGGGCCTAGATAGGGCTTGATGCGCAGCAGAAACGAGCAGACACGCACGCGACGCCGGCGCACGGAGGCCGTTCGACGGATGGTCCGGCGCGACCAGGCAACGGTAGTGGAGAGGAGCATGTCTAGGAGGGTTAGGGGCTCACCGCGAGTGGCTTGACGTGGTTGGATCGGCCTGGGGCGCAGGGAGACGGCGATGATGCAGACGGACGGTGGTTTAGGGTTTCGGGGTCGGCGCGGCGTCGATCGGTGGCTCTGGTGCTTCTCCTGCTCGGCTCCGGGTACAGGTCGACGTTGGGGAGCTCCGCGGTCCTTCTCGACAGCCACAACACCACGCTCGCCACCTCGTACTGCTGGTGGATGCCGAAGCCGACGGTGGCCGGCGATGGGGAAAGCTGGTGGTGGAGAGGGAGGGGAGGAGCGGCAGGCGCCTGGGGGATCTGGAGGAGGTCAGAGAGGCGGGGCAGAGAGGTGGGGGGTAGATAGGAAGAGGGAGACGCCGTGGGGGAGGGTAGATGGGAAAAGGTGGCTCGGCCACCTTTTCTCTCCTTCTTCACGTGCTCGGCTCGGCCAGGGCAGGGCAGGGGCAGGTAGGGGAGCTGCCAGGGGGGTAGGGCAGGCCAGGGTCGGGTTGGTTCGGTCTGGGCCCCTAGGGCAGAGAGAGAGCAAGAGAGGGAGAGGCTCGGGCTAGGGGTGGAGCTAGGCTCGGGTAGAGCTAGGTTGGGAGCTAGGGGTGGGGGGTGGTAGCTAGGGCAGGGAGAGGTGACCAGGGAGAGAGGGTGGCCGGTGGGGCCAGCTAGGGTAGGCCATGGTGGGGTGGCTCGGCTTAGAAGGAGGAGAGAAAGAGGGGGTGCTTAGGGTTTAGGTTTAGAGAGGGGTATGGTAGATTAGATGAGATGGAGAGGTAGGTTTAGGGTTTGAAGAGAGGGGGAAAGGTTAGTTGCTAGGGTGTTCATTTGTCAAGACCAATGCCAAGCACAAATCAAACCCCAACAAGATCAAGGTTAGAGAAGAGAGGAAAAGGGTGATGTGGTTTTGCAAAAGATCTACTCAAAATGCAACTAAAACCAAAGCTATCAAAAGATGGTTCGTGCATGGCCCATGCATGATATTTAATGCCATGCTTATGTTGTGAAAACAAGATGATTTACATGACATTATTACTATGCATTCCAAAATGTGGAGTAAGGCCTAAGCAAAAAGGATTTAGAGATAGCTCCAAGGGGAATAGATGGAGATGATCATGTTTAAGATTGGGACGTGCTAGTGTGTATGTTCCACTAGATGATCAATAGTCCCAAACTATTCCAACATGAGCATAATTCCATGATAAACCATATGGAAGCTAGAAGAAAGGGTCCCACTCACAAGGCATGCAAAGGTGGCCATGTGGCTCTCATATCTCAATATTGTGAAAACAACATGATGCTAAGGTGAGAGCATGTGGAATAGAATTGGATCCATCCCAACCCACATGAGCTAGAGGTAAACTCAATAAATGCCAAGCACATATTTAGTTGGATGGTGGAGTTATAAGGTGGTGAAAGAAAGAGGTGGTGGAATTAACAAGAGATATGCCCCCAACTCAACTTGGGCACTAAGCAATATATCAAGAACCGAATACAATATCAAGAGGCAAATACAATTAATAATGCATATGAGATAAGAACCAAATCAAAAAGGGTTTTATATGATGCTCAAATGCAAGGAGGCATGATGACATGAGCATGATATAATTATGATGCAACAATTATATATATGAAGTAGCCATTATATAGACTAGGCTAGTAGCATTGCAATTGTTAGACAATTGGGATGCTACAATGACATTCCACGGAGAGGGCCCAGAGTATATCTATCTGTCATATGGATTGACAAATCCCACTCTTGATCCATGTGCCTCAACCCATACTTTCCGAACACTCAATGCCACCTTTATAGCCACCTAGTTACGGTGTGGTGTTTGATGTCATCAAAGAATCCTTCCGGTGATAGTGATTAGCATGATCTCATGGTCGAAGGAATTAGGTTACTATGTATCAGAAAGCTTATAGCAAACGAACTATTAAAATGACTTGATCTTTATGCTACGCTTATCTATAGGAGTATGTCCATCATACCATTCTCCTAATGATATGATGTTGTTATTAATAACATCTCAATGTTCATGATCGAGAAACCATGATCGTCTATTAATCAACAAGCTAGTATTATAATGAGGCTTTACCAGGGACTCTAATTTAGTTTACAAATCACACAAGTATTAATTATTCCGTTTAATACTATTATAGCATGAATGTAAACATTTATCATAAACACAAAGATATAATAATAACCACTTTTATTATTGCCTATAGGGCATATCTCCAACAGTCTCCCACTTGCACTAGAGTCAACTAATCTAGATTACATGGTAATATACCGAACACCCATGGCGGTTTGGTGCTGGTCATGTTTTGCCCTCGGGAGAGGTTTAGTCAACGGATCCGCCACATTCAGATCTGTGTGTACTTTGCAAATCTTTATTTCACCATCTTGGACATGCTCTCGAATAGCATGAAAACGTAGTTTGATGTGCTTCAGCTTCTTGTGTGACCTTGGTTCTTGCGCATTGGCTATGGCACCCATGTTATCACAGTAGATAGACATTGGGTCCAGCGCACTTGGAACCACACCGAGCTCTGTAATGAACTCCTTCATCCATATCGCCTCTTGTGAAGCCTCCAAAGCAGCTATGTATTCCGATTCAGTTGAAGATCTTGCCACAACGCTTTGCTTTGCACTCCTCCAGCTAACTGCTGCACCATTCAAAGTAAATACGTATCTAGATTGAGATTTAGAATCATCCGGATCGGTGTTCCAACTAGCATCGGTGTAACCATTAACAACGAGATGTTCATCACCTCCATATGAAAGAACCATATCCTTAGTTCTTCTCAAGTACTTAAAGATGTTTTTAACCGCTCTCCAATGATCCACTCCTGGATCACTTTGATATCTGCTAGTCAAACTAACAGCATATGCAATGTCGGGTCTAGTACAATGCATGGCATACATAAGAGATCCTATGGCTGAGGCATAGGGAGTCTTACTCATCCTTTCTCTATCTTCTACCGTCGCAGGACTTTGAGTTTTACTCAAAGTCGTATTGGGCAACATGGGCAAGAACCCTTTCTTGTTATCTTCCATTCCAAACCTCTTTAGAACTTTGTCTAAAAATGTACTATGTGACAATGATATTAGGCGTCTCGATCTATCTCTATAAATCTTTATGCCTAATATGTAAGTTTCTTCGCCAAGATCTTTCATTGAAAAACTATTATTCAAATAATCCTTGACACTATTAAGAAGGTCTACATCATTCCCAATCAACAATATGTGATCTACATATAGTATTAAGAATGCTATAGAGCTCCCACTCACTTTCTTGTAAATACAAGCTTCTCCATAAGTTTATATAAAACCAAAACTTTTGATTACCTTATCAAAACGTTGATTCCATCTTCGGGATGCTTGCTTCAATCCATATATGGACCGTTGAAGTTTGCATACCTTGTTAGCATCTTTAGGATTGACAAAACCTTTGGGTTGCATCATATACAACTCTTCATCAATGTCTCCATTGAGGAACGCCATTTTGACATCCATCTGACATATCTCATAATCATAATATGCAGCGATTGCTAACATAATCCTCACAAACTTTAGCTTCGCTACCGGTGAGAAAGTCTCATCGTAGTCAACTCCTTGAATTTGTCGAAACCCTTTTGCGACAAGTCGAGCTTTATAGACAGTAACATTACCATCATCATCTATTTTCTTCTTGAAAATCCATTTGTTCTCGACAGCCTTCCAGCCATCCGGTAAGTCCACCAAAGTCCATACTTGGTTTTCGTACATGGATCCAATCTCGGATTTCATGGCTTCTTGCCATTTATTGGAATTTGGGCTCATCATCGCTTCCTCATATGTCGCAGGGTCATCGGTGTTGTCCACCAACATGATACTCATAATGGGATCATACCAATCAGGAGTGGTACGAGTTCTCGTTGACCTACGAGGTTCTGTAGTAACTTCAACCGAAGTTTCATGATCAACATAATTAGCTTCCTCTCTTATTGGTGTAGGCGCCACAGGAACTACTTCCGGTGCTGCGCTACTCGCAAGTTCGAGAGAAGGTTCAACAACCTCGTTGAGTTCTACTTTACTTCCAGTCACTTCTTTCGAGAGAAACTCCTTCTCTAGAAAGGATCCATTATTGGCAACGAAGATTTTGCCCTCGGATCTATGATAGAAGGTATACCCAATAGTTTCCTTCGGGTATCCTATGAAGACGCATTTTTCCGCTTTGGGTTCAAGCTTGTCTGGCTGTAACTTCTTTACATAAGCTTCACAACCCCAAACTTTAAGGAACGACAATTTAGGTTTCTTCCCAAAACACAATTCATACGGTGTCGTTTCAACGGATTTAGATGGTGCCCTATTTAAAGTGAATGCGGTTGTTTCTAATGCATAACCCCAAAACGATAGCGGTAAATCTATAAGTGACATCATAGAACGAACCATATCTAAGAGAGTTCGATTACGACGTTCGGACACACCATTACGTTGTGGTGTTCCCGGCGGTGTCAATTGTGAAAGTATTCTGCATTTCTTCAAATGCTCGCCAAACTCGTAACTTAGATATTCACCTCCATGATCAGATCGTAAAAATTTAATCTTCTTGTTACGTTGATTCTCTACCTCACTTTGAAATTCCTTAAACTTCTCGAAAGTTTCGGACTTATGTTTCATGAAATAGATATACCCATATCCACTCAAGTCATCCGTGAAGGTAAGAACATAACGATAACCACCGCGTGATGCTACACTCATTGGGCCACACACATCGGTATGTATGATTTCCAATAAGTCCGTAGCTCTCTCCATCATACCAGAAAATGGAGTCTTAGTCATTTTACCCATCAGACATGCTTCGCATCTTTCAAGTGATTCGAAATCAAGTGATTCAAGAAGTCCATTGGAATGGAGTTTCTTCATACGCTTCACTCCAATATGACCAAGATGACAGTGCCACATATAGGTTGAGTTATCGCTCAATTTCAAACATTTACCTTCAATGTTATTAATGTGTGTATTACCACAATCGAGATTCAATAAGAATAGACCATCTATCAAAGGTGCATGTGCATAAAACATATTACTCATATAAATCGAACAACCATTATTCTCGGACTTAAACAAGTAACCGTCTCGCAATAAACATGATCCAGATATGATGTTCATGCTCAACGCAAGCACCAAATAACAATTATTTAAGTATAAAACTAATCCCGATGGTAGATGAAGAGGTAGCGTGCCGACCGCGATCACATCAACATTTGATTAATTTCCAACGTGCATCGTCACCTCGTTCTTCGCTAGCTTCCGTTTATTCTGCAGTACCTGTTTCGAGTTACAAATATGAGCAACCGGACCAGTATCAAATACCCAGACACTACTACGAGTACCAGTGAGATACACATCAATAACATGTATATCGGATATACCTTTCTTCTTGATGTTGCTGTTCTTCAAATCTGCCAAGTACTTTGGGCAATTCCGCTTCTAGTGACCTTCTCCCTTGCAGTAAAAGCACTCAGTATCAGGCTTAGGCCCAGCCTTGGTCTTCTTCGCCGGCGCGGTAACTTTCTTACCGCCCTTCTTGAAGTTTCCCTTTTTTCTTAGACTTGCCTTGCTTCTTGAATTTGGTGGTATTATTGACCAACAACACTTTGTGCTCTTTCTTGATCTCCACTTCTGCAGACTTTAACATGGAGAAGAGTTCGGGCAACGACTTGTCCATGTTTTGCATATTGTAGTTCATCACAAAGTTCTTGTAACTTGGTGGTAGTGATTGGAGGACACGGTAAATCCCCAAAGCATTAGGAATCACTATACCCAAGCTTTGAAGTTTACTTGCGTGCCGAGACATCTTAAGCACGTGCTCACTGATGGAGCTGCCCTCTTCCATCTTGCAGTTAAAGAACTTTTCAGAAGCCTCATAACTCTCAACTGCCGCGTGAGCCTCAAATATCATTTTGAGTTCACGGACAATATCATGTGGGTCATGGTTCTCAAACCTTTTCTGAAGCTCTGATTCCAAACCATACAAGATAGCACACTGAACTGTGGAGTACTGATTCTTCCGAGCGGGGAAAACATTCTTTACCTCATCGTTAGCATTAGATGCAGGCGGGTCACCCAACGGTGCATCCAGCACATAGGTCAAATTACCAGCATTGAGGACAATCCTCAAATTGCGGAACCAATCTGCGAAGTTGCTTCCATTGTTTTTCAACTTTTCTTTCTCTAGGAACGCATTAAAATTGATGGTAGGGGCCGCCATTGATCTACAACATATTTGCAATAGTTTAGACTAAGTTTATGACAAATTGAGTTCTAATTAATAGTTAAATTAATCTAGGTGAACTCCCACTCAAAACAATATCCCTCAAATTGTTTTAATGATCACACGAACCAAATCCACCACATCAAAACCGATCATCACGAGAGTTGATGTAGCTTCAATGGCGAACAATCAACATGTTCATCATATCTACTATATGACTCATGCTTTACCTTTAGGTGATCCGTGTTTCGAGACCATGTCTGTACATGCTAGGCTCGTCAAGATTGAAAGGGAAAATAGCCCTTATCTAGTATTTTGGTTAACTATGACATCGGAGCTAGAGGATGGACTAATGTTTCTATTAGCTCTCTACAGGTGAGAATCCGCAGGTTGTTGGTGATAGTTGATGGGTGACCCCCCTCCCATTTGTTTCTCTATGGAGAGTCGGTGTCATTGTTTATTATTCTCTCTTATTTACTCTTGAGTCAAATAGGAAACACCGCACTATTAAGAGGGGTGATCTCGATGTGCTCTTTGGGGATGTTCTACACCATATAAGCCTCTCATCATCCACCCACACACACCCGTTCGAAGAAAGAGAGAAATCTGCCTTGAAAAATGAGTTTAAAGAAGTTACTGCGAAATCGGCAAAAGCGTCGGCGGCACCGGTGCTGTCGCCGGAATTTCCGGTCGCCACCGGAAATTCCCGGTGCACACCGATATGGCTTAAAGAACAACTTTTCGGTTGTTCACCGGGAATTCCGGTCGCCGCCGAAAGTTCCGGCGTGGGGTCCGGTCGACCGGAGCTGTCGCCGGAAATTTCGGCGTGCAACTCAGTCCGACCGGACTTATTGTCGGTTCTGTCACAGTAACCTCCAAACGGCTCTTTTTTCCCTCACACTATATATACCCCTTTCTTCTCCACTGCGAGGTTAGGCACTTGAGCTAACATTTCATTTCTTGAAGCTCTCTCTCTCTCCTCCATTGTTGAAACACAAAAGCTTGAGGATCTCCCATTCTACCCAACCAAATCTAAATCCCTTTGGTAGAAAGAAAGAGGAGGTCCCGATCTACGTTTCCACCAAGCCAAAGTTCATTCCCCCTTGAGTTCATCGAGTTAGCTTGTTACTCTTGGGTTTGTGGGAAACCCTAGGCGGCTAGGGTCGCCCGGGGGCATTCGGCTTGTGATTTGCTCCATGGAAAGTTTGTGAGGGTTTGGAGACTACCTTAAATTCTACCATGAGTAAGTGAGCTATTCCTTTGTGGGATAGGCTCGGAGAAGAAGGTGAGCCTTTGTGGCGCGTGAGGAATCCTTTGTGGAACCTCACACCTCTCCAACGTGACGTAGCCCCTTCCCAAAGGTGGTGAACACAGGAATACATCTTCGTCTCCGCGTGCTTCGATTATTCCTTAACCAATCTCTTACTTGTGTTGTTTACCTTGTGATAGCCTTCGAGCTTGAAGTACCTTGTACATCTTCTAGGTTGCCTCACCTAGTTTGCATTTAGGCTCACTTATATTCCGCAAAGCCTAAAACTTGCAAAAGATTATAAAGAATTTTGTAGAAACCTATTCACCCCCCTCTAGGTTAACCATCTTACACTTTCAATTGGTATCATAGCCAAGGGCTCTTTTAAGGGCTTTACCGCCTAAGATAAAAGATGGTTTTCTCCGATGATGAGGAGGAAAAAACTTATTCGGTCAAGGAGCTTCGTGAAATCTTAGCCAATGGTGCCCTTGAAAAGGCCAAGGCGGATTCCGATCTCCTTGTTCAAATGAGTTACCTAGAAGGACAACTTAAGGCCATTAGCGATGGGGCTTTTCTTGGTAATCCATTGGTAGTACCTCAAGGGAGACCAATGGACACCGAGAAGGATAAGGATGCCAAGTCCGCTCATGAGGGAGGCTCGTCAAAAACTTCCACGCCCCCTAATCAATTTCCTTATGTTTATCCTAAGCAAAAGAACATCATGCCTCATATTAATGATTCTGGTCCTGCACCTCATTATGATGGAACTCATTTATCTCATTGGAAAGCTTCTATGGAATTTCATCTTCGCAGCTGCAGCGTTGACCTTTGGGAGATTGTATGCATCGGTTTCCACCCTCATGATCCCAACAACCTCACCCCGGGAGAGTACTACGACCGCCAACTAAATGCAATGGCTTGTGACAAGATAAGGAGTGGCATTCACCGCACTCTCCATGATCAAGTCAGCGACATCCCCACCGCAAAGGATCTTTGGGATAGGATTGTCATTCTCCAAGAGGGAACCTCTCTTATCCAAAAATCCAAGTATGAAGCTGCCAAGTCTGAGATGAACATGTTCATGAACCATGATGGTGAGACTATCGCGGAAGCATACAAGAGACTCGTTTCCCTCCGCGTGAAGATTGGGGGCCTAGGGTGTGAGAAGTATGATGATGGATTCAATTTGAATGATGAACTTATCAAGTACAAGATTGTCTCTGTCAACACCCGGATTTTTAATCCCAGATGCATGTTATGCCATACATCGCAATCCCAGGATTACCATTTTTGCGAGACATAACAGAATTGGATACCACAGTACATCATCCATTACAAACCGTACATAAGTTCTTGCACAAATAGGGATCTCATGATCCAGTTCTTAATACAACTTCAAGCAGCGGAATACGTAATAATAACGGTAGCGTAGGCGAAGCTCCATCTTCGGGGTCACATGCAATGCTGATGATGGGAGATGATCCTAGTTGTCGTAACCTTCCTGGGGTCCATCTTCCAGGTACTCCTCTTCATAGTCTGGCCATGGGAATAGCCAGGGACAAAGCCATGAGTACTCTTTAAGTACTCGCAAACTAATACTAACAAGTGAAAGGGGTTTTTGATAATAGGACACTAGGCTCTAGGGTTGTTTTGCAAAAGCCAGATTTATCTCTACTAAGCTAAGAAGCAAGAGAAGCTAGTCACAATTTATAACTTCTAATTAGGAACTTGTATTTCATATCACAGCCCTGTTGTGGTTAAGTCAAAGTCTCAATTCATTTCACAAGTCTTTTGAAAACATCTGATGGGGGAACAGTATGGCCACTCCAACTGTCCATAACCACGGACGCGGCTATTCGAATAGTTTGACACTCTGCAGAGATTGTACACTTTCACCACAACATTCGATACATCCGTCAGGAACAAATCCTGAATTCACCATACTCAGTATGCGGATAATCAATCCTAACCTTTCAATTACACGCCCTAGTATAAGCACCTCTCCTATGAGTTTGGCCTCCCAACCATGACCAACTGTCATCTTGGGTACTGCACAGGTGGACAATCTTCACAAGGTAGCCTCAGCTCAGACCTTGGCCATGAGGGAACTAATACTAAGGTATATAAGTTTCCAGTCAAGCCCTACCCAATCTTCGGGTATTGTGGTTGTACGATAAAATTGGAATGGTATCGCATCCAGAAAACCATCAGTTTTATAAAGGTCTAAGGCTCATGCCTCAACATTTTCATCACCAAAATCATCAGGTGTTTGGAAACACATGTCCAAAACATTTCAATAGAATGATCCATCATTCCAAGGTTTTCATAACCATTTTCACCAAGTATTCCCATCTAATGTTGATCAAGTTTTATGCTTAGCACTAGCATCTACAAGTGGGGGTAAGTACTAAGGAGGGGTGGTAAACTAGTGGAGTTTAACTAAGTTCAATCTCATGCCTTAGGATGACATAAATATTATCTAGCTTAGGCCAAATTTTATGCTCTTTATGTAACCTTCAATTATCTTTCTAATATATACAATTCACTTAAGTAAGCTCTAAGTACTAGCTTTGATAAAGAAATAAAGTATAAAGCTTGTAAGTAAAACTAGGATTGGTTTATCAAGTGGGTAGGATCATCTATGCTTAAGGCATATAGTTGGCATGGTGACAAGCAAGTATTGGCTTGCACAGTATCAGTATAAGCTTGCTAAATTATAAGTGTTAGCTTGCACATTCAACTAGTAGCATTAGGATTGCCTTGTGCAGAGCAGTGGTTGAAGTTCTCCTCGGCTTCTTCTTCGTAGTATCCTCCTTCCTCCTCGTATCCTTGGTCGGTACTAGCATCTATGAATAAATACGAGGTACACAATCACCAAACAAGACTTAACTACTTGCAATCATAACACAGAAGGGTCCTATAGATGATCTAGCATCATCACTAACATTACAAGATTAAAGCTTGGTTTAATTCCTTTTATTTTTAGAAAAGTAATTTCTACTCATTGAAAAACTACTTAAGATTTAATATTCTCCAAACCAAACATTGGATCATGTTGACACATGTCATCACCACATATTTTAGTCCATGGGAATGTGATTTAAAGTGGTGTCACCATTTAATAAGGTTTTACCCTTTTATTTTAATTAAATAAAGTGACTAGAAATGCCTATGTAGCATTATTTTATTACTTGAACATTATTTCTGTAAGTAAACCTATATATTTTTATATATTCTGAAAGGTATGGTTAAATGTGATTTTTGAGAGTTGGAATCAACTCAAAAGCTATTATGGTTTAAATTTGAAAAATGTTTGAATGCAGAAAAGTTTCTGCCTTGTTATTTTTACCATGGATGATCTATAGATCCAAATGACTTGAATCCAATGGGCTTGGATGCAGCATTTCCATATCTTTCTAACAAAATTGGTTTCATTCCATTTGGTTCACTGAATCGACCTGGGTTGATTTTTGAAATTGGGTACAGAAGTGTGTTTGAAATAAAATGGAAAAGGTTAAATTCAAATAACTGGGCTGCGCGGGAAGTGATACTGGGCCGGCCTGCTAAGCACAGCGCTTACGCGGGCTGGTTAAGCCGGTGTCCCCACGCGTCAGTGAGACGAGGGGGTGCGAAGCGGTATGGGGCGATGTGGTGCGTTCGATCTGGTTCTAATCCAACGGCTGAGGGTCATCGTCGACGTTGGGCAACGCCGGCAAGAAAGAAACCTAGCGCGGCCAGTGGGGGTCGTTGGGGGCTCACCGGGGTTCAGGCGAGGGTCGGCGAGGCGGGCGAACGACGAAGTCGACGACGGCGAACCTCTTGGTACCGGCAGCTTCTCCTGGGGCGGCTCCAATCGCTGGCCCCCTTCTTCTCCAGCAGCGGCAGGCTCTGGTGAAATTCCGGTGAAGTGTTGCTCGCCTTGCTCCGGGAACGGGGTGGCACGATCAGTGAGGAGAGGGGAATGAGATGGTGTGCTCAATTCGGCTGGGGGTGGCCTCTATTTATAGTCGCGACGATGAGACCGAACGGGATGGGCAGGCGACAGTGGCGACACGGCTACGGGCTGCTAGAGGCATGGCCGGCGGTGGCGATCGCTTGGTGGTCTCCTGGCAATGCTCTACGGCTTTAATGCGCGTGTAGGGGCGGTGCGGTTTGGTCTGGAACGCGCGATGCTCTGCACGGCATAGGTGGCGTCTTCGACGGCGAGCGGTGGCTGTGCGGCATGGGGCGGCAAACGGGGATGTCTGGCGGTCTCCTAGGTTGGTGGCGATCATGTATGCACGTGGCAAGGGCGGCGCGCGGTCTGTGGGCGTCGGTCGAGCGTGGCGCTCTGGCGCATGCTTAACATGGTTGCTGGCGAGCTGGGCGCGGTCCGTGTGTGTGGTCTAGGGTTTGGAAACGCTCGCGGCTAGGACAGGGAGTGGCGATGGATGGTGTGCTGCCTCCCAGACATGTTTTCTAGGCTTGTTTCTTCTCCTAGCTTTCTGTCTCCACTGTGGTGGCATGGTGAGCTTCGGCTGTTCACCATTGATGTCATTGCCCAGCTTACAGTGAGGCTAGTGCTTGGTTTAACTTGCTAGATGATCTACTGAGATGGTTGTGAGCTAGAGAGGGAACAAGTTAGGCTTCAATCACTGCTCACAATAGTGTTTGGATTTTGTTTGATTTGTATCTGCAAGGTGTTTGATGAAATGGCCGCAAGAATTCAAGTTTTGAATTTTGAAAAGATTTTTGGTGGGTGTGCTAGGTTGGTGCTGGTGAGTCTGCAGATGCTTGGGTTTTGAAAGTTGAGCTTGTTTGGGTGGTTTTTGAAAAAGTGGGATCTTCTCATATGATAAAGATTCAATTTTGAACTGTCATTTAATCTATGCATTTGAAAGTTTCTGGATGATCAAAAAGTGGGACTTGATACTTTGTTATGAGTACAATCAAGGGGTGCAAAGATTCAAAAAAGTTTCTGTTAAGTTCTGAAAGTTTGGGACAGCCAAAGTAGGCATGGGAGTTAAATTGGTCAAAATGACCATTCTCTTATTTTATTTGTTTTGATTTACTTGTCTTTGAGAAAAGTTTGGGAATTGTTTAGATGATGTTTATTTCACCTAAGAATCCATTTACAAGCAAAGGAACACACAAACAAGGCAATTCAAAAGAATTCCAAATGAAATGCATACACCATGCATGCTTTCCTATTTTTATTTTAGAAAAGTTTTTGTTAACCCTCATTTTGATGATTAGAGTTTGATGATCCAAGTTTAGTATTTTTGGGATGTTACAGTCTACATGATCGCGGTCACGGACAAGAAGCGTGCCTTGAACTTGCAACTCCTTGATAGAGCTAATCAGTTCACTCCTGATGATCTAGTCTCTTATCTAGTTGCCACGGATAACTTGGCGGATGAAGGGAAAAAGATCAAGGAGATCAACCGTGCTATCGGGTCTTCCCACTCTCTAGAATTAAAGGCCAAGAAAGTGCAAGAAGATGTTGCTAGTGATGAAGATAGCGATGTTGATGGAGTTTATGATATGCTTTCTCAACTTGCTCTCTTCACCAAGAACATGAAGTTCCGAAGAAGGAGAAGCTCAATGGGATCAAGTGAGAAGAAGAGGATGTGCTACAATTATGATGAGGCAACCCATTTTGCCGACAAGTGTCCTTATGAGAAGAGGCTTGACAAGCCTAAGTATGAAGAAGGTGCCAAACCAAGATTGAAGCCCAACCCCATCAATGAAAGATACAAGAGGAACAATAGGCGTGATGGTAAGGGCTTCCTAGGCCAAGAATACATATCCGACAATGAGGAAGAGGATGAAGAGAAGGTGGTTGGAGTGGCCGGTTTGCCTTTGCCAAACCCGGGTCTCTCTTCACATATGACTACACCAAGGACTACACCGACGACTCTCCTAACCCCAAGGTCACCGCCACTTGCCTCATGGCAAGGAGCTCCAAGGACGAGTCCGACGTGGAGTGTGGGGATAAGGAGAAAGTGGTGGGTGTGACCGGTTTGGCATATGTCGAACCCGGTTCACCTCTCACCTACGACTACTCCAAGGACTACATCGAGAGTTCTCCTATTCCCAAGATCACCGGTTCTTGTCTTATGGCAAGAAGCTCCAAGGTAATTGTCTCTCCTCCATCCCTATCTAGTGTCTTGGATGATCTTGAGAGTGACCATGATAGTGATAGTGATAATGATGAATTTGGTAAAGAATATATAAAAGAAATGTATGCTATCATGAAGTCCCTTCCTCCCATTGCTCGTGCTAGAGTCAAGTAATTAATGGAACTTGTTAGCTCATGCGATGAGGCCATTGATAGCTTGGAATCTCATATTGATGATGAGAAACGAAGATTCAATCTTCTTGAGCAAGAGCTTTGTGAGGAAAAGAATACCAATTCTTTTCTTAAACTACAAATTGAAATCTTTGAAATTGATAAAGCAAAAGACATGGACACTATTGATAGGGCTAACTCATTGTCCCAAGAGCTTGATGCCTCGAAGAAAGAGCTTGAAGTTGCTCATGCTTCTCTTACCAAGGACCTTGAGCACCTTGAGAAGGCTAGTTTGCTTGTCAAGCGTGAGCTCATAAAACTTGGAGAGAACCATGATCAACTTCGGGTGTCCTATGAGAAAGCTCTTGGTACATTGAAGGATCCAATTATAGTTGAAAATGATTCTTGTACCTCTAACTCTACCTTTGATCAAGCTCACCTCATTGAGGAAAATAAGAAGTTGAAAGAGCAACTTGAGAAAGAGCGCTGTGCACCTACCTCCAAGGGAAAGATCCTAGATGAGATTTTATCCCGTCAAAAGACGAGATTTTCCAAGGAAGGTGTCGGTTTTGATCCAAAGAACAACACGAGCAATGGAATTCCACCAAAGAAGATAACCTTTGTGAAAGAAGGTGACAAGGTGGTTGACCGGGTCAAAAGGAATGTGGTGAATGGGGGAGACATGAGGGGCAATCCCAATCACAAGTATGCGGGAAAGTCTAATCCTTCCTATGTGCTATGTAAGGGCACTCAAGGAGATGTATATGCCAAATATGTTGGCCCTCGAAATGGTTATGCTTATAGGCGGTACTCAATTTGGGTACCTAAGGATCTTATTGCTAATGCTAGGGGACCCATTACTCAATGGGTTCCTAAATCAAAGAATTGATTTTGTAGGGTTATGCCTCCGGTGGATCAAAATGGGTGTTTGATAGTGGATGCACCAATCACATGACCGGAGGTAGGAGTGGGCTTGACCAATTCATTCACGATGTCAACTCAACGTCAAGCATCACTTTTGGAGATAACTCAAAAGGAAAGGCTCTTGGTTATGGTAAGTTGGTAATTTCCAAGGTTTTGACTCTTGAGACCGTCCTACATGTTGAAAACCTTGGTTACAACTTGCTTTCTATTAAACATCTCGCGGATGTTGGCTATGACTCCTATTTCTCTAGAACTTTTGTGAAGGTCTTTAGGGGTGATGATCTCAGCTTGGTTCTCATTGGACACGTGGAAGACGACCTTTATGTGGTCGACCTCTCGAAAGAGAGCCAATCTCTTCCTACTTGTCTAATGGCCAAGGCTGACAAGGGGTGGCTTTGGCATCGTCGCCTAGGCCATGTCAACATGAGAAATCTCAATCTTCTCCTAAACGTTGAGCATATTCTTGGACTAACCGGTATCTCCTTTGAGAAAGATCATGTGTGTAGTGCTTGGATTTTAGGGAAGCAAATTGGAAAGCATCATCCTTTCGTTACCAAGGTGGCCACGTCAAGACCCTTGGAACTGCTCCATTTGGATATCTTCGGGCCTTCGACATATGACTCTCTTGGTGGAAGAAGATATGGTCTTGTCATTGTTGATGATTACTCAAGGTATACTTGGGTCTTTCTTCTCAAGACGAAGGATGAGACCTTCAAGGAATTCATGATCTTCGCCAAGCAAGCTCAACACACTCATGGAGTGGAGATTAAGACTATTAGAACCGACAACGGCACCGAGTTCAAGAACTACACCATGCAAGAATTTGTTGAAGATGAGGGGATCAAGCATGAATTCTCAGCTCCTTATACCCCTCAACAAAATGGTGTTGTTGAAAGGAAGAACCGGACAATCATTGAGATGGCAAGAACAATGTTGAGTGAATTCAAGTCCCCTCACAATTTTTGGGGAGAAGCTATTGCTACCGCGGTCCACTACACGAACCGGCTCTTCCTCCGTGCTCCCTTTGACATGACTCCATATGAGATTCTCACAAGTAAGAAGCCCAATGTCAACTACTTTCGTGTCTTTGGATGCAAGTGCCTCGTCAAGAACAAAAAGGAAAAGCTCGGTAAATTCGAATCTAGAACTATAGAGGGTATTTTTGTTGGTTATGCGGAAAACTCTCATGCCTATAGATACTACAACAAGACTAATGGTTGTGTTGAAGTATCTTGTGACGTAGAGTTTTTGGAGAATAATGGTCCCCATGAGGGGCAAGTTTCTTCTCATGATGTAGGAGATGGTGATTCTTCTCAAGTCATCAAGTTGATGGGTATTGGGCACATCTTGCCTACCGAGTCTCACATTCATGTTCAACAAGATGATGGGGGAGAATCAAGCTCAAATCAAGAAGAGCTGAGCTCTACCCAAGTCGAGCCATCAAATGCATCACAAGATCAACATCTCACTCATGATGCCTTGCAAAACGAAGAACAAGAACCAAGCCCTCAAACCTTTGAGCAAGACCAAGTAGAAGATCAATCTCCATCTCAAGGCCAAGCTCAAGATGGTGTCAATGATCAAGGCCCCTCAAAAGATGAATTTGTTGATCATGAAGGCACAATTAGGAAGATTAAGGCCGCCTCCATTGCAAGTGGTCTTCAAGTCAACAATATCCTTGGAAGCATATCGAGAGGGATCGAGACCCGTGCCAGGAAGAAGAACCTCACAACCTTTTGTGGGCATCATGCGTTTGTGTCCAACTTTGAGCCCCTTAAGGTTCATGAGGCTTTGGAGGATCCGGATTGGGTCATTGCCATGCAAGAAGAACTCGAGTGTTTCACCCGCAATGAAGTATGGTCTCTAGTGGAGAGGCCTAGATATCATCGCATCAATGTCATTGGGACCAAGTGGGTGTTCAAGAACAAGCAAGATGAGCACGAGGTCGTCACAAGAAACAAAGCAAGGTTAGTGGTGCAAGGGTATGCCCAAATAGAAGGTATTGACTATGAGGACACCTTTGCGCCCATTGCTCGTCTTGAAGCTA
Source organism: Avena sativa (assembly GCA_916181665.1). NCBI lineage: Eukaryota > Viridiplantae > Streptophyta > Magnoliopsida > Poales > Poaceae > Avena > Avena sativa. Next base: position 426,253,069 of record OV702293.1, read on the forward strand.
TTCGTCTCTTGCTTGCTTATGCATCTTTCCATAACTTCAAGCTTTATCAAATGGATGTGAAAAGTGCATTTCTTAATGGTCCCTTGAAAGAGGTTGCATATGTAGCTCAACCCCCGGGTTTCGAAAACACACGCTATCCCAACCATGTGTATCTACTCTATAAGGCTCTCTACGGACTAAAGCAAGCTCCTCGTGCTTGGTATGAGCACCTTAGGGATTTTCTACTCATGGATGGGTTTAGCGTGGGTAAGGTCGATTCCACCCTTTTCACCAAACGGGTTAAAGGGGGTGGCTTATTTATTGTTCAAATATATGTTGATGATATTATCTTTGGTGGAACTAACGAATCTCATAACAAAGCTTTTGCCGAGTTGACGACTATGAAATTTAGGATGTCCATGATGGGGAGTTGAAGTTTTTTCTAGGCTTCATCATAAAGCAACTTCCTCATGGCACTTTCATCTCTCAAGAGAAGTACATTAAGGATATGTTCAATAAGTTCGAGATGGCAAAGGATAATCCCATGAAGACACCCATGCCACTAAATGGACAACTTGGCCTTGGAGTAGGTGAGAAGGACGTGGATCAAAAGGTATATCGTTCTATGATTGGTTCCTTGCTCTACCTTTGTGCTTCTAGGCCGGATATCATGTTAAGTGTTGGAATGTGTGCTTGTTTTCAATCCACTCCCAAGGAGTGCCACTTGATGGCGGTCAAACGGATTTTCAGGTACCTTGTTCTCACTCCTACTCTCGGGCTTTGGTATCCAAAGGGGTCAACCTTTGAGCTTGTTGGCTATTTGGATGCCGATTGGGCAAGTGACAAGGTTGACCGGAAATCAACCTCCGAGGCTTGCCAATTCATTGGCAGGTCATTGGTGAGTTGGTCTTCCAAGAAACAAAACTCCACAGCCCTATCCACCGCGGAAGCAGAATACATATCCGCGACATCTTGTTGTGCTCAATTGTTATGGATGAGGCAAACCTTGAAAGACTATGGTGTGTGTCTTAGTACGGTGACTCTTCTATGTGACAATGAAAGCGCAATAAAGATCGCCAACAACCCCGTCCAACATTGCCGCACCAAACATATTGACATTCGCAACCACTTCCTATGTGACCATGTCGCAAATGGTGATATCAACCTCACTCATGTGGGTACGATGTTCCAATTGGCCGATATCTTCACGAAGCCTTTAGATGAAGCCCGGTTTGTCATGTTGAGGCGAGAACTCGGTATCCTAGATCCCCAAAACTTGGATTGATTTGCTTCTTGCACTATATTCTTGCTCTTAACATGCTATGTAGCTTAGTTGTGCAACAGATGTAGGGATGGTCATTTTACCATATCTTGGTTTGATGCTTACCTATGTGTGCAACATAAATTGATCTCGTGTCATGATATGGGTCCAAGCATCTATCTTTGAGGCGCCATGACATGTGTGCTTAAACATAGGGGGAGAAATCCTCCGCCAAATGGTCGGTTTTGTGTATTGGATACATTGTTGCTTCAAGCTAAATCCGTTGTCCATGGTCGCTCTTCGTTTTTGATTTGTTTTATGACCTTGCCTTGTGGACAGTGCTCTCTCTGGTCTTCATTTGAATCTTGTGTATATGCTCATATGATCCCTCGCAATTTTTCCTCTCCAAATCATCAAACAAACTCTTTCACAGCTTTCAGAAATTTTTTCGGCAAAACTTCCGGTTCGCCGGCCTGGCGACCGAAATTTCCGGCGGCCGCCGAAATTTCCGGCAGCCAACCGAAAACCCTTACAGTACATGGTTTCGGTTCGCTGCCGAAAATTTCGGTCGTCACCGGTATTTCTGGTCACCAGGTCGGTTCACCAATTCTCTCACCGAAATTTCCGACTTAGGAACCGGTCGGACCGGACTTATCGCCGATTTTTTTGGAGTGGGTATTTATAGCCCGCGCGTGGGGCAATTCCTTCCTCTTCCTTTGTTTCTTCCCCACGCCCCTCCCTCCTCCATGGACGCCGCCTCAAGCTTCCCCACCCCCCATAGGCCCTTCCCTCCACCCAAAACCCTCCCCACTCTACCAAGTTGTAGATCGAGCCTCTACAAGACTTTTCACCGAAGGTTTTGCTCTCTCCTTGCACGCATTGGGAGATCGGGGAGTGCTTCCCCACTTTATCGTGTGGTGCTTTCTTCGTGCCTATCCTTGGCAAGGGAGGGGGCATGGCTTCGTCTTCGCCATCCCAGGGTATCTTTGCTCTTTCCTCTCTCCTTTCCTGTGTTTTTTTGTTTGTTGTTTATGGTGAAACCCTAGCCTTCATGTCTTATGCTCACTTAGTTCTCTCTATCCCCCTAGTAGAGTAACTTGGCTCGCATCACCCTAGTTTCACCCACTATTCCCCCTCATAATGTTGTTTGTGCAAGTACTAAGTCATGAATAGTTTCACGGTCGATTGCCCAAAAAAATTGGTCCCAGGCCCGGTCGCGCCGACCACGCCGCTGTAATTTCCGATCACCGTTCCGGTCGACCGACTTGCTCACCGGAATTTCCGGTCGAGCTTTCGGTCCGCCGGACCTGGCGCCGAAATTTTTCTTTCGCCTATTTCTCGGTCCAGGCGCTTGCCCAACCGTCCTTATGTGTTCTTGTGAGATCCTCTATGGCATATACACTCATTTGTTCTTCTTTGCCTTCCGTTCTTGTGTGCTTCTTGTGCAGAGTCTGAACACGGCGACTTTGAGCCCGACATCAGCAAAAAGAGGAAGCTCACTATTCAACGGCCTCGTCCTCCTCTTCGCCTCACTCAGCGTCAGCTAGAGAAAGCTTCTCTCACATGGGGTTCTGGATCTGCAAGTGGCCAGAAGAAGAAAGCCTCGGCTGTAAGGTCCGCTACGAAAGGCAAATCCAATCTTGGTCCTACTGAAGAAGAAGTTCCTCCCAACTACAATACTGTCTCGGATATTACTATGAATCAATGGCGGGACTTGAGGCGACAGAATCTGTACCACTTTACCAACCGCACTTACCAAGGGGCTGACAAAATGTTCTGGACTAACACTCAGAAGTGCTTCTGGGATGACTTTTACAACGAGCCAACTCGTATGCGGCGGGGTTTCTTTGTTCCTCCCATGTATCTCAGTGAGGACCACTATGCTCATTACCTCTCCTCTGATTTCGAGCATGTGGATGTGGCCCTGAAGCAGATGGATGTCTTTGCTATTGCTACCATCAAGGTCAAGCTCATGCCCGATATCATTCACCAGTTCTTCTGCACAGCTTACTTTCACACTGATGATGCTCGCACTGTCACTTGGATGACCGACACCAAACCATACTCGGCTTCTTTTGAAGCTTTCTGCCATGCCCTGGGTTACCCTCCTGACAGTGTCTCTGGCTTCTGCATTCATTCTGAAAAGGCATTCAGTGATAACCAACTCCTTTTCTGCTATCCCAGTGATCCCAGCCACCAGCCTCCCAGCTTGTCAGGGATGTACTACTACATGGTGCTTGCTCGGTTCTTCCGCTACAATCTTGTGAGCAAGGCTGGCGATGCTGTTGATGTTCGCAGTCACCACAAGAATCTTCTGTACTATTGTGAGCCTCGCCGTCTCCGAAAGATCAATGTGTGTGACTTCATCTACAATGAGATTCAGCGGTCCATTGAGAAACGCATGACTCCCAATTTTTGTCAGTATGTTCAGCGCCTGATTGATGCCACCGTTCCTGCAGCTGCTCTCCCCAGGGGTCCGCGTGAAGATATGGAGGATTTCACCTTACCTCGTCAGGGCTCTCATGTGGAGCTTCCCCAGATGTTTCCTTCTGAGCGCCGGACCAAGCATGCTCATGATCCTCTGTCTACTAGTGGCTCGCGCTCTCGTAGGGACCTTCCCCGTGCTCTTCCTCGCAAGAAGGGTCTTGCCCGATTCTTCAAAAGCTTATGGGATATGTGTCGCTCCTCCTACGATGTTTCCCACCGCAGTTTGGGGCTCAGACAGGAGAACAGGAGGCAGCACAATGCTTTCTTGGTAGAGCGTGGTCGACCAGTGCCCGATTTGGGCAATGCTCTAGCTCCTGCCCCATATGTCAACTTTGAGAAGCCCCCGCTGGATGAGGACATGTTTTGGGGTTTTGATCCATCTATGTTCCCCGGTTTTGCTACTTCCAGCTCCTCTCAGCTCCGTTCTCCAACTATAGGGGATGATGATGATGATGGTGAGGGCGAGGACGAAGAGGAGGGTGACGATGAAGAAGAAGAGGAGGAAGAAGCCTATGATGATGACGATGAGGACAACTTCGGTGGCTAGATCGGTCTCTCCGCTTGTTTCTTCCTTTTTGGTCTCGATGCCAAAGGGGGAGAAAGAGTAGAGTCGCTTCTTTCATGATTTTCCTCTTGCACAAGCCCCTCTTTGCTCGTTTGTCTCTCATGGGCTTGTGCTTTTATTTGCTCTTTCGAACCATTTGTGTGTGTGTTTGGACAACCTTGCAGTTCTCTTATTGTACTTGAATTTCCTATCACTATGTGCTTACTATTATGTGCTAGATCTAATCGTATCGTAATATCCTTTCTTTGACTCTAGCTCGGTTTGTCATCGTTAACCAAAAAGGGGGAGATTGAAAGGGCAAATAGCCCTTATCTAGTATTTTGGTTAACTATGACATCGGAGCTAGAGGATGGACTAATGTTTCTATTAGCTCTCTACAGGTGAGAATACGCAGGTTGTTGGTGATAGTTGATGGGTGACCCCCCCCATTCGTTTCTCTATGGAGAGCCGGTGTCATTGTTTATTATTCTCTCTTATTTACTCCTGAGTCAAATAGGAAACTGTTGGGGAGGTAACCCCGGATAGGGTAAGGACGGGGAGAGACGAAAGGGTGTTCCCCGTCCAGTTTCCGAGTTATAATCTAAGTTGGCCGAGTCTTGTAAAGGTCGGCCGAGATAGGGAAAGGCAGGACCTCAAAAGTAATGGCAAGGCATTACCCGGCCGAGATATTGCGTAAGTCGGCCGGGTTAGCCCGAATGATCTTAATGCAGGTGAAGGACAAGCCGAGTTACGCGAGGAAGGGCCGAATGATACGAAGCTTGCAGGAGAAGGAGAAGCCTAAGGTCAAACTCTAGCCGCAGGCTAGAGAGAATCTGAGCAGAGCCAAGAGCAAGAGACAAATGTGCAGAACGATAGAGGGGCAGAAGGAGGTCATGGGGGTGACAATTCTGGAGCCCGAGGCATGCAGGAGGGGCCCTCTGGAACCTTGTCGTCATTAGAAGGGCGACAGGGAAAGAGGGGCGCCGAACTACTATATTGGGACAAGCATATTCCTCGAATATGCTTACCACGTCAGCCCTAAAGGAACCCAAGGCTCTCCTTTATAAGGGGAGGCTTGGATCCAGAGGAAGGGAGGCCGATTCTTTAGTACCGTTAGGCTGGTAAAGCTCTCTTTTTCTCCTTGCATACAGCTCGAGGAGCACTTGTAGTCCAAGGAAGGAGAAATAAAGATCTTTGCATTAGCTTTCTATGTGTAGAATCAACTACATCTTCCCTCCCCAGATCCCTCTAGCATCCATTGGCCCCAAACTTTAGCCTACCCATGGCATCTGCCGTGCCACCACCACGACAGTTGGCGCCCACCGTGGGGCCAGCAGCGGTGCTAGCTGGAGTCATGATCCGGACGGGAAACTTCATCAACACTGGCGAGCGCGTGGTTTCTGGCCTAATCCGGAGATTCGATCTCTGTGACTACGTTAGCGACAACGCGGGCAGCTTCAGGGGAAAAGCTCCCCCGAGGAACGGCGTCTTCATCAGTCTGGGCGAGCACAAGGTCTACGTCGGCGTCAACGTCTCCGGCATTTATCCTCACCAAGTTGTTGTTGCAGGAGAGCCACCCCTTAGCGCTACGAGGCGTACGTGCAGAGCGCGTCCGTTGAGCAGCGTCGAGGTGATGGTCGCAGCCGGAGCGCAGAAGGGAGTAGCAGGTGCCGGATCAACCAGAGACCCCGACGCAGGCGTGCAGGTCACACCAGGACAGACGGCACCACCAGCTGAGGTAATCCCTCCAGTGACCAAACAGACCGAAGTACAGGACACTACCCCAAAGGCACCAAGAGTAAGAGGACCGCCTCTGGAAAGGCCAGAAAACATCCTTCAAGCAACCATAGAGAATCTGACTACTCCTGTAGCGCCGATACTTGATCCGGCTAATGCTCAGGCAGAGTTGGAAGAAACCAGGCTAAAGGTACTGGTAGAGGCAAAAAAGGTGTCGGCCCTGCGGGAGTCTCTGAACAGGACCCTGCGGGAATACGCCAAAGCTAATAAGCTTGACGTCGCTCCCGAGCGAGTTGACGAGTTGAGATTGAGAGGGAAAAACCTCATAGATGATATCAACAAGGAGCACGATGCTCGCAAGGCCGAGTCGGTTGATTTGGGCTTGCCGAGGTACAGTACCCCGGCAAAGAACCTAAGAGCGGCAAATGCCGCAGCATTAGAATTAGAAGGATTGACCAGCGAAGCCCGGCAGAAACAGCAAGAAAGAGTAAATGAGCTGGTGCGCATCGCGAACCAGCAGAACGAAGAAATGCTCAGGACAGACCCGGCGAGGCCGGGGGCCTCGCGAATGGTTCACTCAGCCGGAGCAGCACCGGCCTTATCCGTGGCAGCTGCATCCTCACCCAGAAATAATGCACGAAAGGACAAAGCAGTAACTTCTGGGAAGAGAAACAAGCAAATTGTTCCGTATGATCCGGCAATGGCCGGAAAGGCAAACGAGAACAGAGGCAATGGAAGCCGAGGTAACAGTGGTGAGAGAAACCCAGGCCGCATGGAGAAAGACGGCGGAAGCCGAAGCAATGGAGACCTCGGCAGAAGAGAACTCGGAAGAGGCAATCACGAGAACAATACCCCGGTTGAAGTAAGGAGAGAACTGCCGCTCAACCCACAGCCAAGACATGAACCTCGGCAGGAAAGAGAAGCGAGACCAGCTCGCCACAATCAAATGAACGAAAGGTACAACGATGGTTATTCCGAAATGGAATATGCCATCCATGGTGGAAATAACCACTATGGAATGCAAGACAGAGTTCTGTACCGAGATTTGCCATCAAATGATGCAAGGGTAAAACTAGACCGGTTATACCGATCTGAGTTGCTGGAAGAGCAGGGTCCACCAGGTCCGACGTGCTTTGGACCACGGATCATGGGCGAACCACCTGTGCCGAACTTTCAACTAGCAAGAGGCACGAAAACATATAATGGGAGCACCAAGCCACAAGACTGGTTGATTGATTATGCCACTGCTGTGAAAATAGTGGGTGGGAACTTGCGATGGGCTGTACGGTATGTCCCACAAGTGTTGGAAGGACCAGCTAGGGTGTGGCTGAATAATCTACCAGCAGGCAGTATCAACTGTTGGTTAGATTTTGAAGAAATGTTCGTCACCAACTTTACCAGCACATACAAGAGGCCAAACAGGCCGCAACAGTTAGCCATGTGCAAGCAGAGGCCGAATGAAACAGATAGAGAGTTTTTAACTTGATGGTGTAACCTGAGAAACTCGTGTGAAGGAGTTATAGAGTCACAAGCAATAGCTTGGTTCGCTCAAGGATGCCGTTATGCCAGTGTATTATGGCAACGACTGCAAAGAGATATGCCGACCACATTGGCAGAAACTATCAGAATAGCGGACTCCTATGCATTAGGAGATCCAACGCAACCAGAATTAATGTCGGCAGATCATCGGGAGCAACAAGACCAATATGCGAGAGATTTGGCCGGGTCATCTAGGCGCAATGATTTTAGAGGAAGAAGAAGAGAAGAAAGGCCGGATTATAGATATAATTCGGCTCAAGTGGCAGCGGTAGCACAGGATCAACCGAGTCACGGAACGATTCAAAGGCAAAAGAATGGTCCTCAGCAATGGACACCAAGGAATGAAGGAAAAAGACAGTGGGCCCCAGAACAAAAGAAGCAATGGCAGGAGAGGCCGAAGTACACGTTCGAATCTATGTTAGATCAGCCGTGCAAATTTCACACGTCAAACCCATCCAGGCCAGCCAACCATACGACCCGCCAATGTGCATGGATGAAGAGTGCAATGGGAAACCCCGCAGGCATTCAGACAGCACCCCTTCAAGTACATCGACAACATCAGCCACAGTTGACTGGAGCAAATGCACAGCAACTGATGTTGCCGCCTCCTCCCCCGAGATACGATAACTCGGACCGGAGGGATGCGGTACATCAAGTGATGAACCAAGGCCAGGATGGAAGGACAAATCCAGGAAATACTGGACGCAATGATTACAGATAACATCATCAGTCTTATTGCGTGTTCGCAATGGAACAGCAAGACAAGCAGAGTGTGCAACGCCGGCATATGGAAGTAAATGCAGTTATGCCGGCGGTGCCAAGATATGTGCCTTGGTCAGATCAGGAAATTACTTGGAGCATAAAGGATCACCCTAGAATAATGCCGAGTCCGGGGTCGTATGCACTCGTGTTGGATCCGACATTTATTGGACCAAGCATTAATGTAAAATTTTCAAAAGTTCTCATTGACAATGGGAGCAGTATCAACATCATGTACAAAGATACCATGCATAAACTCGGAATATCGCAGAACATGCTGCAATCCACGAGGACCACTTTCCATGGGATAGTGCCAGGGCTTTCATGCGAACCCATTGGTAAAGTCCGAGTGGATGTGTTATTCGGCACAAGGGATAACTGCAGAGCAGAGAACTTAGAGTTTGAAGTAGTGGATCTAGAGAGTTGTTATCATGCTTTACTCGGATGGCCCGCGTTAGCCAAATTCATGGGCAGCTGTCATGTAAGTTATCTGAAAATGAAGCTACCCGGACCACAAGGAGTGATAATGGTAGCAGGGGATTACAAGAAGTCAATGGAATGTGCTTCAGCTGGATCAAATTTGGCCGAATCATTGGTTATAGCAAGAGAAAAAAGAAGGATTCAGGAGGTAGCAGCCCTCGCTTAGTCGGCACAGCTGAATATGCTGGCACTAGCCAATCCACATGGAAGTGTCTCCTTTCAGCCGACTAAAGAAACAAAGAAGTTTCAGATAGATGAGCAATTCCCAGAGCGCACTGTTACTATTGGTGCAGGCCTAGATGCTAAATAGGAAAGCGAGCTCACCAACTTCCTCCGTGAGAATCGGGATATCTTTGCATGGTCAACTCAGGATCTGCAAGGTGTTCCGAGGGAGTTGGCTGAGCACTCTCTGAATGTAAGGCCAGGAGCAAGGCCGGTGAAGTAACCTCTCCGCCGCTTCGCCGAAGACAGGAAGAAAATAATAGGAGATGAAATAGCTCGGCTCCTCGCGGCCGGGTTCATCATGGAGGTGTTGTATCCGGATTGGTTGTCAAATCCGGTGCTAGTAGAAAAGAAGAAAGATGATCCGAATGTAGCCATTGTATGGCGAATGTGCATCGATTACACGAACCTAAACAAGGCGTGTCCAAAAGATCCTTTTCCATTACCTAGAATAGACCAAGTCATTGATTCGACCGCTGGTTGTGAGTTATTGTCATTTGTAGACGCGTATTCTGGTTTTCACCAGATACCGTTAAATCCGGCCGATCAAATAAAGACTGCGTTTATTACCCCGTACGGGGCTTATTGCTATCGCACGATGCCATTCAGCCTGCGAAACGCAGGAGCAACATATCAGAGATGCATGCAGAAATGTCTACACGACCAGATAGGAAAAAATGTACAGGTATATGTGGATGATGTGGTCATCAAAACCAAGGAGAGCAAAACACTGCTGGATGATATACGGCAGACTTTCGCAAACCTGAGAAGATTCCGAGTGAAACTTAACCCGGAAAAGTGCACATTTGGCGTGCCAGCAGGAAAATTACTCGGTTTTCTTGTATCTAGGCGAGGTATAGAGGCCAACCCAACGAAGATAAGGGCAGTAGAAAGGATGGAGCTGCCGAGGTGTCTAAATGACGTACAAAAGTTCACGGGATGTTTAGCCTCGCTCAGTCGGTTTGTATGTCGGCTGGGAGAGAAAGCACTACCACTCTATCAACTGATGAAGAAATCAGATAGGTTCATTTGGACTCCACAAGCAGACAGTGCATTTTATGAGTTGAAAAAGATGTTGGTTACAACACCCATTTTGGCTTCTCCATTATCAAAAGAGCCTATGTTACTCTATATAGCGGCAACCAACAGAGTAGTAAGTGTTGTAGTCGTTGTAGAACGATTCGAAGAAGAAAAGTCGGTACAAAGGCCGGTGTACTATTTAAGCGAAGTGTTATCTGCTTCAAAGCAAAATTATCCACATTATGAAAAGATGGCTTATGGAGTGTATATGTCGGCAAAGAAACTTAAACATTACTTTGAAGAGCACCCCATCAAAGTGATCTGTGAAGCACCCATAGCCGACATATTGAGCAACAACGACGCAAGTGGCCGAATAGCAAAATGGGCAATTGAGTTGTCACCATATGCTCCACAATTCGATAGGAGAGATGCAATCAAATCTCAGGCAGTCGCCGATTTTTTCGTAGACTGGGCTGAGGTGCAGTATGAGCCACCACTACCAGATCCAAATTATTGGACGATGCATTTCGATGGTTCCAAACTAAGAAATGGTTTGGGGGCAGGAATAGTATTAACCTCGCCCAAAAAAGATCAGCTGAAATATGTGCTGCAAATACACTTTGCCGCGTCAAACAACGTAGCCGAATATGAAGCACTGGTCCATGGATTGAAAGTCGCAAAAGAAATTGGCATACGCCGAATCTTATGCTATGGGGACTCGGATCTAGTAGTACAGCAAGTCTCAGGAAATTGGGACGCGTTGGATGATAATATGGCCTTGTATAGATTTCATGTGCAAAAGATCAGCTGCTACTTTGAAGGGTGTGAATTTCACCACATACCTCGGGCAGAAAATGATGCCGCAGACACGTTGTCAAAGCTAGGATCAACCAGGCAGTCAATTCCCCCAGGTATTGCCCTAGAGCACCTCAGGAAACCATCAATAATTCCATCCCCAGAATCCGAATCCATCTTCATTCCGACAAATCCAGCAGGAAATAATGTGCCGATGGAAGTAGACCAGCAATATAACCCGAAATTCCCCAAAAGGAGGATATCAGAAGTAAGAATGGATGAAGCCGAGGTAGCTATGTCGGCGGAAAACATGGAAATAGACAGCGAGACCACACCAGAGAAAATCACACCAGTATGGGCACAACCCATATTCTCTTTCCTTAAGGATGCGATTTTGCCGAATAATGAAGTGTCAGCAAGACAAATAGCAAGGAGAGCTAAAGCTTATACAATCATAAATAACGAGCTATATAAAAGAAGTGTCACAAGTGTATTGCAAAGGTGTGTGAGTTCGGCAGAAGGCCAGGAGATCCTTCTGGATATACATCAAGGAGAATGTGGACACCATGCTTCGTCTCGTGCCTTGGTGGCCAAAGCATTCAGACATGGGTTTTATTGGCCAACGGCCTTGAAGGAAGCCAAAGAGATGGTTGAAAAATGTAATGGTTGTCAGAGATATGCAACCAAGATACACATGTCGTCGTCCGAGTTAAAAACGATACCCATTACTTTGCCGTTTTCTATGTGGTGTTTAGATATGGTGGGACCATTTAAGCCGACCCGAGGGGGGATGACCCACATATTGGTTATGGTCGATAAGTTCACAAAATGGATTGAAGTAAAACCAATAAAAAAATGCGATGGGCCCACAGCAGTAAAATTCCTCAAAGATATTATCTTAAGATATGGATACCCGCACAGTGTTATTACAAATAACGGCACAAACTTTGCGGAAGGAGCCTTCGCTAGGTTTTGCCAAGAAAAACACATAAGATTAGATGTTGCCTCTATGGCTCACCCAGCATCTAATGGGCAAGTGGAAAGGTCTAACGGACTAGTATTGTCCGGAATAAAACCACGACTCGTCGAACCATTGCAAAGGTCGGCAGGATGTTGGATTGAGGAATTACCGGCAGTATTATGGAGCCTCAGAACTACTCCGAACAGATCAACAGGTTATACATCGTTCTTTCTGGTATACGGAGCAGAGGCTGTCCTTCCAGCCGACATAATACATGACTCGCCAAGAGTTACTCAATATACAACTTCAGAAGTAAATGAAGTAGCTCGGCAAGATGCTGTTGATCTGCTAGAAGAAGCCAGAGAGCTCGCGCTATCATGATCGGTTATTTATCAGCAGAACTTGCGGCGATATCACAGCAAGAAGGTGAATCCAAGAGTGTTCAAAGAAGGGGATTTAGTTCTCCGACTGGTTCAACGCACGGCCGGCATGCACAAGCTGTCACCTCCATGGGAAGGAGCATTCGTCGTGAGCAGAGCATTGTACAATGATGCCTATTACCTAATCGATGCCCAATCCCCTAAAAAAAACAGGGCAGACAAAGCCGGCGAAGAAATGAAAAGGCCATGGAACGTAGCTTTACTTCGTTCATTTTATTCATAGTGGTCATTTGGTCACACATTGCAAAGTAGTATCTCGAGATCAAGCACCAATTATGTATTAAAACTTCGGCATCCAGAGCAGTGACTCGGGGACTGCCATATGTTATTTCAATTTTATATTATGTTAAACTTCGGCATCCAGAGCAGTGACTCAGGGACTACCATATGTTATTTCAATTTTATATTATGTTAAACTTTGGCATCCAGAGCAGTGACTCGGGGACTGCCATATGTTATTTCAATTTTATGTTGTATTTAAACTTCGGCATCCAGAGCGGTGACTCGGGGACTGCGTATGTTACTTCAGTTTTATATTATGATTGAACCTCGGCACCTTGAGCAACAACTCGGCAATCGTCTTATATTGATTTTTGAAATTTGGTCTCCACACCAAACTTCGGCGCTATAGGCAGCGACTCGGCGACTGCCGTATATGGTGCCGAGGTGATGGTTAGCCTTTGATACAAGGAGGTGTCAAACTTCGACGCTCAAACTAAGAACAACTCGATCTCGTGTGATATTCGAAATCCGTGCCTAGATCAATGGGCTAAAACACGAGAATACAAAGACAAACACATGTCCCAAAATCAAAAATTGCAAGCCACCAAAGCAAGGATTCGGACGAACAAGATCACTTAGATAAAGTGATAACAATTACAAGCATATATGTCTCAGAAGCACATGGCAAAAGGAAATTCCTACCATACAAAAGACGGACAAATGTTCCACGTACATCATACGCCTGGCATACCAGGGATAAGAACAAACTTAAAGGTTTTTAGCGGGAGAGGCGGTAACTTGGTCAGGGGCTGGGCACTCCGAGGTAGGCGGAGCTTCGGCCGAGGTCGCCTCACCCTCCACTGAACCAGGTGCGACTTCGGCGAAAGCCCGAGGCTGCTGAGGAGCATCGGTTTGTGCAGTTGAATGCCCAGTACCTTTGGAAGAGGATCGCGCGTCGCCATTGCCATCCGAGCTTGAACTAGAATCGCCATAAGTAGCCGAGTTATCCTCATCTTCTCCTTGTTCAGCTGAATTATCATCCGAGGCATCCTCGACTACGACCTCATCGTCCGGGTTCGGAAGAAAACTCGGACCTTCGTTCCAGGTATGCACGTCGGCATACTCAATGAGCTGGAAAGCACGAGCTTGCCGCAGAGCGACGAAGGCAGGGTCCTCAACCCAACGGGAACCAGTGCGCAGATTTCTCAAGATATCAAGAGATATATCTTCATACCATGACATGATAACAGTGAGAGCCATGTCAGCGCTAACTCGTCCGGCTGACTCCCTCCAAAGACTCAGTTGCCTCTCGGACGCCATCAATCTTTGCACCAGCAATTGGACCTCATTGATATCAGGAGTCCCAGAAGTATTCGGCCAGAGAACATGGTAGGCTCGGATAGCTGCCTGCACCAAATCCCTGCCCATAATCTTCATCGGACCAACCGCAGCGCCGACAGCAACCAAGAAATCTTCCATTGAATACTCCGAGTCCGCGTCAACAGGGACACCTCGGCGCGCACGAGCAGCAAGAACCGCTTTAGAGCTCACGGGCTTAGCTTCTGGAAAATGATCTGCGCAAAACAGGGATGCGTCAGAGGGTAGCAGGAAAAAGGAAAAAAAGATAATCCGGCCGTGTTAAGAAGCTTACGATGAATATAACTCATCATTATCTGAAGGTCCTTAGCCCAGTCAATCTTGCTCTTCTCAAAGCGAGCGATTTCCTCGCTCATTCCCCGAGTTTTCAATTCGGCAGCTTCGAGGAGCTCTTTATTCTTCTGCAGTTGCAGAGCTAGCCGATTTTTCTCCTCGGAGAACTCTTGGTCGACCTTTTCTAGTTCGGACCTCTGAGAGAGCTTAAGGGCCTCCACCTCGGCGCTCAGACGAGCTATTTCATCGTCCTTTTCTTTTAGCTGTGCCGAATGAGTAGCGCTTTGCTCTAAAAAATGCAGCATTACATCAGGCATGGGCGTGCAATCTTGGTGAGATGCTACAAAGGTTTGTAACTCGGCTTTACCAAAGCCAAACAAAGTAAAAGAAACTTAGCACACATTTTAAAGAGGGAAAAGTATGAGGTAAATGGAAAACTAACCTTCCAAGTTCTTGACTTTCTTCTCAAGACGAATGTTGAGATTATTAATATTACCTGTTAACCAACAAAGTAAGCCGACATCCCGCATACAAAACAATGAAAATGTCAGAGATGACAAGGAAAATGGTCGACTTACCTGCTTTTTTCACCATAGGAATAACTTTTTCATATTTTTCTTCCAATTTCATGTGCGAGAAAAGCAGTCTTTGAAATTCGGCAGTCCGCCGATCATGTGCAACCTGAGCAATAGAACAAACGATGAGTGGATATTCAAAGCCAAAACAGATCCGAGTAAAGCGAAAACTTAACCCGGATCTAGGTGGCTGGATATTCAAAGCCAAAACAGATCCGAGCCAAGCGAAAGCTTAACCCAGATCTAGGTGGCTGGATATTCAAAGCCAAAAACAGATCCGAGTCAAGCGAAAGCTTAACCCGGATCTAGGTGGCTGGATATTCAAAGCCAAAATAGATCCGAGTCAAGCGAAAGCTTAACCCAGATCTAGGTGGCTGGATATTCAAAGCCAAAAACAGATCCGAGTCAAGCGAAAGCTTAACCCGGATCTAGGTGGCTGGATATTCAAAGCCAAAACAGATCCGAGTCAAGCAAAACTTAATCCAGATCTAGGTGGCGGGATATTCAAAGATAAAACAGATCCGAGTCAAGCAAAACTTAACCCGGATCTAGGTGGCTGGATATTCAAAGCCAAAGCAGATCCGAGTCAAGCAAAACTTAACCCGGATCTAGGTGGCTGGATATTCAAAGCCAAAGCAGATCCGAATCAAGCAAAGCTTAACCCAGATCTATGTGGCTGGATACTCAAAGAATAGCTAGACAAAATTCAAGCAAAGTTTAAGGTAGATCTAGTCGGATATAGGTTCGAACCCTAAAGTTAAGTCGAATTAAGTAGAGCATCATAAAAACTTCCAAGCGAATAACAAGTTACTCGTTTGCAAGTTTCAGGGACTAATGTATATATAGTAGCATCTGTAGAATCAATCAAAACTCCGGGAAATAACAATTACCTCATTCATATTGTTACTATCAAGAATGATCTTGGCAGCTTGATCCAAGCGGCTGCTGATATCGGAAAGCTGAAACGGCTGACTGATTGGGTTACCCTCAAGCTGATCGGCAGCATTCCAGTTATGAGCATATTCCACCAGTGAGCCGAGGCTGTTTCCACTGGCCGTCCGAGTAAGGACTTTACCCCAGACGTGCTGCGTAACCACCGCGGCCGCAGGGCTTTTATGAAGAGCAAGCTGGGTACTGGCGGCCGGAGTAACGGAGGCTTTGGTGGGAGCAATCCCCTTATGCAGCACGTCGGCAATACTCGGCTGAGAAGAGCCGGCAAGACCTTTTTGGGAAGTGGAAGCCTTGGTGGCAACAGCTGTTCTTACTTTAGAAGAGGCATCAGCAGAAGCCGATACCTCGGCAATGGGAACGGTGCCTTTAGGAGCAGGAGGGATCACAGTCGTAGAGGGCGCCGAGATATTGACGACCACGGCTGGGGCTGGAGTTACTACAGAAACTACCGAGGTAGAAAGAGGCTTGGTAGATATGCTCGGATTCAAAGAAGGGGCAACTGGTTTGGTAGAAATCTCGGAGGCCCGAGTAGAATCAACGTTAACAAGAGGAGTATCAGACACATCGTGGCGAGGGGGTGACAGATGCGGAGCTGGAGGAGACGCAGCATGAGCAGGACTGGGGATCCTGGTATCTTCAACGGGCGGAGGAGATGGCTGCCGAGTCACACGGCCAGTCATGCTAGGACCGCCGGGCTTAACAGAAAGTGGAGCACTGCGAAAATGAAAAAGAAAAAAGAGTGTCAGCTTGAAAAGCAAAAAGAGAGAAACAAGAAATACGAGAAAATGGAAATTACCCTGCGACTCCTGGCATGGTCTTGCGCCTGGGAGGATTCGGAGCGGATCTCTTCACTCGCTTGTTGGGGACCGCCTCCGAGGTACCAACGGGAGCCCCACGTTTCCCCGAGGTAACTGGGGGCCGGGAAGCAATAGGCTCGGCGTCGTGAACCTGACCGGCCGGATTAGCTGGGAAAGTAGAAGCCGAAAATGCATAAGAAATAGGCATTGCGGCAACTACCTCAAGAACTTGGACCTCGTCCGAATCACCTTCCTCCTCATGGACCGAGGTCTTGCCACGAGCACGAGCCGGAGCGAGATCCGACTTGAGGACGAATTCTTCGGAGTCCGGCTCCCCAACGTCCGGGGTATTCCGGTCCGCAGGCCACGGAAGCGACAAAACCTCGGCATCCTCGTCCTTTTGCTCTGCGAACCTCTGTAAGGCGAAAAGAAGGAAAGTTAGTGAAAACAGCTATGAAAACAGTTGAGAATTAAAGCGCTAATGGTTAAACTTACTACGGGAGGGGGACGCTCACGGGTAAACGGCTTCAATCCCCAAGCCCAGTCTTCAGGCATCTCCGTCTTGAAGATAGCTCGGACACGTTTAAAAACGAGATAGTTGTCCAGCTCCACGGTCGAGACTCGGTTAGGGTCAAGAGGACCGCTCATGTAGCAAAGTTTGTGCGTCCTTTTCTGGAATGGGCAGATTCGGCTACTGATGAAGGTAGCCATCAAATCCTCGCCGCGTAACCCGGCCCGGATCAGCTCCTTAAGCCGAGTCTCGAAAAGCTCGGCCAAGACGTGACTCCTCCTCGGATTATAAGTCCAATTCACCTTGGAGGGCGTACCGATGGAAAAGGCAGGGAGCCGAATCTTGTCCTCCGTCCCTGTGTTCTTAACATAGAAGAAGGACTTGTGCCACTTCTTGCACGACTCAAGCCCCGTAACACGAGGAAACACGGATTTCCTCCGAGGTGTAATGGACGCTGCTCCACATTGAGTGAGCAGTTTCTCGGAAGGGTGCAGAGACTTGTCAGGAACAACGTTAGAACGAATCTGGAAAAACTTAGACCAGACGTGCACGGACGGCCATAGGCCGAAATACCCCTCAGAGGCAGAGATAAAAGCAGAGAGAGAAGCGATGGCGTTCGCAGGAAGATGATGCGGCTGAAGGCCGAAGTAATCAAGAAACTCCCTGGCAAAGTCGCTAAGAGGGAGACCGAAGCCGCGTGAGAAGTGCGACATGAAAACTACATACTCGCCCTCCTTAACGTCCGGAGATAACTCGTTGCCGGGTAAACGACAGGAGACCTCGGCGGGAATCCTTCGAGTCCGGATAAGCCACTCGATCTCGCGCCGGGTAACTAGCCCTGCCACGACCCTCGCTCGGGCCCAGAGCCAGCATCGTCATCCTCTATCAGAGCACCGCTGAAGGAGCTAGACATGGGCTCGCCGGAGAAATCGGCAGAGGAAGAACTAGCGGCGGAGGAAAGTTTAGAATTACGAGGGCCCGTCGTAACTCTACACAGAAACGGCGGCAGAGCAGCGAGAGAACCACAGCGCGAAAACGAACGGGAGACAAAGGAATCTAGAGGAAAGCCTAGGCGAGGGGGCCGAAAAGAACTCACCAGCGACGACGCCGGAGCTAGCGAGCAGGGACGACGCAGACGGAGCAGCGTGGCGGAGTCCTCCTCGTCGCAGAATCAGATGAACGCGCGGCGGCGGAACCGCGAACGAGTGCAGAAACGAGAGGAAGAAGAAGGGCGCGGGCGAGCGAAGAGGGGAAAGTGAACTCCCAGGCGCCGCGCCCCTCTTTATAACCGAGCCGCCCACGAGGTAGTGGGATCGTGGGTGTGGCGGTTGATCGTGTAGATCGTGTACGCCGCACGACCGCGCGTCGCTGAGCGGAACCGTACCAAGGACCACACGTTGGCCAAGGAGGTCACAATCCCCAACGAGAACGGCGCACGAGGCGTCGCAGCGCCGGCGCGACAGGCGCAACAGTAACTATAGCCTGTCAGTAAATACTGTAGAGGAACAAAAAACTAGAGAAACAATAATGGGGATGACACGTAGGACAAGGCGTACGCTATAAGATACGATGATACCTCGAACGAACAAGAGATAACTCGGAAACGATGCATAACGAGCATCATAAAACTGATACGACCCGGCCAAGGTTATCGGCGGGACCATATCAACTTCGAGGACTAATGTTGGGGAGGTAACCCCGGATAGGGTAAGGACGGGGAGAGACGAAAGGGTGTTCCCTGTCCAGTTTCCGAGTTATAATCTAAGTTGGCCGAGTCTTGTAAAGGTCGGCCGAGATAGGGAAAGGCAGGACCTCAAAAGTAATGGCAAGGCATTACCCGGCCGAGATATTGCGTAAGTCGGCCGGGTTAGCCCGAATGATCTTAATGCAGGTGAAGGACAAGCCGAGTTACGCGAGGAAGGGCCGAATGATACGAAGCTTGCAGGAGAAGGAGAAGCCTAAGGTCAAACTCTAGCCGCAGGCTAGAGAGAATCTGAGCAAAGCCAAGAGCAAGAGACAAATGTGCAGAACGACAGAGGGGCATAGGGAGGTCACGGGGGTGACAGTTCTGGAGCCCGAGGCACGCAGGAGGGGCCCTCTGGAACCTTGCCGTCATTAGAAGGGCGACAGGGAAAGAGGGGCGCCGAACTACTATATTGGGACAAGCATATTCCTCGAATATGCTTACCACGTCATCCCTAAAGGAACCCAAGGCTCTCCTTTATAAGGGGAGGCTTGGATCCAGAGGAAGGGAGGCCGATTCTTTAGTACCGTTAGGCTAGTAAAGCTCTCTTTTTCTCCTTGCATACAGCTCGAGGAACACTTGTAGTCCAAGGAAGGAGAAATAAAGATCTTTGCATTAGCTTTCTGTGTGTAGAATCAACTACATCTTCCCTCCCTAGATCCCTCTAGCATCTATTGGCCCCAAACTTTAGCCTACCCATGGCATCTGCCATGCCACCACCACGACAGAAACACCGCACTATTAAGAGGGGTGATCTCGATGTGCTCTTTGTGGATGTTCTACACCATATAAGCCTCTCATCATCCACCCACACACACCCGTTCGAAGAAAGAGAGAAATCTGCCTTGAAAAATGAGTCTAAAGAAGTTACTGCGAAATCGGCAAAAGCGCCGGCGGCGCCGGTGCTGTCGCCGGAATTTCCGGTCGCCACCGGAAATTCCCGGTGCACACCGATATGGCTTAAAGAACAGCTTTTCGATTGTTCGCCGGGAATTCCGGTCGCCGCCAAAAATTCCGGCATGGGGTCCGGTCGACCGGAGCTGTCGCCGGAAATTCCGGCGAGCAACTCGGTCCGATCGGACTTATTGTCGGTTCTGTCGCAGTAACCTCCAAACGGCTCTTTTTCCCCTCACACTATATATACCCCTTTCTTCTCCACTGCGAGGTTAGGCACTTGAGCTAACATTTCATTTCTTGAAGCTCTCTCTCTCTCCTCCATTGTTGAAACACAAAAGCTTGAGGATCTCCCATTCTACCCAACCAAATCTAAATTCCTTTGGTAGAAAGAAAGAGGAGGTCCCGATCTACGTTTCCACCAAGCCAAAGTTCATTCCCCCTTGAGTTCATCGAGTTAGCTTGTTACTCTTGGGTTTGTGGGAAACCCTAGGCGGCTAGGGTCACCTGGAGGCATTCGGCTTGTGATTTTCTCCGTGGAAAGTTTGTGAGGGTTTGGAGACTACCTTAAAGTCTACCACGAGTAAGTGAGCTATTCCTTCGTGGGATAGGCTCGGAGAAGAAGGTGAGCCTTTGTGGCGCGTGAGGAATCCTTCGTGGAACCTCACACCTCTCCAACGTGACGTAGCCGCCTCCCCAAAGGTGGTGAACACGGGAATACATCTTCGTCTCTGCGTGCTTCAGTTATTCCTTAACCGATCTCTTACTTGTGTTGTTTACCTTGTGATAGCCTTCGAGCTTGAAGTACCTTTTACATCTTCTAGGTTGCCTCACCTAGTTTGCATTTAGGCTCACTTATGTTCCGCAAAGCCTAAAACTTGCAAAAGATTATAAAGAATTTTGTAGAAACCTATTCACCCCCTCTAGGTTAACCATCTTACACTTTCAAAGATCAAACCTTAGCTTCCGCATGAGCAAATCTGGCCTGCTCACGTTGTATACACTCGCAGAATCTAACACACCTGATCATCATGTGGTGCTTCGAAACAACGAGCTTTAGCAACGGTGCTTACTAAGGATGAAAACTTTAAAACTTGAAATTGTGTGCTTGAGGGATCATCTTATAATTCTACCTTCGAGAACTAAGCAATACAAGATGCATAAAAGGATTAACATCACATGCAATTCATAATATGTGATATGATATGGCCTTTCTTCTTGTGATTCTGATCTCCATCTTCAAGCACGAACATGATCTCCATCATCACCGGTATGGCGTCAAGTTCAATGGCGCCGCTTCATGGTTGTCGTCCAGCAGCATCAAATATTACAACTACTTTGAATAGACACGAAGGTCTTAACGGAATTTAAAAGACAACCATATGGCTCCTGCCGGTTGCCAACTTACAATAAGGAACATTGCATACATCATATATAATCACAATCATGGCCATATCATATCACAGCACGCCCATGCAAAACAAAGTTAGACGCCTCTAATTTTCTTTGCATATTTTACGTGGTTTGGGGCTTTCAATAAGTATTGTTCTAACTTACGAACAAGAACCACAACGTTGATGTTTGAACTATCAAGTGCCCGTTGTAAATTGAATCTATACTATGATAGGAGAGACAGACACCCGCAAAGCCACTTATGCAATACAAGTTGCATGTTGAGCATGGAGAAAGTCTCATGAACGATGTCATGTAAGGTTAGCCCGGGCCGCTTCATCCCATCATACCGCAAGATGCAAAGTACATAAAAAGCAATTGATAATAAAAGCACCACCGCCCACAATGACCATTGTGTTCTACTCGTGCAACAGATCTACATATAGACACGACTCTGATACCACTGTAGGGGTTCATAGCATGAAAAACAAAAAATCTCTACCGCATGCACACAAACAAGCCAAGATCTATCTACTAGATTGTAGCAACGAGTCGATAGAAGCACTCACCCTTGAAGATTCCAAAGCGGTTAACGAGAGCAGATTCTCGTGGGTGATGTAGTCGTACACTTGCCGATCTCAAGATCGCGTAGACGATCCTTCCGGTGCTGCGTTCCGGCAGCACTTCCGTGGTCGGTCACACGTTCGGTACTCAATGACGACCTTCATCTCCCTTGTTCCAGCAGGCAGCGGAGGTTGTAGTTCTCTCCTCGCGATTCCGGCAACACGACGGTGTGGTGTCGGAAGTAGAGGGAAGATCCCGCAGGGCTTCGCCTAAGCCGATGCGAGTTATGGTGGATTAGGGTTTTCCGGAGATCTAGGGTTTAGAAGACCGGGAGGAGGAGGAGGTGTCGGCGGCGTCTAGGACGACGACGATGGACCGGTGGCGGCGCAAGGCGGCGGCAACGCGGCGGCTGGCGGCGCGGCGGCTCGGGTGTGGGGAGGGCTTGGCTCTTGTGGTGTTGGGGCAGCCCTCCCCTTCTATTTATGAGAGGGGGGCAGCCTTGGGAGGGGTGGGTTTGAATCTAAACCCAAACCCAAGTTGGATTGAGAAAAGGACTTGATCCTTCTTCCACTAGGAAACCATTGTTCCAGTTTGACTTTTCAAACTCCCGTTTGACTTTCAGTTTAGAGCTTTAATTCTCTCTTGCAAATGCCCACACCAAGTGACCTAGGATATGATCCAATCATTCCACTTATCCATGACACTTTCATGGACCATTTCCCTTCCGGTCCGGTGAACCTTATAGACCCTTCTAGAAACTCTCCGACGATAACATCGGAAACTTTCCTTAACTCCGGAATCGTACTTTCCTTATATGAATCTTATTCTCCGGACCATTCCGGATCTCCTCGTGATATCCCGGATCCCATCCGAGACTCCGAACAACATTCGGTATTCCTACTAACATTCCATATCTACTAAACAACATCGAATCCTTAAGTGTGTCTCCCTACGGTTCGTGAATTATGCGGACATGACCGAGACACTTCTCCAATCAATAACCATTAGAGGAATCTGAAAATTTCATATGGCTCCCACATATTTCTACGATTACTTTGCGATTGAATGAACCACTTACATACGATACCAATTTCCCTTTGTCTCACGATAATTTACTTATCCGAGGTTTTGATTGTCGGTATCTCTGCATACCTAGTTCAACCTCGTTACCGATAAGTACTTGTAATGCCCAGAAATATTAAAAATTAGAAATTAATTGTTATTTTATTTTGTGCATCATCATGACATCATCATGCATATTTTATTCGTAAAATTATTTTATCAAACCATATTTTTGTTTTACTAAAATATCCCTGTGGTTTTATTAAACCCGTCTCTCGTTCTTATTCTAAAATTAAAACAAATAATATTTCTCATGGAAAAAGCTTTTCTTATTTTATAAATAAAATTAGGCTAAAAACCAGTCTAAAGTTTTGCCCAAAACTAGTACCATCTAGTCTATTTTAAACTAGATAAATAATCTATTTTCCCTTTTCTTTTACCTCAAATCCTAGACTAACCCTAATCCTAGCCCCGCACACCACATGCCCGCCGCCGCCGCTGTGCACACACGCCACGCACCTGCACGGACACACACCAGTATTCACATACACACACACCAACACGTCCCACACACGCCAGGCACATACACACCACCACGCACACGACCCGGTCACGCACTGCACGCGACGCACGCACACAGGAGCCACAACGATGCAGGCCCAGCGCGTTCCCCAGCCCATCTCGCCCTTTCACCTCGCTCCCCGCGTACACAGCACCTTCCATCGCCGCCTCCTAGAGCGCCGCCAGCCGCCGCCAGGCTCCTCCCCTATCGCGCAGTGCTCCGCCGGCCTCTCCCCCATCTGTCTGCCGTGCGTCGCCCCTCCCCCCATGCTCGCCCGCCTCGCCCTCGTCTCCCCTCGGCCACGCCCCACGCAGGCACCGGCCGCCTCCTGCCGTCCTATTGCCAGCGTGATGGCTGCGCCTTCTCCCGCGTCCGCCGTCGCCCTCTCTATGCTGATCCATGGCCGCCGCCCCACCTCTTCTGCGGTACCCGGCCTTCCTCGCTGGCCCCGCTGCCCAGGTCCTCCACAGCGCCGCCCGCGGCCCCCCAGCTCCAGCTCGCGCATCCCGCGGAGCTCTGCCGCCTCTGACCGCCTCTGCAAGCCACCGCCCGTCTTCTCCGAGCAGGCACTGCCGCGCCGCCGGCAGACACTGCGTCTGCCGTGCCCTGCCGTCGTCGCGCCTCCTCCCGCTTGAGGCGTTGCTCGCCATTCCTCTCCACGTCGTGAGCCCGGCATCCTCTGTCTCCATCGGCCAAGACCACCCCGAGTGCGTCATCCGTGTTCTTGTTCGTCCGATGTTGTTGTCCTCAAGTCGTGCGGCCTCATGCTGCTACAGCTCCAGGTCCACATCCTGGCGACTGGCCACGTTCAGTCCGTCTTGAGCAAATCTTCCTGCTGCAAATCCTTGTGTTGATGTGGTTCCGGTGTTCACTATGGTAACATTGTATTGCCGAGAGAAGGTGTGTTGATGTTGACCCGGTTGTTCAAAGCTTCGTGATGGACAAGATTGATGGGCATTTTGACAAGACTTATGGTACCACGCGGGTACCCGAGACCGATGGTGGAAGCGAAGCCGAAGAACTGCGTCGCACTGGATATCTCTCCAAGACCGTCATCGATGGCAAGTCCAAACCTTTAGGTCATTGAGGTGGAAACCAGGACCTCCGAAGCCGAGGCCTCAATATCTTCTTGACGGACCTGAAGACCCAAACCCCGATCCGAAGACCGATCCTGGCGAGACCGAAATCGAACCCCTCGGAACATCAAGATCGCCGAAGACCATGTGTGATCCTTCTCGGACCCCTAATTTTATAATATAATATAACTTGTTGCATATTAAATCATTCATGCTCACATACATATTTATTTGTTTGGGGGTATTTTGTCGATTCACCTCATAATTAAATATGGAGACCATATGCGGGCGAATATAGTCTAATATTGATCCCATTTAAAATTGTGTAGCTAACCAGTGCTATATTTTGCCATGTTAAGTCACCATTTAATTTGTGGGGTAGCTAAATAACTTGAACCTAACAATAAATGCTAGGATCTGATTCCGCTTAATATTGCTAAGTGGGGCCGCATATTGTCATGCCATGCATCATATCATAAACATGCCGGATCTTTTGTCTAGTATTAAATATTGCATCCGGTGTTCTTTCTAGTGTTTTGCTTCTTCACCGGATAGGACGATGAGTGGATGCGAGTTGCGATAAGCCTCCGGCTACCCGACTTTGTCTCACAGGCGAGCATTCTCCCCCTTCTACCTATTTTGCATTTATAGTCTTTACTTCCTTCCTTTGTCTACTGCTATCCTTACTGTCGATGCTTTAGTACCGTTCCCTTTATTTACCTGCTCCACTATATGGCCTTGGTTATCCTATTGCCTTGTTTGATTAGCTAGCTTTGTCCTTGCGAGTCGTAGGCATGCTTAGTACCGCTCTCATATAGGTGGAACATGATACTTGCATATTGATGGTGATAAGATAATTAAATTGATGATGTTGGTTATGGTTATGGCTTCACATAATGATAAGGCCCCGACAGGGACCACCTTTGGGAACTGCTTGAGCCGACATAGGACCCGTTCGTTCTACGATACCAGTTCTGAGTTGATCGCGCTAACCAAACATGGGGCCTCTGGAATCCCCTCTCAACTACCGGCGCTATTCGTATATCCAGAGGGTTACAAAATTGGTTTTCCATTTGGTGCATACGCATAATATGTCCTCGGACATGGGTGAGTTGATATGTCTTCAGACTTGATATTTTGGTGGATTGCCATGGCTTGCATACATAAATCGCGGTACACGGTGGTGGCACCCACGATGTGTACAAGTTACCCCGCAGGGCCCGATCCACCAGTAGGCGCAAACGTTGTGCCTTCCTTGAGAATCGTCGTACCTCTTGGTTGGTTCCCCATAGTAGGTGATGCCTCTGGATATGCGCGTAGTTATGGGACAGTTCTTGTTGTGAGATTCAGATGGCACGCGTGATATGTTGCCTGATGGGTTGAGCATGCGTTTGGGTGCAGTAGTGCACCCCTGCAGGGTAAATATTTTCGAGAAGCCGTGTGTCCACGGTTATGGGCACCTCAGGAGTACAGTGTCATGATCATAGACAACGCCACTAATGTTTTCCTCTAATAATATGAGTAGTAATTAGCCTTATCAACTAAATACCTGCTTAACTAAAATTGCCATCGTGTGTGTTCTGCTAGAGGACTTCCTCGACTGGTCTTCGAGGGGGAAATCTTCGGATGGGTTATGTTTGGTGTTATAATATTGTTACCGCATAGCGCTCTCTTATCTCGCTCTAATAGCCGAAGTTGTAGCGTGTCTCTATAAGTTAGATAGTGCAAGCTTTGCTGCCGCTGAGCCCACCATACCTATGTAGGCGAGGACCGCCAAATTCTAGTCTCGCCGTGTACTGGCCTCAGTACTGACCGCTCTCTTCCTGTTTTCCTTTGCCCTTTGCCGGCACCCTTTTGGCTTGACAGGTATGTGATTGACGACGTTAGCAAGGTTACCCTTCCGGCTTGGCCTGGGCAGGGTTGGACATCGCTTGGTTATTCTTCAGGACTCTTTAGTCCCATTTGGATCTTGTCCGTACTCGGATACTATTTTGCTTTCTTCTTGAGTTGTATCTTCGTATTATAACTTTTGTATTCTTGACTCGTTGAGTCGTTGTTGTATATATAAGTTCTTGTGGACTCTGTTGTAAACTACTGTGATGTAACTACTTGTATTCAAATCCCACCCACACGAAAGTGTCTGGTGGGCGTCTTTGAATCGCTTCTATGCGGATTTTGGCGAGAAATGCTGAGATCTGCATAGACCCGATTCGGGGGCGTTACAAGTGGTATCAGAGCAAAGGTTTACGATACCCCACTGGTCCAGCCTGTAGGTTAACCTTGCCAACAGACGATGTCTAGTGTCATAACTATTTTGCTATAAATGCGTTGGATAGACCTGATTAGCTCTGATTTTACTCCTTACCTCCATTCTTTCTCCTCTTATCTTCGCGTGTTTTAATCTTCTCTCTTACCTTGTTCAAGTATAGGATTCTCGTGGATGGGTTTTCCGTCGTACCTTTAGGGTTCTTCTCCCCTATTTTTGTAACGGTGGTGCTATATCCGGATTTCGCTCTATGTAACCTCTCTTCCTATGTTTTCCGGTGTCCTGCTACTTTCTACGATGACATCATCTATCTGAATCTTTTGTTAATATCGATTGTCAAGATCTTCAGTCTGAATTCCGAGAGTTGGTTGCATGATCCTTCTATTCATGTATAGAGTAATGCTTTGCGTACGGGATGGAGTACCTACCATACCACTACTCTTATCATTCGCCCTTGTACATTGATTGGTGGAACCATGCAATTTTACTCCTTCCACGGAAGTTAGAGGTGGCCTTAGCTTTGAGACCTTTACTTCCGCCTTTGCCTCTTCGGCGTGTTCTTCCGAAGAACGTGAGCAACAACCTTGTTAGTGGTGTCGCGACCATCAACCCTACCCAAGAATATTCAATCATCAAACTCTTCCCCTCTAGTGTCTTTGCTAGGATCTCGGGACGCGATCCTTGTTAGTGGTGTCGAGTTGTAATGCCCAGAAATATTAAAAATTAGAAATTAATTGTTATTTTATTTTGTGCATCATCATGCATATTTTATCCGTAAAATTATTTTATCAAACCATATTTTTGTTTTACTAAAATATCCCTGTGGTTTTATTAAACCCGTCTCTCGTTCTTATTCTAAAATTAAAACAAATAATATTTCTCACGGAAAAAGCTTTTCTTATTTTATAAATAAAATTAGGCTAAAAGCCAGTCTAAAGTTTTGCCCAAAACTAGTCTCATCTAGTCTATTTTAAACTAGATAAATAATCTATTTTCCCTTTTCTTTTACCTCAAATCCTAGACTAACCTTAACCCTAGCCCCGCACACCACATGCCCGCCGCCGACGCTGTGTGGTGGTGTGTATGTGCCTGGCGTGTGTGGGACGTGTTGGTGTGTGTGTGCGTGAATACTGGTGTGTGTCCGTGCAGGTGCGTGGCGTGTGTGCACAGCGGTGGCGGCGGGCATGTGGTGTGCGGGGCTAGGGTTAGGGTTAGTCTAGGATTTAAGGTAAAAGAAAAGGGAAAATAGATTATTTATCTAGTTTAAAATAGACTAGATGGAACTAGTTTTGGGCAAAACTTTAGACTGGCTTTTAGCCTAATTTTATTTATAAAATAAGAAAAGCTTTTTTCGTGAGAAATATTATTTGTTTTAATTTTAGAATAAGAACGAGAGACGGGTTTAATAAAACCATAGGGATATTTTAGTAAAACAAAAATATGGTTTGATAAAATAATTTTACGGATAAAATATGCATTATGATGTCATGATGATGCACAAAATAAAATAACAATTAATTTCTAATTTTTAATATTTCTGGGCATTACATTACTCTTTTCTCGTTCCCGTGATATGTGATCTCTTGTGAGCCAGTCACATGCTTGCAAGCTAATTGGATGACATTCCACCGAGAGGGCCCAGAGTATATCTATCCGTCATATGGATGGACAAATCCCACTCTTGATCCATGTGCCTCAACCCATACTTTCCGAACACTCAATGCCACCTTTATAGCCACCTAGTTACGGTGTGGTGTTTGATGTCATCAAAGCATCCTTTCGGTGATAGTGATTAGAATGATCTCATGGTCGAAGGAATTAGGTTACTATGTATCAGAAAGCTTATAGCAAACGAACTATTAAAATGACTTGCTCCTTATGCTACGCTTATCTATAGGAGTATGTCCATCATACCATTCTCCTAATGATATGATCTTGTTATTAATAACATCTCAATGTTCATGATCGAGAAACCACGATCACCTATTAATCAACAAGCTAGTATTATAATGAGGCTTCACCAGGGACTCTAATTTAGTTTACAAATCACACAAGTATTAATGTTTCCGTTTAATACTATTATAGCATGAATGTAAACATTTATCATAAACACAAAAATATAATAATAACCACTTTTATTATTGCCTCTAGGGCATATCTCCAACAAGAAGGCCTCTGGGATGATCTCCCCTCCTGCAGGGTGCCGGGAAGAGCTTCAGATCCCCCCGATCTAGGGACGATGGTGGTGGCAGCTACAGACGGTTTCGTGGAATATTGATTGGGTCCTGAGAGTTTATGCATCGGGGGTTTCTTATAGGCGAAGGGGGAGACCGAGGCGGCCGCCAAGGGAGCCAAACCCTAGCCAGGCGCGGGCTAGGGTCCACCCGCGCATGTGGGTGGTCTGGCCCCTCTGGCCGGCCCCTCGGGCTCTCCTCTGGACTTCTTGTTCCCCACGGAAAGTTATTGACTTTGTCCTTCATCCCGTCCAATTCGGAGAATATTTCTTTACTAACTTTTTTGAAACCAAAAACAGCAGAAAATAGGCATCTGGCACTGTTGCAACTTGTTAATAGGTTAGTACCAGAAAACATGTAAAAAGCACCTCA
Source organism: Avena sativa (assembly GCA_916181665.1). Classification (NCBI taxonomy): domain Eukaryota; kingdom Viridiplantae; phylum Streptophyta; class Magnoliopsida; order Poales; family Poaceae; genus Avena; species Avena sativa. The sequence continues at coordinate 426,282,165 of OV702293.1, forward strand.
AAGTGTAGACAAGTAAAGAAAAGTAGATACTAAACAAGCATGGAGCATCAAAAATTATAGATACTTTTCCAACGTATCAACTTCTATCATGTAATCGAATAAGATTGGTAGGGCATAGTGCCTAGTATCTCTATTAGTGCTATTTGACTTTGTTGCAACTTGTTATGCTTAATGCTTGTCACTAGGGCCCGAGTGCCATGATCTCATATCTAAACTTATAATTGAATCATTATGATAGTATTGTTTGTGATCTTATCTACAAGTTGTGTACACATATCATTGTCCGGATCCAAAGGCCCCGAAGTGATAGAAATTGGGATAACCGGAGGGGATGATTGTGGTGTGAGGATCACATGTGTTCACGGAGTTTTAATGCTTTGCTCTGGTGCTCTATTAAAAGGAACACCTTAATTTCCAGTAGGTCCCTAGAGGCCCCGCTGTCACGGGCTGGCTGGACAGAAGAAGTTGTGCATGTTCTCATTGCGAGCACGCATGACTATATATAGAGCACATTCCTATGATTGTTTAGTACTTGGATGCTTATTCATATTTATCTGCAATTGCCCTAGATCTTTAAGTTACATGTTTAGACTCGTCCATGCAACGCCCGTCCATCCATCCCTATGCCTATCGCACTCATATCCCACTGTTTACTTATTGCTCCTATTTCACTGCCGTTGTTGCTTTGTTGTTGCTACTATAAACTGTTGCCACTGATAAACTTTTGTGAGCAAGAACTATTTCCAGGTGCAGCTGAATTGACAACTTAGTTGTTAAGGCTTGCAAGTATTCTTTGGCTCCCCTTGTGTCGAATCAATAAATTGGGTAATACTACCCTCGAAGACTATTGCGATCCCCTATACTTGTGGATCATCAAGACTATTTTCTGGCACCGTTGCCGGGGAGCATAGCTTTATTTGTAAGTTCACTTGGATCTACTATTGTTCACTTCTACTCCGTTCATCATGCGTAAGTCTCGTGATGGAAAGTTCCCTATTTTACCATCCATTACACGAAGAGGTACAGTCTTAAACACCTCTGTTGCTCTTGATTCACCGTCTGTTATAAGTAAGCTTGTCACACCACCACCACATACTCATGCTACACACACTGCTACTACTGCTGAATCTGAATTTTTTTATGCTCATGATGTTACTTCTACTGTGCTTGATGCGAGTGGTTCATTAGGTCCTTTCCTAGATGCTACTATGGCTAGTCTAGGAAATACTAAAACTCCTAGTGAAGACACTGTTACACCTGTTAGCTCACCTGAGTCTAGAAAGAGTTATGATATTAATGATGGTTACATTAAGTTCACTAATGGATTTGTTGAAGAGTGCCGAAACACACATGGTGAGAGTGCTATTAAGAGTCTCCTTGCTAGACGTACCATTATTCCTAAATTGTCCTCTGATCCTAAGTTTGCCACCTCCCCCGTAGATATTAAAGATAATGATTATGATTTCTCTCTTGATTTATCCTATTTGGACATTGTTGAGAAAGAATCTTTTTATGGGACTAAAAATGAGAGTGTTGTGTCTCATATGAATGAGCTTTCTACTATGAGTGCTTTATTCTCTGATGATTTTAAGATGCGTAAGTACTTTGATACTAAGATCTTCCCTTTTTCACTAAAAGGAGAAGCTAGGGCTTGGTTTAATAGATTACCTCTTGGTTCCATTGATAGCCCTGATTGCTTGATTGCTTCTTTCTTCCAGAAATATTTTCCTCTCAGTGCTATACATGTTGCTTTGCAAAGACTTTTTGATTTTAAGTAGGTAGAAGAAGAGAAATTGCCTGAGTCATGGACAAGGTTCTGTGCCTTGATTCATGCACATCCTGGATGTCCATTACCTAAAAATGAGCTTCTTGATATTTATTATAATGGACTAACTGATGATTCTATGACATACCTAGATAGTTTTGTTGATTGTGTTTTCAGGAAAAGAACTCCTACAGATGCTGAAGAATTAATGGCTAAGATAAGCAAGAATTATGATGATTGGACTTCAACTCAGCTAAATATACCTGAGCCTATTACTCCTAAACCAGTTCCAATACCAACACCAAAGAAGAGGGAGTTATTGCATTAAATGATGAAGTGATGAAAGAAGCTAAGAAGTGTCTAAAGGAGAAAGGTATTAGAGCTGAAGATGTGAATAATCTACCTCCTATAGAAGAATTATGTAAGTCAATTACCCACTCATATACTATTGAGGTACACTCTCTCCACTTTAATGAAGGTGATATTCCCTATGGTAAGCCTCCTGATCAATGCTTAGAGGAACTTGACATATTTATTGTTAAACAAGGTAATTTTAATAAACAAGTTCAGAATCATTTTTGGAAAACTCTAGAGCTATGAATGAGTTGAAAGATATTGTGGAAAGAACTTCTCATGATATTAAAATGCTTTGTAAACACTTTCAAATGGTTCAAACCCAACTTGATCAACTTGCTAAGGTACAAAAAGATATGCTAGTTAATGCCTCGGGAGGTAAACATGCTTATGGAATTAGAACTAGGAGTGCTATAGCGACTCAAGATCCTTTATATCCCGAAGGACACCTTAAAAGAATTGAGTAGGATTCTCAACAAGGTGAAAGTAGTGGTAGTCCCCGTAAGAGAAAGAAAAAGAAACATAAGGTAGTTGAGGAACCACTTGAACCTGCTGTAGATCCTAATAGTATATTTGTCTCCAATGCTAAAACTGAGAGTGGTAATGATAAGAATGATGCTCCTGATAAGGAGGAAGTTGAGGAAGAACCTGAGAAGCACACCAAGAACACCAGGTACACTAAGGAGGATTTTATAGCTAATAAACATGGTAAAGAGAGAGAACCTTGGGTGCAGAAACCTATGCCTTTTCCAGGTAAGAAACACAAGTCAAAGGAGGAAGAACACTACAACAAGTTTTGTGAGTGGATGAAACATTTATTTTTGCAAATTACTTTGATTCATGCTATTAATTTGCCCCCTTATTCTAAGAATATGAAGGATATTGTCTCTAATAAAAGGAAGATTCCTAATGAGGAGATTTCTACTTTGCTTGCTAATTATTCCTTCAATTGTAAGGTTCCAAAGAAACTTGGTGATCCAGGCATACCAACTATTCCTTGCTCTATTAAGAATAATTATGTTAGAACTGCTTTATGTGATTTGGGAGCTGGAGTTAGTGTTATGCCTTTTTCTCTCTACAAGAGACTCCAGCTAGAAAAATTGATACCAACTGATATATCTTTGCAAATGGCTGATAAGTCAACTACTATTCCTATTGGTATATGTGAGTATGTTCCTGTGCAAGTGGCTCATAATTGCTTGGTTTTAACTAATTTTGTTGTGCTTGAAATGCCTGAAGATGATAATATGTCTATTATTCTTGGGAGACATTTTCTTAATACTGCAGGTGTTGTTATTAATTGCAATAAAGGAAAAGAAACATTCAATATTAATGACAAAGAGCATACTGTTTATTTCCCCAAGAAGGTTACTAGAAGCTATTGCCTGAATTCCATTGAAAATATTGAGAGCATCAAGGTTGGAGAAATATATTGTCCCATTCCACAAGAAATTTTGAAACTATTATGATCGGGACCATTGCTATCAAGTATGAGGTAACATAATCACCTTGTGGAATGCAAAGTTTTGTTTCATATAAGATTGTTTTGGTAACAAGACCTGACCAACCTTGTTAACAAAAGGATTTTAATGAACAAAATGATGTTTTCACTGTGGTTATACTTTCTTTCTTTTACTTGTCTCCTTCCTAGTCTTTGCCTTTTCTTTTGCTAGTTTTGGTTTTGCTAGTTTTGGTTTTGCTAGTTGTTTCCTTGTTAGAGTGTCTTAGAACTGCCGTAGTTTGGTTTTTGGTTTGCGTTTGCTTCTTCTAAAAAACTATTTCTGCGAGAAAAACAATTTTCATATCCTGAAAATTGGCCAAAATAAAGTTTCCCAAAAAATCTCAATAAATTCAAAATAAATTTTTCCTCGAAAAAAGGGGAAGAGGGACACCTCGAGTGACCCAGGGGGCACCCCAGGCACCCACACCCCTGGTAGGCGCGGCTGATACATCGGAAACATATCTATAATTTTTGATGGTCCATGCTTGTTTTATATCCACTTTGATATGCTTTGTCTACACTTTGAGGTGTTTTTATATCTTTTCTGGAACTAACCTATTAACAAGTTGCCACAGTGCCAGTTGCATGTTTTCTTCTGTTTTTGGTTCCAGAAAGGCAGAAAATCAATATTCTCGAATTGGACGGGACAAAAGCCAAAGTCAGTATTTTACCGTGGGCGACATGAAGTCCAGAGGAGAGACGGAGAGGCGAACCAGGGCCACCACACCCCCCCCTAGGCACAGGTGGGCCCTGTGCTGGTGCCTGGGTAGGGTGTGGCCCCCCTGGACCTCCATCGGCCTTGCCTCCTGCGCCTATAAGAAGCCCCCGGGGAGAAACCTAGATCATCCACAAGAAATCCATGAAAACCTCCACAGCATCGCCACCACCGAAGGGGAGATTCGGGGGGTAGAAAGTCTCTATTCCGGCACCCTGCCGGGACGGGGAAGTGCTCCCGAAGCCATCTCCATCGATCTTCATCGCCATCTTCATCACCGTTGCTGATTCCCATAATGAGGAGGGAGTAGTTCTTCCTCGAGGCTAAGGGCTCTACCGATAGCTATGTGTTCATCTCTCTCTCTCTTTATGCATGCTCATATTGTGATCATGAGCTTTGTAATCAAGTAGATCTACCTTGCTACTCAAGTGCTTTAATAGATCTCTGCTCTCCCCATGTGCGTGAAAGTGACAGCATGCACGCCATGGTGGCACTTAGGTTTGAGTCTACATAAATACTCTTTGTGCTTTAATAGATCTATGCTTTTCCCCACGTGTGTGAAAGTGACAGCGTGCATACTGCGTGTGGCACTTTGGCTAGATTGAATATTTGTTATGAGTTATATTTGGAGTTGGATGTCTTTATGAAATTGTGGTGTTTGTTGGAACCATCTAGCGCTCAAGGTGACAGTGTGGGGTTATCTAGATTGGGGAAGGAGGACTTTGAGGTGTGCTGTTATGGCCCTACCATTGATTAGAGTGTCCAACCGGAGAGTAGTTAAGAGTAGTATCATGAAGAGAGGATATTTATATGAGAGAGTGTTCACTAGTGAAAGTATGATCCCTAAGCCTTGTTTCTAAACATTGAAACAATGTTTGCATCTAGATCTATTGCATGTTTGCTTGCTTTAGTCTTTACCTCACTGTCAAGCTCCATCAAAGCTATTTTATGGCACCATTACCACTTGCATTTCACTATCTCTTCGCCGAACTAGTGCACCTATACACCTGACAAGTGTATTGGGTGTGTTGGGGACACAAGAGACTTCTTGTATCTTGATTGCAGGATTGCTTGAGAGGGAATACCTTTGACCACTTCCTCCCTGAGTTCGATAAACCTTGGGTAATCCACTTAAGATAAACTTGATGTTGTTCTACAAACCTCTGCACTTGGAGGCCCAACAACTGTCTACAAGAATAGAAGTGCGTAGACATCAAGCTATTTTCTGGCGCCGTTGCCGGGGAGGTAAGGTAAAAGGTACTCACATCCTCCGGTGTGAGTGTTCGAAGTTATTTCCTTTAGATTCTGCAATTTTGTCTTTTTGTTTCTTGTTTTCACTAGTTAGGCTTAATGTAAAACAACAATAAAATTAGAGAGATTTATAGTATTTATCTTGAGTTAGGACATGAAGTGTTTGAATAGAAAATTAAAAAACCCATGGAACTTTATTTGCATACTAATAGTAGCGTTATTAGTATGAATTCTTTGAACACCATTATTGCTAATGCTATGGAAACATCTAAGCTTGGGGAAGCTAGTTTTGATGAAAATGATATTTTTAGTCCCCCAGCTTTGGAAGATAGCTATTCTATTGCTTATGATGATACCAAACCTCCAATATATGATGATTACAATGATGAGTATGATATTTTCAGTCCACCTACTATCGAGGAGAAAATTTATTGTGATTACAATATGCCTCCTATATTTAATGATTATGGTGATGAGAATAATAGTGATAGCTATTTTGTTGAATTTGCTCCCACTACGATTAATAAGAATGACTATGCTTATGTGGAGAGTAATAATTATTGTATGCATGTGGCTCATGATAAGAATGTTTTATGTGATAGTTATATTGTTAATTTTATTCATGATGCTACTAAAAGTTATTATGAGAGAGGGAAACATGGTCTTATGTATCCCAACAATATTAAGCTTCCCCTCTTTATGTTGAAAATCTTGAAGTTGCACTTGTTTTGCTTTCCTATACTTGCTACTACGTGATTCTTTGATTTATTTTCTTACAAGATTCCTATGCATAGGAAGTGGGTTAGACTTAAATGTGTTTTGAATTTGCTTCTTGATGCTCTCTTTTACTTCAATTCATATTTTTTATGTGAGCATCTTCTCAAACTATCAAGCCTAACTTAAAAGCGTTAAAGAAAAGTACTTGTTGGGAGATAACCCAAGAGTTTTCTTGAGTCTTGGAAGTTATTACTTCGGTAATGACCTCTCCTTATCCATTTTGTTTACTTTTTGTACCAATAATAACCTCTAATGAGAGGGAAGTAAGATTTGGGGAGTTGCTGTCCCGAAACAGATTTATGTCCTCCACCATAAAATTCGTGAGGAGTCTCTGTAAGTCAGATTGAGCTGACAATTTACAAATAAATCGCTCAGTATATTAGATAACTTTCGTTAGTTCAACACTTTTTGATTTGAGCAACAGGAGATTTTCGAAAAAAATCGATTTCTACCTGCTGGTCTGTTTTGACAGATTTGTGCCATTATTTGCATTTGCTTCTTATTGATTAATTTTTGGGTTCTTTTTGGGAAATTGAGCTTTTTGAGGGAATTGATACAGTAGCTTGTGTTTTTAGTGAAAGTTTTGTTGTTCTAAAGCTAAACCCAAGGGTCTATTATCTTTTGAATACACTAATGTTGCTAATAAAGATTGTGTGAAGTTTTGTATGAAGGAATATTTTCAGGTGTAGGAAAGAATGATATAATGAGATGAAGAATGGACAAAATCTAAAGCTTGGGGATGCCACCCCAAGAAATATTTAAGAGGTACAAGCGTCAAAGCTTGGGGATGCCCAAGGCATCCCCTTCTTCATCAATAAAAATCTCAGGTCTTTCTAGACACTTCATTGTTATTGCTTCATGCACTGTTGTGTTGTTCTTGGAGCGTCTTTGTTTTTGTTTGATTTGCTTGAGTAAGTTGGTTGATCACAACACACTTCTTCTGGAGTGAGACACACTCTGTTTTCATTGCCTAGAACACTCTAGTTTTCAGTCTTATTGTTCTGTGAGGGTTCACTTTTGCTAGCACTGTGTTTAGCCTTAGTTTTCTTATGCTTTCAGCTTAGAACTTTTTAGTTATTCTTTGTGGATTCGTGAGAAAAGCTCACCGATCTTTATTGATTATTATCTTTGTGAGTTGTTTCAAATAAGTTGCTTGGTGTTGGAAAGGAGTAGAAAGTTCTTGGTTGATAAGTGCAAGAGGAGCTTGCATTGACTATGACTTAGACTTTAGCATGTCATGCTAGGTGTTGTTTTGACCTTATGCTTAGTGATTATTGCTGTATCATGACTTGTTCCAAACAATTAGGAGTGCTTAATGTGCCTTGAAGGAATCATGCGTTGTTTTAGCATACAAAAGCATAGTATTGCGGTATTCTCCTTTGATGCTTTGTTTGGGTTGACTTGGCACATGCTCACACAATGTTTGACTATGAAAAATCACCATAGCCTCTATGATCATTTAGTCCTTGACTTGTAGTACCACTCTATGGTTTGATTAGTAATGTTTTGTCGCTCTGCATGATTATGGCCATTATTGCTCTCTTAGTTGGTCGCTCTCAGTCTTTTGCTAGCCTCCACTTGTATGAGTAAGCTATACTCATGCATCCAACTTCTAAGAAACCAAGTTATTCCAAAGTGTCCACTATAAATTCCTATGCATTGTGTGTTACACCATTCCAAGTATATTCTTGTTTTCATCTATCTTCCAATTAAAAAGTATTTTGTTATGTGAAAACTTAGTGATTAAAGCTCCCACAAACTTGATGGCACACTTTATTTTCTTGCCCATAATAAACTTGAACCATTGTGACATCTATGTTGTATATGCTTGCACTTATACGTTGGAATTAGCAGAACCGTGCTATCACGGGGAACGTTTTCAACATTGCACTTGTACTTTGTACACAATTGATATCATGCTTTTTTGTATATGGATGTTGCCGGTGTGAAATAAAGAGGAAACTTGTAAGTCCATGGAGTTTGTATTTTGTGTTAGAGAAACGCCTGGGCCGCTAGCCTAAGTCATGCCTAATCATGGTGGAAACTTACAACATCACCATAGTGAGCTATCTATGAAGCATCCTCAATAAAAAGCTATGCACATAGTAAATAAAAAGATCACTGAGATGCTCATTGTATGCTTGCCTTGTCGTTTTGGTTATGGGATAGCTCATGTACCATGTGCAAGGGGTACCCCGTTGGGGCACTTCTCCACAACTTAATTGGAGGCTCCCAACAAATGCCACCAAGGCCACAACCTGCAATACCAACAAACCGTCTAGGGTTCCAAGAACCCAAGAGTAAAAAGCTTCTCAACTTTCACTCACCAAATCCTCTAGGTAGAACTCAAACCGATGCACCAAATGCAATGGCAAGAACACAATTAGTGCTCAAATCCTTCTCTCCCAAATTCCACCAAAGCTACAAAAGCTTGTGGGGGAATAAGAGAGGAAGAACAATGGAGGAAATCCACAAAAGACTCCAAGATCTAGATCCCAAGATGTTCCCCTCACTTAGAGGAGAGATGGATAGGTGGGATTGTATATCTAGATCTCCTCTTTCAAATCCCTAAAGTATATGCAAGAATCAAGGGAGGGATTGAAGGGGGGGTAAGCTCAAGAGGGTCAAGAATGGAGGAGAAAGCCTGTAAAACTCGAGCAGAGACATTGGGGAAGAAGGTCCCTTTTTATAGGCCCACAGATTTCTGACCGTTTTCTGCCCGTTGGGGACTTGCCAGACCGGAGACTCCGGTGTATAGACCGAAGATTCCGGCCCAACCTCCGGACTAGCCTCCGGACCACCTATCAGACTGTCCCAGGCTGAATTCTGGAACCCCCTCTGGGGACTCCTGCGGAAACTCCGACCACGCAGACCAGAGACTCCGGTCTGGACCAAATAAGAGGCAAACTTCAAATGGCGATATCTAGAGTTTGGAAACTCCGATTGACTCGAAACCAATTTTGTTGTAAAGAGGACAACAAAATATTAGATACCACCAATAGAGAACATTTCATGTATTATAATGTGAGATACCTCTCTTGGTGAGAAACCGGAAAAACCTCAAAGATAAAAAACGCAATATGATATAAAAGGGAAATCCGTTTTTGATGAACTAGAGATTGTTATGAATATTACCACAAGCTCTAGAACCTCACATGGATAAGATACAAATAACATCCAAGAAAGGATGATGCTAAGTATGCAAAGGTTTGAGCTCTCTCGGAAAGATATGATCGAGTTATTCACTTGAGATCCCCTCTTGATAGTACGGTTATCTATCCTATAAACCGGTCTCCCCAACTAACACCACGAGACCGGTAAGAAGGAAACCCTATCAAGATCATACCTTTGCCTTACGCATATTCCACTTGATTATGATGTAGACGGTCTTTTCCTTCTCAAGATGGAACACCTTTCTTGATTGCTCTTGTATGCACTTGCTTGATGAAGACTTGCAAGTTACTCCTCCATACAACATGGGGAAACCTTTAATTTGACCTTGGTCTTCATCGATCCATGATCACCAAGGATGGCAAGCTTTAAGCATGAGATCTTCTAGATATTGCACATATTTAGCTTGCACATCATTTCTTCTTTTCTTCATTATGTTGAAGCCTTGAAGGTACACCAGAGATATTACTCCATCTTATTCTTCAAGACATACTTGCCATAGGTTTAATTCTCATAAGACCAATTTGTGGATCATTCTTTGAACACCTTGGTCACCACATGATCCTCTTCACTTCTTCTCCAAACCTTGAAGCCAACATATGGTTCAAGCATTGCCTATGGACAATTCCTACAAGTACAACTTGATACAAGCATTAGTCCATAGAGATTGTCATTAATTACCAAAACCACACATGGGGGCCCACATGTTCTTTCACATGTGTATCCCTCTAGCAAGTTCCTTCAGTAGTTTCTCATCATTTATCAACATGGAAATCACTTTGTTTGATGTTTGTCTAAAATTTTTAGAAAAAAAGAGGCCATGGATAACCACACATTTGGTGAAATATTTGAGAGTGATGCACCTAGAAGGGCAAGGCTTTCAAGATCATCCTCCTGAGCTAGGCCCTCATACAATGAGGATCTCATCACACCGCGATTTGGCGACGAGGGAGTTAAGGGGGATGCTCACCCTTCCACCTTTCCTTGCCCAACCTTTTTGCGGGCTGCTGGGATTCTTAATGATTTTACAACTTTGGTTCGGAGGGCTGGACTAACAAGCCTTATGCAGGATGAGAGCGTGCAATATGCTACACTCACTAAAACATTTGTGGAGGGCTTCTCCTTTACTAACATCATGTTCAAGCCAGATGTGTCTTTCAAAATTTATGGCAGGTCTTACAACATGACATTGAAGAAATTTTGTGAGGCCCTGGGACTTGGTACAGCTGGGTCGGAGAAGAAGATTCCAGATCAACCCGCTTTGTTGGAGCTCTACCGCGGGATAACCAATGATGATGACCGTAGAGCTCAACGAGGAAAGATAAGAAATATTCAACTCCCAGCCATTAGGTGCTTTGCTTACTATATTGCCACTAGTGTTATTGGTAGGGAGAACACTAGTAATATTTCCAACTATCATTTGGCATTCTTAGCTGCTGTGCTCAACAATGAAGCTAATTACAATCTTGGTTCTCTCATTGCTCGTCGCTTAGCTGCTAAGGGAACCATTTATGGGGAAATTATTGCTACGCGTGTTGCTGCTGCCTTGGACCTTGATGTTGATCCAAATGATACAGTTTTGGCTCCGCAGAGGCTTGATCTTGCTGCCATGAAGGCACATCACTTTGTCACCACTAGCTCTACCCTTGAGAGCTTGGTTTATAGAATGTTGTTTATTGGTGGGGAAGAGAGAGAGAGCGAGAGAGAGATCCCTCTCCCCCAAACCACTTTGTTCAGTAATTCTTAGGTACCTTTGTCACGCTCCAAGGAGGAGATGGATGAGAAGCTGCGCATTCTTGGCTTCCATGGAAATTATCAAGGGGAAGCGCCCTCATATGACCCCTGTGTATACTACATAGGGAAGTCCTCGAGCTCGTACCAGGACGAGGGAGCCTCCTCGACGTACTACGGAGGTGCACCTTCTTGGGCACCATGGGATTGAGCCCCACTTAGGCCAAAAGCCTAAGCTTGGGGGGAGGTATACCGACATCACACTTATCTGTATATTATGTTCGGTCGGTTCTTTGTATATCTATTGTTTCGCTTTCTTTTTGGTTTTTGTTTCCGCTTTATCGAAAACACAAAAATATCAAAAATATTTTCGTTGTTTCTCTTGGTTTGTTTCTTTGCTTTGGTTTGCCTTAAAAGAAAAATCCAAAAAGATTTTGCTTTGCTTGGTTTGTTTTTTCTTTGCTTGTCTTTGCTTTGTTGGCTTGCTTGAAAAAATCGAAAACACCAAAAATATTTGTTGTTCTTCTTTGGTTTTGTGAGTTCTTTGTAGGGTTCAGCCATCCCCAGTGGAGTTTGGTTTCATGTTATTATTCAAGTCACACAAGTGAAGGGCAATAATGAAGATTAAGACAACTTGAGGTGTGGTAAGAGGCTGGTAACGAACTCTATTTGTTTTCATTTTTGTACATATACTCATCATTGTGAGCATGCTTAGTCTGTTCATTGTAAGGAGTATGTTACTGATGGGTGCTTAGTAGTTTTTGTTTGTCTATGATTAGCTCCAACTTGCTAATAGTTTGTAGCATGTCATATGAATGTTTCCTTGTATTGTTTTATTCATATTTTGGTATGATATTGTGGTATCCTCCTCTGGAAGTTTCATGTGAATCGACTTGGCACATGCTCACGCATGCATATGACTAAACAATAGTCAGTAAGCCTCGATGATTTATTTTGCATAAGAGTTCTTGTATCACTTTCATGCCATAATTAGTCCTATTTTGTTGCAAGCATAATTATGACAGTTATTGCTCTCTCTCTTTATTGCTAGCTTTCACTTGCACTGAGTATGAGCTCTACTTGTGCATCCAACTCTCCAAAACCAATATTGCCAACGGTGTCCACCATACCTACCTATTAGCATCATTTTCTATTTTAGTGCATATTCAATATGCCTTGTTTTCTTCCAAATAAAATGTTTGTCTGTTTTGAGAAAGTTAGTTAGTAAAGCTTTCACGAACTTGATGGCACACTTTATTCCTTGCACTTAATAATCCTGAACCATTGTGACTGTCCATGAAAGTTATATGCTTGCAAATTATATGTTGGGAGTTAGCAGAACCGTGCTGTCACGGGGAACGCTTTCAACACTTTTTGGATATTTTATCTAGTTGATACCTTGATCTTTTGTTTGTGGATGTCGTCGATGTGAAATAAAAGGGGAGCTTGTGAGTTCATGGAGTATATATATGTGTTAGAGAAACGCCTGGGCCGCTAGCCTAAGCCATGCCTAATCATGGTGGAAACTTGCAGCATCACCATAATGAGCATTCTGTGAAGCATCCTTAATAAAAAGCTATGCACATAATAAATAAAAAGATTGCTGAGATGCTCATTGTCTGCTTGACTTGTCATTTTGATCACGAGATAGCTCCTGTATCATGTGCAAGGGGTACCCCGTTGGCGGTTCTCTATGATATGCATGTATGTACAATGACAAGAACTTGTAGGTAACCAAAGTTGAGTAGCATGCGGAGCGGCCCTCGTACTCAAGGGACTTAGGATTTCCATTTTATGGTCTGTCAAGCATATAACTCAGATTGGACCTCACTTTCACCTTAACCATATGAAGATGCCTATGATAGGAGCAATGAGAGCTCAAGGCTAATGAGTACCTTCCTTTCAGCATTAGGAAGCCTTTCAAAATTTTCAAAACCTTTTTCACTCCCTTGTTGAGTCACCACTTATTCTATGAGCACCCTCTTGAGAGCATAGTTGTCATTCTTGTGTTTGTCAAGGCTTGGTTAATTATGTCATGACTTTGATGCTTGTATCTCTGATATTTTTACTTCTAGTCTTCACTTGAACTTCAGAGGTTCCTTGGCATTTATATTGTTCTCTACAGACAAAGGCAGGCGAGATACCACTCTATCATACCTTATTATGAGCATTGCAATATTGCTTATGTTTATGTTTCATGCTACTTATTATTATTGAGTTAGTTTCTCTTCATAGCTTGCAAGGACTATTGAGTAGACTTAGTTGCATACTTCTTATTATGAATGGTTTAAGTATCTAATCCTGTGCTGAGAATATATACATCATATGAAGCAAATGTGTTCGTGAAAGTTCTTTTATCGCACTCAGTTTTCAACTGAATTGCTTGAGGACAAGCAATAAGCTAATCTTGGGGGGAGTTGATACGTCCAAAACGTATCTACTTTCCCGAACACTTTTTCTACTGTTTCTCCTCTAAACTTGTGTGATTTGGATACAACTAACACGGACTGACGCTGTTTTCAGCAGAATTACCTTGGTGTCTAGTTTTTGTGCAGAAAATCAACTATCAGGAAAAATCCCGGAAAATATGCCAAAAATCATATTTCACCAGAAGACCCATAGAGCCAGAAGATGAGACGGAGTGGAGGCCTGGGGGGCCCACACCCTTGCCAGGCGCGGGTGGGCCTAGCCCGCGCCTAGGGGGGGTGCAGCCACCCCAGGCACCCCCTCGGGATCCCTCTTCGCCTATAAGTTACCCCTTGACCTAAAAACCGAGGGGGGTTCGTCATTTTTCCAGAAAGAGTTCCGCTTCGCCGCCACCATAAAAAAACCAAGATTCAGATCCAGAAACTCCGTTCTGGCACCCTGTCGGAACGGGGAATTTGGAGAGGATCATCGCCATCATCATCACAAACGCCTCTCCATCAACCATCGATGTTTCCCTCATCCATGAGTGAGTAATCCCCCGCTGTAGGCTATGGAGATGGTAGGGATTGGATGAGTTCTATCATGTAATCGAATAAGATTGGTAGGGCATAGTGCCTAGTATCTCTATTAGTGCTATTTGACTTTGTTGCAACTTGTTATGCTTAATGCTTGTCACTAGGGCCCGAGTGCCATGATCTCAGATCTGAACTTATTATTGAATCATTATGATAGTATTGTTTGTGATCTTATCTGCAAGTTGTGTACATATCATTGTCCGGATCCAAAGGCCCCGAAGTGATAGAAATTGGGACAACCATAGGGGATGGTTGTGGTGTGAGGATCACATGTGTTCACTGAGTGTTAATGTTTTTCTCCGGTGCTCTATTAAAAGGAACACCTTAATTGCCAGTAGTTCCCTAGAGGCCCCGCTGCCACGGGCTGGCTGGACATAAGATGTTGTGCAAGTTCTCATTGCGAGCACGCATTACTATATATGGAGCACATGTCTATGATCGTTTAGTAATTGGATGATTATTCCTATTTATCTGCAATTGCCCTAGATCTTGAAGTTACATGTTGAGACTCGTCCATGCAACGCCTATCCATCCATCCATATTCCTACCGCACTCATATCCTACTATTTACTATTACTGTTACTATTGCTCCTGTTTCACTGTTGCTGTTGCTTTGCCATTGCTAGTACAAACTGTTGCTACTAATAAACTTCTGTGAGAAAGAACTATTTCCAGGTGCAGCTGAATTGGCAACTCAGTTGTTAAGGCTTGCAAGTATTCTTTGGCTCCCCTTGTGTCGAATCAATAAATTGGGTAATACTACCCTCGAAGACTGTTGCGATCCCCTATACTTGTGGGTCATCACAAAGCTTCCATGGGAGGCCGGCGGAGCTGCTACCGGTCAGGGAAGGTGCTGTGAAGGGTGGTGGCGGTGCTGCCAAGGGAGTGGTGGAGCTGCCAGGGAGGGAAGCAATGCTGCAAGCGGTGGGTGGTGTTGGATTTGCATCTAGGAAGAAATTTTCTGCTACATGTCTTGTGGATTTGCATTATATGAATAATTTTTTGCTACAACGATTTTGTGGATTTGCATTCGAAAGAAAATTTCTGCTACATAAGTTTTGTGGATTTGCATTCTATAAACAATTTTTGTGCTACGATGATCTTATGGTAATCACCTAGGAAGAAAATTTCTGCTACATATACCTTGTGGATTTGCATTATATGAATAATTTTTTGCTACAATGATTTTTGGATTTGCGTCTAGAAAGAAAATTTCTGCTACGCACGCTTTTGTGGATTTGCATTCTATGAACAATTTTTGTGCTACGATGATCTTATGTATATTCATCTAGGAAGAAATTTTCTGCTACATATTTTTTGTGGATTTGCATTATATGAACATTTTTTATGCCACAATAATATGTGGATTTGCATCTAGGAAGATTATTTTTACTACAAGCGTTTTGTGAATTTGCATCGTAGTAAGTCTTTTTTTGCTACAAATCTTCTGATTTTTTGCATCATATGAATCACTACCTCCACAGTGGCGGGCTCGTTTGTTGTCCGATGACGGCGGTGGTGAGGACGGCAAGGTGCTTCCGAGAGGAAGGTGATGCTGCCATGGGAAGAGTGGATGTGTTGTGAACGCTGAGGGGAGGTGTTTTCAATGGAGTTTTCTAGCATGGCATGATGAGATTGTTTGGCGGTGTCGTGACAGGATTCTCCGGTGAGGATCATGGCTTGCAAAGGAGGTGATGCAAGATGCAAACTGCAAGCTTTTGTGGCGGTGTTGCCTGAGCTACAAAGGATCGCCACCGTTGTTGCAAACTCAGGCGGTGTTGCGGCCTTACTTCTTCTCCGACGACGAGCCCCTGCTGCAACCTTGCCGACAACCTAATGGTGGAGCTACGGCTGCCTTGTCGCAAAGCTGCGGCCGGTGCCCACTTCATGCTTCGAGCCATACAGGGAAGGTCACGACCGAGGCAATTCCTGCTTCGCGGGATTTTTTCTAGAGTGGAGGCCGTTTGCATGTGTGGTCCCGGGTGGGACACGTGT
Organism: Avena sativa; assembly: GCA_916181665.1. Taxonomy (NCBI): domain Eukaryota; kingdom Viridiplantae; phylum Streptophyta; class Magnoliopsida; order Poales; family Poaceae; genus Avena; species Avena sativa. The sequence goes on from OV702293.1 coordinate 426,298,427, forward strand.
CAACTGGGGGAGCCGGAGGTTCCGAAGCCCTCCTATCCTCCGGAGGATGCTCAGCTCTTCCTAATGTTTATGGCTTATATTGTATAAATTATCAAATACTCCTAAACAAACCAAATTCCCTAAAAACATACTTATAATTTATCTTCTTCTCTCTTATATAGGAAAATTGTCAAGTCATGTCTCTTTTACATTGTTTATTGGTTCTCCATATGAACATAGCATCACATCCCATCTTTGTAAAGAGCAGATAAATGAGGACAATAATTTGCAGAACCTATGTGCATGTGATAGGTATAATTCTATGTAAATATATTATCAAAGATAACTTCATTATGTTTTTGCACATATTATCACTTTTCTCATGCATCTAGTGATGGAGCATGGAAAATAAGGTGGAATCAAATTTTTTGGTATAGTAGATATGATATATTTATTTAAAATAGTAAAATAATGTGTCTACAATTATGAAAAGACATGAAAAAGTATGTAAATTTTCAAAATAGTGACATTCTTTAGAAAAACCTTATACATCGTAGATGCGCACACGCAACACTCACGTGATTGTCGCTCCTCACTAAAAGAACATTCCTGAATATACAACCGCCCTCTTAACCATTTAACCACATGTTGATTCTTAAGTACAACATTGAATGTTTTTCTAGTGAAGACATGAAAATTTGTGAGCCAAGTATAAACATGTCGAACTATTGTCTAGCTATTTTGGAATAATTTATCATATTTTTTATAGCTCTGAGTGTTCATTGTTTTGTACCAAAATCACCTGCTTATGCTTATATTCATATTTATGTGTATGGCCATAAAAATATGATTTGACAAGTTCCATAAACATGATCACATGTACTATTAAATTTTAGAAATTCGGGAAATGTCTACTACTCCCTCCGTTCACTAATGTAAGACCTTCTAGCTTTTCTTAAAAATGATTGTATTTGTTTAAGTTCAACCATTTTAGTCCAAATCTAGTCTATTTTAAAATATATTTAGAAGGTCTTACATTAGTGAACGGAGGAGTATATCATTTTTCCGAATATACGGGACCATTGATGATTGGTGCCTTTGGGTTGTCTATAGATTTACACAATCACATGAGATTCTTGAATGGATTGTTGGATAACCCATGGACAAGCATATTTCCAAAATTTTCAATGGCCCAATCCTTTCACGGTTCAGCAACGACAGCGACCAAACGTTGGACAAAACAAAGATCAAATAGGTAGGTACTGCTTTAGTATCATGGAATAGTTTATCATTTTTTTTACAGTTCAAAGCGTTCAATGTTGTGAACCAAACTCACACGAACGAACATGCTTCTATCCATATGTTTATGTGCATAACCGTAAGAAATATGATTTGACAAGTTTCGAGAGACAAGTATCACATGTAATAGTATTAGATTTTAAAGATGGGGAAATGTCTACTGTAGTATTTTTTTTTTTTTGTGAATAAAGGTGTAGCATCATTTTGGCGGTTCTCCATACGGTACCCCGCGTTGATGATGATTGAGGCGTTTGGGTTGATCGTAGCTTTACACAACGTACGACAGAAGATTCTTGGATGGATAATTGCAAGACCCATGGACAAGCTTATCTTATTTCCAAACTTTGCAATGACCCGATCCATCCGCGGTTCACCAAAAGCGACGAGACGGTGGACAGAACGGAATCAGGTAGGTCGGTCTAATTGACGAGAGATGCATGTATGTAGCCAAGTGCAAGCTCGTCGCTTTTGGCACCAACCCCTCCAAGTAAATTGCCGCGTGCTGGCATCACTAACCCCACAGCACCTGTGTTGCATGATGCAGGTATGTATATTCGAAGGAAGCGTTTCTTGATGCATATGGTTGTTTGACTCTGCATTTAACTTTATCCGGGTTAAAAGCAACTAAACACTAGGAGTTTCTAAGATGATCGACTGAAGATGGATTTCGTCTGAATACAAGTAGCTGAGCTAGGTAATACGTACTCACAGGCGTGCACGAGACATATATATGTCCCGTTGGATTCGACATGCAATAAAATACTACGCACGATACAATTAGCAGAAGGGATTTGCTAATCATTGTGCATGCCACGTTAGGGGAGCTACTACAGCTTTGGTTACCTACCGACTACCGTTAACACGTTGGCTGTCCTGTGTGCACCGCACGTCGTATTAGTTGCCATTTCCGGTCTGATTGATCAGGTCATGCAAGAACGAGCAAAATGGTGGCGAGCGGCAAGAAACAGCAATGCCAAAACTTCACGAAGAACAGCCCGCGCATGTATACATTCATAGTACTCTGTATTATACTATAGTATAAGGGTATTCACTATAATGGCAATAAGGCTATACATAAGCAAAAAGTAGTCAACATAAAAATTTATATACATAGTGGAGGCTATCAATAAGCTATTCATAAGCTCAAAACCTTAAGACCTACAAGCTTGTTAGGTTTTTCATAAGCAATAGAATACTATTTTAGCTTTTTCACACTCTCTTACATGTGAGCAACTTTTTAAGCGACACATGGATCCAATTTATAGACAAGTTCAACTAGATATATTGTGATGTAATCATTTAGCTTGTGGTATAGTTTGTGGATCTCTCAATTTATAAATAAGTTTTTTTATATACATAGTTGATTCCTTAAGTATCCCACAAACACCATCGGCGACGGAATCAGTGACGATTCATGCACCACGGGCACGGATAAGGATCATAATAAGGGAAGAAAAGCTTTGGAACTTATCCGCATCGTCTCTGAACTCTGATCACCACCAGCCGGCCGTTTTCAACCTGCTTGGATTGGATGGAGGTGGGAGCGACAGGGATCAGCGTCAGAGCACGGCAGGAGGAGCGAGCGCCTACACGCAAGAATCTGAAAGAACGCAGGAGTCCCTACGGATGAGACCACTGTCAGTCAAGTGACACTAGCCTTCCCTGCTTTGCTTTCGAGAACACTAGTCCTACAGCTTTTCTTGTCGCCATCAAAAGTGACACCGCGCGTCTTAATAGCTTACTAGGGAATATGGCGCGGGCGTAACGCCACGTCCGTGAAAGAAAATATCATAAATTAATCGATTAAAATTATTGTTGGAGATTATTATTTTCTAAATTTATGGCAAAAGATAATGGTAACACTATTTGTAGATAAAAGAGGTTGTAGATGGTGCGATTAGTGTCGACGACAAAAAAGTATAACAAAATTGAATTTCCAACTATGAATTACACCAAAAAATTACTCACCCATGGAAAATTATTAAAGGGTAACCACCGTGTGAAAATTACATATGGAAAAGTGTGACAGAATGAAATAACCATAAAAGAAATACTGTTGTCAAAGTAAGATTAAACAATAACACATCGTCCTAAAGTTACCCATGAGTTAATTATCGGCAGAAAATTATGCCCAGAAAGTTTTGTCAAAAAATTAACTTCGAATAAAGAAATGGAGCCAAGAAATATTATCATAGACGTAGGTAAGCTGCAAAAATTAACCCGAGACATTGTGCCCGAAAATTAAGTAGAAAAATTCCAGCAGGAAAAGGCGGACCAGAAAATCTAAGCCGAATAGTTAGAGAAGATGAACGTAAAAAATTATTGGAAAATGGCAAAAAAAATAGCCGAAAAGTTATGTTGTGTCTATGTGACGTGGCACGCGATTGGACAAAATTAGACTGCGAATAGCATACGCATGTACCGCCGGATCGAACGAACATAAAAGGTGGGCTAAAAAATGATTGGACAAAATTAGACGATGAATAGTAAATGCACGGACACGGGCCGTCAGATCGAACGGATGGAAAAGGTGTGGCAAACGTAAAAAATATCGATTCGGAAAGAAAACTTTAGTCAAAAAGTTACGTACTGTCTACGTGACGTGACACGGAAGTGGATAAAATTAGGCTGCCGAATAGCACACGCATGAACCGCCGGATCGAACGTACATAAAAGATGGGCTAGAAAAAGAAAATTTTAGCCATTTTTTGTTGTATCTACGTGGCGTAGCACACGATTGGACAAAATTAAACTGTGAATAGCACATGCAAACACAGACCGTCGGACCGAAGATGGACGGCCGGAAACGAACCACATACTGTTCATCACATGCACACTGTTCATCTGCGCGATGAAAAGTGGCCAAAGCGCTGAGAGGTCATGAAGGCTGCAAGCCTTAATATATAATATATATTTCTATCGTCATAGCTGTAGAAGCATGCTCCCATTTTAATATAGATATCGAAAATTTATCTAAATTTAAATATATTCTAGACATATTTTATTATATAGATATATTTAAATTTAGATAAATTTCTGATACTCCCTTCGATCCATATTAATTGATTCTGATTTGTCAAAATTTGGATGAATCTATATACTAAATAGTGTCTAGATTTATTTAAATTTAGATAAATTTATGTCAATTAATATGGGCCGGAGGGAGTATCTATTTTAAGACGGAAGGAGTAGTATATTTAATTTAAAGTAGATTTAAACTAAAATAAGTAAACTTGGATTTTAAAACGTGTCTTGTTACATGCATTTTCAAAAAAATGGCTAGAATTCTTTGCTTAAGCACTCGCAGTAGGATTCATTTGTTTATACATGTGTGCTTCTTGGAAGACTTCGCGATGCCTAGGCCCACCTGCGATTTGTGTAGCTACTAGCCTACTACCTGTGCCGCGCCGTGGCGGAATTGTGGACTGACCCACCAAGCACACTATGTCACGGTCAATATTTGGGGGCACTTTTATTAAGACATTTTTAAAAGTGCCTAGAAAAACAATATTTAAAAGCAATTTTTAATAGTGTCTGTAAATTATTTATTGGACACGGCTATGTAGCCTCCGAGGGCTGGTTAGTGCAACCGAGCCCTCACACTAAAAATAGAAAATCTACGCATAATTTTATGCTAGAAAAACTTAAAAAATCATAATTCTTAAACCACGAGTCGGAACTGCGAACCGTTTTCACCATTAGACCTCTCATAACGAGATCTTCAAAACTAGATCTCATTTGTATATGTTTTGACCAAATTTTTTTTCAAAAAAAACTTATCGTTGTTTTAAAAACAACTTAATATCATGGAGAAAGCAACTTCGTATAATATTTGATTACAATACTTTTTCGTATTTTGTAGCAACCTAATTTTTAAAATACTCATTTAGCATCAAATAGCCATCAACTTTATAATCCCGAGACCCGCAAATTTACACTAATAGTTGTCTACCTACTTTGTAATATCATAGGTAACTTGTTTACTAAGACAAGCAACTTAGTAGCAATAAAAATACAACTTCACGCAAAACAGTATTCAGACTTTATAGTAGTGTTAGGAAACTTCACGACAAACAGTACACACAATTTCACAATAGTGATGCTAGACGACTTCGGACAATTGGTAGACAACTTAGCGTTAGTATGTATACAACTTAGCATTAGTGTCTATACAACTTAGCATATGTGGCTATACAATGTGGATGTGGCCAGTGCCACGAGCACGACACATGGCGCAACACGAGATGCAAGAAGCTGGAGAGTATGTCGGTTGGAGATGGGTGATGCCCTGACAGAGGTAAAGCCAAACCAACAATTTACTTAACCCTAGTGAGTATGCAACTATGTATGTTTGATATACAACTATATTGGAAAATGGGTACAACTTAACCCTAGTCCGTATATAACTTAGCAAAAAGTGGGTATGCAACTTAGCACAAGTCAAAAATTCAACTTAGCACTAGTGAGTATGCAGCTTATCACAATTCAAAAATACAAGTTAGCACATGTGTAAAGAAACAACTCGTTGTCTTCTTGGTAGTCGCCGCCATGGGGTACAACTCCATCACAATCCACATGGACGTGGTCGGTGCCACGAGCACGACACAAGGCGCAACACGAGATATAAGAAGGCAAAGAGGATGTCACTTTGAGACAAGCGTACCTAACGAAGGGGAAGCCAAAGCAACAATTTACTAAGTGGGTATATTGAACAACGGGTGCAACTTAACCCTAGTTGGTATACAACTTAGCAAAATAGTGTGTATATAACTCAGCACTAGTCGAAAAATATAAATTAGCACTGCATATACAACCTAATAACAATGTGTGCAACTTAGCGTTTGTAGGTATACAACTTAGCACTGACATGTATATAAACTTATCGCCAGTAAATATACAACTTAGCATCGATGGATATACAATTAGCATTAAAAAGAGAAAATCCGCCTCAGTTAACATAGATATGGCTGGTGCCGCCAGTCAAAACCCAAGATACAACACATTCTAGAAGAAGCCGAAGGGGATGTAGTTTTGAGACCAGCGTTGCCCAGCCCTCCACAAATTCTAGAAAAACAGTAGGTATACAACTTAGTAATATTGGGTATACACATTATAAATAGTATGCATGTAAAATTTAGCGTTAATATATATACAACATAGAATCACTGGCTATACAACTTAGCACTAGTGTATATCCGACTTAACATTGATGTGTATACAACTTAGTATTAAAAATGATAACTCCTGATTTAACCGGTGTCACCATTCAGTACACGAGGGCCCAACACGATAAAAAAGGAAGAGCAATGAATGGTCTGCCTTGGCTAAAGATGTGATCAAAGGAAAAGAGATGACTTCCAGCTGATGTGGAAGACTTTGATACTCGAAGCTGGGCGTCTTGGAGGACACAAGTCTACCTGCCGCCGCGTACACCCCCAAAATCTCCTCTTCTAATCTCTGTGCGCCAGCTTAATCTGAAATTTCAACATTGTGACAAAATTCAACATCTATCTAGCCATTCCAACTCCGTTAGGGTCACCATATCCGACCATTGCCAGCAGATTAAGGGCTGGACGTTGGTGCGGCGAACACCGGCCGTGTGCCACCCCTGGAGCAGCTAGGAGGATGGGGAGATGGATCATGCGTGCTGGAGGCAGATCGGGCCGACAGATCTGGCGCTAGAGGTTCACGCTCATGTGCGGGGTGGAGCGAGGCGGCGTGGCGCTAGGTGCGGGTGGAGGTGCAGGTGCGCGTGACAGGCGGCGCGCGTGCAGTGCTGGGCAGAGCTTGGTCGGCAGCAGTCGGGCAGGAGGCGGCGACGCACACCGGCGCGGCGCTAGGTGCGGGTGGAGGAGTGAGAGGGCGTGCTCTGATGTGCGGCTAGGGGTGAGTGAGGGAAAAAAGAGGAGCTAGGTGAATCCCAGGTATGGAGCTATCGGAGGTCGCCTCAATCACGCGCATCCAACGGTCACAAAACGAAGGCTGAAACGTGACAAATAGTCTGCAAGCACTTTTTAGCATTTGGATTATTTATTTCTAGAAGTATTTTTCTAAAGTGCCTGTAAAATTATAATTTTTAGAGGCACTACACAGAAGTGCCAGCAAAATTTTATTTTTAAGGCAATATTTAAAGTGCCTACAATAATTCTATTTGCTAAGGCATTCTGATAAGTGACAGCAAAAATCAACTCGTTCTCATCTTCCGGTCCAATATGTCTCTGCCCCATGCCACCCACCAATCCTGTGATGGGACCCACCCGGCGCCCTCATCCCTCACGGGTCGTTGCTGCCCTCTCCGCCCCTCCTCTTATCCCTTCACCCCTCCTTGCTTGATTTCCTCCACGTTGTTCCCGTCGACGCCATCCTGCTCCCTCCCCTCCAATGTCATCCGCATCCTCCTCCTGCTCCTCCCACTTCAGCCTCCCGCTCCTGCCGGCCGCCTTCGCCATCGGATTCGCCAGGCACCTTGCCCCTACACACCAGCACCACCGCCTCGTCGCCCTCCTTGTGGATCTCGATGCCTCCCCCCTCTCCCGATGACGGCGAGGAGGGCATCATCTTGAGCCCCTCCGATCGCGCGCACGATGGCGATATGGAGTGCGGTTCCATGGTGGCTGGCAAGGGTAGCAGTGCCGTACCAAAGGACGGGGCGATGCGGGATGCAGCCTATGAGGTCGCCATCTGCCTCAGGGGCTTGGGCCGGGATGCCCTAAGAGACTGATACGTCGGAAACGTATCTATAATTTTTGATGCTCCATGCTTGTTTTGTATCTATTTTGCTTTGCTTTGTCTATACTTTGAGGTGTTTTTATATCTTTTCTGAAACTAACCTATTGACAAGATGCCACAGTACCAGTTGCCTGTTTTCTTCTGTTTTTGGTTCCAAAAAGGCAGAAAATCAATATTCTCGGAATTGGACGGGACAAAAGGCAAAGTCATTATTTTTCCCGGAGCAACACGGAACCACGAAGCAGAGCCGGAGGGGGGCCACAGGGTGGCCGCACCCCCTAGGCGCGGGCAAGCCCTAGAGGCGCCTGGAGGGGGTGTGGGCCCCCTGGACCCCCACCGACCTTGATTCTTGCGCCTATAAGAAGCCTCTGACCCAAAACCCTAGGGGATCTAGAAGAAATCCACGAAAACCTCCGTAGCGCTGCCGCCACCGAAGGGGAGATTTGGGGGACAGAAAGTCTCTGTTCTGACACCCTGCCGGGACAGGGAAATGCCCCCCAAGCCATATCCATCGATCTCCATCGCCATCTTCATCACCGTTGCTGATTCCCATGACGAGGAGGGAGTAGTTCTTCCTAGAGGCTAAGGGCTCTGCCGGTAGCTTTGTGTTCATCTCTCTCTCAATGCATGATCTTGTGGTCATGAGCTTTGTAATCAAGTAGATCTACCTTGCTACTCAAGTGCTTCATTAGATCTCTGCTCTCCCCATGTGTATGAAAGTAACAGTGTGCACGCCATGGTGGCACTTAGGTTTGAGTCTACATAAATACTCTTTGTGCTTTAATAGATCTATGCTTTTCCCCACGTGTGTGAAAGTGACAGCGTGGATACCGTGTGTGGCACTTTGGCTAGATTGAATATTTGTTATGAGTTATATTTGGAGTTGGATGTCTCTATAAAATTGTGGTGTTTGTTAGAACCATCTAGCGCTCAAGGTGACAGTGTGGGGGTATCTAGATTGGGGAAGGCGGACTTTGAGGAGTGCTGTTATAGCCCTATCGATGATTAGAGTGTCCAACCGGAGAGTAGTTAAGAGTAGTATCATGAAGAGAGGATATTTATATGAGAGAGTGTTCACTAGTGAAAGTATGATCCCTAGGCCTTGTTTCTAAACATTGAAACACCGTTTGCTACTAGATCTGTTGCATGTTTGCTTGCTTCCTTCTTGTTGCCTTTAGTCTTTACCTCACCGTCAAGCTCTTTTCTGACACCGTTACCACTTGTATTTCACTATATCTTCATCGAACTAGTGCACCTATACACCTGACAAGTGTATTGGGTGTGTTAGGGACATAAGAGACTTCTTGTATCTTAATTGCAGGATTGCTTGAGAGGGAATACCTTTGACCACTTCCTCCCTAATTTTGATAAACCTTGGATAATCCACTTAAGGGAAACTTGCTGCTGTTCTACAAACCTCTGCACTTGGAGGCCTAACAACTGTCTACAAGAATAGAAGTGCGTAGACATCAAGCTCTTTTCTGGCGTCGTTGCCGGGGAGGTAAGGTAAAAGGTACTCATATCCTCTAGTGTGACTGCTCGAAGTTATTTCCTTTAGATTCTGCAATTTTGTCTATTTGTTTCTTGTTTTCACTAGTTAGGCTTAATGGAAAATAACAACATAATGTCAACACCCGGATTCTTAATCCCAGATGCCTGTTATGCCATACATCGCAATCCCAGGATAACCATTTTTGCGAGACATAGAAGATTTGGATATCACAGTACATCATCCATTACAAACCATACATAAGGTCTTACACAAATAAGGATCTCATGATCTAGTTCTTAATACAACTCAAGCAGTGGAATAACGTAGTAATAAAGGTAGCGTAGGCGAAGCTCCATCTTCGGGGTCACAGGCAATGCTGACGATGGGAGATGATCCTAGTTGTCGTAACCTTCCTGGGGTCCATCATCAGGGTACTCCTCTTCATAGTCTGGCCACGGAAATAGCCAGGGACAAAGCCATGAGTACTCTTTAAGTACTCGCAAACTTAATACTGACAAGTGAAGGGTTTTTTTTGTAGTAGGACACTAAGCTCTAGGGATGTTTTGCAAAAAGCTAGATTTACCTCTACTAAGTTCAAAAGCAAAGAAACTAGTTGAAATTTTATAACACCAAGTGGGAACTTGAATTTCATATCACAACTCTGTTCTGGTCAATTCAAAGTCTCAACCCATTTCACAAGTCATTTTGAAAAACATCTGACGGGGAACAGTATGGCCACTCCAACTGTCCATAACCGCGGACGCGGCTATTCAAATAGTTTGACAGTCTACAGATATTGTACACTTTCACCACAACATTCGATAGATTCGTCAGGAACAAATAATGAATTCACCATACTCAGTATGCGGATAATCAATCCTAACCTTTCAATTACACGCCCTAGTATAGGCACCTCTCCTGTGAGTTTGGCCTCCCAACCATGACCAACTGTCGTCTTGGGTACTGCATAGGTGGACAATATTCATAAGGTAGCCTCAGCTCAGACCTTGGCCGTGAGGGAACCCATACTAAGGTATATAAGTTTCCAGTCAAGCCCTACCCAATTTTCGGGTATTGTGGTTGTACGGTAAAATTGGAATGGTATTGCATCCAGACAACCATTAGTTTTGTAAAGGGATAAGGCTCATGCCTCAACATTTTCATCATCAAAATCATCTGGTGTTCGGAAACACATGTCAAAACATCCCGGTAGAATGACTCATCATTCTAAGGTTTTCATAACCATTTTCACCAAGTATTCCCATCTAAAGTTGATCAAGTTTTTATGCTTAGCACTAGCATCTACAAGTGGGGTTAAGTACTACTGAGGGGTGGTAAACAAGTGGAGATTAATGAAGTTCAATCTCATGCCTTAGGATGACATCAAGATTATCTAGCTTAGGCCAAATTTAATGCTCTTTATGCAACCTTCAATTATCTTCCTAAAATCTACAAGTTACTTAAGTAAACTCTAAGAGAAAGCTTTGATAAAGAAATAAAGTATAAAGCTTGCAAGCAAAACTAGGATTGGGTTATCAAGTGGGTAGGATCACATATGCTTAAGGCATATAGTTGGCATGGTAACAAGCAAGTATTAACTTGCATAAGTAGGGTATCTTGCAAGGGTTAGCTTGCCAAATCAACTAGTAGTATTAGGCTTGCCTTGTGCAGAGCAGTGGTTGAAGTTCTCCTCGGCTTCTTCCTCGTAATATCCTCCTTCCTCCTCGTATCCTTGGTCGGTACAAGCGTCTATAAATAAATACGAGGTACACAATCACCAAACAATACTTAACTATTTTCAATCATCACACAAAGGTGTTCTATAGATGATCTAGCATCATCACCTATTATTACAAGATTAAAGCATTTGTCTTATTTATTTTAATTTGAGAAAATTAATTTCTACTCATTGAAAAACTACTTAAGATTTAATATTCTCCAACTCAAACATGGGATCATGTTGACACACGTCATCACCACATATTTAAGTACATGGGAATGTGATTTAAAGTGGTGTCACAATTTAATAAGGTTTAACCTTTTTATTTTAATTAAATAAAGTGACTAGAAATGCCTATGTGGCATTATTTTATTACTTGAACATTATTTCTGTAGTGAAACCCATATGTTTTTATATATTCTGAAAGGTATGATCAAATGTGAATTTTAAGAGTTGGAATCAACTCAAAAGTTGTTATGGTTGAAATTTGAAAAATGTTTGAATGCAGAAAAGCTTCTGACTTGTTATTTTTACCATGTTTGATCTACAGATCCAAATGATTTGAATACAACGGGCTTGGATTAAGCATGTCAGTAACTTTCTAACAAAATTTATTTCATGCAATTTGGTTCACTGAATCGAGATGGGTTGATTTTTGAAACTAGGTACATAACTGAGTTTGAATTAAAATAGAAAATTCTAAATTCAAACGGTTGGGCTGCGCGGGAAAGGTTAATGGGCCGGCCCAGTGTCACTCCGCAGCGCGGGGCTCAGCTGACAGGGGGGTTCCACCCGTCAGTGGCTCATAACACGTGAGGCGGTACAGGGCGATCTCGGCCGCACGATCTAAATCTAATCGAATGGCTACAACTCATTGTCCACGCCGGGCAGCGCCGGCGAGACAGAACCCTAACGCGGCAGGTGGGGGTCGTGGGAGGCTCACCGGGGCTTAGGCGAGGGTCGGCGATGGGGGTAAACGACGAAGTCGATGACTGCGATTCTCCTGGCACCGGCAGCTCCTCCTGGGGCAGCTCCAATCGACGGCGCCTCTCCTCCTCTGCAGCGGCAAACTCCGGTGCAATTCCGGCCACCTGGTGCTCGCCTTGCTCCGGGGGTGAGTGAGTGTGATCAGTGAGAGGTGGGGAGCGAACTGGTGTGAAGAAATCGAGCGGGGGAGGCCTCTATTTATAGTGGCGAGAGGGGACCGACGAGCGCAAGCTGAGCTCGTCGTGGTCGACGGCACATGCAGCTATCGGCGTGGGCGACGGTAGGGGCGTTTCTATGTTCCCTGGTGAAGCTCAATGGCGTGGTGGCTAGGCGTGGGGTGGTGCTGATCGGTCGGAATGTTGCGACGCTCTGGGCGGGTCCGACAGGGTTTTTGATGGCGCACAGCGAGCATGGTCCGTGCGGCAGCGAACGGGCATGTCTGGCAGGGTGCTGGCGATCACTTACGCATGCGGCGAGGGCGGCGCGCGGTCTGGGGGTGCTGGTCGAGCGTGGCGCACGGGCGCGCTCTCGGGATGGTCATAGAGAGATTTGGCATGAGCGTGGCGTGTGGTCCAGTGGTTGGCATTGCTCGAGGCTAGGACAGGGAGTGGCGGTGGGGTGTTGGGTAACTCCCAGACAAGGTTGGCGAGGCTAGTGTGGCCTCTAGCTCACCGGCGACAACAGGGTGGCAAGTTTGCTCTCGTCCTGCTCACCATTGATGGCTAAGCTTGCTTTCAGTGCTGCTAAGGATAGTTAAATGAGCTAGATGATCTACTAAGGACTAGTTGCAACCAGAGAGGGAACAAGTTAGGCCCAAAACACTATTAAAAATAGTGAATTTGATTTGGTTTAAATTTGCCTGCCAAGTGTTTGATGAAATGGCCGCAAGAAACTTACTTTTTAATTTTGAAAAGATTTTTGGTGGGTGTGCTTGGCATGTGCTGGAGACTCTGTGGGTGCTTGGGTTTTAAAAATTGAGTTTGAGTGGTTTTTGAAATAGTGGGATCTTCCCATATGAGATAGATTCAATTTTAAACTGTCATTTAAACTTGGTAGTTGAATGTTTTTGGATGATCACAAAGTGGGCCTTGGTACCTTATTATGAGTACTAACAAGGGGTGCAAAGCTCCACAAATGTTTCTATTGATTTTTGAAAACTAGAGATAGCCAAAGTAGGCATGAGAGTTAATTTGGCCAAAGTGACCATTCACTTTATTTGTTTATTTTGGGTTGTTTGTCTTTGGGAAAAGTTTGGGGATTGCTTAGATGATGTTTATTTCACCTAGGAATCATTTTACAAGCAAAGAAACACAGAACCATGGCAATTCAAAAGAATCCAAATTTTAATACACACACATATGAATGCTTTCATATTTTTAGTTGGAAAAGTTTTTGTTAACCCTAATTTTGATGATTAGAGTTTTATGATCCAAGTTTAATATTTTTGGGATGTTACAAACCTTCCCCCCTTAAACAAAATCTTGTCCCAAGATTTGAAAAAGGACGAAAAAGATTACCTAGGATTTGAAGAGATCGGGAAACTCAGTCCTGATGTGATCTTTGCGCTCCTAGGTAGCTTCTTATTTGTGTGGTTGCTCCACTGAATCTTGAGAAACTTGATGCTTCGGGTTCTAGTAGTTCTGAAAGCTTCTTCCAAAATATGGATGGGTACTTCGAGATAGGTCAGGTCATCGTTGATTTCTATGGTCTGATGATCAATGTTCTTGAACACTTCAGTCTTCTCCGGAACTTCGAGGCACTTACAAAGTAATGAGATATGGAACACATTGTGCACGGCTGACATCTCTTCGGGTAGTTCCAATTGATACAACACTTCTCCTCGACGGTTCAGAATCTTGAAGGGGCCGATATATCTGGGGGCTAACTTTCCCTTGAACTGGAAACACTGCATTCCTTTCAATGGCGACACTTTCTGGTACACAAAATCTCCTATGTTGAAGGCGAGGTCTCGACGTCTCTTGTCGGTGTAACTCTTCTGCCTTGACTGGGCTGTCTTGAGGTGCTCATGAATCTTGTGAACTTTCTCTTCTTCTTCTCGTAGGATGTCGGGTCCAAAAATCTGACTCTCTCCTACTTCCGACCAGTTCAAAGGGGTGCGACACTTCCTTCCATACATGATTTCAAATGGGGCCATTTGCAAACTAGCTTGATAACTGTTGTTGTATGAAAATTCTGCGAACGGCAGACAGTCTTACCATTTAGATCCATACTCCAACACACATGCTCGCAACATGTCTTTGAGTATTTGCTTTACTCGCTCCGTTTGTCCGTCGGTCTGAGGGTGATAAGTTGTGCTGAAATCTAGTCGGGTTCCTAAACCTTCTTGGACTTTCTTCCAGAATCACGAGGTAAACTGAGTTCCTCGATCCGATATGATGTTCTTGGGGACTCCGTGCAAACTGACGATTCGAGGAAAACTGACGTAAGTGCCTCGAAGTTCTGGAGATTTGAAAAAGGATGAAAAATATTACCTAGGATTTGAAGAGATCGAGAAACTCAGTCCTGATGTGATCTTCGCGCTCGCAGGTAGCTTCTTCTTTGTGTGGTTGCTCCACTGAATCTTGAGAAACTTGATGCTTCGGGTTCTAGTAGTTCTGAAAGCTTCTTCCAAAATACGGATGGGTACTTCGGGATAGGTCAGGTCATCGTTGATTTCTATGGTCCGATGATCAATGTTCTTGAACACTTTAGTCTTGTCCGGAACTTCGAGGCACTTACGAAGTAATGAGATATGGACCACATTGTGCACGGCTGACATCTCTTCGGGTAGTTCCAATTGATACGGCACTTCTCCTCGACGGTTCAGAATCTTGAAGGGGCCGATATATCTGGGGGCTAACTTTCCCTTGAGCTGGAAACACTGCATAACTTTCAATGGCGACACTTTCTGGTACACAAAATCTCCTCTGTTGAAGGCGAGGACTCGACGTCTCTTGTCGGCGTAACTCTTCTGCCTTGACTGGGCTATCTTGAGGTGCTCATGAATCTTGTGAACTTTCTCTTCTTCTTCTCGTAGGATGTCGGGTCCAAAAATCTGACTCTCTCCTACTTCCGACCAGTTCAAAGGGGTGCGACACTTCCTTCCATACATGATTTCAAATGGGGCCATTTGCAAACTAGCTTGATAACTGTTGTTGTATGAAAATTCTGCGAACGGCAGACAGTCTTCCCATTTAAATCCATACTCCAACACACATGCTCGTAACATGTCTTCGAGTATTTGATTTACTCGCTCCGTTTGTCCGTCGGTCTGAGGGTGATAAGCTGTGCTGAAATCTAGTCGGGTTCCTAAACCTTCTTGGACTTTCTTCCAGAATCACGAGGTAAACTGAGTTCCTCGATGCGATATGATGTTCTTGGGGACTCCGTGCAAACTGACGATTCGAGGCAAACTGACATAAGTGCCTCGAAGTTCTGGAGATTTGAAAAAGGACAAAAAAGATTACCTAGGATTTGAAGAGATCGAGAAACTCAGTCCTGATGTGATCTTCGCGCTCCCAGGTAGCTTCTTCTTTGTGTGGTTGCTCCACTGAATCTTGAGAAACTTGATGCTTCGGGTTCTAGTAGTTCTGAAAGCTTCTTCCAAAATACGGATGGGTACTTCAGGATAGGTCAGGTCATCGTTGATTTCTATGGTCTGATGATCAATGTTCTTGAACACTTCAGTCTTCTCCGGAACTTCGAGGCACTTACGAAGTAATGAGATATGGACCACATTGTGCACGGCTGACATCTCTTCGGGTAGTTCCAATTGATACGACACTTCTCCTCGATGGTTCAGAATCTTGAAGGGGCCGATATATTTGGGGGCTAACTTTACCTTGAGCTGGAAACACTGCATTCCTTTCAATGGCGACACTTTCAGGTACACAAAATCTCCTATGTTGAAGGCGAGGTCTCGACGTCTCTTGTCGGCGTAACTCTTCTGCCTTGACTGGGCTATCTTGAGGTGCTCATGAATCTTGTGAACTTTCTCTTCTTCTTCTTGTAGGATGTCGGGTCCAAAAATCTGACTCTCTCCTACTTCCGACCAGTTCAAAGGGGTGCGACACTTCCTTCCATACATGAATTCAAATGGGGACATTTGCAAACTAGCTTGATAACTGTTGTTGTATGAAAATTCTGTGAACGGCAGACAGTCTTCCCATTTAGATCCATACTCCAACACACATGCTCGTAACATGTCTTCGAGTATTTGATTTACTCGCTCCGTATGTCCGTCGGTCTGAGGGTGATAAGCTGTGCTGAAATCTAGTCGGGTTCCTAAACCTTCTTGGACTTTCTTCCAGAATCACGAGGTAAACCGAGTTTCTCGATCCGATACGATGTTCTTGGGGACTCCGTGCAAATTGACGATTCTAGTGATGTATAACTCCGCTAGCTTCGAACTCTGATATGTGGTATTGACTGGTAAGAAATGGGCAACTTTGGACAATCTGTCCACTATGACCCAAATAGAGTCATTTCCCCTACTAGAAGTAGGCAATCCGGTGATAAAGTCCATTCCAATGGAATCCCATTTCCATTCCGGAATCTGCAATGGTTGCAACTATCCTGCGGGTCTTTGATGTCCCGCCTTGACTCGCTGACATATATCACACTTGGCGATATAGCTTCCGATTTATCTCTTCATCTTATGCTACCAAAATTCCTCTTTCAAATATTGATACATCTTCGTTCCTTCGAGATGGATAGAATAAAGAGTATCATGAGCTTCCTTCAGAATCATTTCTTTCAACTCCGAATCTGCTGGTACACAAAGACGTCCTTTGTACCACAGAACTCCTTCTTCGTCTTCGGTGAATCCGGGTACCTTGCCTGTACCGATACGACGCTTGATTCCGTCGATACTAGCATTTCCTTTCTGCTCCTCCTTGATCTGACTTATCAAAGTGGGTTGAAGTTCTATGCTAGCCAAAAATCCTTCACTCACCAATTCCATTCGGAAATCTTCCATCTCTTTGTGCAGGCTTGGTTGCTCCTTCAAAATCATGGAGTTCAAGCAGCACGACAATCTGCTAAGGGCATCTGCTACCACGTTGGCTTTACCGGGGTGATAGTGAATGTCCAGGTCGTAATCCTTAATTATCTCAATCCATCTTCTATGTCTCATATTCATCTCCTTTTGAGTGAATATTTACTTTAGGCTCTTGTGATCCAAATAAATCTCACAACGGTTTCCCATCAGGTAATGCCTCCATGTCTTCAGGGCTAGAACTACGGCTGCGAGCTCGAGGTCATGGGTTGGATAGTTCTGTTCATGTTGTTTCAATTGCCGAGATAGATAAGATATAACTTTGCCTTCTTGCATTATCACACATCCGAGACCGATCTTAGATGCATCACAATATACATAAAAGGGCTTCATGATATCCGGCATGATTAAGATTGGGGCTGAAATCAATCTTCTCTTGAGTTCTTGAAAACTCGCTTCATATTTGTCCGTCCATTCAAACTTCTTGTCCTTCTTCAGCAATTGGGTCATGGGTCTGGCGATACTCGAGAATCCTTCTACGAACTTGCGGTAGTATCCCGCCAATCCGAGAAATGCACGAACTTGGGTTTGGATGGTTGGGGTTTGCCAATTTTCGACATCTTTCACCTTTGCAAGGTCAACGGCAATTCCTCCGGCTGATACAATGTGACCGAGGAATCCTACCTCCTGTAACCAGAATTCACATTTGCTAAACTTGGCATACAACTGATGCTCTCTAAGGGTTCCAAGAATGGTCCTTAGGTGTAGCTCATGTTCTTCTTTTGATTTGGAATAAATCAGAATGTCATCGATGAAAACAACGACAAACTTATCCAGGAAGTCCATAAAAATCTTATTCATGAGATTCATGAAATAAGCGGGGGAATTGGTTAATCCAAAAGACATGACAGTATACTCGTATAATCCATATCTGGTGGTAAAGGCAGTCATGGGGATATCCTCTGCGTGAATCTTGAGTTGATGATAGCCAGTTCTAAGATCAATCTTAGAAAACACTTTGGCACCGGTCAACTGATCAAACAAATCTTCTATCTTGGGAAATGGGTACTTGTTCTTGATAGTGACATCATTCAACTTCCGATAATCCGTACACAAACGGTTACCTCCATCTTTCTTGTCCACGAACAAAACAGGTGATCTCCAAGGTGACGCACTTGGTTGAATCAATCCAATTTCCAACATGGCATCTAGTTGCTTCTTCAGTTCTGCTAGTTCATACGGGTTCATACTATATGGTCTCTGGGATATGGGTCCTGTTTCGGGGATTAGTTCAATGATAAACTCGATATCCCTATCTGGGGGAATACCGGGCAAAACATCTGGAAATACATTGGGGTATTCACAAACTATCCGGACTTGGTCAATGGTAGGTTGGGCTATACTCTTGTTGCACTTGAATTGACGAGGTAAGGTTTCAGATACATGCTCGAATGATACTCCGGCTGTGCTGGTCATGGTTATGGCTTTCTTGGCATAGTCAATTAATCCTTTATGTTTGGACATCCAATCCATTCCTAGTACTACTTACAAACCTTTAGTTCCGAGTACTATCAGATTAACATAAAAATCTATGCCATGGATTCAGATAGGGACGGCTTTGAAAATTTGCCTGGCTTTGGTGGTTGAACCGGGGATTTGAACAATCATAACATGCTTCAGTTTGGTTGGTTGAATCTTACTAGTGCATGCAAATTCTTCGGTGACAAATGAGTGCGATGCACCAGAATCAAACAACACTCTAGCAAGTACTGAATTAACAGAAAACATACCCAGCACGACGTATGGCGCTTCCTCGGCTTCTTCAGCATGCATGAGAAAAAGGCGTCCATTGCGGTTGAGCGAATTCCCTGGGGCAAACCTTCTTCCAGGCTGAACACGACGCTGCTGCTGAGCTGGGGCATTTGCATTGGGGGATGTGGCATTCTTCTTTGGGCACTCATTGGAGTAGTGACCCTTATTTCCACAGTCATAACAAGTCACTTGCGACTTGTCCTTTGCTACAACAGGCACATCGTTGCTTCCAGTCCTCGGGGCAGTGTTGGTGTTGGCGACAACATTGTTGTTGTTGAACTTGGGTGGTGCACGATTGAAATTGTTATAGTTGCTGGGGTTGTTGTGATTTCCTCCGGGCCTTGGGTTTCCACGGATGGGATAGGTCGGACGGTTCATCGGGGGTCTGTTGGTTCTCAGGGAAAATCCTGGAGATGGGTTGGGGTGATACTTTGGTGTCTGATGGGTTCCTGGTTGATGCATCATGCGGCGCTTGCGGTTCTCATTGGCTTGGTTGATCTTTCCTTCCATCTGAATGGCAGAGTAGACGAGGGCTTCAATATCATCAAAGGGGATATTGACTAACACCTTCTGCATCTCATCGTGCAGACCATTCAAGAATCTTTCTTTCTTCTTGGCTTCAGTGTCGATCTCATCCGGGGCATACCTAGCTAATGACAATAATTTGTCATGGTATTCCACTATGGTCATCCTTCCCTGCTTCAGTTCTCTGAACTCATCTCTCATTCTCTTGATCAAACGCGGTGGCACATGGGTTCTACTGAACTTGACCTTGAATTCCTCCCAGGTCATCATCTATCCTCCGGTCATTGCACGAACGCTGTTCCACCATGCTCTTGCATCTCCGGCTAGATAGTGGGTGGCGAACATAACTTTCTCGTTAGCTTCCACTCCGGCGACTTCCAGGTTATTTTCCATGGTTTGCAGCCAATCGTCTACATCTAGGGGCTCTTCTGACTTAGTAAAAATAGGTGGGTTGGTGTTCTGGAAATTTTTGAGCTTAGATCCATGGTTGTCCTGATTTCCTTGGCCTTGATTGTTTTTGGCCATCTGAGCTATGTGGTGAAGGGTGGCTAAGTTGGCTTGACGTTCAGCTCTTTCAGCTTCGCGGTCAGAAACCAACATTTGCAGGATCTGCAACATCGGGTCCGGGGATGAACCACTTCCTCCGCGAGGCATCTGAAGATTGAGATAGATCATGAGAAAAGAGGGAAATTTCTAAGATTCAGGGACTTTGAAAAGTTTTTAAAGTTTGACTCAGATTTTCTAGTAACTTGCTTTTCATTCATTCATTCATTCATATCACACGATACAAAACACACCACAACAAAGGGAAAACATATGGTTTTAAGAACCATTCTGGAAACTATGATACAGTGGGACTGAATACAACTCACTACACTAGTGCTCAAGTGCTACTACTCCTCGGAGTCTTGCAACAACTAGCCATTGCCGATCTTGTCCTTCCTGATCATTGAGCTGAGCTCCGAAGAACTCGGGGTGCGGACGCTCCAGAAGTTCCGAAAGCTGGTCCAAATCCCGCTCAAAGATGAGGTCTCCTCCATTCCCCAGCTGATAAAACTTGTTGTACTTCACGTCCATCTATAAGAATATAGGATGAGTAAGTTAGTAGAGTGATCAAGTGTGTCAAATTTTATGTCTTTTGCAAGAGTTTTTGAGGAACATGAATTTCATGAAAGAA
The DNA here is from genome assembly GCA_916181665.1 of Avena sativa. NCBI lineage: Eukaryota > Viridiplantae > Streptophyta > Magnoliopsida > Poales > Poaceae > Avena > Avena sativa. The sequence goes on from OV702293.1 coordinate 426,319,143, forward strand.
TCAAAGTGATAAGAATGGGAATAAGTTTTTGTAAATATTTGCTTCCTTTGGTTTTGAAACTAAGTTTTTGATTCAAACGTCCATTCTAACTAGGGTCTCCTATGGTCAGGATGGCTCTGATACCAACTTGTCAACACCCGGATTCTTAATCCCAGATGCCTATTATGCCATACATCGCAATCCCAAGATTACCATTTTTGCGAGACATAACAGATTTGGATATCACAGTACATCATCCATTACAAACCATACATAAGGTCTTACACAAATAAGGATCTCATGATCCAGTTCTTAATACAACTCAAGTAGCGGAATAACGTAGTAATAAAGGTAGCATAGGCTAAGCTCCATCTTCGGGGTCACAGGCAATGCTGACGATGGGAGATGATCCTAGTTGTCATAACCTTCTTGGGGTCCATCATCCGGGTACTCCTCTTCATAGTCTGGCCACGGGAATAGCCAGGGACAAAGCCATGAGTACTCTTTAAGTACTCGCAAACTTAATACTGACAAGTGAAGGGGTTTTTTTGTAGTAGGACACTAAGCTCTAGGGTTGTTTTGCAAAAAGCCAGATTTACCTCTACTAAGTTCAAAAGCAAAGAAACTAGTTGAAATTTTATAACACCAAGTGGGAACTTGAATTTCATATCACAACTTTGTTGTGGTCAAGTCAAAGTCTCAATCCATTTCACAAGTCATTTTGAAAAACATCTGACGGGGGAACAATATGGCCATAACCACGGACGCGGCTATTCGAATAGTTTGACACTCTGCAGAGATTGTACACTTTCACCACAACATTCGATACATCCGTCAGGAACAAATCCCGAATTCACCATACTCAGTATGCGGATAATCAATCCTAACCTTTCAATTACACGCCCTAGTATATGCACCTCTCCTGTGAGTTTGGCCTCCCAACCATGACCAACTGTCATCTTGGGTACTGCACAGGTGGACAATCTTCACAAGGTAGCCTCAGCTCAGACCTTGGCCGTGAGGGAACCCATACTAAGGTATATAAGTTTCCAGTAAAGCCCTACCCAATTTTGGGTATTGTGGTTGTACGATAAAATTGGAATGGTATCGCATCCAGACAACCATCAGTTTTGTAAAGGGCTAACGCTCATGCCTCAACATTTTCATCATCAAAATCATCTGCTGTTTGGAAACACATGTCAAAACATCTCAGTAGAATGACTCATCATTCTAAGGTTTTCATAACCATTTTCACCAAGTATTCCCATCTAAAGTTGATCAAGTTTTTATGCTTAGCACTAGCATCTACAAGTGGGGTTAAGTACTACTGAGGGGTGGTAAACAAGTGGAGATTAATGAAGTTCAATCTCATGCCTTAGGATGACATCAAGATTATCTAGCTTAGGCCAAATTTAATGCTCTTTATGCAACCTTCAATTATGTTCCTAAAATCTACAAGTTACTTAAGTAAACTCTAAGAGAAAGCTTTGATAAAGAAATAAAGTATAAAGCTTGCAAGTAAAACTAGGATTGGGTTCTCAAGTCGGTAGGATCACATATGCTTAAGGCATATAGTTGGCATGGTAACAAGCAAGTATTAACTTGCATAAGTAGGGTATCTTGCAAGGGTTAGCTTGCCAAATCAACTAGTAGTATTAGGCTTTCCTTGTGCAAAGCAGTGGTTGAAGTTCTCCTCGGCTTCTTCCTCGTAGTATCCTCCTTCCTCCTCGTATCCTTGGTCGGTACTAGCGTCTATAAATAAATACGAGGAATACAATCACCAAACAATACTTAACTATTTTCAATCATCACACAAAGGTGTTCTATAGATGATCTAGCATCATCACCTATTATTACAAGATTAAAGCATTTGTCTTATTTATTTTAATTTGAGAAAAGTAATTTCTACTCATTGAAAAACTACTTAAGATTTAATATTCTCCAACTCAAACATGGGATCATGTTGACACACGTCATCACCACATATTTAAGTACATGGGAATGTGATTTAAAGTGGTGTCACAATTTAATAAGGTTTAACCTTTTTATTTTAATTAAATAAAGTGACTAGAAATTCTTATGTGGCATTATTTTATTACTTGAACATTATTTCTGTAGTGAAACCCATATGTTTTTATATATTCTGAAAGGTATGATCAAATGTGATTTTTGAGAGTTGGAATCAACTCAAAAGCTGTTATGGTTGAAATTTAAAAATGTTTGAATGCAGAAAAGCTTCTGACTTGTTATTTTTACCAAGTTTGATCTATAGATCCAAATGATTTGAATCCAACGGGCTTGGATTAAGCATTTCAGTAACTTTCTAAAACAATTGGTTTCATGCAATTTGGTTCACTGAATCGAGCTGGGTTGATTTTCGAAACTAGGTACAAAACTGAGTTTGAATTAAAATAGAAAATTCTAAATTCAAACGGTTGGGCTGCGCGGGAAAGGTTAATGGGTCGGCCCAGTGTCACTCCGCAGGCATGAGAGTTAATTTGGCCAACGTGACCATTCACTTTATTTGTTTATTTTAGGTTGTTTGTCTTTGGAAAAAGTTTGGGGATTGCTTAGATGATGTTTATTTCACCTAGGAATCATTTTACAAGCAAGGAAACACAGAACCATGGCAATTCAAAAGAATCCAAATTTTAGTACACACACATATGAATGCTTTCATATTTTTAGTTGGAAAAGTTTTTCTTAACCCTAATTTTGATGATTAGAGTTTTATGATCCAAGTTTAATATTTTTGGGATGTTACACATAATTAGAGAGCTTTATATTGTTTATCTTGAGTTAGGACATGATGTGTTTGAAGAGAAAATTAAAAAACTTATGGAGCTTTATTTGCATGCTAATAGAAATGTTATTAGTATGAATTCTTTGGACACCATCAGTGCTAATGCTATGGAAACGTCTAAGCTTTGGGAAGCTAGTTTTTATGAAAATGATGTTTTTAGTCCCCCAAACACGGAGGAGAAAATTTACTTTCATGATACTTTGCCTCCAATATATGATGATTACAATGATGAGTATGATATTTTCAGTCCACCTACTATTGAGGAGGAAATTTATTGTGATTACAATATGCCAAATATATTTGATGATTATGGTGATGAGAATAATAGTGATAGCTATTTTGTTGAATTTGCTCTCACTATAATTAATAAGAATGGCTATTCTTATGTGGAGAGTAATAATCATTTTATGCATGTGCCTCATGATAAGAATGTTTTATGTGATAGTTATATTGTTAATTTTGTTCATGTTGCTACTGAAAGTTATTATGATAGAGGGAAACATGGTTTTATGCATCTCAATAATATTAAGTTTCCCCTCTTTATGTTGAAAGTCTTGAAGTTGCACTTGTTTTGCTTTCCTATGCTTGTTTCTTTATGCTTTCATGACTTGTTTCTTTACAAGATTCCTATGCATAGGAAGTGGGTTAGACTTAAATGTCCTTTGAATTTGCTTCTTGATGCTCTCTTTTAAATCAATTCATATTTCCTATGTGAGCATCTTTGAAACTATCATGCCTAACTTAAAGGCGTTAAAGAAAAGTACTTGTTGGGAGATAACCCAAGAGTTTTCTTGAGTCTTGGAAGTTATTACTTCTGTAATGACCTCTCCTTATCCTTTTTGTTTGCTTTTTGTGCCAAGAATGACCTCTAATAAGAGGGAAGTAAGATTTGGGGAGTTGCTATCCCGAAACAGATTTTTGTCCTCCACCATAAAAATTCGTGAGGAGTCCCTGTAAGTCGTATTGATCTGAAAATTTACGAATAAAGCTCCCAGTATGTTATATAACTTTAATTAGTTCAACACTTTTTGATTTGAGCAACAAAAGATTTTCAAAAAAATCGGTTTCTACCTGCTGGTCTATTTTGACAGATTTCTGCCATTATTTTCATTTGCTTCTTATTGATTCCTTTTTGAGTTATATTTTAGGGAATTGAGCTTTTTGAAGGAGTTACTACAGTATCTTGTGTTTTTGTTAAAAAGCCTTGCTTTTTCAAAGCTTTGCCAGAGGTCTAATATCTTTTGAATACACTAATGTTGCTAATGAAGATTTTTTGAAGTTTTGTATGAAGGAAAATTTGCAGGTGTAGAGAAAGAATGATGTAATGAGATGAAGAATGGACAACACCCCAAGAAATATTCAATAGTTACAAGCATCAAAGCTTGGGGATGCCCAAGGCATCCCCTTCTTCATCAATACAAATCTCAGGTCTTTCTAGACACTTCGTTTTTATTGTTTCATGAATTGTTGTGTTGTTCTTGGAGCGTTTTTGGTTTTTGTTTGCTTGAATAAGTTGGTTGGTTACATCACACTTATTTTGGAGAGAGACACACTCTGTTTTCATTGCTTAGAACACTCTAGTTTCATTCTTATTGTTTTATGAGTGTTCACTTTTGCTAGCACTGCGTTCAGCATTAGTTTTCTTGTGCTTTCAGCTTAGAACTTTTTAGTTCTTCTTTGTGGATTTGTGAGACAAGCTCACTGATCTTTATTGATTATTATCTTTGTGAGTTGTTGCAAATAAGTTTCTTGGTGTTGGAAAGGAGTAGGAAGTTCTTGCTTGATAAATGCAAGAGGAGCTTGCATTGACTGTGACTTAGACTTTAGCATGACATGCTAGGTGTTGTTTTGACCTTATGCTTAGTGATTATTGTTGTAGCATGTCTTGTTCCAAACAATTGGGATTGCTTAGTGTGCCTTGAAGAAATTATGCGTTGTTTTAGCATGCAAAAGCATAGTATTGTGGTATTCTCCTTTGATGCTTTGTTTGGGTTGACTTGGCACATGCTCACACCATGTTATGACTATGACAAATCACCATAGCCTCTATGATCATTTAGTTCTTGACTTGTAGTACCACTCTATGCTTTGATTAATAATGTTTTGTTGCACTACATGATTATGGCCATTATGCTCTCTTATTTGGTTGCTCCCAGTCTTTTGCTAGCCTCCACTTGTATGAGTAAGTTATACTCATGCCTCAAACTCCCAAGAAACCAAGTTATTCCAAAGTGTCGACTATAAACTCCTATGCATGGTGTGTTACACCATTCCAAGTTTATTCTTGTTTTCAACTATCTTCCAATTAAAAACTATTTTGTTATGTGAAAACTTAGTGATTAAAGCCCTCACGAACTTGATGGCACACTTTACATTCTTTACCCCTAATAAACTTGAACCATTGTGATAACTTTGTTGTATTTGCTTGCACTTATAAGCTGGAATTAGCAGAACCGTGCTGTCACGGGGAACGTTTTCAACATTGCACTTGTACCTTGTTGTACTCAGTTGATATCATGTTCTTTTGTCTATTGATGTCACTGGTGTGAAATAAAGAGGGAACTTTTAAGTCCATGGAGTTTGTATCCTGTGTTAGAGAAACGCCTGTGCCGCTAGCCTAAGCCATGCCTAATCATGGTGGAAACTTGCAGCATCACCATAGTGACATCTATGAAGCATTCTTCTTATATAAAAAATACACACATTGAGAAAAGAGGAAACATAGAAAAAAGCACCATATTCCCATGGTAAATAAGAAGATTGCTGAGATGCTCATTGTCTCCTTGCCTTGTCATTTTGTTTATGGGATAGCTCCTATACCATGTGCAAGGGGTACCCCATTGGCGGATCTCAATGATATGCAAATACCTACAATGACAAGAACTTACAGGTGACTAAAGTTGAGTAGCATGAGGTGTGGCTCGTGTATTCAAGGGACTTGAGATTGCCAACTTATACTTCGTCAAGCATATACTCCATCTTTGTTCACTTTAACCTTAATCACTTCAAGATGCTTATGATAGGGGCAATGGGGGCTTAAAGCTAACAAGTACCATAATTTTTGGAAGTGCTTTTTTAAACTTGAAATCCCTGCTTCCCTTTATGAAGGGCCTTTCTTTCACTATTATGTTGAGTCTCCACCTTCTACCTTTAGGCACCATTAAGAGAGCATAGTTGTCATTATGTGTGCAGTGTTCTAAAGCTTACTGATTGATGCATATTGTGATATTACGTGTTCTTGTGCTATTTGTTTCTAGTCACCCTTGTGAACTTCGAAGGTGTCATATGCATCTATTTTCTACTCTATGAGGGACAAGCCGAATGCCACTATGCCATGTTTTCTGTATGTGAAACAAACAAACTTTTTCAATGCATGTTATTCATGATCTTTGTTTGTAGCCTTTCATGTTGCATGCATAGTTACTATGTATTATTGTTAGAACTCCATCTTTCATGCACATGTTTAGAGTTCTTTGTTCCCAGCTTTCAATGCTTGCAAATGGTTGATGCTACACTCAACAGGGAGGAAGAGTGCTTCGTTGGAAACCCCAAGAGCAAGGTATGAACAGTACAGCAGCAAGATTTCCCTCAGAAGAAACCGAGGATATCGAACTAGGAGGAGGAAGGAAACATCACACAGGTGTTGGAAGCAACGTGGAGACCTACACAACACAAACTCAAGACTCTGTCCCAACGAATCAGTGAGGTTGTCAAGCTCACCGGTTTGCTGTAACAAAGGATTAAACGTATGGTGTGGAAGGTAATGATTTGCAGCAAGTAAACAAGTAACAGTGGAAGATGTATCAATGGTAAAGATTGGACCGGGGTCCATAGTTTACTATAGGTGCTCTCCTTAGATAAACAACATGGCATAAAGGGTAAACAAATTACAACGAGGCAATTGACAGGAACTAAGCAAGGCATAACAATGCAATTACTAGCCAGAAAGATCCTATGAGGTTGATTGGGCAATACAACAATATACATAGACCGTAATCCAACTGCATCTATGACTAGAAGTCCACCTTCTGGTTATCATTGGAACCCCCTCCAGTATTAAGTTGCAAGCAACAGACAACTGCTTTAAGCAAAGTGTGTAAGGTAAAAAGTCCACATGTTCCATGAACAAGAGACTGTTGTTTTCTCCCTAGTAACAACAGCACTCTACAACCGAAGAGATTATTGTCACTTTTCTTGGAAACTAGAGGCATGAACCCACTATCGAGCATAAATACTCCCTCTTGGAGTCACTAGCAACTACTTGGCCAAGATAACCACTAGCAATGGAGATCATGCAAGATCACAAACAACACAGACATGATAGAATCATCAAAATAGAACCATTAATCAAACCAACATAATAATCTCAATATCCATCGGATCCCCGCAAACACAACATGCATGATTACAAATAGATTAGATCTTGATCATGAACGGAGATCACAAGATCTATACATGAAAGCACAAAGGAGGAGATACAACCATCTAGCTACTACATGGACCCATAGTCCAAGGTGGAACTACTCACAAATCATATCGGAGAGAAGGCCTCCAGGATGATCTCCCCTCTGGCAGGGTGCCGGGAAGAGCTTCAGATCCCCCCCTCAATCTAGGGATGATGGTGGCGGCAGCTATAGACGGTTTCATGGAACATTGATCGGGTCCTGAGAGTTTCTGCATTGGGGGCTTCTTATAGGCGAAGGGGGAGACCGAGGCGGCGGCCAGAGGGGGCAAACCCTACCCAGGCGCGGGGTAGGGCCCACCCGCACCTAGGGGGTTTAGCCGCCCTGGCACGCCTCCTCGTCTCTCCTCTGGACTTCTTGTTCCCCACGGAAAGTTATTGACTTTGTCCTTCGTCCCGTCCAATTCTGAGAATATTTCTTTACTAACTTTTCTGAAACCGAAAACAACAGAAAACAGGCATCTGGCACTGTTGCAACTTGTTAATAGGTTAGTACCAGAAAACATGTAAAAAACACCTCAAAGTGTAGACAAGTAAAGAAAAGTAGATACTAAACAAGCACGGAGCATCAAAAATTATAGATACGTTTCCAACGTAACAGCATCCCCAAGCTTAACTCCCGCTCGTCCTCGAGGAGGTAAGTGATAAAAGAATAATTTTTGAGGTGACATGCACCCTCACAATAAAGATCCAACCATTTGCAAACATTGAAAGCTGGGATCAAAGAACTCTAAACATGTGCATGAAAGAATGGAATTCTAACAATAGGACATAGTAATTATGCATGCAACATGGCAAGCTACAAACAAATATCATGAATAACATGCATTGAAAAACATTTGTTTGTTTGACATACAGAAAACATAGCATAGTGGCAATCAGCTTGTCCCTCATAGAGTAGCATTATAGATGCATAGGACACCTTGAAAGTTCACAAGGGTGACGAGAAACAAGTAGCACAAGAACAAGTAATAACACAATATGCGTCAATTAATAAGCTTTGGAACACTGCACATATAATGACAACTATGCTCTCTTAATGGTGCCTAAAGGTAGAAGGTGGAGACTCAATAATGATGGAAGAAAGGCCTTTTGGTAAAGGAAGCAGGGATTACAAGTTTCAAAAAGAGCTTCCAAAAATTGTGGTACTTATTAGCTTTCAGCCCTCATTGCCCCTATCATAAGCATCTTGAAGTGGTTAAGGTTAAAGTGGCAAAGCTGGAGTATATGCTTGAGAAAGTATAAGTTGGCAATCTCAAGTCCCTTGACTATGAGGCACTACTAGGAAATCCTTCATCAGTGGCGCATCTATATTGGTCTTTTGTGGCGCATGGCAGGGACGCCACTGATGAAAACTTCTGTGGCGCATTCCGAAATGCGCCATAGGAGTCATGATACTTCTGTGGTGCATTTTGGTTGATGCGCCACAGGACTCTGTTCAGTGGCGCATTCTGGACAATGCGCCACAGAAGGTTAAAACGATGCGCCACTGGTTTGAATATCAGGTATTAAAAAAATAGAAACTTGTCCAAATATACAGTATTATACAGGTATTATACAGTATTATACAGAAACAGTATATTTGACTTAGTATATGAAAACAAATATAATACAAACATGAATATAGTGCCATCACACTACATAGAGCCCGAACGAGATAGACAAGTGATCATCATATTACAATACAAGTCAAATGAAGTGTTTGTTACATTTATACAAGCGTTTGTTACAAAGTTCACCATCTCATCACATTACAAATGAAGTGTTCATCGCCTACACTAGAATCAAACAGAATACAACTGTGATGACAGTGAGCAAGAGCAAGAGCACTAGCAATATCTTCATCCGGTTCTCCTTCCATAGGTGATTCATCCACTTGGCTACCGCCTCCTCTCGAGTCGCGTATCCTTTGTAGTTGTTGCCGCTAAACTTGTTCACCTGTTTCTGACAGTCCTCCCACTCATCGTAGACTCCTGGAACCCAACCCTTGTACACCACGTACCACTTCGTTATCTCTATAAATAAGGCATATTAGTAAATCATGCAACAGAAAGAACTAAATTGGTTCACATGCATATATATTCACATAAACTAAAGCAAAAGATCAGTAAACATAGAAGATAGCACATCAATCATAATCATAGAACTTCGACGACAACGACCACAATAGTGCAGTTTACAACATACGACCACGCTAGTATATAGTTTGTGACACAACACTACACACAGACATCTATGATAATTCTAGGCGCACACATCGATCAATGTTGAGAACTGCTAATGCTCAGCTTCGGGAATGGTAGATATCCATCCTTCCTCATCCACGTCCTGTTGTCACCCTGTTGACGAAGAATATTTTCAATATCCCTCTTAGTCAACCCTCTGTTGTGTTTTATGTTGGAATTATGCCCTAGAGGCAATAATAAAGCTGTTATTATTATAATTCTTGTTCATGATAATGTTTATATTCCATGCTAGAATTGTATTAAGCGGAAACTTTAATACTTGTGTGGTTTGTGAACAACACTGTGTCCATAGTACGCCTCTATGGACTAGCTCATTGATCAATGATGGTTAAGGTTTCCTAACCATAGACATGAGTTGTCAATTGATAATGAGATCATATCATTGGGAGAATGATATGGTGGACAGACCCAAACTAAGCGAAGCAATTAGATCGTGTCATCGTGTTCGTCTTTGTGAAGCTTTTCTTATGTAAAATATTGTATTCCTTAGACCATGGGATAATACAACTCCCTGGTATCGGAATAAAGCTTTGAGGTCATCAAACGTCATCCTATGAGAGGGTGATCATAAAGGTGTCTCTCAGGTGATCGGAAAGTATCTGTTGGGTTGTATGTATCGAGATGGGATTTGTCCCTCCCAAGTAGGAGAGATATACTTCGGGCCCACTCGGTAATCGATATCAACACCGCTTGCAAGCATGTGGTCAAGGAGTTAATCACAAGGTGATATCGGATTACGGAATGAGTAAAGTACTTGCTGTGAACGAGATTGAACTAGGTATGACGGTACCGACGATCAAATCTCGGGCAAGTAAAATATCGCGAGACAAAGGGAATATATATATGGGATTGATTGAATCCTGGCATCGTGGTTCATCCGATATGATCATCGATGAATGTGTGGGAGTCAATATGGGTTTCCAGACCCCGCTGTTGATTATTGATAGAAGATCATGTCTGCATATTCTCGAACCCGCAGGGTCACACACTTAACGTGTCTCGACGCTAGGATAGATTGGATAATTGGTTTATGAGTTTTTATTCGGAGTCTCGGATGGGATCCGGGACATCACGAGAGGTTCCGGAGTGGTCCGGAGAATAAGATTCATATAAGGCAATGCAGTTTTTGGAGTTCGGAATTGTTTCGGGTTAATCGGTATTGTACCGGAAGCTTCTAGAACCTTCCGGAAGGGGACCAACATGGCCACACCTTCCGGGAGGGGGCATGGGCCTATGAGGGAGTGCCCTGGACGCATTGGGCCAGGGGCACAAGGCCCCATAGGGCCCAGCCGGCCAAGAGGGTTTTAAACTCGAGATAGAGCTTCTAGAAGGGGGGGGGTTTCCTTGCCCCCCACTCCTCCTCCTTGGGGCCGCCGGTTTGGCTTGGGGGAGGGGCTAGGGCTGCGCCCACCCCTCTATATATAGAGGGTTGGGGGAGCACCACCCCCTACACCTTCCCCTCCAACCCTAGCTGCCCTGCTGCCCTCCTCTCTCCCTCCAGACTGTTTGTAGGCGAAGCCTTGCTGCAGAAATTCTCCACCATATACACCACGCCGTCGTGTTGTAGATCCAATCCGTCTCTCCACCATTCTTGCTGGACCGAGGAAGGAGGAGACATCGAGGTGCTGCACGTGTGCATCTCACGGAGGCACCGCCACTTGTGGTGCTAGATCGGATCGGATCGTGAGGAGGAGAAGCGAGTACGACTACATCACCCACGTTCCGACGAACGTTCCGCTGTGCGAATCTTCAAGGGTATGAAGATCTAATCCAATCTCTCTCGTTGTTTGCATATCCTAGATTAGATCTTGGCTTTCCCTCTGTTCGCATTCGTAGAAAATTTTGATTTACTATGCCGCGAAACCCTTCATTTTAGGACCCCTCCCCTTGTGTTGACATCTTCCACGATGATTTCTGGCAACTTAACCTAGATGCGATGGAAGTCTTCTCTAAGATCATCATCGTCCCTTCGCGCCAAATTTTCGGCCCATGCTCAGAAACTAGATGGCAGAGTTAGGTTCTGGCAATCCCGGACAAACCCTTTAAGGTGATGCATGGTGTAGAAGGCCTCCTTGGTGCCGCCAGTAGCCGGCTCCTTGACGCAGGGGAACTCGAGCACGTGCTTGAACACGTGCTTGTCATCCTTGATACATTCCCCCTTGTTGACGAAGGGGCATCCCTTTTTTGCGTAGCCCTGGAGAGCCTCATTCAAAACACCCCTTATTCTGGTGTAGTCCTTCTTCTTCTTCTTCTTCTGACTCGCCGAGTCGAAATACGATTCTATGAGTACTTTGTGCAAATGACGATGAGTGTGCAGTATTTGTCTCTGCACAACACGATTGAAATGGGATGTTGGAAAAGGGCAAAGGAAGAAAGCTATAAGAAAGCCTAAGTTAAAAATGCTAGGGTGTGTGTGTACTTACTCGGGAAAGAAAGGCAAAAGAAGCGTGTTCGTCCTCTTGTGGTCCACCATGAACTTCTCGAGATACGCCGTTGCCTTGGCACGCATCTCAGATCCTTCCCTCAACTGGCTATCACGCATGTAGTAGGGATCCACTATCGCGATGTAGGGGGTCTGCTCTCTCTTGGTCTTCATCACCAGATTGAGCGCGAATAGGTGGACCATGTTATAGTCCAGCCGTTTCGAGAGAAACAGCTTGAAGACGTCCTCGTACGCTATGAAGAACACGTCCGCGGGGGCTTCATGGACGAAGTCCACGTCCGATGGCACCTTGAGAGTGAAAACCGGGTAATTTGGATCTTTGTCATTAAGAAGAATGCCCTCTAGTGTCTTGATACTATCACTCAAAGCGAGCATATGTCCACCAGCAAGGCGAAGCAGCTCCGGAGTCAGTATCGCTTCACCGGCTATATGTATCCTGGGCAAGCCATCCTTCTTCGTCTTCTGAGCAGGCTCCTCCACTGGGGATGCTATGTGCTCAACGACCGCCTTTTGGAGTGTTCCAGGGCTAAAGACGAATCCAACAGGTTTCTCCTGTTGATCGGCGGCCGGAGGCGTCTCTTGAGATAAACCATGGAAGACCAGGCGTTGCGTGCATGTAGTGGGACGTGAAGGGTTTCGCAGCATAGTAAATCAAAAAAATTCTACGGATGCGAACGGGAAAGCCAAGATCTAATCTAGGAGATGCAAACAACAAGAGAGATTAGATGAGATCTTCATACCCTTGAAGATTCGCACAGCGGAACGTTCGTCGGAACGTGGGTGATGTAGTCGTACTCGCTTCTCCTCCTCGCGATCCGATCCGATCTAGCACCGCAAGTGGTGATGCCTCCGGGAGATGCACACGTGCAGCACCTCGACATCTCCTACTTCCTCGGTCCAGCAAGTATGGTGGAGAGACGGATTGGATCTACAACGTGACGGCGCGGTGCAAGTAGTGGAGAGTTTCTGCAGCAGGGCTTCGCCTACACGCAGTCGGGAGGGAGAGAGAGAGAGGAGGGCAGCAGGGCGGCTAGGGTTGAGGAGGAGGTGTGTGTGGGGGGGTGTGCCCCAGCCCTCTATATATAGAGGGGTAGGCGCCAGCCCTAACCCCTCCCCCAAGCCCTAGGACGGCGGCCAAAGGAGGGAGGAGTGGGGGGGCAAGTTCCCCCCATCTAGAAGCTCCCCTAGGGTTTCCCCTTGGTTTGGCCGGCTGGGCCCTATGGGGCCTTCTGACCCTGGCCCAATGCGGCCAGGGCACTCCCTCATAGGCCCATGCCCCCTCCCGGCAGGTGGGGCCACGTTGGTCCCCCTCTGGAAGGTTCTAGAAGCTTCCGGTACAATATCGATTAACCCGAAACAATTCCGAACTCCAAAAACTGCATTGCCTTATATGAATCTTATTCTCCGGACCATTCCGGAACCTCTCGTGATGTCCCGGATCCCATCCGAGACTCCGAACAAAAACTCATAAACCAATTATCCAATCTATCCTAGCGTCGAGACATGTTACGTGTGTGACCCTTCGGGTTCGAGAATATGCAGACATGATCTTCTATCAATAATCAACAGCGGGGTCTAGAAACCCATATTGACTCCCACACATTCATCGATGATCATATCGGATGAACCATGATGCCAGGATTCAATCAATCCCATATATATATTCCCTTCGTCTCGCGATATTTTACTTGCCCGAGATTTGATCGTCGGTACCGTCATACCTAGTTCAATCTCGTTCACATCAAGTACTTTACTCGTTCCGTAATCCGATATCACCTTGTGATTAACTCCTTAACCACATGCTTGCAAGCGGTGTTGATATCGATTACCGAGTGGGCCCGAAGTATATCTCTCCTACTTGGGAGGGACAAATCCCATCTCGATACATACAACCCAACAGATATAACCCAACAGATACAACCCATCTCCTACTTGGCAAGATCCTTCAACTCGCCGCCGGCAAATTTGTGGAGTAGTACGAAAGCAGCGTCCTGAATATCGATACATATGTGTTGGGCATCATGATCGAGGTGGCAATCACCAAAGGCGCATAAATAAGATGAAGCGGAGTATGATATTAGTTACCTTGGTGAGGGCGTTGAGCTCGGCTAATGTCGACCCACGGCCGATCCCGGCGGCAGGCCTATCATCAGCATTCTCACGCGATACTGGTGCCACAGCCAGCTATGCGATACTGGTATTTTTGGCGGGAGCGGCAGGGGACAGCTGTGCGACAAGAAGCTCTTGCGGTTGCGCCCCGGCGATGGTGGCCGGCGGGGTCACCAAGTCCGGCGACGCGTTAACGTTGATGCTCGAGTTGCTGCCGCTAAAGCTAGGCACGTTTATCGGCCCCTGTCGACCTCCCGCATTCCAAACAGCTAGCCCCTCCATCAACCCAGGGGGGATGATCGCACGAAGCTTCTCCTCCAATAACTTGTCCATTGCTTTCTCGTCCACTTTTGCCTCTAATGTCTTCACCTTCAACTTCAGCTCTTCAACCTCGGCTTTATCTTTAGCTGCTGACTGGTTCTTCCTCTCCCTCCTCTTCTTTGCGTCCTCTTTGTAGTACTCGGTAAACTTCATGCTTGTACCGAAGCTGGACACACGGCCAGCTGATTTTGGCGGCAACTCCTTCTCCCTCTTCTTGTAAGTGTTCGTCTCCTTGTTAAAAACAGTGTCCCATGGCTCCGCCACCGAATCTTGGGACGACAAGTCCTCGCTAGCGTTCAATTTCTTCTCCTGCAGAGATACAAGGAGAGGTGAACCCATGCATGCATTTAGATTCTTGGCTTAATTATTTTAATGAGAGATCCACGGTAAATTCCTTACCAGATCATCCTCAAAGGCCTTCACATCCGGGTCGTCGGTGACGAACTCCCCTGTAACAGGGTCCAGGTAGTAGCGGGCCTGGACAAATTGTCGGATCTGCAGGTCTGTGATTTTATGCCATGGGTTCTCTTTACCCAGGCGTTCAAGCTCGGCGTCCTCCTTGTCCCAAATGGGTTGTTTCCCTCTGTATCCGCCGCTTCCAAGCCGGTGGTTACCTATGTTCTTCTCTCGCATAGTCTTTCCCCACTCAGTCCATGCTCTAGAGGCAGTGGTATCTAAGTCCGCCTTGAATATATTGAACTCTTCTTCGTCGAGCATCGGATTTTTCCTACTTATAATCTCCCAGCTTTCACCTTTGTCAATGTTGTTCTTTACCCGGGTTTTCCATCTGCTCAAGGCGTTCCTCATCTTTGTCAGTGCTAGTTTGTTCACCGGGTTCTTATTACTCTCCAGGTTTCTGAACTTCTCTGGGAATGTGTATCGCTTGTGAAGCTTCTTAAGGAGGTTCTCGACCAAAGCATGATTACGTCGGATGTACTTCATGTTGATCGACATGCTTTCCCGGACGATGCACCCGAGTTGCATGCCGTACCCGCAGGCAATCGATGAAGGCGCAATGGGTTGGCCACCTTCTGTGACCTCGGTGAACTCATCGCAGATGTTGGCGAGCACTTGCGGCTTCCAATCCTTAATATGCTTCTTCTTCTTCTGTATGGTGGCCGGGTTGCCGCTACCACCATCTGTGCGCTCGCCACCATCCGTGGTGGTGTTACCCTCCTCCCCGCCTTCACTAGTTCCGCCGTAGTCATCGTTGTCCCCCCCATAATCTGGATCTTCCTCGCCCCCAGCACCTCCGACCACGGTCGTTGGTGGTGGTGTCATTCTCATCTCCTCCGCCTCCTCATGCTCTTGGGACGGCCCCCAGAACGACTTGTTGGCCTCTCGGGCTAGATCCTCGACGCTCATTTGTTTAGAAGGACCGGCCTCGTCGTTAGTCGACATGTTTGCGCTTTATTACTAAAAAAAGAGGCAAAAAGTTAGCACAAATATCGATCGAAAAATTCGGCATGACCTTTGCTAATTTTTGGACCTACGAGTGCCCATTTCTCAACCGAAACGGAAGTGAATCAACACTTCGGGAGAAACGGGCAACTCAATTGAAATCCCTGCAAGAAAAAACACCCCATCCCCATTGATAACCCCATTGACACCATCCATCATCATCCAACACCATCTCATTCAAAAAATAAACAAACCTCTGCAGCACCATCTCATTCACAGATTCAAATGAATATACAAGATCAAAGTTATATGTCATTAGGAATATGGCAGGATCAAAGAATATACAAGGTCAATCATCTTCATAGTTCCAACAAGCAACCAACTAGTTCTGAATTTGCCAGCAAGCAACCAAATTAAATGATTCAGTTAAACCTGCCAGCAAGCAACCAACCAACTAGTTTTAAATTTAGTATAAAAGCGGAGTTTCTGTATGTTTTGTTTACAAGCAGTTCAAGATAAACAAAATCAAGATAATGAGCATGCCTGTAAATAACAGAATCTGCTTCAACCAGTTGACCAACAGGAACACGACATTTGCAGCAGAATCGACTGAACAATTAAACATGGGCACAACAAAGAAATGTAACCCTACGACCTCTCAACCAGCCCATGGAAAGTGGGCATGGACAGTGGAGAACCGAGAGTGATGAATCTACGAGCAGCACAACGACTCTAGTGCCATGAGAAAAGTGGCAAAGAGTAACCTGCCATTTTGCTCGCATAAACTCTTGTCTACTTAAAGCTAGTGTAATCAGAAATAAACCAACCAACCATGAGTCAAACAAACCAAAATATCAAGAAATGCAGGGTTATGAAGAACAGCTCCAGTAGATAGCCATAACAAGCAGCCACTACATGAACATCAACCTACAAAATCGAAAGAAACAGCAGATACATCATCATCTATCTTCTCTAGAGCATAAAACTCAGTCAGTTAGCCATGTCTGACAAAAACATATCTCAATCTCTGAAGAGTACTGAAAGTGCACGGATGTAGGAGAGCCCAACAAACCAATTCAACCAAGAAAAATATGTCTACCCGGCCTCACTCACAAGCCCCATGGAAAGTGGACAGTGAACAGTCTAAGCACCACGAGAGTTAGATCTCCGAGCAGCACAACGACTCCAATGCCATGAGAAACTGAGGCAAAGAGTAACCTGCCACTTTGCTTGGATAAACTCTTGCCACTACTACAGTAATCACAAACCATCAAACAGCAAGAACCACAAACCAAGAAAACAACTTTGATTGCAGGCTCACAAAAAATCCTTTTCCCATTAGAAGGGTCAGCAAGTAAATAGAAGTTAAACTTGGACATAACTTAAAAAAGAGTAATGAAATACTACTGAATTTGAAGTAGAACATGAACAACAAGCTGCATTACCTGATCATTAGTCGATGAAATCAAAAATAAGAAGCAAATGCATCTCCTATCCAGATCTCTAAACAACAAGAATGCAGCAGGGGCATGCAGAATTGTATAACCAAGAAAGAGGGGAAACAGAAATGCTCCCTTAGCGCCTCTGGACCAGCCCCCAAAAAAGTGGACAACTAAAAGTAGAGAACCGGGATATCAATTTCCTGAGCAGCACAGCAACTCCATTGCCATGAGAAATAGAGGCAAACGGTAAACTGCCACTTTGCTCAGCTAAACTATCACTACTACTGCACTTTGCTCAGCTAAGGCATCACAACTAAACTAATAGCAAATCAGACAATAATCAAAGAACAAGAATCACAAACCAAGAAAACTTTGATAGCAGGTGCACTTAAAAAAACATGTACCATGAGATGGGCCAGCAAACAAATAGAAGTACAATTTGCACGTAGCAAAAAATGAACAAATAAGTAGTGAATCCTAAGCAGAGCAGACCAAAAAGGGATAAAATCCAGCAGCTTCACCTAATAATAACAAGCAACATTGTCTGAACACCAATAAAAGATCAAGAGAACAAGCAGCCACAGACATCTTTTACCCAGAAATCTGAACAATTAGAATTGACTGGCCAATTAAATGAGGAGATTAAAAGGAAATGTCCCCCTAGCCCCTGTTGCGAATAGCAGTGCAGGGATGGCAGCAGGCGAGCACAGTTTCTTTCACTCAGAAATAACTGGTGGAGTGACTGGGATCTAACCCTAATCTAACACGGAACATCACTGGTGGAGTGACTGGGATCTAACCCTAATATAACACGGAACATCCTAACCCTAATCAGTCAAGCAAGAACAGAGAGCATGTACCGCGGTGGCGAGACGGCGCGGGATGGGGAGGTGGTCATCGACGGTGGTGTGCGCCGCCCTTCTCCTCCTCGGGGGCGGCTGGTGTGCGCTGCCCTTCTCCTCCTCGGGGGCGGCAGCAGGTGGCTCCTCCTCCACGGGCTCCGGCGGCTGCAGGTGGCTCCTCCTCCACGGGCTCCAGCGGCGGCAGGTTCGTCGGGGGCGCGCGAGAGAGGTAAGCTAGGGTTCGTCGGGGGCGAGAGAGGTAAGCTAGGGTTCGTCGGGCGCGAGAGAGGTAAGCAGGTTGGGGAAAGAAAGGGGAAGCGGGCGAACAGTTATTTGGCTAAGTGCCAATGTTCTATGGCGCATATCGCTCGAATGCGCCACAGAACATTGGCACTTAGTCAAAACCGCCGTGAGGCTGTAGTTGGACATCAAACATAGATTAGCCTAGTGGTTATGATGCATAGATAAATTATATGTTACTAATATATAATTTCCCAGCCAGGTTCGAATCCTGGCTGGATCACGTTTTTTTTCTTTGTTTCAAAATTATATGTTACTAATATATTTAAAACCAATCACATACACATGTATATTTATTAAAAACACTCCCCGAATTATTGTATATATTGTGTTTGTCACAAACACATGTGAATTTGTATATCCACACGAATATCATGATATATTTTTAGTCTCTAACTAATACACAAAAAAGTCACACATCGTCGTGTGATATTTCGAGCTAGCTAGCCTCTCTTCACAATCTTCTTGCCTTTTTTCTTCGCGGTTGAATACTTTAGCCCGGGCACTATGAGATTTCTTCTCGTGAACGAACAACCTTTAGTAGGTAGTGTGGTCTTTCTTCTTACTGTAGTAGTAGGCATGTTGAAGTAATTGTCGAACTCCTCTTCGATCTTCAGATCACCATTCTTGTCGAAGTCTTGCTCGTTGCGGATCCTTCCATTCCGATGATGCTCCTCTTGCCCCTCCTCACTACAACACGACTGGGCTTTGACGGGTCGGTAATAAAGAAAAATTGATCAACTTGGCTAGCGAGTATCCACGGCTCATTTTTCGTCGAGGCCTTCTTTGCCGACTTGGCATATGGTATAACGCAGGTGGTGAAATATGGGCCTTCTTTTTCGACGTTCTTGGCCCATCTAACACGGAACATCGGTACCGTCTCTCCACAGTAGTCGAGCTCCCATATCTCCTCAATCCTTCCGTAGAATCTTTCCATGACAGTATTCTCGTCATCGGCGAAGGACATCATAGTAACTCCTGAGTTTTGATATTTGCTATTCATGTCCTTTTCCTCGGTGTAGAATCTGTAACCGTTGATGTCGTATGACTGATAGGTCTTTACGTTATGCGCTGGGCCCTGTGACAAGGAGAATATGAGTTGTTGATCTTCCGTAGAAGGCGTCTGCGGGGGATTGTCCAGCAGCCTTTTCTTGAACTAACCCGTGAAGGTGGAGTTGTGTTCTCTTGTTACGTCTCCTTTCTTCCTCGAGCGGGCCCGGTCCACGTACTCCTTATCGATCAAGCTTTTGTGCTCTTCCACCCAAGGGCTGACCAATTCAATGTGTTGTAGTGCGACTCGGTGTGCCCTGCCAAAGTCGGCGTGTCGATTAGCAATGCCGACATGCAGTGAGCGTTGGCCCTCGCGGTGACCATACCCAGCGAGCCTGCCAAGGTGCTTCTTGGTGGGTATTCCAACATCCTCGTTCTCGGTGGTTAGATAGTTCTGGTAGAAAGAGATGCACTCGTAGATCAGAAAGCCCTTGGCTATGCTTCCATCTGGACGGGACCTGTTGGGAACGAACCCTTTGATTACACCGTTCAGCCTTTCAAACGACATCATGTTGTGCAGGAATGTCGGCCCGAGCTAGATGATGTCATCCACGACATGGACAAGTAGATGCACCATGATGTCGAAGAATGCGGGCGGAAAGTAAATCTCGAGCTCACATAGTATCACCACGATCTCTTCCTGTAGCCTGTCAAGCTGCTTTATGCCGATCGACTTCCTAGAGATGACGTCGAAAAAGTTGCACAAGCCAAACAACGTCGTTCGAACGTGCTCGTCCATTATCCCTCGTATGGCAACTGGAAGTATCTATGTCATCATCACGTGACAGTCGTGGGACTTCATACTGCTGAACCTCTTCTTCGCTACGTCGAGATACCTGCTTATATTGCCCGAGTAACCGCGAGGAACTTTGACTCCTAGGAGGCACCTAAAAAACTGCTCGATCTCGTCCTGACACAGAGTGAAGCAGGCAGCGCGAAGCACAACCACCTCATTCTTCTTAACCCTTTTGCGGCGACCCTGAGTCCCTTCCGTTTGATCGTCATCATCATCACTATCAGGGTACTGAAGCTCCTTATTAATGCCAAGCAATTTCAGGTCATTTCTTGCTTTCGGCCCATCCTTGGTCCTCTCCGGCATGTTGAGGAGAGTGCCAAGCAGACTCTCGGTAACGTTCTTCGTGATGTGTATTACATCGAGGCTATGGGGCGTGTGGAGGACCTTCCAGTACGGAAGGTCCCAGAAAACAGACCTCGCTTTCCATACACCCAGAAGCGGCTTTGTCCTTGGTCGCTTCTTTCCTGGCGGTGGGCACTCATCCCAATTATTCAGAAGCTCCTCGATTTCTTTGCCGCTCCTCGTACGCGGGGCTCTTTCGAGCTCGTATTTACCATTGAACAGGTCACCGTGTTTTCTCCATGGGTGATCCATGCGAAGCCACTTTCGAGTCCCTTGGAACACGGTTTTCGAACACCCGAGATCCTTGGGTAGCTGGAGATGCGGGGTCTTATCCATGCACTTGACACATGCATTGTGTTCGTGGTTCACCTGGGCCGATACATATGCGTAACCAGGATAGTCCTGCACCGTCGTGAGCAACGCGGATCTTAGAGGGAAATATTATTTAGTGTAGGCGTCCCACATATGGGCTGGCGTCTCCCACAACGTGGCTAACTCCTCTTTCAACAGCCCGAGATAAAGATGCATATCGACACCTGGCTGTTTTGGCCCCTGAATAAGAATGTTCATGTGTACGTACCTTTGCTTTGTGCAGAGCCACGGGGGGATGTTGTACGGCCATACAAACACGGGCCAGGTGCTATGCGTGCTACTCTGGTTGCCAAAAGGATTGAGTCCATCGGTGTTCATACCCAGCCTGACGTTCCTTGCATCGCCCCCGAACTCTTCGAACTCGATGTCCAATGCATTCCACAGGCTAGCGTCTGAAGGGTGTGTTAGGATCTTGCCCTTCTCTGGATCATCTTTGGGTTTCTCCCTTTCCGCGTGCCATTGCATTAGCTTTGCTTCCTTAGGATCTACGAAATATCTCTGTAGACGGGGAGTGATAGGAAAGTACCATACCACTTTTCGAGGAACTTTATTGTTCCCTCTCTTGTACCGTCCATGGACGCATACTGGACATGTGGTTCTCTCCGCGTACTCGTTACGATAAAGTGCGCAATCATTGATACATGCGTGGTATTTAACGTGCGGTAGGCCGAGAGGGCACACGATTTTCTTGGCCTCCTCTATACTTGTTGGCAATGTGTTCCCGTTAGGAAGACGATCGTGCTAGAATTCCATGTTAGCATTGAAGCTCACGTCAGTCCATTTGTGTTCCGCCTTCATCTCTAGAGCCTTGAGCGTTACACTCAGGCGTGTATCCTCGGGCCGATACCCAGGATACAATGGAGTCATCCCATCTAACTCCATTTGCGCCAGCTTGGCTTTCTCTCTGGCTGCAGCTTTGGCGTTGCTCGTCTCCTTGAGAAGCAGTTCCTGAACATGAGGGTCCCTTAACATCGAAGTTAGCAGCGTTTGGGTGTTCGCTTCTTCTCCTTCTTCATGATGGTCATGCCTGTCGACATCTCCTTCTTCTTCATGATGATCATGCCCGTCGCCGTTATATTCTTCGTCATCATGACCATGCCCATCGGGAGACTCTTCGTCTTCTCGCCCGCCGAAGTCTTCATGATGACCAACACCATTTACTGCCAGCTCTTCATCGAAGTCGTCGCGCATGAAACCACGCCTAAGCAGGTGATTCTCCAATTGTCCAGAATCAGGGTCAATCCAGCGCTGGAGTTTGCATGTTCGACATGGACATCTTATCTGGGTCTTGTTGTTCCGAATCATGTCCGCCTTGGCATCTTTCTTATACCTAGTAACTCGACCTTCGCTCATGCTGACGACCATGGTAGCCTGCGCGGTATGCACATATAGAGAAAAAGACATAGAGTAGGTTAATTAGAAACAACACCTTATACACACACAAAACACACATGCATGGTCGTCGCCGGAAAAATTCGGCATGACCTTTCCTAAAAGTAGGACATATGGGTGGTGCAAAAAATTGCCGAAATGGAAATGAATCAACATTTCGGCAAACATCCATGCACCACACCGGTACAGAGACAAGCAAAAACAAGAATCTTCTTCCCATGCAAGCTTCCCATGCAAGCATTCATGCACCACACAAGCTTCATGCACAAACATCATCTTCGCGCCATGCATGCATCGCATATACACACCGCCCGCGTGACAAGCTTTACACCTACAAAACATGCATATTCATGGCCAATTACTCACCGGTAGATTGAATACCGAGTCAAGAGCGTGATGTGAGAGAGTGTGGATCAATAGATCTATAGAGTGATAATAGTACATAAATAGAGATGTGGAGGAGAAAAGTAGGTGTGTTTTAGATCTACTAGTTGGAGAAAGGCTTTCCCTAACCAATCTATCAACTATAGTAGGTTTAAATACAACAAAATGTAGAAAAGTATAGACACAATGGGGTGGGAGAGAGGAGGAAGACGAGCTGGGAGGAGGGGGAAGAAGGATGTGAAATGGATGGTGGTAGATAGAGGGGTGCAAAGCTGCCACCTTTGTGCAGATCTGGTCGAAGGATTCTGTGGCGCATACAGGCAATATGTGCCACAGAAGTTCAATCTTCTGTGGCGCATACTGGGTGCATGCACCACAGAACCTTGGCCATAGGGTGCAGTGGGCCATGTGGGCCCCGTGACTCAATGTTCTGTGGCGCATGGCGAATATATGCGCCACAGAACCTTGGCCAGTGGCCAGACACTGTGGGCCCGACACTCAGTGTTCTGTGGCACATATTGTGGTTATGCGCCACAGAAGTTTATAGCTGACCTATGCGCCATAGAACACTGAGGGCAGATCTGCACCAAATTGTTGGGGAGGTGACCCCGGATAGGGTCAAGACAGGGGAAAGATGAAAGAAGTCTCCCTTGTCATGAGCCAAGTTACTGTTTATATCGGCCGAGTCATGTAAGAGTCGGCCGAGCTAAGCAAGGCCATGACGGCTACAGGAGGATAAACACCGTATCCGGACGACTTATGAGTTAAGTCGGCCGAGTAAGTCTGACTAACTTGAATATAGGTGAAGGCCGAGCCGAGTTATGCGAGACAAGGCTGAGTAACACGAAGCTTGCAGGAGAAGGAGGTGCCTATAGTCAAACCCTAGTCGCTAGCTAGGGAGAATGTGAACAGAGCAAAGCACAAAGGACAAGGAGCAGAGCAACAGAAGGTCAGAGGAAGGTCACGGAGGTGACAGTCATGGATCCCGAGGCGCGCAGGTGGGGCTCTCTGGAACATTGCCGTCGTTAGAAGGGGGACACAGAAAGAGAGCCGCCGAGTTACCATATTGGGACAAGCATATTCCTCGAATATGCTTGCCACGTCAGCCCAAGGAGGAACCAAGGCACCCCTTTATAAGGGGAGAAGCGGGCTCCTGAGGAGGCATCGATTCACTCTACGCTGTAAGGCTCGTGTAGTAGTCTTCTTCTTCCTGCTAACAGCTCAAGGAGCACTTGTAGTTCTTGTAAGGAGAAAGAAAGATCTTGATGTTAGTCATTTGAGTGTAGAAATCTCTGCATCTTCCCTCCCCGGATCCCTCTAGCATCCATTGGCCCCATACTTTAGCCTACCCATGGCATCTGCCGTGCCACCACCACGACATTTGGCGCCCACCATGGGGCCAGCAGCGGTGCTAGCTGGAGTCAAGATCCGGACGGGAAACTTCATTCACACCGGCGAGCGTGTTGTCTCTGGCTTAGTCCAGAGATTTGATCTCTGCGACTACGTCAGCGATAATGCATGCAGCTTCAGGAGAAAAGCTCCACTGCGCAACGGAGTCTTCATCAACCTGGGCATGCACCAGATCTACGTCGGCATCGACACATCCTGCATTTATCCTCACCAAGTTATTGATGCAGGAGAGCCTCCCCTCAGCGCCGCAAGCGGTCCGCATGGAGAACGCCCCGTCAGCAGCGTCGAGGTGATGGTCGCAGCCGGGGTACAGGTGGCAGCAGCAGGCGCCAGATCAAGCAAGGACCCAACGACGGGAGGACAGGTGGCCACGAAGCAGGCAGCTCCATAGCCCACCGAGGTAGATCCGTCCGCAGCCAAACAAGCCGAGGTACAGGAGACAACCCCTAAGGAAACAAGGGTAAGATGGCCACCACTGGAAAGACCAGAGAATATTCTCCAAGCAACTATAGATAATCTGACCACGCCTGTAGCGCCGATACTTGATCCGGCTAATGCTCAGGCTGAGTTAGAAGAGACTAGGCAGAAAGTACTGGTAGAAGCAAAAAAGGTGTCGGCTTTGCGGGAGTCCCTGAACAGGACCCTGCAAGAATATGCTAGGGCAAATAAACTAGATGTTGCCCCCGAGCGGGTAGATGAGTTAAGATTGAGAGGAAAAAACCTCATGAATGATATCAACAAAGATCATGAGACTCATAACGCAGATTCAGTTGATCTAGGCTTTCCGAGGTATAGCACCCCGACAAAGAACCTAAGGGCGACAAATGCCGCTGCATTGGAGTTTGAAGGATTAACCGGTGAAGCCCGGCAGAAACAGCAAGAAAGAGTGAATGAACTGGTACGCATTGTGAACCAGCAGAATGAAGAAATGCTTAGGGCTAACCTGACAAGACCGGGAGCCTCACGTATGGTTCATTCGGCTGGAGCAGTGCCCGCCCTATCAGTGGCAGCAGCATCCTCACCCGGAAACAACGCGTGAAAGGATAGAGCAGTAACTTCGGGAAAAAGAAATAAGCAAATTGTTCCGTATGATCCGCCAGTAGCCAGAAAAGTCAATGAGAACAGAGGCAATGGGAGCCGAGGTAACAGTGGCGAAAGAAATCCTGGCCGTCCCAACAAAGGCAATGGAAGCCGAGGTAATGGAGACCTCGAAAGAGGAAATCATGAGAACAATGACCCGACGGAAGGAAGGAAAGACCCACCGCTCAATCCTCAACCAAGGTATGAACCTCGGCAAGAGCGAGAAGTGAGACCGGCTCATCATAATCAGGAAAACGAGAGGTACAATGATGGCTACTCAGATATGGAGTATGTAGGGCATGGTGGGAATAACCATTATGGAATACAGGAAAGAATCATTTATAGAAATTGGCCGTCGAATGACGCAAGATCAAAACTGGACAGGTTGTACCGGTCCGAGTTGTTAGAGGAGCAGGGTCCACCTGGTCCGGCATGTTTTGGACCTCGGATCATGGGAGAGCCACGAGTACCAAACTTTCAGCTGGCAAGGGGCACGAAAACATACAATGGGAGCACCAAACCACATGATTGGTTGATTGACTATGCCACCACAGTAAAGATAGCAGGTGGAAACTTGCGATGGGCTGTAAGATATGTCCCGCAGATGCTGGAAGGACCAGCCAGAGTATGGCTGAACAATCTGCTAGCAGGCAGTATCAACTGTTGGCTAGAATTTGAAGAGATGTTTGTCAGCAACTTCACCAGTACTTACAAAAGACCAATCAGGCCACAGCAGCTTGCTATGTGCAAGCAGAGGCCAAATGAGATAGATAGAGAATTCTTGACTCGGTGGTGTAACCTTAGAAACTCATGCGAAGGAGTTATAGAATCTCAAGCGATAGCTTGGTTCGCTCAAGGCTGCCGATACGCCAGTGTTTTGTGACAGAGGTTGCAAAGAGATATGCCGACCACCTTGGCAGAAACCATCAGGATAGCAGATTCATATGCCTTGGGGGATCCGACACAACCCGAACTGATGTCGGCAGACCATTGGGAGCATCAGCACCAATATGCAAGAGATGCAGCCGGATCATCGAGGCGCAACGAGTTCAGAGGTAGAAGAAGAGAGGAGAGACCGGAGTACAGATATGCATCCAGTCAGGTGGCAGCGGTAGTGCAAGATCAGCCGAGTCATGGAAACAGTTAGCGGCAGAAAAATGGTCCTCAGCAGTGGACGCCAAGGAACGAAGGGAAGAGACAGTGGACACCAGAACAGAAGAAGCAGTGGCAGAAAGGCCGAAGTACACGTTTGAATCCATGTTGGATCAACCGTGTAAGTTTCATACACCAAATCCGGCCAAGCCGGCTAATCATACAACTCGGCAATGTGCTTGGATGAAAAATGCAATGGGGAACCCGACGAACATGCAAGCGCCTCCTCATCAAGCGCATCAACAGCAGCAGCCGCAGTTAACCGGAGCAAATGCACAGCAGTTAATGTTACCCCCACCTCCTCCGAGGTATGATAACTCGGACCGGAGAGATGCAGTGCATCAAGTGATAAATCAAGGTCAGGAAGGGCAAACCCCGGAAATAATGGACGTAATGATTACAGAGAGCATCATCAATCATATTGTGTGTTCACAACAGAACAGCAAGATAGGCAAAGTGTACAACACCGGCATATGGAGGTAAATGCGGTTATGTCGGCGGTACCAAGATATGTGCCTCGGTCAGATCAGGAAATAACCTGGAGCATAAAGGATCACCCGAAAATAATGCCGAACCCAGGGTCGTACGCACTCGTACTAGATCCGACATTTGTCGGGCCAGCATTAATGTGAAATTTTCAAAAGTACTCATTGACAATGGGGGCAGCATCAATATCATGTACAAAGATACGATGCACAAACTCGGAATAACGCAGAATATGCTGCAATCCACAAGAACCAGTTTCCACGGAATAGTGCCGGGTCTTTCATGCGAACCCATTGGGAAAGTCCGAGTGGACGTATTATTCGGCACAAGGGAGAATTGCAGAGCGGAAAATTTGGAGTTTGAAGTGGTGGACCTAGAAAGTTACTATCATGCTTTACTCGGACGACCGGCATTGGCCAAATTCATGAGCAGTCGCCACATCACTTACTTGAAAATGAAGTTACCCGGACCACAAGGAGTGATAACTGTAGCAGGAGATTATAGGAAGTCGATGGAATGTGCTTCGGCCGAATCAAACCTGGCCGAGTCATTGGTGATCGCAAGAGAAAAAAGGAGGATTCAAGAGGTAGCGGCTCTCTCTCAGTAGGCACAGCTGAACATGCCAGCATTAGCCAACCCACATGGAAGTGTTTCTTTCCAGCCGACTAAAGAGACAAAAAAGATCCAAATAGACGAACAGTTCCCAGAGCGCACCATCACGATTGGTGCCGGCCTAGATGCCAAATAGGAAGGCGAGCTCACCAACTTCCTTCGTGAGAATTGGGATATCTTTGCATGGTCAACTCAAGACCTGCAAGGTGTCTCGAGGGAGTTGGCTGAGCACTCTTTGCATGTAAGGCCAGGAGCAAGGCCGGTGAAGCAACCTCTCCGCCGCTTCGCCGAAGACAGGAGAAAAATAATAGGGGATGAGATAGCTTGGCTCCTTGCGGCCGGGTTCATCATGGAAGTGCTTCATCCGGATTGGCTATCAAATCCGGTGTTGGTAGAAAAGAAAAAGGATGACCCAAATGTAGCCGTCGTATGGCGAATGTGTATCAATTACACGAACTTAAACAAGGCGTGTCCCAAAGATCCTTTTCCTTTACCTAGGATAGACCAAGTCATTGATTCGACCGCTGGTTGTGAGCTGTTATCATTTGTAGATGCGTATTCTGGTTTCCACCAGATACCATTAAATCCGGCCGATCAAATAAATATTGCGTTTATTACCCCGTACGGGGCTTATTGCTATCGTACCATGCCATTCGGTCTGCGTAATGCAGGAGCAACATACCAGAGATGCATGCAAAAGTGTCTACATGACCAGATAGGGAAAAATGTGAAAGTATATGTGGACGACGTGGTTATAAAAACCAAAGAAAGTAAAACACTCCTGGATGATATTCGGCAGACGTTCGCAAACCTGAGAAGGTTCCGAATGAAGCTTAACCCGGAAAAATGTACCTTCGGTGTGCTGGCTGGGAAGTTACTCGGTTTTCTCGTATCCAGCCGAGGTATAGAGGCAAATCCAACTATAATACGAGCAGTTGAAAAAATGGAATTGCCGAGATGTCTGAATGATGTACAAAAATTCACGGGCTGCCTGGCCTCGCTTAGTCGATTTGTATGTCGGCTGGGGGAAAAGGCATTACCTCTATATCAACTGATGAAAAAGTCTGATAAGTTCATTTGGACACCGCAAGCAGATAACGCATTTCATGAATTAAAAAAGATGTTGGTCACGGCACCAATTCTGGCCTCTCCACTATCAAAAGAGCCTATGTTACTTTATGTAGCTTCCACTAGCAGAGTGGTAAGTGCGGTGGTTGTCGTGGAACGGAATGAAGATGATAAGTCAATACAAAGGCCGGTATATTACCTAAGCGAGGTAGTATCAGCCTCAAAACAGAACTACCCGCACAACATGTATACTCCGATAAAAGTGATTTGTGAAGCACTCATAGCCGAGATATTGAGCAATAAAGATGCCAGTGGCTGAATAGCAAAATGGGCAATCGAGTTATCACCTTATGCTCCGCAATTTGATAGGCGAGATGCAATCAAATCTCAGGCGGTGGTCGACTTATTTGTGGATTGGGCCGAGGTACAATATGAGCCGCCATTACCAGATCCGAATTATTGGACAATGCATTTTGACGGTTTCAAGCTGAGGAATGGCTTGGGGGCAAGGATAGTGTTAACTTCGCCAAAAAGAGATCAGCTGAAATATGTGCTGCAAATACATTTCGTCGCGTCAAACAATGTAGCCGAGTACGAAGCACTCATCCATGGGTTAAAGGTGGCAAAAGAGATTGGCATACGTCGGATCCTATGCTACGGGGATTCAGATCTAGTAGTACAGCAAGTATCAGGCAATTGGGACGCGTTAGATGCGAATATGGCCCTATATAGATTCCATGTGCAAAAAATCACTGGATACTTTGATGGATGTGAGTTTCATCATATACCTCGGGCAGAAAATGAGGCTGCAGACACGTTGTCAAAACTCGGATCAACTAGGCAATCAATTCCCCCGGGTATCGCCCTAGAGCACCTGAGAAAACCATCGATAACACCATCACCAGAGTCCGAGTCCATTCATATCTCGGCAAAATCAAGAGAAGATAGTATGCCAATGGAAATTGACAAAGAATGCAACCCGGAATTTCCAAAAGTGAACCCGGCCATCGCACGAATGAATATAGAGAAATCCGAAGCTGTTATGTCGGCGGAAAATATGGAAATAGATAGTGAAATTATCCCAGAGAAAATTGTGCCGACATGGGCGCAACCCATATTTTCCTTCCTTAAGGACGCAATCTTGCCGAGTAATGAGTTACTGGCTAGACAGACAATAAGAAGAGCAAAAGCTTATACAATCATAAACAATGAGCTGTATAAAAGAAGCGTCACAAGCGTGCTGCAAAGATGTGTTGACTCGGCAGAAGGCCAGAAAATACTCCTAGATATACATCAGGGAGAGTGCGGGCATCACGCCTCGTCCAGAGCTTTAGTGGCCAAAGCATTTAGACATGGATTTTATTGGCCGACGGCGTTGAAAGAGGCGAAAGAATTGGTAGAAAAATGTAATGGTTGCCAGAGATACGCCAGCAGGATACATATGCCATCGTCCGAGTTAAAGACGATACCAATTACTTGGCCATTTTCTGTATGGTGCTTGGATATGGTGGGACCATTCAAGCCAGCCCGAGGCGGGATGACTCACATTTTAGTCATGGTGGATAAGTTCACAAAGTGGATCGAAGCAAAACCGATAAAAAAATGCGATGGACTAACAGCAGTAAAATTCCTCAAAGATATTATCTTAAGATATGGTTATCCACATAGTGTTATTATAGATAATGGCACAAACTTTGCTAAAGGAGCTTTTGCTAGATTCTGCCAAGAAAAACACATAAGACTAGATGTCGCCTCGGTGGCTCACCTAGCATCGAATGGGCAGGTAGAAAGATCAAATGGACTAGTATTGTCTGGAATAAAACCCTGGCTTGTCGAACCTCCACAAAGATCGGCAGGATGCTGGATCGAGGAACTACCAGCAGTACTATGGAGCCTTAGAACTACACCAAACAGGTCAACAGGGTATACCCCATTTTTTCTGGTATATGGAGCGGAAGTTGTGCTTCCAGCCGACATAATACATGATTCGCCAAGAGTAACCCAGTATACGACTGCCGAGGTAAATGAGGTAGCTCGGCAAGACGAAGTCGATTTACTAGAGGAGGCAAGAGAATTGACACTATCAAGATCAGCTATTTATCAGCAAGACCTACGATGATATCACAGCAAGAAAGTCAATCCAAGAGTCTTTAAAGAAGGAGATTTGGTTCTTCGGCAAGTGCAGCGCACAGCCGGCATGCACAAACTATCACCCCCATGGGAAGGATCATTCATCGTGAGTAAAGCATTGCACAATGATGCATATACCTAATCGATGCTCAGTCACCAGAAAAGAACAAGGCAAACAAATCCGGCTAAGAATCGAAAAGACCATGGAACATAGATTTACTTCTCCCATTCTACTCTTAGGAGCCATATATGGTACGTTGTAATATGACGCTTCAAGTCGGAGTAACAAGCGTGTATTGAACCTCGGCACCTCGAGCAACGACTCGTGGATTGCACAATGTTGTTTTTATTCTTTAGGACTATGTAGTAAACCTCGGCACCTCGAGCAGTGGCTCGGGGACTGCCCTATGTTATTTCTTAATCTGAGTTATGTGTTAAACCTCGGGACCTCGAGCAGGAACTCGGGGACTGTGCCATGTTATCTATTGTTCCTGAATTGTGTGTTACGTTTCAAGACCTCGAGCAGGCACTCGGGGACTGCGCCATATTATCTCTTATCTCGGATCATGCATTAAAACCTCGTTACCTTGAGCACTGCCTCGGGGACTACCTCGTGATTATCTCTTGTTCTAAACACAAGTATTAAACTCCGGCACCTTGGGCAATGACTCGGGAACTACCCCGTAGTGTTTTCTGCATTAACCAATGAAATATATTTCAGCAACTCGGTTTGTAACTCGGGGACGACCACATGATCCAAAGTAAGTCTTTGGCCACACGCAAAAACTCGATAACCCAAGTGATAACTCAGGGACTTGTTGGTACAATCGACTATTTATCGCCAGACACATAAAAGTTCCATAGCTCAACAAATAAAGATCTCTAAGGATAATGCAAAGTAATAATAATTACCATCATCCATGCCTTAGCGGCAAAAGGCAAAAAAGGTTCGTATCACAAGCTAGACAATTGTTCCATAGACATCATACGCCCGGCATACTAGGGACTGGAAATAACTCAAGAGGTTTTTTAAACATAAACAGCGAAAAGAGCCAGAGCACCCTTAAGGGGCAACAGCATGATCAGGGGCACCAGGAACGGTTATCTCGGATGATGGCGGAGCAACCTCGGTCTCCTGTGTAGGGGCATTTTCAGGAAAGGGGCGCTCTAAGGTAGATGGCGCCTTGGCCGAAGTTACCTCGCCCTCAACAGAAGCAACAGTAACCTCGGGGAAATCCTGGGCTGCTGAGAAACATTAGTTTGAGCTTGAGAGTGCCCAGTCCCCTTGGAAGATGATCGCGCGTCGTCATCCTCATCCGAGCTTCCATTAGAATCACGGGAGTTGTCCAAGTCATCCTCTACTTCATCCTGGTCGGCCGAATCATCATCAGAGGCGTCTTTAATCTCGACATCAACCGCTGGATTGGGAAGGAAACTCGGCCCTTCAATCCAATTATGCACATCAGCGTACTCAACCAGCTGGAAAGCACGAGCTTGGCGGCGAGCGACGAATGCTGGATCCTCAACCCAACGAGAGCCAGTGCGCAAGTTTATCAAGGTATCGAGGGAAATGTCCTCGTACCAAGACAGAACGGCTGTAAGTGCCATGTCAGCACCGTCCCTCCCAAAAGATTCCCTCCAGAGATTTAGTTGGTTCTGAGATGCCATTAATCTCTCCACGAGTATTTTGACTTCGTCAATATCAGGTGTCCCTGACGTGTTCGGCCAAAGAACATGGTAGGCCCGAATGGCCGCTTGTACCAGATCTCGGCCCATAATCTTCATTGGTCCAACTACAACGCCAACGGCAATCATGAAGTCTTCCATTGAGTATTCTGGACTCGAGTCTGCAGGGACGCCTCGGCGCCGGCGAGCAGAAATCACTGCTTTAGAGCTCATGGGTCTAGCTTCCGGAAAATGATCTACGTGAAATACAAAGTATATCAGTTAAAGGTAAGAAAGAGAAGAAGATAACTCGGCTACAGTCAGAAACTTACGATGAATATAACTCAACATTTTCTGGAGATCCTGGGCCCAGTTAGCCTTAGTCTTCTCAAAGCGAGTGATTTCCTTGCTCATCATCCGATTCTTCAGCTCGGCAGACTCGAGGAGTTCTTTATCTTTCTGCAGTTGCAGATTCAGCCGATTCTTCTCTTCAGAGAACTCCTGGTCAACTTTCTCTAACTCGGATTTCTGAGAAATCTTGAGAGACTCAACCTCGGCACGTAACCGGGTTATCTCGTCATCTTTCTCTTTCAGTTGCGCCGAATGAGTAGCGGCTTGCTCTAAAAATTGCAGATCATATCAGGCATGGGTATGCATTCTTGATGCGACGCTGCAAGTGTTTGTAACTCGGCTATACCAAAGCCAGAAGGTAATAAGAAACCCAGGATAAGTCTCGAACGAAAATCAATAGAGAAAAAGAATAACTAACCTTCCAGAGCTTTGACCTTCTTGTTAAGACGGATATTAAGATTATTGATATTACCTGTTTCCCAGCAAAAAATGGGTTAACACCTCAAGTTGGAAATATTAAGAACGTATGGGACAATACAAAGATTGGTTAAGTTACTTGTTTTGTTCACCACGGGGAGAACTTTCTCATACTTCTCTTCCAATTTCTTGTGCGCAAAAGGCAACCTTTGGAATTCGGCTGCCCGCCGATCATGGGCAACCTACGTGCCAAAATGAACTACACAGTCAGATATTCAAAGCTAAGACAGATCCGAATCAAGCAAAACTTAACTCGGATCTAGGTGGCTAGATATTCAAAGCTAAGATAGATCCGAATCAAGTAAAACTTAACTCGGATCTAGGTGGCTGGATATTCAAAGCTAAGACAGATCCGAATCAAGAAAAACTTAACTCGGATCTAGGTGGCTGGATATTCAAAGCTAAGACAGATCCAAATCAAGTAAAACTTAACTCAGATCTAGGTGGCTGGATATTCAAAGCTAAAACAGATCCGAATCAAGCAAAACTTAACTCGGATCTAGGTGGATGGATAACCAAAGCCGAAATAGATCCGGATTAAGCTACGCTTAATTCAAAATATGGATGAACAATGATCAATCCAAGGTATACAGGAAATAAACTTAGCAAATAATGCATTTGAAGCCTAACAAAGCTTCCAAACGAACAACAAGTTATTCGGTTGCAAGCTTCGGGGACTAGTGTATATATACTATCATTTGAATAACAGACAAAATATCAACAGAAGCGCTTACCTCGTTCATCTTATCGCTCTCAAGAACAATCTTAGCAGCCATATGCAAACGACTGCTGATGTCGGAAAGCTGAAACGGCTGGTTACTCGGATTGCCCTCAAGCTAATCGGCGGCATTCCAGTTGTTGGCATATTACACCAAGGAGCCGAGGCTGTTCCCACTCTCAGTACGAGTCAGCACTTTACCTCGGACCCGTTGGGTAACCACCGCCACCGCGGGACTCTTATGGAGAGTAAGCTGACTATCAGCGACCGGGGTGACAATGGACCTAGCAGAGGAAGCCCCCTTATGGAACGCATCAACGATGTTGGGTTGAGAAGAGCTAGGCGGCCCCTTCTGAGATGATGAAGGTTTGGTAACAAGAACCTTCTTAGCCTTAGAAGAGGTGTCAGCAGGGGCCGCAACCTCGGCACTAGGAGTGGAATCTTTGGAGGCAGGAGGAAATATGGTTTCCGAGGGTCCCAAGATGGTGATATCCTCGGCTGGAGTTGGAGTCATAGTTGGAATTGGGGGGGTCAAAGGAATTTCGGGGAAACTTCGGGGTTCGTAACGGAGGCAACAGGTTCGGTAGGAGGATGTACTGACGAAGTTATGTCGGCGTCAGCAATGGAGGCTATGGGTACAACTGGCCGAGGTGATGTCTGAGTCGGCGCAGGAGGAGAGTCAACGCGAGCGGGACTAGGAGCTCGAGTATCTTCAGGGGGCTGAGGAGAAGGCAGCCGAGTTGTATGACTCGTCATACTCGGACCGCTCGGCTTGGCAGAGAGAGGAGCGCTGCAAAAGCACAAAAAGCC
Source organism: Avena sativa (assembly GCA_916181665.1). NCBI lineage: Eukaryota > Viridiplantae > Streptophyta > Magnoliopsida > Poales > Poaceae > Avena > Avena sativa. Next base: position 426,353,786 of record OV702293.1, read on the forward strand.
GAATCAAAAGACAGAAAGAGAGAAGCAAGAAATACAAATGAAAATGAACTCACCCAGTAACTCCGGGCATTGTTTTACGCTTCAGAAGATGCTGGGCTGATTTCTTGGTTCGCTTCTTGGGAGCAGCTTTGGAGGGACCTGCCGAAGCAGTGCGCTTCCTCGAGGTAGCAGGAGGTTGAGAGGCGAGAGCCTCGGCGTCGTGCACCTGACCGGCCGGATTAGCTGGGAAAGTAGAAGCCGGAAATGCATAAGAGATAGGCATTGCAGCGACTACCTCAAGAATTTGGACGTCGTCTGAGTCACCTTCCTCCCCATGGGCCGAGGCCTTGCCACGAGAGCGAGCCGGAGCGACGTCCGACTTAGGAACAAACTCCTCCGAGTCAGGTTCCCCGCTGTCCGGGGTGTTCCGATCTGCGGTCCACGGAAGGGCCAGAACCTCGGCATCCTCGATCTTTTGCTCCGCAAACCTCTGCAAGAAAAGAAATAAAGTGGAGTTAGCAAAAGAAGTCACAAACACAATTAGGAAGCAAATACAAATGCGTAAATTTACCTCGAGAGGGGGATTCCCGTGGGTGAATGGCTTCAGCCCCCATGTCCAGTCCTCCGGCATATCAGTCTTGAAGATAGCTCGGACACGCTTGTAAGTGAGATAGTTGTCGATCTCAACCGTCGAAACTCGGTTGGGATCGAGAGGACCGCTCATGTAGCAGAGCTTGTGGGAGCGAAGCTGGAAAGGGCAAATCCGACTGCTGACAAATGTGGTCATCAAATCCTCACCGCGGAGCCCGGCGCGGATCAATTCCTTCAGTCGAATCTCGAATGCCTCAGCCAAAGCATGGCTCTTCCTGGGGTTGTAATTCCAGTTCGTCTTGGAAGGGGGGCTGATAGAAAAGGCAGGGAGCCGAATCTTGTCTTCCTTTCCAGTGTTTTTGACATAGAAAAACGATATATGCCACTTCTTGCAAGACTCGAGGCCAGCGACATGAGGGAACTCGGATTTTCTCCGAGGTGTGATGAACGCGGCTCCACACTGGGTAAGCGATTTCTTAGAGGGGTAAAGGGATTTGTCTGGAATGACGTTACACTGGATCTGGAAAAATTTGGATCAGACGGGCACAGAAGGCCAAAGGCCGAAGTATCCCTCTGAGGCCGAGATATAGGCCAATAGGGAGGCAATGGCATTAGCCGGAAGATGATGTGGCTGAAGGCCGAAGTAATCAAGGAATTCCCTAGAAAAATCGCTAAGGGGAAGGCCGAACCCACGAGCTAAGTGGGACATGAAAACAATGTACTTGCCTTCGTTGAGTACAGGAGACGATTCGCTGCCGGGTAAGCGACATCTTACCTCGGCAGGAATCTGGCGAGTCCTAATTAGCCACTCAATATCACGACGAGTGACGGAGGAGCCTTGCCAAGAGCCCCGCTCTAGGCCAGAAGCTACGTCGTCGTCTTCGACGAGCGCACCACTAACTGAACTAGACATAGGGTCGCCAGAGGAATCAATGGAAGAAGGGCTAGCGGCGGAGAGAGGCTTAGAGGCGCAGGGCCCCGTCATCGTTCTAAGCGAGAACGGCGGCGGAACAGAAATGAGCCGCCACAGGAAATCTAGAAAACAGCAGATGAGCCTAGGGAAGGAGCCTAGCGACGAGACTGTAGAAAAACTCACCGGCGGCGGCGCCGGGGCAGATGCACGGTGATGAGGTCGTCGGAGCGGAAGAACGGCAGCGTCGCCATCAAGAAGATTGATGATGGTGAGAGCACCGGAATGCGCAGAGGAGCGGCGGCGCGAGGAAGAAGATGAGGGAGAGCGGAAGGGGAAAAGTGAACTACCCAAACCTCTATCCCCTCTTTATAACCACGCCACGGTAACCGTGGTGAGATCATGGCTGCGCCACGGTAACCGTGGTGAGATTGTGGCTGCGCCACAGTAACCATGGTAAGATCGTGGCTACGCCACGATACCCACATAACCGCGTGTATTGCGAAACCGTGAACAGCAAGTGGAGCCACACCCTAGGCCACACGACACAGGAGAGGATCGGGCCTACTGACCAATGCGGTACTCGAGGCATCACTGCGCCGACGCGACGGGCGCAGTAATCACTGTAGCTTGTCAGTGGGCACTGTAGAGGAACAAAAAACAAGAGAAATAATGATGAGTGTTACACGTAGGATGAGGCGTGCACAAGAAGCTGCGCAGATACCTCGAACAGGAAAAAGTAACTCGGAGATAAGGAGAGACGTATGTTGGTAAACTGATGTGGCCCGGCCGAGGTTATAGGCAGGACCACACCAGCTTCGGGGACTAATGTTGGGGAGGTGACCCCGGAGAGGGTCAAGATAGGGGAAAGATGAAAGAAGTCTCCCTTGTCATGAGCCGAGTTACTGTTTATATCGGCCTTGTCATGTAAGAGTCGGCCGAGCTAAGCAAGGCCATGACGGCTACAGGAGGATAAACACCTTATCCGACCGACTTATGAGTTAAGTCGGCCGAGTAAGTATGACTAACTTGAATACAGGTGAAGGCCGAGCCGAGTTATGCGAGACAAGGCCGAGTAACACGAAGCTTGCAGGAGAAGGAGGTGCTGAAAGAACATGTGTGCCCCCATGTGTGGTTTTGGTAATTAATGACAATGTTTTATGGACTTATGTTTGCATTGAGTTTTACTTGTAGGATTTGTCCATAGACAATGCTTGAACCATATGGTGGCTTCAAGGTTGGAATAAGAATAAAGTGAAGAAGATCAAGTGTTGATCAAGGTTTCATAAGATGATCTCAAGTGTATCGTGCCATCCTTATGGTGATCATGGGTATGTGAAGATATGCCTAAAAGAGAGGCCCTTCCATAGTGGAGTATGGGGGAGCATCTTCACCAAGCTAGTGCAATCAAGAAAGGTGCTCCATCCTGAGGTGTGGAATATACAAGGAAAAGGTTTGATATTGATAGGGTTTCTTTCTAACTGGTCTCGTGGTGTTAGTTGGAGAGACCGGTTTATAGGATAGATAACCGTACTATCAAGAGGGGCTCTCAAGTGAGTAACTTGATCATATCCCTCGGTGAGAGCTCAAACCTTTGCATACTTGGCATCATATTTCTTGGTTATTATTTGGTTCTTATCCATGAGAGGTTTTAAATATTTTGTCAATCTCTATGACAAGCTTAAGTTCATCGAAAACGAATTTCAGATGCATTCTCTATTGTGTTTTCGATATTGGAGGTTTTACCGGTTTGTCTTTTATAGATAGGTTAAACCTTTCATAATTTGGTTCTATCCTCCCTTGATGTACTATGATGGTTCCCTGCATGATCTTGTAGAGCTCGTTACTATCTTCGAAACAAGCCCAAGATCATCAAAATCGGAGTCTGAATGCAAAAGTTATGATGGTTTCAGTTTTGTTGTTCCTGGCAGTTTTCAGGGGGGCGGATTATCCGGCCATGGGGGCGGATTATCCGCCCCAAATATCCGCCCCTATTTTGAGGGTTGCGCCGCGAAGTCCTTAGCCATTTTTTTGGCCCAGGGAACCTGGAATATCCGGGGGTGGGGCGGATTATCCGGCCTGGAAGGTCCCAAACGGTCATATTTCGTTGGGGAGGGGTATAAATAGACCCCTTCTTCCTCCTTAGGTTTGTTGCTTGCGTTCTCTCTCTCCTCCATTGTTTTGACCTTCAAGAGCTTGAAAATACTCTTAATCCCTCCCATATTTCTTGAATCTTTTTGGGGGATTTGAAAGGGGAGATCTAGATCTACAACTCCACCAATCCATCTCTCCTCTATGTGAGGGGAACATATTGGGATCTAGATCTTGGGATTTATTTTGTGGATTTCCTCTTGTGTTCTTCCTCTCTTATTCTCCCACTAGCTTTTGTAGCTTTTGTGGAATTTGGGAGATAAGGACTTGATCACTTCCCGTGTTCTTGCCATTGCATTTGGTGCATCGGTTTGAGTTCTCCTCGGAGGATTTGGTGAGTGAAAGTTGAGAAGCTTTTTACTCTTGGGTTCTTGGAACCCTATACGGTTTGTTAGTGTTGCAGGTTGTGGCCTTGGTTGCGTTTGTTGGGAGCCTCCGATTAAGTTGTGGAGAAGTGCCCCAACCTTGTGAGAGGTTCCGGTTGCCACCGACAAGTGCATCGATAGTGGAAGTGTGGATCAATCCCATTGGGGTAAGATTCACCGGAGAATAAGGGAGGCCTTTTGTGGCATAGGTGGTTTGATACCACCCCCTCTCCAACGAGACATACTCTCTTTATGGGAGGAACTCGGTAATAAATCATCGTCTCCGCGTGCCTCGGTTATCTCTATACCCGAGCTATTAACTGATGCACTTTACTTTGTGATAGCCTCCGTGCTTGATTTCTTATATCTAGCTATCACATAGTTGCTTGTTTTGCTTAGCATAAGGTGTTGGTGTACATAGGTGAACTGTAGTTTATATAGGTTTTGTGCTTGACAAAGTAAACGCTAGTTTTATTCCGCCTTTGTTAAGCCCATCTCGTAAAAGTTTAAACCGCCTATTCACCCCCTCTAGGCGGCATCTGTATCCTTTTCAATTGGTATCAGAGCACAGTCTCTCATTTTAGGCTTCACCGCCTTGAGAGTAAAGATGTCGGCTAGGGGATTAGTGCACCATGGCATGTTCTTATTCGATGGCACAAATTATGATATATGGAAAACTCGTATGCTTATTCATTTTCGGGACATGGACCCAAATTTGGAGTGTATTGTAGATATAGGTTTTTCTCCTCCTATGGATTTCAAAAATATATCTTGTGAGGATGAGAAAAACTTATATCTCGATGCTCAAGCTTCTAATGTGCTTTTTAATGCTTTGAGCTATGTAGTTACCTCTTCAATCATTCCTTTTTGGAGCTCTCATGAGTTATGGACAAAACTTCAAGATAAATATGTTGTGTCCAATATTGTTGAGGATGATTGTGTTGCTTCCACTTCCGGTTAAGATGAGTTCTCATTTTCTACCACTTCACCAACATGTGATTTTTCACAAGGTAATGATATGGTGAGTGGTGATAGATATTGCAATTTGGATAGTGTGCTTACTATTTATAATCCATCATCTCTATCTAGTTGCAATGATATATCTTTGGACTTTAACACTTCTAGCACTACAAACTTCTTACATGCTTGTGTTAATAGTCCTTGCATATCATGTAGAAATGACTTGAATAAATCTCATGATGATATGCTTGTGTTTTCTTGTTGCCATGATAAAAAATGCTTCTATTTCCTCTAGTGCTTGTGTTGCTAACCATGTAGAGGAAACCGAAGATTCTATGGGCCAAGACAAGGTTTTGAATGAAGCCACCAATGCAATCTTGTCTTCACCTTCTTCCGGTACCCACCTATGCCTTATGGCTAGGGATTCAAAGGTAACTCCTACTTTGGAACCCATTACCTCTTGTGATGAGGAGGATTTGGATAATGTGGAAGAAGAGCTTGATATTGATGATTTATATTAAAAGGGTGAGATTGTTTATCGTGCCGTTGTTAAGAACCATATTGCATGCTCTAACTTTGTTGAAATCTTGGACTTTGCTATTAAGAGCAAGGAACATATTGATAAGTTAGAAACACAAATTGAGGTGCATGATAAAAACTTTGATAAAATGGGTAGTCTTGATCGTGAGTATGCTAATATAATTGCAAACCTAAATAAAGCTCTTGAAGAGGAACAAACCACTAAGGAATCTCTTGAGGAGACCTTTGCTTTAGAGCTGTCTAGAGTAAAGGAATCTCATGATAGAGATCTTGAGGTGGCAAGTGATCTCAAAAGTAAAAATGATGAGATTCAAGTTGCTTATGCTAAACTCCTTGAGGATTTTGAGCACCTAAAAAATGGCTCTAGGGTCATAAAGGGTGAGCTCATCAAACTCACTGAGTCACATGAGCAACTTAAATCCTCTTACTCAAAAGAGCTTTCAAAGTTGGACTCACCTCTTGCAATTAATAATGATGCTTGTGATACTAACTCTATTTCTTGTGAAGCATCTATTCCGAGGGAGAATTTTGAGCTAAAGGCTCAACTTGCGTTGCTAACTAGCAACTATGGGAAATTAGAAGAAAGTCATGTTAAGCTCTCGAGCTCGCATGAGGATCTTCTAGTCTCCCATGGTAGGCTAAAGTTAGCTCATGAGGCCATCGTGTCAAAGGTAACATCTAGTGGGCCTCATGTGGACATTAGCACTATATCTACTCCAAATGTTATATTGCCATGTGCTAGTCCTTGTAATTCATCCTCTCACAACCATGCTATATCTCGCGATGAATTACATTCCATGCCTTGTTGCTCTAACAATGTAGCATCTACTTCCTCTAGTACATTTGTTGAAACTAACCATGTAGAGGAAATCAAAGAGCTCAAGGCTCAAGTCACTTCTTTGAAGAATGACTTGAAAAAGGGTCATCAAGGGAAGGCCGCACTCAACAAAATCTTGAGTGTGCAAAAATCCCCCAATGACAAGAGTGGGATTGGATTCAACTCCAGAGTCAAGAACAAGTCCACTATCAAGTTGAAGCATAAGGGAAACAATAAAAATGGCCAAGTTCAAGTCAAGAATCCGGCCAACATTGTTTGCTTCAAGTGCAAGGAAGAAGGGCACCATGTTAGATCTTGCCCATTGAAGAAAAAGCCTCTTAGTGTGAAGCAACAAGGGAAGCGGCCTCAAACCCCACCTCAAGTCATTGACGGGCCTCTTCCTAAGAGGACTACTCGAGCTCTTCCTCGAGTTGTGGCTTCACCTAAGAATAAATATGGCAAGAGAAGAACTTGCTACATATGCCGTGAGAAGGGGCACATTTCTTCCTCATGCACTATTGGTATCTCCTCATCCAACCCTATCATTATTGATGATGCTTATTATCTTTGTAAGGATGAGGTTGGCAATGTGTTTGCCAAATTTGTTGGTGCTCAATGTGGGTTCAAGAAAAGAACCACTTGGGTTGCCAAGCCTATTGTGACTAACTTCTTAGGACCCAACTTCGTTGGGTACCAACAAGCCGAAACTTGATCAATAGGTGTGTTGTGGAGGGCATTAGAGACTTGGCTACATTATGAAGAATTGAGGGATCTTCATAAATTATTATTGTCAAGCCAAACCATTTGGATTATCATGATTCTATTATATATCCAATGTTCCTCCTAGCGGTAACATATGCTTAATGTAGGGTTCACAACATAGAAAACAAAATTTTTCCTACGATGGGAACTACGTACCAAGATCTATCTACTAGATACAAACAACGGGCGGATGTATATCCATAGAGAACATACCCTTGAAGACCGACAAAGCTTAACGAGTTCAACTCGTGGTTGATGTAGACGATCTCTTGCCGATCTCAAGATCGAGAGGAAGTCCTAGCGCCGCAAAGCAGCAGCGCATCCGTGCTCGCACACACGTACAAGACACCGGGCAACCTCCGCCTCCTCGCTCCAGCGATGCAGCGGAAGCACAACCCTTTCTTGCCGAATAGCCACCGGGAACATGTATCTCGCTAGTCCGAGACCATGGGGGATAAATTCTAGAGGGGGAGAGAGATCCTTCACGAGGAGGTGTAAGAGACAAGTGAGGAGGGGGGATCCTTTTATAGGAGGAGGGGGGACCCCAAGGTGGTGGCCGGCGCATGGGGGCTGCCCCCTTGCCCTCCCCTCTTCATGTGGGTGGACACTCCACTCACAAAATTCATTTAAATTCCCTCCACTCAAAAGTCCACTCAAATTCCCATTAAATTTCCACCAAATTTAATGCAAACTCTCATTAAATAAAACTCTTTTATTTTATTCAGAATTTTGTCAATTAATTTAATGACAAACATTCACAAATAACCCCTTGCTAGAATTCCATTTCACATGCATAACCACTTTATGCAATTTCACCTGAAAACCTGTTTCGGTATCTAGTGAAATAAATTCCTGCGATTGTTTATTCTTTCGGCATGAAACATTTGCTCCAACTGGATGCCAGTGTCCATTAAGTGTGTCACCCTACGGTTCGCGAATAACGCGGACATGATCGAGACCCTTCTCCGATCAATAATCAGTAGCGGGACCCGGAGATCCATACTGACTCCCACACATTCAACGATGACTTTTCCTGTGATCGTCGGAACCTTTTACGCTTGTATCTTAATCCCTTTGTTTCACGATATATTACATGTCCGAGATTCGATCAACGGTATCTCCATACCTAGTTTGATCTCGTTACTGACATGCACTCTTTTCTCGTTCCGTGATATAACATTCTAGTGATCAAATCACTTGCTTGCAAGCTAACCAATGTGATATCACCGAGAGGGCCCAGAGCATATCTATCCGTCATCGGGATGAACAAATTCCATCTTGATCCATGATTATCAACATAACACTTTAGTAGCTTTGAAGCCATCTTTATAATCACCCAGTTACGGAGTGACGTTTGATGTCAACAAGAAACTCTTCCGGTGTTAGTGATTGGCATGATCTCATGGTCTAAGGATTAGGACTACTTCGTAGTTTGTTTATAGCAATATAAACTCAATGACTTTGATCATAATGCTATACTTCGGATGAATGTTCATCACACCATTACACTAATGTTGTGATCTTGTTATTAACAACATCCAATGTCTATGATCAGGAAACCGTGATCATCTTGTTAATCAACGAACTAGTTTATGAGAGAGGCATAACTAGGAACTTTCTGTTTGTTTATTAAACACACATGTATTAACGTTTCCGTATTAATACAATTATAGCATGCAAAATAAACATCTATCATATACTTGGAATACACATAATAAACATTTTATTATTGCCTCTCAGGGCATATTCCCTTCACTTAACTCATTACATTGAAAGTTACTCGCCCCCTTGTGCATGTGTTGGTTTTGTATCTTCCATGCTCTTGTACATGTTGTGATTTCCACTTAATTATCTTGAGGAATCAAGCATATTTTTGTGTATGATTAGGTGGCACACCATGTATGTGTGTTTCTTATGTTTGAGCCTTTCTTGGTTATATTTGGTATCTTATTTGGCTCTTGTGAGAGATTAATGGACTATCCCATTTTGGGGGAGTGTTATGCTTGGGCATTCCACAATCCTAAAAATGTGTGTACATGAGAAATTTAAGTTCTATAATGTCCATTAATTATATCTATTTGGATCTGTTGCCTCGTGTTGGTTTTATGGTAGTATCACATTATGGGGGAGTCATATGCTTAGTGCATATTACAATCCTAAAAAATGTGAATATTCGAGGTTGTGTCACTTAGAATTGATATGGATAATTATCTAGTGCCTATGTGACACATTTGCTCATACAAGTTCCAATTTGCTTGAATGCATTTATTGATCATATTTTGGATCTTGTATATGAGAGTGTTTCTTGGTATGTGTTTCCTCATATTTAGATCTCTATATCATCATGGAAACCATTTGCTTCAAGTTAATCTAATCACTAGTGATTGTGTGACTATTGGAAGCTACCAAGAATCTTGTTCGAAGTATCATGCTTAATTCTTATATTTTGTTATATGCTTCTTGTTGTGACTATGATCTTGGATATCCATGAAAGCTACCTTGGGAAAATTATTCCCAATATTTCTTGTCCTTGGACAATGAGTACTCAATTTATGGTAGAATTTATTGATCATATTCACTTTGGCCTTTGTTTAATTTTATCCTATCTTTGGCCAAGAAAATGTTTTGTGTTGTCTCCCAAGCCTTCCTTGCTTCTTTTGGATCTTCTTATTTTATAGATATCCTCTTGTGTTTTTCTTATTGTAGGTAGTAGTGATGATCCCATTTGTGTGCATTTTGCATTCGAAAGAAAATTCTATATAATGTACTACTTATGGGTGAGCTCTCCTATATTATCTAGAACAATCTTTTTATGCTTCCTTGTTTGATCCATATCTGGTTTTATGTGCTTGGAAGTCTGATCTATTCGTTTTGGTATTTTGTGCCATCATGAAAAGTTTGGAGAGTTTGGTTTACTTGTTGGAACCTTACTCTTTTTGGGAGTTGGTTTTGTCCTTTTATGTGATTTATTGTATATATTCCTTGTGTGTGCTTGTTTTGTTATGGGCATATGTCTTTGTGATGTTATCCATTTAGAAATATACACACATATGTGAAGATAATGTTAGTTGGCTTTTAATCATTGGAGACCACATTTCTATTCCTTTTGATTCTTGGGTGGCTTCCAAATTTAATTGCCTATGGGTGCTTGTTCCTATTGTTTGCATCTTTGGGCACTCATATTTGTTCTCCCATGCCTTGTATTGTTCAATGAACTTGGATGAGTGAGGATTCCATGATTATGCACATTGTTCCCAAATGCAATTATCATAATTGGTGCATTATCTTTGGGGAGCTCATCTCATTCATTTAATAATGCTCATTTATCTTCTGTCTCATTTATTGTGCCTTAAATGTTTATGGGGGAGTGAGGATTCCATATTTGTGCATTTTTGTATTGAAATACACCGATTTTAAAGTATGCACAAATCTTGGGGAGCTTCTCAATTCTATTTAAGCATTTATTTGATCTTTCATGTGTTGTGTTTTAAATTCTTATGGGGGAACAAGGATTCCATATTTGTGCATTATTTATTCCAATGCATTTATTTTAAAACTGTGCACAAATATTGGAGAGCTTCTCTTTTTGTTATTTAAAACACTCTTTTGCTCATATCATAATATCTTGTAGTTTCCATTTGGACTCATTTGTTGTTTTCAAATTGGTTTGTCGGATCTTGTGAATGCTTGCATCTTTTATTTTATTCCTTTGGCAATATTCGGATCCTCGATATAGTTTTACTCCCTCCCAAGTATTCATCATTGTATATGTGCGAAGACACACCTTTGGAGGAATTATTACTATATTGGTCGTCTAGAACTATTCACCCATTTTGGCAATCGATGCCAATGGGGGAGATGTTTTGGAGGGTTTAAGGGAAGTTTGTTCTTAAGCATTTGCCTCTCATGCTCTTGCATCTTTGTTATCACTTTGCATGTTGAATATATAGAGGAAACTCCACCAACAGTAATGGTTCATCACACACGCATATATTATGGGGGAGCTTGCTCTCTATATTATGGGTGTACCAACATCACATACTTGTGTAGTATTTGATGTTGGCGCAACCATTTTTTATTTGTTAAGTTGATTATATAAACCCTCTCAAAGGATTGTCATCAATTACCAAAATGGGGGAGATTGAAAGAACATGTGTGCCCCCTTGTGTGGTTTTGGTAATTAATGACAATGTTTTATGGACTTATGTTTGCATTGAGTTTTACTTGTAGGATTTGTCCATAGACAATGCTTGAACCATATGGTGGCTTCAAGGTTGGAAAAAGAATAAAGTGAAGAAGATCAAGTGTTGATCAAGGTTTCATAAGATGATCTCAAGTGTATTGTGCCATCCTTATGGTGATCATGGATATGTGAAGATATGCCTAAAAGAGAGGCCCTTCCATAGTGGAGTATGGGGGAGCATCTTCACCAAGCTAGTGCAATCAAGAAAGGTGCTCATCCTGAGGTGTGGAATATACAAGGCAAAGGTTTGATATTGATAGGGTTTCTTTCTAACTGGTCTCGTGGTGTTAGTTGGAGAGACCGGTTTATAGGATAGATAACCGTACTATCAAGAGGGGCTCTCAAGTGAGTAACTTGATCATATCCCTCGGTGAGAGCTCAAACCTTTGCATACTTGGCATCATATTTCTTGGTTATTATTTGGTTCTTATCCATGAGAGGTTTTAGATATTGTGTCAATCTCTATGACAAGCTTAAGTTCATCGAAAACGGATTTCATATGCATTCTCTATTGTGTTTTCGATATTGGAGGTTTTACCGGTTTGTCTTTTATAGATAGGTTAAACCTTTCATAATTTGGTTCTATCCTCCCTTGCTGTACTATGATGGTTCCCTGCATGATCTTGTAGAGCTCGTTACTATCTTCGAAACGAGCCCAAGATCATCAAAATCGGAGTCCGAATACAAAAGTTATGATGGTTTCAGTTTTGCTGTTCCTGGCAGTTTTCAGGGGGCGGATTATCGGGCCATGGGGGCGGATTATCCGCCCCAAATATCCGCCCCTATACTGAGGGTTACGCCGCGAAGTCCTTAGCCATTTTTTTGGCCCAGGGAACCCGAAATATCCGGGGGTGGGCGGATTATCCGGCCTGGAAGGTCCCAAACGGTCATATTTCGTTGGGGTGGGGTATAAATAGACCCCTTCTTCCTCCTTAGGTTTGTTGCTTGCATTCTCTCTCTCCTCCATTGTTTTGACCTTCAAGAGCTTGAAAATACTCTTAATCCCTCCCATATTTCTTGAATCTTTTGGGGGGATTTGAAAGGGGAGATCTAGATCTACAACTCCACCAATCCATCTCTCCTCTATGTGAGGGGAACATATTGGGATCTAGATCTTGGGATTTCTTTTGTGGATTTCCTCTTGTGTTCTTCCTCTCTTATTCTCCCACTAGCTTTTGTAGCTTTTGTGGAATTTGGGAGATAAGGACTTGAGCACTTCCCGTGTTCTTGCCATTGCATTTGGTGCATCGGTTTGAGTTCTCCTCGGGGGATTTGGTGAGTGAAAGTTGAGAAGCTTTTTACTCTTGGGTTCTTGGAACCCTAGATGGTTTGTTAGTGTTGCAGGTTGTGGCCTTGGTTGCGTTTGTTGGGAGCCTCCGATTATGTTGTGGAGAAGTGCCCCAACCTTGTGAGAGGTTCCGGTTGCCACCGACAAGTGCACCGATAGTGGAAGTGTGGATCAATCCCATTGGGGTGAGATTCACCGGAGAATAAGGGAGGCCTTTTTTGGTGTAGGTGGTTTGATACCACCCCCTCTCCAACGAGACGTACTCTCTTTATGGGAGGAACTCGGTAATAAATCATCGTCTCCGCGTGCCTCGGTTATCTCTATACCCGAGCTATTTACTTATGTGCTTTACTTTGTGATAGCCTTCGTGCTTGATTTCTTATATCCAGCTATCACATAGTTGCTTGTTTTGCTTAGCATAAGGTGTTGGTGCACATAGGTGAACGTAGTTTATATAGGTTTTGTGCTTGACAAAGTAAACGCTAGTTTTATTTCGCCTTTGTTAAGCCCATCTCGTAAAAGTTTTAAACCGCCTATTCACCCTCCCCCCTCTAGGTGGCATCTGTATCCTTTTCAGGTGCCTATAGTCAAACCCTAGTCGCTAGCTAGGGAGAATCTGAATAGAGCCAAGCACAAAGGACAAGGAGCAGAGCAGCAGAAGGTCAGAGGAAGGTCACGAAGGTGACAGTCATGGAGCCCGAGGCGCGCAGGTGGGGCTCTCTGGAACATTGCCGTCGTTAGATGGGGGACACGGAAAGAGAGCCGCCGAGTTACCATATTGGGACAAGCATATTCCTCGAATATGCTTGCCACGTCAGCCCTAGGAGGAACCAAGGCACCCCTTTATAAGGGGAGAAGCGGGCTCCTGAGGAGGCATCAATTCAATCTACGCCGTAAGGCTCGTGTAGTAGTCTTCTTCTTCCTGCTAACAGCTGAAGGAGCACTTGTAGTTCTTGTAAGGAGAAAGAAAGATCTTGATGTTAGTCATTTGAGTGTAGAAATCTCTGCATCTTCCCTCCCCGGATCCCTCTAGCATCCATTGGCCCCATACTTTAGCCTACCCATGGCATCTGCCGTGCCACCACCACAACACAAATAAAGGTGGCAGATAGAGCTGCTTTAATGACACCCCTCTATATATATACCACACTCCCTGTCCAAAGCAACATATACCTGCCCCTCATGTGTTCTTACCACAACTCGTCGGAAGACTCGCTGGAGAGCACAGCCCGCTCGCGTTCCCTGCAGCCTACTCGCAGTGGAGGGGCGAGGTCGAGGGCAGTGCTCGGAGTCAGCCGCCGCGGGATTTAGAGGTCAACCTAATTGAGGAGGAGGCCAGGCTGTGGCACGAGGCCCTCTACAACAAGGCCATGAGGTTGTACACCGTGCTTGCGTCTCCGGAGGAGAGGGCGCGCATGGCGGAACCAATTGGGTGGCGGCTAGTGCTCGACCCCAACGTGTCCATGGAGGACCACGTCCGTAGGCTGCAGGCGCGCGTGAACAGGGAGGTTCGGCATCTTCCACCGCCATCACCCCCACCAGCTCTGTGAAGGGATTTGCAATGTTGTAGTTTGTGTATTTGCAATGATGTATGGCATTGTTGTTTTGCTGTTCAAGGCTGATGGGGATATTCCTACCGGGGTATACCCAGCAGGACGTTTCCCGCTGGCCCAAGCCGTCAGCGAGTGGGCTTGCAGGGCGGCGACTGGATCAAGATTGGCGTGGACTCAGGCGACTGGAAGCTGAAGGCCCAGAAGCGTAGCTAGGCCCAGTCGGACTAGGTCATAGAACCTCTGAATCCTTAACCAATTCGGTTGTAATCTGTAAACCCTAGCGAGGTGAGCCTATATAAACCTCCCTAGGGGACGCATAGGGGACACGTTCCATCATACACCCAAGTGAGTCGCCGCCTAGTCGTCGAGCTCACCCCATTGTACTCTCACCATAATACAATCTAGCAGGAGTAGGTCTTTAACCTCCGGGGGGCCGAACCTGGGTAAATCCTTGTGTCTCCGCCCTCATCTCGCACCGCAGATGGCAGGCCGCCCTTGCCCCATGTTCTACTACTCGCTGGCGATTGCAGCATCTGCCGTGGTCATTCCCACGACAGTGGCGCCCACCGTGGGGCCTGGCCGGTCAGGCCGGTGTTCTGCGGCGAGATCCAATCTGTCCATCAACGAGTCGATCGCCACCGGCCGCATGATCGCGATCGGCGAGATGCTCCAGATCTTTCCGAGCAGCTACGGCCCGGCGGCGCGACCCATCATGCACAGCGTGATCCTGCCCGTCGGCACGATCAGCCTCTTCGTCGGTCTCACCGACGTCATCACTTCGGAGGACTCGGCTCGCATCCGCGAGTCGCCGCCACGCGACCGGCTCTCCGAGAGCCAGGTCCGCACGATCCACCGCCTGCCTCCGAGTACGGCTCGGCCCACAGCAACGTGGCCGAGACCACCGTGGCCATGGGCGACGCGGCCCTCAACGACGACGCCAATTCGATGACCCTGGCGTCATGCGCCGGATCCATCATCGCCGCATCGCCCGCGGGCTCCATCACCCAGGTCTCCAACGTTGGATACTTCGAGGATCCCTCCATCCTTCGGATCTTTGACTCCGGGTCGGAGAACTCCGCTGACCTCCACGGCGGAACCGGTCGCCACGCCGCGACCTACATGGCGACTGGTGCCGACCCACCGAAAGACCCCTTCTCCACGCCGATCCCGCCAAACGCGACGGCAATGGAGGTCGAGGAACTCCGCCTGAAGCTGGCGGAGGCAGTCCGCAAGGAGCAAGCCGAGCGCGAAAAATTTCGCCTCGAGCAGGCGATGGCGCAAGAGCTGTCGCGATATCACCAACTTCGAATCAGGTCGCGCCTAAACCCCGCCATCCAGGGACGCGCCCTGAACTTCGACGACGAGAACGACCCGGCTCGCATAGCCGAGCGTGCGATCTACGAGAACGCGCCGCCAGGAGGAAGCGCTCGACCCCCAGCAGGGGCGACGGCCAATGGCGCCCCACCACCACCCAACCGCGCGCCCCCAGGGACCAACCAAGGATCGTGGTCTCCTCGCGAGAGCGAGACGCAAACAACCTCCCGTTGTTGTCCACCCCAATGGACAACGTCATCGCAAGCCGAGTTGCGGTCGACAACATCCAAGTAACCGGCGAAGGTGCCCTGCAGATCCAGTATGCCAAGGCTCTACTCGCCAAAGCAGTGGAGCAATAAAATGCGGGCGCCAACTCACAGGGTCGGATGTACTCGCGCTCATCGGGTAGCAGGGCGGCCTCGAGCGTCCGCCCCATGGTGGCAAATACCCTCAACTGCCCCCACCCGAGCCCCTGCAGCTCAAACACCGACACGCGAACGTGGCACTCTCCACCAATGACCCGCAGCCGGCGAACAACTTCGTCACCGCCAACGGGCAGCCCGTCGACGCACGCACCCACATCATCAATAACCAGAGTTGGCGCGCATGCCAGCCCGACGATCTGCGGCACACCCTCACCAACCGCCGCGATGGCGAACCAAGGGGATCGCTGAGCCGAGTCGGACCCCAGTGCTTTGGACCGATGATCTGAGGCGAAAGATACCCGGCGAATTTCAAAGCGCCGAAGGAAATAGAGAAGTACGACCCCTCGTATGATCCCTCTATGTGGCTGGATACCTACCTCATGGCAATGGGGATCGCCGGCCACACCAACCTAATCGCCGCCCGCTACCTCCCCTGATGATGGAGGAGGCGTGCAGGCAGTGGATTAACACCCTCCCCGCGGATAGCATCGACTCCTGGGAGGAGATGCGCGATGCCTTCGTCAAGCATTTTGAGGGTTCATACACCCGCGCCACCACCATCGAGGACCTGGAGCGGTGTATCCAAGGACCCCGCGAGTCGACCCGCAGCTGGGTCCAACAATGGCAAGCTCTGTGGTATAACGCGGCCGGAATCCACCCGGACACCGCGATCCACTGTTTCAAGACCTCGTGCCGCTATGGGCCCCTGGTCGCCAAGCTCAAACGAGTGTACAGCACACTCGACAACATACCGGACCTCTTGGAGATCGCAAAGAAGTACGCGGAGGAGGACCCAAACCAGGAAACCGACGATGAGTCGGGAGGACATCACCGCACGAGCGGCCACGACAACGGGAGGCGGTCCGAGCTACGCTACAGCAACACTCGCCTCACCGGCAAGCGCCGCGGTGACGGGCGAGTCGACTTCGTCGCTAACGCCGGGTACGCGCAGCGCGAGCCCAAGAGCTTCCGCCGCGACGGAGGACATCGCCGCGATGGCGGAAACTACAAGGCAAAGCCGAGGTTCAACCCCACGGCCCTCCTCAACCAACCCTGTGTGTTTCATAGTAGGGAAGGAAAGCCCGCCACGCACACGACCGCCGACTGCCACTCTCTCAAGGAGATCGAGAAGGCACGACGCGCGTGGGAAGACCCCGACAACAACCCGCCAAACGGCGGAAAGTTCGGCAGCATCGCCGGCTCGCTCCACACCTTCATAGGCTTCAACACGAAGCGCGAGAAGAAGGTCATCGCCTGTGCCATCGCCGTCAACGCGGTGGCACAGATTGACATCCCCCAGTTCCTCAACTGGTCCGAGCAACCAATCACCTGGAGCCGCGAGGACCACTCGCCAAGGATCGAGTATCCTGGCCGAGTCGCCCTAGTGGTCAAGCCCAAGGTGGGGGACTCTGGCTCCCCAAAACGCCGATGGACGGCGGCAGCTCCATCAACATCCTGTACCTGGACACGTTCAGGCGACAGTGGCTCCCGCAGTCGATTATCGAGACGACCTACACCACCTTCCACGGCATCGTCCCTAGTCGGAAGGCGTACCCGATCGGCAAGGCGACGCTGCCAGTCACCTTCGGTACACCAGCAAACTTCCGCACCTAGCGGATCGTCTTCGAGCTGGTGCCCTTCGACAACCCCTACCACTGCGTCCTGGGGCGCCAGGTGTTCGCCAAGTTCATGGCGGCACCCCACTACGCGTACAACGCGATGAAGCTACCTGGGCCGTGCGGCATCATCACGGTCCACGGCGACCCCGATATGGCCGCGGAATGCGAGGCCAAAGGGGCCGAACTCGCTGACGCCGTCATCGCGGCGGAGGCCAACCACGCTGAGGAGCTCGCTAAATACGTGAGCGGGGTCAACAGTGATGACCCCACCATACTCAAGAAGCCCAACTCGGAGGGTGGCAACTCCACCACCTTCGAGGCAACAACACACACCCACACCGTCGAGTTGGTCCCAGGCGACTCCAGCCAGACGGTGACGATCGGGACGGGCATGAGCCCAGCATAGGAAGGCGCGCTCATCGAGTTCCTCCATGAGAACAGGGACATCTTCGCATGGAAGCCATCCGACATGCCTGGTGTCCCGAGGGAACTCGCTGAGCACAAACTCAACGCCGACCCCAAAGTGCGACCTGTCAAGCAGTCGCTGCGGCCCTTCAATGAAGAGCGCCGCCGAGCCATCACCGAGGAGGTGCAGCGTCTACTCGCTGCAGGCTTCATCCGGCCAATCAAGTACTCCAAGTGGCTGGCAAACCCAGTCCTGGTCTCGAAGAAAAATGGGACCTAGAGGATGTGTATCGACTACACAAACTTAAATAGCGCCTGCCCGAAGGAGCAATTCGTCCTCCCGCGGATCGACCAAATCATCGATTCCACCACGGGCTCGGAGGCTCTATGCTTCCTCGACACCTACTCTAGGTACAACAAGATCAAAATGGCCGTCGAGGACGAAGAGAAGACAGCGTTCATCACGCCATTTGGAGCCTTCTGCTACACCGCCATGACCTTCGATCCCAAAAACGCCGGGGCGACCTACCAGAGGTGCATGCAGGAGTGCCTTGCGAGCCAGATTGGCTGTAATATCCACGTCTACATCGACGACGTGGTGGTGAAATCCGCTCGCCAGGGCGATCTACTCGTCAACCTGGCGGAAACGTTCGCCAACCTGCGGAAGTACAAGATAAAGCTAAACCCAGGAAAGTGCACCTTCGGTGTGCCAACTGGACAGCTACTGGGATACGTCGTCTCCAAACGTGGGATCGAGGCAAACCCCGCCAAGATAAACATGATCGCTCGACTTGGCAGACCTGAGTGCCTGCGCGACGTCCAGAAGCTGGCCGGGCGAGTCGCGGCTCTCAGTCGCTTCATCCCCTGGATAGGCGAAAAGGCGATGCCCCTCTACCGCCTAATGCGCAAGAACCCCACCTTCCAGTGGGACAAGGAGGCAGACGATGTGCTCCACGCCCTCAAGGAGGTGCTACTCGCAGCACCGCTACTCGCCGCCCCCGTCGACAAGGAACCCATGTTGGTCTATGTCGTGGCTTCTGAACGCGTCATCAGCGCCGTCATGGTCGTAGAACATCCAGAGGAAGGAAAGGAGAGCCCGGTGCAGCGACCAGTGTACTACATCAGCGAGGTCCTCACCGAGTCATGACACCACTACCCGCAATACCAGAAATTGGTATACGCGGTCTTCAGAGCACAACATCGACTGCCGCACTACTTCCAGGAGCACCCGATAACGGTTGTCTCCTCAGCACCGCTGCAGGACATCATCCGCAACCATGAGGCGACTGGGCGAGTCGCCAAGTGGGCCGTCGAGATCGGCATCCACAACATCAAGTACGAGCCGCGCAAAGTGATCAACTCGCAGGCTCTCACAGACTTCCTCGCCGACTGGGAGGAGGCCCAGCAGCCAGAGAAGCTGCCATACCTCCACTACTGGAACCTACATTTCGACGGCTCCAAGAACGCGGATGGCGTAGGGGTGGGGATCGTGCTAACATCTCCGAAGGGCGACAAGCTCCGCTACGTCCTCTACCTAGATTTCACCCCTGCACCAACAACATGGCCGAGTACGAGGCGCTACTCCACGGCATGCGAGCCGCCAAAGAGATGAACGTCAATCGCTTGCGCTGCTACGGAGATTCCGACCTCGTCGCCGGGCAAGTCGGCGGCACCTGCGACGCCGTCTCCCCCACCATGGCGGCATACCGCCAAGCAGTGGACCAGCTGGGCGGACACTTCGCAGGCTACTCTGTCGAGTGGATCGACAGGCGGAAGAACTAGGAGGCCGACGCACTCTCTCGCATCGGCTCGGCTCGACTCACACCACCCGCCGACGTCTTCCTTGACACCATCACCAAACCTTCCGTCTCTCCCCCAAGGGAGATCCACATCGGAATCCAGCTACAACCAGAGGCAGCCCTGGTCGCATTAATCGCCAAGCCAAACGACTGGACCGCGCCATACGTCGCCTACCTGGAGGGGGGCACCCTGCCTGCGGATGAAACGAAGGCCCGGATGATAACGCGCCGCTGCAAATCCTTCGTCATCACCAACAGAGAGCTCCACAAGCGCAGCGTGACCGGCGTGTTTCAACGATGCGTTCAACCCGCTAAAGGACGCAAAATCCTCCAACTGCGGCCACCACGCCGGCGCCCGCTCTCTGGTCGCAAAGGCTATGCGACACGGCTTCTACTGGCTCACCGCACACGCTGACGCTGTCGACATTGTCCAGCGGTGCGTCGGCTGCCAGAAATACGCCAACCAGACCCACGTGCCGAGCTCGGCGCTCAAGACAATCCCCATCACCTAGCCATTCGCCGTATGGGGCATGGACATAGTAGGCCCCTTCAAGAAGGCCCCCTCCGGCTTCACCCACCTCCTAGTCGCAGTCGACAAATTCACAAAATGGGTGGAGGCTAAGCTAGTCCACAAATGCGACGGGAAGACCGCCACCAAGTTCCTACGCGAGCTCATCTATCGCTACGGGTTCCCAAACATCATCATCACGAACAACGGCACCAACTTTGCCAAAGGAGCCATGGCCGAGTTCTGCGAGGAACACCACATTCGACTCGACCTCGCCTCAGTCGCCCACCCGGAGTCCAATGGCTAGGCGGAACGCGCCAATCAGAGCATCCTCCATGGCCTAAAGCCACGGCTCCAAGTCCCACTTGAGCGCACCGCCGGGTGCTGGGTCGAGGAGCTACCCTCCGTCGTCTGGGGCATCCGCACCTCCGTCAACAGGTCGACAAGATTCACCCCCTTCTTCATGGTGTACGGCGCCGAGGCAGTCATGCCCATCGACCTCGAGCACGATTCACCAAGGGTGGTCAACTATACGGAGGCCGCAAACGAACTCGCACGACAAGACGGAGTCGACCATCTCGACGAGGCACGCGACCTAGCTCGCTCCCGCACCGCCATCTACCAGCAAGGGCTCCGCCGCTACCATAGCCTACGAGTAAGGACTCGCACTTTCCAGGAAGGCGACCTGGTACTGCGCCTAATCCAGGACAAGAAGGGCATGCACAAGCTCCCCCCCCCCCTTGGGAGGGACCATTTGCCATCGGGCGAGTCCTGGGCAACGACGCCTACTACCTCACCGACGTCCAAGGAGACGGAAAACTCGACGTCAAGCGGCCATGGAATGTAAATCTCCTACGGAAGTTCTACTCCTATAACTCCATACATGTACTCTCCACCCGCTATGAAATAAAACAGATCGGTTACCGAAAGTTGTGTCTACTCTCCGTGTCTTGTGCCACTCGCACTCGTAATAACAGCGTTACGCTATTCACAGAAGTCAACCTCTGGTAAAGCGACCGGCACGGCCAAGTAGTGTGGTACGAGGGCACTGGGAAACTCCAGGCCTCGTAACGTCCACGAAAAACGCTAACACGTAGCCCCAGTGGAGTCGCCTAGATCGACTGGCTCACCGAGCCAAGACAACTGCATTCGCTCCTCACAGCGACCAAGTCCTCCGCATCCTTGGTGCAGCGACTCGAACGGCCAAGTACCACGCTCGGGGACTGACACCCAGCCAAATACGAGCAACTAGGGAAAAACGCCAAGTATGAGAGTGCGCCCAGGACTCGCCATGCGACTGATCCTTCGGATCAGGCAGGAGCGATGCGCTTGCAACGATGCGCTTAGTCCTCACCTACCTTGGGGCTGCGACTAGAACCACCAAGTACCACGCTCGGGGACTCTGGAACCCGACCTCATTCGCGCCCGGGAAAAGGTCAAGTAAAGAGAACCCCTGGGAGTCGCCATGCGACTAGCTTTCCGAGCCATTGTGAGTCGACCACAACTCATTAAAAGTTAACAAACATATAACAACGAGGTAAACCCCATAAAAATGGCGGACGCGCTCGGGGCCTCGCTCAATCAAAATCGAAAATCGCAAAACGAATGACAAAATAACACGAGTTTCCTTTATAGCAGCACAAAGTTTTTTTGAGGGTGAAACAGTAGGGTAAAGAACCCCACTGCAATTTTTATAAATCATATAGAGTTACAAGCAATTATTTACAAGTCTCAAGCCACCTCAAAAGAGGGATAACACTATGAGCAACTATCTCCTATCTAAATTATTGCTAATCCAATCTTTGAGGCCCTGGTAATTCTTTTTCTTAATTCTACACATGGCCCATCTTAATTCCTGAGAAACAATAGCCCTCCATTCCTCAAGGGAAGCATGCTTGTTGTTGAAGATTTCATTGTTTCTGCACATCCATATGCCCCAAGCTCCTAGGACAATAATTTCCATTGCAAAAGGGACTTTTAGGCCTTTTTTAATACTGGCCAAAGCTTCGAAAAGATTGTGATCAAAATCTTGGACAGGGAAAATTTCAGGCCAGCATGCTTTTGCAAAAGGACAGCCCCAAAATAAGTGTAGAATAGTTTCCTCACTTGTGCAACCATGAAACACACAGTCATATGAGTCCAGAGCAAATCTTTTCCTTTGTAGAAGATTCCTGGTGTTTAGCCTATCAAGGAGCAAAAGCCAGAAGAAGAACTTATGTTTTTGCTGGAAAGAGGACTTCCACAACCAGGAAAAATGTGGTTGCATAGACTGATAACCAGATAAAGAATAATAAGCCTTTTGAACTGAGAAAATAGCACTTCCCCAAATATAGCTCCAGTTGTCTGCTTCTCCCTGCATTCCATCACTGAGAATTTTCTCAAAGCTTTGATATTCATGGTAAGCTTGTTGTGACAGAGGGAGAAAAAAGTGATCTTGCATGTTGGCCGTCTGTAAGAACTCATAAACAGAGATGTGAGGATTTTTGCATAAGAAAGAAGATGAGGAAGCTTATGTTGTAGACATCCATCATTCCACATATCAGTCTAGAGAAGGGTGGATTTTCCATCACCCACCGAGCACTTTGCAATTCCTTTGAATATGTCAACCAATTTCAGATGTGCCTTCCACCAAAAAGATCCCTCCAGACATCTTCCGGGCAATTTACCATTGCAATAATAAGTGTTCCAGACAAGATGAACCCATGGGATGTCCTTGTGATTGTAGAATTTATCCAAATTTTTCAAAAGAAGTGCTGAGTTTTGAACATTAAGGTCCAGTACCCCCAAACCTACATGGTTATTTGGTCTACAAACTTTATTCCATGCTACAAGGGCTTGACCTCTAGCTTGAACATCAGTGGTTTTCTTCCTCCACAAGCATTTTCTCATATACTTAATTAGCTGATCTTTAATAGTGACAGGAAGATCAAAACAACTCATATAATATATGGGAAGGGAAGATAAGACAGATTTAACCAATTGCAATTTTCACCCATAATTTAGAAAATCAGCAATCCCACACAATCTTCTCTCAACTCTCTGAACAATAGGCAGAAAATGTTCCACTCTAGGCTTATTGATGCTTAAAGGCAATCCAAGGTAGGTGAAAGGTAATGAGCCAGGGAGGCATGAAAGTGTACTGGCAAAGTGCCCAAGCCTCTCAGAATCCATGTTGATTGGCATCATACTAGATTTAGAATAATTGACTTTAAGTCCAGTGGAGAGAGCAAAAGTATGAAGTAGAGCCTTAAGGCACAATAATTGCTCTGAGTCAGCCTTAAGGATTAATAAAGTGTCATCTGCATACCGCACAACAGGGAAATCAGGACAAAACACACCCTCAAGGGGGAGGGAGAGAAGCCCAAGGCTCATTGCTTTATTGAGGATGCTTTGAAGAAGATCAGCAGCCAAGACAAACAGGAGAGGGGATAAAGGATCCCCTTTCCTTACACCTCTTCTGCAGTAAAACTTTTCCCAGGCACCCCATTTAACAAAACAGAGGAAGAAGCAGAACCAAAGATCAACTGAATCCAAGAAATCCATTTTTACCAAAACCTTTGGCTTTGGGAATATTAATAATTGTTGAATGCTCAATTCTATCAAAAGCCAATCAAGCTTAAGAATTAGGATTTCTTCTTTGGACTTGTGGCATTGATCAAGGAATTCAAATGCCCAACCTAAACAGTCCTGAATAGACCTTTGTTTGAGGAAACCATACTGGTTTTTGTGGACAAGTTTGAGGATAGCTTTTTGGAGTCTGTTGGCTAGAAGTTTGGTAATAATCTTGAAGACACTGTTTAGCAAAGAAATAGGCCTGAAATCAGTAGGTGTCAAAGGGGCTTCATTTTTTGGAATGAGGGTGATAAAAGAGGCATTAATGCTTTCCAAAGAAGTCTGGCCCTCATAGAAATCCACAAGGAGTTGTTTAACATCCTCCTTAATAGTAGACCAGCATTGTTTAATGAATTCATTGTTGAAGCCATCTGGGCCAGGGGATTTGTCATTAGGAAGTTCTTTTATTACACCTTCAATCTCATCATCAGAGAAAGGTTCTTCCAAAACATCCTTTTCCTCTTGTCTTAAGCATCTCCTGCCAAATCACTAAGATTGAAGTGCATTTCAGGCTTATCAGATGAGCCCATTCTATTTTTAAAGGCCTTCCAAAGTAGATCATCTTTACCATAATGATCATGAATCTCTTCATTAGAATCATCTTTGAGCCTGGAGATGTAGTTATGCCTGAAACTTATGGTAGCTCTTGAATGAAAGAATTTTGTGTTCTCATCACCCAACTTGACCCATTTAATTTCCCCTCTTTGCTTCCAATAAGAATTTTGATCTTGTAAAAGTGAGATAATAAGATTTTTCAGGAGATCTCTAAGATTCCATTCCAGAATGGTTCCTCCAGAACATCTAAGAGATCAATGGTGGCATTGACATTGCAAATTTGTGATTTCAGGCAAGGCAGATTTTTTGCCCAGAGCTTCAGTCCCCTTCTTACATTTTTGAATTTAGCATTAATTTTTTTTGGCAAAATCATGGAAGCCAATAGGGATGTTCCAGGCATTTTGAACAATTGCTTTAAAATCCTTATGATGCATCCAATAATTCTCAAATCTGAAAACCTGAGCTTTTGGAATCATTGTGCCAATGGAGATGACACAAGGTAGATGGTCAGAGGTAGGTTTGGTAAGAGGAACAACAAAAGTTGAAGGAAAGCTCTGAGTCCAGGTGGCAGATGTAAAAAACCAGTCCAACCTTTCGAGAAGGGGTTCTTTTTGCATGTTACTCCAAGTGTACTTTCTACCTTTAAGGGGTAATTCAATGAGACCCAGATTATTAATGGCTTCATTGAAAAGCAGCATATCATTCACATCCCCACCCTGTCTATTTCTGTCAGAAGGTTTTCTAGAAAAATTGAAATCACCCACAATGAGCCAGTCCAAATCATCAGGCATGTCAATATTTCCAAACCATTCTAAAAAATCTGCCTTTTTTTTAGGTAAGCATGGTCCATAAATGTTGGTGAGGATCCAGGTTTCATTGGACAAGAGAGATGTCAAGGTGATGGATATGGAGAACTCATTATGAAAGGAAAGATGCCCAGAAAACAGAGAGCTATTCCAAATGGTGATCAAACCCCCAGAAGCTCCCCTGGAGGGAAGGAATTCAAAATTGGTAAATTTGGGGGGGGGCAGAACTTTCTTATATAAGAGATATAAAAATATTCCCTCTTGGTTTCTTGGAGGCAAATAATATCACATCCAGACTCATCAATTTTATTTCTGAGAGCAACCCACTTTTTTCTGAGTTAATTCCCCTGATGTTCCAGTTCAGAATCTTCCAAATTGTTTTGTTATCCATTAAGAAACCAGGTGCATGTTGAGTGATGAGGTGATACAAGCAATGTAATCACCCAACAGAAAAGACAACAACCAAAAGGACAAAAGGCATTCCATACCATAACCTCACTGTCAGGTTCAACATTAAGTAACAAACACATCAAAAGACCACTAGAACAGGTTTCATAGGAGGGAGCCAACAAGGCTCCATCAAAAGACATATTATGATACATTAAAACACTTAAGTGGGGGGGGGTTTCTTCTTGGCTTGCTGACCACAGGTACCAGCAGCCCCAGATTTCTTTTTGCCTCTAATGCTCAGGCTTGATGAACCATTTCCTTTGATGGTGCCTTTTGGAGGAGCCTTGACTGCCACTTCAGAGGCCTTCCCTTTCTTGAGCAGTCTTTTCTCCAGGTCACCATCCTTTACCTTGCAGAAAGAGGCAGCAAGATTTTTAACCACTTTAGGATTTAAGCAAGGTGGAATAGCATTGCAAACCAGGCAATCAGCAATTAAGCAGTTTAAGTGACTTTTGAAACCCCCATTCAACTCAACAATTCTAGGACTTCTTCTCACCTCAGTTTCAACTAGAGGTTCCTTGCCCTTTCTCTTTCTGGAAGGAGTGGAAGGAGAACAAGAGGACTGCTTAGCCTTAAAGCCTAGACAAGGAGGAGCCATTTGTGAAATGCTTTCATTAGGGATGATGAAAGATATTGAATTCTCCTCAGCAATAGGTTCTTTGATAATTTCCCATAAAGGAGAAGTAAGAAAGCTCCTGACCCAATTAAACTTCTCAGGAGTAGCAAGCATGAGAGTAATAAAATTAAACCAACTTACAAGAATGTTACACATGAGAGAGCCTTTTGAAGAAGAGTCCTTCTGAATATGAGGAGCAAAATAGCTTTCCCAGAGCTCCAGGCCTTGTTGGCAAAAGCCCTGCTTTGCAGCATGCACATCAGGAATTGACACAAAAGTTTTGACCATTCCCACCTAAAGATGAGCTTCATTAGGGTAAAGGAGGTGCTGATCCTCCATCATCTAATCATCATTTCCATCATCCCCAGCACCAGAATCCCTGGGACTCTCCACCATCCCCTCATCATCAGAGTTAGCTTCATCCTCAACCAAATAGTTTTCAAGAATGTTCTGCAGGTCCTCACCAATACCAACACCTTGAGGCCCATCAACCACTACTTGATCCTCAACAGCCACATGATCAACATTCACAGACTCATCATCATCAGACACCTAGTCATTAACAAGGATGGCACCTGTAACTCCACTGTTAACATCCTGTGGGGGGAGGTTATGGTTATCCACTGGCATGTCTTCTCCAGGAGCAATCACAGGACCTTGGACTGGAGCAGTAGCAGCTTCCCAAGGGTCCCAACCTTCATTATTATCCCCACCAGGAGCAAGATTCTGCACAGGAGCCAACCACTGACCCCAACCACCAGCTTCACCCCCAGGAGCAGGGGGAGGAGGGGGAGGAGGGGGATCTGGGGCCCAAAGACAGGAACTAGGTGTGGGTCCTCATTGTCAGCCGGAAGTGGGTCCTCATCAGGTGGGCCCCCCAAGCAAGTCACTTTGCAACACCTCAACAGAGAAGGTCCAGGATTCAGACTCCACCAAGTCGCCAATAGTGAACCTGACACTCTTGGGAATATCCACCAGATTAGTGACGCGAATTTTCGCAATAATCCTGCCTTTTTGGTTCGGGTCCCTCTCCAATAGAAGGACCTTCCCAATATCAGCAAAACCGCATTTAGATCCTCAGTATGCCAGTGGTCCAAGGGAGGGCCAACGAGCATCACCCAACACTCATTGTTGAACTGAGCCCTCCTCCAATTTTCCCCCTCATTATGCTTAACAAAAGAAGCATGCACATCTTGAAAAGGAATGGGGTTGGCCGCGATGAGCCTTTCCCTGTCACTGACATGGTGAAATCGCACATATGCAGACCCAAATGGACAAGCCTGAACATCCCGAAAGTGAACACGAGCCTCGTTGTTGAGGAAATCAACCAAAACATCGCGAATATTCAAGAAAGGAAGTTGACCAGGGGGAGGGGATTAATGGTTGCGATAGCATACTGTTCATGGGTCCTTGACCTCCGCGGAACCACCACCCTTTTGACGCGATTTCTTCCAGCCACTTGCAAAACTTGAAAGCCATTCGACAAGAAAGGAGCAGGATCAATCGGAATGTTCGCCATTTCGACAGACTTCGCCGGCGACGAGCAAGGGAGGGTTGGGGTTTCAGCAGGCGGGGGAGTTGAGGAGACAGGGGAACCAGCAGTTGTTTTTTGCAAAGAAGTGGAGAACTCTTGAAAACCGTTGTGAATGATGGGCCGAAAATGAGGGTTTTTCTGGGCCTTGAACCACCCCTTATAAGAATTGTCAGGCCACAGACATTTTGGGAAGGAAGGGAATTTCAAAAAAGTAATGAGACCAGGTAGTTTAAATGCCGCGCGATTGGCGCCTCCTGATGACCCGACCGGCGTTACCACAGATTTAACACCGCCATCAGCGAGAACCTGCGCATAAGACCTGCCTTGATTGCTTGACATGAAATCACACTTACTATGCCCAGCAAAATCAGGCGATGAAACCGCATCAGAAGTCGGAAATTTGAGTCGTTGGAAAACAGAAACACCTTTATTTCTATGCTTCAACGAAGGAGAATTCTTGGGGCTTTTCTTTTTGTACGTGACAACTTTCCAATCACCTGCAGATTCCTTGTAAAATTCGTTTTCTTCAAAAATCCAATTTGGGCCACCATTACCGCAAAGGTTGACGTGGACCACAAACTACTTGCATGAAAATTTTGAAATATTGTAAATTTCAAAACCCACCGCCCTTGAAGCAACCGAGAAACGAAAAGTTCTATCTTGCAGAAATTTCACTTGGAATTTAGAAGCCTGGCCACCAAAACAAGCTTGCAGTGCAAGACCAACCGTATGGAAATCCAACTTAAAATTCGCTCTTCCAAAAGAACAAACCAGATAGAAAGGTCTCTTTCTGAAACCACCAAGGAAATTAACTTGATGCCTGAAATTATCGAAAATCTTCTTCTCAAATTCCTGCCCTAATGAGAAATCCAGGGCAGGTCGATTCAAAGATTCATCCTTAATAGTGCACTCCTTAGGAGAGTCCTTGGTGAAATCCAGGGTTTTTGGCATAATAAGCAGCACAAAGTTGTTCCAAATACAAGGAAAGTTCAATAGTTATCTTGTACTAACGCCTAAGGGCACAACACTTCTACTCCGCAGGTTTTGACGCAGACACGCCACCGTCCCTGCGACTACGGATGAAGGGCATGTACGGGTTCGACGGGTACGTCGTTAGCTCGCCCGCTATCGCCGCACGGAACGGCTGCTCAACCTTGAAGTCCCGATGCTTCGGTTCAGGATCATTGGGGGCGACAATCGTCTCCTGATAGGGGATGAGGTCGCCCATCGCCCAAATGCGATCGGAGTACACCGCGGCCCGGTCCGTCAGCTTCAGCACCTCGGCAATCTCCACAGAGCCTGTTGAAGAGGGGTATCCGCTCGTGACATCGTCGAGGTCGAAATCCTCTGGGAAATGGGCAAGCCCAAGGCTGAGCGCCATCGCCGCCCCGCGCCGGAAGGCCGACCACGTCATGAACTCGACGACTGACGGAGCCTTCTCCAGGTAGCGCCATACCTCAACAAGGTCGCTGGGGATTACCTCCGTGGGCGATATCTCCTGAAGATACGCTCGAAGGCAAGTCGCGGACAACGCGACCGAGTCTACCAGGGTGGTCACACATTGTCGCGCGTCGTATGACTGCGCTTCCTCCGTGTTATCAGTGATCTGACCTGCGGAACACAAGCGAGCAGTGAGCAAACCAACGACATCACAATACAGTTATTGCAGGTAGAGGGAAGAAGAAGGAAGGTTTACCAATTAGCGGTCGGCAGAGGACCGTGATGAAGCTTTGAAGAGAAGAGAAGTCGTTCTGCAGCCCAGCAACGAGCGCGTCAGACACTTTCCGCTCTTCAGCGGCAGAAGTAACAACATCTTTTGCTCGCCCTTCCGCTGAGCTCGCTTCCGCCCTCGCCTCCTTAAGGTCATGCTCCAGGTCAGCGACTCGCTTTTCGGCCGCGCTCAAAGCGTACTGAGCCGCCGTCAAGTCACCCACCGGGACAAGGCCTCGGTGGGCCTCCTTCACCTCGGCTGCAACCGCTTGAAGCTCCTTGTTCGTCTCCTGGATGGCAACGAGCTCCTTCTCCAAGCGACACTTCGCAGCAAGCCGTTCGGCTGATTCACGTTGTAGGCCCTGCGCACAAACTGCAGCGTCAATAACAATGAAATTCCTAAGTGCCCACCCGCTGAAATTCAGCGACTAGGCACTCGGGGACTGGGCAATGAAATTCCTAAGTGCCCACCCGCTAAAATTCAGCGACTAGGCACTCGGGGACTGGACAATGAAATTCCTAAGTGCCCACCCGCTGAAATTCAGCGACTAGGCACTCGGGGACTGGACAATGAAATTACTAAGCGCTCACTCGCTTAGATTCAGCGACCAAGCGCTCGGGGACTGGATGATATAAAAACATTAAGAATCCGACCACTGAATTTCAGTGGCCCGATCCTCGGGGACTGGACATACCTGGATGGCAGCGCCTAGCATGTCGTGGAGTTCCAGCGCATCCACTGATGCAAGCACGACCGGAGTATGGCCGCGACGCTGTTCGACTTCCCCTTCGGTGACCCCAGGCATCCGGCTCGCTAGCACCGAAGCACTCACTGCCGTCGCCTTCACCATGAAGCGAGGGAAGGTCGCTGCAGATGCCGCTGCGCCACTCGGAGTCGGCTCGGCCACGTCGGGTGAGTCTGCAGTCACCATATGCTGTGACCCAGCACCCTCCTTGGTCTTCGAGGCCACTTCCGCTGCAGTCGGGGGATCGCTCGGAGCAACCGCCTGATCATCAGAGACCGTGATGACTTCGTCCTCCTTCGTCCTCTTAACGCCTCCGGTGGGAGCAGCGACCTCGTCGGCTTTCCTTTTCCGTGAGGGATCGACCGACACCACGGAGGCGAATGGCGGAACCTTGGCCACGGAAGGATGGCCGATCTTCTTAACACCAGTCCTGTAAAACAGTTTCGTGAATAAGACCATCTGATCAAAACACAGAACAAGCAGATGAGTAAGGGACAGAGCAACACTCACTTGGCGACTGGCAGGAACCGTAGACCGGTGCGGATACTGGTCGGCTTCTCCATCTCGGGCCCTAACCTCCGAGTAAGGACCGCCTCGAACACGTCGTGTCCCCAAGACACTGATGGCTTTTTCGAAGATGAAGCCGCGGTAGGAGCCTCCGTGGTAACAGCTGCGGGAGCACCCCTTGGTGGCGAGGCCCCTGCGGTTGGAGCAGCCCACAACTTAACGACCGGGGCAAATAGCGGTGGTAATGACGCCAGCGATGCCTCATCCCTGGGGGCAGCAGTGCCAGTCACCGTGGTCGTGCGTGCCGCAGCGTTCTCAGCCGAGCTGGTGGCGTCGGAGCTGCTCGCAGATCGAGGCGGAGATATCTGCTTAGCTGGCTTCATCTTCTTCTTCGGCGGGGCTTTCTTCTTATTCTTTAACGGCATGGCCTCGTGATGTGAGGTGTGCTCGGGAAGCTCGTCATCGTCATCGTCGTGGGGCTCGAGGCTCTTGCTCGCTTCGTGCTCGCGCTGGTGTTGCCCGCGGGTTTTGCGAACCGTGGGGGTAGCAACCTCCACGGGCTCGTCTTCTCCGTCGTCGTCATCGTCGCCTCCGTCGCTCTCGGCATTATCTTTGGCGGGCGATGACTCGCTTCCGTCCTGGACGGACGAGCTCGAGTTTTCGTCATCTGCGGGTGGAAGCCACCCTTCCACCACTTGGAACAACTGCAACAAGAACAAACAAAGTTAGCGCGACCGCGAATGCACAAGCTGTGACTGCGAGTGTTAACGGAACGACAGCTTACCGTTGGAGCTGGGTGCCTTGAAGTATAAGGGGCGACCCCGGCCTTTGCGTCGAGGTACACGGCCAGGGTAATCTTCTTCAGGGCCTGCGTGTAGTCGTTGAGTCTCCACTCAACAAGGCAGGACTTCGTCGGGTCGTCCTTACCCGTATACTCATACATATAGTGGTCGCGGCTGGCCAAGGGCACGAGCCGCTGTCCGAGCCAGCATTTGTAGAGGTTGATGGTCTGGAGGCCTTTCTTCTTCAGGCCGCGGATGGTTTGCAACATTTCGTCAACAACAATCCGTTGATCCAGCGAGAGTTTGGCGACCTGGAGCCAGCGTGGCTCGGGCCGGTCGGCGGAGTATCTTGGAAGCGCCACTTCATCGCTTGGAGTCGACTCGGTTACGTAGAACCAAAATTTCTTCCACTCATTCGCCTCTTTGGCGGGTAGCATCAGATCAAAGAACGAGGCCTTCGACTTCAACTAGAACGTCAGGCCGCCCGCGGCTAGCATTGGGCCGCCTGTCTCCTCGCGGCTGATTCTCCCGTGGAACAAGTCTTGCCACAGGGGAAAATAGGGCCTGTAGCCCAGATAGCACTCGCAGAACGCCACGAAAATGGCGAGCTGCTCGATACTATGCGGACCCAGATCCGATGGTTGGATTCCGTAGTAGGCGCAGAAATGCCGGAAGAAGAGGGAAGTTGGGAAGCCCAGCCCCCGCTCCAGGTGGCTAGTGAAGCAGATGAACTCCCCCTCGCGCGGATCCGGGATCACTTCTCCGGCCGCGGGGATGCGCCATCTACCGGCGCGGAGGATCCCTGCCTCCTCGAAAGATGCTAGCAGCGCTTTAGTACATTTGGATCTACCCCATGGCTCGGTGGAGGGGGCCATCAGATGGGAGTTCACGGAGGTCGGGGCTCTTGGGAGTGTTCGGATCACTACGAGGAATGGGGAGACGGAGATATGCCAGATCGGAGGAAGTGAAAGAAGAGTTTCCCTAGTCGCCCCTCACTCCTGTTATATAGCGGTTGTTACCCGCCATTTCCGGGAGCCATTATTACGCGGTGATTACGCCGAAGTTACCGTTGGGGTTACCCAACGGCTAGTTTGACCACAATTGACGGTCCAACTTCATCTACTCGATTCGCCGACCCGATCGCTATAACAGCGACTGAGTACTCGCCGACCCGTTCGTCGAGCTGCGACGCAATTGGTCGCCGTTATTGCGACCAAAATGACTAGTTCTTTCCTTTGTTCAGGAGTCCGCCGCCGATTCGACTAGGCATCCGCATTGGACCCGCATACTCTGACTGCCAGCAAACGCCTGCGACAAATCGACGATGGCCTCGGGGACTACTGATGGGGATATGCCTACCGGGGTATACCCAGCAGGACGTTTCCCGCTAGCCCAAGCCGTGAGCAAGTGGGCTTGCAGGGCGGCGACTGGATCAATACTTGGCGTGGACTCAGGCGACTGGAAGCTGAAGGCCCAGAAGCATAGCTAGGCCCAGTTGGACTAGGTGATAGAACCTCCGAATCCTTAACCAATTCGGTTGTAATCTGTAAACCCTAGCGAGGTGAGCCTATATAAACCTCCCTAGGGGACGCATAGGGGACACGTTCCATCATACACCCAAGCGAGTCGCCGCCTAGTAGGTCTTTACCCTCCGGGGGGCCAAACCTAGGTAAATCCTTGTGTCTCCGCCCTCATCTCGCACCGCAGATAGCAGGCTGCCCTTGCCCCATGTTCTACTACTCGCTACCGGTTACAGCATTTGTCGTGGTCATTCCCACGACAAAGGCTATGCGCTTGTGCATTTTGCAACGATGTATGCCACTGCACATGTCTATCTACTAGATTGTCTAGTATATTCTAGCTATTCCACTACTAGTTGGGAAAAGCACAAGAGAAGTTTGTTCTAGGAAACACGAAGCATTCTGTGGCGCATATTGGAGGAATGCGCCACGGAAGTTTGTTCTTCTGTGGCGCATATGCACAAATGCGCCACAGAAGCTTGTACATGGGTGCCAGAGTGTGGGGCCCATATTATTGTTCTGTGGCGCATAATCTTGTATGTGTCACAGAAGTTTGGTCACAGCACGGTCGTACCCCGCCTGCTGTGGGTCCCACCAAACTTCAGTGGCGTATATGGGTTGATGCGCCACAGAAGATTCATGGTCCAACCGCTGGTGCGGGTCCCACCATACTTCTGTGGCGCATCACTCCGTAAGATGCGCCACAAAAGTTTGGTGGTTCTGTGGCGCATTACTCCGGATGCGCCACTGGATAACTTTTGTGGCGCATGGTAAGAACCATGCGCCACAGAAGGTATATCTATCTATAGCTAGTTTCCTAGTAGTGAGGGCTCCACCTCATGGATACTCAACTTAGGGCCCATGCAAGTTCTTGTCACTATAAGTATTTGCATATCATTGAGAACCGCCAACGGGGTACTTTGCACATGGTACATGTGTAGGGTTTGCAGCATAGAAAACAAAAAATTTCATACGATGGGAACAACTATGTACCAAGATCTATCTACTAGATACAAACAACGGGCGAATGTATATCCGTAGAGAACATACCCTTGAAGACCGACAAAGCTTAACGAGTCCAAACTCGTGGTTGATGTATACGATCTCTTGCCGATCTCAAGATCGAGAGGAAGTCCTAGCGCCGCAAAACAGCAGTGCATCCGTGCTCGCACACACGTACGAGGCACCGAGCAACCTCCGCCTCCTCGCTCCAGCGATGCAGCGGAAGCATAACTCTTTCTTGCCGAATAGCCACCGGGAACATGTATCTCGCTAGTCCGAGACCATGGGGGAAAAATTCTAGAGGGGGAGAGAGATCCTTCACGAGGAG
Source organism: Avena sativa (assembly GCA_916181665.1). Classification (NCBI taxonomy): domain Eukaryota; kingdom Viridiplantae; phylum Streptophyta; class Magnoliopsida; order Poales; family Poaceae; genus Avena; species Avena sativa. Next base: position 426,388,183 of record OV702293.1, read on the forward strand.
GTGCGAGTGAGAGAGAGGGAGGGGGCTCCTTTTGTAGGGAGAGGGGGGCACCCAAGGGGCCATGTGCCCAGCCATGGGGCTGCCCCCACCTCTTCCACATTCATGTGGGTGGACACTCCACTCACTCAAATGCCTTTCAATTCCCTCCACTCAAAAACCCACTCAAATTCCCATTAAATTTCCACCAAATTTAATGCAAACTCTCATTAAATAAAACTCCTTTTATTTATTCAGAATTTTGTCAATTACTTTAATGACAAACATTCACATATAACCCCTTGCTAGTATTTCATTTCACATGCAGAAACACTTTCTGCAATTTCACCTGAAAACCCGTTTCGGTATCTAGTGAAATAAATTCCTGTGCTTGTTATTCTTTTCGGCATGAAACTTTTGCTCCAAATGGATGTCGGTGTCTCTTAAGTGTGTCACCCTACGGTTCACGAATAATGCAGACATGATCGAGACCCCTCTCGGATCAATAATCAGAAGCGGGATCTGGAGACCCATACTGACTCCCACACATTCAACGATGACTTTCTTATGATCGTCGGAACCTTTTATGCTAGTATCTTAATCCTTTTGTTTCGCGATATATTACATGTCCGAGATTCGATCATCGGTATCTCCATACCTAGTTTGATCTCGTTACTGACATGTACTCTTTTCTCATTCCCGTGATATAACATTCTAGTGATCAAATCACTTGCTTGCAAGCTAATCAATGTGATATCACCGAGAGGGCCCAGAGCATATCTATCCGTCATCGGGATGAACAAATTCCACTCTCGATCCATGGGCCTCAACATAACACTTTAGTAGTTCTGAATCCATCTTTATAATCACCATGTTACGGTGTGACGTTTGATGTTATCAAGAAACTCTTCCGGTGTTAGTGATTGACATGATCTCATGGTCTAAGGATAAGGATCACTTCGTAAGTTGTTATAGCCATATAAACTCAATGAATTTGATCGTAATGCTATACATCGGATGAATGTTCATCACAGCATTACACTAATGTTGTGATCCCGTTATTAACAACATCCAATGTCCATGATCAGGAAACCTTGATCATCTTGTTAATCAACGAGCTAGTTTATGAGAGAGGCATAACTAGGAACTTTCTGTTTGTTTATTAAACACACATGTATTAACGTTTCCGTATTAATACAATTATAGCATGCAAAATAAACATTTATCATAAACAAGGAATACGATAATAACCACTTTATTATTGCCTCTCGGGCATATTCCCTTCAGTCTCCCACTTGCACTAGAGACAGTAATCTAGTTTGAAAACTTTGCGTATTGAACACATATGGCTTTCTGGTGTTCCATATACGCAATTGCAAGTGGTTAACATAATCTACGGATCTGACGCTTCAGGTCCGTGTGTATTTGCATGTCTTTGCGTCTTCACGCATCACTCATTCTCCAATGAGATGACATTGTATAAATTTGGTCTTTCGGTGAGACCTTTAGTTCCTTGGGGTTAAATCATGTCGATACTATTATCATACAATATATCTTTAGTGTTAGCCCGTTACGAACCACACCTTAATTTGATAACAGACTTCTTGACACAAATTCCCTCCTTTGCTGCTACTATAGCAGTCATATACTTAGCCTTTTTATTGTAGTATTCGTCACAATGTCTTAACTATGGATTTCATCCAAATCCATCATGGAATATTCTTTCCATTACATTGTGCCACCCATAGTTTAAATTGAGATAAACTTAATTTGTATCTTGTGACAAAACTAGTATCAATGTAACGATTTACAATGAACTATTTCTAATTGTTTGTCACCTCTACACAAATATATTCTTAGTTCTTCCAAAAGATCATAAGAATATCCTCACTATCATCCAGTGATCATTTTATGATTCATTATGGTATATGCTCATAACACTTAGAGCATAGGACATATCTGTATGTGTACATATCATGGTATGATTGATCAAAACATCCTTATGATTTCACTCGTCAAGTGTCAAAGCACTTGAATCTTGTTTCACTTATCAAGTGTCAATACACTTGAATCTTGATTCAATTCCTTTCCATGTGACAAGAACCGTTTCTTGTTATTTCTATATTGAACTCCTTCAATATCTCATATATGTACGTTTGGCACAACCATATTAGCGTCACAGTCTATCCACTATAGACATTCACGCTAAATATTCGGGTTTTGCCTAAGTATTTCATCGAAATGAAATTCTTATCCTTTGTCAATAAAAGATACATCATTTCTAATCAACAAGATGTCCTCCACATAATGTATTAGAAATATGTCTCAGCGCTCCCACTTAATTTCTTGCAAATGCAAGCATCTTCATCGTCTCTTGATCAAAACTCCTTTTCATCACGGTGAAGATTCCAACTCCGCGATGCTTACTTCAACTATTGAAGTTTGCATGCCCTTTTTAGCATCCTTTGAATTAACAAAATCCTTTGGACCATGTCATGTACACGTCCTAGGTAACCATTCTATTAGAAGAACTTTGTTTTGTTTATTCATCTACCATATACCAAATTATATGTAGTGGTTGCTACTTTAATCCGTCCAGACTAAATATCGCTATGAAAGATCAAATCTTGTCATAGTCAACTCCTTGAACATTGTTGTAAAATACTTTACGACATGTCGACTATTTCATAGATGTGAAACATCCATGTCTATTTCTTTACAGATCCAAATACGATCGATAGGTTTTTACACCTTTCCGGAGGGTCTTCCAAGTTCAAAACTTGATTTATAGTGTATGGAACTATCACGGATTTATGGCTTCAAGCCATTTGACGGAGTCAGGGCCCATCATCGCTTCTTTGCATGTAGTCGGTTCATCATTGTCAAACAATAATGATTTACTCTCAAATCTAAGTATTTGATTGTTTATCCGACCGACTTGGTTCAATAAGAACTTAGATCTCCGTGACCACAACCTTTGAGGCACATAATCTATGAGCATTATGGCAGCCTCCGGAATGATTTCCGGCGCTGTGCAACTCAGCACATTTAGCTAAGGTTCATTAACCTTATCAAAGTTCTATTGTCCTCCCACTTAACATTTATGAAAAATTCCTTCTTCAAGAAACTTCATGTTTCAAGCGACAAACCCTTTTGTCCTTGGTGTTATGGAGGAATAACCAATTTTTATTCAAAATAACCTACAAAGACATGCTCATCCGACTTCGGTTGTAAACATCTTACTTATGTTTAGCATACCAAAATTTAAGAAATGACAACTTGGGTTTTACCCTAAACCATAACTTATATGGTGTCATTTCAACGGATCAAGATGGAGCTCTTTTCAGGGAAAAAACGGTAGTCTCTAAAGCTTTAATATTTTAAAACATAATGGCAGTTTTATAAATAACACCTTTGATCCAACCATGTCAAACAAGGTTTCATTACAAATCTCAAACACTCCATATTCCTATGGTGTTTCGGGATATGTAAATCTAGGTGTTTTGCTAAACTTGCAACTCAAATAAATCCCTTTATGATAAAATCATAATTCATTTATTTACTTGTTACACTTGTAACTCAAATAAATCCCTTATGATAAAATCATAAACCATTTATTTTTCTTGTTACAATGATTTTTCACTTCATCTTGAAAGTCTTTGAAACGTTTTTCAAATATTTCATACTTATTTCTCATTAAGTGAATATTCACTCAAATTTCCGGAGAAAGCATATGAAGTTGAAACTCATCGCTTACGACTACACATAATGGACTACATACATCAATATGTATAAATTCCAATATTTTAGTCGTTCGTTCTTCTTTGGCCTTTGAACGAAGTTTTAATTATCCCGAGGAAAGTCTCACAAGCGTCAGTTGATCAAATCAAAGACTCCAAAAATCCATGAATATGGAGATTCTTCATGTTTTCTTTCCAATATAATTTAAACAGCGATGTCACTTTGTAAGTGATCTTTCAATCATTTGTCTTGCGACATTTTAGCATTAGGTTTTATGGATGTGATTTCTCCAACTAGATTTGTAAATCATCCATCTTATATGGAATACGGTAATTATTTGAACAACCTTTGTTCTCATAATACCTGATTCAAATAACAATTATTAAAACAAATCTTGAAGTCAAGCTTTGATGTCAACGAGAAATACAAACAACGGTTTGTTTGTTTTCGATGAACATCATCACATATTCTCTTGCTAGTTACTTAGGCCATTGTGGTTCATGAATTGCGTTGTTCCGTATGAAATTTCATACCAACCAATTAGGTATCCAATACCCAAGAACCACATTGTTTAATAAGCAAAGAATACAACCATAACATGTATATCATATATATACCTAAATTGGACATTTCCAATCTTTTCTTTTCTGCCAAATATATTTTATAGATTCTCTTTCAGCATTTCCGTTTCCTTTTTAAAAGAATCTATCAACATCAAAAGTGGCGCCATATACATGACACATAGTCCAAAGCGTGTATATTCAAATAATAATACCTTTGGACTTGCACTTTGAAGTAGATCACCATCATCAAAATGATCGGTATTCTTTCAAAATCCATTCTTTAGTAATCTTTTAGTGTAGTAAACATTTTACATACATATTATATTCACCCTTATCATGACGACTTTCATGATCAAGCTACTTTAGCTTATAAAGGAGAATTGTGAGTATAACATTACTTTCCAAAACCCTTTTGGATGATTAGGATGTCTAGCATCTCCAACCTTCGTAAATTCTCATCCAATATGAGAACATCTATTATACTCTATCATATTGCAACCAAAACATTGTTTCAGATATCGTTATATCTGCCACACATGATGGTTTCTGAAACAATTCTTTCAGCTCCTAGATAAACTTGATATCAAAACAATCAAGAATCATGGAGGCAAACATGATACTTAAGATACTAACACTGGAATTATTACTCTCGATTTAATACCAACTATTAAATTTCACGGAGTAAATAGAGTTTGCTGAAAGTTTGCAATAGGACTTTAAACTTTAGATTGACACTCAACACAATACGATACCAGTTCGTAAAGTATATATCCAGAATTCTATAGTTCTATTATCTCAATTACAACTATGCATAAGGTGGTGAACGAATGCCAATGACTACAACAAATTATGCAAATTCACTTTGATTTAATTTATGATAAATTGAGTTCTACTAATCCAAATTAGAAATGAACTCCCACTCAAAAACGACATCCCTCGTGTCTTTTTGGTGATTACATGAACCAAATCCACTACACCAAGTCCGATCATCACGTGAGTCGGTGTAGCTTCAAAGGCGAGCATCAAATGGGCATCATATCTACTATATGACTCATGCTTAACCTTTCGGTCCGTGTTCCGAGGCCATGTCTGTACATGCTAGGCTCGCCAAGTAAGAACCTTAGTATTCGCGTGTGTAACTGTCTTACACCCGAAATATGGTCGTGGATCCAAAAACACCCGATCATCACGTGATGTCTTGGAGCGACGAGAACATAATCGGTGCATACTAAAGGAAGAACACATTCTTATCTTGATATTTAAATGAGGGATAATCTTATTATGCTAATAAAATGCCAAACAAGCAATATAAGATGCTATCAAACATCACATGTTTATTAGTGAAATGATATGGTTCCCGCATATGATCTCTATCATGTGCACCGTGGTATGATCACTATCATACCTATATGTGTAAGTCCAAGGTCTATGGAGATTACACGTTATGTGTGTCGTAAGAGTATCATCTCATACTTCTACTTACAACATCACCATATCATAACACTAGCCCAGCAACAGTCTAAACTAGACGCCTCTAATTTAACCATTGCAAGTTTTACGTGGCTTAGGGCTTTCGAAGATAGAACCGTTCTTACCTACGAATATGAACCACAACGAGGATAACCAAATTGTTGACAACTCATTGCAAATTAGATATTGACTATAGTAGGAGAGACAGACACCCGCTAGCCACTTATGCAAAACCAGTTGCATGTCAAGCGTGGAACAGGTCACATGTGCGAGGACATGTAAAGTTTGTCCGGGCCGCTTCATCCCACTATGCCACCAATATCCAAAGTACAACTAAGAAGCAATAAAATGATCATCATCGCCCACATACTCATATGTGTATTACCCGTGCAAAGTATCTACGCATAGATTTGGCTCTGATACCATTGTAGGGTTCGCAGCATATAAAATAAAAAATTTCATACGATGGGAACAACTATGTACCAAGATCTATCTACTAGATATAAACAATGGGCGGACGTATATCCGTAGAGAACATACCCTTGAAGACCGACAAAGCTTAACGAGTCCAAACTCGTGGTTGATGTAGACGATCTCTTGCCGATCTCAAGATCGAGAGGAAGTCCTAGCGCCGCAAAACAGCAGCGCATCCGTGCTCGCACACACGTACGAGGCACCGAGCAACCTCCACCTCCTCGCTCCAGCGATGCAGCGGAAGCATAACTATTTCTTGCCGAATAGCCACCGGGAACATGTATCTCGCTAGTCCGAGACCATGGGAGATAAATTCTAAAGGGGGAGAGAGATCCTTCACGAGGAGGTGTGAGTGAGAGAGAGGGAGGGGGCTCCTTTTATAGGGAGAGGGGGGCACCCAAGGGGCCATGCGCCCAGCCATGGAGCTGCCCCCACCTCTTCCACATTCATGTGGGTGGACACTCCACTCACTCAAATGCCTTTCAATTCCCTCCACTCAAAAACCCACTCAAATTCCCATTAAATTTCCACCAAATTTAATGCAAACTCTCATTAAATAAAAATCCTTTTATTTATTCATAATTTTGTCAATTACTTTAATGACAAACATTCACATATAACCCCTTGCTAGTATTTCATTTCACATGCAGAAACACTTTCTGCAATTTCACCCGAAAACCCGTTTTGGTATCTAGTGAAATAAATTCCTGCGCTTGTTATTCTTTTCGGCATGAAACTTTTGCTCCAAATGGATGTCGGTGTCTCTTAAGTGTGTCACCCTACGGTTCGCGAATAATGCAGACATGATCGAGACCCCTCTCGGATCAATAATCAGAAGCGGGATCTGGAGACCCATACTGACTCCCACACATTCAACGATGACTTTCTTGTGATCGTCGGAACCTTTTACGCTAGTATCTTAATCCTTTTGTTTCGCGATATATTACATGTCCGAGATTCGATCATCGATATCTCCATACCTAGTTTGATCTCGTTACTGACATGTACTCTTTTCTCATTCCCGTGATATAACATTCTAGTGATCAAATCACTTGCTTGCAAGCTAATCAATGTGATATCACCGAGAGGGCCCAGAGCATATCTATCCGTCATCGGGATGAACAAATTCCACTCTCGATCCATGGGCCTCAACATAACACTTTAGTAGTTCTGAATCCATCTTTATAATCACCCTGTTATGGTGTGACGTTTGATGTTATCAAGAAACTCTTCCGGTGTTAGTGATTGACATGATCTCATGGTCTAAGGATAAGGATCACTTCGTAAGTTGTTATAGCAATATAAACTCAATGACTTTGATCGTAATGCTATACATCGGATGAATGTTCATCACAGCATTACACTAATGTTGTGATCCCGTTATTAACAACATCCAATGTCCATGATCAGGAAACCTTGATCATCTTGTTAATCAACGAGCTAGTTTATGAGAGAGGCATAACTAGGAACTTTTTGTTTGTTTATTAAACACACATGTATTAACATTTCCATATTAATACAATTATAGCATGCAAAATAAACATTTATCATAAACAAGGAATACGATAATAACCACTTTATTATTGCCTCTCGGGCATATTCCCTTCAACATGAGCTTTCCTATAACCAAAATGACAAGACAAGCAGACAATGAGCATCTCAGCAATTCTTCTTATGTACCATGGGAATATGGTGTTTTTTCTCTCTTTCCTCTTTTCTCAATGTGTCTCTCTTTTTTTATAAGAAGAATGCTTCATAGATGTCACTATGGTGATGCTGCAAGTTTCCACCATGATTAGGCATGGCTTAGGCTAGCGGCCCAGGCGTTTCTCTAACACAGAATACAAACTCCATGGACTTACAAGTTCCCACTTCATTTCACACTGGTAACATCCATAGACAAAAGAGCATGATATCAACGGAGTATAAAAAGTACAAGTGCAATGTTGAAAACGTTCCCTATGACAGCACGGTTCTGCTAATCCCAACTTATAAGTGCAAGCATATACAACAAAGTTGCCTCAGTGGTTCAATTTTATTAGGGGCAAAGAATAAAATGTGCCATCAAGTTTGTGAGGGCTTTAATCACTAAGTTTTCACATAACAAAATAGTTTTAATTGGAAGATAGTTGAAAACAAGAATATACTTGGAATGGTGTAACACACCATGCATAGGAGTTTATAGTGTACACTTTGGAATAACTTGGTTTCTTGGGAGTTGGAAGCATGAGTAGAACTTACTCATGCAAGCGGAGGCTAGCAAAACACTAGGAGCAACCAACTAAGAGAGCAATAATGGCCATAATCATGCAATGCAACAAAGCAAACTAATCAAAGCAAAGAGTGGTACTACAAGTCAAGGACTAAATGATCATAGAGGCTAATGGTGACTTTTCATAGTCATAACATGGTGTGAGCATGTGCCAAGTCAACCCAAGCAAAACATCAAAGAAGAATATCACAATACTATACTTTTGCATGCTAAAACAACGCATAATTTCTTCAAGGCACACTAAGCAATCCCAATTGTTTGGAACAATACATGCTACATCAATAATCACTAAGCATAATGCCAAAACAACACCTATCATGTCATGCTAAAGTCTAAGTCACAGTCAATGCAAGCTCCTCTTGCACTTCAAGCAAGAACTTACTACTCCTTTCCAAACACCAAGCAAACTTATTTGCAAAACAACACAGCGAGAACGGGGGTCCAAACTACTAAAGCAACCTAAAAAAACTAAGCAAACCAAACTAAAACTAAGACGCTCCAAGAACAACACAAATGTGTATGAAATAATAAAAGTGAAGTGTCTAGACTGACCTGAGCTTTTTAGTGATGAAGAAGGGGATGCCTTGGGCATACCCAGCTTTGACGCTTGTACCTCTTGGATATTTCTTGGTGTGACACCATGGTGGCATCTCCAAGCTTGAGCTTTTGTCCATTCTTCATCTCATTGCATCATTCTCTCTCTACACCTGGAAATTTTCCTTCATACAAAACTTCACACATTCTTCATTAGCAACATTAGCTTATTCAAAAGATATTAGACCACTGGCAAAGCTTTGGAACAGCAAGGATTTTTACTAAAAACACAAGCTACTGTACTAACTCCTTCAAAGAAACTGAATTTACCTGAAGAGAGCTCAAAAAGGAATCAATAAGAAGCAAATGCAAATAATGGTAGAAATCTGTCAAAACAGACCAGTAGGTAGAAACGAATTTTTTCGAACATCTTCTGTTGCTCAAATAAAAAAGTATTGAACTAACGAAAGTTAGCCAACATACTGGGGATTTATTCGTAAATTTTGAGCTCAATCTGAGTTAGAGAGACTCCTCACGAATTTTTTGGTGGAGGACAGAAATCTGTTTCGGGACAGCAATTCCCCAAATCTTACTTACCTCTCATTAGAGGTCATTCTTGGCACAAAAAGTAGACAAAAAGGATAAGGAGAGGTCATTACAGAAGTAATAACTTCCAAGACTCAAAGAAACTTTTGGGTTATCTCCCAACAAGTACTTTTCTTTAACGCCTTTAAGTTAGGCACGGAAAGTTTGAGAAGATGCTCTCATGAGAAATATGAATTGAAGTCAAAGAGAGCATCAAGAAGCAAATTCAAAACACATTTAAGTCTAACCCTCTTCCTATGCATAGGAATCTTGTACACAAATAAATTCATGAAGAACAAAGTGACATGCATAGGAAGATAAGACAAGAGTAACTTCAAAACTTTCAGCACAAAGAGAGGTGTTTCAATACCATCAAAACTTCTACAACCAAATTTTCATCTCTCATAATAATTTTCAGTAGCATCATGAATAAACTCAACAATATATCTATCACATAAAGCATGCTTTTCATGATCTACAAACACATAGTTTCTATCAAGCTCAAAAATAGTGGGATTAAAACCTTCACAAGTTTTACCCAAAGTAGATATTTTAAAAGAATCCACAGGAACATAACATTCATCCTCCTTTAGTAAGCATGGGGACAATCAAATAATATAAGAGGTAAAGAGTTACTCTCATTAGAAGGTAGGCATGGGTAGATCCATTCTTTCTCCTTTTGTTCATCACTCTCCTCCTCTTTTTCATCTAATGAGCTTCTAGTTTCAACAATTTCTTCTTCCATAGGCTCCTGCAAGGCATTAGTCTCTTCCATTTGTGGAAAACACATTAAAATATTCAAGAATATAGCCATTTTCTTCCTTGTAATTATCAAAGCAAAATTTAAGTATCTCATAAACCTCACATTCATAAGGTGCATCATCAGTATTTTCAAGCAAACTAGCAAGTTCAAATGCACCCTTGAAAGAAATAAATTCTTCAATTTGTTCCACATCATAAAAGTCATAATTTCCTTTAACATATGAGGATATGGTAACATTATCATTATACTCACACTGAAAAGGGAGGTGTTTATACCTCCTACAGCAACAAGATTTATCAAAGCAATAGGTAACATTATAAGTAGAGCACACGTCTCTAGCAATAGTATTCAACCTATCAATTTGTTCCCATAATTGTTTCCCTTTTTGTGACAAACGGTGTTCCTTATAATAATACTTTTGTTTTTCCGTGAACCCACCTTGCCAATAAGAACTAGTTTCAAAGAAACCATCCATTGATAGAAAGCATGACAAAGCAAGGCAACATACCAACAACTAGAGTAGGAACTAAATTTTTTTGTGTTTTTGAATAAACAAAGCAAACCAACTAGACTAATTTTTTGGGTTTTTTGAACAGAGGCAAACAAGACCAAGCAAAAGAAACAAAGCAAACTAAAAACAAAGTAAAGAGAAAGGAAGTGAAGGACTCCCCTTGTGAAGACGTCCTTAGCCTCCCCGGCAACGGCGCCAGAAATTACTTGATGCTACACTCAACAGGGAGGAAGAGTGCTTCGTTGGAAACCCCAAGAGCAAGGTATGAAGAGTACAGCAGCAAGATTTCCCTCAGTAGAAACCGAGGTTATCGAACCAGAAGGAGGAAGGAAAAGTCACACAGGTGTTGGAAGAAACGTTGAGACCTGCACAACACAAACTCAAGACTCTGTCCCAACGAATCAGTGAGGTGGTCAAGCTCACCGATTTGCTGCAACAAAGGATTAAACGTATGGTGTGGAAGGTAATGGTTTGCAGCAAGTAAACAAGTAACAGTGGAAGGTGTATCAATGGTAAAGATTGGACCGGGGTCCATAGTTCACTAGAGGTGTTCTCCTTAGATAAACAACATGGCATGAAGGGTAAACAAATTACAACGAGGAAATTGACAGGAACTGAGCAAGGCATAACAATGCAATTACTAGCCAGAAAGATCCGATGAGGTTTATTGGGCAATACAACAATATACATAGACCGTAATCCAACTGCATCTATGACTAGAAGTCCACCTTCAGGTTATCATCGGAACCCCCTCCAGTATTAAGTTGCAAGCAACAGACAACTGCTTTAAGCAACGTGTGTAAGGTAAACAGTCCACATGTTCCATGAACAAGAGACCGTTGTCTTCTCCCTAGTAGCAACAGCACATCTACAACTGAAGAGATTATTATCACTTCCCTTGGAAACTAGAGGCATGAACCCACTGTCGAGCATAAATACTCCCTCTTGGAGTCACTAGCAACTACTTGGCCAAGATAACCACTAACAACGGAGAGCATGCAAGATCACAAACAACACAGACATGATAGAATTATAAAGATAGAACCATTAATCAAACCAACATAATAATCTCAATATCCATCGGATCCCCGCAAACACAACATGCATGATTACAAATAGATTAGATCTTGATCATGAACGGAGCTCACAAGATCTATACATGAAAGCACAAAGGAGGATATACAACCATCTAGCTACTACATGGACCCATAGTCCAAGGTGGAACTACTCACAAATCATACCGGAGAGAAGGCCTACGGGATGATCTCCCCTCCGGCAGGGTGCTGGGAAGAGCTTCAGATCCTCCCAATATAGGGTCGATGGTGGCGGCGGCTACAGACGGTTTCGTGGAACATTAATCGGGTCCTGAGAGTTTCTGCATCGGGGGCTTCTTATAGGCGAAGGGAGAGACCGAGGCGGCGACCAGAGGGGGAAAACACTACCCAGGCACGGGGTAGGGCCCACCCGCGCCTAGGGGGTTTAGCCGCCCTGGAATGCCTCCTCGTCTCTCCTCTGGACTTCTTGTTCCCCATGGAAAGTTATTGACTTTGTCCTTCGTCCCGTCCAATTCCGAGAATATTTCTTTACTAACTTTTCTGAAACCAAAAACAGCAGAAAACAGGCATCTGACACTGTTGCAAATTGTTAATAGGTTAGTACCAGAAAACATGTAAAAAGCACCTCAAACTGCAGACAAGTAAAGCAAAGTAGATACTAAACAAGCATGGAGCATCAAAAATTATAGATACGTTTCCAACGTATCAATGGTTTGATCTTGGTTTTGATGGTGCATGTCACCTCAAAAATTATTCTTTTTATCACTTACCTACTCGAGGACAAGCATGAGTTAAGCTTGGGGATGCTTGATACGTCGGAAATGTATCTATAATTTTTGATGCTCCATGCTTGTTCTGTATCTACTTTGCTTTGCTTTGTCTACACTTTGAGGTGTTTTTATATCTTTTCTGGAACTAACCTATTAACAAGATGCCACAGTGTCAGTTGCGTGTTTTCTTCTGTTTTTGGTTTCAGAAAGGCAGAAAATCAATATTCTCAGAATTGGACGTGACAAAAGCCAAAGTCATTATTTTTCTCGGAGCAACACAGAACCACAAAGCAGAGCCGGAGGGGGCCACAGGGTGGCCGCACCCCCTAGGCGCGGGCAAGCCCTGGAGGCACCTGGAGGGGGTGTGGACCCCTGTACCTCCACCGACCTTGATTCCCGCGCCTATAAGAAGCCTCTGACCCAAAAACCCTAGGGGATCTAGAAGAAATACACGAAAACCTCCATAGCGCCGCCACCACCGAAGGGTAGATTCGGGGGACAAAAAGTCTTTGTTCTGGCACCCTGCTAGGACAGGGAAGTGCCCCTGGAGCCATATCCATCGATCTCCATCGCCATCTTCATCACCGTTGCTGATTCCCATGATGAGGAGGGAGTAGTTCTTCCTCGAGGCTAAGGGCTCTACCGGTAGCTATGTGTTCATCTCTCTCTCTCTATGCATGATCTTGCGGTCATGACCTTTGTAATCAAGTAGATCTACCTTGCTACTCAAGTGCTTCATTAGATCTCTGCTCTCCCCATGTGTGAAAGTGACAGCGTGCACGCCATGGTGGCACTTAGGTTTGAGTCTACATAAATACTCTTTGTACTTTAATAGATCTATGCTTTTCCCCACGTGTGTGAAAGTGACAATGTGCATACCGTGTGTGGCACTTTGGCTAGATTGAATATTTGTTATGAGTTATATTTGGAGTTGGATGTCTCTATGAAATTGTGGTGTTTGTTGGAACCATCTAGCGCTCAAGGTGACAGTGTGGGGTTATCTAGATTAGGGAAGGCGGACTTTGAGGAGTGCTGTTATAGCCCTACCGATGATTAGAGTGTCCAACCAGAGAGTAGTTAAGAATAGTATCATGAAGAGAGGATATTTATATGAGACAGTGTTCACTAGTGAAAGTATTGAAGGGTTTCGCGGCATAGTAAATCAAAATTTTCTACGGAGCGAACAGAGGGAAAGCCAAGATCTAATCTAGGAGATGCAAACAACGAGAGAGATTGGATTAGATCTTCATACCCTTGAAGATTCGCACAGCGGAACGTTCGTCGGAACGTGGGTGATGTAGTCGTACTCGCTTCTCCTCCTCGCGATCCGATCCGATCTAGCACCACAAGTGGCGGTGCCTCCGTGAGATGCACACGTGCAGCACCTCGACGTCTCCTCCTTCCTCGGACCAGCAAGTATGGTGGAGAGATAGATTGGATCTACAACACGACGGCGTGGTGTATATGGTGGAGAATTTCTGCAGCAGGGCTTCCCTACAAACAGTCGGGAGGGAGAGAGGAAGGGCAGCAGGGCAACTAGGGTTGGAGGGAAGGTGTGTAGGGGAGGGGGCGCCCCAGCCCTCTTTATATAGAGGGGGGCGGCCAGACCTAGCCCCTCCTCCAAGCCTTGGGCCGGCGGCCAAGGGAGGGAGAAGTGGGGGGCATGGACTCTCCCCCTTCTAGAAGGTCTATCTAGGGTTTAAACCCCTCTAGGCCGGCTGGGCCCTATGGGGCCTTGTGCCCCTGGCCCAATGCGGCCAGGGCACTCCCTCATAGGCCCAAGCCCCCTCCCGGAAGGTGGGGCCACGTTGGTCCCCTTCCGGAAGGTTCTAGAAGCTTCCGGTACAATACCGATTAACCCGGAACAATTCCGAACTCCAAAAACTGCACTGCCTTATATGAATCTTATTCTCCGGACCATTCCGGAACCTCTCGTGATATCCCGGATCCCATCCGAGACTCCGAACAAAAAACTCATAAACCAATTGTCCAATCTATCCTAGCATCGAGACACGTTAAGTGTGTGACCCTGCGGGTTCGAGAATATGCAGACATGATCTTCTATCAATAATCAACAGCGGGGTCTAGGCACCCATATTGACTCCCACACATTCATCGATGATCATATCGGATGAACCACGATGCCAGGATTCAATCAATCCCATATATATATTCCCTTCGTCTCGCGATATTTTACTTGCCCGAGATTCGATCGTCGGTACCGTCATACCTAGTTCAATCTCGTTCACAGCAAGTACTTTACTCGTTCCGTAATCCGATATCACTTTGTGATTAACTCCT
This sequence comes from Avena sativa, assembly GCA_916181665.1. Classification (NCBI taxonomy): domain Eukaryota; kingdom Viridiplantae; phylum Streptophyta; class Magnoliopsida; order Poales; family Poaceae; genus Avena; species Avena sativa. The sequence goes on from OV702293.1 coordinate 426,403,198, forward strand.
TAACCACATGCTTGCAAGCGGTGTTGATATCGATTACCGAGTGGGCCGAAGTATATCTCTCCGACTTGGGAGGGACAAATTCCATCTCGATACATACAACCCAACAGATACTTTCCGATCACCTGAGAGACACCTTTATGATCACCCTCTCATAGGATGACGTTTGATGACCTCAAAGCTTTCTTCCGATACCAGGGAGTTGTATTATCTCATGGTCTAAGGAATACAATATTTGACATGAGAAAAGCTTCGCAAAGACGAACACGATGAAACGATCTAATAGCTTTGCTTAGTTTGGGTCTATCCACCACATCATTCTCCAATGATATGATCTCATTATCAATTGACAACTCATGTCTATGGTTAGGAAACCTTAACCATCATTGATCAATGAGCTAGTCCATAGAGGCGTACTAGGGACACGGTGTTGTTCACAAACCACACAAGTATTAATGTTTCCGCTTAATACAATTCTAGCATGGAATATAAACATTATCATGAACAAGAATTATAATAATACAGCTTTATTATTGCCTCTAGGGCATAATTCCAACATTCTCCCACTTGCACTAGAGTCAATAATCTAGTTTACATTTGGCAACAATCTCACACCCATGGCACTGAGGTGCTGATCATGTTTTACACGTGGAAGAGGTTTAGTCAATGGATCTGCGACATTCAGATCTGTATGTACTTTGCTGATCTTCAGATCTCCATCTGATATATAATCTCGGATTATATGAAACTTGCGGTTGATATGCTTGGTCTTTGGATGATATCTTGGTTCCTTAGCGAGTGCTATGGCGCCAGTGTTGTCACATAATATCTCCAGTGGGTCCAATGCACTTGGAACCACGCCAAGCTCAGTGATGAAGTTCCTGATCCAAACTCCTTCACTTGACGCTTCTGCAGCAGCCATGTATTCCGCTTCTACTGTAGATCCCGCGATCATGCTTTGCTTGCAGCTTCTCCAGCTCACAGCTCCTCCATTCAAAATATACACGTATCCTGTCTGAGATTTAGAATCATCCTTGTCGGTGTCGAAACTAGCGTCGACGTAACCTTTTACGACGAGCTGTTCATCACCCCCATAGACTAAGAACATTTCTTTAGTCCTGTTTAGGTACTTTAGGATGTTCTTCACGGCTGTCCAGTGTTCCACTCCTGGATCACTTTGATATATGCTCGTCAAACTAAGAGCATTGGACACATCCGGTCTAGTACACAGCATGGCATACATGATAGAACTTATGGCCGAGGCATAAGGCACTTTGCTCATAGCTTCCCTATCATTTACCGTAGCTGGACACTGAGCCTTGCTCAATATCTTACCTGACAACATAGACACTGAACCTTTCTTTGCCTTATCCATTCTGAACCTTTTCAGAACTTTGTCTAGGTATGTACTCTGGCTTAAAGCTATCAGGCGTCTTTGTCTATCTCTATAGATTTTGATGCCCAATATATAAGCAGCTTCACCTAGGTCTTTCATTGAAAAACACTTGTTCAAATAACTCTTCACATCGTTAAGCATGTTAATGTCATTTCCAATAATCAATATGTCATCCACATATAGTACCAGAAATGTCACCGAGCTCCCACTCACTTTCTTGTAGATACAAGCTTCGTAGCAATTTGGAACAAATCCAAAACTCTTGATCACTTGATCAAAACGAAGGTTCCAACTCCGAGATGCTTGCTTCAGTCCATAAATGGAACGCTGAAGTTTGCATACTTTATCAGCATCCTTAGGATCGACAAAACCTTCGGGTTGCATCATATACAACTCTTCATCAATGCTGCCATTGAGGAACGCAGTCTTGACATCCATCTGCCATATTTCATAATCATGAAACACAGCAATTGCTAATAAAATCCGAATGGACTTAAACATCGCTACGGGAGAGAAAGTCTCATCGTAGTCAACACGTTGAACTTGTCGAAAACCTTTTGCGACAAGCCGTGCTTTATAGACGGTAACATTACCATCCGCGTTCGTTTTCTTCTTGAAGATCCATTTGCACTCAACGGCCTTTCGGTCGCTAGGAGGGTCCACCAAAGTCCATACTTGGTTTTCGCTCATGGATCCCAATTCGGATTTCATGGCTTCTAGCCATTTCTCAGAGTCTGGGCTCATCATCGCTTCCTCATAGTTCGTAGGTTCACTGTCTTCTACTAACAAGACAGTCAAGACAGGGTTGCCGTACCACTCCGGAGGGGCACGACCTTGTCGACCTGCGACGTTCAGTAGCAGCATCGTTCGAAGCTTCATGATCCTTGTCATTAGCTTCCTCTATTGTTGGTGCAGGCGGCACTGGAACAATTTCAGGTGCTGCGCTACTCTCCAATTCAAGAGAAGGTTCAATAACCTCGTCAAGCTCTACTTTCCTCCCACTCACTTCTTTCGAGAGAAACTCCTTCTCAAGAAAGGAACCGTTCTTTGCGACAAACACTTTGCCTTCGGTTCTGTGATAGAAGGTATACCCAATAGTTTCCTTAGGGTATCCTATGAAGACGCATTTCTCTGCTTTGGGTTCGAGCTTGTCCGGCATCAACTTCTTGACGTAAGCTTCGCATCCCCAAACTTTAAGAAACGACAACTTAGGTTTAGCACCAAACCACAGTTCATACGGTGTCGTCTCAACGGATTTATATGGAGCCCTATTTAAAGTGAATGTAGCGGTTTCTAATGCATAACCCCAAAATGATAACGGCAAATCAGTAAGAGACATCATCGATCGGACCATATCTAATAGGGTTTGATTTCGGCGTTCAGACACACCATTGCGCTGTGGTGTTCCGGGTGGCGTGAGTTGTGAAACGATTCCACTTGCTTTAAGATGCGTGAGAAAATCATAACTCAAATATTCACCTCCACGATCGGATCGTAGAAACTTAATCTTTCTGTTACGATGGTTCTCCACTTCATTCTGAAATTCCTTGAACTTTTCAAATGTTTCAGATTTATGTTTCATTAAATAGATATACCCATATCTACTTAAGTCATCGGTAAAAGTGAGAAAATAGCGATATCCACCGCGCGTCGAAATACTCATCGGTCCGCATACATCGGTATGTATGATTTCCAACAAGTCCGTTGCTCGCTCCATCATATCGGAGAACGGGGTTTTGATCATCTTGCCCATGAGGCATGGTTCGCATGTGTCAAATGATTCAAAATCAAGAGACTCCAAAAGTCCATCAGAATGGAGTTTCTTCATGCGCTTTACACCAATATGACCTAGACGACAGTGCCACAAATAAGTAGTATTATCACTATCTACTTTGCATCTTTTAGCCTCAATGTTATGGATGTGTGTTTAATCCCTTTCGAGATTTAGAAGAAATAAACCATTCACAAGAGGTGCATGACCATAAAAGATGTTACTTATATAAATAGAACAACCATTATTCTCCGATTTAAATGAATAACCGTCTTGCAATAAACACGATCCAGAAATAATGTTCATGCTCAACGCAGGCACATAATAACATTTATTAAGGTTTAAAACTAATCCCGAAGGTAAAACTAAGGAGAGCGTGCCGACGGCCATCACATCAACTCTTGATCCGTTGCCAACACGCATCGTCACCTCATCCCTCGCAAGCCGCCGTCTATTCCGTAGCTCCTGTTTCGAGTTACAAATATTAGCAACTGAACCGGTATCAAATACCCAGGCACTACAACAAGGGTTAGTAAGAAAAACATCAATAACATGTATATCAAATATACCTTTGATGGTGCCAGCCTTCTTGTCCGCTAAGTACTTCGGACAGTTGCGCTTCCAGTGACCCTTGTCCTTGCAATAGAAGCACTCAGTGTCCGGCTTGGGACCAGACCTGAGCTTCTTCTCAGCAGGGGCATTGCGCTTGCCGCCGCCCTTCTTGAAGGGCTTCTTTGCTCCCTTACCTTTCTTAAAGGTGGGCTTGTTGACCATCAACACATGATTATCCTTTTTGATGTCCACTTCCGCGGCCTTCAGCTTTGTGAAGAGCTCGGTGATCGTATCAGTGGAACCAATCTGATTGTGAGTCACTACAAAACTTTTGTAGTTGGGAGGGAGTGATTGTAGAACCCTGTCAATCTTGAGCTCCTCTGGAATCGTGCATTCCAGTTGCTCAAGGCGTTGAGTGTAGCCCGTCATCTTAATGGCGTGCTCACTAACGGAACTCCCTTCCTCCATCTTGCAGTTAAAGAACTTCTCAGAGATCTCATATCTCTCAGAACGGGCCTGAGTCTGAAACATGGTTTTCAACTCTTCGAGAATCTCAAAGGGTCCGGGATAGTCTTCAAAACGATTTTGAAGTTCCGGTTCCATAGCAAACAACATGGTGCTCTTAATCACACCATAATCATCTTTACGCGACTGATAGACAGCTTTCTCATCAGCCGGCACAGTTGCAGCAGGGGGGTCACCTAACGCTTTCCCAAGGACATAGTCCTTTTGACCGCCAGATAGAATGATTCTTAGATTGTGGAACCAATTGGTGAAGTTAGACCCATTGTTTCTAAGCTTTTCCTTCTCAGCAAAAACGTTGAAGTTGAAGTTGGACTTGGCCATGTGATCTACAGTATTTGCAAGTACAATTTAGACTATGTTCATGATAAATAGTTCAACTTAATCAAATTACTAGATGAACTCCCACTAAATTCAACATCCCTCAAGTTGTTTAGTGAACACGATCCAAATTCACCACACCTAATCCGATCATCACGAGAAGAGATGTGGTTTCAATGGTGGACAACGAAGTGTCGATCATATCATTCATATGACTCATGCTTAACCTTTCGGTTCTTGTGTTCCGAGGCCATGTCTGTACATGCTAGGCTCGTCAAGTTAGACCCAAGTATTTCCGCGTGTGCAAAACTGGCTTGCACCCGTTGTATGTGAGCGTAGAGTCTATAGCACCCGATCATCACGTGATGCTTGGACACGACGAACTTTCGCAACGGTGCATACTTGGGGAGAACACAGTTTTTATCTTGATCTTTAAGTGAGGAATCATCTTATAATGCTACCGTCGCGATCTAAGCATAATAAGATACATAAAAGGATAAACATCACATGCATATAACTTTATGTGACATGGTATAGCCAATCTTCGCGCAATGATCTCCATCTTGTGCGTTCCGGCATGATCTCCATCACTCCACCATGATTGCCTCCACCACGAATAGCAACTACAACTATTGCTAACTACTTAGCGATAAAGTAAAGCTATTACATGGCGTATAAGAAGTTGACGCGCAGGTCATACACAATTATAAAGACAACCATATGGCTCCTGCCGGTTGTGTACTCATCGACATGCAAGTCGTGAAACATTACAAAACATGATCATCGCATACAATATACACATCACATCTTGGGCCATACCATATCACAGAAAACACTCCCTGCAAAAACAAGTTAGACGCCTCTACTTTGTTGTTGCATGTTTTACGTGGCTTATGGGAGTAGATGCTAAGAACGATTCTTACCTACGAAAAGCCACAATGGTGATATTATGGTTGCCAAACTCCGGTGTTAATCCCATGACAACTATAGTGAGAGAAACTGACATCCACCAGCCGCATGTGTGGAACAAGCCACACGTCAAGTGCGGAGCCGGTCTCGCGAACGACGTCGCGTAAGGTTGGCCTGGACCGCTTCAATCTCACTATCCCGCGTCATAAGAAGAACACAAACAAGAGGCTTGCAACAGAAAACATCAACGCCCGCAACAACCATGTTGCGTTCTACTCGTGAAACACATCTACGCATAGATCTAGCTCTGATACCACTGAAGGGTTTCGCGGCATAGTAAATCAAAATTTTCTACGGAGCGAACAGAGGGAAAGCCAAGATCTAATCTAGGAGATGCAAACAACGAGAGAGATTGGATTAGATCTTCATACCCTTGAAGATTCGCACAGCGGAACGTTCGTCGGAACGTGGGTGATGTAGTCGTACTCGCTTCTCCTCCTCGCGATCCGATCCGATCTAGCACCACAAGTGGCGGTGCCTCCGTGAGATGCACACGTGCAGCACCTCGACGTCTCCTCCTTCCTCGTACCAGCAAGTATGGTGGAGAGATAGATTGGATCTACAACACGACGGCGTGGTGTATATGGTGGAGAATTTCTGCAGCAGGGCTTCGCCTACAAACAGTCGGGAGGGAGAGAGGAAGGGCAGCAGGGCAACTAGGGTTGGAGGGAAGGTGTGTAGGGGAGGGGGCGCCCCAGCCCTCTTTATATAGAGGGGGGAGGCCAGCCCTAGCCCCTCCTCCAAGCCTTGGGCCGGCGGCCAAGGGAGGGAGAAGTGGGGGGCATGGACTCTCCCCCTTCTAGAAGGTCTATCTAGGGTTTAAACCCCTCTAGGCCGGCTGGGCCCTATGGGGCCTTGTGCCCCTGTCCCAATGCGGCCAGGGCACTCCCTCATAGGCCCAAGCCCCCTCCCGGAAGGTGGGGCCACGTTTGTCCCCTTCGGAAGGTTCTAGAAGCTTCCGGTACAATACCGATTAACCCGGAACAATTCCGAACTCCAAAAACTGCACTGCCTTATATGAATCTTATTCTCCGGACCATTCCGGAACCTCTCGTGATATCCCGGATCCCATCCGAGACTCCGAACAAAAACTCATAAACCAATTATCCAATCTATCCTAGCGTCGAGACACGTTAAGTGTGTGACCCTGCGGGTTCGAGAATATGCAGACATGATCTTCTATCAATAATCAACAGCGGGGTCTGGGCACCCATATTGACTCCCACACATTCATCGATGATCATATCGGATGAACCACGATGCCAGGATTCAATCAATCCCATATTCCCTTCGTCTCGCGATATTTTACTTGCCCGAGATTCGATCGTCGGTACCGTCATACCTAGTTCAATCTCGTTCACAGCAAGTACTTTACTCGTTCCGTAATCCGATATCACTTTGTGATTAACTCCTTAACCACATGCTTGCAAGCGGTGTTGATATCGATTACCGAGTGGGCCCGAAGTATATCTCTCCGACTTGGGAGGGACAAATTCTATCTCGATACATACAACCCAACAGATACTTTCCGATCACCTGAGAGACACCTTTATGATCACCCTCTCATAGGATGACGTTTGATGACCTCAAAGCTTTCTTCCGATACCAGGAAGTTGTATTATCTCATGGTCTAAGGAATACAATATTTGACATAAGAAAAGCTTCACAAAGACGAACACGATGACACGATCTAATTGCTTCGCTTAGTTTGGGTCTGTCCATCATATCATTCTCCAATGATATGATCTCATTATTAATTGACAACTCATGTCCATGGTTAGGAAACCTTAACCATCATTAATCAATGAGCTAGTCCATAGAGGCATACTAGGGACACGGCGTTGTTCACAAACCACACAAGTATTAAAGTTTCCGCTTAATATAATTCTAGCATGGAATATAAACATTATCATGAACAAGAATTATAATAATAACATCTTTATTATTGCCTCTAGGGCATAATTCCAACAAGTATGATCCCTAGGCCTTGTTTCTAAACATTGAAACACCGTTTGCTACTAGATCTGTTGCATGTTTGCTTGCTTCCTGCTTGTTGCGTTTAGTCTTTACCTCACCGTCAAGCTCTTTTCTGCCACCGTTACCACTTGTATTTCAATATCTCTTCGCCGAACTAGTGCACCTATACACCTGACAAGTGTATTGGGTGTGTTGGGGACACAAGAGACTTCTTGTATCTTAATTGCAGGATTGCTTGAGAGGGAATACCTTTGACCACTTCCTCCCTGAGTTCGATAAACCTTGGGTAATCCACTTAAGAGAAACTTGTTGCTATTCTACAAACCTCTACACTTGGAGGCCCAACAACTGTCTATAAGAATAGAAGTGCGTAGACATCAGAGACCTCCTCTTCGCTTCGTTGAGGAAGACCGCCAGGGAGGTCCCCGAGGCCGCCGTCCATGTCCACAAGCTTCAATCCTCCACGCAGTCGTTGACTCGAGCTTCGACGATTACATCCACAACATCGCTATTGTTGACAGCCTCTTCGACATATCCTCAAGCTTTATCAGGTTTGTCACTAGTGAGACTTCTCCTTAGAAGAGCTACGTGCATCGAAGGTGCTTGATGAAATGACCACGTGAGCATGAGTAGCTAACATGTTGCATCTGATTATTGCGTGAGAAAATGACTAGATAGACATTAATGAACGGATAGAATTTGGTGCTTCTAGTAGGAAGATGTTCTTAGGACCATGACCACTATTCTCCGTAATGTAGCCTAGCCAACATCATGGATTGGCACCGAATATTTAGATACCTCATTGGTTCATGTTGCTGGCATGCCCTTATAGCTTTCAGTTGTAACAGATTGCATGTTTTCCGTTGTGGTTCCTAAAAGAGAATTGAATTGAGTGTTGTTTGTGTCAAACTGTCAATATAACTCTTTTATATGTTTTGGAGTCCTAACTTGACCTGTCTCTCTGCAAATTACAATATAAGTTACATTCCATGAGGTGAGAATAATAATCTGACTCCACAAAATAAGATATTCTGATGCCTGTTAGCTTTTGGATAGACTAATTGTATTTGAATGCAAAAATATATACCATTCAGTACACACCATAAATAGTATAACATTGTATTTGAATGCAAAACTCTATTACAGAAGTTGTACGGTTGGAAAAAAGTGAATCCCCTTGTAAAGTTGTAAAGCTTAACCGTTGGGTAGCTAGCAGCATTCTACTCATGTTTGATTAGGAGACATGAAGGATTAGGAAAAAGATTTAGAATATCAGTACTTATCTTGCTCATTGCCCCCATTTTGATCCGAACATACTTCTGTTCCTTGCTCCGTTTGTTGTTCACAACAACATGAATAGGTTCTTTTAGGAACCTATTCAGGTACTCCCTCTGTTTCAAAATATAAGATGTTTTAGATTTGTGAAGAAAATGAATCTAGACTTGTTTTAGTATGTAGGTTCACTCAACTTTGAGATGAATCTATACACTAAAAGAAGTCTAGATTTATTTTCTTCACAAACCTAAAACATCTTATATTTTAAAACGGAGGAAGTAGTCATTAGAGAATTTCCGAACTCCTGAAACATACGCTACATACAAACCATATTACTAGTATCATATCAGACTAGTCGTACTAGTCCTAGTTATTGTCAGATCAGACTAGTTCTATAACTTGCGCATAGAAAATAAAGTATGCCCAAGTCATTATTCAGGTACTCATTAGAGATATATGGAGATCTTGACATCCACTTCAGACAGAGACCCGCATGCTATGCTTAGAAGGTGGTTATTAGTTCCGAGTCGCAAGCAGTTTTTGAGAAAACGAAGAGAAAGAGAAGTTCCAGTGCTGCCATGAGCACATATCATGATAGAAAGCCAATTCACAAGCAGCAGAACCATAAGTTATCTCAAGTATGTTGGCTGAAACCTCAAGTATGGATGTTAATCATTCAATACTATTTATTTTACTTTCTCCTCTGTTTGCTTTGTCTTGGTGCATTCTGTGTCGGTATAAAATCTGAGGTGTGTATATGTCGCCAGTTGATCAGGGGCCAACTAAGTTGTACTACATTGTGTACTTTCCTTCACTAGTTTAGCCTCTTATATGTGTGTTGTTTCTGATCACTTTATAACTAGTAGGCCTATTGATCTTTTGAGCTTTATGTTTCCAGGACGAGAAGAGGAAATGATGAAGCACTGAAGCATGTACAAATTTCTGAAGTTGCTGGATGCTAACGTGAAGCTTTTATGTTACTGGATGCTAATCTAGTTCCTACTCGCTGAAACACATACTGGGATTCTGTAGTTTCGAATTGTATGTATTCAGTTCTGTAATGAACGTGAATAGTGCAAACGTTAGAACTTGAGTGATGTTTTGAATGTATTAAATTGAATGCTACGTTTCCTATAGAATCACCAGTTATTCATCGTTATATATATGAATTGTACCTGCAACTGAATGCGTAAAAAATGCCTTCAATTGTTTTTAGAGGCACATTATTTATAATGCCTAGAATTGTATTTATAGGCATTACTGTATAATGCCTTAAATTATTTTTTGAGGCACTTAGGAAAATTGCCAACAAAAATTATTGGAGCCATTGCCCAAATATTGCCTCAAATAATATTCTAAGGCAAATTTTCAAAGTGCCTTAAAAAATCCATTTTAAAAGGCATTTTTAAAAGTGCCTTAAAAAATATGTCTTTTAAGGCAGTTTTTCAAAGTGCCTTAATTGATTTCTTCCTACCCGTTTGATGTGGCATTTTTTTAATGCCTTCAAAGATCTTTTAAGGCACTTTTAGTATTTTTTAAGGCACATTTTTGTGCCCCTAATAATCCACCGTGATGTAGTGGCAGCCGGCCTATTTGACGTTTATTATGTGTTTTCTTGTTTGATTTGGAAGCGTCTTGTTTTAATCTCGGTCATGGATCTGATGTGACAGGATTAGGAGAAGTGTCTACTGGTTATGTTCGTGGTATCCAATGAAGGTATACGCGTCTTCGTTAACCACCACACTTACATAGGGCCTAATTAATAAAACCCACAGTTGTGATTATGTGATCTGCCACTTCCACTTCATTGTACAGTCCTTTCACGTCACCTTGTTTTTTTCGTGGGTATTCGAGGTGATGAACGCGGTGACAACTTCGGTAGCTGATGCCGCAACCGCAACCCAAGGCGGACTCAAGTAAAGGACCTGTCATTTGATTTGCAAAAAGAAAAAACCTTGATTAAACGCAACCGTAGCAGCTACTCCGTATTTGATTTATCTTGCTAAATTACAAAGTTAAAATGTCTTATATTTCTAAACGAAGTGAGTACATAAGTATATACCCGGCTTGCTTGTTCCAGAGTTGGTAGATTTCATATAAAATTATCAAAATCGGTACTAACTCGCAAAATCAGCCCCAATTATGATAGTTTTGTGTAATTTACTTAGCGATGGCGATTGGGGAACATTATATACGGCTTATTGTGCACTCGCACTATTTCTTCAGGCCATGGAACTGATGTGACGTGATTAGGACAAACTTCCCATGGTTACGTACGTGCCAGGCATCCAATGAACGTATACTTATCTACGTACGGAGTATATGTATACGGCTAGTTGTGCATTTTGAATTGGTTTTCGATTATTTTCCTCGGTCGTGGATCCGATGTGACGTGACTAAGAGAAGTTTTCATTGGTTACGTTGGGTTCGTGGTATATCCAATGAACGTGTACGCGTCCTCACGAAGAAACAACCACTACTACTCTTATATAGGGCCTAATTAGTAAAACCCACCATAGTGATATGCCACTTCCACTTCCTTCCACGTCACCATTTCTTCTTCGTGCGTATTCCATGTGATGCATGCGGTGACAACTTTTCGGTAGATGACACGGTAGCCCTAGGCGGACTCAAGTCAAGGACCGGTTCCAGAACCCAAGTGGAAGAAAGAGCACGCAGCACTCCACGAGACCTCAGCGCAACGTGTCCATAACAGCCAGATCACGTACCACGTAAGTCGTGGAGGATCGAGCTAGCTAATTATGCAAAGGCAAAGGCGCTCCCGAACAAAAACCAGAGTATCGAGCAGACTAGAAATACTTTGTTTTAAAAAAAAAGTGGACTATTGAACGTCAATGGAGTAGTACGCAGCATGGTTGTGATGCTTTTTGCCTTGCCTGCCACCCATCAACATTCCTTCCTTAAACACAACCCTCCCCCTAGTACATACTACCCGGCTTGCTTGTCGTCAGTGATCACTAAGAAGGTTCTACTACCAATTTCAAAAAAGAAGAAGGTTCTACTACCTATAAAGGCGGGCCAGCTGCTCTAGCCAGCCCAAGCAGCACTCCAAAGCTCTAGTATCGAGCTGGACAGAGAAAACTTAAGGATTAAGCTGGATAGAGAGCATCTGAGCGAGCTGCGTGGGATGAACGCCAGCCAGTTTGGAACAAGTGATAGTGACCAAACGTTCCACTCGGAGCATACAAAACCTTTGCGAGGACATTGATTAGTAGCTTAGAGCATCCAACGGATGCTGCATTATAGCGCGCGCAAAAATCTAGATACAGCGCATGCTAGAGTGTTTGCGCGCGCTATTTTAACGCAGCATTTTCCGGAAGCGGTAAACGGGCGTGGAAAAAATACAGTGTGAAGAGTACCATTGACAGGCATGCAGCGCATAAACCACGCGCGCACACAATTTAGTAGAACATAGGATTTAAAAATTGCATAAAAAAGTTTTCGGACGAACAGAAAATAGAACATTCGACAATTATACATATAAACAAAAAATAAAACGCTAGACTACTCCTCGTCGGACGCGGTGTCCTCCGACACCTCAGAAAGCCACATGTCGTCCCAGCATGGATCGTTATCTGGGATCGTCTGCTGAAAGTCCAGTTGGCCGTTGATGAACTACCGGCGCCGGTCCTCGCGCTCCGCCCTCCGCGCGGCCCTCCGCTGGGCGTATAAGTTGCGCTCCGCCGTCACGTCCCGTGGGAAGCGTTGGCGCCACTCCGCCATGGCGTACTCGTCGGCCTCCGCGACGGCGAGGCGCCGCTGAAGCGCGCGGTGACGCCGACGGTACTACTCCGTAACAAGCGCGGGCGCCGGCGCGAGGAACTCCGCCTCCGCGAGACTCCGGGTCTCCGGGAAGTTCATCTCGCGCCGCGGGCGGCCGAGGCGCCACGCCGCCGCGTCGTACGTGCGGGCGGCCTCCTCCGGATGCTCGAAGGTGCCGAGCGTGAGGCGGACGCCGCCGACGCGGAGCTCCGCGTAGAAGAGGCCGTTGGGACACAGACGGACGCCGCGGAAACCCGAGGCGGAGCGACGGCGAGGCGGCGCTAGGAAGCGGAAGGGGATGCGGCGCGCGAGGAAGAAGAAGAGGAGGAAGTTTCAGAGTGAGCGTGTGTGTCAGTTGGCGAGCGCTGTCGCGTGGCATTTGTAGCGCGCGCTAGGCGGTGCGGGAGATTTTGTGCCCCGGATAGCGCAGAAGCCCGCGCGCGGCAAAATATCACGGCTGGAGGTGGTATAGAACGTATGCGCTGTGCAAATTAACGGTTAGAATAACGCTGCGTCATTTTTCGACATCTGTTGGAGATGCTCTTTAAGACCGAATCGTGAAGAGCAAAAGGCCCTTCTTACCACAAACATGGAGTTGCTTTTGGTTTTGGATCACGCCGACGGCGACGTTTTAGCGGAAGTTCCTGATAGACACAATAGCCATTTGGTCGGGTAACCCGTTTCGCTCCATGTCGATTGTCGATCGAGGTGGTTCTTCCGGAATGCAAAATCACGGCGAAAGAAAAGAAGTTTTGCTCCGTGTCCGTGATATGATAGGTGTCAAAAGAGATCGCCGGTCGGTGACACGTTTCCCCGGCCGGAAACCACAGCGATCGACCGAATCGCGCCGCTCGCTCCGTGTCTTGCTCTGCTCTGGGTGTCCCGATTTACACCCTGTCAGATACTCGTCGATCGGGTGGACTCACAGGATCGCTGCCCAACTCTGTCAAAAGAAAAAAGGATCGCTGCCCAACCACGCTAGTAAATAAACGGAGCTAGGAGATTGAGTAATTAATTAACTGGTCAAGGTGGTATTCTACGGAGACAAGGCAGGTAATTGGCTGGAAACACCGATGGTCAAGTCCATTATGGTATTAACCGGTCTAAGTTAGCTGCGTGGATTCACACGAATACTAGTAGGTAGAAGAAGCAGTAGACTGTGACCACGATCTTTTTCCTATACTGGGGTTCCCAGGTAACTCGTTTCTATTCGCCGCAGTGTTTTTGTCTCTAACGTTCTCGGTTTTCGTTTGACCAGGCAGGGACTGTAGTTTTATTTTTGCAGGTAGGGACTGCAGTTATGTTATCGGCTTGCGCATGTAGGGAATGGATAAAAACATCACTTTCTAGACTTTGGTTAAAACAGATGACTACACGTACGTGAGCCATCTAAAAAAAGGTTGAGCTAATGTATTATGGTGCAGTAGTTAATCTTGTGGTTTTTATGTACAACACGAAACGTTCATTGTACATCCGTACCAAATTTACTGGAACATGCTTCAATCCATGTCTACGCGTATGATACTTTCTCCGTCTTAAAATAAATGTCTTACATTTTTAAAAAATTAGATGAATCTACGTACTAAATATTGTCTAAATTTATTTAAATTTAATACATTTGAGACATCTGTTTTGACACTAGAGGGGAGTATTTTTTTTCCAAACCATGAAACTATGATCAGACAAGTTCCAAAAACAGAATCACATGTAGTGGTAGTATTTGGTTATGAAAATTCCTGTAAAATGTTCACTACTTGTACTTGCGAAAAAAGAAGCTTTACTAGGATTGCTTGATTTTGGTAGTGCTATAGCTCCTGATGCGTGACCATTGATGTTGGTAGTCGGGGTTGTTTGTAGGTTTACACAATCGCACGCGAGATTCTTGTTGTGGCTAGTTGTACAAACCCACGGACAAGCAAATTTCGAAATTTCCAATGACCCTATTGCGTTTATACGATTCACCAAAAGCCACGAAACAGTGGACAAAGCAAAATCAGGTAGTAGGTCGGTTTAATTGACGACAGCATCCTGCCAAGCTCGACACCTTTTGGCACCAATCTCTTAGGGCATGTTTGGTTGCCGGTCACATTTTGCCAAGCCTAAGTTTGGCATATGTGGCAGCCACAAAAGTGTGGCTGAGAATTTGGCCGCCATAATGTATGGTAAAAGTTGGCAAAATATTGACTCTATGACATATGGGTCATGTATATAGTAAAGTGTGTCAACTTTAACGTGTGGCAACAACCAAACACTTGCCAAACTGCCAAACTTTGGCTTGGCAAAGTGTGGCCGGGAACCAAACACCCCCTAAATTTCCTAGCACCGGTGGCATCACTAATTAACCGCGGAGCAAGTGCATTGCGCTGCATGTGGTGCACCCCGACGAATACTTATTTTCAGCAAAAAATGTTAACTGACTATGTTTCTTTTTTGAAAATTCCATCGGACTATTAGTAATCATCGGTAATAATATAAAGTGGTTTAAAAGTAATAAAAATTATAAATAGGTCTATGGATCATCTAGCGACGACTACAAACACCAGCACGGGCCGAAGGCAAGCCGTCGCCCTTGCCTTTGCATCACTGAAGCCGGGCAAAATTTGAGTATATAGACGGAAAATCGCCGCGCTAAGTCCGCAAGCGCACTAGAGCAATAACTATTGCCAGTGATGACATAGGTAGATCGGAAGAGATCGACCTAAAAATACCAACCAATATAAAATTGACTGGATCCCAGGAGATCCGTTAAACACATGACTTCGTGTCCTCTATTGGCACCAGGCGTACCATCAAAATAAGGATAGGACGGAGAGAAGCTTATTCTAATTTCAGTATGTAGTTTAATAGTTATCGCCTCACCAATCCCACAAAAGACATAGAAAATAATCTAAATAAATAACGAAAACACCGCACAGATGAGAAGCCATGATCCGTCACAACTTTAAGGCCCCAAGATCACCGAAAATGGAGCAAACCAACAGCGTCACCGTCGAGGAGAAACCCATATTTCAGCCGTCGTCTCTATTAGCACGAAATAGATGCATATGGTTATTTGACTCTGCACCAATTTTATCAGGGTTTCAGCTAAAAAAAACTTTATGAGGATAAATAACAACTGAAGACGGGAGTTTCTGAAATGACCGCAGGTGGATTTCCTTGCGACACAAGTAAACGCTCACAGCCGTGCACTACATTAGAACAACCAGTTGGAATCGTCGTACAATTAGCAAAAGGGATTCGCTGATTATTGTGCTTGTCACGATTCTGCGTGTGGACGGAGCAACGGTATACTCCTTCCTTGTCGTAATATAGTGTATACAATTTCTTTGAAAAGACTTTGACCAAGTTTTTTTTTGAAAAAATAACGATATCCTTTTTTTCTGACCAAGCAGCTCAAAAAATAATAATTATATTTAGACTACCATTGTATACTATACGAAAATATACATCATCAATAAAGTCAATGACACTGATTTGATGGTGTATGTGTTGTTTTTCTACATACTTAGTCAGACTTTGCATCATTTGATTTCTTAAAAAAATCATATACACTACTTTTTTGGCAAGGAGGTAATAGTACCCAGTTACTTACCGGAACTGGCGACCCAGGGGGCCTAACCATAGCGTCGCCGCCACCTCTCCCCCCTCCTCCTCCTAACCCCTTCCTCCTTATCGCCCCCGAAGGCCCACCGTCCTAAGAGCGCGGCGCCGGTGATGGGAGGGGGGGGATCCCGCCTCCTGGCCCCAGCGTGGTGGAAGGGAGGGATTCCCCGACGTTGGACGGGGCCTGCATAAGGGCTGGTGTCGTGGCCGCTCTTGGCGAGGTGGAGGGGCGGCGGTTGGGGTGGAGCGGCGACGTGCTCAGATCCGGTTGGCAGCGCGGCGGACTAGCAGCCCATCCGGTCCGATCTGGGACGGTGGGCTACGGGTCGGTGCTCACTCATCTAGTCTCCACCTGCGGTGTTGTCTCTTCGTCGAGCTAGTGGTCATGGCGGTCTGGGTCACCATGGATCTGTCGTACTATTCCGGTGGGTCTTGGTGACCGGTGAAGACCGGCGGTGTGGGGGCTTCCGATCTGACTTTGAATAAAGGGGGTTGGTCCTAGGATCCCTCTCGCGCCAGGACGAAAATCCACCTGCTCCATGACTTCATCGATCTGGTCGGAGTGTTGTGTTCTGGAAGATTCCACTAGTGAACTCCAATGCACGACATGCCGAAGTTCGCTAGATTGGATGGATCTCGGTCATGTACAACCATGTTTTATCTGAACGTTTGGTTTCAGAGGGAGTGTTGTGAAGCTTTACAGACTGTTGCCATCAAGGACATGTCATTAGTCCCATGGTGAAGTCAGTCGTGGAGAATGACATGAAAGCCAAGGTCTGAAGAATGATAATGGTGGTGTGAATCCTATTTGCGATGAGGTTTTGGCTTGGTGTTCTAGGTCGGTCTTGGAGCAGCGACTTTGGAAAGTGGGGGCGACGGTATGGGAGATTTCCAGAGTTCAAACTGTAGCTAAAAATCCAAGGTCTGGCCTTAATTGGTTGTGTCTGGCAATGACCTTGTTGAATGCATTGTTTTGTCAACGCGAATTTTCTATAAGGTGAAAACCTATGATCGATGATCAAGCAATGACGGCGGTAGTACATTGTTTCCTTCTTGAAGACGTTGATTTTGGAGATGATAGATTTCTGGTGCTGCATTGGTGGTGTTTGGTCACTATTGTAGGCATAGATCACTAAAACGGAACTTTCTTTTTTTTCCTATAATTCTTTTTTTGTGTGCATTTGTATTACCATTAGGATAATGCGTTATTGCAGAGACTGTGTATAATTAGTATCATGCGGTATTAATATATGCATTTTTCCAAAAAAGAAAACTTACCGGAAGGTGTGGAACGTGTTATTTTAGAACAACGGCCTGTACACATTAGTTGTCTGCACGTTGTATTAGAATAAAAAAAGGTGACCCCACGTATATAGTTAGAGCGACTCCGACTTCTATAAAAAAAAGGTGATCCCACGTATATAGTGGTGCATCACCCCGAAATCTATCGGCGACGGAGTCCATCGGGTGGTTTCTGCACCATGGACACGGATAAGAAAAAAAAACTTGGAACTTATCCGCATCGCCTCCGATCACCACCCGCCATTTCCGCCAGCCAGCTCGGATGGGGTTAGGAACGACAGGGGTCACCGTCAGCCGGAGGAGCGCGTGCAGATGCATGGGCAGCTAGCACCGGCCGCCGGCTCGGCGAATCGCTTTCTCCACGCAACAACCTTAAGAAAACCACACCACTACTGGCCCTCCCTGCTCTGCTTTGGCGGAACACTAGTCCCCATAGCTTTTCTTCTCGCCACCAAAAGCGACCCCGTCCTAGTAGCTTTCCATCGTAATAATTGGAAGATGTATGTGCATTATTAGGCTTTTGTTTGTCCTTGAGCTAATAAGCTTGCACCTCGTGCCACCACGGTGCGGTGCAGGGTCTCATGTGTGGCTATATGTGTACTATGTTTCAGGTGCCGCCCACCTCGGCGCTACGTGTGTCGCGCCCTGGTGGGGTGGACTGACAAAAACGGCCGGCTCATTTGACGTTCATGTGTTTTCTTGTCTGATTTGAAAGCGTTGAGTAGTTGCTAGCGATGAAGATCGAGGAGACCAGTGACTGGTACTAGTGTTTTATACTATACGCTAGTTGTACACTTGCACTAATTTTCCTTGATCTCCCGGACGTCGTGGATTTGATGTGACGTGATTAATAGAAGTTTCCATTGGCTACGTGGAGGCATCCAATGAACATACACACATACGCGTTTTCATATATAACAAAACGTTTGTTAACATAAAACTCTTACATATACCCAGGGGAATAAGACTTACATTAAAGATGTCGCTTTCACCTCATCCTGAGCCCTATCATCATGCATACCACCTTGTTTTTGCTCATTCGAGATGAACCGCTACCACCGTAACTGACGTGGCTCACGGCGCGCGGACTCAAGCCCAAGTGGAAGGAGGGGGATTGTACGTACAAGAAAGAACACACAACACTCCACGACCTCGGCGCAACGTGTCAATATCAACCAAATAGCTAGCACACCACGCCATAGAAGAAGATCGAGCTAATTATGCAGAGGCAAACAGTGTTCGATCGGTTGATAAACAAGGTGGACTAGCGAGTGACGTTAATTAATACGCATGGGTCACGATGCTTTGCCTGGTCTGCCACCTTATCAATTAACACTTCTTAATTAAACAACCCTCCCTTGTTTATATTTTCTTGCTAGCAGTACATGAGTATATATCCTCCTTGTCAGTGACCATCACTACTCCTAATAAGAAGAAGGTTCTACTAGCTGTAAAGGGAGGCTAAGTGCTCAACCCAAGCAGTACTCCAAAGCTCTAGTGTCGTGCTGGGTATCTCAAACTTAAGGCTTAAGCTAGCTAGCTAGCTAGTTTTTTTTTAAAAAAAATAGCTTGCTAGCTAAACAGAGCTGCGTGCGATGAATGCCAGTTTGGAACAACAAGTGAGAGTAGCCAATTGTTCCACTGCGAGCATACAAAACCTCTATGAGATTTTTTTTATCCGGGGTAGCTAAAGATGAATCGCGAGGGGCAAAAGGCCCTTCTTACCATAAACAGCGAGTAACATTTGGTTTTGGATCTTAGAGACAGCGACGTTTAGCGTAAAAGGGCATGGCGTTGCCAGGCAGCGAGGGTGAGGCTCGGGAAACAATAGCTAAATACAATACGAGTCGCGTATGGCTTCGCTCGATTTAGTCCCCGCACTTTTAGTTTTTATAGTTTTGGTCATGCACTTATCAATTGGATTCGAATTAGTTCTAAACCATGTTTGTTATCGAAATTGTGCTAACGCGGACCAAACATGCACGTGGATCCCACTCGCAAGAGAGCAATTGCCCTGGATTTTTGCACTCAGTGCCTCCCGGGTGACTCTCTTATGGTTAGTTAATCTCCCACCAGGTAAAATATGCGAAACACCCTATTATTAATTCTAGATATTCTTTGTTCTAAAAAATCCCCACTTCCTCTAATCTCTAACCCTAGTATATCTGTTCGTCCCTTTTCCTCTGCCCCGATCTCCTCTCGGGCCAGCGGCTCCAGTGGTTGGAGCTCTAGCATGGCGAGCGACTCTCGTGGTTCTAGCTCATGTACAAGGGAGTTTCCCATCAACAAGTGGACCGATGCGATGTGCACTCTGTCAAGAAGTTCACCTCCTAGACCGACATCCACGACAATTAGGATGGGGAATTTTTCGAGTGCCCTAATCATAAGGTTAGTCAGAATGAGCTCAATTTGATTTATATCCAATTTTTGTCTCAGTTTCCTTTCCTCAAGTGGATTTTTAGCTAAATTTCTTTTCTTTGTTAATGTAGCTTAGTAGATGTAATTTTCAAAAGTGGTCTGGACTGTATGAAGATTTCTTGGTGGCAGTGGATTTTATTTAAGAAAGAGGTAGACCTCTAATGTACATTTTTTTATTTTTGTGTTTAAGTACAAATGTACAAGAGACTTGTACATAAGAAACAAAGGAAGAAAAAAACACTAAATAAAACTATCTACCCATGCCGCGAAAGAGGCGTATTTCTTCCTTTGTTGCTCTATAGTTTAGCCACTTTAATTCTATCTTGAATATCATTCTGCATCGATAAACCAATAACTGATTTGCCTCCTTTGACTTAGCATGCGAAGAAGCATCGGTCAAATTTGAAGTTTGAAGAACATACCGGAGTTGCCGGAACTGCTTTGATTCAAGGAAATTCAGATAAAAAGAAGATTAGTATGCTTGTGGTGGCTTTGTTTGATGTAGGAAACGATATCTTAGGAGCATTGAAGTTGATTTATGCTCTGTTAGGGCATTGTCTTCTGCGAGTGGGACCATCCGTGTTAGCACAATTTTGATGTAAACATGTTCAGAACTAAATTATGTCCAGTTGACAAGGACACGATTTAAATTAGCGTGAGGACTAAATTACAATATTGAGCCACACTGCCACTCCGTATTTAACTCGGAAGAAAACAATACTGGCCGTTTGGTCGTGTAGCCCGTCTGTCTTGCTCCACGTCGAGGTAGTTCAGGTTCTTCCGGAATGCAAGACAAGGCAAAAGAAAAGTTGCTCCATGGTATGATCGGGGACACGTTAACCCCGGTGGACCGAATTGGGCCGCTCGCTCCGTGTCTTGCTCACGGCGCGCAGACATGCATGCTCGGAGTGTCCCGCTTTACACTCTGGCATATACTCGGATGGACCCACGGGATCGCTGCCGCAGTACGCCAAATAACCCAGATGACTAAATTAATCTTGGGGTGTAGTAAGCAGCAGGGCATCACCACGGCTACTCTGTAGACGATGTCACGGTGGTGCTCCACGGGAAGAAGTCAAGTGTAGTAGTAGTACGTGTACTGCTAATAATCGGTTGGACTTTTATCGCCCCTGAAAACTACACCAGGAAGACTAAATTGTTTCCCACGGTCAAGTCCTTATACAATACTCCTACTTGCGAAAGTAAGCTCTGAATCACAGCAGCAGGCCAGATGTGGACGTATTAACTGGGGTCAATATGGTCGCAGTAAGTTGTGACCACGATCTTGTTCGATTTTTGGGTTCATGGGTAGTAACTATTTTTCGTACTACTATTTTGCAAAAACTGCAATGCAAGATGATCTGGTGAAGTATCTATGAAGGATCATCGGCAACATGTAGTTTGAGCGTTAAACTATTTGCTTGCTTTGTTAAATTATTTATGTTAAAACTGTTTGTGCGGTATTTATGTCAAAATCATGCTAAAAAGGCCGAAGTTTGCACAAATCGCCGGCTCAGTAGTGGCTCCTGGCTGGGAGGAGTGGAGATGCTCTAAGCAAGGCATCGCCTCGGCTCGATGTCACGATGCTGTTCTACGGAAATAAGTCAAGTATAGTAGGAGCATACTAGTAATTAGTTCGACCTTAAGCACTCTGGAAAATTACCGCAGGAAGCAGATTAAATCGTTCCCCACGGTCAAGTCCTCACAAGACTTGCGAAAGTAAGCTCTGAATCAGAGCAGGCCAGATGTGGACGCAACTGGTCAAGATGGTTTGCAGTAACTTGTGACCACGATCCCGTTCGATTTCTGGGTTTCCCGGGCAGTAACTCTTTTCGTATTTCGCGCAGCGCTTTTGCCTCCCCACATTTTCGGTGGTATTCGTTTGACCAGGCACGTTCACGGGCGGGAGGTGCAGTTATTATTCGGAGCTCGTGCTGTGCCGGGCTGGACTGGAACTTGGAGCCTACCCAATTCCCAAAACAGAAGCGCCGGCTGCAGCAGAGCGGAGCAGCGCAAGGCTTTCCCGTCCGGTCTCCGGTGCACTGCGGACTCCGTAGTCCACAAGCAAACCATCGGGCCCCTCCTCCTCCTCCCCTCGGATTCTTCTTCTTCCTCTTCCCTCTCCACCGCGCCCAGTCCAGATGGCGAGAGCAATATAAAGAACGGGGAGAGAAAGAGACGACGACCCACCATCCACTGATCACCATCTCTGTCCGTCCACCAGGCCAGCCGCCAGCCAGCAAGCGAGTACTAGCCATGGGGTTCTTCACCAAGAGCACCTCCAAGCAGACCGCGAAGCTCAAGTCGCTCGTCAAGATCGCCCTCGCGCGGCTCGCCGTGGCCCGCCGCCCGCGCGTCGGCCGCCGCTCCATCGCCCGCGGCGACGTCGCGCAGCTGCTCTCCATCGGCCACCTCGACCGCGCGCTCGTCCGGGCCGGCCAGGTCATCGAGGAGGACGACATGCTGGAGGTCCTCGACCTCCTCGAGCTCTACTGCAGAATCCTCATCGACCACGCCGCCCAGCTCGAGAAACCCAAGTGCGTACTGCACCTAACCAACCAACTCTATCCCCCAATATCTCCCTCTGAATCTACCCGTTTTTGTTGCGGCAAACAAGCGGTTGCTATAATTTTGGTTCCTCGGTGGTGATGATTCAGGGAGTGCGGCGAGGAGGTCAAGGCGGCGGCGGCGGGGCTCGTCTTCGCGTCGGCGCGCTGCGGCGAGCTGCCGGAGCTGCTGGACGCGCGCGCCATCCTCGCGGACAAGTTCGGCCGGGACTTCGCCGCCGCGGCCAAGGACGGCTCGCACGGCCTCGTCGATCCTACGGTAGGTTCGGTTTTGCTCCAGCTATGCTATGCGCGGCTCCTGCTTTCACGTGCCGCCTCTGCTCGCCAACCGGTGACCGGTGGTACGTGGCGACGGGAGCTGGAAATTGAAGGTGGTTGGTGTTGGTGTTGCAGTTAGTGCGGAAGCTGTCCGGCGAGAAGGCGAGCGTGGAGCAGACGAAGAGGCTGGCCAAGGAGATCGCCGCCGAGAACGACATCCTGCTCGACTTCCCCGAGGACCCGAGAGAGGTTCATCGTGTTCAGGTTTGTTGCAACTTCCTCATGAGATTCTTGTGATTCTTTTTATTATGAGTCAGTACACTGATGAAACTGAATGTGCAATGCAGAGCAAACAGAGTGTACAACAACCCAAAAACGTGCCCGCTGCGAAATCTGTCGAACAGGTTGAAGACAAGACGGGACCTTGCGTGGTACGTCCGGCAGTGTCATATTTTTGTTGTAGTACTCCACTGTTGTTGTACTAGTGCTTGATCATCAGAATTTCAAGAATGTAATTTGGAATCTAACGGTGGAGAAATCCAATGTGTGACTGACAGGTGCAGGAGAGACGGAGTAGGCCTGCCGATGCTAGCGTGAACCGGCCGAGCCTGGTTCAGCTGAGCGCGGAGGAGAAGACGTCGAGAGAATCCAGGCAGTACCGCGATGTGAGGATGGCGGCGGAGGCGGCCTTCGAGTCGGCGTCGTTCGCGGCGATGGCAGCCCGGGCGGCCGTGGAGCTGTCCCGGACGGAGACACGGAGGAAGGGGCCGAGAGGAGGCGGCGGCGGTGGCGGCCACGACAAGGTTCATCCTCTGCGGAACTCTGGAGCAACCGAGCGGGAGACCAGGCCGTTGGGGAGGCCTCAGAGGCCCCCGTCGCCGTCGCCGTCTCCGTCGTGGAGCGAAAACAGCACGGTGTCGTCGGTGTGGTCCGACCCGCCGCAGAAGGGGAAGAGCGTGGTGTTCGACCAGAGCGACGAGGAAGACGACGAGGTGGTGGAGGACCTTGTCCGAATTCCGCAGCTGCGCCGGCCTCCGTACGGGAGGAGGACGGCCTCTACGGTGGGCATCAACGACGGCAACACGCACGGTTCACGGCGCGCGATGTCCGGCGAGTTGGGCGCATTTCAGGACGGCGTGCCGGACGGCTCGGGACAGGCGCCTCCGACGCACAGGAGGCACGCCTCGGAGCTCGCCGGCGGCAACGCGCGCCGCGAGGCCCCGGACCAGCGCGGCCAGTACGGAGTGCCTCCGCCTCCGTACAGGAGGAACCCCGCGGCCAACGGCAACAGCGACGCAGCGCGGCGCGCGGGTGATGTGGACGGCGGGCGGCCGCGTGGCCGCCAGGACGGCGGTGGTGGCGGCGGCCCGTACGAGAGCTCGGCGTACGTCGCGCGCGCGCCGTACGCGAGGATCGTGTCGGCGCTGGAGGGCAGCAACGAGCACATCGCGCGGCACGAGGAGGTGCGCAGGATGGGCACCGACGCGCGGGTGCTCCAGGAGAAGGTGTACGGCCCCGCCGCGCCCGCGCCGGGACGCGTCCCGATGACGCCGGAGAGGAGGGCCATATCGGTGCGCACGAGGAGGTAGATGGTTTCAGTTTGGTCAGTTCAGGGTTTCAGACTTGGGATGGGAGTCAGGAGTCGGAGGTCGTCGACTGGAAAACGAGATGCAGGAAACTGGGGCCGTTGCGTTGCCTCGCCGGCGCAATGCATGGTTTGATGCGTTTTGCTGAATTTTTTTTTTGTACATATGAAATGATCGGGTGGTAGCATTGCTGGCATGTTTGCGTAGCGTAATTGTCGATTGTTGCGTCTCGCAATTTGTGGAGTTTTGCGACGGTCTGTTCTTCCGGGCCGGAAGCATCGAGAAGAATCCCCCTGGCTATCTGATTCTGATCGGCCTTGACGCCGACCGAACGGCATGTGTTGGCGTGGGTCCATGCATGCTGTCGCCTGTGATCATGCTGGTCACCCGGTGAAACTGCAGCCTGGCCTGGAGGTGTGAACTCTGGCTCGACGAACGGACGCTGCTCGTTCTGACGCCTCTAGCTGTCCCGTGGTGGAACTGCTGTCGGTCTTTTTCTGCTGCCTAGCTTGTCGTAGGCTCGTAGCGTCGTTCGTCTCCTTGCCGCTCCTCCAAAGGACCACAACGGCGGAACGGCCTGCTAGATCAGGCAGAGGCACGAGCGAAAACACGGTGTCAAATAAAAGCCTCAGGCAGTAGAATCAACCGTGATTACAGTTAAGGGCATTGGGTCATTCATTTTACGTGTTGGACCGGACAGCATGTCGCACACTTGTCCTCCCTGACCCACCAGATAGTGGCCGGAAAACATTCAACCCTCTTCCACTTCCAGTAAAAGTCAAAATTCGTCGGCGCCAAACCCTTAGCCCACGCGTTGGACGCTCCGCTTAAGCCGAAGAAGGAGCTATCGACGCGGCCAAGACACGGGTGGCGGAAGCAAAAGGAGCCATCGAAGAACCAAAGCAGGCGGAGGTCATTCCCGCCCTTCATGCCAAGACCAAGGTCGAAGTCGTCGCCAAAGGGCCAGCCTCCTAGGACCTTCTTCTCATATAACAAGAGGCGCTCACTGAAGTCCTGACCATGGTCAGCGTCGGCGTTGTGACCGGCATATCATCGATAATCTCGGTGTCCTCGGCCGCAGTACGGCCGCCACTTCGTCCACGGTCGCATGCTACGTTGGCAGAGGGGGCTGCTCTACAGTCGCACATGTCCAAGCGCGCTCATGGCTTGGCGGCTCACGTCGACCTTGTCGGAGTCACGCCGATGCAGGCCATGAACCTCAACCACGCACCTGACTCAGGTGAACTGACGCAGGAACATAGCAAGGGCAACGCAGGATCCCCATGGCTAACATGTCGGCGCCTCGCATCCCGTTTGACGATTTACCTCGCTTGGTGTCATGCAGGGAGCAGGACGACAAGGATGTGTTGTACCAGAAGATCAATGAGGCCACGACCTTAGATAATGACCCAGACAACGACGACGTCCAACACAGTGCCCTGGAGATCAAGGGCGAGCCATTGTTTGGGCATGGTGGCGATGGAGGGGAGGCGATGTATGTCGACGACGTCGATGCCGACGATGCCGGTGAGTCCTAGCCTACCGATGGTGGCCGCAACACAAAATAAGAAGATCCAAAGGACCGATGGCTACACCGGCAAGGAGGTCAAGATCTTTTGTAAGGCGTGGATGATAATTGTGCAAGATCCAATTTGCGGCGCCGAGAAAATATGATCCAACAATTTTCAAGTACTTCCATGAGTGCAAGAAGTTCAAGCCATGTTGTATCCATAATTCCATAGTGATCGGAATGAGCTCTCTCTCTCTCTCTCTCACTCAAGGATATGAGGGTTCATCAACGCACGGTACAACAAACTTTGTGATGCACATGAGCATGTGGAGGCTCGTCCCATGAGCGGCATCCATGTCGGGGACATGGTAAAATCTTGTCTTGTCCAATTTAAATGACATACATTACATATGCACCATATTTTGTGGATTCTCATCCTTTTGTGTAGGTGACACAACTATGGAGTAGTTCAAAGAGAAGTACTCCAACATGCCATTCACGTTGACTCATTGCTGGATGATGATCAAGAAATGTCTGAAAACGAGCATTGCCCTCTACCAAAAGAGTGGTGAAGGCTCGAAGAAGCGTGGGAGCGAGTCATCGGCCATCGATCTTGAGGAGGATATACCAAGCAATGTCGAGCCATTCGGCCAAGGGGTCACAAGATCACTAAGCAAAATCTCAACCGCCAAGCCACGTCACTTACATTGCAAGGGACACTGAAAGGGTAGATTGCGGAGAAGGAGACAAATGCAAAAGAGGTAGGAGAGGCGACACAAGGAGAAAGAGGCCACCATTAGAAGCTTCATTGACCTAAAAAAAAGAGCTCTTGAGTTTGAAGTGGTGAATGCTCAAGAAAGAGCCATTTAGGACGAGGCCAATCTCATGGCCGAGAAGACGAAGCTCGTGATGATGAACTTGAGCATCTTGGACCTAGTTCAAATGGAAGGGTTCAAGAACAAGCAAAACAACATCCACGATCGCCAGGCGTGATCACATCGATGATCTATCTCTTTTATGCATTTCGTATGAAATTTGTGTTATTTTGCACTATGATCATGTATGGCATGTCATCTTGATGATTTGCTAATTAGTGGTAATTTACTTAGTAGTGAATTTGTTTTTCATTACCATTTTCATAAATATGTTATAAATTGGAAAAAACTCCAAACTGGCCACAACTAGCGCGTTCAGACCAAATAGGTCGTGCGAAGGCCAGACAGTGGCTATTTTTCTATCTGTGGCTGTATACGGACCAAAACGAACACATACATGTTCAAAATGGTCGTCTCGTTGGAGATGTCTCCACTTTTTTTGATAAACAAAATATATTACTGTTAACATGATATTACAAATTAACCCGACATTTTCACCAACACCATAGAGAGAGATAGTCAAAGGAGTTAACAAAAACTGAAAAAAATGTTTCAGCCTCGTCTGTGTCGCCCCCGCGGGGACCCTGGTGGGCGAACCCTAGGCCCCTTCTTCCAACCTCCGATATCCCCCTCTCCCATTGCCGAGCCATTCTGTCAAGGGGTCACAAGAGCACCAAGCAAGATCTCAACGACCAATCCACGTCACTTGCATTGCAAGAGACATTGAAAGGGTAGATTGCGGAGAAGGAGGAGACAAATGCGAAAGTGGAAGAAGAGGCGAAACAAGGAGAAAGAGGCCACCATTAGAAGCTTCATTAACCTAAAAAAGAGAGATCTTGACACTACTAGAAAAATAGCTATAGATAGACGGCTCTTATGTGGCACATATGTATGACTATGCGCCACAGACAAATTACAGTGGCGCATTTCAGGCAATGCGTCACAGAAACCTTCACTATTTTGTGGCGCATATAGCGTAACAATGCGTCACAAAAAAATTGTGGGACCGCCACCAGGATTGGGCTTCCAAATTTCTGTGGTGCATATGTAATTGTAATGTCTGTGGCACATTTTGACATATGCGCCATAGAAAGTGAAGGTAGGCCCCACCATAGAATCTTGTTGACCAGATGTTGACCAACCATCTGTTACGCATATGTCGATATGCGCCACAAAAAGCGATGTTTTTGTGGCGCATATAGAGACATGTGTCACAAAATATGGAAAAACATATCCCCGTAGATCGCCTTTTAACTGTTGTAAAAAATAAACAAAAATAATAAAACCTTCAAAAAAATAATTTCTTTGAGATATAGTTACAAGTTCGATCTCGTTAATGCCCATTGTTATGGACTTGGGTTTGAAGAAGATGGAGATGCTGGAAGTCGCAAAACGGTTAACAGACAAGCAACACAGGGACACGAGGTTTACCCAGGTTCAGGCTTCCGGAGAGAAAATCCTACTCCTGCTTGTCTGCTCTTGATTACGGCGGAACCGAAGGTTATAGGGGTGCGCAGATGCAATCTGGCGTGAGGTGTGTGTATGAGGTGAGTTCTAGATTTTTCGTCGTACCCTCCTGGCCCTTATATAGATAGGCCAGGTCCCGGGATAGGTCAAGTCGGTTACAAACTAGGGTTGATACCCTTTGAATTCTATCTAATCTAGACTTTTCCCCCAAGGAGTCAAATCCGCCATAGGCTTGGGCCACCCGAAATCTTCATGGGCTGCGTGTCCTTGTGTGGACATTCCTTGGGCTGGACCGGGTATTACCAATGTTATGCACCCGTAACGTATATTCATGTCATGGTGTGTTACACCATTTCAAGTATATTCATGTTTTTATCTATCTTCCAAATTAAAATTTTGTTATGTAAAAATTAGTGATTAAAGCTCTCACAAACTTGATGGAACAATTTATTTCTTGCACTTAATAAACTTGAACCATTGTGCCCATCTATGTTGCCTATATGCTTGCAAATTATAAGTTGTGAATTAGCAGGACCATGTTGTCATGGGAAACGCTTTCAACATTGCTCTTATTCTATTTAGTTGATATCATGATCTTTTGTTTATGGATCCCGACGGTGTGAAATAAAAGAGGAGCTTGTAAGCTCATGGAGTTTGTATATGTGTTAGAGAAACGTCTGGGCGGTGATACGCCTAATTTGCATCACCTTTTATTTCACACCGTCGGGATGATTATGAGGTATTACTTATGACTTTTTCATCTGTTTCTGCATGTTGGATGATTCCTGGAGGATGGACTGCCGGAGTCTGGATTCTGATGGAAAAGAAGGCGTTTCGGTGCAATCTCGCGAAGATCCGGAAAATACCAGAAAATATGGAAACATATTATTTTACCAGAAGACGAAGGAAGCCAGAAGGAGGAGCGAAGAGGGGCCTCAGGGGGCCCACACCCTCCTAGGCGCGGGCCCACCTGACTCCGCGCCTAGTGCAGGTGTGGCCCACCTGCCCGGCCTCCGACTCCGCCCCTTTGCCTATATCTTCCCTATGGAACCCTAATTACCGAGGGAGCGACCACATATAGATTTCCGCCGACTCTAGGGGGCGGAAAACACCGAGAGAGAAAGATCTCTCCGGTAGACAGATTTTTGCCGGGGGAATTCCTTCCTAGAGAGGGGAGACCGTCACTATCAACACCATCATCAAGCTAGGCTTCATCGGGATCATCATCATCATCATCCACACCATCATCATCACCAGCACCATCATCACCACTCCGTTCTGCTGTAACAATTGTGTTGGATATTGCTTTAGTTCTTAGGGGAAACTTTCCCGGTGTTAATTACTATTGTAGTTGATGCTTGTGAGTGGAACCATTGGATTATTTGTTTATGTTCAGATTGTTATCCATTATCATATCATCTTTGA
This sequence comes from Avena sativa, assembly GCA_916181665.1. NCBI lineage: Eukaryota > Viridiplantae > Streptophyta > Magnoliopsida > Poales > Poaceae > Avena > Avena sativa. Next base: position 426,432,772 of record OV702293.1, read on the forward strand.
TCTTGATCCATATGATGTCTTGTGAGTAGTTCGTCTAGTTCTTGAGGACATGGGAGAAGTCATGTTGTTAGTAGTGAATCCGTGATGAGTTATTATTCAATGGTTTAGTATTTAAGTTGTGGTGCTATTCTTCTAGTGGTGTCATGTGAACGTTGACTATATGACACTTCACCATTTATGGTCCTAGGGGGATGCATTGTGTATTTGGCTACTAATTGTGGGGTTGCTGGAGTGACAGAAACCTGAACCCCCGTTAGGACACCTTTGCACAAGGGAGTGTAGGATATCAGAGTTTAAGGTTGTGGTTAGATTTATATCTTAATTAGTTTCATGTAGTTACAGATGTTTGCAGGGGGTTTAATCACAAGTATGTATTAGTCCCAGGAATGGCGGTATGTTAGCACAGGTTCACCCACACAATACTTACAAACACCAAAGAAGAGTACTCAGCTATTTGAAGAGAAAGCACTTGACAGAATTCCCATGTGTCATCGAGAACGTTTGGTTCCTATAAGTATTTCCACCGGCTTGTCCTTTGCTAAGAAAGGATTGGGCCACTTGCTCTATTTATTCGTTACTTTTGTTACTTGCTCTTTGTTTTGTTGCCTTGTCAGAAAACCACTAAAAATCCGTTTGCGAAGTATTCACAGAGATTTCCTGCTCCATACCACTGTTCAGCACCTTCTGCTCCTCGTTGGGATCGACACTCCTATTTATCAAAAGTACTATGATACCCTCCCTATATTTGTGGGTCATCAAGACTATTTTCTAGCACCGTTGTCGGGGAGTGAAGCGCTATTGAAGAGTGGAACTGGTAAAGGAAACTTTTACTGTATTGCTTTTATTACTGCTTGTTACTTTGTTTCCAATATGGATAACTCACTTGGTTTTCTGTTTGGGAAAACTACTACCACTGATAGGGTAGTATATGAACCACCTCCTGTTGAGATAGATCCTTTTAAGATACCTACAAGTATTGTTAATCTTGTTATGGATAATTATTATTTTTGGGATGGAACTGTCCATCATGGTGATCACTTGATTTTTATCCATGAATTATGCAGGTTGCTTAAGTGTGCATGTATCACAACTGAACAGGTGAAGAAGAAGTTACTCTCCATATCCTTGAAAGGGAGAGCTGAAGAATGGTATAAGCTGCTGAAGAATGGACAATCCATGGAATGCGAGGAGATGTCATCTCTCTTTTACTCTAAATTTTATCCTCCCAGTGAGATTCATAAGGATAGAAATCTTATATATAACTTTTGGCCTCTTGATGGAGAGAGTACAACTCAAGCTTGTGGGAGATTTAAGTTACTCATGATTAAATGTCCTATTCATGAACTCCCTAACAATATTATTCTCAATAACTTTTATGCTAGGCTTTCTCTTCATGATAAAGATTTACTAGATGCTTCTTGTGCTGGATCATTCACAGGTATGAAGGAAGAAGCTAAATGGGATCTCTTAGACCATATTCAAGATAATACTGAAGCTTGGGAGAATGACAAAGGAAGAAAGTCAGGTATAAACTATGATTACGAATGCATTAAATCTTTTATGGGTACTGATAACTTCTGTGATATTAGCAATGAGTTTGGTCTTGATTCCCAAAGTATTGCCAACTGTTTTAAGGCCTTTGCCTCTTACATAGAAATTCCCAAGAAGAAGTGGAATAAGTGCCATGCTCCATATAAAGATGTTGTTAGTCATGTTCCAATTAGAAGTACTCAAGTTTTTACTACTAATCATATTGTGCCTGAACCTCATGTTGAGAAAATGCCTTTCCCAGCTAAGGTAAAGGAGTATTCTATGATTATTAGTGCAAATAACAAAGGCACAATGAAAACTGTGGAGCCTGGTAAGCAACTGAACCTGTGGTAGCTATTGTGAAAGACCCTGTCACTAGAAATAGAGAGGATGAGCACATTATCTTTTGTGAATATGCTTCTAATATTATCTCATCCTAGTAAGGCTAGAAAAGCTAGTGTTCCTGTGCTTTCTGTTAAAATTGGTGATCATTGCTACTATGGTTTATGTGATATTGGTGCTAGTTCTAGTGCTATTCCTTATGAGCTTTACAGGGAAATTATGCATGAGATTGGTCCATGTGAGCTTGAGGACATTGATGTGGTTATTCATCTTGCTAATAAGGATACCATTTGCCCCATCGACATTGTAAGAGATGTGGAGGTTCTTTGTGGTAAGATTAAGTATTCTGCTGATTTTCTAGTGCTTAATTCAACAGTTAGCAAAACTTGTCCTATCATTTTTGGTAGACCTTTCTTAAACACTTGTGGAGCTATTATTGATTGTAAGAAGGAAAAAGTTTTAACTAAGTTTGATGGAGATTCTTATGATATTAACTTTTCCAAATTTGCTAAAACTCCTTGTGGAAATAGCTTGCCTAATAAAGATTTCAGGATGGAACAACTTGCTTCTATTGATCCGGTTTATGACCTTGGAACTCTCTTTGATGACTCTAAGTATGCTTATTCTGATGATAAAGTTGTCTCTAGTGACAATTATATTGTCAACTTTATTCAAAGTGCTACTGAAAGTTATTTTGAGAGAGGGAAACATGGTTTTATGCATCTCAATGATGTTAAGTTTCCCCATTTTATGTTGAAAGCTTTGAAGTTGCATTTGTTTTGTCTTCCTATGCCCGTGGCTTTTTGTTTCAATAATTTGTTTTCTCATGACACTCCCATGCATAGGAAGTGGGTTAGACTCAAGTGTGTTGCTTATTTTATTCTTGATGCTCTCTTTCATTTCAGATTTATATCTCCTTTGTGAGCATCTTTGGAAGTTTCAAGCCTAACTTAAAGGCATTAAATAAAAGTACTTGTTGGGAGATAAACCAAGAGTTTTGTCGAGTCTTGGAAGTTATTACCTCTGTAATAACCGCTCCTTATCCTTTTTGTTTTGGTTTTTGTGTCAAGTTCAACTACTTTTGTGAAATAGAGGAGTCGTGAAAAGTGGTTGTCCTAGGACAGATTTTTGTGCTTCATTGTAAAAATTCATGAGGAATCTCAGTACTTCGGATGGAGCTGCATTTTTCTGTGCTTATTCTCCAGGTTGTTACCCAACTTTCATCAGTTCTGTACTTTTTGATTTGAGCAACAGAAGGTCTTCGAAAAAATCAATATTTACCTGTTGGTCTATTTTGACAGGTTCCTGCCATCATTTGCATTTGCCTCTTACAGAAGCTTTTGTTTTGATGGGCTTTCAGTTGAAGTGTGTACCAAAGTTTATTGTTTTTGCTTACACTAATGTTGTCATTGAGTTTGTGCAAGGGTTTTGTAAGAAGGAAATTTTCAGGAGAAAGAGAAAAGGAATCTGCAGAGTTCGTCTTTGAAGAGGTAAAAGTGGTGAAAGCAGTAGGTTCGTGAAACTCCAATCTTTTTATATGTTTGATGTTTTTAATACATAAGGGAAGTTATGAGACGAAACTGAAGAGGAAACGGAGCCCGGGGTGGACAAACCCACCCCAGGCGCGGGCCCAGCCTGGCCACGCCTGAGGGGGGTGTCTCCCCCTCGAACTCCGTCTCCGCCTTGTTTCCGTGTCAAAACCTTCCTTATGCCTTGAAACTTCGTAATATATAACCCCCCGATCCCCCGAGGTTCATGCATCGTGTTATCGTTGTGTTTTCGTTTCGATCTATTTCTGTCAGGAAATCTTCTCAAGTTTAGAGCACCATGGCCTCCGCCAACGACAAAGGCAAGAAGCCCGAGGAAGAAGAACCTCAAGTCCCCAATGAGGAGGAGATTTCGGTAGGGTATGAAGGTTACATGGAGGAGGACAAGCAACTAGACACTCGCGCTACCATGGCAAGCATTGGAGTGGTGGCAACCACTATCAAGCCTAAGAGGACAGCACGGATGTCTAGAGGAGGGAAACCTCCACGTCTCTTCTACAATCCACGGTCATCTCCTCCACGTAACAAGAGACCCTTCCATACACTTATACATGAATATCAATACCAACAAGTGCCCAAAGGGAACTTGCCTTCGGTTTGGGATATGCCCCGTTCTAACAATGCAGAGAAGGATCATGCTAAGGATGAAGAGTGGGGAAAGAATAACAAGGACTGGGATTCTCGGTCTGACATGATCATGAACCGTATAGAGCAAAACTCGGAGTTAATTCATACTCTGACCTTCGATATGGAGGATTTGAAGAAGCTGATTGAGGAGCTTATCAAGAGAACACCACCACCAAGGGAGTAATTCATCATCAGCCATCAGGTTTGGCATCCCCTTGGCTTGTTCCAAGCTTGGGGGAGTGCCGCGGTATCACCACCATTATCTTTTATCTTTTACCTTTTTAGTGGATTCATATCTGTGGTAGAGGGGTTATCTTATAGTTTGGTTTGCATGTGGAAGTATCTCTACTTTAGTTGATTATCTATGTATCCCTTGGTGTGAGTGCCTTTATTGGAATATTAATGAGAAGTCTCATCTTTTACTTTTTGGACTTCTTATTTTAGTTTGCAATCTCTATTATATGATGGATCTTGTTGATCAGTATTGGCACCACTTTGGGATCATCAAGTGGATCTAAATTGGTTTTGGCAAACCGTGTTCTGGTCATTAACATCACTATGAAAGAGAAAAGGAAAGAAAACGCTTACAGGTATTTTGTATCATTTGTTTTGTTTCTTGTTGGCTCATAAGCTTAGTATTTTTTATTTAAGATTCTTTTGTGTCTTAAAGGAAGATTGCATGTTTGGCTTTATTACTTGTATGTTTGCTTGTTTCTTTCAACTCTCTTGCTTGCTACCCAGCCTTGCTAGCCAAAAACCTGTTTTGAGAAGGCATACTTCTCACATTTCCAAACCCCTTGAACCAAAAACCTTTGCCACTTGTGTCCACCAAATCTACCTAGTAGCAATTGCTATTCCTAGTAAATTCTCAAGCTTCATCTACTTTTTGAATTAAAAAAGTATTTTGTTATGTGTAAACTAGTTAGTAAAGCTCTCACGAACTTGATGGCACACTTTATTTCTTTGCCCCTAATAGACTTGAACCATTGTGAATATCGAAGTTGTATATGCTTGCATCTATACGTTGGAATTAGCAGAACCGTGTTATCACGTGGAATGTTTTCAACATTGCACTTGTACTCTGTACATAGTTGATATCGTGCTCTTTTGTCTATGGATGTCACCAGTGTGAAATAAAGAGGGAACTTGTAAGTCCATGGAGTTTGTATCCTGTGTTAGAGAAACGCATGGGCCGCTAGCCTAAGCCATGCGTAATCATGGTGAAAACTTGCAGCGTCACCATAGTGAGTCATCTATGAAGCATCCTCAATAAAAAGCTATGCATATGGTAAATAAAAAGATTGCTGAGATGCTCATTGTCTGCTTGCCTTGTCATTTTGGTTATGGGAAATCTCATGTACCATGTGCAAGGGGTACCCCGTTGGAGGTTCTCAATGATATGCAAATACTTACAATGACAAGAACTTACCTGGGCCCAAAGTTGAGTATGCATGAGGAGTGACCCTCATATTCAAGGGACATGAGATTGCCAACTTATATTTCGTCAAGCATATACTCCTGATACATTGGAAATGTATCTATAATTTTTGATGCTCCATGCTTGTTTAGTATCTACTTTGCTTTACTTGTCTACACTTTGAGGTGCTTTTTACATGTTTTCTGGTACTAACCTACTAACAAGTCGCAACAGTGTCAGATGCATGTTTTCTTCTGTTTTTGGTTTCAGAAGAGTTAGTAAAGAAATATTATCGGAATTGGACGGGACAAATGTCAAAGTCAATTACTTTCCGTGGGGAACAAGAAGTCCAGAGGGGAGCCGGAGGGGCCGACTAGACCCACCCAAGGCGCGGGTGGGCCCCACCCCGCGCCTAGCTAGGGTTTGACCCCCCTGGTCGCCTCCTCGGCCTCCCCCTTCGCCTATAAGAAGCCCCCAATGCAGAAACCCTAAGCACCCGATCAAATCTCCACGAAACCGTCTATAGCCGCCGCCACCATTGTCCCTAGATCGGGGGGGATCTGAAGTTCTTCCTGGGACCCTGCCAGAGGGGAGATCATCCCGGAGGCCTTCTCTCCGGTATGATGTTTGAGTAGTTCCACCTTGGACTATGGGTACATGTAGTAGCTAGATGGTTGTATCTCCTCCTTTGTGCTTTCATGTATAGGTCTTGTGAGCTCCGTTCACGATCAAGATCTAATCTATTTGTAATCATGCATATTGTGTTTGCGGGGATCCGATGGATATTGAGATTATTATGTTGGTTTGATTAATGGTTTTGTCTTTATGATTCTATCATGTCTGTGTTGTTTGTGATCTTGCATGCTCTCCGTTATTAGTAGCTATCTTGGCCAAGTAATTGCTAGTGACTCCAAGAGGCAGTATTTATGCTCGATAGTGGGTTCATGCCTCTAGTTTCCAAGGGAAGTGACAGAAATATCTTCGGTTGTAGATGTGATGTTGCTACTAGGGAGAAAACAACGGTCTCTTGTTCATGGAACATGTGGACTGTTTACCTTACACACTTTGCTTAAAGCAGTTGTCTATTGCTTGCAACTTAATACTGGAGGGGGTTCGGATGATAACCTGAAGGTGGACTTCTAGTCATTGATGCAGTTGGATGGCGGTCTATGTATCTTTTTGTATTGCCCAATCGAATCTCATATGATCTTTCTGACTAGTAATTGCATTGTTATGCCTTGCTCAGTTCCTGTCAATTTCCTCATTGTAATTTGTTTACCCTTCATGCCATGTTGTTTATCTAAGGAGAGCACCTCTAGTGAACTATGGACCCCGGTCCAATCTTTACCATTGATACACCTTCCACTGTTACTTGTTTACTTGCTGCAAACCATTACCTTCCACACCATACGTTTAATCCTTTGTTGCAGCAAATCGGTGAGCTTGACAACCTCACTGATTCGTTGGGACAGAGTCTTGAGTTTGTGTTGTGCAGGTCTCAACGTTTCTTCCAACACCTGTGCGACGTTTCCTTCCTCCTTATGGTTCGATAACCTCGGTCTCTACTGAGGGAAGACTTGCTGCTGTGCTCATCACACCTTGCTCTTGGGGTTTCCAACAAAGTACTCCACGTCAGCACCATTAACAAGTTTTCTGGCGCCGTTGCCTGGGAGGCTAAGGACGTCTTCACAAGGGGAGTCCTTCACTTCCTTTCTCTTTACTTTGTTTTTAGTTTGCTTTGTTTCTTTTGCTTGGTTTTGTTTGCCTCTTTTCAAAAAAAACCAAAAATTAGTCTAGTTTGGTTTGCTTGCTTTATTCAAAAACACAAAAAAAATTAGTTCCTGCTCTAGTTGCCACCTTGCTCTAGCTCACCATGTTGCTCCCCAAGTTTGCCCTGAAAGATCTTGCAATAGGTAGTGGCTCCATAATTGGGAAAGATAATATTGAAGAATTCTTTAACTATGTTAGCAAGAATGATGATATTGAGGATAAATCTATAGCAGAGCTTGCTCCTAATTATGAGATTGCTGCAGCTTCTTTAGTTCATATGTTGGAGGATAGGTTTGTTAGCCTTAACCCCTTCATACAATTCTTGTTCCTAAAACTAAAAGAAGAAAAGAATGCTGAAAAGAGAGAATTCATCCTTGAAACTTTATCAAAAGAATTTCATGATGTTGCTAGGGAGGCCAAAAAGGTCTTTGGGCATTTCAATATGCTAGGATCAAGTGTAGATGTTGTGGGTATTTTTGATAAAACTAAGCCTAGAGAAGAATTTAAGATACCCATACCCTTTAAGCTTGTTGGAATGCATGAAGCCTTTGAAAAGAATTTTGATTGGATTGCTCCTGAAAATCTTTTTGATGAAAGTAGTAGACCGAAGAGAGATGAGAAGGGATCCTCCAAAACCCATTTTGTGTTATCAAGGCATGGCGTCGACGTAGCTTCTAACTTTACTTTTGAGTGTCGAATTCGGTGCGGAGGGAAAATGGCTCTCTCCTCTCCTCTCCTCTCTCTCCCCGACGGTGGTTTCCTCCGGTGATCACCTTGGCTTGATTGGGAGTTGGAGGGCCATAATCAGGGTTGTGGTTGGTGCGCGATCAGTCCTTGTCGGCAGGGCTCGATCTCGAGGGATGATTCAGGACAGGTGTCAATACGAGATGATTCGGGGTGGGTTATGGCGAGCTGGAGTTCGATGCTGGATATTTCATTTGGGACGCGTTTGGTACACAAGGGCTGGCACGTTCTCGTGGGTCCAGCGATTGTGGTGCAGGGGCAGTTTCTCGCGGTGTCACCAGCGCGCTGCCCTATGCGCGTACGTGCCGGGTGATACGGCTCGGTGGTTCCAGGAGGTGTACGGGCACTGACGGTGGGTCATCGGTGGAGGAGGGACACCTGCCAGACGAGGTGAGGGGTACTAGTACACCGGAGCACGTTCTCCAGTCAGTTTTCTCTCCATCTTCCATTTCTTCTAACCCTAGATCGAGGTTCGGTTCCACTTCGTCTCTCGCAAAATCCAGATCACGCGAAGTGTGTAGGGTGGTTTTTGTCCGGGAGCCGCCAATTTTCCATCCCTCATCACCGCGAGCTGTTTCTCCGGTGAGGTGGAGTGGGGTTGTTTCGGGTGATAGTAGATCTTTCGCTCAGGTTGTGGTTGCGGATTCAGCTATGGATCAGCGGTTTCGTGGTGGGCGCAGTTCCCCTTCTCGTCGTCCAGCCTGATCTGGTCCCTATGCAAACAGATTTGGATCTGGGTATGGACAAGGGCATAGGGCGATGGATGAGGATCACAGAGAGAGTGGTTGGATTCGGGAGCAGGAACGTCGTCGCGATGAGGCGCGACATCGGGATGCGAGGCACAGGGATGAGTTGCGGCAGGCGGAGAACGAAGCCAGATTGGAGGATCAGCGCCGGGAAGCCATGGCGCGGGTTAGGGATGTGTCGGAGGCTCGACGTCGTGATGCAGAGCAGGAGCGCAATCGAGGCCGTTGGAGCCACCGTCCTGAGATGCAGCAAGGATCGGGATCTGATGCCACAGCTTTGTCGTTTCCAGGCAGATCGGGTAACTCTGTTGCAAATCCTAGGAGAGGAGAGCCTATTTTTGCTCGTACTGTGGAGCAGGTTACCATACCTAGGGCTATGGTGAATACATCTATTCCTGTGAATCGTCTTGTTTCTGGTTTGAATACCTCTGCTTTGACTTCTGTTAATGTGCCTGTTGGTGGGGATCGTCCTGTGAATTTGTCTCCAATCTTGTCAGTTAATCAGTCAGATGTTGTGGCCACTACTCTGGTGGGGTCCTCTGTACCACCACCAGTAGTAAGTGTGCAGAGAGATGGGAATGTTGTTGGGGCTTCAGGAGATTTACAGTTGCTCGATGTGATTAAGGAATAGTTGGTGTGTGAAAACTGTGGGAAGGATCATAGCATTTTGGTCTGTCAAGAGAGGAAACCTTGGGAATATGTTCCTCTTTTATTTGGCAGTACTGATTTTGAACAGGGTTTTCATTCTATTCCTGTGGTGGAATCTACTATGCAGTCTATGGAGCAGCTTCATTATGCTCACATAAGTGTGGTCAGGGGTGATGTCACTGGTAAAGATCTGGAGAAAGAATTTCAAGTGTGGGCTGATGCTTTGGGGTCTGAGTGGAGATTTAATGCTAGACCCATTAATGATGTGGAATTCTTGATGAGATTTCCTTCAGCTAGGTCTATTGATGATTTCCACTTTGGAAAAAAAATTCCAGATGCTGTTATACAGTTATCTAAGTGGAATGGGGACCTGGAACCTGTTGAATGGTTGGAGGAGGCCTGGTTTAGGATTGTTGGTATCCCTATGAAGTACAGGGAGAAATCAACTGTCTTTTATGTTGCTTCTCTGGTGGGCAAACCTTTGGCCTTGGATAGAAACAATTTGAGGAATTTGGCCTATGTGAGGGTGAAGATTGCTTGTTTGGATGTGTCTCTGGTTCCTAATACCAGAAGGGGGGAGATGCAGGGGGATTTATGAATTCAAGTACACTAGGGAGATTTTTGCTCCTGATGCAGGGCCCACCTTGCCTGTTTCTGTGGGTGTTGATGAACAGGATGGTGACAATATGTTGGATAAGAGGAATGAGGAGGAAGCTGGTCATAGGAGACCTGATGGGAATAATGGGCAAGGGACTGGGCCTGGTACAGGTGGTGGTGGGGTAGCTGGTGGACGTCAGCATGGTGGTGATGCTGCTGGTGGAGCTGGGATGGACAAAGGAAAAGGGGTCCTGGTGGAGCAAGAAGATTCTGGTGGAATTTCCTTTGGGACCAAGATGTCTACTATATGGGCTAGCTCTGGAGGTGGTGGTCTTTCAAGGGGGATTGTTATCAGAGAGAATGTGGAGGGTGGCAATGTTGGTAGTGTAGATGCTCAAAACAAAGCAGCTGATGTGGGTCCGCAAGATGGTACTCAGGGGGCTGTGACAGATAGTGGTGGGTTGGGTGATGTTCACATGGAAGTCATCCAGAATTTGTCTTCTCCCTTGGTTAAAGAAATCAGTTCTGCTGTTACTGCTGGTCCACAGAGGTTTGATGATTTTATCAGGGGGTTGTTGAAGGACAAAAGTAGTGATAAATACTATGAGCTCAGGAAACGGTATGGTCATTTGTTGGAAGATGAAGAAGAACAGGATGGGGGTGGTCAAAGAAAAGATGGTGATGTATCTACTGATGAATCTTTTGGTTCTTCTTCTGATAGTGGAAAAAAGGGTGATGATGGGGGTTCTGTGATGAAGGGGGCTCAAGATATGGAGACTGAAAATCAAGATCAGGAAGTGGTGACTGTTGGCCTGTCTCAACCTGATATCCTTTCTACTTAGGAAAGTGTGGGTTCACAGTCTGAGAATGTGGCTGGTGTGGAGGAACAAGCTGTAAGGATGAGTTCAAGGGTGGCTGCTCAAGGTGGGGCTGGGAATATGGAAGAAAGGCATTTGGCTCAACAACCTTCTAGAGATTTGTCAGGTACAAACTTAACTTTGTATAATTCCTTTGCTACCCTAGATGATGATGCCATTATGCATAGAGCTTTGGAGATGGGGGTGGATGCTTCTTCTATATCTTTAGATCATATTAATTCTCTGAAAGAATTAGAAATTGCTAGGCATAGTTTGCAGGATAGGAAACAGGTTGAGAATGAGGTTGATGCTGATATGAATGAGAAGGTTTTGTTTCTGGATTGGAAGAGTGATAGTAATGATGAAGATGATTTCACTCTTGTGGTTTCTAGAAAAAATAAGAAAAAGTTGAGGTCTGGTTCTGGTGTGAAGGATAAAAGGTTAAAAGCAGCTGTTGTGAAGGTACACAACGATCACCCTATGAGTGGTGTTGTGACTGGAACAAGGGAGAGAAGATCTGTATTATGATAGGTGTTATCTTGAATCAGAGGTGTGGGGAAGAAGGGTGTGAGTGCTTATCTGAATGATTTGTTGAGACGGGAAAGAGTGGACTTCATTGGTTTACAAGAAACTATTAAGAAGGATTATTCTGATGAATTTTTTAGGAGAATTGATCCTATGAATCAATTCTCCTGGAGTTGGTTGCCTTCTGTGGGAATATCTGGAGGCATTTGGGGGGGCCTACGTTCATCTAAATTGACTCAGCTGGATGTGTCTGTGGGCAGGTTCCATGTTAAGATGAAGGTATTTGATGTTTTGAAACAGATTCAGTGGCATTTGGTTGTGGTGTATGGGGCTGCTCAAGAGGAGAATAAAGAGGAGTTTTTGTTAGAATTAGCTGATGTTTGCCAGAATCAGTCCATTCCTTTGTTGGTGGGTGGTGATTTTAATGTGATCAGGTGTGTTTCTGAGAAAAATAAGGGTCATTCTTTGAATAAGTGGGGGCACATGTTTAATTTGATTATTAACGCTTATGGTTTAAGAGAGATTCAAATGTCTAGGGGGCAATTTACTTGGTCCAACAACCAGCAAAACCCTACTTTGGAGAAGCTTGACAGGATTCTAGTTTGTAAGGAATGGGAGAAGTTGTTCCCTCTTACTACAGTGCACAAATTGTCTAGAGAAGTTTCTGATCACAGTCCTCTGATTCTGGATAATATGGAAGGGCAGGAAGGGGGTGTCAAGGAATTCAGGTTTGAAAAAAGCTGGTTACAGTGTGAGGATTTTTTGATCAGAGTGGAGAAAGTTTGGAAAAAGCCCGTCAAAGGTAAAAACAGTCTTGATAGGTTACAGAAAAAACTTAAGAATGTCAGGAATGATCTGAAAGGGTGGGGTGCACATATAAGGGGTGTGGATAAAAAAATAAGAAGGAATTGGTGGAGGAGCTTCAGGAACTGGAAAAAATAGAAGAGATGATTTTGCTTAATGCAGAACAATTGAAACGAAAAGCAACTATTCAGAAAGAATTGCTGGAGGTGTATGAGAATGAGGAGAGATTCTGGAAGCAAAGATCGAGAGATAATTGGTTGCTGAAAGGTGATAATAACACTGAGTATTTCCATAGGATTGCTAATGGGGTGAGAAGAAAGAAAATGATATTTTCTATGAAAGATGGGGAGAATGAGATTCAGGGGACTCATGACCTCTTGCAGCATGCCACCAGTTACTATAAAGCTTTGTTTGGTCCTACTGGTGGGTCATCTATTAGACTTGCAGATGACAATTGGCAGGATTGGGAGAGACTTAATGATGAGGATAGGGAAAAAATGGGTGTGCCGTTTACTGAGAAAGAGGTTAAGGAGGTTATTGATTAGATGGAGAAGAATAAAGTTGCTGGTCCTGATGGGATTCCTATTGAATTCTATCAACATTGCTGGGTGATCATAAGAAAAGATGTTATGGCTGTGTTTGATGATTTTTTTGCTCATAAGATTGATTTGAGGAGTATTAACTATGGGGTGATTACTCTTTTGCCCAAAGGTGATGATGCTGATAGAATCCAGAAATATAGACCTATTTGTTTGCTTCAAGTGTGTTTTAAATTTTTTACTAAGACTCTGACAGTTAGAACTGAACCTGTGATGGGGAAATTAATTGACACATGTCAGACTGCTTTTATCAAAGGGAGGTTTATTGCAGATGGGGTGACCTTGTTACATGAGATATTGAAGGAATAAAAAAGCAAAAAGCAGCAGGGTGTGGTGTTAAAGATTGATTTTGAAAAAGCATATGACAAGGTCAATTGGGATTTTCTGTTCTATTGTTGTAAGCAGAAAGGTTTCAGTGAAGATTGGATGATTTGGTTGAAAAGTGCTGTGACTCAGGGTCCTCTCAGTGTTAAGGTGAATGGGGAACTGGTCCTTATTTTGGTAGTTTTAAAGGGGTCAGGCAAGGGGATCCTTTTTATCCATTCTTGTTCAATTTGGCAAGGGAATGTTAGGCTAAGATGCTGCTCAATGCACAGGCTGGTGGGTTGTTTACAGGTTTGGCTGATAATCTATTTGATAAAGGGATTGCCATTTTGCAATATGCTGATGACACCATCCTTTTTACTAAGGATGATTTTGAGGGGGCTAGAAATTTGAAGCTGCTATTGTATTTGTTTGAATCCATGTCTGATCTTAAGATTAATTTTGAGAAGAGTGAGGTGATGATGGTGTTGGATGATGAGGAGAAATTATCCAATTATGCTGAGATGTTCAATTTTCAGAAAGGCAGTTGGCCGATTAAGTACTTGGGGCTGCCGGTTTGTAGCAGAAGATGCACAGTAGCTGAGATGGGATTTATTGGAGATAGGTTGAAGAAAAAGTTGGATGGTTGGATGGGGGGTGCATTATCTCTGGGAGGGAGGCATGTTAAAATCACTGCTTGTGTTTCTAGTGTGGCTGTTTATCCCATGACTATGTTCCTTTTGCACAAAACAAATGTGGAGGAAATTTAAAAGTAGACCAGAGCTTTATTTTGGTATGGGAAGGTGGGCAAAAGAAAATATCATTTGGTTAAGTGGAAATTTGTGTGTAGACCCAGGAAAAAAGGAGGATCGGGGATAAAAACATTAGATTGTTTAATATTTGCTTGCTTTGCAAGTGGTGGTGGCGCCTTGAAGCTGAGGAAGGTCCTTGGCAAGTTTTTGTGAGAAAGAAGTATATGAAAAAAGGGGGATCAGTGCTGTGAAACACAGGCAGAGTGATTCTCCCTGCTGGAATGATTTGGTTAAGATTAGGGCTCTATATCTGGCTGGTAGGAAAATGAGAATTGGTAATGGGGAGTTGACTAATTTCTGGCATGATGCTTGGCGCTTAGATATGACTTTGAAGGATAAGTTTCCTGATCTGTTTGATATTTGCCAGAATCAAATGATCATTGTGGCTGATATGGCAAGAAAAGGGTGGAGATGTTCTTTTAGAAGGTGGTTGGATGGTGATGGGTTGAATCATCATGAGCAGTTGAAAAGTCTGTTGAATGGGGTGAGTTTGAATCAGGAAAAAGACAGGCCAGTGTGGATGTGGAATAAATCTGACAAGTTCTCTGTTAAATCGATGTACTCCCATCTATCGAATGTAGGGGTTGATAGGAGTTTCAAGCATCTATGGAAAGCAAAAATTCCCCTGAAGATTAAAATTTGGTTGTGGCTGATTTGGCACAATGCTATTCTCACTAAAGATAACATGAGGAAGAAAAATGGGAAGGAGATTTTACTTGTAGATTTTATCATGCTGATGAAAACATTGGGCATTTGTTTTTTACCTGTGTGGCGGCTAGATATGTTTGGGGGGGTGGTTGCTAAAGCTATTGGTGCTGCGAATAGACCTGGGTCCTTTTCTCAGTACTTTTGGTGGACTCCTTAGTTTTTGGGGGTCAGCAGGAACGTGCAAATTACGGTGGTTGCAGCGATTTGTTGGGCTATATGGAAGCTCAGGAATAGGGCTTGTTTTGAAAAAAAGCTTATTAATTCGCCTGTTTATTTGGTTATATATGCTTGTGTGTTCATCTGTTATTGGGCAGGGTTGCATGGTGAGGAGGACCGGGCGGTGTTACATGCTGGAGCTGATATTCTGCAACAGAATGCACTGGCTGATGCTGCGACTATGGATGTGGCTCATGTTCCTTTTCTGGGACTGCCGTCGATCCCTGAAGATCACGCCCATGAAGCTCCTGAACTGGAGAGGGGGCGGGAAAAAAGAAGGAGGACCTGATGTTGATTGATGAGAAGAAAAGGAGTTTGAATTTCTCGTGGCTCCTTATTGGTCTGGGATAGTAGTTTATCTTTGTGTGTGAAAAAACTGTTTCCACTAGCCTGAGGGCGGTGTTCTTGCGTCTCGAGCCTCCTCCCTTATTTCTGTTAAGTTTGCTTTGGTCTGTAATATGGATACTAAGTCGCTTTGATCCCCTAGGTGGATCAGTACTACTTTCTGTGATGAGGATATGTGTGGTTGTTGTTCCGTTATCTGTTGATAATGGAACCCGATCCCTCTCTTTGGGGGATTGTGTGGAAAAAAATGAGATACCTTTCATAGTTGAAGACTTTGCAAGTATGGCTGTTAATGATTCTTCATTTGAAAATACTTGATTCTTCTTGCTTCTTGTGCCTAACTTAAAGGCGTTAAAGAAAAGTACTTGTTGGGAGATAACCCAAGAGTTTTCTTGAGTCTTGGAAGTTATTACTTCAGTAATGACCTCTCCTTATCCTTTTTGTTTGCTTTTGGTGCCAAGAATGACCTCTAACGAGAGGAAGTAAGATTTGGGGAGTTGCTGTCCCGAAACAGATTTCTATCCTCCGCCAAAAAAAATCGTGAGGATTCTCTGTAACTCGGATCGATCTCAAAATTTACGAATGAATCCCCCAGTATGTTATCTAACTTTCGTTAGTTAAACACTTTTTGATTTGAGCAACATAAGGTGTTCGAAAAAATCGGTTTCTACCTGGTGGTCTGTTTTGACAGATTTCTGCCATTATTTGCATTTGCTTCTTATTGATTCCTTTTTGAGTTCTCCTTAGGTGAATTGAGCTTTTTGAAGTATTTACTACATTATCTTGTGTTTTTAGTGAAAAGCCTTGTTGTTTCAAAGATTTGCCAGAGGTCTAATATCTTTTGAATACACTAATGTTGCTAATGAAGATTGTGTGAAGTTTTGTATGAAGGAAAAATTTTAGGTGTAGAGAGAGAATGATGTAATGATATGAAGAATGGACAAAAGCTCAAGCTTGGGGATGCCACCATGGTGTCACCCCAATAAATATCCAATAGGTACAAGCGTCAAAGCTTGGGGATGCCCAAGGCGCCCCCTTCTTCATCAATAAAAAGCTCAGGTCTGTCTAGACACTTAGTTTTTATTGTTTCATGCACAATTGTGTTGTTCTTGGAGCGCCTTAGTTTTCATTTGCTTTGCTTAGTTTGTTTATTTTTTGAGTAGTTTGGACCCCCGTTCTCGCTGTGTTGTTTTGCAAATAAGTTTGCTTGGTGTTGGAAAGGAGTAGTAAGTTCTTGCTTGAAGTGCAAGAGGAGCTTGCATTGACTGTGACTTAGACTTTAGCATGACATGTTGGGTGTTGTTTTGACCTTATGCTTAGTGATTATTGTTGTAGCATGTCTTGTTCCAAACAATTGGGATTGCTTAGTGTGCCTTGAAGAAATTATGCATTGTTTTAGCATGCAAAAGCATAATATTGTGGTATTCTCCTTTGATGCTTTGCTTGGGTTGACTTGGCACATGCTCACACCATGTTATGACTATGACAAGTCACCATTAGCCTCTATGATCATTTAGTCCTTGACTTGTAGTACCACTCTTTTCTTTGATCAGTATGCTTTGTTGCACTGCATGATTATGGCCATTATGGTATCTTAGTTGGTTGCTCCCAGTCTTTTGCTATCCTCCACTTGTATGAGTAGGTTTTACTCATGCTTCCAACTCCCAAGAAACCAAGTTTTTCCAAAGTGTACACTATAAACTCCTATGCATGGTGTCTTACACCATTCCAAGTATATTCTT
The DNA here is from genome assembly GCA_916181665.1 of Avena sativa. Lineage (NCBI taxonomy): Eukaryota > Viridiplantae > Streptophyta > Magnoliopsida > Poales > Poaceae > Avena > Avena sativa. Next base: position 426,449,651 of record OV702293.1, read on the forward strand.
GTTTTCAACTATCTTCCAATTAAAAACTATTTTGTTATGTGAAAACTTAGTGATTAAAGACCTCACGAACTTGATGGCACACTTTATATTCTTTGCCCCTAATAAACTTGAACCATTATGACAACTTTGTTGTATATGCTTGCACTTATAAGTTGGATTTAGCAGAACCGCGCTGTCACGGGGAACGTTTTCAACATTGCACTTGTACTTTGTACTCAGTTGATATCATGTTATTTTGTCTATGGATGCCACCGGTGTGAAATAAAGAGGGAACTTGTAAGTCCATGGAGTTTGTATCCTGTGTTAGAGAAACGCCTGGGCCGCTAGCCTAAGCCATGCCTAATCATGGTGGAAACTTGCAGCATCACCATAGTGAGCTATCTATGAAGCATCCTCAATAAAAAGCTATGCATATGGTAAATAAAATGATTGCTGAGATGCTCATTGTCTGCTTGCCTTGTCATTTTGGTTATGGGAAAGCTCATGTACCATGTGCAAGGGGTACCCCGTTGACGGTTCTTAATGATATGCAAATACTTATAGTGACAAGAACTTACCTGGACCCAAAGTTGAGTATGCATGAGGTGTGGCCCTCGTATTCAAGGGACTTGAGATTGCCAACTTATACTTCGTCAAGCATATACTCCATCTTTGCCACTTTAACCTTAACCACTTCAAGATGCTTATGATAGGGGCAATGAGGGCTTAAAGCTAATAAGTACCATAATTTTTGGAAGCTCTTTTTCAAACTTGTAATCCATGCTTCCTTTACAAAAAGGCCTTTATTCCACCATTATTGAGTCTCCACCTTCTACCTTTAGGCACCATTAAGAGAGCATAGTTGTCATTCTGTGTGCAGTGTTCCAAAGCTTATTAATTGATGCATATTGTGATATTACTTGTTCTTGTGCTATTTGTTTCTAGTCACCCTTGTGAACTTTGAAGGTGTCCTATGCAACTTTTTGCTACCCTATGAGGGACAAGGTGATTGCCACTATGCTACGTTTTCTGCATGTGAAACAAACAAACGTTTTTCAATGCATGTTATTCATGATCTTTGTTTGTAGCTTGTCATGTTGCATTCATAGTTACTATGTCCTATTGTTAAAACTCCATCTTTCATGCACATGTTTAGAGTTCTTTGATCCTAGCTTTCAATGCCTGCAAATGGTTGGATCTTTATGTGAGGGTGCATGTCACCTCAAAAATTATTGTTTTATCACTTACCTACTTGAGGACGAGCAGGAGTTAAGCTTGGGGATGTTGATACTTTGGAAATATATCTATAATTTTTTATGCTCCATGCTTGTTTAGTATCTACTTTGATTTACTTGTCTACACTTTGAGGTGCTTTTTACATGTTTTCTGGTACTAACCTATTAACAAGTTGCAACAGTGCCAGATGCCTGTTTTCTGCTGTTTTTGGTTTCAGAAAAGTTAGTAAAGAAATATTCTCAGAATTGGACGGGACAAACGTCAAAGTCAATTACTTTCCGTGGGGAACAAGAAGTCCAGAGGGGAGCTGGAGGGGCCGGCCAGGGCGGCCAGACCCACCCCACACCTGGCTAGGGTTTGGTGGCCCTGTCCGCCTCCTCGGTCTCCCCCTTCGCCTATAAGAAGCCCCTGATGCAGAAACCTTGAGTACCCGATCAAAAATCCACGAAACCGTCTGTAGCCGCCGCCACCATCATCCCTAGATCGGGAGGGATCTGAAGTTCTTCCCGTCACCCTGCCGGAGGGGAGATCATCCCGGAGGCCTTCTCTCCGGTATGATGTGTGAGTAGTTCCACCTTGGACTATGGGTCCATGTAGTAGCTAGACGGTTGTATCTCCTCCTTTATGCTTTCATGTATAGATCTTGTGAGCTCCGTTCATGATCAAGATCTAATCTATTTGTAATCATGCATGTTGTGTTTGCGGGGATCCGATGGATATTGAGATTATTATGTTGGTTTGATTAATGGTTTTGTCTTTATGATTCTATCATGTCTGTGTTGTTTGTGATCTTGCATGCTCTCCGTTGTTAGTAGCTATCTTGGCCAAGTAGTTGCTAGTGACTCCAAGAGGGGGTATTTATGCTCGATAGTGGGTTCATGCCTCTAGTTTCCAACGGAAGTGACAGAAATCTCTTCGGTTGTAGATGTGTTGTTGCTACTAGGGAGAAAACAACGGTCTCTTGTTCATGGAACATGTGGACTGTTTACCTTACACACTTTGCTTAAAGCAGTTTTCTGTTGATTGCAACTTAATACTGGAGGGGGTTCGGATGATAACCTGAAGGTGGACTTCTAGTCATAGATGAAGTTGGATGGCGGTCTATGTATCTTGTTGTATTGCCCAATCGAATCTCATAGGATCTTTCTGACTAGTAATTGCATTGTTATGCCTTGCTCAGTTCCTGTCAATTGCCCTGCTGTAATTTGTTTACCCTTCATGCCATGTTGTTTATCTAAGGAGAGCACCTCTAGTGAACTATGGACCCCGGTCCAATCTTTACCATTGATACATCTTCCATTGTTACTTGTTTACTTGCTGCAAACCATTACCTTCCACACCATACGTTTAATCCTTTGTTGCAGCAAACCGGTGAGCTTGAAAACCTCACTGATTCGTTGGGCAAAGTCTTGAGTTTGTGTCGTGCAGGTCTCCACGTTGCTTGAAACACCTGTGTGACGTTTCCTTCCTCCTTCTGGTTTGATAACCTCGGTCTCTACTGAGGGAATACTTGTTGTTGTGCTCATCACACCTTTCTCTTGGGGTTTCCAACGAAGTGCTCCACGCCAGCACCATCAACTCCATCTTTGTTCACTTTAACCTTAATCATCTCAATATGCTTATGATAGGGGCAATGAGGGCTCAAAGATAGTAACTACCATAATCTTTTGGAAGCTCTTTATTACTTGTAATCCCTGCTACCCTCTATAAAGGGACCTCTCTCCTAGTTACTAGTTGAGTCAGTAAACCTACTTCCTCTCTATCTCCAGCAAGTATTTGAGTTGTTGTGTTTCAAGTATTCATATGGTGATTTATTCAATCATGTTCTTCATTTTCCTTGTTTACACAAAACTCTTATCTATTGAGTATTACTTTGAAAGCCTTCACTTGTAAAAAAACCTTTTTGAGCAAAGAGTGCCCCCGTTTTGAAACTTCTACAAAAAGCTTTTGTCAAACTGTTTGCCAGGTGTTCTCTGACCAAGAACAAGTTTGCCAATTCCAATTATGATTTATCTTTATGCATCTCTATTGTGACTGCTATACTTGGTTGCAAGCTAAGTTATATAATGGTGAGTTGCTTTCTTCTATGATTTGTGTGATGGTAAGTGTGATGCTTCTTGTTCGTATTCTTTTATCGACACTTCACTCCGTAAACCTGTGGACATGTTTACTGAGCTCAGTATTTGCTTGGGGACAAGTGAAGTCTAAGCTTGGGGGAGTTGATACGCCCAATTTGCATCACCTTTCTATATCATAATTTACCTCTATTCATTGATGTTTGTCTTATTATGAGGTATTACTTATGGCTTTTTCATCTATTTATGCATGTTGGATGATTCCTAGAGGATGGACTGCCGAAGTCTGGATTCTGATGGAAAAGAAGGTGTTTCGGTGCAATTTTGCGAAGATCAAAAAAATACCAGAAAAATATGGAAACATATTATTTTACCAGAAGACGAAGGAAGCCAGAAGGAGCAAACAGGGGCCTTAGGGGGCCCACACACCCCTATGTGCGGGCCCACCTAACCCCGCGCCTAGGGCAAGTGTGGCCCACCTGCCCAGCCTCCGACTCTGCCCCTTCGCCTATATCTTCCCTATGGAACCCTAATACCGGGGGAGTGACCACAGATAGATTTCCGCCTCCTCCGGGGGCGGAAAACACCGAGAGAGAAAGATCTCTCTAGCAGACAGATTTCTGCCAGGGGAATTCCTTCCCGGAGAGGGAGATCGTCGCCATCAACACCATCATCAAGCTAGGTTTCATTGGGATCATCATCATCATTCACACCATTATCATCACCAGCACCATCATCACCACTCTGTCCCGCTGTAACAGTTGTGTTGGATATTGCTTTAGTTCTTAGGGGAAACTTTCCCGGTGTTAATTACTATTGTAGTTGATGCTTGTGAGTGGAACCATTGGATTATTGTTTATGTTCAGATTGTTATCCATTACAATATCATCTTTGATCTTGATCCATATGATGTCTCGTGAGTAGTTCGTCTAATTCTTGAGGACATGGGAGAAGTCATGTTATTAGTAGTGAATCTCTGATGAGTTATTATTCAATGGTTTAGTATTTAAGTTGTGGTGCTATTCTTCTAGTGGTGTCATGTGAACGTCGACTACATGACACTTCACCATTTATGGTCCTAGGGGGATGCATTGTGTATTTGGCTACTAATTGTGGGTTTGCCGGAGTGACAGAAAACTGAACCCCCGTTAGGACACCTTTGCACGAGGGAGTGTAGGATCTCAGAGTTTAAGGTTGTGGTTAGGTTTATATCTTAATTACTTTCCTATAGTTATGGATGTTTGCAGGGGGTTTAATCACAAGTATGTATTAGTCCTAGGAAGGGCGGTATGTTAGCACAGGTTCACCCACACAACACTTACAAACACCAAAGAAGAGTACTCAGCTATTTGAAGCGAAAGCACTTGACAGAATTCCCATGTGTCCTCGAGAACGTTTGGTCCTTATAAGTATTTCCACCGGCTTGTACTTTGCTAAGAAAGGAGTGGGCCACTTGCTCCGTTTGTTCGTTACTTTTGTTACTTGCTCTTTGTTTTGTTGCCTTGTCAGAAAACCACTAAAAATCCGTTTGCTAAGTATTCACAGAGATTTCCTGCTCCATACCACTGTTCAGCACCTTCTGCTCCTCGTTGGGATCGACACTCCTATTTATTGAAAGTACTACGATACACCCCCTATACTTGTGGGTCATCAGGCGGCTAGCCTAAGCCATGCCTAATCATGGTGGAAACTTGCAGCATAACCATAATGAACATTCTATAAAGCATCCTTAATAAAAACCTATGCAAATAGCAAATAAAAATATCGCTGAGATGCTCATTGTCTGTTGCCTTGTCATTTTGATATGGGATAGCTCCTGTGTCATGGGGCAAGGGGAACCCAGTTGGCAGTTCTCTATGATACCCATATACTTACAATGACAAGAACTTCCTTTTGACCAAAGTTGAGTAGCATGAGGTTCGGTACTCGTACACAAAGGGCATGAGATTTTCAACTTATAATCTGTCAAGAATATACTCATATTCGTGTCACTTTAACCTTAATCACTTCAAGATGCCAATGATAGGGGCAATGGGATCTCAAAGCTAGTAAGTACCATAATTTTTGGAAGCTCTTTATGAAACTTGAAATCCCTACTTTCCTCTATAAAGGGCCTTTCTTTTTTCATTTTGTGTTGAGTCTCCATCTTCTATCTTTATACACCAATTAAGAGAGTATAATGTCGTGGTATTTCTGACGAGTACGCCATGGAGGGGTCCTCACAGTGCGTGTTTAGAGACGTGGGGGAAGGCGGACGGTTGATAGGTACGAGGTAACACAGCTTACCTAGGTTCAGATCCCACAACGGTGGCGGAATCCTACTCCTGCTATAAATCACTATAATGGAAATACGCCGAGTTACAGAGATAGGTTTGCTGTGCGAGGTGTATGCTAATCGCTACTCGATTGTCTGAAGTTGTCTTGTGTTGTGCCCTAAAGGCTCCCATAGGCCCGACTTATATAGTCGCCAGTTCCTAGGGTTACAGGGAAAAGTCCTAGCCGGACAGGTTATAGAGTCCTACACTGACTATGACTGCTCTAGCTTGTCTTGTACTCCAAGGCTCCGGGTATGCTGGTGACTCCACCATAGCCCTTCCTTTATCCAGCATGGGCCTCCCTTCTGGATCCATCTAACTGGTCCGCCCAGCATGCCATGGGCCATGCTACCAACTGTGGGCCACCCGGGTTATCCGTATAGGAGACATGCTATGAGGATACCCATATAGCATATCCCCAACATTAGCCCCTGGAGAACTCCGAGATCTTGCGCCGTCTTGCCTCTTCACGTTGAATGCTCCGTCTAGATGGATGTCGGCAAATCGTCAAGTAATATCTTGTAGTCCTCCCAAAGAACCCTGCAAAGTTTTCTCCGCCTTCACTATGTAAGTCGGAGAAATGCTGATTCTTCCATCGTACTCTTTCGTAGCTGGATTGGGTCCGTCCATGCCGGAATCTTCTGATGTGATGGTTCATCTGCTTATGACAGCTAGGGTGACGCATACATAGGTCAGCGACGCCTCGTAACTCACATATGCAGAGAACGCAATCATGTCCGATTTTCTCGCGTGAGCAAAACGAACCATTGGCGGCGACGGTTGGGACGTGGCGAAATTTCCGCGCACGTTCGCGCACACGTCGTCTACGTGGCAACCATCCGATTAAGCTGCACGAATCTTGATGCTGGAGACCATAAATAGTAACTAGGGTGGAAATTTTACTTTTCACCTCATTCTCCCTTCGCATCATCTTCTTCCTCCAGCGAGCGCCCCCTCGAGCTCTTCGCGCAATCTTGTGAAAAACCCTAGCTCTAATCTCGCCAGTCACCTCCAAAAATTTGCAATGGACAACAACAGCTCTACTCCCTTGATGGCAGCGTCGGGCGAAGCTGCGGCGAAGCCGGCGAGCTCCGTTGTCGTGCCTCCAGAGGGCTTGGTCATCCCCGTCTCTGCGGTGGTTGAGTCCACCGGCGGCGACCAGAATCTAGTGGTGCTGGAGCTGCTGGAGGAGGACAACGACTCCCATAAAGGCGAATGGCGCGGTTCGGATATCACGGACCGCGACATCCAGGAGCTGATCGTCGAGGGTTACCTCCCCGCGATGGAGGGGCTCTCCTGGCGTGCGGCGCCGGCCGGCGAGGTTACACCTTCTCCCCAAGCCGGAGAAAAGGTGTACCTCAAAGACCAACTGGTACGCGGCGTCTCCCTGCCCATATCTAACTTCTTCCTTGCCGTCTTGAACCACTACCGAGTACAGCCCCAAAACCTTTCTCCTAATAACATCCTAGTGCTTAGCAATTACGCGGCGTTTTGTGAGGGTTACTTAGGGATTAGGCCTAGGCTAGATCTATTTGTGTACTTCTTTACCGTCAAATGCGAAGCCGGAGCCAGCAAGGATGAACTTAGAAATTGCGGCACCATTAGCTTCAAGATCCGTCCTGGCCGGCGGTCCCCCGACATTGTCGGCCACGAGTCCTGCAAAAACTCGTAGCACACCTACTTCTACAGTCCAGATATCCCTCTGGCTAACCGAGAAGTAACGTACCCGGACTTTGTTGATGGAGCCGTCGCCGAAGCCCCGACATGGAGATCCCAGGCCTCCCTTCCCTCCGACATTGACGCTTCCCGCGCTATAAGACGGATAGAGTGGTTCGTAGAGACGGGTTTGACTGGCTTGGACCTAGCCATGTGCTAGTTCGTCAGGCGAATCCAACCTCTGCAGCACCGCTCGAAGCTGATGCATGAGTATACCAGCGACAGAAGGGATAGCCTCCGCATCTCCGTGGATAATTTCTCGAGCGACTCCGTCAAGATTCGCCTCAAGGACATCGTCAAGGTGAAGGACAAGAAGCGTGGCTTCGCCATCACCTACGACATGTTCGTCGAGAGCAAGTGCCCAAAGGTAACTGCTTATTTCCCGTGTATGACATATACTCCAGTGAAGGGTTTCGCAGCATAGTAAATCAAAATTTTCTACGGAAGCGAACAGAAGGAAAGCCAAGATCTAATCTAGGAGATGCAAACAACGAGAGAGATTGGATTAGATCTTCATACCCTTGAAGATTCGCACAGCGGAACGTTCGTCGGAACGTGGGTGATGTAGTCGTACTCGCTTCTCCTCCTCGCGATCCGATCCGATCTAGCACCACAAGTGGCGGTGCCTCCATGAGATGCACACGTGCAGCACCTCGACGTCTCCTCCTTCCTCGGACCAGCAAGTAGGGTGGAGAGATAGATTGGATCTACAACACGACGGCTTGGTGTATATGGTGGAGAATTTCTGCCGCAGGGCTTCGCCTACAAATAGTCGGGAGGGAGAGAGGAGGGCAGCAGGGCTACTAGGGCTTGGAGGGAGGTGTGTTGGGAGGGGGCGCCCTAGCCCTCTATATATAGAGGGGGAGGGGGCGGCTAACCCTAGTCCCTCCTCCAAGCCTTGGGTCGGCGGCCAAGGGAGGGAGGAGTGGGGGGCTAGGATTCTATCTCCAGTTTAAACGATTTAAACTTTCCCTTATCTAGAAATTCTATCCCTAGATTTAAACGAGTTAAATCTCTCTAGAATCGGCTGGGCCCTATGGGGCCTTGTGACCCTGGCCCAATGTGGCCAGGACACTCCCTCATAGGCCCATGCCCTCTCCCGGAAGGTGGGACCACGTTGGGCCCCTTCCGGAAGGTTCTAGAAGCTTCCGGTACAATACCGATTAACCCGGAACAATTCCGAACTCCAAAAACTGCACTGCCTTATATCAATCTTATTCTCCGGACCATTCTGGAACCTCTCGTGATGTCCCGGATCCCATCCGAGACTCCGAACAAAAATTCATAAACCAATTATCCAATCTATCCTAGCGTCGAGACACGTTAAGTGTGTGACCCTGCGGGTTCGAGAATATGCAGACATGATCTTCTATCAATAATCAACAGCGGGGTCTGGGCACCCATATTGACTCCCACACATTCATCGATGATCATATCGGATGAACCACGATGCCAGGATTCAATCAATCCCATATATATATTCCCTTCGTCTCGCGATATTTTACTTGCCCGAGATTCGATCGTCGGTATCGTCATACCTAGTTCAATCTCGTTCACAGCAAGTACTTTACTCGTTCCGTAATCCGATATCACTTTGTGATTAACTCCTTAACCACATGATTGCAAGTGGTGTTGATATCGATTACCAAGTGGGCCCGAAGTATATCTCTCCGACTTGGGAGGGACAAATTCCATCTCGATACATACAACCCAACAGATACTTTCCGATCACCTGAGAGACACCTTTATGATCACCCTCTCATAGGATGACGTTTGATGACCTCAAAGCTTTCTTCCGATACCAGGGAGTTGTATTATCTCATGGTCTAAGGAATACAATATTTGACATGAGAAAAGCTTCGCAAAGACGAACACGATGAAACGATCTAATAGCTTTGCTTAGTTTGGGTCTATCCACCACATCATTCTCCAATGATATGATCTCATTATCAATTGACAACTCATGTCTATGGTTAGGAAACCTTAACCATCATTGATCAATGAGCTAGTCCATAGAGGCGTACTAGGGACACGGTGTTGTTCACAAACCACACAAGTATTAATGTTTCCGCTTAATACAATTCTAGCATGGAATATAAACATTATCATGAACAAGAATTATAATAATACAGCTTTATTATTGCCTCTAGGGCATAATTCCAACATTGTCCCACTTGCACTAGAGTCAATAATCTAGTTTACATTTGGCAACAATCTCACACCCATGGCACTGAGGTGCTGATCATGTTTTACACGTGGAAGAGGTTTAGTCAATGGATCTGCGACATTCAGATCTGTATGTACTTTGCTGATCTTCAGATCTCCATCTGATATATAATCTCGGATTATATGAAACTTGCGGTTGATATGCTTGGTCTTTGGATGATATCTTGGTTCCTTAGCGAGTGCTATGGCGCCAGTGTTGTCACATAATATCTCCAGTGGGTCCAATGCACTTGGAACCACGCCAAGCTCGGTGATGAAGTTTCTGATCCAAACTCCTTCACTTGACGCTTCTGCAGCAGCCATGTATTTTGCTTCTACTGTAGATCCCGCGATCACGCTTTGCTTGCAGCTTCTCCAACTCACAGCTCCTCCATTCAAAATATACACGTATCCTGTCTGAGATTTAGAATCATCCTTGTCGGTGTCGAAACTAGCATCGACGTAACCTTTTACGACGAGCTGTTCATCACACCCATAGACTAAGAACATTTCTTTAGTCCTATTTAGGTACCTTAGGATGTTCTTCACGGCTGTCCAGTGTTCCACTCCTGGATCACTTTGATATCTGCTCGTCAAACTAAGAGAATTGGACACATCCGGTCTAGTACACAGCATGGCATACATGATGGAACCTATGGCCGAGGCATAAGGCACTTTGCTCATAGCTTCCCTATCATTTACCGTAGCTGGACACTGAGCCTTGCTCAATATCTTACCTGACAACATAGGCACTGAACCTTTCAATGCCTTATCCATTCTGAACCTTTTCAGAACTTTGTCTAGGTATGTACTCTGGCTTAAAGCTATCAGGCGTCTTTGTCTATCTCTATAGATTTTGATGCCTAATATATAAGCAGCTTCACCTAGGTCTTTCATTGAAAAACACTTGTTCAAATAACTCTTCACATCGTTAAGCATGTTGATGTCATTTCCAATAATCAATATGTCATCCACATATAGTACCAGAAACGTCACCGAGCTCCCACTCACTTTCTTGTAGATGCAAGCTTCGTAGCAATTTGGAACAAATCCAAAGCTCTTGATCACTTGATCAAAACGAAGGTTCCAACTCCGAGATGCTTGCTTCAGTCCATAAATGGAACGCTGAAGTTTGCATACTTTATCAGCATCCTTAGGATCGACAAAACCTTCGGGTTGCATCATATACAACTCTTCATCAATGTTGCCATTGAGGAAAGCAGTCTTGACATCCATTTGCCATATTTCATAATCATGAAACGCAGCAATTGCTAATAAAATCCGAATGGACTTAAACATCGCTACGGGAGAGAAAGTCTCATCGTAGTCAACGCCTTGAACTTGTCGAAAACCTTTCGCAACAAGCCGTGCTTTATAGACGGTAACATTACCATCCGCGTCCGTTTTCTTCTTGAAGATCCATTTGCACTCAACGGCCTTTCGGTCGCTAGGAGGGTCCACCAAAGTCCATACTTGGTTTTCGCTCATGGATCCCAATTCGGGTTTCATGGCTTCTAGCCATTTCTCAGAGTCTGGGCTCATCATCGCTTCCTCATAGTTCGTAGGTTCACTGTCTTCTACTAACAAGACAGTCAAGACAGGGTTGCCGTACCACTCAGGAGGGGCACGCGACCTTGTCGACCTGCGACGTTCAGTAGCAGCATCGTTCGAAGCTTCATGATCCTTGTCATTAGCTTCCTCTATTGTTGGTGCAGGCGGCACTGGAACAATTTCAGGTGCTGCGCTACTCTCCAATTCAAGAGAAGGTTCAATAACCTCGTCTAGCTCTACTTTCCTCCCACTCACTTCTTTCGAGAGAAACTCCTTCTCAAGAAAGGAACCGTTCTTTGCGACAAACACTTTGCCTTCGGTTCTGTGATAGAAGGTATACCCAATAGTTTCCTTAGGGTATCCTATGAAGACGCACTTCTCCGCTTTGGGTTCGAGCTTGTCCGGCATCAACTTCTTGACGTAAGCTTCGCATCCCCAAACTTTAAGAAACGACAACTTAGGTTTAGCACCAAACCACAGTTCATACGGTGTCGTCTCAACGGATTTAGATGGAGCCCTATTTAAAGTGAATGCAGCGGTTTCTAATGCATAACCCCAAAATGATAACGGCAAATCAGTAAGAGACATCATCGATCGGACCATATCTAATAGGGTTCGATTCCGGCGTTCAGACACGCCATTGCGCTGTGGTGTTCCGGGTGGCGTGAGTTGCGAAACGATTCCACTTGCTTTGAGATGCGTGAGAAAATCATAACTCAAATATTCGCCCCCACGATCGGATCGTAGAAACTTAATCTTTCTGTTACGATGGTTCTCCACTTCATTCTGAAATTCTTTGAACTTTTCAAACGTTTCAGATTTATGTTTCATTAAATAGATATACCCATATCTACTCAAGTCATTGGTAAAAGTGAGAAAATAGCGATATCCACCGCGCGTCGAAACACTCATCGGTCCGCATACATCGGTATGTATGATTTCCAACAAGTCCGTTGCTCGCTCCATCATACCGGAGAACGGGGTTTTGATCATCTTGCCCATGAGGCATGGTTCACATGTGTCAAATGATTCAAAATCAAGAGACTGCAAAAGTCCATCAGAATGGAGTTTCTTCATGCGCTTTACACCAATATGACCTAGACGACAGTGCCACAAATAAGTAGTATTATCACTATCTACTTTGCATCTCTTAGCCTCAATGTTATGGATGTGTGTTTCATCCCTTTCGAGATTTAGAAGAAATAAACCATTCACAAGAGGTGCATGACCATAAAAGATGTTACTCATATAAATAGAACAACCATTATTCTCCGATTTAAATGAATAACCGTCTTGCAATAAACACGATCCAGAAATAATGTTCATGCTCAACGCAGGCACATAATAACATTTATTAAGGTTTAAAACTAATCCCGAAGGTAAAACTAAGGAGAGCGTGCCGACGGCCATCACATCAACTCTTGATCCGTTGCCAACGTGCATCGTCACCTCATCCCTCGCAAGCCGCCGTCTATTCCGTAGCTCCTGTTTCGAGTTACAAATATTAGCAACTGAACCAGTATCAAATACCCAGGCACTACAACGAGGGCTAGTGAGGAAAACATCAATAACATGTATATCAAATATACCTTTGATGGTGCCAGCCTTCTTGTCCGCTAAGTACTTCGGACAGTTGCGCTTCCAGTGACCCTTGTCCTTGCAATAGAAGCACTCAGTGTCTGGCTTGGGACCAGACTTGAGCTTCTTCTCAGCAGGGGCAACGCGCTTGCCGCCGCCTTTCTTGAAGGGCTTCTTTGCACCTTTACCTTTCTTGAAGGAGGGCTTGTTGACCATCAACACATGATTATCCTTCTTGATGTCCACCTCCACAGCCTTCAGCTTTGCAAAGAGCTCGGTGATCGTATCAGTGGAACCAATCTGATTATGAGTCACTACAAAACTTTTGTAGCTGGGAGGGAGTGATTGCAGAACCCTGTCAATCTTGAGCTCCTCTGGAATCTTGCAGTCCAGTTGCTCAAGGCGTTGAGTGTAGCCCGACATCTTAATGGCGTGCTCACTAACGGAACTCCCTTCCTCCATCTTGCAGTTAAAGAACTTCTCAGAGATCTCATATCTCTCAGAACGGGCCTGAGTCTGAAACATGGTTTTCAACTCCTCGAGAATCTCAAAGGGCCCGGGATAGTTTTCAAAACGATTTTGAAGTTCCGGTTCCATAGGAAACAACATGGTGCTCTTAATCACACCATAATCATCTTTGCGCGACTGATAGACAGCTTTCTCATCAGCCGGCGCAGTTGCAGCAGGGGGGTTACCTAACGCTTTCTCAAGGACATAGTCCTTTTTTCCGCCAGACAGAATGATTCTTAGATTGCGGAACCAGTTGGTGAAGTTAGACCCATTGTTTCTAAGCTTTTCTTTCTCAGCAAAAACGTTGAAGTTGAAGTTGGACTTGGCCATGTGATCTACAGTATTTGCAAGTACAATTTAGACTATGTTCATGATAAATAGTTCAACTTAATCAAATTACTAGATGAACTCCCACTAAATTCAACATCCCTCAAGTTGTTTAGTGAACACGATCCAAATTCACCACACCTAATCCGATCTTCACGAGAAGAGATGTGGTTTCAATGGTGGACAACGAAGTGTCGATCATATCATTCATATGACTCATGCTTAACCTTTCGGTTCTTGTGTTCCGAGGCCATGTCTGTACATGCTAGGCTCGTCAAGTTAGACCCAAGTATTTCCGCGTGTGCAAAACTGGCTTGCACCCGTTGTATGTGAGCGTAGAGTCTATAGCACCCGATCATCACGTGATGCTTGGACACGACGAACTTTCGCAACGGTGCATACTTGGGGAGAACACAGCTTTTATCTTGATCTTTAAGTGAGGAATCATCTTATAATGCTACCGTCGCGATCTAAGCATAATAAGATACATAAAAGGATAAACATCACATGCATATAACTTTATGTGACATGGTATAGCCAATCTTCGCGCAATGATCTCCATCTTGTGTGTTCCGGCATGATCTCCATCACTCCACCATGATTGCCTCCACCATGAATAGCAACTACAACTATTGCTAACTACTTAGCGATAAAGTAAAGCTATTACATGGCGTATAAGAAGTTGACTCGCAGGTCATACACAATTATAAAGACAACCATATGGCTCCTGCCGGTTGTGTACTCATCGACATGCAAGTCGTGAAACATTACAAAACATGATCATCGCATACAATATACACATCACATCTTGGGCCATACCATATCACAGAAAACACTCCCTACAAAAACAAGTTAGACGCCTCTACTTTGTTGTTGCATGTTTTACGTGGCTCATGGGAGTAGATGCTAAGAACGATTATTACCTACGGAAAGCCACAACGGTGATATTATGGTTGCCAAACTCCGGTGTTAATCCCATGACAACTATAGTGAGAGAAACTGACATCCACCAGCCGCATGTATGGTACAAGCCACACGTCAAGTGCGGAGCCGGTCTCGCGAACGACGTCGCGTAAGGTTAGCCTGGACCGCTTCAATCTCACTATCCCGCGTCATAAGAAGAACACAAACAAGAGGCTTGCAACAGAAAACATCAACGCCCGCAACAACCATGTTGCGTTCTACTCGTGAAACACATCTACGCATAGATCTAGCTCTGATACCACTGAAGGGTTTCGCAGCATAGTAAATCAAAATTTTCTACGGAAGCGAACAGAAGGAAAGCCAAGATCTAATCTAGGAGATGCAAACAACGAGAGAGATTGGATTAGATCTGCATACCCTTGAAGATTCGCACAGCGGAACGTTCGTCGGAACGTGGGTGATGTAGTCGTACTCGCTTCTCCTCCTCGCGATCCGATCCGATCTAGCACCACAAGTGGCGGTGCCTCCGTGAGATGCACACGTGCAGCACCTCGACGTCTCCTCCTTCCTCGGACCAGCAAGTAGGGTGGAGAGATAGATTGGATCTACAACACGACGGCTTGGTGTATATGGTGGAGAATTTCTGCCGCAGGGCTTCGCCTACAAACAGTCGGGAGGGAGAGAGGAGGGCAGCAGGGCTACTAGGGCTTGGAGGGAGGTGTGTTGGGAGGGGGCGCCCTAGCCCTCTATATATAGAGGGGGAGGGGGCGGCTAACCCTAGTCCCTCCTCCAAGCCTTGGGCCGGCGGCCAAGGGAGGATGGAGTGGGGGGCTAGGATTCTATCTCCAGTTTAAACGATTTAAACTTTCCCTTATCTAGAAATTCTATCCCTAGATTTAAACGAGTTAAATCTCTCTAGAATCGGCTGGGCCCTATGGGGCCTTGTGCACCTGGCCCAATGCGGCCAGGACACTACCTCAATGGCCCATGCCCCCTCCCGGAAGGTGGGACCACGTTGGCACCCTTTCAGAAGGTTCTAGAAGCTTCCGGTACAATACCGATTAACCCGGAACAATTCCGAACTCCAAAAACTGCACTGCCTTATATGAATCTTATTCTCCGAACCATTCCGGAACCTCTCGTGATGTCCTGGATCCCATCCGAGACTCCGAACAAAAATTCATAAACCAATTATCCAATCTATCCTAGCGTCGAGACACGTTAAGTGTGTGACCCTGCGGGTTCGAGAATATGCAGACATGATCTTCTATCAATAATCAACAGCGGGGTCTGGGCACCCATATTGACTCCCACACATTCATCGATGATCATATCGGATGAACCACGATGCCAGGATTCAATCAATCCCATATATATATTCCCTTCGTCTCGCGATATTTTACTTGCCCGAGATTCGATCGTCGGTATCGTCATACCTAGTTCAATCTCGTTCACAGCAAGTACTTTACTCGTTCCGTAATCCGATATCACTTTGTGATTAACTCCTTAACCACATGATTGCAAGTGGTGTTGATATCGATTACCGAGTGGGCCCGAAGTATATCTCTCCGACTTGGGAGGGACAAATTCCATCTCGATACATACAACCCAACAGATACTTTCCGATCACCTGAGAGACACCTTTATGATCACCCTCTCATAGGATGACGTTTGATGACCTCAAAGCTTTCTTCCGATACCAGGGAGTTGTATTATCTCATGGTCTAAGGAATACAATATTTGACATGAGAAAAGCTTCGCAAAGACGAACACGATGAAACGATCTAATAGCTTTGCTTAGTTTGGGTCTATCCACCACATCATTCTCCAATGATATGATCTCATTATCAATTGACAACTCATGTCTATGGTTAGGAAACCTTAACCATCATTGATCAATGAGCTAGTCCATAGAGGCGTACTAGGGACACGGTGTTGTTCACAAACCACACAAGTATTAATGTTTCCGCTTAATACAATTCTAGCATGGAATATAAACATTATCATGAACAAGAATTATAATAATAACAGCTTTATTATTGCCTCTAGGGCATAATTCCAACATCCAGTTCTTCCATCGAGCAATTGCCATCTCATCTAACACAGTGGTTCTTCACTTAACAGCTTAGCCACATAGATGAGGACAGCATGGCTCCTCAAATCTATGACCCAAGGATGAAGGAAGTCACCGTCGTGTCCGACGACGATGCTCCGGTGGCACGAAAGCGGAAGAGCTCCACCTCTGACGCTGCCGACGGAGGCAAGAAGAAGAAGACAGAGGGTGGAGCCTCCAAAAAGAATACCGCCGCCCTGGAGGTGGAGAAAAGAAAGATTACCGGGATCCCCTTTGCCAAAGCACCCCCACTTGTGTAAGCTTCTTTCTCTCCGACATTGTCTATTTGTCTGTCTTATTCCCGTACTTATGCAATTTTGCACGTTTCAGGAAGAAAGCCACGACCAGCTTGAAGAAGACCTCCAAAACATTGGGGGCTTCTAGAACCATCAAGTACATGCTGCATCGTGACGCATCTCCCGCCATTGCCCCTGCCACTCCTACCGTCAAGCCCTTCTCCGCTCCGACAAGCTCACAAGCTAAGGAAGCATCTGGCACTTCCGACATGGAAGTGGACTCAGGTGCCTCTACCGAGCTCGATATTGTCGGCGAGCAGGCGACGCAGGAAAGTGCCACCCACCAAATGGCTGAAGCTCAGGCTAAGGATTCCATCAGTAGCGGTAAGGCGATGGTACTTCTGCCGAAGGCGGCGTCCTCACCCCCCAGAAACCCATAGAGTTACCAAAGATAGTCTACCGGCACTTACGCCGGGTAGCACTGCTCTGGTTCCTGGTGCGGCGCCGACATCTCCGACGTGCGGTCTTGAGGAGCTCCTCCGTCAAGCAGAGATCTTGCGAGAAAACAGCGTATCCTTTGGCAAGCTGCTGACCGAGAGCGCTACCAACCTCAAGATCATTGCACTTGTAAGTTTTATTTGCCTTCTTCATTTCATATGAGTATCCCACTGTAGCCCCCGAGGATTTAGACGGAAAACCATAGGTATTTTCGTCTGAATGCTCTAAGAGTAACTAAGGTAGAAAACTTCTCACTGTAGCCCCCAAGCATATAGGTGAAATGAATTATTCTGACTAGATGCTTTAAGAGTAGCATACGCAGTGTTCAAAAATTTCAATACTGTAGCCCCCAAGCCTCTAGTTGTAACTGAATTAGTTCCGACTAGATGCTTAAAGAGAAGCTAAGCATATATCCGAGTTAAAAAACTTTATAATGTAGCCCCCAAGCTTCTAATCGAAAAATGAATTAGTTCCGACTAGATGCTTAAAGAAAGACTAAGTATATTGCTAAGTTAAAAACTCTCGGTGTAGCCCCCGAGCGTCTAGGTGGAAAATTTTCGGCTAGAACCACCAAGTGAACCAAACAACGTTTAACTTTTATTTTTTCCACAGAACGAGAATGCTCGGAGGGGCATGGCTAACGACAAGTACCAGAAGATGCGCGCAGACTTGGAAGCCGAAAAGGGTAAAACTGCCTTCTTGAAGGAACAGATCACCAAGAGCAAGCGTCTGTTTTCTTTTTTCGCATTCTGACTTGGTTTTGTACCCATATTCTCCGAGTACTCACTGTGTACTTTGCTTTATCCGACTTGTAGAATATGTTGCCAAGGCCAAGGATATTGTCGAGCAATCCAAGCATATTCAGCAGCTGGATAGCGAGAACAAAATCCTCAAGGAGGAGAGGAAGGACATGCTTAAAATGCATGAGGAGTCGATGAAAGCCTTGCAGGACTCCGCCACTGAGTAGATCAACCGCTTGAAGGAGGAGATCTTGATTTTAAGAGATCAGAAGAAAGCTGCCGATGAGCAGAATGAACGCCATCATGAGGCGTATAAGCTCCTCCAACAAGAACGGGACTCCTTGGCGGATACCCTCTGGCAAGCTGAGGCCAGCATCTTTAGTAAGCTTTCTCCGCCTTGGATTTCTGTAGTCTGGATACTTTGAACTCTCTGAACTCATGTGCTTCTTTGTTGGATTTTGCAGATCCTATGGGTTTAACCCGGTCGCCTCCTCCAGCAAAGGAATGCATGGTTCTTGCCGGCAACTTTATCAACACCGCCATCGCGCAAGCCAAAGAGATTGCCAAGCCCCTCCAAATCAATATCAAGGCATCGGACTCTGTGACGAAGTTCTCGGAGATCCTGCGCCGAGCCCCCGAGCGTATCACAAGCTGGAAAGCTTCATGTGCATGGGCCAGTGCAAGGATGGCGCTGTCCATGGTGAAGGCACACTATGAAGATGCCGACATTGACATGGTAACCTCTGACATTCCCGACGTGGATGACGATGGCAAAGCGATTAACCATGAATCCATCTTGTCGTCACTCGCGGGTTATGACACCAGAGTCGCCGAGTTAGTCAACATCAACGTCTTCGTGCCGATGAATACCATCGATGGCGGCAACCAAAGCTCCTCTGAGTCGCTTCATAGTGCCAACTTTGAGGGTGATTCTCCAGCTGCCGATGACGCTGCTTCCAAGTCGCCTGCGCCAAAGGAATGAAAAAAAATCTGTAATATTTGTTTCCTTTGTGATGCGTAAGCGGAAAAAAATATGTATTAACTTAAGGCGGAAAACAATGATGTATGTCCTGCTACTTAAGAATTATTTCCAGCATGTATATATTTTTTAAGCAAGTGATGGCTTGTCCATTACTTTGGTTCTTATGCTTAAATTTTTGTGAGTCGGAAGACTCGTTGTCAGAACCATGCGCTTAGGTGATTATACCCAATGGCACCGTCAATAACCTAGGTACAAAATCGCGGACAATAAGTGTCAAAAGTCACTACTCCAGAATCCACATAAAAACGACAAAGAACGTGTAAACCAGAAAACTTAAGCTAACGCCCGTATGCGGAATTTTCACAAGTGCAATCGCAAAACTTGTGCATAAAGGTTTTATATGATCCAAAAATAAACACTAAAGGAGGTAAAAGACTCAGAAATATGAGTGAACCAGAGAGCTTTATTTCATTGATCATATAAGAGGTACACAATTAGATAAAAAATACTAAGTGTAAAAAGGACGTAGTTGTGCTATGTTCCATAGCCGATCAAGCTCCGGGTAGTCATCATCCGGATCACGTCGCTTACGCTTATGATCCTCGCTGGGTATGTCCTTCAGTTCACGATTGTCAACGAGGTAGTAAGACCCATTGAGTAACGCCTTGCTTATGATAAACGGTCCTTCCCATGGCGGGGATAATTTGTGTGACTTCTTCTGCTTAGGTCGGAGCACCAAATCCCCCTCTTTAAATGAGCGATGCCGAACGCGGCGACTATAGTAGCTGCGTAGCTTCTGCTGGTAGATGGAGGATCTTTGGCATGCCAAAACGCGCTCCTCCTCGAGAAGGTCCACATCTAGGCGTCTGGATTCTTCAGCGTCATCTTCGTCGTAGACGGCAACCCTTGGTGCATCGTGAAGTATGTCGGAAGGTAGGATGGCTTTTGCTCCATATACCATGAAATAAGGGGTGTAGCCGGTGAATCTGTTGGGTGTAGTTCGTAAACTCCACAGCACAGATGGAAATTCTTCCGCCCAGGCTCCAGCTGCTCTATGTAGCGGTGCCTCAAGACGTGGCTTTATTCCCTGCAGAATTAATCCATTGGCTCGCTCAACCTGACCATTGGATTGTGGATGCACCACAGATGCAAGGTCAAGTCGGATGCCCTTCTCCCAACAATAAGCCTCCACTTCTCCGAGTGACAAGTTGCCGCCGTTGTCGGTGATAATGCTATGTGGGATACCAAATCTCACCACTAAATCCCAGACAAACCTGAGGGCAGTTGCCCCATCAAGCTTTCTAATGGGTTTAGCTTCTATCCATTTAGTGAATTTATCAACTGCTACTAGCAGATGCGTAAACCCACATGGTGTCGTTTGCAACGGTCCCACCATGTCTAGCCCCCAGACTACAAACGACCAAGTTATTGGTATTGTTTGCAATTCTTCAGCAGGAACATGTGGTTGTCGGGCATAATACTGGCATCCCATGCATGTCTCGACCAGCTTGTCGGCGTCCGCCTTCACGGTCAGCCAGTAGAATCCTTGCCGGAAAGCTTTCGCGACCAACGATCGAGGAGCGGCGTGATGCCCGCAATCTCCGAGATGGATTTCGCGTAGGATTTCAATTCCTTCTAGCTGGGAAACACACCTTAGGTATACACCAGCAGTGCTCCTTTTGTAGAGTTGTCCATTGATTATGGTATAGCCCTTCGCTCGACGTACTATTTGCCGTCTTTTGACTTTGTCGTCGGGCAAAGTTCCGTGTTCGAGATATTCCATGAACGGTTTTGTCCAAGCCGGAGGGACCTTTGTCACCATGTGGACGAAAGAGTCAACTCTATCCGGGTTGTCGATGTCGGCTCCCTTCACGGATGGTGTGCGCAGATGCTCTAGGAAAACTCCTGGTGGAATTCGTTTGTGCCCAGATCCAAGCTTAGACAACACATCAGCCGCCTCATTTTGTTCCCTAGGTACATACTTGACTTCATAGCCCAAGAAGCTCTTGGATATCTCGTCCAGTTCGTCTCGATATGCCGCCATCATAGGGTTCCGCGCATTCCAGGTGCCAGCCACCTGCTGGGCAACCAAGTCGGAATCTCCACAGCAAACTATGCGCTTGATGCTAATATCCTTGGCTACGCGTAATCCATGAATGAGTGCTTCATACTTTGCCATGTTGTTCGTAGCCTCGAAGTGGATCTGCAGAACATAGTGTAGCTTGTCGCTAGTTGGTGACTGTAGCAATACACCAGCCCCGAGCCGTTGATCAGCTTTGATCCGTCAAAGTGCATTACCCAGTATTCTGGTTCCGGCAATGGAGTAACATCTGGCATTTCCGTCCAATCTGCAATAAAATCCGCCAAGGCTTGTGACTTGATAGCATCACGTCGCTTGTATGTGATATCGAAGGTGGCAAGTCCGATGCCCCACTTTGCGACCCTTCCTGTAGCGTCGCTGTTGTTGATGATGTCGGACAGTGTAGTCTTGCTCACCACTGTGATTGGGTGCTCCTGAAAGTAATGCCTCATCTTCCGAGAAGCAAGGAATACTCCATAAGCTATCTTCTGGTAGTGCGGGTAACGCTGCTTGGACTCCGTCAAGACCTCTCTTACGTAGTAAACTGGTCGTTGAACTCCATGCTCGTAGCCTGGTTCTTACGCTCTACCACGACGACGATGCTGATTACCCGGTTGGTTGCCGCCATGTAAAGTAGCATGGGCTCTCCAGGCTTGCGTGCTGCAAGGATGGGCGCTGAGGAAAGAATCTCCTTGAGCTGCTTCAATGCTGCATCTACTTCTTCCGTCCACGTAAATTTGTCCGCCTTCTTTAGCAACTTGTATAGCAGCAGAGCCTTCTCTCCAAGTCGGCTGACGAACCGGCTAACTGCTGCAACACAACCTGTTAGTCGTTGAATGTCCTTTAGGCATGTCGGACGATTTATGTTTAAAATGGCCTTGATTTTCTCTGGGTTGACCTCGATTCCACGCCGGGAAACGATGAAGCCCAACAATTTGCCGGCTGGGACCCCAAAAACGCACTTCTTAGGGTTAAGCATCATGTTGTATTTCCAAAGATTATCAAAGGTTTCTTTTAAGTCGGAGATTAAGTCATTTGACTTTTTAGACATCACCGCTATGTCGTCCACATAGGCGTGAATGTTTCGACCAATTTGATCGTGTAGGCAATGTTGCATTGTCCGCTGGTATGTAGCACCTGTGTTTTTTAGCCCAAAGGGCATCGTGACATAGCAAAACATGTCGTAGGGAGTAGTGAATGAAGTGGCCAATTGGTCCGACTTCCTCATCTTGATCTGGTGGTATCCTGAGTATGCATCGAGAAAACACTAAAGTTTCGAGCCAGCCGTCGAGTCAATGACTTGGTAAATGCGAGGCAAAGCAAACGGATCTTTGGGACATGCTTTGTTCAAGCCGGTGTAATCAACGCACATTCTTAATTCATTGGTTCCCTTATTGGGGACAAGTATAGGATTGGCCACCCATTGGGTGTGAAGGACTTCTCGGATAAAACTAGACTTAAGTAATCTAGCTATTTCTTTGCCAATGGCGCGTCTCTTATCATCTCCAAAGCGTCGTAGAGGTTGCTTCACTGGTTTGCATTTTGGATCAATGTTAAAGCTATGCTCGGCAAGTTCCCTAGGTACACCTTTCATGTCGGCAGGTTGCCAAGCAAATATGTCCCTATTCTCATGGAGGAACTCGACGAGCACGTTTTCCTATTTGGGATCCAGGTTCGTCCCAATGGCGATGGTCTTGGATGCATCGCCTACCACAAGTTCCACCGACTTGGTCTCAATCGCGGCCTTGAATGCTGGAGTGGAGTCGGATATTTGTTTCTTCGACGCGGGCATTTCTGAGTCATCGACCTTGCTATGGATCTCCTTAAATTCTTTGCTGTAGAGGACAGTTTCCGCATAGGCTGCTTCATTAATCTCGCAGTCCCTAGCCTTGGTAAAGCTTCTAGATACGGTGATGACACCGTTTGGTCTGGGTATCTTGAGTTTGTTGTAGATGAAGCATGGCTTGGCCATGAAGGTGTGGAATATGTCGAGGCCGAATATGACGTGGTACACGCTCTTGAAGGGGACCACCGCAAAGGTCATGCGCTCTTGGCGGTAATTATTAACATCGCCAAAAGCTACCTGAAGTGTGATGCACCCAAGGGACCGAGCCTCTCGACCAGGAAGTACATCGTGGAAGATGGTGTTGGTCCGCCTTAGGTTTGCCTCCGTCAAGTTCATCTTCTGCAGCGTATCCAGGTACATGATGTTGATGCTGCTTCCACTATCCACCATACACTTAGTGAACTCATTGCCGTCAATCAGGGGGTTGATGACCATGGCGTATTGGTTCTCCGTAGGAATGAGGTCTGGGTGATCCTTCCTGTCCCAAGTAATTGGAACCTCTGACCAGCGCAGGTACTGGGGAACTGGGGGTAGAGTAGCCATCAGGATCCTCATAGAGGTCTTCTGTTGTCGGGCGGAGGGGGTGCCAAGGAAAGTGTGGTAGACTGGCGCCTTCTTTACGAAGGTTTTTTTCCTTTTTCGTCGCTCTTAGCAGCGTGCTTGGGGTCTACATCCTCGTCCATGTCACTTGAATCCTTGGACTCCTCCTCCTTCTTCTTCCCTTTGCCCTTGCCTCGCGGTCCGTTCTTCTGACTTCGCTTGTAGCCGGACTCTGGGTCTTCCTTGAGGTCGTTGACGAACTTGCAGTGTCGATTGGTGTGAGTGGCTTTACCATTGACATCGAGGTGTATGAGGCACGGCATATCGCGGTACTCTTCGTAGGTTTGGGGAACGCGGTGCGCTGCCGAGGTAGTTTCACTTCCTCGCTGCTGTCCACGACCAGCTCCCCTTCCTCGGCCACGTTGTCCGCCATCGCCTCGTCCTGCAAAGGTCATGGCGACCATGTCGGGAGTTTGCTTTTCTTCTGGAGCGGTTTTCCGCTTTGTACTGTTGTTCCTCCGAGCTTGAGTTGGAACAGCTGTTGCCGGCAAGTAGCCACGAGCATCTTCGTCGGCAGCTGCGAACTCACTGGCCAACTGAATCATCTGATTCAAGTCAAGCTGGTGATTGTCCTGCAAGCGCTTCAGCTTATGTCGGAGCAACGTTCCCCTTTCCAACCCATCGATGAAGGCGGCCATGGCGGTCTGAGCGTGCACTCCTGCGCAGGAATTTTTCATATCCAGCCAGCGGGAGAGGTAGGCACGTGATGTCTCGTATTTTTCTTGCACGCACCACCATAGATCGCCAATAGTGCAGGGACGTTTGTACGTACCCTCGAAGTTCTTGGTGAACGCCTCTTGCATGTCCAACCAATTGCAGATGGATTTCTCCGGCAAGTCATGTAGGGGTTCGTAGCATGGAAACCAAAAAAATTCTACCGCATGCACACAAACAAGCCAAGATCTACCTGCTAGATTGTAGCAACGAGTCGATAGAAGCACTCACCCTCGAAGATTCCAAAGCGGTTAACGAGAGCAGATTCTCGTGGGTGATGTAGTCATACACTTTCCGGTCTCAAGATCGCGTAGACGATCCTTCCGGCGCTGCCTTCCGGCAGCGCTTCCGCAGTCGGTCACACGTTCGGTACTCGATGAAGACCTTCCTCTCCCTTGTTCCAGCAAGCAGCGGAGGCTGTAGTTCTCCCCTCGTGATTCCGGCAGCACGACGGCGTGGTGTCAGAAGTAGAGGGAAGATCCCGCAGGGGTTCGCCTAAGCCGGTGCGAGTTATGGTGGATTTAGGGTATCCCGGTGATCTAGGGTTTAGAAGACCAGGAGGAGGAGGTGTCGGCGGCGGCTGCGCGGGGTGAGAGGGGCTAGGGCTTGTTCTTTGGGGCAGCCCTCCCCCTCTATTTATGAAAGGGGGCAGCCTTGGGAGGGGCGGGTTTGAATCCAAACCCAAACCCAAGTTGGATTGAGAAAAGGACTTGTTCCTTCTTCCACTAGGAAACCATTGTTCCGGTTTGACTTTTCAAACTTCCCGTTTGACTTTCAATTTAGAGCTTTAATTCTCTCTTGCAAATGTCCAAACCAAGTGACCTAGGATATGATCCAATCATTCCACTTACCCATGACACATTCATGGTCCCTTCCCCTTCCGGTCCGGTGAACCTTCTAGAACCTCTCCGATGAAAACATCAGAATCTTTCCTGAACTCCGGAATCGGACTTTCCTTATATGAATCTTATTCTCCGGACTATTCCGGATCTCCTCGTAATATCCCGGATCCCATCCGAGACTCCGAATAACATTCGGTATCCCTACTAACATTCCATATCTGTTAAACAACATCGAATCCTTAAGTGTGTCTCCCTACGGTTCGTGAATTATGCGGACATGACCAAGACACTTATCCGATCAATAACCAATAGAGGAATCTAGAAATTCATATGGCTCCCACATATTTCTACGATTACTTTGCGATCGAATGAACCACTTACATACGATACCAATTTCCCTTTGTCTCACGATAGTTTACTTATCCGAGGTTTTGATCGTCGGTATCTCTGCATACCTAGTTCAACCTCGTTACCGATAAGTACTCTTTTATCCTTCCCGTGATATGTGATCCCTTGTGAGCCAGTCACATGCTTGCAAGCTAATTGGATGACATTCCACCGAGAGGGCCCAGAGTATATCTATCCGTCATATGGATGGAAAAATCCCACTCTTGATCCATGTGCCTCAACCCATACTTTCTGAACACTCAATGTCACCTTTATAGCCACCCAGTTACGGTGTGGTGTTTGATGTCATCAAAGCATCCTTCCGGTGATGGTGATTAGCATGATCTCATGGTCGAAGGAATTAGGTTACTATGTATGAGAAAGCTTATAGCAAACGAACTATTGAAATGACTTGATCTTTATGCTACACTTATCTATAGGAGTATGTCCATCATACCATTCTCCTAATGATATGATCTTGTTATTACTAACATCTCAATGTTCATGATCGAGAAACCACGATCATCTATTAACCAACAAGATGGTATTAAAAAGAGGCTTTACTAGGGACTCTAATTTAGTTTACAAATCACACAAGTATTAATGTTTCCGGTTAATACTATTATAGAAAGAATGTAAACATTTATCATAAACACAAAAATATAATAATAACCACTTTTATTATTGCCTCTAGGGCATATCTCCAATAGTCTCCCACTTGCACTAGAGTCAACTAATCTAGATTACATGGTAATATACCGAACACCCATGGCGGTTTGGTGCTGGTCATGTTTTGCCCTCGGGAGAGGTTTAGTCAACGGATCCGCCACATTCAGATCCGTGTGTAGTTTGCAAATCTTTATGTCACCATCTTGGACATGCTCTCGAATAGCGTGAAAACGTAGCTTGATATGCTTCAGCTTCTTGTGTGACCTTGGTTCTTGTGCATTGGCTATGGCGCCCATGTTATCACAATAGAAAGACATTGGGTCCAGCGCACTTGGAACCACACTGAGCTCTGTAATGAACTCCTTCATCCATATCGCCTCTTGTGAAGCCTCTGAAGCAGCTATGTATTCCGATTTAGTTGAAGATCTCGCCATAATGCTTTACTCAAGGTCGTATTTGGCAACATGGGCAAGAACCCTTTCTTGCTATCTTCCATTCCAAACCTCTTTAGAACTTTGTCCAAATATGTACTTTGTGACAATGATATTAGGCGTCTTGATCTATCTCTATAAATCTTTATGCCTAATATGTCAGCTGCTTCGCCAAGATCTTTCATTGAAAAACTATTATTCAAATAATCCTTAACACTATTAAGAAGGTCTACATCATTCCCAATCAACAATATGTCATCTACATATAGTATTAAGAATGCTACAGATCTCCCACTCACTTTCTTGTAAATACAAGCTTCTCCATAAGTTTGTATAAAACCAAAACTTTTGATCACCTTATCAAAACATTGATTCCAACTCCGGGATGCTTGCTTCAATCCATAAATGGACCGTTGAAGTTTGCATACATTGTTAGCATCTTTAGGATCGACAAAACCTTTGGGTTGTACCATATACAACTCTTCATCAATGTCTCCATTGAGGAACGCCGTTTTGACATCCATCTGCCATATCTCATAATCATAATATGAAGTGATTGCTAACATAATCCTCACAGACTTTAGCTTCGCTACCGATGAGAAAGTCTCATTGTAGTCAACTCCTTGAATTTGTCGAAACCCTTTTGCGACAAGTCGAGCTTTATAGACAGTAACATTACCATCAGCATCTGTTTTCTTCTTGAAAATCCATTTGTTCTCGATAGCCTTCCGGCTATCCGGTAAGTCCACCAAAGTCCATACTTGGTTTTAGTACATGGATCCAATCTCGGATTTCATGGCTTCTTGCCATTTATTGAAATCTGGGCTCATCATTGCTTCCTCATATGTCGCAAGGTCATTGGTGTTGTCCACCAACATGACACTCATAACAGGATCATACCAATCAGGAGTGGTACGAGTTCTCGTTGACCTGCGAGGTTCCGTAGTAACTTCAAACGAAGTTTCCTGATCAACATCATTAGCTTCCTCTCTTATTGGTGTAGGCGCCATAGGAACTACTTCCGGTGCTACTCTACTCGCAAGTTCGAGAGAAGGTTCAACAACCTCGTCGAGTTCTACTTTCCTTCCAGTCACTTCTTTCGAGAGAAACTCCTTCTCTAGAAAGGATCCATTCTTGGCAACAAAGATTTTGCCCTCGGATCTATGATAGAAGGTATACCCAATAGTTTCCTTCGGGTATCCTATGAAGACGCATTTTTCCACTTTGGGTTCAAGCTTGTCGGGCTGTAACTTCTTTACATAAGCTTCGCAACCCCAAACTTTAAGGAACGACAATTTAGGTTTCCTCCCAAACCATAATTCATACGGTGTCGTTTCAACGGATTTAGATGGTGCCCTATTTAAAGTGAATGCGGCTGTTTCTAATGCATAACCCCAAAATGATAGCGGTAAATATGTAAGTGACATCATAGAACGAACCATATCTAAGAGAGTTTGATTACGATGTTCGGACACACCATTACGTTGTGGTGTTCCCGGCAGTGTCAATTGTGAAAGTATTCCACATTTCTTCAAATGCTCGCCAAACTCGTAACTTAGATATTCACCTCCACGACCAGGTCGTAGAAATTTAATCTTCTTGTTAGTTGATTCTCTACCTCACTTTGAAATTCCTTAAACTTCTCGAAAGTTTCGGACTTATGTTTCATGAAATAGATATACCCATATCTACTCAAGTCATCCGTGAAGGTAAGAACATAACGATAACCACCGCGCGATGCTACACTCATTGGGCCACATACATCGGTATGTATGATTTCCAATAAGTCTATAGCTCGCTCCATCATACCAGAAAATGGAGTCTTCATTTTACCCATCAGACATGCTTCACATCTTTCAAGTGATTCGAAATCAAGTGATTCAAGAAGTCCATCGGAATGGAGTTTCTTCATACGCTTCACTCCAATATGACCAAGATGACAATGCCACATATATGTCGAGTTATCGCTCATTTTCAAACGTTTAGTTTCAATGTTATTAATGTGTGTATTTCCACAATCGAGATTCAATAAGAATAGACCATCTATCAAAGGTGCATGTGCATAAAACATATTACTCATATAAATCGAACAACCATTATTCTCGGACTTAAACAAGTAACCGTCTCGCAATAAACATGATCCTGATATAATGTTCATGCTCAACGCATGCACCAAATAACAATTATTTAAGTATAAAACTAATCCCGATGGTAGATGAAGAGGTAGCGTGCCGACCACGATCACATCAATCTTTGATCCATTTCCAACGCGCATCGTCACCTCGTTCTTCGCTAGCTTCCGTTTATTCTACAACACCTGTTTCGAGTTACAAATATGAGCAACCAAACCAGTATCAAATACGCACGCACTACTACGAGTACTAGTGAGATACACATCAATAACATGTATATTGGATATACCTTTCTTCTTGATGTTGCCGTTCTTCAAATCCGCCAAGTACTTAGGGCAATTCCGCTTCCAGTGACCCTCTCCCTTGCAGTAAAAGCACTCAGTATCAGGCTTAGGCCTAGCCTTGGTCTTCTTCGCCGGCGCGGTAACTTTCTTACTGCCCTTCTTGAAGTTTCCCTTTTTCTTAGACTTTCCTTGCTTCTTGAATTTGGTGGTCTTATTGGCCAACAACACTTGGTGCTCTTTCTTGATCTCCACTTCTACAGACTTTAACATGGAGAAGAGTTCGGGTAACGACTTGTACATGTTTTGCATATTGTAGTTCATCACAAAGTTCTTGTAACTTGGTGGTAGTGATTGGAGGACATGGTGAATCCCCAAAGCATTAGGAATCACTATACCTAAGCTTTGAAGCTTGCTTGCGTGCCCAGACATCTTAAGCACGTGCTCACTAACGGAGTTGCCCTCTTCCATCTTGCAGTTAAAGAACTTTTCAGAAGCCTCATAACTCTCAACTGCCGCGTGAGCCTCAAATATCATTTTGAGTTCACGGACAATATAATGTGGGTCATGGTTCTCAAACCTTTTCTGAAGCTCCGATTCCAAACCATACAAGATAGAACACTGAACTGTGGAGTACTGATTCTTCCAAGCGAGGAAAACATTCTTCACCTCATCGGTAGCATCAGCTGCAGGCAGGTTACCCAGCGGTGCATCCAGCACATATGTCAAATTACCAACATTGAGGACAATCCTCAAATTGCAGAACCAATCTGCGAAGTTGCTTCCATTGTTTTTCAACTTTTCTTTCTCTAGGAACGCATTAAAATTGATGGTAGGGGCCGCCATTGATCTACAACATATTTGCAATAGTTTAGACTAAGTTTATGACAAATTGAGTTCTAATTAATAGTTAAATTAATCTAGGTGAACTCCCACTCAAAACAATATCCCTCACATTGTTTTAGTGATCACACGAAGCAAATCCACCACATCAAAACCGATCATCACAAGAGTTGATGTAGCTTCAATGGCGAACAATCAACATGTTCATCATATCTACTATATGACTCATGCTTTACCTTTCGGTGATCCGTGTTCCGAGACCATGTCTATACATGCTAGGCTCGTCAAGATCAAACCTTAGCTTCCGCATGAGCAAATCTGGCTTGCTCACGTTGTATACACTCGCAGAATCTAACACACCCGATCATCACGTGGTGCTTCGAAACAACGAGCTTTAGCAACGGTGCTTACTAAGGATGAACACTTTAAAACTTGAAATTATGTGCTTGAGGGATCATCTTATAATGCTACCGTCGTGAACTAAGCAATACAAGATGCATAAAAGGATTAACATCACATGCAATTCATAATATGTGATATGATATGGCCTTTCTTCTTGTGCTTCCGATCTCCATCTTCAAGCACGAACATGATCTCCATCATCACTGGTGTGGCATCAAGGTCAGTGGCGCCGCTTCATGGTTGTCGTCCACCAGCATCAACTATTACAACTACTTTGAATAGACACACAAGTATTAATGGAATTTAAAATACAACCATATGGCTCCTGCCGGTTGCCAACTTACAATAAGGATCATTGCATACATCATATATAATCACAATCATGGCCATATCACATCACAGCACACCCCTGCAAAACAAAGTTAGACGCCACTAATTTTCTTTGCATATTTTACGTGGTTTGGGCTTTCAATAAGTGTTGTTCTAACTTACGAACAAGAATCACAACGTTGATGTTTGAACTATCAAGTGCCCATTGTAAATTGAATCTATACTATGATGGGAGAGACATACACCCGCAAATCCACTTATACAATACAAGTTGCATGTTAAGGGTGGAGCAAGTCTCATGAACGATTTCATGTAAGGTTAGCCCGGGCCGCTTCATCCCATCATACCGCAAGATGCAAAGTACACAAAAAGCAATTGATAATAAAAGCACCACCGCCCACAATGACCATTGTGTTCTACTCGTGCAACAGATCTACACATAGACACAGCTCTGATACCACTGTAGGGGTTCGTAGCATGGAAAACAAAAAATTCTCCCGCATGCACACAAACAAGCCAAAATCTATCTACTAGATTGTAGCAACGAGTCGATAGAAGCACTCAACCCTCAAAGATTCCAAAGCGGTTAACGAGAGTAGATTCTCGTGGGTGATGTAGTCGTACACTTGCCGATCTCAAGATCGTGTAAGACGATCCTTCCGGCGCTGCGTTCTGGCAGTGCTTCCGTAGTCGGTCACACGTTCGGTACTCGATGAATACCTTCCTCTCCCTTGTTCCAGCAGGCAGCAGAGGTTGTAGTTCTCCCCTCGTGATTCCGGTAGCACGGCGACGTGGTGTCGGAAGCAGAGGGAAGATCCCGCAGGGCTTTGCCTAAGCCGGTGCGAGTTATGGTGGATTTAGGGTTTCTCGGTGATCTAGGGTTTAGAAGACCGGGAGGAGGAGGAGGAGGAGGTGTCAGCGGCGGCTGTGCGGGGTGAGAGGGGCTAGGGCTTGTTCTTTGGGGCAGCCCCCCCTCTATTTATGAGAGGGGGACAGCCTTGGGAGGGGTGGGTTTGAATCCAAACCCAAACCCAAGTTGGATTGAGAAAAGGACTTGTTCCTTCTTCCACTAGGAAACCATTGTTCCAGTTTGACTTTTCAAACTTTCCGTTTGACTTTCAATTTAGACCTTTATTTATCTCTTGCAAATGCCAACACCAAGTGACCTAGGATATGATCCAATCATTCCACATATCCCTGACACATTCATGGACCATTCCCCTTTCGGTCCAGTGAACCTTCTAGACCCTTCTAGAACCTCTCCGATGAAATCATCGGAAACTTTCCCGAACTCCGGAATCGGACTTTCCTTATATAAATTTTATTCTCCGAACCATTCCGGATCTCCTCGTGATATCCCGGATCCCATCCGAGACTCCGAACAACATTCGGTATCCCTTATTAACATTCCATTTCTACTAAACAACATTAGATACTTAAGTGTGTCTCTCTACGATTCGTGAATTATGCGGACATGATCGAGACACTTCTCCGATCAATAACCAATAGAGGAATCTAGAAATTCATATGGCTCCCACATATTTCTACGATTACTTTGCGATCGAATGAACCACTTACATACGATACCAATTTCCCTTTGTCTCACAATAGTTTACTTATCCGAGGTTTTGATCGTCGGTATCTCTGCATACCTAGTTCAACCTCGTTACCGATAAGTACTCTTTTCTCGTTCCCGTGATATGTGATCCCTTGTGAGCCAGTCACATGCTTGCAAGCTAATTGGATGACATTCCACCGAGAGGGCCCAGAGTATATCTATCCGTCATATGGATGGACAAATCCCACTCTTGATCCATGTGCCTCAACCCATACTTTCCGAACACTCAATGTCACCTTTATAGCCACCCAGTTATGGTGTGGTGTTTGATGTTATCAAAGCATCCTTCCGGTGATGGTGATTAGCATGATCTCATGGTCGAAGGAATTAGGTTACTATGTATCAGAAAGCTTATAGCAAACGAACTATTGAAATGACTTGATCTTTATGCTACGCTTATCTATAGGAGTATGTCCATCATACCATTCTCCTAATGATATGATCTTGTTATTAATAACATCTCAATGTTCATGATCGAGAAACCACGATCATCTATTAACCAACAAGCTAGTATTACAAAGAGGCTTTACTAGGGACTCTAATATAGTTTACAAATCACACAAGTATTAATGTTTCCGGTTAATACTATTATAGCATGAATGTAAACATTTATCATAAACACAAAGATATAATAATAACCACTTTTATTATTGCCTCTAGGGCATATCTCCAACAAGTCATCAATCCATTGACGGGTCGTGCCCGCCAACATTAACGGGAGGTACTTGACGACGACGTTGGGGTTGCCTCCGGCAATCTCCACCGCGTTGCCGTAGTCTTGCAACCATATGGCTGGCTTGGCGGTGCCGTCATAGGGCTTGATGGTCTTGTCAATCCGGAAGCAACGTGGTCCCAGGTATGGTCCTTCCCGGGCCTCATGGATCTTATCGATCCACGAACGCGCATCGTATGGCTCCGGGTTTTTCTTCTCTTTGTCAACAGGGGATGGGATGCGTGAATGACGCAGGACTCCTCCGCCATGGTGACTGCTAGGTGGCGATGAAGGCGGAGGTGGCGGTGGGTTAGCCTTCTTGCTATTACCCTCCTACGATGCCTCATGCATGTCGCAGTTGCTTGTCGAACGTGGAGGGTCATGGTGTGACTTACTCTTGTGTCCTTGGTTGCGCTCTCCATCATGACGGGTCTGCTCCGTGTTGTCATGGATGACGATGCCACCCTACCTTGGCGGGGGCATATTCGTATGATGGTGAGCTTTGGGGTCTTTGCGATGTCGGGGAGAGCAGGGTGGTGGCGATGGGCGATGAGGTCGGGCCTTTTCTCCGTGGTCAGAGGATATGGGAATAGCATCCTTCCTGTTGCGCCCATCCCTCCGTCTTCGTTCTGATGAACCCGTCTGAGACCCAACATCAAGAGGAGATCTGTCCCTTGGCGGCTTGTGCTGGCTAGACCAGCAAAACGCTGGGTTAGACTCCAGCCTCTAAGAGGTGGCCTTTTCCTGCCGTTTCACCGCCTTGGCCACTAGGTCATAGACCTGTTCCACTGCCTCAGGCGATCGATCCTGCTCCAGAAGGGTCTTGGCGATGGCGAGATTGAGGAGAGGAGTGGGCATCACCTGCCTGCCTTCACTGTCAATGTATGGCTTGGCCTGTGCTGGCTTCGAGGGAGCCCATCCTAGGTTTCGTCGTACGCCAGGATCGTTGATGATGTGAGCCGGAGCTTTCTTGGCCTTCTGCTGCTGCAACAGAGTCTTGCATTAGGCCTCCATTGCTCTAGCTTTCTCTATGGACTTCTGTGCGTTGACTAGATCTCGATCTAGCTTAGCGCCCTGCTCCACGATGGCTTGCGCCTCCTCCAGCAACTGCTGGCGCTTCTCGTCAAGCTGGGTCACATTCCGGATATGAGCTACGGTTAGTGGCTCTACGAGGAGGTTGCCGTACATCACTCTATCAACTGGAGTAACTTGGGCAGCAGCAGACGTAGATGCCGGAGGCGGCAAGTTTGCGGTTTTGTTGTTGCTCGGGCGGTGCCGAGTTCCTGCGGCCCATGCACTGGGTTAGGCAGAGGAGGCATGACCTTTGCGCGATCATTGTCAGCAACAATGAGTGGCCCTTCCCCTTGTCCAGCGCTATAGGCGGAGCTCGTCCGTGTTGATCTTCATCCATCGCCATCCCAATGGTGATGAACACCTCTCGGGACGTGACGGCGTTGTTAGCTTGCTCGTCGCGTGTGTACTCCTCCTCCATCTCTTGCATGGCGGAGTCTAGCTCTTATGGACTGAAATCTATCTCCTCTGAATCTGCACTGAAGTCGGCATAGAGCGCGTCAATCACAGAGTCGGAGGGTGCCAGGATTTCCTCCATGACGAGGGGTGGAGGTGCAACAACAGCGACGATGACTGGAGGTGGCGGTGCGGCTGCAACGATGGCGGTCGGAGGCGGCGGTGGCGGTTGCTGAGGCGGCGGCGCTTCGCCAATGAGCGCGAGATCCGCCTGAGCTGCCCTGTCGGCCTCCGTGTAGCTGTTGATGGTGTTCACCATACTTTCGAAAGTGAGATGCCCCGAAGCCTGCTGCCGTCTTAGAGAATGCCGGAGAAGCGTGCCATGGTCCAGTCCTTCCACAAAGTGATACATAGCATCATCATTGGGGCAGTGGGCCAGGTCGACTCGTATACAGAGCCACCTGGCAAGGTAATCATGGGGGTTTTCGCCCTCTCTCTGAACACAACGCGCCAGATCAAAGATGGTAACCACGCCAACGAAATTGGATCTCCGCTGTCCAGACGCACGAGCGAAGCCGACGGATTTGCAGTGATCTTCCACCGTTATATCCTGCACAGGGGCGGTTTGGGTGGGCCTTGAATTTTTCTGATCTTTGCCGGCAAACTCCGAAGAGAGATCCGACATCGATCCTTCCACGAGCGTATCCTGCCCGTAGATGGTACGTGCGGGCCTTGATGCTCCTCCGACTCCTAGGGAACTAGTGCCCGAGTCGGTTTCGCCGATGAAGAGGTGGATGTCTCCGATAGGAACGATCGAACACCGCGTAGGGTTCATCTTCACCGGGATCCAGAACTCGTTGGGAGGGACGATCGGAACGTTGCTGGAGAAGAGAACACGACCGATGGCTACGGTTTTGCCGATTCCCGTGAAGATCTTGGTCCTCGCCCGCTGAAGAGCCTGAAGCGCTTCTTGCCCCACAGTGGGCGCCAACTGTCGTGGTATTGCCGACGAGTATGCCATGGAGGGGTCCTCACAGTGCGTGTTTAGAGACGTGGGGGAAGGCGGACAGTTGACGGGTACGAGGTAACATAGCATACCCAGGTTCAGATCCCACAACGGTGGCGGAATCCTACTCCTGCTATAAATCACTATAATGGCAATACGCCGAGTTACAGAGATAGGTTCGATGTGCGAGGTGTATGCTAATCGCTACTCGATTGTGTGAAGTTGTCTTGTGTTGTGCCCTAAAGGCTCCCATAGGCCCGACTTATATAGTCGCTAGTTCCTAGGGTTACAGGGAAAAGTCCTAGCCGGACAGGTTATAGAGTCCTACACTGACTATGACTACTCTAGCTTGTCTTGTACTCCAAGGCTCTGGGTACGCTGGTGACTCCACCGTAGCCTTCCTTTATCCGGCATGGGCCTCCCTTCTGGATCCATCTAACTGGGCCGCCCAGCAGGCCATGGGCCATGCTACTAACTGTGGGCCACCCGGGTTATCCGGATAGGAGACATGTTATGAGGATACCCATATAGCATATCCCCAACATATAATTGTCATTCTTAGTTCAATGTGCATTGTCCCAAAACTTATTGATTAATTCTTCATCATGGTATTGCTTGTTCTTAAATTATTTCTATATAGTCACCCTTATGAACTTTGAGGGTGTCCTATGCATTTATGTTTTGCTATTCCATGAAGGACAAGCTGAATACCACCCATGCTATGTTTTCTATATGTGAAACAAACAAATATCTTTCAATGTATTGTTATTCATGATCTTTTTGTTGTACCTTTTCATGTTGCAACATAGTTGCTATGTCTTATTGTTAGAACTATATCTTTCATGCTCATGTTTAGAGTACTATGATCCCAGCTATCAATGCTTTACAACACCTTGATCAAGATTGTGATGGTGCATGTCACCTCAAAAATTATTCTTTTTATCACTTACCTACTCGAGGAAGAGCAGGAGTTAAGCTTGGGGATGCTTGATACGTCGTAAACGTATCTATAAATTTTGATGCTCCATGCTTGTTTTGTATCACTTATCTTATGTTTTGTCCACACTTTGAGGCATTTTTATACATTTTCTAGAACTAACCTATTGACAAGATGCAGTAGTGCCAGTTGCCTGTTTTTTGCTATTTTTGGTTTCAGAAAAGCTAGTAAAGAAATATTCTCGGAATTGGACGAAACAAAATCCAAAGTTCCTATTTTGCCCGACACGACACAGAGTCCGAAGGAGAGACGAAGAGGCGCCACGAGGCAGCCACACCATACGGTGGCGCGTCCAGGGGCATGCCACTAGGTGGTGTGGACCCCTCTAGCATCCACCGACCTTACCCTTCCGCCTATATAAAGCCCTCGATGCAAAAACCCTAAATCATCCATCCTCCGTCCATGAAAAGTTCCGTAGCGCCGCCGCCACCGAAGGCAAGATTCGGGGGACAGAAGTCTTTGTTCCGGCACCCTGTCGGGACGGGGAATTGGCCCCGGAGCCATCTCTATCATCGTTGCTGACTCCCATGATGAGGAGGGAGTAGTTCTTCCTCGAGGCTAAAGGCTCTACCGGTAGCTATGTGTTCATCTCTCTATGCGTGATCTTATTGAGATCATGAGCTCTGTAATCTAGTTAAATAAGTAGATCTACTCTGCTACTCAAGTGCTTTAATTAATCTCCACTTATACCCATGTGTGTGAAGTTGACAGTGTGCACACCGTGTGACACTTAGGATAAAGATTACAGGAACACTTATCATGAGTTATAATTTGAGTTGGATGTCTCTATAAGTTTGTGGTGTTTGTTGGAACCATCTAGCGCTCGAGGTGACAATGGGGTTATCTATATGGGAAATGTGAACTTTGAGGTGTGTTGTTATAGCCCTACATCGTCCAACCGGAGAGTAGTTCAAAGTAGCATAATAAAGAGAAGATATTTATATAAGAGTGCCCACTAGTGAAAGTATGATCCATAGGCCTTGTTTCTAAGCATTGAAACACCGTTTACAATCAGTCATGTTACATGTTTGCTTGCTGTCATTTTTATTTCAGATTGCAATTACCACTTATAATCATTCATATCGTTTGTATTTCACTATCTCTTCGCCGAACTAGTGCACCTATACACCTAACCAGTGTATTGGTTGCGTTGGAGACACAAGAGACTTCTTGTATCTTGATTGCAGGGTTGCTTGAGAGGGATACCTTTGACCTCTTCCTTCCCGAGTTCGATAAACCTTTGGGTGATCCACTTAAGGGAAACTTGCTGCTGTTCTACAAACCTCTGCACTTGGAGGCCCAACACTGTCTACAAGAATAGAAGCGTGCGTAGACATCAATATGTTCCACAAAATGCCAAAACCCATGCGCCATAGGTAACTGGTTTCCTAGTAGTGTGAGTTTGAAGAGGCAAATGCTCAGGAAAGATCCATTGAGGCCGAGGCCAAGCTCATGGACGAGAATACGAAGATCATGATGATGAACTTGAGCATCTTAGACCCAGTTCAAAGGGCTAGGTTCAATAACAAGAAAAACGACATCCATGACCGCCAGGCGTGATCTCATCGATGATCTATCTTTTTTATGCATTTCGTATCAAAATTTTCTTACTTTGCACTATGATCCCGTATGACATGTTATCTTGATGATTTGCTAATTAGGGGTAATTTACTTACTAGTGAATTGATTTTTAATTACCATTTTCATCAATATGTTATAGATTGGGAAAAATTTCAAACTGGCCAAAACTAGCGCGTCCGGACCAAATGGTTCATGCCAAGGCCGGACAGTGGCTATTTTTCTATCTATGGCCCGGCCCATACGGACCAAACAAACACATCCCGTGTCCGAAATGGTCGTCTCGTTGGAGATGTCTCCACTTTTTTTCGATAAAACAAAATGTATTATTGTTAACATGATATTACAAATTAACTCGACATTTGCACCAACACCATACAAAGAGCTACTCAAAGGAGTTAACAAAAACCGCAAAAAAACATTTCAGCCTCATCAGTGTCACCCCCGCGGGTACCCTGGCGGGCGAACCCTTGGCCCCTTCTTCTGACCTCCGATATCTCCCCTCTCCCATTGCCGCCGGTGAGAGCCGTCGAGTAAAGTACACACGGTGTAGGCGGTGATGGTTGCACTCGAGGCAGTAGCAGCCGGCGGCGATGCTCTCTGATGGTGATGGTTTATGGCACATCGGCGACTGTCCTTAATGGCGGCGGTGGCTGGCGGCGAGGATGACATGGGGCCTTGGTGCAGAGCTACAAGGGGCAACGATGGGCAACGGGGTGCACGGTGGTGGCCTATAGCACGAGCCCGATCTAGGCTAATTTGTGGGCCTGGCGGCTGAGGCCGACACCTATGAAGTGGCTGCTTCTCGCTAAAGTGTCCGGGCACGCCTCTCCTGGCCGGGTGGGTCTAGGTGCCAGTTCCGGGCTAGGCGGGCCTAGAGATGGTTTCCGCTGGGCAGACCCATGTAGGGTTCTATAGGGCGTGTCTTGTCGGCGTCATGGAGGAGCTGTGTCTGTTGTACGTGTTCATCTGCTTCTAATTGCTAGGTGGTACATGTCCTCTTCTTATGTGTCGTGGGACTTGCCAAGGTGGTCACAGATTCTCAGCGGGTACAAGACCCTGGATGTTGGGGCGACGACCCCGAGTGGACTATGCGTTCGTCTCCGGATGGGCGACGTTGTAGTGGTGATGGCTTTCTTCTTGCCTTTGTGGATGATTAGAAGCGGGCGGCGAGGGACCTTGGCGTTGACGGCGCTTCGACAATGGAGGCTCCCAGGTCATGTTCTAGAGGCTCGATTTGGTGGCAGCAGTCGGGCTGAATATCGGATTATAGTGCGAAGGTTTTTTCGGGTGAAAGCTCAGCGCTTCGACGCTGCCGGCTGCGATACCTGTGGATGTCGTGATCCTCTTGGGGCATCGTTGTGGTTACCTTCCCTATGTTAAAGCTCTGGATGAAAACCCTTGACCGTCTTGGTGTCAATGGCGGCGGCGTGTGAGCGCCGTCACCCTCTTGGGGGCATTGTCATGGAGCTTTGGTACCTCTCGGTCTCCGTTTTGTGTCATCGGTGGGCAAGTTTGGACCCCATCTAGAGGCAACTCTGGTGCTGGCGTGGGATGTTCGCGATGGCCTCCTATGTTATACATGTGACTCAGTCTTCATCACTCTCCATCCTCATTGTCCGTTGGTAGGATTGGCGCCCGACGGCCCAGAGAGAGAGGGTAGGGAACCCTCTCCAGTGACAACTTGGTGGTTTTGGTGTGACTTAGTCCGGTGGTTTCATAAGGAGAAGTGCTACCGTCTCTAGTAAGTTGTGTCGAGTGTTTCGCCGGGGTGTGTGTGCTCTTCTTTGTTTATCTTTGATCTGCTTTGTAAGAGAGTTTCCTCATCACTTCGTATCAGTTTGGTTGTGTGACTTTGTTTATAAAGCGGGGCAAAAGGCTGTTTGGAGGAGAGCTTGCACTCCACCTACAATTATGTCTTCTTGAGACTACCCTGCAATGGATTTTGTGTTTAGGGCCTCTTTGGTTTGAAGAAATTTTATGGGCAGTTTTCGGATGGAAGCCATCATAAATAGAGGCGAACAAATTTATGTGGAATCATTACTATCCTCTTCATTTCATATGAATCCGAACATGAGCTCAATCCTTATTCTATTTTTTACATTGAAAACTCCCTCCCTCCCCCCCCCCCCCCCCCCTCTCCAAAATCTCCATTTTTTGTTTCTCGAACAGTCATCCAAAGACATCTCCTAGAAAATACTTGTGTTTCCATCCTATCATTCTAAAAAAAGGGGTTTGAAATCATGTAGGAAGTCACACTCGTAGCATCTCAGTCATGTGTTTTTCCTATTGCTATGCATGTTTGATTCGGAGGACTCGGAAAGCGCAGGTGCATGTACAAAACAGAGGACTATAGAAATATAATTTTGGGTGTGAAAGTGGGTGTTTGATTTGCAAAAATAGGAAATACAACAATCTGAAAGGATGTACTCAAATCAAGGTTAAATCAAATGGAAATCTAAGATTAGGTCACCATTATGCATCTTGTGTCCTTTACCTGTGTTCCAAGAGGTCTGAGTGAAATGTAAAATTCTTATGTTTTCTCTCTGAAACTAAGCCAAAGGAGAAATTCCACCATTTTCCCTATACTCACTTCCTTTGAACCAAATGGACGAACAACATTGCCAAAGGAAAATTTTCTGTTCATACATTTTTCCTCCACTATTCCTATGAATCAAAGAGGGCCAAACATTTTGAAATTCCTGCAATCCAAAGAGGCTCTTAGTTGGACTAATTAACATTTGGATCTAAAATTTGTGTCTAAATCATCTATCGTTTCATTGAAACTATATCTACATGATTCATGAATCTAGATGTGGTTCTTGGTTCCGCTTAAACTCTCAAATGAGCAACAAAAATCTTTTGTTCCAAACCTTGAAATTTCCGAAATCATTCGTCCAGAAATTAGACCAGCTTCTGGATGGTTTTAAAAAAAGTGTGGAAAAAATCAGGAGGGCGTGAAATGGAGTAACATGCAAAATTTCATAAAAAATAACTACGACAATTTATATATCATGTAAAAAACAAAAGGAACCCTCCTAGCAGGTTTTCTTTTCCACATTTTGATTGCGAAAACTATTTTACACGCGTTTTGCTCCCTGCTATGTGCAAGTCCAACCCCCTGTTCCAAATATAACAGAGGTTCGTTTTAGCTGAACTGACAACCTGTGCACCAAAATTAGACTTCCAAAAACAGAAACAAGCGGCCATACAAAACCTTTGTCCCTCCAAAGAAGTCGTCTCCTCCATCCACGCACGCACAGGACCAACGATACAGCCGCCGACCACCGTCGGCGTATCGTTGGTCCGATCAAAGACGACAACTTTCAAAAAAAAATATCAAAGACGACAACATCCCAGGGAACGCCGGCAAGCACAGACTTGCCGGTCATGGGACTGTTCCGCAGGCTATCCAAGCAGACCGGCAAGCTCAAGTCCCTTCTCAAGCTCGCCATCTCGCGCGTCGCCATCGCGCGCCGGCCACGCCTCGCTCGCAAGTCCATCGCCTCCGGCGATGTCTGCCAGCTCCTTGCCCTCGGCCACACCGACCGTGCCATCCAGCGGGTGCATACACATGACCACCCGCCATTGTTGACATTGGAACGAAAGATGGAGTGCAGCGTTACTAATGCTACCATCGTCTTCCTCTGCGCAGGCAGAGCAGGTGATACAGGAGGACAACATGTTGGAGGCGTTGGGCATCGTGGAGAAGTACTGCAAGCGCCTCATCAAGAATGCTTCGCAGCTAGACAAGCCCAAGTACGCCTCTTCTTCACACCTGATCTGATACCTATTCTCCATCTGGTCAAGAAAGCTACTACTAATATGTTTAGTGCGCAGTGAGTGTAACGAGGAGATCAGGGAAGCAGCCGCCGGCGTCATTTTTGCTGCCAAGTGGTGCAGCGACCTGCCGGAGCTGCAGAAGACCCGCGACATCCTCGCAGACAAGTTCGGCAACGAATTCGCCGCGCAGGCCAAGGAGGGCACCGCCCACGTCGATCCGATGGTAAAGATCCTGCCTGTTCTTCATTTCTAGAGTTCCCGTGCTGACACGCTTGTTTTCTGTCGCCAACTCGACACTGCAGTTGGTATGCAAGCTGTCCGGGGACACGACGAGCATGGAGCTGAAGAAGAAGGTGACCGAGGAGATCGCCGCTGAGAACAATATCTCGGTGGACTTCTCCTAGACACTGTAAACAATGGAGGACGACAACAGACATTGTACACGGTCAGGTGCTTGTCAATCTAGGACTTCATCTACGGAAGTTCAGAGCAAGACGATGACCAACCTCGCTCAGACAGGACGAATGGTTTCGGACTGGAGAGCGACGATGAGAAAAAATGAGTGTGGCATTTCCAACTCTGACGGATCAGGGTGGCCGCTGAAGCCGAAGATGGCTGACAGCTTCGGTGCACACAAGATGATGGCGTACTTCCTCTGCATTTTCGCTCAAAATTTATCAATTTGAGTGAGGGATTTATGCCATGTGTAGGTTCTAAAATAGAATCAGGAGAGGGACGTGAAGAACTATGGCTCATTGTACGACAAATGGAAGAGAGCTGTATTTCACTCTTACAGTTCAACCATGTGGAATGCTAAAGTTTCTTAGCACATATAAGGCCGGCCCCATTTGAAACAAAGGGAAAATGTAGGAAATTTAGAGGAAATGATTCCTATAGGAAAATTCTATGGTACCATTGGGATCAAAGGAATAGGAATCCTAGATTCTTTTGAAATTCCTACGGATAAGCTAATTCATAGAAATTTTGGAGGAAAGACCTCATGTTTTTATCTCTTTGTATCTACACTCCTGCGTTTTTCCCTGCATGACACCCAAACAACGACAATTCAAAGTTTTTCTGTGGTATTGGTTCCTATAGGAATTCAAGTTACATGACATCTCAATTCCTGTATTTTTCCTATTCCTATGTTTTGAGATCCAGACAATACCTAAAACTGAGTTGCCTACCTAAGGTGGGTACTGTTGAAGGGATAAATCTGGAGGATGTCCATGTTTTAGAGCCTATAAATCCATCCGTTTGATTGAAAAAATAGG
Organism: Avena sativa; assembly: GCA_916181665.1. Taxonomy (NCBI): domain Eukaryota; kingdom Viridiplantae; phylum Streptophyta; class Magnoliopsida; order Poales; family Poaceae; genus Avena; species Avena sativa. The sequence continues at coordinate 426,492,628 of OV702293.1, forward strand.
GTGAATATAAGGGTAACCAACTAAAACAATGCTCCTATTTCCTCTATTTCAAAATATAAGATGTGTTAGTTTTGTGAAGCTGCCACTTTTAGTGTGTAGGTTCATTCCAAACCTCTCTAAACCTATATAAGGTCTAGATACATTAGCTTCACAAAGCTAAACATCTTATATTTTAAAATGGAGGGAGTACTTCACAAAGATCCTGGATGAAGAGACCCGCCCAAACTGATCGGACGAGGGTTCCTTCAATCCTTCTTGAAGCGATCGTGCCAGACCAAGTTAACCAGAGGAGGTTGCCCATCTCGCCTGCCTCGTCCGGTGACGGCCACCAGACACCATGCATCTTTTTTCCCAATTTCCCTACTCTATCTCCTCTGTATCAGAAAAAAAATGCAAAATTACTATGAACACATTCCCTATAACTAGTTAATTTTTAAACTAAGTGCAACCGGACTTCACTAGCTTTTAAAACCGTCTTTAATAAACAGGCACTAAAATTATATTACTCCCTAGAACAGAACCATGGGCCTACATATTCTTGCCCCTCCAAGCCAGACTTCCGCAATTGAGTCCACAAGCAACTCAACTGATAATCTCCCAGTTTCTCCAACCTCCCGTCCACGCAAAGGACCAGCAATACAACCAAGATAGGCATTCATATAACCGAACATCAAAACCAACACCACCAAAGCACATCGACCAGCCATGGGATTGCTCCGCAAGACCTCAAAGCTGACAGCAAAGCTCAAGTCCCTTCTGGAGCTCGCCGTCTCCCGCATCGCTGTCGCCCGCCGGCCTCGCGTTGCTCGCAAGTCCATTGCCTCCAGTGATGTCAGCCAGCTCCTCGCCCTTGGCCACCTCGACCGTTCCCTCAGCCGCGTGCGTACCCATGGCCTCCAGCACGCCAACACGAAACAAGATCATGGTATACTTCGATTAATTCGATGCAGTCTTACGAATGCTAGTGTTTCTCTGCGCAGGCCGAGCAGGTTATCCAGGAGGACAACATGTTGGAGGCGTTCAGCATCATAGAGCTCTACTGCAATCGGCTCATCGAGCAGGCTCTGCAGTTAGACAAGCCACAGTATGTCGACACCTGACCTGATCTTCCATTTCCTCTTTGGTCCTCTATGTTCCTAGTCCAATGAACGTTTGCACAGCATGGCTATTCTGTTTGGGTGCAGGGAGTGCGATGAGGAGTTAAGGGAAGCGGCAGCCAGCATCATGTTCGCTGCCGGCTGGTGCGGCGACCTGCCAGAGCTACTATTTGCCAGGACCATCCTCGCAGACAAGTTCGGCAGCGACTTTGCTGTGGCGGCCAAGGAGGGCACCGGAATTGTCGATCCCATCGTAAGCATAGTTATTCATTTGATGGTTTCTAGCATGTTCCATTGATTTGCAGTGGGGAAAGGAAAGATAAACTGCATGACTTCACCAGCCTTGTTTGTGTTACTATTGCAGTTGGTGTGGAAGCTGTCCGGAAACACAGCAAACATGGAACTGAAGAAGAAAGTGACCAAAGAGATTGCCGCAGAGAACAATGTCTTGGTGGACTTCTCTGGGCTCCCAGAAGAAACAGAAGATAGCAACAATATATTGGTGGACTTCTCAGAGCTTCAGGAAGTAAATGATGATGTCAATACCAACATTCAGGAGCTCGGCGATGAAATGTCATGCCAGGACGACATAGATGAGAGTTCAGAGTTAGAAAACGACCATTCACACTCGCACACAACAAATACCCCCGGACTGGAGAGCGACGAGAATGTGCAAATCATTACCAGCTCTGATGGATCAGATGATGAGAATACAGGCCGGCGGAGCAGAAAGTGGTGGCACCTTGGGTGCGCATAAAAAGATGACCTTCCTCTGCATCCGGCCAAAGATGTAATGACTGGGTGGGAAAATGCCATTTGTACATCCCAGAACCAACAAATTGTGAATAGTCATCAATACACACATACTAAAAGTGTACTTTCAACTATCTAACAGTATGTCAATATCCAACTAGCCTAGTGAAATGTATCATCTAATAAGAACGCCCATGGACAACACCTACAGTTGTTAATGCTACAGCAAAACCACATTATTCAACAGTCATGGACCTGATGATCACCTGCCCACTGCTTGACCACCACCCTTCATCACCTTGATGATATTGCTTTACGCTAACCAGATCACTATGGTATCCAGTCTTTAACTTTGTGATGTGCAAGTATTTTGTAAACATTATTATACCATTATATTTGGTTCAATGGATTGACTAGTTAATGTTAACTACCAGAAAACGTAAAAGAGATCTTGTTTATTGACAACAAACACCAAGTATAATCGCTAGAAAACCAAGAAACATTTACCAAAAGAGATCAGTAAGAAAATTATAGATGGTCAAATTTGGCCCAACAAAATGCACAGGGGCAAACAAAATATGAAGGAGAAATAAGACATGGTAAAGGTGCCCTGCAAAGATCATCGCAAGAAAAAGGCCCTGCAAAGGGCACAAAACGACACACATGCTCTTGATGCTCCCTATGTCTATCCAGAACCCAGATCTTAAGCACCCTATAGCATCTACTTACCATACCAACAGAAACAGAAAAAGAAGCTTCTCAGGAAATTATTGTTTCGGTCCACCTCCATGTTACGCAGGGCAAGGGTTTTGGTGTAATTGTTCAGCCAATCTATTACTTTTGTCACGAGAAGTTATGCCGCGCAATCTAATCTGGTTTTGGCTTTGTAATCGAGGATCCGTCATTTCAGCATTTTAACAAACAGTTGATGTGTCACCTATTTGACTTCAGTACACAACAATTCGACACTCTCAAAAAAAGTATGCAGTAGCGAGCAAATGCATCTATGCAAGTGGGATGTAGCAAAGAACCAGAGCAAGGCTATCCAATCATCCAAACCACAATAAGATAGTTTTACATGTAACAATTCGTTTGTGAGACATAATAGACCATCAACTTGCAAATTTATTGAACAGAAGAAACAATACCATGGTATCCAGCGAACATGATAATACCGGCAGAATTCTAATAGTGTCAATTCACCGTAACCCTACTACATAACAGCACAGACCCGAAAGGGGAAAAGGAGGAGATGGCTGGCGTGAAACCTCCCGTGTCGGTCACTGAATCTTCATCTCGACGACGCTCTTGGCCTTCGGTGCGTACAGAGAGTACACCAGCACCTGCCTCTTCGCCACCTCCAGCTGCTGCTTCCCGTCCGCGAAAGCCGCCGCGGCGGCCGGTGCGTCGGCGAGGGCGCGGTTATCGCGGAAGGCGTCCGCCGCGCGGCGGCACGTGTACTCTCGGATGTTGTAGTCGGAGAACTTCCGACCCGTGCGGAGTAAGGCCCGGAAGAGGGATAGCACCTCCGCCTTTGATGGAGCCGCCGCCGCCGCCGCCATGGTTGCCTTCCGTGTGACGAAGGCTAGAGAAGAAATCGACCGGTGTCTGAGTGCTTTGGGGATTTTGGGGAGAGCACCCAAGTTGATATTTGCTTTGACAAAATAGCAAATCCGTACTATGTCCAGGGTCACATGCGCAAAACCGCCCAACAATCCGCTTTCGCTATGATGCTGTTCCCCCGGACGATGGAGCGGTTTCGATCGTTCGGGTTGAGAGCATCTGCAATATGCGCTGGAAATTTTGGCGTTGTAAAAGTCCTATCACGCGTGGTGTATAACGTTTTAGCACGTCGCGAATAAAACGAGTTTTCACAGGCCTTGCATATTTACTACGCGCGCTGCGCCAAACCACAAACAACCACCAACTACGAACAAAGAAGATCAAACACACACAAAATAATTCAACAATAAATAGTTCAATTGTTATTACAACACAAACAAATAGTTCAAATATCATGAACCAAATACCACATCAACACATACAACAATATAGTTCATAGGAAACACATACAACAAATGGCACAACAATGCCACAATACCACAAACATACAACAATGTCTTCATTCCCCTCCATTTCACGCCCACCACTCCGCCATGATATCCTTTTGAAGCTCATCTGCACCGCCAAAATGATAGCAAGATCTTCTTCCTCTTCGAGCTCCCACTCATTTGGGGAGAAAAGGGAAGGAAAGAGCGCGCGGGGGAAGTTTCAGCTTGGCGGTTGGCTGTTCGCGCGCAGCGATTTCGTTTCCAGCGCGCGAGCGGAAGCTGCAGATACCCAGCGTTGGATAGCACAAAGTTCAACGCGCCGAACTTTTTTTCCACCACGCGGTATTTTACAGCACCTGTTGGAGCATGGTTTTGGTCGCTCGGCGTGGTAAATTAGCGATTAGTTGGGCGCGCGGCATAGATACAGCGCCTGTTGGAGATGCTCTGACTCACGCGCGCGTCTCTCCGTTGCCAGGTTGAAGTGGGCCCGTCTATCATATCCCCAATTAATTCCAACCACTCGTTTCTCACCCCGTCTTCTCCATTGCAATTCCAGATTGCTTCTGCCGGCGAGCGGAACTACTCCTCCCAGCACGTGACGGACGTCTAGGCTTCACCATCATCGCACCCCCTGCTCCTCCGTCAGAAAGCCGCCCATCTAGCTCCTCCGCCAAAACAGCGCCGTCGGGCTTAGACTTCGCCACCGCCGCACTGCCATGGGGATCCAACGCTGCCGCACGCTTTCGAGCAGAGCTGCTAGCCCCGAGGGCGGGGCGAGGCGGTGCCATGGCAAGGTAGAGGTCCGCCATCACGGGTCCCTTGCCACAAGATTCCGACATGGCATCCTCGCTGCTGCAAGCCCTCGCCGTCACCGATGCTGCTACAAAGGGATGCCTTCCTTTGCTACAGAGGCAGGACGACACTGCTACAGGAGACGGTCACATCTGCTGCAAGCTTGGCCGCCATGGCCGCCGCTCCCGCAAGTCCTCAAGGCCGCCTACAAAACCTAGCCTCTGATTTTGCTACATTGATATTTTTTTTGCTATCTCTGTTTTTTTTGTTTTGCTACAATACCATAAAATTTTTGCTACAAGTTCTCCGACGAGGTCTTCCGGCTAAATTCTCTGGCGATGTCTCCGGTGAAGTAGGATTTTTGCTACATTAGAAGAACGATGTTGCTACAACCGTCTCGTGTTTTTGCTACAACAGTGTCAACTTTTTGCTATAAGATCTCCGGCGAGAGTCACCGGCGAGTTTTTTTCGACGAAGTCGGTTTTGCTGCATTAGCACAATTTTTTTGCTGCATGGTCTCCGACGAACTTTCCGGCGAGACGTTTTATTTCTGAAACGAACCATTTTTTTTTGCTTCCGAAGCAAAAGCGGGTATATATATAGCAAAAGCGAACCGTTTTGCAGCAAAAACGGAATTTAGGACGATTTAGGGACACGGGTCGCGCAGGGGAGGAGGACGATGGGAACTCTCCGTCGTCCGGGGACGCCCAGCAGTTTTCTTTGACAGAATAGCAAATCCGTACTATGTCCAGGGTCACATGCGCAAAACCGCCCAACAATCCGCTTTCGCTTCTAGGTGGCGAACTTCTCTATTCGGCGCGCTGTGAACGATGGGCTCTCTGTCGGACTCGCAGGCGAATGGCGACCGCCAGCCGCCACCGCCGCCGCCGCCGCCGGCAGAGGCGGAGGACGCTGGGGACCAGGCCGAGGAGGGAGACATCGGAGAGAAGATGGAGGGTGTCGCGTCCATCGCGCTGCTTCCCTCTGGCGCCATCTCCGGTCACTTCATCCGCCTCCCGGACTCCGTGTGCTACGGCCTCCAGGGCACCCGTACCTTTCTCACCTCATTCACCCTTATAGTGCTTGTTTATCGATTGATATGTAATTTCTTGATGCGAGCATTGTATCGTCGGCTCAAGTTGCTTCTTACTTGAATCGTCTGTAGTCACCAAACCCCCATTTTTTCGGCAGAAGTGATAATGTGATGCTGATATAGTATAAATAACTAGGGTTTATCTGTAGAAGTTTATCTTTATTTCGAAGCATTGTTTGTTCTCAGTTACGAGCAATGCTAATTTCTTATAATATGCCATAACCTGTTGCGTTCTGAAGTCTGACCTATTTCCTTGTGCTATCTGAGGAATGATGTATATCGAAACAAATGTTCTTAATTATTCAAGTGAATTTATTTGATTCAAATCGACACCCTTTTTTTTCCAATTGCGTGTCATATTTGTCTTTAGTCTTTAAGAGAAGATAACTTTAGCTTATATTGCTATTTCTTTTTTTCCTATCATGTAAGCGATACCATGTGAGAGGGAATGTAGCCGAGGAGATGATTACCGCCTTATAAAGCTTTCCATAATTAATTTTAAGGTCAGACATTTGTATTTTCTTCTCCACCAACTATGTATTCTACCAATTGATTATCCTACTATCTTAGCTTGACTATATAGATATCCTAAAAACCCAGTTATCTCTTAGGACACTGTAGTTTGTGTGGCAGAGGTTAACCCATGCTAATGTGACAGAGGAAGACAGAGAAGGTGGTTGTGGTGGAATGCAGGGGACATGATGCTGCTCGATTACAAAATGTTGACCATTTGCATGGGTAAGTCTTCTCTCATGGGTGGATTTTGTCAGAACTAAGGGCTCGTTTGGTTCAAAGGAATTCGAAAGGAATTTTGGAGGATTCCATTCCTTTGGTTTTTTTTCCTATAGAGCTTGTTTGGTTTGTAGGGTTTGAAACCATAGGAATATTTCGTATGGCTACTTTGTATGGGATCCTGTGGGAAAATTTCCCTTAGCTCCAACCTCATGGAAAATTTCCTTTGTTTCTATGAGATGTATGGCATACACCACAACCCTTTAGAAAAATTCCTGCGTTTTTCCTGCTACACAGCCAAACAACATGTAGCATACATTCCTGTGTTTTCAAATCATGTAGGATTCAAGATGTCATGACATTCTATTCCTATTTTTTTTCCTAATCCTGCGTTTTAGATTCCTGCGAACCAAACAACCTCTAAATTTAATGTTGTTGAATTTACTCCCTGCAAAAACAATGTGATGTGATGTGCTGATGTTCATGCCCAGCGGTGTAGATGGGATGCTGTTTATATATATATGAAATCTGAATATAGATGCATCTTTCTTTCATTGTCTTTTAGGACCTGTCATATCTTTTCAGGCTATATCGAAACGCTGTAACATAACTATAGTCTGGAAAGCATGATACCAATAGAAGTTGTTGTAATGGATTATGTTTTCACGAAGTGCGCTTATTAAATATATTTCACTAACGGTAATAATCCTATGGAAAAGGGTATATTGGATTGTTGGCTCTTGTGCCATGTGCCCAGGTCCCACTATTTTGGATACCTCTACTCTCAAGTGTTTAACTAACATCAAGACCAAATTTAACTTATCCTCATTTTATTATGTGATTTTTGGAGTTTCTCACTAGCATTTCATTAAAGTAACCAACAAGTTATTCATACTTGAAAATTACCTTGCCTCACTGTCACGGAGTTGCTTACCTTCATCCTTGTTTAGGTGTCGCCAGATTTTTTCATGGAAATCAATGAGGAAGCGTTTGGATGGCAACTTTTTACTGAAATACCCCTCCCAAATCTTAACAATGGCACTTAATCCTACTTACAGAAGTGTTAAGATATCTCAGGCTCCCTCCTTGGTTACCATGAATAATTTCTGGTGCCAACTAAACAGGGAAAGAGGGAGTAGTATACATAAATTCAAGTCCATCGCCCTTTCATTTTTCGGGAAGGCCAAGATATGAGTTTTGCACGGCTGGGTGTTTTTATAACAAAATAGTATTCGGTTGCTAGCTAGTGTATTGTTATGAACTAGGTTTTTGGAGAGAGGGGAGGGGCTGTTGCTCTGGAGGCAACGTAGAAGAGCTATTCTTCTGTTTTCTTGCTTGCTTCAGGGGTACATGATAGCCTTATTATAGGATGACTTGATCCATAAGTCGTATCTGGACTTGAACTCTCAATCCTACCATATCTGGACTCTTCCTAATTAAAAGGATAAACTGCCTGATTGCTGGACTCTTTCCTTGTTAAATGGATAAAAATAGCTAATTGTGAGATACTGAGATTATTCTAACTTGGTGCTGCGTGAGCCATTTACTATACATACATAACAGAAATACGGTTATGTATTGTGCTGCTTAATAAAAGTTGTGTTCCACTACTACTGGGTGAAGGTTGATGCTCCTGATGCTGTTAAGTCTTAGTTATTGTTCAGAATTTTGTTTTGTGCTGGAGGGCCTTACTTATATGCGAACAATATTTTGTCCAGATGGGAAGATGACATTGTTGGGCTGGTTCAGAAGAAACATGGCAACAAAAAGGTGCTGGTCTCCTTTGTGTGCGAGACACTGAAGGCCGACAAAGCCGCGGAGGAACATATCAGCAAATACATGCCGAATCTCTGTGGGCTGGATGCAGTTGGTAAGTAAGCATGGAGCACTAAAAATTTCTGCATATATAAACAGTAAGAAGCCTTGATCACGGGTTCCACGTAGACAGGACATCAATGTTCCTGAATCTATTTATAGCGGACATCATTAGTGAGCATGGTATCACGAGACGAGTTACTGAGCACCAAGGGAGGGGTACACTGTATTTCCATGTTATAGGTAGTCTGTTCTATAACTGTGTTAGATTCCCGCTGCCTGTCCTATTGACTCGGTTCTTTCTTTCTTACCTTTGCGCTGCAGTAAATACAGGGAAGATGAGTATCTCTGGCATCAACGACGAACCGAGCGGGGACAGCTGAGAGCAGAGGCGTTTCGTAACAGCGACAGCCAGCTGATCTTCCTAGATGGTTGAGAACATAGGCTGGGCTGTGTGTTGCTACCACCGCATTCTTAAAAACTGGAATCCGTGTTACTGTTGCTGCATCTGACGCTAATCCTGATGATGAGTGATGGGCGATTATGCACCTGTGTCTGGTTGTTGGTCTGTTGGGTGGTTTTGAAGGCCACGAGAGAGCAGTGCAAGTCGTGGTCCGTGCCTGTGCTTTTTTTTTGTCAATTTGTGATCGCCTGTACGGGTTACGGGTGGATATACTGCTTCCTTTTCCTGTTTTCCCACGGGTGGACCGTCGTCTTGAGTACTGTTGTGACCGTGAATGGGGTCCGGGTTCTCTTGCACATGGGCTATTGCTCGTATGGGAGATGCTAGCAGGAGTTGCCTGCAATGCTGTATCCAAGGACTCCAGGATCAGTACCTTCTCTGCCATTGCCTGCAATGCTGTACAGTACCGTGCCAGGTACATGTGCTACTTGTACAGATATCTGTCAAAGGCCATAAAAAACCACCAATTTCTAATCTGACGTTTATGGATTCAATAATAATAGTACTAGCAGGAAAACCTTAGCTGGTTGGCTCATTTGTTTCAAACGAATAAAGGTGCACATTGCTCTGAAATCATTTGCGTATCAAAAAACCGCAAAAAGAAATCATTTGCGAATCATAGATTTCAATCATATTATCCAACGGTCGCTGGCATAGGAAGACACGTGAGCACACAGAAGAAAGATCCGGGGTCCATGCCATGCCCGAGAAACAAAAAGAACAAAAATCCAAAATCTCCGAACGCAGGAGACCCACACACAAACACACCGGCACAGCTGCTAGATACTGTCCGTGGGCCCCGCGGCAGAACCTGTCCTCCCGTTAACGACATGCTTCCCACTACTACGCCCCGCACCGCACCGGGCCCACGCAACGCAGAAGCGTCCTCGGGCGGGGTACCGTGATCCTCCGCCACGTGTGCCCCTGCTCCGTACGGACGGCCCCGATCGCTTGACCCCGTCCGCACGCCCGCGTCTCGCTCGGGGAAAGGAACGGCGGAAAGGGCATGCGACGCCCTGACACGTGGGTCCGCCGGGGCATGGCCCCACGTCGCAGTGACACGTTGTCGTCAGCAGCTATTTTCGTTGGGCTCTCCCCCCGTTCCAAAACAAGTGTGTTTCCCGGAGAAAGTGCGGGCGAGAGGGAAGAAGAGACGGGAGAAAATAGAACGGGAGGGAGAGAGGGGAGAGGAGAGAGGAGGGGGCTGAGATAAGGGAAGAGGAGGTGGGGATCGATGGCGCGCGCCCGCTCCCGTGAGATTTTCCGATCGCAGGTGAGCCGCATTGCCGCCGCCGCCGCTGCCGCCTCCGTCCCTGTTCATCGGTGCATTTATTTGTTTTAGGGGGTGGTCTGCGATTTGTTTTTTCCGTTCATGGATGGAGGAGCCCTCATTGCCGCACCGATTCCCCGTCCCACGCCCATTTCATGCCTACCTAGATCTGTTGCCTGCTCAGTTTCTGTCTTTCTGAACCGCGCCGTGCCACGATGATTATCGCGGCCATCCTGTGATTTCAGATGGCTGACTTGTCGTGGAATGTTTAAATCAAATTGGTTAATCAGTGTTCTGGGAGATTTTAGCTGAGGATTTTTTTTCCCTGATTTGTTCTAATGGAGGTGGACATTGATGGATTATGGAGGTGGACCTCTGATGCTCGGCTCTCTGGGTAGAGGAAGCATAAAGGAGATGCGCATTTTGGTTAGATAGGCACCACATAGAAATCTAAGCTGTGCGCACAATCCCATAATACTACCGAAACATAATTCCAAATTATTTGCGGGTCATGGTATTGGAACTCCAGCTCCATGCTAATCGTTCATCATATTCATGTATATTTATTATTATTATTATTATCTCTATAATAGTATTCTGAATTTTACTTCTATTTTGTGATTTTGCTTGTGATTTTAATGCCCCAGGTATAACTAATGGATCGAAAATCTTAAGCTGATACTTATGGTGGATGTGGAAACGAGCGCAACTAACAGAAAGCTATTTCATGGGAAATTAGAAGTTTCCATGCTTCAGTTTCTTCCTGGTACATCCCTATTCTTGCAAAAGCACTACCTTCAGGTTCCTGGGTCACACCATACTTGGAATATCTATCAAGTTTTCCCTTGGTTTAGCTGATGAATTATGGATTTTACTACGACTTGTACATAAACTGAACTAGTATTTAAGGAAGACATTGGCGATGTAATGGTTCGTGCACATATTCCAGTTCTAATGAGTAGAATCAGAATCCATTAACTATATTTCTGAATACAGAGAAGTATAATTCCCCAAAACTCTTCAAATCAAGTATGGTGATATTTATATGTTATGTAGTATTCTATCATTATGAAGAACAAAACACCATAATTTATTACTAATAACACTGCCCAATGCACCAGTCACTTCAGAACATCAACTCGTTGGCGGGGGACAGATCATCCTGAGGTGTTCATAAGTCAGTCATTTAGAGAAGACAATGTCAGCTTCGGAGTTCAGGATTCCTTACCAGCCAGTAAGATCATCATATGCTTCAGTCGTAACGTTATTGTTTTCCAGTATCCTCTCCATGTTCTTTATCCGATTTAGCCAATTAGTCACTTCTAAATTTGAGTTGATTTAAGTTTATTTCAGAAGATACTACAACAATGTAATTCATTTACAATAAAAAATGAGACGAAGAGCTCAGTTTGGTTGATCAATGTGTCAGTGTTTGCTATGTTTATCAAGTAGTTTACTAGATCAAGGAACGCGACTGTTCTGTGTTGTATTGCTGTTATAGTTAACTGAGATGGACTTTTAGTACTCCCTCTGGTCCATATTAATGGCCTCAACTTTATCTAGATTCGTATGTATCTAGTTAAGTATTTAGACTAGATGCATCCATATCTAGACAAAGTTAAGGCCATTAATATGGACCGGAGGGAGTATATAAATGCCAGTTTTAATGAATATTCCAGCAGTGACTTCTTCAGTTATGCAACATGAATTTAATTTGAGCACGAAAGGACGCTACAATGTGTGCTTCTGATGGAATGCATGCCAAATGAAATAAAATCATGGATCATGTTATTCGGGTAACGAATAAAATAAGTAGGCTTATCATTAATTTAAACTTATTTTTGACTTGTATTGTAGATTCTTGAGGAGTTAATTTGGCTCCGCTGTGCCACTTCTCAGCTTCTCGTTTACTAGCAATATCACAAAAATCCTTTGTGATCTTTTTTGTAGTTCTGGGTTGCTGTGTTTCTAATCCATACATCCTATGGTTTATTTTCACTCTACTTTTTGTTGTTTGAGTCACCACATCGTTGATAAGCATAAATAGTCATCATTTATAGAGACAAAATGTTGTTTGGGTTCCAGAAAGCAAGTCAAACTCTATTTTATGTTTTAATGAAAATTTAAGTAGGGCCTCCCCTCTGCCCCCCTAAAAAAATTATGTTTCTTAAATAAAATAATTACTTATATGTCACTTGGAAAATATGGTGCCTGGTTAGCTTGCATATGATTTCCTTAAGGTGAAGTGTTTTAAATAAAAATATTTTAATACAAGAGGAGGCAACAAAGTCAAGAAAATATTAATTGAGATTTCTTAATTTTATTAAGGAGTGTTAATCATCATATAAATATATAATTTCTTTCATAGCACCTTTATCAATAACAGGAAACTAATATTATGTTGTTAAGATCATTTATTGTTGATTGGATTGATACCATGTGCACATGAATATGCTCATGTAAAAGTTGTCTGTTTTCCAGGTCAAACTCAAGTTCTACCTTTCTTGTTACCACTTTTATTTTGTTTTATGCTAAAGTATTCTTTTGATAGGCATCATCTTCGCAGACTTCGGAGAATACAGGTCAGTTCAAGATATGCCGATGTGGAGAGGGAGACCCAAACTCCCAGAGTAGTGAAGCGGGTGATAGTCCACCAACTTCATGTCCTAATTGTCAGGTTTGTCGGATCAACTTGCACTCAAAGTTTATGTCACACCAATGTCCAAATGACCTAAGCTTAACTTACAGTATGCCTGTCTATAGATGTTTACATAAGCTGTGTCACTGCTATTTATAGTCACAACTTAAGATTTACTATTGTTGAGTCTCAGTTTCTTCAGTGAGCATGATCACTGTGGAAGTCTCTAAATTTCTATTGCAAAATCATGCTATTAATTCAGAATAATGTTCATTGGCAATTTTTTTGGTTGCTCTATCCTTCACTTATGTGCATGATAAGTTTCATGACCAAATTAAGTATTTTTCATGTGCAGGTTCTTAAGAGTGGACATTTACTGCTTTCATCTAAAGGTATGTTGGGATGAATAAAATTGTGTTTAAGCATGGCTAGATGTACATCTCTCCTCTCTTTTACCTGCTATTTAGTACATCCAAACCAGATGTCTGTGGTAAGGACTGATGTCAGAAAGCCACCAGTTCATATATCTGTGAATAGGATGCTTTGACATCTAGTGAGATAACATGACTAATGTGGAACATTCAAGCACAAAAGAATAGCAAAACATGTTGGGCTGAAGTCACAACAATTATGAAAATGTTCATTATACCATTTGTGATGGAGTTTTTACGAACATCATGATTGTGACTTGTATTGTTGTATCATGGTTTAGTAGTTAGGATATTAGCCAGTTTGGTGAACTATATTTTGCAAGGTATATAATCGTTTTGACTGACACATTAAATTGGAAGAGGAAAGTGTTGAGAAGAAGACACCTGTAGCTCGAGAGTGTTTCAGTTTATGTTCCTACCTATTGTCTAGATATACCAAGAGAGATGTATGGTCTAATGAGGCTACTATGAAATTACTCATGGGATGGTTCATCTTAGTCGCTTTTGTACTTAATACTAAAATCCAGCAACATACAACAGCTGTCTATTTCTCTGATAGCCTGGTGGGATTTTAGGGCTTGCTTCTCTATGGAGTCATATGCTTAGCTTAAGTGTGTGTGCATAGAGTAACATGCAGTTTTGTCAAATGCTATGTCTATAGGCTAATCTAATTGCTTCACAATCTCAGCCCAATGACGAACAGAGTCAAGCCAACAAACATGCTTGACGATTTTTCCTGAAATTCTCAATTAACTTCTGTTTCGGTTTAATTAAGTGGATCGATTAACTCCATATTTTACATGTGAAAATTGTTCTTTACCCTAACCAGTCATTTCTTACATTGATTTGAAATTCTCAATACTTGTTGCCACACTTCTTCCCATTTGATTATTTGTGTTAGCAGGGATTGGTTGGACAACATGGAAAAAGCGCTGGTTTGTTCTTACAAGGGTATCACTAGTGTTCTTCAGAAGTGACCCGGTAAGATACATTGAAGTACTTCGCTGTGCTTCTTTGCATCAGCTATTCACTCGTAAAGCTCTTGTGATTGACTTACTTTGTTCTCTGACTTAACAGACTTTAGTTTTAACAACATGATATTGTATAAAAAAACTTTAAAATGCCAAACTGCTAGTTGACTGCTCAGTCCGATATCTAATTCTTCTAGCAAATACACTCGTAAATCTTGATAGCATTGTCACACGTCTATTGCTTAGATGCTTGTTTCTGAAAGCCTTGTATCACCTTATTATCATTGCCGTGCGACGACGTGAGATAAAGTGTTTTTCAGCTCTGCTAAGGTGTGTAATTTGCATCCTGTGGGTATGGATGGTACCCTTTGGTTTGTACATATATCAGATGTTTTCCATTTTATTAAAAGGATACTCTTTTAAATATTCACTGATTGCGATGCATAATCAGACAGTAAACTGCAATTCTCTAGTGTGCTCTTTGTCCATTTTTATATTCCCAGTCCCAAAATCTTCCGACTTAATGAAATTACTGTTACCATGATTATTATGTGGGGAATTCCCTATGCGTGCCATATGGTCCAAGAAGGCCAGCAACTGGCGCTAGCTTAGAGCATAGCCTCGTCTTTGATCCTTGTGACAAGAGCGCTGATTGAAGGCTGGGCGCCCTCCAAGATGCACTGTTTGTGTTGCTTCCAGATCATCCACGGTGTGAGGAGAGCCCAGTTCCCGCAATTACTGGCCCAAAACCACTATTTTCCAGTTACTACTACCTCCAAAGTTATGGTACCATGATCCCAACAATAATTGAGAACAATGTGTCAAGCATACTTAACTAGTTTTATACAACACCATTTACAGGTTATAGATATCCAAATATACATTCGGAAATAGGACATTAGATGACAAAACGTCTTTGAACGAGAATTTGGCAACTCTGATCTGTAACATATGATAAGCAGTACCAACCACTGGAATACTTGATCATGGGAGGCTAGAATGCATGAAGCTCTGGGGAAGCTAGAGATCTGTCATTCCTTGTTCTGATGGGTGTGGTACCACATACCGATCAAGGGCATATGCAAGTGGTCAATGAGTCCTTTATGTGCTGATGTTGTATTAGTACTGTAAACTGTAATAATAGTAAATTTTCCGCAAATTCATTTTAAGCGAGAACATGAATGCAGCTACGAGAACTTTTACACTAACCTTAATTCTATAAGAAAATGTTTTGAGCAAAGAATCAGAAGTCAAGATACTCAGTTTGTAAATTTGTATACCTTGCTACTCAATCTGCTTGCTGAGGTTGAGTAGGGGCACAATTAAAGTAATAGTATTACGTCGTGGGGGCCTCCCTTTCGGTATTGCAGTATAATAATGATAATAATAATAATAATAATAATAATAATAATGGCATCTTATTGCTCAGATATCCCAACAAACTAGTGCCTGCTTTGGTCTAGGTCAGAATCGTAATGCAAATAGTGGTACCCGCACAATTTAAGAAGTCAAGCTGAATGTGAAGCAGAATATAGAAGTTTTCTTTTTATACTATTAACGATTAACGAATATCGCAAGTGACAGAAAGCAAATAGCAAAGGTAAGAATATTATTGGCTGTTAGCGTGGCCATTTTCAAGAGGGTGCACATGATTACATAGTTCTTTTAGGATTCTTGGTGACATTTATGAGTAAATATAAAAATATTGCGTTACCTCCAAAGATGAAAATTGCTTCCAGTCATTCTGCTTTACTTTCAGAATGCACCTCCCAGAGGCAATGAACCAGTTGTTACACTTGGTGGAATCGATTTGAATAACTCCGGAAGGTATGTGTTGAGAATTGAATTTTTCATGAAAGGGGAAAGTTCCATGTTATCCGATAAGCATATAATTTTGATCAATGTTTCAGTGTTGTAGTCAAAGAAGACAGGAAACTTTTAACGGTGTTATTTCCTGATGGCCGTGATGGGCGTACTTTTACTCTGAAGGTTGGTTGTGCATCTTGTACAATTACTTGCGTAATGTTTCTCACAATCTTGTTGGGACGATTTGCATTATATAGTAGTCGTTCTGCTGGCTGTGAGGATCAGTGAATAGTGGGGCAACATGAGTGGCTGGGGGGGCTGTAGCAGTGGAACGTGGCAACCCTGCTTATCTCTGGGAGGGGCACTTGTGCTGCTACTATTTAATACAATTTATCATACCTGTGGCATTGTTTTCGGAATTTAATGGTGTGACTTTTCACCAAGCAGGCAGAAACTACGGAAGAACTCAATGAGTGGAGAAGTGCATTAGAGAGTGCTTTAGCGCAAGCACCAAGTGCGACGAATACAGTGGGTCAAAATCCAATATTCAGCACTGATGGAACAGAACCTTCTGAAGCTCAAGGTGAACAGTGTAAGCTATGCTAACTTTCACCAGTTTCTCACCAGTTAGATGCCTACGCTATTTCTAGATGCCTACATCATGTACTATAAGTTGTAAACCTGGAGCTTTTGCTGGCAAGTGAGCTGTATGGTATATTGTTTTAGCAAAAGATCCAACTTTATTGATTAACTAAACAAGTTAAATCAGACTGAAAAAACTGAAACAAACACGAACAACAAAAATTCCTAATAAAACTTAAAGTTGCATCAAGGCCCTTTGGAGTCATGCTCACATTTTGCATCTCAACTTTCCTCCATGCCTCCAGGAAGAAACTACAGAAAGATCAAACCTGCACATGATGGGTTAACCTGTGCTATTATGGTATTTTGGGCTGAAGGACATATGGAATTTAATATAAACGAAAAACAAGCCACATTTTTTGCTGTATTTACCAAAACATTTATGTCAGTTTTTTCAGACTTCATTCTTATTGTTCGATGAGACCACACCTGTTTTTCATTTCATTTCAAATATCCGGTGAAAGTATGGCAAAGTCTGTTCAAGACTTCCATTTTGGTGTTCAACTTCATTGTTTACTACTAGTAACAAAACTCATAATTCTTTCGATGATTGAGAAATTTTGGGGCACTGAAAAAATGAAATTTATAAGAAAAATTCCAGTTTGAATACCAAGCCTCTTGTCCTATGCTAACATAAGCTTATACACATACACATGCAGTTGCTCAGGGTGTGGACAATCACTTGCTGTGCTGATCTGCATTATGCAGATCTGAGTAGGTTCATTCTGTTTGCCAGTGACAGATGCCATTTGCTTATGTCTTAAAAATCAGAGACAATAACCCTTTAGTTGAAATTCTGTATGACATTGCGATTTAGTTTTGAGTCAAATGTATATTCCAATCTATTTTTTCTTTCCCACGTGTGAGAGTAAGGATGAAATCGTTATGTTGCACTGGAATAAGCAAATTATCTTCTTTCCTCTGCAGCGGAGGGTAAATCGTCTCTTATTGGAAGACGTGCCGAGTTTTCACTAGTAGATCCTGATGGTAGTCCATCTTTCCTGGAGAAAGCTTTGAGGTTCATTGAAGATTATGGCAAGTGTTTTCCCTTATTATCATTAATCAGTACATTATCTAGACTGACTTTGCACTAAGTTTAAATTTATGTCATATTTTACTGGTGCACATTGAAAGAAACCATGCAGAAGCATGACATTTTAAGATCTCGCAGTTCAGTAACGAGCGGAACAACACTCTGTTTGTAGGTGTCAAGGTAGAAGGAATCCTCCGTCAGTCTGCTGATGTTGAAGAAGTCAAACGCAGATTTCGGGATTATGAAAAGGGTAATTTCTTTTGGTCTAACCTTTTGTTCTTATTTAAGATGTTTATCAGTTCACCTCTGAGAATTGTATGCCTGGCTAGTCCACTTGCGTTGGCATATGTATATTGTTTAAAGCCGCATCTTTAATTTTATACTGTAGGAAGGAACGAGTTCTCTGCAGAAGACGATGGGCATGTTATTGGTGACTGTATTAAGGTGTTTATTTGGAAACACTGACTCTGATGTCATGAGGAATATACTATGTTCATGTATTTTCTTTAACATTTGTTCCTTTCCAATTTACTACAGTGTATTCTTCGAGAGATGCCAGCATCCCCAATTCCTGCATCATGTTGCACCGCGCTGGTTACAGCTTACCGTAAGAGTGTCTCAGAACTTTCTTTACTTATTCACGAACAACAATGTATTTCTCAGCCTAAGAAAACTGATAGATAATCCCAATGACTACCTTTCATGGAGTATGTACCAAAAAATCAGCACACAATATGCCCTTATCCATAGCATTTTTGATTTGTTTGGAACTACAAACTGATAAAGACAAGTGATGGTGCAGGAGCTGACAAGGCAAGTAGACTTGATGCTATAAGTAAAGTGGTATATGAAGTTTTCCCGGAACCAAATCGAAACTTACTGCAGAGGTATTTACCTAGGATGCCTTTTGGTTATAAAAAAATATCACCAAAAGTGTCAAGTCTTGGATTGCCATCCTGTAAGAATACGTCCTTATATGTCCACATTATTATAATGGTTTGATGATGAGTCAAATTTAGCCTGCATAGTAATCGAATTCCACCAATGTACACCAATTTTTTTTTGATTCATAATGTACACCAAACTCATTGTCTTTTTTTAGGATTCTTAAGATGATGATGGTCGTTGGATCACACAAAGCTGTGAATAGGATGTCTAATTCTGCTTTGGCGGCTTGCATGGCACCACTCCTTCTTCGACCTCTTCTTCTTGGTGAATGTGAAATTGATAATGACTTCAGTATGGCTGGGGACGGTTCGTTCCAGCTGCTTCAAGCTGCCGCAGCCGCCAACCATGCTCAAGCTATTATTATCATTATGCTTGAGGAATATGATCAGATATTTGATGTATGATCTTTTTCCGTCTTCATGTTCCTTTTTTCTGTAGTTAAGCTTTGTTGAAGTTATGTCATGAATACTAATTCAACAGTTAACTATATAGGATTTGGAAGAAGGTTCTTGTTCTTCAGACGCTTATACTGAGTCTGATGATGGTGATGTTGACAAGGAAGATTCTACGGATAATGACAACCATGATGAGGATGGCTCTTATGATTCCGGTGAAGATGACATTGAAGAAGACTTGGATGATAATTCTTCTGGCGGCAGTGAATGTGATGGCAATAGCAGACTTGATGCCAAACGTAACAAGGTATGCTAACTGACGGCAATAGTATCAGTTTCAAACATGTGCTGGTGTCAAAAGGTACCGCAAAAAGCATGTTTCTTTACAAAAAAAGTAGTAACCCTGCTTCTGTTCAATGAAAGAGACTGGAAGATCTTCTCTCAAAAATGGTGATACCTGATTATCAAAATTAACTGCACCGTTTTCAGTCAAATGTTACACTAAGATCGTACGTTGAACATGTTAGCTCATTGGATAGTGTCTTCTCGATGTGCAACTTTTCACTGATGTTTTTCTAAATCTGGTAAAAGAGTATTCTGTCGAGATGCTAGTATTTTGGTGGTCGAACAAAGTAGTTATAAATATGAATAGATTGTGCTTTCATTTTTTCAACTTACCCATGAGTTCATCAGGTGTATGCTGATAAAAACTCAATAGTTGATCCAGCGTTTCCAAGATAGCTTATAACCGAAGTGCTAAACTCTTACAGGGTGCTTATTACTGTATATTTCAAATATCTTCTTGAAGTTTGTAATTTCATTCTTGCATGAGAAAACCTTGGTCACACTCTCAGTAGCTCAATGGTCTGTGTTATCTTATTGAAGAAAACTACTTCTAATACAAAACAACACGCATCTGACTGCGTGTTTGAGGGAAAAAAAGACTACACTTTGCTGCTCTCTTGCAGGAAGCCTTGAATAACTAACTCATGTTCTTCAACTTACAGATTGTCCACAACTATAGCTTTATGTCTCTGACTTGATGCGCTTGCAAACTTCTTTGTCTTCCTTACAATTCATCTTGTTCCATATGTTACGAACAATTATCTCAGGCACTGCATGTAATGACAATGATCAGGTTGGTCAACCTCCTGCGAAAGCGGCAAAAACGGAATCAAATGCATCCACAGATAATATAGCAAAACCCCGCTCATCATCTTCAAGAGCAAAACTTATGAAGTCAGGCTCAGCTAATAGGAGTAAAAGGACCTTATGGGGCCGTACTTCAGTAAGTGTGATTGTTAGTTGCATAGTAGGCATGCAGATGCTACCAGAATAATCATATAGTTTGACTAGAATACTTTATTTACAGGCAAGAAAGGACCTGTCAACAGAGGAGGGTGAGTGTTGCAGTGATGATGAGTAAGTATCCTGCTATATGCCCCTGTGATGCACATTTGAATGCAATTTGAAAAAAACAGACATGCTACAAGAAGTTTGCGAACGTTCTTGCAAAATACGACCATTTATGAACTGTACAAGAAACATCTGTACATCTTGTTATATTTGTCCTTCATTTCTTATATTTTTATATAGCTCATAGATGGTCATATTTGTGAATGATTTTTTCAAGTTGACACATTATAGCACATGTTGTACATCCTTGGATGCTAACATTTATTTTCAAAACACAGAAATACATGTTAGCAACTGCACAAAATGTAGCATTCCAAGTGCAGATTTTGCGCAACTCTTTCTGAAAACATGTACTTGTGCATTTAAAAAATATGTGAAACAATCGAAGATGCACAAACATGGCCATTTCTGAACTGCAAAAGGCAGATAGACAATTTCCATGCCCATCCTGGAAATTTTGGTCTCTTCCATTGCATAATAGTTGAAGGATCTGTCGTTTGCATCTGCAAGATTTTTTCCTTCTATAAACTTGCCATACATTTTGAGGGTTACATAATATGTGTGGAATTTCTTGCTTATATAGGTCAGAGTCCTCGTAGCTTCGAATTGTATATTTGCACATTAAGAAAGATTCCCGAAATTTGTAGATGTGCACATGCTATAAGATACACCTCTTAAATATCGTGCAAAAATATGATCAAATGGGTATTGTATAATTAAGGCATCATGAGGTTCTGCAAAGTCCAAAAGAAAAGTTGCATGTTTTGTCTTCTTTGCGCAATGAACATTTTATTATATTTTGGACAACTTTTGGTAGACGCACAAGTTATACATGTTGCTGCGATTCCTTTTTACATTCTTCTGAGATGAATGGGTACTTTACGGAATCTTATGCACTCACAAGCACACATTGTTTTTCCACAACATTTTTCATTAACACTGTTTATATCTGTCGAATTATTATTTTCTAATTTAGTTTTTGTATTAGGGCTCTTATTGAGAAGCTTGAGAACAACAAAGCTGATCTCCAATCTAAAGTTTCAAAGGAGGTACATCATTTTCCCTAGGATCATACATAAGTTGTGTAAAGTCGAATTCTTTCATATGAAATGATGTTTTTGCATTTTACAGGTCAAAGAAAATGCAAACCTTAAGGCAAGTCTAGAAAAACGAAAAGGATCACTACATGAACGCCGTATAGCACTTGAAAAAGAAGTAAGAGCTCAAACTCAAGGTTTTTATTTTCTTTCTACAAAGTGAACACCTTGGTCACCTGTTTCAATAAAGAATCATAATATGGTATTATATCAAACTAATAATTCCATCACTTTTTCGTTTTTCCCCTTATAATGCTTGATTAACTGCATATAAACCAGTGTTTGCTTGCTGCTCATACTCCTCCCAGAAATGATATGTAGTTTTTGGACAATATCCTAGTACATCATAGCAAAAACAACCAAGTTAACAGTTCTGGGGCAGTATGATGTTTTTATCCAAACATTTGAGTCTTTGCTGTATTTTATTTTTTAATTATATTTCACTGGATGTATTTAAAAATCTTTTAGGAACTCACTATGAGCTAACAGCACATGCTCAGATAGCCCCATGTGGCCATGTAATTTTCATAATTTACTCAGGCTACAGTTTGAACCATGAGCCATAATGAAGCATGATTGATGTGACAATATGGATGCTTTCTATTAAGTTTCATGCACCCACCATTAGAACCAAAAGTCCAAACTAATGGAGAAGGTTGGGAAATCCACATATACTTCAGCACCTCCTCTCACGTTTGGCTCAATAAGGCCTAAACTTGGACTCGAAGAGCGCGAGCAATTTTTCTTTTCTAAATTACGAAAACCGAAATTTGAACCCTGCTCTGATACCATATTAAGTTTGATGCACCAACCAGTAGAACCAAAAGTCTGAGCTGATGGGGAAGTTTGTGCAATCCACGTATAACAATTTCAACTTCTTGCCTCCTTTGAAATAATATCAATGTTTCTTGCAATCATGGTAATGCTGAGTAGTTATTACTATGATGTAATATGGCTTGGACTCCGCTGGCTATGGTGGCACAAACTGGATAATGCTACTAAAACCTTTAAATGCCACTTTATCATTGCCATTTATTCTTCATGAATCGGACAATACAATTTACTATACATTGGTGACAGTACGGGAACTTGTATCCTCTTGTTCCATCCTTTTAAACTACTTTCAGTTGTGATAACTACCAGCCCCTCCTGGTAGACGATTGTTTGGCACTGCAAATTATAACTCGCAACTATATAGTACATTTGATCTCCTGGGGTATTTTGATATGCTTTCCAGAGTAAGTTCTGCAATTCCTGTTCAATAATAATAGCTTGAGCATTCAACAGGTGGAAAATTTGAGAGATCAGTTGCAGAAGGAGAGAGGTTTGAGGACCTCATTGGAGTCTGGGCTGATGAATATGCGAAGAGGACAGGTGTCCTTACCGTCGTCAATAGACAGAAAGGTACTCTTCAGAAGCTGTTCTATATTTCGACAAAGCTAAAACTATTTTCACCGTTTGAATTTTTCCTTCTTTTAAAAAAGACTAAGGCTGATCTCGAGGAAGTTGCTGCTGCGGAAGCTGATATTTTGAACTTGAAGCAAAAGGCTTGTGATCTCCGTGGACTACTCAGCAGCCAAGTCTACAGCTTGCTGTGTGAACCATGCAAAAGACTAGTCGAGTAAGGCTTTCTTGCTAGAGCATTTCTTAGTATTTCTTCTATCTATTTAGAGTACTAAGTTATCTAGAGGAACATACTTTTAATAAACTTATACTAAAGGGAGCTACTTTTCTCCAGGGAGAAACAAAATGCTGGTGTTTCTTCAGAGTCCTCAACTGCATCTCGTTTGGTACCCGGTACAGGTAGCATGGTAAGACCATAAGAGTACCACAGCCTGAGGCCTTTCCTTCCATTTTGCCAGAAATGGACTGTCTGAACTGCTACTCTGCTATAACCTCCCTCAACCTGGTTTAATGTTATTCCTAATATCTCGAATGGAAAACGTGGACTGTATAAGCAAGTTAGTCCTGTGTTTGTCCAGATATACAATGAGAATCTGAAGTGCCTGAGGTGTCCAGTAAAAAGTCTACCGAAGGGACTAAATGTCCTCGTTGTCTTGCATATTTCAATAGTGTAGACACCAAAAAAAATACTAGATTAAGTAGCAAAGAATCCAGGCTCATTGAAGTTAAGGATGAATGGACGAAAACACAGCCTGGTTGTGCTTTTAGTTCTTCAGTTTCTCAGTTCCATTATTCTCATTTCAGGCGGAGCTTGTCGAACAATTAAGGAAACAAGCTGCACAGCATACATCTCCTTCAACAGGTAAGCCAGCTCACCAGCTGCAACTGAGTACTAACTATTAACACAATACAAGTTGAGGTGGTAATATTGTAAACATACTTCTTAATCTTCATACAGAACGATTGTGCCCAAAAAAACAAAAGTTAATAGTAACGATGTTAGTACTAGTAGTTCAAAAAATGGTTTATTTTTCCCAGGTGCTCAAAGATTGGCGAGGCAAAACTCAAATAGCCTAAACAGGTTTCAAGGACTGAATGCCTTCTCAAGTACTAGAACAGAGGTAAACTATGCCCTACTAGAGTTCACCAGTGCTGCTACTGCCAGTTTATGGACTGAATTTAAGTACTTCCTCCGGCCCATATTAATTGACTCAAATTTGTCTAAATTTGAATGAATCTAGACACCATTTAGTATATAAGTTCATCCAAATTTGAACAAATCAAAGTCAATTAATATGGATCGGAGGGAGTACTAGAACAGAGATAATGCAAAGCATGCTATTGTTTCAGGAACCTGCGGGCGGACCACCAGCTGCATTAGCTAAGCTGACAAACCGGCTTAACTTCTTGAAAGAAAGAAGGGCTATGCTTGCAAGCGAGATGCAAAACTTAGATATGGCTCGCCCACCAGCGGGACCTACTGCTCCAAATAAAGACTCGACATGAGGACTGGGAATTCGATACTGCATCATCTTTAAGCTAGAAAATCAAATAGTGAAGTGGTGCACATATGACGATGCTAGAGGGGCTAGTTCTGTGAGATGGAGATGCACATGGTGATCTTGCCATGAGTTGGACCCAGTTTGAGATGCTTGCTGATGTATTGTCACTGGAAAAGGAGCATCACTGCTAGTGTTCACCAAAATCACTGATCGCACAAACTGCCTAGTTTTAGAGTACCGTAATTAATTAACCACTCAGGTTTATTGTGTTTTCATAATGATATGTTAAAAGTATTGTAGCAAGATTGACTGCCGATCTGCTTTGCATTGGGGCTTATATAAAGTTATCTTCATAAATTCTGGACCACAGCCGAAGTGCTCTTCCAAATGCAGTTTGCTGGCTACTTTTTGGAGTTCCCTGTATCTTGGGAGAGTTTCCCCGTCTGTGTTTGCTGTACAACATGATTTGTGTCCACGTCTTGTAGGAGTACTGTCCAAGATACTGGATAAACTGATGACAGTTCATGTGCCACTGACCAGAAAGAGTGATACACTAGTTCTCGTTTAACGCTATTGTCTGTTTTGTTGCTGTCCAGATGCCTAGAGCGCTTAAGACGCACCTCTTTTTTTTTCCTTTGAAACCGCCGACAATTATCTCTGTCTGGAGATAAGTGATTTGCTTTGTCTAGATTCAAATATATCTATATACTAAAATATGGATAAATTAACCGATGCACCTTGGTGCCCAGACACCAAGCGTGATACACACAAATTTTCTTTAAACTACACATACCTAGGTATCACATACCTAAGTATTATATATATATATATATATATATATATATATATAAGCCCGATTAGGGCACCAAGGTGTATGGGCACCAAGCCTGAGAACCGTATGATCTTGTATCCAGATCTGGTGAACTTGATGGTGTTTGATTATCGGGTATGACCCGTTAGTGTGTTTTAACCCAGAAAAAATACATGCATGCGGCGTTGCTTGTATTTAATATTGTTATTAATTTTCGAGTTTATGGTTTTCTATTATGGTCACTCGCCAGGTATGCCATACCCATATTTTCTTGTATGCACCGTCTATTTTTAGTGGACCATTATTACTAGTAATTAAGAATTTGACCAGGCTAAAAATCATGCATGCCACATACTAAAATTAAATCATGCATGCGACTAGCATATCTAGACGTCCACATATCTTGCGTTTTTAGTGGGCCATTATTACCAGCAATTTAAGAAATTGACCAGGCTAAAAATCATGCATGCGACATGCTAAAATTAAATCATGCGTGCGACTAGCATACCTAGACGTCCACAGGTCTGACGAATTAATGTTAGCAAGCTTTTATAACCAAAAATTACTCCCTCCGTTTTTGATTTATAGATCCGCAGTACCAGGTACGACAATTAAATGACCTGTAATTATTGCTGAGAACTGTTTCCAATTTAGGCTTTTAATTTCTACTCCCTCCGTTCATGCGCAAAGGGAGTAAAAAACAGCCACAGCGATTAAGAATATTCAGGTAGAGCGATTAGTTTCCAAACTTACCTTCCCTAAATCGCTAATCCCTCATTTATTCTCTCATTTGGCTATCGTAGCGGCAGTAAAGTCGGCAATTAATTGCCCACGTCTAGCTTGCAATGTCCCCTCGTTCCGAGGGCATTAATTTTCCCTATGCTTTTATACCTAATTAGCACAGCGGTGTTAAAACAAAAATCTGCATGCACGGTGTCTGCTGGACAATTGAGTTGCATGTACGACTAAACAAAACAGGGGTAATTTGGAAAGAAATACACCAATTTAGCACATGCGCCTTCTTCTTTGAGGAAAGTTTGAAAAAATAATTACGCCTTATGCTAAGAAACGGAGGTAGTAATTCTAGATATATGTATTTTCCCATAATGCGGGATACATAAAAAAATGGGCTGGAGGGTGTTGTAGGAAAGTAGCATAATTGAATGCGTTAGTCTAGGTATGTATCATTCTTGATTCGTAGGCTTTGATTACTACTATGAACTAAAATTACGTCAGCTTATGTGGACGTCTAGGTATGCTAGTATACTTGAAGGTGAGGACGACCAGGTATGCTAGTCCAATGGCTATGCTGGTTAGAGTGTGCAATTATTTTTTCGTTTACATCAATCCGCATACCTTAAAATTATCAGGTATACGGGAGTGGACGTTGAGTGCATCTATGGTTTAAAAAATCATGGATTGGATATATCAGACATTCTTTATGAGGAAGCTGATGACGCAAAGAACCGTATACCTGATAGCTTTGTAAGCAAAAAGACAGGTAATCTTGTAATTGATGACCTAATCGCCGACATCATCAAGGATAAAGTTGCGGATGACGACTTTATCCGCAAGGTGGTTCTGGTTATGATTGGGACAGTCCTTGCCCCACAGAACCAGAAGATCGTCCCAAAACAATACTATGCACTGGTAGAAGATGTGGGTCGCATTAAAAAGCTGAATTTCAATGAGTATGTACGGACATACCTCATTGCTAGACTAAAACAAGTAGGCAACGCATATGAAGCGAAGCAATGGCCGACAGGCAGCACCATCTTATTACAGGTAAATTCCATTCTCAACTTACATACTTCCTCCGATTCAAACTAATTGACTTGGTTTTGTCTAGATGCGGATATATCTAGCACTAAAACATGTCTAGATACATCCAAATCTGAGTTAAATAATTTGAATCGGAGGGAGTATATAATTATCTACAATACATTTTTCTTTGTTTTAATCTAATTTTGTTGTGATATTTGAAGTATCTGTACTATGAGAAGATACTCCCAGATGGCGCCGAGTATACGTCTAGAAGGCCATTGATGAGGAACTGGACGGAAGATGCGGCTTCGGCGAGAGACGCCTTAGAATTAAAGGGCCGTGCTTTGGGGAAGGTACGTAAATACAAGTGATATCGTGGCTTATTTTTTGTTCTCCTAACGGTTCTAGGTTGTCAATATTAATTGGTTTATATACACATATCTTGAAGATTGACTATGACATAACTCAAAAGCATCGAGAAGAGGTTCTCCATACACCTGAAATTGCATCTGGTAAGAAACGTAGTAGAGGGCCCTACAGAAAGAAGGAAGGAGGTTCTACATCCAGCAGGGCTAAAGAAATGAGAGAAGTCATGTTGGAACAGATGACGAACAAACTAACAGAGCATATTGATAGAACAATTGAAGAAACCCTTGATAGAAAGATGGAGGTCTTCACAGAAGCTTGTGCTAAGGTGATACATCCTATGTGTCATCTGCTCTGAGTTAAACAAATGCTTTTTTTTAAACATGACATGATGATTCATTTATTTTCAATCTTGCAGAAACTTCTTGTTATGATGAACTCGGCAGGAGTCACATACAGACCTTCTAAAGAAAAAATGTCTGATAATGATAATAAAGAGGAGGAGGTAGATAAGGAGGTAGAGAATGGTGAAGGAATCTCCTCTACTAACACCAAATATACACCAAAAGATTTCATGGAACGTCCAGACACCCCAGAAAGTAACCCCTTTGACATTGCACAGGACTCTAATTTAAAGAAGGATTCAAATAGTAAGGAGAAAGAGATTGAAGGTGACATATTCATGTTACCCACAGACAAGAAGGAAATGAATGCTACTGATGCTTGCCACACCGCACCATCGAAACTCGGCAGTACGCAAGCGTCACCAATAGTAATTGATGGTAGGGGTCCTTCACCGACGCGACCGGACCCAGAGCCGATTCCATTAGAAGCATTCACAGCTGCATTGAAAAAGGGGCGGGGAGGGAAAAAAGGTGAGGTAGGAAACACTCTGTCGAATGGATCGTCATCTGACTCGTTTAATAGCCTACGTACCATTTGCCGGAAATCTATTAATGGTGAGAAGACAGAAGCCATTGGCGAGAAGCGCAAGCTCAGGTCGGCGGACAAAAAGGGTAAAAAACCAAAAAACGATGTTAGAAAAGGTAGTGCAACATCATTGAATTGCATGGTTGTGCATGTATTAAATTAAAACAGTTACATGCACGTATTAAACATTTGTTTCTGTGTATGCAGTTCTTTTCGAAGACATAGAAGTACTGGACGGTTTGACACCGCAACAAATAGATGCTGCAGTGTTGTACGTTGAAACAGCAAAAAATAATAAAGATTTTTGCAATGAAAGTGTCTATAATAACAAGGACGACACTGAGGTCACTGCCAACCACATTAGTGTGATCCTTGATAAATTATGGCTGCGTAGCAATGTAAGTCCAAGTACCACAGTTTTGTTATTTTATGCAAACAAGAAGGATCGTTTGTCAGACGTTATTAATTTTTTTTGTAGGTTATAGGTGCTTATATGGAAGAATTGTCTCTTCGACTGGGGGATGACCGAAACTTGTGCCCTGCATGGAGGGCAAACAGTCTAATACGTACTCCACCAAGAAGAAAAACTAGATCCCAGCATAAAAAAGAAGATATGGACAAAAAATCAGAAAAGGTGTATGATATATCAGGATGCTCTGCAAGATGCATGGAAGAATACTTTTGTGCTGATAAAGTAAGTATTGTTTGTACAAGAAAATGCAGAGTATAAACCAGATTATGTAATGTGATAATACTTGTCTCTTTTTGGTAGGCATATTTCGCGTTGAATATAAACGATTGCCACTGGTGCTGTGTCGTCTTGAATAGTCCAAAGAAGAAATTTCAAGTGCTCAACTCGTTGTTTGAATTTAAAAGGGTCCAGAAAAATGTCGAAGCTCTGGTATGTTTTCTCTCTATACATTTAGCGACGATATGGTTATTCCAAGCATTACACTAAACCTCTCTGTTTCATAGAGAGAGCAAATTTCGAAAGACATAGAAGTGGCTAACAAATTTACGGATTATAAGTTTGATGATGTTTCCAATTGGGAGATCGTAAGCTGCGAAACACCACGGCAAAATGATGCGTGAGTTTCTGGTTGAACTAATGCCATTTCTTTTGATGTGTTAGTATTGTTATTCAAATTTAGATTCGTTGTGATCAGAAACTCGTGTGGATTGTTTGTGCTACGCTGTATGGAGCATTTTGACGGAGATAAATTTACAGATGTAGTCTCGCATGTATTCAAAATTTCTATTTGGCATTTGCATATTTATATACACCAGCATGTGACCTTATTAACCCTGCTAATATTTTGTTATAGGAAAGGATAAATGATTCTAGGAGACGTACTATTGCAGAAATTATTCTGTCGAAGACAAACAAACTCTACAAGGTAAAAAGCAGAGTTCTTGAGATCGTGGAGATGCTGGTAGATTCTTGAAAACTCGCGAAACAAAAATTCGTACTACCGATTCCCTGGCGAATGTTGGTATACCATTAAAAAATTTACGCAAAGTTGGGTTGTTTGATTGCTAAACAGTTCGCGCATGGCGCTGTGTTTTTGTCAGAAGAATGTTTCATGACTGTGGTTTAATTTTGTCGTTTTGCTTAATTTACGATTGTAATTAATGTAAAGTTTGGGTTGTTTATGTTCGCCAATTTGTGGATTTGATGAGCAATGTTCATAGGCCTAGTTGTAGTGCGTATGCTTAAAATACAACGCTCGCCAAAATAGTAACGGACCAGACATATAATGAATGGGAATTACATTATACAGTTTCAAAATATAAGAGTTTTTAGCTTTATGATCTAGACCTCTTTAGGTTGGCTAGAATCTCCCTCATCAACTTGTGGTTGTGTGACTCATCACCTGGCCAAAATGAGCAAACCCAGTTGATACATCTGAGTAAGCCATGACACACACTCGATGCCAACATTGCATGGGATCTAGACCTCTCTACGCTGGCTAGAAACATCTTCACCAGCGTTTCTCCTCTCGCTCAAAACGGTGTGTATTTCTTTGGTATAGTCCTCGTCACAAAGGAGTAAAATGCCTTGGTAGTACTTCTGGCCGTGTCTACGAGTCAAGGGATGTAGTTTTTGATGAAAATGTTTTTCCCTTTGCTACACTTCATCAAAATAGCGGGTCGTCGCCTCCATGATGAAATTCTTTTGCTTCCTTCAGACAATCCCTCCTCGGTAGAAACAACTATGGGTGTGCATACTAATGACCAATATATATGTGCCGATTGTTCCTGTCGTTGATCCTATGCAGGCCACAGCTGACACCCTGCCCACAAGCTATACCGAACTACTCACGCAAAATTCTGCCGAAAATACTGATGACAACACGTCAGATAATGAGGCTGAAGGAAACACCGCTACAAGCCAAGAAAACACGTACTCTGAGCATGATACGGGGGCAAAATCTGCCTCGGATCCGCCCCCGAGACTCTGACTCGCCGTCACCTAGGCGTATCGATCCGCGCTAGTCCCCTCACGCCACGTCCCCAAGGTCTGGGCCCTCCTTTGCGTCGTGTTCTGCGCGTAACTATGGCGGCCATGGGGAGCCCGACACGTCTTCCCTATGGTCCCCACCAACGCGTGTACGCGCGGATCTCCCGCCTAGCTCTTCCCCGTGGTTCTTCTGACGGCTCCGGGAGTGATGCCTCGCCAGGAGATCCAATCGGCACGTTGTTGAGCGCTGGTGCCCAGGAATTTTGTGCACCTGTACAATCTTCAGCGCCAGGATCTTCTGCAGCACCTGCTGCTGACGTATATACTGCTGCTGAACCCCGCACTCGTCTACAAAAAAAGGTACTACTACCTCTGTTCCAAAATGTAAGGCTTTTTAGCAAACTAAAACAGCTTGCTAAAAAGGTTTATATTGTGAAACGAAGGAAGTATAAAAGACCCAAAAATTCGTACTGAGGGCACAATTCGATTGGCACTATTAACATCTACTCCCTCCGTTTCAAAATATAAGATGTTTTAACTTTGTGAAGGAAATGTATCTATACTTATTTTAGTGTGTAGGTTTATTCAAGTTTCGAGTGAATCTACAAACTAAAACAAGTCTAGATACATTTGCTTCACAAATCTAAAACATCTTATATTTTGAAATAGATGGAGTACAGGAGAACCATAAAACTTGCATGAAGCTAAAACGGATACAAACTGAAGTGTGCTATGCAAGATCCCACTAAGCTCTAACAAAAATGTTATTGATTGCACCTTGTCCCACCAAGCTCTAACATGATCCCACCCAGTTGATACATCTAAGCATAAGAGTGCTATGCCAAGCCATGACAAACACTTGTGGCAGATGTGGACCCATGCCAACATTGCATGAGATATAGACCTCTCTTAGCTGGCTAGAAACACTTTAACCAACTTGTGGTTGTATGCCATGTTACAACATCGACCTAGTTTCACATCATAAAAATTCACCACATTAATTTGCCACAAGCTAGTGTGTGTCATGGCTTGGCAAACTCAAAATTATAGCTAGATCTAGCAAGTAGGTAGGATCATGTTGGCCAGGTGTGATGACACATACAACAACAGGTTGGTGAAGGTGTTTCTATCCAGTCCAGAGAGGTGTCCCATGCATGCATGCAATGTTGGCATGACCCCACATTTTCCACCAGCTAGTGTGTGTCTTACAACTAGATCTATAAAGTGAGTGGGATCATGTTGGTCAGGTGTAGTGATTCACACAGCCACTAAGTTGATGATGGTGTTTCTAGCCAACTCGGAGAGGTGTAGATCCCATGCAATGTTGGCATGGGCCCACATCTACCACAGTTGTGTGTGTCATGGCTTGGCATAGCAAAATTATAGTTAGATCTATCAAGAGGGTGGGACAATGTTGTCCAAGCGATGACTCATACAACAACAAGTTGGTGAACGTGTTTCTATCTAGCCCAGAGAGGTCTAGATCCCATGCAATGGTGGCATAGCCCCACATTTGCCACAAGTGTGTCTCATGTCTTGGCATAGCACTCTTACAACTAGATCTATCAAGTGAGTGGGATCATGTTGTTCAGGTGTAGTAGTGACTCACACAACCACTAAGTTGATGATGGTGTTTCTAACCTACTCGAAGAGGTGTAGATCCCATGCAATGTTGGCATGGGCCCAGAGAGGTGAGTCACACAACCACAAGTTGGTGAAGGTGTTTCTAGCCACCCCAGAGAGAGGTCTCAAGCCCATGCGAAAATTCAAAATTTGACCGGGCCACCTAAAATTCAAATAAAATATCAAAATTGTGTGAAAGCTTGGACACATTTTAAATTGCTTCTAGGTAGAGGATGCCATGTTTCAGCATGGATCATGTATCACATTACAAAGGCCTAACCCCTAGGCATCCTTACTAGACACCTTGATTTTTGGCCTAAATTTGACCGGGCCACCAAAAATTCAAAAACATTCAAATTTGTGTGAAACCTTGTACATGTGTCTTAGTTTGTGTATGTTAGCATGTGTAAAAAAATCCAGGTTGTTTCACGAAAGTCGAAAAAAACACATTGCTAGGAAAAGAGGCCTAGGTGAGACCAGAAGGGCTGTTCGTAAATTTCTCAATTTTTCGATGCTCATCAAATGATCCCAAAATTTTTGCACATGCTATACCAACGGTGCCTGTCAAGAATATGTAATTTATTTTATAAAATTCAAAATTGTAAAATAGCTACTTTGTTCAAATATTTAAATAGAAAATAAAAAGGAATATATGATCGAAGAAAAAAGTAAGACTTGCCATGCAGGCAACAAGCCAGCCCAACTCCTACTGCCGCGCCCGCGTCACGGCTGCGTCCGAGCGTGAAGTAGTTTGTGTAGGGGTTCGTAGCATGGAAAACAAAAAATTTCTACCGCATACAAACAAACAAGCCAAGATCTATCTACTAGATTGTAGCAACAAGTCGATAGAATAACTCACCCTCGAAGATTCCAAAGTGTTTAACAAGAGCGGATTCTCGTGGGTGATGTAGTCGTACTCTTCCCGATCTCAAGATCGTGCAGACGATCCTTCCGGCGCTGCGTTTCGGCAGCGCTTCCACAGTCGGTCACACGTTCGGTACTCGACGAAGACCTTCATCTCCCTTGTTCCAGCAGGCAGCGGAGGTTGTAGCACTCTCCTCGCGATTCCGGCAGCACGACGGCGTGGTACCGGAAGTAGAGGGAAGATCTCGCAGGGCTTCGCATTAAGCCGGAGCGAGTATGGTGGACTATGAGAGAGCCCTCGGTGATACACACCAAGGAGAAGGGCTAGGCCAGCGGCTAGGGCTTGGGGAAGCCCAAGTCGGCGGCTAGGGTTTGCCCTAGGCGGCGGCAGCAGCAGGAGGTGGTGGCGCCGGCGGCTTGGGGCTAGGGTTTGGAGAGGTGGAGTTGTGTGTTTGGAGGGGCAGCCCTACCCCTCCTTATAAAGGTGGAGGGCCGCGGCCAAGGGGAGGTGAGTCCCTCCCCAACTCGGTCTCCTTGGCCGGCGGTGGAGGGAGAGGGACTTCCTCCCCAAGTAGGTTTCCTACTCTCCCTCCACCAAACGAAATAGCCGTTTGACTTTTCAAATTGGCGTTTGACTTTTCAAAGTAGGATTTGATTTATCCCTTTATTTTGTTCAGCGATGACACCTAGTACATGATGCAACCATTCCAACTTGTTCTGACACATTCATGTACCCATCCCCTCCGGAGTGCCGGACATTCCGGAACCTTCTAGAACATTCCCGATGAAAACACCGGAACCAGTCTCCAACCCCGAAACAGGACTTTCCTTATATGAATCTTATTCTCCGGACCATTCCGGATCTCCTCGTGATATCCCGGATCCCATCCAAGACTCCGAACAACATTCGGTCTCTTACTCATCATTCCATAACTACTCAACAACGTCGAATCCTTAAGTGTGTCTCCCTACGGTTCGTGAATTATGCGGACATGATCGAGACACTTCTCCGAACAATAACCAATAGAGGAATCTGGAAATTCATATGGCTCCCACATATTTCTACGATTACTTTGCGATCGAATGAACCACTTACATACGATACCAATTTGCCTTTGTCTCACCATAGTTTACTTATCCGAGGTTTTGATCGTCGGTATCTCTGCATACGTAGTTCAACCTCGTTACTGATAAGTACTCTTTTCTCGTTCCCGTGATATGTGATCCCTTGTGAGCCAGTCACATGCTTGCAAGCTAATTGGATGACATTCCACCGAGAGGGCCCAGAGTATATCTATCCGTCATATGGATGGACAAATCCCACTCTTGATCCATGTGTCTCAACCAATACTTTCCGAACACTCAATGCCACCTTTATAGCCACCCAGTTACGGTGTGGTGTTTGATGTCATCAAAGCATCCTTCCGGTGATGGTGATAAGAATGATCTCATGGTCGAAGGAATTAGGTTACTATGTATCAGAAAGCATATAGCAATTTAACTATTAAAATGACTTGATCTTTATGCTACACTTATCTATAGGAGTATGTCCAACATATCATTCTCCTAACAATATGATCTTGTTGTTAATAACATCTCAATGTTCATGATAGGGAAACCACAATCATTTATTAACCAACAAGCTAGTATTATGAAGAGGCTTTACTAGGGACTTAAATTTAAGTTTACAAATCACACAAGTATTAATGTTTCCTTGTTAATACCATTATAGCATGAATGTAAACATTTATCATAAACACAAAGATATAATAATAACTACATTTATTATTGCCTCTAGGGCATATCTCCAATAGTCTCCCACTTGAACTAGAGTCAACTAATCTAGATTACATGGTAATATACCGAACATCCATGGCAGTTTGGTGTTGGTCATGTTTTGCCCTCGGGAGAGGTTTAGTCAACGGATCCACCACATTCAGATCCCTGTGTACTTTGCAAATCTTTATGTCTCCATCTTGGACATGTTCTCGAATAGCGTGAAAACGTAGCTTGATGTGCTTCAGCTTCTTGTGTGGCCTTGGTTCTTGCGCATTGGCTATGGCACCCATGTTATCACAGTAGATAGACATTGGGTCCGGCGCACTTGGAACCACACCAAGCTCTGTAATGAACTCCTTCATCCACATCGCTTCTTGTGAAGCCTCCGAAGCAGCTATGTATTCCGATTCAGTTGAAGATCTCGCCACAACGCTTTGCTTTGCACTCCTCCAGCTAACTGTTGCACCATTCAAAATAAATACGTATCCAGATTGTGATTTAGAATCATCCGGATCGGTGTTCCAACTAGCATCGGTGTAACCATTAACAACGAGCTGTTCATCACCTCCATAAGAAAGAACCATATCCTTAGTTCTTCTCAAGTACTTAAGGATGTTTTTGACCACTGTCCAATGATCCACTCCGGGAACACTTTGATATCTGCTAGTTAAACTAACAACATATGCAATGTCGGGTCTAGTACATAGCATGGCATACATTAGAGATCCTATGGCTGAGGCATAGGGAGTCTTACTCATCCTTTCTCTATCTTCTGTCGTTGTTGGACTTTGAGTTTTACTCAACGTCGTATTGGGCAACATGGGCAAGAACCCTTTCTTGCTATCTCCCATTCCAAACCTCTTTAGAACTTTGTCCAAATATGTACTTTGTGACAATGATATTAGATGTCTCGATCTATCTCTATTAATCTTTATGCCCAATATGTAAGCTGCTTCGCCAACATCTTTCATTGAAAAACTATTATTCAAATATTCCTTGACACTATTAAGAAGGTCTACATCATTCCCAATCAACAATATGTCATCTACATATAGTATTAAGAATGCTACAGAGCTCCCACTCACTTTCTTGTAAATACAAGCTTCTCCATAAATTTGTATAAAACCAAAACTTTTGATCACCTTATCAAAACGTTGATTCCAGCTTCAGGATGCTTGCTTCAATCCATAAATGGACCATTGAAGTTTGCATACCTTGTTAGCATCCTTAGGATCGACAAAACCTTTGGGTTGCATCATATACAACTCTTCATCAATGTCTCCATTGCGGAATGCCATTTTGACATCCATCTGCCATATCTCATAATCATAATATGCAGCGATTGCTAACATAATCCTCACAAACTTTAGCTTCGCTACAGGTGAGAAAGTCTCATCGTAGTCAACTCCTTGAATTTGTCGAAACCCTTTTGAGACAAGTCGAGCTTTATAGACAGTAACATTACCATCAACATATGTTTTCTTCTTGAAAATCCATTTGTTCTCGACAGCCTTCCGGCCATCCGGTAAGTCCACCAAAGTCCATACTTGGTTTTCGTACATGGATCCAATCTCGAATTTCATGGCTTCTTGCCATTTATTGGAATCTGGGCTCATCATCGCTTCCTCATATGTCGCAGGGTCATCGGTGTATTCCACCAACATGACACTCATAACGGGATCATACCAATCAGGAGTGGTACGAGTTCTCGTTGATCTGCGAGGCTCTGTAGCAACTACAACCGAAGTTTCATGATCATAATCATTAGCTTCCTCTCTCACTGGTGTAGGCACCACATGAACTTCTTCCGGTGCTGCGCTACTCGCAAGTTCGAGAGAAGGTTCGACAACCTCGTCGAGTTCTACTTTCCTTCCAGTCACTTCTTTTGAGAGAAATTCTTTCTCTAGAAAGGATCCATTCTTGGCAACAAATATTTTGCCTTCGGATCTATGATAGAAGGTATACCCAATAGTTTCCTTTGGGTATCCTATGAAGACGCATTTTTCCGCTTTGGGTTCAAGCTTGTTCGGCTGTAACTTCTTTACATAGGCTTCGCAACCCCAAACTTTAAGGAACGACAATTTAGGTTTCTTCCCAAACCATAATTCATACAGTGTCGTTTCAACGGATTTAGATGGTGCCCTATTTAAAGTGAATGCGGCTGTTTCTAATGCATAACCCCAAAATGATAGCGGTAAATCTGTAAGTGACATCATAGAACGAACCATATCTAAGAGAGTTCGATTACGACGTTCGGACACACCATTACGCTGTGGTGTTCCCGGCGGTGTCAATTGTGAAAGTATTCCGCAATTCTTCAAATGCTCGCCAAACTCGTAACTTAGATATTCACCTCCATGATCAGAACGCAGAAATTTAATCTTCTTGTTACGTTGATTCTCAACCTCACTTTGAAATTCCTTAAACTTCTCGAAAGTTTCAGACTTATGTTTCATGAAATAGATATACCCATATCTACTCAAGTCATCCGTGAAGGTAAGAACATAACGACAACGACCGCGCGATGCTACACTCATTGGTCCACACACATCGGTATGTATGATTTCCAATAAGTCCGTAGCTCGCTCCATCATACCAGAAAATGGAGTCTTAGTCATTTTCCCCATCAGACATGCTTCGCATCTTTCAAGTGATTCGAAATCAAGTGATTCAAGAAGTCCATCGGAATGGAGTTTCTTCATATGCTTCACTCCAATGTGACCAAGACGACAGTGCCACATATAGGTTGAGTTATCGCTCAATTTCAAACGTTTAGCTTCAATGTTATTAATATGTGTATTTCCACTATCGAGATTCAATAAGAATAGACCATCTATCAAAGGTGCATGTGCATAAAACATATTACTCATATAAATCGAACAACCATTATTCTCGGACTTAAACAAGTAACCGTCTCGCAATAAACAAGATCCCGATATAATGTTCATGCTTAACACAGGCACCAAATAACAATTATTTAAGTATAAAACTAATCCCGATGGTATATGAAGAGGTAGCGTGCCGACCGCGATCACATCAACCTTTGATCCATTTCCCACGCGCATCGTCACCTCGTTCTTCGCTAGCTTCCGTTTATTCTGCAGCACCTATTTCGAGTTACAAATATGAGCAACCGAACCAGTATCAAATACCCGGGCACTACTACGAGTACTAGTGAGATACACATCAATAACATGTATATCAGATATACCTTTCTTCTTGATGTTGCCGTTCTTCAAATCCGCCAAGTACTTTGGGCAATTCCGCTTCCAGTGACCTTCTCTCTTGCAGTAAAAGCACTCAGTATCAGGCTTAGGTCCAACCTTGGTCTTCTTCGTCGGTGTGGTAACTTTCTTACCACCCTTCTTGAAGTGTCCCTTTTGCTTAGACTTGCCTTTCTTGAATTTGGTGGTCTTATTGACCAACAACACTTGGTGCTCTTTCTTGATCTCCACTTCTGCAGATTTTAACATGGCAAAGAGTTCTGGCAACGTTTTGTTCATGTTCTGCATGTTGTAGTTCATCACAAAGTTCTTGTAACTTGGTGGTAGTGATTGGAGGACACGGTAAATCCCCAAAGCATTAGGAATCACTATACCCAAGCTTTGAAGTTTGTTTGCGTGCCCAGACATCTTAAGCACATGCTCACTGACGGAGCTGCCCTCTTCCATCTTGCAGTTAAAGAACTTTTCAGAAGCCTCATAGCTCTCAACTTCCGCGTGAGTCTCAAAAATCAGTTTGAGTTCACGGACAATATCATGTGGGTCTGAATTCTCAAACCTTTTCTGAAGCTCCCATTCTAAACCATACAAGATAGCACATTGAACTGTGGAGTACTGAGTCTTCCGAGCGAGGTAAACATTCTTTACTTCATCGGTAGCATCAGTTGCAGGCGGGTCACCCAGCGGTGCATTCAGCACATAGGTCAAATTACCAGCATTGAGGACAATCCTCAAATTGCAGAACCAATACGCGAAGTTGCTTCCATTGTTTTTCAACTTTTCTTTCTCTAGGAACGCATTAAAATTGATGGTAGGGGCCGCCATTGATCTACAACATATTTGCAATAGTTTAGACTAAGTTTATGACAAATTGAGTTCTAATTAATAGTTAAATTAATCTAGGTGAACTCCCACTCAAAACAATATCCCTCACATTGTTTTAGTGATCACACAAACCAAATCCACAACATCAACACCGATCATCACGAGAGTTGATGTAGCTTCAATGGCGAACAATCGACATGTTCATCATATCTACTATATGATTCATGATTTACCTTTCGGTGATCCGTGTTCCGAGACCATGTCTGTACATGCTAGGCTCGTCAAGATCAAACCTTAGCTTCCGCATGAGAAAATCTGGCTTGCTCACGTTGTATTCACTTGTAGAATCTAACACACCCGATCATCATGTGGTGCTTTGAAACAACAAGCTTTAGCAACGGTGCTTACTAAGGATGAACACTTTAGAACTTGAAATTCATGTGCATGAGGGATCATATTATAATGCTACCGTCGTTAACTAAGCAATACAAGATGCATAAAGGATATACATCACATGCAATTCATAATATGTGATATGATATGGCCTTTCTTGTTTGTGCTTCCGATCTCCATCTTCAAGAACGAACATGATCTCCATCATCACCGGCATTGCATCAAGGTCAATGACGCTTCTCCATGGTTGTCGTCCACCAGCTTCAACTATTACAACTACTTTGAATAGACACGCGGGTCTTAACAGAAATTAAAGACAACCATATGGCTCCTGCCAGTTGCCAACTTACAATAAGGAACATTGCATACATCAAATATAATCACAATCATGGCCATATCACATCACAGCACACCCCTGCAAAACAGAGTTAGATGCCTCTAATTTCTTTGCATGTTTTACGTGGTTTGGGGCTTTCAATAAGTGTCGATCTAACTTACGAACAAGAACCACAGCGTTGATTTTTGAACTATCAAGTGCCTGTTGTAAATTGGATTTATACTATAATGGGAGAGAGAGACACTCGCAAAGCCACTTATGCAATACAAGTTGCATGTTGAGCGTGGAGCAAGTCTCATGAACGATGTCATGTAAGGTTAGCCCGGGCCGCTTCATCCCATCATACCGCAAGATGCAAAGTACACAAGAAGCAATTGAAAATAAAAGCACCACCGCCCACAATGACCATTGTTGTTCTACTCGTGCAACAGATCTACATATTGACGCGGCTCTGATACCACTGTAGGGGTTCGTAGCATGGAAAACAAAAAATTTCTACCGCATACAAACAAACAAGCCAAGATCTATCTACTAGATTGTAGCAACGAGTCGATAGAATAACTCACCCTCGAAGATTCCAAAGTGTTTAACAAGAGCGGATTCTCATGGGTGATGTAGTCGTACTCTTCCCGATCTCAAGATCGTGCAGACGATCCTTCCGGCGCTGCGTTCCGGCAGCGCTTTCGCAGTCGGTCACATGTTCGGTACTCGACGAAGACCTTCCTCTCCCTTGTTCCAGCAGGCAGCGGAGGTTGTAGCACTCTCCTTGCGATTCAGGCAGCACGACGGCGTGGTACCGGAAGTAGAGGGGAGATATCGCAGGGCTTCGCCTTAAGCCGGAGCGAGTATGGTGGACTATGAGAGAATCCTCAGTGATCTAGGGTTTAGACACACCAAGGAGAGGGGCTAGGCCGGCGGCTAGGGCTTGGGGAAGCCCAATTCGATGGCTAGGGTTTTCCCTAGGCGGCAGCGGCAGCAGCAGGAGGTGGTGGCGCCGGCGGCTTGGGGCTAGGGTTTGGAGAGGTGGAGTTGTGTGTTTGGAGGGGTAGCCCTGCCCCTCCTTATATAGGTGGAGGGCGGCGGCCAAGGGGAGGTGAGTCCCTCCCCAACTCGGCGTCCTTGTCCGGCGGTGGAGGGAGAGGGACTTCCTTCCCAAGTAGGTTTCCTACTCTCCCTCCACCAAACAAAATAGCTGTTTGACTTTTCAAATTGGCGTTTGACTTTTCAAACTAGGATTTGATTTATCCATTTATTTTGTTCAGCGATGACACCTAGTACATGATGCAACCATTCCAACTTGTTATGACACAATCATGTACCCTTCCCCTCCGGAGTGCCGGACATTCCGGAACCTTCTAGAACATTCCCGATGAAAACACCGAAACCATTCTCCAACCCCGAAACAGGACTTTCCTTATATGAATCTTATTCTCCGGACCATTCCAGATCTCCTTGTGATATCCCAGATCCCATTCGAGACTCCGAACAACATTCGGTCTCTTACTCATCATTCCATAACTACTCAACAACGTCGAATCCTTAAGTGTGTCTCCATACGGTTCGTGAATTGTGCGGACATGATCGAGACACTTCTCCGAACAATAACCAATAGAGGAATCTGGAAATTCATATGGCTCCCACATATTTCTACGATTACTTTGCAATCGAATGAACCACTTACATACGATACCAATTTCCCTTTGTCTCACGATAGTTTACTTATCCGAGGTTTTGATCGTCGGTATCTCTGCATACCTAGTTCAACCTCGTTACTGATAATTACTCTTTTCTGGTTCCCGTGATATGTGATCCCTTGTGAGCCAGTCACATGCTTGCAAGCTAATTGGATGACATTCCACCGAGAGGGCCCAGAGTATATCTATCCGTCATATGGATGGACAAATCCCACTCTTGATCCATGTGTCTCAACCAATACTTTCCGAACACTCAATGCCACCTTTATAGCCACCCAGTTATGGTGTGGTCTTTTATGTCATCAAAGCATCCTTCCGGTGATGGTGATAAGCATGATCTGATGGTCGAAGGAATTAGGTTACTATGTATCAGAAAGCATATAGCAATTGAACTATTAAAATGACTTGATCTTTATGCTACGCTTATCTATAGGAGTATGTCCAACATATCATTCTCCTAACAATATGATCTTGTTGTTAATAACATCTCAATGTTCATGATAGGGAAACCACAATCATTTATTAACCAACAAACTAGTATTATGAAGAGGCTTTACTAGAGGACTTCAATTTAAGTTTACAAATCACACAAGTATTAATGTTTCCTTGTTAATACCATTATAGCATGAATGTAAACATTTATCATAAACACAAAGATATAATAATA
Source organism: Avena sativa (assembly GCA_916181665.1). Taxonomy (NCBI): domain Eukaryota; kingdom Viridiplantae; phylum Streptophyta; class Magnoliopsida; order Poales; family Poaceae; genus Avena; species Avena sativa. The sequence goes on from OV702293.1 coordinate 426,534,712, forward strand.
ACTACATTTATTATTGCCTCTAGGGCATATCTCCAATAGTCTCCCACTTGCACTAGAGTCAACTAATCTAGATTACATGGTAATATACCGAACATCCATGGCAGTTTGGTGTTGGTCATGTTTTGCCCTCGGGAGAGGTTTAGTCAACGGATCCGCCACATTCAGATCTGTGTGTACTTTGCAAATCTTTATGTCCCCATCTTGGACATGTTCTCGAATAGCGTGAAAACGTAGCTTGATGTGCTTCAGCTTCTTGTGTGGCCTTGGTTCTTGCGCATTGGCTATGGCACCCATGTTATCACAGTAGATAGACATTGGGTCCAGCGCACTTGGAACCACACCGAGCTCTGTAATGAACTCTTTCATCCATATCGCTTCTTGTGAAGCCTCCGAAGCAGCCATGTATTCCTATTCAGTTGAAGATCTCGCCACAACGCTTTGCTTTGCACTCCTCCAGCTAACTGCCGCACCATTCAAAGTAAATACGTATCCAGATTTTGATTTAGAATCATCCGGATCGGTGTTCCAACTAGCATCGGTGTAACCATTAACAACGAGCTGTTCATCACCTCCATTAGAAAGAATCATATCCTTAGTTCTTCTCAAGTACTTAAGGATGTTTTTGACCGCTGTCCAATGATCCACTCCTGGATCACTTTGATATCTGCTAGTCAAACTAACAGCATATGCAATGTCGGGTCTAGTACATAGCATGGCATACATTAGAGATCCTATGGCTGAGGCATAGGGAGTTTTACTAATCCTTTCTCTATCTTCTGCCGTTGTTGGACTTTGAGTTTTACTCAACGTCCTATTGGGCAACATGGGCAAGAACCCTTTCTTGCTATCTTCCATTCCAAACCTCTTTAGAACTTTGTCCAAATATGTACTTTGTGACAATGATATTAGACGTCTCGATCTATCTCTATAAATATTTATGCCCAATATGTAAGCTGCTTCGCCAACATCTTTCATTGAAAAACTATTATTCAAATATTCCTTGACACTATTAAGAAGGTCTACATCATTCCCAATCAACAATATGTCATCTACATATAGTATTAAGAATGCTACAGAGCTCCCACTCACTTTCTTGTAAATACAAGCTTCTCCATAAGTTTGTATAAAACCAAAACTTTTGATCACCTTATCAAAACGTTGATTCCAGCTTCGGGATGCTTGCTTCAATCCATAAATGGACCGTTGAAGTTTGCATACCTTGTTAGCATCCTTAGGATCGACAAAACCTTTGGGTTGCATCATATACAACTCTTCATCAATGTCTCCATTGAGGAACGCCGTTTTGACATCCATCTGCCATATCTCATAATCATAATATGCAGCGATTGCTAACATAATCCTCACAGACTTTAGCTTCGCTACAGGTGAGAAAGTCTCATCTTAGTCAACTCCTTGAATTTGTCGAAACCCTTTTGAGACAAGTCGAGCTTTATAGACAGTAACATTACCATCAACATCTGTTTTCTTCTTGAAAATCCATTTGTTCTCGACAGCCTTCCGGCCATCCGGTAAGTCCACCAAAGTCCATACTTGGTTTTCGTACATGGATCCAATCTCAGATTTCATGGATTCTTGCCATTTATTGGAATCTGGGCTCATCATCGCTTCCTCATATGTCGTAGGGTCATCGGTGTTGTCCACCAACATGACACTCATAACGGGATCATACCAATCAGGAGTGATACGAGTTCTCGTTGACCTGCGAGGCTCTGTATCAACTACAACCGAAGTTTCATGATCATCATCATTACCTTCCTCTCTCACTGGTGCAGGCACCACAGGAACTTCTTCCGGTGCTGCGCTACTCGCAAGTTCGAGAGAAGGTTCGACAACCTCGTCGAGTTCTACTTTCCTTTCTAGTCACTTCTTTCGAGAGAAATTCTTTCTCTAGAAAGGATCCATTCCCTTTACAAGCTTGTTGTTTGTTTGCTGAACATCTCCGTAGTAGTTTTTTGTTTTAGATTCAAAGTTCAACTAATTTTTAGAAACAATTCAAAATTAATCATCTCTTGGCATAGCAGTGTTAATCTATCAAGTGGGTGGGATCATGTTATCCCACCATTGCATTAGGCTCTAGACCCATATGAGTTGATTAGAAACACCATCATCAAGTTTGTTGTGGCTTGACATAGCACTCTTATAGCTAGATCTATCAAGTGGGAGGGATCATGTTGGTCAAGTGTAGTGACTCAAACAACCACTAAGTTGATGATGGTGTTTCTAGCCAGCCTAGAGAGGTCTAGACCCCATACAATGTTAGCATGGCCCCACATCTACCACAAGTATGTGGGATCTAGAGCCTGATGCAATGTTAGCATGGCCCCACATCTAGCATGGACAACAAGTGTGTCATGGCTTGGCATAGCACTCTTACACTACTGGAAAAACCATCTTCGGTTCGATCACTGGAAGCCCAGCAGTCCCAGCCCGTCACGAACCGCGACTAGTGCTAGCACTAGTCCTGGTCCGTGAGGCCTCCAACGGCTAGAAATGGCCATAAGCATTAGTCCCGGGCCGGACGAGAGCATTAGTCCCGGTCCGTAATACGGCCCGGGACTAATAAGCTGGAGCGGGGCAACAACTCTTTTCGGGGACTATTAGTCCCGGGTCGTATCATGGCCCGGGATTAATTGTCCATCACTATATACAGCTCCCTGGCCAGCTGCCCTAAAGCATATTGGCCATTTTTCTCAAAGAAAGCAAGAGAGTTCATGCCATTTTTTTCTCAAGATTTGTCAAGATTTAGTTTGCAACACCTAAATCCAAAGCTTTAAAAGGTTAGAACTTCATTCTTTCATCTCTTATTGCTACTTTAGCTCTATATAATGCTCTAGAAGTATAGAGATATGGATCAAATGCATGCATGCTCTAGAAGTAGCTAGAAGGATTTTGATATATATGTGTAACAAATTTTGATTAGGCACATAGTTACTGAAAATTGAAATGTGTAATTTTAGAGTTTCAGAGCTTAGAATGGAATGAGGTTTTCACTGATGGAACAATAATAAAAAACTCCACATTTATCATTTTATTGTTTTCTCCAATTCACAAATTGGTGCATGTAAATTTTTCAAAATTCAAAATTAATGCTCTAGAAGCTCTCAATATAACTTGTAATAATTTTATCATGTTGTGTAATGGTTTTTGATATACTTTTACTATAATGCAGATGGTCCGAGAATGGATGTACGGTACTGACCGACGCTCTGGCGAGTTCATTAATGGCGTGCATGAATTCATCTGTGTTGCTGATGCAAACAAGCACAATGGTTTTGTATTCTGTCCATGTAATGGATGTAGGAATCAGAAGGATTACTCTGACTCAAAAACCCTTCACAGCCACCTGTTGAAGTCCGGCTTCATGCCCAGTTATAATTGTTGGACCAAGCACGGAGAGAGAGGGGTTATAATGGAAGACAATGAAGAAGAGGAGGAGGATGACAACTATCATGGTTTCCCTGAGTACGGAGATACTTCCATGGGGGATGCTGAAGGGGAGGATGAAGAAGAGACACATGATGAACCCGTTGATGATCTTGGTCGGACCATTGCCGATGCACGAAGAGATTGTGAAACTAAAAAGGATAGGGAGAAGTTCAATCACATGCTAGAGGATCACAAAAAGTTGTTGTACCCAAATTGCGAAAATGGTCTGAAAAAGCTGGGCAGCACACTGGAATTGCGGCGATGGAAGGCTGAGTGTGCTATACCTGACTCCTCATTTGAAAAGTTGCTGAAAATGATGAAGAATATGCTTCCAAAAGAATATGTATTGCCCGCCAGTACATACGAAGCAAAAAAGGTTGTATGCCCTCTAGGTTTAGAGGTTCAGAAGATACATGCATGCCATAATGACTGCATCCTCTACCGCGGTGAGGAGTATGAGAATTTAGATGCATGCCCGGTATGCACTTCACTTCGGTATAAGATTAGACGAGATGACCCTGGTGACGTTGAGGGCGAGCCCCCCGGAAGAGGGTTCCTGCGAAGGTGATGTGGTATGCTCCTATAATACCACGGTTGAAACGCTTATTCAGAAACAATGAGCACGCCAAGTTGTTGCGATGGCATAAAGAGGAACGTAAGTCAGACGGGATGTTGAGACACCACGCTGATGGGTCGCAATGGAGAAAAATCGATAGAAAGTACCCGGACTTTGCAGATGACGCAAGGAGTTTAAGGTTTGGTCTAAGTACAGATGGCATGAATCCCTTTGGGGAGCAGAGCTCCAGTCACAGCACCTGGCCCGTGACTCTATGCATCTATAACCTTCCTCCTTGGTTGTGCATGAAGCGGAAGTTCATTATGATGCCAGTGTTGATCCAAGGTCCGAAGCAACCCAGCAACGACATTGATGTGTACCTAAGGCCATTAGTGGAAGAACTTTTACAGTTGTGGCACGAACCCGGGATACGCATGTGGGATGAGCACAAGCAGGAAGAATTTAACCTTCGAGCATTGCTTTTTGTAACAATAAATGATTGGCCTGCTCTTAGTAACCTTTCAGGACAGTCAAACAAGGGATACAATGCATGCACACACTATTTAGATGAGACTGCAAGTATATATTTGGAACATTGTAAGAAGAATGTATACAATGAGCATCGTCGATTTCTTTTGGCCAAGCATCCCTTAAGAAAGAAAGGCAAGCATTTCAACGGTCTGGCATGTCACCAGACGAAGCCTAAGGAGCGTACTGGTGCTGATATATTTGATATGGTCAAAGATTTGGATCAACTGGTAACCTTTGGAAAGGGTCCTGGAGGAAAATCTGTTCCAAAAGACGTTGAAGGACACGCATCCATGTGGAAGAAGAAATATATATTTTGGGAGCTACCATATTGGAAATTCTTAGAGGTCCGCTCTGCAATCGATGTGATGTATGTGACGAAGAATCTTTGCGTGAACGTGCTAGGATTCTTGGGCGTGTATGGGCAGACAAAAGATACACCGGAAGCACAAAAGGACCATCAACGTATGAAAGACCCAGATGGCCTGCATCCAGAATGGTTTCAAGGTCATGCCAGCTACGCTCTTACCAAACAAGAGAAGGAAATATTTTTTGAATGCCTAAGCAGTATTAAGGTCCCGTCTGGCTTCTCGTCGAATATAAAGGGGATAATAAATATGGCAGAAAAAAGTTCCAAAACCTAAAGTCTCATGACTGCCACGTGATTATGACGCAAATGCTTCTGATTGCATTGAGGGGGCTTCTACCAGATAATGTTCGAGTACCCATTGTGAAGCTATGTGCATTTCTCAATGCAATCTCTTAGAAGATAATCAATCCTGAAGATCTACCACGGTTACAGAATGATGTGGTCCAATGTCTTGTCAGTTTTGAGTTGGTGTTCCCACCATCCTTCTTCAATATTATGACGCACCTACTGGTTCACCTAGTCGAAGAGATTTCCATTCTCGGTCCTGTATTTCTACACAATATGTTTCCCTTTGAGAGGTTCATGGGAATCTTAAAGAAATATGTTCGTAACCGTGCTAGGCCAGAAGGAAGCATCTCCATGGGCTATGGAACAGAGGAGGTCATTGAATTTTGTGTTGACTTCGTTCCTGACCTTAAGCCGATTGGTCTTCCTCAATCGCGGTATGAGGGGAGACTGAGTGGAAAGGGTACTCTAGGAAGGAAATCAATAATATGTAGAGACGGACATTCTTACACCGAAGCACATTACACCGTTCTACAGAATTCTATCTTGGCAGCCCCATATATCGAGGAACACAAGAAAATCTTACGCTCCAACAACCCTGGAAAGCATGACTCTTGGATTAGAGATGAACACATGAAGAGTTTTGGCGGTTGGTTGCAACATCTCATCAAAAACAACACTCTTGGAGATCAGCTATACTTGTTGTATTGGTCACCATCTTCGACTATATCGACTTTCCAAGGGTACGAGATAAATGGGTATACATTTTACACGATAGCCCAAGATAAAAAGAGCACCAACCAAAACAGTGGTGTCCGCTTTGATGCAACAGACAACAATGGGTCAAAGACCACATATTATGGTTACATAGAGGAGATATGGGAACTTGACTATGGACCTACTTTTAAGGTCCCCTTGTTTCGGTGCAAATGGGTCAAGCTGACGGGAGGAGGGGTTGAGGTAGACAAGAAATACGGAATGACATCGTTGGATCTCAACAATCTTGGGTACTTAGACGAACCATTCGTCCTAGCCAATGATGTGGCCCAGGTTTTCTATGTGAAGGACATGTCTACCAAACCTAGAAAACGAAAAAATAAGAAAAAGAATACATCAGACGATGAGCCAAAGTGCCACATAGTTCTTTCAGGAAAAAGAAACATCGTGGGAGTGGAGGACAAGACAGACATGTCAGAAGATTGTGATAAGTTCCATGAAATTCCGCCCTTCGTGGTGAAGGATGACCCAACCATCATGTTAATGAATGAAGATGCTCCATGGATACGACGGGATCAGAAAGGAACACAACCGAATAAATGATATGTAATAATTGTAACATTTTATGAGTTAAGATGTTCCATGCATGTGTCCATTTTTATAGTGTTGTCTGCAAACAATCTTGAGTGTGTTAGTCCCGTTTTGTGGCTGGACCGGGACTAAAGGAGGGCCTTTAGTACCGATTCATACTTACCATTAAGATCTGATCTCCAAACGCGTGATGTCACATATTAGGGAGTGCCTCTATGACCAGTTTCTTGGAGATGCCGGAGGACTGGGCTCCGTCGGCATCTCCCTGAAACTAGCCGTAGTGGTGTCCCTGCTCTCGAAAACCATCTTGCAGCTTGTAACTTCTCTAACTAGATCAATACGCCTGGGAGCTAACTAATTTCACATATTAGGGAGTGCCTCTATGACCAGTTTCTCGGAGATGCCGGAGGACTGGGCTCCGTCGGCATCTCCCTGAAACTAGCCGTAGTGGTGTCCCTGCTCTCTAAAACCATCTTGGAGATGCCTCAAACTGGCTGGAGGACTGGACTCACAAGGATGCCTATTTATAGTACAAGCAGCTCGGCATAATGTCGACACTCACGACATAATGTCGACACTCACCCCTATTATTAGTGCTGACTCATCTTTAGTCCCGGTTGGTGTCTCCAACCGGGACTAAAGGTTCATCTTTAGTCCCGGTTGGTGACACCATCCGGAACAAGGTACAAGCCGCACGACATAATGTCGGCACTCACCCCTATTATTAGTGTTGCCTGGCCCAGTCTGCCGCAATCCCTTCAGTCGCGGTTGGTTTCTCCAACCGGGACTAAAGATGAACCCTCTCTTTATATAGGCATTTCCCTCTATTTATTAGGTAACACTCAAGACATTTATTAATATTAAAAATCGGGACAAACCGGGACTAGCTAACACTCAGGACTAAAGCCGCCCCCTTTAGTCATAATCATGCCTAGTCCTATAGTACGCAGCTTCAGGGTCTTCATCGTCATCGTCACCTGCCACTCCGGGGATCCTCAGCCCATCCATGGCATATACCATGGGCCATTCCAGCCTCGGATTCACGGCGGGCGGGAGAGGGGTCTCCTCAAAGACGATGACGATACCGCCGGGACGGTGTGGGTCCTGTGGCGAGTGGACTCGTGGGCACCGTAGGCGAGGATGGTATCCCCCGGCGATGTAGCGCATCACTCTGATGATAGTACGGTTCGCCCACCACAGATGACGGCCGGCTTCGTTGTGGTTCACCGGTGGCGGGCCATCACCTTCGTACCTGGCGAGCTCCCTTTCCCGCCTATTAGCGAAGAAGGCATTCCAGGTGTCATAGTTGTCGGGATCCCACTGGGGATCCATCCGCTGCTCCGGCGTGAGCTCGTGGTAGAAGTGGTTTGTGATGTCCGCCTGGCGTGCGGAACCTTGAGGGACAGGAGGGACAGGAACCCCTCCAGCACTCAGCATCCAGCCGGCGGGCGGCCGGTAGCCCGGAGGATAAGGGTAGTTGGAGGCGCACAGCGCCTCGGTCTCCTCGAGGGTCAGGATGGCCCAGTAGGCGTTGTCCATTGTTCTAAGAGAGGAAGGTGTGGATGTGCGGATAGCCATGGCACGATCACCCTAAATATAGAGGGAAAGGGCGGGAAAACTTGGCGTGAAGCTTTGGGAAATGGCGGGAAATATCTTTAGTCCCGGTTAGTGACTACATCCGGGACTAAAAGCTCTCGTAGAAAGGAAAGGGCGAGAAAACTTGGCGGGAAGAGGTGGGAAATGGCAGAAAATATCTTTAGTCCCGGTTTGTGACTACATCTGGGACTAAATGGATATTATATTAAGATTCATTATATTTTTCTGATAATAATAGACATATTATTTGTTTTATTTGGATTATTACAATAAAAGATATGATTTTCCAAAGTTTTTATATTAGTTTTGAATTAAAAAAGAAAATTTACAAATGAAATAATTTATAAATGATGCAAACAGATAAATGGATATTATATTAAGATTCATTATATTTTTCTGATAATAATAGACATATTATTTGTTTTATTTGGATTATTACAATAAAAGATATGATTTTCCAAAGTTTTTATATTAGTTTTGAATTAAAAAGAAAATTCACAAATGAAATAATTTATAAATGATGCAAACAGATAAATGGATATTATATTAAGATTCATTATATTTTTCTGATAATAATAGACATATTATTTGTTTTATTTGGATTATTACAATAAAAGATATGATTTTTCAAAGTTTTTATATTAGTTTTGAATTAAAAAATAAAATTTACAAATGAAATAATTTATAAATGATGCAAACAGATAAATGGATATTATATTAAAATTCTTTATATTTTTCTGATAATAATAGACATATTATTTGTTTTATTTGGATTATTACAATAAAAGATATGATTTTTCAAAGTTTTTATATTAGTTTTGAATTAAAAAAGATAATTTACAAATGAAATAATTTATAAATGATGCAAACAGATAAATGGATATTATATTAAAATTCTTTATATTTTTCTGATAATAATAGACATATTATTTGTTTTATTTGGAATATTACAATAAAAGATATGATTTTTCAAAGTTTTTATATTAGTTTTGAATTAAAAAAAAATTACAAAAAAACAAACAGTCGCGGATCGTGGCTGGACCCGGGACTAAAGGGTCAGTTCGCGCGCGAAAACGAAGCAGCCGAAAAAGACCTTTAGTCCCGGGCCGTGGCTTAGCCCGCGACTAAAGGGGGGTCTTTAGTCACGGGTTAAGCCACGACCCGCGACTAAAGAGCCTTTAGTCGCGGGCGGTGGCTTAGGCCGGGACTAAAGGGGTGGGGGTATAAGTAACTTGCGCCCACCCCTGGCCTCCCCCACCCAGCACTTGGCGAAATCGACGAGGAGACGCGCGCAGACGACGGCGAGAGCTCGATCGACGCAGGGGAGGTGCTGCCGGATTCCACCGCGCCGCCGCCCTCGTCTCCGGCCACCACCCCGCCGTGCCTCCACGTGCCGTACCGCAGAGCCTCACCGAAGGAATCGAAGCCCTGCGCCCCTAGTCGAGTTCCCCGTCCGCTCCTTCCCTGTCTCCGGCCGCCGCGTCCGTTGCCGATTCCGGCCACTGCACCCTCGACCTCCCTCGACCTCTCTCGGCCTCGCTGACCTCAGGCACCCTCCTGCTTCCTTCCTCTTCCTAGGCCAGTTCGCCGTCCCGCGCCGACGTCAATCGCCGTCCCGTGCGCGCCGACGTCAACTGGCTCGTGAAAATAATCAACCCCCACCTCCCGGTCCCTCTTGCTTGCGTGGCATGCTGAGGTGGCCAGTACCCGGCCCACTGGTCAGTCATAGTGGCTAGGCTTAGTAGCGGTACAAAAAGTTTAACCCCCTCTGCTGATGTCATAATGATGAAATAATCCTTTTTAGTAATTCCAGAATTTGATTAAATATTGTAAATTCAATAAGTTTTAATTTATAAGTCAGAAAAATACAAATAATATATCAAAATGTTCAGAAAATTGAAACCTATGTATTTAACCTATAATCATGAATTGTTCAACAACTTAAATGACAAGTATAATTAGAAGAACAAATGCACCCCTCTCATATGTTCCGGAGTTTTCCCGAGTTAGGGTTTTCACCCCTCGGAACCCCGATTAATTTGCCGAGCATGTTTTAGGGTTTCAATTCAATGCAATTCAACTTGTCATATCATCATACTTTCTTGAGCATTGCATCGATGCCATGTGTTGATTGTTTCCCCTTTATTTTTTTCTGGTGTTTGGTGCTTCTCGGTAGAATACGATATCGAGATCGAGATCGAAGCCCTTTGGGATTAGGGTTATTTTTTTGTTTAAGTTATTATAATTAGGATTATATTGTTTTAGTTATTAGGATTTTTGTTTTTCTAACCTGTTTAACTCTCTTTTTGTTATAGATAATTAAGTCATGGATCCATCTGAAGATCCTGGTCGCATCGGTGAAGGTTTTCTTCAGGGCATGATAAGAGGTGAAATTCCTCTTATTACGGGCACGGCCGAAGATATTTTGCTCGAGGAAGAGATATCCTCATATCTGAATCCATCCGGTGATGGACTAGAGGAAAACCAAGGGGAAGACCAGATGGATGAAGGGCAAACAAGTGACAACAATAATGATGGCCCCTCGACAGGATCCGGCGAGGTACATATATATATATATATAAAGTCTCGTGTTACCTCTATTCATTAACTGATCTAGATATATATTAATCACTCTCTCTTCTTCTTTTAGCCCACCGGATCAAAGCAATCGACAGCTCGAACGAAACGAGGGCCGAACAAAAAGTTGGATGGTAATCAGAGGTTCACCATCGAAGAAATAGCTGATGATGGTGAACCGATTGCTCCAGAGAAGCACCGGAGGATGTTTATAAATCAATGCGGGGTGCTGGTTAGGGACAACCTGCCGATCACCATACAAGAATGGAATAAGTCAAAGAAACCCGGTGAAGAATCCAACAGCTATGTCACCGATGATGCCAAAGATGACCTTTGGCAGAAGCTCATAGCGCATTTCATAGTACCTCCAGAGTATGAGGAATTTGAGGTAGATGGTATTACCCCAAGGCCGGTTGGGCTTGAAAATAGAGCGAAAGTCAAGGAGTGGGCACTAAGCAAGATGGCTGAACTGTACCGGAACCACAAGAAAAATTTATACGCGAAATATGTCGCGAAAAAGAAAACTCCAGACTTCACAGGAGTAAACGAGAATTGAGAGAACAGTGGCCCGATTTTGTACAATACAAGCAATCTGATAAAGCAAAGGCAAAGTATGCAAAGAACGCGTTAAATGCTGCCAACAAGAAATACCATCATAAAATGGGGACATGTGGCTACAAGAGTGTCATCCCTAAGTGGGAAACTATGGAGAAGGATATGAGGGCTAGAGGCATCACTCCTGGTACAGATGGATGGCCCGAGAGGTCAAAGCACTAGTGGTACGGGCACGGGGGATCCTTGGACCCAGAAACAGGGAAGACATTATTTCATGATAAAATTCTAAAACCCTCCCAAGACCTTCTTCAAGCAATGAACGATGCTCAATTGGGATTGTTCCGTCCCGAGAGAGAGAACGACGAGCTGACACGCGCCCTAGGGAATCTTGAAAAGGGAGGAAGAACACGAGGCAAAGGCATCGGTGTCTCGTGGAAGAAAGGGTTTCCTCAGTACGATGCCAGTTACAGAAGCCGTCAGAGAAAGAAGGACCGAGAGTCAGACCGGATCTCCAGGGTAGAGCAGGACCTAGCTGATCTGAAGAACCTCATGCATGAAATTAGCCAAAGGCCGCCGTCGTCAACTCACCCGCGGTCTGATGATCCTGCATTGGATCTTAGCCAACGGAGAAGCAGCGTGGCTTCCACGGAGGTCCGTGCTGATGATCAAGCACTGCTGGATGATGCACCGGCTCCTCACTACCCCGTGGATGATGTCAGAGAGATGGCACAATGTGAGCTACATCAGCCAATGAACAACCTGTCCTTCAAGGTGGCGATCGGCACTGCTTTACCTTGTCTACCTGGAGCACTCCACCATTCACTTCCGATTCCACCGGGCTATGCTCGTGTCATGGTGGATGACATAGTGGAGGATTTTGCGGACCTAGAGATTGAAATCGCTACGCCTGAAGGCCTTACGAAACTAGGAGATGTCAAGCGCAACATCATTCTATGGAATAAGAAGTACATCAAGTTTCCAGGCTCGGCGCCAAGGCCACCGACTCCAAGGAATCCAAATCCACCCCGCATCGAATATCGTCAACCTCCAAGTCCACTCCAACCCGATTATTGCCAACCTCCAAGTCCACCCCAACCCGATTATCGCCAACCTCCAAGTCCACCCCAACCCGATTATCGCCAACCTCCAAGTCCACCTCGCCCCACTGACGATCGCCGCAGCAGGAGTACATCAACTCGATCTCCGCCTCCGCCTCCGTGCAATACTACTACCTCGTCGAAGAAACGGAAGTTCGACGGTCCCCCGCGCCCCACATCGAAGAAAGGTCAAACACCGAAGATAGTCGATATCCCGCCGGCTCTTCCAAAGAGACCTTATGACAAGACCGACGAGGAAACTAACGCAGATGTGGCTGCCCAAGTTAAGGCGCATTTTGCACCCAAAAATCCTGAGCCAAAGCCGGTATATAACGAAAAAACAAAAAAGTGGGCTAAGTCCTTTCTTGAGCAACCATCCCAGATATCGATGAATCTGGAATCAGACTATGACCGAGAGATTATTAAGAAAGCACAGAAGAAAAAAATCACAAGTGCAAAAAGCGGGAAGCAAGTTGCCCAGCTCGGAGCACAGAAGAATCAATCGGTCACCCCGCTCAAAGTCATTTCAGACCTTGACAAGGCCTTCAGAGCTGAAATGGATATGGACATGCAAATAATGGACCCTAGAGCCCGTAATAATGCTGCACTTATGGGAATCACTGTATCGGAGGCCAAAGCACTTGCTAACGAAGCAAATATGTCTCTTGGTCAATATTTAGGCTATGAAGATACGCCAGTGGGTCAGATAGTACGGCAGTATGTCCAAGGGCAGCCTCTAGTCAGTAATGAGGAGCTCGTGCGTCTATCCACACATATGCGAAATCTGCATGAATGGTACATGTCGCAAGCAGAAAAAAGCATCATAAAGATTGGTTTCCGGTGGACGTTAGAAAGGAGCATCACTTCAAACCATACTCGATACAGGTTCAAATGATAGAACTGTTTCAGTTATACAACAAGCGCGCCCTCGACAAATCTATCATTGGTTGCTACTGTCTGTAAGTTATTTATTTCTATAATTAAGTTTGTAGCTTTAGCTCGTTCATTGCATTTATTATATTATCCTAACTATATATCCTTTTGTATGATGATATTATATTCCACAGAATGAAGATGCTTGAATGCAAAAGAGCTAGAAGATACGACGTTGGGTTCATTGACCCATATATCATTAATGAATATACGTTAAAGAATCACCCCAAAGACGTGGAGGAAGACCTGTCCAGGTTCTTAACCGAGCATAATTTTGTTAAGGAAATACTATTTCCTTAAAACTTCAAGTGAGTGTTTATATCTTGTACACATTTTATTTTTGCTTACTGGATGAGCAATGCATGTATGCTTATGTAAATGTCCGCAGATTCCACTGGATCTTGCTAAACATTCAAGTTGACAACTCCCTTGTTGAAGTCCATGACTCATTAAGTTGGGACCAAGAGAAGTGGAGCGACATGAAAGCAATGCTCCATAAGTAATTTCAATCATTATCGCATTATATCGTCCTCTTTCATTCATTTCCTGATATCAAGTAACTAATAACTCCTTTGTTCATTTTCTTTGCCGAGCAGGTGTTGGACACGGTTCAGACAGAAAATACCAGGTCCATTCAAAGAGGAGCTAACTTATAAAATGGTGCAGAGTTTACAGCAGCCACCAGGAACTCATTTATGCGGATACTATGTCTACGAGTACATTCGAGAGTTGACCAGTGAGCGGAAAGTTGACTCACATTATATTTATGATTTGCGGGAGACACTAGAGCCAGACCAGCGCATAAGAGCAATTCAAGAGAAGCTGGCGGGATTTATGATGAAGGAAGTCCTTGATGTACATGGAGAGCATTATGCGGATGACGTGGAACTCGATTTGCCTTAGTCATCTCCATGTAGCTCATATGATATATATATTCATCAATGACCATGTAATTTTCAAAACATTTCTTCCTTTTGATATGATTGATTATATGTATGCTTGCAAGGGATCGATCTTATATAAATGCATCGACGTGTAGTGTGTATGTAGTAGCGTATAATATGTCTACTGAAATATATGTTTGTTATAGTGAAACACAAAACAAAAAAGGAACAAAATGGCAAAAAAAAGGAAATACACAATCTCTGCCGCGGCAGAGAAATGTGGTGTTTCTCTGCCGCGACAGGAAACCTTTTAGTCCCGGGTGGTGTTACAGCCCGGGACAAGAGGGTTCTGCCCCCCGCGGCGCTGAAACAGCCACGTGGCTGTTATCAGTCGCGGGCCGTTGCGAGACGGGACTAGAGGGGGGCCTCTAGTCCCGTTTTCGCAGTCCCGGGCCCAAAACCAGGACTAGAGCCCGTTGCGGATCGGGACTAGAGCCCCTTTTTCCACCAGTGTTACAGCTAGATCTATCAGGTGGGTGGGATTATGTTGGCCAGGTGTAGTGATTCACACAGCCTTGTTGATGATGGTGTTTCTAGCCAACCTAGAGAGGTATAGATCCCATGCAATGTTAGCAAAAGTATAGTTAGATTTATCAAGTAGGTAGGGTCATGTTGGTCAGATGTGATGACTCATACAAAAAGTTTGTGAAGGTGTTTAATTTCTATCCAGCCCATAGAGGTCTAGACCCCATGCAATGTTGGCATGGCCCCACATCAGCCACAAGTTTGTGTCATGGCTTGGCATAACACTCTTATATATAGATAGATCTATCAAGTGGGTGGGATCGTGTTGGTCAGGTGTAGTGACTCACACAGCCACTAAGTTGATGATGGTGTTTCTAGCTAACCCAGAGAGGTCTAGATCCCATGCAATGTTGGCATGGTGGCCCAACATCTACCACAGTTGTGTGTGTCATGGCTTGGCATAGCAAAAGTATAGTTAGATCTATCAAGAGGGAAGGATCATGTTGTCCAAGCGATGACTCATACAACAACAAGTTGGTGAACGTATTTCTATCCATCGCAGAGAGGTCTAGATCCCATGCAATGTTGGCATGGCCCCACATTTGCCACAAGTGTGTCTCATGTCTTGGCATAGCACTCTTACATCTAGATCTATCAAGTGAGTGGGATCATGTTGGTCAGGTGTAGTGACTCACACAGCCACTAAGTTGATGATGGTGTTTCTAGCCCACTCGGAGAGGTGTAGATCCCATGCAATGTTGGCATGGGCCCACATCTACCACAGTTGTGTGTGTCATGGCTTGGCATAGCAAAATTATAGTTAGATCTATCAAGAGAGTGGGACAATGTTGTCCAAGCGATGACTCATACCACAACAAGTTGGTGAACGTGTTTCTATCCATCCCAGAGAGGTCTAGATCCCATGCAATGTTGGCATGGCCCCACATTTGCCACAAGTGTGTCTCATGTCTTGGCATAACACTCTTACATCTAGATCTATCAAGTGAGTGGGATCATGTTGGTCAGGTGTAGTGACTCACACAGCCACTAAGTTGATGATGGTGTTTCTAGCCAACTCGGAGAGGTGTAGATCCCATGCAATGTTGGCATGGGCCCACATCTACCACAGTTGTGTGTGTCATGGCTTGGCATAGCAAAACAATAGTTAGATCTATCAAGAGGGTGGGACAATGTTGTCCAAGCAATGACTCATACAACAACAAGTTGGTGAACGTATTTCTATCCAGCCTAGAGAGGTCTAGATCCCATGCAATGGTGGCATAGCCCCACATTTGCCACAAGTGTGTCTCATGTCTTGGCATAGCACTCTTACAACTAGATCTATCAAGTGAGTGGGATCATGTTGGTCAGGTGTAGTAGTGACTCACACAACCACTAAGTTGATGATGGTGTTTCTAACCTACTCGAAAAGGTGTAGATCCCATGCAATGTTGGCATGGGCCCAGAGAGGTGAGTCACACAATCACAAGTTGGTGAAGGTGTTTCTAGCCACCCGAGAGAGAGGTCTCAAGCCCATGCGAAAATTCAAAATTTGACCGGGCCACCTAAAATTCAAAAAAAAGTATCAAAATTGTGTGAAAGCTTGGACACATTTTAAATTGCTTTTAGGTAGAGGATGACATGTTTCAGCATGGAGCATGTATCACATCACAAAGGCCTAACCCCTAGGTATCCTAACTAGACACCTTGATTTTTGGCCTAAATTTGACCGGGCCACCAAAAATTCAAAAACATTCAAATTTGTGTGAAACCTTGTACATGTGTCTTAGTTTGTGTATGTTAGCATGTGTAAAAAAATCCAGGTTGTTTCACGAAAGTCGAAAAAACACATTGCTAGGAAAAGAGGCCTAGGTGAGACCAGAAGGGCTGTTCGTAAATTTCTCAGTTTTTCGATGCTCATCAAATGATCCCAAAATTTTTGCACATGCTATACCAACGGTGCCTGTCAAGAATATGTAATTTATTTTATAAAATTCAAAATTGTAAAATAGCTATTTTGTTCAAATATTTAAATAGAAAATAAAAAGGAATATATGATCGAAGAAAACAGTAGGACTTGCCGTGGAGGCAACAAGCCAGCCCAACTCCTACTCCCGCGCCCGCATTCACGGCTGCATCCGGGTGTGAAGTAGTTTGGGGCGGCCCATCTTAATCCCGGGCATCAAAAAGTAATGGGCTCTTTCGGGCCCAACGGAAAACCATAGTGTAAGGACTGACGAGGGTTGGAGTTTTTTTTTTGAAACCTCATATATTAGGCATGCAAGCCGCCTCATAGCCGAGCGAGAAACGATTAGACCTTCTTATATACCCTGCATTAATACGTGGCACGAGCTTCTCTCAACAAATCAACGATGACACGTACTGATGTCAGTTGTCTTCCTTTTGGACTACACATGGGCCTGCATCCTGGTCCAACAATGGTCTTCTAGTCGTATGTAGGCCGTTGAGCTCGAAATGTGTACTAGCATTATTTTTCATTCCCTTTACAAGCTTGTTGTTTGTTTGCTGAACATCTCCGTAGTAGTTTTTTTGTTTTAGATTTAAAATTCAACTAATTTTTAGAAACAATTCAAAATTAATCATCTCTTGGCAGAGCAGTGTTAATCTATCAAGTGGGTGGGATCATGTTATCCCACCATTGCATTAGGCTCTAGACCCATATGAGTTGATTAGAAACACCATCATCAAGTTTGTCGTGGCTTGACATAGTACTCTTATAGCTAGATCTATCAAGTGGGAGGGATCATGTTGGTCAAGTGTAGTGACTCAAACAACCACTAAGTTGATGAGGGTGTTTCTAGCCAGCCCAGAGAGGTCTAGACCCCATGCAATGTTAGCATGGCCCCACATCTACCACAAGTGTGTGGGATCTAGAGCCTGATGCAATGTTAGCATGGCCCCACATCTAGCATGGCCAACAAGTGTGTCATGGCTTGGCATAGCACTCTTACAGCTAGATCTATCAGGTGGGTGGGATCATGTTGGCCAGGTGTAGTGATTCACACAGCCTTGTTGATGATGGTGTTTCTAGCCAACCTAGAGAGGTATAGATCCCATGCAATGTTAGCAAAAGTATAGTTAGATCTATCAAGTAGGTAGGGTCATGTTGGTCAGATGTGATGACTCATACAACAAGTTGGTGAAGGTGTTTAATTTCTATCCAGCCCATAGAGATCTAGACCCCATGCAATGTTGGCATGGCCCCACATCAGCCACAAGTTTGTGTCATGGCTTGGCATAACACTCTTATATATAGCTAGATCTATCAAGTGGATGGGATCGTGTTGGTCAGGTGTAGTGACTCACACAGCCACTAAGTTGATGATGGTGTTTCTAGCTAACCCAGAGAGGTCTAGATCCCATGCAATGTTGGCATGGTGGCCCAACATCTACCACAGTTGTGTGTGTCATGGCTTGGCATAGCAAAAGTATAGTTAGATCTATCAAGAGGGAAGGATCATGTTGTCGAAGCGATGACTCATACAACAACAAGTTGGTGAACGTGTTTTTATCCATCCTACAGAGGTCTAGATCCCATGCAATGTTGGCATGGCCCCACATTTGCCACAAGTGTGTCTCATGTCTTGGCATAGCACTCTTACATATAGATCTATCAAGTGAGTGGGATCATGTTGGTCAGGTGTAGTGACTCACACAACCACTAAGTTGATGATGGTGTTTCTAGCCAACTCGGAGAGGTGTAGATCCCATGCAATGTTGGCATGGGACCACATCTACCACAGTTGTGTGTGTGTCATGGCTTGGCATAGAAAAATAATAGTCATATCTATCAAGAGGGTGGGACAATGTTGTCCAAGCGATGACTCATACAACAACAAGTTGGTGAACGTGTTTCTATCCAGCCCAGAGAGGTCTAGATCCCATACAATGGTGGCACAGCCCCACATTTGCCACAAGTGTGTCTCATGTCTTGGCATAGCACTCTTACAACTAGATCTATCAAGTGAGTGGGATCATGTTGGTCAGGTGTAGTAGTGACTCACACAACCACTAAGTTGATGATGGTGTTTCTAACCTACTCGAAGAGGTGTAGATCCCATGCAATGTTGGCATGGGCCTAGAGAGGTGAGTCACACAACCACAAGTTGGTGAAGGTGTTTCTAGCCACCCCAGAGAGAGGTCTCAAGCCCATGCGAAAATTCAAAATTTGACCAGGCCACCTAAAATTCAAAAAAAAAATCAAAATTGTGTGAAAGCTTGGACACATTTTAAATTTCTTTTAGGTAGAGGATGCCATGTTTCAGCATGGAGCATGTATCACATCATAAAGGCCTAACCCCTAGGCATCCTAACTAGACACCTTGATTTTGGGCCTAAATTTGACCGGGCCACCAAAAATTCAAAAACATTCAAATTTGTGTGAAACCTTGTACATGTGTCTTAGTTTCTATATGTTAGCATGTGTAAAAAAATCCAGGTTGTTTCACGAAAGTCGAAAAAACACATTGCTAGGAAAAGAGGCCTAGGTGAGACCAGAAGGGCTGTTCGTAAATTTCTCAATTTTTCGACGCTCATCAAATGATCCCAAAATTTTTGCACATGCTATACCAACGGTGCCTGTCAAGAATATGTAATTTATTATATAAAATTCAAAATTGTAAAATAGCTATTTTTTCAAATATTTAAATAGAAAATAAAAAGGAATATATGATCGAAGAAAACAGTAAGACTTGCCGTGGAGGCAACAAGCCAGTCCAACTTCTACTCTCGCGCCCGCATTCATGGCTGCGTCCGGGCGTGAAGTAGTTTGGGGCGGCCCATCTTAATCCTGGGCATCAAAAAAGTAATGGGATCTTTCGGGCCCAACGGAAAACCGTAGTGTAAGGACTGACGCGGGTTAGAGTTTTTTTTTTGAAACCTCATATATTAGGCATGCAAGCCGCCTCATAGCCGAGCGAGAAACGATTAGACCTGCTTATATACCCTGCATTAATACGTGGCACGAACTTCTCTCAACAAATCAACGATGATACGTACTGATGTCAGTTGTCTTCCTTTTGGACTACACATGGGCATGCATCCTGGTCCAACAATGGTCTTCTAGTCGTATGCAGGCCGTTGAGCTCAAAATGTGTACTAGCATTATTTTTCATTCCCTTTACAAGCTTGTTGTTTGTTTGCTGAACATCTCCGTAGTAGTTTTTTTGTTTTAGATTCAAAATTCAACTAATTTTTAGAAACAATTCAAAATTAATCATCTCTTGGCATAGCAGTGTTAATCTATCAAGTGGGTGGGATCATGTTATCCCACCATTGCATTAGGCTCTAGACCCATATGAGTTGATTAGAAACACCATCATCATGTTTGTCGTGGCTTGACATAGCACTCTTATAGCTAGATCTATCAAGTGGGAGGGATCATGTTGGTCAAGTGTAGTGACTCAAACAACCACTAAGTTGATGATGGTGTTTCTAGACAGCCCAGAGAAGTGTAGACCCCATGCAATGTTAGCATGGCCCCACATGTACCACAAGTGTGTGGTATCTAGTGCCTGATGCAATGTTAGCATGGCCCCACATCTAGCATGGCCAACAAGTGTGTCATGGCTTGGCATAGCACTCTTACAGCTAGATCTATCAGGTGGGTGGGATCATGTTGGCCAGGTGTAGTGATTCACACAGCCTTGTTGATGATGGTGTTTCTAGCCAACCTAGAGAGGTATAGATCCCATGCAATGTTAGCAAAAGTATAGTTAGATCTATCAAGTAGGTAGGGTCATTTTGGTCAGGTGTGATGACTCATACAACAAGTTGGTGAAGGTGTTTAATTTCTATCCAGCCCATAGAGGTCTAGACCCCATGCAATGTTGGCATGGCCCCACATCAGCCACAAGTTTGTGTCACGGCTTGGCATAACACTCTTATATATAGCTAGATCTATCAAGTGGGTGGGATCGTGTTGGTCAGGTGTAGTGACTCACACATCCACTAAGTTGATGATGGTGTTTCTAGCTAACCCAGAGAGGTCTAGATCCCATGTAATGTTGGCATGGTGGCCCAACATCTACCACAGTTGTTTGTGTCATGGCTTGGCATAGCAAAAGTATAGTTAGATCTATCAAGAGGGAAGGATCATGTTGTCCAAGCGATGACTCATACAAAAACAAGTTGGTGAACGTGTTTCTATCCATCCCAGAGAGGTCTAGATCCCATGCAATGTTGGCATGGCCCCACATTTGCCACAAGTGTGTCTCATGTCTTGGAATAGCACTATTACATCTAGATCTATCAAGTGAGTGGGATTATGTTGGTCAGGTGTAGTAACTCACACAGCCACTAAGTTCATGATGGTGTTTCTAGCCAACTCGGAGAGGTGTAGATCCCATGCAATGTTGGCATGGGCCCACATCTACCATAGTTGTGTGTGCCATGGCTTGGCATAGCAAAATAATAGTTAGATCTATCAAGAGGGTGGGACAATGTTGTCCAAGCGATGACTCATACAACAACAAGTTGGTGAACGTGTTTCTATCTAGCCCAGAGAGGTCTAGATCCCATGCAATGGTGGCATAGCCCCACATTTGCCACAAGTGTGTCTCATGTCTTGGCATAGCACTCTTACAACTAGATCTATCAAGTGAGTGGGATCATGTTGGTCAGGTGTAGTAGTGACTCACACAACCACTAAGTTGATGATGGTGTTTCTAACCTACTCGAAGAGGTGTAGATCCCATGCAATGTTGGCATGGGCCCAGAGAGGTGAGTCACACAACCACAAGTTGGTGAAGGTGTTTCTAGCCACCCCAGAGAGAGGTCTCAAGCCCATGCGAAAATTCAAAATTTGACCGGGCCACCTAAAATTCAATAAAAATATCAAATTTGTGTGAAAGCTTGGACACATTTTAAATTGCTTCTAGGTAGAGGATGCCATGTTTCAGCATGGAGCATGTATCACATCACAAAGGCCTAACCCATAGGCATCCTTACTAGACACCTTGATTTTTGGCCTAAATTTGACCGGGCCACCAAAAATTCAAAAACATTCAAATTTGTGTGAAACCTTGTACATGTGTCTTAGTTTGTGTATGTTAGCATGTGTAAAAAAATCCAGGTTGTTTCACGAAAGTCGAAAAAACACATTGCTAGGAAAAGAGGCCTAGGTGAGACCAGAAGGGCTGTTCGTAAATTTGTCAATTTTTCGACGCTCATCAAATGATCCCAAAATTTTTGCACATGCTATACCAACGGTGCCTGTCAAGAATATGTAATTTATTATATAAAATTCAAAATTGTATAATAGCTATTTTGTTAAAATATTTTAATATAAAATAAAAAGGAATATATGATCGAAGAAAACAGTAAGACTTGCCGTGGAGGCAACAAGCCAGCCCAACTCCTACTCCCGCGCCCGCATTCACGGCTGCGTCCGGGCGTGAAGTAGTTTGGGGCGGCCCATCTTAATCCTGGGCGTCAAAAAGTAATGGGCTCTTTCGGGCCCAACGGAAAACCGTAGTGTAAGGACTGACGAGGGTTGGAGTTTTTTTTTTGAAACCTCATATATTAGGCATGCAAGCCGCCTCATAGCCGAGCGAGAAACGATTAGACCTTCTTATATACCCTGCATTAATACGTGGCACGAGCTTCTCTCAACAAATCAACGATGACACGTACTGATGTCAGTTGTCTTCCTTTTGGACTACACATGGGCCTGCATCCTGGTCCAACAATGGTCTTCTAGTCGTATGTAGGCCGTTGAGCTCGAAATGTGTACTAGCATTATTTTTCATTCCCTTTACAAGCTTGTTGTTTGTTTGCTGAACATCTCCGTAGTAGTTTTTTTGTTTTAGATTTAAAATTCAACTAATTTTTAGAAACAATTCAAAATTAATCATCTCTTGGCAGAGCAGTGTTAATCTATCAAGTGGGTGGGATCATGTTATCCCACCATTGCATTAGGCTCTAGACCCATATGAGTTGATTAGAAA
The DNA here is from genome assembly GCA_916181665.1 of Avena sativa. Taxonomy (NCBI): domain Eukaryota; kingdom Viridiplantae; phylum Streptophyta; class Magnoliopsida; order Poales; family Poaceae; genus Avena; species Avena sativa. The sequence goes on from OV702293.1 coordinate 426,557,340, forward strand.
CACCATCATCAAGTTTGTCGTGGCTTGACATAGCACTCTTATAGCTAGATCTATCAAGTGGGAGGGATCATGTTGGTCAAGTGTAGTGACTCAAACAACCACTAAGTTGATGAGGGTGTTTCTAGCCAGCCCAGAGAGGTCTAGACCCCATGCAATGTTAGCATATCCCCACATCTACCACAAGTGTGTGGGATCTAGAGCCTGATGCAATGTTAGCATGGCCCCACATCTAGCATGGCCAACAAGTGTGTCATGGCTTGGCATAGCACTCTTACAGCTAGATCTATCAGGTGGGTGGGATCATGTTGGCCAGGTGTAGTGATTCACACAGCCTTGTTGATGATGGTGTTTCTAGCCAACCTAGAGAGGTATAGATCCCATGCAATGTTAGCAAAAGTATAGTTAGATCTATCAAGTAGGTAGGGTCATGTTGGTCAGATGTGATGACTCATACAACAAGTTGGTGAAGGTGTTTAATTTCTATCCAGCCCATAGAGATCTAGACCCCATGCAATGTTGGCATGGCCCCACATCAGCCACAAGTTTGTGTCATGGCTTGGCATAACACTCTTATATATAGCTAGATCTATCAAGTGGATGGGATCGTGTTGGTCAGGTGTAGTGACTCACACAGCCACTAAGTTGATGATGGTGTTTCTAGCTAACCCAGAGAGGTCTAGATCCCATGCAATGTTGGCATGGTGGCCCAACATCTACCACAGTTGTGTGTGTCATGGCTTGGCATAGCAAAAGTATAGTTAGATCTATCAAGAGGGAAGGATCATGTTGTCGAAGCGATGACTCATACAACAACAAGTTGGTGAACGTGTTTTTATCCATCCTACAGAGGTCTAGATCCCATGCAATGTTGGCATGGCCCCACATTTGCCACAAGTGTGTCTCATGTCTTGGCATAGCACTCTTACATCTAGATCTATCAAGTGAGTGGGATCATGTTGGTCAGGTGTAGTGACTCACACAACCACTAAGTTGATGATGGTGTTTCTAGCCAACTCGGAGAGGTGTAGATCCCATGCAATGTTGGCATGGGACCACATCTACCACAGTTGTGTGTGTCATGGCTTGGCATAGAAAAATAATAGTTAGATCTATCAAGAGGGTGGGACAATGTTGTCCAAGCGATGACTCATACAACAACAAGTTGGTGAACGTGTTTCTATCCAGCCCAGAGAGGTCTAGATCCCATACAATGGTGGCACAGCCCCACATTTGCCACAAGTGTGTCTCATGTCTTGGCATAGCACTCTTACAACTAGATCTATCAAGTGAGTGGGATCATGTTGGTCAGGTGTAGTAGTGACTCACACAACCACTAAGTTGATGATGGTGTTTCTAACCTACTCGAAGAGGTGTAGATCCCATGCAATGTTGTCATGGGCCTAGAGAGGTGAGTCACACAATCACAAGTTGGTTAAGGTGTTTCTCACCACCCCAGAGAGAGGTCTCAAGCCGATGCGAAAATTCAAAATTTGACCGAGCAACCTAAAATTCAAAAAAAATATCAAAATTGTGTGAAAGCTTGGACACATTTTAAATTGCTTCTAGGTAGAGGATGCCATGTTTCATCATGGAGCATGTATCACATCACAAAGGCCTAACCCTAGGCATCCTTACTAGACACCTTGATTTTTGGCCTAAATTTGACCGGGCCACCAAAAATTCAAAAACATTCAAATTTGTGTGAAACCCTGTACATGTGTCTTAGTTTTTGTATGTTAGCATGTGTAAAAAAATCCAGGTTGTTTCACGAAAGTCGAAAAAACACATTGCTAGGAAAAGAGGCCTAGGTGAGACCAGAAGGGCTGTTCGTAAATTTCTCAATTTTTCGATGCTCATCAAATGATCCCAAAAATTTTGCACATGCTATACCAACGGTGCCTGTCAAGAATATGTAATTTATTTTATAAAATTCAAAATTGTAAAATAACTATTTTGTTCAAATATTTAAATAGAAAATAAAAAGGAATATATGATCGAAGAAAAAAGTAAGACTTGCCGCGCAGGCAACAAGCCAGCCCAACTCCTACTCCCACGCCCGCGTCAAGGCTGTGTCCGGGCGTGAAGTAGTTTGGGGCGGCCCATCTTAATCCCGGGCATCAAAAAGTAATGTGCTCTTTCGGGCCCAACGGAAAACCGTAGCGGGAAGGACTGACGCGGGTTGGAGTTTTTTTTTGAAACCTCATATATTAGGCATGCAAGCCGCCTCATAGCCGAGCGAGAAACGATTAGACCTTCTTATATACCCTGCATTAATACGTGGCACGAGCTTCTCTCAACAAATCAACGATGACATGTACTGCTGTCAGTTGTCTTCCTTTTGGACTACACATGGGCCTGCATCCTGGTCCAACAATGGTCTTCTAGTCGTATGCAGGCCGTTGAGCTCGAAATGTGTACTAGCATTATTTTTCATTCCCTTTACAAGCTTGTTGTTTGTTTGCTGAACATCTCCGTAGTAGTTTTTTTTTAGATTCAAAATTCAACTAATTTTTAGAAACAATTCAAAATTAATCATCTCTTGGCATAGCAGTGTTAATCTATCAAGTGGGTGGGATCATGTTATCCCACCATTGCATTAGGCTCTAGACCCATATGAGTTGATTAGAAACACTATCATCAAGTTTGTCGTGGCTTGACATAGCACTCTTATAGCTAGATCTATCAAGTGGGAGGGATCATGTTGGTCAACTGTAGTGACTCAAACAACCACTAAGTTGATGATGGTGTTTCTAGCCAGCCCAGAGAGGTCTAGACCCCATACAATGTTAGCATGGCCCCACATCTACCACAAGTGTGTGGGATCTAGAGCCTGATGCAATGTTAGCATGGCCCCACATCTATCATGTCCAACAAGTGTGTCATGGCTTGGCATAGCACTCTTACAGCTAGATCTATCAGGTGGGTGGGATCATGTTGGCTAGGTGTAGTGATTCACACAGCCTTGTTGATGATGGTGTTTCTAGCCAACCTAGAGAGGTATAGATCCCATGCAATGTTATCAAAAGTATAGTTAGATCTATCAAGTAGGTAGGGTCATGTTGGTCAGGTGTGATGACTCATACAACAAGTTGGTGAAGGTGTTTAATTTCTATCCAGTCCATAGAGGTCTATACCCCATGCAATGTTGGCATGGCCCCACATCAGCCACAATTTTGTGTCACGGCTTGGCATAACACTCTTATATATAGCTAGATCTATCAAGTGGGTGGGATCATGTTGGTCAGGTGTAGTGACTCACCAGCCACTAAGTTGATGATGGTGTTTCTAGCTAACCCAGAGAGGTCTAGATCCCATGCAATGTTGGCATGGTGGCCCAACATCTACCACAGTTGTGTGTGTCATGGCTTGGCATAGCAAAAGTATAGTTAGATCTATCAAGAGGGAAGGATCATGTTGTCCAAGCGATGACTCATTCAACAACAAGTTGGTGAACGTGTTTCTATCCATCCCAGAGAGGTCTAGATCCCATGCAATGTTGGCATGGCCCCACATTTGCCACAAGTGTGTCTCATGTCTTTGCATAGCACTCTTACATCTAGATCTATCAAGTGAGTGGGATCATGTTGGTCAGGTGTAGTGACTCACACAGCCACTAAGTTGATGATGGTGTTTCTAGCCAACTCGGAGAGGTCTAGATCCCATGCAATGTTGGCATGGGCCAACATCTACCACAGTAGTGTGTGTCATGGCTTGGCATAGCAAAATTATAGTTAGATCTATCAAGAGGGTGGGACAATGTTGTCCAAGCGATGACTCATACAACAACAAGTTGGTGAACGTGTTTCTATCCATCCTAGAGAGGTCTAGATCCCATGCAATGTTGGCATGGCCCCACATTTGCCACAAGTGTGTCTCATGTCTTGGCATAGCACTCTTACATCTAGATCTATCAAGTGAGTGAGATCATGTTGGTCAGGTGTAGTGACTCACATAGCCACTAAGTTGATGATGGTGTTTCTAGCCAACTCGGAGAGGTGTAGATCCCATGCAATGTTGGCATGGGCCCACATCTACCACAGCTGTGTGTGTCATGGCTTGGCATAGCAAAACAATAGTTAGATCTATCAAGAGGGTGGGACAATGTTGTCCAAGCGATTACTCATACAACAAGTTGGTGAACGTATTTCTATCCAGCCCAGAGAGGTCTAGATCCCATGCGATGGTGGCATAGCCCCACATTTGCCACAAGTGTGTCTCATGTCTTGGCATAGCACTCTTACAACTAGATCTATCAAGTGAGTGGGATCATGTTGGTTAGGTGTAGTAGTGACTCACACAACCACTAAGTTGATGATGGTGTTTCTAACCTACTCGAAGAGGTGTAGATCCCATGCAATGTTGGCATGGGCCCAGAGAGGTGAGTCACACAACCACAAGTTGGTGAAGGTGTTTCTAGCCACCCAGAGAGAGGTCTCAAGCCCATGCGAAAATTCTAAATTTGACTGTGCCACCTAAAATTCAAAAAAAATATCAAAATTGTGTGAAAGCTTGGACACATTTTAAATTGCTTCTAGGTAGAAGATGCCATGTTTCAGCATGGAGCATGTATCACATCACAAAGGCCTAACCCCTAGGCATCCTTACTAGACACCTTGATTTTTGGCCTAAATTTGACCGGGCCACCAAAAATTCAAAAACATTCAAATTTGTGTGAAACCTTGTACATGTGTCTTAGTTTGTGTATGTTAGCATGTGTAAAAAAATCCAGGTTGTTTCACGAAAGTCGAAAAAACACATTGCTAGGAAAAGAGGCCTAGGTGAGACCAGAAGGGTTGTTCGTAAATTTCTCAATTTTTCGATGCTCATCAAATGATCCCAAAATTTTTGCACATGCTATACCAACGGTGCCTGTCAAGAATATGTAATTTATTATATAAAATTCAAAATTATAAAATAGCTATTTTGTTCAAATATTTAAATAGAAAATAAAAAGGAATATATGATCGAAGAAAACAGTAAGACTTGCCGTGCAGGCAACATGCCAGCCCAACTCCTACTCCCGCGCTCGCATTCACGGCTGCATTCGGGCGTGAAGTAGTTTGGGGCGGCCCATCTTAATCCCGGGCATCAAGAACTAATGGGCTCTTTCGGGCCCAACGGAAAACCGTAGTGTAAGGACTGACGCGGGTTGGAGTTTTTGTTTTTTTGAAACCTCATATATTAGGCATGCAAGCCGCCTCATAGACGAGCGAGAAACGATTAGACCTGCTTATATACCCTGCATTAATACGTGGCACGAGCTTCTCTCAACAAATCAACGATGACATGTACTGCTGTCAGTTGTCTTCCTTTTGGACTACACATGGACCTGCATCCTGGTCCAACAATGGTCTTCTAGTCGTATGCAGGCCGTTGAGCTCGAAATGTGTACTAGCATTATGTTTCATTCCCTTTACAAGCTTGTTGTTTGTTTGCTGAACATCTTCGTAGTAGTTTTTTTTGTTTTTGATTAAAAATTCAACTAATTTTTAGAATCAATTCAAAATTAATCATCTCTTCGCATAGCAATGTTAATCTATCAAGTGGGTGGGATCATGTTATCCCACCATTGCATTAGGCTCTAGACCCATATGAGTTGATTAGAAACACCATCATCAAGTTTGTCGTGGCTTGACATAGCACTCTTATAGCTAGATCTATCTAGTGGGAGGGATCATGTTGGTCAAGTGTAGTGACTCAAACAACCACTAAGTTGATGATGGTGTTTCTAGCCAGCCCAGAGAGGTCTAGACCCCATGCAATGTTAGCATGGCCCCACATCTACCACAAGTGTGTGGGATCTAGAGCCTGATGCAATGTTAGCATGGCCCCACATCTAGCATGGCCAACAAGTGTGTCATGGCTTGGCATAGCACTCTTACAGCTAGATCTATCAGGTGGGTGGGATCATGTTGGCCAGGTGTAGTGATTCACACAGCCTTGTTGATGATGGTGTTTCTAGCCAACCTAGAGAGGTATAGATCCCATGCAATGTTAGCAAAAGTATAGTTAGATCTATCAAGTAGGTAGGGTCATGTTGGTCAGGTGTGATGACTCATACAACAAGTTGGTGAAGGTGTTTAATTTCTATCCAGCCCATAGAGGTCTAGACCCCATGCAATGTTGGCATGGCCCCACATCAGCCACAAGTTTGTGTCATGGCTTGGCATAACACTCTTATATATAGCTAGATCTATCAAGTGGATGGGATCGTGTTGGTCAGGTGTAGTGACTCACACAGCCACTAAGTTGATGATGGTGTTTCTAGCTAACCCAGAGAGGTGTAGATCCCATTCAATGTTGGCATGGTGGCCCAACATCTACCACAGTTGTGTGTGTCATGGCTTGGCATAGCAAAAGTATAGTTATATCTATCAAGAGGGAAGGATCATGTTGTCCAACCGATGACTCATCCAACAACAAGTTGGTGAACGTATTTCTATCCATCCTAGAGAGGTCTAGATCCCATGCAATGTTGGCATGGCCCCACATTTGCCACAAGTGTGTCTCATGTCTTGGCATAGCACTCTTACATCTAGATCTTTCAAGTGAGTGGGATCATGTTGGTAAGGTGTAGTGACTCACACAGCCACTAAGTTGATGATGGTGTTTCTAGCCAACTCGGAGAGGTGTAGATCCCATGCAATGTTGGCATGGGCCCACATCTACCACAGTTGTGTGTGTCATGGCTTGGCATAGCAAAATAATAGTTAGATCTATCAAGAGGGTGGGACAATGTTGTCCAAGCGATGACTCATACAACAACAAGTTGGTGAACGTGTTTCTATCCATCCCAGAGAGGTCTAGATCCCATGCAATGGTGGCATAGCCCCACATTTGCCACAAGTGTGTCTCATGTCTTGGCATAGCACTCTTACAACTAGATCTATCAAGTGAGTGGGATCATGTTGGTCAGGTGTAGTAGTGACTCACACAACCACTAAGTTGACGATGGTGTTTCTAACCTACTCGAAGAGGTGTAGATCCCATGCAATGTTGGCATGGGCCCAGAGAGGTGAGTCACAAAACCACAAGTTGGTTAAGGTGTTTCTATCCACCCCAGAGAGAGGTCTCAAGCCCATGCAAAAATTCAAAATTTGACCGGGCCACCTAAAATTCAAAAAAAATATCAAAATTGTGTGAAAGCTTGGACACATTTTAAATTGCTTCTAGGTAGAGGATGCCATGTTTCAGCATGGACCATGTATCACATCACAAAGGCCTAACCCCTAGGTATCCTTACTAGACACCTTGATTTTTGGCCTAAATTTGACCGGGCCACCAAAAATTCAAAAACATTCAAATTTGTGTGAAACCTTGTACATGTGTCTTAGTTTGTGTATGTTAGCATGTGAAAAAAAATCCAGGTTGTTTCACGAAAGTCGAAAAAACACATTGCTAGGAAAAGAGGCCTAGGTGAGACCAGAAGGGCTGTTCGTAAATTTCTCAATTTTTCAATGCTCATCAAATGATCCCAAAAATTTTGCACATGCTATACCAACGGTGCCTGTCAAGAATATGTAATTTATTTTATAAAATTCAAAATTGTAAAATAGCTATTTTGTTCAAATATTTAAATAGAAAATAAAAAGGAATATAGGATCGAAGAAAAAAGTAAGACTTGGCATGCAGGCAACAAGCCAGCCCAACTCCTTCTCCCGCGCCCGCGTCACGGCTGCGTCCGGGAGTGAAGTAGTTTGGGGCGGCCCATCTTAATCCCGGGCATCAAAAAGTAATGGGCTCTTTTGGGCCCAATGGAAAACCGTAGTGTAAGGACTGACGCGGGTTGGAGTTTAGTCCCACATTGCCGAGTGAGAAACGATTAGACCTGCTTATATACCCTGCATTCATTAGTGTGACTTGCTTCTCTTAACAAATCAACGATGACACTTACTGCTGTCAGTTTTCTTCCTTTTGGACTAGTGGAGGTAGATAGTCAAAAAGGCTAGGCAGTCCAGTCTTATTACCCCACCGTGGAAGGCAGAGAACTGCAACGATGCGACCGATTGGATGCTCCATTAAGTCGATTTACAATTCACTTCGGCGCTGATAGAACGATGCACACGTCCCTTCACGCGTCATGATGACACAGTCCTGCTGTCAGCCGTGCACCGCGTCGGAGGTGAGGGGGGTGCGCCTTCCCGATGTATCGCTATTTTTTCATTCCCTTCTGTACTATAATAATATTTGGCATTTTGAATAAGTTTGGAAGTATTTATTTACTTACCATCTCATATATACAAGCTTGTTGTTTGTTTGCTAAACATCTTTTCCAATATGTTTTACATGAAAAACCTTGCTTGTGTGTCTTGGTTTGGCATAACAAAATTGTAGTTAGATCTATCAAGATCATAGGATCATATATACAGCAACAAGATGATCAAGAATTTACTAGACAGCTAAGATAGGTCAAGATCGCACGCACTGTTGGCATGGATTTTTACAAAGCGAGTACGTATCAGAATTACTACATGTACATAGAAAACAGCGAAATTGAAATAGATACAACACATGATCTTTTTGAAACATAGACCATCCATTGTATTACAGGCACACCATACAACTTACACTTACATATAATTCACAGATGACAGAGAATACAAGACCAGACCAACATGATCCATCAATCTAATCTGACGGGTAGCCGTCATAGTAATCGTAGTGGTGGTACCATATTCGCCATAAGGCGGCACCATCTACAGTTCAGAATGCTCGACGATTCTGCAATACTCCGCCAACAATCGATCGAGTTCGAAAGGAAGGTCATTCATCCATAATCCTCCTACTCCATACCCATGTTCAACCCTTGGCTCCTCTTCCCACACAAGAGCCTCAGAGTTGTAAGAGCTAATCTGGGATAGGTCCAGATAGTAGATGCTGCCGGCCTGCATCGTGGGTACCCTGGCGCTGTCAACGCAGATGCACCGATTGTTAGCAACGAAGAGAGCACGGCTGTCGATGCCTCTGACCGGATGAAGGACACAGTTCTGTGTATCAACCCGGTAAACAACGGGCCTGCCATTGTAGACAGGTCCACTCACAACGAACAACAGCTCCCCGTCAGTATCGACGAGGTAAAAACGATTCTCCGGGTACCGGCAGCCCGGAACAGGGACTTCGACGGTGGCATGCATCTTCAGGGTCCGTGCGGAGCGCTGCATCTGGACATCTCCATGGGCAGCATCACCCATAGTCGAGAAGACAGACCCGTATCTATCTGCGACAAAAACCTCACCGGCGTAAGAAGTCATGCTCCAGAGTTCAGCGAAGTCATTCGGCGTGTACCACCCTTAACCAAATACAGGGCGACTGCCTTCCTCCGTGCCCTCATCCGCCCACCGAATGACGTTATTCCAAAGGTTTGATGTAAAGAGCATCAACGACGCATCGTCACAGCGACAGAAGCCACCTGCTCGGTCGGTATCTCCACCCTCAGGCGCTTGATAGCGCCCAAGAAGGGGTTGTACAACCGTGTCTTGTACAGCTGCACCCTCTGTCCAAGCACAAGGAGGCCGCCGGTTGTGCTACCGACATAAAAGTACCTTCCAGAGACACAGAGAGGAAAACAGATAGAGATGAGAAGCAGAGATTCAGTCAAGGTAAACAGACAGAGATTCAATCAAGGTTAAAAAGTAGATGGAGAAACAAAACTTGAAAAACATATCGTATAAGAGGTGAACGCAAAAAAAGGATCGCACATATACAGATGAATATCAAAAAAGCACCTGCGAATAACCCGACTAATCTTCTTCTCAAGGAAGCGGCCGGTTCTCACGTTCAGCAACGATATGGCGGCGTCGTCTACCCCATACTCCGGCGACAACTGGTGCTCTAGAACAATCCAGTTGGATGGTATAAAACGCTCCTCCATGAAGCCGCGCCAGGAGCTGCAGACTGCCCGGAAGGCGGCGTAGTAGTCGAAGTCGTCCGTCGACAAGAAGATATCACCTATCTTCTGCACGACTCCCTCAGGGAGATCAGCCCACGGCGAATCCTGCATCTTGTTGCCGGCCATGGATGATGGTGTTCGTGTGGTCTCGGTCCCGTCGAATGGCAGATGTAGCGGTTCCAGAGACAGACCGCCGTTTATTTATTGAAGAAGGCCTACGCGTCTGAAAACGAAACGACCGCGTGCACACAGGAACCGCCGATTTGGCGCACGCGGGAACCCGCGCGAACCTCCAGCGGACGCGTGAAAACTTTTTGCCGCTCCCGCGTTTTTGCGCCATCCTGTGCGCCAAACTTGCCGCGTTTTTTGCCCCGCCACCGCTCGACCTCCGGCTACCGAGGCGTCCGCGCGCGCCCGAGCGGCACGTTCTACGCCGAGATCCGCAGCGGCGCCGAGCGCATCGGCCTCGGCACGTTCGAGACAGCGCACGTGGCGGCGCGCGCCTACGACACGGTCGCCTGGCGCCTCGGCCGCTCCCGCCGGACGATGAACTTCCACGACGTGTGGACGCGGGAACAGGCGGAATCGCTCGCGCCGCCGCCTCCGGCCGTCACGCGCGAGCAGCAACAGCGCCAGCGCGAGCTCGAGCAGCGGCTCGTCAAGGCGGAGCTCGACGAGCGCTTCCGCCTCGAGTGGGCGCGGCAGTTCCCGGAGGACGTCGCCGTGATGGAGTCATTTTACGAGGCGAAGGCGGCGGCGAAGGCGACGAAGAAGGCGGATCGCGAGGAGCGGAGGGCGAAGTCGATGGTGAGGAAGAAGGAGAGGGTGGAGAAGGCTGCGAGGAAGGTGAAGGAGAAGAAAAACAGCGCCGCCCCATCGACAATCGTCCTCTCCTCCTCTTCCTCCTCCTTCGAGTGGACATCCACTCCGGTGTCGTCGACGACTCTGTGCTCGTCGGATTTCGACTAGCATTCCGAGTAGTTTAGGGTTGTTTCGAAGTTTGTAATATATTTCGTATTTTCAGTTAATTTTCCATGTTTTGTTTGATCTATTCAGTACACAAAATATGATCTATCAACTCGGTAGGATCATGCTATCAAGTGATGACTCATGCAACCATATCTTGAACTATGTCATCAAGTTTCCTCTTCTTCTTCTATGTTGTCGCTTGACTTCCTTCTATAACAGTTTGCAGCATTTTTGAATATTCTGGTATACTTGTGAGTACATCACAGTAAGATGATCCAAGATGCAATACATTCAACATTCAAGATACACATATCCTAAACATACATGATGATCAACATGTTCGACTTACATTCAGTAACACATTACAGTAGAAACAACATCCTAAACAAAGTTGAGACCAAGGTGCTCGTGCATATGCTCTACTTTCATCAGAAGTAGAGACGCCCATCCAACAGCAGCAGCAAATGTGAAGTCATTCCACCTTGTGGTGAAGCTGACATGTCCATGGTCCCTCTAGGGAACTGCTCTCAATCGGACGGGACGAACTGCTCTGAGGAACTGCTCTGCTATGAGGAACTGCTGAGTGGATGTAAGTATTATGGATGTGGATGCACTAAGTAAGTGTAGGACTGCTAAGTGACTAAATCAACCAATTAACTAAAACGGCGAAGTGCTAACCTGACGATACTGAAAGTCTGTCAGACTAACACCTAAACTGAAGCCGAGCGCGTCGAGCGTGGCGTCCAACTTCGCGTTCCAGGCTCTAGCCTGTAGGTGCCTGATGGAGTCCGTAGAGTGGCTTGTGCAGGTGCATGGCCTAGCGCCCCTGGCCAGCAGACCCACCCGCGGTGCGCGGCGAGCGCCAGCAGGAGCCGCACGGACTCTAGCCGTGCAACAGGCCCAAAGGCGTCCGTGACATCGATGCCCTGATGCTTCACATATCCCTTTTGACGACAAGGCGAGGCGGGTGTTCGGCTGCACGATGTCGTCCATGTTGCGTGCTTTTGGTCATCGGGTGCGCCTCGTAGCGAGTCAGATGTGATGGCGGCGCGGCTTCAGCTTCGGGTGTCGGAGAGGCTAGCTTGGTGCGCGAGGATGACGCTGCCGGCGATGTGTGCTCTGCGTGAGCTGGTGTCTATGGAGAGCTGATGCCGGCGAGTCCTGGCCTGCCACCTCAGGTGTAGCGGTACGCAGTGGAGTCGAGTCGAGTGCACGTAGCAGTCCACCGTGAATGCCGTGCTCATAGGGTTGTCCTCATGTGTGCTCCAGTCCAAGCTCGCATCCTCGACAAAGACGGGATCGTAGACACGGTAGCCCTTGGTTCCGCTCTCGTAGCCGATGAAGACCATTGGCGTGCTCCGGTCGTCTAGCTTCTTCAGGTGAGGACGCGCGCTCTTCATGTACGTGCGTGACGTACCCGAAGCTCCGCAGGTACCAAGCCTCATATGGCGTCATGCCGGTGACGCTGCGCCTGAACGCCCGGTTCAGGTTCATCACGTAGACTGCTGTCAACACGGTCTCGCCCCAGAAGTAATTTGGCATGCCCTTCGGCTTCAGCGTGCTTCTGGCCGCCGCTACGACCGTCTGGTTGCACCGCGTGATCACCTCGTTCTGCTGGGGTGATTACGGCGCCGTGAGGTGGCGCTTGACGCCGGTGTCAGCGCACTGTGCACAGCGAACGTGGCCGAAACGTGAACTCGCCGACGCGGTCCGTGCATAGTACTCGGAGCTTGCGCCCGCTCTCCGCTCGCCGACGCTGGTGTCGGCGCACTGTGCACAACTACTATGCCAAATCATGACATTGATTCTAAGTATAAAAGCGGTATGCCCATGGCATGATGCATATTCCATATTTAAGGCTAACTGTCTCTCCTTTTATTCTTTCTTACAGTGGGAAAACGTGGCTAAATCAACCAACTAAAACGGCTAAGTGCTAACCTGACGAAACTGAAACTCTGACAGACTAACACCTAAACTGAAGCCGAGCGCATCGAGCGTGGCGGCGTCCAACTTCGCGTTCCAGGCTCCGCCTCTAGGTGCCTGACGGAGTCCGTAGAGGGGCTAGTAAATTCTCAAGGTACACCGTTATTAATCACTGATCTGACTTTCCTTTTCACAGCCTCTAGCTTGTTTCTTCTAGACAAAAGAATCGTTGCAACGGTAGGTCCTCTTGATTCTTCAATTGTTGTCTGTAGTACCATATAGAAGAGTTTATAAATTGAATTATAATCATATTGATTTTTGCGACTATACAAAGGAATAGTGTACAGACCTGATCAATGTTCTTAGTCATACGATCTCCGTCCCAGTGCTCTAGACATTGCAAAACCCATAATCCGCATGAGTTGCTGCCATACGATGAAACAAAATTCATTTACGACATCAGTAGTAAGAAAGTGATATGATTCACAAGTACTTACCCATCATCTTGCTTTCCAATTTCATATTTTTTAATAGGCCAAGTCTCGACGTCAGGAAATTGTTTGCTTGTAGTTTTGTTTGTCCAATATATGTCTAGTGTAATTTGTCCTTTCTGCAAAAGATTTAGAGTTACTAAAACACCAAAAGATAACAGGAATTTGATGAGAAAAGTAGATAATACCAAGTCATCCACAACTGCATGCGAATAGGTTAAATTGTACTTAGGATCAAGGACTTGGAACTCCTGCTTGACGTTATGCATTACAACTGTCACATAATGTTCTCCGCGTATATTCAGAGGGAAATATGCCTACAAAACAAGATCACTAGCATGTACTATGTAGGATTCCAAATAGTTAACAACAACATCAACTTTATAAAAAACACTCTTTACCTTGTCACGCGCAAAATATTCATTCAAAACCCTTCCTACAGCTCCTGGTCTTGGCACTTCTTCTACGTCAAAAGTTTTCAAGTTTTTTTCATTGTGTACAATTTAATGGCTTCTTTGATAAGATAGCTTGACCTCAATGGTCCACATATGTGCCGATCATAGTCAAGACGGGGAGCCAGCTCTAGAATGTAGGCATCAAGTATCTGAAAATAATAATCGTACAATGATTGCATGTTCATACTTCTTTGTTGTAAAATAACAACATTAGGTCAGCGAATTACTTATAGCAGTACTAAGCCATTATTTTATAAGAACATCGTTAAGATCTTTCGAAGACAAGATGGCCTCATCTGAGTTTTTGTACGCCCTTTTTACAGCTTCTTTGGGATCTTCGCCAAAGTTGAAACATATTTGACAGAAGCTTCTATTTCATCTCGTGTTAACATAGTGTAACATTCCCCAATATCATGATGTTTAAATAATATCACTGCATAACATTTATGAAAACACACAAGTTATCACACTGAACCATTTTGTTTGCTCAATAAAAATAAGTACTCCCTCCGGCCCATATTATAATTGACTCAAATTTGTCTAAATTTGAATGAATCTAAACACTATTTAGTATATAGGTTCATCCAAATTTTGACAAATCAAAGTCAATTAATATGGATCGGAGGGAGTAATGAAATCTATAAAACATTATAACTTTCGTATTTTTTGATTTATGTTTCGGTTGTTTCCGTCGCTCAAATAATGGGGAACCATATTTACTATTACCCGCGGTAGAAGTCATATTATTGCGTGCATCGTTCTCCACGACACCACAAAATATCTCCCCATCTAAATCGTCCATGCTGCACGAATCATTTAGAGAATGTGTTAATGTTTCGCTATCTAAATCTACACGAGTTCCCCAAAAACCTATGTGAGCATCTTGTATGCACGACAAACAATCGATGAGACATGGAATCTGTACATGGACGACACATGAGTAGAGTCGGTGAAGGGTGGCACCAATGAGAGACGGCGAAAGGGAGTCCTGCGAGGATGACGTGGTGAGAGGCGGCGTCAATCCCTGGAGGACACACGAGAGGGGGTGGAGACGGGAGTCGACAATGTGGGACGGCGAGGGCGGCTCGTAATGGAGGCAGCGGTGATTGGCGGCCTACCTTGGTTGAGTCGTGGGTTGTGGGTCGATCGACGTGCCGATACGCCCTCTGTGATTAACTGCTGGCGTTGGGCCTCGTTGTGGGTAGTTAATTGGGCCTATAGGGTTATTATATTTTAATGTTTTTTTTTTCCTCTTTTTTATGCGTCTTTACGTATTTTTAAATTTTTTATTGTACTATTTAATGTCTTACCATATTTATGGTTTTTCCAAATTTGATATGCACAACACGATCTTTAATTAAATTTACACAGTATCAACTTCATACGATGGGAGTGTTGCCCCTGTCTTTGGAGAAATTTTAGTACGTATAACGCAAAGGATGTGTATGGCACACACGAATCCACCGAAGGATCACCAATATAAAGAAAGTTTTTGGATAAACCCAGATGCAAAACCAAAACATGTGTTCACGGCGAGAAACACAAATTCCGGATACGCACCCACTTGACCTATGGGATTTGTCTATGAACACCTTCATCATCTTTGTGGTTGTATGACTCAACACTTGGTCAACGTGATCCCACCTAGTTGTTACATCAAACTATACAACTACTATGCCAAATCATGACATTGATTCTAAGTATAAAAGTGGTATGCCCATGGCATGATGCACAGTTGTGCCTCATATATCCAAACATTGCATTGGGCTCTAGACCCATGGCATGATGCATATTCCATATTTCTGGCTAAGTTTTTCTCCTTTTATTCTTTCTTACAGTGGGAAAACGTGGCCATGATCCTTGTGTTCGTGCCATCCCACGAACGGATCGTCATCCGCGCGACTCGCTCCAGTTTGTAACAACAGAACCGGAGCTAGAACTGTGAATAAATCAACCAATTAACTAAAATGGAGAAGTGCTAACATGACGATACTGAAAGTCTGTCAGACTAACACCTAAACTGAAGCAGAGCGCATCGAGCGTGGCGTCCAACTTCGCGTTCCAGGATCTAGCCTGTAGGTGCCTGACGGAGTCCGTAGAGTGGCTTGTGCAGGCGCATGGCCTAGCGCCCCTGGCCAGCAGACCCACCCGCGGTGCGCGGCGAGCGCCAGCAGGAGCCGCACGGACTCCAGCCGTGCAACAGACCCAAAGGCGTCCGCGACATCGATGCCCTGCTGCTTCACATATCCCTTTTGGCGACGAGGCGAGGCGGGTGTTCGGCTGCACGATGCCGTCCATGGTGCGCGCTTTTGGTCATCGGGTGCGCCTCGCGGCGAGGCAGATGTGATGGCGGCGCGGCTTCAGCTTCGGGTGTCGGAGAGGCTAGCTCGGTGTGCGAGGATGATGCTGCCGGCGACGTGTGCTCTGCGCAAGCTGGTGTCGATGGAGAGCTGATGCCGGCGAGTCCTGGCCTGCCACCTTAGGTGTAGCGGTACGCAGTGGAGTCAAGTCGAGTGCACGTAGCAGTCCACCGTGAACGCCGTGCTCACAGGGTTGTCCTGGCCTGCTCAAAGTTCTCTGTGTTGTGTGTGTGGTGCACTCTGTCTTTGGTATGAACAATGTTTATGAATTAAGGACAACGTCTAGTTTTCTGCTACCTCCACATACCTGCATGCATAACATTAAGGCGCAGTTAGCTATTGACAATTTCAAAGAAAGTTTTGATAATGCTTTTTAGTTGTACTCTAGGAGTGACTTACTGCGGATGTAGTTTGCATAATTTAGTGTTTCGTCTGTTATGGCCAGCAGTATTGCATGCGCTGCACAGGTGGTTCCCCTTCTTCTTCTTCTTCTTCTTCTTCTTCTTCTTCTTTTGTTCATCGTATGATAGTGGTCTGCCATCTTTACTCATGGGTTGATTATCACCGTCAGCTCCAAGTCGTTTGTTTTTCTTAGGCGCGCCTTTGGATTTAACTTTTAGTGGATCGCCAACTTGAGGTGCTTTTTCCTTGCTGATCTGTGTATCTGCATCGAAGTAGCTTGTTTGAATATTGCTGAGCCCCTTTGTCCTTTGCATTACTCGATCGATGAATTCATTGTATTCATGATGAGACTGTTCATAATGGCATAACATTGCGAGAACTTCTTGAGATCGTACATTCAAGTCAGAAAAAATTGCCCTCTCGGTTGCACTTGAACATCCGTATCCGAACATATCGCTCTCGCGCTTCGCAGAGAATCCAAATCTTGCGTTCTTTGAGAAGCGCCGAAGGACACAACAAGTTGGTATTTTTTCTAGTTTCAGGTAATCCAACATGTAGAGGATGTGCTTGCAAGGTAGCCCCTTCCTAGCCATTCTTCCGCAGGAGCACTTTATAGTTTCCTCACTGTTAGGCATGTAGGTCACGTCAAACTGCCTAGTAGGTTTATCTGCCCATATCAGAGATTACTTATTATCACTGCAATCACCTTGCGCACATTCAGCAATCTTGAGTCCATCAACTCTTTTCAGCTCCGATTGCAAGATATAGAAGTTTGCTGCAGTGAATACTTTCGCTGCAGCAGACTCAATATCTTTGTATTTAGTAACCGGCAAAGGTAATGTCTGTGAGTCCTCGCAGTCCTATCGCGCATCTTCCTGACGGATACGGTTAATGGCCTTCTCGTAGTGCATGATCAAATCCACCAGTGTCATTTTAGAGTCAAGATGAAGGTGTAGGCACGAGTTCAAACTCTCGCTTCTCTGATTGCTTTTCATTCCGAGAAAAAAGCCATTGGCTAGATACGCGGCGGCCCACCATCTCTTCTTCTTGTACATTCTACTCAGCCACTCTTTGGTTCCCTTCGTCTGCCATTTCTTAATATAGGCGCTCCATCTCTGCTCAAAGACCTCTTCTGAGGTGCTGTAGTATATCATTGACCTGAATTCATTCAGAGAATCGTGATTGAGGTGTTTTTTCATATTCTTTTCAACGTGCCACGTACATACACGATGCCACACATCCTTGAAGACAATGCCAATGGCTTTCATCATTGAACCGTCTGCATCAGTGATAACCCCTTTTGTCTTCTTTTGACACATAGCTTTCAAAAATGTTTGAAGGAGCCATACATATGTTTCTGTTTTCTCATCGGAGACGATTGCGCATGCGAACCCCACAAAAGGAATGAACGGCATTCCATACCGATTCATTTTGTACGTACTATCGAACACCAGCACATCACCAAAATCCCCATAGTCCCGACGTGACTGAGAGTCACACCAAACCATGCGTTTCAAATTTCCTCCATCATCTAGCTGGTAATCGAAAAAGAATTCAGGATCACGGGCCTGCCTGTTCTGCATAATTCGGATGGTTGTGTTAGCATCACCTGATGCAATGAGCTTCCTCTTCTCCCGGTAAAACATGTTGTAAAGATCCTTTGAGACGAACCCAACCTTGCTCCACCTTCCACTTTTGCTGATAAAGGTTTTCATAATCTCGAACTTGCGCATCCCAGTTGCTGCTAGTGACATTATTTCAGCTTTCTGGTAAGACATGATCTTCCGATGGGACCGAAGAAACGGGACTTCATCGGGTCTAGCTAGCACATGGTTGTGCTCGTCCTTAAATTGCAGAACTCAAATCCCCTTGGATTCGCTATACGACACGCTGAGATAGGCTCGACAGTGGCATCGAGACAGAGCTCGTGGCCTCTTCTTGCGGTTCTCCATGTGCACGTACCTTCCCTCGCGTTCCCCTGCCCTGGAACAGAGAAACCGCCTGTAATTAATAACTCCTTCCGAATTTCGCTTCACCCTCTATTTCCTTATGCTGAAACTACGTTCTCTCGCGTATGCGTTGTACTAAGCGAATGTTGCCGCTTCGTTAGTGAAGGTCATCTCTTTTACAATCCGATGCCTTTCATGCTCATCCTGATCATGCTGAAAATCCTTCTCTATCATCACTGGATGCTGTCTGTGCTCATGTTGTGAACTGTCTGTAACCTACACAATTAGAAGAAAAAAGAAATGTAAGTGGCGTTCATATGGTTGATCCTATATATGCCTTGTCATACAACAATAAGCAACTTACATCACTCTTGAATTCAGATTTTGAACTGTCTGTAACCTACAAAATTAGAAGCAAAAAGAAATGTAAGTGGTGGTCATATGGTTGATCCTATATATGCCTTGTCATACATGTAGGGTTTCGTAGCATGGAAAACAAAAAATTTCTATCGCATACAAACAAACAAGCCAAGATCTATCTACTAGATTGTAGCAACGAGTCGATGGAATAACTCACCCTCGAAGATTCCAAAGCGTTTAACGAGAGAGGATTCTCGTGGGTGATGTAGTCGTACTCTTCCCGATCTCAAGATCGCGTAGACGATCCTTCCGGCGCTGCGTTCCGGTAGCGCTCCCGCAGTCGGTCACACGTTCGGTAATCGACGAAGGCCTTCCTCTCCCTTGTTCCAGCAGGCAGCGGAGGTTGTAGCACTCTCCTCGCAATTCCGGCAGCACAACGGCGTGGTACCGGAAGTAGAGGGGAGATCTCGTAGGGCTTCGCCTTAAGCCGGAGCGAGTATGGTGGAGTATGAGAGAGTCCTCGGTGTTCTAGGGTTTAGACACACCAAGGAGGGGGCAAGTCGGCGGCTAGGGTTTAGCTAGACGGTGGCTAGGGTTTGCCCTATGGCCGGCGGCTACTATGGAGGCGGCGGCGACTTGGGGCTAGGTTTAGAGGAGTAGGAGTTGTGTGTCTAGGAGGGGAGCCCTGCCCCTCCTTATATAGGTGGAGGGGGGCGCGCCAGGGGAGGGGAGTCCCTCCCCAACTCGGCCAAGGAGGGCCGACGGCGGTGGAGGAGGGACTCCTCCCCAACTCGGATTCCCCCTCCCCTCCCACTTCCCAAAATTGCCGTTTGACTTTCAAACTAGTCGTTTGACTTTTCAAACTAGGATTTGATTAATCCCTCTATTTTGTTCAGCGATGACACTTAGTACATGATGCAATCATACCAACTTGATATAACACATTCATGTACCCTTCCCCCCCGGAGTGCCGGACATTCCGGAACCTTCTAGAACATTCTCGATGAAAACACCGGAACCATTCCCCAACTCCGAAACGGGACTTTCCTTATATGAATCTTATTCTCCAGACCATTCCGGATCTCCTCGTGATATCCCGGATCCCATCCGAGAATCCGAACAACATTCGGTCTCTTTCTCATCATTCCATAACTACTCAAACAACGTTGAATCCTTAAGTGTGTCTCCCTACGGTTCGTGAATTACGCGGACATGATCGAGACACTTATCCGATCAATAACCAATAGAGGAATCTAGAAATTCATATGGCTCCCACATATTTCTACGATTACTTTGCGATCGAATGAACCACTTACATACGATACCAATTTCCCTTTGTCTCACCATAGTTTACTTATCCGCGGTTATGATCGTCGGTATCTCTGCATACCTAGTTCAACCTCGTTACTGATAAGTACTCTTTTCTCGTTCCCGTGATATGTGATCCCTTGTGAGCCAGTCACATGCTTGCAAGCTAATTGGGTGACATTTCACCGAGAGGGCCCAGAGTATATCTATCCGTCATATGGATGGACAAATCCCACTCTTGATCCATGTGTCTCAACCAATACTTTCCGAACACTCAATGCCACCTTTATAGCCACCCAGTTACGGTGTGGTGTTTGATGTCATCAAAGCATCCATCCGGTAAAGGTGATATGCATGATCTCATGGTCGAAGGTATTAAGTTACTATGTATCAGAAAGCATATAGCAATTGAACTATTAAATGACTTGATCTTTATGCTACGCTTATCTATAGGAGTATGTCCACCATGTCATTCTCCTAATGACATGATCTTGTTGTTAATAACATCTCAATGTTCATGATAGGGAAACCACAATCATTTATTAACCAACAAGCTAGTGATGTATAGAGGCTATACTAGGGACTTCAATTTAAGTTTACAAATCACACAAGTATTAATGTTTCCTTGTTAATACTATTATAACATGAATGTAAACATTTATCATAAACACAAAGATATAATAATAACTACATTTATTATTGCCTCTAGGGCATATCTCCAACAGTCTCCCACTTGCACTAGAGTCATCTAATCTATATTACATGGTAATATACCGAACACCCATGGCAGTTTGGTGTTGGTCATGTTTTGCCCTTGGGAGAGGTTTAGTAAACGGATCCGCCACATTCAGATCTATGTGTACTTTGCAAATCTTTATATCCCCATCTTGGATATGTTCTCGAATAGCGTGAAAACGTAGCTTGATGTGCTTCAGCTTCTTGTGTGACCTTGGTTCTTGCGCATTGGCTATGGCACCCATGTTATCACAGTAGATAGACATCGGGTCCAGCGCACTAGGAACCACACCCAGCTCTGTAATGAACAATTTCATCCATATCGCTTCTTGTGAAGCCTCCGAAGCAGCCATGTATTCCGATTCAGTTGAAGATCTCGCCACAATGCTTTGCTTTGCACTCCTCCAGCTAACTGTTGCACCATTCAAAATAAATACGTATCCAGATTGTGATTTAGAATCATCCGGATCGGTGTTCCAACTAGCATCGGTGTAACCATTAACAACGAGCTGTTCATCACCTCCATAAGAAAGAACCATATCCTTAGTTCTTCTCAAGTACTTAAGGATGTTTTTGACCGCTGTCCAATGATCCACTCCTGGATCACTTTGATATCTGCTAGTCAAACTAACAGCATATGCAATGTCGGGTCTAGTACATAGCATGGCATACATTAGAGATCCTATGGCTGAGGCATAGGGAGTTTTACTCATCCTTTCTCTATCTTCTGCCGATGTCGGACTTTGAATTATACTCAAGGTCGTATTGGGCAACATGGGCAAGAACCCTTTCTTGCTATCTTCCATTCCAAACCTCTTTAGAACTTTGTCCAAATATGTACTTTGTGACAATGATATTAGGCGTCTCGATCTATCTCTATAAATCTTTATGCCTAATATGTAAGCTGCTTCGCCAAGATCCTTCATTGAAAAACTTTTATTCAAATATTCCTTGACACTATTAAGAAGGTCTACATCATTCCCAATCAACAATATGTCATCTACATATAGTATTAAGAATGCTACAGAGCTCCCACTCACTTTCTTGTAAATACAAGCTTCTCCATAAGTTTGTATAGAACCAAAACTTTTGATTACCTTATCAAAATGTTGATTCCAACTTCGGGATGCTTGCTTCAATCCATAGATGGACCGTTGAAGTTTGCATACCTTGTTAGCATCTTTAGGATCGACAAAACCTTTGGGTTGCATCATATACAACTCTTCATCAATGTCTCCATTGAGGAATGCTGTTTTGACATCCATCTGCCATATCTCATAATCGTAATATGCAGCGATTGCTAACATAATCCTCACAGACTTTAGCTTCGCTACTGGTGAGAAAGTCTCATCGTAGTCAACTCCTTGAATTTGTCGAAACCCTTTTGCGACAAGTCGAGCTTTATAGACAGTAACATTACCATCAGCATCTGTTTTCTTCTTGAAAATCCATTTATTCTCGACGGCCTTCCGGCCATCCGGTAAGTCCACCAAAGTCCATACTTGGTTTTCGTACATGGATCCAATCTCGGATTTCATGGCTTCTTGCCATTTATTGGAATCTGGGCACATCATCGCTTCCTCATATGTCTCAGGGTCATCGGTGTTATCCACCAACATGACATTCATAACGGGATCATACCAATCAGGAGTGGTACGAGTTCTCGTTGACCTGCGAGGCTCTGTAGCAACTACAACCGAAGTTTCATGATCATCATCATTAGCTTCCTCTCTTACTGGTGCAGGCGTTACAGGAACTACTTCCGGTGCTGCGCTACTCGCAAGTTTGAGAGAAGGTTCGACAACCTCGTCGAGTTCTACTTTTCTTCCAGTCACTTCTTTCGAGAGAAATTCCTTCTCTAGAAAGGATCCATTCTTGGCAACGAAGATTTTGCCTTCGGATCTATGATAGAAGGTATACCCAATAGTTTCCTTCGGGTATCCTATGAAGACGCATTTTTCCGCTTTGGGTTCAAGCTTGTCCGGTTGTAACTTCTTTACATAGGCTTCGCATCCCCAAACTTTAAGGAACGACAATTTAGGTTTCTTCCCAAACCATAATTCATACGGTGTCGTTTCCACGGATTTAGATGGTGCCCTATTTAAAGTGAATGCGGCTGTTTCTAATGCATAACCCCAAAATGATAGCGGTAAATCTGTAAGTGACATCATAGAACGAACCATATCTAAGAGAGTTCGATTACGACGTTCGGACACACCATTACGCTGTGGTGTTCCCGGTGGTGTCAATTGTGAAAGTATTCCGCATTTCTTCAAATGCTCGCCAAACTCGTAACTTAGATATTCACCTCCACGATCAGAACGTAGAAATTTAATCTTCTTGTTACGTTGATTCTCTACCTCACTTTGAAATTCCTTAAACTTCTCGAAAGTTTCGGACTTATGTTTCATGAAATAGATATACCCATATCTACTCAAGTCATCCGTGAAGGTAAGAACATAACGATAACCACCGCGCGATGCTACACTCATTGGACCACACACATCGGTATGTATGATTTCCAATAAGTCCGTAGCTCGCTCCATCATACCAGATAATGGAGTCTTAGTCATTTTACCCATCAGATATGCTTCGCATCTTTCAAGTGATTCGAAATCAAGTGATTCAAGAAGTCCATCGGAATGGAGTTTCTTCATACGCTTCATTCCAATGTGACCAAGACGACAGTGCCACATATAGGTCGAGTTATCGCTCGATTTCAAATGTTTAGCCTCAATGTTATTAATATGTGTATTTCCACTATCAAGATTCAACAAGAATAGACCATCTATCAAAGGTGCATGTGCATAAAACATATTACTCATATAAATCGAACAACCATTATTCTCGGATTTAAACAAGTAACCATCTCGCAATAAACAAGATCCCGATATAATGTTCATGCTCAACGCAGGCACCAAATAACAATTATTTAAGTATAAAACTAATCCCGATGGTAGATGAAGGGGTAGCGTGCCGACCGCGATCACATCAACCTTTGATCCGTTTCCAACGCGCATCGTCACCTCGTTCTTTGCTAGCTTCCGTTTATTCTGCAGCACCTATTTCGAGTTACAAATATGAGCAACCGAACCAGTATCAAATACCCAGGCACTACTACGAGTACTAGTGAGATACACATCAATAACATGTATATCAGATATACCTTTCTTCTTGATGTTGCCGTTCTTCAAATCCGCCAAGTACTTTGGGCAATTCCGCTTCCAGTGAACTTCTCCCTTGCAGTAAAATCACTCAGTATCAGGCTTAGGTCCAGCCTTGGTCTTCTTCGTCGGTGTGGTAACTTTCTTACCACCCTTCTTGAAGTGTCCCTTTTGCTTAGACTTGCCTTTCTTGAATTTGGTGGTCTTATTGACCAACAACACTTGGTGCTCTTTCTTGATCTCCACTTCTGCAGATTTCAACATGGCAAAGAGTTCTGGCAACGTCTTGTTCATGTTCTGCATGTTGTAGTTCATCACAAAGTTCTTGTAACTTGGTGGTAGCGATTGGAGGACACGGTAAATCCCCAAAGCATTAGGAATCACTATGCCCAAGCTTTGAAGTTTGTTTGCGTGCCCAGACATCTTAAGCACATGCTCACTGACGGAGCTGCCCTCTTCCATCTTGCAGTTAAAGAACTTTTCAGAAGCCTCATAGCTCTCAATTGTCGCATGAGTCTCAAAGATCAATTTGAGATCACGGACAATATCATGTGGGTCTGAATTCTCAAACCTTTTCTGAAGCTCCGATTCTAAACCATACAAGATAGCACACTGAACTGTGGAGTACTGTGTCTTCCGAGTGAGGTAAACATTCTTTACTTCATCGGTAGCAGTAGCTGCAGGTGGGTCACCCATCGGTGCATCCAGCACATAGGTCAAATTACCAGCTGTGAGGACAATCCTCAAATTGCGGAACCAATCCGCGAAGTTGCTTCCATTGTTTTTCAACTTTTCTTTCTCTAGGAACGCATTAAAATTGATGGTAGGGGCTGCCATTGATCTACAACATATTTGCAATAGTTTAGACTAAGTTTATGACAAATTGAGTTCATATTAATAATAAAATTAATCTAGGTGAACTCCCACTCAAAACAACATCCCTCACATTGTTTTAGTGATCACACGAACCAAATCCACCACATCAACACCGATCATCACAAGAGTTGATATAGTTTCAATGGCGAACAATCGACATGTTCATCATATCTACTATATGATTCATGCTTTACCTTTCGGTGATCTGTGTTCCGAGACCATGTTTGTACATGCTAGGCTCGTCAAGATCAAACCTTAGTTTCCGCATGAGCAAATCTGGCTTGCTCACGTTGTATACACTTGCGGAATCTAACACACCCGACCATCACGTGGTGCTTCGAAACAACAAGCTTTAGCAACGGTGCTAACTAAGGGTGAACACTTTATGATTTGAAATTCATGTGCATGAGGGATCATCTTATAATGCTACCGTCGTATACTAAGCAATACAAGATGCATAAAGGATTAACATCACATGCAATTCATAATATGTGATATGATATGGCCTTTCTTCTTTGTGCTTCCGATCTCCATCTTCAAGCACGAACATGATCTCCATCATCACCAGCATTGCATCAAGGTCAATGACGCTTCTCCATGGTTGTCGTCCACCAGCTTCAACTATTACAACTACTTTGAATAGACATGCGGGTCTTAACATAAATTAAAGACAACCATATGGCTCCTGCCGGTTGCCAACTTATAATAAGGATCATTGCATACATCAAATATAATCACAATCATGGCCATATCACATCACAGCACACCCCTGCAAAACAAAGTTAGACGCTTCTACTTTCTTTGCATGTTTTACGTGGTTTGGGGCTTTCAATAAGTGTCATTCTAACTTACGAACATGAACCACAACATTGATACTAGTATTGTTGATCACCCGTTGTAAATTGGATCTTAACTATGCTAGGAGAAACAGGCACCCGCAAAGCCACTTATGTAATACAAGTTGCATGTCAAGCGTGGAGCAAGTCTCATGAACGATGTCATGTAAGGTTAGCCCGGGCCGCTTCATCCCAACATCCCGCAAGATGCAAAGTACACAAGAAGCAATCGACAATAAAAGCATCAACGCCCACAATGACCATTGTGTTCTACTCGTGCAACAGATCTACATATAGACACGGCTCTGATACCACTGTAGGGTTTCGTAGCATGGAAAACAAAAAAATTCTATCGCATACAAACAAATAAGCCAAGATCTATCTACTAGATTGTAGCAACGAGTCAATGGAATAACTCACCCTCGAAGATTCCAAAGCGTTTAACGAGAGCGGATTCTCGTGGGTGATGTAGTCGTACACTTCCCGATCTCAAGATCGCGTAGACGATCCTTCCGGCGCTGCGTTCCGGCAGCGCTCCCGCAGTCGGTCACACGTTCGGTACTCGACGAAGACCTTCCTCTCCCTTGTTCCAGCAGGCAGCGGAGGTTGTAGCACTCTCCTCGCGATTCCGGCAGCACAACGGCGTGGTACCGGAAGTAGAGGGGAGATCTCGCAGGGCTTCGCCTTAAGCCGGAGCGAGTATGGTGGAGTATGAGAGAGTCCTCAGTGTTCTAGGGTTTAGACACACCAAGGAGGGGGCAAGTCGGCGGCTAGGGTTTAGCTAGACGATGGCTAGGGTTTGCCCTATGGCCGGCGGCTACTATGGAGGCGGCGGCGACTTGGGGCTAGGTTTAGAGGAGTAGGAGTTGTGTGTCTAGGAGGGGAGCCCTGCCCCTCCTTATATAGCTGGAGGGGGCGCGCCAGGGGAGGGGAGTCCCTCCCCAACTCGGCCAAGGAGGGCCGGCGGCGGTGGAGGAGGGACTCCTCCCCAACTCGGATTTCCCCTCCCCTCCCACTTCCCAAAATTGCCGTTTGACTTTCAAACTAGCCGTTTGACTTTTCAAACTAGGATTTGATTAATCCCTCTATTTTGTTCAGCGATGACACTTAGTACATGATGCAATCATACCAACTTGATATAACACATTCATGTACCCTTCCCCCCGGAGTGCCGGACATTCCAGAACCTTCTAGAACATTCCCGATGAAAACACCGGAACCATTCCCCAACTCCGAAACGGGACTTTCCTTATATGAATCTTATTCTCCGGACCATTCCAGATCTCCTCGTGATATCCCGGATCCCATCCGAGACTCCGAACAACATTCGGTCTCTTTCTCATCATTCCATAACTACTCAAACAACGTCGAATCCTTAAGTGTGTCTCCCTACGGTTCGTGAATTACGCGGACATGATCGAGACACTTCTCCGATCAATAACCAATAGAGGAATCTGGAAATTCATATGGCTCCCACATATTTCTACGATTACTTTGCGATCGAATGAACCACTTACATACGATACCAATTTCCCTTTGTCTCACGATAGTTTACTTATCCGAGGTTATGATCGTCGGTATCTCTGCATACCTAGTTCAACCTCGTTACTGATAAGTACTCTTTTCTCGTTCCCGTGATATGTGATCCCTTGTGAGCCAGTCACATGCTTGCAAGCTAATTGGATGACATTTCACCGAGAGGGCCCAGAGTATATCTATCCGTCATATGGATGGACAAATCCCACTCTTGATCCATGTGTCTCAACCAATACTTTCCGAACACTCAATGCCACCTTTATAGCCACCCAGTTACGGTGTGGTGTTTGATGTCATCAAAGCATCCATCCGGTAAAGGTGATATGCATGATCTCATGGTCGAAGGAATTAGGTTACTATGTATCAGAAAGCATATAGCAATTGAACTATTAAATGACTTGATCTTTATGCTACGCTTATCTATAGGAGTATGTCCACCATGTCATTCTCCTAATGACATGATCTTGTTGTTAATAACATCTCAATGTTCATGATAGGGAAACCACAATCATTTATTAACCAACAAGCTAGTGATGTATAGAGGCTATACTAGGGACTTCAATTTAAGTTTACAAATCACACAAGTATTAATGTTTCCTTGTTAATACTATTATAGCATGAATGTAAACATTTATCATAAACACAAAGATATAATAATAACTACATTTATTATTGCCTCTAGGGCATATCTCCAACAATACAACAATGAGCAATTTACATCACTCTTGAATTCAGATTTTGAACTGTCTGTAACCTACACAATTAGAAGCAAAAAGAAATGTAAGTGGTGGTCATATGGTTGATCCTATATATGCCTTGTCATACAACAATAAGCAACTTATATCACTCTTGAATTCAGAATTTGATCCTTCAGGTTCTTGTGATTCTTCCGCCATCTCTTCATCACAGTTTTCTAAGTCCGAATCCCCAAAATAATCATGGTCGCTATGAGAAAATAGTACAACTTGCAACATTGTAGCACAAAGTCATATAACATGGCTATTCAATTCTTATAAAAATAATGTAGCACTAGACATACATCACTAATGCTTTCCGAGATAGATTATTTCCGATGGCGATCCTTGTTTACACAATCGATGTCCATCTGCACAATTTAAAAAGTATGTGTATAAATTTGCATGCTCTAGGTGTGCAAATTAAAAAATAAAAAATAAACTTCACTTGACCTTATCATCCTTGGATGAGTTTTCTTCAAAGAGGTCGTTCTCAGTAAGCTCATCATCAAAGAAAAACATATCTTCATCATCCGAACTTGAATCACCGTTGTGCGTAGGGATGCTCTCATTGTCACTACCAGTTGGCATAGAGTCCTCCATCTGTTCAAGCAAAGAAAACCAGAAACGCTAATCTAATCAGTGATATATATGTGGAGGACTCGTAGATGCAAAGATGAAACCTAAGCCGCTATGCTAAAGGTGATGGAAAGAGTTTGGGTTAGAGAGGCAGCTACTCACATCTTCCGGGCACCGGTGGCGAGATGGGACTCGGGACTGGTTGATGCGGCCGAAGGATGAGAAGATCTGGCTGGCCTTTGATCTAGAGATGTAGGACTGGAACGGTTATCGTCGGCGTGGACGGACACGTACGTCGCCACCGGAGCCGGGCAGATTCGCAGGTGGAGGATTAGATCTCAGTCGACGGCCGGAGCCGGGAAGGCTCGTGTGGTTGGAGGATTAGAAGGCTGGCCGCCGGATTCACGTCGCCAATCCGGATCCTTCGCCGGCGCACGTCACCGCCGGAGCTAGGCAGGATGATCAAAAAATTAGGGTTAGAGCGGTGTCTGGGGAAATGGCGGCGCGTTAGTTTTTGTGATCAAACCGAGAGACCTAATAATGTCGTGGCGACGTGGAAATGGTTTACAACGTGGCAATGAATGGTCAAATCTAATGGCATGGCGACGTGGCAATGGTTGACATCGTAGCAGGCAATAGTACGTATGCGAATACGTGGGAATATGGGCCTGGACTTGGGCTTCAGGGGCTACCCTCGCGCGCCCTCCTCTGTAAACGCGCGGGGACAATCTACCCTTACAAACTTCGCAACTTTCGAGAGCCAGGGGGCCTATGGAATCAAGCCTCTTTTATTTATAGATCCAATATTGGTGATTCCAATTTGTATAATTTTATTTAATATTTATTTATCTTTTTAAATCCTTTTAGGATTACTTTGCTCACAATTTGGTATTGGTTTTTAGTTAGGAGCTTTATTAGCCTCGGAAATTATTTCCTTTTATCTTATTAAACTCATAAGTTTTTATCCATGGCTCCAAATTGAGTGAAACCAATTTCTATGGTTTTATAATATTTTTGTTTATCATTTTTGATCATTTATAAATGTTTGTTGCTGAATTTTTATATGGATCAAATCCATAGTCTTAGAGAGATCTTGAATATATTTTGTTTCTTTAGAGTTTAGGGTTTTGGTTTATTTTTTCCCAAGTGTTTATATTTCAAGATACATTCATTGATCAATGCATTTCATTTGATTGAAATTTTGTTGGATTCCCTTTTCATTCAAATTGCGTTCCAAAAGGGTTTTGATGTTTCCATTTAGAAGCAAAAAGTTTCTTTTCACCCTAAATTTCAACAATTAATTCTTTTGTTTATTTATTTTTCACATTTCAAAATTTGGAAAAATTTGGGATGTGACAGTATATTGTAATGCCCAATCAAATCTCATAGGAATCATGATGTCTAGTATTTGTATTTCCATTTCAGTCTGTCAATTGCCCCGCTGTAATTTGTTCACCCAACATGTTATCTATCTTAAGGAGAACACCTCTAGTGAATTGTGGACCCCAGTCCAATCTTTACCATTGTTACATCATCTACTATTACCATTTACTTTCTACAAGCAATTACTACCTTCCACACTATACGTTTAATCCTTTGTTTTCAGCAAACCAGTGAGATTGACAACCTCACTTTAAGTTGGGGCAAAGTCTTGAGTTTGTGTTATGCAAGATTCCAGGTTGTTAACAACACCTTGGAGTTGTTTCCTTGCTCATACTGGTTCGATAACCTTGGTTTCATAACTGAGGGAATACTTGCTACTGTGTTCATCAGACCTTGCTCTTGGGGTATCCCAACGAGGCTCTACAGTAATCTGAGCCCATCATGGACATCTGGAAGATCTTGATCGGTTACTCGACCCACGATCGGTGTAGATTAGGGCAGTGTAATCGAATGGTCTGGGTAAAGTGTGCAACCTCTGCAGAGTGTAAATCTATTCGAATAGCCGAATCCTCGGTCATGGACGATTGGGAAGGTTGTTTTAGAGCGGTGCCTGTCTTGTTTTCAAAACTGTTTTCATAAAACAAGTGTTTAATAAAACCTGGTGGTCCGCAGGACACTAGATAAGGAGGAGGATAACCCGGTCAGTTGAATACCATTATGATGATATAGGGTGAGCCAATCCTAGTATTTTCAAAAGGTTTCCAAAATGTTTTACAAAAGATTTCACTAAAACCTTGTAGATTAGAAAAGAACCTCTTATGGAGCCCTCCTACTACCACAACCATATTGCATATCCTTTGTTATTGTTCTCATGAGGTGGTTTGCAAGTACATTCAAAGTACTCACTGGTATTGTCCCTGGCTATTTACTTGGCCAGTTTTTTAAAAGATCAAGGAACGATGATAAGCTGACGTCTATGTGAGCTAGGCCGTCTCCTAGTCAGTCGCATGTAGGTTAAGGCATGACATGGGCTCTATGCTTGAAGACTTCTGATATTGATGTTGTACCGCCATAATGGAATTAATGTAAGTATTTGTACTTGTTAATTATGGATGTCGTAATGCTATTTTTCGGTTATGCTCACGGCTCACTGATCATGGGAGCATGAATTGTAGGCATAATAGGTATTCTTGGACCGTAAATCCGGGGTACCACACGAGCAGCCTGTATAAACGTCTAGTCATGCATTGAGCAACGTTGCCATTTTCGAAACGCGGAGTTGTGAGCGAGAAAAAAAGACCCACATGTTCTTCTAATGAAATGCTGACATATGGGACCTAGTTGCGTGACCAAACGGCAGATTCGTTGAGCTAGGAACAGGGTAGCGCTAGAGAGTAAAAAATTTCAATCATATACATACGATTATTCAAATGTGATGCTGGCATATGGGACCCACCAGCCTGAATAAACGGCTGATGCAGCGAGCAACGCTATCAAGTTAACACGGAGGCACGACCAAGGGCAAAATTCCATCATCCACACGTTTCTTCTAATGAGGGGATGGCATGTGGGCCCATCTATGTGATTAAACGGTAGATGCATCTAGTAGCGCAATCAAGTTTGGAACTGTAACATCCCAAAAATCATGATTCGTAAAGTTTGCATACCATTCATGCATTCATAAGCATTTGGTATTTTCAAATAAAATTCCAAAATAAGAAACCATATTTTTCCTATTACTTTATGCAAGTAAGGCAATGATTTTATTTTTACTTTCCAAGTATGAGAATGCTTGGGCTTTATCAGAAATGTTTTAGAATTAAATGCAAAGCTTGCACAAAATTTTCAAAACAAAATTCAATATAAAACCATTCATATGCCTAATATCCATAAATTAATAAAGGCATGGTTTTATTTTTAGTTTCAAACCGAAAAGGGTTTTTGAGTGTAAGTATGTCTTTGACACATTTTTGGACACTAGAAACACAGTACAAAAGTCTGGAAAATTTAAATTCAAACAGATTTGAATTAACCATTCAAATTCAATCTAGAAAATCAAAACAGAAAAGAAAAAGAGAAAAGGGAGAAAAAATAACAGACGCCACCTATCTAGCCCAACCCACCCCGCGGCCCAGCTAGCAGCCCACCTAGCCCACCTGGGAAACCCCCTCTCCCCCTCTGTTTCTCATCGCGCGCGTCCGCACCCACTCGCTGACTCGCGGACCCCACCACAGCGATAGCTCAGCGTCATCAATCTCGCGCAGAAGACCAGCTCGCCGCGGCTGTTTCCTCCCCGACGCAAATGCGATTAATTGGCGTTGATTGCTCGCGAGGTTCTCGCCCTACTCCGGCTACTTATTCCCCACCCCTCTGCGACCATTTTCCCCAACACTGCAACCCCAAGCGCCGCCAGGCTCCACGAATTTTGCTTTGCACCGCCATAGCACTGAGGAGCTCCGGCGAGCCATCACGGTGAGTCTCGAGCATGCCTTACCTTCTAGTTCACACGACCTGCTTCACCATCGTCTTGTGCATATTCTCATGCCTTTAGTTTGTCTTCTCGTGGCCCAGGTCGTCGTCTTCGTCGAGCTCCGCGAACGACAGGAGCATCGCTCGACTCCGATGAAGAATCACGGTAAAATTAGGCTGCCCCTTGCTCCCTAAATCATACCACTAAGTCCGCCATGTCTCTATGCATCCCCTAATGCCTCTAGTTTTTCCTATCTCGCCGCAGAACATTGCCTTCGTCTCCGGCAGTAGGCATCCGACAAGAACACGAACTCCGTCGAGGTCTTCCGGCCACCACAGCACGCCCCCGCCCACGTCAAGCACACCTTGAGCTTCAGCACGACATCACGAGTCTGGTAAGCAACGCCACTTGTGACTTATGTTTTTGCTTAATAAAACTACTAAGTGAATGAATCACTTGGGTGGAATGGTATGTTTGGGATACGTTGAGTGGTTACACAAGGCCCAGTGACTAGACAACCTTGTGTATCACACTTGTGGAAAGACACTCAGGAACAAAGGGATTTGAGATACTCAGTGATTAGAAGCTTCTAGTACAACCACATGGCCTATGGGCTCTGCCTTGATCATATAGGTTGCAATAACTTAGCCAGATGGACAGAAGGTGGTAGGGGGAGATAGGTTTGGAACGCGTCCATTTGGTATAAGGGAAGGCTTCTGAAAGATCTCGTCTCGATGACTGTCGAGTCTTGTGGGGAAAGTGCACCACTTCTCAGAAGGAAAATCTAAGTACTTAGTCGTGTCCCTGGCAACGGACAATTTGAGCATCAAGACATTGAATATATCAAGGATCTCCTCATCCCAATTTTCTAAGTTAAAACTTGTGGTTGAACAAGGGCAAAGTACCAGT
Organism: Avena sativa; assembly: GCA_916181665.1. NCBI lineage: Eukaryota > Viridiplantae > Streptophyta > Magnoliopsida > Poales > Poaceae > Avena > Avena sativa. The sequence continues at coordinate 426,590,668 of OV702293.1, forward strand.
GGTTACACAAGGCCCAGTGACTGGACAACCTTGGTATCACACTTGTGTTCCTTGGGAGATTTTGTTAAACAAAAACTTAGTGTTTTCAACTGATAGGAAAAACCTATTTTGAGCAAAGCAAGCCTAATCTACACTTAGCCAAATTCATATAGAAGTTAGAAACTATTACTCTACTATGGTGTCACTTGCCAATACTATTCCAATGTATTGACCCACTGTGGTTGTTACTTATGATGTTGCAGATTACTCTGATGAGGATTAGGGTTATGAGTCTACACTCAACATGTTTTCCTGTGGCACATGAAGATGAAGACTTACTTTATTTATGTTATGAACTCTTGTACTAGCCTATGGCTATGGAGTTGTAAAAGACTATGTTATCTCTGGAATGACGATGTAACAAAGACCTTTATATCTGTGTACTTCATCTTAAACTGTGGATGCTAGCGATTGATCCAGGGACTAGCATTGCAATCACAGGGATCCTTTACCTTATAAAGGTGGGGTCTTACAGGAACAAGGTAGCAGGAGCAAAGGAAAAAATTCCATCATACACACAATTCTTCTAATGAGAGGCAGGCGTGTGGTACCCAACAGCGCGATTAACGGCAGATAGATCGAGCAATGTTATCGAGTTCAAATCAGGGAGGCACGAGCCAATAAAAAACAATCATCATGCACACGTTTCTTCTAATGTGAGGATGACATGTGGGGCCTAGCTGCATGATTAAACTGTAGATGCATCTAGCAGCGCTATCAAGTTCGGAAGAGGGTAGCGGGAGCGAAGGAAAAAATTCCATCATACACACGATTCTTATAATGAGAGGTTGGCATGTGGTACCCATCATCATGATTAACGTCAGATAGATTGAGCAATGTTATCGAGTTCATATCAGGGAGGCACGATCCAAGGAAAAAATTCCATCATGCACACGTTTCTTCTAGTGTGAGGATGACACGTGGGACCCAACAACCTAATTAAACGACAGATGCATCAAGCGATTCTATCAAGTTCATAACATGGAAGGAAAAAATTCCATCATACACACGATTTATCTAATGTGAGACAGATATGCGGGGCCCAGCAGCCTGACTAAACGGAATAGGCATTGAACAATGTTATCGAGTTCAAATAAGGGAGGCGCGACCGAAAAGTTTGGTCTACTAGAGTCACTGACGTCCGGGACCCACATGCAAAAAAATACTTTGACGAGTCAACAACTCGCGTGGAATCGGAAATCTTACTTCTGCCACGCACCCATCGAGCTTTCTCCATGTTTTTAGCGGTTTCGTCGTAGTATAGGGACGTGAAACCGGAAAAAAAAGTTTTGCGTCGGCCATGGTCGAGCCGAGATTTTCGTTGCGGAAGACGCGCCTTCTACGATGACCGACGGGTTGCGGAAGGAAACATTTATTGTAGTGTATGTGATGACATTAAAAAGTTCCATAAGGATCAGGATGAAGGCATCAAATACACTTCTGATGTAGGCAAATGTGATAAAATATTTGATGCCTTGTTGAACTAAAAGTCATTAAATTATCCATGTTATACCATTGTTGAATGGGCTTAAAAGGCGAGCTTATTGCAAGTATCATCATTCTTTTACCTACAACTAACAATTGCAATGTCTTCCATCAATGGATCAAATCGACCAATAACGAGGGACGATTAAGCTTTGCACGTATGTCCATTGATCAGAAGATTTTCCCAATAAATGTGCTTGGATTTACAAGGGGAAAATGTGCTTATTCAGACAGAGATGGCCAAATTCGCTAACAAAATAATGTTGTTGTTGGTGAACCCAGATACAACGAGATCAAGGGAAAAACCAATCCAAGGGATATCCATATGAATAAGAGACCCAAGGGGAAGGATACTTTCCGAATCACTATCCAGAATCCTTCACTTAGTGGTAGCACCAGCATCTCCAAGGGTCCTCTCAGAGGTTTATCAAGCCAAGGAATCCGATTGTTGGGAAGTGGAAGCCTAATAGGGTTGAGCCAAAACCATGGAGAAAACCCTAGACTAAAGGTGGAAACCATCCTATGAGTTTCACTTTGCTAAGTACATGCGGTAGATGACAGGTTCAATCCGAAACTGTTCCAATTACCATGGAAATGAAAAGTTCACCATTTGAGGATAGGCATATCCTGAAATATTGACCAACTAAGAGAGTATTAGGTCCCAGGAGTATGCCTCCATACAATAAAAAAGGAAAAGGGATCAAGACTCCAATGCCTGATCATGATTTTAATCGAGGGGGGTTCGGTGATAACCAATCAAAGTTTCTCACCATGGTTGACAAGGAGTTTGGCACGCCAAGATGTATGGATCCATGATAATTTATGTACTGAAAATTCAATGACTTGGTAATGCATTTATTGTTATCGGGACTTAGTTTAGCAATGCTCACCAATCATCCATGCTAAATGGCCCGGCTAATGATAAGTCGAATCTCACAATACAACCAAAACATGCTCCTAGTGAGAGAGATGCTAGACTCAGTTCTAGCAATCAGCAAGTCACTAGGCCTACATCCAATGCTAACAAGGTTGGAACTACCAAGGGCTCATTCCCTAGGGAGAAGAATCCTAGATATCCAAGGTTTACCCAGCAGAAGTGGTCTCCTCCTGGCTTAACAAAAACACAAAAGATGGAGCTACATCGAGTGAGAAACTAGGAGATAGCTGAGAGGGAAGCTGGACGTCAAAGATACAAGGACTTTGATATTACTCATACAAGAACCCCTTCTCAATTTTGGGTACTCAGGCAAACTGATTTAGTTGTTCTGCTAGCTAATCAAGTCACGCTTAGAGAGAAATCTACGTTTGTGAGATCCCACCTTTATAAAGGTAAAGATCCCTGTGATTGCAATGCTAGTCCCTAGATCAATTGCTAGCATCCACAGTTTAAGATGAAGTACACAGAAACAAAGGTCATTATTACATCGTCATTCCAGAGATAACATGGTCTTTTAGAACTCCATAGCCATAGGCTAGTACAAGAGTTTCACTTTAACAATATAAAAATAGAAGTCTTCATCTTCATGTGCCACAGGCAAGCATGTTGAGTGTAGACTTATAACCCCTAATCATCATCAGAGTAACCTGCAACATCACAAGTTACAGCCACAGTGGGTCAATACATTGGAATAGTATTGGCAAGTGATACCTTAGTAGAATATTAGCATCTAGTTACTACATGAATTTGTCTAAGTGTAGCTTAGGCTTTCTTTGCTCAAAATAGGTTTTACCTATTAGTTGGAAAACACTAAGTTTTTGTTTGGCAAAACCTTTCCCAAGGAACCACCAATAGAAATTGGTGAACCTTCACCCTTGTTCAACCACAAGTTTTTAACTTAGAAAATTGGGTTGAGGAGACTCTTGATAGCTTCCATGTCTTGATGCTCAAGTTGTCCATTACCGGGGACACGGCTAAGTACTTAGTTTCTTCTATCTGCAGAGGTGGTGCACTTTCCCCACAAAACTTGGTTTCACCAAGACAGGACCTTTCAGAAGCCTTCCCTTAGACCAAATGGACGCGTTCCAACCTATCATCCCACTACCACCAACTGTCCAAATGGCTAAGTTATTGCAACCTATATGATCCAGGCAGAGCCCATAATGCCATGTGGCTGCACTAGAAGCTTCTTAACATTTGGCATCTCAAATCCCTTTGTTCCTGGGTGGCATTCCACAAGTGATATACACAAGGTAAACCATAGAGATGGGCCTTGTGTAACCACTCAACACAAACCATTCTTTCCAATCCACCCAGGTGTTTCATTCACTTAGTTGTTTTATTAAGCAAAACATAAGTCAAAGATTTAGAAATATTTTCCATAGCATGTATATATAATCCACCCTTGGTTACTACTAGCTAGGCTAAGCATGGCATTAGCAAGTATCTTAACTTAGAGAAAATTCTAACAATTCTACAACTACTAGGATTTCCCAAGCATAGCATATAGATACTTAGCAAAAATATTCATGCAAGCCCTATACAAAATATTTCTAATGCATAGTCAAATTATTGGGACAAAAATATGAAGCACCACTTGCCTTGGTAGTTGGGTGAGTAGCAACAATCTTCACAACCACAATCACTATTTTCACCAAAATCTACACATAAAATGATAGCATCACATTCACATATCAAAAATATACAAGCAAAAATATATGAATGCATGCAAATGCCATGTGATGATTTTTCCTAAATCAAACCAGATAAGTGAAATAGTAATGAATCATAAACAACACAATTATACACCAAATAAAATTAATTTGTCCCTTAGAACATTTTCCATACAATTTTTATATACAAAATAAGCTTAGAAATGTGTCTGCAAAACTAACCCATTTTACAGATGCAATTTATTAAACAAAGTGCATAAATGGATAGAATTCTTTCTCCTGATTCCAATGAGATAAAATTTACAAAATTTGAACGTGTGGATCAAAAGTTATGAATTTTGCAAGTTTGAATCACTAATAGATCTAATTCAGATTTTAAAACAAAACACAGGCCACGCGGCGTGTTCTGATTGGCTGATACCGTTTCTCGTGGATCACGCACGCGGGCCGTTGGATCTAACTAACTGTGTACGGCTCAGATCTAACTTACCTCTTCGCTTAAGTGATCTGTTCCTACACGCCCGATCTAGATCTAACGGTGCACAGCACCGAACCATAAGTCAGCGGTGCTGCGACGGTGGCTGGTGGCGGCACGGTCAGACGGTGATGGCGCCGGCGTTACAGGAAGCGAGAAAGGCAGTGGGTAGCTTACCGTGTTCGCGTGACGATGTTGAAGCTCAAGGTGGTCTTCGTTGGCGGAGGGGCGCTCGGAGTCGTCAGTGATTGCTCGCCGGAGTTCAAGAAGGCATCGGGCACGGCTGTTCGTCGATGTTGCCGACGTTGTAGATCATGTCAGAGAGAAACAAGCAGTGTGTTAGATGCGGGGAACGACGCTGGTCATGCGAGTATCAAAGAGAGGACAAGGCGCGCTCGGGACTAACCAGAACAGTTCGCCGGAGTTGGGTGCTTCGTCGGGCTCGCTCAGTCGTCGACGTTGTCGATGTTCGGGGTTGTCCTAGCACACAACAAAGGTGTTAAACGATGTGCAAGGATGCAGGGAATGCGCAAGCAAGACCAGGAGGCAAGGGGAGGAGAGGGCTCACCGGAATTTGCCGCTGGAGGTCGTCGGTACCGCGGTGGTTTGAGCTCGAATGCGAGCAGCCTGGTGCGGAGCGAGTGAGGGAAGTGAGGGGAAAGATGTAGGGTGGAGAGGGGGTTTTGTAGCCGGAGCCAGGGCAAGGATCACGCACGGAATCAATGGGAATTAAGCCGATTTAATTCGCAGCGTCACTGCGGCGAGGTAACGACGGAGCGGGTCGGGCACGCGGTGATTGGGGACGATGCTGACGGGGCAGGTGGGGTCAGAGTGTCAGTGAGAGGGTGCGTGCGGTTGCGGTGAGAAACAGAGGGAGAATGGAAAACCTCGGGTGGGCTGTTTTAGATATTGGGCTGAAAGGGTGGCGCCGGCCCGTTCCTATTCTTTTATCTTTTTCTTTTTCTGTTTGATTTTCCAGGAATCCTTTTCAAATGATTTCAAATGTGTTTGAATTCGAACTCTCTCTAGATTTTTATAAAGTGAAAAGTGCACATAATTGGCTACATAACAATGTTGTACACTTGAAATTGCATTGGCACATTGGAATTTTAAAATAAACAAAGCTTTTCTCAACTGCTTAGTAAAGACATAAAAAATGGTTTTAAATTTATACTTTGTTTGGAAATCTTTGTCCAAGCTTTGGAAAACATCAATCAACCATAGGGTCAAATATCTTTGGTTTAAAACAAATAATCTCATACTAGAGAGTAGCATTGGACCAATGCCTTGCTTACATAAAATAATAGACATTCAAATGTTTCTGTTTTGAAATGACATTGAAAATGATCCAAAAATGATTATGAATGCATGGATGATATGCAAACTTTGAAATCATGATTTTTGGGATGTTACAAATCTAACCCCCTTAAGGTGAATCTCGCCCTCAAGATTCGGATTGGCTAGCAAATAGGTGAGGGTGGTCTTTTTCCCATGTTGCTTCTTCTTCGGAATGATGGTTCCACTGTACTTTGCAGAATTTGATAGTCTTTGTCCGTGTAACTCTTTCTGCAGTCTCAAGAATCTTGATAGGTTTTTCCTCATAAGTGAGATCACTTTCCAATTGGACCTCCTCCAAAGGTATAGTATCCTTCAAAGAAGTCTCTTCCATCTCTGGATGGCATTTCTTTAGCTGACTCACATGAAATACATTGTGAACGGCAGACAATGATTCTGGCAATTCAATCTCATAAGCTACTTCTCCTTTACAACTCAGAATCTTGAATGGTCCAACATATGTTGGGGCCAATTTTCCTTTGACTCCGAATCTCTTCACTCCACGAAGTGGTGACACTCTAAGATAAGCTCTATCACCCACCTCATTGGTGACTTCTCTACGCTTAGGATCTGCGTAGCTCTTTTGTCGGGACTGTGCTATCTTCAATCTGTCCTTTACTAGCTTGACTTTCTCTTCAGCCTCTTTGATTAGTTCTGGCCCGAACAAGTTTCTTTCTCCCACACCATTCCATAATAATGGGGTAGTACACTTCCTTCCATAGAGAAACTCAAATGGTGCCATCTCAATACTGGCTTGATAGCTGTTGTTATAAGACAATTATGTGTAAGGCAGACTTTCATCCCAACTAGCTCCATAGTCTAGGGCACATGCCCTCAACATATCCTCTAGAATCAGGTTGGTCCTTTTTGTCTGTCCATCAGTCTGGGGATGAAAAGCAGTACTGAATTCCAATCTCGTTCCCAATGATTCATGTAGTTGCCTCCAAAAATGAGAAGTGAATTGGGTTCCCCTATCAGACACAATACTCTTAGGTACTCCATGCAGACACACAATCCTATTCATATAGATCTTGGCCAAGTTAGCACTTGTATAGGTTGTGTTCACGGGTATGAAATGAGCCACTTTAGTGAGGCGATCCACTACTACCCAAATAGAATCATATCCTGCCCTGGTCCTTGGCAATCTGGTGATGAAATCCATGCCAATCTTGTCCCACTTCCAATCAGGAATAGGTAGTGGTTGTAACAACCCTGCTGGTTTCTGATGTTCCGCTTTCACTCTACTACATACATCACACAGAGCAATATGTTCGACGATGTCTTTCTTGAGATTATTCCACCAAAATCTTTCCTTCATATCCATGTACATTTTGGTGTTACCCGGATGAATGGAATATGGTGAGTTGTGTGCTTCTTGTAATACCAGTTTCTGAAGCTCCGGTTCTTGCAGAACGCAGATACGTTTTCCATACCATAAAGTACCTTGTTCGTCTTCATGGAATACTTTGGCTTTTCCTTTGCCAATCTTTTCCTTAATCTCTTCAATTTCTTTGTCCATCTTTTGGGCTTCCTTAATTTTGTCCAACAAGGTGGGTTGAACATCCAATGACATGAGATGTCCTTCAGGCACAATCTCCAAGCTGAGGTCTCTAAATTGGGCACACAGATCATCTGGCAACTCTCCCTTAGTAAGGCCATTCACAAATACCTTACGGCTTAGTGCATCCGCTACAACATTTGCTTTACCTGGATGGTATTGCAAACTCAAGTCATAGTCCTTGATGAGTTCTAGCCATCTTCTTTGTCTCATGTTGATTTCTTTCTGAGTGAAGATATACTTCAAACTTTTGTGATCTGTGAACACTTCACATCGCTTTGCCAAAAGATAATGTCTCCATGTTTTAAGTGCATGGACAGCAGAGGCTAACTCTAAATCATGAGTAGGATAATTCACCTCATGAGTTTTGAGTTGTCTCGAGGCATAAGCTATAACTTTCCCTTCTTGCATCAGAACTGCACCTAATCGATGATGAGATGCATCACAATAAACCTGGAAATCCTTCTCCAAATCTGGCAGACATAGGACTGGTGCTGTCACTAGTCTCTTTTTCAATTCTTGGAAACTGAGTTCACATCCTTCAGACCAAGCAAATTTCTTATCTTTCTTTAGTAACTCCGTCATTGGCTTAGCTACCTTGGAGAAGTTCTCAATGAATCTTCTGTAGTATCCTGCCAAGCCAAGAAAACTACGAACTTCTTTCACTGACTTAGGAGATTCCCATTCAGTTACAGCTGACACTTTTGCGGGATCAACTTCTACACCATCTCCTGACACAATGTGTCCAAGAAATCCAACTTCATTCAACCAGAATTCACACTTGCTGAATTTGGCATACAGCTTATGCTCTCTAAGCTTCTCAAGTATCAAACGCAAATGTCCTTCATGTTCTTCTTTGCTCTTGGAGTAGATCAAAATGTCATCGATGAAAACGACAACAAAATTGTCAAGGAACTCCATGAACACCTTGTTCATCATATTCATGAAGTAAGCTGGTGCATTGGTAAAACCAAATGGCATCACGGTGTACTCATACAATCCATACCTAGTTGTGAAAGTTGTCTTAGGTATGTCTTGTTCCCTTATCTTAAGCTGAAAATAACCTGACCGGGGATCAATCTTTGAGAACACACATGCTCCTTCTAACTGATCAAACAAGTCATTGATTTTGGGCAAAGGATACTTGTTCTTGATAGTCACCTCATTGAGTGAACGATAATCTATGCATAACCTTTGACTTCTATCTTTCTTTTCCACAAACAAGACTGGTGCTCCCCAAGATGAAGAACTTGGTTGAATCAATCCTTTCTGCAACTGCTCTCCAAGTTGTTTCTTGATTTCTTTCAACTCATCAACTGACATCTTTTAAGGTCTCTTAGCTATTGGTCCTGATCCTGGTAGAAGGTCAATCAAAAACTCCACATCTCTATCTGGTGGCATTCCCGGCAATTCTTCCGGAAACACATCCAGATATTCTCTCACAATTGATACACTGTCTATGCTAACCCCCTTAAGAGAATTTAGCTTACTCCCTTTGGATTCAAAGTTAGTCTTGAATCTAATCCTTTTATTATCCGGGGTTGTGAGTGTGACAATATGATTTGCACAATCTAGCACTCCCTTGTACTTAGTCATCCAGTCCATTCCCAAAATGACATCCAATCCTTGGGAATTTAGAATCATCAAATTAACGGGAAACTTATACTTCCCAAACTCTATGACTAGGTCATGACATCCTGAGTTCACTATCATTTCTCCATCGGGAGAACTTACTTTTATAGGACACCCAATAGTTTCAACTGAAAGTTCATTTATATCAACAAATGCTCTTGATATGAATGAATGCGATGCGCCAGTATCAAAAAGAACAAGTGCTGGAACAGAATTGAGTTTGAACTTACCAGCCACAGCATCAGGTTCCTCATAAATCTCTTCCACATTGATGTGATTCACCTGTCCCTTCTGGAAAGGGTTGGGCTTGTTGGCACCATCAACTTTCTTTTCTGGGCACTCATTAGCATAGTGCCCCATCTTCTTACACTTGAAGCATTCAACCTGACTGAGATCTTTCTTGACAGGCTGACTTCCACTTCCATTGTGGTGGCTCTTATATCCACTCTTGTGGTTCTTATACTTGTCATTATCATGAGTACGGTGATGCTTGTTGTCATGATGGCGGTTGTGGCCGTGGTGGTTGTTGTACTTTCCATGTTTTTGGATCCAGAACTCCCACTATCATCATGATGGGAACGCTTGTGAGACGATCCTGAGCTGTGCTTGTCAAAGTTGTGCTTCCTCTTTCTGCTTTCAACCTGTTTCATCTTGTTCTCCAAGATGTTAGCCTTGTCACAAAGTGATTGGTAGGTTGGGGCATAGGCAACACATAGCTGCAGATTCAATTCATCATTCAGTCCTTCGAGGAATTTCTCCTTCCTCTTGGCATCAGTATCAACTTCATCCGGTGCATAACGCGCCAGATTGTTGAATTCCTCAATATATTCGGCCACACTGCGGTGACGTTGTTTCAGGTTATGGAACTCCTTCTTCTTCAAATTCATCACCCCGAATGAGATATGAGTTGTACGGAATCCATCTTCAAAGATAGCCTAAGTCACATCCACAATGGGAGTGGTGATCTGGAAGTTATCCCACCAAGTTGCTACTGGTCCTTCTAATAGATGTGCTGAAAACCTGACTTTCTCCTTGTCGGTGCAGCCGACGGTTACCAAATCCTTGTTCACCGAACGTAACCAATCATTGGCCACCATTGGGTCAGTGGTTCCTGAGAACTTTGCAGGCCTCAGTCTTAGGAATCCAGTGAGCATGTCAAATCCTGGTGGATTGTTCGGGTTGTTGTTGTTGTTGTTATTGTTGTTGTTGTTATTCTGATTCTGCATAAAAGTGGTCATCATCTGCATCAGCTGTGCCTGTGCTGTCATCAGCTGCTGCATCTTGGGGGTGATATTGTTGTTGTTTGGGTTGGGGTTGGCACGTCGAGGAGGCATCTGTGGTTTCACAAGGATAAGAATGAGATACCCATAGATGCTTATCACGCAACAATACATCACATAGACAATCACCAAAACAAGCATCAAAATAACATAAAGTTCAACGACATAAACAACAAGTTTGAAAAAGCAAACACACCATAGCAAGCCATCCACATGTTGGATGGTCATTGCGACTCAATAATCATAAGTACGGTAAATGAAAGATAAATGAGTAGTCATCACTACTCCTCCGCATCAACCTCCTCATCAACAAGTGTAAGACCTGCATTCTCCATAGCGGTCTTGTACTCCTCAACACTAGTAGTCAAGGCCTCTATCTTGGCCTTAAGAGCCCTCTTTTGTGAACGAAGCCTCTCGATCACCCCCTGCTGATGCTCGAGCTTGAAGTCCTTGGTCTCTATCTCTTCCTTCATCTCGCGGATCTTCTTGTTCCGGTCTTGGACTCTCTTCTCCTGGCTCTTGAATTTCTTGTCCTGGCTCTCAAATTTGGCCTCCATTTCCTTGACTATCTCGTCTTGCTCTGCGAAGAGCTTGTCCTTCTCTCGGAGATGAACCTGGAGCTCGTCATTGCTAAGCATGACGTTGGTCCTATCAGTATCTAGGTGCCTAATAAGAACCTCTAGGTCCTGAAGGTACAGACGAATCGGCTCCACCGTCTCTCTACCAGCATCCTCGAACTCAATAGCCTCACCCTCCTCGTCGCGTCTCCCGAAGGGGTGAAAGTAAAGACCTCTAAGCTCCTTGGAGTGCCTCCCTACCAGTCGCCCAAGTAAGTCCTGCATGACTACAGCTAAGCCTCTCTACTTGTCGTCATGCATTAGCTTGAAAGTGATAGCCTGCGTGGTTGGCTCAGTCTGGCGTCCTGGCTGAGTAACCTTGAAGCCCCAAAGGTCCTTCCTCTCAAACTTGGTGAGGGGAAGCGTCAAGATGCTAGGAAGTGGGAGGTTGAGCACACTAGTGAGCTCAATGAGACGAGTACCAAAACGAGTTCCCTTGAACTCTTCAGCCGTGCTGATAGTAACATTAGACATCTATTTTATAAGATAGAGAAAAGTTAGAATCAACATCAATAAAGAAAATCACAAGACAAAATATCACAAGCATATCTTTTCAACAAACACACAAGTCATGGCATACATAAGTTCATTACAAGCATCAAAGGTTCAACATAACTTAGACAAATTTTTGGAAATAAAACGATAAATGTGGTGGTGCAACTAACGAAGTACATTACAATCCCATCTCACTTGCCAAGTTGGCTAACATGGCATCCCTATAGGCAATCTGTCGATCCTGATCACATGACTCCATCGCTAAGTCTATGATGTCTTCTCTTAAACGTTGGTTGGTAGCCTCTAACTCTTGGGTATGATTCTTTTCTTCCCTAAGGTCATTTTGGGTGTTAAGCATTCTGCACTTGAGTCTATCATCAAGGTCCTTGATGGCCTTCCAAGCTGCATTTCTTGCAGAGTCAAAGAATGTGGTGTGCATTACTGAGTTGGTGACCATGCAGAATCCTGATTCCTTGTGGTTGTCTTCCTTGTTTTTGTACAAGTGAAGTTTCACCCACCAGTACTCTACTCCTTCATCCATCACGGGGAATCCTTTGTACACAGCTGCACCATGTATCCCCATGGCAACCATGAGGTCCTTGAGGGCCTTGGGGAATTCAGTCTCACACTCCAAGGTCATGGTCATGAGTGGTCCCTTCCTCACAGCTTCGTTGATGGAGTTCATCTACAAATAGAGATGAGAAAGAAGATTAGAAAAGTTTACGAGAAGAAAAAGACAAGTGTGGGAATTGTTGGAAAAAAATTCCTTAGTGGTTTCTAATCCAATCCTAGGGTTATAATCCTACAGGCAACATAGTGCGCTGATACCATCTGTAAGATCCCACCTTTATAAAGGTAAAGATCCATGTGATTGCAATGCTAGTCCCTGGATCAATTGCTAGCATCCACAGTTTAAGATGAAGTACACAGAAACAAAGGTCATTATTACATCGTCATTCCAGGGATAACATAGTCTTTTACAACTCCATAGCCATAGGCTAGTACAAGAGTTCAACTTTAACAATATAAAAATAGAAGTCTTCATCTTCATGTGCCGCAGGAAAGCATGTTGAGTGAAGACTCATAACCCCTAATCATCATCAGAGTAACCTGCAACATCACAAGTTACAGCCACAGTGGGTCAATACATTGGAATAGTATTGGCAAGTGATACCTTAGTAGAATATTAGCATCTAGTTACTACATGAATTTTGCTAAGTGTAGCTTAGGCTTGCTTTGCTCAAAATAGTTTTTACCTATCAGTTGGAAAACACTGAGTTTTTGTTTGGAAAAACCTTTCCCAAGGAACCACCAATAGAAATTGGTGAACCTTCACCCTTGTTCAACCACAAGTTTTTAACTTAGAAAATTGGGATGAGGAGATTCTAAATAGCTTCCATGTCTTGATGCTCAAGTTGTCCATTACCGGGGACACGGCTAAGTACTTAGTTTCTTCCATCTGCAGAGGTGGTGCACTTTCCCCACAAGACTTGGTTTCACCAACACAGGACCTTTCAGAAGCCTTCCCTTACACCAAATGGACGCGTTCCAACCTATCATCCCACTACCACCAACTGTCCAAATGGCTAAGTTATTGCAACCTATATGATCCAGGTAGAGCCCATAATGCCATGTGGCTGCACTAGAAGCTTCTTAACATTTGGCATCTCAAATACCTTTGTTCCTGGGTGGCATTCCACAAGTGAGATACACAAGGTAAACCATAGAAATGGGCCTTGTGTAACCACTCAGCACAAACCATTCTTTCCATCCCACCCAGGTGTTTCATTCACTTAATTGTTTTATTAAGCAAAACATAAGTCAAATACTTAGAAATATTTTTCATAGCATGTATATATAATCCACCCTTGGTTACTACTAGCTTGGCTAAGCATGGCATTAGCAACTATCTTAACTTAGAGAAAATTCTAACAATTATACAACTACTAGGATTTCCCAAGCATAGCATATAGATACTTAGCAAAAATATTCATGCAAGCCATATACAAAATATTTCTAATGCATAGTCAAATTATTGGGACAAAAATATGAAGCACCACTTGCCTTGGTAGTTGGGGAAGTAGCAACAATCTTCACAACCACAATCACTATTTGCACCAAAATCTACACATAAAATGATAGCACCACATTCACATATCAAAAATATACAAGCAAAAATATATGAATGCATGCAAATGCCATGTGATGATTTTTCTTAAATCAAACCAGACAAGTGAAACAGTACTGAATCATAAACAAAACAATTATACACCAACTAAAATTAATTTGGCCCTTAGAACATTTTCCATACAATTTTTATATACAAAATAATCTTATAAATGTCTCTGCAAAAATAACCCATTTTGCAGATGCAATTTATTAAACAAAGTGCATAAATGGATAGAATTCTTTCTCCTAATTCTAATGATACAAAATTTACAAAATTTGAACGTGTGGATCAAGAGTTATGAATTTTGCAAGTTTGAATCACTAATAGATCTACTTCAGATTTTAAAACAAAACACAGGCCACTCGGCGTGTTCTGATTAGCTGATACCGTTTCGCGCGGATCACGCACGCGGGCCGTTGGATCTAACTAACTGCGTATGGCTCAGATCTAACTTACCTCTTCGCTTAAGTGATCTATTCCTACACTCCCGATCTAGATCTAACGGTCCACAGTAATCGAACCATAAGTCAGCGGCGCTGCGATGGTGGCTGGCGGCGGCGCGGTCAGACGGTGATGTCGCCGGCGTTACAGGAAGCGAGAAAGGCAGTGGGTAGCTCACCGTGTTCGCGTGACGATGCTGAAGCTCAAGGTGGTCTTCATTGGCAGAGGGACGCTCGGAGTCGTCAGTGATTGCTCGCCGGAGTTTGAGAAGGCGTCGGGCACGGCTGTTCGTCGACGTTGTCGACGTTGTAGATCATGTCAGAGAGAAACAAGCAGTGCGTTAGATGCGGGGAACGACGCTGGTCATGCGAGTATCAAAGAGAGGACAAGGCGCGCTCGGGACTAACCAGAACAGTTCGCCGGAGTTGGGTGCTTCGTCGGGCTCGCTCAGTCGTCGATGTTGTTGACGTTCGGGGTTGTCCTAGCACACAGCAAAGGTGTTAAACGATGCGCAAGGATGCAGGGAATGCGCTAGCAAGACCAGGAGGCAAGGGGAGGAGAGGGCTCACCGGAATTTGCCGCCGGAGGTCGTCGGTACCACGGTGGTTTGAGCTCGAATGCGACTAGCCTGGTGGCGGAGCGAGTGAGGAAAGTGAGGGGAAAGATGCAGGGTGGAGAGGGGGTTTTGTAGCCGGAGCCAGGGCGAGGATCACGCACGGAATCAATGGGAATTAAGCCAATTTAATTCACGGCATCACTGCGGCGAGGTAACGACGGAGCGGGTCGGGCGCGCGGTGATTGGGGACGATGCTGACGAGGCAGGTGGGGTCGAAGTGTCAGTGAGAGGGTGTGTGCGGTTGCGGTGAGAAACAGAGGGAGAATGGAAAACCCCGGGTGGGCTGTTTTAGCTATTGGGCTGAAAGGGTGGCGTCGGCCCGTTTCCTATTCTTTTATCTTTTTTTCTGTTTGATTTTCCAGGAATCCTTTTCAAATGTGTTTGAATTCAAACTCTCTCTGGATTTTTATAAAGTGAAAACTGCACATAATTGGCTACATAACAATGTTGTACACTTAAAATTGCATTGGCACATTGGAATTTTAAAATAAACAAAGCTTTTCTCAACTGCTTAGTAAAGACATAAAAATGGTTTTAAATTTATACTTTGTTTGGAAATCTTTGTCCAAGCTTTGGAAAACATCAATCAACCATAGGATCAAATATCTTTGGTTTAAAACAAATAATCTCATACTAGAGAGTAGCATTGGACCAATGCCTTGCTTACATAAAATAATAGACATTCAAATGTTTCTGTTTTGAAATGACATTGAAAATGATCCTAAAATGATTATGAATGCATGGATGATATGCAAACTTTGAAATCATGATTTTTGGGATGTTACAAATCTAACCCCCTTAAGGTGAATCTCGCCCTCGAGATTCGGATTGGCTAGCAAATAGGTGAGGGTGGTCTTTTCGAAGGTCATCTTCTCTTTCCCATGTTGCTTCTTCTTCGGAATGATGGTTCCACTGTACTTTGCAGAATTTGATAGTCTTTGTCCGTGTAACTCTTTCTGCAGTCTCAAGAATCTTGATAGGTTTTTCCTCATAAGTGAGATCACTTTCCAATTGGACCTCCTCCAAAGGTATAGTATCCTTCAAAGAAGTCTCTTCCATCTATGGATGGCATTTCTTTAGCTGACTCACATGAAACACATTGTGAACGGCAGACAATGATTCTGGCAATTCAATCTCATAAGCTACTTCTCCTTTACAACTCAGAATCTTGAATGGTCCAACATATCTTGGGGCCAATTTTCCTTTGACTCCAAATCTCTTCACTCCACGAAGTGGTGACACTCTATGATAAGCTCTATCACCCACCTCGTAGGTGGCTTCTCTACGCTTAGGATCTGCGTAGCTCTTCTGTCGGAACTGTGCTATCTTCAATCTGTCCTTTACTAGCTTGACTTTCTCTTCAGCCTCTTTGATTAGTTCTGGCCCGAACAAGTTTCTTTCTCCCACACCATTCCATAATAATGGGGTAGTACACTTCCTTCCATAGAGAAACTCAAACGGTGCCATCTCAATACTGGCTTGATAGTTGTTGTTATAAGAGAATTCTGTGTAAGGCAGACTTTCATCCCAACTAGCTCCATTGTCTAGAGCACATGCCCTCAACATATCCTCTAGAATCCGGTTGGTCCTTTCTGTCTGTCCATCAGTCTGGGGATGAAAAGTAGTACTGAATTCCAATCTCGTTCCCAATGATTCATGTAGTTGCCTCCAAAAATGAGAAGTGAATTGGGTTCCCCTATCAGACATAATACTCTTAGGTACTCCATGCAGACACACAATCCTATTCATATAGATCTTGGCCAACTTAGCACTTGTATAGGTTGTCTTCACGGGTATGAAATGAGCCACTTTAGTGAGGCGATCCACTACTACCCAAATAGAATCATATCCTGCCCTGGTCCTTGGCAATCCGGTGATGAAATCCATGCCAATATTGTCCCACTTCCAATCAGGAATAGGTAGTGGTTGTAACAACCCTGCTGGTTTCTGATGTTCCGCTTTCACTCTACTACATACATCACACGGAGCAATATGTTCGGCGATGTCTTTCTTGAGATTATTCCACCAAAATCTTTCCTTCATATCCATGTACATTTTGGTGTTACCCGGATGAATGGAATATGGTGAGTTGTGTGCTTCTTGTAATATCAGTTTCCAAAGCTCCGGATCTTGCGGAACGCATATACGTTTTCCATACCATAAAGTACCTTGTTCGTCTTCTTGGAATCCTTTGGCTTTTCCTTTGCCAATCTTTTCCTTAATCTCTTCAATTTCTTTGTCCATCTTTTGGGCTTCCTTGATTTTGTCCAACAAGGTGGGTTGAACATCCAATGACATGAGATTTCCTTCAGGCACAATCTCCAATCTGAGGTCTCTAAATTGGGCACACGGATCATCTGGCAACTCTCCCTTAGTAAGGCCATTCACAAATACCTTACGGCTTAGTGCATCCGCTACAACATTTTCTTTACCTGGATGGTATTGCAAACACAAGTCATAGTCCTTGATGAGTTCTAGCCATCTTCTTTGTCTCATGTTGATTTCTTTCTGAGTGAAGATATACTTCAAACTTTTGTGATCTGTGAACACTTCACATCGCTTTCCCAAAAGATAATGTCTCCATGTTTTAAGTGCATGGACAACAGAGGCTAACTCTAAATCATGAGTAGGATAATTCACCTCATGAGTTTTGAGTTGTCTCGAGGCATAAGCTACAACTTTCCATTCTTGCATCAGAACTGCACCTAATCCATGATGAGATGCATCACAATAAACCTGGAAATCCTTCTCCAAATCTGGCAGACATAGGACTGGTGCTGTCACTAGTCTCTTTTTCAATTCTTGGAAACTGAGTTCACATCCTTCAGACCAAGCAAATTTCTTATCTTTCTTTAGTAACTCCGTCATTGGCTTAGCTACCTTGGAGTTCTCAATGAATCTTCTGTAGTATCCTGCCAAGCCAAGAAAACTACAAACTTCTTTCACTGACTTAGGAGATTCCCATTCAGTTACAGCTGACACTTTTGCGGGATCAACTTCTACACCATCTCCTGACACAATGTGTCCAAGAAATCCAACTTCATTCAACCAGAATTCACACTTGTTGAATTTGGCATACAACTTATGCTCTCTAAGCTTCTCAAGTATCAAACGCAAATGTCCTTCATGTTCTTCTTTGCTCTTGGAGTAGATCAAAATGTCATCGATGAAAACAACAACAAAATTGTCAAGGAACTCCATGAACACCTTGTTCATCATATTCATGAAGTAAGCTGGTGCATTGGTAAAACCAAATGGCATCACGGTGTACTCATACAATCCATACCTAGTGGTGAAAGTTGTCTTAGGTATGTCTTGTTGCCTTATCTTAAGCTGAAAATAACCTGACCGGGGATCAATCTTTGAGAACACACATGCTCCTTCTAACTGATCAAACAAGTCATTGATTTTGGGCAAAGGATACTTGTTCTTGATAGTCACCTCATTGAGTGAATGATAATCTATGCATAACCTTTGACTTCTATCTTTCTTTTCCACAAACAAGACTGGTGCTCCCCAAGATGAAGAACTTGGTTGAATAAATCCTTTCTGCAACTGCTCTCCAAGTTGTGTCTTGAGTTCTTTCAACTCATCAACTGACATCTTTTAAGGTCTCTTAGCTATTGGTCCTGATCCTGGTAGAAGGTCAATCAAAAACTCCACATCTCTATCTGGTGGCATTCCCGACAATTCTTCTGGAAACACATCCAGATATTCTCTCACAATTGGTACACTGTCTTTGCTAACCCCCTTAAGAGAATTTAGCTTACTCCCTTTGGATTCAAAGTTAGTCTCGAATCTAATCCTTTTATTATCCGGGGTTGTGAGTGTGACAATATGATTTGCACAATCTAGCACTCCCTTGTACTTAGTCATCCAGTCCATTCCCAAAATGACATCCAATCCTTGGGAATTTAGAATTATCAAATTAACGGGAAACTTATACTTCCCAAATTCTATGACTAGGTCATGACATCCTGAGTTCACTATCATTTCTCCATCGGGAGAACTTACTTTTATAGGACACCCAATAGTTTCAACTGAAAGTTCATTTATATCAACAAATGCTCTTGATATGAATGAATGCGATGCGCCAGTATCAAAAAGAACAAGTGCTGGAACATAATTGAGTTTGAACTTACCAGCCATAGCATCAGGTTCCTCATAAATCTCTTCCACATTGATGTGATTCACCTGTCCCTTCTGGAAAGGGTTGGGCTTGTTGGCACCATCAACTTTCTTTTCTGGGCACTCATTAGCATAGTGCCCCATCTTCTTACACTTGAAGCATTCAACCTGACTGAGATCTTTCTTGACAGGCTGACTTCCACTTCCATTGTGGTGGCTCTTATATCCACTCTTGTGGTTCTTATACTTGTCATTATCATGAGTACGGTGATGCTTGTTGTCATGATGGCGGTTGTGGCCGTGGTGGTTGTTGTACTTTCCATGTTTTTGGATCCAGAACTCCCACTATCATCATGATGGGAACGCTTGTGAGACGATCCTGAGCTGTGCTTGTCAAAGTTGTGCTTCCTCTTTCTGCTTTCAACCTGTTTCATCTTGTTCTCCAAGATGTTAGCCTTGTCACAAAGTGATTGGTAGGTTGGGGCATAGGCAACACATAGCTGCAGATTCAATTCATCATTCAGTCCTTCG
Source organism: Avena sativa (assembly GCA_916181665.1). Lineage (NCBI taxonomy): Eukaryota > Viridiplantae > Streptophyta > Magnoliopsida > Poales > Poaceae > Avena > Avena sativa. Next base: position 426,610,080 of record OV702293.1, read on the forward strand.
AGGAATTTCTCCTTCCTCTTGGCATCAGTATCAACTTCATCCGGTGCATAACGCGCCAGATTGTTGAATTCCTCAATATATTCGGCCACACTGCGGTGACATTGTTTTAGGTTATGGAACTCCTTCTTCTTCAAATTCATCACCCCGGATGAGATATGAGTTGTACGGAATCCATCTTCAAAGATAGCCCAAGTCACATCCTCAATGGGAGTGGTGATCTGGAAGTTATCCCACCAAGTTGCTGCTGGTCCTTCTAACAGATGTGCTGAAAACCTGACTTTCTCCTTGTCGATGCAGCCGACGGTTACCAAATCCTTGTTCACCGAACGTAACCAATTATTGGCCACCATTGGGTCAGTGGTTCCTGAGAACTTTGTAGGCCTCAGTCTTAGGAATCCGGTGAGCATGTAAAATCCTGGTGGATTGTTCGGGTTGTTGTTGTTGTTGTTGTTGTTATTGTTGTTGTTGTTATTCTGATTCTGCATAAAAGTGGTCATCATCTGCATCAGCTATGCCTGTGCTGTCATCAGCTGCTGCATCTCGGGGGTGATATTGTTGTTGTTTGGGTTGGGGTTAGCACGTCGAGGAGGCATATGTAGTTTCACAAGGATAAGAATGAGATACCCATAGATGCTTATCACGCAACAATACATCACATAGACAATCACCAAAACAAGCATCAAAATAACATAAAGTTCAACGACATAAACAACAAGTTTGAAAAAGCAAACACACCATAGCAAGCCATCCACATGTTGGATGGTCATTGCGACTCAATAATCATAAGTACGGTAAATGAAAGATAAATGAGTAGTCATCACTACTCCTCCGCATCAACCTCCTCATCAACAAGTGTAAGACCTGCATTCTCCATAGCGGTCTTGTACTCCTCAACACTAGTAGTCAAGGCCTCTATCTTGGCCTTAAGAGCCCTCTTTTGTGAACAAAGCCTCTCGATCACTCCCTGCTGATGCTCGAGCTCGAAGTCCTTGGTCTCTATCTCTTCCTTCATCTCGCGGATCTTCTTGTTCCGGTCTTGTACTCTCTTCTCCTAGCTCTTGAATTTCTTGTCCTGGCTCTCAAATTTGGCCTCTATTTCCTTGACTATCTCGTCTTGATCCGCGAAGAGCTTGTCCTTCTCTCGAAATTGAACCTGGATCTCGTCATTTCTAAGCATGACATTGGTCCTATCAGTATCTAGGTGCCTAATAAGAACCTCTAGGTCCTGAAGGTACAGACGAATCGGCTCCACTGTCTCTCTACCAGCATCCTCGAACTCAATAGCCTCACCCTCCTCGTCGCGTCTCCCGAAGGGGTGAAAGTAAAGACCTCTAAGCTCCTTGGAGTGCCTCCCTACCAGTCGCCCAAGTAAGTCCTGCATGACTACAGCTAAGCCTCTCTACTTGTCGTCATGCATTAGCTTGAAAGTGATAGCCTGCGTGGTTGGCTCAGTCTGGCGTCCTGGCTGAGTAACCTTGAAGCCCCAAAGGTCCTTCCTCTCAAACTTGGTGAGGGGAAGCGTCAAGATGCTAGGAAGTGGGAGGTTGAGCACACTAGTGAGCTCAATGAGACGAGTACCAAAACGAGTTCCCTTGAACTCTTCAGCCGTGCTGATAGTAACATTAGACATCTATTTTATAAGATAGAGAAAAGTTAGAATCAACATCAATAAAGAAAATCACAAGACAAAATATCACAAGCATATCTTTTCAACAAACACACAAGTCATGGCATACATAAGTTCATTACAAGCATCAAAGGTTCAACATAACTTAGACAAATTTTTGGAAATAAAACGATAAATGTGGTGGTGCAACTAACGAAGTACATTACAATCCCATCTCACTTGCCAAGTTGGCTAACATGGCATCCCTATAGGCAATCTGTCGATCCTGATCACATGACTCCATCGCTAAGTCTATGATGTCTTCTCTTAAACGTTGGTTGGTAGCCTCTAACTCTTGGGTATGATTCTTTTCTTCCCTAAGGTCATTTTGGGTGTTAAGCATTCTGCACTTGAGTCTATCATCAAGGTCCTTGATGGCCTTCCAAGCTGCATTTCTTGCAGAGTCAAAGAATGTGGTGTGCATTACTGAGTTGGTGACCATGCAGAATCCTGATTCCTTGTGGTTGTCTTCCTTGTTTTTGTACAAGTGAAGTTTCACCCACCAGTACTCTACTCCTTCATCCATCACGGGGAATCCTTTGTACACAGCTGCACCATGTATCCCCATGGCAACCATGAGGTCCTTGAGGGCCTTGGGGAATTCAGTCTCACACTCCAAGGTCATGGTCATGAGTGATCCCTTCCTCACAGCTTCGTTGATGGAGTTCATCTACAAATAGAGATGAGAAAGAGGATTAGAAAAGTTTACGAGAAGAAAAAGAGAAGTGTGGGAATTGTTGAAAAAAAAATCCTTAGTGGTTTCTAATCCAATCCTAGGCTTATAATCCTACAGGCAACACAGTGCGCTGATACCATCTGTAAGATCCCACATTTATAAAGGTAAATATCCATGTGATTGCAATGCTAGTCCCTGGATCAATTGCTAGCATCCACAGTTTAAGATGAAGTACACAGAAACAAAGGTCATTATTACATCGTCATTCCAGAGATAACATAGTCTTTTACAACTCCATAGCCATAGGCTAGTACAAGAGTTTAACTTTAACAATATAAAAATAGAAGTCTTCATCTTCATGTGCCAAGGGCAAGCATGTTGAGTGTAGACTCATAACCCCTAATTATCATCAGAGTAACCTGCAACATCACAAGTTACAACCACAGTGGGTCAATACATTGGAATAGTATTGGCAAGTGATACCTTAGTAGAATATTAGCATCTAGTTACTACATGAATTTGGCTAAGTGTAGCTTAGGCTTGCTTTGCTCAAAATAGGTTTTACCTATCAGTTGGAAAACACTAAGTTTTTGTTTGGCAAAACCTTTCCCAAGGAACCACCAATAGAAATTGGTGAACCTTCACCCTTGTTCAACCACAAGTTTTTAACTTAGAAAATTGGGATGAGGAGATTCTTAATAGCTTCCATGTCTTGATGCTCAAGTTGTCCATTACCGGGGACACGGCTAAGTACTTAGTTTCTTCCATCTGCAGAGGTGGTGCACTTTCCCCACAAGACTTGGTTTCACCAAGACAGGACCTTTCAGAAGCCTTCCCTTAGACCAAATGGACGTGTTCCAACCTATCATCCCACTACCACCAACTGTCCAAATCGCTAAGTTATTGCAACCTATATGATCCAGGCAGAGCCCATAATGCCATGTGGCTGCACTAGAAGCTTCTTAACATTTGGCATCTCAAATCCCTTTGTTCCTGGGTGGCATTCCACAAGTGAGATACACAAGGTAAACCATAGAAATGGGCCTTGTGTAACCACTCAACACAAACCATTCTTTCCATCCCACCCAGGTGTTTCATTCACTTAGTTATTTTATTAAGCAAAACATAAGTCAAAGACTTAGAAATATTTTCCATAGCATGTATATATAATCCACCCTTGGTTACTACTAGCTTGGCTAAGCATGGCATTAGCAAGTCTCTTAGCTTAGAGAAAATTCTAACAATTCTACAACTACTAGGATTTCCCAAGCATAGCATATAGATACTTAGCAAAAATATTCATGCAAGCCCTATACAAAATATTTCTAATGCATAGTCAAATTATTGGGACAAAAATATGAAGCACCACTTGCCTTGGTAGTTGGGGGAGTAGCAACAATCTTCACAACCACAATCACTATTTGCACCAAAATCTACACATAAAATGATATCACCACATTCACATATCAAAAATATACAAGCAAAAATATATGAATGCATGCAAATGCCATGTGATGATTTTTCTTAAATCAAACCAGACAAGTGAAACAGTACTGAATCATAAACAAAACAATTATACACCAAATAAAATTAATTTGGCCCTTAGAACATTTTCCATACAATTTTTATATACAAAATAAGCTTAGAAATGTCTCTGCAAAAATAACCCATTTTACAGATGCAATTTATGAAACAAAGTGCATAAATGGATAGAATTCTTTCTCCTGATTCTAATGATATAAAATTTACAAAATTTGAACGTGTGGATCAAAAGTTATGAATTTTGCAAGTTTGAATCACTAATAGATCTAATTCAGATTTTAAAACAAAACACAAGCCACGCGGCGTGTTCTGATTGGCTGATACCGTTTCACGCGGATCACGCACGTGGGCCGTTGGATCTAACTAACTGCGTATGGCTCAGATCTAACTTACCTCTTCGCTTAAGTGATCTATTCCTACACGCCCGATCTAGATCTAACGGTCCACAGCAACCAAACCATAAATCAGCAGCGCTGCGACGGTGGCTAGCGGCGGCGCGGTCAGACGGTGATGTCGTCGGCGTTACAGGAAGCGAGAAAGGCAGTGGGGGTAGCTCACCGTGTTCACGTGACGACGCTGAAGCTCAAGTGGTCTTCGTTGGCGGAGGGGCGTTCGGAGTCGTCAGTGATTGCTTACCGGAGTTTGAGAAGGCGTTGGGCATGGCTATTCGTCGATGTTGCCGATGTTGTAGATCATGCCAGAGAGAAACAAGCAGTGCGTTAGATGCGGGGAACGACGCTGGTCATGCGAGTATCAAATAGAGGACAAGGCGCGCTCAGGACTAACCAGAACAGTTCGCCGGAGTTGGGTGATTCGTCGGGCTCGCTCAATCGTCGACGTTGCCGATGTTCGGGGTTGTCCTAGCACACAGCAAAGGTGTTAAACGATGCGCAAGGATGCAGGGAGTGCGCTAGCAAGACCAGGAGGCAAGGGGAGGATAGGGCTCACCGGAATTTGTCGCCGGAGGTCGTCGGTATCGCGGTGGTTTGAGCTCGAATGCGAGCAGCCTGGTGGCGGAGCGAGTGAGGGAAGTGAGGGGAAAGATGCAGGGTGGAGAGGGGGTTTTGTAGCCGGAGCCAGGGTGAGGATCACGCACGGAATCAATGGTAATTAAGCCGATTTAATTCGCGGCGCCACTGCGGCGAGGTAACGGCGGAGCGGGTCGGGCGCGCGGTGATTGGGGACGATGCTGACGGGGCAGGTGGGGTCGGAGTGTCAGTGAGAGGGTGCGTGCGGTTGCGGTGAGAAACAGAGGGAGAAGGGAAAACCCCGGGTGGGCTGTTTTAGCTATTGGGCTGAAAAGGTGGTGCCGGCCCGTTTCCTATTCTTTTATCTTTTTCTTTTTCTGTTTGATTTTTCAGGAATCCTTTTCAAATGATTTCAAATGTGTTTGAATTCAAACTCTCTCTGGATTTTTATAAAGTGAAAACTACACATAATTGGCTACATAACAATGTTGTACACTTGAAATTGCATTGGCACATTGGAATTTTAAAATAAACAAAGCTTTTCTCAATTGCTTAGTAAAGACATAAAAATGGTTTTAAATTTATACTTTGTTTGGAAATCTTTGTCCAAGCTTTGGAAAACATCAATCAACCATAGGATCAAATATCTTTGGTTTAAAATCTCATACTAGAGAGTAGCATTGGACCAATGCCTTGCTTACATAAAATAATAGACATTCAAATGTTTCTGTTTTGAAATGACATTGAAAATGATCCTAAAATGATTATGAATACATGGATGATATGCAAACTTTGAAATCATGATTTTTGGGATGTTACAACGTTAATTTGTTAAGCCACAATAGTTCTATTGTTGGATGATCATGTTGCACCAATGGAGGTTGACTCGATCGTTGGGGTGATAGATTTTTTTTCTATTGTCGAGGACCTATCCATCGCTCAGGTTTTAGAAAAACCTTCTTAGGCCTTAGCCTAAGGATCGGAAGCCGCATTGGTTATGGTTAAAGAAGATCCCGCTGACCTTGTACCTACCACACAAGTCACATACTCGTCATGGTTTGGTGAAGTACATGTAGATGATCTACTCATAGCGCAAGAGATACAAGATTTGTTGGATGCACGAGTACTGAACCAGTCAAACTGGCCTAAGGGGAAGAAGAGGAATTGGTAGATTACTAACCATCGTCATCTCGTTTGGACATCAACATGGTGTACTACTTGCCTGTTCATTTCCAAGCTATCAAGGATGAAGGAGGAGTGGCTCAAATTGACTTCGAGCCTAGGAATGCTATCTTTGAGAAACCTAATGAATCGGTTAAGCACTTAATGCCCCTTTACGTTTGGGGTCCCATCAATGGTAAAGTAGTTTCTAGGATGATGATTGATGGTGGATTTGTGTTTAACCTGTTACTATATTCGTTATTCAAGAAACTTTAGCTAGAATATGGTGATTTGATGAACACAAATATGGTACTTAATGGGCTTGAAGGACGAGAAGGATTAGAAGCAAAAGGCATGATTAGTCTAGATCTTACTATTGGCAGCAAAACATTGCCTATCGCCTTCTTTGTTATTGATGTGCGTGCAAGGTAACTAAAATGTGCTCCTAGGCCATGATTGGCTTCATGCCAACCAACGTGTGACATCTACAATGCATAAACACTTGTACAATGGATCAACAACAAAGTGGAGGTTGTCAGACCTAATGATTCAACTTGCATAGCTTTAGCTGAGGTGCCTGTTAACTGGCAGCATCCCAATTCTACGTGTGTGTCAAGACGCGACATGTCTAGATTCAATTTCATGAGCACTACTAGGGACGGATTCATATCGGTTTCTCTAAAGCCGATTGGTGGTAATCAGTTGCTATCTTACTAAATGGACCCGAATGACTGGTTTAAGAAGCTTCTACAAGAGTATCAAGAAAACGAGGACGATATGTATGAATCAATATAAGTTGATCCTGGTGGGATATATTACTAGTGTTCTCCCTACCAAATTATGTCGGTTGAACTTATATGTCATGCATTTTCACTTGCTCGAGAGTTAGCGAAATATGGCAGATGATACGTCGGAAACGTATCTATAATTTTTGATGCTCCATGCTTGTTTAGTATCTACTTTACTTTGCTTTGTCTACACTTTGAGGTGCTTTTTACATGTTTTCTGGTACTAACCTATTAACAAGTTGCCACAGTGCCAGTTGCCTGTTTTCTGCTGTTTTTGGTTCAAGAAAAGCTAGTAAGGAAATATTTTCAGAATTGGACGAGACAAACGTCAAAGTCAATAACTTTCCGTGGGGAACAAGTAGTCCAGAGGGGAGACGGAGAGGCGTGCCAGGGCACAAATAGATAGTAGCAGCGGAAACACTTAAACGTAGAAGGCTCGAGTCATGCCATAGCCCATAGGATGCCTGACTCGGAGCAACGCCCTAGTTCGCGAAGTCGCCATTGTAACCTTCGTTATTCCCTTCTTCCTGCTCATAATCTGGCCAAGTAGATAGTCAGGGACAATGCCGGTAAGTACTTTGAATGTACTCGCAAACCACCTTAGGATAACAATAAGTAAAGGATATGCAGTATGGCTGTGGTAGGATGGCTCCATAAGAGGTTCCTTTGTAAATTAGTTTCCCTTGTAGATATAGCAGGTATCTATATCTTTGTTGAAAACCTTTGTAAAACATTTTAGAAAAGCTTTTTGTAAAGTTTTTAAGAAAAACACTAGGATTGGGTCACCCATTTGTTTTTCCTTCCGGTTATCTCATGACCAAACTCCTTCCTCCTTTTTCCGACCATCCCATGGTCAAAAGATTTTTGAGCCATTTCTTTTCTGAAATCATTTTTGAAAATCAAAACCATCACCGCTGTACAGCCGCCAGCACAACCGTCCATGATCGAGGACTCGGCTATTCGAATAGATTTACACTCTGCAGATGTTGTACACTATACCCACACCATCCAATTACCCGTCCCTGATCTACACCGATCGTGGGTCGAATAACGGGTCAAGACCTTCTGAATTCCCTCTTCGATGCAAGTGTCTACCCTATGAGGTTAATCCCCTCAAAACGGGGATGCCCTATATACTTCACTAGCCAACCGGAGTGCATTTTGCACCCCTCGGGGTGTGCGCTTTCAATGAGGGGCTCATAGTATCGTCTGGCCGCCATACAGACGGTATTTACATACCCTAGACCGATGTTTCACATGGGCCTTTACAGGGGAAAGCCCAGCCTCCGGTAATTTGTTCTTCCCCGTAGTAGTTTGAGACACCTATACCAGATTAGACAACTTCCAGCCCAGCCCCGTCCCATTCCAGAGTAATGTGGTTGCATGGGTTAATTGCGCTAGCTTCAAAACTAGCCAGCCCGGCTGTTTTCGTAAAGATTTTTCCTCTGTCATTTTGTAAAGCAAAACCTTTCTCATTTTTCCCAAACCACTTGATAGGCCAAGCCTCACCAAGGTTTTCTTATAAAACATTTTTTAAGTCTTTTTCCCGGGGTCTTCCCATCCTATACTTTTGCTTAGGCTAAAACGGGGTCTCCAATGGGTTATGGTGTTAAACACCATCTACCATACTAAGGGCAAGTAGGTATCATAAGAATGGGTTGTACCTAATGGTACTAAGGGGTAATGGTATGGAGGAGCCAAACATTTCCCACATAACATAATTATAGTAAAACAATGCATTTTACATAAACGGGTAGATAAAACATGCATAGATAAAATAATAGGGCGAGGCTTATGAGCAAGAGGGTGGCTTGCCTTTGTTGGCAACTTGTCCCTGGTCTCCTTCTTCAAGATACTCCCAATCACCCTCCTCGTACCCTTCCTCGTTCGTATCTAACGTCGCAAAGAGAGATAAAACAAATCAAGCAATACACCATATACCAAACAAGGAGCAAACAAATCAAACATTATAGAACAAGTACTCAGCTAGACCAGCCCAAAACACATACTTGTAGCTACTGAAATGATCAAGCCAAAATCCTTGGAATCAACTAATTTGGATACTCCTAGAAATAATGGTGAATTTAAAAGTGAGCCTTAACCTAGTGATCAAAATAGTGCCTCACCATTGTTTTGCAAGAGAACAAGGATCCAAAAATAATATTGCTGGGTAGGTAACAGAAAAACTAAGCTAACACAATTGGATTCAAAATTTTAGCTTATAAGGTTGATTTATGGCATTTTTCATACTGCAGCAAAGGCTAGAATCACTCAATAAATTCTCAGTTTAGAAATAATCATCCTAAAAATATACCTTTCTGGGGTTAGGTAGGGGTAGATGGTGTTCAACTCCAGGAGTTGCAATTACTCAGAAAGGAGTTTCACAGAAGCCTCTAGAATTTATGCAAAAAGCTTCTGTTCCAAACTTGTAATAATTACCACAGGTGCTAAATTATTGCAAACGGTTTGATTCAAATTTTCCTTGATAGGTTGTTTGAAAAGGAAGGCCTGGGAGTTGGTTTCATATTTTTTTGACATGTAGAAAAATTACCACAATTAAAACAGTGAAAACTGCCTAGTCTTTTGCCAAAATTTACTGGGGAAGCTCCAATCATGAGTTTGTTCAGCTACTGGTGTGAAGTGGTAGGGATTTACATAGGCTATCCTCCAGAGCTTGAATCAGGTCAAAAAGTTGTCCTAGTGATTTTTGGTGGATTTAAAACACAACACCACTTTCTGGGATTTAATTAAAAGGAAAAAAGAGAAAGTTGCTTGGTAGATCTGAGCCTGGCTAAGGCCTGCGCAGCAGCTGGGCCGGCCCAACAACGGGGCAGCGCCCACGGGAGCTGGGATTCAAATCCCCGGTGGGTGCCCCGCGTGTCAGTGTCTGCGGCTGGCGAAGGGGTACCCAGCACCGTGGGTCATCAGATCTAAACAGATCCGACGGCCTCAGGCCTTTCTTCCTCACAAGGGTGACGTCACCGGTGGCAAACCCTAGAGGCTACGTGGGAGGCTCTGGGAGGCTCACCTAGGTGCGTATCGGCATTGGGAAGGGCGTGGCTCGACGCGGGCGACGGTGCTGGTTCTAACGAGGGGCGACAGTAGCAGCCTTGGGCTCTGGGGACGTCAAGGACGAGCTTGCGACGTCGGCGTCCTCGTCTCGTCTCCGGCGAAGCTCCCAGGGTGCATGTGAGAGATAGACACGGGGAATGAGAGTGTGGTTAGGCTTGTGCATGCATGCAGAGCCAAAGGGGGGAGAAAGGGGAGAGCCGTGGCTTCCTCAACCTTCACCTTCCCACGTCGGTGCGGTGGATGGAGAGGGAGAGAGGAGCCGAGCTCGGCTCCTCCCAGAGGTGGAGTGGGTGGGGTTTGGGGTGGAAATGAACGGGGAGCGAGGGCGGTAGGTGGCGACTAGGCTTTTAAGCCGAGAAGGATCGGCTCATCGTGCACCGTGTGCAGGGGCCGCCTAGGGCGAGCTCGGGGAGTGTGAGTGGACTAGGGGAGAGGGGGAGTGTGTCGCTGAGGTTGGGGTATGGACCGTGGAGGCGTGAGAGCGGGTGCACGGCCTCGGGACAGCGCAGCTCGGTCCAACGGCGCCTTTGCCTGTCAGGTGTTCGACGCCAGGTCTTGTCCTGGTCGGGCTAGGGGTGGCTAGGTTTAAACGTGGGGTGAGGGAGGTTGCAGTGGGCGGTGCCCTCTGCGCAAACGCGCCGTGTTTCTGCACCGCGGAGCGGAGGGATGCGGGGGTGCGCGTCGTGGCCATGGTGACGTGGCCGGCGAGGGTTGGGGGTAGAGGGGGCGTTTGGTGAGTGAGGGAGGAAGGGGTGGGCAGTGCCTGGGGAAGACGCGGGTTGTGCGGGCCCATGGACAAGATGTTGCAGTGGCTAGATACGTGACAGGGGACAGCGTGCATGATGATCGGGTTTGGAGAGTAGGGGAGGGTTTAAGATGATCTAGGGCGGCACATGCTCGGGGTCGATTTTGATCGATGCCCTAGTCGAGCACAAACCACTAATGGCAGGAGTAGGGGCATGGGGGTGTATAGAGAGGTGGGGTGAGTGAAACCAGACCCCGGTTGCCTCCTGGATCCTCTCCAAGAGTTTGAAAAGATCAACCAAAGTGGGCAAGAATTAAGGTGACCATTTGAGGAAGTGGTCACATGTGATCATAGCATCAACATGGTAATAGGGCAAGGTTGGAGATTTAAATGTGGGGGTTCGTAGCATGGAAAACAAAAAATTTCTACCGCATGAACACACAATCAAGATCTAATCTATGATCAAGCCAAGATCTATCTACTAGATTGTAGCAACGAGTCAATAGAGTACTAACCCTCTAAGATCCAAAGCGGTTAACGAGAGCAGATTCTCGTGGATGATGTAGTCGTACACTCCCGATCTCAAGATCGCGTAGACGATCCTTCCGGCGCTGCGTTTCGGCAGCGCTTCCGCAGTCGGTCACACGTTCGGTACTCGATGAAGACCTTCCTCTCCCTTGTTCCAGCAGGCAGCGGAGGTTGTAGCACTCTCCTCGCGATTCCGGCAGCACGACGGCGTGGTACCAGAAGTAGAGGGGAGATCTCGCAGGGCTTCGCCTTAAGCCGGAGCGAGTATGGTGGACTATGAGAGAGCCTCGGTGATCTAGGGTTTAGACGCACCAAGGAGGAGGGTCTAGAGCCGGCGGCTAGGGCTTGGAGGTGCCCAAGTCGGCGGCTAGGGGAGAAACCCTAGGCGGCGGCGGCTATGGTGGGCGGCGGCGGCTAGGGTTAGGTTTAGAGGGGGAAATCTTGTGTGCTAGGAGGGGAGCCCTGCCCCTCCTCTTATAGGAGGGAGGCGCCGGCCAAGGGGAGGGGAATCCCTCCCCAACTCAGATCCCAAGTGGGCCAGCGGTGGAGGAGGGACTCCTCCCCAACTCGGTTTCCACCTCTCTCTCCACTTCCCAAAAAATAGTCGTTTGACTTTCAAATTGGCGTTTGACTTTTCAAACAAGGATTTGATTAAACCCTCTATTTTGTTCAGCGATGAAACTTAGTACATGATGCAATCATACCAACTTGATATAACACATTCATGTACCCTTCCCCTCCGGAGTGCCGGACATTCCGGAACCTTCTAGAACATTCCTGATGAAAACACCGGAACCATTCTTCAACCCCGAAACAGGACTTTCCTTATATGAATCTTATTCTCCGGACCATTCCGGATCTCCTCGTGATATCCCGGATCCCATCCGAGACTCCAAACAACATTCGGTCTCTTACTCATCATTCCATAACTGCTCAACAACATCAAATCCTTAAGTGTGTCTCCCTACGGTTCGTGAATTATGCGGACATGATCGAGACACTTCTCCGATCAATAACCAATAGAGGAATCTGGAAATTCATATGGCTCCCACATATTTCTACGATTACTTTGCGATCGAATGAACCACTTACATACGATACCAATTTCCCTTTGTCTCACGATAGTTTACTTATCCGAGGTTTTGATCGTCGGTATCTCTGCATACCTAGTTCAACCTTGTTACCGATAAGTACTCTTTTCTCGTTCCCGTGATATGTGATCCCTTGTGAGCCAGTCACATGCTTGCAAGCTAATTGGATGACATTCCACCGAGAGGGCCCAGAGTATATCTATCTGTCATATGGATGGACAAATCCCACTCTTGATCCATGTGCCTCAACACATACTTTCCGAACACTCAATGCCACCTTTATAACCACCCAGTTACGGTGTGGTGTTTGATGTCATCAAAGCATCCTTCCAGTGATGGTGATTAGCATGATCTCATGGTCGAAGGAATTAGGTTACTATGTATCAGAAAGCATATAGCAAATGAACTATATTAAATGACTTGATCTTTATGCTACGCTTAAATATAGGAGTATATCCATCACATCATTCTCCTAATGATATGACCCTGTTGTTAATAACATATCTATGTTCATGATCAGGAAACCATGATCATATATTAACCAACAAGCTAGTTTAACAAGAGGCTTTACTAGGGACTCTTTTATGTTTACAAATCACACAAGTATTAATGTTTCCTGTTAATACAATTATAGCATGGTATGTAAACATTTATCATAAGTATGAAGATATGATAATAACCACTTTATTATTGCCTCTTGGGCATATCTCCAACAGTCTCCCACTTGCACTAGAGTCAATAATCTAGTTTCAAACCTTTGTGTATTCAACACCTATGGCTTTCTGGTGTCGTATGTACACGATTGCTAGTGGTCAACTGATCTCCGGATCTGACACTTCCAGGTCCGTGTGTAATTGCATGTCTTTGCGTCTCTACGCATCACTCATTCTCTAATGAGATGGCTTTGTATAATTTTGGTCCTTTGGTGAGACCTTTAGTTCTTTGGGGTTAAAACATGTTGATAATATTGTCGTACAATATATCTTCATAGTATTATCCCGCTGTGAACTACACCTAGTTTGATAACAAACTACTTGACACAAATGCCCTCTTTAGCTGCTATTATAGCAGCCATATACTTAGCCTTTTGTTGTAGTATCTGTCACAATGTCTTAACTTTGGAACTCATCCAAATCCATTCTGGAACTTACTTTCCATCATATTGTGCCACCCTTAGTTTAGATTGAGATAAACTTAATTTGTACTTTGTGACAAAACTAGTATCAATGTAATTCATTTACAATGAACTTACCATCTATTTGTCACTTCTACAAATAATATACTCTTAGTTCTTCCAAAAGATCATAAGAATATCCTTACTATTGTCCAATGATCAACTTATGAATCATTCTGGTATATGCACATAACATTTAGAGTATAGGACATATCTGGATTTGTACATATCACAGTATGATTGATATAAATACTCTTTGTGATTTCATACATCAAGTATCAATCTATACTTGAATCTTTGTTTCACTTACCCTGTGTCAATAAACTTGAATATATCATCAATATTGAACTCATTCAATCCTTTCTGTGTGACAAGAACTTTTCTTGTAGTTTCTATATTGAACTCATTATCTATGTACTTTCTGCACAACCATATTAGCGTCTATTGATGCCAAATATTTGGGTTTTGCCTAAGTCTTTCATCGGGATGAAATTCTTAATATGTGTTAATAAAAGATACATCATTTCCAATCAACAATATGTCTTCCACATAATGTATTAGAAACATGTCTTAGCGCTCCCACTTAATTTCTTGCAAATGCAAGCATCTTCATCGTCTCCGACGAATTTAAACTCCTTTAACAGTTTCATCATAGTGAAGATTCCAACTCTGTAATACTTACTTCAACCATTGAAGTTTGCATATGCATTTAGCATCCTTTGTATTAACAAAACCCTTTGGACTGTGTCATGCACACGTCCTAGGTAACCCTTCTTTTAGAAGAACTTGTTTTGTTTATCCAACACATAACAAAAATTATATGTCGTGGTTGCTACATTAATCCGTCTAGACTAAATATCGCTATGAAAGATCAAATCTTGTCATAGTCAACCTTTGAACATTGTTGTGAACTCTTTCCCAACATGTCGACCATTTCATAGATGTGAAACATCCATGTCTATTTCTTTATAGATCCAAATATGACTGTAAGGTCTTGTACCTTTCTAGAGGGTCTTTCAAGTTCAAAACTTGATCTCTCGTATATGGAACTATCATGGATTTTATGGCTTCAAGCCATTAGACGGAGTCAGGGCCCACATCGCTTCTTTGCATGTAGTCGGATCATTATTGTCAAATAATGATTTAACTCTAAAATCTTGGTATTTGATTGTTTACCCGACCTACTTGTTTCAATAGGAACTTAGATCTCCGTGACCACAACCTTTGAGGCACGTGAGCCATGAGCATTGTTGCTGCCTCCGGAACACTTTTCGGCGCTGCGCAACTTTGCACATATAGCTAAGGTTCTTTTAACCTTATCAAAGTTCTATTGTCCTCCCACTTAACTTTTCACGAAAAATTCCTTATCTAAGAAACTTGACGTTTTAAGCGACAAACATTTTTGTCTCCGATGTTATGGAGGAACAGTTATTCGAAATAACATACAAAGATAGGTTCATCCGACTTTGGTTGCAAACATCTTTCTTATGCATAGCATACCAATGTTTAAGAAAGGACAACTTGGGTTTTATCCAAACCATAACTTTATATGGTGTCATTTCAACGGATTATGATGGAGCTCTTTTCAGTGGAAAAACGGTAGTCTCTATAGCTTTTAATCTTTAAAATATAATGGTAGTTTTATGATTTACACCTTCGATCTTACCATGTCAAACAAGGTTTAATTACATATCTCGAACGCTCCATACTCTTATGGTGTTTCGGGAAAAATTCAAATCCACGGAACGATTCCTTAAATCTTAGGTATTATGCTAAACTTGTAACTCAAATATCTTCCTTTATGATCTTATCATAAACTATTTATATTTTTGTTACAATGATTTTGCACTTCATCTTGAAAGTCTTTGAACTTTTCAAATGTTTCATACTTCATCCTTATTAAGTAAATATTCATATATTCACTTAAATTTTCGGAGAAAGCATATGAAGTTGAAATCCATCGCTCTTGACTACACATAATGGACTTTGTACAACAATATGTACAAGTTCCAATAAGCTGGCCATTCGTTCCCTTTTGGCCTACGAACGAAGTTTTAATTATCTCTAGGAAAGTTTCACAAGCGTCATGTGATCAAAAATCAAAAGACTCCAAAATTCCATCCACATGGAGTTTCTTCATGTTTTCTTTCCAATATAATTTAAACGGCGATGTCACTTCCTAAGTGATCTTTCAATCAATTTGTCTTTCGACATTTTTAGCACTAGTTTTATGGATGTGATTTCTCCAACAAGATTTGTGAATCATCCATCTTTTATGGATTACGGCAATTATTTGAACAACCCTTTTGTTCTCATAATACCTGATAAAACAAATCTTGAAGGCAAGCTTTGACGTTTAACGAGCAACACAATAACCCTTTATTTGTTCTCGATGAACATCATCACATATTCTTTTGCTAGTTACTTAGGCCATTATAGTTCATGAATTGTGTTGTTTCGTATGACGATTCACACCAACAAATTCAGTATCAAATACTTAAGAACCACATTGTTTAATAAGCAAAGAATATAGCCATAACATGTATATCATCTATATACTTAAACTGAACAATTCTAGTCTTTTCTTTTCTGCCATATATTTATGAGATTCTCTTTCAGTATTTATTTTCTGTTTGAAAGAATCTATCAACATCAATAGTGGAGTCATACATATGACACATCGTCCAAAGCGTGTATAATTAAATACCAATGTCTTTGGACTTGCACTTTGAAGTAGATCACCATCATCAAATGTTTGGTGTGCTTTCAAATTCCATTCTTTAGTAATCTCTTGGTGTGGTAAATAATTTACCTACATCAAATATTCACCCTTATCATGGAATTATTCATGATCAAGATACTTTTAGCTTATAAAGATGTATCGCGAGTATAATGTTGCTCTCCAAAACCTTTTGGAGGATTTAGGACAACTAGTGTCTCCAACCTTTTGCAAATTCTCATCAAATATGAGAACATGACTTTTGCCATATTATACTCTATCATGTTGCAACCAAAACTTCGTTTCAGATATCACAATATCTTCCACACATCATGGTTTCTGAAACAACTCTTTCAGATCCTAGATAACCTTGATATTAAGACAATCCTTTGAATATCAAGAATCATGGAGACAAACATGATACTCATACACTAACACTTGGAATTGTCACTCTTGTTTTAATACCAATTATTAAACTTCATGGAGTAACCGGAACTTACTGAAAGTTTGCAATAGGACTTTTAAACTTTAGATTAACACTTCAAAACAATACGATACCAGTTCGTAAAGTAACTAACCAGAATTCTATAGTTCTATCATCTCAATTAAAACTAAGCGCAAGGTGGTAAACGGATGCCAATGACTACAACAATTATGCAAATTCACTTTGATTTAATTTATGATAAATAGTGTTCAACTTTTAATCATATTGCCGTTGAACTCCCACTCAAAACAATATCCCTCACATTGTTTTAGTGATCACACGAACCAAATCCACCACATCAAAACCGATCATCACGAGAGTTGATGTAGCTTCAATGGCGAACAATCATCATGTTCATCATATCTACTATATGACTCATGCTTTACCTTTCGGTGATCCGTGTTCTGAGACCATGTCTGTACATGCTAGGCTCGTCAAGATTAAACCTTAGCTTCCGCATGAGCAAATCTGGCTTGCTCACGTTGTATACACTCGCAGAATCTAACACACCCGATCATCACGTGGTGCTTCGAAACAACGAGCTTTAGCAACGGTGCTTACTTAGGATGAACACTTTAAAATTTGAAATTGTGTGCTTGAGGGATCATCTTATAATGCTACCGTCGTGAACTAAGCAATACAAGATGCATAAAAGGATTAACATCACATGCAATTCATAATATGTGATATGATATGGCCTTTCTTCTTTGTGCTTCCGATCTCCATCTTCAAGCACGAACATGATCTCCATCATCACCGGCATTGCATCAAGGTCAATGACGCCGCTCCATGGTTGTCGTCCACCAGCTTCAACTATTACAAATACTTTGAATAGACACGCGGGTCTTAACAGAATTTAAAGACAACCATATGGCTCCTGCCGGTTGCCAACTTACAATAAGGAACATTGCATACATCATATATAATCACAATCATGGCCATATCACATCACAACACACCCCTGCAAAACAAAGTTAGACGCCTCTAATTTTCTTTGCATGTTTTACGTGGTTTGGGGCTTTCAATAAGTGTCGTTCTAACTTACGAACAAGAACCACAACATTGATACTAGTATTGTCAATCACCCGTTGTAAATTGAATCTTATCTATGTTGGGAGAAACAGGCACCCGCAAAGCCACTTATGCAATACAAGTTGCATGTCAAGCGTGGAGCAAGTCTCATGAACGATGTCATGTAAGGTTAGCCCGGGCCGCTTCATCCCACCATCCCGCAAGATGCAAAGTACATAAGAAGCAATCGACAACTAAAGCATCAACACCCACAATGACCATTGTGGTCTACTCGTGCAACAGATCTACATATAGACACGGCTCTGATACCACTGTAGGGGTTCGTAGCATGGAAAACAAAAAAAATTCTACCGCATGAACACACAATCAAGATCTAATCTATGATCAAGCCAAGATCTATCTACTAGATTGTAGCAACGAGTCAATAGAGTACTAACCCTCGAAGATCCAAAGCGGTTAACGAGAGCAGATTCTCGTGGATGATGTAGTCGTACACTCACGATCTCAAGATCGCGTAGACGATCCTTCTGGCGCTGCGTTCCGGCAGCGCTTCCGCAGACGGTCACACGTTCGGTACTCGATGAAGACCTTCCTCTCCCTTGTTCCAGCAGGCAGCGGAGGTTGTAGCACTCTCCTCGCGATTCCGGCAGCACGACGGCGTGGTACCGGAAGTAGAGGGGATATCTCGCAGGGCTTCGCCTTAAGCCGGAGCGAGTATGGTGGACTATGAGAGATCCTCGGTGATCTAGGGTTTAGACGCACCAAGGAGGAGGGTTTAGAGCCGGCGGCTAGGGCTTGGAGGTTCCCAAGTCGGCGGCTAGGGGAGAAACCCTAGGCGGCGGCTATGGTGGGCGGCGGCTAGGGTTAGGTTTAGAGGGGGCAATCTTGTGTGCTAGCAGGGGAGCCCTGCCCCTCCTCTTATAGGAGGGAGGCGCCGGCTAAGGGGAGGGGAATCCCTCCCCAACTCGGATCCCAAGTGGGTCGGCGGTGGAGGAGGGACTCCTCCCCAACTCGGTTTCCACCTCTCTCTCCACTTCCCAAAAAATAGCCGTTTGACTTTCAAATTGGCGTTTGACTTTTCAAACAAGGATTTGATTAAACCCTCTATTTTGTTCAGCGATGACACTTAGTACATGATGCAATCATACCAACTTGATATAACACATTCATGTACCCTTCCCCTCCGGAGTGCCGGACATTCCGGAACCTTCTAGAACATTCCTGATGAAAACACCGGAACCATTCTTCAACCCCGAAACAGGACTTTCCTTATATGAATCTTATTCTCCGGACCATTCCGGATCTCCTCGTGATATCCCGGATCCCATCCGAGACTCCGAACAACATTCGGTCTCTTACTCATCATTCCATAACTACTCAGCAACATTGAATCCTTAAGTGTGTCTCCCTACGGTTCGTGAATTATGCGGACATGATCGAGACACTTCTCCGATCAATAACCAATAGAGGAATCTGGAAATTCATATGGCTCCCACATATTTCTACGATTACTTTGCGGTCGAATGAACCACTTACATACGATACCAATTTCCCTTTGTCTCACGATAGTTTACTTATCCGAGGTTTTGATCGTCGGTATCTCTGCATACCTAGTTCAACCTCGTTACCGATAAGTACTCTTTTCTCGTTCCCGTGATATGTGATCCCTTGTGAGCCAGTCACATGCTTGCAAGCTAATTGGATGACATTCCACCGAGAGGGCCCAGAGTATATCTATCCATCATATGGATGGACAAATCCCACTCTTGATCCATGTGCCTCAACACATACTTTCCGAACACTCAATGCCACCTTTATAACCACCCAGTTACGGTGTGGTGTTTGATGTCATCAAAGCATCCTTCCAGTGATGGTGATTAGCATGATCTCATGGTCGAAGGAATTAGGTTACTATGTATCAGAAAGCATATAGCAAATGAACTATATTAAATGACTTGATCTTTATGCTACGCTTAAATATAGGAGTATATCCATCACATCATTCTCCTAATGATATGACCCTGTTGTTAATAACATCTCTATGTTCATGATCAGGAAACCATGATCATATATTAACCAACAAGCTAGTTTAACAAGAGGCTTTACTAGGGACTCTTTTATGTTTACAAATCACACAAGTATTAATGTTTCCTGTTAATATAATTATAGCATGGTATGTAAACATTTATCATAAGTATGAGGATATGATAATAACCACTTTATTATTGCCTCTTGGGCATATCTCCAACATTAAATCCTTGTACCTTGTGTGCTGGTTTGGGGTCATGGCAAACATAAAAGAGTCATAGGGTTTTTAGGGCCTAGGGGGTTTTGTGCTATCCTTAAAGTGGTGCTAGGGTTTTAAGCATAGTCAATATTACTGCAAGATCTACTAGGTCACACACAATAAAGCAAGCAAAAGATTTTAAACTAGACAAGGCTAAAGATCAGACAAGTAAGTGAATAGCAGATAGGGGTTATGTTACTTAAAAGTTTTATTTCCCCCTAAACCTTTGGATTTCTTATTTAAACAATTCAGGGAAGAAAAGTTGGGATGTTACAGAGAGCACCTATAGTGAACTATGGACCCTGGTCCAATCTTTACCATTGATACATCTTCCACTGTTACTTGTTTACTTGCTGCAAACCACCATTACCTTCCACACCATACGTTTAATCCTTTGTTACAGCAAACCGGTGAGCTTGACAACCTCACTGATTCGTTGGGACAAAGTCTTGAGTTTGTGTTGTCCAGGTCTCCATGTTGTTTGCAACACCTGTGTGACGTTTCATTCCTCCTTCTGGTTTGATAACCTCGGTCTCAACTGAGTGAAAACTTGCTACTGTGCTCTTCACACCCTGCGCTTGGGGTTACCAACGAAGTGACACGTCGAGCACCGTCGGCAGCTACTTGGATTGAGATATGGCATTACACTGGTTTGCAACATGGATTTGGATGATGGCTCGGTGTTAGAAGCTCTATTCCAAGATAAATCTGGCCGAGATCCCCTACAAACGGAGGTTGACAGAAATGATTTAGTGGCCACGTCGGTGTGGTACATCTAGTGGGAGTGTAGACATGCATGCCATGGAGAGAAAGTGCAATCAACTATTCATGCCATCTCGGTGTTGGCTCTGAACTTTTCAAGAGCTAGGAAGAAAAGGACTAGCATTGCATGACATGGTTAGGTTAAACCACGGGAAGATTTTGCCAAACTCAACATCGAGCCTTCAGTGTTGAGTAGGTATGAGTAGTTCTAGAGCTATCATCCATCTTAAAAGAAGGTTCTTCTAGAAGACCCTTCGTATCAAATGCATCAACCACTGACTCTCGTGCTCATCGAGATGCATCGTGCTTTGTTGTTGTTTGCATGTTGTTTCTTTTAAGTAAAAATCAAAGGACCAAACATATTTCTTTTGTTTCTTGGTTGGTGCTAATCCATGCAATAGTGTCTTGGCTATGCAAACAAGCTCGTAGTGTCAGTTATGTCGGTTGGACTCATACGTCATGCATTTTCACTTGCTTGAGAGTTAGCGAAATATGGCAGCAACTTGGACTGGGAGATGTCATTACACTGGTTTGCACCCTCGAGTTGGACGATGGCTTGGTGTTAGAAGCTCTATTCTGAGATAAATCTTCCCGAGTTCCCCTACAAACGAAGGTTGACACAAATGATTTGGTGGCCACATCGATGTGGTACATTGATGACCCACAAGTATAGGGGATCGCAACAGTCTTCGAGGGTAGTATTACACAATTTATTGATACTACACAAGGGGAGCCAAAGAATACTTATAAGCCTTAACAACTGAGTTGTCAATTCAGCTGCACCTGGAAATAGTCTTGCTCATAGTAGTTTATCAGTAGCAACAGTTTTGTAGTAGCAATAGCAAAGTAACAGCAGCAGTAAAACAAGAGCAATAGCAACAATAGTAGCAAACAGTAGGATATGTGTGCGGTGGGCATAGGGATGGATGGACGGGCGTTGCATGGACGAGACTATGCATATAACTTCATGACCTAGGGCATTTGCGGATAAATAAGATAAAGCATCCAAGTATTAAACAATCATAGGCATGTGCTCCATATATAGTCATACGTGCTCGCAATGAGAATTTGCACAACATCTTTTGTCCTGCCTGCCCATTGCAGCAGGGCCTCAAGGGAATCTACTGGTAATTAAGGTACTCCTTTTAATAGAGCACCAGAGCAAACTATTAACACTCTGTGAACACATGTGATCCTCACATCACAGCCATCCTCTCCGGTTGTCCCAATTTCTGTCACTTCGGGGCCTTTGGTTCCGAAAAATGATATGTGTACATAACTTGCAGATAAGATCACAAACAATACTATCATCATGATCAATAATAAGTTCAGATCTGAGATCATGGCACTCGGGCCCTAGTGACAAGCATTAAGCACAACAAGTTGCAACAAAGTCAAATAGCACTAATAGAGATACTAGGCACCATGCCCTAACAATCTTATTCGATTACATGATAGAACTCATCCAATCCCTACCATCCCCATAGCCTACAGCAGGGGATTACTCACTCATGGATGGGGGAAACACGGATGGTTGATGAAGAGGCATGGGTGATGATGATGGCGATGATCCTCTCCAAATTCCCCGTCCCGGCAGGGTGCCAGAACGGAGTTTCTGGTTCCGAATCGCGGTTTCCGGTGGTAGCGGTGCAGCGGAACTCTTTCTGGAAAAACGTCGACCCCCCCCCTCCCGTGAGTTTTTAGGTCAAGAGGCAACTTATAGGCAAAGAGGGAGGCCGAGGGGGTGCCCGAGGCGGCCACACCCCCCAGGTGCATCCAGGGGTGTGGGCCCCTCGGAGCCCCACTCCGTCTCATCTTCTAGCTCTGTGAGTCTTCTGGTGAAATAGGATTTTTGGCATATTTTCCGGGATTTTTCCTGATAGTTGATTTTCTGCACAAAAACTAGACACCAATGCAATTCTGCTGAAAACAACATCAGTTCGTGTTAGTTGTATCCAAATCACACAAGTTTAGAGGAGAAACAATATCAAAAGTGTTCGGGAAAGTAGATACGTTTTGGACGTATCAACTTCCCCCCAAGCTTAGCTTATTGCTTGTCCTCGAGCAATTCAGTTGAAAACTGAGTGCGATAAAAGACTTTCACGAACACATGTGCTTCATATGATGTAAATATTCTCAGCACATGAGTAGATACTTAGACAATTCATAAAAAGGAGTATGCAACTAAGTCTACGCAATAGTCATTGCAAGCTATGAAGAGACTCCAACTCAATAATAATAAGTAGCATGAAACATAAACATAAGCAACATTGCAATGCTCATAAGAAGGTATGATAGAGTGGTATCTTGCTTGCCTTTGTTTGTAGAGCACAATATAAATGCCAAGGTACCTCTAAAGTTCAAGTGAAGACTAGAAGTAAAGATATCAAAGATACAAGCATCAAAGTCATGACATAATTAACCAAGTTTTGAGACAAGCACATTACACTAAGAATGACAACTATGCTCTCAAGAAGGTGCTAAGTGGTGGCTCAACAAGGAAGTGAAAAGGTTTTGAAAAGTTTGAAAGGCTTCCAAATGCTGAAAGTATGGTACTCATTAGCTTTGAGCTCTCATTGCCCCTATCATAGGCATCTTTAGATGGTTAATGTGAAAGTGAGGTCCAATATGAGTTATATGCTTGACAGACCATAAACTGGAAATCTCATGTCCCTTGAGTACGAGGGCCGCTCCTCATGCTACTCAACTTTAGTTACCGGTAAGTTCTTGTCATAGTAAATACATGTGTATCATAGAGAACCGCCAACGGGGTACCCCTTGCACATGATACATGAGCTATCCCATAATCAAAATGATAAGGCAAGCAGACAATGAGCATCTCAGCAATCTTCTTATTAACCTTGGGTAAATGGTGCCTTTTCTCTCTTTCCTCTTTTCATATGTCTCTTTTTGTTCTTTTTCTCAATATCTATCTCTCTCTTCTTTTTATAAGAAGAATACTTCATAGACTGCTCACTATGGTTATGCTGCAAGTTTCCACCATGATTAGGCATGGCCTAGGCTAGCGGCCCAGGCGTTTCTCTACACATATACATAACTCCATGGACTTACAAGCTCCCTTTTATTTCACACCGACGAGATCCGCAAACAAAAGAGCATGATATCAACTGAGTATAATATTTACAGGTGTTGAAAGCGTTCCCGATGACGGCACGGTTCTGCTAACTCCCAGCCTATAATTTTCAAGCATATAACTTTCATGGACAGTCACAATGGTTCAGGTTTATTAAGTGCAAGAAATAAAGTGTGCCACCAAGTTCATGAGAGCTTTACTAACTAACTTTCTCATAACAAGCAAACATTTTATTTGGAAGAAAACAAGGCATAACAAATATGCACGGAATAGCAAATGATGCTAGTAGGTAGGTATGGTGGACACTTTTGTCAATATTCGTTTTGGGGAGTTGGAAACATGAGTAGAGCTCATACTCAGTGCAAGTGAAGGCTAGAAATAGAGAGGGAGCGACAAACGAGAGAGCAATAATTGTTATAATCATGCTTGCAACAAAACATGACTAATTATGGCATGAAAGTGATACAAGAACTCTGCAGCAAAATAAATCATCGAGGCTTAACTGACTATTGTTCAGTCATATGCATGCGTGAGCATGTGCCAAGTCGATTCAAATGAAACATTCAGAGGAGGATACCACAATATCATACCAAGTTATGAATATAACAATGCAAGCAAACATTCATATGACATGCTACAAACTATTAGCAAGCTGGAGCTAATCATAAGAGAGCAAGAACTATTAAGCATCCATAAATAACATACACCTTGCATGAACAGACTAAGCATGCCCACAATGATGAGTATATGTACAAAAATGAAAAGAAATAGAGTTCATTACCAGCCTCTTACCACACCTCAAGTTGTCATTAATCTTCATTATTTCCCTTCACTTGTGTGGCTTGAATAATAACATGAAACCAAACTCCACTAATGTAGAGGTCCCAACTTGATAAGGTAGAGATCCATGTGTTTATAATGCTAGTCCCTGGATCAATAGCTAGCATCCACAGTTTAAGATGTAATATCAAGGAACAAAGGTCATATTACAACTTATAACCAGGAATAAAATAATACATTACATCTTACGTAGCTCATTTGGCTATCTCATTACAATGCAGCAGAAATATCTATATAGCATGGAGTCCTTCATCTTCAAAGTGCCACAGGCAATCATGTTGGTTGTAGACTTGTAATCCTATTCAACACACTTCACTAACATCAAACAAACCTGGAACATGATAAGTTACAGCCACAAGGGTCAATACATTTGAATTGTATTAGCAAGTGATACTATGGTAGAGTAGTGGTATCTATCATCTATATGCATTTGGCTAAGTGGATTTTAGGCTTGCTTTGCTCAAAATAAGGTTTTCCTTATAAGTTGAAAACACTAAGTTTTTGTTTGTCAAATCACCCAAGGAATCTACCAATTGAAAATTGGAATCCTTTAACCCTCGTTCAACCACAAGCTTTTAACTTAGAAATTGGGATGAGGAGATCCTTGATAGCTTCCATGTCTTGATGCTCAGATTGTCCATTGCCGGGGACACGGCTACGTACTTAGATTTTTCCTTCTCGAGAGGTGGTGCACTTTCCCCACAAGACTCGACATGCACCGAGACAAGATCTTTCAGAACCCTTCCCTTAGACCAAATGGACGCGTTCCAAACATATCACCCCCTACCACCTTTTGTCCATCTAGCTAAGCTATTGCAACCTATATGATCCTGGCAGAGCCCATATACCATGTGGTTGCACTTGAAGCTTCTCAACATTTGACATCTCAAATCTAGTTGTTCCTGGATGGCTTTCTGCAAGTGAGATACACCAGGTATTGCCCCTAGGGTAACCACTCAACACAAACCTTTCCTTCCATTCCACCCTGGTGATTCATTCACATAGTTGTTTTATTAAACAAAACACAAGTCATAGACTTAGAAATATTTCATAGTATGAATATATTTCATAGTATGAATATAATCACACCTATTAGTCATTTATAAAAGTGGCAAAACCACTTAAAAACAAGTTAGTGAAAATGGGCCATTTAAATCATTTTGTTTTGCTAAAAATGATTTTAATCAAAGTAATATTTATAGTGTTAGCCAAAGTGTTTAAAAAAATTCATTTTAAACCACAATGTTAGTGTTTAGGATCAAAGGGTTTAAAACAAATTCATTTACAAAAGGTTTCACCCAAAATTCATTTTTTAAAATAATAGCAACATTTTTGTTTTACTAGAAATGCCTTTATTCAAAGGAACAATTTTCTAGGGATAATCAAATATATTTTTTAAATCAAAAAGTTAGTGTTTAGGGTCAGAGATTCAATTAAAACCATTTGCAAAAGATTTTACTCAAAAAGCATTTTTAAATCATAACAACATTTTTGTTTTACTAGAAATGCTTTTATTCAAAGTAATAATTTTCTAATGTTAACAAAATATATTTATAAACCCAAAAGTTTGTGTTTCTGGTCAGTAGATTCAGAACAAATCATTTGCAAAAGATTTTACCCAAAAATCATTTTTAGAATAATTTTTATACTCAAAATAGTCCTACAAATGTTTCTACAAAAACAACTAATTTTCCAGACGCAAAATACTAAACTAAGGGCATGGTTTCAAAGGTTACATTTTTGTAAATCCATTGATATAAAATTTGCAAATTTTGGCCAAGCAGAACAAAAGTTATGGAATTTACAAATACAAACAACTAATAGATTCATTTTCTGTTTTAAATCCTGAGCCAGGCCATGTGTCTGAATCCAATTGGTGCATACCGGTTTGGTTAGATCGACTAATACAGGTCGTAGGATTTCATTTAAATCGCATGGCATAGATGCAATCGTACCCCTTCGGTTTAAGATCTAATTCTAACCAAATGATCTAGATCTAACGGACGCAATTGATTTGGTCAGAAACTGGCGGCACTTGGCGACGGTGAGCGGCGGCGCGCTCGGGCTGCGGTGGTCCGGCGAAAACAGGAAGCGAGGAAGAGGGAAAAAGGTCTCATCGGGTTCGCCATGGAGTGCTGAAGCTCGAGGTGGTTGCCGTAGACCAAG
Organism: Avena sativa; assembly: GCA_916181665.1. Lineage (NCBI taxonomy): Eukaryota > Viridiplantae > Streptophyta > Magnoliopsida > Poales > Poaceae > Avena > Avena sativa. The sequence goes on from OV702293.1 coordinate 426,636,875, forward strand.
GGGCGCACGGGCGTGTCGTTGATTGCTCGCTAGAGAAGCTCATGGCGACGAGTGTGTCTGTTCATCGACATTGGCGAGGCTATGGTGCTCACCAAGGATAGAAATAGGGTGTGTCAGATGCGCGAGAGAGAGGAGGTTGTAGGGGTAGCAACCAGAGAGGAGGGGGCAGTCAGGTCTCACCGTGAGGAGCTCTTCGGAGTTACAGCAGACAGCAGCGGCGCTCTGTCGTCGTCGTTGCCGACGCTATGAGGCAGATGCCCTAGGCAATGGGGAGCAAGCTAGTGTATGCCAGGGAGTGGGAGGTGGTCGAACGTCGTCGGAATTTGATGGAGATGCTCGTCGGAGCAGTGGTGGCGCAAGGGGAAATTGAGGCAGCCCTAGGGCGGAGAGGAGCGAGTGAGCGAGGGGAAAGAGAGAGAGGATAGGGCGATTATGTATGCATGGTCGCAGGCGAGAATTACTACTGTATTCAAACGAATTGAAGCCTCGAATCAATGGCAGAAACGGTCGCGAGGGAAGAGGGGCGAGGTCAGCGGGGTTGAAGACAAAGGTGAGCTGGCAGTGGGTCTGTTCGGTCAGTGAGTGAAGGGGTAAGTTGTGCAGTGAGAAAAGATCGAGGTAGAGAGAGTGGAGCTGCCGGGTGGGCTGCTGTTGGTCCTGATGGGCTGGTTCGTTGGGTTGGGTTCTGCTGGGTTGATTCTTTTCAAAAAAAATCTTTCTGTTTCTTTTTCTATTTCTGATTTCTGTTTTCAAATTCAAACACTCATTTGAATTCAGATTTATTTATCAAACCTTTTCCATACTTTTCAGTAGGTTTTGCTCTATTTATTAATGTATTTTAAAGTCCATTTTAGAATAATTTCTTTTATTCTTTTATGGTTTATTATTTATTTAAATTAGACACTTGTCTTTATTTAAATAAGATTTTAAATATGGTTCCAATCCATATTATTTTATTCAAATGACTTAAACATCTGTTTTAAATTCAAATGTTTCTCAAACCATTTCAGCAAGTTTGTATTGATTAATAATGTGTTTAAAAACTCCATTTTAGAATAATCAAATATTCGTTTATGGTTTAATATTTATTTAAATGAGGCATTTAAAATCAAATTTCACCCAACCTTTTTAGTAGGTTTTTAAATCATTTAGGATTTGATTAGTTGGCCCACTTTGGAAAATGTTCAAATATTTTCTCATGATTTATTATTTATTTTAATTAGGCATTTTGCCTTTATTTGCATAATTTGAATATGGTTCCAAACCATATAATTATATTTAATTAATCCTTTATTCTTTTTAAGTTAATTAGATAACTTTTAATCCACTTGGGCAATTCCAATTATTATTTTCTCAAGATTTAATTAATCATTTTTATTAGGGATTTTGTCTTCATTTAAATCAAATGTGTTTCAAGTCCATATTAATTTTATTCAAATAATCTTTATTCCCTTATTTTATTTGGATTATTTTTATTCCATTTGCTTATGGATTCAACTCAAGGTTTAAATTGTCTTCTAAATAATTTCTTAGGATTTATTATTTAGTTTAAGCAATTTGTCTTTATTTAAATAAAATTGGATATGGTTTAATCCATATGATTTTATTTAAATAATCTTTTACTCTTTTTTTATTATTTAGTAAACTTTTATTTGTTTATGGATTTGGCCAAGATTTAATTTGGCTTTTAAATATTCCTTATTTATTTATTTCTTTCTTTATCTTATAAAATCCATATCTTTTTATTTATAGATCCAAAATTGGTGGTTCCAATTTGTATGATTTTATTTAATATTTGTTTATCTTTTTAAATCCTTTTAGAATTACTTTGCTCAAGATTTCGTATGGATTTTAGATAGGAGCTTTATTAGCCTTGGAAATTAATTCCTTTTATCTTATTAAATTCATAAGTTTTTATCCATGGCTTCAAATTAAATGAAACCAATTTCTATGGTTTTATAATATTTTTATTTATCATTGTTAATCATTTATAAATGTTTGTTGCCAAATTTTTTTATGGATCAAATCCATGGTCTAAGAGAGATCTTGAAAATGATTTTCTTCCATTAGGGTTTTAGGGTTTTGGTTTATTTTTCCAAGTGTTTAAATTCAAGATTCTTTCCATGCATAAAATGCATTTGATCTTTGGAGTTTTGGTTTAACTTTTCCAAATGTTTAAATTTCAAGACACATTCATTGATGAATGCATTTCACTTGATTGAAATTTTGTTGGATTCCCTTTTCATTCAAAGTTTGTTCAAGAAGGGTTTTGATGTTTCCATTTAGGAACAAAAAGTTTATTTTCACGCTAAATTTCAATAATTATGTTTTTGTTTATTTATTTTTCACATTTCAAAATTTGGAAAATTTTGGGATGTGACAGGCTATCACCGTTAAAAGAAATCTCGTCCCGAGATTTGGGAAGGCTAGAGGTTACAAGTTGTCTTCAAGACAACTAGAGTACTACCACCCTTAAAAGGTTTTCAACTAGATTACATCTTGGCTTACTTGGGGTCTTGATGTAACTTCTCTGGACAGTTGTTAGCATAATGTCCTTTGTTTCCACATTTGAAACATGTGATAAGGTTGAGATCTTGAGGTGCCTTCTCTGGACAATATGATGCATAATGGCCTAGCTCTTTGTAGTGGTTGCACATCACTTGGCTAATATCCTTCTTCTTCTTTGGTATCATTGCCTCTTGTTTGTTTCCTTGGTTCTTCTTCTTTTCTGGACATTCATAAGCATAGTGTCTCATCTCTTTGCAATTGTAACATTGCACTTGGCTAATGTCTTGCTTGCTGGGGTTGGGGCATTTCTTATTTTTGGGTCTCTCCAAAGCTAGGAGTTCTTCTAGTTCATGTTCTTCATATCTCACCTCAAAGGTGGGAAATCTTTCTCTCTTCTTGGGGCAGTTACTAGAGATATGACCTTCTTCTCCACAAGAATAGCAACACTTTGTGGTCACTTTGGATGTGGCCTTATGAGGTACGGTTCTGACACTACTAGGAAACTAGCTATAGATAGACATACCTTCTGTGGCGCATGGTTCTGACCATGCGCCACAAAAGTTATCCAGTGGCGCATCTGGAGCAATGCACCATAGAACCATGAAACTTCTGTGGAGCATCTTCCACGGCCATGCGCCACAGAAGTTTGGTGGGACCCACACTAGCCCTTGGACCATGAATCTTCTGTGGCGCATCTTGCTATATGCGCCACAAAAGTTTTATGTTCTATGGCGCACATTGGCTGATGCGCCATAGAATCATCATGTGGGACCCACAGCAGGCGGGGTCTGACCGTGCTCTGACCAAACTTTTATGGCGCATACTAGGAGATGCGCCACAGAAGTTTATATCTCCTCTATGTGGGCCCCACTCTCTGGACACCTATGTACAATCTTCTGTGGCGCATATGTGCATATGCGCCACAGAAGAACAAACTTCTGTGGCGCATGTGTGCAATATGTGCCACAGAATGCTTCGTGCCACTCAGATTATATTGAGTGTTTCCTATATAGTACACACATTTTCCTCTTGTGCTTTTCCCAACTAAACAAGTACCAGTGGAATAGATAGAATACTAGACAATCTAGTAGATAGACATGTGCAGTGGCATACATCGTTGCAAATGCACATGCGCATAGCCTTGAACAGGAAAACAACAATGGCATACATAATTGCAAATACACAAACTACAACATTGCAAATCCCTTCACAGAGCTGGTGGGGGCGATGGCGGTGGAATATGCCAAACCTCCCTGTTCACGCGCGCCTGCAGCCTGCGGACGTGGTCCTCCATGGACACGTTGGGGTCGAGCACCGGTCGCCACCCGATTGGTTCCGCCATGCGCGCCCTCTCCTCCGGGGACACAAGCACGGCATACAACCTCATGGCCTTGTTGTAGAGGGCCTTGTGCCACAGTATGGCCTCCTCCTCGATTAGGTTGACCTCCGAATCCTGTGGCGGCTGACTCTGAGCAATTCCCCTCGACCTCGCCCCTCCACTGCGAGTAGGCTGCAGGGAACGTGAGCGGGTTGTGCTCTCCAGCAAGTCTTCCGACGAGTTGTGGGAAGAAGACATCAGGGGCAGGTATGTTGCTTTGGACAGGGAGTGTGGTATATATATAGAGGGGTGTCATTAAAGCAGCTATATCTGCCACCTTTATTTCATGCAGATCTGCACTCAGTGTTCTGTGGCGCATATAGCTGATATGCGCCACAGAAGTTCAATCTTCTGTGGCGTATATCATCAATATGCGCCACAGAACACTGAGTGCAGGGGCCCATAGTGTCTGGCCACTACACCCTATGGCCCACAGTGTCTGGCCACTACACCCTATGGCCAAGGTTCTGTGACTCATATGTGTGCTATGCGCCACAGAACATTGAGTCATGGGGCCCATAGTCTGGCCCCACTACACCCTAGGCCAAGGTTTTGTGGCGCATACACGCAATATGCGCCACAGAAGATGCACCACAGAATCCTTCGACCGGATCTGCACAAAAAGGTGGCAGCTTTGCACCCCTTCTATCTACCACCATCCATTTCACATCCTTCTTCCCCCTCCTCCCAGCTCGTCTTCCTCCTCTCTCCCACCCCATTGTGTCTATAATTTTCTACATTTTGTTGTATTTAAACCTACTATAGTTGATAGATTGGTTAGGAAAGCCTTTCTCCAACTAGTAGATCTAAAGCACACCTACTTTTATCATCCACATCTCTATTTGTGTACTATTATCTCTCTATAGATCTATTGATCCACACTCTCTCACATCGCGCTCTCGACTCGATATTCAATCTACTCGGTGAGTAATTGGCCACGAATATGCATGTTTTGTAGGTGAAAAGCTTGTCGCGGGGCGGTGTGTATATGCGATGCATGCATGGCGCGAAGATGATGTTTGTGCATGAAGCTTGTGTGGTGCATGAATGCTTGCATGGGAAGAAGTTTCTTGTTTTTGCTTGTCTGCCCCGGTGTGGTGCATGGATGTTTGCCGAAATGTTGATTCATTTCCATTTCGGCAAATTTTTGCACCACCCATATGTCCTACTTTAAGGAAAGGTCATGCCGAATTTTTTCGGCGATGACCATGCATGTGTGTGCATAAGGTGTGGTTTCTAATTAACCTAATATCTGTCTTTTGCTCTATATGTGCATACCGCGTAGGCTACCATGGTCGTCAGCATGAGCGAAGGTCGAGTTACTAGGTATAAGAAAGACGTGAAGGCGGACATGATTCGGAACAACAAGACCCAGATAAGATGTCCATGTCGAACATGCAAACTCCAGCGCAGGATCGACCCTGATTCTGGACAATTGGAGGATCACCTGCTCAGGCAAGGTTTCATGCGCGAAGACTTCGATGAGGAGCTGGCAGTAAATGGTGTTGGTCATCATGAAGACTTGGGCGGGCGAGAAGACGAAGAGTCTCCCGACGGGCATGGTCATGATGACGAAGAATATATCGGCGGTGGGCATGATCATCATGACGAAGAAGGAGAAGTCGACGGGCATGACCATCATGAAGAAGGAGAAGAAGCAAACACCCAAACGCTGCTAACTTCGGTGTTAAGGGACCCTCATGTTCAGGAACTGCTTCTCAAGGAGAAGAGCAACGCCAAAGCTGCATCCAGAGAGAAAGCCAAGCTGGCGCAAATGGAGTTATATGGGATGACTCCATTGTATCCTGGGTGTCGGACCGAGGATACACGCCTGAGTGTAACGCTCAAGGCTCTAGAGATGAAGGCGGAACACAAATGGACTGACGTGAGCTTCAATGCTAACATGGAATTCTGGCACGATCGTCTTCCTAACGGGAACACATTGCCAACAAGTATAGAGGAGGCCAAGAAAATCGTGTGCCCTCTCGACCTATCGCACGTTAAATACCACGCATGCATCAATGATTGTGCACTTTATTGTAACGAGTACGCGGAGAGAACCACATGTCCGGTGTGCGGCTATGGACGGTAGAAGAGAGGGAACAAGAAAGTTCCTCGAAAAGTGGTATGGTACTTTCCTATCACTCCCCGTCTATAGAGATATTTCGTAGATCCTAAGGAAGCAAAGCTAATGCAATGGCACGCGGAAAGGGAGAAACCCGAAGATGATCCAGAGAAGGGAAAGATCCTAACAAACCCTTCAGACTCTAGCCAGTGGAATGCATTGGACATCGAGTTCAAAGAGTTCGGGGGCGATGCAAGGAACGTCAGGCTGGGTATGAGCACCGATGGATTCAATCCTTTTGGCAACCAGAGTAGCATGCATAGCACCCGACCCGTGTTTGTATGGCCGTACAACATCCCCCGTGGATATGCACAAAGCAAAGGTACGTACACCTGAGCATTCTTATTCAGGGGCCGAAACAGCCAGGTGTCGATATGCATCTTTATCTCTGACTGTTGAAAGAGGAGTTAGCCACATTGTGGGAGACGCCAACCCATACGTGGGACGCCTACACTAAAGAACATTTCCCTCTGAGAGCCATGTTGCTCACGACGGTGCAGAACTATCCTGGTTACGCATATGTATCGGCCCAGGTGAACCACGGACACAATGCATGTCTCAAGTGCATGGATAAGACCCCGCATCTCCAACTACCCAAGGATCCCGGGTCTTCGAAAACCGTGTTCCAAGGGACTCGAAAGTGGCTTCGCATGGATCACCCATGGAGAAAACGCGGTGACCTGTTCAATGGTGAAGACGAGCTCGAAAGATCCCCGTGTACGAGGAGCGGCGAAGAAATCGAGGAGCTTCTGAATAATTGGGATGAGTGCCCAGCGCCAGGAAAGAAGCAACCAAGGACAAAGCCGCTTCTGGGTGTATGGAAAGCAAGGTCTGTTTTCTGGGACCTGCCATACTGGAAGGTCCTCCACACGCCCCATAGCCTCGATGTAATGCACATCATGAAGAACGTCACCAAGAGTCTGCTTGGAACTCTCCTCAACATGCCGGAGAGGACCAAGGCTGGGCCGAAAGCAAGAAACGACCTGAAATTGCTTGGCATCAAGAAGGAGCTTCAGTACCCTGATAGTGATGATGATGACAATCAAACGGAAGGGACTCAAGGTCGCCGCAAAAGGGTTAAGAAGAATGAGGTGGTTGTGCTTCGTGCTGCCTGCTTCACTCTGTGTCAGGAGGAGATCGAGCAGTTTTTCAGGTGCCTCCTAGGAGTCAAAGTTCCTCACGGTTACTCGGGCAAGATAAGAAGGTATCTCGACGTAGAGAAGAAGAGGTTCAGCGGTATGAAGTCCCATGACTGTTACGTGATGATGACATAGATACTTCCAGTTTCCATACGAGGGATAATGGACGAGCACGTCCGTGATACACTGTTTGGCTTGTGCAACTTTTTCAACGTCATCTCTAGGAAGTCGATCGGCATGAAGCAGCTCGACAGGCTACAGGAAGAGATCGTGGTGATACTATGCGAGCTCGAGATTTACTTTTCGCCCGCATTCTTCGACATGATGGTGCATCTACTTGTCCATGTCGTGGATGACATCATCCAGCTTGGGCCGACATTCCTGCACAACATGATGCCATTTGAAAGGCTGAACGGTGTCATCAAAGGGTTCATTCGCAACAGGTCCCGTCCAGATGGAAGCATAGCCAAGGGATTTCTGATCTACGAGTGCATGTCTTTCTGCCAGAACTATCTAACCACCAAGAACGAGGATGTTGGAATACCCACCAAGAAGCACCTCGGCAGGCTCGCTGGGTATGGTCACCGCTAGGGCCACCGCTCATTGCATGTCGGCATTACTAATCGATTTGGCAGGGCACACCGAGTCGCACTACAACACATTGAATTGGTCAGCCCTTGGGTGGAAGAGCACAAAAGCAAGATCGAGCAGGAGTACGTGGACCGGGCCCGCCCGAGGAAGAAAGGAGACGTAACAAGAGAACACAACTCCAGCTTCATGGTTTGGTTCAAGAAAAGGCTGCTGGACAATCCCCCGCAGATGCCTTCTACGGAAGATCAACAACTCATATTCTCCTTGTCACAGGGCCCAGCGCATAACATAAAGACCTATCAGTCATACGACATCAACAGTTACAGATTCTACACCGAGGAAAAGGACATGAATAGCGAATATCAAAACTCAGGAGTAACTATGATGTCCTTCGCCGATGACGAGACCACTGTCATGGAAAGATTCTATGGAAGGATCGAGGAGATATGGGAGCTCGACTACTGTGGAGAGACGTTACCGATGTTCCTTGTTAGATGGGCCAAGAACGTCGAAAAAGAAGGCCGATATTTCACCACCTGCGTTATACCAGATGCCAAGTCGGCAAAGAAGGCCTCCATGAAAAATGAGTTGTGGATACTCACTAGCCAAGTTGATCAATGTTTATTTATTACCGACCCGTCAAAGCCCAGTCGTGTTGTAGTGAGGAGGGGCAAGAGGAGCATCATCGGAATGGAAGGATCCGCCAACGAGCAAGACTTCGACAAGAACGATGATCCGAAGATCGAAGAGGAGTTCGACAAGTACTTCAACATGCCTACTACTACTACAGTAAGAAGAAAGTCTACACTACCTACTAAAGGTTGTCCGTTCACGAGAAGAAATCTCATAGTGCCCGGGCTAAAGTATTCAACCGCGAAGAAAAAGGGCAAGAAGATTGTAAAGAGAGGCTAGCTAGCTCGAAATATCACACGACGATGTGTGACCTTTTTTATGTATTAGTTAGAGACTAATTAAACATATATCGTGATATTCGTGTGCGTATAAATTCACATGTGTTTGTGAGAAGCACAATATATAAATATAATTCGGGGAGTTTTTTTGAATAAATATACATATGTGTATGTGCTTGGTTTAAATATATTTGTATCATATAATTTTTAAATAAAGAAAAAAAATTGATGCAGCCAGGATTCGAACCTGGCTGCTGCCAGGTGCTCATGTCCAACTACTGTCTCACAACCATTGAGCTACTGTCTGTTTCGTGTCAAACTACAGCCGCACGTTGGTTTTGACTAAGTGCGAAAGTTTTGTGGCGCATATCGCCAACTTCTGTGGCGCATTATGGCGATATGCGCCACAAAACTTTTGCACTTAGTCATATGTACGGTTCGGCCTTTTCGTTCCCCACCTCGATCTGTTTCACTTTCCCCCAATTCAAACGTCGTCCTCGACGAACCCTACCCCGCCCCAGCTAACCCGACGAACCCTAGAACCCCCGCCCCAGCGAACCCGCCCAAGCGCCGCCTGCCGCACCGGAGGAGAAGCCGCCGCACCGGAGGAGGAGCCGCCGTGCGTGGAGGAGGAGTCGCGCCATCTCGCCACCGCAGGAGGAGGAGCCCGTGTCCCCTAGGAGGAGGAGCAGGCCAGGCCGTGCGTCGAGGAGGAGTAGGGAGTGCGTGGACGAGGAGCCCGTCCGTGGAGGAGGAGCAGGCCAGTCTGCCGCCAGGACCACCTCCCCATCCCGCGCCATCTCGCCACCGCCGCCAGGTATACATCTCTCATTACTAAGGATCCCACAGAATACTGAGCAATTGAAGGCTCTTTCTCTATCTGAAGAGATGATCCTGAGTGTGGTGGACAACTTCTGAAAGTTGGAAAAGGTCTCGAGTACTTGTCATGTCTTCGACTGTCGTCTAGGGTTGGAGTATGTAATGCTTCATGTAGATAGTTTGTTTTCCTGCCTGGTAGTCTCCGAAAAGATCGTGGTTGATCTTGCTCGTGGAATGTTTGTGATTTAAACCTTGTATGCAATACGCTGTAAATACTTGGCTTCGATGCAATGGAACTCGGGCATGCCCTTTTCGTCTAAAAAATTCAGTATGTGAAACATCCTCATGTTCACTGATAATTTGTCCTAAGGAAAATGTTCCTAGTTTGTTCGAAAGAGAAAGGGCAAGAAGATGTGTGGTAGTAGTTTAATTCTTTTGTATAACGTCGATGCATCGACATTGTTGCACCAAATGCAGAAATTAGAATCAGATGTGTGGTAGTAGTTTAATTCTTCCATTTGATTTACCTGGTGTTTTTATTCAACTTGTTTCATGACATGCTGACAGATTGATAAGTCAAATCCCAGTTTTGAGAAACTTAGCTTCAGATAAAAAAACTCCTGATGTGTATATTTTTTTGTCAGGTTAGATGGTCCTCTATTAGTATTTAGACTATGCCTGAAAAGCAAATAATTTGGGGATTACAAATGTAAATCATGTAGTTCATGTAATATGCAGATTACAAATGTGGTTGTAAATGATTTCTTTTGTTTATCTATCTGGGGTAAATCATGTGCACTGAAATTAAGCCCACTGGCCTCATAAATTATGCGCACCGAACACCTTCTCTAGTGATTTTCCTGCGGTTTTCCATTTGTGGGCAGATGCTAATTGGTGGGCAGAAGAAAACATCTGCATTTTACTAATACTGTCACATTTTGTATAGAGAATTTTGTATAGAGAATTATCATCCCAAGGTTGTAAATATTTGCATCCATTGCATTTAATAAGATCATTGCTTGCCTGTTATTGAATAAGATCATTGCTTGCCTGTTATAATTTTGTTTAGAAAAGTAGGTGTGTTATTGAATAAGATGCTAATGTTTTGTATAGAGATTAGTCTGGAGTCTGCTTAATTTGCTGGGGATGCATATCAGTGGTCTGGGTTAGTAGTTTCCTGCCATGTTTAGAGGATCTAAAGGTTTGTATTTGACTAGGACATGTGATGTTAATTGTATTGATGCCAACTAATTATGTTAGTAACCTAGGATAGTTGCTTCTGTTAGTAATGTTAGTCAGCTGCTTTTTTCCTATATGCAAACTTGGATATATGCATCTAGTGTCTGGCACATAGGATATATGCATCTTTTTTTCCTATATGCAAACTTGGATATATGCTTCTGTTAGTAAGGCATTTTGGAAACTCTGCGTTTGCCCTGATGTGTTGTGTATAGGTGCTGCTCTTGTACAGAATTAAGAAATGGTGTCTGAATGATGTAGTACAGCATTTTGGAAACAAACTACTATTCCCTGCTGTAGTACAAAAATGGTGTATGAATGATGTAGTACAGCATTTACAAATGGTGTCTGAATGATGTAGTAGCAGCTACTATGGTGCTGCTACTACTATGGTGTTGTGCTACTGCTACTACTATGGTGTTGCTGCTACTATGGTGTTGTGCTACTGCTACTACTATGGTGATGTGCTACTGCTACTACTATAATGCTTTTGCCCTGATGTGTTGTAATACATTGCTACTACTATGGTGTTGTGCTACTTCTACTACTATGGTGCTGCTGCTACTATGGTGTTGTGCTACTGCTACTACTATGGTGCTGCTGCTACTATGGTGCTATTATATATGCATGATGTGCTGCTACTATGGTGCTGCTACTATGAATGAAATGGGGTTATCAATGGGGCTGGGGTGTTTTTTCTTGTAGGGATTTCAATTGATTTGCCCGTTTCTCCCGAAGTGTCGATTCACTTCCGTTTCGGTTGAGAAATGGGCACTCGTAGGTCCAAAAATTAGCAAAGGTCATGCCGAATTTTTCGATCGATATTTGTGCTAACCTTTTGCCTCTTTTTTTAGTAATAAAGCGCAAACATGTCGACTAACGACGAGGCCGGTCCTTCTAAACAAATGAGCGTCGAGGATCTAGCCCGAGAGGCCAACAAGTCGTTCTAGGGGCCGTCCCAAGAGCATGAGGAGGCGAAGAAGATGAGAATGACACCACCACCGACGACCGGCGTCGGAGGTGCTGGGGGCAACGAGGAAGATCCAGATTATGAGAGGCACGACGACGACTACGACGGAACTAGTGAAGGCGGAGAGGAGGGTAACACCACCACGTATGGTGGCGAGCGCACAGATGGTGGTAGTGGCAACCCGGCCGCTATACAGAAGAAGAAGAAGAAGAAGAAGAAGAAGGATATTAAGGATCGGAAGCCGCAAGTGCTCGCCAACGTCTGTGATGAGTTCACCGAGGTCACAGAAGGTGGCCAACCCATTTCGCATGCATCGATTGCATGCGGGTACGGGCATGCAACTCGGGTGCATCATCCGGGAAAGCATGTCGATCAACACGAAGTACATCTGACGTAATCATGCTTTGGTCGAGAACTTCCTTAAGAAGCTTCACAAGCGATACATATTCCTAGAGAAGTTCAGAAACCTAGAGAGTAAGAACCCGGTGAACAAACTCGCACTGACAAAGATGAGCAACGCCTTGAGCAGCTGGAAAACCCGGGTAAAGAACAACATTGACAAAGGTGAAAGCTAGGAGATTATAAGTAGGAAAAATCCGATGCTCGACGAAGAAGAGTTCGAGATATTCAAGGCGGACTTAGATACCACTGCCTCTAAAGTATGGACTGAGTGGGGAAAGAATATGCGACACTACTAGGAAAACGGCTATAGGTAATCAACACTTCTGTGGCACACTTGCTAGTGGTGCCCCACGGGTAAAATAGGCGTGGCCCACTGCCCACAGGTGCCCTACGGCTAACTGTCGTAACCGTGGCGCACATGGGGGTGGTGCGCCACGGCTATGTGTGGGCCAGGGCACATGTGGCCACAACACACATACCCGTAGCGCACTAGGTCAAGGTGCGCTACGGATGTGTCACTTAGCCGTAGCGCACCTTGACCTAGTGCGCTACGGGCATGTGTTCTGCAGCAGCTGGGTCAACTTAGTCGTAGGGCACTCTGCCCTAATGCCCTACCGCTAAGTGGCATGCACCAACTCCAACCCCCCCTCCGTGGATCGCATTTTTAGTTTTTGCAAAAAATAAAAGAAAATAATAAACACTTCAAAAATAAAATCCTTTCATCTCTAGGTAGGTAATGTGGTATAGTTTCTAGGAAAATTAACAAACATGAGTTTTCACTTTTTCGGCAAAAAAAAGTCATGCCACGGTAAAATGGTCGTAACTTTTGCATACAATGTTGAAAAAATCGTATAATATACCAAAATGACGAGAACAAGATTTTGCATCCGTTCACAACCACCTTCAGTCGTTTAGCGATTATTTAGATTTTCAAAATTCGAAAATAGTAAAAAGTTACAGTCAAAAGACCGTTTTTCCTACAGAAAAAAATAGAGGACAACTTACCCGTAGCGCACCACCACCTAGTGCGCTACGAGTAAGTTGGGCGGGATTAAAAATTTGAATCCCCACCCCGCCCTCCTACCTTTTCCTTCCCCCTTTTCCCTCCCCCTTTTCCCTCTCCCTTTTCCTTTCCCTTCTCCTTCTTCCTTCTCCTTTTCCTTCTCCTCCTTCCCCTTCTCCTCTCCTTGCAGTGACGGCGCGACGGCGGCCTCCTCCTCTCCTTATAGTGACGGTGGCGCGGCGGCGGAGCAACGACGGCCTCCTCCTCTCCTTGCAGTGACGATGGCGCGACGGCGGCCTTCTCCTCCTTCTCGCAGTGACAACGAGCGACGGCGGCATCCTTCTCCTCACCGACCTCCCTTCCTCCCTCTCTTACTCCATCTCTTCCTACCTCCCTCTCTTCCTACCTTCCTTTCTCCAACCACACCCTTCCTACCACCTCGACATCGGCGAGGACTAGAGCGGCCACGGCCTCCTGCACCTCCCTGCGGTGGTAGGTCGTGGCCATGGCCATGCTCCGGCGAGGTGACACGACGGCGGCGATGCACGGACCCGATTGCTTTTGCAATTCAAAACGAGGGTGTTTTTCGCATTTTTTGTTTTTTTGAAAAACACATCTGTGGCGCACCCTGTACCCCTACCCGTGGCGCACTTCCTATGTCGAGATAACCGTAGCGCACCAGGCAGTGCGCTAAGGGTAAGAGATAGCCGCAGCGCGAGGCTAGTGGCGTACAGCTAGTGCGCCACGGATGCCCTTTTCAGGTGCGCCACGAATGGCCATTTTCCTAGTAGTGCGAGAGAAGAACATAGGTAACCACCGGCTTGGAAGCGGCGGATACAGAGGGAAACAGCCCATTTGGGACAAGGAGGATGCCGAGCTTGAACGCCTGGGTAAAGACAACCCATGGCATAAAATCACAGAGCTGCAGATCCGACAATTTGTCCGGGCCCGCTACTACCTGGACCCTATTACAGGGGAGTTCGTCACCGATGACCCGGATGTGAAGGCCTTTGAGGATGAACTGGTAAGGAATTTACCACGGATCTCTCATTAAAATAGTTAAGCCAAGAATCTAAATGCATGGGTTCACCTCTCCTTGTCTCTCTGCAGGAGAAGGAATTGAACGCTACTAAGGACTTGTCATCCCAGGATTCGGCAGCGGAGCCATGGGACACTGTTTTCAACAGGGCGACGAACACTTACAAGAAGAGGGAGAAGAATTTGCCGTCAAAATTAGCTAGCCGTATGTCCGGCTTCGATACAAGCATGAAGTTTACCGAGTACTACAAAGAGGACGCAAATAAGAGAAGGGAGAGGAAGAACCAGTAGGCGGCTAAAGATAAAGCCGAGGTTGAAGAGCTGAAGTTGAAGGTGAAGACATTAGAGGAAAAAGTGGACGAGAAAGAAATGGACAAGTTATTGGAGGAGAAGCTTCGCGCGATCATCCCCCCTGGGTTGATGGAGGGGCTAGCTGTTTGGAATGCGGGAGGTCGACAGGGGCCAATACACGTGCCCATATTTAGCGGCAGCAACTCGAGCATCAACGTTAACGCATCGCCGGACTTGGTGACCCCGTCGGCCACCATCGCCGCGACGCAGCCGCAAGATCTGGTCGTTGCACAGATGCCCCTGCTGCTCCCACCAAAAATACGAGTATCGCACAGCCGGCGGTGGCACCAGTACCGCGGGAGAATGCTGATGATAGGCCTGCCGCCGGGACCGGCCGTGTGTCGACATTAGCCGAGCTCAACGCCCTCACCAAGTTAACTAATTAGTTACTCCTATTCATCTTATTTATGCGCCTTTGGTGACTGCCACCTCGATCATGATGCCCAACACATATGTGTTTTGACTCAGGACGCTGCTTGCGTACTACTCCACAAAGTTGTCGGCGGCGAGTTGACGGATGTTGCCAAGGGCAATATCATACAACCGGCGAACCGCACGATGCACAAAAATGCAATGGACGATGCCGTGATGAGGGTCCGGATTGCTCGGGTGTTGCCAGGGTGCGACGACATGGACCCCCCTTTCAACCTCAGGGAGCCGACGAACACAAGACCCTTGCAGAATGCCACGGCTGGCCCTTGACATGGCCAAAGACTCAGATTAGTCTTACGGGGCACCTAAGAGCCACCTCGATCGTCTGGCCACCACCTCGGATGCCACATGTCATCGGCGCCACCTCGATCGTCCGGCCACCACCTCGGAAGCCACCTGCCGTCGTCGCCACCACCAGTCGCCACCAACAACTGTTGGGAGCGTGTGGGCCGCCCCAAGGCGAAGCCGTCGCAACACAACCGTCGTCGCTCCCGCCACCACCATCACCACATGGCGGCAACAACGATGATGATGAAGAATTTTTCAATGTCGACGACTACATCAACACCGGCACCGACATAGGATTGTACATGCCTGTTGTGGATGAAGAACTCTTCGTCGCTCGCGAGGGTCAAGGTGGGCGTCCCACTACATGCACGCAACGCTTGGTCTTCCATGGTTTATCTCAAGAGATGACTTCGGCCGCCGATCAATAGAAGAAACCTGTTGGATTCGTCTTTAGCCCTGGCACACTCCAAAAGGCGGCCGTTGAGCACTTAGCATCCCTAGTGGAGGAGCCTGCTCAGAAGACAAAGAAGCACAGGAAGATAGGTAAGAAAGCCGAGAGCCAACCTCCTCCGAAGAGGATCCGGGCTAAGGATGACGTCGTACCAGCCCGCGAGGATGGCTTGCCCTGGATACATATAGCCGGTGAAGTGATACTGACTCCGGAGCTGCTTCACCTTGCTGGTGGACATATGCTCGCTTTGAGTGATAGTATCAAGACACTAGAGGGCATTCTTCTTAAAGACAAAGATCCAAATTACCCGGTTTTCACTGTCAAGGTGCCATCGGACGTGTACTTCATCCATGAAGCCCCCACGGACGTGTTCTTCATAGCGTACGAGGACGTCTTCAAGCTGTTTCTCTCGAAACGGCTGGACTATAACATGGTTCGCCTATTTGCGCTCAATCTGGCGATGAAGACCAAGAGAGAGCAAACCCCCTACATCGCGATAGTGGATCCCTACTACATGCGTGATAGCCAGTTGAGGGAAGGATTAGAGACGCGTGCCAAGGCAACGGCGTACCTCGAGAAGTTCATGGTGGACCACAAGAGGACGAACACGCTTCTTTTGCCTTTCTTTCCCGAGTAAGTACACACACCCCTAGCATTGGTAACTTAGGCTTTCTTATAGCTTTCTTCCTTTGCCCTTTTCCAACATCTCGTTTGAATCGTGTTGTGTAGAGACAAATACTGCACACTCATCCTCATTTGCACAAAGTACTCGATAGCATCGTATTTCGACTCGGCGAGTCAGAAGAAGAAGAAGGACTACACCAGAATAAGGGGTGTTTTGAATGAGGCTCTCGAGGGCTACGCTAGAAAGGGATGCCCCTTCGTCAACAAGGGGGATGTATCAGGGATGAAAAGCACGTGTTCAAGCACATGCTCAAGTTCCTCTACGTCAAGGAGCCATCTACTGGCGGCACCAAGGAGGCCTTCTATGCCATGCATCACCTTAAAGGGTTTGTCCGGGATTGCCAGAACCTAACTCTGCCATCTAGTTTCCGAGCATGGGCCGAAAATTTGGCGCGAAGGGACGATGGTGATCTTAGAGAAGACTTCCATTGCATCCAGGTTAAGTTATCGAAAATCATCGTGGAAGATGTCAACACAAGGGGAGGGGTCCTAAAACACAACAGAGGGTTGACTAAGAGGGAGATTGAAAATATTCTTCGTAAACAGGGTGACAATAGGACGTGGATTACGAAGGATGTCTATCTACCATTCCCGAAGCTGAGTGTTAGCAGCTCTCAACATTGATCGATGTGTGAGCCTAGAATTATCATAGATGTCGGTGTGTAGTGTTGTGTCACAAACTATATACTACCATGGTCGTATGTTGTAAACTTCCCTATTGTGGTCGTTGTCGTCGAAGTTCTATGATTTTGATCGATGTGCTATCTTCTATGTTTACTGATCTTTTGCTTTAGTTTATGTGAACATATATGCATGTGAAACAATTTAGTCCTTTCTGTTGCATGATTTACTACTATGCTTTATCTATAGAGATGACGAAGTGGTACGTGGTGTACAAGGGTTAGGTTCCAGGAGTCTACGATGAGTGGGAGGACTGTCAGAAACAGGTGAACAAGTTTAGCGGCAATAGCTACAAAGGATATGCGACTCGAGAGGAGGCGGTAGCCAAGTGGAGGAACCACCTGTGGAAGGAGAATCGGATGAAGATATTGCTAGTGCTCTTGCTCACCGTCATCACAGCTGTATTCTGTTTGATTCTAGTGTAGGCGGTGAACACTTTATTTGTAATGTGATGAGATGGTGAACTTTGTAACAAACACTTGTATAAATATTCACCACCTTTGACTTATATTGTAATATGATGACCACTTGTCTACCTCGATCGGGCTCTAAGTAGTGTGATGGCACTATATTCGTGTTTGTATTATATTTGTTTTCATATACTAAGTCAAATATACTGTTTATGTATAATACAGTATATTTGGACAAGTTTCGATTTTTTTAATACCTGATATTCAAACCAGTGGCGCATCATTTTTACCTTCAGTGGCGCATTTTCCATAATGCGCCACTGAACAGAGTCCTGTGGCACATCCACAGAAGTATCATGACTTCTGTGGCACATTCCAAATGCGCCACAGAAGTTTTCATCAGTGGCGATGTAACAGTGGCGTCCCTGCCAGGCGCCATAGAAGACCAATATAGATGCGCCACTGATGAAGGATTTCCTAGTAGTGTGACTTTGTCTTTATCCTTCTTGGTAGAAGTTGTTCCCTTATGGAGTTGCCCAAACATTTGATGCATTCCATCTTGTTTCATTTGTTGAACTATAGGATAGATAGGGCATTGGATAGGGACATGATCATTTCCTTCACATAGGAAATAAGTCACTTGGGATGTGGGGCATTGTTTAGTTGGATGTTTCTCTTCACAATTAGGGCATGGGTCCACATCCTCTTTATATTTGTGTTCCATGTCTCCACAAATATTGCAAGCTTGAGTTCCTTCTATAATATCATCCTTGATATCATTGTTGTCACAATCACTTTGGGAAAAGTTGTTTCTCATGTTGATCATTTGATTGGTCATCATTTGCAACAATTTTTGCATGGTTGGGTCTAGCTCATTGTTGTTGGCTAAAAACTGAGTTGTCACTTGATTCAACTGGGCTTGGGTTGCTAGCAGTTGTTCTCTCATGTGCATCTCTTGGTTGTTGGTGTTGTCACCATCCTTGATGTTGGAGTTGTGGTCTCTTGGATAAGTCATCTGTTTGGGTTGGATTGGGATTAGAATAGGCAAAAGATTTCTAGGGAAGAAGTCTACTCACACACAACAATTCACACAAGCAATGTGCAAGCAATCACAATTAAAATTCCACTCAAACAACAAGATTCAAGCATAATTTTAGGCAACAAAATATTTTTCCTACACCACATAAGTTAGTGTGATCAATATATGATCTAAACTAAACATTAGTATGGTGGTCCAACTATATGGTTCACTTGAGATCATTTCATTCTTCTTAGTTCTTTCTTATTGAACAAGCTCATGGTATCCTTGGAAGATTTCTTGCATCTTGGTCACAAAACTCAAAGGTGGTAATGGTTTCTATGTTGTGTTTCCTTAATCTCCAAGTCTTGAGTACCCTTTCTTATCTCACTTGTAGTCCTTAGTGATGTCCAAATTGAAGTCCTTGGTGAAACCAAAGTTGAAGTCATTGGTTATGTTGAAGTCTTTGTTCATGTTGAAGTCTTTGTCCATCAAGTTGAAAAGAGGGGAGATGTAGAATCAAAACAAAAGGGCTGAGGAAAGAGTTTACAAGATTATTTGTAAATAAGTTTGGAACAAATACAACTCCTATTTTTCTAAGGGGTTTTGTCCAATCCTAGGGTTACAATCCTACAGCTAACACAGTGCTCTGATACCATCTGTAGAGGTCCCAACCTGATAAGGTAGAGATCCCTGTGTTTACAATGCTAGTCCCTGGATCAATAGCTAGCATCCACAGTTTAAGATGTAATATCAAGGAACAAAGGTCATATTACAACTTATAACCAGGAATAAAATAATAAATTACATCTTACATAGCTCATTTGGCTATCTCATTACAATGCAGCAGAAATATCTATATAGCATGGAGTCCTTCATCTTCAAAGTGCCACAGGCAATCATGTTGGTTGTAGACTTGTAATCCTATTCAACACACTTCACTAACATCAAACAAACCTACAACATAATAAGTTACAGCCACAAGGGACAATACATTTGAATTGTATTGGCAAGTGATACTATGGCAGAGTAGTGGTATCTATCATCTATATGCATTTGGCTAAGTGGAGTTTAGGCTTGCTTTGCTCAAAATAAGGTTTTCCTTATAAGTTGAAAACACTAAGTTTTTGTTTGTCAAATCACCCAAGGAATCTACCAATTGAAAATTGGAATCCTTTAACCCTTGCAACCACAAGCTTTTAACTTAGAAATTGGGATGAGGAGATCCTTGATAGCTTACATGTCTTGATGCTCAGATTGTCCATTGCCGGGGACATGTCTAAGTACTTAGATTTTTCCTTCTCGAGAGGTGGTGCACTTTCCCCACAAGACTCGGCATGCATCGAGACAAGATCTTTCAGAAGCCTTCCCTTAGACCAAATGGACGCGTTCCAAACCTATCACCCCCTACCACCTTCTGTCCATCTGGCTAAGTTATTGCAATCTATATGATCCTGGCAAAGCCCATATACCATGTGGTTGCACTTGAAGCTTCTCAACATTTGACATCTCAAATCTCTTTGTTCCTAGGTGGCTTTCCACAAGTGAGATACACCAGGTATTGCCCCTGGGGTAACCACTCAACACAAACCTTTCCTTCCATTCCACCCAGGTGATTCATTCACATAGTTGTTTTATTAAACAAAACACAAGTCATAGACTTAGAAATATTTCATAGTATGAATATAATCCACCCTTGTTTTCTACTAGCTAGGCTAATCATAATAGTAGCAAGAATCTTAACTTAGGGAAAATTCTACTAAGGCATCATCTACTAGGATTTCCCATGGCATAGCATACTTAGTAAAATTTCCATGCAAGTCCTACTCAAAATATCACTAATGCATAGTGAAAATAATAGGACAAAATGTATGAAGCAACACTTGCCTTTTGGGTAGAGAAACTAAGTTCACTCCTTGATCTTGCAATTGTCACACTCTTCAAAGTTCACTACAAGTCAATCAAGGCATACATTCAGACTAGCATTCAAACAATTCACCACATAAAATAATGAAAACAAAACAATGCATGCAAGCATTCAAAAGATTGTTTTATTTGGAAAGGTGGTTTATAATAGGCTATAAACATTTCAAAACACCTATTAAACATTTATAAAAGTGGCAAAACCACTTAAAAATAAGTTAGTGAAAATGTGCCATTTAAATCATTTTTATTTTGCTAGAAATGTGTAACATCCCAAAAAAAATTCACATTTTAGAATGTAAAAAAATAAACAAATTATGAAATAATTATTGCGTGTTTCACTTTTACTTAGATGAATTTCTGAAGAATTTAAAACTTTTTGTGGACTAGTTTAACTTTCCCAAACCTTGACCAAGATTTTCAAGAGAGGATTAAAATGACTATCCCAAATTATAAATCATGGTTTGAAATATTTTAAACAAATCAAACATGAATATTTGATCTTGATGCCTTTAAATATTTGACCAAACCATGTTCAAGTATTTAAGAGAGGGGATAACATGACTTTCCCAAATAATAAGCATGTTGGGAAAATATTCCATTTTGGCGTTTATTGAGTTTTATTGTGTTTTGGATTTTTTAAAATATATTTAAATGCATTTCCGAAAAAGGATGAAATAAAGAGAAGAGAATAATATGACATTCTCAAAATAGGTTGGAAATTATTTAAATATATTTTATATTCATTTTTTTATTTAGAAAATATCCGTGGTTATTTATAAAATCCTAATACTAATCTAGGGAATTTATAAAGACCATAAAACAAAACAATTTACTAAAAAAATTATATTGGACTGGAAATACTATATCTTCATTCCAATATAGTTATTTTGATTTGTTGAGTTTTTCTAAAATTTTGTTTGGTTAAAGTCGAGCAGTAAATAAGACAATAGTAAATAGAAATATCAATTATGATAAAAAGAACAGGTGACCAAACCAAACGACCGAACTAGTCAAAATGGACTTACTTTTTACTCTACCTCACCGTGATGGACAACCCTTTATTCTCTTCCCCGGTCGTTATGTTTTTTTGTAGGCCTCTTTCTTTCTTTCTTTCTTAGCCCAACTAGACAAACCAGCTGAATCGGTCATATTTCTCACGTTATGACACTTTATGTTTTACAAAAACTGAAACTGCACACCATGAAACCTTTCCATTGATTCTCCATGTAACGTCTGGCTATAAACACAGAAATTACTCATCCATCAACGACGGTTTCATTCAGGTAGTTAATTTTGTATCGGCGCACCTTAAATATTCTCTCATTACATTCCCCTGATGGTTGCAGACTTAAATCGACCATGATGGCAGCTTGGCCGGACAACGTCAAACGCCCTCGACTGCTCCCTCTCTATATAATTAGAGCACTGAGTCTGCCCATGATTTTCTTTGTTTTCCACTCATATTCACGTCCAATTACTATAGCATCAAGTCTGATTTCATAGCTGAAGTTTTGACGGCCACGGCGAGTCGTCTTCGATTTTGTCGGGTACAAATGGACTCAGGCCCTATTCCTTCTTCCTTTCATTTTTCCTTGTCCACGAGAATCCAATTTGATCAGAAAATATCATGTTGTGCAGCATGTGATCCTCCACGACGACAACCGAAGTGAGTTTCATCACCACTTCACTCCTGCTAGGAACATCGGGAAGGGCCTCCGAGAATTCCATCATATGATCGTCCACCAATTTATTGACTCCTGAATAGTTTCCTTCAACACCTCAGTCTATCCCTATTAGTGCGACATACATTACGATCGAGCACATGCGCCATCATCGTATTGTCTTCTCTTTCCGATTTTTTTTTGTTCTCCGTTGAAGTTATTAGACTGACCACAGTTCGTCTTCAGTAGGTGTCGATCCCACCTCGTCAAGATAAAATCTTGATTATAGTTTAACTAAATGGTGCAGATGTGTTCTAAATCAAGTAGAAGGGATTTAGAAAAAAAAAGGGGGAAAATAAATCTCATACAAGCGATGTACGTGCGCCTGCAAACTAGGATCCTAACTAAATTAGTTAGTGTGTGTGTATATAACGGACACTCTATGAATTATTTCGTGCGTCCAATCCCTGTACTATATGATCAAATCAATAGAAGGAAATTACCATGCACTTTGTTTAATGAATTATTTCTGGTAAAATGGTTGTTTTTGCAGAAACTTGTATAGGCATATTTTGAATATAAAATTCTTTCTAAAATTATTTTTGTGATAAAATCTTTGGCAAATGGATTGTTTTGAACCTACTGACCATATAAACCAACTTGTGATTTCAAAAACAAATTTTGTGAAGCAAAAGAATAAATCTTTGATTAGAACATTTCTAGTCAAATAAAAATGTTGTTTATTTGTTAAAAATACTTTTTGGAGAAAAATCTTTGGGAAATTATTTGGATTAAACTCTCTGACCCCAAACACCAAGTTTTAAAATTAAAAATGTATTTGGTGAACCATATAAAGATTATTGCTTTGCTAAAGGCATTTTCAACCACATAAAATATTAATTTGGTTTAAAAATTGTTTATAGGTAAAATCATTTGCAAATGGTTTTGCCACTTTTATAAAATGACCAATAGGTGTTTTAGAATGTTTCGAACCTATTAGAAACCACTTTTGTAAATAAAACAATCTTTGGCATGCTTGCATGCATTGCTTTGTTTCTATTATTTTATGTGATGTTTGCTTGAATGGTAGATTGAATTCTTGCTTGCTTGATTGAATTGTAGTGGAATTTGAAGAGTGTGATCATTGCAAGATCAAGGAGTGAACTTATATTCTCTACCAAAAAGTCAAGTGATGCTTCATACTTTTGTCCCATTATTTTCACTATGCATTAGTGATATTTCTAAGTAGGACTGCATGGAATTTTTGCTAAGTATAAACTATGTCATGGGAAATCCTAGTAGATGAAACCTTAGTAGAATTTCCTAAGTTAATATTCCTACTACTATCATGCTTAGCTTAGCTAGTAGAAAACAAAGGTGGAATATATATTCATGCTATGGAAAAAAATATAAGTTTGAGGACTTGTGTTTTGTTTAATAAAACAACTAAGTGAATGAATCACCTGGGTGGAATGGAAGGAATGGTTTGTGTTGAGTGGTTACACAAGGCCAGGGGACTGGTGAACCTTGTGTATCGCACTTGTGGAATGCCACCCAGGAACAAAGAGATTTGAGATGTAAAATGTTGAGAAGCTTCAAGTGCAGCCACTTGGCATTATGGGCTCTGCCTGGATCATATAGGTTGCAATAACTTAGCCAAATGGACAGTTGGTGGTAGGGGAATGATAGGTTGGAACGCGTCCATTCTGGTCTAAGGGAAGGCTTCTGAAAGATCTTGTCTTGGTGAAACCAAGTCTTGTGGGGAAAGTGCACCACCTCTACAGAGTGTAAAATCTAAGTACTTAGCCATGTCCCTGGTAAAGGACAATTTAAGCATCAAGACATGGAAGCTATCAAGAATCTCATCATCCAAATTTCTAAGTTAAAAACTTGTGGGTGAACAAGGGATTGAAAGGATCACCAATTTCTATTGGGAGATGCCTAGGAAAAGATTTTGTCAAGCAAAAACTTAGTGTTTTCAAATGATAAGGAAAATCTATTTTGAGCAAATCAAGCCTAAGCTCCACTTAGCCAAATGCATATAGATGATAGACTCCACTATACTACCATAGTATCACTTGCCAATACAATTCAAATGTATTGACCCTTTGTGGCTGTAACTTGTTATGTTGCAGGTTTGATTGATATTAGTGAAGTTTAATGATTAGGATTACAAGTCTACAACCAACATGTCTGCCTGTGGCACTTTGAAGATGAAGGACCCCATGCTATTGTTATATTCTGCTGCATTGTAATAAGATAGCCAAATGAGCTATGTAAGATGTAATAAATTATTTTATTCCTGGTTATAAAGTTGTATTATGACCTTTGTTTCTTGATATTACATCTTAACTGTGGATGCTAGCTATTGATCCAGGGACTAGCATTGCAATCACAGGGATCTCTACCTTATTAAAGGTTGGGAACCTTACAAAATGATTTTAATCAAAGTAATATTTGTAGTATTAGCCAAAGTGTTTAAAACAAATTCATTTAAAACCACAATGTTAGTGTTTAGTATCAAAGTGTTTAAAACAAATTCATTTACAAAAGGTTTCACCCAAAATTCATTTTTTAAATAATAACAACATTTTTGTTTTACTAGAAATGCCTTTATTCAAAGGAATAATTTTCTAGGGCTAATCAAATATATTTTTAAATCAAAAAGTTAGTGTTTAGGGTCAGAGAGTTCAATTAAAACCAATTGCAAAAGATTTTACTCAAAAAGCATTTTCAAATCATAACAACATTTTTGTTTTACTAGAAATGCTTTTATTCAAAGTAATAGTTTTCTAATGTTAACAAAATATATTTATAAACCCAAAAGTTTGTGTTTATTGTCAGTAGGTTCAAAACAAATCATTTGCAAAAGATTTTACCGAAAAAACATTTTTAGAATAATTTTTATACTCAAAATAGTCCTACAAATGTTTATGCAAAAACAACTAATTTTCCAGAAGCAAAATGCTAAACTAAGGACATGGTTTCAAAGGTTACATTTTTGTGAATCCATTGATATAAAATTTGCAAAATTTGGCCAAGCATAACAAAAGTTATGGAATTTACAAATTCAAACAACTAATAGATTCATTTTCTGTTTTAAATCCTGAACCAGACCACGTGTCTGAATCCTATTGGTGCATACCAGTTCGGTTGGATCGACTAATACAGGCCGCAGGATTTCATTTAAATTGCACGGCACAATTGCAATCGTACCCCTTCGGTTTAAGATCTAATTCTAACCAAACGATCCATATCTAACGGACGCAATTGATTTGGTCAGAAACTGGCGGCGCTTGGCCACGGTGAGCGGCAGCGCACTCGGGCTGCGGTGTTCCAGCCAAAATAGGAAGCGAGGGAGAGGGAAAAAGGACTCACCGGGTTCACCGTGGAGTGTTGAAGCTCGAGGTGGTCGCCGTAGACCGAGGGGCGCATGAGCGTGTCGTCGATTGCTCGCTGGAGAAGCTCCTGGCGACGGGTGCCTCTGTTCGTCGACATTGGCGAGTCTAAGGTGCTCACCAAGGCAAGAAATAGGGTGTGTCATATGCGCAAGAGAGAGGAGGTTGTAGGGGTAGCAACCAGAAAGGAGGGGGCGGTCAGGTCTCACCATGAGGAGCTCGTCGGAGTTGCAACACACAGCGACGACGCTCTGTCGTCGTCATTGCCGATGCTATAGGGCATGCGCGGGCAAGATGAGGGTACGGTCAGATGCGCTAGGCGATGGGGAGCAAGCTAGTGGGTGCCAGGGAGTGGGAGGCGGTCGGACATCATCGGAATTTGATGGAGATGCTCGTCGGAGCAGTGGTGGCGCAAGGGGAAATTGAGGCAGCCCTAGGGCAAAGAGGAATGAGTGAGCGAGGGGAAAGAAAGAGAGGAGAGGGGTGATTATGTACGTGTGGTCACGGGCGAGAATTACTCTTGTATTCAAACGAATTGAAGCCTTGAATCAATTGCAGAAACGGTCGCGAGGGAAGAGGGGAGAGGTCAGCGGGGTTGAAGACGAAGGTGAGGTGGCAGTGGGTCTGGTGGTCAGTGAGTGAAGGGGTAAGCTGTGCGGTGAGAAAAGATCGAGGTAGAGAGAGTGGGGGTGCCGGGTGGGCTGTTGTTGGTCCTGATGGGCTGGTTCGTTGGGTTGGGTTCTGCTGGGTTGACTCTTTTCATTTTTTCTTTCTATTTCTGATTTCTTTTTTCAAATTCAAACACTCATTTGAATTTAGATTTATTTATCAAACCTTTTCTATACTTTTCAGTAGGTTTTACACTGTTTATTAATGTATTTTAATCTCCATTTTAGAATAATTTCATTTACTCTTTTATGATTTATTGTTTATTTAAATTAGACACTTGTCTTTATGTAAATAAGCAATCCATATTATTTTATTCAAATGACTTAAACATCTGTTTTAAATTCAAATGTTTCACAAACCTTTTCAACAAGTTTGTACTGATTAATAATGTGTTTAAAATATCCATTTTAGAATAATCAAATATTATTTTGTGGTTTAATATTTATTTAAATGAGGCATTTGAATTCAAATTTCACCCATCCTTTTTAGTAGGTTTTTAAATCATTTAGGAGTTGATTAGTTGGCCACTTTGGAAAATGTTCAAATATTTTCTCATGATTTATTATTTATTTTAATTAGGCATTTTGTCTTTATTTGCATAATTTGAATATGGTTCCAAACCATATAATTCTATTTAATTAATCCTTTATTCTTTTAAAGTTAATTAGATAACTTTTAATCCACTTGGGCAATTCCAATTATTATTTTCTCAAGATTAAATTAATCATTTTTATTAGGGATTTTGTCTTCATTTAAATCAAATATAGTTCAAGTCCATATTAATTTTATTCAAATAATCTTTATTCCCTTATTTTATTTGGATTATTTTTATTCAATTTGCTTATGCATTCAACTCAAGGTTTAAATTGTCTTCTAAATAATTTCTTGGGATTTATTATTTAGTTTAAGCAATTTGTCTTTATTTAAATAAAATTGGATATGGTTTAATCCATATGATTTTATTTAAATAATCTTTTACTCTCTTTTTTATTATTCAGTAAACTTTTATTTGTTTATGGATTTGGCCAAGATTTAATTTCGCATTTAAATATTCCTTATTTATTTATTTCTTTCTTTGTCTTATAAAATCCATATCTTTTTATTTATAGATCCAAAATTGGTGGTTCCAATTTGTATGATTTTATTTAATATTTGTTTATCTTTTTAAATCCTTTTAGGATTACTTTGCTCAAGATTTGGTATGGATTTTAGATAGGAGCTTTTTTAGCCTTGGAAATTAATTCCTTTTATCTTATTAAATTCATAAATTTTTATCCATGGCTCCAAATTAAATGAAACCAATTTCTATGGTTTTATAATATTTTTATTTATCATTTTTGATCATTTATAAATGTTTGTTGCTAAATTTTTATATGGATCAAATCCATGGTCTTAGAGAGATCTTGAAAATGATTTTCTCCCATTAGGGTTTCAGGGTTTTGGTTTATTTTCCCAAGTGTTTAAATTCAAGATTCTTTCCATGCATAAAATGCATTTGATCTTTGGAGTTTTGGTTTAACTTTTCCAAATGTTTAAATTTCAAGATACATTCATTGATGAATGCATTTCACTTATTTGAAATTTGTTGGATTTGCTTTTCATTCAAAGTTTGTTCAAGAAGGGTTTTGATGTTTCCATTTAGAAACAAAAAGTTTCTTTTCACCCTAAATTTCAACAATTATTTCTTTTGTTTATTTATTTTTCACAATTCAAAATTTGGAAAATTTTGGGATGTGACAACTGAGGACCGATGAACCCTGCAACGAACTTCACAAAACCAAAGAAGAACAACAAATATTTTTGGTCTTTTTGATTTTTAAAGCAAGCACTAAAAGCAAAAACAAACAAAGCAAAATCTTTTTGGATTTTTCTTAAGGCAAACCAAAGCTAAAAACTAAAGAAACAATGAAAATATTTTTGGTCTTTTTGTGTTTTGGGATAGCAAAAACTAAAAAGAAAGCGAAACATGGATATACAAAGAACCGACGAAACATGATATATAGATGAGTGTGATGTCGTTATACCTCCCCCCAAGCTTAGGCTTTTGGCCTAAGTGGGGCTCAATCCCAGCTTGACCAAGAAGGTGTGATGGCTAACGTGAAGCCTGGTGGAAACCCCAAGAGGAAGGTGTGAGGAAGCACATCAGCAAGTTTTCCCTCAGTAAGAAACCGAGGTTATCGAACCAGTAGGAGGAAGGAAACGTCACACAGGTGTTGCAAGCAAGGCGGAGACCTACACAACACAAACTCAAGACTTTGCCCCAAAGAATTAGTGAGGTTGTCAAGCTCGCCGGTTTGCTGTAACAAAGGATTAAACGTATGGTGTGGAAGGTAATGGTTTGCAGCAAGTAAACAAGTAATAGTGGAAGATGTATTAATGGTAAATATTGGACCGGGGTCCATAGTTCATTAGAGGTGCTATCCTTAGATAAACAACATGGCATGAAGGGTAAACAAATTATAGCAGGGCAATTGACAAGAACTGAGCAAGGCATAACAATGCAATACTAGTCAAAAAGATCCTATGAGATTTGATTGGGCAATACAACAAGATATATAGACCGCCATCCAACTGCATCTATGACTAGAAGTCCACCTTCAGGTTATCATCCGAACCCCCTCCAGTATTAAGTTGCAAGCAATAGACAACTGCTTTAAGCAAAGTGTGTAAGGTAAACAATCCACTTGTTCCATGAACAAGAGACCATTGTTTTCTCCCTAGTAGCAACAGCACATCTACAACCGAAGAGATTTCTGTCACTTCCCTTGGAAACTAGAGGCGTGAACCCACTATCGAGCATAAATACCCCCTCTTGGAGTCACTAGCAACTACTCGGCCAAGATAGCTACTAACAACGGACAGCATGCAAGATCACAAACAACACAGACATGATAGAATCATAAAGACAAAACCATTAATCAATCTGACATAATAATCTCAATATCCATCGGATCCCTGCAAACACAACATGCATGATTACAAATAGATTAGATATTGATCATGAACGGAGCTCACAAGATCTATACATGAAAGCACAAGGAGGAGATACAACCATCTAGCTACTACATGGACCCATAGTCCAAGGTGGAACTACTCACGCATCATACCGGAGAGAAGGCCTCTGGGATGATCTCCCTCCGGCAGGGTGCCGGGAAGAACTTCAGATCCCCCCGATCTAGGGACGACGGTGGCGGCGCTACAGAAGGTTTCGTGGAATATTGATCGGGTACTTAGGGTTTCTGCATCAGGGGCTTCTTATAGGCGAAGAGGCGAGGCCGGGAGGCGGTCAGGGGCCCCAACAATCTTTTGAATATCAAGAATCATGGAGATAAACATGATACTTATATACTAACACTTGAATTGTTACTCTTGATTTAATACCAATTATTAAACTTCACAGAGTAACCGGAACTTACTAAAAGTTTGCAATAGGACTTTTAAACTTTAGATTAACACTTCAAAACAATACGATACCAGTTCGTAAAGTAACTAACTAGAATTCTATAGTTCTATTATCTCAATTATAACTAAGCGCAAGGTGGTAAACGGATGCCAATGACTACAACAACTATGCAAATTCACTTTGATTTAATTTATGATAAATAGTGTTCAACTTTTAATCATATTGCTGTTGAACTCCCACTCAAAACAATATCCCTCACATTGTTTTAGTGATTACATGAACCAAATCCACCACATCAAAACCGATCATCACGAGAGATGATGTAGCTTCAAAGGCGAACAATCAACATGTTCATCATATCTACTATATGACTCATGCTTTACCTTTCGGTGATCCGTGTTCCGAGACCATGTCTGTACATGCTAGGCTCGTCAAGATCAAACCTTAGCTTCCCCATGAGCAAATCTGGCTTGCTCCCGTTGTATACACTCGCAGAATCTAACACACCTGATCATCACGTGGTGCTTCGAAACAACGAGCTTTCGCAACGGTGCTTACTAAGGATGAACACTTTATAACTTGAAATATTGTGAGAGGGATCATCTTATAATGCTACCGTCGTTAACTAAGCAATACAAGATGCATAAAAGGATTAACATCACATGCAATTCATAATATGTGATATGATATGGCCTTTATTCTTGTGCTTCCGATCTCCATATTCAAGCACGAACATGATCTCCATCATCACCGGCATGGCGTCAAGGTCAATGGCGCCGCTTCATGGTTGTCGTCCACCAGCATCAACTATTACAACTACTTTGAATAATAGACATGCAGGTCTTAATGGAATTAAAAGACAACCATATGGCTCCTGCCGGTTGCCGACTTACAAAAAGGAACATTGCATACATCACATATAATCACAATCATGGCCATATCACATCACAGCACACCCCTGCAAAACAAAGTTAGACGCCTCTAATTTTCTTTGCATGTTTTACGTGGTTTGGGGCTTTCAATAAGTGTTGTTCTAACTTACGAACAAGAACCACAACGTTGATACTAGTATTGTCAATTACCCGTTGTAAATTGAATCTTCACTATGTTGGGAGAAACAAACACCCGCAAAGCCACTTATGCAATACAAGTTGCATGTCAAGCGTGGAGCAAGTCTCATGAACGATGTCATGTAAGGTTAGCCTGAGCCACTTCATCCCACCATCCCGCAAGATGCAAAGTACACAAGAAGCAATCGATAACAAAAGCATCAATGCCCACAATGACCATTGTGTTCTACTCGTGCAACAGATCTACATATAGACATGGCTCTGATACCACTATAGGGATTCGTAGCATGGAAAACAAAAAAATTCTACCGCATGAACATGCAATCAAGATCTAATCTATGATCAAGCCAAGATCTATCTACTAGAACGGTGAAACAAGTTGATAGAGTACTAACCCTCGAAGATCCAAAGCGGTTAATGAGAGCAGATTCTCATGGGTGATGTAGTCGTTCACTTGCCGATCTCAAGATCGCGTAGACGATCCTTCCGGCGCCGCATTCCGGCAGCGCTCCCGCGGTCGGTCACATGTACAATACTCGATGAAGACCTTTCTCTCCCTTGTTCCAGCAGGCAGCGGAGGTTGTGGTTCTCTCCTCGCAATTCGGGCAGCACGACGGCGTGGTGTCGGAAGTAGAGGGAAGATCCCGCAGGTCTTCGCCTAAGCCGGAGAGGGTATGGTGGAGTAGAGGGAGCCCCGGCGATCTAGGGTTTAGAGGCCGAGGTTTAGAGGTAGCTAGCAATTAGGGTTTAGCTAGTTGGTAGCGGTTTAGAGGAGATCTAGATTGGCCGCAACTAGAGAGGGGGCGGCGGCCAACCTAGGGTTTCTTGTGTGTCCAAGGGGGGCGCCCTACCCCTCCTTTTATAGGTGGGGAGGCGCCAAGGGGGAGGGAGTCCTCCCCCAACTCCACTTCATGTGGCCGGCCCAAGGGAGAGGGAGGATTCCTTCCCTAGGTAAGAATCCTTCTCTCCCTCCACTTGGAAATATTGTCCCAGTTTGACTTTTTCAAACTGCCCTTTTGACTTTCAAAATAGAGTTTGATTCCTCTCTTCCAAGTGTCCAGCCAAGTGACCTAGGACATGATGCAACCATTCCACTTTGTCATGACACATCCATGTACCCTTCCCCTTCCAGATCGACGAACCTTCTAGACCCTTCTAGAACATTCCAGTGAAAACACCGGAACCATTCCCGAACTCCGGAATTGGACTTCCCTTATATGAATCTTATTCTCCGGACCATTTTGGATCTCCTCGTGATATCCCGGATCCCATCCGAGACTCCGAACAATATTCGGTCTCTTTACTCACATTCCATATCTACTAAACAACATTGAATCCTTAAGTGTGTCTCCCTACGGTTCGTGAATTATGCAGACATGATCAAGACTCTTCTCTGATCAATAATCAATAGAGGAATCTGGAAATTCATATGGCTCCCACATATTTCTATGATTACTTCGTGATCAAATGAACAATTTACATACGATACCAATTTCCCTTTCTCTCGCGATAGTTTACCTATCTGAGGTCTGATCGTCGGTATCTCTGCATACCTAGTTCAACCTCGTTACCGATAAGTACTCTTTTCTCGTTCCCGTGATATGTGATCCCTTGTGAGCCAGTCACATGCTTGCAAGATAATTGGATGACATTCCACTGAGAGGGCCTAGAGTATATCTATCCGTCATATGGATGGACAAATCCCACTCTTGATCCATGTGCCTCAACACATACTTTTCGAACACTCAATGCCACCTTTATAGCCACCAGTCACGGTGTGGTGTTTGATGTCATCAAAGCATCCTTCCGGTGATGGTGATTAACATGATCTCATGGTCGAAGGAATTAGGTTACTATGTATCATAAAGCTTATAGCAAATGAACTATATTAAATGACTTGATATTTATGCTACGCTTAACTATAGGAGTATGTCCATCACATCATTCTCCTAATGATATGACCCTGTTGTTAATAACATCTCTATGTTCATGATCAGGAAACCATGATCATATATTAACCAACAAGCTAGTTTAACAAGAGGCTTTACTAGGGACTCTTTTATGTTTACAAATCACACAAGTATTAATGTTTCCGGTTAATACAATTATAGCATGGTATGTAAACATTTATCATAAGCATGAAGATATGATAATAACCACTTTATTATTGCCTCTTGGGCATATCTCCAACACATGGTATAAGAGCTATCCCATAACCAAAATACAAGCAGACAATGAGCATCTCAGCGATCTTTTTATTTACTATGTGCATAGCTTTTTATTGAGGATGCTTCATAGATAGCTCACTATGGTGATGCTGCAAGTTTCCACCATGATTAGGCATGGCTTAGGATAGCGGCCTAGGCGTTTCTCTAACACAAAATACAAACTCCATGGACTTATAAGTTCCCTCTTTATTTCACACCGGTGACATCCATAGACAAAAGAGCATGATATCAACTGAGTACAAAGTACAAGTGCAATGTTGAAAACGTTCCTCGTGACAGCACGGTTCTGCTAATTCCAACGTATAAGTGCAAGGATATACAACATAGATGACACAATGGTTCAAGTTTATTAGGGGCAATAATATAAAGTGTGCCATCAAGTTCGTGAGAGCTTTAATCACTAAGTTTTCACATAACAAAGAGACTTTTTAACTGGAAGATAGCTGAAAACAAGAATATACTTGGAATGATGTAACACACCATGCATAGGAATTTATAGTGGACACTTTGGAATAACTTGGTTTCTTGGGAGTTGTAAGCATGAGTAGAGCTTACTTATTCAAGTGGAGGCTAGCAAAAGACTGGGAGCAACCAACTAAGAGAGCAATAGCGGCCATAATCATGTAGAGTGACAAAACATTACTAATCAAAGCATAGAGTGGTACTACAAGTCAAGGACTAAATGATCATAGAGGCTATGGACTTGTCATAGTCATAACATGGTGTGAGAATGTGTCAAGTCAACCCAAACAAAGCATCAAAGGAGAATACCACAATACTATGCTTTTGCATGCTAAAACAACGCATAATTTCTTCAAGGCACACTAAGCAATCCCAATTGTTTGGAACAAGACATGCTATAGAAATAATCACTAAGCATAAGGTCAAAACAACACCAATCATGTCATGCTAAAGTCTAAGTCACAGTCAATGAAAGCTCCTCTTGCACTTATCAAGCAAGAACTTCTTATTCCTTTCCAACACCAAGCAACTTATTTGCAAAACAACACAGCGAGAACGGGGGTCCAAACTACTTTATTCAAGCAAACTAAAAAACCTAAGCAAAGCAAACGGAAACTAATACGCTCCAAGAACAACACAACCGTGCATGAAACAATAAAAATGAAGTGTCTAGACAGACCTGAGCTTTTTATTGATGAAGAACGGGATGCCTTGGGCATCCCAAGCTTTGACGCTTGTACCTCTTGGATATTTATTGGGGTGACACCGGGGTGGAATCCCCAAGCTTGAGCTTTTGTCCATTCTTCATCTAATTACATCATTCTCTCTCTACACCTGAAAATTTTCCTTCATACAAAACTTCACACAATCTTCATTAGCAACATTAGTTTATTCAAAAGATATTAGACCTCTGGCAAAGCTTTGGAACAGAAATTTTTTTCACTAAAAACACAAGCTACTATATCAACTCCTTCAAAAATCTCAATTCCCCAAAAGAGAACTCAAAAAGGAATCAATAAGAAGCAAATGCAAATAATGGCAGAAATCTGTCAAAACAGACCAGCAGGTAGAAAACGATTTTTCAAACACCTTCTATTGCTCAAATCAAAAAGTGTTGAACTAACAAAAGTTAGCTAACATACTGGGGGATTTATTAGTAAATTTTGAGCTCAATCCGAGTTACAGAGACTCCTCACGAATTTTTATGGTGGAGGAAAGAAATCTGTTTCGGGACAGCAACTCCCCAAATCTTACTTCCCTCTCATTAGAGGTCATTCTTGGCACAAAAAGCAAATAAAAAGGATAAGGAGAGGTCATTACTGAAGTAATAACTTCCAATACTCAAGGAAACTCTTGGGTTATCTATGAACAAGTACTTTTCTTTAACGCCTTTAAGTTAGGCTTGATAGCTTGAGAAGATGCTCACATAAGAACTATGAGTTCAAGTAAAAGAGAGCATCAAGAGACGAATTAAAAACACATTTAAGTCTAACCCACTTCCTATGCATAGGAATCTTGTAAGAAAATAAATCAAAGAAGCACATAGTAACAAGATTGGGTAGATAAAACAAGAGCAACTTCAAAACTTTCAGCACATAGAGAGGTGTTTTAGTACCATGAAAACTTCTACAACCATACTTTCCTCTCTCATAATAGTTTTCAGTAGCATCATCAATAAACTCAACAATATAGCTATCACATAAAGCATGCTTTTCATGATCTACAAACATATAATTTTTATCAAGCTCAAAAATAGTGGGATTAAAACCTTCACAGGTTTTACCCAAAGTAGATATTTCAAAAGGATCCACAGGAACATAACAATCATCCTTCTTTGGTAAGCATGGGGGACAATCAAATAATGTAAGGGATGAAGAGTTACTCTCATTAGAAGGTAGGCATGGGTAGACAATCCATTCTTCCTCCTTTTATTCATCACTCTCCTCCTCTTATTCATCTAATGAGCTTCTAGTTTCAACAATTTCTTCTTCCATAGGCTCCTTCAAGGAATTAGTCTCTTCCATTTGTGGAAAGAACCTATTAAAATATTCAAGAATATAGCCATTTTCTTCCTTGTAATTATCAAAGAAAAATTTAAGTATCTCAAAAACCTCATGCTTATAAGGTGCGTCATCAATATTTTCAAGCAAACTGGAAAGTTCAAATGCACCCTTGAGGGCAATAAATTCTTCAATTTGTTCCACATCATAAAAGTCATAATTTCCTTTAACATAAGAGGATATGGTAACATTATCATTATACTCACCTTAAAAAGGGAGGTGTTTGTACGTCCTACAGCAACAAGCTTTATCAAAGCAATAAGTAAAATTATAAGTAGAGCACACGTCTCTAGCAATAGTATTCAACCTATCAATTTGTTCCCATAAGTGTTTCCCTTTTGGTGACAAACGCTGTTCCTTATAATAATACTTTTGTTCTTCCGTGAACCCACCTTGCCAATAAGAACTAGTTTCAAAAAAACCATCCATTGATAGAAAGCATGACCAAGCAAGGCAACAACAGACCAACAACTAGAGTAGGAACTAATTTTTTTTGTGTTTTTGATAAGAGAAAGCAAACCAAACTAAACTAATTTTTTTGGGTTTTTTGAAAAGAGGAAAACAAAACCAAGCAAAAGAAACAAAGCAAACTGAAAACAAAGTAAAGAGAAAGGAAGTGAAGGACTCCCCTTGTGAAGACGTCCTTAGCCTCCCCGGCAACGGCGCCAGAAAGAGCTTGATGGCTAACGTGAAGCATGTTGGGAACCCCAAGAGGAAGGTGTGAGGCAGCACAACAACAAGTTTTTTGTCAGTAAGAAACCGAGGTTATCGAACCAGTAGGAGGAAGGAAACATCACACAGGTGTTGCAAGCAACGCGGAGACCTACACAACACAAATTCAATACTTTGCCTCAACGAATCAGTGAGGTTGTCAAGCTCACTGGTTTGCTGTAACAAAGGATTAAACGTATGGTGTGGAAGGTAATGGTTTGCAGCAAGTAAACAAGTAATAGTGGAAGATGTATCAATGGTAAAGATTGGACCGGGGTCCATAGTTCACTATAGGTGCTCTCCATAGATAAACAACATGGCATGAAGGGTAAACAAATTACAGCAGGGCAATTGACAGGAACTGAGCAAGGCATAACAATGCAATACTAGTCAAAAAGATCCTATGAGATTCGATTGGGCAATACAACAAGATATATAGACCGCCATCCAACTGCATCTATGACTAGAAGTCCACCTTCAGGTTATCATCCGAACCCCCTCTAGTATTAACTTGCAAGCAATAGACAACTGCTTTAAGCAAAGTGTGTAAGGTAAACAATCCACTTGTTCCATGAACAAGAGACCATTGTTTTCTCCCTAGTAGCAACAACACATCTACAACCGAAGAGATTTCTGTCACTTCCCTTGGAAACTAGAGGCATAAACCCACTATCAAGCATAAATACCCCCTCTTGGAGTCACTAGCAACTACTCGGCCAAGATAGCTACTAACAACGGACAGCATGCAAGATCACAAACAACACAGACATGATAGAATCATACAGATAAAACCATTAATCAATCTGACATAATAATCTCAATATCCATCGGATCCCCGCAAACACAACATGCATGATTACAAATAGATTAGATCTTGGTCATGAACGGAGCTCACAAGATCTATACATGAAAGCACAAGGAGGAGATACAACCATCTAGCTACTACATGGACCCATAGTCCAAGGTGGAACTACTCACACATCATACCGGAGAGAAGGCCTCCGGGATGATCTCCCCTACGGTAGGGTGCCGGGAAGAACTTCAGATCCCCCCGATCTAGGGGCGACGGTGGCGGCGGCTACAGAAGGTTTCGTGGAATATTGATCGGGTACTTAGGGTTTCTGCATCGGGGGCTTCTTATAGGCGAAGAGGCGAGGCCGGGAGGCGGCCAGGGGCCCCAACCCTACCCAGGCATGAGGGAGGGCCCACCCGCGCCTAGGGGGGTCTGGCCACCCTGGTTCGCGTCTCCGTCTCGTCTTCTGGATTCGTGTCCCTCACGGTAAAATATTGACTTTGGCTTTTGTCCCGTCCAATTCCGAGAATATTGATTTTCTTCTGTTTTTGGAACCAAAAACAGAAGAAAATAGGCAACTGGCACTATGGCAACTTGTTAATAGGTTAGTTCCATAAAAGATATAAAAACACCTCAAAGTGTAGACAAAGCAAAGAAAAGTAGATACTAAACAAGCATGGAGCATCAAAAATTATAGATACATTTCCGACGTATCAAGGTGCGCCTCCATACTGCGACGAAGAGGCCC
The DNA here is from genome assembly GCA_916181665.1 of Avena sativa. Taxonomy (NCBI): domain Eukaryota; kingdom Viridiplantae; phylum Streptophyta; class Magnoliopsida; order Poales; family Poaceae; genus Avena; species Avena sativa. Next base: position 426,674,442 of record OV702293.1, read on the forward strand.
CTTCGTCCTCGTACGTGCTCGAGGAAGCCCCCGTGTAATGCACAGAGTGGTCGTAAGAGGGCGCGTCCTCCTGGTAGTGTTCGTGGAAACCACGAATGCAGAACTGCTCGTCCATCTCCTCCTTGGAGCGTGACCAAGGTCCCTGAAAAATACTAAACAAAGTGGTTTGTGGCAAAGGAATTTCCCTCTGTTCCCCATCAGTAAACATCATCCTGTAAACCAAACTCTCAATGGTAGAGCTAGTAGTGACAAAGTGATGCGCTTTCATGGCAGCAAGATCAAGCCTCTAAGGAGCCAAAATTGTATCATTTGGATCAACAGAAAGTTCTAAGGCATGAACTACACGTGCAGCAATAATACCCCCATAAATGGGTCCTCTAGCAGCTAGGCAACGAGCAATGAGGGCACCAAGATTATACCTGGTTTCATTGTTGAGTGCAGTAGCTAGAAAGGCCAAATGATAGTTGGAAATATTGCTAGTGTTCTCCCTACCAAGAATACTAATGGCAAGACAATAAGCAAAATATCTGATATTTGGGAGTTGAATATTTCTTATCTTTCCGCGCTGGGCTCTGCGGTCATCATCATTAGTTACCCCGCGGTAGAGCTCCAACAAGTCAGCGGGTTGAGCTGGAATCTTCTTCACCGTACCAGCCATGCCAATACCCAAAATTTCACAAAATTTCTCCAGTGTCATGGTGATAGGCCTATCATAGATTTTGAATGACACCTCTGACCTGAAAGGGCTGTTAGAAAAAGAGAAACTCTCCACAAAAGTTTTGGTGAGCATAGCATATTGCTCACTCTCATCCTGCATATAATCAGTTAGTCCAGCCCTCCAAACCAAGGTTAGGAAATCATTGAGAATCCCTGTAGCCTGCAAAAGGTAAAACAAGGGAAGGTAGAAGGGTGCGCATCCCCCTCATCTCGGGAGGATGATCCTCATTGTATGACGGCCTAGCTCAGGAGGATGATCTCGAAGTACTTGTCCTCCTAGGTGCATCACTCTCAAACACTTCTCCAAAGGTGTGGTTGTCCATGAACTGAAATTTTTAGACAAACATCAAACCAAGTAATTTCCAAGTTGATAAATGATGAGAAACTACTATAGGAACTTGCTAGAGGGCTAAACATCCATAAAAATGAAATATCTAAGCATAGAACAAGCATGCAAGCTCACACAATCTGTCACCTATAGCAGCAAAATACTCAAGATACAATCTACCAATCAAAAATCTAATTGGACAAGTGGAGGAGCCACATACCGGAGAGTAATCCCTCCAAAAATCAGCAACAAAGATGGGCTGAGCAAGGAGATTGAAAATCGGGAGCAAGAACAACAGGAACTCGAGCTTGAGAAAGTTTTCTGGTGTTTTTCGGGAGAGAGAAAGAAGTGGCTGGGAGGAGACACTTTGGAGGGCCACATGTGGGTCCCACCCAGGCCAGGCGCCCTGGGGCTGTCCGCGCCACCAAGGGGTGTGCTGGCCTGGTGGGTCCCCCTGGGATATTCCGGGTGCCCCTCTGCCCCTTTTTTCGAGTAAAAATTTAATATGAGTTTTTTGGATTTTTTCGGGAAACTTTATTTTTGGCCAATTTTTAGGTTGTGAAAATTGATTTTCTCGCAGAAAAAGATTTTTTAGAAGAAGAAAAAAGCAAATCAAAACCAAAACTACAGAAGTTCTAAGACACTCTACCAAGCAAACAACTAACAAAACCAAAGATAACAAGAGAAAGAGCAAAGACTAAGAAGGAGAAAAATAAAAGTGAGAAAGTATAGCCATAGTGAAAGCATTGTTTTGTTCATTAAAATCTCTTTGTTAACAAGGCTAATCAAGTCTTGTTACCAAAACAATTTAAAATTAAACAAAACTTTGCATTTCACAAAATGATTATGTTACCTCAAACTTGATAGCAATAGTCCCAATCATAATAGTTTCAAAACTTTCTTGTGGAATGGGACAATATATTTCTCCAACTTTGATGCTCTCAATATTTTCAATGGAATTCAGGCAATAGCTCTTATCAATCTTCTTGGGGAAATAGACAGTATGCTCTTTGTCATTAATATTAAAAGTTACTTTTCCTTGATTACAATTGATGAAAGCACCTGCAGTATTAAGAAAAGGTCTCCCAAGAATAATAGACATATTATCATCTTCACGCATTTCAAGCATAACAAAATCAGTTAAAACCAAGCAATTATGAACCACTTGAACAGGAACATCCTCACATATACCAACAGGAATAGTAGTTGACTTATCAGCCATTTGCAAAGATATATCAGTTGGTATCAACTTTTCTAGCTGGAGTCTCTTGTAGAGAGAAAAAGGCATAACACAAACTCCAGCTCCCAAATCACATAAAGCAGTTCTAACATAATTATTCTTAATAGAGCAAGGAATAGTTGGTATACCTGGATCACCAAGTTTCCTTGGAACCTTACCATTGAAGGAATAATTAGCAAGCAAAGTAGAAATTTCCTCATTAAGAATCTTCCTTTTATTAGAGACAATATCCTTCATATACTTTGAATAAGGAGGCAACTTAATAGCATCAGTCAAAGGAATTTGTAAAAATAAAGGTTTCATCCACTCACAAAACTTGTTATAGTGTTCTTCCTCCTTTGACTTGTGTTTCTTATTGGGAAAAGGCATAGGTTTCTGCACCCAAGGTTCTCTCTCACTACCATATTTATTAGCAATAAAGTCTTCCTTAGTGTACCTAGTGTTCTTAGTGTGCTTCTCAGGTTCTTCCTCAACTTCCTCCTTATTAGGAGCACCATTTTTATCATTACCACTTTCGGTTTTAGCATCAGAGACAGATATACTATTAGGATCTACAGCAGGTCCAGGAGGTTCCTCAACTATTTTATGTTTCTTTTTCTTTCTCTTATGAGGACTACCACTATTTTCACCTTATTGAGAATCCTGCTCAATTCTTTTAGGATGTCCTTCAGGATATAAAGGATCTTGAGTGGCTGCACCACTCCTAGTTCTAATTCCATAAGCATGTTTATCTCCTAAAGCATTAACTAGCATATCCTTTTGCACCTTAGCAAGTTTATCAATTTGGGTTTGAACCATTTGGAAGTGTTTACAAAGCATTTTTACATCATTAGTAGTTCTTTCCACAATATCTTTCAACTCATTAATAGCTCTAGAGCTTTCCAATAAATGATTCTAAACTTGTTTATTAAAATTACCTTGTTTATAACAATAAAAATGTCAAGTTCCTCTAAACATTGATCAGGAGGTTTACCATAAGGAATATCACCTTCATCAAAGTGTTGGAGAGAGTGTACCTCAATAGTGGATGAGTGGGGAATTGGCTTACATAATTCTTCTATAGGAGGTAAATTCTTCACTTCTTCAGATCTAATACATTTCTCCTCAAGACATTTCTTACCTTCTTTCATCACTTCATCATTTAATGCAATCATTCCCCTATTCTTTGGTGTTGGTGTTGGAGCTGGTTCATGCACAATTGGTCCAGGTGTAGTAGGCTCAGGTGTAATTGGCTCAGTTGAAGTCCAATCATCATAATTCTTGCTTATTTTAGCCATTAATTCTTCAGCTTCTGCAGGAGTTCTTTTCTTGAAAACACAATCAGCAAAACTCTCTAGGTATGTCCTAGAATCATCAGTTATTCCATTATAATAAATATCAAGAAGCTTATTTTTAGGTAATGGACATCCAGGATGTGCATGAATCAAGGCACATAACCTTGTCCATGACTCAGGCAATTTCTCTTATTCTCCCTGTTTAAAATCAAAAAGTTTCTGCAAAGCAGCATGTCTAGCACCGTGAGGAAAATATTTCTGAAAGAAAGAAGCAATCAGGGCTATCAATGGACCCAGGAGGTAATCTATTAAACCAAGCTTTAACTTCTCCTTTTAGTGAAAAAGGGAAGATCTTTGTAACAAAGTACTTGCACATCTTAAAATCAACAGAGAATAAGGCACTCATAATGGAAAGCTCATTCATATGAGCTACAACACTTTCATTTTCTGTCCCACAAAAAGATTCTTTCTCAACAATGTTTATATAGGATAAATCAAGAGATAAATCATAATCTTTATCTTTAATATCTATGGGAGAAGTAGTAAACTTAGCATCAGGTGACAGTTTAGGTATAATGTTACGTCTCTCAAGGAGACTCCCAATAGCACTAGCACCACGTGTGTTTTGGTACTCTTTAATAAATTCATTAGTCATTTCAATGTAACCATCATTAATATCATATCTCTCTCCAGACTCAGGTGAGCTAACAAGTTTAACAGTGTCTTCACTAGGAGTTTTAGTGTTTCCCAATATAGTTCTAGCAATTGTAGCATCTATAAAAGGACCTAATGAACCACTTGCATCAAGCACAGTAGAAGTAACATCATGAGTATCAAAAGCAATTTCAGATTCAGTAGTAGTAGAAGTGTGTGTAGCATGTGTATGTGGTGGTGGTGTAACAAGCTTACTTATAACATACGGTGAATCAAGAGCAGCAGAGGTGTTTAGGACTATACCTCTTCTTGTAGTGGATGGTAAAATAGGAAACTTTTCATCACGAGACTTCCCCATGATGAAAGGAATATCAGTGAAAAATAATAGATCCAAGTGAACTTACAAATAAAGTTATGCTCCCCGGCAACGGCGCCAAAAAATAGTCTTGATGACCCACAGGTATAGGGGATCGCAAAAGTTTTCGAGGGTAGTATTACCCAATTTATTGATTCGACACAAGGGGAGCCAAAGAATACTTATAAGCCTTAACAACTAAGTTGTCAATTTAGCTGCACCTGCAAATAGTCTTGCTCACAGTAGTTTATCAGTAGCAACAGTTTTATAGTAGCAATAGCAAAGTAACAGCAGCAGTAAAACAAGAGCAATAGTAACAATAGTAGCAAACAGTAGGATATGAGTGCGGTACGCATAGGGATGGATGCACAGACGTTGCATGGACGAGACTATTCATATAACTTCAAGACCTAGGGCTTTTACATATAAATACGATAAAGCATCCAAGTACTAAACAATCATAGGCATATGCTCCATATATAGTCATACGTGATCGTAATAAGAACTTGCACAACATCTTTTGTCCTGTCAGCCCGTTGCAGCGGGGCCTTAAGGTAATCTACTGGCAATTAAGGTACCCCTTTTAATAGAGCACCGGAGCAAAGCATTAACACTTTGTGAACACATGTGATCCTCACATCACAGTCATTCTCTCCGGCTGTCCCAATTTCTGACACTTCGGGGCCTTTGGTTCCAGACAATGATATGTGTACACAACTTACAGATACGATCACAAACAATACTATCATCATGAATCAAAAATAAGTTCAGATATGAGATCATGGCACTCGGGCCCTAGTGACAAGCATTAAGCACAACAAGTTGCAACAAAGTCAAATAGCACTAATAGAGATACTAGGCACCATGCCCTAACAATCTTATTCGATTATATGATAGAACTCATCCAATCCCTACCATCCCCATAGCCTACAGCGGGGGATTACTCACTCATGGATGGGGGAAACATAGATGGTTGATGGAGAGGCGTTGGTGATGATGATGGCGATGATCCTCTCCAAATTCCCCATCCCGGCTGGGTGCCAGAATGGAGTTTCTGGTGGTGGCGGCGCAGCGGAACTCTTTCTGGAAAAACGCCGAACTCCCCTGAGTTTTTAGGTCAAGAGGCAACTTATAAGCGAAGAGGGAGGCCGAGGGGGTGCCCAAGGCGGCCACACCCCCCAGGCGTGGCCAGGGGGTGTGGGCCCCTCGGAGCCCCACTCCGTCTCGTCTTATGGCTCCGTGAGTCTTCCGGTGAAATAGGATTTTTGGCATATTTTCCGGAATTTTTCCTGATAGTTGATTTTCTGCACAAAAAAACTAGACATCAATGTAATTCTGCTGAAAAAAGCGTCAGTCCGTGTTAGTTGTATCTAAATCACACAGGTTTAGAGGAGAAACAACAACAAAAATGTTCAGAAAAGTAGATACGTTTTGGACGTATCATACATCTTGTGGAAGTGTAGACATACATGCCATGGAGAGAAGGTGCAATCACCGACATGACCTATTCATACCATCTGAACTTTTCAGGAGCTATGAAGAAAAGGTCTAGCATTGCATGAGCTAGGTTAAACCACGTGAAGATTGTCAAACTCAACGCCGAGGGTTGTTCTAGAGCTATCATCCGTGTTAAAATAAGGTTCTTTCTAGCAGCCCCTTCGTATCAGATGCATCAACCACTGAGGCTCGTGCTCTTCTAGATGGACTTCTTTGGCGAGTCAGCTCGGGTGCAACAGAGTAGAGGCTAATTCGGATTGCTCTGATGTGATCACCATAATGAAACTCTTTAGATCCCAAGGCGGCGATTTACAAGGAGTGTACTATGCTTTGTCGGAGTTTTACATATGTTCTATTTTTTATTGCCAAAGAAAACCAATATGAATGTACATGTGCATGCTAGTCACTCTAAATGCCCCTAGTCAATTGTCTCGACTGAGGTGCCTCTTAATTTTATCAAAAGTGTAATAGTGGATGATGTATAGTTGATGCAAATTAATAAAATGTCATGGTGACTTTTCATGAAAAAAAAGAATGAAGGGTGTTCTTGTAATAATATTTCTTTGAGAATATTTTTTTAAACCAAATTATATTGAGCAAGCAAGCCGCCTCATTAAAAACCTTTCAGTCCCCTTAGGTACCTGAAAGGAAAAGAGTACGTCTAAAACTTGCTGCTCCAAATTCATAACATAACGAGAGTTTGTAGAGTTCACAAAAAAAAGAGAGTTTGTAGGAGAAAGCTAAAGGATTCATCGACTCGATTACGAGAGGTTTTATCTAAAAAGCAAGCCCTAGCAAGCTCATAAACAGCTCCATGGCAATCAATATACTTGAATAAACCAATTTCGACCATTGACGCATAAAGATTATCTTTATGTCCTGGGCCATTTATTTCTTAATCGACCAGAGCAGTAGAATACAAATGGGCTTACTTGGGCTTAAGTTGATTGGAATTTGCATTTGCCCGTGTGGCTTTCGGTGGTCGGGAGAGCCAACAACCAAAAGGGACCAATGCTGCCGCCGCCGCCGCCGCCGCAGGGAGCCATGGCCACCGGCGCCGCCAACCACGCCGTCCCCTGCTCCGCCGGTCGTCCGAAGAAGAGGAACCAGCGGCGCGGTCCTGCTTCCCTCTCCGTGCGCGCGTCCAGCGACGCCAACAGTAAGCACCACTCTGACCATCCCCACCCCCTTCCCGTCCGGAATTCGTCCCGTCCATGGCTTCACGGCTACGTTTGCTTTGTTTCGCTGCTCTGTCCGTTTCCGCAGCCGTGACGCTGCTGGACTACGGCGCGGGCAATGTTCGCAGCGTGCGCAACGCCATCCGCCACCTCGGCTTCAACATCCGCGACGTGCGGAGCCCCGAGGACATCCTCGCCGCCGACCGCCTCGTATTCCCCGGAGTCGGAGCCTTCGGCTCCGCCATGGATGTCCTCACCCGCACAGGCATGGCCGACGCGCTTCGTGAGTACATCCGCAGGGACCGCCCCTTCCTTGGCATCTGCCTCGGCCTTCAGCTGCTATTCGATTCCAGTGAGGAGAATGGCCCGGGTAAGGCTCGTGCTGAGATTCTACTTGCTTGGAAGCCTCTGACTGAACATGAGCTGATAGTGCATTCGCTATTGTAGTAAGCGGCCTTGGCGTGATACCTGGAGTTGTCAGGCGATTCGACTCTTCTGAGGGTCTCATAGTGCCTCACATTGGATGGAACGCCCTCCAGATCACCAAGGACACGCAGCTGCTGCAAGGAGCTGATGGTCACCATGTCTACTTTGTTCACTCCTATCACGCTCTGCCTGTAAGGAGCAAGTCCACTTAGATGCTTCACCCCTTTGTGAACTTGGGAAATATGAGCTGTTTCTTTCTGTGTGCTTAGTCAGATGCGAACAGAGACTGGATTTCATCGACATGTAACTACGGTGAGAGCTTCATATCATCTATCTCGATGGGCAACATTCAGGCAGTTCAGTTTCACCCAGAGAAGAGTGGAGGTAAGTATGTAATTTAATAGTGAATGTACATGATAAATATTCATAGTTAATGTTATAACGTGGATATAATATTGTAAGTTGTTGAGTTCTTACAGCTTGTCTTGCCTGAATCTTATAAAGTCCCTACTGCAGAGTAATGTAGATATTTCAGGATTTCTAGCGTAAATTTCTTATATTCTTTTGTTTTGTGCAGCTACTGGACTTTCTATTTTTGAAAAGTTTCTCAGTCCTAACTCTTCAGGGGCAAAGGTAATCATCATGTGTGGCTTTGTTTTTTGCAGTTCCTTTTCATCATCTTTTTCGACATACAAGTTCACACTTATATGTGCAATGTAGGTCCAGCCTCATAGAAAAGCATCAAAACTTGCAAAGAGAGTAAGCTTTCTATTCCCAAATGTTTTGGCTTCCATCACAGCCCATTGCCATCTCAAACACCAGTTTCCTTTATAATCATACTTGTTGCCTTGAATTTTACAGGTGATAGCTTGTCTTGATGTTCGGTCAAATGATAACGGGGATCTTGTGGTGACAAAAGGTGACCAGTATGATGTAAGAGATCATACTAGTAGCAAAGAGGTACCGGAATTTATTCATTGACCCTAATAAGAGTATAGAAACTTTCTACACCTTAGGGTTAATTCTAACTTCTGAGTTGGCAGTTTAGGGCTAGTTCTTAGTTGTCCATTTAGGAATAATTTAGTTTCCGAAGTATCTTACATCAAGAAATAGTTTGAAACATCTTTTATAGTTCTGCAGAGACAGTCATTAACTCATTGTATGCTTGAATATCTTTGTACACCATGCTTATAGGTGAGAAACCTTGGCAAACCAGTGGAATTAGCAAGTCAATACTACATAGATGGGGCTGATGAGGTGCTTATCTACACACTGTTATATTTTAAATAATGGACATATTATCTGATACCATGCATACAAATTCTCTATAGGTCAGCTTCTTGAATATAACTGGTTTCCGTGCCTTTCCATTGGGTGATTTGCCAATGCTAGAGGTTTGTTTGAGTTTATGACTATCAAGCATTTCTGTTACTTGGCTTTATCTGGTCAAGAGACATGTTTGTACATTTGGTAGGTACTACGGTGTGCATCCGAAAAAGTTTTTGTGCCACTTACTGTTGGTGGGGGTATAAGAGACTTCACAGATGCAAGTGGAAGGTTAGTTCCTCACCAACGCTGCTACTGCTATACGTACAATTTTTTCTTGTACGATACAACTACGATGGAGGTCATTATCTGAAGGCCAGCATACTATAGCTCAACATGGTAGAAATCATCATGTGTGGAGTCATAATTTTTTGAGTAAATGTTGATCCCTGCACGGATTAACAATAATTTTTTCTGATTGACTTGATGAGATAATTTGTACAGAAAATGATCCCCAAATTCCCAGAATAGGCCTGATTTCTAATGTATATTTCCTCATGTTCCAATCTCTGAGGGGTGTTACACAGTTACTATCTTCCTTGTTACTAGGGCCTACTTGCTACTCTCCATGTGTCATATTTTTATGCTACCCCTTTCTAACCGCAATATCCACCCCTCACCTTTTCTGGGGTGATATTTGGTGCTTGTCAGTACTCAGTATCAATAAAACAGGCATGACAGAATAATGATGTCAATTTCTCTTTTCAGATACTATTCAAGCTTGGAAGTAGCATCTGAATATTTCAGGTCTGGTGCTGACAAGATTTCAATTGGAAGTGATGCTGTTTTTGCTGCTGAAGCCTATTTACAGACTGGTGTATGTATTTTACTTTCCCCACAATGTTAAGCTAATTCTGCATAGCATAATTTGTCTTGTGTATCAGGTAAAGACAGGGAAGAGCAGCTTGGAGCAGATCTCTAGAGTATACGGAAATCAGGTTTATTTTTATTTATCTCCACAACTAGCTTTTGTTTTGTAGTAGTTTATTACCAACTATAATGTAAAATCAGTATTTGTAATAGCATATCATTTTCTTTGAAATTAGCATTGCAGAAGACTGAATAAACCATAAAAAGGTCTCATTCCGCCAACCGTATATCTTTTGTGGAGCTTGATCAGTACCAACGTATAAAAAAGTTACAAGGAGCTATTTCAACAAATCTGAATCAAACTCCAGCTATCTTTTGTTTATCGAAACAGTTGTCTTTCCTGAACCAACTAAAAAATGATGCATCCAATCCTCTTCCGCATTTTCATTACTTACATAGAAAAGTATCCGTGAAACTCTTTTTATGAATAATCCTCCATTATTCATAATAAACTCTTTCTGGTAGAGGCTACGGTTCTACCAGGTCTCGGGCGTAGATTATAGGGGTGGAAGTGAGGTCGGTGAGGCTGGAGGCGCAGACGCCGGCGGCTGGGCGTCGTCGCTGCGAGAGGGAGGAGGTGGCGGCTAGGGCAAGGTGTGGCTAGGGTTTGGGGCTCCCGTCTCCTGAGGGGAGACGACAACAGAATATGTTTATTGTCTGATTATAATCAAAGGGGTACATGCGTTTATATAGGAGGACAGCTCCTCTAAACCCTAGATAACTTGGGCTAAGCCCCTAATTGGGCCTCTTCCGTGTATACTGGAGCCCAACCATAACATCTCTCCCCACCTTCTCAAACAACTCATCCTCGAGCTGAACATCTGGTAACTGCTGGTGGAAATTGTCGAGCTGCTCCCAAGTTGCTTCCTCCTCGGGCAGGCCGGCCCACTGCACCAAGACATGCCACACGCCGCGACGCTGCTGCGCCTGCATCACCTTCGCCACCTTCGCGGGAGCTGGCAGAAGTTGGCCATCCGAAGTAGGAGGAAGGGCCGGTGGCGCTGCAGGAGGGTCCCCGCGGTAGGCCTTCAGTAAGCCAACATGGAAGACGTCGTGGAGGCGAGACCCAGCTGGCAGCTCAAGGCGGTATGCGAGTGTGCCAACAAGCTCCAGCACACGAAAGGGACAGGCGTAGCGGGGTCCCAATTTGCGCTTGGAGCGCGGGTCCAGGGACTGCGTGGTCCTGTGAAGGAGGCGCAGCCACACCCAATCGTCCACCGCGAACTCTACCTCGCGATGATGAGCAGTACTTCCTGGCCAGCTGCTGTGCTTGGAGAAGACGCTGGCGCGCCTCAGTCAGGATCTTGTCGCGGGTGCGGAGTAAGTCGCCCGCCGTCTCGGACCGAGCCGTGCTAGGCTCATAAGGAAGCACCGCCGGAGGTGGGCGCCCGTAGACCACCTCAAAAGGCATGGCATGCAGGGCGGAGTGATAGGAGGTGTTGTAGCAGTACTCCGCCCATGCCAACCAGTTCACCCAAGCTCGTGGACGATCACCCGTAACACAACGCAAATACATGGCGATCACCTTGTTGACCACCTCGGACTGGCCGTCCGTCTGAGGGTGAAACGCCGTGCTCATGCGGAGCTTCACGCCCGCCAGCCAAAAGAGATCCCGCCACACGTGACCCGTGGACACAGGATCACGGTCGCTGACGATGGACGAGGGAAACCCGTGGAGGCGGACGATGCCGTCGAAGAAGGCTCGCGCCACGGACGTGGCTGTATAGGGGTGGCCGAGGGCGATGAAGTGCGCGTACTTGGAGAAGCGGTCAACCACCGTGAGGATGATAGATTTGCCGCCCACCTTGGGAAGGTCCTCGATGAAGTCCATGGAGATATCAACCCACACCTGGGAGGGTACGTCCAGCGGCTGTAGCATACCCGCGGGTCGCAGTGTCTCTGTCTTGTTCCGTTGGAATGTCACGCATGACCGCACCCAGTCACGGACCAGCGCACCATCATCGGGGATGTAGAAATCAGCACGGAGGCGATGGAGGGTCTTCTGCATGCCCTCGTGTCCTGCAGAGTGTGCCAGGGACAAGACCTGGTGGCGCAGGTCACCGTGGTCGGGCACGAAGAGGCGGCGCCCGTGTATAAGCAGCCCATCGTCCAGGTGCCCCCAGCTCGCCGGTGTCAAGGCGCCCGTGCGTCCGCGGCAGTAGAAGTTGCCCGGCGGATGTCGTCGATGAAGGCGAAGGACGACCCGGAGCGTATGCACAGGACGGCGCCCGTCGTTGCAATGCCGTCCGTGACATCCTCAGTGTCGCGGCGGGACAAGGCGTCGGCGACCGTGTTGAGACGGCCGGGGCGGTACTCGATGGTGAAGTCGAAGTCGAAGAGCTTGCTGATCCACTGGTGCTGCGGGACGGTGGAGAGGCGCTGGTCCAGCAAGAACTTGAGGCTGTAGTGGTCCGTACGCACATGGAACGACCGGCCCCAAAGGTAAGGTCGCCAGTGGCGCATTGCCTGGACCAGCCTGATAAGCTCGCGCTCGTATGCTGCGAGCTTGTGATGGCGAGCGGCGAAGGGGCGGCTGAAGAAGGCTAGCAGCCCTTCGCCCTGGTGGAGGATGGCGCCGAAACCGATACCGGAGGCGTCGCAGTCCACCACGAACGGCATGTCGAAGTCCGGCATCTGGAGGACGTGTCCTGTCGTGAGCGCCCGCTGGAGAGCTTCGAACGCCGTAGTCGCCTCCTCGTCCCAGGAGAAGGCGTCGCGGCGAAGGAGGCACGTCAGTGGCGCGGCGATGAGGCCGAAGTCCCGGATGTACTTCCGGTAGTAGCCGGCGAGGCCCAAGAAGCCGCGGAGAGCCCGCGGGGTCAGCCACGCGGCGACGGCGGCGACCTTGTCCGCGTCCATCGCGACACCTTCTGCCGAGATGACGTGCCCCAGGTACGCGACGGAGGTCGTGCCGAACGAGCACTTCGAGCGCTTGAGGTGGAGACGATGCGCTCGAAGCTCGTTGAAGATGATGGCCACTTGCTGCAGGTGCTCTGCCCAGGATGAACTGTAGATAAGAATGTCATCAAAGAAAACAAGCACAAAGCGGCGCAAGTATGGGCTGAGCACGTCGTTCATCAGGGCCTGGAAGGTTGCCGGCGCGTTGGAGAAGCCGAACGACATCACTAGGAACTCGAAGTGGCCATGGTGAGTACGGAATGTCGTCTTCTCAATGTCGTTCGGGTGCATGCGCACCTGATGATAGCCCGAGCGCAGGTCGAGCTTGGTGAAGAAGTGCGCTCCGTGTAGCTCGTCCAAGAGCTCATCCATGACAAGGATGGGGAACTTGTCCTTGGACGTCATGGCGTTCAGGGCGCGGTAGTCGATGCAGAAGCGCCATGTGCCGTCGGTCTTGCGCACAAGGAGCACCGGGGCGGAGAACGGCGATGTCGAAATCCGGATGATGCCCTGCGCGAGCATGACCGCCACCTGGCGCTCGAGCTCGTCCTTCTGCAGCTGGGGGTACCGGTACGGGCGCACGGCGACAGGCGCCTTGTCCGGCAGTAGGTGGATGCGGTGGTCATAGGGCCGCGCGGGTGGGAGGCCATGTGGCTCGTCGAAGATGTCGCTGTGCTGCTGCAGGAGGTCGGCCAGGAGCGGGTGCGCCTCGTCAAGTGCGGCCGCCATCAACTGAAGCTGCGGGGTCGCGGCGCCGGAGCCGCCGATGCCCGTCCACTGAACGCGACGCCCCCCCGCGCGCCAGAAGATGAGGGACAGCACGTCGAGGTCCCAAAGGATGGGGCCTAGTGTGGACAGGAAATCGACGCTGGGGATGAAGTCGTAGCAGCCCAGGGTGATGCCGACACAGTTGATGGATAAAGGCTCGTCGCCGATGAGGACGGGAACCTGCCGCGCCATGCCGTGGCAAGTAAGGCGGTCCCCGTTGGCGACGGTGACGCTGAACTTTTCCGTGCCCGCCGGCTGAAGTGTGAGCCGGCGCATGACATCCCTGGACAGGAAGTTGCGCGGTGAGACGCTCCCCGTTGATCGTCACCGGAAGCAGCATCGTCTTCGCCGTCTTGATGCCTGCCATGGCATGAAGGGAGACGACGAAGGCGGTTGCATCGACCGGCCCGTAGGTCGTGACGCCGGCCTCAGAGAGTTTGGTGGCGTCGAGCTCCGCGGTGAGGGCCTCCACCTCCGCGTCGTCGACGGTCTCCAAGTAGAACAGGCGGGCACACGTATGACCTGACGCATATGGCTCGTCGCAGTTGAAGCACAGGTCCTTGCGGCACTGCTCGGCTGACGTCAAGCGCCGGAAGGTACGTGTCGGCGCGGGGGCGGCTGCCGTAGCGGCCGGCAGGGTGGGGCGCATCGGGGTGGCGGCCGCCGGTGCGGGGCGGGTCGGGGGACGCGCGCCGTGGCCCAGGAATGCCTGCTGCATGGCGTTGGCGCGCTGCTCTTACGCGCGCGCGTAGTACATGGCCGTCTGCAGGTTCGGGGGGTCGTCGATGCTGATGTGGTCGGAAAGGCCGCCGACGAAGAGCTTGGCGCGCTGGCGAGCCGTGACGCTAGGCGCATGGCAGGCAACGTCTAGAAGCGGTCGACGAAGTCCTACACCGAGGTGGTGATGGGGAGGCGACCGAGCTCGGCCAGGCGGCTCCCACGTATGGGGGGGCCGAACCGGAGGAGGCATAGGTCGCGAAAGCGCTCCCACGGAGGCATCCTGTCCTCGTCCTCTCGAGGGCGTAGTACCACGTCTGTGTGGCGCCACGGAGGTGGTAGGAGGCGATCCACATGCGGTCGGACGCCATGGTCCGCTGCCCCCGAAAAAACTAGTCGCACTGATTGAGCCAGTTCAGGGGGTCGACGGTTCCGTCGTAGGTGGCGAACTCCAACTTGGTGAAGCGAGGCGGCTGCTGCACGTGCGGCGAGGCCGTGTAGGCGCTCTCGTGGCGACCCGTTGCGGCGGGAGGAGAGTACTGCGGCACCATGGAGCTCCCAGCGTATGGGTCAGTATACCCGCCGAAGGTGGTGGCGGGCGGCGGCAGCACTGTCGGCTGTGGCGGCGCCAACGTGTAGGTCGGCGTGTCGATCCATGTCGGCAGTGGGGACGGCGACGACGGGAACCTGATCCGAGTGATCGGAATTCCCTAGGGCGCGGTGGTGGACGGTGGTGGTGGCGCGAAGGGCGCTGCCGGCGGGGGCGGTGGCGCGTAGGGAGCTTGGAGGAAGGTCTGGAGGTTCGAGACTGCCAGGGTGAGGTCGCGGATCGCCAACGACATCTCCGCCGGAGAGAGGACGGGGACCGCGGCGCCCGAGGCGGGCGCACCCAAGGTGGCCGGCGGCGGCGGCTGGGACAACGGCGGCGGCTGCTGCGAGGTGGCGGTGGCCGCGCTGGTGGAGGCGGCAGCGGTGGTGGGGAGACCGGAAGAACTCATCGAACCAGAGCAATCTGATACCAAATTGGTAGAAGCTACGGTTCTACCAGGTCTCGGGCGTAGATTATAGGGGTGGAAGTGAGGTCGGTGAGGCTGGAGGCACAGACGCCGGCGGCTGGGCGCCGTCACTGCGAGAGGGAGGAGATGGCGGCTAGGGCAAGGTGCGGCTAGGGACAACAGAATATGTTTATTGTCTGATTATAATCAAAGGGGTACATGCGTTTATATAGGAGGCAGCTCCTCTAAACCCTAGATAACTTGGGCTAAGCCCCTAATTGGGCCTCTTCCGTGTATACTGGAGCCCGACCATAACACTTTCTTTCCAATATAATGAAACGCAAAGGCTTTTTGTGTTTTCTCAAAAAAAAATCCTCCATTATTTGTTTTTCCATGTAACAACATAAAAGAGTTATGTGTCTGAGCATGATTTTTTCCCTTGTCCATTAAAATCGAGGATAACTGCTGAGTGTCCAGTAGGCACATTCAGGTATTCTCTGTGGTTAACTACTGGTATCCTCAAACATAACTCTAGTAATAATTATTTCCATGTTTCAATCACCAAATTCTGATTTTTAACTCATGAAGCTTATCGATATTTCAGATGAAGGACCTGTTTTTACAATTTTTGTCAATAACCTTTAGATCACTTGTCGTAACAAAGCTTTTTCTCATCTCAGGCTGTAGTTGTAAGTATAGATCCTCGAAGAGTATATGTCAAAAGTCCAGATGAGGTGCAATTTAGAACTGTAAAAGTTTCCAGTAAAGGTATGCTCGCATATATTCTTTTAGACATTTGCATTTAGATGTTCTCAAATTTCCAGTACTTTCTTCAGGTCCGTTAGGAGAAGATTATGCATGGTACCAGTGCACAGTAAGTACTTTTTTATGCTTTCATTGTTTTTATATGTGACTCCCATCGTATGCCATTCATGCATGCGGGTATCATCATCCAAAGATTTATTTAGTACTCATGTGAGTGCTTATGCAATAGGTTTAGACCAGACTAAGAAAAAGGGTGCTCCATTCTGACATTCGTAGTACAATCTTCTTAGGCACAAGCGTATGGGTGTGACGTGTTCAAATCTCATATCTGTTACTCCCTCCGTTTCAAAGATGTTTTAGCCTTTTTCTAAGACGCATGTATCTAGACGTCTTTTAGGGTGTAGGTTCGGAGCAAAATGAGTGAACCTAAACACTAAAAGGTGTCTAGATACATCTGTTCCAGTAAAGGGCTAAAACATCTTATATTTTGGAACGGAGGGAGTAGTAATTAAAGGACTAGGTCTTTTCTAAGAGTGTTTTTGTGTATCTATTTTTTGCATGCTATACTGTAGTGTATCTTTTCTTCTTTTGCACCAGTATGTGTTGATCTCTTTGTTCCAGGTAAGTGGTGGGCGTGACAGCCGGCCTATAGGAGCATATGAACTAGCAAAAGCCGTGGAAGAACTGGGCGCAGGAGAAATACTACTCAACTGCATTGATTGTGATGGTATGCTGATTAGTTTTTATTTGCGAGTACACAAAGCTTAGGTACAATATGTTTCATCTTATGCTGTACATACTAGCTGGGTGGAATTTATTTATTGTTTGGGAAGACCATCATGATTAGCTTTATTAATCATCAAATAATAGTTACATCGTCACCAATGGTTCTCAAATAAAAGCTAGGGGGTTCTTCGATCCAGTAACAGGATTACTTAAACTGAAACAAACAACTAGCTATACTATAATCTGCACCATTAGCTTCACGTGGGCAATGTTGAAACTCAACCTTCCCAATCGCCCGAATCCTTGAGACGTGGTCGATGACAGCTGAGGGCGCTGGCCCTGGCCTAGTAGGGCCAGGTCCGACTGGCAGCTGCATGCCCCCGCTAGGTGCCAGCGACGCGGACGTGGGCGGTGCGTACCAGTGGAATTTCCTCTTACTTTGGTCAGGTTGCTGATTTCACGATAGCTTTGTTTGGTCGACGGAACAAGCCGACCAAGAGCAGATTTTTCATTTTTTTGTGGGCGTGGAAAGTCTATGGCTGAAAGTGACAGCTTCTGCATTTGGATTGGAGGTTGCATATGGTGAACACAGCTGCTCCCGCACTCCTCCAGAAATCTTCACCTGGGCAAGCATTTACCAACTCCATGGAATCTGACTCTGCTTAGACCTTGTTGTGTCCTATGAATTAGCTGGGTGTAGCTTCTTAATTCTTACTCTAGCCTCTGAAGCAACAAGGAATCTTTTACTTATTTTTTGAGTTCATTTGCTGAAGCTGCTTATGCTTTTACCAAACAATCATGAAGCTATATTTCTTTAATCAAAACACACAAGTCAAACATTCTTTGAGGGTGTGCCCATCACAAATACACACTTTACATACCCCTGTTCTGGTCAATAGATTGCTCTTAACTGCCCGGGCACACCTGTAGGATGCACATTGTAATTTCTAACTGTCGCGAAACTGCCACGTGAACCAAGTAAAATGTGAGTGTTGTTCTCTTGAAATGCAGCACTGAAGGGGGCTAAAGTTCTTAGGCTACTCCATCCCCCCTTCTCCATGCAAGGCATCGGCATTTGCTTATGCGCCCGGTCCATGCTTCGTATATAGGTCGGTCGGTTGGTGAAACTCCGTTGACTGGAACGGATACTCATTGAAGTGTAGTTTTGTGTTAGGAATTTCAGAGAAGTGTAGGGCATGTGGTGTTGAGTGAAAAAATTCCATTGAAGTATTGTTTTGTGGTAATTTAGTCAAAATAGGTGTAGTTACAGGAAATTTGCTATATATTTTTTCTTTTGGCAATCTTGATTTTTATAATTCGTGTGTTTCCTTAGTGGTTTCCTTTGTGATTGAGCACTTTAGGTACTCAATTAAGCCACTTCAAACAAATGACACATGAGTGTAGTAAACCGTGTGCTTTTCCAATCTAGAATGATGGTTTCACTTTATTCCTCCATATATAATCTTAACTATACAAGTCAAATTATCTTCATCATTACATCAACATTGCTTAACTGCGTTAAACACAAGTGCACTACCTGTTTTTGGATTACAGTTTGACTGTAACTATTGTGTAAAACAAATATTGCAGCACATAATTTTCTTGTATTGAATTTACTTGTGAGCTTGTTGCCTGTATTGTAGTGTTATATAAAGCCATGTTGAATGAATTATTATCTTGCAGGCCAGGGCTGTGGATTTGATATTGATTTGATCAAAATGGTGTCGGATGCTGTGACAATTCCTGTCATTGCAAGCAGTGGTGCTGGTGTTGTGGAACATTTTTCTGAAGTCTTTGAGAAAACAAATGCTTCTGCTGCTCTTGCCGCTGGCATTTTCCATCGAAAAGAGGTATTATGAATATCCCAATATCACATTCTATTGAAAAAGCTGTCATAATGCTTAGTGAATATCATTTCTTTTACACAAATCGGCGTACATGATTGTACACTAATTCAGTGGTGTTAATATGTTGTACCTTCCACAAAGTTCATGAGATCTTAGTGATTAATATTGCACAGTATGCTAAAATTCTTGCCTATCTTGAATTTTGCAATGGCTGATTTCTTTCAACAGCTATACTTTTTCTTGTGCCCCTAATTGTTCTGCCGGTCGTCGTAATGTACACACTCGATGGAGTAAGATTAACATATTTTGATGGTTATAGGGTTTGAATTTGACACATCGAACTTTTGCTTTGATACAGGTTCCCATCCTAGCAGTGAAAGAGCACCTGGTAGATGCTGGTGTGGAGGTCAGAATGCAGTAATCTGAGATGGACTAGTGTGACTTAACGCGCAAAACCTCTCATTTGTTGGACTTTTTTTGTCAGATGTTGTAACAGTTGTATATCGGGAACATTTGTGGCACAGTGGCAGTGAATAGAATATGGATTGGAAATGCAATTTCGAATAAATCAATAAAATGATGCACATTGCCAGAAATGGTATGTATGGTTTTGTGTAGTACTCACATGTGACGTTGTGACTACACATTTGGCAAAGCCAAGCTACACTGTGCAAAGACCTTGTGAGCGAGCATTGCCAAGTTCAACGATCTAATCTTCTTAAAGTTTCAGGATATCAAATCGAGTTCCATTATGAAAGTTTATGGAGTTTAAGATATGACACTTTGAAACTGTGGGATCACTTTTGATAATACTACAAGTTTTCTGTATCCATGACTCGATGAAGTTCATTTGATGCAACCGCGAAGCCTAGTGGTCTAGAGTGGATATTGGATACCCAAGATGTAAAAAGCCTCTTTCTGTATCAAATTAATTGATTCAACTTTGACTAGACACATATGACTATAGCCCTTGGTAGAGTTCCTAAAAAAATGATCTATTTGATACTATGGGTTAGTTATTTGATTGATCTAAGATGAAAAATAGTCCAATTTCATTTCTTTTTTGGAATTTACATTTGGTGCTTTATTTAGTGTTCAGACCAAAAATGCATACATCCCGCACTAAGTCATAAAATTCTATAAAAAATGGAGAAAGTTTCAAAAACAAAGAAAAAAGTGAATGAATTTTAGTAGAAAAGTATTCCATCAGATTCGACTCGTTACTGAGGGATCGCTTTGTTTTTATAGGATGGTCCGGCCTACTGCTCTTTTCTTGCGCTTATTTCACTTTAGGGGGTTGGTTTACATTGATAACTTTTGTAACTTCTTGATACCCATGGATTGGCTAGTTCCTATTTGGAAGGTTGTAATTTCTTAACCGCAGCAGTTTCTAGTTATTAAAACGTTTTTAGGTACATGTGTTAGACAAAATTGAGTTAATTAATTTGGAACACATGGAGTACTAGAGTTTCTGAAGAAAATGCACAATGGTAGGAGAATTGTTTACCGATCTCGAATCTCTGGCAGATACAGTCTGAACTACAGACAGTTAATTTTGCAAAATAAACGAAAATATAACCAGGTTTCTTCAGATGTTGTAATCCAGGCAAGACAATGTTGTAATACAGGCAAGACAATGTTCCACCTCCATCAGCAACCAATCCTTACCGATGCAGATCACCAGCCAGGGCCGGCGTCGTGGTCGTGGTTGTGCTCGCTCATGTAGAGGAGCACGACCACCGAGCCGCCAACGACATTGGCCAGTTCCCCGCCGGCGTCCCTCGCCCGCCATCCCTGCAGCTTGACCCTCTCCTGGAACACGTGCGTCCCCTCTGCCAGATTCAACTCTTGCTCGAGCCGCCTCTTCTTCTCCACCTCCTTCGCGCTGCCGTCATCGTCGTCGTCCCCGAGCACCAGCGCTTCCAGCAGCGGAACCACCGCCGCCCCGATCACCGCCGAGTGGCCGGAGGTGTGCGGCTCCTCGGGGCGGAACACGACCACGCGGCCCGTGCTGTTGTCCACGCCGTAGTCTTCGCGCACGGCCTCGAGGCAGAGGCACAGGCGTGGCCACTCCCAGCCCATGGCGAACTCGAAGGGTCTCCACCACGCCTCCAGGTCGTCGTCCGATTCGGGGAGCGGCAGCGAGGCTACCTTGCTGTCGCCGAGGTACACGTGGAGGGAGCTGAACGGCTTCCACGCCGGCCCCTCGTAGTCGCGGCCGCTCATGGCCGGACGCGCGAAGCTGAGATGCAGCACCCGGCGCCGGCCGGGTACACCGTGCTCTTCCTTGAGGCGAACCTGCTGTCCGGTCGGCTCCTCCTCCTCATCCATCTCGTCTGCTGCTGCAGACATCAAACGGAAGACTAGACCTTTTCTTATACGCTTTATATATGGCAACGTACGTGCGATGGGATATAATTTCCGTTTAAATTTCTGTTCGACAAAGAGCAATTCCGTTTAAATAAAGAAAAGATATCCGAGGATGAAACTGAAACAAAAAGTTGGAGTCTCACACATGTACGGGTCTTTTTTTGAACAACTAATTAGAGCATTAATATCTGTGCCTTGCGTATTAAACACAGAATTGTAGGAAATTCATTTTGTGATTCATCATACTCCTACATTCTCACATGCCAGCCACCTCGCAATGATAACCGGCGAGTAAATGAGTGGTTTGCCGTTTCTATTTTCCGTTTCATTGAACGCGTTTAATTGCAAGTAACCACATTAATAGCTATCAAACATAGCCAACTTTGAATAAGAAACCTATTGCATTGTTGTATTTCACATGCTGAGATTTTCAAAACTACATTCTTTTGGACATATTATAGTGACATCTTTTTGAAATTATGTTTCCAGTGGTCCTACTTTTGGCGGCCTCCTTCTAGTTTAGCCCAAGAGTTCTTTTTTGGTAGAAGTGTATGAATTGCACACCCTTTGTTTTGAATGAATAATTCTTCTAGCATTCCTTGATCAAGATCTTCATTAGAAAACTTGTTCAACTCTAATAGCCTCAATGGGAACAAATGGAGAACACAATAGTGATATTTCAGAAGACAATGCCAATAGAGCAATGAGAATGTATGGGTCTTTTTTTTTCTGAACAACTAATGAGAGCATTAATCTGTGCCTTGCGTTTTTTTAGGAAGCCTTGCATATTAAACACAGAATTGTAGCAAATTCATTTTGTGATTCATCATACGTGTATTCAAAATATCTAAAAATTATCAGTTCCTAATAGGTTGTAACATTCTCACATGTCAACCACCTTTCTAAATGGCTGGCGTGTGGCTCATTAGGTGCTCACGCATGTCGCAATGATAACCGGTGGGTAAATGAGTGGTTTTCCGTTTGTATTTTCCTTTCATTAAACGCATTTAATTGCACATTAATAGCTATCAAACATAGCCAACTTTGAATAACAAACCTATTGCATTGTTGTACTCCCTCTGATTCATATTAGTTGACTCAAATTTATCTAGATTCGGATGTATCTAGCACTAAAGCTTGACTAGATACATTCTTATCTAGATGAATCTAAGTCAACTAATATAGATCGGAGGAGGGAGTATTTCAC
This sequence comes from Avena sativa, assembly GCA_916181665.1. Classification (NCBI taxonomy): domain Eukaryota; kingdom Viridiplantae; phylum Streptophyta; class Magnoliopsida; order Poales; family Poaceae; genus Avena; species Avena sativa. The sequence continues at coordinate 426,696,600 of OV702293.1, forward strand.
ATGCTGAGATTTTCAAAACTACATTCCTTTGAAGATATTATAGTGACAACCTTTTGAAATTATATTTCCAGAGGTCCTACTTTTCGCGGCCTCCTTCTAGTTTAGTTCAAAGAGTTAATTTTTGGTAAAAGTGTATAAATTGCACACCCTTTGTTTTGAATGAATAATTCTTCTAGCTAGCATTCCTTGATTAAGATCTTCATTACAAAACTTGTTCAACTCTAATAGCCTCAATGGGAACAAATGAAGAACACAATAGTGATATTTCAGAAGACAATGCCAGTAGAGCAATGAGAATGGAGGGTACGAATCATAGTACCAATAAGAACATGATCATATTTGAGTATATGAAATTAGGCTCTAAGTGCAAGACATGACATATATAATAGCAAATTCATTTTTTCATTCCGGTATTATAAAAATATCTCTAAGGAAATTGGAAAGTCCCTTTCCAGGAACTAGAAGGAGAAACTGCCCAATTTACAGATCGTTTGCTGCAAAATCTCAAAAGACCATTGAGACTCCCCCCGTGCTGACCTGCCCGGATAGCCGCTGGGTTTTGTTAAGCTTCATGCACTAGCCAACGCAACCAAAAGTCCGAACTGATGAAAAGAGCTAGTGCGATCCACTTATACACTTCAACACCCCCTCTCACGTGTGACGGAGAGAAGTCAGCACGTGCAACCGGAAGAGAGCGACGGCGCGCGAAACTCACGTATGGCTCAAGAGGCCTATACGTGAACACAGAAGGGTCTACAGCAATTTTAGGATAAATTGCGAAAGCCAGGACTCAAACTCGAGACCTTAGGCTCTGATACCATGTTAAGCTTCATGCACTAGCCAACGCAACCAAAAGTCCGAACTGATGGAAAGAGCTAGTGCAATTCACTTATACACTTCAACAGGTTTCTACCTGAAAGACTACATCTCTGGGGAAATTGCATGAGGGAAGGTGTCGCTGGACTACCTGCAAACCCACCCAGGCGAGGAGGACTCCATTCACGTGGTGTTTTGAGCTCCCCCCGGTGCTACGGTGTCCCTTCTCTCTCTACATAGTTGGGTGCTTCTTTGTGAGTCTGATGGATTAACAGATGATCTTGTGGTTGTTTCTTCTCTGTCAGTTGTAGTTGTTTTCGGAAACCTGATAGCGTTTAGGTTTTTAGTCCTTTTGCTTGTTTTTTACTTATGTGTTGTAAGGTCGATAACCTAGTGGACTCTTGTTGTTTCTTTTTGGTATGAAAGGAAACGGGGGAGTAAATCCCTTTTGATAAAAAAATCTCTAAGCTAGATCGGAAATGCTAAAAGCGAAATACATCCGCACATGTCAGCTAACCTGTGTCACAACAACTGACATGTTGCCCACTAGGTGGCTACACGTGCCGCAATGAAAACCAACTAGGTCAACACAAGGTTTGCAGTTTCTACTTTCCATTTGTTTGTGTTTTACGAGCACTACTTTTCATTTGTTGTAAACATTTATTTTCCAGTAATCAAAGAATAGCTTTCAAGCCTAGCTAACTCTAAAAAGTAAACCTACTGCATTGTGGGACTCATTCCATGATTTTCGTAACTACGTTCCCTTGGGGCATGTAGTGACATATTTTCTAAAAAATAGTTTTTTTTTCGAGTGGTCTTGCTTTATACTCCTTTGAACTATATTTTTATTGATGGGTTAACATGAAACTGAAGCCTCACTCTTCTCGGTTCTGCCCAAGTGCTGAAGTGCACACACACTATATATGATTCCTATTCAGCCCCGGTAACAAACAAAGAAGAAGAAAAAAGTCAACAAAGCAACACTCTAGTAATATCAACCTTTAAATGATACTATTCATCAACTATTAAAAGTAAAGCAACTAAGTGCTAAAATTAGAAAATGACATACATAGAATGTGTCATTATGAAATATCTTAGACAAATCCATGTCAATTAATTTGAGACGGATGGAATACAAAATTTGAACCAAAACCGAGATATATACATAAAAAAATACAATTCCATGTAAATAATGCATCTTCTTGTTTCTTTGTTTGGATGTTTTAAATATATTGTGTCGTGTATTATTCTTATGGTGTAGATTGAACATTGATGTGAAATTGTATGAAAAGGTAGATCAATTTGTGTGGATGCTTAACAAAAATGTGTAACCTATCAGTTAAAAAAAGTGTAACCTATATCCCACACACAGAGCACAACAAACCGCACCATCCAACACCAAATCGAAACCTAAACCGCACGACATGGCAACATAGAGTCTATGGATACATTTAATCCTATAAGTCTTGTGCCCCACAAAAAGAAATCCTAATTCAGGCTGTTGTGTGCATCAAACAATGTAGATGCAAGGGGTTTTGCCTCCTTGTCAAAAAAATAATGGTACTGTTCCAACACCGCACAATTCCACAACGTGAATGCCTATTCGAATTTCTGACCAACAATAGTAGTCTGCTCTGAAGTATCTGAATTACAAAAGAGGTAATAGAAATACTGGAAGAAATTGTTTCTTTTTGCAAGAGAAAATAAACAAAAGTATGATCTAAGTTCTTATAACTATGTTGCAACCCCCTACAGATGATGTTCCACCTCCATCAGGCGGTAGACAAACCTTACCCATGCACACCATCGACCGGCGTCGTCGCTATGGTGCTCAGCAGTCACCAGTAATGTACATGTGCACGCCCAGCGTGCCGCAAACAACATTGGTCGGCTCTCGGCCCACTTCCCACCGCCAAGTCTGCAGCTCGACCCTCTCGTCGAATTCCCGCGTCCCCTCGGCCAGCTTCTTCTTCGGCTCGTCGTCGTCGTCGTCGCGGCGTCTTTTCTTCTTGTTCTCCTCCTCGCCGCTGTCGTCGTCGTCGTCTCCGAATACTAGTGCGTCCAGCAGCGGCACCCGCACCGTCCCGATCACCGCGGTCTGGCCGGACGTATGCGGCTCCTTCGTGCGGAACGGCACCACGCGGCCCGTGCGCAGGACGAAGAAGTCCCTGCGCACGGCCTCGATCCCGACGGACAAGCCCCGCCAGCCCGCGTCCATGGGGTATGTCATGCTGTGCTTCCACTCCTTTATATCCTTACCTTTGATGGGAAGCTCGAGCGATGTTATGTGCTCGCCGCCGACGTACACGTACAGGAAGCTGGATCTCATCCACGCCGGGCTCTCGTGGTCGCGGCCGCTCCTCCGCGGCCGAGTCAAGGATAGGTGAAGCACCGCCTGGCGCCGGCGGGGGACATGAAGCTGTCTCGTGAGGCAAGGCGCCTGCCGTCCGGCCCGCTCCTCCTCCCCCTCCATGTCGATCCGATGCTGTTGTCGCTGCCGTTGCCGCATCATGCATCAACCGGCCGGAAGCTGGGCGTGGAGTCGAACACGACGGATAGAGAGTTTCTCCCCCTTTAAATCAAAGAAAGATATGGAAACCTAGGTGTATGGGAACTGAAATACTCCTAGAAAGATATGGAGAGTCCCACACATGTACGGTTTCGGTTTTCTTTTATTTTTCATTTTTTTGAACAGCCTTTCTTTTTCAAATATATCGGTAGAGCATTAATCTCTAACTTTACATATTGACCGGGGTATGAAGGGACAAATCTACAAAGTTCGGGCCGAAGAAACACACGGGGTGGGGACAAAGTGTACTCCAGTACGTATTGGGTGAAAAAAATCTGAGATTTTTGGACAACATTTGCACAACGTACGTTACCATGCCTTAAATTTTCACAACAAAATCCAACTCACAGTTCAATAAACAGATTCGTTAAAATTGGATATCAATGTGATACTGTTCACTCCAAATTTGAATTTGATACTCATAATCTGATTTTTTACTTCTTAATTAAGTTGTAAGAAGAATTCCAATGTGAATTTTCTAGACATAATAGATGGGTATTATTTCTACTTTCTGTCTTATTTTCATAATGTTTCACAACCTTGATGTGTTTTTAACTACCCAATTGCTAAAAAGTGCTCGGGGCTGGCTTGCTCTTTCGAGCCCTCGATTTTGAGCCGTCCGATGCACCTGATCAACCCATGCGAAGACATGCCGTTCCGACAGCGCTTGAGTCTCACTTCGACAGTGAGCCGCCCCCACCTACTCCATGCCCGATCCCCACAGCGCGCGCACCACCTCACCCTCCACCGTCTCCCCGCTCCGGTCTTATTACTACTTCCTGTCTTATTTTCATAAAAGAAGAATTCCAATGTGAATTTTCTAGACATGATAGATGGGTATTATTACTACTTCCTGTCTTATTTTCATAATGTTTCACAACTTTTATGTGTTTTTAACTACCTAAGGCACTAGTACGCCTAAATGTACTAGTCGCCGACACGTGTAAATGGTGAATCTAGTGGTATCCCAGTTTAAGAGGCTTGTCCCTCCGGAAGATGCCCGATGGGGGTCAATACACTCATTCAATTCTCCTCGTGTAGATTCATGAACTAGTCAGCCATCTGAGTTCATCTGAGAGGCTAAAGGTAAACAGTCGAGACATTAAGGGACCGTGCTCCGAGGTTTGGGTAGATGAAGAAGCTCTAATTCCACAATATCCTTCGTGCGGATATTTTACTATACCTCGTACGCTTTTTGATGATACCTCAGATGACTCCCCAATTATACCTCGCCTGCCCTTCGATGATCCCTTGTATGACTCGACAATCCTTCGTATAGATTCTTGATGATCCCTCTTATGTCTCCTCGGTGATGCCTCGTACTACTCCTCTATGATCACTCATGTATCTCCTCGATGAATGTGCTTGGCCATGAAATGACTCCTTGGAAACAACGACCCCTAACGGTGCACATGGATCCCTCCTACTCCTCTGGCGTGGTGACTCCCGATGATGCAGCGACAAAGTGGTAGAGATGCGACATACCTTGTTCCTAGAAGCGTGGCTGCGCCAACGGGGTGGTCACTAGCAATAGGGAGTATGCTTCAACGGTGGCATGCTGACAAAGGCGGGATGACCTCTTATCATGTCTTATCCCTCTCTTGTCTTCCTATAAAGTGAGAGTGAAGTGTTGCAAATAAATCCACCTTCCCTTCTCATGAAGGGGATGTGCTTTATATATAGGGATGTTGTGTGAGAATTATAAGGCAAACCATGGGAATATCTAGAGGCATATTACTCCCTCCTAGGGAAATACCTAGTAGCATACTGTTGTGGAATATGATAACCTTATCCCTAAAGCACCTTTAACATTATGACCCTAACATGAGGACGCGTGAATGACTAACTTATCATTACATATAGGTGCCTCAAGGGGTTTGCGTTCGCTCTCTCCTCCGTTCGAGGGATTCCTTGGGGATTTGAAGCACTTCTACTATTCATCTAGCGATTCCTTCAATGCACGCGTGTTGAGGACATTAAATTCTCCATGAAAATGTGGGACAAATCTACTTAGCGTTTTGGGATCCAATCCACATCTTCCAAGAGTTACCGAGACTCATGACACTCAGATATTTTGTCATTGTCGACACACTGTGTGCGGTGAGCACTCCATGAATATGCAATGAGCCCGTCTTTGGACTTCAGACCCGTCATCCCATAGTGGTGGGGACACATATTCTAAAAGGATAATGGGACCCTTCAAAGACTTAGAATCAGGTGTTGTCGGATCATGTGGTCTTGTATTGAGCTGCTCTCTATGATAAGCACCTAAGGTTGATCTTGATTCCTAGAGTCTATAGCGTTGATACTCCACATGGTGTGTCTTGCATATGTGTTGTGGGTTCCTTGGGGACTGACCCTTGGGTGGCCTGATCTTTATGGATTTGGGGCCGAGATGAGGGGAAAACATGATGAACGCGATGAACTCAACTCGAATGCAAGGTAAAGATACAAACGCATGCAAAAACACACACACACAATATGATTTTCTCATGTTGGCTCGAACAACCAATCCAATAGAATCCCTAGGCGAGAGACCTTGTGGTAGAATCACCCGAGGAGAGATTAGCAAGCAAATGGTAAATCCCAATCAAGGAGAGAGTAGCAACCAAGTAGAATCCCAAAGGGAGAGACCTAAAACTACTAGCATACTTAACTAGGAGAGACCAAGTACTTGAGGAGGGCCTTGATACAACTCATAGATTCAATCTAGAGAGGTTCCCTAATTCTAGGGTTCTTAGGATAATGCCAAGAGTCTCAACTCAATTCATATCATCTCTAGGGTTTCAAGGAGGGGCTGGGGGCTTATTTATAGACCAACCATGAGCTAGGGGTAGTTTAGGCATAAATAGGAAGTTCTGGGCAAGATGCGGTGTTACATGGGCCAAGCCCATCTTAAGACTCGCATACCTGTATCACTCAGGCCAGAGACTCTAGGGGTGGCGGGGGATGGAGACTCCGGGTTGCTCGTTGTAGAATTTGGAATTTGGTTGGGATACCAAGTGTAGAGACTCTAGTGTGTGCATGCCGAAGATGCCGGGGTTGCTTAGGCTGCTTCTTCCTTCTCCTCTTCCAGGGCTCTTGCTTAGGATCCTGGATCCTGGGGCGGCCTTGTCTCTTCCTCTTGGCGTCATGGTCATGGGCCTAGTCATACAATAAGAATTCATCTCAAGTAGGATCCCATTCACAATATAACCAATGGAAGGCAAGAGATGGAAGGAATTCACCTTTGTAGGAATGGTTGGCGTGACATGATGTGGACCAATGGTGGTTGCTATGTGTTGGGATACATCATATTCCCCTGCTTGAAAACGAGTTGACCTCGACGATGTTCCCTCATCATGCAAAAAAAGAGATGTGTGCACATGGTCTTGAGCTTGTATGCGGTCGGATCTCCGGTGTTGAATCCTTGTCCAAAGTTTTCAAAGATCTTGTAGTTGTGCTTGTCTTCAAGTTGTGGTTGCAAATCTTTTCGCATGTTCCTTGGAGATGATGGTCTATATTGGGTACCTTGCAAAACTGACAAAAAATAGATAGAATTGTATGACAGATTGTTAGTATGAGTCACACTCAAATCACTCTTCTCACGTTTGATGTCATGCGTCGTGGCACTCATGATCTTTCCACTCATTTTAGGCTTGTGGCACTCACTCACTTGATGGTGGTTCACTCTCTCACCACTCATCTCACAAGAATCCTTAGCTTAGGTATCTTGGGTAAGGTTTTCATGTTGGAAGCAATAACTTGGCTTGGCGCCATAGTTGGACCACAAAGGTTTTGTTGTTCCACTTGAAGGAGTATTGGTTAGTGCTACTATCATGTATAGCTCCTCTATAGTATTGCCATGGTGTCCCAAGAAGCATGTGACACACGGTCATAAGCACGACATCACACTCGATGGTGTTTTCATAGGGGCCAATCTTGAGGTAGATATTGACTTTGTGTTTTATATTGAGGGCTCCATTGTCATCAATCCATTTGACATGATATGGATGAGGGTGCGCCATGTATGGAAACTTGAGGTTCTCACAAAGTTCGGTGCTCACGAGGTTGTGACAACTTCGTCCATCGATGATTACTTTTACGGACTTGCCATCAATTCTTCCTCGAGTTTGGAAAGTATTAATGCGTTGGTCCTCTCATAGCATAGATTAGGTTGTCAAGACTTGCGCTATGACAAGTTAAGGACTTGGATCATGCTTGCATAGAAGGGTATCATCCTCATTTATTGAGGCGTCCTTTGCAAGAGACACTTGTGCCAAAGATTCGTATTATTCTCCACTCATGGAATAGGTTGCGACATTTTCATATATAAGAATAACTCTTGTGTTGAGCACTCATAATACCTGTGGCCCTTTTGAAATTGCAATGGACGTCGCCTATAGGGAGGGTGAATAGGATTTTAAAATTATTACGGTTTAGGCTCAAACAAATGCGGAATAAAAACTAACGTTTAATTTATTGAGCACAAAACCTAACCACTAGGTTCACCTAAGTGCACCAACAAACTATTCTAAGAAATACAATCAACAAGGTGATAGCAAGGTAAAGTACTTCAAGCACGATGGCTATGACAATGTAAAATGCATAAGTAAAGGGCTCGGTTGAGAGATAATCGATGGACGCGGATACGAAGATTTTTATCCCTAAGTTCACTTCCAAAGAAGCTACGTCTCTGTTGGAGAGGTGCGATGGCGCAACGCTCTCGGAACGCCACAAATGGCTCACCTCGGGGTGTGGTGGCTCGATAAACACCCAACGCCACACAAGGCCTCACCCCGGATGCGGAAGCACGCAACTCAACGACGCCATAATGGCTCACCCTATTCTCCCGAGTGCGCACCACAAAAGGCGGGCACTCGCTCCACTATGGGACACTTGAGGTGTAGGGGTTCGTAGCATGGCAAACAAAATATTTCTACCGCATGAACACAAACAAGCCAAGATCTATCTACTAGATTGTAGCAACGAGTGGATGGCGTACTCACCCTTGAATATTCCAAAGCGGTTAACGAGATTGGATTCTCGTGGGTGATGTAGTCGTTGTTGGAGATATGCCCTAGAGGCAATAATAAATGTAGTTATTATTATATCTTTGTGTTTATGATAAATGTTTACATTCATGCTATAACAGTATTAACCAGAAACATTAATACTTGTGTGATTTGTAAACTAAATTAGAGTCCCTAGTAAAGCCTCTTTATAATATTAGCTTGTTGATTAATAGATGATCATGGTTTCTTGATCATGAACATTTGAGATGTTGTTAATAACAAGGTCATATCATTAGGAGAATGATATGATGGACATACTCCTATAGATAAGCGTAGCATAAAGATCAAGTCATTTTAATAGTTCAATTGCTATAAGCTTTCTGATACATAGTAACCTAATTCCTTCGACCATGAGATCATGCTTATCACCATCACCGGAAGGATGATTTGATGACATCAAACACCACACCGTAACTGGGTGGCTATAAAGGTGGCATTGAGTGTTCGGAAAGTATGGGTTGAGACACATGGATCAAGAGTGGGATTTGTCCATCCATATGACGGATAGATATACTCCAGGCCCTCTCGGTGGAATGTCATCCAATTAGCTTGCAAGCATGTGACTGGTTCACAAGGGATCACATACCACGGGAACGAGAAAAGAGTACTTATCGGTAACGAGGTTGAACTAGGTATGCAGAGATACCGACGATCAAAACCTCGGATAAGTAAACTATCGTGAGGCAAAGGGAAATTGGTATCGTATGTAAGTGGTTCATTTGATCGCAAAGTAATCGTAGAAATATGTGGGAGCCATATGAATTTCCAGATTCCTCTATTGGTTATTGGTCGGAGAAGTGTCTCGATCATATCCGCATAATTCACGAACCGTAGGGAGACACACTTAAGGATTCGATGTTGTTGAGTAGTTATAGAATGATGAGTAAGAGACCGAATGTTGTTCGGAGTCTCGGATGGGATCCGGGATATCATGAGGAGATCCGGAATGGTTTGGAGAATAAAGATTCATATAAGGAAAGTCCTGTTTCGGAGTTGGGGAATGATTTCGGTGTTTTCATCGGGAATGTTCTAGAAGGTTTCGGAAGGTCCGGCACTCCGGAGGGGAAGGGTACATGAATGTGTCATGACAATGTGGAATGGTTGCATCATGTACTAGGTATCATGGCTGGGCAAAATAAAGGGAGAAATCAAATCCTAGTTTGAAAAGTCAAACGCCGTCCATTCTATTACATTCTCAGAGCTAAGCAGCTCATCAAGGGAAATTTTAGAGCAACAAGTCGTGGATGGCTTCTCTCTCCTTCCTATCTCCACGGCGGTGGTTTGCTCCGATGATCCTCGTGGGTTGATCAGGAGCTGGAGGGCCATATTCCGTGAGGTGGCTGGGGCTCTGATCAGCCCTTGCCGACGAGGCCAGATCTCGAGAGAGAGCTCGGGACAGGTGTCGCTGCGGGATGCTTCGGGACAGGTCCTGGCGAGTTGGTGTTTGGTGGTGGGATTTTCGTACGGGACGCGTCTGGTACACGAGAAATGGCACGTTCTCGTGGGTCCGCTGATGGTGGTGGGGGCAGTTCCTAGCGGTGTCGCCGGTGCGTCGCCCTACGTGCGTACGTGCCGGGTGATACGGCTTGATGGTTGTGGGAAGGCAGTGTGCGCTGACGGTGGGGCTTCGCTGGAGGAGGGCAACCTGCCAGGGGAGGCGCGGAGTACTAGTACGACGGAGCACGATCCGCGGTCAGTTTCGCCTCCACTTCGTGTTTCCTCAAACCCTCGTTCGGGAGCCGTTTCTCCTCTCGCCATTTCTAGATCTCGCGGTGTGTGTGGTGTGGTGTTCGTCCGGGAGCCACCTATTTTTCAGCCATCGTCGCCGCGGGTTGCAGTTTCGGTGAAGTGGAGCGGAGTTGTTTCGGGGGATTGTAGATCGTTTGCTCAGGTGGTGGCTGCGGAGTCTGATATGGATCGGAGATTTCGCGGTGGGCGTGGTTCATCTTCTCGTCCTCCAGTCCGATCTGGTCCCTATGCGAGCAGATTCGGATCTGGGTATGGACAGGGCCGTTTTCCGGTTGATCGCAGAGGTTTGGAGGGAGATCATAGGGAGAGTGGGTGGATCCGTGAACAGGAGCGGCGCCGCGAGGAGCAGGATGCTCGGCGTCGTGATGCGAGGCATAGAGATGAGTTGAGGCAGGCGGAGATTGAGGCCAGGATGGAGGATCAACACAGGGAGACCTTGGCGCGGGAGCGGGCACTGTCGGAGGCTCGCCGTCGCGAAGCGGAACAGGCTCGTAATCGGGGCCGGTGGAGCCATCGCCCGAAGATGCAGCAAGGCTCAGGATCTGATGCTACTGCATCGTCTTTCCCAGGCAGATCAGGTAACTCTGACTTGAATCCTAGAAGGGGGAGCTGGTTTTTGCACGAACTGTTGAGCAAGCTAATGTGCCTCGGGTTGTGATGAACACTTCTGTGCCTGTAACTCGGTCTGCTTCTGGATTAAACACCTCGGCATCTACTTCTGTTAATGTGCCTGTTGGGGGGAATCGTCCTGTGAATTTGTCCCCAATCTTGTCAGTTACTCAGTCGGATGCTGTGGCTACTACTCTGGTGGGGTCCTCTGTACCACCACCAGTAGTGAGTATGCCGAGGGATGGTGTTGTGGCTGGAGGGTCTGGGGATGTGCAGTTGCTTGATGTGATTGAGGAAGAGGTTGTATGTGATAATTGTGGGAAGGATCATAACATTTTGGTCTGTCAAGAGAGGAAACCATGGGAGTATGTTCCTCTTTTCTTTGGTAGTACTGATTTTGAGCAGGGTTTTCATTCTATTCCTGTGGTGGAGTCAAATGTTCAGTCTATGGAGCAATTGCATTATGCTCATATAAGTGTGGTTAGGGGTGATGTCACTGGCAAGGATCTGGAGAAGGAGTTCCAAATATGGGCTGATGCTATGGGGTCTGGATGGAGGTTTAATGCCAGGTCTATTAATGATGTGGAATTTTTGATGAGGTTCCCTTCTGCCAGATCTATTGATGACTTCCATTTTGGGAAGGTCTTCATGAAAACAATTCCTGATGTTGTGATTCAGTTGTCTAAGTGGAATGGGGATTTGCAACCTGTTGACTGGTTGGAAGAAGCCTGGTTTAGAATTGTTGGTATCCCTATGAAGTACAGGGAGAAATCAACTGTCTTCTATGTTGCTTCTTTAGTAGGTAAACCTATGGCCCTGGACAGGAATAGTTTGAGGAACTTGGCTTATGTGAGAGTTAAAATTGCTTGTTTGAATGTCTCTTTGGTTCCTAATACCAGAAGGGGGAGATGCAGGGTGGGATTTATGAATTCAAGTACACCAGGGAGATTTTTGCTCCAGATGTTGTTTCCACTTTGCCTTCTGCTATGGGGATTGATGGGCAGGATGGTGATGATGGGGTGAATAAGGAGAATGAGGGTGAAGGTGAACATAGGAGACCTGATGATGGTAGTGGGCAAAGAATTGTCCCTGGTGCAGGTAGTGATGGAGGTGCTGGGGGTCGTCAACATGGTGGGAATGGTGCTGGTGAAGCTGGGTTGGACAAAGGAAAACAGGTTATGGTGGAGCAGGAGGATTCTGGGGGAGTCTCTTTTGGGACTAAAATGGCTAACATATGGGCTAGCTCTGGAGGTGATGGTCGTTCAAGGGGAATTGTGATTAGAGAGAATGTTGCAGGTGGTTCTGGTGGTGGTGGTGGGACTGGTAATCAAACTAGAACAGCTGTTGTAGGGGTGCAGGTTGATACCCAGGAAAATGTGGTTGATGGGGATGGTATGGGCAGTGCTCACATGGATGTGGAACAAGACCCATCCTCTAATGTGGCTAAAGAGGTCAGTACTGAGGCTGCTGCTGGTCCACAGAGGTTTGATGACTTTATCAGGGGTCTGTTAAAGGATAAGAGTAGTGACAAGCATTATGAACTCATGAAGCAGTATGGTCATTTTTTGGAGGAGGACGATGAGCAAGAGGAGGGTGCATAGGCAAGAAATGACAATGTTTCTACTGATACCTCATTTGGTTCCTCTTATGATAGTGGAAAAAAAGGAACTGTTGGGGGATCTGGGTTGGAGGGTGCTCAGGACATGGAAGGTGTCAATCAAGATCAGGAAGCAGTGGCTATTGGTTTGTCTCAACCTGATGGCTCTACCCAGGAAAGTGTGGAATCTCAATCTGATCAAATGGTTGATGTGGAAGAGCAACAGGGTGTTAGAAGGAGCTCGAGGGTGATTGATCAAGGTGGTGCTAGAAACATGGCTGAAGGGCATTTGGCTCAGCAAAATTCTAGAGATCTTTCAGGTACTAATCTAACTTTGCATAATTCTTTTGTTGTTCTGGATGATGATATTATTATGCATAGAGCGTTGGAAATGGGGATAGATGCTTCTTCTATATCTTTGGAACATATTAACTCTTTGAAAGAATTAGAGATTGCTAGACATAGTTTACAGGATAGGAGGCAGGTAGTGAATGAATGTGCTCCTGATCTGAATGAGAAGGTTTTGTTTCTGGATTGGAAGGATGTTAGTAATGATGAGGAAGATTTCACTCCTGTGGTTTCTAGGAAACAAAAGAAAAAGTTGAGAAATGGTTCTGTTATGAGCGAAAGAAAGTTAAAGGTTGTTGCTGTGAAGGTTCACAATTATCACCCTATGAGTGGTATTGTGACTGGAACAAGAGAGAGAAAATCTGTATTATGATAGGTGCTATTTTGAATATTAGGGGTGTGGGGAAGAAAGGTGCAGGTGCTTATCTGAATAGTCTATTGAGACAGGAGAGGGTGGATTTTATTGGTTTACAGGAAACTATTAAGAAAGACTATTCTGAGGCTTTTTTAGGAGGATTGATCCTATGAATCAATTCTCCTGGAGTTGGTTGCCATCTGTTGGAAAGTCTGGAGGCATTTTGGGGGGCCTACGTTCCTCTAAATTGACTCAGATTGGTGTGTCTGTGGGCAAGTTTCATGTTAAGTTGAAGGTGTTTGATGTTTTGAAACAGATTCAGTGGCATCTGGTGATTGTGTATGGGGCTGCGCACGAGGAGAATAAAGAGGAGTTTTTGGTTGAGTTAGTTGAGGTTTGTCAGGATCAAACTATTCCTTTGTTGGTGGGTGGCGATTTTAATGTGATCAGATGTGTTTCTGAAAAGAATAAAGGTCATGTTTTGAACAAGTGGGGTCACATGTTTAATTCGATTATCAATGCTTATGGGTTAAGAGAGATCATCATGTCTGGTGGGCAGTTTACTTGGTCCAACAACCAGAAAATTCCGACTTTGGAGAAACTAGATAGAATCTTAGTTTGTAAAGAATGGGAGAAGCTGTTTCCTCTTACTACAGTTCACAAGTTGTCTAGAGAGGTTTCTGATCATAGTCCTTTGATCCTGGATACTATGGAAGGGCAGGAATCAGGGGGTAGAGAATTCAGATTTGAGAAAAGCTGGTTATAGTGTGATGGCTTTTTGACCAGGGTGGAAAAAGTTTGGAAAAAACGTGTGAATGGCAAGAACAGTCTTGATAGGTTGCAGAAAAAACTTAAAAATGTCAGAAATGATTTGAAAGGTTGGGGTGTCCATTTAAGGGGGGAGGAAAAGAAAAGGAAGAAGAGGTTGGTAGAGGAGTTGCAGGAACTTGAAAACATTAAGGAAATGATTTTTCTTACTGCTGAACAACTTAAAAGAAAAGCAGTAATTCAGAAAGAGTTGCTTGAAGTGTATGAAAATGAGGAGAGATTTTGGCAACAAAGGTCGAGGGATAATTGGTTGCTTAGAGGTGATAATAATACTGAATATTTTCATAGGATTGCTAATGGGGTGAGGAGAAAGAAAATGATTTTTTCAATGAAAGATGGGGAGAATGAGATTCAGGGGACCTGTGATCTCCTGAAACATGCCACTAGTTATTATAAAACTTTGTTTGGGCCTGCTGGTGGGTTTTCTATTAGGCTTGCAGATGACAATTGGCAGGACTGGGAGAAACTTAATGATGAAGATAGGGAGAAAATGGGAGTGCCCTTTACTGAGAAAGAGGTTAAAGAGGTTATTGATCAGATGGAGAAAAATAAGGCTGCTGGTCCTGATGGGATTCCTATTGAATTCTATCAACATTGTTGGGTAGTTATTAAAACAGATGTTATGGCTGTGTTTGATGATTTCTTTGCTCATAAGATTGATTTGAGGAGCATTAACTATGGTGTGATTACTCTGTTGCCAAAAGGTGATGATGCTGATAGGATTCAGAAATATAGGCCTATTTGTCTGCTCCAGGTGTTGTTTAAGATTTTTACCAAAACTCTGACAGTTAGAACTGAGCTTGTGATGGGGAAACTAATTGATACTTGTCAGACTGCTTTTATTAAAGGGAGGTTTATTGCAGATGGGGTGACTTTATTACATGAGATTTTGAAAGAATCGAAAAGTCAGAAGCAGCAGGGTGTGGTTTTGAAAATTGACTTTGAAAAAGCCTATGAAAAGGTTAATTGGGACTTTCTGTTCTATTGTTGTAAGCAGAAAGGTTTTAGTGATGATTTGGTTAAAAAGTGCTGTGACTCAGGGTACTCTCAGTGTTAAGGTCAATGGGGAAACTGGTCCTTACTTTGGCAGTTTTAAGGGGGTTAGGCAAGGGGATCCCTTCTCTCCTTTTTTGTTCAACTTGGCAGGGGAATGTTTGGCTAAGATGGTGTTTAATTCTCAGACTGGTGGGTTATTTACAGGATTGGTTGATAATTTGTTTGATAAAGGGATTGCTATTTTACAATATGCTGATGATACCATTCTGTTTATTAAGGATGATCCCGAGGGAGCTAGAAACTTGAAATTGTTGTTATATTTGTTTGAATCCATGTCTGGCCTCAAGATTAACTTTGAGAAGAGTGAGGTGATGATGGTGTTAGAGGATGAGGAGAAATTGTCCAATTATGCTGAGATGTTTAACTGTCGGAAAGGTAGCTGTCCTATTAAGTATTTGGGTTTGCCGGTTTGTAGCAGGAGATGTACAGTGGCTGAAATGGGCTTTATTGGTGATAGGTTGAAGAAAAAGTTAGATGGTTGGATGGGGGAGCTTTGTCCCTGGGAGGGAGGCATGTTAAAATCACTGCTTGTGTATCCAGTGTGGCTGTTTACCCTATGACTATGTTTCTTCTACATAGGTCAAATGTGGAAGAAATTGAGAAGCAGACTAGAGCCTTCTTTTGGTATGGGAAAGTGGGGAAGAAGAAATATCATCTGGTTAAATGGAAGTATGTGTGTAGGCCCAGGAAAAAAGGTGGACTGGGGATTAAAAATATTAGGCTTTTTAACATCTGTTTGTTATGTAAGTGGTGGTGGCGCCTCGAAGCTGAGGAGGGTCCCTGGCAAGTTTTTGTAAGAAAAAAATATTTGAAGAAAGGTGGGATTAGTAATGTGAAACACAGGCAGAGTGATTCTCCATGTTGGCAGGATTTGATCAAGATTAGGTGCTTTTATTTGGCTGGTAGGAGAATGAAGATTGGTAATGGGGAATTGACTGATTTTTGGCACGATGCTTGGTGTTTGGACTCACCCCTAAAAGATAGGTTCCCTGATTTATTTGATATTTGTCAGAACCAAAGAATCACAGTGGCAGACATGGCGAAAAAAGGCTGGAGTCTCTCCTTTAGGAGATGGTTGGATACTGATGGGTTGAATCATCAGGAGCAAATGAGAAAGTTGTTGTCTGGGGTGAGTTTGAATCAGGAAAAGGACAGGCCAGTGTGGATGTGGAGTAAATCTGGCAAGTTTTCTGTTAAATCAATGTATACACGTCTGTCGAATGTGGGGATTGATAGAAGTTTTAAACATCTGTGGAAGGCAAAAATTCCCTTGAAGATTAAGATTTGGTTGTGGCTTATCTGGCATAATGCTATTCTCACCAAAGACAACTTGAGAAGAAAAAATTGGGTGGGAGATTTTACTTGTAGGTTTTGTAGGAAGGATGAGAGCATTGGGCACTTGTTTTTTTCGTGTGTGGCTGCTAAATATGTATGGGGGGTGGTTGCCAGAGCTGTTGGTGTCGCGAATAGACCTGGTTCTTTTTCCCAGTATTTTTGGTGGGCTTCTCAGTATGTGGGGGTTAGTAGGAATGTGCAGATTACGGTGGTGGCGGCTATATGCTGGGCTATGTGGAAGCTTAGGAATAGAGCTTGCTTTGAAAAAAAGCTCATTAACTCACCTGTTGATTTGGTCATATATGCCTGTGTGTTCATTCGTTATTGGGCAGGTTTGCATGGAGAGGACGACCGGGCGGTGCTGCAAGCTGGAGCAGATGCTCTTCAACAGAATGCGTTGGTTGATGCGGCGGCTATGGATGTGGCCCCTGTTCCTTTCCTGGGACTGCCTGCAATTCCTGGAGATCGTGATCATGAAGCTCCGGAACTAGAAAGGGGGAGGGAGAAAAGAAGGAAAACTGGAAGATAAAAAGGGACTGGCTACATGAAGATGGTGTTGGCTTTCAGTTCTTTAGTTCCTTGGTGATGTTATGATTTGGACGGTTTCCCACTAGCCTGAGGGCGGTGTTCTTGCGTCTCCAGCCTCCTTCTTGATTTCTGTCTAGTTTGTTTAGTGTGTAAGTTGAACTCTTGCTTTCCCTTTTTGACCCCCTAGGTGGGTCAGTACTATGACGTTATGTGTGGTTGTTGTTCCGTTGTCTGATGATAATAGAACCCGATCCCTCTTCCTGGGGATTGTATGGAAAAAAAAGTCAAACGCCAATTTGAAAAGTCAAACGGCAAGTTTGCTTGGTGGAGGGAGAGTAGGAAACCTACTTGGGGAGGAAGTCCTCCTACCTCCACCCGCCGGCCAAGGAGGCCGAGTTGGGGGAGGACTCCCTCCTGCCAACCGGAGCCCTCCCACCTATAAAAGAAGGGGTAGGGGTGCCCCTCTAGCCTACACCTCTCACACCCCGAAACCCTAACCCTAAGCCGCCGGCACCACCCCTGCTGCTGCCGCCGCCTAGGGCACCACCAACTCGTCGAGTTGGGGTGATCCCAAACCCTAGCCGCCGGCTACACTCTCCCCTTGGTGCCTTATAAACCCTAGATCGCCAAGGCCTCTCTCATAGTCCACCATACTTGCTCCGTCTTAAGGCGAAGCCCTGCGAGATCTCCCCTCTACTTCCGGTACCACGTCGTCGTGCTGCCGGAATCACGAGGAGAGTGCTACAACCTCCGCTGCCTGCTGGAACAAGGGAGAGGAAGGTCTTCATCGAGTACCGAACGTGTGACCGACTGCGGAAGCGCTGCCGGAACGCAGCGCCGGAAGGATCGTCAAGAGTACGACTACATCACCCACGAGAATCTGCTCTTGTTAACCGCTTTGGAATCTTCGAGGGTGAGTTCCTCTATCGACTCGTTGCTACAATCTAGTAGATAGATCTTGGCTTGTTTGTTTGCATGCGGTAGAATTTTTTTGTTTTCCATGCTACGAACCCCTACAGTGGTATCAGAGTCATGTCTATATGTAGATCTGTTGCACAAGTAGAACACAATGGTCATTGTGGGCGGTGGTGCTTTTATTATCACTTGCTTCTTGTGTACTTTGCATCTTGCGGTATGATGGGATGAAGCGGCCCGGGCTAACCTTACATGACATCGTTCATGAGACTTGCTCCACGCTCAACATGCAACTTGTATTGCATAAGTGGCTTTGCGGGTGTCTGTCTCTCCCTTTATAGTATAGATCCAATTTACAACGAGCACTTGATAGTTCAAACATCAACATTGTGGTTCTTGTTTGTAAGTTAGATTGACACTTATTGAAAGCCCCAAACCACGTAAAATATGCACAGAAAATTAGAGGCGTCTAACTTTGTTTTGCAGGGGTGTGTTGTGATGTGATATGGCCATGATTGTGATTATATTTGATGTATGCAATGTTCCTTATTGTAAGTTGGCAACCGGCAGGAGCCATATGGCTGTCTTTAATTTCTGTTAAGACCCGCGTGTCTATTCAAAGTAATTGTAATAGTTGGAGCTGATGGATGACAACCATGAAACGGCGCCATTGACCTTGACGCTATGCCGGTGATGATGGAGATCATGTTCGTGCTTGAAGATGGAGATCTGAAGCACAAGAAGAAAGGCCATATCATATCACATATTATGAATTGCATGTGATGTTAATCCTTTATGCATCTTGTATTGCTTAGTTAACGATGGTAGCATTATAAGATGATCCCTCATGCACATAAATTTCAAGTTTTAAAGTGTTCATCCTTAGTAAGCACCGTTGCCAAAGCTCGTTGTTTCGAAGCACCACGTGATGATCAGGTGTGTTAGATTCTGCAAGTGTATACAACGTGAGCAAGCCAGATTTTCTCATGCAGAAGCTAATGTTTGATCTTGACGAGCCTAGCATGTACATACATGGTCTCGGAACACGGATCACCGAAAGGTAAAGCATGAGTCATATAGTAGATATGATGAACATGTCGATTGTTCGCCATTGAAGCTACATCAACTCTCGTGATGATCGGTTTTGATGTGGTGGATTTGGTTCGTGTGATCACTAAAACAATGTGAGGGATATTGTTTTGAGTGGGAGTTCACCTAGATTAATTTAACTATTAATTAGAACTCAATTTGTCATAAACTTAGTCTAAACTATTGCAAATATGTTGTAGATCAATGGCAGCCCCTACCATTAATTTTAATGCGTTTCTAGAGAAAGAAAAGTTGAAAAACAATGGAAGCAACTTCGCGGATTGGTTCCGCAATTTGAGGATTGTCCTCAATGATGGTAATTTGACCTATGTGCTGGATGCACCATTGGGTGACCCGCCTGCAGCTGATGCTACCGAAGAAGTAAAGAATGTTTACCTCACTCGGAAGAATCAGTACTCCACAGTTCAGTGTGCTATCTTGTATGGTTTGGAATCGGAGCTTCAGAAAAGGTTTGAGAACCATGACCCACATGATATTGTCCGTGAAGTCAAAATGATATTTGAGGCTCACGCGGCAGTTGAGAGTTATGAGGCTTCTGAAAAGTTCTTTAACTGCAAGATGGAAGAGGGCAGCTCTGTCAGTGAGCACGTGCTTAAGATGTATGGGCACGCAAACAAACTCCAAAGCTTGGGTATAGTGATTCCTAATGCTTTGGGGATTTACCTGTCCTCCAATCACTACCACCAAGTTACAAGAACTTTGTGATGTACTACAATATGCAAAACATGAACAAGACGTTGCCAGAACTCTTCTCCATGTTGAAATCTACAGAAGTGGAGATCAAGAAAGAGCATCAAGTGTTGTTGGTCAATTAAACCACCAAATTCAAGAAAGGCAAGTCTAAGCAAAAGGGAAACTTCAAGAAGGGTGGTAAGAAAGTTGCCGCACCGGCGAAGAAGACCAAGGCTGGACCTAAGCCTGATACTGAGTGCTTTTACTGCAAGGGAGAGGGTCACTGGAAGCGGAATTGCCCAAAGTACTTGGCGGATTTGAAGAACGGCAACATCAAGAAGAAAGGTATATCCGATATACATGTTATTGATGTGTATCTCACTAGTACTCGTAGTAGTGCCTGGGTATTTGATACTGGTTCGGTTGCTCATATTTGTAACTCGAAACAGGTGCTGCAGAATAAACGGAAGCTAGCGAAGAATGAGGTGACGATGCGCGTTGGAAATGGATCAAAGTTTGATGTGATCGCGGTCGGCACGCTACCTCTTCATCTACCACTGGGATTAGTTTTATACTTAAATAATTGTTATTTGGTGCCCGCGTTGAGCATGAACATTATATCTGGATCATGTTTGTTGCGAGATGGTTACTTATTTAAGTCCGAGAATAATGGTTGTTCGATTTATATGAGTAATATGTTTTATGCACATGCACCTTTGATAGATGGTCTATTCTTATTAAATCTCGATAGTGGAAATACACATATTAATAACATTGAAGCTAAACGTTTGAAATTGAGGGATAACTCGACCTATATGTGGCACTGTCGTCTTGGTCACATTGGAGTGAAGCGTATGAAGAAACTCCATTCTGATGGACTTCTTGAATCACTTGAAAGATGCGAAGCATGTCTGATGGGTAAAATGACTAAGACTCCATTTTCTGGTATGATGGAGCAAGCTACGGACTTGTTGGAAATCATACATACCGATGTGTGTGGTCCAATGAGCGTAGCATCGCGTGGTGGTTATCGTTATGTTCTTACCTTCACGGATGACTTGAGTAGATATGGGTATATCTATTTCATGAAACATAAGTCCGAAACTTTCGAGAAGTTTAAGGAATTTCAAAGTGAGGTAGAGAATCAATGTAACAAGAAGATTAAATTTCTACGTTCTGATCGTGGAGGTGAATATCTAAGTTACGAGTTTGGCGAGCATTTGAAGAAATACGGAATACTTTCACAATTGACACCGCCGGGAACACCACAGCGTAATGGTGTGTCGAACGTCGTAATCGAACTCTCTTAGATATGGTTCGTTCTATGATGACACTTACAGATTTACCGCTATTGTTTTAGGGTTATGCATTAGAAACAGCTGCATTCACTTTAAATAGGGCACCATCTAAATCCGTTGAAACGACACCGTATGAATTATGGTTTGGGAAGAAACCTAGATTGTCGTTCCTTAAAGTTTGGGGTTGTGAAGCCTACGTAAAGAAGTTACAGCCGGACAAGCTTGAACCCAAAGCGTAAAAATGCGTCTTCATGGGATACCTGAAGGAAACTATTGGGTATACCTTCTATCATAGATCCGAGGGCAAAATCTTCGTTGCCAAGAATGGATCCTTTCTAGAGAAAGAATTTCTCTCGAAAGAAGTGACTGGAAGGAAAGTAGAACTCGACGAGGTTGTTGAACCTTCTCTCGAACTTGCGAGTAGCGCAGCACCGAAAGTAGTTCATGTGGCGCCTACACCAATAAGAGAGGAAGCTAATGATGATCATCATGAAACTTCAGTTGAAGTTGCTACAGAACCTCGCAGGTCAACAAAAACTCGTACCACTCCTGATTGGTATGATCCCGTTATGAGTGTCATGTTGGTGGACAACACCGATGACCCTACGACATATGAGGAAGCGATGATGAGCCCAGATTCCAATAAATGGCAAGAAGCCATGAAATCCGAAATTGGATCCATGTACGAAAACCAAGTATGGACTTTGGTGGACTTACCGTATGGTCGGAAGGCTGTCGAGAACAAATGGATTTTCAAGAAGAAAACAGATGCTGATGGTAATGTTACTGTATATAAAGCTCGACTTGTCGCAAAAGGGTTTCGACAAATTCAAGGAGTTGACTATGATGAGACTTTCTCACCAGTAGCGAAGCTAAAGTCTGTGAGGATTATGTTAGCAATCACTGCATATTATGATTATGAGATATGGCATATGGATGTCAAAACAACGTTCCTCAATGGAGACATTGATGAAGAGTTGTATATGATGCAACCCAAAGGTTTTGTCGATCCTAAAGATGCTAACAAGGTATGCAAACTTCAACGGTCCATATATGGGTTGAAGCAAACATCCCAAAGTTGGAATCAACGTTTTGATAAGGTAATCAAAAGTTTTGGTTTTATACAAACTTATGGAGAAGCTTGTATTTACAAGAAAGTGAGTGGGAGCTCTGTAGCATTCTTAATACTATATGTAGATAACATATTGTTGATTGGGAATGATGTAGACCTTCTTAATAGTGTCAAAGAATATTTGAATAAAAGTTTTTCAATGAAAGATCTTGGCGATGCAGCTTACATATTAGGCATAAAGATTTATAGAGATAGATCGAGACGCTTAATATCATTGTCACAAAGTACATATTTGGACAAAGTTCTAAAGAGGTTTGGAATGGAAGATAGCAAGAAAGGGTTCTTGCCCATGTTTCCCAATATGACGTTGAGTAAAACTCAAAGTCCAGCAACGGCAAAAGATAGAGAAAGAATGAGTAAGACTCCCTATGCCTCAGCCATAGGATCTCTAATGTATGCCATGCTATGTACTAGACCCGACATTGCATATGCTGTTAGTTTGACTAGTAGATATCAAAGTGATCCAGGAGTGGATCATTGGACAGTGGTCAAAAACATCCTTAAGTACTTGAGAAGAACTAAGGATATGGTTCTTTCTTATGGAGGTGATGAACAACTTGTTGTTAATGGTTACACCGATGCTAGTTGGAACACCGATCCGGATGATTCTAAATCTCAATCTAGATACGTATTTACTTTGAATGGTGCAGCAGTTAGCTGGAGGAGTGCAAAGCAAAGCGTTGTGGCGAGATCTTCAACTGAATCAGAATACATAGCTGCTTCGGAGGCTTCACAAGAAGCGATATGGATGAAGGAGTTCATTACAGAGCTCGGTGTGGTTCCAAGTGCGCTGGACCCAATGTCTATCTACTATGATAACATGGGCGCCATAGCCAATGCGCAAGAACCAAGGTCACACAAGAAGCTGAAGCACATCAAGTTGCATTTTCACGCTATTCGAGAACATGTCCAAGATCGTGACATAAAGATTTGCAAAGTATACACATATCTGAATGTTGGCGGATCCGTTGACTAAACCTCTCTCGAGGGCAAAACATGACCAACACCAAACTGCCATGGGTGTTCGGTATATTACCATGTAATCTAGATTAGTAGACTCTAGTGCAAGTGGGAGACTGTTGGAGATATGCCCTAGAGGCAATAATAAATGTAGTTATTATTATATCTTTGTGTTTATGATAAATGTTTACATTCATGCTATAACAGTATTAACCAGAAACATTAATACTTGTGTGATTTGTAAACTAAATTAGAGTCCCTAGTAAAGCCTCTTTATAATATTAGCTTGTTGATTAATAGATGATCATGGTTTCTTGATCATGAACATTTGAGATGTTGTTAATAACAAGGTCATATCATTAGGAGAATGATATGATGGACATACTCCTATAGATAAGCGTAGCATAAAGATCAAGTCATTTTAATAGTTCAATTGCTATAAGCTTTCTGATACATAGTAACCTAATTCCTTCAACCATGAGATCATGCTTATCACCATCACCGGAAGGATGCTTTGATGACATAAAACACCACACCATAACTGGGTGGCTATAAAGGTGGCATTGAGTGTTCGGAAAGTATGGGTTGAGACACATGGATCAAGAGTGGGATTTGTCCATCCATATGACGGATAGATATACTCTGGGCCCTCTCGGTGGAATGTCATCCAATTATCTTGCAAGCATGTGACTGGTTCACAAGGGATCACATACCACGGGAACGAGAAAAGAGTACTTATCGGTAACGAGGTTGAACTAGGTATGCAGAGATACCGACAATCAAAACCTTGGATAAGTAAACTATCGTGAGACAAAAGTAAATTGGTATCGTATGTAAGTGGTTCATTCGATCGCAAAGTAATCGTAGAAATATGTGGGAGCCATATGAATTTCCAGATTCCTCTATTGGTTATTGGTCGGAGAAGTGTCTCGATCATGTCCGCATAATTCACGAACCGTAGGGAGACACACTTAAGGATTCGATGTTGTTGAGTAGTTATGGAATGATGAGTAAGAGGCCGAATGTTGTTCGGAGTCTCGGATGGGATCCGGGATATCACGAGGAGATCCGGAATGGTCCGGAGAATAAGGATTCATATAAGGAAAGTCCTGTTTCGGAGTTGGGGGAGGACTCCCTCCTCCCAACCGGCACCCTCCCACCTATAAAAGAAGGAGCAGGGGTGCCCCTCTAGCCTACACCTCTCACACCCCGAAACCCTAACCCTAAGCCGCCGGCGCCACCACCCCAACTGCTGCCTCTGCCTAGGGCACCACCAACTCGCCGAGTTGGGGTGATCCCAAACCCTAGCCGCCGGCTACACTCTCCCCTTGGTGCCTTCTAAACCCTAGATCGCCAAGGCCTCTCTCATAGTCCACCATACTCGCTCCGGCTTAAGGCGAAGCCCTGCGAGATCTCCCCTTTACTTCCGGTACCACGCCATCGTGCTGCCGGAATCGCGAGGAGAGTGCTACAACCTCCGCCGCCTGCTGGAACAAG
The DNA here is from genome assembly GCA_916181665.1 of Avena sativa. Classification (NCBI taxonomy): domain Eukaryota; kingdom Viridiplantae; phylum Streptophyta; class Magnoliopsida; order Poales; family Poaceae; genus Avena; species Avena sativa. The sequence continues at coordinate 426,721,028 of OV702293.1, forward strand.
GGAGAGGAAGGTCTTCATCGAGTACCGAACGTGTGACCGACTGCGGAAGCGCTGCCGGAACGCAGCGCCGGAAGGATCGTCTACGCGATCTTGAGATCGGCAAGAGTAGGACTACATCACCCACGAGAATCTGCTCTCGTTAACCGCTTTGGAATCTTCGAGGGTGAGTTCCTCTATCGACTCGTTGCTACAATCTAGTAGATAGATCTTGGCTTGTTTGTTTGCATGCTGTAGAAATTTTTTGTTTTCCATGCTACGAACCCCTACAGTCGTTCACTTGCCGATCTCAAGATCGCATATAAGATCCTTCCGGCGCCGCGTTCCAGCAGGGCTTCCGCAGTCAGACACACATTCGGTAGTCGATGAAGACCTTCCTCTCCCTTGTTCCAGCAGGCAACAGAGGTTGTAGCTCTCTCCTCGCGAATCCGTCAGCACAACAGCGTGGTGTCGGAGTTTAGAGGGGAGATCCCGCAGGGCTTCGCCTAAGCTGGAGCGAGTATGGTGGAGTAGAAGAGGGCCTCAGCGATCTAGGGTTTAGAGGGCGCCGAGGGGTTGGTGTGTCCGGCGGCTAGGGTTAGGGTTTAATCCTAATCGGTGACTTGGAGAGGGCCTAGAGAGGCGGCGACTTGAGAGGAGGGAGCGACCGAGCTAGGGTTTTGGGCGTGGGCCAAGGGGCGCCCCCTCCCCTATATTTATGAGAGGGAGGGGCGAAATGGGGGAGGGAATCCTCCCCCAACTCCTCTTCATGTGGCCGGCGGCAAGGAGAGGGAGGGAATCCTCCTCTAGGTAGGATTCCTTCCCTCCTCCACTTGGAAAGCATTGTTCCAGTTTGACTTTTTCAAACTCCCTTTTTTGACTTTCAAATTAGAGTTTAATTTCTCTCTTCCAAGTGTCCAGCCAAGTGACCTAGGACATAATACAACCATTCAACTTTGTCATGACACATCCATGTACCATTCCCCTTCCGGATCGGTGAACCTTCTAGACCCTTCTAGAACATTCTGGTGAAAACACCGAAACCATTCCTGAACTCCGGAATTGGACTTTCCTTATATGAATCTTATTATCCAGACCATTCTGGATCTCCTCGTGATATCCCGGATACCATCCAAGACTCCGAACAACATTTGGTCTTCTCACTCACATTCCATAACTACTAAACAACATTGAATCCTTAAGTGTGTCTCCCTACGATTTGTGAATTATGTAGACATGACCGAGACACTTCTCCGATCAATAACCAATAGAGGAATTGGAAATTCATATGGCTCCCGCATATTTATATGATTACTTCATGATCGAATGAACCATTTACATATGATACCAATTTCCCTTTATCTCGCGATATAATACTTATCCGAGGTGTGATCGTCGGTATCTCTGCATACCTAGTTCAACCTTGTTACCGATAAGTACTCTTTTCTCATTCTTGTGATATGTGATCCCTTGTGAGCCAGTCACATGCTTGCAAGCTAATTAGATGACATTCCACCGAGAGGGCCCTGAGTATATCTATTCGTCATATGGATGAACAAATCTCACTCTTGATCCATGTGCCTCAACACATACCTTATGAACACTCAATGTCACCTTTATAACCACCCAGTTACGAAGTGGTGTTTTATGTCACCAAAGTATCAATTCGGTGATGCTGATTAGCATGATCCCATGGTCGAAGGATTTAGGTTACTATGTATCTGAAAGCTTGTAGCAACTGAACTATATTAAAATGACTTGATCTTTATGCTACACTTAATTATTAGGAGTACGTCCATCACATCATTCTCCTAATGACTTGACCTTATTGTTTACTAACATCTTAATGTTCATGATCAGGAAACTATGATCATCCTTTCAACCAACAAGCTAGTTTAAACAAGAGTCTTTACTAGGGACTCTTATGTTTACAAATCACACAAGTATTAATGTTTCCGGTTAATACTATTATAGCTGAGATATAAACTTTCATCATAAACACGAAGATATATTAATAACTACTTTAATTATTGCCTCTTGGGCATATCTCCAATAGTCTCCCACTTGCACTATGATATGTTGGAAACGTATCTATAATTTTTGATGCTCCATGCTTGTTGAGTATCTACTTTGTTTTACTTGTCTACACTTTGAGGTGATTTTTACATGTTTTCTGGTACTAACCTATTAACAAGTTGCAACAGTGCCAGATGCCTATTTCCTGTTGTTTTTGGTTTCAGAAAAGTTAGTAAAGAAATATTCTCTGAATTGGACGGGACAAACGTCAAAGTCAATTACTTTCCGTGGGGAACAAGAAGTCCAGAGGGGAGCCCGGAAGGCCATCTAGGGGGGCCAGACCCACCCTAGGTGTGGGTGGGCCCTAGCCCACTCCTGGCTAAGGTTTGGGAACCCTGGCCGCCTCCCGGTCTCGCCCCTTCGCCTATAAGAAGCCCCCGATGTAGAAACTGTGAGTACCCGATCAGAAATCCACGAAACCGTCTGTAGCCGCTGCCACCATCGTCCCTAGATCGAGGGGATCTGAAGCTCTTCTCGGCACCCTGCCGGAGGGGAGATCATCTCGGAGGCCTTCTCTACGGTATGATTCGTGAGTAGTTCCACCTTGGACTATGGGTCCATGTAGTAGCTAGATGGTTGTATCTCCTCCTTTGTGCTTTCATGTATAGATCTTGTGAGCTCCGTTCATGATCAAGATCTAATCTATTTGTAATCATGCATGTTGTGTTTGCAGGGATCCGATGGATATTGAGATTATTATGTTGGTTTGATTAATGGTTTTGTCTTTATGATTCTATCATTTCTGTGTTGTTTGTGATCTTGCATGCTCTCTATTGCTAGTGGTTATCTTGGCCAAGTAGTTGCTAGTGACTCCAAGAGGGGGTATTTATGCTCGATAGTGGGTTCATGCCTCTAGTTTCCAAGGGAAGTGACAGAAATCTCTTCGGTTGTAGATGTGTTATTGCTACTAGGGAGAAAACAACGGTCTCTTGTTCATGGAACATGTGGACTGTTTACCTTACGCACTTTGCTTAAAGCAGTTGTCTGTTGCTTGCAACTTAATACTGGAGGGGGTTCGAATGATAACCTGAAGGTGGACTTCTAGTCATAGATGCAGTTGGATGACGGTCTATGTATATTGTTATATTGCCCAATTAACTTCATAGGATCTTTCTGGCTAGTAATTGCATTGTTATGCCTTGCTCAGTTCCTGTCAATTGCCCTGTTGTAATTTGTTTACCCTTCATGCCATGTTGTTTATCTAAGGAGATCACCTCTAGTGAACTATGGACCCCGGTCCAATCTTTACCATTGATACATCTTCCACTGTTACTTGTTTACTTGCTGCAAACCATTACCTTCCACACCATATGTTAATCCATTGTTACAGCAAACCGGTGAGCTTGACAACCTCACTAATTCGTTGGGGCAAGTCTTGAGTTTGTGATGTGGAGGTCTCCACGTTGCCAGCAACACCTGTGTGATGTTTCCTTCCTCCTACTGGTTCGATAACCTCGGTTTCTTACTAAGGGAAACTTGCTGCTGTGCTGCTTCATACCTTGCTCTTGGGGTTTCCAATGAAGCGTCCCACGATAAGTGATGGGCACCATCACACTAGAGACAATAATCTAGATTACATGTAATATACCGAACACCCATGACAGTTTGGTGCTGGTCATGTTTTGCCCTCGGGAGAGGTTTAGTCAACGGATCCGCCACATTCAGATATGTGTGTACTTTGCAAATCTTTATGTCACCATCTTGGACATGCTCTCGAATAGCGTGAAAATGTAGCTTGATATGCTTCAGCTTCTTGTGTGACCTTGGCTCCTGCGCATTGGCTATGGCACCCATGTTATCACAACAGATAGCCATTGGGTCCAGTGCACTGGGAACCACACCGAGCTCCATAATGAACTCCTTCATCCATATCACCTCTTGTGAAGCCTCTGAAGCAGCTATGTATTCTGATTCAGTTGAAGATCTCGCCACACCGCTTGCTTTGCACTCCTCCAGCTCACTGCTGCACCATTCAAAGTAAATACGTATCCAGATTGGGATTTAGAATCATCCAGATCGGTGTAACCATTAACAACGAGCTATTCATCACCTCCATAAGAAAGAACCATATCCTTAGTTCTTCTCAAGTACTTAAGGATGTTTTTGACCGTTGTCCAAGGATCCACCCCTGGATCACTTTGATATCTGCTAGTTAAACTAACAACATATGCAATGTCGGGTCTAGTACATAGCATGGAATACATGATATATCCTATGGCTGAGGCATAGGGAGTCTTACTCATCCTCTCTCTATCTTCTGCCGTAGCAGCACTTTGAGCTTACTCAAGGTCGTATTGGACAACATGGGCAAGAACCCTTTCTTGCTATCTTCCATTCCAAACCTCTTTAGAACTTTGTCCAAATATGTACTCTGTGAAAGCAATATTAAGCGTCTTGATCTATCGCTATAAATCTTGATGCGTAATATGTAAGCAACTTCGCCAAGATCTTTCATTGAAAAACTATTATTCAAATAATCCTTGGCACTTTTAAGAAGTTCTATATCATTCCCAATCAACAATATGTCATCCACATATAGTACTAGGAATTCTACAGAGTCCCAATCACTTTCTTGTAAATACAAGCTTCTCCATAAGTTTGTATAAAACCAAAACTTTTGATCACCTTATCAAAATGTTGATTCCAACTCCGGGATGCTTGCTTCAATCCATAAATGGATCGTTGAAGCTTGCACACCTTGTTAGCATCCTTAGGATCAACAAAACCTTTGGGTTGTACCATATACAACTCTTCATCAATGTCTCCATTGAGGAACGCTGTTTTGACATCTATCTGACATATCTCATAATCATAATAGGCAAAAATTGCTAACAAAATCCTTACAGACTTTAGCTTCTCTACCGGTGAAAAAGTCTCATCGTAGTCAACTCCTTGGATTTGTCGGAACCCTTTCGCGACAAGTCGATCTTTATAGACGGTTATGTTACCATCAGCATCTGTTTTCTTCTTGAAAATCCATTTATTCTCGACAGCCTTTCGGCCATCCGGTAAGTCCACCAAAGTCTATACTTGGTTTTCGTACATGGATCCAATCTTGGATTTCATGGCTTCTTGTCATTTATTGGAATCTTGGCTCATCATCGCTTCCTCATATGTCACAGGGTCGTCGGTGTTGTCTACCAAAATGACACTCATAACAGGATCATACCAATCGGGAGTGGTACGATTTCTCATCGACCTGCGAGGTTCCATAGTAAATTCGATCGAAGTTTCATGATCAACATCATTAGCTTCCTATCTTATTGGTTTAGGCGCCACAGGAACTTCTTCCGGTGTTGCGCTACTCTCAAATCAGAGAGAAGGTTCGACAACCTCATCGAGTTCTACTTTCCTTCTAGTCACTTCTTTTGAGAGAAACTCCTTCTCTAGAAAGGATCCATTGTTTGCAACGAAGATTTTGCCTTCGGATCTATGATAGAAGGTATACCCAATAGTTTCTTTCGGGTATCCTATGAATACGCATTTTTTTGCTTTGGTTCAAGCTTGTCGGGGTGTAACTTCTTTACATAAGCTTCACAACCCCAACTTTAAGGAACGGCAATTTAGGTTTCTTCCCAAACCATAATTCATACGGTGTCGTTTCAACGGATTTAGATGGTGCCCTATTTAAAGTGAATGTGGCTGTTTCTAATGCATAACCCCAAAACGATAACTGTAAATCTGTAAGTGACATCAAAGAATGAACCATATCTAAGAGAGTTCGATTACGACATTCGGACACACCATTATGTTGTGGTGTTCCCGGCGGTGTCAATTGTGAAAGTATTCCGCATTTCTTCAAATGCTCGCCAAACTCATAACTTAGATATTCACCTCCATGATCAGATCGTAGAAATTTAATCTTCTTGTTATGTTGATTCTCTACTTCACTTTGAAATTCCTTAAACTTCTCGAAAGTTTCGGATTTATGTTTCATAAAATAGATATACCCATATCTACTCAAGTCATCCGTGAAGGTAAGAACATAACGATAACCACCGCGCAATGCCACACTCATCTGGCCACACACATCGGTATGTATGATTTCCAATAAGTCCATAGCTCGCTCCATCATACCAGAAAATGGAGTCTTAGTTATTTTTCCCATCAGACATGCTTCGCATCTTTCAAGTGATTCTAAATCAAGTGATTCAAGAAGTCCATCAGAATGGAGTTTCTTCATACGCTTTACTCCAATATTACCAAGAAGACAATGCCACATGTATGTAGAATTATCATTTAATTTCAAACGTTTAGCTTCTATATTATGAACATGTGTATCACAATAATCGAGATTCAATAAAAATAGACCATCTATCAAAGGTGCATGATCATAAAATATATTACTCATACAAATCGAGCAACCATTATTCTCAAACTTAAACAAGTAACCGTCTTGCAATAAACATGATCCGGATATAATGTTCATGCTCAACGCAGGCACCAAATAACAATTATTTAAGTATAAAACTAATCCTGATGGTAGATGAAGAGGGAGCGTGCCGATCGCGACCACATCAACCTTTGATCCGTTTCCAACGTGCATCATCACCTTGTCTTTCGCTAGTTTCCGTCTATTTTGCAACACATGTTTCGAGTTACAAATACGAGCAACCGAACCAGTATCAAATACCTAGACACTACTATGATTACTAGAAAGATACACATTAATAACATGTATATCAGATATACCTTTCTTATTGATGTTACTGTTCTTCAGATCAGCCAAGTACTTGGGGCAATTCTTATTCCAATGACCTTCTCCCTTGCAGTAAAAGCACTCTGTATCAGGCTTAGGACCACCTTTGGTTTTATTATTTGTAGGCGCGGCAGATTTCTTGCCGCCCTTCTTAAAGTTACCCTTTTTCTTAGGCTTGCATTGCTTCTTTAAATTGGTGGTCTTATTGACCATCAACACTTGGTGCTCTTTCTTTATCTCCACTTCCGCATACTTCAACATGGAGAAGAGTTTAGGTAAGGACTTGTCCATGCGTTGCATGTTGTAGTTCATCACAAAGTTCTTGTAACTTGGTGGTAGTGATTGGAGGACACGGTGTATCCCCAAAGCATTAGGAATCACTATCCCCAAGCTCTAGAGCTTATTGGCGTGCCCAGACATCTTAAGCACATGCTTACTGAAGGAGCTACCTTCTTCCATCTTGCAGTTAAAGAACTTTTCAGAAGCCTCATAACTCTCAACTACCACATGAGCCTCAAATATCATTTTGAGTTCACGGACAATATATTGTGGGTCAAAGTTCTCACACCTTTTCTGAAGCTCCGATTCCAAACCATACAAGATAGCACACTGAACTGTGGAGTACCGATTCTTCCGAGTAAGGTAAACATTTTTCACCTCATCGGTAGCATCAGTTGCAGGTGGGTCACCTAGCGGTGCATCCAGCACATAGGTTAACTGACCAGCATTAAGGACAATCCTCAAATTGTGGAACCAATCCGCGAAGTTGCTTCCATTGTTTTTCAACGTTTCTTTCTCTAGGAACACATTAAAATTGATGGTAGGGGCCACCATTGATCTAAAACATATTTGCAATAGTTTAGACTAAGTTTATGAAAAAATGGGTTCTAATTAATACTTAAATTAATCTAGGTGAACTCCCACTCAAAAAAATATCCCTTACATTGTTGTAGTGATCACACGAACCAAATCCACTACATCAAGTCCGATCATCACGAGACATAATGTAGTTTCAAAGGCGAACAATCAACACAAGATGAGCTACTCTCGATAACTTAGGTAACATACAAAGGAAGAAAGGGGTTAACAAGGGTGGTGCAAGTTATACCTTTTGTTGATGTCGTACTTGCAACCGTTGGTGGAGGTGATGGCTTGATTTTCGTGGTGTTGATGTCGAGCGTGAAGAGTGGTTGCAGAAGCTTTGTTAGATGATAGAAACAAACACGAAACACAAATGACAAAAGGAAATCAATCGAAAAGGACAAGAGGTGAATTTTTTGTCTAGGGCCGGAGACTACGGGATTCAGGGGTGGAGGCTCCAGGTAGGGGGCGGAGACTACGGAGTTCACATGTCGGGGACTTCGGTGTCGAGGCTAGCACGATGAACTGCTAATGTTCTTGAACAGAAATCCGGTCCTTCGAGCCTCAAATCGAGAAATTTTCGACCAAATTGGGCTGGGAAACACAGGCAAATGGTAGACCCACTCCAAAGATAAGTTTCTTATGTACCAAAACCACAATCAACTCAACAAAATGAGAGATCAATCCAAAAGCAATTTGGGGATGTATTTTTGGTATTTTTCGAATTTATGGTGGAAATCAATGAAAGAAGTCAAATCTGTGGCAACGAAAAAATGCTAATACCACTTATGGTGTGGGTTCCTTGGGGATTGACCCTTGGGTGGCCTGATCTTCACGGATTTTGGTTCAAGGTGAGGGTAAAACACGATGAACTCAACTTGAATGCAATGTAAAGATACAAACACACGCAAACACACACACACAATCCGATTTGCTCCCGTTGGTTCGAACAACCAATCCAATAGAATCCCTAGGCGAGAGACCTTGCGGTAGAATCACCTGAGGAGAGATTAGCAAGCAAATGGTAGAATAAAAATCAAGGAGAGAGTATCAACGAAGTATAATCCCAAAGGAAAATACCTAGCACTACTAGAATCCTTAACTAGGAGAGACCAAGTACTTGAGGAGGACCTTGATACAACTCATAGATTCAATCTAGAGAGGTTCCCCAACTCTATGGTTCTTAGGCTCATGCCAAGAGTCTCAACTCAATTCATATCATCTCTATGGTTTCAAGGAGGGCTTGGGGCTTACTTATAGGTTCGCCACGAGCTAGGGGTAGTATAGGCATAAATAGGAAGTTCTGGGCGAGATGGGGTGCTACATGGGCCAAGACCATCTTAAGGCTCACAGGCCTGTATCACTCAAGCCGGAGACTCCAGGGTCGTCTCCAGGGTTAACTCCGGGTTGCTCGCTATATCTTCTAGAACTTGGGCCAGAGACCTGGTGCAGAGACTTCGGGGTGCGCATGCCGTAGACTCTGGGGCTCACGGCCGGAGACTCTGGGGTTGCTTCGGCTGCTTCTTCCTTCTCCTCTTATTTATCCTCTTTCTTGAGGGTCTTGGCTCCTAGGGAGGCCTTGTATCCTCCTCTTGGGCGTCATGGTCATGGTCCTAGTCATACAATAGAATTCATCTCAAGTAGGATCACAGTGCAAGATAAACAACAGAAGGCAAGAGATGGAAGGAATTTATCCTTTCTAGGAATGGTTGGTGTGACATGATATGGACCAATGGTGGTTGCCATGTGTTGGGCTACATCAATATGTGAAAAGTATGCGTCGAATTGGAAAGATCGTGGATGTCTCCTACAACTCAAGTTGCATGCACCAAATATGGCCATGCCTCTAAACGCACCTACGATGTGGTGGGTTGACTCCTCTAAGAGCTTATAATTTTCCTCCAAATGTTGCAAACCATAATGCCCCTAATCCTAGAGGCAGTCTCCATGAGAGAAACCATCCTAACCAACTTTACTTTGACGATGAAAAGAACGTGGAGAGCATTGAGAACCAATTACTTTTATTTATCGCACCATGTGTTACATAATATAGGCTATGAATGCGCCACATAACATATTTTTTTCACTAAGGTTGGAGACGGTTTATGGGGTCCACCTCTGATGCAGGGTTGGCCTCCATATACTATTTGCTGCTCTAAGGTTGGCTAAAAAGCCTTAGAGGTTTCGTCCACATGGTATGTCAATCTGTCTCGAATTTTCAGAAGCGGGTTCCACATGAGCTCACTTTTAAATCTTAGCAAAATTCATATTTTTGTAAGTTTTTTTTAAAAACAAGAACATAGGCATTAAGTCGAAACTTAACCATGCGAAATTTATAAATTTTATGAAACTTACATGTGTGATGAATATGTTTTTGCTAAGTTTTAATAAATAAGCTAAAATGGACCTAGATTTCATTGGGCATTCTTCAGCAACAACTCCAAGCCTAGAGGTCGACTAAGATAGAATACAAATAGTTAGCTATGACATTAAAATTAAATGCCTCTAAAGAATAAAATAACATTATTTGAATGTAGCAGTCATCACTCATCATCGCCCCTCTTGTAAGGGGTGGGCTATGTGGGAACTAGAAGGTGAGGCACACATGGAGGTCATATGTCATGAGCCACCGTGCTTCCTCCTCTAGGGGTATCCTGTGTGGAGGGTCCAGTAGTACAATGTGCTCTATGATGGCTAGGTCATTGCTCGTTTGTTTGTGCTATAGAAGATGAGAAATGACCAATTTTTACTTTTTGTATGTGTGAAAAGCTTCATCTGGAGCAATAGAAAGGTGATAGAACAGTCGAGTTATCTCTCAACCGACGGTTGGATGAAAATATCTTCGCATCACTGTGTACTTGCACGGATCTCAACGATCGGACTAGGTGAATCCAAGTCAAAGACATCTTTTGATAACCAGCAGACTATAACCGTTTCATTTGGAACAATAGAAAAGGAGAAGTGCAATTTTATAGTGAGACGCGATTATTAGCAGAGATCATCGTATGTACTTTTAAGAAGGAAAATGATACTACTTCTCCAGGGGATCCGTGACTTCCATCGTCCAGGTCCCAGCGAGTGGACGAGTGTCCTTGATGTGTGGGTGGGTCCCTCCACTAGCATGTTCCCCAACCTTTTGTCTTGTGAAAACAACCAAGGAGGCAACTTTTTACCCCGCGCGCCACCACCATCCATTGCTGCACGTGACCGCCTACTTGCTGCGAGCTGCCGTCGATGTTGCAACACGTCACTGCTGCCCTTGTAGGTTTTTGCCCGGGCGCGCTACCATGGTTACCACCATCGTGCCCCCGTGGGGATTCTATCGTCGCATCCCCATGGCTACTATCGCCGTGCCCCTATGGGGATTTTGTCATCGCATCCCCATGCCTACTGTTGTCGCGCCCCAGAGGATCTTGACACCGCCATGCCCCGGTGTGGCTGTCGGCGCACCGCCTTCTGGCCAGGCGCCGCCGTCTACCCAGCACACGCACCGTCGGGATCACCTTCCACCTCCTTTCCTTCCCCTTCCCGACTGACGGAGGGTGTCTCGGCGAGGGTCTTCGAAGGCTGGCGTGTCCATGGCACCCACTGACCCGACAGGCGGCTTTGCTACCATCGGTGTATAGTGTTTCTACCAACGGCCGTAGGCTTTGCTACGTTGGATGCACACCGTTGCTACCGATGCCAGGAGGCTTTTGCTACCATGAGTGTACGCTGTTGCTATTGACCGCATATGGCTTTGCTACCTTGGGTCAACAACATTGCTACTGATGTGTTTTGTACAAATTTTGGTTATGAATTCCAGCGAGAGTTTCAGTGATGTCTCCGACGAAGTTTGTTTTTGCTACACTAATATAATTTTTTGCTACAACTATTTTCTGATTTTGCTACATTAGCACAATCTTTTTGCTATGAGGTCTTCGGGCGATGTCTCCCGGCGAAAGTCTTCGGCGAGGTCTTTTTTGCTACATTAGAACATTATGTTTGCTACCACCGATTTGTGGTTCTGCTACAACATCGTAAAGTTTCTGCTACGATGTCTTCGGTGAGGTCTTCCAGCGAAAGTCTCCGGCGAAGTCGGTTTTGTTATATTAGAATAAACTTTTTGCTTCAAAGTGTCCAACGAGGTCTTCGAGAGATATATCTTTTTTACTTTTTATCTTATGGACGAACTGTTTTTGATAAAGCGGGATAAACGAGATTTTTATAATAAAAGCAGGATTAGGGACAATTTCTGGGACATGTGTCGCACGGTAACCCAGTAGATATTGGGGATTATCCCCCGAGGAGCCTAGTGCTGCACTTCCGAGAACTCTTGGAACCGAAAATACAATTCTACATATAGGTGGGCGTCCCGGGCTTATCTTGGGCGTCTAAACCTGTGCATCGAGTTTGTGCAACCACTTTTGCATATTGCAGTCAACATGTTCTTTTTATGTCAGCAAGTCCCTGCCCTTTTACATAAAGTACCCTTAGGAACCAACAAATGGGAGCAGATCGAAGTGGAAAAAATGGAAGATCAACTCCAATATTTTGATCAGTATCACCTGGAACAAATATCTAGATGCTTTGCAAAAAAAAACTGCTGGACTTAATATCGAGCCAAGTCGATTCCAAAGCAAATATCTCACGGACAAATGAACAGAAATTCAGAAATTATTTCCTCTTTCCCATTTTTGCAGACAGGAACCGAAGAACCAAAGAAATATAGACAAATTGGTTTAACTAATACCAAGAATTGAACCAGGATTGGGGATTGGGAGCTGTTTAGAGAGCATGAACTCGTGGCGCACTCTCATGGGCTGTATAGATAAATGGGGAGGGATTATTCAAGTTCCAGACCACCAATCATGCAACAAATCTTGGCGCCCACCAGTAGCAGCGGCAGGAACACCGCGCCACCGTCCCTCACCCATGGCGCACTCTGCTGTCTCCGCCATGAACGGCACCCTCGCCGGAACGGTGATGTTGAGGACCTCGTCGTCGTCGGTCTCGAGACGACCAACGATGTGGGCGTACTGAACAAGAGCACGGTAGAGGCTGGTTGATCGAGCCGTCAAAGAGGAGGAGGGTGGCGTGGGAGGGACTGGGCGGAGCGGCGGAGGGCGGTGGTTCGGTTGGATAAAGAGAAGGGATCTGAGAGAGAAGAGGATAAGGAGAGAGAAGGGAAAAGGATGGACCAGTCCACTTTAGTTCCTATAGGGGGACGAGATAGGCAATGTACAATTTGGTACTCTGAAGGTTGTTGCTGTAAAATAGACAACACGCATCTCAAACATTGTAAGGACGGTGTAGATAAGCCCGGGACGCATGCGCCATGGTAGAATCGCTGCGTTCGGAACCTACTACAGATTAGTCGCATAGCAAATGCAGAGTGCCCTTTTGTGGGGTAGGCTTAACGCGTGGGCGTCGCATCGTACCGGCCGCATTGGACCCGTCAACACGCTGCGGACATAGCAACAATCTACATCGATTTGGTTTTTTCGATCGGCCACACAAGGGTAGTTCTTAGAAGCTATACAAGCCGCGGACGACGCGGTTAATTTGTTGTACACGAAGGAAAAATATTGCAACGTAGACTTCACTTGACTCGGAGAGCTGCCTATATCTAGCTGGATGCCTAGCTGGATCTCTCCATCACTCCAACTTCACTGCGCCACTCACATCGTCAAAGCAATCAATCCCGATCGAGGTGTCGTTTGTCACTGCAGAATTGCCTAATCTTCCTTCCATTCGAGATCCCCTGCTCCGTAGTGAACTCACCCGCGAGCTCACCCAGGCATGGCGGCAGCGGCCAACGTGGAGATGGGCAACCACCAAGCGGCCGCGGCCGCGTACCCAGCACTGCCAGCGGCGCACCACCGCGCGGCCATGAACCAGCAGCACCTCGGCGCGCAGGGCCCGAACACCTGGGTCGGCAACGACGCCAACACGCTGCTGGTGGTCGCCACGCTGATCACCACGCTCACGTACCAGCTCGGCACCAACATCCCTGGAGGGTACTGGCAGGACACCAAGCTGCAGGACGGCAGGGAGCTGTACCGCGCCGGCGACCCCATCATGCGCGACCTGCACCGGCCCAGGTACGCCCCCACCGTGAACACCACTCGGTCTCGTCTGGTACTTCGGTCTCTGGTATGGCGCGCCGTACTCTTGTTGACATGCCGGCCGGCATGCATGGAACTCTTGCAGGTACTGGCTGTTCATGGGGGCGAGCTGGGTGGGTTTCGCGAGCTCGATGGTGATGACGCTGAGCCTGCTGGTGCGGATGGCGGTCGAGTCGCGGCACGTGCGGTGGTCGTTCGCGGTGGCCTACTCCAGCCTCGTCCTCACCTTCGTCGTGTCGCAGCCCAAGACGCACCTGTCCATCGACATCATCGTCTGGGCGGGCGTCCTCGCCTTCCTCTGGCTCATCATCAGCTTCCGCCCAGAGCACCGCGCGCGCATCGCCAATGTCCTCTGCTGCAACCACACGCCAACTAATTGACGGATCTTGCTCCTCCCACGTCGAGCCCACTAGGGCATTGCATAGTTCGGTCGTCGCTAGGGATGTAATATAGTGTAGTGTGTTTGCTTCATCGGAGGAAGTTCTTTTCTACAGGGTCAAGTAGTACTTTTCATAAGTGATCGATGGTTGCCATTTTTCTGTTTCAAGATGTTAAGACTTGGAAATACTGCTGATATTAATGAATTGACGGCAATCCTTGTGGCACAATTTTTCTGAAAGTTGCACCGTGCAATAATCCCCGTGTTCAATTCCCCGCGCTGTCACACCATTAGGATCCGACGGCGCAAGAAAAGACCCAGAGAAATAAAACAAAACAAAAAAAACCAAAAATACCATAAAAATGGAAAATGTCCAGGCAACTAATATTTGTGTGTGCTCTAGAGGCAAGGGAGGACACGTTTTCTTCTTAGATTTTGGGAAAACAAATCCTATGTTGGGTTTTTTGTGTGGAAAATACTCGGGTCCATTATAAAAGTTTACCATGAGTACAAATAAAGCATCCTAAACATACTCCCTTCGGTCCATATTGATTGATTCAAATTTGTCTAGATTTGAATGAATGTAGACACTATTTAGTATATAGGTTTATTCAAATTTTGATAAATCAAAGTCAATTAATATGGATCGGAGGGAGCAGCGAAAATTATATCAAAATCTCTGAACCAGCAGAAAAAATGTGAAGTTTTTATTGTTAAGTCGTATGAAACCCTATTCAGAAAATACACTCCGGGGATAGAGTGGACTGTGGAGTGAGGTGGGAGTTGTGTTGCAGTTAGGAAGGAGTCCCGTTCAAAAAAAAAAATGGGAAGGAGTTCACGCTCTGCCAAGCCGAGCTGAGTAGGATCGTGCTGCCCCACACGCTCTAACAAAGTCTCACGCGGTACCGCGCCGCTAGCAAACACAGAGGCCGGCAAATGAAAACAGTTCGTGCAAGGCCCTTCATACATATATGTACTTCTCGATTCAAATTAATGAACATAAATTTGTCTAAATTCGAATATATCTAATCATGTTTTAGTGTTATATATATTTGAATTTAGAAAAAACCGAATCTATTAATTTGGATCGGAGGGAGTAACATTTTGTAAGATAGAGTGTTCGCGAAAAGCTGACCCGCGACAACTATCTCCTATGGTTGTCCCAAGTTTTTCCTCTGATCCGCGGCACCAAGCTGATGGACTTTCTGGACGTGAAGAAGCAGCTTGCTGACACAATCAATGTGGACAAGGGAGGCAAAAAGCACGAAGTCAAGGAGCCCAATCCCGCATACGATGTGGGTCTCTCAACGGACCAACAACTCCTCTCCTTAATGCTCAACACCCTCTCCAAGGAGATCCGCGTCTCCATGCCTTGGGCTCGAGTCCTTAACAGAGGTGTGGCTAGCCATCAAAACGATGTTCGGCACCCAAAGAAGGACGTGGGTGTCCAACCTACGTGTTGCCGTCTCCAAGACAAGTAGGGAGGGCATGACCATGCCCGCCTACTTCACCAAGATGAAGGGGCTAGCTGATGACCTTGTCGTAGCGGCCTACCCATCGATGACGAAGAACTCGTGGAGTACCTCCTCGCCGGCCTTGACAACACGCATAGCCTCCTCTTCGCAACCATTGAGGTGAACGGCGGCAACAACCTCATCATGAGTGATTTGTATGCTCACGTTGTCGCCTACAACCATCGTATGGATCTTCTCCTCGACATGGGCGGTGACGTCTCCGCCGCAACTCCACCTCCTATGGACATGGCAGACCGTGTGGGTGCGGAAACGATCGTGAAAACAAACATACACTACAGCGCGAAGATGACAATGCACACCATGGAGGAGGAAACGATAGGGCGGCAAAGACCACGACCTTGTCACCTGATAGATCTGCTGGAAGCAAAGTTGTTAGAATCGTAATTCTGAATCGGATCGAAATCTCTATGGTAGGATCGTAGATCGTAGAATCATAGCTTTTAGAATCGTGAAATCGTAGATTCAACTTAGTAGAATCTTAGAATCGATCCACTCAATTTGGGTCATAAAGTCACAGAATCGCATGGTAGAATCACGATTCTGACAACTTTGGCTGGATGCCAGGACATGAAGCATGGAAGAGCTGCATCGCTACTCTGGTGATGATGAAGAAGAAGAGGAGGAGGAGAAGGGCGCCAACACAGTGCCCCGTGGAGTGGACACAAACTAGTACCGTGATACCGGTGTCACCGACCACATCACTTGTGAGCTTAACAAGCTCGCCATGAAGGAGAAGTACCATGTCCGCAAGCAAATTTATGGGGCCAACGGGCAAGGTATGAGCATTAATCATATTGGTCATGCAATTTTTATTACCCCATATCAATAATTACATCTTAAAATGTTCTTCATGTTCCACATGCCATAGAGAATATCATTTCCATTAATCATTTTACTCTTGACAACAATGTATTTCTTGAATTTCAGCTATGGTATTTTTTATGTTAAGGATCATGCTACGAAGAAAGTTCTTCTTAAATGTAGATGCATGTGAGGTCTCTAGCCCTTGATATCTTCATCGCCAATCAAGAATAAGCAAGTTTTTAGTGTCACAAGCCTTTAGCTTCGCGGTGGCACAGTCGTTTAGGTCATCCTCTTCCGCCCTACCTCGACTCGCGACAAAAATATATTTTTTATGTAGAGTGAGTTCATGTCGATTGATTGGCAAATAAAAATATAACCGCTGTCATGCTGACTTGTTGGGCCGTATGGTCTTGGTAGCCTGGGTTGTTAGCTCGTTCGTTCCAAACCAACTGCTCCCATGACCGAGCGTAGATCAAGGACAGGGCACAACATCACGGGACTGCTGCTGTCAGTGGCGTGACCTCCAGATCGAATGGAAGCTGTGGCCGGGACGGATAGGGAAATAACGGCGTAAATCGAGAGATCGGCCATTTGGCAGTCCAAGAACGGCAGTGTGGCGCACTTCTCGACCGCGCGGCTGGGTCCGGGCAACACGTCGACAACACGGTTGAACGCCAGGAGGCTTGGCCAGATGGGAATATGGGATTCATCTAAGATTGAATATGGACATGAAGGGGAAGAGGCCAACAAAGAGGGTACATATTTTCTGAATCTTTGTATTTCTGTCGAACACTTGTGTCCCATTTGATGAATTTATGAATTGTGAATTACAGATTTTCTTGTGCTAGAAGCTCCAACCCAAGCAAAACATCGAAGTGACAAGAGCAAGAAGTGAAATTAGAGATGAAAAATTCTAGGACTACCGAATAAGTGGAAGAAGATGGCAGAGTCACTAGTGCACAACAGACCCTCTAACAGCGGTTTAGGATACCCTCTAACAGCGGTTCCAGAACCGCTGTTGGGGGTTCGGTGTTAGAGCCCCCCCTTTAACACCGGTTCTTATATGAACTGTTGTTAAAGGGTGACACACGTGGGGCTGCCGCAGCACTCAGCCCTCCCCCCTTTAACACCGGTTCGTAACACAAACCGGTGTTAAAGGTTCTCTGTCGCGGTAGGAAAGCGGCATAAATCTCTGCCGCGGCAGGAAAACGGCATAAATCTCTGCCGCGGAAGAGTTCTGCCGCCGCCCCGTTCTGGGCAGATTTCTGCGGCGCGACGGGGACGGGGAGGAGGGAGGAGGAATCGATCGGGAGAGGCATACACATGCATCGTCGGTACATACGAGTACATGAATAATTAAGCAACCATTATTATACACAAACATCGTCATTGTGGTATTCTCCGTACACGTTGAAGCATCAAGTAGAAGACAAACACGTTCAAGCATATATACAATATAACATCTCCGTACACGTTCATTTTGGTGGATATCAAAAGAGTTCTTCGTCAGGCGTGACGACCTCATCAAGTATGAACCCCGCCAATTCCTCTTGAATGGCTCGTATGCGGTCAAATGGTAGGAGTTGGTCCCGCATCCGTTCGATCTAAAATATATATGAAGAATGGGGTCAATATATATAAAAGAATAAAACTCAACACAACTCATGATAATAAAATAATGTTGTGTACTTTGTTTACTTACTCTAAGTTGTTCTAGTGCGGCTTGGTCCGTCGCACATATCGTGTTGCGAATGAACTCGCAAACATAGTATTCACATAATTTATTATCGGGTCTCTGATGCGCGCACTTTACGAGAATAGAGAGTTCAATCAAAATAATAATCAATGAAGTATGATATAATGGAATTGGAAGCAGAATCAAAGAGATACGCAGACCTAGCTGGCTAGTATTACTTACATTTTGGTCTACAGATTTTAGTTCTTCTGACCATTCACCCAAGGCCCTGCCCGTGAACCTTTTCCAAACCCTGTCCGACAAAGAAAATGGATAAAGGAGTAATTAATTACTTGTTGTCACGAAAGTTGCTGATCTAGTGCGATAATATGATTGAAATTACCTCTGGAGCATCTCTTTAAAGTCTGCCCATAGCTCTTGGTCTTTTCGTAACGAGTCCATGACAAGGACTTTTCCTGAGTCAACTTGAATGACTAGCAGAATAAAGTGGAACCTACGCACGCATAACTCATCATCAGTTACACTTCACATCGAGTAAGCCGAAACAGAATGTGTACAAGAGAGGGTAATACTCACGAGAAGTTGTAAGGAAATAGTATTTATCTTTTGGTTTGTTGTCTTAGTAAAGACGTTAGAAGGAAATCTTCTGTTTGCCTGGGTTTGAGTTTTACCACTTGTTCATGAACTCTATTTGAGTCAACGAACCCAATGTCAAAAGGGCCTCCTTTCATGCATTTCATAACCTTTTTCCTGCATAATAGTATATACATATATGGTGAGCATATATATACCTGCAATTAATGAATTGAATGAGATGAGATAGAAATTACAGAAATAGTACTTACACACAATAAAGGCTGATGGCAGCTTTGTCGAGTTCCTTCTGATTGAATAGAAAAATGCAAGTCTTGAATGTTGAAGTTGATCTCGTCATCTCTGCACAAGAAAATCTGATCTCTTATATGCGTCGTGATCCATTCTTCCTTTCTCGTCTTGCAGAAATCAAGGTACCACTTATGCAATCTTCACATCTTTGTTGGTAGATTCTTGAGCTCCTCTTTCTTGACGAGATTCTTCACATACTTCCATGGCTGTATGGGGTTGGCATCGCCTTTGGGAAAGTTGTCTCCCATGATGTTCAAGTATGCAATGTAAGTCATCCCCATCTCATTGGCCTTTCTTTGTAGCTCTACCTCGTAATCATTTACAGGAGGAGCTATCCGTGTGTCGAACACTTGGAGCGGGGCGCACGACTGGTTTTCCTGCTCTCCGAGCATGGGAACTGTTTTCTGGGGTGTCACACGACTCCTACTTTTAAACTCCCTCCGCCTTGCATCCCCTTCATAATCTGGAGCTCGTAGTCCGGCACAAGTGGGGTCTCAGGTTTCAAAAGATTATTGTAAAACTTCTCCACCACCGCCGGATCTAGTTTCTCCTTTGGCTCGTCCCGTCTAGGTGCAAAGAATTTCTTGACCTCTTCTTCCGAGATCCTCTTGGTCTCCTCGTCGCTGCAATTCCACGGTAATACCGGCAATGGCTTGGTGGAAGGCTGCGGGGCGTAGTTTCTTGAACTCTTTGGCGTACGATTTCCTGTGGATTTCTTCATGGCAGTGCTAGTGATGCTCTTCGTGGCAGTGCTCTTCCGCTTACGCTGACGCGCAAAAGATGGCTGATGCGCAGGAGATGGCTGGCGCGCCGAAGATGGCTGACGCGCAGGAGATGGCTGGCGCGCCGGAGATGGCTGCCGCGCAGGAGATGGCTGAGGCGCCGGAGACGATAGGGGAGTATTCTGATGACTTGGAGACGGCTGAGGCGGCTCAGAATGCTGACGCTGCGGAGACTGCGGGGGTGCCAGTGGCCTCCAATTTGGAAGCACAATGTGTTCCTTCTTCCAAAGAATGGTTGTTTTCACTGCAAATTTGAGTTGAGTTTCCCCTTCACCTGTAGCATGGTCAAGCTGTGCTTCCTCATATTCCTTCACAACCTCATCCACCCCGACAATAGTATAGCCATCTGGAATCGGACGGCAGTGGTAAGTTCCACCAGCTACAGGAGGTAAGGCATAGCCGACCGCCACCTTAATGGATAAGCCCATTAATATCACATGCAGCTCAGCGTGTTCGCTCTCCGTGATCTCATCCATGGGGTATCGAGGACCCGCCATTTCAAGTGTGGGCTACACGTTCTCCGTGGAAGCCATGCTGCTTTTCTGCGCAGAGTCTGGGCCACCGGCAGCTTCCAATGCAGGCTCTTCGTGCTGCTGAGATGGGCCGGTAGCTTGGTGGCTCTTTTGTTCATTCACTTGCGCCTGTAGCGCTAAAAGTGCATGTTCTATATGTGTCATCCGGTCTGTACGCTCTTTTTATTTTCTGTCGCGCCATCTGTAAGAGTCGCCCCACTCGACAAACCCATCCTTCCACGTCATACCCCATGTGCCTCGTGCAAGTCCAGGGTGTTCTTTTTTACCGATGGCGCGTGTCAGCTGGTCATTCTCTCTGTCGGGATGGAAGGTCCTGGCGGCTGTTTCCTCGTATGTCGTGATGATTTCAGTGACGGGTTTGGCAAGAATTGTTGGGAAGATACACAATCCCATTTCTGGGTCCAACCTTGCCCCGATTCCGTAGAACCAAGTATTTGCACGTAGGTCCCACCCATGTGTTGTAGGGTTTCGTAGCATGGAAAACAAAAAATTTCTACCGCATGCAAACAAACAAACAAGCCAAGATCTATCTACTAGATTGTAGCAACGAGTCGATAGTGGAACTCACCCTCGAAGATTCCAAAGCGGTTAACGAGAGCGGATTCTCGTGGGTGATGTAGTCGTACTCTTGCCGATCTTAAGATCGTGTAGACGATCCTTCCGGCGCTGCGTTCCGGCAGCGCTTCCGCAGTCGGTCACACGTTCGGTACTCGATGAAGACCTTCCTCTCCCTTGTTCCAGCAGGCAGTGGAGGTTGTAGCACTCTCCTCGCGATTCCGGCAGCACGACGGCGTGGTACCGGAAGTAGAGGGGAGATCTCGCAGGGCTTCGCCTTAAGCCGGAGCGAGTATGGTGGACTATGAGAGAGGCCTTGGTGATCTAGGGTTTATAGGCACCAAGGGAGGAGGCTAGGCCGGCGTCTAGGGCTTGGGGAGAGCCCCAACTCGGCGGCTAGGGAAAACCCTAGGGCGGCGGTGACTTGTGGTGGCCGGCGGCTAGGGCTAGGGTTTTTTGTGGAGAGAGGTGTAGGCTAGAGGGGGCACCCTTGCCCCTTCTTTTATAGGTGGGAGTGCGCCGACCAAGGGGAGGGAGTCCTCCCCCATGTCGGCCTCCTTGTCCAGCAGGTGGAAGGAGAGGAACTCCTCCCCAAGTAGGTTTCCTACTCTCCCTCCTCGAAGCAAAACTGTCGTTTGACTTTTTCAAATTGGCGTTTGACTTTTCAAACTAGGATTTGATTTATCCCATTATTTTGGCCAGCCATGATACCTAGTACATGATGCAATCATTCCATATTGTTATGACACATTCATGTACCCTTCCCCTCCGGAGTGCCGGACCTTCCGGACCCTTCTAGAACATTCCTGATGAAAACACCGAAATCATTCCCCAACTTTGAAACATGACTTTCCTTATATGAATCTTATTCTTCGGACCATTCCGGATCTCCTCGTGATATCCTGGATCCCATCCGAGACTCCAAACAACATTCGGTCTCTTACTCATCATTCCATAACTACTCAATAACATCGAATCCTTAAGTGTGTCTCCCTACGGTTCGTGAATTATGCGGACATGATCGAGACACTTCTCCGAACAATAACCAATAGAGGAATCTGGAAATTCATATGGCTCCCACATATTTCTACGATTACTTTACGATCGAATGAAGCACTTACATACGATACCAATTTCCCTTTGTCTCACGATAGTTTACTTATCCGAGGTTTTGATCGTCGGTATCTCTGCATACCTAGTTCAACCTCGTTACTGATAAGTACTAATTTCTCGTTCCCGTGTTATGTGATCCCTTGTGAGCCAGTCACATGCTTGCAAGATAATTGGATGACATCCCACCGAGAGGGCCCATAGTATATCTATCCGTCATATGGATGGACAAATCCCACTCTTGATTCATGTGTCTCAACCCATACTTTCCGAACACTCAATGCCACATTTATAGCCACCCAGTTACGGTGTGGTGTTTGATGTCATCAAAGCATCCTTCCGGTGATGGTGATAAGCATGATCTCATGGTCGAAGGAATTAGGTTACTATGTATCAGAAAGCATATAGCAATTGAACTATTAAAATGACTTGATCTTTATGCTACGCTTATCTATAGGAGTATGTCCATCATACCATTCTCCTAATGATATGATCTTGTTGTTAATAACATCTCAATGTTCATGATAGGGAAACAACAATCATCTATTAACCAACAAGCTAGTATTATGAAGAGGCTTTACTAGGGACTCTAATTTAGTTTACAAATCACACAAGTATTAATGTTTCCTGATTAATACTGTTATAGCATGAATGTAAACATTTATCATAAACACAAAGATATAATAATAACTATATTTATTATTGCCTCTAGGGCATATCTCCAACAGTCTCCCACTTGCACTAGAGTCAACTAATCTAGATTACATGGTAATATATCGAACACCCATGGCAGTTTGATGTTGGTCATGTTTTGCCCTCGGGAGAGGTTTAGTCAACGGATCCGCCACATTCAGATCTGTGTGTACTTTGCAAATCTTTATGTCACCATCTTGGACATGTTCTCGAATAGCGTGAAAACGTAGCTTGATGTGCTTCAGCTTCTTGTGTGACCTTGGTTCTTGCGCATTGGCTATGGCGCCCATGTTATCACAGTAGATAGACATTGGGTCCAGCGCACTCGGAACCACACCGAGCTCTGTAATGAACTCCTTCATCCATATCGCTTCTTGTGAAGCCTCCGAAGCAGCTATGTATTCCGATTCAGTTGAAGATCTCGCCACAACGCTTTTCTTTGCACTCCTCCAGCTAACTGCTGCACCATTCAAAGTAAATACGTATCTAGATTGAGATTTAGAATCGTCTGGATCGGTGTTCCAACTAGCATCGGTGTAACCATTAACAACGAGCTATTCATCACCTCCATAAGAAAGAACCATATCCTTAGTTCTTCTCAAGTATTTAAGGATGTTTTTGACCGTTGTCCAATGATCCACTCCTGGATCACTTTGATATCTGCTAGTTAAACTAACAGCATATGCAATGTCGGGTCTAGTACATAGCATGGCATACATTAGAGATCCTATGGCTGAGGCATAGGGAGTCTTACTCATTCTTTCTCTATCTTCTGCCGTTGCTGGACTTTGAGTTTTACTCAAGGTCGTATTGGACAACATGGGCAAGAACCCTTTCTTGCTATCTTCCATTCCAAACATATTTAGAACTTTGTCCAAATATGTACTTTGTGACAATGATATTAGCGTCTTGATCTATCTCTATAAATATTTATGCCTAATATGTAAGCTGCTTCGCCAAGATCTTTCATTGAAAAACTATTATTCAAATATTCCTTGACACTCAAATATTCAACTATTATTCAAACTATTAAGAAGGTCTACATCATTCCCAATCAACAATATGTCATCTACATATAGTATTAAGAATGCTACAGAGCTCCCACTCACTTTCTTGTAAATATAAGCTTCTCCATAAGTTTGTATAAAACCAAAACTTTTGATTACTTTATCAAAACGTTGATTCCAACTTCAGGATGCTTGCTTCAATCCATATATGGACCTTTGATGTTTGCATACCTTGTTAGCATCTTTAGGATCGACAAAACCTTTGGGTTGCATCAAATACAACTCTTCATCAATGTCTCCATTGAGGAATGCTGTTTTGACATCCATCTGCCATATTTCATAATCGTAATATGCAGCGATTGCTAACATAATCCTCACAGACTTTAGCTTCGCTACTGATGAGAAAGTCTCATCATAGTCAACTCCTTGAATTTGTCGAAACCCTTTTGCGACAAGTCGAGCTTTATAGACAGTAACATTACCATCAACATCTGTTTTCTTCTTGAAAATCCATTTGTTCTCGACAGCCTTTCGGCCATCAAGTAAGTCTACCAAAGTCCATACTTGGTTTTCGTACATGGATCCAATCTCGGATTTCATGGCTTCTTGCCATTTATTAGAATTTGGGCTCATCATTGCTTCCTCATATGTTGCAGGGTCATCGGTGTTGTCCACCAACATGACACTCATAACGGGATCATACCAATCAGGAGTGGTACGATTTCTTGTTGACCTGCGAGGCTCTGTAGCAACTTCAACCAAAGTTGCATGATTATCATCATTATGTTCCTCTCTTATTGGTGTAGGCGCCACAGGAACTTCTTCCAGTGCTGTGCTACTCGCAAGTTCGAGAGAAGGTTCAACAACCTCGTCGAGTTCTACTTTCCTTCCAGTCACTTCTTTTGAGAGAAATTCTTTCTCTAGAAAGGATCCATTCTTGGCAACGAAGAGTTTGCCCTCGGATCTATGATAGAAGGTATACCGGATAGTTTCCTTCGGGTATCCTATGAAGACGCATTTTTTCGCTTTGGGTTCAAGCTTGTCCGGCTGTAACTTCTTTACATAGGCTTCGCAACCCCAAACTTTAAGGAACGACAATTTAGGTTTCTTCCCAAACCATAGTTCATACGGTGTCGTTTCAACGGATTTAGATGGTGCCCTATTTAAAGTGAATGCAGTTGTTTCTAATGCATAACCCCAAAACGATAGCGGTAAATCTATAAGTGACATCATAGAACGAACCATATCTAAGAGAGTTCAATTACGACGTTCGGACACACCATTACGCTGTGGTGTTCCCGGTGGTGTCAATTGTGAAAGTATTCCGCATTTCTTCAAATGCTCGCCAAACTCGTAACTTAGATATTCACCTCCACGATCAGAGCGTAGAAATTTAATCTTCTTGTTACGTTGATTCTCTACCTCACTTTGAAATTCCTTAAACTTCTCGAAAATTTCGGACTTATGTTTCATGAAATAGATATACCCATATCTACTCAAGTCATCCGTGAAGGTAAGAACATAACGATAACCACCGCGCGATGCTACACTCATTGGTCCACACACATCTGTATGTATGATTTCCAATAATTCTGTAGCTCGCTCCATCATACCAGAAAATGGAGTCTTAGTCATTTTACCCATCAGAAATGCTTCGCATCTTTCAAGTGATTCAAGAAGTCCATCGGAATGGAGTTTCTTCATAAGCTTCATTCCGATATGACCAAGACGACAGTGCCACATATAGGTCGAGTTATCGCTCAATTTCAAGCGTTTAGCCTCAATGTTATTTATGTGTGTATTTGTTGGGGAGGTGACCCCGGATAGGGTCATGACGGGGAAAGACAAAAGGAAGTTCCCCGTAAAATTCCGAGTTACTGTCTAAATCGGCTGAATCCTGTAAAGGTCGGCCGAGGTAAGCGCGAGCAGGACACCTATGAGAAGAGCAATACGTTACCCGGACGACGTACTGTTTAAGTCGGCCGGGTCAGCCCGAATAATCTAAATGCAGGTGAAGGCCAAGCCAAGTTAAGCGAGACAGGGCCAAATGACATGAAGCTTGCAGGAGAAGGAGGTGCCTATAGTCAAACCCTAGTCACATGCTAGGAAGAATCTGAGCAGAGCCAAACACAAAGGACAAGGCACAGAGCGGTAGAAGGGCAGAAGGAGGTCACGGAGGTGACAGTCCTGGAGCCCGAGGCGTGCAGGTGGGGTTCTCTGAAACCTTGCCGTCATTAGAAGGGCGACACGGAAAGGAGGCCACCGAGTTACTATATTGGTACAAGCATATTCTTCGAATATGCTTGCCATGTCAGCCCTAGAGGAGCCAAGGCACCCCTTTATAAGGAGAGGCTTGGATTCTGAGAAGGGCATCGGCTCATTTGGTACCATTAGGCTGGTAAGAGTTCATCTTCCCCTCTTGTAAACAGCTCAAGGAGCACTTGTAGCCCAAGAGAGGAGAAATAAAGATCTTTATGTTAGTCGTTTGTGTGTAGAATCAACTACATCTTCCCTTCCTAGATCCCTCTAGCATCCATTGTCCTCGTACTTTAGCCTACCCATGGCATCTGCCGTGCCACCACCACGACAGTTGGCACCCACCGTGGGGCTAGCAGCGGTGCTAGCTGGATTCAAGATCCGGACGGGAAACTTTATCCACACTGGCGAGCGCGTGGTCTCTGGCTTAGTTCAGAGATTTGATCTCTATGACTATGTCAGCGATAACGTAGGCGGCTTCAGGGAAAAAACTCCCCCACGCAACGGCGTCTTCATCAACCTGGGCATGCACCAGATCTACGTTGGCGTCGACACCTCCTTCGTCTACCCTCGCCGAGTCATTGTTGCAGGAGAGCCCACCCTCAGCCTTGCGAACGGTACGCCCCGCCAGCAGCATCGAGGTAATGGTCGCCGCAGGAGTGCAGGTAGCAGCAGGAGGTGCCGGATCGGGCAAAGACCCGACGACAGGAGAACAGGTGACCACAAAGCAGGCAGCTCCACAACCCACCGAGGTAGATCCTTCGGCAGCAAAGCCAGCCGAGGTGCAGGAGACGACCCCAAGGGCACCAAGGGTAAGATGGCCACCTCTGGAAAGACCAGAAAATATTCTCCAGGCAACTATAGATAACCTGACTATGCCTGTGGCACCGATACTTGATCCGGTTAATGCTCAGGCAGAGTTAGAAGAGAATAGGCAAAAAGTACTTGTAGAAGCAAAAAAGGTGTCGGCATTGCGGGAGTCCCTAAACAGGACCCTGCGAGAATATGCTAAGGCAAATAAGCTAGATGTTGCCCCTGAGCGGGTTGATGAGTTAAGATTGATAGGAAAAAACCTCATGAATGATATCAACAAAGAGCATGAAGCTCATAAAGCAGATTCAGTCGATCTAGGTTTGCCGAGGTATAACACCCCGGCGAAAAACCTAAGGGCGGCGAATGCCGCGACACTAGAATTGGAAGGGCTGACCGGTGAATGAGCTAGTGCGCATTGCGAACCAGCACAATGAGGAAATGCTTAAGGCAGACCCGGCAAGACCTGGTGCCTCACGAATGGTCCATTCGGCTGGAGCAGCACCTGCCCTTTCAGTGGCAGCTGCATCTTCACCCGGAAACAATGCGCGAAGAGATAGAGCAGTAACTTCAGGAAAAAGAAACAAGCAGATTGTACCATATGATTCGGCAGTAGCTGAAAAGATTAATGAGAACAGAGGCAATGGAAGCAGAGATAACAATGGCGAAAGAAACCCCTACCATGCCGACAGAGGCAACGGAAGCCGAGGTAACGGAGACCTTGGAAGAGGAAATCATGAGAACAATATCCCGGCAGAAGGAAGGAGAGATCCGCCGCCCAATCCACAGCCGAGGTATGAACCTCGGCAGGAAAGAGAAGTGAGACCAACACGCCACAATCAGGCAAATGAGAGATACAATGATGGTTACTCAGATATGGAATATGCGGGTCATGGTGGAAATAACCACTATGGAATGCAGGAAAGAATTATGTACAGAGACTTGCCATCATGTGATGCAAGACTGAAACTGGACCAGCTGTACCGGTCCAAGTTATTAGAAGAACAAGGTCCGCCAGGTCCAGCATGTTTTGGACCCCGGATCATGGGCGAGCCACCAGTGCCAAACTTTCAGCTGGCAAGAGGCACGAAAACATACAATGGGAGCACCAAACCACAGGATTGGTTGATTGACTATGCCACGACTGTAAAAATAGCGAGTGGAAATTTGCGATGGGCAGTAAGATATGTCCCGCAAATGCTGGAAGGA
Organism: Avena sativa; assembly: GCA_916181665.1. Classification (NCBI taxonomy): domain Eukaryota; kingdom Viridiplantae; phylum Streptophyta; class Magnoliopsida; order Poales; family Poaceae; genus Avena; species Avena sativa. The sequence continues at coordinate 426,749,001 of OV702293.1, forward strand.
CCAACCAGAGTATGGCTGAATAATCTGCCTCCAGGCAGCATCAACTGTTGGTTAGATTTTGAAGAGATGTTTGTCAGCAACTTCACCAGTACTTACAAAAGGCCAAACAGGCCACAGCAGCTAGCAATGTGCAAGCAAAGGCCGAATGAAACAGACAGAGAGTTTTTGACTCGGTGGTGTAACCTCAGGAACTCATGTGAGGGAGTTATAGAGTCACAAGCGATAGCTTGGTTCGCTCAAGGGTGCAGATATGCCAGTGTCCTGTGGCAGCGACTACAAAGAGATATGCCAACCACTTTGGCGGAAACCATCAGGATAGCGGATTCGTATGCATTGGGAGATCCGACGCAACCAGAGTTGATGTCGGCAGACCATCGAGAGCATCAGGATCAATATGCAAGAGATGTGGCTGGATCATCGAGGCGCAACGAGTTCAGAGGTAGAAGAGAGGAAAGACTAGATTACATATATGCCTCTAATCAGGTGGCAGCAGTAGTACAAGATCAGCCGAGTCACGGAAACAGTCAGCGGCAGAAGAATGGTCCTCAGCAATGGACACCAAGGAATGAAGGGAGGAGATAATGGACGCCAGAACAGAAGAAGCAATGGCAGGAGAGGCCGAAGTACACGTTTGAATCCATGTTGGATCAACCGTGTAAATTTCACACTCCAAACCCAGGCAAGCCGGCTAATCATACAACCCGACAATGCGCTTGGATGAAAAACGCAATGGGGAACCCGACAGGAATGCAAGCACCTTCCCATCAGGCGCATCAGCAAAAGCAGCCGCAATTGACTGAGGCAAATGCACAACAGTTAATGTTACCCCCTCCTCCTCCTCCGAGGTATGATAACTCGGATCGGAGGGATGCGGTGCATCAAGTGGTAAATCAGGGTCAGAATGGAAGGATTAACCCCGGAAATAATGAACGCAATGATTATAGGGAGCATCATCAATCATATTGCGTGTTTACAATAGAACAACAAGACAGGCAAAGTGTACAGCGCCGACATATGGAAGTGAATGCAGTTATGCCGGTCGTACCAAGATACGTGCCTTGGTCAGATCAAGAGGTAACTTGGAGTATAAAAGATCACCCAAAAATAATGCCGAGTCCGGGGTCATATGCACTAGTGCTAGATCCAACATTTGTCGGGCCCAGCATTAATGTACAATTCTCAAAAGTACTCATTGACAATGGGAGCAGTATCAATATCATGTACAAAGATACAATGCATAAACTCGGAATATCGCAGAATATGCTGCAATTCACAAGAACCACATTCCATGGGATAGTGCCGGGACTTTCATGCGAACCCATTGGGAAGGTTTGAGTAGATGTGTTATTCGGCACAAGGGAAAACTGCAGAGCGGAAAATTTGGAGTTTGAGGTGGTGGATCTAGAAAGTTGCTATCATGCTTTACTCGGGCGGCCAGCATTGGCCAAATTCATGAGTAGCTGCCACATCACATACTTGAAAATGAAGCTACCCGGACCACAAGGGGTGATAACTGTAGCAGGAGATTACAGGAAGTCAATGGAATGTGCTTCAGCCGGATCAAACCTGGCTGAGTCATTGGTAATCGCAAGAGAAAAAAGAAGGATTCAGGAGGTAGCGGCCCTCGCTCAGTCGGCACAACTGAATATGCCGGCATTGGCCAACCAGCATGGAAGTGTCTCTTTCCAGCCGACTAAAGAAACAAAAAAGGTCCAGACAGATGAGCAGTTCCCAGAGCGCACCGTCACCATTGGTGCCGGCCTAGATGCCAAATAGGAAAGCGAGCTCACTAACTTCCTCCATGAGAATCGGGATATCTTTGCATGGTCAACTCAAGACCTGCAAGGTGTGCCGAGGGAGTTGGCTGAGCACTCTCTGAATGTAAGGCCAGGAGCAAGGCCGGTGAAGCAACCTCTCCGCCGCTTCGCCGAAGACAGGAGAAAAATAATAGGGGATGAGATAGCTCGGCTCCTTGCGGCCGGGTTCATCATGGAAGTGCTTTATTCGGATTGGCTATCAAATCCAGTGTTAGTAGAAAAGAAAAAGGACGATCCAAATGTATCCATCATATGGCGAATGTGTATTGATTACACGAACCTGAACAAGGCGTGTCCCAAAGACCCTTTTCCCTTACCTAGGATAGACCAAGTCATTGATTCGACCGCTGGTTGTGAACTGTTATCGTTTGTAGACGCGTATTCTGGTTTCCACCAGATACCGTTAAATCCGGCTGATCAAATAAAGACTGCATTTATTACCCCGTACGGGGCTTATTGCTATCGCACCTTGCCATTCGGCCTGCGTAACGCAGGTGCAACATATCAGAGATGTATGCAAAAATGTCTACATGACCAGATAGGGAGAAATGTACAAGTATATGTAGACGATGTGGTTATCAAAACCAAAGAGAGCAAAACGCTATTGGATGATATTCGGCAGACATTCGCGAATTTGAGAAGATTCTGAATGAAACTTAACCCAAAAAAATGTACCTTCGGTGTACCAGCTGGGAAACTACTCGGTTTTCTCGTATCCAGCCGAGGTATAGAGGCCAATCCAACTAAAATAAGAGCGGTAGAAAGGATGGAACTGCCGAGATGTCTAAATGACGTACAGAAGTTCACGGGTTGCCTGGCTTCGCTTAGCCGATTCGTATATCGGCTGGGAGAGAAGGCATTGCCACTATATCAACTGATGAAAAAATCAGATAAATTCATTTGGACACCGTAGGTAGATAATGCATTTCATGAACTAAAAAACATATTGGTCACAACACCAATCCTGGCTTCTCCATTGACAAAAGAGCCTATGTTACTTTACATAGCCGCCACAAACAGGGTGGTGAGTGCAGTGATCGTTGTGGAACAAAATGAAAATGATAAGTCAATACAGAGGTCGGTATACTACATGAAAATGATAAGTCAATACAAAGGCCAAACAGGCCTCGAAACAAAACTACCCACACTACCAAAAGATGGCCTATGGAGTATATATGTCAGCAAAGAAACTTAAACATTACTTCGAAGAACACCCGATCAAAGTGGTCTGCGAAGCACCCATAGCCGACATATTGAGCAACAAAGATGCAAGCGGCCGAATAGCAAAATGGGCAATTGAATTGTCACCTTATGCTCCGCAATTCGATAGGCGAGATGCAATCAAATCTCAGGTTGTGGCCGACTTCTTCGTGGATTGGGGCGAAGTACAATATGAGCCGCCATTATCAGATCCGAATTATTGGACAATGCACTTTGACGGTTCCAAGCTGAGAAATGGCTTGGGGGCAGGAATAGTATTAACCTCGCCAAAAAGAGATCAGCTAAAATATGTGCTGCAAATACATTTTGCCACGTCAAACAATGTATCCGAGTACGAAGCACTCGTCCATGGGCTAAAGGTGGCAAAAGAAATCGGCATACGTCGAATTCTATGTTACGGAGATTCGGATCTAGTACTACAACAAGTATCAGGCACTTGGGACGCGCTAGACGCGAATATGGCCCTATATAGATTCCATGTGCAGAAAATCAGCGGATATTTCGACGGATGTGAGTTTCATCATATACCTCGGGTAGAAATAACGCTGCAGACACGCTGTCAAAACTCGGATCAACTAGGCAATCAATTCCCCCGGGTATCGCACTAGAGCACCTGAGAAAACCATCAATAACACCATCACCAGAGTCCGAGTCCATTTATATATCGGCAGAACCAAGAGAAGATATTATGCCAATGGAAATCGACGAAAGATGCAACCCAGAATTTTCAAAAATAAACCCGGCCATCGCACGGATAAGAATGGAAAAACCCGAGGTTGTTATGTCGGCAGAAAATATGGAAATAGATAGTGGAATTAACCCACAGAAAATCATGCCAACCTGGGCGCAACCCATATTTTCCTTCCTTAGAGATGCGACTTTGCCGAGTGATGAGGTACTGGCTAGACAGACAATGAGAAGAGCAAAACCTTATACAATCATAAATAATGAGTTGTATAAAAGGAGCGTCACAAGCGTGCTGGAAAAATGTGTTGACTCGGCGGAAGGCCAGGAAATCCTCCTAGATATACATCAAGGAGAATGCGGGCATCATGCCTCGTCCAGAGATTTAGTGGCCAAAGCATTCAAGCACGTATTTTATTGGCCAACAGCGTTGAAAGAAGCCAAAGTTGGTAAAAAAATGCAATGGTTGCCAGAGATATGCCAGCAAGATACAAATGCCATCGTCTGAATTAAAGACGATACCAATCACTTGGCCATTTTCGGTATGGTGCTTGGATATGGTGGGACCATTCAAGCCGGCCCGGGGCGGGATGACCCACATTTTAGTCATGGTGGATAAATTCACAAAATGGATCGAAGTAAAACCGATAAAAAGATGTGACGGACCAACAGCAGTAAAATTCCTCAAAGATATTATTTTGAGATATGGTTATCCACATAGTATTATTACAGACAACGGCACAAACTTTGCTGAAGGGGCTTTTGCTAGATTCTGCCAAGAAAAACACATACGACTAGATGTCGCCTCGGTGGCCCACCCAGCATCCAATGGGCAAGTAGAAAGATCTAATGGACTTATATTGTCCGGAATAAAACCCCGACTCGTCGAACCTCTGCAAAGGTCGGCAGGATGCTGGATCGAGGAACTACCAGCAGTACTATGGAGCCTCAGAACTACCCCAAACAGGTCAATAGGATATACCCCGTTTTTTCTAGTATATGGAGCAGAAGCCGTGCTTCCAGCCGACATAATACATGATTCGCCAAGAGTAACCCAATATACAACCACCGAGATAAATGAGATAGCTCGGCAGGATGATGTCAATTTGCTGGAAGAGGCCAGGGAGTTGGCACTATCAAGATTAGTTGTTTATCAGCAAGATTTACGATGATATCACAGCAAAAAAGTCAATCCAAGAGTGTTTAAAGAAGGAGATTTGGTTCTTCGGCTAGTGCAACGCAAAGCCGACATGCACAAGCTATCACCCCCATGGGAAGGACCATTCATCGTGAGCAAAGCATTGCACAATGACGCATATTACCTAATCGATGCTCAGTCACCAGAAAAGAACAAGGTAAACAAAGCCGGCGAAGAATCCAAGAGACCATGGAACATCGCTTTACTTCGTCCATTTTACTCGTAAAAGTCTCCTGTGGCGCGTTGTAATGTGACGACTCAGGTCGAAGTATCAACTATGTATTAAACCTCGACACCTTGAGCAGTAGCTCGGGGACTGCCCTATATTGTTTTTTATTATTATGAGTTGTGTATTAAACCTCGGCACCTTGAGCAGTAGCTCGGGGACTGCCCTATATTGTTTTTTATTATGAGTTGTGTATTACACCTCGGCACCTTGAGCGGTGGATCGGGGACTGCCCAATGATATTTTTTTTGAGGTAAGTACTAAGCCTCGGCACTTAGAGCAATGACTCGGGGACTGTCCCATGATTATCTGTTCTCCATGAACACTTCAGCATTTCGAACAACAACTCGGGGAATACCCTGCAATAATAACCTATGCAAACTATTTTGGCAACCCAAATAATAACTCGGGGACTAATTGGCATAACCCACTGTTTTCAAAAGGACAGGCAGGATATATGCCGAGCTAAGGAATACAATCCGAGTTTACGAAATAAAAAGTCGCCAAAACAAAGATATAAAGCAGTAAGATCCGCTTAAGCAAAGCCATCATGATTATCATCACTCATGTCTCAGCAGCAAAAGGCTAAAAAGGTTCGTACCACACAAAAAGTCGCATAATTGTTTCATACACATCATAAGCCTGGCATACCGGGGACTGGAAATAATTTAAGGAGTTTTTTTCGAGCCTAAGGGGCAGCACCATGACCCGGGGCATCAGGAATGGCTGTCTAAGATGACGGCGGCACGACCTCGGTCTCCGGTGCAGAGGCATCTCTAGAAGGTGGGCGTGCCGAGGTAGACAGTGCCTCAGCCGAGGTTACCTCGCCTTCAACAGGGGCAGTAGTAGCCTTGGGAGGTGTCCAGGGCTGCTGAGAGGCGTTAGTCTGAGCATGAGAATGCCCGGTCTCTTTAGAAGATGATCGCGCAACCGTCCTCATCCGGGCTTGAGCTGGAATCACCAGAGCTATCCGAGTCTCCCTCACCCTCCTCCTGGTCGGCCGAATTATCATCGTCTTCAATTTCGACATCATCCGCTGGGTTAGGAAGAAAACTCGGCCCCTCAATCCAGTTATGCACATCAGCATATTCAACAAGCTAGAAGGAACGAGCTTGGCGGCGAGCCACGAATTCTGGATCCTCAACCCAACGGGAGCTGGTGCCCAGGTTTATCAGAGTATCGAGTGAAATATCCTCATACCAAGACATAATGACTATGAGCGCCATGTTAGCACCAGCTCTTCCAGCAGATTCCCTCCAGAGGTTTAACTGCGTCTGGGATGCCATCAACCTTTCCACAAGTATCTTGACCTCGTCAATATCAGGAGTTCCGGAAGTATTCGGCCAGAGAACATGGTAGGCCCGAATGGCCGCTTGCACCAAGTCCCTGCCCATGATCTTCATTGGCCCAATAGCATCGCCAACAGCAACCAAGAAGTCTTCCATTGAGTATTCTGGACTCGCATCGGCGGAGACACCTCGACGCGAGCATTCACCACCGCTCTAGATCTCACGGGTTTAGCTTCCGGAAAATGATCTACGCAAAATAAGAATATATTAGTTAAAAGTAAGAAAGAAGAGAAGATAACTCGGCCACGATCAGAAACTTATGATGAATATAGCTTAGCATTTTTTGAAGGTCTTGGGCCCAATCAACCCTGGTCTTCTCAAAGCGAGTGATTTCCTCGCTCATCGTCCGAGTCTTAAGTTCGGCAGCCTCGAGGAGTTCTTTATCCTTCTGCAATTGCAGACTTAGCCGGTTCTTTTCCTCGGAGAACTCTTGATCAACTTTCTCTAATTTGGATTTCTGAGAAAGCTTGAGGGATTCAACCTCGGCGCGCAACCGGGTTATCTCGTCATCTTTTTCTTGCAATTGCGCCGAATGAGTGGCGACTTGTTCTAAAAAATGTAGCATCATATCAGGCATGGGTATGCATTCTTGATGCGACGTTGCAAGAGTTTGTAACTCGGCTATACCAAAGCCAGAAGGTTATAAGGAACTCAGGATAAGCTTTGAACGAAAATTGATAGAGGAAAAGAAAAACTAACCTTCCAGAGCTTTAACTTTCTTCTCAAGACGAATATTTAGATTATTAATATTACCTGATTACAAGCAAAATGAGTTAGCACCTCAAATCAAAAATATTAACAGCTCAAGGGACAACGTGGAGATTTGTTACCAGCTTTCTTCACCATCGGAAGTACTTTTTCATACTTTTCTTGCAACTTCTTGTGCGCAAAAAGCAGCCTTTGGAATTCGGCTGTCCGACAATCATGGGCAACCTAAGCGATAAACAAAATTACAAAGTCAGATACCTGAAGTTAACGTAGATCCGAATTAAGTAAAGTTTAACTCGGATCTAGGCGGCTGGATATTTGAAGCTAAGACAAATCCGAATTAAGTAAAGTTTAACTCGGATCTAGGCAGCTGGATATTTGAAGCTAAGACATATCCGAATTATGTAAAGTTTAACTCGGATCTAGGCGGCTGGATATTTGAAGCTAAGACAGATCTAAATTAAGTAAAGTTTAACTCGGATCTAGGTGGTTGGATATTTGAAGCTCAGACAGATCCGAGTCAAGCAAAACTCAACTCGGATCTAGGTGGTGACATATTCAAAGCTAAGACAATGAGTAAAAAACATACAAAGAACCTAATACGCAAAGATAATGCACTCAAAGCTTAACAAAGCTTCCAAACGAATAACTAGTTATTCGGTTGCAAGCTTCGGGGACTAGAGTATATATACTATCATTTGAATAAATAACCAAATGTCCGGAAAAGCAATTACCTCGTTCATTTTATCGCTGTCAAGCACGATCTTGGCAGCCATATGCAAACGACTGCTGATGTCGGAGAGCTGAAACGGCTGATTGCTCGGATTGCCCTCGAGCTGATCAGCAGCATTCCAATTGTTGGCATACTCCACCAGAGAACCGAGGTTGTTCCCACTCTCAGTACGGGTTAGCACCTTACCTCGGACCCGCTGCGTAACCACCGTCGCCGCAGGACTCTTGTGGAGAGTAAGTTGAGTACCAGCGGCCGGGGTGACAACGGTCTTGGCAGAGGAAACCCCCTTGCGGAGTGCATCAGCGATGGTGGGTTGAGAAGAGCTGGCAAGCCCTTTCTGAGATGAGGGAGGCTGGTGACAACGAATTTCTTAGCTTTAGAAGAGGCATCGGCAAGGGCCGCAACCTCGGCACTTGGAGCGTCATCTTTGGGGGCCGGAGGGATTACGGTTTCTGAGGGCGCCGAGATAGTGATATCCTCGGCTGGAGTCGGAGTTGCAGTGGAGACTATGGGGGTCGAAGGAATCTCGGGGATAACTCCGGGGTTCATGACAGGTACAACAGGATCGCTAGGAGGATCTGCTGTCCGGGTTACGTCGGCATCAGAGATGGGAATCACGGGTGCGTCTTGCCGAGGTGATGACTGGTTCGGAGCCGGAGGAGAGTCCACGCAAGCAGGACTAGGAACTCTAGTATCTTCAGGAGGCAGAGGATAAGGCGGCCGAGTTGTGTGGCTCGTCATACTCTGGGTCTAACAGAAAGAGGAGCGCTGCAAAAGCACAAAACGTCAAATCAAAAGACAGAAAAAGAGAAACAAGAAATACAAATAGAAAGGAACTCACCCAGTAACTCCGGGCATAGCTTTACGCTTCGGAACATGCTGGGCTGACTTCTTTATTCGCTTCTTCGGAGCAGCTTCCGAGGCACCTGATGGAGCGGAACGCTTCCTCGAGGTAGCAGGAGGTTGGGAGGCGAGAGGCTCGGTGTCGTGCACCTGACCGGTCTGATTAGCTGAGGACGTAGAAGCCGGAAATGCGTAAGAGATAGGCATTGCGGAAACTACCTCAAGAACTTGGGCGTCATCCGAATCACCTTCCTCCCCGTGAGCCGAAGTCTTGCCACGAGCGCGAGCCCGAGCAACGTCCGACTTAGGGACGAACTCCTCCGGGTCAGGCTCACCGTTACCCGGTGTGGTCCAATCCGCGGTCCACGGGAGGGCCAGAACCTCGGCATCCTCAATCCGTTGTTCTGCAAATCTTTTGGAGAAAAGAGACAAAGAGAAATCAGCGGAAGGAATCGCAAACACGATTAGGAAGCGAAAACACAAAAGCCTTAGCTTACCTGGGGAGGGGGGTTCCCGCGGGTGAATGGCTTCAGCCCCCAGGTCCAATCTTCCGGCAGATCCATCTTGAAGATAGCTCGGACGCGCTTATAAACAAGATAATCCTCGAGCTCAACAGTTGAAACTCGGTTGGGGTCAAGGGGACCGCTCATGAAACAGAGCTTGTGCGTGCGACGCTGAAAGGGGCAAACTCGGCTGCAGATGAAGGTAGTCATCAGATCCTCGCCACGCAATCCGGCGCGGATCAGCTGCTTCAGCCGAATCTCGAAAGCCTCGGCCAGTGCATGGCTCTTCCTGAGATTGTAAGTCCAGTTCTTCTTGGAAGGAGGACCGATGGAGAAAGCGGGGAGCCGAATCTTGTCTTCTTTCCCAATATTCTTGACATAGAAAAACGATCTATGCCATTTCTTGCATGACTCGAGACCAGCAACGCGAGGAAACTCGGATTTCCTCCGAGGTGTGATGGACGCCACTCCACACTGGGTAAGCGATTTCTCGGAAGGATGAAGGGATTTATCTGGAACGACGTTGGAACGGATCTGGAAGAACTTGGACCATACATGCACAGACGGCTAGAGGCCGAAGTATCCTTCCGAGGCCGAGATAAAAGCGGATAGAGAAGCAATGGCATTAGCCGGAAGATGATGCGGTTGCAGACCGAAGTAATCGAGGAATTCCCTAGCAAAATCGCTAAGGGGAAGACCAAACCCGCGAGTGAAATGAGACATAAAGACGACTTACTCGCCTTTGTTAAGAACGGGAGAGGATTCGCTGCCGGGTAAGCGACAGGCTACCTCGGCAGGAATCCGGCGAGTTCTAATTAACCACTCGACCTCTCGGCGGGTAACAGTGGAACCTTGCCAGGAGCCCCACTCTGGACCAGACGCTGCATCGTCGTCCTCAATGAGCGCACCGCTAACTGAGCTTGACATTGGATCGCCGGAGGAGTCCACCGAAGAGGAACTAGCGGCAGAGCAAAACCTAGAGGTGCAAGGCCCCATCGTGGTCCTAGGCGAAAACGGCGGCGGAGCGGAAAAGGAACCGCCACAGGAAATCTAGAGAGCGGCAGACGCGTCTAGAGAGAAATCTAGGAAATGAGACCACAGAGAAACTCACCGGCGACGGCGACGGCGCCGGAGCAAGCGCACGGGGACGAGGTCGACGGAGCAGAGGAATTGGGGCCTCACCGTCGAGGATTCCGATGAGCGCGCGGCCACGGGAGCACGAACAGGCGCAAGGGCGAAAGGAGGAAGAAGGGCAATGGTGAGCGAAGGAGGAAAGTAAATCCTCTAGCTTCGTGCCCCTCTTTATAACCACGTGGGCTTGGCGTGGTAGTGGGATCGTGCGTGCGGGCACAAACCGTGTAGATCGTGTGTGCGGCGTAACCGATCGAGGATGAGTGGAGCCGCACCAACGACCACACGAAGCAGGAGACGATCAGGCCCCCTGACAGAAACGGTGCGCGAGGCGTTGCAGCGCCGACGCGACAGGCGCAGTAATTACTATAGCTTGTCAGTGGGCACTATAGAGGAGAAAAAACTAGAGAAACAATGATAAGTGTTACACGTAGGACGATACGTACGCGAGAAGCTGCACGGATACCTCGGATAGGGGAAAAGTAACTCGGAAACAAGGAGAAACGAGTATTGGGAAACTGATATGGCCCGGCCGAGGTTATAGGCAGGACCATACCAGCTTCGGGGACTAATGTTGGGGAGGTGACCCCGGATAGGGTCATGACGGGAAAGACAAAAGGAAGTTCCCCGTCGAATTCCGAGTTACTGTCTAAATCGGCCGAATCCTGTAAAGGTCGGCCGAGGTAAGCGCGAGCAGGACACCTATGAGAAGAGCAATACGTTACCCGGCCGACGTACTGTTTAAGTCAGCCGGGTCAGCCCGAATAATCTAAATGCAGGTGAAGGCCAAGCCGAGTTAAGCGAGACAGGGCCGAATGACATGAAGCTTGCAGGAGAAGGAGGTACCTATAGTCAAACCCTAGTCACAGGCTAGGAAGAATCTGAGGAGAGCCAAACACAAAGGACAAGGCGCAGAGCGGCAGAAGGGCAGAAGGAGGTCACGGAGGTGACAGTCCTGGAGCCCGAGGCGTGCAGGTGGGGTTCTCTGAAACCTTGACGTCATTACAAGGGCGACACGGAAAGGAGGCCGCCGAGTTACTATATTGGGACAAGGGTTATCGCTCGATTCGAAATCAAGTGATTCAAGTGATTCGAAATCAAGTGATTCAAGAAGTCCATCGGAATGGAGTTTCTTCATGCGCTTCACTCCAATGTGACCAAGACGACAGTGCCACATATAGGTCGAGTTATCGCTCGATTTCAAACGTTTAGCTTCAATGTTATTAATATGTGTATTTCCACTATCGAGATTCAATAAAAATAGACCATCTATCAAAGGTGCATGTGCATAAAACATATTACTCATATAAATTGAACAACCATTATTCTCGGACTTAAACAAGTAACTGCCTCGCAATAAACAAGATCTCGATATAATGTTCATGCTCAACGCAGGCACCAAATAACAATTATTTAAGTATAAAACTAATCCCGATGGTAGATGAAGAGGTAGAGTGCCGACCGCGATTACATCAACCTTTGATCCATTTCCAACGCGCATCGTCACCTTGTTCTTCGCTAGCTTCCGTTTATTCTGCAACACCTGTTTCGAGTTACAAATATGAGCAACCGAACCAGTATCAAATACCCAGGCACTAATACGAGTACTAGTGAGATACACATCAATAACATGTATATCGGATATACCTTTCTTCTTGATGTTGCCGTTCTTCAAATCCGCCAAGTACTTTGGGCAATTCTGCTTCCAGTGACCTTCTCCCTTGCAGTAAAAACACTCAGTATCAGGCTTAGGTCCAGCCCTGGTCTTCTTCGCCGGTGCAGCAACTTTCTTACCGCCCTTCTTGAAGTTTCCCTTTTGCTTAGACTTGCCTTTCTTGAATTTGGTGGTCTTATTGACCATCAACACTTGGTGCTCTTTCTTGATCTCCACTTCTGCAGATTTCAACATGGAGAAGAGTTCTGGCAACGTCTTGTCCATGTTTTGCATATTGTAGTTCATCACAAAGTTCTTGTAACTTGGTGGTAGTGATTGGATGACACGGTGAACCCCCAAAGAATTAGGAATCACTATACCCAAACTTTGGAGTTTGTTTGCGTGCCCAGACATCTTAAGCACATCCTCGCTGACGGAGCTTCCCTCTTCCATCTTGCAATTAAAGAACTTTTCAGAAGCCTCATAACTCTCAACTGCCGCGTGAGCCTCAAATATCATTTTGAGTTCACGGACAATATCATGTGGGTCATGGTTCTCAAACCTTTTCTGAAGCTCCGATTCCAAACCATACAAGATAGCACACTGAACTGTGGAGTACTGATTCTTCCGAGCGAGGAAAACATTCTTTACCTCATCGGTAGCATCAGATGCAGGCGGGTCACCTAGCGGTGCATCTAACACATAGGTCAAATTACCAGCATTGAGGACAATCCTCAAATTGCGGAACCAATCCGTGAAGTTGCTTCCATTGTTTTTCAATTTTTCTTTCTCTAGGAACGCATTAAAATTGATGGTAGGGGCCGCCATTGATCTACAACATATTTGCAATAGTTTATACTAAGTTTATGACAAATTGAGTTCTAATTAATAGTTAAATTAATCTAGGTGAACTCCCACTCAAAAAAATATCCCTCACATTGTTTTAGTGATCACACGAACCAAATCCACCACATCAAAACCGATCATCAAGAGAGTTGATGTAGCTTCAATGGCGAACAATCAACATGTTCATCATATCTACTATATGACTCATGCTTTACCTTTCGGTGATCTGTGTTCCGAGACCATGTATGTACATGCTAGGCTCGTGAAGATCAAAACTTAGCTTCCGCATGAGCAAATCTGGCTTACTCACGTTGTATACACTTGCAGAATCTAACACACCCGATCATCACGTGGTGCTTCGAAACAACAAGCTTTAGCAACGGTGCTAACTAAGGATGAACACTTTAAAACTTGAAATTTGTGTGCTTGAGGGATCATCTTATAATGCTACCGTCGTTAACTAAGCAATACAAGATGCATAAAGGATTAACATCACATGCAATTCATAATATGTGATATGATATGGCCTTTATTCTTTGTGCTTCCGATCTCCATCTTCAAGCACGAACTTGATCTCCATCATCACCGGCAATACATCAAGGTCAATGACGCCTCTCCATGGTTTTCGTCCACCAGCTTCAACTATTACAACTACTTTGAATAGACACGCGGGTCTTAACAGAATTTAAATATAACCATATGGCTCCTGCCGGTTGCCAACTTACAATAAGGAACATTGCATACATCAAATATAATCACAATCATGGCCATATCACATCACAGCACACCCCTGCAAAACAAAGTTAGACGCCACTAATTTTCTTTGCATATTTTACGTGGTTTGGGGCTTTCCATAAGTGTCGCTCTAACTTACGAACAAGAACCACAACGTTGATGCTTGAACTATCAAGTGCCCATTGTAAATTGGATATATACTATAATGGGAGAGACAGACACCCGCAAAGCCACTTATGCAATACAAGTTGCATGTTGAGCGTGGAGCAAGTCTCATGAACGATATCATGTAAGGTTAGCCCGGGCCGCTTCATCCCATCATACCGCAAGATGCAAAGTACACAAGAAGCAATTGATAATAAAAGCACCACCGCGCATAATGACCATTGTGTTCTACTCGTGCAACAGATCTACATATAGACACGGCTCTGATACCACTGTAGGGTTTCGTAGCATGGAAAACAAAAAAATTCTACCGCATGCAAACAAACAAGCCAAGATCTATCTACTAGATTGTAGCAACGAGTCGATAGTGGAACTCACCCTCGAAGATTCCAAAGCGGTTAACAAGAGCGGATTCTCGTGGGTGATGTAGTCGTACTCTTGCCAATCTCAAGATCGTGTAGACGATCCTTCCGGCGTTGCGTTTCGGCAGCGCTTCCGCAGTCGGTCACACGTTCGGTACTCGATGAATACCTTCCTCTCCCTTGTTCCAGCAGGTAGCGGAGGTTGTAGCACTCTCCTCGCGATTCCGGCATCACGACGGCGTGGTACCAGAAGTAGAGGGGAGATCTCGCAAGGCTTCGCCTTAAGCCAGAGCGAGTATGGTGGACTATGAGAGAGGCCTTGGCGATCTAGGGTTTAGAGGCACCAAGGGAGGAGGATAGGCCTGTTGGAGATATGCCCAAGAGGCAATAATAAAGTGGTTATTATCATATCTTCATACTTATGATAAATGTTTACATACCATGCTATAATCGTAATAACAGGAAACATTAATACTTGTGTGATTTGTAAACATAAAAGAGTCCCTAGTAAAGCCTCTTGTTAAACTAGCTTGTTGGTTAATATATGATCATGGTTTCCTGATCATGAACATAGAGATGTTATTAACAACAGGGTCATATCATTAGGAGAATGATGTGATGGACATACTCCTATAGTTAAGCATAGCATAAAGATCAAGTCATTTAATATAGTTCATTTGCTATAAGCTTTCTGATACATAGTAACCTAATTCCTTCGACCATAAGATCATGCTTATCACCATCACCGGAAGGATGCTTTGATGACATCAAACACCACACCGTAACTGGGTGGCTATAAAGATGGCATTGAGTGTTCGGAAAGTATGGGTTGAGACACATGGATCAAGAATGGGATTTGTCCATCCATATGACGGATAGATATACTCTGGGACCTCTCGGTGGAATGTCATCCAATTAGCTTGCAAGCATGTGAATGGCTCACAAGGGATCACATACCACGGCAACGAGAAAAGAGTACTTATCGGTAACAAGGTTGAACTAGGTATGCAGAGATACCGACGATCAAAACCTCGGATAAGTAAATTATCGTGAGACAAAGGGAAATTGGTATCGTATGTAAGTGGTTCATTCAATCGCAAAGTAATCATAGAAATATGTGGGAGCCATATGAATTTCCAGATTCCTCTATTGGTTATTGATCGGAGAAGTGTCTCGATCATGTCCGCATAATTCACGAACCGTAGGGAGACACACTTAAGGATTCGATGTTGTTGAGTAGTTATGGAATGATGAGTAAGAGACCGAATGTTGTTCATAGTCTCGGATGGGATCCAGGATATCACGAGGAGATCCGGAATGGTCCGGAGAATAAGATTTATATAAGGAAAGTCCTGTTTCGGAGTTGGGGAATGATTCCGGTGTTTTCATCGGGAATGTTCTAGAAAGGTCCGGAAGGTCCGGCACTCCGGAGGGGAAGGGTACATGAATGTGTCATAACAAGTTGGAATGGTTGCATCATGTACTAGGTGTCATCGCTGAGCAAAATAAAGGGATAAATCAAATCCTAGTTTGAAAAGTCAAACGCCAATTTGAAAAGTCAAACGGCAAGTTTGCTTGGTGGAGGGAGAGTAGGAAACCTACTTGGGGAGGAGTTCCTCTCCCTCCACCGCCGGCCAAGGAGGCCAAGTTGTGGAGGGACTCCCCTCCCCTTGGCCGCTCCCTCCCACCTATATAAGGAGGGGCAGGGCTGCCCCTCCAAAAGCTACACCTCTCTCCTCTAAACCTAACCCTAGCCGCCGGCCTCCACCAAAGTCGTCGTCGCCCTAGGGTTTGCCCAAGCCGCCGACTTGGGGCAATCCCCTTGCCCTAGCCGCCAGCCTAGATCCCTCTACTTGGTGCCTCTAAACCCTAGATCGCCAAGGCTCTCTCATAGTCCACCATACTCGCTCCGGCTTAAGGCGAAGCCCTGCGGGATCTCCCCTCTACTTCCGGTACCACGCCGTCGTGCTGCCGGAATCGTGAGGAGAGTGCTACAACCTCCGCTGCCTGCTGGAACAAGGGAGAGGAAGTTCTTCATCGAGTACCGAACGTGTGACCGACTGCGGGAGCGTTGCCGGAACGCAGCGCCAGAAGGATCGTCTACGCGATCTTGAGATCGGAAAGAGTACGACTACATCACCCACGAGAATCTTCTCTCGTTAACCACTTTGGAATCTTCGAGGGTGAGTTCTTCTATCGACTCGTTGCTACAATCTAGTTGATAGATCTTGGCTTGTTTGTTTGCATGCGGTAGAATTTTTTTTGTTTTCCATGCTACGAAACCCTACAGTGGTATCAGAGCCGTGACTATATGTAGATCTGTTGCACGAGTAGAACACAATGGTCATTATGGGCAGTGGTGCTTTTATTATCAATTGCTTCTTTTGTACTTTGCATCTTGCGGTATGATGGGATGAAGCGGCCCGGGCTAACCTTACATGACATCGTTCTTGAGATTTTCTCCACGCTCAACATGCAACTTGTATTGCATAAGTGGCTTTGCGGGTGTCTGTCTCTCCCATCATAGTATAGATCCAATTTACAACGGGCACTTGATAGTTCAAGCATCAACGTTGTGGTTCCTGTTCGTAAGTGAGAGCGAAACTTATTGAAAGCCCCAAACCACGTAAAATATGCAAAGAAAATTAGAGGCGTCTAACTTTGTTTTGCAGGGGTGTGCTGTGATGTGATATGACCATGATTGTGATTATATTTGATGTATGCAATGTTCCTTATTGTAAGTTGGCAACCGGCAGGAGCCATATGGTTGTCTTTAAATTCTATTAAGACTCGCGTGTCTATTCAAAGTAATTGTAATAGTTGAAGCTGGTGGACGACAACCATGGAGCGGCGTCATTGACCTTGATGCAATGCCGGTGATGATGGAGATCATGTTCATGCTTGAAGATGGAGATCGGAAGCACAAAGAAGAAAGGCCATATCATATCACATATTATGAATTGCATGTGATGTTAATCCTTTTATGCATCTTGTGTTGCTTAGTTCACGACGGTAGCATTATAAGATGATCCCTCAAGCACACAATTTCAAGTTTTAAAGTGTCCATCCTTAGTAAGCACCGTTGCTAAAGCTCGTTGTTTCGAAGCACCACGTGATGATCGGGTGTGTTAGATTCCGCGAGTGTATACAACGTAAGCAAGCCAGATTTGCTCATGCGGAAGCTAAGGTTTGATCTTGACGAGCCTAGCATGTACAGACATGGTCTCGGAACACGGATCACCGAAAGGTAAAATATGAGTCATATAGTAGATATGATGAACATGTTGATTGTTCGCCATTAAAGCTACATCAACTCTCGTGATGATCGGTTTTGATGTGGTGGATTTGGTTCGTGTGATCACTAAAACAATGTGAGGGATATTGTTTTGAGTGGGAGTTCAACGGCAATATGATTAAAAGTTTAACACTATTTATCATAAATTAAATCAAAGTGAATTTGCATAGTTGTTGTAGTCATTGGCATCCGTTTACCACCTTGCGCTTAGTTTTAATTGAGATGATAGAACTATAGAATTCTGGTTAGTTACTTTACGAACTGGTATCGTATTGTTTTGAAGTGTTAATCTAAAGTTTAAAAGTCCTATTGCAAACTTTCAGTAAGTTCCGGTTACTCCATGAAGTTTAATAATTGATATTAAATCAAGAGTGACAATTTCAAGTGTTAGTGTATGAGTATCATGTTTGTCTCCATGATTCTTGATATTCAAATGATTGTCTTAATATCAAGGTTATCTAGGATCTGAAAGAGTTGCTTCAGAAACCATGATGTGTGGAAGATATTGTGATATCTGAAACGAAGTTTTGGTTGCAACATGATAGAGTATAATATGGCAAAATTCATGTTCTCATATTTGATGAGAATTTGCAAAAGGTTGGAGACACTAGTTGTCCTAATCCTCCAAAAGGTTTTGGAGAGCAACATTATACTCGCGATTCACCGTTACAAGCTAAAAGTAGCTTGATCATGGATAATTCCATGAGAAGGGTGAATATTTGATGTAGGTAAAATGTTTACTACACCAAGAGATTACTAAAGAAAGGAATTTGAAAGAACACCAAACATTTGATGATGGTAATCTACTTCAAAGTGCAAGTCCAAAGACATTGGTATTTAACTATACACGCTTTGGACTATGTGTCATGTGTATGGCTCCACTATTGATGTTGATAGATTATTTCAAACAGAAAAGGAAATACTGAAAGAGAATCTTATAAATATATGGCAGAAAATAAAAGACTAGAATTGTTCAGCTTAAGTATATAGATGATATACATGTTATGGATATATTCTTTGCTTATTAAACAATGTGGTTCTTAAATATTTGATACTGAATTTGTTGGTGCGAATCGTCATACGAAACAACACAATTCATGAACTATAATGGACTAAGTAACTAGCAAAAGAATATGTGATGATGTTCATCGAGAACAAATAAGGGGTTATTGTGCTGCTTGTTAAACATCAAAGCTTGCCTTCAAGATTTTTTTTATTAGGTATTATGAGAACAAAAGGGTTGTTCAAATAATTGCCGTAATCCATAAAAGATGGATGATTTACAAATCTCGTTGGAGAAATCACATCCATAAAACCAGTGCTAAAAATGTCGAAAGACAAATTGATTGAAAGATCACTTAGGAAGTGACATCGCCGTTTTAATTATATTGGAAAGAAAACATGAAGAAACTCCATGTGGATGGAATTTTGGAGTCCTTTTGATTTTTGATCAAATGACGCTTGTGAAACTTTCCTATAGATAATTAAAACTTTGTTCATATGCCAAAAGGGAACGAATGACTGGCTTATTGGAACTTGTACATATTGTTGTATGAAGTCCATTATGTGTAGTCAAGAGCGATGGATTTCAACTTCATATGCTTCCTCCAAAAATTTGAGTGAATATATGAATATTTACTTAATAAGGATGAAGTATAAAACATTTGAAAAGTTCAAAGATTTTCAAGATGAAGTGCAAAATCATTGTAACAAGAATATAAATAGTTTATGATAAGATCATAAAGGAAGATATTTGAGTTACAAGTTTAGCATAATACCTAAGATTTAAGGAATCGTTCCGTGGATTTGCATTTTTTGAAACACCATAAGAGTATGGAGCATTCGAGATTTGTAATTAAACCTTGTTTGACATGGTAAGATCAAAGGTGTAATTCATAAAATTGCCATTATATTTTAAAGATTAAAAGCTTTAGAGACTACCGTTTTTCCACTGAAAAGAGCTCCATCATAATCCGTTGAATTGACACCATATAAAGTTATGGTTTGGGATAAAACCCAAGTTGTCCTTCTTAAAAAAAATTGTATGCATAAGAAAGATGTTTGCAACCAAAATCGGATGAACATATCTTTGTATGTTATTTTGAATAATAGTTAAGTATTCCTCCATAACACCAAAGACAAAAGGGTAGGGAGTCCTCCCCCAAGTCAGCCTCCTTGGCCGGCGGGTGGAGAGAGAGGAACTCCTCCCCAAGTAGGTTTCCTACTCTCCCTCCACCAAGCAAAACTGTCGTTTGACTTTTTCAAATTGGCGTTTGACTTTTCAAACTAGGATTTGATTTATCCCATTATTTTGCTCAGTCATGATACCTAGTACATGATGCAATCATTCCATATTGTTATGACACATTCATGTACCCTTCCCCTCCGGAGTGCCGGACCTTCCGGACCCTTCTAGAACATTCCTGATGAAAACACCGGAATCATTCCCCAACTCCGAAACAGGACTTTCCTTATATGAATCTTATTCTTCGAACCATTCCGGATCTCCTCATGATATCCCGGATCCCATCCGAGACTCCGAACAACATTCGGTCTCTTACTCATCATTCCATAACTACTCAACAACATCGAATCCTTAAGTGTGTCTCCCTACGGTTCGTGAATTATGCGGACATGATCGAGACACTTCTCCGAACAATAACCAATAGAGGAATCTGGAAATTCATATGGCTCCCACATATTTCTACGATTACTTTGCGATCGAATAAACCACTTACATACGATACCAATTTCCCTTTGTCTCACGATAGTTTACTTATCCGAGGTTTTGATCGTCGGTATCTCTGCATACCTAGTTCAACCTTGTTACCGATAAGTACTCTTTTCTTGTTCCCGTGTTATGTGATCCCTTGCGAGCCAGTCACATGCTTGCAAGATAATTGGATGACATCCCACCGAGAGGGCCCATAGTATATCTATCCGTCATATGGATGGACAAATCCCACTCTTGATTCATGTGTCTCAACCCATACTTTCCGAACACTCAATGTCACCTTTATAGCCACCCAGTTACAGTGTGGTGTTTGATGTCATCACAGCATCCTTCCGGTGATGGTGATAAGCATGATCTCATGGTCGAAGGAATTAGGTTACTATGTATCATAAAGCATATAGCAATTGAACTATTAAAATGACTTGATCTTTATGCTACGCTTATCTATAGGAGTATGTCCATCATACCATTCTCCTAATGATATGATCTTGTTGTTAATAACATCTCAATGTTCATGATAGGGAAACCACAATCATCTATTAACCAACAAGCTAGTATTATGAAGAGGCTTTACTAGGGGCTCTAATTTAGTTTACAAATCACACAAGTATTAATGTTTCCTGGTTAATACTGTTATAGCATGAATGTAAACATTTATCATAAACACAAAGATATAATAATAACTATATTTACTATTGCCTCTAGGGCATATCTCCAACATGTGTCTGGGGTGTGATCCCTCTAGCGCGTAGGGCCTTCTCAGCTTCCTCTCACTTAGGCCTCTAAGATATGTAGCCATCTGACCCCGTCCTCTGGTGATATTCCTTCTTCTGGGCATTTAGCGTATTGGTTTCTGACCTCTTTGTAGCTATAGCACCTTCCTTGTACGCCACAAATTCGAGCCAGTGAGGTCTTATCTTTGCATAATATGTGTCTTCAAAATCTGGAGTCTCGCGAGCTTTGACAAATTTGTTCAATTTTGTCTTCCAGTTGCGGAAAGCGTCAGCCATCTTCTTTAGAGTCCACTCTTTGACCTTTTCCTTTATAACCGATTTATTTTCATCCTCCTCTGGCGGTAGGGTGAAATTTACCAATAGCAAAGTCCAAAGCTTTTCTTTGGATCTTTCATCGACAAAGGTATCGTCGCCCTTCTTTGGCTTATTCCAATATTCAATTATGATTAGGATTTGGGCCCTAACAAGAACTCTAGCTTGACGTATAAATTTGTCTGCGGCCTTCTTGGGCTCCATCGGCATGCCATCAACACGGACTGCTTCGATCGTGAACTTTGCACGATCTTTCAACCGATGGCTCGCGCCTCGCTTGATCTTTTTCGTAGAAGAAGATTGTTGCTGGCTGGTCGATCTTGAGGGCTAAAAGAAGAAAGAAGCGTTAATTAATACATGTACATATATATACAAATCAATCGGTGCAAGTCAGCAGAGGCTTAATCCATGCATATACCTTGACGGACTTTGTAATCACTAAAGTGCGTTCACCGGAGTCGTCATCTTCTCCATGACTACTTGAGCTGTCGTCATGTCCCTACAAGTTCAGATATTGTGAGGTGTCCTCGTGGATCATGTTCTCCATTATTTATTCATCTTCAAGGTTTCTACTGAGTGGATCCATAGTGTCTAAAACAATAATATTATCACACAAATATCAGTAATACATCTATTGAAATGCTCGAGCAAGGATGATGATATGACAGGTTAAAAGTATTGAAATGTAGCCCTAATACATGCTAGGTCATTTTAAACGGGGTCCAAAACCTAATTCAGAGAAACCCCGGATTCATATGAGAGGGTACATTTACTTCTTATAATTAACTTGTCATGAAAGTTGATTAACAATGCATGGTTATAATGCTATTAACAATGAGAGGTGTGCTAGGGCAGCGGCTGGCGGCGCTAGGGCGAGAGCGGGGATGCGTGGGGGTGTGCGTTCGAACCAACACGACGCGTGTGTAGGCTCAGCGAGGGCAGCGGGTCAGGGTCGAAGACAATGGTCGCGGTGGTCGTCGGTGTGGCAAACGGCGCGGGGGCGCACGGTGGCATATATTCAATCACAACAATATATATACAATACACTGCTTTCATATATATACAACAATAATATACATATGTTCAACAATATACAACAATAACAATATATATACATTCAACAATATACAACAACAACAATATATATACATATATACAACAATATACAACAATATATACACATATATACAACAATATAGAACAATAACAATATATACACATATATACAACACTATATACACATATATACAACAATAACAATATATACACATATATACAACAATATACAACAATATATCAAATATTCAACCAAATAAAATTTGGCTCCGATCCTCACCGGCGGCAAACGGCGGGGTTGGTGTGCGCGGCGGCGAGTGGAGGACGGTGGTGGCGCACGACGCGGTGGCGGGCGACGGCGCGGGCGCTGTGGGGGCGGCTCCGAGCGGCACGGCGGATCTGGGCGTCGCGGCACTGGGCGTGGACGGTGGTGGGACGGCGCGGTGGCAGACGGCGCTGGCGCGGCGGCGACGGCGGCGGACGGCGACAGCGGCGGACGACAACGGCAACGGCGCGTCAAGCAGCCTGGCGGCGTTGTCCTCTGCTAGCTCCTCTGCTCCTCGATCTGCTCGATCTGGGGGGAAGAGGAATAGGACGCGCGCTTTTATACCCTCCTTTAACACCGGTTCTAGCCACGCACCGGTGTTAAAGGGGGGAATTAGTTTCGCACGCGCACCCCCTCCCTTCCTTTAACACCGGTTCCATCCACGAACCGGTGTTAAAGGGGGGGCGCGAAACCCCCCCCTTTAACACCGGTTCGTGGCTGGAACCGGTGTTAAAGGGGGCATTTATTTCGTAAACTAAAGGGTTGGGGCATTTTAAATTCAAAAAATAGGATAGAATTTAGAAAATTCATATCTTTTACATTGCAACTCAGAAAAATATGAATAATATATCGTAATTTTCAGAAAAATAAGATCTATCCATTCATATAAAAACATTTTATAGTTACTGTAGATGAATTTTTTCAAAATGATTAAAACACTTAAATATAAATTTACATATTCAATTAAGACAAAAATAAAATAGTCAAACCCTAAAACTTTGAACTTAAGAAATATTAAGCATCTGAAAAGGAATCTAACCCTATTTTATTAGAGAAAATCATATTTTTATTTGTATTAACATTTTTGAATTGTTTGGATATTTAAATTTAGCATCTTTTGTATACTTTGGAATATGACAAAACTTTCAACATGAAAATTGTTTGTATTTGAATAATTAATCCTAAAACATTTTTTTTTAATTCTAACTATTCAAACTAGTAACATATGGGAAAGGGCGGGCAGAATGCGCGGGAGGAAAAGGGCGGGAAGAAAATTTTATTACGATAGAACTAGAATTAAAGTACATAACGCAACTAACAAAGCACGACTGAAAATTAAGATACATAGAAGAACTGAAAATTAAGATACATGGCCAGATTAAGTCACAATCGGCCGAACTTGTTTTGGAATGTTGGAGTGATTTAGTCATGCTCCTGCCTACACCTGTAATACTCGCCAATGTTGTTGTCGTACTCGTCGCGGCCGTCGTCGCTGTCGTCGTTGGGGTCGTCGTTGTTGAACCTTGAAGGCTGAGTACGCGTGGGCTGGACTTGAGGGTAGCGCAGACGGGGGTCATGACGCTCTGGAGAGTCCGACCGCGCCACCACAGCCGACGGCCGGCCTCGTTGAAGTTCGGAGGAGGTGGGACGTCCTCCTCGTGCCTGGCGAGCTCCCTCTCACGCTGATCCCCGAAGAAGGCTTCCCAAGTCGGGAAATAGTCGGGATGCTAGTTGGGATTTCTCTGCTGCTCCGGCGTGAGCTCGAAGTAGTAGTTGTTCGTGATGGCCATCCGACGCGCCACACCTAGAGGGACAGAAGGAACCGGCACGCCTCCGGCGCTCAGCATCCAGCCGACGGGGACGTAGTGGCCCGGAGGGCAGGGGTAGTTCGAGGCGCAAAGCGCCTCCGCCTCCCTGGGGGTTAGTGGTACGGTGGAAGCCATGGGAAAGAGTGATGAGGTCGCAGATATGAGTCTAGAGATGTGCAATGACAATGGAGGCCAACCCTACATATATATAGTGAGAAATGGTAGGAAGATAACTGGAGGGAAGAACTGGCGGAAAGAACTGGCGGGAAGAAATGACGGGGAGAAAAATGGCTCATTTAATACATATAGTGTTAACAGAAGAAATTTGACATTGATTTCCATGTTGAGATACATATGTGTGCCAAAATGGCTCAATTAATACATATAGTCAATCTTATGATCGCATCGGCCGTAACCATGAAGTATCAACAGCGTTTAACAGGATGGTTGGGTCAGTCTTCACTCTAAAGGGCGGAATTTCATCAAACTTATTATAATCTTCTAACACACTCCCACGATGTTTCTTTTCCCTGAAAAAACTATGTGACGCTTTGGCTCATTATGTGATGTATCTGTTTGCTTATTTTTTTCTTTTTTTCGATTTGGTAGATATGTCCTTCACATAGAAAACCTGAGCCACATCATTGGCTAAGATGAATAGTGTGTCTAAGTTCTTGTCTACCTTCATAAGATTGTTAAGATCCACTGTTGTCATTCCATACTTCTTGTCTACCTCAACCCCTCCTCCTGTTAGCTTGACCTTTGCACCGAAACAAGGGGACCTTAAAATTAGATCCATAGTCAAGTGCCCATATCTCCTCTATGAACCCATAATACGTGGTATTTTGCCTATTGTCTTCTGCTGCATCAAAGCGAACACCACTGTTTTGGTTGGTGCTCTTTTTATCTTGGCCTATCGTGTAAAATGTATTCTCATTTATCTCGTACCCTTGGAAAGACATACAGTCAAAGATGGTGTCCTGGCCAACAAGTACAGCTGATCTCCAACAGTGGTGTTATTCGTGAGAAGTCTTTGCAGCCAGCCGCCAAAACTCGCCATGTCTTCACTTATAATCCATTCATCAGATACCCCGGGTGTTTGAGGCGTATAAAATTCTTGTGTTCATTGATATACGTGGCAACCAAGATAGATCTTTGTAAAACCGTGTAGTGTGCTTGATTGAGAGAATGCTCGTCCCTACATATCATTGCTTTACATCCTAGGGTGCCTTTTCCACGCAGCCTCCCCTCATGTCGTGATTCTGGAACACCAATCGCCTTAAGGTCAGGAATAAAATCAACACAGAACTCAATGACCTCCTCTGTTACATAGCCCTTGGAGATGCTTCCTTCTGGCCTAGCACGGTTATGAACATATTTCTTTAAGACTCCCGTGTACCTCTCAAAGGGGAACATATTATGTAGAAATATAGGACCGAGAATGGCAATCTCTTCTACTAGGTGAACCAGGAGATGCGTCATAATATTGAAGAAGGATGGTGGGAACACCAACTCAAAGCTGACAAGACATTGGGACACATCTGTCTGTAACCCTGGTAGGCTTTCTGGATCGATTACCTTCTAAGATATTGCATTGAGGAATGCACATAGCTTCACAATGGGTACTCGAACATTTTCAGGTAGAAGCCCCCTCAATGCAATCGGAAGCAATTGCGTCATAATCACGTGGCAGTCATGAGACTTCAGGTTTTGGAATTTTTTCTCTGCCATCTTATTATTCCCTTTATATTCGACAAGAAGCCAGACGAGACCTTGATACTGCTCAGGCATTCAAAAAAGATTTCCTTCTCTGCTTTGGTAAGAGCGTAGCTGGCAGGAGTTAAGTGGCGTCCTTTACCCTTCTCGTTCTCAGGATGCATAGGCTCTTTAGGGTCTTTCATACGTTGCTGGTCCTGCCGTGCTTTCGGTGTATCTTTTGTCTTCCCATACACTCCCAGGAAGCCTAGTAGGTTCACGCAAACATTCTTCATCACGTGCATCACGTCGATTGAAGAACGGACCTCTAGGACTTTCCAATAGGGTAGGTCCCAAAATATAGATTGCTTCTTCCACATGGGCGCATGTCCAGCATCGTCATTCGGAACAGATAGACTGCCAGGACCTTTTCCAAAGATTACTTCTAGGTCCTTGACCATACCAAATACTTCCTCACCGGTACGGAGGACAGGCTTCCTCCGGGGTTCTGCCAGACTTTTGAAATGCTTGCCTTTCTTTCTTACGGGATGCAGGTTCGGAAGAAATCGACGATACCCTAGGTACACAACCTTCTTACATTTATCCAAATATACACTTTTAGTCTTATCTAAACAGTGCGTGCATGCTTTGAATCCCTTGTTTGTCTGCCCTAAAATGTTACTAAGAGCAGGCCAATCATTGATGGTTATGAAAAGCAACGCTCGTAGGTCAAATGGCTCCCCTTTATGCTCATCCCACATACGTACACCTAGTTTGGCCCGTAGCTGTAAAAGTTCTTCAACTAATGGCCTTAGGTACACATCAATGTCGTTGCCGGGTTGGCTCGGGCCTTGGATGAGCACTGGCATCATAATGAACTTCCTCTTCATGCACAACCAAGGAGGAAGGTTATAGATACATAGAGTCACAGGCCAGGTGCTGTGACTGCAGCTCTACTCACCAAAAGGATTCATGCCATCTGTACTTAGACCAAACCTTAAGTTCCTTGCGTCACGTGCGAAGTCCGGGTACTCCCGCTCGACTTTTCTCCACTGTGACCCATCAGCGGGGTGTCTCAACATCGCGTATTTCTTACAGTCTTCCATGTGCCATCCAACAACTTGGCATGCTCTTTATTTCTGAAGAGACGTTTTAACCGTGGTATTATAGGAGCATACCACATAACCTTGGCAGGAACCTTCTTCCTAGGGGTCTCGCCCTCAACATCGCCAGGGTCGTATCATCTGATCTTATACCGCAGTGTAGTGCATACCGGGCATGCATCCAAATTCTCGTACTTCTCACTGCGGTAGAGGATGCAGTCATTAATGCAGGCATGTATCTTCTGCACGTCTAATCCTAGAGGGCAGACAACCTTCTTTGCTTGGTATGTACTGTCGGGCAATTCATTATTTCTTGAAAGCAGATTCTTCATTTTTACCAACAACTTTGAAAATGCGCTGTCAGTCACACCGTTCTCTGCCTTCCATTGCAACAAATCCAGTGTGGTACCTAGCTTTTTGTGGCCATCTTCGCAAATTGGGTACAATAATGTTTTGTGATCCTTTAACATCTGCTCCAGCTTCTCCTTCTCCTTTTCAGTTTCACATTCTTCCTTTGCACTAGTAATAGCCCGACCAAGATCGTCATCAGCGGGCCCATCTGCTGCCTCTTGATCTTCATGTAGGGGTTCGTAGCATGGAAAACAAAAAAATTCTACCGCATACAAACAAACAAGCCAAGATCTATCTACTAGATTGTAGCAACGAGTCGATAGAGAAACTCACCCTCAAAGATTCCAAAGCGGTTAACGAGAGCAGATTCTCGTGGGTGATGTAGTCGTACTCTTTCCGATCTCAAGATCGTGTAGACGATCCTTCCGGCGCTGCGTTCCGGCAGCGCTTCCGCAGTCGGTCACACGTTCGGTACTCGATGAAGACCTTCCTCTCCCTTGTTCCAGTAGACAGCGAAGGTTGTAGCACTTTCCTCGCGATTCCGGCAGCACGACGGCGTGGTACCAGAAGTAGAGGGGAGATCTCGCAGGGCTTCGCCTTAAGCCGGAGCGAGTATGATGGACTATGAGAGAGGCCTTGGCAATCTAGAGTTTAGAGGAACCAAGGAGAGAAGCTAACCGGCGGCTAGGGCTAGGGTTCA
The DNA here is from genome assembly GCA_916181665.1 of Avena sativa. Lineage (NCBI taxonomy): Eukaryota > Viridiplantae > Streptophyta > Magnoliopsida > Poales > Poaceae > Avena > Avena sativa. The sequence goes on from OV702293.1 coordinate 426,777,010, forward strand.
CCCCAACTCGGCGAGTTGGTGTTGCCCTAGGCGGCGGCAGCAGCAGGGGTGGTGGCGTCGGCGGCTTAGGGTTAGGGTTTCGGGACGTGAGAGGTGTATGTTAGAGGGGGCACCCCTGCCCCTTCTTTTATAGGTGGGAGGGCGCCGGCCAGGGGGAGGGAGTCCTCCCCCAAGTCGTCCTCCTTGGTCGGCGGGTGGAGGGAGAGTAACTCCTCCCCAAGTAGGTTTCCTACTCTCCCTCCACCAAGCAAAACTGCCGTTTGACTTTTCAAATTGGCGTTTGACTTTTCAAACTAGGATTTGATTTATCCCTTTATTTTGCTCAGCCATGATACCTAGTACATGATGCAACCATTCCACATTGTTATGACACATTCATGTACCCTTCCCCTCCGGAGTGCCGAACCTTCCGGACCCTTCTAGAACATTCCTGGTGAAAACACCGGAATCATTCCCCAACTCCGAAACAGGACTTTCCTTATATGAATCTTATTCTCCGGACCATTCCGGATCTCCTCGTGATATCCCGGATCCCATCCGAGACTCCGAACAACATTCGGTTTCTTACTCATCATTCCATAACTACTCAACAACATCGAATCCTTAAGTGTGTCTCCCTGCGGTTCGTGAATTATGCGGACATGATCGAGACACTTCTCCGAACAATAACCAATAGAGGAATCTGGAAATTCATATGGCTCCCACATATTTCTACGATTACTTTTGCGATCGAATGAACCACTTACATACGATACTAATTTCCCTTTGTCTCACGATAGTTTACTTATCCGAGGTTTTGATCGTCGGTATCTCTGCATACCTAGTTCAACCTCGTTACCGATAAGTACTCTTTTCTCGTTCCCGTGGTATGTGATCCCTTGTGAGCCAGTCACATGCTTGCAAGATAATTGGATGACATTCCACCGAGAGGGCCCAGAGTATATCTATCCGTCATATGGATGGACAAATCCCACTCTTGATTCATGTGTCTCAATCCATACTTTTCGAACACTCAATGTCACCTTTATAGCCACCCAGTTACGGTGTGGTGTTTGATGTCATCAAAGCATCCTTCCGGTGATGGTGATAATCATGATCTCATGGTCGAAGGAATTAGGTTACTATGTATCACAAAGCATATAGCAATTGAACTATTAAAATGACTTGATCTTTATGCTACGCTTATCTATAGGAGTATTTCCATCATACCATTCTCCTAATGATATGATCTTGTTGTTAATAACATCTCAATGTTTATGATAGGGAAACCACAATCATCTATTAACCAACAAGCTAGTATTATGAAGAGGCTTTACTAGGGACTCTAATTTAGTTTACAAATCACACAAGTATTAATGTTTCCTGGTTAATACTGTTATAGCATGAATGTAAACATTTATCATAAACACAAAGATATAATAATAACTACATTTATTATTGCCTCTAGGGCATATCTCCAACACTTCATTATCTACCCCCATTGCAGTATCATCGTATTCAGGATACATATTATGATAGTAGTTATCATCCTCTTCTTCTTTGTTGTCTTCCATCACAACCCCTTTTTCTCCGTGCTTGGTCCAACAATTATAGCTGGGCATGAAACCGGATCGAAGCAGGTGGGTGTGAATGGTTCTGGTATTTGAGTAGTCTTTCTTGTTCTGACAGTGAACACACGGACAACACATAAAACCATTGTGACAATGGTTTGTATTAGCCACAACTATGAAATTTTGGAGGCTCGTAATGTACTCGGAAATGCGTCGGTCACCGTACATCCATTGTCGGTTCATCTGTATTATATAGTACTATATCAAAAATTAATAGGAAGATGACCACTTATACAGTACATCAATGACACATGAAAGGATAAAGTTGCCAACCTCGACCGAGAAGGAAAGAGCAACGAGAAAACTTAATTCGAGCTCTCAGGCATTTCACCGAACACCTCTTGTGCATAGGAAAAAAACAGAAACTAGCACACCTCTCACCCTCTTGCTAAGCTCCAAAATGAGAGAGTGAAAAAATGAGAGAGAGGGGTGTGGGCTGCGGTCTGTTATATAGGCGCACCCCCTTTAACACCGGTCCAAGCCACGAACCGGTGTTAAAGAGGGGGCTGCATGGGCCACTGGTGCAGGACCTTTAACACCGGTTCGTGGCTCGAATCGGTGTTAAAGGGGATGCTCCTTTTTGCTTTCTGGACCACGCTGGTACGGGCGCCCCCTTTAACACCGGTTCGTAGAAGAACCGGTGTTAAAGCTCATTTCCAACCTCAACCAAAGGCCTCGTTTCCACTAGTGAGTTTCATTCGAACGATTCAAACCCGTTGTGGAGGAGCATGTAAAATTATAGAAGATTTTTTAAAAGAGGGTAGAGATTATCACGGTCTCGGAGACTCAGACCTCTAGACAGCAGTACAACTTCGTTGCAGGCATGTTTCTAGCTTGTAACTAGGTAAATATGTTTCTACTTCTGTTGTACTAAGTGATTATATCGATAATAAAACTATGTTCATCATTATGATTTATGCTTTAGAGTTCATCCGACCTTAATTTTTTTTTCGTCATTCACCACTAGCGTGTATAGAGGTTGTTTCTATACCTGTAATTTATCGACCTCGTTGTAACTCCTCCGTTGTAATCTCTGTTGATCGGCCTCTATCAACATGCACCGATCCCGATCCAAGGGTATCACTCCCACAACATCCATGAATCCATCCTCTAGCTATCATACACCTAAGCCCGAACACACCGAAATTGACTTATGTCCTTGACTCCTTGGGGTGTGTCCGACATCCCCGCGTACGTCGAATGATACAGGAAAGAGGCCACAACCTGCAAGCAGAAGCTTTTCGTACGTTTGAAGAGCATAGGAACTTGCCTTGCGTTGAAAATTGTAGCCCAAAGCGTGTCGAGGACTCTTGGTAAAGACGGTGATGACCTGGTTGTTACCAAGTAAACACTCTCGAAGTGAGAATGGTCAAGTGATCGACCGCGACCGGGCATTGACCTCCCGAATCCATTCGCTCGCTGCGTAAGAAATCCGTCGACGGTGGCCGCGAACCATGCATTTCCCGCCGGACAACCGGAAGGGGAAAACGACCCGAAAAAATCTGGAAGGGGAACGACGCCAAGTCGCCAACACGCTGTTGGTGGCGGCGACGCTGACCAGAGCGCTCTCACGCGTACCAGCTTGGCTGCAACATCCCCGGAAGGTTCTTGGGAGGACATGCAGCTGTCGCCCGACCCCGACGACACGCGGGTACTGCACCGTGCCGGCGACCCCGTGTACTTTTTTTTTTATCATCGACCCCGTGTACTTGCGTACCTTTAGTCCTTGACACGCACAGACATTTATGCATGCAGGTACTGGGTGTTCATGGCGGCGATCTGGATGGGGTTCATTCAGATGAAGCTGAGCGCCTGAGCCTGCTGATGCGCATGCCGGTGGACTCGCGCCAGTTCCGCTGGTCATTCGCCGTCGGCCTGGTGCTGACCTGCATCTGCATGGCTTCATTGTGTCGCAGTCGAGCACGCTCCTGGTCGCTGGACATCCTCGTCGGGCAGCCACCGTCGCCTTCGTATGGCTCATGATCAACGTTCGACCGGAGCAGCGAGTGTACGTTCTTTAGCTGCATCCGCGAGAATCGACCCGGACTAGTGTCCTTTCGTGGATTACATTCTGTGTCTTGTCAAGTTGCACGCAAATTCGTGGCTTCATTTGCTCAGTTGAGCAAAAGTAAGAGACTACTTCGAGTCAAAGCGAGGCATGTAGTTATGCAGACAACGAGTAGGCCCGAGCCAGCAGCGCCGCCGCTCGATTTTTTTCTTCCTCAAAACATGCTGCCTCCTAGGGCATCTCTAACCGATATAGAAAATTTAGAGGAGGAAAATGGCTCCCTAAAAGTTAAGAGAAACAAAAAATGGTTCAAAACCGATCTCCAATAGTTAGAGGAGTAAAAACCCCGATCACTGCAAAATTCAATTAAATTTGACTGAATTTTGGATGATTTGAACCAAATATGAAACATAGTAGCAAATTTTGGACGGCCCAACACCATCGCCGAGGTCCTCCTTCACCCTCACCGGCGCCAACGCTACCGATGGACCCGCATCATCGGCGCCCTCCCTTTTCATCCCCGTCGAGTTCCTCCTTCCTCTTTGCCTCGGCAAATGCCTCGAGCCTGCGTCGCTCCTCCTCGACGAGCTCAGGATTGAGGCCGGTGTGATTCTACGCCGTTGTTGTGTCACGTCGCTCTGCTTCGAGGTGCTCGCAGGCCTCCCGGTCCTCCCGTCGCTCACGGTCAGAAATAAATCGAAGGCCAACCGGCTCCAGGTCCGGCATCGCTCCTCCCCCGCCTCGAGCGGGAAGTTGAGATCGCCGCACTCTGACCCGTGGATTTCGAAATTCTTCATGTCGTACGCCCACGCCGCCCGCTCCGCCGACTGGAAGCTGTCGAACCACACCTTATGGCGAGTGTTCCGGTCGGTGATTTTGGCCACCCACGAGCCCCACGACCACTGTCGCATACCGTGATAGACCGGCATCGGCAGGTCGAGGGTACTTCCACCGGTGCTTGGGTGGCGCCAATCGTAGAGGGGAACGGCTACAGGAAGAAGCGATGACAGGGGGTGCCTCGGGGGCTACGGTGCCGGCGAGCGCCTGGAATGGGCGGCAGAGACGGCCGGCGAGAAGATCCTCCCATCGCGGGGCTTCGCCGATTGCTGGGTGGCGGCAGGGTCTGTCGGTGGTCGCCTAAGGTGGAAAAGCCGATGAGGAGAACAGTGTAAACGCAAAAAAGCAAGCGAATCTTTTACCCCTCTACCGCTCGGAGGAGTAAAAGTAGAAGTTGAGATTGTGGACTCCTGAATTATCACTCCTTTAATGCTGATAGGTGATCGGTTAGGTGAGCGTTAGAGGTGTTTTTTACATCGGTTAGGCCCTTCACAGTGTAGCCGTTGCCAAATATGTGAAAAGTCAGCCACATCATCACCGATGGCCAAAACTTTTTTTTCAGGCACCGACCACACAGCGTAGGGCATCAACATGCAAAAAGATTTTGGATCATACAATAAAAAATTTGGCAAAGCTTCTGTCTAAAGAGGAAGGAGAGAAGAGACGTTTGCTGTTAGAAGTAGAGAATAAACAATATTTTATTGGCTGGAGGAATTGGGCACCGGTGCTCCTACTTGCTCCGATGCTTCAAAATTTTTGTTTGGGCACCGGTCTACTTGCTCCGATGCCTCAAATTTTTTGTTTGGGCACCGGCCTGACAGTGTGTGAGCACCGACAATCGGGGCAAGAAACCAATTTGGCACCGCTGTTTTGCAACGTTGTGGGCCTTAGAGTCACAACATGGCTTCACCAATCTCGAGTTACGGACGCAGCAGTCACTATGGCACGTACAAGAATTAGAGGCATTTTTCTTAGAGGCATTTTTTCAAACTGCCTCTGATTATATCTATTTGTGGCACTTTAAAAAATAGTGCCATATCTATTTGTGGCACTTTAAAAAATAGTGCCTCAAAAAGATAAACTATTAGTGGCACTTTCAAAACTGCCACTAAAATCTCATATTTTGAGGCACTATCAATAGTGCCTCTAATGTTTTTGAAAAATAGAGGCACGGTCTAGTGCCTTCATGCTAAACTATCATCAGAGGCACTTTGACTGTGCCTCAAAAAGACATATCTTTTAGAGGCATTTTCTGCGATAATGCCACTAAAAGTATATCAACTGAGGCACGATTAGAAGTGCCACAATTGGTTACCATTTAGAGGCACTAAATAATGTCTCTAAATAGTGACCAAATGTGGCATTATTTGGTGTGCCTTCAATGGACAGTTTTTTGAGGCATGTATGATAATGCCTCTAATAGTTGGTCATTTGGAGCATTTTAAATACCTTAAATGAATGATCATTTGAGTTACTATTGACAAAATGCCACAAAAAATATAGCATTTGAGGCATATATAAGATTGCCTAAAAAAGTATACCTTCGGAGGCACTCAAATATGCCTCTAATGATAGACCAATTATGACACTTTTATTTGTGCCTCAAATGGATAGGTTTTTGAGACACATCTAATAATGCATCTAATATTCCAGACCAAATCTTTACAATATGTTAAAAATATGTTTTTAATTTTTTTTGTAATAAACTAAAATTTTGAGTTATTATTCAATTTAATCTAAAGGATAATTGTGTGATAATTTATTTGTTTAGCTAATCTCTAGTATTTAAATTTGGATGCTAATAGTTGCATACAACAAAATTTGGAGTAGTTAATCAAGTGGTAATAGAGTTTGATTTATTTGAACATGTCAAGTAGTATTTGTCCTAATGCATTCATCGATTGAGCAAGGTAGAAGTAGCTAGCTAATTGTGCACTTGTGTATATTCTACACGTAGAACGTGAGAGTAGAAAAATCCTTCTAAGCTAAGAAAGTGTGCATGTGGGTGTATGTGACGTGGCTGCCAGCTAGTAGGTGAGCCAGTTTTGCTTTCTTAGGAGTATTACGTGGCAGCAGCGTCTAAGAAATAAACACGTACATTGTACCGATCTTTGTCATTGTCTCACAGCAAGGGACGTCGGTCATAGATTTTTATCAGATCGAAGAATTAGATGGTCAGCGACAACGTGGCCTAGATATTTTAGATATTTTGGTTACTTAGGCCTCGTTCGGTTCGTAGGATTTTCAATTCCTATGGAATCTTTTCCTTTGGTGAGCGTTTGGAACAAGGGAAATATAAATAGTATTCCTAAGGAAAATTTATGGGCTCATGCCGATTCCACGGGATTGCAAAACTTTGCCTGGAGCTCCTTTTTCGTACGGAAGCTCGATGGCGGGCAGGGCTGATCATCCGCTTTTTAGGCAAGCTTTTCATACCTCTTTCATATACTTTGTAAAGTATATTTTTGGTTAAAATATGATGCATTATTTGATAGTATGAGATATATGAATATTCCTTGAAATATTCGTGGGCTAATACGCATGTGTGGGAATACGGTGATGGATCCATTTGGAGCCAGCAATACGAACAGGGTATTTATCATGAATATGGATCTGGAGAATAACATGAGAATTAATAAGAGCATCTCCACTCGTTGGCCGAACTCAGGACGAAAATTGGTCCGTTTTTCGGCCGGACGGAACTAGTTTTCGGCCTGGGTACGCCCATTTTCCCACTCGCGTAACCAGACCGAGTTCCCAAATTCGGCTAAAATTCATCAAAGATGTGCGATTTTCATTAAGTTGGGCGAATTTAGACGGATTACATCAAATTTAAACTAAACTAGTACATAAATAAACTTAAAAAAGCCGCCGCCGCCCGGCCTTCGCCGTCCTACATGCCGAAGTTGTTGTAGAATGCCGTGTAGCCGGGGTCGGTGCGGACGTCATCCTCGCCGCCGTCGTCGTCGTCGTCGCCGCTCGGCGGCTGGTTCTGGCGGGACCCCTGGCCTGGGTCGCCGTACCTCCAGGGCTGGTAGGACGGGCCTATGTCCTCATCGTCGTCGTCCAGGACGTAGAGCGGGGCGCCCTGGTAGGCGAGCTCACGCCCAGACAACACTCGACGACGGGCGGCCTGCTCCTCAGCCTGCTGCTGCAGGCCGAGGATGCGCTGCCGCTCCGCCAGCTCCCAGTCCTTCCTGGACCACTCCAGGATGTCCGGCGAGGAGGGCTCCACCGGCGGGGGCTGCGGCGGAGCGACTGCTCCAACGCCATCTTCAAGGCGGCGTCTTCGAACGGCGTCGAACCTTCTATCTTGGGGCGGCGGAGGCGTAGGTGGCCGGTTGGAGACGCCGTCGCCCGCGACTCGCGGATGACGATGCCGCGCGAGCTCGTCCGCGGCGGCGAGCGCACAGGCGACTCCGCCTCGCGCTTGACGGCAGTCGGCGCGTGCAGCGGCACCGAGCCAGAGGAGTGGGACACCGAGGCGGAGGAGGACGAGCTCATGCTCGCCATCCTCCTCGGCATCCAGTTCGGCGGAGGACGCCGGCCGGACCTGGCCGCCGGTGTCGGTGTGCGCGGGAAGCCGAGCCGCGGCGTGTTCCCGCGGTTGATGTGCTCCATCACCGCCTCGATGGTCCGCCCTGGCGCGCTCCACCAACGCCGGCGACCCGCCGAGTTGTTGCGCTTCAGCGGCGACTCGTTGGGCGGCCCCTCGTGGTGGGCGAGCTCCTGCTCGCGGCCCTAACGTTTCAAGTAGAAAAGAATGATTTGTACCTAGTTTTATGATCCAAATATTTTTGTATTATATGAAGAGTAAAGTTAGATTGCATATTTTGCCTGCAATTCTTGTTAAATCGTTAGAATACCTTGGACAATGTTTTGGGTATGTATAGCCGGGCGAGACAAGTTCATGAAATCTCATGTTAGAGTAGAATGTTGTTGTGTTGAATTTCAGGGACGAAATTCTAATAAGGTGAGGAGGATGTAATACTCCGTATTTTTAAGCTATTAATTAGTTTAAGCTACAAAATAATTTGCTTCTAAACAATTTGGTTTTGCTAATCTATAGCATTTAAATTTGGATGTTAATTCGTTACATGCACTAAAAATATATTAGAGTGGTTAATCAAGTGGTAATAGAGTTTGACCTATTGGTGCATGTCAACTTGTACTTGTCCTAATGCATTCATCGATTTAGAAAGTAGAAGTAGCTAGCTAGTGTATACTTGCACGTAAGAGAAGATTAGAAGTGCATATCGGCATGTATGAATCATGATTTAGGCAACGTGGACTAGACTAGATATTTTGAGAGGCAACGTGGCTACGCCTACGCCTCTCGCGGAGTCGTCCAAGATTTTCTTAACGGGATACTTAAATTCTTTGATTTAAAATTAAGTAGCATTCCAGTAAAGGTATAGTAAAAGAGAAATTTATCCAGGATTTATATTTTTTCTATAATCTCTAGCACCTTTTAAGATATTTTCTAAAAAAAATTCTAATATACTGTCATGCAATGCGTAAATAATATTTTTATCAATGTTATCACTTGACCTTTATGTTTTGTGTTAGTTAAAATTTATACACCCAAGACATAAATCCTGGTTTCGTCCATGCTAACAGCTACATGCCAATCATTTGTAATCTCTGATCTTTGAGTAATGCAAGATTATTTCATATAAATAAATAAAATAATACTATTCTCTTCGACCCATATTAGTTAATTTGGTCTTATCTTCTAAAATAATTACAAAGGTCCCCTCCAAATTAATCTTGATTTTCTATTTTTTTTAAAAGCTAACTGGACTGAGCCCACCGTGTCCCACTGGACCAAACCGGACCATTTTGTCCGGTCCGGCTAGGCTACCCAGACCGGCCTCTCTCTCACCTTCCTTCGTCTCTCTTTCTCTCTGTACGCATACATGGGGTCCTCTCTGCACGCGCTCGATGCGCCTTCGCCGGTGCCGCTGCTCCGGCCGGTCGCCGGCCAACTCCGTCCCCTCCGCCTACCGTCGATACCACGGATCTATCTCCTCCGCCGCCCTCCGCGCCTTGTTGCCGCTCTGCTTCCCCGTGCTCGGCTCCGTGAAACCCTAGCCCTCACGGCTTGGGTCGCCGGTGCGACACCAGCGCCTCCGCTGCCGGATGCTCGTCGAGGACGACCACGACCTCTTCATCGCCTCCCACGACCTCTGCCTCCTGCTCCTTCGACGGTGATTGGACCTCCTGGTCGACGGGCCTCCTCCTCTGCCTCACGCGCTCCTTCGATTCCGCTGCTCCAGGCTCCTCTGCCAAGCGCGCGTACGGAGAGTACGACGGCTGCTCCACCAAGCAGGTCTTCGACAACATCTCCCTCGACCCGGTGAGTTCCTTCCTTCCTCCCACCCTTATCCTCTGTTCTGGCCCTGCTCTTCTCCTCCATTCGCGTCGCTACCATTGCGGTTGTTGCTCTTGTTCTGTTGCGTCGGGCGGCGGGATTGGTTCGGAGTTCCGTTTGGGAGATGTTGTCCGTCGGGTTTCGGCCGACTAGCATTTCGGGATTGGGCAAACGCTTCGGCCCTCATAGTTGCGCCGTGTGTGCGGTTCCCCCCCCCCCAATTTGTGTCCTAGCGTTCGGTTTCAGAAATCGTCGAGTATGCGCAGCCAGTGTCGGTTTGGTTTCAGGAATCGCGGAATAAGCAGTTTATTCGTTTAGTTGTGGCCGACCAAACAGGATTCTCAGCGCACAATGTGTCCGCCCCTCATGTGTTACTACTAGTAGCTATGCCTCTGCATGTTCCATGCTGTTTCGTCAGATTTAAGAATAGGTTCGCTCGTCATGTGTCGGTAGCGATAGCTGTGTATGCGCAGTTTTCTTCTTAGGATTTGAGTATTGTTTGCGTTTCCGTGGCGTATCAACTCCGTATTCTGCCACGCATGTGCAAGTTTCGTCAACTCTGTATGCGTAATAACTCCGTATTCTAAGCTGCCATCGTCTCCAAGCTGTTGGCCAATTGGTTTCCATTTTTAGCTTCACTGTGCCGCAGCTGTTACCAGTAGAATATTGCACCTGCTATTTCCTAAAAAATCCCTCAGCTTACTGATCCAGCACCAGCAGTTCAATATATGACTCTGTTATTTGGAAAAAATGCCTTGGTTTATTGACCCAGCAGTCCAATATATGACTCTGTTATTATGATGTGTGGTTAGTCATCTGTATCTCATCATCTCGAATGACTAATTTTCTCTAATTTTTTGTGTACTGAACTCTGAAGCTTTAGATAATTTCTATTTTTCAGATTGTCCATTTTCTTTAATAACAATTACTTTCTCTGATATGCAGTTGGCCTGTGAATTTGTGGATACAGAGGAATTTCAGAGGTGACTTTTGTTTTCCCAAATTATTGCTGCACATTTGCCTATTTAACTTCCTGGATGGCCTGATTAACGATTTCATCTTATTGCACCATGTCAGGTTATGGGATCTGAAACAGCTTGGTGAGTTTCATCCTGCACTTGTGTTCCCATCTTGGAATCTTTGCATTCTATATTGCTGGGAGTGTCAGTTTCTTAATGGAGTCACATATCTTGTATTTGTCTTGTCCTTGTTAAGAAATTTTAAGGGTTCATTAATGTAGTTTCATCTTGGAGAACTGCGCTGCAGCTATATCGTGTATTGGATCACACTGGCTGTTAGTTGCATAGCCTGTCCACTATGGATACTAATCATCTAGCTACAGGTTTCATGCATGTAGTTTATGTTACCTTCACCCATATCATTGAGCCTATTGCAACAATCTCATGATTGTTTTTATCATTTGTACAGTGAACAATGAGAGTGCATTGCTACTTACATTTTGTTATTCGACTATTCGCTTCTTTGTGCTCCATTGTTCACTGTATATGATTTGGATGGACACTTGGATATTCTTAAGTTTTCTTCCTAAAAAGAACATAACAGTGAGCTTCTTTTATGGAAAATCCGATTCTGATGGAAGTTACATTATGATTTGATGATTTATATTGTGTAACATGCTCTGTATGCTTTTTAGGCCTTACATATCTGGTGTATCCAGGAGCTGTCCACACGCGCTTTGAGCATTCCTTAGGTGTTTATCAGCTAGCTGGGGAGGCTATGAACAATCTTAAAATGAACCAGGTTTGTATCATTATACACAGCTTTACTGATATATACTGACAAGTGACAGTTTATAATTAGCATTGGAGAAGCTTATGCATTTTTTCAATCAACAGGGAAAAGAGCTCGGCATTGACCGCTTTGATGTGCAAACTGTGAAACTTGCAGGTTGGTGCTCTCAACCATGGCTCCACTAAGTTCTCATATTACTGATCTTTGCGATAATTCGTTTCAGGTCTCTTGCATGATATTGGACATGGCCCCTTCAGTCATTTGTTTGAGCATGAGTTTATGCCTCGTGTTGATCCAGGAGCAACATCAAATGCTCAGACAAGGGATTGCCAAGCAGCTGATGATATTGCATGGTCTCAGCTGTAAGATATGGCTGTGAACAATGGTTGTGGACGAATGGTTGTGGCCGAATGGTTGTGAACAATGGTTGTGGACGAATGGGTATGAACAATGACCATAAGATATGGCTGTGAACAAATGTAAGATATGACTATAATGTGGTTTGTAATATATTTCATGGTAATATTTCACGGTAATGTGGTTTGTAATATATGTCGCTATGATTCAATTAATGTGAGCCATTTTGTAATATATGTCGCTGTAGTACACATTTGCTTTTGGCTAGGTTTTAGAGGCACTATTGATAGTGCCTCAAAAAGTTGGGTTTTAGAGGCACTAGTCATAGTGCCTATTATAGTGCCTCAAAAAGTTGGGTTTTAGAGGCACTAGTCATAGTGTCTCAAAAAGTTGGGTTTTAGAGGCACCAGTCATAGTGCCTCAAAAAGTTGGGTTTAGAGGCACTATTGATAGTGCCTCAAAAAGTTGGTTTTTAGAGGCACTAGTCATAGTGCCTCAAATGGCTAGGATTTAGAGGCACTCTAATTTGTGCCTTAAGTTGGTTTTTAAGGCACTAGTCATAGTGCCTCAATTGGCTAGGATTTAGAGGCATTAGTCATAGTGCCTCAATTAACTATGATTTAGAGGCACTTTTTAAAACTGTCTAAAAAAACTTTTACCTACACGACCGTCCCCGACGCTTTTTTTAGTGCCTTAAAAACTCAATTATGGCACTAATTTGACTATTGGAGGCATTTTAGAGTGCCTCTAAATACTGTACCTGCCATAGTGAGTGGCACATGTTTTTGTTTAGGAACGTACGCCGCATTGGCACGGACAACGGGATAAGGAGAAGGGGCCTGGGCCTTGCGCAGGGGGCGCACGGTACGCTTTGTGCCGCACAGGCTGATTCCATTTCCATCGTCCTGGGCTGTAAGTTGTGGCCCGTCTTCGAGATTGGTGCAGACCGGGCCAGACGGTCTGTGTTCGGTTTCCCGTAAGTCCAGAAAATTTCAGGCTGGAGCGTTGCCAACTGCCATGGCCCATGAGTCGGAGCAGGCCTACCTCAAATTGCCAAGGGGGAATATTGCGAGAGGACACAAAGGGCAAAGGCCGACCTGACAGCAGGCTGTCAACTTCGGTGTGGAGACTGGGAGCCGTGCGACGCCGCGTGGAACAGTGAAAGAAAGCTTGTCGGAGAAAGCGATTCAGATTGGACGGACTAGAGAGTGCACGGGATGACCTCCCCCGGGCGACGCCTTCTCCAGCCTCACGTACACCACCAACGAGACAAAAGCTCTTCATCTGCCTGTGTGTGGCCGGTTTGTCCTGCCACCGCTGCTGCATAAATCCACGCGAGACGAAAGATGCGCGATGCTCCAGCTCCATAGCTCCCTACTACTACCAATCAACCCATCGCTATCCACGGCCCTCGCTTTAGTACATCTCGGCGTTGGCAAATTAGGCCGCATCGTTTCAGATTTGATGGAATCGGAAATTATTCACCTCCGCTGACCCGCTATCGACACCGACGGTGAGCAAATTAACGCACTAGTCCGGCCGCCTCCCCCGGTAGCCCCTCGCCTAGACGACCTTGCTTCGTGGTTGCTCAAGTTTGTAACCAGTGTAGATGCCCGCCAAGAATCTTCCTGTTTTCTGACCATACCCTGCCCAGATAAACATTAGTTAATGTCTATCTCATCGATTCTACAGTAGTAGCTTGTTCCGTGGAGGTCAGTGCTTTGATCATCAACAGGTTCAAAACCGAGGTGTTCCCGGCGAAAAAGCAATACCGCATGGGGTTACCTGTTCCTGGCTCACAGAATCCTATTTCCAGTCTTTCATTCTAGTTGCAAAAAAAAACCTCCATCAAATTCAGTTTACGATAGGAGAACTCTCTTATTTTTTAATACAGATCTTTCACATTCTTTTTAATTACTGCTTTACTTTTTCAGTACATTTTTTATTCTGAAAATAAAACATGCATAATTTGTTTTTTTCAACAATCTCATTTGATAATTTTTATTTTTGTATTTTTTATTTAACAATATTTAGACACTCTTACTTTGTTTCATCCTAGATTCAGAAGTTTCATATAAGATTCACACGTTTTTATAAACTTGTTTGTGCCAAGAGATATTCATATAATTTTTTTACAGAATATTCTAACAAATTATATACTTGTTTCACTAAAGTTTAACACCAAATCCATACATGATCATGATAAATTCGACGACTACCAGATTCGGAGAGGTTCCATACAATAGATATGTATTTTTATATAATTTCAGATTTTTTCCGAAACCTTCTTATAGATTCAAGCAAGTGTCATATAGATGAAACCAATATTCTAGACATATTCAAATACAATATAAATTCATACACACTACTCAAGCAAGTGTCAACAAACTCATTTGATAATTTTTATTTTGATACTATTTATTTAACAATTTTCATACACTCTTACTTTGTTTTATCCTAGATTCAGAAGTTTTATACAAGATTCATATGTTTCGCAACAATTTTTTCAACAATAATTTCTTACATAATTATATTTTTCAACAATATTTCATATAATATTTTTTTCAAGAATATTTCTACAAATATCCATACAAGTTTCCAAGATTTTTTTAAGATAATACAAGTTTCATACATTATCAAACCAGAGTGGTATGAACTTTACCACGGACTCTAATTTAGTTTACAAATCACACAAGTATTAATGTTTTCGGTTAATACTCTTATAGCATGAATGTAAATATTTATCATGAACATAAAGATATAATAATAACCACTTTTATTAGTGCCTCTAGGGCATATCTCCAATACCTGAAAGCCCTGCATCAAAATTATTGATAACAACATTACTGTGGAGCTCATGAATGGAACATTTGAGCATTAGTGACTTCAATCTTCCCCAAGCTTAGTCAATACTTTCTCTCTCACGAGGATGAAAATTATAAATATAGTTTCTATCTTTATGAATTTCATGAGGAGGATAAAATTTAAAATAAAAGAGAGATTTAAGTTCCTTCCACTCCAAATGATGAGGATCATCTAGTATCTCATACCACTCCCTTGCTTTGTCCCTAAGTGAGAAAGGGAATAGCTTCCTCTTAACTTGGTCCATTGAAATACCTGCAAACTTGAACAACTCGTATAATTCATGTATAAAGAGTAAATGATCATTAGGATGGACAGTTCCATCTCCAAAATAGCAGTTATTCATAACACGTTCAACAATTCCAATAGGTATTTTAAAAGGGACACTTTCAGTATGTGGATTTAAAATATCACAAGCATCATTAGAATTACCACATATGGGAGATAAAGTATCATAAGAGCAAATTTCCTTCCCTAAAGCTGGGGAACTAAAAAGATCCTTCTCATAAAAACTAGCTTCCCCAAATTTAGACGTTTCCATACCATTAGTAACAATGGTGTTCAAAAAATTCATACTAATAACATTGCTATTAGTATGCAAATAAAACTCCATAGGTTTTTTAATTTTCTCTTAGAACACTTCATGTCCTAACTCAAGATAGATACCATAAAGCTCTCTAATTTTGTTGTTATTTTCCATTAAGCCTAACTAGTGAAAACAAGAAACAAAAAGACAAAATTGCAGAATCTAAAGGAAATAACTTCGAGCACTCACATCGGAGGATGTGAGTACCTTTTACCTTACCTCCCCGGCAACGGCGCCAGAAAAGAGCTTGATGTCTACGCACTTCTATTCTTGTAGACAGTTGTTGGGCCTCCAAGTGCAGAGGTTTGTAGAACAGCAGCAAGTTTCCCTTAAATGGATCACCAATGGATCACCCAAGGTTTATCGAACTCAGGGAGGAAGTGGTCAAAGGTATTTCCTCTCAAGCAACCCTGCAATCAAGATACAAGAAGTCTCTTGTGTCCCCAACACACTCAATACACTTGTTAGGTGTATAGGTGCACTAGTTCGGCGAAGAGATAGTGGAATACAAGTGGTAACGGTGCCAGAAAAGAGCTGGCGGTGAGGTAAAGACTAAAGGCAACAAGAAGGAAGCAAGCAAACATGCAACGGATCTAGTAGCAAATGGTGTTTCAATATTTAGAAACAAGGTCTAGGGATCATACTTTCACTAGTGAACACTCTCTCATATAAATATCCTTTCTTCATGATACTACTCTTAACTACTCTCCAGTTGAACACTCTAATCCACGGTAGGGCCTTCCTCAATCTAGATAACCCCACACTATCACCTTGAGCGCTAGATGGTTCCAACAAACACCACAATTTCATAGAGACAACCAACTCAAAATATAACTCATACCAAATATTCAATCTAGCCAAAGTGCCACACACGGTATGCACGTTATCACTTTCACACACATAGGGAAAAGCATAGATCTATTAAAGCACAAAGAGTATTTATGTAGAGTCAAACCTAAGTGTCACCATGGCGTGCACGCTGTCACTTTCACACACATGGAGAGAGCAGAGATCTAATGAAGCACTTGAGTAGCAAGGTAGATCTACTTGATTACAAAGCTCATGACCACAAGATCATGCATAGAGAGATGAACACATAGCTACCGGTGGAGCCCTTATCCTCGAGGAAGAACTACTCCCTCTTCATCATGGGAATCAGCAACGGTGATGAAGATGGCGATGGAGATCGATTGAGATGGCTCCGGGGGCACTTCCCCGTCCCGGCAGGGTGCCGGAACAGAGAATTTTTGTCCCCCGAATCTCCCTTTCGGTGGTGGCGGCGCTACGGAGGTTTTTATGGATTTATTTTGGATACCCTAGGTTTTTTGGGTCGGAGGATTCTTATAGGCGTGGGGATCAAGATCGGTGGGGGTTCAGGGGGCCCACACCCCCTCCAGGCGCCTCTAGGGCTTGCCCGCGCCTAGGAGGGTTTGGCCACCCTATGGCCCCCCTCCGGCTCTGCTTCGTGGTTCTGTGTTGCTCCGGGGAAATAATAACTTTGGCTTTTTTCCCGTCCAATTCCGAGAATATTGATTTTCTGCCTTTCTGAAACCAAAAACAGGAAAAAAACAGGCAACTGGCACTGTGGCAACTTGTTAATAGGTTAGTTACAGAAAAGATATAAAAACACCTCAAAGTGTAGACAAAGCAAAGCAAAGTAGATACAAAACAAGTATGGAGCATCAAAAATTATAGATACGTTTCCGACGTATCGCAAGTCAAAGCCACACCTGTAGATAGGTCCGCCGCCGTTGCTGCATCCTTTCCCCTCGGCCCAGGCCTCCTTTCGTCGTCTCCCCTTCACTTTAGCTTGGCTTCATTCCGAGCTCATGCGACCTCGTCCGCCAAGTGTTCGGCGTTTTGCCTGTTCGGCATGGACTCGACGACGAGGATATGTTCGTCCTGTTGCTGGAGGAAGAGACCGCTGCAAGATCAGATGTTCTAACAGAGGTTTGGAGTTGTCCGATTCCCTGCTATGACCTGGTCAAAAGATCAGATGTAGGAAGTGATGAACTGTTGTGTGATATTGCTCATTGAGGATGAGAGAAAGGACCCAGTGAATTTGGTCGAGCAGAACGAGCGATACTAGACAGACAGGGACCTCTTGCAGATCCTGATCACCAGGTGCCGCTAACCTGGACTGCCTTCATCGCCATGCGTCAGAAGATCTAAGACTCGATAGTGTAGATAGTGTATCATCAGCTACTGGATGATTTGGTTGAGCACATATGGACGGACTGAGATCCAGTGACTTGCTAGTCACAAGTCACACATTGCCTGGCCCCTCTCTATCCACCATCCAAACTTCATCCAAGGGCCCAAAAGGAATCCAGGCAAAAAAACAAGTCAGCTGGACTGATTCAACCCAGGGGGTGGTCGTTCTCCTCGCGCACAGACAGAACGAGCGGGGGAAAATAAACGCGGGAAAGCTCCCGCCCGCGCGCAGAGCACGGCCTTCGCCGGCGTCGGGGGAAAGGCTGCCGCCCACGCAGACTACGGCCGCCGCGACGCCCCACCTCGCCCGCGCTCCGCCGTCCCGCTCCACCGCCTGGCTTCTCCGCTCCGCCCCGACCCACGCCGGCCAATCCGGACCAAACCCGCGCTGGCTGGCTCCTCCGCCCAGCCCTGCCCCGCCCGGACCAGACTCGCCTGACCCGCGCCGCCGTGCTCTGATGCCTTCCTCTGGTTAGGCCTAATTCTCTGCACTTCTGAAATCCTCTTGTTGGTGATTGACTCGTAGTATTGTTGATGATTGACTCATAGTATTGTTGATGTTCTTTGTGATGTTCTATGCAATTGAATGTTGTTTTATGCAATTGAATGATGTGCTGATTCAGGTGGTGTGTTGTGCAACTTGACAGGATCTGATCATTGTGCTATCCAATTGTGAGTTTTGTGCATTTGCAAGTGTTGTGCAATGGGAGAAATTGACAAGGGGATGCCTAAAATTGGTATGAGGTTTCGAAATCAAGATGCAGCTTGGGAGTTTTGGGTTGCATACGGAGGTCGTGTAGGGTTTGATGTGAGGAAAAGAAACAAAAATATTAGCAAGATTGATGGTCAAGTTACTTCATGCACATTTGTTTGTTCCAATGAAGGTGTAAGGAAAAAAGGGATAACAATGGATTATGTGCCAAAGCGTATGAGAGCCGAAACAAGAACAAATTGCAAAGCTCGGATGATTATATCATTCGATCGAGTGGCAAGAGATTTTGAAGTCACATATGTTGTGTTGGAACACAATCATCTCCTTCAATTGCCACAAACATGTTACTTGATGGCATCACAAAGGAAGATTACCGAACTACAAGCTTTTGAAATAGAAGCCGCCGAGGATTCCGGAATCATGCCCAAAGCTGCACATGAGTACGCTTGTCGTCGTGTTGGTGGACCATTGAATCTCGGCTACACTTGTCGTGATCAAAAGAATCATTTGCGAACCAAGCGGCAAAGAGAGTTGGGTTATGGACAAGCCGGTAGTATGTTGAAGTATTTTCATGACAAAATCATTGAGAACCCATCTTTTCAACATGCTTTGCAACTAGATTGTGAGGAACATATAGCCAACATATTTTGGGCTGATGCAAAAATGGTTCTTGACTATGCACACTTCGGCGATGTTGTCACATTTGATACTACTTTTGGCACAAACAAAGAATATAGACCATTTGGTGTTTTTCTTGGGCTCAATCAGTTTAGAGAAACCACCATTTTTGGGGCTGCATTGCTATTTGATGAAACATGTGACTCATTTAAATGGCTATTTGAGACTTTTCTAGCTACACATAATGGGAGGCAACCTAGAACTATTTACACGGATCAAGACACAGCAATGGGGAAAGCTATAGAGAAAGTCTTCACGGAATCATATCATGGATTGTGCACCTTCCATATAATGCAAAATGCTGTCAAACATTTATGTCCATTGAAGGGTGAGGAAAAAGGTGAAGAAAAAGAAGAAGGGAAAGGTGAAGATGAAGAGGAAGAGTCTCATATTCTAAAGGATTTTAGTGAGTGCATGTATGGCTATGAGGACAAAGCAGAATTTCAAGAAGCATTTGACAATATGAGACTTAAAGTGCATAAGCAAACTTGGTTAGATAGTATCTACAAGCTAAAAGAGAAGTGGGCTGAATGTTATATGAGAGATGTGTTCAGTTTGGGAGTTAGAAGTACACAACTAAGTGAAAGCTTCAACAATTCATTGAAAAATCACTTGAAATCAGATTTTCATATTGTTCGGTTCTTGATGCATTTTGAGAGGACATTGGAGGTAAAAAGAACTAAAGAATTGCAATCGGAGTTTGAGGCAAGGAAAAAGTTAGCAAGAATCAAGATGCACACACCTATGTTGGTGCTAGCAAGCGAAGAGTACACTCCAATTATCTTTGAAGCTTTCCAAGATGAATATGAAAGATCCATGTCCGCTTGCACTAGAGTATTGGATGCGGATAACAAATTTGCGGTTTCTATTGGAAGTTTGCATGGTGATTTAAAATTTGAGGAAGAGCGCATAGTGATTGGTGATCCTTTGGCCAAAACAGCTTCTTGTAGTTGTGAAATGTTCAATAGGACGGGAATATTATGTGGACATGGCATCAAAGTTCTTGACTTGATGAATATAAAGACATTGCCACCACATTATATTTTGAAGAGATGGACTAGAGAAGCACGCAATGGAAGCATACAAGATAGACATGGAAGGAAAGTGGTGGAAAATCCAAAGTTGGAAGCTCAACTTCGGTACAAGACTTTGTCTCACAAATTCCATAGTTTGGCATATAAGGTATCCAACTCTCTAGAGTGTTGTTTGATGTTAGAAAATGCACTTGATAGTGTTGGTACACAAGTAGAGGATAAACTCAATGAAACTACCAATGCTACAAATATGCCATGTAATGGTCAAGAAAATATTGACCCTAATGTGCCTAATGTGCAACAAACAAATGAGTATCTTAGTGCAAAGCTCAAGAAGAAGGAGGTTCAATCAAAGAATTTGAGGAGAAAGAAAACTTGGCTTGATAAGTTACTCAAGGGGAAGCGCAAGCCAACAAAAGTTGCCGCACCAAAAAAGAATGGAGCAAAGGTATGTTGCAATCTATTCATGATGTGTTGTTACTATACATGAGATAGACTACTTACTAGAACATCTATTGCAGCAACACAAGAAGAATGATGGTGTGGAGCCTCAAGTAAGAGTGGAGAAAGATTATGTTAATGAAGGAGAAAATATGGAGCATCAAGACTGCAACACGATCATTAGTTACACACAGCTCTTGACAGCTCCACTTGATGGTGTTTATGATGGACATATGTTCTAGCATGTCCAAACTTGTTAGATAGTAATATGGTTGGCTAGTATTTTGGACAAAGGTGACTATAGTATTTTGGATTTTGGGGCTAACTATAGCTTTTGTGGCCTAATTGTACAAGTAGATTGGCCAAATTGATGTATTGAAAGGTTTATGTGAGACAAATTGTTCCAGAATTTCAATGTTATATGTACTACAAAATCTGGATGTCTTTTGTGGCCAAAATAATTTTCTCTCTTTTATGCTATTATTTAGCTGTCCTAGCTGAACAACAGCAGTTTTCTGTCACTGTTACCTGCAACTATGCCATTGTATAAATTTGAGACGGAGGGAGTACTTGTACGTACATGAATTCAGCATTTGCTCAATTCATTTTCTAATACTAACTAACCGAATGTATATTGTTCACTTCTTTTGCTGTTGTTTTGCTGAACTAAGGAAACAGCAGTGTCTGAATACAGTTAACTAAATTTTGGGTGTGCAGTTGTCTGCGGAAACAACAATCTGAATCGTTTACTGGGCTATGTCTCGTGGCTAGCAGCTCTAGGACGATGTGTGTAACGGAGCAGGCCACCGGGGGAGGACAGAGGAGGGCGTCAGAGGGGGTTGCGGAGGGGACGGAGGGAGCCGCCGCCGGAGCGGAGCAGAGCGGGGCGTCGCGGCTACGTGGAGGAGCTCGTCGGAGTGGTGGCGGGGAGCTTGCCGGCGCCGTTTTCTTTGTCGCGGCTGCCCGGAGGAGCCCGTCGGAATGGAGGAGCCCGTCAAGGTGTCAGCGGCAGAGCTTCGCCCTTCCCGCGTCGATGGTTCCCGATGGGCTGCGCTGTGGGGAAGATGGCGTTCAACTGATGTCATTTGGCCGTGGTTTACTGGCAGTCGTTGGATCTGAATGGAGGGCGGATGCCAGGGGCAAGGCAAGCCGTGCCTTGTGAACGGCAAGGCACTGGATCCCAGTCCCATATGGACACGCGGAGGCAACATGTAGATGCCGAGTATGAACTGGCTGAACTAGGCCGAACTATGTTATAGTTTTAGTCTATGCCAAACTATATTTAATTTCATGCCAAACTATATTTAATTTCATGCCAAACTATGCCGAACATTGCTCCGTATTTATATTTATATCGAACTACAGCGAACTCTGTTTGAATTTGAATTGATTTTGGAAAAAAAACTCGTCATTTCTGTTTCGTCTGGAAACTCGGTTTGCAAACGCGAGTGAAAAACTAAGCATTTGCAGACCAAAAGTTACATCCGCCTGACACTAAATAGCACCGAATTTCAGCCCGAGAACGCCCGACCGACGAGTGAAGGCGGTGCTCTTAGTTAAACTTGAGAAAACTTGGGTTGCCTAGAACTACAAACAATTTGGAAACGAACGGGTTCTATATGTCTTCCAATGAACCATATCGCCGCAAGACAAAAAAGACTTCCGACGAGATACAGTACTGAAAACAATGGGCAGTGACATGGTTTTGTAAACCCGGAAAGGAAACCCGGCGTACGTTAGCTTTGCTTTTGACATGGCCAGGTCGCATCCACTGACCACTCGAGCTAGCTAGTACCATCTTCACGGGGCGGCCAAGCAGAAGCAGCCAGCCAACAAGGCTGAACAGGACCGGCGCCGTATCAAACTTCTGTGCTCCGAACAGGATTTATTGTCACGATCTAAGCAACTGTTCCTCCTTGAGAAATACTAGTGCCTAATTAGTATTTTTCGCATGTTCGGCAAGCCATACTTTCTCTTTACTCCGAGCCATGCCTTGCCTTGGCTATTCCATCGCCACTATTAATTCCTCTCCTCTCCTCCCTCGGTCACGCCCTCGTGCCTGCACCTGCTTGAACATGCCATCGAGATCACTTGACCGGCGGACTCATGGTCACGACTCACGGTAGGTACGTAGCTTGCGTCCATTGAATTCCGATCGATGTGAACGAACTTATTTCGGTCTGAAAAAACCTCGCGAGGTCCTGCCCGGGGGAGGCACGCCCTGCCCCGGCGCACCACCGCGCCAGACGGACCGCGGTAGAAAAGGGGTTCTGGCGTCTGCCGCGAGTACGATTGTGACCTCTGCACAAGGCTGGAGGATGTGCTTGTTTGTCAAATTTCAGTTCATATAATGTTTGCAAGCCACGAAGGTGGACGATCACTCGATTGTAGCCTCGCACTCACCGGTAACAACAACAACAGCAGCAGCAGCAGCAGCCCGGTGCACGCAAACCACGAAAGCCACCGTTCCGATCCATGGCGCACCGCACTATAACATGGCGCAGAGACAGTCTTTCCCTTCTTCTGTTTTCCTCTTGCGGAAATTCTGAAGAAAGGGAATCCTTTTTGCGCGGAAAATCTGAAGAAAGCGAGGTGTTGTGGAGGAAAACTGGAAAATCGACATGACTACACGTATATTTCGCACCGGCGTGGGGCATGTGACGACGAAACGGGCGAGCACCACACTAACGGACGGGACGCGTCTGCAACTTTTCATGGCCCGCGAGATGCACTCCAAAGCAATCACCGAGCAATATAATTCGGCGGCACCTACGTTACCAGATGTTGCCGTTCTCTCCTTACGAAAAGCAACGGCGTAGCGTTTCATCGTGAGCTTATTACAACTGCCGTTCCAGAGCAACGCCAACGTCCTGTGCACTGCAGAGCTACCTCGCTGAAACTGCCAAGACAGGAGACAGTGTGCGCTCAGGCGCGGCAGGCCGAGAAGAGCCCGCCCCGGGTGGCGCCTCCGAAACAAAAACGGAAGCGCGTGGCGAGGCCGCGTCCGTGCTGTGCACGTCGACGACTAGCTCGACTTCATCAGTTCACAGCGCACAAGTGAAGTGACGCGACAGTCGGGGCTCGCAAGTATCTGAGCGGTGCACGCACACGCACGCAAAAGCCGGAGATATACTACTAGTACA
Source organism: Avena sativa (assembly GCA_916181665.1). Classification (NCBI taxonomy): domain Eukaryota; kingdom Viridiplantae; phylum Streptophyta; class Magnoliopsida; order Poales; family Poaceae; genus Avena; species Avena sativa. Next base: position 426,800,618 of record OV702293.1, read on the forward strand.
TGCGTGCAAGCCGTGTTTGCTGATGCGCGTTTTAATTTGGTACCGTGCCTATCCGGATGAGTTGAACCAGTTGTATGCCCGTATATGACGGCGAGCTCGAGGCCCGGCGGGGACGGTTACGGCGGCCATGATGACCCCGCAACGGCCTTTTGGCGGTTCTGCGATCTCCAGAATGCGTGCGGCGCGGGCGAGGCTGTTTCTTCCGCTGGTACGCGCCGCACCGACGAACCGAGCAGCCCGAGCTGACTCGTATTCTAGCTCGATCGGATCGACTCCAAAAGAAATTACTCGACGCTAGTCTTTTACGGAAGCCCTCGTCGTGAAAGAGCTCGAGGGCCGGAAGAAGTCGCGGCGGCAAGGGTCGACGGTCGGCAGACTTTGCAATCCATGGAACCGCTCGCTCGGCCACGAAACGCTCATGCATGACTACTTCGCCGAGGTACCCACATATCCGGCCCATCTCTTCCGTAAGCGCTACCGTGTGTGCAGAGAATTTGGAGTTGAACTTGAAGTTCTTCTATGATAATGTTGGTAGCCCAGTGAGGCCACAACGCAACTCCGATCTCATTCAAGCATTTCTTGAGACATATCGGGAGATTGAAAACTCCACCGCGCCTACCCCGTTTCAACAAGACCTCATCTAGCATCATTGGCTGCGGCATGGACGATGAAGTCCCCTCTTTTATTCATTGAGTTGAACTATTTATTTGTCCTAAAAAACATTGGTTATCTGTTTAATTATTTCACCTTAACAAGTGTTGTAATTTGATTTGACCCATTCTTGTTGTAATTTTATTATTGGGTGATTAGTTCTGTTATCAATGTTTAAACATTCATTAATTTTATCTATGTTGTCGTGATATGAGCTTTCTGTAATGAAATTGTTGAAATCTGGTTTGTGATTTGCAGTCTCAGTTTGCATCCAGCGGAACAGACCCCGCAAACCACATTTGGGTCTGTTCCGATCTGCGGGAGGCAAAATTGGCCCAGCAAACAAGTTTTGCACGACGTGTATGCGTCTTTTTCAATATTTCTTCCTTTTCTAAATCATATCGGGAGGGATTAGTGTTTTAGTACTCCATATAAGCACTCCTTAGATTTTGAGCTTAACTTTGATCACGAATTCGATTATATGCCACTGCAAACATACCATGGGATTCATGTTTTGGAAGAAGTTCCCAATGCTATAACTCTTTCTAGAAATAACTCATATGTTTTAGTCCAATTCATCATCAAAATTAAGCTTGGAATTTGATGTTAGAGCATACTCCCTCCGGTTAGAGCATACAATATGTGTTTGGAAGGAGGGGATATCTTATAATTAATGAAAAGAGATAATACTTTGTCATGCATTTCAAAAGACCAAGTTTGAACCAAGCCTACTCCCACTAGATTCTAACCTGATCTAGCTAGAAAGAACATAGCTGGCATGTTACTTTTAACGCATGGAATACAAGACTGAGTAGTCATTTTCCTTCTACAATTGAAATTCAATAGTTCGCTATCTTTGATTCCCTTCACATATGATCATTTAGCTTTTCCAATGCAAAACAACATATGTAACATGTAGCATCAAATTTGACGTTTTTCTAACAGGCCGTGTGAAAGAACGGTAGCATATCTTAAATTAATAGTTCATAAAGATAAAAGTAGGTCATTAAACATACCAACTTTCCATTTGGAACAGAATAAGTACAATATTAAGAGTGAATGTTACAGGTGAGTATGATACACCTCCATGGATTGACTTTGAATTCATGTAAAGGTGAGCCTACTTACATTCTAATTTCTAATATTAGTTGAATTAACTCTAAATGTACTTGCTCAAACTTGACTCATTAGGTGCCTCAAACTCTGTCTCACTTCCTTTCCAATATTGGATGACTCTTTTCAACCAGCGCATGTGTCTATGTTCTATCATCTGCTTGGATTATTAACGTTTAAGAAGAATTAATAATAAAATATAAACCTCGACCAAGCCCAATAAGCTTAGATCAGGCTAACTTGATCCTGATGACTGCGATCATGGTGTCAAGTTTGTTTTGCTTATTTGTTCTCTTCCTCTCTTGCAAACTCGACAAATAGTCCACTCTGCGATCTCTGGTTCCACTTATGTAAGTTGGCGACTCATGCAGTTTTTCAAATTACAAACTAGTCTAACTTGTGTAAGCATATGCTCGTATGCAATTTCTTCATCGGATGTAAGGATGGATGCTGAGACAAAAAAAAACTCAAACTGAAAAGAACACTCCGGAAGACTTTGTTCTAACTTGTTAAATTTGTAGAGGTACGGTTATTTGTAAAAAAAAAATGTTTGTTCGGTGTAATGTACTTCAATTAGTTAGTCAATAAACTTTAATCATTTACCAAATCGTTTGCTAAAAAATAGAATAAAATGTGAGGGACACTACAACTCACCAGTTGGCAACGACCCTGTTAAACATTTGACCAAGGATTTAACACACGTGCATGCAGTCCCTAGTTGCCGGTGCATGACCTCGGCGAACTCTTCTCCCAGCGCTACCCGATACCAAAGGGCAAGAAGGGCACGTCGGCACTACTTGGCACATGCACGTTCGTGCTAGCTACTTGGAGCTAGCTCGGACTAGTTCAAGTCATGGATACAGATCGAGGCCGCCTCATCGTCGAAGCACCCGGTCGCCGAGGATAATGTTGGACCGGCCTGTTTGCCACGCCGATACGGCGCGTATGACAGGGATCAGCGTCGGATAAAACCATAGAAAAATGCAGATCTGCGCCTCTGGATATCGGATGAACTGGTAAAACAAAGAAGAGATCATGCTGCACATGGACATACGGGAATCCTTCCCAGCTGTACGGTACTCGAGAGAAAACAAACGTTTCCAGGCTTTCAGCGATCATCCTTCATCTAGCTTATGCGTGAAACAAGTCAAACAGTGCCAGTATTAGGGTTTGGTGCAGCGCACGCAACAAGTTTCCCTCACCACGTTTTATTTTATTTTTCCTTTGATCGTTGTGTCAGTGTCACCTCTTTTTTTCCCTAAAGATCGAAGCATGTGACCTCCTACAACAAGGAATGCATATATTTAAACGTCGCAGATAAATCTTTCTAGCTTTGCGAAGAGTCGGTCAGTCAGTAATGGAGGGAAGAAAGGAGGAAAGCTTATCTGAAAGTCAAACGAGTTTCGAACTTCCATTTCCCTTCCGATCGAATGCAGAATTCAGCAGTGGAGCTGAGAAAATTCGTGCCCGGACTGGAACGTAATGTCTCGCTGTATTTCATTGTTTAGATCGGGTCGGATCCTCGGAACCAACTTGGTTTACTACGCTCCCTCCATGCTTCGCGACAGAATCATCATGGTTCATCAAAGTCTCGTGAAGGATCTTATCAGAAACTTAGCAGCCAGTAGTAACACGAGCAGAGCGATCAACAAAAACGACCGATACACAAACAAAAGAACAGAAAAAAAAGGAGAGGTTGAACCGAGAGGAATAATCGGCGAGCACCTGTCAAATTAATTAATGAATATTGAATTCGGTTGACTTGGGAATGCACCGCGAGTTCCTTGCTTTTAGACTGCACCCTCTCCATTACTCTGAACATGATGTTGCTCCCAGATCTGACTTCTGTATTCCACTTTTTAAAAAATCAAGTACTCGTATAATACTAGTAGTAGTACATGTTAAGCAGATAACAGGTGGACAAAATGGTGCTTAGTTTTCACAAGGGGCAATCGATCGATCGGCTGGCGTCCCTATCCATCCATCTCATACGCGCAACTGCAACTGCAACACACGACGCTAGTACTCGATCAAACGTTGACACATCTATATGGTCTTATAATTTTACATGACATGTTGAGCTGATCGCCAAGTCGGCTGTGCATACCCTGTTTTTTTGCTGGGTTATCTTGAGATTGGATAACAACTCGAACTAATCCTGCACGGAGTTGGTCAGATTATCTGAATGATAATGCTAGTGACGGAGGACTTGCATAATCAACGGTAATAAGTTAATAACCTAGTGGTGACTTGGCCATGCAGATGATAAGCAAATGGGGGAATCCCATTTGTAAATGATCTACTGTATCACAAAATCAATAAGTTTCTTTTTTGGCAAAATCAGTAAGTTTTATGGTAAACATACTTCACCCGATCAGATCAATGAACGGCTACACCACCATATAGGGATTTTGGGGAGCTCGGAGGGTCCCCTAGAGATCAAATCCCGCGCTCCCCGGGTGAAGATGCTGACACATGTCTTTTTTTTTTTTTTTAATTTTCACTTTTGCTTTCATAAACCGCGAATATAGCAAAACCAACCTCGCTGAAGACTTCATTCCTGAAAAAAACCGTTTACTCCTGAAAAAAAACGCAAACCTCGTTGGAGACCTCGCCGGAGACTTCATTTAAAGCAATATAAGTTTGTAGTACATGCATGTGATAGTTATAGAGAAAATCCCATCCATCTTTAATATCCCTTGAAATGAACAAATCAGTATACCAGAGCTGGTGGCATACAAGTTTGAGAAATCTTGTTCTCCTCCATGTGGAACCATCTTATCCACTAATAATTATTAATTCTGGAAGATTCGAATAGTTAGAAATTCTTCATCTACTTCAGTTTGAATTGTATGGTTTGATGCCTTAGGAAACAATACGGATCCCTTTGCGCAATATTTCAGAGGTAAAGGTTTCATCAACCCAAACCTCATGCTCGAAGTCCACTGTTTTTTTATTTATCAAACAGCTATAGTTTTCCAATTCTATATGATTCAAAAGTATAATCCCAAGTTTGTAATATTTCCATGCTTTAGGCTTCGTTTGGTTAATCCCCACACCAAAGGGATTGAAGTGTATTGGAGTCGATTTGGGGGGATTTTGACTTGCATTGGATTTTATCCACTTTAACCCCCTCCAATCCAGTTCAAACCCCAGCTAACCGAACAAGCCTTTAGGAATATGTGGATCAAAGAAACCCTAAAATTAATCGAATCATATGGTATAGACTACTAGAATGCTAATATGAGCATAGGGACACCTGGTCTCAAAACCTAGACCACTGGCCATTCTCCTTTGGAGATCCGCACCCCAAAAGTTGATCAAGCAACCACTTTCTCAATCCTGGCAAAAAGGCATATTTTTAGAAGTGTGCTAACGCGTGAATGTTAGTTTTTTTTTTTTAAGAAAACCACATATTTACGTTTCAAAACTTATACCAATTGCCGCGACTTGATCCATCGACCGAGATTTTTAGTACAAGCACGACTGTATCCCCAAAATCCACTCTCCCATTCAAGATCATCCCACGTTAATGACAGGTCTAAATACCTAGTCCAAGCGTTTTTATTCCCCACATCACCGACTACAGTCCCTTTCCCGGCCACAGCCAGCTTATTCACCCCGATCCATCTGAACTCATTTAGTGCGTGCAATGAACTTTGGTGGTGGTCTCCCGCTCCCGCCGCGTTAACCACAAGCTCCCCCGACTCCGGAAGTCCCCGACGCAACCCCAGAGAGCCAGCGACGTTATCCCCAACCCACCCGTATGGTCAGCTCAACCTAACCACGGTTACCTCCGGCCCCTTTAAAAGCCTCGCCGGGGCTCGACCCATCTGCCCCACCCACATCTCTCTCACCGGCTCGTGTCATCCTCTCCACCGCCACCCCTACCTCACTGCGCACGTACCCTTGTTCTCTTCCCGTGCGTGCCACACCCGTATCCTCTCTCCTGATTCCATTCGTTGCGCTAATGGTAGCAGGATCGCTAATGTGATTGTTCTCTGCTTGTTTTTTTTTATCTTCCCCGTTGACAGAGGAAGAAGGAGGCCATGGCGACGCCGAACGGGCTGGCCCGGATCGACACCAACGGAGGCGCGCAGAAGACGAAGAAGCACGAGAACGGGATCTGCCACGACGACAGCTCGGCGCCGGTGCGCGCGCAGAACATCGACGAGCTGCACTCCATGCAGCGGAAGCGCTCCGCGCCCACCACGCCCATCAAGGTCGACGGCGCCGCCTCGCCCTTCGCCGCCGCGCTCTCCGAGGAGGACCGCCGCAAGCAGCAGCTCCAGTCCATCAGGTTCGTTCATCCTCCCGGCCGGCCCGCGCGCTCCGCCGCCTCTGCTCTTAATTTTGTTTTGCAAGTACTACTCTGCTAAAAGCGATCGATCGTTGGAGAATGCAAAGGTTAAAATTACTCTAACAACCCCGCAAAACAATTATTACTGTACTAAGAAGCGAAATGAGATTACCCTACTAAACAAGCAAGCCAAAACTACCCTAAGAAAACTGTTTGACGCTTTGCTGTATTTTGGGAGAAGGAACGGAGAACGGAACATGCACGATATACTTCTCTTCGCATTTGACCGCCACGTGGACATTAGACGACGGCCATCTCACTGCTCGGTCCTACTCCAACCTCTGCATTTTGGCTAGTATAAACTAATGAGGAACAATTTTTTTTGTGGGGAATCATAAATTCCACTAACCTTGGAATTGCAGGGAGCAAGTAAAAAAAGTTATGATATTTTTTTGAGAAAAAAAGTTGTGAATTGTGATGACGATCAACTTGGAAATGTACACTATCCCCTCCCCTGGTCGTTTTCCAAACAAAAGCGGCGTCATCGAAATAAAGCCCGCACCACTTCTTTTGGGTATGGTTGCGCCTACTACTCACGTGACCGCTCGTGCGTGCATCGAAGTGCCAAAATGACGCTTAAATTGTTTTGTTTTGTTCTTATCGCACCGCATAAAGTATCCATACCCATCTAGTTAGTAGAGCAGTACCTGAATCCTAAACTCGCACTACAGAATTTTGTTCCTTGATGATTCTCTCATGCAACTACTCATCGAGATTTTATTATTAGTAGAGTAGTATCTCTGTAACTGTAAGATCTCAAGAAATGAACAAGGAGTAGAACCGTAGAAATGAACTAGCTGTAATATTTTGGCATTCTGAATGTTTCTATTTTTGCCTGCACAAACTGACGCGAACTTCGGTGTGCTATCTATGACGGATACGCAGCGCGTCGTTGGCGTCGCTGACCCGCGAGACCGGGCCCAAGGTCGTGAGGGGCGATCCAGCCAGGAAAGGCGAGGCCGTGAAGGTCGCGCCGGTGGCAGCACCTGCGCCGCCGCAGCCCCACCATCACCACCACCACCACGTCGCCCCAACCATCAGCGTCAGCGACAGCTCCCTCAAGTTCACCCATGTCCTCTACAACCTCTCGCCGGCCGGTACGCAAACCTGAACTTTTTTGTTCAGACATACTGTATGCATGTCATGTGTCGTGTGTTCTGAACATCTGATGTTGTGTGTGCCAAAACAACAGAGCTGTACGAGCAGGCGATCAAGTACGAGAAGGGTTCGTTCATCACGGACACCGGCGCGCTGGCGACGCTGTCCGGCGCCAAGACCGGGCGGTCGCCCAGGGACAAGCGCATCGTCAAGGACGAGGCGGCGGCGCAGGAGCTCTGGTGGGGCAAGTGAGTACTACCGAGCCATCCCTCGCCGCCTGTCAACATCTGCAGCCTCCGCTTCGTCTTCTTAATTCAGCTAACTGAATTCCTGACGCTGGCATGCAGGGGTTCGCCGAACATCGAGATGGACGAGCACACGTTCCTGACGAACCGGGAGCGGGCGGTGGACTACCTGAACTCGCTGGACAAGGTGTTCGTGAACGACCAGTTCCTCAACTGGGACCCGGAGAACCGCATCAAGGTGCGCATCATCTCCGCCAGGGCCTACCACTCCCTCTTCATGCACAACATGTGCATCCGCCCCACGGAGGAGGAGCTGGAGGAGTTCGGCACGCCCGACTTCACCATCTACAACGCCGGCAAGTTCCCCTGCAACCGCTACACGCACTACATGACGTCGTCGACGAGCGTGGACATCAACCTGGGCAGGAGGGAGATGGTCATCCTCGGCACGCAGTACGCCGGGGAGATGAAGAAGGGCCTCTTCGGGGTCATGCACTACCTCATGCCCAAGAGGCGGATCCTCTCCCTCCACTCCGGGTGCAACATGGGACGGGACGGTGACGTCGCGCTCTTCTTTGGACTCTCAGGTAATATAACGATAGAGCCATCCATCCGGCTGGCCGCAAAAGAAACTGCCATGACGTTCGCCTTGCTCATCAGATCAGCTTGCTTATCCATACATAAATGATATACTCGCATATGGAGTACTACATCTGTTGTTTCATTATTTTGTCTTGTGATGATGTCACTTTTCAGTTTTCCTCAGCAATACTTTGCTGTATATATTTTCTGATTTTCGATTTTTTTTTACAACAGGTACCGGAAAGACGACACTGTCAACTGATCACAACCGGCTCCTGATCGGCGACGACGAGCACTGCTGGAGCGACAATGGTGTCTCCAACATCGAGGGTGGCTGCTACGCCAAGTGCATAGACCTCTCTAGAGAGAAAGAGCCTGATATTTGGAACGCCATCAAGTTCGGAACAGGTACCCACCTCATCCATCCTCTGTTCTCTTCCCGAACGAATTCGCACACCATAATTCCTCCGTTGGCTTACATGCATCCGATCGAAATACTCTCTGCTCGCAGTGCTGGAGAACGTGGTCTTCGACGAGCACACCCGCGAGGTGGATTACACCGACAAATCCGTCACGGAGAACACTCGCGCCGCCTACCCGATCGAGTACATCCCCAACGCCAAGATACCCTGCGTCGGGCCGCACCCCAAGAACGTCATCCTCCTGGCGTGCGACGCCTTCGGGGTCCTCCCGCCCGTCAGCAAGCTCAACCTGGCTCAGACCATGTACCACTTCATCAGCGGCTACACTGCTCTCGTAAGATTGCACTTCAGATGCGCAAACAGTTTGTTCCTCCTCCTCAGGGTGATGTCGATCTGATTATTGTCTGTCTTGATGATTGACTGTAGGTTGCCGGCACAGAGGACGGCATCAAGGAGCCGCAGGCGACCTTCTCGGCATGCTTCGGCGCGGCCTTCATCATGCTCCACCCGACCAAGTACGCCGCCATGCTCGCCGAGAAGATGCAGACCTATGGCGCCACCGGGTGGCTCGTCAACACCGGCTGGTCCGGCGGAAGGTACTGTCCTCTTTCTTCTGTGGAGTTCCAGCCACCGTGATGTATACCAACTGACTCTGCGTTTGTCACTGGCCAGGTACGGCGTCGGCAACCGGATCAAGCTGGCATACACCAGGAAGATCATCGACGCCATCCACTCCGGCGAGCTCCTCACTGCCAACTACCAGAAGACCGAGGTCTTCGGCCTGGAGATCCCCACCGCGATCGAGGGCGTGCCCTCTGAAATCCTCGACCCGACCAACACCGTAAGATCGATCTCTTCACCTTTCACCATCCACCAATCCATCCATCTTTTCTTGGAGTAACATATTGTGCTCACAAATGGTATTCTCGGACGCGCGCAGTGGACGGACAAGGCGGCGTACAAGGAGACGCTGCTGAAGCTGGCTGGCCTGTTCGGGAAGAACTTCGAGGTGTTCGCCAGCTACAAGATCGGGGAGGACAGCACCCTCACCGAGGAGATCCTTGCTGCTGGACCCAAAGTCTGAGAGTTCACACGTACGGAGCAGATAATGAACGCCGATGCGGTTGGAATGCGTTCAGAATAAAGCTGTGGTGTGTGTGCCGACGACGATGATGATTGATGATGACGAAAAAAGATGGGGTCGATGTGCTACTACTAGTGTAGGCTCCATATATATATCTTATCGTATATTTTTTTCCATGCGTCATGTTTAGTTGTGTCATATCTTGGTGCCTGTTTTGCCTATGTAAAGATGTACTACTGCCCTTTCGAACGGTCTAATATATATGACCTGTGTGCTCTCCTCTGTTAACGCATCATCAAACATCAAATTATTCTGCTACTTTCATTCCGGTTTATAAGGCAAACACGTATTTTTTAAAAATAGTTTGATCACAATTTTTTTGATCAATAATATATAAATCATATGTCACAAAAAATATATTATTTGAAGTATATTTTAAATACGAATCCAATAGTATAATTTTTGTTAGATATAGTTTGTATTTTGTTAACCAAATTTACGATTAAACTATTTTTTGAAAGTACGTATTTGTCTTATAAACTGAAATGGAGGTAGTACGCCGCTTTTGCTAATTTTTATATCTCTTGAAATTTTGTCTGGGAGAGCATTGGACTCGTCAAAGGAAAGAAAGGAGGTTTCTGCTCATGTTTAAATCCATATGAGGTATCTTCGTCATATGAGGTTTCTCCCTTGTTAACGCATCATCAAATTATTCTACTTGGAAATGTGCGTCTTCTATATGTCGATTTTGCTAATTTTTTAATCTCTTGAAATTTTGTGTGTGGGAGTATTGGACTCGTCAAATTAAAAAAATTGAAGTTTGTGCTCATGTGCAATCCATCATATGAACATAGGTACCTTTAAAAGAAAATCAAGTACCCCTACGATCCATAATAAGTGTCGCTGATTTAGTATAACTTAAAATACCCAAATCCTCCAAAGTTTCAATGAAAACTCCCCAATCTAAAGTTGTCCATAAAACTGGCCAAATTTGCACACCCTTTGAAGGTGTACAATTTTTTATCAGTTTTTTAGTCGTGTTTCTTCCATAGTGATTTTAAAATGTGTCTCTTGAATATCTTTTGAGAGAGAGAGAGAGAGAGAGAGAGAACATAGGACTCGTCAAAGAAAGGAAATAAGGTTTAAAATCATGTTGAAATATATGTGGACCCAAGGTATATAAGTGCATTTGGAAAAAAAATTAACAACCCAAATCCTTAAAAGTTACTATAAAATCACACTTTCTAATTTTGTCCTTAAAATTGTCTATTGCACCATTTGGAGGTGTGCATTTTTTATGTTTTTTTTACTTGTGCCTTTTTTCTGAAAGGAGAGCATCAGGGCCGCGTGGCCCTATAAGGCCCATTTGTAACAATGGAACTCGAAACGTAGGAAGGAAGAACACATGGAATTGAGATGTAATGTATCATAGATCTCTACATCAACCAAAACAATATTATAACTTCAAAAAAGCATTGCCCGTTTGTAACCCAAGCACGAGATCCCTACAAGAACTAAAACCACATGAAAACTTTACAAGATCATTTGGATTTCACATGGGAAAATATGGAAATTGAGATACAAAAGAAGAAAACATGGGGTTGGACCTCATGTTTGATGCACTCCTTTTCTATAGAATAATCCATTCTAGAGGAATTTCCAAAGAAATGTGTGATAGCGGGTCCTTTTCTCCAAACTGCACCGAAGGAAATGATTTTCTAGGAACTATAGACTTCAAAATTCCTTTTTTTTCTTCTAAATGTCGCCTAAGAACCCGTTCTATAAGGACTTGAACCGAGGTGGCTGGTCTATACAATCACGCACATAGCCAAGTGAGCTAGGTAGACACTTTTTACTCGTACTTGTAATCCTCTAGCTATCCAATGGCCTAGAATGCTACAAGACTGGTGCAATACATTTGATGGCACCATGGATTTTCATGATATTTGTCGACACAACCAATATTTGTATACGTTATCGACAAAATATAGAAAAGTTTACTTGCATTTAAATACACAATTCTTTTTCTCATGTTCATATTTTTTGTTAGGCATGAAAAAACTTATGCGTGGAGACCTAGATACATAACTCAAATGTGAAGGACGGTATCCTAAAATTGTAACTGATGACTTAAAATGGTGAGAAAAAAATTCACGAAATATGTACTCAAAGGTGAAATTTTGAACATGTATGTACATGTTTCTGTTTATAAGGGAATGCATTTTTATGTCTTGCCTAATAAATATATTTTTGTGTCAATCGTCGTGTGCATGTTGAATAAAATGTTTTAATGTAATAAAATCTTCTCCCAATAAGAGATTTGTTGGTAGATTGTTAGACGAGGAAGAAAGTGAAGGCGTATTTTAAAAATATGAGGAGTTTTCTAAGGAGAAATGGATATGGTTGGAGAGTGATTTGTAAAGAGGTCCCTAGTTCGAGTTTGAGCATTTAAAACTCTACGTCTGGCCTTCACTTGTTGAACATGGTGATGATGGCGTCGGCGCGACATTTCCTTATTATTGAAAGCATTGCTTGGAATTTACTAAAACTTCTCTTTAGAATGAAAATCCATGATCAGGCCTCGGTGGTGGATCCAGCGAAGTCCTCGTCGTGTGCCGCGTCTTGGAGGTGGTCTCTTTTGTTACACTTGGGTTCATATCATTGGTGGTTGATGTTTGCCACAACTATTCCGTTGATTTCTCTTTTTTCTTTCTTTTTCTAATAAGTGGTTGTGGGCATACCCAATGTTTTCACTAGTCTTGAAATCGTGTTGGTGCAAAGGCCGAGTGTAAATATCTCATTGATATATTCTCTTCGTTGGAAAAAAATGATAAAGTGGAGAAAGAGATACTTGCAAGTGGGACTACCATTTCAACTTGCTACCATTATAAAGACACCAGGTAGCATATGAATAGACAATCCATAGGTATATCACTAGGCGTTGGTACTGGTGCTGCTGCAAGATGCTTGGATAAGGACTCTCATGCCTAGCATTATGAAACCGGGAAAGGAACCGCAGAGCTGCACGAAATTCGCATAGGACCAGAACAAGCTGGAAGTGTCTGTTAGTCGAAAACAATAAATAAACAAAGAAATCGCTGAGAATCAGATGTACTCCCTCCGTTTTAAAATATAAAATGTTTTAGGTCTGTGAAGAAAATGTATCTAGACTTTTTTTTAGTGTGTAGGTTCACTCCAAACCTCAATGAACCTACACACAAAAAGAAGTCTAGCTACATTTTCTTCACAAACCTAAAACATCTTATATTTTAAAACTGAGGGAGTACAACTTTAATGTTTCAAAAAAAAAAGATGTACAACTTTAAAAAACTGAAGGAAATGCTGGTCAGACCTAGACTCTCTTAGATGGTCAGACTTAGACTTTTAAAGCCAAGACAAAAACAAAAGAGAAATCGTATTCACCGTACATCAGTACTGACAGTATTACGGGTTTGGTACGGCACAGTTTGGACAAGCTTTCCCTTTCCTGGTGATGCCATGACATTAGCTATAAAAGTCAGCGATAATGTTAGTTTATCAGGGTGACAGCAGCACGAGGTTTTGACAAATCGCAAGCTCTTTAATTTCCCGTGCTGCCGCCCTGAAGATAGAGCCACAAAAGTTATCTAAAGGATAGACTACTGTGGCGTCTTAGCTTTAGAAGTCATCTCGATGTGCCGGAAATTTTCAGCCACAAAACTACAAAAGAGTGATGTTGATCAGTGTCTGTTTGCGCAAGAGATGAAAGATGGTTGGAAGCAAGGCAGTAAACTTTGGGCTGCCGCGAAAGCAATGCCACTTTTTGACAAATTAGGGTGGATCCACAGGTGGAAGTCATAGTTTACATATCCTTCCACACGATCTTGCTGAACCAATTAATAAGCATGGCTAACTTTGCTTGAAGACTTGAGTTACGTTCCGTTATCTTTTAGAGTAGCTGATGTCGAAATGTGCAGAGTTCATACTGTAACCAACTCCAAGCAATTGGTCAAAATGATGTCTAATATACTCCCTCCGTTTTAAAATATAAGATGTTTTAGTTTTGTAAAAAAATGTATCTAGACTTCTTTTAGTGTGTAGATTCACTCTAAACCTGAGTGAACCTACTTATTAAAACTAGTCTAGATATATTTGCTTCACAAAGCTAAAACATTTTATAATTTGAAATCGGAGGGAGTGGTCGTTGGATGCTAAACCAATCCAACTTTGTTATGGATCAAGGGCACATCTAATTCTGGACATGTTTCTGCGTTTGACAAATTTGTAATCCTAGACTCCTGGTACATTTAAGATTTCATAGGAGTTGCTACAGATTGGATGGTACTATGGAGAAAAACGTCAAATTTTGATCATCCTTTTAAAACAAAAAAAAATGTTCTCATAATATATATTGACGGCTAAAAGTTCTCTCCAGATAGATACAACCCACCTAGGTATATGAATGCTTTTATCTTTTGCTTTCTAGATAAGTAGTTCATGTACAGATTATCAACCAACACTGTAAGTGTGTTCCCCTTTTTCTCAAACCCAACACAATTATAACTGAGCTGAGACAAGTGGTTAGAATCCTACATCAATTATACACAAATGCTCTAAAAGTTATGGTATAGACCTTGGAGGGTAGCTTCGATCTTTATACAGCTTTATGGATCGAAAAAAGTACATCTTCAGACAACTTTGATCCTTCAGTTATCATCTGTCAGCAATTAGGGTGATATGAAGGCTTTTATTTTCAGGCTGAACAATCATCGGAATCAGTTTCCAACTCTGATGTCTCATCATGCAACTTCATTTTCTCAGAGATCTGATAATCATGACAGTACCCTTCGTCGTTCTCAATCAGTGGCTCAGTGTGGTCATTCTCCTCGCCATCTTCACTAGAAGATGACATGGAGACTGCCTCGGGATCTAGATGTGTCAGGCTGCCTGAAGGTAATCTTGCTATCTTGGCCTCTCCAGATCTGATCTTGGACTCAATAGCCTTGATCAATGAAGCTGCCTCCTCAAGAGGAACAACACGAGCACCGCAGGCAAGAGCTGTAGCATGCACTAGAGGGTTTGGACCTTTTCCTCGCCTGGTCAGTTCAGACATAGCACCTGACAATGGACCTGAATTACCAAAACTTCTCTTTGATTGCCTGATGGGTTCTGCAGGACGGTATGAAATTGGAACTGCTTCGATAGGGGCACCAAACAATTTGTACTGTCCATCTGTAGCCCAAGGAAATGAACATATATCAGACAATGCCTGCCCGCAGGTGGCAATCTATTAAGGCACACAGCCACAAACATAGCATTCTAGTAGGGAAATCAAATAAAAATTGGAAAGCCAAACGTGGGATGTGAAATCCTGAAACAGCAATAGCTATGTGCATTGATTCATGAAAAACAGTTGTTTTTGAAGATTTCTGCGATAGTAAGACTTTAGTACATTAGATCACGAGATCTAGGGACATGCACATTTCAAATTTGCAATGGTTTAAATTTTAATAAGTCCCAGAATCAACACTGAAACTAGAGCAAATTTTTCAGCAAGCTGTAATATACAGTTTAGTGTTGTGGACCAACATCTTATAAAGGATAAAAAAAGGATTAAAATGATATAAATCACTTTCTAGTTTCTGGTCTCACTTCTCAATTTGGCACCTATCCTGACTGATCAATATTAAGTCCACAACCCTGTTTGGAACAAAAAATAAACGTAGGAATTTTGGAAGATAGGATTCATATAGGAAAATTTTCTTTGGTGCCGTTTGGAACAAAGGAATGGCCATCTTATATTCCTTTGAAAGTCCATTCAAATTTTTGAAAATAAGATAACAACATGGACAATACTTATATCTGGTAATATAAATTTATAATTTTATTCTGTAATCAGCACAAGGAAATGGAACATAACCAGAAGAAGCTCCAGGTGAATTCCTCGTCACAGGCATGAACAGAGTCAGAGGTATCGCAGGAATAGCAACTGCAGTTTCTTCAGGAGGTCCATGAAGACTTGCATGATTCCGTTGGGTTGCTCGATTAGAAGTGCAATTCTGCAGTTAGAACTACAAATAAGAACCTTGTGGCCTAATAAGAAATACTCCCTCCGTTTGATTTAATACAACTTTGTACTAAATCAACAAACAACTAATATGGAACGGAGGGAGTACCAAATACTGTTGGGAATATTAGGAAATCTCTGACACAGATGAGGAACTTGGCATGGTAACCTGAAATTTCTCGGAAGAGTCCTCCTTTCTGCTCTCATCATGCAAGTAAGAACGTTCAGGTCCATCCCTGCCTTGCCCTCCTGTTGGTGGAATATGTAAAAGTTGTAATATGAAGAAGAATTATAAGTAAAACTGTCAAATGCACTGGATTAATTTACTATCTTATTTGTATTGTTTTTACCATTTCGGGGGAAAGCACATGATGACAGAGCATTGCTGTCAGAATTAGTGCCTGAATCAGTCAAAGGGTTGGTGGGTATGAGCACTAGATTGGAGGTAGGCTCTTGAAAAAGCTTGAGCTGCTGTGAAGATGTTATTTTCTTCCTGACCTCATCTGAACATTGTGAAGCATCCATAGTTTTCACCTGTAGGACCTTATGTTTACTTTCACTACCAGAAACGCCGTGTTGTGGCATTATTGGATGACAACTTTTGACTTGAGCAACCTTCTCTGCAGCCTCTTTCAAAGCAGAAATTGCCACATGGTAAATATCTTCTGTCACTGACCCTTCTTTTGCAAATTTTATAGCCTCCTGACATAAGTTATTGTAAAGTACAGTAAGTGAATCTGTAGAATAACATTGAACTTCTGCACTATATCCTTCAGCCTTCACTTCATTTGGATCTGAACTCTTTGCAACAAATTCAGAAACTTCTCCAGAAGTAATATTTGATGTGCTAGGGGCCAGTTTAGAAGATAACAATGAATGGTTATGCTCCTTCTCAAATTTAGAAACCATCCATTTTCCAGAGTTCATCTTTTTCACTACAATCATAGCTTTGCAGCCAACTCTGGTTATCATCCTTGGGCGCTTCGTTTTCCCTTCATCTGTAATCTCTTTCTTGGTTCGAACCTCGCGGAAGCCTTCCTTGGAGCACACAATCTGGCGAGAAATGATTGAATTATCACGCCTTGAACGGCAATATCTGCTAATACGTGCACGAAAACCATTAAGCCTTGCATAATTTATATAGAACGATTTTGCAGCTTCCTCCGAGTCAAATTCCATACCCTCAACTGGCTCCTCGACGGGTTCCACCTCAGTAGGATGTGGCTTTTCAATTGGATTGAGGTCCTGATGTGCTGACCAAATATCAAGTTTTCTTGGTGGAACTGATCCATGATTATGGTTCTTCACAAATTTAGTAACTACCCATTTGTCAGGACCAATTTTTTTAATCATGATCATAGCCTTGCAACCAACTCTAGTACCTGTCCTTTCTTGCTGCTTTTGGTCAGGGTGGAGGCTTCCACAGTTACGAGTTTCATGAAATCCTTCCTTTGAGCATACAATACGACGAGAAATGATTGAATTATCACGTCTAGAGCGAGTATACCTGCTGATGCGAATTCGAAAACCTGCATGTCTTGCATACAAGCTGTAAAAATCCCTTGCAGCATCTTCTGACTCAAATTCCATACCTTCGCAAGGCGTTAATTCTGTATCTTCTCCATGCCCAATAATTTTTTCTGCTTCTGGTTCATGTGATGAAGCCTCCATATCAGTAAAGGCTCTGTGAAATCCGGTTAAAGAATCCCTTTGCTCATTGTCCCGTTTTGATTCAAACTATTCTCATTATCCATAATCACTATCTGTCATCATCTATATTAATTTTCTTAAACATCCCTTTTATATACTTTTGAACAATATAATTGCAAAAATCACCAATGTGGCATCTTAGTATTCAGAGTCCAGAACTGTAAGATGACCTCACGGTTAGATGATATCGATCAGATATTGATGTAAGCACGATTGTATCTTGATAATGAAAAATGTGAACGGGTTCTAAGTGGAAGGTATCCAGAAAGTCTGTTTGGGGAATACAAGAACAGGAGCCCCGCATCTTTTCAACAGACATAACTACAGGACCAATGGCGCTCACATCTACATGGATTTATATTGGCTTTTACCACAACCTCCACAATTGCGGGCTCATGACAAGGTTAGAATTTCAGTTCCTGACTACCATAAGTCTTCATAAACCGGTAGGCATTAGTGGATTATAGCATGACTACTCTAAGACATCTTAAAAATGTAACATTACATAGGCAGGTTGAAGCACCTTGTTGTGCTCTGAGAGCTCTACGTGATACATTTTCCCTAAACACTACAAAATTTTACTTTCTTTTTATCATTCAAAGTTTCAACATTGGTTATAAATGTCAATCACTGAGATTAACAAGCTGAGTGCAAAGTTTCTGTAAAATGGATTCAGTTCAAGCAACATGGTTCTAAGTTTATGACTGCTTTTATGATTTTACACTTTATCCTTTTTTCTTGAGCTTTTGGGCCCCTTTTTGTAATTTGGAACTTTCTACTTTTGACTGTGTGTACTTTCATCAATGACAACTAACAAGGACCTGCGCCTAGTATAACTGTCTAATAAACCTTACTCTGGTACAAGCCAAAATAGCAACTAAATCCTCCAGTGCAAGCCTTGCACCCAAATTCTTATCCACAGACATGGAATTGACCAAACACTCGAAACTGTTCTAATGATTGAGCCCATCAGCGGCAACAAGCCAACAGCAACAAAAACTTCTATTTATAGGCATGCATGTACCAAGAATATCACGCACATAAAGCAAGAAAGCGATTACCTTCAGCCCCGATAAGCAAAAAAAGGCAACATCTCTCCAAAACTAGAACGACAACATCACAACAAAAGTAAAAAATAGAAAGCCTTTTCTGTGGAGGAGCTTTGACAAGTACCTGGATAAGTATGCTCCCAGTAATCCCCTAACCAAGGCAAGAACACCGATAAGCCAGGAGCCAAGAAACTAGAGCAGCCGCAGCAACAGGTGGAGGCGGTCAAATCGAACCCGGACGCGACGACCAAATCCGTATGGAACGCCAAGAAGGAGAGGAAGAAGAACCGCCGGAGGGAGGAGAGCGATTGGGCGTGGAAGGGTCGCGGCGACTGTTCATCGTTAGCATTAGGGAAAAGGGATCACCGGTGGGATTAGTGGGGATCGGAGTTTGTGGAGGATTTGATTGATTAAAGAAAGAAAGGAGACGGCCGTGACGGGAGTGGGGGGAGGGAAACGACGACGACGAGGGTGGTGGACGAGGGCGGCGTAACGGGAACGGACGGCGGAGAATGGAGCGGGCGGGAGTGGCGGAGGGCGGGGATTCTCGAGCGGAGTGGCGTGGGGATGTTCGTGTGTATCCGCCCCAACGGCCCAAGTGTCCAAGTGGATAAACAACTCACGGTGTGGCGGGCCGCGACGCTGACGTGGGCGAATGGGACCCGCTTGCAGGGAGACGTTTTGGGCTTTTTGCGCGGGGAAGTGGATGAGCGTCGCCGTTGCGTCCTTTCATCCGGCCCTTCAATGTGACTTGTGGGTTTTGGTTGAACATTCCACCAACAAAATTCTTAGAGCATCTCTCACAGTTATTACAGTAAAACAGCGAGAGCGACCTCTAAACCACGAGTTCAGCCTACTAAATTCATATTATTTAGCGAGAAAACGCTGGCTTAGTGGTGCATTTTTTGACCAACAAAATACTTAGGGCTCTGTTCCACATCACTCGCATCAAAACCCGTAAATCCAAGGTTTTACACATATTTTATATGCAAAATGATAAAACTCAAACAACAACCAAGCATAAATAATCAAATAATTGTTCTGAGCACACAATAATCATCCAAATTATTACAACAACGTCTCAACTAAATTACAACAATTGTTTTAATAAATAAAAAACAAACAAATATTTTCGAATGGTTCATCTCACACATACATGACAAGGAATTGATGAAAAAAATAAATGGGAGGAAAGATCATGAGCGACGACCATGCAGCTGTTAGTGGTGATTTTGAGATCATAAACGAGTCGTGCATGGGTTGTTGGGTTTTCAATCTATCGATGTGTTTTATGGAAAGCTTCTATGCGAGCGGGATTCCTTTGAGGTTGCACTCAGGTGCCAACATTGTCATAGAAACATGTCAATCTTAACCCTCTCTCATCCTTGATAATCATGTTGTGAAGAATCACACAAGTCATGATGTTCACAAGATTTTTTTTTTAAAACCGAACAGGACCTCCAACAATAGCAAACCTTACATGCAAAGCACCAAATGCTCTCTCAATGTCCGTGTGGTCTGCCTCTTGTGCCTTGGCAAAAATAGCATATATGTTATCTTGGGGATCCTTGACAGACTTGACAAAAGTTGACCATTCCGAATAAATACCATAGGCTAAATAGTATCCTATTGTATATTCATTATCCTCAACTTTGTAATTGCAAGTGGGGCATCTCTAGTTGCTAGTTTTGCAAATAAATGGGATCTATGTAACACATTGATGTCATTGAGTGTGTCGGGCAATCCAAAAAAACAATGCTTGTGATGCCACGACCTGAAGCACAATTGTAGGATCCTTGTTTTTCTCACAGTACATGTCATGCCATGCCATGCTTTTGGACAATTTTTCCATGTCCAATACATACAATCAACACTACTTAGCATTCCTGGCCAACCCCTTTTCTCATTTTCCTCCATCAATATTTTAGTATCTTCTTCATTGGGTGCTCGTAGATAGGTTGGGTCGAACAACTTGATAATCATCCTTGCAAACCTATGCACGGACTTAGTGGTTGTGTCTTCACCAACTCGAAGATACTCATTGGCGTAATCCGTAGGGATCTGATACGTTGGAAACATATCTATAATTTTTTATGATCCATGCTTGTTTAGTATCTACTTTGTTTTACTTGTCCACACTTTGAGGTGCTTTTTACATGTTTTCTGGTACTAACCTATTAACAAGTTGCAACAGTGCCAGATGCCTGTTTTCTGTTGTTTTTTGTTTTAGAAAAGTTAGTAAAAAAATATTCTCAGAATTGGACGGGACAAAGGACAAAGTCAATTACTTTCCGTGGAAAACAAGAAGTCTAGAGGAGAGCCCGGGAGGCCATCCAAGGGGGCCAGACCCACCCCGCGCCTGGCTAGGGTTTGGTGGCCCTAGCCGCCTCCTCGGTCTCCCCCTTCGCCTATAAGAATCCCCCGATGCAGAAACCCTGAGTACCCGATCAGAAATCCACGAAACCGTCTGTAGCCACCGCCACCATCGTCCCTAGATCAGGGGGATCTGAAGTTCTTCCCAGCACCCTGCCGGAGGGGAGATCATCCCTGATGCCTTCTCTCTGGTATGATGCGTGAGTAGTTTCACCTTGGACTATGGGTCCATGTAGTAGCTAGATGGTTGTATCTCCTCCTTTGTGCTTTCATGTATAGATCTTGTGAGCTCCGTTCATGATCAAGATCTAATCTATTTGTAATCATGCATGTTGTGTTTGCGGGGATCCGATGGATATTGAGATTATTATGTTGGTTTGATTAATGGTTTTGTCTTTATAATTCTATCATGTCTGTGTTGTTTGTGATCTTGCATGCTCTCCGTTGTTAGTAGCTATCTTGGCCAAGTAGTTGCTAGTGACTCTAAGAGGGGGTATTTATGCTCGATAGTGGGTTCATGCCTCTAGTTTCCAAGGGAAGTGACAGAAATCTCTTTGGTTGTAGATGTGTTGTTGCTACTAGGGAGAAAACAACGGTCTCTTGTTCATGGAACATGTGGACTGTTTACCTTACACACTTTGCTTAAAGAAGTTATCTGTTGCTTGCAACTTAATACTGGAGGGGGTTCGAATGGTAACCTGAAGGTGGACTTCTAGTCATAGATGCAGTTGGATGACGGTCTATGTATATTATTGTATTGCCCAATCGAATCTCATAGGATCTTTTTGTCTAGTATTGCATTGTTATGCCTTGCTCAGTTCGTGTCAATTGCCCTGCTGTAATTTGTTTACCCAGCATGCCATGTTTGTTTATCTAAGGAGAGCGCCTCTAGTGAACTATGGACCCCGGTCCAATCTTTACCATTGATACATCTTCCACTGTTACTTGTTTACTTGTTGCAAACCATCATCACTTTCCACACCATATGTTTAATCCTTTGTTACAGCAAACCGGTGAGCTTGACAACCTCACTGATTTGTTGGGGCAAAGTCTTGAGTTTGCGTTGTGCAGATCTCCACGTTGCTCGCAACACTTGTGTGACGTTTCCTTCCTCCTTCTGGTTTGATAACCTCGGTCTCTACTGAGGGAAAACTTGTTGTTGTGCTCATCACACCTTGCTCTTGGGGTTTCCAACAAAGTGCTCCACCACCGCCAAGTTCTCTGGCGCCATCAAGGAGTCACCAGGACCCCATATGCAATCACCCTCATGTCAGCAGAATTTTTTTGGTAGGCACTAAAACCCATCTCGCTAGTGGCATTTTCTACGTTGCTTGAAGTAGATCGAGTTTGACTCACAAGACTCGACGATTTTCATGAACAAACTATGTCGCATATGAAACCTCCTACGAAATAGATGAGTCGGGTATGTCGGTGCCTCTATGAAGTAGTCGTCCATAAGAGTGGCGTGGCCGAGGGCGCGGTTCCGCTGGATGTATGTGCATCCCATCACCGAGCCGCGCCTCTGACCTAGCAGCCACGCGCGATCCTCCAGCTCCTTGAAGGCGAGGATAAGGATGGTGGTCTCGATGTCGTCGTCCTCGTGGAGCAGATCCTCGATGTCGGAATCATCTAAGGAGGAAGAATCAGACAGATCGACCTCGTTGAACTCCTTGGTCGAGTTCATCCTTAATTTAGACGGCGCAGCGGCGGGCGGACCGCAGAAGCGAGAGAGAAAGCGGGGTGTGATGCAGGGCAATCGAGGGGAGCTCCGTGTTGGTGGATTTAGCTGAATCTGGCGGCAACGGAAATGGAGGTTGGTGGCTGTGCACGGAAAGGGGAGAGGGAGCGGGTGGAAAGCTGAAACTTCAGCGCGCGTTTTGTGCGGGTGCGGTGTTCAAGCCGTCTTCCCAGCCCGTGAATACACAGGCCAGAGTGCGGTTTTTTGCGTGGCCTATAAAAAAGTTTTCCGGATCAGCCCATTTTCAGTAATTGATCGGCGACGTTTTTGGAACTAAATCCTTAAAAGAGCGGTTATTTTTCAAATTTTCTCTTTTACGGTAATAGTTAGAGATGCTCTTATAGGCATATAAGAGCAACTCTAACCGACGGCGTACCCACGGATTAAAAACTCGTTTATATTGCTCGTGAAAGAATAGAAAATGTATTACGAACTGGAAATTTATAAAAGACCATTTACGGGAAATTTTTGCACGATCACACTCGAGTTCATAAACAATAGTACGAGTTCAACGACGATTACACTGCATATTTACATCGAAACTGCACCAAAATTTCATCGCCGCCGCTATCCTACCATAGTGTGACCAAAATGCGCTTCGGGAGGCCTCACTGTAGCCAAGGGCACGACTACAACGCCGCAGCGAGCTCACGAGGAGTAGGAGAGTGCGGTGAACTCCTGCTTGATCTGGCAGGTGCGCTCTACCAGCTGCCGCTCCATGGCCTCCCTCTGTATGAGGGGGGCCTGTTGAAGGGAATATGCCCGAGAGGCAATAATAAAGTGGTTATTATCATACTCCTTATTTATGATAAATATTATTTTGCATGCTATAATTTTATTAATACAGAAACATTAATACATGTGTGTATAATAAACAAAAGGAAGTTTCTAGTTATACCTCTCTTATAAACTAGCTCGTTGATTAACAAGATGATCAAAGGTTTCCTGATCATGGACATTGGATGTTGTTAATAACGAGGTCACAATATTGTTGGAATGATGTGATAAACATTCGCCCAAAGTATAGCATTACGATCAAGGTCATTGTGTTTATATTGCTATAACATCATACGAAGTAATCTTAGTCCTTAGACCATGAGATCATGTCAAGCACTAACACCAGAAGAGTATCTTGATAACATCAAACGTCACACCGTAACAGGGTGATTATAAAGATGGGTTCAGTGCTACGAAGGTGTTATGTTAAGGCTCATGGGTCAAGAGTCGAATTTGTCCATCCCGATGACAGATAGATATACTCTGGGCTCTCTCGGTGATATCACATTAGTTAGCTTGCAAGCAAGTGATTTGATCACTAGAATGTTATATCACGGGAACAAGAAAAGAGTACATGTCAGTAACGAGATCAAACTAGGTATGGGGATATTGATGATCGAATCTCGGACATGTAATATATCGCGAAACAAAGGGATTGAGTTATATACGTATAAGGTTCACACGATCACAGAAGTCATCGTTGAATGTGTGGGAGTCAGTACGGATCTCCAGGTCCCGTTGTTGATTATTGATCGGAGAGGGGTCTCGATCAGGTCTACATTATTCATGAACCGTAAGGTGACACACTTAAGGAATACCGACACCTTTCAGAGAAAATGATATGCTAGAGAAAGAAAAAGAAAGCGAGGGAATTTATTTCACTAGACACCGGAACTGTTTCGGTTGAAATTGCTGAAACTGGTTCTGCATGTGAAATTGAAATGTTATAAGGGGTTTTATGTGAATATTTGTTAATTAGAGTAATTAACAAAATTCTAAATAGATAAATAAAAGAGTTTTATTTAAATGAGCGCTTGCATTAAATTTGGTGAAAATTTATTGCATGTGAGTGGAGGCATATTTATGTGAGTGGAGGCTTTTCATTTTGAGTGGGAGCTCCACCCACATGAATGTGGAAGAGGTGGGGGAAGCCCCCATGGATGGGCGCCATGCCCCTTGGATGCCCCCTCTCCCTATAAAAGGCCTCCCTCTCCTCTCAAAGTACACCTCCTCGCGAAGGATCTCTCTCCCCCTTTAGAATTTTCCCATGGTCTCGGATCAGCGAGATACATGTTTCCGGTGATTGCTTCCGCTGCTTCGCTGGAGCGAGATCGCGGAGGTTGTTGGGGTACCCGGACGTGTGTGCGATCATGGATGCACCACTGCTTTGCGGTGCTAGACTTGATGGTGCTGGACCGGCTGGACCAGATGGACTTCATCACAATCTTGAGATCGGCAAGCGTTCGACTACATCATCCACGAGTACAACCTCGTTAACGCTATTCGGTCTTCAAGGGTATGTATTCTATGAATGTATATACACCCGTTGATTGTATCTAGTAGATAGATCTTGGTACATAGTTGTTCCCATCATAGGAAATTTTTTGTTTTCTATGTTGCGAACCCTACAGTGGTATCAGAGCCGGATCTATGCGTAGATGCTTTGCACGGGTAGTACACATATGGATATGTGGGTGCTGATGGTCATGTTATTAATTCTTCCTTGTATTTTGGATATTGGTGGCATAGTGGGTTGAAGCGGTTCGGACAAACTTTACATGTCCTCGCACATGGGACCGGTTTCACGCTTGACATGCAACTAGTTTTGCATAAGTGGCTTGCGGGTGTCTGTCTCTCCTACTATAGTCAATATATGATTTACAACAAGTTTTCAATAATTTGATTATCATCGTTGTGGTTCCATGTTCGTAGGTAAGAACGATTCTGTCTCCAAAAGCCCTGAGCCACGTAAAACTTGCAATGGATAAATTATAAGCGTCTAGTTTAGATTGTTGCTGGGCTAGTGTCATCATATGGTGATATTGTAAGTAAAAGTATAAGTCTATACTCTTAAAACACACATAACATGTAAGTTCCATAGACCTTGGCCTTACACATAGAGGAATGATGACGATCGTACCATGATGCACATGATGGAGATCAAGTGCAAGAACCATATCATTTCATTTTTTAACATGTCATGTTCGTTGCATCTTATATTGCTAGTTTGGTGTTTTATTAGCATAATAAGATGATCCATCATTTAGATATCAAGATAAAAATGTGTTCTTCCTTAAGTATGCACCGACAATGTTTCGCCGCTTCAAGACATCACGTGATGATCGGTTGTACTTGAGTCCACGAGCATATCTCGGGTGTAAGACAGTTTTACGAATACTAAGGTTCTTAATTGGCGAGTCTAGCATGTGCAGACATGGCCTCGGAACACGGACTGAAAGGTTAAGAATGAGTCATATGCTTGATATGATGACCATGTAGATGCTCGCCTTTGAAGCTACACCGACTCACATGATGATCGTGTTGGAGATATGCCCAAGAGGCAATAATAAAGTGGTTATTATCATATCTTCATACTTATGATAAATGTTTACATACCATGCTATAATTGTATTAACCGGAAACATTAATACTTGTGTGATTTGTAAACATAAAAGAGTCCCTAGTAAAGCCTCTTGTTAAACTAGCTTGTTGGTTAATATATGATCATGGTTTCCTGATCATGAACATAGAGATGTTATTAACAACAGGGTCATATCATTAGGAGAATGATGTGATGGACATACTCCTATAGTTAAGCGTAGCATAAAGATCAAGTCATTTAATATAGTTCATTTGCTATAAGCTTTCTGATACATAGTAACCTAATTCCTTCGACCATGAGATCATGCATATCACCTTTACCGGAAGGATGCTTTGATGACATCAAACACCACACCGTAACAGGGTGGCTATAAAGGTGGCATTGAGTGTTCGGAAAGTATTGGTTGAGACACATGGATCAAGAGTGGGATTTGTCCATCCATATGACGGATAGATATACTCTGGGCCCTCTCGGTGGAATGTCATCCAATTAGCTTGCAAGCATGTGACTGGCTCACAAGGGATCACATACCACGGGAACGATAAAAGAGTACTTATCAGTAACGAGGTTGAACTAGGTATGCAGAGATACCGACGATCATAACCTCGGATAAGTAAAATATCGTGAGACAAAGGGAAATTGGTATCGTATGTAAGTGGTTCATTTGATCGCAAAGTAATCGTAGAAATATGTGGGAGCCATATGAATTTCCAGATTCCTCTATTGGTTATTGATCAGAGAAATGTCTCGATCATGTCCGCATAATTCACGAACCGTAGGGAGACACACTTAAGGATTCGATGTTGTTGAGTAGTTATGGGATGATGAGTAAGAGACTGAATGTTGTTCGGAGTCTCGGATGGGATCCGGGGTATCACGAGGAGATCCGGAATGGTCCGGAGAATAAGATTCATATAAGGAAAGTCCTATTTCGGGGTTATAGAATGATTCCGGTGTTTTCATCGGGAATGTTCTAGAAGGTTCTGGAATGTCCGGCACTCCGGAGGGGAAGGGTACATGAATGTGTTGTATCAAGTTGGTATGATTGCATCATGTACTAAGTGTCATCGCTGAACCCAATAAAGGATTAATTCAAATCCTAGTTTGAAAAGTCAAACAGCTAGTTTGAAAAGTCAAACGGCTAAATTTGGAAAAAGGAAAAGAGGAGGAAGGTTGAAACCGACTTGGGGGAGGAGTTCCTCCTCCCACCGCCGGCCCACCTTGGGTCCGAGTTGGGGAGGGACTCCCCTCCCCAGGCGCGCCTCCCTCCACCTATAAGAGGAGGGGCAGGGCTCCCCTCCTAGACACAAGTTGCCTCCCTCTAAACCTAAACCCTAGCCACAGCCTAGGGATTTCTCCCAAGCCGCCGAGTTAGAGCTTCTAATTGCCCTAGCCGCCGGTTTAGACCCTTCTAATTGGTGTGTCTAAAACCTAGATCACCAAGGCTCTCTCATAGTCCACCATACTCGCTCTGGCTTAAGGCGAAGCCCTGCGAGATCTCCCCTCTACTTCTGGTACCACGCCGTCGTGCTGCCGGAATCGCGAGGAGAGTGCTACAACCTCCGCTGCCTGCTGGAACAAGGGAGAGGAAGGTCTTCATCGAGTACCGAACGTGTGACCGACTGCGGAAGCGCTGCCGGAACACAGCGCCGGAAGGATCGTCTACGCGATCTTGAGATCGGCAAGTGTACGACTACATCACCCACGAGAATCTGCTCTCGTTAACCGCTTTGGAATCTTCGAGGGTGAGTTCCTCTATCGACTCGTTGCTACAATCTAGTAGATAGATCTTGGCTTGTTTGTTTGCATGCGGTAGAAATTTTTTGTTTTCTATGCTACGAACCCCAACAGTGGTATTAGAGCCGTGTCTATATGTAGATCTGTTGCACGAGTAGAACACAATGGTCATTGTGGGCGTTGATGCTTTTGTTGTCGATTGCTTCTTGTGTACTTTGCATCTTGCGGGATGGTGGGATGAAGCGGCCCGGGCTAGCCTTACATGACATCGTTCATGAGACTTGCTCCACGCTTGACATGCAACTTGTATTGCATAAGTGGCTTTGCGGGTGTCTGTTTCTCCCAACATAGTTAAGATTCAATTTACAACGGGTGATTGACAATACTAGTATCAATGTTGTGGTTCTTGTTCGTAAGTTAGAACGACACTTATTGAAAGCCCCAAACCACGTAAAACATGCAAAGAAAATTAGAGGCGTCTAACTTTGTTTTGCAGGGGTGTGCTGTGATGTGATATGGTCATGATTGTGATTATATATGATGTATGCAATGTTCCTTATTGTAAGTTGGCAACCGGCAGGAGCCATATGGTTGTCTTTAAATTCTGTTAAGACCCGCTTGTCTGTTCAAAGTAGTTGTAATAGTTGAAGCTGGTGGACGACAACCATGGAGCGGCGTCATTGACCTTGATGCAATGCCGGTGATGATGGAGATCATGTTCGTGCTTGAAGATGGAGATCGGAAGCACAAAAAGAAAGGCCATATCATATCACATATTATGAATTGCATGTGATGTTAATCCTTTTATGCATCTTGTATTGCTTAGTTAACGACGGTAGCATTATAAGATGATCCCTCAAGCACACAATTTCAAGTTTTAAAGTGTTCATCCTTAGTAAGCACCGTTGCTAAAGCTCGTTGTTTCGAAGCACCACGTGATGATCGGGTGTGTTAGATTCTACGAGGGTATACAACGTGAGCAAGCCAGATTTGCTCATGCGGAAGCTAAGGTTGATCTTGACGAGCCTAGCATGTACAGACATGGTCTCGGAACACGGATCACCGAAAGGTAAAGCATGAGTCATATAGTAGATATGATGAACATGTTGATTGTTCGCCATTGAAGCTACATCAACTCTCGTGATGATCGGTTTTGATGTGGTGGATTTGGTTCGTGTGATCACTAAAACAATGTGAGGGATATTGTTTTGAGTGGGAGTTCAACGGCAATATGATTAAAAGTTGAACACTATTTATCATAAATTAAATCAAAGTGAATTTGCATAGTTGTTGTAGTCATTGGCATCCGTTTACCACCTTGCGCTTAGTTTTAATTGAGATGATAGAACTATAGAATTCTGGTTAGTTACTTTACGAACTGGTATCGTATTGTTTTGAAGTGTTAATCTAAAGTTTAAAAGTCCTATTGCAAACTTTCAGTAAGTTCCGGTTACTCCATGAAGTTTAATAATTAGTATTAAATCAAGAGTGACAATTCCAAGTGTTAGTGTATGAGTATCATGTTTGTCTCCATGATTCTTGATATTCAAAGGATTGTCTTAATATCAAGGTTATCTAGGATATGAAAGAGTTGTTTCAGAAACCATGATGTGTGGAAGATATTGTGATATCTGAAACAAAGTTTTGGTTGCAACATGATAGAGTATAATATGGCAAAAGTCATGTTCTCGTATTTGATGAGAATTTGCAAAAGGTTGAAGACACTAGTTGTCCTAATCCTCCAAAATGTTTTGGAGAGCAACATTATACTCGCAGTTCACCGTTATAAGCTAAAAGTAGCTTGATCATGGATAATTCCATGATAAGGGTGAATATTTGATGTAGGTAAAGTGTTTACTACACCAATAGATTACTAAAGAAAGGAATTTGAAAGAACACCAAACATTTGATGATGGTGATCTACTTCAAAGTGCAAGTCCAAAGACATTGGTATTTAATCATACACACTTTGGACTATGTGTCATATGTATGACTCCACTGTTGATGTTGATAGATTCTTTCAAACAGAAAATAAATACTGAAAGAGAATCTCATAAATATATGGCAGAAAAGAAAAGACTAGAATTGTTCAGTTTAAGTATATAGATGATATACATGTTATGGCTATATTCTTTGCTTCTTAAACAATATGGTTCTTAAGTATTTGATACTGAATTTGTTGGTGTGAATCGTCATACGAAACAACACAATTCATGAACTACAATGGCCTAAGTGACTAGCAAAAGAATATGTGATGATGTTCATCGAGAACAAATAAAGGGTTATTGTGTTACTCGTTAAACATCAAAGCTTGCCTTCAAGATTTGTTTTATCAGGTATTATGAGAACAAAAGGGTTGTTCAAATAATTGCCGTAATCCATAAAAGATGGATGATTCACAAATCTCGTTGGAGAAATCACATCCATAAAACTAGTGCTAAAAAATGTCGAAAGACAAATTGATTGAAAGATCACTTAGGAAGTGACATCGCCGTTTAAGTTATATTGGAAAGAAAACATGAAGAAACTCCATGTGGATGGAATTTTGGAGTCTTTTGATTTTTGATCACATGACGCTTGTGAAACTTTCCTAGAGATAATTAAAACTTCGTTCATAGGCCAAAAGGGAACGAATGACTAGCTTATTGGAACTTGTACATATTGTTGTATGAAATCCATTATATGTAGTCAAGAGCGATGGATTTCAACTTCATATGCTTTCTCCGAAAATTTGAGTGAATATATGAATATTTACTTAATAAGGATGAAGTATGAAACATTTGAAAAAGTTCAAAGTCTTTCAAGATGAAGTGCAAAATCATTGTAATAAGAATATAAATAGTTTATGATAAAGATCATAAAGGAAGATATTTGAGTTACAAGTTTAGCATAATACCTAAGATTTAAGGAATCGTTCTGTGGATTTGCATTTCCCGAAACACCATAAGAGTATGGAGCGTTCGAGATATGTAATTAAAACCTTTATTGACATGGTAAGATCAAAGGTGTAATTCATAGAACTGCCATTATATTTTAAAGATTAAAAGCTTTAGAGACTACCATTTTCTACTGAAAAGAGCTCCATCATAATCCGCTGAAATGACACCATATAAAGTTATGGTTTGGGATAAAACCCAAGTAGTCCTTTCTTAAACATTGGTATGCTATGCATTAGAAAGATGTTTGCAACCAAAGTCGGATGAAACTGTCTTTGTATTACTGTTAAGTATTCCTCCATAAACACCGGAGACAAAAGTATTTGTCGCTTAGAACGTCAAGTTTCTTTGAGAAGGAATTTTTCGTGAAAAGATAAGTGGGAGGACAATAGAACTTTGATAAGGTTAAAGGAACCTTAGCTATATGTGCAAAGTTGCGCAGCGCCGAAAAGTGTTCCGGAGGCTGCAATAATGCTCATGGCTCACGTGCCTCAAAGGTTGTGGTCACGGAGATCTAAGTTCCTATTAAAACAAGTAGGTCGGGTAAACAATCAAATACCAAGATTTGAGAGTTAAATCATTATTTGACAATAATGATCTGACTACATGCAAAGAAGCGACGATGGGCCCTGACTCCATCAAATGGCTTGAAGCCATAAAATCCGTGATAGTTCCATACACGAGAAATCAAGTTTTGAACTTGAAGGACCCTCGAGAAAGGTGTAAGACCTTACAGTTGTGTTTGGATCTATAAAGAGGTAGACATGGATGTTTCACATCTATGAAATAGTCGACATGTTGGGAAAGAGTTCACAAAAATGTTCAAAGGTTGACTATGACAAGATTTTGATCTTTCATAGCGATATTTAGTCTAGATGGATTAATGTAGCAACCACTACATATAATTTTTGTTATGTGGTAGTTGAATAAACAAAACAAGTTCTTCTAATAGAAGGGTTACCTAGGACGTGTGCATGACACGGTCCAAAGGGTTTTGTTAATTCAAAGGATGCTAAATGCATATGCAAACTTCAATGGTTGAAGTAAGCATAGCGGAGTTGGAATCTTCACTATGATGAAACTGTTAAAAGAGTTTAATTTCATCGGAGACAATGAAGATGCTTGCATTTGCAAGAAATTAAGTGGGAGCGCTAAGACATATTTCTAATACATTATGTGGAGGACATATTGTTGATTAGAAATGATGTATCTTTTATTAACACATATTAAGAATTTCATCCTGATGAAAGACTTAGGAAAAACCCAAATATTTGGCATCAATAGACGCTAATATGGTTGTGCCGAAAGTACATAGATGATGTATTGAATGAGTTCAATATAGAAACTACAAGAAAGGTTCTTGTCACACAGAAAGGATTGAATGAGTTCAATATTTATGATATATTCAAGTGTATTGACACTTGGTAAGTGAAACAAAGATTCAAGTATAGATTGATACTTGATGTATGAAATCAAAAAGAGTATTTATATCAATCATACTGTGATATGTACAAATCCAGATATGTCCTATGCTCTAAATGTTATGAGCATATACCAGAATGATTCATAAGATGATCATTGGACGATAGTAAGGATATTCTTATGATCTTTTGGAAGAACTAAGAGTATATTATTTGTAGAAGTGACAAATAGATGGTTAGTTCATTGTAAAAGTACTACATTGATACTAGTTTTGTCACAGAGTACAAATTAAGTTTATCTCAATCTAAACTAAGGGTGGCACAATATAATGGAAAGTAAGTTCCATAATGGATTTGGATGAGTTCCAAAGTTAAGACATTGTGACAGATACTACAACAAAAGGCTAAGTATATGACTGCTATAATAGCAGCTAAAGAGGGCATTTGTGTCAAGTAGTTTGTTGTCAAACTAGGTGTAGTTCACAGCGGGATAATACTATGAAGATATATTGTACGACAATATTATCAACATGTTTTAACCCCAAAGAACTAAAGTTCTCACCGAAGGACCGAAATTATACAAAGCCATCTCATTAGAGAATGAGTGATGCGTAGAGACGCAAAGACATGCAATTACACACGGACCTGGAAGTGTCAGATCCGGAGATCAGTTGACCACTAGCAATCGTGTACATACAATACCAGAAAGCCATAGGTGTTGAATACACAAAGGTTTGAAACTAGATTATTGACTCTAGTGCAAGTGGGAGACTGTTGGAGATATGCCCAAGAGGCAATAATAAAGTGGTTATTATCATATCTTCATACTTATGATAAATGTTTACATACCATGCTATAATTGTATTAACCGGAAACATTAATACTTGTGTGATTTGTAAACATAAAAGAGTCCCTAGTAAAGCCTCTTATTAAACTAGCTTGTTGGTTAATATATGATCATGGTTTCCTGATCATGAACATAGAGATGTTATTAACAACAGGGTCATATCATTAGGAGAATGATGTGATGGACATACTCCTATAGTTAAGCGTAGCATAAAGATCAAGTCATTTAATATAGTTCATTTGCTATAAGCTTTCTGATACATAGTAACCTAATTCCTTCGACCATGAGATCATGCATATCACCTTTACCGGAAGGATGCTTTGATGACATCAAACACCACACCGTAACAGGGTGGCTATAAAGGTGGCATTGAGTGTTCGGAAAGTATTGGTTGAGACACATGGATCAAGAGTGGGATTTGTCCATCCATATGACGGATAGATATACTCTCGGCCCTCTCGGTGGAATGTCATCCAATTAGCTTGCAAGCATGTGACTGGCTCACAAGGGATCACATACCACGGGAACGAGAAAAGAGTACTTATCAGTAACGAGGTTGAACTAGGTATGCAGAGATACCGACGATCATAACCTCGGATAAGTAAAATATCGTGAGACAAAGGGAAATTGGTATCGTATGTAAGTGGTTCATTCGATCGCAAAGTAATCGTAGAAATATGTGGGAGCCATATGAATTTCCAGATTCCTCTATTGGTTATTGATCGGAGAAATGTCTCGATCATGTCCGCATAATTCATGAACCGTAGGGAGACACACTTAAGGATTCGATGTTGTTGAGTAGTTATGGGATGATGAGTAAGAGACCGAATGTTGTTCGGAGTCTCGGATGGGATCCGGGATATCACGAGGAGATCCGAAATGGTCCGGAGAATAAGATTCATATAAGGAAAGTCCTATTTCGGGGTTATAGAATGATTCCGGTGTTTTCATCGGGAATGTTCTAGAAGGTTCCGGAATGTCCGGCACTCTGGAGGGGAAGGGTACATGAATGTGTTGTATCAAGTTGGTATGATTGCATCATGTACTAAGTGTCATCGCTGAACCAAATAAAGGATTAATTCAAATCCTAGTTTGAAAAGTCAAACAGCTAGTTTGAAAAGTCAAACGGCTAAATTTGGAAAAAGGAAAAGAGGAGGAAGGTTGAAACCGAGTTGGGGGAGGAGTTCCTCCTCCCACTGCTGGCCCACCTTGGGTCCGAGTTGGGGAGGGACTCCCCTCCCCAGGCGCGCCTCCCTCCACCTATAAGAGGAGGGGCAGGGCTCCCCTCCTAGACACAAGTTGCCTCCCTCTAAACCTAAACCCTAGCCACAACCTAGGGATTTCTCCCAAGCCGCCGAGTTAGAGCTTCTAATTGCCCTAGCCACCGGTTTAGCCCCTTCTAATTGGTGTGTCTAAAACCTAGATCACCAAGGCTCTCTCATAGTCCACCATACTCGCTCCGGCTTAAGGCGAAGCCCTGCGAGATCTCCCCTCTACTTCTGGTACCACGCCGTCGTGCTGCCGGAATCGCGAGGAGAGTGCTACAACCTCCGCTGCCTGCTGGAACAAGGGAGAGGAAGGTCTTCATCGAGTACCGAACGTGTGACCGACTGCGGAAGCGCTGCCGAAACGCAGCGCCGGAAGGATCGTCTACGCGATCTTGAGATCGGCAAGTGTACGACTACATCACCCACGAGAATCTGCTCTCGTTAACCGCTTTGGAATCTTCGAGGGTGAGTTCCTCTATCGACTCGTTGCTACAATCTAGTAGATAGATCTTGGCTTGTTTGTTTGCATGCGGTAGAAAATTTTTGTTTTCTATGCTACGAACCCCAACAGATCGGACTTGGTGTAGTGGATTTGGTTCATGTAATCACCAAAAAAGACACGAGGGATGTCGTTTTTGAGTGGGAGTTCATTTCTAATTTGGATTAGTAGAACTCAATTTATCATAAATTAAATCAAAGTGAATTTGCATAATTTGTTGTAGTCATTGGCATTCGTTCACCACCTTATGATTAGTTGTAATTGATATAATAGAACTATAGAATTATGGATATTTACTTTACGAACTGGGATCATATTGTGTTGAGTGTCAATCTAAAGTTTAAAGTCCTATTGAAAACTTTTAGCAAACTCTGTTTACTCCGTGAAATTTAATAATTGGTATTAAATCGAGAGTAACATTTCCAGTGTTAGTATCTTAAGTATCATGTTTGCCTTCATGATTCTTGATTGTTTTTAATATCAAGTTTATCTAGGAGATGAAAGAATTGTTTCAGAAACCATAATGTATGGCAGATATAACGATATCTAAAACAATGTTTCGGTTGCAATATGATAAGAGTATAATGTATGTTCTCATATTGGATGAGGATTTGCAAAGGTTGGAGATGCTAGACATCCTAATCATCCAAAAGGATTTTGGAAAGTAATGTTATACTCACGATTCGCCTTTATAAGCTACATTATCTTGATCATGAAAG
This sequence comes from Avena sativa, assembly GCA_916181665.1. Classification (NCBI taxonomy): domain Eukaryota; kingdom Viridiplantae; phylum Streptophyta; class Magnoliopsida; order Poales; family Poaceae; genus Avena; species Avena sativa. The sequence continues at coordinate 426,835,895 of OV702293.1, forward strand.
TCGTCATGATAAGTATGAATAAAATATGTATATAAAGTATTTACTACACTAAAAGATTACTAAAGAATGGATTTTGAAAGAACGTCAACCAATTGATGATGGTGATCTACTTGAAAGTGCAAGTCCAACGGTATTAGTATTTAAATATACACGCTTTGGACTATGTGTCATGTTTATGGCGCCACTGTTGGTGTTGATAGATTCTTTTAAAGGAAAAGGAAATGCTGAAAGAGAATCTATAAAATATATTTGGCAGAAAAGAAAAGACTAGAAATATCCAGATTAGGTATATAGAAGATATACATGTTATGGTTGTATTCTTTGCTTGTTAAACAATGTGGTTCTTAGGTATTGAATACCGAATTGGTTGGTATGAAATTTTATACAGAACGACGCAATTCATGAACCACAATGGCCTAAATAACTAGCAAGAGAATATGTGATGATGTTCATCGAAAACAAACAAGCCGTTTTTTGTATTTCTCGTTGACACCAAAGCCTACCTTCAAGATTTGTTTTAATAATAGTTATTTAAATCGGATATTATGAGAACAAATATTGTTCAAATAATTACCGTATTCCATATAAGATGGATGATTTACAAATCTAGTTGGAGAAATCACATCCATAAAAACTAATGCTAAAATGTCACAAGACAAACGATTGGAAGATCACTTACGAAGTGACATCGCTGTTTAAATTATATTAGAAATAAAACATGAAGAATCTCCATATTCATGGATTTTTGGAGTCTTTGATTTGATCAAGTGACGCTTGTGAGACTTTCCTCGGGAGAATTAAAACTTCGTTCAAAGGCCAAAAAACGAACGACTAAAATATTGGAATTTATACATATTGATGTATGTAGTCCATTATGTATAGTCGTAAGCGATGGACTTCAACTTCATATGCTTTCTCCAGAAATTTGAGTGAATAATCACTTAATGAGAAAGAAGTATGAAATATTTGAAAACGTTCAAAGATTTTCAAGATGAAGTGGAAAATCATTGTAACAAAAAAAAATTTATGGTTTTATCATAAAGGGATTTATTTGAGTTGCAAGTTTAGCAAAACACCTAGATTTGCATCTCCCGAAACACCATAGGAATATAGAGTGTTTGATATTTGTAATGAAACCTTGTTTGACATGGTTGGATCAAAGGTGTTATTTATAAAACTTCCATTATGTTTTAAAAAGATTAAAGATTTAGAGACTACCACTTTTACACTGAAAAGAGCTCTATCTTGATCCGTTGAAATGACACCATGTAAGTTATGGTTTGGGGTAAAAGCCAAGTTGTCCTTTCTTAAATTTTGGTATGCTAAGCATAAGTAAGATATTTACAACCAAAGTCGGATGAGCATGTCTTTGTAGGTTGTTTCGAATAACCATTGGCTATTCCTCCATAACACCGAGGATAAAAGGGTTTGTCGCTTCAAACATGAAGTTTCTTGAAAAAGATTTTTTTTTCACAAAAAGTTAAGTGGGAGGACAATAGAACTTTGATAAGGTTAAGGAACCTTAGCTATATGTGCTGAGTTACACAACGCCGGAAAACGTTCCGTAGGCAGCCACAATGCCCATGGCTCATGTGCCTCAAAGGTTGCGGTCACGGATGTCTAAGTTTCTATGAACCAAGTAGGTCGGATAAACAATCAAATGCTAAGATTTGAGAGTAAATCATTGTTGTTTGACAATGATGAACTGACTACATGCAATAAAGCGATGATGGGCCCTGACTCCATCAAATGGCTTAAAGCCATAAAATCCGTGATAGTTCCATACACGAGAAATCAAGTTTTTTAAACTTGGAAGACCCTCCGGAAAGGTGTAAAAACCTATTGGTCGTATTTGGATCTACAAAGAAACAGACATATATGTTTGACATCTATGTAATAGTCGACATGTCGGTAAAGTTTTTACGACAATATTCAAGAAGTTGACTATGACAAGATTTGATCCTTCATAGCGATATCTAATCTGGACAGATTAATGTAGCAACCACTACATATAATTTTGGTATATGGTAGTTGAATAAACAAAACAAACTTCTTCTAATATAATGGTTACCTAGGACGTGTACAAGACACGGTCCAAAGGGTTTTGTTAAATTCAAACGATGCTAAAAGCGCATGCAAACTTCAATGGTTAAAGTAAGCATCGCGGAGTTGGAATCTTCACCGTGATGAAACTGTTAAAGGAGTTTTCATCTAGAGACAATAAAGATGCTTGCATTTTCAAGAAATTAAGTGGGAGCGCTAAGACATATTTCTAATACATTATATGGAGGACATCTTGTTGATTAGAAATGGTGTATATTTTATTGACAAAGATTAATAATTTCATTTCGATGAAAGACTTAGGCAAAACCCGAATATTTAGCATGAATGTCTATATGGATAGACTGTGACGCTAATATGGTTATGCCAAACGTACATATATGAGATATTGAAGGAATTCAATATGGAAACAACGAGAAAACGTTCTTGTCACATGGAAAAGAATTGAATCAAGATTCAAGTGTATCGACACTTGATAAGTGAAACAAGATTCAAGTGCTTTGCCACTTGGTGAGTGAAATCACAAGAATGTTTTGATCAATCATACCATGATATGTACACATCTAGATATGTCCTATGCTCTACGTGTTATGAGCATATATACCAGAATGAATCATAAAATGATCATTGGACGATAGTAAGGATATTCTTATAATCTTTTGGAAGAATTAAGAATATATTATATTTGTATAAGAGACAAATAGTTTATTGAAAAATTATACTAGTTTTGTCATAAGATACAAATTAAGTTTATATCAATTTAAACTATGAGTAGCACAATATAATGGAAAGGAGATTCCATGATGGATTTGGATAAATTCCAAAGTTAAGACATTGTGACGGATACTACAACAAAAGGCTAAGTATATAACTGCTATAGTAACAACAAGGGGGGGCATTTGTGTCAAGTAGTTTGTTATCAAACTAAGGTGTGGTTCCCAACGGGCTAACAATAAAGATATATTATACGACAATAGTATCGACATGATTTAACCCCAAGGAACTAAAGGTCTCACCAAAATACCAAATTTATACAATGCCATCTTATTAGGAAAGGAGTGATGCGTGAAAACGCAAAGACATGCAAATACACACGGACCTAAAAGCATTAGATTCGTAGATTATGTTAACCACTCATACGTCAGAAACGTATCTATAATTTTTGATGCTCCATGCTTGTTTAGTATCTACTTTGCTTTGCTTTGTGTACACTTTGAGGTGTTTTTATATATTTTCTGGAACTAACCTATTAACAAGTTGCCACAGTGCCATTGCATGTTTTCTTCTGTTTTTGGTTCTAGAAAGGCAGAAAATAAATATTATCGGAATTGGACGGGACAAAAGCCAAAGTCAATATTTTACCGTGGGCAACACGAAGCCAGAAGACGAGACGAAGGGGCGCCATAGGGCGGCCAGACCCCCTAGGCGCAGGTGCGCCCACCTTGCGCCTGGGCATGGTATGGTCCCCCTGGTGGACCCCTGGCTCACCCCTTCGCCTATAAGAAGCCCCCGATGTAGAAACCCTAGGCACCCGATCAAAAACTCCACAAAACCTTCTGTAGCCGCCGCCACCATCATCCCTAGATTGGGGGGATCTGAAGTTCTTGTCGGCACCCTGCCAGAGGGGAGATCATCCCGGAGGCCTTCTTCTTCATCATGTTAGCCTCCGGTATGAAGCGTGAGTAGTTCCACCTTGGACTACGGGTCCATGTAGTAGCTACATGGTTGTATCTCCTTCTTGTGCTTTCATGTATAGATCTTGTGAGCTCCGTTCATGATCAAGATCTAATCTATTTGTAATCAAGCATGTTGTGTTTGCAGGGATCCGATGGATATTGAGATTATTATGTTAGATTGATTAATGGTTTTGTCTATTTGATTCTATCATGTATGTGTTGTTTGTGATCTTGCATGCTCTCCGTTGTTAGTAGCTATCTTGTCCAAGTAGTTGCTAGTGACTCCAAGAGGGGTATTTATGCTCGATAATGGGTTCATGCCTCTAGTTTCCAAGGGAAGTGACAGAAATCTCTTAGGTTGTAGATGTGTTGTTGCTACTAGGGAGAAAACAACGGTCTCTTGTTCATGGAACAAGTGGATTGTTTACCTTACACACTTTGCTTAAAACAGTTGTCTGTTGCTTGCAACTTAATACTGGAGGGGGTTCGGATGATAACCTGAAGGTGGACTTCTAGTCATAGATGCAGTTGGATGGCGGTCTATGTATATTATTGTATTGCCCAATCGAATCTCATAGGATCTTTTTGTCTAGTATTGCATTGTTATGCCTTGCTCAGTTCGTGTCAATTGCCCTGCTGTAATTTGTTTACCCAGCATGCCATGTTTGTTTATCTAAGGAGAGCGCCTCTAGTGAACTATGGACCCCGGTCCAATCTTTACCATTGATACATCTTCCACTGTTACTTGTTTACTTGTTGCAAACCATCATCACTTTCCACACCATATGTTTAATCCTTTGTTACATCAAACTGGTGAGCTTGACAACCTCACTGATTCGTTGGGGCAAAGTCTTGAGTTTGTGTTGTGCAGATTTCCACGTTGCTTGCAACACCTTTGAGACGTTTCCTTCCTCCTACTGGTTCGATAACCTTGGTTTCTTACTGAGGGAAAACTTGCTGCTATGCTCATCACACCTGGCTCTTGGGGTTTCCAACGAAGCGTCCCATGACAGTGGTGGGCATCATCAACCATTTGCAATCGCGTATATGGAATACCAGAAAGCCATAGGTGTTCAATCTGCAAAGTTTCTAAACTAGATTATTGTCTCTAGTGCAACTGGGAAACATAACACCAATCAAACACCGTTCACTAGTATTACATCCCTCAGAGTGGTACAACAGAAACATAGCAGGTCCAAGACATGACTATAAGTTACAACTCAACTCTTTACACAAGATCCAGAGAACACTCTAGGTTAAAGAGAGAGAAAGAAACTTCTTTCAAAGAAGAATCAGAAATAAACAACTCAAAAACTATCATACTACTAAGACTCGTATCTAAACTATTGGTCTAGCATTGCTGCTATTGCAATACACTACAGAAATGGATTCTATGGCTAGAGATTATATTCCTAATTATTCAGTAACTTCGTCTTCACTTGAGTTGATGTATATGTTGACTTTCTTGACTTCATTGAAGAATTGAGCTGATGAAGAAGACTTCTTCGAGTAGAAGTTGATGTAGGCGTCGTGTGTATTGGCTTCAGAATCTAGCAAGGGTTAAGAAGATACGTTGAGTACGAGCGTACTCAGCAAGTTCACTAAAAAGGAGTGTTTGATGCACTATAACTACAGTCACAAACCATAGGTCATAGGCAATGCAAGTTTTTTGTAAACATTTCTTTAAAGGTTGCTTTTATTCTGAAAAGCTATGTCCATCAGCCTTCACGGGTTTACCAGAACTTTCATGGAGTTCCTTTCTCGCCGCGTTCGCATCTCCTTCCCGGAACAGGGAGTAACAAGTTACAGTTCTTACACTCTGCAGAGGTGCGTTACTTTTCCCATGAGAGATCTTAGCTTTGTTGCACATCCGAGTTATAGGCTCGTTCACACTTCCTTGGTGTGAGGCCCAGACTAAGATCCAAGCCAATCACTGCCCTCTTCGCGACCTCATATGTCTACATGATCCTTCGGGGCCGGCTTACCTCCGTTAAGCCCCCTTTTGGGCAGGCTAAAACCTTGATGAGTTCCCGAAGACTCTATGACCTGGTGATGCCCTGGCAAGTACCATAATAAATGGACTATACCACTAAACACCATTCATAGATAATCTAGACACCAAAAGTGTGGGGCGTAAGGGTGCCCACCCATATGTTGGATCCGCACAAGGAATCACAACGTCACGTTAAGGTCGTCTTGCCTCCATATAAGAGGAAAAGGATACAACTGACTTCTCCATCCCATTCCAAATCTCATGGTTAACGCGTAATATACGGCGCAAGAATCACTGGCGACATTGGTTGTTAAGTCCTAGATAATATGTTCCTTTACCACCGGAACTTTCATAGTAGGTTATTACCTCATGGTAAATAACCTATAATCATATTATTATGAAAATAGTGTTTTCTGAAATTTTTGAAATGCAGGTGATGACAACACTGGATTTGCAAAATACTTTACAGAAAATAATCAAAGGACATGAGCAAGTGTGAACTTGCCTTTTGTGATTGCAAGATTATGCATTCACAGTCTTCGAGACGATACAAGATCCAATATCTGAAAACAACATCATTGGTCCGGTAAGGACTAATGTTTAAAGAAGCAATATGCAGTTATGCATAAGTAATGCTATGCATTTTGTAAAACTTCCAAATTGAATCCCTAATACTTTGAGTGAAGTGAATTCAAGTGATTCTTTTAAGAATTGGTTTATGTTCAAATTTTACTTTATAAGTAATGACCTTTATAAGGAACTTAAGTGTTAACAATCCAAAATATGTAAGTAAAGTATAAAATAATGTGATTATGGTTAATTGTCATTTGGTGACTATGATAAAAGTCCTTGGGATTGAGTTGTTAAGAGTTGAAGAACATATTACAAGATTGTTATTTGAAGTGGAAAAAAGAATAACATTTGAAGAAAAGATTTCTTTTCTAATGTTTAAGCAATCTTTATTGTTAATAGAACGTGATCAATGCCCTTGGGTGTTTGGTTGATTAGTTTGGATTTGAGATGCTTTATGTCTTAATTGAAATAGACCAAAGTGAACTATAAAAACATAAGTAGTGTATTAGACATGATGTTTATAAGCTTTGAGACTAAAGTTAACTTTAAAAGGGTAAGTAAACTTAAGATGTAATATGTTTTAATTATTCCCAAGTTTTAGATTTACAATAGGTATAACTAAGGTGTGGAATTATTCACTTTATATTTTAGTGAATGATTAGATTAAATTTGTTTTGCTATTATGAAAAGAATATGTATTTATTTAATGGAAGCATAATTAGACGATCTTAGTAATTTGTTAGAATTTAAAGTTATGTTTATAGTGGTTAAGATATAATGATTATTCACCATATTATATATATGAGTGATACCCAATGTTTATTTAAAAGGGTTTTTAATAAGATTTTTAAAAGACTATTTTGAAGTTAAAAGTTATACTTAAGTTTGATTAAGAATTTAAGTTATGGGTTTGGAATTAGTACAAAAACACTAATTGCTCAAGGTTTTATAAGAATTGTGATTATTTCTTACTTAAGAATTGTTTTTAAAGAATTCACAAAATAAGTATTAGATAAGGATTTATTATTTAAAATATTAAAGACTTTTCTAATAATACATTCAATATTTTTCTAGTGTAATATATTTATTCAAGATCTTAAAAATGATTTATTTATTTATTTTTAAGTATTATTTTTAAGTTTATAGAATTCCATAAAGGATTAAATGTATTTAAATATTTACTTAAAAATTTATTTATAAAAGAATTGAGTTAGTATTTTTATAAAATAGTGGATTTATTTTTATACACAAAAATGATTTTTATTTTTTTTAGGATTTTTCCTAATTTTATGAGATTTCACTTAAGATGTAATGGTGTTAATATTTATTTGCATTTTATTTAACTTAAACAAGTAATGTTATATCTTTCTGAGATAAATATTATTTTTGTGAGCATTTGGACATATTATAAATAATTTTAGAATTTTTCTTTATTTTTGTCTAGGGCTAAAATAAGCTTAGGGGTTTGTTGGTAATTTTTCATTTTACTTGTTTATTATTTTAATTTTCTACTGGGCTAAATTCATGAACCAACTTGGCCCATAGACCGACCTGGTCCAATCCGACCCAAATAGTTGGGCCAAACTCAGCCCAACACACCCTCTCATCCTCATCTCCCACACGCAGACACGCACACACGGTGAGTCACACCTCTTGCATTCCCCTCTCTGCTGCGCCTGATGTGCCGTCGTCGCCGCGCTGCCGGTTGGTGACCAACTCCGGCCGCCGCCTGCTACCTCTGTCGTTTATTTACGCCGGTGCTGCCGGTTGGTGACCAACTCCAGCCTCCGCCTGCTACCTCTGTCGTTTATTTACACCGGCGCTGCCGGTTGGTGACCAACTCCGGCCGCCGCCTTCTACCTCTGTCGTTTATTCACGCTGGTGCTGCCTCGTCACCTCTTCCTTTTTCTTCCCCCCATTGATTTGTCTTACGCGCTCCTCGTGCACACTCGGTTGAAGCCCTAGCTCTGCCCTGGCACGGCAGCTGTCGATTCTAGCGGTACTGCTGCTCGGTCGCGACGTTCTCTATGTGCCACTATCGCTGGTGAGACGGCTCAGTGCGGTATAGGCGCCTCGGTGCCCACCGTGACGCCGTGTCTCTACCTTCGCTGACTCGATCCAGGAGACTTCAATTGGGTTGCCAATGATGCTAAGGCTAAGAATTTAATTTGGAAATAAGACAGACAGATACTATTGATGCCTAGAAGTTCAATGATGAGACAAGCATAGCATCTCTATGCCTATCTGAGAACAAACTCAACACTCCCAAAATCTTTTCTAATGGAACTGGTAAGAACAGATATTATTGATGATATGGGTGGTCAACCTGATGCTTGTCCTTCAGTGTCATATGTTTCTGGATCTTGATTTACTTCCTCCACTTGATAAATCTGTTCTTCCTGGTATCTGGGACTCCAGAATCCAACTATTGCAGTAGATGGTGTTGTGGCCTTGATCTAGTGCAGATGTTTTCCTCCTCCTATCCTTCTCCTCCTTGATCTGTTTCTTATGTTTTCACCAACACATGGTGTTGGTTATGTAGTGTGGATTGTGGTTCCTGGTGGTAACTAGCAAGAATAGGTGATGAGTTGATGGTGGGGAGAAATGGTATGATCTGGTTGTCTAGTGAGGAGAATGAAATAATATGTGTGTGTGGTTTCAGCTGGAATGGTTCGATAAGTGAGAAAGGTTCCTAGGAGTCCCCTGCTGCTACTTTTGTACTGTTGTACTAATCTCTGTGGTAGGACAACACATGCCATGCAAGTGTTGTGTGAGATACTTGCCTGCTTTAACCATCATGTAGATCAGATCAAGTACAACTAGATCTTTTTCTGGTATTATTGCTTTGCCTTTTACCTTTTACTAAATTGGTGAAACTTGCCCCAGGCCAATGATGTTGTGCTGAGATCATTTGATATAAAAAGAATAGATTCTACACTTGTTCCATTTCTAAACACTCTATGATGAGCTTAAGCATATCAACAGTATGCTCAATCTGAGAGTAAGCTAATACACTAACCCCTTGTTTATTATTTATCTTGTTTGTCTGTTTCTTTTGCAGAGACAAAGATAATGAAGATACAAGAAATCAAGAAAATGAGTAGGATTAGTTTTTAGGATTCTTTTTCTTATTCATGTAATTTCCTTTTTCTTTTGTAGACTGTAAAATATTGTACCCTTAATAGAGTTCAAATTTTCTTCCTTTCCATAACTTGAATCCTGTAATATTTATATCTTATTTATAAATATGAATTACATTCTTGTATATTGTTGTAATTCATTTACCATTGTATTTCAATTTCAAGTTTCTTTATCTCATATTATTCTTGTTGTAATATTCTCTTCTATTTGTATAAATGTAATTATTTTATAACACTTTTATTAATATAATAAAGTATTCATATATTCTTTTTTTTACTTTTTTTTATTATGTAGTTATTATAAAATCATATTACTTTATTCAAGAATTTCTATTCTATTTCTCCTAAGTATTTACTTATTCCATAATATTCATTGAATTCTTTTCTTTTCTTTTTTAGTGTGCTCTATTTGTTTTTACAATTTAATAATTGTTGTAAATCTTTTATATTTGTAAAACTTCATTCTTGTATATTATTTCTTTGTTGGAATATTATATTTGTGTGTAAATCTTTGTAAAGACAATGTAGTACTATTATAAAATTAATTTTCCTTCCTTTTGGGATTGAAATATACTGAACATTTATATCTTATTTGTAAATAAAAACTCAATTTCAATTTGTTATTGTGATTCATTTTTTCATTTATAATTAAATTTTAAATTTCTCTTGAATTCAAATATATGATTTGAATCTTCAAATTCGAATTTCTTCCACCCTAATGCAAAGGATTCAACCAAGGTCATGTCAAAATCCAGAGCACTAGCCCTAACCTTTCCATCATAACAATAGAGATATCGATCCCTCTATAGCTCTTTTAGTTTTGCGCGAAAATTCCCTGGATTTTCTTATGCATGAATGCAATGCACAAACACGTGTCCTTTCTATTTCTAGGTGCTAATCCTGGGATGTTACAGACTCTCCTCCTTAAAATAAACTCCATCCTCAAAGTTCATATACTCTCACATTTCGGAATGAGGAATTGTCTTGTATTGGTTACTGTATTTCTTAACTTCATGGTAACCTTAAATGGGAATAATTGCAGTATCCCATATCTAGATCTTTTTCCTTGAATTCTTATCAATCTGGGAAATCTCCAAGTTGTTGTATTCAATCCTCCAAAGTTCCTTTTACTATCCTCCTCTAGGGACATGTTCATATTTTAAATTCCTTAATTTTTGGTCTCTTCTTTAGTTCTTTATCCTGATTATGTATCCCAATCCAACTCCTTTTATTTAATCATTGAACTTCCTTTATATATGGTGTAAGGTTTAGGAAGGCTCACTAAAATAGAGTTTTAATTGTTATACACAATAGTTGTGGCCAAAGACTAACTTTTTTTATTCATGGTATGAGTTGTACTAGTAATCCTTCCGAAGATTGGTGTTGAACACATTTAGCCCATACTCATCGTAATTTCTTGTTCCTCAACACATGTCTAATTCTTTGTGCTTTATTCCCTCTTAAGAATCACTTAAGAGTTGTTTCTTTTAGAATTAGTCTGTCAGGACTATTCTATTTTATCACCTTCAAGATTTTTCCTTAGCAAGATTTAGATAATCTTTTGTTGTTACTTTAAGTACTTATTCAACTTCTACTTACTAATTAGCTTAAGGTTTGAGTCCTACTATCTTGAGGTAAATTTTATCTTCTATTTTAGAAACACTTCTAAAAGTATTTCTACAATGATGTCTTCTTTTAACCTTATGAAAATAAGGCTTAATGTTATTATAGGTTTGTACTTCTTATCCAACCTTTACCCGATTCTGATAACAGTACTTCCATTTACTGTTTACTCTCCCCCTTAGGGTTTACTAATGGTCTTTGAACTGCCTGCATAGTAATCATTGGCTTTATAACTGGGATGTTGGTCTTTGTCTGGCTTATACTCTACCTCTTTAAGGTCTCACGAAATAATTTATGGTATACCTACACCATTGTGGATCTCCGAAGTGATTCTTCCAACATTATTTGTCTTACTTACTGTTTGGACATACTTGCTTTGGAAGGCCTGATTTCGCGAAGTGTTTTTTAGAAAATTGTCGCTTAATTATTATACTTCTCTATGTCTTCTCTAACTTAGGCCAAGTTTTATGTTCTTTATGCAACAATCAAGATAATCTGGTTAACTAGGGCAACCAAATACCAGCTGTGGACAAGATACCAGCTGTGAACCATCCTAGGGTATATGTATTACCCTATGGTTTTTCGACGTACTATTGGCTTTCTCTCTGAATTTTCAGAGCTTGAATACCATTTGTTCCAAAGCTTCTTCTTTTGTACTTATTCATGATACTTCCATGCAATAGGTACCACTACTTCATTAACTTCTTAACAACATCACCTACTTTGATTGAACATTGAGTTCATCGCTTCTTGTTGCTCCATACATTTCCTACATTAATGTTTCTTGTTATAGCTGGCTAGATATGATCTGAACTTGATCAATCTTTCAAATTGTGTTGATACTCCTTATAATTGCTTCATTCTTCATATAACTCTTATCTTGGTCTTTAAAAATCATCACTCCCTTACATGACTTCCCATTCCTATCTAGGTCTATAACATCAAGTAGTAACTGGATGTTGCAACATGCATTTGCACACCAAGTCAAATTTCATGTACAGATCTAGTCAATCAAGAAGATCCAAGAAAAATAAATAAATCCAAATATGGTACATATAACACATAATATTCTAAGCCCGGAATATAGTAGTTGAGTATAATATCTCTAGAATTCAGGCTTAGTTGTGTAGTATATGACACTGCGGTGACCCAGCATACCACTGCATGTGTAGTACACTATAGTCATTGACATGACATCCACAGAACACCGTTCTGTAAATATCACATCCCTTAGAGTGGCACAACAGAAACATTGTGGGTCCATATTACAAACAGTCACACATTATTATTATTACAATACCAGAAGTTCAAGACTTTGAAAAGATTCAACTTACAAACCAAAATATAAAGTGTTTCAGCAGAATTTAAAAGTAGCAACTCCAACTAGGAGTTGATCTCAGCAGCTTATTCTGTATGGTTCATGTTGCTCGGCTCTGTTGGTTACTACTAACTAAGGTACTTAGTTTGACTCGTTGTCATCGACACCATAGCGGATTTCGTAATCCACTCCTTCAACACCTCCTGACAGGTCAGGTTCCTCGTAGAACACATCTTCCTGGCATTCGGCTGCATACATTGGCGTGTCTTCGGGTTCTTCAGAGTCTAAGCAAGGGATCAAAGAAAAGGATGAGTAACAGCGTTACCCAGCAAGTCCATTATATGCAAGGTGGGTAGTTTGATGCTCTAACTACCACCTCAGACTATAAGTCCTTGGCACTATGCAGTTTTTGTAAATCTTTCTTCAAAGATTGATTTTATTACAAAAATCTATGACCATCAGTCTTCACAGGTTGACCAGAACTTTCATGGAGTTCCTTTCCTGCCACGTTCGTAGCTCCTTCCCGGAGCAGGGAGTAACAAGTTATAATTCTTACATTCTACAGAGGTGCGTTACTTTACCCATGAGAGATCAACTCCTTGTTGCACAACCGGGTGTACTTTCCCATCCACAATTCCATGATGTGGGGCCCAGTAGGTGATCCAAGCCAATCACTGCCCCCTTCGCGACATCGCATGCCTCCTTGGTGTACACCATGCCCACATATTGAATTACAGCAATGGTTTGTACAGACCGTTAGATGCCAGAACTATCATGGGACATTGAGGGTTCCCACCCATATGCTGCATATCCTCTACGAATTACCAATTAATATGCACGCTACGAGTGATAACAGCCACGACCTGCACATCCGGCTACGTGCGAGAGGAAGAAGATACAGCTGACTTCTCTGTCCCATTCCAAATCTCATGGTTAACGCGTGATATATGGCGGTAGAATCACTGATGTCAGGGGTTATTGAGTGCCTAATGTCAGGGGTTCTTTTGCTCCATTATCTCATCATTTAGGATGATATCTAAGATTTCGTTATTTGAGAAAATAATATTTTCTTTCTTTGGAGTATATATGATAATAGAAAACTTGCAAATACTTTGATAATGACTCTTGAAAGGATATGAGCAAGTGATGAACTTGCCTTGTGATTGCAAGGTAGTGAAGTCGGATGCTTGCACTGGACCTTGAGCTTCTATGTCTACAAAACATCATTATTGCCCGGTAAGGACAATATTTAAAGAAGCAAAATGATTATGCAAAGTAATGTAATGCATTATTTAGTTTTATGTGTATTCTCCCCCATTATTTAAATTATAAAAATTCTTTTTAATAATAAAGAATTTATAAATATTAATTTTTTAAATATTCATTGAATATTTTATTCTTTTATTTTATTTCATTTTTTTTGAATTTTATTTGTTTAATAATTCCTTTAAGAATTATCATTTAAATACCAAAAATTGATATTAAATATTTATTTAGTATTTTTGTAAAATACTAAAATATTAATATATAATGAAAGTGATTTTTATTTATTTTTATCATCTTTCAATAATTTTATAAAATTCCATAAGTAATATATATATTACAAAATTCTTAATAAAAATTATATCCCTAAAATTTTATTTCTTAATTTATTTAGATAGATTGAACTATTGTGAATCTAGAAATACTTTATTTATATTTTTTTGGATTTTTATTTGATTTTTTAGAATTTATTTAAATTTTAGGGGCATTTTGGTCTTTTATTAATTATTAAAACTTGCTTTAGGTGATTTGGGCTAGCTATGTTGGGTTTATTGGGCCCTTTTGGCCCAATTGGGCAGAACCAAAATGACTCCCCGAAGGGGTCCTGTCCCAACCAGCCCACACTCTCTCTGTCACTCTCTCGTTCTCATCTCTCTTCTTCTCTTTCCCCGACCCCGTGGTCGGCGATGCCACCGCCGGCGATTCACGCCGCCGTGATGTATGGGGTGGTTACTGACCCTGCTCCTCCTTCCTGTCCATCTCAATTTGGACCTTGGGCCCCCCTGTGGCCAGACCGGCTCCGTCTCGAACCCTAGGGTTTGGGGTGGTGCTGGTGCTGTCGCCGCCGCTGATCCCGTGTGTTGTGGTGGTGTTCCTCGCCTTTAGGCGTGTCTATGGTATCCGTATCAGCGTGGTGCGGGTCGTAGCGCCCCTCTTGGGGTGCTCCCCGTGCCGTCGTGCTCGTCGACACCCTCTGCTTCCTCTTCTCGCCCACAGCGACAACCTTCAGTAAGTTGTCCTTTCTTTCCCTCGTGTCCTCTGTGCTATGCCACCCTGTGCTATGTGTTTGTAGTGGCTACTCCTGGCTAGTGGTCATGTCTTGATTAGGGTTCATATCCTAATTAGAGTTTTTGTTCTGATTAGGGTTCATATCCCTCTGTTGATCATATATATATATATATATATATGATGATTTGGATCTAGTAATGATGATCCCTAAGCATGATGAGTGATTGTTTGATGTGGATTACTGCTTATAGTTGGCTTTGGTGAGGCTAGTGGCTTACCAGATTGATTCCATTGGTTAATTTGATATGGTTCAGATGATAATGTTACTGTAGAATCATTACTTGGAGATTCTAGTGATTTGAGAGCTCACCACTGCCATTACTTGGTTATTGACAGTGATTTTTGAGTGATGAAGTCACTGTATCTGTAGTTGTTGGCTTATGGATTCATATACAGTTTGAGATTAACTTGTCTCTTATAGTGATGTTATGTATATGTATATTCCTGGAAATGATTCATATGATTAGTATCAGGAAAATGATTTGTAGTTGTCTGTGAGTGTATCTGTGAAAGTTAGATGCCTAATCTGCTTGGTTTAGAAGCTGTTCTTGTGACACCATCCTAATATGGCACACAAGACTAGGTTCTATTACTTGGCTTCATTTTGTTTAATCTTAAGATTATCTTGATATCAGAGATAAGTGGAACTTCTTTCCTTGAACCAAATGCCTATGATGTTGGTCTGAGGTTTAGGGACTATGTCCTTATCTTGTTGTTCCTCATGGATCTATTCTGGTAGTGATACCATCTACTGATTCCTGAGTCAAAGTTGGGAAAATGATTTGTAGGATTATTAAGTTATATAGATCCATAAGATCTAGAAATTCTAAGGTGCTACTCCTGTTTAAGAGATGTGCCTAGAAGTCCAGATCCTTAGCTATATTTATTCTTGGAATTTAAAATATGGCTTTATAGCTAGGATCAATGAGGTTGTTCTGAGATCCTACTTGGATCTATGTAGTTTTCTGATTGCTTTTAGTGTTTGAAAAACTTCAATGATGGACTCACCCCACTTGGGTGTTTTTCTGAGAAGTTAAGTATGAGATAACTCATGAATGCTTGTCTAGCTTAGACAGATAAATCATGTGATGGTATTTTACTACTCACCACAACAGTGGAGTTGTTGGGGTTGCAATTTGTTGATCTTGTGGCTTGATCTTGCTGATTGTGTGGCTAGCCTGATCTGGTGCTTCTCCTGATGCTACTCTTGCTACTTCCAGCTCCTGGAACTTGTCCTTGATCTTGTTATACACCTCTCGGTCCTGTTGGCTTGACCTTGTTCTTGATATCCACCTGATCTACCCCCTCCTTATGTCACCATCTTGGTGAGATAATCAAGTGTGTGGTTGGTGTGATCTGGTTTGGTTTGGTTTGGCTGTTGTGCTTGATGTGTATGAACAAGGAAATGATGTTGGGGTGCTTGCCCATGGCTGTGCTGAGCAGTTTCGTTTGTATGGGCTATTGTTGCTGTGTTGATAGCACACACCATGCATTTAGGTCTGTGTGCTGCCTGTGTGCCTTCTACACCCTTGTGGATATGTTCAGGGAATGAAAGTTACCTTTTATCTAATTACAATTACCTGTCTGGTGAAACTTGCCCCTCTTGCTGTTTGGAGTTATTTGACTTATGGCTTAAAAATTATGAAAGATTTAGTTCTTTCATATTGGTGAAACTTGCCCCTTAAAGATTACTCAGTGATGTAAAGTTGAACAGTGCAACTCACTGTCAATACTGAGAGTAACATATCTTAATACTTCATTTTCTTTCTTTTAGTTTCAGATTTATTTTGCAGGTACAAGACTTGAAGATTCAAGATTTAGAATAGATCTTCTAGATTCAAGATTTAGAATAGGTCTTCTTCTTGATAGAATAATTCCATTGTAATATTTATTTTGTTCTCTTGTAATCTTTATTTTATCCTATTGTAATAAAGATTATAATATTACTCAATATATAAATGTTCTTTTATTTCATTTACTATTGTAAAGATTCTTGATTACTTTTTATAAGTTACCTTTTGTAACTTATCTATTGAATAAAGATATGGGATGAATATTCATTTTCTTGGTTAAGTTATTTTATTTAAAGTTTGAGTTACTAATTGTTAACTCTTGATTAAATCAAATTACTTAAACATAATTATAACTTCTTTTAAATTATAATTCCAACACTCAAGTTTTAAATTCAAATTTAATTTCCCAAAACACACTAATCCACAATGATCATATAAAAGTTTATAACGATCAATCTTCAAGGCTATTCCTAATCTAAAGAGTGAAAGAAACTTTGATCACCTTAGGTTTTTATTTGGCTAAAAATTTACCCACATTTTTACAAGTGAATGCATGCAATTTTACTGATTCCTAAATCTACCCTTCGTTGGTTCCTAAATGCTGGGATGTTACAGACATCCCCCTTAAATTAAACTTCGTCCCGAAGTTTGTTGAAGTGTACCTGAATAGTTCTGGATAGGCTTTTATTAAATCCTCTTCTTTCTCCCAAGTGGCTTCCCTTTCGGGGTGATGTTCCCACTGTACCTTGCAGTATTTGATTGCCCTGTTCCTCAACCTTCTCCAGTTTTCTTCCAAAATTTTACAGGGTTTCTCTAAATAGGTCAAGTCTGCTTGTAATTCTATCTCTTGATGTGTGATCACATCGTCCGGAACTTTCAAACATTTATGAAGTTGTGACACATGGAAAACATTATGAACTTGATCCAATCTTGAGGGTAACTCTAAAGCATAAGCTACAGTCCTATTCTGACTCAGTATCTTGAATGGTCATATATATCTTGGACTCAATTTTTCTTTAACTCCGAACCTTTTAACCCCTTTCATTGGACTTACTTTCAAATATACCATGTCTCAGAGCTACCATGTTATTTCTTACTTCTACTTCAGAATGATTTACTAATTACTTGACATATTAATACCCTCACAAGGGTTTCAGAGCTAATCTCACCATGATCTTGTTATGTTTTTCCTCTTTATCATGATTTAAGAGCTAATCTAACCATGATGACTTTGTTTCACACTACACTATTATTAAATCTTAACATAATTTCACTTCATCACGTAGAATTCTCAAGTGAATCCCACATGATTACTACCCATTACATCAACATTTGTCCTAATGATATTCATCATGTTGCCTTTAGTTATCAATTAACAATAAAATTCCACTGTGCTACTTGAATTCTAGAATTAGGCTACACCATTAAGACTACTTGCATATGATGTCTAACACTTTCCTACAGTATCTTGGTGGTTTATGTCTCCTTTGGAAGACACTAAATGACACTATACTGAGAAAATATGAAATAATTACTCCTAAGAAAGAATGACTTAACCATCTGACTTAGGTGTGACAAGGTTATCCTCAAGTGGATACTCATCACAAGTCATAAGAATATTTGGTTTAGATAAGATGGCTCCTATAGTCACTATCCAACCTATAGATCTTCCTAAAAGGATTTTAATCCTAAGGTCAAAGCATATGCTCTGATACCAACTGCGGTGACCCAGCATACCACTACATGATGTAGTACACTATAGTCATTGACATAACACCAATGAAACACCGTTCACTAGTATTACATCCCTCAGAGTGGTACAACAGAAACATAGCAGGTCCAAGACATGACTATAAGTTACAACTCAACTCTTTACACAAGATCCAGAGAACACTCTAGGTTAAAGAGAGAGAAAGAAACTTCTTTCGAAGAAGAATTAGAAATAAAGAACTCAAAAACTATCATACTACTAAGACTTGTATCTAAACTATTGGTCTGGCATTACTGCTATTGCAATACACTACAGAAATAGATTCTATGGCTAGAGATTATATTCCTAACTATTCAGTAACTTCATCTTCACTTGAGTTGATGTATATGTTGACTTTCTTGACTTCATTGAAGAATTGAGCTAATGAAGAAGACTTCTTCGAGTAGAAGTTGATGTAGACGTCGTCTGTATTGGCTTCAGAATCTAGCAAGGGTTAAGAAGATACATTGAGTACGAGCGTACTCAGCAAGTTCATTAGAAAGGAGTGTTTGATGCACTATAACTACAGTCACAGACCATAGGTCGTAGTGCAAGTTTTTGTAAACATTTCTTCAAAGGTTGCTTTTATTCTGAAAAGCTATGTCCGTCAGCCCTCATGGGTTTACCAAAATTTTCATGGAGTTCCTTTCTCGCCGCGTCCGCAGCTCCTTCCCGGAATAGGGAGTAACAAGTTATAGTTCTTACACTCTGCAGAGGCGCGTTACTTTTCCCATGAGAGATCTTAGCTTTGTTGCACATCCGAGTTATAGGCTCGTTCACACTTCCTTGGTGTGAGGCCCAGACTAAGATCCAAGCCAATCACTGCCCTCTCCACGACCTCATATGTCTGCACGATCCTTCAGGGTCGGCTCACCTCCGTTAAGCCCCCTTTCGGGCAGGTTAAAACCGTGATGAGTTCCCGAAGACTCTATGACCTGGTGATGCCCTGGCAAGTACCATATTAAATGGACTATAACCACTAAACACCATTCATAGATAATCTAGACACCAAAACTGTGGGGCGTAAGGGTGCCCACCCATATGTTGGATCCGCACAAGGAATCACAACGTCACGTTAAGGTCGTCTTGCCTCCATACGAGAGGAAAAGGATAAAACTGACTTCTCCGTCCCATTCCAAATCCCATGGTTAACGCATAATATACGGCGCAAGAATCACTGATGACATTGGTTGTTAAGTCCTAGATAATATGTTCCTTTACCATCGGAACTTTCATAGTAGGTTATTACCTCATGGTAAATAACCTATAATCATATTATTATGAAAATAGTGTTTTCTGAAATTTTTGAAATGCAGGTGATGACAACACAGGATTTGCAAAATACTTTACAAAAAATAATCAAAGGACATGAGCAAGTGTGAACTTGCCTTTTGTGATTGCAAGATTATGCATTCACGGTCTTCAAGACGATATAAGATCCAATATTTGAAAACAACATCAATGGTCCGGTAAGGACTAATGTTTAAAGAAGCAATATGCAGTTATGCATAAGTAATGCTATGCATTTTGTAAAACTCCCAAATTGAATCCCCAATACTTTGAGTGAAGTGAATTCAAGTGATTCTTTTAAGAGTTGGTTTATCTTCAAATTTTACTTTATAAGCAATGACCTTTATAAGGAACTTAAGTGTTAACAATCCAAAATATGTAAGTAAAGTATAAAATAATGTGATTATGGTTAATTGTCATTTGGTGACTATGATAAAAGTCCTTGGGATTGAGTTGTTAAGAGTTGAAGAACATATTATAAGATTGTTATTTGAAGTGGCAAAAAGAATAACATTTGAAGAAAAGATTTATTTTCTAATGTTTAAGCAATCTTTATTGTTAATAGAACATGATCAATTTCCTTTGGTGTTTGGTTGATTAGTTTGGATTTGAGATGCTTTATGTCTTAATTGAAATAGACCAAAGTTAACTATAAAAACATAAGTAGTGTATTAGACATGATGTTTATAAGCTTTGAGACTAAAGTTAACATTAAAAGGGTAAGTAAACTTAAGATGTGATATGTTTTAATTATTCCCAAGTTTTAGATTTACAATAGGTATGACTAAGGTGTGGAATTATTCACTTTATATTTTAGTGAATGATTAGATTAAATTTGTTTTGCTATTATGAAAAGAATATGTATTTATTTAATGGAAGCATAATTAGATGATCTTAGTAATTTGTTAGAATTTAAAGTTATGTTAATAGTGGTTAAGTTATAATGATTACTCACCATATTATATATATGAGTGATACCCGATGTTTATTTAAAAGGGGTTTTAATAAGTTTTTTAAAAGACTATTTTGAAGTTAAAAGTTATACTTAAGTTTGATTATGAATTTAAGTTATGGGTTTGGAATTAGTACAAAAACACTAATTGCTCAAGGTTTTATAAGAATTGTGATTATTTCTTACTTAAGAATTGTTTTTAAAGAATTCACAAAATAAGTATTAGATAAGGATTTATTATTTAAAATATTAAAGACTTTTCTAATAATATACTTAATATTTTTCTAGTGTAATATATTTATTCAAGCCCTTAAAAATAATTTATTTAATTATTTTTAAATGTATTTAAATATTTACTTCAAATTTTATTTATAAAAGAGTTGAGTTAGTATTTTTATAAAATAGTGGATTTATTTTTATACACAAAAATGATTTTTTATTTTTTTAGGATTTTTCCTTATTTTATGAGATTTCACTTAAGATGTAATGGTGTTAATATTTAATTGCATTTTATTGAACTTAAACAAGTAATGTTATATCTTTCTAAGATAAATATTATTTTTGTGAGCATTTGGACATATTATAAATAATTTTAGAATTTTTCTTTATTTTTGTCTAGGGCTGAAATAAGCTTAGGGGTTTGTTGGTAATTTTTCATTTTACTTGTTTATTATTTTATTTTTCTACTAGGCTAAATTTATGAACCAACCTGGCCCATAGACCGACCTGGTCCAATCCGACACAAATAATTGGGCCAACCTCAGCCCAACACACCCTCTCATCCTCATCTCCCACACGCAGACACGCACACACGGTGAGTCACACCTCTCGCATTCCCCTCTCTGCTGCGCCTGATGCGCCGTCGTCGCCGCGCTGCCGGTTGGTGACCAACTCCGGCCGCCGCCAGCTACCTCTGCCGGTCTCGGGTAGGTATCACTTCTTCCCTCTCTACTCATTCCTACTGTGAACCCTAAAATTCTACTAACATTTGTTGATGCTTGGTCTGTTTGTGTTGTCAAATCTTTGACCTAGGTTTTGGTGGGACGACAGTGTATCTGCAACCCCAGTGACCTTGATCTACTTCTATTGGAATGTTTATTGGGGGTGGTGGTTGACGGTGTGGTATGGGAGTGATGGTGTTGTGTTAGCGCTGCATCCGATGGGACGGCAGTGATTTCATTCCCGCAACCATGCTGGTGTGTTATGCCTTGGCTTCATCACACCTACGCTACAGGTGCTCGGCACCCTCGGTGAGTTCTTTCCTGTGACCGGCCATCGAGCCAATGACTCTTCTCAGTGGTGTGTAGTGTCTCTTTTGAGCCAACACATGATGTTGAGTGTTGATATATGATGATGGTTCAGTGAAAATTCAGTGATAGGATGTCTTGATGATTTTGGTCATGCTAGTTATCTCCTGATTATGAGATGAGCTATATGTGTGTACTTGTACTAGTTGGTTTTGCTTGCTGTGCAATGAATCTGTCTTGAGGAAATGCATAAGGTTAATTGATTTAGCATATGTTCTTGAATATTGGTGGCCTGTAGTGTTGTTTTAGCTACTACTATTATGGAATAAGCCTTTTGGGATTTGATATTGATCTTGAGCTATTCATGCTCCTGGTTGGGTGCTATGTATAAGTAGATTGCAGTAATTTGCCTTGAGATGTGATGTTTGTTTTAGTATGGGTTGCCTTGAACCAAAATGTGAAGGGGTGCAGTGTGCACTTGAATCTTTGATTCAGTTACTTTTGTTTTAAAATATAGAATGATTCTTGGATATTTTTAAATATCTAAGAAAGTGATTTACTATCAAACTTGATGAAGAGTTAATATTCTAGTTTAAAGACTAGATTGAGAATTTGGTGGAAGTGATTTTGGGATTATGCCTGAGGTGTAATTCCAATTCTTTTGGATTTGTGCCCAGCAATCCTTCATGCTTGCTGTTTTGTGCGAAGATGATTTGCATGCTTCTATGGCTTTGGTATGAATGGTATGAGTGTGTTATAGCCCCTGCCTATGATGCAAAGGCTGAGGCACATATTTGTAAAAAAAATCACTTGTGCTTGAATAAACTTGATAAGACCAGATGCTTTACTTGTTTGTGGACTATGCCCATGATTTGATAATATCTAGCTGGTTTAGCTAGAGAAATGATTTGATATGGCTTATGGATGATACATGTATTTATTATACCTAGTTTGAATGTTCTTTTGGTTTGGTAAACTCTGTGGCTACTGCCAGTGCATCTGCCACTGTGATGCCTCCCTTTGGAGTGTACACAGGGGTAGTTCTCACTAGGTAGTTGACTGCTGGGATAAGTTATCCAGGAGACTTCAATTGGGTTGCCAATGATGCTAAGGCTAAGGATTTAATTTGGAAATAAGACAGACAGATACTATTGATGCCTAGAAGTTCAATGATGAGACAAGCATAGCATCTCTATGCCTATCTGAGAACAAACTCAACACTCCCAAAATCTTTTCCAATGGAACTGGTAAGAACAGATATTATTGATGATATGGGTGGTCAACCTGATGCTTGTCCTTCAGTGTCATATGTTTCTGGATCTTGATTTACTTCCTCCACTTGATAAATCTGTTCTTCCTGGTATCTGGGACTCCAGAATCCAACTGTTGCAGTACATGGTGTTGTGGCCTTGATCTAGTGAAGATGTTTTCCTCCTCCTATCCTTGTCCTCCTTGATCTGTTTCCTATGTTTTCACCAACACATGGTGTTGGTTATGTAGTGTGGATTGTGGTTCCTGGTGGTAACTAGTAAGAATAGGTGATGAGTTGATGGTGGGGAGAAATGGTATGATCTGGTTGTCTAGTGAGGAGAATGAAATAATATGTGTGTGTGGTTTCGGCTGGAATGGTTGGATAAGTGAGAAAGGTTCCTAGGAGTCCCCTGCTGCTACTTTTGTACTGTTGTACTAATCTCTGTGGTAGTGACAACACATGCCATGCAAGTGTTGTGTGAGATACTTGCCTGCTTTAACCATCATGTAGATCAGATCAAGTACAACTAGATCTTTTTCTGGTATTACTGCTTTGCCTTTTACCTTTTACTAAATTGGTGAAACTTGCCCCAGGCCAATGATGTTGTGCTGAGATCATTTGATATAAAAAGAATAGATTCTACACTTGTTCCATTTCTAAACACTCTATGATGAGCTTAAGCATATCAACAGTATGCTCAATCTGAGAGTAAGCTAATACACTAACCCCTTGTTTATTATTTATCTTGTTTGTCTGTTTCTTTTGAAGAGACAAAGATAATGAAGATACAAGAAATCAAGAAAATGAGTAGGATTAGTTTTTAGGATTCTTTTTCTTATTCATGTAATTTCCTTTTTCTTTTGTAGACTGTAAAATATTGTACCCTTAATAGAGTTCAAATTTTCTTCCTTTCCATAACTTGAATCCTGTAATATTTATATCTTATTTATAAATATGAATTACATTCTTGTATATTGTTGTAATTCATTTACCATTGTATTCCAATTTCAAGTTTCTTTATCTCATATTATTCTTATTGTAATATTCTCTTCTATTTGTATAAATGTAATTATTTTATAACACTTGTATTAATATAATAAAGTATTCATATATTCTTTTTTTTTTACTTTTTTATTATGTAGTTATTATAAAATCATATTACTTTATTCAAGAATTTCTATTCTATTTCTCCTAAGTATTTACTTATTCCATAATATTTATTATTCTTTTATTTTCTTTTTTAGTGTGCTCTATTTGTTTGTACAATTTAATAATTGTTGTAAATCTTTTATATTTGTAAAACTTCAGTCTTGTATATTATTTCTTTGTTGGAATATTATATTTGCATGTAAATCTTTGTAAAGACAATGTAGTACTATTATAAAATTAAATTTCCTTCCTTTTGGGATTGAAATATACTAAACATTTATATCTTATTTGTAAATAAAAACTCAATTTCAATTTGTTATTGTGATTCATTTTTTCATTTATAATTAAATTTTAATTTCTCTTGAATTCAAATATATGATTTGAATCTTCAAATTCGAATTGCTTCCACCCTAATGCAAAGGATTCAACCAAGGTCATGTCAAAATCCAGAGCAGTAGCCCTAACCTTTCCATCATAACAATAAAGAACTCGATCCCTCTATAGATCTTTTAGTTTTGCGCGAAAATTCCCCGGATTTTCTTATGCATGAATGCAATGCACAAACATGTGTCCTGTCTATGTCTAGGTGCTAATACTGGGATGTTATAGATGGACTTCATCACGATCTTGAGATCGGCAAGCGTTTGACTACATCATCCACGAGTACAACCTCGTTAACGTTATTCGGTATTCGAGGATATGTATTCTATGAATGTATATCCACCCGTTGATTGTATCAATAGATAGATCTTGGTATATAGTTGTTTCCATCGTAGGATTTTTTTTGTTTTCTATGCTGCGAACCCTACACCTGTTGCTCTCTCGCGAGCTCGTTGGCCTCCTTCCGCTCGCGGTCGATGGTTCCCTCCACCGCGAGCAAGGTCCGATGCACATCTTCGGCCTCGCACTTCTGCGCCGCCCCAAAGGCTCGCGCGGACCAATACTCTTTATTTTCAAAAGTATTGGTGTGGGGGAGGCTGCATAGAAAGATTTCGTTGTGCTGGCATGTCGTATTACCGACAAATCAAGCAATTAAGATTAAGGCCAGCTTTGGAATAATTTGAAATAGAAATTGCGATAAAATGTGGTCATTAACTGATTGTTTTTTTTTTGCTAGGGCAGCATATCCCATGCATAGAAACACTGCTACACAATGTAGTAAAAAAGGGGGCACCTATACGACACAGTGTACTCCCTCCGTCAATAAATAGATGTCTCAAATTTGTTAAAATTTAGGTAAAACTATTTAGTATATAGATTTATCCAAATTTTGAAAAACCTAAGACATCTATTTTGGGACAGAGGGAGTACAAGAAATGGCATAAGCACTTGATATGAGATAATAAAAGGGCAAAGGGGCCATTGCAAACCAAACACACCTATGCCATTTGTTGGCATTAGTTGCTTCCGGGTAAATCCCTTGTCCAACATGGGGTGTATGCAAACGATGCTTCTATTTCTTCGTGATAAATCCACATCTTGCCCAAGTATCGCATCTTTGAGCTATTGAAATGGTAGGCAAATGTTTTGTTAGATCCGTCATGAAACAAGACAATTTCTTTGTAAGGATGGAATCCAAGACATCGATAAAACGAGAGCCAGAGCCAGAACACTCTCTAGGCCAGTCTGCGGTGCTAACGACATTTTTCATCATCGGAATCCCATTCAAAATCATCTTGTACTAGTGCTTTGTTGTTTTCATCTGTAGCCTTGAAATTGGCGCCATTCTTCAATAACCACTCCATCTCATCAAACGACTGCACGTCCCATGGTCCGTCAGCAACAACTGGAAATTTTGTTTGTACAGGCTCGAGATTTATTTCATTCTTCAACACCCAGTTCATTTGGCCCCGTGATTCCTCAAGGAACCAAACTTCACAAATGCATCCTCCATGGAGCAATGAACAATACACCCCGTTCTTTGATTTGCCTAGACGACGATGTGTTCTTTCATTTCCTTGTGGTAATTTAATTACTTGGTACTTATCATCATTCAGCAAGTTTATTCTTCAAGAATCATGTCACCACTAATAAATTATAAATAAACCAAATTAATCGTGAGAGAAAGTAAAAAATAATAATCAAATCGTCTAAGGTACTCCCTCCGACCCATATTACTTGACTTGGATTTGTCAAAATTTAAATGAACCTATATACTAAATAGTGTTTAGATTTATTAAATCTAGACAAACTTAAGGTAACTAATATGGGTTGAAGGGAGTACTACTATTTAAAGGGATATGCTGCTCACCTCAAAAGAAAAGCATATTCCCATGTGACGTAGAGTGCGCCTCGCCAATACGCGGAGTAGTGCAGAAAATCTCGAAATAGGCTTTCGCCCCGTTTTATAAATAAAGCCACAAACGGCCAAACTGATACAAGGTGAAAAGGAGAACCTTTTGAACAAGCAGATCAAAGATAAACAAAAGAGGTACAAGAAAAGGCACGACTTTGCCACCAGCGACACAAGAACGAGACCAAAAAGAGTAGAGCTCCACGACGACGCCCCCAAGAGGGTAACGACGCGCCACGCCGCCGTCGACGAGACCTGCGGTCAAGGATTTTCATCCGGAGCCCTAACGCGGAACAGGTACCCACAACGGCGCCCCCAAGAGAGTAACGGCGTCCACAGGCGTCGCCGCCGTTGGCGTCAAAACGCGGAGCTTTCGACCGGAAAAACCTGCACCCACACCAACGTTGGACTGTCCCATGCCACCGCGCCTTGCCTTCGCAACATGATCTGGGAGATGTCATTGCCGAAGCGCCGCCACCACCAGGAACTCCCGATGTCTGCTCCCTGCCACCCACGTGACCAAGGGGCAGGACCATCACCGCTGCCACGTCGCCCGTCGTAGAGCCACCCGTGCAGTCCACCTTCCGGGGCCGCCGCCCCAGCGTCCACGAACTCGAGAATAGTGGCAATCGACTGCGCACCACCGGACCAACGGATCAGACAAGATAGGCCGGCATAGGATGAGGGGAACACAACCACTAGGAGGAGGTCCATCCTCCACCGCCAAAGGCGGTCGCCGACCGGACACAACAGTTAGGGCCTGTCAGGCCCTGCAGGCCCGACTAGCCCCTACCGTCGTTGCAGTGATCAAGAATCGGGTCGACGTCGAGGTCGGCGTAGTCGAGGTTGACGTAGTCGAGCGCGCTGGTCATGTTTGGCGACGTGGAGCGGCGGCAGAAGAGCCTGGGGGCGTCCGGTTCGCTCGTCTCGCAGATGACGCCGTCAAGCGAGAGCGGGAGCAGATCGGCGCGCAGAAGGCGGTGGTCGTCGATCACGGCGCGCCAGGCCGTGCAGACGCTGCGGGAGGCGGCGAGGCTCCGTGGAGGGAGGTGGCGGAGGATGTCCACCACCATGTCCGCGTGCTCCATGTCCATGTTCGGCTGCCGGAGGAGATCGAGGCCGATCAGTGGTGACCGGCTAGATCGGATCGGTAGAGGGGAAGACGTTAGCTATGCCGCTTGTCAAGAAGGCGGCTCGAAAAGCATGATCGATCGACTCGATCTAGAAATAAACTCCATTATTTCCGGTTTATAAATCACGCTACAATACGTACTGGGCCCGAATCCTAACAAAACTGTCGGGGGTTGCGCGAAGTAGCTGGGCTGAATTGTGCCGGCGTCACACACGCGCGGGGTCCGTGGATTGCCCGGGCCGAGTACTCTCAAAAACAATTCAGACATGGATGGACATTGAGATCGTCACGTTTGGCCCATCAGGACCGCTCTCTCTCTCCTCGCCTTCGTTTTCGGGCCGCTGATCCGCCGGCCGAGGTCGACACCCGAGAGGAGAGGCCGAGACTCATGCCCTGCCTGCGCTCCCCCACCCTCACCGACCCCTCCGCCACCTTATCCAAGGAGAAGACGCCGTCCCCCCCGCCGGACGCACGGATCGCCCTCGGTATGACATCCGCCTCGCCTCCTTTCCCCCTCTGTTCCCCGTGAGGCGCCGCGCCGCCCAGCTATATCCTGTGCCGATGCTTAGGTTAGCCGCGCTCAAGTCGCCGTCCGCCGCCGCGCCCGCACGTCGCCGCGCTCAGGTCACCGCCCGCCGCATAGGACTACCTGGATTGTAATTTTAATTCAATCACCCAGCATTTGTGTCCCCAACAAGAGCCACACCGTAGAGTCTATTCACTGCTCGTGTCGTGGCATTGATGTGACTCGGGGCCAAAAGTGCCGGGCCATATTGTTATTCTACTAGTTTTCATGTATTCCTTACAATTTGTTGTTTTGCATAGGAGGGTGAAACATACTCAGCTTAGGCTGTTCAGCTGTTCTTTGAGATGTTGGCGCATGGTCTAGCAACCAATCCCCTGAGGGCTACTAGATGTCCAGTTACTTCGAGGGCGTCAAGTGCTCCGTTGGGGCTAGTCTCTTCGTTGGGCTTCGACAGGGGATGTAAGGAGAAGGTTAAACTTTTCTTCAATGCGGATAGGTATAATACCTTATTGCTACTTCTGACCTCGCCGTCAAAGCATCTATCTAATTTACACCGCGAGAGGAAACCTTACTGCGCTCTCTTAATGCAGATACACAAAACACAGTGCTGTTCTCAGTACACAGCGGTGTTCCAGAATAACACCATTCGCATCTGCAGCGTTTGGCGACACAGACGACTCTTCAACTCGTAAGTATTCTACCTCCTATCTCTATGACAATGAAAACATTACATGGTAGATTCTTCAGATGCATTGGGCATGAAATTATACAAACTCTGAACTAGAATTAGCAAGGAACAACCGACTCGTATCCATATCTGGTTACCAGTTAGTTTTCTGCTCATGGTTGATTTTAGATTGTGCCATGGTAAAATGTAAACATCGAATGAGATGTTTTTGCCAAGTATTACTTGTTACATGTATTATGCATGTTAAGAAAGCTAAGGTAGTTCTAAAATAACCCGTATCAGTCACTAACTCGTTTTCTTTTCTAATATGTGCATCTGCTTGCTCGATTTTTTGTTTTTGTTTGGAGAAGTTATTGTTTTAAAATTAACCTCTTTATTTCTTCAGCCATTTTTCCTAGAATCAATGTGAAGGATCCATATCAGCGCCTTGGGGTCAGCAAGGAAGCTTCTGAAGAAGAAATTCGAGCTGCCAGGAACTATCTGATAAGCAATTACGCAGGCCATAAGCCAAGCATTGATGCAATTGAGTCTGCCCATGACAAAATCATCATGCAGAGTTTCTTTGATAGAAAAAAACCGAAAGTGGATCTGAAGAAAAAGTTCAGGGAACTTAGTCAGTCAGGTCCGGTCAAGGCTGTTCAGGCTAGATTTCAGACACCAAACAGCAAAGTTATCTGGAAGACAGCGGTTACTTTTGTTTTGCTTGGAGTGCTTACCCTTCTTTTCCCTACTGAAGAAGGGCCAACTCTTCAGGTGTTGGTCTCTTGTGCAGCAAATATCTATTTCCTTCATCAGAGGCTCAGAAGTGGATGGAAATCATTCTTTTACGGGTACTACTTTCTTCCCTTCCATCGTTTTCTACCTTTGATTTAGGGATATGTTGAATTAGTCTTTGATTAGCTCTGTACGGTACATAGTATTTTCTATGGACTGTGATGCTTCGATTCTGTATATAGACACTTTAATTTCAGTAGCAATTCGTGTGCACATCTCAAATCCTAACATGCTAGTGGAGTCAGACAATCAAAATCCCAAACCCTAGCGGCCAGTCCACCACTAGTCAATTGCTATTGTCACCTCCAGCTGAATGTCTATCTCCTGGTAGTGGTACTAATAAATATCTGCTCTGACAGCACTGATGCCCTCCACTGCTGAGAGCCTGAGACACACCCTTTCTCTCTGAGCCATTGCCACCACCATGTTCAACCCCTACAAGTCAGATCTGCAGTGTTGAATAGTTTCTCTTAGCAAGTACAACACACACAACCATTTTTTTTTCATCCTCATATCCTGAAAACCAGGCACATCTGATGTCTCTTGTCACCATGCCTGGTGTTAGTTGTGGCAGTCTAGCATCAGAAGCTTTTATCCGCTATACTACTTACCATTGTCTACCATTGCGCCTTGTTGTTCAATCTAGGTTTGCCTGGTAACCTGTAAGCATGCATAAATTTAGTATAATACCTGTGTTCTGAGGATCTGTTTTAATTTGATATTTGCAAGTAAAAAAGCTTGCCAATGAAATACACTTTTGCCACTGAGGTGAAATCACGCCTCTCCTCGATTATCTCCTTTAGTCACATGCTTGTCCTGTTATCTCCTTTACTCTGTTTCTGTCTGAACGAAGTAACACATAACAACGGTTCACCGGTCTATTATTAATTCAAATTGTTGGTGTATAAGCACACAATTGCGCACCAGCCATTCTGGCTTGTCAAGCTTATCTGTTCTTGCAGTATGTGGTTTTGATTTGAAGTAGGGGCTGCACTTCCATATGTCTTCCCTCTTTTCCGGGGGATTATAAGCATTTGAACTAAGTATCACATAACAACAGTTCATCGATCTATTATTAATTCAGATTGCTGATGTATAAGCACACAATTGCGCACCAGCCATTCTGGTGTGTCAAGCTTATCTGTTCTTGCAGTATGCGATTTTGATTTGAAGTAGTGATGGCACTTCCATATTTTCTTCTCTTTCCTGCGAGGGGGGGGGGGGGCATAACAATGGTTCAACGATCTATTATTAATTTAGATTGCTGATGTAGAAGCACACAATTGTGCACCAGCCATTCTGGCGTGTCAAGCTTATCTGTTCTTGCAGTATGTGGTTTTGATTTGAAGTAGGGGGTGCACTTCCATATTTTCTTCTTTCTTTTCTGGTGAACATGCTTGCAAATGCAAGTCGTTGTACTTATGTGTATCTACCGAGATGGGCTAGAGGATGGCCATTCATGATTGCATGCTGCTATATTATTTGAACCCAGTAATTTTCCAGCTTGCGTTTAGGATTCATTTGATAAGCTAATCAGTTATCATAACCTTTTGGCCCGGTAGCAGAGATTAAGAAGCATAGTACAACGGTGTTGACTGATTCATGACTGTTCTACGTGGGCTCAAATAAATAGATTTTTACATTTTTTTTAGATTGACATTTTTCTTTCCTAGTACTATATATGATCAATAACCTTGTATGTATATTCTGTTTTAAGATTTCTTGCACAAGAACATAGGCTCTGGTTTGCAGAAAACATTCTATCAATTCAGCTTGTGTTAATACGAGTTATTTGTTGAAAAAATACTATTTTTTCGTGATAATAAAGATTAAGAAGTAGAATTCAGCGGTGTTGATTGATGCATTGCATGCTCTAGTTAGATTCCACATTTCGTGGTCCATGTTAGATTTTCATTGTTTGGTTATTGGTGCTTTATATGATTAGTAACATTGTTGGTACATTATGTTCATTGTTTATGAGCTGTAAAGTTGAGTCCTGCGTGGATGACTCAAAGACTAGTCGTGAAGTTGGTAACTAGGCATGCTACACTACTGCACTAAAAACATGTTTCGTATCATGTCAAATAGGAGTAGGACTGAACAATGTTTGCACATTCAAAATCAATTGACTAGGAATTCAGTACACGTTTTCATCCATAGTTACTGCTGCTAGCCCAACAAGTCAGATTCAAGGTGCCAGTCAGGAGGCAAGTATCGACTGGTATACTAGGCGCTGCTAGTCAAGTGATGCTTTAGTCATCGATTTTGTTTTGAGGTTTAACTATGTAGCTTCTGGTTCCCAGAAAATGCTTAGATATGATCAATTTCTGATGCTGAATTTGCTCTGATTTTTCAGGTTTGGCTCTTTCTTTGCTTCGTGGTTTCTTGCCACATTCTTGATGGTATCAGTAATTCCGCCTATACTGCCTGGTCCAAGAAACTTGGAAGTGAGCACCGCGTGTGTCGCTTATGCGTTCCTTTTCGTATCGTCGACCTTCCTGAAGTAGGAAATTTTGGTATCGGAAATCTCGGTATTCCCATTCCCATGTTAGCCCTTATTAGTCTTGCAGCAGTCAATATATCAGGTTGTACAAAGCCTCGATGGCTGTCTTTTATTTCTCGGAGGTGGAATCGGTAGTTCTTTGCTAAGTTTCTAGTATATTATACCAGGTTGTAATTTGTGACATAGAGCTTTTTCCTGCCCTCGCCCCTGGAACAGTGGTCTTTGATACCTCATGTAGGCATCTTCATTGCTGTATTAAACACACTTCGTTTTTGGATAGATCATATCGTATAATAATGACATAATGTTTCTTTTTGGATTGAAAGGTGCTTCTTTTGTAGCATCTCAATTCCTTTCCATTGATAATCGGTTCTTTTTGTTGGGGGGGGGGGGGGGGGGGGGGGGGGGGGTTGCATTGATAATTGCTTCTCAACCGTCCTGATTTGCGTTTGCTGGATGGCAACTGGAGGAATATCTTAAGGTTGCTAAGCCTGCTCTGATCCGGTCTGATCCTGGCAGCTCTCGAGTTGTTGTGCCTGCCTTGTCGTTTCGTAATGCTACGATACAACGACGAATGGATCGCCGGGCAGGGCAACTCGCTGATTGGATTGGCCATCACGAGCTCTGAATCCCGTGACACACTGCCAGCGGGAACTCAGTCAGAGGTCAGTCCATGCTATAGTGCTGGTGGGGCTTTTACTATTTTTCAGACTATTCAATTCGCTTGATCCGTTCTGTATACGCTTGACGTGGCCCTGGCGCACAGTTGCTAATGGACGATTACACATGGTCGGGGAAGAGAATAATAGTGTGCTCTGTCACTGACAGGCGAGCCTGTAGCCCTGTTGCTCTGTAGAATGTGCCTGTAGCCTTTCCTACTCGTAGCAGATTGAACAGATGTTCACAGAGAGAGAGAGAGAGATATCCTTTGGTGGTAGGTTGAACAGATGTTGGTCACAGAGGAGGAGGATATCCATAAACCTAATGGAACATCTTTTGAGCTTTCTAGATGATGACAGAGTAGCAGCTGGTGCTCCATGATGATTTTGTCAGTTACTTTTCTCACCTACAAAACAAAGTAGGCTTTCTAAAACAAACTGAGGCGCGCGTCTAGACCAGAAGAGGTCTAAAGATCATTGTTCTGATCCTTGTGATCCTGGGCGAACCACCTCATTATCATATCGTCCAGGCAAAAGGAGTGGTTGCTTTTCTCCCTTGATTTTCCTACTTTCCCGGTTGACTACCAAACCGTTGCCTCCGCGGTCCTCCGTGCTCAAATCTTCCTCTGCCCCTGTCAAGATAGCGCACTGACCAACAGGTCACTGTTGAGGGCCCTTGTTGCAGGAAACGAGCATTCTTTTCCTGTTCAGATTAGCATCATCCGGTACCCAATTTTCGACGTTGCGTGATGCTACTATTACACACACTAGTACGTACAGTAGTGGTACATCTGAAGAGGGTTATTATGTGCACTTCATATCTACGGCACTTGCTTGACTGGCAGACGAAGGCAGGGAGTGCGTGCACGTGCAAGGGACACGACGTCAGATCTCACCTTGAACTCCTCTCTTCGCTTCAGATGCCCGCCGTGGTGGTTCCACTACGTGGTGGGTAGGACATGGCCCTGACCAACAAGGCTGAATGAATGAATGAATGGTCTGGCCCCGCCTTCTGACCCTTGACCTCTCTCTGATCTTATCAGGAAAAAAAAAGATCACTCGAAATCCAGGGGACGGAAAATCGAGCACGCAAAGGATCTCGGTGACTGCCTTTCGGTGTCGTGTTTCAGACCATGGGTTTCAATGCGGCCTCGACGCACGGTCGGAGTCGCACGAGCTGATCAGGCCGGGTGTTCTGCGGTCGGCATCTTCTGCCGCCGCTGCTGCTGTTCATTTTTCGCGCACTCTGTCTGTCTGTCCCGGTCGGTGCAGCCCCTGTCGAAGGAACCTCGCCATACGGTCGAAACGTGCCGTGTCGTGTCGCCACGAGCCGCTGTTTCTCAACTCCGTCACGGCAGCGGTGCTCCTTTCTTTCCACATCCGTCCGCTACGTCGGTGTCGGCTCGGATGAGCTCCGCAAACATGTGTCTGTCAGGTGTCAGCTTCAGTTGTACACGCACGCGGCATGCCGGGCTCATCCCATCCCATCCCATCCCATCTCCTCGGTCGTTGCTTGCTGCGCGCTGCGTTATCCGCTGCCGCAATTCATGTTGCCAAAAGGATCCGTTTCAAACCCAAAATGTACAGTACCAAGAAGAAATGGGAGGCTTTGAGGAGACGATGAACTACCATTCTAGATAAACCTTCCAAGCGAGACTCTCCTCGATCGAACGAGTAATTATGCCACCGCTTGCCGCAGCTTCCACGCACAAATTACCCGTAGCGGTACCTAACTACTATAGCAGAGCTAAACGCAGCAACCACGAAGCATCTTCTGAAATAGAGAAGCAACCAAAACAGAACAAGCAATGCAACGAACGGAAAGCACGAACGATGGTACCTAATTATAAGCGGAAACGCCCAAAACGGTCGAGATCGTACTGCCGAGTGGTAGTCGCTTTAAACCAGCGGCCGGACAATGGGGACGAATAGCTAGGGAGGCGCTCCTTGTTCACATACGCGCGTACGCACTACGCGGGCGTTGCAAAAGACGAAGGATGATACATCGGGATGCGCACGTCAGAGGGAAGCGCGGAGATCGACGCCGCAACGAACGAACTGACGGACGGCGAGAGGAGGCAACAGAACAGTGACGCCGCGCCCGCAGCGCAGGCCGGCTCGGAGAACATTCTCTGATTCACCCATTCTACTTTTCTCGTTCCTGTATTCAATCTAATTCTTCCATCTCAAAATATATGTAGGTTTATTAAAATTTGGATGAATCTATATACTTATGTTAGACTGTATTTGTATATAATTGTATAGTCTCTGTAATTATATTTGTATTGTATCTGTATTGTATCTCTTATACCTATATATAAAGAGATAGGCCATGAACCAGATGCGTTGAGCCAGTTCCCACACAAACATTGTTTAACATGGTATCAGACTAGGTTTCGCAAAACCCTAGCCACCGCCGCCTCCTTCCTCGGTCGCCAAGTTGTCGCCATGATCGCCTCCAGCGCTTCCTCGACCTCTTCCGCTGCCCTGCCCACCTTCGCAACCTCACCCGCGGTGGCGCCCTTCATCCCGCCTCAGCTCGCGGCGATCCTCCCCGCCAGCAACTCGAGCCAAATGGCCTCGTCCCACACCTCGCGCCCTCTGTACCTCGAATCGTCGCAGTTCGCCCCAGGTTTCTTCCCTCCGCTGTCGCCGTCCTATGTGTCGGCGCCGCTCGTGCTGTTCAGCGCGATGCCGGCCTCCAACCTCTCTGGACCACTGACCTTCCCCGCCTCGCTCGCCTCCTCCTCGGCCGCGCGCGAGGCCACCATCTCCCCGCTCCTCCCCATAGCAGTCGACGTCGCCGCTCCTGCTGGATCCTCGGTCGTGGATGGCCCGGGTACTGGTCCTTACCAGCTCACCCACCTCATCACGGTCCGTCTTATGCAGGACAATTACATGTATTGGCGGGCACAGATCCTGCCGCTCCTCCGTAGTCGGCACCTCGAAGGCTTCGTTGATGGGAGTCACCCATGCCTGTCGCGCCTGGTCCCTGCGGTCACCACCATCGGCGCGCAAGTGTCCACTGAAAACCCCATGTACTGCGCCTGGGTCGCGCAAGACCAAGCCATCCTGTCGGGGCTGCAGTCGTCCCTAATGGAGGGCGTCGCCGGCTTGGTGGTGTTCACCATGACGTCCCTCGACATCTGGTCCACTCTGGTAGACAGCTTCTCGGCTCAATCCTCTGCTCGGGCCTCCGCGCTTCGTCAACAGCTCCTCGAGTGCAAAAATCTCGACTCCCCTGCGCACGTCTACTTCAACAAAATCAAGACGCTCGCTGACACGCTGTCCGTCATCGGGCAGCCGCTCCGCGATGAGGAGTTCAGGACTTATTTCTTCGGGGTCTCGACCACGACTACGACAATCTGGTTGAGGCGGTGAGGGGCCGTGACACGCCGATGTCTACCAGGGACTTGTACACGCGCCTTTTTTCCACCGAGCAGCGTGTTGACGCCCGCCATGCTGAGATGCAGCTCAATGATCCCCACGCTCATGCTGCCTATCGTGGGACTACACCTGGTGGCTACCGCCATCCTCGCCCCCCTGCTGGCCTGCCCACGGGAGGAGGTGGTCGCCAGCCTGCACTGTCACCTCGCCCCAGCAGCAGTACCAACAGCGTCCTCCTGCGACCAGTTGCGGCCGCCCCAACGTCGACTGCCAATTGTGTGGCATCCACGAGCATTATGCCTCTCGCTGCCACCGTCGCTTTAAGAAGGACTTCCTCGGCATCGGCAACGATGGTCGCGACAACGATAAGTAGGCCACCATCACCGAGCAGAGTGCTACCGGCGGAGGCTACCCTGGCGGAGGCAGATACACGCTCTCGTATCCGACCCCACCTGGTACTTCAACACGGGTGCCACGGAGCACATGACCAATGAGGCAGGTCGGCTCCATGCGCAGGAGCCCTACCGCGGCCGTGAAAAGGTCTGCACCGCTGATGGTTCAGGTATGCCCATTACCCATGTTGGTGATGTGGACATCCCATCTATTGATACAACCATTGTACCTACAGCTACACAATTACAAGGACCTATCACAAGATCTCGTGCCAAACAAGTTAACTATCAGGTACTTCCGTTTCTTGGAACTATTCCTCACATACATGAGAATATGATGCTGCCTAAATCAGATGTATTTATTACTCTTAGGAATGATGGACCAAGCATGGATGAGAGGGACAAGCATTGGATCATGGCCATGCATGGAGATGGCAGCAAGCATGAGATGATTCGAGAGAAGGCCACAGATGAAGATTTCAGAACTTTGAGGCCACCATAATGAAGAAAGAAGGCTTGGACGAAATATTCAAGATTAATACTTCACAAATTTGTCATAGCTTAATATGGTGCTGCAACACCTTTATTTTGGGCCAGGCCCATGTAATTTTC
Organism: Avena sativa; assembly: GCA_916181665.1. Lineage (NCBI taxonomy): Eukaryota > Viridiplantae > Streptophyta > Magnoliopsida > Poales > Poaceae > Avena > Avena sativa. Next base: position 426,873,009 of record OV702293.1, read on the forward strand.
GTAGGATTTTAATTAGCCACTTTTTAGAGTCCGTATTTCAGGAGAAAAGAACTTCTAGGATTGGATTCGGCCACCACTTCTATGGCTGGCCGAAACCTCACCTTTTCCTCCTTAAATACTCCCCATAGCCGTCACTTTAGCCTCGGATTTTGTTTAGACATTAAGTTAGCCTTCATGGCAACTTCGCCAAGGCTCGAGCGTCACAGAGGCCTCTTATACTTGGCACCTATACAAGATCCCACCTTTTCAATAAAGCTTTCCTATTAATCCGCAATATCTTGATTGCAATATTAGTTCTTACTTGTTCTTAATTTCAGGTAGGAATTAAGACCCTCGCTGGTCAGGCTGATCGTGTTCCCGCAGGATCGGTAACCTCTAGGAGATTGGCCTAGCGATTGCATTGGCGATCGTGCTCGCACGTGTAGTCGGATCGTCAAGCCCGAACTCCACCAAATCGACTATCACCATCTCATCGAAAGATCGGACACCTTTTGCCCTATCAAGTGGTATCAGATTTTAGGTTGCTCGGTGAGATTTTACTGTTTTCGTAGATTAGATCTGTTTTACCTATAACCCACGAAAAATCCAAAAACACAGTTAGAGTTAGATCCATCCCATCACCAATCTACGCCTCACATTATCTTTTTAGTTTTGCATTGTTGAATTTGTGTCTGCATCTCGCGTCGAGTTGCTGGTCTTAGTGTCTTGTCCCGTAGAGTTTCGAGTTCTGATCATAGTAGTCACCGCCACCCTCGCCGATCACCACCACCATATTCCGCCACCATATTCTGCCTCCATCCATCCAGCCATCATAAACCCTAAAACTCCGCCACCGCCTTCCTACCGCGACACGGATCCGATCACCTTTCCTGCCGTGGCATGAGTCTGAGCTGAGTTATTACTTCCTAGTTATTTATTTTTACATTCCTTCTTTGTTGTTTCCGTGATAAGCTAAAGTCCGTGTCGAGCCCAAAGTTCGGTCGTAAGTCCACGAGAGCAAAAAAGTCTGGAATCGCCTCCGAAAAAAAATTCTTGCTATACTGTTTTTCGGCCACGGAGATCACTTTTCTCCATCGGCCATTATAGCGATATTTTTTTGGCGCCTGCGCGCTTTCCGGAGCATACTATAAAAATTTCAAAAAAAATTTTGGGGCTAACCTATTTTTAGACCTCGTAGATCAGTTCTAGACACTCGTCATCATAGTGATTTTCACCATCTCGGTTCACTTTTCAGGGTGCCATATCATCATACATTGCTTGTTGTGTCGCGTCGTGACATCGTTGGTGATCTAGGCTCGCGTCTCTAATACGGTCTAGCCTAGGACCAGCACAGTACTGTCGTTGAGCATTCTTTCAACTTTTGCATTGCTGTTTTGATAATTGCTAACCCCTTTGCTAAGCCTTTCCAGAGCTCCACAGTATTCTCCACGTGCGGTGTCTCGACTCCCGGTAATCGCTCAGTTCAATCTCTGGACCCACTGATCCTCGCGGTTGCACATCGCCTTTTTCTGCTGTTTGGTAAGAACTTGTAAGAGCTTCGTATATTGCTTGACGGATTACGCGTGCCTCCCACCATATTTCCGTAGTATATACCTGTGCTTTTTAAAGGACTAACCATGACAGATACTTTGCGGAACCCTGCCACAATGACGAACCAAGAGCTACATGCCCACTTCTCCGAGCTCTTGGTCGGTCGCGCTGAAGATGTGGATGCACGCCTAGGGGAGTTTGACACCAAGCTCACCAACGCCATGGACAAGATCGATGGGCTCGAGAAATCCTTCAACGACAAGCTTGACACTCGGTTTAAGGAGGTTTTGGCCAGATTGCCGGTACCCGCACCCGCACCCGTCCCATTGGCACCTCGGCATGGCGCACGGCGCATTCCGATCACGGGCCGAACTGCTGGTTCGGCTGCCGCCGCACCTCAGGCGGCTACCGCTGCAGCTGACGCACCTCAGACTTCCGCCACGGATGCTGATGCGACATTGGGGACAGACGACGGGTACTACTACGACCCCGACGACGATGATCTGTTTGACGAGGAGGTTGAACAACCTCCACACCCTGCTGGTCGTCCCCGACATTACTACCGCAACGCTCGACCACCGGTACGTGATGATGATCATGTTGCAAAGCTTAAATTAAATATTCCATCTTTTGAGGGTAAATATAATCCTGATGCATATCTTACATGGGAGATGGAAGTAGAAAAACGTTTTGCATGTTTAAAATATCCTGAGAATATGCGTGTTAGTGCTGCTACATGTGAATTTACTAAATTTGCTTCCCTTTGGTGGTCTGAATATTGTCGTTTAAATCCTACTACTATTCCTAGTACTTGGACTGCTTTAAAAACTGCTATGCGTGTTCGTTTTGTACCTCCCACTTATCAACGTGATTTACTTAAGAATCTGACACGTTTAGAACAAGGGAAAAATTCTGTAGAAGAGTATTATCAGGAATTGCAAACGGGGATGGTTCGGTGTGGTCTTGTTGAATCTACTGAACAAATGCTTGCACGTTTCTTTGGTGGATTAAACAAGGACATTCAACACATATTAGATTATAAGGAATATAATTCTATCACTCGTTTGTTTCATCTTGCTTGCAAAGCTGAATGTGAAGTGCAGGATCGCCAAACACCATAGAGGAGGACTAATAATTCCGCAGGTCGCACATCCACTTGGACATCCCGACAATCAGTGCCTCCTTCTCGTGATTCGCCACCAGCTACTACCACATCCAAGGCCACCACAAGATTTCCAGCTGCTCCTCCACCGTCATCCAATGCTCCTGCTCGTAGTGCATCTTCTATGGATTCCACGGGTAAAACAAAGGATATACAATGCCGCAAGTGCTGTGGTTTTGGTAATATTGAGAGACAGTGCACAACACAACGTGTGATGATGGTGCATGATGATGGTCAATACGATCCAGCGAGAGACTTTCATGAAGATACATTAGCCCTTATTTCTGCTCGAGATGGAGAAAATTCTGATGCTGATGAAGAGACAGAGGTAGTGGGAGCTGAAGCTGCTGATCAATACAAGAGCTTAATTACACAACATGTGTTGAGTGTACAATTGAGCAAATCTGAACAAGATCAATGCCACAACCTGTTCCAAACACGTGGTGTTGTCAAGGAAAGAGCTATACGGATCATCATTGATGGAGGGAGTTGTAATAATCTGGCTAGTGTTGACATGGTAGAGAAGCTTGCACTTCCAACAAGACAACACACACATTCATATTACATCCAATGGTTTGAGAGTTCTCGCAAGATCAAGGTAACAAGAATGGTATGCGTGTATTTTACTATTGGTACATATTCTGATTTTGCTGATTGTGATGTTGTACCTATGCAAGCTTGTTCTTTGTTACTTGGTAGACCATGACAATTTGATAGAGAATCTGTTCATAATGGAAAAACTAATCACTATTCTCTTATGCATGATGGAAAGAAAATTGGACTAAAACCTATGACTCCCGAACAGATTTTAAAAGATGATCTTGCTAGAGCTAGTAGAGCTAAAACTGAGAAGAAAAATAAAAGTGAGAATCAGATTGTTGCTGCAGATTTTATACCACCAAAGAACACTAAATGTGATTCTAAACATGCTACTGAAATTCGTTTGAAGAGTCCATGTATGCTTGCAAATAAACTTGATATTGTTGAACTAGATGTAAACAATACTCAATGTTATGCAATTGTCTGCAAAGAGGTTTTGTTTTCATTTGAGGATATGCCTCCTTCTTTTCCACCCGCTATTGCTAACCTTTTGCAGGAATATGAAGACGTCTTCCCCGCTGAGCTGCCACCGGGACTACCTCCTATTAGAGGAATTGAGCACCAAATTGATCTAATTCCTGGTGCTATGTTGCCCAACCGCGCGCCATATCGAACCAATCCAGAGGAGACAAAGGAGATACAACGCCAAATCCAGGAACTACTCGACAGAGATCATATTCGTGAGTCCCTTAGCCCCTGTTTTGTTCCTATTATTTTGGTACCTAAGAAAGATGGTTCTTCGCGCATGTGTACTGATTGTAGAGCTATCAATAATATTACTATTCGATATTGTCATCCTATTCCACGTTTGGATGACATGCTTGATGAGTTGAGTGGATCTACCATGTTTTCTAAGGTTGATTTGCGTAGTGGTTACCACCAGATTCATATGAAATTGGGAGATGAATGGAAAACAACATTTAAAACTAAGTTCGGTTTATATGGGTGGTTAGTGATGCCGTTTGGTTTAACTAATGCACCCAGCACTTTCATGAGATTAATGAACAAAGTTTTACGTGCTTTCATTGGACGTTTTGTGGTAGTCTACTTTGATGATATTCTGATTTATAGCAAATCTTTAGAGGATCATTTGGACCATTTACGTGTTGTTTTCAATGCTTTACATGATGCACGTTTGTTTGGTAATCTTGAGAAGTGCACCTTTTGCACCAATCGAGTTGCGTTTCTTGGCTATGTTGTTACATCACAGGGTATTGAAGTGGATCCAGTCAAGATTGAAGCTATTGAGAATTGGCCGCAGCCCAAGACGGTCACACAAGTGAGGAGTTTTCTTGGCCTTGCTGGTTTTTATAGGCGCTTTGTCAAAGATTTTGGATCAATTGCCGCGCCGCTGAACGAACTTACCAAGAAGGATGTGCCCTTTGTTTGGGGCGATGCACAACAACAGGCCTTCGTCATATTGAAAGATAAGCTAACACATGCTCCCTTACTCCAACTTCCTTATTTTAATAAGACTTTTGAGCTTGAATGTGATGCTAGTGGAATTGGTTTGGGAGGTGTGTTATTACAAGAGGGAAAACCTGTTGCATATTTTAGTGAGAAATTGAGTGGGGCTAGTCTGAACTATTCTACTTATGATAAAGAATTATATGCCTTGGTTCGGACATTAGAAACTTGGCAACATTATCTATGGCCTAAAGAATTTGTTATACATTCTGATCATGAATCTTTGAAGCATATTCGTAGTCAAGCTAAGTTGAATCGTCGTCATGCAAAGTGGGTTGAATTTATTGAGTCTTTTCCTTATGTTATCAAACACAAAAAGGGTAAAGATAATATTATTGCTGATGCTTTGTCGCGCTGTTATGTTTTATCTCAACTTGACTTCAAAATATTTGGATTGGAAACTATTAAGGAACAATATGTGCATGATGCTGAATTTAAAGATGTGTTGCAGAATTGTAGAGATGGTAGAACATGGAACAAGTTCGTCCTCAATGATGGATTTGTGTTCCGTGCTAACAAACTATGCATTCCAGATAGTTATGTTTGTCTTTTGTTGTTACAGGAGGTGCATGGAGGAGGATTGATGGGACACTTTGGTGTCAAGAAGACGGAGGATGTTCTTGCCGCACACTTCTTTTGGCCACGTATGCATCGAGATGTTGAGATATTTGTGGCACGGTGCACTATTTGTCAAAAAGCTAAGTCTCGTCTTAATCCACATGGTTTATATATGCCTCTTCCTGTTCCTAGTGTTCCTTGGGAGGATATTTCTATGGACTTTGTTTTGGGATTGCCACGAACACACAAGGGGAGGGATAGTATTTTTGTTGTTGTGGATCGGTTTTTTAAGATGGCACACTTTATTCCTTGTCATAAAACGGATGATGCTGCGCATATTGCTGATTTGTTCTTTCGTGAAATTGTTCGTTTGCATGGTGTGCCAAATACTATTGTTTCTGATCGTGATACTAAATTTTTTAGCCACTTTTGGAGATGTTTATGGGCTAAGTTGGGGACTAAATTGCTGTTTAGTACTACATGTCATCCCCAAACTGATGGACAAACTGAAGTAGTAAATAGAACTTTGTCTACTATGTTGTGGGCTGTTTTAAAGAAGAACTTAAAATTGTGGAAAGAGTGTTTACCTCATATAGAATTTGCTTATAATCGTTCTCTGCATTCTACCACAAAGATGTGCCCGTTTGAGATCGTCTATGGTTTTGTTCCTCGTGCACCTATTGGTTTATTGCCTTTACCTACTTCGGTGCAAAATAATTTGGATGCTACACAACGCGCTGAAATGATATTAAACTTGCATAAGACTACTAAAGATAATATAGAACACATGAATGCTAAGTATAAACTTGCTAGGGATAAAGGGAAAAAGCATGTTGTGTTTGATGTTGGAGATCTTGTTTGGTTACATTTGCGTAAGGATCGTTTTCCTGATTTACGCAAGTCTAAGTTAATGCCACGTGCTGCTGGTCCCTTTAAGGTGTTAGAGAAAATAAACGATAATGCATATAAACTTGAGTTGCCTGCAGACTTTGGTACGGTTAGTCCTACGTTTAACATTGCAGATTTGAAGCCTTACTTTGGTGAGGAAGATGAGATTGCGTCGATGACGACTTCAATTCAAGAACGGGAGCATGATGTGGACATCCCATCTATTGATACAACCATTGTACCTACAGCTACACAATTACAAGGACCTATCACAAGATCTCGTGCCAAACAACTTAACTATCAGGTACTTTCGTTTCTTAGAACTATTCCTCACATACATGAGAATATGCTGCTGCCTAAATCAGATGTATTTATTACTCTTAGGAATGATGGACCAAGCATGGATGAGAGGGACAAGCATTGGATCATGGCCATGCATGGAGATGGCAGCAAGCATGAGATGATTCGAGAGAAGGCCACATATGAAGATTTCAGAACTTTGAGGCCACCATAATGAAGAAAGAAGGCTTGGACGGAATATTCAAGATTAATACTTCACAAATTCGTCCATAGCTTAATATGGTGCTGCGACACCTTTATTTTGGGCCAGGCCCATGTAAATTTCACAGGATTTTAATTAGCCACTTTTTAGAGTCCGTATTTGAGGAGAAAAGGACTTCTAGGGTTGGATTCAGCCACCACTTCTATGGCTGGCCGAAACCCCACCTTTTCCTCCTTAAATACTCCCCATAGCCGTCACTTTAGCCTCGGATTTTGTTTAGACATTAAGTTAGCCTTCATAGCAACTTCGCCAAGGCTCGAGCGTCACAGAGGCCTCTTGTACTTCGCACCTATACAGGATCCCACCTTTTCAATAAAGCTTTCCTCATAATCCGCAATATCTTGATTGCAATATTAGTTCTTACTTGTTCTCGATTTCAGGTAGGAATTAAGACCCTCGCTAGTCAGGCTGATCGTGTTCCCGCAGGATCGGTAACCTCCAGGAGATTGGCCTAGCGATTGCATTGGCGCTCGTGCTCGCACGTGTAGTCGGATCGTCAAGCCCGAACTCCACCAAATCGACTATCACCATCTCATCGAAAGATCGGACACCTTTGCCCTATCAGTTGGTTAGGCTTCCCTTCTTTCTAGTTCCTCCCGTTGTCTTCGCCTCTGTAATGTCCTTCGCGTCCACTAGTCACTCGTCCATTATTGTCTATTCGTAAGTTTACTCATGATAATGATGTGTTTTTTGAGTTTCACCCGTTTCATCTCTTCGTTAAGGATCGAGCCACATGGGAGGTTCTGCTTAGAGGTCGCATGGTCGCATCCATCAGGGCATGTATGCTTTGGAGGCGCCATCAGTTCTGGAGGCTCCCAGCACTGTTCGCATGTCGGCATCTCATTGGCATGCACGGCTTGGTCATTTTGTGTCTCCTATAGTTAGCCATGTTCTGCGTCAACATGATCTCCCTACGTCGTTTAGTAATAAAAATTTAGCTGTTTGTGATGCTTGTCAACATGGAAAGAGTCATCAGTTACCGTTTGTGTCTTCATCTCGAGTTGTTACTACTCCACTAGAGCTTGTGTTTTCAGATGTATGGGGCCCTGCCCAAAACTCTGTCAGTGGTTATAATATTATGTCAATATCATTGATGCATATAGTCCCTTTACGTGGCTTTATCTTCTTAATAGCAAAGTTGATGTGTTTAATGTGTTTTTACATTTTCAACTGCATGTTGAGAGACTCCTACAGCATAAGATCATTCATATTCAGTCGTATTGGGGGGTGAATATCGCAACCTCAATTCTTTCTTTAATAAGCTTGGGATCTCGCATCATGTTTCATATACACACACATCAGCGGAACGGTGCTTTCGAGTGCAAGCATCACCACATAGTAGAAACTGGCCTTACACTTCTTGCTCATGCCTCCGTGCTGTTTCGGTTTTGGAGTGACGCTTTTACCACTGATTGTTTCTTGATCAATCGAACTCCTAATCGAGTATTAAATATGAAGACACCGATTGAACTGTTGTTTAATGAACTCACTGACTACACTTTTTTCAAAGTCTTTGGCTATACTTGTTGGCCGCATCTTCGGCTCTACAACAGTCGCAAACTTGAGTTTCGCTCCAAAAAGTGTGTCTTTCTTGGTTATAGTGCTCTTCACAAAGCCTACAAGTGTCACCATGTTCCAACTAATAGAGTCTACATTTCTCGTGATGTCGTGTTCGACGAAAATCTGTTTCCTTTTTCGAATATTCCATCTTTTCCATTGTTGTCATCATCCACTAATCCCTCCATTATTTTTCCTGGTCAACTTGAGGATGTTGCATATTCGCCTGTGTTATTGTATAATCACGGCGCAGGTGTCGGACACGACGCTCGCCTCAAGATCCTTCACGTACCTGAGTCGCCAGGACCTGCTCCAGCTGACAGCGACGTCGATTGCTGCATGGACCATGCAGCGGGAGTGCGCCCCGAGGCCTCCTCCTCGGCCCTGACTGTCCTACACCCTCCATTGCCTACGTCTCGCACTCCCGCATGGTCGGCTGGTAGTGGGCCATCCCCGCCTACCGCGTCACCTCCACGGTATTCACTGCCCGCGTCGCCCTCCGCCCATCTCACCTAGGCCGGTCTCGCCAGCACCCGCCTCGTCGTCTAGTGGGCTACCATCGCCCGCGGCTTTGATGCCTGGGAGCCCATCTCCCGCACCGTCGCTTGCCTCTACCAATGAGGCAGCCGATGACCCGCCTCCAGCACATGTGGTTCTTCGTCCGTATACGCGTAGACGGAGTGGTATTTACCGGCCCAAGGAACGCACTGATGGTACTGTTGCATGGATCGCTGCCTGCTTAACTCAAGCGCAGTCTGATCCTTCTACAGAACCCCGACACTATCAAGCAGCGATGAGTATTCTTCACTGGCGTGATGCTATGGACCTCGAGATTCGGGATCTTAGTTAGAATGGCACCTGGCAGTTGGACTGTCCCCGCCCAGGTATCAACGTCATTGATTCCAAATGGGTCTTCAAGGTCAAACGGCATGCAAATGGCTCTATTGAGCGGTGCAAGGCTCGGCTGGTTGCTAAGGGCTTCAAGCAACGGTATGGTCTTGACTACGAGGATACCTTTAGTCATGTTGTTAAACCAACCACGATCTGGCTGCTTCTATCACTTGTTGTCACACGATATTGGTCACTTCATCAGTTGGACGTTCAGAATGCGTTTCTGCATGGTGTTCTTGAGGAGGTTTACATGCGTCAGCCTCCTGGTTTTGTTGATCCTGATCGTCCTCAGGATCTCTGTCGCTTGGTGAAAGCGCTCTATGGTCTCAAATAGGCTCCTCGTGCTTGTCATGCTCGCCTGGGTTCTGCGCTTCATGCTCATGGGCGTGTGCCCTCCACTGCTGATACTTCACTATTCATTCTTCAGCGACCGGAAGCTACTATGTACATCCTGGTCTATGTTGATGATATCATCCTTGTCAGCTTCTCTGTTATGGCGACTGGTCGTCTAGTTCTGTGCGGTGACCCAGCATACCACTGCATGTGTAGTACACTATAGTCGTTGACATGACATCCACAGAACACCGTTCCGTAAATATCACATCCCTCAGAGTGGTACAACAGAAACGTTGCGGGTCCATATTACAAAGGTACACACATTATTATTATTACAATACCGGAAGTTCAAGACTTCCAAAAGATTCAATTTACAAACCAAAATATAAGATGTTCAGCGGAAATTTAAAAGTAACAACTCCGACTAGGAGTGGGGCTCAACAGCTTATTTTATAGAGTTCATGCTGCTCGGCTCCATTAGTTACTACTAACTAGACCCTTAAGTGGACTCGTTCTCATCTACACCGTAGCGGATCTCGTAGTCCACGCCTTCAACTCCTCCGGATAGATCAGGTTCCTCGTAGAACACGTCTTCTTGGCATTCGGCTGCATACCTTGGCACATCTTCGGAATCCTCAGAGTCTAAGCAAGGGATCAAAGGAAAGAATGAGTAACAGCGTTACCCAACAAGTTCATTATATGCAAAGTGGGAAGTTTGATGCTCTAACTACCACCTCGGATTATAAATCCTTGGCACTATGCAGTTTTTGTAAATCTTTCTTCAAAGATTGATTTTATTCTGAAAGACTATGACAATCAGCCTTCACACGTTGACTAGAACTTTCATGGAGTTCCTTTCCTGCTGCGTTCGCAGCTCCTTCCCTGAACAGGGAGTAACAAGTTACAATTCTTACACTCTGCAGAGGTGAGTTACTTTACCCATGAGAGATCAACTCCTTGTTGCACAACCGGGCGTACTTTCCCGTCCACAATTCCATGATGTGGGGCCCAGTAGTTGGTCCAAGCCAATCACTGCCCCCTTCGCGACCCCGCATGCCTCCTTGGTGTACACCATGCCCACATAATGAATTATGGCAATGGTTTGTACAAACCGTTAGATGCCAGAACTATCGTGGGACGTTGAGGGTTCCCACCCATATGCTGCATATCCTCTATGAATTACCAATTAATATGCACGCTACGAGGATAACAGCCACGACCTGCACATCCGGCTTCATGCCAGAGGAAGAAGATACAGCTGACTTCTCTGTCCCATTCCAAATCTCATGGCTAATGCGTAATATACGGCGCTAAAATCACTGATGTCAGGGGTTATTAAGTCCCTACTTGATCATCATTGTTGCAATTAGAACTTTAAGTTCTATTGCTCCATCATATCACCTCTTAGGATGATATCTATAATTTCTTTATTTGTGAAAATGATATTTTCTTTCTTTATAGCATATATGATAACACACAATTTGCAAATACTTTGATAAAGACTCTTAAAAGGACATGAGCAAGTGATGAACTTGCCTTGTGATGGCAAGGTAGTGAAGTCTGATGCTTGCACTTGACCTTGAGCTTCTAGTTCTACAAAAACATCATTATTGCCCGGTAAGGACAATATTTAAAGACGCAAAATGATTATGCAAGTAATGTCATGCATTATTTAATTTTATATGCATTTACCCCAAAAAGTCCCTTTTTAGTAATAAAGGATTTATAAATATTACTCTTTAATATTTTATAACATATATTGAATTATTTAATTTTATTTCCCTTTTATTTGATTTTTATTGATTTAATAATCCTTTTAGGAATTATCAATTATACATTAAAAATGGTGATTAAATATTTATTTAGTATTTTTCTAAAATACTACCATATTAATACATAATGAAAGTGAATTTTAATTAATTTTATCATCTTTCAATAATTTTGTAAAATTCCATAAGGAATATATAATTTACAAAATTCCTAATAAAATTTAAATGTCTAATATTTTATACTTTTAATTTATTTGGGTAGTTTGGATTTTTGTGAATCCAAAAATATTTTATTTATAATTTTTGGACTTTTAATTTATTTTCTAGAATTTTATTAAGTCCAGGGGTATTTTGGTATTTTTCTTTTTATTAAAACAGGCCTGAAATTGTTTCTGGGTTGGTTATTCTTATTGGGCCCTGTTGGCCCACTAGTACTAGACAAAAGAGCCACCCCGAAGGGTCTGGCCCAGCTCGGCCCACTCCTCACTCTCTCTCTCTCTCTCTCTCTCTCTCTCTCTCTCTCGAGTTCATCTTCTCCTCCTCTGACCCCAACCATGTGGCCGATGATGCCGCCACCGGCGATTCCTGCCGTTGTCGGCCGTTCTGGTTGCTGTCGTGGTGCATTAGGGGGTTGTCGATGACGTCCGTTCGTTCTATCCAATTGGATTTGAGCCTAGGGCTCTCCTGCGATGGATCGATGTCGTCCCGAACCCTAGGGTTTGGGGATTGACAGGGATTCAAGTGCGGTTGTGGTCGTCGTGCGTTGAGGTGATGCTCTGCACCTCCAGGCGTGATCAGGGTCGTTGCTGTGGCGTCGTGCGGGTTGCAGCGCCCCCTCTGGGGTGCTCCCCGTGCCGCCATGGCCGTCGGCCCCCTTGCTTCCTCTTCTATCCTTCAGCGAGGACCTACGGTGAGTTTGATTCCCCTCTCCTGGTGCTATCCGTGTTTGCTGATTCGATGCTAGATGTTAGCAGTGTCCTCTCTGGCTACTATCTGATTCATATTAGGATGATTATCCCTTTTGGGTTCCTGTGATGTGCTTGTTCATGTACTGGATGAATTGATTCATGTTTGGATGGTCTGTACACATGCTAAATGCTTATTGGCCTAAGGCTTGTTGCTTAAAATGATATATGATGTTTCTGGTGGCTTACTAGATGATGTGATGCTTGGATTGCATCTGATTCAGATGATGTGGTTGTATGGGAAACATGCTTGGTAAAGCCAATGATTTGATAGCTTTCCACTGTTTATTGGATTCATGGTAATGATTATGATAGGATATAGCTACTGTCTTAGTGATGTTAGCTTGGGAATTAACATGTGGTCTGAGATCATCATGATCTCAAACAGTGAAGTGTAATATAAAAAAAATCCTAGTTATGATTCATGTGTTAACAGGAAAATGATTAGTTAGTTGATTGTCTGAATCTATGATGATTTACTGTCTTTCCTGATTCATAATGGATTATTCTTGTGACACCATCATGTATGGCACACAAGTTTGATTCTAAAGCATGGATTTGGTTAGTTTATGTTTAAAACAATCTTGGCTTTGAAACATAAATAGAGATGCTCTTATATGAATTCCCTATGACCAATGATGTTGGTCTGAGGCTTAGGGATTCAAATCTTATCTAATTGGTTCATCTAGATAGTCCTGGTAGTGGTACCAGCTATTCTTTATTGAATCATAGCTTGGAAAAATGATAGTGAGCTTAATCAATCTATGGATCCCAAAGATTTGTTTCTAAGGTGCTACCCTTCTTTTAGGGATGTGCCTAGAAATAGATCATAGGTATATGTATGATTGAATTGTAGAATATAGTTTGACAACCAGAGCAAGGATGTTGCTCTGAGCTCTGGTTGGATTCTGGTACTTTGCTATTTGCCTTTAGATTTTCAGAAATCCCTATGATGGATTCACCCCACTTGGGTGTCTTCTGAAGGTTTGTTTTGTAAAACAACACATGCCTTTCTCTAAATAAGATGATTAGATCATGTGAAGGTTTTATGAAACTCACCACGAAAGCTGGTATTTGTGGAGTAAGTTGGTAATGATCTTGATCTGGTTTTGCTGGACTCTTGTGCTTGATCTAGAGCTAGCCTGCTCCTCCTAGCTCCTGGGCTTGGCCTTGCTGTCCACCTGATTCATCCCCCTCCTTATGTCACCATCCTGGTGATGTTTGGGTTAATTTGGGTGGTTGGTTTGGCTGCTGTTCTTGGTTTACTGGTTGTTCACCCTGGCTGTGCTGTGGTGTGGTGTGGTGTAGTGTTGCACTGAGGTGCTTCCCCACGGCTGTGCTCTGGTTTTGTTTGATCTGGCTGTGCTTGTGAAGTCGACAGCATACCCTTTGCATGCTTGTGTGTGCAGCCTGTGTGCCTGCTATGCACATATGGATAGGTTCAGAAAATTTGAACTTACCATTACCAATCTACTTTTACCTTGGCTGGTGAATTGGTCCCTTTTTGGCTGTCATTTGCATTCTGGCTGGGAATTTATGAAAGATAAAATCTTTCATATTGGTGAAACTTGCCCCTCCTTAACATTTCTCCATGATGAGATTGTCAAGTGCACCTCACTGACATATCTGAGAGAAATATCTACTAACACTAATCTTGTTTTATTTCTGTTTAATCTTTGTCTTGCAGGTTCAAAGATCAAGATGAAGATTTAGTTTAGGTTTTAGATATAGGATAGTTAGTAGATGTAATTTTCTTAGTCCTTTGTAATTTTTCTTTTATAGTTCTTGTAATCTTTATTTTATTCAATTGTAATAAAGATTATATTATTACTAATAAAGAATATTCTTATTCTTTATTATGTTGTAATTTGTTTATGTCTTTATAATATGAAAATGAATTTCATAATTTCTATTGTTTTGAGATTTAAGTTATACTACCTATATCTTAATTAATTTAAGATTCAAATCTTATATTTAAATCATTTAAATTATTATTCAAACACTTAAGTTTTTAAATTCAAACCCATTTCAAAACACACATACTTCTTTTAAGATCACATCAAAGTTTATAACAATCCTCCTTTAAGTTTAAACCTAATCTTAAAGTAAGAAAGAAACATTGATCACTTAAGGTTTTATTTGGCGAAAATTTTACCCACCTTTTCACAAATAGATGCATGCAACAATACATAATCCTAAATCTACCCTTCGTTAGGTTCCTAAATGCTGGGGTGTTACATTCTGGCTCTCAGTTCTGATTTTGCCGTCAAGGATCTGGGCAAACTTCACTATTTTCTTGGCTTGGAGGTCACCTATCCACATGATGGTCTTGCTCTCTCTCTCTCGCAGAAGTACTCTCAGGATCTCTTGCGACGTGTTGGCATGCTCCAGTGCAAGGATGCTACTAATCCCCATGTCCTCCACTGAGACTATCTCTGCTAATGATGGGGCTCTATTTTCGGCTGATGGTGCTACCGAGTGTCGGAGTCTTGTTGGGGCTCTTCAGTACCTCACCATCACTCGACCTGATATTTCATATGCAGTTAACCATGTCTGCGAGTATATTCATGCCCCTCGAGAGCCTCACTTAACTGTTATCAAGCGTATTCTGCGCTACGTTCGCTCCACTGCTACTTATGGACTGCATCTATGGCCGACGCCCTTTGTTGTGTTCTCGGCTTTCAGTGATGCGGATTGGGCTTGTAACCAAGATGACAGGCGATCCACGGGGGGATATGCAATATTATTTGGTCCTAATCTAATCGCCTGGAGTGCTCAGAAATAGGCTACAGTTTCTCGCAGTAGCAATGAAGCTGAGTACAAGGCGGTTGTTGATGTCACTGTTGAGCTTATTTGGGTCCAGTCCCTGCTTTGAGAGTTGAAGATCTCTCACGGTCAGCCTTCTGTCCTTTGGTGTGATAACATCGGTGCCACATACCTCTCATCGAATCCGGTATTTCATGTCCAAACAAAACAAATCAAAGTTGATTATTATTTTGTGAGGGAACATATTGCACAGAAATTTCTGCAGATCAAGTTCATCTCTTCTAAAGATCAACTTGCTGATATCTTCACCAAACCGTTGTCTCTTCCTTTGTTCATAGGTTGTAGACGCAATTTTAACTTACTGAATACTTCAATCCAAAGTTAAGATTGAGGAAGAGTGTTAGACTGTATAGTTTCTGTAATTGTATCTGTATTGTACCTCTTGGTACCCATATATAAAGAGATAGGTCATGCACCCGATGCGTTGAGTCAGTTCCCACCCAAACATTGTTTAACAACTTAGGATGTGTTTGGTTTGTGATTTTTTTTAGATTGGTTTGTGAATTTCTAAAGTAACCCGTTTACTGTGTTAACTGATTAAATTAGATTGCGTTTGGTAAGACAGACCCGTAATCAGATATCGTGGTATTGGTTACCGGCCAAATACAAAACTGTTTCCGTCCAATATCCTGTGTAATAGGATAATCATACGGCCATCTCGGCGTATCGCTTCTCCAACTTCCTATTGATCCATTATGACCAGAGCGTCACAGGTTGTTTATGGTCCTTCGTCATCACCGATCAGAGTGGATTCTTCCCGTCGTCGTGCTCATCGGCCTCCGCCGGCCATGGTGTAGGTATGGGCGCCCCGCGTGGACACACGCCAATCAAGAAGTTGTATGGCGTACTCAGAGTTCGTCGGCACCGGCGACTCCAGGTTCCACCCAGTGGACCGTTAGCCATCTTCTTAATCGTGTCTAGATTTATTTAAATTTTAATAAACCTATGGCATCTATTTTAAGACGGAGGGAGAGTATCAGTTTTCGGATGTGTGGATTGAGATCTGAGGTGGCAAATGGAGTGGAAATGTCTTGGGAGATGCCGGGCATTTCGTCTATCTAGCTCCAACTGCAATTGACTTGATCTAAAAAAAGGCTGCAATTGATTTGAGCTGCGAGGACACACGCACGCACCTGCTCTCTCGGCGGGAAAGCAGTAGAGTTGGAGTGGCGTCCGATTCATGGAATCCGTACGTATATACTCCCTCCGTTTCAAAATATAAGATGTTTTAGGTTTGTAAAGCAAATGTATATAGACTTGTTTTAGTATATAGGTTCACTCAACTTAGGAATGAATCTACACACTAAAAGATGTTTAGATACATCTCATTTACAAACCTAAAACATCTTATATTTCCAAACGGAGGGAGCAGTGGGTTAGGCTCGTGATTCTGTGTTGTTGCTAATCTTTGTTTTTTTCCTTGACAAATTGTGACCGTGGCTGCTGTCCGTGCCAATTTGAGACGCTGCCGCTATGGTCGGATCGATAGTTAATGTGACGGACAGCGACAAAGATGATAAGCCACTGAACAATAAATCGGCGAGGTTTGATGACTGTGCCATGTCGTTTTTCTTCACTTTGTTTGCCATGCCAATTGGGTACCCAAGTTCATGTCACTGGAGTTGGATCAATAAAAGCGGCGTCGAGCTTCAGAAAGTTATTTGAGATTTTCGGAGTAGCAGTTGCCTCACAGGATTCTTGTGTGACAAGGCCGGTGCAAAACCTCGTACTATGACGACTTGGTAAAACAAACTTACAATTTGCAGGGCGGTTGTTATTCTGGCCAGTGCGAACGACAACAAGGAATTTGTAGTCCACGTAGGATCGTCGTCACACGATGTTAGGTAGCCCCATTTAGAGCGGAAGCTCTTGGTACAAGCTTGAACACAGTGGTGGTTCAAATCTACCGTGCCAGCCTTTTTCTTCCTTCATTCATCGGCGACAAACTTGAGATCACAAAGTTAGTCGCCTGACTGCAAAGTAAACTTCGCCGACAAGTCTGCATGTTCTTTCAGCAATTTCACCGCCTCCCCTTTCTCTCTGACCTGACGACACACGAACGCGGCAACGATCGACAGCCCGCCGTCCCAAATTAAGCCCTACCACTTTCCACCCTTGCTATTTCCATTTTCCCTCGCCCGACAAGCTAGGATAACAAGATAACAAGATCGATCCAGTACTCTTTGCCATATGTACGTAGTTCACGACGCCGGTAGTGCGGCCTATCATACGTATCACTAGCTACGCGGAGGCGGCAAGTGACAACGCCGTTGTTGACCCGGGCAGCGAGCGTGGTACTAGCCTACTGATGCTAGATCGAGAAGCGACAACGCCGGCCGGTCACGGCACACGACCCCTGTCTGTCGGTGTGGCATGCTGGCACCGAGCAGGAAGTACATACTAGTAGAACCAGGCCGGCTCATTTTCTATCTTTCTTTACTTTACTATAGTTTCCGCGAGGGCAACGCCAAGAGCACATGGATGGAGATGTACGGCCAGTGATATTAAACCTTTCTGAATATACATGTAATTATTTTTCAGAAAGAAAGAAAAGATAACAGAGAGCAAAGGAAGGAAGATGTGTGACTGTGTGTGGCATTACTCTCCCACGGCCCACCCCATTCATCCATGCCGTGTGTACCACCGAACCATCACGCCACCACCATTAACTAGTGCTACTAGCAAAGCAGAAGCAGCGGGAGTAAATTCTCCCTCTTTCTCCCGTCGATCCAATCGGATCGCGATCGACACCCGCACGCACGGCACGGCACGGCACGGATGCGGGTCGCCATTGCTGCCGTTGCTTGCAAGTAGCAGCAGCGAACGGCACGCCGGGGCAGCCAGGGGAGAAGGAGGCCAGGGAGAAAGATCCACCCCTCACACCCACCCCCATTGCCGCGCGCAAAAACCTTTTTAATCAATCGCCGTGGCAGCAGGCGGGGCACGGCACGTCGGCACCAGTACCACTACCACGACCACCGCGCCCGCAAGAAACCAAAGTGAGATAGATAGATAGCGAGGTGTTGCTTTCTTTCCGTCTGCGCGCGCGCGGGGTATTAAACTAGCGTGCGCGCTCTGCTCCGCTCACTCCCATTTCGCCCGGGAAGCCAAGCCACACACGCCCAGGGCCAGCAGGCACCGAGCGAGCTTGGCTAGCTCCGGTTTTTCTTTTTCTTTTTCCTTTTCTTTCCTCACCGCCCCCCACCGAGCAACTCCTCGTCGTCCTCACTCCACTACTCCCAGCTAGCTAGTGCGGTGGCCGCGCTAGCTTCACCAGAACGCCATACTCCCAGAAAGAAGGCGCCCTTGTTGTGGTACTAGCTGTTCCTGCTTCTTCTTCTTCTCGTCCGCCTTCCCGGCTGGGCGGCAGGCAATGGCGGCCGTCGGCGCGCTGCTGAGCGCGGCCGCCCTGCTCCTCGTCGCGGTGCTCTGCCTCGCGGGGTCGTCGTCGGCGACCAACGTGACGTACGACCACCGCGCGCTGGTCATCGACGGCGTGCGCCGCGTGCTCGTCTCCGGCTCCATCCACTACCCGCGGAGCACCCCCGACGTACGTGCTCTCTCTTTCTCTGCGCTCTGCTTTTGCTTTGCTTTCTTTCGAGCGCGGCCTCCTCCTCTGTCCGATCCTCTTGGTGCCGGCCGAGCGGAGCTGACACTGACGTCGCCATGGTTGGTTGTTTGGTTGGTTGATCGCAGATGTGGCCGGGGCTGATGCAGAAGGCCAAGGACGGCGGCCTGGACGTCGTCGAGACCTACGTCTTCTGGGACGTCCACGAGCCCGTCCGGGGACAGGCACGTTCTCCACTTCATACCGGCCATCAACCTGCTCATACTACTACTATTCTCTTTCTTTTTCTTTTTCTTTTTCTCATCATCTCATCCAGCTGGTCTTCATGTGTCAAAGGGCGGTGCTTGCTTCCCCTGCACCCTATGCTTTATTCTTCTCACTCACTCACTCCCAAGCTATTTACTTCTCATGTAGTAGTACACTAGCTACCACGAACTTCGTTCGAACTCGTGAATTTTTATCTAAAAAAAAGAACACTTCGAACTATTACATTGTGTCGATATGTGTCACTGTTCAACACAAATTAGGTAGTGACCAATAATTCTGACGGGTACTACGAACTGCAACAGTACGACTTCGAGGGCAGGAATGACCTGGTGAGGTTCATCAAGGCCGCCGCCGACGCCGGCCTCTACGTGCACCTCAGGATCGGCCCCTACGTCTGCGCCGAGTGGAACTACGGGTAAGCCCTCTCACCCTGCATTCCTTCCGGTCTCCGTATCATCAGTTTCGTCAGTAGGAGGAGGAACTGATGGATGATCCGTTGTGATTGACTGTGCAACTGCAGAGGCTTCCCGCTATGGCTGCACTTCATCCCGGGGATCAAGTTCCGCACCGACAACGAGCCTTTCAAGGTAAGCGACATAAATAAAGAGCTAGTAGCAGAGTGCGCAATGCAGCTTCATCGATCGACCAATGAGTGAGCGAATGATTCAGTGGCGTTGATCGATCGACCTGATTTGCCTGGGTGCCGTGCAGACGGAGATGCAGCGGTTCACGGAGAAGGTGGTTGCCACGGTGAAGGGGGCGGGGCTGTACGCGTCGCAGGGCGGGCCAATCATCCTGTCGCAGATCGAGAACGAGTACGGCAACGTCGACGTCAACTATGGCCCGGCGGCCAAGCCGTACATCCAGTGGGCGGCCGGGATGGCCGTCGCGCTCGACACCGGCGTGCCCTGGGTCATGTGCCAGCAGAACAACGCGCCCGACCCAATCGTAAGCTTTCTACACCTCTTTATATCTTCCTTCGGAGACCATCGGCAATTCTGTGATCATCACTCATCAACGGCGGCAACAATGCAGATCAACACGTGCAACGGGTTCTACTGCGACCAGTTCACGCCCAACTCCAACAGCAAGCCCAAGCTGTGGACCGAGAACTGGAGCGGATGGTTCCTCTCCTTCGGCGGCGCCGTGCCGTACCGCCCCACCGAGGACCTCGCCTTCGCCGTCGCGCGCTTCTACCAGCGCGGAGGCACATTGCAGAACTACTACATGGTAATGATGCCCCGCAAGAAGCCTAAAACTCTGCTCTTCCTGTCTAACTCTGGGTCTTGGATTTGTCGGCAGTACCACGGAGGGACCAACTTCGGCCGGAGCTCCGGAGGGCCCTTCATCGCCACGAGCTACGACTACGACGCCCCCATCGACGAGTACGGTGAGCACCTGTCTTGTTCTGGGCTGCACATGTCTCACTGATCGTCGCGTCCTTGGCTACTGAAAAAAAGATTCAGTTCAGCTCAGGAGGCACCATCTCTTCTCTTGGAAATCATTGGGGGTTGGATGTCCAATTGTCGATATGTGGCTCTCGAGTGAAAATAGTGGGATGTCTGATGAATGCCTGCTCTAGACTGATTATTTGCCTTGACTACTGAAACTGAGCACGTACCACCCACACGCACCAACTCTGCAGACTACTACTCCAGTATTTCACTTGAAGATCTCCAGGGCATTATGGATCGCAGTCACGCGATTTCCCACTGAAAAATAATAGAGCATATGATCAACCTTGAAGATCATTAGTGTTGTCATGCTTACATGAACAGGGGGTTCATGTTCTGAAAATATTTCCAACTAATGTTTTGCCCTTTTCTCAATGTGTGGTTCAGGTCTAGTGAGGCAGCCGAAGTGGGGACACTTGAGGGATGTGCACAAGGCAATAAAGATGTGTGAACCTGCACTCATAGCAACGGACCCATCATACATGTCTTTGGGTCAAAATGCTGAGGTATGTGATCCGCTTTTCCAAAAGCAACTTTTATCTATAGAAAACAAGAAAGATAAATCTACAAAGCGTAAGTGTATCAAATCTTGATCGAGAGTAATATGCACCTTTGTGATCTGTTGGGTTATGCTTAATGATGATATCTCCATTCTTCTGTCTTCAGGCGACCATATACAAGACTGGTTCCGTGTGCGCTGCGTTCCTCGCCAATATAGACGATCAATCTGACAAAACTGTCACCTTCAATGGCAAGGCATATAAACTCCCCGCTTGGTCTGTCAGCATCCTTCCTGACTGCAAGAATGTGGTGCTGAACACTGCTCAGGTATGTGCGTTCCTTGTTTAACACAAAGGGGCAACGAACATTGACCATGGATCTGATCCTGAAACACAACATTGCTCTGCACAGATCAATTCACAGGTGACATCTACACAGATGATAAACCTGGCTTCCAGCATTCAAACATCTGATGCTTTGTCCACTGAAGCGGAACTCGCTTCGTCTGGCTGGAGCTATGCCATAGAACCTGTCGGCATCACAAAGGAGAATGCATTGACAAAACCTGGACTGGTGGAGCAGATAAATACCACGGCAGATGCCAGCGATTTCCTGTGGTACTCAACAAGGTACAGGATTGCACATTTAGCTGTAGCTGTGCACATGGTAACCAGCAAATTGGCAGTGACAAATTTACTCACATATTTCTACTTTGTGCAGCGTCATCGTTAACGGTGGTGAACCCTATCTGAACGGCAGTCAGTCCAATCTGCTTGTGAACTCACTTGGGCATGTTGTTCAGGTCTACATCAATGGCAAATTGGCAGGTAATGCATACGATAACAATGCAGACTCATTTGTATGGCATTTGGATAGTCATGTTAATTATCAATATCCATGTTTCATGCGTAAGGTGTATTTGTGTACTGAAGTGCGAGTGTTCAAATCTTACCAGGCAGCGGCAAGGGTACTGCTAGCAGCTCCCTGGTCTCATTGACAACACCAATTACACTTGTACCTGGGAAAAACAAAATAGATCTTCTGAGCACAACAGTTGGCCTGACGGTAAGTCGGTCTCTACTCTACTCCATTTTGCTGTCCAGTCTTACTTTTAAAATTTGATATGGTTATTAAAAAAGTAAAACCACATCTAATACCAAGTTATTGACATTCTTCTTCCTCAACTCCCCTGTTACTTCAGAACTATGGCGCATTTTTTGACCTGGTTGGTGCTGGAATTACCGGTCCAGTAAAGCTCAGTGGACCAAATGGTGCACTGGATCTATCTTCTACAGATTGGACATACCAAGTGTGTACACAGTAATCTACTATTTTTTAGTTAAGCAACTACTGAAAAATATTGTTTTCAAATCCCTTAACTAGTGTGGGTCAACCATAGCATAGTAACAATATTGTTGGTTTTTCCTTAAAAAAATATTTGTGACTCCAGATTGGACTCAAAGGGGAAGACTTGCACCTGTCTAATCCTTCAGAGGCCTCTCCAGAATGGGTA
This sequence comes from Avena sativa, assembly GCA_916181665.1. Classification (NCBI taxonomy): domain Eukaryota; kingdom Viridiplantae; phylum Streptophyta; class Magnoliopsida; order Poales; family Poaceae; genus Avena; species Avena sativa. The sequence goes on from OV702293.1 coordinate 426,895,423, forward strand.
TCCGACAGCGCTTACCCAACTAATCAACCATTGATCTGGTACAAGGTCAGTATGATCCTGACCTAGGAACTGTGCTAGCTTTTGTCATTTGAGTACATGTAGTATGATTATAATCTCAGTAGTCTAGAGATTAACATTTTATTTATTTGGCCCGTCCGTTTACTTGAATTTTACCCTGGGAATCAATGCACTAACTGCAATGATCAAAATGCAGACCAAATTTACAGCTCCTGCAGGCGATGATCCTGTTGCCATAGACTTCACGGGAATGGGGAAAGGTGAGGCGTGGGTGAACGGGCAGAGCATTGGTCGCTATTGGCCAACAAATCTTGCGCCACAAAGCGGCTGTGTCAATACATGCAACTACAGAGGAGCTTACACTTCAAGCAAATGCCTGAAGAAATGTGGGCAGCCATCACAAACTTTGTAAGAATCCTCTCCAATAAAATCCATACCTTATTTTGTTACCGTCAGGCAGAGCCGATTCTAATGTTCTATTGCCATAGACTCGTAAAAAAAAAAGTATTGCCGTAGACTTATCTTGAAAAGGTTTAAGCACTCTTTCGAATAAATGTAGCATTTAGGTGTTCACAACAGTTACCGTTACTTAAAATGAAGGTCAGACAATTTTAGCATTGAATTTGTGACCATCAAAACAGTCAAAATCTAATAGGATTTCCTCCTAGTGCAAGAAACGTATGAGTTGTTAGAATTGAATGACTAATTCAATTTCATACCTTGTTAAACAGGTATCATGTACCCCGTTCGTTTCTCCAACCAGGCAGCAATGATCTAATCCTTTTTGAGCAGTTTGGCGGTGACCCAAGCAAGATATCCTTCACGACTAAGCAGACAGCAAGCGTATGTGCACACGTGTCCGAGGATCATCCTGACCAAATCGATAGCTGGATCTCTCCCCAGCAGAAGCTGCAGAGGTCCGGGCCAGCACTTCGTCTGGAGTGCCCCAAAGCAGGCCAGGTCATCAACAGTATCAAGTTTGCAAGCTTTGGGACACCAAGTGGCACCTGTGGGAATTACAACCATGGTGAATGCAGCAGCTCCCAGGCTCTAGCAGTTGCTCAGGAGGTAACTCCAATCTGTTCCACTTACCATGTCTTTTTGTTGTGTTTTTCTTGCAAGATATTGACAATGTTGTGGGAAACTCCGCAGGCATGTGTTGGGGTGAGCAGTTGCAGCGTGCCAGTGTCAGCAAAATACTTTGGAGATCCATGTAGAGGAGTCACAAAAAGCCTTGCGGTCGAAGCTGCATGCTCATGACATGTTCGAGAAATGGTTGTTAGTAGGAGGTAAAAGCAGACTGAGGGGGTAAAACTAAAATCCTCCTCTGTGTAGACAAGCAGGCAAGAAAAAATAATTGTTCCAGAAATGCTGGTGAGATGGAATAAAATAATCTCAAAATCTACAAGAGCGAAGCAAGCCATTAAATTGTATGCTTAGAGTGAGTTGTACTTGTTAGCGTGACAAATATATATATATATACATTTTTACAATGTATTCTTTTACAAGTTTAGAGATAATTCAATCAACACAAGCACACCTTTGTCTGTTGAATGTAAAGTTTAGTTTCGTCAAGCCAACTCCAAACACAGAGCTCCTGTGCCTCCAGAGTCACCTGAAACTGTGCAGTTGCTGTACAAACCATTTAGTTTGGAACTCTTCAGACCCACATGATATTTGCTGACCCATTGTATGCAGTATCATGATCTATGTTCTGGCTTGAGCTGAAACTCTTCAACCCTTAAAAGCGACTCTGAAGTTCCAATCTGATGATCGGTCAGATATGTACAGACTATTTCATGGATTGACGGGGATCAGGACGATCCACCTACATCATGTTTCAAATTGCAATGATGCAAGAACAGAGAAGAGACAGCAAGTTTGAGCATACAAAGATTCCAAAGGATTATAGAAGCTCCCATCAACCAACATACATACATATACTCTACAAATATGCAATGCCCACTGAACTACCAAATCATCAAGGAGCCACATGAAAACAGTTTGGATGAAACAAAACAAATACCACAGACTCAGATCATACGGATATTCTAATTATGTATTTTCCATAAAATGTAAAGATCACCTGCGAGTAGATACCAAGTTGCAACTAGAACTTTATTCATGCATTTTATGTCTGGATAAGCTGTCAGCACAAGAAAATGATATATGCCCATAAACATGTGAGATTGCACAAGGCATACTGCATACAATGGAATCCAGCTCAAGCCAGACCAAGATCATCTAAGCCGCACAGCTAAGCCATCACGCTTCCAGTAACAAGATGGCAAGGATTATTACTATCTATCAACAATATGCACAGAACAATACCATCCAAGTAGCTAGCTACAACTGCCAAACAGAAAGAATAGTACAAGAGAGCTACCAACCCAGCAGTCAATAACTGATCTGCAGTTAGTACAAACTAGATGATTTGTTGTACTGCCTGCTCTAAGAACGTACATATCAACATACAATATAAGGTCGTCACCTCTCCAAACATAAATGTTACAGCCGTAGACAACAAAACTACCCCACATGCATTCCACCTCCCATAAAATAAGTATTTGTTTCCACATTGGGTCTCTTATTTGAGTCCATCACCTGATCTCTCATATTGAGGAGTTGTTTGGGATGGTAAACTTCAGAATGCTGATGCATTTGCATGAAATCTGTTGCAGCCATTGGCAAAGAGCCACTCTCCAGGTTTACGTTCACCAAATCGAAAGTGTGCATCCCGTCATCCTGAGCACTGGATACCATGTTCATATCCACTCTCGTGTCACCCTGCATCAGGTGAGGGGATGCCATGTTCATATCAACTCTTCTGTCGCCGTGTATCAGGTGTGGCGACGTCATGTTCATATCAACTCTCCTATCCCCGTGTATCAGGTGTGAGGATGTCAGGTTCATATCAACTCTTCTGTCAGTTTGCATAAAGTGTGGTGAACCCAGGTTCCTGTCGACTCTTCTGTCCCCTTGTATCAGGTGAGGTGCAGCCATATTCATGTCAACTCTTCTCTCCATCTGAATCAAGTGAGGGGATGCCATGTTCATGTCAAGTCTTCCCTCTCCACGGATGAGGTGGGGTGTTTGCATTTCCATGTCGACTCTTCTGTCCCCGTGAATCAGGGATGTGGTGTTTGATGTCATGTTATCCCCATGAACCAAGGCTCTTGTGTTTAATGTCATACTTGCACCAACCCTTCTGTCCCCACGAATGACAGATGTGGTGTTTGATGTCATGTTCACATCAACTATTCTATCAGTAGACACCTGACCAGTTACTGACATATTTACATCAACCCGCTGATCACCTTGCTGGGTCTGGCCAGACCTAGTTAGTTTGTCCTTTGCTTCTTTCATGACTGACAACACAAACTCCTTCAACTCAGGTTCTCTAGCCCCAATGTCGATAACATCTTCGAAATATTCATGACCACGCACATAGAGATCATCAAAAATGTTCAAGTCTCTCTGTAATGCCACAGAGCTGGAGCTTGCAGGCATAGGAAGTATTCTAAAGTCCTTCCTCCAGCGGTTGAGAATGTACTTTGATGGCAGCGTCAACACATTTTCTTGCTTCAGAACAGATAGAGCATGGCTGCAAAGAATGCCCCGTGATGGAAAGGAGCGGCAAATGCACCAAACATCCTTGTCGGAATTGTTGTAGACAACAGTATAGTCAACCTTCTTGCCCTGTATTAACTCGCTGACCATGTAGGTGACTGAATTCCCACTTCTGTCTACCTCTTTACAAATCACATGCATCAATTGCTTGATCTCATCTTGGAATGCCTGAAACATGGGTACTGTGTAGAGCTCCACCAGCTGCTCCTCAAATGGTAATCCTGACAGCAAAGTGAGCCTAGAATAATAGGAGCGCAAATCATCATATGCTTCCCTTTCCAGTTTCCCTCTGACGGTAGTCTCATATTGCTCGAGGAAAACTGGTAAGGTAGTTTTAGTTGTCACAACACCATCAAAGTATGGGTCTGGTTTTTCGATCTTCCTGATAGCAGATGTGCCAGCCCAAAATGAATGATTGACATAACCAGGAGCCCACTGCTTCCGGCAGTTGTACAGTGCAGAGAACCGTTCATTATCTTTAAGCTTGTAATGCTCAACCATGCACCCCCACTCCTTCTCAAAGTCGGTAAGAGTGACTGTGTCATAAACAACCTCCTTGAATTTCGAAGAAATTGCCTCTTTCTCATGTGTACGTCCCACATTTTCTTGGAGCTTCTTCAAGATATGCCAAAAGCAGAAACGGTGTCTTGTATTTGGCAACACCTCAGCCACAGCCTGTGCCACAACATCTGAATAGCTGGTTGTAATCGCCTCTGGTGGCTTGCCATTCATACAGCTCAGCCACCTCTTCAACAACCAAACATAGTTCTCTTTACTGTCTTTGGAGAGCAGAGCACAGCCAAGTAGCACAAGATGGCCATGGTTGTTCACCCCAAGGAGTGTGGCCAGAGGGAGGCTAGCATGAGCGTGTTGTAAATACATCACATCAAGTGTAATGACATCACCAAAGTAGCGGTACTGCGCCTGAGACCTTGTATCTGTCCAGAAAAAATTCTTCAGGCGACTTTCCTGGTCAAGATCCCAGCTGTGAATTAAGTTTGGTTTCTTTTCCTGCATCATTTCAATGAACTTCTTCACTGCACTGAGGTCATCCTCCCCGAAGCGCTGCATGACAAAGTCGGTTCTATTAAACCTCAACCCGCCAACACCAGCTCCACCACTTACAGTCCGCTTGGGGCGAGTGGGGAACTTCCTGGTCTCGGCAATCTCACTCAACGACTTCTCCACCATCTCATCCATCTCATCGGTAATCTTGGCCTTCTTCTTGGCTGACTCAGGCATCTCCCGATAGGCCTTCAAGAACCTGACCATATCAGGTGTGCAAGGATGGTTATGCTCCAACTCAGCGAACTCCACCTTCCACTTATGGTTCACCCGCTTGTCACGCATAATCATCATCGCCTTGCATCCAGTCTTCTCAGCTGTGGCACGCCTTGCCCGTTTCTCCTGGCTGGCTGCCCCGCGCTTGCTGCGGAGTGGGTAGCGGGTACCTGGGACTTCTGACGGGGCAGCGCCTTCCCGGGGCTTGCCACCTTGGGTGCAGGTGAAGGTGGAGCGGTAGCGAATCCCCTCGTAGTTGTGGCAGGTGCGGCGCACGGCGTGGAATCCCGTCCGGAAGGCGTAGGCCTTGTAGAGCGAGAATGCCTCGTCGACGGAGTCGAACACGGTGCCCACCCGCGGCACGAGGGCCTCCTCCAGCGTGCGCGGCACGAAGTCCTCATCCCCTCCGCCGCCCTCCGCATCCCCTTCGCCCTCGTCGGAGTGGACGAGCACCTCGTCCTCGCCCTCCTCCACCTCCTCTTCGTCCTCGTCCTCCGCGGGGTCGGCGTTGAGATCGTCGGCGATCTCATCCTTGACCCGCCCGGCGGCCGCGGCAGCCTCCTCCTCGTAGCTAGGGTTTTGCGCCCGGGTGGCGCGGGAGGGTCGAGGCCGCTGAGAACCCTCCCCCATGAGTGACCCGCGCATTTACACACGCCACGGCCACTAGCGACGCCACCCCGAAACCAAAAGTATTAACACTAGAGGTACAGGGGGCTGATACCTCGGTGTGCGAAATGGCCAGGGTCCGGAGCGGGCGACGGAACGGGAGCACTGGGGAGGGAGGCGAGGCGTAGTAGGGGCTGCGCGAGCTCGGGAGGGCCGTCGATCTGGCCGGAGTAGGTGGGCTTGGGGACGCCGCCGGGGAAGAGAAGGGAAATTAGGGGGAGAGGTCGGCTGGACTTGCTTCTTGGGGCGGAGAAAGTAGAGAGAGAGATGAGTACGGAGGAGGAGGATATTTTCTGGGTGAGCTTACGGATTTGCATCTGGAGGGGAGGCTGGGGACGTGGCAGATGGGAGAGATCGTGAATCGACGGGTGGAGGAGGCTGACATATGTGCCCGCCTTGGTTTTCTTGTGTATGAAGGGCGAATTTGTGTGGAGTTTGGCTGTGGATCCAGTTCTATTTTCTCCGAGATCCAGTGCTTACATTTATAGGTTTTTAAAGATCATAAAATAAAATTCTAAAAATTGATAACCATATAAGTGTGCTTTTTTTATTCGAAATCACTATACTATGATCTACAAAAAAAATTGTGTAGCTTAAAATACACATTATTTTGAATTATGTTTGTCGTAAAAATCACGGGCTACATCCTTATTAATTTTTAGAATTTTTGGACCTCAAAAACATGATTTTTAATTTTTAAGAGAATAGGATCACTAGTATCCATGTGTACCAAATCTCCATCGCTAGCTTTATTTTCACAAAGAATATTCACAAACCATTTTGTTTCCGGTGCATAAGTTGTGTAGAAAAAAATCATTGTTACATAGGAGACATAAGTAAATATCTTTTCATGTGATTTTTTTCGCATAAAAGTTATATATTTATGTGCTGCATTAGCATCAAGTAAGGGAAAAGAGATTTTGTTGTCAAGCACTTGAACCAATGTTAAGTTTGCGAACTTTTTTTGCCAGCATGCAAATTAATATTAGAACGGTTACAATCACAGAGTTGCACCTCATTTCTAAATCGAGACAGATGCGGTGATATGTAAACATATTTAAATTCATGAGTTTCCAAATTTCTATCATTATAGTATTCATTCAAATAATAGTATAGTAGTATTTTTTGCTTCATTAAGATTGAATATTTGTTTACCATGTACGTCACTGAAGTTGTGCCACAAATATGCTTTATATATAAGCTCGTGGTTTTCTAATTACCTATGGAGAATTTTTTGAAGGGTAAAAGGAATTTCATTGAATCATTGACATATAACAATCCTTTTGACACTCTCGTGTGCTTTAGGCGGAAAACTTCTAATTAAGAATTGGGTTCGACTTGAAGTCCTTCTAGAGACACAATGATGTGTCTAGTTTCATTTTGTTATCTATCAATTTTTCTAACCTGGATCTCCCTTCCACCAAGATTCTCCTTAATACTACTATTTGGTGCACTGGAGGAGCAATCCTTTTCCATGGACAGTAGATCATGATCTCTTACCAAATGGTAATTTTGTACATAAGGCATGTGATGGGTTCGTTGCATAGAAAACAAAAAATTCTACGATTGCAGCTCCTAAGACAAATCTATGCGACACTTGTAACGGTTTTAGAAGGACTCGCATTTGAAGACCGTAAGCGGGATAATGTTCCTGCAAACAAACGTGGTTGTAGTAGATGTACACGATCGTTCTCAAGGACATGCATACGATCATCACCATAAAGGGATAGCGCCTCCGTAATCGGTCACACATACGATGTGTCGATGACTTACGTTCCTCGCTTCAGCCAGGCAGCGGAAGTAGAGGATATCCGGGAACTCCAGCAGCACTACGGCATGATTGTGGTGGTGGTGGGGAAGATCTTGAGCAGGGCTTCGCCTAAGCACCATACTCGTGGCAATGGACAAGGCTAGCAAAGGGAGGAAGATACCATCCAAATGGCATATAAGAAGAGAGAGAATATGAGTATTTAGAGGGGGTCTCCACCTCCTCTTATATGAGAGGGGGGGTGCGCTCAAAGGGAACCATCTCTCTCCTCTTGATGGTAGTGGAGTCTCCACTCACACATATCAAAGGTTCATCATAATTCATGTCGGGGGGATCGCCCTCAGGTAGGCTAACCGGACAAGATGCAAGGCACTAACCTACAAGCCGTTTGCCTAGCCGGACGCAGAAACTTAAAGACAGATCAGAAGAAAGGCCAGACCAAGACCAAGCTGGCAAACCAGCCAGCCGGATCAGAACCATCAGCAAAGCCTGCTAGCCGGATGGATTAAGTCAGTCGGCCGGAGCAAGACAGACCAGGAGACAACCAGTAGAAAGACCAGCCGGATGAGACAAGCAAGGGAAGAAGAGTAGCCGGATGGATCCGACTATCCGGCCCAAGAAGGTCAGCCGGCTAGGCCACCCTAGCCGGGCACTCAAGACAGGCAAGGTACAGGATGACGTAGAGCACAGTGCGCAGTACGCCCAGGACGGCGGACAAGACAGAAAGGAGACTCAGACACTCGGCCCATACCGTCGATGACGGTTGTAACAGTGGACAGTAGGTGGCACTGTGCATAACTACCCGCACGGCAACCACTATAGACGGCGTGGCGGCATGGGCTTGACTGTGGGTACACGCCCTCCATGCCGGCCACTGTAGATGACCTAGCCGGCTGGGGCCCGCCTGTGGGACTCGCTAGTCGGCCAGGCCGTTGCCCACATCGCCTCGGCCTATATAAGGGGCGACAGGGGCAACATTGTAAGGGTTGGACTCTCCTAGATCATTAGCCAGACCAGATACAGCTCAAGGATCCTTGTAGCCCTTTGTGTTCATCCCTATAGTCAGATCGGCAGGAGTAGGAGTTTTACCTCAACCTGAGGGCTCCGAACCTAGGTACTTCTTGTGTACCCGACGCTTGCTTGTACCCAATCCCGCTTTTGGACGTCGTTGCACGCTTCCCTGCTTGCTCCCACACCTCTATCTAGCCTTCTCAGGCTCTGCCGTTTCCATAATAATGACAGTTGGCGCCCACCGTGGGGCAGAGATGGCGGAGATCGGAGTGATGTTTCGCACGAGACCCTACACTTCGTACGGCGAGCGCGTGGCCTCCGGACTCGTGCTCACGCTGGGCAAATTCGACTGCGTTATCGACAACGCTCGCTGCTCCGCCGGATCCAGCTTCTCGGCAGGCCGCTCCATCCTGCTGTTCGGCGACCTGCCCATCTACGTCGCCACCATGCCTGAGCATTTCCCTCGGGAAATCATCTCTTTCGCCGAGCCGTTGCCCTTAGCCGGCAGCGCGCTCGTCGCGCCCGGCGCCATAGAGGTGATGATGGCTGGTTCCAGTCATGGTCGTCGTCCCCCTCTCGAGCGCGGCAGCGACTTAGGCGGCCCGTCCACTCCGGTGCGCGACAAGGGCGTGGTGGACGAGGTTATCGAGGAACTCCTCGAGCCGGTGCACCCCGGGGACGACCCGGAGATAGATATGGCCAATATGAAGGCGGCGCGTGAGCGTCTGCTCCAGCAGGCCCAGGGCCTGGACTCCACCAAGTACCGGATGGAGAGCAACATCTTCGAGTATAATCGCGCCCACGACTTCACTCCGGCTAACGAGGATCCTAGTCGGCTGGGCTCCGTGCAGCGCCACGGGGGAGAGTTGGGCGCCCGCTTCGAGCACGATCTCGAGCCGGCTTCCCGCACTTACTTCCCTCTGCCCGTCTACGACACCACGGTCAAAAATGTCTGGGCAGCACGAGCCGTCGTGGAGGACCTACCTCACCTGGAGGGGGAGGAAATGTTGTGCCAGTTCCAGCGAGTGCAGCATCTGCTGCGCGTGGCCGACGAGCAGGCTGAGGCCGCTCGCGTCGCGCACGAGGCAGGAGCTGGTCCCCGTCGGAACCGTCCTGCCGGCAACAGCCGGGGAGGACCCCGCCAGACCGAGTGCTCCGCGTCTCCAGGCCAGCAACCCCTGCGCTCTAAGCGTCACCAGTCTGGCAGCAGCCAGCCTCGCCGTGAGCAAGGCGCCATGAGCCACCCGCAACCGGCTGGCCAGCACCCACCTCCACCCCTCCACCATCCCGCCTCACTAGCCGGGTGGGGACTCCCAATCCGGTTGAGCCGGACGCGCATGCCCGCATCAACCTCCTGATGGAAGCTCGCATCACCGAGGAAGAAGACGCAACCGGCCCAGTGTGCTTCCGGCCGCGCATCCGGAAGGATCCCTTCCCTGACAAATTCTCCCTGCCCCGGGACACCCCCAAGTACGATAGCAGCATGAAGCCGGAAGACTGGCTAACCGACTACATCACCGCAGCCGGAATTTCCCACGGCAACAAGCACGTGGCGGTTCGCTACATCCCGCTCATGCTGACCGGCTCGGCCAGGACTTGGCTCAACAGCCTCTCTCCCAACAGCATCAATGCCTGGTCGGACTTCGAGAAAGTCTTCATCCGAAACTTCAACGGCACGTAGAAGAGCCCAGGCAGGACCCGCGATCTTTCTCTATGCGTCCAGGGAGACCACGAGTCGGATCGCGCTTACCTCGCCCGTTGGACCGAGCTGCGCAACTCCTGCGAAGGGGTGGTGGAGAACCAAGCAATTGGTTTCTTCATCGAAGGGTGCCGCGAGGGCACGATGATGTGCCACCGGCTGCTGTGCGACGAGCCCAAGACCATGGCGGAGCTGATGACCGTCGCCGACCAGTATGCCACCGCGGACGCGGCAATGAAGAAGCCCCTCCGGGTAAACGCGGAGGGATGGACGGTTCCCACTGAACCGGCTCGAGAGAAGCCAGTCGGTCAAGGCGGAGAGGCCAGATCATCCCGGCGACACGGCAACGACAGCCGCTACTAGGGCAAGTGCCCGGTTGAGCAGCAGAGCCCGCGCTACCACCAGCGGCAAGTCAACACGGTGCAGGGCGCGCCGGCCCACAACGACAAGAGGCAGAGGAATGCCTTCACCTTCGAGCAAATGTTCGACGGGCCCTGCAAGTACCACAGCGGCACCAAGCCGGCTACGCACACCACTCGGCAGTGCAGCTGGACCCGCTAGATCAAGGAGCGGGCCGGATTACCTCCTCTCTGCCCACCCCCTCCCGGCGGTCCCCCACCACCGGCTAGGGCAGCCGGCAACAACCGTGTCAATGGAGGCTACCCCCAGCAGCACGAGAATTACCACATCTTCGAGGCCGAGCCGATTGACAATCGCGGCCGGAAGCCAAGTAGACCAGCCAATGGAGGTGAACGATGTCGTCCCCCAGTCCTCCTGCGTCTCAACTGGTCCGAGACCTCCATCACCTGGAGCCAAGTGGACCATCCGGATTCGCTCCCGAATCCTGGGGGCTATGCGATGGTACTGGACCCCTCATCATCTCCGACGCCCGCACCTGCCGGTTCTCGCGCGTGCTGGTAGACGGTGGAAGCGGCCTCAACCTGCTCTACCGGTCCTCCATGGAGAAGTTGGGTATCCGGGAATGTGACCTCCATCCCTCGACTACTGTGTTCCACGGCGTCGCGCCTGGGCCACCGTGCGTCCCGCTGGGCAAGATCCAGATGGATGTCATATTCGGTTCGGAAGAGAACTTTCGGTGCGAGCCAATCTAGTTCGAGGTGGCCAACCTCGCCAGCACCTACCATGTCCTTCTCGGGTGCCCTGCCCTTACAAAGTTCATAGCGGTCCCCCACTACGCATACCTCAAAATGAATTTGCCAGGGCCGAATGGTGTGATCACTATGGCTGGCTGCTACAGACCTATTAACAAGTTGCAACAGTGCCAGATGCCTATTTTATGCTCATGCGTGAAGGAAGGCACCAAGATAGTTGAGGCCCTGCTCATCACCGAGGAGAATGATACGTTGGAAATGTATCTATAATTTTTGATGCTCCATGCTTGTTTTGTATCTAGTTTGCTTTACTTGTCTACACTTTGAGGTGCTTTTTCATGTTTTCTGGTACTAACCTATTAACAAGTTGCAACAGTGCCAGATGCCTGTTTTATGCTGTTTTTGGTTTCAGAAAAGTTAGTAAAGAAATATTCTTGGAATTGGACGGGACGAAGGATAAAGTTAATAACTTTCCATGGGGAACAAGAAGTCCAGAGGAGAGCCCGAGGGGCCAGATCCCCCCCAGGCGCGGGTGGGCCCTACCCCGCGCCTGGCTAGGGTTTGGCCGCCCTGGCGGCCGCCTCGGTCTCCCCATTCGCCTATAAGAAGCCCCCGATGCAGAAACTCTGAGTACCCGATCAGGAATCCACGAAACCGTCTGTAGCCGCCGCCACCATCGTCCCTATATTGGGGGGATCTGAAGCTCTTCCCGGCACCCTGTCGGAGGGGAGATCATCCCGGAGGCCTTCTCTCCGGTATGATTCGTGAGTAGTTCCACCTTGGACTATGGGTCCATGTAGTAGCTAGATGGTTGTAATCTCCTCCTTTGTGCTTTCATGTATAGATCTTGTGAGCTCCGTTCATGATCAAGATCTAATCTATTTGTAATCATGCATGTTGTGTTTGCGGGGATCCGATGGATATTGAGATTATTATGTTGGTTTGATTAATGGTTCTATCTTTATGATTGTATCATGTTTGTGTTGTTTGTGATCTTGCATGCTCTCCATTGCTACTGGTTATCTTCGCCAAGTAGTTGCTAGTGACTCCAAGAGGGAGTATTTATGCTCGATAGTGGGTTCATGCCTCTAGTTTCCAATGGAAGTGACAATAATCTCTTTGGTTGTAGATGTGCTGTTGCTACTAGGGAGAAAACAACGGTCTCTTGTTCATGGAACATGTGGACTGTTTACCTTACACACTTTGCTTAAAGCAGTTATCTGTTGCTTGCAACTTAATACTGGAGGGGGTTCGGATGATAACCTGAAGGTGGACTTCTAGTCATAGATGCAGTTGGATTACGGTCTATGTATATTGTTGTATTGCCCAATCAACTTCATAGGATCTTTCTGGCTAGTAATTGCACTGTTATGCCTTCCTTAGTTCCTGTCAATTGCCCTGTTGTAATTTGTTTACCCTTCATGCCATGTTGTTTATATAAGGAGAGCACCTCTAGTGAACTATGGACCCCGGTCCAATCTTTACCATTGATACATCTTCCACTGCTACTTGTTTACTTGCTGCAAACCATTACCTTCCACACCATAAGTTTAATCCTTTCTTACAGCAAACCGGTGAGCTTGACAACCTCACTGATTCGTTGGGACAGAGTCTTGAGTTTGTGTTGTGTAGGTCTCCACGCTGCTTCCAACACCTGTTTGACGTTTCCTTCCTCCTTTTGGTTCGATAACCTCGGTCTCAACTGAGGGAAGACTTGCTGCTTGCTGCTTCACACCTTGCTCTTGGGGTTTCCAACGAAGCGCTTCCACATCAAACACTAGGCGCCATCAAGCTTTCTGGTGCCGTTACTGGGGAATCTGCTTCAACCTCTTCCACCTCGTCAAGCGCTATCAACAAGTTTTCTGGCGCCGTTGCCGGGGAGGCTAAGGACGTCTTCACTAGGGGAGTCCTTCACTTCCTTTCTCTTTACTTTGTTTTTAGTTTTCTTTGTTTCTTTTGCTTGTTTTTGTTTGCCTATTTTCAAAAAACCAAAAAAAAATAGTCTAGCTTGGTTTGCTTGCCTTATTCAAAAACACAAAAAAATTAGTTCATGCTCAAATTGCTGGTATGTTGTTGCCTTGCTTGGCCATGCTTCCTATCAATGGATGGTTTCTTTGAAAATAGTTCTTATTGGCAAGGTGGGTTCACGGAAGAACAAAGGTATTATTATAAGGAACACCGTTTGTCACAAAAAGGGATACACTTATGGGAACAAATTGATAAGTTGAGTACTATTGCTAGAGACTTGTGCTCTACTTATAATGTTACTTATTGCTTTGATAAAGCTTGTTGCTGCAGGAGTTATAAACACCTACCCTTTCAATGTGAGTATAATGATAATGTTACCATATCTTCTTATGTTAAAGGAAATTATGAATTTTATGATGTGGAACAAATTGAAGAATTTATTGCTTTCAAGGGTGCATTTGAACTTGCTAGTTTGCTTGAAAATACTGATGATGCACCTTATGAACATGAGGTTTATGAGATACTTAAATTTTGCTTTGACAATTACAAGGAAGCAAATGGCTATATTCTTGAATATTTTAATAGGTGCTTTCCACAACTGGAAGAGACTAATGCCTTCCAGGAGCCTATGGAAGAAGAAATTGTTGAAACTAGAAGCTCATTAGATGAAAAAGAGGAGGAGAGTGATGAACAAAAGGAGGAAGAATGGATCTACCCATGTCTACCTTCTAATGAGAGTAACTCTTTACCTCTTATATTATTTGATTGTTCCACATGCTTACCAAAGGAAGATGAATGTTATGTTCCTGTGGATCCTTTTGAAATATCTACTTTGGTTAAAACCTTTGAAGGTTTTAATCCCACTATTTTTTGAGCTTGATATAAATTATGTGTTTGTAGATCATGAAAAGTATGCTTTATGTGATAGCTATATTGTTGAGTTTATTCATGGTGCTACTGAAAATTATTATGAGAGAGGAAAGTATGGTTGTAGAAGTTTTCATGGTATTAAAACACCTCTCTATGTGCTCAAAGTTTTGAAGTTGCTCTTGTTTCATCTTCCTATGCCTATCACTTTGTTCTTTGTGAATTTATTTGCATACAAGATTCCTATGCATAGGAAGTGGGTTAGACTTAAATGTGTTTTAAATTTGCTTCTTGATGCTCTCTTTGACTTCAATTCATAATTATTATGTGAGCATCTTCTCAAGCTATCAAGCCTAACTTAAAGGCGTTAAAGAAAAGTACTTGTTGGAAGATAATCCAAGAGTTTTCTTGAGTTTTGGAAGTTATTACTACTATAATGACCTCTCCTTATCCTTTTTGTTTGCTTTTTGTGCCAAGAATGACCTCTAATGAGAGGGAAGTAAGATTTGGGGAGTTGCTGTCCCGAAACAGATTTCTGTCCTCCACCAAAAAAAATCTTGAGGAGGCTCTGTAACTCAGATTGAGCTCAAAATTTACGAATAAATCCCCCTGTATGTTGGCTAAATTTTGTTAGTTCAACACTTTTTGATTTGAGCAACAGAAGATGTTCAAAAAAAATTGTTTCTACCTGCTAGTCTGTTTTGACAGATTTCTGTCATTATTTGTATTTGCTTCTTATTGATTCCTTTTTGAGATCTCTTCAGGTAAATTGAGTTTCTTTGAAGGATTTACTACAGTAGCTTGTGTTTTTAGTGAAAATCCTTGCTGTTCCAAAGTTTTTCTAGTGGTCTAATATCTTTTGAATAAGCTAATGTTGCTAATGAAAATTGTGTGAAGTTTTGTATGAAGGGAAAATTTCAGGTGTAGAGAGAGAATGATGCAATGAGATGAAGAATGGACAAAATCTCAAGCTTGGGGATGCCACCATGGTGTCACTCCAAGAAATATCCAAGAGGTACAAGCGTCAAAGCTTGGGGATGCCCAAGGCACCCCCTTCTTCGTCAATAAAAAGCTCAGGTCTCTCTAGACACTTCACTTTTATTGTTTCATGCGCAGTTGTGTTGTTCTTGGAGCGTCTTAGTTTTAGTTTGCTTTTCTTAGTTTGTTTAGTTTGCTTTAGTAGTTTGGACCCCCGTTCTCGTTGTGTTGTTTTGCAAATAAATTAGCTTGATGTTTGGAAAGGAGTAGTAAGTTCTTTCTTGAAGTGCAAGAGGAGCTTGCATTGACTGTGACTTAGACTTTAGCATGACATGCTAGGTATTGTTTTAGCATTATGCTTAGTGATTATTGTTGTAGAATGTCTTGTTCCAAACAATTGGGATTGCTTAGTGTGCCTTGAAGAAATTATGCGTTGTTTTAGCATGCAAAAGCATAGTATTGTGGTATTCTCCTTTGATATTTTGCTTGGGTTGACTTGGCACATGCTCACACCATGTTATGACTATGACAAGTAACCATTAGCATCTATGATCATTTAGTCCTTGACTTGTAGTACCACTCTTTGCTTTGATTAGTTTGCTTTGTTGCATTGCATAATTATGGCCATTATTGCTCTCTTAGTTGGTTGCTCTCAGTCTTTTGCTAGCCTCCACTTGTATGAGTAAGTTCTACGCATGCCTCCAACTCCCAAGAAACCAAGTTATTCCAAAGTGTCCACTATAAACTCCTATGCATGGTGTGTTACTCCATTCCAAGTATATTCTTGTTTTCAGTTATCTTCCAATTAAAAACTATTTTGTTATGTGAAAACTTAGTGATTAAAGCCCTCATGAACTTGATGGCACATTTTATTCTTTGCCCCTAATAAACTTGAACAATTGAGTCAACTTTGTTATATATGCTTGCACTTATAAGTTGGGATTAGCAGAACTGTGATGTCACGGGAAACGTTTTCAACATTGCACTTGTACTTTTTATACTTCGTTGATATCATGCTATTTTGTCTATGGATATTACCGGTGTGAAATGAAGTGGGAACTTGTAAGTCCATGGAGTTTGTATTATGTGTTAGAGAAACGCCTGGGCCGCTAGCCTAAGCCATGCCTAATCATGGTGGAAACTTGCAGCATCACCATAGTGACATCTATGAAGCATTCTTCTTATAAAAAAAAGAGACACATTGAGAAAAGAGGAAAGAGAGAAAAAAACACACCATATTCCCATGGTACATAAGAAGAATTGCTAAGATTCTCATTGTCTGCTTGCCTTGTCATTTTGGTTATGGGAAAGCTCATGTGCCATGTGCAAGGGGTACCCCATTAGCGGTTCTCAATGATATGCAAATACTTACAGTGACAAGAACTTGCCTGGGCCCTAAGTTGAGTATCCATGAGGTGTAGCCCTCATAGTCAAAGGACTTGAGATTGCCAACTTATACTTTGTCAAGCATATACTCCAGCTTTGCCACTTTAACCATAACCACTTCAAGATGCTTATGATAGGGGCAATGAGGGCTGAAAGCTAATAAGTACCATAATTTCTTTCTTCCATCATTATTGAGTCTCCACCTTCTACCTTTAGGCACCATTAAGAGAGCATAGTTGTCATTCTATGTGCAGTGTTCCAAAGCTTATTAATTGATGCATATTATGTTATTACTTGTTCTTGTGCTATTTGTTTCTAGTCACCCCTGTGAACTTTGCAGGTGTCCTATGCATCTATATTGCTACTCTATGAGGGACAAGCTGATTGCCACTATGCTATGTTTTCTGCATGTGAAACAAACAAACGTTTTTCAATGCATATTATTCATGATATTTGTTTGTAGCTTGCCATGTTGCATGCATAATTACTATGTCCTATTGTTAGAACTCCATCTTTCATGCACATGTTTAGAGTTCTTTGATCCCAGCTTTCAATGCTTGCAAATGGTTGGATCTTTATTGTGAGTAGTTCCATCTTGGAATATGGGTCCATGTAGTAGCTAGATGGTTGTAATCTCCTCCTTTGTGCTTTCATGTATAGATCTTGTGAGCTCCGTTCATGATCAAGATCTAATCTATTTGTAATCATGCATGTTGTGTTTGTGGGGATCCGATGGATATTGAGATTATTATGTTTGTTTGATTAATGGTTTTATCTTTTATGATTCTATAATGTCTGTGTTGTTTGTGATCTTGCATGCTCTCCGTTGCTACTGGTTATCTTGGCCAAGTAGTTGCTAGTGACTCCAAGAGGGAGTATTTATGCTCGATAGTGGGTTCATGCCTATAGTTTCCAAGGGAAGTGGAAATAATCTCTTCGGTTGTAGATGTGCTGTTGCTACTAGGGAGAAAACAACGGTCTCTTGTTCATGGAACATGTGGACTATTTACCTTACACACTTTGCTTAAAGCAGTTGTCTATTGCTTGCAACTTAATACTGGAGGGGGATGATAACCTGAAGGTGGACTTCTAGTCATAGATGCAGTTGGATTACGGTCTATGTATATTGTTGTATTGCTCAATCAACTTCATAGGATCTTTCTGGCTAGTAATTGCATTGTCATGCCTTGCTCAGTTCCTGTCAATTGCCCCGCTGTAATTTATTTACCCTTCATGCCATGTTGTTTATCTAAGGAGAGCACCTCTAGAAAACTATGGACCCCGGTCCAATCTTTAACATTGATACATCTTCCACTGTTACTTGTTTACTTGCTGCAAACCATTACCTTCCACACCATACGTTTAATCCTTTGTTACAGCAAACCGGTGAGCTTGACAACCTCACTGATTTGTTGGGACAGAGTCTTGAGTTTGTGTTGTGCAGGTCTCCACGTTGCTTCCAACACCTGTGTGACGTTTCCTTCCTCCTTCTGGTTTGATAACCCCGGTCTCAACTGAGGGAAGACTTGCTGCTTGCTGCTTCACACCTTGCTCTTGGGGTTTCCAACGAAGCGCTTCCACATCAAACACTAGGCGTCATCAAGATTTCTGGTGCCGTTACTGGGGAATCTACTTCAACCCCTTCCACCTTGCCAAGCGCTATCAGAGAGGCGCGAGATGCTTTGCAATGTGGCCATGCTGCAACAAGAAGTGCCGGGTGGCATGAAGCCTGCTGGGGACATGGCGTTCTAGCCGTCCAAGGAGACCCGGCAGATCCCGCTCGACCCGGCTGACCCCTGCAAGTGCATCACCATCGGTGCCGACTTGGACAGCAAATAGGAAAGAGCACTCGTCGACTTCCTCCTTGAGAATCGAGACATCTTCGCATGGTCTCCCAAAGACATGCTGGGTGTGCCGAAGGAGTTCGTCAACCACTCTCTTCATGTGCGTCCTGACGCCAAGCCGGTCAAGCATCCCCTCCGTCGCTTCACGGAGGACAAGAGGAAGGTCATCGGCAACGAGATCGCCCGACTACTTGTTGTTGGCTTCATCATGGAAGTATGCCACCCGGACTGGCTGGCCAACCTAGTCCTGGTGCTGAAGAAGAACAAGACCTGGCGTATGTGTATCGACTACACGAGCTTGAACAAGGCCTGCCCGACAGACCCATTCGCTCTGCCCCATATTGATCAAGTGATTGACTCTACGGTCGGCTGCGATCTGCTTTCCTTCCTTGATTGTTATTTCAGCTATAATCAGATCTGGCTAAATCCGGCTGATCAATTGAAAACCTCGTTCATCACCCCGTACGGGGCTTACTGCTATGTAACCATGCCATTCGGCCTGAAGAATGCAGGTGCTACCTATCAGCGTTGCATGCATAAATGCTTGCACTCGTAGATTGGCCGGAATGTGCACGCGTACGTGGACGACATCGTCATCAAGACGAAGGAGAAGCAGACCCTGCTGGAAGATCTCGGCAAGATGTTCGCGAACCTCCGCTGATGCCATATGAAGCTAAACCCAGAGAAGTGCGTGTTCGGCGTGCCAGCCGGACATCTCCTAGGCTTCCTCGTGTCGAGCCGGGGAATCGAGGCCAATCCGGAGAAGATCGCGGCCATCAAGAGGATGCAGCCGCCCAAGAGCCTGCTCGGTGTCCAGAAATTCACCGGCTTCTTGGCTTCCCTCATCCGATTCGTTAGTCGGCTGGGCGAGAAGGCCCTGCCCCTGTACCAGCTGATGAAGAAGACGGACAAGTTCACTTGGACGGCTCAGGCGGACACGGCCTTCCACGACCTCAAGTGCATGCTGTCGACGTCACCGGTTCTCGCCACGCTGGCTGCAAAGGAGCCGATGCTGCTCTACATAGCCGCCACCAACTGGGTAATCAGCGTCGTCCTGGCGGTGGAACGGCCAGAACCGGGCAAGGCACAGCCGGTTCATCGTCCCGTCTACTACCTCAGTGAGGAGCTCTCCCTCTCCAAGCAGAACTACCCCCACTACCAGAAGATGTGCTACTTGGTGTACCTGGCTTGCAAGAAGCTCAAGCACTACTTCCAAGAGCATCCGCTCACCATGGTGTCCACTACGCCATTGGGCGAAATCTTTGGCAACAAAGACGCCACATGCCGGGTAGCCAAGTGGGCCATCGAGATGGATGCGTACTGCATCCGGTACGAGCCCCGGATCACCATCAAGTCTCAGGCGGTGGGGGACTTCTTCGTTGGTTGGGCAGAGAACCAGTACCTGCCGCCGGTTCCAGATTCCAACTACTGGAGGCTGCACTTCGATGGCTCGAAGATGCGCAGGGGCTTGGGAGCCGGTATCGTGCTCACCTCGCCCAAGGGAGACTGGCTGGAGTACGTGCTGCAGATCCACTTCATCGCGTCGAACAACATCGCCGAGTACGAAGCTCTCGCGCATGGGCTCTGGCTCGCGAAAGACATCGGCATCCGCCGGATCCTTTGCTTCGGCGACTCGGATCTGGTGGTGCAGCAAGTATCTGACGAGTGGGACGCTCGGGACACCAACATGGCTCTGTACTGGTTCCACGTACAACTGCTCAGTGCTGGCTTCGAGGGATGCGAATTCCACCACGTCCCCTGTGCCAACAATGAGGCGGTCGACGCACTCGCGCGAGTCGGATCCACCAGAGCAGCCATCCCGCCTGGAGTATCCTTGGAGCACCTTCGCAAGCCCAGCATCACCCCCTCTCCAGTATCCGATCCCATCATCTGGGTAGCACACCCGGGGGCTGCCGGCTCGAAAGAGCCGGGCCCCGTTGTTGTGCCCTTCGGCTCGAAAGACCCGGGGGCTGCCTGCTCTTCAGGCAAGCCATCATCAAGCAAGGCAAAAGGCCCGGGGGCTGCTGACTCGGGTATCCCACCCGTCCGCCCTCCGGATGAGCTCTAGATCATGCCGGCTAGCGTCTTCACCATCCGGGAAGTTCCATCCTGGACCTAGCCCTTCATGAACTACCTCCTCAACGACGAGCTTCCGGATGATGAGGTGGAGGCAAGGCAGGTCCGGCGCCGCGCGCACACGTACACCATCATCAACAAGAAGTTGTACAAGCGCAGCGCCGCAGGCGTTTTCCAGCGATGTGTCGATGTGGATATCGGCTACCGGCTACTGAGGGAGATCCACCAGGGGGAGTGCGGTCACCACGCCTCTTCGCAAGCTCTGGTGTCAAAGGCGATGCGCCACGGATTCTACTGGCCAACTGCTTCGGAGGACGCGGACCAGCTGGTTCGCGCGTGTAATGGGTGCTAGCGGTTCGATCGGCTAAGGCACATGCCGGCTTCCGCGCTCAAGACAATACCGATCACCTGGCCCTTCGTGGTTTGGGGGTTGGACATGGCCGGCCCCTTCAAACGAGCTCGAGCCGGCATGACCCACCTGCTGGTGGCGGTGGACAAGTTCACCAAGTGGATCGAGGCGAAGCCGATCCGGAAGCTGTACGGGGCCATAGTCGTCACCTTCTTCTGCGACATCATCATCTAGTTTGGCTACCCCCATAGCATCATCACCGACAATGGCACGAACTTCGCCAAGGGGGCCTTTGCCCGGTTCTGCCACAACAAGGGGATCCGACTGGACCTCGCATCCGTCGAACATCCACAGTCCAACGGGCAGCTGGAAAGAGCCAATGTCTTGGTGCTAGCCTGAATCAAGCCCAGGCTGATCGAGCCGCTAGAGCGATCACCCGGTTGCTGGATCGAGGAGCTACTGGCTGTGCTGTGGAGCCTCTGCACCACCTCGAACAGATCAACCGGCTTCACCCCGTCCTTCCTCACCTACGGCTCGGAGGCGGTTCTCGCGGCGGACTGTTGGAATTATGCCCTAGAGGCAATAATAAAGATGTTATTATTATAATTCTTGTTCATGATAATGTTTATATTCCATGCTAGAATTGTATTAAGCGGAAACATTAATACTTGTGTGGTTTGTAAACAACACCGTGTCCCTAGTACGCCTCTATGGACTAGCTCATTGATTAATGATGGTTAAGGTTTCCTAACCATAGACATGAGATGTCAATTAATAATGAGATCATATCATTGGGAGAATGATATGATGGACAGACCCAAACTAAGTGAAGCAATTAGATCGTGTCATCGTGTTCATCTTTGCGAAGCTTTCCTTATGTCAAATATTGTATTCCTTAGACCATGAGATAATACAACTCCCTGGTATCGGAAGAAAGCTTTGAGGTCATCAAACGTCATCCTATGAGAGGGTGATCATAAAGGTGTCTCTCAGGTGATCGGAAAGTATCTGTTGGGTTGTATGTATCAAGATGGGATTTGTCCCTCCCAAGTCGGAGAGATATACTTCGGGCCCACTCGGTAATCGATATCAACACCGCTTGCAAGCATGTGGTTAAGGAGTTAATCACAAAGTGATATCGGATTACGGAACGAGTAAAGTACTTGCTGTGAACGAGATTGAACTAGGTATGACGGTACCGACGATCGAATCTCGGGCAAGTAAAATATCGCGAGACGAAGGGAATATATATGGGATTGATTGAATCCTGGCATCGTGGTTCATCCGATATGATCATCGATGAATGTGTGGGAGTCAATATGGGTTTCCAGACCCCCGCTGTTGATTATTGATAGAAGATCATGTCTGCATATTCTCGAACCCGCAGGGTCACACACTTAATGTGTCTCGACGCTAGGATAGATTGGATAATTGGTTTATGAGTTTTTGTTCGGAGTCTCGGATGGGATCCGGGACATCACGAGAGGTTCCGGAGTGGTCCGGAGAATAAGATTCATATAAGGCAGTGCAGTTTTTGGAGTTCGGAATTGTTTTGGGTTAATCGGTATTGTACCGGAAACTTCTAGAACCTTTCGGAAGGGGACCAACGTGGCCCCACCTTCCGGGAGGGGGCATGGGCCTATGAGGGAGTGCCCTGGCCGCATTGGTCCAGGGGCACAAGGCCCCATAGGGCCCAGCCGGCCAAGAGAGGTTTAAACTCTAGATAGAGCTTCTAGAAGGGGGGGTTTCCTTGCCCCCCACTCTTCCTCCTTGGGGCCGCCGGCCTTGGCTTGGGGGAGGGGCTAGGGATGCGCCCACCCCTCTATATATAGAGGGCTGGGGGCGCACCAACCCCCTACACCTTCCCCTCCAACCCTAGCCGCCCTGCTGCCCTCCTCTCTCCCTCCCGGCTGCTTGTAGGCGAAGCCCTGCTGCAGAAATTCTCCACCAATTGCACCGCGCCGTTGCGTTGTAGATCCAACCCATCTCTCCACCATACTTGCTGGACCAAGGAAGGAGGAGACGTCGAGGTGCTGCACGTGTGCATCTCACGGAGGCATCGCCACTTGTGGTGCTAGATCGGATCGGATCGCGAGGAGGAGAAGCGAGTACGACTACATCACCCACGTTCCGACGAACGTTCCGCTGTGCAAATCTTCAAGGGTATGAAGATCTCATATAATCCCTCCCGTTGTTTGCATCTCCTAGATTAGATCTTGGCTTCCCTCTGTTCGCATCCGTAGAAAAATTTGATTTACTATGTCACGAAACCCTTCACGGACATCGAGTTCGACTCACCCCGCAAGCTCCTTTATACGGAGAAGGAGAACCAGGAGGCAATGGAGGATAGAGTGGACCTCCTTGAGGAGGCCCGCGAGCTGGCCTTGTCCAGATCGGCCATCTACCAGCAAGGACTACGACGGTATCACTCCAGTCGCATCCGGCCAGTCACATTCCGGGAGGGCGACCTGGTACTCCGGCTGATACAAGATACGAAGGGCATGCACAAGTTGTCCCCTCCATGCAGGGGTGGAGCTACAGTGAAAAAATGGGGTCAATTGACCCCAGTGATTTTGGCCCAGACTCTTGTACGTATAGCCCAGTTCAAGAAAATAAACCCAGTAAAAATTGTATTTTGACCCCAGTTAATCACGTGCGGATGTGCAAGTCTAAGGCTCCAGGCCCAACACACAGTAAGCAGCCCATACTTTGCTAGATCGATTGATCGATCGCTGAAGGGTATCGCTCGGCTCGGTCCTGGTCGCCTTGTATTCCGTTTCTTTTAGCGATCTGGCTGCACTTGTCGTATGTGGTTCCTTCCCGCCGTCTCCTCGTGTGGATCAGCGGCACTCCATCGACTCATGAGTCAAGGAAAAGCGACGGTTTTCTCCGCACGATCTGTAAGACCTATGAAAACCGGTATATGTATCTATTTGATCTGAAGGATTATCAGTTCTAAATTCTCAAATTATCTTAGGGTTTCCTGACGGGTTGATTCTTGGTTGCTTGAAGGTGTGGATAGGTATTGGGTAATCGCCCACTGATTGCGTGGATTAGATAATCCAGATTAAGCCTCAAATCGCCCCAGCAAAATGTCAGGTAGTCAACAAAAAGTTAAGAAGAACATTGTACATTAATTTCCCATCTATATTAAATTCAATTTATATGTATATTTTGTACTAATAGTCACCAAGAGGTGAAGTTAACAAATAAAAATTTCAGCAAATTAGAGATGATGGTTGAGACTCTTTATTGGAAAAAACTTCCTCGTTTTCTGTGAAGTATGGTATTCTGAATTTGGATATGGAAGAACAATATATTGACAGGCATAAACCAAGGAAGAAGACCAATCGCACACTATGAGCACCGTAAATTTGATTGCTTTAACCCTGATATTGACTTGCAGCTTGGAGAGTTCAATGATCGCTTTACTAAGGTAAACTCAACTCTCCTTACCCAACGGCGACATTTAGTCTGAAGGATTCTTTTGATGCTTTCAAAGTTGAGACTTAGTGGATTTGGCTAAGTCGTATCCAGATAATTTTGATTTCATCCAACCAAAGGATCTTACCCATGAGCTTCTATTCTACATTGCTAATGTGCGAGCAGACTTTTTCTGAACATGCTAAGCTGATGGTTAGTACAAATAAGAATTTGGCATTTCCTTTAGTATATCAATTGCTCAAGCCGGTTCTATTTCTACCTATTGCGACTGCATATGTTGAGAGGTGCTTTTCAGTGATGAAAATAGTGAAGACGGTACTTGGTAATCGCATTGGCGACGATTTCATGAACCACTGCATCATTTGCTTCTTAGAGCAAAGTCTTTTATATTCAACTCCACGCTAAGTTGTGATAGACAACTTTGTCTAGATGAGAAACTGTAGAGGCGAAAAAAATAGAGAAATACTTGCTTTTGTATTCCAACTTTATTTTGATATATCATACGTCAACAATTAATGTTTGTTATTTATATGAGTTTTCTAGAATATACACTATAGAATTTTAATTCATATACTAGTTGTGGATCTAGTTGTGTCAGTTATGCGTATATATATTAGTGGTATATTTTGTGGGCACAAATTCTTCGTGTTTGTTTCGGTTGACCCCAGCGACTTTTTTTTCTGACTTCGCCCCTGCCTCTACGGGAGGGCCCCTTCATCATCAGCAAGGCGCTGCACAACAACTCCTACTACCTTATCGACGCGCAGCAGCCACGCAAGAACAAGATGGACAAGTCAGACGAAGAGACAGAGCGACCGTGGAACGCAGACCTGCTCCGACCATTTTACACTTAATCGCAAAAACCAGTGTATGTATCCGGATCCCTAACTGAATGAAAGATATGGAACCCCGGTGGATGCTTGGGCTCCTTGCCTGATAATCAGATCGTTGCTCTTATCCGTTTAAATTCCTGCAATGCTTTTTCCGGCTTCCGTCGACGCCTGCCCGGGGGCTCGCCGGTTGGCCCGCCCTGCCAATTCTGTAAACCGACTGAGTAGTGTGCGATGATGCCAGAGGCCCACTCTTCGTCTCAGCTACAGACCGCAACCCGGTTGTCCGGCTAGCAAGAGCAAAAGCACGAGGGCATCCCACATGAAAAACGGTGAAAGATGCGTTAGATCAGGCATCTCCGGCCATGTGCCTAGTTGGTATTTTTCAGCTACTAAGCCCCTAGTACCGTGTGCGGTGTATTGTCAGCTCCCTTCGATTCCGGCTCTAGACCGCAACCCGCCTGTCCGGCAAGGTGCAGCGTAAACAGCACCCCACACGAGAAAGTGACTAAGTGTCCAGAAAAGCCCGAGCTAGTTTTCGAAAAAAGAAAACCCTAGTCGGATAGTATTGACAAGGAGTCATTTTTTGTATGTTTCTTTTTTGCACAAATTGCACCGAGTGAGAAATCAGAGGCAGTGAAGATTCGAAGTACCTATCTGCGGTAGCCACTCCGAATCTCGGGGGATACACCCAGTGGGTGCGCTGGTGTGCCCCCACTGGAAGCATGCGGCGTCCGGCTGAAGGGCGCGTCAGCCGGATAAGAAGAAAAGACAAGGACAGACAGAACGCAAAGGCGCCACCCGCCCGATCCGACTAAGCAAAGCTAGTCGGGCGTGTCAGACAGACCTATCAAGGGAGAGAAAGATAGAAGAGAGAAGGAAGAAGAAAGATAAGGAAAGTAATAGAGAAAAAGGTCTAGAGAGCGACCGGATGCATGCAGTCGGACTGCGGTGCAGCTTCCCCGGTCACGCGAGCGCCAATCGAAAAAGCAAGATGGGGAGAAGGTAGAACGCAAGCGAAAGTTCGCGAAGGCAAGATATCGCCGGTTGGTGAGGACCAGCCGGAAAAACCAGTTGAACAAGGCATAAAGATAATGGGTGCGCGAAGGCAACCCAGACAGGCAGATTAAATTAAACGGCGGAGGAAGAAGCCTCCGCATATCCAGTGGTTCACAAACGCGAAGTATCAGAATCTAAAGTTCTTTACAAAGTCACCCGGCATCCCGGGGTCTTCATGTTCAGACAGCCGGACCCTTGCCGTGGGGAGGGGTCGTGCTGGTCCTGCCAGCCTAGCAAGACGCCTCCGTGCCGTCTGCTCCCGCGCCATCGGTCCAGCGCTCCCTTCGCTGTCCGTAAGCACCTCGTCGATGTAGGTGTAGCCGGCAATCGTGATTGCGGCGGAGCGGAGTCCCGGGTAGGCCTGGCGCACGATGTCAAGGTCCGCGCCGGCTCGGAAGCCATCCACCAGCTTGTCGAGGCGGACGTCCTTGTACCATGAGAGCATCAGGGCCAGCGCCATCTCGGAGCCCACGCGAGCGGCCAAGTCGTGTAGCCGGTCAATGGCATTTGGCGTGCCACCCAGCTTGATTGCCAGGGCCCCCATGGTCTCCGGCAGAAGCTTCCCCGGAAAGATCAGGTCGTGGATGCCGGTCGCGGCTTTGCGCAAGTTGGCGGCGTCTTCTCCAAGCTGACCCACCAAGTCCCGGACAACCGCTTTCTCAACCGGCGCAACCTGTTGCACCCAGTCGTAGGCAAGGGAATCTACTTGGGGGTAGAAGCCTTGTGATCAGAAGGGGCAAGTCAAAAAGCAACCCGACAAAAGTAGTCGGATGAAACAAGCGACACAGATAAAAGAACTTACCTTTTGCCACGAGGCCGATGTCCATCGGCTCGTTGGCAAGCATCTCCGCATGCTCCTTCAGCAGAGTGGCCTCCTTGTCCAGGAGATCGAAGGCGCTGGCCCGGCTGGCGGGGGTCTCCTCCTGCTCCTTAAGGGTGGCCTCCAGCAGATTCACCTTGTTGTGCCATTCCTTGTTTTGGAGTCAGAGGGTGGCATTGTCCCTGCTAAGGCGTGTGTTAGAGCGCTTCAGCCGGTCAATCTCGCGCTGCACGCAAACCATGACGGCTGCGGGATGGGAAGGAATGCAAGTAAGGAGATGGCCAGAAGAAGAACCAAGAAAAGCGAAGAGCAAAAAGAAAGGACGAGAGAGGCTTACTTCGCGCGGTCCCTCGTGCCGCTGCCAGCTGCTTGGCAGCCTCCTCATTGGCGCCAGCTAGCATTGCCCGGAGCTGCTTGACCTCCGCCAGCCCGACATCGTGGTTGACCTCGAGGGTCTGCAGCGAAACTTCTGTCTCCGTCGGCAAAGGCGCCAGCGGGCCGGCTAGAGCAGTCGGGGCATCGCGGATGGCCGCTTGCCACTGCGCGGTCGCCTCGTCGTCGGAGTCCATGTCCTCAACGATGACCATGTCTTTGCCGGTGCCCGGGCCTCCCGCGCCGGCTGATGAGCCCCCACCCGGGCTAGAGGCCGCATCCGGCTGGCTCACCGCGCACCGGGCGCGGCAGGAGTCGGCTGGACCATGGCCACCGGCTCTGGCGGGGGCATTGTCTCGGTCATAGGAGGCGGGGTATCCGCTGAGGGGGCAACCAGCAGAGGAGGAAGGTCATGGGGCGGTGAGGCGGAAGGCACGCTGTGAGCCAGGCTCGCAGCGAAGGAGATAACGACGCTATAGAAGCAAGAGAAAGGTCAGAACAAAAACAAGATCAAAGCAAGAGCAAGGGCGGATTCGGAAAAAGAAACGAACGAGAAAGAGAACAACGCAGAGGAATTACCCCTGCACCACGAGCGCGGATCTTTTCTGACCACCCGCAGTTCAACCGGGGCGTGGAGGGACTCCCGCTGTCTGGTTGCGCTTGGCTGCCGGCTCCTCAGGGGCGGCAGAGCTGCTGGAGGTGCCCTCGTCGACACGCTTCCTCGCGGGTTCGGGTGCGGAGGTGCCGTCGCTCTCCTCTGGCTCGGGGTCGTGTGGGTCCTCCACCGCCTCGTTGCCCTGGGTGGGGAAGAAGCCCTCTTCACCGTCTGAGCCCTCGACGCTGTTCCGGCGTGGGCTCGGGGAGATCGGCCGTGAAGACCTGGAGGGGCCAGTTAGACCAGCCGTCTGAGTTGGGCCAGTCGTCACCAACCCCCTCATCCGGTAGAGGAGCGCGTCTGACTCCGCCTTGGAGCCGAAGATCTTCTCCTCCCAGTGCGCCTGACTAGACTCGGTGTCTTGGAAAGCCGGGAGGTTTAGCCGGTCCTCTAACCCCAAGTTTTGTACATAAAAGTACGTCTGCTGCCACAGTTTAACTGTGTCGTGCAGTTTGAACTTGGGGTAGCCGGTTTGCGACCGGCTATAGATCGAGGCGCCGCCGTAGGTCACCAGCGGACCTTTGGCGTATTGCACCTGGGGCCGGATCAAGAAGAGCCGACAGAAGACCCCGAGATCCAGCTGGATCCCGAGGTAGCACTGACATAAAGCGACGAAGTGGGCCAAGATGCCGATTGCATTTGGCCCAAGATGGTGGAGGCAGAGATCAAAGTGGGCGAGGAAGGATAAGAAAAAGGCGCTGGCCGGAAAGGCCAGGCCGCGCGCGAGATGCGCAAGGAAGACAACTCGTTCGCCGGCTTGCGGAGCCGGCGAGATCTCATCAGCCGGGGTTAGGCGGACCCCGACCTCGCCGGCGGTCGGCAGGAGGCGCGACCGCCGGTACTTCTCCACTTGCGCCTCTGTCATAGAGGAGCCGTACCAAGCGCCTTGGCTTTCGGCCATGGCGGCAGCGGCGGATCGCGGGAGAGAAGGAGTGCGAGGGGGAGTGATACGTTGGAAACGTATCAATAATTTTTGATGCTCCATGCTTGTTTTGTATCTACTTTGCTTTACTTGTCTACACTTTGAGGGGATTTTTACATGTTTTCTGGTACTAACCTATTAACAAGTTGCAACGGTGCCACATGCCTGTTTTCTGTTGTTTTTGGTTTCAGAAAAGTTAGTAAAGAAATATTCTCGGAATTGGACGGGACGAAGGACAAAGTCAATAACTTTCCGTGGGGAACAAGAAGTCCAGAGGAGAGCCCGAGGGCCGGCCAGAGGGGCCAGACCCCCCCAAGCGCGGGTAGGCCCTAGCCCGCGCCTGGCTAGGGTTTGGCCGCCCTGGCGGCCGCCTCGGTCTCCCCCTTCGCCTATAAGAAGCCCCCGATGCAGAAACTCTCAGTACCCGATCAATAATCCACGAAACCGTCTATAGCCGCCGCCACCATCGTCCCTAGATCGGGGGGGTCTGAAGTTCTTCCCGACACCCTGCCGGAGGGGAGATCATCCCGGAGGCCTTCTCTCTGGTATGATTTGTGAGTAGTTCCACCTTGGACTATGGATCCATGTAGTAGCTAGATGGTTGTATCTCCTCCCTTGTGCTTTCATGTATAGATCTTGTGAGCTCCGTTCATGATTAAGATCTAATCTATTTGTAATCATGCATGTTGTGTTTGCGGGGATCCGATGGATATTGAGATTATGATGTTAGTTTGATTAATGGTTTTATCTTTATAATTCTATCATGTCTCTGTTGTTTGTGATCTTGCATGCTCTCCGTTGCTAGTGGTTATCTTGGCCAAGTAGTTGCTAGTGATTCCAAGAGGGAGTATTTATGCTCGATAGTGGGTTCATGCCTCTAGTTTCCAAGGGAAGTGACAATAATCTCTTCGGTTGTAGATGTGTCATTGCTACTAGGGAGAAAACAACGGTCTCTTGTTCATAGAACATGTGGACTGTTTACCTTACACACTTTGCTTAAAGTAGTTGTCTGTTGCTTGCAACTTAATACTGGAGGGGGTTCGAATGATAACCTGAAGGTGGACTTCTAGTCATAGATGCAGTTGGATTACGGTCTATGTATATTGTTGTATTTCCCAATCAACTTCATAGGATCTTTCTGGCTAGTAATTGCATTGTTATGCCTTGCTCAGTTCCTGTCAATTGCCCCGCTGTAATTTATTTACCCTTCATGCCATGTTGTTTATCTAAGGAGAACACCTCTAGAAAACTATGGACCCCGGTACAATCTTTACCATTGATACATCTTCCACTGTTACTTGTTTACTTGCTGCAAACCATTACCTTCCACACCATACATTTAATCCTTTGTTACAGCAAATCGGTGAGCTTGACAACCTCACTGATTCGTTGGGACAGAGTCTTGAGTTTGTGTTGTGCAGGTCTCCACGTTGCTTTCAACACCTGTGTGACGTTTCCTTCCTCCTTCTGGTTCGATAACCTCGGTTTCTACTGAGGGTAATATTCCTGCTATACTCTTCATACTTTGCACTTGGGGTTTCCAACGAAGCACTCTTCCTCACTGTTGAGTGTAGCATCAGGGATAAGGTGGAAGAGGAGCGGCGGTTGCCCGTCGCTCTGGCAAGGAAAAGGACTGGCGGCGCAGGCGGACCGGATAGCGCGAGCTCGCCGGCGGCGCAGAGGAAGGGCGGAGGCAAAAGTTGGCGAGAGCAGCAGCGTCGAAGGCAAGGGCAAAGGGGGGCAAGTGACTAGTAGGGGGCGGCACAGCGCCTCAGCCTCTACTTAAAGGGGCCGGAGAGGCAAACCGCCGGCCTGCCATGTGGCGGCCCCCTCGGCTCCAATGGCCCTCGGATCCTTCACGGCCACACACCGCGCGCAGAAGACCCCAGCACGGGAGGCGAGGCACCAGTGCCAGTTCCCAAGGCGACAACCGACGCGACCCCACAATGCACGCCCTCCCACGACCATCATCACGTGTGGCTGACGTCAGTGATGACGCAGCCGAGCAGCTCAACTGCCAAATTCAACCGGGAAATTTTTCAAAAATCTAGCTTTTGAGCCAGCGCACATTTCGCCTAAGGGTGGAATCTACACGCGCTCGGAGGCTAGTGTCGGGGGGATCACCCCCGAGTAGGCTAACTGGACAAGATGCACAAGACGGCTGCCTAGCCGGACGCAGAAACTCAAAGACAGATCAGAAGGAAGGCCAGACCAAGACCAAGCTATCAAACTATCCAGCCGGATCAGAACCATCAGCAAAGCCTGCTAGCCAGATGGATTAAGCCAGCCGGCCGGAGCAAGACAGGCCAGGAGACAATCGGCAGAAAGACCATCCGGATGAGACAAGCAAGGGAAGAAGAGTAGCCGGATGGATCCGACCATCCGGCCCAGGAAGGTCAGCCGGCTAGGCCACCCTAGCCGGGCACTTAAGACAGGCAAGGTACAGGGTGACGTAGAGCACAGTGCGTAGTACGCCCAGGACGGCGGACAAGACAGAAAGGAGACTCAGACACTCGGCCCATACCGCCGATGACGGTTGTAACAGTGGACAGTAGGTGGCACTGTGCATAACTACCCGCACGGCGACCACTGTAGACGGCGTGGCGGCATGGGCTTGACTGTGGGTACACGCCCTCCATGCCGGCCACTGTAGATGACCTAGCCGGTTGGGGCCTGCCTGTGGGACTCGCTAGTCGGCCAGGTCGTTGCCCACGCCGCCTCGGCCTATATAAGGGGCGGCAGGGGCAACATTGTAAGGGTTGGACTCTCCTAGATCATTAGCCAGACCAGATACAGCTCAAGGAGCCTTGTAGCCCTTTGTGTTCATCCCTATAGTCAGATCGGCAGGAGTAGGAGTTTTACCTCAACCTGAGGGCTCCGAACCTGGGTACTTCTTGTGTCCCCGACGCTTGCTTGTACCCAATCCCTCTTGTGGACGCCGTCGCACGCTTCCCTGCTTGCTCCCACACCTCTATCTAGCCTTCTTAGGATCTGTCGTTTCCATAACAACAACAATTCCATTAATTTCCACTAAAAATCAAATGTCTTTCAATTAAAGCACTTTAATTCATTTAGTTTAATGCCACTCAATTTTATTGACCACTTCATTTAATAAGTACTTCTGTTAATAAACACATTAACATTTTACCCCTTGTGATACTTTAATACATCGAAATTATTCTGACAGTTTTTATGAGAAAGTTTCTGTGTTGTCTAGTATTTTCTCATGTGTTTCCTATCCACTCAAATGCGTCGACTACCCTTAAGTGTGTCTCTTTACGGGTTCGAGAACTATGTGGACATGATCGAGACTCTCTGTGATAAATAATCATTAGCTGGACCCGGAGATCCATAATAACTCCCACTAGTTCAACGATAAACCAGTGATCGTGTGAACCTTTTTCGCAGTAATTAATTCTTTTTGTCTCGCGATATTTTACTTCTCCGAGATCTGATCATTTGGTATCATCCATACCAAGTTTGATCTTGTTTCCGACAAGTACTCTTTTTTTGTTCCCATGATATAACATTTTTAGTGATATTATCACTTGCTTGCAAGCTATGTTAATGTGATATCACCGAGAGGGCTCTGAGTATAGCTATTTTTCCCTTTTGTCATTTAATACTAGAAAAATCATAACTAAATCATTCTAATTAAGAAAAATACATATAATATATCAAAATTTGCAGAAAAATAAGATCTAACTAACTAAACTCAAATATTATATATTTTATGGTAAAAAATATAAAAACATTATATATTTTTTTATATAATACATTTTCTATTTTCTGAGCGCTAAAACATGGTGTTTTGTGAAGCAACCACCAAAATGCTCATTTAAAATTCTACCACCACATTTAAAAAAACTAGACCACTTTACATGGACAATTTCCCAACCGGAATATCTAAAACCTTTCATACACCCCTGCTGAAAAAGAGAAATGTCTGCCGAATCGGTAGGAAGTTGGTCCGGTTTGAACTACAGGTACATGATCTAATGCTCATGATTTTTTGAAAAAATCATTTCTAGACTCACACTATAATGTTTCTTCAGAGATACAATGCATGTTTAGCGAGACTTGTCACATATCTTCATGCACGCCGTTTTGACCACAGTTTCAAACGGTAAAATTTTGAAACGAGCATAAGAAATTAAAACACGGCCAGAACAATGTAAATCCTTGACGTGGTGTCATATTATGTGACATAGTTGCAAGGAAAAATACCAAACTTGTTAAATTGATTTTGTCTCAAAAAACCTTCACAAAATGACCCATCATGTTCGAGGTTTCCTGGCTTTCGGGTCAAATGACCAATGTTATGGCTAGAATCAGGGCATAGTTTGTGCTGCCGTGGCCATATTACGCAGGCATGTGGATCATAGGATGGCGAACAATATTGCAGTAGAAAGTTTTCCTTTTTGTCGTACGGAAAAACCATTTTTCATTTTCCAAGTGCCAAAAATGGGACATTTTGTGAAACAACCACCAAATAAAAGATTCAAAATGATAGCATATTATTTTCTAAAAATACTAGACCATCTTATATAGACAATGTCCAAACCAGGGTATCTCAAACCTTTTCGTCCATCCCTGGTGAAAGACAAATGTCTGCCTAATCGGCTCGAAGTGGATCCGATTTAAACTGCAAGTACGTGATCTAATGCTCATGATTTTTTCCAAAAATCATTTTTAGCCTCACAATATGATGTTTTTTTTAGAGATCCAATGCAATTTTAGCGAGGGTCATCATATGGGTAAGAATCTTGATGCCCGCCGTTTTGACCTTTTTAGACTCACAATATGATTTTTGAATATTTGAACACTATTAAATAAATTTTATTTGAAAATACATGATGCATGATTAAAAATATGATATGGATTTCATGTTTGAATTCTTCTCATTTTCCTGATCGATTTAGACATATTATTGGTCGGATTCCGATTTACGGACTTAAAGATATGAATTATTCCATATTAATAGAAAAATGAAAAAAAAATATTGTCATTTGAATTCAAGATTATTATTACTTATTAATATTTTTGTTTACTTAAATAATTGTCTAAAAATTTTAAAAATTAGGACGACGGCTAAGCCATCGTTGTATCCTAACGAGCGTTAACCGTCTAGATGGGGCCCATCTAAACTATGCCGACGACTTTATTACACCGATGACATATTAGTCTAGACCAACGCCGTATCACGCTAACGGGGCTACGCCGACCATAATTTGGCCTATGCCGATGGCCGTCAGCGTAGTGACGTATTCCTATAGTGGATTAAAGCCTTTGCATGGCGTTTTCCTCAGAGAGCCATTCCCACAGGAGGTAGAGCTGGTAAGTACTCAAAACACTCCATCAGCAAAAACAACATTTGAGTACTCAAAACACATTTCCTTCAGCCAACTCATTCAGTCTTCAGCAAAAACAACTCCATCTTCTTTGCAAGCAGAGAGGCCTCTACTTTTCTCCTGGCGGCAGGAGTGGCAAATCATCCTAAGCTCCATCTGGTGACCTTCTTGACGGACAATCTGTCCGTTGCCAAAGCAGCAGCTGCCAGCACCATTTCATGTTATTTGGGGAAAGAGACGTGTTGCTCAATTCAAGCAGGATACACAGAACCTTTCACCCACGGTGTACTACATGCACGAATCTTAATGGTGTGGCGCATAACTATTTTCAACGGGCTGTACTTGTTTAATCTATCAATAAGGGTTTTTTCTTTGGTGGAAAATAAACTTCATCGACGAAATAAGATACTATTCTCTCCCTCAGTCTCAAAATAAGTGACATGAGTTTGTCTATATTCGCATATATCTACACATGTATTAGTATAGAAACCCTATTCAGCACCTAGGATGCAGAATGGTTATTTTACATCCGACATATTTTTATGTTGTTAGATTGAAAAAATTATGTTATGTATAGGAATAATTATATTCATATAAAAATGACAAAAAAAATAAAGTTTATGAGTTATTATAGTGTAAAAACACTAAAAATATGTATTTTACATCATATTTTTATACACATGTAAACAAAAATTATATCATTTATAAAAAAATTATGTTCTTCTCGACTTATAAAGTAAGACAAAATTTACATGCTATAAAAATAATATACATTCTAAAGATAAAGAGTGGGTGTAGAATACACCTTGGATATCAAATAACGTCACTTTCTATATAAATACAAATAAATTTAGACAAAACCAAATCATTTATTTTAGAACGAAATTTTTTATAAAATTTGTCACACGTCTCGCACGGTCGCACACTCAGCACTCACATTTTCTTCATTGGATTTTTATTCACGGTTTCCGTAGGCTGAGAGGTGCGTCGCACCTCGCAAATCTGACTTTCTTTCATCTGTTGTCGAGTGGCTCAAGATCTGACACTGCCAAAGCTTTGGGCTCCAGGCTTGTCCCCGTTGCGGTACGATCGAATCGGATAGCAAGTGTTTATCTAGTCAAGTAGGGACGTAACCCCACTTTGGACGCTAACCAGGCCATGTGGCGTAGTATTTTAAAAGGGCTTACAATCTTTAAGGAGGGTATGATTTGGAGAATAGGAGATCGTATGCACGTGAATATATGGCAGGATCCATGGTTTCCAAATGGCACAACACGGCAACCATCGACATATAAAGGGGATTGTCTTTTGAAGAAAGTGGCTGATCTGATTGATCCGGAGTCCTGTACGTGGAAGGAACAGGTGATCTCTCAATACTTCTTGCCAGCTGATATCCCCACAATTTTGAGCATTCCATTACGACACCAAACTGAAGACTTTGTTAGTTGGCATTTTGATCAGAAGGGTATTTTTTCGGTGAAATCTGCTTACAAGGTGCATGTTGAGATGATGAGAAAGGAGGCAGTAGGCCAAACTGGGCAGGGATCAACCACAAAGCCGTTTCAAAATGATGTTTTCAAGAAAATTTGGAAATTACAGTGTCCACCTAGAGTGCACCATTTTCTTTGGCGTTTGGCGCACAATAGCCATCCTCTATACGTGAATATTGCTCGCCGTGGTGTGGATTTGGATACTAGATGTGCAGTCTGTCAAAGATTTATGGAGGACGGCGGCCATCTTTTTCTCAAATGCAAAAATGTGAAGCAAAGGTGGAGAGCACTGCTCCTGGAAGATGTCCGTTTGAAGCTCTTGCCATGTTGCTCTGCCGTGGAGGTGCTTGAGGAAGTCTTGAATTTAGAGGAGAATGAGAAGATGCTCACGGTGGCTTTTTTATGGCGTTGGTGGCAGGAGAGAAATAGGGGAAACCATGGAGAGACCAGAATGACAACAGAGAGTTTTCAATTCCATGTTCGCAGGCATGCTGATGAATGGCGGGATCATCTAAAAATACATTCAGAAATAGGTGCAGTGAAACAAAGTGAATGGGAAGCACCATCGCCGGAGTATGTGAAAATTAATATTGATGCTGCTTTTTGCGAGGAGACTAGATGTGGTGGATGGGGAGCTATTGGACGGAACAGTATGGCTGAAATTTGTGTCGCAGCTGCTGGTTCCCTACACAACATTTCTAATGTGATGCACGCGAAGACAGTAGCGTTGGCTTATGCAATGCAGGTTGCTGGGCAGATGGGTATGGGCAGGGTAATTTTTGAGACTGATTGTCTGAATCTTAAACATGCCATGACGACGACTGACTACTCCTTCTCTCCCCTGGGAAATTTGATTAGTGATATGAAATTTAGACTTCAAATGAATTTTATTGAGACTAGTGTGGTGTATGCTCCGAGAGCTTGTAATAGGGCTGCACATGTGCTTGCGGCTATGGGTGTAGGACAAGTCCAGGAAGACCATGCCATATGGACATCGGACTTTCCTATTGATGTAACCCATCTGGTGACCGGCGTGCGTGCCGTGTCTTAATGGAATACGAGTGTTCCATGTAAAAAAAAAAATGAGTGCGAGACGAGCCACGACAAAAAGGCGTGTCACCAATTAGAGGAGCACCCACAGTTTCAGGTTCTAATCAACCATCCCATCCATCAACTGGCCGAACAGTACTGCTGTACCTCGACCGCTCGCTCAATTATTAGCATAGAAAAATAGGTATCGTGCAGAACCGTTTTCCTTGCACGAATCGTGCGACTACAGAAAAGCTTTGCGCCAAACCAAATAAGGTGGATTATTTTCTCTGTCATTAGTCTGAAGTCCACTAGCAAAAGCACAACAGGGACACCTCTGGTTAGCCTCAAACCTGACCACTACCACTCCCCACTACAAAGACCCCCTTTTTTTCTTCAAAAAAAAAAGCTCAAAAAGGGAACATAAGAATTGTTGGCACTTGACAACCAGCCCCTCTGTTTTTCATGTTAGCAAAAAAATGCTGATGGGAGCTTCCTCAGAAGGTGAGGGTAGCTTGGCCTCATTGAACTTTTTTTTGTGAAACTGGTCATGGAAAGAATGGACAGAGAAATGTGAAATCTGGAATATCTCTCTTCTTGTAGACAAATAAAGGAAAACTTTGCATTTTTTTTACGAAATTCCACCGATCTAATAATAATCACCAACTACAGTACACAGAGTCATAAAAATAATAAAATTACAAATAGGTTATTGAACCACCTAACAACGACTACAAACACTAATACGAGCCGAAGGCACGTTGCCTTTATCTCTCTATCATCGAAACCTAACAAAGCTTGTCGTGGAGAACTAGTACTGCTCAGCCCGACGGATTTAAAACACATGGGTGATCGAATATTGAACCGGACATGTTGTTCTCATATAACAATAAGCCGAGTAATTTCGCATCCTCTGCTCCCTTTATTTCACGTTTAACTCTAGTTTCAACCCATGTCCTAACCTGCAACTGGCTGGCGACTAACTTAGAACATGGCGAAACAATTTTTTCGTGTGAATTTGAACATATATACCATTCGGAAAAGGAGATAATACACTCCTTCAAGCGATACCTTAGTGAAACCTGACCACTACCCATTCCACACTACAAATACCTCTTTCGCCAAAAAGCTTCAAAAGGGAACATAAGAATTGTTGTCACTTGACAACTAGCCCCTCGTTTTCAATGTTAGCAATAGTTGTCCAGGAGAGCTTTGCCAAAAGGTGAGGTGCTTGACCCATGGAGAGCATTTTGGGTGTAACTGGTCATGGAATTTTGGAAAGATCGGACAGAGGAATGTGAAATATAGGATATCTTGCTTTATTCTTGTCGAGAAAAATAATAAAAAACCACTTTTTCTTGAACTTTTTTATTTAGAGAACCGGACGCTACCTCACACCAAGCAGTTCTGGACGCTCGAGGGATATGAACCGAGTATCTCGTTCGCGTGTAAGTTTGTAACTATAAGAGAAACTCTAACAGATCCTGTAAATTTGAATCCATAAAAACGAATATACATGGTGCTAAAAAACGCTTTTACATAGCCGAGGTGGTCGGGACAGGAGGGGCTTGCATACCGTGTTGGTTGTCACCTTCTTGCAATTGGCAGGACGAGGCGCAATCGGAG
Organism: Avena sativa; assembly: GCA_916181665.1. Classification (NCBI taxonomy): domain Eukaryota; kingdom Viridiplantae; phylum Streptophyta; class Magnoliopsida; order Poales; family Poaceae; genus Avena; species Avena sativa. The sequence continues at coordinate 426,933,674 of OV702293.1, forward strand.
GCAGCGGCGCGGCCACGGGTGTGCCGCCGTGAATGATGCGGCTGTTGGCTCCCATGTGGTTCCGCTTCTGCCCGGCCACATATGGAACATGCCGAGAACTCACGGTTGTGCGAGCTGCCGCATCCGGAGCCGAGCGAGGTAGGACAGCGGAGGCCGACTTTGCCGCCGTCTTCTTCGTCGGTACGGGAGCGAGGGGGCGGCTCGTTTGGGACTGCCCCACATGCACATCCACTAGCGAGTTCGACGGAGTCCATGGCGGCGCTAGGATGTTGCGGTGACACGGGGTGACGACGGAGCGAGTAGATGGGCGCTAGGACGCCAGGGAGCTGAAATGTCCCTCGCGCCAACAATCCGATGATATATAGTTAGGACTCGAAATAGCATCGAGAGTGGAATCTGCGGGGCACCAAATTTTTTTTACGGTTTCACGAAAAGTACGGTATTTGATCGTGTTGTCACGGAACCATAAAAAACATTTTTTTACTGTTTCTGTGTTTTTTCTGAGCCACCATAGTTATATCAACAATGCGAAAAGATAAAAAAGAACTAAGTTTTGACATAAACGGGCAAGCTATCATATCCATGTAATTAAGACGGGTGCCATACTCCCATTGTGTTCGACGTGTGCGAGAGGCTACCATATGTATACATCAGCCATGATAATTGTGCACGTGTGGTTAAGAGCTTACCACGAGAGAACTCGGAGCAACTTGTACTCTCATGTTGAAAACGAGATCTATGATTCTCGCTCGTCGACATGGCGTGGCAGAATGAACGAAAATAATCCATAAAAATAACAATTTCACGGAATAAACTCTAGCCATAAGAAATTCACCGAACTAACCCTTTTTTGCAACGCCATACGTGTTGGCGTCGCACCCTGAAGAGTGACGCCGTTACGCCTGGCGTCGCGGACCTGTCAGCGTGGCGCCTCGTGGGCCCCAGTCCCGCTAGTGCGGCGCCTTGCCGTGTGGCGCCGCACTTTAGGTCTTGTACCAGCGCGGCGCCAGCCCTCCCCAGCCCCATCCTCATTCCTCTCCTAGCCCGAACAAGCATGGCGGCGGCGGCGCTCTCCACCTAATACCACCCCCCAACCAGGCCAGATTTAGGGATTTTTTCCAAGAATCGTGCTCACAATCCCCTCCCCCAGGTATTCTCTCTAATCCCTCTCAATTGCATCCACAAATTTCTCATTTTTTGTCCCCTATTTGCAATATTTGGTCAAACCCTAGATTGTATGAATCGTTGCCATGTTTACTTGATCTTTAGGTTTAGGAATGCTTGTAAGATGGATAGTAAAACCCTAGTTATTATGGGATAGTGAAACCCTAGGTTTTATGTGAGAAATTGTATGGTTACATCTAGATGCTATAACTATAGTTAGAGAAATTGTATGGTTGCACCTAGTTATTTTGGAATAGTGAAACCCTAGAACTATAGGTAGATAAATTGTATGCTAGAACTATAGGTAGAGTAGGATGAATTTTTTGTTCATGTGTCAACTATAGTTGGAATAAGATGGACATTTTGTAATTATTCTTATTCTCTCTATTGTTTTTAATATGTAGGATGTCTCTAAACCCCCTTCTAAACAATGCTCACTATGATGTTCAACATCGTGCCTACAAGATGTCGGAGAAAAGACAGGTACTAAAAACTTTGATGCAAGTCGAACAAGATGCCATGTTTGTTTAGATGGAAATCTAACATTTGCCATTGTATGTTTGCAGGAGCTTCAACCCCTTCGACCTAGGTACCACGAGGTCTCGTCCGGCAAGATGCCTTATGATGCGCGGTACACTCCGTACATCCAGCAGCTAGGACTCCTCCCCTTTATCCGCATGGTCACTCGGTCCACACCGGCCTTCAACCCTGCTGATCACCGCGCTTGTGGACCGGTGGAGGCCGGAGACGCACACCTTTCACCTTAGGACCGGTGAGACTACAGTCACTTTGCAGGACATGAGCATGATCCTGGCACTCCCAATCGAGTGAAACCCTGTGTGCATAAGCTCGGATTCAGACGGGTGGCGTGAGCAGATGGTCAACCTTATAGGGAAGGATCCACCCGAGGCTATAAACTCGAAGGGGGAAAGACTGAGGAGGTCGCTGCCGGGGCTACTTTTACTTGGATCATCCAGAATTTCAAGATTTGCCCCGAGGATGCCGATGAGGAGACGATCAAGACATACACTCGTGTGTATGTGTGGTACATTATCACGAGGACTCTGTTTCCTGACAGAAGTGGGGATCGTGCTTAGTGGCATTGGCTCAAGTTGCTCATTTTTTTGACTCTACCCTCAGTTGGGGTTCTGCGGCGTTGGCCTGGTTGTACCATCAGGTAATAAGTTATTTACAAATGTTGTTGTATATTTCTGCATTATCTCAAAAAAAATTGTTTTTACCAAATGGTTGTTCACTTCATCTGCAGCTGGATGATGCTTGCCTTAGGAGCGCTGCCGATTCAGGGATTGGTGGTTGTTTGCTCCTTCTTTTGGTGTGGAGCTAGGAACACTTCCCCATTGGACGACCGAGATTGTTGACATTTAATCCTTACATTGATAACAACAACGACTACCTTCTCCCCACGTGGGCTTACAAGTGGGATGTGGTCTCCGAACCGCCAACAGACCCAGTGGAGGCGTACAAGAGGTACACCAACGAGTTTGACACGATCACCTTGGATCAGGTAATTTCCTCGGGTGCGGTCAATTATATGTCTTGAACTAGTAATCTTTGTGAAGGGTTTCGCAGCAAGTAAATCAAAAAAATTCTACGGATGCGAACGGGAAAGCCAAGATATAATCTAGGAGATGCAAACAACGAGAGGGGATAGATGAGATCTTCATACCCTTGAAGATTCGCACAGCGGAATGTTCGACGGAATGTGGGTGATGTAGTCGTACTCGCTTCTCCTCCTCGCGATCCGATCCGATCTAGCACCGCAAGTGGCGATGCCTCCGAGAGATGCACACGTGCGGCACCTCGACGTCTCCTCCTTCCTCGGTCCAGCAAGTATGGTGGAGAGACGGATTGGATCTACAACGCGACGGCGCGGTGCAAGCGGTGGAGAGTTTCTGCGGCAGGGCTTCGCCTACGCGCAGTCGGGAGAGAGAGATCTGGAGGGCAGCAGTATGGCGGCTAGGGTTGAAGGAGTGGGGGAGGAGGGCTGCGCCCTTGCCCTCTATATATAGGGGGTTGTCCGGCCCCCTTGGCCCCTCCTCCAAGCCCTAGGGCGGCGGCCCCAAGGGTTGGAGTGGGGGCCAAGTTTTCCCCTACTTCTAGAAGGTTTCCCTAGGGTTTTGGCCAGCTGGGCCTATGGGGCCTTGTGCCCCTGGCCCAATGCGGCCAGGGCACTCCCTCGTAGGCCCACGGCCCCTCCCGACAAGTGGGGCCATGTTGGTCCCACTCCGGAAGGTTCTAGAAGCTTCCGGTACAATACCGATTAACCCGAAACAATTCCGAACTCCAAAAACTGCATTGCCTTATATGAATCTTATTCTCCGGACCATTCCGGAACCTCTCGTGATGCTCATCCGAGACTCTGAACAAATCTCATAAACCAATTATCCAATCTATCCTAGCGCCGAGACATGTTAAGTGTGTGACCCTTCGGGTTCGAGAACATGCAGACATGATCTTCTATCAATAATCAACAGCGGGGTCTGGAAACCCATATTGACTCCCACACATTCATCGATGATCATATCGGATGAACCATGATGCCAAGATTCAATCAATCCCATATTTATATTCCCTTCGTCTCGCGATATTTTACTTGCCCGAGATTCGATCGTCGGTACCGTCATACCTAGTTCAATCTCGTTCACAGCAAGTACTTTACTCGTTCCGTAATCCGATATCACTTTGCGATTAACTCCTTAACCACATGCTTGCAAGCGGTGTTGATATTGATTACCGAGTGGGCCCGAAGTATATCTCTCCGACTTGGGAGGGACAAATCCCATCTCGATACATACAACCCAACAGGTACTTTCCGATCACCTGAGAGACACCTTTATGATCACCCTTTCATAGGATGACGTTTGATGACCTCAAAGCTTTCTTCCGATACCAGGGAGTTGTATTATCTCATGGTCTAAGGAATACAATATTTGACATAAGAAAAGCTTCGCAAAGATGAACACGATGACACGATCTAATTGCTTCGCTTAGTTTGGGTCTGTCCATCATATCATTCTCCCAATGATACAATCTCATTATTAATCGACTACTCATGTCTATGGTTAGGAAACCTTAACCATCATTAATCAATGAGCTAGTCCATAGAGGCATACTAGGGACGCGGTGTTGTTCACAAACCACACAAGTATTAAAGTTTCCGCTTAATACAATTCTAGCATGGAATATAAACTTTATCATGAACAAGAATTATAATAATAACATATTTATTATTGCCTCTAGGGCATAATTCCAACAGTCTCCCACTTGCACTAGAGTCAATAATCTAGTTTACATTTGGCAACAACCTCACACCCATGGCACTAAGGTGCTGATCATGTTTTACACGTGGAAGAGGTTTAGTCAATGGATCTGCGACATTCAGATCTGTATGTACTTTGCTAATCTTCAGATCTCCATCTGCTATATAATCTCGGATTATATGAAACTTGCAGTTGATATGCTTGGTCTTTGGATGATATCTTGGTTCCTTAGCGAGTGCTATGGCGCCAGTATTGTCACACAATATCTCCAGTGGGTCCAAGGCACTTGGAACCACACCAAGCTCAGTGATGAAGTTCCTGATCCAAACTCCTTCACTTGACGCTTCTGCAGCAGCCATGTATTCCGCTTCCACTGTAGATCCCGCGATCACGCTTTGCTTGCAGCTTCTCCAGCTCACAGCTCCTCTATTCAAAATATAAACGTATCCTGTCTGAGATTTAGAATCATCCTTGTCAGTGTCGAAACTAGCGTCGACGTAACCCTTTACGACGAGCTGTTCATCACCTCCATAGACTAAGAACATTTATTTAGTCCTATTTAGGTACTTTAGGATGTTCTTCACGGCTGTCCAGTGTTCCACTCCTGGATCACTTTGATATCTGCTCGTCAAACTAAGAGCATTGGACACATCCGGTCTAGTACACAGCATGGCATACATGATAGAACCTATGGCCGAGGCATAAGGCACTTTGCTCATAGCTTCTCTATTATTTACCGTAGCTGGACACTGAGCCTTGCTCAATATCTTACCTGACAACATAGGCACTGAACCTTTCTTTGCCTTATCCATTCTGAACCTTTTCAGAACTTTGTCTAGGTATGTACTCTGGCTTAAAGCTATCAGGCGTCTTTGTCTATCTCTATAGATTTTGATGCCCAATATATAAGCAGCTTCACCTAGGTCTTTCATTAAAAAACACTTGTTCAAATAACTCTTCACATCGTTAAGCATGTTAATGTCATTTCCAATAATCAATATGTCATCCACATATAGTACCAGAAATGTCACTGGGCTCCCACTCACTTTCTTGTAGATACAAGCTTCGTAGCTATTTGGAACAAATCCAAAGCTCTTGATCACTTGATCAAAACGAAGGTTCCAACTCCGAGATGCTTGCTTTAGTCCATAAATGGAACGCTGAAGTTTGCACACTTTATCAGCATCCTTAGGATCGACAAAACCTTCGGGTTGCATCATATACAACTCTTCATCAATGTTGCCATTGAGGAACGCAGTCTTGACATCCATCTGCCATATTTCATAATCATGAAACGCAGCAATTGGTAATAAAATCCGAATGGACTTAAACATCGCTACGGGAGAGAAGGTCTCATCGTAGTCAACACCTTGAACTTGTCGAAAACCTTTCGTGACAAGCCGTGCTTTATATACGGTAACATTACCATTCGCGTCCATTTTCTTCTTGAAAATCCATTTGCACTCAACGGCCTTTCGGTCGCTAGGAGGGTCCACCAAAGTCCATACTTGGTTTTCGCTCATGGATCCCAATTCGGATTTCATGGCCTCTAGCCATTTCTCAGAGTCTGGGCTCATCATCGCTTCCTAATAGTTCGTAGGTTCACTGTCTTCTACCAGCAAGACAGTCAAGACAGGGTTGCCGTACCACTCGGGAGGGGCACGTGACCTTGTCGACCTATGACGTTCAGTAGCAGCATCGTTCGAAGCTTCATGATCCTTGTCATTAGCTTCCTCTATTGTTGTCGCAGGCGGCACTGAAACCATTTCAGGTGCTGCGCTACTCTCCAACTCAAGAGAAGGTTCAACAACCTCGTCTAGCTCTACTTTCCTCCCACTCACTTCTTTCGAGAGAAACTCCTTCTCAAGAAAGGAACCGTTCTTTGCGACAAACACTTTGCCTTCGGTTCTGTGATAGAAGGTATACCCAATAGTTTCCTTAGGGTATCCTATAAAGACGAATTTCTCCGCTTTGGGTTCGAGCTTGTCCGGCATCAACTTCTTGACGTAAGCTTCGCATCCCCGAACTTTAAGAAACGACAAATTAGGTTTAGCACCAAACCACAGTTCATACGGTGTCGTCTCAACGGATTTAGATGGTGCCCTATTTAAAGTGAATGCAGCGGTTTCTAATGCATAACCCCAAAATGATAACGGCAAATCAGTAAGAGACATCATCGATCGGACCATATCTAATAGAGTTTGATTCCGGCGTTCAGACACACCATTGCGTTGTGGTGTTCCGGGTGGCGTGAGTTGCGAAACGATTCCGCTTGCTTTAAGATGCGTGAGAAAATCATAACTCAAATATTCACCTCCACGATCGGATCGTAGAAACTTAATTTTTCTGTTACGATGGTTCTCCACTTCATTCTGAAATTCCTTGAACTTTTCAAATGTTTCAGATTTATGTTTCATCAAATAGATATACCCATATCTACTTAAGTCATCGGTAAAAGTGAGAAAGTAGCGATATCCACCGCGCGTCAAAACACTCATCAGTCCACATACATCGGTATGTATGATTTCCAATAAGTCCATTGCTCGCTCCATCATTTCGGAGAACGGGGTTTTGATCATCTTGTCCATGAGGCATGGTTCGCATGTGTCAAATGATTCAAAATCAAGAGATTCCAAAAGTCCATCAGAATGGAGTTTCTTCATGTGCTTTACACCAATATGACCTAGACGACAGTGCCACAAATAAGTAGTATTATCACTATCTACTTTGCATCTCTTAGCCTCAATGTTATGGATGTGTGTTTCATCCCTTTCGAGATTCAGAAGAAATAAACCATTTACAGCAGGTGCATGACCATAAAAGATGTTACTCATATAAATAGAACAACCATTATTCTCCGATTTAAATGAATAACCGTCTTGCAATAAACACGATCCAGAAATAATGTTCATGCTCAACGCAGGCACATAATAACACTTATTAGGGTTTAAAACTAATCCCGAAGGTAAAACTAAGGAGAGCGTGCCAACGGCCATCACATCAACTCTTGATCCGTTGCCAACGCGCATCGTCACCTCATCCCTCGCAAGCCGCTGTCTATTCCGTAGCTCGTGTTTCGAGTTACAAATATTAGCAACTGAACCAGTATCAAATACCCAGGCACTACAACAAGGCTAGTAAGGAAAACATCAATAACATGTATATCAAATATACCTTTGATGGTGCCAGCCTTCTTGTCCGCTAAGTACTTCGGACAGTTGCGCTTCCAGTGACCCTTGTCCTTGCAATAGAAGCACTCAGTGTCCGGCTTGGGTCCAGACTTGAGCTTCTTCTCAGCAGGGGCAACGCGCTTGCCGCCGCCTTTCTTGAAGGGCTTCTTTCCACCCTTACCTTTCTTGAAGGTGGGGGGCTTGTTGACCATCAACAAATGATTATCCTTTTTGATGTCCACCTCCGTAGCCTTCAGCTTTGCGAAGAGCTCGGTGATCGTATCAGTGGAACCAATCTGATTGTGAGTCACTACAAAACTTTTGTAGCTGGGAGGGAGTGATTGCAGAACCCTGTCAATCTTGAGCTCCTCTGGAATCTTGCAGTCCAGTTGCTCAAGGCGTTGAGTGTAGCCCGACATCTTAATGGTGTGCTCACTAACAGAACTCCCTTCCTCCATCTTGCAGTTAAAGAATTTCTCAGAGATCTCATATCTCTCAGAACAGGCCTGAGTCTGAAACATAGTTTTCAGTTCCTCAAGAATCTCAAAGGGCCCGGGATAGTCTTCAAAACGATTTTGAAGGTCCGATTCCATAGCAAACAACATGGTGCTCTTAATCACACCATAATCATCTTTGCGCGACTGATAGACAGCTTTCTCATCAGTCGGCGCAGTTGCAGCAGGGGTTACCTAACGCTTTCTCAAGAACATAGTCCTTTTGACCGCCAGAGAGAATGATTCTCAGATTGCGGAACCAGTTGGTGAAGTTATACCCATTGTTTCTAAGCTTTTCCTCTCAGCAAAAACGTTGAAGTTGAAGTTGGACTTAGCCATTTGATCTATAGTATTTGCAAGTACAATTTAGACTATGTTCATGATAAATAGTTCAACTTAATCAAATTACTAGATGAACTCCCACTAAATTCAACATTCCTCAAGTTGTTTAGTGAACATGATCCAAATTCACCACACCTAATTCGATCATCACGAGAAGAGATGTGGTTTCAATGGTGGACAACGAAGTGTCGATCATATCATTCATATGACTCATGATTAACCTTTCGGTTCTTGTGTTCCAAGGCCATGTCTGTACATGCTAGGCTCGTCAAGTCAAACCCAAGTATTTCCGCGTGTGCAAAACTGGCTTGCACCCGTTGTATGTGAACGTAGAGTCTATAGCACCCGATCATCACGTGATGCTTGGACACGATGAACTTTCGCAATGGTGCATACATGGGGATAACACAGTTTTATCTTGATCTTTAAGTGAGGAATCATCTTATAATGCTACCATCGCGATCTAAGCATAATAAGATACATAAAAGGATAAACATCACATGCATATAACTTTATGTGACATGGTATAGCCAATCTTCGCGCAATGATCTCCATCTTGTGCGTGCCGGCATGATCTCCATCACTCCACCATGATTGCCTCCACCACGAATAGCAACTACAACTATTGCTAACTACTTAGCGATAAAGTGAAACTATTACATGGCGTATAAGAAGTTGACACACAGGTCATACACAATTATAAAGACAACCATATGTCTCCTGCCGGTTGTGTACTCATCGACATGCAAGTCGTGAAACATTACAAAACATGATCATCGCATACAATACACATATCACATCTTGGGCCATACCATATCACAGAAAACACTCCCTGCAAAAACAAGTTAGACGCCTCTACTTTGTTGTTGCATGTTTTACGTGGCTTATGGGAGTAGCAAGCTAAGAACGGTTCTTACCTACGGAAAGCCACAATGGTGATATTATGGTTGCCAAACTCCGGTGTAAATCCCATGACAACTATAGTGAGAGAAACAGGCATCCACCAGCCGCATGTGTGGAACAAGCCACACGTCAAGTGCGGAGCCGGTCTCGCGAACGACGTCGCGTAAAGTTGGCCTGGACCGCTTCAATCTCACTATCCCGCGTCATAAGAAGAACACAAACAAGAGGCTTGTAACAGAAAACATCAATGCCCGCAACAACCATGTTGCGTTCTACTCGTGAAAACACATCTACGCATAGATCTAGCTCTGATACCACTGAAGGGTTTCGCAGCATAGTAAATCAAAAAAATTCTACGGATGCGAACGGGAAAGACAAGATCTAATCTAGGAGATGCAAACAACGAGAGGGGATAGATGAGATCTTCATACCCTTGAAGATTCGCACAGCGGAACATTCGACGGAACGTGGGTGATGTAGTCGTACTCGCTTCTCCTCCTCGCGATCCGATCCGATCTAGCACCGCAAGTGGCGATGCCTCCGAGAGATGCACACGTGCGGCACCTCGACGTCTCCTCCTTCCTCGGTCCAGCAAGTATGGTGGAGAGACAGATTGGATCTACAACGCGACGGCGCGGTGCAAGCGGTGGAGAGTTTTTGCGGCAGGGCTTCGCCTACGCGCAGTCGGGAGAGAGAGATCTGGAGGGCAGCAGTATGGCGGCTAGGGTTGAAGGAGTGGGGGAGGAGGGCTGCGCCCCTGCCCTCTATATATAGGGGGCTGTCCGGCCCCCTTGGCCCCTCCTCCAAGCCCTAGGGCGGCGGCCCCAAGGGTTGGAGTGGGGGCCAAGTTTCCCCCTCCTTCTAGAAGGTTTCCCTAGGGTTTCCCTAGGGTTTTGGCCGGCTGGGCCTATGGGGCCTTGTGCCCCTGGCCCAATGCGGCCAGGGCACTCCCTCATAGGCCCACGGCCCCTCCCGACAAGTGGGCCACGTTGGTCCCACTCCGGAAGGTTCTAGAAGCTTCTGGTACAATACCGATTAACCCGAAACAATTCCGAACTCCAAAAACTGCATTGCCTTATATGAATCTTATTCTCCGGACCATTCCGGAACCTCTCGTGATGTCCCGGATCTCATCCGAGACTCCGAACAAAAACTCATAAACCAACTATCCAATCTATCCTAGCGTCGAGACACGTTAAGTGTGTGACCCTTCGGGTTCGAGAACATGCAGACATGATCTTCTATCAATAATCAACAGCGGGGTCTGGAAACCCATATTGACTTCCACACATTCATCGATGATCATATCGGATGAACCACGATGCCAGGATTCAATCAATCCCATATTTATATTCCCTTCGTCTCGCGATATTTTACTTGCCCGAGATTCGATCGTCGGTACCGTCGTACCTAGTTCAATCTCGTTCACAGCAAGTACTTTACTCGTTCCGTAATCCGATATCACTTTGCGATTAACTCCTTAACCACATGCTTGCAAGCGGTGTTGATATTGATTACCGAGTGGGCCTGAAGTATATCTCTCTGACTTGGGAGGGACAAATCCCATCTCGATACATACAACCCAACAGGTACTTTCCGATCACCTGAGAGACACCTTTATGATCACCCTTTCATAGGATGATGTTTGATGACCTCAAAGCTTTCTTCCGATACCAGGGAGTTGTATTATCTCATGGTCTAAGGAATACAATATTTGACATAAGAAAAGCTTCGCAAAGATGAACACGATGACACGATCTAATTGCTTCGCTTAGTTTGGGTATGTCCATCATATCATTCTCCCAATGATACGATCTCATTATTAATCGACAACTCATGTATATGGTTAGGAAACCTTAACCATCATTAATCAATGAGCTAGTCCATAGAGGCATACTAGGGACGCGGTGTTGTTCACAAACCACACAAGTATTAAAGTTTCCGCTTAATACAATTCTAGCATGGAATATAAACTTTATCATGAACGAGAATTATAATAATAACATCTTTATTATTGCCTCTAGGGCATAATTCCAACACTTTGACCCTGACATGAGTGTGGTATGATGCAGGTGACGTGGGAGCCATACGGTCGAGGGGACCGCTTTGGTGTTCCGGAGGACTATCGCCTTAACCCTATTTGCCTCAGAGAATCTCGTCTGTGGCTAATGCGTTGCCCCATGGTGTGCATGTGGGCTATTGAGTATCACCAGTCTCACCGTGTCATGACCCAGTTTGGGTTATTTCAGATTGTCCCGCCTGAGTGTAAGGACACGGACTTAGGGCTCCATAGGTAAGCTATTAACTGCCTTACCATGTGATGTGCTTATCATTCGCCAAATAACACGGCTTAACTTGTTGTTGTGTGTAGCTTGGACAGGAAGAAGCAGAGGAAGGAGAAGGATTGGACCAAGCTTCATAGGAAGCACCTTGAGAAATTTAGGAAGTGTGTGATCGAGGCTAAGAAAGCAAAAGGAACACAGGATAGGCCCTTCAATCGGGATGCTTTCAACAACTACATCGCATGGTTCGTTGACAACGCGCGGGTGGAGATATACCCACGGGCATTTCGGGATTCGATCTTGGAGGAGCCATTGGTGTTTGATGAGCTTTCAACCGAACAATACAACATCATGGTCAGCTGAAAGGATACGGATGTTGCCTAGAGGGGGGTGAATAGGCGATTAAAACTTTTCCTAGAGTGGCTCAACAAAGGCAGAATAAAACTAGTGTTTACTTTGTTAAACACAACCTAGAACAACTAAGGTTCACCTATGTGCACCAACAACTTATGCTAAGCAATACAAGCAACAAAGTGATAGCAAGATATATATTACTTCAAGCACGAAGGCTATCACAATGTAAAGTGCATAAGTAAAGAGCTCGGGTATATAGATAACCGAGGCACGCGGGGACACCGATATTTTACCGAGTTCCTCCCAACATGGAGTACGTCTCGTTTGGAGAGGGGGTGGTATCAAACCACCAACGCCACAAAAGGCCTCCCTTATTCTCCGGTGAATCTCACCCCAATGGGATCGATCCACGCTTCCACTATCGGTGCACTTGTCGGTGGCATCCGGAACCTCTCACAAGGTTGGGGCACTTCTCCACAACTTAATTGGAGGCTCCCAACAAACACCACAAAAGGCGTCAACAAATGCCACCAAGGCCACAATGCCACCAAGGCCACAAAACCGTCTAGGGTTCCAAGAACCCAAGAGGGATAAGCAACTCAAACCAAATCCTCCGAGGAGAACTCAAATCGATGCACCTAATGCAAATGGCAAGAACACCACAAAGGTGTTCAAATCCTTCTCTCCCAAATTCCGCCAAAGCTACAAAAGCTTATGAGGGAATAAGAGAGGAAGAACAATGGAGGAAATCCACAAAAGACTCCAAGATCTAGATCCCAATATGTTCCCCTCACTTAGAGGAGAGATTGATTGGTGGGATTGTAGATCTAGATATCCTCTTTCAAATCCCTCAAGAATATGCAAGAATCATCGGAGGGATTGAGAGAAAGCAAGCTCAAGAAGGTCAACAATGGAGGGGAAAACTTGCAAGAATGGTTGTGGAACTATTGGGGAAGAAGACCTCTTAAATAGGTCCTCCCAAAATCCAACCGTTGAAGCCCAAAAACGCGAATCCCGGTACTACCGGACTTTTTCCCGGTACTACCGGACATTCCCGGTACTAACGGACATTCCTTGGGGATCCCAGGTCGCCAAACGCACCTTATTCAGTACCGACCGGTACTAAGGGGCGGTACTACCGGACCTCCGGTACTATCGGACCCTGGTCCGGTACTACCGGTCATCCCTGAACGAAAATGGCAATAACTTTTGCATCCGGACTCCGATTTTGATGATCTTCGGCTCGTTTCGAAGAGGACAAAAATCTCTAAAAGATCATCTAAAGAAACATTATAGTCCAGCAAGGGAGGATAGATCCAAATGACGAAAGGTTTAACCTCTATCAAAAAGACGAACCGATAAAACCTCCAACATAAAAAACGTAATAGAAAATGCATATGAAATCCGTTTTCGATGAACTAGAGCTTGTCATGGAGATTAACACAAGATATAAATCCTCGCATGAGTAAGAACCAAATAATGGAAGGTTTTACCTATCTCTAAAATACAAACCGGTAAAACCTCCAAGATCAAAACGCAATAAGATATAAAAGGAAAATCCGTTTTTGATGAACTAGAGCTTGTTATGGAGATTACCACAAGCTCTATATCCTCACATGGATAAGACCAAATAACAACCAAATATGATGATGCAAGTATGCAAAGGTTTGATCTCTCTCCGAACGATGTGACCGAGTTACTCATTCGAGAGCCCCTCTTGATAGTACGGTTATCTATCCTAAACCCGGTCTCCCAACAAACATGAGACCGGCAAAAGGGAAAACCTATCAATATTATACCTTTGCCTTCAGCAATCCATTTGAGCTCGATGTAGAAGATCTTGTCCTTCTCAAGATGGACACCTTTCTTGATTCCTCATCATCAATCCATGATCACCGAGGATGGCAAGCATCAAACATGAGATCTTCTATAGATGGCGCATTTTGAGCTTGCACAACACATCTTATTCTTATTTCATCTATCTTGAAGTCAACACATGCTCCAATCAATGCCAATGGACAATTCCTACAAGTACAACTTAATATACACATTAGTACATAAAGATTGTCATTAATTACCAAAACCACACATGGGGGCCCAACATGTTCTTTCAATCTCCCCTATTTTGGTAATTGATGACAATCCCCTTAAGAGGGTTTATATAAGGAATATTATTGAATGAAATGGTAATAACAATATCAAATACTACAAAAGTATGTGATATTGGTACCACCACCAAATATAGAGCAAACTCCCCCACAATCTATGCATGTGTGATGAACTTGAATTTCATTGCATATATTGCCAATCATTATCATTGGTGGAGTTTCCTCTATATATACCACATGCTAAGCATCAACAAAGATGCAAGAGCATGAGAGGCAAATGCACAAGAACAAACTCAATGCATAAACCAACTTCCCTTAAACTCTCTAAAACTTCTCCCCCATTGGCATCGATTGCCGAAATGGGTGACAAGTTCTAGAAGGCAAATATAGTAATAATTCCTCCAAAGGTGTGCCTTCGCACATATCCAATGATGAATACTTGGGGGGAGTATAACTATATCGAGGATCCGAAGATTGCCAAAATAAAGTCAAATGATGCAAGCAATTTACAAGATCCGACAAACCAAATGAAAACAACGAATGAGTCCAAATGGAAACAACAAGATGTTATGAAATGAGCAAAAGAGTGCTTCAAATAACAAATAGAGAAGCTCCCCAAGATTTGTGCATACTTTATAATCATTGTATTTCAATACAAAAATGCACAAATATGGAATTCTCACTCCTCCATAAACATTTAAGGCACAATAAATGAGAAAGAAGACAAATGAGCATTATTAAATGAATTAGATGAGCTCTCCAAAAATAATGCACCAATTATGATAATTATATTCGGAAACAAGGTGCATAATCATGGAATCCTCACTCATCCAAATTCATTTAACAATACAAGGCATGAGAGAACAAGTAAGAGTGCCCGAAGATGCAAACAAGAGGAACAAGCACTCATAGGCAAATAAATTTGGAAGCCAACGAAAAATCAAAAGGAATAAAAGGTGGTATCCAAGGAATAAGATTCAACTAAAATTATATTCTCATATGTGCATATGTCTCTAAGTGGAAAACATCGCAAAGACATATGCCAACAAAGACATATGCACACATAAATAAGATATACAAGAAATCACATGAAAGCACAAATGAAGTCTTAACATATACCAATAAGATTTTTGCTTCAAAGCACGGCCAAAGGCTCAAATATATCTTATTGTACATTAATGAGCTTCAAATACCAACACACTCCATATATTACAACTATCACCAAGGGAAAAGGAGAAAGTTGGAATATATGGAGAAAGGCAACAAGTATCATAAGATAAAATAGACTAGCAAAAATCTCACTATTGCACATGAGAGAAGTTGATGAAATGATAGACAATAAAATTGCTAGATTGACATATTTGGGATTGGAGGATCATATGCATGGTTTTGTAAAGTCCCAATTATATGCACTCATCTCAACTTAAACACATATACAATATAGAGTCCTCTTAAAACCATGGATAGAACTACAATAATTACAAATACACTAATTCATGCTAGAAGGCAATCGACAAACGGTTGGAATCAAGATATATGAGCATGAGAAAGAGATACTTGTTACCGAGATATAATTAGTAGGATGTAGAGGATATGAATTCATTGATCATCCTATATCTTGTCTCAAATTTTCATGTATGCACCACTTCTTCAAAATTGAGAGACAAACATCCAATATATCTCCAATGTACCTAAAACACAATTAAGTACAAGATGGTCCCCAAACATATTGGGTCCAAAGTAGTTAGTGCAACTATAATACATAGGAGAGACTCCACATAATTATGCGCATATTGATATGAAATTGAATTTCATGCACAACTTAGCCGATGGGAATTGGTGGAGTTTCCCCTATATATTGGATCAAAGAAAGCAAGCATGACATAATACAAACATATAGTAAATAAGCATGCATAAAGCTTTCAAGAACCAAAAAGGAGATACAATTTGAACAAAAACAACAAGTAAAAACGATATTGCACACAAAAGAGTGTGACAAGACAAGCGGTGTCCAAATTGTATCAAAGAACTAATTCAACACATGAAAGATCACAAGTTCAACAAATGAACTAGGCTAAGACCAAAAGAGCAAAAGATAGATAGAAATAAAAATGCTCAAGGATTTATCTCATTCTAAAATGGTCAAATCAAGAAACAAGGAATGAGACAAAACCAACTCCCAAAAAGAGCAAGGTTCCAACAAGAAACCAAACTCCCCAAACTTCACATGATGGCACAAAATACTAAAACGAAAAGATTGAGGTTCCAAGCACATAAGACCCGATATGGATCAAACAAAGAAGCATAAATATGAGTGTTTTAAATAATATAGGAAAGATCCCCCATGGATAGTGCATTATGTAGGATTTTCCTTTTGAATGTAAAATGCACACAAATGAGATCATCACTACTTCCTACATTAAATAAAAACACAAGAGGATACAAAAAAATAGAAGGATCCAAAAATAGCAAGGAACACATGGGAGCACACAAAACATTTACTTGGCCAAATATAGGACAATATTAAGCAAAGGCCAAAGTGAATATGATCAATAAATTCTACCATAAGTTGGGTACTCATTGTCCAAGGACAAAAAATATTGGGAATAATTTTCCCAAGGTAGTTTGCATGGATATCCAAGATCATAGTCACAACAAGAAGCATATAACAAAATATAAGAATTAAGAATGATACTTCGAACAAGATTCTTGGTAGCTTCCAATACTCACACAATCACTAGTGATTAGAGTAACTTGAAGCAAATGGTTTCTATTATGATATAGAGATCTAAATATGAGGAACCACATACCAAGAAACACTCTCATATACAAGATCCAACGTATGATTAATAAAGGCATTCAAGCAAATTAGAACTTGTATGAGCAAATGTGTCACATAGGCGCTAGATAATTATCAATATCAATTCTAAGTGACACAACCTCTAATATTCACATTTTCTAGGATTGTAATATGCACTAAGCATAAGACTCCCCCATAATATGATACTACCATAAAACCAACACGAGGCAAAATGATACAAATAGAGATAATTAATGGACATTATAAAATTAAGTTTCTCATGAGAATTATACCACATAGAGACTAGACAATAATGTAATATAAATACTAGGTGGTATTCCTCATGTACACACAATTTTAGGATTGTGGAATGCCCAAGCATAACACTCCCCCAAAATGGGATAATCCATTAATTTCTCACAAGAGCCAAATAAGATACCAAATATAACCAAGCAAGGCTCAAACATAAGAAACACACATACATGGTGTGCCACCTAATCATACACAAATATGCTTGATACCTCAAGATAATTAAGTGGATAGCACAACATGTACAAAAGCATGGAAGATACAAAACCAACACATGCACAAGGGGCGAGTAACTTTCAATGTAAAGAGTTTAGCATATGTTACCGCAAGGAGGAACATTGGAAATATAATATAATCAAGATAATCCAAATGGCTTGGCTTGACAATAATAATTGATGAAGATCCCTCAATTCTTCATAATGTAGCCAAGACTCCAATGCCCTCCAACACACCTATTGATCAAGTTTTGGCTTGTTGGTCCCCAACCAAGTTGGGTCCTAAGAGGTTAGTCACAATAGGCTTGGCAATTCAAATGGATCTTTTCTTGACACCACATTGAGCACCAACAAATTTGGCAAACACATTGCCAACCTCATCCTTACAAAGAGAATAAGCATCATTAATAATGATAGGGTTGGATGAGGAGATACCGAGAGTGCATGAGGAAGAAATATGCCCCTTCTCACGACATATGTAGCAAGTTCTACTTTTGCCATCTTTCTTCTTAGGAGAAGCCACAACTCGAGGAAGAGCTCGAGTAGTCCTCTTAGGAAGAGGCCCATTAATGACTTGAGGTGGAGCTTGAGGCCGCTTCCCTTGTTGCTTCACACTAAGAGGCTTTTTCTTCAATGGGCAAGATATAACATGGTGCCCTTCTTCCTTACACTTGAAGCAAACAATGTTGGCCGAATTCTTGACTTGATCTTGGCCATTCTTCTTGTTGTCCTTGTGCTTCAACTTGATAGTGGACTTGTTCTTGACATTGGAGTTGAATCCAAGCCCACTCATGTCATTGGGGATTTTTTGCACACTGAAGATTTTGTTGAGTGCGACCTTCCCTTGATGACCCTTTTTCAAGTCATTCTTCAAAGAAGTGACTTGAGCCTTGAGCTCTTTGATTTCCTCTACATGGTTAGTTTCAACAAAAGTACTAGAGAAAGTAGATGCTACATTGTTAAAGCAACAAGGCATGGAATGTAATTCATCACGAGATATAGCATGGTTGTGAGAGGATGAATTACAAGGACTGGCACATGGCAATATAACATTTGGAGTAGATATAGTGCTAATGTCCACATGAGGCCCACTAGATGTTACCTTTGACATGATGGCCTCATGAGCTAACTTTAGCCTACCATGGGAGACTAAAAGATCCTCATGCGAGCTCGAGAGCTTAACATGACTTTCTTCTAATTTCCCATAGTTTCTAGTTAGCAACGCAAGTTGAGCCTTTAGCTCACCATTCTCCTTCAAAATAGATGCTTCACAAGAAATAGAGTTAGTAGCACCAGCATCATTACTATTTGCAAGAGGTGAGGGCAACTTGGCAAGCTCTTTAGAATATGAAGCTTTAAGTTGCTCATGTGACTCGGTGAGTTTGATGAGCTCACCCTTGATGACCCTAGAGCCATTTTTGAGGTGCTCAAAATCCTCAGAGTTTAGCATAAGCACCTTCAAGTTCATCATTTTTAATCTTGAAGGAGTTTGCCACCGCAAGTTATCTATCATGGTATTCCTTTACTCTAGATAATTCTAGAGTAAAAGTCTCCTCAAGAGATTCTTTGGTGGTTTGTTCTTCTTCAAGGGAGTCCTTTAGTTGTGCAACTTCATTAGCATACTCACGCTCAAGTGCAAACTTTTCATCAATTAAGTTTTCTTGCTCCTCAATAAGATCATTGCCTTCTATGGCACAATTCAAGATTTCAAGAAAGTTGGAGGAAGCAATTTTATTTTTGAAGAGAGCGCTATAGACAACCTCTCCCATTTTCTTAATAGAGGTAATATCATACTTACCTCTATAATCATCATTATCATTCTCAACCTCATCATCATCATCATCATGAGATACAATGGGATTCAAATAGGTTACCTTTGTTCCCTTAGCCATAAGGCATATGTGAGAACCAGAGGAAGGTGATGATGAGATTGCACTTGTAGCTCTCTTTAAGACCTTGTCTTGGCCCATAGAATCTTCATTTTCCTATACATGGTTAGCAACACAAGCACTAGAGGAAATAGAAGCATTTTTATCATGGCAACAAGACAACATGAGCATATCATCATGAGATTTATTCAAGTCATTTCTACATGATATGCAAGGACTATTAACACAAGCATGTAAGGAATTATGAGTGCTAGAAGTGTTAAGGTCCAAAGATAGATCATTGCAACTAGATAGATATGAGGGATTACAAGTAGTGAACACACTATCCATATTGCAATTTCTATCACCACTCACCATATCCTTACCTTGTGAAAAGTCACATGATGGTGAAGTGGTAGAGGACGAGAACTCATCTCGATCGGAAGTGGAAGCAACACAATCATCCTCAAAAGTGTTGGACTTGCTATATTTATCTTGAAGTTTTGTCCATAACTCATGAGCGCTCCAAAAAGGAATGATTGAAAATGTAACTACATATCTCAAAGCATTAACAAGCACATTAGAAGCTTGAGCATCGAGATATAAGTTTTTCTCATCCTCACTAGATAGATTTTTAAAATCCATAGGAGGAGAAAAACCTATATCTACAATACACTCCAAATTTGGGTCCATGTCCCGAAAATGAATGAGCATGCGATTTTTCCATATATCATAATTTGTGCCATCGAATGTGAACATGTCATTGTGCACTAATCCTCTAGCCGACATATTTACTCTCAAGGCGGTGAAGCCTAAAATTAGATACCGGGCTCTGATACCAATTGAAAGGATACGGATGTCGCCTAGTGTCACATCCCAAGATTTTCCAAATCTTGTAATGTGAAAAATAAATGAATAAAATAAAACTTTATTTGATTTTCAGGGCCAGAAGAAATTTTGAATCCAATTGGACACCTTCAAACCAATTTGGGTCAAATAAATCCTAAAGGGACTAAAAAGATAAAATAATTAATAAAGGAAAAATAAAAGTATTTTGTTACTACCTGAAATCTTTTTATAAAAGGTTTTGGTTCTCAAAATAAAATGAAGGGTTTTTAAATAAAGATTATTCTATAAAGCCAAATTAAACCTTGGCCAAGTTTTGAAACAAAAAGGTTTTACTTTGATTAAAAGAGTAAAGGTTTGTTTAAATAAAATAATAAGGACTTGATATCCAAATTTTAGTTAAATAAAAGCTTTTCCCATTTTAAGAAAATACTAAAACTTATTTTTAAATAAGTTTTCCAAGTATTTTGTATTCTCAAATAAAACCTACTGAATGGTTTTGGTACTATTTTAGATTTCAAAATAAGGTTTTAAATAAAACAAATCCTATTTGATTTAATAACTAAGGCCCATTTTATTTAATTATTAATGGACCCTATAGCAAAAATGTTAATTTGTTTTAAACAAGCTTTCCAAGTATTCTTTATTTTCAAATAAAACCTACTGATTTGGTTTTGAAAATATTTGGATTTCAAATGGAGTTTTATTAAATAAATCAAACCCTATTTGATTAAATAACTAAAGGTCCATTTTATTTAATTAATGAATGGATCTTAAAATGAATAAAAATATTATTTTATTTTGGGATTTGGTTTATGTTGATAAACAGAACCAAGTTCAAAGTTGTGAAGTGTGGTGTTTGTTTGAATTGATTTGGTTGATTGAATCATTTGTTTGAATTTCAAATCAGTAAAAATAGAAATAGAAAAGGAAAAAGAATTCAGAAGGAAAAAAAATATGGAAACGGACTGGCCCAGCTATCCTAGCCCAACTCAGCCCAACCGAGCCCACCTCTCCCTCTCAGCGAAGTGAATCGTTTTCACCGCAGAAGCAACCCGCGCAGACACCGACCGGTGGACCCTCCCCCTCACTCCCTCTCTCGCTGCCAGAGGACCCCGCAGACACGCTGTCATCTTCCCCACCCCCACGACCTGTTCTTCCTCCCCTCGTCGCCGTTGCAGGCTTTGATTTCGCGGCTTGAATTCGCCTTAACGCGGCCATCTTTACTCGCAGTGATCATGCCCCTTTAAACGCCAGTGACCCTCCTCTATTTCCCCTCTGTCTCCTCCCCCAAGCACGCCCCCAGGCCGCCCCAATTTCTCCCCGAGCAGCTCTGTCTCCGATGACCCTCCTTGCCAATTCCGGCCAGCACACGCCACCTCTTGCCTCCTCGAGCACGCAGCTGTGATCAGCATTCCCCAGCGCACCTCTCTGTAGCCTCAGCTCACTCGCGCGTGCCTCCCAGCGTTGGCAACAACGACGACCTGCAGCACCGCCGTCTGCCTTTTTCTCCGACGCAGCCTCCAGGTAGTAACTGGCCACCCCTTGTCCTTCCGATGATACGCCTGTGTTCAGTGCACTCGCCCGCATCTAACCCTACCTTTTTCTTGCTTTCTGGTGGACTACAGCCCCGTCCCCATCGACAAGCAGAAGCTCCTGGCGCCACCCTAACTCCGGCGAGCAATCAACACCAAACTCGTGCGCCCCTTGCCATCTCGCGAGTACCTTGAGCTTTGCCATGATCTCCTGAACCTGGTGAGCATCTCCTTACTCTTCCTTGCTTCCTCTAGCGCCAGCTCCGCCGCCGTCTGACCGCGCCGCCGCCAGCCACCGTCGCTCGCGCCGCCAGTTCCTGGCAAGCACCTCGTAGCCATCCGATCTTGATCTGACGATTAGGATAGAACGAGAGTGAAGGGGTAAGTAGCACCTCTATGCCGTGCGATACAACTAAAATCTAACGGCCCATATCTGCCGATCCGCGCGAAACGGTATGCTCCAATAGGTTGGCGCCGCGTGTCACAGAATCAGGTTTAAAATCTGAATTTGATCTATTAGTTGTTCAATCTTGTAAAATCTATAACTTTCAAACCACACGTCCAAAAATTACAAATTTTATATCAATGGATTCAATGGAACAATCCCTAGCCAACCATGCCCTTGGTTTAGCAAAAAGCTTCTGGAAAAATGGTTGTTTTTGCAGAAACATTTGTATGCTTGTTAAGGTTGTGGAAATTGTTTAAAAATGAATTTGGGGATAAAATCTTTGGCAATTGGTGTGATTTAAACCTACTAACCCTAGGAAACACTTTGTGGATTCAAAAATGTATTTGGTGAAACAAAATAATGATTCTTTGATTTAAAACCATTTCTAGTCAAATAGAAATGTGGTTTATTTATTAAAAATGGTTTTGGAAGAAAACTTTTGGAAAATGTTTTGTTTTAAACTCACTGACCCCAAACCCCAAGTTTTAAGATTTGAAAACATATTTGGTGAACCCTATAGGTTAATGCCTTAGTAAAAATATTTTCTACACCACATAAAATGATACTTGTTTTAAAAATGGTTTACAAAGTGAAAACTTTTGCAAATGACTTTGCCACCTTAAAAAATGACCAATAGGTGTTTTCAAATGTTTATGACCCATTAGGAACCACTTTTTCAAACAAAACAAAGCTTGGCATGTTTGCATGCATTACTTTGACTTTATGATTTTATGTGATGTTTTGCTTGATTGGTAGATTGAGTTTGTGCCTTGCTTGATTGAATTGTAGTGACTTGAGGAGTGTGATTGTTGCAAGGACAAGGAGTGAATCTATACCCTCTACCAAAAAGGCAAGTGATGCTTCATATCTTTTTGTCCCATTACTTTCTCTATGCATTAGTGATTTTGCCAAGTAAAACTTGCATGGAATTTATGCTAAGTATAAACCTTGCTATAGGAAAACCTAGTAGGTGAATCCTTAGTAGGATTTTTCCTAAGTTAAGACTCCTACTACTATCCAGCTTAGCCTAGCTAATAGAAAACATGGGTGGAATATATATTCACACTATGGAAAAATTTCTAAGTCTGAGGACTTGTATTTTGTTTAATAAAACAACTAAGTTAATGAATCACCTGGGTGGAATGGGACTTGCTTGGTGGTTTTTGGTTGAGTGGTTACACAAGGCCAGGGGACTGGTGAACCTTGTGTATCACACTTGTGGATTGCCACCCAGGAACAAAGAGATTTGAGATGTCAAATGTTGAGAAGCTTCAAGTGCAGCCACTTGGCATTATGGGCTCTGCCTGGATCATATAGGTTGCAAGAACTTAGCCATATGGACAGTGGGTGGTAGTGTTTTGATAGGTTGGAGCGCGTCCATTTTGGTCTAAGGGAAGGCTTCTGAAAGATCTTGTCTTGGGAAACCAAGTCTTGTGGGGAAAGTGCACCACCTCTGCAGAGTGTAGAATCTAAGTACTTAGCCATGTCCCTGGTAAAGGACAATTTGAGCATCAAGACATGGAAGCAATCAGAATCTCATCATTCAAATTTCTAAGTTAAAATCTTGTGGTTTGAACAAGGGTTGTTTGAAATCTTCAATCATTGATTGAGAGATGCCTTGGTTAAAGGATCTTCAATTTTTGATTGAGAAAAATGATTTTATCAAAGCAAAACTTAGTATTTTCAAATGTTAAGGAAAAATCTATTTTGAGCAATGCAAGCCTCAACTCCACTTAGCCAAATGCATATAGATGATAGACTCCACTATACTATTATAGTATCACTTGCCAATACAATTCAAATGTATTGACCCTTGTGGCTGTAACTTGTAATGTTGCAGGTTTGATTGATTTTAGAGAAGATTGTTTGATTAGGATTACAAAGTCTACAACCAACATCTACCTGTGGCACTTTGAAGATGAAGGCCCCATGCTTATATATATTCTGCTGCAATGTAATGTAATAGCCAATGAGCTATGTAAGATGTAATAAAATTATGTTATTCCTGGTTATAAGGTTGTACTGTGGATGCTAGCTATTGATCCAGAGACTAGCATTGTAAACACAGGAGACTCCACCTTATGTTGTATAAAGGTTGGGACACTCCCTCTACACCTAGAGGGGGGGTGAATAGGCGATTAAAACTTTTCCTAGAGTGGCTCAACAAAGGCGGAATAAAACTAGTGTTTACTTTGTTAAGCACAACCTAGAACAACTAAGGTTCACCTATGTGCACCAACAACTTATGCTAAGCAATACAAGCAACAAAGTGATAGCAAGATATATATTACTTCAAGCACGAAGGCTATCACAATGTAAAGTGCATAAGTAAATAGCTCGGGTATAGAGATAACCGAGGCACGCGGGGACACCGATATTTTATCGAGTTCCTCCCAACATGGAGTACGTCTCGTTTGGAGAGGGGGTGGTATCAAACCACCAACACTACAAAAGGCCTCTCTTATTCTCTGGTGGATCTCACCCCAATGGGATCGATCCACGATTCCACTATCGGTGCACTTGTCGGTGGCAACCAAAACCTCTCACAAGGTTGGGGCACTTCTCCACAACTTAATTGGAGGCTCCCAACAAATGCCACAAAAGGCCTCAACAAATGTCACCAAGGCCACAATGCCACCAAGGCCACAAAACCGTCTAGGGTTCCAAGAACCCAAGAGGGACAAGCTCCAATGAGTAACTCAAACCAAATCCTCCGAGGAGAACTCAAACCGATGCACCAAATGCAAATGGCAAGAACACCACAAAGGTGTTCAAATACTTCTCTCCCAAATTCCACCAAAGCTACAAAAGCTTATGGGGGAATAAGAGAGGAAGAACAATGGAGGAAATCCACAAAAGACTCCAAGATCTAGATCCCAATATGTTCTCCTCACTTAGAGGAGAGATTGATTGCTGGGATTGTAGATCTAGATCTCCTCTTTCAAATCCCTCAAGAATATGCAAGAATCATCGGAGGGATTGAGAGAAAGCAAGCTCAAGAAGGTCAACAATGGAGGGGGAAATTTGCAAGAATGGTTGTGGAACTATTGGGGAAGAAGGCCTCTTAAATAGGTCCCCCCAAAATCCAACCGTTGAAGCCCAAAAACGCGAATCCTGGTACTACCGGACATTCCCGGTACTACCAGACATTCCCTGGGGATCCCAGGTTGCCAAATGCACCTTATTCAGTACCGACCGGTACTAAGGGGCGGTATTACCGGACCTCCGGTACTACCGGACCCTGGTCCGGTACTATCGGTCATCCCTGAAGAAAACGGCCATAACTTTTGCATCCGGACTCCGATTTTTATGATCTTGGGCTCGTTTCGAAGAGGACACCAAGCTCTAAAAGATCATGCAAAGAAACATTATATTCCAGCAAGGGAGGATAGATACAAATGACGAAAGGTTTAACATCTATCAAAAAGACGAACCGATAAAACCTCCAACATAAAAAACGTAATAGAAAATGCATATGAAATCCGTTTTCGATAAACTAGAGCTTGTCATGGAGATTAACACAAGATGTAAATCCTCACATGAGTAAGAACCAAATAATGGAAGGTTTTACCTATCTCTAAAATACAAACCGGTAAAACCTCCAAGATCAAAACGCAATAAGATATAAAAGGGAAATCTGTTTTTGATGAACTAGAGCTTGTTATGGAGATTACCACAAGCTCTATATCCTCACATGGATAAGACCAAATAACAACCAAATATGATGATGTAAGTATGCAAAGGTTTGATCTCTCTCCAAACGATGTGACCGAGTTACTCATTCGAGAGCCCCTCTTGATAGTACGGTTATCTATCCTAAACCCGGTCTCCCAACAAACATGAGACCGGCAAAAGGGAAAACCTATCAATATTATACCTTTGACTTGAGCAATCCATTTGAGCTCGATGTAGATGATCTTGTCCTTCTCAAGATGGACACCTTTCTTGATTCCTCATCATCGATCCATGATCACCGAGGATGGCAAGCATCAAACATGAGATCTTCTATAGATGGCGCATTTTGAGCTTGCACAACACATATTATTCTCATTTCATCTATCTTGAAGTCAACACATGCTCCAAGCAATGCCAATGGACAATTCCTACAAGTACAACTTAATACACACATTAGTCCATAAAGATTGTCATTAATTACCAAAACCACACATGAGGGCCCAACATGTTCTTTCATCAGCGAAGGGCGACAAGCCGAGTTTGCTCCCTTATTCAACTTTGTGGTGAAGTGTGCCGATTTTTTTCCATCTAGGCGCTTCTCACACCTTGCATGGATAACTTACTAGTTTCTTGTCTATGACAGTGCGCGGAGGTAAGGAAGTCCGCCGATGCATGCGAGGACGCTTTGGACACATACCCTCGCGGAGAGAAGGGAGAGGGTCTGTTTCGTGAGTTTGTTAAGAAGTAGGGCCAACGATTAAGGCGGATGTCGAACTTACTAGGTTGTCGTGACCCCGAGGTGGCAACACCGTCCGCGTCACGGTCCAACACGCCCCAAGGTGACAATTCTGGCAATCATCACTCCACATCCGAGGACGAGTCGAACACACCCGAGGTAGTACAACCATTGCATCCCCCACCGTCCCTTGCATTTCTCCTGAATTTGTCCTTACCAATCTTCTTTTGTTGACATCCCCAAGATAAGGAAAGCGTCTCCGACGAGATGACATTGGGCAACTACACTCGCTCCAAGGTCCACGAGCGGTCCGACTACGTGCTCAAGCCAAGGCAACCCAAGAAGCCTTACACGCCCAACCCTTCCACGGCCAAGACAAAGAAGCTCAAGAATACATATCGCTTAGAGGTGGAGGATGAATAGGAACCGAGGAGGAGGAGGAAGATGCCCGCAAGAAGGGGCCGAGGGGCGAAGACCACCCGTGGGAAGTAGAGTAGATATTGCACTTGGTACTAATGGTTGTTGTCGTGAACTTGGTACTTTAGTGTTATCGTAAACTTGGTACTAATGGTTGTTGTCGTGAACTTGGTACTTTGGTGTTGTTGTGAACTTGGTATTTTGTTTGAATCTGTAATGGTTGTCGTGATGAAACAAACATGCTCGAACAACATCTGTAATGGTTGTCTTGATGAATATGTAATGGTTGTCTTGATCAACAACATGCTCCTGGGCTCAAACAATCCTGGGCTCAAACATCTGAAACAGACAGACAGAGAAAGTAGAGTAGTCAGGAAAGTGCGGCACCATGCTCCTTGGCGCCGCACATGCACTATGAGCTGGGAAAAGTGGCCCAGGAATCGGATAAGTCAATGTGCGGCGCCAGGGTGCAAGGCGCCACACTGTGCAACGCGCAGCCTGGTGGCGCCGCACAGTGCGACACCGTGCAGCCTGGCGCCGCACATGTGCTCGAAAATATACAAAGCTCTCTGTCTATTTTCGAGCACATGTGCGGCGCCAGGCTGCACGGTGCCGCACAGTGCGGTGCGGCGCCGTGCAGCCTGGCGCCGCACTGTGAAGATGCTTCTACAGCCAGCTTTCAATGGCTAGTTTCGAGGGAAAATGATCACACATCGAACAAAAAAGCTTTGAGGGGGGAAATGTTTCTTGACACATACGAAATAACACGAGTTTCTTGCCCTTAAGGGGTTCACGAAATAACACGAGGTTCACGAGCACATCTTGACACATACAAGTCCATGACTCCCGGTTACATACTCAAAGTCTAGAACCTAGGCCCTTTGCCCTTCCTCTTCTTCTCTTCCTCTTCCTCCATGGAACGCAACGCCGCTCAATGCAGCCTTTCCCTCTCGGCATCCCGAGACTCCTTAGCGCGGCGATTCTCTTCCTCCTCTTTCTTGCGGAGCTCGTCATTACGTTCCTTGCGCTTCTTCTCCATCTCCTCGTCACGCAGCGCTTCGTAGTAGCGCCTTCTTTTTATGGCCCAATCGATCTCTTGGATAGCCTTGTTGGATTGAGGTTGCTCGATATCTATCCAAGTGTAGTACCTGCATACCGGAGGGGGAGACTACAAGAAAATAGTGCATGTTAGAGGCTATGATATGGAATAGTTGGGACACATGAAGAACTAAAAAGCTTTGTGCATACCGGTGGAGTGTCGTATGGGTTGCGGCTACACACGGGAGAGCGATTATAGTTGGCACACATGAAGAACTTCTTTCCCCAACTATCGGAATTGTAGGCTTCAGACTTCTTAACAATGCAATCGGTTCCACATCAACAAATAGGAACCTCCTTTCCATGGGCCTCATCAGTACGAAACGCCTTGCTCTTTTCCATGGGCCTCATCGGTTCCACACCAACTACCACTTGGTTGGCTTGGAGCATGTTGGCTACTACTTCCTTGATTTATTTTTGCTCTTTTCCTTTGAGAACACTTTCTTGCATTGTGCCCTTCACCATTGCACGTTCTACACCGTGACGGGCAATGCACGGACACCTTTTAGCAACTTGTTAAATGCCTCTGTCATGTTGCTTGTCATTTGGCCGTACTTCTGGCCACCGTCATCAAAAGCTCATGCCCACTTTCCCATATGTTCAGTGTTCCTATTGAGAAACTCGCGACCACCGGCATTGAGTTCTTTGTTGACTAGCAATTTGTTGTACAAGTTAGAGAAACGATGTTCCGTGAAAGCGAGGCAACAATCTTGTAGATCATCGGACAAATCCTTGCTCTTGCATGCCCTATATAAGTTTGCACAAAAGTGTCTCATGCACCAACGATTGTGCAATGGAGCATGGCCGGGAATATCAATCATCACCGCATTGAGAATTCCTTGATGACGGTCAGAGATGACACATATCTCCCTTTGAGGGGTTAATATCTTGGTTCTCAAAAGATAGAAGAACCACTCCCAATTATCATTGCTTTCTGCCTCCACCAAAGCAAACGCCAAAAGAATCAACCGGTTGTTCGCGTCATTGGCTATTGCAATCAAGATAGTGCCTTTGAATTGTCCGATCATAAAGGTGCCATCAACAGAGATGATCGGTCTACAATGTTCAAAAGCCCGAACACATTGATCAAAACCCCAAAATGCCCTGCCAAAAACTCGCACGGTTTTCCCGTTTACAACCCTTGTCTTGTTCCCATAAGGTTCAACCACATAAACCATGCCGGGGTTAGCATTGGCCATCGCTGACAACAACCTTGGGATTCGGTTATAAGATTCCTCCCAATCACCATACGAGATCTTGAATGCGGCTTGCTTAGCCTTCCATGCCTTCCCATACTTCACCTCATAGTGAAAGAGGGCTTTCACAAGCTCCATGACCATCTTGATGGTCATTATTGGAAATGACACGATGTCATTGGATAGCCTATAAGCGAGGAACTCAGAGGTGAGTTGCCGGTGCTCGTTCTTTGCATCCTTCCCATCCACCGCCGGGCCTTAGCACATGTGAGTTGATACGCAACTAGATATGTGCCAATTGGGACCTCCCTTGAATGGTCTTGCACGCATTATCCAAGGACATCCTTCCTCCTCGCACTTCACCGTGTAACGCTTCTTGATGTCCGAGTGCACGACCGTGTAAGGACGATGATGCTTCACCGAGAAGTCCTTTATCCATTGCTTGAATTCCAACAAGGTCCTGAACCTTGATCCTTTGCAAAATCCACTATTCACTTTATTGCCATCCTGGTAAGAACTTGTCCTTGGTCCAAGCACTATGCCCTTGCCACCATCAACCGTGGCTTCATCCGCGACACTAAGATCACGAAACAAAGGCACCCGATGGTCCCGGCCCAATACGGTATCGTGGATTTCAGCCTCTCTAGCCGTGAACCCCTCCTCGTCAACTTCTCCTTCGGGACCATCATCATCCGAGTCCGATGCATAGCCTCGAGAATATGGGAGGTCATGGTCCATGTCATCCTGTGTGATATATTTCTCTAAATCTCCAACATTGTTTTCATAGAGTTCAACATCATCATTGTCATCTTCATCTTCACCCCACAATCATCATTGTCCTCTTCCATAACTTCATATTGGTGTCTTGAAATCGGGCTCAATGTTTGGGTCAAGGGAGGTTCATGGCTTAACTCTTGGTCTACGGGTGGAGGACTCATAGTACACAATGGGGATGCCATACGGTTCAAGTCCAAAAACAATAAACTACCAACTTTCTTGGTGGCAAATAGCTCAAGAGCCTTGTCTAGTGATTCGGCCACCACCTTCTTGTATGCAAGCCAACGAGCCTCGGAGAAGATACGCATGGTCTTCCAACTGACATGCATTCCCAAGCCAACATTATGTCTTCTCTCCAACTCAATATCATCCTTTGGGTCCATCCATTTCAATTTAATCCTCAATTTCTCACCTAGGCATAGGTTGGAGTACGCTCAAACACCAAATCGAGCTCGTCCGGGTCCGATTCTATGTTACCTCTCAAAAAAGCATCCTTGTCTACATGGTGAACATGAACAATTCTTGCCATGCCTAACATAATCACAACAACAATACCATGGTCAACACACTTAATAGATACCCATGCTAACATTAACACAATACCCAACCCCTATGCCAATGCAACAAAATTCTACCATGCATCTTACAAAACAAACTAGGGTTTGCAAGATATGGACCAAAACAAGAAATTAATGGGTGAAATCAAAAAAGAAGGGGAAGAATACCCCAAGGCACTTGGGGGGATCAAACTCCACGGAGAGAGCCTTCCGATTTGGGCACTAGGAGGGAGGAGGTGGAGGGGGGAGAAGAGCCGCCGCCACCGCTGCAGCTCTTGTGTGGGTGAGAAAGAATGGGATAGGGCTGGGGAGGGCTGGCGCCGCGCTGGTACAAGACCTAAAGTGCGGCGCCACGCGTAACGGCGCTGCATACACAGTGCGGCGCCACACGGCAAGACGCCGCAGTAGCGGGACCGGGGCCCACGAGGCGCCACGCTGGCAGGTCCGCGGCGCCAGGCGTAACGGCGCGCTCTTCTGGGTGCGACGCCAGCACGTATGGCGTTGAAAAAGGATTAGTTCAATGAATTTTTTATGGCCAGAGTTCATTCCGTAAAATTG
Organism: Avena sativa; assembly: GCA_916181665.1. Classification (NCBI taxonomy): domain Eukaryota; kingdom Viridiplantae; phylum Streptophyta; class Magnoliopsida; order Poales; family Poaceae; genus Avena; species Avena sativa. The sequence goes on from OV702293.1 coordinate 426,964,807, forward strand.
TTATTTTTATGGGTTATTTTCGTCCATTCTGCCACGTGGCGTAGCCACACGACCTTGCCATCGCTTGGTCGTCGCTCATTGAAAGTTGTACGCATTTTACGTCATCGCTCATGCACCGCCAAATTCAACCCAAGGTCTTGATCACGTGCGGTAAAAACTCCGCCTCACCTCCGACGGATTTCCGTTCCCCGTCTCCGCCGCTAGAGCGCGTGTCGAGAAGAAGAATCCCGGCGCGCGTGTGCTCCCTCCGGCTCCGAACAATTCGGGAAGAATCCAAGGGCCTAAGACCATCCACTATGTGCTCCAAAAGCGGTTCAATGGAGGCAATGAATCGATTCAATACATAGCAGGGCATCGGCTCTTAAGTTCTGACAGGAAAAACGAATCAACATATTGGTTCGGTTCGTTGCATGCATAAGTGGGTCCTTTGGCAGAGATGTGAGAGAGAAAGGCTAGCAAGGAAAAGCAAATGGCTAGTTGTTTATTTAAAAGTGAGACCCACCATCGATTCAATACATAGCAGCAAAATTACTACCGGTTTCTACTCTGACATATTTTTTTTGTTGAATCGGCTCAACATAGTGCATGGCCAACCATACCGTATGTTCGATTCAAAGAAAAAAGCGAATCAATGCATTGTCGCTGCAGTGTATTGAATCGATAGTGGATCCCATTGTTCAGATGCCTTTTCATGCATGTATTAGTCTTTCACTCACGAATCTGTCACTTGGGCCCACAAAAGCAGGAGAAAAGCGAACCAAATTTTCCATTCGCTTCTCTGCTCTGACACATTAAATCGATTCGCTGCACCGTATGAAACCGATTCATGGAGCATTTGAACCGCTTTTCACATACAGTGTGGTTGGTTAACGTGGAAAACCCACGCTAGTGCGCGTCGCGAGACCTTGGCCTAACCACCGGGGGAAAAGGGGCATCATCAGAGGATAGTGGTGCTGTGCTTTACGCGCAACCTTCCATTATAGGAGGCGCCCCCCAAAAATACGATATCATTTCAGACGAGAGAGAGAGAAAGGTAAAGAAGTGTGAGCAAGGCGCTTCCTTTCCTTCCCCTTCCCCGCGACGCCGATCGAATCGCCCACCGATTTCGATTCCGGTTTCGTGAGGGGGACGGACAACCAGGGGGGATCCGATCGCTCCTGATCGCGTCGGAAGCGCTCTTGTTGCCGATTTTTCGTTTTTTGTCGGGGACGTTAGGCGGAGCCGAGAAATTTTGGAGAAGAGGGCCGCCTCCACCGATTTCCCGATGCTCCACGGCCTCGAGATCCGAGCCTGAGGTCGTTCGTTTCTGCGAGCTCGCCACGGGGTGAAGAATCTGCGCCGGGAGAGCATGGGCAACGCGGGCAGTAACGGCGGAGGCGGAGGCGGCCCTGGCCACCGCCGCCGGGGCTCCGGCCACGGACACGGACACCACCACCAGCCGTCGCCGCCTCCCCAGCAGCCCGAGGCCGCCCCTAACCGCTACGTCTTCGCGGCCGCCACGCCGTACCCGCCGCAGTACCCCAACCCCAACCCGCCGCAGTACTACCCGCAGTACGGGAGCTATTACCCGCCGCCGCCCTCCGTGCAGGTGCCCCTCCCGGCGCCGTACGACCACCACCACAGGGGCGCCACGCCGCCGCCGCCCGGCGGTGCCACCGCGGAGTTCCCACCCTCCGTCCACCACTACCCCGGCTGGGCGGGGAGGTACCCCTACGGCCTCCAGCCGCCCATGCCCACGCCCTACGTCGAGCACCAGAAGGCCGTCACCATCCGCAACGACGTCAACCTCAAGAAGGAGACGCTCCGGATTGAGCCTGACGAAGACTGTCCCGGACGCTTCCTCGTTGCCTTCACCTTCGATGCCACTGTCGCTGGAAGGTGAATCTTTTGAGCTCCTTTTCTTACATCTTGCTACGTTTCTGCTGCTTTATCTATGCACAGTTTTGCTGCCAGTCAACTTGGCTAGGGATACGATATGTGTGGAACAAATTCCAATTTGCAGGGATGCGATGTTGATGGTTTGTGGAATTAGCCTCTTACTAGTATATGATGCTGATGCTTTTACTTGCTAGAGGTTAAGGGGGTATTTTTATTTCAACGATCTTTGACCTCCATTTGTTTGATCATAATGATCTTTTTTCTTTCGAAAAGGAGGTTGAAACCCCTGGCCTCTGCATCAAAATGATGCATACAGCCTCTTGATCATAACGAGTAAAAGGAACATCAGGACCTGTTGTCTGCAATTTTTATATCTGACAACACCAAGATACTTACAAGACTCGGTCATGTGTTTACTACCGGAGTATTACCCTGGTCCTTGCAAAGAATTATTCTTCAATAGTTAGAAAGCCAGCTTAGCATTTTGTGCATGTTTTATTCATTGTATATGAGATTGTTCTAAAAAAATCCTTAGTAAATGAACTCTGTGATCGAGAATAGGGTAATGAGGAGGAAGTTCCAGTGATGATCTATAGTGGCCATAAGCTTATAACCTTAGTAGTTACCAGTCTGGAGGTAGATTACTACATATCTGAGATTCCTGCCTGGTCAAATGTTGGAACTTCTCATTGATCGTGGGCCTTACACAGGATGCTCCATTTAATTAACACTAAGTATGAGTATGACATACTCTCTGAGGTGGCCTAATCAACATGAGATATTATGTATATTATGCACACTCATTCTTCCCTGCATTACTGTCTCAACCTGTTGTCCCTGTAGGGATATGCTATTTTATTCTCTAAACCATCATGTTGCATCCTTTGGAGTTACGTTTGAAATATTAAGGTCTTCATCTCTCTTATCATTTTCACTTTCGATCATCGTTTTTGGAACATGCTCATTCTTGGTCTGAAGCGAATAATCTTTGTGGCCAGATGTTTGTTGTAGAAACTAAAGCGAGTCTTCAAAGTTGTACTCCGTTTATTTGGAATTGCCTAGTGCTGATTATGAGCAACCCAAAATCTTCTCAGTTCTACTAAGTTGTCGATACTGTTCCCTTTTGAAGCTTGCATCTGGCTACATTTTTCTGAAAATAGTTAAAAGTGTAATAAATTGTTAAATTGCCAATGGCCAGATATATATTTATTTGAATTCAATGTGTTTCCTCTGGGATCACTTTACCAAGCACAATTTGACTTATCCTTCCTCCAAATGTGATACTGGTATGCTTGTAGAGGATTTTGGTGTTTTATTATGTTAAATGTGCATTACCGTTTAGTGTATAATATTATCATACTAGACATGTTGCATGACTACAACATTACAGCTATAATCTCCTTAATACAGCCACAGCAAGTATTATGCTTGCTGTAATTTAAGGCGATTTACTGATTTTTGGTCTACTTCTTTGAACAGCATGATTGTCTACTTCTTTGCAAAGGAAGAGCTCAACTGTAATCTAACAGCGACAAAACCAGACTTGATTAAGCCTGTTACTGTTAGCTTCAAAGAGGGCCTTGGCCAGAAGTTCAGGCAACCATCAGGGACAGGAATTGACTTCTCAGCGTTTGATGACTCTGAGTTGTTGAAACAGGGAGGAATGGAAGTATATCCACTTGCAGTTAAAGCTGAAACAACATTGTCTGCTGATCCACCACCGGAAGGGGAAGACCAGAAGACAAGAACTCCAAACTCACAGATCACACAGGCTGTATTTGAAAAGAAAGAAAGTGGGGACTATTCAGTAAGAGTTGTCAGTCAGATCCTTTGGGTAAACGGAACTAGGTATGAATTGCAGGAAATATATGGAATAGGTAACTCTGTGGAAGGGGAAAGTGATGCAAATGATCCTGGGAAAGAATGTGTTATCTGTCTCTCAGAGCCAAGGGATACTACTGTCCTTCCATGTAGGCATATGGTATGTCTCCAGTCTATAAAAGTGCCGCCTTAGTCCGTGGTTGAAGTTACATATCTGTGATTGCTTTTGTTATTGTAAATTTACTGAGCTACTACAGTCATATTATACTCCGTATGCTTACCAGCCGTGATCCTTAATATTGCATGCTTTGTTTAATGGTCCAGAAATGTCTATCTGAGTTCACTGGTAGCTAGCCATTTCCGCAAGCATGAGCTATTTGGCAACTGACTCTGTGTTAGCATCTGTACTACTCCCTCACATTTGTATCTTTTTATGCAGTGCATGTGCAGCGAGTGTGCCAAGGTCCTGAGGTACCAGACCACCCGGTGCCCCATCTGCCGTCAGCCGGTCGAGCGGCTGCTGGAGATCAAAGTCAACAACAAGGCCGACGAGCAGCCCCAGCAGACGTCCCAATCGCCTCCGCTACCCTCATCGCCGCCTCTGCATAAGGAAGAGGTGTAGCTGCGACCGATATCGGACAGCATGAAAACATTATATGCTTCTAGATTGCGGCCTTCGGGCCTTCTCCCCCCTGCAGGGTGCTCACTCGCCTGAGCATATGGGATGTAACCGATAAACTTGCCTGAGATACCTGTAGTGTATGTAAAGCTTCTGGCATCATAATGCGGCATGCTGACCCCCGTGGGGAGTCTTGTAGATGCCAAGATGAGTTGGTGTGGTATACGTTCATGCCTGTACGGTTGGCTACCTGAAGAAATGCAGCAGGAGGATGCTCATGCCTGCTTTGATCTCCTCTTTCAGGGAGGGGAGAAGAGAAACAGAAGGTCACTCCAGATTTGTACAAAGTCTCATGATATCTATCCTATCATAATTTCCCTTGATGGTGACACTTTTATCTTCTTTGTTCTGGCTGATGTTATTCCGGGTGTGCACATAGCAAGTCAGTTCATGTGCGAGTTTGTTCTCCTGCCTTTTTTGTGTTTGAGATCGAGTTTGTTCTCCTGTCGTTAGAGCATCTCTAATGGAGCCCTTAAACACCCAGCCTGTATTGCTGTACTCGTGATTTATAGGTTTGAGTTGTGATTTACAGGTTTGAGTTCAGCACAGATTGGAGCCCATAAAATTAACCCGCAAATTCGAATTCTAAAAACTCTGACGAGAAATTTAACGTGCCAATGCACTAGTTCATTGGCAGATCGAGAGTTCATACAAAATACATCAAAATCATAAAAAAAAAAACTTAAATAGAGGGAGGAGGAGACCTCGCCAGGGACGACGGCGCGTCCATGTGTGGCCAAAATCGAGCTCTCCGTGGTGACCGGAGCTCCGCGCCGGCCATCTAGTCGTCAAGGACGACGCCTCGCCGAAAGGGGGTAGGAGAGCTCACGGCGCCTCCGCTTTCGGCAGGCCTGCAACATAGGGCGCTAGCGAGGGGGTGGTCGTAGACCCCTGTTGGTCCAGCGGCGCGCCGCCCAACGCTTGGCCCGATGGACTACACTAGCTTCACGGCCGCCTCGTCGGAGCAGGGATGCGGGGACGACCACGGGAGCGGCCGCCGACCACCACCTCCTCCTTCGTCGCTACGGCCTCCTCCCTGCCCACGTCCGCCGTACAGCATTGACATGGCGAGGGCGCCGTCGTCGATCGCAACTGGCATGGCCTGATTCGCTCGCCGGAGGAGGTTGCTGTGCGACGGCGGCGTGCGGGTTGGAACCTGTATCCGTCCGCACGCACGCTACTTGTAGGGGCTGCAGAGGGTGGTTCAAGGGAGGCGTGAAAAAAGAATACGAGTCAAGGTCTTTACGGGTTTGATTAGCTCGACCTCTCGGCCCATAATCCGTATTCTCGCCAGAATTTCACTGGTTTAGTCCTTTTAAGAGCTCCATTAGAGATGCTCTTAGCACGTTGGCACCACGTCCTCTAAGTTATCTTCTGGTTGTTGTTTCACAAGCTTAAATAAACGAGTAAATTAGAAAAACACATTTAGGGCTAGGTTAAAATGTCAATTTTAGTACTCCCACTAGTACAGAACGCCCTATAGGTCCCGGTTGGTACGGGGCTTTAGTCCCGGTTGCCCAACCGGGACGGGGCAATCGGGACTAAAGCTCTAACCTTTAGTCCTGGTTGCCCCACCAACCGGGACTAAAGGGTGCACACGTGGCAGCGACAGCGGGCGAGGGAGGGTGGGGCATTAGTCCTGGTTCGTAACACGAACCGGGACTAATAACCTTCTGCCGCGGCAGAGATTTTGCCCATTTCTCTGCCGCGGCAGAGAATTCATTTTGGCACATTTTGTTGCCGCGGCGGTATTTTTGCCACTTTTTGTGCCGCGGCAGAGAATTCATTTAGGTTGTTTTATTGTTTATTTAGTGATTTACACTTATCAATGAAGGAACCTTATATTACATCATGATGACAATATTATATTTAATACACGGATCGAGTTCATGCACTACATACAAAAGTTGATATTCGATGCTACCGGCCAATTCCTTCAAAGTTGCTATTTTTACAATTCCTATTGTCTATACACAGCCGAGTAGTATTCCCCTTTTGGGTCTAGGACTTCTGCATCCAAGAATCCCGCCAATTTCTCCTGAATTGCTCGTACGCGATCCTTTGGCAGAAGACCGTCCCGTAGACGTTCGATCTGATTTAAAAAAGGAATCAGCCTATATGAATGAAACTAAACATAATTTGATTGTAATTAAAAACTATAGAAATTGTTTACGTACGTGGAGTTGCTCTAAATTTCTGCCCTTCTCATCGCACGTCTGCCGGATGAACTCGCAAACATAGTATCCACATAGATTGTTACCTGGTCCCTGCGTCAGGCACTTTACGAGAACAGAGTTCAATCAAAATAATAATCAAGCATGATAATAACTGTATCAAAACTAGAATCAAAGAGATGCGCGGATATAGCTAGTGGTGCTTACATCTAGTGCTTCAAATGTAAGCTCCTCTTTCCAAACACCCCTAGCCTTGTTGGTGAACCGTTTTCAAGCGCTGCCCGGCGTAGAAAACGAATAAAATAAGTTATTAAGTACTTGATATCATAAAAATTCATGAACGTTGCCGATATAGTGTCGTAATGATTAGAATTACCGCTGGATAAGTATCTGCATGTCCTTCCACGTCTCAAGGGGTTTATGTTTTGAGTCCATGACTAGTACACGCCCTTTGTTAAGTTGAATAATTAACAGAATATAGTGGTAGCTGGAAATGCATAACTAATCAATTATATACTTAACATTGAGTAAGCGAAACAGAAAGTGTATACAAGACAATAACACTCATTCGAAGTTGTAAGGAAATAGTATTTCCCTTTTGGTTTCTTGAAACCTTAAGGCGTGTACTATATTATCCTCAGTATCCTGGGGGTTTGTTTTGAGATTAGCTTGATGAACCCAATATGGGTCAATGAAGCCAATGTCATAGATTTGTCCTCTGCTGCATTCGAGAATCTTCATTCTGCATATTACAGTATGATGATATACATGCAATAAACAAGGTGAGATAGCTGGAGACTAAATTAATTACAGAATTAGTACTTACAGACAATAGGCACTGGTGATCGATTTGTCCAAGGCGTCTTGATTGAATAATTGAAATAGTTCATCAAATTCAATGGATATCATGTCATCCATATCTTTCCCATAATGCTTTTTTGTAACCTTCAACACTATCCAGTTAGCCCCGGCCCTTGTGGCATGCAAGTACCAGTTATGCAATCTTCGCATTTTTGCTGGAAGATTGTTTACCTCCTCAGGTTTGACGAGAGGTTTGCCGTACTGGTATCTGTATGCTACTTCACTCACGGGGAAGAACTCTAACTGGGATAAGTACTGGGAAATACTCATACCTTGAGCAGCGGCAGCTTCTCCGTATTGTGCAACTACCTCTGGATCATACTGCTCTTCGGCCCCATATTTGCTCGACACCACATTGGTTTGGGAAATCACCTTGAGAAGGGCGCAAGTCTGTTTTGCTTGTTCTCCGAGCTGGGCAACAGATTTCTCGCTTGCATCAGTACTGCTCTTCGAGGCTTTTTGTGCCGCATGTGACTTGAGAATAGAACGCTCATAGTCTGATGACAGCTTTGGCTCGGGTTGATGAAGAGTCTTTAGCATTTTCAACACTTTGGCTTTTTCTTCTTTGGTGCTGGGGAACACTGGCTCTTTCGGCCGCCTCAGCTTAGCGAAAAACGTTGTCGTTTCCGCATCAACGATCACCGCAGTCTCCTCTTCAGTACAGTCATAAGCTCTCTTCGGAGGAACCTTTGGTACTTTTGGAAGAGGCTCTTGTTTACGTTTCGGCGATCGCTTACCACGAGGCACAGTAGCGGTATGCTTACGCTTTTGACCCTTAGGCGCCGGCGATGGCTCCCGCGGCGATGGCTGCATCGGAGATTGGTGAGGCGACGGAGCCGGGTGAGGCGACGAAGACGGCTGCCGCGGCGGCAACGACCTCGCTAGAGACGGGTGAGGCGGCGGCGAAGATGGCCTTGGCGTGTGATTTCGAAGCACGATACATTCCTTCGGCCATAGAATGGTGACGTTTTTTGCGTCTCCTAGCACAGTCACATCCCCTTCACCTGCAGGGTAGTGAAGATCCAAAACCTCAAAGGTGGGCATGATTTCATCCACGCCGACAACAGCGTAGCCCTCTGGAACCGGACGACAGTGGTAAGTTGGTGTGGGTCCAATTGGTAAGGCATAGCCGACCGCCACCTTCATTGATATGTTCACAACTTTGACATGTAGCTCGCAGTGTGTCATCTCTGTGATATCATCCACTGGGTAGCCAACAGGAGCCATCGTCGGTGCACCATCGGCATCGCCATTGTCATCACCCGGGACCTCGGTGGAAGCTACACTGCTTTTTTGATTATTCGATAGGCCGGTAGCATCGAATGCAGTGTGCTGCTGAGATGGGCCGGTAGTACTTTGCTCTTTAAGTGCGTTAATTTCATCTTGTTGTTGCCTTAATCGTTCTTCAATTAAACGCATTCGCTCTTTCTGACTATTTGCTTCAACTTCCACCCTGTCCTTTCTCCTCTGACGGCTTCTATCAGGATATTTCTTCCTCTCTTCGGGAAACCCAGTCCTCCATGGTTGGGAGCCTCTTGTGCCTCGTGTTCGTCCATCATGTTCCTTATTTCCAAGGGCGAGTGTGAGCTCATCATTCTCTCTATCGGGAATGAAGTCCCCATCTTTAACAGCATGTACTGCTTTTCTCATCCTCTCGATTGGCAAGGGGTCTTCTTTATGTCGTATGTTATATATACACCTCCCTTCCGAGTCCAACATGCCCCCATGCCCGTAAAACCAATTCCTTGCACGTTCTACCCAATCGTCTGTCTCTGGGGTGATCTTTTTAGCACGCAGTTCATTCTCAAGTTTCTCCCACTTAGGAATGCCAGCCCTGTAGCCACCTTGCCCCATAGTATGGTGATACTTCTTGTTAGCAGCATTCAGCTTGTTCGTTTCAGACATTTTCTTGGCTTTTTCTGATTTCTTGTATTCCACAAACTCAGCCCAGAATGGTTTTATCTTCTCAAACTGAATATTCTTGAAATCGGGAGTCTTCTTTTTCACGACATAGTCAAGGTGCAATCTTTTCTTCCAGTTGGTGAAACACTGGGCCATCTTCTTCAAAGCCCACTCCCTGACCTTAGCCTCCATGGCTCTCCCATGTTGTAAGGCGTCCTCAACTGGATCCTCCGCATTTGGATCCAGCTCTATCTTCGGTAGTTTGAAATTAACCATGAGCCTCTTCCACAGTAAATCTTTGGCCTGGTTAGGGACAAATAAACATGTTCCCTCTTCATCCGCATTAGCAGGCCTATTCCAATTTCTAATGGTGATCGGGGTTAAGTCCCTAATGATTACTCCGCATTGTGCCACAAATTTGGTTGCGACAACTTCGGGAGCTGTCGGTTTGCCGTCTTCAGCGACATCTTCGATCCTGAACCTCTCATGGTCTTGCAACTTTTTGGTTGGGCCTCGTCTGCTCTTTTCAGTAGATTCCTTCGATCCAGAGAGCTAAAAGAAGAAAGATCGTCGTTACTATTTCTATATAGATAGCAGATGATTAATTAATGAATTGATTTATATTACATGCACCTCGCCGGAGCGGTCGTCTTCTCGATTACACAAGGCATCGCCTTCTCCCTCGCGGAAGGCATCACCTTCAACCTCAAACAAGTTGTCTATTCCGGTAAAAAGAGGATCACCCTCACCGGAGTTGTTCAGAAACGTTGATACGTATAAATTATCTTCCCCACGGATCACACCTTGGATCAACTCTTCCTTTTCTTCGTCTCTGACGTGTGGGTCCATATTTTCTACATAGGTGGAAAAACGAATAAGTCAAAGCGGCTAAAGGAGAAAGTTAGGTACGGCGTTGAGAGATATAAACCCTAATTCAGAGAAACTCTAATATATACATACACAATAATAAAAATGAAGAGAAACCCTAAACCCTAAACCTAGCTACAAAAAGGAAACCGTGTAGTAGATAGGCACATCGTCCAACCCACATGCACCTAAGTTGCTTGACAATGTGAATCGGGTCTGGGGATACCCACAGTGACTGACCAGTGGGGCTGAAGACCAATAATACCAAAGTAATTAATAAACCTAATAATACCTAACTAATAATAAACCTAATAATCGAAACACCGAAAAGAAAGGGAAACAATCAACACATGGCATCGATGCAATGCTCAAGCAAGTATGATGATATGAAAAGTTAATTTGCATTGGAATGTAACCCTAAGACATGCTCGACGATTTAATCGGGGTTCCTAGGGGTGAAAACCCTAACTCGAGGAAACTCCGGAACATATGAGAGGGGTGCATTTGTTCTTCTAATTATACGTGTCATTTAAGTTGTTGAACAATGCATGATTATAGTTTAGATAGATAGGTTTCATTTTTCTGAACAATTTGATATATTATTTGTATTTTTCTGACTTATAAACAATAAGTTATTGATTTTACAATATTAAATCATTTTCTGGAATTAAAAAAAGGCAAATAGTTTTTACACCGGGGCGCCCCCTAGCCAGTGAGACTGACAGAAGGGCCCCAGTGCCAACTCAGCCTCCACGCGTACATATCATTTTTATACCACAGAGAAGCCTACCCACTGAGGCTGACTGATGGGCCCTAGGCCACATCAGCTGCCACGCGAGCACGAGTGATGTCAGCACGACGTCACGCTGGCGGTGAGCTCCCAGGCAGCGGCAGCGGCGGCGATAGCGGGCACCCCTGGACGCGCGGATGGGCGCGTTAGAGAGAGCGCGATGCAGGGAGAAAGGGAGTGGCGGCGCCGCTCCTTGTTGGTCACCGGAGCGTCGCCTCCGTCGAGCTCGAGCGGCGGCGGCGTCGGGCACACGCGGGGAGAGTAGTACAGGAGGAGAGGGAGAGAAAGAAGAACACCGTGAGGATCAGCAGCTCACCAGGAACACGACGGAGGTGGTGGCGAGGCCGGGCGAGCTCGGGAGACGCCGGAATCGACGGAGGCGACGCGCGGACGGAGCTTCCAATCCAGGCGATTGAGGTCACGCGCGAGGGGGAAAAGTAGCAGGGGCGCGCGTGGACGGAGGCAGCGGCGGTGGCGGACGGAACGCGCGGGTGGCGGCGAGCTCGGGCAGCCTGCCGGCGTCGGGGGTGCGCGCGTCGGTGAGAAGCAGAGAAGTGAGATGGGGAAGAAGAAAGGAGACGCGTCAGTTATAAACGAAGGGCCTTTAGTCCCGGTTGGTGGCTCCAACCGGGACTAAAGGGGCATACGTCCCGGTTGGAGCCACCAACCGGGACGTATACTCCAATATTTTCAGCAGACTAAGGGTTGGCGTGCAGGGGGTATTTAGTCCCGGTTGGTGGCTCCAACCGGGACATATTCCCCTGATTTCAAATTTTTTCAGGTATTTTCTCTCTGTTCCCGTCTTATTTTTATTTTAGGGTTTAAATTTGTATTGTTTTTTAAATGATAATTAATTTGGAATTTAGAAAAACTTTAAACATAAAAACTGTTTGGATTTGAATAAATAATTCAAAACCATTTTCTGTTTTAAAAAATAATTAATGTAACCATTTAAAATATGAACCATTTACAATTAAAAATGAATTAACTTATATTTTTTAATATCAATTTGGAATTTAGAAAAACTTTAAACATAAGAAGTGTATGGATTTGAATAAATAATCCAAAACCATTTTCTATTTTTAAAAAATAATTAATGTAACCTTCTAAAATGAATTAACTTATATTTTTGAATAATAATTTGGAATTTAGAAAAACTTTAAACATAAAAAGTGTTTGGATTTGAATAAATAATTTAAAACCATTTTCTGTTTTAAAAAAAAATTAATGTAACCATTTAAAATATGAACCATTTACAATTAAAAACGAATTAACTTATATTTTTTTAATATCGATTTGGAATTTAGAAAAACTTTAAACATAAGAAGTGTATGGATTTGAATAAATAATCCAAAACCATTTTCTATTTCTAAAAAATAATTAATGTAACCTTTTAAAATGAATTAACTTATATTTTTGAATATTAATTTGGAATTTAGAAAAACTTTAAACATAAAAAGTGTTTGGATTTGAATAAATAATTTAGCACATAACATCGGTCATTTGGACCGAAAGCCATGAAACCTCGAACATGATAGGTCATTTTGTGAAGGTTTTTTCGAAACATGATCAATATACCAAGTTTGGTATTTTTCCTTTCAACTATGTAACAAAATATGACACCACGCGAAGGATTTTCATTGTTCGGATTTTTTTTGAATTTATTATGCCCGTTTTGAATTATCTGAATTTCTAACTATGGTCGAACCGGTGTGCATGAAGATAGGGGACGAGCATCGTTAGAACTTGCATTGGATCTCTGAAGAAACCACATATTGCGAGTCTAAAAATGATTTTTTCAAAAAATCATGGGCGATAGATCATGTACCTGTAGTACAAACCGGACCCACTTCCTACCGATTCGGCAGACATTTGTCCTTTTTACCCGGGATGGACGAAAAGGTTTGAGATGTACCGGTTGGGAGATAGTCCATGTAAGGTGGTCTAGTATTTTAGGAAAATGGAACGGTAGCATTCTGAAACGGCATTTTGGTGGTTACTTTACAAAACGACCCGTTTTTTGCGCTCGGAAAATGGAAAAGGGCTTTTCCGTGCGACAAAAAGGAAAACTTCCTCCTGCAACATTGTTCTCCATACCAATGTCCACACACATGCATAATATGGGCACAACATCACAAACTATGCCGTGATTCAGCACATAACATCTGTCATCTGGACCGAAAGCCATGAAACCTCGAACATGATAGGTCATTTTGTGAAGGTTTTTTCGAAACATGATCAATATACCAAGTCTGGTATTTTTCCTTTCAACTATGTAACAAAATATGACACCACGCGAAGGATTTTCATTGTTCGGATTTTTTTTGAATTTATTATGCCCGTTTTGAATTATCTGAATTTCTAACTATGGTCGAACCAGTGTGCATGAAGATAGGGGACGAGCATCGTTAGAACTTGCATTGGATCTCTGAAGAAACCACATATTGCGAGTCTAAAAATGATTTTCAAAAAATCACGGGCGATAGATCATGTACCTGTAGTACAAACCGAACCCACTTCCTGCCGATTCGGCAGACATTTGTCCTTTTTACCCGGGATGGACGAAAAGGTTTGAGATGTACCGGTTGGGAGATAATCCATGTAAGGTGGTCTAGTATTTTAGGAAAATGAGACGGTAGCATTCTGAAACGGCATTTTGGTGGTTACTTTACAAAACGACCCGTTGTTTGCGCTCGGAAAATGGAAAAGGGCTTTTCCGTGCGACAAAAAGGAAAACTTCCTCCTGCAACATTGTTCTCCATACCAATGTCCACACACATGCATAATATGGGCACAACATCACAAACTATGCCGTGATTCAGCACATAACATCGGTCATTTGGACCGAAAGCCATGAAACCTCGAACATGATAGGTCATTTTGTGAAGATTTTTTCGAAACATGATCAATATACCAAGTCTGGTATTTTTCCTTTCAACTATGTAACAAAATATGACACCACGCGAAGGATTTTCATTGTTCGGATTTTTTTTGAATTTATTATGCCCGTTTTGAATTATCTGAATTTCTAACTATGGTCGAACCGGTGTGCATGAAGATAGGGGACGAGCATCGTTAGAACTTACATTGGATCTCTGAAGAAACCACATATTGCGAGTGTAAAAATGATTTTTTCAAAAAATCACGGGCGATAGATCATGTACCTGTAGTACAAACCGGACCCACTTCCTACCGATTCGGCAGACATTTGTCCTTTTTACCCGGGATGGACGAAAAGGTTTGAGATGTACCGGTTGGGAGATAGTCCATGTAAGGTGGTCTAGTATTTTAGGAAAATGGGACGGTAGCATTCTGAAATGGCATTTTGGTGGTTACGTCACAAAATGACCCGTTTTTTGCGCTCGGAAAATGGAAAAGGGCTTTTCCGTGCGACACAAAGGAAAACTTCCTCCTGCAACATTGTTCTCCATACCAATGTCCACACACATGCATAATATAGGCACAACATCACAAACTATGCCGTGATTCAGCACATAACATCGGTCATATTTAGTCCCGGTTGGAGAAACCAACCGCGACTGAAGGGATTGCGGCAGAGTGGGCCAGGCAACACTAATAATAGGGGTGAGTGTCGACATTATGTCGTGCGGCTTGTACCTTGTCCCGGATGGTGTCACCAACCGGGACTAAAGATGAGTCAGCACTAATAATAGGGGTGAGTGTCGACATTATGTCGTGAGTGTCGACATTATGCCGAGCTGCTTGTACTATAAATATGCATCCTTGTGAGTCCAGTCCTCCAGCCAGTTTGAGGCATCTCCAAGTGTAGGGGTTCGTAGCATGGAAAACAAAAATTTTCTATTGCATACAAACAAACAAGCCAAGATCTATCTACTAGATTGTAGCAACGAGTCGATGGAATAACTCACCCTCGAAGATTCCAAAGTGTTTAACGAGAGCAGATTCTCGTGGGTGATGTAGTCGTACTCTTTCCGATCTCAAGATCGCGTAGACGATCCTTCCGGCGCCGCGTTCCCGCAGCGCTCCCGCAGTCGGTCACACGTTCGGTACTCGACGAAGACCTTCCTCTCCCTTGTTCCAGCAGGCAGCGGAGGTTGTAGCACTCTCCTCGCGATTCCGGCAGCACAACGGCGTGGTACCGGAGGTAGAGGGGAGATCCCGCAGGGCTTCGCCTTAAGCCGGTGCGAGTATGGTGGAGCTTATGAGAGAGGCTATTAGTGGTCTAGTAATTAGACACACCAATTAGAGGGCTCTAAACCAATTAGAAGGCTCTAAACCGAAACAGCTCTAAACCGGGGTCTAGGTCTAGTTTCTAGTTTAGAGGATAGGAACTTGTGTGTACTAGGAGGGGAGCCCTGCCCCTCCTTATATAGGTGGGAGGGCTGGCTGCGCCATGGGGAGGAGAGTCCCTCCCCAAGTCGGCTTGGTGGGGCGCCGGCCAAGGGAGGAGTCCTCCCCCAATTCGGCCTCCACCAATCCTCCTCTTTTCCCACTTCCCAAAATTGGCAGTTTGACTTTCAAATTAGCCGTTTGACTTTTCCAATTTAGGAATTAAATAAACCCTTTATTTTGGACAGCGAGAACACCTAGTACATGATGCAATCATTCCAACTTGTAATGACACATTCATGTACCCCTTCCCCCCCCCGGAGTGCCGGACATTCCGGGACCTTCTAGAATGTTCCCGATGAAAACACCGGAACCATTCCCCAACTCCGAAATGGGACTTTCCTTATATGAATCTTATTCTCCGGACCATTCCGGATCACCTCGTGATATCCCGGATCCCATCCGAGACTCCGAACAACATTCGGTCTCTTTCTCATAATACCATAACTACTCAAACAACGTCGAATCCTTAAGTGTGTCTCCCTACGGTTCGTGAATTATGCGGACATGATCGAGACACTTCTCCGAACAATAACCAATAGAGGAATCTGGAAATTCATATGGCTCCCACATATTTCAACGATTACTTTGCGATCGAATGAACCACTTACATACGATACCAATTTCCCTTTGTCTCACGATATGTTACTTATCCGAGGTCATGATCGTCGGTATCTCTGCATACCTAGTTCAACCTCGTTACTGATAAGTACTCTTTTCTCGTTCCCGTGATATGTGATCCCTTGTGACCAAGTCACATGCTTGCAAGCTAATTGGATGACATTTCACCGAGAGGGCCCAGAGAATATCTATCCGTCATGTGGATGGACAAATCCCACTCTTGATCCATGTGTTTCAACCAATACTTTCCGAACACCCAATGCCACTTTTATAGCCACCCTGTTACGGTGTGGTGTTTGATGACATCAAAGCATCCATCCAGTAAAGGCAATATGCATGATCTCATGGTCGAAGGAATTAGGTTACTATGTATCAGAAAGCATATAGCAATTGAACTATTGAAATGACTTGATCTTTATGCTACGCTTGTCTATAGGAGTATGTCCACCATATCATTCTCCTAACGATATGATCTTGTTGTTGATAACATCTCAACGTTCATGACAAAGAAACCACATCATCAATCAACCAACAAGCTAGCGAAGTATAGAGGCCATACTAGGGACTTCAAATTAAGTTTACAAATCACACAAGTATTAATGGTTTCCTTGTTAATACTATTATAGCATGAATGTAAACATTTATCATAAACACAAAGATATATAATAATAACTACATTTATTATTACCTCTAGGGCATATCTCCAACAGTCTCCCACTTGCACTAGAGTCATCTAATCTAGATTACATGGTAATATACCGAACACCCATGGCAGTTTGGTGTTGGTCATGTTTTGCCCTCGGGAGAGGTTTAGTCAACGGATCCGCCACATTCAGATCTGTGTGTACTTTGCAAATCTTTATATCCCCATCCTGGATATGTTCTCGAATAGCGTGGAAACGCAGCTTGATATGCTTCAGCTTCTTGTGTGACCTTGGTTCTTGCGCATTGGCTATGGCGCCCATGTTATCACAGTAGATAGACATTGGGTCCAGCGCACTTGGAACCACACCCAGCTCTGTAATGAACTCTTTCATCCATATCGCTTCTTGTGAAGCCTCCGAAGCAGCCATGTATTCCGATTCAGTTGAAGATCTCGCCACAACGCTTTGCTTTGCACTCCTCCAGCTAACTGCTGCACCATTCAAAATAAATACGTATCCAGATTGTGATTTAGAATCATCCGGATCGGTGTTCCAACTAGCATCGGTGTAACCATTAACAACGAGCTGTTCATCACCTCCATAAGAAAGAACCATATCCTTAGTTCTTCTCAAGTACTTAAGGATGTTTTTGACCGCTGTCCAATGATCCACTCCTGGATCACTTTGATATCTGCTAGTTAGACTAACAGCATATGCGATGTCGGGTCTAGTACATAGCATGGCATACATTAGAGATCCTATGGCTGAGGCATAGGGAGTCTTACTCATCTTTTCTCTATCTTCTGCCGATGTCGGACTTTGAGTTTTACTCAAGGTCGTATTGGGCAACATGGGCAAGAACCCTTTCTTGCTATCTTCCATTCCAAACCTCTTTAGAACTTTGTCCAAATATGTACTTTGTGACAATGATATTTGGCGTTTCGATCTATCTCTATAAATCTTTATGCCTAATATGTAAGCTGCTTCGCCAAGATCCTTCATTGAAAAACTATTATTCAAATATTCCTTGACACTATTAAGAAGGTCTACATCATTCCCAATCAACAATATGTCATCCACATACAGTATTAAGAATGCTACAGAGCTCCCACTCACTTTCTTGTAAATACAAGCTTCTCCATAAGTTTGTATAAAACCAAAACTTTTGATTACCTTATCAAAACGTTGATTCCAACTTCGGGATGCTTGCTTCAATCCATAGATGGACCGTTGAAGCTTGCATACCTTGTTAGCATCTTTAGGATCGACAAAACCTTTGGGTTGTATCATATACAACTCTTCATCAATGTCTCCATTGAGGAATGCTGTTTTGACATCCATCTGCCATATCTCATAATCATAATATGCAGCGATTGCTAACATAATCCTCACAGACTTTAGCTTCGCTACCGGTGAGAAAGTCTCATCGTAGTCAACTCCTTGAATTTGTCGAAACCCTTTTGCGACAAGTCGAGCTTTATAGACAGTAACATTACCATCAGCATCTGTTTTCTTCTTGAAAATCCATTTGTTCTCGACAGCCTTCCGGCCATCCGGTAAGTCCACCAAAGTCCATACTTGGTTTTCGTACATGGATCCAATCTCGGATTTCATGGCTTCTTGCCATTTATTGGAATCTGGGCTCATCATCGCTTCCTCATATGTCTCGGGGTTATCGGTGTTGTCCACCAACATGACATTCATAACGGAATCATACCAATCTGGAGTGGTACGAGTTCTCGTTGACCTCCGAGGCTCTGTAGTAACTTCAACCGAAGTTTCATGATCACCATCATTAGCTTCCTCTCTTATTGGTGCAGGCACCACAGGAACTTCTTCCGGTGCTGCGCTACTCGCAATTTCGAGAGAAGGTTCGACAACCTCGTCGAGTTCTACTTTCCTTCCAGTCACTTCTTTCGAGAGAAATTCCTTCTCTAGAAAGGATCCATTCTTAGCAACGAAGATTTTGCCTTCGGATCTATGATAGAAGGTATACCCAACAGTTTCCTTCGGGTATCCTATGAAGACGCATTTTTCCGCTTTGGGTTCAAGCTTGTCCGGCTGTAACTTCTTTACATAGGCTTCGCATCCCCAAACTTTAAGGAACGACAATTTAGGTTTCTTCCCAAACCATAATTCATACGGTGTCGTTTCAACGGATTTAGACGGTGCCCTATTTAAAGTGAATGCGGCTGTTTCTAATGCATAACCCCAAAATGATAGTGGCAAATCTGTAAGTGACATCATAGAACGAACCATATCTAAGAGAGTTCGATTACGACGTTCAGACACACCATTACGCTGTGGTGTTCCCGGCGGTGTCAACTGCGAAAGTATTCCACATTTCTTCAAATGCTCGCCAAACTCGTAACTTAGATATTCACCTCCACGATCAGATCGTAGAAATTTAATCTTCTTGTTACGTTGATTCTCTACCTCACTTTGAAACTCCTTAAACTTCTCGAAAGTTTCGGACTTATGTTTCATAAAATAGATATACCCATATCTACTCAAGTCATCCGTGAAGGTAAGAACATAACGATAACCACTGCGCGATGCTACACTCATTGGACCACACACATCGGTATGTATGATTTCCAATAAGTCTGTAGCTCGCTCCATCATACCAGAAAATGGAGTCTTAGTCATTTTACCCATCAGACATGCTTCGCATCTTTCAAGTGATTCAAAATCAAGTGATTCAAGAAGTCCATCGGAATGGAGTTTCTTCATACGCTTCACTCCAATGTGACCAAGACGACAGTGCCACATATAGGTCAAATTATCGCTTGATTTCAAACGTTTAGCCTCAATGTTATTAATATGTGTATTTCTACTATCGAGATTCAATATGAATAGACCATCTATCAAAGGTGCATGTGCATAAAACATATTTACTCATATAAATCGAACAACCATTATTCTCGGATTTAAACAAGTAACCGTCTCGCAATAAACAAGATCCCGATATAATGTTCATGCTCAACGCAGGCACCAAATAACAATTATTTAAGTATAAAACTAATCCCGATGGTAGATGAAGAGGTAGTGTGCCGACCGCGATCACATCAACCTTTGATCCGTTTCCCACGCGCATCGTCACCTCGTTCTTCACTAGCTTCCGTTTATTCTGCAGCTCCTGTTTCGAGTTACAAATATGAGCAACCGAACCAGTATCAAATACCCAGGCACTACTACGAGTACTAGTGAGATACACATCAATAACATGTATATCAGATATACCTTTCTTCTTGATGTTGCCGTTCTTCAAATCCGCCAAGTACCTTGGGCAATTCCGCTTCCAGTGACCTTCTCCCTTGCAGTAAAAGCACTCAGTATCAGGCTTGGGTCCAGCCTTGGTCCTCTTCGTCGGCGTGGTAACTTTCTTACCACCCTTCTTGAAGTGTCCCTTCTGCTTAGACTTGCCTTTCTTGAATTTGGTGGTCTTATTGACCATCAACACTTGGTGCTCTTTCTTGATCTCCACTTCTGCAGATTTTAACATAGCAAATAGTTCTGGCAACTCTTTGTTCATGTTCTGCATGTTGTAGTTCATCACAAAGTTCTTGTAACTTGGTGGTAGTGATTGGAGGATGCGGTAAACTCCCAAAGTATTAGGAATCACTATACCCAAACTTTGAAGTTTATTTGCGTGCCCAGACATTTTAAGCACATGCTCACTGACGGAGCTACCCTCTTCCATCTTGCAGTTAAAGAACTTTTCAGAAGCTTCATAACTTTCAATTGCCGCATGAGTCTCAAAGATTAATTTGAGATCCTCGACAATATCATATGGATCTGACTCTTCAAACCTTTTCTGAAGCTCCGATTCTAAACCATACAAGATAGCACACTGAACTATGGAGTACTGATTCTTCCGAGCGAGGTAAACATTCTTTACTTCATCGGTAGCATCAGCTGCAGGTGGGTCACCTAGCGGTGCATCCAGCACATAGGTCAAATTACCAGCTGTGAGGACAATCCTCAAATTGCGGAACCAATCCGCGAAGTTGCTTCCATTGTTTTTCAACTTTTCTTTCTCTAGGAACGCATTAAAATTGATGGTAGGGGCTGCCATTGATCTACAACATATTTGCAATAGTTTAGACTAAGTTTATGACAAATTGAGTTCAAATTAATTAATGAAATTAAACTAGGTGAACTCCCACTCAAAACAACATCCCTCACATTGTTTTAGTGATCACACGAACCAAATCCACTACATCAACACCGATCATCACGAGAGCTGATATAGTTTTAATGGCGAACAATCATCATGTTCATCATATCTACTATATGATTCATGCTTTGCCTTTCGGCGATCCGTGTTCCTGAGGCCATGTCTGTACATGCTAGGCTCGTCAAGATCAAACCTTAGCTTCCGCATAAGCAAATCTGGCTTGCTTACGTTGTAGTCACCCGCGGAATCAAAGACACCCGATCATCACGTGGTGCTTCGAAGCAGCAAGCTTTGGCAACGGTGCATACTAAGGGTGAACACTTTTAGAACTTGAAATTTATGTGCATGAGGGATCATCTTATAATGCTACCGTCGTCTACTAAGCAATACAAGATGCATAAAGGATTAACATCACATGCAATTCATAATATGTGATATGATATGGCCTTTCTTCTTTGTGCTTCCGATCTCCATCTTCAAGCACGAACATGATCTCCATCATCACCGGCATAGCATCAAGGTCAATGACGCTTCTTCATGGTTGTCGTCCGCCAACTTCAACTATTACAACTATTTTGAATAGACACGCAGGCCTTAACAGAAATTAAAGACAACCATATGGCTCCTGCCGGTTGCCAACTTACAATAAGGATCATTGCATACATCAAATATAATCACAATCATGGCCATATCACATCACTGCACACCCCTGCAAAACAAAGTTAGACGCTTCTACTTTCTTTGCATATTTTACGTGGTTTGGGGCTTTCCATAAGTGTCGTTCTAACTTACGAACAAGAACCACAACATTGATACTAGCATTGTTGATCACCCGTTGTAAATTGGATCTTTACTATGCTAGGAGAAACAGGCACCCGCAAAGCCACTTATGCAAAACGAGTTGCATGTCAAGCGTGGAGCAAGTCTCATGAACGATGTCATGTAAGGTTAGCCCGGGCCGCTTCATCCCAACATACCGCAAGATGCAAAGTACACAAAAAGCAATCTACAATAAAAGCATCAACGCCCACAATGACCATTGTGTTCTACTCGTGCAACAGATCTACATATAGACACGGCTCTGATACCACTGTAGGGGTTCGTAGCATGGAAAACAAAAATTTTCTATTGCATACAAACAAACAAGCCAAGATCTATCTACTAGATTGTAGCAACGAGTCGATGGAATAACTCACCCTCGAAGATTCCAAAGTGTTTAACGAGAGCAGATTCTCGTGGGTGATGTAGTCGTACTCTTTCCGATCTCAAGATCGCGTAGACGATCCTTCCGGCGCCGCGTTCCCGCAGCGCTCCCGCAGTCGGTCACACGTTCGGTACTCGACGAAGACCTTCCTCTCCCTTGTTCCAGCAGGCAGCGGAGGTTGTAGCACTCTCCTCGCGATTCCGGCAGCACAACGGCGTGGTACCGGAGGTAGAGGGGAGATCCCGCAGGGCTTCGCCTTAAGCCGGTGCGAGTATGGTGGAGCTTATGAGAGAGGCTATTAGTGGTCTAGTAATTAGACACACCAATTAGAGGGCTCTAAACCAATTAGAAGGCTCTAAACCGAAACAGCTCTAAACCGGGGTCTAGGTCTAGTTTCTAGTTTAGAGGATAGGAACTTGTGTGTACTAGGAGGGGAGCCCTGCCCCTCCTTATATAGGTGGGAGGGCTGGCTGCGCCATGGGGAGGAGAGTCCCTCCCCAAGTCGGCTTGGTGGGGCGCCGGCCAAGGGAGGAGTCCTCCCCCAATTCGGCCTCCACCAATCCTCCTCTTTTCCCACTTCCCAAAATTGGCAGTTTGACTTTCAAATTAGCCGTTTGACTTTTCCAATTTAGGAATTAAATAAACCCTTTATTTTGGACAGCGAGAACACCTAGTACATGATGCAATCATTCCAACTTGTAATGACACATTCATGTACCCCTTCCCCCCCCCGGAGTGCCGGACATTCCGGGACCTTCTAGAATGTTCCCGATGAAAACACCGGAACCATTCCCCAACTCCGAAATGGGACTTTCCTTATATGAATCTTATTCTCCGGACCATTCCGGATCACCTCGTGATATCCCGGATCCCATCCGAGACTCCGAACAACATTCGGTCTCTTTCTCATAATACCATAACTACTCAAACAACGTCGAATCCTTAAGTGTGTCTCCCTACGGTTCGTGAATTATGCGGACATGATCGAGACACTTCTCCGAACAATAACCAATAGAGGAATCTGGAAATTCATATGGCTCCCACATATTTCAACGATTACTTTGCGATCGAATGAACCACTTACATACGATACCAATTTCCCTTTGTCTCACGATATGTTACTTATCCGAGGTCATGATCGTCGGTATCTCTGCATACCTAGTTCAACCTCGTTACTGATAAGTACTCTTTTCTCGTTCCCGTGATATGTGATCCCTTGTGACCAAGTCACATGCTTGCAAGCTAATTGGATGACATTTCACCGAGAGGGCCCAGAGAATATCTATCCGTCATGTGGATGGACAAATCCCACTCTTGATCCATGTGTTTCAACCAATACTTTCCGAACACCCAATGCCACTTTTATAGCCACCCTGTTACGGTGTGGTGTTTGATGACATCAAAGCATCCATCCAGTAAAGGCAATATGCATGATCTCATGGTCGAAGGAATTAGGTTACTATGTATCAGAAAGCATATAGCAATTGAACTATTGAAATGACTTGATCTTTATGCTACGCTTGTCTATAGGAGTATGTCCACCATATCATTCTCCTAACGATATGATCTTGTTGTTGATAACATCTCAACGTTCATGACAAAGAAACCACATCATCAATCAACCAACAAGCTAGCGAAGTATAGAGGCCATACTAGGGACTTCAAATTAAGTTTACAAATCACACAAGTATTAATGGTTTCCTTGTTAATACTATTATAGCATGAATGTAAACATTTATCATAAACACAAAGATATATAATAATAACTACATTTATTATTACCTCTAGGGCATATCTCCAACACCAAGATGGTTTTAGAGAGCAGGGACACCACTACGGCCAGTTTCAGGGAGATGCCGACGGAGCCCAGTCCTCCGGCATCTCCGAGAAACTGGTCATAGAGGCACTCCCTAATATGTGAAATTAGTTAGCTCCGAGGCGTATTGATCTAGTTAGTGAAGTTACAAGCTGCAAGATGGTTTTCTAGAGCAGGGACACCACTGTGGCCAGTTTCAGGGAGATGCCGACGGAGCCCAGTCCTCCGGCATCTCCGAGAAACTGGTCATAGAGGCACTCCCTAATATGTGAAATTAGTTAGCTCCGAGGCGTATTGATCTAGTTAGTGAAGTTACAAGCTGCAAGATGGTTTTCGAGAGCAGGGACACCACTGCGGCCAGTTTCAGGGAGATGCCGACGGAGCCCAGTCCTCCGGCATCTCCGAGAAACTGGTCATAGAGGCACTCCCTAATATGTGAAATTAGTTAGCTCCGAGACGTATTGATCTAGTTAGTGAAGTTACAAGCTGCAAGATGGTTTTCGAGAGCAGGGACACCACTACGACCAGTTTCAGGGAGATGCCGACGGAGCCCAGTCCTCCGGCATCTCCAAGAAACTGGTCATAGAGGCACTCCCGGTCCAGCCACAAAACGGGACTAACACTGAAGACATTTATTAATATTAAAAACTGAGACTACAAAACCGGGACTAAAGGCCACAAACCGCGAAAGATATCCTTCGGTCAAGCCACAAACCACGAAAGACATGAACTAGAGTTACATAATATGAGCATGAACTTCTTGGCATATGTCATTCCTTATGACCGCTTCAGACGTAACCATGGAGCATCTTCTTTACTTAACGGAATGCTTGGGTCAGTTTTCACTGTGAAGGGCGGAATTTCATCAAACTTATTATAATCTTCTGACATGTCTGTCTTGTCCTCGATTCCCACGATGTTTCTTTTCCCTGAAAGAACTATGTGACGCTTTGGCTCATCATATGATGTATTCGTTTGCATATTTTTTCTTTTTTTCGGTCTGGAGGACATGTCCTTCACATAGAAAACCTGAGACACATCATTGGCTAGGACGAATGGTTCATCTCTATAACCAAGATTGTTGAGATCCACTGTTGTCATTCCGTACAACTGGTCTATCTTTACCCCTTCCCCATTCAGGTTGACCCATTTGCAGCGAAACAAAGGGACCTTAAAAGAGACTCCATAGTCTAGTTCCCATATCTCCTCTATGTAACCATAATATGTGTCCTTTTGTCCATTCTCGTCTATTGCATCAAAGCAGACACCACTATTTTGGTTGGTGCTCTTTTTATCTTGGGCGATCGTGTAGAATGTATTCCCATTTATTTCGTACCCTTGGAAATTCAATACAGTAGAAGATGGTGACGCGGCCAACAAGTATAACTGATCTCCAACAGTGGTGTCATTCAAGAGATGTGTCCGCATCCAACCACCGAAAGACTTCATGTGTTCATCTGTAATCCATGATTCAGGCTTCCCCGGGTTTTTGGAGCGTACAATATTCTTGTGTTCCTCGATATACGGAGCTGCCAAGGTGGAATTATGTAGAACTGTGTAGTGTGCTTTAGTGAAAGAATCCCCGTCCCTACATATCATTGCTTTCTTTTCCAGCGTGCCTTTTCCACTTAGTCTTCCCTCATGCCGCGAGTCAGAAACACCAATCGGCTTAAGGTCAGGAATAAAGTCAACACAAAACTCAATGACCTCCTCTGTTCCATATCCCTTGGAGATGCTTCCTTCTGGTCTAGCACGGTTATGAACATATTTCTTTAAGACTCCCATGAACCTCTCAAAGGGGAACATATTGTGCAGAAATACCGGACCGAGAATGGCAATCTCTTCCACTAGATGAACCAGGAGATGCGTCATAATATTGAAGAAGGATGGTGGGAACACCAATTCAAAACTAACAAGACATTGTACCACATCCTTCTGTAACCTTGGCAGAATATCTGGATTGATTACCTTCTGAGATATTGCATTGAGGAATGCACACAGCTTCACAATGGGTACTCGAACATTTTCAATGCAATCAGAAGCAACTGCGTCATAATCATGTGACAGTCATGAGACTTCAGGTTTTGGAACTTTTTCTCTGTCATATTTATTATCCCCTTTATATTAGATGAGAAGCCCGACGACACCTTGATACTGTAAAGGACTTCAAAAAAGATTTCCTTCTCTGCTTTGGTAAGAGCATAGCTGGCACGACTTAAGTGACGCCCTTTATCCGTCTTGTTATGTGTATGCATGTTCTTTGGGTCTTTCATAATTTGTTGGTCCTCCCGTGCTTCAGGTGTATCTTTTGTCTTCCCATACACGCCTAGGAATCCTAGCAGGTTCACGCAGAGATTCTTCGTCACGTGCATCACGTCGATTGAAGAGCGGACACGCAGGACTTTCCAATATGGCAGCTCCCAAAATATAGATTTCTTCTTCCACATGGGTGCGTGTCCTGTAGCGACGTCGTTCGGAACTGATTGACCGCCGGGACCCTTTCCAAAGATTACTTCTATGTCCTTGACCATACCAAATACATCATCACCAGCAGGGAGTTTAGGCTTCTTCCGATGATCTGCCTCACCTTTGAAATGCTTGCCTTTCTTTCTTACGGGATGATTGGTCGGAAGAAATCGTCGATTCGCCAGGTACACAACCTTCTTGCATTTATGCAAATATGTACCTTCGGTCTTATCTAAACAGTGGGTGCATGCCTTATATCCCTTGTTTGTCTGTCCTGAAAGGTTACTAAGAGCAGGCCAATCATTGATGGTTACGAATAACAACCCTCGTAGATTAAATGGCTCCTGTTTGTTCTCATCCCACGCATGTACACCTGGTTTGCCCCACAACTGTAAGAGTTCTTCAACTAATGGCCTAAGGTACACATCAATGTCATTGCCCGGTTGCTTCGGGCCTTGGATGAGCACTGGCATCATAATGAACTTACGCTTCATGCACAACCAAGGAGGTAGGTTGTAGATACATAGAGTCACGGGCCAGGTGCTGTGACTGCAGCTCTGCTCCCCAAAAGGATTCATGCCATCCGTACTTAGACCAAACCATAAGTTCCTTGCGTCACCTGCAAAGTTTGGGAAGTCTCTCTCGATTTTTCTCCACTGTGACCCATCAGCAGGGTGTCTCAACTTCCCGTCTTTCTTACGGTCTTCTTTGTGCCATCGCAACAACCTGGCATGCTCTTTGTTTCTGAACATGCGTTTCAACCTTGGTATTATAGGAGCATACCACATAACCTTAGCAGGAACCCTCTTCCGGAGGGGCTCTCCCTCAACATCACCAGGGTCATCTCGTCTGATCTTATACCGCAACGCGTTGCATACCGGGCATTTATCTAAATTCTCATACTCCTTACCGCGGTAGAGGATGCAGTCATTAATGCATGCATGTATCTTTTGCACATCTAATCCCAGAGGACAGAGAGTCTTCTTTGCTTCGTAGGTACTCTCGGGAGTTCGTTATGTTTTGGAAACTTCGGCTTCATTATTTTCAGCATCTTTTCAAATGAGGAGTCAGTTAGACCACACTCTGCCTTCCATCACAACAATTCCAGTGTGGTACCGAGCTTTGTGCTGCCATCTTCACAATTTGGGTACAACAATTTCTTGTGATCTTCTAACATGCCCTCTAACTTCAACTTCTCATTTTCTGTTTCACAGTCTCGCTTTGCATCAGAAATGACCCTACCAAGTTCATCAGCCGGCTCATCTGATGCCCGTTCTTCACCTCTTTCCTCTCCATTGTCTTCCATTGCAGTATCACTGTATTCAGGAAACATATGATGATAGTTGTTATCATCATCTTCTTCTTCACCATCTTCCATCATAACCCCTCTTTCCCCGTGCTTGGTCCAGCAATTATAGTTGGGCATGAAACCTTTCATAATCAGGTGGCTGCGAATGATTTTGGAGGAAGAGTACTCCTTGTTGTTCCGACATTGAACACATGGACAACGTATAAATCCATTCTCTTTGTTTGTCTTAGCCACATCGATAAATTTATCCACGCCTTTGATATACCCGGCTACGCGCCGGTCACCGTACATCCATTCCCGACCGTTCATCTGCATCATATAAGTAAGTTTAACAAAAAACAGGACATCATAAATAGTGAAATAACCAATTCACACCGACACATGAATTGTATCAATGACCTAGAAAAGATAAGATTGCTAACCTCGATCGAGGGAAATAAAGAGGAGAAAGCTCAAGTGCGTCTCGGACACCTTCTATATTTTTGTTCTATGAGAAATTCAACGGGATTATTCACTCAAACATTTCAACAAACACCTTCAATGCATGCATGAGAAAAAACTAGCACACCCCCTCACACCTTCCACCATTCGAAAAAACAGAGTGGAGGCAGAGGGGGCTGGGGCGTTGCATTTATAGAGGGCAGGGGGTCTTTAGTCCCGGTTGGAGCCAGCAACCAGGACTAAAGATGCGTGCCACGCCACGTGGCTGTGGACGCAATCTTTAGTCCCGGTTGCTGGCTCCAACCGGGACGTATTCCCCTTACCAACCGGGACGCATGCCCCTGGCTCCGTGCCCGCTCCAACCAGGACGCGTGCCAGCATTAGTCCCGGTTGGTGGCGCAACCGGGACAAATGCTCTGAGGGGTCGCGAACGGATAGCCCTTTTTCCACTAGTGTCCCTCTGTCTAGAAATAACTGACTTGACTTTGTCTAGATTCGAATGTATCTATAAATTAAAACATACATACAAATCTAGATAAAGTGAAATCACTTATTTATGTATGAAGGGAATAGTACTTTTCTAAAAACAACAAAGTCTAAGGTTGGCGTAACAAATCGCACTGATTCTTGTTTAATCGTGTTTTGAAATCTTTCCATACCGGTAGGGCCCATTTGCAAGGGCTCAGTTCGCCATCACGTATGAAAGTGGAGCTCAAGTGGACCTAGGGCTCATCTGGCAGCCCCCATTTTCTTACCTTATGTTCCATCATTCTTTCCTAGCTTCCCCTGCCTCCAATGTCGTCCCCCTCCCGCGGTCATATGTTGACTATAGAGGTCATGCCTCACCTCCATGGTTTTTCTAGTCAAAACAATTGAGCCGAAGCGTCTCCAATCACCATAATCGAGCTTGTCATGCTCTCTGGTTGTTGCTCGCCATCGAGCAATACGATGCCTCCACGCCTCGTTCGGCCTCCCTAGACACTCCACGCCTCGTTCGGCCTCCCTAGCCATGTCTTAGTCTTTCCCGTGAGCACCTGGTGTGGAAGCAACCCTCCTCGAGCTCCCTCTCCACCCATATCCTCGTCTCGCCTAGCATGCACGTGCCCCGCCTCTAGGGCATGTCGCCGGCCGTTTTTCGGCGCCGCCCCATGCATCCTACCTCTAGAGACTGGCATGGCCTCCACATTCCCTTCCTTGGGTGACTGGCAAGGCCCTATGCACCCGGGCTCCCTCGACCCGTATGGCTCCCACCAGTGAGCCACTGGCCTAAGAGCATCTCTAGCCACAGTCTCCAAACGACGCCCCAAATTGCTATTGGGCGTCCCAGACAGAAAGTCATGCCTGGCCACGTGCGCAAGGGCCATTTCTACCCGGTGCGGCCCAATAACATGTCTGGCGCTCCTAGGTTGTCCCCATCCCACATGGCTCCTTCCGTGCATGCTAGAAATAAGAGGCAACAACGTGAGCCAACCCTATCATTGACACAAATGCTGTATATCTGGCTCACCCTTACTTTCTTCCCTCCACCATTTACTGTTGCTGCCTCCACCATTTCCCGCCGCTGCCAATTTCTCTCGTCTATCATCGCAGCACCGTCGCAACCATGGCGTCAAAGGCTCTGAAGGCAAAGCCGACGGAGGCAGCTATCCCAAAGGTGGCATGGGTATGCCCTACGGGTGCCTGATGTTATCCTACCCGGTCCAGTCTAGTAGAAGCCCATGCAATTATCCACTCCTACTGACGAAGCCCAAGAAGGATTCAGGTGACCTAGGCCCATCAAGGATGCGCCTCCTTGAAGAACACGACCAGCTTTAGATAGAAATTCAAAGGGTAAAACCCTAATTTGTAACCGACTCGACCTACTCCAAGACCTGGCCTCCCCATATAAAGGTCAGGAGGGCACGGTGACATGGGTATGCCCTACGGGTGCCTGATGTTAGCATACCCGGTCCAGCCTGGCAGAAGCCAATACAATTACCCGCTCTGGATAGCGAAGCCCAGGAAAGATTCAGGTGACCTAGGCCTAGGAAGGATACGACTACTTGGAGAACACAACCAGCTTTAGATAGAAATTCAAAGGGTAAAACCCTAATCTATAATAGACTCGACATACCTCGAGACCTGGCCTCCCCATATAAAGGCCAGGAGGGCATGGTGAGGAGGACCTCACCTCATAACCTAGCACACAACTCGCCAGATCTCATCTGCACACCCATGTAGCCTTCGGCATCGCCATTAACAAAGAGCAGACAAGCAGGAGTAGGAGTTTCCCTCCGGGGGCATGAACCTGGGTAAACCTCGTCTCCCCGTGTTGCAAGTCTGTTAGTTGTTCTGTGATCTCCAGCTTCCCCTCCTTATCCAAAACCCAAGTCCATAACAATGGGCATTGACAAGTCAAACCCTCGTCAATTGGCGCTGTCTGTGGGAACTAGGGATGCTGATCGTACGATCGTGAGGGCTCCATTCGCTACGATCTTCGACTCCTCTGCAATGGAGAACCATATTCTCTTTGGCGCCCTCGACTTCACCACCCACTCCTCAGCAACCCACAAGGACTTAGATTCCGTAGGATACGGGGTTGACGTGATGTTCGGAAGCCTATGCTTCCTTATGGGAAAGGTGGGCACCCTTCGCCTCCCTGAGCGAGTCTTGCCTCCCGTAGTCGTACCCTCTCCCTGGGAGCAGCCAATCGGTGTCCTGGGTGCACCCTCGTTGACATACAGTTCGGATGATAGTAGAAGCTGCAACTCCGATCTCTGTGGCCCTCCAACGGAGGAAGGAACCTACGGTTCCGGATCCGAGAGTTGTGGGAGTAATGATCTCCCCCACCGCTACATGCGTGCGGCCATTGTCGACGGTCATGTCGATAATGGAGCCAATCCACCGGCTCCCCCTCTCGATCCGTAGGCTACTAACACCGTGAATGGAGCCAACCACCCACGCCCACCAAATCCCAATGGGAACGGGCCACCTGAAGCCGCCAACGGTGGT
This sequence comes from Avena sativa, assembly GCA_916181665.1. Lineage (NCBI taxonomy): Eukaryota > Viridiplantae > Streptophyta > Magnoliopsida > Poales > Poaceae > Avena > Avena sativa. Next base: position 426,995,822 of record OV702293.1, read on the forward strand.
GATCATGCTCGCCGATAGATCCACCTTAAGAAGCCCAATGGGAAAGTGTTTGGGAGGCTATGCGGGGTACCAACCCTCTTCCACTCGAAGCCTCTCGTGACATGTTGATGGGCTATCACTAGCTCCTCGTAAAGGAGCACAATCGGCAGGTCGAGCAGAATAGAGAGCTAGAGCAGCGCAGGCGGGCAGCCAATGAATCAAGCATGCGGCGAGCCGCGCTCTCCTCCGCCGGTGGATCCTCCTCCAAAGGATACGAAGGCCATGCTGGACACAAAAGCCGTTCTAGGCTGGAGCGCATGGACCCTGCCACCAGGAGCAAGGCCACCAAGGCACTCGATTTGTCTTTCATATCGATGGACTCGTAGGGCAACATCATGCCCAAAACACCGCAGGCCGCGGTCATGGCAGCCACCGCATACCTGGCCGCAAACCCGACACCGATCAGGGATACCAGGCATGCAATACATATATCTGCGATTGCGGGCCTTGGTCTCGTAGGATCCATGCTAATCGGAGAAACAACCCCGGAGCCAAAGAAAAATGTTGCGGTAGAGGTTCACCAAGAGCCGCATGCCCTTATCCGACGAGGATGAGCATGACCTGTCACAGCGACGCCATAGCCCGCGGTGAAAGACCATAACTACGATGCTCGTGATGAGCTCACGAACGTAATATCGACAAATCACACGCAAAACATGCATGATCCACGGAATTGGAGGACAAAGACACAGAGCTCTGTGGCGCCAGATGCTTCAGCACGGCCATATGGCAGACTCGGATGCCGAAGGGCTTTAAGCTCCCATCGGACAACCCCAAGTTCGATGGTTTATAGGAGCCAAAGATTTGGCAAGGTGACCACATCTCTCTAGTCAAACTGCATGGCGGAAGCAGGAATACAACCAAGCAATGCCTTCAGCTACAGCTGAAGGGCGCAGCCAGGGCCTGGCTCAACAACCTACCCTCTGGATCCATCCGTAGTTGGGAGGGTCTGGTCTACAGCTTCATCCGCAATTTCAAGGGCACCTGCAAGAGGTCGGCCTCCATCGAGGAACTGCGCACTTGCTGCCAACGGTCCAACGAAACTATCTACTCCTACGTGCAGTGTTGGTCCATCATCAAGAACTCTGCCGAGGACATCTCCGAGGAGAGTACAATCGACGCATTTAATGGAGGCGTGAGGCGCCACGAACTTAGAGAGGAGCTGGAAAGGATCAAGCCATAAACCATCGATCATATGATGGACATAGACAATCGTTGGGCGGATGGTGAAGATGCCGTCAGCCGAACCCGTTCGGATGATTAAGATGACCTCGGGTGCAGACGCGACCGCCGAGGAAAAATAAGAGCGCGCGTCTACGACAATCATGAAGAAGTTGACATGGTTGCGGCTGGCTACACCGACCGTCACGACAGCTACCGTGACAGCAGGAAACCTACGTAGTCGTGGCAACGCCGCACTCGGGATGATGAGTCATCCGTGTTCGACAAGTTGTCAGGTCCCTGCACCACCCACTTCTACATCGATAAGCACGATGGTAAGAAGAAAGCCAGCCATCTGCTCAAGGACTGTAGGGAGTTCCAGAAGCTCCGCGAGGGATACGACCAACCGTGGCGTGACGCTGTAAACTAGGGGTTCGGCTCCGCCCGTGGAAACGTCGCATATGGCGCCCCACCACCACCACCTAGAGGACCCGTGTAGCTTGCAGCTGCGCCGGCCCAAAACAACGGGGCAAGGCCATACCCATGATTGTTGGGCGCCATGATGATACAAAAGGGACGTCCATCCAACAGGATCTACAAGACGATCACCCGCCAGATAAACCTGATTGTCACCTCTCCACCAGACATACCTGAGTACCTTAGTGGCTCGGAGTCATGCATCACCTTCGATCGCTCGGATCACCCCCACTAAATACCTCGCCCATGCCACTCCGCCCTGGTAGTCGAGGCACAAATCCGTGGATTCGAGATGAGCCACGTGTTCATGGACGATGGCAGCGACATCAACCTTATGTTTTCCAGCACACTCGAAGCTATGCGGATCCCGCTATGTAGTCTAGAGGCATCAGATACAACCTTCATCATCATTGTTTCAGGGAAAGGAGTGTACCCCCTGGGCAAAATATGGCCTGATGTCATCTTTGGCACCCCTAAGAACTTCAGGCATGAGCGGCTTGAGTTCGAGGTAGACGACTGGCCCTCGCAGTACCATGCCATCCTTAGGCGTGTGGCATTCGCAAGATTCCTGGCAGTACCGCACTATGCATACTTTCTGCTGAAGATGCCAGGACCTAACAGCGTGATCACCATTCTAGGATGCTTCACCAAGTTCGATAGTTGAGATAGAGAGTTCAACAGAATCTCCCAGTGCTTCAGCATTGCGGTGACCCAGCATACCACTGCATGATGTAGTACACTATAGTCGTTGACATAACACCAATGAAGCACCGTTCACTAGTATTACATCCCTCAGAGTGGTATAACAAAAACACAGCAGGTCCAAGACATGACTATAGGTTACAACTCAACTCTTTACACAAGATCTAGAGAACACTCTAGGTTAGAGAGAGAGAGAGAGAAACTTCTTACAAAGAAGAATCAGAAATAAACAACTCGAAAACTATTATATTAATAAGACTGGTATTTTAACTAATGTTCTGGCATTGCTGCTATTGCAATACGCTACAGAAATAGGTTCTATGGCTAGAGATTATATTCCTATCTAATCAGTAACTTTGTCTTTACTTGGGTTGTTGTATATGTTGACTCTCTTGACTTTATTGAAGAACTTTAGCCTTTGATGATAATTCCTGGAGCATGAATTGATGAAGACGTCGTTTGTACTGGCTTTAGAACCTAGCAAGGGTTAAGAAGATACTTTGAGTACGAGCGTACTCAGCAAGTTCGCTAGAAAATGAGTGTTTGATGCACTAAATCTACAGCCATAGACCGTAGCTCGTAGGCAATGCAAGTTTTTGTAAACATTTCTTCAAAGGTTGCTTTTATTCTGAAAAACTATGTCTATCAGCCTTCACGGGTTTACCAGAACTTTCATGGAGTTCCTTTCCCGCCGCGTTCGCAGCTCCTTCCCGAAACAGGGAGTAACAAGTTACAGTTCTTACACTCTGCAGAGGTGTGTTGCTTTACTCATGAGAGATCTTAGCTTTGTTGCACATCCGGGCCGCAAACCCGTTCATACTTCCTTGGTATGAGGCCCAGACTAAGATCCAAGCCAATCACTGCCCTCTCTGCGACCTCATATGTCTACACGATCCTTCAGGGCCGGCTCACCTCCGTTAGGCCCCCTTTCGAGAAGGCTAAAACCATGATGAGTTCCTGAAGACTCTATGACCTGGTGCTGCCCTGGCAAGTGCCATATTAAATGGTCCATCCACTAAACACCATCCATAGATAATCTAGACACCAAAAGTGTGGGGCATAACGGTGCCCACCCATATGTTGGATCCGCACAAGGAATCACAACGTCATGTTAAGGTCGTCTTGCCTCCATACGAGAGGAAAAGGATACAGCTGACTTCTTCGTCCCATTCCAAATCTCATGGTTAACGCGTAATATACGACGCAAGAATCATTGGCGACATTGGTTATTAAGTCCTAGATAATATGTTCCTTTACCATCGGAACTTTCATAGTAGGTTATTACCTCATGGTAAATAACCTATAATCATATTATTATGAAAATAGTGTTTTCTGACCTTTTTCAAATGCAGGTGATGACAACACTAGATTTGCAAAATACTTTACAAAAAATAATCAAAGGACATGAGCAAGTGTGAACTTGACTTTTGTGATTGCAAGATTATGCACTCACGGTCTTCAAGATAATATAAGATCCAATATCTGAAATCAACATCATTGGTCCGGTAAGTACTAATGTTTAAAGAAGCGAGATGTTATTATTCATAAGTAATATAATGCAATTTCATAAACTCGAATCCCGGGAATAGCGTTGATCTAGGGTTTGGAACTGGAAATGGTTTCTTAAGAATGTGTTGTACTTTTACATAAGCTTCACACTTGTGCTTCTTATTAAGGCTTGTGAGTGTGTGAAACAATATGTAAACATAACAAGTAGCATACCATAATAAAACATATAAGTATGGAAGGTTCCTAAAGACTGTGTATACCAGGTTTGATCATCATTTAGATAATGATCCTTTTATAAAATAATCTACCCTTATGGTTGAAGGATAATTCAATAAAATTTTATTTAAAGTGTGTTAAACCATTTTGACTTCATACCATCAATATTTAAGACTAATAATATTTATTAGACTTTAATTAGTTAATTTTAGAATATTAGCAACTTTTATTTACCCTTATATGAATTATTAACTAAAGAAATAGGTTTAAATTCAAGTTATTATAGTGTTTGAATTTTATTTACCTCAAAAGTCGAATATTATATTTTTAACATGTAGCTATTATTTTTGTGGTCATTTTGGCATAGTATATTTATTTTTGTGATTTTTAAATAATAAGATATGATTTTTATAAGATTTATTATTTTATAAATACTTAATAAATAACAACTATTTAATTAAGTTAAATAATAATGTATGATTATAGATTTGGATTATAGTTCTTATTTTTCTAAGATTTTTGGTATTTTATTTATATTTTTAACATTTACCATTATTAAAATATGAATTATTAAAGTTTTATTACTTATAAAATCTTTATTAAATAATGTTTATTTAAATAATTAACATAATAATATTTGATAATAGTTTAATGTTATAGATTTTATTTTTCTGAAAATTTTCATATATTAAACATATTTTTTTGAATTATAAAACAAAAGTTATTAAATTTTTAAGATTGAATCATTTTCTAATTAAATTTTAAACAATATTACAAACAGGGAAATACTTTTCTTACCCAGACTAGGTCTACCCTAAGTTACAGACAGGTGGGGCTCATGTCCACGTTGGTGTGCCACGCTGGCGAGGACCAGTCAACAGGACGGACCAGGTCAAGATGACGCAAGCATGACCTCATCATGACGTCACACGAACTACTACTCTTAGATCGAAATTCGGAGGATGCTTGCACACGGCAAGCATGACGCAAGCATGACCTCATCTTGATTGGGAGGATGCTTGCACACGGGAAGGGTTTTGTTGGACGCGGGCGAGCACGCTGAGTTCAATAGTGGCGGCGCCACTCAGTTTTGGTCACCGGAGCTACTCCGGCGACCAGTAACTGTGGTGGCCGACGGCCGTGTTCGACCAAATCCTAAACTAGGAAGCAAACGAGAAAATTGAAAGCACTATCATGCTCAGAGCATTACCAGGAAGCTCGTGGAGTAATTTGCAAGACGGTAGTTGGTCGGAATCGACGAGGACCACGGTGGCCGGACTTCGGGAAGATGACCTCGCGGCATTGATTCCCGCCGCCTCGCCTCGATTCCTTTGACTAGGAGGCTCAGAAGGACAAGGCGAGGATGGTTGCTTGCTCAACGAAGCATGGGAGAGCTCAGAACAATGGCAATCACCGGCAACATGGAGCTAGGGTTTTGGTTTAGAAGAGGAACGAGAGAGAAAGAGAGAGAGAGGCTTTAGAAGGAGAAATGGGGATGAGGACGAGCGGGGACGCCGTGGTGGCAATCTTATCCCCACCCCGAGTGTCGGCGGCAAGCATCACAGTGCACGGCAGCGATGGACGGCATCAGCCACTGCCATCGAGCAACTTCCAGTAGACGGGGAAGACGACGAAGGTCGTTTTGCGGATAACCCCCTGTCGTGTGTCAAGATTCAACCCGCAGTCCTCTGCTGGCCCACTTGTCAGCCAGAGCGATTTAACTTGAGTTGCCCCTTGCTGGGCCATTACTGGGCTGCTATGAATTGCTCGTGAGCAGCGAATAAAGAGAAAAAATGGGCCACGACCAGAAACAATTTGCTTTTGTTTTTTCCTTGTTCCTTTTCTTTGTCTATTTTATGTTTTCTTTTCTTTCAAGCTTTTGTATTTGAATACTTGTTTTGAATTTTTCTTTATGGAATTTTATTTGTTGAATACTTGAAGCAACAATGAATGTATTTTAAAGTCATTTTGTGAGCTTTTATTATATATTGTTTAGAGTTTCTTTATTTTCTTTAAACAAGTACTTTTCCTATTATTATTTGTAAGGGCTTTTGATATGCATTTAATTGAGCTAATATCCATAAACTTATTATAGAATGCATTACTATTAACTCATGAGATTTGATTCTCATTAACTCATAATATTAAGGAAATTTTTATATGGTGATCCTTTATTATTATTTGATGCATAATATCCTAAGGATTTAATATGGTTAATATTACTCCCATGAATCTAGGGAATAACAAGGTATATATTTTGTTATAACTAGCATAAGAGTTAGGGTGTGAATTGTAATTGCTGACTCTAGGTTTAGGGTTCTTAATACACTTATATTCTTCTGTTGATGTGAATAAAGATTAATGGCTAAGACAGATTGTTTTTATGTTTGTGATCTTGAATGATATCACCATTTAAATTAAAATAGTGGGATTGTTTTCTAGGCTAACTTATGAGAAATAATTGATAAATATAGTTCTTAAGCACCTAAGATAATGATTGAGAATGACCAATATGTACTGAAGTGACTTGATGTAGGAAATTATTCCTATCAACCATTGTGGAAACAAGATGATTGATCCAACAGATGGGATGGATGTTAAGCTTGATTATAGATTTAGGGTTTAATGTTTACCCAGAATTCCTATCTTCCATAATTCACAATCCTGGACTTCTAATTAAGAAAATCATTTCCTAGATATACTACTCCTTCATATCCATCATCATGTGTTAACATGATGAGCTTTACTTCACAAGGATATTCTTATCCACCTTGTATTCTTCTAAATCCACTTGTAAATCCAATGAGCTTGACACTGAAGCTTTCATAATCTTCTTATATCCATACTTGGTTATAACAACTACTCTACTGCTGATAACCTCCAATCTAACAATTGTTTTATAGTTACTTCCATTCATGCTCTTCCCTTATCATCCTTCACTAATATCATTTCAATAGATGTATACATCAAAACCTACTTCACCTCAAGTGCTTAGTATTTCCAAAGAGGAAAATACTACTTCTTTAATCCAATGTTGCTCTAACACCATCATAATCATACTATCTTATATTTACTACACTCTAGTATCTTATACTCCAACCTCACATTATATTAATATGGCTTGTCATGGCTAACCTATAATAACACTGCTATACTAGGTTTCAATCATGTTCTATTCACCAATGTCACTTATACATGATATAAACATTCAATCTTGGTGAGTAAAGCATGATCATTATAATCCTTTGATCATATATGACTTAGGTTTCCAGTTGGCTAATCAAAGCTTTCATCCATACAACATTACAGTTGTATTAAAATTATCTTCTCAGTGAATCTATCTGACTAAGAGAGATTATTCATTTACTATACCTACTCTATTCAATAGGATTACTCATTGGTAACTATCTTTAATGTTCATCTTTATAATCCTATTTGTTAACATATAATTATATCTTCTACATAACTCTTCTATCTATTCAGGAGTGAGTTAACTCCATCAAGTATTACAATGATTTCATTCTCTGCCAACACTCCCATCCTATTAGTTGATATTTAAATCTATCATTACCACTTACCTCTTCTTACTTATTTCTTCATAGGCCTTAAGTGAATGCTATGATATGGTCAAGAGTTGATAGATCAAGAATTGATAGTTTAAGAATTTGTGAATCAATAGTTGATTACTCAACATTGATGAACAACAGATATTCAGATAGGATTCCAAAAGGATTGATATGAAAAGAAAGATATATGGTGAATGATCTTGACTTGGTTTCTTTCCTACTCAAACTCACTAAAGAGTTAAGGTTAGGTATTACCATGATACTCATGGTATAAGTAGATGAGATTAAGATTTAGTTGTTACATTCCTATTACTTGAGTTATTTTTATAACTTGCTATTAATGAGTCGTGTAATGAATACTAGGATATGATTACCTAAGGATCAAATATAAATATAGTTATTATTATATTTTTGTGTTTATGATAAATGTTTACATTCATGCTATAACAGTATTAACAAGGAAACATTAATACTTGTGTGATTTGTAAACTAAATTAGAGTCCCTAGTAAAGCCTCTTCATAATACTAGCTTGTTGGTTAATAGATGATTGTGGTTTCCCTATCATGAACATTGAGATGTTATTAACAACAAGATCATATCATTAGGAGAATGGTATGATGGACATACTCATATAGATAAGCGTAGCATAAAGATCAAGTCATTTTAATAGTTCAATTGCTATATGCTTTCTGATACATAGTAACCTAATTCCTTCGACCATGAGATCATGTTTATCACCATCACCGGAAGGATGCTTTGATGACATCAAACACCACACCGTAACTGGGTGGCTATAAAGGTGGCATTGAGTGTTTGGAAAGTATGGGTTGAGACACATGAATCAAGAGTGGGATTTGTCCATCCATATGACGGATAGATATACTCTGGGCCCTCTCGGTGGAATCTCATCCAATTAGCTTGCAAGCATGTGACTGGCTCACAAGGGATCACATATCACGGGAACGAGAAAAGAGTACTTATCGGTAACGAGGTTGAACTAGGTATGCAGAGATACCGACGATCAAAACCTCGGATAAGTAAACTTTCGTGAGACAAAGGGAAATTGGTATCGTATGTAAGTGGTTCATTCGATCGCAAAGTAATCGTAGAAATATGTGGGAGCCATATGAATTTCCAAATTCCTCTATTGGTTATTGTCCGGAGAAGTGTCTCGATCATGTCCGCATAATTCACGAACCGTAGGGAGACACACTTAAGGATTCGATGTTGTTGAGTAGTTATGGAATGATGAGTAAGAGACCGAATGTTGTTCGGAGTCTCGGATAGGATCCGGGATATCACGAGGAGATCCGTAACGGTCCGGAGAATAAGATTCATATAAGGAAAGTCCTGTTTCGGAGTTGGAGAATGATTCAAGTGTTTTCATCGGGAATGTTCTAGAAGGTTCTGGAAGGTCCGACACTCCGGAGGGGAAGGGTACATGAATGTGTCATAACAAGTTGGAATGGTTGCATCTTGTACTAGGTGTCATCGCTGAGCAAAATAAAGGGATAAATCAAATCCTAGTTTGAAAAGTCAAACAGCAAGTTTGCTTGGTGGAGGGAGAGTAGGAAACCTACTTGGGGAGGAAGTCCCTCTCCCTCCACCGCCGGCCAAGGAGGCCGAGTTGGGGGAGGACTCCCTCCCCCTTGGTCGCGCCCTCCCACCTATAAAAGGAGGGGCAGGGGTGCCCCTCTAGACCTACACCTCCACCACCCAAAACCCTAGCCCTAGCCGCCGGCCCTCCTGCAGCTAGGGTGGAGGCTGCCGGCTAGGGCTAGGGTTGAGAGGAGAGAGGTGTAGGTCTTGGAGGGGCAGCCCTGCCCCTCCTTATATAGGTGGGAGGGCGCGGCCAAGGGGATGGGAGTCCCTCCCCAACTCGGCCTCCTTGGCCGGCGGTGGAGGGAGAGGAACTCCTCCCCAAGTAGGTTTCCTACTCTCCCTCCACCAAGCAAACTTGTCGTTTGACTTTTCAAATTGGCTTTTTGACTTTTCAAACTAGGATTTGATTTATCCCTTTATTTTGCTCAGTGACCTAGTACATGATGCAACCATTCCAACTTGTAATGACACATTCATGTACCCTTCCCCTCCGGAGTGCCGGACATTCCGGAACCTTCTAGAACATTCCCGATGAAAACACCGGAACCATTCTCCAACCCCGAAACAGGACTTTCCTTATATGAATCTTATTCTCCGGACCATTCCGGATCTCCTAGTGATATCCCGGATCCCATCCGTGACTCCGAACAACATTCGGTCTCTTACTCATCATTCCATAACTACTCAACAACATCGAATCCTTAAGTGTGTCTCCCTACGGTTCGTGAATTATGCGGACATGATCGAGACACTTCTCCGATCAATAACCAATAGAGGAATCTGGAAATTCATATGGCTCCCACATATTTCTACGATTACTTTGCGATCGAATGAACCACTTACATACGATACCAATTTCCCTTTGTCTCACGATAGTTTACTTATCCGAGGTTTTGATCGTCGGTATCTCTGCATACCTAGTTCAACCTCGTTATCGATAAGTACTCTTTTCTCATTCCCGTGGTATGTGATCCCTTGTGAGCCAGTCACATGCTTGCAAGATAATTGGATGACATTCCACCGAGAGGGCCTAGAGTATATCTATCCGTCATATGGATGGACAAATCCCATTCTTGATTCATGTGTCTCAACCCATACTTTCCGAACACTCAATGCCACCTTTATAGCCACCCAGTTACGGTGTGGTGTTTGATGTCATCAAAGCATCCTTCCGGTGATGGTGATAAGCATGATCTCATGGTCGAAGGAATTAGGTTACTATGTATCAGAAAGCATATAGCAATTGAACTATTAAAATGACTTGATCTTTATGCTACGCTTATCTATAGGAGTATGTCCATCATACCATTCTCCTAATGATATGATCTTGTTGTTAATAACATCTCAATGTTCATGATAGGGAAACCACAATCATCTATTAACCAACAAGCTAGTATTATGAAGAGGCTTTACTAGGGACTCTAATTTAGTTTACAAATCACACAAGTATTAATGTTTCCTTGTTAATACTGTTATAGCATGAATGTAAACATTTATCATAAACACAAAGATATAATAATAACTATATTTATTACTGCCTCTAGGGCATATCTCCAACAATGATGTCAACATCTCCCGTACTGGTGGCGCCAACGGCGAGAGAACCCATGCCGCTCTAAATTGCTACAACGCATCAAGTGGTCAGCAAAGCACTCGTGGTCGAATAACCAGAAGACGGCAAAACCCACGGGGTCCAAAGCCTGGTGTACTACTGATGACCCACAAGTATAGGGGATGTATCGTAGTACTTTCAATAAATAGGAGTGTCGATCCCAACGAGGAGCAGAAGGTGCTGAACAGTGGTATGGAGCAGGAAATCCCTGTGAATACTTAACAAACGGATTTTAGTGGTTTTCTGACAAAGCAACAAAGCAAGGAGCAAGTAACAAAACTAACGAACAAACGGAGAAAGTGGCCCAATCCTTTCTTAACAAAGGACAAGCCGGTGGAAATACTTATAAGGACCAAACGTTCTCGAGGACACATCGGAATTCTGTCAAGTGCTTTCGCTTCAAATAGCTGAGTACTCTTCTCTGGTGTTGTAAGTGTTGCGTGGGTGAACCTGTGCTAACATACTGCCTTTCCTAGGATTAATACATACCTGTGATTAAACCCCTTGCAAACATCCGTAACTACAGGAAAGTAATTAAGATATAAATCTAACCACACCCTTAAACTCTGAGATCCTACGCTCCCTTGTGCAAAGGTGTCCTAACAGGGGTTCAGGTTTCTGTCACTCCGTCAACCCCACAATTAGTAGCCAAATACACAATGCATCCCCCTAGGCCCATAAATGGTGAAGTGTCATGTAGTCGACATTCACATGACACCACTATAAGAATAGCACCACAACTTAAATACTAAACCATTGAATAATAACTCATCACAGATTCACTACTAACAACATGACATCTCACATGTCCTCAAGAACTAAACGAACTACTCGCAAGACATCATGTGGATCAAGATCAAAGATGATATGGTAATGGATAACAGTCTGAACATAAACAATAATCCAATGGTTCCACTCACAAGCATCAACTACAATAGTAATCAACACCGGGAAAGTTTCCCCTAATGAACTAAGCAATATCCAACACAATTGTTACAGCAGGACGGAGTAGTGATGGTGGTGCTGGTGGAGATGGTGGTGTGGATGATGATGATGATCCCGATGGAGCCTAGCTTGATGACGGTGTTGATGGCAACGGTCTCCCCTCTTCGGGAAGGAATTCCCCTGGCAGAAATTTGTCTGTCGAAGAGATCTTTCTTCTCGGTGTTTTCCGCCCCCCAGAGGCGGCAGAAATCTATCTGTGGTCGCTCCCTGAGGCTTAGTGTTTCGTAGGGAAGATATAGGCGAAGGGGCAGAGTCGGAGGCCAGGCAGGTGGGCCACACCTGCCCTAGGCGCGGGGTTAGGTGGGCCCGCGCCTAGAGGGTGTGGGCCCCCTGAGGCCCTTCTTCGTCCCTCCTAGCTTCCTTCGTCCTCTGGTAAAATAATATGTTACCATATTTTTCTGGTATTTTTCTGATCTTTGTGAAATTGCACCGAAACGACTTCTTTTCCATCAGAATCCAGACTTTGGCAGTCCATCCTCCAAGAATCATCCAACATGCATAAACAGATGAAAACCCATAAGTAATACCTCATAATAAGACAAATATCAATGAACAGAGGTAAATTATGATATATAATGGTGATGCAAATTGGGCGTATCAACTCCCCCAAGCTTAGACTTCACTTGTCCCCAAGCGAAAACTGAGCTCAGTAAACATGTCCACAGGTTTATGGAGTGAAGTGTCGATAAAAGGATACGAACAAGAAGCATCACACTTACCATTGCACAACTCATGGAAGAAAGCAACTCACCATTATATAACTTAGCTTGCAACCAAGTACAACAGTCACAATAGAGATGCATAAAGATAAATCATAATTGGGATTGGCAAACTTGTTCTTGGTCAGAGAACAACTGGCAAACAGTTTCACAAAAGCTTTTTGTACAAGTTTCAAAATAGGAGCACTCTTTGCTCAAAAAGGTTTTTTACAAGTGAAGGATTCCAAGGTAATACTCAATAGATAAGAGTTTTGTGCAAACAAGGAAGATAAAGAACATGATTGAATAAATCACCATATGAATGCTTGAAACACAACAACTCAAATGCTTGCTGGAGATAGAGAGGAAGTAGGTTTACTGACTCAACTTGGAAGTGGGAGAAAGGTCCCTTCTTAGAGGGTAACAGGGATTACAAGTCATAAAGAGCTTCCAAAAGATTATGGTACTTACTAGCTTTGAGCCCTCGTTGCCCCTATCATAAGCATCTTGAGATGATTAAGGTTAAAGTGAACAAAAATGGAGTATATGCTTGATGAAATATAAGTTGGCAATCTCATGTCCCTTGAATATGAGGGCCACTCCTCATGCTAATCAACTTTGGTCACGGGTAAGTTCTAGTCATTGTAAGTATTTGCATATCATTGAGAACTGCCAACGGGGTACCCCTTGCACATGGTACATGAGCTTTCCTATAACCAAAATGACAACGCAAGCAGAAAATGAGCATCTCAGCGATCTTTTTATTTACTATGTGCATAGCTTTTTATTGAGGATGCTTCATAGATGACTCACTATGGTGATGCTGCAAGTTTCCACCATGATTAAGCATGGCTTAGGCTAGCGGCCCAAGCGTTTATCTAACACAGGGTACAAACTCCATGGACTTATAAGTTCCCTCTTTATTTCACACCGTTGACATCCATAGACAAAATAGCACGATATCAACTGTGTATGGAGTACAAGTGCAATGTTGAAAACGTTCCCCGTGATAGCACGGTTCTGCTAATTCCAACGTATAGATGCAAGCATATACAACTTCGATGTTCACAATGGTTAAAGTCTATTAGGGCAAGTAAATAAGGTGTGCCATCAAGTTCGTGAGAGCTTTACTAACTAGTTTTCACATAAAAAATACTTTTTAATTCGAAAGGTAGATGAAGCTTGAGAATTTGCTTAGAATAGCAAAAGCTACTAGGTAGATATGGTGGACACAAGTGGCAAAAGTTTTGGTTCAATGGGTTTTTGAAACATGAGAAGTATGCCTTCTCAAAACAGTTTTTTGGCTAGCAAGGCTGGGTAGCAAGCAAGAGAGTTGAAAGAAACAAGCAAACATACAAGTAATAAAGCCAAACATGCAATCTTCCTTGAAGACACAAAAGAATCTTAAATAAAGAATACGAACCTTATGAGCCAACAAGAAAGAAAACAAATGATACAAAATATCTGTAAGCTTTTTTTTCTTTTTCTCTTTCATAGTAATGCTACTGACCAAAACTCGGTTTGCCAAAACCAATTTAGATCCACTTGATGATCCCAAAGTGGTGCCAATACTAATCAATAAGATCCATCATATAATAGAGATTGCAAACTAAAATAAGAAGTGTAAAAAGTAAAAGATGAGACTTCATTAATATTCAATAAAGGCACTCACACCAAGGGATACATAGATAATCAACTAAAGGAGAGATACTTCCACATGCAAACCAAACTATAAGATAACCTCTCTACCACGGATATGAATCCACTAAAAAGGTAAGAGATAAAAGATAATGGTGGTGATACCGCGGCACTCCCCCAAGCTTGGAACAAGCCAAGGGGATGCCAAACCTGATGACGAATTACTCCTTTGGTGGTGGTGGTGTTCTCTTGATAAGCTCCTCAATAAGTTTCTTCAAATCTTCCATATCGAAGATCAGACTACGAATTGGTGCTCTAAACTTGAGAAGATTTCCTAACAGAAACAGATTGAAACAAAAACATGACGAGAACACGATGCACGAACCTCGGGGGATCCGGGGGGGTTATATATTACGAAGTTTCAATGCATAAGGAAGGTTTTGACACGGAAACAAGGCGAAGACGGAGTTTGAGGGGGGAACACCCCCTCCAGGCGCGGCTAGGCTGGGCCCGCGCCTGGGGTGGGTTTGTCCACCCCGGACTTTGTTTCCTCTTCAGTTTCGTCTCGTAGCTTCCCTTATGTATTAAAAACATCAAAAATATAAAAAGATTGGGGTTTCATAGACCTTCTGTTTTCACCACTTTTACCTATTCAAAGACGAACTCTGCAGATTCCTTTTCTCTTTCTCCTGAGAATTTCCTTCATACAAAACCCTTGCACAAACTCAATGACAACATTAGTGTAAGCAAAAACAATATCCCTTTGGGTACACACTTCAACTGAAAACCCATCAAAACAAAAGCTTCTGTAAGAGGAAAATGCAAATGATGACATAAATCTATCAAAACATACCAGCAGGTATGTAACATCCCTAAAATCATGTTTCAAACTCATGCATATCATCCATGCATCCATGATCATATGAATCTCATTTCAAACAAATCCTTTCAAAACAGAAGCACATATGCTTATTATTTCATGTAAGTTTGCTCTAGCCTTAGTGCTATCTTCCAATGAGAATAGTACTTGTTTTGGTTCAGTAAGGTTTGAAATTCAAACTTAAGCACCATCAGAAGTTTGAACAAAGTCTCAAAACAAAATGATTAAACAAAACCAATATTAAGCCTATTGTATATATATCATAAAGGCTTGGTTTTATTTTTATTTTCAATTGATCAAAGTGTTTTGGGTAAACAGTGGTGTTTGACACACATTTGAGTGCAAGGTTTGCTGAATAAAAACCTAGAGAAGATTTGAATTCAAACTCATTTGATTTGGAATGAAAATCATTCCAGAAAATCAAAACAGAAAAAGAAAAGGAGAAAAGAATTGGAAAAAGGCCAGCGCCACCTAACTATCCCAACAACGGATCCAACCCACTAAGCCCACTCGGGTTCCCTCCCTCTCTTTCTCACTCGCAGACGAACCCGCTGAGAGACTGACGCTAGAACCCCACCCCCTCTCTGTTTGATTAGCTGACAGGTGGACCCACTGCCATGTCAAGTTCGTCTTCAATCTCGCGCTGAAGACCTGCTCGCCGTGGCCATTTCTTCCCCGACACAAATGCGCTTAATTGGCGGTGATTGCTCGCGAGATTTTCGCCCCTGCTCCGCCTACTTAACCCCCACCTCTCTGCGACCATTTCCCCTCACTTATTGCTTCCACTCCGCCACCAGGCTGCCCACAATCGCACTTGCGCCGCCGCTGTACCGAGCCACTCCGGTGGGCGATTCTGGTAAGCTCCGACCGCCCCTCTGCCTCTGGTTCAAACGAGCGTGACCGCCACGTCCTTGTGCATCTGCTAACACCCCTGGTTTGCCTGCTCGTGACCCAGGTCGCCGTCTTCGTTCACGCCCGCAACCACCAGAGCCGCCGCTCGACTCTGACAAGCAATAGCGGTAAGAATCGAGCGCCCCTTGCCTCCTCTTTGATACAGTCTTGATCGCCAGACCCTTGCGCACCTCCTAAACCATCTGGCTCTTGCTAGGAGGACGTAGAACCTCGGCAACGTCCTCGACAGCAAGCAACTGACGCCGCCCGCAACTTTGACGAGCTCTAGCGACCAACTCCATGCGCCCCTTGCCAAACCACCGCTACCTTGAGCATCAGCAACACACGGCGATTCTGGTAAGCCCCTTCCCCCTCTCCCGCGTGACCTAGAACGCTGGTAGCAGCTCTAACAGAGGTGCTGCCGCCTGTCGCCGCCGCCAGCGCCGCCACTAGATGGTCAAAGTGCTGAGCGCCGTTAGATCTAGATCTTGCGGATACGATAGAACGTGGGCGAAGCGGTAAGATTGGATCTGAGCCGCGCGATTAAGTTAGATCTAGCGGCTCAGAAGCGTGATCCAACGCGAAGCGGTACCGGCCAATCAAATTAAGACGCGTGGCAGCAGTTTAGGTTTAAAAACAGGATTTGAATCTATTAGATGTTTGATTTTGTTTTGGCTATAACTTTTGATCCACACGTTCAAATTTGACAAATTTTATATCAATGGAATCAGGAGAGCAAGCCCTTTCTAAATATGCAATGTGTTTAGTGTTTTGTTTATATTAAAATGGTTTTATTTACAGAAACATGTGTAGGGCATTTTGAGTATATGAATTGTTTAAGAAATGTTTTAAGGTTTAAATAATTGTTGTTTGGCAAGTTTTGAACTTGTTTGTGAACCAGTACTGTACACTTGCTTTGTTGAGTTTTAAAAACCATCACATATCATATTGCATGCATTCATATATTTTTGTTTGTATATATTTTGTATGTGATTATTGCTATGATTTTATGTGTAGATTTTGGTGCCAATAGTGATTGTGATTGTGAGGAGTGTAGCTACTCTCCAAACTACCAAGGCAAGTGGTGCTTCATGATATTTTTATCCCTATGTTTTCTACTAAGCATTAGAAATATTTTTTTAGACTTGCATGTTATATTTTTGCTTATTTGCCATGTTGGGAAATCCTAGTAGTTGTAGAATTGCTAGGAAATTTCTAAGTTAAGATGCTTATCTACGCCATGCTTAGCCTAGCTAGTAGCAACCAAGGGTGGTGAAATATACATGCTATGATAAAATATTTCTAAGTCATTGGACTTGTGTTTTGCCTAATAAAACAACTAAGTAAATGAAACACCTGGGTGGAATGGACGGATTGGTTTATGTTGAGTGGTTACACAAGGCCCATTTCTATGGTTTACCTTGTGTATCTCACTTGTGGAAAGCCACCCAGGAACAAAGAGATTTTAGAGGCCAAATGTTAAGAAGCTTCTAGTGCAGCCACTTGGCAATATGGGCTCTGCCTGGATCACATAGGTTGCTAGAACTTAGCCATTTGGACAGTTGGTGGTAGTGGGATGATAGGTTGGAACGCGTCCATTTGGTCTAAGGGAAGGCTTCTGAAAGGTCCTGTCTTGGTGAAAATCAAGGCTTGTGGGGAAAGTGCACAACCTCTGCAGATGGAAGAATCTAAGTACTTAGCCAAGTCCATGGTAATGGACAACTTGAGCATCAAGACATGGAAGCTATCAAGAATCTCCTCATCCCAATTTCTTAGTAAAAACTTGTGGGTGAACAAGGGTGAAGGACTCCAATGTCTATTGGTGGTTCCTTGGGACAAGTTTTGATAAAGAAAAACTTAGTGATTTCAACTAATAGGCAAAACCTATTTTGAGCAAAGCAAGCCAAGCTATACTTAGCCAAATTTGCATATAGTATCTAGTCCACCTAAAATATACTAAGGTATCACTTGCCAATACTATTCCAATGTATTGACCCACTGTGGCTGTAACTTGTGATGTTGCAGGTTATTCTAATGAGGATTAGGAGTCATGAGTCTACACTGAACATGTTTGCCTGTGGCACATGAAGATGAAGACTTTTATTTATTTACTTATTTAAACTCTTGTAATAGGCCTGTGGCCATGGAGTTGTAAAGACTATGTTGTCTCTGGAATGACTGTAATAATGACCTTTGTTTCTGTGTACTTCATCTTAAACTGTGGATGCTAGCATTGATCCAGGGACTAGCATTGCAATCACAGGGATCTTTTTCCTTTATAAAGGAGGGATCTTACAGATGGTATCAGAGCACTGTGTTGCCTGTAGGATTACGACCCTAGGATTGGAAACCACTAAGGAAAAAAAATCAACAACTTCTACACTTGTCTATTCTTCTCGTAAACTTTTCTAATCTTCTTTCTCATCTCTATTTGTAGATGAACTCCATCAACGAAGCCGTAAGGAAGGGACCACTCATGACTATGACCTTGGAGTGTGAGACAGAATTTCCCAAGGCTCTCAAGGACCTCATGGTTGCAATGGAAATACATGGTGCAGCTGTGTACAAAGGTTTTCCTGTGATGGATGAAGGAGTTGAGTACTGGTGGGTGCAACTTCACTTGTATAAAAACAAGGAAGACAACCACAAGGAATCAGGATTCTGCATGTTCACCAATTCTGTGGTGCAGACCACATTCTTTGAGTCAGCAAGGGAAGCAGCTTGGAGGACTATCAAAGAACTTGGTGAAAGAGTCAAGTGCAGAATGCTCAACATCCAGAATGACCTAAAGGAGGAGAAGAAACATACCCGAGAGTTGGAGGCTACCAACCAAACCTTAAGAGGAGACATTATAGACTTAGTGATGGAGTCATGTGCTCAAGATAGAGTGATTGCTTCTAGAAATATTGTTAGCCAACATATCTAATGAGATAGGATTGTAAGCGTACTTCGTTAATTGGACCACCACTTATCACCTTATTTTTTAAATGTTGCTAAAAATAAGTTGAACCTTGGTTGATGTAATGGATTCATGTATGCCATGACTTGTGTGTTTTGATTTCCAAAGATATGCATGTGATGCTTTGCCTTGTGTTTTATCTTAAATTGTGTTGTTCTAACTTTTTCTATCTTACAAATAGATGCCTAATGTTACCATCAGCACTGTTGAGGAGTTCCAGGGAACTCGCTTTGGTCCTCGTATTATTGAGCTTACTAGTTTGCTCAATCTCCCTCTTCCTACCATCATGGTGCTTCCCCTCACCAAGTTTGAGAGGAAAGACCTTTGGGGTTTCAAGGTCAATCAGCTCGGACGCCAGATTGAGCCTACCACGGAGGCTATCATCTTTAAGCTCATGCACGATGACAAGGAGAGAGGTCTTGAGGTAGTCATGCAGGATCTGATAGGACGTCTGCTAGGAAGACACTCTCGACAGGTTAGAGGTACTCACTTCCACGTCTTCGGTAGACGTGATGAGGATGGAGAGGCCATCGACTTCGAGGACACTTCGAGGGAGACAGCGGAGCCGATTCGTCTATACCTCTAGGACTTAGAGGCTCTCATTAGGCACGTGGAAACTGACAGGACCAACGTCATGCTCAATAATGACGAACTCCAGGTGCAACTTCGTGAGAAGGACAAACTCTTCGCGGGGCAAGATGAGATAGTCAAGGAGATGGAGGCAAAGTTCGAGAGTTAGGACAGAAAGTTCAAGAGTCAAGAGAAGCGAGTCCAAGACAGGAACAAGAGGATTCGAGACATGACTGCAGAACTGGAGGCCAGGGACTTCGAACTCGAGCATCAGCAGACGGTGATTGAGAGACTTCGTTCTCAGAAGAGGGCTCTCAAAGCCAAAGTAGAGACCTTGACCACCAACGTCGAAGAATACAAGACCGCTATGGAGAATGCAGGTCTTACCTTTGTTGAGGAGGAGGTTGATGCTGAGGAGTAGAGTTGTCTACTCATTTATCATTTATTTATCATACTCTATATGTGTCACAATGACCATCCAACATGTGGATGGCTTGTTATTGGTGTGTTTACTTTGCGAACTTGTCGTTTTTGTTGTTGAACTATTATTATATTGATGCATGTTTTGTGATTGTTTATGTGATGAATTGTGCATGATAGCATCTATGGGTATCTCATTCTTATCTCTATTGAACAAATCACAGATGCCTCCCCGTCGTGCCAATCCCAACCCCAACAACATCACTCCAGAAATGCAGCAAATGATGATAGCTCAGACTCAGCTGATGCAAATGATGATGACATTCATCCAGAACCAAAACAACAACAACAACAACAAAGTTCTCAGGAACAACTGATCCCTTGGTGGCCAATGATTGGCTACGCTCTGTGAACAAGGACTTGGTAACTGTGGGCTGTACTAATGCAGAAAAGGTCAGATTTGCAGCACATTTGCTGGAAGGACCAGCCGCCACTTGGTGGGGTAACTTCCAGATCACCACTCCCATAGAAGATGTGACATGGGCTATCTTTGAGGATGGCTTTCGTACTGCTCATATCTCATCCGGAGTGATGAGTCTAAAGAAGAAAGAGTTTCATAACTTGAAGCAGCGCCACCGCAGCGTGGCAGAGTATATTGAGGAGTTCAACAATCTGGCGCGCTATGCACTGGATGAAGTTGACACCGATGCTAAGAGAAGAGAGAAATTTCTCGAGGGCCTGAATGATGAACTGAATCTGCAGCTATTAGTGGCCTATGTTCCCACATATCAGTCCCTTTGTGATAAGGCTGTTATTTTGGAGAACAAAATGAAGCAAGTTGAGAGTAGGAAGAGAAAGCACTCCGACAAGCACAGTTCGGGATCGTCTCACAAACGTTCCCATTACGATGATAGTGGAAGCTCAGGATCCCACAAGCATGGGAAATTCAACAAGCACCACAACCACAACCGTCATCATGACAACAAGCATCATCGTAGTCATGACAGTGACAAGTACAAGAACCACAAGAGTGGATATAAAAGCCACCACAGTGGTAGTGGAAGTGGCAGTGGAAGCCAGCCTGTCAAGAGGGACATTAGTCAGGTTGAGTGTTTCAAGTGCAAAAAGATGGGGCATTATGCCAATGAATGCCCAGAAAAGAAAGTTGAAGGATCCAACAAGCCCAACCCTTTTCAGAAGGGACAAGTGAACCACATCAATGTGGAGGAAATATATGAGGAACCTGATGCTGTTGCTGGTAAGTTCAAACTCAATTCTGTTCCAGCATTTGTTCTCTTTGATACTAGTGCATCTCATTCATTCATATCAAGAGCATTTGTTGAAAGAAATGAAATACCGGTAGAAACTATTGGGTGTCCTATAAAAGTAAGTTCTCCTGGCGGAGAAATGATCGTGAATTCAGGGTGCCATGATCTAGTCATAGAGTTTGGGAAGTATAAGTTTCCCGTTAACTTGATAATCCTAAACTCCCAAGGATTGGATGTCATTTTGGGAATGGACTGGATGACTAAGCACAAGGGAGTGATAGACTGTGCCAACCATACTGTCTCACTCAGAACTCCAGAAAATAAAAGGATCAGATTCAAGACCAACTTTGAAGCAAGAAAGAGTATGCTAAATTCTCTTAAGGGGGTTAGCATAGACAGTGTGCCAATTGTGAGTGAGTATCCGGATGTGTTTCCAGAAGAATTGTCGGGAATGCCACCAGATAAAGATGTGGAGTTTCTTATTGATTTGCTACCAGGATCTGGACCAATAGCAAAGAGACCATACAAGATGTCAGTTGATGAACTGAAAGAACTCAAGAAACAACTTGGAGAACAGTTGCAGAAAGGATTTATTCAACCAAGTTCTTCATCTTGGGGAGCCCCAATTTTGTTTGTGGAGAAGAAAGATAGAAGTCAAAGGTTATGCATAGATTACCGTTCACTCAATGAGGTGACTATCAAGAACAAATACCCTTTGCCTAGAATCAATGACTTGTTTGATCAGCTAGAAGGAGCTTGTGTGTTCTCAAAGATTGATCTTAGGTTAGGCTATTTCCAACTCAAGATAAGAGAACAAGACATACCTAAGACAGCTTTCACCACAAGGTATGGATTGTATGAGTATACCATGATGCCTTTTGGTTTGACCAATGCTCCAGCATACTTTATGAATATGATGAACAAAGTGTTCATGGAATTTCTTGATAAGTTTGTTGTCGTTTTCATCGATGACATTTTAATATACTCCAAGAGCAAAGAAGAGCATGAAGGACATTTGCGTTTGATACTTAAGAAGCTTAGAGAGCATAAACTGTATGCCAAATTCAGCAAGTGTGAATTTTGGCTAAATGAAGTTGGATTTCTTGGACACGTTGTGTCAGGAGATGGTGTAGCAGTTGATGCTGCTAAAGTTTTAGCTGTAACTGAATGGGAATCTCCCAAGTCAGTGAAAGAAGTCCGTAGTTTCCTTGGCTTAGCAGGTTACTACAGAAGGTTCATTGAGAATTTCTCCAAGGTAGCTAAGCCTATGACTGAATTGCTAAAGAAAGACAAGAAATTTGCTTGGTCTGAAGGTTGCGAGCTCAGCTTCCAGGAATTGAAGAAGAGACTTGTGACAGCACCAGTCTTGTGTTTGCCAGATTTGGAAAAAGATTTCCAAGTATATTGCGATGCATCTCATCATGGTTTGGGTGCAGTACTTATGCAAGACGGGAAAGTTGTGGCTTATGCCTCGAGACAACTCAAAACTCATGAAGTGAACTACCCTACTCATGATTTAGAGTTAGCCTCTGTTGTCCATGCGCTTAAAACATGGAGACATTATCTTTTGGGAAAGCGTTGGAAGTGTTCACAGATCACAAGAGTTTGAAATATATCTTCACCCAGAAAGAAATTAATATGAGACAAAGAAGATGGCTAGAACTCATTAAGGACTATGACTTAAGCTTGCAATACCATCCCGGTAAAGCAAATGTTGTAGCGGATGCTTTAAGCCGTAAGGTTTTTGTGAATGGCCTTACTAAAGGAGAATTGCTAGATGATTTGTGTGCCCAATTTAGAGATCTCAGATTGGAGATTGTGCCTGAAGGACATCTCATGTCTTTGGATGTTCAACCCACTTTGTTGGACAAGATTAAAGAAGCTCAGAAGATTGATAAGGAAATTGAAGAGATTAAGGAAAAGATTGGCAAGGGAAAAGCCAAAGGATTCCATGAAGATGAACATGGTACTTTATGGCATGGGAAACGTATCTGTGTTCCACAAGATCCGGAGCTTCGGAAACTGATTTTGCAAGAAGCACACAACTCACCGTATTCCATTCATCCGGGTAACACCAAAATGTACATGGATATGAAGGAAAGATTTTGGTGGAATAATCTCAAGAAGGACATCGCCGAACATATTGCTTTGTGTGATGTGTGTAGTAGAGTGAAAGCGGAAAATCAGAAACCAGCAGGTTTGCTTCAACCACTACCTATTCTTGATTGGAAGTGGGACAAGATTGGTATGGATTTCATTACCAGATTACCAAGGACCAGGTCAGGATATGATTCTATTTAGGTAGTAGTGGATCGCCTAACTAAAGTGGCTCATTTTATACCCGTGAAGACAACTTATACAAGTGCTAAGTTAGCCAAAATCTATATGAGTAGAATTGTATGTCTACATGGAGTGCCCAAAAGTATCGTGTCTGATAGGGGAACTCAATTCACTTCCCATTTTTGGAGACAGCTACATGAGCCATTGGGAACGAGGTTGGAATTCAGCACTGCTTTTCATCCTCAAACTGATGGACAGACAGAAAGGACTAATCAAATTCTTGAAGACATGTTGAGGGCATGTGCCCTAGACTATGGAGCCAGTTGGGATGAAAGTCTGTCTTACGCAGAATTTTCTTACAACAACAGCTATCAAGCCAGCATTGACATGGCACCATTTGAGTTCCTTTACGGGAGAAAATGTACCACCCCATTGTTATGGAATGGTGTGGGAGAAAGAAGTTTGTTCGGACCAGAACTTATCAAAGAAGCCGAAGAGAAGGTCAAGTTGGTTAAGGACAGATTGAAGATAACACAGTCCCGACAGAAAAGCTACGCAGATCCTAAGCGTAGAGAAGTCACCTACGAAGTTGGTGATAGAGCTTATCTTAGAGTGTCACCACTTCGTGGAGTAAAGAGGTTCGGAGTCAAAGGAAAGTTGGCCCCAAGATATGTTGGACCATTCAAGATTCTGAGTCGTAAAGGAGAAGTTGCTTATGGAATTGAATTGCCAGAGTCTTTGTCAGCTGTCCATAATGTGTTTCATGTGAGTCAGCTTAAGAAATGTCATCCAGAAATGGAAGAAACTTCTTTGAAGGATACTATACCTTTGGAAGAGGTCCAATTGGAAAGTGATCTCACTTATGAGGAGAAGCCTATCAAGATTCTTGAGACTGCAGAAAGAGTCACACGGACTAAGACTATCAAGTTTTGCAAAGTGCAGTGGAACCATCATTCCGAAGAGGAAGCAACATGGGAAAGAGAAGATGATCTTCGGAAAGACCACCCTCACCTATTTGCTAGCCAATCCGAATCTCGAGGGCGAGATTCACCTTAAGGGGGTTAGATTTGTAACATCCCTAAAATCATGTTTCAAACTCATGCATATCATCCATGCATCCATGATCATATGAATCTCATTTCAAACAAATCCTTTCAAAACAGAAGCACCTATGCTTATTATTTCATGTAAGTTTGCTCTAGCCTTAGTGCTATCTATCAATGAGAAGAGTACTTGTTTTGGTTCAGTAAGGTTTGAAATTCAAACTTAGGCACCATCAGAAGTTTGAACAAAGTCTCAAAACAAAATGATTAAATAAAACCAATATTAAGCCTATTGTATATATATCATAAAGGCTTGGTTTTATTTTTATTTTCAATTGATCAAAGTGTTTTGGGTAAACAGTGGTGTTTGACACACATTTGAGTGCAAGGTTTGCTGAATAAAAACCTAGAGAAGATTTGAATTCAAACTCATTTGATTTGGAATTGAAAATCATTCCAGAAAATCAAAACAGAAAAAGAAAAGGAGAAAAGAATTGGAAAAAGGCCAGCGCCACCTAACTAGCCCAACAACGGATCCAGCCCACTAAGCCCACCCGGGTTCCCTCCCTCTCTTTCTCACTCGCAGACGAACCCGCTGAGAGACTGACGCTAGAACCCAACCCCCTCTCTGTTTGATTCGCTGACAGGTGGACCCACTGCCACGTCAAGTTCGTCGTCAATCTCGCGCTGAAGACCTGCTCGCCGTGGCCGTTTCTTCCCCGACGCAAATGCGCTTAATTGGCGTTGATTGCTCGCGAGATTTTCGCCCCTGCTCCGCCTACTTAACCCCCACCTCTCTGCGACCATTTCCTCTCACTCAGTGCTTCCACTCCGCCACCAGGCTGCCCACAATCGCACTTGCGCCGCCGCTGTACCGAGCCACTCCGGTGGGCGATTCTGGTAAGCTCCGACCGCCCCTCTGCCTCTGGTTCAAACGAGCGTGACCGCCACGTCCTTGTGCATCTGCTAACACCCCTGGTTTGCCTGCTCGTGACCCAGGTCGCCGTCTTCGTTCACGCCCGCAACCACCAGAGCCGCCGCTTGACTCCGACAAGCAATAGCGGTAAGAATCGAGCGCCCCTTGCCTCCTCTTTGATACAGTCTTGATCGCCAGACCCTTGCGCACCTCCTAAACCATCTGGCTCTTGCTAGGACGACGCAGAACCTCGGCAACGTCCTCGACAGCAAGCAACTGACGCCGCCCGCAACTTTGACGAGCTCTAGCGACCAACTCCATGCGCCCCTTGCCAAACCACCGCTACCTTGAGCATCAGCAGCACACGGCGATTCTGGTAAGCCCCTTCCCCCTCTCCCGCGTGACCTAGAACGCCAGTAGTAGCTCTGACAGAGGTGCCGCCGCCAGCGCCGCCACTAGATGGTCAAAGTGCTGAGCGCCGTTAGATCTAGATCTTGCGGATACGATAGAACGTGGGCGAAGCGGTAAGATTGGATCTGAGCCGTGCGATTAAGTTAGATCTAGCGGCTCAGAAGCGTGATCCAACGCGAAGCGGTACCGGCCAATCAAATTAAGACGCGTGGCAGCAGTTTAGGTTTAAAAACAGGATTTGAATCTATTAGATGTTTGATTTTGTTTTGGCTATAACTTTTGATCCACACGTTCAAATTTGACAAATTTTATATCAATGGAATCAGGAGAGCAAGCCCTTTCTAAATATGCAATGTGTTTAGTGTTTTGTTTATGTTAAAATGGTTTTATTTATAGAAACATGTGTAGGGCTATTTTGAGTATATGAATTGTTTAAGAAATGTTTTAAGGTTTAAATAATTGTTGTTTGGCAAGTTTTGAACTTGTTTGTGAACCAGTACTGTACACTTGCTTTGTTGAGTTTTAAAAACCATCACATATCATATTGAATGCATTCATATATTTTTGTTTGTATATATTTTGTATGTGATTGTTGCTATGATTTTATGTGTAGATTTTGGTGCCAATAGTGATTGTGATTGTGAGGAGTGTAGCTACTCTCCAAACTACCAAGGCAAGTGGTGCTTCATGATATTTTTATCCCTATGTTTTCTACTAAGCATTAGAAATATTTTTTTAGACTTGCATGTTATATTTTTGCTTATTTTCCATGTTGGGAAATCCTAGTAGTTGTAGAATTGCTAGGAAATTTCTAAGTTAAGATGCTAATCTATGCCATGCTTAGCCTAGCTAGTAGCAACCAAGGGTGGTGAAATATACATGCTATGATAAAATATTTCTAAGTCATTGGACTTGTGTTTTGCCTAATAAAACAACTAAGTAAATGAAACACCTGGGTGTAATGGACGGATTGGTTTATGTTGAGTGGTTACACAAGGCCCATTTCTATGGTTTACCTTGTGTATCTCACTTGTGGAAAGCCACCCAGGAACAAAGAGATTTTAGAGGCCAAATGTTAAGAAGCTTCTAGTGCAGCCACTTGGCAATATGGGCTCTGCCTGGATCACATATGTTGCTAGAACTTAGCCATTTGGACAGTTGGTGGTAGTGGGATGATAGGTTGGAACGCATCCATTTGGTCTAAGGGAAGGCTTCTGAAAGGTCCTGTCTTGGTGAAAATCAAGGCTTGTGGGGAAAGTGCACAACCTCTGCAGATGGAAGAATCTAAGTACTTAGCCAAGTCCATGGTAATGGACAACTTGAGCATCAAGACATGGAAGCTATCAAGAATCTCCTCATCCCAATTTCTAAGTAAAAACTTGTGGTTGAACAAGGGTGAAGGACTCCAATGTCTATTGGTGGTTCCTTGGGAAAAGTTTTGACAAAGAAAAACTTAGTGATTTCAACTAATAGGCAAAACCTATTTTGAGCAAAGCAAGCCAAGCTACACTTAGCCAAATTTGCATATAGTATCTAGTCCACCTAAAATATACTAAGGTATCACTTGCCAATACTATTCCAATGTATTGACCCACTGTGGCTGTAACTTGTGATGTTGCAGGTTATTCTGATGAGGATTAGGAGTCATGAGTCTACACTGAACATGTTTGCCTGTGGCACATGAAGATGAAGACTTTTATTTATTTACTTATTTAAACTCTTGTAATAGGCCTGTGGCCATGGATTTGTAAAGACTGTGTTGTCTCTGGAATGACTGTAATAATGACCTTTGTTTCTGTGTACTTCATCTTAAACTGTGGATGCTAGCATTGATCCAGGGACTAGCATTGCAATCACAGGGATCATTTTTCTTTATATAAAGGAGGGATCTTACAAGGTAAAGATTGATTTTTACGAAGACCTTCTGTTGCTCAAATCAAAAAGTGCAGAACTGATGAAAGTTGGGTGATAACTTGGAGAACAAACTCAGAAAAATGCAGCTCCATCCGAAATACTGAGCTTCCTCACGAATTTTTACAATACAACACAAAAATCTGTCCTAGGACAACCACATTTCACAACTCCTCTACTTCACAAAAGTAGTTGAACTTGACACAAAAACCAAAACAAAAAAGGATAAGGAGCGGTTATTATAGAGGTAATAACTTCCAAGACTCAACAAAACCCTTGGGTTATCTCCCAACAAGTACTTTTCTTTAATGCCTTTAAGTTAGGCTCGAAACTTCCAAAGATGCTCACAAAGGAGATATATATTTGAAGTGAAAGAGAGCATCAAGAAGCAAATAACCAACACACTTGAGTCTATCCCACTTCCTATGCATGGGGGGTATCATGAGAAAGCGAATTGTTGAAAAAAAAAGCTACCAGCATAGGACGACAAAACAGATGCAACTTCAAAGCTTTCAACATAAAACGGGGAAACTTAACATCATTGAGATGCATAAAACCATGTTTCCCTCTCTCAAAATAACTTTTAGTAGCACTTTGAATAAAGTTGCCAATATAACTGTCACTGGAAACAACTTTATCATCAGAATAAACATACTTACAGTCATCAAAAAGAGGTCCAAGATCATAAACCGGATCAATAGAAGCAAGTTGTTCCATCCTGAAATCTTTATTAGGCAAGCTATTTTCACAATGAGCTTTAGCAAATTTGGAAAAGTTAAACTCATAAGAATCTCCATCAAACTTAGTTAAAACTTTTTCCTTCTTACAATCAATAATAGCTCCACAAGTGTTCAAGAAAGGTCTACCAAAAATGATAGGACAAGTTTTGCTAGATGCTGAATTAAGCACTAGAAAATCAGCAGGATACTTAATCTTACCACAAAGAACCTCCACATCTCTTACAATGCCAATGGGGCAAATGGTTTCC
Organism: Avena sativa; assembly: GCA_916181665.1. Classification (NCBI taxonomy): domain Eukaryota; kingdom Viridiplantae; phylum Streptophyta; class Magnoliopsida; order Poales; family Poaceae; genus Avena; species Avena sativa. Next base: position 427,024,585 of record OV702293.1, read on the forward strand.
TTATTAGCAAGGTGGATAACCACATCAATGTCCTCAAGCTCACAAGGACCAATCTCATGCATAATTTCCATGTAAAGCTTATAAGGAATAGCATTAGAACTAGCACCAATATCACATAAACCATAGTAGCAATGATCACCAATTTTAACAGAAAGCACAAGAACACTAGCTTTTCTAGCCTTACTAGGATGAGAGATAATATTATAAGCGTCTTCAGAAAAGACAATGTGCTCATCCTCTATATTTCTAGTGACAGGATCTTTCACAATAGTTACCACAGGTTCATCACTCAAATGCTTACCAGGCTCCACAGTTTTCATTATACCTTTGTTATTTGCACTAATAATCATAGAATACTCCTTTACCTTAGCTGGGAAAGGTAATTTCTCAACATGAGGTTCAGGCACAATATGATTAGTAGTACGAACTTGAGTACTTCTAACTGGAACATGACTAACAACATCTTTATAAGGAGCATGGTACTTATTCCACTTCTTCTTGGGAAATTCTATGTAAGAGACAAAGGCCTTAAAACAGTTGGCAATACTTTGGGAATCAAGACCAAACTCATTGCTAATATCACAGAAGTCATCAGCTCCCATAAAAGATTTAATGCATTCATAGTCATAGTTTATACCTGACTTTCTTCCTTTGTCATTCTCCCAAGCTTCAGTGTTATCTTGAATATGGTCTAAGAGCTCCCATTTAGCTTCTTCCTTCATACGTGTGAATGATCCAGCACAAGAAGCATCTAGTAAATCTTTATCATGAAGAGGAAACCTAGCATAAAAGTTATTGAGAATAATATTGTTAGGGAGTTCATGAATAGGACATTTAAGCATTAGTAACTTCAATCTCCCCCAAGCTTGAGTTGTACTCTCTCCATCAAGAGGCCAAAAGTTATATATAAGATTTCTATCCTTATGAATTTCACTGGGAGGATAAAATTTAGAGTAAAAGAGAGATGTCATCTCCTCCCATTCCATGGATTGTCCATTCTTCAACAGCTTATACCATTCTTCAGCTCTCCCTTTCAAGTATATGGAGAGTAACTTCTTCTTCACCTGTTCAGTTGTGATACCTGCACACTTAAACAACCCGCATAATTCATGGATAAAAAGCAAGTGATCACCGAGATGGACTGTTCCATCCCCAAAATAATAATTATCCATAACACGATTAACAATACTTGTAGGTATCTTAAAAGGATCTATCTCAATATAAGGTGGTTCATCTACTACCCTAGAAGTGGTAGTAGTTTTCCCAAACAGAAAACCAAGTGGGTTATCCATATTGGAAACAAAGTAACAAGCAGTAACAAAAGCAATACTCATAGTAGAAGTTTCCTTTACCAGTTCCACTCTTCAATAGCGCTTCACTCCCCGGCAACGACGCCAGAAAATAGTCTTGATGACCCACAAGTATAGGGGGTGTATCGTAGTACTTTCAATAAATAGGAGTGTCGATATCAACGAGGAGCAGAAGGTGTTGAACAGTGGTATGGAGCAGGAAATCCCTATGAATACTTCGCAAACGGATTTTTAGTGGTTTTCTGACAAAGCAACAAAGCAAGGAGCAAGTAACAAAAGTAACAAACAAATGGAGCAAGTGGCCCAATCCTTCCTTAACAAAGGACAAGCCGATGGAAATACTTATAAGGACCAAACGTTCTTGAGGACACATGGGAATTCTGTCAAGTGCTTTCACTTCAAATAGCTGAGTACTCTTCTCTGGTGTTGTAAGTGTTGTGTGGGTGAACCTGTGCTAACATACTGCCCTTCCTAGGACTAATACATACTTGTGATTAACCCCCTGCAAACATCTGTAACCATAGGAAAGTAATTAAGATATAAATCTAACCACAGCCTTAAACTCTGAGATCCTACGCTCCCTTGTGCAAAGGTGTCCTAACGAGGGTTTAGGTTTCTATGACCCCGGCAACCCCATAATTAGTAACCAAATACACAATGCATCCCCCTAGGCCCATAAATGGTGAAGTGTCATGTAGTCGACGTTCACATGACACCACTATAAGAATAGCACCACAACTTAAATACTAAACCTTTGAATAATAACTCATCACAGATTCACTACTAACAACATGACTTCTCCCATGTCCTCAAGAACTAAACGAACTACTCGCAAGACATCATATGGATCAAGATCAAAGATGATATGGTAATGGATAACAATCTGAACATAAACAATAATCCAATGGTTCCACTCACAAGCATCAACTACAATAGTAATCAACATCGGGAAAGTTTCCCCTAATGAACTAAGCAATATCCAACACAATTGTTACAGCAGGACAAAGTGGTGATGATGGTGCCGGTGGAGATGATGGTGTGGATGATGATGATGGTGCCGGTGGAGATGATGGTGTGGATGATGATGGTGATGATCCTGATGAAGCCTAGCTTGATGACGGTGTTGATGGCGACGGTCTCCCCTCTCCGGGAAGGAATTCCCCCTGGCAGAAATCTGTCTACCGGAGAGATCTTTCTCTCTCGGTGTTTTCCGCCGCCCAAAGGCGGCGGAAATCTACCTGTGGTCGCTCCCCGAGGCTTAGGGTTTTATAGGGAATATATAGGCGAAGGGGCGGAGTCGAAGGCCAGGCAGGTGGGCCACACCTGCCCTAGGCGCAGGGTCAGGTGGGCCCGTGCCTAGGGGTGTGGGCCCCCTGAGGCCTTCTTCGTCCCTCCTTCTGGCTTCCTTCATCATCTGGTAAAATAATATGTTTCCATATTTTTCTGGTATTTTTATGATCTTTGTGAAATTGCACCGAAACGCCATCTTTTCCATCAGAATCCAGACTCCGGCAGTCCATCCTCCAAGAATCATCCAACATGCATAAACAGTCAAAAAGCCATAAGTAATACCTCATAATAAGACAAATATCAATGAATAGAGGTAAATTATGATATAGAATGGTGATGCAAATTGGGCGTATCAACTACCTTAGCGACGTGCTAATACCTACAAAGCAGAGGTACCCTCACTACCAGAAGCTGGCATACGGCATATTCATGACCGCGCGTCGACTGCGCCACTACTTCCAGGAGCACCATATAGTGGTCGTCAACGAAACGCCTCTATCACACATCCTCAACAACCCAAGGCAACATGGCGAGTGGCCCTTTGGGGCACTGAGTTGTCCCCGTGGGACATCATCTACGAGCGTCGCACCGCCATCAAGTTGGAGGTGCTTCCTGACTTCTTCGTCCACTTGATGGAGCTCCAGCTTCCGGATACTCTGGACATGTCCCAGCTCTGTAGATGCACTTCAATGGATCCAAACACGACGCCGGATCCAGATCCGGAGTAATATTGACATCCCCCAAGAGTACAATATGAGATATGTGATGTAGATGAAGTTCCGCACATCCAACAACGTGGCTCAATACCAGGCGCTAATCCATGGCATGTGGATGGCCAAAGTATGTGGCGCCACGCGACTAGTCATCTACGGCGACTCCAACCTCATCGTCCAGCAGACGATGAACCAATGTGACGTCGTCAGCGACAACATGATCACCTACCGCGACCTCTACAACGCACTCGGAGGAGACTTCGGCGGCTGCAAACTCTGGCATGTCAGTCAGGAAAGCAACAAAGAGGCCACAAGCTCACCAACATTGGCTCCACTTGTGCTCTGGTACCGCCCGGTGTGTTCCTCGAACAAATCTACAAGCGCTCCATCGAGCGCAAACTCCCAAGGTCACAATCGATTCCACGGGACACTCGGGGGATGCGCCACCCAAAAAACAAAGGCACCTGAAGAACTAGAGACATACGTCCAGCTGGTAAGCCTCATGCAAGTCTTGGCAATCTAACAAACATGGACCCAACCATACGTCAGGTACCTACTGAGCAAGAAACTGGCCGAGGACACGACGAACGCCAGACATATCGCTCGTCATTCAAAAGCCTTCACCATCATCAATGACGAGCTATATAAGTGAAGCATCACTGGGGTACTCCAGCGATGCATCACCAATAGTGATGGGAAGAGCATCTTCCTCGACATCCATGAAGGCATCTGCAGCCACCACGCCGGTAGCCGCGCCCTAGTCGCCAAAGCTCTGCGGGCTGGTTTCTACTGGCCAACTGCGATGCACAATGCCAAGGACATCGTCGAGAAGTGCAATGCTTGCCAGAGGTTTGCCTATAAACCACACACACCAGGCATAGAGCTACGACCCATACCATTGGCCTGGACTTTCGCTCAATGGGGACTCTACATGATCGACAAGCTGCAAAAATCCTCACCCGGAGGATACGTCATCCTCCTAGTGGTAGTCAACAAGTTCACCAAGTGGATTGAGGCCACGCCCATCACTAACCAAATTGGCACTACTGCTGTCAGGTTCTTCCATTCCATTGTCTACAGGTTCGGGGTACCTCACAACATCATCACCGACAATGGCACGAACTTCACCTCGGAAGAATTTCGAGACTTCTGTGAAGGGCTTGACATCAACATCACGTACGCCTTGGTAGTGCACCCGCAGACCAACGGACAGGTCGAAAAGGCTAACGGCCTCGCCTGCAATGGGATCAAGAAGCAATTCTTGTGCCCTCTCGAACGATTGGCGGGATCCTGGGCAGACGAGTTACCCTCTGTCCTCTGGATCCTGCGCACAATGCCAAACAGTGCTAGCGGCTACACGCCCTTCTTCATGGTGCACAGAGCCGCAGTAATGCTTCCCGCTAAGGTACGCTATAAGGCCCCACGGGTCGTTGCTTACAACAAGGCTGAATCAACAGCTGCACTCGAAGACTCCGTCGACCTACTGGACGAAGCCCGCGACATTGCCACGGCCCGTTCGATGGTGTACCAGAAAAGTCTCCGCAACTACCACAGCCGACGGCTACACCCAAGGTCCTTTGTCAAAGGAGACCTCGTCCTGTGACTCAAGCAGAAAGGGCACCTAAAGCTCGAGTCACCCTAGGAAGGCCCCTACATGGTCACCGAAGTAATCCCAAGTGGCGCCTACCGCCTCAACGACATCGAGAGTCCGGAGTAGCACACTCGAACCCTTAGAACGTCGCACAACTGGGTCGCTTCTACCCTTAGTTGTCTTTACTTTCAATAAGGCTATCCAACCAGGCTACTCAGCCAAAACTTGTACCCCCTACTATGTGATGAATAAAATTTAAGTTCCTTAGCCAACATACCTTTTTATTATGCAAATTGACATTCCTAAACACGCTCGGGGGCTACACCTCACCCAACGACTTTGTCGACTATTACAATAATGCATCACCCTGAGTAGCTGACTACGCCAGGCTAATAAAAAGGACATGCAAAACTCAACCATCAACAAGCACTACGTGTAACACATTTTTCAAACTTTACATGGGCAGATAAAGCCCAATCGAAACTACACATATTTTACATTGCTTTATACAACACCTGTAGGACTCAACTATGCTGAAGCACAACGTTTGTCCGCTTGTCGAAGAAGTGCACGACACCTTCAACATGGTGAGCCACCACAGCACATAGTGCAAGCGCATATCCCACGCCATACCATCCGGAGGAACGGGCAGCCCCGCTGCTATCTCAACCAAGTCCACATCCTGACAGTGCAATCGAACAAGGGCCAGTGCCGCCTTTGCACCCACAACAATTTGGTGGTGCACAAGATCCTTCACGATGTATATGCTCCGGAACTTCCCTAGCAGCCCCAGGAAACTAGATGGAGCCGCATCCAGGGGGAACATAGCAGCCCATATGGACACGAGGGACGATCTTGCATGCTTCAAAACCTTAAGCACATGGTGGACACACAGTCCTGCACCGTAGCAACCACGGTTGCTCGGTCGCGGTCCATCTAGAAGAAATCTCTGGCCTCCAACTCCTGTTGGGTGAGACAATTGAGCCAGATAGCAACATGCTCCTTCTCTTCCTATGGAAGAAGATTGGCAACTACAAAAGAGCAACAGCTCAGAAGCCACAAACGTTGGGCCTAGCCGCAAAACAAGCGAGAGACATTCAGGGCCACTTACACTGAAGCTGCTCGCCAATCTGCCGAAACTCCTTGAGGACATACTCTTCTCTCGCAACATCCCACTTTGTATTGGACCTCCAAACATCTGCATGGCCACGGATGACAAGAATATCCTTCTCCAAACTTTGGATGCGGTCACGCAATAACGGCAACTGTGATGCCTCATTTGTTGTTGGATGGGCAACAACCAAAGCAACTGACGAAGTCACTAAGACAGCATTCGAAGGGCCCTAAGAGTCGCACAAGTAACAAAATATAAGGACAAAGCAATTGGCAGCAACACAATGGAAGGCATATATATACAAAAGAGCCACTATGTGGTAGTATTAGAAATTGTCCAGTACATAACATTACATCAACTAAACAAAAAAGGCAAAAGTTAATCTAACAAGGACAACTAAGCAGCAGACGGGCCCTGCGGGTGCGTCGCATCCGAGGCAGCTCCAGGCCTCTCGGCTCGCACTGTAGACACCTTGTTTTGCTCAATGGCTTAGTTCGCCAAGAGCTCAATCAGGCGAGGGCCGTAGCGCTTGCTGCGTGAAGCGAAGGGGGCAAAGGCTACCTCAGCACCATCCGCATCGACTAGCATCATAGAGGTGGCTTGGTTTAGGTCCAGCTCCGCGCCTATCGCCAATGCCATCGCCATATCAACGGTAGCATCTGCACCTTTCTAGGTTTTCTTGTATTGAGTAGGTGCATCTCCCTCCAAGGCCGTAACCAGTGACTCGACATCGTCAAGGACCACGCCCTTTAGGAAGATCTCTCGATAGAAGCGGCCGAGGACCCCTTAGCCTTAGCCAAGGTATCTATGGTGGAGCTACAACAGTATTCAATCGTGGCAACTGCATCCGCAAGTGGGTCCCTGTGTTCTAGGATGGAGGGGTCAATTGCAGCGTCTGTGGCATCTGCAGATGCGTCAAATCAGGTTCAGATCGTAGAAAGGATAAACGCCAAAAAAATCGGAATACTAGGGAACATTCGGATGGCTCACCAGACAACGCTTTTAAAGAAGCCATCAGCTGCCCTGTCATCGCCTTCTCTCGCAAGGCAGTGTCAGCCGCAATCTTCTCCTCGCGCTCCTTGGCCTCCTGTTTGAAGCGCTCGAGGGCCTTAACAGCGTCATTTTCCTTGGTATCCGCTTGGCTTCGACTCTTGCCGAGAGAGTCCATCTTGCAGAGAGCCTTGTTGTTTTCATCTGCAAGGACCACAGGAAGAAAAATCAGAAGACCCGGCTTTAAAACATACACCCAAATGGCAGAAAAAGCAAAAAAAAGTACCCTAGAGCTATTGGAAGTTTCCCTCCAAGGAAAGGTACTACTGCTCGAGGCGCTGCAGCTCACGCAGGAAGAGCTATAGAAATAAAACGAGAATCAGAGGAATAAAGGGCTCGGGGGATCGTCCGCAACAATGAAGTAATACTTACATGACCACCCAAACACTCCAAAGGTGGAGCCTATGTCTTCCGGGTAACAACCGCGTGAGACCTCGACTTGGAGGACCTCGACGCACCATCACCGGAGTTGGACGCTATATTTGGGGAGGGCGGTGCGGCTTCGACGCTCATCGCTTTCTACTCCACAACCATTTCTTCAGTTTCATCCTTTGTGGATTCACCTAAAGAGGACCTCCTAGCACAACAGAAAAGAAGATATGAATGACGCATCAAGCAAGGCAAACTCAACAAAATCACGCAAAAGCAGACTAATACTTACGAAGGAGTGTTAGAGAGGTTCAAGAACAATGCCACCTTCTTCACCTTATTGGCCTTCGGCTGAGGAGCCATTGCCCGTATGGGCTGTTGGAGATATTCCCTAGAGGCAATAATAAATGTAGTTATTATTATATCTTTGTGTTTATGATAAATGTTTACATTCATGCTATAACAGTATTAACCAGGAAACATTAATACTTGTGTGATTTGTAAACTAAATTAGAGTCCCTAGTAAAGCCTCTTCATAATACTAGCTTGTTGGTTAATAGATGATTGTGGTTTCCCTATCATGAACATTGAGATGTTATTAACAACAAGATCATATCATTAGGAGAATGGTATGATGGACATACTCCTGTAGATAAGCATAGCATAAAGATCAAGTCATTTTAATAGTTCAATTGCTATAAGCTTTCTGATACATAGTAACCTAATTCCTTCGACCATGAGATCATGCTTATCACCATCACCGGAAGGATGCTTTGATGACATCAAACACCACACCGTAACTGGTTGGTTATAAAGGTAACATTGAGTGTTCAGAAAGTATGGGTTGAGACACATGAATCAAGAGTGGGATTTGTCCATCCATATGACGGATAGATATACTCTGGGCCCTCTTGGTGGAATGTCATCCTATTAGCTTGCAAGCATGTTACTGGCTCACAAGGGATCACTTACCACGGGAACGAGAAAAGAGTACTTATCAGTAACGAGGTTGAACTAGATATGCAGAGATACCGACGACCAAAACCTCGGATAAGTAAACTATCGTGTGACAAAGGGAAATTGGTATTGTATGTAAGTGGTTCATTCGATTGCAAAGTAATCGTAGAAATATGTGGGAGCCATATGAATTTCCAGATTCCTCTATTGGTTATTGTTCGGAGAAGTGTCTCGATCATGTCCGCGTAATTCACGAACCGTAGGGAGACACACTTAAGGATTCGATGTTGTTGAGTAGTTATGGAATGATGAGTAAGAGACTGAATGTTGTTCGGAGTCTCGGATGGGATCCGGGATATCACGAGGAGATCCAGAATGGTCCGGAGAATAAGATTCATATAAGGAAAGTCCTGTTTTGGAGTTGGGGAATGATTCCGGTGTTTTCACCGGGAATGTTCTAGAAGGGTCCGAAAGGTCCGGTACTCCGGAGGGGAAGGGTACATGAATGTGTCATGACAATGTGGAATGGTTGCATCATGTACTAGGTATCATGGCCTAGCAAAATAAAGGGATAAATCAAATCCTAGTTTGAAAAGTCAAACACCAATTTGAAAAGTCAAACGACAAGTTTGCTTGGTGGAGGGAGAGTAGGAAACCTACTTAGGGAGGAAGTCCTCCTCCCTCCACCCGCCGGCCAAGGAGGCCGACTTGGGGGAGGACTCCCTCCCCTTGGCCGGTGCCCTCCCACCTATAAAAGGAGGGGCAGGGGTGCCCCTCTTCCCTACACCTCTCTCCACCAAAACCCTAGCCCTAGCCGCCGACCACCACAAGTCGCCGCCGCCCTAGGGTTTGCTCCTAGCCGCCGAGTTGGGGCTCTCCCAAGCCCTAGCAGCCGGCCTAGCCTCCTCCCTTGGTGCCTTCTAAACCCTAGATTGCCAAGGCCTCTCTCATAGTCCACCATACTCGTTCCGGTTTAAGACGAAGCCCTGCGAGATCTCCCCTCTACTTCCGGTACCACGCCGTTGTGCTGCTGGAATCGCGAGGAGAGTGCTACAACCTCCGCTGCCTGCTGGAACAAGGGAGAGGAAGGTCTTCATCGAGTATCGAACGTGTGACCGACTGCGGAAGTGCTGCCGAAACGCAGCGCCCGAAGGATCGTCTACACGATCTTGAGATCGGCAAGAGTACGACTACATCACCCACGAGAATCTGCTCTCGTTAATCGCTTTGGAATCTTCAAGGGTGAGTTCCTCTATCTACTCGTTGCTACAATCTAGTAGATAGATCTTGGCTTGTTTGTATGCATGCGGTAGAAATTTTTTGTTTTCCATGCTACGAACCCCTACAGTGGTATTAGAGTCATGTCTATATGTAGATCTGTTGCACGAGTAGAACACAATGGTCATTGTGGGCGGTGGTTCTTTTATTATCAATTGCTTCTTGTGTACTTTGCATCTTGCGGTATGATGGGATGAAGCGGCCCGGGCTAACCTTACATGACATCGTTCATGAGACTTGCTCCATGCTCAACATGCAACTTGTATTGCATAAGTGGCTTTGCGGGTGTCTGTCTCTCCCATTATAGTATAGATCCAATTTACAACGGGCACTTGATAGTTCAAGCATCAACGTTGTGGTTCTTGTTCGTAAGTTAGAGCGACACTTATCGAAAGCCCCAAACCACGTAAAATATGCAAAGAAAATTAGAGGCGTCTAACTTTGTTTTGCAGGGGTATGTTGTGATGTGATATGACCATGATTGTGATTATATTTGATGTATGCAATGTTCCTTATTGTAAGTTGGAAACCGGCAGGAGCCATATGGTTGTCTTTAAATTCTGTTAAGACCCGTGTGTCTATTTAAAGTAGTTGTAATAGTTGAAGCTGGTGGACGACAACCATGGATCGGCGTCATTGACCTTGATGCAATGCCGGTGATGATGGAGATCATGTTCGTGTTTGAAGATGGAGATCGGAATCACAAAGAAGAAAGGCCATATCATATCACATATTATGAATTGCATTTGATGTTAATCCTTTATGCATCTTGTATTGCTTAGTTAACGACGGTAGCATTATAAGATGATCCCTCAAGCACACAAATTTCAAGTTTTAAAGTGTTCATCCTTAGTTAGCACCGTTGCTAAAGCTTGTTGTTTCGAAGCACCATGTGATGATCGGGTGTGTTAGATTCTGCAAGTGTATACGACGTGAGCAAGCCAAATTTTCTCATGTGGAAACTAAGGTTTGATCTTGACGAGCCTAGCATGTACAGACATGGTCTCGAAACACGGATCACCGAAAGGTAAAGCATGAGTCATATAGTAGATATGATGAACATGTTCATTGTTCGCCATTGAAGTTGCATCAATTCTCGTGATGATTGGTTTTGATGTGGTAGATTTGGTTTGTGTGATCACTAAAACAATGTGAGGGATATTGTTTTGAGTGGGAGTTAACCTAGATTAATTTAACTATTAATTAGAACTCAATTTGTCATAAAATTAGTCTAAACTATTGCAAATATGTTGTAGATCAATGGCGGCCCCTACCATCAATTTTAATGCGTTCCTAGAGAAAGAAAAGTTAAAAAACAATGGAAGCAACTTCGCGGATTGGTTCCGCAATTTGAGGATTGTCCTCAATGCTGGTAATTTGACCTATGTGCTGGATGCACCGCTGGGTGACCCGCCTGCAGCTACTGCTACCGATGAAGTAAAGAATGTTTACCTCACTCGGAAGAATCAGTACTCCACAGTTCAGTGTGCTATCTTGTATGGTTTGGAATCGGAGCTTCATAAAAGGTTTGAGAACCATGACCCACATGATATTGTCCGTGAACTCAAAATGATATTTGAGGCTCACGCGGCAGTTGAGAGTTATGAGGCTTCTGAAAACTTCTTTAACTGCAAGATGGAAGAGGGCAGCTCCGTTAGTGAGCATGTGCTTAAGATGTCTGGGCACGCAAACAAACTCCAAAGTTTGGGTATAGTGATTCCTAATTCTTTGGGGATTCACCATGTCCTCCAATCACTACCACCAAGTTACAAGAACTTTGTGATGAACTACAATATGCAAAACATGGACAAGACGTTGCCAAAACTCTTCTCCATGTTGAAATCTGCAGAAGTGGAGATCAAGAAAGAGCACCAAGTGTTGATGGTCAATAAGACCACCAAATTCAAGAAAGGCAAGTCTAAGCAAAAGGGAAACTTCAAGAAGGGTGGTAAGAAAGTTGCCGCACCGGCGAAGAAGACCAGGGCTGGACCTAAGCCTGATACTGAATGCTTTTACTACAAGGGAGAAGGTCACTAGAAGCGGAATTTCCCAAAGTACTTGGCGGATTTGAAGAACGGCAACATCAAGAAGAAAGGTATATCCGATATACATGTTATTGATGTGTATCTCACTAGTACTCGTAGTAGTGCCTGGGTATTTGATACTGGTTCGGTTGCTCATATTTGTAACTCGAAACAGGTGCTGCAGAATAAACGGAAGCTAGAGAAGAACGAGGTGACGATGCGTGTTGGAAATGGATCAAAGGTTGATGTGATCACGGTCGGCACGCTACCTCTTCATCTACCATCGGGATTAGTTTTATACTTAAACAATTGTAATTTGGTGCCTGCGTTGAGCATGAACATTATATCGGGATCTTGTTTATTGCGAGACGGTTACTTGTTTAAGTCCGAGAATAATGGTTGTTTGATTTATATGAGTAATATGTTTTATGCACATGCACCTTTGATAGATGGTCTATTCTTATTGAATCTCGATTGTAGTAATACACACATAAATAACATTGAGGCTAAACGTTTGAAATTAAGCGATAACTCGACCTATATGTGGCACTGTCATCTTGGTCATATCGGAGTGAAGCGTATGAAGAAACTCCATTCCGATGGACTTCTTGAATCACTTGATTTCGAATCACTTGAAAGATGCGAAGCATGTCTGATGGGTAAAATGACTAAGACTCCATTTCTGGTATGATGTAGCGAGCTACAGAATTATTGGAAATCATACATACCGATGTGTGTGGACCAATGATTGTAGCATCGCGCGGTGGTTATCGTTATGTTCTTACCTTCACGGATGACTTGAGTGGATATGGGTATATCTATTTCATGAAACATAAGTCCGAAACTTTCGAGAAGTTTCAGGAATTTCAAAGTGAGGTAGAGAATCAACGTAACAAGAAGATTAAATTTCTACGTTCTGATCGTGGAGGTGAATATCTAAGTTACGAGTTTGGCGAGCATTTGAAGAAATGCGGAATACTTTCACAATTGACACCGCCGGGAACACCACAGCATAATGGTGTGTCCGAACGTCGTAATCGAACTCTCTTAGATATGGTTCGTTCTATGATGTCACTTACAGATTTACCGCTATCGTTTTGGGGTTATGCATTAGAAACAGCCGCATTCACTTTAAATAGGGCACCATCTAAATCCGTTGAAATGACACTGTATGAACTATGGTTTGGGAAGAAACCTAAATTGTCGTTCCTTAAAGTTTGGGGTTGTGAAGCCTATGTAAAGAAGTTACAGCTGGACAAGCTTGAACCCAAAGCGAAAAAATGCGTATTCATAGGATACCCGAAGGAAACTATCGGGTATACCTTCTATCATAGATCCGAGGGCAAAATCTTCGTTGCCAAGAATGGATCCTTTATAGAGAAAGAATTTCTCTCGAAAGAAGTGACTGGAAGGAAAGTAGAACTCGACGAGGTTATTGAACCTTCTCTCGAACTTGCGAGTAGCGCAACACCGGAAGTAGTTCCTGTGGCGCCTACACCAATAAGAGAGGAAGCTAATGATGATGATCATGAAACTTCGGTTGAAGTTGCTACAGAGCCTCGCAGGTCAACAAGAAATCATACCACTCCTGATTGGTATGATCCCGTTATGAATGTCATGTTGGTGGACAACACCGATGACCCTGCGACATATGAGGAAGCAATGATGAGCCCAGATTCCAATAAATGGCAAGAAGCCATGAAATCCGAGATTGGATCCATGTACGAAAACCAAGTATGGACTTTGGTGGACTTACCGGATGGCCGAAAGGCTGTCGAGAAAAATGGATTTTCAAGAAGAAAACAAATGCTAATGGTAATGTTACTGTCTATAAAGCTCGACTTGTCGCAAAAGGGTTTCGACAAATTCAAGGAGTTGACTACGATGATACTTTCTCACCAGTAGCGAAGCTAAAGTCTGTGAGGATTATGTTAGCGATCGCTGCATATTATGATTATGAAATATGGCAGATGGATGTCAAAACGGCATTCCTCAATGGAGACATTGATGAAGAGTTTTATATGATCCAACCCAAAGGTTTTGTCGATCCTAAAGATGCTAACAAGGTATGCAAACTTCAACGGTCCATATATGGATTGAAGCAAGCATCCCGAAGTTGGAATCAACGTTTTGATAAGGTAATCAAAAGTTTTGGTTTTGTACAAACTTATGGAGAAGCTTGTATTTACAAGAAAGTGAGTGGGAGCTCTGTAGCATTCTTAATACTATATGTAGATGACATATTGTTGATTGGGAATGATGTATACCTTCTTAATAGTGTCAAGGATTATTTGAATAATAGTTTTTCAATGAAAGATCTTGGCGAAGCAGCTTACATATTAGGCATAAAGATTTAAAGAGATAGATCGAGACGCCTAATATCATTGTCACAAAGTACATACTTGGACAAAGTTCTAAAGAGGTTTGGAATGAAAGATAGCAAGAAAGGGTTCTTGCCCATGTTGCCCAATACGACCTTGAGTAAAACTCAAAGTCTAGCAACGGCAGAAGATAGAGAAAGGATGAGTAAGGCTCCCTATGCTTCGGCCATAAGATCTATAATGTATGCCATGCTATGTACTAGACCCGACATTGCATATGCTGTTAGTTTGACTAGCAGATATCAAAGTGATCCAGGAGTGGATCATTGGACAACAGTCAAAAACATCCTTAAGTACTTGAGAAGAACTAAGGATATGGTTCTTTCTTATGGAGGTGATGAACAACTCTTTGTTAATGGTTACACCGATGCTAGTTAGAACACCGATCCATACGATTCTAAATCTCAATCTGGATACGTATTTACTTTGAATGGTGCAGCAGTTAGCTGGAGGAGTGCAAAGCAAAGCGTTGTGGAGAGATCTTCAACTGAATTAGAATACATAGCTGCTTCAGAGGCTTCACAAGAAGCGATATGGATGAAGGAGTTCATTACAGAGCTCGGTGTGGTTCCAAGTGCGCTGGACCCAATGTCTATCTACTGTGATAACATGGGTGCCATAGCCAATGCGCAAGAACCAAGGTCACACAAGAAGCTGAAGCACATCAAGCTACGTTTTCACGCTATTCGAGAACATGTCCAAGATGGTGACATAAAGATTTGCAAAGTACACATAGATCTGAATGTGGCGGATCCGTTGACTAAACCTCTCCCGAGGGCAAAAATGACCAACACCAAACTGCCATGGGTGTTCGGTATATTACCATGTAATCTAGATTAGTTGACTCTAGTGCAAGTGGGAGACTGTTGGAGATATGCCCTAGAGGCAATAATAAATGTAGTTATTATTATATCTTTGTGTTTATGATAAATGTTTACATTCATACTATAACAGTATTAACCAGGAAACATTAATACTTGTGTGATTTGTAAACTAAATTAGAGTCCCTAGTAAAGCCTCTTCATAATACTAGCTTGTTGGTTAATAGATGATTGTGGTTTCCCTATCATGAACATTGAGATGTTATTAACAACAAGATCATATCATTAGGAGAATGGTATGATGGACATACTCCTATAGATCAACGTAGCATAAAGATCAAGTCATTTTAATAGTTCAATTGCTATAAGCTTTCTGATACATAGTAACCTAATTCCTTCGACCATGAGATCATGCTTATCACCATCACTGGAAGGATGTTTTGATGATATCAAACACCACACCGTAACTGGGTGGTTATAAAGGTGGCATTGAGTGTTCGGAAAGTATGGGTTGAGACACATGAATCAAGAGTGGGATTTGTCCATCCATATGACAGATAGATATATTCTGGGCCCTCTTGGTGGAATGTCATCCAATTAGCTTGCAAGCATGTGACTGGCTCACAAGGGATCACATACCACGGGAACGAGAAAAGAGTACTTATTAGTAACGAGGTTGAACTAGGTATGCAGAGATACCGACGATCAAAACCTCGGATAAGTAAACTATCATGAGACAAAGGGAAATTGGTATCGTATGTAAGTGGTTCATTCGATCGCAAAGTAATCGTAGAAATATGTGGGAGCCATATGAATTTCCAGATTCCTCTATTGGTTATTGTTCGGAGAAGTGTCTCGATCATGTCCGCGTAATTCACGAACCGTAGGGAGACAAACTTAAGGATTCGATGTTGTTGAGTAGTTATGGAATGATGAGTAAGAGACCGAATGTTGTTCGGAGTCTCGGACGGGATCCGGGATATCACGAGGAGATCCGAAATAGTCCGGAGAATAAGATTCATATAAGGAAAGTCCTGTTTCGGAGTTGGGGAATGATTCCGGTGTTTTCACCGGGAATGTTCTAGAAGGGTCCGGAAGGTCCGGCACTCCGGAGGGGAACGGTACATGAATGTGTCATGACAATGTGGAATGGTTGCATCATGTACTAGGTATCATGGCTGAGCAAAAAAAATGGATAAATCAAATCCTAGTTTGAAAAGTCAAACGGCAAGTTTGCTTGGTGGAGGGAGAGTAGGAAACCTACTTGGGGAGGAAGTCCTCCTCCCTCCACCCGCCGGCCAAGGAGGAAGACTTGGGGGAGGACTCCCTCCCCTTGGTCGGCACCCTCCCACCTATAAAAGGAGGGGCAAGGGTGCCCCTCTTCCCTACACCTCTCTCCACCAAAACCCTAGCCCTAGCCGCCGGTCACCACAAGTCACCGCCGCCCTAGGGTTTGCTCCTAGGCGCCGAGTTGGGGATCTTCCCAAGCCCTAGCCGCCAGCCTAGCCTCCTCCCTTGGTGCCTTCTAAACCCTAGATCGCCAAGGCCTCTCTCATAGTCCAGCATACTTGCTCTGGTTTAAGGCGAAGCCCTGCGAGATCTCCCCTCTACTTCCGGTACCACGCCGTCGTGCTGCCGGAATCACGAGGAGAGTGCTACAACCTCCGCTGCCTGCTGGAACAAGGGAGAGGAAGGTCTTCATCGAGTACCGAACGTGTGACCGACTGCGGAAGCGCTGCTGGAACGCAGCGCCGGAAGGATCGTCTACACGATCTTGAGATCGGCAAGAGTACGACTACATCACCCACGACAATCTGCTCTCGTTAACCGCTTTGGAATCTTAGAGGGTGAGTTCCTCTATCGACTCGTTGCTATAATCTAGTAGATAGATCTTGGCTTGTTTGTTTGCATGCGGTAGAAATTTTTTGTTTTCCATGCTACGACCCCCTACATGGGCACCGTAGGATATAGGGAGGTGGCACCTCCATCCACAGAATGCTGCCGCGGGAAGGCAGGCCCTTTCAGCGTTGGCGGGCTTGTGTCATACAGAGTTTTGCTTCGGGCTCTCTTGCGAGAGTTCCCTTTGCTAGGCTTGGGGGCTTCCTCCATTGGCGAGTGAGCAGGAGGGACTATGGAATCAGACTCCGCGTCCCCGCCATCTTACGCAACCAAAAACTCCTCAGGAAGGGGAGGCATCATGCTCTCCACCTTAAGTTCCTACGGAACACCAAAGACACAAGTCAAAATGAAGATCAGAATACACAAACAAAAAATGCACAACGTGCAAGCAAAGTATTCACCCGAGGAACTTTTTTCTTAGCACTGAAAGGGGTAGTCACCGACTTCACCGGTAGCTCGTCGTAGGCCCTGAAAGATATCAGAGGTCGAAGAGCCCTGTCGAGGTCGGCTGAGGACAACTCCTCATCCAACACTCTCGTCGGGTCGTTCGCACCGGAGTACAGAAACATCGAGTACACCCTCGCTTGGAGGGGATGCACCCGACGCTTGAGGAAAGTCCGGATGATGTCGATGCCGAAGACCTCCTTGCATCGCACCAGCTAGAGCTCCTCCACTCGCTTGTAGAGCTTCTAGACCACCTCGACTTCACCTGCAGGAACGTATTTCAACCACGAGTGCTTGCGGATGACCTCCTTGTCGGCGTCGAAGGGAGCCAACCCGTAGTGCTGGGCATACAGCTTGGAGTCGCAGATGTAGAACCACTTGTTACTCCATCCTTGGACGGATTCACAGAGGTGGAAGGAGAAGTATTGCTGGTTGGGGTGGATAGATATTCTGCACCCGCCCAGATCATATACTTTGCCTCCATGGCCGGACTGCCTCTCCAAGGAATAGAGCTTTTGAAGAGGCCAAAGTATGGCTCGATGCCGAGTCGGCACTCGCATAGTGTGATGAAGCACGCGATATGCAAAAGAGAGCTGGACGACAACTGATGGAGTTGAAACCCGTAAATAAAAATAAGCCCACAAAGAATTTCGTGGGCTGGAAGAGAAATACCGCGGATGATGAAGGCATAGAACATTACCCGGAAACCTTCGGATGGATCCAGGATCACCTCCGACTTGGGGATAATGGCGTCACCCTTCTCCTGCGGGATCAGGCGCGCCTCATGCAAGCGACATAGATCCACTTCCCTCATCGTCGATCGTCACCAACCACCATCGATGACGCGGTCGGTGGTGGTGGTCTTCTTGGCGGCATCGGTGGCGCTCGTCCCAGCGGCAGCAGTAGTGGTTTTCTTCGGCTTTCCCATCAATGAGGAAGGGAAGACGCGAAGAACGTCTAGCGCAGGAGAAAGCAGAAGTTTTGGAAATGGTGGAGATGAAATTGGCAAAGGTTGCAAGGATGGCAAAGAGAAGAATTACCGTAGCTCCTACCGGTATAAAAGAGTTGGAGACGACGACGCAGAGCCGTCGATTTCACAAACCTAACACGTGTCAGCCATCAAGTCGCACACGTGGTGAGCACCACCCCGAACCGTCGCGAGCACGCCGTTCACTACGCGTGGAAATCAAGGCGACGTAGTAACTTTCGCGTAAATAATGCGTGACTAGTCAAATCCTAGTTAGAAAGTAGGACCCACGATCGTCTCGTCCCATGGTCTCTGCTACCGCAGATGGTTGAGCTCACCAGGCGTCAGCAATGACATCAGCAAAAGCAAAGGCTAGTAATGGCTCTAATCTTTCAACTCAAGACAAAAGTACTTACTCGAGTCTGTGACTCAACCAACTACTCGGGGGCTACTCCTATCAGGAGCTCTGGTCACGCACCTGAAAATCTGGTAGGTCCTTGGGTTAGTCGAATAAATTCACAAAGCTTAGAGTCCTCCTTCGAGTCTGTGACTCCATTACGGACTCGGGGGATACTTCCATAGGGAGCGCTGGTCGCGCATTCGAAAAAATGAAGGCATTCATGGCATTTACAAGGTCATCCGAAGAACTTCTAGATCACTGTATCACGCAAACTGATGACTATAAGTCTCTGGTCGAGTGTACGACTCAAACAGATAGTCGGGGGCTACTCCCATAGGGAGTGTTGGTCACACACCCTATGAATTAAATGATTGTGATCCTTCTGATCCTTCACGATTACAATAAAACATAAATCACAATCAGCAACTCTATTCAAAATAATGCTAAGAGAGACAATGTATCCTTGGTCACCCGAAACGCCTCCGTGGCAATAAACTTTCGGATGATGTGTCTATGTCGCAAAGATAAGACCTACAGATATAATATGATGGCCTAGCAACGCAACCGAATGTGCTCTGCTAGTAATATTCCATGTCAACAGGCACGATGAAAAATCCGATGGACGCATCGGGTAATAACTTAAAAACACTAGGATTTGACTCATGTACCTCCATGGCCTGAGTCGAATTACGCTAGCAATTTTCCGGATTCGAGTCTGGGGATTCGATTCTGAAGTAGATAACGTTGTTTTACCCAAAGGTAGTTAACTGACCCTGATCCATCGGGAGAGTCAGGTACACGTATCAACAATCCCTATGAACCAACACATTCACCCGAAACTTGTTCAGATGAGAACACTTGAAAGATTTAAGAGTCTCCAATCAAATATATGATTCGACTGAACACTCAGGGGCTATTGACATGGGTATGCCCTATGGGTGTCTGATGTTAGCCTACCCCGTCCATCCTAGCAGAAGCCCATATAATTATCCGCTCCGGATGGCGAAGCCCAGGAAAGATACGGGTGACCCAGGCCCAGGAAGGATGCGGCTACTTGGAGAACACAACCATCTTTAGATAGAATTTCAAAGGGTAAAACCCTAATCTATAACCGACTCAACCTACCCCGAGACTTGGACTCCCCATATAAAGGCCAGGAGGGCATGATGAGGCGGGCCTCACCTCATTACCTAGCACACAACTAGCCAGATCTCATCTGCGCACCACTGTAGCCTTCAACATCGCCATTAACAAAGAGCAGACACGCAGGGGTAGGGTTTTCCCTCCGGGGTCCTAAACCTGGGTAAACCTCGTGCCCCAGTGTTGCAAGTCTGTTAGCCGTCCCGCGATCTCCAGTGTCCCCTCCTTCTCCAAAACCCAAGTCCATAACAATGGGCATTGACGAGTCGAACCCTCGTCATACAGTGAGTAGGATCTCACCTCATAACCTAGCACACAACTTGCCAGATCTCATCTGCGCACCCCTGTGACCTTCGGCATCGTCACAACAAAGAGTAGACAAGCAGGAGTAAGATTTTCCCTCCGGGGCCCTGAACCTAGGTAAACCTCATGTCCCCGTGTTGTAAGTCTGTTAGCTGTTCCATGATCACCAGCGTCCCCTCCTTCTCCAAAACACAAGTCCACAACAATGGGCATTGACGAGTCGAACCCTCGTCAAAAGGTCTTACAACAGCCACACAAGGCACCGACATCAAAGAGGAAGCCGAATGCGATGGCGGAGAATAAGTGGGGCATATATGTGGTGCGACGGAGGTTCGTGATAGCCGAGAGCAAATAGTGGACCATGAAGGCTGTCATGAAGAAGATGACTACTATTGTGGCGACGGCGCAACGCATATCATCGATCTGAGTTCCGTCTCTAGAGTCCACGATAGCCAAGGGAGCACCACTTGCAGGCCTCAGTACAGGAGTGGCTCGCCGTCCATGATGGTGTTCTTAAACGAGAATCCTTCCTCGACGGCGTTGTCAAGGTTGACGGGATCCTAGGAAACAGGGTACCTAGAAATGCACACACATTGGTAAGACAACCCGCTGGCCGAGGCTGGCTGCCGCCACCCGACTAAGCAGAAGCTGGAACTCGCTAGGCATACTGCCACACTCCTGCTTGGAATAGTTGGAAGTAGAGGCCTTCCAGCTATGGACCAAAGCGGACCTACGACACAAAAGTCCACCACTAGGGCATAAGCATGACACTCTGGGCAGTAAGACCTCACGACCCGCCTCCCGGGCAGGCCCTTGGGCCACATATATGAGCTCATTTGTTGCATAGTCGCATACCCATTCCCTGGCTGATGAAACCGACCTCGAGGGCTCGGATGTCCACTATGATGTCATCACCGCGGGGTGATTCCCAAAGATATGCTGATAGAGGAGGAAATGGTAAGGCCAAGCATGGCACACCGCCATATGCCATCTTCAACTATGGTAACCCCATGGACATCCCTCGATGTCCATAACTTAGACTATAAAATGAGCCCTTCATGAAGGAAATAGTGGATCCAAAAGTAGAAGCATTCAAGCATACAAGCATTCCATCCATATTCATCCACTTCCACCACTTCTCCACCATCGTAGAGTATAACTCCAAAGGGAAGCTCACTAGAGTTGTACTAGTCGATAAGTTCAGTAGTAAGGATGCTAGAGAATCATACGTTGGCTAGACTCCCTAGCCGTCGTACACCATAGTTATCATCTAGCCCAACACGCTGCTAAGCCGGTACCCTGTAGTTCATAGGTTCAGTAGTGTCAAGGTCACATGAACTAGGTGGGCCCAAACAATCGAAAGGGACCCACCGATAACCATCGTGGCCAAACATGAAGACTTGGGCCTTAGGCGTAGGACTGAACGGAGACGCCTTGGTGGCCAAGCCAGGATGTACCATTGAACAAATTCTTCGGGATATCGTGATTACATCATCAAGATTAGACCTAGATATTTTTGTTACGGTTTTGGATAGGCGACGCCATTTGTAACTTATCTCGGCATCATGTAACCCTAGCCCTGGCCATGTATATAAGAGGAAAGGTATGTAGAATGAGAGGGGCGAAAGACACGATAAGAGGACATCATACCCTGATAGAGAGGCTACCTATATCGTCTCTCGGATCATCTTCTACCACCATCCAACATCGAGCTGTATCACCCGAGCACATTACGATAATCCGAAGCATCCACAAACAAGAGTAGGGTTTTTACTGGACACTATTCGTCTGGGCCCGAACATGTATAAATCTCTGCCTTAGTGTGCAACCATCTCGATCTCTGAGCGTGGCCCCTCCGAACATAAATATACCGTCATAAAATACCTCGACACAACTAATCGAAAGCAACACTTTGACCACTAGGGAACATCCATTTACTGTTAACTATGGGCCCAATACAAAACATACCCCTAAATAAGCCCAATATTGTTCCCTTCTAACTTGACAAGCCCAATATTGGTACCTCCGGGTAGGGACATCGACATCTAAATGCATACATAGCTTATGCAATTTACCTACATATTACATTAGCTGCAAACTTCTTAAAATGATTATATATTATCAAAAAACACAAGGGTAAGAAAATCCATCATTTTAGTTACGCATTGAGATTGAGCCCACATATAGCAAAAGTTTGTAGCCGGAGAGTGATAGCTACACTGGAAAACAACCTTCTTGCAACCCTTTCTTTGGTGGCGATAGCAATTTTTTGCATTCTAAATTATCGTAGTGATTTTGCTCATTTGGATGTTCGCTCGTTAGGCTGGCCTTGCATGAGACACGTCTTAAAGCAAGGCAGCATTTGGCATGCTAAGAATGACCAAATCAACAATTTTTGCAGGAATAGGCCTGGCGAGCCAATAGTCTGGACGCAACCACATTCGCGGGGAAGAGCGAGAGACGGTCACAGAAGAACCCGGCGAGAGACGGCCTTGTAAGGTCACAGACCCGGCGTAAGAACGAGAAACGTGAGTCTAGCATGACATAAGCACATAAGTCCGAGACTTTTTATACTGCTCATCTCGGGACAAATCACAGAAGAGGTAAGGCGCTATAGTCAGTGAAGGAACGGGAAAGAAGAATCAGTGGAATTGACCAATAGTTTATATCATTACGATTTTGAATAATTGCTAATAGCTGACACCAATGGAATAGTCGGCTGACCCTAAGGCTCACGTTGACTCCATCCTTTGTTTTATTGAATAACCAAGTCGTCGTGAGTAAACGTGCGATCCATCACACAAACGTCCCCCTAAACCTCAGAAAGGCTCAAAGGAGTGGCGGATATCTGTTGTTAGAAATCCTATAGAATGTAGTGTAGGAAATCAATGCACGGAAATTTTATATGATATATTTGTTTGAAACAAACATCCTATTGAGAAAATTCCTATAAATTAAAATCCTATAGAATTTCTTTGAAAATTGAATCAAACAGGTGAAAGAAAACTTTTCATGAAGGAACGGTGGTGCATGGATAAGGAGGTGGTTGTGTCGTGTGCCTGTTGCCACGTACACACCCTATTGCCATCTTTGCTACAGTACTACCCAAAGTGGACTAGTAAAAAAAGGTAAAACAACCGTCCGCACGTGCAAACGGCGTGAGAGACCTCACAAGGCCAGCCTTTTGAGCTCGGAAGCCTCTAGTTCCCTCTCGAATTCGATTTCCACCGCAAGATCCACGCCCTCCCCCCCCCGCGAATCCTAGCCTTCCGTTCCCGAATCTTTCCACAAGAATCCCGCCCCCGGCGCCCCCAAATTTCAAATTTCGAACGCCGCGGCCCCCTTCCCCCTTCCCCCTTCCCCTTCTTCCACTCCAAATCCCCAATTCCTCATTCCACAATCCCACCCACCACACACAACACCCACGCCCACACCCAAAGCCCTAGCGAGCACACATCCTCTGTGTGCCCGCCATGGCCCCCGCTACGAAGCCCCCGCTGAAGTCCAGCTCCTCGCACAACTCCGCCGCAGGCGCCGGCGGCGGAGAGAAGACCATCGAGGAGATGTACCAGAAGAAGACGCAGCTGGAGCACATCCTGCTGCGCCCGGACACCTACGTCGGCTCTATCGAGAAGCACAAGCAGCAGCTCTGGGTGTACGAGGGCGGCGCCATGGTGAACCGGGAGATCAGCTTCGTCCCCGGCCTCTACAAGATCTTCGACGAGATCCTCGTCAACGCCGCCGACAACAAGCAGCGCGACCCCTCCATGGACTCCCTCAGGGTCGACATCGACGTCGAGGGGTGCTGCATCTCTGTCTACAACAACGGAGACGGCGTGCCCGTCGAGATCCACCAGGAGGAGGGCGTCTACGTGCCGGAGATGATCTTCGGCCACCTGCTGACTAGCAGCAACTACGACGACAACGAGCGGAAGACCACCGGCGGGAGGAACGGCTATGGCGCCAAGCTCACCAACATCTTCTCCACGGAGTTCGTCATCGAGACTGCCGATGGCCGCCGGCTGAAGAAGTACAAGCAGGTGGGATAATCGCTGACTCCATGAGCACTTTACAGTTGATTTTCAGTGTTCTGGTTGTTGCTTGGGGGTGGATTAGATAGAATAGAGAGACATCTGACAATGATTGTAACCAGATGCATTTCGTTGTGACCACTCTATAGTTAATCTGCTGATATTGGACTCTGATATACCGTTGTAGTTCTTTTTCCTTACCGCAAAGGACATTAGTAGATTGGACTATCCGTGTTGTTTAATTGACCCAAAAGGATTAACAGTCTGAAGGTCCAGTCCATAATTTCTCGTCTGTATGGCCTGAATGCTGCCGTGTGTGATATTTTGTAGAAATGACCAGTTAGGTTTAATATGAAGACGGATATCTATTTAAACCTGACTATTAGGTTGGGCATGGTAGGGATGTCGACTAATGTCTCTTGTATGATTTTCGGGTCAGCTTCACATGGTGCTTGATATAGCATGACACTGATAAAAAATGCCTCTGCAGGTCTTCTCTGAAAACATGGGGAAGAAGTCAGAGCCTGAGATTAAAAAGTGCAAGCAGTCAGAGAACTGGACCAAAGTTACTTTCAAGCCTGATCTTGCAAAGTTCAACATGACTGAGCTCGAAGATGATGTTGTGGCACTCATGAGGAAGAGAGTAGTTGATATGGCGGGCACTCTTGGCAAAACCGTGAAGGTCGAGTTAAATGGCCAGAAGGTGCCAGCAAAATGCTTCCAAGACTACGTGAAACTGTATATTGACTCTGCTTCCAAAGCAGGAAATATGCTACCAAGGTTTGACATATTTTTGACCAATTTGGGTATATCCATGAAAAGTTCCTACAGAACTATTTGTGCTAATATACATTTGTCTTTCTTTCAGCATTTACTTAAAGGTAAATGATCGTTGGGAGGTGTGTGTGAGTCTAAGCGAAGGCCAGTTTCAGCAGGTAAGTGTGGGCTAGGTTCATGTGCATCTCCCTTCTTGCGTGCTGTTCAATTATATCTTACTTGTCATGTTTGGACCACAGGTCAGCTTTGTAAATGGAATAGCGACCACAAAAGGTGGTACTCATGTTGACTATGTTGCTAATCAAGTCGCCACTCATGTGATGGGAGTCGTGAACAAGAAGAACAAGCATGCTAACATGAAATTGCATACAGTGAAGGGCTACCTTTGGATCTTTGTTAATGCGCTCATTGACAACCCTGCCTTTGATTCACAGACCAAAGAAACCTTGACCACTCGTCAGGGAAGCTTTGGATCCAAGTGTGATCTCTCTCAAGATTTCCTTAAGAAGGGTATGTGATGAGTTAACTTTGGTATGCTGGATTTGTCTAATGCGTATGCTTAACTAATACTAATGTTCACTTCTTGCAATTGCAGTTGAAAAATCAGGTATTGTCGATAGTCTCCTTTCTTGGGCTGAGTTCAAACTAACCAAGGAACTAAAGAAGACTGATGGAACCAAGAGGACAAGTCTTCTTGGCATTCCTAAGCTGGAGGATGCAAATGATGCTGGTGGGAAGGATTCTGATAAGTGCACCTTGATCCTTACTGAAGGAGATTCAGCAAAGGCCCTTGCTGTGAGTAGCACAAACGTATTAAATGCTATAGTATAGACTTTAACTGTCATACTTAAGAGTTCAGTTTTTTTCCTCTGTAGATGGCTGGTACGGGTGTTGTAGGAAAGAATTATTATGGTGTGTTTCCTCTCAGGGGTAAATTATTGAATGTGAGAGAAGCAAGTCATAAGCAGATAATGGAAAACGCAGAGATTCAGAATATAAAGAAAATATTAGGTCTGCAGCAAGAAAAACATTACGATAGCACTAAAGGCTTGAGATATGGCCACCTCATGATAATGACAGATCAGGTTTGTCTAACAACATCTCCGAACTATCCCAATTAGTCAAACTCAAGTTGTTTCTTAGCTTATACTGAACTGATGAAATTTCAGGACCATGATGGTTCTCACATCAAAGGGTTGCTGATCAACTTCATTCACTCATTCTGGCCATCTCTCCTCAAAGTTCCTTCTTTCTTGGTTGAGTTCATCACTCCCATTATCAAGGTATAAGCAACTCCGTGGGTCATTTGTCTTTTTTGTTTTGTTTCTGATGAAGATGTAACAGTTATTCATATTAGAATACTAAATTTTTGCTATATAATTATTTATTTCTCTGCTTGATGAGTGGGTTTCTAAGTCCAGTAAAAAATAATACATCCGTTTATTTGTCCAGGCAACCAATAACAAGAACAAAAAAACTGTCCTGTCATTTTATTCAATGCCAGACTATGAAGCCTGGAAAGAGAAGCTAGGAGGAAATGCAAGTTCTTGGACCATAAAGTACTACAAGGTCTGTTTTGCCTCTCCCTCTTGACCTCTTCCATCCCCGTTTCACCACGTGATGATGATTTTCTCCTCTTTTTTTTTCTTACTGGAATGGACTATAACTAAGGTTATTGTAGTTGTATTTGGTCTTAACTGCGTTCTGAATTGTACAGGGGCTGGGAACCAGCACAGCTGACGAAGGTCGGGAGTACTTTAAAGATATTGCTCATCACAAGAAGGATTTTGTCTGGGCGGATGATGAGGATGATAAGCAAATTGAGATAGCATTCAGCAAGAAAAAGATCGCTGATCGAAAGGAATGGCTGAGTAACTATCAGGTTAAACATTGCATCTTTTCCCAATTTGGTAGAGGTTTCTTGTGTTCCGTATCAAAAGTAACAGCTGAATCTAATTGCAGCCTGGAACTTGTCTTGACCAACGTGAGAAACGCATTAAGTACAGTGATTTTATCAACAAAGAGCTGATACTATTCTCGATGGCTGACCTTGAACGGTCAATACCATCAATGGTAGATGGCCTTAAACCAGGACAAAGGAAGATTTTGTTTTGCTCGTTTAAGAGGAATTTTGTAAAAGAAGCTAAGGTGTGATAAAGAGTTCTTGAATTTGTGTATTTGCAATCATCATGCTAAATTCCTAATTCTTTTACCTTTGTTGTCTACAGGTGGCACAGTTTATTGGTTATGTGTCAGAGCACTCAGCATACCACCATGGTGAACAGAGTCTAGCAAGCACGATTGTAGGAATGGCTCAAGATTTTGTTGGCAGCAATAATATTAATCTTTTGGTGCCCAGTGGACAATTTGGCACCAGAAATTCGGTGGGATAACTTTGTTTAAGCCAAGTACCATATGACCCTATTTGTAGTGAGTTCTTCTCATGCTTCTTTGCATGTTCATATTTATTTCAGGGGGGCAAAGATGCTGCTAGTGCTAGGTACATCTTCACCAGATTATCGCCTGTCACTCGTTTAATTTTCCCAAAGGATGATGATGTCCTTCTGAACTATCTGAATGAAGATGGACAGACGATTGAACCCAGTTGGTAATGTTCTCTCTTTGAATATTCATTTTGCATGATTGCACAGATTAACTATTATGTACCTAAAATGTTCCACCTTTTCTTCAGGTATATGCCCATCATTCCCATGGCTTTAGTCAATGGAGGTGAAGGCATTGGCACTGGATGGAGCACCTTTGTCCCAAACTATAATCCAAGAGACATTATTGCAAATCTGAAAAGGATGCTAAATGGTGAAACTGTCGTACCAATGATTCCTTGGTACAAGGGGTTCAAGGTCTGTGAAATGCTATTACTTGCATACTTCTGTTACATTGACAGTTTGGCTCCTTTTATTAAATAATACTGTATTTTATTGATGCAAATATTCTGTTCATGACCTGGCAGGGCTCTTTGACGGAGACAAGTTCAAAGGCAACTGGTGTCACATATACCATCACTGGTATTATAGAGGAAGTTGATCATACCAAGCTTAGAATTACCGAGCTTCCTGTTCGCCGTTGGACGGTAGATTACAAAGACTTCCTTGAATCCATGTGTCCGGCTGGTACAAAGGAAAAGGAAAAGGAGAAGGAAAAGGGCAAGGACAAGAACAAGGAAAAGAACAAGGATAAAGACAAGGAAAAGGAAAAGGAACCACCGTTTCTAGAGGTAGATAATTACACAGTTTATTCATTCTCCTGGGTTTAAGATGTATTGAATATCTTTATTAATTGCAAACATTTTACAGGGAATGAGGTCGCAATGCGATCATGCAAGTGTGGATTTTGAGCTCGTCTTGAGCGAGAAAAACATGGATATTGCTAAGCAAGAAGGCCTTGAGAAGAAATTCAAGCTGACAACCACATTGGGAACAACAAACATGCACTTGTTTGACTCAGATGGTAAAATTCGAAAATATGAAACCCCAGAGGATGGTGAGTATGCTGATATGAACCTCTTTTGTAGCTGTTAAACCTTTTTCCTTCTGTGGTTTTGTAACTGAAATGATGCTCATTTTTCAGTCCTTGAAGAGTTCTTCAAACTGAGGTTTGAATTCTATGGCAAAAGAAAGGTACCATTTATAACTTTTTGTATGTGTTCTTCACTTGCAAACTCTACCACATTAATCAATTTATGCTGTGCAGGAAGTAATGTTGGAAAATATAGGGAATGAGTTGGTGAAGCTTGATAACAAAGTAAGGTTTATTCTTGCTGTTATTTCTGGAGACATCGTAGTCAATAACAGGAAGAGAGCAGAGCTATTCCTGGAGCTTAAGCAGAAGAAGTATAAACCTTTGCCAAAGAAAAAAGTCACGGCTGAGCCAGTTGCTGTAGGAGCTACAGAAGTAGATGAAGAAAATGATGAGAGCCCTGTTGAAGCTGCAGCAGGAGTCAATGGAAGTGATTATGAGTATCTTCTTGCAATGGCAATTGGTACCTTGACTATGGAGAAGGTACAGGAGCTCATTGCACAACAGGAGAATTTAAAGGATGAAGTTGATAGGCTGCGCCAAACAAGTCCAAAAGATCTTTGGCTGAGAGACCTTGATGCTCTTGAGAAGGAACTGGATGTATGTAGTGTTTCTCTAATGTTCTCAATGTTATTTGTTTCACTTCTCTTCTCACTCATTGATTTTCATACAGGTGCTTGATGCAAAATTCATAGCTGATGAGGAGGAGAGGAGAATTACACGGGAAAGCAACAAAGATAATGCTGAGGGATATAAAGCAGCACCCAGGAGACAGCCTAAGAAGACCGCAGCGAAGTCTCAGAAGGTAGATTGTAGCACAAGCGATATGTTTCTTAAGATAGAGAGCACAAGGCGTTATCCATTGCTCGTTACTGATAAAACTGTTAAACTAATATAGGCAAACTTGGCTGGGAGTGATGATGAAGATTATGCAGCACCAATTCCGAAACCAGCGGCTCAAAAGAAGAAACCAGCCAAGAAGGTGGGTTCCTTAGCAAGGCTCTTCTATCTTTTTGTGTGTGTGTGTGCTGTGGTTTACTTGCTGTGTTTACAAGTCAATTGAACTATTTCATAGGCAAGTGCACCGGTGAAAGATGAAGATGATGAAGTGCTTGCACTGAAAGATCGTCTGGCGGCATATAATCTTGACTCCTCTCCAGAACATACTGGTAATGCCCATGTATGCTGTTTGTGAAAGTAAAATATTCATCTCTTACAAAAGTTTTACCTGATCCCTTAACCACTTCTGTAGCCATGGAAACTGACACTGCGGGAGGACAGCAGAAAGAAAAGAAAGGAAGGAACGTACCAGGCAAAAGAGGCGCAGCAAAGAAGGCCATGGCATCCTTGATTGAGGTGTCTGATGATGATGTAGCAGTGTCCATCGATGAAAGCGAGGACGAAGCACCAGCTGAGAAGAAAACTAGAGGAAAGAAGCCCGCTGCTGAGAAACCAAAGACTACTGTCAGGAAGAGGGCGCCAGCTCCGAGCAAGGGCATGAGGCAGAAGGTTCTGGAAGAAACATTCAAACCTGTAGACGACAGCACCCTCAGCGCTCCTTCTCCCGAGAAGAAGGTGCGGAAGATCAGGGCCTCCCCCTTCAACAAGAAGAGCAGCTCGATCCTTCAGAGAGTTGGCAGCGCTTCGGCAGGCACAGAAGATGCTGATGCTCCTCCCTCCAGCAGCTCTGCTGAGCCAGTTGCACCGAGAAGGACAGCCAGGGAGAGGAACACGGCACTCTACTACAATAGTGGGAGCGACGATGACGACTCTGAGGACGACGATGAAGATGTGCTGGACGTGAGCGATGAGTCTTACTCTGAAGATGACTAGAACTTGTTAGCACAACCGCCCGAACTGCTTTTACCGTGCTGTGTGATTTATGAGACATTTGGATAGCTGATGTGATGTGCTTATGAGGTGCATCTCTTATGCGTCGTATGTTATGTTTAGGCGTGACATTCAGCGAAGCTAATCTATTTGAGACTACTAGTGTTTCTGGAATTTGGAATAACCGTATCTAGTTCTGAAATGCATCTACTTCTGACATATGGTGCGTTGGTTAGTTATGAAATCCATCCACTTTTGTCATGTGACTTGTGTTGTTCATCTTGTTTGTGACTGATGGTTCCAGTTCTTTCTTTTTGAAGAACGATGAGAACTACTAGCTGATACATCTTTTTAGAGACATAGGAAGGTTGGTTACCTTTCAAGAAGCGGTATACTTTGGTGAATTTGATTTTGACATAAGAATGCATTATCTTGCTTCAGTATCATGACAGGGCTCGTTGGTTTTCTGCTGGAATGACCACTGAGACGCTAATTCATATTTTTTGTCCCAAACACAGATCAAAGAGGGGGTGTAAGTATCAAATATCTACCGTTGGAGTCTTTTCTTTACAAATGACGCTTTATTACTTATAAAAAGTTTTAACCATTACATCTGGCATCTGTATTTCTATGATGTACAGACGATACATGTCCAAAAGTCAAAAAAATGATGAATTAAATATCATAATGAGAAATTGCAAAACACCTTTGACGGTGGAAGAGCGATCCGAAGATTATGCTGCCATCCATATTTGGTAAAACAAATTCTTTGTTGTAGACACCTCCATAAATAGGTCTCGATTCTCTATATGTTATAGAGATGACCATGAACGAACGGTAACCGGTAGAAAACTTGCTAACGATAAGTATTTTTTTATCATAAACATTTTATTATTTCTACATAACCATAGCGACCAAATAATGGCAACCCCTCCCACTCTAAAAAGAATTCTAAACCTATAATCTGTAACATGTTGCCAAATATTGGCAACACTAAAAGGTGGATACAATTTTGAAACTACTCGGATGACTGACCATATTGAACAGACAAATTTGTATTGAAAGAACAAATATTTGATTGCTCACAATAACAAAAACATATTTTGTACTCCCGTGCCAGCTTCGCCTGATAAGATTGTCTTTGGTAAAGATAACCCCACGACGAAGATATCACACATTTAATCTTTTGATGTATCTTCATTTTTCACACTTTCCTGTTGTTGTCAATCAGTATGTCTGGCTGGACCATTGCCTTTTACATAGAATCAACCGAGTATTTATCACTGTCGTATAGATTTCAACGAAATTCATCATTCCCAGATGATAAATAGATTAAAACCAAACGCTAAAAAAAGGCATTCCAAGACTCAAGCATGAGTCCAAGTAAATATCTTGTGGATGTAATATTTGGAGGAGAATTCTCCATAATTGCGGCGAGTGTATCACCTTCATGACGAACAATATCATACAAAGTAGCATACTGTTTTCGAAGTGTAGCATTGCCCAACCACTTGTCCTACGAGAAACGTATTTCCGATCCATCCTTACTTGAATATGATCCTAAGCAAAAGAAATGTTTCTTTGTAGTCATTAGACCAGCAAAAAACGTGAGTCCCCAGGATTCCAATATACTTGGGACGATGCATTTGAGCCAACATATTTTTATTTGACAAGAGTTTGCCATACCCGTCTCTTCAGTAAGCAATTTGAAGAGCCATTTATCGAGCAGAGCCGTATTTTTAATCTCAAAATCATGAATACCTAGCCCTCTTTGTTATTTGGAGCGACAAACCAAACTCCACTTAGCTAGTCGATACACTTTTTCTCACTATCTCTTTGCAAAAAAAATCTTGACCGAAAGTAATCCAATTGATTTAACAAGCCTTCAAGCCTTTTAACAAGCCTTGTCGCTCCTCTGCTTCCTGCTTGATATACAATATATAGCCTAAAGAAATAAAACTGGCTCGTGGATAGATCCTAAATATTTCTAAGCATTCAACATTCGTCTCAATTATAATACAATACTAGTATTGTAGATTTTACGAATAATGAGTGTTACACAATAGTTTTTTCTAAATTTTTTTGAAGGGAGTATAACCCGATCCTATGCATGGATTGATGCACACAACATTTTATTAAAATTTGATCATCCAAAATTATTACAGAACCAAGAATTGCTGAGAGTTGACACCTGAATCAACCAAAGAAAAATAAAACGCATATGGCAGGAAAATTTGTTTTTTCTCATGTCCTTTTGTCAACGTTATTTGTGTTTTCTTCACTTATAATTTAATGCCACCATCAATTTTTTTGAGAGGACCATCAAACATTACTAATATGTCTCATAATTAGCTAAATGGATTTGATAACAAGAATAGAGCTATAATATTTATTGGTGTTTCAGCTTTATGTTTGTCAATATGGACGTGTAGAAATAACATTAATCATTATAAAACCGATAAACCAGAAAAAGATGGATTGTTTTGCGAAAGAATCTTTGGACCCATAAAAAGCGGAATTTGCGCTTGTGGCAATTCTCGAGCGAGCGGAGCTGAAAACGAAGACGAGAGATTTTGCCAAAAATGCGGGGTGGAATTTGTGGATTCTCGGATACGAAGATATCAAATGGGATACATCAAACTCGCATGTCCCGTGACTCATGTGTGGTATTTGAAAGGTCTTCCTAGTTATATCGCGAATCTTTTAGATAAACCTCTTAAGAAGTTGGAGGGCCTAGTATACGGCGATTTCTCTTTTGCTAGGCCCAGCACTAAAAAACCTACTTTTTTACGATTACGAGGTTTATTCGAAGAGGAAATTTCATCCTGTAACCACAGCATTTCTCCCTTTTTTTCTACCCTTTTAATAAATAAAAATGTATCAATTTTTTGTATGTTATTCAACTAGTTACGCACTGGATATATCTAGGGTCCCAGCTTCTCCCGGCGAGAGTGAAAGCCTATAATTACTACTCCCTCCGTTCGGAAATATAAGACATTCTAGTTTTGTGAAACGAATGTATGTAGACACCTTTTAGTGTATAGGTTCACTCCGGACCTCTACGAACCTATATACTAAAACATATCTAGATACATTCGCTTCACAAAGCTAAAACGTCTTATATTTCCGAACCGAGGGAGTAGATGCAAACGTGTGCTGACGATCGTATAAAACTTTTCTATATGACTATTGTTGGGACATACTAGTAGACTTTTGAATGAGTAGTTTTTATTTGCCTTTTATTTTTATTGGTTGATACATGTGTAAACCCCTGATGATCCTTGATTGTAATATAAAAACGGCTACGTGCGTCTATTGACTATGCTAAAAAATTCGCAATAAGCAAGCGGCAAAAAATTTAGATGTTTTTCTTGGTGTTTGCATAAAGAATACGGAAATTTTGTTTTGAGATGGCGTTTGTTCGTCACGTGCGTGATTCGTGTAATTTTCGCGGTAGGATGATTTTTTTCTGTTTATTAAACGAGTCAATCGTCTCGCTTCACCAACCCGAACCGGAGGTCTCGTGATCTCTCGTCGTCGTAGGTGCGGCAACACACCACGAACCACACCAAACCAGACCGAGCCGCCGGAGCAAAGGGGTCAGCACTCAGCCGGTCAGGGTGGGTAGGTGACGACTGGCGACTCTCCGTCGCGTATTTAGAGTCCAACCCCCTCTCCTTCCTCCTCCGCTCACCAACCGAGACCAAACCAACGAATCTACCCTCTCAAATGGCATCCGCGCCCACGTCGCACCAGTTGGCCGCCGGGGCGCCCTGGAGCTCCCTGCCGCGCGGTGGGTTCCGCGCGCTCACGGACTCCGCCCCCGCCTCCGTCCGCTTCTCCGTCGGCCGCCGCCGCGCCGCTCGCCTAGGTCCGTCCTCGATTCCTGCTGCTCAGCTCTACCCTCCTCGATTCCTCCTGCTACAACCATCTCGTGCGCGTCGTGTCTATTCAGTTTATCCGAGTTGTAACTGGGTTGATTGCCTTTTGCTCCAGTGGAGCTTGGATCAATTGCTCGGTCAGCTGCTGTCCGAGATTATGGCCGTCGTTGGTGGCATATATGGAATATGTGTTGTGAATTGTTGTACAGAGAGAAGCAGTCCCCGTGATGCTAATTTTGGGAACCATGTTCCTGTGACGATCATAGGAGTTCGTTTGATCCTATCGCGCACAGCTTTAGTAATGTGTTCACTTTTGCCTGCCCATCGGTTGTTTGAGATCTGGGGGTTGGTGACAGTACCTGGTTCCATGCCGATCTTCTCTGAACGTGAACTCCTATGCTATATATAAGTTCAGATGGAGTCATCAGTCTATTACTGGCGTGTCTGCTGTTATGTTGGAATAGGAACCGTAATAGGGCTAACTCTAACATATGATGCTCCGTAAATTGGAGAACAGAAGTGAAGGCAGGTGGAAATATCTTCGGGGACTACTTCCAGGTTGCAACCTATGGAGAGTCTCATGGGGGCGGTGTTGGTTGTGTTATCAGTGGTTGTCCACCCAGAATCCCGCTCACCGAGGAAGACATGCAAGCTGACCTCGACCGAAGGTGTGCTTCCAGATTTCATTAGTTTTCCAGCGACAGCTTGCTGAAGCCGAAATTAGGATATTGCAAATACATCATTCTAACCTCTTGCAGATATAGATATTATGTTATTTCCATGATCCTAATTAATATGAAATGGTTGGTTATTACAGGCGGCCAGGTCAGAGCAGAATAACCACCCCAAGAAAGGAGACCGATACTTGTAAAATTCTTTCAGGGACATATGAAGGTAGGGTGCCTTTTAGGACATGGGATTACTTTGGTGATTTTGATTTTTAAATAGGAATGCATTTTCTATAGTTTCTTTATCATGACATGGCTGGTCGGTTTTCTGCAGGAATGACCACTGGGACGCCAATTCATGTTTTTGTTCCAAACACAGATCAAAGAGGGGGTGTAAGTATCTAATACTAGATTTGCTCATGGTAGCTGGACATTTGGAAGGGAAATAGTTGGTGGTATTTAACCTTTTGTTGCACAACCATTTTTGGTTCCACAGGATTACACTGAAATGGCTAAGGCGTACAGACCTTCCCATGCGGATTTAACTTATGACCTCAAGTATGGTGTTAGATCTGTGCAGGTACCTTTTGTCACATATATTCGATGCATATACCAGTTATCAGATTGAAGCACTAACTGTTGCATATTTTCTGCTACAACTTTGCATGTGCTAGATGTGTTTATACTTGAATAGTTTAATTAAGCATTCTTCTTTGCCAACTGAACAATAGGGAGGTGGAAGGTCATCGGCAAGAGAAACCATTGGAAGGGTAGCTGCAGGAGCTCTTGCAAAGAAAATTCTCAAGCTCAAATCTGGAGTAGAGGTTCGGTCCTACCCAGCACTTTCCTTTTAACTATTCTGCATCTGTTGCAAAGCCTCGTCGCTCCCCTCGTTACTGCTTGATAAACAATATATAACCTGAAGAAAGAACGTTTTTCTTAATTATAATACTCCCTCCGTCCCAAAATAAGTGACTTGAATTTGTCTAGTGCGACACTAGACAAATTCAAGTCACTTATTTTGGGACGGAGGGAGTAGTAACGTTATCAGTTTTACAAATGAGCAGTGTTACACAGTAGTTTTTTCTGTTAAATGGCCCCTCCTTATTTTGCTTCGATCCTGGTTCTTGCTTGACCCAAATATGACAACTCATTTGAGTCATGTAGTTCGATCCATCTTGTATACGTTGTATATAGCAAAAATCTACAATAGTACCAGTATCCTGCTACACTGAATACTGATTTATTTTACCTTTCATTGCCATGTAGAAGGGCAAATTGCATGGCTATTTCTCTCTCTATAACTTAATCTCTCAATGCATTATGGCATAAAAATATCTGCCTGCAGATTCTTGCATTTGTTTCCAAAGTGCACCAAGTTGTACTTCCTGACGACAGAGTTGATTATGAAACTGTAACCCTGGACCAGGTCAGTAGTTCCCACCCTTTTCGTAAAAAAAAATACACTATACTCTCAGTTATTTACTGAATTTTTTGAAATTCTGCAGATAGAGAGCAACATTTGTAGATGCCCTGACCCAGAATATGCAGACAAGATGATCGCTGCAATTGATAAAGTACGAACTGAGGGGAATTCGATCGGCGGGGTGGTCACATGTATTGCTAGAAATGTTCCTCGTGTAAGTATTACCCAGTTATGACAATTTTGGTGTGTTCCAGCATTATAAACCAAATAAGGCCTCCTCTTTGTTTTCTACTCATAACCATGGTTTGGGCTATATTCTTATATTTATTGCTTAGTCATCGTTCACCAATTCATCAATACAACACAATAACTTTGGTTTACCGCTATAATTTTTATAGGGGCTTGGCACTCCTGTATTTGACAAACTCGAAGCTCTACTGGCGAAGGCTATGCTTTCTCTTCCTGCAAGCAAAGGGTTTGAGATCGGTAGTGGATTTGCAGGTAAGAAATTGGTTTGCACAAAATTAGTTATTGTGGAAATGCATAATGCTTTACAGTTGCCCTGAGTACTAGTAACTTGTTCCCAGGTACTGACTTAACTGGAAGTGAGCATAACGATGAGTTCTACATGGATGAGTCTGGAAATGTTAGAACACGAACCAATCGCTCGGGCGGTGTACAGGTATTTATCCTTGCACCTATTGCTTTAATTGTTCATTTTAAGTACTTGTAATTGGAAGCATATCAGTAATTGTTAATTGTATCCGCATGCAGGGAGGGATATCAAATGGCGAAACTATATACTTCAAAGTAGCTTTCAAGCCAACAGCAACTATTGGGGTAAGCCAGTTCAGCAAACCTCCTTTCAGAATAAAAAAGCAGAGAGAATGTTGTATCTTGAACATCTAGCAACATTTTCCATGTCATGCTTTTCAAATGATAAGAATGGTGATGTTATGCATTTACAGCTTGCAACCTCTGTTATGTCAAGTATCAAATGTTTTCTTGGTGCAAAGTATTTGACTTCTTTGTGTGGTAGTATAGTAGTACGCTCTGTATATACTTGTAGAATATGGGTAACCTTTCATGCTTGCTACTTGTGGAGTTCTATAGCCATTTATCTTATGTATTAGTTTAATTTTTCCAGAAGAAGCAAAATACTGTAACAAGGGATCATCAGGATATCGAACTTCGGACAAGGGGTCGCCATGACCCATGTGTTGTCCCTCGGGGTAACGGATCAATCTCATATTCTATCTTTTGTTATTTCCGATAGTGTCCTATGGTCTGATCTTTTTTTTTCCATCATTGCTTTTGTAGCTGTTCCAATGGTAGAAACGATGGCGGCATTGGTCCTCATGGACCAGCTGATGGCGCACAGTGCTCAGTGTGAGATGTTCCCTCTGAACCTTGCCCTACAAGAACCAGTTGGCTCCGCGAACAGTACACCTGTGTTGGCGCCAGATGTAGCATAATACCTGCCTTTGAACAAGAAATTCCTCTTATAACCCCCTCCCTCTCTTCCGGTTCGTTTTGTCTGCCATATTTCAGGGTTTTGCTAAGCAGTTTGCAGTTTTGCACCAAACTTGTATCCTAGCGTATACATTTGATCCGTGTACATCAAGAAATTCATTGAACAACGAAATAAAAGGCAAATTCATGTTTTCTAGCGTGAACAATTTGTTCTGGACATCAAGTTAATCCGAGCAATACATCCTCACTCCGTTTGCGGATCAGTTTCTTCTGAACATCAAGTTAATCTGAGCAATTTGTTCTGTACGCCAGTATGGATGCTTTAAATTATCTTCGCCAAAATGCTCCGCACGTGTTGTAGTATCAAGTACTCCCTCTGTTTCACAATATAAGCATTTTTAGCAAGCTGTTTTAGTTTGCTAAAAAAACTTATACTCCCTCCGTTTCGGTTTGTGAAGAAAATGTATCTAGACTTCTTTTAGTGTGTAAATTCGTTCCAAATTTAAGTAAACCTAAATACTAAAAATAGTCTAGATACACTTGCTTCACACAAAACTAAAACATCTTATATTTTGAAACGGAAGGAGTATTATGGAACGAAGGTAGTATGGCTCATCCTTGCACGTGGGTCGGCATTTGAAGCCCCCCTCTGGTTGTTGGCTTGTTGCTTGTCCTGAAACACTGTACTTCCCTGCAAAAAATGAAACATTGTCCTCAAAGCCAACGTAATTGTGTGCTAATATGATACTCTATGCGTATATGCACTGAGAATAAGATTATTTGAGATTTTAAAAGAGAGGAGGAAAAAGAGATGGGCTGACGATGATTTTGTGCTTATATATTGTCCTGCCAACAGTAACAGGCGCTACCTGTAGACCATGACATGGGTCACTGTGAGCGACAGCATTTTAATCTATATATAAACGTCTTTATTTGTCCTTTGGTTTTGCATTACGAAGATTCTTTGAGCACACATTTCTTGACTTTACCCTTTAGTAGGATAGGGTATCTGATTTTGACATGGCTTGAAATAACATAGTAATTAAGAAAACTAGGAGTGAAATGTAAGGATTAAAACCAAAGAACATTCACAACCAACCACTAAAAGATTACAATTAACAATGTTCTCTCTTATTTGGATTGATGGCTACAACTAACAATGTTTTTCTGTCTTATTTGATTAGTACATTCAATATTGGTCCCAAAGCCTAAAAGCATGCAAAGACGGTGATCATGTTCGTATACCTACCTGCGTTTAACTGTCGAATATCATATGTACTCTGGTCCAACAAAGGAAAAGATCACCCTCCCTCTCGAATGAGTTGTTTGAGAGTCGTCTCTCGTTTGTCGGCTCCCCTCTCCCTCTCCTCTGGCGGCCTCGCATGCCGGAGTGACTATGAGAGAGGAGGCCGAGCTTTTTCTATAGATAGGTCTAGGTAGTTCTAGGTTTTTCCCATGTGAAGTACGGCAGTACGTCACCAAAGCTTGTCGGTTGGCTCCAACACGTCCTCGTGGGGGCATGGCTCTGTCAAGGGATGTCGGCGGCAAGGTGAGCTCTCCGGGGATCCATGCCACTAAAATCGGCTCTGGGAGCCTCTTCGTTCGGGTGGATCCACGCTCCACCATCGGGCGTCTCTACCTCTCTTCATCGAGCCTCCAAGGAGGAGGAGGATGGAAGAGGCTGTAGGGATGAGCTCCTTCAATAAGTGTGGCGTCGTGACATATTTGCTAGCGGTGCTGGTTTCTTCTTCTTGGCCTGCCATGGAGGCGAGGGAGAGGAAGTTTCGAGTGATCCTCTTGCTCGATCTAGATGGCGTCGCTCTGAAGTTGCTCAACACAAATCGATGATGGCCCATAGCTAGACATTCATCTTATCACCATCGAAGTGGCATCTTCCTCAAAGAGATCTGGCTGAAGGGCGGCCCTCTTCGATTCCAAAGCGCCATGAAGGCACATGTTCAACCTCCTCCACCGGAGGCCCTTCTCTGGCTCATCCACGGCTTAGGGTGTTGTCCTCACCCCAAGTGGCAAGTTCCCCGGTGGTGCCGATGGGGCGGCTGTAGGTCGAGTCTTTGCATCAGCGGTGACTAAGGGTTTGATTGTGTTTTCCCTGCTTTGGTTAGGTCCCTTTATGCTTATTTCCATGACCGGTCTGTATTTGTTTTTATCTCTCAGGGTCATGTTTGTAAAAAGGTCTGTAACAACTTGGAATTAATGGAGCTTCTCGATAAAAAAACGAATATAATGGTACAAAATAAGGATCTATCTCGAGTTATTTGTGAATCGTGACATAATATGAATAACATTCATCTTCATGAATGAATACCATCCATTCTTAGTTAATGAATAAATAGCTCTCAATCTTCATAATAATTATTACCTTAGTTCTTTAATATAAAATGTTTTGGCAGTTCAAATTGACATTGTTTAAAATAACATAATCGAGAAAACTAGGAGAATGGCCAGTAAGGATACTAACCAAACACACTAACAGATTACAACTAACAATGCTCTCTACTATTATCTGGTTTTATTTTCTTTCTAAAAGGAAACAAAACCCCCATATCCACATCTACTAATGCATATGTTTGTATAATATCAATCCCAGAGCCTAAAAAAGCATGCAAAGACAACGATCATGTACGCGAGTTTTATTCCTATCTAATATTAACTGCCAAAGATCATGGTACACTAATAAGCATGCAAAAAACATGACATGGTATGACTCATTCTTCATTAATACATACACAACACTCAATCTTCATTATTAAGTACTAGCCAAATATCACACAAAAAGATAACAGTGTGGCTCCGTTTGGAAATACTCCCTCTGTTTCAAATTACTCCGCCGGCGCGCTTATGTAGTGAACTAGTACTCTCTCATTTTTCATTCAAAAAAATCCGCGAATTTTTGAAATAGATAGTATGAAATATGTACTACTTATACCAAAAATTCTAAGAATTTTTTGATGAAAAATGAGAGAATACTAGACCACCTAGGTAAGCGTGCGCGCGGAGTAATTTGAAACAGAGGGAGTATAAGATGTTTTAGGTTAGTGAAGTAGATGTATCTAGACACCTTTTAGTGCGTAGGTTTAAATAAATCTATACACTAAAAGATGTCTAGATACATTTACTTCATAAACCTAATACATTTTGTATTTATAACGGAGGAAGTATTTTGATACTGTAAGTACAAAGTTTTGAGAACAATATTGTAATTGTATTTTATTTTCTCGTGAACGCGTTCTTTTGTAGAAATTGACAAAAGACTTGTTTTCTGGGGAGCATTAAAAGGTTTCTTTCAGTAGTTGAGGACAGACTGGAGGCGACGTCTTGGTTCAAAAGCAAATCCCACCCCGGATTCCCTTTCATTAATGGCGACGGAGCCATGTGGACCCACCACCATCTCCCTAGTGCGGTGGCTAATCACGCTGTACGTATCACCTATCATAAGTAGATAAGCAGATCGATACGCGCACTACAAGTTCGATAAGTATGCGTGCTTATCGGCGGCAATATCAGGATTTCCTATAAATAGGAGAGAGGTGGTTACGCCTTCCTTGCCCTAGTCTCCAAAGCCATTTTCCCCCTTCCGCACGCAGCCTCTGGCCTCGGTCCCTCGAACCAGGAGCTCCCACCAACCACAAAAGCTCCGTAAGTGCAGCATACATCCCTTTATTTTTCAGAGAAATAGATTCGTGTTACCGTGTGTAGTTGTTCGTTTGGATACTTGATCGGGAGGTAAAACCAAGATCTAGGATCTAAAAAAAAAAACTCTAGGTGACCGCCCCAATCCTGTTCTTAATTTCTTGCCCTGGCCGGCGCGGCTCGATGCTTTTCGTGTAGATCTCGCCACGGAATCGTTTCGCGTTTTTGTCTCCAAGTCTCTACCACTACTCAGCACGCTGTCTTCCAAAAAAAAAAAAAAAATTCCCCGGAAAGCAGACATGTTCGGAACAGATCTAGGGTTTGGTTCGACGTACAGTACAGTCCGTTTCCTCCACCGGTTTATACGTGTCATCATAATTAAAGGTACTAGCTATATTATCCTGCACGTGCTTTATATTATTGCTTGGAATTGGAAAGCTAAGTCCGCGACACGCCATTACCTATTTTCTCTCTTCTGTTTCTTTCCACTACTATCGTTTCCTGGGGTTTATATAAATAGAAAAATTCCTGCTCCCCCCTGCGGTCCCTTTTGTTGACTTACGATACTGCCCTTTGCTCAGTCTCATCCTCCCGGCTCTCTCGGTCCTCTCGCGATAGAGCCCCCGGCCGCCCCCAAATCGGGAAGCCGCCGAGCCGAGCCCTCCCCGATCTCCGCCGGCGGCGCGCGCAGACGAACCACGCCGCCTCCAACTCCCCCCTCCAAGCCCGCTCGCCTCTACCCGTCCGGCGCGGGGCGGAGCGGAGGAGATCCGGCCCGACCGGTTCCTTCCGTCGGTAAGCAAGCCCTAATAACTCTGCCTGGATCGATCTCGCTTTTTGATCTGTATTTTTTCGCCTAGTATTCCGCTGCGGCTCTGGGCGGTCGAGAAACTTGACCGGAATCTGAATCTTATTGTACAGGAGTAGGGGGTCCTGTGCCCCCGTAGGGTAGGTTTAGGAGCCAAGTCGCATCTGCCGCCTCCTCCGGGAAGGAGGATGTCTTCTCTCAGCCGGGAGCTCGTCTTCCTCATCCTGCAGTTCCTCGATGAGGAGAAGTTCAAGGAGACCGTCCACAAGTGAGTGATTTCATCACCCAACATAAAAATGACAAAATTCAATTTGTTTGTTTGTCTAGCTACTGGTGTGTGCTCACCTGTGTCTGTTTTGTAGGCTTGAGCAGGAGTCTGGATTCTACTTCAACATGAAGTACTTCGAGGACGAGGTGATCAACGGGAATTGGGACGAGGTGGAGCGCTACCTTGGCGGCTTCACCAAAGTCGACGACAACCGCTACTCCATGAAGATATTCTTCGAGATCCGCAAGCAGAAGTATCTCGAGGCGCTCGATAAGTATGTGCAGCAAACGGGAGAGGTTTCTCTAGTATTACATTTTTAAATGCTGGACAGCCTTGATGATTATATTGGGTTCCTTGTTGCCAGGCATGATCGGTCCAAGGCGGTTGAAATCTTGGTCAAGGACTTGAAGGTATTTGCATCTTTCAACGAGGAGCTGTTTAAGGAGATCACACAGCTATTGACTCTGGAGAACTTCAGGTAAATTCCTTGCGATTGCATTCTTTTACACTAGGTTCTTGCCATCGTTTTCGTTGGCTCTAACTGTCGAGTGGCTTATCCTTTTATCTCTATAGGGAGAATGAGCAGCTCTCCAAGTATGGCGATACAAAATCTGCAAGAGCAATAATGCTTGTTGAGCTCAAGAAGCTGATCGAAGCTAACCCCTTGTTCCGTGACAAGCTCCAGTTCCCTAATCTGAAGAGTTCTAGATTACGGACACTTATCAACCAGAGGTAGCACATGATGAAAAATAATCCGAGAGCCCTAACTCTGTTATCTGGAAATCTTATTTATTCTTCTATGCTGCATATCTCTTTGTGCCAAACTGCTAATGCTTGCAGTTAGGTGTAGATTTACTAGTTGATTGAACATTCTTAAATCCAGTAAAGACTACTTTAATATCACCAGAAGACTTTGACCCCTATTTTTTCTTGTTCAAAGCTAGCCTGATAATAATGCTATAAGCTAATAAGGCTGTGACCAACATTCCATCCTCCCCGAATTTATTTAAACCAGCTCTGCTTGGTTCGTAAATTTGACCTAGCTTTATTTCTCCTAACAAAATGATGACTGCTGTTCATTCATTTTTCTGAAGAACTTGATTTATTCATGGATCAAAATCTTGATGTTGACCCATTTTTACAAATACTCCCTCTGTTCGGGATTATAGGTCCTACGCGTATACCTAGG
Organism: Avena sativa; assembly: GCA_916181665.1. Lineage (NCBI taxonomy): Eukaryota > Viridiplantae > Streptophyta > Magnoliopsida > Poales > Poaceae > Avena > Avena sativa. The sequence goes on from OV702293.1 coordinate 427,068,175, forward strand.
TTGTTAATTTGACCAGCAAAATATAACTTATATATCACAAAACTTATACCATTAGAAAATATAACCTCTAAAGTTTCTAATGATATAATTTTTATGCTATACTATTTATATTTTGTTGTTCAAATTGGCAACCTAGTTATCCGCGCGGGACTTATAATCCCAAATGGAGGGAGTACATTGTAAATACAGTTTCTTTTCATGATGGCTTTTATGGGTCCTAGTCATAAAACGGCCGTGCCTTTTTGTTTGCAATTTCGTTCTTTCAGCAGTTCATCTTGATGTGACAAATTTTTGCAGATTCAACTAGTTCTACTTTCCCTTCATGTTAAATTGTAATTTTTTTGTCTCCACCATCAACTTCAATTGTAACGTTATTTTGTAATATATGGCAGCTTAAACTGGCAGCACCAGCTTTGCAAAAACCCTAGGCCTAATCCTGACATCAAGACCCTTTTTGTTGATCATTCTTGTGGTCAACCAAATGGCGCACGTGCTCCATCACCAGCAAACAATCCACTACTTGGATCTATACCTAAACCTGGTGGTTTCCCTCCGATTGGTGCTCAAATTGGTGCCCAAATTGGTGCCCACGTAGTAAGCTCGTTGATCATATCTGTATACTTAAATGTATATGCAGAAGTTTTGAATTGTTTATAACCTGATTTATGCTTGTTTCAGCCTTTTCAACCTGCGCCAACACCTGTTGCACCTCTTGCTGGCTGGATGTCAAACCCTCCAGCAGTAACACACCCTTCTGCTTCTGGGGGTGCTATTGGATTTGGTACTCCTACGAATCCTGGTACTTCTGTTTGTTAATGTTGCAGATAAATCTGGAATGCTGTGAATAGTTAGTATCACATATTGTTTATTAATTCTATTCTGCATGTATGTCTTGTAGCTGCTATGTTGAAGCATCCTAGGACACCCTCGACTGCCAATCCTTCTATGGATTATCCATCTGCAGATTCTGATCATGTCTCTAAGAGGCCTAGACCTGTTGGGCTGTCTGAGGAGGTATGGTTAATTTCTTCTTCTCAAAGACCTGTCACCACTATTGGATTCTTGCAGTTGATACATGATAATACTTCATGTTCTGCCTAATAAGTTGTCAGTTTATACTTGATTTGAATCTTGGTTTGTTTTTTCACAGGTGAATCTTCCGGTGAATATGATGCAGAGTTACCCGCAAAGCCACAGTTATCCGCAAGATGATTTCCATAAAGCTGTTGCACGGACATTGAGTCAAGGATCAGCTCCAATGAGCATGGATTTCCATCCAGTTCAACAAACCCTTCTTCTTGGTAAGTTATATGTCTCTTCCCATTGTAAATCTGGTTTCATTTTATCACTCCCTTAGCATCTCATTTTGTGCAATTTTTACTCTGTATCTGTTCTAGTTGGTACCAATGTTGGTGACATTGGATTGTGGGATGTTGGCACCAAGGAAAGACTCGCTGCAAGAAACTTCAAGGTGTGGGAGCTTGGGAAATGCTCTATGGCCCTCCAGGTTTGTCACTGAAAATATGTAGTTCAGTAAGTTGGTGTTTCTTTTACCCAGTCAATCTAAGTATGCGTTTAATGTAAATTGTATGAACAGGCAGGGCTGGTTAAGGATCCTACCGTGTCAGTTAATCGCATAATATGGAGTCCTGATGGAACCTTGTTTGGTAAGATGCCGCGAGTATTTTTTTCTTCTTCTGTTCTTTCTCGTTGACACTGCTCTAATGTTATTCTCTTTTTAAAAGGTGTTGCTTATTCAAGGCATATAGTACAGATTTATTCTTATCATGGTGGCGATGATATTAGGCAACACTTGGAGGTATGACTGCAGTGCTTAGCTATTACTGTCCGCTTATGGTTCATTGTCTTATACATAATTTATTATCTTGTTTCCTGAGTTAATTATCTTTTGTTTCTTGATTAGATTGATGCACATGTTGGTGGTGTAAATGACATTGCATTCGCCCATCCTAATAAGCAGCTATGTATAATTACCTGTGGAGATGATAAGACAATAAAGGTGAGTTCATGGTATTAATTCCGGTACTCTATTAACTTTGTTTAATTGAGGAATATGAACTCTTTATTTATAATTGCATATTAGGTGTGGGAGGCTACTACTGGAACAAAGCAGTTTACCTTTGAAGGTCATGAAGCTCCTGTTTATTCAGTTTGTCCACATTATAAGGAAAATATTCAGGTACTCATGCCCTTATTATGACAGTCAATTGTACAATATTATATCCTTTTTTCTGTAGGAAGCTAATGTTGGTTGCTTTGCATATTATGCAGTTCATCTTTTCAACTGCTTTAGATGGAAAGATAAAGGCATGGCTATATGATAATCTGGGGTCCAGAGTTGACTATGATGCACCAGGCCATTGGTGCACTACAATGGCATATAGCGCTGATGGTTCAAGGTTCGTGTTCTAAGTTCACTTTTAACACTTCCAGTTAGAAATATACATGTGTTTGTATGTTGTTCATTTTTTTTCTTTCCTCCGTCTAGACTGTTTTCTTGCGGGACTAGCAAGGATGGTGAATCACACTTGGTGGAATGGAATGAGAGCGAAGGTGCTGTGAAGAGAACATATCAGGGATTTCGTAAGCGATCTATGGGTGTTGTACAATTTGATACGACACGTAATAGGTTTTTGGCTGCTGGAGATGAATTCGTGATAAAGATTTGGGACATGGACAACACTGGTCTTCTGACTACCATTGAAGCTGATGGTGGCCTACCTGTGAGTTTGTTTTCCTTCATGTGAACTTATGTTAGTGAATTTTTTTTTCCGATACAAATCAAACAAACACTTCTTTGTTCTAACCTGATGGCTGGTCCCTCAATTATCAGGCAAGCCCACGTATCCGCTTTAACAAGGAGGGTAGTCTGTTGGCTGTTTCTACTACTGATAATGGTATAAAGGTGTTAGCAAATGCTGATGGTGTTCGTTTGTTGCGCACACTGGAAAATCGTTCTTTTGATGCTTCTCGTAGTGCATCTGAGACTGTAACAAAGGTAGTTTCTTGTAATCAATAAACTTTTCCGAGATGTTTTTCATTTTTTCCACATGCATGGTCCAACCATTCCCTATTGGTGCAGCCTCTAATAAACCCGTTGACTGCCGCTGCCGCGGCAGCCGCCGCTGCCGCTGCAACCAGTTCTGGAACTGCTGCTCCATCAGCTATAGCTGCAATGGTTTGCTCAGATACCTTTTCTGTTGATCTGTTCTATAAGAAAATTCTATTAATCTTAACTAACTTGGCCGTACTCTGGAACTTCTCTTATAGAATGGAGACAGCAGAAGCCTGGTCGATGTAAAACCTAGAATCACCGATGAGTCAATGGACAAGTCAAAGGTCTGGAAGCTTATGGAGATAGCTGATACAACTCAGTGCAGATCATTAAAGCTGGGTGATAATAATCACAGGACAACTAAGGTGATACTTCTTATCTTGCATTTTACCTTGATATATATGTTCTGAATATGCATCATTTTCTCGCAATCTTGTGTGTGCACTTCAGTTTATAATATGGAGCTTATTTGTCTGTTGTTGCAGATCTCAAGACTGATTTACACAAATTCTGGTGTTGCTATCTTGGCTTTAGCTTCAAATGCTGTCCATCTACTATGGAAATGGCCACGCAATGAACGGAATTCAACTGGAAAGGTGAAATTCTGTTTGCTTATGCATAGCGCTCATTTTGCTTGATCTGTTCATCAGATGTGAAAAGTTTATACATATGATTGTTGCTAATTGGTTCAGTTTGCTATTTATTCTTGTAGGCTACTGCAAGTGTTTCGCCTCAGTTGTGGCAACCTCCAAGCGGCATCCTCATGACGAATGACATAATTGACAATAATCCTGAAGAGGCAGTTCACTGCTTTGCGCTGTCAAAGAATGATTCATATGTCATGTCAGCTTCTGGAGGGAAAATTTCTTTGTTCAACATGATGACTTTTAAGGTTAGTAAATCATTATGATGATGTGTAATGTCTATCAATTCTCATGTAGAAGGTGCCCCTGATGTTTATGCTGTCTGCAGACGATGACAACATTTATGCCTCCGCCACCAGCAGCAACTTTTCTTGCATTCCATCCTCAAGATAATAACATAATTGCAATTGGAATGGATGACTCGACCATCCAAATCTACAATGTCCGAATTGATGAGGTATTAGGATCTTCTAACATGGTTATTTTATCTTCTATACAATGAATGAACAAGGTACACTCAAATAAGATATTTTTTGTTCTTTGTACAGGTCAAAAGCAAACTTAGAGGGCACTCTAAGAAAATTACTGGTCTCGCCTTTTCAAATGTGTTAAATGTGTTGGTATCCTCTGGAGCTGATGCCCAGGTTATTGAACTATTTAGTCACATCATATTCATCAAGCAACTTCTTTTCCATCTTTAGTGTTTCTAATTGTTCTTCTTATAGATATGTGTTTGGAACACTGATGGCTGGGAGAGGCAAAGAAGCAGATTTTTGCAGATACCATCAGGTCGCCCAACATCTAACATCTTGGACACACGAGTTCAGTTCCACCAAGACCAACTGCATTGTCTTGTTGTCCATGAAACACAGATTGCCATATACGATGCTTCAAAACTAGAACCCGTAAAGCAGGTAAAATTTCATTGTTATCCTTCACGCGGAGTCTTTATTGCGATGAAAGTATTCTTGTGGCTCACCATAACTTTACTTTCAGTGGCCTGTTCGGGAAAATTCTGCTCCAATAACACATGCCACATTCTCATGCGATAGTCAACTGATTTATGCAAGCTTCCTGGATGCCACTGTCTGTATATTTAGCGCATCAAGTTTGAGACTCCAATGCCGAATTCTTCCAGCTTCTTATCTTCCCCCAAATATCAGGTATTCTATAAGGCTCAAAAACATGATAGAAACTCTGTTGGAGGGGAATGGCTACCTGTCTCTAACTACTGGGTTAAATTTTAACTCTTGCTTCTCCTAGGATCTTGCCTGACCTCATTTCAGAGGGTTTGTGTTTGAGTTGTTAGTATATTTGTTTTTAAGCAGTTACTTAGTTCAGTGGGTGATCGAATCATTGATATTTATTCTCAGGAAATTACAATTCAGTGCAATAACATGTCCTTTCTGAGATAAGTTATTGAACAGTGGTAATTGAAAGCATTACCTATCTAGCATGTGCATGTATCTGATAGATACAAAGTTGCTGGTGGGTTTGTCAATTTTGTTGTTGCCTCGAGAAACTAAATCCAATCCTTAGATATGTTGAATCTATCCTCTGGTATTAAGAACAAAGATGTTTCAACTCCTGATGAAATCCAGGAGGGAGTTCTATTGTATTGAATTGCCAGTTTACACCATATTTTAAAAAGTATGTGGTGGTGGAGCACTACATGTCAATCTTGATTAAACTGAATTGTGGATACAATTGTAGGAGGTTGTGAATAAAAGAACTAAAGATCTGTAAGCTGTTTTTGCTCTCAACAACTGTAGGCAGGGGTCATGTATTCTTTCAACGAATAATGATTTGTATCTTCTTACTGTGTGAACTGAAGTTGTAAAATAACTATTCTATGAAATCTTTTTTTGACCACTCACATGTTTTCCACAAACTATTCCTATAATAGCAAGTCATAGATGTATTTACCAGTCAGAAACTGGAATTACTGAGTTTTGAGTAACTGCTGATATGTTGTTGCTTCTCCAGTTCAAATGTTCATCCTGTTGTGGTTGCGGCACATCCTTCGGAAGCAAGTCAATTTGCCCTAGGCCTTACCGATGGCACTGTTTACGTCATGGAGCCATTGGAATCTGACAGAAAGTGGGGAAATCCTCCACCAGTGGAGAATGGATCAACGAGCAACATGTCCACACCTCCTAATGGAGCTTCGAGTTCTGATCAACCAGAAAGATAGTAACATGAAGTTAGAAGTGTTAGATTTTTCTATCACTTCTACTCTTCGTGGTCGTACGAGTCACTAACCAAGGTATCCTTTGAAAACACTTGAAACATAAATTGCTGCTATTTTGTTTGGTTAACAAGTCGTAACAATTGTTGGGAACTAAGAAGATAGTTTTGCATGTCCAATGAATATCCCACTACTTAATTAATCCATTGTCTCTCTGTAGTCGACCAATGTCTTTTCCCACAGAATCTGTATATACATTGATAAAATTCCAAGGTCTGTTTATTCAGTTTTTTAACCTTGGCAATCGCCTCTTGGTCTGCAGATGGGCTTCATTTTTACAACTTGCGTTGGCAGAGCTGGTTCCAAGGGTGGTTGTCGATGAGCACAATAAAGAAGATCAAGGCTTAACATCATTTTCGTCTTTTGCTTATATCATCATCATATGTTTCTGTTATTACCATTATTAAGTGAGGGAGGAATTGATTAGTCCTAGTGTTTCATTTTCTTTCTTGTGTTTGTGGTGTTACGAGGGAAGGTTACCAAGTAGACAAGGTGTAGTGGCAGTTTGGCTGTACCTAATCAGTACCCTTGTTTCATTTTCCGACTAGCGAGTAAAAACATGTTTGTCTCTCAGTTTCGAATCCATTGTTTCATTCGTTGTATATCGGATGTGTGTTTAAGGTCTGCCGTACATGCTTTTATCCAGTAAGGCCGCAATTTTTGGGTTGCCAAATATTTTGGTAGTGTTGTCTTGGCACCAAACACACCATCATGGCGGTTTGTATTATATCTGGGTCGCTTATGTGAATACCACTACGGCCTACGGGGGATGTCTCAAAACTGTATCGTCGGTGAAACTGAGAATCTATCTGGTGCACCAAGAGCTTTTCTGAACTTGGGGTTCTTTTGAAGGAGGAATTATTACAGCTTGTGACACGTCTAACAAAGAAGTGGATTTGCATTGCGAAAAAACAGGCCGGCCCAAAAGTGGTAAAGTTGAGAGCGTACAGAGTAGTGCATATAGCACGGTCTGCTTGCACCACTTGGCACGGCAAACGATTGGCACCTGCGATGCGTAGGCTCCCGAGTCCTGACCGAGTTTTCAGCAGGAGGCGTAAGGGGGCCAACGCAAAGATGCAGCCGAGCCACCGCCCATGCAGTCCGTGGCTCAGTGCAGGATCGAGGCGCCTAGCACGGGAGCAAGGAGGCAAGAGCAAGCGGACACGTACCCCCATGCATGCATGCATGCATGCACGGCGTCGTACGTAGGCACACTGACGGGGCCCGGCAGCGGCAAAGAGCCCCTAGAGAATAACACTAGCCAGCCTAGATCAGGAGGGGTGGGGACTAGACTGGCAGGCAAAGCGCGCGCGAGGGAGCATGTAGACAAAATAGAACAGCGAGGCGATGAGCGTCACGGCGTTCCACCCAGCTGGACAGGCAGGGTACGTCGCGTACAGGTAGTACAGCTGCTGCCGCCTCGCCGGCCAGGCCTGCTCCAAAAGATGCAATACGCTGCGTGCATCCCAAGGAGATATGGTCGGTCGTGTACCGTGTACTACAGTTCGTACCACTGTTCCATCACACTCGGTACGTATGCACGCACAACGCGTCCCTACCACTACCTGCCTCGGTAAAGTAAGGCGGACCATGCCCTCTCCGGACCCCACATCGTACGTTGGTAGTAGTAGTGTAGATCACGGGCACTTCTGTTTTAGTCAGGAACTAACATAAGTGGTAACGTATACTTCATAGACTAAAATGATGATTTGATAAAAAATTAATAAAGAAAGAGACAAATAACGTCTATAATACTCCCTCCGACCCATATTATTTGACTTGGATTTGCAAAATTTGGATGAATCTATATACTAAATAGTGTCTAGATTCATTTAAATTTAGTCAAATTAAAGTCAACTAATATGGATCGGAGGGAGTATAATATTCTATGTTACTACAATAAATTATTATCATCATGGAGTAGTAACTTAGACTACTAACATGTGTATGTTATTATTCTAAGTTACTATACACTATGACCAGCCTTATTACTACTCCAACCGATGCCATAGAATGTGCTCGCTTGATGCATATTCGGGAGAGGGCGCGTGATTGTGCCTAGCCATCTTGTCGGAGATGAAGAGAAAACACAGGAAATACGCGAGTTTGCCCATATTCTGGTATTTTTTCTTTACCAAATTTGACTTTTTTCGAAACTTCAACCGAATTTGTTCTTTTTTAAAATTAATTTGGAATCTAACCTCTGGGTCGGTGTCATTTTAAATGGAGCAGAAGTTATACAGGTCGACGCTAACACATTACAGCAGGGGGCAACCTAGAAAGGTTGGTGCCGTTTAACATGGAGCCAACATCGGCGCCGTTCTAAATGGAGCCGACCTCTTTCGGTTCAGTTTTCTGATGTGTTGGCGTCGACTTGTACAACTTTATCTCCATTTAAAATGACGCCGACCTAGGGGTCAGATTTCGAATTAGTTTCAAAGAGGGATCAGATTTGGTTGAAGTTTTCAGATTTGGACAGATTTGGCAATAAATATCATATTCTGACCTCCACGAGCATCTTCAATGGCGGCCTGCAAAAGAAACATGTTTTCATAGTTTTGGTATGTTTGCGGGTCGGCAAGGACATGCCTCGGATCGCTGTCCGCGCAGGCCATGCCGGTATATTCAACGGTGCCTCCCATTTATCCAATCTGTTTCTTTAAAAAAAACTTGATATATGTCTCAGTTTAATACATATACACATATATATTATAAAAAAATTAAATTAAAAATGTATAGTTCACAACAAATAGAAGTGTATGGTCCCAATAAAATTTACACAACCAAATTACATTTTACTAAAATTGTAGATGGAGAAAGAAGCGCTAGTTGTTCAGCCAAATTACATTTTACTAAAGTTGTAGATGGAGAAAGAAGCTAGTTGTTCAGCTGTTCATTCGGTTGGTTCTCCACAAATTCCCACAGATGGCCAACTAAATCATTCTGAAGATTTTTGTGAGTTGTCCGATCTTAAATCTCATAATGCACATGCAGAAATTGTGTGAAAGTAGATGGCGGCCGGGGCTCGGGCTGAACCAATTTTCTCTGAAATTTCCAGCCTTGACCATAGATTTGTTCATCATGCTCATCTTCGACGATCATTTTGTGTATGACCACATAAACAGTTATCACCTCCCACATACGTTCTTGCTCCATGTTCTAGCAGGATGCCGCATAATCGCACGGTTAGTCAAGATAAATCACCACTTTAATTTTTGATGATTTAATCATCGAATTATCTCAAAATAATCATCAATATACCATCAAATCCTCATGGAATGTCCAAGATGGGTGTGAATCTCTGCTTTACTTTTGGGTTTATAAACTGCTTTGACCTTCTGTAAGTTGGCGAGGTGAGACTAAACATCCCACATCGAGTATCATAGCGCGACAGTGGTATCATGGTGTCTTGTCATAAGTGCTATCATTGTATCACCAAATTCCGCGTTCCCACCTATCAGCGCAGTGACGGTCAAAGGTGAAAACGCTTCGTGTGGGTATTCGCGAGGCTAGGCTAGAGCGAGGAGGCTCAATGTGAAGAGTATTTTGAGCACCGGACAAAACTGAGTACTGCGAGCCTTAGTGGGCACAAAAATAGTTATCCTAACAAAGTGGAGATAGTAGCTTAGCTCATGCCACCACCACTCATGCAATCATCCAAAGGAGCTGCACAATATGGACTAAACCCTGTTTTCGCCTAACTCTGCCCACCTCCGGCCATGCAAAAAATCGGCTGCAAGCTACCAAATACACTCTAAACTGCGTCGATCTTTTGTATGCAACTATCTGTGCCTCATATTTAGTGTTAAGTCTACATCATGAGCAACCATGGCCGGCCTCTTTTCTTCTTCTGTGCTCCCTCCGTTGTGAAATACTTTGATGTGGTTTTAGAGTACTATACTCCCTCTCTGTCCAAAATACTTTTTCATAGGTTTGTCAAAATAAATATATATCTAGATACTTTTTAATATATAGATATATATGAATCTATACAAATCTATGATATCTAATCAAGACCTGTAATTCTAGACAAATTCGACGACATCAAATCGAGGGCTATAGGGGAATACTATTCTCCGGTGCTGTCCATTCCTTTGCATTATCCATGCAGTACAGCCACTTGCAAATTACAAGGCGTTGCACATCAGACGTGACATAAAAATTGTCCACTAGAGTCAACAGTGCAAGCCAACATCTGCGAGTGGTGGCAAGTCCATGCTGAGCATTTTGGGATCCCTGCCCTCAGCTTTATTGAGATAAGTGAACCCACAACATTTCACTTTCCCAGGCACAGATCGACCACAGAGGCCAGGTATTGGTCTCAGTTGCCTGCTGCTTTCTCTCCAGCCAGGGGAGGCCACTAGGGAAGGTGACATTAGCTTCGGCTGCACCTTCACAAGTCCATGGAGCATACGAGGGCTCCATGAGATGCTTCTCCATGTCGAATCGATTGAAAGGCTCCTCTATAGAGAGCATGCTACTAGAGCATAGTTTTCAAAAGATATAAGTGGTGCACGGTTAGCAAGTTTAGGGTATTTTTTCTCCCGACCCCGTGTGGCCGCCGTCGGGCCACACCGGGCGGTCATCACCCGCTGCCTCTCGACTCCTTCCCGCATATCCCTTCATCTGCCACCACCGGTAAGTCGCTGGCAAAACCCCTGCGACGCGGCGATGGATCTTTGTTCTTCTTGGTCGTCCAGAGATCTCGGCCCCGATACGGTGATGGCGGGCAGAGGCGTCCGGAGTGAATCACTAAAACAGGCCGAGGGGCTGGTAGGAGGCGCGCTTGATCCGGGGCCATTGGGTCCAACGGGCTGCGACCATCCTGATTCCATCCTTGATGCCTCTTGTCATCGGCTAGTGGTGTCACGTGGATGCTCCCCAATTCTTGCTCCGCATTACGAGGATGCCTAGGGCAGAGGCCCTCGGCTTGGCGGTGGTGGTCATCTCTTCCGTCAGAGGTGGTCGACCTGGGACTGGTTTGGCGGATCTCGTGATCCGTCATCTAGTCATGGTTGCGAGTTGAGACACATAGTCGCCGGTGAAAACCAAGCCAATCTCGGACATGGAGGGAGATGGAGGTGTTTTGCACCGTTATCTTGTTGAAGGTATTGATACGTCCAATTTGCATCACCATTCTATATCATAATTTGCCTCTATTTATTGATATGTGCCTTATTATGAGGTGTTACTTATGTCTTTTCCTCTGTTTTTGCATGTTGGATGATTCTTGGAGGACGAACGGATGGAAAAAGAGGTGTTTTGATGCAATTTCACAAAGATCAGAAAAATACCAAAAAAATATTGGAAAATTATATTTTCCTAGAAGACGAAGGAAGCCAGAAGGGGAGGCGTAGCTGGGCCACAGGGGCCCCACACCCCTCCTAGGCGCGGGTCCCCCTAGGCCGCGACTAGGGGAGGTGTGGCCCACCTAGCCGGCCTCCGACTCCGCCCTCTCGCCTATAAATTCCTCTCGGAACCCTAATACCAGGGGAGCGACCATAGAAAGATTTCCGTCGCCTCTGCGGGGCGGAAAACACCGAGAAAGAGCTCTCCGGCAGACAGATTTCTACCAGGGAAATTCCTTTCCAGAGAGGGGAGATCGTCGTCATCAACACCGTCATCAAGCTAGACTTCATCGGGATCATCATCATCATCCACACCATCATCTCCACCAGCACCATCATCACCACTCTATCCCGCTGTAACAATCGTGTTGAATACTTGCATAGTTCTTAGGGGAAACTTTCCTGGTATTGATTACTATTATAGTTGATGCTTGTGAGTGAAACCATTGGATTATTGTTTATGTTCAGATTGTTATCCATCACAATATCATCCTTGATCTTGATCCATATGATTTCTTGTGAGTAGTTCGTTTAGTTCTTGAGGACATAGGAGAAGTCATGTTGTTAGTAGGTTATTTGTATTGAGTTATTATTCAATGGTTTAGTATTTAAGTTGTGGTGCTATTCTTCTAGTGGTGTCATGTGAACGTCAACTACATGATGCTTCACCATTTATGGGCCTAGGAGAATGCATTGTGTATTTGGCTACTAATTGCGGGGTTGCCGGAGTGACAGAAACCCGAACCCCCGTTAGGACACCTTTGCACAAGGGAGTGTAGGATCTCAGAGTTTAAGGCTGTGGTTAGGTTTATATCTTAATTGCTTTCCTGTAGTTGCGGATGCTTGCAGGGGGTTTAATCACAAGTATGTATTAGTCCAAGTAAGGTCGGTACATTAGCACAGGTTCACCCAAACAACACTTACAACACCAAAGATTACTACTCAGCTATTTAAAGTGAAAGCACATGACAGTATTCCCATGTGTCCTCGAGAACGTTTAGTCCTTATAAGTATTTCCACCGGCTTGTCCTTTGCTAAGAAAGGATTGAGCCACTTGCTGCAGTTGTTCGTTGTCTTTGTTACTTGCACTTTGTTTTTTTGCTTTATCAGGAAACCCCTAAAAATCCATTTGCTAAGTATTTACAGAGATTTCCTGCTCCATACCACTAGTCAACACCTTCTTCTCCTCGTTGGGATCGACACTCCTATTTATCGAAAGTACTACGACACCCCTATACTTGTGGGTCATCAAGACTATTTTCTAGCGCCATTGCCAGGGAGCGAAGCGCTATTAAAGAGTGGAGCTGGTAAAGTAAACTTCTACTGTGAGTATTGCTTTTTATTTCCGTTTGTTACTTTGTTTCCAATATGGACAATCCACTTGGTTTTCTGTTTGGGAAAACTACTACCACTGTAAGGGTAGTAGATGAACCACCACCTGTTGAGATAGATCCTTTTAAGATACCTACAAGTATTGTTGATCGTGTTATGGATAATTATTATTTAGAGGATGGAACTGTCCATCCTGGTGATCATTTGCTTTTTATCCATGAATTATGCGGGTTGTTTAAGTGTGCAGGTATCACAACTGAACATGTGAAGAAGAAGTTACTCTCTATATCCTTGAAAGGGAGAGCTGAAGAATGGTATAAGCTACTGAAGAATGGGCAATCCATGGAATGGGAGGAAATAGCATCTCTCTTTTATTCTAAATTCTACCCTCCCAATGAGATTCATAAGGATAGAAATCCGATATATAACTTTTGGCCTCATGATGGAGAGAGTACAACTCAAGCTTGGGGAACATTGAAGTTACTAATGCTTAAATGTCCTATTTATGAACTCCCTAACAATATTATTATCAATAACTTTTATGCTAGGCTTTCTCTTCATGATAAAGATTTACTAGATGCTTCTTGTGCTGGATCATTCACACGTATGAAGGAAGAAGCTAAATGAGATCTACTAGACCGTATTCAAGAGAACACTGAAGCTTGGGAGAATGACAAAGAAAGAAAGTCAGGTATAAACTATGATTATGAATGCATTAAATCCTTTGTGGGAACTGATGACTTCCGTGATACTAGTAATGAGCATGGTCTTGATCCTCAAGTTTTTGCGAAATGTTTTAAGGCCTTTGCCTCTTATATTGAAATTAACAAAAAGGAGTGGGATAAGTACCATGATCCTTATAAATACATTGTTACCCATGTTCCTGCTAGCATAGAAGTCTGTACTGTTGATCCTATTTTACCTGAACCTTATGTTGAGAAAATCCCTTTTCCTGCTAAGGTAAAGGAACATTCTATCATAGCTAATGTGGTTAGCAAAAGTACAAACAAAAATTGTGGAGCCTGATGAGCAAATAAATATTGAACCTGTGGTAGCTATTGTGAAAGATCTTGTCACTAGAAATATAGAGGATGAGCACATTTTCTTCTGTGAAGACGCTTCTAATATTATCTCTCATCCTAGTAAGGCTAGAAAAGATAGTGTCCCTATGCTTTCTATTAAAATTGGTGATCATTGCTATTATGGTTTATGTGATATTGGTGCTAGTTCTAGTGCTATTCCTTATGAGCTTTATAGGGAAATTATGCATGAAATTGGTCCTTGTGAGCTTGAGGACATTGATGTGGTTATTCACCTTGCTAATAGAGAGACAGCCTGTCCTGTTGGCATTGTAAGAGATGTGGAGGTTATTTGTGGTAAGATTAAATATCCTGCTATCTAGTACTTGGTAAAGAAGCTAGTAAAACCTATCCTATTATCTTTGGTAGACCCTTCTTGAATACTTGTGGGGCTATCATAGATTGTAGGAAGGAAAAGGTTTTGACTAAGTTTGATGGAGAGTCTTATGAGTTTATTTTTTCCAAATTTGCTAAAACTCCTTATGAAAATGAACTGTCTAATGAGGATTTCAGGGTTGAACAACTTTCTGCTATTTCTCTTGCTCCTAACAATGCTTTGCAACAGTTCATGGAAGATCATGAAACTGATGTCTTCATGAAGGAAAGAAATGAGATTGACGAGGTTTTCCTTCATCAGCCTGAGTTACTTAAGCATAACCTACCCGTGGAAGATTTGGGTACCACACTACCACCTAAAGGGGACCCTGTTTTCGAATTAAAACCTTTACCCGATGATCTTAAATATGCTTATCTTGATGATAAGAAAGTATATCCTGTTATTATTAGTTCTAAACTTTCAGGAAAGGAAGAAGAGATGTTATTGGAGATACTGAAGAAACACCGAGGAGCTATGAGCTATACTCTTGATGATTTAAAAGGAATTTCTCCTACTATATGTCAACATGCTATTAATATAGAACCAGATGCGAAACCAGTTGTTGAGCACCAACGCCATTTAAATCCTAAGATGAAGGATGTGGTAAGAAATGAGGTATTAAAACTCCTTGATGTTGGTATTATTTACCCTATTGCTGATAGCCAATGGGTTAGCGCTGTTCATTGTGTTCCCAAGAAAGGGGGAATAACTGTTGTACCTAATGAAAATAATGAGCTTATACCCTAAAGAGTAGTGGTTGGGTATAGGATGTGCATTGATTTTAGAAAGGTTAATAAAGTTACTAAGAAATATCATTACCCATTGCCCTTTATTGATCAAATGCTTGAGAGGTTGTCTAAAAAGACTCACTTTTGTTTTCTTGATGGTTATTCTGGGTTCTCACAAATTGCTATGAAAGCACAAGTGTCAACACCCGGATTTTTAATCCCAGATGCCTGTTATGCCATACATCGCAATCCCAGGATTACCATTTTTGTGAGACATAACAGATTGGATATCACAGTACATCATCCATTACAAACCATACATAAGATATTACAACAAATAAAGATCTCATGATCCAGTCTTAATACAATCATAGCAGCGGAATAACGTAATGATAACGGTAGCATGGGCGAAGCTCCATCTTCATGGTCACAGGAAATGCTGACGATGGGAGATGATCCTAGTTGTCGTAACCTTCCCACGGTCCATCCTCCTGATAGTCCTCTTCATAGTCTGGCCACGGGAATAGCCAGGGACAAAGCCATGAGTACTCTTTAAGTACCCGCAAACTAATACTAACAAGTAAGTGGTTTTGAGTAGGAAGTACTAGGCTCTAGGTTGTTTTGCAAAAAGCCAGATTTATCTCTACTGAGTTTAGAAGCAAAGAAAGCTAGTTGAAAGTATTATAACACCTAAGTGGGAACTTGAGTTCCATATCACAACCCTGTTGTGGTCAAGTCAAAGTCGATTCATTTCACAAGTCATTTTGAAAACATCGGACGATACAGTATGGCCACTCCAACTGTTCATAACCGCGGACACGGCTATTCGAATAGTTTGACACTCTGCAGAGGTGGTACACTTTCACCACAATATTCGATACATCCTTCAGGAACAATCCTGAATTCACCATACTCAGTATGCAAATAATCAATCCTAACCTTTCAATTACACGCCCTAGTATAGGAACCTCTCCTATTAGTTTGTCCTCCCAACCATGACCATCTATCATCTTGGGAACTGCATAGGTGTACAATCTTCACAATGTAGCTTCAACTCAAATCTTGGCCGCAAGGGAACCCATACTAAGGTATATAAACTTCTAGTCAATCCCTACCCAAATTTTGGGTATTGTGGTTGTACGGTAAAATTAGAATGGTATCACATCCAGACAACCATCAATTTTATAAAGGGCTAAGGCTCAGGCCTTAACATTTTCATTATCAAAATCATCTGGTGTTTAAGAACACATGTCAAAACATTTCAGTAGAATGACTCATCATTCTAAGGTTTTCATAACCATTTTCACTAAGTACTCCCATCTAAAGTGATCAAGTTTTGTGCTTAGCACTAGCATCTACAAGTGGGGGTAAACACTAATGACGGGTGGTAAACAAGTGTGAATGATCTAAGTTCAATCTCATGCCTCAGGATGACATCAAGATTATCTAACTTAGGCCAAGTTTTATGCTCTTTATGCTACCTTCAAAAGTCCCTCTTAACTCTACCAATTACTAAGTAAACACAAACTAAGGAGTTTTGATAAAGAAATAAAAGAACTAAGCTTGCAAGTAAAACCGGGTTTGGTATAATCAAGTGGTGTAACTAATGCATGTTGAAAGAACATGTGTTCCCCCATGTGTGGTTTTGGTAATTAATGACAATCTCTATGGACTAATGCGTGTATCAAGTTGTACTTGTAGGAATTGTCCGTAGGAAATGCTTGAACCATATGTTGGCTTCAAGGTTTGGAGAAGAAGAAAGTGAAGAGGATCAAGTGGTGACCAAGGTGTTCAAAGAGTGATCCACAGATTGGTCATGTGAGAGTTAAACCTATGGCAAGTATGAATTGAAGAATTAGATGGTGTAATATCTCTGGTGCACCTTCAAGGCATCAACATGCTTGAAGCTTGCCATCCTTCAAGGCACCTTCAAGGTATGAATTGAAGAATTAGATGGAGTAATATCTCTGCTTGATGAAGAAAAGAAGAAATGATGTGCAAGCTAAAAATGTGCAATATCTAGAAGATCTCATGCTTGAAGCTTGCCATCCTCGGTGATCATGGATCGATGAAGACAAGGTCAAAGTAAAGGTTTCCCCATGTTGTATGGGGGAGCAACTTGCAAGTCTTCATCAAGCAAGTGCGTGCAAGAGCAATCAAGAAAGGTGTTCCATCTTGAGAAGGACAAGATCGTATACATCAAGATCAAGTGGAATATGCGCAAGGCAAAGGTATGATCTTGATAGGGTTTCTTTCTTACCGGTCTCGTGGTGTTAGTTGGGGAGACCGGTTTATATGATAGACAACCGTACTATCAAGAGGGGCTCTCAAGTGAGTAACTCGATCATATCTTTCAGAGAGAACTCAGACATTTGCATACTTAGCATCATCCTTTCTTGGTTGTTATTTGGATCTTATCCATGTGAGGTTCTAGATCTTGTGGTAATATTCATAACAAGTTCTAGTTCATCAAAAACGGATTTCCCTTTTATATCATATTTCGTTTTTGATCTTTGAGGTTTTTCCGGTTTCTCACCAAGAGAGGTTTCTCACATTATAATACATGAAATGTTCTCTCTTGGTGGTATCCAATATTTTCAACAAAATTGTTGGGTAACTCTTATTGTCCTCTTTCCAACAAAATTGGTTTCGGGTCAATCGGAGTTTCCAAACTCTAGATATCGCCATTTGAAGTTTGCCTCTTATTTGGTCCAGACCGGAGTCTCCGGTCTGCGTGGACCGGAGTCTCCGGTGTGGACCGGAGTCTCCGGTCTGTCCCAACGGGCAGAAAACGGTCAGAAATCTGTGGGCCTATAAAAACGGGCCCTTCTTCCCCAATGAAACTGCTCGAGTTTTATAGGCTTTCCCCTCCATTCTTGACACTCTTGAGCTTACTCCCCCTTCAATCCCTCCCTTGATTCTTGCATATACTTTAGGGATTTGAAAGAGGAGATCTAGATCTACAATCTCACCAATCCATCTCTCCTCTAAGTGAGGGGAACATCTTGGGATCTAGATCTTGGAGTCTTTTGTGGATTTCCTCCATTGTTCTTCCTCTCTTATCCCCCCACAAGCTTTTGTAGCTTTGGTGGAATTTGGGAGAGAAGGATTTGAGCACTACTCGTGTTCTTGCCATTTGCATTTGGTGCATCGATTTGAGTTCTCCCCGGAGGATTTGGTGAGTGAAAGCTGAGAAGCTTTTTACTCTTGGGTTCTTGGAACCCTAGACGGTTTGTTGGTGTTGCAGGTTGTGGCCTTGGTGGCATTTGTTGGGAGCCTCCAATTAAGTTGTGGAGAAGTGCCCCAACCTCATGAGAGGTTCCGGTTTGCCACCGACAAGTGCACCGATAGTGGAATCATGGATCGATCCCGTTGGGGTGAAATTCACAGGAGAATAAGGGAGGTCTTTTGTGGCGTTGGTGTTTTGATACCACCCCCTCTACAAACTAGACGTACTCCATGTTGGGAGGAACTCGGTAAAATATCGTCGCCCCCGCGTGCCTCGGTTATCTCTATACCTGAGATTTTACTTATGCACTTTACATTAAGATAGCCTTCGTGCTTGAAGTAATCTATATCTTGCTATCACTTTGTTGCTTGTATTGCTTAGCATAAGTTGTTGGTGCATATAGGAGAACCCTAGTTGTTCTAGTTTTTGCTCGACAAAGTAAACGCTAGTTTAATTATGCCTTTGTTGAGAAACTCTTGGAAAAGTTTTTATCGTCTATTCACCCCCTCTAGGCGACATCTGTATCCTTTCACATGTTTAATGCATCTAGTTGGCATAGTTATAATGCAAGGGTTAACTTGCAAAGTTCTAGCTTGCTAGGATAGCTTGCATGGTGAAACTTGCTTAGTTAGTAGCTTCCCTTGTTCAGAGCAGTGGTTGAAGTTCTCCTCGGCTTCTTCCTCGTAGTATTCTCCTTCCTCATCGTATCCTTGTAGGTACTAGCGTCTATAAATAAATACGAGGTACACAATCACCAAAAAATTCTTAACTACTCTATTTAGCACACAAAGGTTCACACCAGATGATCTAGCATCATCTCTATTATCACAAAGATTAAAGCTCTTGTCTTAATTATTTTATTTTAGAAAAGTAGTTTATACTCATTGAAAAACTACTTAAGATTTAATATTCTACAACTAAAACATGGGATCATGTTGACACATGTCATCACCACATATTTCAGTACATGGGAATGTGATTTAAAGTGGTGTCACAATTTAATAAGGTTTAACCCTTTTTAATTAAATAAAGTGACTAGAAATGCCTATGGGGCATTCTTTTATTTCTTGATCATTATTACAACTAGATATTTTTATATATTCAGAAAGGTCTTGTCAAATGTGATTTTTGAGAGTTGGAATCAACTCAAAAGCTTTTGTGGTTGAATTTTGAAAAATGTTTGAATGCAGAAAAGCTTCTGCCTTGTTATTTTTACTATAGGTGATCTACAGATCCAAATGATTTGAATCCAATGGGCTTGGATTAATAATTTCAGTACCTTTCTAGCAAAATTAGTTTCATGCAATTTGGCTTAGTGAATCTCTCTGGATTGATTTTTAAATCTAGGTACAGAACTAAGTTTGAAACTAAATTAATAAACCTAAATTTGAATTACTGGGTCGCGTGGGAGGTTAACTAGGCCGGCCCACAGCGCACAGCGCGCGCGGGTGGGTTTAAGTGAATGTCCCCACCAGTCAGTGAGACAGGGGGTGCAAAGGGGTACGGGGTGATTTGGGCCATAGGGTCAACATCTAATCTAACTGCTGGGGCTTATCGTCTCCGTCGGGCAACGCCGGCGAGACTCAACCCTAGCGCGGCCAGTGGGGGTCGTGTGAGGCTCACCGGGGCTCAGGCGAAGGTCGGTGCTGGGGCGAACGACAAAGTCGACGACGGCGATCCTCCTGGTACCGGCAGCTCTTCCTGGGTGGCTCCAATCGCTGGCTCATCTTCTCCTCCTCCATGGCAGACTCCGGCGAAATTCCGGCGACCTGGTGCTCACCTTGCTCTGGGGATGAGGTGGGGTGGTTCTGAGAGAGAGGGGAGTGTGTTGGTGTGTTGAAATCAAACTAGGGTGGCCTCTATTTATAGTGCCAAGAGGGGACTGAAGGGCGCAGGTGGAGCTCATCGTAGTCGTCGTCATAGTAAACTAATGGCATGGGCGACGGTAGGGGGCAGTGCTCTGCCTTCTGGCGAAGCTCAACGGCATGGTCGCAGGCGTGGGGCAGTGCGATGCGGTCAGAACATTGCGATGCTTTGGGCGGGTCCGATGGAGGTTTTAATGGCGCACAGGCTGTCCTGGTCGCGCGGCGATGAACGAGCATGTCCTAGCGGTTCCTGGGACGGTGGTGATCACGCACACAAGCAGCGAGGGCGGCACGCGGTCTGTGCTTGCGTGTCGAGTGCGGCGCTCTGGTGCGCTCTCGGCATGGCACAAAGGCATAGGGAGCGGTGGTTCTAGGGTGGTCCAGGGGCTGGCAGTGCTTTGGCATTGGACAGGGATGGCGGTAGCCGGTGGTCTGTGTCCCAGACAAGGTTGGCGAGGCTAGAGCTGCTCCTAGCTTGCTGTCGACAATGGGATGGCCATTTGGGGGCTCGACATGCTCACCATTGATTGCAATGTCAAGCTTACAGTGATCTAGGGATAGTTAATTTAGTTTGATCATCTACTGAGAGTGTGTTGTGAGCTAGAGGGGAGACAAGTTAGGCACAAACACTGCTCACAATAGTGTTTGATGTTTTGTTTGATTTGTGTTTGCAAGGTGTTTGATGAAATGGCCGAAAGAGATTTGAATTTGAATTTTTGGATGAAAATTGGTGGGTGTACTAGTCACATACTAGGTAGTCTCTGGTTAGTTGGTTTTGTCAAGGTGCACTGGTTTGGTTGGTTTTTGAGAATTGGTGATCTTTCCATATGATATAGATTCAATCTTGGATTATCATTTGAATCAAGTTGCAAATGTTTCTGTGAGTTTGAAAGGTGGGCTTGGGTTCACTTTTACTTGGTATAGCAAGGGGTGAAAATAATTGGAATTGTTTCTGTTTGAAATCTTGGACTAGAAACACTCAAAGTGGTCTAGTGAGCAAGATTGGCAAAAATGACCATTTGCTTATTTTGTTTGTTTTTGAATTTCTCTTGATTTGTTTCTTCTTGGAATTGATTTAGATGATGTTGTTTTCATCTTTAAACCATTCCTTGCTATTCACAACAATCACACAAGTCCATTCATGCATTCATACAATCATCACATACACACATGCATTCATAATGATTTTAATTAACAAAAGTTTTTGTTAACCCTAATTTTGGTGATTGGAATTTGATAACCTTGATCAATATTTTTGGGATGTTACAAACCTTCCCCCCTTAAACAAAATCTCATCCCGAGATTTGAGAAAGAAGAAAAAGAAAACTAGGATTTAAAGAGACCGGGAAACTCCGTCTTGATGTAATCTTCTCACTCCGAGGTAGCTTCTTCTTCAGTGTGGTTACTCCACTGAATCTTGATAAACTTGATGCTTCGGGTCCTGGTGGTTCTGAAAGCTTCCTCCAAAATACGTATGGGTACTTCGGGATACGTCAGGTCATCATTGATCTCTATGGTTCGGTGATCAATGTTCTTGAAAACTTCAGTCTTCTCCGGGACTTCTAGGCATTTGCAAAGCAACGATATATGGAACACATTATGCACGGCTAACATCTCTTCTGGCCGTTCCAGTTGATACGATACTTCTCCTCGATGATTCAAAATCTTGAAGGGTCCGATATATCTGGGGGCTAACTTTCCTTTGAGCTAGAAACATCGCATTCCTTTCAAAGGCAACACTTTGAGATACAAAAAATCTCCGATATTGAAGGTGAGGTCTCGACGTCTCTTGTCGGCATAACTCTTCTGTCTGGATTGGGTGGTCTTGAAGTGCTCACGGATCTTGTGAACTTTCTCTTCTGCTTCTCGTAGTATGTCAGGTCCAAAAATCTGACTCTCTCCTACTTCTGACCAATTCAAAGGGGTACGACACTTCCTTCCACACATGAATTCAAATGGGGCCATTTGCAAATTAGCTTGATAACTGTTGTTGTATGAAAATTCTGCGAAAGGCATACAATCTTCCCATTTTGATCCATACTCTAGCACATAAGCTCTCAACATATCTTCGAGTATTTGATTTACTCGCTCTGTTTGTCCATCGGTTTGAGGGTGATACGCTGTGATAAAATCCAGTCGGGATCCTAATACTTCTTGGACTTTCTTCCAAAACCTCGAGGTAAACTGAGTTCCTCAATCTGACACGATGTTCTTGGGGACTCCATGCAAGCTGACGATTCTAGCGATGTACAACTCTGCTAGCTTCGAACTTTGGTAAGTAGCCTTGACTGGTAAGAAATGAGCGACTTTGGACAATCTATCAACTATGACCCAAATAGAGTCATTTCCCCTACTAGATGTAAGCAATCCGGTGATAAAGTCCATTCCAACAGAATCCCATTTCCATTCCAGAATCTGCAATGGTTGCAATAGTCCTGCAGGTCTCTGATGTCCCGCCTTAACTCTCTGACAAATATCACACTTGGCTATGTAGCTTCTGATTTCTCTTTTCATCTTATGCCACCAGAATTGCTCCTTCAAATCTTGATACATCTTTGTTCCTCCGGGGTGGATAGAATAAAGAGTATCATGGGCCTCTAGCAAAATAGCTTGCTTCAATTCGAAATCTGCTGGCACACAGATACGTCCTTTGTACAACAAAACTCCTTATTCATCTTCGGTGAATCCGGGTACTTTGCCTGTACTGATACTATGTTTGATTTCGTCGATACTAGCATTTCCTTTCTGCGCCTCCTTGATCTGACTGATCAAAGTGGGTTGAAGTTCTATGCTAGCCAAAAATCCTTCACTAACTAATTCCATTCTAAAATCTTCCATCTCCTTCTGCAAACTTGGTTGCTCCTTCAAAATCACGGAGTTCAAGCAGCACGACAATCTACTAAAGGCATCTGCTACCACATTGGCTTTACCGGGGTGATAATGAATGTCCAGATCATAGTCCTTGATTAGCTCTATCCATATCCTTTGCCTCATATTCAGCTTCTTCTGAGTGAAAATGTAGTTCAGGATCTTGTGATACGAATAAATCTCACAACAGTTTCCCATAAGGTAATGCCTCCATGTCTTCAGGGCTAGAACTACGGCTGCTAGTTCAAGGTCATGGGTAGGATAGTTTTGTTCATGTTGCTTCAGTTGTCGGGATAGATAAGATATAACTTTACCTTCTTGCATCAACACACATCCGAGACCGATCTTGGATGCGTCACAATATACATCAAAAGGCTTATTGATATCCGGCATGATCAAGATTGGGGCTGAAATCAATCTCTTCTTGAGTTCTTAAAAACTCACTTCACATTTGTCCGTCCATTGAAACTTCTTATCCTTCTTCAACAATTGGGTCATGGGTCTTGCGATACTCGAGAATTCTTCTACGAACTTGCGGTAATATCCCGCTAATCCGAGAAATGCACGAACTTGGGTTTGAGTGGTCGGGGCTTGCCAATCTTCCACATCTTTCACCTTTGCGGGGTCAACGGCAATTCCTCCGGCTGATACAATATGTACGAGGAATCCTACCTCCTGTAACCAAATTCACATTTGCTAAAATTGGCATACAACTGATGCTTAAGGGTTCCAAGGATGGTCCTTAGGTGTAGCTCATGTTCTTCTTCTGATTTGGAATAGATCAGAATGTCATCAATGAAAACAATGACAAACTTATCCAGGAAGTCCATAAAAATCTTATTCATGAGGTTCATGAAATAAGCGGGGGCATTGGTTAATCCAAAAGACATGACAATGTACTCATACAGTCCATATCTGGTGGTAAAGGCAGTCTTTGGAATATCCTCTACGCGAATCTTGAGTTGATGATACCCAGTTCTAAGCTCAACTTAGAAAACACTTTGGCACCAGTCAACTGGTCAAAGAGGTCTTCTATCTTCGGCAGTGGGTACTTGTTCTTGATGGTGACATCATTCAACTTCCGATAATCCGTACACAAACGGTTACCTCCATCTTTCTTATCCACAAATAAAATAGGTGATCTCCATGGCGAAGCACTTGGTTGAATCAGTCCTATCTCCAGCATAGCATCCAGTTGCTTCTTCAGCTCCCCTAATTCAGACGGGTTCATACTATATGGTCTCTGGGCTATGGGTCCAGTTCTAGGGATTAGGTCAATGATAAACTCGATATCCTGATCTGGGGCCATACCGGGCAAAACATCTGGAAATACATCGGAGTATTCACAGACTACTCTGACTTGGTCAATGGTTGGTTGGGCTAGACGCTTGTTGCACTTGAATTGACGGGGCAAGGTCTCAGATACATGCTCTACTGATATTCCTGCTGTACTAGTCATGGTTATGGCTTTCTTGGAACAATTGATTAATCCTTTATGTTTCAACATCCAATCCATTCTTGGTACTACTTACAAACCTTTAGTTCCAAGTACTATTAGATTAGCATAAAAATCTATGCCATGGATTCAGATAGGTACGGCCTTGCAAATTTGTCTAGCTTTGGTGGTTGAACCAGGTATTTGAACTATCATAACATGCTTCAATTTTGTTGGTTGAATCTTACTAGTGCATGCAAATTCTTCTGTAACAAACGAGTGCGATGCTCCAGAATCAGATAACACTCTTGCAAGTACCGAGTTAATAGAAAACATACCCAGCACGACATCTGGCGCTTCTTGGGCTTCTTCAGCATGCATGAGAAACAGATGGCTGTTGCGGTTGAGCGAATTCCCTGGGGGCAAATCTCCTTCCAGGATGAACACGACGCTGCTGCTGAGCTGGGGTATTTGCATTGGGGGCTACTGCAGTCTTCTTGGGGCACTCATTGGAATAGTGACCCTTGGTTCCACATTCATAAGAAGTCACCTGAGACTTGTCCTTTGCTGCACCAGGCACAACATTGCTTCCAGTTCTTGGGGCAGTATTGGTGTTGGTGGCGACATTGTTGTTGTTGAACTTGGGCGGTGCACGGTTGAAATTGCTGGAGTTACAGGGGTTATTGTGGTTTCCTCCAGGCCTTGGGTTTCCTCCTCCATGTTTGGGATAGGTTGGACGGTTCATTGGGGGTCTATTGTTTCTTTGGTAAAATCCTGAAGATGGGTTGGCGCGATACTTTGGGGTATGATGGGTTCCTGGTTGATGCATCATTCTACGCTTGCGGTTCTCATTGGCTTGGCTGATCTTGCCTTCCATCTGAATGGCAGAGTCCACTAAGGCTTAAATGTCAGCAAAAGGAATGTTGACTAACACTGTTTGCATCTCATCATGCAGACCGTTCAGGAATCTCTCCTTCTTCTTAGCTTCAGTGTCAATCTCATCTGGTGCTTACCTAGCCAATGAAAAAAATGTGTCACGGTACTCAACTACCGTTATCCTCCCTTGCTTCAGTTCTCTGAATTCATCTCTCATCCTCTTGATCAAACTCGGTGGCACATGGGTTCTGCTAAACTTGAGTTTGAATTCCTCCCAAGTCATCATTTGTCCTCCATTCATGGCGCGAATGCTGTTCCACCAAGCTCTTGCATATCCGGCTAGATAGTGGGTGGCAAACAATACTTTCTCATTGGCTTCCACTCCGGCAACTTCTAAGTTGTTCTCCATGGTTTGCATCCAATCATCTCCATCTAGGGGCTCTTCAGACTTAGTGAAGATGAGTGGATTGGTGTTCTGGAAGTTCTTGAGCTTGTATCCATGGTTGTCCTGGTTTCCATGGCCTTGGTTGTTGTTGGCCATCTGAGCTATGTGTTGAAGGGTGGCTAAGTTGGCTTGACGTTCGGCTCTTTCATCTTCGCGGTCAGAAACCAACATTTGCAAGATTTGCAACATTGGGTCCGGGGACGAACTGCTTCCTCCGCGAGGCATCTGAAGATTGAGATAGATCATGAGACAAGAGGGAAATTTTCTAAGGTTCAGGGTTTTTGTTTTGGGAAAAGTTTTTGAAGTTCGACTCAGATTTTTCTAGCAACTTGCTTTTCATTCAATCACTCATAACACACCATACAAACACACACCACGACAAGGAAAAACAGATGGTTTTAAGAACCATTCTATGAACTACGATACAGTGGGACCGGATACAACTCACTAATGATAGTGCTCAAGTGCTACTACTCCTTGGAATCGATGTCCTCATCATCCTCATCATCATCATCATCATCAATGAAGGCAAAGTCATCCTCATCGGGGAAGAAGTCCATTGCTTGATCCTCCAGAAAGTCATCATCATCACTGAGGTAAGAGTAGGGGTCTCCACGGATATCCTCCCATGCATTCTCCCTCTCCTCAAGCTGCATGTCCCTCTCGTGGACGGTCTCCTCCAACTCGATGATCCTGTGGCGAAGACGGGCAATGATACGCTCCTTCTTGTCAAGCTGACGGCGATGAGACTGGCGATCCTTCACTAGCATGGCAATGGTCTGGCCCTTCTGGACAATGATGGCATATTTGTGGTTGGCGTAGGAGCGGGCATTGTCTAACTCCTTCTGCTGATCATACATCATGAATCTGAGGTGGTCCACTTGGTTCTTCAACTCAGGTGATATGGTTCCTCTAGTGGCTGTCCCATAACATCAAGCCTTGGGCAGAACTCAAAGTGGGTACCCTTAATCTGATTGATACTCTGCCCACACAGACGGGCAAACACTTCCTGCATGGCCCTGGCAAGTCCATCAAGCCAGTTGTTCTCTCTAATGGTGAACTGAATTCCCTCTGAGGTGGGGGCTTCAATCTTTCCTCAGAGACTTGCAACAATCAACCATTGCAATTCCTCTCCTTCCTGATCGTTGAGCTGAGCTCCGAAGAACTCAAGGTGCGGACGCTCCAGAAGTTCCGAAAGCTGGTCCAAGTCACGCTCAAAGATGAGGTCTCCTCCATTCCCCAACTGATAGAACTTGCTATACTTCACGTCCATCTATAAGAATATAGGATGAGTAAGTTTGTAGAGTGATCAAGTGTGTCAAATTTTATGTAAGTTTGCAAAAAAAAAATCGAGGAATATGAATTTTCATGAAAGAATCCAAGAGATAAGAATGAGAATAGGTTTTCATAAATACTCACTTCCTTGGTTTTGAAACTAAGTTTTTGGATTCAAATGTCCATTCTAAACTAGGGTCTCCTATGGTCAGGATGGCTCTAATACCAACTTGTCAACACCCGGATTTTTAATCCCAGATGCCTGTTATGCCATACATCGTAATCCCAGTATTACCATTTTTGCGAGACATAACATATTGGATATCACAGTACATCATCCATTACAAACCATACATAAGATCTTACAACAAATAAAGGATCTAATGATCCAGTCTTAATACAATCATAGCTGCAGAATAACGTAATGATAACGGTAGCATGGACGAAGCTCCATATTCATGGTCACATGCAATGCTGACGATGGGAGATGATCCTAGTTGTCATAACCTTCCTACGGTATATCCTCCCGATAGTCCTCTTCATAGTCTGGCCACGGGAATAGCCAGGGACAAAGCCATGAGTACTCTTTAAGTACTCGCAAACTAATACTAACAAGTAAGTGGTTTTGAGTAGGAAGTACTAGGCTCTAGGTTGTTTTGCAAAAAGCCAGATTTATCTCTACTGAGTTCATAAGGAAATAAAGCTAGTTGAAAGTTTTATAACACCTAAGTGGGACTTGAGTTTCATATCACAACCCTGTTGTGGTCAAGTCAAAGTCACGATTCATTTCACAAGTCATTTTGAAAACATCTGACGACGGAACAGTATGGCCACTCCAACTATCCATAACCACGGATGTGGCTATTCGAATAGTTTGACACTCTGCAGAGGTGGTACACTTTCACCACAATATTCAATACATCCGTCAGGAACAATCCTGAATTCACCATACTCAGTATGCGGATAATCAATCCTAACCTTTCAATTACACGTGTTGGGGATATACTTTCCAGGTATACCTATAGGACTCGCTGACCAGGGTGGCCCACCAATGGGTTAGAGCTTTGCTTCACGGGCAGCCCAGTCAGAGAAGGAGGAGGAGTCAGTTCCGGCTACGACAAGGCCCAGAAGAGTTACCGACTTAGGCATGTAGTATTACTTGTAGTCCAAGCTGTAATAGTTACCGACTCTGTAACGTAGCCGGATGTCTCTCCCTGTAACCCTAGGCCCCAGTGATTATATAAACCGGTCCTATGGGAGCCTTTAGGGCAACACAACACCAATAACCACAACCAACTCGCATAGGCGAACCTCTCTTGTAATTCGCTGTAACATCCGGCTTACGCCGATATATTACTGGGTTGCTAGCAGGAGTAGGATCCGATCACCACAGTCGGATCTGAACCTGGATAAACTTGTGCTCACCGCTCCTGGAACATCCGACGTCTCACACCCCTTCTTTCCAATGCCACTAGTACCCCCTATGGCGTACTTGTCGACAATCCGATGACAGTTGGCGCCCATCGTGGGGCAGGTGACCTTTGGAGCATCATTCCAGGCGGAATCTGCGTGTGCAGGAATCAGCAAAACTATCGCCATGGGTCACGTGGTCTACGCCAGTGATGTCCCTCTCATCCTCCTAGATGAGACTTGGATTCCGGCTTCCAGGCCCGTGACAACCTACACAATCATGTCAATCGGCGACATCGATATTTATCTCGGTTTTGCTGAACCCGCCCAACCCACCCCTAAGGTGATGACCATGGCGGAAGAAAAATCCGGATCTACTTTGTCCGCAGAGGCGGAAGAGTTCAAGGTCTCGGAGAAAATCAAACCCGCCCAACCCACTCTAGAAGTGGAAGAAGAGGTGGAAGAAGAAGTCAGATCCGATCTCTCTAGCGAGATCGGATACACAGAAGAGGAGTACATCCGCTATGGATCCAGCTTTGCGGATGTCGAAGCGGAAACCAAGTTATACAAGTACCTCAAGAAGATAAATAAGAAGAAGCACTATTTCGTGTACCACATAAGCACTGGATTGACTCTGTCGATGCTAGAGCTAGTAGCGACTCGGTCCTAGATGCAATCGAAGAAAGCGCCGACTTACCCAGCTCCCCAATGGAGTCAATCACGTCGCACGAACTTCGAGACTTCGACAAAGAGATAGAGGAGTACGGGCAACATCACGTCTCCAGACAAACGCCAGGTGAGCCGGAAACTACTCCTAGTACATATGATATCATGGATGAAAGCTACACCTCGCAGAATGACATGGACACCGGAGATTCCTTCGAGGTCTACAAGCCAACCATGACGGAAAGTATCGACGAAAGTTTATCCCCCGGTACCGGACCAAAAGCCATCTTTGCCACTGGTACGCACGTTAAGCCTTCTGGGCGGTCAAAGAAGAAGAAGAACAAGAATTCGACTCCGACAGAGCCGGATGTCGAGGAAACCAACAAAGAAAAAGTTGATGAAGAGATCAAGATGGAGAATCAGGACGGATATCCGATTAATCCCACCCCGATCGATCCTCCTGTGGATGGACACGTTGTCACCAAGGGTGCATGCAAAATCTACGGAGATGCTCTCACAATTCCAATCCCAACGGCTTTCGATCTTACACCGAAGGCGCTGGAGAAAAGAGTTGAGGACCTGGAAAAGCACCGCTTGTTTCTACTTGAAGAGGCCGCACACCTCGTCGAGATGAGACAACAGTTAGGCAGTGATATTGCCAGATATCAGTCAGATTTCAAGCGACATCCAAACAAAACAAGGGGAGCTTCGTTTCTTGCAAACAAGAACCTGGATATCCAGAAAGATCTATTCGACGGAAAAGATGGAGAGAAGATCCGAGTCTACATCATGCCGGTGGAAAATGCCGCTGCAGCTCGAGCCATCCTCGCCAACAATCCATCTCCACAGCAGGTCCAGCAGTGTGTTGCATTGCTGGACAAAGGATTAAAGCAACAGAAGACAGCCGCGTCATTTAGTGGCAAGCTGGCCTCAAAATCCGAGTTTTGCCACAGTGGCGCCGACCAAAGCGCTAACGCAAGGCTCCGCAGGGATACATATCAGCGCTACCGTCCCCGTGGAGAAGAAGAAAATTCCAGGACCGGCTCCAATAGCCACTCTCGCCGGCCGGCGCGTGACTGGGCAAGAGTTATTCCGGCTGCGACTGAAGACGCCATTAGGGAAATGGTCCCTCATCAGGACCATCGTCGGCAAAATAATCGTTATAGAGAAGACCCAGAAATACGCCGACAATGAGAGGAGCAAGATCGGCTAAGGATGCCACCACCGAGCCATCCGGCTGGCAACGCCAGACGAAGAGATGATCCGGATCGTCCTGAATCTAGTAGGGACGGTGCCCGAAGAAATAGACATCAGAGTCAACATAATGAGGCTCCACCGCCACCACCAAGAAATCCAGCCGGAAATAATCCACCAGGGCCACCATCGCCCCCCAGCAGCGACCATGAAGGATCACGTCGTAGCCACGAAAGCCGCAGGGGCGGGGGCGGCAATGGTGAGAGGAGAAGCAGAAATCCGACTCCACCGCACAGAAGCTGCGAGACTCCAAGGCGCAGATCACTCTCGCTAAACGACGCTCACCATCGTATTGAATCAAATATAGAAGCGCAGAGGTACGAGGAAGAAGATGTGTATGTGGGACCCAAGTGCTTTGGTCCACGTATACGTCAGACAAAATTTCCGGTTGACTTTGGCATCGCCAAGCACATTCAGCCCTACGACGGAGCAGCTTAGCCAGATACTTGGCTTCAGGATTTTTCCAAGATTGCTGCATCGCCAAAGGAGGAAATAGCCTGGTTGCAGTTCGATAGCTCCTACTGATATTGAGGAAGATGGCTCGATCATGGCTCAATGAACTGCCAGAGAATTCAATTCATAACCGGTATGATATGCAAAGTGCATTCTTTTCAAACTTCGAGGGAACATACAGGAGGCCCTGCACAGTCGGAGACTTGTAGCGTTGCACCCAAAGACCCGGAGAAACTTGCCGGGATTACCTCAGACGATGGATCAATATGAAGAACTCCTCCGAAGGAGTAAATGAGCAAACTGTGATAGAAGCTTTTATTGCAGGACTTCCAGTCGGACTTTTACGTCACAGGCTAAAGCGTGACCATGTCACAGATTTGGGAGAAATGATAGAGACATCAAGCAAGTATGCTGACGCTGATGATGATTCAGAAGGGCTGCTAAATATTCTGGCCAATCCCAATGCGGCCAAACAGCCAAAACAAACTCCGAAGCGCAAGAACACCTCAGACGAAAAGCCGGCTCTGGACAACGCAACCGTTAACGCAACGTTCGGATATGGAGGACGAGGAGGGCGCGAAAGAGGCCGTGGTAGAGGCCGAGGAACTTCCCGAATCCAGGGCAGAGGAGACCAACAACCCGGAAGAACCTATACCTAGGATGACATTGCCAATAATCCCTATGTCCACCACTTGGATAGTAACGGAGGATCTACCCATACAAATGCCGAGTGTCATTTCAATGACGACATCAAGAAAGAAGAATCCGCTGGCTACAGAGCCAAGCGAGAAAAAGGAAATAAAAATTCCGAGAAAGGAAAGGAGCCCAAGGAAGATTCCGACATGGAAGAGGCAGAAGCTGCCGCAGAGCCCAAGTCGGATGGAAATAAGACTTTTTCGACTAAGAAAGACGCATACGTCTACTTCCTTGGATCCCAACCAGCTAAGGACAAAAAGGCGGTTCTTCGTGAGCTCAATGCCACGGTTCCGGCTGTCCCCCAATTCCTAGACTGGTCAGAGGTAACCATCACCTTTGATCGTTCAGATCACCTGAGGAAAACACATCGTCAGGGAAAGTACCCTCTGGTTGTCAATCCTCTTATTGACGTCTATGAGTTCTCAAAAACACTCATGGACGGTGGAAGCAGTATCAATATCCTCTACGTCGAGACACTCCACCGCTTGAAGCTACACGAGAGCCAGTTGAGTTACAACAGTGTAACTTTCCATGGCATTGTACCAGGAAGACATGCAAATTCTTTGGGTGAGATTACTCTGGACGTGACATTCGGAACCCGAGAAAATTACCGGACCGAGCCACTCTCCTTCGAGGTGGTACCGTTCAAAGTGCTTACCACACCATCTTCGGGCGTCCGGCTTACTGGGCGTTCATGGCCCGTCCCTGTTACATCTACAACATGATTAAACTTCTAGGTCCAAAGGGCGTAATCACCGTACGAGGAAATCCGAGGAAGGCACGAGAGTGCGACGAAGGATCTGCTGCCTTCGCCGAAGCCGTGTGCACGCCCAGGAGTACCAAGAGATCAAGAAGACCATTAATCTGTCCGAGATGTCCGCTACGAAGAACGAGGTGCTGAAGCCAAGTTTGCAGTTCAAGGCGTCGGAAGAGACGAGGAAGATGTCGCTGAAGGAAGATGATCCCTCCAAGACGACGAACATAGGGGTAGGCTTAGGCCACGCATAGGAAAGCGCGCTCGTCGAGTTCCTCAAAGCTAATAGTGATATCTTCGCATGGCAGCCATCTGACATGACCGGAACTTGCCGAGCACTCTCTTAATGTGTAGCCAGACGCTAAACCCGTCAAACAGTCCTTACGACAGTTTGGTGATGAAAAGCGCAAAGCAATAGCCAAGAAATTAACCCGCTTAGAGCTAGCGGATTTTATAATAGAGGTCATCCATACAGATTGGGTGGCAAATCCTGTACTCGTCCCTAAAAAGGATACCATTGATTTAATTATGTGTGTTGATTATACCGCTTTGAACAAGGCATGCCCAAAAGATCCATTTCCTTTGCCAAGAATCGATCAAGTTATTGACTCAACGGCAGGGTCGGAATTACTCTGTTTTCTCGACGCATATTCTGGATATCACCAAATACCAATGAAAAAGTCGGATCAAATCAAGACGTCTTTCGTCACTCCTTTCAGAACCTTCTGCTACAAAATTATGACTTTTGGCTTAAAGAACACATGAGCAACATATCAACGTACCATGCAACGTTGTCTCAACGACCAAATCGGATGCAACGTCCATGTATACGTAGACGACATAGCAGTTATGTCCAAAAAAAGGAAACTTTAATTTCCGACTTGGATGAAACGTTTGCTAGTCTACGAAAATTCAACATGATGCTAAATCCGAAGAAATGTTTCTTTGGAATTTCAGCCAAAAAATTGTAAGGTTTCATCGTCTCCGAGCGAGGCATCAAGGTGAACCGGGACAAAATCAAGGCTATCTTAAACATTACCAGGCCGACTCGCCTGAAGGACGTACAACACCTCACTGGTTGCATTGCAGAAGTGAGTCGGTTTGTCAGCCGTCTTGGTGAAAGAGCCGCAACTTTATATAAACTCTTGAAGAAAACCGACAAATTTGTCTGGACCCCAGAAGCTGAAACTGCACTACAAAGTTTGAAAGATTTGCTTTCAAATACACCAGTTCTCGCAGCGCCAGAACCTCAGGAACCTATGTTACTCTACATTGCAGCGACCAATAAAGTCATAAGCGTGGTAACAATAGTTGAGCGCGAGGAAGAAGGCCACGAGCATAAGGTGCAGCGGCCAACTTATTATCTAAGTGAGGTCCTGACAGAATCAAAACAACGATATCCACATCATCAAAAGCTAGCTTATGGAGTGTTCTTTGCATCTAGAAAGCTACGCCACTATTTTCAAGAGCATAAGATCACAGTAGTGAGCACAGCTCCTCTGCGAGATATAATCAACAACCGTGACACCACATGACATGTCGCAAAGTGGGGAATAGAGCTTGCAGCTTTCGACATTGAGTACAAACCACGTAGAGCGATCAAGTCCCAAATTCTTGCCGACTTTGTTGTTGATTGGACAGAAACGACAGAAAACACATGCCCTCTAGACTCGGAATTTTGGACCCTTCACTTTGACGGATCAAAAGCACGAGAAGGCTTAGGGGCTAGCGTGGTGCTCAAATCACCCCAAGGAGATAAGTTGTTCTATGTGTTGCAAATACACTTCACGGCAACCAATAATATTGCCGAGTATGAAGCACTGCTACATGGAATACGCATGGCCAAAAACATTGGCATATCAAGGCTCATGTGTTACAGAGACTCAGATTTAGTTGCTCAGCAAGTATCCAACATTTATAATGCAAACAAACACATGGCAACATACAAAGCTGTTGTGGATGAATTATCCAAATCGTTCGAGGGTTTTGAGGTTCAACACATCCCTCGAGCAGAAAATGAGGAAGCAGATGCCCTATCAAGAATAGGCTCTACGCGGAAAAAAGTACCGGATGGAGATTTTTGAGAGCATTTAAGGGTCCCCTCCATAGTCGGAGTTGATGAGGACTATCCGATGAAATTCGACTCACCTTTAATAGCAGTTCTGGCTGTAATTCTCAGCTGGAGAAAACCCTATCGGATTTCCTGATAGACGGAAAATTACCCGAAGACGAAGTCTTGAGCCGGCAGATTGTCCGACGAGCAAAAGCATACACTATAATAAATGGTGAGCTCTATAAGCGGAGTGTTTCTGGCGTGTTTCAGAGATGTATTTCTTCGGAAGAAGGAGTGAAAATCTTAAGAGAAATCCACGAAGGAGAGTGTGGTCACCATGCTGCAGCCAGATCCTTAGTGGCAAAATCTTTTCGACACGGACTCTTTTGGCTTACAGCTAAGGAAGATGCCGATAAACTGGTCTAAACATGCAAGGGCTGCCAAAAGTACGCTCATCAGGCACACGTTCCGGCTGAACAACTGCGAACAATCCCTATTACATGGCCGTTTGCGGTCTGGGGGCTTGATATGGTAGGACCATTTCGCACGGCAAAATGTGGATTCACTCACCTACTAGTGATGGTGGATAAATTCACAAAATGGATTGAGGCTAAACCCGTAACAAGTTGCGATGAAGCCACAGCCAGAAGATTCGTCAAGGACGTAATCATCAGATTCGGATATCCGCACAATATAACTACTGAAAACGGGAGGAACTTTTCCATGGGGGAACTTGCCGAATTCTGTGAAGAACAAGGAATCTGACTTGATATTGCATCAGTCGCACATCCACAAGCCAATGGACAAGTCGAAAGAACTAATGGCCTTATTCTACAAGGAATCCGACCTTGTCTCGAGGCACCGCTTCGTCGGGCCGCGGGGGCTTGGGCGGAAAAATTACCGTCTATGATTTAGAGCTTACGTACAACTCCTAATAGGTCAACTGGCTATATTCCTTTCTTCTTGGTCTACGGTGTAGAAGCATTTCTTCTGAATGATCTAATTTATCAAGCTCCACGAGTCAAAGCGTATATCGAAGAAGATGTAGAAGTTTCTCGGCAAGATGATCTCAATATAATCGAAGAAGTACGCGTTGTTGCTGAACAGAGATCTACAGCCTATCAGCAGAAGTTATGCAAGTATCATAGTCAGAGAGTGCAAAACCGTTCTTTCAAAAAAGGCGATTTAGTTCTCCGACTTGTGCAAAAGAGAAAGCACAAACTTTCCCCATTTGGGAAGAACCTATTATGGTTAGCAAAGTTCTATATAATGGGTCATTATTTAACTGCCATGAGACCAGTCAAGGAAAGATCTGATACTCGGAAAAGGAAGAGAGCTGGTGGCAGCACAAACCCGGATGAAATAGACTGTCCATGGAATATTGCACAACTACGTCCCTTCTATTCTTAGTTATATTTCCTTGTAATCATATATATACATGTTCCAAGTGAAATAAAGTATTGGTTCCCTCATATTGTTATTTTTTGAGACGTTTTTGCCATCTTATTTCCAAAAGAGCAAGTAATTTTTTCAAAAATCCTAGAATACTTGAAAGTACTTTATGCTCATGTTTGTTCTGGTTATGATTTTTGAACAATCTAAAAATGTTACCTTAGGGTACATAGTTTAAATTATTACCTATGCTTTGATTCTTTATCTGATTGCTTAGACGCGGGCATTTTCCGAGTAATGAGTTGTTGGTACTGGAGGCCAGTTTTGTTTTCGAGTTTAAACTGGTTTAGCAATTGCGCCCCGTTGCTCGGCAAAGTTTCCGTGCTAAAGGTTGGCCGACCCATGAAAGGGACGACGCAGAGAGCTAGATAAACCGATAAGTATAGGCATAAAAAATGAGTGACTCGGAAATTTTCAAGCATAAAAATATATAAACAAAAAGTGCTAAGATAGTAAAAGCATCAGCTTTTACAAACTGACACAAAATAAATATTGTAGCCATCATTACATTGCCATAAGTTTCAGATAACGCATAGGAAATGTTTATGCTGCATGCAATGGTGATGAAGCAGGTGGAACACTGGAATCATCAGCAGTGTCGCCCTCAATCTCAGACTCAGAAGCGTTGCTGACTTTAGGCTCTTGAGGCGACGGAGGCGCGGCGACAGATTTGAAGAATGGCGTCGTGTAGTTGGTCATCTCCGCCACCCTACAAGCATAACCTGCACAAGATTCTTGGATGGCCTTGATATCTTGCGGGTTACCCTCATCATCCTCCTCGGCAATGCCCTTGGTGACGTGCCAGATTTCCATTTCGCTATGGTGGCTCATCACCATGGTAAGAGCTGTTTGTGAAGTAGTCCGAGCATAGGAGATCTTCTAGTCCTCAATCAGCTTCAGAATCTCCTTCACTTTGTCCCTCACCTCGTGCACTGACATCTTGTGAAAATCAGAAAGCTTGAATGCTTCGCCAGCCTTTTCTAGAGTTTGGCGGAAGTCGAACAAAACATCTCCGACAAGCTTGATGCGCTCAAGGCGAGGTTCGGAAGTGGAAGTGTCAAAAAGATTCAAGGGGGCTGGGAAAGAACCAAAAGTCAAAATTCCGACTAAAACAAAAGTCGAAAAATGAATAACACAAAGAAAAGATTCGGAAATATTACCAACCACAGAGTGATTCCATTCAGCATGCTCCTTGCGAAGGCTGTCTAGTTCACTTGCTGAGGCCTGGGCAAGATCCTTCTGAATGTCAAACTCCTTCTTGAGATCAGTATTCTCGTGGTTGCTTGATTCCAAAACTGCAGCTACGGATTTCTCCGACTCCTCAGTTAGGGTCTCAAGCTTTGCCCGGAGTTCAGTATTCTCTGCCTCCAAGACTTTGAAGTTTTTGACCTGCTCCACGATCTTGCTGGATTGGCACAAAAATTCTGCAAAGACAAGAATATCAGTCGGATAACGCAAAAGCCGACTATGACAAAAAACATTTAACTGACAAAGAGGAAGCCGGAAAAGTTTACCTTCTACTTCATCTTTTTCAACCTTTAACTTTGAATTTTCAAAGCGCAAAGCTTTGATTTCTTTGCGCTTGTTGGAAATATTATTGAGCAATTCCTGGTTGGAAGATGCAATTTTCTGTAAGTTTAGAGACAGAATACCATCAGACGGCTACTAAGACTCGGGCTGCAAATTTAGCTAAGTAAAATTACAGCACGAGCCTTGGGGGCTACACTACATCGTTCTTTTGCAACCTAAAAGCATCAACCCGGATCCTGCAATGCTTATCCGACTTTATGCTTGGGGGATAGAGGATATGACAATTAATGCAAATAAGAATCAGAAACTTACAATGTGTTCTAGGTGCAATTTTTTGAATCCGAGCTTGGTGCTGTGAAACACCTTCTTGGTAAGGGTGAGGGACGGAACATACGTCGCTGGAAGTTCGCCAGATGCGACTTTAGCGTCCCAGACCAAAATCTGGTCTAGGAGGCTAACCAACTTGACGTCTTCCTCCTCTTGGCTCGCTGCTTCTGGGTCAATATTTGTTTCTCAAGACTAGACTGAGCCAGTTTGAGGATCTCTTCTTTCTCCTTCCTCTTGAGGCCAGGAATATAAGAGTCAATCACCTTATCCAAAGTACCTGTGGTCATAACCATGGGATCATTACCCTTTACGGGTTCACCCTTATCAGTTGCCTAGTCATCAACGGTGACCAGGGCTTTTGAAGTCTTGCTAGCGTCAGGAGACGCAGAAGTCCCCTGCGTTGATGGAGCAGTGGATGGGGTCGATGGTGGCACATCCGGAGAAACAATAAGCTTCTGCTGACACAACTGCTTGCCTGGCTTGCTTTCTGGCTTAATCTTGCTCTTCAACGATGATTTAACTCTAGAACACAGAAATCCTAAGAATTAGGTGTGCTCTGGAAAGATAACAAAGGTACACGAGTACTAAAAATGAAAGGTGAGATGCTTACTTTTTAACTACTGGTAGCACTTGGCTACCAGCAGAGACAACTTCCTCCGCCTTACGCTTCTTGGAGGCGGAGGCAGCAACTTCTTGCACCTCATCATCCTCCGTTGCCTCCGGGTCGTCTGAAGCATAGCCCTCTAGTGGAGCTAGCTCGGACACGGAGAGTTTCTCGAGCTGACAGAATCGAAAAAGCATCGGTGAAAATAGAGTTAGAGAAAGAACCAAAGAAAATGACGAAACGCAAAAGCAGAGTCGAAATATTTACCGGAGTCAGAGGATGGCTGGATGTATACATCTTCATGGAAACTTCCGGAACTTTTTGTTCCACTCTTTCCTTGACCAAATATTGCATGAGGGTCCTGTAGTCCTTCGGCGAGAGCCGGTTCGGTCTGACCTTCATGATGTCCTTCTTGTCGCTGGTGATGTGGTGCTGGATCCACGAAGCCCCTCATGCTTCTTCAAAAACTCGATCCACCTCTTGCCAAGGATCAAAATATCCGACAGCTCCAGCGCTTCTGCATCCCATGAATCTTGGTGGGGAGCGGCGCCATTGGCAAACGCCGGAAGACCTTCAGCCTTACCCGGAGCAAGAATATCCTTATGATAAAAGAAAGCTCCGGCCCAACATTTGACGGATTCACTAGCATTAATCTTAGGATAGATTCGATTCCTCCTAAGGACTAAGCTAAGAGTTCTGGTGACATAAGGCACACCGGCACTGATGGAATTCTTCCAGGTACCATAGTAGTACCGAAAAAGGGTGAGACTTGGCCTAATGCCAAGAAACCCCTCGCATAGAGCTGCGTGAGCACTAAGCTCAAGCAGAGAGTTGGGAGGAAGATTATGGAGTTGCACACCGTAATAGTTGAGGACCTCGACGAAGAAGTCCGACGGTGGCAGACAGAGGCCGCGGTCGACATGAGTGCTGAACAGCACCCTCTCGCCGTCCTTCGGCGCGGGGATGGCGTGTCCAGCAGCGCTCTGCCACGCGCCATCAGCGATGAACCCCTCATCCTCCATGACATGGAGCTCCGCAGTGTCCATGGCACTAGGGATCCACAGACCCCGCATCTTTTTCTCGTCCGCCGCTGACGAACCCGCCGCCACCATTCCAGAGGACGAGGAAGAAACTATAGTTCTTGGAGGAAGATGGGCTGGTGGGGGAAGGAGAGTTTTTTCTCAACAATGGGCAGATTGGAACTGGTGCAGAGAGCTCGAGGAGTACAAGTAAGTAATGAATGAATGGATCGATGGAGAAGTGAATCTGTGAAGGAGGGTTTTCTCCTCTCTTATTTGCCTCTATGTCAAGATTCATGCGGTGAGACGCGCGATTATCGCCACGCGTATAGGAGAGGGGGAGTTAGCTTCCTCGCGACTCTTCTGCCCCCTCGATTTTCGTGCAGGAATTGAAATGGTGTTCCGTTCCGCAAGGAACGGACCCACCAATGGTCGTGCTGATGGAAATCCTGTCAGTGATGGGACCTGGCCTGTAAAGTTGTCAGTCAGCACGCCGCCGTAAATTCTGGATTATGTTTCAAATAAAGCAACAGAAAAATCAAGGTCAGAGCAGAATATATCCGACTCAACTGACTCGGAATCCTACATCAATGAAAGAAGTTTTCGGGAACCCTTAAAGATTCTCAAGACGAAGAAACCATCAAGCTAGACGATTTATCCGACTTCAGATCTTGAAGACTTCCGGGGGCTACTGTTGGGGATATACTTTCCGGGTATACCTACATGACTCGCTGACCAGGGTGGCCCACCAATGGATTAGAGATTTGCTTCACGGATGGCCCAGTCAGAGAAGGAGGAGGAGCCAGTTCAGACTACGACAAGGCCCAGAAGAGTTACCGACTTAGGCCTGTAGTATTACTTGTAGTCCAAGTTGTACTAGTTACCGACTCTATAACGTAGCCGGATATGTCTCTCCCTGTAATCGTAGGCCTCGGTGATTATATAAACCGGCCCTATGGGAGCCTTTAGGGCAACACAACACCAATAACCACAACCAACTCGCACAGGCGAACCTCTCTTGTAATCCGCTATAACATTCGGCTTAGGACGATATATTACTGGGTTGCTAGCAGGAGTAGGATCCGATCACCGCGGTCGGATCTGAACCTGGGTAAACTTGTGCTCACCTCTCCTGGAACATCTGACGTCTCACACCCCTTATTTCCAACGCCACTAGGACCCCCTATGGCGTACTTGTGCGTGGAAATTTCGCCACGTTCCCAACCGTCGCCGCCAACAGTTCGTATCCTTCGCACGGGAAAAACAGACATGATTGTGTTCTCTACATGTGTGAGATACGAGGCGTTGCTGACCTACATCTACGTCATCCTAGCTGTCACTAGCAGATGAACCATCACATCGGAATATTCCGGCATGGACGGATCTAGTCCGGCTATGAGAAGAGTACGATGGAAGATTCAGCGTTTCTCTGACTTGCAAGTTGAAGACGGAGAATATTGCATGGTTCTTGGGAGGACTACAAGATATTGCTTGAAGATTTGCCGACATCTATCTAGAGGGAGCATTCAACCTATAGAGGCAAGACGACGCAAGATCTCGGAGTTCTCTGGGGGCTACTGTTGGGGATATGCTATATGGGTATCCTCATAGCATGTCTCTTATCCGGATAATCCGGGTGGCCCATAGTTGGCAGCATGTCCCATGGCCTGCTAGGCGGCCCAGTTAGATGGATCCATAAGGGAGGCCCATGCCGGATAAAGGAAGGCTATGGTGGAGTCACCGACGTACCTGGAGCCTTGGAGTGCAACACACGATAGACTAATTGTACACTGTATAGGACTCTATGACTTGTCCGGCTAGGAATTTCCCTGTAACCCTAGGACTTGGCGAATATATAAGTCGGGCCTATGGGAGCCTTTAGGGCATAACATAACTCATACCTCGCACAGCGAACCGATCCCTATAACTCGGCGTATTGACATTATAGTGATTTATAGCAGGAGTTATTAAAATATTTTTTTTTCTTTACCTCAAAAGTAGAATATTAGATTTTTAATATGTAGATATTATTTTTGTGATCTTTTTGGTATATTATATTTATTTTTGTGACTTATAAATAATAAGATATGATTTTTATAATTCTTATTGCTTTATAATTACTATGAATAAGAAATATTTAATTGATTGAAATAATAATACATGATTATAGTTTTAAATTATAATTCTTATTTTTCCAAGATTTTTGGTATTTTATTTATATTATAAACATTTATCATTATAGGAATATGAATTATTAGAGTTTTATTACTTAT
Source organism: Avena sativa (assembly GCA_916181665.1). Lineage (NCBI taxonomy): Eukaryota > Viridiplantae > Streptophyta > Magnoliopsida > Poales > Poaceae > Avena > Avena sativa. The sequence continues at coordinate 427,109,490 of OV702293.1, forward strand.
AAAACCTTTATTAAATAATATTCATTTAAATAATTATGTCAATAATCTTTAATAGTAAGTTTAAGTTTTAGATTTTATTTTTCTGAAAATTTTCATATATTATACACATTTTTTTGAATTATAAGTGATAAGTTATTAATGAAGCAAGATTTAATCATTTATTAAATTTCTGGAATAAGATTAATTGGATTATAATATTTTATTTATTTTTAAACGGAAAATACTTTTTATACCACATCCAGAGCTAGCCCTAGTCACTGACTAATGGGCCATTGTCCACCTCAGCTCTCAGGTCAAAGAAATGCTTTTGCTACTGGCCTCCTCTCTACTCACTGTCGATGACATGTGGGCCCTTGGCCATGTCATCCACCACGCGAGGCAAAGACTAGTCAAATAGCTGATGTGGCTCGATTATGAGGTAAGCATGGCGTCAGCATCGCCACCGCCGTCGGTGAGTGGTCACCGGCAACGATCTACGGCGTCCTAGTAAGTGAGATAGGCTTAGTTCGAATCAGTGCAATCTACTGAACCTAATAGTGGCAGAGCCGCTCGGAAATGGTCATTGGAAGGTCATCGGCGACGAGCTACTGCGGCGGCCAGCGGCGGTGCTCAACAAAACTAGACCTACGGTGCGAATCCGCAAACAAAACTAGGGTCCAGATATGCGTATGCTTACCCTGATGACGATAGAGTGGTCGACGAGGACATGCGCGGTCGGAATCGAGCTCCCCGACGAGGATTCCGACGAACTGCTGCGATGAGGAATGACTAAATTCACCCGCTCCAGTGCTCCCCTTGATGCACGCTTCTACCCAGAGGATCTACGGAGGACGGCGCTTCTCCATGACGGCTCAGAATGGTGTGGGGAGGCGTGGTTCGACGGCGAGGAGTGGCTCCGGCGAGCTAGGGTTCGGTCTCGTTTGTATCTGAGAGGATAACGAGGGATTGGGGATAGGGATGGAAGCAATGCGTTGCGGTGGCCTTCTTATCCCCTCATGGCATCGGCGGTGAGTATCTTGGCGCAACGACGACGATGACGACATCGGGCGACGGCGAGCTCCGCCAGCGAGCTGCCTGTGTGCGTGACGGTGACGATGATGACCGTTTTGCGGATAACCCCCTGGCGATTTCTTTAACTCAACCCGCGGTCCTCTCCTAACCTCACTTGTCAGTCTCAGATGGAAAGAGGAAAGGGCTGGATACTGGGCCGTTATGGGCTGCACATAGGCGTCATATAGGTGTAGGGTGTTGGGCTGCGGCCAGGTTTATTTTTTATTTGTTTTATCTTTTTTTTTCTATTTTCTGATTTCTAAATCAGATTTGAATTTTATTTATAATTTGAACATTTCTTTGTATGTTTAATTTGCTGGATATTTGCAGTGATATTAAATTATATTTGGTAACCTTTGTGAACTTTTATTATGCCTTCTTTTTATATTTCTTTTATTTACTCAATAAGACTTTATTTTAATAGTTGGAAGAAACTCCTTCTTATTATTTTACTCTTTCTATTTTAGTTAGAGATTTATTGAATGACATGTTCTTATTTTCTTATTAACTTAATTTTAATGAGCTCATAGTTTGAATAGAAACTTTATGTATAAGTTTAGTGATTTTATACCATTATTTGATGCATGAAATATAAAGACATTGATATGATGATTATTACTCCTATTAATTTGGAAAATAGCAATGTATGTGATAAACAAAGAAGTTTAGGGTTTTGAATTCTGAGCACTACCCTTGGCTTGAGGGTTTTGTATAAGCTTAAATTCCTTTTAAGAGTTAAGATTTAATGACTTAGCATATTGCCTTATGTATATAGTCCTTGATGAAATCTTCCTTTTTAATAGGAGGTTGGAATTAGAGTGTTTTATAGAAGTGAATATACTTAAGCACATATAGTTAGGATGTGTGGAATTAACAGAGATGTGCTTATGTAATTTGCTATAGGAAACTATCTCTATAAAGTGCTATAGACATCAGATGATGGATCAATGGTATATGATGGATATTATGTTTGAGTTGAGATTTAGAGTTGAGTGCTTACCATGATTAAATAGGAAAATGATTTATACAAATAACTATATTTCTCAATCTTGGGTTTCTAATTAAGGAATTCCTTTCCTAGATATAATACCTCTTTCTATCCATCACCATGGTTAGTTTGAGGGACTTACTTATTAAAATCTTATTATTCAATATATCATTCTTCTAAACTTATGGATGAATCCAATGAGTTTGATACAAAGGCACTTCATAGCTTTCTCATATCCTTGCTTGGTTGTATTTACTATTCTACTATTGATAATCTTCCATCTCACTAGTAGTTCTTTCAAACTCTACTCCCAATCTTTCTTAACCCCCATCACTATTCTTTCTCTGAAGTAAACTATCCTTAAAGGTGAATAACACCAACTTATAATTACTTAACCCTCATGACTTACACTTCAATCCCTGAATTATATTTATGTGGTTTGCAAAGACTTATCTGGAATCACTTATCTTTACTAAGGTTCCAATCATGTTCTGCCCACCATTATCATTTATACTACATATAAGCATTCAATATAGGTGGCTAAAGCATTACCATTATAATACTTTAATCATTTATTATTGAAGTTCTTAGTTGGCTAAGCAGGGCTTTATCAATCCTACATTTTATTGTCTCGAAATCATCTTCTTAGTATCTTATATTGGATTAAGGTTATTAATGGACTATGCCCTTATTAGAAGATTTGAGTAGATGTTTTGATAAGGTCAAATAATAGATCAAATACTAATAGTTAAAGAAGTTGTGAATCAATGGGGAATTATCCAACATTGATGAACAACAGATATTGAGATAAGTTCCATAAAGATTGTATGGACAGAAAGATATATATATATATATAGTGGATGATCTTGACTTGATCTCTTTCCAACTCCAACTCATCAAAAGAGTTTTTAAGGTTAAGTGTTACTATGGAACTCAGAATGTATGCAGATGGGATTTAAGATATAGTGGTTACATTCTTATTATTTGTTTTATATCCTTAACTTGATACTTATGAGTGATTATGATGAATACTATAATATGATCACCTAATGATCAAATATAATTCACATTATATTAAGGTTTAACTTATGGTACACTTTCATATACCCCTAGATCAAATCTCTCTTACCAAAAATGGGATTTTTATCAAAGGTCTTATTGAAACTTATCACAGTCAACTTGATGATCTACTTCAATTCCATCAAGCTAAGAGAAGCTTCAACCACTTTGTCAAGTTTTGTTTAAAAAGCGCGAAAATTACTCGGATTTTCTATGCATGAATGCAATGCACATATCTGGGTTCAACTTATTTCTAGACTCTAATGCTGGGATGTTACAATGTCACCACCAGTCAGTGAGACAGGGGGTGCGAAGGGGTACAGGGTGATTTGGGTCGTAGGATCAACATCTAATCTAACAGCTAGGGCTTGTCGTCTCCGTCGGGCAACGCCGGCGAGATTGAACCTTAGTACGGTCAGTGGGGGTCGTGTGAGGCTCACCGGGGCTCAGGCGAGGGTCGGCGATGGGGGCAAACACCAAAGTTGACAATGACGATCCTCCTGGTACCGGCAGCTCCTGCTAGGGCAGCTCCAATCGCTGGCTCCTCTTCTCCTCCTCTGCGGCAGATTCCGACGAAATTCCGGCGACCTGCTTCTCGTCTTGCTCCGGGGATGAGGTGGGGTGGTTCTGAGAGAGATGGGAGTGTGTTGAAATCGAACTGGGGTGGCCTCTATTTATAGTGCCAAGAGGGGACCGAAGGGTGCGAGTGGAGCTCGTCGTGGTCGTCGTCACAGTGAGCTAATGGCATGGGCGACGGTAGGGGGTGGTGCTCTGCCTCCTAGCGAAGCTCAATGGCATGGTCATGAGGCATGGGGCGGTGCGATGCGGTCGGAACATTGCGATGCTCTGGGTGGGTCCGATGGAGGTTTTACTGGCGCACATGCTATCCTGGTCGCGCAGCGACAAACAGGCATGTCTTGGCGGTTCCTGGGACGGTGGTGATCACGCACACAAGCGGCGAGGGCGGCGCACGGTCTATGCTCGCGTGTCGAGTGCGGCGCTCTGGTGCGCTCTCGGCATGGCACAAATGCATAGGGCACGACGGTTCTAGGGTGGTCCAGGGGCTAACAGTGCTTTTGCATTGGACAAGGTGTGGTGGTAGCCGTTGGTTTGTGTCCCAGACAAGGTTGGCGAGGCTAGAGCTGCTCCTAGCTTGCTGTCGACAATGGGGTGGCCATTTGGGGCTCAGCATGCTCACCATTGATTGCAATGTCAAGCTTAAAGTGAGCTAGGGCTAGTTAATTTAGTTTTATCATCTACTGAGAGTGTGTTGTGAGCTAGAGGGGAGATAAGTTAGGCACAAACACTGCTCACAATAGTGTTTGATGTTTTGTTTGATTTGTGTTTGCAAGGTGTTTGATGAAATGGTCGAAAGAGATTTGAATTTGAATTTTTGGATGAAAATTGGTGGGTGTACTATTCACATACTAGGTAGTCTCTGGTTAGTTGGTTTTGTCAAGGTGCACTGGTTTGGTTGGTTTTTGAGAATTGGTGATCTTCCCATATGATATAGATTCAATTTTGAATTGTCATTTGAATCAAGTTTCCAAATGTTTCTGTGAGTTTGAAAGGTGGGCTTGGGTTCACTTTTACTTGGTCTAGCAAGGTGTGAAAAGAATTGGAATTGTTTCTGTTTGAAATCTTGGACTAGAAACACTCAAAGTGGTCTAGTGAGCAAGATTGGCAAAAATGACCATTTGCTTATTTTGTTTGTTTTTGAATTTCTCTTGATTTTTTTCTGCTTGGAATTGATTTAGATGATGTTGTTTTCATCTTTAAACCATTCCTTGCTATTCACAACAATCACACAAGTCCATTCATGCATTCATACAATCATCACATACACACATGCATTCATAATGATTTTAATTAACAAGAGTTTTTTTAACCCTAATTTTGGTGATTGGAATTTGATAACCTTGATCAATATTTTTGGGATGTTACAACAAGACCAAGAGAAAACCACTTTCACTTGTTCTTATGGAACCTATGCTTATAGGCGTATGCCTTTTGGTTTATGTAATGCTCCTGCTACCTTTTTGTGAAGAAATACCAAGAGATGTATGTGTGCTATGTTTCATGGTTTTTGTGAAGAAATTGTGGAGGCTTTCATGGATGATTTCTCTGTCTATGGAGCTTCTTTTGATAACTGTTTGCACAACCTTGATAAAGTTTTGCAGAGATGTGAAGAAACTAACCTAGTTCTTAATTGGGAGAAATACCATTTCATGGTTAATGAAGGGATTGTCCTTGGACACAAAATTTCTGAAAGAGGCATTGAAGTTGACAGAGCCAAAATCGAAGCAATTGAGAAGATGCCTTGCCCTAGAGATATAAAAGGTATTCGTAGTATCCTTGGTCATGCTGGTTTCTATAGGAGGTTTATTAAATATTTCTCCAAAATTTCAAAGCCCCTTACTAATCTTCTTCAAAAAGATGTACCTTTTGTTTTTGATGATGATTGTAAGGAAGCTTTTGAAACTTTGAAGAAATATTTGACTAATACTCCTATTGTTCAACCTCCTAATTGGAGTTTACCTTTTGAAATTATGTGTGATGCTAGTGATTTTGCTATGGTTGCTGTCCTTGGGCAACGTGTTGAAAAGAAGTTGAATGTTATTCATTATGCTAGCAAGACTCTAGATGCCGCTCAAAAGAATTATGCTACTACTGAAAATGAGTTCTTAGCTGTAATCTTTTCCTGTGATAAGTTTAGACCCTATATTGTTGATTCAAAGGTTACTATGCATACTGATCATGCTGCTATTAAGTACCTTATGACAAAGGACACTAAGACTAGGCTTATTATATGGGTGTTGCTTTTACAAGAGTTTGATATGAATATTGTAGATAGGAAAGGTGCTGAAAATCCTGTTGCTGACAATTTATCTCGTTTGGAAAATATTTATTTTAACCCTTTGCATGTTAATGATAATTTTCCAAATGAGCAGTTGGATGCAATAAGGGTAAGTCCGCATGAGAGTCCTTGATATGCTGATTATGCTAACTTTATTGTTTCCAAGTATTTGCCCCCAACCTTTACAGCCCAACAAAGAAGAAAATTCTTTTATGATCTAAGGCATTAGTTCTGGGATGACCCACACTTATATAAATAAGGAGTAGATGGTATTATGTGAAGATGTGTTCCAGAATTTGAACAAGAGTTATTGAGAAAATGTCATGGCAGCGCTTATGGAGGACATCATGCTAGGGATAGGACTGCACAAAAGGTTTTACAATCTGGATTTTATTGGCCTACCCTTTTCAAGGATGCAAGGAAGTTTGTCTTATCATGTGATGAATGTCAAAGAGTTGGTAACATTTCTAGACGCAATGAAATGCCTATGAATTATTCTCTTGTTATTGAACCTTTTAATTGTTGGGGATTTGACTTTATGGGTCCTTTTCCTCCTTCAAAATGGTACACTCATATTCTTGTTGTTGTTGACTCTGTTACAAAGTGGGTAGAATCCATACCTACAAATAGTGCTAATGGTAAGACCTCTTTAAAAATGCTTAAAGATGTTATTTTTCCTAGGTTTGGTGTGCCTAGATATCTCATGACTGATGGAGGGTCTCATTTTATTCATGGTGGTTTTAGGAAAACTCTCGCTAAGTATGATGTTAACCATAGAATTGCTTCAGCTTATCACCCCCAAACCAGTGGGCAAGTAGAAATTTCCAATAGGGAAATTAAATCTATCTTGCAGAAGACTGTTAATAGATCTAGGAAAAATTGGGCTAAGAAGTTGAATGACGCTTTATGGGCTTATAGAACTGCTTATAAAAATCCTATGGGGATGTCTCCTTACAAAATGGTCTATGGGAAAGCTTGTCACTTGCCTTTATAATTAGAACACAAAGCTTATTGGGCAATGAAAGAATTGAATAGAGATTTTAAACTTGCTGGTGAGAAAGATTGCTTGACTTGAGTACCTTAGATGAGTGGAGAAGTGAAGCTTATGAAAATGCTAGACTCTTTCAGGAAAAAGTGAAAAGCTGGCATGATAGGAGAATTCTCAAAAGAGAGTTCCATGTTGGTGAGAAAGTTCTTTTGTATAGCTCTCGTCTCAGATTTTTTGCAGGGAAATTACTCTCAAAATGGGAAGGAACTTTTGTTATTAAGGAAGTATATCGTTCAGGTGCTATCAAAATATCTTCTTTGAAGGATGACACAACACAGGTGGTGAATGGTCAAATACTAACACATTATATTTCTAGAGTAACAAAGATGCTGATATTGTTCAAATCGTGACTCCTGAAGAATTCATCAGAAACCAAACACCAGAATCTGCAGAGTCCGTCTTTGAATAGGTAAAAGTGGTGAAAACAGAAGGTTCGTGAAAACCCATTATTCTTATGTTTTTGATGTTTTTATTACATAAGGAAGGTTACGAGACGGAACAAAGGAGGAATAGAGGTCGGGGTGGCCAAACCCACCCCAGGCGCGGGCCCCAGCTGGCCGCGCGTGGAGGGGGTGTGGGCCCCCCGAGCTCCGTCTCCGTCTTGTTTTCGTACCAGCACCTTCCTTATGCTTTGGAACTTCGTAATATATAACCCCCCAAATCCCCCGAGGTTCATGCATCGTGTTCTCGTCGTGTTTTCGTTTCGATCTGTTTCTGTCAGGAAATCTTCTCAAGTTTAGAGCACCATGGTCTCCGCCAATGACAAAGGCAAGAAGCCCGAGGAAAATGATCCTCAAAACCCCAAGGAGGAGGAGATTTTGGTTGGGGATGAAGAATACATGGAGGAGGACGAGCATCCGGACACCCGCGCTACCTTCGCAAGCATTGGAGTGGTGGCAAATCCTACCAAGCTTAGGAGGACAGCACATATGTCTACAGGAGGAAGAACTCCGCGTCATATCCTCGCTCCAAGGTCACGTCCTCCACGTACCAAGAATCCCTTGCATACTCTTATACATGAGCATCAATACCAACAGGTGCCCAAAAGGAACTTGCCTTGCTTTGGGATCTGCCTCATTCTAACCATGCAGGGGAGGAACACACTAAGAAGGAAGAGTGGGGAAAGAATAGCAAGGACTGGGACTCTTAGTCCGATATGATCATGAACCGCATTGAGCATAATTCGGAGTTGATTCATACTCTGACCTTCGAGATTGAGGATTTGAGGAAGATGATTGAAGAGATTATCAAGAGAACACCACCACCACCAAAGGAGTAATTCGTCATCAGGTCTGGCATCCCCTAGGCTTGTTCCAAGCTTGGGGGAGTGCCGAGGTATCACATCATTATCTTTTATCTTTTACCTTTTTAGTGGTTTCATATCTTTGGTAGAGAAGTTATCTTATAGGTTGGTTTGCATGTGGAAGTATCTCTCCTTTAGTTGATTATCTATGTATCCCTTGGTGTGAGTGCCTTTATGGAATATTAATGAGAAGTCTCATATTTTACTTTTTTACTTATTATTTTAGTTTGTAATCTCTATTATATGATTGATCTTGTTGATCAGTATTGGCATCACTTTGGGAGCATCAAATAGATCTAGATTGGTTTTGGCAAACCGAGCTCTGGTCAGTAGCAACACTTTTTGAGGTTTGAAAGGAAAAGAGAAAAAGCTTACAAGTATTTTGTATCATTTATTTTCTTTCTTGATTGGCTCATAAGCTTAGTATCCTTTATTTAAGATCTTTTGTGTCTTAAAGGAAGATTGCATGTTTGGCTTTATCACAGGTAGGTTTGCTTGTTTCTTTCAACTCTTTTGCTTGCTACCCAACCTTGCTAGCCAAAAACCTATTTTGAGAAGGCATACTTCTCATGCATCCAACACCTTTGAACCAAACATGTGCCATTTGTGTCCACTATATCTACCTAATAGCATTATTGCTATTCCAAGCAAATTCTCAAGCTTCATCTATCTTTTGAATTAAAAAGTATTTTGTTATGTGAAAACTAGTTAGTAAAGCTCTCATGAACTTGATGGCACACCTTATTTTCTTGCCCCTAATAAACTTGAACCATTATGTCATCGAAGTTGTATATGCTTGCACCTATACATTGGAATTAGCAGAACTGTGCTGTCACGAGGAATGCTTTCAACACTTATGGATACATATCCAGTTGATATCATGCTCTTTTGTTTGCGGATGTCAACGGTGTGAAATAAAAGGGGAGCTTGAAAGTCCATGGAGTGATGTATGTGTGTTAGTGAAACGCCTGGGCCGCTAGCCTAAGCCATGCCTAATCATGGTGGAAACTTGCAGCATCACCATAGTGAACAATCTGTGAACCATCTTCAATAAAAAAATCTATGCAAATAGTAAATAAAAAGATCGCTGAGATGCTCACTGTCTGCTTGCCTTGTCATTTTGATTATGGGATAGCTCCTGTATCATGTGCAAGGGGTACCCCATTGGTGGTTCTTTATGATACACATGTACTTACAATGACAAGAACTTACTAGTGAATTACGTTGAGTAGCATGAGGAGCGACCCTCGTACTCAAGGGACATGAGATTGCCAACTTATATTTCGTCAAGCATATACTCCATCCTTGTTCACTTTAACCTTAATCACCTCAAGATGCTTATGATAGGGGCAATGAGGGCTCAAAGCTAGTAAGTACCATAATCTTTTGGAAGCTCTTTACGAACTTGAAATCCCTGCTTCCCTCTATGAAGGGACCTTTCTCCTATTTCTAAGTTGAGTCAGTAAATCTACTTCCTGTCTATCTCCAGCAAGCATTTGAGTTGTTGTGTTTCAAGCATTCATATGGTGATTTATTCAATCATGTTCTTTATCTTCCTTGTTTGCACAAAATTCTTATCTATTGAGTATTACTTTGAAAGCCATCATTGTAAAAAACCTTTTTGAGCAAAGAGTGCTCTTGATGTGAAAACTTCTACAAAAGCTTTTTGTGAAACTGTTTGCTAGCTGTTCTCTGACCAGGAACAAAGTTTGCCAATTCCAAATATGATTTATCTTTATGCATCTCTATTGTGACTCCTGTACTTGTTGCAAGCTAAGTTATATAATGGTGAGTTGCTTTCTTCTATGAGTTGTGTAATGGTAAGTGTGATGCTTCTTGTCCGTATTCTTTTATCGACACTTCAGTCATAAATCTGTGGACATGTTTACTGAGCTCAGTTTTCGCTTGGGGACAAATGAAGGTCTAAGCTTGGGGAGTTGATACGTCCAATTTGCAGCACCATTCTATATCATAATTTGCCTCTATTCATTGATATGTGCCTTATTATGAGGTGTTACTTATGTCTTTTCCTCTGTTTTTGCATGTTGGATGATTCTTGGAGGATGAACTGCTAGAGTCAGGATTCTGATGGAAAAATAGGTGTTTTGATGCAATTTCGTGAAGATTGGAAAAATACTAGAAAAATATTATAAAATTATATTTTCCCAGAAGACGAAGGAAGCCAAAAGGGGAGGCATAGCTGGGCCACAAGGGGCCCACACCCCTCCTAGGCGTGGGTCCCCCTAGGCCGCGCATAGGGGAGGTGTGGCCCACCTGGCCGGCCTCCGACTCCGCCCTCTTGCCTAAAACTTCCTCTTGGGACCCTAATACCAGGGGAGCGACCATAGAAATATTTCCGCCGCCTCTGCGGGGCGGAAAACACCGAGAGAGAAAGAGCTCTCCGGCAGACAGATTTATGCTGGGGAAATTCCTTGCCGAAGAGGGGAGATCGTCGCCATCAACACCGTCATCAAGCTAGACTTCATCGGGATCATCATCATCATCCACACCATCATCTCCACCAACACCAACATCACCACTCCATCCCGCTGTAACAATCGTGTTGAATACTTGCATAGTTCTTAGGGGAAACTTTCCCGGTGTTGATTACTATTGTAGTTGATGCTTGTGAGTGGAACCATTGAATTATTGTTTATGTTCAGATTGTTATCCATCACCATATAATCCTTGATCTTGATCCATATGATGTCTTGTGAGTAGTTCGTTTAGTTCTTGAGGACATGGGAGAAGTCATGTGGTTAGTAGTGGATTTGTGTTGAGTTATTATTCAATGGTTTAGTATTTAAGTTGTGGTGCTATTCTTCTAGTGGTGTCATGTGAACGTCGACTACATGATACTTCACCATTTATGGGCCTAGAGGAATGCATTATGTATTTGGCTACTAATTGCAGGGTTGCCGGAGTGACAGAAACCTGGACCACCGTTAGGACACCTTTGCACAAGAGAGTGTAGGATCTCAGAGTTTAAGACTGTGGTTAGGTTTATATCTTAATTGTTTTCCTGTAGTTGCGGATGCTTGCAGGGGGTTTAATCACAAGTATCTATTAGTCCAACTAAGGTCGGTACATTAGCACAGGTTCACCCACACAACACTTACAACACCAAAGAAGACTACTCAGCTATTTGAAGCGAAAGCACGTGACAGTATTCCCATGTGCCGTCGAGAACGTTTGGTCCTTATAAGTATTTTCACTGGCTTGTCCTTTGCTAAGAAAGGATTGGGCCACTTGCCGCGGTTTTTCGTTGTCTTTGTTACTTGCACTTTGTTTCTTTGCTTTATCAGAAAACCCCTAAAAATCCATTTGCTAAGTATTTACAGAGATTTCCTGCTCCATACCACTAGTCAACACCTTCTGCTCCTCGTTGGGATCAACACTCCTATTTATCGAAATTACTACGATACACCCCCTATACTTGTGGGTCATCAGGTATCGCCGTGCAACAATGGTCGACCTACTCATGCTGGTCTAGGGAAAATCTTAAGATTGGGTCTTCCAGATTGAACAATGGCGGCGATGCGATTTCGTCTTCCATATTGGGGGCATCGTTTGTGGATCAACGTTGGATGGAAGAGGCAAGAGGTGGAGCGGTCTCATATTTAACACATCGGCAACAACGGAATCAGTTGCCTGGCGCAACTTGGGACTCAGTGATAGACGTGTCTCGATAGACCCGTGAAGGACGGAGGCACTTTCTTGTGCCATGCTGGCATCGATGACATGCCTGGCAATGTTAATGCCTAGATATCTGTCTAGAAAATGGTTGGAGGAAGATGGTGGCGACGACTTCTCGAGCGCATGCGGCTGGATGGGGCCTTTGTTTTGTGATGATTTGTGTAGGTGTGCGGTCAGAGTGTTGTTTCAACATGGTCATCCCCTTCATCTAGGTTGTAGGAGTTGCGACTGTTGTCGTTAGGGGGCTAGCTTCGAGTTGATTGATATATTCTCTTTGTAAGGTTTTCTTAAATAATAAATAAAAAGGTTGTCTGCATCACTTTGATATAGAGGCTAGGTATCACCTCCATTTTGAAAAAAGGAAAGTTCGTATAGCATGTCATTCACCGAACCTAAGTATATGGACTCTTAATGACACTAAGTATACATGTCATGAGAAGACTTGAAGCATCAATTGCAGAAATGTGGTAACCTGTTTGTCACAAGACCATTCACGAGAAGCCTTGAAGTTTCAAACTCTATAAAACCGCAACATGCTCTCAGAGCATCTCCACCGGAGCCCTCAACCCGACCCCGAACGAGTTGGGAAGTGAAGGCCAAAATTCAGCCCGCACTCGCGGCCCCTAAATGCTGCCGGTAGATTGGGCCGCTCAACAATCTAACAGGCACCGCCTAGCTCCCTCGTCAATGAGGGGCTGGGATGGGGCTGCCGGTAGGGCGTGGCTATGCGCGCTACATTGGAAAGACCATGTTGAGCCCCCTTGTCAGTGACCTAGACAGCCCACATGTGATGGCTCGTCTTCCGACAACGTGAAATTGCACCACACTCACCATTTTTCGCTGGTTTCTCCTCCTTCTCGTCTGTTTCGGCACAATTTGACGCTTGTTTTAGCCGTTTCCCGTGGGTTCCCGCTGCAACTCACTTTTTTCCCTCTGAAGCAGTTGCTCTATTATAAAAAGGGCCGAGCCCATGGAGGAGAGGTGCACCATCAGATCTCCAAAACAAACATGCATGACCGTCATCTTCCTTCCACTCCCGCACGCAACCCATGTAGAGGAGAGTCACATGCGCCTCTCCATCCCCCACCCACACCCACCACACCGCCGACAACGACAACAATGATGATGACTTTTCCGACTTCTATGAGCCGGTGGAGAGGCCAATCGACCAGTGGGTGATACTGGCCGACATCCAAGCGATGCGCGGTCGATCATAGCAGCTTGGGAGATCCTGGAGGCCGGGCAGTAGTACCAAGGGCCAGTTAACTAGACCACCGACCAACGCTTCGGCTTCGACGTCCTCAATGCCTTCTTCCTGCTGCATCACCTTAGGCAGAAAGAAACCGAAGATGCTTACACACATGGGCAGATCCAGGATTGACCATAGGGGGAGGCCGAGATGATAGTGACAATAAGATAGGTATACAACAAAACTAAACCGAATCTTAAATATATGTAATTTTGTTATCCAAATCATGTTCTATAACTAAAAGTTTCATTTTATTTGCTCTACGACTACAAACCCATCAAACAAGTCTATGATCTCATAAACGGTAAAATTTACAAAAAAAATCTTTATAAATACTAATAACAATATAAGGTTGTATAAGAATACTAAATAAATTAAGGGACAGATCTAGTATATGAGCATGTGGGGGAAAGAAGAAATTCACCTTAAAAAAGATAAACATGAAAATATATCAAGACTTCTAGTGTATAAAAATATGGATATCAAACTGTTTTGCGATAAAAAAAACAAGCCAAATTATGCTAGTTTGAGTGTAGGTCTATGTCCAGACCTATCAAATAAATTAATAACTCGAATTAGTTAATCACTAAGTAATTCAAAAAAAATGCTGGTGCATATAATCTGCAATGATTAAAAAAATTCTATTATCCGGGGTAATCAAACTAGCAATTGTAGTAGCCAACATGCAATATATTTGGATTCATACCTTAGGGCGATCAATTCACAAATTGGGAATGACATGTGCTGGTGGCAATGCCGTATTTGATAGTACATGAGCTATGCTTTGTGCCTTCGCCAATCATTAATCACGGACACGGCGACGTCTGAATACAAAATCCCGATCCTGGTGACAGCGGTCAACCAACGACACCCTGACACTGGGTAGGCGTCACCACGGCAGAGGTGGAGAAGGAAGGAATAAGCAGACTAGATTGTCGAGGGAAACCGGAAGAGCACAAGTTCAGATGCATCCCATGGATCAGTTGATCAATCTTTGGTCTTGCATATGCTTCAATAGGTATGTATTATCCCTTGATGGAGAAATTTTTGGACTTGGCCCATAAAACTTTAGTAATCAACACACTGCACACATTAGTCAAGTCCGGATAGAATATTATGATTAGGAGTGTAGTATCAAAACTAATGCTAGACCCGCTTATATCCTTGAGGGGGGGCGAGCCATAGGGAAGGCCTGGCCACCCCCTCGCCCTTCCCTGGATCCGCCTCTGCTTACACGAAGTGCTGGCATGCCGTGCGTGTCAACCCGACAACGTGGTCATGCGTGCCCTCCTCGACCGGGAGGAGTTGGAGACGAAAAGGCAATCTTACGCTCTCTCGAAGATGAGTGTGGCGTCAATTAACGACCATCGTTTATCAAACTTAGGGTTTGGGAAACTGCTCAACACCCAACATGGGGTGTGGCTATCTCATATATATGGGGGGTACCAAGAGGTACAATACATATGTATAGAGGCTACGTATATATAGTCTAACACCCTTCCTCAATCTTAACTATGGCCTGAAGTACAAATCAAGTTTAGATTGTGCCTACAACCTACAAACTGGGGCCGTGGTAGAGGCTTTGTGAAGATGTCAAGAAGTTGATCCTTGGAAGGAATGAACTTGATGAGAAGTAGCTTATGTACGACACGTTCCCATACAAAGTGATAGTCAACCTCTATGTGTTTCATTCAGGCATGAAATACTGGATTAGATGATAAGTATGTTGCACCGATGTTGTCACACCAAAGGACTAGAGGCTAATCTTGAGAGACTCCCAACTCTCTCAACAAAGACTAGACCCATATGATCTCAGTTGTGGCATTAGCAACTGCTTTGTACTCAGATTTAGTACTACTGCGAGATACTATAGCCTGCTTGCGAGCATTCCAGGTGATCAAGTTAGGACCAAAGAATACTGCATAGCCCCCGTGGATCGCCGATCATCAGGACTACCAGCCCAATCCGCATCAGAGAAGGCTGAGTGATCACAAGACGGTGCAGGCTAGAGAAGCAAACTGTACAAGGCAGTGAGACAGACTTAGCGTAGAAGACCAATGGGACATCCTGGGTGCATGAAGATACTAACACACACGGTTGACTGCATAGGAGACATCTGGTCTGGTGATAGTGAGGTATTGCAGACCACCAACGAGGTTGCGGTACTCAGTAGCATCATCAGGTGAAAGAGGATCTCCATCAAGAGCATACAAACGATCAGTGTCAGACATAGGAGTGACATCATGCTTGCACTTCAGCATACCAGCATGACGCAGCAAGTCCAGAGAATACTTATGCCGAGTGAGAGTCAAACCAGCAGAAGACCTTGAGACCTCTAGACCAAGGAAATAGTGCAGAGCACCAAGATCCTTAACAACAAAATCACCACTCAACGCTAATAAGAATGATATCATCAACATAAACTAACAGATACATCGTGACCTCAAAACGCTGAAGAAGGAACAAGGATATGTCAGCAGTGTTTGGAACAAACCCATGAGCCCGAAGAACAGATCCAAGCTGTGCATGCCATGCACGAGGAGCCTGCTTGAGTCCATAGAGAGCCTTAACCATGCGGAAAAGATGCTGAGGACGAGCAAGATCAACAAAACCCGGGGGCTGACACCATGGAGGAAAGCATTCTAAACATCCAGCTGTCGAAGAGACCACCCTCGTGTAACAGCCAAAGAGAGCAGCAATCGAATAGTGGTAGGCTTAACAACTGGGCTGAAAGTATCCTCATAATCAAGACCGTACCTCTGTTTGAAGCCCTTGGCAACCAGACGTGCCTTGTAGCGTTCAATAGAACCAAAAGAATGTTTCTTGACTTTGAAGAGCCACTTGGAATCAATAACATTAACACCAGAAAAAGGGGGAACCAGCGGCGAGGTGTCATTTTTTAGGAGTGCTTGAAACTCTTGTTCCATTGCACTTCACCAGTGAGGAATACCGAGAGCAGCCTGAGAGTGCCGAGGTTCAGCAATGGGATCATACTTGGCTTGAGCTTCACAGGCTGGAATCCGAGAAACAGTACCATCGGTGCATTTTTTGGGGTGGAAGACACCAGCCTGGTTGCGCGTACGAGGTCGAAAGTCAGCAGGTACATAGGGTGAAGACGGCGCCGATGAGGACGCATCAGGAGACGTCGGCGAGGAAGCAGCCGATGTGGGCGAGCCGAGCGTCGAGCCAGTCGTCGCATGCGGCTCATGAGAGGGCAGTGTGACTGGCCTGCTGGATGGGCCGTGCGACGAGGGCAGGGAGGCCGGCCCAGGCAAAGTGGCGGGAGGGGCAGACATGGCCGGCCCAGAGGAGCCGGCACTAGAGACAGGCGAGGCCTGCCTGGGCGAGGCCGGCCCAAGCGAGATGGCGAGCAACGCAGGCGGGGCCGGGCTAGGCGAAGCGGACGAGGCCGGCCTAGGGCCTATGGCCGCCGAGGCAGAGGAGGCTGGCGTGGAGGCCGGACATGTGCGCGACACGGACTGGTCGGGCATGCATGGCACATGCAGCCGATCGACGTCCGATGCAGGCGCAACGTCGGTGTCCAGATCGTCCAGCAGCTGAAGCCGAGCGCCACGACCAGTACCTGCAGCATGGTTAGGAAGCAAAGCAGGAGAGTATGCAACATCAACAAACTGGTCAGGCGACAGTGTAGTGGACGACACAGGTGGTGTGGGAGTGGTGGTGGTGTTGGTCGTAAGTGCAGAAAAATGGAACACATTCTCATCAAACACAACATCACAATAGATATATACGCGGTTAGTGGGAATATGGAGGCACTTGTACCCTTTGTGAAGGGAACTATACCCGAGAAAGACGCACTTTTTAGACTGAAACTCTACCTTACGCTTGTTATACGGACGAAGGTGAGGCCAACAAGCACAACCAAAGACCTTGAGAAAGGTGTAATCATGAGTTTCATTAAGCAAGAGTTCAAGAGGTGTTTTTGTTTGAAGAAGTTGTGTAGGAAGCCTATTTATAAGAAAACATGTTGTAGCAAAAGCATCACTCCAAAACCGAAAAGAAACGGAGACATGAGCAAGTAGAGTTAGGCCAGTTTTTACAAGATGAGGATGCTTACGTTCGGCGGCACCATTCTGCTGATGCGTATGTGGACAAGACACAGAGTGCGAGATCCCAAGCTTATTAAAGAATATATTAAGGTCGTGATATTCACCTCCCCAATCCGATTGAACATGAATAATTTTGTGCTTTAGGAGACGCTCAACGTGTGCTTGAAACTGAATAAAGACATCAAACGCATCAGATTTACACTTAATAAGATAAAGCCAAGTAAACCGACTATAAGCATCAATAAATCTGACATAATAATTATGGCCACTGAGAGACGTTTGTGCTTGACCCCATAGATCAGAAAACACAAGCTCAAGAGGCTGTTTTACTACACGACTCGACTCTGAAAAAGGAAGCTAGTGACTCTTTCCTTGCTGACAGGCATCACAGATAGTTTCAGCAATTTTATTGAACACAACTAAAAGATCATGACGATGTAGAACATGACGAACTATGGGAGTAGCAGGATGACCCAAATGTGCATGTCAATGAGTAGACGACACACGAACTCCACCGAACACCTGGTGGACAGGCGGCACAACTAGCGTAGGCGGCATGTCAAGCGCATAGAGCCCATGGCGCAGGCGGCCTCTAAGAAGAATGACCCTCGTGTCCCGATCCTTAATGAAAAAATGAAAACGGTAAAATTCAACAAAGACATTATTATCACGAGTAAGTTGAGGAACAAACAACAAACTACGTGTAGCAGAGAGAACTCAAAGGACATTGAGGAGACGTAAATGTTTGGAATTATGTGTAAGAAGAGCAGCCTGACCAATATGCGAGATGTGCATACCTGCTTTGTTGGCGGTGCGAACCTGATCATGACCACGATACGGCTCCTGGGACGAGAGCTTGCCCATCTCACTCGTCAGCTAGACATTGGCTCCAGTGTCCATGTACCATGTCGGGTCAATGGGATACGACAGAGTGTGCCCGGATTCATGATGCGTAGCCTGCTTGTCATTGTCCTTGTCGTTGTTGCCGATGCCGAGGAAGTCCTGCTTGAAGCGATGATGGCAGCGGGAGGCAATGTGACCTGCCAGGCCGCAAAGCTGACAAGCCTGCTTAGTGCCGCAGCAGGGGTAGCAGGTGCGCAGACGGCTGCCACCAGTCGTCGGAGTGGGGGCAGCGGCTAGGGCCCGCGTGTCTTGCTGAGGAGGCGGCGCTGGCGGTTTGCCACCCGCCTGTGGTTGCTTCTTCCGTTTGCCGCGCGTGGCGGCGTTGGCGGAGGAGAAACCTGGGGAAGCGCGTTTCTCCTTGATGCGTTGTTCACGACCGAGGAGGCGCGAGTAAAACTCGCGAGGCTGAATCAGGGTTTCGCGACCATTGATGTTCTCAACGAGATTATCATAGTTATCTTCTAACCCGTTCAGAACATAGGTGGTGAAGTCCTCGGGGCGGAGTGGCTGGTCGATCGACGCCAGTGTGTCGGCGAGTCCATTCACCTTGTTGAAGTAGTCCGTGATGCTGAGGTCCTGGAGCTTGACCTCTCCTAGCTCGGTGCGAATGGCATGGGCACACGCCTGAGACTGAGAGGCAAAGCTGGTGTGGAGCGCCGTCCACGCGTCCCGCGACGTAGAGGCGAAGATGACCAGCGACGAGACGCTCGGAGTGAGCGACGACTGGATGGCGGAGAGGATGACTTGATCCTAGGCCACCCACGTGTGATACGCCGGGTGACACGGCGACGGGCACGACAGAGTACCATCGACATACCCCTCCAGGTAGCGACTGCGAAGGAGGGGAAGTACCTGCGCATGCCACGACTAATAATTATCGGACGTGAGCTTCACTAGGATGAGGTGCGCGAAGTAGAATGGAGGCGGAGCCGAAGGATCCGCGGGCACCACCGCTGGCGGTGCGGGCGGGTTGTAGACCGACGTAGGGTACCGCCTACGGTGGCGCAGTAGGGGCCGCGACGCAATCGGGCGGCGGCGCGTAGGGGACGTAGTACGGAAGATAACCGCCGAAAGAGGGTGGAGGTGCAGCCGACGCCGGTGACGACGCGTCGTAGGCCGGCACAGTCGGGGCAGAGGGCGATGCGCCGTAGGAAAACGCGGTCGCGGCGATCCAAGCGTGTGGTGGGATGGGGAAGCCACGGAAGGCCGTCGGCGACGGAGCGCCATAGGGCAGAGGCGAGGGCAGGTACACGCCGTGAGACAGCGGCGCACCCTGGGGCGCCGGGGCGACCTTGGAGATGGCGGGCACGGCGGCCGGGGCAGGAGTCGAGCTGCAGGGGCAGCCGACACGATCAGATCGATCGACGACGGCGGAGGAGGAGGGGCCGCAGGGGCGGCCACGACAAGGGGTCGGGCTTGATGCCAGGCCAGGGGGTGGGACGCCGCGAAGGGAGACCACGAGGCAGGGGTGCCGGAGCCGGTGCGGCGGCCATGGTGACCGAGGAGACGACGACGGCTGGGGGACCGGGTCGGAGGCGGCAGTAGAAGACATCAGACTGACCTAATCTGATACCATGTCAAACTTAGGGTTTGGGAAACTGTTCAACACCCAACGTGGGGCGTGGCTATGTCATATATATGAGGGTACCAAGAGGTGCAATACAAATATGTACAGAGGCTACGCATATACAGTCTAACATCGTTGTCAGACCGTTCCGAAAAGGCCTGGCCACCCCTCGCCCTTCCTACACGGAGTGCTGACATCCACGCGTGTCAACCCGACAAATGTGTAGCCGCCTCGACCGAGTTTGGGAGTTGGAGACGAAAAGACAATCTTACACTCTCTCGAAGATGAGCGTGGCCTCAATTAATGACCGTCGTTGTCAAACCGTCCCGAGAATGGTACCTCCAGCTGCCGCAGCCCATAGTCAGTGCCGCTAGTTGTCTCTTTTTTCTATTTTCAGTCCTTTCTACTGTAAAAATTTACCAAAATATTGAATAGAACTTATTTCCAAAATTATTTGGGACGATGGTTTGGGGTGCCGGTGTGGGACGGCCACCCAAAACCGCCGGCAGTCTAGGCGCCCAGCCATCCTTTGGGGCGCCATTGGAGAGAACGATCGGAAGATCTGGTCTATGATTGCTAGGGGTTGGCGGGTAGCATTATCAAAAGATGAACTTTATCTACTCCAACTTGTAATTCTCCAGTGTCCAGTGCATGCGTCGCACGTCGGCTACAACGAATATCATCGTTAAGCTAGCCTGGACCATATAGTAACTTATCCCGTGTTTCGATGCGACAAAGATGCAAAGTGCGTGCGCCAGAATTAGGGTCAATCAAAGTGCCGGCCAGGCACCCAGTTTGTCGGTCCTAACATGGACACGCTAGTCAGTGGATGTAATGAACGGTTGAGATGATGCGAATCCACGAACCCCGGCAAAACAAAGCAGTGCCCTGCACAATGTGGCGCTCTAACCACCAAGCATCACCGCCATTTTATATCTAGAGAAATGTCTACGTCGCGTATCCACGAGGCGCGGATGAAAAAGTGGCACCAGGAACACAGGGAGATTTGATCCTTTATTTGCGAGGTAGGGCAAGCAAGAGTCGTTACCATAAATCTACCATAGTTAAATTTTCCAAATGATACCGGTTGAGTTTCAGTTGCAAAAAAAGCAACCGCATCAGAACCAAATTTTTGTAAAAAACTTTATGTTTAAACACAAATTTACACCGAAACTGATAGCAGGACCTACCCATTATGCACAGAGAGACGGTCGTTATTATAACGTTTTTTTGAGGGATGTGATGTTTTGTTTTTAATTTACGCGGGGGAAATAACACAAGTCACGGGAGGCGGCGAGCACCACCTTTCCCGTTCCTTCTCTCACTGGTTAGCATCGCCCTTCCCACTCCCTTTCCTCTGCTGCAACGGTACGCGCCGTCCCACCCCTACCCTTCCTCCCGCTCCACGAGGAGTGTCGTCCCCGGCTAGTGCAATGGCTGCTATCGCGAGCTTCCAGGCGCCAGCCCCGGCTCTAACCCATGGCAGGGTTGTGCCACGGCCAAGGGCCTAGGCCAGGGCGGGGCCCAAATGTTTTTAGCGTTAAACAAGTAAACAGGCCCAGGACGGAGGGGAGATCGATCCTGATTCCCTGAATTCCCGTTCCCGATCGATCGACGATGAAACTGAAAGTTCGCCCTGGCCAAGATCGCGAACTCTCGGCCTCTCGCATCTCAGTCTCTCGCGACTCGCGAGTCACCACGCACTCGCCCACGCCCAGCCCAGGCCCCCCGCGCCTCTGCCGCTGCGCTCGCTGCTTGCCAGGTCAGGTCGCCGACAACGCCAATCGCCATCGGCAGTCGCCAGCCGCTAGGTGCCTAGATCAGGTCGCCGCGTCCAGTCTCACTTCTCAGTTGCTCCTGCTCCTGGCCGTGCGCCCCTGCGGCTGTGGCCCTGCCCTGCCCTCTGTAAGTTCACGCCTAGTCTAATCCCTTCTTATTAATCCCTGGTTTAATCCTTCTAATTAATTCCTCAATCGGGTTATAATTTTTAAGATTGCAATTTGATATAAATTCTATTACATTAATTTTTGGATAGGTGTTACGATAGGGAAGTAATTGTCGGGTGCTGCGAAAAAGAAGGAAAGAAAAAGAGAGAATCAACTTATTAATTCACAAAGAGGTGCTTTAAATAAGTTTTTCTAACAAAAAGTAGTGTTGATGTCAACAATAATAATCAATGGCAAGAATCTAATCTCGGAGAAGATGATGAGAATAATTCAAATGCAGACTTTGAGGCCAATGAACAATCCCCGAAAAACGGTAAATAACTAACTAGCGGGGCTAGACAATTATTTCACTAGCATGGAATGCTTGTTATATTTTCCTACCATTTTTATTTTTCTATCTAAATATCACAATACTTTAGTGCTTGATAATTATTTATAGACATCTTGACTATGATCGTGTGGTTTGAAAGTGCAATTGACATATATATCTAGTTATGCATACATATATATTGTCATTAGCGGCCTTTTTATCGACTTCGCCCAAGGGTCCTGAAAAATATAGAGCCGTCCCTGCCAGGCGCTGCTCCTCCTCATCCACTGCTCGACCTTCTTCTATACGGCCTCCGCCCTGGATCTCTGGCCCTGCTCGCGAGCGGTAGGAGACATACGACGGGAGGGGCCCGAAGGATTTCTGGCGACACATGTGCGGGCAAATTCGCGGCAGAACACGCACATTGGACCAGGACTCGATGTGGCTGCCCGCAGTGGACTAGGACTCACGGTATACTCGCGGTGGCACCCCTGAGTTGAGCAGGGGCCGGCGGAGCTCGAGATGTGCAGGTCAGGGGGCGTGCGGGCGACGCAGGGAGGAGGAAGAAGATGGGGAGGGACCGGAGAAAAAAAATGGTGACTAACAGGTGGGGCCACTTTTAATTCGACGGTTAGGCCAGACGGTGTGAAATTTATAGGTGAGCCCCGCCATCATTTTTGGTGTCAATTTGTGATTAAACGCGGATCAGTGATTTTATGAAAATTTGGTTATAACGTGGTAGTTTATTTACGATTAAAATATCAAATACCATTCGGTAAATTTGACTAGCACCGTGCTACGTATGGCGTTGTGATACTCCAGCCACACTCCACAGCCACAGGGCACCACAGAGTCACACTGTCACAGTACTGGAATCATGCGCGCCGCTACACCTCTCGAACAAAGCCGGCGCACCAAACTCCGTGCGAACTCTCCATTACTTCACAGTTCACACACGCCGCCACCGCTACGCGCTGGCGCACCAAACTCCGTACGGCAACTGTGCTCCATCATGTAGTACTTACGTGAGACCATGACCCTGACCCTGACTCGGCCATTATGGTAATGATGGCGCAGGTGCTCCCTACGACAGGTAACGAGCCCCATAACCTGCTCCAGCCTGATGTTCTAGAACTTCTAACTTTTAACAAGTTCCATGCTCTTGGCTGGCCACTCACTCGGGAGACGAACATCTAAAAAGAAGAAGCGAAAAATGGCATTCGGGATCGTCGGTAGATAAGATTCACGGCATCGCCGGTGCCGCTAATGATCTTTGTCGGTTCTCAAACTAAAGTTACAGGCGGCGGGCGTACGGCTTATTGCCGTTGTGATCGAACCTGTCGGACAGCGAAATGCTTGATACTCATGATCTAACAACCAGCAATCATGGAGCAGCTCCCTGTTTCATTCCGTCGCCGTCTCAAAAGACGACACCCTAATATAATCTCTCTCCGCGAGACCGACAGAAGTAGCATAAACCAAACGAACCCAGCTCTGGAGCGAGCCAATCTGCATGATGCGAATGGATTATCCGCCATCGGCAGTTCCATACGCAGGAGCACCACAAGCTAATTATTAAGCACGAAAAAATAATCTGTTTTTTCTAGAGCCGCTTAAACCCCTAAGATAACATAATGTCACAAGTTCCGCAGCGCTAAAATGGCTAGTTTCTTTGTCAAATATCTGAGAAAATTCATGTATGCTGGTTTTTCGGGTGAAGCTTGTGCGGGTATTTGTTTGTTTAAAACTACTATGCCCATTTACAACATGTGCAAAATGATACCATGTTCACTTTTATTTTGCACTAAACAGCAACTAGTCATACAGTATTTGTAACCGAAGTTAACATATACATACTTAAATTATGTGACATAATATTTTCTGCAGATTTTCAAATTAAACCTTATAAAGTGGTACGAGATATTACGCAAGTACGCATCTGGAACAAGCATGTCCACCCCCCTCTCTTCTTGCTATCTCCTTCGTCCCTCTCCTTGAGAGTCTCTCGTGAAAAACAGGTCCCTTCCCGAGCTATACCAGGCGGCGATGGCAGAGCAACGGCCCCTTCTTCGGGACACAGTTACCTTGAGCGTATGGGCAGACCTATACCCGTACAGAGGCCGTCATACATCGTAGGGCGTCCCAAGGCTACACGGCGGATACCATCACACCTGATAGAGCACAGGATATTAGCGCAGATCCACGCTATAAGTAGACATGGAACGTCAGAATCGTAAGGAAGGACTTGTGCGGCGGGAAGAATGCCTTAGAACTGAAACGTATCGACGTCGTCCCAACACATTAAATTGTGGATGCATCCGCGGCAACTCGGATTGTAAGAGCATCTCCACTCGCCTATCCAGCAGGTCGACCCGGACGCCGAATTTTGGTCCGGACGCCGAAAATCGACCCAGTCGCGTACCAAAGGACTTGTTTTCAGCCGGATTTCGCCCATTTTTTGTTCGGGCTATCCAGGCCGAACCCAGGTTTCCGGGTACGCCCTCAGGGCGCCGGACTCAGCAATATCGGCGGAAAAAAAACAAAGCGGCGCGTGGACCCGTCGTGTCAGTGATGGAAGTCGAGTCGTCGTCATCCTCGGAACCACGCGACGACCGCCGGGCAATAACTGCCTGTCGCGTCGGCCACGCGTCGCCGCCTCGGCTTCCGCGACGGACCGGCGGTCACTAAGTTCCCGCCGTTTCCACTTTTCCCGCCCTCGCCGCTACACTCCTCCCGCCCTCGCCGCCAGCCTCGGCCTTTATAAGCCGTACCCCTCGCCGAGATCTTCGCACTCTCTCACATCTCCCCCGACCCACAAGCCCAACTCCGGCGAGCTCTCCCCTTCCCCCTTCTCTCACCATGGGCGAATGCTACCCCGGCGACGGCGCTGCGGCGAACGGCTTCGGCCGGCGCACCCTCCAAACTTGGGAGGCGCGCATGCTATACGAGGCGGAGTACATGGCGCCGCCGGACACGCGGATGCCTTCGGGCTGGACGCTAAGCGCCGGCGGCATCCCAATCCCGTCGGGGCCGACGCCGAAGGAGCTGCCGTACGATGTACATGAGTACATCGCCGGCATGGACAACCCCGCCGAAGCGGTGAGCGCCGACGACCTCGTCTACTGGGCGCACTTCTTCGAGGAGCGGCGCCAACAGGAGCTCGCCCGCCACGAGGGACCATCGAACGAGTCCCCGCCGGCGCGCAAAAACTCGGTGGGGCGCCGGCGTTGGTGGAGCGCACCAGGGCGTACGCCCGCCGCCGTGCTGGACCACATCAACCGCGGGAACACTCCGCGGCTCGGCTTCCCGCGCAACCCGACGCCGGCGGCCAGGTCTGGCCGGCGTGCTCCGGCGAACTGGGCGCCGAGGAGGATGGTGAGCATGAGCTCGTCCTCCTCCGCTTCGGTGTCCCACTCTTCCGGCAGCATGCCGCTTCGCACGCCGACCGCCGTGAAGTGCGAAGCTATCTCGCCGGCGCGCTCACCGCCGCGCACACGCCGACCCTGCCGCTGACACCATCACCGAGCCGTCTGCGCCCACGCCGCCAAGAGGCCACTTGCGCCTACGCCACCCCAAGACAGAAGGCTCGGCGCCGGCCGAGGACGCCGCCTTGAAGATGGCGCTGGAGCAGTCGCTCCGTGAAGCGCCGCCGCTTACGCCGACCCTGCCGCTGACGCCGACGATGCCGCTGGTCGAGCCCTCCTCGCCGGACATCCTCGAATGGTCGAGGAGGGACTGGGAGAAGGCGGAGCATCAGCGTATCCTCGGCCTACAGCAGCAGGCCGAGGAGCAGGCCGCACGGCGTAGGGCGCTGTCTGGGCGTGAGCTCGCCTATCAAGGCGCCCCGCTCTATATCCTGGACGACGACGACGAGGACGCAGGCCCGTCCTACCGGCCATGGAGGTATGGCGACCCTGGCCAGGGCAGCTCCCGCCAGAACCAGCCGCCGAGAAACGACGACGACGGCGGCGAGGATGAAGGCCGAGCCGACCCCGGCTACACGTCGTTCTACGGCAACCTCGGCATGTAGGACGGCGAGGAGAAGGCGGCGGTCTTTTTAGTTTATTTATGTACTAGTTTCGTTTAAAGTTGATGTAATCCGTCTATATTCGCCCAACTTAATGAAAATCGTCTGAATTTGATGAATTTTAGCCGAACTTGGGGACTCGGCCTGGGTACGCGGGTAGGAGAATGGGCGTACCCAGGCCGAAAACAAGTTCAGTGCGGCCGAAAAACGGACCAAATTTTGCCCTGGGTTCGGCCAACGAGTGGAGATGCTCTAAGTATACATCCAGCTAAGATAAACTTACATTCATATTGTCTATTGTGAAGAGTCGCAGGTCTTCAACATCCAGCGGCCTGCCTCCTCTGTGACGACCATTGTGGAGAAACCATCAACCATTTTTTCATAGGTTGCGTCCTAGCCCGCGAGGTTTGGATAGCCTGCCTGGACTGGTGGAACAAGAGGCATTGGATGTCGGAGCATGACTCCAAGTTCGTTTCGTGGCTCCAAGATAGACGAGGTGGCAAAGGCCGCGAGTGCGACCTCCGGACAGGGATCTCCCTGGGTTGCTGGAGGCTTTGGCGCCATCGGAACGACATAGTCTTTGAAGGGGCCGCTCCTTCTTACGGGGAGGTCATCCGGAAGATCGCCGTGGAGGCAGACCTTTGGAGGGCTGCAGGACTTTTCCGCGACTGTCTAGGGCAGGTAGATAAGTGGAGATGCCACGAGTAGTTGCTTAGGCTGTGTTTGTTGTCCCTAAAACAACGTGGAGTTGCATCTTTGACGTCTGTGCCATGGTGCGTTGTAAAACTTAGTCTCCGAGCCTCTTTCTATGAAAACGATACGCCTTCTAGAACATTGAAAAAAAAGAGTGGAGCAAAAAGGCGAATGTATGTCCTATGCTAGAAATAGTAAAAAGTATGAAGTACGTACTGACCTGTACCAGAAGTAGTAAAAATTATGATTATGTTTTGAAACACAAAAGTACAAACTTCAAATTTTCAATAAACTGGAGCGCTAGTGGTCAGGGGACTTGATCGAGCAAACAAGATAAGTAGAGCAACGGGAGCGCTAGTGCAGTACTAGTACATTGCAACGAGAATGGTGCCCTAAAAGCTTTGAAGCTTAAGCTGCAGAAATGTGGTAACCTAGTGGTAGTGGAGGCACTAGTGTTGTACAGTGTGAAACAGTTTTCTTTTTTACATAAAAGATTAAAACTGGTACATGCGTTAGAACCAGTGGCCTGAAGATATGGTCTACGATGGTACTGATCCGTAGCAGTATCAAAAGAACTTTATCAAACCCCCAAACAAAACCCCACCATGAATTCTCCTCCAGTGCATGCGTCGCACGTCGGCTACAAGGAATATTTCTTGCTTCCGATCCGACAAAGATGCAAAAGTGCAGGCGCCAGAAATTGGGTCAATCAAAGGGGTCGGACGGGCACCCAGTTTGTCGGTTCTAACACGGGCACGTACGGACCATCTTCATTCAGGCTAGTGCCGAGATCATCTGACGAAGTATGTCTGCGTGCTTAGTCATCTTCATTCACCGGCACAACTCAAACGGTCATGCCGCGTCTGAAATGGTCCGATTAGACCCGAGCGATCGAGAGTCCGCATGGCGGTGACCCAACTGTCTTTTTCCACAAGCGATTAATGGAAGAAGATAGGCTGCTTCAAGGTTGACTGCGCCGCTGACGGCCAGATGCCTGCTCTGTCTATGCCGCCCGATGCATGTACTCCTACTGCGGCCACAGTTTTGGCCTCCGTCTCGGCGCCTTTTAACATGCTAGGTTGTCTTTGGGAGGATGTGTGGAATCCACCGCCGTTGGCCTCTCCTTTTTTTACCTGCAGCTAGACGTGGCGGGAAACATCCAGAAGCGATGAAAAGTGGCGAAGCAACGAGAAACAAGGGGAAAACGACGGGAAGGCGCTGATCCGTGAACCAATCTATCCGAATCGAATCAAATAGTTTACATCGCCGATTCGTCAGACCCGCTGGAGATGCCCTTAAGGCAGAGCCCGTGGGGATGTAACAAACTGTTGTGATCATGCGCGGATGGGGAAAGCCCCCCAGCAAGCGGTGCCTGCCAGGCCTCCAGTCGCAAAGATGGCCGGCACAATGTGGCAGTCTAGCCACCACACATCTATGGGCAATATTATCCAGAGAAAGCAAACATGCATGATCGTGCCCAGTTGCAAGACACTGCTCGGCGCATAATCAGGGAGTGTACATGTCTACGTCACGTATCGCTACAACCAGGGAGTACTGTACATGTCTACGTCGCGTATTTACGCGGCGGATGGAGAAGTGGCACCTACAAACGCCCTCCGATTAATCATCTTCGACTTCGAGGTAACAAAGCCGGCGCACCAAAACTCCGTGCGAAACTCATTTATACAGTGCTGTACTACGGGCAGCTACTGGTAGTTCCGTCGTACTGTACGCCGCACTAGCTGTGCTCCACTCCACCATGGGTGCAAGCCCGTGACCCGTGTGACTCGGCCATAATCGTGCAGGTACTCTCGACGGCAGGCAAGACGCTCCATCTCCGAGACGGACCTGCGAAAACGGGATCGGCAGACGCTAATCATCTCTGTCGGTTGACAAAGTTACATCATCGATCGGCCTGTTTCAGTCGGGTCGTACGTCTCGGCGGCAGTGTGCGATGTGATCCTCCCGGACAGCGAAACGGCAGATCGCTCCAAATCCAACGACCAGCAATCATGGAGCACCGCATGTTCCGTTCCGTTCCATCCTCCTCTTCCGCGAGAGATAGCATAGAACCAAACCTAGCATCGGACAAGCTAGCCGTACATACATGAACTGCACAAAATGCGCGCTCTCTCCAAACGGCCGGTCCTGTGAGCCACAAAGATCCATACGCCTGACTGCGAATGGATTATCCGCCACGCACGCACGCACTGTCCTGTATGTACCAGAAGTAGTAAAACTACTCCGGCTAAGCTAAGCCCCAAAATGGCTCCATCCCACCGCAGCGCCAATAAAGCGTCTCTTCCATAGCATAAAACCACCAAGTTACGATTTAAATTCCTACTTTAGCATTACTTTACGTTTTAGAAGCAAAAATCTACCATATTTCCTACAAAATGTGCCCAACCCTTCCCATCGCACACCGGCAGCCGATCGCCCTCCTCCCAGCTTGCCGCATGCTCCATCGCGCCATCGTTGGCCTGCCTCCTCCCAACTAGCCCCCGCTTTGCTCGCCTGCCACTGGCTCGGTGCTCCACTTCGCCACGCCCGCCGCCAACTTCAAAGTCGGCTCCTACTCCACCCACCCGCCGTCGGCCCCGTGCTCCACCGGTCCACCACTGGGCCCATACTCCACCGCCAGGATGCACAGCTCCTCTCTTCGAACTCCCGGGCACGCACACGGGGGCGGTGGCCACCGCCCATCGGAGCCTCCACACACAACACGACGGGGCTCGAATTCGGGGGGTCGCTGCTCGAATTCAGACGCCGGAGCTCGGGTTGGGTTTGGGTTTGGGTCGAGGTCACATGGACACCAGAGGCATGGATTGGAGGGAGGGCGGAAGTGACCTACCTCGTCAGAGTGTGTGGTTCGGCCACCGGGCAGTGGCGACATCTTGAGTCCTGGCTAGCGGCGATGCTCCAGCATAGCCGTCAACCTTGTGCTCGGGGAAGGGGCGGCAAGTTTGCCGGAGCAACGTCGGAGAGGCGGCGACGGTGACCGCTAGGTAGACAGGGAAGAAAGAGGGGTAATGGAGAAATTTAATTCTTTTATTGGTTAGAGAGGTGGGCCTAGAGACCATGTCATCAATTTGTTCCTGACAAGTAGGCCCCACCCATCATAATCAGTGTTAATTCATAATAAATTCCGAATTAGTGTTTTTTGGGATGACCTCATCGAAATGCGGTAGATTTTTCTCCTAGAACGTAATGGTGGTAAATCGGAATTTGAGTCGTAATGTGGTTATTTTATGCTAACAACTTCTTCTAGCAGCCCAAGTAGCGCTCCCAGCAGCCTTGGAGCTATCTCCTTCCGTGCACCGTAAAGCGAAAAGGGAAGAACGTACTATAGGGTTCCGTAGCGAAAAGGGGTTTTCACCAGCGCATTCTACACATCGCCGGCATATTTTAGAGTCTAATACAATAGCCGGTCCACGCCTGCTCCTATCCACAAGAGGTTACTTGCGAGCGCCGACACTCCAAGCCACGTCGGATTTTGGCGTGGGGCCCTTTTCCTAGCCAAACACGCTCATTTCCCAACTCCTCCGGTCCAACTCTCGCCTTCCACCCCTCACACGCACCGCCGATGCTACCGTCTCCTTATGCTTTCCTCCCACCCTCCTACCTCCCAAATTCGCCGTAGCCCCAACGAATCCACTGGCAGAACCCGACCTCGTCTCCTGAAGCACTTTCGACTGCACCCCCACCGGTTGCACCTTCTTTGTAGTGTAGTGTCGTCGCCATCGATCCTTTTTCCGCACGGACTGACGGCTATACTGGACCTTTGTCACCGCCACGACCTGTCTCTGGTACCTCCCCTTCCTCGACAACAACACGGTCATCATCGTCATTTGCTTGTCTCGCCGTCTAGGTGTTTGGTCTTTTGCCTCAATGGACAACGATGATGAGATGATGATGGATCTCTTGATGAAAGAATATGCGGATGTCATTGCTCACTGAGAGCATCATATGCCGATTTTGGACTCTTTTCTTCGTATCCGCAAGCATCTCTAGGCTACTCCTCGACGTGGTGGTTCAAGGGTGGGAAATGCGAGGAACAAGGACCAACATCGTCTTACGGGTGCTTTATTGCTTGACATCGACTATTTTAATGACAACGCAACACATACACCAAAATACTTCTGCCGCAGGTTTACGATGATTGTGTTTGGTGTCCGAGAGTACGATGTATATTTCATATGCACGACAGAATGCACCGGAATGTGGAGTTTTCATCGCTTCAGAAATGCACGGCTTCCCTACGTTGTCTTGTGTATGGAGCTCCACCATATATGCAAGAAGACTGCAACATCACATCATTAGAGCTTAGAAATAAGCTGAACCCAGATGTGTGCATTGCATTCATGCATAGAAAATCCGAATAATTTTCACGCTTTTGAACAAAACCTGTCAAAGTGATTGAAGCTTCTCTCAACTTGATGGAATTGAAGTAGATCATCAAGTTGACTGCGATAAGTTTCAGTATAACCTTTGTTAAAACCTTATTTTGGGTAAAGGATATTTGATCTAAGGATAGATCAAATGTAATAAAAATAAAACCCTAATACATTGCTTACTGATTAATATTTGATCCTTAAGTGATTATCACATAGTATTCATTACAATAACTCATGAATACCAAGCTATGAATATAATTCAAGTAACAAGAATGTAATAACTAATCCCGACCTATCTTATTCTTATCCATTTCTACCATGAGTGTCATGGTAATAATTAACCCTAACTCTTTAGTTATATGGAGTAAGAAGGAAACCAATTCAAAGACCATTCACCACATATCTTTCTTTTCATATTAATCCTTATCATCTCTATTGAACCTTATTCTAATATCCATTGTTCATCAATGTTGAATAATCAACTATTGACCTATCAATTCTTGATCTATCAACTCTTGTTCTTATCTTGGCATTCACTTAAATCCTTTTGAGAAGGAAGTTAGAAGAGGTAAGTAGTAATGCTAGTTTTGGATATCATCTATAGGATGGGAGTGACTGAAGGGAATAAAATTAATATGGTAATTGAAGGAGTTAACTCACTCCTGAATGGATAGAAGAGTTATATGGAAGATATAATTATATGGTAACAAATAGGATTATAAGGATGAACATTGAAGATAGATACCAAGGAGTAATCCTATTGGATTAAGTAAGCATAGTCCATGAATAATATCTGTTAGTCCAATAGATATAACAGAAGATAATTATAATACAACTATAATGTTGTATGGATGAAAGCCTTGATTAGCCAACTGGAAACCTAAACCATAAAGGATCAATCATGCTTTAGTCACCAAGATTGAATGATTATATCATGTATAAGTGACATTGGTGGATAGAACATGATTGAACCCTAGTATAGATATGTTATTCTAAGATAGCCATGAGAAGTCACCATGGTATAATGTGAAGTTTGAATATAAAATAATGGATTTAAGTAGATATAAGATAGTATAATTAAGCTGAAGCTAGGGTAGCATGGAGTTGTTGAAGCAGTGTTATTCCTCTTAAAGGATAGTAAGCTTTTGAGGACAGTAGTTTGATATATAAACATTGACTAGGATAATATTAGTGGAGGGTGATGAGAAAAGTGTATTAATGGAACTAGAAGTAGCTACATAGTGGATTAGAGGTTATCAGCAGTAGAGTATTTGATATAACCAAGTATGGATATGAGAAGATTATGAAAGCTTTAGTGTCAAGCTCATTGGATTTATAAATGGATTTAGAAGAATAAAAGGTGGATAAGAATATCCTTGTGAAGTAAAGCTCATCATGTTAACACATGATGATGGATATAAAGAAGTAGAATATCTAGGAAAGGAATTTCTTAATTAGAAGTCCAGAATTATGAAATATGGAAGATAGGAATTCTTTGTAAACATGCAACCTTAATTCTATAACCAAACCTAATATCCATTTCAAATGATTGATTTATCATCTTATTTCCACAATGCTTTATAGGAATATTTTCCTATAGCAAATCACTTAAGCACATCTTTGATATTTCCAATTATCATAACCATATGTGCTTAGGAGTTATCTTTATCAATTATTTCCCTTAAGTCACTCCAGAAAATAACTTTCTATTTTAAAAGGTGATATCATTCTTGATAACCAACATAAAAACAATATGTCTTAACCAATAATCTTTATTCATATAAATAAAAGAAATATGAGAATATTAAATCTCCTAAGAACTTATGGTAAGCGTTTACAATTCAAACCCTAACTCCTATGTTAGTTATAATAAAATATATACATTGCTATTTCCTAAATTCATAAGAATAATATTAATCATATTAATTCCCTAGAACTTTATGTATCATATAGTAATGAAGGATCACCATATAAAAGTTTCCTTTAAAACTATAAATTAGTGAGAACCAACTCTCATGAATCAATAATAATATATCCTTTAATAAGGTATTGTTTATTAAGTAAAACAAATTTATAATCAAGGTCCCTCAAAATATATTAAAGAGAAAAAGATCTATTAAGATAAAATAAAGAAATTATAACATGGTATAATAAAAGATCATTATATGATTCTAAATACACCTCATTACTGCTGCAAACAATTAGCAAGTAATTTCTATAAAGAAATCTTTAACCAATTGTGCAAAATACAAATATGAAAATAAAACAAGAAATAGAAAATGGTAAAGAAAAATAAAAGGAACATGTCTAAGTTGTTTCTGGCCGCAACCCATTTTATCTGCTACCTATCTACCGCCCAGCAGCAACCCCTTCTTCTCCCGCTCACTTCGCTGCAGCCCACAAAGGCCCAGCAGCCAGCCCAGCTCGTCCTCCTCTCTGGCTGACTGGTGGGACTGCCAAGGGACTGCAGATGGATTTATTAGAACTTCTGGGGGTTTATCTGCAAAATAGCATGTCGTCGTCTTCCTCCAGCTGGAAGCAGCTCGGTGGCGATGCCGAGGCCGTCCGCCGCCGTCTTTGCGTCAAGATGCACGCCGCCGTTCCCCGGAGGGGATAAGGAGGCCACGACGACGCCCCTTCTCATCCACATCTCTGCATTCCCCCTCTCGCTAGCTCCATCACCCTCTCTTCCCCATTTT
The DNA here is from genome assembly GCA_916181665.1 of Avena sativa. Taxonomy (NCBI): domain Eukaryota; kingdom Viridiplantae; phylum Streptophyta; class Magnoliopsida; order Poales; family Poaceae; genus Avena; species Avena sativa. The sequence continues at coordinate 427,143,349 of OV702293.1, forward strand.
CCTCTCTGTCTGAAAACCTAGCCGCCGGAGTCGTTCGCCGTTGCGCTAGAGGCCGCCCCAGGACCAGACGCGCGTGCTACGAGCTTCACTAGGGTGTGCTGCATCTTCTATGCAAAGGAATTGAGCCGGGAAGCCCGTAATCCTTCGTACCGACCTCGTCGTCCCGAAGTTCGGCCGCCGTCATCCATCTCGATTCCATTCAAGATGTTCTTCACCAAACCTTCCACGAGCTTCCTGGTGAGCTGCTGAACACACTACTGTCTTTTGTTGATCCATTTGCTTCCAATATCGAGCTGCCACCGTGTGTTGTTGTGCACCGCCGCCATTCGCCACCGTGCCCTACCTTCTGATGACCAAAAACGAGCGGCTTAGACACCCCTCGGTTCGACGTCATCTCCTCTTTCTAACCAACCTATCCACAGCGTCCTGCGTGCTCTCAATCGGCCAGAACATCGATGATCTAAAGATCATCTTCAGATGACGTCATAGTGACGTCGTGCTCACATCATCCTTGATCAATTCAACATATTGACCTAGTCCTTGCCCATGTGGCATGTGACATGGCCCCTGGCCCATTTGTCATTATCTGTGGGTAGGAAATAGTCTAGTAATAAACATTTTAACTAAATTGTGCGTGCCATGTGGCATGTGGCCCACTAGTCAGTGACTAGGGTAGGTTTAGCTTCAGTATAAAAAGTATTTCTATTTAGGAAATAGATAAAACATTATAAGATCAAATATAAATATTTCCTAAAATGTAATAAAATGATTAAATCTTGTAAATTCAATAACTTTTGTTTTATAATTCACAAAAATATGTTTAATATATGAAAATTTTCAGAAAAATAAAATCTATAACATTAAACCATTATCAAACATTATTATGAAAACAATTTAAATAATTATTATTTAATAAGGATTCTAGAAGTATTAATAATTTGAAAATGCATATTTTAATATTTGTAATTGTTAAAAAATATAAATAAATACCAAAAGTCTTAGAAAAATAAAAATAATAGTTTAAAACTATAATCATACATTATTAGTTCACTTAATTAAATATTTATTATTAAGTATTTATGAAGTAATAAACCTTATAAAAATCCTATCTTATTATTTATAAATCACGAAAATAAATATAATATACTAAAATGATCACAAAAATAAATACTACATGTTAAAAATACAATATTCCACTTTTGAGGTAAATAAAAATTTAAACACTTTAATAACTTGAATTTAAATCTAATTCCTTAATTGATAATTCATCTAAGGGTAAATAAAAATTGCTAATATTTCTAAAATTGGCCAATTGAGTCTAATAAGTAGTATTAATAATATGAAGTGAAAATGGTTCAACACATTTTAAAATGCAATCTTATGGAATTATCATTCAACTATAAGTGTAGATCATTTTCTAAAAAGATTCTTATCAATTATAAAATCTTCAAGAATGATATTTTCAACCAAATAAACCCTTTTACCATTGTTTCACTCACAACTTTATAATGGACTAAATCCAAAGATAATTCATAAGTAGTAAATAATATTGTTTACTTATTCACAAACCAAACCACACCCTTATAAGGAGATAAATCCTTTTATATATTTATAATGTTAGGAAACCACTACTCAAATAGAAGTAATGCCATTCTTAAATAACTTTAAGGAAATACTATAAGTTGAGCAAGTACAATAACATAAGCAATATACCTTAAGTCCGTCTACGTCTTTAAAGTTAACTTTAGTCTACAATACTTTAAATATTATACTAAAGTCTTTGTTATGTGTTTTATAGTTAACGTTGGTCTATTTAAATTAGACCTAAGGCATCTCAAGTCCAGATTATTCAAGCTAGCATCAAGAACATCAATCACATTCTATCAACCATATTCTAAAAACTATCAAAATTGTTTAAACCTTAATAAAGAAATCTTTTCTTCAAAAGTTATTCGTTTTGCCACTTCAGTCAACATATGACAATTAATCATAATCACATTACTTTATACTTTACTTATATACTTAGGATTGATAACACTTAACTTCTTTATAAGTGACATTACTTGTAAAGTAAAAATTTGAAGATAAACAATTATAGTATAAGTAATCTTGAGTAGCATTTCACATTTGTGTGTATCCCATTGTTTTAGGATATTATAATTACATGTTGTTTCACACACACTCACAAGCCTTAATAAGAAGCACAAGTGTGAAACTTAATCTAAAAGGGCAACACATTCCAAAAAAACCATTTCCAGTATCCAAACCCTAGAACAACGTTATACCCGGGATTCGAGTTTACCAAATTGCATTACGTTACTTATGCATAATAGCATCTTGCTTCTTTAAACATTAGTCCTTACCGGACCAATGATGCTGATTTCAGATATTGGATCTTATATTGTCTTGAAGACCGTGAGTGCATATTCTTGCAATCACAAAAGGCAAATTCACATTTGCTCATGTCCTTTGATTATTTTCCGTAAAGTATTTTACAAATCTAGTGTTGTCATCACCTGCATTTGTAAAGGGTCAGAAAACACTATTTTCATAATAATATGATTATAAGTTATTTACCAAGAGGTAATGACCTACTATGAAAATTCTGGTGGTAAAGGAACATATTATCTAGGACTTAACAACCAATATCGCCAGTGATTCTTGCGCCGTATATTACACGTTGACCATGAGATTTGAAATGGGACGGAGAAGTCAGCTGTATCTTTTCCCTTTCGCATGGAGCCGGATGTGCGGGTCGTGGCTGTTATCACTCGTAGCATGCATATTAATTGATAATTCATAGAGGATATGTAGGATATGGGTGGGAACTCTCAACGTCCCACGATAGTTCCGGCATCTGAACGGTCTGTACTGCAAATTCCCTTAATTCAATAAGTGGGCTGGCGTACACCAATGAGACATGTGGGGTCGTGGAGAAGGCAGTGATTGGCTTGGATATTAGGTTGTGCCTCAAACCAAGAAAGTTTGAACGGGGACATACTCCTGGCCGTGCAACAAAGCCTAAGATCTCTCATGGGTAAAGTGACACACCTCTGCAGAGTGTAAGAACTGTAACTTGTTACTCCCTCTTCCGGGAAGGAGCTACGAACGCGGTGGGAAAGGAACTCCATGAAAGTTCTGGTAAACCCGTGAAGGCTGACGGACATAGCTTTTCAGAATAAAAGCAATCTTTGAAGAAATGTTTACGAAAACTTGCATTGCCTACGACCTGCGGCCTGTGGCTGTAGATATAGTGCATCAAACACTCCTTTTCTAGTGAACTTGCTGAGTACGCTCGTACTCAACGTATCTTCTTAACCCTTGCTAGATTCTGAAGCCATTAAGACGACGTCTACCTCAAGTCATGCTCCAGGAATCATCATCAACAGCTTCAGTCTTCAATGAAGTCAAGAAAATCAACATATACATCAACTCAAGTGAAAACGAAGTTGCTGATTAGATAGGAATATTTTCTCTAGCCATAGAACCTACTTCTGTAGAGTATTGCAATAGCAGTAATACAAGCTAAATAGTTAGATGCTAATCTTATTAGCATGATATTTATGAATTGTTTATTTCTGATTCTTCTTTGTTAGAAGTTTCTTTCTCTCTCTTTAACCTAGAGTGTTCTCTGGATCTTGTGTAAAGAGTTGAGTTGTAACTTATAGTCATGTCTTGGACCTGCTGTGTTTCTGTTGTACCACTCTGAGGGATGTAATACTAGTGAACGGTGTTTCATTGGTGTTATGTCAACGACTATAGTGTACTACATCATGCAGTGGTATGCTGGGTCACCATAAAGACTATCTCCGTATGTCTGAGAGCATCCTCAGGTTTTGCCGAGCAAATCGTGGAAGTATTTTGGCCAGTCTATTTGAGAGAACAAAATAAAGAAGATACAAATCACATTCTCACACAAAATGAGGGATTTCCCGGAATGCTTGGTAGGATCAATTATATACATTGGGGTTGGAAGAATTTCTCATTTGCTTGGCAAGGCCTGTACAAAGGTCATACCAGTGAGTACAGTGTCATACTTGAAGTAGTGGCAGATCATGATCAGTAGATTTGGCACACGAGGGAACTCACAATGATATCAACGTGTTGTAGAGCTATTTGGTGTTTGCTAGGCTAACAGTGGGTCATTCTTGGCCGTCAACTATGAGATCCGCGGTCACGCATACAATAAAGGGTACTACCTAGTCGTTGGTATCTATCCTTCTTGGTCTATATTTGTGAAGACAATTCCCGATCCTAATATAGAGAGGTCTTGGTTTGCTAAGTGATAAGAGAATTGTTGGAAGGATGTCGAGCAGACTTTTGGTGTGCTCTAGCAGTGTTTTTCTATTGTTCGGTACCCTACTCTCACCTGGTCGAAGTCTCAGATGTGGGAGGTTATGAACAAATGTATGATTATGCACAACATGATCATCAAGAGTGAGCGGCAGCTCCAATGGTTGATGACCAGCAATATGATTATCGGGGACCTCTAGCTCAACTAGATGCGGTATGGACCGAGTTTGCTTCCTTCATTGCCATGCATCAAGAAATTCGTGACCCACGGGTTCATGCTCACCTCCAAAATAATCTAGTGGAGCATTTGCGGGTTCTCAAAGGAAACGCCACCTGATCCATCGATAAGTTTGACTATTACATTTTTAAGTATTGTATGAATAATTATATTTGTTTATTTTGCATTGTTGTGTGGAACTATTTTTATTCAAATGTATGTAATATGGTTTGAATAACTGATCAAAAATAGACCAGCAATATGATTATCGGGGACCTCTAGCTCAACTAGATTCGGTGTCAAACGAGTTTGCTGCCTTCATCGCCATGCATCAAGAAATTTGTGACCCACGGGTTCATGCTCACCTCCAAAATAATCTAGTGGATCATTTGTGGGTTCTCAAAGGAAACGCCGCCTGATCCATCGATAAGTTTGACTGTTACATTTTTAAGTATTGTATGAATAATTATATTTGTTTGTTTTGCATTGTTGTGTGGAACTATTTTTATTAAAATGTATGTAATATGGTTTGAATAATTGATCAAAAATATGCAATACCTTGCTATTTTTCCAAATTCTATTTTTGGGGCAGCAGTTTTGGGCACGCCACTACAGGATGGCCCTCCCACTATTTAGTCAACAATTGTGGCCGCTCCGCAGTGTTGTGTTGGATGTGCTACCGACTATGATTTGGGAAGCGTCGACGGAGATACTCTTATTGGGGGTGCCAACGGGATTTTGGGCTGAAGCTGGTGCATCTAATACATTGGCAAGTCTTTGGCAGGTCTAATAGAATAGTAGGTAACCCTTAAATGGCCTCGACACATAGGGGCTGGCACAAGAATTATGACACCTCTCGCCACGGTGGATTTTGCCGTGGGTTAGGCTTGGCAGCCACACAAGGCAACTCCCCTGCCCCTCTGGCCTCTCCCTTTCTCGCCTATTACCCGTTAGACGCCTTCTCTGTGGCCACCGAACTTCGTCATGGTTCAGTCTAGAACTTCGACGATGTTGCCTCCTTCTCCCGCCCACCGCACATCGCACTTTATCCCTCCCAGACACGTACTCCACCTGCTCCATCACCACCTTATGTCGACGCCTCCACAACACATTGCATGCTCCCTCTTTGTGCAGCTCATGCATCCCTTGGTGGTCAGCCTGCCGCTTGGACCGGAACTCGTCGACCCACCGCCACACACCACAATTTTCCCACCCCACCCACAACATGTTCGGTGGTTTTCCTAGGTACACCATCGGTACATACTTGGACACATCTCAAATTTATGGCGTGTTCTTTCATCCGGTAATGGACAATGACGGTGAGGTGCTACTTGGTTTGTTGATGCAAGAGGAAGCCGCCGCCAAAGAAGAAGAAGAAGAAGAAGAAGAAGAAGAAGAAGAAGAAAAAGAAGAAGAAGAAGAAGAAGAAGAAGAAGAAGAAGAAGAAGAAGATAAGGTGTTGATCTTGGCGCTCTTATTCGTTACCGAGATCAACTGTATGTCATTCCTTTGCGTAGAGGTTATAGATTGGGGAAGGCGCTGAACAAGGACAGACATCGGCTTGAGGATGTGTTTTGCTATTGTTAGGTAACCTGCTATTACCTGGTCAAAAGCTGAGACATGGGAGGTTATGGACCATTGTGTGATCATACACAACATTAACTTCGAGAGTGAGCTGGAAATTAGTGGTTGATGATCATCCGTTTGATCAGCGGGGTCCTCTAGCCGAAGTTGATCACGAGGTGTCGTGCGAGTTTGCTGCCTTCATCGTCGTGCACCAAGAAATTCGTGATTCACAAGTTCACAAGGATCTATAAAAAAAATGGTCTAGTGGAGCATTTGTGGGTGCTGAAATGCAACAGCCGAGTCTTGAACTATTTAAATTTCATTTTATTTAAGTTGTTGCATAAATAACTCAATTTGCCTGTTTGAATTGGATTACTGTTTAAGTTGTTGTGTGAAACTATTTGTATTTCTAAGACTATGCAACATGGTTTAAACTATTGCTTGAAACTATGAAATATTGCTATTGTCTAAAAAAAAGATTAGTCGTATTGGTGCTCCAATGTGGGACGGTCCTCCAAAACACCGGCAACCCGTGCCGGCACCCGCGGTAGCTCCTCGCCCACAATGTTTCGGAGCTGCCGGTGGAGATGCTCTAACACGGCTAAGAGAAGTGCTTGTGAGGTCTTGTAAATTAAAGTGTTTACCTGATTCGGAAAGTTAATTACGAAACCATGTAGACATGCTTGATTTAGTTCGCTTGGAGGAATCTTTAGGCCCTTCAATGAAAAGCATGTCCCGGTCGGTATCAAGACAGCGATAGGACATGTATCTACAGGGTCTCTTTTTCTTTCGCTTCCTTCCGGAAAGTGATCACTGAAGACGTCTATTTCGATTGTATAGTTATGTATGCATAGGCCTATCTGAAAATAATGCGGCACTACATCCGAATGCTACACGTTCACATTAGTGCAGGACCGCTCCGAAATCCATGTCCTTTGAGACGTGGACTCAACTACGAGGCTAGTGGACATTGACGGGGTGCAGGAAACTGAAGTCATGCGGTTAAAGCTGAGTGTTCAAATGGAACAGATTTTGTCCGGCAGATAAACTCTGGGTTTGACAAGCAGTGGGAAAACGTACAGGAAATTCAGCTGACAGATACTACCAGTTCTTACTGAAAATCTGCATGTCATTGATAATTTATTTATGTTGAGACAAGGCATAAACATGCTTTGTTCCTGAGTTGCAACTCAGAAAAGCAGTTTTTATTACCCGCAGTTGTATCCACTGATTTTCGGCAGATTATATCGCAGCTCAAACACCCACGTTAGTCATGGCATGATTCTGCAAGGGAGTAGCTGCATATCTATCCTAAAAAGTTGAAATGAAGCTTTAAAAACAGAGTATATCGCGGATTGTTCCCTAGTTCCATTCATATATTTTCCCCTTCGAATTATCCGACTGGCAATTGCTTCACGGAGCCATGCCACGCTGACACTGCCACGTAAAAAGTGCAGCAGAATTCCAACCAGAGCAGCAGGAAGCGAGAGAGGCCTACATGTCGATCCTTCCTCCACGGTGGCCACCACCAGAGCTCAGCCCAGCGCCGGCTGCTTGAACGCGACGGTGGGCGCGATCCGGGAGCCCCTGCTGCGGTGCTCGGCGACGAGCTCGGCCGCGAACCAGTCCAGCTTCTCCGCGTTGGTCTGCTCACCGATCCGCCTACCCTCGAAGAGCACCGACTCGACGTTGCGCTGCTTCATCGTCTCGTCGGCCGCCGCGAGCAGCGCCTGCACGTTTGTCGGCGTCGGGTCGTACTCCCCGTCCGGCCCGCACGGCGGCATGTTCTCCCGTTTCGCCTGATCACGCGGCAGCACGTGTCACGACAATTAGTTCAAGGAAACGTTCGTGCAGGCAGAGCACGTCATAAATGGAGAGCTGGCTCACCTGAATGCGCAGGTAATTGGAGGAGTGGCATTGCCCGAAGGCGCGCGCCACGGCGTGGTCCACGAGGTCGGCGGCGCCGTCGGCCGCGATCCGCGCGATGGGACGGGCCCACTCCTTGGGACCCCACCGGCGCATGCGCACGATGTCGGCGTCCGCGGAGCCGCCGGTGCCGGAGCAGCCGCCGATGGAGAGAACGAGGAGGTCCTCGACGCCGCGCACGAACGGGAACTCGTGCTTGTTGTGCAGCACGTGGGTGATGGCGGCGGCGGCCGGGCTGCCCATCGTCGGCCCGCCGTCGACCGCGGCGCAGGAGGTGACGCCGTCCACCGACGCCACCTCGGCCGGCTCGAAGCGGCCGGGCTCCGACCATGCCGCGCGGCCGACCTCGCAGAGGCGGAAGTCGTAGCTCTGGCTCTCGAGGGCGTCGGCGCGCGAGAAGAGGAGCGGCGCGGACGACTTGAGGTCGTAGCAGGAGATGAGCACGGGCTTTATGGTGTCGCGCAGGGTGAGCTCCTGGCCGAACGCCGCCTTCATGGCCACGCTGAGCGCCGCGGTCGGCGCGGCCAGGGGGCGCTTCTTGGCGCGGCAGAAGAGGGAGGTGGAGGCCGCGGGCCTCCGGAAGAGCCCCGGCGCGTGGTCCGCCACCAGGCGCCACGTGTCCTCGGCGCGGAACAGCGGGGCGCCGCGCGAGTGCGTGGAGAAGAGCATGGCCGCGAAGACGCCGCCCGCGCCCGTACCAGCCGCGAGGTCGAAGTAGTCCGCGACGCGGGCGTCGGGATTGCCCGAGGCGCGCTGGAGCGCGGCCTCGAGGTGCGCCAGCGCGCGGCCGGCGAGCAGCGCCCGCAGCCCGCCCCCGCCGCCGTCCACGCACAGCACGCACACCTTCCCTCGCTGCGCCGCCTTGCCAACCGAGACCGCAGCCTCTGACGGCTGCGGCGGCTTGGGCGGCAGCCAGAGCTGGTGCGGGTCCGTGTATCCGAAGAGGAACTTGCTCTCGAGGATGGAGAAAATCTCGTAGCTGAGCTTGTCCGTGTCGGCGCCTCCGGCGGCGGCGGCGGCGGCCTCCGCGTCGAACTCGTGCAGCCTCTCCACCTGCATCTCCTCGGCTTCCTCCATGCCCTCGCTCCCGGTCAACAAATTCTCGGCAGCACGCCTCTCCTAGGGAGAAAAGCAACAGGGGGAAGACAGAAGAGAATCCCTCGAGGATTCGCAAAAGATATCGCGAAGACCTGGCTTTAATTCGCCTCACGCTCTCTTTTGATACTATCGCAGCGGCAGGCACGGTTTGTTTACGGCGCCAGTCACGCTTGCTCGGTCGCTCGCTAGTGGCGGCTTTTGATTCTAGCGCGCAGGAGCAGCAGAGCACGCGAAGAAAGGAAGAACCGAACACGCAGAGAAAGGTTGGCCGAGCTGTGAGCTGTGAACGGAGGGCTGGCTGAGGAGGAGGAGGCGAGAAGAAGAAGAAGCAGAGGGAATGGTGGTCGTCTTCGCTCCCTCCTCACCCTTTGATCGTGTCTCGGCTGCACGGTAACCGATGACCGCTCGTCCCGGGGGAGTCCGTCGCCTGGACGCGCCTCACCTGGTCCACCCACGCGGACCCCGTCCCCGCCGTCCATTCCCGTTCTAGATTGGCGGTACTGACCGCTGCCGCTGGACCGGTTCCTACGGAGGCAGGAGTAGCGTGGTGGTCCGGTCGTCAACCTGGTTGGCTACCGTAGCTGGGTTCCGGGCTGAATAAACAAACGGACAAACAAGTACAGACCGTTCCCACGCATCACCATTAATTAACCAGCGAACGAGGGGGCGGAAAAGCAGCGGAGGAGGAGGAAGTGATTAATTAAGCCAGAAATGGTTTCGGCGGGGAGCTAATCATGGTCGAGCGGCCGTTCGTTCCTGGGGCTGGTTCGGCGACGTGGACGCCCGTCTTTTTACACCCGGTCCATGGCTGCCGCCAGTGGAACGGGGACGGGAACGGGAACGGGAACGGGAACGGGAACGGGAACGGGAGGGCGACCAGAGCACAGCCGCGCACTTTGCGGTGTCGCGCAGGCAGGCAGCGGTAGTTTCTCTTTCTTTCTTTCTCCTTTTCATTTTTTTTTTCGCTGAGGAACTGTCGGAGCGAGCGGCGGCAGCGTTCTGAAAAGACATGGCAGCGTGTATGCTGCTGTGCTCGAGTGCAATAGTTGTAGGCTGTTTTTCTTTCACCGCCGGCATCCCTCCCCTCGAAAGGCTGCTGCTGCGAGCTGAGGAATAGGCCTGCATGCGACCTGTCGGGTACGATTCTTCGTGTGTGTACTACCGGTGCCTGCTTACGATGTGCCGTACGGCCACTCACGTGATGAGTACCGTAAGTAAAAGTTCGCAGGTAAGTTAAGCGGCGAGTTAGAGTAATCGAGCTGCGCGCACGTGAGTACGTGACGGCGCACAAGACTCGGTCTACCCGCTGCGGAGCGGCCCAGACAGAAAAAATAAATAAAGGTGTTTAGTAGTACTAGTAGGACGGTGTCGTGAAAGAATGAATAGGGTTTCCGACTTTCCGTTGAAGAGGCGCGCACGGCCCGTGAGCTAGCCCCAACAGAACTCGATGAGCAGGGGCGCATTTTAGGCATATCCGCCGGCCCGCAGGGTCCACTGCAAGCGCTCCTCCGGTCAAAGGGAAGAGAGGACCCCGGTTGATGATGGAGCTACTCCTAGGAGCTAGGGGAGGAATGGGACGATGGCCGGTGGCCTCGCCCGCACGCACAGGTGGATGCCCGACCATTCTTTTCCCACCACGCCATGCATGTTCCAGGAGCAAATCAGCGGACGGATCGGACGCGTCGGTCATGAGCCGTCTCGCCCACGCAGCTCTCCCTCGTCAACTCGTCCATCCATCGTCAGCGGTGTGTGTGTGGGTCTCCACTGCAGGTCCCGCGTGTGCCACGACCACTTCACATATGCTCCGTTGCACACGGCACAGGTCGCCGCTGCTGGTTTTGCTGCCTTCTCTACTCTTCTCATTCTGGTCAAAGATTACGGCAAAATCATCACCATTCTATGGCTGTAAAGGATGATCACTTATCGAGTATGTCAATACGTACTATCACATCAAGCTATATAAAGGCTCTGCGGAAGAATGCAGCACCAAGAATTAGTATCCGAAAAAAAACCACACGAGGGTTTTGTTATGATAAATGTTGATGTTAGTTTCAATCCGGAAATTTTTTACAGGAGGAATTGCTGTGGTTGTTAGAAATGATATGGGTAATTTTATTGCAGCTTGCAATAATCCTATTGATTATGCCATTGATGCAAACAGTTTGGAAGCACATGCTATTTGCATAGGGTTAGGTTTAGCCAATGAGGTGGGATGCTCGAAGATTGTGATCTGATCAGACAGTTTACAAGCCATTGAAGCCCTTCAATTCCGGAGATTTTAGTTCGACGGCGGCGGTGGCATTTTATGATGATATCTATGTTCAAGCCTTAACTTTTTTTGCTTGTGTCTTTCGGTATTGTAACAGGGAAGCAAATAGTGTAGCTGATAGCCTCTTTAGAGTTTTGGAGTCACAACCATATGTTTAGGTTGATGATCCACCTAGTTTTATTATTTTTCTATTAATTAACGTTGTATATGTGCTTTGATTAATAAAGTCTGCAGCAGAAGGAGCCATGTTGTTTCCCTCAAAAAAAAAAAGACAACGAGGACAAAGTGTACATGCCTCACCCACGCGATATTTACGATTAACTTTTTGCGCGCTAAAAAACAGCAACAAAGATAGTTAATTCAGAAAACGTCATTTTTGTTTGTTCCCAATAAAGGGATAGTTAATTCAGAAAACGTCATTTTTGTTTGTTCCCAATAAAGGAGCTCCTACTGAAAAAAAAATAGAAAAGAGCTCGGAATGTTTGTTTTGATAAAGCTTGCCGCGGATGGGACGGGTCCATTATTAAGCGATGGTTTCCTTCGACCAATTTAGCTCGCTAGTACTACGTTCCAAAAAAGACTTCAATCACCGAAACCAATGATTTGTGTGGCGCGTCGCTTGACGTCGAAGAAACCTGATACCAGTGGACGTCTACAGGAGGGACAGGTACACATGTACTGAATTGAACTCCAGCCTTTTGCAACGTTCGAGTTCCCATATATGTCGCGGCAACGTTCGGGAGGGCTTGATTGATGGACTGTGCGCCATTGTTAGGACTTCCAAAATAGTTTGACGAAAAACTCCCGAATTAGTGCTGTTATGATTGTGATATAGTACTGTATGGTGTGCTTGCTTGACGTGATCTCATGCCCTGATTAACGTTGGCACCCTTGCTGTCTAATCCAATGCAAGCTGGTTTCACGGGCGCACTCCATCGAGTCCCGGCACTTAACTAGCCCGACAGTACTAAAACGTCTCTCTCGGAATAGTCGATCCGCTATCTTAATGTACCCAAATACTTGCTGGCGGGCACCAGATTGACGCTATGAGCGCACCGTCCGCGCACGTCTAATCCATGGCGTGTCACATCGATTCGCGCTACACGGCAAGACAGACGAGTGACTGAGAGACTCCAACTCCTGGACTCGCCCCTCATGCCCAATCTTCCCCATCCGCCGGTCTACCGGCCCCGATTCAACGACGATGGCCGCCGACTCACCTTCGCCTGGCCGTGTCGCCGTGGCTCGCCGCAACAACAATCCTCCTCACCTCATCCAAGACGAGCCTCCCCGCCGATGCTAGGGAGAAGCGTCCAAGACGAGCAGGACAAGGGTGGGTTGTAGTCTCTGAGCAGGAAGGGAGATGCGCCCGTCGGAGCAAGCAAGAATAGGGGGTTTCTTCGCCAAGAAGGGCAGGCCCGGCCTCCACCCGTCCCAGTCCCATCGTCCATCACCCCTATCCCTGCCTTTCTCCATCCCGTCCATTTTCCCCTTGACGGATCGCCGGCTATAGGATCATTCGGGCGTGCGCAGGGAGTGAGATTCGCGCGACGTCCCGGGCCTTGCAGCGGAGCCCAGGGGAACTCCATGGGTGGCCGGTGGCCACTCATGGCCTCGTGGGCACGGGGAAAGGAACAGACGGGAGAGAAAATAGGAAAAAAGCAATAAAAAGCAAGCCCCACATATTTCTGATCCTTGCGGTGACCCAGCATACCACTGCATGATGTAGTACACTATAGTCATTGACATAACACCAATGGAACAACGTTCCATCTGCATTATATCCCTCAGAGTGGTACAACAGAAACATCGCGGGTCCAAGACAACACTTTAGATTACATATAGCATATTACAAAAGATCCAGAGAACTTCTTCGAATAGTGAGGAATATTATACAGAAAGAACCAGAAAGATCCATTCGGAGTTTACCTTAAGAGTACTACTTATAAGTATATATATAAGGCTTGAAAGTGCTACTATAGTAATGTTCTACAGAAGTAGGTTTTAGATTCTAAGAGTTTTATTTATATTCTACGCTTCAGCTTGTCTTCGATAACATCCGGTAAGATCTTCGACTCTGTTGATCTCCCTCAGATATCTTCAACTCTTCAAGTAAATTATTTCCTAGGAATGCCATTGGTTTCTCCGAGATCTAGCAAGGATTAAGAAGATACGTTGAGTACGAGCGTACTCAGCAAGTTCACTAAAGAGAAGTGTTTGATGCACTATCTACAACCACAGACCATAGGTCGTAGGCAATGCAAGTTTTCGTAAACATTTCTTCAAAGGTTGATTTTATTCTGAAAAGCTATGTTCATCAGCCTTCACGGGTTTACCAGAACTTTCATGGAGTTCCTTTCGCGCAGCGTTCGCAGCTCCTTCCCGGAACAGGGAGTAACAAGTTACAGTTCTTACACTCTGCAGATGTGCGTCACTTTACCCATGAGAGATCTTAGCTTTGTTGCACATCCGAGTTATAGGCTCGTTCACACTCCTTGGTGTGAGGCCCAGACTAAGATCCAAGCCAATCACTGTCCTTCTCCGCGATCCCGCATACCCGACGGATTGCACATCAGACCTAGGATAAAACTTGTTTCCATTATTAGCCTAAGGTGTACAACCCTCATAGATACCAGAAGCCATGGGACGTTGAGGGATCCCACCCATAACCTGCTAACCCTCTACAAGAGGAGTTACAACAACGGCCCGGTCATCCGTTGGCATGTGAGAGAGAGCCGATCTAGCTGACTTCTCCGTCCCATTCCAAATCTCATGGTTAACGCGTAATATACGGCGCAAGAATCACTGGCGACATTGGTTGTTAAGTCCTAGATATGTTCCTTTACCACCGGAACTTCCATAGAAGGTTATTACCTCATGGTAAATAACCTATAATCATATTATTATGAAAATAGTGTTTTCTGACCTTTTTGAAATGCAGGTGATGACAACATCGGATTTGCAAAATACTTTATAGAAAATAATCAAAGGACATGAGCAAGTGTGAACTTGCCTTTTGTGATTGCAAGATTATGCACTCACGGTCTTCGAGATAATAGAAGATCCAATATCTGAAATCAACATCATTGGTCCGGTAAGGACTAATATTTAAAGAAGCAAGATGCCATTATGCATAAATAATGTTATGCAATTTTTATAATTCCCAAAGTGAAACCCTCAACATTATAAATAAGTTGATCTTAGGTATCTTCTTTAAGATTGGGTTTATCTTTAAGTTTAGTTCATAAGCAATGGCATTGATAAGGAACTCAAGTGTTAACAATCCAAAATATACAAGTACAGATATAGTAATGTGATTATGATTAATTGTTATCTGGTGACTAGGATAAGAAGTCCTTGGGTTGAGTTCTTAAGAGCTGAAGGAACTATTATAGACTTGTTTGTATGAAGTGGAAAAAAGAGTAACATTTGAAGAAACTAGTATTTAGTTAAGGTTAATTAGTCTTAAGGGTTATTAGGTTTTACATTAGGGTTTGTGAGGGTTACAAATGATGTCGAGTTATCATATTTCAATTGATGATACAAGTGACTTAAAGTTAACTTTAAAACATGAATAAACTTCAAATGAAATGTTTATAATTGTTTAGACCAAAGTTAACTATAAAAATAGAAGTGAATTTTAAGATATAATGAGTTTTAGAATATCATCTAGTTTTAGGGTTTTGACAAATATGATTATGAATGATCCTATTTAATGTAAGTGAAAGATGAGTTTAATAACATGCAATTTATTAATGGGAGCATAATTAGATGATCTTATAAATTTATTAGAGTTTAGAGTCATTTTTAAGAGTGGTTAAGAGATGGAGATTATTCACCATCTTATACATGAGTGATATGTAATATTTATTTAAAAGGAGTTTAATTTGAATTTAAGATTTAAAAACATTTAAAGGCTAATAGTTATATTTAAGTTTTATTTTGATTATGGATTTAGACTTAGTAATTAAACTTTAAAGGTTTTAGTGTTTTATAAGAAAATGTGATTATTTCTTACTTAAGAAATAATTTTAAGAATTAACAAAGTGGTTATTTCATTTGAGTAAAATAAGTAATGAATTTTATTTATCTTACGTTATTAAAATGTTTTTGAATAATATACATAGTATTTTTCTAGTGAAATATACTTATTAAAGATCTTAAAAATGAATTTTATTTATTTTTAAGTATTACATTTATTTTTATAAAATTCTTTAAAAAAATAAGTGTCTTTAAATATTTGATTTATATTTTATTTGTAAAACTCTAAGTTAGTATTTTTATAAAATAGTAGAGTTATTTTTATACACAAAAATGATTTTTTATTTATTTTTATGGGTTTTTCTTATTTTATAAAATCTCATTTAAGATTTAATAGTGTTTAATCTTTATTTGCATTTTATTAACTTAAATAAGTAAAGTTATATTTTCTATTAAATAAATCTTATTTTTATGCTAATTTTAACATATTATATGTATTTTTATGATTTTTTTATAATTTCTACAGCTAAAAAGTTTTAGAGGTTATTTTGGTAATTTATTTATTTTTATTTTTACTTTATTTCTTATCTTAAAAACTTGGGTCGTTTAGTTGGGCACATGGGCCAGCTTGGCCCATTTAGGTTGGCCCAGTTTGGGATTAGGTCCAACCATCTTACCCCCGGCCCTTCTCTCTTCTTCCTCGCACCCAGGGCACTCCATGCACGCCCCTGACCTTGACTCCCCTCTCGCGACGCAGCGAGGTGCCCTCCGGCTCGATTCCGGTGAGGCAGGCCATTGCGGCCGCCTCCGTTGGTTGCCGGAGCTCCACCTCCTCTAGACTGACCTCGCCCTCCAACTCGATTCGAGAATCTTGCCTCTACCAGGTCGTATCTAACCCTCTCTGGTGCTAGGGTTTTGATGCCCGCGGTGTCGCCGTTCACCGGTGATGTGCTGGATGCTGCGGTGTGTCTCGATGTGGGTCGAGCGCTGCTGTGCTCCCCGTGTTACCCCGCCACGATGTTGTTGTCCACTCCTCCTATGGGTGATGTCTCTGCTTCCTCTCTAGCGAGCCACGACTCACCACATGTGGGTGATGTGGTATTGTTTCTTCTTCTACACCGGCGGGACGATAGGCTTCTGCAACCCTGGCGTCGGCCTTCTTGCCTGCTGCAGCAACCATGTCTCTAGATAGGTAATGCTTTGTGACCGGCCTTCGAGCCGATGCCCTAATTCAGGTGTTGAATGCAGTTTTAGATTCTTGAAATCCTGGAGATGAGCTTTAGTGCAGATTGGGTTTGGATTTTAGTTTGCGAATTCTGAACCTGTGAATTTAGTTGTGTTCCATACTGGCCAACTGGTCCAATATATGTTGGAGTTGAACATGCTCTGTCTTATATTGGCAGTTAGCATTCTTCTAAATTGATTCCCGGGTATAATGCTTAAGAAAAGGATGTGGAATGGTTGTTGTAATTATGTGTTGGCTATTAGATTTATCTCTGGTATTCCTGCTAGAGAGGTGATTTGGTATTCTACTGTTGCTTAGGGATGAAATGGTATATCACCCATGGGTGATCCATATAGAAGTGATTTTTTTATAATGATTCCTAATTATTTAATTAGGAAGATGATTACTAGGCTAGATGTATTGCTTTGCTGGCTTCTCTTGACTTGGTTATGTTTGTGGTGCCTCCAAATAGGAGTGTTTGAATTTTATAATGTTTGAAATAGTAAGATGTTTTGCTGCTTAAAAAATTGAAGGAACTTATATGGAATTAATGCTTATGTTGCTGGTCTGAAGCTCTTGTTGAATAAGGAAAATTTTACTTTGAATTTTAAGTTGGAAGGATAACATAATTACTATTATTATGATACAACACATCCTTGGATGTTTTCTAGCTATGATTAGCTAATGTTGAACTAGCTTTGCTTGCTGGATACATTGAGAAAGAATTGAGTTCCTGTTCATATGGATACAGAACTATTATGCATAATTGATTCCTGAATTAGATTTTGGGAAAATGATGGAATTTGTTTTGTTTGGAATAACTTGAGAGCTAGCTAATATGCAAGGATTATTCTGGTAGCTTTAGCTGTTATTAGGCTGCTATTGTGGTGCCTCCACCTTGGAGAGTGCACAATGGTAGCCCATGTAGCATGATTTGCTACAGGTAACAACTACAGTGGTGTAGTTGATGTCAACAAGAGAGAAACTTAGCTTGTGATGCAAAAGGCTGAAGCTAATTTGGTGACTAGAATACAGATCTTTTCTCTTGCCTTTATCTTAGCTCTAGGATGATACTGGAGTAGCACTTCTACCTAGTCTGAGAGCTCTCTCTCTCCAACCTCATGCTCTAAACAAAATGATAAGAACAAATACTTAAGCATGATCTTGGTGTTGGGTAGTAACCTGATGCTGGACTTGAGGTTTCTATGCTAGTACTAGCACTTGATCAGTTAGCCTACTTTGTCCTTGTGATGTAGTTGTTGCCCGCTGATCTTGATAATCTTGCTTGTGCTCCTGGATCTGTCTTCCCCTGATTCTAGCTCTTGGATGACTCCTGGGAGCAACCAGTTGCTGGTGATGTTGTGGTATGACACTCTAATGGTAGTGTTGTGTTGATGTGCTGTGGAGTGTGGGCAGGTACTTGTTGGCTACGTTTGTTTCCTTATCTAATTTCCTGGTTTGCTGTGGTGTTGATAGCTTACAGCTGCATGTGGTGATAGTGTTGCCTGTGAGTGTGCCTGGTATGGTCTAGGAACCTCCCCCTTGTCCTGGTTTCATCTGTGAGATCTTTTGCTCTGAATGTGTTCGGCTGATTTGGTATTATCTGAAGTTGAGCTACATTTTTGGATGTTGCCAAGTGGAAGCTTGACTCTATGCTAATGATGGTGTCCTGAGGAAAAAATACTAATATGAACAGATGCTACTATTTGGTGAAACTTGTCCCTTACAGATTAGCTCAATGATGAATTTTTAACAATGCATTTCACTGTTCACCTCTGAGAGCAAAACTAACCAACTAATCATTCTTTTATTTTGTTTTTGTTTTGTTTTCTTTTTCTTTTTGTTGTGTTTTCAGGAAATGAAGAGAAGAAATAAAATGTCAACTCTTGAAGGACATAAGAGAACAGTAGCTTAGGAATTTCTTTGTAATAAATATTGTAGTTTATTTTTCTGTTTTAAATATTGTAAAAACATTGTATTATTGTATTCAATTCAATAAAGATTACTTATTTCATTTTTATTTTACAATTATTTTGTAAAGACAATGTCATATATATATTTTGTTGTAACAAAGAATTCTGTTATTTATTTCAATTATGTAATTCTTTTTCCTACTTATTTGTTTTCTAATACTTTACTTTTATTTATCTGTTGTAAAAGTTCAATATAATACTATATGTATAATAATATAAAGAATCCTTTTTATATCATTTTTGTAATCATTTTATTTCAAGTTATTAAATATTTCCAATTCCTATTTGTGAATTTTATAAATTCATTTGAATTTCATATTTGAAATTCAAATACATGTTTGAATAAATTTTCCCTGAAACAAAGAATTCTACAAAGGTCATGTCGAAATCTATCGCACTTGCTCCGAAGTTTCCTTCAGTACAAGAGAGATCCCGATCCCTCCATAGCTCTTTTAGTTTTGCCCAAAAATTCCCCGGATTTTCTTATGCATGAATGCAATGCACAAACCTGTGTCCTTTCTATTTCTACGTGCTAATCCTGGGATGTTACAATCCTGCATTATTAGTTGCTTATAATCACCAATTAGTTGCCTAACAGCATCTCTAGCAGAGCCCGTATTTCTCCGAACCGAAAACACGGAGTTCGGTGTCCCGAACTGTTCAGTTTAGATGGTTTTAGTCACGACGCATATTAGAAACTGAACTTGCGAACTAAAAAACCGAAAATCAAACGTCACGGGAAAATGTGTTGCGACGATCTTGCGAAATTGAACCCATTCTTCCTCCGATCGAGCTACATTCGTCAATAATTTGCCAAAATATGGGGTAGTTCGAGCTACATTCGTTAATTCGAGTACGTAAAACTACTAGATTAGGCCCCAGATTGTCACCGGTGCAGTTCTTGCGGCGCCGGAGGATTTTTACACGTCGGCGACTCCTACGCGATGACGAGCGCGGCCACCTCGAACGCCGCCACCTCCGCGGAGATCCGACAGGTGAGATTAGGCCCGTCTACGTCGTCGTCATCGCGCGGGGGGAGCGCCGGCAGCAGCGTGCTGCACGAGCAGGCGGGTGATACGTCCAATTTGCATCACTATTCTATATCATAATTTACTACTGTTAATTAATATATTTCATATTAAGAGGTGATACTTATGTTATTTCATCTATTTTTGGCATGTTGGATGACTTTTGGAGGATGAACTGCCCTAGTCAGGATTCTGATAGAAATAAGCAGTGTCCAGATGCAATATTCGTGAAGATAAGAAAATACCAGAAAATATACGGAAAATCCTATTTTTCCAGAAGACGAAAGAAGCCAAAAGGGAAGGCTGAGATGGGCCACACGGGCCCACACCACCCCCTGGCGCGGGCCCACCATGGGCCGCTCCAGCAGGGGGTGTGGCCACCCTATCCCATCTCCTGCTTCGCCCCTTCGCATATATCTTCCTCTCGAAACCCTAATACACGGAGAGAGACCACAGAAATATTTCGCCGTCTCTACGGGGCGGAAACTACAGAGAGAGAGAGCTCTCCGGCAGACAAATTTCTCCCGGGGAAATTCCTTCTCGGAGAGGGGAGATCGTTGCCATCAACACCGTCATCAATCTAGACTTCATCAGGGTCATCATCATCATCCTCACCACCATCTCCACCAGCACCATCATCACCACTCCATCCCGCTGTAATAATTGTTCTGAATCTTGCATAGTTCTTAGGAGAAACTTTCCCGGTGTTGATTACTTTTGTAGTTGATGCTTGTGAGTGGAACCATTGAATTATTTTTTATGTTCAGATTGTTATTCATCATTATATCATCTCTTATCTTGATCCATATGATGTCTCGTGACTAGTTCGTTTCGTTCTTGAGGACATGGGAGAAGTCATGTTGTTAGTAGTGGAATTGTGTTGAAGTAATATTCAATGGTTGATATTTAAGTTGTGGTGCTATTCTTCTAGTGGTGTCATGTGAACATCGACTACATGATACTTCACCATTTTTGGGCCTAGGGGAATGCATTGTGTATTTGGCTACTAATTGTGGGGTTGCCAGAGTGACAGAAACCTGAACCCCATTAGGAAACCTTTGCACAAGGGAGTGTAGGATCTCAGAGTTTAATGTTGTGGTTAGGTTTTTTTAATTACTTTCTTGTAGTTGCGGATGCTTGCAAGGGGTTTAATCACAAGTATGTATTAGTTCAAGTAAGGTCAGTACATTAGCACAGGTTCACCCACACAACACTTATCCAACCAAAGAATATTAATCAACTATATGAAGCGAAAGCACTTGATAGTATTCTCATGTGTCCTCGAGAACGTTTGATCCTCATAAGTATTATAACCGGCTTGTCCTTTGCTAAGAAAGGATTGGGCGATTTGCTGCATATATTTGTTGTCTTTACTTACTTGCACTTTATTTCTTTGTATTATCAAAAACCCCTAAAAATTTGTTTTCTAAGTATTTACAGAGAATTCCTGCTCTAAACCACTAGTCAACACCTTCTGCTCCTTGTTGGGATCGACACTCCTATTTATCGAAAGTATTAATAAACACCCCCTATACTTGTGGGTCATCAAGACTATTTTCTGGCGTCGTTGCCGGGGAGTGAAGCGCTATTGAAGAGTGAAACTGGTAAAGGAAACTTATACTATGAGTATTGCTTTTATTTTTGTTTGTTACTTTGTTTCCAATATGGATAACCCACTTGGTTTCCTATTTGGGAAAGCTACTACTCCCTCTGTCCTAAAATACCCTGCATTCTGGGTTTAGTCAAGGTTAAACTTTACAAAGTTTGACCAAATATATTGAAAAATTTATGTACACCTATAATACAACATAAGTACCATTAGAATCATCATAAGATATATTTTTATAATATATACATTCGGTGCTATAGATGTTTATAGTTTTTTCTATATATTCTACCAAACTTTATAAAGTTTGACTTTGACTAAAACCAGAATGCAGGGTATTTTAGGATAGAGGGAGTACCACTGCTAGGGTAGTAGATGAACCACCACCTGCTAAGATAGACCCTTTTAAGATACCTGCAAGAATTGTTGATCGTGTTATGGATAATTATTATTTTGGGGATGGAACTGTCCATCTTGGTGACCACTTGTTTTTTATCCATGAATTATATGGGTTGTTTAAGTGTGCAAGTATCACAATGGAATAAGTCAAGAAAAAGTTACTCTCTATATCATTGAAAGGAAGAGCTGAAGAATAGTATAAGATGCTGAAGAATGGACAATCTATGGAATGAGAGGAAATTGTACCTCTCTCTTATTCTAAATTCTATCCTTCTAGTGAGATTCATAAGGATAGGAAACAAATATATAACTTTTGGCCTCGTGACGGAGAGAGTACAGCCCAAGCTTGGGGGAGATTAAAGTTACTAATGCTTAAATGTCCTATTCATGAGCTTCCTAATAATATTATTATCGATAACTTTTATGCAAGACTTCCTTTTCATGATAAAGATTTATTAGATGCTTCTTGTGATGGATCATTCACACGTATGAAAGAATAAGCTAAATGGGATCTTCTAGAACGTATTCAAGAAAACATTGAAGCATGGTAGAATGACAAAGGAAGAAAGTCAGGTATAAATTATGATTATGAATGCATTAAATCTTTTCTGGGAACTGATGACTTTCATGATATTAGTACTGAGTATGGTCTTGATTCTCAAAGTATTGCAAATTGTTTTAAGGCCTTTGCCTCTTATATTGAAATTCCCAAAAAGAAGTGGAACAAGTACCATGCACCTTATAAAGATGTTGTTAATCATGTTCCTGCTAGAAACACTAAAGTTTGTACTATTGATCATATTTTTCCTGAACCCTATATTGAGAAAATCCCTTTCCCTGCTAAGGTAAAGGAACATTATATTATAGCTAATGTGGTTAGCAAAAGTACAAAGAAACTATAGAACCTGATGAACAAATAAATATTGAACCTGTAGTAGCCATTGTGAAAGACCTTGTCACTAAGAATGTAGAAGATGGGCACATTATATTTTGTGAAGATGCTTCTAATATTGTCTCACATCCTAGTAAAACTAGGAGAGCTAGTGTCCCTTTGCTTTCTGTTAGAATTGGTGATCATTGCTATTATGGTTTATGTGATATTGGTGCAAGTTCTAGTGTTATTCCTTATGAGCTTTACGGAGAAATTATGCATAAAATTGGTCCTTGTGAACTTGAGGACATTGATGTGGTTATTCACCTTGCTAATAAAGAAACCATTTGTCCAATTGGTATTGTAAGAGATGTGGAAGTCCTTTATGGTACGATTAAGTATCCTGCTGATTTTCTAGTGCTTGGTTCAGCAGCTAGTAAAACTTGCCCTATCATTTTTGGTAAACCTTTCTTGAACACTTGTGGAGATATTATAGATTGTAAGAAGGAGAAAATTTTAACTAAGTTTTATGGAGAATCTTATGATTTTAATTTTTCCAAATTTTCTAAAGCTCCTTATGAAAATGGTTTGCCTAATGAGGATTTTAGGGTTACACAACTTGCTTCTATTGATCCAGTTTATGACCTTAGACCTCTTTTTGATGATTTTAAGTATGCTCATTCTAATGATAAGAATTTTCTTGTGACGGTTATATTGTTAACTTTATTCAAAGTGCTACTTAAAGTTATTATGAGAGAGAGAAACATGGTTTTATGCATCTCAATAACATTAAGTTTCCCCGCTTTATGTTGAAAGCTTTGAAGTTGCACTTGTTTTGTCTTCCTTTGCTAGTAGCCTTTTGTTTCAATAGTTTGTTTTAATACAAAACTACCTTGCATAGTAAGTGGCTTAGACTCAAATGTGTTGGATATTTTCTTCTTGATGCTCTCTTTTATTTCAAATTCATATCTCCTATGAGAACATCATTGAAAATATCATGCCCATCTTAATGGCTATAAAGAAAGAGCTTTGGGGAGATAACCCAATTTAGTTTGCTTTTGGTCTTTGTTTCTTTGAGTCTAGGAAGTTATTACCTCTGCAATAACCGCTCCTTATCTTCCTTTTTGTTTGGTTTTTGTGTCAAGATCAACCACTTTTGAGAAGTAGGTGAGTTGTGAGAAGTTGTTGTCCCGGAACAGATTTTTGTGCTGCATTGTAAAAATTCATGAAAAATATCAGTAAATCGGATGGAGCTGTAATTTTCTGTGCTTGTGCCCCAAGTTGTTATCCAACTTTCATTAGTTCTACACTTTTTTATTTGAGCAACAAAATATTTTCGAAAAAATCAATCTTTACCTGCTGGTCTGTTTTGACAGATTTCTGCCATTATTTGCATATATCTCTTAAATTGATTTTCTTTTAGATTCTTTTTGGGTTTTTGAAAGGAGTTGCTAAGTATCTTATGTTTTGATGGATTTCAGTTGAAATTTGAACCTAAAGGTTTATTGTTTTTGCATACACTAATGTTGCTAATATAGATTTTGTGAAGCTTTGTATGAAAGGAACTTTCAAGTGTTGGAGAGAAGGAACCCGCAGAGTCCATCTTTGAATAGGTAAAAGTGCTAGAAATAAAAGGTTCGCGAAAGACTTTTCTATCAATATTTTTTTGCAGTTTTTATTCCATATGGAAGGTTACAAGCCGAAACGGGGAAGGAAACGGAGCCCGGGTGGCCCACACCACCCAGTGGCGCGGACCCCCTGGTCGCGCCACAAGGTGGTGTGACCACGCCGAAGCCCGTCTCCGTCCCGTTTTCGCCCTGTACCTTCCCTATGTCGTAAAACTTCATAATATATAACCACTCGGATCCCCCGAGGTTCGTATATCGTGTTATCATCATGTTTTCGTTTCGATCTATTCTATTCAGATGTCGTTCCAAGGTTCGCTCTCGGAGGACTATGAGTTGCGACACCGGTGCGAGCTCCACCGCAATCTTGAGCAAGGGACTTTCATTGGATGGGTGGAAGAAGAAAGGATCACATCTAGGCGCGAAGACATGGATTGGAGCGTCGAGGATGAAGTAAAGAACATGTCAGCAGGAATGAAGGGACAAACTGCCACGGGATCAAGGGCGAGAAAACCTACTTTTGTAAGGGCAATTAATAGTGGACATGCTTTTTCTCATAATATGCAGGGGATTATGACCTCCGTTCTAGATTTCAGTTCCTGTCCTGAGGCAGTGGAAGCCCTTCGAGCCACTAATGAGTTTTGTGATAAGTACCGAGCTCTAAGGAGGAAGGTGGATATACTTCAAGAGGAGAATAACAGGCTTCATAAGATGCTGGAGGGTTTCCTCACCCTGAACAAAACACCATCACCACTGAAGGAGTAATTTGTCATAAGGTTTTTACATCCCCTTGGTTTGTTCCAAGCTTGGGGAAGTGCTGCGGTATCATATCATTATCTTTCATCTTTTTACCTTTTTAGTAGAGTCATATCTTGATTAGAGAAGTTATCATATAGGATGGTTTGCATTGTGGAAGTATCTCTCCTCTAGTTGGTTATCTATGTATCCCTTGGTGTGAGTGCCTTTATGGAATATTAATGAGAAGTTTCATCATTTACTTTTTGCACTTCTTATTTTAGTTTGCAATCTCTATTATATGATTGATCTTGTTGATTAGTATTGGTATCACTTTGGGAGCATCAAGTAAATCTAAATTGGTTTTGGCAAACCGAACTTTGGTCAGTAGCAACACTTTTTGAGGTTTGAAAGGAAAAGAGAAAAGCACTTATATGTAATTTATATCATTTTCTTTCTTTCTTGATTGGCTCATAAGATTAATATTCTTTATTTAAGATCTTTTGTGTTTTCAAGGAAGATTGCATGTTTGTTTTTATCACTTGTATGTTTGCTTGTTTCCTTCAACCCTTTTCCTTGCTACCCACCCTTGCTAGCCAAAAACCTGTACTGAGAGGGAATACTTCTCATGCATACAATCCTTGAACTTAAACCTGTGCCATTTGTGTCAACCATATATTCCTATTAGCATCATTGCTATTCCAAGTAAATTCTCGAGTTTCATCTATCTTTCAAATTAAAAATTCTTTTGTTATGTGAAAACTAGTTAGTAAAGCTCTCACGAACTTGATGGCACACCTTATTTTTCTTGACCCTAATAAACTTGAACCATTATGTCATCTATGTTGTATATGATTGCACTTATAAGTAGGGAATTAGCAGAATCGTGCTGTCACGGGGAACGCTTTCAACACCTGTAAATATCTACCCCGTTGATATCATGATCTTTTGTTTGCGGATGTCAGCGGTGTGAAATAAAATGGGAGCTTGTAAGTCCATGGAGTTATGTATATGTGTTAGAAAAACGCCTAGGTCGCTAGCCTAAGCCATGCCTAATCATGGTGGAAACTTGCAGCATCACCATAGTGAGCAATCTATGAAGCATTCTTCTTATTAAAAAAAGAGAGAGATAGAAGAAAGAGAAGAGAAAAGGAAAGAAACAGGAAAGAAGAGAAAAAACACCATTTCCCATGGTAAATAAGAAGATTGCTGAGATGCTCATTGTCTGTTGCCTTGTCATTTTGATATGGGATAGTTCTCGTGTCAGGGGGCAAGGGGTACCCTATTGGCGGTTCTCTATGATACACATATACTTACAATAACAAGAACTTACTGGTAACTAAAGTTGAGTAGCATGAGGAACGACCCTCGTACTCAAGGGACATGAGATTGCCAACTTATATTTTGTCAAGCATATACTCCATCTTTGTTCACTTTAACCTTAATCACCTCAAGATGCTTATGATAGGGGATGTGTCCAAAATGTATCTACTATCCCGAACACTTTTGCTATTATTTCTCCTCTAAACTTGTATGATTTGGATACAACTAACACGGACTGACGCTATTTTCACCAAATTACCTTGGTGTCTAGTTTTTGTGCAGAAAATCAACTACCAGGAAAAATCCCGGAAAATATGCCAAAAATCCAATTTCACCAAAAGATTTACGGAGCCAAAATATGGAGTGGAGGCCTGAGGGGCCCACAACCCCTGCTGCACGGGTGGGCCCAGGCCGCACCTGGAGGGGGTGTGGCCACCCTAGGCACCCCCTTGGCCTTCCTCTTCGCCTATAAGTTTTCTCTTGACCTAAAAACTTAGGGGGGTCGACATTTTTCCAGAAAGAGTTCCGCTGCGCCGCCACAACCAGAAACCGTGATTTGGAACCAGAAACTCCGTTCTGGCACCCTGCCTGGACGGGGAATTTGGAGAGGATCATCGCCATCATCATCACCGACGCCTCTCCATCAACCATCCATGTTTCCCTCATCCATGAGTGAGTAATCCCCCGCTGTAGGCTATGGGAATGGTAAGGATTGGATGAGTTCTATCATGTAATCGAATAAGATTATTGGCGCATGGTGCCTAGTATCTCTATCAGTGCTATTTGACTTTGTTGCAACTTGTTGTGCTTAATGCTTGTTACTAGGGCCCGAGTGCCATGATCTCAGATCTGAACTTATTATTGATTCATTATGATAGTATTGTTTGTGATCTTATCTGCAAGTTGTGTACACATATCATTGTCCGGATCCAAAGGCCCTGAAGTGACAGAAATTGGGACAGCCGGAGGGGATGGCTGTGATGTGAGGATCACATGTGTTCATGGAGTGTTAATGCTTTGATTCGGTGCTCTATTAAAAGGAGCACCTTAATTGCCAGTAGTTCGCTTGAGGCCCCGCCGCAACAGGCTGGTAGGACAAAAGATGTTGTGCAAGTTCTCATTGCGAGCACGCATGACTATATATGGAGCACATGCCTATGATTGTTTAGTACTTGGATGCTTTATCTTATTTATCCGCAATTTCCCTATATCTAGAAGTTACATGTTTAGACTCGTCCATGCAACGCCCGGCCATCCATCCCTATGCCTACCGCACTCATATTCTACTTTTTGCTACTACTGTTACTATTGCTCTTCTTTTACTGCTGCTGCTACTTTGCTATTGCTACTACAAAATTGTTGCTATTGATAAACTTCTATGAGCAAGAACTATTTCCAGGTGCAGTTGAATTGACAACTCAGTTGTTAAGGCTTGGAAGTATTCTTTGTATCCCCTTATGTCGAAACAATAAATTGGGTAATACTACCCTCGAAGACTGTTGCGATCCCCTATACTTGTGGGTCATCAAGACTATTTTCTGGCGCCGGTGCCGGGGAGCATAGCTTTATTTGTAAGTTCACTTGGATCTATTATTGTTCACTGCTATTCCTTATCATGGGGAAGTCTCGTGATGGAAAGTTTCCTATTTTACCATCCACTACAAGAAGAGGTACAGTCCTAAACAGCTCTGCTGCTCTTGATTCACCGTCTGTTATAAGTAAGCTTGTTACACCACCACCACATACACATGCTACACACACTGCTACTACTGCTGAATCTGAAATTGCTTTTGATACTCATGATGTTACTTCTACTGTGCTTGATGTGAGTGGTTCATTAGGTCCTTTCCTAGATGCTACTATTGCTAGAACTATTTTGGGAAACACTGAAACTCCTAGTGAAGACACTGTTACACCTATTAGGTCACCTGAGTCTAGAGAGAGAAATTGATATTAGTGATGGTTACATTGAAATGACTAATGAATTTATTGAAGAGTACCAAAACACACATGGTTCTAGTGCTATTAGGAGTCTCCTTGAGAGACGTACCATTATTCCTAAACTATGTTTTGATCCTAAGTTTGCCACTTCTCCCATAGATATTAAAGATAAAGATTATGATTTCTCTCTTGATTTATCCTATATAGACATTGTTAAGAAAGAACCTTTTTATGGGACAAAGAGTGAGAGTGATGTGGAACATATGAACGAGATTTCCACTATGAGTACCTTATTCTCTGATGATTTTAAGATGCGAAGTACTTTGTTACTAAGATCTTCCCTTTTTCACTAAAAGGAGAAGTTAAAGCTTGGTTTAATAGATTACCTCCTGGATCTATTGATAGCCCTGATTGTTTGATTACTTCTTTCTTCTAGAAATATTTTCCTCCTAGTGCTAGACATGCTGCTTTGCAGAAACTTTTTGATTTTAAATAGGGAGAAGAAGAGAAATTGCCTGATTCATGGACAAGGTTCTGTGCCTTGATTCATGCACATCCTGGATGTCCATTACCTAAAAATGAGTTTCTTGATATTTATTATAATGGACTAACTGATGATTCTAGGACATACTTAGATAGCTTTGCTGATTGTGTTTTCAGGAAAAGAACTCCTACAGATGTTGAAGAATTAATGGCTAAAATAAGCAAGAATTATGATGATAGACTTCAACTGAGCTAAATACACCTGAGCCTACTACTCCTAAACCAGTTGTGCCTGAACCAGTTCCAACACCAACACCAAGGAAGAGGGGAGTGATTGCATTAAATGATGAAGTGATGAAAGAAGCTAAGAAATGTCTTAAGGATAAAAGTATTAGAGCTGAAGATGTGAAGAATCTACCTCCTATAGAAGAATTATGTAAGCCAATTCCCCACTCATCCACTATTGAGGTACACTCTCTCCACTTTAATGAAGGTGATATTCCCTATGGTAAATCTCCTGATCAATGCTTAGAGGAACTTGACACTTTTATAGTTAAACAAGGTGATTTTAATAAACAAGTTCATAATCATCTATTGGAAAACTCTAGAGCTATTAATGAGTTGAAAGATATTGTGGAAAGAACTGCTAATGATGTTAAAATGCTTTGTAAACACTTTCAAATGGTTCAAACCCAAATTGATTAACTTGCTAAAGTACAAACAGGTATGCTAGTTAATGCTTTAGGAAATAAACATGCTTATGGAATTAGAACTAGGAGTGGTATAGCTACTCAAGATCCTTTATATCTTGAAGGACATCCTAAAAGAATTGAGCAGGATTCTCAACAAGGTGAAAGTAGTGGCAGTCCTCGTAAGAGAAAGAAAGAGAAACACAAAATAGTTGAGGAACCCTCTGAACCTGTTGTAGATCCTAATAGTATATATGTCTCTGATGCTGAAACTGAAGTGGTGATAAAATGATGCTCCTGACAAGGAGGAAGTTGAGGAAGAACCTAATAAGCACACTAAGAACACTAGGTACACTAAGGAAGATTTTATTGTTAATGAACATGGTAGTGAGAGAGAACCTTGGGTGCAGAAACCTATGCCTTTTCCAAATAAGAAACACAAGTCAAAGGAGGAACAACACTACAACAAGTTTTGTGAGTGGATGAAACCTTTATTCAAATTCTTTTGACTGATGCTATTAAGTTTCCTCCCTATTCAAAGTATATGAAGGATATTGTCTCTAACAAAAGGAAGATTCGTAATGAGGAAATTTCTACTTTGCTTCCTATTATTCCTTCAATGGTAAGGTTCCAAAGAAACTTGGTGATCCAGGTATTCCAACTATTCCTTTCTCTATTAAGAATAATTATGTTAGAACTGCTTTATGTGATTTGGGAGCTGGAGTTAGTGTTATGCCTTCTTCTCTCTACAAGAGACTCCAGCTAGAAAAGTTGATACCAACTGATATATCTTTGAAAATGGCTGATAAGTGAACTACTATTCCTGTTGGTATATGTGAGTATGTTCCTGTTCAAGTGACTCATAATTGCTTGGTTTTAACTGATTTTGTTGTGCTTGAGATGCCTAAAGATGGTAATATGTCCATTATTCTTGGGAGACCTTTTCTTAATACTGTAGGTGATGTCATCAATTGTAATCAAGGAGTAACTTTTAATATTAATGACAAAGAGCATACTATCTATTTCCCTAATAAGATTGATAAGAGCTATTGCCTGAATTCCATTGAAAATATTGAGAGTATCAAAGTTGGAGAAATATACTGTCCCATTCCACAAGAAAGTTTTGAAACTATTATGATTGGGACTATTGCTATCAAGTTTGAGGTAACATAATCACTTAGTGGAATGCAAATTTTTGCTTCATTTAAGATTGTTTTGGTAACAAGACTTGATCAACCATGTTAACAAAGGGATTTTAATGAACAAAACAATGCTTTCACAATGGTTATACTTGCTCACTTTTATTCTTCTCCTTCCTAGTCTTTGCTCTTTCTGTTGTTAGCTTTAGTTTTGCTAGTTGTTTGCTTGCTAGAGTGTCTTAGAACTTCTGTAGTTTTGGTTTTTGTTTTATTTTGCTTCTTCTAAAATAATCTTTTCTACGAGAAAATCAATTTTCATACCCTGAAAATTGGCCAAAAATAAAGTTTCCCGAAAAATCCGAGAAAATTCTTATTAAATTTTTCCTCGAAAAAGGGGCAGAGGGACACCTGGAGTGGCCCAGGGGGACCCACCAGGCCAGTACACCCCCTGGTGGCGCCTCCAGCCCCCAGGGTGCACCTGGCCTGGGTGGGGCCCACCTATGGCCCTCCAAGTTGCCTCCTCCTAGCCACTTCTTTCTCTCTCCCAAAAAACACCGGGAAAATGTATCAAGCTCGAGTTCCTGCTGTTCTTGCTCCCAATTTTCGATCTCCTTGCTCAACCCATCTTTTCTACTAATTTTTGGAGGGATTGCTCCTTGGTATGTGCCTCCTCGCTTGTCCAATTAGATTTGTGATTGATAGATTGTATCTTGAGTATTTTGCTGCTATAGGTGTCAGGTTGTGTGAGATTGCATGCTTGTTCTTTGCTTAGATATTTCATTTTGATGCATGTTTAGCCCTCTAGCAAGTTCCTATAGTAGTTTCTCATCATTTATCAACTTGGAAATCACTTGGTTTGATGTTTGTCTAAAAATTTCAGAAAATAAGATGAGTGCATACCCATTGCATCAGCGTGATTTGATGGTACCTGAGCCAATGAAAGTCCATCGTGAGGAAGGAGTCTTACCTTCCATATATCCATGCCCTGAATTTATGAGAGCCGCAAGAATCTTCTAGGATTTCCAAACTATGATTACTAATGCAGCGTTGGAACACTTCGTTGAAGAGGAACCATATCAGTATGTTAAGCTAACCATGGCTGTGGTGTAGGACTTCTGGTTTACTTGGTCCTCGTCTAACACCATGGTCCATTATAAAATCTACAATATAGCTATCGACCTGCCTTTTGCTGATATCTGTGCAGCTATTAGAGTGCCTTATTGGGAACTTGTGAGAAGATCAAGGAGAGGCCTAAGTCATTTATGGATTTATATGATGAAATTTTCCAAGGTTTCGACTTCTAGAAGGAAAGTAGTAAAATTCGGAATATTCAGTTCCCATCCATTAGATACTTTACCTATTTTATTACCAAGTGTGTTCTTGCTAGAAAGATTGCTAAAAATTATCTTCATTTGATCTCGCTTTTATCTCAACGGCTTTGAATAGGGATAGAACTAGGTGCTTTGATAGCTTACCGTCTTCCCACTAACCACGAGAAGGGTGAAATTTGTGGAGGACTCATTGCTTCTAGGTTGCTAGCTTTCCATGGTTTAGAGCCTCACCATTCAGATTATCGGTTCCCCTTAGAGAGACTTGATCTCAATTCCATGATTTAGCATAATTTTGTTTCTTCTTGGGATACTGTGAGAAATTTACCATATGAGTTATCCTTTTCAAGCGTGGTTGGTGTGGGTTAGGACTGAGAAAGTAGTTTATTTGCATGCACCTGCTTTGTTTAATTTTGAAAACAGGCAAGGATGGTCGCTCACGGAGGAGGAGTTTGACACATACGTGGCGGAGCTCTCCCAGCAAAAGGAGAATGTGGAGAGGATGCCGAAGATGATTTAGTTCAGCCTTCCAACATGGGAGAGTCTTCATACCAGCAGCCCTCCTATGATTGGAGCGTGTCTTCTTCTTCATCACGGGGGCCTAATTATGATCATTCCTATGATGACCCACCATCTTGGGGTTACTACTCGCGCTATTGATCCCCACTTAGGCCAAAAGCCTAAGCTTGGGGTGAGGTATACCGACATCACACTCATCTATATATCATGTTTCGTCGGTTCTTTGTATATCCATGTTTTGCTTTATTTTTGGTTTTCGTTTCTGTTTCCCCAAAACACAAAAGACCAAAAATATTTTTGTTGTTTGTTTCTTTGCTTTTAGCTTTGGTTTGCCTGAAAGAAAAATCCAAAAAGATTTTTCTTTGTTTGTTTTTGCTTTGTGTGCTTGCTTTAAAAAATCGAAAACACCAAAAATATTTGTTGTTCTTCTTTGGTTTTGTGAAGTTCTTTGCAGGGTTCAGCAGTCCTTAGTGGAGTTTGGTTTCATGTTATTATTCAATCCACACAAGTGAAAGGCAATAATGAAGATTAAGACAACTTGAGGTGTGGTAAGAGGCTGGTAACGAACTCTATTTGTTTTCATTTTTGTACATATACTCATCATTGTGAGCATGCTTAGTCTGTTCATGTAAGGTGTATGTTATTTATGGATGCTTAGTAGTTCTTGCTCTCTTATGATTAGCTCCAGCTTGCTAATAGTTTGTAGCATGTCATATGAATGTTTACTTGCATTGTTCTATTCATATTTTGGTATGATATTGTGGTATCCTCCTCTGAATGTTTCATGTGAATCGACTTGGCACATGCTCACGCATGCATATGACTGAACAATAGTCAGTAAGCCTCGATGATTTATTTTGCCTCAGAGTTCTTGTATCACTTTCATGTCATAATTAGTCCTGTTTTGTTGCAAGCATGATTATGACAGTTATTGCTCTCTCATTTGTCGCTCCCTCTCTTTTGCTAGCCTTCACTTGCACTGAGTATGAGCTCTACTTGTGCATCCAACTCCCCACAACCAATATTGCCAACAGTGTCCACCATACCTACATATTAGCATCATTTGCTAATTCTGTGCATATTCATTATGCCTTGTTTTCTTCCAAATAAAATGTTTGACTATTTTGAGAAAGTTAGTTAGTAAAGCTCTCACGAACTTGATGGCACACTTTATTCCTTGTACTTAATAAACCTGAACCATTGTGACTGTCCATGAAAGTTATATGCTTGCAAATTATAGGCTGGGAGTTAGCAGAACCGTGCTATCACGAGGAACACTTTCAACATTGTACCTTTACTTTGTACCCAGTTGATATCATGCTATTTTGCTTACGGATGTCGTCGGTGTGAAATAAAAGGGGAGCTTGTAAGTTCATGGAGTTATATATATGTGTTAGAGAAATGACTGGGCCGCTAGCCTAAGCCATGCCTAATCATGGTGGAAACTTGCAGCATAACCATAATGAGGAATCTGTGAAGCATCATCAATAAAAACCTATGCAAATAGCAAATAAAAAGATCACTGAGATGCTCATTGTCTGCTTGCCTTGTCATTTTGATTATGGGATAGCTCCTGTATCATGTGCAAGGGGTACCCCGTTGGCAGTTCTCTATGATACGCATGTATTTACTATGACAAGAACTTGCTGATAACTAAAGTTGAGTAGCATGAGGAGCGGCCCTCGTATTCAAGGGACATGAGATTTTTAGTTTATGTTCTGTCAAGCATATAACTCATATTGGACCTCACTTTCACCTTTAACCATCTAAAGATTCCTATTATAGGGGCAATGAGAGCTCAAAGCTAATGAGTACCTTACTTTCAGCATTTGGAAGCCTTTCAAACTTTTCAAAACCTTTTCACTTCCTTGTTGAGTCACCACTTATTCTATGAGCACCTTCTTGAGAGAATAGTTGTCATTCTTAGTGTAATATGCTTGTCTCAAAACTTGGTTAATTATGTCATGACTTTGATGCTTGTATCTCTGATATCTTTACTTCTAGTCTTCACTTGAACTTTAGAGGTGCCTTGGCATTTATTTTGTGCTCTACAAACAAAGTCAAGTGACATACCACTTTATCATACCTTCTTATGAGCATTGCAATGTTGCTTATGTTTATGTTTCATGCTACTTATTATTATTGAGTTGGAATCTCTTCATAGCTTGCAATGACTATTGAGTAGACTTGGTTGCATACTTCTTATTATGAATGGTCTAAGTATCTACTCCTGTGCTGAGAATATATAAATCATATGAAGTAAATGTGTTCATGAAAGTTCTTTTATCGCACTCAGTTTTCAACTGAATTGCTTGAGGACAAGCAATAAGCTAAGCTTGGGGGGAGTTGATACGTCCAAAACGTATCTACTTTCCCAAACACTTTTGCTATTGTTTCTCCTCTAAACTTGTGTGATTTGGATACAACTAACATGGACTGACGCTGTTTTCAGCAGAATTACCTTGGTGTCTAGTTTTTGTGTAGAAAATCAACTATCAGGAAAAATCCTGGAAAATATGCCAAAAATCCTATTTCACTAGAAGATTTACGGAGCCAGAATACAAGATGGAGTGGAGTCCTGAGGGGCACACACCTCCCTGCCGCGCGGGTGGGCCCAGGCTGTGCATAGAGGGTGTGTGGCCGCCCTAGGCTGTTAGGGGTGACCCCTTGGGGTGGCCTGATCTTTCACGAATTTCGTGGGAATAGAGGGGAAAGCGGTGGAAGGAGGGAGGGGATGAAATCCACGAACACACACGCGAAGAACTCGATGAACACACACACGAAAACACGATACAAACCGATAGCTCACGCCGGTGGCAACCGGTCCAACACAATCCCTAGGATCGGTGTTGGGCAAGACACTCTCCCACGGCCAACAACGGGGGTGAGAGGCTTGATGAGATCTTGACTACTTGGGCACGAGACACCGAGATCCCAAGGACTTGTACAACTTGAACGCACGAGGCAAAATCCAAGAGGTTTGTGGATAATTTGGTGCTCCTTGTCAAGGAGCATGAGACAAATAGTTGATAGATCCTCAAGGGGTGTCTTCAACTACAATTATCCAAGTCTAGGGTTTACAATAGAGGGTGGGGGCTATTTATAGGCCCACCACATAAACAGGGGTAGTTTAGGTACGAAAAAGTAAAGACTAGGCGAAATAAGGGATTACACAGGCCCAGCCCGAAAGTTGACTTGCTCCAGGGGATTTCCGGCGAGGGGTCCGGCGGCGCCGGGGTGGTTGCCGAAAATGCCGGCGGTCGCTGACATTTCCAGTCGCGAACCGGAAGGGCTAACAGAAGGTGCTCTCGGTCGTTGCCGGAAGATTCCGGTCGTCGCCGGAGTTGTCGGCGTGGAGGCCGGTCGACTGGGCCGGTCGCCAGAAGTTCCTGCGAGGGAACCGGTCCGCCGGGCTTGGCCGCCTTTGGTCCCTCCCTTGGCGATGCTCCATTGGGTTCATAGCTGAGAATGCACAGGGTTTGGGAATGAAGTAGCAAGCCATCCAAAGGTGTGTTGAAATCACACGAGGAGAGGAGCGAGTTAACCTTAGCTTGTAGGAGCTTGGTTCGAGCACGGGTCATCGGTCCACTTCAGGGACTAGTTGGTGGGGATGTAGATGCCTCCGAAGGACAGGCTGCATCAGCTCCCCCCCTTGGGAAAGAGTCGTCCTCAACTCTTCAACATTCTCAATTTCATTTTCTCCATGGTAAGGTGAAAGGTCCTTTACATTGAACGTCGGGCTCACGAGGTACTTGGATGTTGGGATATCGATGATGTAGGCATTGTTGTTGATCCTCTTTAGTACTTTGAACGGTCCATCACCTCTTGGCTTGAGTTTGGAGTCGCGATCCTTGGGGGACCGATCTTTACTCATGTGTATCCACACAAGGTCGCCTTCTTCAAAGATCATCTCTTTCTTGTTCTTGTTTAGCCTTGATGCTTGGCTAAGGACTTGTTGCTCGATCGTAGCTCTTGTGTCTTCATGGAGTTTCTTCATTGTTTGGGCACGCTTGTCAACGTCCATATTGGTACGGTCATGAAGAGGAAGGGGGAGGATATCGAGCGCGGTGAGAGGCTCGAAGCCATAGACGATCGTGAATGGGCTCCTCATGGTGGTGGAGTGCTTGGCGCGGTTGTAGGTGAACTCGGCATGTGGAATACATTCCTCCCAATCTTTAAGGTTCTTATTTATCAACACACGAAGAAGTGTGCCAAGGCTTCGATTGACGACCTCGGTTTGTCCATCAGTTTGAGGATGCGAGGCGGACGAGAATAGGAGCTTGATGCCGAGCTTGGCCATGAGTGTCTTCCAGAAGTAGCTCATGAATTTGACGTCGCGGTCGGAGACGATTGTTCTTGGTACACCATGTAGCCGAATTATTTCCCTGAAAAACAAATTTGCTACATGTGAAGCATCATCGGTCTTATGGCACGGAATGAAGTGTGCCATTTTGGAAATGCGATCCACTACCACAAATATAGAATCATGTCCATGTTTAGATCTAGGAAATCCTAACACAAAGTCCATGCTAATGTCCGACCAAGGTGCATGCGGAATAGGTAATGGCATATAAAGACCAAAGGGGTTAGACTTAGACTTAGCTTGGATACATGTAGTGCATCGTTGGACGTGGCGTTCCACGTCGCGCTTCATCTTTGGCCAAAAGTAGTGAGTGGATAGCATGTCATATGTCTTGTCACGACCAAAGTGACCCATAAGGCCTCCACCATGGGACTCTTGAAGAAGCAAAATTTGGAGAGACGACTTCAGAATGCAAAGATTGTTTTGTTTGAAAAGAAAACCCTTATGCAAATAGAAATCATCAATCCCTTTGTCTATAGAACACTTTGCAAAAATTGATCCAAAGAATGGGTCAGACTCGTATAAAGATTTGATGTCATCAAGACCCAAGACATTTACTTCGAGTCGCGTTAGAAGGTTTGTGTTTTTGCGAGACAAGGCGTACGCTACCACATTTTCTTTGCCCTTCTTGTACTTGACAACGTAAGGAAAAGATTCCATGAATTCAACCCATTTGGCGTGCCTTTTACTCAAATTGGCTTGGCCCTTAAGATATTTTAACGACTCATGGTCGGAATGGATGATAAATTCTTTGGACCAAAGGTAGTGTTGCCACAATTGAAGGACACGAACCAAGGAAAAAAGCTCTTTTTCATAAATTGGATAGTTAAGGCGTGCGCCATCAAGTTTCTCACTATGGTATGCAATAGGACGCCCATTTTGCATAAGGACGCCTCTAATGCCAATACCACTAGCGTCACACTCGATCTCAAAAGTTTTTGTGAAATCCGGTAAAGCGAGGAGTGGTGCTTCGGTGAGCCTCTTTTTGAGCTCATCAAACGCTTTTTGTTGTGCTTTGCCCCAAACGAATGTGACATTTTTCTTGGTCAATTCGTTTAGAGGGCAAGCAATGGTAGAAAAGTCTTTCACAAAGCGACCGTAAAAACCGG
Source organism: Avena sativa (assembly GCA_916181665.1). Classification (NCBI taxonomy): domain Eukaryota; kingdom Viridiplantae; phylum Streptophyta; class Magnoliopsida; order Poales; family Poaceae; genus Avena; species Avena sativa. Next base: position 427,181,055 of record OV702293.1, read on the forward strand.
CCAACCCATGAAAACTGCGAAGTTCACGAACATTGGTAGGGATGGGCCAATCTCGTATGTCCTTAACTTTTGAGACATCGACTTCAATGCCATTAGAAGACACAACAAAACCAAGTAAAATCAGTTTGTCTTTTGCAAAAGTGCACTTTGGGAGATTAGCATAGAGCTTTTCATGATGAAGGATTTGAAGGACCTCCTTAACATGAGTAACATGCTCCTCTAGTGACTTGCTATAGACAAGGATGTCATCAAAGTAAACAACGACACTCTTCCCAATGAGAGATCTCAAAATATGGTTCATGAGGCGCATGAAGGTAGATGGGGCATTTGATAAGCCAAAAGGCATAACCAACCATTCATAGAGACCAAGCTTGGTCTTGAAGGCGGCTTTCCACTCATCACCTTCGGCCATGCGGATTTGATGGTAACCACTACGAAGATCAATTTTCAAAAATATAGTGGCTCCACATAACTCATCAAGCATGTCATCAAGGCGCGGTATAGGATGTCGATAACGCACGGTGATAGCATTGATTGGACGACAGTCCATGCATAACCGCAACGTATCATCCATTTTTGGCACGAGAATCACGGGTACCGCACTTGGGCTAGTGCTTACTTGGATCAAACCTTTGGAGACGAGTTGGTTGATTTGTCGTGCTATCTCCTTCGTCTCTTCCGAGTTCGTGCGATACGCGACGCGGTTTGGGAGTGGAGCGCCGGGTATGAGGTCGATGTGGTGCTTGATTCCGCGAAGGGGTGGTAGTCCACGAGGAAGCTCTTCGGGGAATACATCTTGGAATTCCTGCAAAATAGCCATCAAAGAAGGAGGAACATTTGTCAAGTCATTAGTTCCTTGCGCTAGTCCCTTGCATACAAGGACATAGTGCAAGATGGATGGGTTGTTCTGCACTTCTCTCATCTCAATTTTGGTGGCAAGAAGAACACTCTTTGTTTTTCCACTCGAGTTTGGTTTGTGGCACTCACTCACTATAGTGTGGTTATCTCGCTCACCACTCTTCTCACAAGGTGGTTTTGTGCTTTGCGCCCTCGCTAAAGCCTTTGCATTGTCCGCAAATATTTGGCTAGGAGTCATTGGTTGCAAAACACAAGTCTTTTCAAGCCATTTGAAGGTATAACTGTTTGTGTGACCATCATGTAAAGCACGCTTGTCATATTGCCACAGCCTTCCTAGCAACATATGGCAAACCGTCATGGGGACCACATCACATTCCACCGTGTCTTTGTATGGTCCAATTGATAATGTTACCGAGACGATGTGCTTGATCTTGACGGACCCTTGGTCACTTAGCCATTGTATATGGTAGGGATGCTTATGCGTATGGAGGGTGAGGTTGAGTTTCTCACACAATTCTGTGCTTGCAAGATTGTGGCAACTCCCTCCATCGATGACAACCTTGATGGACTTCCCATTGATACCGGCACGAGTTTGGATGATGTTTGATCGTTGGTCTTCAATCTCATCGACTTGAGTAGTTAAGACCCTTGTGACGACAAGCGATGGACTTGCGTCATGCTCACACACAAGTAGTTCTTGGTCATCTTCCAAATGTTGCCTTGCCATTGCTTCCTTGACCCTTGCATCAAACTCATCTTCACTCAAGTATTCTTCATCGCCATTGTCGTGGATGAACAAAACTTTCTTGTTTCCACATGCGGCCGACTTGTGTCCTTTGCCTCCACACTTGTAGCACTCACCATTGAATGGTTGTTCATCCTTTGTGTATTTGCCACTTGGGGGCGGTTTTCCTTGAGGAAGTGTTGGCTTGAAAGGAAGCTTGGTGGTACTTGATGAGCTTCCACTTGGAGTTGTTGGAGTAGTGGTTGGCGCTTGCTTGTATGTGAAGTACGTCTTTGGCTTGTTGTACTTGATGTCCTCTTGCACTTGATGTTAGGCTTTTGAAGCTATGTGTACAAGCTCAACCATGTTGTTGTACTTTTGGAACTCGGTGATGCGCTTGATTGGATGGTTCAAGCCATTGAGGAAACGTGCCATTGTTTGCTCATCACGCTCTTCAATGTTGGCATGGATCATGTTGAGCTCCATTTGCTTGAAGTACTCTTCCACGGTCTTTGTCCCTTGACAAAGCGTTTGAAGCTTGTTGAAAAGGTCACGCATGTAGTGCGAAGGAACAAAGCGGGATCTCATATGAGCCTTCATATCTTGCCAAGTTGAGATTGGAGGCTCTTCTTTTGCTTCACGAGCGAGTTGGACTTGTTCCCACCAAATGTTGTCATACTCATCAAACTCAAGGGATGCCATGGCCATCATCTTCTCATTGCTATAGTTGTGCATGCGGAAGATCTTATCAACCTTGAGTTCTCACAAGAGATATTCTTCGGGCTCATTGGAACCGGTGAACTTGGGCATGGTGAATTTGAGCTTGCCGAACGTTTCTTCTTCATTGCGGTTCCGGTGGCGGCGGTTGCCATGATTTTGGCGGCCATCATCATCATCCGAGCTCTCATGTCTTGCTTGGTGATGGTTGTGTTGCCCTTGCGGTTGTTGAGGTGCCGCGTTTGGTGGTGGAACTTGATTTTGATGACGAGCTTGGGGAGCTTGCTCGTGTTGTTGGCGCGGTTGAGGACGAGGAGGAGGTTGTTGGTCCTCACGACGAGCTTGAGGAGCTTGCTCGTGTTGTTGGCGAGGTTGATGCCGAGGAGCACTGTCTTGCACCATGTGGCGAGGAGGACGACGAACCGCATGCGCAATGGGCTGCTCCCTTTCTTCTTGATGTGGAGGAGGCTCATCATGATGATCATGTTGTCGATGTTGACGTTCATGTCAATGATGACGCCTTGGTGGATCTTCGAGTGCTTCACGCCGACGGCGACCTTGTTCGTCCACTTCGGATGCTTAACTTGTTGTTGAAGGAACATGTCGTTGGCGATGGGCTTGGTGGTCCACGTGAGGTTGCTCTTGTTGAATCACAAGTGCTCTTTGTGGTGGACGGTTCGCTTCACGTCTTGGGGGTCTTGCGGAGAGGTCACCATCATAGCTTGATGTCGCGGCATGTCGCGGAGATGGTACCGCTTGTGAAGAGCTCATGGAGTGAAGGATGGGTCCATCTTGGTGCCTTGAAGCGTGACGACGAGGAGCGCTTGATTCACTTGAGGAGTGCCGTGATGAGCTTGAGTCGCACGATCGTGGCCTTGCTAGCCCATCAATGAGGCGTTGAAGCTTCTCATCCGTTGCGGCGAGGGCGTGACCAAGAGCTTCATTTTGATGGCCGAGGTTGTGTTGCATGGCATGCATTTGTCCTCGGACTTCTTCGAAGCGGTTGTCGATGTTCTTGAATTCCACTCGGGCTTCGCTAAATTGTTCGTCTTGGCGCCTCTCAAGGGCTTCACAACGGTAGTTGAATTCTCCTCAGACCTTCCAATGATCCCATATTGTCATGTATTGTGTGTCGTCCTCTGGAGGTGGTGGTGGTTGGGACGACTCGCCATTACTGTCCATGATGCAAAGCCAGCAAGGGTTGTATATGGAGAAGAAACGCGGGGAGTTAGCCTTTTACCTCACCTTGGAGATTGTATCAAACCAATTGCCACACAAGAGAGCTAATAGCTTGCAAAGTGAAATCGCAAAGAAACTCACACACAAATAAGCTACAACTCTAAGTGGTAAAGAACCAAACGAAACGATCCAAGCAAAAGGTTATTGTTCTAAGTGGTAAAGAACCAAAGATCAAAAGCAAAAGGATACGATCTACAAAACACGGGAGAACGCACACGTGGAGATTAAAGGGGTTAGCACGACTATGAAAATGAGCACAAAAGGTCCTAACGAAGACTACACTCGGTTGTCGTGCCAACTCAAGGAGAGACCACAACTCGTTTGCCAAAAGAGGATGAGCAACGGATTTGTGCACTTGCCTTGGCGCGCTATTTTCCTTTCTATTTTTGCTTACAAGCTTGATACTCTCTTTGTATTGGGAGACTATGTATCTTTATATCTTTCTTTTGCTTTTTTTAATTCTTTTTCTCCCTTTCTATACTACTGTGTTAACTTTTGTATTTGCCCTCACACTCTCACTTTCCAACAGTAAGTGCACAATGCTTAGACAAACACAAAATGAGTTGCTCTCGTAGGATAGATACACACAAAGGAAGATATGGGGCTGTCAAAGTGGCACAAGTTATACCTTTGGTCTTGTGGACGACTTGCAACCAGTGATGTGGAAGATGTTCGTAAGCCACGATGTCGAGGAGCGCGTGATGTAGGGATTTGCGGAAGCTTGTTATTAGTTTTTGGCGACACGCACGCGAAACACGAACAAAACAAGGGGAAAAACAGTCAAAATCTGAGAACTGCCAAAATTTTCGGCGCAGGAACCGGCGACGCCGGGTCTGCCGCCGGAAATTCCGGTCGTGGGTCCGGTCTGACCGGAGCTGTCGCCAGAATTTCCGGTTGCAGAACCGGTTCGCCGGATCTGGTGACGAAATCTGTTCAAGATGAACTCCAAAAAGTCAAACTGAGAATTCTGTCAGAATTTCGATGAAATTGGGCTGGGGAAAGGTCAAGGGATGTAGATCAAGACCCAAAGCAACACATCTATGGACCAAAACCACGAAAAACTCACCAAATCCAGAGATCGATTCGAAGGCAATTTGGGGATCTTTTTTTTGGTGAATTTTCGATTTTAAGGGGATAGGAGAAAAATTGGGGGGAAATTCATGATCAACCTTGCTCTTGATACCAATATGTTAGGGGTGACCCCTTGGGGTGGCCTGATCTTTCACGAATTTCGTGGGAATCGAGGGGAAAGCGGTGGAAGGAGGGAGGGGATGAAATCCACGAACACACACGCGAAGAACTCGATGAACACACACACGAAAACACGATACAAACCGATAGCTCATGTCGGTGGCAACGGTCCAACACAATCCCTAGGATTGGCGTTGGGCAAGACACTCTCCCACGACCAACAACGGGGGTGAGAAGCTTGATGAGATCTTGACTACTTGGGCACGAGACACCGAGATCCCAAGGACTTGTACAACTAATATTTTGGAAGGAGGTTTGTGGATAATTTGGTGCTCCTTGTCAAGGAGCATGAGACAAATAGTTGGTAGATCCTCAAGGGGTGTCTTCAACTACAATTATCCAAGTCTAGGGTTTACAATATAGGGTGGGGGGCTATTTATAGGCCAGCCACATAAACAGGGGTATTTTAGGTACGAAAAGGTAAATACTAGGCGAAATAAGGGATTACATGGGTCCAGCCCGAAAGTTGACTTGCTCCAGGGGTTTCCGGCGAGGGGTCCGGCGGCGCCGGGGTGGTCGCCGGAAATCCCGATGGTCGCCGACATTTCCGGTCACGAACCGTAAGGGCTTACAGAAGGTGCTTTCGGTCTTTGCCGGAAGATTCCGGTCGTCGCCGGAGTCGTCAGCATGGAGGCCGGTTGACCGGGCCGGTCGCCAGAAGTTCCTGTGAGGGAACCGGTCCGCCGCGCTTGGCCGCCTTTGGTCCCTCCCTTGGCGATGCTCCATTGGGTTCATAGCTGAGAATGCACAGGGTTTGGGAATGAAGTAGCAAGCCATCCAAAGGTGTGTTGAAATCACACGAGGAGAGGAGCGAGTTAACCTTAGCTTGTAGGAGCTTGGTTCGAGCACGGGTCATCGGTCCACTTCGGGGACTAGTTGGTGGGGATGCAGATGCCTCCGAAGGACAGGCTGCATCAGCTCCCCCCTTGGGAAAGAGTCGTCCCCGCTGTAGGCTATGGGGATGGTTGGGATTGGATGAGTTCTATCATATAATCGAATAAGATTGTTAGGGCATGGTGCCTAGTATCTCTATTAGTGCTATTTGACTTTGTTGCAACTTGTTGTGCTTAATGCTTGTCACTAGGTCCCGAGTGCCATGATCTCAGATCTGAACTTATTATTGATTCATTATGATAGTATTGTTTGTGATCTTATCTACAAGTTGTGTACACGTATCATTGTCCGGATCCAAAGGCCCCGAAGTGACAGAAATTGGGACAGCCGGAGGGGATGGTTGTGATGTGAGGATCACATGTGTTCATAGAGTGTTAATGCTTTACTCCGGTGCTCTATTAAAAGGAGCACCTTAATTGCCAGTAGTTCCCTTGAGGCCCCTCTGCAACGGGCTGGAAGGACAAAAGATGTTGTGCAAGTTCTCATTGCGAGCACACATGACTATATATGGAGCATATGCCTATGATTGTTTAGTACTTGGATGCTTTACCTTATTTATCTGCAATTGCCCTAGATCTTGAAGTTACATGTTTAGACTCGTCCATGCAACGCCCGTCCATCCATCCCTATGCCTACCGCACTCATATCCTACCGTTTGTTACTACTGTTACTATTGCTCTTGTTTTACTGCTGTTGTTACTTTGCTATTGCTACTACAAAAACTGTTGCTACTGAAAAACTTCTGTGAGCAAGAATTTTTTCCAAGTGCTGCTGAATTAACAACTCAGTTGTTAAGGCTTGCAATTATTCTTTGTCTCCCCTTGTGTCGAATCAATAAATTGGGTAATACTACCCTCGAAGACTGTTGCGATCCCCTATACTTGTGGGTCATCATGGGCAATGAGAGCTCAAAGCTAGTAAGTACCATAATATTTTGGAAGCTCTTTATGAAACTTGAAATCCCTGATTCCCTCTACGAAGGGCCTTTCTTGTACTTCTAAGTTTAGTCAGTAAACTTATTCCTTTCTATCTCCAGCAAGCATTTGACTTGTTGTGTTTCAATCACTCATATGATGATTTATTCAATCATGTTTCTTATCTTCCTTGTTTTGCACATTGTTCTTATCTAAATGAGTATTACTTTGAAAGCTATCATTGTGAAAAGTATGTTTGAGCAAAAAGGACTCCTGTTATAAACTTCATTACAAAAGCTTTGCTTGAAAACTAAGTATGATTTGTCAACCGTTCTCTGACCAAGAACAAAGTTTGCCATTACCAATCATGGTTTGTCTTTATGCCTCTTTATTGTGACTCCCATACTCGTTGCAAGTTAAGTTATATAATGGTGAGTTGCTTTCTATTATGAGTTGTGTATTGGTAATGTGATGCTTCTTGTCCGTATTATTTTTATCGACACTTCACTCCATAAACCTGTGGTCATGTTTATTGAGCTCAGTTTTCGCTTGGGGACAAGCGAGGTCTAAGCTTGGGGGGAGTTGATACGTCCATTTTTCATCACTATTCTATATCATAATTTACTGCTATTCATTGATATATTTCATATTAAGAGGTGATACTTATGTTATTTCATCTATTTTTGGCATGTTGGATGACTTTTGGAGGATGAACTGCCGGAGTCAGGATTCTGATGGAAAAAAGCGATGTCCAGATGTAATATTCGCGAAGATCAGAAAATACCAGAAAATACATGGAAAATCCTATTTTTCCAGAAGACAAAGGAAGACAGAAGGGGAGGCTGAGATGGGCCATAGGGGGCCCACACCACCCCCTGGCGTGGGCCCACCCTAGGCCGCTCCAATAGGGGGTGTGGCCACCCTGGCCCATCTCCTGCTTCGCCCCTTCACCTATATCTTCCTCCTGAAACCCTAATACATGGAGAGCGACCACAGAAATATTCCGCCGCCTCTGTGGGGCGGAAACTACAGAGAGAAATAGCTCTCCGGCAGGCAGATTTATGCTGGTAAAATTCCTTCCCGGAGAGGGGAGATCATCGCCATCAACACCGTCATCAAGCTAGACTTCATCAGGATAATCATCATCATCATCCTCACCATCATCTCCACCAGCACCATCATCACCACTCCATCCCGTTGTAACAGTTGTGTTGAATCTTGCATAGTTCTTAGGGGAAACTTTCCCGGTGTTGATTACTTTTGTAGTTGATGCTTGTGAGTGAAACCGTTGAATTATTGTTTATGTTCAGATTGTTATTCATCATTATATCATCTCTAATCTTGATCCATATGATGTATCGTGAGTAGTTCGTTTAGTTCTTGAGGACATGGGAGAAGTCATGTTGTTAGTAATGGAATTGTGTTGAACTAACATTCAATGGTTGATATTTAAGTTGTGGTGCTATTCTTCTAGTGGTGTCATGTGAACATCGACGACGTGATACTTCACCATTTATGGGCCTAGGGGAATGCATTGTGTATTTGGATACTAATTGTGGGGTTGCCGGAGTGACAGAAACCTGACCCCCCGTTAGGAAACCTTTGCACAAGGGAGTGTAGGATCTCCAAGTTTAATGTTGTGGTTAGTTTTTTATCTTAATTACTTTCTTATAGTTGCGGATGCTTGAAAGGGGTTTAATCAAAAGTATGTATTAGTGCAAGTAAGTACGGTACATTAGCACAGGTTCACCCACACAATATTGATACGTTGGAAACGTATCTATAATTTTTGATGTTCCATGCATGTTTAGTATCTACTTTGCTTTGCTTTGTCTACACTTTGAGGTATTTTTATATGTTTTCTAGTACTAACCTATTAACAAGATACCACAGTGCCAGTTACCTGTTTTCTTCTGTTTTTGGTTCCAGAAAGGCAGAAAATCAATATTCTCGGAATTCGATGGGACAAAAGACAAAGTCAATATTTTATCGTGGGGAACATGGAGCCAGAATACGAGACAAAGGGGAGCCGCCAGGGGGGCCATGCCCTCTGGCCGCACGGCTGGGCCCAACCCGCGCCTGTTGGGCTGGGGCCGCCCTGGCTGCCCCTGCCTCACCTCTTCGCCTATAAAGACACCCCGATATAAAAACCCTAAGTACCCGATCAATCTTCCATGAAACTATTTGTAGCCACCACCACCATCGTCCCTAGATCGGGGGGGTCTGAAATTCTTCTCGACACCCTACCGGAGGGGAGATCATCCCGGAGGCCTTCTTCTTCATCATGCCAGCCTCCGATATGAAGCATGAGTACTTCCACCTTGGACTAGAGGTACATGTAGTAGCTATATGGTTGTATATCCTCCTTTGTGCTACCATTTTTAGATCTTGTGAGCTCCGTTCATGATCAAGATCATCTATTTGTAATCATGCATGTTGTGTTTGCGGGGATCCGATGGATATTGAGATTACTATGTCAGATTGATTAATGGTTTTGTCTTATTGATTCTATCATGTCTGTGTTGTTTGTGATCTTGCATGCTCTCCATTTCTAGTATATATCTTGGACAAGTAGATGCTAGTGACTCCAAGAGGGGGTATTTATGCTAGATAGTGGGTTCATGCCTCTATTTAATCTAAGGGAAGTGACAGAAATCTCTAAGGTTGTAGATGTGTTGTTGCCACTAGGGACAAAACAACGGTCTCTTGTTCATGGAACAAGTGGATTGTTTACCTTACACACTTTGCTTAAAGCAGTTATTTGTTGCTTGCAACTTAATACTGGAGGGGGTTCGGATGATAACCTGAAGGTGGATTTTTAGTCATAGATGTAGTTGGATGGCGGTCTATGTATCTTGTTGTATTTCCCAATCGAATCTCATAGGATCATGAATGTCTAGTATTGCATTGTATGCCTTGCTCAGTCCTGTCAATTGCCCCGCTGTATTTGTTTACCCAGCATGCCATGTTTTTTTATCTAAGGAGAACACCTCTAGTGAACTATGGACCCCGGTCCAATCTTTATCATTGATACATCTTCCACTGTTACTGTTTACTTTCTGCAAACCACTATTACCTTCCACACCATACAATTAATCCTTTGTTTTTAGCAAACCGGTGAGATTTACAACCTCACTGTTCGTTGGGGCAAAGTCTTGAGTTTGTGTTGTGCAGGTTTCCAGTTTTTAGCAACACCTTTGATTTGTTTCCTTCCTCCTACTGGTTCGATAACCTTGGTTTCTTTCGGAGAGAAGACTTGCCGTTGCTTTCTATCAATGGATGGTTTCTTTGAAACTAGTTCTTATTGGCAAGGTGGGTTCACGGAAGAACAAAAGTATTATTATAAGGAACACCGTTTGTCACAAAAAGGGAAACACTTACGGGAACAAATTGATAAGTTGAATACTATTGCTAGAGACGTGTGCTCCACTTATAATGTTACTTATTGCTTTGATAAATCTTGTTGTTTTAGGAGGTATAAACACCTTCCTTTTCCATGTGAGTATAATGATAATGTTACCATATCTTATTATGTTAAGGGAAATTATGACTTTTATGATGTTGAACAAATTGAAGAATTTATTGCTTTCAAGGGTGCATTTAAACTTGCTAGTTTGCTTGAAAATACTGATGATGCACCTTATGAATATGAGGTTTATGAGATACTTAAATTTTGCTTTGATAATTACAAGGAAGCAAATGGCTATATTCTTGAATATTTTAATAGATGCTTTCCACACACGGAAGAGACTAATGCTTGCAGGAGCCTATGGAAGAAGAAATTGCTGAAACTGGAAGCTCATTAGATGAAAAAGAGGTGGAGAGTGATGAACAAAGGGAGGAAGAATGGATCTACCCATGTCTACCTTCTAATGTGAGTAACTCTTTACCTCTTACATTATTTGATTGTCCCCCATGCTTACAAAAGGAGGATGAATGTTATGTTCCTGTGAATTCTTTTGAAATATCTGCTATGGGTAAAACTTGTGATAATAGTTATGCTCCTGTTATCTATGATAATCCTTTATTTGTGCCTAACTTTGAAATGCATGGTACTAAAGAGTTTTGCTTAGAAAATGTTTATGATAAAGCTCTAGATGATGGTCCTATATTGAATGATCAGTCTTCTTGTGATAAAATTGTTAAAAGTGGGTTTGAAGCCACTATTTTTGAGCTTGATAAAAATTATGTGTTTGAAGATCATGAAAAGCATGCTTTATGTGATAGTTATATTGTTAAGTTTATTCATGAGGCTACTGAAAATTATTATGAGAGAGGAAAATATGGTTGTAGAAGTTTTCATGGTACCAAAACACTTCTTTATGTGCTACAAGTTTTGAAGTTACTCTTGTTTTATCTTCCTATGCCGTTCACCTTATTCTTTGTGAGTTTATTTGCATACAAGATTCTTATGCATAAGAAGTGGGTTAGACTTAAATGTGTTTTGGATTTGCTTCTTGATGCTCTCTTTTACTTCAATTCATATTTCTTATGTGAGCATCTTCTCAAACTATCAAGCCTAACATAAAGACATTAAAGAAAAGTACTTATTGGAAGATAACCCAAAAGTTTTCTTGAGTCTTGGAAGTTATTACTTCAGTAATGACCTCTCCTTATATTTTTTTATTTGCTTTTTGTGCCAAGAATGACCTCTAATGAGAGGGAATTAAGATTTGGGGAGTTGTTGTCCCGAAACAGATTTTTGTGCTACACCATAAAAATTCGTGAGGAATCTCTGTAAGTTGGATTAAGCTGATATTTCTTAATAAATCCCCCAGTATGTTAGCTAACTTTCGTTAGTTCAACATTTTTTGATCTGAGGAACAGAAGGTCTTTGAAAAATTCGGTTTCTACCTGCTGGTCTGTTTTGACAGATTTCTGCCATTATTTGCATTTGCTTCTTATTGATTCCTTTTTGGGTTCTTTTTGGGAAATTGAGCTTTTTGAGGGAATTGCTACAGTATCTTGTATTTTAGTGAAAGTTTTGCTGTTATAAAGCTAAAATCAAAGGTATATTATCTTTTGAATACACTAATGTTGCTAATGAAGATTGTGTAAAGTTTTGTATGAAGGAAAATTTTTAGATGGAGAGAGAGAATGATGTAATGAGATGAAGAATGGTAAAAGCTCAAGCTTGGGGATTCCACCCCGTGTCACCCCAAGAATTATTCAAGAGGTACAAGCGTTAAAGCTTGGGGATGCCCAAGTCATCCCCTTCTTCATTAATAAAAAGCTGAGGTCTTTCTAGACACTTTGTTTTTATTGTTTCATGCATAGTTGTGTTGTTCTTGGAGCGTCTTAGTTTTCGTTTAGTTTTCTTGAATAAAGTAGTTTGGACCCTGTTCTCGCTGTGTTGTTTCAAATAATTTGATTGGTGTTGGAGAGGAGTAGAAAGTTCTTGCTTGAATAGTACAAGAGGAGCTTGCTTTGACTGTGACTTAGACTTTAGCATGTCATGCTAGGTGTTGTTTTGACCTTATTCTTAGTGATTATTGCTGTAGCATGACTTGTTCCAAACAATTGGGATTTCTTAGTGTGCCTTGAAGGAATCATGCGTTGTTTTAACATGCAAAAGCATAGTATTGTGGTATTCTCCTTTGATGCTTTGTTTGGGTTGACTTGGCACATGCTCACACCATGTTATGACTATGACAAGTGTAGAGGTCCCAACCTTTAATAAGGTAGAGATCCCTGTGTTTACAATGCTAGTCCCTGGATCAATAGCTAGCATCCACAGTTAAGATGTAATATCAAGAAACAAAGGTCATAATACAACTTTATAACCAGGAATAAAATAATTCATTACATCTTACATAGCTCATTTGGCTATCTCATTACAATGTAGTAGAAATAACTATATAGCATGGAGTCCTTCATCTTCAAAGTGCTACATGCAATCATGTTGGTTGTAGACTTGTAATCCTATTCAACACACTTCACTAACATCAAACAAACCTGCAACATAATAAGTTGCATCCACAAGGGTCAATGCCTTTGAATTGTATTGGCAAGTTTCACCACTATGTAGAAATAAGTGGAACCTATCAATATATGCATATTTCATTTGCAGAAAGCATTATAGTTTTATCCTATATTTTCAAAATAATTTTGATCTTTTGACAAATCTTTCTTAACTCCTTAGAAAACTCCAAGTGCTTCTAATCCCTTGTTGACACCATCAAGTTTTACTTTGAGAAATTGGAATGTCGAGATCTTCCATAGCTTCAGGCCTTAGTTGCTCAGAGTTGTCCATAACTGGGGACACAGCTAAGTACTTAGAATTTGACCTTCTGCAGAAGTTGTACACTTTACCCACATGACACAATCTCATCTTGATGCCACCGGTGGCCGCTAGATAAGTACACACCAAATGGAGTACCGCAGATCGAGAATGTGACAAAGTCTTTCCATAGAAGTCCTTGCAAGACATAATGCTAGCACGTCTACCAGGCACCAATGTAAGGATATGTTTCCAATACATAATTCTAGTTAACCTGAATAGGTGCCGATGCAAGGGTCTTCCACTATGTAGTTGACTAAGCTAGAGCCCATTTAGCATGTGGTTGTACACGGAAGCCACTGTACGAGAAACCTGTTAAATCTCTAAGTCCCTGGGTGGTTTTCTTCTAGTGCACATACAAAAAGATAGCCATATTTACATGGTTCCCTTTGTTGCCACCTTATCCACTTTTGAGTATCCATATTCCACCCACGTGGTTCATTGAGTACTTGTTTTATTATATAAAACATATATTTTTCCAACACTTCATATAATCATATCATGTATCCCATCCCAAGTCTATAGCAGGGCTAAGCATACTACAACTATGATGTTTTCACTAAGGTAGATATAAAGGATTTCCTAATAGGTCATAACATAGCATAGTAATATAGTAGCCCTATCATGCATACTACAAAAATTCCACTAAGTGTATTGAAAATAGTAGGACATGGATGATAGTGCCACTTGCCTTTTTAGTAGAGAATATTGGTTCACTCCTTGATCTTGCAAATATCACACTCTTCAAATTTCACTACAATTCAATCAAGCAAGCACATATTCAAACTAGCATTCAAACAATTCACCACATAAAACAATAAGATCAAGTAATGCATGCAAGCATGCAAAAGATTGTTTTATTTGGAAAAGTGGTTTCTATTAGGCTCTAAACATTTTAAAGCTCCTATTGATCATTTACAGAAGTGGTAAAACCATTTAAATTCAAGTTAGTAAAAATGGCCATTTAAATCATTTTTGTTTTGCTAAGAATGATTTAAAACAAAGTAATATTTTGTAGTGTTAGTCAAATATATTTTTAAACACAAATGTTAGTGTTTATGGTCAAAGTGTTTAATATTAATCCATTTGCAAAAGGTTTCACCTGAATTCCAATTTTAGATCAAACAATATTTTTATTTGTTAGAAAGGCCTTTAACAAAGTAATCATTTACTAGGGTTCATCAAATATATTTTTAAATCCTAAAACTTGGTGTTTAGGGTCACAGAGTTTAAACCAAACCATTTTCCAAAGGTTTTACCCAAAAAGCATTTTTAGAACATATTCAACATTTTTATTCAACTAGAAATGCTTTTATTCAAAGATTTATTCCCTAGTATCACCAAATATTATTTTAAATCTACAAGTTGGTTCTTAGGGTCAGTAGGTTCAAAACAACCCATTTACAAAAGATTTTATCCTAAAAATATTTTTAGAATAAATTTTATACTCAAAATATGCCTACACATGTTTCTGCAAAAACAACCAATATTACAAAAGCAAAACACTAAACAAAAGGCATGGTTGGAAAGGTTTTGTGTTCCTGATTCCAATGATATAAAATTTGCAAAATTTAGACGTGTGGATTAAAAGTTATGAATTTTTCAAATCTAAACATCTAATAGATCTAATTATGTTTTTCAATCCTGAGTCTGGCCACGTGGCTGCTTTTTATTGGTCAGTAACGATTCGTGCGGATCGATCATTACTGGCCGTCAGATCTAACTAACAACGCACGACACAGATTGAGCGTACCGGTTCGCTTAAGTGATTCTATTTACGCCAGACGATCGAGATCCAACGGCTCACAGCGAAACAACCAAGATCTGGCGGCGCTGGGCGACGGCGGATGGCGGCGCGCGCTTAGGCGGTGATGTTTCCAACGAACTAGGAAGCAAGAGAGGGAACAGAAGTGCTTACCGTGCTCGCGTGGTTGCAGTGAAGCTCAAGGTGGTCTCAGCTACTCGATAGGCGCACGGGAACAACGACGATTGCTCACCGGAGTTGCGCCTCACGTCGGGCACACTCGGTTGTTGATGGAGGCGAATATTGAGGGCGCGCTAAGACAAGCGAAGGACACCGTTAGATGCGCAAGAGTGTCACGTTCATTGGAGCATCAAAGTGAGGGGAAGGGGAGGTTAGGGCTCACTGTGTGGAGTCGCCGGAGTTGAGACAGATGGTGGCGGTGTTGAGACAAGGAAGAAGCCGACGCTGTGGAGCATGCACGGCCAAAGGGAAAGTGCTGGAAGGTGCGCATGTCGATGGGGAACAGGCTCGTGGGTACTGGGAGGCAAGGGGAGGGTCGACATCGCCGGAATCGGACGAAACGCTCGCCGGAGTCAGTGGCGTTGCCAAGAGCAATTCAGGCAGCCTAGGGGTAGATAGGAAGTGGTGTCTAGGGGAAATGGAGAGGAGGTCAAGGCGCTTAAGATGGCGGGGTCTCTGGAGGGATGAACGTCGCGGGTGGAAGAGATGAACTGGCAAGTGGGGTCGCGCTGTCTGCGAGACAGAGGGAGTGCATGTGGGGGCCAGGCGTCAGTGACTGAATGGGTTTGCTCGCGAGTGGAAAAAGAAACGGTTCAGGAAAGAGGTGGGCTGCGAGTTGGGCTGGACTGGGCCTTGATTCTGGGCTGGGTTTGTTTCCCCTTTTTTTATACTGAATCTTTTTCTTGTTCCTTTTCTATTTTTCTGTTTTGATTTTTGTTCAAATAATTCAAACACTATTTGAATTCAAACCTCTACCAAACTTCCAGCAAGCTTTTAATACTGTTTTAAATGTGTTTTAAAGTCCATTTTAGAATAATTAATTTATTCCTTCATGGTTTATTATTTATTTAAATAGACATTTGTCTTTATTTTAAATAGGGTCTAAGTATGGTTTTAAACTCTAATTGAATTCCATTTTTTACAAAACCTTTTTCAGTAGGTTATATTTATTCTTTAGTGTAAATAATTCACTTTGAATTATTATTTAAAATACTTCAATATGATTTAATGATCATTTTAATTTGGGAATTGTCTTTATTTAAATAAAATTGGATATTAATTAATCCTTATGATTTTATTTAAATAATACTTTACTCTTTTTATTAATCAATAATCTTTCATTTCATTTTTTGGTCAAGATTTAATTTGGCTTTTTTAAATATTCCTTATTTATTTATTTCTTCCTTTGCCTTGTAAAATCCATATCTTTTTATTTATAGATCCAAAATTGGTGATTCCAATTTGTATAATTTTATTTAATATTTTTTTATCATTTTTGATTTTTTATAAATGTTTGTTGACAAATTTTATATGGATCAAATCCATAGTCTAGAGAGATCTTGGAAATGATTTTCTTCCATTAGGGATTTGGGGTTTTGGTTTATTTTCCTAAATTTAAATTTCAAGATACATTCGTTGATGAATGCATTTCACTTGATTGAAATTTGTTGAATTCCCTTTTATTTCAAAGTTTGTTCAAGATGGGTATTTATGTTTCCATTTAGAAACAAAAAGTTTCTTTTCACCCTAATTTCAACAATTATTTCTTTTGTTTATTTATTTTTCACATTTCAAAATTTGGAAAATTTTGGGATGTGAAACTAATTCCTGCCATCCACATCATCTAATTCTTCAAGGGTTCCATACATGTCGATGTGGTTCACATGTCCTTTCTAGGCCACATTGGAATCACTTCCATTGGAGTTTCTAGCATCCTTTTTCTTTTTCTTCTCAGGACAGTCTGATGCATAGTGTCCAAGTTCCTTACAATTATAGCACTTCAACTTGCTAATGTCTTTCTTCCTGGGATTGCCATGTTGGTTCTTACCAAGGTCATCTCCATTATCAGTATCATTCCCATTATTATCTCTTCCATTGTTGTTGTGGTGATGCTGATGTGGTCCAGAATCTTCATTGCTCTTTTTGAATGAACGCTTCTTTTGTGATGATCCTGAGTGATACTTGAGTTTATGCTTCCTCTTTCTGTTTTCAACTTGATTCATCTTGTTTTCCAAGATGGTGGCTTTGTCATAGAGTGATTGATAAGTTGGGACATAGGCAACAGACAGCTGCAGGTTCAACTCATCATTAAGTCCTTCGAGCAATTTATCTTTCCTCTTAGCATCTGTATCAACTTCATCCGGTGCATAGCGTGCCAGATTGTTGAACTCCTCAATGTACTCAGCCACACTGAGGTGTCGCTGTTTCAGGTTGTGGAACTCCGTTTTCTTCAAGTTCATCACTCCAGATGAGATGTGAGCTGTATGGAAACCATCCTCAAAAATAGCCCAAGTCACATCCTCAAGGGGAGTGGTGATCTGAAAGTTGTCCCACCATGTTGTTGCTGGTCCTTCAAGCAGATATGCTGCAAACCTAACTTTTTCCTTGTCGGTGCAGCCAACAGTCACTAAGTCCTTGTTCACCGAACGTAACCAGTCATTGGCTACCATTGGATCAGTTGTTCCAGAGAACCTTGCAGGCCTTAGTTTCAGAAATCTGGTGAGCATGTCAAGTGCTAGAGGATTATTTTGATTGTTGTTGTTGTTGTTGTTGTTCTGATTCTGATTTTGCACAAACTGAGTCATCATCTGCATCAGTTGAGCTTGAGATGTCATCAACTGCTGCATCTCGGGAGTGATGTTGTTGTTGTTTTGGTTGGGGTTGGCACGACAGGGAGGCATCTATTGGTTTGATAGGGATAAGTATTGATAGATAGATCTAAAGAAGTTCTAACACACAACCCAAAACAATCAAGTTCAAACAAACAATCAACAAGGAACTATTCACTTAACAACTTATGTGCTTACTCATGAGTTTAAGGAAACAACAAGTTTTCTTGAAACAATCAACCTAGTATAGTCATACCTCATAGGTCAGTATGATCCATACTCTAACATGTCATCAATGTCTTAGATAGTTGGTAGGCAATCTAATGTCTCTTGGTTCTCATTTGTGGTCCTTAGTGATGTCTAAGTGGAAATCCTTGGTGAAATTAAAGTTGAAGTCATTGGTCATGGTGGAGGCTTTGTCCATCAAGTTGAAAAGGAAGAGATGTAGAATCAAAACCAAAAATGTTGAGGAAAGATTTTACAAGATTGTTTGTAAATAAGTTTTGGAACAAATACAACTCCTATTTTTCTAAGGGGTTTTGTCCAATCCTAGGGTTACAAATCCTACAGGCAACACAATGCTCTGATACCTTTGTAGAGGTCCCAACCTTTAATAAGGTAGAGATCCCTGTGTTTACAATGCTAGTCCCTGGATCAATAGCTAGCATTCACAGTTAAGATGTAATATCAAGAAACAAAGGTCATAATACAACTTTATAACCAGGAATAAAATAATTCATTACATCTTACATAGCTCATTTGGCTATCTCATTACAATGCAGCAGAAATAACAATATAGCATGGAGTCCTTCATCTTCAAAGTGCCACATGCAATCATGTTGGTTGTAGACTTGTAATCCTATTCAACACACTTCACTAACATCAAACTGAAGGGAATATGCCCGAGAGGCAATAATAAAGTGGTTATTATCGTATTCCTTATTTATGATAAATGTTTATTTTACATGCTATGATTGTATTAATACAGAAACGTTAATACATGTGTGTTTAATAAACAAAAAGGAAGTTCCTAGTTATGCCTCTCTTATAAACTAGCTCGTTGATTAACAAGATGATCAAAGGTTTCCTGATCATGGACATTAGATGTTGTTAATAACGAGGTCACAACATTAGTGTAATGGTGTGATGAACATTCATCCGAAGTATAGCATTACGATCAAAGTCATTGAGTTTATATTGCTATAACAACTTACGAAGTGATCGAAATCCTTAGACCATGAGATCATGACAATCACTAACACCTGAAGAGTTTCTTGATAACATCAAACGTCACACCGTAACAGGGTGATTATAAAGATGGGTTCAGAACTACTAAAGTGTTATGTTGAGGCCCATGGATCGAGAGTGGAATTTGTTCATCCCGATGACGGATAGATATGCTCTGGGCCCTCTCAGTGATATCACATTGATTAGCTTGCAAGCAAGTGATTTGATCACTAGAATTTTATATCACGGGAACAAGAAAAGAGCGCATGTCAGTAACGATATCAAACTAGGTATGGAGATAATGATGATCGAATCTCGGACATGTAATATATCGCGAAACAAAGGGATTAAGATACTAGCGTAAAAGGTTCCGACGATCACAAGAAAGTCATCGTTGAATGTGTGGGAGTCAGTATGGGTCTCCAGATCCCGCTTCTGATTATTGATCTGAGAGGGGTCTCGATCATGCCCGCATTATTCGCGAACCGTAGGGTGACACACTTAAGAGACACCGATATCAATTTGGAGCAAAATTTTCATGCCGAAAAGAATAACAAGCGCAGGAATTTATTTCACTAGATACCGAAACGAGTTTTCGGGTGAAATTGCAAAAAGTGTTTCTGCATGTGAAATGAAATACTAGCAAGGGGTTATATGTGAATGTTTGTCATTAAAGTAATTGACAAAATTCTGAATAAATAAAAGGAGTTTTATTTAATGAGAGTTTGCATTAAATTTGGTGGAAATTTAATGGGAATTTGAGTGGGTTTTTTACTGGAGGGAACTGAAAGGCATTTGAGTGAGTGGAGTGTCCACCCACATGAATGTGGAAGAGGTGGGGGCAGCCCCATGGCTGGGCGCATGGCCCCTTGGGTGCCCCCCACTCCCTATAAAAGGAGCCCCCTCCCTCTCTCTCTCTCTCACACCTCCTCGTGAAGGATCTCTCTTCCCCTCTAGAATTTATTCCCCATGGTCTCGGACTAGCGAGATACATGTTCCCGGTGGCTATTCGGCAAGAAAGAGTTGTGCTTCCGCTGCATCGCTGGAGCGAGGAGGCGGAGGTTGCTCGGTGCCTCGAACGTGTGTGCGAGCACGGATGCGCTGCTGTTTTGCGGCGCTAGGACTTCCTCTCGATCTTGAGATCGGAAAGAGATCGTCTACATCAACCACGAGTTTGGACTCGTTAAGCTTTGTCGGTCTTCAAGGGTATGTTCTCTACGGATGTACATCCGCCCGTTGTTTGTATCTAGTAGATAGATCTTGGTACATAGTTGTTCCCATCGTAGGAAAAATTTTATTTTCTATGCTGCGAACCCTACACAAACAAACCTGCAACATAATAAGTTGCAGCCACAAGGGTCAATACATTTGAAATGTATTGGTAAGTTTCACCACTATGTAGAAATAAACCTGTCAATATATGCATATTTGGCTAAGTAGGGTTTAGGCTCATTTGCAGAAAGCATTATAGTTTTATCCTATCTTTTCAAAATAATTTTGATCTTTTGAGAAATCTTTCTGAACTCCTTGGATAACTCCAAGTGCTTCTAATCCCTTGTTGACACCATCAAGTTTTACTTTGAGAAATTGGAATGTCGAGATCTTCCATAGCTTCAGGCCTTAGTTGCTCAGAGTTGTCCATAACCAGGGACACGGCTAAGTACTTAGAATTTGATCTTCTGCAGAAGTTGTACACTTTACCCACATGACACAATCTCGTCTTGATGCCACCAGTGGCGGCTGGATAAGTACACACCAAATGGAGTACCGGGCAGATCGAGAATGTGACAAAGTCTTTCCATAGAAGTCCTCCCAAGACATAATGCTAGCACGTCTACTAGGCACCAATATAAGGATATGTTTCCAATACATAATTCTAGTTAACCTGAATAGGTGCCAATGCAAGGGTCTTCCACTATGTAGTTGACTAAGCCAGATCCCATTTAGCATGCGGCTGTACACGGAAGCCACTGTACGAGAAACCTGTTAAATCTCTAAGTCCCTAGGTGGTTTTTTTCTAGTGCACATATAAAAAGATAGCCATATAAACATGGTTCCCTTTGTTGCCACCTTATCCACTTTTGAGTATCCATATTCCACCCAGGTGGTTCATTGAGTACTTGTTTTATTATATAAAACATATATTTTTCCAACACTTCATATAATCATATCATGTATCCCATCCCAAGTCTATAGCAGGGCTAAGCATACTACAACTATGATGTTTTCACTAAGGTAGATATAAAGGATTTCCTAATAGGTCATAGCATAGCATAGTAATATAGTAGCCCTATCATGCATACTACAAAAATTCCACTAAGTGTATTGAAAATAGTAGGACATGGATGATAGTGCCACTTACCTTTTTAGTAGAGAATATTGGTTCACTCCTTGATCTTGCAAATATCACACTCTTCAAATTTCTCTACAATTCAATCAAGCAAGCACATATTCAAACTAGCATTCAAACAATTCACCACATAAAACAATAAGATCAAGTAATGCATGCAAGCATGCAAAATATTGTTTTATTTGGAAAAGTGGTTTCTATTAGGCTCTAAACATTTTAAAGCTCCTATTGATCATTTACAAAAGTGGTAAAACCATTTAAATTCAAGTTAGTGAAAATAGCCATTTAAATCATTTTTGTTTTGCTAAGAATGATTTAAAACAAAGTAATATTTTGTAGTGTTAGTCAAATATATTTTTAAACACAAATGTTAGTGTTTATGGTCAAATTGTTTAATATTAATCCATTTGCAAAAGGTTTCACCTGAATTCCATATTTAAATCAAACAATATTTTTATTTGTTAGAAATGCCTTTAACAAAGCAATCATTTACTAGGGTTCATCAAATATATTTTTAAATCCTAAAACTTTGTGTTTAGGGTCAGAGAGTTTAAATCAAACCATTTTCCAAAGATTTTACCCAAAAAGCATTTTTAAAACATATTCAACATTTTTATTCAACTAGAAATGCTTTTATTCAAAGATTTATTCCCTAGTATCACCAAATATTATTTTAAATCTACAAGTTAGTTCTTAGGGTCAGTAGGTTCAAAACAATCCATTTACAAAAGATTTTATCCTAAAAATATTTTTAGAATAAATTTTATACTCAAAATATGCCTACACATGTTTCTGCAGAAACAACCAATATTACAGAAGCAAAACACTAAACAAAAGGCATGGTTGGAAAGGTTTTGTTTTCCTGATTCCAATGATATAAAATTTGCAAAATTTGGGCGTGTGGATTAAAAGTTATGAATTTTTCAAATCTAAACATCTAATAGATCTAATTCTGTTTTTAAATCCTGAGTCTGGCCACGTGGCTGCTTTTTATTGGTCGGTAATGATTCGTGCGGATCGATCATTACTGGCTGTCAGATCTAACTAACAACGCATGGTACAGATTGAGCATACCGGTTCACTTAAGTGATTCTATTTACGCCAGACGATCGAGATCTAACGGCTCACAGCGAAACAACCAAGATCTGGCGGCGCTAGGCGACGGCGGTGATGTTGCCGACGAACTAGGAATTTGTTGAATTCCCTTTTATTTCAAAGTTTGTTCAAGATGGGTTTTGATGTTTCCATTTAGAAACAAAAAGTTTCTTTTCACCCTAATTTCAACAATTATTTCTTTTGTTTATTTATTTTTCACATTTCAAAATTTGGAAAATTTTGGGATGTGAAAACAAGTCACCATAGCCTCTATGATCAATTAGTACTTGACTTGTGGTACCACTCTATGCTTTGATTAGTAATGTTTTGTTGCTCTGCATGATTATGGCCATTATTGCTCTCTTAGTTGGTTGCTCTGAGTCTTTTGCTAGCGTCCGCTTGTATGAGTAAGCTCTACTCATGATTCCAACTCCCAAGAAATCAAGTTATTCCAAAGTGTCCACTATAAACTCCTATGCATGGTGTGTTACACCATTCCAAGTATATTCTTGTTTTCAGCGATCTTCCAATTAAAAACTATTTTGTTATGTGAAAACTTAGTGATTAAAGCCCTCACAAACTTGATGGCATGCTTTATATTCTTTGCCCCTAATAAACTTGAACCATTGTCTCGTCTATGTTGTATATGCTTGCACTTATACGTTGGAATTAGCAGAACTGTGCTGTCACGGGGAACGTTTTCAACATTGCACTTGTACTTTGTACTTAGTTGATATCATGCTCTTTTATCTATGGATGTCACCGGTGTGAAATAAAGAGGGAACTTGTAAGTCCATGGAGTATGTATTTTGTGTTATAGAAACGCCTGGGCCGCTAGCCTAAGCCATGCCTAATCATGGTGGAAACTTGCAGCATCACCATAGTGAGCTATCTATGAAGCATCCTCAATAAAAAGCTAGGCATATAGTAAATAAAAAGATCGATGAGATGCTCATTGTCTGCTTGTCTTGTCATGTTGGTTATGGGATAGCTCCTGTACCATGTGCAAGGGGTACCCCGTTGGCGGTTCTCTATGATACGCATGTACTTACAATGACAAGAACTTAGAGGTGACTAAAGTTGAGTAGCATGAGGTGCGGCCCTCATATTTAAGGGACATGAGATTGCCAAATTATACATTGTCAAGTATATCATCCATAGTTTGTTCACTTTAACCTTAATCACTTCAAGATGCTTATGATAGGGGCAATGAGAGCTGAAAGCTAACAAGTACCATAATTTTTTGGAAGGTATTTTTGAAACTTTAAATCCATGCTTCCCTTATGAAGGGCCTTTCTTCCATTATATTGAGTCTCCACCTTCTACCCTTAGGCACCAGTTAAAAGAGCATAGTTTCCATTCTAAGTTCTATGAGCATTGTCCCAAAACTTATGGATTGATGCATATTGTTGATATTACTTGTTCTTGTGCTATTTGTATCTAGTTAGTCTTATGAATTTTGAAGGTGTCCTATGCATCTATTTGCTACTCCATGAGGGACAAGCTAAATGCCACTATGCCATGTTTTATATATGTGAAACAAACAAATGTTTTTCAATGCATGTAATTCATGATCTTTATTTGTAACATTTCTTGTTGCATGCATAGTTACTTTGTCTTATTGTTAGAACTCCATCTTTCATGCTCATGTTTAGAGTTATTTGATCCCAGCTTTCAATGCTTGCAAATGGTTTGATCTTGATTTTGATGGTGCATGTCACCTCAAAAATTATTCTTTTTATCACTTACCTACTCGAGGACGAGCAGGAGTTAAGCTTGGGGATACTTGATACGTCGAAAACATATCTATAATTTTTTATATTCCATGCTTGTTTAGTATCTACTTTGTTTTGCTTTGTCTACACTTTGAGATGTTTTTATATGTTTTCTGGTACTAACCTATTAACAAGATGCCATAGTGCCAGTTGCCTGTTTTCTTCTGTTTTTGGTTCCAAAAAGGCAGAAAATCAATATTCTCGGAATTGGACGGGACAAAAGACAAAGACAATATTTTGCTGTGGGGAAAATGGAGCCAGAATACGAGACTGAGGGGAGCCACCAGGGGGCCACACACCCTAGCCACGCGGCTGGGCCCAGCCCGCACTTAGGGGGTTGTGGTTGCCCTGGCTTATCGAAAGTACTACGATACACCCCCTATACTTGTGGGTAATCAGCGGGGGCGCCTCGGCTTCTCCTTCGCGCGCCTCCTCG
Source organism: Avena sativa (assembly GCA_916181665.1). Taxonomy (NCBI): domain Eukaryota; kingdom Viridiplantae; phylum Streptophyta; class Magnoliopsida; order Poales; family Poaceae; genus Avena; species Avena sativa. The sequence continues at coordinate 427,205,408 of OV702293.1, forward strand.
CGCGCTGCCTGGCGTGCGAAAGAACGTGACCACTTCCATGTCGCCCGCTTCCAAGCGCCGTCGGAGCAAGACCACCTTACGCGATCCGCCTCCGACCGCACACCCAGCGGACGCGGTGTTGGCTTCCATTGCGGACAGAGGGGTGGTGGAGGCAGCGACAGAGCGGTGTCAGCGGCGGCGGAATTGCTCGCCGGAGAGGAGGCAAGCGGCAGCAGAGGGAGTGGTAGCGGCGGAGGGGAGTAGAGGGTTTGGAAACTGAACTCCCCTCCACGGCTCGTTTTAATACGGGGCGGTCGCCAAGTTTCTCGGGTCCCCAAACTCGTTTTACGGGCCAGGCCGCAAGTTCGGGATCCGATCTCGGCCTCTTTCGTCCTGAACCCGTATTGTCACCAGACTTTTTTGGTTTCAACCCGTTTTACAGGCTCTGTTAGAGTTGCTCTAAGATACCTTGAACCCGACCATGAGACCAGGAGGATATCTGTGTGCATATGGCGCCGTACATGGTATATGCACTTAAATTCAAAATAAATGGTGTCAATTGTTATTGCTAAGTTACCTAATCTAGTACTCTCTCCGGCCAAATTAGTTGACTTAAATTTGTCTATATTCGATTGTATTTAGACATGATTTGTCTATATTAGTTGACTTAGATTTGTCTATATTCGATTGTATATAGACATGATTTGTCTATATTAGTTGACTTAGATTTATCTATGTTCAAAATTTTCTCACTGGGCACCGGAGTTTCCTCGTCAGGCTCTGAAGTTGTCTCGTCGGGCTTCAAAGTTGCTCGCTGGGCACCGAAGTTGTCTCGCCGAGCAAAAGTTGCCTTGCCAAGCTCCGAAGTTGCCTCATAGGGCTCTAAAGTTACCTCATCAAGCTCCAAAGTTGGCTTGTCAGGCACAGAAGTTGCCCCGTCGGGCTTCGAAATTGCCTCGCCGGGTTTCAAAGTTGTCTCGTCGGGCCCTGAAGTTGCCTCGCGAGGCCCTAAAGTTGCCTTGTTGGGAGCTAAAGTTGACTCTCCAGGCTACAAAGTTGCCTCGTAGTGCTGTAAAGTTGCCTCGCTGGGCTCCAAAGTTGCCTCACTGGGCTCCAAAATTGCCTCGTTAGGCATAGAAGTTGCCTCGTCGGGCTCTAAAGTTGCCTCGTCAGACACAAAAGTTGGCCCATTGGGCTCCGAAGTTGCCTCGCCGGGCTCTGAAGTTGCCTTGTTGGGCTTCAAACTTGCCTCGTTAGGCATGGAAGTTGCCTTGTTGGGCTCTAAATTTGCCTCATCGGGCTCCAAAGTTTCCTCGTTAGGCACAGAAGTTGACTCGTCGGGCTCTAAAGTTCCTCGTCGAGCTCTAAAGTTGCCTTGTTAGACACAGAAGTAGCCTCGTCAGGCTCTGAAGTTGCCTCGCCAGGAACCAAAGTTGCCTTGTTGGGCTCTGAAGTTGCCTCATCGGGCTCCGTAGTTGCCTCGTCAGGCACAGAAGTTGACCCGCCGGGCTCTGAAGTTGCGTCGCCGGGCTCCGAAGTTGCCTCTCCGTCCGAATGCCCATCGAAGTTGCCTCGTCAGGCTCCGGTGTTGCCTACCGAAGTTGCCTTGTTGGCCTCTGATGTTGCATACCAATGATGCCTTGCAAGTCTCCGAAGTTGCCTCGTCATGCTCTAAAGTTGCCTCGCTGGCACCCTAGTTGCCTCCTCGGGCTCCGATGTTGCCTACCTAAGTTGCCTCGCCAGACTCCAAAGTTTCCTCGTCGTCCTAATGGCTTATCGAAGTTGCCTCGTCAGGCTCCGATGTTGCCTACCAAAGTTGCCTTGTTGGGCTCTGATGTTGCCTACAAAAGATGCCTTGCCAGGCTCCAAAGTTGTCTCGTCGTGCTCTAAAGTTGTCTCGCTGAGCTTCAAAGTTGCATCATTAGGCACAGAAGTTGCCTCGTCGGGCTCCAAAGTTGCCTCATCAGGCACAAAAGTTGATCCGTCGGGCTCCGAAGTTGCTTCGACGTTCGAATGGCCTATCGAAGTTGCCTTGTCAGGCTTTGATGTTGCCTACCGAAGTTGCCTTGTTGGGCTCTGATGTTGCCTACCAAAGATGCCTCACCAGGCTCCAAAGTTGCCTCGTCGTGCTCTAAAGTTGCCTTCCTGGGCAATGAAGTTGCCTCGTCGGGCTCCGATGTTGCCTACCGAAGTTGCCTCGTCGGGCTCCGAAGTTGCCTCGCCGTCCTAATGGCCTATTGAAGTTGCCTCTTTAGGCTCCGATGTTACCTACCGAAGTTGTCTTGTTGGGATCTGATGTTGCCTACCAAAGATGCCTCGCTAGGCTCCAAAGTTGCCTCGTCGTGTCTAAAGTTGCCTCGTTGAGCTTCAAAGTTGCCTCGTTAGGCATAGAAGTTGCCTCGTCGAGCTCTAAAATTGCCTCATCGGGCTCCAAAGTTGCCTCGTCAGGCATAGAAGTTGACCCGTCGGGCTCCGAAGTTGCCTCGCCGTCCTAATGGCCTATCGAAGTTGCCTCGTCAGGCTCCGATGTTGCCTACCGAAGTTGCCTTGTTGGGCTCTAATGTTTCCTACCAAAGTTGCCTTGTAGTTCTCTAAAGTTGCCTTGTAGTTCTCCAAATTTGCCTTGCTGAGATTGAAAGTTGCCTCGTTAGGCACAAAATTTGCCTCGTCGGGCTCTGAAGTTGCCTCATCGGGCTCCAAAGTTGCCTCATCAGGCACATAAGTTGATCCGTCGGGCTCTGAAGTTGCCTCGCCATCCTAATGGCCTATCAAAGTTGCCTCGTCGGGCTCCTATGTTGCGTACCAAAGTTCCTTGTTGGGCTCTGATGTTTCCTACCAAAGATGCCTCGCTAGGCTCTAAAGTTGCCTCATCGTGCTCTAAAGTTGCCTCACTGAGCTTCAAACTTGCCTCGCCGGGCTCTGAAGTTGCCTCATTAGGCATAGAAGTTGCCTCGTTGGGCTTTGAAGTTGCCTCATCGGGCTCCGTAGTTGCCTCGTCAGACATAGAAGTTGGCCCGTTGGGCTCCGAAGTTCCCTCGTTAGGCACAGGAGTTGCCTCATTGGGCTCTGAAGTTGCCTCACCAAAGAATGACAGCCAATGCTGCTGCCCGAACTAGAACTGGTTCTGAGGTTTCCCTAGGCACAGGAACGAGTGAACGAAGGGTAGCCACAACGCTCTCCGGAAAGGAATGCTGCCACCCGAGGGTGGCACCGCGTCGATGTCGATGGGCCGACAAGGAAAACCCTATCTATGACCACCGGACGATCCTTTGCATAGGAGCCCCGTGAGAACGAGGCCTCGCGACCAAGCTTGCCATCCACAAGCATGCACCACTATAGTCATGAACCCGCCATCATCATCTCACCGATAAAACCGTCGTGAGGTCTGCAAGATAGAGACAAATGGTAGAAATGAGACGAGCTCGCAATACCGTGGCCATGCAGGAGGGAACTTCCTCCACCACCAGAGGCGGTAATCGACCAGACGTGGTCGTAGACACACCAGTTCCCGTTTGGTCCATGCGGGATAAAGCCTCCTCAGAGGCACACTAATCCCCGACGGCCCCGTAAAATCCGCAACCACGCTACAACTGTCCGATCAGTCACCGCCGGTCCCTCCAAAAATATCCTACTGGGTCTGTAGAGCAAAACAAGCAACACAAGTCGGCCCACCCACTACCCAGATCGAACCATAAGGGCCTCGATCTGGGCCGCCATGGCTCTGCCAACTCCCGTCGCTGTCTACCGCCATTGTGCCCCGCCGTCCATAGCCTCCAAGTCCCCGACAGCGTCGGACCTCCACCGCCGAGGAATCACCGCCGCCGGGAGGGAAGGGGCCTCGGTCCCACCTCCATGCTGCGGGGAAGGTCGAGCCGCCGCCGGCAGCACCACAGGAGCAACGCCTAGCGGCGGCGACGGGGGAGAGAAGGGAGGTGCGGGTCGGGCCGGGGAAAGAGGCAGCGCCTCCATCGCCCTCAGTGGAGCGAGATGGGCGAGACATGTAGAGTTTTTCCTTTTTTTTCGTGTCACTACCCTAACCAAAGGTCTCTCGACGCTTTATTTGCGATCTTTCCTATGTCTAAAGTAGCGTGCAGAAATCTAGTGCATGCAAGTCTCATTAGATGTGCCATCGGGAGAACCAGATTGTTTTTTGATGCATAAGATTAAGTATAGAAAGTGGTAGACGACATACTTTTCTGAATTCTGACTTTCGTTCTCTTCTTTACTGAACAAGGCACTACTAAAGTTCCAGATTTTCCGGACCCAGTGAGGTGTGATATCCGAACAAGCTCGACAAGTTTTTCTTTTGAGTGGAGCAAACTTGACAACTAATTGCCTCTCAGTATTCTACTCATAGACCCACCTGGCCCTTAGGATATTTTCACCAGGCCGACGTATCTGGTCCAAACGTGTCCGCATGGACACGCGGGACATGTATGGCGCCCAGCGGTCTGATCCATCTGGACAAATACATCCGGCTCGATCTATCCGTGCATCTAATTTGGACCTCAATTGCGTCGGTCCGGACAGCGCGCTTGTCTGAGCATGTCCTTCCTTTATCTTTGGTGGTCCCTCCTGTCAGTGGCACAAAAACCACACCACCTCATATTGTCTGGAAGTCGTTTCAATTCAATTGGCGGAGGTTCTTCGTCACCTTTTCTTACCGGTTCTTCATAGTCATGTGGGTTTTGTGCTTCCGGAACAAAGTCAAGGTAATCATCTATGTCTTTTCTTTTCTCATCATATAGTGCATTTTTCCAATTAATTAAGCTCCTTTCTAATTCATCTTTGGGAGTGCTGAAATGAATCACGACTAGCTCGGCAATTGTTTTCTCTTCTTTGATATCTTCTATTTCATATGGCCTCTTTTTAAGTTGGGCGAAGTGGAACGGCATTTCCTCCTCTCCAAACATCATGTAAATAGTCTCCTCCTTATTATCAATTCGAGCTTTGGTTATAGAGACAAAAGGTCTGCCTAAAAGAATAGGACAAAAAGTATCTCGAGGCATATCAACAATATAAAAATCGAGAGGGTACATGAGTGGTCCAACAAAAACATAGATATTTCGAATAACACCTTCCGGTTTAATATTAGTTCTATTAAAAAATTTAATAGTAGTGTCCACCAATTCCACATCTGGATTATTTAAATTGTAGCGAAGTTCCTCATAAAGCGATAAAGGCATAATATTTATAGTGGAGACCGACTCACAAATTACGTATAAGGAAGTTTCTCCATAGTATATAGGAGTCATGAGTTTAGTAGTTTCTTTACCTTGTATCTTACCTGTAATGAAGTCTAAGGTTTCAGAGTCTAGCTACTTCATTTTCCATGATTCTTGTCTCCATCAGATCCTTGAATACAACAATATCTGCATTGGTAGCTTCGGGGTTCTTTTCCGGTTTCTTCGATCTTCTCCTTATACGTTCTTCCTCCCTGCACTTTTTCTTAATATTCTCTTGAATAGGTTCAGAGAAAAATTCTACCAATGATACGTCCTCCCTTGATCGCTTCTTTTCTTCTAGGGGTTTGTGAGGCTCCCATTCTGTAGGTACCTGTAAATGCCCTGCATAATTCTCAATAATTTTCTTTATCGAATAAGAATCAATACTGAGGGTTTTAATCATCGCACAAGTCCTTTCATCTAGAAGAAAGTCATTCACACAAGCATATATAGAAGAACTATTCATATTGCTTTCCCTATTTTCATGACTTTCTGTTGTCTCCCTCATTTTTATTATTAAGCCCTCCATAGAAAGTATGGGTAATCAACCAATCAAGCAAATGGTGATGGGGGCAATTGTCTAGATAGCTTCTATACCTTAGATAGCCTTCATATAAACTCTTATCAGGATTATTTTTGAAACTAATAGTAATACATCTCACCCTGTGAGCTTTGCTTTCTAAGTAATATTTTGACAAGAATTTGTTTGTCAAATCTGTCAAGTCCTTTGTGCTTCTGCACCAAAGGATCTATACCAGTTGCAAATATTATTAGAGAGAGTTTGTTTAAACAACTGGATTTTAACCTTATCGAGGTCATAATCATCAAATATAAAGGAACCAAAAACATCTTCAAAAAATTGTAAGTGTCCATATGGACTCTTTTCATGGGTTCCTGCAAACTTTTTAGTGTTAAATAACTCAAATAATAAGCTATGGATCTCAGTAACATCGGGGTTTATGCTTCTATTGACAGTTATAAAAGCGTCCATGGGCAAACCCATATTCCTTAATGCTTCAAGCTGCATTAAATGCTGAGTGTTGTCCATTGTTATGGTCCTGCAACTCCAATTAAAATTAGTACAACGAAAGTAAATAACTAAAAGTAAAGTGACTTATAGCGCTAAGTTTCCCGGCAACGGCGCCAGAAAATAGCCTGATGACTATAAGTGCACAGATCGTTTGTAGCTAGTTTCAAAATAAAGATATCGATCCCACAGGAAGCATTAGGCGAAAGACTAAAATACTTTTAACTAAAACTAAATGAAGTACTTAAGGAATAATTCGAAGATGCAAGAAAAGTAGAATTGTTTTGGGGTTTTTGGTTGATTGAAACAATAAAGTAGAGTGAAGTAAAATTTAATGCAAAAAGTAGTAATCGTGTATGTAAGAAAATTGAAACTGCAATAGGGGAAAGGCATTCTCAGGAAGTGGCGGATACACCGCTAGCAATTTAGACTAAGCGATCAAGATTATTATAACAAATATTCTCATGATATGCATGTATGTGGGAGGAGATTCATATATGGATGATGAGACAACAACCACTGCTCACACCATCCTTCATAATCATAGCTGACAGATAAAAAACATCAATCGTATTATCCCGCTATTAAGGGATTTCTCCCGCGACATGGACATTGCTTAATGAGTTCTTCTTGATTCCCTAAGTTAGTACGTAAAGGATGATAACGACTTTATAGTTACATTAAGTGTTATCATACCTTCGTCTACCAACAAATAATCCCCTTCATCGTTCCTGTAGAGGGCAAACATTAAGGAGATGCACAACTCCCAACATTAATATGAAGACAATTAACACATACATATAATTTATAACATAATAATTCCTATTTCATCTCAATCATATACTATGGTTTCTCCATCTCCTCAAGAACTAATGATCTACTCACACATGGAGGCAAACAACATCATGACAATGGTAATGGAAACGATTATCGATGAATAGTACTTGTATAAATCCACAACTAGTGCAAGAATTACAACAAGATCTAGATGGGATGGATGGAGATGATGATGGTGATGGAGATGCAGCGGTTGATGAAGATAGAGATCGATGCCTTGGCCTCCCAGATGTGCTTAGGGAAGATGGATCTCTAGGAAAAGTTCCCCCTCCAGATCCTTTCTGGAGGTGAGGTTTTTGGCGATTTCTAGGTGTTCTGTATGTCGTCTCTCCGAACCAGTTGCACGAGGTGAAACTATTTGAGGAGACGGAGGCGGCGACAACTATACGGCGACGACCCTTATAGTTGGTCGTCAACTCTTCTCTATCCTTTGCTCGCTTCGGGTTTTCTTCTGGTATTATTAATATTTCCCAAATAAGTGATTCACGTAGTTTTTGGCTCATTTTCACTCCAATATAACTGCACTAAGAATTGTGTCCATTGGATCCATCATCTGATTTGATCCTGACGAAAATAAAAATAAAAAGTGCGTGTGAATGCCGTAAAATACCAATATCCTACATCTACAATGTAAAAGAATAACCTAAAACATAATGCAAATATGCACTCATCACGGGGCTACCGGCCGTGCTCGCTGCCCTGGTGGCCAAAAGGCGACGAAGGCCGACCTTGCCCGCCAGGATGGTTCCTTGGCATTATAGATAACTTGAAGAAGATCCTAGAGAAGAAGGAAGAGGCCATCACCGAGAGGGAGGAAAGGCGACGCAAAGAGAAAGAGGTCGCTGCCAAGACCTTTGTAGAGCTGTAGACGAGGTCCATCGAAGTGGAGGAGGCCAACGCCAAGGCCAGGCTAATGGAGATCGAGGCTAAGAGAAATTCAACGGAGGCCGAAGCCAATTCCAAGGAGGCCGAGGCTAGGTCTAGGTTGTTGGAGGCCGAAGCGAAGGCCAAGGAGGCCGAAGCCAAGATCATGGCTGAAGAGAACGCCATCATGATCACCGACCTAGATAGCATCGCCGACCCAGATCGCAGGGCTTGGGTTGCGAAAAGTCAGCAGTCCATGAGGGCTCACGATGCCTGAAGGGCAATAGCGACGGCGGATGCAACTTTTTGGGCAGGGAAGCTGCAATTTTAGGAAAATTTGTGTATGAAAATGCTCCCTTTTGTAAATTTCAGAACCAGTGGCCACTTGTTGGCGATGCCCAAAGGGCAATGGTGCACGTCTGCCATATTATTTGCCAGTTAATCTGTGTGTTTTTGGCTTGGCAATTCGACATTTTTAACTGATTTGTATCTGTTGCCCAGGGCTGGCGCCAACGTCCGCATGCGCGGACAAATAGGTCGCGCCAATGGCCGCGATCGGCCAGACCCTCTCCTATATTGACTATAGTCCAATCTAAACGGACAGAAACAAACCGTTTAATATGACCGAATGAATCGGCCCCGGTGGAGATATTGCGTCTCCTTCTCCATTATTGTACAGGCCTTATTTTCTTTGCCGCCCTTGACAAATGCAGCCTTCGGCTGTTCATATCCAATATGTTTTCATATCTCTCATGCTTCATTTTTAAAAAACAAAACCTCTACCTACGTGGTTTAGACTTCTACTAGTGCGGTATACCAGTGACACATGCCTTTCGCATCCTCTGTCACCAGTAGAAAACATGACACTAGTGTTGGTTTGTAAGAGGCTTTAGTCCCGGATTGTAATTCGGGACTAACGTATCGGGACTAAAGGTTAGGCCTTTAGTCCCGGTTCTGTTACAAATCGGGACTAGATTGTTTCCACGTGGCTCCGCTGCGCGCGCTGGGCTGGAGGATATTTAGTCTCGGTTCGTAACACGAACTGAGACTAAAGTTCTTCTAACGCGGCAGCGCTTTGCACCGAACTGCTGCCGCGGCAGGAGGTGGAGTTTTATGGTTTTCTTTTTTTGTGTTTGATTATTTTTCATTTTGTGTATTCATATACATATTATTCTACGATATTACATGCTGTATACATTAATACATATATAATATAATTTCACTCACGATAACATAAATACATATAAATATATACATAACCGAGACTAAAGCTCGTCTAATTGATTTACACCAAGATTATCATTACAATAGATACTGTCATTTTGTGTCTATCCATGATTACAAGAAGGTCTATCTACGTTGTACTCTCCTTTTGAGTTTATGACGTCCCTGAGCAAAAATCCCGACAACTCCTCTTGAATTGCTAGTAGACGTTCATGTGTTAGGAGCTTATCCCGCATCGCATCCAACTATATATAAAGAAGTAGATCATTATGAATGGAACTCAACAAAAACTATGGTATAGAATAAATTGCAAATATATTGTTTACGTACTTGAAGAAAGTCTGTGTCCTGCTCCATATACCCACGAATGAACTCACATACGTAATATCCACATAAATTAGTCCCATATGGCTGTGTCGCACACTTTACGATCGAGAATATAATTCAATCAGATAATAATCAAGCATGATAATTGTAAGAATGATAATTGTAATATCCACATAAATTAGTCCCCTAGCTCTCATACTACTTACCGGGACCGTACGAAAAGTGAGATCCTCACGCCATTCACCCTGAACCTCCTTCGTGAACCTTTTCCAAACCCTGTCCGGCAAAAAATAAATGAATGAGTTACTAATTAGTTTACATCTCAGAGAATGAACGAAAGAGACAGATATAGTGATTGAAATTACTTTTGGAGGCAATCAATTATGCTGCGGTAGTCTTCCATCGGCTTCTTTAATGAGTCCGAGATTTCAACTTTTACACGGTCAACGTCAATGTTTAGAAGAATCCAGTGGAAGCTGCGCATGTTTATATACACTTAACATCGAGTAAACAAAAATTGAATGTGTACAAGACAGTAAGACTCTTACCCATAGTTGTGAGGAAATAGTATTTGTGTCTTGTAATGTTGCTCCATTAAAAACATTAGCAAGTTATCCTCCGTTTCCTCGAGGTTATTTATTAGTGTATGTCCATTAACTCTGTTTGGGTCAACGAACCCAATGCTATAGATTGACTTTCTTCTACATTCTTGAATCTTCATTTTGCATATATAATAGCATACAGAAGGAGCTATAGTGAGGATAACGACAGGAAATGAATTGAAAGAGCTGAGTTAGTGACTTAATTACTTACAGACAATAGCAGCTGAGGAGGGACTTGTCGAGGGCGTCTAGGTTGAATAACTGAAATAGTTCACAAAGTTCAATGGAGATCTCGTCTGGACGGAAGTACTCCTCTCCAACTTTACATAGGAGAAATTGTCTCCCTTCCTTTGTGACTTTCAAGTACCAGATATGCAACAGTCGCATATGTGTTGGCAGATCATCGAATACCTCATCGCTGACCAGAGGCTCCTCATAGACAAATTTTCGTGCTATTGGTCCCTTAGCGACATTATCTCCGCCGGCTAGAAGTGCTTCGACCGACACGTTACACTCCTTGGCTAATTTAATAGCTAATTCCATATTTATTCCACCTTGTGTGGGCTGGGGTAACACCTTTAGCGGGGCAATGGATTGTTTTGCCTGTTTGCCGAGCTGGGCAACACTAGAGGAAAAAGGGCTATCCGTTCGCGACCCCTCAGAGCATTAGTCCCGGTTACGCCACCAACCGGGACTAATGCTGGCACGCGTCCCGGTTGGAGCGGGCACGGGGCCAGGGGGCATGCGTCCCGGTTGGTAAGGGGGCATGCGTCCCGGTTGGAGCCACCAACCGGGACTAAAGGTTTGGCCACAGCCACGTGGCGTGGCACCCACCTTTAGTCCCGGTTGCTGGCTCCAACCGGGACTAAAGACCCCCTGCCCTCTATAAATGCAACGCCCCAGCCCCCTCCGCCTCCACTCTGTTTTTTCGAATGGTGGAAGGTGTGAGGGGGTGTGCTAGTTTTTTCTCATGCATGCATTGAAGGTGTTTGTTGAAATGTTTGAGTGAATAATCCCGTTGAATTTCTCATAGAACAAAAATATAGAAGGTGTCCGAGACGCACTTGAGCTTTCTCCTCTTTATTTCCCTCGATCGAGGTTAGCAATCTTATCTTTTCTAGGTCATTGATACAATTCATGTGTCGGTGTGAATTGGTTATTTCACTATTTATGATGTCCTGTTTTTTGATAAACTTACTTATATGATGCAGATGAACGGTCGGGAATGGATGTACGGTGACCGGCGCGTAGCCGGGTATATCAAAGGCGTGGATAAATTTATCAATGTGGCTACGGCAAACAAAGAGAATGGATTTATACGTTGTCCATGTGTTCAATGTCGGAACAACAAGGAGTACTCTTCCTCGAAAATCGTTCGCGGCCACCTGATTATGAAAGGTTTCATGCCCAACTACAATTGTTGGACCAAGCACGGGGAAAGAGGGGTTATGATGGAAGATGGTGAATAAGAAGATGATGATAACAACTATCATCATATGTTTCCTGAATACAGTGATACTGCAGTGGAAGACAATGGAGAGGAAAGAGGTGAAGAACGGGCATCAGATGAGCCGGCTGATGAACTTGGTAGGGTCATTTCTGATGCAAAGCGAGACTGTGAAACAGAAAATGAGAAGTTGAAGTTAGAGGGCATGTTAGAAGATCACAAGAAATTGTTGTACCCAAATTGTGAAGATGGCAGCACAAAGCTCGGTACCACACTGGAATTGTTGCGATGGAAGGCAGAGTGTGGTCTAACTGACTCCTCATTTGAAAAGATGCTGAAAATAATGAAGCCGAAGTTTCCAAAACATAACGAACTTCCCGAGAGTACCTACGAAGCAAAGAAGACTCTCTGTCCTCTGGGATTAGATGTGCAAAAGATACATGCATGTATTAATGACTGCATCCTCTACCATGGTAAGGAGTATGAGAATTTAGATAAATGCCCGGTATGCAACGCGTTGCGGTATAAGATCAGACGAGATGACCCTGGTGATGTTGAGGGAGAGCCCCTCCGGAAGAGGGTTCCTGCTAAGGTTATGTGGTATGCTCCTATAATACCAAGGTTGAAACGCATGTTCAGAAACAAAGAGCATGCCAGGTTGTTGCGATGGCACAAAGAAGACCGTAAGAAAGACGGGAAGTTGAGACACCCTGCTGATGGGTCACAGTGGAGAAAAATCAAGAGAGACTTCCCAGACTTTGCAGGTGATGCAAGGAACTTATGGTTTGGTCTAAGTACGGATGGCATGAATCCTTTTGGGGAGCAGAGCTGCAGTCACAGCACCTGGCCCGTGACTCTATGTATCTACAACCTGCCTCCTTGGTTGTGCATGAAGCGTAAGTTCATTATGATGCCAGTGCTCATCCAAGGCCCGAAGCAACCGGGCAACGACATTGATGTGTACCTTAGGCCATTAGTTGAAGAACTCTTACAGTTGTGGGGCAAACCAGGTGTACGTGCGTGGAATGAGAACAAACAGGAGCCATTTAATCTACGAGGGTTGTTATTCGTAACCATCAATGATTGGCCTGCTCTTAGTAACCTTTCAGGACAGACAAACAAGGGATATAAGGCATGCACCCACTGTTTAGATAAGACCAAAGGTACATATTTGCATAAATGCGAGAAGGTTGTGTACCTGGCGAATCGACGATTTCTTCCGACCAATCATCCCGTAAGAAAGAAAGGCAAGCATTTCAAAGGTGAGGCAGATCACCGGAAGAAGCCTGAACTCCCTGCTGGTGATGATGTATTTGGTATGGTCAAGGACATAGAAGTAATCTTTGGAAAGGGTCCCGGCGGTCAATCAGTTCCGAACGACGTCGCTACAGGACACGCACCCATGTGGAAGAAGAAATCTATATTTTGGGAGCTGCCATATTAGAAAGTCCTGCGTGTCCGCTCTTCAATCGACGTGATGCACGTGACGAAGAATCTCTGCGTGAACCTGCTAGGATTCCTAGGCGTATATGGGAAGACAAAAGATACACCTGAAGCACGGGAGGACCAACAAATTATGAAATACCCAAAGAACATGCATACAGATAACAAGACGGATAAAGGGCGTCACTTAAGTCGTGCCATCTATGCTCTTACCAAAGCAGAGAAGGAAATCTTTTTTGAAGTCCTTTACAGTATCAAGGTGCCGTCGGGCTTCTCATCTAATATAAAGGTGATAATAAATATGGCAGAGAAAAAGTTCCAAAACCTGAAGTCTCATGACTGTCACGTGATTATGACGCAGTTGCTTCCGATTGCATTGAGGGGGCTTCTACCGAAAAATGTTCGAGTACCCATTGTGAAGCTATGTGCATTCCTCAATGCAATATCTCAGAAGGTAATCAATCCAGATATTCTGCCAAGGTTATAGACGGATGTGGTACAATGTCTTGTTAGTTTTGAATTGGTGTTCCCACCATCCTTCTTCAATATTATGACGCATCTCCTGGTTCATCTAGTGGAAGAGATTGCCATTCTCGGTCCGGTATTTCTGCACAATATGTTCCCCTTTGAGAGGTTCATGGGAGTCTTAAAGAAATATGTTCATAACCGTGCTAGACCAGAAGGAAGCATCTCTAAGGGATATGGAACAGAGGAGGTCATTGAGTTTTATGTTGACTTTATTCCTGACCTTAAGACGATTGGTGTTTCTGACTCGCGGCATGAGGGAAGACTAAGTGGAAAAGGCACGCTGGGAAAGAAAGCAATGATATGTAGGGACGGGGATTCTTTCACTAAAGCACACTACACAGTTCTACATAATTCCACCTTGGCAGCTCCGTATATCGAGGAACACAAGAATATTGTACGCTCCAAAAACCCGGGGAAGCCTGAATCATGGATTACAGATGAACACATGAAGTCTTTCGGTGGTTGGATGCGGACACATCTCTTGAATAAAACCACTGTTGGAGATCAGCTATACTTGTTGGCCGCGTCACCATCTTCTACTGTATTGAATTTCCAAGGGTACGAAATAAATGGGAATACATTCTACACGATCGCCCAAGATAAAAAGAGCACCAACCAAAATAGTGGTGTCCGCTTTGATGCAATAGACGAGAATGGACAAAAGGACACATATTATGGTTACATAGAGGAGATATGGGAACTAGACTATGGAGTCTCTTTTAAGGTACCTTTGCTTCGCTGCAAATGGGTCAACCGGAATGGGGAAGGGGTAAAGATAGACCAGTTGTACGGAATGACAACAGTGGATCTCAACAATCTTGGTTATAGAGATGAACCATTCGTCCTAGCGAATGATGTGTCTCAGGTTTTCTATGTGAAGGACATGTCCTCCAGACCGAAAAAAGAAAAAATATGCAAACGAATACATCATATGATGAGCCAAAGCGTCACATAGTTCTTTCAGGGAAAAGAAACATCATGGGAATCGAGGATAAGATAGACATGTCAGAAGATTATAATAAGTTTGATGAAATTCCGCCCTTCACAGTGAAAACTGACCCAAGCATTCCGTTAAGTAAAGAAGATGCTCCATGGTTACGTCTGAAGCGGTCATAAGGAATGACATATGCCAAGAAGTTCATGCTCATATTATGTAACTCTAGTTCATGTCTTTCGCGGTTTGTGGCTTGACCGAAGGATATCTTTCGCGGTTTGTGGCCTTTAGTCCCGGTTTTGTAGTCTCAGTTTTTAATATTAATAAATGTCTTCAGTGTTAGTCCTGTTTTGTGGCTGGACCGGGAGTGCCTCTATGACCAGTTTCTTGGAGATGCCGGAGGACTAGGCTCCGTCGGCATCTCCCTGAAACTGGTCGTAGTGGTGTCCCTGCTCTCGAAAACCATCTTGCAGCTTGTAACTTCACTAAGTAGATCAATACGCCTCGGAGCTAACTAATTTCACATATTAGGGAGTGCCTCTATGACCAGTTTCTCGGAGATGCCGGAGGACTGGGCTCCGTCGGCATCTCCCTGAAACTGGCCGCAGTGGTGTCCCTGCTCTCGAAAACCATCTTGCAGCTTGTAACTTCACTAACTAGATCAATACGCCTCGGAGCTAACTAATTTCACATATTAGGGAGTGCCTCTATGACCAGTTTCTCGGAGATGCCGGAGGACTGGGCTCCGTTGGCATCTCCCTGAAACTGGCCGCAGTGGTGTCCCTGCTCTCGAAAACCATCTTGCAGCTTGTAACTTCACTAACTAGATCAATACGCCTCGGAGCTAACTAATTTCACATATTAGGGAGTGCCTCTATGACCAGTTTCTCGGAGATGCCGGAGGACTGGGCTCCGTCGGCATCTCCCTGAAACTGGCCGCAGTGGTGTCCCTGCTCTCTAAAACCATCTTGGAGATGCCTCAAACTGGCTGGAGGACTGGACTCACAAGGATGCATATTTATAGTACAAGCAGCTCGGCATAATGTCGACACTCACGACATAATGTCGACACTCACCCCTATTATTAGTGCTGACTCATCTTTAGTCCCGGTTGGTGTCTCCAACCGGGACTAAAGGTTCATCTTTAGTCCCGGTTGGTGACACCATCCGGGACAAGGTACAAGCCGCACGACATAATGTCGACACTCACCCCTATTATTAGTGTTGCCTGGCCCACTCTGCCGCAATCCCTTCAGTCGCGGTTGGTTTCTCCAACCGGGACTAAATATGAACCCTCTCTTTATATAGGCATTTCCCTCTATTTATTAGGTAACACTCAAGACATTTATTAATATTAAAAACCGGGACAAACCGGGACAAACCGGGACTAGCTAACACTCAGGACTAAAGCCGCCCCCTTTAGTCATAATCATGCCTAGTCCTATAGTACGCAGCTTCAGGGTCTTCATCGTCGTCGTCATCATCATCATCGTCATCATCACCTGCCACTCCGGGGATCCTCAGCCCATCCATGGCATATACCAGGGGCCATTCCAGCCTCGGATTCACGTCGGGTGGGAGAGGGGTCTCCTGGAAGACGATGCCGCTACCGCCGGGACAGTGTGGGGCCTGTGGCGGGTGGACTCGTGGGCACCGTAGGCGAGGATGGTCTCCCCCGGCGATGTAGCGCATCACTCTGATGATAGTACGGTTCGCCCACCACAGACGACGGCCGGCTTCGTTGTGGTTCAC
The DNA here is from genome assembly GCA_916181665.1 of Avena sativa. NCBI lineage: Eukaryota > Viridiplantae > Streptophyta > Magnoliopsida > Poales > Poaceae > Avena > Avena sativa. The sequence continues at coordinate 427,221,597 of OV702293.1, forward strand.
CGGTGGCGGGCCATCACCCTCGTACCTGGCGAGCTCCCTTTCACGCCTATTAGCGAAGAAGGCATTCCAGGTGTCGTAGTTGTCGGGATCCCACTGGGGATCCATCCGCTGCTCCGGCGTGAGCTCGTGGTAGAAGTGGTTTGTGATGGCCGCCTGGCGTGCGGAACCTTGAGGGACAGGAGGGACAGGAACCCCTCCAGTGCTCAGCATCCAGCCGGCGGGCGGCCGGTAGCCCGGCGGACAAGGGTAGTTGGAGGCGCACAGCGCCTCAGTCTCCTCGAGGGTTAGAATGGCCCAGTAGGCGTTGTCCATTGTTCTAAGAGAGGAAGGTGTGGATGTGTGGATAGCCATGACACGATCACCCTAAATATAGAGGGAAAGGGCGGGAAAACTTGGCGTGAAGCTTTGGGAAGTGGCGGGAAATATCTTTAGTCCCGGTTAGTGACTACATCCTGGACTAAAAGCTCTAGTAGAAAGGAAAGGGCGGGAAAACTTGGCGGGAAGAGGTGGGAAATGGCGGAACATATTTTTAGTCCCGGTTTGTGACTACATCCGGGACTAAATGTCTGCCGAACAATGAAAATCCTTCGCGTGGTAGTCCATAGTTAGAAATTCAGATAATTCAAAACGGGCATAATAAATTCAAAAAAAATCCGAACAATGAAAATCCTTCGCGTGGTGTCATATTTTGTTACATAGTTGAAAGGAAAAATACCAGACTTGGTATATTGATCATGTTTCGAAAAAACCTTCACAAGATGACCTATCATGTTCGAGGTTTCATGGCTTTCGGTCCAAATGACCGATGTTATGTGCTGAATCACGGCATAGTTTGTGATGTTGTGCCCATATTATGCATGTGTGTGGACATTGGTATGGAGAACAATGTTGCAGGAGGAAGTTTTCCCTTTTTGTCGCACGGAAAAGCCCTTTTCCATTTTCCGAGCGCACAAACGGGTCGTTTTGTGAAGTAACCACCAAAATGCCGTTTCAGAATGCTACCATCCCATTTTCCTAAAATACTAGACCACCTTACATGGACTATCTCCCAACCGGTACATCTCAAACCTTTTCGTCCATCCCGGGTAAAAAGGACAAATGTCTGCCGAATCGGCAGGAAGTGGGTCCGGTTTGTACTACAGGTACATGATCTATCGCCCGTGATTTTTTGAAAAAATCATTTTTAGACTCGCAATATGTGGTTTCTTCAGAGATCCAATGCAAGTTCTAACGATGCTCGTCCCCTATCTTCATGCACACCGGTTCGACCATAATTAGAAATTCAGATAATTCAAAACGGGCATAATAAATTCAAAAAAAATCCGAACAATGAAAATCCTTCGCGTGGTGTCATATTTTGTTACATAGTTGAAAGGAAAAATACCAGACTTGGTATATTGATCATGTTTCGAAAAAACCTTCACAAAATGACCTATCATGTTCGAGGTTTCATGGCTTTCGGTCCAAATGACCGATGTTATGTGCTGAATCACGGCATAGTTTGTGATGTTGTGCCCATATTATGCATGTGTGTGGACATTGGTATGGAGAACAATGTTGCAGGAGGAAGTTTTCCCTTTTTGTCGCACGGAAAAGCCCTTTTCCATTTTCCGAGAGCAAAAAACGGGTCGTTTTGTGAAGTAACCACCAAAATGCCGTTTCAGAATGCTACCGTCCCATTTTCCTAAAATACTAGACCACCTTACATGGACTATCTCCCAACCGGTACATCTCAAACCTTTTCGTCCATCCCGGGTAAAAAGGACAAATGTCTGCCGAATCGGTAGGAAGTGGGTCCGGTTTGTACTACAGGTACATGATCTATCGCCCGTGATTTTTTGAAAAAATTATTTTTAGACTCGCAATATGTGGTTTCTTCAGAGATCCAATGCAAGTTCTAACGATGCTCGTCCCCTATCTTCATGCACACCGGTTCGACCATAGTTAGAAATTCAGATAATTTAAAACGGGCATAATAAATTCAAAAAAATCCGAACAATGAAAATCCTTCGCGTGGTGTCATATTTTGTTACATAGTTGAAAGGAAAAATACCAGACTTGGTATATTGATCATGTTTCGAAAAAACCTTCACAAGATGACCTATCATGTTCGAGGTTTCATGGCTTTCGGTCCAAATGACCGATGTTATGTGCTGAATCATGGCATAGTTTGTGATGTTGTGCCCATATTATGCATGTGTGTGGACATTGGTATGGAGAACAATGTTGCAGGAGGAAGTTTTCCCTTTTTGTCGCACGGAAAAGCCCTTTTCCATTTTCCGAGCGCAAAAAACGGGTCGTTTTGTGAAGTAACCACCAAAATGCCGTTTCAGAATGCTACCATCCCATTTTCCTAAAATACTAGACCACCTTACATGGACTATCTCCCAACCGGTACATCTCAAACCTTTTCGTCCATCCCGGGTAAAAAGGACAAATGTCTGCCGAATCAGCAAGAAGTGGGTCCGGTTTGTACTACAGGTACATGATCTATCGCCCGTGATTTTTTGAAAAAATCATTTTTAGACTCGCAATATGTGGTTTCTTCAGAGATCCAATGCAAGTTCTAACGATGCTCGTCCCCTATCTTCATTTTAAATGGTTACATTAATTATTTTTTAAAACAGAAAATGGTTTTGAATTATTTATTCAAATCCAAACACTTTTTATGTTTAAAGTTTTTCTAAATTCCAAATTAATATTCAAAAATATAAGTTAATTCATTTTAAAAGGTTACATTAATTATTTTTTAAAAATAGAAAATGGTTTTGGATTATTTATTCAAATCCATACACTTCTTATGTTTAAAGTTTTTCTAAATTCCAAATTGATATTAAAAAATATAAGTTAATTTATTTTTAATTGTAAATGGTTCGTATTTTAAATGGTTACATTAATTATTTTTTAAAACAGAAAATGGTTTTGAATTATTTATTCAAATCCAAACACTTTTTATGTTTAAAGTTTTTCTATATTCCAAATTAATATTAAAAATATAAGTTAATTCATTTTAAATGGTTACATTAATTATTTTTTAAAAATAGAAATTAGTTTTGGATTATTTATTCAAATTCAAACACTTTTTATGTATAAAGTTTTTCTAAATTCCAAAGTAATTATTATTTAAAAAACATTACAAATTTAAACCCCAAAATAAAAAATAAGGCGGGAAGAGAGAGAAAATAACTGAAAATTTTGAAAATAGGGGAATACGTCCCGGTTGGAGCCACCAACCGGGACTAAAGAGCCCTCTGCGCGCGTCCCTTCAGCTGCTGAAAATTGGACTATACGTCCCGGTTGGTGGCTCCAACCGGGACGTATTCACTTTTAGTCCCGGTTGGAGCCACCAACCGGGACGTATAGTCCTTCCCCTTTATATAACTTCTTCTTCTTCTCTGCTTCTCTTCTCTGCTTCTCATCGACGACGCCGCCAGGCTGCCCTCGCCTCCGCCCTCGCCTCCGTCGTCGTCAACGCCTCCGCCTCCGGCCGCCACCGCCGCGCGCTCCTCGTACCCGACGCCGCCACCGCCGCGCGCTCCCCGCCTCGACGCCGCCAGGCTGCCTTCCCCGACGACCGCCGCGCCCGCGTCTCCCGCCGACGACCGCGCCGCCCGCACCCTTCCCCCACCGCCGCGCCCGCGTCTCCCGCCGACAACCGCGTCAGGTACGGCGCCCCTCCCTGCCTCTGTCCTCCCCCTCCCTCTGCTGCTGCTGGTGGGCGTGACGGCTTCGATCGGGTGGTGCACCGTCACCGGCGCCGGCGTTTCCTCCACCACCGCGTCCTCCTTGTCCACGGCCACGGCGGCCGCGTCCTCCTTGACAGCGGCGGCGAGGGGTGGCCAGGCCACCCCCTATGGTTCGGCCCCTCTCAGGCCTTGTTCGGTTGTCCAGGGGTAGGTGCGGTTTGGCCGGGATCGATCAGGGTGCAATACCGGTCTAATATACTCACGCGGTTTGTTTCCAAGTCCAATAAAATTTGCTGTTCGGTTAGGCCCGGTGGGTATTAACTCCCGGTCCACCCCGTCGCAATCCACGTTGTTTTGGCCGGGATAGAATCATCGAGAGTCCAGGCGTGGATTGGGGCGACGAAAACGCAGACGGCACACAAGGAAAACGGAAGCCGGGACGTCTTGCGGCGTTGCCGGTGCGATTAATTACAGAGTGGGTTTGAACCTGTGAGGGCTTAGAGTGACGTCTCGGCTCCACTCAAATACCGTGGTGATCAAATACCGTGAGGGAACTAGACCATGACAACCGAACAAGGCCTCAGGGATATGCAATGGTTCGCACCCTTTTTCGTCCCTCGTCCGTCGCGTGAGGTGTGGGGCAGGACATGCCTCTCTCTGGATGGCAAGTACGGCACTCCTTTATGCTCATGCTATCGTGCGACTAGCTACAGCTACAGGCCTACGACTGCCAACTTTTGCTTCATGTGCTAGCTGCAGAGGGCGGGGCGGAACTCGCCCGACCCGTACGCAATAGGAAGGTAGGAGACATAGAGGTCCTCACGCCATTGGGGGCAGCCATAGAGGGGGAGGGGCCGACTGTCACGTGAGTAGGGGATTCATCGAACCTGAGCCACACGGGCGTAGAGGGCCGTGGCGGCGGTGGGATCTGGAGAAGAGGACGACGGGGTCGACGAACGCATGTGGGGCGAACGATAGAGGAATTATGGTCTACTCGGGAACATGATCGACAATGAGGTCGACGAGCGCATGTGGGACGAACAGTAGAGAAATTGGGGTCTATTTGGTAAAGGTGGAAATGACATCGTGCGACCAGGGTGATGCAGCACCATGCATGGTATTCATGTTTGTGGTGCTTTCCTGAAGAACTTATCTTATGCTTTACATCTGGCGAAATGGTTGGATGTACCAAGAATTTTAGTGTAAATTATTTTTTCAATGAAGTGCAACACCGCTATTTCTACCAGCAATCTGAAAATGTCCTAAGATGTTTGGAAACACTATCGGTGATCAGGTGACCAGTTGGATGTCTCACAAGTAAAAATAAAGACAAAGTTACATACAAAACACTCTCAAAAGAGAAATATGTGAAATGCCTTGTATAAAGTGAGTGTATGTGGTATTGTGTCTACGAGTGCAGCGAAAAAATTAATAAACCTTCCTATCAAAAAGTAATAATAAGCCGTGGCGAAGCACAAGCACTCTGCTAGTTGTAATAATTTGTCCATTAGCCTAGACCAATATGTGCAATGTATTGATTGCTCAAGTTTTATGGAACAAATCCAAAACATTATTGATTGCTAGTTGTAATACTTTGTCCATTAGCCTAGACCCTAGTAACCCTAACAGGTGATTCCGGAGTTCCTTGAGTTAGGGTTTGCGCCCCTCGGAACCCCGATTAACTTGTCGAGCATGCTTTAGGGTTATATTCCAATGCACATTAACTTGTCGTATCATCATCATTGCTTGAGCATTGCATCGATGCCATGTGTTGATTGTTTCCCTTTCTTTCCGGTGATTCCAATATGGTATTTTGTTAGTATCTAGTGTTACCTATCTGCTGGATAGTTTCCCTTTTGTAGCCTTATACTCATGTTCCCCTCTCATATGCATCCGAGGTTTCTCCGAACTAGGTTTTACACCCCTCGGAACTCCGGAATATTGATTTTAGTTGATTTTAGCTAGAGTTACCTATCTACTACACAGTTTCCTTTTTGTAGCTAGGTTTAGGGTTTAGGGTTTCTCTTCATTTTTATTATTGTGTATGTATATATTAGGGTTTCTCCTTAACTTTCTCCTTTAGCCGCTTTGACTTATTCGTTTTTCCAACAATGCAGAAAATATGGACCCACACGTCAGAGACGAAGAAAAGGAAGATTTGATCCAAGGTGTGATCCGTGGGGAAGATAATTTAGACGTATCAACGTTTCTGAACAACTCCGGTGAGGGTGATCCTCTTTTTACCGGAATAGACAACTTGTTTGAGGTTGAAGGTGTTGCCTTCCGCGAGGGAGAAGGCGATGCCTTGTGTAATCGAGAAGACGACCGCTCCGGCGAGGTGCATGTAATATAAATCAATTCATTAATTAATCATCTGCTATCTATATAGAAATAGTAACGACGATCTTTCTTCTTTTAGCCCTCCGGATCAAAGGAATCTACTGAAAAGAGCAGACGAGGCCCAACCAAAAAATTGCAAGACCATGAGAGGTTCAGGATCGAAGATGTCGCTGAAGACGGCAAACCGATGGCCCTCGAAGTTGTCGCAACCAAATTTGTGGCACAATGCGGAGTAATCGTTAGGGACTTAATCCCGATCACCGTTAGAAATTGGAATAGGCCTGCTAATGCGGATGAAGAGGGAACATGTTTATTTGTCCCTAACCAGGACAAAGATTTACTGTGGAAGAGGCTCATGGTTAATTTCAAACTACCAAAGATAGAGCTGGATCTGAATGCGGAGGATTCAGTTGAGGACGCCTTACAACATGGGAGAGCCATGGAGGCTAAGGTCAGGGAGTGGGCTTTGAAGAAGATGGCCCAGTGTTTCACCAACTGGAAGAAAAGATTGCACCTTGACTATGTCGTGAAAAAAAAGACTCCCGATTTCAAGAATATTCAGTTTGAGAAGATAAAACCATTCTGGGATGAGTTTGTGGAATACAAGAAATCAGAAAAAGCCAAGAAAATGTCTGAAACGAACAAGCTGAATGTTGCTAACAAGAAGTATCACCATACTATGGGGCAAGGTGGCTACAAGGCTGGCATTCCTAAGTGGGAGAAACTTGAGAATGAACTGCGTGCTAAAAAGATCACCCCAGAGACAGACGATTGGGTAGAACGTGCAAGGAATTGGTTTTACGGGCATGGGGGCACGTTGGACTCGGAAGGGAGGTGTATATATAACATACGACATAAAGAAGACCCCTTGCCAATTGAGAGGATCAGAAAAGCAGTAAAGGCTGTTAAAGATGGGGACTTCATTCCCGATAGAGAGAATGATGAGCTCACACTCGCCCTTGGAAATAAGGAACATGATGGACGAACACGAGGCACAAGAGGCTCCCAACCATGGAGGACTGGGTTTCCCAAAGAGAGGAAGAAATATCCTGATAGAAGCCGTCAGAGGAGAAAGGACAGGGCGATAGTTGAAGCAGATAGTCAGAAAGAGCGAATGCGTTTAATTTAAGAACGATTAAACAACAAGATGAAATTAACGCACTTAAAGAGCAAAGTACTAACGGCCCATCTCAGCAGCACACTGCATTCGATGCTACCGGCCTATCGAATAATCGAAAAAGCAGTGTGGCTTCCACCGAGGTCCCGGGTGATGACAATGGCAATGACGATGATGCACCGACGATGGCTCCTGTTGGCTACCCAGTGGATGATATCACAGAGATGACACACTGCGAGCTACATGTCAAAGTTGTGAACATATCAATGAAGGTGGCGGTCGGCTATGCCTTACCAATTGGACCCACACCAACTTACCACTGTCGTCCGGTTCCAGAGGGCTACGCTGTTGTCGGCGTGGATGAAATCATGCCCACCTTTGAGGTTTTGGATCTTCACTACCCTGCTGGTGAAGGGGATGTGACTCTGCTGGGTGACGCAAAAAACGTCACCATTCTATGGCCGAAGGAATGTATCGTGCTTCGAAATCACACGCCAAGGCCATCTTCGCCGCCGCCTCACCCGTCTCCAGCGAGGTCATCGACGCCACGGCAGCCGTCTTCGTCGCCTCACCCGGCTCCGTCGCCTCACCAATCTCCGGTGCAGCCATCGCCGCGGGAGCCATCGCCGGGGCCTCAGGATAAAAAGCGTAAGCGTACCTCTACTGTGCGTCGTAAGCGATCGCCGAAACGTAAACAAGAGCCTCTTCCAAAAGTACCAAAGGTTCCTCCCAAGAGAGCTTATGACTGTACTGAAGAGGTGACTGCGGCGATCATTGATGCGGAAACGACAGTGTTTTTCGCTAAGCTGAGGCGGCCGAAAGAGCCAGAGTTCCCCAGCACCAAAGAAGAAAAACCCAAAGTGTTTAAAATGCTAAAGAATCTTCATCATTCCGAGCCAAAGCTGTCATCAGACTATGACCGTTCTATTCTCAAGTCACATGCGGCACAAAAATCCTCGAAGAGCAGTACTAATGCAAGCGGGAAATCTGTTGCCCAGCTCGGAGAACAAGCAAAACAGACTTGCGCCCCTCTCAAGGTGATTTCTCAAACCAATGTGGGGTCGAGCAAATATGGGGCCGAAGAGCAGTATGATCCAGAGGTAGTTGCACAATACGGAGAAGTTGCCGCTGCTCAAGGTATGAGTATTGCCCAGTACTTATCCCAGTTAGAGTTTTTCCCCGTGAGTGAAGTAGCATACAAATACCAGTACGGCAAACCTCTCGTCAAACCTGAGGAGGTAAACAATCTTTCAACAAAAATGCGAAGATTGCATAACTGGTACATGCATGCCACGTCCGCCGGGGCTAACTGAATAGTGCTGAGGGTTACAAAAAAGCATCATGGGAAAGAAAGGGATGACATGATATCCATTGAATTTGATGAACTATTTCAATTATTCAATCAAGACGCCTTGGACAAATCGATCATTAGTGCCTATTGTCTGTAAGTACTAATTCTGTAATTAATTTAGTCTCCAGCTATATTATTTTGTTTATTGCATGTATATAATCATACTGTAATATGCAGAATGAAGATTCTCGAATGCAGCAGAGGACAAATCTATGACATTGGCTTCATTGACCCATATTGGGTTCATGAAGCTAATCTCAAAATAAGCCCCCAGGATACGGAGGATAATATAGTACACGCGTTAAGGTTTCAAGAAACCAAAAGGGAAATACTATTTCCTTACAACTTCCAGTGAATGTTATTGTCTTGTATACACTTTCTATTTCGCTTACTCGATGTTAAGTATATAATTGATTAGTTATGCATTCGCAGGTACCACTATATTCTGTTAATCATTCAACTTGACAAAGGGCGTGTACTAGTCATGGACTCGAAACATAAACCCCTTGAGACGTGGAAGGACATGCAGATACTTCTCCAGCGGTAATTCTAATCATTACGACACTATATCGGCAACGTTCGTGAATTTTATGATATCAAGTACTTAATAACTTATTTTATTCATTTTCTTCGCCGGGCAGCGCTTGGAAAAGGTTCACCAAAAAGGCTAGGGGTGTTTGGAAAGAGGAGCTTACATTTGAAGCACTAGATGTAAGCACCACTAGCTATATCCGCGCATCTCTTTGATTCTAGTTTTGATACAGTTATTATCATGCTTGATTGTTACTTTGATTGAACTCTGTTCTCGTAAAGTGCCTGACGCAGGGACCAGGTAACAACCTCTGTGGATACTATGTTTGCCAGTTCATCTGGCAGACGTGCGATGAGAATGGCAGAAATTTAGAGCAACTCCACGTACGTAAACAATTTCTATAGTTTTTAATTTCAAACAAATTGTGTTTAGTTTCATTCATATAGGTTGACTCCTTTTTTAAATCAGATCGAACGTCTACGGGACGGTCTTCTGCCAAAGGATCGCGTACGAGCAATTCAGGAGGAATTGGCGGGATTCTTGGATGCAGAAGTCCTAGACCCGAAAGGGGAATACTATTCTGCTGTGTATAGACAATAGGGATTGTAAAAATAGTAACTTTGAAGGAATTGGCCGGTAGCATCGAATAGCAACTTTTGTATGTAGTGCATGAACTCGATCCGTGTATTGAATGTAATATTGTCATGATGATCTTGTGTAATATAAGGTTCCTTCGTTGATAAGTGCAAAACACTAAATAAACAATAAAACAACCTAAATGAATTCTCTGCCGCGGCACAAAAAGTGGCGAAAATGCTGCCGCGGCAACAAAATGTGCCAAAATGAATTCTCTGCCGCGGCAGAGAAATGAGCTAAATCTCTGCCGCGGCAGCAGGTTATTAGTCCCGGTTCGTGTTACGAACCGGGACTAATGCTCCACCCCCCTCGCGCTCCGATGCCGCCACGTGTGCCCCCATTTGTCCCGGTTGGTGGGGCAACCGGGACTAAAGGTTGGGGCTTTAGTCCCGATTGCCTCGTCCCGGTTGGGTAACCGGGACTAAAGCCCCTTACCAACCGGGACCAATGGGCCTCTCTGCACTAGTGCAACTTCTTTTGATTTCCTCCCACTTGCAGTACTGCTTGATGACTTCTCTTTTAGTGTCTTCGTAAGACAGCGTGTATAGTCATCTTTCCTATTTAACACATGTTGGAGTGGTTGCTCAAGGAATGCCTTGAAGTGCTTCTTGACTTTTGGATCAACTAGCACCTGTGGCTCGGGTTGTTTGGGTGCAAAATGGGCCTTCACTTCGGCCCGGGAGATCACCGCGCTTTCCTCATTAGTCCGGTGATAAGTTAACTTGGGAGGAGACGGCGGTACTCTTGGGAGGGGATCTTGTCGTTTTCGGCGTCGGGTCTCCCTCGACGTAGCGGTGTTATTCTTCCGCTTTCTTCCCTTTGATTCAGTGGGCGGAGGCGCCGGAGATGGAGATGCAGTCGCGTTGCGATCCCTCTCAGGAAGGGGTGGACTATTGTTTCTTGGTGGAGACGGTGGACTCGGAGGTGATGGTGGCCTTGGAGGTGATGGATTGCTTCTCGGAGGAGAAGATTTCCTTGGCGCCCAGCCTGGAAACACGGTGTGTTTTTTCCAAAGAATGATCCCACCCTCCACTTCTCCAAGTGTTTTCTCCCCTTCGCCTGCAGGGATGTCAAGCTCAAGTGATCGACATGTCAGTTCAACTTCATCCACACCGACACGAGCATAGCCAGCTAGAATATGACTTCCATGGTAGGTCGCTTCCGGTGGACAAGGTAAAGCAAAGCCGAGCGCCACCTTCATAGAAATGTTCTTCACTGTGACATGTAGCTCACAAGCTGTCCTTGCCTCGACTTCATCCATGGGGTAGCAAACCATCGTTGCACCGGCCGTATCATCTATCACCGGTGCATTATTGTCCATCAGCATTGGATTATTCGTTTGTACCTCCGTGGAAGCCACGCCGCTTCTCCGCTGAGATGGGACCACCGGACTGTCTAACGCAGGATCTTGCTGTCGGGCCAGTACTCTAAGTTTATTAATCTGCTCCTACTGCAGCTTGAACATGGCTTGAAATTCCTCGTTCCTTTTTTCAACCGCCTCCAACCGCGCTGCCTCCTCCGCCTTCTGCCGGTTCGTTTTTCTGGATCAGCTTCTATAAGTGTCGATGTCAGCGGGAAACCCTGTCTTCCATGGAACAGATGGGCCAAAGCCTCGTGTTCGTTCAACTTTTTCAGGATTCCCGAGGGCATATGTCAGCTCATCGTTCTCTCTGTCGGGAATGAACTTTCCATCTTTTCTCAGTTGTATCACTTTAACTAGTTCATTTTTGGGTTTAGTAATGGCCTCCTTTGTAACAATAATCTCCCTGGTTTCAGTGTCATACGACCCCCCATGCCCAAGGAGCCAATTTTTTGACCTCACGGGCCACTTATTTGTAGCTGGCGTGACCCCTTTTTTACGCATTTTTTCCTCGGTTTTTCCCACTTCGGCGCGGCCGTCTTGTAGCCACCTGCCCCCATAGTATGGTGATATTTCTTTTTGGACGCATTTATCTTATTCTTTTCTGACTTGGCCGTAGCTGCTTCTGATTCCGTGTATTTCACAAATGGGGTCCAGTTATCCCGCTGCTTCTCTAGCGGGACAGTGAATGGCGGAGTCAGCCCCTTCTTGGCAAAGGTGTTGTACAATCTTTTCTTCCAGTCCTTGAACTGTCCGCCCATCTTCTTAAGGGCCCACTTTCTGACTTGCAACCTCAATGCCTCAGTGAGTTCAGGAGTGTCCAATTTAGGCAGAGAGAAGTGTGCCATGAGTGAATTCCAAAGACCGTCTATGGCTCTGTCATCGACAAAAGTTTCTCCAACTCGATCACTTTTCTTTCCTGGCTTATTCCACTCCTGAGTAGTGATCGGGATGGCGTCCCTGACTATCACTCCGCATTGGTATACAAATACACTTGCGGCCTCTTTCGGCTCTAAAGGTTCACCGACCTCAGACACTAGATCAATGGTGAAACGCATACCATCGGCCAACTTTTTGGTCGGACCTCGTTTCCTTGCAGAAGATTCGCCCGATGCGGAGGTCTAAGAGAAGAAACAGTCGTTAGTACATATATATATACCTCGCCAGTCTTTGCTAAGAGAAGAAACAGTCGTTAATACTAATGCATCTACTAGCTCGTGATCAGCAGAGGCTTTATATACCTCGCCGGTCTTTGCTATGGTGGTGTCTCCACCGTCAGTTCCACCGTCGTCTCCACCAAAGAATTCGTCATAGTCGTCTCTTCCGCCGGCTTCATCCAAGTTGAGGTATTGGGAGCCATCATCATCTCCATCATCGTCTGCTCCATCATAATGGTAACCTCCTGTACCCTCATCTATCATGTTGTACATGATGTGCTCTTCGTTGTCTCTATAGTCCATAACTTAACTAATACAGAAGAAAGATAAAACCATTTTGCTTAATGCGATAAAATAAAGGAAGATAAAGTAATCCAGCTTAAACAATGCGATAAAGAAAGATAAAGTACCAGTTAAACAACAATACATCTCGAATAATCCAGCTAGTACAACAATAAAGTACCAATTAAACAACAATACAACCGTATTACACATCTAGCTAGCTCAGCGAAGACGTCGAGCCCCGGCTACTGAGCCGCGGGAGGTGTGCACCCAAAGTGTAAGAACCATCACCAGAGAATATCTCGGGTAAGGTGCCTGAAGAAGCTGCCAGGTATTGGCGTCCCGGACTCCTAAAATGTGCATGTAGCGCCGGACGTGCTCGTCCTCCTCCCTGACACGACGCTGTACCACCTCGTCGGGGGCTGGCTCCCTCTGCATCGCACCTGGACCACTCGGCCGCCACCACAGAAGATCCGGATCGACGACGACACCTGGATTCCTCACGATACGACGTCCCCCGGCTGGTAGAACCTCCCAGTGCCAACCCGGCGGAGCACAGCCCCGTGGATGCCCGGTGACACTGTTTAGTAGCGCTTCGGGGTCATGCCGAGTGAACGAGGATGAGGAATCAGCATATTCCTAAACACTAAATTAAACCTATATACTTTAAATATGATGAAAATAAATAGTATCAACTAAAATAAACTATATTAAACAATAACTAAATTCACTAACTAAAATAATCTATATTAAACACTAACTAAAATCCTAAAATTCACTAACTAAGAAAAATTCACTAACTAAAATAAACTATATTACACTAACTCAAAATAAAATATATTAAACACTAACTAAAATATCTAAGAAAAAATTACACTAAACTTACTAACTAATTAACCCTAAAATAACCCTAACTAATTAACCCTAAAATACACTAACAAAATTATATACACTAACTAATTAACACTAACAAAATAACTAACAAAATTAACACTAATTAACAAAATTAACACTATTAATTAACTAGAGCTTACCTTGGGGAGGGGCGGCTCCGGAGGTGGTGGACGATGCGGGCGGCGCGGGCAGCGCGGTGGGCTCCGGTGAGGGACGGCGCCGGGCGGTCGGCGGCGTGCCGGGGAAGGGACGGCGCCCGGAGCGGGACGGCACGGGGCGCGGGCGACACGGCCGGCGCATGGGCGCGGGCGGCAGAAGAAGGGGCGGCGCGAGGAGGGGCGCGGGCGCGACGCGGTGGTTGTCGGCGCGATGGCGCGGTGGTTCTGCGCGAGGAGGAAGACGGCGGCGCGGCGGCTCTGGTCAATCTGTGTGCTCCGGTTGGTGCACCGAACCGGGTCGCACGGGTTGGTTATTTATACCCCCCCTAGCCCTGGTTGGTAGCACAAACCGGGACTAAAGGGGGACCTTTAGCCCCGGTTTGTAGTACAAACCGGGGCTAAAGGGTTTTCGGCGCGCCGCGTTTCGCGCGCAGCCCCGCACCCCTTTAGCCCCGGTTACAAACCGGGGCTAAAGGTCCTTTTTTAAAAGCTTTTTCAAAACCTGTTTTAAAATTAATTATTATATGCCTGTTTAAAATCTTTTTAAAAACAAAAAACCTTTTTCAAAAACCTTTTTAAAAACTTTTTTCAAAAACTTTTTAAAGCCCTTTTTCAAAACCTTTTTTAAAAACCTTTTTTAAAACTTGCATTGGATCTCTGAAAAAATGACATATTGTGAGTCTAAAAATGATTTTTCAAAAAATCACGCACGTTAGATCATGTACCTGTAGTTCAAACCGGACCCACTTCCTACCGATTCGGCAGACATTTGTCTTTTTCACCCGAAAAGGACAGAAAGGTTTGAGATCCCCTAGTTGGGATATAGTTCACGTAACGTGGTCTACTATTTTAGAAAAAATGGGATGGTAGCATTCTGTAACTGCATTTTGGTGGCTGCTTCACAAAACGACCTGTCTTTTTGCACTCAGAAAATGGAAAATGGCTTTTCCGAGCGACATAAAGGAAAACTTCCTCCTGCAACATTGTTCTACATCCCAATATACACATGCATGCACAATATGGGCACCGTATCACAAACTATGCCGCGATTCAACACATAACATCCGTCTCTTGGACCGAAAGCCATGAAACCTCGGACATGATAGGTCATTTTGTGAAGTTTTTTGGAGATATAATAAGTATACCAAGTTTGATATTTTTCCTTACAGCTATGTCACATAAATATCACACCACGCGAAGGATTTACATTGTTCGGACCTTTTTTGAATTTTTTATGCCCGTTTTGATTTTTTTGCCGTTTCGAACTTAGCTCAAAACGGCGTGCGTGAAGATAGGGGATGAGAATGTTAGAACTTGTATTGGATCTCTGAAAAAACGACATATTGTGAGTCTAAAAATGATTTTTCAAAAAATTACGGACGTTAGATCAGGTACGTGTAGTTCAAACCGGACCCAGTTCCTACTAATTCGGCAGACATTTGTCTTTTTCACCTGGGAAGGACAGAACGGTTTGAGATCCCCCGGTTGGGATATAGTTCACGTAATGTGGTCTACTATTTTAGAAAAATGGGATGGTAGCATTCTGTAACTGCATTTTGGTGGCTGCTTCACAAAACGACCTGTCTTTTTGCGCTCGGAAAATGGAAAATGGCTTTTCCGAGCGACGAAAAGGAAAACTTTCTCATGCAACATTGTTCTACATCCCAATATACACATGCATGCACAATATGGGCACCGTATCACAAACTATGCCACGATTCAACACATAACATCCGTCTCTTGGACCGAAAGTCATGAAACCTTGAATATGATAGGTCATTTTGTGAAGGTTTTTTGGAGACATAATCAGTATACCAAGTTTGATATTTTTCCTTGCAACTATGTCACATAATATCACACCACGCGAAGGATTTACATTGTTCAGACTTTTTTGAATTTTTTATGCCCGTTTTGAATTTTTTGTCGTTTCGAACTTAGGTCAAAACGGCGTGCGTGAAGATAGGGGATGAGAATGTTATAACTTGCATTGGATCTCTGAAAAACGACATATTGTGAGTCTAAAAATGATTTTTTCAAAAAATCACGGACGTTAGATCATGTACTTGTAGTTCAAACCGGACCTACTTCCTACCGATTCGGCAGACATTTGTCTTTTTCACCCGGGAAGGACAGAAAGGTTTGAGATCCCCCGGTTGGGATATAGTTCACGTAACATGGTCTACTATTTTAGAGTGGCTGCTTCACAAAATGACCCGTCTTTTTGCGCTCGGAAAATGGAAAATGGCTTTTCCGAGCGAAGAAAAGGAAAACTTCCTCCTGCAACATAGTTCTACATCCCAATATACACATGCATGCACAATATGGGCACCGTATCACAAACTATGCCACGATTCAACATATAACATCCGTCTCTTGGACCGAAAGCCATGAAACCTCAAACATGACAGGTCATTTTGTGAAGGTTTTTTGGAGACATAATCAGTATACCAAGTTTGATAATTTTACTTGCAACTAGTCACATAATATCACACCACGCGAAGGATTTACATTGTTCGGACCTGTTTTGAATTTTTTATGCCCGTTTTGAATTTTTTGCCGTTTCGAACTTAGGTCAAAACGGCGTGCGTGAAGATAAGGGATGAGAATGTTATAACTTGCATTGGATCTCTGTAAAACGACATATTGTGAGTCTAAAAATGATTTTTTTCAAAAAATCACGGACGTTAGATCATGTACCTGTAGTTTAAACCGGACCCAGTTCCTTCCGATTCGGCAGACATTTGTCTTTTTCACCCGGGAAGGACAGAAAGGTTTGAGATCCCCCGGTTGGGATATAGTTCACGTAACGTGGTCTACTATTTTATAAAAATGGGATGGTAGCATTCTGTAACTGCATTTTGGTGGCTGCTTCACAAAACGACCCGTCTTTTTGCGCTCGGAAAATGGAAAATGGCTTTTTCGAGCGACGAAAAGGAAAACTTCCTCCTACAACATTGTTCTACATCCCAATATACACATGCATGCACAATATGGGCACCGTATCACAAACTATGCCATGATTCAACATATAACATCCTTCTCTTGGACCGAAAGCCATGAAACCTCGAACATGATAGGTCATTTTGTGAAGGTTTTTTGGAGACATAATCAGTATAACAAGTTTGATATTTTTCCTTGCAACTATGTCACATAATATCACACCACGCGAAGGATTTACATTGTTCGGACCTTTTTTGATTTTTTATGCCCGTTTTGAATTTTTTTGCCGTTTCGAACTTAGGTCAAAATAGCGTGCGTGAAGATAGGGGGTGAGAATGTTATAACTTGCATTGGATCTCTGAAAAAACGACATATTGTGAGTCTAAAAATGATTTTTTTCAAAAAATCACGGACGTTAGATCATATACCTGTAGTTCAAACCGGACTCACTTTCTACCGATTCGGCAGACATTTGTCTTTTTCATCCGGGAAGGACAGAAAGGTTTGAGATCCCCCGGTTGGGATATAGTTTACGTAATGTGGTCTACTATTTTAGAAAAATGGGATGGTAGCATTCTGTAACTGCATTTTGGTGGCTGCTTCACAAAACGACCCGTCTTTTTGCGCTCGGAAAATGGAAAATGGCTTTTCCGAGCGACGAAAAGGAAAACTTCCTCCTGCAACATTGTTCTACATCCCAATATACACATGCATGCATAATATGGGCACCGTATCACAAACTATGCCGCGATTCAACACATAACATCCGTCTATTGGACCGAAAGCCATGAAACCTCGAACATGATAGGTCATTTTGTGAAGGTTTTTTGGAGACATAATCAGTATACCAAGTTTGATATTTTTCCTTGCAACTATGTCACATAATATCACACCATGCGAAGGATTTACATTGTTCGGACCTTTTTGAATTTTTTATGCCCGTTTTGAATTTTTTGCCGTTTTGAACTTAGGTCAAAACGGCGTGCGTGAAGATAGGGGATCAGAATGTTAGAACTTGCATTGGATCTCTAAAAAAATGACGTGTTGTGAGTCTAAAAATGATTTTTTCAAAAAATCACGGACGTTAGATCATGTACCTGTAGTTCAAACCGGACCTACTTCCTGCCGATTCGGCAGACATTTGTCTTTTTCACCCGGGAAGGACAGAAAGCCATGAAACCTTGAACATGATAGGTCTCTTGGACCACCGCTTCTCGTCATATCCCTCTGAATGATGCTTTTAGTCCTGGTTGTAGCCACTAACCGGGACTAAAGATATTTCCCGCCATATCCCACCGCTTCCCGCCATGCTTTCCCGCCCTTTCCCTCTGAACGGTGCTTTTAGTCCCCGGTTGTAGCCACTAACCGAGACTAAAGATATTTCCCGCCATATCCCACCGTTTCCCACCATGTTTTCCAGCACTTTCTATCTATATATAGGCCGACCACGCCATGGCTATCTATACATCCACACCTTCCTCTCTCACAACTATGGACAGTGCCTACTAGGCCATTCGGACCCTCGAGGAGACCCAGGCGTTGTGGGCCTCCAACTACCCTTGCCTGCCGGGCTACCGGCCGGCTGCCGGCTGGATGCTGAGCGCTGGAGGGGTTCATGTCCCCTTTTCCTCAAGGCTCCGCCCGACAGGCGGCCATCACGAACCACTTCTACCACGAGCTCACGCCGGAGCAGCTTATGGATCCCCAGTGGGATCCAGACAACTATCACACCTGGAATGCCTTCTTCGCTAACCGACAGGAAAGGGAGCTCGCCAGGTACGAGGGTGATCGCCCGCCCCCGGTGAACCACAATGAAGCCGGTCGGTGTTTGTGGTGGCGAACCGTACTATCATCGGCGTGATGCGCTACATCATCGGGGGAGACCATCCTCGCCTACGGTGCCCACAAGTCTACACGCCACAGAGCCACAAGAAGGCCCCTCCCCCGCCTGGCGGTAGCGGCATCGTCTTCTAGGAGACTCCTCCCCTGCCCGCCGTGAATTCGAGGCCGGAGTGGCAGGTGCCCCCGGTATATGCCATGGCTGGGCTGAGGATCTCTGGAGTGGCAGGTGATGATGACGCTGATGATGACGATGACGAAGAAGACCCTGAAGTTGTGTACTATAGGACTAGGCATGATTATGACTAAAGGGGTGGCTTTAGTCCTCAGTGTTAGCTAGTCCCGGTTTGTCCTGGTTTTTAATATTAATAAATGTCTAAGTGTTACCTAGTCTACTGTTTTGGTACCTGCCTACAACAATCTCAGAAATTCCTTTATTAACCATGGAGCATCTTCCTTTAATAAATGAAAAATAGGATTAATTCATAAAAGGTTTAATACATTACATCACCAACATCCACATCTAGTGTTTTGGTTCTCTTCTTGTCCGTAACCATGGAGCATCTTCCTTATTTAGCGATATGCTTGGGTTAGTTTTCACTTTGAATGGCGGAATTTCATAAAATTTGTCATAATCTTCTGACATGTCTGTCCTGTCCTCAACTCCCACCATATTTTTTTCCTGAAAGAACTATGTGGCGCTTTGGCTCATCGTATGATATTATATTCTTTTGCTTATTTTTCCTTTTTCTCGGTCTAGTAGACATGTCCTTCACATAGAAAACTTGAGCCACATCATTGGCAAGGACGAATGGTTCGTCTCCGTACGCAAGATTATTGAGATCCACTGTTGTCATTCCGTACAGCTGGTCTACCGTTACCCTACCTCCTATCATCTTGACCCATTTGCATCGAAACAATGGGACCTTGAAATTAGGACCATAGTCAAGTTCCCATATGTCCTCTATGTAACCATAATATGTGTCCTTTTTCCCATTCTCGTCCATTGCATCAAATCGGACACCACTGTTTTGGTTGGTGCTCTTTTTATCTTGGGCGTGCGTGTAAAATATATTCCCATTGATCTCGTACCCTTGGAAAGTCAATATAGTTGAAGATGGAGACCTGGCCAACAAGTACAACTGATCTCCAACAGTGGTGTCATTCATGAGATGTGTCTGCAATCAACCGCCGAAAGTCTTCACGTGTTCATCTCTAATCAACCTGTCAGACTGCCTCGGGTAGTTCGAGCGTACAATATTCTTGTGTACCTCGATATATGGAGCCACCAAGGTGGAACTTTGCAGAATTGTATAGTGTGCTTTAGTGAACGAATGTCCATCCATACATATTTTTGCTTTCTTTCCTAGCGTGCCTTTTCCACTAAGTATCCCTTCATGCTGTGATTCAGGTACACCGATCGGCTTAAGGTCAGGAATAAAGTCAACACAAAACTCAATGACCTCCTCTGTTCCATATCCCATGAGATGCTTCCTTCTGGCCTCGCACGGTTATGGACATATTTCTTTAAGACTCTCATGAATCTCTCAAAGGGGAACATATTGTGTAGAAATACAGGACCGAGAATGGTAATCTCTTCGACTAGGTGAACTAGAAGGTGCGTCATTATGTTGAAGAAGGATGGTGGGAACACCAACTCAAAACTGACAAGACACTGGACCACATCTTTCTGTAACCCTGGTAGACTTTCTGGATCGATTACCTTCTAATAAATTGCATTGAGGAACGAACATAGCTTCACAATGGGTACTCTAACATTTTCCGGCAGAAGCCCCCTCAAAGCAACCGGAAGAAACTATGTCATAAGAACGTGGCAGTCATGAGACTTCAGGTTCTGGAATTTTTTCTCTTCCATATTTATTATTCCCTTTATATTGGACGAGAAGCCAGAAGGAACCTTGATACTACTCAGGCATTCAAAAAAGATTTCCTTCTCTTTCTTGGTAAGAGCGTAGCTGGCAGTACCTTGAAACAACTCTGGATGCCTGCCTTCTCGGTCTTTCATACGTTGTTGGTCCTGTCGTGCTTCTGGTGTATCTTTATTCTTTCCATACACGCCCAAGAAGCCTAGCAGTTTCACGCAAACATTCTTCGTCAGGTGCATCACGTCGATTGTAGAGCGGACCTCTAAGACTTTCCAATAGGGTAGCTCCCAAAATATAGATTTCTTCTTCCACATGGGTGCGTGTCCGCCAGCGTCCTTCGGAACGGACTGTCCGCTAGGACCCTTTCCAAAGATTACTTTTAAATACTTCACCATATCAAATACAGCATCACCAGTACGACGGACATGCTTACTCCGGTGATCTGCTTCACCATTGAAATTCTTGCCTTTCCTTCTTAGGGAATGCGTGGGCGGAAGAAAACGACGATTCCCTAGGTACACATTCTTCTTGCACTTATCCAAATAAATACTTTCAGTGTCATCTAAACAGTGTGTGCATGCATTGTATCCCTTGTTTGTCTGTCCTAAAATGTTAGTAAGAGCAGGCCAATCATTGATGGTTACGAACAACAATGCCCGTAGGTTAAATTCCTCATGTTTGTGCTCATCCCACACACGTACACCTTGTCCGTAAAAATTCTTCAACTAATGGCCTTAGGTATGCATCAATGTCGTTGCCGGGTTGCTTCGGGCCTTGGATGAGCACTGGCATCATAATGAACTTCCGCTTCATGCACAACCAAGGAGGAAGGTTATACATACACAAAGTCACAGGCCATGTGCTATGACTGCAGTTCTGCTCCCCAAAGGGATTCATGCCATCCGTACTTAGACCAAACCATAAGTTTCTCGCGTCACCTACAAAGTCCGTTTCTCTCAATTTTTCTCCAGTGCGACCCATCAGCGGGGTGTCTCAACATCTCGTCTTTCTTACGGTCTTCTTTGTGCCATCGCAACAATTTGGCATGCTCTTCGTTTCAGCCGTGGTATTATAGGAGCATACCACATCACCTTGGCGGGAACCCTCTTCCTCGTGCGCTCCCCCTCAACATCACCAGGGTCATCTCTTTGTATATTATACCGCAATGTAGTGCATACCGGGCATGCATCCAAATTCTCGTACTGCTCACCGTGATAGAGGATGCAGTCATTAATGCATGCATGTATCTTCTGTACCTCTAATCCTAGAGGGCAGACAACCTTCTTTGCTTCGTAAGTACTGGCGGGCAGTTCGTTATCCTTTGGAAGCAGCTTCTTCATTATCTTCAACAACTTTTAAAATCCCTTGTCAGGCACACCGACTTCTGCCTTCCATTTCAGCAATTCCAGTGTGCTGCCTAGCTTTTTGTGGCCATCTTCGCAATTGGGGTACAACAATTTGTTGTGATCATCTAACATCAGCTCAAATTTCAACCTCTCCCTTTCGCTATCACATTCTCCCTTTGCATCAGCAATGGCCCGACCAAGATCACCATCTGGCTCATATGATGCACGTTCTTCTGCTTCTTCTTCATCATTGTCTTCCATTGTAGTACCACCGTATTCAGGGGACATAGGATAGCTGTCATCATTCTCTTCATCTTTGTTGTCTTCCATCATAACCCCTCTTTCTCCGTGCTTGGTCCAACAATTATAGCCAGACATGAAACCGAACCGAAACAAGTGGCCATGAAGGACTCTTGAGAAAGAGTATTCCTTCTGATTCCGACACTCACCACATGGACAACAGATAAAACCATTCCACTTGTTTGCCTCTGCCACAACGAGAAAAGAACGCACGCCTTTAATGAACTCGTCAGAGATTCGGTCAGCGTACATCCATTGTCGTCTCATCTGCATTTTATAAGTTCATCAAACAAAATCACGATGCTAAGAGTAGTACTAGTCTAAAAATAAAAGAACACATCATATACATCAAACAAGCACTGATTTAAAAAACTTTCTACTATATCTTTAGTCCCGGTTGGACACACCAACCGGGACTAAAGGGGTTGCGGCAGGCTGGGGCCGACATGAGCTCATTTAGTCCCGAATGGTGTATCCAATCGGGACTAAAAGTGGGTGACAACACTATATATCGTGAGTGGACACTATGCCAGTGAGTGGCGACACTGTTTCAGTGGGTGGAGACAATATGACAGGGGTGAGTGTCGACATTATGTCATGAGTGTCGACACTATGTTGTGCTGCTTAATCTATAAATAGGCTTCCTTGTGAACTATCAACTACAAGGAAGATCGTGTGCGAGACCAGGGACACCACTACGACGGAGCTTCTCGAAGATGTCTTAGGACCTCGTCCTCAGACATCTTCGAGGAGCTCGCCGTAGAGGCACTCCCTAATATGTGAAATTAGTTAGCTCCACCAGCATACTAATTTAGCTAGAAAAGATATGAACTGAAAGATGGTGTGCGAGAGCAGGGACACCACTATGGCAGAGCTTCTCGAAGATGTCTTAGGATGCCTCGTCCTCAGACATCTTCGAGGAGCTCGCCATAGAGGCACTTCCTAATTTAATTTGGTAGCTCCTTGGCGTGTTCATGTTTTTGTTCTTAATTTCTTGCTTAACTGGCCGATGATTAACTAAAATGCTAGGACGCCACTATATATGTGTGTGCCTTCATAGTTTTGGTACTTATTTTTGTTTCAATGGATTTTGTGACGACAGGTAGAAGAAAGAAGAATGTTTTGTTGCTCGCCGGTGACATGATGCACTGTGAACCGACCGGATTTCAAGACAACGTGTCAAACCAAGATATTTATATAGGATGAACTCATGTATCTATGTGCTTCGATGAATTAAATGAATTTCGAGAACTATATGTGCCAAATTAACCAGATATACAGAGATAGAACCCACACAAAATCTACCCATTTCTAGAGCATGAAATGAGCTAAAACAAGCAATGAGAGCTGAAATGATGAAGTTGTTAACCTCTTAGGACCCTTGATAGATGTGGAGCCAAAAAATCTTCACAAATCTTGAGAAAAATGGAGAAGAACTCGAGATTGAGGGGAGAAATTTGAGAGAGATGATTGTGTGAGCTTGAAATGGCTCGGGCTGGGAAGGGGAAGAAGAGATAGTCGGGGACTTTAGTCCCGGTTTGAGAAACAAACCGGGTCTAAAGGTCCACGCATCTGCTCTTTTCCAGCGCCAGACCCTTTAGTCCCGATTTGTTAAACGAACCGGGGCTAAAGTTTTCATACGAACCGGGGCTAATATCTTCTGGTCCCTGCGGCCGTTTCTAGCCGTTGGGACCAGGGCATTAGTCCCGATTTGTACTGACCAAAGGTCCATTTTCTGCTAGTGTGTTCCATACATTCACTTGGAACATTAGTATGCTTGTAAACCAACTGAAAAAAGTAAACAAATATGGGTGTGTACACTGACGAACAGTTGCCGTATCTTGTACAGTATAATTTGTTGTCAAGTTGTTGGTATGCGATGTATCATGCTTCAGTCGTCGGTCGATCAGTAGGCCATACATCTCAATCCTTGTGTATGTATGCGCAGGTGCGTCTTTATATTTATGTATGGTCCTTCTTCTTTTGGGGAGCGATCAACTTATTAACATGTCTATAGTGCACAGTGATTTGACTATGATTTGGTATTATTGTCTTTTTTGGCAATAATTTGGTATACTTTGGGGTATCTTGAACAATCTGAAGCATAGGTATACGTCTGTAGTGAGAAAACGCTTTTGAGTGTTTTTGAACCGCTTTTGGGTGTAGGTCTCACGTTTAGAGCAAGTACAATAAGATTTAGTCAGCAGGCTATAAGACTGAAAATAGTGTATTTGTCTTTAGTTGGACGAGGGAGAAGAGAAGAGAGAAGTGGAGTTGGCTCTTAGACTAGTCACAATGGGAAGTATCATATAGTAGTATCATACATATGATACTAGTATATGATAACATATTTACAATGCATAGTATTATGTCTAGTAGTACCATAGTCTTAGTGTATTTATTGTTTTGTAAAATCTTAATGTAAATTTGTGTGCAAGATTTATTTAGGATTAGTTTTTCTAATTCTATGTGCTATGATACCGTATCTACCTATGATACCAACACAATCTCTTATATCATTAATTGCAATGACACATAAGCATTTTGCATGCATATGATGTATGATACTACCTATGATACCCCTATTAATTGCAGTGACACATAAGCATTTTGCATGCATATGGTGTATGATACTACCTATGATATCACTATGAATGAGGTCGCCCATCGCCCACACCCGGTCGGCGTACACCGCAGCCCGCTCCGTCAGCTTTAGCACCTCGGCGATCTCGACTGAGCCCGTCGACGAAGGGTACCCGCTCGTGACGTCGTCAACGTCGAAGTCGTCGGAAAAATGCGCGAGCCCAAGGCTCAGCGCAGTCGTCGTTCCACAACGGAAGGCCGACCGCGTCATGAACTGCACAACCGCCGGGGCCTTCTCCAGATAGCGCCAAACTTCGACGAGGTCGCTGGGGATCACCTCGGTGGGCGAGATCTCCTGAAGATACACCCGGAGGCAGGTTGCTGACAGCGCGGCAGAATCAACCAGAGTGGTGACGCATTGTCATGCGTCGTACGACTGCGCTTCTTCGGCATTATCAGTAATCAATCCTGCAACACACAAGCAAATAGTAAGGGAAGCACCAGCAAAACAATGCGGTTCGCGCGCTCGGAGATTTGCAGAAGGAAAGCTGACCAATCAATGGGCGATAAAGTTCCGTGATGAAATTTTGAAGAGCAGAGAAGTCATTCTGCAGCCCGGCAACGAGCGCATCCGACACCTTCCGCTCCTCAGCAGCAGAAGCAACGGCCGCCTTGGCTCGTCCATCCGCCTTCGCCTCCTTGAGCTCACGCTCCAGCTCGGCGATTCGCTTCTCCGCGGCGTTCAAGGACGACTGGGCAGCCGTCAACTCACTCGTCGGAACGAGGCCCTGGCGAGCCTCATTCACCGCGGCTGCGCTATCCTCTGCTTCAACAACAAAGCGATTACAAACGTAACAAGATTATGACCAGCGCCAAGCATGGCGAACACTCACCCGCATTCGCTCTAAGCCGCTCGTTCGTGTCTTGAACAACGAGAAGCTCCTTTTCTACGCGATGCTTGGCAGCAAGACGCTCCGCCGACTCGCGCTGCAGGCCCTGTGCAAAAATAAAAGCGTCAGCAACAAAGAATTCCTAAGTGCCTAGCCGCTAAAATTTAGCGACTAGCCACTCGGGGACTGGACGACAAAAATTTGTAAGTGCCTAGCCGCTGAAATTCAGCGACTAGCCACTCGGGGACTGAACGACAAAAATTCCTAAGTGCCTAGACGTTGAAATTCAGCGACTAGCCACTCGGGGACTGGATGGCGAAAAACAATAAGAATCCGACCACTGAAATTTAGTGGTCTGATCCTCGGGGACTGGACATACGTGGATGGAGGCACCTAGCATGCCGTAAATTTCCATTGCATCCACCGATGAGAGCACGAATGGAGTATGCTCGCGACGCTGGTCGACCTCCGTACCAGTGGCCCCAGGCAATCGGCTCGACGGCACTGAGGCACTCGCCGTGGCGGCCCTCGCTAGGGAACGTCGCCACCGCGGCTCCTACACCACCCGAAGGCGGGTCGGACGCCTCAACCGAGGCCGTGGGGCCTGCCCGTTGCGACTCCGTGACTTCCATGGCCCTCGGAGCTATGTCCACCGCAATCGGAGTTTCGCTCGGGGCAACTGCTGGCTCGTCCGAGATAGTGACGACCTCGTCGCCCATTGCTCTTTTGGCGCCTTCAGCGGGGGCCTCAACCTCGTCACCCTTCCTCTTCTTCGAGGGGTCAGCTAGTGCCTCTGTGGCACCCGAGGGAACCTTGGCCACCGTAGGGTGGCCTATCTTCTTCACTCCAGTCCTGTGCAACAACTCCGTCAGTAGACTCGCCAGTCAAACATACATAAAACAGACAAATGAAAGGATTGAGAAACACTCACTTGGCGACTGGGATAAATCACAGGCCAGTACGAATACTGGCCGGCTTCTCCAGCTCTGGCCCCAGTTTCCGACTGAGGCCCGCCTCGAACACGCTATGCGCCCAAGACACCGACGACTTCTTCGAGGACGAGGCCGCGACAGGAGGTTCAGTGGAAATCGCTGTAGGAGCTCCTCTCGGCGGCGAGGCCTCTGTAGCTGGAGCGGCCACCAGCCCGGTGTTGGGGAGGTAACCCCGGATAGGGTAAAGACGGGGAAAGACGAAAGGATGTCCCCAGTCTAGTTTCCGAGTTACAGTCTGAATCGGCCGAATCCTGTAGAAGTCGGCCGAGATAGGAAAGGGCAGGACCCTTATAATGATGGCAAGGCATTACCCGGCCGAGATACTGCGTAAGTCGACCGGGTTAGCCCGAGTAATCTTGATGCAGGTGAAGGACAAGCCGAGTTACGGGAGGCAGGGCCGAATGATACGAAGCTTGCAGGAGAAGGAGAAGCCTAAAGTCAAACTCTAGCCGCAGGCTAGGGAGAATCTGAGCGGAGCCAAGCACTAGGGACAAAGGCGCAGAGCGACAGAGAGGTAGAAGGAGGTCACGGAGGTGACAGTCCTGAAGCCCGAGGCGTACAGGAGGGTCCCTCTGGAACCTTGCCGTCATTAGGGGAGCGACAGGGAAAGGGGGGCGCCGAACTACTATATTGGGACGAATATGCTTGCCACATCAGCCCTAAAGGAACCCAAGGCCCTCCTTTATAAGGGGAGGCTTGGACCCTGAGGAGGGGATCGGCTCATTTTTAGTACCGTTAGGCTGGTAAAGTTCTTCCTTCTTGAACACAGCTCAAGGAGCACTTGTAGCCCAAGGAAGGAGAAATAAAGATCTTAGCCTTTGCCTTCTGTGTGTAGAATCAACTGCATCTTCCCTCCCCAGATCCCTCTAGCATCCATTGGCCCCATACTTTAGCCTACCCATGGCATCTGCCGTGCCACCACCACGACAGTTGGCGCCCACCATGGGAAGAATGTCGTGGTGGTATCACGGCATATGCCATGGGTAGGCTAAAGTTGGGGCCGATGGACGTGGAGGAATCCGGGGAGGGATGATGTAGTGAAGACCGCACTCGTATGAACAAAGAGGAACACAATGTATATTGGATTGAAGCTCTCAAGTGGAGATAACCCCTCATTCTATACATCTAATCTCTTATAATCTTGCCATACTTGTGACTACAACCATGCTCCTTGAGTTGTATCTCCTATACTTCTAGCTAGATCTCTCTATGAGAGTGGAGGAAGAAGAAGAAGGGGAGATCCCAGTGAGCAGAGAGGGGAGGAGCCCTTCGGGGCCTCCTCTTCTAACGATCCCCCTGGTGCTCCTTATAAAGGGGAGCCCAGGGGACAAGACTTGTTCTACATGTTTGGCATCTAGATGGCATATTCTGGGTATCTTCTAGAGATGCTCAGCATATGCCTTGGCATCTTTGGAGATGTCAGGCATATTCCCTAGCATCTTGTTAGATGCCAATGGCATATTCTATACATCATGTGCCAGTCTGAGCAGGTGGGCTCCCAAGACTGGCACAATACTTGTTGGTCTTATCTTGATCTCCTGGCGCGTGTTTGTAGAGACTGTGGAGGCATCTGGAGATGAATAACAGGGTGTCCAGGTTGTTGTAACTCGGCCCAAGAGCTCAGAGCGTAGTGGAAATTCGGCCTAGGAAGGAACTAATTCGGCCTGGGGTGAATAAGCGGTCCAGCCGAATTTGAGGGCCCAGCCGGCTTTCTCCTTAGTCGGCCCGAAGTGGAGGCAGCCCAGCCGGGGTCTGTCTTTAGCCGGCCCAGAAGGGGAGCGCTGGGAGCAGCTGTCCTGCGCCCTCGCGATAGGCCGGATGCGGCCTGTGCCGGCCCGTCCGAGCCATGCGGCCAACGATCGGTGGCGTGGTGAAGTAATCCCGCGGTGGGCCGAGATGCTCTGAGCCAGCCCACCCGGGTGACGTTGGTGAAGCGAGCCGACCTCAGCGGCCCAGTGCGTCGAGGTGGGCAACGTGAGATTCGGTCGAGGAAGCAGGGCGTCTTGGCGGGAGCTGGCGCGTCGGCGGGGAGCTGGTGGCTTCAGCGGGAGCAGCTCGGTGCTGGGGCTAGGTTGTTTGGTGGGCCGGACGAGAGGACTCGGCCCAAGAGGATAATTCGGCTCTCATAGCTTAGTTCGGCCTGCTCACTGTAGGTCCAGTCCAGTAGTGGTGAGGGCTGGGCCGACTTGATGTTAACTCGGCCCAGACTTGTTTTTTTCCTTAGTATTTTTCTATTGGACCGATATTGAGTATTATTTTCTCATATACACTTCTTATTGATTCACTTAACTCGTCAACTCTGGGGTACCCGGGGGTACACCCCCGACATTAGTCCCCGAGGCTATGTGGGACTCGTAGAGTCGTGCATAGGCTTTATACTAAATATCTCCAGAGTTGTTTATTCGGCCTATAGTCTTTTCATATATCATTGATTTCTAGCCCTCTAAGGTACTGGTTCATAACCCCTTTTGGGTAAGTTTTTAGACTTCTGACCTGCTTTGGCTCTGGTCATAACCTCTTTGGATAAGTTTCTGGACTTCTGGCCTTCTTGGGCTCTGGTCTTAACCTCTTTGGGTATGTTGTGAGTTCTGGCCTTATTGGGCACTGCTCCTTTAACCTCATTGGGTAAGTTTTTGGACCTCTGGCCTTCTTGGGCACTGGTCATAACCTCTTTGGGCAAGTTTTTGGACCTCTGGCCTTCTTGGGCACTGGTCATAATCTCTTTGGGCAAGTTTTTGGACCTCTGGCCTTCTTGGGCGCTGGTCATAATCTCTTTGGGCAAGTTATGAGTTCTGGCCTTCTTGGGCACTGCTCTTTTAACCCCATCGGGTAAGTTATGAGTCTTGGCCTTCCTGGGCACTGCTCTTTTAACCCCATCGGGTAAGTTATGAGTCTTGGCCTTCTTGGGCACTTCTCTTTTAACCCTATTGGGTAAGTTATGAGTCTTGGCCCTCTTGGGCACTGCTCTTTTAACCCCATTGGGTAAGTTATGAGTTCTGGCCTTCTTTGGCACTGCTCTTTTAACCCCATGGGGTAAGTTATGAGTCTTGGCCTTCTTTGTCACTGCTCTTTTAACCCCATTGGGTAAGTTATGAGTCTTGGCCTTCTTGGGCACTGCTCTTTTAACCCCATTGGGTAAGTTATGAGTTCTTGGCCTTCTTGGGCACTGCTCTTTTAACCCCATTGGGTAAGTTATGAGTCTTGGCCCTCTTGGGCACTGCTCTTTTAACCCCATTGGGTAAGTTATGAGTCTTGTCCCTCTTGGGCACTGCTCTTTTAACCCCATTGGGTAAGTTATGAGTCTTGGCCCTCTTGGGCACTGCTCTTTTAACCCCATTGGGTAAGTTATGATCCGAGTCATCTGTTTCCAAATCTGAGTTATTTTACTCAAAATTGACTTAGGTCTTGAGTCTGAGTCCTCTGACTCAAATCCGAGGTATACGACTTAAATCCGAGTTATCTCATTCCAAATCCGAGTTACTTTACTCAATTTTGACTTACTTCCCAAATCTGAGTCATCTGACTCAAATCCGAGTTAACTCATCCCAAATCCGAGTTACTTTACTCAATTTTGACTTACATCCCAAATCTGAGTCATCTGACTCAAATCCGAGTTAACTCATCCCAAATCCGAGTTACTTTACTCAATTTTGACTTACTTCCCAAATCTGAGTCATCTGACTCAAATCCGAGTTAACTCATCCCAAATCCGAGTTACTTTACTCAATTTTGACTTACTTCCCAAATCTGAGTCATCTGACTCAAATCCGAGTTAACTCATCCCAAATCTGAGTTACTTTACTCAATTTTGACTTACATCCCAAATCGGAGTCATCTGACTCAAATCCGAGTTAACTCATCCCAAATCCGAGTTACTTTACTCAATTTTGACTTATATCTCAAATCCGAGTCATCTGACTCAAATCCGAGTTAACTCATCCCAAATCCGAGTTACTTTACTCAATTTTGACTTACATCTCAAATCTAAGTCATCTGACTCAAATCCGAGTTAACTCATCCCAAATCCGAGTTACTTTACTCAATTTTGACTTACATCTCAAATCCGAGTCATCTGACTCAAATCTGAGGTATATGACTCAAATCCGAGTTAACTCATTCCAAATCCGAGTTACTTTACTCAATTTTGACTTACATCTCAAATATGAGTCATCTGACTCAAATCCGAGTTAATTCATCCCAAATCCGAGTTACTTTACTCAATTTTGACTTACATCTCAAATCCGAGTCATCTGACTCAAATCCGAGTTAACTCATTCCAAATCCGAATCATCTGTTTTCCACGATATAACTTGATTTGGCGTGATGACGATAATTTGCCTTTGATATGGATCCGAGATATAGATCCGAGATTAAGCTTTGGGGTATGATAATAGGGCTAACCGCTGAGAGATCTGATTCGAGATGTAGATATGAGATATAGATTCGAGATATGATAAGCTGGCCAATAGTCATCTAAGATATGGGATAACCTGGCAAGATGGTGAAATATCAATCCGAGTCATAACATAACCTGGCAATCTGGCGAACTAAATAAATCTTCGGCCTGAAGCAGAGGTATGATAAGTACGCCCAGTCTGAATACCAATCCGAATTATAATATACCCTGGCAAGCTAAATCAAATGTTAGTCCGAATCAGAGACAATCTACTGAGCTAAGTTAAAGGTTAATTCGAAGCATAAACAAATTGACTCAAATTACATCCGAATCATCAATGAGCTGGCCGGTAAGCTGAGTTAAAGGACAATCCAAAGCATAAATAAACTGACTCAAGTTCTGTCCGACTCATAAGTAAGTTGACTCAAATTCTATCTGAATCATAAATAAGTTGATTCAACTTCTGTCCGAGTTATAAATAAGCTGGCTGGGGAGCTGAGTTATAGGATAATCCAAAGCATAAGTAAACCGACTCAAAATCTATCTGAATCACAAATAAGCAGATTCAACTTATGGCCGAGTTATAAATAAGCTGGCTGGTGGGCTGAGTCACAGGACAACCCAAAGCATAAATTAACTGACTCAAAATCTATATGAATCACAAATAAGCTGATTCAACTTATGGCCGAGTTATAAATAAGATGGCTGGAGTACAGATCTAAATCAACATAACGCTCTCTTAATCTAAAGGTGACTCTACGGATAAGTTGACTAGTCCCCGGGTTAAGTTATTTTCTCCCCGGGGTGAAGGATTGAGTGTAGGTGGCTGAGTTACATGGCACTTACAGTATACTTGGAGAAGTGTTTTGGGTGAGTTTTGCTAGGTCATATCTGCCCTGCTGAGTTACTTCGTACTTACAGTAAGCTTGGAGTAGTGCTTGAGTCCTTCTTGCTGAGTCTTACCTGCTTTGATGAGTTAGACTTGGAGAGCCTCTGTGCTTACCTCTTTGTTCTCTGTTGGCTTGGTGAAGCTGAATGAGCCCTATGAGGAAGAAAATCGATGAAGGTGTTCTCGTCCGGATGGAAACCCAACCAATGTCACTAAAGGCCCCACGGTGGGCGCCAAATGTCGTGGTGGTATCACGGCATATGTCGGGGGTGTACCCCCAGGTACCCCAGAGTTGGTGCATCAAGTTATTCGATAAAGTGCTAAATTAACAGATTAAGAGACGGGAAATATTAATAGAATAAAGAAAAGGAGAAGACAACTGCACTTGGGCCGAATTAGGGAAGACTCGGTCCAAACAGATCACTACCACACCGAATTTCACCCTCATGGGCCGAATCAAAGTAGCAGGAGCCGAATCAGGTTAATCCCCCGCATGGGCCAAATTAGGAGGACCTCGGCCCAGTCAAGCTGTGCCGCACCACGCCAGCAGGCCCCGCACCTCGCCATCACCTCCCGGATGGGCCGAGTCAGGAGGACCTCGGCCCACCGCGGGTTCAGTCCGCCCGGGCACCACCTCAGCAGCTGACTTCCCCGCATGGGCCGGCGGGAGCAATCCCGGCCCACCGGCGAGCCACACCAAGACCCAGGTGTCCCCTTGACCCGGCTGGGCCTCAGGAGAGGATCCAAGCCAGCCTGCTCGACCCGGTGGAAGCCAGGATGACCCGGCGAGGCTCTTTCCATCGTGGGCCGAATAAGAAGGGACACTCCTGGGCCTTTATCTTTATTCGGCTGTGAGGAAGATAAGGCCTCGGCTGGGCTTTCTAGCTCCGGGCCGACTCAAACAGGCCTTAGGCCGAATTAATGTTTTTCCTAGGACGTCCAGGCCGAATAAAACTACTTCAGATGCCCTGTTATCCATTCCCAGACGCATCCAGGAATCTACAACGACTCGCCATCGAGCCAAGACAATCTCCACCAGTACCGTGCCAGTCTTGGGAGCCCTCCAGCTCAGACTGGCACATGGCGTATGGAATATGCCCATGGCATCTAACAAGATGCTAGGGATATGCTCTTAGCATCAAATAAGATGCTAGGGAATATGCCTGGCATCTCCAAAGATGCCAAGGCATATGCTCAGCATCTCTGGAAGATGCCCAGAATATGCCATCTAGATGCTAAGCGTGTAGCACAAGACTTGTCCCCTGGGCTCCCCTTTATAAGGAGCACTAGGGGGATCGTTCTCAGAGAGGCCCCGAAGGTCTCCTCCCCTCTCTGCTCATTAGGAGCTCTCCCTCTTCCTCCTCCTCCACTCTCACAGAGAGATCTAGATAGAAGCATAGGAGATACAGCTCAAGGAGCAAGGTTGTAGTCACAAGTATGGCAAGATTATAAGAGATTAGATGTATAGAATGAGGTGTTATCCCCACTTGAGAGCTTCAATCCAATATACATTGTATTTCTCTTTATTCATACGAGTGCGGTCTTCACTGCATCATCCCTCCCCGGATTCCTCCACGTCCATCGGCCCCAACTTTAGCCTACCCATGGCATATGCCGTGATACCACCACGACATTTGGCGCCCACCGTGGGGCCTCTTAGTGGCGTTGGTTGGGTTTCCATCTGGACGGGAGCATCTTCATCAACCTCTTCCTCATCAAGCTCTTTCAGTTCCTCCGAGCAAACAGAGAGCAAAGAGGTAAGCGCAAAGGGTCTCCAAGTCTGACTCAACAAACCAGGTAAGACTCAGCAAGAAGGACTCAAGCACTACTCCAAGCCTACTGTAAGTACCAAATAACTCAGTAAGGCACGTATGACTTAGCAAGACTCACTCAAACACTTACCCAAGTATAAGTGCCAGATAACTCAGCCACCTACACTCAATCCTTCACCCTAGGGAGAAAATAACTTAACCCGGGGACTAGTCGACTTATCCGTAGAGTCACCTTAGGATTAAGAGAGCATTATGTTAATTTAGATCTGTACTCCAGCCAACTTGTTTATAACTCGGCCATAAGTTGAATCATCTTATTTGTGATCCATACGGATTTTGAGTCAGTTAGTTTGTGCTCGGGGTTATCCTGTGACTCAGCTCACAGGCCAGCATTATTTATAACTCGGCCATAAGTTGAATCTGCTTATTTGTGATTCAGATAGATTCTGAGTCAGTTTACTGATGCTTTGGATTACCATTTAACTCAGCTCCCCAGCCAGCTTATTCATAACTCGGACAGAAGTTGAATCAGCTTATTTATGATCTAGATAGAATTTGAGTCAGCTTACTTATGAGTCGGATAGAATTTGAGTCAGTTTATTTATGCTTTGGATTGTCCTTTAACTCAGCTTACCAGCCAGCTTATTGTTGATTCGGATATAATTTGAAGTCAATTTGTTTATGCTTCGAATTAACCTTTAACTCAGCTCAGTAGATTGTCTCTGATTCGG
This sequence comes from Avena sativa, assembly GCA_916181665.1. Lineage (NCBI taxonomy): Eukaryota > Viridiplantae > Streptophyta > Magnoliopsida > Poales > Poaceae > Avena > Avena sativa. The sequence goes on from OV702293.1 coordinate 427,255,674, forward strand.
AATAACATTTGATTCAACTTGCAGGGGTATATTATAATTCGGATTGGTATTCAGACTCGGCGCACTAATCATATCTCTGATTTAGGCCGAAGCTTTATTCAGTTCGCCAGATTGCCAGGTTATGTTATGACTCGGATTGATATTTCACCATCTTGCCAGGTTATCCCATATCTCGGATGACTATTGGCCAGCTTATTATATCTCGAATCTATATCTCATATCTACATCTCGAATCAGATCTCTCAGCGGTTAGCCCTATTATCATATCCCAAAGCTTAATCTCGGATCTATATCTCGGATCCATATCAAAGGCAAGTTATCATCATCACGCCAAATCAAGTTATATCGTGGCAAACAGATGATTCGGATTTGGGTCATATAACTCGGATTTGGGATGAGTTAATTCGGATTTGAGTCAGATGACTCGGATTTGAGTCAGATGACTCAGACTTAAGACATATAAGTCAATTTTGAGTAAAGTAACTCGGATTTGGGATGAGTTAATTCGGATTTGAGTCAGATGACTCAGACTTAAGACATATAAGTCAATTTTGAGTAAAGTAACTCGGATTTAGGATGAGTTAATTCGGATTTGAGTCAGATGACTCAGACTTAAGACATATAAGTCAATTTTGAGTAAAGTAACTCGGATTTGTGATGAGTTAATTCGGATTTGAGTCAGATGGCTCGGATTTGAGTCAGATGACCCAGACTTAAGACATATAAGTCAATTTTGAGTAAAGTAACTCGGATTTGGGATGAGTTAATTCGGATTTGAGTCAGATGACTCAGACTTAAGACATATAAGTCAATTTTGAGTAAAGTAACTTGGATTTGGGATGAGTTAACTCGGATTTGAGTCATATACCTCGGATTTGAGTCAGAGGACTCAGACTTGAGACATATAAGCCAAAATTGAGTAAAGTAACTCAGATTTGGGATGAGTTAATTCGGATTTGAGTCATATAACTCGGATTTGAGTCAGATGACTCAGACTTAAGACATAGAGTCAATTTTAAATAAAGTAACTCAGATTTGGAATGAGATAACTCGGATTTGAGTCATAGTCAGATGACTTAGATTTGAGATGTAAGTCAAAATTGAGTAAAGTAACTCGGATTTGGAATGAGATAACTCGGATTTGAGTCATATACCTCGGATTTGAGTCAGAGGAGTCAGACTTAAAACATAAGTCAATTTTGAGTAAAATAACTCGGATTTGGAAACAGATGACTCAGATCATAACTTACCCAATGAGGTTAAAAGAGCAGTGCCCAATAAGGCCAGAACTCACAACTTACCCAAAGAGGTTAAAAGAGCAGTGCCCAATAAGGCCAGAACTCACAATTACCCAATGAGGTTAAAAGAGCAGTGTCCAATAAGGCCAGAACTCACAACTTACCCAAAGAGGTTAAAAGAGCAGTGCCCAATAAGGCCAGAACTCACAACTTACCCAAAGAGGTTAAAAGAGCAATGCCCAAGAAGGAAAGAACTCATAACTTACCCAATGGGGTTAAAAGATCAATGCCCAAGAAGGCAAGAACTCATAACTTACCCAATGGGGATAAAAGAGCAATGCCCAAGAAGGCAAGAACTCACAACTTACCCAAAGAGGTTAAAAGAGCAATGCCCAAGAAGGCAAGAACTCATAACTTACCCAATGGGGTTAAAAGAGCAATGCCCAAGAAGGCAAGAACTCACAACTTACCCAATGGGGATAAAAGAGCAATGCCAAAGAAGGCAAGAACTCACAACTTACCCAATGGGGTTAAAAGAGCAATGCCCAAGAAGGCAAGAACTCATAACTTACCCAAAGGGGTTATGACCAGTACCCAGCAAGGCCAGAAGTCCAAAAACTAACCCAAAGGGGTTATGACCAGTGCCCAAGAAGGCCAGAAGTCCAAAAACTTACCCAAAAGGGTTATGACCAGTGCCCAAGAGGGCCAGAAGTCCAAAAACTTACCCAAAGGGGTTATGACCATTGCCTAAGAAGGCCCGAAGTCCAAAAACTTACCCAAAAGGGTTATGACCAGTGCCCAAGAAGGCCAGAAGTCCAAAAACTTATCCAAAGGGGTTATGGCCAATGCCCGACAACGCCAGTAGTCAAAAACTTGCTCAAAAGGATTATAAGACATAGAAGCATACAACCAAGGTGCAATAAGTCAAAAAACAACTCTGGGAATATTTAAATATAAAGCCCATGAGCGATTCTAAGAATCCCACATGGCCTCGGGGACTAATGTCGGGGGTGTACCCCCAGGTACCCCAGAGTTGGTGCATCAAGTTATTCGATAAAGTGCTAAATTAACAGATTAAGAGACGGGAAATATTAATAGAATAAAGAAAAGGAGAAGACAACTGCACTTGGGCCGAATTAGGGAAGACTCGGTCCAAACAGATCACTACCACACCGAATTTCACCCTCATGGGCCGAATCAAAGCAGCAGGAGCCGAATCAGGTTAATCCCCCGCATGGGCCGAATTAGGAGGACCTCGGCCCAGTCAAGCTGTGCTGCACCGCGCCAGCAGGCCCCGCACCTCGCCATCACCTCCCGGATGGGCCGAGTCAGGAGGACCTCGGCCCACCGTGGGTTCAGTCCGCCCGGGCGCCACCTCAGCAGCTGCCTTCCCCGCATGGGCCGACGGGAGCAATCCCGGCCCACCGGTGAGCCACACCAAGACCCAGGTGTCCCCTTGACCCGGCTGGGCCTCAGGAGAGGATCCGAGCCGGCCTGCTCGACCCGGTGGAAGCCAGGATGACCCGGCAGGGCTCTTTCCATCGTGGGCCGAATAAGAAGGGACACTCCTGGGCCTTTATCTTTATTCGGCTGTGAGGAAGATAAGGCCTCGGCTGGGCTTTCTAGCTCCGGGCCGACTCAAACAGGCCTTAGGCTGAATTAATGTTTTTCCTAGGACGTCCAGGCCGAATAAAACTACTTCAGATGCCCTGTTATCCATTCCCAGACGCATCCAGGAATCTACAACGACTCGCCATCGAGCCAAGACAATCTCCACCAGTACCGTGCCAGTCTTGGGAGCCCTCCAGCTCAGACTGGCACATGGCGTATGGAATATGCCCATGGCATCTAACAAGATTCTAGGGATATGCTCTTAGCATCAAATAAGATGCTAGGGAATATGCCTGGCATCTCCAAAGATGCCAAGGCATATGCTCAGCATCTCTGGAAGATGCCCAGAATATGCCATCTAGATGCTAAGCGTGTAGCACAAGACTTGTCCCCTGGGCTCCCCTTTATAAGGAGCACCAGGGGGATCGTTCTCAGAGAGGCCCCGAAGGGCTCCTCCCCTCTCTGCTCATTAGGAGCTCTCCCTCTTCCTCCTCCTCCACTCTCACAGAGAGATCTAGATAGAAGCATAGGAGATACAGCTCAAGGAGCAAGGTTGTAGTCACAAGTATGGCAAGATTATAAGAGATTAGATGTATAGAATGAGGTGTTATCCCCACTTGAGAGCTTCAATCCAATATACATTGTATTTCTCTTTATTCATACGAGTGCGGTATTCACTGCATCATCCCTCCCCGGATTCCTCCAAGTCCATCGGCCCCAACTTTAGCCTACCCATGGCATATGCCGTGATACCACCACGACATAATGTTGGGGAGGTAACCCCGGATAGGGTAAAGACGGGGAAAGACGAAAGGATGTCCCCCGTCTAGTTTCGGAGTTACAGTCTGAATCGGCCGAATCCTGTAGAAGTCGGCCGAGATAGGAAAGGGCAGGACCCTTATAATGATGGCAAGGCATTACCCGGCCGAGATACTGCGTAAGTCGGCCAGGTTAGCCCGAGTAATCTTGATGCAGGTGAAGGACAAGCCGAGTTACGGGAGGCAGGGCCGAATGATACGAAGCTTGCAGGAGAAGGAGAAGCCTAAAGTCAAACTCTAGCCGCAGGCTAGGGAGAATCTGAGCGGAGCCAAGCACTAGGGACAAAGGCGCAGAGCGACAGAGAGGCAGAAGGAGGTCACGGAGGTGACAGTCCTGAAGCCCGAGGCGCACAGGAGGGGCCCTCTGGAACCTTGCCGTCATTAGGGGAGCGACAGGGAAAGGGGGGCGCCGAACTACTATATTGGGACAAGCATATTCCTCGTATATTCTTGCCACATCAGCCCTAAAGGAACCAAAGGCCCTCCTTTATAAGGGGAGGCTTGGACCCTGAGGAGGGGATCGGCTCATTTTTAGTACCGTTAGGCTGGTAAAGTTCTTCCTTCTTGAACACAGCTCAAGGAGCACTTGTAGCCCAAGGAAGGAGAAATAAAGATCTTTGCCTTTGCCTTCTGTGTGTAGAATCAACTGCATCTTCCCTCCCCAGATCCCTCTAGCATCCATTGGCCCCATACTTTAGCCTACCCATGGCATCTGCCGTGCCACCACCACGACAGTTGGCGCCCACCGTGGGGCCAGCAGCGGTGCTAGCTGGAGTCATGATCCGGACGGGAAACTTCATCAACACTGGCGAGCGCGTGGTTTCTGGCCTGGTCCAGAGATTCGATCTCTGTGACTACGTCAGCGACAACGCGGGCAGCTTCAGGAGAAAAACTCCCCCGTGGAACGGTGTCTTCATCAGTTTGGGCGAGCACAAGGTCTACATCGGCGTCGACATCTCTGGCATTTATCCTCACCAAGTTGTTGTTGCAGGAGAGCCACCCCTTAGCGCTGCGAGCCGTCCGTGCGGAGCACATCCGGTGAGCAGCGTCGAGGTGATGGTCGCAGCCGGAGTGCAGGCGGGAGTAGCGGGTGCCGGATCAACCAGAGACCCCGCCGCAGGCGTGCAGATCACGCCCAAGCAGACGGCACCACCCACCGAGGTAATCCCTCCAGTGACCAACCAGGCCGAAGTACAGGACACTACCCCAAAAGCACCAAGAGTAAGAGGGCCACCTCTGGAAAGGCCAGAAAACATTCTTCAGGCAACCATAGAAAACTTGACTACACCTGTAGCGCAGATACTTGATCCGGCTAATGCTCAGGCAGAGTTAGAAGAAACCAGGCAAAAGGTGCTGGTAGAGGCAAAAAAGGTGTTGGCCCTGCGGGAGTCTCTAAACAGGACCCTGCGAGAATATGCCAAAGCTAATAAGCTTGACGTCGCTCCCGAACGGGTGGACGAGTTAAGATTGAGAGGGAAGAACCTCATAGATGATATCAACAAGGAGCATGATGCTCATAAGGCAGAATCAGTTGATTTGGGCTTGCCGAGGTACAATACCCCGGCAAAGAACCTAAGAGCGGCAAATGCCGTAGCATTAGAGTTAGAGGGGTTGACCGGCGAAGCCCGGCAGAAACAGCAAGAAAGAGTGAATGAGCTGGTGCGCATCGCGAACCAGCAAAACAAAGAAATGCTCAGGGCAGACCCGGCGAGGCCGGGGGCCTCGCGAATGGTTCACTCGGCTGGAGCAGCACCTGCCTTGTCCGTGGCAGCAGCATCCTCACCTGGAAATAATGCACGAAAGGACAAAGCAGTAACTTCAGGAAAGAGAAACAAGCAAATTGTTCCGTATGATCCGGCAATAGCCGGGAAAGCAAACGAGAACAGACGCAATGGAAGCCGAGGTAACAGTGGTGAGAGGAATCCAGGCTGTATTGAGAAAGACGGCGGAAGCCGAGGCAATGGAGACCTTGGCAGAAGAGAACTCGGAAGAGGAAATCATGAGAACAATACCCCGGTTGAAGTAAGGAGAGAACCGCCGCTTAACCCACATCCAAGACATGAACCTCGGCAGGAAAGAGAAGCGAGACCAGCTCGCCACAATCAAGTGAACGAAAGGTACAATGATGGTTATTCCGAGATGGAATATGCGATCCATGGTGGAAATAACCACTATGGAATGCAAGACAGAGTTCTGTACAGAGATTTTCCATCAAATGATGCAAGAGTAAAGCTAGACCGGCTATACCGGTCCGAGTTGCTGGAAGAACAGGGTCCACCAGGTCTGACGTGCTTTGGACCACGGATCATGGGCGAACCACCTGTGCCGAACTTTCATCTAGCGAGAGGCACGAAAACATATAATGGGAGTACCAAACCACAAGACTGGTTGATTGATTATGCCACTGCTGTGAAAATAGCGGGTGGAAACTTACGATGGGCAGTACGATATGTCCCACAAATGTTGGAAGGACCAGCTAGGGTATGGATGAATAATCTACCAGCAGGCAGTATCAACTGTTGGTTAGATTTTGAAGAAATGTTCGTCAGCAACTTTACCAGCACATACAAGAGGCCAAACAGGCCGCAACAGTTAGCCATGTGCAAGCAGAGGCCGAATGAAACAGATAGAGAGTTTTTAACTCGATGGTGTAACCTGAGAAACTCGTGTGAAGGAGTTATAGAGTCGCAAGCAATAGCTTGGTTCGCTCAAGGATGCCGTTATGCCAGTGTATTGTGGCAACGACTGCAAAGAGATATGCCAACCACATTGGCAGAAACTATCAGAATAGCGGACTCCTATGCGTTAGGAGATCCAACGCAACCAGAATTAATGTCGGCAGATCATCGGGAGCAACAAGACCAATATGAAAGAGATTTGGCCGGGTCATCTAGGCGCAATGACTTTAGAGGAAGAAGAAGAGAAGAAAGGCCGGATTATAGATATAATTCGGCCCAAGTGGCAGCGGTAGCGCAGGATCAGCCGAGTCACAGAACGACTCAACAGCAAAAGAATGGTCCTCAGTAGTGGACACCAAGGAATGAAGGAAAAAGACAGTGGACCCAAGAACAAAAGAAGCAATGGCAGGAGAGGCCGAAGTACACGTTCGAATCTATGTTAGATCAGCCGTGTAAATTTCACACGTCAAACCCATCTAGGCCAGCCAACCATACGACCCGCCAATGTGCATGGATGAAAAATGCAATGGGAAACCCCGCAGGCATTCAGGCAGCGCCCCTTCAAGTACATCAACAGCATCAGCCACAGTTGACTGGAGCAAATGCACAGCAACTGATGTTACCACCTCCTCCCCCGAGATACGATAACTCGGACCGGAGAGATGCGGTACATCAAGTGATGAACCAAGGCCAGGATGGAAGGACAAATCCAGGAAATACTGGACGCAATGATTACAGAGAACATCATCAGTCTTATTGCGTGTTCACAACGGAACAGCAAGACAAGCAGAGTGTGCAACGCCGGCATATGGATGTAAATGCAGTTATGCCGGCAGTGCCAAGATATGTGCCTTGGTCAGATCAGGAAGTAACTTGGAGCATAAAGGATCACCCCAAGATAATGCCGAATCCGAGGTTGTATGCACTCGTGTTGGATCCGACATTTGTTGGACCAAGCATTAATGTGAAATTTTCAAAGGTTCTCATTGACAATGGGAGCAGTATCAACATCATGTACAAAGATACCATGCATAAACTTGGAATATCGCAGAACATGCTGCAATCCACGAGGACCACTTTCCATGGGATAGTGCTAGGGCTTTCATGCGAACCCATTGGTAAGGTCCGAGTGGATGTGTTATTCGGCACAAGAGATAACTGCAGAGCAGAAAACTTAGAGTTTGAAGTGGTGGATCTAGAGAGTTGTTATCATGCTTTACTCGGACGGCCCGCGTTGGCCAAATTCATGGGCAGCTGTCATGTAAATTATCTGAAAATGAAGCTACCCGGACCACAAGGAGTGATAACAGTAGCTTACAAGAAGTCAATGGAATGTGCTTCAGCCGGGTCAAATTTGGCCGAATCATTGGTTATAGCAAGAGAAAAAAGAAGGATTCAGGAGGTAGCAGCCCTCGCTCAGTCGGCACAGCTGAATATGCCGGCACTAGACAATCCACATGGAAGTGTCTCCTTTCAGCCGACTAAAGAAAGGAAGAAGTTTCAGATAGATGAGCAATTCCCAGAGCGTACTGTTACTATTGGTGCAGGCCTAGATGCTAAATAGGAAAGCGAGCTCACCAACTTCCTCCGTGAGAATCGGGACATATTTGCATGGTCAACTCAGGATCTGCAAGGTGTTCCGAGGGAGTTGGCTGAGCACTCTCTGAATGTAAGGCCAGGAGCAAGGCCGGTGAAGCAACCTCTCCGCCACTTCGCCGAAGACAGGAGAAAAATAATAGGGGATGAAATAGCTCGGCTCCTCGCGTCCGGGTTCATCGTGGAGGTGCTGTATCCGGATTGGTTGTCAAATCCGTGCTAGTAGAAAAGAAGAAAGATGATCCGAATGTAGCCATTGTATGGCGAATGTGTATCGATTACACGAACCTGAACAAGGCGTGTCCAAAAGATCCTTTTCCATTACCTAGAATAGACCAAGTCATTGATTCGACCGCTGGTTGTGAGTTATTGTCATTTGTAGACGCGTATTCTTGTTTTCACCAGATACCGTTAAATCCGGCCGATCAAATAAAGACTGCGTTTATTACCCCGTACGGGGCTTATTGCTATCGCACAATGCCATTCGGCCTGCGAAACGCAGGAGCAACGTATCAGAGATGCATGCAAAAATGTCTACACGACCAGATAGGAAAAAATGTACAAGTATATGTGGATGACGTGGTCATCAAAACCAAGGAAAGCAAAACGCTACTGGATGATATACGATAGACTTTCGTGAACCTGAGAAGGTTCCGAATAAAGCTTAACCCGGAAAAATGCACAGTTGGCGTGCCAGCAGGAAAATTACTCGGTTTTCTTGTATCTAGCTGAGGTATAGAGGCCAACCCAACGAAGATAAAGGCAGTAGAAAGAATGGAGTTGCCAAGGTGTCTAAATGACGTACAAAAGTTCACGGGATGTTTAGCCTCGCTCATCCGGTTTGTATGTCAGCTGGGAGAGAAGGCACTACCACTCTATCAACTGATGAAGAAATCAGATAAGTTTTGGACTCCACAAGCAGACAGTGCATTTCATGAGTTGAAAAGGATGTTGGTCACAGCACCCATTTTGGCTTCTCCATTATCAAAAGAGCCTATGTTACTCTATATAGCGGCTACCAACAGAGTAGTGAGTGCTATAGTCGTCGTAGAACGACTCGAAGATGATAAGTCGGTACAAAGGCCGGTGTATTATTTGAGCGAGGTGTTATCCGCTTCAAAGCAAAATTACCCACATTATCAAAAGATGGCTTACGGAGTGTACATGTCGGCAAAGAAGCTTAAACATTACTTCGAAGAGCACCCCATCAAAGTGATCTGTGAAGCACCCATAGCCGACATATTGAGAAACAAAGATGCAAGTGGCCGAATAGCAAAATGGGCAATTGAGTTGTCACCGTATGCTCCACAATTCGATAGGAGAGATGCAATCAAATCTCAGGCGGTCGCCGACTTCTTCGTAGATTGGGCTGAGGTGCAGTATGAGCCACCATTACCAGACCCAAATTATTGCACGATGCATTTTGACGGTTCCAAACTAAGAAATGGTTTGGGGGCAGGAATAGTGTTAACCTCGCCCAAATGAGATCAGCTGAAATATGTGCTGCAAATACATTTTGCCGCGTCAAACAACGTAGCCGAATATGAAGCACTGGTCCATGGATTGAAAGTAGCAAAAGAGATTGGCATACGCCGAATCTTGTGCTATGGGGACTCGGATCTAGTAGTACAGCAAGTATCAGGCAATTGGGACGCATTAGATGATAATATGGCTTTGTATAGATTTCATGTGCAAAAGATCTGTGGATACTTTGAAGGGTGTGAATTTCACCACATACCTCGGGCAGAAAATGATGCCGCAGACACGTTGTCAAAGCTAGGATCAACCAGGCAGTCAATTCCCCCAGGTATTGCCCTAGAGCACCTCAGGAAACCATCAATAACTCCATCACCAGAGTCCAAATCCATCTTTATTCCGGCAAATTCAGCAGAAGATAGTGTGCCGATGGAAATAGACCAGCAATATAACCCGAAACTCCCCAAGAGGAGGACAGCAGAGGTAAGCATAACTATGGAGAAAGCCGAGGTAGTTATGTCGGCGGAAAACATGGAAATAGACAGTGATACCACCAGAGAAAATCACACCGGTATGGGCGCAACCCATATTCTCTTTCCTTAAAGATGCGATTTTGCCGAATAATGAAGTGTTAGCAAGACAGATAGCAAGGAGAGCTAAAGCTTATACAATCATAAATAATGAGCTATATAAAAGAAGCGTCACAAGTGTATTGCAAAGGTGTGTGAGTTCGGCAGAAGGCCAGGAGATCCTCCTAGATATACATCAAGGAGAATGTGGACACCATGCCTCATCTCGTGCCTTAGTGGCCAAAGCATTCAGGCATGGGTTTTATTGGCCAACGGCGTTGAAGGAAGCCAAAGAGCTGGTTGAAAAATGCAATGGTTGTCAGAGATATGCAACCAAGATACACATGCCGTCGTCTGAGTTAAAAACGATACCCATTACTTGGCCGTTTTCTGTGTGGTGCTTAGATATGGTGGGACCATTTAAGCCGGCCCGAGGGGGGATGACCCACATATTGGTTATGGTGGACAAGTTCACAAAATGGATTGAAGTGAAACCAATAAAAAATGCGATGGGCCCACAGCAGTGAAATTGCTCAAAGATATTATCTTAAGATATGGGTACCCGCACAATGTTATTACAGATAACGGCACAAACTTTGCAGAAGGAGCTTTCGCTAGGTTTTGCCAAGAGAAACACATAAGATTAGATGTTGCCTCTGTGGCACACCCAGCATCTAATGGGCAAGTGGAAAGGTCTAATGGACTAGTATTGTCCGGAATAAAACCACGACTCATCAAACCATTGCAAAGGTCGGCAGGATGTTGGATTGAGGAATTACCAGCAGTATTATGGAGCCTCAGGACTACTCCGAACAGATCAACAGGTTATACACCATTCTTTCTGGTATACGGGGCAGAGGTCGTGCTTCCAGCCGACATAATACATGACTCGCCAAGAGTTACTCAATATACAACTTCAGAGGTAAATGAAGTAGCTCGGCAAGATACTGTTGATCTGCTAGAAGAAGCCAGAGAGCTGGCGCTATCACGATCAGCTATTTATCAGCAGAACTTGCGACGATATCACAGCAAGAAGGTGAATCCAAGAGTGTTCAAAGAAGGGGATTTAGTTCTCCGACTGGTGCAACGCACGGCCGGCATGCACAAGTTGTCACCTCCATGGGAAGGACCATTCGTCGTGAGCAAAGCATTGCACAATGATGCCTATTACCTAATCGATGCTCAATCCCCTCGGAAGAACAGGGCAGACAAAGCCGGCGAAGAAACGAAAAGGCCATGGAACGTAGCTTTACTTCGTACATTTTACTCGTAGCATAGTATCTCAAGATCAAGCACCAATTATGTATTAAACCTCGGCATCCAGAGAAGTGACTCAGGGACTGCCATGTGTTATTTCAATTTTGGGTTATGTATCAAACCTCGGCATCTAGAGCAGTGACTCGGGGACTGCCATATGTTATTTCAATTTCATCTTATGTATTAAACCTCGGCATCCAGAGCAGTGACTCGGGGACTGCCATGTGTTATTTCAATTTTGGGTTATGTATCAAACCTCGGCATCCAGAGCAGTGACTCGGGGACTGCCATATGTTATTTCAATTTCATCTTATGTATTAAACCTCGGCATCCAGAGCAATGACTCGGGGACTGCCATATGTTATTTCAATTTTATGTTATGTACTAAACCTTGGCACCTTGAACAGCGACTCGGCAACCGTCTTATATTATTTCTGAAATTTGGTTTACACACTAGACTTCGGCGCTATAGGCAGTGACTCGGGGACTGCCATATATTGTTCCGAAGTAGTGGTTAGCCTTTGATACAAGGAAGGTATCAAACTTCGACACTCAAAGTAAGAACAGCTCAATCTCGTATGATATTCGAAGCCCACACCCAGATTAATTGGATAAACCACGGGAATACAAAGGCAAAGATATATCCCAAAATCAAGAAATCGCAGGCCACCAAAGCAAGGATTCGGATGAACAAGACCACTTAAACAAAGTGATAACAACTACAAACATATATGTCTCAGCAGCACACGGCAAAAGAAATTCATGCCATACAGAAGACGGACAAATGTTCCACGTACATCATACGCCCGGCATATACCAGGGATAAGAAATGACTTAAAGGTTTTTAGCTGGAGAAGCAATAACTTGGTCAGGGGCTGGGCACTCCGAGGTAGGCAGAGCTTCGGCCGAGGTTGCCTCGCCCTCCACAGATCCAGGTGCGACTTCGGCGGAAGCTCGAGGCTGCTGAGGAGCATCAGTTTGTGCAGTTGAATGCCCAGTACCTTTGGAGGAGGATCGCGCGTCGCCATTGCCATCCGAGCTCGAACTGGAATCACCAGAAGTAGCCGAGTCATCCTCATCTTCCCCTTGTTCAGCTGAGTTGTTATCCGATGCATCCTCGACTACGACCTCGTCGTCCGGGTTCGGAAGGAAACTCGGACCTTCATTCCAGGTATGCACGTCGGCATACTCAACGAGCTGGAAGGCGCGAGCTTGCCGAAGAGCGACGAAGGTGGGGTCCTCAACCCAACGGGAACCAGTGCGCAAATTTCTAAAGATATCAAGAGAAATATCTTCATACCATGACATGATAACAGTGAGAGCCATATCAGCGCCAGCTCGTCCGGCTGATTCCCTCCAAAGACTTAGTTGCCTCTCGGACGCCATTAATCTTTTCACCAGCAATTGGACCTCATTGATATCAGGAGTGAAAGGATACGGACGTCGCCTAGAGGGGGGGGGTGAATAGGAGATTAAAACTTTTCCTAGAGTGGCTCAACAAAGGCGGAATAAAACTAGTGTTTACTTTGTTAAGCACAACCTAGAACAACTAAGGTTCACCTATGTGCACGAACAACTTATGCTAAGCAATACAAGCAACAAAGTGATAGCAAGATATATAATACTTCAAGCACGAAGGCTATCACAATGTAGAGTGCATAAGTAAAGAGCTCGGGTATAGAGATAACCGAGGCACACGGGGAGACCGATATTTTACCGAGTTCCTCCCAACATGGAGTACGTCTCGTTTGGAGAGGGGGTGGTATCAAACCACCAACGCCACAAAAGGCCTCCCTTATTCTCTGGTGAATCTCACCCCAACGGGATCGATCCACGCTTCCACTATCGGTGCACTTGTCGGTGGCAACCGGAACCTCTCACAAGGTTGGGGCACTTCTCCACAACTTAATTGGAGGCTCCCAACTAAAGTCACCAAGGCCACAATGCCACCAAGGCCACAAACCGTCTAGGGTTCCAAGAACCCAAGAGGGACAAGCTCCAATGAGTAACTCAAATCAAATCCTCCAAAGAGAACTCAAACCGATGCACCAAATGCAAATGGCAAGAACACCACAAAGGTGCTCAAATCCCTCTCTCCCAAATTCCACCAAAGCTACAAAAGCTTATGGGAGAATAAGAGAGGAAGAACAATGGAGGAAATCCACAAAAGACTCCAAGATCTAGATCCCAATATGTTCCCCTCACTTAGAGGAGAGATTGATTGGTGGGATTGTAGATCTAGATCTCCTCTTTCAAATCCCTCAAGAATATGCAAGAATCATTGGAGGGATTGGGAGAAAGCAAGCTCAAGAAGGTCAACGATGGAGGGGAAAACTTGCAAGAATGGTTAGGGAACCATTGGGGAAGAAGGCCCCTTAAATAGGTTCCCCGAAAATCCAACCGTTGAAGCCAAAAAAACGTGAATCCCGGTACTACCGGACATTCCCGGTACTACCGGACATTCCCTGGGGATCCCAGGTCACCAAACGCACCTTATTCAGTACCGACCGGTACTACGGGGCGGTACTACCGGTCCCTGGTCCGGTACTACCGGTCATCCCTGAACGAAAACGGCCATAACTTTTGCATCCGGACTCCGATTTTGATGATCTTGGGCTCGTTTCGAAGAGGACAACAAGCTCTAAAAGATCATGCAAAGAATCATTATAGTCCAACAAGGGAGGATAGATCCAAATGACGAAAGGTTTAACCTCAATCAAAAAGATGAACCGATAAAACCTCCAACATCAAAAACGTAATAGAAAATGCATATGAAATCCATTTTCGATGAACGAGAGCTTGTCATGGAGATTAACACAAGCTCTAAATCCTCACATGAGTAAGAACCAAATAATGGAAGGTTTTACCTATCTCTAAAATACAAACCGGTAAAACCTCCAAGATCAAAACGCAATAAGATATAAAAGGGAAATCCGTTTTTGATGGACTAGAGCTTGTTATGGAGATTACCACAAGCTCTATATCCTCACATGGATAAGACCAAATAACAACCAAATATGATGATGCAAGAATGCAAAGGTTTGATCTCTCTCCGAACGATGTGACCGAGTTACTCATTCGAGAGCCCCTCTTGATAGTACGGTTATCTATCCTAAACCCGGTCTCCCAACAAACATGAGACCGGCAAAAGGGAAAACCTATCAATATTATACCTTTGACTTGAGCAATCCACTTGAGCTCGATGTATACGATCTTGTCCTTCTCAAGATGGACACCTTTCTTGATTCCTCATCATTGATCCATGATCACCGAGGATGGCAAGCATCAAACATGATATCTTCTATAGATGGCGCATTTTGAGCTTGCACAACACATCTTCTCATTTAATCTATCTTGAAGTCAACACATGCTCCAATCAATGCCAATGGAAAATTCCTACAAGTACAACTTAATACACACATTAGTCCATAAAGATTGTCATTAATTACCAAAACCACATATGGGGGCCCAACATGTTCTTTCAATCTCCCCCATTTTAGTAATTGATGACAATCCCTTTAAGAGGGTTTATATAAGGAATATTAATGAATAAAATGGTAATACCAATATCAAATACTACAAAAGTATGTGATATTGGTACCACCACCATATATAGAGCAAACTCCCCCATAATCTATGCATGTGTGATGAACTTGAATTTCATTGCATATATTGCCAATCATTATCATTGGTGGAGTTTCCTCTATATATGCCACATGCTAAGCAACAACAAAGATGCAAGAGCATGAGAGGCAAATGCACAAGAAAAACTCAATGCATAAACCAACTTCCCTTAAACCCTCTAAAACTTCTCCCCCATTGGCATCGATTAACGAAATGGGTGACAAGTTCTAGAAGGCAAATATAGTAATAATTCCTCCAAAGGTGTGCCTTCGCACATATCCAATGATGAATACTTGGGAGGGAGTAGAACTATATTGAGGACCCAAAGATTGCAAAAATAAAGTCAAATGATGCAAGCAACTACAAGGTCCGACAAACCAATTTGAAAACAACAAATGAGTCCAAATGGAAACAACAAGATATTATGATATGAGCAAAAGAGTGTTTTAAATAACAAAATAGAGAAGCTCCCCAAGGTTTGTGCACAATTCAAAATAAATGTATTGGAATACATAATGCACAAATATGGAATCCTTGCTCCCCCATAAGCATTTAAAACACAACAAATGTGAAAGAATGCAAATGAGTATTATTAAATGAATTAAATGAGCTCCCCAAAGAGAATGCACCAATTATGATAATTGCATTTGGGAACGAGGTGCATAGTCATGGACTCCTCACTCATCCAAATTCATTTAACAATACAAGACATGAAAGAACAAATATGAGTGTTCGAAGATGCAAACAAGAGGAACAAGCACTCATAGGAAAATAAATTTGGAAGCCACCGAAGAATCAAAAGGAATAGAAAGGTGGTCTCCAAGGATTAAAAATCAACTAAAATTATCTTCTCATATGTGTATATGTACCTAAGTGGAAAATATCACAAAGACATATTCCAAAGAAGAAAAATGCACACATCAAGAAGATTATACAAGAAAGCACATGAAAGGCAAAAATGAAGTCATAACATATATCAATAAGATTTTTGCTTCAAAGCATGGCCAAAGGCTCACATATATCTTATTGTACATAATGGACTTCAAACACAAACACACTACATATATTACAACTATCACCAAGGGAAAAGGAGAAAGTTGAAATATATGAAGAAAGGCAACAAGTATCATAAGAGAAAATAGACTAGCAAAATCTCACTATTGCATATGAGAGAAGTTGAGGAGATGATAGGCAATAAAATTGCTAGATTGATATATTTGGGTTTGGAGGATCATATGCATGATTTTGTATAGTCCCAACTATATGTACTCATCTCAACTTATACACATTTACAATAGAGAGTTCTCTTAAAGCCATGGCTAGAACTACAACAATTACAAATACATGAATGCATGCTAGAAGGCAACCGACAAAGCGGTTGGAATCAAGATATATGAGCATGAGAAAGAGATAATTGTTACCGAGATATAATTGGTAGGATGTAGAGTATATGAATTCGTTGATCATCCTATAGCTTGACTCAACTTTTCATGTACGCACCACTTCTTCAAAATTGAAAGACAAGCATCCAATATATCTCCAATGTACCTAAAACACAATTAAGTACAAAATGGTCCCCAAACTTATTGGGTCCAAAGTAGTTAGAGAAACTACAATACATAGGAGAGACTCCACATAATTATGTGCACATTGATATGAAATTGAATTTCATGCACAACTTAGCCGATGGGAATTGGTGGAGTTTCCCCTATATATTGAATCAAAGAAAGCAAGCATGCCATAATATAATCATATAGTAAATATGCATGCATGAAGCTTTCAAGAACCAAAAAGGAGATACAATTTGAACAAAACACCAAGTAAATCGAGATTGCACACACAAGAGTGTGACATGACAAACGATGTCCAAATTGTATCAACGAACCAATTTCAACACATGAAAGATCACAAGTTCAACAAATGGACTAGGCATAATCCAAGGAGCAAAAGATAGATAGGAATAAAAATGCTCAAGGATTTATCTCATTCTAAAATGGTCAAATCAAGAAACAAGGAATGATACAAAACCAACTCCCAAAAAGAGCAAGGTTCCAACAAGAAACCAAACTCCCCAAACTTCACATGATGGCACAAGTACCAAAATGAAAAGATTGAGGTTCCAAGCACATAAAACAAGGTATGGATCAAAACAAAGAAGCATAAATATGAGTGTTCTAAATAATATAGGATAGCTCCCCCATGGATAGTGCATTTTGTAGGATTTTCCTTTTAAATGAAAATGCACACACATGGGATCATCACTAGTACCTATAATAAGTAAAACACAAGAGGATATCAATAAAATAAGAAGATCCACAAGAAGCAAGGAAGGTTTGGGAGACAACACAAAACATTTTCTTGGCCAAAGATAGGATAAAATTAAGCAAGGGCCAAAGTGAATATGATCAATAAATTCTACCATAAGTTGGGTACTCATTGTCCAAGGACAAGAAATAGAATAATTTTCCCAAGGTAGCTTGCATGGATATCCAAGATCATAGTCACAACAAAAAGCATATAACTAAATATAAGAAACTGAGCATGATACTTCGAACAAGATTCTTGGTAGCTTCCAATAGTCACACACTCACTAGTGATTAGAGTAACTTGAAGCAAATGGTTTCCATGAGGATATATATATCTAAATATGAGGAAACACATATCAAGAACCATTCTCATATACAAGATCCAAAATAAGATCAATAAAGGCATTCAAGCAAATTGGAACTTGTATGAGCAACTGTGTCACATATGAGCTAGATAATTATCAATATCAATTCTAAGTGACATAACCTCGAATATTCACATTTTCTAGGATTGTAATATGCACTAAGCATAATACTCCCCCATAATGATACTGCCATAAAAACAACATGAGGCAAAAGGATACAAATAGAGATAATTAATGGACATTATAAAACTTAAATTTCTCATGAGAATTATACCACATAGAGACTAGACAAGAATCCAATATAAGTACTAGGTGGTATTCCTCATGTACACACAATTTTAGGATTGTGGAATGCCTAAGCATAACACTCCCCCAAAATGGGATAATCCATTAATTTCTCACAAGAGCCAAATAGAATACCAAATATAACCAAGCAAGGCTCAAACACAAGAAACATACCTACATGGTGTGCCACCTAATCATACACAAATAATCTTGATTTCAAGATAATTAAGTGGATAGCACAACATGTACAAAAACATGGAAGATACAAAACCAACACATGCACAAGGGGGCGAGTAACTTTCAATGTAAAGAGTTTAGCATATGTTACCGCAAGGGGGAACATTGGAAATATAATATAATCACGATAATCCAAATGGATTGGCTTGACAATAATAATTGATGAAGATCCCCCAATTCTTCATAATGTAGCCAAGACTCCAATGCCCTCCAAAACACACCTATTGATCAAGTTTTGGCTTGTTGGTCCCCAACCAAGTTGGGTCCTAAGAAGTTAGTCACAATAGGCTTGGCAACCCAAATGGTTCTTTTCTTGACACCACATTGAGTACCAACAAATTTGGCAAACACATTGCCAACCTCATCCTTACGAAGTGAATAAGCATCATCAATCAAGATAGGATGGGATGAGGAGTTACCAATAGTGCATGCGGAAGAAATGTGCCCCTTCTCACGGCATATGTAGCAAGTTCTACTCTTGCTATATTTATTCTTAGGTGAAGCCACACCTCGAGGAAGGGCTCGAGTAGTGCTCTTAGGAAGAGGCCCATTGATGACTTGAGGTGGAACTTGAGGCCGCTTCCCTTGATGCTTCACACTAAGAGGCTTTTTCTTCAATGGGCAAGATCTAACATGGTGCCCTTCTTCCTTGCACTTGAAGCAAACAATGTTGGCCGGATTGTTGACTTGATCTTGGCCATTCTTCTTGTTGTCCTTATGCTTCAACATGATAGTGGACTTGTTCTTGACATTGGAGTTGAATCCAAGCCCACTCTTGTCATTGGGGGATTTTTGCACATTCAAGATTTTGTTGAGTGCGGCCTTCCCTTGATGACCCCTTTTCAAGTCATTCTTCAAAGAAGTGACTTGAGCCTTGAGCTCTTTGATTTCCTCTACATGGTTAGGTTCAACAAAAGTACTAGAGGAAGTAGATGCTACATTGTTAGAGAAACAAGGCACGAAATGTAATTCATCACGAGATATAGCATGGTTATGAGAGGATGAATTACAAGGACTAGCACATTGCAATATAACATTTGGAGTAGATATAGTGCTAATGTCCACATGAGGCCCACTAGATGTTACCTTTGACATGATGGCCTCATGCGCCAACTTTAGCTTACCATGGGAGACTAGGAGATCCTCATGCGAGCTTGAGAGCTTAACATGGCTTTCTTCTAATTTCCCATAGTTGCTAGTTAGCAAAGCAAGTTGAGCCTTTAGCTCAACATTCTCCTTCAAGATAGATGCTTCACAAGAAATAGAGTTAGTAGCACAAGCATCATTATTATTAGAAAGAGGTGAGGGCAACTTGTCAAGCTCTTTTGAATATGAGGCTTTAAGTTGCTCATGTGACTCGGTGAGTTTGATGAGCTCACCCTTTATGACCCTAGAGCCATTTTTGAGGTGCTCAAAATCCTCAAGGAGTTTAGCATAAGCAACTTGAGTCTCATCATTTTTATGTTTGAGATCACTTGCCACCTCAAGATCTCTATCATGAGATTCCTTTACTCTAGATAGCTCTAAAGCAAAGGTCTCCTCAAGAGATTCCTTGGTGGTTTGTTCCTCTTCAAGAGCTTTATTTAGGTTTTCAATTATATTAGCATACTCACGCTCAAGACTACACATTTTATCAACGTTGTTATCATGCACCTAAATTTGTGTTTCTAACTTATCAATATGTTATTTGCTCTTAATATCAAAGTCCAGGACTTCAACAAAGTTAGAACAAGCAATATCCTTTTTAACAAGGGCACGATAAACAATCTCACCCTTCTCATATAAATCATCAATATCAAGCTCTTCTTCCACATTATCCACATACTCCTCATCACAAGAGGTAATGGGTTCCAAAGTAGGAGTTACCTTAGAATCCCTAGCCATAAGGCATAGGTGGGTACCGGAAGAAGTTGAAGATGAGATTGCATTTGTGGATTCATTCAAAACCATGTCTTGGCCCATAGAATCTTCGGTTTCCTCTACATGGTTAGAAACACAAGCACTAGAGGAAATGGAAGCATTTTTATCATGGCAACAAGACAACACAAGCATATCATCATGAGATTTATTCAAGTCATTTCTACATGATATGCAAGGACTATTAACACAAGCATGTAAGGAGTTTGTAGTGCTAGTAGTGTTAAAGTCCAAAGATAGATCATTGCAACTCGATAGGGATGAGGGATTACAAATAGTAAGCACACTATCCAAATTGCAATTTCTATCACCACTCACCATATCATTACCTTGTGAAAAGTCACATGTTGGTGAGGTGGTAGAGGATGAGAACTCATCTCGACCGGAAGTGGAAGCAACACAATCATCCTCAATAATGTTGGACACAACATATTTATCTTGAAGTTTTGTCCATAAATCATGGGCGCTCCAAAAAGGAATGATTGAAGAAGTAACTACATAGCTCAAAGCATTAACAAGCACATTAGAAGCTTGAGCATCGAGATATAAGTTTTTCTCATCCTCACTAGATAGATTTTTGAAATCCATTGGAGGAGAAAAACCTATATCTACAATACGCTCCAAATTTGGGTCCATGTCCCGAAAATGAATGAGCATGCGATTTTTCCATACATCATAATTTGTGCCATCGAATGTGAACATGTCCTTGTGCACTAATCCTCTAACCGACATCTTTACTCTCAAGGCGGTGAAGCCAAAAATGAGAGACCGGCTCTGATACCAATTGAAAGGATACGGATGTCGCCTAGAGGGGGGGTGAATAGGCGATTAAAACTTTTCCTAGAGTGGCTCAACAAAGGCGGAATAAAACTAGTGTTTACTTTGTTAAGCACAACCTAGAACAACTAAGGTTCACCTATGTGCACCAACAACTTATGCTAAGCAATACAAGCAACAAAGTGATAGCAAGATATATAATACTTCAAGCATGAAGGCTATCACAATGTAGAGTGCATAAGTAAAGAGCTCGGGTATAGAGATAACCGAGGCACACGGGGAGACCGATATTTTACCGAGTTCCTCCCAACATGGAGTACGTCTCGTTTGGAGAGGGGGTGGTATCAAACCACCAACGCCACAAAAGGCCTCCCTTATTCTCCGGTGAATCTCACCCCAACGGGATCGATCCACGCTTCCACTATCGGTGCACTTGTCGGTGGCAACCGGAACCTCTCACAAGGTTGGGGCACTTCTCCACAACTTAATTGGAGGCTCCCAACTAACGTCACCAAGGCCACAATGCCACCAAGGCCACAAACCGTCTAGGGTTCCAATAACCCAAGAGGGACAAGCTCCAATGAGTAACTCAAATCAAATCCTCCAAAGAGAACTCAAACCGATGCACCAAATGCAAATGGCAAGAACACCACAAAGGTGCTCAAATCCCTCTCTCCCAAATTCCACCAAAGCTACAAAAGCTTATGGGGGAATAAGAGAGGAAGAACAATGGAGGAAATCCACAAAAGACTCCAAGATCTAGATCCCAATATGTTCCCCTCACTTAGAGGAGAGATTGATTGGTGGGATTGTAGATCTAGATCTCCTCTTTCAAATCCCTCAAGAATATGCAAGAATCATTGGAGGGATTGGGAGAAAGCAAGCTCAAGAAGGTCAACAATGGAGGGGAAAACTTGCAAGAATGGTTAGGGAACCATTGGGGAAGAAGGCCCCTTAAATAGGTTCCCCGAAAATCCAACCGTTGAAGCCAAAAAAACGCGAATCCCGGTACTACCGGACATTCCCGGTACTACCGGACATTCCCTGGGGATCCCAGGTCGCCAAATGCACCTTATTCAGTACCGACCGGTACTACGGGGCGGTACTACCGGACCTCCGGTACTACCGGTCCCTGGTCCGGTACTACCGGTCATCCCTGAATGAAAACGGCCATAACTTTTGCATCCGGACTCCGATTTTGATGATCTTGGGCTCGTTTCGAAGAGGACAACAAGCTCTAAAAGATCATGCAAAGAATCATTATAGTCCAACAAGGGAGGATAGATCCAAATGACGAAAGGTTTAACCTCAATCAAAAAGATGAACCGATAAAACCTCCAACATCAAAAACGTAATAGAAAATGCATATGAAATCCGTTTTCGATGAACGAGAGCTTGTCATGGAGATTAACACAAGCTCTAAATCCTCACATGAGTAAGAACCAAATAATGGAAGGTTTTACCTATCTCTAAAATACAAACCGGTAAAACCTCCAAGATCAAAACGCAATAAGATATAAAAGGGAAATCCGTTTTTGATGGACTAGAGCTTGTTATGGAGATTACCACAAGCTCTATATCCTCACATGGATAAGACCAAATAACAACCAAATATGATGATGCAAGAATGCAAAGGTTTGATCTTTCTCCGAACGATATGACCGAGTTACTCATTCGAGAGCCCCTCTTGATAGTACGGTTATCTATCCTAAACCCGGTCTCCCAACAAACATGAGACCGGCAAAAGGGAAAACCTATCAATATTATACCTTTGACTTGAGCAATCCACTTGAGCTCGATGTAGACGATCTTGTCCTTCTCAAGATGGACACCTTTCTTGATTCCTCATCATCGATCCATGATCACCGAGGATGGCAAGCATCAAACATGAGATCTTCTATAGATGGCGCATTTTGAGCTTGCACAACACATCTTCTCATTTCATCTATCTTGAAGTCAACACATGCTCCAAGCAATGCCAATGGAAAATTCCTACAAGTACAACTTAATACACACATTAGTCCATAAAGATTGTCATTAATTACCAAAACCACACATGGGGGCCCAACATGGCAGAGCTAGCCGATTTTTCTCCTCGGAGAACTCCTGGTCGACCTTTTCTAGTTCGGACTTCTGAGAGAGCTTAAGGGCCTCCACCTCGGCGCGCAGGCGAGCTATTTCATTGTCCTTTTCTTTTAGCTGCGCCGAATGAGTAGCGCTTTGTTCTAAAAAAATGCAGCATCACATCAGGCATGGGCGTGCAATCTTGGTGAGATGCTGCAAAGGTTTGTAACTCGGCTTTACCAAAGCCAAACGAGATAAAAAAAACTTAGCGCACATTTTAAAGAGGGAAAGGTATAAGGTAAAAGGGAAACTAACCTTCCAGGTTCTTGACTTTCTTCTCAATACGGATGTTGAGATTATTGATGTTACCTGTTCACCAACAAAGTGAGCTGACATCTCGCATACAAAACAATAAGAATGTCGGAGATGACGAAAAGAATTGTCGACTTACCAGCTTTTTTCACCACAGGAATAACTTTCTCATATTTTTCTTCCAATTTTCTGTGCGAAAAAAGCAATCTTTGAAATTCAGCAGTCCGCCGGTCATGTGCAACCTGAGCAATAGAGCAAACGATGAGTGGATATTCAAAGCCAAAACAGATCCGAGTCAAGCAAAACTTAACCCGGATCTAGGTGGCTGGATATTCAAAGCCAAAACAGATCCGAGTCAAGCAAAACTTAACCCGGATCTAGGTGGCTGGATATTCAAAGCCAAAACAGATCCGAGTCAAGCAAAACTTAACCCGGATCTAGGTGGCTGGATATTCAAAGCCAGAACAGATCTGAGTCAAGCAAAACTTAACCCGGACCTAGGTGGCTGGATATTCAAAGCCAAAACAGATCCGAGTCAAGCAAAACTTAACCCGGATCTAGGTGGTTGGATATTCAAAGCCAAAACAGATCCGAGTCAAGCAAAACTTAACCTGGATCTAGATGGCTGGATATTCAAAGCCAAAACAGATCCAAGTCAAGCAAAACTTAACCCGGATCTAGATGGATGGATATTCAAAGCCAAAACAGATCCAAGTCAAGCAAAACTTAACCCGGATCTAGATGGCTGGATATTCAAAGCCAAAACAGATCCAAGTCAAGCAAAACTTAACCCGGATCTAGGTGGCTGGATATTCAAAGATCAGCTAGACAAAAATCAAGCAAAGTTTAAGGCAGATCTAGTCGGATATAGGTTCGAACCCTAAAGTTAAATCGAATTAAGTAGAGCGTCATAAAACTTCCAAGCGAATAACAAGTTATTCGCTTGCAAGTTTCGGGGACTAGAGTATATATAGTAGCATCTGGAGAATTAATCAAAACTCCGTAAAACAACAATTACCTCATTCATCCTGTTACTATCAAGGACGATCTTGGCGGCTTGATCCAAGCGGCTGCTAATGTCGAAAAGCTGGAACGGCTGACTGCTGGGATTACCCTCAAACTGATCGGCAACATTCTAGTTATTGGCATATTCCACCAGTGAGCCAAGGCTGTTCCCACTTACCGTCTGAGTTAGGACTTTACCCCGGACGTGTTGTGTAACCATCGCGGCTGCAGGGCTTTTATGAAGAGCAAGCTGGGTACCGGCAGCCGGAGTAACGGAGGTTTTGGTGGAGGCAGTTCCTTTGCGCAGCACATCGGTGACACTCGGCTGAGAAGAGCCGACAAGACCTTTCTGGGAAGTGGAAGCCTTGGCGGCGACAGCTTTTCTTGCTTTAGAAGAGGCATCGGCAGGAGCTGATACCTCGGCAATGGGAGCGGTGTCTTTAGGAGCCGGAGGGGTCACGGTCGCAGAGGGCACCGAGATATTGACGTCCTCGGCCGGGACTGGAGTTACTATAGAAACCGCGGGGGTAGAAAGAGGCTCGATAGAGACGCTCGGATTCACAGAGGAGGCAACTGGTTCGGTGGAAATCTCGGAGGGCCGAGTGGAATCAATGTCAACAAGAGGAGTCTCAGGCACATCGTGGCGAGGGGGCGATCGATTCAGAACTGGAGGAGATGCAGCACGAGCAGGACTGGGAATCCTGGTATCTTCGGCAGGCGGAGGAGACGGCTGCCGAGTCACACGGCTAGTCATGCTAGGACCGCCGGGCTTAACAGAAAGTGGAGCACTACGAAAATAAAAAAGAAAGAAGGGCGTCAGGTTGAAAAGCAGAAAGAGAGAAACAAGAAATACGAGCAAAAGGAACTTACCCTGCGACTCCAGGCATGGTCTTGCGCCTGGGAGGATTCGGAGCGGATTTCTTCATTAGTTTCTTGGGGGCCGCCTCTGAGGCACCAGCAGGAGCCCCACGTTTCCCCGAGGTAACAGGGGGCCGGGAAGCAATAGGCTCGGCGTCGTGAACCTGACCGGCCGGATTAGCTGGGAAAGTAGAAGCCGGAAATGCATAAGAAATGGGCATTGCGGCAACTACCTCTAGAACTTGGACCTCGTCCGAATCACCTTCCTCCCCGTGGGCCGAGGTCTTGCCACGAGCACGAGCAGGGGCGAGATCCGACTTGGGGACGAACTCTTCCGAGTCCGGCTCCCCAATGTCCGGGGTATTCCGGTCCGTAGGCCACGGAAGCGACAAAACCTCGGCATCCTCGTCCTTCTGCTCTGCAAACCTCTGTAAGACAAGAAAGAGGAAAATTAGCGAAAACAGTTACGAAAACAATTGGAAAACAAAGCGTTAGTGGTTAAGCTTACTTCGGGAGGGGGACGCTCGCGGGTGAACGGCTTCAATCCCCAAGCCCAGTCCTCAGGCATCTCCGTCTTGAAGATAGCTCGGACACGCTTAAAGATGAGATAGTTGTCCAGCTCCATGGTCGAGACTCGGTTGGGGTCAAGAGGACCGCTCATGTAGCAGAGTTTGTGCGTCCGTTTCTGGAATGGGCAGATTCGGCTACTGATAAAGGTAGCCATCAAATCCTCGCCGCGTAACCCCGCGCGGATCAGCTCCTTAAGCCGAATCTCAAAAGCCTCGGCCAAGGCGTGACTCTTCCTCAGATTATAAGTCCAATTCACCTTGGAGGGCGTACCAATGGAGAATGCAGGGAGCCGAATCTTGTCCTCCGTTCCCGTGTTCTTGACATAGAAGAAGGACTTGTGCCACTTCTTGCAGGACTCTAGCCCCGTAACACGAGGAAATACGGACTTCCTCCGAGGTGTAATGGACGCTGCTCCACATTGAGTAAGCAGTTTCTCGGAAGGGTGCAGAGACTTGTCAGGGACAACGTTAGAACGAATCTGGAAGAACTTCGACCAGACATGCACGGACGGCCATAGGCCGAAGTATCCCTCCGAGGCAGAGATAAAAGCAGAGAGAGAGGCGATGGCATTTGCAGGAAGGTGATGTGGCTGAAGGCCGAAGTAGTCGAGAAATTCCCTAGCAAAGTCGCTAAGAGGGAGACCAAAGCCGCGCGAGAAATGCGACATGAAAACTACATACTTGCCCTCCCTAAGATCCGGAGAGGACTCGCTGCCGGGTAAGCGACAGGAGACCTCGGCGGGAATCCTCCGATTCCGGATAAGCCACTCGATCTCGTGACGAGTAACGGAGGAGCCCTGCCACGAGCCTCGCTCGAGCCTAGATCCAGCATCGTCATCCTCTATCAGGGCACCGCTGAAGGAGCTAGACATGGGCTCGCCGGAGAAGTCAGCGGAGGAAGAACTAGCGGCGGAGGAAAGTTTAGAACTACAGGGCCTCGTCGTGATTCTACACAGAAATGGCGGCGGAGCAGCAAAGGAACCACCGCGCGAAAACGAAAGGGAAACAGAGGAATCTAGAGGAAAGCCTAGGCGATGGGACCGGAAAGAACTCACCGGCGACAACGCCAGAGCTAGCGAACAAGGATGAGGCAGACGGAGCAACGCGGCGGAGTCCTCGCCGTCGGAGGTTCAGATGAACGCGCGACGGCGGAGCCGCGAACGGGCGCAGAAGCGAGAGGAAGAAGAAGGGCGCGCGCGGGCGAAAAGGGGAAGTGAATTCCCCAGCGCAGCGCCCCTCTTTATAATCGAGCCGCAAGCGAGGTAGTGGGATCGTGGGTGTGGCGGTTGACCGTGTAGATCGTGTGCGCCGCACGACCACACGTCGTTGAGCGGAACCGCACCAAGGGCCACACGGTAGCAAAGAGGGTCACGATCCCCAACGGAAACGGCACACGAGGCGTCGCAGCGCCGGCGCGACAGGCGCAGTAGTAACTGTAGCCTGTCAGTAAAGACTGTAGAGGAACAAAAACTAGAGAAACAATGATGGGGATGACACGTAGGACAAGGCGTACGCGAGAAGATACGATGATACCTCGAACGAGAAAGAAATAACTCGGAAACAATGCAGAACGAGTGTCATGAAACTGATACGGCCCGACCGAGGTTATCAGCGGGGCCATACCAGCTTCGGGGACTAATGTTGGGGAGGTAACCCCGGATAGGGTAAAGACGGGGAAAGACGAAAGGATGTCCCCCGTCTAGTTTCCGAGTTACAGTTTGAATCGGCCGAATCCTGTAGAAGTCGGCCGAGATAGGAAAGGGCAGGACCCTTATAATGATGGCAAGGCATTACCCGGCCGAGATACTGCGTAAGTCGGCCGGGTTAGCCCGAGTAATCTTGATGCAGGTGAAGGACAAGCCGAGTTACGGGAGGCAGGGCCGGATGATACGAAGCTTGCAGGAGAAGGAGAATCCTAAAGTCAAACTCTAGCCGCAGGCTAGGGAGAATCTGAGCGGAGCCAAGCACTAGGGACAAAGGCGCAGAGCGACAGAGAGGCAGAAGGAGGTCACGGAGGTGACAGTCCTGAAGCCCGAGGCGCACAGGAGGGGCCCTCTGGAACCTTGCCGTCATTAGGGGAGCGACAGGGAAAGGGGGGCGCCGAACTACTATATTGGGACAAGCATATTCCTCAAATATGCTTGCCACATCAGCCCTAAAGGAACCCAAGGCCCTTCTTTATAAGGGTAGGCTTGGACCCTGAGGAGGGGATCGGCTCATTTTTAGTACCGTTAGGCTGGTAAAGTTCTTCCTTCTTGAACACAGCTCAAGGAGCACTTGTAGCCCAAGGAAGGAGAAATAAAGATCTTTGCCTTTGCCTTCTGTGTGTAGAATCAACTGCATCTTCCCTCCCCAGATCCCTCTAGCATCCATTGGCCCCATACTTTAGCCTACCCATGGCATCTGCCGTGCCACCACCACGACACCCGGTAACTGGGACGAACGGCGGCGGCAGCAATGCCAATGGCACCACGTCTTCCGCGACGGTCGCATCAGTCGCCGCGGTCGCATGCGCCGCTGCTTCTTCGGCTGCGCTGGTAGCGTCGAAGCTACTCGCGGACCGAGGCGGAGACACCAGTTTAGGCGGCTTCGTCTTCTTTTTTGGTGGCGGCGGCTTCTTCTTCGATGGTGTAGCTTCACGGTGCGAGGTGTGCTCGGGAAGCTCGTCGTCATCGTTGTCATAGGCCTCGAGGCTCTTGATGGCCTCGAGCTTGAGTTGATGCTACCTGCGGGTCTTGCGAACCGTGGGTGCAGCGACCTCCACGGCTTCGTCGCCATCGTCATCATCATCATCGTCACCGCCCCCGTCATTTCTGGCATCGCCCTTATCAGGCGAAGACTCACTCTCGTCTTCAGTGGACGAGTTCGAGTTCTCGTCATCTGCGGGTGGAAGCCAACCTTCCACCACTTGGAATACCTGCAGCAATCGAGCAAAAATTAGCATGACCGCGAAAGCAAACCTGCGAATGCGAGTCCATGGGAAATAAAATAACTCGCCATTGGGGCTTGGCGCTTCACGGTGTAAGGCGCGACCCCGGCCTTGGCATCAAGATACACCGCCATGGTGATCTTCTTCAGGGCCAAGGTGTAATCGTTGAGTCTCCACTCGGCGTGGCAGGACTTCGTCGGGTCATCCTTGCTTGTATACTCCTACATATAGTGGGCGCGGCTGGCCAGAGGCACGATCCATCGCTCGAGCCAGCAGTTGTAAAGGTTGATGGTTTGGAGGCCCTTCTTCTTCAGGTTGCGGATGGTCTGCAACATCTCGTCGACGACCATCCGCTGGTCCAACGGAAGCTTGGTTACTTGGAGCCGACGTGGCTCGGGCCGGTCGGCGGAGTACGTCGGAAGAGCCATCTCGTCGCCCGGTGGCGACTCAGTCACGTAGAACCAGCTCTTCTTCCACTCATTCGCCGCTTTGGCGGGCAGCATCAGATCAAAGAAGGACGCCTTTGACTTCAGCTAAAAAGTCACGTCGCCCGCGGCTAACATCGGGCCGCCTGCCTCTTCGCGGCTGATCCTCCCATGGAACAGATCTTGCCATAGGGGGAAGTATGGTCGACAGCCCAGGTAGCATTCGCAGAACGCCACGAAGATGGCGAGCTGCTCGATGCTGTGCGGCCCTAGGTCCGACGGTTGGATGTCGTAGTAGGCGCAGAAGCAGCGGAAGAAGAGGGAGGTAGGGAATCCGAGTCCCCACTCCAGATGGCTGGTAAAGCAGGCGAATTTCCCCTCGCGCGGATTCGGGATCACCTCTCCGGCCGCAGGGATGCGCCATCTCCCAGCGCGGAGGATCCCTGCCTCCTCGAACGACTTCAGCAGCGCCTTCGTACACTTGGATCTGCCCCATGGTTCCGCTATAGGGGCCATCGATTGAGGGATCTGGGGCTGTGAATTGCTCTGGGTCGCTCTGATCGCTGCGCGGAATGGGGAATTGAGAATGCACGAGATAGGAAGAAGTGAGGGAAGTGTTTTCCCCTCGCCGGTCACTCTCCTTATATAGCGGTTATTACCCGCCATTTTCGGGGGGGGGGGGGGGAGCCGTTACCACGGGGTAATTACGTCGATATTGCCGTTGGATTACCAGCGCTGACGGTCCAACTTCATCCACTTGACTCGCTGTCCTCAGCGACTTGACGATCCGCCGACTTGATCACTACAACAGTGACTTAACTATTCGTCGACCTGTTCGCCAAGCTGCGATATGATTATTCACTGTTATTGCGACTAAAATGACTAGTTCTTTCCTTTGTTTAGGAGTCCACCGCCGATTCGACTGGGCGTCCAAATTGGACCCGCATACTCCGACTGCCAATGAACACCTGCGACGAATCAACGACGGCCTCGGGGGCTACTGATGGGGATATGCCTACCGGGGTATACCCAGCAGGACGTTTCCTATCGGCCCAAGCTGCCAGCGAGTGGGCCCGCAGGACGGCGACTGGACCGAGACTTGGCGAGGACCTAGGCGACTGGAAGCTGGAGGCCCAGAAGCGACTCGCCTAGGGTACACGTAGAGGACACGTTCCATAATACACCCCAGCGACTCGCCGCCTAGTCGACGAGCTCGCCCTTGTACTCTCTCCATAATACAATCTAGCAGGAGTAGGTCTTTACCCTCCGGCGGGGCGAACCTGGGTAAAACCTTGTGTCTTCGCCCTCATCTCGCACCGCAGATGGCTGGCCGCCCTTGCCCTTCGTTCTACTACTCGTTGTCGATTGCAGCATCTTTCGTGGCCATTCCCACGACAATTAGTGTGCCTTGAAAGAATCATGTGTTGTTTTAGCATACAAAAGCATAGTATTGTGATATACTCCTTTGACACTTTGTTTGGGTTGACTTGGCACGTGCTCACACCATGTTATGACTATGAAGTAGTCACCATAGCCTCTATGATCATTTAGTCCTTGACTTGTAGTACCACTTTATGCTTTGGTTAGTAATATTTTGTCGCTCTGCATGATTACGGACATTATTGCTCTCTTAGTTGGTTGCTCCCAGTATTTTGCTAGCCTCCACTTGTATGAGTAAGTTCTACTCATGCTTCCAACTCCCATGAAACCAAGTTATTCCGAAGTGTCCACTATAAATTCTTATGCATGGTGTGTTACATCATTCCAAGTATATTCTTATATTCAGCTATCTTCCAATTAAAAAGTATTTTGTTATGTGAAAACTTAGTGATTAAAGCCCTCACAAACTTGATGGCACAGTTTATATTCCTTTCCCCTAATAAACTTGAACCATTGTGTCATCTATGTTGTATATGCTTGCACTTATACGTTGGAATTAGCAAAACCATGTTGTCATGGGGAATGTTTTCAACATTGCACTTGTACTTTGTACACATTTGATATCATGCTCTTTTGTCTATGGATGTCGCCGGTGTGAAATAAAGAGGGAGCTTGTAAGTCCATGGAGTTATGTATTTTGTGTTAGAGAAACGCCTGGGCCACTAGCCTAAGCCATGCCTAATCATGGTGGAAACTTTCACCATCACCATAATGAGCATTCTATGAAGCATACTCAATAAAAAGCTATGCACATAGTAAACAAAAAGATCACTGAGATGCTCATTGTCTGCTTGCCTTGTCATTTTGGTTATGGGATAGCTCATGTACCATGTGCAAGGGGCACCCTGTTGGCGGTTCTCTATGGTACACATGTACTTACTATGACAAGAACTTACAGGTGACCAAAGTTGAGTAGCATGCGGTGCGGCCCTCGTATTCATGGGACATTGGATTGCCAACTTATACTTTGTCAAGCATATACTCCATAGTTTGTTCACTTTAACCTTAATCACTTCAAGATTCTTATGATAGGGGCAACCAGCACTGAAAGCTAGCAAGTACCATAATTTTTGGAAGCTCTTTTTGAAACTTGAAATCCCTGCTTCCCTATATTAAGGGCCTTTCTTCCACTATTATATTGAGTCTCCACCTTCTATCTTTAGGCACCATTACGAGAGCATAGTTGTCATTCTTAGTTCCATGTGCAGTGTCCCAAGACTTATTGATTGATGCATATTGTTGATATTGCTTGTTCTTGTGCTACTTGTTTCTAGTCACTCTTATGAACTTTGAAGGTGTCCTATGCATCTATTTGCTACTCCATGAGGGACAAGCTGAATGCCACTATACTATGTTTTCTGTATGTGAAACAAACAAGCATTTTTTAATGCATGTTATTCATGATCTTTGTTTGTAGCCTTTCATGTTGCATGCATAGTTACTTTGTCCTATTGTTAGAACTCCATCTTTCATGATTATGTTTAGAGTTCTTTGATCCCAGCTTTCAATGCTTGCAAATGGTTTGATCTTGGTTTTGATGGTGCATGTCACCTCAAAAATTATTCTTTTATCACTTACCTACTCGAGGACGAGCAGGAGTTAAGCTTGTGGATACTTGATACGTCGGAAACGTATCTATAATTTTTGATGCTCCATGCTTGTTTACTATCTACTTTGCTTTGCTTTGTCCACACTTTGAGGTGTTTTTATATGTTTTCTAGAACTAACCTATTAACAAGTTGCCACAGTGCCAGTTGCATGTTTTCTTCTGTTTTTGGTTCTAGAAAGGCAAAAAATCAATATTCTCAGAATTGGACGGGACAAAAGTGTCGTGGTGGTATCAAGGCATATGCCATGGGTAGGCTAAATTTGGGGCCGATGGACGTGGAGGAATCCGGGGAGGGATGATGCAGTGAAGACCACACTCGTATGAACAAAGAGAAATACAATGTATCTAGGATTGAGGCTCTCATGTGGAGGTAACACCTCTTCTCTACATCTAATCTCTTATAATCTTGTCATACTTGTGGCCACAATCATGCTCCTTGAGCTGTATCTCCTATGCCTCTATCTAGATCTCTCTGTGAGATTGGAGGAGGAGGAAGAAGAAGAGCTCCTATTGAGCAGAGAGGGGAAGAGCCCCTCGTGGCCTCTCTGTGAACGATCCCCCTGGTGCTCCTTATAAAGGGGAGCCCAGGGGACAAGACTTGCTCCTCACGATTGGCATATGTGCAGCATATTCCCAGCATCTTCTTAGATGCTCAGCATATGCCTTGGCATCTTTGGAGATGCCAGAGCATATTCTTTAGCATCTTCTTGATGCCAAGGGCATATCCGATATGCCCATGTGCCAGTCGGATCTGGACTAGCACGATCCCTGAAGAGCTTGTCTTGGCTTCTCGGAGAGTTACTGTAGATGTCAAGGGTACGTTTGGACGTGAATAAAAGGATGTATCGATCATTATAACTCGGCCCAGATACCCTGGGCAAGTGGAGATTTGGCCCTGGTAGTGGTTAACTCGGCCTGGGAAGAACTGGACCCAAACTGGGCCTGACCCTCTCCTGGCCGAGTCAGCAATGGCCCAGCCGGGTTACTGTTCATTTGGCCCAGGTTGGTTGAGTCGGCTCAGGCCCATCCGAGGTGGCTCTGTTTGAGTTGTTGGGTGATGTCCCGCGGTGGGCCAGATACGGCCTATGCCAGCCCACCCGGGTAGCTCTGGTGGTGAGGTGCCCCAGTCCGTCGAGGAGGTGTGGTCCGCGGTGGGCCGACCCTCAGTCATCGGCCCACCCGGGCGAGGCGAGGCGGTTGAGGTTCCCCTGGTGGGCCGAATCCGGCCCACCTGGGTGACGCTAGCGAACGACGATGCGGTGTGGCGGTAGTTCCTGTGGGAGGGAGCGTGCTTGCTTCAGCGGGAGCTTGATTCGACGTGGAAGCGAGGCATCGAGGGAGTTCGGTGGGAGCGACCTGGTCTGATTCGGCAGCGGCCCGTGGTGGGCCGAATGAGCCCTTCGTTGGCCAACCCGGGGGAGGAGACCTCGGCTCCTTCTCTTTAATTTGGCCTGGATTCCTGATTTGGTCAGGGAGAAGCTTGATTCGGCCCAAGGGTGTTTGAACCAGGCCGACTTTTACATAATTCGGCCTGGCAGGTTCTTTTCCTTTTGTTCTTTTCTATATTATTCATGACATCATCAAATGGCCTTATCTTATGCATAAACCTCTTCAAATTTCTTTATGCACTTGTTGAATCTCCTTATAGCTCAACTCTAGGGTACCCGGGGTCATATCCCCGACATTAGTCCCCGAGGCTATGTGGGACTCGTAGAGTCGTGCATAGGCTTCAAATTCAAATATTTTCAGAGTTACCTTCCGACTCAATATATTTTGGTTGTATACTTCTATGTCCCATAACCCTTTTGGGTAAGTTCGTGATACCTAGCCTTTATAAGTACTGTTCTTTTAACCCTTTTGGGTAAGATATGACTTCTGGCCTTCATGGGCACTGGTCTTATAACCCCTTTGGGTAAGTAATGACTTCTGGCCATTTTGGGCACTACTCATAACCTTCTTGGGAAAGTTTTTGACTCCTGGCCTTCTTGGGCATTGGTCATAACCCTTTTGGGTAAGTTTTTGACTTCTGACCTTCTTGGGCACTGGTCATAACCCTTTTGGGCAAGTTTTTGACTTCTGGCCTTCTTGGGCACTGGTCATAACCCTTTTGGGAAAGTTTTTGACTTCTGCCTTCTTGGGCATTGGTCATAACCCTTTTGGGTAAGTTTTTGACTTCTGGCCTTCTTGGGCACTGGTCATAACCCTTTTGGGTAAGTTTTTGACTTCTGGCCTTCTTGGGCACTGGTCGTAACCCTCTTGGGAAAGTTTTTGACTTCTGGCCTTCTTGGGCATTGGTCATAACCCTTTTGGGTAAGTTTTTGACTTATGTCCTTCTTGGGCACTGGTCATAACCCTTTTGGGCAAGTTTTTGACTTCTGGCCTTCTTGGGCACTGGCCATAACCCTCTTGGGCAAGTTCTAATCCGAGTCATTTGTTTCCTCATCCGAGTTATTTTACTCAAAATTAACCTATGTCTTAAGTCTGAGCCATCTGACTCAAATCCGAGGTTTATGAATCAAATCCGAGTCATCTGTTTCCAAATCCGGGTTATTTTACTCATACTCGACTTATGTCTTGAATCTGAGTTATCTAACTCAAATCCGAGGTATATGACTCAAATTCGAGTTATCTGATTCGAAATCCAAGTTACTTTACTCAATTTTGACTTACATCTCAAATCTGAGTCATCTGACTCAAATCCGAGGTATATGACTCAAATCCGAGTTATCTGATTCGAAATCCAAGTTAATTTACTCAATTTTGATTTACATCTCAAATTCGAGTCATCTGACTCAAATCCGAGGTATATGACTCAAATCCAAGTCATATAATTCCAAATCCGAGTTACTTTACTCGATTTTGACTTACATCTCAAATCTGAGTCATCTGACTCAAATCCGAGGTATATGACTCAAATTCGAGTTATCTGATTCGAGATCCGAGTTACTTTACTCAATTTTGACTTACATCTCAAATCTGAGTCATCTGACTCAAATCCGAGGTATATGACTCAAATCCGAGTTATCTGATTCGAAATCCGAGTTACTTTACTCAATTTTGACTTACATCTCAAATCTGAGTCATCTGACTCAAATCCGAGGTATATGACTCAAATCCGAGTCATCTGATTCCAAATCCGAATCATCTGTTTTCTGAGATACAATTTGCTCTGATGAGAAGATGGCATCTTGCCTTTGATATGGACATGAGATATGAATCCGAGATAAAGCTTTGGGATAGGATAATAGGGCTGATCGCTGAGATATGTGAGTCGAGATGTAGATCCGAGATATAGATTCAAGATATGATATGCTGGCAAATAGTCATTCGAGATATGAGATAACCTGGCAAGATAGTCCATTTCAATCCGAATCATAACATAACCTGGCCATCTGGCGAGCTGAATCAATTTTTAGTCCGAATCAGAGATAAGCTAGTAGGCTGAACCAGAATACAAATCCGAATTATAATATATCTTGACAAGCTGAATCAAATGTTAGTCCGAATCAGAGATAAGCTAGTGAGCTGAGTTAAAGGTTAATCCAAAGCATAAATAAACAGACTCAAATTCTATCTGAATCATCAATAAGCTAGTTGGTGAGCTGAGTTAAAGGTTAATCCAAAGCATAAATATACTGACTCAAATTCTATCCGAATCATCAATAAGCTGGCTGGTGAGCTGATTTAAAGGTTAATCCAAAGCATAAATATAATGACTCAAATTCTATCCGAATCATCAATAAGCTAGCTGGTGAGATGAGTTAAAGGTTAATCGAAAGCATAAATATACTCACTCAAATTCTATCCGAATCATCAATAAGCTGGCTGGTGAGTTGAGTTAAATGTTAATCCAAAGCATAAATATACTGACTCAAATTCTATCTGAATCATCAATAAGCTAGCTGGTGAGCTGAGTTAAAGGTTAATCGAAAGCATAAATATACTGACTCAAATTCTATCTGAATCATCAATAAGCTGGCTGGTGAGCTGAGTTAAAGGTTAATCCAAATCATAAATATACTGACTCAAATTCTATTCGAATCATCAATAAGCTGGCTGGTGCAATACATACCCAAATCAACATAAGTTTTTCTCCATATAAGGGTGATTCTACGGATACGTTGGCTAGTCCCCGGGTTGAGTTATTTTCTCCCCGGGGTCAAGGATCGAATGTTGGTGGCTGAGTTATCCGGTACTTACATATGCTTGGAGAAGAGTTTGAGTCATTCTTGCTGAGTCTTACCTGCTTTGCTGAGTCAGACTTGGAGACCCCTCTTCTTACCTCTCTGCTCTCTATTCGCTTGAATGAGCTGCAGGAGCTCTATGAAGAAGAGGTTGATGAAGATGACTCCCGTCCGGATGGAAACCCAACCAACGTCACTAAAAGGCCCCACGGTGGGCGCCAAATGTCGTGGTGGTATCACGGCATATGCCATGGGTAGGCTAAAGTTGGGGCCAATGGACGTGGAGGAATCCGGGGAGGGATGATGCAGTGAAGACCGCACTCGTATGAACAAAGAGAAATACAATGTATCTAGGATTGAGGCTCTCATGTAGAGATAACACCTCTTCTCTACATCTAATCTCTTATAATCTTGTCATACTTGTGGCTACAATCATGCTCCTTGAGCTGTATCTCCTATGCCTCTATCTAGATCTCTCTGTGAGATTGGAGGAGGAAGAAGAAGAAGAGCTCCTATTGAGCAGAGAGGGGAAGAGCCCTTCGGGGCCTCTCTGTGAACGATCCCCCTGGTGCTCCTATAAAGGGGAGCCCAGGGGACAAGACTTGCTCCTCACGATTGGCATCTGTGCAGCATATTCCCAGCATCTTCTTAGATGCTCAGCATATGCCTTGGCATCTTTGGAGATGCCAGAGCATATTCTTTAGCATCTTCTTGATGCCAAGGTCATATCCCATATGCCCATGTGCCAGTCTGAGCTGGACTGGCACGATCCCTGAAGAGCTTGTCTTGGCTTGACGGAAAGTTACTGTAGATGTCAAGGGTACGTTTGGACGTGAATAAAAGGATGTCTGGGTCATTATAACTCGGCCCAGATACCCTGGGACAAGTGGAGATTCGGCCCTGGTAGTGGTTAACTCGGCTTGGGAAGAACTGGACCCAGACTAGGCCTGACCCTCTCCTGGCCGAGTCAGCAATGGCCCAGCGGGGTTACTGTTCATTCGGCCTAGGTTGGTTGAGTCGGCTCAAGCCCATCCGAGGTGGCTCTATTCGAGTTGTTGGGTGATGTCCCGCGGTGGGCCGGATACGGCCTATGCCAGCCCACCCGGGTAGCTCTGGTGGCGAGGTGCCCCAGTCCATCGAGGAGACGTGGTCCGCGGTGGGCCGACCCTCGGTCATCGGCCTACCCGGGCGAGGCGAGGCGGTTGAGGTTCCCCTGGTGGGCCAAATCCGGCCCACCCGAGCGACGCTAGCGAACGACGATGCGGTGTGGTGGTAGTTCCTGCGGGGGGAGCGTGCATGGTTCGGCGGGAGCTTGATTCGACGTGGAAGCGAGGCATCGGGGGAGTTCGGCGGGAGCGACCTGGTCTGATTCGGCAGCGGCCCGTGGTGGGCCGAATGAGCCCTTCGTCGGCCCACCTGGGGGAGGAGACCTCGACTCCTTCTCTTTAATTCGGCCCAGATTCCTGATTTGGTCACGGAGAAGCTTGATTCGGCCCAAGGGTGTTTGAACCAGGCTGACTTTTACATAATTCGGCCTGGTAGGTTCTTTTCCTTTTGTTCTTTTCTATATTATTCATGACATCATCAAATGGCCTTATCTTATGCATAAACCTCTTCAAATTGCTTTATGAACTCGTTGAATCTCCTTATAGCTCAACTCTAGGGTACCCGGGGTCATTTCCCCGACAAAAAGGCAAAGTCAATATTTTACCGTGGGCAACACGAAGCCAGAATACGAGACGGAGGAGGCTCACCAGGGGGTCACACCCCCTGGCCGCGCGGGTGGTCCCACCCCGTGCCTGGGGGGTGCAGCCACCCTGGTGGCCCCCCTGCCTCGCCTCTTCGCCTATAAAGTCCCCCTGATGCAGAAACCCTAAACACCCGATCAATATTCCACAAAACCTCCTGTAGCCGCCGCCACCATCGTCCCTAGATCGGGGGGTCTAAAGCTCTTCCCGGCACCCTACCAGAAGGGAGATCATCCCGGAGGCCTTATTCTTCATCATGCCAGCCTTTGATACGTCGGAAACATATCTACAATTTTTGATGCTCCATGCTTGTTTAGTATCTGCTTTGCTTTGTCTACACTTTGAGGTGTTTTTATATCTTTTCTGGAACTAACCTATTAACAAGTTGCCATAGTGCTAGTTACCTGTTTTCTTCTGTTTTTGGTTCTAGAAAGGCAGAAAATCAATATTCTCGGAATTGGATGGGACAAAATCCGAAGTCAATATTTTACCGTGGGGGACACGAATCCAGAAGACGAGACGGAGAGGTGCCAGAGAGCCACCACATCCCCCCCAGGCGAGGGCTAGTGTGGACCCGCACCTGGGCAAGGTGTGCCCCCCATGGTCGCCTCTCGGCCTCGCCTCTCCGCCTATAAGAAGCCCCCGATGTAGAAACCCTAAGTACCCGATCAAAACTCCACGAAACCTTTTGGAGCCGCCGCCACCGTCGTCCCTAGATCGGGGGGATCTGAAGTTCTTCCTGGCACCCTGTCGGAGGGGAGATCATCCCGGAGGCCTTCTCTCCGGTATGATACGTGAGTAGTTCCACCTTGGACAATGGGTCCATGTAGTAGCTAGATGGTTGTATCTCCTCCTTGTGCTTTCATGTATAGATCTTGTGAGCTCCGTTCATGATCAAGATCTAATCTATTTGTAATCATGCATGTTGTGTTTGCAGGGATCCGATGGATATTGAGATTACTATGTTAGATTGATTAATGGTTTTGTCTTTATGATTCTATCATGTCTGTGTTGTTTGTGATCTTGCATGCTCTCCGTTGTTAGTAGATATCTTGGCCAAGTAGTTGCTAGTGACTCCAAGAGGGGGTATTTATGCTCGATAGTGGGTTCATGCCTCTAGTTTCCAAGGCAAGTGACAAAAATCTCTTCGGTTGTAGATGTGTTGTTGCAAGTAGGGAGAAAACAATGGTGTCTTGTTCATGGAACAAGTGGATTGTTTACCTTACACAATTTGCTTAAAGCAGTTGTCTCTTGCTTGCAACTTAATACTGGAGGGGGTTAGGATGATAACCTGAAGGTGGACTTCTAGTCATAGATGAAGTTGGATGGTGGTCTATGTATATTTTTGTATTCCCAATCGAATCTCATAGGATCTTTTTGTCTAGTATTGCATTGTTACGCCTTGCTTAGTTCCTATCAATTGCCCTGCTGTAATTTGGTTTACCCTTCATGCCATGTTGTTTATCTAAGGAGAGCACCTCTAGTGAACTATGGACCCCGGTCCAATCTTTACCATTGATACATCTTCCACTGTTACTTGTTTACTATCCGCAAGCCATTACCTTCCACACCATACATTTAATCCTTTGTTACAGCAAACCGGTGAGCTTGACAACCTCACTGATTCGTTGGGGCAAAGTCTTGATTTTATGTTGTGCAGGTCTCCGCGTTGCTTGCAACACCTGTGTGACGTTTCCTTCCTCCTACTGGTTCGATAACCTCGGTTTCTTACTGAGGGAAAACTTGTCGCTGTGCTGCTTCACACCCTGCTCTTGGGGTTCCCAACAGGCTTCACGTTAGCCATCAGCCTCCGGTATGAAGCGTGAGTAGTTCCACCTTGGACCATGGGTCCATGTAGTAGCTAGATGGTTGTATCTCGTCCTTGTGCTTTCATGTATTGATCTGTCAGTTCCGTTCATGATCAAGATCTAATATATTTGTAATCATGCATGTTGTGTTTGCGGGGATCCGATGGATATTGAGATTACTGTGTCATATTGATTAATGGTTTTGTCTTATTGATTCTATCATGTCTGTGTTGTTTGTGATCTTGCATGCTCTCCGCTTTTAGTAGCTATCTTGGCCAAGTAGTTGCTAGTGACTCCAAGAGGGGGTATTTATGCTTGATAGTGGGTTCATGCCTCTAGTTTCCAAGGGAAGCGACAGAAATCTCTTCCGTTGTAGATGTGTTGTTGCCACTAGGGAGAAAATAATGGTCTCTTGTTCATGGAACAAGTGGATTGTTTACCTTACACACTTTGCTTAAAGCAGTTGTCTATTGCTTGCAACTTAATACTAGAGGGGGTTCGGATGATAACCTGAAGGTGGACTTCTAGTCATAGATGCAGTTGGATGGCGGTCTATGTATATTGTTGTATTGCCCAATCAAATCTCATAGGATCTTTGTGTCTAGTATTGCATTGTTATGCCTTGCTTAGTCCTATCAATTGCCCTGCTGTAATTTGTTTACCATGCATGCCATTTTTGTTTATCTAAGGAGAGCACCTCTAGTGAACTATGGACCCCGGTCCAATCTTTACCATTGATACATCTTCCACTGTTACCTGTTTACTTGCTGCAAACCATCATCACCTTCCATACCATATAGTTAATCCTTTGTTACAGCAAACCGGTGAGCTTGACAACCTTACTGTTCATTGGGGCAAAGTCTTGAGTTTGTGTTGTGCAGGTTTCCATGTTGCTTGCAACACCTTTGATACGTTTCCTTCCTCATACTGGTTCGATAACCTCGGTTTCTTACTGAGGGAAGACTTGCTGTTGTGCTCTTCACACCTTTCTCTTGGGGTTTCCAACGAAGCGCTCTCACATCAATACCGGGCGCCATCATCTAGCTGACTCTGCATTTGAAAAGTTGCTGAAAATAATGAAGCCGAAGCTTCCAAAGCATAACGAATTTCTCGAGAGTACATACGAAGCAAAGAAGACTCTCTGCCCTCTAGTATTAGATGTGCAGAAGATACATGCATCCTCTATCGCGGTGAGGAGTACGAGAATTTAGATAAATGCTCGGTATGCACTGCATTGTGGTATAAGATCCGATGAGATGACCCTGGTGATGTTGATGGAGAGCCCCCTAGAAGAGGGTTCCTACTAAGGTTATGTGATATGCTCCTATAATACCACGGTTGAAACGCATGTTCAAAAACAAAGAACATGCCAGGTTGTTGCGATGGCACAAAGAGGACCGTAAGAAGACGGGAAGTTGAGACACCCCACTGATGGGTCGTAGTGGAGAAAAACCGAGAGAGACTTCCCAGACTTTGCAGATGATGCAAGGAACTTATGGTTTGGTCTAAGTACGGATGACATTGATACGTCCAAAACATATCTACTTTATCGAACACTTTGCTATTGTTTCTTCTCTAAACTTGTTTGATTTGGATAAAACTAACACGGACTGGCGCTGTTTTTAGCAGAATTACCTTGGTGTCTTGTTTTTGTGCAGAAAATGAACTATCAGGAAAAATCCCGGAAAATATGCCAAAAATTATATTTCACCAGAAGACCCACGGAGCCAGAAGAAGAGACGGAGAGGAGGCTTGGGGGGCCACACCCACCCCAGGAGCGGGCCCACCACTGGTCACGCCTGAAGGGGGTGCAGCCACCCCAGGAACCACCTCGGCCTCCCTCTGCGCCTATAAGTTGCCTTTCGACCTAAAAGCCGAGGGGGGTTCGATAGTTTTCCAGAAAGAGTTCCGCTCCGCCACTAGAAACCAAGATTCGGATCTAGAAACTCCGTTCTGGCACCCAGCCGGGACGGGGAATTTGGAGAGGATCATCGCCATCGTCATCACCAACGCATCTCCATCAACAACCGATGTTTCCCTCATCCATGAGTGAGTAATCCCCCGTTGTAGGCTTGGGGATGGTAGGGATTGGATGAGTTCTATCATGTAATCGAATAAGATCTGTTAGGGCATAGAGCTTAGTATCTCTTTTAGTGCTATTTGACTTTGTTGCAATTTGTTGTGCTTAATGCTTGTCATTAGGGCCCGAGTGCCATGATTTCATATCTGAACTTATTATTGAATCATGATGATAGTATTTTTTGTGATGTTATCTACAAGTTGTGTACACATATCATTGTCCGGATCCAAAGGCCCCAAAGTGACAATAATTGGGAAAACCGGAGGGGATGGCTGTGGTGTGAGGAACACATGTGTTCACGGAGTGTTGATGCTTTGCTCCGATGCTCTATTAAAAGAAGCACCTTAATTGCCAGTAATTCCCTAGAGGCCCCGCTGCCACGGGTTGGATGGACAGAAGATGTTGTGCAAGTTCTCATTGCGAGCACGTATGACTATATTTGGAGCACATGCCTAGGTTGTTTAGTACTTGGATGCTTGTTATTATTTATCTGCAATGCCCTAGATCTTGAAGTTACATGTTTAGACTCGTCCATGCAACGCCCATCCATCCATTCCTATGCCTACCACACTCAAATCCTACTGTTACCGTTACTGTTACTATTGCTCATGTTTCACTATTGTTGTTGCTTTTGCTACTACCAAATTGTTGCTACTGATAAACTTCTGTGAGCAAGAACTATTTCTAGGTGCAGCTGAATTGACAACTCAGTTGTTAAGGCTTGCAAGTATTCTTTGGCTCCCCTTCTGTCGAAACAATAAATTGGGTAATACTACTCGCGAAGACTATTGCGATCCCCTATACGTGTCGGTCATCATGACTATTTTCTGGCGCCGTTGCCGGGGAGCATAGCTTTATTTGTAAGTTCACTTGGATCTATTATTCTTCACTGCTAATCCTTTCATCATGGCGAAGTCTCGTGATGGAAAGTTCCCTATTTTACCATCCACTACAAGAAGAGGTACAGTCCTAAACACCTCGGTTGCTCTTGATTCACCGTCTGTTATAATTAAGCTTGTCACACCACCACCACATGCTCATGCTACACACACTGCTACTACTGCTGAATCTGAAACTGCTTTTGATACTCATGATGTTACTTCTATTGTGCTTGATGCGAGTGGTTCATTAGGTCCTTTTCTAGATGCTACTATGGCTGGTCTAAATAGGAGGTACCAAAACTCCTAGTGAAGACACTGTTACACCTGTTAGCTCACCTGAGGCTAGTGAGAGTTATGATATTAATGATGGTTACATTGAGTTCACTGATGATTTTGTTGAAGAGTGCCGAAACACACATGGTACTAGTGCTATTAAGAGTCTCCTTGCTAGACATACTATTATGCCTAAGTTGTCCTCTGATCCTAAGTTTTCCACTTCTGCCATAGATATTAAAGATGAAGATTATGATTTCTCTCTTGATTTATCTTACATAGATATTGTTGAGAAGGAACCTTTTTGTGGGACTGAAAATGAGAGTGATGTGGCTCATATGAATGAGCTTTCTACTATGAGTGCTTTATTCTCTGATGATTTTAAGATGCGCAAGTACTTTGTTGCTAAGATATTCCCTTTTTCACTAAAAGGAGAAGCTAGGGCTTGGTTTAATAGATTACCTCCTGGTTCCATTGATAGCCCTAATTGCTTGATTGCTTCTTTCTTCCAGAAATATTTTCCTCCCAGTGCTAGACATGCCGCTTTGCAGAGACTTTTTGATTTTAAACAGGGAGAAGAAGAGAAATTGCCTAAGTCATGGACAAGGTTTTGTGCCTTGATTCATGCACATCCTGGATGTCCATTGCCTAAGAATGAGCTTCTTGATATCTATTATAATGGACTAACTGATGATTCTAGGACCTACCTAGATAGCTTTGCTGATTGTGTTTTCAGGAAAAGGACTCCTACAGATGCTGAAGAATTAATGACCAAGATAAGCAAGAATTATAATGATTGGACTTCAACTAAGCTGAATACACCTGAGCCTATTACTCCTGAACCAGTTGTCCCTGAACCAATTCCAGCACCAACAACAAAAAAGAGGGGATTATTGCATTAAATGATGAAGTGATGAAGGAAGCTAAGAAGTGTCTAAAGGAGAAAGGTATTAGAGATGAAGATGTGAAGAATCTACCTCCTATAGAAGAATTATGTAAGCCAATTCCCCACTCATCTACTATTGAGGTACACTCTCTCCAACACTTTGACGAAGGTGATATTCCTTATGGTAAGCCTCCTGATCAATGTTTAGAGGAACTTGACACTTTTATTGTTAAGCAAGGGTATTTTAATAAACAAGTTTGGAATCATTTATTGGAAAACTCTAGAGCTATCCATGAGTTGAAAGATATTGTGGAAAGAACTTCTAATGATATTAAAATGCTTTGTAAACACTTTCAAATGATTCAAACCCAACTTGATCAACTTGCTAAGGTACAAAAGGATATGCTAGTTAATGCTTCAGGAGATAAACATGCTTATGGAATTAGAACTAGGAGTGATATAGCTACTCAAGATCCTTTATATCCTGAAGGACACCCTAAAAGAATTGAGCAGGATTCTCAACAAGGTGAAGATAGTGGTAGTCCTCGTAAGAGAAAGAAAAAGAAACATAAGATAGTTGAGGAACCACTTGAACCTGCTATAGATCCTAATAGTATATCTGTCTCTGATGCGAACTGAGAGTGGTAATGATAAAAATGAGTCTCCTAATAAGGATGAAGGTGAGGAAGAACCTGAGAAGCACAAGAACACTAGGTACACAAAGGAAGATTTTATTGCTAATAAACATTGTAAAGAGAGAGAACCTTGGGTGCAGAAACATATGCCTTTTCCAGGTAAGAAACACAAGTCAAAGGAGGAGGAACACTACAACAAGTTTTGTGAGTGGATGAAACCTTTATTCTTGCAAATTCCTTTGACTAATGCTATTAAGTTGCCTCCTTATTCAAAGTATATGAAGGATATTGTCTCTAATAAAAGGAAGGTTCCTAATGAGGAGATTTCTACTTTGCTTGCTAATTACTCCTTCAATGGTAAGGTTCCAAAGGAACTTGGTGATCCAGGTATACCAACTATTCCATGCTCTATTAAGAATAATTATGTTAGAACTGCTTTATGTGATTTGGGAGCTGGAGTTAGTGTTATGCCTTTTCTCTGTATAAGAGACTCTAGCTAGAAAAGTTGATACCAACT
The DNA here is from genome assembly GCA_916181665.1 of Avena sativa. Classification (NCBI taxonomy): domain Eukaryota; kingdom Viridiplantae; phylum Streptophyta; class Magnoliopsida; order Poales; family Poaceae; genus Avena; species Avena sativa. The sequence continues at coordinate 427,300,651 of OV702293.1, forward strand.
GATATTTCTTTCCAAATGGCTGATAAGTCAACTACTATTCATGTTGGTATATGTGAGGATGTTCCTGTTCAAGTTGCTCATAATTGCATGGTTCTAACTGATTTTGTTGTGCTTTAAATGCCTGAAGATGATAATATGTCCATTATTCTTGGGAGACCTTTTCTTAATATTGCAGGTGATGTCATCAATTGCAATCAAGGAAAAGAAACATTCAATATTAATGACAAAGAGCACACTGTCTATTTCCCCAAGAAGGTTGTTAAGAGCTATTGCCTGAATTCCATTGAAAATATTGAGGGCATCAAGGTTGGAGAAATATATTGTCCCATTCCACAAGAAAATTTTGAAACTATTATGATTGGGACCATTGCTATCAAGTGGAATGCAAAGTTTTGTTTCATATAAGATTGTTTTGGTAATAAGATCAACCTTGTTAACAAAAGGATTTTTTATGAACAAAATAATGTTTCCACTGTGGTTACACTTGCTTTCTTTTTCCTTTCTCCTTCCTAGTCTTTGCTTTAGCTTTAGTTTTGCTAGTTATTTGCTTGTTTGAGTTTCTTAGAGGTCCTGTAGTTTGGCTTTTGGTTTGCTTTTGCTTCTTCTAAAAAAACTGTTTTCGCGAGAAAATCAATTTTCATGTCCTAAAAATTGGCCAAAATAAAGTTTCCCAAAAAATCCCAGAAAAATCAAAATAAAATTTTCCTCAAAAAAAGGGGCAGAGTGGCACCTTAGGTGACCTAGGGGGCCACCCCAAGACACCACACCCTGGTAGGCGCGGCCTACCAGGTGGCGGCGCCTGGGAGGGTCATGCCCACCTGGGCCCCTCCAGGCTGCCTCCTCAAAGCCACCTTCTTTCTCTCTCCCGAAAAACACCGGAAAACTTGCTCAAGCTTGAGTCCTTGCTGTTGTTGCTCACGTTTTTCGATCTCCTTGTTCAGCCCATCTCAAGTGCTGATTTTTTGGAGGGACTGCTCCTTGGTATGTGTCTCCTCCACTTGTCCAATTAGATTTGTGATTGGTAGATTGTATCTTGAGTATTTTGATGCTATAGGTGACAGGTTGTTTGAGCTTGCGTGCTTGTTCTATGCTTAGAAACTTTGTTTTGATGCATGTGTAGTCCTCTAACAAGTTCCTATAGTAGTTGCTCATCATTTATCAACTTAGAAATCACTTGGTTTGATGGTTGTTTAAAATTTCAGAATAGGGAAGTCATGGACCACCACACCTTTGGTGACATATTTGAGAGTGATGCACTAGAAGGGCAAGGCTTCCAAGGTCATCTACCAGTACTAGACCCTCATACAATGAGGATCTCATCACTCCGCGATTTGGTGACAAGGGAGATGAAGGGGATGCGCACCCCTCCACCTTTCCTTGCCAAACTTTCTTGCAAGCTGTTGGGATTCTCAACGATTTTATGACTTTGGTGCAGAGGGCTGGACTAACAAGTTACATGCAGGATGAGAGTGCACAATATGCTTTGCTTACTAAAACATTTGTGGAGAGTTTCTCCTTTACTAATAGTATGTTCAAGTCTTCTGTGTCTTTCAAAATTTATGGCAGGGCTCATTCTATGACTTTGAAGCAATTTTGCAAGGCCCTTGGACTTGGTACAACTGGGTCATCAAAGAAGATTCAATCTCTACCCACTGATTTATTAGAGCTTTACCGAGGAATAACCAATGATGATGACCGTAGAGCTCAGCGGGGGAAGATAAAGAACATTCAACTTCCAGCCATCAGGTATTTTGCCTACTATCTTGCCACCAATGTTCTTGGTAGGGAGAACACTAGTAATATTTCAAACTATCAATTGGCCTTCTTAGATGCTGTGCTCAACAATGAGGATAAGTATAATCTTGGTTCTCTCATTGCTCGTCGTCTAGCTGCTAAAGGAGCCATTTATGGGGGAATTATTGCTACTCATGTTGCTGCTGCCTTGAACATTGCTGTTGATCCACATGATACAGTTTTGACCCCTCAGAGGCTTGATCTTGCTGCCATGAAGGCGCACCACTTTGTCACCGCTAGCTCTACTCTTGAGAACTTGGTTTATAGAATGCTATTTACGGAGGGGGAAGAGAGAGAGATCCCTCTACCTCAAACCACTTTGTTCAGTATTTCTCAGGGACCGTGGCCACGCTCGAAGAAGGAGATGGATGACAATCTGCGCTCTCTTAACTTCCACGAGCACTATCAATTTTCATAGTTTTTATTACCATCAAATTGTTTAGTTTCATTCATATATGTTGACTCCTTCTTTAATCAAATCAAACGGCTGCGGGGCGATCTTCTGCCAAAGGATCGCGTACGAGCAATTCAGTAGGAATTGGCGGGATTCTTTGATGCAGAGGTCATAAACCCAAAAGGAGAATACCATGTGGAGTTGGGTGTATACGGCAATATGGACCGTACAAAAAGCTTATTTTGTATGTATATATGCATGAAACCTGTGTATTGAATGTAATATGTTCGACACTTCGATTTGTATATCCATGATGATGTTGTGTAGAGTGCAAAACACAAAATAAAAAAAGTAAAATAATATAAATGAATTCTCTGCCGTGCGACGCAAAAAGTGGCCGCGGCAAAAAAAAATGGCCAAAATAAATTCTCTGCCGCGGCAGAGAAATATGGAAATTGCTGTCACGGCAGAGACAGATAACACGAACCGGGACGGATGCTCCTCTCCCTGGCAGCATACAGCAGCCACATGGAGTCCTTTTATTCCGGTTCGTAGCCTAACCAGAACTAAATTATGGAGGCTTTAGTCCCGATTGTTCCATCCCGGTTGGACAACCGGGACTAAACCAGGACAAGAGCCCCGTTCTCCACTAGTGCCCGTTCCATCAACGTTGTTTTATTTTAAATTTGAAATGAAGCCATGACAACTATTTTGAAATGGAGGGACTGCTTATAGTGTTGTTCTTATTTTTTTATCTTTGCGAAATATTCTGATTGATTTCAAAGTTGCTAGCTCGGATAAACCGTTACTCAAACATACGCCATCATTTTGCACCGACGACGCAGGAGAGAGGACAGAGGAGAATAGTATGCATGGTCGATCAGCGGTCACGTCCGGACGTGCCGCTGCTTTTGCTCTGTCCCCGTTCGAGGACAAGCGATCGATCGAACGACGACGAAAACCTGTAGAAACATCAATGAGCTCGCGCGGCAGCCGGTCGGTCGGCGCGACGATCCAACAAAGGTACAAGCACTCAAGTGCATGCACGCGGTTTATCCTGTGTTGGTCACGCGGCCCGGTCTCGGTGGTGAACGTATGTACTACCGCTGATGATGACGACGACGGTGCGGCACTGCGCCAAACCCTGTGGGAAGTGGTGTTGGTCAGTTCTAACGGCCTTTTTATATTGTTTAAGATTAGAGCTATTTTATTTATTAATCTCTCTTATTTAATGCATGTTCTTATTTTCCTTACACTTCTATCATGTATGTAACACTACTTGTGCATGTACTCCATATTAATGAGAGAGTTATGAAGTGTCTTGGTATTAGTAACTTGGCTCTTATGACTAATAATCTCAAACAAAGATAGTAGGAGGCAGCGGAGCATGTTCATCTCTGGTTGCCAGGTGTTGTACATTATAGATACATTTTTTTTGAAGCATTCCAGGTCGAGTCCTCGCGTTCGGCTAAATTTCAGACAAGTTTGACAAATTCAGGCGAATTTCATTAAACATGGACGAATATAGGCGGATTACATCGAATTTAAACTACAATACTAGATAATAAACTAAAATCATTAAAAAGGCCGCCGTCGTCGCCTTCGCCGATGCCGTCGCCGCTTCTATATGCCAAAGTTATCGTAGAAGGACGTGTAGCCAGGATTGGCCCTGCCATCGTCCTCGCCGTCGTCATCGTCATCATCGCTCGGCGGCTGTGGCGGGCGGGAGCTCCCCTGGCCGGCATCGCCGCACCTCCACGGCTGGTAGGATGTGCCGACTTCGTCATCGTCATCGAGGACGACGAGCGGCGCGCCCTGGTAGGTGAGAACGCGGCCAGACCAGGCCTGGCGTTCGGCCTCCTGCTGCATGCAGTGGACGCGCCGCTACTCCGTCTCCTCCCAGTCCGTCCTAGACCATTCGAGTATGTCCGGCGAGGACGGCTCCACCGGCGGCTGCGGAGCTGCCTCCCGGAGGGACTCCTCCATCGCCATCTTGACGGCGAACGCGTCCTCGTCGATTGGCACCGCCCAGTCCGGTGGCTCCGGCTTCGGCCTGCGAAGGCGGAGACGGCCGGTGGGCGGCGTCGGAGCACGCGGCTCGTTGATGATGATGCCATGCGACCTGGTCCTCGACGGCGACCGGACCGGCGTCACCGGCACCCTCTTAACGGGCCGGAGCGGCGGCGAAGCCACCGGTACGGAGCCCGACTAGTGGGAGGACGAAGAGGAGAGGCTGGCCATCCTCCTCGGCAGCCAGTTGGCCGGAGGATGGCGCCTCGTCCTCGACGCTGGCGTGGGGTTACGGGGGAAGCCGAGGCGGGGCTCGTTGCCGGCGTGGATGTGCTCCAGCACGGCAGCGAGTGTGCGCCAAGGAGCGCTCCAAAAGCGGCGGCGCCCAGCCGCGTTGTTCCTCTTCTGCGGTAGGCCTAGCGGCCCCTCGTGGCGGGCGAGCGCCTGCTTCCGCCGCTCGGTGAGATGCTGCTCCCAGAAGACGCGGTTGCCCGGATCCTCGGCGAGGTCCGGGTCGTCCATGGCGGCGATGGTCGTGGCTATCTCGTCGTCGAGCTCCTCGGGCTTCTGCTCTGACGGGATAGGGATCCTACCGGCGCTGAGCTTCCATCCGGTTGGGAGGCGGATGTCCGGCGGCGCTATGTAGCCCACCTCGTACAACATGCGCGCCTCCCTAGGCTAGAGGGTGCGGCGGCCAAATCCATTCGCCGCCGCTGGGTCGCCGGGTACCTTTCGCCCATGGTGTGCGGGGAAGGAGAACTCGAAGTTCGCCGGAGTTGGGGAGCTGTGGAGGGGGAAGTGGAGGAGCATTGGAGGTGAGTGAAATGAGCCGGCGATGCCGCCGGATTATATAGGCCGAAGGGGGCAGCGAGGGAGGGAAAAGTGGAAACGACGGGAAGTTAGTTCCCGCCGGTCCGTCGCGGAAGCAGAGGGGACGGTGGTGGCGCGGCATTACGGCGACGCGTGACCGATGCGGCGGGCAGTTATTGCCTAGCGATCGCCACGTGGTTCTGAGGAGGACGACGACTCGGTTTCCGTCGCTTCGTCCGGCGTTTCCAGGGCGTTTCCGGGATCCTGGGAATGACTTGGAAAGCCCAGACTAAAATTGACTCAAATCCGGACGTAAAGAGATTCTTGAGAACACGACTGGACCGAATTTCTGCGTCCAAATCTAATTTCAATGTCTAGATCAATGTTCTAGAAATGCTAGTGAAGATGCTCTAAATGGGTTTCGGAGTAGGACAGTGTCGTCAAAGAAGAGGGTTTCCGTTGAGGCGCGCACGGCCCGTGAGCTAGCCCCAACAGAACTCGATGAGCAGGGGCGCATTTTTAGCATATCCGCCGGCAGGGTCCACTACAAGCGCTCCTCCAGTCAAAGGAAGAGAGGACCCCGGTTGGACGAGCCTACTCCTAGGAGCTAGGGAGGAATGGGATGATGGCCGGTGGCCTCGCCCGCACGCACGGACATTATAGCCTAGCAAGCGCGGCAGGTGGATGAGGAGAAAACCAGCGGACGGCCGTCTCGCCCACGCACCTCTCGGTCGTCAGCGCTGTGCGTCTCCACTGCACGGCTGGGAAAGAAGTCCATATAACCCCTACCTATTGGTTTTGGGACGCTAACCCCCTTATGTTTAATCTGGATCAAATAACCACTCTAACTAACTAAAACCGGACAAATTACCCCCCAAACCCGTGTAGGTTGTTCTAATCAGTGGTTTTGCGCACGTGGAGTCTGGTTTAGGACACGGTGGAAAAGTTGCTAAAACAAAGGGCACGGTGGACAATGGTCAGACCAAATCCCCACTGTACTTCTCTCCCTCGCAATCGTGGTCGAAGGACGCCGCCACCCACGCCTCTTCGTTGGCCCGGTCCGAATACTCCCGCCCGCCCCAAACCCTCGCTGCTGGATCCCACTACTGGCCGACAAGGTGGTCGACGAACGCCAACGCCCCCACACGCCCCTGCCCTCTCCTCGCCGTGGGCTCTCTCTGTCGGCCGACGCTGTCGTCCCTGACCGCCCTCGCCTCCTTGTCACTGGAGCAGCTTCGGCGTATCTCGTGCTACCGCCGCCGCGTGCCCCTGTTGGCCGCCGCCGCTGCATACCCCTGGACTCGCAGCTACCCAAGAAAAGGGCCGATTTTCTTCAGACAATAAAAGATAATGAAGAGATGTATGTGAAACATGGATGTGGTTTGTATGAAAAGACAACAACCAGTATATGTTTGAATGCAATTCATAACTGATGATTGAAGCAACATGCTGTTACAGAAATTTACTGAATTTTTGAACATTCTTAAAACCTCTCAGACGTGGTGCTCTGGATTGACATTGGTTTCTAGTTGGTAATTGCTTATCAACTGATTTTCTATAGGCTTCCCTGCTACTCATTGAAGCTCAGGCATGTCGACGGTGCTGAGGTCGAGGCAATAACGAACTGCAGTAGGTGGTCTAATTGAAACAATGAACTGCCCTCCTTGGTATTCAGACTTGTAGAGTAGGGTTTGTATTGAAAATTCCTCGAAATTGATCTGTGTATTTCCTCGGTATCCTCTCTTTGACACGAGGCCATGCTTTGCAGACTGCGCTCCTGCTACACCCATGGCTGCTGACGAGACCAAGAGATGATCCAGGGCTAACCTTTTTTTTTCTAAATTCTAAAGAACCTCTCTTTGACAGTACAAGGTACCCAGCGGCATGATTCAGCTGCAGAACTTGTGTTTGGGGAGCTGACCTGCTCGTCGGCACCACACTCCAATCAACGGACCACGTCGCCGATTATCCGCCGCCGCCAAGAGGAATCGTCGCCGCGGCTGCGGTGGAGGGTAGGGATGGCGAAGAAGTGAAGAACTGGTTCGTGGTTCGGTCTAACCAGGTCGCTCTCGTGGGTTTTAGTTTCCACATGCCCAAAACCATCTACCAAAACAGCCTACACAGGCTAGGGGGGCTCTCTGTCCGGTTTTACAAACATAGGGGGTTAATTGGCCCAAAATAAACATAAGGGGGTTAGCGACTCAAACCAGATACTTAGGGGGTTATTTGGACTTCTTTCCACGGCTGGCGTGTGCCACGGCCACTTCACATGCTCCCAGTCCCAGCACACGTACGAGTACGTAGAACTCGCCGCTGCTAATCTTGTTGCCTTCTCCCCTCCACCTGACCACCTCCATGTCGTCAATGGCTTATGGACAAAATCATGAGGCCGTAAAGCATGGTCAATTATACCTGGCTAAATTAAGGACACTGAGGACAAAGTATACGTCGCGCACGCGATATTTACGATGAACGTTTTTGCGTGCTGAGAAAACAGCAATAGAAAACGTCATTTTTGTTTGTTCGCAATAAAAGAGCTCGGAATGATATTCAAAAGAAAAAAGAGCTCGGGATGTCTGTTCCGATAAAGCTCGCTGAGGATGGGACGGGTCCATTATTAAGTGACGTTTTCCTTCGACCAATTTTGCTCGCCGGTACTACGTTCCAAAAAAAGACTTCAATCACCGATACCAATGATTTGTGTGGCGCGTCGCTTGACGTCGAAGAAACCTGATACCAGTGGACGTCTACAGGAGGGACAGGTACACTGAACTGAACTCCGGCCTTTTGCAACGTTCGAATTCCCATATATGTTGCGGCAACGTTCGGGATGCTTGATTGATGGACTGTACTGTGCGCCATTGTTAGGACTTCCAAAACAGTTCAACGAAGAACTCCCAAAATTAGTTGTGTTATTGACTTATTGTTATGATAGTACTGTATAGTGTGCTTGCTTGATGTGATCTCATGCCCTGATTAATGTTCGCTCCTTTTGGTGTCTAATCTAATGCAAGCTGGTTTCTATGTCTAAAGTAGCGTACAGAAAATCTAGTGCATGCCGATAGCAATATTTTTTTTCCATACAACTCACACGAGCCGGGTTTCATTACCAATAACAGAACATCGAACCGACACGGTAACATGCCCTTAATAACAACGTCTTACGTCTGTCATTTGCGATGGTTCCTATGTCTAAAGTAGTGTACAGAAATCTCATTAGATGTGCCATGGGAGAACCAGATTATTTTTTATGGAGGTTTTTGCACCACGGATACATAAACTTGTTCAAGACGTGCAGTTTCATACAACAAGTATCAGGCTGTGTTACCGCGGTACAACAACTATACCAAATGGTGCACCGTTCATACAAGTCGCCCAGGAGCTGCCACGCGTCCAGTTGACGCCGTTTTTCGATTTTGTGAAGAAGCCCTCTACAAAATAACAATCACAACTTGGTCCCCGTTCTTTTTGCAGCACAGATATATCAGAAGAATCCCCCGGCGCCAGTTACGGAGGCAGTTCAGGTTCTTTCCTTCGTGGCCGAGGACGGAGGCGACAAAGACGGAGGCGACAATTCTCTCTGATGGCTGAAGATCCGCACCGCCGCAACTACTGGGAAGATCCTCCGTTCTACGGTGAGTCGCAGTTTCCCCCCGCGCAACTCGACTTCTTTCTGTTTCCGTTCAGCTCATGCCGCCGGCGTGGTTAGGGTCGTCGGGTAGGTTTCGGGTGACAATAAGTGTTAAAACGATGCTACGATTGTACTAGGGTTGTTATGCATCGCTTGCACGCAGTTCATCTGCCTCAAATTAGTTTTTTTTGGACGTGTCCTGTTCCGAGGTGGTTTTGATGCCGCAAAGGTTATGAATTCTGTAGATTTGGGATGTTTTAGTGTTAGATTAGTGTTTGAATTACACAAGGTATGTTAGTACTAGGTTTTCGAGTAGAAATTTTAGAAAAAGAAGCACCTTTATTTCGATTTGCAAGTTGTCCTGTTTCGAATATATAGTTAACTGAAGAATTGCGCTTTTCTGAACTTGTTGACAGTTAGTTCAGAGTTTGAATGTTGCAAGTGATTGTTTTTCCTTGTGTGTTGCTTGAGTTGTGCAGATGATCCATATAGATTCACTGTGGTATTGGAGCACAATGGGTTTTTTTGTGGACTGAAGGAGAATCTGGACTATGTTAGCAGCACTGTTGATCATTGGGACAACTGCAACACTGATACTTTCTCAAAGCTATGGATTGAGGAATTTATAAGGCAAGGAGGGAATGATGTCACACACAAGACAAGTGTATATTGGTGTTTACCTGGTAAAACATTGTTTGATGGCCTATGTTTGATTGAGACATATGTAGACATTATTTCAATGATGAAAGCTGCCGAAGAAGAGAAGATCTTGCACCTAATGGTCGATCACACTGGTTTCTTGAAAGGCCTAAGAGAAGAAGTCATTGTACAGATTCCAAGTAGATACATAGTACAAGACAGAAACCATGATGCAGCAACTGATATACAAGGAGAACATCCAGAGGAGATTCCTGAAATTGGAGAACAACCAGAGGAGATTCCTGAAATTGGAGAACAGCCAGAGGAGATTCCTTGCTCAAGCAAAGGCAGATTGAAGGAGGTTGTGAGTGAGCACACTAATTCTGGTTCTGAAGATGATGGAGAGGACAGTGATACTGATTCTGAATTTTATGACAGTGATTATGATGTAGAGGATGGTGATGATGACCTTTTTCTTGAGCACACTGACAAGGATGTGAATGACAACAATGAGCTGTCAGCAATTGTAGAAGAAGAGGATGATGCAGGGCTTGAACATGATGATCTGAATCTCACAAAGGAGCAGCACATGCAACTACAGTACAAGTTCAAAGAATTCAATGCTAAAGTTGATATGGCTACACCTATATTCAAATTAGGAATGGTGTTCTCTAGCATGGCAGAATTCAGGAAAGCATTAAATTCATACAGTGTGAATGAAAGAGTAAAGATTAGGAAGCGAAGGAATGAATCAACTAGGATAGTTGCAGTGTGTGAAGAGGAAGGTTGTCCTTGGATGATTACTACTTCATGGGATAGTAGGATAGAAGCCATTGTAGTGAGGAAGTTTTGTGATGATCACAAATGTGAAAAAGATTGGGACCTGAAGACACTTACATCTCCATTTTGACTCAATGTTTCATTGATGAATTCAGAGATAACCAGAAATTAGATTTGAAGTCATTTCGAGCCAAGGTTAGAAGGAAATTCAACATGTGTCCAAACAGGTTTAAATTGGGAAGAGCTAGAAAGGCTGCACTAAATATAATACATGGAGATGAAGCAGAACAGTTCACATTGTTGTGTGACTATGGACAAGAATTGAGGAGATCAAACCCTGGTTCAAGATTTTTTTCTGAGCACAAATCAAGCAAAGGAGCAATCAGATCCAGTTCCAAAAGAGCACTTGGCAACTTTATATTGGTCATATGATGCTTGCAAGAGGGGTTTTCTAGAAGGATGCAGACCACTCATATGTATTGATGGTTGTCACATTAAGACCAGGTACAAGGGCAATTTGTTGACAGCAATGGGGATTGATCCTAATGACTGCATTTACCCAATTGCTATGGGCCTAGTAGAGGTGGAGTGCACAAGCTCTTGGGAATGGTTCCTCACAACACTTAGGGATGATCTAAACATCACAAACACTTCAACTTTCACCATCATGAGTGACAAGCAAAAGGGACTAATAAATGCAGTGAAGAAAATTTGGCCTGATGTAGAGCACAGATTCTGTGTTAGGCATCTGTATCAAAAATTTCACAAAAAACACAAAGGAGAGACACTAAAAAATGATCTATGGGCTATTGCTAGATCAACTAATGTTCCAACTTGGCAGAGGAACATGGACAAATTGAAAGTGGACAGTCCAGAAGCACATGCTTGGGTTGAGGAACTACAGCCAAACACATGGATTAAAGCTTTTTTAGTGATTTTCCCAAATGTGATATGTTGCTCAACAACCACTGTGAAGTTTTCAACAGCTACATTCTTGAAGCCAGAGAATTTCCAATGTTATCTATGCTACAGACTATATTCTACAAAATCATGCATAGGAATGTTGGAAAACAGAAGGAATGTGAGAAATGGACTGGGATAGTTTGTCCTAAAATAAAATAAAAGAAGATTGACAAATTTACAGAGTGGGCAAAGAAACTAGATGCAGAACATGCTGGTGGTGGCCTCTACCATGTGAACTCACATGAGTATGAGAGAACTTATATTGTAGATATGATGGCCAGGACCTGTGATTGCAAAAGGTGGCAGCTGTCAGGAATTCCTTGCCACCATGCTATTTCCTGTTGCAGGACTGATAGAATAAACCCAGAGAAATTGGTGCACAGTTGCTATAGCATTGAGACCTATAAGAAAGCTTATGCTTCCAATTTGGTTCCTCTGAGATCAAGAGTATTTTGGGAGAAGATGAATGCTGTAGTTGTGCACCCACCTCTTTTTACCAAGGTAATGGGCAGGCCAAAGAAGAATAGGAGGAAAACTCCAGAAGAAAAGGAGAAGAATGGAGTCAAGTTTGTTACAAAATCAGGGGTCGTCATGCATTGTTCTATATGTGGAAACCCAAACCATAACAAAAAAGGACATGACAAATGGGTTTTAAAACAGAACAATGTGCCAGTGGATGAGCTAGTTGACCCAGACAACTATGATGATCCTTCTATGTTGCAGCACATAATGCCTCTTAATCCACAACCTAGAAATGATCCAAGTTTCCAGAGACAAAGCATGGTTTACAAGATGGGACAAGTGGTAATTCTCAACACCTAGCCCAAATGTTCTTATATTTTCCAAGTTTTCAAATGTTCTTATAAATGTCTCTCTTTATTTTGTAGGCTACAACTTTGCACTCTCTGCTAAGGGTAGAAGAACCATTACCTGATGAGAGAACCTTTGTGGTAGCTGCAAGAGAAGCACTACAGGACCCTGGTGCTAGAGTGACCACAGCCATGACAAGGGGTAGGGGTAGAATGTCAAGAGGGAAGGGACCAGTAGCAACTAGAGGGAGGGGAAGAGGAATTGGGAAGAAGCCAACTGAAGATGCAGCACCAAGTTCATCACAGAGAGCAAGAGGAAGGGGATCAAGTGCAAAAAGAAAGGCACAAGGTTCAACATCTACAACACTGGATCCCAGGCAACCTGTAAGGAACAGGCATAACACCTACAGCACTGGGCCAGGATCAGCACATCACCTCTTGTTTGGTGATGGGCAAGCAGTCATTCCTGATCTAAATGAAGTAGTGCATGCAGAAGGGGAAGAAGAAATTCAGATAACACAAAATGCTCCTGACCTAAATGAGTGATAGCTATGTAATCTGGCTAGTAAATTATGCTGTAACAATTATTATTTTTGCTCAGACATAAATTAAAACATAGCTTTATTGAACATGTTCTTCTTCTCAGTTTTATTCCTGATCTTGTATTTCAGACAACTCAAATTTGAATGGAAAATATGTTGAACATATTCTTCTTTTTGTTTTGAATGGACTGTTGGAATTATGCCCTATAGGCAATAATAAAGATGTTATTATTATAATTCTTGTTCATGATAAAGTTTATATTCCATGCTAGAATTGTATTAAGCGGAAACTTTAATACTTGTGTGGTTTGTGAACAACACCGTGTCCCTAGTACGCCTCTATGGACTAGCTCATTGATTAATGATGGTTAAGGTTTCCTAACCATAGACATGAGTTATCGATTAATAATGAGATCATATCATTGGGAGAATGATATGATGGATAGACCCAACTAAGCGGAGCAATTAGATCGTGTCATCGTGTTCATCTTTGCGATGCTTTTCTTATGTCAAATATTGTATTCCTTAGACCATGAGATAATGCAACTCCCTGGTATCGGATGAAAGCTTTGAGGTCATCAAACGTCATCCTATGAGAGGGTGATCATAAAGGTGTCTCTCAGGTGATCGGAAAGTACCTGTTGGGTTGTATGAATCGAGATGAGATTTGTCCCTCCCAAGTTGGAGAGATATACTTCGGGCCCACTCGGTAATCGATATCAACACCGCTTGCAAGCATGTGGTTAAGGAGTTAATCACAAAGTGATATCGGATTACGGAACGAGTAAAGTACTTGCTGTGAACGAGATTGAACTAGGTATGACGGTACCGACGATCAAATCTCGGGCAAGTAAAATATCGCGAGACAAAGGGAATATATATGGGATTGGATGAATCCTGGCACCGTGGTTCATCCGATATGATCATCGATGAATGTGTTGGAGTCAATATGGGTTTCCAGACCCTGCTGTTGATTATTGATATAAGATCATGTCTGCATATTCTGGAACCCGAAGGGTCACACACTTAACGTGTCTCGACGCTAGGATAGATTGGATAATTGGTTTATGAGATTTTGTTCGGAGTCTCGGATGGGATCCGGGACATCACGAGAGGTTCCAGAATGGTCTGGAGAATAATATTCATATGAGGAAATGCAGTTTTTGGAGTTCGGAATTGTTCCGGATTAATCGGTATTGTACCGGAAGCTTCTAGAACCTTCTGGAGTGGGACCAACGTGGCTCCACTTGCCGGGAGGGGGCATGGGCCTATGAGGGAGTGCCCTGGCCGCATTGGGCCAGGGGCACAAGGCCCCATAGGGCCCAGCCGGCCAAAACCCTAGGAAACCCTAGGGGAGCTTCTAGAAGGGAGGGGGGAAACTTGCCCCCCACTCCTCCCTCCTTGGCCGCCGGCCTAGGGCTTCGGGTAGGGGCTAGGGATGGCGCCCACCCCTCTATATAAAGAGGGATGGGGGCGCACCCTCCCCCTACACCTCCTCCTCAACCCTAGCCGCCCTGCTGCCCCGCCTCTCTCTCTCTCCCTCCCGACTGCGCGTAGGCGAAGCCCTGCCACAGAAACTCTCCACCGCTTGCACCGCGCCGTCGCGTTGTAGATCCAATCCATCTCTCCACCCCACTTGCTGGACCGAGGAAGGAGGAGACGTCGAGGTGCCGCACGTGTGCATCTCTTGGAGGCATCGCCACTTGTGGTGCTAGATCGGATCGGATCGGATCGCGAGGAGGAGAAGCGAGTACGACTACATCACCCACGTTCCGTCGAACGTTCCGCTGTGCGAATCTTCAAGGGTATGAAGATCTCATCTATTCCTCCTCGTTGTTTGCATCTCCTAGATTAGATCTTGGCTTTCCCCGTTCGCATCCGTTGAAAATTTTGATTTACTATGCTGCAAAACCCTTCATGGACAACATAAATTACAACCTAGCTTTAATAATGTTCTTCTTCTCAGTTTTTACCATGTTGAAATTGCTGAAATTGTTGTCAACTACAAGTGCACACAGAAGAAAGGCATAGACAATATTTGATAGAAGCAACATAATTTATTTATTCATATTCAGGCAACATAGATACATGTAGCAAATAAGAGAAAACACAAAATCAAATCATAACCCTACTGATCATAGCTACACATGCATACACCAAAACACAGGTACACACTATAATCACAACCCTAATGTCCTTCATATCCCTCAATCTCATCTCCACCAAAGGTTTCTTCACCAACTCCTTCTTCTCAGTCTTAAATTTGTTTACCTCTTGCTCTAGGTCACCAATCTTCATCAGCAGCATTACCTTGTCATCATGCAATTCCCCTTATGATATTTCATTGCTCTGCCAATTGAGCAACCAATTCAGAGTTAATTGCAATTCCCCTTCTGAATATTTTACACAAATTCAGAGTTAACCGAATTTAACTGAATCGAGACATGGGAGCAGAGACACCTACCTGCAGAGCAGTAGCAGATCCTCCTGGTGTCATCGTCATCCCCAAGCCATCCTTCTAGTAGTATTCGGCTGTCACCCTCCCCCAGGGATCACCCTCCTTTCAGATGTCCTGACACCATCAGATTCGAGCTTCAGAGTGCATGTGGGGGGACGGTGGTGGTGGGGGTGGGAACCTGCCGTAGACCTGCGCCTGAAGGATGCGCACATGGTCCTCCAAGCTCACGCCGGAGTCGAGCTCTGGCCGCCAGCCATTGGGCTCGGCCATTGCCGCCCTCTCCTCCTCCGATGCAAGCACACAGTAGAGCATCACTGCCTCCGCCGCCACCGCATCCCGCACGCGCTACGTTTGACAGCGAGCGGCAGGGGGCACGGGCTTGCCCCTCCAAGGATCCATCCGACGCCATCTCTCAAGCTCTCCGTCGCCAGCGTGCGCGAGTTGGGAAGAGGGGAAGTTTCGGCGGCGGCGACGCGGTCCTGGTCTCAAGTGGTGCGGCGAGGCAGGTGTTTCTCACAGGGGTGTTTGTGCAAATAAGCCCCTAACTGCTATCAGCGACGGAACGGACGCGTGGCAGCTCCTGGACGACTTGTATGAACGGTGCACCATTTGGTATAGTTGTTGTACCGCGGTAACACAGCCTAATACTTGTTGTATGAAACTGCACGTCCTGGACAAGTTTATGTATCCGTGGTGCGAAAACCTCTTTTTGATGCATCAGATTAAGTCCTCTAGAAAGTGGAAGAAGAAGACATACTTTTCTGAATTCTGACCTTCGTGCTCTTCTTTATTGAACAGGGCACTACTAAAGTTCCAGATTTCCCGGACCCAGTGGGGTGTGATATCAAAACAAGCTTGACACAAGTGATCGCCTCTCAGTATTCTACTCAGAGACCATATTTGCGGGCCCTTGACAAATGCAGCCTCCGGCCGTTCATATCTCGTTGGACATGTTTTCATGTCCTTCTACATGCGTCCTTTTTGAAAAAAAAAAACCCTCTATGTATACGTGTTCTAGACTTCTAGTGCGGTATACCAGTAACATCTGCCTGTCGGGTACGGTTCATGTGTACTACCGGTGCCTGCTTACGGGAAAACTGGCGTGACGTACGGTCACTCTCACTATCACAGGAGTAACTAAAAGTTTACAGCTAAGTTAAGCAGAGATCGAAATTGCAGGCACGTGAGGGCTTAGACCAATCAGGGTGAAATTTTGGTCCGTTTTTCGGCCGGACTGAACTTGTTTTCAGCCTGGGTACGCCCATTTTCCCACCAGCGTACCCAGGCCAAGTCCCCAAGTTCGCCTAAAATTCATCTACATCAAATTTAAACGAAACTAATACATAAATAAACTTAAAAAGGCCGCCGCCGGTGCCTTCGCCGTCCTACATGCGGAAGTTGTCGTAGAACGACGTGTAGCGGGGGTAGGCTCGGCCGTCATCCTCGCCGCCGTCGTCGTCGTCGTCGCTCGGCGGCTGGTTCTGGCGGGAGCTGCCCTGGCCAGGGTCGCCGTACCTCCATGGCTGGTAGGACGGGCCTGCGTCCTCGTCCTCGTCGTCCAGGACGTAGAGCGGGGCGCCTTGGTAGTCGAGCTCACGCCCAGACAGCGCCCGACGCCGGGCGGCCTGCTCCTCGGCCTGCTGCTGCAGGCCGAGGATGCGCTGATGCTTTGCCTTCTCCCAGTCCCTCCTGGACCATTCCAGGATGTCCAGCGAGGAGGGCTCGACCAGCGACTGCGTCGGCGTCAGCGGCGGCGCTTCGCGGTGCTCTAGCGTCATCTTCAAGGCGGCGTCCTCGGCCGGCGCCGAGCCTTCTGTCTTGGGGCGGCGTAGGCGCAGGTGGCCTGTTGGCGGCGTAGGCGCAGACGACTCGCCGATGACGATATCGCGCGCGCGTGTCCGCGGCGGTGAGCGCGCAGGCGAGACGGCTTTGCGCTTCACGGCCGTCGGCGTGCGAAGCGGCGCGCTGCCGGAAGAGTGGGACGCCGAAGCGGAGGAGGACGAGCTCATGCTCACCATCCTCCTTGGCGCCCAGTTCGCCGGAGCACGCCGACCCGTCCTGGCCGCCGGCATCGGGTTGCGCGGGAAGCCGGGCCGCGGAGTGTTCCCGCGGTTGATGTGCTCCAGCACGGCGGCGAGCGTCCGCCCTGGTGCGCTCCACCAACGCCGGCGCCCCACCGAGGTTTTGCGCGTCGGCGGGGACTCGTTCGACGGCCCCTCGTGGCAGGCGAGCTCCTGTTGGCGCCGCTCCGCGAAGAAGTTCCCCCAGTAGACGAGGTCGTCGGCGCTTACCGCTTCGGCGGGGTTGTCTATGCCGGCGATGTACTCTTGTACATCGTACGGCAGCTCCTCCGGCGTCGGACCCGGCGGGATTGGGATGCTGCCGGCGCTCAGCGTCCACCCCGGAGGCATCCGCGTGTCCGGCGGCGCCATGTACCCCGTCTCGTACAGCATGTGCGCCTCCCAAGTCTGGAGGGTGCGCCGACCGAAGCCATTCGCCGCAGCGCCGTCGCCGGGGTAGTGTTCGCCCATGGTAAGAGAAGGGGGAAAGGTGAGAGAAGGTTCGCTGGAGTTGGGCTTGTGGGTGGGGGGATCTGTGAGAGAGTGCGAAAATCTTCGGCGAGGAGTACGGCTTATAAAGGCCAAGGTGAGCGGCGAGGGCGGAAGGGGTGTAGCGGCGAGGGCGGGAAAAGTGGAAACGGCGGGAACTTAGTGACCGTCGATCCGTCGCGGGAGCCGAGGCGGCGACGGTGGCGCCGTAAATCGGCGACGTGTGGCCGACGCGATGGGCAGTTATTGCCCCGCAGTCGCCGCGTGGTTCCGAGGATGACGACGACTCGGCTTCCGTCACTGATTCGACGGGTCCACGCGCCGCTTTGATTTTTTTCGCCGATTTCGCTGAGTCCGGCGTTTCCAGGGCGTACCCGGAAACCTGGGTTCGGCCTGGGTAGTCCGGACCAAAAATGGCCCAAATCTGGCCGAGAAGAGGTCCTTGGGTACGTGACTGGGCCAGTTTTCGACGTCCGGACTGAAATTCGGCGTCCGGGTCGGCCTCCTGGGTAGGCGAGTGGAGATACTCTTAGAGCACCTCCACTCGCTTTGGCTTTTCATAGACCTAATCCGGCGCTATTTAGCGCCGAACGGATATAACTTTCGGTCTCGGAACGCCTAGTTTCTTACTGGCGTTCCGAAACCGAGTTCCCGATTTTAAAATACTTTTAAACAAACTCGGCGAAATTCGAATAAACACATCGAATTTTGACTACATTAGGCTAAAGAAAAATAAAAAAACTTAGAAAATACTACTAGGCCTAGCCGATGCCCATGCCCCCGGATACGCCGATCACATGTCGAAGTTGTGGTAGAAGACGGTGTAGTCGGCGTCTTCGGTGCCGTCGTCATCACCGTCATGGGCGGCGAGCTCCTAGTTCCGGCGTTGCACGAAGAAGTCCTCCCAGTAAGAGAGGTTGCTGGGGTCTTCAGAGAGCTCAGGATCCTCCATGGCCACGATGGTGACCTGGATCTCCTCGACCATGTCGGCGTCCTCTGGCACCGGCGGCACTGGCACGCAGCCGACGCTGAGCTCCCAAGTCAGTGGGCACCGTAAGTCCGGCGGCGCCGGGTAGCCAACGTCGTGAAGCATCTGTGCCTCCCCACAGCTGCAGAGAACGTCGGTCAAAGCCGTTCGCCACCGCCGGGTCGCCGGGGTACCTCTCCGCCATTCCTTCCCGCCAAGTGCTTCTTTCTCGTCACCCAAGTGGAGCTCGTGGGTGGGGATTGGGAGGTGTGAGAGTATGCTCTGAACCAGCGAGGGGCGCCGACATTTATAGCTGAAAGAGGATAGGGCGGCGAAGGTGGGACGCGTGTAGCGGCGTGGGCGAGAAAAAGGGAAACAGCGGGAAGGCGAGCCGGCGGTGGCACGCCTTTACGGCAACGCATGGCCGACACGACAGGCGGCTGTTGACCGGCAGTCCATCCTGGGAGCCAAGGCGACAGGATGAGGACGACTCGGCTTCACACGCTGACAGGGCGGGGCCACGGGTAGGGTTTTCTTTTTTCATCGATTTCGCTATGTCCGGCATTCCCAAGTGGTTCCTAGTGCCTTAGGGGAACGCTAGATGAAAGTTGGGAGAAATCCGGCGCTATTCGGCGTCCTCGTAACGTGGCTTCCAAACGAAAAAATGGGCCTAGGAACGCCCTCCTAGGAACACGGGTGGAGATGCTCTTACAAGACTTGGTCTACCCCCAGCGGAGTGGCCCAGATAAAAACATAAAGGTGTCGTCAAAGAACAGGGTTTCCATTGAGGCGTGCACGACCCGTGAGCTAGCTGCAATAGAACTCGATGAGAAGGCACTACTAGGAAAAGGCCTATAGAAAAAAACTTACTGCCGGCACACAAAATTAATGACCCCCCAGCGCTATCTACCGTCGGCGTCTCACTAGTGTTGCGTGCCGGTGCTACCGAACTACCCCCGGTGCCTCCATACTCACGCGTGCTGAGGACCAACCCCTCCCCCCAACTCATAACTACCCCCAAGGCGCACACTTCTATGCGTCCCCTGGCGCGCCCAGCCTCACGCGTGGGCGCAACCGTGTGTACCCCAGCGCACCCAAGCCCCACGCGTCGGTGCAACGCAACGCAACACCCGTGCAACAACCCCCGCGCTACCGCACCCCAGCCCAGCCACACACACACACGGTGAGCCCCCTGCGGCCCAGCCACACACACGCGCGCGCCTCCACCCTTGCCTCCCTACCCCGCACAAACCCTAGCCGACAGTGCTTCACCTCCCCCTCGATCCCCTCCCCCAGCGCCTCTCATATGGGATCCCTTATAGTATTGACCATAGGGTGGCACGATCTTTACAGATTTGAGGCGAGGATTAAGGGGAAACCCGATAAACACGATGAACGCAACACAAATGCAAGATAAAGATACAAACGCACACAAACACAACCCGATTCGATTTTCTCCCGTTGGTTCGAACAACCAATCCAACAGAATCCTCGGAAAGAGACCATGAGGTAGAATCACCGTAGGAGAGATCGACAAGCGGATGATAGAATCCAAATCAAGGAGAGAATAAGAACCAAGTACAATCCCAAAGGGAGAGACCTAACACTGCTAGAATCTTTAATGGGGAGAGACCAAACACTTGAGGAGGGCCTTGGAAATTTGGTCCGGCGGTAGGGCCAGCGGGGCTGTAGCTGGCGCTGGTTTGCTTCGTGTTTATCCTTTTCCATGCTTCATGCTTGAGCGTCTTGTCTTTTGTGGTTCCTTACCTTCTACTCTTGGTGTCCTGGTCATGGGTCTGGTCATAGCATTGACACTTGTCTCAAGTAGAATCACATTCACATAGTGACCAAAGGAGGGCGAGATATGGGATGAATTCTGTAGGGGTTCGGTGCAAAAAATCAAAAAAATTACTACGCGAAAACCCTAGAAGCCCAAGATCTATCAACTAGTAATGCAGTAACGAGAAGGAGATACGGTATTCATACCTTTGAAGACCGAACGCGGTTAACGTACCGCGAGGAACATGGATGAAGAAGACGTTCTGTCACTAACCTCGAGGTCACGATGTTATTGCGGCTCCACGACAACTCCTAGCACCGAAAGCACGATGCCGCCAGAGGGAGTCACACACGTACAATGCTTGACACCGACCCGCGCTTCTCCCCGATCCAACCGAGATTGCGGAAGTAGATATCTCGTCTTCGAGCCCCGCAGAGCAACGGTGCTCCGCAGTAAAGAACTTCTCGCTCGCACAACCCAGACAAGGGGTCCACGGTTGCAAGAGAGAGAGAGAGGCAACACGTGCCTTTTATTGATTTCAGGGTGGAATTTGGTGTATTTTAATTCTCCCATGTACACCTCTTTATATAGGCAGAGGAGAGGTCCCTCCACCTTTAGGTCCCAATGTGGGACTAAAAACAATGGGAAGAAGGGGATTTTCTGGGAAGCAGACGGCTGGGCCCTTTGGGTAACCCAGGTGGGCCACCTAGCCTCGCCCCAGCAGCAGTAGCCAGCGCGCGGGAGGGGAAGGCGACAGCCAGCATCGGGTGGGCCGGCCGAGGCCCACGCGTGCACGCGGCTTAGCGCGGCTGCACTGCCCCGGCCAGGTGGGCTGGCCTCCGGTCCAAGCAGCTCAGCAGCTGGCGCAAGCGACTCTTAATATTGCCGCCCACGTGTGCTGTTTCAAAAACAACTCTCCTTTTGTCCTTTTCCATCCGTTTCTTTTTAGGCAAAATCCTATTAATACACCTTTTATAAATCTTTATTTAAATATTTTTACAATATATTAATTCATAATTAATATATAATAATCATATTTATATAACCATTTATCCAAAAACCCTTTTCTGGTCCTTTTCCTTATTCTTTCTCCGAACGACTTCGGATCTTTCCAGAACTTTTGTGGTTTCTCTCTTCCCACTTCTTCAGTGATTCAAACTAGCCATTAACGATCTTCAAGCTTCGTTAAGCCCTTAAGCGTGCTAGCCAACAGTTCGTGAATACTACAGACATAGCCAAGACTACTCTATGACCAATGATCAACATCGGGATCTGGACATCCATGACGACCACCTGCGTACTCAATGATATTTATCGTTGAACTGTAAATATTGTGTCTTATTCCTTTTGACTCTATGATACTATATTGATCGAGGTTTTGATCAAGTGACATCCTTATGTCAGTGTTCAACCTCGTTACCAACAATACCTTCTTTACTCATTCTGATAAGTAATATCCCCGTGACCTAGTCACACGCTGCTCAGCTTATGGATATAACTTATCCGAGTGGGTCCAAAGTATCTTCCGCCACACGGATGGACAAATCTGCTCTTGAGTTAGTATCCTCAACATGTTCCTCCGGATAACTGATGTTACCTTTATGATCACCATTTCACTGAGTGACACTGTGTGACATTTAAAGAATCCTCAGGTGACAGTGATTTGATATGGTCTCACAGTCTAAGAAAAGAGTCACTATATTTTCTAAACATTATAACCTAAACTTCGTAGCATGATCTTGATACGAAGCTATAGATAGGGTATGTTCACCATCACATTTCCCAATGAAATGATCTCATTGTCAATTAGGGGTCGAGGCACCTTCATGATCAGGAAACCTTTTGATCATCAGTTTACCAATGAACCGGCGACTAGAGTTTCACCAGGAACTACTGTTTGTTTGTATATCACACATGTATTGATGTTTCAGTTATAGCATGATACAAAACTTAATCGTAAACTTCATAAAATATGTCATCTATTATTTAACTCTAGGGCATATTCCCTTCAAATTCACCTTTGTGGGAATGGTTGGTGTAGTATGATGTGGACCAATGGCAAATGCCATGTGTTGGGCTGCATCATCCTCCCCTAGCACCTCCCCCTCAATCCCCTCCTCCAGAGCCTTCCCCCTCCCCGCGGAGGCAAAATCAGGTACGCTCTGATCTCTATATGTGCGCATTCGCGGAGGCGGCGACACTCTATATGTGCTCGCGGCGGCGGCGACCCTCTGTCTGTGCGCGCTCGTGGCGGCGGCCCTCTATCTGTTTTCGCGGCGCCGACACGCTGTCTGTGAATGCTCGACCCTCTGTCCGTGCGTGCTCACGGCGGCGACATCCCTTTGTCTATGCGCTCGCGGAGGCCCTATGTCTGTGCGCGCTCGCGGCGGTGGCCCTCTATCTTTGCACACTCGCGGCAGCGGTGGCCCTTTGTCTGTGCGTTGACACCTGTCTCTATCCACATTGCACGGACAAGCACGCGGGACCGATGACAAGGATGATCTCGTGGTACCGCGGCGTCCGCACGCTCCCCAATGGCACGTACTATGCGGAGATCCGTACGGGCGACAAGCGCATCCGCCTCGACACCTACGGTACCATGCACGAGGACACGCGCGCGTACGACGCCGTGGCATGGCGACTCAGGTGCCCGCGCTCGTCGATGAATTTCGAGGACGTGTGGACGCGCCAACAGGCAGAGGATCTCGCGCCGCCGATGTACATCGTCATACAGGAGGAGTAGCGCCGCCGCCGCGAGACTGATCGCTTTCTGTGCATCATCGAGCAGGACGAACGTGCAACGCGCGAGTGGGCGGCCACCTTCCCCGAGGACGTCGCTGCTGAGAACAAGCACTACCGCAACCGGAGGGCGCAAAAGGCAGCGAGGCGGGCCATAAAGAAGGAGGACCGCACACAAAGGAGGGCGGAGAAGGCGGCGAAGGGGGCCTTCATCGAAATGCAGCTCGCAGGACCGAGCACCATTGACGACAACGACCCCCATTGGTTGGACATGTTCTCGTTGGATCCGGTGTCGGACACGACATCGGACTTGCCCGATGAGGAGTTTTAGTTTTATCGCACTAGTATGTAATATCTAAACTATCTATCTAGCTTCCTACCCTTATAGTATTGCTGAGAATATCGCACTAGTTCTTAATGCTTCCTTATAATATATGGACTATCTAGATAACTCCCTAATGCTTTCTTTAGTATTGCTGAAAATATTTCGTTGTAGTATTTCTAAGAATATCGTACTAGTTTGTAATATACGTAGAAAGAGAAAACAATCAGCCATGTCTTTCTAAATGCTAAAATACATAGCGCAGCGCATAGGTGAGACATAGGTCGCCAACGCTACTTCGGCTTAGAGCATCTCCACTCGCCTACCCAGGAGGCCGATCTAGACGTCGAAATTATGTCCGGACGCTGAAAATCGGTCCAGTCGTGTACCCAGGGACCTCTTTTCGTCCGGATTTGGGCTAACTTTGGTCCGGACTACCCAGGCCGACCCAAGGATTCCGGCTCGCCGCCGCCGCCGCGTCACAATGTGGCTTTCCGCCGCCGCTGGTGGAGCGTTTCAGGGCGAACTCTCGCCGGCGTCATGGAGCACATCCAGGCCGGCAACAACCCCTGCCTCGGCCTGTAGTTGCGACGTCCGGCGTCGACCATGGTGGCGGCGGCCTTTCCTAGTTATTAAATTCGATGTAATATGTGCGCCCTTGTCCTACTTAATGAAATTCGTCTATATTCGTCCATATTTCGCCGAGTTTAACTGAATTTCGCCGAACCTAGGACTCGGTCTGGGTATGCTAGTGGGAAGCTCGGCGGAGTTAGGCCAAAAACGCGTTTCGTCTGGCCAAAAAAAGGTTCCGATTTCTGGTCTGGGTTGGCCCAACGAGTGGAGATACTCTTGCCCGGGCGCGTCACCCACGAGCCGGTGCTATGCCGATACCGCGTGTATGCCGACGGTAGACGAATCTGATCCATTTTAGACATATCCGCTTGCAGGTTTCACTGCGAGTGCTCCCCCAGTCAAAGGTAAGAGAGGACCCCGGTCTCCTAGCTAGCTAGGGGAGGAATAGGATGATGGCCGGTGGCCTCGCCCGCACGCACGGACATTCTAGGCTACTAGCAAGCGCGGCAGGTGGATGACCGACCATTCTTTTCCCACCACACCATGCATGTTCGAGGAGCAAATCAGCGGACGGATGCGTCGGTCATGAGCCGTCTCGCCCACGCAGCTCTCGCGTCTCGGTCGTCACTCGTCAGCGTCTCCACTGCACGGCTCACGTCTGCCACGGCCACTTCACATGCTCCCAGTCCCACCACACGTACATTCAAGTAGCCGCTGCTAATCTTGTTGCCTTCTCTCCTCCACCTCCACGTCGTCAACGGCTTATGGACAATATCATGACGATCCTCGATTACCTGGCTAAATTAAGGACATAGAGGACAAAGTTTGTTTACAGCACGCACGACGATAATTACGATGAACGTTTTTGCGCGCTGAAGAAAAAGCAACAAAATCGTCATTTTTTAAGGAAGAAAAAAGAAACGTCATATTTGTTTGTTCGCAAGAAAAGAGCTCGGGATGTTTGTTTTGATAATGCTTGCTGAGGATGGGACGGGTCCATTTATTAGGAGATGTTTTCCTTCGACCAATTTAGCTCGCTGGTACTACTACGTTCCAAAAATGTGTTCCATCACCGAAACCAATGATTTGTGTGCGCGTCGCTTGACGTCGAAGAAACCTGATACCAGTGGACGTCTACAGGAGGGACAGGTACGCTGAACCTCCAGCCTTTGCAACGTTCGAATTCCCATATATGTTGCGGCAACGTTCGGATTTCGGAAGGCTTGATTGATGGACTGTACGCCATTGTTAGGACTTCCAAAATAGTTCAACGAAGAACTCCCAAAATTAGTTGTGTTATGATTATGATAGAGTACTGTATGGTGTGCTTGGTTGATGTGATCACATGCCCTGATTAGCGTTCGCTCCTTTTTGGTGTCTAATCTAATGCAAGCTGGTTTCTATGTCTAAAGTAGTAGCGTACAGAAAATCTAGTGCATGCCGACAGTAACACGCCCTTAACAACGTCCTACGTCTGTCAATTGCGATCGCTCCTGCTCCCTCCGTTTCAAAATATAAGATGTTTTAGTTTTATCAAGCTAATGTATATAGACTTATTTTAGTATATAGGTTTAGAAAGGTTTAAAATGGACCTACACACTAAAAGAGGTCTAGATTTATTAGCTTTATAAAGCTAAAACATTATTTTTTTTAAACTAGTAACAGTTTATATTTTGAAATGGAGGGAATACGTCTAAAGTAGAAATCTAGTGCATGGATATCTCATTAGATGTGCCATCCGAGAACCAGATTATTTTTTATGCATCTGATTAAGTACTCTAGAAAGTGGAAGACGACATACTTTTCGGAATTCTGACCTTCGTGCTCTTCTTTACTGAACAGAGCACTCCTAAAGTTCCAGATTTCCCGGACGCTGTGGAGGGAGTGTGATATCAGAACAAGCTTGACAAGGGATTGCCTGAGTATTTTACTCAGAGATCGCCCCAGGCCCTTAGGCCATGTACTATGTAGTTGCTCAAGAAACGCCTTGGGTGATAAACACTTAGACGGGGCCAGTCCTCCTCCTCCTTCCGACCCCTCCTCCTCCCACACCCGCCGCCGCCTCCTCCTCCCACACCCGCGCGGCGGCGCTGCGCCGCCTCGGGCGGCCTCTTCTCCGCGTCGAGCCCTCCCTCCCGTGGTCTCTTCTTCTCGCCGCCGTCGTCCGGATTGTCGCCAGGCAAAGACCTGGGGGTGTGGCAGCGGCGTCCCTGATCACGATCTGGCGGGAAACCGGCGGCGTCCGTTCCGGCTGGTTTGGCGGTGGTGTTGCGGCGAGCGGCGGCCGGTGATCCTCGGCCCAGATCAGTGGCGGATCTAGAATTGGTGCAAGTCCCAGGACAAAAACAATTTACCTATTGTAATAGCACATGAAATATGGTACAATTGTGAAGATGAATACATATTTTCAAAGTCATTGGTAACAATCCCGAGAGCGTACATAAGTGATAAATAAAAACTAAAAATTATTAGAGGAATTGTATTAGTTGATTGGTTCGGTTTTGAGACCAATGGATAAAACATCTTTATCTTTAATCCTATGTTGCTAAATCATGAAATGAACGTATCAGTTCAGATCAGTGTATCAGATTAAACTATCTCTTATACTATGTTGCTAAACATGAAATTGACGCATCAGCTCAATTAAGGTAGCCGCAGCCAGGTTCAATTGAACCTTGTGACTTTGTGAGTTTAAGTAGGAGCCGAGCAGAGGAGGTAGATCTGCGGCCCACTGCAATTGGGAGGCGCCGACCGACGGAGGACTAGGGGAGGGCGGGCAGCGCCAGGTGGAGGAGAGGCGATAGAGGAATTTTAGGAGCGCGGGAAGGCTGGGGAACGGCTGGGGCATGCGCGCCGGACGCTGCCGGCGTGTTTGTGGCGGTGGTTTCACTCCCTCAGGCAGGCAATCACGCTCAAGTTGGGCCAAACTTGACTGCTACACTGGCCAATTTTTTTTTAATATACCTAGGCCAAAAAAAATCCTGCGCCCCGGGCCATGGACTGGGTTGCCTTGGGCCTAGATCCGCCCCTGGCCCAGATGGCGGCAGGCGACGGCGGGGATCTGAGCCTAGCCACGATCTGTCCCGTACGTTGGCCTCGACGCCGGCGCTCAGGCGATCCGGACCTTGTCTGTGACACTAGGGCGCTTGGGGCATCTGTCCCCGGCATGGTGGTGGTGGCCTCCTTCTCCGTCAGAATGGTCGGTCGGGTGGTCTTGCCGTCTTGCGGCGGATCCTGCTAGTTTCCGGCAGGTGGCGTGGGGGCTGCTGGCTCGGTTTCAATAAAGAAGGTGGTCCTGGATTCCTCTCAAGCCAAGACGATGATCTGTCGGATGTTGGTCTCCATTGATCTGGTTTCTGTGTCGTGTTCCGGAAGACTCTGCCGGCGAACTCCATAAGTACTATTATGCTGTGAGTTTGCTAAAAGGATTGAATTCGGTCGTACGCACCCATGTTTTACCCTCACCGTTTGGTTTTAGAGGGTGTGCTTCGAGCTTTGTTGGCTGTTATTATCATGGGGCATGTTCTCGTTCCATAGTGCTGACGGAGAAAGTCATGGAGACCAAGATCTGAGGACAGACAATGGTGGTTCAAGTCTGGGTGATGATGAGGAATTGGCTAGGTGACTTGTGAATTGGAGCAGTGGCATGCAAGTGAGGGCGACTGCACGGGAGAGGTTCAACGGTGTAAACAATATACTAAAATGTTTGTTTTGTCAATTTTTCAATTTTGCAGTTTTGGTGAGGCCAAAATATTTGTGGTATTTCGAGATGAAAATGTACAAACGGCAGATCTCATGATTGGGACGGAGTTTCCGAAAGACAGTCTAGAGAAAAAAGACTCACACGACTAGGGAGAGAGCGTGGCACCACGCGAGCCTTGCCTAATATACACCGTTCACCGAGGACAAAAACTCAAGTTGTCATTTTTTGCTGTGTCTAATATACAAAGTATTTTGAGCTGAAATTTCACACACTAACAGAAGACTTAATTGGGTATATCATTGTATTTTTCTGATATTTTTAAACATTTAAATTCAAAAAAATTGAATCTTCAAAAACCGGTCTGCGTGGATCTCAGGAGCCATAACGAGTCTTATTTTCAGCCTCAACTTAGCAGCGAACTTGGGACAAATTAGGTGTCAAATAGGACAGAATTATCAGGTTAGTGCGCTGCAACGGCATGCACTAATAAGCCTTGGGAGAGTAGACATATTGTACGGTGCATGCAAAACCTCCCGCCATGCGTCGACCTGCCCTGGTCTCCTTCCGCCACTCGCAAGGGTGGGACGCTCTTCCCGCGATTCGCCAAGGCGAAAATTTTACTTCGCCACACACGCTGGCGGGAGGTGCCACGTGGCACTTTTTCCACCTCCCGCTAGGGCATATCTCTATCTCTACTATCTCTACTTATATACTTATAAAAGCAAAAACTTGTTGGGATACAATTAATCACAGCCGTCAAATGCTATTGATCAAATGGTTCGGATCTGTCCAATGTTGAGCACAACACAACACAATTCAAATCCCGCGAACTGATCCGAAAATCACGTACTGTAACTGATTGCCCCACACGGCTGGAAGCTCTTTCCTCGCAAAATCCGCTCCCTCTGATGATGCAGATTCTGCTCCCACGGTCCCACACCACTCTTCATACGAACACGTTTGCCTAGACGTAGACGCCGCCGCTGCCTCCCAGTTTACCGCGCTCTGCTAAGCGGTCACCGCGCTTTTTTTGAACGGGAGTCACCGTGCTTGGGAGACTATTTACAATCCAGATGGAGCCCTTCCCCTCGCGCCGCTCACGGTCGAGGTTGTCTGTCTTAGCTGTGTCCGGAGAAAAGCAGGCGTCGTGGTCAGCCATGCTCTCTTTCCCGCCGCACCTCATGCATGCATCGTTGTTTCTTCAGCAATTGTGCACCTGTCTATTCTCCTAACACGGTGTCCCAGTGGTAAATCTAGAACTGTCATACTCTGCTGCCTTGTTATAGTACTTGTCTGGTGTAGCCCTAGGATGGGATTAAGCAGGTACTCAACGGGATGTTACTGAATATTGGAACTAAGTAACTAACTAAGTGCAGGTTCCAATTCTATTTGCTTAATACACGTGTTCATAAAAATGTGGGATGTAAAATTATGTGTTGAAACTAACTAAATGTGAGGTGCTTTTGGGGCGACATGCATCGCTCCTCAATGTGAGGTGCTCGCTCCTACCACCGTTTGCTCCTCCAGGTATTTGTGTCCCTATATATCTTGGTCCTCTATAATCATAGCCCAGTCATTGGATAGGTCTGTCAAACTATTCTGCAATGTTCTTATATATAAATATATGCAGGGAGAATACATTTCAGTTTCAGATTGTTGGTGTACTAAACTGGAAATGGATATTGTGTAGAGAGAGTGGATTTGAAAAAAGAGTTCTGGCATGTAGTATCCGCAATCTGCTCAGGAAAATTGATAACTACTCCCTCCGTTTAGAAATATAACATGTTTTAGGTTTGTGAAGTAGATGTATCTAGACACCTTTTAGTATATAGGTTCAAATGAATCTAGACACTAGCTAAAAGATGTCTAGATACATCTCATTTACAAACCTAAAACATCTTATATTTTCAAACGGAGGGAGTACATGTGGTTGCACAGAATAGTATGATGATCACATATGTCTGAGCTTTATATTGCTCTAATAACTGCTCTCTTCAGCTTTTGTACATTGAGAAGGTTAAGATTAATCTTTTTATCCATCTTCCCTAGATGTGTTAATGTTCGTTCGCTTATCGTCATTTGAGTTTTCTCTTGGCAGATGAAGCTGAATGTCATTGTAGGATATTAATATGTGCAAATGAACATAAAAATGATTCTGATGCCGAAGTTGCAGGCACATAGCTCTATTGTTGCCAGGAAAAATCTTAATAATGTACTGATGTACATTTTGCCAAAATGGGCATGCTGATTAAGGTTTCTATGTCAATTTGAGAGAACTTTACATGTACTATGTAATGCCCACGTGATGGGAACATTCAGCTTAATCAGAACATGTGTCTTGTAAATACGTGCGTTGCACGGACACACTTAGGACTTGTTTGATTCATAGGATAGGAAAAGTATAGGAATAGAAAAAACATAGGATTGAGATGTCATGCCAACTTGAATCCTATGGGAATAGGAATTTTGTTTGATGTAGCAAAGGAATTTTTCCATGAGGTGTGATCTAATGTTTCTTTCCTATAGGAATTGCACTACAAGATTCCTATAGAATTAATTCCTATAGGATGTGTTCCTATGAATCAAACAATGACATAGGAAAATTCCCATAGGATTCAAATCCTACACAATTCCTATGCAATTCCTATGAATCAAACAAGCCCTTACTAGTTTAACAAATACCATTAGAGAAGGATAATTTTGGCGATAGTGATTTTCAGAGGGTTATATTTGTAAAAAATCCTTTTAGTGCGGTATACCAGTAACACATGTCTTTTCCATCCGCTGCTCCATACTTCCACTTGGAAGAATATTATGCTTGGAAACCAAGCGAAAAAAGTAAACAAATATGGATACGTACCCTGATGAACAGTTGCTCTATCCTGTATAATGGCGTCAAGTCACTGTCGGTATGCGAAGTATCATGCTTCAGTCGTCGGTCGATCGGTAGGCCGTACATCTCAATCCTTGTGTATGTATGTGCAGGTGCGTCTTTATATTTATGTATGGTCCTGCTTCTTTTGGGGAGCGATCAACTCCTTAACATGTCTAGAGTGCACAGTGATTTCACTATGATTTGCTATATTGTCTTTTTTGGCAATAGTTTGGTATACTATGGGGTATCTACAACAATCCGTACCATAGGCATACGTGTATAGCGAGAAAACACTACAGGAATAGAAAGCTACGCCGACGGCCAAATGTCGGGGCTGTCGGCGTAGCCATCGTCCAGATCAGCCCCGCCAAGCAGTCGTCGGCGTATAACTGCCCTCGGCGTATCCTATGCTACGCCGACGGCTGCCCCGCTAAGAATCTTTATGCCCATCGTTCGACAAGTTCGACGATAGTTTAACACAGACATAAAAAATTCAAAAACGATCGAAACAATGCGAAACCTTCGCGTGGTGTCATATTATGTGGCATAGTTACAAGAAAAAATATCAAACTTGGTATATTGATTATGTCTGAAAAAACCTTCACAAAATGACCTATCTCATTCGAGGTTTCTTGGCTTTCGGGTCAATGCCCAATGTTATGGCTAGAATCAAGGCATAGTTTGTGATAATATGCCCATATTGTATATACATGTGCATCATGGGATGACGAACAATATTGCAGAAGTAAGTTTTTCTTTTCGTCACACCAAAAAGCCATTTTCCATTTTCTGAACACAAAAACAGACGGTTTTGTGAAGCAACCACCAAATGGCTAATTCAAAATCCTACCACCACATTTTATAAAAATACTAGACCATCTTATATGGACAATGTTCCAACAGGAGGATCTTAAACCTTTCCGTCCAGCCCTGGTGAAAAAGACAAATTTCTGCCAAATCGATTAGAAGTGGGTCAGATATGAACTACATGTACATGATCCGATGCTCATGTTTTTTTACGAAAATCATTTTTAGGTTCATAATATGCTACTTTATCAAAGATCCAATGCAATTTTAGTGAGGCTCGGCCCCGAGCTAAGAATCTTCATGCCCTTCGTTCGACAAAGTTTGACGATAGTTTAAAATAGGCATAAAAAATTAAAAAAACGATTGAAACAATGCGAAACCTTAGCTGGTGTCATATTATATGACAATGTTACAAGGAAAAATATCAAACTTGGTATATTGATTATGTCTGAAAAAAACCTTCACAAAATGACCTATCTCATTCGAGGTTTCTTGGCTTTCGTGTCAAATGACCAACGTTATGGCTAGAATCGATGCATAGTTTGTGATAATATGCCCATATTGTTCATACATGTGCATCATGCGATGGCGAACAATGTTACAGGAGAAAGTTTTCCTTTTTTGTCGCACCAAAAAACCATTTTCTATTTTCCGAGCACAAAAAACAGACGGTTTTGTGAAGCAACCACCAAATGGCTAATTCAAAATGCTACCACCACATTTTACAAGAATACTAGACCATCTTATATGGACAATGTCCCAACAGGGGGATCTTAAACCTTTCCGTCCACCCCTGGTGAAAAAGACAAATTCCTGCAGAATTGACATGAAGTGGGTCAGATATGAACAGGTACATGATCTGATGCTCATGTTTTTTTACAAAAATCATTTTTAGGTTCACTATATGCTATTTTATCAAAGATCCAATGCAAGTTTAGCGAGGCTCGGCCCTGAGCTAAGAATATTTATGCCCGTCGTTCGACAAAGTTTGACGATAGTTTAAAACAGGCATAAAAAATTCAAAAACGATCGAAACAATGCGAAACCTTCGCGTCATGTCATATTATGTGACATAGTTACAAGAAAAAATATCAAACCTGGTATATTGATTATGTATGAAAAAACCCATCATAAAATGACCTATCTCATTCGAGGTTTCTTGGCTTTTGGGTCAAATGACCGATGTTATGGCTGCAATCGAGGCATAGTTTATGATAATGTACCCATATTATGCATACATGTGCATTATGGGATGGCGAACAATATTGCATTAGGAAGTTTTCCTTTTCGTCGCACAAAAAAGCTATTTTCTATTTTTCGAGCACAAAAAACAGACGGTTTTGTGAAGCAACCACCAAATGGCTAAATAAAAAGGCTACCACCATATTTTACAAAAATACTATACCACCTTATATGGACATTGTCCCAACAGGGGATCCGAAACCTTTCAGTCCATCTCTGGTGATAAAGACAAATTCATGCTGAATCGGTAGGAAGTGGGTCATATATGAACTACATGTACATGATCCGATGATCATGTTTTTTTAGAAAAATCATTTTTAGGTTCACAATATGCTATTTTATCAAATATCTAATGCAAGTTTTCCTTTTCATCGCACCAAAAAGGCATTTTTTATTTTTCAAACGCAAAAAGGGGGATTTTCTGAAGCAACCACCAAATAGCTAATTCAAAAACAGAGGGTTAGTGTTTAGTTGATATGGATGTCCTATTTGGATACCTCTCATTTTTCTGATCAATTTATACATATTATTTGTCGAATTCTGATATATGGGTTTAAAGATATTAATTATTCCATATTAAATAAAAAATACAAAAAAGTAAAATTGTTATATTTTTATTTGAATTCAATAATATTTTTACTTATTTATTAATGTTTACTTAAATAATTATTTGTAGTTTCAAAAAATACAAACATGTGTTATGATGATATAAGATTTAATAGGATTGATATCATAGTATTGACAACAATGTATGAATTACTTTGCGGAAACAGATTCTGAAGGAACGAGGAAGTTAAGCGTGCTGGAGCTGGAGTAGTATTCGGATGGGTGATCGGCCGGGAAGTTTGACCAAGACTGCAATTTAATCAAATATTAAGTATAATTAGTGTTAAAAATGTTCAAAGTGAGAGATTAACAATTTAACAATTCAAAGATTAAAAAAATGAGAAAAAAATATATTTTTTATTTTTTAAATGTTTTTGCAACCGGCTGAAAGGCTATGCCGACGGCCGCTACGCCGAGGCCAAAGCCGTCGGCGTAGCGTATGCTGACGGTATTTCTATACGCCGACGGCCTATATGTGCTCCGCCGAGGAAGACTTTTGCCGAGGAGGATACGCCGAGGGCAGCCGTCGGCGTACCATACGTCAAGGGCATTTTGGCCTTGCCGTCGGCGTAGCGCGCGCGTCCTATAGTGAAACGCTTTTTGGGTGTAGGTCTCACGTTTTGGATACAATAGCGTTTGGTGGCCCTCTTATCTCGATAATTTTTTTTATTTTTTTTTGCTATGCACAAATTAATGTCATAAGTATCACCGATTAGGTAACATATAGACAATTGAGTATATATTATAGCAAACAAATAAATTTTATGCTGGTGTACATTTATAGCAGGACGAATGTCTCAGAGCTTGTGTAGGTGGCTGAAGCATCAAGGTCACAAAAAGGGGGAACTTTGTGCTGATCATATGGGATGCGAATTTTGATTCAAGTCTCAAATTCTAGATCTTTTTTGTTCAAAAATGAATGTTTTCACGGGTTCCTTATAACATAATAAAGTTGACACACCAGGAAACATGTTTTTGGAAATTTTCACATGGAAGGTGTTACAAGGGAGGAACGATACCGTTATTTCAGGTCCTAGCAAGTCACAACATCCTTGTCAATTCACAATGCCCGATCTCCTGCCAAGGTGCGGAAGATATATGCCAGCTTCTGTTCAAATCCAGGAGATATGTTGATCGCAATAAAAAATCCAGGAGATATGTGAAAGTACTTATATCAAGGTTTTGTTAAAACCGTTCTAGATAAGTAGTTTGGAATATCTACTTGGTCGGCAAGAAAAATGGTTGTCTGTCCTCCATTACTCGGGGTTACACGTTTCGCGATGTTGGCATGGTATATCTTGTTTGAATGTCGATCGACAACTTACCATGGTGTACCGATTCAACCTTCCTATAGAATGGCCATGTCAATTTGTGTTATGGGCAAACTTTGCAAGGCGGGGAAAGAACTTTCGAAAGATGAGGAGATCGGTAGATATGTCAGTAAAATAAATGTCGACGTTGCCTACCATTCTAGCAAGAGTGACAATGTGCACACTCTGAATATAAGCCGTTCATTCTGGGTAGAGCAAATGAACATGCTTAATTAAGAGATCACAACTAAGAGCAAATCTAGGCATAAGAAACTCAGCCTGAATGGACTAGCCCAAGCCTGGCCCAAATACCTAGGGCATGTACCCGAATTCTAAACTCGACGGCAGGGCCAGGCTTGGGCTTTGCAAATCGGCGATTTAAGGAAGGAAGGCCTGTCCCGACGAGCTTTCGGCCCGGCCTGGGCTGATTTTCGGGGATGGCCGTGTGTTAGATTGATCTCCTCCCGCATGGGCCCAACAGCCCACCAGCCCCTTAGATCTGCGCCTTGATCAGGGCGCCGATAAAGAGTTGGGGGCCGGCGGCACGCAACACGAGGTTCGTCGCTCGCCGTACACCCCACTGACAAACTGTACCGATCTAGGGATCGTAGGAGTAACACGAAGCGCCACCGCCTAGCCCACCACCTGCTCTCACCATCACCGTCGCTCGCCATGGCCGCCAGCACGGGATCCTCTAGCCAAGGACAAGGTTCGGTCTCTCTCTCCCCTCTGCAATCTCTATCTGTCACCAGCAGCCACCGACTCATTTATGATCAATAGAAAGTTCATACCTGACTAGATTTACCCTAGTAGGATCCCAGGATTTTAACATTGGTATCAGATCCACTAGGATGTTGTAGATATTCCTCGTGTACAAAGAAAACACATAGTGTTTTCAATCTAGGAAGAAAAGCCGAGATCAATACCATCTAGAATGAAAACATAAAAAAGAAAGAAACCCTAACCCAAGGATCTACAGTCACCGTCGCCCCATTACCCTAACTGCAAACAGAATGGTTCCACCGGCCGCCACCATGCAACACGTCGGCAGAGGGCGCCGCCGCTGAGCCGTTTGACGGCAGTGCGCCCACTCTCGGTTGCATGCACACGTCGACAAGGGGGCCAAGGGGGCGCCGTCACGCAGTCATTTTTCCTCTCTGCCTTGCAGGGTGAAGTGGAGATGGACAGAAATAGAGAGAAAAAGGAGAAAAGAGGAGGAGCTCGCCGAGCCCTGGTGGCCGGCGGAGCCACTCCTTGCGTCGTCGGCGGGCTGCTGGAAACAGGAAAAACTGCTCGCTGCCGCCAGAGAGCGAGCGAGAGGACCGCGGGGAAACTAGGGACGTCGTGGGGCTATGGTTGCTCGGGGCGGTAGGGAGCCGGTTTTGATCACAGCGACATGCACGAATAGCCGTCAGATGGAAATCCGTGGGATCAGATGGCCATGACGGGGCGATGCGCGCACAGCGGGCCTTGGGCCGGATTGGCGGCGCTTACTTAATTGGTCATGGGCCGTTGCCGAGCCGAGTGGCGGAGTGTGCAGGGGGCGCACAGAGAAGGCCGTGGGTTGTTTATTCTGGGTTTGTTTTACGTCTAGGCTAGTTTTGTGTGTTATAGAATCTATTTTCTAACCTTTTTGTTCATTTTTTGACAGTTTTTTGTCTAGTTTTTTTCTATTCAAACTGAACCAACAAAAGTTTGTTTTAGGAAATATAAAAGTATAAAGTAATGCTTCTGAATATATGTTTCATGAATATTATACATGCTTTCCGCTGTGAATAGTTTAAAAAAGGTGCAAAAGTAAGAGATCAATCAAATAAGTGAAGATCCTGTTGGAGATATGCCCTAGAGGCAATAATAAAAGTGGTTATTATTATATCTTTATGTTTATGATAAATGTTTACATTCATGGTAGTATAGTATTAAATAGAAATATTAATACTAGTGTGATTTGTAAACTAAATTAGAGTCCCTAGTAAAGCCTCTTTGTAATACTAGCTTGTTGGTTGATAGATGATCGTGGTTTCCCGATCATGAACATTGAGATGTTATTAACAACAAGATCATATCATTAGGAGAATGGTATGATGGACATACTCCTATAGATAAGCGTAGCATAAAGGTCAAGTTATTTCAATAGTTTGTTTGTTATAAGCTTTCTGATAAATAGTAACCTAATTCCTTCAACCATGAGATCATGTTGATCACCATCACCGGAAGGATGCTTTGATGACATCAAACACCATACCGTAACTGGGTGGCTATAAAGGTGGCATTGAGTGTTCGGAAAGTATGTGTTGAGGCACATAGATCAAGAGTGGGATTTATCCATCCATATGACGGATAGATATACTCTAGGCCCTCTCGGTGGAATGTCATCCAATTAGCTTGCAAGCATGTGACTGTCTCACAAGGGATCACATATCACGGGAACGAGAAAACAGTACTTATCGGTAACGAGGTTGAACTAGGTATGTAGAGATACCGACGATCAAACCTCGGATAAGTAAACTATCGCGAGACAAAGGGAAATTGGTATCGTATGTAAGTGGTTCATTCAATCGCAAAGTAATCGTATAAATATGTGGGAGCAATATGAATTTCCAGATTCCTCTATTGGTTATTGATCGGAGAAGTGTCTCGGTCATGTCCGCATAATTCACGAACCGTAGGGAGACACACTTAAGGATTCGATGTTGTTTAGTAGATATGGAATGCAAGTAGGGAAACCGAATGTTGTTCGGAGTCTCGGATGGGATCCGGGATATCATGAGAAGATCCGGAATGGTCCAGAGAATAAGATTCATATAAGGAAAGTCCGATTCCGGAGTTCGTAAATGATTCCGATGTTTTTATCGAAGAGGTTCTAGAAGGTTCACCGGACCGGAAGGGGAATGGTCCATGAATGTGTAATGGGTAAGTGGAATGATTGAATCATGTCCTAGGTCACTTGGTTGGGCATTTGCGAGAGAGATTTAAAGCTCTAAATTGAGAGTCAAAAGGGAGGTTTGAAAAGTCAAACTGGAACAATGATTTCCTAGTGGAAGAAGGAAAGAGTCCTTCCTTCTATCTAACTTGGTTTTGGGTATGGATTCAAACTTCCCTCTCCCAAGGCTGCCCCCTCTCATAAATAGAGGGGGAGGGCTGCCCCAAAGACCACAACACCAAGCCCTCCCCACCGTGCGTCGCCGCCGGCCCGTCGTCGTCGCCCTAGCCGCCGCCGACACCACCTCCTCCTCTTCGGCCTTCTAAACATAGATCACTAGAAAACCCTAGATCCACCATAACTTGCACCAGCTTAGGCGAAGCCCTGTGGGATCTTCCCTCTACTTCCGACACCACGCCGTCGTGCTGCCGGAATCGCGGGGGGAGAACTACAACCTCCGCTGCCTGCTGGAACAAGGGAGAGGAAGGTCTTCATCAAGTACCAAACGTGTGACCGACTGCGGAAGCGCTGCCGGAACGCAGCGCCGGAAGGATCGTCTACGCGATCTTGAGATCGGCAAGTGTACAATTACATCACCCACGAGAATCTTCTCTCGTTAACCGCTGATGTCTACGCACTTCTATTCTTGTAGACAGTTTTTGGGCCTCCAAGTGCATATGTTTGTATAACAGCAACAAGTTTCCCTTAAGTGGATCACCCAAGGTTTATCGAACTCAGGGAGGAAGTGGTCAAAGGTATTCCCTCTCAAGCAACCCTGCAATCAAGATACAAGAAGTCTCTTGTGTCCCCAACACACCCAATATAGGTGCACTAGTTCGGTGAAGAGATAGTGAAATACAAGTGGTAACGGTGCCAGAAAATAGCTGACGGTGCGGTAAAGACTAAAGCAAGCAAACATGCAAAAGATCTAGTAGCAAACAATGTTTCAATGTTTAGAAACAAGGCCTAGGGATCATAGTTTCACTAGTGAATACTCTCTCATATAAATATCCTCTCTTCGTGATACTACTCTTAACTACTCTCCGGTTGGACACTATAATCCACGGTAGGGCCTTCCCCAATCTAGATAACCCCACACTGTCACCTTGAGCGCTAGATGGTTCCAACAAACACCACAATTTCATAGAGACATCCAACTCCAAATATAACTCATAACAAATGTTAAATCTAGCCAAAGTGCCACACACGGTATGCCTGCTGTCACTTTCACACACGTGGGGAAAAGCATAGATCTATTAAAGCACAAAGAGTATTTATGTAGACTCAAACCTAAGTGCCACCATGGCGTGCACGCTGTCACTTTCACACACATGGGGAGAGAAGAGATCTAATGAAGCACTTGAGTAGCAAGGTAGATCTACTTGATTATAAAGCTCATGACCACAACAAGATCATGCATAGAGAGAGAGAGATGAACACATAGCTACCGGTAGAGCCCTTAGCCTCGAGGAAGAACTACTCCCTCCTCATCATGGGAATCAGCAACTGTGATGAAGATGGCGATGGAGATCGATGGAGATGGCCCCGGGGGCACTTCCCCATCCCGGCGGGGTGCCGGGATAGAGACTTTCTGTCCCCCGAATCTCCCTTTCGGTGGCGGCGGCGCTACATTGGTTTTGGATTATTTAGGGTTTTCTCCCCGGTGGCTTATTATAGGCGAAGGGGGAGGCCGAGGAGGCGGCCAGAGGGCTCACACCCTCCCCAGGCGCGGGCCAGGCTTGGCCGCGTCCAGGGGGGTCTGGCCACCCTCTGGTGCCTCTTCGTCCTTCCTTCTAGATTCGTGTACCTCACGGAAAGTTATTGACTTTGGCTTTTGTCCCGTCCAACTCCGAGAATATTGATTTTATGCCTTTCTGGAACCAAAAACAGAAGAAAATAGGCAACAGGCACTGTGGCAACTTGTTAATAGGTTAGTTCCAGAAAAGATATAAAAACACCTCAAAGTATAGACAAAGCAAAGCAAAGTAGATACTAAACAAGCAGGGAGCATCAAAAATTATAGATACGTTTCCGACGTATCAACCGCTTTGACATCTTCGCGGGTGAGTATTCTAATCGACTAGTTGCTTCAATCTAGTAGACAGATCTTCGCTTGTTTGTATGCATGCGGTAGAAATTTTTTGTTTTTCCATGCTACGAACCCCTACAGTGGTATCAGAGCCGTGTCTATATGTAGATCTGTTGCACGAGTAGAACACAATGGTCATTGTGGGCGTTGATGTTTTTGTTGTCGATTGCTTCTTGTGTACTTTGCATCTTGCGGGATGGTGGGATGAAGCGGCCCGGGCTAACCATACATGACATCATTCATGAGACTTTCTCCACGCTTGACATGCAACTTGTATTGCATAAGTGGCTTTGCGGGTGCCTGTTTCTCCCAATATAGTGAAGATTCAGTTTACAATGGGTAATTAACAATGCTAGTATCAACGTTGTGGTTCTTGTTCGTAAGTTAGAACGACACTTATTGAAAGCCTCAAACCACGTAAAATATGCAAAGAAAATTAGTGGCGTCTAACTTTGTTTTGAAGGGGTGTGTTGTGATATGATATGTCCATGATTATGATTATATATGATGTATGCAATGTTCCTTATTGTAAGTCGGCAACCGGCAGGAGCCATATGGTTGTCCTTTAATTCTGCTAAGACCTGCGTGTCTATTATTCAAAGTAGTTGTAATAGTTGATGCTGGTGGACAACAACCATGAAGCGGTGCCATTTACCTTGACGACATGCCGGTGATGATGGAGATCATGTTTGTGCTTGAAGATGGAGATCGGAAGCACAAGAAGAAAGGCCATATCATATCACATATTTTGAATTGCATGTGATGTTAATCCTTTTATACATCTTGTATTGCTTAGTTCGCGATGGTAGCATTATAAGATGATCCGTCTAGCACAAAATTTCAAGTTATAAAGTGTTCATCCTCAGTAAGCACCGTTGCTAAAGCTCGTTGTTTCGAAGCACCACGTGATGATCGGGTGTGTTAAATTCTACGAGTGTATACAACGGGAGCAAGCCAGATTTGCTCATGTGGAAGCTAAGGTTTGATCTTGACGAGCCTAGCATGTACATACATGGTCTCGTAACACGGATCACCGAAAGATAAAGCATGAGTCATATAGTAGATATGATGAACATGTTGATTGTTCGCCATTGAAGCTACATCAACTCTCGTGATGATCGGTTTTGATGTGGTGGATTTGGTCCGTGTGATCACTAAAACAATGTGAGGGATATTGTTTTGAGTGGGAGTTCACCTAGATTAATTTAACTATTAATTAGAACTCAATTTGTCATAAACTTAGTCTAAACTATTGCAAATATGTTGTAGATCAATGACGGCTCCTACCATCAATTTTAATGCGTTCCTAGAGAAAGAAAAGTTGAAAAACAATGGAAGCAACTTCGCGGATTGGTTCCGCAATTTGAGGATTTTCCTCAATGCTGGTAATTTGACATATGTGCTGGATGCACCGCTGGGTGACCCACCTGCAGCTGATGCTACCGATGAGGTAAAGAATATTTTCCTTACTCGGAAGAATCAGTACTCCACAGTTTAGTGTGCTATCTTGTATGGTTTGGAATCGGAGCTTCAGAAAAGGTTTGAGAACCATGACCCACATGATATTGTCCGTGAACTCAAAATGATATTTGAGGCTCACGCAGCAGTTGAGAGTTATGAGGCTTCTGAAAAGTTCTTTAACTGCAAGATGGAAGAGGGCAGCTCCGTTAGTGAGCACGTGCTTAAGATGTCTGGGCACGCAAGCAAGCTTCAAAGCTTGGGTATAGTGATTCCTAATGCTTTGGGGATCCACCGTGTTCTCCAATCACTACCACCAAGTTACAAGAACTTTGTGATGAACTACAATATGCAAAACATGGACAAGTCGTTGCCAGAACTCTTCTCCATGTTAAAGTCTGCGGAAGTGGAGATCATGAAAGAGCACCAAGTGTTGATGGTTAATAAGACCACCAAATTCAAGAAGCAAGGCAAGTCTAAGAAAAAGGGAAACTTCAAGAAGGGCGGTAAGAAAGTTACCGTGCCGGCGAAGAAGACCAAGGCTGGGCCTAAGCCTGATACTGAGTGCTTTTACTGCAAGGGAGGAGGTCACTAGAAGCGGAATTTCCCTAAGTACTTGGCGAATTTGAAGAACAGCAACATCAAGAAGAAAGGTATATCTGATATACATGTTATTGATGTGTATCTCACTAGTACTCGTAGTAGTGCCTGGGTATTTGATACTCGTTCGGTTGCTCATATTTGTAACTCGAAACAGGTGCTGCAGAATAGACGGAAACTAGCGAAGAACGAGGTGACGATGCGCGTTGGAAATGGATCAAAGGTTGATGTGATCGCGGTCGGCACGCTACCTCTTCATCTACTATCGGGATTAGTTTTATACTTAAATAATTGTTATTTGGTGCCTGCGTTGAGCATGAATATTATTTCCGGATCATGTTTATTGCGAGACGGTTACTTGTTTAAGTCCGAGAATAATGGTTGTTCGATTTATATGAGTAATATGTTTTATGCACATGCACCTTTGATAGATGGTCTATTCTTGTTGAATCTCGATTGTAGAAATACACATATTAATAACATTGAAGCTAAACATTTGAAATTGAGTGATAACTCGACCTATATGTGGCATTGTCGTCTTGGTCACATTGGAGTGAAGCGTATGAAGAAACTCCATTCCGATGGACTTCTTGAATCACTTGATTTTGAATCACTTGAAAGATGCGAAGCATGTGTGATGGGTAAAATGACTAAGACTCCATTTTCTGGTATGATGGAGCGAGCTACAGACTTATTGGAAATCATACATACTGATGTGTGTGTGGTCTAATGAGTGTAGCATCGCGCGGTGGTTATCGTTATGTTCTTACCTTCACGGATGACTTGAGTAGATATGGGTATATCTATTTCATGAAACATAAGTCCGAAACTTTCGAGAAGTTTAAGGAATTTCAAAGTGAGGTAGAGAATCAACGTAACAAGAAGATTAAATTTCTATGATCTGATCATGGAGGTGAATATCTAAGTTACGAATTTGGCGAGCATTTAAAGAAATGCGGAATACTTTCACAATTGACACCGCCGGGAACACCACAACGTAATGGTGTATCCGAATATCGTAATCGAACTCTCTTAGATATGGTTCGTTCTATGATGTCACTTACAGATTTACCGCTATCGTTTTGGGGTTATGCATTAGAAACAACTGCATTCACTTTAAATAGGGCACCATCTAAATCCGTTGAAACGACACCGTATGAATTATGGTTTGGGAAGAAACTTAAATTGTCGTTCCTTAAAGTTTGGGGTTGCGAAGCTTATGTAATGAAGTTACAGCCCGACAAGCTTGAACCCAAAGCGGAAAAATGCGTCTTCATAGAATACCCAAAGGAAACTATTGGGTATACCTTCTATCATAGATCCGAGGGCAAAATCTTCGTTGCTAAGAATGGATCCTTTCTAGAGAAGGAGTTTCTCTCGAAAGAAGTGACTGGAAGGAAAGTAGAACTCGACGAGGTTGTTGAACCTTCTCTCGAACTTCAGAGTAGCGCAGCATCGGATGTAGTTCTTGTGGCACCTACACCAATAAGAGAGGAATCTAATGATGTTGATCATGAAACTTCGGTTGAAGTTACTATGGAACCTCGCAGGTCAATGAGAACTCGTACCACTCCTGATTGGTATGATCCCGTTATAAGTGTCATGTTGGTGGACAACACCGACGACCCTGCGACATATGAGGAAGCGATGATGAGCCCAGATTCCAATAAATGGCAAGAACCCATGAAATCTGAGATTGGATCCATGTACGAAAACCAAGTATGGACTTTGGTGGACTTACCGGATGGCCGGAAGGCTGTCGAGAACAAATGGATTTTCAAGAAGAAAACAGATGCTGATGGTAATGTTACTGTCTATAAAGCTCGACTTGTCGCAAAAGGGTTTCGACAAATTCAAGGGGCTGACTACGATGAGACTTTCTCACCAGTAGCGAAGCTAAAGTCTTTGAGGATTTTGTTAGCAATCGCTGCATATTATGATTATGAGATATGGCAGATGGATGTCAAAACGGTGTTCCTCAATGGAGACATTGATGAAGAGTTGTATATGGTACAACCCGAAGGTTTTGTCGATCCTAAATATGCTAACAAGGTATGCAAACTTCAACGGTCCATTTATGGATTGAAGCAAGCATCCGGGAGTTGGAAACAACGTTTTGATAAGGTAATCAAAAGTTTTGGTTTTATACAAACTTTTGGAGAAGCTTGTATTTACAAGAAAGTGAGTGGGAGCTCTGTAGCATTCTTAATACTATATGTAGATGACATATTGTTTATTGGGAATGATGTAGACCTTCTTAATAGTGTCAAGGATTATTTGAATAATAGTTTTTCTATGAAAGATCTTGGCGAAGCAGCTTACATATTAGGCATAAAGATTTATAAAGATAGATCGAGACGCCTAATATCATTGTCACAGAGTACATATTTCGACAAAGTTCTAAAGAGGTTTGGAATGGAAGATAGCAAGAAAGGGTTCTTGCCATGTTACCCAATACGACCTTGAGTAAAACTCAAAGTCCTGCAACGGCAGAAGATAGAGAAAGGATGAGTAAGACTCCCTATGCCTCAGTCATAGGATCTCTTATGTATGCCATGCTATATACTAGACCCGACATTGCATATGCTATTAGTTTGACTAGCAGATATCAAAGTGATCCAGGTGTGGATCATTGGACAGCGGTCAAAAACATCCTTAAGAACTTGAGAAGAACTAAGGATATGGTTCTTTCTTATGGAGGTGATGATCAGCTCGTTGTTAATGGTTACACCGATGCTAGTTGGAACACCGATCCGGATGATTCTAAATCTCAATCTGGATACGTATTTACTTTGAATGGTGCATCAGTTAGCTGGAGGAGTGCAAAGCAAAGCGTTGTGGCCTGATCTTCAACTGAATCGGAATACATAGCTGCTTCGGAGGCTTCACAAGAGGCGATATGGGATGAAGGAGTTCATTACAGATCTTGGTGT
Source organism: Avena sativa (assembly GCA_916181665.1). Classification (NCBI taxonomy): domain Eukaryota; kingdom Viridiplantae; phylum Streptophyta; class Magnoliopsida; order Poales; family Poaceae; genus Avena; species Avena sativa. The sequence goes on from OV702293.1 coordinate 427,344,957, forward strand.
GGTTCCAAGTGCGCTAGACCCAATGTCTATCTATTGTGATAACATGGGCGCCATAGCCAATGCACAAGAACCAAGGTCACACAAGAATCTGAAGCAGATCAAACTATGTTCTCACGCTATTCGAGAGCATGTCCAAGATGGTGACATAAAGATTTGCAAAGTACACACAGATCTAAATGTGGCGGATCCGTTGACTAAACCTCTCCCGAGGGCAAAACATGACCAACACCAAACCGCCATGGGTGTTCGGTATATTACCATGTAATCTAGATTAGTTGACTCTAGTGCAAGTGGGAGACTGTTGGAGATATGCCCTAGAGGCAATAATAAAAGTGGTTATTATTATATATTTGTGTTTATGATAAATGTTTACATTCATGCTATAATAGTATTAAACGGAAACATTAATACTTGTGTGATTTGTAAACTAAATTAGAGTCCCTAGTAAAGCCTCTTTGTAATACTAGCTTGTTGGTTGATAGATGATCGTGGTTTCCCGATCATGAACATTGAGATGTTATTAACAACAAGATCATATCATTAGGAGAATGGTATGATGGACATACTCCTATAAATAAGTGTAGCATAAAGGTCAAGTCATTTCAATAGTTCGTTTGCTATAAGCTTTCTGATACATAGTAACCTAATTCCTTCAACCATGAGATCATGCTAATTACCATCACCAGAATGATGCTTTGATGACATCAAACACCATACCATAATTGGGTGGCTATAACAGTGGCATTGAGTGTTCAGAAAGTATGTGTTGAGGCACATGGATCAAGAGTGGGATTTGTCCATCCATATGACGGATATATATATACTTTGGGCCCTCTCGGTGGAATGTCATCCAATTAGATTGCAAGCATGTGACTGTCTCACAAGGGATCACATATCACGGGAACAAGAAATAAGTATTTATCGGTAACGAGGTTGAAATAGGTATGCAGAGATACCGACGATCAAACCTCGGATAAGTAAACTATTGCGAGATAAAGGGAAATTGGTATCGTACGTAAGTGGTTCATTCGATCGCAAAGTAATCATAGAAATATGTGGGAGCCATATGAATTTCCAGATTCCTCTATTGGTTATTGATCGGAGAAGTGTCTTGGTCATGTCCGCATAATTCATGAACCGTAGGGAGACACACTTAAGAATTCGATGTTGTTTAGTAGATATGGAATGCAAGTAGGGAAACCGAATAAATGTTTGGAGTCTCGGATGGGATCCGGGATATCACGAGGAGATCCAGAATGGTCCGGAGAATAAGATTCATATAAGGAAAGTCCGATTCCGGAGTTCGGGAATGATTCCGATGTTTTCATCGGAGAGGTTCTAGAAGGTTCTAGAAGGTTCACCAGACCGGAATGGGAATGGTCCATGAATGTGCCATGGGTAAGTGGAATGATTGGATCATGTCCTAGGTCACTTGGTTGGGCATTTGCGAGAGAGAGTTAAAGCTCTAAATTGAAAGTCAAAAGGGAGGTTTGAAAAGTCAAACTGGAACAATGGTTTCCTAGTGGAAGAAGGAAAGGGTCCTTTCTTCTATCCAACTTGGGTTTGGGTATGGATTCAAACTCCCCTCTTCCAAGGCTTACCCCCTCTCATAAATAGAGGGGGAGGGCTGCCCCAAAGACCACAACACCAAGCCCTCCCCACCGTGCGCTGCCGCCGGCCCGTCGTCGTCACCCTAGCCGCCGCCGACACCACCTCATTCTCTCCGGCCTTATAAACCTAGATCACCAGAAAACCCTAGATCCACCATAACTCGCACCAGCTTAGGCGAAGCCCTGCGGGATCTTCCCTCTACTTCCGACACCACGCCGTCGTGCTGCTGGAATCGCGAGGGGAGAGCTACAACCTCCGCTGCCTGCTGGAACAAGGGAGAGGAAGGTATTCATCGAGTACCGAACATGTGACCGACTATGGAAGCGTTGCCGGAACGCAGCGCCGGAAGGATCGTCTACGCGATCTTGAGATCGGCAAGTGTACGACTACATCACCCACGAGAATCTGCTCTCGTTAACCGCTTTGGAATCTTCGAGGGTGAGTATTCTAATCGACTCGTTGCTTCAATCTAGTAGATAGATCTTGACTTGTTTGTATGCATGCGGTAGAAGATTTTTGTTTTTCCATGCTATGAACCCCTACAGATCCACCCATGGCAACAATGAGCGAAGATCCGGAACCTGTTCGCCATGAGCCGATTGAACCCATTGTTGTACATGAAAGGGAGTAGCAACATCCACCTCTAGAATATATGCCAACATGGTGAGACACAAAATATGTCTGTAAGTGAGGCCCCTAGAAGGTCTGAAAGAGTTAAAAGATCAGCCGTTCCTATTGATTATAAAGTTTATAGTATAGAAAGAGTTCATATGAAGAGTGATCCCACTTCATATGAAGATGCCATGAATAGCCCTCACTCATTGAAGTGGCTGGAGGCCATGGAAAAAGATATGAAATCGATGAGTTCCAACAAAGTTTGGGACTTAGAAGAAATTCCTAAAAGAGCCAAAACAGTAGGCTGTAAATGGGCATACAAAACAAAATATGACTCCAGTGGGAATGTAGAAAAGTATGAAACATGACTTGTGGCAAAAGGATTTCTACAAAGAGAAGGGGTAGATTACAATGAGATATTTTCTCCAGTCTCATGTAAGGATTCCTTCAGAATCATAATGGCACTAGTGGCGCATTTTGATTTAGAGCTACATTAGATGGATGTAAAGACGACATTTCTAAATAAGGATTTGGAAAAAGTGTCTACATGAAACAACCCAAGGGTTTTATCATGGAAGGCAAGGAAAACATGGGATTCCGCCTAAAGAAATCCATTTATAGATTAAAATAAGCCTCTAGGCAGTGGTATCTAAAGTTTAATAAGATAATTAAGAGATTTGGGTTTAAAGATAATGTTGAGGATAACTACATTTATGCAAAGTTTAAAAACGAAAAATATATTTTCCTAATTCTATATGTGGATGATATCTTGCTTGCTAGGATTAATGTAGAAACAAAGAAGTTATTGTCCTCAAATTAGATATGAAAGATCTTGGTGAAGCATCATATGTTTTGGGCATAGAAATTCATCGAGATAGAAAAAATGAGGTTCTAGGACTATCGCAAAAGGCACACTTAGAAAAGATTCTAAAGAAATATAGTATGCATACGCGTAATGCCACACCTGCTCTTATAGTCAAGAGCGACAGTTTCGAAAAATTTCAATGTCCTGAGAACCAATACGAGATCAATCAAATGAAAGTGGTTCCATATGCTTTGGCTATTGGAAACCTATAGTATACACAAGTGTGCACTCGCCCTGACTTAGTTTTTATCACCGGGGTACTCGGTAGATTTCAAGATAATCCAGGCATAGAGCACTGGAACATGGTAAAGAAAGCATTGCGTTATGCGCAAGGGACAAAGGACCTCATGCTAATATATAGAAGATCTGATTCCCTAGAAATAAGAGGGTATTCAGATGAAGATTTTGCGGAAGACAGAGATGATAGAAAATCCATGATAGGATACGTATTTACTCTCGGAGGCAGGGCTATTTCGTGGAGAAGCTCCAAACAATCAATAGTTGCATCATCCACGATGTATGCAAAAATTATAGCATGTTATGATGCCACGGGGCAGGCGATATGGTTAAAGAAATTTATAGCCGACTTGAAACTGGTAGATTGCATTCACAAACCACTAAAGATGTACTATGACAACCAGTCCGCAGTATCTATACTCACAATAACAAGTCAAGTAATGCTTTCAAACTAATAGAGATAGAGTATTATGTTGTGAAAGATAAAATCCAGGATCACACTATAAGTCTCGAGCATATAAGGACAAAGGAAATGTTGCGGATCCGCTTACGAAAGGCTTACCACCCAATATGTTCAAGGAACACTTAGCAGACATGGGTTTAAGGGAAAGCCTATGACTCATGGATCATGAAAGGCCCAAAAAGGAACATAATTTGTTTCAAACTAGAGAGGTATGTTGTAGCTGTCTGATTCTATCGGCAATTGAGCTGTGACGATAAAATATGCTCTATGTACTGATCGGTGATGAAACGAGTAAAGTGAAAAGTATATGTTAAGATCACGGGAAAGAATGTTAGATTGATCTCCTCCCGTATGGACCCAACGGCCCATCGGGCCCTTAGATCCGCGTCCTGATTGGGGTCATCCAACCCAATATGATTGGCGGATCCCTGTTACACTATGCTATATAAAGAGGTATAGGCTGGCGGCATGCAACGCGAGGTTCGTCGCGCGTTGTACACCCCTCCGACAAACCCTACCGATCTAGGAAGCGTAGGAGTAACGGGAAGCGCTGCCGCCGCCTCCCAGGATTTAACACCTTGTCCTCTTCCATTCCGTTAACGTAGTTTTATTTCAAATCTGGACAAAAGCCGCGTCAACTACTCCCTCTGTCCCAAAATAGATGTCTCAAATTTATCAAAATTTAGATGAATCTAGACGCTATTTAGTATATAGATTTATCCAAAATTTGAAAAACCTAAGACATCTATTTTAGGACGGATGGAGTACTTTTTTAAAGGAGCGAGTACTTACCATGCTATAGGGTTGTTCTGATTTTTTATCTTTGTGAAATATTTTGATTGATTTCAAGCTTCCTGCACAGTTCGAGTTGTTATAGCTGGCTAGCCTAGCAAGCTGCTAGCTAGGTTAAACCGTTACTCAAATACAGTATACAGTACGGTCATTATTTTGCACCAACGATGCAGAGAGAGGACAGAGGAGAATCGTATGCGTGGTCGATCAGCGGTCACGTCCGGACGTGGCGCGGCTTTTGCTCTGTCCCCGTTGGAGGACAAGCGATCGATCGAGCGACGACGAAAACCCATGGAAACATGAATGAGCTCGCGCGGCAGACGGTCGGTCGGCGCGACGATCCAACAAAGGTACAAGCACTCGAGTGCATGCACGCGTTTTATCCTGTGTTGGTCGCGCGGCCCGGTCTCGGTGGTGGACGTACGTGCCGGTGATGATGAAGACGACGGTCCGGCACGACGCCAAACCCTGTGAGAAGTGGTGTTGGTCAGTAGGAGGCAGAGGAGCCTGTTCACTCTCTGATTGCTACTAGGTGCTAGTATACATTACAGACACTGCCCTTTTTCAAAGTGTTGTTAAAATGTACCGATCACGCTGGTGACGGGGAGAAGAGACTGAAATAGCGTACGGTCACTCACGTGATGAGTAGTACCGTAAGTAAAGTTTTGCAGGTAAGTTAAGCAGCGAGTTAAGAGTAATCGTGCTGCTCGCACGTGAGTACGTGACGGCGCACAAGACTTGGTCTACGCGCTGCGGAGCGGCCCAGACAAAAACATAAAGGAAAATGATACGTATCATTCGGGGGATAAAACATTTTATCCCCGGTTCCTCCGCATCACGCCAGTCACGCACGCTTCTCACGCACACGAATCGTTTGTGTTGACCTCACCCTCCTCCAGAAATATCTTTAGACTTACTTCTTCCCCATCGCTCCTTCTTTTCTCTCTCCCCCGAGTACTGTTGCCGCCATGGGAGAAAAATCAGGGCGTCTCCCCCTTCCCGGTGCCGCCACCTCAAATCCACGCGCCGCTGCTCTAAGCCGTGCTGCTATGTATGGGTGGTCGGCGTTGCTGTGAACGGCAGGCGCCCTTGCAGCCAATGGCGGGGTGATGCTGCCATGGACGCTGACGACCGACGTTGATACGGATGGTGGGCGGCGCTACTACAGAAATGTGCCGGCGACGCTACAACTTGCGGCGACGCTGCTACAGAGACACGCCAGCGACGCTACAACTTGCGGCGGCAACGTTACAACTCACGGCGGGCCCTGCTACAACCGATCTGTTTTTATTCTACACTGTTTTCGGCGGGTATTCGGGATGTCTCCGCCGAAGTCAGTTTTGCTATATTATGATAATTTTTTTTCTATAACTATTCCATGTTTTTGCTACAATAGTCTAATGTTTTTGCTACAAGGTGTCCGACAAAGTCTGCCGGCGATTTCTCTGACAAGGTCGTTCTTTTTGCTACATTAGCATTTTTTTGCTACCACCGTTTTACGGTTTTGCTACAATAGCGTAACGTTTTTGCTACACGGTCTCCGGTGAGACCTACTGGCGAAAGCCTTCGGCGAGGTCCAACTTTCTTGCTACACGGTCGCCGGTGAGTCTTTGGCGAAATATCCGGCTAGGTCCATTGTGTTTTTTTTATTTCTATGCCGAATTGTTTTTTGCTACATGTAGCAAAGTAAGACTATTTATAACAAAAACATGTATATTTATAAAAAAAATAGGATTTAGCGATTTTTTTAGAACACGTGTCAGCCACAGCATCGGAGGATTTTAGAGAATTATCTCCGGATACGCATGTACTACCCAGATACAAAGGTGTTTATGAGTAGGACGGTGTCGTCCAAGAAGAGGGTTTCCGTTGAGGCGCGCACGGCCCGGGAGCTAGCTCCAACAGAACTCGATGAGCAGGGGCGCATTTTAGGCATATCCGCCGGCCCGCAGGGTCCACTGCAAGCGCTCCTCCGGTCAAAGGTAAGAGAGGACCCAAGTTGGACGAGCCTCTTCCTAGGAGCTAGGGCAGGAATGGGATGATGGCCGGTGGCCTCGCCCACACGCACGGACATTCCTAGGCTACCAAGCGCGGCAGGTGGATGACCGACCATTCTTGTATTTTTTTTGCCAAATCTGTCCAAGTCTCAAATGTTCAACCAAGTCTGATCCTTTCACGAAACTAATTCGGAATCTGACCCCTAGGGTCGGCGCCGTTTAAAATGACACCGAAATGTACAGGTCGACGTACACAAAACAGAAAACCGACCTGAAGGAGGTCGGCTCCATTTAAAATGGCGCCGACGTCGGCTCCGTTTAAAACGGCGCCGATCTCCCTAGTTTGCCTCCTAGCAGCTTCATCTTGGTGCCGATTTATACAACTTCGGCGCCATTTAAAATGGCGCCGACCCTAGGGGTCAGATTTCAAATTAGTTTCGAAGAAGGGTCAGACTTGATTGAACTTTCCAGATTTGGGCAGATTTGACAAAAAATACAACATTCTTTTCCCACCACACCATTGCATGTTCGAGGAGAAAATCAGCGGACGGCCGTCTCGCCCACGCAGCTCTCGGTCGTCAGCGCTGTGCGTCTCCACTGCCCGGCTCACGTCTGCCACGCCCACTTCACATGCTCCCAGTCCCACCACACGCACTCCATGTCGTCGCTGCTTATTTTGTTGCCTAGCTTCTCTCCTCCACCTCCATCCATGTCGTCAAAGGCTTATGGACAAGATCATGACGATACTCAATTACCTAGCTAAATTAAGGAGGCAGAGAACAAAGTTTGTTCACATCACACACACGTCGTAGCCCCGGGCCCGACGGCTTCGGCCCCGCCTTCTTTCGCTGCTTCTGGTCCACGGTCTCGCCTGATCTCATGGCCTTCCTTGAAGAATTCTACCATTGTCGTGCGGAGCTCGATGGCCTGAACCGCGCGTACATTGCCCTACTTCCCAAGTTCGAAGATGTTGTCACCGCGGACGGGTTTAGGCCCATATCCCTCCAGAACTGTGTGGTGAAGCTGCTCACGAAAATCTTGACCTCGCGCCTACTGCGGTTCATTGAGCAACTGGTGGCATACGAGCAGACAGGGTTCATCCGAGGGCGTTGTATCACTGACGGGTTCCTCTATGCAGCCGACCTGGTCCAGTGTTGCCGCATCCGGGGGGTTCCTGCGGTTGCCCTGAAACTGGACTTCAGAAAGGCCTTTGATTCAGTGAATTGGGATGCCCTCGATGCAATTCTCCGGGAACGCGGATTTGGTGACCGGTGGTGTGCTTGGATCTGCATCCTCCTTGATACCGGCAAAGCTGCTGTGCTACTCAATGGGGTTCCGGGGCGCTGGATCAACTGCAGGAACAGGCTGCGCCAGGGGGACCCCCTCTCGCCGTATCTGTTTCTGATAGTTGCCGACCTTCTGCGCCAAATGATCCTGAAAGATACGGACGAACATCGCCTCCTACATCCCCTTGTGGACGACCTCCCGTGCCCCGTGGTGCAGTACGCCGACGACACACTGCTCTTGGTGCGTGCAGATCCCGACCAACTACGTCGCCTGCGTGACATACTTCGGGAGTTCTCAGACGCGACGTGTCTCGCCATCAACTTCCATAAAAGCGCCTTCGTGCCCATCGGGGTACCTGCTACCGACGCCGCGCATCTGTCTGCCATATTAGGGTGCCCAGTATCCTCGTTCCCGCAGACGTACCTTGGACTCCCGTTGTCGGATCGCAAGCTACCTTCCTCCGCCATGGACTACCTGGCTGGGAAGATTGAGCGTTGCATCCCTCCTTGGTAGATCTGCCCCACCTCTCTTGGTGCTAGGCTGACACTCTCGACATTTGTTCTATCAGCGCTCCCCGCATATGCGATGTCGGTAATGCAACTGTCTAAGGGGACAATCGCGAAGATGGATCGCCCCCGGCGTGGCATGCTGTGGAGTGCCATGACGTCCTGCTCTGGTGGCTCGTGCCAGGTGTCGTGGGAGGTGGTGTGCCGGCTCCGCTCAGAGGGTGGACTGGGTATTGTCGACCTCGCTCTTCACAACACGTGCCTCTTGCTCAAGAAACTTCATGTTGTCCTCTCCGGGCAGCGCACCTCGTGGGCGGACTGGGTCCGCGCGAACTACATGTGTGCTCGCCCTGCTCCCTTGACTCCTGCCTGGCAGGTCTTCGCATCTATCTTGCCCCTATATCGGGCAATCACCTCTGTTCGTGTGGGCCATGACCGTTCCGTGGACCTCTGGGGGGGCAATTGGACCTTCCTTGGCGCGCTCTCGACCGCCCTGCCTGCAGCATATTCCCACATTGTCCGTGCTGCTGGCTCTGTATCCGACGCGCTTGCAGATCGGGCTCTCGTGCTCCGCACGCATGATAGGGTGACCGACCGGGCTGAGAGTGAGCTTTGTCTGCTCCACGATGCTCTCGACCACCTCCTCGCGCGCTCCTCCACCGCGGACGATGAGCGGTCTCTATTGTGGGGTGATGCCACCCAGTTCAGTGCCAAGGGCGCGTACATGATGCTGAAGAGCTCTGGATGCGGCCCTCCCCTACATGACCTGAATTGGGATGGGTATGCGCCGCTCAAGGTCAAGGTGTTCGTCTGGGTCCTTCGTTATGGCAATACTCGCACACGTGCTTTCCTGCGGCACATTGGGTGTCTGGACACGGACATATGCCCCTTCTGCCCGCGCCAGCCGGAGACTCTCGCCCACCTATTCTTCACCTGCTCCCGCCTGCGTCTCTTCTGGCGGCGTGTGCTTGGGCCTCGTCGACGCGCTCTCCCCACCTCTACTGATGCAGCCTGGGTCTCGCTCCAGGCAAGCAACCCCTCCTAGGGCGTACCGCTGTGGAGCACCGTAACCTCATGCCTCCTCTGGGTGATTTGGAAAACCAGGAACCGGATGGTCTTTGACGCTGTTCGTCTTCCCCTTCGGCGATCCTCGAGCAAGTCGCTGAGCACCTGCGGCTATGGCGGGCTCGGGTCCCCTCGCGTGTTAGCTTTGAGTGTGTAGAGCAGTGGTGCACCACGCTCTTGTAATTCCCTTTGAGCCGACACTCCTCCCCCATTCTGTAAAAAGTTTTTTGGGCATTCTTCTGCCCTCTCGTTAATGGAAAATGGAGGTGGGCAGTTCGCCCCCCGTTGTGTCGTTCAAAAAAAACACGTCGTCCTCCTCCTGGCGACCGAGGGTCCTATCCCTAGTGCCGCCGCCACCTCCCCCTCCTTTCCCCTCCCTCCTCGTCGCCCCCGGAGGCCCTCCGGCCTAAGAGCGTGGCGCCGATGATGGGGGCGGTGGGGATCTGGCCTCCTCGCCCCAGCATCGTAGAAGGGAGGGATTCCCCGGCGTTGGACGGAGCCTGCGTATGAAGCTGGTTTCATGGACGCTCTTGGCGAGGTGGAGGGGTGGCGGTTGGGATGGAGCGGCGGTCTCAGATCCGGTTGGCGGCACGGCGGACTAGCGGACCATCTGATCCAATATGGGACGGTGGGCTGCGGGTCGGTGCTCGTTCATCTAGTCTCTGTTGGAATTATGCCCTAGAGGCAATAATAAAGATGTTATTATTATAATTCTTGTTCATGATAAAGTTTATATTACATGCTAGAATTGTATTAAGCGGAAACTTTAATACTTGTGTGGTTTGTGAACAACACCGTGTCCCTAGTACGCCTCTATGGACTAGCTCATTGATTAATGATGGTAAAGGTTTCCTAACCATAGACATGAGTTGTCGATTAATAATGAGATCATATCATTGGGAGAATGATATGATGGACAGACCCAAACTAAGCGGAGCAATTAGATCATGTCATCGTGTTCATCTTTGCGAAGCTTTTCCTATGTCAAATATTGTATTCCTTAGACCATGAGATAATGCAACTCCCTGGTATCGGATGAAAGCTTTGAGGTCATCAAACGTCATCCTATGAGAGGGTGATCATAAAGGTGTCTCTCAGGTGAACGGAAAGTACCTGTTGGGTTGTATGCATCGAGATGGGATTTGTCCCTCCCAAGTCGGAGAGATATACTTCGGGCCCACTCGGTAATCGATATCAACACCGCTTGCAAGCATGTGGTTAAGGAGTTAATCACAAAGTGATATCGGATTACGGAACGAGTAAAGTACTTGCTGTGAACGAGATTGAACTAGGTATGACGGTACCGACGATCGCATCTCGGGCAAGTAAAATATCGCGCGATGAAGGGAATATATATGGGATTGATTGAATCCTGGCATCGTGGTTCATCCGATATGATCATCGATGAATGTGTGGGAGTCAATATGGGTTTCCAGACCCCGCTGTTGATTATTGATATAAGATCATGTCTGCATATTCTCGAACCCGAAGGGTCACACACTTAACGTGTCTTGACGCTAGGATAGATTGGATAATTGGTTTATGAGTTTTTGTTCGGAGTCTCGGATGGGATCCGGGATATCACTAGAGGTTCCGGAATGGTATGGAGAATAAGATTCATATAAGGCAATGCAGTTTTTGGAGTTCGGAATTGTTCCGGATTAATCGGTATTATACCGGAAGCTTCTAGAACCTTCCGGAGTGGGACCAACGTGGCCCCACTTGTCGGGAGGGGGCATGGGCCTATGAGGGAGTGCCCTGACCGCATTGGGCCAGGGGCACAAGGCCCCATAGGGCCCAGCCGGCCAGCCTAGGGCAAAAACCTAGGGGAGCTTCTAGAAGGGAGGGGGGAAACTTGCCCCCCACTCCTTCCTCCTTGGCCGCCGGCTTAGGGCTTGGGGGAGGGGCTAGGGCTGGCCCCCATCCCTCTATATAAAGAGGTCTGGGGGCTCACCCTCCCCCTACACCTCCTGCACAACCCTAGCCGCCCTGCTGCCCCTCCTCTCTCTCTCCCTCCCGACTGCGCGTAGGCGAAGCCCTGCCGCAGAAACTCTCCACCGCTTGCACCGCGCCGTCACGTTGTAGATCCAATCCATATCTCCACCCCACTTTCTAGACCGAGGAAGGAGGAGATGTCGAGGTGCCGCATGTGTGCATCTCTCGGAGGCATCGCCACTTGCGGTGTTAGATCGGATCGGATCGCGAGGAGGAGAAGCGAGTACGATTACGTCACCCATGTTCCGTCGAACGTTCCGCTGTGCGAATCTTCAAGGGTATGAAGATCTCATCTATTCCTCCTCGTTGTTTGCATCTCCTAGATTAGATCTTGGCTTTCCTGTTCGCATCCGTAGAATTTTTTTGATTTACTATGCTGCGAAACCCTTCAGTGGTATCAGAGCTAGATCTATGCGTAGATGTGTTTCACGAGTAGAACGCAACATGGTTGTTGCGGGCGTTGATATTTTCTGTTGCAAGCCTCTTGTTTGTGTACTTCTTATGACGCGGGATAGTGAGATTGAAGCGGTCCAGGCCAACCTTATGCGACATCGTTCGCGAGACCGGCTCCGCACTTGACGTGTGGCTTGTTCCACACATGCGGCTGGTGGATGCCTATTTCTCTCACTATAGTTGTCATGGGATTTACACCGGAGTTTGGCAACCATAATATCACCGTTGTGGCTTTCCGTAGGTAATAATCGTTCTTAGCTTGCTACTCCCATAAGCCACGTAAAACATGCAACAACAAAGTAGAGGCGTCTAACTTGTTTTTGCAGGGAGTGTTTTCTGTGATATGGTATGGCCCAAGATGTGATGTGTATGTTGTATGCAATGATCATGTTTTGTAATGTTTCACGACTTGCATATCGATGAGTACACAACCGGCAGGAGCGATATGGTTGTCTTTATAATTGTGTATGACCTGTGTGTCAACTTTTTATACGTCATGTAATAGTTTCACTTTATCACTAAGTAGTTAGCAATAGTTGTAGTTGCTATTCGTGGTGGAGGCAATCATGGTGGAGTGATGGAGATCATGCCGGCACGCACAAGATGGAGATCATTGCGCGAAGATTGGCTATACCATGTCACATAAAGTTATATGCATGTGATGTTTATCCTTTTATGTATCTTATTATGCTTAGATCGCAACGGTAGCATTATAAGATGATTCCTCACTTAAATATCAAGATAAAAAACTGTGTTCTCCCCATGTATGCACCGTTGCGAAAGTTCATCGTGTTCAAGCATCACGTGATGATCGGGTGCTATAAACTCTACGTTCACATACAACGGGTGCAAGCCAGTTTTGCACACGCGGAAATACTTGGGTTTGACTTGACGAGCCTAGCATGTACAGACATGGCCTCGGAACACATGAACCGAAAGGTTAAGCATGAGTCATATGAATGATATGATCGACACTTCGTTGTCCACCATTGAAACCACATCTCTTCTCGTGAAGATCGGATTAGGTGTGGTGAATTTGGATCATGTTCACTAAACAACTTGAGGGATGTTGAATTTAGTGGGAGTTCATCTAGTAATTTGATTAAAGCTGAACTAGTTATCATGAACATAGTCTAATTTGTACTTGCAAATACTGTAGATCAAATGGCTAAGTCCAACTTCAACTTCAACGTTTTTGCTGAGAAAGAAAAGCTTAGAAACAATGGGTCTAACTTCACCAACTGGTTCCGCAATCTGAGAATCATTCTCGCTGGCGGACAAAAGGACTATGTCCTTGAAGATGCGCTAGGTGACGCCCCTGCTGTAAATGCACCGGCTGATGAGAAAGATGTTTATCAGTCGTGCAAAGATGATTATGGTGTGATTAAGAGAACCATGCTGTTTGCTATGGAATTGGACCTTCAAAATCGTTTTGAAGATTACCCCGGGCCCTATGAGATCCTCGAGGAACTGAAAACTATGTTCCAGACTCAGGCCCGTTCTGAGAGATATGAGATCTCTGAGAAATTCTTTAACTACAAGATGGAGGAAGGGAGTTCCGTTAGTGAGCACGCCATTAAGATGTCGGGCTACACTCAACGCCTTGAGCAACTGGACTGCAAGATTCCAAAGGAGCTCAAGATTGACAGGGTTCTGCAATCACTCCCTCCTAGCTACAAAAGTTTTGTAGTGACTCATAATCAGATTGGTTCCACTGATACGATCACCGAGCTCTTCGCTAAGCTGAAGGCTGCAGAGGTGGACATCAAAAAGGATAATCATGTGTTGATGGTCAACAAGCCCCCCAGCTTTAAGAAAGGTAAGGGTGCAAAGAAGCCCTTCAAGAAAGGCGGCGCAAGCGCGTTGCCCCTGCTGAGAAGAAGCTCAAGTCTGGACCCAAGTCGGACACTGAGTGCTTCTATTGCAAGGACAAGGGTCACTGGAAGCGCAACTATCCGAAGTACTTAGCGGACAAGAAGGCTGGCACCATCAAAGGTATATTTGATATACATGTTATTGATGTTTTCCTTACTAGCCCTCGTTGTAGTGCCTGGGTATTTGATACTAGTTCAGTTGCTAATATTTGTAACTCGAAACAGGAGCTACGGAATAGACGGCGGCTTGCGAGGGATGAGGTGACGATGCGTGTTGGCAACAGATCAAGAGTTGATGTGATGGCCGTCGGCACGCTCTCCTTAGTTTTACCTTCGGGATTAGTTTTAAACCTCAATAAGTGTTATTATGTGCCTGCGTTGAGCATGAACATCATATCTGTATCGTGTTTATTGCAAGACGGTTATTCATTTAAATCTGAGAATAATGGTTGTTCTATTTATATGAGTAATATCTTTTATGGTCATGCACCTGCTCTGAATAGTTTATTTCTTCTGAGTCTCGAAAGGGATGAAACACACATCCATAACATTGAGGCTAAGAGATGCAAAGTAGATAGTGATAATACTACTTATTTGTGGCACTATCGTCTAGGTCATATTGGTGTAAAGCGCATGAAGAAACTCCATTCTGATGGACTTTTGGAGTCTCTTGATTTTGAATCATTTGACACATGCGAACCATGCCTCATGGGCAAGATGATCAAAACCCCGTTCTCCGGAATAATGGAGCGAGCAACGGACTTGTTGGAAATCATACATACCGATGTATGTGGACCGATGAGTGTTTCGACGCGCGGTGGATATCGCTATTTTCTCACTTTTACCGATGACTTAAGTAGATATGGGTATATCTATTTGATGAAACATAAATCTGAAACATTTGAAAAGTTCAAGGAATTTCAAAATGAAGTGGAGAACCATCGTAACAGAAAAATTAAATTTCTACGATCCGATCGTGGAGGTGAATATTTGAGTTATGATTTTCTCACGCATCTTAAAGCAAGCGGAATCGTTTCGCAACTCACGCCACCCGGAACACCACAGCGCAATGGTGTGTCTGAACGCCGGAATCGAACTCTATTAGATATGGTCCGATCAATGATGTCTCTTACTGATTTGCCGTTATCATTTTGGGGTTATGCATTAGAAACCGCTGCATTCACTTTAAATAGGGCACCATCTAAATCCGTTGAGACGACACCGTATGAACTGTGGTTTGGTGCTAAACCTAAGTTGTCGTTTCTTAAAGTTTGGGGATGCGAAGCTTACGTCAAGAAGTTGATGACAGACAAGCTCGAACCCAAAGCGGAGAAATGCGTCTTCATAGGATACCCTAAGGAAACTATTGGGTATGACTTCTATCACAGAACCGAAGGAAAAGTGTTTGTCGCAAAGAACGGCTCCTTTCTTGAGAAGGAGTTTCTCTCAAAAGAAGTGAGTGGGAGGAAAGTAGAGCTAGACGAGGTTGTTGAACCTTCTCTTGAGTTGGAGAGTAGCGCAGCACCTGAAATTGTTCCAGTGCCGCCTGCACCAACAATAGAGGAAGCTAATGACAAGGATCATGAAGCTTCGAACGATGCTACTACTGAACGTTGCAGGTCGACAAGGTCACGTGCCCCTCCTGAGTGGTACGGCAACCCTGTCTTGACTGTCTTATTGGTAGAAGACTGTGAACCTGCGAACTATGAGGAAGCGATGATGAGCCCAGACTCTGAGAAATGGCTAGAGGCCATGAAATCTGAATTGGGATCCATGAGAGAAAACCAAGTATGGAATTTGGTGGATCCTCCTAGTGACCGAAATGCCGTTGAGTGCAAATGGATTTTCAAGAAGAAAACGGACGCGGATGGTAATGTTACCGTCTATAAAGCACGACTTGTCACGAAAGGTTTTCGACAAGTTTAAGGTGTTGACTACGATGAGACCTTCTCTCCCGTAGCAATGTTTAAGTCCATTCGGATTTTATTAGCAATTGCTGCGTTTCATGATTATGAAATATGGCAGATGGATGTCAAGACTGCATACCTCAATGGCAACATTGATGAAGAGTTGTATATGATGCAACCCGAAGGTTTTGTCGATCCTAAGGATGCTGATAAAGTATGCAAACTTCAGCGTTCCATTTATGGACTGAAGCAAGCATCTCGGAGTTGGAACCTTCGTTTTGATCAAGTGATCAAGAGCTTTGAATTTGTTCCAAATGGCTATGAAGCTTGTATCTACAAGAAAGTGAGTGGGAGCTCAGTGACATTTTTGGTACTATATGTGGATGACATATTGATTATTGGAAATGACATTGACATCTTTAACGATGTGAAGAGTTATTTGAACAAATGTTTTTCAATGAAAGACCTAGGGGAAGCTGCTTATATATTGGGCATCAAAATCTATAGAGATAGACAAAGACGCCTGATAGCTTTAAGCCAAAGTACATACCTAGACAAAGTTCTAAAAAGGTTCAAAATGGATAAGGCAAAGAAATGTTCAGTGCCTATGTTGTCAGGTAAGATATTGAGCAAGGCTCAGTGTCCAGCTACGGTAAATGATAGAGAAGCTATGAGCAAAGTGCCATATGCCTCGGTCATAGGTTCTATCATGTATGCCATGCTGTGTACTAGACCGGATGTGTCCAATGCTCTTAGTTTGACAAGCAGATATCAAAGTGATCCAGGAGTGGAACACTGGACAGCCGTGAAGAACATCCTAAAGTACTTGAATAGGACTAAAGAAATGTTCTTAGTCTATGGAGGTGATGAACAACTCGTCGTAAAGGGTTACGTCGATGCTAGTTTCGACACCGACAAGGATGATTCTAAATCTCAGACAGGATATGTTTATATTTTGAATAGAGGAGTTGTGAGCTGGAGAAGCTGCAAGCAAAGCGTGATCGCAGGATCTACAGTAGAAGCGGAATACATGGCTGCTGCAGAAGCGTCAAGTGAAGGAGTTTGGATCAGAAACTTCATCACTGAGCTTGGTGTGGTGCCAAGTGCCTTGGACCCACTGGAGATATTGTGTGACAACACTGGCGCCATAGCACTGGCTAAGGAACCAAGATATCATCCAAAGACCAAGCATATATAGCGCAAGTTTCATATAATCCGAGATTATATAGCAGATAGAGATCTGAAGATTAGCAAAGTACATACAGATCTGAATGTCGCAGATCTATTGACTAAACCTCTTCCACGAGCAAAACATGATCAGCACCTTAATGCCATGGGTTTTAGATTGTTGCCAGATGTAAACTAGATTATTGACTCTAGTGCAAGTGGGAGACTGTTGGAATTATGCGGCAATAATAAAGATGTTATTATTATAATTCTTGTTCATGATAAAGTTTATATTCCATGCTAGAATTGTATTAAGCGGAAACTTTAATACTTATGTGGTTTGTGAACAACACCGTGTCCCTAGTACGCCTCTATGGACTAGCATATTGATTAATGATGGTTAAGGTTTCCTAACCATAGACATGAGTTGTCGATTAATAATGAGATCATATCATTGGGAGAATGATATGATGGACAGACCCAAACTAAGCGGAGCAATTAGATCGTGTCATCGTGTTCATCTTTGCGAAGCTTTTCCTATGTCAAATATTGTATTCCTTAGACCATGAGATAATGCAACTCCCCGGTATCGGATGAAAGCTTTGAGGTCATCAAACTTCATCCTATGAGAGGGTGATCATAAAGGTGTCTCTCAGGTGATCGGAAAGTACCTGTTGGGTTGTATGCATCGAGATGGGATTTGTCCCTCCCAAGTCGGAGAGATATACTTCGGGCCCACTCAGTAATCGATATCAACACCGCTTGCAAGCATGTGGTTAAGGAGTTAATCACAAAGTGATATCGGATTACGGAACGAGTAAAGTACTTGCTGTGAACGAGATTGAACTAGGTATGACGGTACCGACGATCGCATCTCGGGCAAGTAAAATATCGCGCGACGAAGGGAATATATATATGGGATTGATTGAATCCTGGCATCGTGGTTCATCCGATATGATCATCTATGAATGTGTGGGAGTCAATATGGGTTTCCAGACCCCGCTGTTGATTATTGATATAAGATCATGTCTGCATATTCTCGAACTCGAAGGGTCACACACTTAACGTGTCTCGACGCTAGGATAGATTGGATAATTGGTTTATGAGTTTTTGTTCGGAGTCTCGGATGGGATCCGGGATATCACGAGAGGTTCCGGAATGGTCCGGAGAATAAGAGTCATATAAGGCAATGCAATTTTTGGAGTTCGGAATTATTCCGGATTAATTGGTATTGTACCGGAAGCTTCTAGAACCTTCCGGAGTGGGACCAACGTGGCCCCACTTGTTGGGAGGGGGCATGGGCCTATGAGGGAGTGCCCTGGCCGCATTGGGCCAGGGGCACAAGGCCCCATAGGGCCCAGCCGGCCATCCTAGGGCAAAACCCTAGGGGAGCTTCTAGAAGGGAGGGGGGAAACTTGCCCCCCACTCCTCCCTCCTTGGCCGCCGGCCTAGGGATTGGGGGAGGGGCTAGGGCTGGCGCCCACCCCTCTATATAAAGAGGGCTGGGGGCGCACCCTCCCCCTACACCTCCTCCACAACCCTAGCCGCCTTGCTGCCCCTCCTCTCTCTCTCCCTCCCGACTGCGCGTAGGCGAAGCCCTGCCGCAGAAACTCTCCACCGCTTGCACCGCGCCGTCGCGTTGTAGATCCAATCCATATCTCCACCCCACTTGCTGGACCGAGGAAGGAGGAGACGTCGAGGTGCCGCACGTGTGCATCTCTCGGAGGCATCGCCACTTGCGGTGTTAGATCGGATCGGATCGCGAGGAGGAGAAGCGAGTACGACTACATCACTCACGTTCCGTCGAACATTCCGCTGTGCGAATCTTCAAGGGTATGAAGATCCCATCTATTCCCCCTCATTGTTTGCATCTCCTAGATTAGATCTTGGCTTTCCCGTTCGCATCCGTAGAATTTTTTTGATTTACTATGCTGCGAAACCCTTCAGTCTCCACCTGCGTTGTTGTCTCTTCGTCCAGCTAGCGGTCATGGCGGCCTGGGTCACCATGGATCTGCCTTTTTTCGGTGGGTCTTGGTGACTGGTAAAGACCGGCGGTGTGGGGGCTTCCGGTCTGGCTTTGAATAAAGGGGGTTGGTCCTAGGATTCCTCTCGCGCCAGGACGAAGATCTACCTGCTCCATGACTTCAATGATCTGGTCAGAGTGTTGTGTTTCGAAAGATTCCGCTGGTGAACTCCAATGTATGACATGCCGGAGTTTGCCAGATTGGATGGATCTCGATCGCGTGCAACCATGTTTTATCTGACCGTTTGGTTGCAGAGGGAGTGCTGTGAAGCTTTACATATTGTTGCCATCAAGGACATGCCATTAGTCCCATGGTGAAGTCAGTCATGGAGAATGACATAAAAGCCAAGGTCTAAAGAATAGTAATGGTGGTGTGAATCTTGTTTGCGATGAGGTTTTGGCTTGGTGTTCTAGGTCTTGAAGCAACGACATTGGAAAGTGGAGGCGACAGTACAGGAGATTTTCAGGGTTCAAGCTGCAGGGTGAAAATCCAAGGTATGATCTTAATTTGTTGTGTCTGGCAATAACCTTGTTGAGGGCATTGTTTTGTCAGCGCGGACTTTCTTCAGGGTGAAAATCTATGATCGATGATTAGGGCGATGACAACGCTAGTGCAATTTTCCCTTCTTAGAGGCGTCGCTTTTAGAGATAATGGATTTCTGGTGATGCCTTGGTGTTTGGTCGTTGTTGTAGGGCATAGATCACTAAAGCGGGATTTTTTTCTGTAATTCTTTTTTTTTTATGTGTATATCCGTAATGCCATTAGGGTAATGCGTAGTTGCAGAGACCGGATATAATTGATATCTTGTGTTATTAATATATGCTCCTTTCTAAAAAAAATCATCGCACGACGATACTAACTATACTAACTACGATGAACGTTTTTGCGCGCTGAAGAAACAGCAACAAAAACGTTATTTTTTTAAGGAATGAAAAAAGTCATATTTGTTTGTTCGCAAGAAAAGAGCTCGGGATGTTTGTTTTGATAAAGCTTGCTGAGGATGCGACGGGTCCATTATTAAGCGATGTTTTCCTTCGACCAATTTAGCTCGCCGGTACTACGTTCCAAAAAAAGACTTCAATCACCGATACCAATGATTTGTGGGCGCGTCGCTTCACGTTGAAGAAATCTGATACCAGTGGACGTGTACAGGGAGACAGGTACGCTGAACTACTACAACCTTTGCAACGTTCGAATTCCCATATATGTTGCGGCAACGTTCGGAAGGCTTGATTGATGGACTGTACTGTGCGCCATTGTTAGGACTTCCAAAATAGTTCAACCAAAAACTCCCAAAATTAGTTGTGTTATGATTATGATAGAGTACTGTATGGTGTGCTTGCTTGATGTGATCTCATGCCATGATTAACGTTCGCTCCTTTTGGTGTGTTTTTTTGGAAAATGGGCGCATATATTAACAAAATGTTTAATGTTTACGTCCGGTTTATGAATAACTAGGATACACACAGCCACACAAACGACAAAGCTAGGGAATAAAGAGTAGACGATCATTACACAAAATCACTATCGAAAATAATCTTGAATCTAAGTTAGATCAATCGTCAAACCACGCGGCCATCCATGTCGGAAGAAAATATCACTCGCCGTATCCTCCAGTCGCGTACATTCCTCTACAAATAAGTCGCGAAATTCCATACGTTGGAGAATAGTCCATGATCGAAGAAAAGTCGTGGCTTGATAAATAACCTGCAGGGTGAAGAAACTATATTATTAAAAATCTTGTCATTTCTACCAAGCCATAGCGACCACATAATGGCAAACGCTCCCACCTAAATAAAGTCTTGTACTTATCAGTAATTCCACGCAATCAATTATCAAAAACATTGGTTACTGAACTTGGAGGAGATAAACCAGAAGCTATTTGGATAAATGACCATATAGAGGGAGCAGTAAAATCTAATGCATGCAGGTTTCTATGTAAAAGCTATTTGGATGAAGTAAAAGCTCCTTTTGGTGTCTAAGAGCATCCCCACTCGTTGGGCGAACCAAGGTCGAAATCCGAACCTTTTTTTGGCCGAACGAAACGCGTTTTCTGCCTAGGAACGCCGAGCTTCCCACTCGCGTTTCCAGGCCGAGTTCCTAGGTTCGGCGAAATTCAGTTAAACTCGAAATTTGGGCGAATATAGGAGAATTTCATTAATTAGGGAAAGGACACACATAATACATCGAATTTATTAATAACTAGGAAAAGGCCGCCGCCGCCGTGGTTGACGTCGGACGCTGCATCTACAGGCCGAGGCGGAGGTTGTTGCCGGTCTGGATGTGCTCCATGACGGCGGCGAGAGTTCGTTCTGGAACGCTCCACCAGCGGCGGCGAAAAGCCACATTGTGACGCGGCGGCGAGCCCGGCGGTCCCTCGTGTCGGGCGAGTTCCTCGAGGCGCCTGTCGGGGAAGAACTGACTTCAGAAGACTAGGTTGCCAGGATCCTCGGCGAGATCCGGGACTTGCATGGCGGTGATAGTTGCCTGGATCTCTCCGGCGAGGTCCTCGTCGGCCGGCATCGGCGGAATAAGGATCCCGCCGGCGCTGAGTTGCTAGGCGAAGGGGAGACGAGTGTTCGGTGGCGCCGTATAGCCTGCCTCGTGGAGCAGCCGGGCTTCCCACTGCTACATCGTGCGTCGGCCCTCGGCCATGGCTTTTCGGCGGAGTTGAGGAGGAAGAAAGGTGTGAGCGTCCGGAGTTCGCCGGAGTTGGGAGTGATGTGAGAGACTGTGAAGGAAGACGGCGAGATGTATGCCTTTTATAGGCCGAGTTCGGCGACGAGGGCGGGAGGGGTGTAGCGGCGAGGGCGGAAAAAGGGAAACGGCGGGAAGGACAACGACGATTCGGCTTCTGTCGCTGACAGGCTGGTTCACTCGGCCAATTCACTACTCCCAGGGCGTACCCGAGATCCTGGGTATGGCCTGGGTAGTCCGAACCAAAGTTGGTCCAAATCCGGCCGAAAAAAGGTTCTTGGATACGTGACTGGACCGATTTTCGGTGTCCGGACCTTAATTCGACGTCCGGATCGACGTCTTAGGTAGCCGATGGAGATGCCCTAATCAAATGCAAACAGGTTTCTATGTCTAAAGTAGCGTAAAATCTAGTGCATGCGGACAGTAACATGCCCTTAATAACAACGTCTTACGTCTGTCATTTGCGATCGTTAACCAGATTATTTTTGATGCATCAGATTAAGTGCTCAAGGAGGCAGGGAGGTCATAATCAAAGCTGTAGGACAGGCCCTTGCTATTTACGTAATGGGAGTTTATAAATTGCCTCTGGGACTTTGTGACGACTTGGAGAAGATCATCAGGGATTTTTGGTGGGGCACTGAGGAATGCAAAAGGAAAACTCACTGGGTGGCATGGGATATGATGCTGAGACCAAAGAAGCAAGGGGGCATGGGATTTAAAGATATGAAATTTTTTAATCAGGCATTACTCGCAAGACAGGCTTGGAGACTAATCAGGTTCCCAGATTCCCTTAGTGCCTAGCTTCTGCGGGCTAATTACTACCCTAATGGTAACCTGCTGGACACCGTATTTACGGGCAATGGATCTTCGACCTGGCACGCCATCGAGCATGGTTTGAAATTAGTAAAGCAAGGGGCCATTTGGCGAATCGGAGATGGGTCGAAGGTTAGGACCTGGAGGGATCCATGGATCCCAAGGAATCATCAGCTGACACCGATCTCACCTAAGGGAAGATGCAGACTTAAGTGGGTATCCGTATTGATAGACCATGATGGCTCGTGGAATAGGCAGCTGCTCCAAATATGGTTCCTACCGATCGACATTGAGAAAACTGTTGAAATTTTTGCCTAAATAAGCCCAGCCCATTTATTATATGCCAATAAATTCCTGAAATCCTAGAGGCCCATTTGGCTCATTCATGCAAGGCAAGAGCTGGGATAAATGTTTAGTCCCACATTGCTAGTTGAGTGAAAGTTGGACCGGCTTATAAGGTGAGCTCTCCTACCACTTGGTAAAAGAATGAGAAGGAAAAGAAGAGAGTTCCACACGCGCGCTCCTCCTCCTCGCTCGCCTCGCCACGCCACGCCACGCCTCGCCTCGCCACGCCACGCCACGACGCGTGCCGCGGGTTGCGGAATGGTATATGAACAGATGTACAGAAGCTGAAATGTTTGCTTTGAATGGACTTTTAATACGAGTTAAATGAATTCCATTCGTTTCATCTTCTGCTCCCCTCTGTGCCTATAAGAGAGAGAGGTCGCGCCTCCTCTCAGATACACTGTCACACATCCTTTACGCCTTCAGTTCCAGAGCACTGCGCTATCTAGATCTTCCTCATCCCGTCTTGCGGCGTGCACCGCTAGCCGGGACAGTAGGCCTCCGAGACCCCGCTGCTTCGAGTCCTGTACGGGAGAAGGGCGATAAGGTTTTTGGGGAGCGCTATCAGCGCGACTACTGGCTTCGTCACGGACTCCCTCACAGATAGCGACTGCCGCGACGTCTTCCCCGACATCAGCACCCTCTTTCTCGACGACATGGCCAACGACGGTTCCAACGCCGGCGGTTCTTCTTCTGCTACTGCCGTGTATATCTTCTTTCTCAATCTTGTTCTGATCATATCCAAAGTTTTATGCCTTGCAGTTTGTTTGGTTATATGCCTTAATATGTATTCGCTATTTCACATGATTAGTATATTGCCTATTATTCTAATTATGTTTTATCTAGCGTTTTTTATGGATAATTCGCTTGGTAAATTGCTCTATTATTCAACAGTCCCAAAAACCTTATTTCAGGCAATTTGCCCCAAGTGGATTTGTTGCTTCTATGAAGCCACCTGTGTTCGAAGGTGTGAATTACAAACGATGGCGTGCGAGAGCAGTGCTCTGGTTTCAGACCATGAGCTGCTATAACGCCATCTATGGCGCACCTGAGGGAGAACTTAATCTCGCTCAGGAAGAGGCGTTCCAAAAACTTGATACCACTTTCAAGGCTGCCTTGATCAGCTTTCTTGGCGACAATATTGTCGATTCATATCTGTCATTTAGCAATGGCAAGGATATGTGGGATGCGCTCGAGATAAAATTTGGAGTCTCCGATGCTGGCAGTGAACTGTATGTCATGGAACAATTCTATGACTATAAGATGGTTGATGACCGCTCCATTGTGGAGCAGGCTCATGAGATACAGTCACTTGCCAGGGAGCTTGAGCACTTCACTTGTGTGTTACTAGACAAGTTTGTTGCCGGAGGCATTATTGCCAAACTTCCTCAGTCATGGAGGAATTTTGCTACTTCTCTAAAGCACAAGAGACAAGAGTTCTCCGTGACAGATCTCATTGGGACTCTTGATGTGGAAGAGAAGGCGAGAGCAAAAGACACACATGCTCGAGGTACCGAGGGAGGTTCTAATGCCAATCTGGTACAGAAAAGGAACTTTCAGCCTCACAAGTTCAAGAACAAAGGCAAGTTTGATGACAAAGAAAAGTTCGATGGAAAGAACAAGGCCTCACAGTCCACCAGCTTCAAGAGGAAGACTGATAAGAGGAAAGGTGCTTGTCATGTGTGCGGTGATCCTAATCATTGGGCTCCTGCTTATCCCAACCGCTTTGACAAGCGCCAGCATGGGAAGGGCAGCAAGACTGCTAATGTTGTCATGGGCGACGTTGATATGAAAGATGTTGGGTATGGTATATTACCTACTGTTCTTTCATTATGTCATTCTCCTGATTGGTGGATTGACACGGGCGCTAATGTACATGTTTGTTCTGATATTTCCATGTTTTCTTCATATCAGGTCAGAGGGACTCAAACCGTGCTGATGGGGAACGGCTCGCATGCTTCTATTCATGGTGTTGGTATGGTCGATCTGAAGTTCACTTCGGGAAAGACCGTGCGCCTGAAGAACCTGCATCATGTTCCCTCAATAAATAAAAATCTTGTTAGCGGATCTCTTCTGTGTCGAGATGGCTATAAGATTGTATTCGAGTCCAATAAATTTGTAATTTCGAAGTATGGAACCTTTGTTGGTAAAGGCTATGAGTGCGGAGGCTTGTTCCGCTTATCTCTGTCAGACATTTGTAATAAAGTTGTTAATCATATTTACACGAATTTTGAATCAAATGTCTGGCACTCTTGTCTTTGTCATATTAATTTTGGTTGTATGATGCGGCTAGGCAAAATGAATTTAATCCCTGATTTCACAACTGTTAAGGGATCTAAGTGCCAAGTCTGCGTGCAAGCTAAACAACCTCGCAAGTCACATACGACTGCAGAAGTGAGAAATTTAACACCACTAGAGCTCATACATTCTGATCTTTGTGAGATGAATGGTGTGTTGACAAAATGTGGAAAGAAATATTTTATGACTTTGATCGATGACTCTACGAGATATTGCCATGTGTATCTTCTGAAATCGAAAGATGAGGCTTTGCGTTTTTTCAAAATCTATAAAGCTGAGGCAGAAAATCAACTTGATCGAAAGATTAAGAGGTTTAGGTCTAATTGTGGTGGAGAGTATTTTTCCAACGACTTTGATTATTTTTGTGCGGAACATGGTATAATTCATGAGAGGACGCCTCCCTACTCACCTCAGTCAAATGGAGTAGCCGAAAGAAAGAACCGTACTCTAACATATTTGGTTAATGCCATGTTAGACACATCGGGTCTCTCCAAGGAATGGTGGGGGAGGCACTATTGAGCGCGTGTCATGTCCTAAACAGAGTTCCCACAAAGAAAAAATAAATTACTCCATTCGAAGAATGAGAGAAGAAAAGAGTAAAACTCTCTTACTTACGTACTTGGGGTTGTTTGACAAAGGTTAATGTACCAATCCCCAAGAAGCGCAAGCTTGGACCAAAAACCATTGATTGTGTTTTTCTGGGCTATGATTTTCATAGCATTGGTTATAGATTCTTGATAGTAAAATCTGAAGTGCCTAACATTCATGTCGGTACAATCATGGAGTCGACTGATGCGACTTTCTTTGAGGATATCTTTCCAATGAAGGATAAACCTAACTCATCAAATCCGGAGATACCCAGTTCATCTAATCAGGAATTTGCTATATTCTCTGAACCTACCATTCCAATTGAACACTCTAAAAGTCCTAAGGAGGATGATAATGAAATTCCTAAAAGGAGCAAGAGACAAAGGACTGCAAAGTCTTTTGGTGATGATTTCATTATGTACCTTGTCGATAACACTCCCACTTCCATTTCAGAAGCTTATGCATCTCCTGATGCTGACTACTAGAAGGAGGCTGTTCATAGTGAGATGAATTCCATCTTAGCTAATGAAACATGGGAGATCACTGATCGTCCTTATGGGTGCAAACCTGTAGGATGTAAATGGGTGTTTAAGAAGAAACTAAGGCCTGATGGTACTATTGAGAAGTACAAGGCAAGGCTTGTGGCCAAGGGTTATACCCAAAAGGAAGGTGAAGACTTCTTTGACACTTACTCACCTGTAGCAAGGTTGACCACCATTCGAGTAATACTTTCTCTGGTTGTCTCACACGGTCTTCTCGTTCATCAAATGGACGTTAAGACGGATTTCCTAAATGGAGAGTTGGATGAGGAAATTTATATGGATCAACCAGATGGTTTTGTAGTAAATGGTCAAGAAAGAAAAGTGTGCAAGCTTCTGAAGTCTTTATATGATCTTAAACAAGCACCTAAGCAATGGCATGAAAAATTTGATAAAACCTTAACCGCTGCAGGCTTTGTTGTAAATTAAGCTGACAAGTGTGTATACTATCGCCATGGTGGGGGTGAGGGAGTCATCCTTTGTTTGTATGTTGATGACATACTGATTTTCGGAACCAGCCTTAATGCAATTAAGGAGGTCAAAGATTTCTTATCTCGTTCCTTTGAGATGAAGGATCTGGGAGTAGCTGATGTCATCTTGAACATCAAGCTATTGAGAGATGATGATGGTGGGATTACACTGCTTCAGTCCCACTATGTGGAAAAGATCTTGAGTCGTTTCGGGTATAGCGACGTCAATTTTTCTCCTACACCGTATGATCCTAGTGTGTTGCTTCGAAAGAATCGAGGAAATACTAGAGACCAACTAAGATACTCTCAAATCATTGGCTCGCTTATGTATTTAGCTAGTGCCACAAGACCTGACATCGCCTTTGTTGTAAGCAAACTCAGTCGATTTGTTTCAAATCCAGGAGATGATCACTGGCATGCTCTTGAGAGAGTTATGCGATATCTAAAAGGCACTGCGAGCTATGGCATACACTATACCGGGTATCCGAGGGTACTAGAGGGTTATAGTGATTCAAATTGGATATCTGATGTTGACGAGATAAAGGCCACGAGTGGATATGTTTTCACACTTGGTGGTGACGCTGTTTCTTGGAAGTCTTGCAAGCAGACCATCTTAACGAGGTCAACTATGGAAGCAGAACTCACCGCACTAGACACGACCACTATTGAAGCAGAGTGGCTTCGTGAACTCTTGATGGACTTACCCGTGGTTGAAAAACATATACCCACAATTCCAATGAACTGTGATAATCAAACTGTGATTATTAAGGTGAACTGTTCTAAGGATAATATGAAGTCCTCAAGACATGTGAAGAGGAGACTAAAATCTGTTAGGAAAATGAGAAACTCCGGAGTTATTGCATTGGATTATATCCAAACATCTAAGAACCTGGCAGATCCCTTCACAAAGGGTCTATCACGCAACGTGATAGAAAATGCATCAAAGGAGATGGGTATGAGACCCACAATTTGAGCTTTCCACAGTGGTAAACCACTCTATGTGATCGGAGATCCCGTGAATTAGAATTGGGAGACAAGCTGTTGGTTAGCTGAGAGGAAAGTATCCCTACTTTAATAAACACCACTCCATAAAGATGCAATACTTTTCTATTCTGCACGGCAGGTTGATTTATTATCTTAATGTGTTCTAAATGGCTTATCCTAAGCAAAGATGTTGTCCTGCAGAACATCTTTTGAAGAACACACCTATATGAGTCTGACTGTTAAAACGTCGCAGTCTATGAGAGTAGGGTGCTCTCTAATAAACTCATGAAAGGTCATGGAGTATGACGTATAAGCTCCACCCGCGGGGAAGTCCCACGGTAGCCTAGTATCGGTCAAGACTTTTTGTGAAGCTAGGTTCGCAGCAAACTTGCAGTTCAAGGCATAGTCCACTGTACAAGTTGCGACCTAATATAACATAAAGATCTAGGTGGAAGTTCAACTTAACAGTCTCCACTACAGTACCGGTATATAAACAATGTTTTAGAACCAAAGGCAAACTTCATGTGCCTCTGGGATCTGGTGGGAGATTGTTGGAATTTTTGCCTAAATAGGCCCAGCCCATTTATTATATGTCAATAAATTCCTGAAGTCTTGGCCCATTCATGCAAGGCAAGAGCTGGGACAAATGTTTAGTCCCACATTGCTAGTTGAGTGAAAGTTGGACCAGCTTATAAGGTGAGCGCTCCTACCACTTGGTAAAAGGATGAGAAGGAGAAGGAGAGACTTCCACACGAGCGCTCCTCCTCCTCGCTCGCCTCGCCACGCCACGCTTCGCCTCGTCACGTCACGACGCGCGTGCGCCGCGGGTTGCAGGAATCTCTCCGAGTCGAGCTTTATTTTGCCACGCATGAATGATATATGAACAGATGTACAGAAGCTGAAACGTTTGCTTTGAATGGACTTTTAATACGAGTTAAATGAATACGAATTGAGTGAAGGCTGTCCGGTGGGCTGCCGCCTGTTCGCTTCATCTTCCGTCCATTCGTTTCATCTTCTGCTCCCCTCTGTGCCTATAAGAGAAAGAGGTCGCGCCTCCTCTCAGATACACTGTCACACATCCTTTATGCCTCCAGTTCCAGAGCACTGCGCTACCTAGATCTTCCCCATCCCGTCTTGCGGCGTGCACCGCTAGCCGGGACAGTAGGCCTCCGAGACCCCGCTGCTTCGAGTCCTATACGGGAGAAGGACGATAAGGTTTTTGGGGAGCGCTATCAGCGCGACTACTGGCTTTGTCATGGACTCCCTCACAGATAGCGACTGCGGCGACGTCTTCCCCGACGAGGACTTCTTCCCCGACATCAGCACCCTCTTTCTCGACGACATGGCCAACGACGGTTCCAACGCCGGCGGTTCTTCTTCTGCTACTGCCGTGTATATCTTCTTTCTCAATCTTGTTCTGATCATATCCAAAGTTTTATGCCTTGCAGTTTGTTTGGTTATATGCCTTAATATGTATTCGCTATTTCACATGATTAGTATATTGCCTATTATTCTAATCATGTTTTATCTAGCGTTTTTTATGGATAATTCGCTTGGTAAATTGCTCTATTATTCAACAAAAACCACCTAGATAAAATTGGCAACGACGAATGAGGAAGACTTTATAGCTTGGAACCCAGATAATAAAGGCATGTTCTCCGTCAGGAGTGCTTACCGACTCGGGATGGAGGCAAAGATGAGGGAGGAGGACAAAGGAACTTCAAGTGGAAGACCGTACGGGGACAACAGCGAGTGGAAGCTAATTTGGCATAGCCTTGCACCATCAAAAGTGAAAACCTTTGCCTGAAAAGTTGCAACGAATGGCCTGGCGACAAGGAGTAATATGGAGAGAAGGAAGATGACCAGGGAAGGTACTTGTCCGATATGTGGCAGCAGGGAAGAAGATACATACCACGCCTTGGTCAGCTGTCCTCAGGCGAGAGAGTTGTGGCGGGAAATGCGTTCGGTCTGGGCATTACCAAAGGCAAGCGATATTAAGAGGGAAGGAACGGACTGGGTACTACCACTCCTCAACAGGCTAAACGAGAACCCGCACCTTAAAGTTCTCATGATTTTATGGAGGGCATGGCATGTACACAATGAACTAACACATGACAAACCAGCGCCACCGGTCCAGGTATCTAGCCGATTCCTCTGTAGCTACGTGAATACTCTCATGTCTTTGCGGAATTCATCGCAGGAGGAAGTGCTGAAAGGAAAGCAAGCAGCGGGTGCGGAACAAAGAAAGGAGACCAGAAGGAAGGCTGAGCCGCCAAAGAAGTGGCTGAGGCCAGAGAGGGGACGGATGAAGCTTAATGTCGACGGAAGCTATGTGAAGGAAGACGGCACGGCGGGCACAGGTATGATACTAAGGAACCGTGAGGGGGAAGTGAGGTTCTCGGCATGTCAAGCAAGCTATACCTGTTCTTCCGCCCTGGAAGATGTGTTACTCGCATGCCACAAAGGAATAAACCTCGCTCTTACATGGTGCACGGAACCGATCGATGTGGAAATGGATTGACTGCTATCACAATGATTAAGTCAACATATAAGGACTGTTCTACATTGACGCACCTCATATCTAGCATCAAACGAAGCCTTCTTGAACGGATTTGCTCCTTCCATAAAATCGACATAAAATTGACAGAAGCCAAAAAGTCATTAGCCATAAACTAGCTCAGTTTGGTAGGACTAGAAATAAGACTCACTTCTGGATTGAGGGCCTCCCTCGGGAGATCCAGAAGGACGTAATGGATGAATGTAACACTCTTATCGTTTAATGAAGTTTTATTTTCGCAAAAAGAAAGATTAAGTGCTCTAGAAAGTGGAAGAAGACGACATACTTTTCTGAATTCTGACCTTCGTGCTCTTCTTTACTGAACAGGGCGCTCCTAAAGTTCCAGATTTTCCGGACGCTGTGGAGGGAGTGTGATATGATCGGAACAAGCTTGACAAGGGATTGCCTGTGAGTATTTTACTCAGAGATCGACCCAGTCCCTTATCGCGTCTCCTTCCCCATTCGTGTACAGGCCGTATTTTCTTTGCGGCCCTTGACAAATGCTGCCTCCGGCCGGTCATATCTCGTTGGATATGTTTTCATATCCCTTTACACTACATGCATCCTTTTTGACGTACGTGTTCTAGAATTATAGTGCGGTATACCAGCAACATTTGCTTTTTGCATCCGCTGCTCCATACTTCCACTTGGAAGAATATTATGCTTCGAAACCAAGCGAAAAAAGTAAACAAATATGGGTGCGTACCCTGATGAACAGTAGCCGTATCTTGTATAATGGTGTCAAGTCACCGTCTGTATGCTTCAGTCGTCGGTCGATCGGTAGGCCGTACATCTCAATCCTTGTGTATGTATGCGCAGGTGCGCCTTTATATTTATGTATGGTCCGGCTTCTTTTGGGGAGCGATCAACTCCTTAACATGTCTACAGTGCACAGTGATTTCACTATGATTTGGTATATTGTCTTTTTTGGCATAATTTGGTATACTGTGGGTATCTAGAACAGTAAGAAGCATATGCATACTCGTGTGTAGTGAGAAAACGCTTTTTGGGTGTAGGTCTCACATTTAGGATACATTAGTGTTTGGTGGCCCTCTTATCCATAAACTACTCGCAAATGCACAACTTAATGTCACATGTATCACCAATTAGGTAACATATAGGCAATTGAGTATATATTATAGCAAACAAATAAATTCTATGCTGGTGTAAATTTATAGCATGACGAATGTCTCAGAGAGCTAGTGTAGGTGACTGAAGCATCAAGGTCATCAAATGGAGGAACTTTGTCTGATCATATGGGATGCCAATTTTGATTCAAGTCTCAAATTCTAGATTTTTTTGTTCATAAAAATGAATGTTTTCACTGGTTCCTTATAACATAATAAAGTTGACACACCATGAAACATGTTTTCGGAAATTTTCACATGAAAGGTATTGCAAGGAAAGAACGATACCGTTATTTCAGGTCCTAGCAAATCACCACATCCTTGTCAGTGCACAATGCCAAATCTGCTGCCAGGGTGCGGAAGATATTATGTTAGCTCCAGAGCTGTTGAAAAGACTTATGTCAAGCTTTTGTTAGAACCGTTCTGGATCAGTAGTTCAATATCTACTCGGCCGGCAAGGAAAATGGTCGTCTGTCATCCATCACTTGGGGTTAAACGTTTCGCGATGTTGCCATGCATGGTATATCTTGTTTGAATGTCGATCGGCAACTTACCATGGTGTATTGATTCAACCTTCCAATAGAATGGCGATGCTAATTTGTGTTATGGGCAAACTTTGCAAGGCGGGGAAAGAAGAACATTCGAAAGATGAGGAGATGAGTAGGTATGTTAAAACCAATGTCGATGTTGCCTACAATTCTAGCTAGAGTGACAATGTGGGCACTCTGATTATAAGCCGTTCCTTTTGGAGAGAGAAAATGAACATGCTCAATTAAGAGATCATGACTGTAAGGAAATCTGGTAACAAGAAGAACGCTGCTACACATACGACAGAACATGTACGATTTGTGTACGACCGAGGCGTACAGCCGTTCTCGTAGACGCGCACGCAGCAGTGCAGCCATACGATTCGATGTTGTAAACAAATCGGACACTGGAGTTCGTACGCAAAGCAAAGCATTTTCGTAACAAGAAACCCGGCCTGATTGGATTGGCCTAAGCCTGGTCCAAAAATCTAGGGCGTGTGCCTGAATTCTAGGCTCAACAACGGGCTAGGCTTGGGAAGTAAATCCTATGAGACCGGGTGTATTGATAACACACACACACCCCCCTATGCCTCACACTTGTCTATTTTTTCAGTGTTTTAGCTTTTTTCCGTCTATTAACAGACTTATTTCCCCCTAAATTGGGTCTAGCCTGCAGGATGATAGACCGGGTCTCATAGGATTTATTTCTGTTAGTCTTGAGCTTTGCAACTCTGCGATTTAAGAAAGTCCTCTCCCGACGATCTTCGGGCTTTTTTCCTAGGCAGCCCGGTCCCCGGGGGATGGCTGAGAGTATATCCCACATGTTCTTGTGCTAATTTTTTTTAAATAATACATTTTTTTATTGAATTTCACAAATAATACATAAAACGGGCAAATTGCAAATCTGTTAGTCGGTCGGCCGTTCAACAGATGAAACACTGCCTTCGTCCGTTCAACGGACGACACGCAGCCTTCGTCCGTTCAACGGACGACACACGTGCTGTCAGCTGTTTGGTAAAGGAGGGGTGTGTCGTCCGTTGAACGGACGAAGGCAGTGTTTCGTCCGTTGAACGGACGAAACATGTCTGTCGTCTGTCGAACGGCCGACCGACTAACAGATTTGCAATTTGTCCGTTTTATGTATTATTTATGCAATTCAATAAAAAAAATGTATTATTTAAAAAAAGTTAGCCTGTTCTTGTTGTCTTCTTCCATAGTTCCATTCCGTTGACATAGTTATATTTTAAATCTGGACTAAAGCCACGTCAACTATTTTTGAAAGGAGGGAGTACTTACTTTGCTATAGGGTTGTTCTGATTTTTTTATCTTTGCAAAATATTCTGATTGATTTCAAGCTTCCTGCATAGTACGAGCTGTTATAACTAGCCAGCATCGCTAGCGTAGCAAGCTGCTAGCTCGGATAAACCGTTTCTCAAACATACTGCAGCACGAGGTCATCATTTTGCACCGACGACGCAGGAGAGAGGACAGAGGGGAAACGTATGCATGGTCGATCAGTTCAGCGGTCACGTCCGGACTCCGGACGTGCCGCTGCTTTTGCTCTGTCCCCGTTCGAGGACAAGCGAGCGAGCGATCGAGCGACGACGAAAACCCATGAAAACATGAATGAGCTCGCGCGGCAGCCGGTCGGTCGGCGCGACGATCCAACAAAGGTACAAAGCACTCGAGTGCATGCACGCGGTTTATCCTGTGTCGGTCTCGGTGATGATGAAGACGACGGTCCGGCACGACGCCGAACCCTGCGAGAAGTGGTGTTGGTCAGTAGGAGGCAGAGGAGCCTGTTCATGTCTGATTGCCAGGTGCTATACATTATAGATAGTACCCATTATACAGAGCAACCGTGACTTGTACAGCCCATTTTACAACTCTGGCTCCTACACTCTGCCCAATGCGGATAGATTCCCTCCCGCCCGCTACCTTCCTCCGTGGCCCGCTCCCAATTGCGGTCCAGAAAACAGGTAAGTTTTCCTTTTTCCTTTATTTTCTATTTTTCTGTTTCCAAATAAAAGAAAAAAAATCTGAGCATTTTATCTAAATGTGAGCATTCTTTAAATACGAACGTTTTTGAAATCCTAGTTTTTTCAAAAAAATCAGAATATGATTTTTTTAATGTCAAAATAAATCCGAACATTTCCAAATCACGACATTTGTCGAATAACATTTTCAGAATCTGAATATTTTTTATGTCCCATTTTTTTAAATCTAAATATTTTTCAAATATAAACAACTTCAAAATATGAATATTTTGAAAATATATACATTCAGATGATATGAACATTTCTCAAATGTAATTTTTAAAATATATGTTTTTTTTCAAAAACAGAACATTTTAAAACAACTACAAAAGATAAAATTTTAAAAAACAAAAAAGAGCCAAAATACGAACTAGATCCGAAAGTTGAACAAACACGCAGAACCATCTTGTCCACATGAAAAAAATAAGGGAGAAGCAGAACTCGACCGACCCATTTAAGTGGCGCGCAGTGAGCAGAGGGTAAACCCCTCCCGGTGAGGGCTTGTTTACTTCTCTGGTATTTTGATCCCAAAAGATGTGGGGATATCGGGGATTTGGTGTACACCAAATACTCTCTTATCCCCTCAAATACCTTTTCCAAAAATACTCTATCATAATGAAGAGTTTTTAATCTAGCCAAAAATACACTAGCGTGGAGGGGATTTATAGGCATATTCTGGGATTATCCCCTCTAAATCCGGCCTAATAAACGACTTATCGGAGAAATTTCAGGATATGAAATAATCCCCTCTCATCCTCTCAAATACCCTAGAAGTAAACAAGGCCTGAGCGGGATACAGGGATTGCAGTCAGAGCCACATCATGGACAACACCAACCCATTCGCCAGCATGCGATTTTGAGTTTTTCTATTTCTTTCCTTTTCTTTTTCTCTATCTTTGTTTCTTCTCTTTTCTTTTATGTTTATGTTCTCTTTATTTTTCTTTTTTCTTTTTTGCTTCTTTTTTATAATTTTTTTAAAAAATTGTTGAAAAACATTCATGTTTTCAAAAACGATGTTCATATCAAACAATGTTCTCTAGGTTTGAAAGCATTCATGGGGTTAATAATTATCTAAGGGTTTTAAAAATATGTTCACATAATTCCCCATTTTACTGAGCTCTAGGTTTTGCTAAAAACAAAAAATTGTCATCTTTAATGTGGGTCTAAGCAGCCCAAGTACCGCTTTCTTTAGGCGGGAGGGGGAGGGTCGCTGAAAGAGTCATATAGGATGTCCTGATACCAGCGCAGCCACACACGCAGAGGCCCAATGTAACATTTCAGCATTTAGGAACCAACGAAGGGTAGATTTAGAAATTTGTGCATATGCATGCATTTATCTGTAAAATGTGGGTAATTTTTTTGCCAAATAAAAAAACTAAAGTGATTAGAGTTTCTTTCACTCTCTAAGTGTAGGAATAGCTTTGGAGAGTGATCGTTATAAATTTTGACATAATCTTTATGAATTAGTGTGTTTTAGGAAAAAGAATTTGAATTCAAACTTGAGATTTTAGTTTATATTTTAAAAAGATAAGAATTATGATTTGTGATATTATTTAATCAAGAAATGATGTATAGTAATAGAAACTCTGAATACGAAATACAATTACACAAATGAATATTTATTCCATATCTTTATTCCATGAATAAGTTTCAAAAAGTAACTCATTAAGTCAAAAAGAATATTTACAGAAATAAAATTAAAAAATGAGGAATATATATATTAATAAACTATTACAAATTACTTATAAAAGAATGAAATAAAAATTACAAAGGATTACATCTGTCTAAAAGTGAACCTATACTAATCTTGAATCTTCAAATCTTGTACCTGCAAAACAAAGAACAAGCAAAAAGGAAAATTGAAAGTTAAGTTATTAATTTTACTCTCAGTAGAGAGCAGTGAGTTGCACTGCTCAACTTTACATCATTGAGTAAATTTTTTAGGGAAAAGTTTCACCAATGTGAAAGAATTTAATCTTTCATAATAAATAAGCCATAAGTCAAATGATCACAGCAAGTAAAGGGGCAAGTTTCACCAGGCAGGTTAATAGTAACAAGATCAAAAGGTAGAACACCTCATTGAGCATATCCACAACCATGCAGCAGACACACAAGTTGCTCAATCACCGGACTGCATGGGTGTGCTATCGACATAGCCACAGCTGCTCAAACAAGTAAAAGGATCAAACATAGCCGTGGGCAAGCACTAGTGCACCTCTCCATTTCGCACACCATACAAGAACAATCAGCTTAGCCAAAGCCAAGCAAACCAGCCAACAAAACCTCATACCAGATCAATCCAAGTATCACCAGATGGTGACATAAGGAGGAGGGAATTGGGTGGATAGCAAGGTCAAGCTCACAGGAGCTAGGAGGAGCAGGGTTGATCAAGGCCAAGCACAGGAACCAGGGGAAACAAGAACAACATCATAAGGTGAAGGATTGGATCAGGCCAGCGACACCACCAGCACATCAAGCCACCACAATCATCAATCTTTGTGGTGAGTGTCATAAACATCCGCATGATCTGTTCATCTTATCCAAACAGAAAATATGTGTTGTTTCATAAGACAACCTCTCAGTGATCACCCAAGTGGGGTGAACCTATCCTAGAGGATTTCAAATATAAAGGCCAAAACCAAACTCTAACAAACACACCAAAATATCAGACCAGCCTCATAGATTTGGTGATACCAAAAAAGGCAACTTATATGTTCCATAATTTGTTCTTATAAAATCTGGGCACATCTCCAAGAAAGATTAGCACCTCAGATCTTATAAGCTACAAACAAATCAATTAACTTAACCAACTAGGATCCAAGATCCAGTAAGTAACTATGATGCCTTAGCCAATTTTGAAAGTGACAGCAACATAGGAACTTAGTTCCTAGAGCCTCAGACCAGCATCATAGGCATAAACATTAAGTGAACTTTTCAACTTATTATTAAGCATCTATCAAGTCTCAAGTACTGACCATAAGTAAGACCAGCAGCAAAATCAACTTGTGTGCCATTCTAAGATGGTTTCACAAGAAATAATCCTACAATTAAGCCAAACAGATATTCTAACTTTCATGAATAAACCAGCAGGCCAATATTTATCATTTCCCCGAGATTATACTCAGAGATCATTCAATATATCCAATTATCTCCAAAGAATCATTAGACTCTAATAATAATTAAGTCCAGTCTATGGATAAACATACAAGTAAATACTCACTGGTGCAGTGGATCATCACTGACAGTGTTACTATCAGTATCAAGAAACTGACAGAAGATGAACACACTAAGAAACCATGTTACCAACCAGAGGCAACACTATGAACCACTAACTTCAGATCAACATAGCATCAGATCAACAACAACATCACATAATCAAAGGATGACAAGAAGGCACTGAGGTGAAGAGAACACAATCTTCACTAAGCATCACTATGAGACCATAGCATCATTCTACAAGCACCAGGGATGAACCCTAGAATCAGTGCAAACCCTAAATATAGATTGGCCATTAGATATACACAGAGGTACTCGAGGTAACCAGAGGCATGAGTGATCACAGAGACACAACTCACCGGTGGTCCTCGCTAAAGAATTAAAGAGGAAGCAGAGGGGCTGACGAGCTCGTGGCGGCACAGGGAGCACCCCAGAGGGCGCTACAACCCGCACCAACCACGACTGCGGCCATAGCAGCACACGAACACTACACACCACCGCGGGAGGATCAGCGGTGGCGCTAGTAGCACCACCCCAAACCCTAGGGTTCGGGAAGGGGGCTAGCCTGGCCACGGGGAGGGCCCCAGGATCAAATCGAGGCGGAGCAGATGAAGGAGCGATGTCGACAACCTCGCCCTGCACCATGGCAGCGGTCAGGGAGGACCACGGCGGCGGGCAGAACACGGCGGTGGCGCCAGCGACCACGGGGTCGAGGAGGAGAGGAAGTGAGGTCGAGAGAGAGAGACAGAGGAAATGGACCAATAGGGCCAAAGCCCTTCGGGGTGCCCTTTTGATCAAGTCACTTGGGCCAACTTGGCCCAATAAGCCCAATAGAACTAGCCCAAAACTTAAAAAGAAAAAGTTTTAATAATAAATAAAAGCCCAAAATACCCTAGAGTTAAATAAAATTCTAGAAAATAAAATAGA
The DNA here is from genome assembly GCA_916181665.1 of Avena sativa. NCBI lineage: Eukaryota > Viridiplantae > Streptophyta > Magnoliopsida > Poales > Poaceae > Avena > Avena sativa. The sequence goes on from OV702293.1 coordinate 427,382,939, forward strand.
AGTTTAAAAAATTGTAAATAAAATATTTCTAGATTCATAATAATCCAACCTATTTAATTAAATTAAGAAATAATTTATTTTTACTCAAGAATTTTACAGTATATTTATTCCTTATAGAATTTTTTAAAATTAAAGAAAGAGGATAAAAATGAATAAAAAACACTTTTATTATATATTATTATTGTAGTATTTTGAGAAAAATACTCAATAAATGTTTAAAGTTATAAAAAGAAATTCTTTTATTTAAATGTTAATTCTTAAAAGAATTATTAAATAAATAAATATAAGATTTTATATTAAATTTTAATTCTAATAATAAATTATTACCTTATAAAATGGCAAATATGATATTCAAGTTTTAAATTGCATGCCCACTTGACTCGTAGGGCAGTATGCATGATTTCCAAGTTCAAAATGCCTAAGCCTCAATTTTTCTTGTGATTACATACTGTTTTCCAATTGTGACTCGTTTGAAGTAAATTCAAAGTAAATCTTTTGTCAGCTAATGAAAACGTGAACATACACAGTTGTGTTTTCAACGTCATCAGCAGAAGAACGGTGTGACCAGGACACTCAATCAATAGGGCTAAACAAAGCAAAGTTATGTGCAGGAACATAGAAGGTGTACTGATAGGCGCCTATTTTCCATTTCAACTTCCAACAGTTACCGATTTACAAGGTGAACCTAATATTTTTTTTGCCTGAATCATCCAGCATCCGAGCATATAGAGAAAGAACCTTGCTTAGGAATGGGCTGCTAGCCCATACCGAAAAACGTTCCCTACTTATTCAGCACTTTCTACTTCTTTTATACTCTAGCTAGCCCATGAGAGGAGATACGTGTTAAAACTGACGAAGTCTTGGAAGATTTGCTGGAAGACCATGAGCACAGAGAACACCCCCATCCCCACTAGCACAGGCTTTGTACTGGTGAAGCTCGCTTTCTCCTTGACATCCGTAGATGTTTCTACTGCTTCTACAAACCCAGATTTCGGGTCAGATAACTTGGAGCCAATAGACCATGCCATCAGTGGAGGAAGAACACCGTACAAGATGGTCATGCAGTAGCCCCCCTGAACATGTGGAAATCAGACAATCAAGTTACTATTAGTACTAATAATTCAGAACAAGGAACTTTGCTTGTGTGTTACTACTTCTTCCAAAATGGAGCCCGGGAATTGAAGGATAGACTGACACATGATTGGATGCACACTTACTGCAATGTCAGTCGCTATGGAGAACGAGTCTGGGACAGCAGCTGCTATCAGCATGGTTGGGACAACCACGACCCCAGTGGCGACGTAGCCGAGCCTGTTCCTTTCCAGCAGTGTTTTCCAGCCAAGACGACTCGATCTCGACCCATCTTCCACGGAAACGTCGCCGGTGATCGTTTCCTCGTCTGGAGAGGCCGCCGCTAGATTGGTCATCTGCTCGACGAAGAACTGCGAGGCTCCGAGCAGGGTCCCGATGAGCGACGTCCCGACGGCGAGCAGCGAGAACGTCTCCACCACCGTGTATCCCCATCTGCAAAAGAACTACCACATGATTCAAATTCCATTCAATGCCTCCAGCGTTGTCCAGCTGAGAGATCGCTGACAGATCGACCGAAGTACACGGTCGACCGGGGCGCGGTTGCTTACTCTGTCTTGAGCATGTCGAGAATGTTAAACCCGTGGAGGTCGGTGGTGGAGAGGCCGAGCGCGATGTCGTCCCAGACGAGCAGCGACAGCAGCGGCACGAGGCTCCCGACGAGTATGGAGAGCCGGATCCTGGCGAGGTCCCCTTCCAGGTACGCGCATATTACTGCGACATCATGCATGGCAGCAATGTTCAGTACTACAGCTACAGGGTACGGTCGGTGGGGGTACCTTGGACGCTTTATCTCATCTCATTATCTGCTGGCTGGAGCTGGATGGTTCGTTGGAATCCGGAACCTCCTGCGTGGAAGTCCATCTGCATGTGGATGCGGTGAAGATCGTACCTGGCGCGATGTCGTGGTAGACCAGAGTGAAGATGATCACCGGCAGCGTGGCTGGAACCTGCTCCCAGTGGGTGTTGGCTGGCAGGCCGAGGCCACCGCCCAGCGCTACTGCCGAGACTTCAATCGTCAGCAGCAACCCTGCATTGCATCAGATCAGTTTGACAGATCACGATGATACATGTATCAGTACTACTACCAGTACTCTGTACTTGCAGAAGCTGGGATATCGATATGAATTCCTAGTGATGTGCCATACTGGTGAAAATGTTCAGACTGCACACTGCACACTGCAGTGCAGGGCAAGCAAAGCAACGGGCTCGAAACAAGCAGGGTTTGTCCTTGCTGCCGTGCGTGTGTTAATGCAGATCTAAAATAGCGGTGTCCGATCTTAGTAAGGTTCTGGATGCTCATCGAAATGCCAACTCACATACAGTCATACACTACACTGGTAGGCGGTGGCCGTTGCCAGTTTACGTACGTGCTGTGGGCAGACAGTGCTGGTAGGTACAGTCAGTACAGTACCTATCATGAAGAAGGTGAGCAGCTGGTTCACTTGGGCGGTGACGCCCGTGCCGCCGCCGGCGATGAGGAGCGCGACGGCCGCGGTGAAGGCGCCGCCCGAGACGGGCTCCGGCACGCTGCCGATCACGCGGGAGAGCACCTCGCCGGATTTCGACGTGTAGGCGACCATGGACGTGTAGGACAGGAACAGGTAGGCGGTGGCGGCCAGGTTCCCTCCCCACTCGCCCAGCGTCTCCTGCGCCATGCTCTTGAGAGATATCACCTCCAGCCCTGTGCTGCCACTGTCGCCGTCTTTCTTCTGCTTCCGCCGCAGGTGCACGTTGATCTCGGCCAGGAGGAGCGCTTCGGTCACCAGGAACGCCCAGCAGGTCACCATGCACACGGCGCTCGGAACAAAACCCTGTCAATCATGTTGCCGTGGTAGACTTGAGGAAAACTTTGCTTTCGTTCTTCACAGAAACTAATTGTTAAATCCGATAATAAGCGAGTGAAATAACAAGGCAGTTTTCCGGTTCGTACTTGGTGAATGCAGTTATTATCAGTTCGATTTCTGGGTAGTATTGCGTTTCTAGATCATGAAGGCTCAGGTTGGGACAATTTAAGCAGACAGAGATTGATCCCGCCAGCCAAAAATGACGAACGAGACACCGCCAAATTGAATGCACGCAGCGACCGGTGCACAGTGACACCAGTTGGTTTTGCTGGGCGGGCTGGTACATGTGGCTGTTTTCAGATGGTGTTCAATGCAACTTTCGTAACTGTCCTGATAGACGGTCGCGCCATTACTCCATAACATCCTGACCTTCTAGGCATTGTTGTAGGTGGAGTACTGTGCTGTGGGTGTGGGGGTGGACGAGCCCCAAAAGGACAATTCAGTACTATCAGCGGTTTCGACAATTCATTTTACTGGAGCAATTTACTATTGCATCCATCCGTCTTTTGGCTGCACAATTTACGGAACCGTCTGACCATGCCGGTAAAAATTCTCTCCGCGGCAGAACGAAGGGAAGAAAAACTGACCGCGGGCGCGGTGCTCTGCGGCACGGCGAGGATGCCGGACCCGATGCTTGTCCCGACTATGAGGGCGACGGCGCCGGCCACGGTCCCTCTCTTGGCGCCACCGGACGACGCTCCACCTCCCGCGTCAACAACAACGTCCTGCCGCGGCGGCGGCGCTGCCTGCTCATCGTCTCCTGTCCCCGGGCCGCCAGTCGCTCTGACCGCGACGGACCGTGCCCTCCTTCCCGCCGCGGCGCTGCACCGTTCGAGACCGCCGGCGCGGTAGCGAAGGCTTCTGGATACGCGTGCTGCTGCTGGGCAGCTGGACGGGATGTGGTGGCGGTAGAGCTTGGCCGGGCAGTGCGCGCGCCTGATGACGACGCCCTGCATCCGGGAATCCGGATGGGTCGATGGCAGATTGACAAGGGGATTCTGGATTCGATCTGGTGCTGGAGTGTCCGTGACTGAATATACCGCGCGTCCAAGGAATCTGGAACTCGATTGTTGGCTGCGGTCGTCGTCTGCGGAAAAGCGGGAATCTTCGAAGCTGTGGTGCACAGCGCGCGAGAGAGCCTGAGCGCACGGCTGCTCGGAGATTCTGGACCGTGCATGTCTCCACCTTGGTAGCGTACGGAAAAAAGATGGGAACAGATATTTTTGGTTGTTTTCCATGTTTACACGACTAAGAGCGATGCATGGATTGCTTTTAGAACTCTCGAGGATTTGGGTTTCGTGGGTGATCCTTTCACCAGGCCAAATAATTGGCACGCGCCAGCGGAGTATGTGCGGCAAATATTAGATAGAGCGGTGGCGAATGAGTCGGAGATGCATGTTTCATTTGTACAAAATAATTAGGAAAACGTTCTGTTTTCGTCGGAGGTTGTGTCGCTCGCTACCTTCGGATCGCGGGACGTTGGTTCTTTGCCGATCGGACGCTTCTCGCTCTGTCACGTAGACACACACGCGCCCTTGCTTATCCTCTCTCTCTCTCTCTCTCTCAACATTTCGTCGCTCGACTCACAAACGCGAGGCGACCGAAGAGGCGTTGCTCCCCCGTAGACGAAGGCGACCGCAGGGGCGAAGCCGGTGCCCCCACTGGTGACTGCTGGACCTGCGAACGGCGGCGCCGCCGTGCTCCGATTCTCTGCGTAAGTTCCTCGATCTGATTTGCTTGCATCCCTGATTCTCCCCGCCGATTCTCTGCGCCATAGAAACCTTAACTACCCGTCACGCGCTTCCTGAGCAGGGGATAGAGAAGAAATCCACGGTGGGGGGATTATTTTGGCGATGGAGAAGCAAGTTCCTCGGGTCAGCGCCATGGCTGTAAGTTGTTTCCTCTCCTTCTAAGCCCTGCTCAGCCGAATTGGTTATAAATTTCCCCAATTTTGTAGCAAGTTAGTGTGCAGATGGATTCATGCTCTGTAGGTTGATGCGTTTTGCTGTGTTCTTATTGTGTTGTGCTTCCAATTTTGTAGCAAGTTAGTGTACAGATGAATCCATGCTCTGTAGATTGTTTTCCCCAATTATTGTTGTTGTTCTTACTGTGTGGTGCTTCCAATTTTGCTTCATTGCATTTTGTTTTTGTTTTATATATATACCTAGTTTTTGTTAGTTTGCAGTATAAATTTGCTTGTTGCCATCCAGATGAAGATTTGCTTCCTATGTTAGTGTTGTTTGCTTTTAGGCAGTGTGTAGTTTTATTCAGGGAGGATATGTTTTTATTTGATATTAATTGCTTAGGCAGTGCATAGTTTCTGTTAGGTTGTAGCATTTGTTGGTTTGTTAGTTGTGCATATTGGGGATATGCTTCCTAGGCTTCTTTTCTTGTTCTCACTTTTGTTAAATTTGGGAGTGGCGCTGCTTTGGTTTGTTAGTTTTGTTTTTGCTACATTTTAATAGTTTCCTTCTAACTATTGGTCCTTATGTATGTTTGCTGAGTAGGAGCCACCTATGTGGATCTCAAAGGACCATTTTGCTGCGAAGCGGCTCCGTACTCTTGCTGATAAACTTGTCGCTGACAAGAGAAGTGTAATTGAAAAGAAGAGCGCATTTGGAGCGTTGCTTAATATATCCCCTTTCATTATTCCAAACAAGCTCATCGATTTTATTGCTACTAACACAACTCCTGCGCTGCGTGAGTTCCAATTCAACAACAACAAGATTATTTTCAGCAAGGACATGGTGAGGAAAGTTTATGGCATCCTCTGCGGCAGGCAACATGCCAGTTTTACGGTTGAAGAAGAGTGAGCAGCACGAGCTTAGAGAGTGTACAAGAATGGTAATCCCAAGCAGAGGCCTGATATTCAAAATGTTGTCGATTTGCTGCTGAAGTGTCCTATGACAGATGAAGCAACAATTCTTAGATCATGGGATCTTATTTGCTTGGCAACTAGCAGTGGTAATATGCTGACATTGGATTATCTAGCCAGCATGGAGGATCCTACAAGGACAGCTGAGTTTGCATGGGATGAACACTTGCTGCAGCTAGCTATGGATTTGGTGCAAAATATTCAGAACCACAAAGCCATGCCCCTAAAACTATCGGAGGAGAAAGAACCCAAGTAAGGTACGAAGCAGCGTGTTCAGAAAAATGCAAAAAAAGGAGCAAAGCATGCTGCGGTGGAGGGTGACGAGGAGGGTGATAAGAAAGGTGCCAAGGCTCCTAAATTTGAGTTCTGGATCACCAGGCCTTATTCAATTCTTGGTGTAAGTTGTCTCGTGCCTAATCATTTTTCTTTTGCTTTTGTCGATGTTTCACATGTTGCATTTATTCAATTTTGACATTGTTGACTAACTAGTTTATTTTTGTTGCTTATTGTTTTCAACAGATTGTATACATGGACCACCTTCAGTTTCCACCTAACTCTCATGTCTTTGACTACTCGCTACCTAGAGTGTGTCATACGACTAGTTCCGACTTCAAGTTTGTAGTGAAGACAGAAATTGAAAGGAAGATTCTCAACAATACATCTGTTTTTGAAAGGCGTCCGATAAGTTGACCAACATCTTTTGTACTTTTATTGATGTTTATCTTTTCTTTTTGCTCTTTTGTCAAAATTATTCTCCTCTCAATTTTTTACTTTTCTCTTTTTTTCTATATTTGTTTGTAGTTTCTTCAAATATCAGCAACTCCATATGAAGCTGAACCACCTATGATTGAGGCTGTGGGAGCAGCAAAAGGCAACTTGTCCGCCTCTCTAAACAAATGACTAGTGTTCCCTAGTAGTCAGGAATTAGAGGTACATTATATGCTTCATTAGGATCTTGTTTTAGCATTACTTGCATAAATTTAATGCTTCATAAGGTACTTTTCTAGTTGCTTCATCATAACAATTTCTAAGCACATGTAATTGATATTATTGCTGCATTTTTCTTATATTGTTGTTTTATTATGTTCTACCAGTTGCTACATATGTTATATATTTTTGCATACAACTTTTTTTTGTGTTTGGGGCTTTGTGTTAAAGTATTTCTGCTTCTTACAGTTATACTGTTGCATTAATGTTATATTCTTGTTACATTAATTTATAGGTTTTGCTACTTACAGTTTTCACCACTTCTGTGTTATTTCATATACTACATTTTTATGCTTCATTCATATGTCTAGTTTGCTACTTCAACCATATGATTTTGCTACATTCACTATTATTTTTTATATTGTTGCTGCGTCATTTTGTTCGAAAACAGTGCTCCAGTGTTACATTATTTTACACTTCTTTTACAGGTTCCAGCTCGCTTCAAGCACTTGTATGAAAAGCACAAGGCCATCTACGGCGCTGATATTGACATGGCTATGAAGAACTTTGTTGTTGGGTTAAAACAAATGAATGCACACCGGATGGTTTCTTTGCTTCTTGATGTTGATGCTGCGCAGAATTCACAAGACAATCCAGGCGTCATGTTCCCAACAGAAGCTGCACCTGAGAAAGAGCCAAATGGAAATGCTAAAATGCGATCCGACTTTGATATGGGATCTGAAGAGCAGGGCACAGAGAAAGAGGGAGAAGTCCTTGAGGCTGAAGCAAAGGGGGATATGGAACATGGGGATGATCGAAGCACCGATGAGGAAACTAATGATGATGACCAAGTCAACCTTGCAGCAAAATTTAGGGTGATCAAGCGTGCATGAACCACCACCCAAGACGTTCCACAACCCGCAATAATTGTGGATTTGTTGACCCCTAGAGGCGATGTTGGCAGCCTTCCCGCTGTTAACAGCCCAGTTAGTTCACCTTACCGGTCTAGCCCACCTCATGGTATATCAATCGAAGCATGGAATGCATCCCCTAATGCTCCATCGTTTGAACTTTTCTCTCAAGAGGATAATGTCATGGAAAAACCAGCTGAAACAGGTATTTTTGATGGATGACTTTTTTATGTTTTTCAGGAGATGCATATCATGCTGCAACAATACATTTATATTGCATTATTAGTATACAAATCTAGCTGCATAAGTTTCTTTATCTTGCTTGCATAAATGGGTAGTTCAATCATCACTGTTGCATAAATGTTATATTCTTGCTACATTAGGATATAAGCACTGCTACATATTATATGGTTCATTTTAGATTTCATGGTTACCATTTTCATTTGGATATTCTGTTCTACCATCATGCTTCATTCATCTATTAATTTTGCTTCATTCATCTATTAATTTTGCTTCATATGCTATGTGATTCTAGTTTTTAAAAACGTGTCATGTGTTTGCTTGTTTTGTTTCCTATAGGCCTTACAGAGCAGGCTAAAGAAATGGATGATGCAAATGTTGCACCAGTGTCACCTAAAGCCTTCAAGGACGCTCAATCAAAGTCACCTAAATCTTCCGAAGACACGACCAATATAGCATTGTCACCGAAAGTGTCGTGGTGGTGGCACGGCAGATGCCATGGGTAGGCTAAAGTATGGGGCCAATGGATGCTAGAGGGATCCGGGAGGGAAGATGTAGTTACTTCTACACTCAAATGGCTAACATGCAGATCTTTATTTCTCTTCTCTAGGACTACAAGTGCTCCTCGAGCTGTTTGCAGGAAGAAGAGAGCTACTACACGAGCCTTATGGCGTACTACTAGGAAAATGGCTATAGGTAATCAGCACATCCGTGGCTCACATGGTTGAAGTGCCCCACGGCTAAAACAGGCGTGGCTCACCTGTGGGCAGTGCCCTACTAATAACTAGAACAACCATGGCGCACATGACTATAGTGCGCCACAGATGTGTGTGGGCCAGGGCCCTGTTGGCCGCACGCCAAACATCTGTAGCGCACTATAGTCATGTGTGCCACGGTTGTTAGTGTCATCTGTGGCGCACATGGGGGGTGCGCTACGCCTAAGCGCATGCCCCCCTCTACTGTGAAACAGCCACAAACATATGTGGCGCACTCGGCCTAGTGCGCCACAGGGAGTAGGAGCATCCGTGGCGCACATGGCATAGTGCGCCACAGATGTTTGTACTCCCTGTGGCGCACTAGGGCCGTGTGCGCCACGGATGTGTCGATTTTTTTAGGACAGCTCTTTATGTGCACATGTGTGACCACATCCACCACCCCACACTTCACTTTCCCCTTCTTCTTCTTCCTCCTTAGATCTAGTCGAGATCTTCTCCTTCCCACCTCAATTTCTCCACCCATTCACCATTTTTAGCATGTAAAACTTGCTTTGGATGTTACATAAGTAATAGAGGAGGTCTCCGGTCTCTCATCTCCTTCTCCGGTCGACGCGCGCACCTCTCCTTTCCATCTTTCTCGCGATCGGTCTCTCATCTCGGTAAGTTGTCCATGTAAGGATGTGTTCATGTGTATATGGATGATGTTCTCATATGTATGTAGATGATCGATGCTCATGATGTGTGTATGTGGAGAGGATGGTCATATGTGTGTGTATATGGAGAGTATCGATGATGCTCATGCATGTGTGTATGGAGAGGATAATGATATGTTCATGTGTGTATGGATCGGTCTCTCTCTCTCTTGTGTTTGTATGTGAACAAGTTGCCATTTGTTTTGCCAAAATGTTGATTCATTTCCATTTTGGCAAGACTTTGGCATTTCGCAAAGGTCCTAATTTTAGGATAGGTCATGCCGAAATTTTCTATCGACCATTGCATGCATGCATTCATTATGTGGTTCTAATAGACTTCAAAATTGTACCATGTACACCGTGCAGGGAAAATGGTCCGAATAATGAGCGAAGGCATTGTGGCTAGATTTTTGAAATGTGTGACGGCCGACATGATACGAAATAACAAGACAGATATAAGATGTCCGTGCAGAAGATGCAAACTCAACTGGGTGATCGACCCAGATTCCGGGAATCTGCAGGCGCACCTGCTCCGCCATGGTTTCATGGATGGATACACTCGTTGGATAAGCGATGACGTAGATGATGGAGACGGTGAAGGTGGCCAACATGACGATGATCATCATCACGGTGAGAACGGGCGAGATGATGGAGAGTCTCCTGGAGATGGTGAAGGTGCGGAAGCAGACCGGGATGATGATGATCTAGATGCCGGAGGAGCAGACGACGATGGAACAACGTCAGGCTGGGTGCAGGACCCTTATGTGCAAGAGCTGCTTCTCAAGCAGACGAGTAACACCAGGGCTGCCGCTAGAGAGAAAGCCAAGCTTGTGCAACTTGAGAAAGACGCGGTTACTCCATTGTATGAAGGATGCATGCCCGATGATACCCGGTTGAATGTAACGCTCAAGGCTATGGAGATGAAGGCAAAACACAAATTGGCGACGCAAGCTTCGACGATATGATGGCATTCTGGCACGATCGTCTCCCGGAGGGGAACACATGTCCAACTAGTATCGAGGATGCCAAGAAAATCGTCTGTCCTCTCGATCTACCGCACGTTAGATATCACGTATGCATCAACGATTGCATCATTTATCGGGGCGAGGACGCGGAGAAAACCACATGTCCGGTGTGCGGCGTGAGTCGATACAAGAAAGGGAAGAAAGCACCTCGAAAAGTGGTATGGTACTTTCCTATCACTCCTCGTCTGCAGCGCTATTTAGCGGACCCTAAGGAAGCGAAGCTCATGCGATGGCATGTGGAAAGGAAGAAGCCAGGAGATGATGATGACCCCGAAAAGGATGAGCTGCTGACGCACCCTTCAGATGCTAGCCAGTGGAAAGCATTGGACCTCGAATTCCCAGAATTCGGTGGAGATTCGAGGAACATCAGGCTTGGTGCGAGCACCGATGGACTCAATCCGTTCGGTAGCCAGAGCAGCACGCACAGCACTTGGCCCGTGTTTGTATGGATGTACAACCTCCCTCCATGGTTGTGCATGAAGAAGAAGTACATACAAATGAGTATGCTAATTCAAGGGCCGAAACAACCTGGTACCGACATCAATCTGTATCTCGGGCTGTTGAAAGAGGAGCTAGCCACGTTATGGGAATCTGGAACCAATACTTACGACGCCGTTGCACAAGATTATTTCACTATGAGAGCCGCGTTGGTCACTACGGTGCAAGACTATCCAGGTTGCAGGTATATCTCGGGGCAGGTTATCCAAGGATTCTGCGCATGCGTTAGGTGCATGGATAACACAAGCTATCTCCAACTAGAGAAAGTTCCAGGGTCATCGAAAAACGTGTTCATGGTGAACCGGAGGTGGCTCGGCAAGAATGATCCATGGAGAAAACGTGGAGACCTGTTCGATGGCAAATCAGAGACCCGAGGAATCCTAGAGCGTAGGAGCAGCGAAGAAGTGGAAGAGTTGCTGAAAAACTGGAAAGATTGTCCTAAGCCTGGAAAGAAGCGAAAGAGGCAGCAACAAGACAAGCCGCTGATGAAGGTATGGAAAACAAGGTCTGTTTTCTGGGAGTTGCCATACTGGAAGTTTCTTCGCACGCCTCATAGCCTCGACATCATGCATATCACGAAAAACGTGTGCGAGAGTCTGGTCGCCACCATAATCAACATGCCAGATAGGACGAAAGATGGTCCAAAAGCAAGGCACGACCTGATATGCTTGGGTATCCGGAAGGAGCTTCACGGAGGACGCACTACTCCTGATGATCAGGAAGATGACGATGATCATGAGTCGGAGACGACACAAGGTCATCGGAAGGGTAAAAAGTTCAAGAAGAACGAATATTACTGCCCTCCTTCTTGCTTCACTCTAAGCCAGGATGAGATAAAACAGTTTTTCAAGTGCCTTCTAGGAGTCAAATTTCCTTACGGCTACGCGGGCAAGATAAGCAGATACCTAGACGAGGCGAAGCAGAGGTTCAGTGGCATGAAGTCTCACGACTGTGTCGTGCTAATGACGCAGGTACTTTCGGTCGCACTAAGAGGAATAATGGACGAGCACGTCCGTGAAACGTTATTTGGCCTATGCAAGTTTTTCGACGTCATCTCTAGGAAGTCGATTGGCGTGAATCAGCTCGGAAGGCTACAGGAGGAGATCGTGGTGATACTATGTGAGCTTGAGGTCTATTTCCCACCCGCATTCTTTGACATTATGGTGCATCTGCTGGTCCATGTCGTGGAGGACATCGTACAACTCGGGCCGATGTTCCTCCGCAGCATGATGGCGTTCGAAAGGATGAACGGACACATCAAAGGATACGTTCGCAAAAGGGTCCCGTCCAGATGGAAGCATAGCCAAGGGCTTTCTGGCCGAAGAGTGCATATCTTTCTGCACGAATTATCTAGACATCAAGAACCCTGTCGGTCTTCCCGTCAACAGGCACCTTGGCAAGCTCGACGGATCTGGTCACCGAGAGGGTCGTCGCATACTGCATGCAGACTTCGATTTTCGACGCGCAGACTTTGATCGAGCAAACCTCGTCGCGCTACAGCATTTAGAACTGGTCGATCCTTGGGTACAGAAGCACAAAAGGTTAATCGAGAAGAAGTACAGTGACCGGGGCATACAGAGGACGCAGGGAGAAATAATCAAAGAGCACAACTCAGATTTCACCCGTTGGTTTAGGCAGACGCTCCTTGATAATCCCCCGCGATCGCATTCTTCTGATACGGAAAAGATCATATTCACCTTGTCGCAGGGACCGATGCAAAACCTGGTGACCTATCAGGCGTATGATATCAATGGCTACACATTCTACATGGAGGAAAAGGACAACAAGTGTGATTATCAGAACTCAGGCGTAACGTCGGAATTCTACACCGATGACAACGTGAAGGAAAGATTCTACGGAAGAATCGAGGAGATCTAGGAGCTCGACTACTGTGGAGAAAAGGTGCCGATGTTCCGTGTCAGATGGGCAAAGAGCGTCGAAAGAGAAGACCGGTATTTCACAACCATGGTTATACCCGAAGCAGCCAAATCCAAGGCCGCCGGTGCAAACGTGGCCGCGAAAAATGAACCGTGGGTACTGGCTACCAAAGTGGACCAATGTTTTTTCATTACCGACCCGACAAAGCCTAGCCGTGTTGTTGTGAGGAGAGGAAAAAGAAACATCATCGGAATGGATGGAGTCGCCAACGAGCAAGACTTCGACCAGTACGGCGATCCAAAGATTGAAGATGACGACGACTATGATGCAGCAACATACATCACAAGAAGAAAAAGGACAACCCTACTCAAAAAAGGTAGCCCGTTCGAAAGAAGAAACATTAAAGTGCCGGGGCTAAATTATTCAACCGCGACAAAGAAGGGAAAAAAGATTGTAAAACGCTAGCTCAAAAAATATTGTAAAACGCGTGGTCGAAAAAGATTGTAATATTCATGGACAAATTATTATGACATATTTGAAGCATATTTAATTTGTACCACTTTTATGACATATATTATCACTTTTGGGCATTTTTGGAATATTTAAAAGTATTTTAAAAACAAAACAAAACTTTTATAGCATATATCACCACTTTTGGGAATTTTTTGGAACATTTAAAAGTATTTTTAAAATAAAAATAAAAAATGTGGGCACCAGGATTCGAACCTGGGTGCTAACAGGTTTAGAATAGAGCAGTGGGCGGAACCAGTGGGGTAAGGCAGTGCTAGTGTTAGCAAAGGGGGTGGCAGCCCTCTTATCTAAGTAGTCGTACCCACTTAGGCGTAGCGCACCCTGGGCAAGTGCGCTACGGTTATCCGTAGCGCACTTGCCCAGGGTGCGCTACGCCTAAGTGAGTATGACTAGTCAACAACTCGCCACATCGTCGTCCCTACCCAACCCCATCGTCCTTAGCCGCATCCCATCCCCATCGTCCTCCGACACCGCATCCGCATCGACGCCACCGCCGCCGCATCCCAGCCACGCCAGGAGGAGGAGGAGGAGGCCACCTTGCCCGTGCGCTCGAGGAGGAGGCCGTGCGCTCGAGGAGGAGGATCCCGCGCGCCCATCGCTCGAGGAGGAGGAGCCCGCCGCCGCACGCGCACCGTCGCTCGAGGAGGAGGAGGCCGCTGCTTCTTGAGGAGGAGGAGGCCGTGGAGGAGCCCGCCGTCGTCCTCATCTTAGAGGTGAGCCTCGCCCCTCCCCTCTCTCCCTCTCTCGCCTCTCGCTGCATCCATTCCATCTTAGAGGTAACCGCCGCTGCTGCTCGAGGTTAGGGTTCAGAGGATTAGAGGTTAGGGTTCAGAGGATTAGGGTTCAGAGGTAACCGCCGTCGCTGCTGCTGCATCCATTCCATCTTAGAAACCGGAAACTTCTTCACTGTCTGAAGCACCTTGCTTGGGATGAACACAACTCTATATTGCCTGAAGCTTCCATGTTCACATAGATGTTGTTACTTGTCAGTAAGACTTTCAAAGTAACTTTGACTTATTTCTGTTGGAAACTTGCAAGTTTGACAATGCACCGCAAAAGTTCAAGCAAGAGTTATTAGCAATTCACAACTTTGAGTTGCCACCAAGTTTCCCCTATCTTGAGACCCCAAAATCACTTGTATGTATTCATAGCTAGTAGGCTTGTATAAACTCATAGGCTGCTGCTGATAACCCTAGTTTTTCATGCCATGCACAAAGACTGTCCCCCTGGTCGAGGACATGTATGAACTGCTCAGCCGCTCAGCAACACGTTTACTTTTGGTTCCATTCACCACTTGAGTGTGTGATGTTCAACACAAATGTTGACCTTAGTCACTCATGATCAATTGATCATGCATGGATGGATGCACAAAAACAGAGACACGGTGAAAGTTCACTGATCCCCATGGCTAATTAATTTCATTGTACAGTTGACTGTAGTTAGTAGATGACTGACCACGTTAGCAGTTATTCCAACTGGTACTAATGGTAGTAGTACAATATACAATGCTATACTATCACATTGAAAATTAAGAACCTCTAGCACTCCAGATTCCAAATAGAACAAATGATAGCTACCACATTGAGCTAGCACACTGATAAAATAAGAAAATAAGAGTATAGTACAACTCCATTGGAACAGCTAGACATTCTACTGACAATAATTGAGATAGATAGAGTATGCTAAATACTACGGCTGCTGACACGGTGACTCTCTAGTTTAATCAGTCACCAGATAAGAATAGTGCTACTGCTAGGTTTTGGAGGAGGACTAGCAGCATCTTGGGACTCTGCAAAATTATTCACCTACACATGTTCACTGTATGCTCATATGTGTTATTTTCTTTTTTCAAGAGACCTAGCAGGCTTTAGTTCTTTCCATCATATGCTTGGTGCCTGGTGAATCCAGATGATAACTGTAAATGCCCATTGCTTGATGTGGCTGGGCATGTTGATGCATTCTTAACCAATGTGTTTTCTACCTAGATGTTTATGTGCTGGCTGTGTTGGCCAGATTATCCTATGTGACCAGATTATGTGCTGGTTGTGTTGGCCATTTATTGTTTTCTGGTTATGCTGGCTATGATGGCCATTTATTGTGTGCTAGCTATGCTGGCCATATATATGCAGGTTCTTGTATGAAATGAGTCCTGATTTTTGCCGGAATGTTGATTAACTTCCGTTTCGGCAGAAATCGGGCACTCCTAGTTTAAGAAAATTAGCAAAGGTCATGCCGGATTTTTCCGTGCATTTAACCAATTATTTGTTTTTTATTAGTGCAAAGATGTGTGACAACGACGAGGCTGGATGTTCTAAGCGCATCAGCGCTGAAGGAGAACTCAGACCTCCGAATAAACAATTGACATTCTGGGAGGCGGCCCAGCGGCTAGAAGACGATGAAGAATACCATCCTTCAGAGAGCAAGGATGATGAGATGGAAGACGCGGAGGAAGAAGCCGAAGGAACGGCGGACGATGAAACCACTGATGGCGGCGAGGGCACAGGGAGTGGTAGCAACCCTCCTAAGAAGAAGAAGAAGAAGCCGAAGGACCAGCGCCCGAACACGGTCGGCACGGTCAGGGAGGAAATTACCGAAGTGAGCCCAACTGGTGTTCCTTTGGAGCCCGACCTTGTCGTCAAAGGGTACGGTGGGCAAGTGGTGGCGATCACCCGGACAACCATCTCGATCAACACCGAGAATCTCCGGCATAAAGATAATGGCCACTTGCGCACACTCCTCTTCGAGAAGCTGCACGCAAGATACAAGTTCCCCGCTAAGTATCAGAACACAAATTATCATGGGAACAAAGTAAACAAATCCGCCCTCACAAAGATGAGCACCGCCCTGGCCAGCTGGAGAACCCGGATAAAGAAGAAGATCTATAAAGAAGGCAAAAGTCTCGAGGAGATCCAGAAGATTGACCCGCAGATCACCGAAGATCAGTTCCGGGAGTTCAAGGAGAGGTGTGAATCCGAAAGAGCCCTGGCCAATAGTAATCGGGGAAAGGTGCTGCAGGCAATGAATATAGGTCATCACCATCTTGGATCTGGTGGATACAGAACCGCGGAGGCCAAATGGAATAAGGAGGACGAAGAATATAGATCCAAGGGGATAGAAAACCCCTTTGCTAAATTCGAACCCGGGCAGGTTCGAAACTTCATCAGGGCCCGTTACCATGTGGACCCAAAAACCAAACAACTCACCGCGGATCATGCGGTGAAGGAATTCGAGGAAATTGTGGTAAGTATAATCGAATTACCGCGGATCAACTCGATTGCAATCTAATCGATGATCTAAATGATTCACTGTTACTTCTTCTGCAGGAGGAGGAAATTGTTGCTAGTCATGGATCCCAGGGTTCCTCATCCTAGGGATCGACGGCGGCCACCCGGTGGGATAACCCTTTTAACAGGGCGATGAACCGGGCCAAGAAAATAGAGCCGGTTACGAAGAAGCCGTCGTCGGCTGGCCGTCTGGCCGGCCTCAGGGGTAAGAATTGGGTGGATCATTTTGGTCCACCACCGAGGACGCATGTGGCGCCGTCGGGAAGGATCGAGGAGGAAAACCGCAAGGTTCAAGAACTTAAGGCACAAGTGGCGCGGATCCGGCAGATCGTCCAAGACAACCTGTCAATCACCCTCACGTCCTTCCTGCCTACCTTGGTGGAGTCAATAGCGAACTGGAGTGCGGGTGGTCGAGTAGGGCCGTGCCCGATTCCAAGCATGGTCAGCAGCCACTCGAACAATGCGGCACCGACGAATCAGGCGAACTACGTGTTCGTGACTCCGCCCGCTAGCACCGCGGTGCCGCAAGTGTTGGTGACTCCCCCTGCCATCACCGTGGCGCCGGAGTACATGTTGGTGCCCCCTGCCATCGTCGCGGCGGCACCGGAGCTCCAAGCACCCGTCGGTAGGGAGAATACACCGGCGGCCAGCACCGCGCCATCAAGCAGCCCTTCCGTCTCTTGCACGCCCGTCGCCGTATGCGGTGCGTCGACATTAGCCGATATCGACGCCATCACGGTAAACAAATTGCTTTAATTACCGCCTTTCATGCCATCTATTACTCTTATGGCATCTCTGACGATGCCGTACATGTTTTCCGCAGACGGATGTTCCTTGCACTCTCTTATGCTATGTGAACAACGAGCTGAGGGATGTTGCCAAGGGTACCATCGTTCAACCCTTGTAGCACACGTTCCACTCAAGGCCGATGTCAGATAGCATGCACAGGGTTAAAATTAGTCGGGTGCTAAGGGGCTGCAACGACCTGGAACCTCCGATTCAACCCCCAGGAGCGGATGAAGAAGAGTCGTCTGTCCTCAGAACTTGCTTCGGCTTATTCTTGCTATGGCCAAAGAGCATGATCCGTTTGGGGACGACGGGGGCCATCACGCCACAGACAACAGCACCGCCTGTCGTGCCAGCGACAAGCGGTGGCAAGGCCCCCTTACTGCCCTCGCCGTCACCTCCACGCGGTGGGTCGGATGATCATGTTGATGATATGCACATGGCGTAGGATCCGGCCGAGGACGACGAAGACTGGAATGATCACTTCTTCAGCACTCAGTTTGGCAACGAAGAAGACCTAGCTGGTGGCCCCACAGAGAAAGCCACTATCACCAAGCGTCTGTTTGGTTCTCAGGAGACGCCTCCAGCTTGCGCCTTTACAGAGCCAGCTGATACAACCAACCGGCCCTTTATTCTAAGCCCTGACACACTACATAGGGCGGCCGGTGCTCAGATTGCGGTGCCTGCCCGCTCTCCAAAAGGAAAAAAAAGGCAGGAAAAGAAAATCTAGCAGCTTGAGCCAGCCGGTGGCGTCAACAACTGCGAATCCGATCAGGTTTCGGGACGGGCCACCAAGACCCGAGGGTATTATGTGGAGGATTCATGTGGCGGGTGAGCCCATGCTACCTAAGAATTTGCGGAAGCTCGCTAGTTCGGAACTGCAGAGTGTGCATGACGGCGTGCTGACGATAGAGAGACGCCTTCTATCGGAGAAAGATCCCTCACACCCGGTATTCGTGGTTAAGGTGCCACCAGGCTTGGGCTTCGTCGACAATGCCCCTGCGGATCTGTTCTTCCTGCGGTTCGACGACATCTTCAATATGTTCCACCTATACCCGCTGCACTATACCATGGTCCGTCTGTTTTCTCTCAGCCTGGCCATGCAGATCATTAGAGAGAACACACCGGGCATCGCTATAGTGGACCCCTACTACATGCATGACGGTTGCTTGGGTTCCCCCGCCGAACGACGTATCGTGGCCTCGTACCTAAAAAGAATCCTCGTGGCGAACAAGACAAAGGAATACATTCTCGTGCCTTACTTTCCCGAGTAAGTCGTTATTCACTCGCCACCGTCGATTGGCTTTATTAGATCATCATCATTCTTTTTCCAACACATTCCATTTGAATTTTTTGCACAGAGATGAACACTGCACGCTCATCTCCTTATCGCCGAAGCATTCCCACGCCACGTATTTCGACTCGGGGAGTCTAGAAAAGAAGAAAAACTATGACAAGATCAAGGAAGTTCTGGATGATGCTCTCACTGGCTTTGCCTCGACGGAAGGCACCACCTTCGTGCGTACGAAGGTCAAGTTCGGTAGGCACGTCTTCAACCACGTAACGGAGTTCCCCTGCGTGAAGCAGCCGGAAAACAGTAAGAAGGAAGCCTACTACGCACTCCATCACATGAGGGCGTTCCTACTTGACCAGCAGAATTCTACGCTGCCAGATCATCTCAAACAGTGGGCCGAAGCAAAAGCCAAGATCAATGATTCGGATATTAGACAAGAGATGTATCGCATCCAGCAGCAGTTTGGGGCAATCATCTTTCGTGATGTCATGACTTCGGGGGGGATCTTCTACGGAGGAAATATCCCGAATAACCGTGACATAGAAGATCGCCTAGAGATGCAGGGTGACTATAGGAAGTTCATGACGAGACAAGGCGTCCTCCCGTTCCCTAAGCCGAGCCAGAAGGCTTGATGTTGGCCTAGTTGTAGTTACAAACTATAGATGACCTTTGTGTGTGTGTGGACAAGTGTACTTATCTTATTAGGTTTATGAATCATCGCTGACTTATTTTGCTTATTATTATTATATATCAATCAATGCTTGGTTTTTTTTGCTTACTCTTTGGTCCTTTGCTCAATTTGGTCCTTCTTTTTTTCCTTACCTTTTTTTCGAGAATAATGCCAATGATTGAAATGTCGTGGCACACTATATATGTGAATGTGCTATGATGGGATTGTGAGCCTTGTGATATGCACAAGTCCAGGTCTTATGCATCCTACTTGGCTCACGGTTCCATCATAGCATATTCCTGTGTCCAACGACCTATGTATATATATGAGGCATTCTTTTCGAGTTATTTTTGTCTTTTTCGAGAATATGCCGATGATTGAAATGTCGTGGCACAATATATATGTGAATGTGCTATGACGGGATAGTTAGCCTTGTGATATGCACAAGTCCAGGAATTGTGCATCCTACTTGGCTAACCGTTCCGTCATAGCATATTCCTATGTCCAACGACCTAGCTAGTTATATATGAGGCATTCTTTTCGAGCTACTTTGGTCTTTTCGAGAATAATGCCGATGATTGAAATGTCGTGGCACACTATATATGTGAATGTGCTACGATGGGATTGTACGCCTTGTGCTATGCACAAGTCCAGGTGTTGTGCATCCTACTTGGCGTACGGTTCCATCGTAGCATATTCCTGTGTCCAACGACCTATGTATATATATGAGGCATGCTTTTTGAGTTACTTTGGTCTTTTTCGAGAATAATGCCGATGATTGAAATGTCGTGGCACACTATATGTGAATGTGCTGCGATGGGATTGTTCGCCTTGTGCTATGCACAGGTCCATGTGTTGTGCATCCTACTTGGCGAACAGTTCCACCGTAGCATATTCCTGTGTCGAACAACCTAGTTATATATGAGGCATGCTTTTTGAGTTTGGTCTTTTTGATTTAGGAGTACTTTCTATAAGTGTATCTTCATATGCGACTTTAATTATATATGTTTTTTTTCTCAATCATCGGTTAATTATTATTGTCAACTTATAGATGACGTGGTACGTCGTGTACAAGGGACGGGTTCCCGGAGTCTATTATGATTGGGAAGACTGCCGGAGACAGGTGCATCGTTTCAGCGGCAATAGCTACAAAGGGTACAACACTATGGCGGAGGAGGAAGCTAGATACACGCGCTATCTAGCGGGAGTTAGGACAAGGAACCGGATGAAGACCTACACCTTCGTCGCGGCGGTGATCATGCTTATCTTCTTTGGTTATTTATCCCGCGTTTGTGTCTAGCTAGTTTAGATGTCTAGGCGAGCTTCCGAGCTCTAACTTGTTCGATCGACACATGTATTCGCATGTCACCAACTACTACTTTGTAACATGATCGAAACAATGTAACTTAGACTATGTATTCATGTATGAGACTTATCTATATGTATTTGTTTCAATCTTGTTTTTCATATTGAGTATCTATATATATAATTGTATATCTTGTATCTGTGTGTATATCTGCTGTAATATTGTATATAATCTGTATTGTATATAATCTGGCTCGGAAACTAAAAAAAACAAAAAATACATCTGTGGCGCACATGGTCTACCTTCTGTGGCGCACTACACCTAAAGCGCACTATGGAAGCTTAGTGGCGCACTAGGTAGTGCGCCACAGAAGATCCCAGGGGTAGCGCACCTGCCCAAACATCTGTGGCGCACTAGCAGGTGCGCTACGCCTGTCTCTACACAACCGTGGCGCACTAGGCAGTGCGCCACGGCTGAGAGATAGCCGTAGCGCAAGGCCCGTGGCGCACTGCTAGTGTGCCACGGATGATGTTTCCAGGTGCGCCACTAAAAGCCATTTTCCTAGTAGTGGTAGAATGAATCGATCCCTCTTCAGGAGCCCGCTTCTCCCCTTATAAAGGGATGCCCTGGTTCCTTCTAGGGCTGACGTGGCAAGCATATTCGAGGAATATGCTTGTCCCAATATGGTAACTCGGCGACTCTCTTTCCGTGTCCCCCTTCTAACGACGACAATATTCCAGAGAACCCCACCTGTGCGTCTCGGGCTCCATGACTGTCACCTCCGTGACCTCCTTCTGCCCTTCTGCTGCTCTGCTCCTTGTCCTTTGTGCTTGGCTCTGTTCAGATTCTTCCCAGCCCGTGACTTGGGTTTGACTATAGGCACCTCCTTCTCCTGCAAACTTCATGTTATTCGGCCTTGTCTCGGATAACTCGGCTCGGCCTTCACCTGTATTCAAGTTATTCAGACATACTCGGCCGACTTAACTCGTATGTCGGCCGGATAAGGTATTGCTCCCTCCGTAGGTGCCATGGCCGTGCTTATCTCGGCCGACTTTTATATGATTCGGCCGATATAAACAGTAACTCGGCATATGACAAGGGAGACTCCTTTTGTCTTGCCCTATCTTGACCCTATCCGGGGTCACCTCCCCAACATTAGTCCCCGAAGCTGGTGTGGTCCTGCTCGTAACCTCGGCCGGGCCACATCAGTTTCCCAACATTCTTTTCTTCTTACTTCCGAGTTACTTTTTTCTGTTCGAGTTATCTGCGCAGCTTCTTGTGCACGCCTCGTGCTACGGGTACCACTCATCATTATTCCTCTAGTTTTTTGTTCCTCTATAGTGCCCACTGACAAGCTACAGTGATTACTGCGCCTGTCACGTCGGTTCTATGATGCCTCATGTACCGCATCGGTCAGGGGACTTGATCCTCTCCTGTGTCGTGTGGTCTTCGGTGTGGCTCCACTCAGCCTCGAGCGGTTCTGCCACACGCACGATTTACACGGTTAGCGCTCGCACACACGATCCCACTACCGCCAGGGCTACGCGGTTATAAAGAGGGGTACGGGGCTAGAGGATTCACTTTCCCCATTCGCTCACCGTTCCTATTCTTCCTCCTCATGCCTATGCGTCTGTTCGTGCGCCTGCGGTTGCGCCATTGTCGATATCCTTGACGGCGAGGCTGCAGTCCCTCCGCTCCGTCGACCTCATCGCCATGCGCTTGCTCCGGCGCCATCGCCGGTGAGTTTTTCTACGGTCCCATCGCTAGGCTCCTTTCCTAAGCGCATTTGCGGTTTCTTTAGATTTCCTGCGGTGGTTCTTTTCCGCTCCGCCGCCGTGCTTGCTTAGAACCACGACGGGGCCCTGCGCCTCTAAGCCTCTCTCCACCGTTAGTTCTTCTTATGTTGATTCCTCCGGCGATCTTATGTCTAGTTCTGTTAGTGGTGCGCTCGTTGAAGACGACGACGTAGCGTCTGGTCCCGAGCGGGGCTCTTGGCAGGGCTCCTCTATCACTCGTCGTGAGATAGAGTGGCTAATTAGGACTCGCCGGATTCCTGCCGAGGTAAGCTGTCGCTTACCCGGCAGTGAATCCTCTCCTGTACTCAACGAAAGCGAGTACGTTGTTTTCATGTCCCACTTTGCTCGTGGGTTCGGCCTTCCCCTCGGCGATTTTGCTAGGGAATTCCTCGATTACTTCGGCCTTCAGCCGCATCACCTTCCGGCTAATGCCATCGCCTCCCTATCCGCTTATATCTCGGCCTCGGAGGGATACTTCGGCCTGTGGCCCTCTGTGTCCGTTTGGTCCAAATTTTTCCAGATCCGATCTAACGTCGTTCTAGAAAAATCCCTTCACCCCCCTGAGAAATTGCTTACCCAGCGTGGAGCCGCGTCCATCACACCTCGAAGAAAATCCGAGTTTCCTCGTGTCTCCTGGCCTCGAGTCTTGCAAGAAGTGGCATAGATCGTTTTTCTATGTCAAAAACACCGGAAAGGAAGACAAGATTCGGCTCCCTGCCTTTTCTATCGCCCCCCCTTCCAAGAAGAACTGGAACTAAAACCCCAGGAAGAGCCATGCTTTGGCCGAGGCATTCGAGATTCGGCTGAAGGAATTGATCCGCGCCGGGCTCCGCGGTGAGGATTTGATGACCACATTTGTCAGCAGCCGGATTTGCCCTTTCTAGCTTCGCTCGCACAAGCTCTGCTACATGAGCGGTCCTCTCGATCCCAACCGAGTTTCGACGGTTGAGCTCGACGACTATCTTATTTACAAGCGTGTCCGAGCTATCTTCAAGACTGATATGCCGGAGGACTGGACATGGGGGCTGAAGCCGTTCACTCGCGGGAATCCCCCTCCCGAGGTAAATTTGCGCATTTGTGTTTGCTTCCTAATTGCGTTTGTGACTTCTTTTGCTAACTCCACTTTGTTTCTTTTCTTGCAGAGGTTTATGGAGCAAAGGATCAAGGATGCCGAGGTTCTGGCCCTTCCGTGGACTGCAGATCAGAACACCCCGGACAGCGGGGAACCTGACTCGGAGGAGTTTGTTCCTAAGTCGGATGTCGCTCCGGCTCGCGCCCGTGGCAAGACCTCGGCCCACGGGGAGGAAGGTGACTCAGACGACATCCAAATTATTGAGGTATTTCCGGCTTCTACTTTCCCAGCTAATCAGGCCGGTCAGGTGCACAACGCCGAGCCTCTCGCCTCTCAAGCTCCTGCTACCTCGAGGAAGCACACTGCTCCGGCAGGTCCCTCCGAAGCTGCTCCCAAGAAGCGAACCAAGAAATCAGCTCAGCACCTTCCGAAGCGTAAAACCATGCCCGGAGTTACTAGGTGAGTTAATTTTCATTTGTATTTCTTGCTTCTCTCTTTCTGTCTTTTGATTCGACTTTTTGTGCTTTTGCAGCGCTCCTCTTTCTGCCAAGCCAAGCGGTCCGAGTATGACGAGTCATACAACTCGGCTGCCTTCTCCTTCGCCCCCTGAAGATACTCGGGCTCCTAGTCCTGCTCGCGTTGACTCTCCTCCTGCGCCGACTCAGACATCACCTCGGCAAGATGTACACATAGCTTCCATTACTGACGCCGACATAACTCCGTCAGTAGTTCCTCCTGCCTCCAAAGACGCCACTCCTAGTGCCGAGGTTGCTGCCCCTGTCGACACCTCTTCTAAGGCTAAGAAGGTTGTTGTCACCAAACCTTCATCATCTCAGAAAGGTCCGGCTAGCTCTTCTCAACCCAACATCGCTGATGCTCTCCGCAAGGGGGTTTCCTCTGCTAAGCCTGTTGTCACCCCGGCCGCTGATACTCAGCTTACTCTCCACAAGAGTCCCGCGGCGGCAGTGATTACACAACGGGTCTGAGGTAAAGAGCTGACCCGTACTGAGAGTGGGAACAGCCTCGGCCCTTTGGTGGAATACGCCAATAATTGGAACGCTGCCGATCAGCTTGAGGGCAATCCGAGCAATCAGCCATTTCAGCTCTCCGACATCAGCAGTCGCTTGCATATGGCTGCTAAGATCGTTCTTGAAAGCGATAAGATGAACAAGGTAAGTGCTTGTGTTGATGTCTGGTCAGTTATTAAAATGATAGTATACATACCCTAGTCCCCGAAGTTTGCAACCGAATAACTTGTTGTTCGTTTGGAAGCTTTGTTAGGCTTAAAGTGCGTTATTTGCCGAGTAAATTTCTTGTATGACTTTGATTCATCGTGGTTCATCCGTATTCCATATTAAGCGTTGCTGAATACGGATCTATTTCGGCTTTGATTATCCAGCCATTTAGGTCCGAGATAAGTTTTGCTTGATTCGGATCTGTCTTAGCTTCTAATATCCAGCCACCTAGATCCGAGTTAAGTTTTGCTTGATTCGGATCTGTCTTAGCTTTGGATATCCAGCCACCTAGATCTGAGTTAAGTTTTGCTTGATTCGGATCTGTCTTAGCTTCTAATATTCAGCCACCTAGATCCGAGTTAAGTTTTGCTTGATTCGGATTTGTCTTAGCTTTGGATATCCAGCCACCTAGATCCGAGTTAAGTTCTGCTTGATTCGGATCTGTTTTAGCTTCGAATATTAAGCTATGTAATTCATTTTGGTACTTAGGTTGCGCATGATCGGCAGACAACCGAATTCCAAAGGTTGCTCTTTGCACACAAGAAACTGGAAGAGAAATATGAGAAAGTTCTCCCCGTGGTGAAGAAAGCTGGTAACTTAACAAATCTTTGTATTGTTCCTTAAGTTCTTAATGTTTTTAGACTTGAGGTGCTAACCCCTTTTTGCTGGTAAGCAGGTAATATTAATAATCTTAATATTCGCCTTGACAAGAAGGTCAAAGCTCTGGAAGGTTAGTTATTCTTCTCCTCTATTGATTTTCATTCGAGGCTTATTCTGGGTTTCTTACAACCTTCTGGCTTTGGTATAGCCGAGTTACAAACATTTGCAGCGTCGCATCAAGAATGCATATCCATGCCTGATATGATGCTGCATTTTTTAGAACAAGCCGCCACTCATTCGACGCAGCTTAAGGAAAGGGATGACCAGATAACCCGGTTACGTGCCGAGGTTGAGTCTCTCAAACTCTCGCAGAAATCCGAATTGGAAAAGGTTGATCAGGAGTTATCTAAAGAGAAGAATCGCCTAAGCCTGCAACTGCAGAAAGACAAAGAGCTCCTTGATGCTACCGAGCTGAAGAGCCGGATGATGAGCGAGGAAATCACTCGCTTTGAGAAAAATAAGGCCGACTGGACCCAGGATCTCTAGAAAATGATGAGTTATATTCATCGTAAGTTTTCGACCATGGCCGAGTTATCTTCTTCTCTTTCTTACTTTTAACTGATATATTTTTATTTCACGTAGATCATTTTTCGGAAGCTAGACCCGTGAGCTCTAAAGCAGTGATTTCTGCTCGTCGGCGCCGAGGTGTCCCCGCAAATTCGAGTCCAGAATATTCAATGGAAGACTTCTTGGTTGCCGTTGGCGCTGCTATTGGGCCAATGAAGATTATGGGCAGGGTTTTGGTGCAAGCAGCCATTCGGGCCTACCATGTTCTCTGGCCGAATACTTTGGAACTCCCGATATTGACGAGGTCAAAATACTTGTCGAGAGATTAATGGCATCCCAGACCCAGTTAAATCTCTGGAGGGAATCTGCTGGGAGGGCTGGTGCTGACATTGCACTCACAACCGTTCTGTCTTGGTACGAGGACATTTCACTCGATACTTTGATAAACTTGCGCACCGGCTCTCGTTGGGTTGAGGATCCAGAATTCGTCGCTCGCCGCCAAGCTCGTGCCTTCCAGCTGGTTGAGTACGCTGATGTGCATAATTGGATTGAAGGGCCGAGTTTTTTTCCTAATCCAGCGGAGGACATCGAGATTAAGGACGCCTCTGATGATGATTCGGCCAGCCAGGATGAGGCGGAGGGTGACTCGGACAACTCCTGTGATTCCAATGCAAGCTCGGATGGGGATGATGGTGCGCGATCATCTTCCAAAGGGACTGGGCACTCTCAAGCTCAAACTAATGTTTCTCAGGAGCCCAGGATTTCCCCTGAGGCTACTATCGCTTCTGTTGAAGGCGAAGTAACTTCGTCCGAGGCGCCGTCTACCTCGGAGCACCCAGTTCCTGAAAATGCCCCTGCACCGGAGACCGAGGTCACGCCGCCATCATCCGAGATAGCCTCTCCCGATGCCCCTGATCATGCTGCTGCCCCTTAAGGGTGTTATGGCCCTTTTTGTTGTTTATGTTCAAAGAACCTCTTAAGTTATTTCTAGTCCCCGGTATGCCGGGCGTATGATGTCTATGGAACAATTGTCTGGCTTGTGATGCGAACCTTTTATGCCTTTTGCCGCTAAGGCAGGGATGATGGTAATCATTATTACTTTGCATTATCCCTAGAGATCTTTATTTGTTGAGCTATGGAACTTTTATGTGTCTGGCGACAAATAGTCGATTATACCAGTTAGTCCCCGAGTTATCACTTGGGTTATCGAGTTCTTGCGTGTGCTCAAAGAATTACCTTGGACCATGTGGCAGTCCCCGAGTTACAAACCGAGTTGCTGAAATATATTTCATGGGTTAATGCAGAGAATACTACGGGGTAGTCCCCGAGTCATTGCTCAAGGTGCCGGGGTTTTAATGCATGGTCCGAGATAAGGGATAATACGGCGCAGTCCCGGAGTCCCTGCTCGAGGTCTTGAAACTTAACACATAATTCAGGAATAAGAAATAACACGGTACAGTCCCCGAGTCACTGCTCGAGGTGCCGAGGTTTAATGCATAACTCAGAATAAGAAATAACATAGGGCAGTCCCCAAGTCACTACTCGAGGTGCCGAGGTTTAACACATAACTCAGAGTAAGAAATAACATAGGGCAGTCCCCGAGTCACTGCTCGCGGTGCCGAGGTTTACTACATAGTCCTAAAAAATAAAGACAACATTGTGCAATCCACGAGTCGTTGCTCGAGGTGCCGAGGTTCAATACACGCTTGATACTCTGACTTGAAGCGTCATATTACAACGTACCATATATGGCTCCTAAGAGTAGAATGGGCAAAGTAAAGCTATGTTCCATGGTCTTTTCAATTCATCGCCGGCTTTGTTTGCCTTGTTCTTTTCTGGTGACTGAGCATCGATTAGGTAATATGCATCATTGTGCAATGCTTTACTCACGATGAATGGTCCTTCCCATGGGGGTGATAGTTTGTGCATGCCGGCTGTGCGCTGCATTAGCCGGAGAACCAAATCTCCTTTAAAGACTCTTGGATTGACTTTCTTGCTGTGATATCGTCGTAGGTCTTGCTAATAAATAGCTAATCTTGATAGTGCCAATTCCCTGGCCTCTTCTAGTAAATCGACGTCGTCTTGCCGAGCTACCTCGTTTACCTCGGCAGTCGTGTACTGGGTCACTCGTGGCGAATCATGCATTATGTCGGCTGGAAGCACAGCTTCTGCCCCGTATACCAGAAAAAATGGGGTATACCATGTTGACCTGTTCGGTGTAGTCCTGAGGCTCCACAGTACTGCTGGAAATTCCTCGATCCAACATCCTGCTGACCTTTGTAGAGGTTCAACGAGCCGGGGTTTTATTCCGGACAATACCAGTCCATTTGATCTTTCTACTTGCCCGTTTGATGCCGGGTGAGCCACCGAGGCAACATCTAGTCTTATGTGTTTCTCTTGGCAGAATCTAGCAAATGCTCCTTCAGCAAAATTTGTGTCGTTGTCTGTAATAACATTGTGTGGATAACCATATATCAAGATGATATCTTTGAGGAATTTTACTGTTGTTTGTCCATCACATTTTCTTATAGGTTTTACCTCAATCCACTTTGTGAATTTATCCACCATGACTAGAATGTGAGTCATTCCGCCTCGGGATGGCTTGAACGGGCCTACCATATCCAAGCACCATACAGAGAATGGCCAAGTGATTGGTATTGTCTTTAATTCGGATGATGGCATATGTATCTTGCTGGCGTATCTCTGGTAACCGTTACATTTTTCTACTAGCTCTTTTGCCTCCTTTAACGCCGTCGGCCAATAAAATCCATGCCTGAATGCTTTGGTTACTAATTCACTGGACGATGCGTGATGCCCGCATTCTCCCTGATGTATATCTAGGAGTATCTCCTGGCCTTCTGTCGAGTCAACACATCTTTGTAGCACGCTTGTGACGCTTCTCTTGTACAGCTCATTGTTTATGATTGTGTAAGATTTTGCTCTTCTTATTGTATGTCTAGCCAGTATCTCATTACTCGGCAAGATTGCATCCTTGAGGGCCCATGTCGGCATGATTTTATCTGGGACAATTTCACTGTCGATTTCCATGTTTTCTACCGACATAACAGCTTTGAATCCTTCTGTATCTATTCGTGTGATGGCCAGGTTCACTTTCAGAGAGCCTGGGTTGCACTCTTTGTCAATTTCCATTGGCACGCTCCCTTCTTTTAATTCTGCCGAGATATGAATGGACTCTGACTCTGGTGACGGTATAATCGATGGTTTTCTCACGTGCTCTAGGGCGATTCCTAGGGGAATTGACTGCCTAGTTGATCCGAGTTTTGACAATGTGTCTGCAGCGTCATTTTCCGCCCGAGGTATATGATGAAACTCGCATTCATCAAAGTATCCACTTATTTTTTGCACATGGAACCTATATAGGGCCATATTCGCATATAGTGCATCCCAATTGCCTGATACTTGCTGTACTACCAAATCGGAATCCCCGTAGCATAGGATCCGACGTATACCAATTTCTTTTGCCACCTTTAATCCATGGACGAGTGCTTCATATTCGGATACATTATTTGATGTGGCGAAATGTATTTACAGCACATATTTCAGCTGATTTTTTTTGGTGAGGTTAACACTATCCCTGCTCCCAAGCCATTTCTCAGCTTGGATCCATCGAAATGAATTATCCAATAATTCAGATCTAGTAACGGTGGTTCATATTGTACCTCAGCCCAATCCACAAGGAAGTCGGCCACTGCCTGAGATTTGATTACATCTCGCCTATCGAATTGCGGAGTATAAGGTGATAATTTGATTGCCCATTTTGCTATTCGGCCGCTTGCATCCTTGTTGCTCAATATCTCGGCTATGGGCGCTTCATAGATCACTTTGATTGGGTGTTCTTCGAAGTAATGTTTAAGTTTTTTCGCCGACATGTATACTCCATAGGCCATTTTCTGGTAGTGTGGGTAGTTTTGTTTTGAGGCTGATAGTACCTTGCTTAGGTAATATACCGGCCTTTGTATTGATTTATCATCTTCATTCCGTTCCATGACAATCACCGCACTTACCACTCTGCTTGTGGCAGCTACGTAAAGTAACATAGGCTCTTTTGACAATGGAGAGGCCAGGATTGGTGCTGTGACCAACATCTTTTTCAGTTCATGAAACGCATTATCCGCTTGCGGTGTCCAAATGAACTTATCAGACTTTTTCATCAGTTGATACAGAGGTAATGCCTTCTCTCCCAGCCGACATACAAATCGACGAAGCGAGGTCAGGCGGCCCGTGAATTTCTGTACATCATTTAGACACCTCGGCAATTCCATTCTTTCTACCGCTCATATTTTAGTTGGATTTGCTTCTATACCTCGGCTGGACACGAGAAAACTGAGTAATTTCCCAGCTGGTACACCGAAGGTGCATTTTTCCGGGTTAAGCTTCATTCGGAACCTTCTCAGGTTTGCGAATGTATGTCGAATATCATCCAGGAGTGTTTTGCTCTCTTTGGTTTTTATAACCACATCGTCTACATATACTTGTACATTTTTTCCTATCTGGTCATGTAGACACTTTTGCATGCATCTCTGGTACGTTGCTCCTGCGTTACGCAGGCCGAATGGCATGGTGCGATAGCAATAAGCACCATACGGGGTAATAAACGCAGTCTTTATTTGATCAGCCGGATTTAATGGTATCCGGTGGAAACCAGAATACGCGTCTACAAATGACAACAGCTCACAACCAGCGGTCGAATCAATGACTTGGTCTATCCTAGGTAAAGGAAAAGGATCTTTGGGACACGCCTTATTTAGGTTCGTGTAATCAATACACATTCGCCATACGACGGCTACATTCGGGTCATCCTTTTTCTTTTCTACTAATACCCGATTTGATAGCCAATCCGGATAAAGCACTTCCATGATGAATCTGGCCGCAAGGAGCCGAGCTACCTCATCCCCTATTATTTTTCTCCTATCTTCGACGAAGCGGCGGAGAGGTTGCTTCACCGGCCTTGCTCCCTGCAAAGAGTGCTCAGCCAACTCCCTCGGCACAACTTGCAGGTCTTGAGTTGACCAGGCAAAGATGTCCCGATTCTCACGGAGGAAGTTGGTGAGCTCGCCTTCCTATTTGGAATCTAGGCCGGCACCAATTGTGATGGTGCGCTCTAGGAACTTCTCATCTATCTGGACCTTTTTTGTCTCTTTAGTCGGCTGGAAAGAAACACTTCCATGTGGGTTGGCTAATGTTGGCATATTCGGCTGTGCCGACTGAGCGAGAGCCGCTACCTCCCGAATCCTTCTTTTTTCTCTTGCGATCACCAATGACTCGGCCAGGTTTGATCCGGCCGAAGCACATTCCATTGACTTCCTGTAATCTCCTGCTACTGTTATCACCCCTTGTGGTCCAGGTAACTTCATTTTCAAGTAAGTGATGTGGCAGCTGCTCAATGTTGGCCATCCGAGTAAAGCATGATAGCAACTTTCTAGGTCCACCACTTCAAACTCCAAATTTTCCGCTCTGCAATTCTCTCTTGTGCCGAATAATACATCTACTCGGACCTTCCCAATGGGTTCGCATGAAAGTCCTGGCACTATTCCATGGAATGTGGTTCTTGTGGATTGCAACATATTCTGTGCTATTCCGAGTTTATGCATCGTATCTTTGTAGATGATATTGATACTGCTCCCATTGTCAATGAGTACTTTTGAAAATTTCACATTAATGCTGGGCCCGACAAAAGTCGGATCTAGCACGAGTGCGTACGAGCCTGGATTCGGCATTATTTTTGGGTGATCCTTTATACTCCAAGTTATTTCTTGATCTGACCAAGGTACGTATCTTGGTACCGCTGGCATAACTGCATTCACTTCCATATGTCGGCGCTGTACACTTTGCCTGTCTTGCTGTTCTGTTGTGAACACGCAATATGATTGATGATGCTCCCTGTAATCATTACATCCATTATTTCCGGGGTTTGTCCTTCCATCCTGACCTTGATTTATCACTTGATGCACTGCATCTCTCCGGTCCGAGTTATCATACCTCGGAGAAGGAGGGGGTAACATTAACTGTTGCGCATTTGCCCCAGTCAATTGCGGCTGCTGTTGTTGATGCACTTGATGAGAAGACGCTTGCATGCCCGTCGGGTTCCCCATTGCATTTTTCATCCAGGCGCATTCCGAGTTGTATGATTAGCCGGCTTGGCCGAGTTTGGAGTGTGAAACTTACATGGTTGATCCAACATGGATTCAAACGTGTACTTTGGCCTTTCCTTCCACTGCTTCTTCTGTTCTGGTGTCCACTGTCTCTTCCCTTCATTCCTTGGTTTCAATTGCTAAGGACCATTTTTCTGCCGCTGACTGCTTCCATGACTCGACTGATCTTGCACTACCGCTGCCACCTGATTGGAGGCATATCTGTAATCCGGTCTTTCCTCTCTTCTTCTACCTCTGAACTCGTTGCGCCTTGATGATCCGGCTGCATCTCTTGCATATTGATCTTGATGCTCCCGATGCTCCGCCGACATTAGTTCTGCTTGTGTCGGATCGCCCAAAGCATACGAATCCGCTATCCTGATGGTTTCTGCCAAAGTGGTTGGCATATCTCTTTGTAGTCTCTGCCACAATACACTGGCGTATCGGCATCCTTGAGCAAACCAAGCTATCGCTTGAGATTCTATAACTCCCTCACATGAGTTCCTAAGGTTACACCACCGAGTCAAGAACTCTCTATCTGTCTCATTCGGCCTCTGCTTGCACATAGCAAGCTGCTGTGGCCTGTTTGGTCTTTTGTAAGTACTGGTGAAGTTGCTGACAAACATCTCTTCAAAATCTAGCCAACAGTTGATACTGCCCGCTTGCAGATTATTCAGCCATACTCTGGCTGGTCCTTCCAGCATTTGCGGGACATATCTTACCGCCCATCGCAAGTTTCCGCTAGCTATTTTTACTGCAGTGGAATAGTCAATCAACCAATCCTATGGTTTGGTGCTCCCATTGTATGTTTTCGTGCCCCTTGCCAGCTGAAAGTTCGGCACTGGCGGCTCGCCCATGATCCGGGGTCCAAAACATGCTGGACCCGGCGGACCCTGCTCCTCTAACAACTCGGACCGGTACAACCTGTCCAGTTTTAATCTTGCATCATTTGATGGCAAGTTTCTGTACATGATTCTCTCCTGCATTCCATAATGGTTATTTCCACTGTGCCCTGCATACTCCATATCTGGGTAACCATCATTGTACCTCTCATTTGTCTGATTATGGTGAGCTGGTCTTACTTCTCGTTCTTGCCGAGGTTCATACCTCGGCTGACGATTAGGCGGCGGGTCCCTCCTTCCTTCCGCCGGGATATCGTTCTCATGATTCCCTCTTCCGAGGTCTCCATTACCTCGGCTTCCGTTGCCTTTGTTGGCGCGGTCGGGGTTTCTTTCGCCACTGTTACCTCGGCTTCCATTGCCTCTGTTATCATTGATCTTTCCGGCTACTACTGGATCATACGGTACAATTTGCTTATTTCTTTTTCCTGAAGTTACTGCTCTATCTTTTCGCGCATTGTTTCTGGGTGAGGATGCTGCTGCCACTGATAGTGCGGGCGCTGCTCCAGCCAAATGAACCATACGTGAGGCTCCCGGTCTTGCCGGGTCTGCCCTAAGCATCTCTTCATTCTGCTGGTTCGCAATGCATACCAGCTCATTCACTCTTTCTTGCTGTTTCTGCCGGGCTTCGCCGGTCAATCCTTCCAGTTCCAATGTTGCGGCATTTTCCGCCCTTAGGTTCTTTGCCGGGGTGCTATACCTCGGCAAGCCTAGATCAACTGACTCTGCCTTTTGAGTCTCATGCTCTTTGTTGATATCATTCATGAGGTTTTTTCCTCTCAACCTTAATTCATCTACCCGCTCAGGGGCAACATCTAGTTTATTTGCCTTTGCATACTCGCGCAGGGTCCTGTTCAAGGATTCCCACAGGGCCGACACCTTTTTTGCCTCTACCAGTACCTTTTGCCTAGTCTCTTCCAACTCTGCCTGAGCATTAGACGGATCAAGTATCGGCGCCACATGTGTGGTTAGATTATCTATAGTTGCCTGGAGAATATTCTCTGGTCTTTCCAGAGGTGGCCATCTTACCCTTGCTGCCTTTGGGGTTGTCTCCTGTACCTCGGCCGATCCAGCTGCTGACGGATCTACCTCGGCAGGCTGCAGAGCTGCTTGCTTCGTGGTCACCTGTCCTCCTGCTGCCGGTTCCTTGCTTGATCCGGCGCCTGCTGCTGCCGTCTGTGCTCCGGCTGTGACCATCAACTCAACGCTGCTGACGAGGCGTGCTCCACGCGGACCGTTTGCGGCGCTGAGGGGAGGCTCTCCTGCATCAATAACTTGGTGAGGATAAACGCAGGAGGTGTCGACGCGGACGTAGATCTGGTGCGTGCCCAAGTTGATGAAGACGTCGTTGCGCGGAGGAGCTTTCCTCCTGAAGCTGCCTGCGTTATCACTGACATAGTCACAGAGATCAAATCTCTGGACTAAGCCAGAGACAACGCGCTCGCCGGTGTGGATGAAGTTTCCCGTCCGGATCTTGACTCCAGCTAGCACCGCTGCTGGCCCCACGGTGGGCGCCAACTGTCATGGTGGTGGCACGGCAGATGCCATGGGTAGGCTAAAGTATGGGGCCAATGGATGCTAGAGGGATCCGGGGAGGGAAGATGTAGTTACTTCTACACTCAAATGTCTAACATGCAGATCTTTATTTCTCTTCTCTAGGACTACAAGTGCTCCTCGAGCTGTTTCCAGGAAGAAGAGAGCTACTACACGAGCCTTACGGCGTAGAATGAATCGATCCCTCTTCAGGAGCCTGCTTCTCCCCTTATAAAGGGATGCCCTGGTTCCTTCTAGGGCTGACGTGGCAAGAATACTCGAGGAATATGCTTGTCCCAATATGGTAACTCGGCGGCTCTCTTTCCGTGTCCCCCTTCTAACGACGACAATGTTCCAGAGAACCCCACATGTGCGTCCCGGGCTCCATGAATGTCACCTCATTGACCTCCTTCTGCCCTTCTGCTGCTCTGCTCCTTGTCCTTTGTGCTTGGCTCTGTTCAGATTCTTCCCAGCCCGTGACTTGGGTTTGACTATAGGCACCTCCTTATCCTGCAAGCTTCATGTTATTCGGCCTTGTCTCGGATAACTCGGCTCGGCCTTCACCTGTATTCAAGTTATTCAGACATACTCGACTGACTTAACTCGTATGTGGGCCGGATAAGGTATTGCTCCCTCCGTAGGTGCCATGGCCGTGCTTATCTCGGCCCACTTTTATATGATTCGGCTGATATAAACAGTAACTCGGCATATGACAAGGGAGACTCCTTTTGTCTTGCCCTATCTTGACCCTATCCGGGGTCACCTCCCCAACAGAAAGCTTCTGAAGAAAATACCAATGTAGCATTGTCACCGAAACCTTCCGAGGAAGCTAAATCAGTAGAAGTTCTGAACAAGCCTGCAACCCCAACCAACTGCATGAGCACAGGTTAGAAGTTTTATTTTTTGGTTTTGCACATGCTGCATAGAATGATGCATTAAGTTTTGGCTATTTACTTCCATATGCTTCTTAACTTCCTTGGCGACAATTGTTTCTCAGATGATGTAACAAAAGATGATAGTATTGGTGTTGAAACACTTGATAAGAACAATAGGTTCAAAAGGGCATCCAAAGAAGTTCTTTCACATCCCAAGATGAAAAAGATTAAGGTCTCTCAAGATATGATCCACACATATGACAAATCTGTCATGAATGGTCGCAGATTCAAGAGGGCTAAGAAACATGCACCATGAGTTACCCCTACCAATTTCATATGCTACATTAATGCCCAACATTAGCTTCATTTGTACAATCTTGTTGCCGCAAATGATAACGTTGTTTTGTTTTTCTTTCAAGCAAATGTTTTGTGAAGTATGGTAGATTCTATACTTCCTATAGAGGTTTCCAAGAGTCTCTCCGCCCCCGCCAATATCTGAGCAGCGAGGTGATGAATGTGTTTCTTGAGAAATTCAACAATGTAGAAAAAGCATATGCTAACAAGAACACTCGCGCAAAGAAGTACTCTTTCTCAACATATGACACGGTAAGCATCATGATGTGTTAATTTCTATGTTCTTGCTAATCCATCAATATTGCGTGTTGCTCATCCATCAAAAATAATGACAGTACAAGCTTGTTGTTGAGCCATCAATATTCAACCCCAAGGGTTTCATGAAAGATTTTAAGGAAGCCTGTAGCAAGTTCAAGATCCTAAAGGATGACCTTGTGAGTGAAATGGAATAAATCGTTTTTGATTTTTATGAACATTCTTATTGCTACATTTTTGTATCCCAAGTATGCTATACATAAGCAGCCTGCATCACTCTCTTGTATCATTTTTTTGAAGCACAGTATGTTGCAAACAATGTTTTTTTTGCTATATAAGATATATTATAGTGCTACATATTCATCAAAAAGTTGTTTCATTATGTTTACCAGATGGTTAATCTGTTTTGCTTCTTTTTTCTTTACTTTGTGTATGTAGCTTTATTTTCCCATTATAGCACAACAACACTGGATTGTTTGCTGTGCCAACTTGCTCCACAAACAATTTCACACGTTTGATTCCATGACACCGGTCAATGGTGTCAGCAAGCTTCAGAAACTCGCAGACAACCTGGTTAGTATGTTAAGCATTGCGACTTTTGCACTTTTATTTCTTTTTCTTTTTTTGTTTATTCTTTTTAAGATTGATTATATATGTATCGTTCTCCTGTAGTTCACCAACTTCGTGAGGACTGCAACTAAATTAGAGATTTGCAACGTTGACTTTGCTAGTTTCAAGCATATCACTCCCAGCCACTCGCAGCAACAAACATTGTAATTTTCTCCATACCTTCCTACATTTTATTTTTGTTGATCCATGTGTTTTAATGCTGCATGTTTTGGCTTCATGTGTATTTTGTGATGCTAAGAGTTTAAATTTTTTTTGTAGATATTATTGCGGCTTCTACAACATTCTATACATGGAGCACTACAACGCCAAGATAATGCCGGAGATTGATAGTGATTCAGTCTTGGACTTTCGCAAGTTCTTGGCATCAATTCTTATTGATGGTAGAGAGAACCACAATGATGATGTCGAGAAGATCATGGCCGAGGAGTTGATTGGCAACTAGTCATGTTTGTTTTTGTCTTTTTCAAACATGTAATGTTTGAATCATGTTAGATGGATGCTTTTGAAACATGTAATGCTTTTGTAAGATGAATGGTCGTCGAACAAAACTGATGGATGAAGAAATCTGGGAACTTGTGTATGAACAAAACTTGTTATTCAGAGTTATGTTATTCAAAACTTGGCTGCTTTTGAAACTTGGCTGCTTTTTTGCTGTATATTCATGTAAAAATTGCTAGTTATGTTATTCAGAATTGCTATTGTATCTAGGAAGCGATAAGTTGTCGCACTCAAGCAGATTTACCGGTCTATGGTTTCTATGTTTTTTGTTGTATATCCATATAAAAAGTGCTCGATATGTTATTTAGAATTGCTCTGGACCTGGGAATTTAAGAAAATGTCGCACTCAAGCGGATTTACAAGTTTTGCCAACTCAGAAACAGGTGCTGCATACAAATGCAGTGTATGATGCTTAACCAGACTACAATGCTTATTGAAAGTATTCAGGTTTTTCATGAAACATATTATGTTGTTGCAAACACAAAATACAATTGCTATATTAGACAAATTAAATTGCTATATTGGTGTCTCATAATTGCTATATAAAGTCTGTCACATTAGTTGTTGCATACACATCAGTTGCTCTTTTTCCCACAAATAACAGCAAGATAATGTTACAGGTAGTGATACAAAAGAGGTAGAATAAAGCAATAAAGTATATGAACTAAGTATGCAAAAGTTGCATTTGTATATGTATCAAACAATATTCGCTCCTACGTATCAAACATGTGTTCCAATCATCTATAAAATGCAATCATCTACAAATGCAAGTCCACTCCTGCTTCTTTCTCAACATATTTTGCCAACGCAACCTTCATATACTTGCACTCTTGCATCGTGTGGCCTTCCTTGTTGTAGTATGGACACTTCTTTTTCTATACTTCCTAGGTGGTTTTGGTTCTTTTTGCTTCTTTGGCTCACTTGCCTTCTTCCTCCTTTTCTTGTTTGCTTCTTCTCGGAGCTCAATAAGCGGCTTCCTTCTCTTTTCACTCTCTTTTGGATGGCCTTTTGGCTTTGTTCGGGGAGGATTTTGCAACATGCTAGTTGAAGGAGCATCTTGTGGTGTAGGCCGTTGTTGATTTTTTTCTCGGTATTGCGTTTCAGGTTGCTGCGTAGATGTAGCATTTTCTTCTTCTTGCTGTTGCACAACATGCTATGCTCTTCTCATTGTTGCAACGACTTTGGTCGCTTCATCTACCATGCTAGACACCACTGCATATGCATCGTCATTGAAACAAGCATCGAAGGCCAAATTATTCATCTTCATACACAACGAGTTGTACCTCAGTGTATTTGTCGGTGGTACTCCAAACCTGATTGTATTAGTGCCCGGGTTTGGAGCAGGTGTTGTTGCTGCTGCAGACCACCGCTCAAGCATGTACCTCACAGGGATTTCTTGAACATTTAACTGGACCATCACCCTGATTATATGTGGGCAGAGTAACCCACACATCTAAAATTATTTGCAACCACACGAATAGAACCCCTCTGTAGCAACAACCAGAACCCGATATGTTTTCATATCGAGACCTTCATTTGGAACAAGATCGAAACACAACGCTTCTCCCTCGACTTGTTGTGGATAAAACAATGTTGATGCCTGTATGATAATCTGGAACCTTTCAAATATCTCCCTAGTGTAAAATCTCAAACCTTTCCTTTCTATCATGTACCTGCAATAGTATTTGTTGAAAATAACATCAGAAATTGCTAAAACAGGTAAAACAGAATGTTGTAAAACATTTTATGCTTCATTTTCAGAAACTGTTATGATGTGGTCTCACCTTCCCAAAAGTGGTGCAGTAGTCGTCTCCATTGTGAATCCTGCATTATCTTCCCTATCAAGCATCAGATTCTGGCACAACCCATACTGCTGCACAAAATTGTACACCGGGTCGCTTGGTTAAACCAATGATTTGAAG
Organism: Avena sativa; assembly: GCA_916181665.1. Classification (NCBI taxonomy): domain Eukaryota; kingdom Viridiplantae; phylum Streptophyta; class Magnoliopsida; order Poales; family Poaceae; genus Avena; species Avena sativa. The sequence continues at coordinate 427,421,896 of OV702293.1, forward strand.
TAGGCATTCAATCCCTCTGATCTTCCCGTTGTGCTTGTGAATGGAAAGAAATTGCACCAGAAATACACCGGGGCCCATTTGCTTCTGCTTTTCCACATGTTATCTAGGTGGGTGTTATCGGTTATTTCAAACCTTTGCAGCATGTCCTGCCAGCATATCTCAAACTCCGCAACAGTGTTCTTGCCATAAATGCATGAGTAAAATGCATCTGCAAAAGGATTTCCATCTACCAAAAGTGGACCAAGCTTTTTTCTTGCAACTCCAAGCACATGGTAGATGCAACACCTGTGGATTGTAGCAGGGAAAGCATCTGAAATTACTGTGCTCATTGCCTGGTCTTGATCTATCATGATGTGGTCAAGAGGCAGATTCACTGCTAATTTCCACTTTTTGAACACCCATTCAAATGTTTCGATCTTCTCAGCTGGCAGCAAAGTGCATCCCAAAACAATAGTATGTGTGTGGTTGTTGATGCCAACAATTGGAGCAAAGGGCATGTTGTATTTGTTGGTGCAAAATGTTGTATCAAAGAAGATAAAATCCTTGTACTTTTGATACAGTGCCCTGGTCCGTCCATCCACCCAGAAAAGGGCACGTACGACATTGATCTGGTCTAGTTGTGTTGCATAAAAGAAGTGTAGACTTTCAGCTTGCTGCTTCTCAAAGTACTCAATAACCATACTCATGTCTCGCACTGAGACCTCTTCTCGCAGCATTGTTCTGATGTTAGACACATCTTTCTTCACGTAACCTAGGCACCTTGGGTCACCACCATGAACACTCCCCAAGCATCCCATGATTTTAGCAGTGCTGATGTTTTGTTGATGCAAAGTTTGGATGAATTGGAAATCCTCTTCCGGGACCTTCCCATGAGAGATATAGTACCTCCGGCGACCTATTTGCATCACCATTGGATGGGTGTGTTCTGCTTTGAATAGAGTCACCACCCAAACCCCATCTCGCTTCCCAACATGCATGTGTGCTTTAAAGTCATGATGCAAAATTCTGTTCCGCTGCCTCGTGTCCTTCACATCCATATGCAATCCGGCCTGTTTGCTACATAACTTTTGTCCACTAAAGTTGCTCAAGTCTATCATAGCTTCTTTACCTTTTGCAGCAACACATGTCGTGATGCGCTCAATTTTTGCTTCATGAGCATTTGGTTTACCGGTATGCACATGTCGTGCATACCGGTCCTTCACATCCATATGCAATCCGGCCTGTTTGCTACGTGACTTTTATCCACTAAAGTTGCTCAAGTCTATCATAGCTTGTTTACCTTTTGCAGCAACACATGTCGTGCTGCGGTCAATTTTTGCTTCATGAGCATTTGGTTTACCGGTATGCACACACTCAAACACCCTGTTAAGAATGGTAGATTTTGGTGCTCCTTTTGTTGTGCTGAACTTTGTGTTTCCAATCCGTGTGCCAAACCCAAGTTTCCAAGCATAATTGTTGTACACTTTTCTGGCCTCTTCAAGATCATCAAATACCATACCGACATATGGCACCACAGGCTGTGAACTAATTTCTTCTCCATCTTCAACAACAGCATTTACTTCACTTGCACTTGCTGCACTCTGAGGGCCTGGAACAAATTGTGGCACATCACCATTGTGGTTCAAGTTTGAAGCAAATCCATCTGGTTGTGGAGGATCATTGTTTAGGTAAAAACCAGCATGTATACTGTTAGCCACAAAACCCTGACATGGAAAAGAAATAGAAATATTCTTGTTACATTAAATAGAATCATATAACATATATGCAGCAACACATAACTCAAAACAGGCACGAAACCAGCACATTACCAGCAAAGTATAACAGCCAATGATGCATATCTAATCAAACCAGCACATTAACATCGTATATCTAATCAAACCACATATGCCAATGATGCATATCTAATCAAACCAGCACATTACTAGCACATTGCAGCATATAAGCAGCAAAATTATAACCTAGAAGCAAAATCGGGAGGGGATGGAGCATACCGATGGAGCAGGTTCATCAGCTTCTGGGTCTTGGTCGAAATACGTTGGAGGATTGTTCAGCCCGCCATGATTTTGATCTCTGGTGTCGCCGTTCGCCGAATCGAGTTCACAGCACCGCGGTGGATCAGGGTTTGAACTAGAGCTAGAAGCAACAATTATGGAGGAATAAGATGGTTAGGATGACCAGCAGGAGGGTATAGGACGTATCTTAGGAGCCGCCGCAGCCCCTGTTTCGGCCGTCGTATTGCGAGATCGCAAGAGTCTACAGCTCTGGTGAAAACATATCGAGTGATGAATTTTTGCTGCGTAACTCTCAAGGTTTGCTGTGTAGCACAAAAGCAGGAGGAGGGTGACTATTAGTTGTATCGGACGGTCCAAGATATCAATCGGACGGCGCGTGAGTTGGAGGTTACGACGCACGAAACCTCCGGAGGACGCTCAACATGGTCCAAATAATTAACGGTGGCCCGAGACACACTGACCACAAGCCTGTTATCGTAGAGCTGAATGCACATGCAATGCCACATGGGGAGAGCATGGGTGAATCCACATTTTTTTGAACGGTAAGAGACCCGAAGGCCCAGAAGCTCCATTACTCGGTGGGTAAATTTACAAAGAGGACCCTTGCAAAAAGCAAGCCCTCGCAAATTACAAGAAGAACCTCACATAAAGAGAAAAAAAGCGATCCGATCCTTCTTATCCACCGCATTCATGCCTAGATCTTGAACCATGGCTGCTAGCGACGGCGCCTGCGACTACGCCACTTGGTCCAACGACTGGATGGGTCGCCATGTCGAGATCAGAAGACCTCCGTGTCGGCACAACTGCCTGGAGGAAGACAATCCTCGGAGCCAAAGCTCTCGAGGTGCAGAGCGGCCCCCTAGGCCAAAGATAGTGGCGGCGCTCAACACCGACGCTTGGGATCTGCCGCAACTTGAGCTTCATGGAGACTTGCCGACGTCGAGGCACCGCATCCCGCAGCCCCACCCAACTCCAACTCCCCTAGCCACCACGGCCGTCCAGAGGAAGAAGAAAGGGGGGCACAACCAGCAGGCAAGAACACTAGCGACCTGCTTCCAAGCCAACACAGAGCACCACGAGCCACGCCACCCTCTCTCCTTGCCTCCACGGCCGGCTAGAGAAGGCATCACAGAATCATCTGCCCACGCCTGTGCGGCTTCCATTGCACAGCTCCACCTCCTCCTACTTCCATGGCCAGCCAGAGGGGAAAACAAAGCAGAGCAAGCCCACACCTGCAGGAAGACACAAACGACGGCTTTATTTTGCGGTGTTGCGCCCGTCTTCACCAACTCCAACTCTGGCCAGAGGATCTTGAGCAGGGTAAGGACGAACCCTAGCTTCCAGATCTTGCCGCATCGATCTGGAGCCACACCAACTATGGACAAACATGCCACTACCGACAAAAAGCCACTAAACCTAAGCCTATCTACTCTGGCATCCCTCCTCTGCCACCTCCCACCAGCTAGTCCAGCGATAAGGGGTCGATAGGGAGCCAACTTGGGCTGGAGCGCGACTCTCAAAGCAGAGGGGTGGAAGGAGGAAGACTGCATGTTTTGTTTTGATGCTTCTTGGCTGCAGGAGGACGAGCGTGCAGGAATAGTCGAGGATGCATGGAACTCAGCGTCCGAGGAAGGGACTATGTCGATGAAGGAAGTGGTAAGGCATGTTGGGAGGAAGCTATGGTTTTAGGATAAAGAGATGCTGGATGAGCTAAAGAAAAGAATTAAAAAGACAAAGAAGGATCTCAAAAAATGTAGAGGTGGCCCTATCAACAAGGAGGGGATGTCACTTGAGCATGTGTTGCATTATAAATTGAGTAGATCGGAGGACCAATGTAAGTATGTACTTGCAACGGTGAGCCCATGCAAATTGGTTGAAGTTTGGAATCATAACACGGGATATTTCCATGCTTATGCTTTAGAGAGGAGAATGATGAATGTGATTAGGAGTTTCAAGAGAGAGGGAGGTGGAGTAGTGGAGCTCGAACGCGTGGGCAGGGACTGCTGGTGGAGTTCAACGAGACCGAGGAGCATCTCAGTGCTTGGTTGTCGTTCGCCCCTCTTTCCCTGGATGATGGAGGCCCGGGGACGGGAGGGGGATGGTCTGAGGACGAGTCCTTGAAGGATGAGTACTCTGACGTGGAAAATTCCCCTACACCTGCAGAAACCACACCATCTCCGGCTCAACCAACTCAAGGTACAGGAGGGGGTGTCCCACACGACCACTCTGGCAGGGGCTGTTGTGCCTGGTGTTGGCAATATTCCCTAGAGACAAATAATAATATGTATTATTATCATATTTTAAGAAGTTTATGATTAGGTTTTATATCATGCTATAACTTCATTGATAGGAAGTGTCATTACATGTGTGATATATAAACGACCAGAAGTTCCCAGTGAATCTCTAGTCACTGGTTCATTGGTCAACAGATGATCAAGTTTTTCTGATCATGGGGTATTCATGCCGGTTGACAATAGAGTCACCTCATTGTGAGAATGAGTTGGTGAATATACCCGAACTAAGGATAGTTAACGCGATCATGTCATAAAGTTTAAGTTGCGATTGTTAGGAAACATAGTGACTTGTTCCTCAGATTGTGAGACCATATTTAATAGGGAGCGGGTGGACGTGATGTTGGAGCACCTGATCGCGGCAGCCCGCCGACTTGCTACTTCGTCTAGCCACTGAGGGCTCCCCCTAGCGGTTGAGGAGTCTTGTATCTGTGTGTGTGTTCTCTTCTGCTGGGTCTAGGCGTCACCTTGTATTCGCTACGGGGTACAACTTATGTGCGTTGCGTGTGTGGTGCACTCTATCGTTGGTCTGATGTGAACTTTGTATGGATGTTGCTTTATTTATAAAGATGGGTGTGAGCCTGTTTCAAGGAGACCATATTTAATAAATGTCACCCAAGAGTGCCTTGAGAGCATCAACCGTCGCTCGGTAAAATGGTGATCATAAAGGTGTGATCGGGTACTTCAAAGGGGCAGGTTGAGGCGTATGTGTCAAGAACGGGATTTGTCCATCCGCTTGATAGAAGATACTCTGGGCCCACTCGGATAAGTTGTATCCATAAGTTATGCAGCATGTGACTAGGTCACGGGAATATCACTTGTCGTAACGAGTAAAGTAGCAATTGTCGGTAACAACGTTGAACCCGACTTGGTGATGTCGTTGATCAAATCTCGGACAATTCAAGTATCAAAGAGACAAAAGGAATAGGACACATCGTTGATGGTTTAACGACAAGATTTCGTGGAATGCACAAGGGTCATTATGGTAATCCAGGTCTCACTGATGATCATTGGACCGAGAGGGGTATCGACCATGTTTGGAGTGTTCCCAAACCATTGGATAGCACACTTAAGGGTTTTACGAAGCTAGGAGATTGATACGTCCAAAACATATCTTGTTTCTCGAACACTTTGCTATTGTTTCTTCTTTAAACTTGTGTGATTTGGATACAACTAACACGGACTGACGCTGTTTTCAGCAGAATTACCTTGGTGTCTTGTTTTTGTGCAGAAAATGAACTATCAGGAAAAATCCCGGAAAATATGCCAAAAACTATTTCTCACCAGAAGATCCACGGAGCCAGAAGGGGAGATGGAGAGGAGGCCTAGGGGGCCCACACCCACCCCAGGCGTGGGCCCACCTGACCCCGCGCCTGGAGGGGGTTTGGCCACCCTAGGAAGCTCCTCGGCCTTCCTCCGCGCCTATAAGTTGCCTTCTGACCTAAAAACTCAGGGGGGTTCGATAGTTTTCCAGAAAGAGTTCTGCTCTGCCGCCACCACCAGAAACCAAGATTCGGATCCATAAACTCCGTTCTGGCACCCTGCCGGGACGGGGAATTTAGAGAGGATCATCGCCATCGTCATCACAAACGCATCTCCATCAACCACCGATGTTTCCCTCATCCATGAGTGAGTAATCCCTCGATGTAGGCTTGGGGATGGTAGGGATTGGATGAAGTCTATAATTTAATCGAATAAGATCTGTTAGGGCATAGTGCCTAGTATCTATATTAGTGCTATTTGACTTTTTTGCAACTTGTTGTGCTTAATGCTTGTCACTAGGGCCCGAGTGCCATGATCTCAGATCTGAGCTTATTATTCAATCATTATGATAGTATTGTTTGTGATCTTATCTACAAGTTGTGTACACATATCATTGTCCGGATCCAAAGGCCCCAACGTGACAATAATTGGGATGGCTGTGATGTGAGGATCACATGTGTTCACGGAGTGTTAATTCTTTGCTCCGGTGCTCTATTAAAAGGAGCACCTTAATTGCCAGTAATTCCCTAGAGGCCCCGCTGCCACGGGCTGGCTGGACAGAAGATGTTGTGCAAGTTCTCAGTGCGAGCACATATGACTATATTTGGAGCACATGCCTAGGATTGCTTAGTACTTGGATGCTTGTTATTATTTTTCTGCAATGCCTTAGGTCTTGAAGTTACATGTTTAGACTCGTCCATGCAACGCCCGTCTATCCATCCCTATGCCTACCGCACTCGAATCCTACTGTTACTATTACTGTTACTATTGCTCCTGTTTTACTGTTGCTGTTACTACTGCTGTTACTACTACAAACTGTTGCTACTGATAAAATTCTGTGAGCAAGAACTATTTCCAGGTGCAGCTGAACTGACAACTCAGTTGTTAAGACTTGCAAGTATGCTTTGGCTCCCTTTGTGTCGAATCAATAAATTGGGTAATACTACCTGCGAAGACTGTTGCGATCCCCTATACTTGTGGGTCATCAAGACTATTTTCTGGCACCGTTTCCGGGGAGCATAACTTTATTTGTAGATCTATTATTGTTCACTGCTACTCCTTTCATCATGGGGAAGTCTCGTGATAGAAAGTTGCCTATTTTACCATCCACTACAAGAAGAGGTACAATCCTAAACACCTCTATTGCTCTTGATTCACCGTCTATTATAAGTAAGCTTGTCACACCACCACCACATACGCATGCTACACACACTGCTACTACTGCTGAGTTTGAAACTGCTTTTGATGCTCATGATGTTACTTCCGTTGTGCTTGATGCGAGTGGTTCATTAGGTCCTTTTCTAGATGCTACTATGGCTAGTCTAGGAAATACCAAAACTCCTAGTGAAGACACTGTTACACATGTTAGCTCACCTGAGGCTAGCGAGAGTTATGATATTAATGATGGTTATATTGTGTTCACTGATGAATTTGTTGAAGAGTGCCGAAACGCACATGGTACTAGTGCTATGAAGAGTCTCCTTTCTATACGTACTATTATGCCTAAGTTGTCCTCTGATCCTAAGTTTGCCACTTCTTCCATAGATATTAAAGATGAAGATTATGATTTCTCTCTTGATTTGTCTTATTTAGATATTGTTGAGAAAGCACCTTTTTGTGGGACTGAAAATGAGAGTGTTGTGGCTCATATGAATGAGCTTTCTGCTATGAGTGCTTTGTTCTCTGATGATTTTAAGATGCGAAAGTACTTTGTTACTAAGATCTTCCCTTTTTCACTAAAAGGAGAAGCTAGGGCTTGGTTTAATAGATTACCTCCTGGTTCCATTGATAGCCCTGATTGCTTGATTGCTTCTTTCTTCCATAAATATTTTCGTCCCACTGCTAGACATGCTGCTTTGTAGAGAATTTTTGATTTTAAACAGGGAGAAGAAGAGAAATTGCCTGAGTCATGGAAAAGATTTTGTTCCTTGATTCATGCACATACTGGATGTCCATTACCTAAAAACGAGCTTCTTGATATTTATTATAATGGACTAACTGATGATTCTAGGACATACCTAGATAGCTTTGCTGATTGTGTTTTCACAAAAAGAACTCCTTCAGATGCTGAAGAATTAATGACCAAGATAAGAAAGAATTATGATGATTGGACTTCAACTGTGCTAAATACACCTGAGCCTATTACTCCTGAACCAGTTGTTCTTGAACCAATTCCAGCACCAACAACAAAGAAGAGGGGAGTCATTGCATTGAATGATGAAGTGATGAAGGAAGCTAAGAAGTGTCTAAAGGAGAAAGGTATTAGAGCTGAAGATGTGAAGAATCTACCTCCTATAGAAGAATTATGTAAGCCAATTCCCCACTCATCCACTATTGAGGTACACTCTCTCCAACACTTTGATGAAGGTGATATTCCTTATGGTAAGCCTCCTGATCAATACTTAGAGGAACTTGACATTTTTATTGTTAAACAAGGTCATTTTAATAAATAAGTTCAGAATCATTTATTGGAAAACTCTAGAGCTATCCATGAGTTGAAAGATATTGTGGAAAGAACTTCTAATGATATTAAAATGCTTTGTAAACATTTTCAAATGGTTCAAACCCAACTTGATCAACTTGCTAAGGTACAAAAGGATATGCTAGTTAATGCTTTAGGAAATAAACATGTTATGGAATTAGAACTAGGAGTGGTGCAGCTACTCAAGATCCTTTATATCCTGAAGGACACCCTAAAAGAATAGAGCAGGATTCCCAACAAGGTGAAGATAGTGGTAGTCCTCGTAAGAGAAAAAAAAGAAACATAAAATAGTTGAGGAACCACTTGAACCTGCTGTAGATCCTAATATTATATTTGTCTCTGATGCTGAAAATGAGAGTGGTAATAATAATGAGTCTCTTGATAAGGAGGAAGGTGAGGAAGAAAATGAGAAGCACACGAAAAACACTAGGTACACAAAGGAAGATTTTATTGCTGATAAACATGGTAAAGAGAGAGAACCTTGGGTGCAGAAACCTATGCCTTTTCCAGGTAAGAAACACAAGTCAAAGGAGGAAGAACATTACAACAAGTTTTGTGAGTGGATGAAACCTTTATTTTTGCAAATTCCTTTGACTGATTCTATTAAGTTGCCTCCTTATTCAAAGTATATGAAGGATATTGTCCCTAATAAAAGGAAGATTCCTAATGAGGAGGTTTCTACTCTACTTGCTAATTATTCCTTCAATGGTAAGGTTCCAAAGAAACTTGGTGATCCAGGTATACCAACTATTCCTTGCTCCATTAAGAATAATTATGTTAGAACTGCTTTATGTGATTTGGGAGCTGGAGTTAGTGTTATGCCTTTTTCTCTCTACAAGATACTCAAGCTAGAAAAGTTGATACCAACTGATATATCTTTGCAAATGGTTGATAAGTCAACTACTATTCTTGTTGGTATATGTGAGGATGTTCCTGTTCAAGTTGCTCATAATTGCATGGTTTTAACTGATTTTGTTGTGCTTGAAATGCCTGAAGATGATAATATGTCTATTATTCTTGGGAGACCTTTTCTTAATACTGCAGGTGCTGTTATTAATTGCAATCAAGGAAAAGTAACATTCAATATTAATGATAGAGAGCACACTGTCTATTTCCCCAAGAAGGTTGTTAAGAGCTATTGCATGAATTCCATTGAAAATTTTGAGGGCATCAAGGATGGAGAAATATATTGTCCCATTCCACAAGAAAGTTTTGAAACTATTATGATTGGGACCATTGCTATCAAGTATGAGGTAACATAATAACCTTGTGGAATGCAAAGTTTTGTTTCAGATAAGATTGTTTTGGTATCAGGACTTGATCAACCTTGTTAACAAAAGGATTTTAATGAACAAAATAATGTTTCCACTGTGGTTATACTTGCTTTCTTTTTCCTTTCTCCTTCCTAGTCTTTGCTTTAGCTTTAGTTTTGCTAGTTGTTTGCTTATTTTAGTTTCTTAGAGCTCCTGTAGTTTAGCTTTTGGTTTGCTTTTGCTTCTTATGAAAAAACTGTTTCTGCAAGAAAATCAATTTTCATACCCTGAAAATTGGCCAAAAATAAAGTTTCCCGAAAATTCCCAGAAAATTTAAAATAATTTTCCTCGAAAAAAGGGGCAGAGAGGCATCAGAGGTGACCCGGGGGGCCACCCTAGGCCACCACACCTGTGGTAGGTGCGGGCCCACCACTGGTGGCGCCTAGGGGGTGCCCCACCTGGGCCCCTCCAGTCTGCCTCCTCAAAGCCACCTTCTTTCTCTCTCCTGAAAAACACCGGAAAAATTGCTCAAGCTCGAGTTCTTGTTGTTCTTGCTCGCCATTTTTGATCTCCTTGTTCAGCCCATCTCAAGTGCTGATTTTTGGAGGGTTTGCTCCTTGGTATGTGCCTCCTCCACTTGTCCAATTAGATTTGTGATTGGTAGATTGTATCTTGAGTATTTTGATGCTATAGGTGGCAGGTTGTTTGAGCTTGCATGCTTGTTATATGCTTATAAACTTTGTTTTGATGCATGTGTAGTCCTCTAGCAAGTTCCTATAGTAGTTACTCATCATTTATCAACTTAGAAATCACTTGGTTTGATGGTTGTCTAAAAATTTCAGCAAAGAAGATGAGTGCTTATCTACTGAATCAATATGACTTGATGGTGCATGAGCCAATGAAGGTTCATCGTGAGGAGGCAGTTTTTCCTTCCATATATCCATACCATGAATTTATGAGAGCTGCGAGGATCCTCCAAGATTTCCAAACTTTGGTTACAAATGCAGGGTTGGAGCACTTTGTTGAAGGTGAACCAATACAATATGTTAAGCTAACCATGGATTTTGTGCAGTACTTCCGGTTCACTTGGTATACTTCTAATCCCATGGTCCATTACAAAATATATAATATACCTGTCGACCTACCTTTTGCTGATTTCTGTGTAGTAATTAGAGTACCTCAGTGGGGATCTTGTGAGAAGATCAAGGAGAGGCCCAAGTCGCTTATTGATTTGTATGCTGAGGTTTGCCAAGGTTTCGACTTCTCAAAGGAAAGTGGTAAAATTCGGAAAATTCAGTTCCGAGCTATTAGGTACTTTGCCTATTTCATTACCAAGTGTGTTCTTGCTAGAAAGACTGCTAGAAAGTTGTCTTCTTTTGATCTAGCTTTTATTGCAGTTGCTCTGAATAGGAATAGTTCTTATAGTTTGGGTGCTTTGATAGCTCACCGTCTCACCACCAACCGTGAGAAGGGTGGAATTTGTGGAGGTATCAATGCTTCTAGGTTGCTAGCTTTCCATGGTTTAGAGCCTCATTATTCAGATTTTCAGTTCCCCATAGAGAGGCTTGATATTGAATCCATGATTCAGCATTGTTTTGTTTCTTTGGGAGCCAATGTGAGAAGTTTACCATATGAAATATCTTTTGCCCAGCAAGGTCGGAGAAAGGGTAGGACTGAGAAAATAGTTTATTTGCCTGCACCTGCTTTGTTTAACTTTGATAACAGGAAAAGATGGTCACTTACGGAGGAGGAGCTTGACACATATGTGGGGGAACTCTCCCAGCAAGAGGAGAATGTTGAAGAGGATGCCGAAGACAATTCAGTTCAGCCCTCCAACTTGGGAGAGTCTTCATACCAGCAGCCCTCATTTGACTGGGGCGCGTCTTCTCCTTCATCGCAGGTGCCTGACTATGATCATTCCTATGATGACCCACCAGCATGGGGTTACTATCTGCATCATTGAGCCCCACTTAGGCCAAAAGCCTAATCTTGGGGGAAGGTACACCGACATCACACTCATATATATATATATCATGTTTGGTCGGTTCTTTGTATATTCATTGTTTCGCTTTCTTTTTGGTTCTTGTTGCTTCTTTCTCAAAAACCCAAAAATACCAAAAATATTTTCGTTGTTTCTCTTGGTTTGTTTCTTTGTTTCTTTGCTTTGGTTTGCCTTAAAATAAAAATCCAAAAATATTTTGCTTTGTTTGGTTTGCTTTGTTTTTTTATTTTTCTTTGTTTGCTTGTTTCTAAAAAAATTGAAAACACCAAAAATATTTGTTGTTCTCCTTTGGTTTTGTGAGTTCTTTGCAGGGTTCAGCCGTCCTCAGTGGATTTTGGTTTCATGTTAATTATTCAAGTCACACAAGTGAAGGGCAATAATGAAGATTAAGACAACTTGAGGTGTGGTAAGAGGCTGGTAACAAACTCTATTTGTTTCATTTTTGTACATATACTCATCATTGTGAGCATGCTTAGCCTGTTTGTGTAAGGTGTATTTCATTATGGATGCTTAGTAGTTCTTGCTTGTCTATGATTAGCTCCAGCTTGCTAATAGCTTGTAGCATGTCATATGAATGTTTGCTTGCATTATTTTATTCATACTTTGGTATGACATTGTGGTATCCTCCTCTGACTGTTCATACTTTGGTATGACATTGTGGTATCCTTCTCTAAACTTGTGTGATTTGGATACAACTAACACGGACTGACGCTGTTTTCAGCAGAATTACCTTGGTGTCTTGTTTTTGTGCAGAAAATGAACTATCAGGAAAAATCCTGGAAAATATGCCAAAAACTATTTCTCACCAGAAGATCCACGAGCCAGAAGGGGAGACGGAGAGGAGGCCTAGGGGGCCCACACCCACCCCAGGCGCAGGCCCACCTGACCCCGCGCCTGGAGGGGTTTTGGCCACCCCAGGCAGCTCCTCGGCTTCCCTCCACGCCTAGAAATTGCCTTCTGACCTAAAAACTCAGGGGGGTTTGATAGTTTTCTAGAAAGAGTTCCGCTCCGCCGCCGCCACCAGAAACCAAGATTCGGATCCAGAAACTCCGTTCTGGCACCCTGCCGGGACAGGGAATTTGGAGAGGATCATCGCCATCGTCAACACCAACGCATCTCCATCAACCACTGATGTTTCCCTCATCCATGAGTGAGTAATCCCCCGCTGTAGGCTTGGGGATGGTAGGGATTAGATGAGTTCTATCATGTAATCGAATAAGATCTGTTAGGGCATAGTGCCTAGTATCTCTATTAGTGCTAGTTGAGTTTGTTGCAACTTGTTGTGCTTAATGCTTGTCAGTAGAGCCCGAGTGCCATGATCTCAGATCTAAACTTATTATTGAATCATTATGATAGTATTGTTTGTGATCTTATTTGCAACTTGTGTATAAATATCATTGTCCGGATCCAAAGGCCCCAAAGTGACAATAATTGGGACAACCGGAGGGGATGGCTGTGGTGTGAGGATCACAAGTGTTCACAGAGTGTTAATGCTTTGCTACGGTGCTCTATTAAAAGGAGCACCTTAATTGCCAGTAGTTCCCTAGAGGCCCCGCTGCCACGGGCTGGCTGGACAGAAGATGTTGTGCAAGTTCTCATTGCGAGCATGTATGACTATATTTGGAGCACATGCCTATGATTGTTTAGTACTTGGATGCTTGTTATTATTTATCTGCAATGCCCTAGGTCTTGAAGTTACATGTTTAGACTCGTCCATGCAACGCCCGTCCATCCATCCCTATGCCTACCGCACTCGAATCCTACTGTTACCGTTACTGTTACTATTGCTCATGTTTCACTGTTGTTGTTACTGCTGCTGTTGCTTTGTTGTTGCTACTACAAACTGTTGCTACTGATAAACTTCTGTGAGCAAGAACTATTTCCAGGTGCAGCTGAACTGACAACTCAGTTGTTAAGGCTTGTAATTATTCTTTGGCTCCCCTTGTGTCGAATCAATAAATTGGGTAATACTACCCGCGAATAATGTTGCGATCCCCTATACTTGTGGGTCATCAGAGATCGTTTTGGTATCATCGGAATCACCAAAGAAAACAGAGGAGAAACCAGAAGGGTTCTGGGAAGGTCCGAAGGATGTACGGAGTGGGATGGAAGGAGTTTCATAGCCATGGCAATTAAATAATATGTAAATAAATATTAAATATTGATTTTTATATTTATTTATAAAATAGAAGGAATTAGAATGGTCAAATTCCCTATCGGTCCAAATCCCCAAGGGAAAAAGGCCCATGAGGGCAAAGACCAAAGGGGGGAGAGGGAGGGGTGGCCGCATGGGACCTAGGGCACCCGTGTGGGGCCGATAGGGGGCCTGTGGCCAATCCTCCCCTTCTATCCTCTCCTTTGTTTAGTCCCACGTGGCTTAGCTAATAAGTTTTAGGGTCCCCTTTTCCCTATATATTGAGAGGCATATGGAGGCAATTAAAGCACCAGAAGATAAATAAAATATTCCTAGCTTTGGGAATTGCTTCCAGCCGCCTCTATGTCACTTCTCTCTATCTCGTGACTATGAATCCATTGTTAGGGCTGCGCGAACAGGGACTTCTTCACCACGGAGCGCCATCCTGCTACGGAGTTCGGGATCCAGGAGATCTACTTCCGCGATCCCCGCTAGATCAGAGGAGCGAGAGTCATCATCAAGCATAGGACGTGTGTGAATCCCTCGGGCGGTGCTGCACTTGTGGCACCTGGAGTTGTCGGAGATGTTGGACTTCGTAATGACCCTGAGGTCAGCCTCGGTACGACTACATCAACCACGTCCTACTGAACATTGAAAAAATGTTTCGGTCTTCAAATGGGTAAGTTCGCGAAAATCCCATCCTGTTGCTATATTACTAATATATAGATCCTGACATTAGGGTTGTTTGCGTAGGAAAAATTATTGTTTTCTAGCACTTAACCCCAATAGTGGTATCAATGCTAGATCTATGCGTAGTATTGCTAGTACGGGTAGAAGACACGAGTAGTAGCGTGTGGGTGTTGATTTTATAATTGTTACCCTCCCACGTGTACTTGTGTATACTGTAGTAATACTTGATGAAGCGGCCCCCAACCGACATTACACGTTAATTTGTGAGACTGGTCCACAAGTGTAAGTGGCTTTGGGGGGTGTCTATCTCTCTCGCATTAGTTGGTATGCCGTTTACAACGGAGGGCCCTATGGGGGTTATGTAGAGATAATTATTTAATCAATATTGTGGTTGAAGTTCATAGGTAAGAATGGTTGTTGCACGAATTCCTAATAGTAGGGTTGAAAACAAAACGGAAATAGATGGAAACATGTGTTACCGCTTTCGTTTCCTCTTGTGTCGCTGGAATCGAAAACGAAACGAAAAACTCCAGAAATGAACACATAATCGGGAACAAATATGAAACAGATATGGGAGATATATAATACGAAAACAGATATTTGTCAGAATATTATAGTGGCATAATATCATGGTTTGTACACCAAAAGAAACATACAACGGACAAAGAATAGCTCACAACTTTGACAATTAACAATTAAACAAAAGATAACACATACAATTGAACACTTTAACAAACAAATAAGTTCACATAAATAGTTTCACATAAACGCTAAGATACTCACTTGATTAATATGTACACTAGGCCGGTTGAATATATTTCGTAGACCTTACATATATTCTATGGCCCAAAAAGAGCAAGGGAATCACTGATGAAAATTACTATTTCATACATGGGCCTAACTGGTTATGTTTTCGGAAAGTTTCCGTATTTGTTTATCCGGAATTTCTTTACCTTTTCTGTTTTCGTCGGAAATGACTCCCTCGTTTCCTTTTCCGTTTCCGTTTAAAATATTTTATTTATGTTCCTTTTCGCAAAATGTTGTTTCCATTTATTTTTAGCACATGATTTTCTTTTTCTTCGGAAGCGGACATAACGTTTTCTTACCATTTTCAATCCTACCTAATAGCCACGTAAAACATAAAAATATAAAGTAGAAGCATCTAAACTTTATTTTGCAGGGACGTTGTGGTGTGATATAGTCATAGTCAAGGTAAAATAGTTTATTTTCTGTTGATAAGTGGTAGTAACGGTCTGTTGAAATTATGTCCTAGAGGCAATAATAAAGATGTTATTATTATAATTCTTGTTCATGATAATGTTTATATTCCATGCTAGAATTGTATTAAGCGGAAACTTTAATACTTGTGTGGTTTGTAAACAACACCTTGTCCCTAGTACGCCTCTATGGACTAGCCCATTGATTAATGATGGTTAAGGTTTCCTAACCATGGACATGAGTTGTCGATTAATAATGAGATCATATCATTGGGAGAATGATGTGATGGACAGACCCAAACTAAGCGAAGCAATTAGATCGTGTCATCGTGTTCATCTTTGCGAAGCTTTTCTTATGTCAAATATTGTATTCCTTAGACCATGAGATAATACAACTCCCTGGTATCGGAAGAAAGCTTTGAGGTCATCAAATGTCATCCTATGAGAGGATGATCATAAAGGTGTCTCTTAGGTGATCGGAAAGTGCCTATTGGGTTGTATGTATCGAGATGGGATTTGTCCCTCCCAAGTCGGAGAGATATACTTCGGGCCCACTCGGTAATCGATATCAACACCGCTTGCAAGCATGTGGTTAAGGAGTTAATCACAAAGTGATATCGGATTACGGAACGAGTAAAGTACTTGCTGTGAACGAGATTGAACTAGGTATGACGGTACCGACGATCGAATCTCGGGCAAGTAAAATATCGCGAGACGAAGGGAATATATATATGGGATTGATTGAATCCTGGCATCGTGGTTCATCCGATATGATCATCGATGAGTGTGTGGGAGTCAATATGGGTTTCCAGACCCCGTTGTTGATTATTGATAGAAGATCATGTCCGCATATTCTCGAACCCGAAGGGTCACACACTTAACGTGTCTTGACGCTAGGATAGATTGGATAATTGGTTTATGAGTTTTTGTTCGGAGTCTCGGATGGGATCTGGGACATCACGAGAGGTTCCGGAATGGTCCGGAGAATAAGATTCATATAAGGCAGTGCAGTTTTTGGAGTTCGGAATTGTTCTGGGTTAATCGGTATTGTACCGGAAGCTTCTAGAACCTTCCGGAGGGGGACCAACGTGGTCCCACCCATCGGGAGGGGGCATGGGCCTATGAGGGAGTGCCCTGGCCGCTTTGGGCCAGGGGCACAAGGCCCCATAGGGCCCAACCGGCCAGCTAGGGTAAAACCCTAGATAGAGCTTCTAGAAGGGGGGGTTCCTTGCCCCCCACTCCTCCTCCTTTGGCCGCCGGTTTGGGCTTGGGGGAGGGGCTAGGGCTGCCATCCACCCCTCTATATAAAGAGTGCTTGGGGCGCACCACCCCCCTACACCTTCCCCTCAAGCCAGTCGCCCTGCTGCCCTCCTCTCTCTCTCCCTCCCGACTGCGTGTAGGCGAAGCCCTGCTGCAGAAACTCTCCACCAATTGCACCACACCGTCGCGTTGTAGATCCAACCCATCTCTCCACTATACTTGCTGGACCAAGGAAGGAGGAGACGTCGAGGTGCTGCACGTGTGCATCTCACGGAGGCATCGCCACTTGTGGTGCTAGATCGGATCGGATCGTGAGGAGGAGAAGCGAGTACGACTACATCACCCACGTTCCGACGAACGTTCCGCTGTGCGAATCTTCAAGGGTATGAAGATCTAATCCAATATCTCTTGTTGTTTGCATCTCCTAGATTAGATCTTGGCTTCCCTCTATTCGCTTCCATAGAAAATTTTGATTTACTATGCCGCGAAACCTTTCAGTGGTATCAGAGCTAGATCTATGCGTAGATGTGATTCACGAGTAGAACGCAACATGGTTGTTGCGGGCGTTGATGTTTTCTGTTGCAAGCCTCTTGTTTGTGTTCTTCTTATGACGCGGGATAGTGAGATTGAAGCGGTCCAGGCCAACCTTACGCGACGTCGTTCGCGAGACCGGCTCCGCACTTGACGTGTGGCTTGTTCCACACATGCGGCTGGTGGATGCCTGTTTCTCTCACTATAGTTGTCATGGGATCTACACCGGAGTTAGGCAACCATAATATCACTGTTGTGGCTTTCCGTAGGTAAGAATCGTTCTTAGCATCTACTCCCATAAGCCACGTAAAACATGCAACACCAAAGTAGAGACGTCTAACTTGTTTTTGCAGGGAGTGTTTTCTGTGATATGGTATGGCCCAAGATGTGATGTGTGTATTGTATGCGATGATCATGTTTTGTAATGTTTCACGATTTGCATGTCGATGAGTACACAACCGGCAGGAGCCATATGGTTGTCTTTATAATTGTGTATGACCTGCGAGTCAACTTCTTATACGCCATGTAATAGCTTTACTTTATCGCTAAGTAGTTAGCAATAGTTGTAGTTGCTATTCGTGGTGGAGGCAATCATGGTGGAGTGATGGAGATCATGCCGTCACGCACAAGATGGATATCATTGCGCGAAGATTGGCTATACCATTTCACATAAAGTTATATGCATGTGATGTTTATCTTTTTTATGTATCTTATTATGCTTAGATCGCGACGGTAGCATTATAAGATGATTCCTCACTTAAAGATCAAGATAAAACTGTGTTCTCCCCATGTATGCACCGTTGCGAAAGTTCGTCGTGTCCAAGCATCACGTGATGATCGGGTGCTATAGACTCTACGCTCACATACAACGGGTGCAAGCCAGTTTTGCACACGCAGAAATACTTGGGTCTAACTAGACGAGCCTAGCATGTACAGACATGGCCTCGGAACACATGAACCGAAAGGTTAAGCATGAGTCATATGAATGATATGATCGACACTTCGTTGTCCACCATTAAAACCACATCTCTTCTCGTGATGATCGGATTAGGTGTGGTGAATTTGGATCATGTTCACTAAACAACTTGAGGGATGTTGAATTTAGTGGGAGTTCATCTGGTAATTTGATTAAGTTGAACTATTTATCATGAACATAGTCTAAATTGTACTTGCAAATACTGTAGATCACATGGCTAAGTCCAACTTCAACTTCAACGTTTTTGCTGAGATAGAAAAGCTTAGAAACAATGGGTCTAACTTCACCAATTGGTTCTGCATTCTGAGAATCATTCTCGCTGGCGGACAAAAGGACTATGTCCTTGAGAAAGCGCTAGGTGACGCTCCTGCTACAGATGCGTCGGCTGATGAGAAAGCTGTTTATCAGTCACGCAAGGATGATTATGATTTGATTAAGATCGCCATGTTGTATGCTATGGAATCGGATCTTCAAAATCGTTTTGAGGAGTTCGCCGGGCCCTTTGAGATTCTTGAGGAGCTGAAAACTATGTTTCAGACTTAGGCCCGTTCTGAGAGATATGAGATCTCTAAGAAATTCTTTAACTACAAGATGGAGGAAGGGAGTTCCATTAGTGAGCACGCCATTAAGATGTCGGGCTACACTCAACGCCTTGAGCAACTGGACTGCAAGATTCCATAGGAGCTCAAGATTGACAGGGTTCTGCAATCACTCCCTCCCATCTACAAAAGTTTTGTAGTGACTCATAATCAGATTGGTTCCACTGATACGATCACCGAGCTCTTCGCAAAGCTGAAGGCTGCGGAGGTGGACATCAAAAAGGATAATCATGTGTTGATGGTCAACAAGCCCTCCTTTAAGAAAGGTAAGGGTGCAAAGAAGCCCTTCAAGAAAGGCGGCGGCAAGCGCGTTGCCCCTGCTGAGAAGAAGCTCAGGTCTGGTCCAAAGCCGGACACTGAGTGCTTCTATTGCAAGGACAAGGCTCACTGGAAGCGCAACTGTCCGAAGTACTTAGCGGACAAGAAGGCTGGCACCATCAAAGGTATATTTGATATACATGTTATTGATGTTTTCCTTACTAGCCCTTGTTGTAGTGCCTGGGTATTTGATACTGGTTCAGTTGCTAATATTTGTAACTCGAAACAGGAGCTACGGAATAGACGGCGGCTTGCGAGGGATGAGGTGACGATGCGCGTTGGCAACGGATCAAGAGTTGATGTGATGGCCGTCGGCACGCTCTCCTTAGTTTTACCTTCGGGATTAATTTTAAACCTTAATAAATGTTATTATGTGCATGCGTTGAGCATGAACATTATTTCTGGATCGTGTTTATTGCAAGACGGTTATTCATTTAAATGGGAGAATAATGGTTGTTCTATTTATATGAGTAACATCTTTTATGGTCATGCACCTGCTATGAATGGTTTATTTCTTCTAAATCTCGAAAGGGATGGAACACACATCCATAACATTGAGGCTAAGAGATGCAAAGTAGATAGTGATAATACTACTTATTTGTGGCACTGTCGTCTAGGTCATATTGGTGTAAAGCGCATGAAGAAACTCCATTCTGATGGACTTTTGGAGTCTCTTGATTTTGAATCATTTGACACATGCGAGCCATGCCTCATGGGCAAGATGATCAAAACCCCGTTCTCCGGAATGATGGAGCGAGCAACGGACTTGTTGGAAATCATACATACCGATGTGTGCGGACCGATGAGTATTTTGACGCGCGGTGGATATCGCTATTTTCTCACTTTTACCGATGACTTAAGTAGATATGGGTATATCTATTTAATGAAACATAAATCTGAAACATTTGAAAAGTTCAAGGAATTTCAGAATGAAGTGGAGAACCATCGTAACAGAAAGATTAAGTTTCTACGATCCGATCGTGGGGGCGAGTATTTGAGTTATGATTTTCTCACGCATCTTAAAGCAAGCGGAATTGTTTCGCAACTCACGCCACCCGGAACACCACAACGCAATGGTGTGTCTGAACGCCGGAATCGAACTCTATTAGATATGGTCCGATCGATGATGTCTCTTACTGATTTGCCGTTATCATTTTGGGGTTATGCATTAGAAACCGCTGCATTCACTTTAAATAGGGCACCATCTAAATCCATTGAGACGACACCGTATGAACTGTGGTTTGGTGCTAAACCTAAGTTGTCGTTTCTTAAAGTTTGGGGATGCGAAGCTTACGTCAAGAAGTTGATGCCGGACAAGCTCGAACCCAAAGCGGAGAAATGCGTCTTCATAGGATACCCTAAGGAAATTATTGGGTATACCTTCTATCACAGAACCGAAGGCAAAGTTTTTGTCGCAAAGAACGCTTCCTTTCTTGAGAAGGAGTTTCTCTCGAAAGAAGTGAGTGGGAGGAAAGTAGAGCTAGACGAGGTTGTTGAACCTTCTCTTGAATTGGAGAGTAGCGTAGCACCTGAAATTGTTCTAGTGCCGCCTGCACCAATAATAGAGGAAGCTAATGATAAGGATCATGAAGCTTCGGACGATGCTGCTACTGAACGTCGCAGGTCGACAAGGTCGCGTGCCCCTCCTGAGTGGTACGGCAACCCTGTCTTGACTGTCTCGTTGGTAGAAGACAGTGAACCTACGAACTATGAGGAAGCGATGATGAGCCCAGACTCTGAGAAATGGCTAGAAGCCATGAAATCCGAATTGGGATCCATGAGCGAAAACCAAGTATGGACTTTGGTGGACCCTCCTAGCGACCGAAAGGCCGTTGAGTGCAAATGGATCTTCAAGAAGAAAACAGACGCGGATGGTAATGTTACCGTCTATAAAGCACGGCTTGTCGCGAAAGGTTTTCGACAAGTTCAAGGTGTTGACTACGATGAGACTTTCTCTCCCGTAGCGATGTTTAAGTCCATTCGGATTTTATTAGCAATTGCTGCGTTTCATGATTATGAAATATGGGAGATGGATGTCAAGACTGCGTTCCTCAATGGCAACATTGATGAAGAGTTGTATATGATGCAACCCGAAGGTTTGTCGATCCTAAGGATGCTGATAAAGTATGCAAACTTCAGCGTTCCATTTATGGACTGAAGCAAGCGTCTCGGAGTTGGAACCTTCGTTTTGATCAAGTGATCAAGAGCTTTGGATTTGTTCCAAATAGCTACGAAGTTTGTATCTACAAGAAAGTGAGTGGGAGCTCGGTGACATTTCTAGTACTATATGTGGATGACATATTGATTATTGGAAATGACATTAACATGCTTAACGATGTGAAGAGTTATTTGAACAAGTGTTTTTCAATGAAAGACCTAGGTGAATCTGCTTATATATTGGGCATCAAAATCTATAGAGATAGACAAAGACGTCTGATAGCTTTAAGCCAGAGTACATACCTAGACAAAGTTCTGAAAAGGTTCAGAATGGATAAGGCAAAGAAAGGTTCAGTGCCTATGTTGTCAGGTAAGATATTGAGCAAGGCTCAGTGTCCAGCTACGGTAAATGATAGGGAAGCTATGAGCAAAGTGCCTTATGCCTCGGCCATAGGTTCTGTCATGTATGCCATGCTGTGTACTAGACCGGATGTGTCCAATGCTCTTAGTTTGACGAGCAAGTATCAAAGTGATCCAGGAGTGGAACACTGTACAGCCGTGAAGAACATCCTAAAGTACCTAAATAGGACTAAAGAAATGTTCTTAGTCTATGGGGGTGATGAACAACTCGTCGTAAAAGGTTACGTCGATGCTAGTTTCAACACCGACAAGGATGATTCTAAATCTCAGACAGGATACGTTTATATTTTGAATGGAGGAGCTGTGAGCTGGAGAAGCTGCAAGCAAAGCGTGATCGCGGGATCTACAGTAGAAGCGGAATACATGGCTGCTGCAGAAGCGTCAAGTGAAGGAGTTTGGATCAGAAACTTCATCACTGAGCTTGGCGTGGTTCCAAGTGCATTGGACCCACTAGAGATATTGTGTGACAACACTGGCGCCATAGCACTTGCTAAGGAACCAAGATATCATCCAAAGACCAAGCATATCAACCGCAAGTTTCATATAATCCGAGATTATATAGCAGATGGAGATCTGAAGATTAGCAAAGTACATACAGATCTGAATGTCGCAGATCCATTGACTAAACCTCTTCCACGTGTAAAACATGATCAGCACCTCAGTGCCATGGGTGTGAGATTGTTGCCAAATGTAAACTAGATTATTGACTCTAGTGCAAGTGGGAGACTGTTGGAATTATGCCCTAGAGGCAATAATAAAGATGTTATTATTATAATTCTTGTTCATGATAATGTTTATATTCCATGCTAGAATTGTATTAAGCGGAAACTTTAATACTTGTGTGGTTTGTAAACAACACCGTGTCCCTAGTACGCCTCTATGGACTAGCTCATTGATTAATGATGGTTAAGGTTTCCTAACCATGGACATGAGTTGTCGATTAATAATGAGATCATATCATTGGGAGAATGGTGTGATGGACAGACCCAAACTAAGCGAAGCAATTAGATCGTGTCATCGTGTTCATCTTTGCGAAGCTTTTCTTATGTCAAATATTGTATTCCTTAGACCATGAGATAATACAACTCCCTGGTATCGGAAGAAATCTTTGAGGTCATCAAATGTCATCCTATGAGAGGGTGATCATAAAGGTGTCTCTTAGGTGATCGGAAAGTACCTGTTGGGTTGTATGTATCGAGATGGGATTTGTCCCTCCCAAGTCGGAGAGATATACTTCGGGCCCACTCGGTAATCAATATCAACACCGCTTGCAAGCATGTGGTTAAGGAGTTAATCACAAAGTGATATCGGATTACGGAACGAGTAAAGTACTTGCTGTGAACGAGATTGAACTAGGTATGACGGTACCGACGATCGAATCTCAGGCAAGTAAAATATCGCGAGACGAAGGGAATATATATATGGGATTGATTGAATCTTGGCATCGTGGTTCATCCGATATGATCATCGATGAGTGTGTGGGAGTCAATATGGGTTTCTAGACCCCGCTGTTGATTATTGATAGAAGATCATGTCCGCATATTCTCGAACCCGAAGGGTCATACACTTAACGTGTCTCGACGCTAGGATAGATTGGATAATTGGTTTATGAGTTTTTATTCGGAGTCTCGGATGAGATCCGGGACATCACGAGAGGTTCCAGAATGGTCCAGAGAATAAGATTCATATAAGGCAGTGCAGTTTTTGGAGTTCGGAATTGTTCCGGGTTAATCGGTATTGTACCGGAAGCTTCTAGAACCTTCCGGAGGGGGACCAACGTGGTCCCACATGTCGGGAGGGGGCATGGGCCTATGAGGGAGTGCCCTGGCCGCTTTGGGCCAGGGGCACAAGGCCCCATAGGGCCCAACCGGCCAGCTAGGGTAAAACCCTAGATAGAGCTTCTAGAAGGGGGGGTTTCCTTGCCCCCCACTCCTCCTCCTTTGGCCGCCGGTTCGGGATTGGGGGAGGGGCTAGGGCTGCCGCCCACCCCTCTATATAAAGAGGGCTGGGGGCGCACCACCCCCCTACACCTTCCCCTCAAGCCAGTCGCCCTGCTGCCCTCCTCTCTCTCTCCCTCCCGACTGCGTGTAGGCGAAGCCCTACTGCAGAAACTCTCCACCAATTGCACCGCGCCGTCGCGTTGTAGATCCAACCCATCTCTCCACCATACTTGCTGGACCAAGGAAGGAGGAGACGTCGAGGTGCTGCACGTGTGCATCTCACGGAGGCATCGCCACTTGTGGTGCTAGATCGGATCGGATCGCGAGGAGGAGAAGCGAGTACGACTACATCACCCACGTTCCGACGAACGTTCCGCTGTGCGAATCTTCAAGGGTATGAATATCTAATCCAATCTCTCTCGTTGTTTGCATCTCCTAGATTAGATCTTGGCTTCCCTCTGTTTGCTTCCGTAGAAAATTTTGATTTACTATGCCGCGAAACCTTTCATGGTCATCATGATGGTGGAATACAATCCGGAGGCACTGTTACCCCGGTGCCATGGCGCTGGACCCGGAGGCGTAGGATGGAGATCACAGCGCGAAGGACCATATCGCATCGCATTTACATTTGATGTTTATTGTTTATACATTTTTTTGTATGCTAGTATTAGATACTCGACGATATAATTAATAAGATGATACCTAAAACTTAATACCAATGAAAGTGTTCTCCCTTAGTGTGCACCACCAAGAAAGTTCTCTGTTATGAAGCACGTCATGACGATGGGGTGTCATACATATCTTCTTTCGCATACGGTGGGTGTAATCCATCTTTCACAACTATACACGTAAGGTTGAATTGGTGAGCCTAGCATGTATATACATGGCCACAAAACACGAGATGATCGAAAGATCGAGCATGAGTCGCATGAATTATGTGATCGATGTTTCAGCATCCACCTTTGCAACTATATCGCCGATCGTGATGATCGGGGGTGGTGTAGTGAATTGGGATCGTGTCATCACTAAATACTTTTGGGGACATGTAGAATATGGTTCTTTTGAGATTGTTGATTGGGTAATTGTCGAGAAGTTCAAACTAGATGGTTCCAATTTCCCTCAATGGCTTATGTGTCTGAATGTCCTTCTTAGTGAGAACAACGTGGTCGATTACATATGCTACCCGATATATTTGGATGAGCCATCAGACTATGAGACCCCACAACAGCGGGAAGACTGCTATTATCACCGTAAGATGTCCACATTCATTCAAGTGATAATGCGCTAAGCGGTGGTGGATGAACTGCATCCGCTCATGGATGATCTTGACCCATAGTCGATGGTGTATCTGCTAAGGGCAGAGTTCGTGGACTAGGTGCGCATGTGGAAGCACGAGCTGCTTGGATATTTCCTTTCCATGTAGATGGACAAACACACTTGCCTGGAGAGTAACTTGGAGCGCATGCATGATGCGTACATGGGGCTGGTTTATTCCATGGACTACTGGATGGCTGGTGCCTTTGCAATAGGCGTATTGCTACGGTCGCTGCCTCCCATCTACCAAGGGCATGTACGGACGTGTGTCATGAGAGATGATGGGGAAACACAGGATTTTCATGAGTTCATATCATGTTTCAAAAATGTGAAGGTTGAACCCATTGCCGGAGAGGTCATCGATGATGAAGGTATATATGATATATAGTTTTATAAATGTTATAATCTTGCAAACACTTATTGCAGCATTGAAATATCTGATACTTGTTATGTTTTATGAAAACGTGTCCTACTGCATGAGAGCTGCTTCCTGGAGAGGAGGTGACGTTGTGTGTTGATGGTGAGCATGATGATGATGAGCCATGATACGTCCAAAACGTATCTACTTTCTCGAACACTTTGCTATTGTTTCTCCTCTAAACTTGTGTGATGTGGATACAACTAACACGAACTGACGATGTTTTCAGCAGAATTACCTTGGTGTCTTGTTTTTGTGCAGAAAATGAACTACGAGGAAAAATCCCGGAAAATATGCCAAAAACTATTTCTCACGAGAAGATCCACGGAGCCAGAAGGGGAGACAAAGAGGAGGCATGGGGGGCCCACACCCACCCCAGGCGCAGGCCCGCCTGATTCCACGCCTGGAGGGGGTGCAGCCACCCCAGGCACCTCCTCGGCCTCCCTTTGCGCCTATAAGTTTCCTTTCGACCTAAAAAACGAGGGGGTCGATAGTTTTCCAGAAAGAGTTCCGCTCCATCGCCGCCACCAGAAACCAAGATTCGGATCCAGAAACTCCGTTCTGGCACCCTGCCAGGACAGGGAATTTTGAGAGGATCATCACCAACACATCTCCATCAACCACCGATGTTTCGCTCATCCATGAGTGAGTAATCCCCCGCTGTAGGCTTGGGGATGGTAGGGATTGGATGATCTCTATCATGTAATCGAATAAGATCTGTTAGGGCATAGTGCCTAGTTTCTCTTGTGCTATTTGACTTTGTTACAACTTGTTGTGCTTAATGCTTGTCACTAGGGCCCGAGTGCCATGATATCAGATCTGAACTTATTATTGACTCATTATGATAGTATTATTTGTGATCTTATCCGCAAGTTGTGTACACATATCATTGTCCGGATCCAAAGGCTCCAAAGTGACAATATTTGGGACAATCGGAGGGGATGGCTATGGTGTGAGGATCACATGTGTTCACGGAGTGTTAATGCTTTGCTCCGGTGCTCTATTAAAAGGAGCACCTTAATTTCCAGTAGTTCCCTAGAGGCCCCGCTGCCACGGGCTGGTTGGACAAAAGATGTTGTGCAAGTTCTCATTGCGAGCACGTATGACTATATTTGGAGCACATGCCTAGGATTGTTTAGTACTTGGATGCTTGTTATTATTTATCTGCAATTCCCTAGATCTTAAAGTTACATGTTTAGACTCGTCCATGCAACGCCCGTCCATCCATCCCTATGCCTACCGCACTCGAATCCTACTGTTACCGTTACTGTTACTACTGCTCTTGTTTCACTGTTGTTGTTACCGCTGTTGTTGCTTTGTTGTTGCTACTACAAACTGTTGCTACTGATAAACTTCTGTGAGCAAGAACTATTTCCAGGTGCAGCTGAACTGACAACTCAGTTGTTAAGGCTTGCAAGTATTCTTTGGCTCCCCTTGTGTCGAATCAATAAATTGGGTAATACTACCCGCGAAGACTGTTGCGGTCCCGTATACTTGTGGGTCATCAAGACTATTTTCTGGCGCCGTTGCCGGGGAGCATAACTTTATTTGTAAGTTCACTTGGATCTATTATTGTTCACTGCTACTCCTTTCATCATGGGGAAGTCTCGTGATGGAAAGTTCCCTATTTTACCATCCACTACAAGAAGAGGTATAGTCCTAAACACCTCTGCTGCTTTTGATTCATCGTCTGTTATAAGTAAGCTTGTCACGCCACCACCACATACACATGCTACACACACTGCTACTACTGCTGAGTCTAAAACTGCTTTTGATGCTCATGATGTTACTTCTACTGTGCTTGATGTGAGTGGTTCACTAGGTCCTTTTCTAGATGCCACTATGGCTAGTCTAGGAAATATCGAAACTGCTAGTGAAGACACGGTTACACCTGTTAGCTCACCTGCTAGTGAGAGTTATGATATTAATGATGGTTACATTAAGTTCACCGATGATTTTTTTGAAGGCCAAAACACACATGGTACTAGTGCTATTAAGAGTCTCCTTGCTAGACGTACTATTATGCCTAAGATTTCCTCTGATCCTAAGTTTGCCACTTCTCCCATAGATATTAAAGATGAAGATTATGATTTCCCTCTGGATTTATCTTATTTGGATATTGTTGAGAAAGAACCTTTTTGTGGGACTGAAAATGAGAGTGATGTGGCTCATATGAATGAGTTTTCTACTATGAGTGCTTTATTCTCTGATGATTTTAAGATGCGCAAGTACTTTGTTGCTAAGATCTTCCCTTTTTCACTAAAAGGAGAAGCTAGAGCTTGGTTTAATAAATTACCTCCTGGTTCCATTGATAGCCCTGATTGCTTGATTGCTTCTTTCCAGAAATATTTTCCTCCCAGTGCTAGACATGCTGCTTTGCAGAAACTTTTTGATTTTAAACAGGGAGAAGAAGAGAAATTGCCTGAGTCATGGACAAGGTTTTGTGCCTTGATTCATGCACATCCTGGATGTCCATTACCTAAGAATGAACTTCTTGATATTTATTATAATGGACTAACTGATGATTCTAGGACCTACCTAGATAGCTTTGCTGATTGTGTTTTCTGGAAAAGGACTCCTACGGATGCTAAAGAATTAATGACCAAGATAAGCAAGAATTATGATGATTGGACTTCAACTGAGCTGAATACACCTGAGCCAATTACTCCTGAACCAGTTGTTCCTGAACCAGTTGTTCCTGAACCAATTCCAACACCAACAACAATGAAGAGGGGAGTTATTGCATTAAATGATGAAGTGATGAAGGAAGCTAAGAAGTGTCTAAAGGAGAAAGGTATTAGAGCTGAAGATGTGAAGAATCTACCTCCTATAGAAGAATTATGTGAACCAATTCCCCACTCATCTACTATTAAGGTACACTCTGTCCAACACTTTGATGAAGGTGATATTCCTTATGGTAAGCCTCCTGATCAATGTTTAGAGGAACTTGACATTTTTATTGTAAAACAAGGTCATTTTAATAAACAAGTTCAGAATCATTTATTGGAAAACTCTAGGGCTATCCATGAGTTGAAAGATATTGTGGAAAGGACTTCTAATGATATTAAAATGCTTTGTAAACACTTTCAAATGGTTCAAACTCAACTTGATCAACTTGCTAAGGTACAAAAGGATATGCTAGTTAATGCTTCAGGAAATAAACATGCTTATGGAATTAGAACTAGGAGTGGTATAGCTACTCAAGATCCTTTATATCTTGAAGGACACCCTAAAAGAATAGAGCAGGACTCTCAACAAGGTGAAGATAGTGTTAGTCCCCGTAAGAGAAAGAAAAAGAAACATAAGATAGTTGAGGAACCACTTGGACATGCTGTAGATCCTAATAGTATATCTGTCTCTGATGCTGAAACTAAGAGTGGTAATGATAAAAACGAGTCTCCTGATAAGGAGGAAGGTGATGAAGAACCTGAGAAGCACACTAAGAACACTAAGTACACAAAGGAAGATTTTATTGCTAATAAACATGGTGAAGAGAGAGAACCTTGGGTGCAGAAACCTATGCCTTTTCCAGGTAAGAAACACAAGTCAAAGGAGGAAGAACACTACAACAAGTTTTGTGAGTGGATGAAACCTTTATTTCTGCAAATTCCTTTGACCGAAGCTATTAAGTTGCCTCCTTATTCAAAGTATATGAAGGATATTGTCTCTAATAAAAGGAAGATTCCTAATGAGGAGATTTCTACTCTACTTGCTAATTATTCCTTCAATGGTAAGGTTCCAAAGAAACTTGGTGATCTAGGTATACCAACTATTCCTTGCTCCATTAAGAATAATTATGTTAGAACTGCTTTATGTGATTTGGGAGCAGGAGTTAGTGTTATACCTTTTTATCTCTATAAGAGACTCCAGCTAGAAAAGTTGATAACAGCTGATGTATCTTTGCAAATGGCTGATAAGTCAACTACTATTCCTATTGGTATATGTGAGGATGTTCCTATTCAAGTTGCTCATAATTGCATGGTTTTAACTGATTTTGTTGTGCTTGAAATGCCTGAAGATGATAGAATGTCTATTATTCTTGGGAGACCTTTTCTTAATACTGCAGGTGCTGTCATCAATTGCAATCAAGGAAAAGTAACATTCAATATTAATGACAAAGAGCACACTATCTATTTCCCCAAGAAGGTTGTTAAGAGCTATTGCCTGAATTCCATTGAAAATATTGAGAGCATAAAGGTTGGAGAAATATATTGTCCCATTCCACAAGAAAATTTTGAAACTATTATGATTGGGACCATTGCTATCAATTATGAGGTAACATAATCACCTTGTCGAATGCAAAGTTTTGTTTCATATAAGATTGTTTTGGTAACAAGACTTGATCAACCTTGTTAACAAAAGGATTTTAATGAACAAAATAATGTTTCCACTATGGTTATACTTGCTTTCTTTTTTCCTTTCTCCTCCCTAGTCTTTGCTTTAGCTTTTGTTTTCCAAGTTGTTTGTTTGTTTGAGTTTCTTAGAGCTCCTGTAGTTTGGATTTGGTTTGCTTGTGCTTCTTATGAAAAAACTGTTTCTGCGAGAAAATCAATTTTCATATGCTGAAAATTGGTCAAAAATAAAGTTTTCCAAAAAATCCCAGAAAATTCAAAATAAATTTTTCCTCGATAAAAGGGGCAGAGTGGAACTTGAGGTGACCCAGGGGGCCACCCCAGGCCACCGACCCCTGGTAGGCGCGGCCTACCAGGTGGCAGCGCCTAGGGGGGTCTGGCCCACCTGGGCCCCTCCAGGCTGCCTCCTCAAAGCCACCTTCTTTCTCTCTCCCGAAAAACACCAGAAAACTTTCTCAAGCTCTAGTTCTTGCTGTTCTTGCTCACGATTTTCGATCTCCTTGTTCAACCCATCTCAAGTGCTGATTTTTGGAGGGATTGCTCCTTGGTATGTGCCTCCTCCACTTGTCCAATTAGATTTGTGATTGGTAGATTGTATCTTGAGTATTTTGCTACTACAGGTGACATGTTGTTTGAGCTTGCATGCTTGTTCTTTGCTTAGAAACTTTGTTTTGATGCATGTGTAGTCCTCTAGCAAGTTCCTATAGTAGTTGCTCACCATTTATCAACTTAGAAATCACTTGGTTTGATGGTTGTTTAAAATTTCAGAATAGGGAAGCCATGGACCACCACACCTTTGGTGATATATTTGAGAGTGATGCACCTAGAAGGGAAAGGCTTCCAAGGTCATCTACCAGTACTAGACCCTCATACAATGAGGATCTCATCACTCCGCGATTTGGTGACGAGGGGGATGAAGGGGATGCGCACCCCTCCACCTTTCCTTGCCAAACTTTCTTGCAAGCTGCTGGGATTCTTAATGATTTTATGGCTTTAGTATAAGGAGCTAGTCTAACAAGTTACATGCAGGATGAGAGTGCACAATATGCCTTGCTTACTAAAACATTTGTGGAGAGTTTCTCCTTTACTAATAGTATGTTCAAGCCTTCTGTGTCTTTCAAAATTTTATGACTTTGAAGAAATTTTGCAAGGCCCTGGGACTTGGTACAACTGGGTCATCAAAGAAGATTCAAGCTCTACCCGCTGATTTGTTAGAGCTTTACCGAGGAATAACCAATGATGATGACCGCAGAGCTCAGCGAGGGAAGATAAAGAATATTCAACTTCCAGCCATCAGGTACTTTGCCTACTATCTTGCCACTAGTGTGCTTGGTAGGGAGAACACTAGTAATATTTCCAACTATCAATTGGCCTTCTTAGCTGCTGCGCTCAACAATGAGGATAAGTATAATCTTGGTTCCCTTATTGCTCGTCGTTTAGCTGCTAAGGGACCCATTTATGGGGGAATTATTGCTACTCGTATTGATGCTCCCTTGGACATTGCTGTTGATCCACATGATACAGTTTTGGCTCCTCGGAGGCTTGATCTTGCTGCCATGAAGGCGCACCACTTTGTCACCACTAGCTCTACTCTTGAGAACTTGGTTTATAGAATGTTGTTTACTGACGGGGAAGAGAGAGAGATCCCTCTACCCCAAACCACTTTGTTCAGTATTTCTCATGGACCTTAGTCACGCTCGAAGGAGGATATGGACGACAACCTGCATTCTCTTAACTTCCATGGGCACTATCAGGAGGAAGCACCATCATATGATCCCCCTGCGTATTACACAGGGGAGGCCTCAAGCTCATACCAGGACAAGGGATTTTCCTCAATATACTACGGAGGTGCATCTACTTGGGCACCATGGGATTGAGCCCCACTTAGGCCAAAAGCCTAAGCTTGGGGGGAGGTACACCGACATCACACTCATCTATATATCATGTTCGGTCGGTTCTTTGTATATCCATTGTTTTCGCTTTCTTTTTGGTTCTTGTTGCTGCTTTCTCAAAAACCCAAAAATACCAAAAATATTTTCGTTGTTTCTCTTGGTTTGTTTCTTTGTTTCTTCGCTTTGGTTTGCCTTAAAAGAAAAATCCAAAAAGATTTTGCTTTGTTTGGTTTGCTTTGTTTTTGTTTGGTTTTTCTTTGTTTGTTTGTTTCTAAAAAAATCGAAAACACCAAAAATATTTGTTGTTCTTCTTTGGTTCTGTGAGTTCTTTGCAGTCAGCCGTCCTCAGTGGATTTTGGTTTCATGTTAATATTCAATTCATGCAAGTGAAGGGCAATAATGAAGATTAAGACAACTCGAGGTGTGGTAAGAGGCTGGTAACGAACTCTATTTGTTTCATTTTTGTACATATACTCATCATTGTGAGCATGCTTAGCCTGTTTGTGTAAGGTGTATGTCATTATGGATGCTTAGTAGTTCTTGCTTGTCTATGATTAGCTCCAGCTTGCTAATAGTTTGTAGCATGTTATATGAATGTTTGCTTGCATTGTTTTATTCATACTTTGGTATGATATTGTGGTATCCTCCTCTGACTGTTCATGTGAATCGACTTGGCACATGCTCACGCATGCATATGACTAATCAATAGTTAGTAAGCCTCGATGATTTATTTTGCCTCAGAGTTCTTGTATCACTTTCATGCCATAATTAGTCTTGTTTTGTTGCAAGCATGATTATGACAGTTATTGCTCTCTCGTTTGTTGCTCCCTCTCTATTGCTAGCCTTCACTTGCACTGAGTACGTGCTCTACATGTGCTTCCAACTTCCCAAAACAAATATTACCAGCTGTGTCCACCATACCTACCTGTTAGCATCATTTGCTATTTCAGTGCATATTCCATATGCCGTGTTTTCTTCCAAAATAAAATGTTTGTCTGTTTTGAGAAAGTTAGTTAGTAAAGCTCTCACGAACTTTATGGCACACTTTATTCCTTGCGCTTAATAATTCTGAACTATTGTGACTAGTCCATGAAAGTTATATGCTTGCTAATTATATACTGGTAGTCAGCAGAACCGTGCTGTCACGGGGAACGCTTTCAACACTTTTTGGATAACTCATCCAGTTGATTCCTTGCTCTTTTATTTATGGATGTCGACGATGTGAAATAAAAGGGGAGGTTGTGAGTTCAAGGAGTTTATACATTGTGTTAGAGAAATGCCTCGGCCGCTAGCCTAAGCCATGCTTAATCATGGTGGAAACTTGCAGCATCACCATAATGAGCATCTTTGAAGCATCCTCAATAAAAAGCTATGCATATGGTAAATAAAAACATTGCTGAGGTGCTCATTGACTGCTTGCCTTGTCATTTTGGTTATGGGAAAGCTCCTGTACCATGTGCAAGGGGTACCCCGTTGGTGGTTCTCGATGATATGCATGTATTTACAATGACAAGAACTTTCAGGTGACGAAAGTTGAGTAGCATGCGGAGCGACCCTCGTACTCAAGGGACTTGGGATTTCTAGTCTATGGTCTGTCAAGCATATGATTCAGAGTGGACCTCACTTTCACCTTAACAAAATGAAGATGCCTATGATTGGGGCAATGATAGCTCAAAGCTAATGAGTACCTTGCTTTCAGCATTTGGAAGCCTTTCAAACCTTCACAAAACCGTTTTCACAACCTTTTTGATTCATCACTTATTCTATGAGCACCTTCTTGAGAGCATAGTTGTCATTCTTGTGTTTGTTCCAAAACTTGGTTAATTATGTCATGACTTTGATGCTTATATCTATGATATATTTATCTCTAGTCTTCATGTGAACTTTGATGCTTGTATCTATGATATCTTTACTTCTAGTCTTCATGTGAACTTCAGAGGTGCCTTGGCACTTATATTGTGCTCTTCAAACAAAGGCAAGCAAGATACCACTCTATCATACCTTATTATGAGCATTGCAATGTTGCTTATGTTTCATGCTACTTATTATTATTGAGTTAGTTTCTCTTCATAGCTTGCGATGACTATTGAGTAGACTTAGTTGCATACTTCTTATTATGAATTGTCTAAGCATCTACTCATGTGCTGAGAATATATACATCATATGAAGCAAAGTGTTCGTGAAAGTTCTTTTATCGCACGCAGTTTTCAACTGAATTGCTTGAGGACAAGCAATAAGCTAAGCTTGGTGGGAGTTGATGTTGGAATTATGCCCTAGAGGCAATTAATAAAGATGTTATTATTATAATTCTTGTTCATGATAAAGTTTATATTCCATGCTAGAATTGTATTAAGCGGAAACATTAATACTTGTGTGGTTTGTGAACAACACCATGTCCCTAGTATGCCTCTATGGACTAGCTCATTGATTAATGATGGTTAAGGTTTCCTAACCATGGACATGAGTTGTCGATTAATAATGAGATCATATCATTGGGAGAATGATGTGATGGACAGACCCAAACTAAGCGAAGCAATTAGACCGTGTCATCGTGTTCATCTTTGCGAAGCTTTTCTTATGTCAAATATTGTATTCCTTAGACCATGAGATAATACAACTCCCTGGTATCGGAAGAAAGCTTTGAGGTCATCAAACGTCATCCTATGAGAGGGTTATCATAAAGGTGTCTCTCAGGTGATCGGAAAGTACCTGTTGGGTTGTATGTATCGAGATGGGATTTGTCCCTCCCAAGTCAGAGAGATATACTTCGGGCCCACTCGGTAATCGATATCAACACTGCTTGCAAGCATGTGGTTAAGGAGTTAATCACAAAGTGATATCGGATTACGGAACGAGTAAAGTACTTGCTGTGAACGAGATTGAACTAGGTATAACGGTACCGACAATCAAATCTCGGGCAAGTAAAATATCGCGAGATGAAGGGAATATATATGGGATTGATTGAATCCTGGCATCGTGGTTCATCCGATATGATCGTCGATGAATGGGTGGGAGTCAATATGGGTTTCTAGACCCCGCTATTGATTATTGATAGAAGATCATGTCCGCATATTCTCGAACCCGCAGGGTCACACACTTAATGTGTCTCGACGCTAGGATAAATTGGATAATTGGGTTATGAGTTTTTGTTCGGAGTCTCGGATGGGATCCGGGACATCACGAGAGGTTCCGGAATGGTCCGGAGAATAAGATTCATATAAGGCAGTGCAGTTTTTGGATTTTGGAATTGTTCCGGGTTAATCGGTATTGTACCGGAAGCTTCTAGAACCTTCCGGAGGGGGACCAACGTGGCCCCACCTTCCGGGAGGGGGCATGGGCCTATGAGGGAGTGCCCTGGCCGCATTGGGCCAGGGGCACAAGGCCCCATAGGGCCCAACCGGCCAGCTAGGGTAAAACCCTAGATAGACCTTCTAGAAGGGGGGGGTTCCTTGCCCCCCACTCCTCCTCCTTTGGCCGCCGGCCTAGGGCTTGGGGGAGGGGCTAGGGCTGCACCCACCCCTCTATATATAGAGGGCTGGGGGCGCACCACCTCGCCCACACCTTCCCCTCCAACCCTAGCCGCCCTGCTGCCCTCCTCTCTCCCTCCCGACTGCTTGTAGGCGAAGCCCTGCTACAGAAATTCTCCACCAATTGCACCACGCCGTCGCGTTGTAGATCCAAACCATCTCTCCACCATACTTGCTGGACCAAGGAAGGAGGAGACGTCGAGGTGCCACACGTGTGCATCTCATGGAGGCATCGCCACTTGTGGTGCTAGATCGGATCGGATCGCGAGGAGGAGAAGCGAGTACGACTACATCACCCACGTTCCGACGAACGTTCCGCTGTGCGAATCTTCAAGGGTATGAAGATCTAATCCAATCTTTCTCATTGATTGCATCTCCTAGATTAGATCTTGGCTTCCCTCTATTCGCATCCGTAGAAATTTTTTGATTTACTATGTCGCGAAACCCTTCAGTTGATACATCCAAAACGTATCTACTTTCTCGAACACTTTGCTATTGTTTCTCCTCTAAACTTGTGTGATTTGGATACAAATAACACAGACTGATGCTATTTTCAACAGAATTACCTTGGTGTCTTGTTTTTGTGCAGAAAATCAACTATCAGGAAAAATCCCAGAAAATATGCCAAAAACTATTTCTCTCCAGAATATCCACGGAGCCAGAAGGGGATACAGAGAGGAGGCCTGGGAGCCCACACCCACCCCAGGCACGGGCCCACCTGACCTCGCGCCTGGAAGGGGTGCAGCCACCCCAGGCACCTCCTTGGCCTCCCTCCGCGCCTATAAGTTGCCTTTCAACCTAAAAACCAAGGGGGGTTCGATAGTTTTCCAGAAAGAGTTCCGCTTCGCCGCCGCCACCAGAAACCAAGATTCGGATCTAGAAACTCCGTTCTGGCACCCTACCAGGACGGGGAATTTGGAGAGGATCATCGCCATCGTCATCACCAACGCATCTTCATCAACCACTGATATTTCCCTTATCCATGAGTGAGTAATCCCCCGTCGTAGGCTTGGGGATGGTAGGGATTGGATGAGTTCTATCATGTAATTGAATAAGATCTGTTAGGGCATAGTGCCTAGTTTCTCTTGTGCTATTTGACTTTGTTGCAACTTGTTGTGCTTAATGCTTGTCACTGGGGCCTGAGTGCCATGATCTCAGATCTGAACTTATTATTGAATCATTATGATAGTATTGTTTGTGATCTTATCTGCAAGTTGTGTACACATATCATTGTCCGGATCCAAAGGCCCCAAAGTGACAATAATTGAGACAACCGGAGGGGATGGTTGTGGTGTGAGGATCACATGTGTTCACAGAGTGTTAATGCTTTTATACGGTGCTCTATTAAAAGGAGCACCTTAATTGCCAGTAGTTCCCTAGAGGCCTCGCTGCCACGGGCTGGCTGGACAGAAGATGTTGTGCAAGTTCTCATTGCGAGCATGTATGACTATATTTGGAGCACATGCCTATGATTGTTTAGTACTTGGATGCTTGTTATTATTTATGTGTAATGCCCTAGGTCTTTAAGTTACATGTTTAGACTCGTCCATGCAACGCCCGTTCATCCATCCCTATGCCTACCGCACTCGAATCCTACCGTTACCGTTACTGTTACTATTGCTCCTGTTTCACTGTTGTTGTTACTGCTATTGTTGCTACTACAAACGGTTGCTACTAATAAACTTATGTGAGCAAGAACTATTTCTAGGTGCAGCTGAACTGACAACTCAGTTGTTAAGGCTTGCAAGTATTCTTTGGCTCCCCTTGTGTCGAAACAATAAAATGGGTAATACTACCCGCGAAGACTGTTGCGATACCCTATACTTGTGGGTCATCAAGCCATCTCGAGAAGATCAAATTATTGAATCTTGCAGGCATCTTGGTGATTATGGATATAAGAAGACATGCCCAAATAAGAGGTTTCCCCATGGAGTACAAGGGAGCAATTCACAAGTATTCATCAAACAAGCACGAGCAAGAGCAATATAGAAAGGTGTTCTATCGTGAGAAGGAAAAAATCGTATTCATTAAGCTCAAGTATAATGCGTAAGGCAAATGTATGATCTTGATAGGTTTTCTGTTTTCCTGGTCTCATGTTGTTAGTTGGGAGACAGGGTTTTGGATAGATAGCCATACTATCAGAAGGGGCTCTCTAGTAAGTAGCTCGATTGTTTCCTTTGGAGAAAGCTCAAACATTTACATATATAGTTGCCATCATATTTCTTGGTTGTTATTTGTATCTTATCCATGTGAGGTTTTAGAGCCTGTGGTTATCTTCATAACAAGCTCTAGTTCATCAAAGACAGATTTCCAATGAATATCTTATTGCATTTTTTATTTTGGAGGTTTTTCAGTTCATTGCTTTTAGAGGTGTCCCCTTGTTGGACTATGATGTTTCTCCACATTATGTTGTATAACCTATTGTTAGCTTCAAAACTATCCCAAGATTATCGAAATTGGAGTTCGGATGCTCAAGTTATGATCATTCTTGTGTTTAATGTTTTTATCAGTTTTTAGGGGTGAAAACTCTAGCCCCGTACCCACGGAAATTCTGAGGGGGGATTCTCATAATTCCCGGTCATATTTTTTGGGGGGGTATCTAGTATGTTGCACCATGCGAGATGGGAGGTCTAGGTGCCTCAAAAAAATCGGGAGGGCGGAAATTCCGCCCCTAGGACCGGAATTTCCAGGGTAAGTTTCCTATAACAGTCATATTTCATTGGGGAGGGGCTATAAAAGTCCCCTTTCTTCCCCCTTGGGCTGGTTGCTTGCTCTCTCTTTCCTCTATTGTTTTTTCCTCTCAAGATCTTGGAAATACCCTCTCTCCCTCCCATAATTCTTTAGTCTTTTTGAGGGACTTGAAAGGGGATCTAGATATACAACTCCACCAGCCCATCTCTCCTCTATGTGAGGGGAAAATCTTGAGATCTAGATCCTGGGGTTTATTTTGTGGATTTCCTCTAGTGTTATTTCTCTCTTATTCCCCTAATATCTTTTGTAGCTTTGGTGGAATTTGAGAGAGAAGGATTTGAGCACTTGTGTTCTTGCCATTACATTAGGTGCATCCATTTGAGATCTCTATGGAGAATCAATGAGTAAAAGCTAGTGGGCTTGTTACTCTTGGGTTCTTGGAACCCTATATGGTTGTGTGGTAGTGGTGTTTTTCCTTGGGGCCTCCAATTGAGTTGTGGAGATTGCCTCAAGCTTGTTGGAATTTTGTGGCATAATCTTGGGAGCCTTCAATTGAGTTGTGGAGATTTCTCCAAGCTTGTATGGGTTCGGTGACCGCTCTCAAATGTCCCATTGTTGATCGAGGTCTTACCACTTGGTGGGAGGGCTTGAGGAGAATACAATGATTCATTATGGTATTTCACTACAACACGGAGCCTGGACGCTGGCGCTTATAGACGCTCAGGCACAGCCTTAGTCATCGCGCTCGCTATGGCGTGGCAAAAAAAAGCCGTCAGGAATAACTGCATCGGGGATTCATGAACGACGGTGGATTTTTGGCGTGGCACAACGTGATACGCCGAACTAGCGCTTCCACGATGCGGTAGAGGACATGCCTCATTACATTAATGAAGATGACAGGAATTCAATGATGTGTCACGTATTGCAAATGTTGTGGTCTGTACAACATCACCTATCCAGATAATTAATTACATTACCATTAATAAAAGTAAGAAGTTTATAGTCATTAATTTAGGTAGCTAATTGCATTCAAGTCAAAGATTCAATTTTATTGAAAGGATATTTATTACATCACATTACACTGCAACCACTTCTTACAAGGACCTAATCCTCTTATTCGACTTCTCTTCTAAAGAGAGAAGCCCTGCCAAAACAAACTAAGAAAATAAAGAACAAAAAACTATCTAAAACTAAACTAATTGCGGTGACCCAGCATACCACTGCATGTGTAGTACACTATAGTCGTTGACATGACATCCACAGAACACCGTTCCGTAAATATCACATCCCTCAGAGTGGTACAACAGAAATATTGCGGGCCCAAATTGCAGAAATACACACATTATTATTATTACA
Organism: Avena sativa; assembly: GCA_916181665.1. Taxonomy (NCBI): domain Eukaryota; kingdom Viridiplantae; phylum Streptophyta; class Magnoliopsida; order Poales; family Poaceae; genus Avena; species Avena sativa. The sequence continues at coordinate 427,461,210 of OV702293.1, forward strand.
ATACCAGAAGTTTGGAACTTCAAAATATTCATCTTACAAACCAAACATAATCTGTTTTCAACTGAAGTTTTAAAGTTGGAACATCAACTCCGAATTGAGCTCAACAACTTATTATATAAGGTTCATGCTGCTCGGCTCAATCGGTTAATAATAACTAAGGCAACTAATCTGACTCGTTGTCGTCCACTCCATATCTGATCTCGTAGTCCACCCCTTCCACACCGCCCGACAGGCCAGTCTCCTCATAGAATACATCATCTTGACATTCTGCTGCATACAGAGGAGTTTCTTCTGGATCCTTAGAGTCTAAGCAGGAGATCAAAGGAAAGGATGAGTAACAGCGTTACCCAGCAAGTTCATTATATGCAAGGTGGGAAGTTTGATGCTCTATCTACCACCTCGGACTATTAGTCCTTTGCACTATGCACTTTTCATAAATATTTCTTCAAACATTGATTTGATTGTTAAAAACTATGCCCATCAGCCTTCACAGGTTGACCAGAACTTTCATGGAGTTCCTTTCCTGCCGCGTTCGTAGCTCCTTCCTGGAATAGGGAGTAACAAGTTATAATTCTTACACTCTGCAGAGGTGCGTTAGTTTACCCATGAGAGATCAACTCCTTATTGCACAACCGGGCGTACTTTCCCATCCACAATTCCATGATGTGGGGCCCAGTAGGTGATCCAAGCCAATCACTGCCCCCTTCGCGACCCTGCATGTCTCCTTGGTGTACACCATGCCCACCCATTGAATTACGGCAATGGTTAGTATAGACCGTTAGATACCAGAACTATCGTGGGACGTTGAGGGTTCCCACCCATATGCTGTATATCCTCTACGAACTACCAATTAATGCATGCTACGAGGATAAAAGCCATGACCCATACATCCGGCTACATGCGAGAGGAAGAATATATAGCTGACTTCTTCGTCCCATTCCAAATCTCATGGTTAACGCGTAATATACGGCGCTAGAATCACTGATGACATGGGTTGTTAAGTCCTAGGTGATTAATCTTACTGCAAATGGAAACCTAGGTTCCATTGCTCACCTTATCCATATCATCACTTAGGATGATATCAACATTTATTTGTTTTGAGAAAACAATATTTTCTTTCCGCGAAACATAGATGATAACACACAATTTATAAATACTTTGATAAAGACTCTTCAAAGGACATGAGCAAGTGATGAACTTGCCTTGTAATTGCAAGGTAGTGAAGTCGGATGCTTACACTGGACCTTGAGCTTCTATGTCTACAAAACACCATTATTGCTCGGTAAGGAAAATATTTAAAGAAGCAAAAATGATTATGCATATTAAGGTCATGCATTATTTGTTATTTATTTTCTTTATGTATTTTACCCAACATTTTAGTTGTTTTGGAATTTCTTTAGGTAATTAAGAAATTCATTTTAAGGAATTTTTTTTAATATTTTAAAAATATTATATTCACTATTTTCTATAATGTAATAAATTATTAAGAGAGTTAAAAACTATTTTTTATTTAATTTTAACTTTTACATTTCTTTACTTAATAATTATTTTTAATAATAAGCATTTTAATTAAGGAGATTTTATTTTGGGTAACTTTAAATATTTATTTAATATTTTTCTAAAATACTATAATAACCAAATATAATAAAAGTTATTTTTGTTTATTTTTATGTATTTTCCTAATTATTTTATAAAATTCCATAAGGAATATATATTATAAAATCATTAACCTAAAATTTATTTATTAAAAATAGTTTTCTCAATTTAATTTAACAGGTTATTTTATTATGAATCTAAAAATATATTGTTTGTATTTTTAAGACTTTTATTTTATTTTCTAGGATTTATTGAGGTCTAGGGGTATTTTGGTCTTTTACATAATTATTAAAATCCCCGTTAGGGTTTGGGCCAACCCATTGGGCTATTTCGGCCTATCTTGGCCCAATTGGCCTAGTCAAAGGCCTTCTCGAAGGGATACTGGCCTTATTGGCCCATCACACTGCCTCCTCTTTCTCTCGTTCTCACCTCTTCTCCTCCTCGACCCCGTGGTTGTCGACACCGTCGTCGTGCGATTCCCGCTGCCATGGTGTATGGTGTAGTTGTCGACCTCACTCCTTCATCTAGTCCAATTCGATTTGGATATGGGGCTCTTCTACGGCCAGGCTGGCTCCGTCCCGAACCCTAGGGTTTGGGTGGTGCTAGTGACGCCTCCGCCGCTTCTCCAATGGTGTCGTGGGTGTTCCTGTGTTGCGGTGGTGGTGCTGCTCGTCCTCAAACTCTACTGTGGCCGCTGCCTCAGCTTGGTGCGGGTTGCAGCACCCCTTGGGTGCTCCCCGTGCCGCCGTACTCGTAGGCTCCTCTGCTTCCTCTTCTAACCTTCAGCGAGGACCTCCAGTAAGTTGCTTCTCTCTTCCCCCTCGTGCTCTCTATCATTTGCCTTGCTAGATCTATGATGTGTGTCTCTGGTGCGCATTCCTAATTAGGGTTCTTGCCCTGTTCTAGGGTTCCTTCTTCTGTTGTGGTTATATATGATGAACTAGAACTAGTGGTGATGACTAATGAGGGTTGTGATCAAATACTGAATTTCTCACTGTTCTCATTTGATTATATGATGCTAGTGGCCTTGTAGTCTTGATTACAATTAATAGTTTAGCATGACTAAAGTGGTAATGCTACTGTGGAATTTTATCGGTGGTGTTGGTGATTGGTGAGTTCACCACTGTCAAAATATTAGTACTGACAGTGGTACTGTTAGTGATTATCCACTATATTGTTGGACCCTCATTTGTGGGATTAGGGTAATAATGTGATTATATTGATACCCTGATTATGTGGATAGATATAGTCTTGGTGTTGATTCCTGGTTAAATTCCAAGAATATGATATTACAGGTTTACTTATGCAAGCTAAATAATGGATCTGCTTGATTTTAGAATCTATCTTTGTGACACTATATTAAAAGATCAAAGCTAAATAATGGTACACAAGTTTAGGTTCTACTACTGGCTTGATTCTATTGATGCTTAGTTTTGGATTTGAATCAAAGTTAAGTTGGGAGCTTTTTCTTGAACATTTCTGCCTGTGATGTTGGTCCGAGGCATAGGAACTAGTTTCCTATCTTGTTGTCCCTAATAGAAATGTTATGGTATTATCATTAGTTACTGGATCTTGAATCCTTTTGGCTAAGATGGTTGGGATGCTCATAGATTTATATTGGTTCATAGGATTTATGAACTCTAAGGTGCTACTCCACTAGGAGATGTGCCTAGAATTCATAAGCTATGCTATGTACATGTTGGAAGATATGATTTTGATATCATATCCAGAATCTATGATGCTGGCCTGAGATCCTATTTTTGATTGGTAAAATTTAAGTATACTATTTCTTTAAAAGATCATCTATGATGGATTCACCCCGCTTGGGTGGTTTCTGAGAGATCTAGATATAAAACAACACATGAATCTTACTCTAGAGAAGATAATAAGATCATGTGATGGTTTTATTTTACTCACCACAATTAACAGTTTTGATAGTGTTATGGTTGGTTGATTTGGATGGCTAGATCTTCCTGGTGGTGCTATTGGCTTGATCTTGTCCTTCTCCTTCTGGTTCCTGTAACGTGGCCTTGATGTTTCCCTTGACATTCTGGTTCCTGTAAGCTTGGCCTTGCTATCCACCTGATACACCCCCTCCTTATGGCACCATCTGGTGAGTACTGGGATGATCTTGTGTGTGATTGGGCTGATGATTTTCTTGGCTCTTGCTAAGCTTAGTGTGCTCTTGGTTGGGTGTTGGAAAGTAAAGATATGCTGCTGTGAGACTTGCCACGGCTGGGCTCTTCCTTTTTGCTTATGTAACTGCTGCTGGTGTGTTGACATCTCTCACCATGCATTTAGGTGATTGTGTTGCTTGTGTGCTTGGTACACGATTTGGATCAGATCGATGAGGTGTTTTACCTTTTGATCCTTAATATTTAACTCTCCTGGTGAAACTTGCCCCTCTTACTTGTTGTTAAAATATGTATTGTGGCTTATTTATTATGAAAGAACAATTCTTTCATATTGGTGAAACTTACCCCTTTATTAATACTCAATGATGTAATATGAGCAGTGCACCTCACTGCTCTCCACTGAGAGTATTCTAATAACTAACCTTTTATTTTCCTTTTTGTTTGTTTTGAATTTTGTTGCAGGTACAAGATCTGGTGTTTCAAGATTTAGTATAGGAGTACATAGATAGATAGATTCTTATTGTAATCTTTATTTTATTCTTTTTGTAAGAATCTTGTAATAGTTTATTCATATTTGAATTTACTTACTTGTAATCTCTTTACTGTAATGAACCTCTTCATTGATTGAAGGAGTTCCTCTTTGTAAAATGTTTATGGAATAAAGATAAAGAATAAGAATTCATTTCTTATTTAAATTTCTTTACATTGAATTATTATTATTATTATTTATTATCTCTTTATTATAACAAATAATATTACTAAATCATTTTGGAAATCATTTTAAAATACCAAAACTTAACTTTTAAATATAAGTTCAAATTTCAAATTTGAATTCAAATTCTTTCCCCCAAAACACACTACTCATAAAGATCATGTTAGAATTTATAACGATCACTCTCAATAGCTATTCCTACATACAGAGAGTGAAAGAAACTCTGATCACTTTAGGTTTTTAGTTTGGCAAAAAAATTACCCACATTTTACAGATGAATGCATGCATATGCACAAAATCCTAATTCTACCATTCGTTTATTCCTAAATGCTGGGATATTACACTAATTCTTCCACTTATCTTAAGGATAAGTAGAGAAACCTACCTAATCTAATCTTGAGCGCCTCTCTATTATGCTACCACGCAACTATAAGAAACGTAGCGGCATGGCCACCATCCTTGAACGAGGATGCTTTCATGGCGACGGCTATGGCTATAGAGGTGACAACGGCGACATAGGCATGTCTATAATCCTCCGCACAAGCTATGGTGACCATGTTGCCGTGGATCTGAAAGATATATCAGATCGATTAGAGAAAGAACATGATGAAACTGCGGATCGATTAGAGAAAGAACAAGATGCAACATCAAATCGATTAGAGAAAGAACAAGATGCAACATCAAACTAATTAAGAAAGAACCTTAGGCTCGGAGGACTCCGGCGTGGAGCCAGTGCTTGTGAGGCATCACCACATTTGGAAGGGCCGACGGTAGTAGAGATGGGAGTTGGTGATATCTTAGGATATTTTTGGAAATGACTATGTTATGATCTAGGGTTTTCCTTGCCGAGAGAGTGGGTGCGACGCCATATGGTGAGAAGAGTTGAGATAGTGGGGACTATGGACTCCCTATATTATATACGAAATAGGGTGGGTTGTTGGTGAGATATAGTGTTTGCTTTATGGGCTATATAACACGTGTGGCCAATAACATGGGCCGAATTGTTTCATAGAGCCCATGCGTCGGTCTCTGGCAAGCAGTGGTGGTCCACACCTATCAACTACACAAGCCTAACTAGTCAGCGGGCAGTAATTGACCATTCTCCGGAGGGCATCAACAATTAATGGCGCTCGAAAAGGATGCCATAAATTGGGAATGTGCCTCCATTGGCCAAGCAGGGCACAAAAAACCACCGCCTTCCGTGGCCATGTATGACGACACCAAAATCCACCGCTACCGTCGGTACCATGGCATATTATCGGCCATCACGACAAAGTGGTGCCACGATTTCCCATCCGCTGCGCATCCAACTTTTTCACGTACTTTTCACTTGTGCCGCCCCAAAAATCCGTCGGGCATGAGGGGTATTTTTGTAGTGTTTGGGAAGGATTGTGCCTTCGCATCGCTCCAATAGAGACGTAGCTTCATTAGAAGTGAACTTCGGGATAAAATTGTCATCTCCGCATCCATCAGTTATCTTTATACTCGAGCCCTTTACTTATGCACTTCACATTGTGATAGCCTTCGTGCTTGAAGTTCTTTATATTTCTATAACATTGTTGTTTGTCTTTCTTAGCATAGGTTGTCGGTGCACTTAGTTGAACCTAGTAAATTTAGGTTTTATGCCAGATAAATTAAATTCTAGTTTTATTCCTATTTATTAGATCCTAAATAGTAATTATTTTTAAATGCCTATTCACCACCCTCTAGGGGGCATCCGTGTCCTTTCACTCAACTTGCATGAATTGCTTTCCAGTTCTGCTAATATCTAGGCTCTAGAGGAGACTTTCACTCATGAAGAGATATATGCAGTAACGAAGGATTTACCCCATAATAAATCTTCTAGACAGGATGGTTTCAATGTATAATTCCTACTAAAATGCTAGCATATTATCAAGAAAGATTTCTATGATCTTTGTGATCAATTCTTCAGAGGGGACTTATGCTTGGAAAGCATAAATAGTTTCTTCATCACCTTGGTTCAAAGATTGATGGTTCTTCTATAGTCCATGAATTTAGGCATGTCTCTTTACTAAATTGCACCCTCAAGCTCTTGACCAAACTACTTACCAATAGACTCCAGCTAGTCATCTTGCGAATGATACATGATAATCAATATGGATTTATCAAGTCTAGACCTATACATGATTGTTTGTCATGGGCATATGGATATATTCATCATTGTCATAAGACTAAGAAAAGGGTTGTGATTCCGAAATTATATTTGAGAAATCTTTTCATAAAATGGAGCATTCTTTTATCTTAGAAGTTCTAAAGCATAAGGGGTTTGGGCCAAACTGGACATACTAGATCAAGATGATTTTTATCTTTTGCTAACTCTACTATGTTACTCAATGGAGTTCCAGGATCCACTTTCAAATATATGAGAGGTTTTATACAAGGGGATCCTCTCTCCCCACTTCTATTTCTTCTTGTTGCTAATTTTATTCAATCCATGATTAATACTGCCATGAGGTAAGTCCACCTGCCGAGACTAATTCCACTCCAATGTACCCTTAATTTTCCAGTGGTACAATATGCATATGACACCTTGGTCATTATGCAAGTTGATGTTCAACAGCTAGAACATTTGAAAGTTATTCTGCAGCAATTTGGGGATGCCACTGGATTAAGAGTTAATTATGAAAATAAACCTTATTCCCATCAATATTGCTCAACACAACATTGCCATTTTCGCTTCTACTCTTCAATGTCAATTAGGATATTTACCTTTCTCCTACCTTGGCCTGCCTTTGAGTAATGTCAAGTCTAGAAAGGAATTCTTTATGCCTTATTCAAATAGTTCAAAGAAGATTGTCTGCCTGCTCAATCTATTTTGATTGTGGAAGCAAATTAAGATGGGTCAACTTTGTCTTGTATTCACTCCAAACATTCTTTCTTAGTACTTTGTAAGTGTACTAGTGGGTGATTGATGAGTTTGGCAAATATAGAAGGCATTGCTTGTGGTGAAATAAATAAATTAATAAAAATAGTCCCTCTCTTGCTGCATGGGATCTAGTATGTAGGCCCAAGATTCATGGGGGATTAGGAGTTATTAATCTAGTTGTTCAAAACAAATGTTTTCTCATGAAGCACATGCATAAGTTCTATAACCACCAAAATCTTCCATGGGTGCACATGTCATGGGAACTCTATTATTAGACTTCTCAGCCTTCAACAAAGATCAGAGAGGTATCATTTTGGTGGAGACATTGCATGAAGACCCTATCCATACACAAGAGTATTGCTCAATGCACTTTTCGGAATGGTCACACTATCCATCTATGGTTAGATACCCGGAACCACGTCCCTCTGAAAGATACTTTGCCTCACTTGTTCTAATTTGTAAAAATAGAGGATATCTCTATCCAGCAGGCCCTCTTAGAGGATGATATTGCTTCCCTGTTTCATCTACCTCTTTATCGAGAGGCCTTATCTAAGTTTTTTCAACTCCAAGTACTTATGGATGGATTACAGAGTAATGATGCTCATGACACATGGACTGCCTTTAACTCCTCAATTAAGTTCAACATTACTAAAGTCTACAGGTTACTAATGGGTGATGCTCCTGTCTGACCATTTGTGAAATGGCTCTGTAAAACTTGTTGTATCTAGAAACACAAAGTTTTTTCTGGGTTCTAATCCATAATTGATGAATAGTAGAGAAATGTTACAAAGGAATAATTTCTTCATGCCAGTTTATAACTTTGCCCTCTATGAAGGGAAAATCTTAGAGGACAGGAATCATTTGTTCTTCCAATGTCCATTTGTTGTTATTGGTTGGCAGTATATCTACCCATCTTGGACTCCACCTTCTGATAGAGACATGTTTAATCTGAAAGATGTCATTCAGACTTTGAAGAGCCACATTCATCAGCCATTTGCAATGGAGATTATTGTTCTTGTCACATGGGCCATTTGGACTACAGGGAATGGTTCTGTTTTTAAAGTTTTCACTCCCAACTTATATAGATGTTGCATAAAATTTAAGGAGGACATGGACTTGCTGAGACACAAGGCTAGCAGGAAAGCCTATGGTTCCATGAAGTCTTGGATTAATGCTTTCATTTAGTTTGTTTTCTATCTTAAGGCTTCATATTTTGTAGCTCCTTCTTACTTTTAACTTGTACAATTCTGACTTGTATGGACTATGATTTTATGAAAATGAAAGATATGCAGTGTGGAAACCCACTATTCATCCTAAAAAAATGTGATTTTCGATAAGGGTGATGCTTCTATTGATAATTCCATTAGATTCTTACAAAGTTACCTAGATTCTATGCAGGGTCTAGCTTATGGAAGAGACATTGTTGATAGAAAATGCAAAGCTCTTGTATATCAAAGGATTGTATAGAAGAAAGAAATCGCTCTTGATGGTGAAAGGCACAAAGATATCCGGAGGAAACCAAAAGAAGGTTGGATCAAATGTAAGGTTGACACAAGTTATACAGATGGTGAAAAGAAGGGAGCTTGGGGCGCAGTCCTTCAAGATCATGATGGCCAAGTGGTTTGCTCGGTCTGGGTGTCATGGCACTTCAAAATTCTTTGGCTAACCCGACTGCCCTGCTATTTTGGACCCTGATAGATCTGGGATGTGCTTAATTGCAAGAGAATTCAAACACAAAAAGACTCTAGATCGCCAGGTTTCTCTACTGAAGATTAAAAAAATATGCAACAAGGTTGCTCATGAGTTGTATCAGTTGAGTCATAGAGAGTTGAGAAGTTGTGTGTTACTAAGTTCGATTCCGACCTGCGTGTCAAGATCGAGTTGGGAAGATTGTAATCAAACCTTTGTTTCATAATTAATACAAAACCACTTAAAAACACCTATCGGTTTATCCCTCCTTTGATCACTCTCCAAACTTCTTCTACTTCGCGAGTGGCCCTAATTTAGTTCTAAAAATATCTATGATATTGAATTGATACACCCTAAAAATAATTCTATGGTGGGTCATTGAAGTTTGAATAGGTGTTTAGGGTTGCGTGGGGTCTAGCCTCCACGATGATCAGTTTATATAGACTTAGGAGGATACAATACATGGTATGTACGTGTACACAAGTTGTACGGTTACGTAAATCTAAACCGTTTCTAACACACAGCCTCAATCTGAACTTTTACAAACTAAATTCAGATTGGTTCTAAAACGGTTTAACATTTGCTCGGTAGCTGGCTTAGTAAATACATTAGCTAACTAATCATCGGAGGAAATAAACCTGACTTGAAGAGCTCCAACTACTACTCACTCACGTACAAAGTGGAAATCAATCTCTATATGCTTCGTACGAGCATGAAACACTGGGTTTACTGTCAAGTATGTAGCCCCAAGGTTATCGCACCATAAAATAGGAGTACGCTACTATTCAACGCCAAGTTCCTTGAGCAAAGACTCTACCCATATGGCCTCAGCAGCGTCGTTTGCCAATGATTTGTATTCTGCCTCGGTACTGGATCTCGAGATGGTAGGTTGCTTCTTCGAACTCCAGGAAATCAAGTTCAGACCTACAAAGATGGCAAAACCTCCTGTGGATTGTCGATCATCAACGCATCCAGCCCAATCCGCATCCATGAATATACTGATGCCGGTAGATGGGGATTTCCGAATGTGCAGCCCAGTGTTGATAGTGCCCTTCACATATCGCAAGATGCGCTTCACAGCTTCCCAATGTACCTTCATTGGTTATGAGAGAAACTGGCACACCTTGTTGACTGCAAACGAAATAACTAGCCGAGTGATAGTCAAGTACTGGAGTCCCCCAACTATACTGTGATACCTAAAAGCATCATCGGTACACAATAAGTGTCCACTATCACGTGCAAGCTTCTCTCCGGTGGCCAGTGGGGTAGAAGCCGAGTTGCAATTCTCCATATTAACCCGGTATAGGAGATCTAGCACATACTTGCGCTGGGTGAGACTCATGCCCCTGGAATTGTAGGACGCTTCTAGACCAAGAAAGTAGTCTAGAGCACCAACGTCCTTGATGGGAAAACTGTCCAAGAGGGAGGACACAAGCCGATCCATTGCAGCAGGAGTAGAGCCAGCAATGACGATGTCGTCAACATACACAAGCATATAGAGCTGAACACCGCCTTGGGAGAACATGATCAAGGAGGTGTCAGCCTTGGAGGCCGTGAATCCAAGCTGCAGGAGACACTCACTGAGACGAGCATACCAAGCTTGCGGGGACTGCTTCAGTCCATAGATGGCACACTGTAATTTGCAGACATGAGTGGGGAACTGAGAATCTTTGAACCCCGGGGTCTACTGCATATAGACCTCCTCCGTTAGGAAGCCATGAAGGAAAGCATTGCTCACATCAACTTGACGAAGACTCCATCCTCGATAAACAACCAAGGAGAATACTAGGAGAACTATCGCGGGTTTCACCACAGGGCTAAAGGTGTCCCCATAGTCAATACCTTGTTGCTGGGAAAAGCCGTGAGCAACAAGAAGAGATTTATGGTTGTCGATGGAGCCGTCAGGACGATGCTTGGTCTTGAAGATGCACTTGCAGCTGACCAGGTTTGGATCACGAGGACGAGGCACCAAGGTCCAAGTGGCAGTCTAACGGAGCGCAGAGAACTCAACAGACATAGCGTCACGCCATGCAGGCTCTCGAAGAGCCTCTCGATGAGAGAGGGGAGCAGCGAAGAAGTTGCGCCGTCGAGGATCATAGAGAACGGTGCCATCGGTGTACTTATTCTCGCGACGAGTGGCATCCTGGAGACGAGTGGTCATGACGTGACCAGAGGGTGCCGTGGCAGACGACGCAGCCTCGGCAGGATGCTGCACGCCAGCGGTAGGGGAGGCGACCGCGGCTGGCTGCCACATGCCCACAACAGGCTAAAACGCTGCCGCGGCAGGATCGGCGGCAAAGGAGGCAGCAGGCGTTGCCACGGCAGGGAACTGAGGCATGACAGGCTGCCGTGTGCCCACGGCAGGCGAATTCTCTGTTGCGACAGGATCGGCAGCAGCGTCCGCGTCCACGTGACATGCGGGTGAAGGTGGTGCGCTGGCCACATCCTCGGGAGCAGAACCATGCCCATGCATGTCCATTGACGACGTGACATGCTCTGGAACCTGCAAGACCGGAGAAACAACAACTTGAGAGGAAACATCAGTAGACAAATAGGACATATCATAATTTCGCACATGATCACTCGTAGCCAGTTTAGAGGACGAAAAAGTGACAACATGTTCGAGAGTGGAGACATATACCGTGACACCCAGGGTCGCAAAGGGAAAAATGGATTCATTGAAAATGGCGTCCCGAGAAATATAGATACACCCCATGGACCTATCCAGACACTTGTACCCTTTATGCATCGGATTGTAGCCTGAAGACACACATCTTGGAGCAGAAAGCTAGCTTATGTGTGTTGTACTTATAAAGACTAGGCCAACAAGTACAGCCGAAAATTCTAAGGAAGGAGTAATTGGGAGGAACTTTGAATAGGCGGGTGATAGGTGCTTCATGTTGAAGAACAGGGGTAGGCATGCGATTTATGAGATAACAGGCGGTCAGGAAGGCCTCATCCCAATACCGAAGCGGGAGGGAGGAATGCGCGAGGAGGGCTAGACCTATTTCGACATGGTGTCGATGTTTACGTTCTACAACACCGTTTTGTTGCGACGTATGAAGGAAGTACATGCGGTGAACAATGCCCATGCGCTGAAAATAGCGATGGAGTTTGTGGTATTCACCACCCCAATCGGACTAAAGTGACTTGATCTTCGAACTCAAAAAGCGCTCAACATAGGCCTGAAAGGCATAAAACACATTCTAAACATCAGACTTGTGTTTAAGAAGATAAATCCAACAGAAACGTGTGTAATCATCGATAAAACTGACATAATATTTGAAACCTCTAGAGGAGGCAATAGCAGGACCCCAAACGTCAGAGTGAATTAACTCAAGAGGCATAGTAGACACACGATTTGAAGCAGTATACGACAACTGACGACTTTTGCCACATTGGCAAGCATCACAAACTGAAACATGACTATCTAACTAAGAACAACACACGGTTATTTTGGCTAACAATGGACTGAACTACTTTATTTGTAGGATGGCCTAGACGCTGGTGCCACTGCGTCAGGTTGGCTTTGCCGGCGGAGAGAGCATGGCGAGATGATGTGGCTCGGCTAAATGGAATTGGGTAGAGACCTCCGTAGCTTCTACCTTGAAGAAGTATTCGCTTCGTGACCTTGTCCTTGACACAGAAAAAACGACGGTGAAACTCAACAAACACGTCATTATCACAAACAAGGCGGTAAAATGACAAAAGATGTTGTCGAAGATGATGAACATGAAGAATATTGTTCAAGCGAAGGGAAGAACCGACTAAAATTGAATGACCAATATGCGAAATTGACAAACCTGCACCATTGGCCACTTGCACTTGATCCTTCCCATCGTAGCGATCATGAACATGGAGGCGTTCAAGATGGCTTGTGAGGTGATCTGTCTCCCTTGTGTCCATCATCCAGGGGGAGGAGTGTCGTTGGATCTTGTCGACGTGGCGTTGCCTGAGCGCTGCGTGTTTGGCTGGAACTCGGGGTTGTAGCGGTTGCGGCAGTCGCCGGCTTCATGACCCCTGTAGTGGCAGATCTAGCAGCGAGGACGCTCCTTCCTGCGGCCGTTGCGACCACCGCCGTTGTTGCGGTTGTAGTCGTTGTTGCGGCTGTTGTTTTGACGGTGATCACCGCCGCCTGAGGTGGGGCGCGGTGCACTGCCCTAGCCCTGCGAAGGATAGACAGCAGGGGGCGCCAGGCGGTGCCCTGGTTAGCCGACCAGTAGTAGGGGCGCGCCTGGCCCGAGGTGTTGAAGGAGCCAAGACGTGAAGCGATGTTCGCCGAGGAGACCCACTCGTCGGGGGCCTGAGCCTGCTGTGCATGCAAGGCCTCACAGCTGAGGACATGGGAGTAGAACTCATTGAGGGAGACCTTGTTGGTGTCGTGGAGCATGGAGGCGGCGACGGGGTTGAAATCGGGGCTGAGCCCCGTGAGCATCTGGTCGACGATCTCTTCGCCGAAGAGAGGCGATCCAGCGGCGGCCATCTGATCGGCGAGGACCTTCACCTGGTCCATGTACGCGTCGGCCGACGCGTCGAGCTTCCTCAGCGACTAGAACTATTGCCGGATGTGCAAAACATTGGCACGATTTTGGGCGCCAAACATGGTGTGGATGGCCTTCCACACCGAGGCAGCCGTGGTCTTGCCGATCATCTGCTGGGCGATGTCCGACCCAATGGAACCGAGAAGCGGCCCGAGCACGCGTTGATCACGCGTCCACCATGTGGCGTACTCGGGGTTGGGGATGGTGGTGGCATCATCACCCGTGCCCTAGGTGATGGTCTTCTCAAGCGGCGGTAGCGTGCCGTAGAGGTGGCCGTGGAGCCCTGCACCGGTGAAGTTCGGCAAGGTGAGGGAGCGCCAGAGCATGAAGTTGCTCCAGTCGAGGTGGACTTGAGGCGCGGGTATGGGCGCAACGGTGACGGTGGTCGGCAGAGTGACGGTCGGTCCGAGGACGGTGGAGAGCTGGAGGGCCGAGGACGACGAGGAAGACATCTCGACGGTGCGGCTGCGAGGATCTGCAACTGCGGCGGCCAGCGATCTCCGGGTGGCGGCGGCTCCTAGGGTTTTGGGTCGACGGCCGGCTAGGGTTAGAGCGGCGGCTCTGATACCAAGTTTGAATAGGTGTTTAGGGTTGCATGGGGTCAGGCTCCGCGGTAATCAGTTTATATAGACTAGACTTAGCAGGATACTAAACCGTTTCTAACATTGATATCTCTAGAGAAAGAAAATATCACCTTCCATCATAACTGGCAGTCGATATCTCTGCACAGTGGAGTAAGCATTTAGTCATACAACTTGTAGCACCCGCCGTTTTCATAATTTCATACACATGAATAGTGTTCTGGAAAAGATAATTTTGGGGTTAACGAATTCCTAACCACCTATCAGTTTCTAGATCATTTGATCACACGGCGCCCCAAACTTCTTCTACTCCACGGTACGGTGGCCCTGACTTCGTGCTACCACTCCTATTACCAGTGCCCCACTCGCACTAGTTCATACAGTCGACGCGTCTCAGAGTCGATCGGAAGAACGAAGAAGAAAGTGTGAACAGATAACCGATCGATCAGTGGTTATTGCACACCATTTGTATGCTCCCTGTCCCTTAAACCCCTACGGCCCAGGCCAGCCCCTGCCTATTTGGAACAGTGAAATCAATGGGCGCACTACCCCGTTTGTCTTCCCTCACTAATGACTAAATGAGAGCAGCTGATCCATGGCGATGGCGATGGAGCTGGCGCCGTTGAATGTCATGTGGAAGGCCACCCCGGCCGGCCAGCGTGGATCCCTGGGAGAGCTCTGTTTCGTGAGCGCCCACCACCACACCGGGAGAAGCTGCCCAGGCCAGCCAAGCCAAGACGTCCAACCGATTTCGCTGACGCCTTCATTGCGCCATTAACTCCTCCGCCTCACCACCTCAACTACTCACTCCCCGCTCCTCCACTTAAACCCCCTCTCCGGCCTCCCCTCATTCCATTCCCGTCCATCCCCACATCAACCACGCCATTGCGCACCGATGCCAGCCTAGCGACCAGCCCAGAATTACTACATTCTTAGCTAGATCCGTCGCCGCGCCGCCCTACGTGCCACCGGTGGGTCTTTGCCGATCCGAGAATGGAGATGCAGCTCGCGGCCGTGCTCGCCTCGCTCGCCCTCGGCGGCGCGCTCATCGTGCTCATCTTCGGCAAGTGGTGGCAGCCGCTGGCCGAGGCCGACAAGCGCGTCAAGGAGCTCGACGACGCCGTCGAGGCCCTGCTGCAGCTGCGCGCAGCCCTGCTCAAGCAGCTGGAGGGGGCGCCGGAGCCGGAGCAGCCGCGCGCGTGGCTGCGGCGCGTGCAGGACGCGCAGGACGAGGTGGCGTCCATCAAGGCGCGCCACGACGCCGGCCAGCTCTACGTCGTCCGCCTCCTGCAGTACTTCCTCACCACGGGCCCCGTCGCCGGGCTGGCCGAGAAGCAGCTCAAGATCGTGCGCGCGATCCAGGAGCAGGGCGCGGCGCTGCTCGAGGCCGCCCTGGCCACGCCGCAGGCGCCGCCGCCCCTGCTCCTCCAGCCCGAGGAGCTGGAGCTCCCGCCCGACACGGGATCCACCAGGGCCTACCTCAACGACGCGCTCCGCTTCCTCGGCGACTGCGACGCCGCGCTCGGTGTCTGGGGCGCCGGCGGCGTGGGCAAGACCACGCTGCTGAAGCAGGTGCGCGACGTGTGCGGCCGCGTCGCGCCGTTCTTCGACCACGTCTTCCTCGTGGCGGCGTCCAGGGACTGCACGGTGGCGAATCTCCAGAGCGAGGTCATCGCCGTGCTCGGCCTGCGGGAGGCGCCCACCGAGCAGGCGCAGGCCGCCGGCATCCTCAGCTTCCTCAGGGACAAGAGCTTCCTGCTCCTGCTGGACGGCGTGTGGGAGCGCCTGGACCTGGAGAGGGTCGGCATCCCGCAGCCCTTCGGTGTGGTGGCCGGTCGGGTCAGGAAGCTGGTCGTGGCGTCCAGGACCGAGGCCCTCTGCGTGGACATGGGCTGCCGCAAGTCGATCAAGATGGACTGCTTCAGCGAACATGATGCGTGGAGCCTGTTTGAAGCCAATGCTGGCGAGGAGGCCATCCGTGGCAACACCCAAATCTCCACACTTGCAAGACAGGTAATCATCAATCGATCTATCTCTCTGCCTACGTTTGGAAGCTTCAGATTTTTTCAAATCGTACCATACTATTATACTTTTGATTTGTATGTCAGGATATTCTGTCTGTTAGCTGTTTTCTCCTGAAACAGGAGTGCAAATTTTTTGCACATGGACATGGGGAACACACGTTTGATTGATTCGAAAATTTCGAAGGCACTTTTAGATGTCTTGAATTAGATATAGATTACGGATGTTGAATCTGCAAAAAAATTGATCCCAAAAAAATTACAACTGTAGATCCACGAACCAATTTATCAATACCACACACACAAGCAAGAAAGGACATGGACAGTATTTTTGGATAGCTTATTTTCCTTAATGTTACCAGTTAGTAATTTTAGTTCATTTTGATCATACCTTGATAATCAGTTGGGCTATCGATATTATTGATAAGCAGCGACCGAACTGGGCTACGTCCTACAGGGGTTACCCCAGAATTAGCCTACAAATTAAAAAAAAAACATTTGTAGAACCTGAGAAAATTGAGCATTTGCCGGTGAACGAGGAGTTTGGCACCCGCACCGGTTTGTTAGCGGTGGTGGAGACCTGGATGGAGAGGGTATTGGATGTTTAGCGAACACACTCTATGAATGATAAATGTCCCCCAGTTGTTGTATAGCGCATTTTACACCGACATCATAAAATTCTTGCCTCTGCCACTCCTCGGGTGGCAATAATGAATCACCGGATATGGAAAATGGCAAATAGGTAATGCTAATATTGGCAATATTCTTTTCATCATGTCTTGGTTCACCGTGTTGACAGCATATCCAGACCAATAGTCTGAATAAATGTTATGCAAATGTAATCTATATCAGAATCGCTACCTGAACCATGAGGTTGTTGAGGTGGGGAATGTCTGACTTTGCTCCTATGACAATGGATCATCGAATATGTTGAAACTTGAAAGCACATAATGCAAATATCTGCAATATTCTTTTAGTGTTGAATTTTACCATGTGGAACCGTAGATTAAATATCAGGACCAACAGTCTGAATAAAGACAGTTGCTTACAAATGTAATCCATATCTGTATCGCTTCCCGATTTGTCAGGGGATATTTATTGAGTATGTAGGGAACATGTGAGTCTGACTTCATCCATAAGTTCTGAACTTTTGACGAGATTGGCGACCTCGCCGCTAACTGAAAGGTTATGCAAAGGAAAGGCATGGGCCAAGGTTTCAAGTTTCTGCAAGAAAACAAAAACCAATATGTTCACAAACATGACAGTTTGTAAATTGCCTGAAATATTAGTATATTTCAGTTATTTTGAAACCTTTGGATAATCATCCAACCATTTACATCTCATCTAACTTCATATATTAACTATGATTAAAATTTGCAATAAAGTTATTAAAATTGCATGATTCTAAAAGAGTAAACTTAGTCTAATGTGCAATTTTCAGGTCACTGATATCTACAAAAATCTCAGTCTATAATAAAAAGTAGCAAATCCGTATAAATTAGTATCGGCATCATATTGCATCCCATATTTTCTTTTTGACCGTTTCTAAGAAACATTATTTTTGCATGCATATAGAAAATTCAGTGACATGACAACCTATAAATATAGTACTATCATGATCTCTGTGCACTGACTTGTTCTATGACAGTTAGTTTCTAATCAGCTTGTATATCCTAATATGTGTCTGGGATGTTCAGAGTTTTTTTTATGTGGAGGTTCAGAGTTGTTCATATCACAAGATTACTTTCAATAAGACAGCAGATTTCTTCTTTTCTTCATATAAGCCCATCTATCTACTGTAAATAAGACAGCAGATTTCTCGTTGCTCTACTGCTAAACAGGTGGCCGCAGAATGCGAAGGCCTGCCTCTGTTCCTGGCCACCATCGGCCGTGCCATGTCAAACAAGCGTACACCAGAGGAGTGGGGCATTGCGCTCGACAAGCTCAAGAAGTCGCAGATCACGAGCACTACGCCCGGCTCGGACAAGAGCACCCAGGCTCTGGTGAAGTTCTGCCTCGACAATCTGGAGAGCGACACGGTGCGGGAGTGCCTCCTGACATGCGCGCTCTGGCCCGAGGACCACAACATCTCCAGGGACGAGCTCGTGCAGTGCTGGATCGGCCTGGGCCTGCTCCCCAGCAACGACGACGTCGACGAGGCGCTCCGGTTCGGGCACACCGTGGTCTCCATCCTGGAGTCGTCACGCCTCCTGGAGCAGGGCGACAACCACCGGTACAACATGTGCCCCTCCGACACGCACGTCAGGCTGCACGACGTCGTCCGCGACGCGGCGCTCCAGCTCGCGCCCGGCAAGTGGCTCGTCCGCGCGGGCGTCGGGCTGAGGGAGCCTCCCCGCGACGAGGCGCTGTGGCGGGACGCGCGGCGCGTCTCGCTGATGCACAACGTCATCGAGGACGCCCCGGCGGCGAAGGCAGGCGGCGGCGCGCTCTCGGACGCGCGGCCGGCGTCGCTGATGCTCCAGTGCAACCGCGCCCTGCCCCGGAAGATGATCCAGGCGATCCAGCATTTCACCACGCTGACGTATCTGGACCTGGAGGACACCGGCATACTGGAAACGTTCCCGATGGAGATCTGCTGCCTCGTCAACCTGGAGTTCCTCAACCTGTCCAAGAACCGGATCCTGGCGCTGCCGATGGAGCTGGGCAACCTGAGCCAGCTCAGGTACCTACACCTGCGTGACAACTACTACGTCCAGATCACCATCCCTCCGGGCCTGATCTCGCGGCTCGGAAAGCTGAAGGTGCTCGAGCTGTTCACGGCGAGCATCGTCTCCGTCGCAGACAACTATGTGGCGCCAGTCATCGACGACCTCGAGACCAGCGGCGCGCGCATAGACTCGCTCAGCATCTGGCTGGACAGCACCCGGGACGTACAGAGGCTCGCGCGCCTGGCGCCGGGCGTGCGCGCACGTGCGATCCACCTGCGCAAGCTGGACGGTGCGCGGTCCCTGGAGCTGCTCTCTGCGGAGCACACGGCGGAGCTCGGCGGCGTGCAGGAGGGCCTGAGGGAGCTGGTGGTGTACTCGGCGGACATCGAGGAGATCGTCGCCGACGCGCACGCCCCGAGGCTGGAGGTCGTCAAGTTCGGGTTCCTCACGAGGCTCCGCGCCGTGGAGTGGTCGCACGGGGCGGCGTCCAACCTCCGCGAGGTGGCCCTCGGCGCGTGCCACACCCTGACGCACCTGACATGGGTGCAGCACCTCCCCTGCCTCGAGTTTCTCAACCTGAGCGGGTGCAACGGGATGACGAGGCTGATTGGCGGTGTGGCGGACGGTGGCAGCGCGGCCGACGAACTGGTGACTTTCCCCCGGCTCAGGCTCCTGGCGCTGCTAGGGCTGCCGAAGCTGGAGGCCGTCCGCAGCGACGGCGGGGAGTGCGCGTTCCCGGAGCTGCGGCGGTTGCAGACGAGGGGGTGCTCGCGGCTGAGGCGCATACCCATGAGGCCGGTCGCGAGCGGCCAGGGCAAGGTGAGGGTGGAGGGCGACAAGCATTGGTGGAACGGGCTGCAGTGGGCGAGCGACGACGTCAAGTCATGCTTTGTTCCCGTGCTGCTCTGAGCTTACTGCTAGCTGCTGACCACGGAATTGGAGTTTTGGCACGTCTTGGTCTGTTTGAAGATGCTAAATAGGTCGGGTGCATCTGCCTGCATGGTAGAGAAGGGAACAACCGAATAAAGCATACGTGGATTATTTGGGTGTTTTTTTTTATCTTAAGACAAGGAAATTGGGTTAGGCTATTCTTTTTCTTCTTCGTACTCCAGTATTGGATTTTATTGTAGTATTTCGTTGCCAATAAAAATAATGTATGTTGGCATTAGGCTCATGGTTTATGTGTAGATTACCATCTGTATACTGCACATCTGTTGCTCGAATTGTATTGGCAAACTTTTTCTTGGACATAGCTGAGAATCGTAAATGAGATGATACGTAATAAATTAAATACTTCCTTTAGAAATGAATAGAGTTATTGACAGTCTACTTGAACTGATACCATCCCCGACTTTGAAAAGTGTTCCTTAAAATGAAAAAGGTAAGATTTTAGCCTCCAAGAAAGTATTAGTTTGCTTTTGAGAAATGCAGGGAGTATTATATTACTAGTAGCATGTATATGATCATGATACTAGTAATATGATACTATCTCTATAGTGCATTGTATCATAGAGTATTATTTATATATTAGTATATTTATTGATTTCTAGTATCTCAATGTAAAATTGTGTATAAGATTCATTTGACATTAAAATTTTCAGTTTTACGTGTTATGATACGGTATCTAGCTATGATACTCTAACAATCTCTTTTTTATTAATTGTTGTGTCACGTCAGATTTTTACTCCCACTATGGCTAGCCTAATGTACAATTTCTCTTTTCGTCTTCGGTGTTTAGTTCGACTAGGTCAACGATAAGAGCAAGCAAGAGTTGTGGGGGGGGGGGGGGGGGGGGTTGCTTGTTAGCACAAAGGCTACAAAAAATGGCTTATGGCAGGGCAGAAAAGAGGGATATCTTTTTGTATGAAAACATATCACACGTATCGTGGTGTTTCGTGTGAATCAAGAATAGATGTCCACCGAATAAAGAAAAAAATAAAGACTAGATGTCCACCTCTTCAGCCTTTTCCAATTGAAGCTCTTACGGATATATACATATAATAGATGAGAAGGCAAATTGTTCATCCACCAATGAACAACTACAAATTGAATTCAAATAATGTTTTGATTCAAACCTTTTAAATACAAGTTTTGACATGATGAGAGGGATGTCATAATCATGAATGCAACGTGAATGATTATTTTTTAAATCCCGATTTCTAAAGTCTTGGGAGGTTACATAACATATAAAACATGTTGCACACCTAATCGTGGTCAGGAAAGGTGTACTGTCTGGCGGTGGAGGTGTCGACCTTGTAGATCGTCATATTCAGGCCAAAGGCCTGAATCTTGAACTCAATGACATCGTTGTTCTCGAGGTTGTACTTGTTGATGATCTCTAACCAATTCTTCATCAGCACCATCTGCCCGCTTAATTAGGGGACCTACACCCATTCATCGCACCACCGGTAGGCAGACACCACCGTGCAGCGCGGGAGAGAGATCCTGATCCACACCTTAAGTCTCTTCTGGAACGCCTCTAGCACGACAAGCATATGCAAGTTGTTCTTGTCTAGTTTTTAGACGTAGCAGCGATATCAAGGCCCTCGGGATGTCTTCAAGCTTTGGCTGACAACCACGGTTGTGTAATTCCACCGCCGCTGCTTCTACCCTGACCAAGCACCACCGGCTTCAGCATGTTCCCACCGTGTCACACTCCAACTTAACAACCTCGTTAGTATATCCGCAAAAAAAAACCTCGTTAGTACATAGACATGGACGTAAGTAGTTGATCACAATGATAGTGCACAAATGTACAAGAACAAAGTAAAACTATGTTAAACAAAGTAGAAGTACAACATTAGAAGATCATGACAATGCTAACTAGAATTAGAACTAGATAGCATTCCCAAATTACGCAATGCACTACATCATGGCATTAATATCATATCTGAATTAGGCGATTCACTATATCATGGCATCAAGATGATTCTCAAATTGGGCAATGCGCAAGTAGGAATTGAACAATCAAGATCGTGGCATCATCACATTTCACAAATCGTGCAATGCACAATTCACACACATCTCCCAAATTGGGAAATGCCCAAATCAGGCATCTAATCTACATCGAATCTACAACAAACTACTTTAGTTTACACTCAAGCACAAATGAGAACTCGGTCCACTCGTCAGAGTTTCGTAATCAAATGGTGCTAACCATTTAAAAAACTAATCTAATCTACATGCTCGAAGTATTTCTAGTGAAAAACGTGGGTGCCAGAGTCGAATAAGATGTGCCTAGAGACGAAAACGAAGCGCCTATATCCGTCGGGGCCAAAGATGATGTGCCTGACGCTAGGTTGCGGGTGCCACACTGGGCAAAAAATCCCCTCCAAATCAACGAGGGTTAGTCCGGCGAGCTTAGGCGCCTTCCCGATGGCCGCACTCGAGGTCCCTGCCGCTGATCGGGGCACCGATGCGTCCGCTAATGCAGTCGTTGTCGCCATCCTTGTTGCGCGAGAACCCGAGCACATGGTGAAGAAGCGTAATTGAGAGCCTGTGCGCAATCCACCTAATTGTCAACGGCTAACTTGCCCAATTGGGGGTCGGCCCATCGCTCATGTGCCAACTGTTCGCCAATGGGAAGATTCGGGCGATAAGGAGGTGGAGGAGCTTCAGTCATGGAGGACAACACCAAAACGGGGGTAAGAGAGTGGCTTGGAAGGTGAGGGGAGTGGCATGGAAAGTTATGCCGAAAGATCGAGTCTCCCGCACTTCGCAACGCGTGCATACTGGAGACATGCGGCGAGCTGAAATCAGGTTGAGTGGAAATAGCAGATTTGTCCTCTTTAAAATTCATGCCATGCAAGAAATCGGTAGGAGATCAATCTTGTGTTTTTTTGCCCATTGGATACGAGCAACTAAACACGCCATTATATCTAATCCTATAGGCACTATTGCAGAATCTAAGGGTCAAGGGGTGCTTGTGCTTTAGGGGTCTATTACAGTTTTCCCCTAAACGATACTGGGCGGTTTTTTAGAGCATCTTCACTCGGCTTCCCAGCAGCCCGTTTCCAGCGTGTGGCCCAGCCGTGTTTCTAGGACCCCGGTTGCGTCTGGATTGACCAACTTTGGTCCAGACTTTCCAGGCCATTCTCGGGGCGCTGGGAACGCCCTGGGAACCAGTGGCGAATCCAGGAGAAAAATAAAGGGTAGGCTCAAATCCTATCACAGGGAGCTAAGCCGAAAAATAAAGACAAATATGACGTCGCTAATACAAATTTCAATTCATATAAAAGAAGAAATGTAGAAAAATAGAACTAATCACTAAAAATACACAGATACCTTGAGACCATGTCCAAAAAATGTGCCAATCTACGAGCATCAGGCCACCAACCATCTATATGCAATGGCAATATCAGTGAGAAATTATCGTATACTTAGTAGTACTACTATTGTTGAAAGTAATAAATAAGACTTACCAGTGAGGCCGAGGCACTACAACTTTATCTCTAGGAAAATGTCCTTTGCGATTTGTCATAGCTTGGAAGTGTTTCAAGATTCTATCATCATCAATACTTTTAAATACCTCTCGCTCGGTGTAGCACACCATTAAATCATTTAACCACTTGTTTGATATCTTGTTGCGTAAATCTGTCTTGATAATTTTCATTGCGGAGAATATCCGTTCAACAGATGCCGTTGCCACGGGAATGATCAATATCAACTCAATGAGGCGATATACCAATGGGAATGTTCTATCTTTCCTTGTTTCAACCATTAACTGTGCAAGCTCTTTAATATCACGACATCCATGGAATTCCTCACTTCTTCTAATATTGATAATAAAAGTTTGGATCTGATTTCTTAACAACATACCATCAGCCATGGTGAAGTCCTCATTATATATCTTAGCAAGTCGAACAATTTTATTAGGATCAAACTTAGAGAAAGAGTTAGTTGGATCAAGACAAGTCATGCATACCAATAACTCAGACGAGACTTCATTGAAGCGGTGATTCATCTCTGTGATAGTTGCATCAATTGCAACATTGAAAATGTTGACTTTTAAATAGTGATGTTGAGTTATTTTATGCTTGGTGCGTGTAGATTGACCCATAGGTCGAACAAGACCTTCCATATTTGGAACGTCAATAGCATATTGATACGTCCAAAACGTATCTACTTTCTTGAACACTTTGCTATTGTTTTTCCTTTATATTTGTGTGATTTGGATGCAACTAACATGGACTGACGCTATTTTCAGCAGAATTACCTTGGTGTCTTGTTTTTGTGTAGAAAATAAACTATCAGGAAAATTCCCGGAAAATATGCCAAAAATTATATTTCACTAGAAGATCCACGGAGCTAGAAGGGGAGACAGAGGGGAGGCATGGGAAGGCCAGACCCACCCTAGGCGCGGGCCCACTGACCCCACGTCTGGGGAAGGTTTGGCCACCCCAGGAAGCTTCTCGGCCTCCCTCCACGTCTATAAGTTGTCTTCTGATCTAAAAGCAGAGTGGGGTTCGATAGTTTTCCAGAAAGAGTTCGGCTCCGTCGCCGCTACCAAAAACCAAAATTCAGATCCAGAAACTCCGTTCTAGCACCCTGCCGGGAGGGGGAGTTTGGAGAGGATCACCGCCATCATCATCACCAACGCATCTCCATCAACCACCGATGTTTCCCTCATCCATGAGTGAGTAATCCCCCGCTGTAGGCTTGGGGATGGTAGGGATTGGATGAGTTCTATCATGTAATCGAATAAGATCTGTTAGGGGCATAGTGCCTAGTATCTCTATTAGTGTTATTTGACTTTGTTGCAACTTGTTGTGCTTAATGCTTGTCACTAGGGCCCGAGTGCCATGATCTCAGATCTGAACTTATTATTGAATCATTATGATAGTATTGTTTATGATCTTATATGCAAGTTGTGTACACATATCATTGTCTGGATCCAAAGGCCCCAAAGTGACAATAATTGGGACAACCAGAGGGGATGGCTGTGGTGTGAGGATCACATGTGTTCACAGAGTGTTAATGCTTTGCTCCGGTGCTCTATTAAAAGGAGCACCTTAATTGCCAGTAGTTCCCTAGAGGCCCCGCTGCCACGGGCTGGCTAGACAGAAGATGTTGTGCAAGTTCTCATTGCGAGCACGCATGACTATATATGGAGCATATGCCTATGATTGTTTAGTACTTGGATGCTTATTATTATTTATCTGCAATGCCCTAGTTCTTTGAAGTTACATGTTTAGACTCGTCCATGCAATGCCCGTCCATCCATCCCTATGCCTACCGCATTCGAATCCTACTGTTACTGTTACTATTACTGTTACCAATGCTCTTGTTTCACTGTTGCTGTTACTGTTGTTGTTGCTTTGCTATTGCTACTACAAACTGTTGCTACTGATAAACTTCTGTGAGCAAGAACTATTTCCAGGTGCAGCTGAACTGACAACTCAGTTGTTAAGGCTTGCAAGTATTATTTGTCTCCCCTTGTGTTGAATCAATAAATTGGGTAATATTACCCACGAAGACTGTTGCGATCCCCTACACTTGTGGGTCATCAAGACTATTTTCTGGCGCCGTTGCCGGGGAGCATAGCTTTATTTGTAAGTTCACTTGGATCTATTATTGTTCACTGTTACTCCTTTCATCATGGGGAAGTCTCGTGATGGAAAGTTCCCTATTTTACCATCCACTACAAGAAGAGGTACAGTTCTAAACACCTCTGTTGCTCTTGATTCACCGTCTGTTATAAGTAAGCTTGTCACACCACCACCACATACTTATGCTACATACACTGCTACTACTGCTGAATCTGAAACTGCTTTTGATACTCACGATGTTACTTCTACTGTGCTTGATGCGAGTGGTTCATTAGGTCCTTTTCTAGATGCTACTATGGTTAGTCTAGGAAATACCGAAACTCCTAGTGAAGACACTGTTACACCTGTTAGCTCACCTGCTAGTGAGAGTTTTGATATTAATGATGGTTACATAGAGATCACTGATGAATTTGTTGAAGAGTGCCGAAACACACATGGTGCTAGTGCTATGAAGAGTCTCCTTGCTAGACGTACTATTATGCCCAAGAAGTCCTATGATCCTAAGTTTGCCACCTCTCCCATAGATATTAAAGATAAAGATTATGATTTCGCTCTTGATTTAGCTTATTTAGATATTGTTGAGAAAGAACCTTTTTGTGGTACTGAAAATGAGAGTGTTGTGGCTCATATGAATGAGCTTTCTACTATGAGTGCTTTGTTCTCTGATGATTTTAAGATGCGCAAGTATTTTGTTGCTAAGATCTTCCCCTTTTCACTAAAAGGAGAAGCTAGGGCTTGGTTTTATAGATTACCTCCTGGTTCCATTGATAGCCCTGATTGCTTCTTTCTTCCATAAATATTTTCCTCCCAGTGCTAGACATGCTGCTTTGCAGAGACCTTTTGATTTTAAACAGGGAGAAGAAGAGAAATTGCCTGAGTCATGGAAAATATTTTGTTCCTTGATTCATGCATATCCTGGATGTCCATTACCTCAGAATGAGCTTCTTGATATTTATTATAATGGACTAACTGATGATTCTAGGACCTACCTAGATAGCTTTGCTGATTGTGTTTTCAGGAAAAGGACTCCTACAGATGTTGAAGAATTAATGAACAAGATAAGCAAGAATTATAATGATTGGACTTCAACTGAGCATAATACACCTGAGCCTATTACTCCTGAACCAGTTTTTCCTAAACCAGTTCCAACAACAACAACAAAGAAGAGGGGAGTTATTGCATTAAATTATGAAGTGATGAAGGAAGCTAAAAAGTGTCTAAAGGAGAAAGGTATTCGAGCTGAAGATGTGAAGAATCTACCTCCTATAGAAGAATTATGTAAGCCAATTCCCCACTCATCTACTATTGAGGTACACTCTCTCTAATTTAATGAAGGTGATATTCCTTATGGTAAGCCTCCTGATCAATGCTTAGAGGAACTTGACACATTTATTGTTAAACAAGGTAATTTTAATAAACAAGTTTAGAATCATTTATTGGAAAACTCTAGATCTATCCTTGAGTTAAAAGATATTGTGGAAAGAACTTCTAAATGATATTAAAATGCTTTGTAAACACTTTCAAATGGTTCAAACCCAACTTGATCAACTTGCTAAGGTACAAAACGATATGCTAGTTAATTCTTCAGGAAATAAACATGCTTATGGAATTAGAACTAGGAGTGGTGTAGCTACTCAAGATCCTTTATATCCTGAAGGACACACTAAAAGAATAAAGCAGGATTCCCAACAAGGTGAAGATAGTGGTAGTCCTCATAAGAGGAAGAAAAAGAAACATAAGAAAGTTGAGGAACCACTTGAACCTGCTGTAGATCCTAATAGTATATCTGTCTCTAATGCTGAAACTGAGAGTGGTAATATTGATGAGCCTCCTGATAAGGAGGAAATTGAGGAAGAACCTAAGAATTACACTAAGAACACTAGGTACACAAAAGAAGATTTTATTACTAATAAACATGGTAAAGAGAGAGAACCTTGGGTGCAGAAACATATGCCTTTTCCAGGTAAGAAACACAAGTCAAAGGAGGAAGAACACTACAACACGTTTTGTGAGTGGATGAAGCCTTTATTTCTGCAAATTCCTTTGACTGATGCTATTAAATTTCCTCCTTATTCAAAGTATATGAAGGATATTGTCTCTAATAAAAGGAAGATTCCAAATGAGGAGATTTCTACTTTGCTTGCTAATTACTCCTTCAATGGTCAGGTTCCAAAGAAACTTGGTGATCCAGGTATACCAACTATTCCTTGCTCCATTAAGAATAATTATGTTAGAACTCCTTTATGTGATTTGGGAGATGGAGTTAGTGTTATGCCTTTTTCTCTCTACAAGAGACTCCAGCTAGAAAAGTTGATACCAACTGATATTTCTTTGCAAATGGCTGATAAGTCAACTGCTATTCCTGTTAGTATATGTGAGGATGTTCCTGTTCAAGTTGCTCATAATTTCATGGTTCTAACTGATTTTGTTGTGCTTGAGATGCCTGAAGATGATAATATGTCTATTATTCTTGGGAGACCTTTTCTTAATACTGCAGGTACTGTCATAAATTGCAATCAAGAAAAAGTAACATTCAATATTAATGACAAAGAGCACACTGTCTATTTCCCCAAGAAAGTTGTCAGAAGCTATTGCCTGAATTCTATTGAAAATATTGAAGGCATAAAGGTTGGAGAAATAAATTGTCCCATTCCACAAGAAAATATTGAAACTATTATGATTGGGACCATTGCTATCAAGTATGAGGTAACATAATCACCATGTGGAATGCAAAGTTTTGTTTCATATAAGATTGTTTTGATAACAAGACTTGATCAACCTTGTTAACAAAAGGATTTTAATGAACAAAATAATGTTTTCACTATGGTTATACTTGCTTTCTTTTTCCTTTCTCCTTCCTAGTCTTTGCTTTAGCTTTAGTTTTGCTAGTTGTTTGCTTGTTTGAGTTTCTTAGAGCTGCTGTAGTTTGGCTTTTGGTTTGCTTTTGCTTCTTCTGAAAAACTGTTTCTGCGAGAAAATCAATTTTCATACCCTGAAAATTGGCCAAAAATAAAGTTTCCCGAAAAATCACAGAAAATTCAAAATAAATTTTTCCTTGAAAAAAAGGGGCAGAGTGGCACCTGAGATGACCCAGGGGGCCACCCCTAGGCCCCACACCTATGGTAGGCACGGCCTATCTAGTGGTGGCGCCTAGGGGGGTCTGGACCACCTGGGCCCCTCCAGGCTGCCTCCTCAAAGCCACCTTCTTTCTCTCTCCCGAAAACACTGGAAAGCTTGCTCAAGCTTGAGTTCTTGCTGTTATTGCTCGCTATTTTCGATCTCCTTGTTCAGCCCATCTCAAGTGCTGATTTTTGGAGGGATTGTTCCTTGGTATGTGCCTCCTCCACTTGTCCAATTAGATTTGTGATTGGTAGATTGTATCTTGAGTATTTTGCTACTGTAGGTGACAGGTTGTTTGAGCTTGCATGCTTGTTCTATGCTTAGAAATTTTGTTTTGATGCATGTGTAGTCCTCTAGCAAGTTCCTATAGTAGCTGCTCATCATTTACCAACTTAGAAATCACTTGGTTTAATGGTTGTCTAAAAATTTCAGCAAGGAAGATGAGTGCTTATCCACTGAATCAATATGACTTGATGGTTCATGAGCCAATGAAGGTTCATCATGAGAAGGCAGTTTTTGCTTCCATATATCCATGCCATGAATTTATGAGAGCTGCGGGAATTCTCCAAGATTTTCAAACTTTGGTTACAAGTGCAGGGTTGGAGCACTTTGTTGAAGGAGAACCAATCCAATATGTTAAGCTAACCATGGCTTTTGTGCAGGACTTCTCGTTCACTTGGTCTACTTATAATCCCATGGTCCATTACAAAATATATAATATACCTGTCAACCTGCCTTTTGCTAATTTCTGTGCAGCAATTAGAGTACCTCAGTGGGGATCTTGTGAGAAGATCAAGGAGAAGCCCAAGTCACTTGTTGATTTGTATGCTGAGATTTGCCAAGGTTTCGACTTCTCAAAGGAAAGTGGTAAAATTCGGAACATCTAGCTCCCAGCTATTAGATACTTTGCCTATTTCATTACCAAGTGTGTTCTTGCTAGAAAGTTGTCTTCTTTTGATATAGCTTTTATTGTAGCTACTCTGGATAGGAATAGTTCTTATAGTTTGGGTGCTTTGATAGCTCACCGTCTCACCACCAACCGTGAGAAGGGTGGAATTTGTGGAGGTCTCATTGCTTCTAGGTTGCTAGCTTTCCATGGTTTAGAGCCTCATTATTCAGATTTTCAGTTTTCCATAGAGAGGCTTGATATTGAATCCATGATTCAGCATGGTTTTGTTTCTTTGGGGGCTAATGTGAGAAGTTTGCCATTTGAACTATCTTTTGTCCAGCAAGGTCGGAGAAAGGGTAGGAGTGAGAAAATAGTTTATTTGTCTGCACCTGCTTTGTTTGACTTTGATAACAGGCAAGGATGGTCACTTACAGAGGAAGAGGTTGACACATATGTTGGGGAACTCTCCCAGCAAGAGGAGAATGTTGAAGAGGATGCCGAAGACAATTCGGTTTAGCCCTCCAACTTGGGAGAGTCTTCGTACCAGCAGCCCTCTTTTGATTGGGGCGCGTCTTCTTCCTCATCGCAGGTGTCTGACTATGATCATTCGGATGATGACCCACCAGCATGGAGTTATTATCCGCGCTATTGAGCCCCGCTTAGGCCAAAACCTAAGCTTGGGGGAAGGTATACCGACATCACACTCATATATATATATATATATCATGTTCGGTCGGTTCTTTGTATATCCATTGTTTTGCTTTCTTTTTGGTTTTTGTTTCTTTCTAAAAACCCAAAAAATACCAAAAATATTTTTGTTGTTTATCTTAGTTTGTTTGTTTGCTTTGGTTTGCCTTAAAAGAAAAATCCAAAAAGATTTTGCTTTGTTTGGTTTGCTTTGTTTTTGTTTGGTTTTTCTTTGTTTGCTTGTTTCTAAAAAAATTGAAAACACCAAAAATATTTGTTGTTCTTCTTTGGTTTTGTGAGTTCTTCGCAGGGTTCAGCCGTCCTCAGTGGATATTGGTTTTCGTGTTAACTATTCAAGTCACACAAGTGAAGGGCAATAATGAAGATTAAGACAACTCGAGGTGTGGTAAGAGGCTGGTAACGAACTCTATTTGTTTCATTTTTGTACATATACTCATCATTGTGAGCATGCTTAGCCTATTTGTGTAAAGTGTATATCATTATGGATGCTTAGTAGTTCTTGCTTGTCTATGATTAGCTCCAGCTTGCTAATAGTTTGTAGCATGTCATATGAATGTTTTCTTGCATTGTTTTATTCATACTTTGGTATGATATTGTGGTATCCTCCTCTGACTGTTCATGTGAATCGACTTGGCACATGCTCACGCATGCATATGACTAATCAATAGTCAGCAAGCCTCGATGATTTATTTTGCCTTAGAGTTCTTGTATCACTTTCATTCCATAATTAGTCTTGTTTTGTTGCAAGCATGATTATGGCAGTTATTGCTCTCTCGTTTGTCGCTCCCTCTCTATTGCTAGCTTTCACTTGCACCGAGTACGTGCTCTACCTGTGCTTCCAACTCCCCAAAACCAATATTGCCAGTTGTGTCCACCATACCTACCTATTAGCATCATTTGCTATTTCAGTGCATATTCCATATGTCGTGTTTTCTTTCAAAATAAAATGATTGTCTGTTTTGAGAAAGTTAGTTAGTAAAGCTCTCACGAACTTGATGGCACACTTTATTCCTTGCGCTTAATAATCTTGAACCATTGTGACTAGTCCATGAAAGTTATATGCTTGCTTATTATATACTAGGAGTCAACAAAACCGTGTTGTCACGGGGAACGCTTTCAACACTTTTTGGATATCTCATCCAGTTGATACTTTGCTCTTTTGTTTACGGATGTCGATGATGTGAAATAAAAGGGGAAGTTGTTAGTTCATGGAGTTTATACATTGTGTTAGAGAAACACCTGGGCCGCTAGCCTAAGCCATGCTTAATCATGGTGGAAACTTGCAGCATCACTATAATGAGCATCTATGAAGCTTCCTCAATAAAAAGCTATGCATATGGTAAATAAAAAGATTGCTGAGATGCTTATTGTCTGCTTGCCTTGTCATTTTGGTTATGGGAAAGCTCCTGTACCATGTGCAAGGGGTACCCCGTTGGCGGTTCTCGATGATATGCATGTATTTACAATAACAAGAACTTTCAGGTGACCAAAGTTGAGTAGCATGCGGAGCAACCCTCATACTCAAGGGACTTGGGATTTCCAGTCTATGGTCTGTCAAGCATATGATTTAGAGTGGACCTCACTTTCACCTTAACCACATGAAGATGCCTATGATAGGGGCAATGAGAGCTCAAAGCTAATGAGTACCTTCCTTTCAGCATTAGGAAGCCTTTCAAATCTTCACAAAACCGTTTTCACAACTTTGTTGAGTCACCACTTATTCTATAAGCACCTTCTTGAGAGCATAGATGTCATTCTTGTGTTTGTTCCAAAACTTGGTTAATTATGTCATGACTTTGATGCTTGTATCTCTGATATCTTTATCTCTAGTCTTCACTTGAACTTCAGAGGTGCCTTGGCATTCATATTGCGCTCTTCAAACAAAGGCAAGCGAGATACCACTCTATCATACCTTATTATGATCATTGCAATGTTGCTTATGTTTATGTTTTATGCTACTTATTATTATTGAGTTGGTTTCTCTTCATAGCTTGCAATAACTATTGAGTAGACTTAGTTGCATACTCTTTATTATGAATTGTCTAAGCATCTACTGCTGTGCTGAGAATATATACATCATATGAAGCGAAGTGTTCGTGAAAGTTCTTTTATCGCACTCAGTTTTCAACTGAATTGCTTGAGGACAAGCAATAAGCTAAGCTTGGGGGAGTTGATACGTCCAAAACGTATCTACTTTCTCGAACACTTTGCTATTGTTTTTCCTCTATACTTGTGTGATGTGGATGCAACTAACATGGACTGACGCTGTTTTCAGCAGAAATACCTTGGTGTGTTTTTGTGCAGAAAATGAACTATCAGGAAAAATCTCGGAAAATATGCCAAAAATTATATTTCACCAGAAGATCCACGAAGCCAGAAGGGGAGACAGAGGGGAGGCCTGGGGGCCCAGACCCACCACAGGCACGGGCCCACTGACCCCGCGCCTAGGGGAGGTTTGGCCACCCCAGGCAGCTTCTCGGCCTCCCTCCGCGTCTATAAGTTGCCTTCTGACCTAAAAACAAAGGGGGGTTCGATAGTTTTCCATAAAGAGTTCCGCTCCGCCGCCGCCACCAGAAACCAAGATTTGGATCCAGAAACTCCGTTCTGGCACCCTGCCAGGATGGGGAAGTTGGAGAGGATCATCGCCATCGTCATCACCAACGCATCTCCATCAACCGCCGATGTTTCCCTCATCTACGAGTGAGTAATCCCCCGCTGTAGGCTTGGGGATGGTAGGGATTGGATGAGTTCTATCACGTAATCGAATAAGATCTATTAGGGGCATAGTGCCTAGTATCTCTATTAGTGATATTTGACTTTGTTGCAACTTGTTGTGCTTAATGCTTGTCACTAGGGCCCGAGTGCCATGATCTCAGATCTGAACTTATTATTGAATCATTATGATAGTATTGTTTATGATCTTATCTGCAAGTTGTGTATACATATCATTGTCCGGATCCAAAGGCCCCAAAGTGACAATAATTGAGACAACCGGAGGGGATGGATGTGGTGTGAGGATCACATGTGTTCACGGAGTATTAATGCTTTGCTCCGATGCTCTATTAAAAGGAGCATCTTAATTGCCAGTAGTTCCCTAGAGGCCCCGCTGCCACGGGCTGGCTGGACAGAAGATGTTGTGCAAGTTCCCATTGCGAGCACGCATGACTATATATGGAGCACATGCCTATGATTGTTTAGTACTTGGATGCTTATTATTATTTATCTACAATGCCCTAGTTCTTTGAAGTTACATGTTTAGACTCGTCCATGCAACGCCCGTCAATCCATCCCTATGCCTACCGCACTCGAATCCTACTGTTACCGTTACTGTTACTATTGCTCCTGTTTCACTGTTGCTATTACTACTGTTGTTGCTTTGTTGTTGCTACTACAAACTGTTGCTACTAATAAACTTCTGTGAGCAAGAAATATTTCCAGGTGCAGCTGAACTGACAACTCAGTTGTTAAGGCTTGCAAGTATTCTTTGTCTCCCCTTGTGTCGAATGGTAATACTACCCGCGAAGACTGTTGCGATCCCCTACACTTGTGGGTCATCACATATCCCTCACAAAAGCTTTTGACTTGATTGAGTAATGGCGCGTACCCATTGTCCCTCATATGTTGCAAGCGATCCTTCACATCCAAGATCAATCTGCTAGCTTCAATAATGTCTTGATCCTTTCTTTGTAGTGCTTTTGATAGCTCATCCGTGATGCTCAACAAACCTATTAAGAAATGTAAGATGAATACAAATTCAAAGCATTCCATCTTTTTTATCAAACCACCTGCTCCACCATGGCTTGAGTGTTCACGGGCATCTCCATTAACAACCACTAGCATGTCCACCACTGCCTCCCACATTTGATATATACGAAGCAAGGTTTTGAGATGTGATCCCCATCAAGTATCTCCTGGTCTAGCTAGGCCAGATTCTTGGTGCAATCCTGTTCCAGCTGAAATCTTACCCTTCTCTAACTTATCCAATAATACATCTTGATGCTTTGCAAGCAATGCATTTTTCCTCTTGCAAGATGCACTCACTTGAGTCACTACCAAAGGAATTTGGTTGAAGAACTCAGCAATACAACTACTCCATTGGGCAACAGTGACAACCACCAATTGTAACTGGTGAGCAAAACAGTGAACATAGAAAGCATATGGACTATCATCATGAATCAGTTTTTGCAAACCATTGAACTCTCCTCTCATATTGGAAGCTCCATCGTTCCCCTGTCGTCCACGTAGCCTTGAAATAGGCAAATCATGTTTAGCAAGAATATGACCTAGAGCTTCCTTCAATGCAACAGATGTACAGTCCGTGATATGGTGAATTGCATGAAACCTTTCGATGACCTTCCCTCTATTGTTCACAAATCTGCATTTAACAAAACTAGCAAAGTTAGTATTACACAAACACAAGTAGACAAAAAATATTGTATCACAGTAGTACTAATGCACAAAAAAATTACAACTAACCTCACAATCACCGCCATCTGCTCTTTTATAGATGAATCTCTAGCCTCATCAATAACCACAGCGAAATTCCTCTCTCCAATCTCACCCATAATCACTGTTGTAACTTCCTCCGCACAACATTGTGCAAGATCCTTTTGAATATCTGGACAAATCATAAGATAATTGCCAGGACCTTTTTCAAATGCCTCCTTCACATCATTATTTTTACTTTTATACTAGTCCAACAACTCCTTAAAATTCCCCTTGTTGATTGAAGTAGATGATTCATAATGTCTACGGAAAGCTTCCCCTTGTGCTATCAGATATTTTGCACAATCTAATGATGCAGTCAAACGGATTTTGTATGTAATTTCTGCTTCCTTAGAGTGCTTATAAAGTTTACTACACACCTGATCGCTGATTCTTGAAATCCTCACACTCACCTCTTGCAATATTGTGGAAGCTATTAGGACCGCAAACATGCTTTTTAAACGCAGCAAGAGATGTCTTCCAACGTCTAAACCCCTGTTTAGTGAATACATCATTTCCAAATGTGTTGGCTTGTGTGCTGTATTCTTGAAAAAAAAACAATAGAAACAAAAAGCAGCATCCTTTTCCACACTATATTTCAACCAATTAAATGTATCAAACCATTGCGGTTGAAATGATCTATGTATACCTGCATCAAGTGTTTGTGGGAAGACATGACTCGAGTTGGGCCATTAGATAAATATTGCCTCCTCACTCGATCTCTAAGTTTATTAGGATATTCATCTATTTGTTTTCGGCGTGCTGGATCACCAAATATCTGATTATGATCAAATTCTATGCGAGGCCTCTTTGGTTGACTTGTGCTCGGATCAACATTGACCGTTGGCGTTGGGGAATCAGTGGGGCGCTCGATATCCTCGGTCTGATTAGTTGAAGGATCAGTGGGGCGCTCAATATCCTCGGTCAGATTAGTTGAAGAATCGACTTGGACTGTATTATTTGGACAACTTGGATAAAATCTACCGTAGGTCTTGCTTGCTCATCACGGTTGAGAAATTAAAAATCATCACTATTCGGTTTATCAATATCGAAGAATCGACAATTATTAGAAGAAATCTTCAATCTAAAAATTATAATCTACCGACTACGTACCTCTGTTTTTCTTGGCCTTCTTCTTGTTCCCCTGCTTACTTCCTCCGACCAACGTGGTTTGTGTCGTTGCCGGCCGCTTGTTGCGTTCCTGTTGGCCGCTTTCGGCATCGACGTCTCCTTCGTTGGTACGCTCATCGCCGTCTGCCATTGCTCCTATCCTTGGTCGTCCGCCGACTGAGTGCCGTACTGCCGTCCGCCGTCCGCTGCCTGAGTGCCGTCCTGGAGTTTTGGCCAGGAAGAGATCGTGACGCTGCAGCAGGAAACAACAAACAAAAACCTAAGAAGAGGTGGAAATCGATCGAGAATTCGGGAACTCCCTGGCTGTTGATTGTGTGCCTCTCTGCTAGTTTATTTCTTTTTGCTACCTTAGCTTTCCGATTCTCTCATGGGCCAAGCACATGACCCAAGCTAGCTAGGCCGTTAATCAGATGTTTTCTTTGGACGGTGAACGCACACATATGGGTTCTCTTTAAGCTGGGAAAACTGATTTCTTACCTTTTTTTATCGTATATGTACAAAAGCATATATATATTCAAAGTTTTTTTTTGCAAAATCGGAAGGTAGGATTCAGCCTATCATAGCCTACCCCATGAATTCGCCCCTGCTGAGAACTGATGTTGGCTCGGTTGACGTAAATCCTATTGGAAGACCCAAGAGCAAGGTGTGATAAGTACAGCAACAAGTTTTCCACCAGTTATGAAACTAAGGTTATCGAACCAGTAGGAGTACGAAAACAACTCTAAGGTGTTGCTAACAACTACGATTATGAAACCGGTATAAACCAGTAGGAGTAAGAAAACAACTACGATTATGAAACCAGTATGAACCAGTAGGAGTATTGTCTAGGTTCCAAATTGTTAGCACCACCTTGGAACCTGCACAATACAAACTCAATACTTTGCCCCAACTTACAGATAGATTGTCAATCTCACCGGTTTGCTAAAAACAAAGGATTAAACGTATAGTGTGGAAGATAGTAGTTGCTTATAGAAAGTAAATATTAATACGGTAAACAATAGATGGTGTATCAATAATAAAGGAATGGACCGGGATCCATAGTTCACTAGAGGTGTTCTCCTTAAGATAGATAGCATGCTGGATGAACAAATTACAGTGGATCAATTGACAAATTGAGAAAGAATAACAATGAGATTTGATTGGGCATTACAATATAATACATAGACTGTAATCCAACTGCATCTATGATTAATAATCCACCTTCATATTATCATCCGAACCCCTTCCAGTATTAAGTTGCAAGCAACAGATAATTGCATTAAACAATGTGTGTAAAGTAAACAATACAATTGCCCCATGGACAAATGATTACTGTTTTCTCCATAGTAGCAACAACACATCTACAACCTTAGAGATTTCTGTCACTTCTCCAGATTACTAGAGGCATGAACCTACTATCGAGCATAAATACCTCCTCTTATAGTTGCAACATCTACTTGGACAAAGTATCTATGAACAACGGAGAGCATGCAAGATCACAAATAACACAGACATG
Organism: Avena sativa; assembly: GCA_916181665.1. Classification (NCBI taxonomy): domain Eukaryota; kingdom Viridiplantae; phylum Streptophyta; class Magnoliopsida; order Poales; family Poaceae; genus Avena; species Avena sativa. The sequence continues at coordinate 427,498,417 of OV702293.1, forward strand.
ATAGAATTAATAATCAATCTAACATAGTATCTCAATATCCATCGGATCCCCGTAAACACAACATGTATGATTTTAAATAGATAATCTTGATCATGAACGGAGCTCACAAGATCTAAATATGATAGCACAAAGGAGCATAAACAATCATCTAGCTACTGTATGGACTCATAGTCCAAGGTTGAACTACTCACACATCACTCCGGAGGCTGGCATGGTGATGAAGAAGGCCTCCGAGATGATCTCTCCCCTTCGGCAGGGTGCCGGAAAGAGCTTCAGATCCCCTCCGATCCAGGAACGGTGGTGGCGGCGGCTATGGACTGTTTCGTGGAGATTTGATCGGGTACTTAGGGTTTTTGCATTGGGGTGCTTTTATAGGCGAACAAGGTCGGTGGCGTCCGAGGGCCCACACCTAGGGCTGGCGCGCCCCCTGGACGCACCGCCACTAGGTGTGGACGCCTCGTGGCCCCACTTCGTCTGCCCTCCGGACTCCGTGTTCCTTCTGGTAAAATATTGACTTTGGCTTTTGTCCTATCCAATTCCAAGAATATTTTCTTACTAGCTTTTCTGAAACAAAAAAGAACAGAAAACAGGCAACTGGCACTGCGACATCTTGTCAATAGGTTAGTTTCGAAAAATGTATAAAAATACATCAAAGTGTAGACAAAACATAAGAAAGTCAATACAAAACAAGCATAGAGCATCAAAAATTATAGATACGTTTATGACATATCAGGAACGCCGGACGAAGCGAATTTGGTGGAAAAAAAGTTCGAAGCGTGGACCCGCCTGGTCAGCGACAGAAGCCGAGTCGTCGTCACCCTTTCGCCTCGGAAACCCGCAACGGACCGCCAGGCATTAACCGCCCGTCTCGTTGACCACACACCGCCATAATGGCGTGCCACCCCGCCTTGGCTCCCGCGATGGACTGCCGGGCAATAAATTCCCGTCGGTTCCCCTTTTCCCTCCCTCGCCGCTACACCCCTCCTGCCCTCGCCACTCACTTTGGCCTATAAAAGCTGTAGACCTCGCCGACTCACCTTACACACTCTCATAGCTTCCCCACTCCCCCAACTCTGGTGAACTCCAACTCCAGCGAGAACTCCAACTCCAGCCATGGCCGAGAGGTTTTGGCCGCCGCACACTCCAGCCATGGGAGGCCCGGATGCTCCACGACGCCGGGTACATGGTGCTGCCAGACACTCGGAACCCGCCCGACTGGAAGCTCAGCGCCGACAGGATCCCCGTGCCGCCGGTACCAGCCGACGAGGATATCGTCGAGGAGATCCAGGCCGCCATCGCGGCCATGGACGACCCATCTCGTCGAGGACCCCCACAACCTGCTCTACTAGGAGCACTTCTTCACCGACCGACGGCTCCGGGAGCTCGCCCACCACGATGGGCCGCCAGGATCGCCACCGAAGCGCAACAATGTGGCGACGCGACAACGATGGTGGAGCGCTCCTGGACGGACGCTCGCGGTCGTGCTAGAGCACATCCACGCCGGTAACAACCCGCGGCCCGGCTGAACCCGCACCCCAACACCGACGTCCAAGGCGAGGCGCCATCCTCCGGCCAACTGGCTGCCGAGAAGGATGGCCAGTCTCAACTCCTCCTCTGCAACCCCGGCCTCCTACTCGTCCGGCTCCACGCCGACGTCTTCGTCGCCACTCCGGCCGGTCAAGCGGGAGCCGGACACGCCGGTCCGCTCTACGCCGTAGACAAGGGCGCGGGGCATCGTCATCAACGAGCCCCGCGCGCTGTCGCCGTCCACTGGATGTCTCTGCCTTCGCCAGCCGAAGCCAGAGCTGGCGGAATGGGGTGTGTCAGTCGACGAGGACGCCTTTGCCATGAGGATGGCGATGGAACGGTCCCTCCACGACGCCGTGTCGCCGCCGGCTCCGGCGTCGCCGGACATCCTCGCCTAGTCCAGGTCGGACTGGGAGCAGACGGAGTGGCACCGTGTCCAGTGCCAGCAGGAGGAGGCCAAATGCCAGGCCTAGGCTCGCCGCGAGTTCGCCTATCAGGGCGCGCTGCTCATCGTCCTCGATGACGACGAAGACGACGACCCCTCGTGGCAGCCCTAGAGGTACGACGACGGCTAGGGCAGCTCCTGCCCACCGCAGCCGCCGAGCGACGACGACGGCAAGGCCGACCCCGAATACACCTCCTTCTATAGCAACTTCGGCATGTAGAAGCGGCATCGGCAGCCTTTTTAAGTTTTTTAGTTACTATTTAGCCTAAATACAGTAAAAATATGGGTATTCGCTCGAATTCGATGTAATGTTTATATATTCACCCAAAATTTGCTGAATTTTGTTGAATTTAGTCAAACACAGCGGGGAACCGGCGTTCCCATGCCAAAAAGTAGTTTCGTCGGGACTAAAATACGTCCGGCGTGCTAGAGCCAACGAGTAGAGATCTTAGTTTTCAGTCGCGGGGCAAATAAACAAGAGAGACCAATGGCCTGCAGGATCACGACGCTGCTGCCACAGCACCAGCTCCGCCGCCGCCGCGCCACAGCCGCGGAGGACGCTCACCTTCGCAACGCCACCACCTACAAGGCTACAAGGTATAACACAGTAATGGGAGTACATAATTATATACTCCTTCAAGGTGTTCGACGGAATGCTCATATCAATCTCGACTCTGTTGTGGTTGTTTCCTGATTTCTTCGGTGTAGCCAGGAGTTATTCTTTAGCGCGATGTCTGCTTAGGTCTCCTAAGTTGACCGAATAGACATCCACTGTCAGATTTTACTAAAGCAGCAATTGTGCATTCCTCCATTTCGTGCTGGCTACAGTGTAACCGCTGTCTGTATTGCCTATTTAGTATGTTCTGACTGTTTACTTGCCTACTTAGAGTCTTGAGCAACTCATGTTGGCTGCGTCGCGCCAAATTGTGTTTGTAACTGCCAACACTCATCTGGTACCTCCAGTTGTCATTTTTAAAATCTGCATGTGCAAAGATTCTTTAGGAGGTTACAGGTTTATTTTATACAGCGATAATTTTTCTGAGATGTATTTGGGGTTTGTAATGAATACCTTAAAGACTGATTTTTTTTTTGCTCTTTCCAACATTTTTCATCAGGATGTTGCAAAGGACAAAGGTTCTTAACTTCTCATCTCTGATCTTAAAGCTCACTATACGATATTGCATTAGGAAAATTCAAATTGATCTTCTGGCTACCTTTCCATCAGTGGTTTCTTTTGTTGCTGGTGACTGGTGCTTTGTGACACCTAGAAATGAGGGCACTTGGTTTGCCCTAGTTGAATGGAAATTATGTTCACAAATAGTTCATAATGCTGATTAGAATAAAGTGTTCATATGTATCACACTCACACAGTCATGGTCTTGTGGATCATCCAATTTTATTTTCCGTGGCATGAATTCGATCTGTGAGGTTTTGTAAAACTGAGAATGGATAGTGCAATAGAAGAACATCATGAAAAGTCAAACATCCTAGCAGCATACTCTATAAGACTACAGCTTATGCTATTTCTCAACACTACCTAGAATTGGTTTTAGCTGCAAAACTGTTGTCACTTGTTTACAGAAATATATACCAGATTAGCATAATTCGTGACTGTACATCTTAAATATTATCAGTTGAGCGATAGCTTGGCATGGTTACTACTCCAATTGATGGTGTGTATCAATTAGACCCCAAAGGTAATACAGGTAACGATGTAACAATGCATAACTGTTCAGTAGCTTTCTTGCTGGACGGCAATTCACTTACTATCTTATTGGACTTGAAGCACCTGCACCTGAATGCTCTAAATGTGTTTATATGGTGTCTAATTTAGTAGCCGCCCAGAAATATTCAGCTAGTGCTACTCAGAATTCTATTGTTTGAATGGAATTGTGTGTTCGGCTATTATATCTACTTCTCGCCAAGAAACTATCCCACTTCTATAACCCAGTCAGGATTTTTATTACCACCTTTTAGGCAGGCAAAGATAGAATTTCATATTCTGCTATTATACATACTGTATATGTCATAGTTTTAATAGAAAAGGTATGGAAAAAACTTCCCTATACTTCTTTATTGAACCTTTCCGTGGAAGTATTCTGCCGTCGCTATAATAAAAGTATATGAGATAATATGCTGTACATAAACCTTCTGGAATGAAATGGTATAAATTGGAAATGTACAATGCACTATTTGTCAAGCCAAAACTCTGGAGACATTGATAAAACTTTCTGCTATGTTATGTACCCAATAAAGGTAGTAAACAACGTCTTGACTCTTGTGTGCTTTGTTTTTTTTTTTTGCGATGAAAATGGAAACTTGTGTGCTTTGTTGGCTAATATATACCAACAGTCCTTAACAATGTCAAATTTTGCTGTGGACCATATTTAACGCATACACTGTTTTCTTTTTGCAAATATTTCAGTATCATATTAAAGACTTCAAGGTGGTACATGATAAGGTCAACCCATACTAGTCCTCTGACCATGCAGGTGTGTCGAGAAGTATTTCCTTCTTTAATAAGGCCATCTGCATCTTACTCCACACAAGCTTCGGATAAAAACCCCAAACAAGGTACATGCCAGCTAATTCTGTTTGTGTTTGATGATCAAAATTATTCAATCCCATATGCTCCAGTCCTTTTTCTTGGTTCATCGTCACGAATTCTCGTTGGTCTAGCATCACATAACCCAATTAGGCCCTCCATTTTATCTAAACCAGATTCCATAGCATGTCATGAATTATTCATGTAATAGGGCAAATTAATTCTGTTACTTAGAGTTTATTGAAAGGGTTGAGTCTTATTTGTTCTCTCCTTGTTATAAGTAGACAGCATATTGCTGGAAATGAGCTGGGTCTTGTGTATTTAGCCTCCCTTAATAATTTTAGTCACCTAGCGTCTTGCTTTTTCAGTTTTTAAGGTCCACTAGATTAACAGTTGTATTATTTTCCTATTTCATTAATATTTTTTCTTATGGTATAAGCCAATATTGGATCATGCTCAGAATGGTGTTGCTGAGCTAAGAATCGACATATCATTGAGACGGCTCGTACTCTTTTGTTCTGCTCATTTATGGGATGAAGCTATTTTTACGATTGTGTATCTTATAAACATTCAGCCCTCCTATCTTCAGGGGAAGTGTTCTAGTTATGTTTTATTTGGTGGCCAAATAGTATAACCTGGCCTAAAGTTAGCCGCCTTGAGTTTGAAGTTGGGTGTTAGAATATGTGTATATGTTTCCAGCTAGCCTGGCCTAAAGTTGGCCCATGTAACTTGTGTACATTAGTGTGGTTGCAATAGAGTAATATTGGGCTGGTCATTCGACACTGGGCACCTACATGGAGTGATCTCCTATATCAAGAAAACTTCTGGTTCACTCTTTAGTTGACTATGTAACCCAATGTATGATCGGTTATCTTCTAGTGTTTTTTAGGCACATTCATTCAGTTAAATATTAGTCCTTACTGTTGTAAAAAGATAGTCCTTGCTAGAATTTGATCTTAAACCACCATTGCGTTTGGCAAAAATTAGGAAATTTTGTTCAAGTTTACTCAACAAGCAGGTACGGAACCTGTATTGTGAAAGAATAACCTTGTTCTTGCATAAAAGGTAAATGGTTTTGGACAATTGTTTTCAGAGATGTTTAAAAAACTTGCAGTGCCCAAAATTTTGTTCTCTGCATGGCTGGATTTTCTTGTGGATATTTTCCCTATACGTGGCATGTGCTGCCTATGTAAAATTATAGGAGATGCTGACAGTGCCCTTACTATGATTGGAGTAGTTGTAGAACCAAATTATTTAATTAAAAAAATCAAAGCATGACCCTCAATGTATGGATAGATTCTTCTTTGACTAATTTAGAAAGCGCCATCTCATTTTCTTTCGGGGTGGTGATGGTACTTGCAACTACTTCTTTACTTTGACATATAGCTTTCCTTTGGCTGCTGGGTTTGAATTGATCACTTTTGGCCCTCCCGCACCTTCGTGTTCATGTAGTTAGCGGCTGCTACGCTGTAGAGAGATGAGTAGATTGAGCTTGGAAGGTCGACTTGGAGAGCTACACCATACCGTCCATACTATTTTAGCGAAAAGGTAGTGAAACGCGGGAGATGGCATTATCCTAGACACTTCTAATGGGGGGGACATATAATTGATCATCGATAGCATTATTCTATACTCGCTTTCCTAAAATATCATCGTACTTTGGAGTTTGGAGAGGCTTTTCAGGCAAAGTAGTATCAGACTTTGCAAGATCATGCCTCTCACTCCGCCCCAACGATCAGCCCACCTGTGGCCCTTGATACTAGTACCAGGTCCAGGCACTGCACATCAGAATTCGTGTGTGCCATCAACCATCCACAATGAGATCAGGAATCCCAGTGCAGATCCCCTCCTTCAGGACTTTTTGGCACAGGGATGCCAAGACTTTAGAGGTTCAGTCGTCACCTCATGATTCCATCATGCGTAATGGACCAGAGCAATTCTGAAACTCCACACACCATAAAAGGCTAGCTGGTGACACGAACCGGGGCGACGCAATCCTTCCTTGCCTTGCCCTCTTGTCTTCGTCCCCAGACCCGGACTGTATCATGGACCCTATTTCCTACCCCTACCAAACAGATCCTATCACCAGTCACCACCATAAGGTTGCTTCGACCTGCAAGCCTTTGCTGATGTTGCTTTCATCTGTTAGATCAGCGTCCCGGATTAGTAGGGCCTTTAGATTCACCTGCCCCCAATAACGCATGAAGTGGATGTATCTTTCAGGGCTCTAATCCTGACTGTAGATGCATCAAGTTGTCGTCGGCTCCCATCGCTCGAAAAAAAATATCATCACCGACCGGGAAAGGGCATGCACTTTCAATAAACCTCAAGAAGCAACTGGACGAGCCAACATCTATCAATTCCCACTGCAAAGAGTAGAAAAGAGAATATTCGTTTCAGTTAACCTGGCAATCTTATTCTTTTTTTTTTCTCTCTTTGAAAATAGAAATGTTTTTCTTAAGGCTACGTCGGTATCGTGGTGACTATGACAGTCATTGAGTAGCTATGTGAACCATTTTTCCATTTGGGCATCTCCTCCATGTATGACCAACAGAAGAGGTGTTTCCAAACCGCGTCCTCGCGCAAATAAACCAAGAGAAACATCCAAAACATAATAACGTTTTAAACTGTTAGGTGTGTACTTTAGAACTTTATTCAATTATATGATCTGATTAGTCGAACAAAATACACCAGCTTCTTGTTAGACCCCCCTTGAGTATCCTGTGTTTTGAATAGGGCCCTATACCTACTGCTGTTGGCGAGGCAAACATCGTAAGCTGTTAGTTATTACCAGTACTCAAAAGAAGCTTTAGCCCAACCAAACATCGGAATACTTGTCGTGATTTAGGATAGATTAAGTGTTCTAGGATTAGTCCAAAAGGGCGTCTTTCTCGCCTCTAGCAGATATTGACCTGTGAAGGCTGCTTGCACCCCACCTACACGGATTGACGACGTCTACGTATATCTCGTCACTGCCACTGCAGCGTGATGCAGTGCAAGACTTGGACAATTTAATGTTTATAACCACAAGAAGCTACAAATGTTTTTGGCTCTGGCATGCTTAGCCGACTCTTTCTGATGTTGAAATATTCTCGGTTCAACGGCCCTTACAAGCAACATGTGTTCACAATACAAATTCAGTCGTTTTCGGAGACAGGGTCCAGTGTTTTCTTGCTTGCCGTAAGGTTCCAGACCCTGTTGTTCATTCCATCCATGTTAACTCACTCACTGTTGTTTGAAGCCTGGATGTATGCCCAAATCATCTTGAGCAGCCTATAATTTATCGATTTCCTAGTGCATCAGCACATGCCTGGCAAGAAGATAAGCAGAGAGCAACACAGCTTTAGGGGGTTTATTAAACAAGTAAAAAAGCACTCTTGCACATGATGCATGCCCATACCCACACACACGACATTATCCAATTGGGCAGTTGGTCACCTATGATCTCCCTCTGAGAGTATATATCAATATTGTAGCCTCAGCGCTGCCATACAGGACTGGCTGGTTAGGTGTAGAAAAATTACAGGCAACAGTCGTTTCAACAGACATGCGGAGCACAAAGATTAGACTGGGAGACCACAACTCTGCCTCATCTAGCAAATAGGATCATGGCCTACCTGGCTTTTTGTGAGTTGTGAACACCTACCAAATAATTCCAGCAGAGAGACAAACAAGTCATAGAAAAAAGGAGGCGTCCAATTCCAGATGGTGGATAAAAAGATTATATCCTGATGATGGAAATGATGCCTTTCTTTTCTAGATAATGATGCATTGGAAGAAAACTAAATGATGCCACCATAATTTCTGCATCAGCCGGTGTAATGTAAACCCTCTTGGAAGATGAGGCACCGAAGAATCATCCATATGAACCTTTTCTAAGCTGAAGAAGAAGCTGATGTTCTACTATACGTTAACGTGTGTGTCCAGGACGAGGTAGCTAGATGCTAAACTGCTAATAATCATGCATGCCCAAGTCCAATGATGCATGTAAACTAGTCTCTTCTTCTAATCTCACCAAATCCCCCAGCAAACAACTCTTGGAGAAAATATAAGGCTCCCAACAAACTTTAACCACCACTAACAGCTAGGTGCTACAACCAAAATGTTGTCTTCCTTGCTGGCCTACCAATGCAGTACAAACAAAGTCAAACAATCCTCCTTCCATCAGCCTCTCTGCCTACTCCTTTCTCAACCCAACCACCATGACAGCAAACCATCACCTTCACCATATGACCAAAACACCCTTCTCCAGTTAAGCATCGCTAATGACATCATCAGCTCATGTTTCTCCCTTGGAGCTCAATGAGTAAGCATGGTGGTGTGGTGTGCGTACCGTTTCAAAGTTTCAGATGAGGGGCAAGCATGGGAAGTTAGCCCTCAAAGCCTCTCCAGTTAAACCTTCCCTATCCGATCCCAACTCCCTCAAAATCGATCCCTCCCTCTACAAGCAACAAGTCCAGCACACCAACATCCATCATCCATCCATCCATCCGAGAAGAGAAGAGAAAAGGAGAGGAGAGGAAGAGGGTGAGGAGTTGCCTCTGAAAGCAAGCCATCATTAGGCCACCAAATGCGGGAATGCATATTAGCTAACAGGACAAGAAGCCCAGGACCAAGCAGAAGCGGCAGCTGCAGCTGGGGGAGAAGATCAGCCAGCTAGCTCAGAGCCGCCGCCGCCATGTCGTATGATCAGATGCTGTCGCCGCTTCTCGAGGGCGCCGCTGGGCGGTCGTCGGCGGCGTGGACGTCGCAGCTTGGCTTGGGCGGGGACGCCGTGACGAGGCAGATACTCAAGTGCACGCGGTGGCAGCTGGAGGAGACCACGGACTTTGTCACCTGCCCCTACCACTACTACTGCGACAGCTCCTACCCGGGCGACTACCACTCCGCCGTGGGCGGGCTCGTGGCCGCCTTCGCCGCCTACTGCTTCGTGGCCGCGCTGGCCTTCACCGTGCTCGACCTCGTGAGGAGCGGCACCGCCGGCGTGAGAGGCATCAAGAGGAAGTACCTGATCCCGTCGGGCCCGTTCCTGCTCCCGCTGGTGCTGCTGGCGCTCGCCAAGGGGCAGCGCATCAACGCGGTCTTCCCGCTCGCGCAGCTCGGCCCGGCATTGCTGCTGCTTCTTCAGGCTTCGGCGCTGGCGTTCCGGAACGAGGCCGACGGCGACATCCGGTACGCGGTGCTGGAGGCGTCGACGGTGTCGGGCGTGCTGCACGCGAGCCTGTACCTGGACGCCGTGGTGCTGCCCTACTACACGGGGCTGGAGGCGCTGCGGTGGTCGCGGTTCTCCGGGGAGTGCGCGTCGTGCCTGTGCCGGATGGAGCCGCTTGTGGTGGGCGGCACGGCGATGCGGTACCGCGGCCTGTCGAAGACGGCGCTGGCCATCATCTTCGCGCTGTGCTCCCGCATGGTGTGCCGGATCTACGGCGAGGAGCGGCTGAGCGCGTGGACGCGTTCGGCGCTGGAGGGCGTCGGGTGGGTGCTGGTGGCGGCCGACGCGGTGTACCTCGTCGGGTGGGTGGCCGCGGAGGGCGGCGCCGTCGCGGTGGCGGCCTACAGCTTGGTGGCCGGGCTGGTGTTCCTCTGCGTCTTCGGCAAGGTGTACAGATTCCTGGCGTGGGTGGAGTCGAGGCAGTCGCAGTGGAAGTCCAGCCTCTGCCACAGCAACGTCTGATCGACCGACCGACCGACGATGCTCATGCTCGCTCGCTCGCCGTAATTCTTTCCTCGGTCCAGAAAAAAAAAATCTGTAGAAAAAAAAAGTACGACACTATATTCCTTAGTTCACCTTTTGTTTTTTTTGTTGGTCGATCGATGTACAAATTTACAATGCACACCACCACGGGTACGGGAAGGCAAACAATTCTTGCGATGTTCCCCTGAAGCCACTCTGTTTTTTGTCCATGAATGAATCTTCAGAAAGAGATCTTCTGCGGCAGTACATTTTCTACCAGCACCTTTCTGATCACGGTGCACATTATTCTGTCACCGGAATTTCAGTCCCGTGTTAGTGCATCAATCAAGCAACGGTGGATCGTCGGCGGGAGTTAATGGCGCGGTGAGCATTCGGCGTTTCAGAAAAGCGAAGAGGACAAACCGGCACCAACATTGTACTACGTGCTCCGTTCGCGCTTGCGTCCGTGGTGATCAGGCAGTGAGACCTAGCATTATTGACATACTACATCTACGGGAAGATTCCTACGGATTTGTTCTTACGGACAAACGTGGCAGGCGGAGAAATCATGCAGGTGATTTTTTTTGCAACCACCGTCCCTGTTTTATCCAATGACTCGTTTCCACATCAGTCCGTAGGGTGTGTCCGTAGGAAATAATCCGTAACTCTAGCATTATTGACATACCCAACCATGGGCGCGGCGGCTTCTCGAAGCAAGCCAGTACTTGGAGGCTTCCCTGGATGGATCCCTGACTGACAGTTGTTCCCTCCAGTTCTCTCCCTGTTGTCTTCATCGCTCGATCCTTCCCTCAGTTTGAGCGCATGTGGTTGGGGCATTCACCTGGTGGTCTCGCCCGTTCGGGAAAAATTCTTCGGCCGCGTGCGGTCTGCGGAGTCACCGAGGGAGGAATGTAACTTTTAAAGAATCTGCTGCTCACGACAGAAAAAGTGACACTATGAGTGAAAAATGTACTTGTCACATTCACATAGTATGTGGCCCCTACACATAGTCTGACTCGGTTGCATAGATTTATATATCTTCTCTAATCTGTAATCTTCCTTGTTGAACAAAGTTCTTTTTATTTCTTTCTCATGATGGTGCTAATCGCTGGAAAGAAAAAGTCAGGTGGGTGCGTGCATGCAGGCTTCCTCCCTGATTTGGTTTGGTAGGGGGTGATCAGACAACAGACATCCGGACCACCAGCCAGCAAACTGGAACTTGGAACGGGTATCTGGTCAGATCAAGTCGGGTTGCCCAAATCAACTAAGCCATCCGTGCGTTGGACGCAAGCTCGAGGCCGCAGGATAACACGTCCCCGTCACTTTCCGGAGCTGGAGCCAAGTCCGTCCAGTCGTGCAGGCAGGGGAGGGGGGACGGCTCGCGCATGTCGCATCCTTGTCCTCCAACTGACCAACTCCCTCCCCGTACCTCTTTTCAGCATGTGCGAGATAAAGCGTTGGACTGTTGAGCGTTGATGCTGCTGCCTTGCGTCTTATAAAAAGTGGAAGCTTCATAATGCTCACGCCTCACAGGGAGGGATGAAGCAGCACCGGATTCAGCTACACTGTAGTAGTGGAGCCAATCTTTACGAATCTACTGATCTTTACGGATCATCAGTAGCATTAGAATTGATGAACCCCAGTGTCTCTCGGATGAAGCTACACACCACAGGGATGAAGCGATGTCGGCTGCTTTAGAGCATCTCTAGCCGAACGCGCAAATTAGATTAGCTGCGTTTCGGCGGCTAAACCGCACATAATCCAACCCGTATTGGTTTTAGTCACGCAAAAATTTAGGAGCAACCCCTCCCTTCCCCCAAATCGGCTCCACCTCTCCCATTTTTGCACGGTGGCCGAGTGGATGAGCAAAACCTACCCTTTCCTTCTCCCGACGATACCTCCCGCCCAAAATCACCGCCAGCTCCGCCCCGCTCGTAATGGGGTTGCCGGACGATTCCTCCTTGCCGCCTGAGCTTTCCCGCGGCTCGCTGCCGGAATCGATGCCTGTGACCCCTCTGATGCCGCAAAAGAGGCTCGGCACCACCGGCGTCGTGCGGTCGAAGGCGCGGCAGTGGAAGGCCGGAAACCCGGCAGAGAAAGCGGCGAAGGTGGGAAAGCCACCCCTTGCGCCGGTGCTGAATGGCCCGCTGGCGTGGAGGCCGACGGAGGCCATGAAAGCGATCGCGGATCGGCGGCACAAAAGAAGAAGAGAAAGGAGACAACGTCGGCTACGCCAACTCCGATGTTCAAGGTTGCTCGCACGACGCCTCCTTCGACGTCCACCGCCAGGCCGACGACGTGTATAGTCGGCGCAGCTCCCGGCCGACGCGATGGCCGCCAGGTGATCGACGAATTGCTCGAGCAACCATGGTATGAGATTCTTTCCAAACTCAGCCACGGTGTTGCTACATTGAGGTTTGTTTGATGCATTGTTCAATTTGTAGTGCCATCGAGCATGGCATCGTCGAATTCCTGTCAACCTTGGATGACTCACGCGTGGAAGGCATCGATGATCTCCACTATGACATTGATGATCAAGAGGTGGTCGGGGATGTGCAAGAAGAGGAGGTGGCCGAAGATGAGGAAGAAGAGGAGGTGGTCTAGGTGACACAAACCTCACAAGCCAAGGGCCAAAGCAAAATGATCTCCAACTACAATGCCCAAGAGGACGTTGCTTTATGCGATGCGTGGATGAATGTCTCACTTGATGCAATCGCCGGTGTTGATCAATGCAAGAAAAAGTTTTGGGCGAGAATCAAAGATTACTACAATAATGTTGTGACTTGTTAATCCAACCGCGCTCAAGGGTCTCTTCAACATCGTTGGGACACAATTCTTGAGCAATGCAACAGTTGGAATGGCGTTGTTGACCAAGTGAACCTAACACCACCTAGTGGTGTGTCAACCAATGAGTACTTGCCTTACCAACAAGGCCTCTACAAGAAAAAACACACGAAGGGTGGACACAAGCAATTCACTTTGTTCCATTGCTACGAGGTACTAGATGGGAATGAGAACTCGGTTCGTAGAAACTACGAGACTACACCGAAGAGGTCCCGAATTCACAACGTCAAGGATGATGATGATGATAAGGAGGAAGGGGATGATGATGATGACGATGAGCTCAACAAGAGGCCGGAGGGTGCCAAGATTGCCAAAGAGAGAAAGAAAATAGGAGGTGGTGGTTTCGGCAACTACAAGGAAGAGTTCAATGCAATCACTGAGACAAGGAAAGCATTGGCGGCCGAACGCAAGGAGGGGAAGGAGGCTAGGTGGAATGATCTCAAGATGTTGTAGGAGGAGAAGTGGAGGTCCAAATTGACGGTGGAGGAAAGAAGAATTGCACTCGAGGAAGAGAGAGTGGCCAAGGAGAAGAAGATCGAAGAACAAAGATTTGCCATTGAGGCGGCCAAGTTGGCAAAGGAGAAGGAGGATGCCGACCGCTCTATCATGTTCTTGAATCCAAATGACATGGATAAAACGGCTAGGATCTTTTGGGAGCACACTCGTGCGAAGATCTTGGCCCAAATGGGTGGTGGTGACCAAGGTGGTGGCCGAGGAGGTGATTGAGGTGGTGATGAATTCCACAACATGAACTTAAAATGTTGTGCTTTTGGATTATTTGGCTCCTTTTTGTATGATCCATATGTGTTTGAACTTGGTAATTGTAATATGTTGAACTATTGCTCATTTGATGTTTGCAAGACTTGAAAATTCAGCTTAAAAAATTTTGGGGAGTTAAATTTAGAGGTTCGGTTCTACGGCGCCATCCTTTAGATGAGCAAACTTTTACTCATCTAAAACAGAAAAGCATTTGCGTGGCTAACCGATGCGCGTTCGGCTATAGATGCTCTTAGTGAAGCTAAGACTCGATCAGTTCGCGAATTGGTAAGCTGACTTCGGTCGGCCGATCCATTGGCCCGTCAGTGGCCAAGAAGGATATGCAGAGCGGAGACAAACCTGTCGCAGTCTCCGAGACTCCGTGTACGCCATAGTTTAGTTACGAATCAAGTAGGAGTACTGATTATCTGTCGCTGTTCCTGCTGCATCGCATGCTTACACATAACCTTGTCCCTACCGAAGATCGAACAATCCAACACCCACTTATATGAGTACTAGCATGTTGGAAAAAAAAAGAATAAACGCGTTTTGACTAGCTCCTACACGCCCGGTAGAGACGAGCGGCGATGGTCGGCCATGGCATCAAGGACCGACTCTCGCGTAGGTGCTGACCACATTTGCTACGAGGTCAAACAGAGTTTATACTATGTAAGTACGTACTATTTCCTCCGTTTAGAAATATAAGATGTTTTAGGTTTTTAAAGAAGATGTATGTAGACGCCTTGAACCTATACACTAAAAGGTGTCTAGATACATCTTATTCATAAGCCTAAAACATCTTATATTTTCAAACGGAAGGAGTAGTATACTTGGTATTTTTGTAAGAAAAACTTGGACTTTTATGTTGTTTGCGGGTTGGATTATCGGTGGATGCTGCGACAGTGCAGTGCAACCCATATCTTTCGTAGTACTGTAGCTTAGATCGGGTTTTTGAAGCAAGCGAGGACATTTCGTTGAGAGCTAACGGACGGTACGCGAGGCGGATGAGAGGGGACAACCAACCAAGGTGCCTGTGCCAACTACGACGTCGATGGAACTCCTGTAGCTCGCCAAGCCAGCGGTGGTGGGGCGAGCTGAGCGGTCCCGTTGGAGGTCCAAATCCCAGCGGGTTGTTTCCCGACGCCACCCGCTCGATCCCTGGCGACCGGCGCCTCGCCCTCCTCTAGCGGGAGCACACCAGGAGGAGGAGAGACGAGGTGTAGAAAAGGTAAAAAAAAAAAAATCTACTCCTTCCGTTTTAATATATAAGATGTTTTAGGTATGTGAAAAAAATGAATCTAGACTTATTTTAGTGTGTGGATTCATGAACCTACACACTAAAATAAGTCTCACACTAAAATAAATCTAGATTCATTTTCTTCACAAACCTAAAACGTCTTATATTTTGAAACGGAGGGAGTAGCTAGCAGGCGCTTGTACGATTGTCTCAACCAGCGGGTGTCCGTGGACCATCCGATCGCGAGAGAACGGAGTAGATTACTTGTTGGTTAACTTTTAATTGGATGTTATACATTTTACGTTCACACTTTTTCACACACGCATGTGGTATCTTTTCTTTGTTTCTTTACCTATTTGCATGCATGTATGTATTAATAACAAAACTGCTCACATCGGCATCTAATATAGAAATTCAAAAATTCAAAATATTTTGTAGTTGAAACCGTTTGTCCGATTTAGGATCTGTTTTTACTGTTAGATTAGTCGTGGCGAGATCTTTAAAACTAGATTTCATATTGATATGTTTTAATATAAAAAAAATGGACCAAAAAGTTACCCACCTTTAACACGCGAGTTATCTGTGTCATAATATGTAAATTATCCATCCTGTAACACATAAATTGCCCACTATATAAATGTGTTGGGTAGAGGTATTCTCGCATACGTGTTGAGCAAGTTTAATAGAAACGCGATAAGCTATGAGTGAGGGTACCGAACCTTTATCGCTCG
Organism: Avena sativa; assembly: GCA_916181665.1. Classification (NCBI taxonomy): domain Eukaryota; kingdom Viridiplantae; phylum Streptophyta; class Magnoliopsida; order Poales; family Poaceae; genus Avena; species Avena sativa. The sequence goes on from OV702293.1 coordinate 427,514,176, forward strand.
TCGATGCATAGGTACTCTACCATCCCTCAAGGTTTCGTCAATTGTACGTCGCGATAGCAGCGACAGGGGATGAAACCGAGCCACTAGACTACTGGTGTGTGTTACATTGTTCAATACGACTTAGAAAAGTGGGTGGGTGCGATATAAAACTCATTTATTATATCGCATGCAAAAAAATTAGATTTAGTTTATTTAAAAAAATTATGTTTGATGTTTGACGCGGTAGCCTTTCGAGCTTGAGTCGTCCATACATCGCGAGAGCGGCGGACGACGAAATCGAGTCGCTAGAATAACTTATATATTCTATGAGTTGATAAAAAATTTATAGTCGTGGATAACTTACATATTATTGCGGTGGATAACTTACATGCTGAAGTCTGGATAAATCTCGTGTTACATATGAAAACTTTTGGGTAAAGATTAAAGTTATTTACCCCTAATACGTGACTTATCTATGTCATAGTATTTAAGTTATCCACCTATAACATATAAGTTCTTCACCATATAAATTTTATATTCTATTTGTAAATAAATTTTTATAATGGTGGATAACTTATATGTTATAGAGTGGGTTACTTACATGCTGAAGCCTGGATAACTTTAATGTTACTAGTGAATAACTTTGTTGGGGTTCGAGGGCAGAAAACAAAAAAAATCCTACGTCGAAATCCTAATGTCAGGATCTAACAACTAGTAATGTAGTAATGTGAGTGACGTGGATATCCCATCTATTGATACAATCGTTGTACTTACAGCTACACGCATACAAGGACCTATCACTCGATCTCGTGCCAAACAACTTAACTATCAGGTACTTTCGTTTCTTGGAACTATTCTTCACATACATGAGAATATGATGCTGTCTAAATCAGATGTATTTCTTACTCTTAGGAATGATGGACCAAGCATGGATGAGAGAGACAAGCATTGGAGCATGGTCATGCATGGAGATGGCAGCAAGCATGTGATGATTCAAGAGAAGACCACGGATGAAGATTTCAGAACTTTGAGACCACCATAATAAAGAAAGAAGGTTTGGACGAAATATTCAAGATTAATACTTCACAAATTCGTCCATAGCTTAATATGGTGCTGTGACACCTTTATTTTGGGCCAGGCCTATGTAATTTTTGCAGGATTTTAAATAGCCACTTTTTAGAGTTCGTATTTGAGGAGAAAAGGACTTCTAGGGTTGGATTCGGCCACCACTTCTATGGCTGGCCGAAACCCCACCTTTTCCTCCTTAAATACTCCCCTTAGCCGTCACCATAGACTCGGATTTTGTTTAGACATTAAGTTAGCCATCATAGCAACTTTGCCAAGGCTCGAGCGTCGCAGAGGCCTCTTGTACTTCGCACCTATACAGAATCCCACCTTTTTAATAAAGCTTTCATCTTAATCCGCAATATCTTGATTGCAATATTAGTTCTTACTTGTTCTCGATTTGAGGTAGGAATTAAGACCCTTGCTGGTCAGGCTGATCGTGTTTCCGCAGGATCAGTAACCTCCAGGAGATTGGCCTAGCGATTGCATTGGCGCTCGTGCCCGCACGTGTAGTCGGATCGTCAAGCCCGAACTCCACCAAATCGACCATTATCATCTCATCGAAAGATCAGACACCTTTGCCCTATCAAGTGGTATCAGATTCCAGGTTGCTCGGTGAGATTTTACTGTTTTTGTAGATTAGATCTGTTTTACCTATAACCCACGAAAAAGCCAAAAACACAGTTAGAGTTTAGATCCATCACATCACCAATCTACGCCTTGCATTATCTTTTAAGTTTTGCATTGTTGAATTTGTGTCTGCATCGTCACGTCGAGTTGCTGGTCTTAGTGTCTCGTCCCTTAGAGTTTCGAGTTCTGATCACAGTAGTCACCGCCACACTCGCAGATCACCGCCACCATATTCCGCCGCCATACACCCAGCCACCATAAACCCTAAAACTCCACCACCGCCTTCCTACCGCGACACGGATCCGATCACCTTTCCTGCCGCGGCACGAGTCCAAGTTGAGTTATTGTTTCCTAGTTATTTCTTTTTACTCTCCTTCCTTGTTGTTTCCGTGTTTAGATAAAGTCCGTGTCGAGCTAAAAGTTCAGTCGTAAGTCCAGAAGGAGAGCAAAAAAAGTCTGGAACCGCCTCTGAAAAAATTCTGGCTATACTGATTTTCGGCTCCGGGGATCACTTTTCTCCATCGGCCATTATAGCGATATTTTTTTGGCGCCTGCGCGCTTTTTGGAGCATAATACAAAAATTTCGACAAATTTTTTTTTGGGGCTAACCTGTTTCTAGACCCCGTCGATCAGTTCTAGACACTCGCCATCATAGTGATTTTCGACATCGTTGGTGATCTAGGCTCGCGTCTCTAGTACGGTCTAGCCTAAGACCAGCACAGTACCGTCGTTGAGCATTCTTCCAACATTTGCATTGCTATTTTGATAATTGCTAACCCCTTTGCTAAGCCTTTCCAGAGCTCCACGGATTTCTCCACGTGCGGTGTCTCGACTCCTGGTAATCGCTCGGTTCAATCTCTGGACCCACTGCTCCTCGCGTTTGCACATCGCCTTTTCCTGTTGTTTGGTAAGAACTTGTAAGAGCTTTGTATATTGCTTGACGGATTACGCGTGCCTTCCACCATATTTCCGTAGTTATAGGCATATATGCCTGTGCTTTTTAAAGGACTAACTATGGCAGATACTTCGCGTAACCCTGTCACAATGACGAACCAAGAACTACATGCCCACTTATCCGAACTATTGGTCGGTCACGCTGAAGATGTGGATGCACGACTAGAGGAGTTTGACACCAAGCTCACCAACGCCATGGACAAGATCGATGGACTCGAGAAATCCTTCAACGACAAGCTTGACGCTTGGTTCAAGGAGGTTTTAGACAGATTGCCGGCACCCGCACCCGCCCCATTGGCACCTCGGCATGGCGCACGGTGCATTCCGATCACGGGTCGTACTGCTCGTTCAGCTGCCATCGCACCTCAGGCAGCTACCGCTGCAGTTGAGGCACCTCAGGCTTCCACCGCGGCTGCTGCTGCGACATTGGGGGCAGACGACGGGTACTACTACGACCTCGACGACGATGATTTGTTTGACGAGGACGTTGAACAACCTCCACACCCTGCTGGCCGACCCCGACATTACCACCGCAACGCTCGACCACCGGTACATGATGATGATCATGTTGCAAAGGTTAAATTAAATATTCCATCTTTTGAGGGTAAATATAATCCTGATGCATATCTTACATGGGAGCTGGAAGTAGAACAACGTTTTGCATGTTTAAAATATCCTGAGAATATGCGTGTTAGTGCTGCTACATGTGAATTTACTAAATTTGCTTCCCTTTGGTGGTCTGAGTATTGTCGTTTAAATCCTACTACTATTCCTCGTACTTGGACTGCTTTAAAAACTGCTATGCGTGTTCGTTTTGTGCCTCCCACTTATCAACGTGATTTACTAAAGAATCTGACATGTTTGGAACAAAGGAAAAATTCTGTAGAAGAGTATTATCAGAAATTGCAAACGGGGATGGTTCGGTGTGGTCTTGTTGAAACTACTGAACAAATGCTTGCACGTTTCTTTGGTGGATTGAACAAGGACATTTAACACATATTAGACTATAAGGAATATAATTCCATCACTCGTTTGTTTCATCTTGCTTGCAAAGCTGAACGTGAAGTGCAAGATCGCCAAACACCATGGAGGAGGACTAATAATTCTGTAGGTCGCACATCCACTTGGACATCCCGACAATCAGCGCCTTCTTCTCATGATTCTCCACCAGCTACTACCACATCCAGGGCCACCACAAGATTTCTGTCAGCTGCTCCTCCACCGTCATCCAATGCTCCTGCTCGTAGTGCATCTTCTGTGGCTTCCACGGGTAAAACAAAGGATATACAATGCCACAAGTGCTGGGGTTTTGGTCATTTTGAGAGACAGTGCACAACACAACGTGTTATGATGGTGTGTGATGATGGTCAATATGATTCAGCGAGTGACTTTGATGAAGATACTTTAGCTCTTATTTTTGCTCGAGATGGAGACAATTGTGATTCTGATGAAGAGACAGAGGTAATGGAAGCTGAAACTGCTGATCAATATAAGAGCTTAGTTACACAACGTGTGTTGAGTGTGCAATTGAGCAAATCTGAGCATGATCAACGCCACAACCTGTTCCAAACACGTGGTGTTGTCAAGGAAAGAGCTATAAGGATCATCATTGATGGAGGAAGTTGTAATAATCTAGCTAGTGTTGACATGATAGAGAAGTTTGCACTTCCAACAAGACAACGCATATATTCATATTACATCCAATGGTTTGAGAGTTCTCGCAAGATCAAGGTAACAAGAACAGTACGCGTGCATTTTACTATTGGTACATATTCTGATTTTGTTGATTGTGATGTTGTACCTATGCAAGCTTGTTCTTTGTTACTTGGTAGACCATGGCAATTTGATAGAGAATCTGTTCATAATGGCAAAACTAATCACTATTTTCTTATGCATGATGGAAAGAAAATTGGTCTAAAACCTATGACTCGCGAACAGATTTTAAAAGATGATCTTGCTAGAGCTAGTAGAGCTAAAACTGAGGAGAAAAATAAAAGTGAGAATCAGATTGTTGCTGCAGATTTTGTACCACCAAAGAACACTAAATCTGATTCTAAACATGCTACTGAAATTCGTTTGAAGAGTCCATGTATGCTTGCAAATAAAATTGATATTGTTGAACTAGATGTAAACAATACTCAGTGTTATGCAATTATCTACAAAGAGGTTTTGTTTTCATTTGAGGACATGCCTCCTTCTTTGCCACCCGCTATTGCTAACCTTTTGCAGGAATATGAGGACGTTTTTCCCACTGAGATGCCACCAGGACTACCTACTATTAGAGGAATTCAGCACCAAATTGATCTAATTCCTGGTGCTACATTACCCAACTGCGCACCATATAGAACCAATCCAGAGGATACAGAGGAGATACAACGCCAAATTCAGGAACTACTCGACAGAGATCATATTCGTGAGTCCCTTATCCCCTGTGCTGTTCCTATTATTTTGGTACCTAAGAAAGATGGTTCTTCGCGCATGTGTACTGATTGTAGAGCTATCAATAATATTACTATTCGATATCGTCATCCTATTCCATGTTTGGATGACATGCTTGATGAATTGAGTGGCTCTACCATGTTTACTAAAGTTGATTTGCATAGTGGTTACCACCAGATTCGTATGAAATTGGGAGATGAATGGAAAACAGTACTTAAAACTAAGTTCAGTTTATATGAGTGGTTAGTGATGCCGTTTGGTTTAACTAATGCACCCAGCACTTTCATGAGATTAATGAATGAAGTTTTACGTGCTTTCATTGGACGTTTTGTGGTAGTCTACTTTGATGATATTCTGATTTATAGCAAATCTTTAGAGGATCATTTGGACCATTTACGTGTTGTTTTCAATGCTTTATGTGATGCATGTTTGTTTGGTAATCTTGAGAAGTGCACCTTTTGCACCAGTCGAGTTGCGTTTCTTGGCTATGTTGTTACATCACAGGGTATTAAAGTGGATCCAGCCAAGATTGAAGCTATTGAGAATTGGCCGCAGCCGAAGACGGTCACACACGTGAGGAGTTTTCTTGGCCTCGCTGGTTTTTATAGGCGCTTTGTCAAAGAATTTGGATCAATTGCCGCACCGCTGAATGAACTTACCAAGAAGGATGTGCCCTTTGTTTGGGGCGATGCACAACAACAGGCCTTCGTGATATTGAAATATAAGCTAACACATGCTCCCTTACTCCAACTTCCCGATTTTAATAAGACTTTTGAGCTTGAATGTGATCCTAGTGGAATTGGTTTGGGAGGTGTGTTATTACAAGAGGGAAAACCTGTTGCATATTTTATTGAGAAATTGAGTGGGGCTAGTCTGAACTATTCTACTTATGATAAAGAATTATATGCGTTGGTTCGGACATTAGAAACTTGGCAACATTATCTATGGCCTAAAGAATTTGTTATACATTCTGATCATGAATCTTTGAAGCATATTCGTAGTCAATCTAAGTTGAATCGTCGTCATGCAAAGTGGGTTGAATTTATTGAGTCTTTTCCTTGTGTTATCAAACACAAAAAGGGTAAAGATAATATTATTGCTGATGCTTTGTCACGTCGTTATACTTTGTTATCTCAACTTGACTTCAAAATATTTGGATTGGAAACTATTAAGGAACAATATGTGCATGATGCTGAATTTAAAGATGTGTTGCAGAATTGTAGAGATGGTAGAACATGGAACAAGTTCGCCTTTAATGATGGATTTGTGTTTCGTGCTAACAAACTATGCATTCCAGATAGTTCCGTTCGTCTTTTGTTGTTACAGGAGGCGCATGGAGGAGGATTGATGAGACACTTTGGTGTCAAGAAAACGGAGGATGTTCTTGCTGCACACTTATTTTGGCCATGTATGCGTCGAGATGTTGAGAGATTTGTGGCACGCTGCACTACTTGTCAAAAAGCTAAGTCTCGCCTTAATCCACATGGTTTATATATGCCTCTTCCTGTTCCTAGTGTTCCTTGGGAGGATATTTTTATGGACTTTGTTTTGGGATTGCCACGTACACAGAAGGGGAGGGATAGTATTTTTGTTGTTGTGGATTGTTTTTCTAAGATGGCACATTTTATTCCTTGTCATAAAACGGATGATGCTGCGCATATTGCTGATTTGTTCTTTCGTGAAATTGTTCGTTTACATGGTGTGCCAAATACTATTGTTTCTGATCGTGATACTAAATTTCTTAGCCACTTTTGGAGATGTTTATGGGCTAAGTTGGAGACTAAATTGCTGTTTAGTACTACATGTCATCCCCAAACTGATGGACAAACTGAAGTAGTATAGAACTTTGTCTACTATGTTGCGGGCTGTTTTAAAGAAGAACTTAAAATTATGGGAAGAGTGTTTACCTCATATAGAATTTGCTTATAATCGTTCGCTGCATTCTACCATAAAGATGTGCCCGTTTGAGATCGTGTATGGTTTTGTTCCTCGTGCACCTATTGATTTATTGCCTCTACCCTCTTCGGTGCAAAATAATTTGGATGCTACTCAACGCGCTAAAATGATATTAAACTTGCATAAGACTACTAAAGATAACATAGAACACATGAATGCTAAGTATAAACTTGCTGGGGATAAAGGGAGAAAGCATGTTGTGTTTGATGTTGGAGATCTTGTTTGGTTACATTTGCGTAAAGATCGTTTTTCTGATTTACGCAAGTCTAAGTTAATGCCACGTGTTGCTGGTCCTTTTAAGGTGTTAGAGAAAATAAACAATAATGCATATAAACTTGAGTTGCCTGCAGACTTTTATACGGTTAGTCCTACGTTTAACATTGCAGATTTGAAGCCTTACTTTGGTGAGGAAGATGAGATTGCGTCGAGGACGACTTCAATTCAAGAAGAGGAGTATGATGTGGACATCCCATCTATTGATACAACCGTTGTACCTACAGCTACACACATACAAGGACCTATCACTCGATCTCGTGCCAAACAACTTAACTATCAGGTACTTTCGTTTCTTGGAACTATTTCTCACATACATGAGAATATGATGCTGCCTAAATCAGATGTATTTCTTACTCTTAGGAATGATGGACCAAGCATGGATGAGAGGGACAAGCATTGGAGCATGGTCATGCATGGAGATGGCAGCAAGCATGTGATGATTCAAGAGAAGGCCACGGATGAAGATTTCAGAACTTTGAGGCCACCATAATGAAGAAAGAAGGCTTGGACGAAATATTCAAGATTAATACTTCACAAATTCATCCATAGCTTAATATGGTGCTACGACACCTTTATTTTGGGCCAGGCCCATGTAATTTTCGCAGCATTTTAAATAGCCACTTTTTAGAGTCCGTATTTGAGGAGAAAAGGACTTCTAGGGTTGGATTTGGCCACCACTTCTATGGCTGGCCGAAACCCCACCTTTTCCTCCTTAAATACTCCCCTTAGCCATCACCATAGACTCGGATTTTGTTTAGACATTAAGTTAGCCATCATAGCAACTTTGCCAAGGCTCGAGCGTCGCAGAGGCCTCTTGTACTTCGCACCTATACAGAATCCCACCTTTTCAATAAATCTTTCATCTTAATCCGCAATATCTTGACTGCAATATTAGTTCTTACTTGTTCTCGATTTTAGGTAGGAATTAAGACCCTTGCTGGTCAGGCTGATCGCGTTTCCGCAGGATCAGTAACCTCTAGGAGATTGGCCTAGCGATTGCATTGGCGCTCGTGCCCGCACGTGTAGTCGGATCGTCAAGCCCGAACTCCACCAAATCGACCATTATCATCTCATCGAAAGATCAGACACCTTTGCCCTATCAGTGAGGGGATACAGTATTCATATCTTTGAAGACCGAGCCCGGTTAACGTACCGCGAGGAACATAGATGAAGAAGACGCCCTGACACTTATGTAACACCCCAGCTTTTAAGAACCAACGAAGGGTAGAAATAAGATTTTGTGCAGATGCATGCATTCATCTGTAAAATACGGGTAAATTTTTTGCCAAAACAAAAACCTAAAGTGATCAAAGTTTCTTTCCCTATCGAGGGGTAGGAATAGCACCTTATAGTGATTGTTATAAATTTTGACATGATCTTTATGAATTAATGTGTTTTGGGGAGAAATAATTTGAATTCAAATTTGAAATTTGAATCATTTGGAAAATATTTAAAATTTAGAAGTTAGTATTTTAAAATGTTTTCCAAAATTATTTAGTAATATTGTTTGTTATATTAAACAATAATAAGAATTTAAGACAAAAAATTCAAATAAGAAAGGAATTCTTATTCCTTTTCTTTATTCCATAACCATTTTACGATGTAGGAATGATATAACCAAAAAAAGGTAATTCATTATGGTAAGAAAATTACAAGAAATAAAATTCTATTATAAAGAAATTATTACAAGATTCTTACAAAAGAATAAAATGAAAATTACAATAAAAATCTATAAATCTATTTATTCCTATAATACATCTTGAGCATCCAGATCTTGTGCCTGCAAAATACAAAGAACAGAAAAAGAGAAATAAAGGTATTATTTTTGTTAGTTTTACTCTGAGTTGAGAGCAGTGACGTGCACTGCTCAAAATTACATCATTGAGTAGTTAAAGGGCCAAATTTCACCAATATAAAGAATCTGTTCTTTTCATACAAAAGAGCTTCAGATCCATAACATTAGCACAGTAAAAGGGGAAAGTTTCACCAGGGCAGTAATTAGCAAAAGGATAGAAGTGAAAACTATTTCACTAGATCTGATCCACAAATAGCCCAAGCAACCAGGCAGCACGGTCAACTAATTGCATGATGTGTGCTGTCGAAACAGTAGCAATAGCAAAAGCATTTAAAAGGGAAGTGCACAGACGTAGCACAGTTCTCAGCATCGCATTCCCATTCTCAAGCACAAAGCCAAGAACACACCAAGCCTGCCAAAGCCTAAACAGAACCACCAGCCAAGATAAACAACAAATCATTCAACCATCTACAAGATGGTGACATGAGGAGGGGGTGGAGAAGGTGGATATCAAGGTCAAGAACAAGCTCACAAGAACTAGGAGGAGCAGCAATAGCACCAGGAGATGCAGAGTCAGATCAAGCCAGCAAGAACAAGCTAGCAAGATCAAACAGCACCACAACAACATCACCAACAACCAAGTTGTGTGGTGAGTACACATAAAACCATCACATGATCAAATCATCTTATCTGGACTATCAAGCATGTGTTGTTTTATATGAAAATTTCTTAGAAAACACCCAAGTGGGGTGTATTCATCACAGAAGATTTTACATAAAAGTCAATGAACAATCCTTACAAGCAAAGTCAGAACCTCAGCCTGTGCATCATAGATCTTAGAAATAAATTGATATCTCCACATTTCAATATAACAACAGTCGTAGATCATGATTTCTGGGCACATCTCTTAAAAGAGTAGCACCTCAGAAATCAATAGATCTTAAGGATCCATATTAAACAGTAAGAATACCAATCTTTTTCTCAAAGAATTCAAGAATCATTAGCTAATACTAGGTATCAGAACACATCTATGAGGGACAGTGATACGTCGGAAACGTATCTATAATTTTTGATGCTCCATGCTTGTTTAGTATCTACTTTGCTTTGCTTTGTTTACACTTTGAGGTGTTTTTATATCTTTTCTGGAACTAACCTATTAACAAGTTGACACAGTGCCAGTTGCCTGTTTTCTTCTGTTTTTGGTTCCAGAAAGGCAGAAAATCAATATTCTCGGAATTGGACGGGACAAAAGCCAAAGTCAATATTTTACCGTGGGGGACACGAAGTCCAGAGGAGAGACTAAGAAGCGAACCAGGGCGGCCAGACCCCCTAGGCGTGGGTGGGACCACCCCGCACCTAGGTTGGGTGTGGGGCCCCTGACCGCCTCCCAGCCTCGCCTCTTCGCCTATAAGAAGCCCCCGATGCAGAAACCCTAGGCACCCGATCAAAACTCCACGAAACCTTCTGTAGCCGCCGCCACAGTCGTCCCTAGATCGGGGGATCTAAAGTTCTTCCCGGCACCCTGCCGGAGGGGAGATCATCCCGGAGGCCTTCTTCTCCGGTATGATGCGTGAGTAGTTCCACCTTGGACTATGGGTCCATGTAGTAGCTAGATGGTTGTATCTCCTCCTTGTGCTTTCATGTATAGATATTGTGAGCTCCGTTTATGATCAAGATCTAATCTATTTGTAATCATGCATGTTGTGTCTGCGGGGATCCGATGGATATTGAGATTACTATGTCAGATTGATTAATGGTTTTGTGTTTATGATACTATCATGTTTGTGTTGTTTGTGATCTTGCATGCTCTCCGTTGTTAGTAGCTATCTTGGCCAAGTAGTTGCTAGTGACTCCAAGAGGGGGTATTTATGCTCGATAGTGGGTTCATGCCTCTAGTTTCCAAGGGAAGTGACAGAAATCTCTTCGGTTGTAGATGTGCTATTGCTACTAGGGAGAAAACAACGGTCTATTGTTCATGGAACAAGTGGATTGTTTACCTTACACACTTTGCTTAAAGCAGTTGTCTGTTGCTTGCAACTTAATACTGGAGGGGGTTCGGATGATAATCTGAAGGTGGACTTCTAGTCATAGATGCAGTTGGATGGTGGTCTATGTATATTGTTGTATTGCCCAATCGAATCTCATAAGATCTTTTTGTCTGGTATTGCATTGTTATGCCTTGCTCAGTTCCTGTCAATTGCCCTGTTGTAATTTGTTTACCCTTCATGCCATGTTGTTTATCTAAGGAGAGCACATATAGTGAACTAAGGAACCTGGTCCAATCTTTACCATTGATACATCCTCCACTGTTACTTGTTTACTTGCTGCAAACCATTACCTTCCACACCATATGTTTAATCCTTTGTTACAGCAAATTGGTGAGCTTGACAACCTCACTGATTCGTTGGGGCAAAGTCTTGAGTTTGTGTTGTGCAGGTTTCCACGTTGCTTGCAACACCTTTGAGACGTTTCCTTCCTCCTATGGGTTCGATAACCTCGGTTTCTTACTGAGGGAAAACTTGCTGCTGTTCTCATCATACCTTGCTCTTGGGCTTTCCAACGAAGCGTCCCACGACAGTACTGGGCACCGTCAACAGACAGCAAGTCAGAAACTTAGTTTCTATTTAGCTATGCCTCAGACCAACATCATAGGCTAGGAAAAATTATGGTATCTTAGCATATTAAATCCAGCAGGAAGTTTCAATTCATTTAAGACAAGACACACGGGGACAAGAAGAATTTAGCCCAATATTATAATAAACACTTGAGTACCATTCCAAAGAAGGTGTCACAAGTATGAATTCTAAACCAAGAAAATCCTATACTTAGCTCTCATAAGTAAACTTGCAGTTAGCTAACTAATCATTTTCCTGGAATCAACAACCAAGAATCATTATCATGTTTGCATATATACAATCAGAGCATCATAGGAGTAACATATTAAATCCAATCTACATATATCCACACAAGCCAATATATAAAAATACAGTGAATAACCACTAACAGTACTACTGTCAGTACTAAGAACATGAGACGGTAATAAAATCCACATCACTAGAATGAGTAGATTATAGCTTAACATAGTAGCATCACCACTTGGACAGTATCCAAGATCCAATTAAAATTAGCCACAAACAATCTTAAGTTCTGTAGTATACAATCATCCAGAATAGAAGAACTACCACCATCAGTTCTCCTCAAATTCATCATTCTCAATAATCAAACCAGAGGGATGAACCCTAATCGAACCATGAACCCTAATTAGGGATTGCCACTAGGAACTCACAGAGAAGATCAAAAGAGGCAGAGAATAGAGAGCAAGAGGGGGAAGAGAACACTTACCCATGGTCCTCACTGACGATTAGAAGAGGAAGCAAAGGGGCCGGTGAGCACACAGCGGCACGGGGAGAACCCGAGGGTGATGCAACCCGCGCCGAGCCATGGCAGCGGCCACAGTGACACCAGTGGTCAAACAGCACCACCACACCACCAGGAGCACCGCACAACACCACAGGAGCGGCATAGAGGTATATTGCCAGCAACCACCAAACCCTAGGGTTCGGGGTGGAGCTAACCTGGCCGGGGAAGAGGTCTAGAGGCGAATCGAACAGGACCAGGCAACAGAGTAGGGTCGTCTACCTCGCCATACACCACGATGGTGGCCGAGAAGGTCCAGGGCGGCATGAATCGAACAGCGACGACGTCGGTGGAACCACAACACCGCGGGGTCGAGGGACAAGAAGAGGAACGAGTGTGAGAGAGTGAGAGATGGGTGTGTACTGTGCCAATAGGGTCCAGTACCATTTCAACAGGTGGTCTTGACCAGCCCATTTGGGCTAGGTTGGGCCTAGTCAGCCCAATGGGTTGGCCCAAAAGTTAAAAGGAAAATTTAAAAGATTTAATGAAAGACCAATATACCTCCTCGAACTTAATAAACCCCAAAAAATAAAATAAGAATCCTAAAAATACAAATAATAGGTTTATAAGTTCATAAAAATACAAGCTATATAATAAAATTAAGCATTTAATTTTTAATATAATAAATTTAGGTTAATGATTTTTATAATATATATTCCTTATGGAATTTTAAAAAAATAAATAAAATACCTAAAAATAAATAAATAAATACTTTTATCATTCTTAATTAGTATAGTATTTTATAAAAATACTAAATTGATATTTAAGATATAAAAAAAACTTCTAAATTAAAATGCTTATTCTTAAAAAGAAAAAAATATAGGAGTTAAGAATAAATAAAAATTAGTTTTGACTCTTTTACTGATATATTATATTACAAAAATATTAAATATAATATTTACAAAATATTAAGAATTATTCTTAAAACAATTTCGTTTATTAAGGCAATTCAACAAAAAATTATATATTGGGTAAAACACACAAAGAAGATAAATAATAAGCAATGCATTGCATTACTCTGCATAATCATTTTTGCTTCTTTAAATATTGTCCTTACCGGGCAATAATGATGTTTTGTAGAAATAGAAGCTCAAGGTCGAGTGCAAGTATCCGACTTCACTACCTTGCAATCACAAGGCAAGTTCATCACTTGCTCATGTGCTTTGAAGAGTCTTTATCAAAGTAATTGCAAATTGTGTGTTATCATCTATGTTTCGGAGAAAGAAAATATTATTTTCTCAAAACAAATAAATTGTTGATATCACCCTAAGTGGTGATATGGATAAGGTGAGAAATGGAACTTAGATTTCCATTTGCAATGATATTAATCACTTAGGACTTAACAACCCATGACATCAGTGATTCTAGCGCCGTATATTACGCGTTAGCCATGAGATTTGGAATGAGACAGAGAAGTCAGTTGTATCTTCTTCCTCTCGCATGTAGCCGGATGTGTAGGTCATGGCTGTTATCCTCGTAGCATGCATTAATTGGTAATTCGTAGAGGATATGCATCATATGGGTGGGAACCCTCAATGTCCCATGATAGTTCTACCATCTGACGGTCTGTAACAACCATTGCCATAATTCAATGTGTGGGCATGGCGTACACCAAGGAGACATGCAGGGTCACGAAGGGGGCAGTGAATGGCTTGGATCACCTACTGGGACCCACATCATGGAATTGTGGACGGGAAAGTACGCCCGGTTGTGCAACAAGGAGTTGATCTCTCATGGGTAAAGTAACGCACCTCTGCAGGGTGTAAGAACTGTAACTTGTTACTCCCTGTTCCGGGAAGTAGCTATGAACGCGGCAATAAAGGAACTTCATGAAAGTTTTGGTCAACCTATGAAGACTGATGGGCATAGTTTTTAATAATAAAATCAATCTTTAAAAAAATGTTTACGAAAACTGCATAGTGCCAAGGACTGATAGTCCGAGGTGGTAGATGGAGCATCAAACTTCCCACCTTGCATATACTGAACTAGTTGGGTAACGCTGTTACTCACTCTTTCCTTTAATCCCATACTTAGACTCTGAGGAGCCAGAAGATACTCCGTTGTACGCAGCCGAAGGCCAAGAGGATGTCTACTACTAGGAGCCAGATCTGTCCGACGGAGTGGAAGGGGTGGACTATGAATTACGTTATGGAGTGGAGCACAGTGAGTTAGAATAGTTACCGTAGTTAATAGTAACCAATTGAGCCGAGCAACAGAAACTTTATATAATAAGTTGTTGAGCTCAATTCGTATTCTAAGTTTGAAACTTTAAATCTTTCGTTGAAACAATTCAAGTTTGGTTTGTAAGTTGAATCTTTTGAAGTCTTGAACTTCTGGTATTGTAATAATAATAATGTGTGTATGTTTGTAATTTGGACCCGCAATATTTCTGTTGTGCCACTCTGAGGGATGTGATATTTACAGAACAGTGTTATGTGGATGTGATGTCAACGACTATAGTGTACTACACATGCAGTGCTATGCTGGGTCACCGCAACTGACCTCAAGGCCACGAAGTCCTGTGGCTCCCCGACAAATCCTAGAACCGAAAGCATGGTGCCATTAGAGGAAGTCATACACGTATGATGCTTGACGATGACTCCCACTTCTTCCCGATCTAGGCAAGATTGCGGAAGTAGATCTCCCGACTCTGAATCATGCGACATGATGGCGTTCCGTGGTGAAGAACTCCTCGCTCGCACAACCCTGACAAGGGGGATATGGTCGCAAGAGAGAGAGAAGAGATAGGCAACACATGGATTTTATTTATTTCCATATGAAAATTGGTGTGTTGTAATCCTCCTATGGGCACCCCTTTATATAGGCGGAGGAGGGTCCCTCCATCTTATGGTTCACATGTGGAACTAAACAAATAAAGGAAATGATGGCAGACAGCCGCCGACCGGGTGGGACGCCTTCCCACCCGCGCGTGGCCTGGCAAGCAGAGGCGGTGGAGGTGGAGGGCCTCAGGTGGGCTAGCGCACGCACAGCGGCGGCGGCCAGCTCGCGAGGCTCGGGTGGGCCGGCACCAGCCTGTAGCAGCCCGCTAGCAGCTGCCCAGCAGCACCAGTGCGGCAGCCCAGGTGGGCCCACGACCGTGGCCTAGTAGCATGGCAACAAGTGGCATGCGCGACGCACGGTTTTGGCTGACCACGTGGGCTGTTTTAAAAACAGCTCCCTCTGTTGCCTTTTTCTTTTTTAGGTGAAATCTCACTGGGATTTTTCCTAACTTATAAGACGTCTTTTATAAATCTTTATTCAAATATTTACAATATATTAATTCATAATTAATATTTAATAAACATATTTAAATAACCATTTATGCAAAAATCCTTTTCTAGTTCTTTTCCTTATCCTTTCTTCGAACATCTTCGGATCTCCCCAGAACTTTTCTGGTCTCTCTCTTCTCACTTCTTTAGTGATTCAAACTAGCCATCAATGATCTCCAAGCTTCGTCAAGCTCTTAAGCGTGCTACCCAACAATTCAAGAATACTACAGACATGGTCAAGACTCCTCTGTGACCAATGATCAATAGCGGGACCTGGATGCCCATAATGATCACCCATGTACTCAACGAAGTTTGTCGTTAAACCGTAAACACTATGTCTTATTCCTTTTGTCTCTGCGATACTGTATTGTTCGAGGCTTTGATCAAATGACATCTCCATATCAATGTTCAACCTTGTTACCGACAATACCTTATTTACTCGATCCGATGAATGATATCCCCGTGGCATAGTCACACACTATGCAGCTTATGGATATAACTTACCGAGTGGGCCTAGAGTATCTCCCGTCATGCGGATGGACAAATCCCGCTCTTGATGCAGTCTCATCAACCTGTTCCTCTGGATACCTAACGACACCCTTATGATCACCATTCTACTGAATGACATTAAGTGCCATTAAATTAACCTTGGGAGATAGTGATTTGATATGGTCTCACGGTCTAAGGAAAGAGTCACTATGTTTCCTAATCATCATAACTTGAACTATGTGACTGTCGTGGTATTGCCAACGAGTACGCCATGGAGGGGTCCTCACAGTGCGTGTTCAGAGATGTGGGTGAAGGCGGACGGTTGATGGGTACGAGGTAACACAGCTTACCCAGGTTCAGATCCCACGACGGTGGCGGAATCCTACTCCTTCTATAAATCACTATAAGGGCAATAAGCTGAGTTACAGGGATTGGTTTGTTGTGCGAGGTGTATGCTAATCGCTACTCGATTGTATGAAGTTCTTGCCCTAAAGGCTCCCATAGGCCCGAATTATATAGTCGCCAGGTCCTAGGGTTACAGGGAAAAGTCCTAGCCGGACAGGTTACAGAGTCCTACACCGTCCATTACTAGTCTTGTGTGTCTTATACTCCAAGGCTCCGGGTACGTCGGTGACTCCAACCGTAGCCTTCCTTTATCCGGCATGGGCCTCCCTTCTGGATCCATCTAACTAGGCCGCTCAGCAGGCCATAGGCCATGCTACCAAATGTGGGCCACCCGGGTTAGCCGGATAAGAGACATGCTATAAGGATACCCATATAGCATATCCCTAACAGTAGCCCCCGGAGAACTCCGATATCTTGCGTCGTCTTGCCTCTTCTTGTGGAATGCTCCGTCTAGATGGATGTCGGCAAATCATCAAGCAATATCTTGTAGTCCTCCCAAAGAACCCTACAAGGTTTTCTCTGTCTTCAACTTGTAAGTCGGAGAAATGCTGAATCTTCCATCATACTCTTCCGTAGCCGGACTGGATCCGTCCATGCCGGAATCTTCGATGTGACGGCTCATCTGCCTGCGTTAGCTAGGGCGACGTAGGCTTAGGTCAGCGACGCCTCGTAACTCACACATGCAGAGAACGCAATCATGTCCGATTTTCCCGCGCGTGCGATACGAACCGTTGGCGGCGATGGTTGGAGACGTGGCGAAATTTCCGTGCACGTTCGCGAACACGTTGGCTACGCGGCAACCGTCCGATCAAGCTGCACGAATCTTGACGCTGGAGATGATAAATAGTAACAGCGGTGGAATTTTCACCTTTTACCTCATTCTCCTTGCGTCATCTTCTTCCTCCAGTGCGCGCCTCCTCGAGCTCTCCGCGAAAAACACTCGAAAAACCCTAGCTCCAATATGCACCAGTGACCTCCGCACTCACTCCATGGCTAGCAGCAGCACTTCCCGTTCCATGGTGGCGTCGAGCGAAGCCGCGGCGAAGCCGGCAATCTCCATCGTCGTGCCCCCAGAGGGTCTGGTCATCCCTGTTTATGCGGTGGTCGAATCCACCGGCGGTGACCATAATCCAGCGGCGCTAGAGCCATTGGAGGAGGAACTGGACTCGCATAAGGGCGATTGGCACGGCTCAGACATCACTGACCGCGACATCCAAGAGCTGATCATCGAGGGATACCTCCCTGCGATGGAGGGGCTCGCCTGGTGGGCGGCTCTGATCGGCGAGGTGACACCTTCTCCCCAAGTCGGAGAAAAGGTGTACCTCAAATCTCAACTGTTACGCGGCGTCTCCCTGCCCATCTCCAACTTCTTTCTCTTCGTCTTGAATCACTATAGGGTCCAGCCCCAAAACCTTTCTCCCAACAGCATCCTAGTGCTTAGCAATTACGCGGCACTTTGCAAGGGTTACCTAGGGATTAGGCCTAGGCTAGATCTCTTTGTGTATTTCTTCACCGTCAAGCGCGAAGCCGGAGCCGTCAAAGACGAGCTTAGAAATTGTGGCACCATAAGCTTCAAGATACGTCCTGGACGGTGGTTCCCCGACATCGTCGGCCACAAGTCCTGGAAGAATTGGCAGCACACTTACTTCTACGGACCAGATATTCCTCTGGCTAGCCGAGAAGTAACGTACCCGGACTTCGTGGACGGAGCTACCGCCAAAGTTTCCACATGGAGATCCTAGCCCCTTCCTTCCGACCTCGACGCTTCTCGTGCCATAAGGCGGATCGAGTGGCTCGTAGATACGGGTTTGGCCGGCTTGGACCTAGCCATGTGCTGGTTCATCAGGCGAATCCAACCTCTGCAGCACCGCGTGAATCTCATGCACGAGTATACCGGCGACAGGAGGGATAGCCTCCGCATCTCCATGGACAATTTCTCGAGTGACTCCGTCAAGCTCCGTCTTAAGGACATCGTCAAGGTGAAGGACAAGCAACGCGGCTTCGCCATCACCTAGGACATGTTCATAGACAACAAGTGCCCAAAGGTAACTGTTTATTTTCCGTGTACGACTTTTTACTCTAGTTCTTTCCGTCTAATAACTGCCATCTCATCTAACACGGTGAACCTTCTCTTAACAGCTTTGTGACATATATGAGGACAGCATGGCTCCCAAAATCTATGGATCAAAGATGAAGGAGGTCACCGTCGTGTCCGACGACGATGCTCTGGTGGCGCGAAAGCGGAAGAGCTCCACCTCTGACGCTGCCGACGGAAGCAAGAAGAAGAAGACGGAGGGTGGAGCCTCCAAAAAGACTACCGCCGCCCTGGAGGTGGAGAAAAGAAAAGCCATCGGGATCCCTTTTGCTAAAGCACCCCCACTTGTGTAAGCTTCTTTCCTTCCGACATTGTCTATTTATCTGTCTTGATCCTATACTTATGCAATTTGTATGTTTTAGGAAGAAAGCCACGACCAGCCTCAAGAAGACCTCCAAATCATTGGGGGCTTCTAGAACCATGAAGGACATGCTGCATCGTGATGCCTCTCCCGCCATAGCCCCTGCTACTCCTACCGTCAAGCCCTCGTCTGCCCCGACAAGCTCATAAGCTAAGGAGGCATCGGGCCCTTCCGCCATGGAAGTGGACTCAGGTGCTTCTACCGAGCTTGCTGTTGTAGCGAGCAGGCGACGCAGGAGAGTGCCGCCCACCAAATGGCTGAAGCTCTGGCTAAGGATGCCATCGGTAGCGGTAAGGCGGTGGTGGAAGCTGGTACTTCTGCCGAAGGCGGCGCCCTTGCTCCCCAGAAACCTTTTGAGTTCCTGAAGATAGTCTACCCGGCACTTATGCCGAGTAGCACAACTCTGGTTCCTGGTGCAGCACCGACATCTCCGACATGCGGTCTTGAGGAGCTCCTCCGATAAGCAGACATCTTGTGAGGAAACAACATCTCCTTTGGCAAGCTGCTGGCGGAGAGTGCTACCAATCTCAAGATCATTGCACTTGTAAGTTTCCTTTGCCTTTTGCATTTCATATGAGTATCCCACTGTAGCCCCCCGAGGATGTAGACGAAAAACCTTAGGTATTTGCGTCTAGATGCTCTAAGAGTAACCATAGTAGAAAACTTCTCACTGTAGCCCCCAAGCATTTAGATGGAATGAACTATTCCGACTAGATGCTTTAAGAGTAGCATACGCAGTGTTTATAAATTTCCATACTGTAGCCCCCAAGCTTCTAGTTGTAACTGTATTAGTTTCGACTAGATGCTTAAAGAAAGCTAAGCATATATCCGAGTTAAAAAACTTTATACTGTAGCCCCCAAGCTTCTAGTTGTAACTGAATTAATTTCGACTAGATGCTTAAAGAAAATATAAGCATATTGTTAAGTCAAAAACTCTCGTTGTAGCCCCCGAGCGTCTAGGTGGAAAAATTTCCGGCTAGGTGCTCCAAGCAGACCAGACAACATTTTAACTTTGACCTTTTTTCCACGGAATGAGAATGCTCGGAGGGGCATGGCCAATGACAAGTACCAGAAGATGCGCGCAGATCTTGAAGCCGAAAAGGGTAAAACTACCATCTTGAAGGAATAGATCATCAAAAACAAGAGTCTGTTTTCTTGTTGCGCATTCCGTCTTGGTTTTGTGCTTTATATTCTCCGAGTACTCATTGTGTACTTTGATTTCTCCGACTTTTGCAGAACATGTAGCCAAGGCCAAGGACATTGTCGAGCAATCCAAGCATATTCAGCAGCTAGATAGCGAGAACAAAATCCTTAAGGAGGAGAGAAAGGACATGCTGAAAATGCATGAGGAGTCAATGAAGGCCCTGCAGGACTCTACCACCGAGGAAACCAATCGCTTGAAGGAGGAGATTGCGATCTTAAAAGATCAGAAGCAAGCTGCCGAAGAGCAGAATCAACGCCATAGTGAGGCGTATAAGCTCCTCCAACAAGAGAAAGAATCATTGGCGGATACCCTCTGGCAAGCTGAGGCCAGCATCTTCAGTAAGCTTTCTCCGCCTTAGATTTTTGTAGTCTAGATACTCTGAATTGTTGAACTCATGTGCTCCTTGTCGGATTTTGCAGCTCCTATGGGTGTGACCCGTTCACCTCCTCCGGCCAAGGAATGCATGGTTCTTGCCGGCAACTTTATCAACACCTCCATCACGCAAGCCAAGGAGATCGCCAAGCCCCTCCAAATCAACATAAAAGCATCAGACTCTGTGGCGAAGTACTCGGAGATCCTGCGCCGAGCCCCCGAGCGTATCACAAGCTGGAAAGCTTCATGTGCACGGGCTGGTGCAAGGATGGCGCTGTCAATGGTGAAGGCACACTATGAAGATGCCGACATCGACACGGTGACCTCTGGGATTCCTAACGTGGATGACGATGGCAAGGCTATCAATCATGAGTCCAACTTGTCGTCACTCGCGGGCTATGACACCAGAGTCGCCGAGTTGGTTGATATCAATGTCTTTGTGCCCAGGAATACCATCGATGACGGTGACCAAAGCTCCTCTGAGTCTCTTCACACAGCCGACTTCGAAGGTGGCTCTGACGAGGTTTAATCTCGTCAATGCCCATTGTTATGGACTTGGGTTTTGGAGAAGATGGGGATGCTGGAGATCGTGGCACGGTTAACAGACAAGCAAACAGGGGACACGAGATTTACCCAGGTTCAGGCCCCCGGAGGGAAAACCCTACTCCTGCTTGTCTGCTCTTTGATTACGGCGGAACCGAAGGTTACAGGGTGCGCAGATTCAATCTGGCGTGGATGCGTGTGCGGAAGTATGAGTCGAGAGATCTAGGTCTATTATGGGATACCCCCTCGTTGGACCCTCCTAGCCTTTACATATGGGGAGGCTAGGTCTCAGGTACCGACACAACTAGGTTACAAGTTGTATTCAAACTCTAGTCTTGCTCTCCAAGGATCCGAAGGCGTCATGGGCCTTGGCCACCCGGAAATCTTCATGGGACAGCGTATGTCTGCCGTGGGCCTTCCTTGGGCTGGACTAGGTATGCTGAAGTTACGTACCCGTAGGGTATAACCATGTCAGTAGCCCCCGAGTGATCAGTCGAATCGTAGATTCGGCTGAGGACTCTTCCATCCTTTGGGAGCAGTTGTATGTTAATAGTATATGTGTGTAGGGATTGTTGATGCGTGTGCCTGACTCACCTGACGGATCAGGGTCAGTTAACTGTCTTAGGACGAAACAACACGATCTTCTTCAGGTTCGGGTCCCTTAACCCGGACCTGGAACATATGCTGGCGTAATTCGACTCAGGCCGTGGAGGTCTTACAGGAGTGGAATTCTAGTGATTTTAATTGGTGTACCCAACGCGTCCGTCGGGATTTTTCATCGTACCTGCTGGTACGGATTCATACTAGCAGAGCGCAGTCAGGTGCGTTGCCAGGCCATCATATGATATCTGTAGGTCTTATCTTTGCGTTGCAGACGCAACATCCGAATGTTTATCACCGCGGAGGTGTTTCGGGTGGCCAAGGAGGATGTTATTCACTTAGCATTAATTGGGGCAGAGTTGCCGAAAAGTTTTGCGTGCTGATCCGGAAGATCGCAGTCGAAGATTTCATAGGGTGCGCGACCAGCGCTCCCTATGGGAGTAGCCCCCAAGTGTCTGTTCGAGTCGTAGACTCGAACGGAGACTTTTAGTTCAAGCATTGTTTCAATCATTAGGTCCGCAGGACTCGGAAATTTTTGGATGCTTAAATCCATCCTCCCTATGGGAGTAGCCCCCGAGTCCGTAGTGGAGTCGTAAACTCGACGTAGGACTCAGAGAAATAATTTTGTCCTCATTTGTCTATCGGGTGCGCGGCCAGCGCTCCTGATAGGAGTAGCCCCCGAGTATTTAGTCGAATCGTAGATTCGAGTGAGTACTCTTAGTTGTGGAGCCGAAGTTGGTGCTAGTATAGCTTTTGATGACGTCAGTGCTGACGATCGATGACCTCAAGCATCTGCTACGCCAGAGATGACTTGACTGGACGAAGTGTGGGTCCCACTTCCTGACTTTGAATTGACCGGTCACGCGCGACGTGGAGATGATTACGGTGTCTCCTCGATTTCCGCACGTAGTGGACGGCGTGGTAACGACGGTTCGTTTTGGTGCTGACACGTGTACGGCCAGATCTACCGTTGGCGTTAGGTCTTCTTGATGGACGGCCGGTGGGCGTCGTCTTCGCTGTTATAATCCATGGTGAAATCGTGATTTGTTTTTCACCGCAGCAGTTCATCTATTCACTGCCCCCTCGTTCTTGAGCTGTTCTTGCTGCGCGCTGAGAGTTTCTTGCTGCATGCTGAGAGTTTCATCCATATTTCCTTTGTCTTTCTTCGTTGGCAACGCCACCACCGCCATAGCGCCATGGGGAAAAAGAAGTCCTCATCTGCAGTTGGGACCAGCGCCGCCGGAGGCAAGAAGGGCGCCGCCACTGCTCGCGTCACTGACGGTGGCTGGCGGCGATCAGAAGCGCGGGAGAGCGATCTCCGCAAACTGCACGAGCGGAGCCTGATCCCGCAAGCCACGACGGCCGTGAGGCTCCCCGGCAATGAGGTAATCCCCCGTCCCCCATCTGGGTTCCGGGTTATGTTTGTTGCCTTCGTGATTCGCGGGTTTTCTTTTCCGGTCCATGACTTCCTTCGTGGACTGCTCTTCTTCTATGGGGTTCAGCTCCATCATCTGTCTCCCAACTCCCTTCTCCACATTGCGTGTTTTATCACGCTTTGCGAGTGTTGGCTTGGCATTGAGCCGCACTTTGGCCTCTTCCGGAAGCTTTATTCCGTGAAGAGGCAGTCTGGTTCGGATGGTGTGTATCCCATTGGGGGTTTCATCATCTCCCTCAGTCCCAATGTGCAATTCTTTTCCTTTTCCATGTCCGAATCTGTCCAGTACTGGCGGAGGAAATGGTTTTACATCCGTGACTCCGTACTGCCTGGGCAAGATTTTGGTCTCGTTCCTTTTGACCCCTCCCAGTTGATTGAGAAGAAAAGATCCTGGAAAAACCAAATCTTGGATGGTGAGGTGGCGGAGATAGAGGCCTTGTACCGTCGGGTGGAGGATCTCCAACTGATTCCTGAGAAGGAGGTGAACGGTGTCGACATCATCCGGATGTTTCTTGAGCGTCGGGTGCAGCCTCTCCAAGCGAGGGCGCATCCGATGTTTCTTTACTCTGGGCGCCGTGATCCGACGAGGGTTTCGAGTGAGAAAATCTCTGAGGTGGAACTTGACAAGGCTCTTCGCGCGCTGTTGAAGTTCAAGGCCGACGAGGGACTCCCGGAGAAGTCGCTGACTCCTCCCTTTTCTTCGACGTTGGCCGTGCCAAAGGTGTAGAGTTATGCACGTAGTGCTTTCCTTTTTTGTTGGGTGTTTTTTTTGTGTCCTTTGTTTGCTAACAAAGTTTCTTCTCATCTTGTAGAGCTTCAAAGTGCCAGGAATGGCACCACCGTTTCCCGAAAGGTATCCGAATGCCCCGGATAATGAAGTGGTGGATTCCGCGTCCGAGCTTCCGTCGGCGCGATCTCCGGTGGAGGATGCCGACGAGTCGAGTAAGGACCATACGCGCAAGCGATCACGAAGCTCGAGCGAGTCTTCGGATGCTTCAACTCCTCTGACTCCCAGAAATCCTCTGGGCCTTGAGCGTCGTGATGATTGTCATGGAGGTTCTTCCTCTCCCCTTCCTGCCATTCCTGTGCGGCCTGTTGCACCGCACCCGCCAGCAAAGCGGAAGAAGGAAGAAAAGAAGGAGGAGAAGAAGGAGGAGAAGAAAGAGGAGAAGAGGGCCCGAAGGGCTTCTCCTATCTTCGACCTGAGCGCGTTGGGCTCGTAAGTTTCCTTTTTGCCACTGTTTGTGCTTTATTCCCTTGTTATTTTTGCACCTGTGTTGATTGGTTCGTATGCAGGCAATCCTCCGACGGCTCTAGTCATGGTGCACGCGAGATGATGGGGGATTCGAACATTGCGTCGCCTCCTCCTCAGACGGTGGCGACTTCTTGTGATGCTGTGCCAGTTCCTCCTGTGCAGGAGAGGCTAGTGGTTGCGCCTCAGAATGTCGCAGGCGGGCCTGTGGGTTCGCCTTCGGAGCACGTAAGTTTTTTTGCTTGATGTTACGGGGGGAGCCCCCGAGTGTCTTCGTATGCTGATGTTGTTTATGCTTCTTTGTGTTGGGCGTAGCCCCCAAGTCCTGCTCTTACTACTATTGCCTGTTGCTGCAGCCTTTTGTCCAAGAGGCCAAGCGGCTGGTGGAGGAACGCCTAACGCTGGAGGCGAAACTGCGGCAGCTTCAAGGTATGCGTCTGCCTTGTAGTACTTCTCTTGCTTATCCTGGTCCTGTTCTTTGACACTGGCTTGTTGTAAATGCAGAGGAGCATAACGACTCTCTCCATGAGGTCGATGCTCTGAAGAAGAGCCTTGGCCAATCGGAGCAGAAGGCCGAAGCTGCCGCTGGGGCGAGAGAGCGCCTTGAGCTGGAGCTGACGAAGGCAGCCGAAGCGAAAGAGCGTCTGCATCAAGAGGCCGCAGATCGTGAGGAGCAGCTGGCCACCGTTGCGGCTGCTCGTGAAAAAGGGGTGGCGGAGAAGCTCATGGCTGCTGCCAAGGCTATTTCGGGTGAGCGCTAGCTTTTGTACTTGCTCCTTTTTATTCGGATCGTCTTCTATGTTGCCTTTCTTCATGCTTTCTTCTTTTTTGTCTCAGATGCCGCAGGCATCGAGTTTGACCGTGGTGCTCTGGAGCACGGGAGTGCTCTAGATGATGCCACTGTAGCGGTCGAAGACCGCTGCAGCACCGTCGTCAACTCCCTTGCCAAGGCGAAAGAGGTCCTTGGTCGCTTCTACCAGGAGCTCTTCCCGAAGGGCGCATCCCTTGAAGACGTGGGTGCCCTGGCAGAGGCCCTGTCAGCCGAAGCGCCTGCAGCGTACAAGCGCAAGTAGAAGGGCATCGGCGCGTTCGTCGGGCTGGCGATGGCCATGGCGGCTGGGGCGGAGCTGGACTTGCCCCAGATCACTTCTCGGATGCCGACGGCTGCGTATGGATCAGAGGTAGCCTTCGCTGCCTACTCCGCTCGCTGCAGACGATATGGGCCCAAGCTCATTGACTTGCTGTCTGAGTACGCGCTGCGGCAGCAGGGCGAGGCCAAAGCTAGGCAGTCTGGCTCTGAGGCGACTCAGTGTCCTGCGCCTTAGGCATAGGAGATGTAGGGTAGTATGTAGTTTACTTTTGCTGTAAATATCTTTTGTAGTACCATCCTTGTGCCACGCAGTGGCCTTATTTAATGAATTCCTCCGAGTTGAGCTCTATCCTTGGCTGAATGTCTGTGTGCCTTCTGTTTTCTGCTGCTATAGGTTCCTTCGGGTGCTGACCCGGTTGACACTTCATCCGAAAGGCCCTTGCGAGCATCATTGGGTGATTCCTCGCAGCCTTTTCTTCGAGATCGCGTGCGCAGCTTCGAGAGAGATTTGCTTGGGTTACGCGGTCGCGCTGATGTTTGGAAATCCAAAGCAGACCGTGGTGCAGCCAGAGAGGAGTATTTGATGGCGGAGCTGGGTCGGCTGTCCGAGCAGCTGCAATGTAAGTTGATCCTTCTTTCGGGCTGTAGCTCAGTTCTTCGGGTGAGCCTGCTGGCCTTACTCTTGTTTTGTGCGGTTCTCGCAGGTGCCAATCTTGCTCCGAGGGAAGAAAAGGAGCGTATTACTGTTCGAGTCAATTGTTTGACTCAACAGGACATGGAGGCCGGCGGCTTCTTCTGGATGGATCGTGATCGTGCCATAGTTCTGGCGACGGTGCAGGATCGTGTCTACCAGGTTTCGCGGGTGCTCCGCCAAGTGCAGACATCGCTTTCCTCGGTGCTGCACGTCATGTTTCCGTTGGATGCCGTGCCAACGACCCTTGCAGGTCTTCTGACGAAGTTTCGGAGTGCCAGCAATGTGAAGGAGCTGGTGCGGCAGCAGCTCGTCGCAGGGGTGAAGGTTGCCTTGTCTCTTGTGAGGGTGCATCGCCCTGATGTAGATTTGGCTGCTGTGGCGACTGGGCCACCTCCTCGACCAGATGGTGGCGAGTGGAATATGCGTCCGTATTACGCGGCTGTAAGGCAGTATGCCGAACAGATTGTAGATTTGTTTGAGCAGCGTGCTCAGGTTATTCTTCAGAATAGGTAGGACCTGAAAATAAACAGATAGATGTAAATTTTGTATATTGCGGCTGGGCGTGTATGTGCCCTTTGTTGTAAAGGTTTGCTTGTTTGCGATCACGTAGTGCTTTGATTCAGTACGTGCCCTTTTCGTTTGCCTGACGTGGTCAGCTACTCAGGTGTACACGTTTTGTCCTCAGTCGATGAAATCGTGAGGTGGGGGGAGCCCCCGAGTGCGTTTGTAGCATGTAATAAAGTTGCAGAGAAATAGTCAACCGAAGGTTGGGGGCGAGACACTTAGCTTTATTTGTAGCGTAATGGAGGAGGTACATGGTTCGGCTGAGTAGCCTTGGCTGTAAGCCTTATCGGAAGTAAAAAGGGGGTACATTGCTATGGGTAGATTCGTCGCGGGTGCGAGATGTTCCATGGGTTGGAGTATGCGACTCCGGACTCCATGTGCTTGAGGCGATAGGCGCCACCTGGGATGACCTCGGTGATGGCATAGGGTCCTTCCCATGGTGACTCGAGTTTATTCGGTCGCTTTTGCTTAAGTCGCAAGACGAGGTCTCCTTCGACGAAGGACCTTGGACGCAGCCGGCGGCTGTGGTAGTTGCGGAGACTTTGCTGGTACACCGCTGATCTAGCTGCTGCTATATCCCGTGCTTCGTCGAGTGTGTCGACGGCATCTTCGAGTGCAGCCGTGGATTCGGCTTCGCTGTAAGCGACGACTCGTGGAGCCTGGTGGCGTACTTCGGCTGGTAGCACGGCCTCAGCTCCGTGCACCATGAAGAACGGTGTGTAGCCGGTGGAGCTGTTTGGCGTAGTCCGTAAGCTCCACAGGACAGACGGTAGCTCTTTCGTCCAGTTTCCAGCTTTGTGCTCGAGTGAGCTCATGAGGCGCTTCTTGATGCCGGCGCCGATTAGACCGTTGGCCTTTTCCACTTGCCCGTTTGTTTGCGGGTGTGCCACTGAGGCATACGTGATGTTGATCCCGAGGCCTTCACAGAAGTCCTGGAATTCTGTAGACAATGGATTCGAAGAATTTGACGGCAGTTTTGCCCTTCTGGTTGGTGACTGGCATTGCCTCAATCCACTTGGTGAATTTGTCGACTGCGACCAGGAGGAAGACGTGTCCTCCCTTCGAGGATTTTGGCAGTTTGCCGATCATGTCGAGGCCCCATTGGGCAAAAGGCCAGGCTATGGGTATGGGTCCAAGTTCGGACCCAGGTGCGTGCGGTTTGTCGGCGAACCGTTGGCACCCGTTGCATCTTCGGACGATGTCCTTCGCGTCGCTCATGGCCGTTGGCCAGTAGAATCCTGCTCGCAGAGCTTTGGCGACGAGGGAGCGGCTACCTGCGTGGTGGCCGCAGATGCCCTCGTGGATATCTTGGAGTATGGCCTTGCCGTCATTGATGGTGACGCACCGTTGTAGTACGCCCGTAATGCTGCGTTTATACAACTCGCCGTTGATGATGGTGAAGGCTTTTGACCGACGAGATATGCGCCGGGCATCTGTCGGGCTGTCTGGCAATTCTCCGTTTATCAGGAACTGGAGGTATGGACGTGTCCAAGTTTCGTCGACTGCCATGACCTGCATCAGGTTGACCATGGCAACTTCGGTATCCAACTTTTCGGGTCCTTCATGACCTTCGGGTAGCGTAGCCCCCGAGTGTTCTGCTTCTTCGGGTGATCCCTTGGGGAATTTCCGCTTGATGGATGGCACGCAGATCTGTTCGAGGAACACACCTGGTGGTACCTTTGCACAAGTGGAGCCGATGTTGGCGAGTCTATCGGCCTCCTCGTTGCTCTCTCTTCCAACGTGCCGAAGTTCGCAGCCGTCGAATTCTCCTTCGAGTGCGTTGTATAGCGCGCGGTACGCGATCATGTTTTCGGCGTGTGCGTCGCACTCATTCATCGTCTGCTGTACGACAAGGTTGGAGTCACCGTAGATGACCAGGCGCGTTGCGCCGCATATTTTTGCCATCTTCATGCCATGGATGAGGGCTTCGTATTCGGCCTCATTGTTGGAGGCTCTGAATTTCATCCGAAGGACATACTTCATCTTGTCACCTTGCGGGGAGGTTAGTATGACTCCTGCCCCTGCTCCGGCTTCGCGTTTGGAGCCGTCAAAATGCATTGTCCAGGATTGCGACATGTCTGGGGTGTCAGGCAGCTGCAGCTCCATCCAGTGCACTAGGAAGTCCGGAAGGACTTGAGATTTGATTGCATGTCGCTTCTCGTAGATGATGTCCAGGGGTGATAATTCAATGCCCCACAGGGCCACGCGCCCTGTGGCCTCTAGGTTATTCAGGATGCTGCTTAGGGGTGCCTCGTTGACGACCATCACCTGATGCTCCTGGAAGTAGTGGCTTAGTCGTCGAGCCGTCATGAACACGTCGTAGGCCAGCTTCTGGTAGTGCGGGTACCGCTGTTTTGTTGGAGTGAGAACCTCGCTGAGGTAGTAAATTGGGCATTGTACCCCGTGGGTCTTGCCTTCTTCGGGTCGTTCGACCACGAGTACTGTGCTGACCACCTGGTGTGTGGCTGCTATGTACAGCAACAGGGGCTCGCGCTCTTTTGGCGTGACCAAAACTGGCGAGGTGGAGAGGAGCCGCTTGAGGCTTTCGAATGCGTCGTTGGCTTCTGGTGTCCATTCGAACTTGTCTGCCTTGCGCAGCAGTTGGTAAAATCGTAGGGCCTTCTCGCCCATGCGGCTGATGAACCTGCTTAGTGCCGCTACTCGCCCTGCGAGCTGCTGAACGCCCTTGAGGTTTTTCGGCTTCTCCATTGTCATGATAGCTTTGATTTTCTTCGGGTTCGCTTCGATCCCTCGTTGAGAGATGAAGTACCCGAGCAGCTGACCCGAGGGGACGCCGAAGGCGCACTTTTCTGGATTGAGCTTGATCCTGTAGCGATCAAGGTTGTCGAACGTCTCGCGGAGATCGCCGATAAGTGTTCTTGCCTCCTTGGTTTTTATGACTATGTCGTCGACATAGACTTGGACGTTGCGACCGATCTGGTCCTTGAGGCAGGCCTGCATGCATCGCTGGTACGTGGCACCCGCGTTCTTTAGCCCGAAGGGCATTGTGTTGTAGCAGTATACTCCGAACGGTGTGATGAACGCCGTTTTCTCTTGATCTTCGACCTTGAGTCGAATCTGGTTGTAGCCTGAGTAGGCGTCGAGGAAGGAGAGTTTCTCACAACCTGCAGTCGAATCGATGATCTGGTCGATCCGAGGAAGAGGGAAGTGGTCTTTAGGGCAGTGTTTATTTAGTGACATGAAGTCCACGCACATCCGCAGGATGTCCGTGTCCTTTTTCGGGACCATCACCGTGTTTGCCAGCCACTCGCTTTCCTTGATTTCCCGGATGAAGTCTGCTGCGAGTAATCTGTTGATCTCCTTGCCGATAGCTTCGGCTCGTGGCTCCGACAGTCTTCGGATGGACTGCTTGACTGGCTTGGTGTCTGGGAAGACATTGAGTGCGTGCTCGGCGAATTCCCTGGGAACTCCTGGCATGTCCGCAGGACACCAGGCGAAGATTTCCCAGTGCTCACAGAGGAATTCGACGAGCGCGCCTTCCTATGCGGTGCTGAGGTCGTTGGCGATCAGCGCCGTCTTGGAGGCATCCGTTGGATGGACCTGCACTTTTTTGGTGTTGATGGTGGAGTCGAAAGACATGTCAGGTGCGTTCTGCTTTTGTGACTGGGGGTAGCCCATTATCCGTCACCTCGCGGAGCCTTACAAGCTCGTCTTGCATGCCGAAAGACTGGGAGATTTTGTTAAAATCCCTGTCGCATTGGTCCGATCGGGTGAAGCTCCCATGGACTGTGATGACGCCCCTTGGTCCTGGCATCTTGAGTAGTAGGTATGCGTAGTGTGGGACGGCCAGGAACCTTGCGAATGCTACACGTCCCAGGATGGCATGGTATTGCGACGGCCAGTCCACCACTTCGAATTCTAGGCGCTCCTGCCGAAATTTGTCCGGCTTCCCGAAGATGACGTCGAGCCCTATTTTGCCCAGCGGGGAGATGCCCTTCCCTGGGACAATGTCGTGGAACATTGTGTCTGATTGTTCCAGGCTGTATTGCGGGATCCGCATAGCTGCTAGAGTGCTTTCGAACATTAGGTTGATGCCGCTGCCGCCGTCCATGAAGACGCGACTCATCTCGAAGCCTCCGATCTGCGCCTCCAGCACCAGGGCAGCATGACCTGGGCGAGGGATCTAGCAAGGGTGATCCGCGCGAGTGAATGTGATGCAGGACTCCGATCCGCTGAGGTACTCAGGGATTGTAGGCGGAGTTGCCACGGCCATGTTGATTTGTCGGGTGATTTTCTTCTGCACCCTGTTGGTTGGGCGTCCCTTCTGGATCATATTTAGTGCTCCCTTTGGTGGGGGTATGCGACCCCGGCGTTGTTTTGCGCTGGTGCGACTGGTTGATTTGGGCCTCCAATAGGCGGCGGTGGAGGAGCTCCGTGTGCTATTTCACCTGGCGCAGGTGCGTTTCCGAACGCAGGAATTGGAGCTTGTTGCCTCATCTGCATCATGCCTTCGCTGAGTTTCTGGAACTCACGGCAGTCCTTGAGCATGTGGCTAGCTTTCTTTTTGCCATCTTGTTTGTCGATGTAGAAGTGGATGGTGCATGGACCCGAAAGTTTGTCGAATGCTGAAGGTCCGTTGTCGCGGTCGCGGCGTTGCCACGACTGCGTTGGTCGTCCGTTGTCGCGGAAGTTTCTGCTGCGGTATCCTCCGCTGTTGCGGCTGTTGTCATTACGGCGGTCGGTGTAGCCGGCTGCGACCATGTCGGGTCCGTCGCGGTCCTCGTAGACGCGCGGTCTCCTCTTGCTGCGGCGTTCGTGTCTTCGGCCGTAGTCGTCCTCTTCATCTGATTGCGCCCGCTGGATGCAATCTTCGCCGTCTGCCCAACTGTTGGCGATTTCCATGAGGTGGTCGAGTGTCTTGGGCTTTACACGCCCAAGTTCCTCCTTGAAGTCTGGGCGCTTGATGCCGTCCCGGAAGGCATCGATGGCCCTTTCTTCGGAGATGTGTGCTGCGGAGTTCTTGGTTGTAGACCAGCGTAGTATGTACGAGCGAATAGATTCACCCGTTCTCTGAGTGCAGGCTCGCAACTCTTCGATTGAGGCGGGCCTCTTGCTGGTGCGTTTGAAATTTCGGATGAAGTTATAAGAGAGCTCCTCCCAGCTTCGGATGGATCCTGATGATAGGCTGCTAAGCCAGACCCGCGCCGCGCCTGTCAGCTGCAGCTGAAGGCATTGCATGGCGGTTTCTTTGTTGCCTCCGTGAAGCTTGACGGATGACAGATGATCACTGAGCCAGGACTTTGGATCTTGCGTGCCGTTGAACTTTGGAGTATCCGAAGGAAGCTTGAAGTTGCGTGGCATCTGTGTTCGCCGGACGGATCTGCTAAAGCATCGAGCCCCGCAGAGTTCTCCTTCGTCTTCATCCATCTCAGATTCAGACGAGCATGCGCGTTTGGCGCGTGCTTTGTCGATCTTGCGCTGTGTAAGCTTGTCTCTGGCGTCGTAGTCGCGTTTATGGCGGTGCGAGCTCTTCTTCCTTCGAGGAAGATCGTGTTCCTCTTCATCTTCGGATGAGGGAGTGGGGCTCCGGTCGCGCCTGGCCGGAGCTTTCTTCTTCGGCTCCGTAGGAGCATCTTTGTGGAGCGCAGCTCCGATTAGTCCTAGTCCGGTGAGTGCGGACCTATGCATGGACCTTTTCGGATCCCCCTCCGGAGGTGGGTGAGCCGCGAGATACGCAGTGGTTGCCATGATCGCAGCTTGTGGCGTCTTCGGGGTGATGTTGCCGTCGGCGTCCATATCCATGAACGATGTGTGGAGAGTTCGGGTCGCGTCACGCCGCTCCTTCGGGTCCATGTTTTCCACCCGAGAGCGGTGCTTGTTTCCCTGGTTTCCGTTTGTGCTAGAGCCGGGTCTCATGGCGGAGAGCGCAGCTCGTCGCGCACTGGACTCAGAGGCTGCTTTCTTGCGTTTGTCGAGCGTCTCCTGCATCTTGACTTGCTTCTTGTGCTCCTCGATGAGGAGGTAGTGATATGCCATCAGCATATCACGTGGGGAGTCCAGAGGTAGGACTATTTCGCCTGCGACGGCGTGGTGTGCTTCGACCCATCCTTCTTTGCTAAGTTGGATGAGGTGGCCCCTGTTTTCTCCATTTTCGCCGTTTCCACCGTTTTCGCCATTTCTGTCCTGCGGGTTGGGGTTGGGCGGCGGGTTAGGAGTTTCCTTGTCGGTTTGGATGATTGCGGCGCACAGATAGCGCCTGCAGATTGGTTGGCTGCTGCCGCAGCTTTCGGATCTGGAACCGTAGGTCCCTTCATCCGAAGGTGAATCGCACAGATCGGAGTTGCAGCTGCTGCTGTTGTAGAACTCATATGTTGATGGTGACGTGCGTAGCACGGGGTGCGGAGCCCACGAAGCGGGCCTGATTGACGGCACGGGCACCCGCTCAGGGAGGCGGAGGGTGCCAGTTTGTCCCACCTGGAAGCAGAAGCTCCCGAACAAAATTTCGAGTCCATCGCCTACGGGCTCGAAATCCTTCATGGTATCCAGCGAGTGGGCGGTGAAGTCGAAAGCGCCGAAGAGGAGGTGATTCTCCATCGCTGCGGAGTTGTAGATCGATCGGGTCGGAACCGTCACGACCGCACAATCAGCAGCCCCAATTCCCACAGACGGCGCCAATTGACGAGGTTTAATCTCGTCAATGCCCATTGTTATGGACTTGGGTTTTGGAGAAGATGGGGATGCTGGAGATCGTGGCACGGTTAACAGACAAGCAACCAGGGGACACGAGATTTACCCAGGTTTAGGCCCCCGGAGGGAAAACCCTACTCCTGCTTGTCTGCTCTTTGATTACAGCGGAACCGAAGGTTACAGGGTGCGCAGATTCGATCTGGCGTGGATGCGTGTGCGGAAGTATGAGTCAAGAGATCTAGGTCTATTGTGGGATACCCCCTCGTTGGACCCTCCTAGCCTTTATATATGGGGAGGCTAGGTCTCAGGTACCGACACGAGTAGGTTACAAGTTGTATTCAAACTCTAGTCTTGCTCTCCAAGGATCCGAAGGCGTCATGGGCCTTGGCCACCCGAAAATCTTCATGGGACAGCGTATGTCTACCGTGGGCCTTCCTTGGGCTGGACTAGGTATGCTGAAGTTACGTACCCGTAGGGTATAACCATGTCAGGCTCTCCTGCTGTTGATGACGCTGTGTCCAAGTCACCCGCGCCAAAGGAATGAAGAACAACTTTGTAATATTTGTTTCTCCTTTGGTGCATATGCGGAAAAAACTTGTTTATGTAATCTTAAGGCGGAGAACAATGGTTGTTATTTCCTGCTACTCAAGGACTAGTTTCCAGCATGTGTATATTTTTTAAGCAAGTGTTGGCTTATCCATTACTTTGGTTCTTATGCTTGACCTTTCGTGAGTCGGAAGACTCGTTGTCGGAACCATGCACTCAGGTGATGATGTCCAATGGCACCGTCAATAACCTAAGCATAAAATCGCCGACAATAAGTGCCAAAAGTCACTACTCCAGAATCCACATAAAAACGACAAAGAACGTGTAGACCAGAAAACTTAAGCTAACGCCCGTAGGCGGAATTTTCACAAGCGCAGTCGCAAAACTTGTGCATAAAGGTTTTACATGATCCAAAAATGGACACTAAAGGAGGTAAAAGACTCAGAAATATGAGTGAACCAGAGAGCTTTATTTCATTGATCATATAAGAGGTACAAAATTAGATAAAAAATGCTAAGTGTAAAAAGGACGTAGCTGTGCTATGTTCCATGGCCGATCAAGCTCCGGGTAGTCATCATCCGGGTCACGTAGCTTACGCTTGTGATCCTCGTTGGGTCTATCCTTCAGTTCATGATTGTCAACGAGGTAGTAAGACCCATTGAGCAACGCCTTGCTTATGATGAACGGTCCTTCCCATGGCGGGGATAACTTGTGTGACTTCTTCTGCTTAAGTCGGAGCACCAAATCCCCTCTTTAAACGAGCGATGCCGGACGCAGCGACTATGGTAGCTGCGTAGCTTCTGCTGGTAGATGGCGGATCTTTGGCATATGCCAAAACGCGGTCCTCCTCGAGAAGGTCCACATCTAGGCGTCTGGATTCTTCAGCATCATCTTCTTTGTAGGCAGCAACTCTTGGTGCATCGTGAAGTATGTTGGAAGGTAGGATGGCTTCTGCTCTATAAACCATGAAATAAGGGGTGTAGCCGGTGGATCTGTTGGGTGTAGTTCGTAAACTCCATGGCACATATGGTAGTTCCTCCGCCCAGGCTCCAGCTGCTCTGTGTAGCGGTGCCTCAAGATGTGGCTTGATTCCCTGCAGAATTAACCCATTGGCTCGTTCAACCTGACCATTGGATTGTGGATGTGCCACAGATGCAAGGTCAAGTCAGATACCCTTCTCCCAACAATAAGACTCCACTTCTCCGAGAGACAAGTTGCTGCCATTGTCGGTGATAATGCTGTGTGGGAGACCAAATCTCACCACTAGATCTCGGACAAACCTGAGGGTTGTTGCCCCATCAAGCTTTCTATGGGTTTAGCTTCTATCCATTTAGTGAATTTATCAACTGCTACAAGCAGATGTGTAAATCCACATGGTGTCGTTTGTAATGGTCCCACCATGTCTAGCCCCAAGACTGCAAACGGCCAAGTTATTGGTATTGTTCGCAATTCTTCAGCACGAACATGTGGTTGTCGGGCATAATACTGGCATCCCATGCATGTCTCAACCAGCTTGTCGGCGTCCGCCTTCACGGTCAGCCAGTAGAATCCTTGCCATAAGGCTTTTGCGACCAACGATCGAGGAGCGCGTGATGCCCGTAATCTCTGAGATGGATTTCACATAGGATTTCCATACCTTCTAGCTAGGAAACACACTTTAGGTATACACCAGTAGTGCTCCTTTTGTAGAGTTGTCCATTGATTATGGTATAACCCTTTGCTCGACGTACTATTTGTCGTCTTTTGACCTCGTCGTCGGGCAAAGTTCCGTGTTCGAGGTATTCCATGAACGGTTTTGTCCAAGCCGGAGGGACCTTTGTCACCATGTTGATGAAAGAGTCAGCTCTATCCGGGTTGTCGATGTCGGCTCCCTTTACGGATGGTGTGCGCAGATGTTCTAGGAAGACTCCTGGCAGAATTCGCTTGCACCCTGATCCAAGCTTAGACAGCAGATCAGCCACCTCATTTTGCTCCCTAGGCACATACTTGACTTCGTAGCCCAAGAAGCTCTTGACTATCTCGTCCACTTCGTCTCGATATGCCGCCATCATAGGGTTCCGCGCATTCCAGGTGCCAGCCACCTGCTGGGCAACCAAGTCGGAATCTCCACAGCAAACTATGCGCTTGATGCCAATATCCTTGGCTAAACGTAGTCCGTGAATGAGTGCTTCATACTCCGCCATGTTATTTGTAGCCTCTAAGTGGATCTGCAGAACGTAGTGTAGCTTGTCTCCTGTTGGTGACTGTAGCAATACACCAGCCCCCGAGCCGTTGAGTAGCTTTGATCCTTCAAAGTGCATTACCCAGTACTCTGGTTCTGGCAACGGAGTAGCGTCAGGCATCTCCGTCCAATCTGCAATAAAATCCGCCAAGGCTTGTGACTTGATAGCGTCGCGTCTCTTGTAGGTGATTTCGAAGGTGGCAAGTTCAATGCCCCACTTTGCAACCCTTCCTGTAATGTTGCTGTTGTTGATTATGTCGGACAGTGGAGTCTTGCTCACCACTGTGATTGGGTGCTCCTGAAAGTAATGCCTCAGCTTCCGAGAAGCAAGGAATACTCCATAAGCTATCTTTTGGTAGTGCGGGTAACGCTACTTGGACTCCGTCAAGACCTCGCTTACGTAGTAAACTGGTCGTTGAACTCCGTGCTCATAGCCAGGTTCCTTCCGCTCTACCACGACGACGACGCTGATTACCCGGTTGGACGCTGCCATGTATATTAACAGGTGTTCTCCAGGCTCGGGTGCTGCAAGGATAGGCGATGAGGAAAGGGTTTCCTTGAGCTTCTTCAATGCTACATCAGCTTTGTCCGTCCACGTAAATTTGTCCGCCTTTTTCAGCAACTTGTACAGCAGCAGAGCCTTCTCTCCAAGTCGGCTGACGAACCGACTAACTGATGCAACACAACCTGTTAGTCATTGGATGTCCTTTAGGCATGTCGGACGGTTTATGTTTAAGATGATCTTGATTTTCTCCGGGTTGACCTCGATTCCACGCTGGGAAATGATGAATCCCAACAATTTGCCTGCTGGAACCCTGAAGACGCACTTCTTAGGGTTAAGCATCATGTTGTATTTCCGGAGATTATCAAAGGTTTCTTTCAAGTCGGATATTAAGTCATTTGACTTTTTAGACATCAACGCAATGTCGTTCACATAGGCGTGAACGTTTCGACCAATTTGGTCGTGAAGGCAATGTTGCATTGTCCGCTGGTACGTAGCACCTGCGTTTTTCAGCCCAAAGGGCATCGTGACATAGCAAAACGTGTCGTATTGAGTAGTGAACGAAGTGGCCAACTGGTCTGACTTCCTCATCTTGATCTGGTGGTATCCTGAGTATGCGTCGAGAAAACACAAAAGTTCCGAGCCAGCCGTCGAGTCAATGATTTGGTCAATGCAAGGCAAAGCAAACGGATCTTTAGGACACGCTTTGTTCAAGCCAGTGTAATCAACGCACATTCTTAATTCATTGGTTCCCTTTTTGGGGACAAGTACAGGATTGGCCACCCATTGGGTGTGAAGGACTTCTCAGATAAACCTAGCCTTAAGTAACCTAGCTATCTCTTTGCCAATGGCGCGTCTCTTCTCATCTCCAAAGCGTCATAGAGGTTGTTTCACTGGTTTGGATTTTGGATCAATGTTTAAGCTGTGCTCGGCAAGTTCCCTAGGTACACCTTTCATGTCGGCAGGCTTCCAAGCAAAGATGTCCCTATTCTCATGGAGGAACTCGACGAGTGCGCTTTCCTATTTAGGATCCAGGTTCGTCCCAATGGCGGTGGTCTTGGAGGCATCACCTACCACAAGTTCCACCGGCTTGGTCTCGATGGTGGCCTTGAACGCAGGAGCTGAGTCAGAGATCTGCTTCTTCGATGCGGGCATCTCTGAGTCATCGACCTTGCTCTGGATTTCTTTGAATTCTTCGCTGTAGAGGACAACTTCTGCAACGGCTGCTTCATTGATCTTGCAGTCCCTTGCCTTGGTAAAGCTTCCGGATACGATGATGACACCGTTTGGTCCGGGTATCTTGAGTTTGTTGTAGACGAAGCATGGCTTGGCCATGAACGTGTGGAATATGTCGCGGCCGAATATGACGTGGTACACGCTCTTGAAGGGGACCACCTCGAAGGTCATGCGCTCTTGGCGGTAATTGTTAACATCGCCAAAGGCAACCTGAAGTGTAATGCACCCAAGGGACCGAGCCTACCGACCAGGAACTACGCTGTGGAAGATGGTGTTGGTCCGCCTTAGGTTTGCCTCCGTCAAGTTCATCTTCTACAGTGTATCCAGGTACATGATGGTGATGCTGCTTCCACTATCCACCATACACTTGGTGAACTCCATGCCGTCAATCAAGGGGTTGATGACCATGGCGTATTGGTTCTCCGTAGGTATAAGATCTGGGTGGTTTGTCTTGTCCCAAGTATTTGGAACCTCCGACCAGCGCAGGTATTGGGGAACTGGGGGTAGAGTGGCCATCAGGATCCTCAGAGAGGTCTTCTGTTGCCGGACGGTGGGGGTGCCAAGGAAAGTGTGATAGACTGGTGCCTTCTTTGCGAAGGGGTTCTTGCCTTTGTCGTCGCTCTTGGCGGCGTGCTTGGGGTCAACGTCCTCATCCATGTCACTTGAATCCTTGGACTCCTCCTCCTTCTTCTTCCCCTTGCCCTTGCCTCGCGGTCTGTTCTTCCGACTTTGCTTGTAGCCGGACTCCGGGTCTTCCTTGAGGTCGTTGACAAACTTGTAGTGTCGATTGGTGTGAGTGCTTTACCGTTGGTGTCGAGGTGTACGAGGCACAGCATATTGTGGTACTCTTTGTATGTTTGGAGAACGCGGGGCGCTGCCGAGGTTGTTTCACTTCCTCGTTGCTATCCACGACCAGCTCCTCTTCCTCGGCCACGTTGTCCGCCATCGCCTCGCCCTGCAAAAGTCATAGCGACCATGTTGGTAGATTGATTTTCTTCTGGAGCGGTTTTCCGCTTTGTGTTGATGTTCCTCTGAGCCTGAGTTGGAAAGGTCGTTGCCGGCAAAGAGCCGCTAGCATCATCGTCGGCAGCTGCGAACTCACTGGCCAACTGAATCATCTGATTCAAGTCAAGCTGGTGATTGTCCTGCAAGCGCTTTAGCTTATGCCGGAGCAACGTGCCCCTTTCCAACCCATCAATGAAGGCGGCCATGGCGGTCTGAGCGTGCACTCCTGCGCAGGAATTCTTCATGTCCAGCCAACAGGGGAGGTAGGCGCGAGATGTCTCGTCTTTCTCATGCACGCACCGCTGTAGATCGCCAATAGTGCAGGGACGCTTGTATGTACCCTCAAAGTTCTTGGTGAATGCTTTTTGCATGTCCAACCAGTTGTAGATAGATTTCTCCGGCAAGTCGTCGATCCATTGACGGGCCGTGCCCGCCAACATTAACGGGAGGTACTTCACGACGACGTTGGGGTTGCCTCCGGCAATCTCCACCGTGTTGTCGTAGTCCTGCAACCATGTGGCTGGCTTGGCGGTGCCGTCATAGGGCTTGATGGTCTTGTCAATCCGGAAACCTTTGGGGTAAGTTGCGGACTGTATTGTAGGTCCAAAGCAACGTGGTCCCAGGTATGGTCCTTCCCGGGCCTCGTGGATCTTATCGATTCTTGAACGTGCATCGTATGGCTCCGGGCTCTTCTTTTTCTTGTCAACAGGGGATGGGCTGCGTGAACGACGCGGGCCTCTTCCGCCATGGTGACTGCTAGGTGGCGACAGAGGCGGAGGTGGCGGTGGGTTAGCTTTCTTGCTGTTACCCTCCTACGACGCCTCGCATCTGTCGCGGTTGCTTGTCGGACGCGGAG
Source organism: Avena sativa (assembly GCA_916181665.1). Taxonomy (NCBI): domain Eukaryota; kingdom Viridiplantae; phylum Streptophyta; class Magnoliopsida; order Poales; family Poaceae; genus Avena; species Avena sativa. The sequence continues at coordinate 427,554,074 of OV702293.1, forward strand.
GGTCATGGCGTGACCTGCTCTTGTGTCCTTGGTTGCGCTCTCCGTCATGACGGGTCTGCTCCGTGTTGTCGCGGATGACGATGCCGCATTGCTTTGGTTGGGGCATATCCGTACGATGGTGAGCCTAGTGATCTTCGCGATATCAGGGAACCGGGGCGGTGGTGATGGGCGACACGGTTGGGCCTTTTCCCCGTGGTCGGAGGATATGGGGATAGCATCCTTCCTGTTTCGCGCATCCCTCCGTCTTCGTTCTGATGAACCCGTCTGGGACCCGACATCAAGAGGAGATCTATCCCTTGGCGGCTTATACTAGCTAGACTGGCAAAGCGCTGGGTCGGACTCAAGCCTCTGAGAGGTGGCCTTTTCCTGCTGCTTCACTGCCTTGGCGACTAGGTCATAAACCTGTTCCACTGCCTCGGGCGATCTATCCTGCTCTAGAAGGGTCTTGGTGATGGCAAGGTTAAGGAGTGGGGTGGGCATCACCTGTTTGCCTCTACTACCAATGTATGGATTGGCCTGTGCCGTCTTCGAGGGAGCCCATGCTAGGTTTCGCCGTACACCAGGATCGTTGATGACGCGAGCTGGAGCTTTCTTGGTCTTCTGCTGCAGCAGCAGAGTCTTGTATTTGGCCTCCATTGTTGTAGCCTTCTCTATTGATTTCTGCGCATTTACCAGATCTTGATATAGCTTAGCGCCTTGCTCCGCGATGGCTTGTGCTTCCTCTAGCAGCTGCCGACGTGTCTCCTCGAGCTGAGTCATGTTCTAGATATGGGCTATGGTCAGTGGCTCAACAAGGAGATTGTCGTACATTGCTCTGTCAGCTGGAGTAACTTGGGCGACAACAGATGTATATGCTGGAGGCGGCAAGTTTGCGATGTTGTTGTTGCTCGGGCCGGTTCCGAGTTCCTACGGCTGCTGCGATGGGTTAGGCGGAGGAGGCATGACCTTTGCACGATCATCGTCAGCAGCAATAAGTGGCCCCTTCCCCTTGTCCAGCGCTGTAGGCAGATCTCGTCCGGGTTGATCTTCATCCATCGCCGTCCCAATGGTGACGAACACCTCTCGAGATACGATGACGTTGTTGGTTTGCTTGTCGCGTGCGTATTCCTCCTCCATCTCCTGCATGGCGGAGTCTAGCTCTTCTAGGCTGAAATCTATCTCCTCTGAATCTGCACTGAAGTCAGCATAGAGCGTGTCAATAACAGTCAGAGGGTGTCAGGACCTCCTCGATGAAGGGAGGTGGAGGTGCAATGGCAGTGACGATGACTGGAGGTGGCGGCGCTGCTGCGACGATGGCGGCCGGAGGCGATGGTGGCGGTGGCTGAATCAGAGGGGCTCCGTCACCGAGCGAGAGCGCTAACTGAGCTGCCGCGCCAGCCTCCGCATAGCTGTTGACGGTGTTCACCATGCCTTCGAAGGTAAGTAGACCTGCCACTTGTTGTCGTCTCAGAGTATGTCGGAGAAGCGTGCCCTGATCTAGTCCTTCAACTAAGTGATACATAGCGTCATCATTGGGGTAGTGGGCCAGATCGGCTCGTATACGGAGCCACCTGGCCAGGTAATCACGGAGTTTTTCCCCCTCTCTCTGAATGCAACGCACCAGGTCGAAGATGGTAACCACGCCGATAAACTTGGATCTCTGTTGTCCAGACGCTCGGGCGAAGCCGGCGGACTTGCGGAGATCTTCCACCGGTATATCCTGCACAGGGGCAGTTTGGGTGGGCCTTGAATTTTTCCGATCTTTGTCGGCAAACTCCGAAGAGAGATCCAACATTGGTCCTTCCGTGAACGTGTCCTGCCTGTAGGTGGTCCATGCGGGCCTTGGTTTTTTTGATCTTTGCCGGCAAACTCTGAAGAGAGATCCGACATCGAACCTTCCGCGAACGTGTCCTGCCCGTAGGCGGTCCGTGCGGGCCTTGATGCTCCTCCGACTCCCAGGGGACTAATGCCCAAGTCGGTTTCGCCGATGAAGAGGTGGATGTCTTCGATAGGAACGATCGAACACCATGTAGGGTTCGTCTTCGCCGGGATCCAGAACTCGTCAAGAGGGACGATCGGAACATTGCCGGAGAAGAGAACGCGACCGATGGCTACGGTTTCGCTGATTCCCGCGAAGATCTTGGTCCTCGCCCGTTGAAGAGCCTGAATTGCCTCTTGCCCCACGGTGGGCGCCAACTGTCGGGGTATTGCCGACAAGTACGCCATGGAGGGGTCCTCACAGTGCATGTTTAGAGACGTGGGTTAAGGCGGACGGTTGACGGGTACGAGGTAACACAGCTTACCCAGGTTCAGATCCCACGACGGTGGCGGAATCCTACTCCTGCTATAAATCACTATAAGGGCAATACGCCGAGTTACAGGGATTGGTTCGTTGTGCGAGGTGTATGCTAATCGCTACTTAATTGTATGAAGTTCTTGCCCTAAAGGCTCCCATAGGACCGACTTATATAGTCGCCAGGTCCTAGGGTTACAGGGAAAAGTCCTAGCCGGACAGGTTACAGAGTCCTACACCGTCCATTACTAGTCTTGTGTGTCTTGTACTCCAAGGCTCAGGGTACGTCGGTGACTCCAACCGTAGCCTTCCTTTATCCGGCATGGGCCTCCCTTCTGGATCCATCTAACTGGGCCGCCCAGCAGGCCATAGGCCATGCTACCAACTGTGGGCCACCCGGGTTAGCCGGATAAGATACATGCTATAAGGATACTCATATAGCATATCCCCAATAGTGACTGAAGGGAATATGCCCTGAGAAGCAATAATAAAGTGGTTATTATGTATATTTCAAGTATATGGTCGATGTTTATTTTGCATGCTATAATTGTATTAATACAAAAACGTTAATACATGTGTGTTTAATAAACAAACAGAAAGTTCCTAGTTATGCCTCTCTTATAAACTAGCTCGTTGATTAACAAGATGATCAAGGTTTCCTGATCATGGACATTGGATGTTGTTAATAACAAGGTCACAACATTATTGGAATGGTGTGATGAACATTCATCCAAAGTATAGCATTACGATCAAAGTCATTGAGTTTATATTGCTATAACATCATACGAAGTGATCCTAATCCTTAGACTATGAGATCATGTCAATCACTAACACTGAAAGAGTATCTTGATAACATCAAACGTCACACCGTAACATGGTGATTATAAAGATGGGTTCGGTACTAATAAAATGTTATGTTGAGGCCTATGGATCGAGAGTGGAATTTGTTCATCCCGATGACAGATAGATATACTCTGGGCCCTCTTGGTGATATCACATTGATTAGCTTACAAGCAAGTGATTTGATCACTAGAATGTTATATCACAGGAACGAGAAAAGAGTACATGTAAGTAACGAGATCAAACTAGGTATGGAGATACCGATGATCAAATCTCGGACATGTAATATATCGCGAGACAAAGGGATTAAGATACTAGCGTAAAAGGTTCTCACGATCATAAGAAAGTCATCGTTGAATGTGTGGGAGTCAGTGTGGATCTCTAGGTACCGCTTCTGATTATTGATCTGAGAGGGGTCTCGATCATGTCCGCATTATCCGAGAACCATAGGGTGACACACTTAAGAGACACCGACACCATTTGGAGCAAATAGTTTCATGCTGAAAAGAATAACAATTGTAGGAATTTATTTCACTAGATACCAAAACTGTTTTCGGGTGAAATTGTAGAAAGTGTTTTGCATGTGAAATGAAATACTAGCAAGGGGTTATATGTGAATGTTTGTCATTAAAGTAATCGACAAAATTCTGAATAAATAAAAGGAGTTTTATTTAAAGAGAGTTTGCATTAAATTTGGTGGAAATTTAATGGGAATTTGAGTGGGATTTTTTGAGTGGAGAATTGAAGGGGGATTTTGTGAGTGGAGCTTCCACCCACATGAATGAAGGAGGGGAGGGGCAGCCCCCATGGCCGGCGGCCACCCTCTTGGGTTCCCCCTCCTCCTATAAAAGTAGCCCCTCTCTCTCACTCACACCTCCTCGTGAAGGATCTCTCTCCCCCTCTAGTATTTATCCCTCATGGTCTCAAACTAGCGAGATACATGTTCCCGGTGGATTTTTGGCAAGAAAGAGTTGTGCTTCCGCTGTATCGGTGGAGCAAAGATGCGGAGGTTGCTCGGTGCCTCGGACGTGTGTGCGAGCAAGGATGTTCCTCTCGATCTTGAGATCGGCAAGAGTTCGTTTACATCAACCAAGAGTTCAACCTCGTTAAGCTTTGTCAGTCTTCAAGGGTATGTTCTCTATGGATTTATATCCGCCCATTGCTTGTATCTAGTAGATAGATCTTGGTACATAGTTGTTCCCATCGTAGGATTTTTTTTGTTTTCTATGTTGTGAACCCTATAGTGGTATCAGAGCCGGATCTATGCGTAGATGCTTTGCACGGGTAGTACACATATGTATATGTGGGCAATGATGATCATGTTATTTCTTCTTAGTTGTACTTTGGATATTGGTGACACTGTGGGATGAAGCGTCCCGGACAAACTATACATGTCCTCGCACATGAGACCTGTTCCCCGCTTGACATGCAACTAGTTTTGCATAAGTGGCTAGCGGGTGTCTGTCTCTCCTACTATAGTCAATATCTAATTTGCAACGAGTTGTCAACAATTTGGTTATCCTTGTTGTGGTTCATGTTCGTAGGTAAGAACGGTTCTATCTTCGAAAGCCCTAAGCCACGTAAAACTTGCAATGGATAAATTAGAACCGTATAGTTTAGATTGTTGCTGGGCTAGTGTCATGATATGGTGATGTTGTAAGTAAAAGTATAAGTCGATACTCTTATAACACACATAACGTGTAAGTTCCATAGACCTTGGCCTTACACATAAAGGAATGATGAGGATCATACCACGATGCACATGATGGAGATCAAGTGCAAGAACCATATCATTTCACTTATTCACATGTGATGTTTGTTGCATCTTATATTGCTTGTTTGGCGTTTTATTAGCATAATAATATGATCCCTTATTTAGATATCAAGATAAAAATGTGTTCTCCCTTAAGTATGCACCGATTATGTTTCGTCGCTCCAAGACATCACGTGATGATCGGGTGTTCTTGGATCCACAATCATATTTCGGGTGTAAGATAGTTTACACACATGAATACTAAGGTTCTTACTTGGCAAGCCTGGCATGTACAGACATGGCCCCGGAACACGGACCTTAAGGTTAAGCATGAGTCATATGAAAGATATGATGCCCATTTGATGCTCACCTTGGAAGCTACACCGACTCACATGATGATCGGACTTGGTGTAGTGGATTTGGTTCATGTAATCACCAAAAAGGAACGAGGGATCTCATTTTTGAGTGGGAGTTCATTCTTAATTTGGATTAGTTGAACTCAATCTATCATAAACTTAGTCTAAACTTTACAAATTCTGTTGTAGATGGCACCACCTGCTTTTAATTTCAATGTGTTCATGGAGAAAGAGAAACTTGCAACAAACGGTAGCAACTTTACCGACTGGGCCATAAATTTGAGGATTCTCCTCACTGCTGCACAAAAGCAATATGTGCTAGAAGCGCCGCTAGGCCCCCCACCGTTCGATGATGCCCCTGGCGAGGAAAAGAACGTCTATTAGACTCATCAGGAGGACCACAACTTAGTTCATTGCGGCATATTGTTTGGGCTAGTGATAGAACTTCGAAAGCGTTTCAAAAACGACAATGCTTTTGATACAATGGGTGAGTTGAAAATGATTTTCGACACCCATGCTGTTGTAGAGAGTTATAATGCTTCAGAAAAGTACTATAGCTGCATGATGGAAGAGAACAGCTCCGTAAGTGAGCATGTACTCAAGATGTCGGGTTATGCTGATAAGCTTGTGTCCTTGGGAATAACGATTCCCATTGACTTAGGCATCCATCGTGTTCTCCAGTCTCTGCCACCTAGCTATAAGACCTTCATGATGAACTATAACATGCAAGGCATGAAGAAGTCTCTACCCGAGCTTCTGTCAATGCTTAAAACTGCAGAAGTGGAGATCAAGAAGGAACATCAAGTGTTGATGATCAATAAGACCACTGGTTTCAAGAAAGACAGGAAGGGTAAACAGAAGGGCGGCAAGCCGGTTGCCGTACTTGAAAATAAACCCCGAGTTGGCCCTAAGTAAGATACCGAGTGCTATTATTGCAAGGGGACTGGCCACTGGAAGCGCAACTGTCCCAAGTATTTGGCAGATAAGAAGGCCGGCAAGGCAAATAAAGGTATATATGATATACATGTTATTGATGTGTACTTGACTAGTACTCGCACCTGGGTATTTGATACTGGTTCATTTGCTAATATTTGTAACTCAAATCAGGGGCTGCGGAACAAGCGACTGCTAACAAGGGGTGAGGTCAAGATGCGTGTCGGCAATGGATCAATCGTTGATGTGATCGCCGTCTAGGTCATATTGGCGTTAACGCATGAAGAAGCTCCATTCGGATGAACAAAAAAATTCTACCGCATGAACACATAATCAAGATCTAATCTATGATCAAGCCAAGATCTATCTACTAGATCGGTGCAACAAGTTGATAGAGTACTAACCCTCGAAGATCCAAAGCGGTTAACGAGAGCAGATTCTCGTTGGTGATGTAGTCGTTCACTTGCCGATCTCAAGATCGTGTAGACAATCCTTCCGGCGCCGCGTACCGGCAGCACTCCCATAGTCGGTCACACATATGGTACTCAATGAAGACCTTCATCTCCCTTGTTCCAGCAGGCAACATAGGTTGTAGTTCTCTCCTCGCGATTCCGGCAGCATGACGGCGTGGTGTCAGAAGTAGAGGAAAGATCCCGTAGGGCTTCGCCTAAGCCGGAGTGGGTTATGGTGGAGTATTAGGGTTTCCACGACAATCTAGGGTTTAGAAGCCGAAGAAGAGGAGGTGGTCGGAGGCGGCTAGGGCGGCGGCGACTTGGTGCGGTGGCGGCGCAAGGTGGCAGCGCTGCGGCGACGCTAGGCGGCGGCAGCGCAAGGCGGCGGTGTGGGGAAGGCTGGTTGTGGTGTTCTCTTGGGAAACCCCCTCCCCTCTATTTATGAGAGGGAGGGAAGCTTTGGAGAGGGGAGTTTGAATCCTTCCCCAAATCCTTCTCCTACTTGGCTTGTGGTGGAGGGAGAGAAGGATTCTTTCCTTCCTCCACCAGGACACATTGTCCCAGTTTGACTTTTCAAACTTGCCTTTTGACTTTCAAATTGGAGTTTAATTTCTTTCTTTCAAACTCCCAAACAAGTGACCTAGGATATGATATAATCATTCCACTTAGTCATGACACATTCATGCACCCTTCCCCTTCCGGTCTGATGAACCTTCTAGACCCTTCTAGATCATTCCGGTGAAAACACCGGAATCATTCCCGAACTCCAGAATTGGACTTTCCTTATATAAATCTTATTCTCCGGACCATTCCGTATATCCTCGTGATATCCCGGATCCCATTCGAGACTCCAAACAACATTCATTCTCCCTACTTACATTCCATATCTACTAAACAACATTGAATCCTTAAGTGTGTCTACCTACGATTCGTGAATTATGCAGACATGACCGAGACTCTTCTCCGATCAATAATCAATAGAGGAATCTAGAAATTCATATGGTTCCCACATATTTCTACGATTACTTTGTGATCGAATGAACCATTCACATATGATGCCAATTTCCCTTTGTCTCACGATATTTTACTTATCCGTCGGTATCTCTGCATACCTAGTTCAACCTTGTTACTGATAAGTACTCTTTTCTTGTTCCCGTGATATGTGATCCCTTGTGAGCCAGTCACATGCTTGCAAGCTAATTGGATGACATTCCACCGAGAGGGCCCAGAGTATATCTATCCATCATATGGATGGACAAATCCCACTCTTGATCCATGTGTCTCAACCAATACTTTCTGAACATTCAATGCCACCTTTATAGCCACCCAGTTACGGTGTGGTGTTTGATGTCATCAAAGCATCCTTCTGGTGAAGGTGATATGCATCATCTCATGGTCGAAGGAATTAGGTTACTATGTATCAGAAAGCATATAGCAATTGAACTATTAAAATGACCTGATCTTTATGCTACGCTTATCTATAGGAGTATGTCCATCATACCATTCTCCTAACGATATGATCTTGTTGTTAATAACATCTCAATGTTCATGATAGGGAAACCACAATCATTTATTAACCAACAAGCTAGTGTTATAAAGAGGCTTTACTAGGGACTCTATTTTAGTTTACAAATCACACAAGTATTAATGTTTCCTTGTTAATACTATTATAGCATGAATGTAAACATTTATCATAAACACAAAGATATAATAATAACTATATTTATTATTGCCTCTAGGGCATATCTCCAGCAGTCTCCCACTTGCACTAGAGTCATCTAATCTAGATTACATGGTAATATACCGAACACCCATGGCAGTTTGGTGTTGGTCATGTTTTGCCCTCGAGAGAGGTTTAGTCAACGGATCCGCCACATTCAGATCTGTGTGTACTTTGCAAATCTTTATGTCCCCATCTTGGACATGTTCTCGAATAGCGTGAAAACGTAGCTTGATGTGCTTCAGCTTCTTGTGTGACCTTGGTTCTTGCGCATTCGCTATGGCGCCCATGTTATCACAGTAGATAGACATTGGGTCCAGCGCACTAGGAACCACACCGAGCTCTGTAATGAACTCTTTCATCCATATCGCTTCTTGTGAAGCCTCCGAAGCAGCCATGTATTCCGATTCAGTTGAAGATCTCGCCACAACGCTTTGCTTTGCACTCCTCCAGCTAACTGCTGCACCATTCAAAGTAAATACGTATCCAGATTGTGATTTAGAATCATCCGGATCGGTGTTCCAACTAGCATCGGTGTAACCATTAACAACGAGATGTTCATCACCTCCATAAGAAAGAACCATATCCTTAGTTCTTCTCAAGTACTTAAGGATGTTTTTGACCGCTGTCCAATGATCCACTCCTGGATCACTTTGATATCTGCTAGTTAAACTAACAGCATATGCAATGTCGGGTCTAGTACATAGCATGACATACATTAGAGATCCTATGGCTGAGGCATAGGGAGTTTTACTCATCCTTTCTCTATCTTCTGCCGTTGTCGGACTTTGAGTTTCACTCAAGGTCGTATTGGGCAACATGGGCAAGAACCCTTTCTTGCTATCTTCCATTCCAAACCTCTTTAGAACTTTGTCCAAATATGTACTTTGTGACAATGATATTAGGCGTCTCGATCTATCTCTATAAATCTTTATGCCTAATATGTAAGCTGCTTCACCAAGATCTTTCATTGAAAAACTATTATTCAAATATTCCTTGACACTATTAAGAAGGTCTACATCATTCCCAATCAACAATATGTCATCTACATATAGTATTAAGAATGCTACAGAGCTCCCACTCACTTTCTTGTAAATACAAGCTTCTCCATAAGTTTGTATAAAACCAAAACTTTTGATTACCTTATCAAAACGTTGATTCCAACTTCGGGATGCTTGCTTCAATCCATAGATGGACCGTTGAAGTTTGCATACCTTGTTAGCATCTTTAGGATCGACAAAACCTTTGGGTTGCATCATATACAACTCTTCATCAATGTCTCCATTGAGGAATGCTGTTTTGATATCCATCTGCCATATCTCATAATCATAATATGCAGCGATTGCTAACATAATCCTCACAGACTTTAGCTTCGCTACCGGTGAGAAAGTCTCATCGTAGTCAACTCCTTGAATTTGTCGAAACCCTTTTGCGACAAGTCGAGCATTATAGACAGTAACATTACCATCAGCATCTGTTTTCTTCTTGAAAATCCATTTGTTCTCGACAGCCTTCCGGCCATCCGGTAAGTCCACCAAAGTCCATACTTGGTTTTCGTACATGGATCCAATCTCGTATTTCATGGCTTCTTGACATTTATTGGAATCTGGGCTCATCATCGCTTCCTCATACGTCGCAGGGTCATCGGTGTTGTCCACCAACATGACACTCATAACGGGATCATACCAATCAGGAGTGGTACGATTTCTCGTTGACCTGCGAGGCTCCGTAACAACTACAACCGAAGTTTCATGATCATCATCATTAGCTTCCTCTCTTATTGGTGCAGGCACCACAGGAACTTCTTCCGGTGCTACGCTACTCGCAAGTTTGAGAGAAGGTTCGACAACCTCGTCAAGTTCTACTTTCCTTCCAGTCACTTCTTTCGAGAGAAATTCCTTCTCTAAAAAGGATCCATTCTTGGCAACGAAGATTTTGCCTTTGGATCTATGATAGAAGGTATACCCAATAGTTTCCTTCGGGTATCCTATGAAGACGCATTTTTCCGCTTTGGGTTCAAGCTTGTCCGGCTATAACTTCTTTACATAGGCTTCGCAACCCCAAACTTTAAGGAACGACAATTTAGGTTTCTTTCCAAACCATAATTCATACAGTGTCGTTTCAACGGATTTAGATGGTGCCCTATTTAAAGTGAATGCGGCTGTTTCTAATGCATAACCCCAAAATGATAGCGGTAAATCTGTAAGTGATATCATAGAACGAACCATATCTAAGAGAGTTCGATTACGATGTTCGGACACACCATTACGCTGTGGTGTTCCCGACGGTGTCAATTGTGAAAGTATTCCGCATTTCTTTAAATGCTCGCCAAACTCGTAACTTAGATATTCACCTCCACGATCAGAACGTAGAAATTTAATCTTCTTGTTACGTTGATTCTCTACCTCACTTTGAAATTCCTTAAACTTCTCAAAAGTTTCGGACTTATGTTTCATGAAATAGATATACCCATATCTACTGAAGTCATCCGTGAAGGTAAGAACATAACGATAACCACCACGCGATGCTACACTCATTGGACCACACACATCGGTATGTATGATTTCCAATAAGTCCGTAGCTCGCTCCATCATACCAGAAAATGGAGTCTTAGTCATTTTACCCATCAGACATGCTTCGCATCTTTCAAGTGATTCGAAATCAAGTGATTCAAGTAGTCCAGCGGAATGGAGTTTCTTCATATGCTTCACTCCAATGTGACCAAGACGACAGTGCCACATATAGGTCGAGTTATCGCTCGATTTCAAACATTTAGCCTCAATGTTATTAATATGTGTATTTCCACTATCGAGATTCAATAAGAATAGACCATCTATCAAAGGTGCATGTGCATAAAACATATTACTCATATAAATCGAACAACCATTATTCTCGGACTTAAACAAGTAACCGTCTCGCAATAAACAAGATCCCAATATAATGTTCATGCTTAACGCAGACACCAAATAACAATTATTTAAGTATAAAACTAATCCCGATGGTAGATGAAGAGGTAGCATACCGACCGCGATCACATCAACCTTTGATCCATTTCCCACGCGCATCATCACCTCGTTCTTCGCTAGCTTCCGTTTATTCTGCAGCACCTGTTTCGAGTTACAAATATGAGCAACCGAACCAGTATCAAATACCTAGGCACTACTACGAGTACTAGTGAGATACACATCAATAACATGTATATCGGATATACCTTTCTTTTTTATGTTGCCGTTCTTCAAATCCGCCAAGTACTTTGGGTAATTCCGCTTCCAGTGACCTTCTCCCTTGCAGTAAAAGCACTCAGTATCAGGCTTAGGTCCAGCCTTGGTCTTCTTCGTCGGCGCGGTAACTTTCTTACCACCCTTCTTGAAGTGTCCCTTTTGCTTAGACTTGCCTTTCTTGAATTTGGTGGTCTTATTGACCAACAACACTTGGTGCTCTTTCTTGATCTCCACTTCTGCAGATTTTAACATGGCGAAGAGTTCTGGCAATGTCTTGTTCATGTTTTGCATGTTGTAGTTCATCACAAAGTTCTTGTAACTTGGTGGTAGTGGTTGAAGGACACGGTAAATCCCCAAAGCATTAGGAATCACTATACCCAAGCTTTGGAGTTTGTTTGCGTGCCCAGACATCTTAAGCACATGCTCACTGACGGAGCTGCCTTCTTCCATCTTGCAGTTAAAGAACTTTTCAGAAGCCTCATAGCTCTCAATTGCCGTGTGAGTCTCAAAGATCAATTTGAGATCACGGACAATATCATGTGGGTCTGAATTCTCAAACCTTTTCTGGAGCTCCGATTCTAAACCATACAAGATAGCACACTAAAATGTGGAGTAGTGAGTCTTCCGAGTGAGGTAAACATTCTTTACTTCATCGGTAGCAGTAGCTGCAGGTGGGTCACCCAGCGGTGCATCCAGCACATAGGTCAAATTACCAGCTGTGAGGACAATCCTCAAATTGCGGAACCAATCCGCGAAGTTGCTTCCATTGTTTTTCAACTTTTCTTTCTCTAGGAACGCATTAAAATTGATGGTAGGGGCCGCCATTGATCTACAACATATTTACAATAGTTTAGACTAAGTTTATGACAAATTGAGTTCTAATTAATAGTTAAATTAATCTAGGTGAACTCCCACTCAAAACAATATCCCTCACATTGTTTTAGTGATCACATGAACCAAATCCATCACATCAAAACCGATCATCACGAGAGTTGATGTAGCTTCAATGGCGAACAATCGACATGTTCATCATATCTACTATATGATTCATGCTTTACCTTTCGGTGATCCGTGTTCCAGGACCATGTCTGTACATGCTAGGCTCATCAAGATCAAACCTTAGCTTCCGCATGAGCAAATCTGGCTTGCTCACGTTGTATACACTTGCGGAATCTAACACACTCGATCATCACGTGGTGCTTCGAAACAACAAGCTTTAGCAACGGTGCTTACTAAGGGTGAACACTTTAGGACTTGAAATTCATGTGCATGAGGGATCATCTTATAATGCTACTGTCGTTAACTAAGCAATACAAGATGCATAAAGGATTAACATCACATGCAATTCATAATAAGTGATATGATATGGCCTTTCTTATTTGTGCTTCCGATCTCCATCTTCAAGCACGAACATGATCTCCATCATCACCGGCATTGCATCAAGGTCAATGACACTGCTCCATGGTTGTCGTCCACCAGCTTCAACTATTACAACTACTTTGAATAGACACGCGGGTCTTAACATAAATTAAAGACAACCATATGGCTCCTGCCGGTTGCCAACTTACAATAAGGAACATTGCATACATCAAATATAATCACAATCATGGCCATATCACATCACAGCACACCCCTGCAAAACAAAGTTAGATGCCTCTACTTTCTTTGCATGTTTTATGTGGTTTGGGGCTTTCAATAAGTGTCGTTCTAACTTACGAACAAGAACCACAACATTGATACTAGTATTGTCAATCACCCGTTGTAAATTGAATCTTAACTATGTTGGGAGAAACAGGCACCCGCAAAGCCACTTATGCAATACAAGTTGCATGTCAAGCGTGGAGCAAGTCTCATGAACGATGTCATGTAAGGTTAGCCCGGGCCGCTTCATCCCACCATCCCGCAAGATGCAAAGTACACAAGAAGCAATCGACAACAAAAGCATCAATGCCCATAATGACCATTGTGTTCTACTCGTGCAATAGATCTACATATAGACACGGCTCTGATACCACTGTAGGGTTTCGTAGCATGGAAAACAAAAAATTTCTACCGCATACAAACAAACAAGCCAAGATCTATCTACTTGATTGTAGCAACGAGTCGATGGAATAACTCACCCTCGAAGATTCCAAAGTGTTTAACGAGAGCGGATTCTCGTGGGTGATGTAGTCATACTCTTGCCAATCTCAAGATCGTGTAGACGATCCTTCCGGCGCTGCGTTCTGGCAGCGCTTCCGTAGTCGGTCACACGTTCGGTACTCGATGAAGACCTTCCTCTCCCTTGTTCCAGCAGGCAGCAGAGGTTTTAGCACTCTCCTCGCGATTCCGGCAGCACGACGACGTGGTATCGGAAGTAGAGGGGAGATCTCGCAGGGCTTTGCCTTAAGCCGGAGCGAGTATGGTGGACTATGAGAGAGAGCCTCGGCGATCTAGGGTTTAGACACACCAAGGAGGAGCAAGGCCGGCGGCTAGGGTTTGCCTAGGCGGCGGCGGCAGGAGGGGGCGGCGCCGGGGCTAGGGTTTGCGGGGCGTGGTGTTGTGTGCTTGGAGGGGCAGCCCTGCCCCTCCTTATATAGGTGGAGGGGGCGCGCCAGGGGAGGGGAGTCCCTCCCCAACTCGGCTTCCAAGGCCGGCGGTGGAGGGAGGGAACTCCTCCCCAAGTAGGTTTCCTACTCTCCCTCCACCTCACAAAATAGTCGTTTGACTTTTCAAATTGGCGTTTGACTTTTCAAACTAGGATTTGATTTAACCCTTTATTTTTTCAGCGATGACACTTAGTACATGATGCAATCATTCCAACTTGTTATGACACATTCATGTACCCTTCCCCTCCGGAGTGCCGGACATTCCGGAACCTTCTAGAACATTCCCTGATGAAAACACCGGAACCATTCTCCAACCCCGAAACAGGACTTTCCTTATATGAATCTTATTCTCCGGACCATTCCGGATCTCCTCGTGATATCCCGGATCCCATCCGAGACTCCGAACAACATTCGGTCTCTTACTCATCATTCCATAACTACTCAAACAACGTCGAATCCTTAAGTGTGTCTCCCTACGGTTCGTGAATTATGCGGACATGATCGAGACACTTCTCCGATTAATAACCAATAGTGGAATCTGGAAATTCATATGGCTCCCACATATTTCTACGATTACTTTGCGATCGAATGAACCACTTACATACGATACCAATTTCCCTTTGTCTCACGATAGTTTACTTATCCGAGGTTATGATCGTCGGTATCTCAGCATACCTAGTTCAACCTCGTTACTGATAAGTACTCTTTTCTCGTTCCCGTGATATGTGATACCTTGTGAGCCAGTCACATGCTTGCAAGCTAATTGGATGACATTCCACCGAGAGGGCCCAGAGTATATCTATCTATCATATGGATGGACAAATCCCACTCTTGATCCATGTGTCTCAACCAATACTTTCTGAACACTCAATGCCACCTTTATAGCCACCCAGTTACGGTGTGGTGTTTGATGTCATCAAAGCATCCTTCCGGTGAAGGTGATATGCATGATCTCATGGTCGAAGGAATTAGGTTACTATGTATCAGAAAGCATATAGCAATTGAACTATTAAAATGACTTGATCTTTATGCTACGCTTATCTATAGGAGTATGTCCATCATACCATTCTCCTAACGATATGATCTTGTTGTTAATAACATCTCAATGTTCATGATAGGGAAACCACAATCATTTATTAACCAACAAGCTAGTATTATAAAGAGGCTTTACTAGGGACTCTATTTTAGTTTACAAATCACACAAGTATTAATGTTTCCTTGTTAATACTATTATAGCATGAATGTAAACATTTATCATAAACACAAAGATATAATAATAACTATATTTATTATTGCCTATAGGGCATATCTCCAACAATACAAAGAGCGACGCAGCCTTGACTTGAAGAAACTTCCAGAGGGGGCGGACTATCCGCCCTGGAGAGAAAATCCGCCCCCCCACGACGGACACTCCGGGGAAAACTCCGCCCCCCTATACAGAGAGCAACGCAGCCTTGCCTTGGAGGAAATCCTCGAGGGGCGGACTGTCCGCCCCCAAGGCGCGGAATTTCGGCAGGGCCAAAAAAACCAGCCACAAACTCCGCCCCCCTCTCTGGGGGTCGCGCACTCTTGGGAAGAGGGAGGGGAAGATTATCCGCCCCTAGTGTGGGCAGATTATCCGCCCCCCAAAGGCAGATACTTTTCCCTTTTTCTTAGAGAGAGCTGCAACACTTCAACACACGTTAAATAATCCTTGATATTGTTATCTAACACACAAAATACTAGGGATTTAAGAAATGTTCTTTCAATATCCCCCTTTTTGGTGTTAGATGACAATACTAGGATTTGCAATGAAACCGGCTAACGCCACCTTAAAAATGAAAGATGCTCCCCCTAGATGTGTGCATATTTAAAAATTTGCATTTGAATACAAATACACACACTAGAGAGAACACAACTTTCATAGCAAAGATAATTGAGACAAGGTGGGTTGGGAAACAAGGTCATACCACCGGGATGTGATTATAGCCAAAGAAAATAATTATCTTGATATCCTCCAAGCACATCCCAACAATATTGATGCATACATTAGATAATTCCATGACTCCATATGTCATCAAATATGCTCCATAGATAAATCCAGAATTCCATGAATACCAAACATAGTACCAAACATAATGGATCACGACATATTCTTACATAATCCAAGCACAAATAGAAAATAAGTTCACGCTAAAAAGAGCACAAGCAAGCAAGAAAAAAACAACGGAAAGACAAGTGCTTGCGCCCGACCCTTGCAAATCCACGAGACCTAATAGAACTAGTTCTGCCTCTTTGGCATCGAAACGCCAAAAAGGAAGAAGAGCGATGCTAACGCCCCAGAAGATCACGCCTCCTCTTCCTCGTCGTAGTCAACCCCGTCCCCTTCCTCTTCGTCATACTCATCATCATCGTCATCAGCTGGAGGAGTGGGTGCCCGCGGAGGTGGAGCAAACAGGCAACTCTCAAGCTCACCATAGTTGATCCCTGAAGTGTTCCACTGAGCATACGGATCCAGGGCAGTGGGAGGAGGTGGAAGGCCAGTGGCCCCTGAAACATGGTGAAGAATGAGCTGTTGAGTGTGATCCCTCGCATGGTCCCTGCGGTATGCCTCATACTGGCCCTTGTGCGTGTCAACACCCATGCAAAGAATGTGCCGCTGGAACCAAGTGAGCTGTTTAACCTCGCGTGCCATTGGGGACACGGCAGAGCGACAACCACTAGCCCATGCATCACGCATAAAGGACTCAGGGGCAGTGGAGGGGTGAGAGGTCTTCTGAGCTTTGTTGTAAATTTTCTTTGACTTGTGCAAACCATCCAAATCAGTGCCAAAGTCCTCATGAGGCAGCATATGCTTGATGAGCATCATGATAAAAGAAGCATATGGGATGGAAAGCCTGTTGAGCATCGCATCGGTCATCTCATGATAAATTAAATCCATCACATCCAAATTGTATCCTGTAGAAGAGCCAGCATTGGTGGCACACTCATGAGCGAAAGCAAGAAGGGGAACCAGGTGACCGCGGATCCTATCATTGTTGCCTCCACTGGGAGTAATGCTGTCCCGAAACATGCCTACAAGGGTGGCATACAGTGGTGAAAGGCCAGCGAAGGTACCAACAACGCCATTGGGCGACAAACATGGAGCAAGCACAGTATCCTTGGATGGCCTGAGGGGAGAGATAATGCGGTGCCCTGAAGGGGTGTCCCGCCCGTGAAAAGCATAGCCAAGGACCTGACCAAAGGTGCGGAAATCAGACTGGATCATTGATGTGCCCGTCATCCACTTCATAGTACGAAGTTCATCGCCGCAGATAACCAGAGTGGAGAAAAACTGCTTCACAATCTTGGAATCATAGTGGCACTGCAGAGTCATAAGAGGATGAAGCCCCATCTTGCTTGTCACATCCAAAGCTTCAGAAAGGCGAGCCTCTGATTGAGCCTCAGTCATATTCAGAGGGTGCATGGGGCGAATTTTGAGAGGAACATAGACATCATCATGGATATGCCGAAAATGAGAGCACCAAAACATAGAATCCTGTGGTTCACCATCACTATCAACTTCTGCATAAAAATCTGTCCGGCGCATGGAGGAGTAGTCAGTGCTATCCATGGCCTTGTAGTTAGGCCGAGCCTCCTTGCCTTTACCCTTGCCCTTGCGAGATGCAACCTGCTTGGCTTTCCTTGCTGCCTCTGCCATCTGTTCGGCTTCTCTGGCTAACCTGCGAACCTCAGTTTCATCAACAAATGTGCCCTCTGCAGTGGGCCTGAGATAACGGGCACGAGGACGACGCTTGTATGTCTTAGGAGGACGAGAGACACCTGTGAAAAGCATGGAGAGGTAGCATTGGGATAAGCGCACACACAAGTCATGGAGACATGTTAGAACGAGTAAGAAAACAGTCCATGAGCCAGAAGAGTGCATGGGAGAAAATCGAAACCAAACCAGACCAGACACGTTGTCTCTAGGCCGGACTTTCCGGCCATGGGGGCAGATAATCTGCCCCTGTCGAAATGTTTCTAGTTTGGCCCAGATTTACCACGGCAACACGGATCGGGCACAAGGGATGTATTTCTACGGATTCTAACATGCACGGGAAAACACCAAGTATCATCTACCACGAGATTTCCACCACAACAATGAATATCAAGCAAAAGAGATGGATGAGGGAGTTACCCTCACTCATTGGAGGAAGAGCTCGGATGAGAAGGTACCCGGAGGCGTGAGGAAGAAGATCCAGGGAGGGCCCGGAGAATCCGGTGGTTAAATCGACTCCAGGGAGGGGCGGAAGCTCCGGCGGCGGCTGGGGGCTGAGGGAGGGTTGGGGGACAACGAGCTGCTCTGTTTGAGCCTACCCTCCTCGACCCTGCCTTTAACAGGCGGATTTTGCCCGGGGCGGATTATCCGCCCCCACTTAGGGCGGATAGTCCGCCCCCCTCTGAAAATTCTGTTAAGTACAGATTCAGGCCGGAGCAACCTAGCAAAACCCCTCGATGGTGTATAGAGGACTTGTGTGTAAGAATAGATGGTTCACGGAAGGAAAGAAAGGCTTGGGTTTAGAGCAACAAACTGAGATGGTACTACACACCCAAATTTGCAAGAATCAAAGAAAACAAAAGCCAAAAATGAGTGTGTTTTCCATAAGAACAAAAGGTATGCAAGAAAATCCAAAGAGAACCATTAGGAACCAACTCTTCTCTAGGAACAGGGCGGTGGCCGAAGCCACCATGTTGGAGCGCATGGCATGACACCGCGAAGATGTATCTTGAGTTCAAAACCAATGCTCATCGATGACCCACATATCACAAAATGATATTAAGGGAAATGATTTTACTTGCTTTCGGCATTATGGGGGGAGGGTTGGCCCAATTAATTAGGACCACACTCCCCCTATGTCTATGCCCGCATCTAAACCAAATACATGAATAAGAGCAAGTGAGTGTGCAAGGATAGTCAAGCCAAGCTCCTTGAATCTAGGATATTTAGCTCATTCCTCAAATAAAAAAATCTTGCTTCGTCAAGGGGCTTCATGAAAATATCAGCAAGTTGGTTCTTCGTGCTTACAAAGGATAGGGCAATATCACCACGAGCAACATGATCCCGAATGAAGTGGTTGCGAATCTCTATATGTTTTGTTCTTGTATGATGTACGGGATTGTAAGCAATCTTGATAGCACTTTCATTGTCACATAATAGAGGCACTTTGTCACAATTGACACCATATTCCTTTAAAGTTTGCCCCATCCATAACAATTGTGTACAAGCACTTGCAGCAGCAACATATTCAGCTTCGGCTGTTGAGAGTGAAATACAATTCTGTTTCTTTGAAGACCAACACACTAGAGACCTGCCCAAGAATTGACATGCACCAGAGGTTGATTTCCTATCATATTTGTCACCAGCCCAATCTGAATCAGTGTAACCACATAGAGAGAAACTCGAACCCTTGGGATACCATAACCCAAAATTTGGGGAATGAACCAAATATCTGAAGATTCGTTTGACTGCCACTAAGTGGCTTTCTTTAGGAGCGGCTTGGTACCTTGCACACACTCCTACACTTAACACGATATCGGGCCTAGATGCGCAAAGGTAAAGGAGAGCCGATCATGGATCAGTATACCTTTTGGTCCACGTCTTTACCCTTGGGATTGATCTCAAGATGACACTTTGTTTGCATTGGAGTAGCCACACCATTGAGATCCGTCATCTTGAACCTTTTGAGCATGTCTTGGATGTATTTATCTTGATTAATAAAGGTTCCCTCTCTAAGTTGTTTGATCTCAAATCCAAGAAAGAACCTCAACTCACCCATCATGGACATCTCAAACCTGTCAGTCATAAGCTTTGAAAATTCATCGTTAAAAGCTTGGTTAGTAGAGCCAAAAATAATGTCATCTACATAAAGTTGGCATACAAAAAGCTCCCCATTAACCTTCTTAGCAAAAAGAGTGGGATCGATTTGCCCAACTTCGAATCCACGGTCTAGCAAAAGCTCTTTAAGGTGCTCATACCACGCACGTGGGGCTTGTTTAAGGCCATAGAGCGCTTTATCGAGTTTGTAGACATGGTTCGGAAATTTGGGGTCCTCAAAACCCGGGGGCTGCTTGACGTATACTAACTCATGGAGAGGACCATTAAGAAATGCACTCTTAACATCCATTTGTTGTAATTTAAAATTATGATGGGCTGCATAGGCAAGAAGGATACAGATGGACTCAAGACGAGCCACAGGAGCATAAGTCTCGCCAAAATCAATTCCTTCCACTTGAGAGAAACCTTGAGCCACGAGTCTCGCTTTATTCCTCACAACAATGCCATTTTCATCTTGTTTGTTCTTGAAGATCCACTTGGTACCGATAACATTGCAGCAGTCCTTGGGTTTCTCTACGAGCTTCCAAACTTTGTTGCGTTCGAAGTTATTTAATTCTTCATGCATTGCAACAACCCAATCGGGGTCTTCAAGAGCATCAAAGACCTTCTTCGGTTCAACCATGGAAATGTGAGCTTCATGATCACATAAGCTTGCAAGTTCTCTTCTAGTAGATACTCTTTTTCGTAGATCACCAACAACCTTGTCAAGAGTGTGACCTCTTAGTTCAAGGTTCCAATCAGCACGAGCCTTGCGACGAGCCTCAATGTCCTTATTGTTTCTAGAGGAAGTTGATTCAGTATTTGTATCCTTGTCTTGACCACTGCCTTGCCCTTGTTCTTGATCTGAGTTAACACCAGGAGGTTGCTGCAGAGATTGTTCTTCAGGGCCGGATAATCCGCCCCTTGGAGGGGCCGAACTATCCGGCCTGGGAGGTGAAGCACCAGAGCCTTCTTCCTGAGAATGCCTGACAGGACTTGGAGAACCAGAGCCGGATAATCCGCCCTCCGGGACCAGATAATCCGGCCTAGGAGCTTCTTGGCCATTGTCTTCTCCTTCGGATCCCCTGGAACGAGTTGGAGTGCCAGGGGCGGATTGTCCACCCCTTGGAGGGGGCGGATAGTCCGACCTAGGACTACCAACTTGTCCAGGAGACAGATGATCTTCAGCAGGTTGCGGTGTTGGTGCAGAGTTTTCTCCAACAGTAGGACCTTGTTGATCTTGTGTAGATGAGGGATCCACTTGAGTGGAGCATTGTCCTTCCCGATCCGCCACAAGGGGTTCCTCAATGGGGCAGAAAAATCCCACGCCCATTCTTCTTATGGCATCTTGGGGTATTTCAACATCTGCATCACAGACATCAACTTGCCCTACAAAGGAGCCGTTATTTTCATCGAACTCCACACTACAAGATTCTACAACAATCCCATTGACCTTGTTGTAGACTCTGTAAGTGTGGGATTCGGCACCATAACCAACAAAAATACCTTCTAAAGCCTTGGACTCAATTTTAGACAAGCGGACACCTTTAATAAGAAAGAAACACTTACACCCAAATACCCTGAAGTATGAGATGTTGGGCTTGTTACCGTTAAGTATTTCATATGGAATCTTGTCCAAAATCTTTCGGATGTAGAGGCGGTTTGATGAGTGACAAGCAGTGGATATGGCTTCAGCCCAAAAATTGTAAGGAGACTTGAATTCAGCCAACATTGATCTTGCCATATCCATCAAAGTCCGGTTCTTCCTCTCGGCTACACCATTTTGTTGAGGGGTGTACGCAGCGGAATATTGATGTCTAATCCCCTCTTTGCTTAGAAACTCATTCAAAGTGTAGTTCTTGAATTCGGAGCCGTTGTCACTTCTTATTGCCAAGATAGGGACATTGTGTTGACGTTGAACTTCATTGGAAAATTCAATGACAGTTTGTTGAGTCTCACTCTTTAGTTTGAAGAAATAGACCCATGTATATCTTGAGTAATCATCGACAATGACCAAGCAATATTTCTTCCCACCAAGACTTGCATGAGAAGGAGGACCAAATAAATCCACATGAAGTAATTCCAAGATCCTCTTTGAGGACACAATAGTCTTCCTCTTGTGGGGATAATCCTGCATTTTGCCTTCAACACAAGCCCTGCAAACATGATCTTTGGCAAAGGAGACATTGTATTTTAGTCCAAGGATGTGGCCACCCTTGTGGAGACTTTGCAAAGTTCTCATGTTGACATGGGCTAAACGGTGATGCCATAGCCAGCCCACGTCGGCCTTTCCGAATAGACACATCGGACCCGAAGTGGTTTTCCCCGAAAAGTCCACCACATACAGGTCATTTTCGATGTATCCAACGAAAGCGGCCTTTAGATACTTGCTCCACAAGAGTACCACTAAATCATCATTGATAAAAACAGCAAAGCCCATCTTGCCAAGGGCACGAACAGAAAGAAGGTTGTAACCGAGGGTCTCAACAAGCATGACGTCCACGAGAGAGAGATATCGTGGGCAACCACAACCTTGCCAAGACCCAATACCTGAGATTTAGACTTATCACCATAGGATACTGTGATATTATCATGATTTGGACGCATCTTCGTGATGATCTCCTTGCTTTCGGTCATATGACTAGTGCATCCACTATCCAGCACACATTTCGACCCACCGGAAGCATAGCCCTGCAAGAGAATTACTTCTTGGTTTTAGGTACCCATTTTTCAATGGGTCCTTTCATGTTAGTAACAAGGGTCTTTGGGACCCAAATAGACCAAGCAATATATTCATCAAAGGGACCGACATAATAAGCATAAACATCACCATAATCATCACAAAAGAGTTCATAATTTGGATTGTGAGACCCTGCAAAACCAATATTGTTAGTATTGTCTTTTGTGACATTCTTCTCAGTGGTTCTTGTCTTTGTTTGCACATTCTTGGTCTTGTTCTTCTTGTTTTTCTTTTTCTTGGACTTGGTGACATACCCAAGTCCCTCTTTACCATGATTTGACCTTTGCTTGCCAAGAACTTCATCAAGCACACCCTTATCCTTGGGAGTGATGTCCTTGACCACTTCTTTTTCCACACTAGCATTTTCCTTGTGACTATATGTTGAGATGGATGAGCTAGGAACATCATATTTGGCCAATCGACTTTGAAGCTGATCATGTGACTCATTGAGAATAGAGAAATCGTTTTTCAACGCCTTGTGAGCATTGTCAAGTTTCTCCAATTCCTCGGAGAGTCTATCATGAGCAGCCCCAAAGTCAATCTTTTCTTTCTTTAAGTTCTTTGCTTTGGTGACTACATTGTCGCGTTCCTTAACAAGTTTAGCCACAATTTCTTCATGTGACTCTTCAATGGACTCAAGCCTCTCTTCAAGAGATAACCGAGCTTCTTCTTCTTCCTCAAGAGAATTTTTTAAGGATGCAATTTCCATTGCATCCTCCCTTTCAATTCTGCCCTTTTCTTCGAGGAGAGCTTCGTTTTGGGCCAGTTGATCCATAAGAGCTTCAAAACAAACTCTGTGCTCACCTTGCAAGTTAGTGTAGAAGTAATCCAAAGCAATAATCTCTTCTTTAACCTTAAGACTAGTAGGATCATCCATGTCAATCATAGCCTTAGGAAAAGAAGAGTTAGAAGTCGTTACCTCGGAGCTTCTTGCCATGAGACAAGTAGCATTCTTGTTGATGATGTTTTCATTCGAAGAGTCGAAGAGAGATGTTGATGTAGATGTGGTGGCTATAGCAGCCACCTCTTGAGATCTATCGTCCTCGTCCTCATCTTCACTTCCCGATGAATATTCTTCTTGAGCCACTAGAACAATCTTTGGTTGCTTCTTGAAGGGAGCATTCTTCTTTACAAATTGTTTCTTACGTGGAGCCATTGATTTGTCCTTGAAAATAAGTCTTCCTCCATTATCTTCCCTAATTTGATATGGACACTCAGCTACAAAGTGCAGCCGGTCACCATAGTTGAAACATGTTCTCAGCTTGGGACCATTTTCTTTTCTTCCATAGGCTCCACTCTTGCGTTCTAGTTCAGCTGTAGCCTTGGCTGGATCTTTCCAAAAGTTTCTAGCATAAAGAGCCAAGTATTGTCCGTGGATCCTTTTTATATCCTCAGGACAGTTCAGACCTTCTACGACATATTCATCATGATCAATCACACTAGTCTTCAAGGCCATGTTGACCCCCTTTTGCATCCCCATAGCTCGAGCACGAGCATCTTCAGCATTCTTGGCAGCCACTTTGAAAGCGGCCATTTCTTGCATTACCTCATTGGATGACATGAGGTGATAGTTATGCCTACCTTGGAGACTTTTCAAATCTGTGGGCTCAAATGGCATAAGAGCACTGGCATACTTGCGCTTGATCCAAGCATCATCAACATGAGCTGCACCGTGGTTTCTGAAAGTTGTGGCTATTGCCTTGAGCCTCCTATACATGTCCTCGTGGTCTTCTCCATCCAACATATAGAATCCTTCAGCTTCGTTGCTCAAAGCATCATATCTATTCCTTCTCATACTTTCATTTCCGAAGAGCTCGGTGAGGGCATCCCAAGCTTCCTTAGTTGTGCTAAGATGCTGAATGTGTGGCATGTCTTTGTCACCCACACCAAGCTGTATAATGTGTAGAGCTGTAGCGTTGAGTTGGCTATCAACAACTTCTCTTCTTGTGAGATTGTTTGGGTTTCCAACATGAAGACCATTTTCTATGATTTTCC
Organism: Avena sativa; assembly: GCA_916181665.1. Classification (NCBI taxonomy): domain Eukaryota; kingdom Viridiplantae; phylum Streptophyta; class Magnoliopsida; order Poales; family Poaceae; genus Avena; species Avena sativa. Next base: position 427,578,777 of record OV702293.1, read on the forward strand.
ACAACTCAATGGAGGAACTGCACACATGAGACTTCATCAAAAATTGCCATTGAGAAAAAGTAGATGCAAAAAGTTTGGGTGGATCACCCCTATTATGTATATGTGGGTGAGGGATAGGTGGATCAGGAGAATACACATGAGAAACCTCATTGTATCCATCCTTACCACTATCCTTTTTCTAGGAGGAGCTCTTGCTAGTGTCATCACCAACCACTTCGTTCTCTTTGGAATCGGTTTTACCCGTTTCCTTGGATTGCGGAGTGGTAGCCTCAGAGTTAGATGGAGGTGATGCTGTGGATGGGGAGAGAGCATTATCAATTGACGCATCTCTTCCATCTTAGCCTCCATTAAACTCACCAAGGTTGTTTCCAACGTCTTGAGATCATTCATGGTGACTACATCCGGAGCATCACTCCCATCTACCTTGGAGACCATACTTCTCTTAGGCGGTTAAGCCCGAAATAAGAGCCGGGGCTCTGATACCAATTGAAATGGATCGTATGGGCACCTAGAGGGGGGGTGAATAGGTGCTAATAAATTTTTAATACCTTTTCAATTTTAGGCTTGACACAAAGTAAATTCTCTAGAAGTGTAACTACGAGAATTTCCCTATATGCAACCCTAACTACTAAGCACGTAAAGAGAGGAGCAAGGGAACCGTAGTGGAGCACGCGGAGACACAGGGATTTGTTTTACCGCAGTTCCTTCCTTGTTAAGGGAAGTTGAAAGGATACGAATGTCGCCTAGAGGGGGGGGTGAATAGGCGATTAAAACTTTTCCTAGAGTGGATCAACAAAGGCGGAATAAAACTAGTGTTTACTTTGTAAAGCACAACCTAGAAACAACTAAGGTTTACCTATGTGTACCAAGAACTTATGCTAAGCAATACAAGCAACAAAGTGATAGCAAGATATATAGTACTTCAAGCATGAAGGCTATCACAATGTAAAGTGCATAAGTAAAGAGCTCGGGTATAGAGATAACCGAGGCACGCGGGGACACCAATATTTTACCGAGTTCCTCCCAACATGGAGTACGTCTCGTTTGGAGAGGGGGTGGTATCAAACCACCAACGCCACAAAAGGCCTCCCTTATTCTCTGGTGAATCTCACCCCAATGGGAACGATCCACGCTTCCACTATCGGTGCACTTGTCGGTGGCAACCGGAACCTCTCACAAGGTTGGGGCACAACTCCACAACTTAATTGGAGGCTCTCAACAAACGCCACAAAAGGCCTCAACAAATGCCACCAAGGCCATAATGCCACCAAGGCCACAAAACCGTCTAGGGTTCCAAGAACCCAAGAGGGACAAGCTCCAATGACCAATTCAAACCAAATCCTCCGAGGAAAACTCAAACCGATGCACCAAATGCAAATGGCAAGAACACCACAAAGATGCTCAAATCCCTCACTCTCAAGTTCCAACAAAGCTACTAAAGCTATTGGGGGAACAAGAGAGGAGGAATCAAAGAGAGACACAAAATCCCCCAAAATCTAGATCCCCAAAGATACACTCACAAAGAGATGTTTTTGTTTGGTTAAAACATAGATCTAGATCTCCTCCAACTACCCCTCAAATATATTCAAGAATCAATGGAGGGGTGAGTAGAAATCAAGCTCAAGGAGTAAGGCAAATAGGGGCAAAGCTTAGACAAAAGGAGGAGGAAGAAGCAACCCTAAAAGACAAAGGGGTGAAGCTATTTAAAGGAACGGGCAAAATCTGGCCGTTGGGGCTATTATCAGAACGGTCCGGTACTACCGGTTGAGACCGGTAGTACCGGTTGCTCCAAGAGAAGGTGAAGCAGCAGCGCGGCAGGGGATCACGCGGCAGCGAGCGATCCAGGCGAGGGCGCAGGGGAGCGAGAGGCTGAGCACGTGAGCGGGCCAACTGCAGAAACGCTGGTGCCAGCGTGGGCCCAGCAGCGCGGGATTTGAGGCGGCGGCCACGCGCGCGTGCAGGAACGGGGAGAGCGGCGGCTGCCAGGCGATGCGAACGCGCGCGCGCACGGGAGGAGCAGAACGCGAGCGAGCGAGGGAGGCGGGAGCGGGGCCAGCGGGCCAGGCAGCGCGCGCGGGATCTGGGAGCGGGAGGGCGCATGCGGGCGAAGTCAACGCGCGACGAATCGAGCGAGCAGGCGCGACGCTGTGCGCGGAACAACGAGCGAGGGAGCGGGAGATGGGTTGGCCTACCTGGGCCGGCCGGTAGTACCGGCTCACCCGGGCGGTACTACCGGGACGGTCCGGTAGTGCCGGCTGCAGGGGCCGGGCCAGACAATGGATGAGTGGGCTGGAACAGGCGCATCCGGTACTGGGCCCGGTAGTACCGGACGGCCCAGAAAATATCTTTTTCTTTTCTTTTAGAGAATTTATTTGGTAAATATTCAAACGCTCATAACTTTTGATTGGTGACTCCGATTGACCCGATTCCAATTGCGTTGGATAGAGGACAACAAGGACTTTCCAATAAAAAGTGGAAATATTGGCTATCACCAAGTGAGAATGTATCAAGTAATATAATGTGAGATACCTCACTTGGTGAGACACCGGAAAACCACCAAGATCAAAATCACAACAAGATATATGCGTGAGATCCGATTTTGATGAACAAGAGCTTGTTATGGGGATTACCACAAGATCTATATACTCACATGGAAAATACCAAATAACAACCAAATATGATGATGCAAGTATGCGAAGGTTTGAGCTCTCTCCGAACGATGTGATCGAGTTACTCATTCGAGAGCCCCTCTTGATAGTACGGTTATCTATCCTAAACCCGGTCTCCTACACACAACAAGAGACCGGCAAAAGGGAAAACCTATCAAGATTATACCTTTGCCTTGAGCATTCCACTTGATCTCGATGTAGACGGTCTTGCCCTTCTTAAGATGGAACGCCTTTCTAAACTCCTCATCATCGACCTCGCATATTGAGCTTGCCCAACATATATTATTTGCATTTCATCGACCTTGAAGCCAACACATGCTCCAAGCGATGCCAATGGAAAAATCCTACAAGTATAACTTAATACACACATTAGTCCATAAAGATTGTCATTAATTACCAAAACCACACATGGGGGCCCAACATGTTCTTTCAGAAGTACATCCGCGTTGGAGGGGTGGGTAGTTCTAAGGCCACCACGCCACAATAGGCCTCACCCTATTCTCCAATGGATCTCGCCACGAGAGGCCTGATCCACCTTCTCCACTATTGGGTCCCTTCGAGGCGGGAACCAGTGCCTTTTACAACGCTACCGGGGCACACACCCACAACTGAATTGGGGGCTCCCGAGATGACAACAAGCTGTCACAAGAACAAGGTTTATCAATATAAACAAAAACAAGGATCTAGTTATATGCAAGAAATACTAGATCGGTGATTCTCCAAATTAATGGAGAGGAGATGAAGAGCTTGATTGTTGATGATGAAGATCGAGTTCTCCTCCTTTGATTCCCCAAGGAACAGGGCCTTTGGGTGGATCTAGGTGGAGTTCTCTTGGATGAAGGTTGCATGTCAGGTCTTTTATTTTTCGAATCAATCAAGAGTTCTGGCCAAAGGGGGAAGACAGGCTTAAATACCCCTTGCCCAGAACAAGCCGTTGTAAACGTTTGCGGGCGGATTATCCGCCCTGGGGAGAAAATCCGCCCCCCCAGGACGGAAACTCCGAGGAAAAATCCTCCCCTATACAGAGAGGATGCAGCCTTGACTTGAAGAAACTTCCAGAGGGGACGGACTATCCGCGCCCGCCAGGGGCGGACTATCCGCCCTGGAGAGAAAATCCGCCCCCCCAGGACGGACACTCCGGGGAAAACTCCGCCCCCTATACAGAGAGCGACGCAGCCTTGCCTTGGAGGAAATCCTCGAGGGGGCGGACTGTCCGCCCCAAGGGGCGGACTATCCGACAGGGCCAGAAAAACCATCCACAAACTCCGCCCCCTCTCTGGGGGTCACGCACTCTTGGGAAGAGGGAGGGACGGATTATCCGCCCCTGGTGGGGGCGGATTATCCGCCCCCCAAAGGCAGATACTTTTCCCTTTTTCTTAGAGAGAGCTGCAACACTTCAACACACGTTAAATAATCCTTGATATTGTTATCTAACACACAAAATACTAGGGATTTAAGAAGTGTTTTTTCAGCAGTTAGTTGGAGGAGTTCCAAACAACTCGTGGTGGCGGGATCAACAACGGAGGCTGAATATGTTCCTGCTTCGGAAGCGGCTCAGGAAGCAGTTTGGACGAAGGAGTTCATAACCGAACCAGGTGTGGTTGAGAGCGCGTTGGACCCAATGGTGATCTATTGTGACAACAATGGTGCCATATTCAATGCCAAAGAACCAAGGTCTCACAAGAATTCCAAGCATATTAAGCAATGGTTTCACTCCATCCGCGAGCATGTCAAGGATGGAGATATAAAGATTTGTAAAGTACACACGGATCTCAATGTAGAAGATCTGTTGAATAAAACTCTCCCTAGAGCAAAACATGATCAACACCAGAACTCCATGGGTGTTAGATTTATCACTATTTAACTAGATTATTGTCTCTAGTGCAAGTGGGAGACTGAAGGGAATATGCCCTGAGAGGCAATAATAAAGTGGTTATTATGTATATTCCAAGTATATGATAGATGTTTATTTTGCATGCTATAATTGTATTAATACGGAAACGTTAATACATGTGTGTTTAATAAACAAACAAAAAGTTCCTAGTTATGTCTCTCTTATAAACTAGCTCGTTGATTAACAAGATGATCAAGATTTCTTGATCATGGACATTGGATGTTGTTAATAACGAGGTCACAACATTATTGGAATGGTGTGATGAACATTCATCCGAAGTATAACATTACGATCAAAGTCACTGAGTTTATATTTCTATAACATCATATGAAGCAACCCTAATCCTTAGACCATGAGATCATGTCAATCACTAACACTGGAAGAGTATCTTAATAACATCAAACGTCACACCATAATAGGGTGATTATAAAGATGGGTTCAGTACTACTAAAGTGTTATGTTGAGGCCCATGGACCGAGAGTGGAATTTGTTCATCCCGATGACAAACAGATATACTCTGGGCCCTCTCGATGATATCACATTGATTAGCTTGCAAGAAAGTGATTTGATCACTAGAATGTTATATCACGAGAACAAGAAAAGAGTACATGTCAGTAACGAGATGAAACTAGGTATGGAGATATCGATGATCGAATATCGGACATGTAATATATCGCGAGACAAAGGGATTAAGATACTAGCGTAAAAGGTTGTCACGATAACAAGAAAGTCATCGTTGAATGTGTGGGAGTCAGTATGGATCTCCAGATCCCGCTTCTGATTATTGATCTGAGAGGGGTCTCGATCATATTCGCATTATTCACGAATCGTAGGGTGACACACTTAAGAGACACCGACACTATTTGGAGCAAATAGTTTCATGCTGAAAAGAATAACAAGCGCAGGAATTTATTTCACTAGATATCGAAACTGTTTTCGGGTGAAATTGTAGAAAGTGTTTTTGCATGTGAAATGAAATACTAGAAAGGGGTTATCTGTGAATGTTTGTCATTAAAGTAGTCGACAAAATTCTGAATAAATAAAAGGAGTTTTATTTAAAGAGAGTTTGCATTAAATTTGGTGGGAATTTAATGAGAATTTGAGTGGGATTTTTTGAGTGGAGAATTGAAGGGGAATTTTGTGAGTGAAGCTTCCACCCACATGAATGAAGGAGGGGAGGGGCATCCCCCATGGCCGGCGGCCACCCCCTTGGGTTCCCCCCTCCTCCTATAAAAGGATCCCCTCTCCCTCTCTCTCTCTCACTCACACCTTCTCGTGAAGGATCTCTCTCCACCTCTAGTATTTATCCCCCATGGTCTCGGACTAGCGAGATACATGTTCCCGGTGGCTTTTTGGCAAGAAAGAATTGTGCTTCCGCTGCATTGCTGGAGCGAGGATGCGGAGGTTGCTCGGTGCCTCGGACGTGTGTGAGAGCATGGATGCGCCGCTGATTTGCGGCGCTAGGACTTCCTCTCGATCTTGAGATCAGAAAGAGTTCGTCTATATCAACCACGAGTTCAACCTCGTTAAGCTTTGTCGGTCTTCAAGGGTATGTTCTCTACGGATGTATATCCACCCGTTGCTTGTATCTAGTAGATAGATCTTGGTATATAGTTGTTCCCATCGTAGGATTTTTTTGTTTTCTATGATGCGAACCCTACAGTGATATGATCGTGATACGATGCTATAGATAGAGTATGTTCACCATCTCATTTTCCAATGAAATGACCTCATTGTCAATAAGGGGCCGAGGCACCAACATGATCAGAAAACCTTTGATCATAAGTTGACCAATGAACCAGTGAGTAGAGTTTCGCAGGGAACTGCTGGTTGTTTGTATATCACACGTGTACTGATGTTTCCTAATCAATATAGTTATAGCATGATATGAAACTTTATGAAATATGTAATTTACATTTGTCTCTAGGGCATATTCCCTTTAGTCTCACACTTGCACTAGAGTACAAATAAACTAGCTGTATTTGTTATCCAATCATCAGTACCATACTCCTTGATGTTTCTGATTATGCTTGCTCATGGAAGAGTTCTAAGTTTAAGAAATGAACATTTCATTCTTTGTGTATCCTTTGCAACTTATTAATGTCATCCTACATGACACTAATATCTTTTATCATCCCCATGATAATTTCTTGTGCATGTACAATATTTCGGCAACAGAATGGGGTTTTCAAGTTCCAGATACCGGTAGTGAATTTAGATAGGTCTCAGAGACTTTCTCATGGGCACTAAGTATTGGAACACATTCTGTAAGAAAATGTTCCCCAAAGCTTCATCATTTATACAAAACATGATAGTACTCATATACTATGTTATAAATATAGATTTCCAATTCAAAATGCACCATGTGCCATTTCGAATATTTAGCCACCATGCGTTAACTGTGCTTGAGGTAACCTTTAATGCAGAGATTTTCGATCTTCTTAAATTCAACGTGTGGCCTTTCCACTATAACACTTCATACTTCAAGTATGTTGTCTTTATAGATCCATAAACATGTCTACAAATTTTACTAGATACTATGGATAATCCTAATTCATTGTTTAATGATTCATCGATCATTTCCGAACTTGTTCTTTCAAATAAGAACATGGATCAGATTATGTTAAGTATTTGTTATGATTTTAAATTAGAATCCTATGTCATAACATAATGGACGTGTGATCATCCTATTTTTTTATTAAATCATAAACTTCCATACTTAATGATTTTTCCTAACCCTTTGAATTATTTAGGACTCTTCCTAAACCAATTCATATTCTGAACCATTCAGAATCCTTTTTAGGAATTTATTTCAACATAATCCTATAGGACATATCTTAATCTCTTATATTTCAATGTTCGTATGCTCCCATAAATCAATATTTATTTATTTATTTATTGGATTTTGGTCCTTATTCATAATGTGTCACAGCGCCTACAGACATGCCTGCGTATGGCATGCCTTCGACTTAAGGCGCCTGCGAGGGGAGGTGGTCGTAGACCCCTGTTGGTCCAGTGGCGCGCCGCCCGACGCTTGGCCCCGATGTACGGCACTAGCTTCGTGGCTGTCTCGTCGAAGCAGGGATGCGAAGACGACCACAGGAGAGGCCGCCGGCCACCACCTCCTCCTCCGCCGCCGCTATGGCCTCCTCCCTGCCCACATCCACGGTGCAACATTGGCATGGCGAAGGCGCTATCATCGATCCGCAATTGCTGTGGCTTGATTCGCTCGTCGGAGGAGGTTGGTCTGCGCGGTGGGAGCGGAAGGATAGAGTTTGTTGTGCGGCGGCGGCGTGCGGGTTGGAACCCGTATCCGCCTGCCCGCACACTATTTGTAGGGGCCGCAAAGGATGGTTTAAGAGGGGCCGTGAAAAAAGAATACGGACCGAGGTTTTTACGAGCTCGGTTAGCTCGGTCTCTCGGCCCACAGCCCGTATTCTTGCCGGAATTTTACGAGTTTAAGCCATTAGAGATGGAGTTGGAGATGCTGTGACACCGTGAACCATGGTTTGTGCATGGACTTCATCCCCATCGGTTAACCCACTGGTTCACGACTTAAGACGTTTTTCGGCTCGCCCCTGCTGGATCCGAACCGAGCATCCCTCCTCCGTACCCATCGCCGTCCCCCGACGCTCCTTCCCCTCTCCGTACCTAGCGGTGCCCCTTCCCCCCGTCCCACTGCGAGCAGGTCGGCTGCGATGGCGGAGGAGGCGGGAAGGAGGAAGCGCGCGGCGGTGGTTGTGCTGGGCGACATCGGCCGCAGCCCGCGGATGCAGTACCACTCACTCTCCCTCGCCAACCAGGTAACTCCTCTCACGAAATCTAGTCTTCTGTTTGTTTCGATTCGGTTGGATCAGTTTAGCGTAGTCGCGACAGCTTACGCTGCCTGGTTTCGATGGCGCGATGGCGGAGCAGTGTGGCGATTGAGACTTTGGGAAGCTGAGACATATTCCTTCGTGGGAGCATGGAGAAAGTAATTCCAGTTTATCGGCATAAGATTTTTGTGTTCTAAGTATCTTAGACTTAGCTGTTTTGGTGTTCTTCTTAACAGGCTGGTATGGAAGTGGACATTGTTGCAAACGGAGGTATTTTGTTCGTCTCAATTTCATTGCACTGTTTTATTTTACTCCAAAATTTAGTATGAAATATCTGTATCCTAATCCTCTGTTCCCTTTAATTAGATGTTTTGGCAAGCGAAATTAGCTTGCTAAAGCGTCTTATAAAAAGGAACAGAGGAAGTACATCTTAAGGAACGGCATATATGTCATATTTACATCAGCTTCTTGTGTTATTTTTTGAGATTTGACCTTACATCCTATTTTATGTCTACGAGTAGGAAGTGATCCCCATTTATCATTGAGAGAGAATCCATCAATTCATGTCCACGAGATGGTATTGATTGTTTGATCTATTCTATTTTCTCCATTTTCTACCACTATACAGTTAACTTCAAAATTTGTATCTTCAGAAATCAGTGCAGTTATCAGGGATTTCCAAGATATCTGGTGCCCTGGCACTGCTACTTAAAGCTGGCATCCAATTTATCATGCTGATTTGGTTCCTTTGCGTTAAGATTCCTCGCCCTGATGTCTTTGTTGTTCAGGTAAAGTTGCATTCAGATTTCTTATCTGCATACGTGGTTCAGAATTACATGAATTATATGTAATTACCACTATCAGCAACTTCAATTCTTCTTTGCTATGATTTAACAATCTAGAATTCATAGTCCACCATGCTAAGTAAATTAATAGAGGCATAGTTGGCTTATTGTGCAGCTTAAGTAGTCAGTGGTAACTCAAGCTATGCAATGTATACAGTGGCCTATTGTTTCACATTTTGGCATTGCTGACTGTAGTACATTTACAAAGTTGTTTATTCTGACCCTCACTTCCTTAGTTACATAATATGCTCCAGTCCTATCTCGTCAAGTTTTTAACCACTCAGAGCCCCTTTTGATTGCTATTTTTATAAAAATAACTTTTGGTAATAGAAAATGTCAAGAATTAGCTATCGTATATTGCAATGCAGTAACAATGAAATGACTTATTTGTGTCATTTGACTATTTTTTGTCCCACAGAATCCACCCTCTGTTCCAACATTGGCTGCTGTGAAACTGGTTAGCTGGCTAAGAGGTTCTAAATTTATTGTGGATTGGCATAACTTTGGATATACGTTGCTCGGATTGTCTCATGGCAGAAGTCATATAATAGTTAAAATCTATTTCTGGTAATCCCTCCAGCCCCCTGCCTTTATCTGCTGGACTGGTAGTATATCCTATTGATCATGTGTTTTAATTAGTGGTGTGTTCCTGTATTCTAGGATCGAGAAGCACTTTGGCCGGATGGCGGATGGTGCCTTCTGTGTTACGAAAGCAATGCAGCATGAGCTTGCTCAAAATTGGGGGATCAAGTAAACAGATTGAACTTTATCTACTATTCTTTTTTCTTTTCTTTTTTTGTAAAAAGGCTGTTCTTCACATGCTGCAGTTTGTTCTAACATAACAACAATTTTCAGAGCAACGGTGCTTTATGATCATTCTCCTGAGTTTTTCCATCCTGCTTCCTTGACGGAGAAACATGAGGTGAGCATTTGTTGTCAGTTGTTCCTCGCTGCTTGTCATACTGTGTACCAGCATATGTGACCTTAAGACATGAAATAGTTGTTCTGCAGGTTAGGTAACTCCATTTGTAGTGCTATGGGCAGTGTGGATTGCATCTCTGTTGGTATGTTGTTCTCCAATCAAGAATATTATTTTTCATGGTATACATATGTTCCAGTTTGATTTATTTTATGTGGTTTTCTGTTACAACAAAGAAAAGGAAGTAGAAGACGAGAACACTACCGTACTTACTAGCAAGATTGATGGTGAAATTTCCTTGAAGCCTAATAGACCTGCACTTGTTGTGAGCAGCACAAGCTGGTATGTTCTCTTGGACTGATTACATGATTATTCAGTGGTTAGTTCAAATGCAGCTATACTTAGAAACCTGTGGCACATGCATTCCAGGACACCAGATGAAGATTTCAGCATCCTTCTGGAAGCAGCACTGATGTATGATAGACGTGTTGCTGCAACATTAGGTGAAGAGGATTCAATGGATGAGGGGCAACTTTGGATTGATATCAAGAATGGGAAGCGATTTGATTACCCAAGATTGCTTTTCATTATCACAGGTATCATGGATTCTGCTATATTAGCGTGAATTAGTGATTTTTAACTTGGTTCTGATTTTCATAAATGTCGACACTGAAAGGCAAAGGGCCTGATAGAAAGAAATATGAGGAGCGAATACAAAAGTTGAATCTGAGACGTGTGGCCTTCCGAACTATGTGGCTTGCATCAGAGGACTATCCTCTATTGCTAGGTAAACTGGTCAATTGCCAAAATAATTTAGTGTTTTACAATGTAGCATAGATGCTGATTCGTTGAACAATTACAGGATCGGCTGATCTAGGTGTATCCTTGCATACATCGTCATCGGGGCTTGACCTACCTATGAAGGTTACTCACAACTATCTGCTTACTTGAATAATGTAGGAATTTTCTATTTCCTGGACTGTAACTTGAATGGTTGTTCTTAGGTGGTTGATATGTTTGGATGTGGATTACCAGTTTGTGCTGCTTCGTTCTCCTGGTAACCCATGTTTCTTAGATGTTTGAATTGTTTGCATTGGCCTTTGGCTTGCTCTTTATTATAAGCCTCTGGCTTTCTTTTTCTTTGTGCAGCATCGAGGAACTTGTAAAAGTAAACAGAAATGGACTTCTTTTCTCAACATCTTCGGAGCTAGCAGATGAACTTTTGGTGAGGACCACTTTTAGTATTTATCTTTTTTGTTTCATTTCATTGTATGGCTAGTTGGGTCATTGTTATCATACGTTTTGAAATTAGTATAAATACTTTCCACTCTATTTATTTTATCATTAGAAGAGATATTAACTATTGCGATTGACCATGCAGATGCTTTTTAAGGGTTTTCCGGAGGAATGTGACACCTTGAAACCACTCAAGGATGGTGCCTTGAGTACAGGGTCATCTTCCAAATGGTCAACAGAATGGGAAACTTGTGCACTTCCTTTGGTAAACCAGGTGAGAGCTCAACCTGGCTCACTAAAGATGTACTCCCTCCGTCCCAAATTAACTGACTTAGCTTTGTTTAGATATGGATGTATCTAGACACGTTTTTGTATAGATACATCTGTATCTAGACAAAACTGAGTCAGTTAATTTGGGACATAGGAAGTACGTTTCATTCACCAGATTAACCTTACCTTCTTCTACATTCAATTTGCAGGTCATAGGCTAAAACACATGATGATATTTATCAGATGGGCAAAAGGATGGCTTTGTAGCCAACCTGAATATCTGCCAGTTCTGTAGTCTATAGGTTTATTGTGCACTTGAAAAACTGGATATGCACGAAGGTTGAGGAGAAAGCATGTGCATATTTCAGTATGCTTGCACCAGCTGATTGCCAGTTGTTAGCATACCAGTATGTAAAACTACCCGTTTGTTCAATGGGTAGTTCATGTCATCGTGCTAGCTACTGGAGTTGAACAGCAGCTTGATATGGGCCTGGTTTGAATATCCAGTTCCATCTTCCATGATAAGCAGAAGACACAAAAAAGACAGTAATGTAACACTGCATTGAGGCGAACTGACAAACTTGTACAAGAAAAGTGTACCAGGAGCTCTTGATCCTTTCCTCCGTGCTGCCATCTCGTGGTTCAGATCTCTCTAATACTATATCTGGAGAAAATAGACATTAAATTAGCTTCTATACTAACAAGAGCTACACTCTTGTCAAATGAACTTGCACGGAGAATCTGTTTTATCCATTTGCTACTTTGCTCTGTTTGGAATCGGGCCCCAGGATTAGTGGCGTCGATCAGCTGGTGATCTGTGTTGTTCTGCTAAACAATCTTGTGATGGACACGATACATTGGACCAGCTCTGCCATTTATCTTTTGAGAAGCGCTCCTGCTCATCCATTACAAGTTACAGATAGATACAGGAATGTTTAAACCCTCTGGGGTCTGAAAACCAAACATGGCGGCCTGTTGGCAATGACGTAGCAGAGTGTGCCCGGGCATGAGCCTCCGAGTTCGAGCCTCGACCCTCATGGCGGAAAGAGACTCCGCCGCCGTGTTCCCTCGCTCCGAGTGATATCTCCTGTAGAACATTGCCGAACATGCCCAGGTTCTGACGCTCGAGGCCTTGGATCACCTCCAAACAGTCCGATGATCGCTCCCACATGCAGATCGGCTGCCAGCGCCAGGGCTTCGCGGCACACCATCACCTCCAAGCTCCCAGGGTGTGTAATTCCATCAAAATTTATCGCCAAGGCTTTGAGGTACACTCCATCCGCTGAGCGACACACAGCACTACAGTCTACAGCAGCAGTAGATCCTCGGTTGCCGATTTTGCTATAGCAACTCCCATTTTATATTTTTTTGAGGGAGGTGCCACTTTATATTAGTGGAGGTTAAAGCTCTGTGTGGAGCTTCTTCCTTTTTCTGTTCCAGCCCACCGTTTGTAACGGCCGTGACAAATTTAGCGGTCTCCCTTGATTTTTCATGGGCTAGCCCACGTATGAGCTCAAAATACAGAAAGCATTTCCAATGGGCTAGCCCAAGTTTGAGCTCACTCGGATACCGCCTCCGATTAGACCACGACCACGAGTCCCCGGTACCACAGCACACGAGCTCGCTTCGTTCGTTCCCCTTTTTTGTTCTTGTGTTTCTGCGTCCCCTGCAGATTTCACACGCTTTTCCCCCAAAATCGCCGCCGCCATGGAGAAGGAGAAGAAGCTTTCCTTCTCCATCCCCTCCAAGCCCAAGCCGGCCCGCTCGGCCGCCGGCGACGGGTCCTCCGCCGTCAACGGCAAATCCGCTTCCGCGACTGCTGCCCCCGCCCAGCAGTTCGTCACCGAGTTCGATCCGTCCCAAACCCTAACCACCGGCGCCGCGCCCGCCGTCATCGCGCCCCTCCCCAACTCCGGCCACTTCCTCAACCACCGCTCCCGCAAGCCCTCCTCCCTCCCCACCCCCGAGGAGGAGGCCGCCCTCGCCGCCTCCACCGCCGGTGGCCCAACATTCGTGCTCGACACCTCCACCGCGCCCGACAACCCCTCCTCCCACATAGGCTATGGCCTCACTCTACGCAACGCCGACGCCGACGCCGAAGCTACCGAGTCAGGTAAGAACCTGCCTTCCACGGAACCGGAGAAGAAGCCGCCCTCTCCAGCCAGAGATGGCTCCAGCGCTGACCTTATGCTACGACGGTACAAGGAAGACATGGCCAGCCTCCCCGACCACCGTGGTATAGACGAGTTCGAGGAGGTGCCTGTGGAGGGCTTTGGTGCTGCCCTCCTTGCTGGCTACGGTTGGTCTGAGGGTCAAGGCGTTGGTAGGAATAACAAGGGGGATGCCAAAGTTGTTCAGTATAATCGCCGTGCTGGTACGCTGGGCTTAGGCTACGACCCCACCGAGGCCGACCCTAAGAAGACTCGTTCTGGTGACTGGGTTATTGGTGGGAAGAAGGCCACTGAGAATGGGAGTGGGAAGAAGGCCATGGAGAATGGGAATGCGAAGAAGAGAGATAGGGACAGGGAAGATAGAGTTGAGGAGAGGGATTCGAGCTCTCGACAGAAGAGATCTGGTGATCATAGGGCAGAGAGGGAGGTTAAAGAGAAAGAAAGAAATGCTCGAGATAGACGAGAGGGCGAGAGTAGTCGTGATGTTGGTAACAAAGTTCGGTGGTTACAGAGCAATATCAGGGTTAGAGTGGTTACTAAGAGGCTCAGCAAAAGGCTGTACTTGCAGAAGGGCAAAATTGTTGATGTCGTGGGACCGACAACATGTGATATAATGATGGAGGATGGGTCAGAGCTGGTGCAGGGGGTCGAGCAGGATATGCTTGAAACAGTCCTGCCACGGACTAATGGGCGAGTGCTTGTGCTCTGTGGGAAGCACAAGGGGGTGTATGGGCATCTGGTAGAGAAGAATGCAGAGGCTGAAACTGGATTGGTGGAGGATGCAGATACAAAAGGCATGATACGGGTGAACTATGATCAGATTGCCGAGTATGTTGGGGATCCAGAATTGCTTGGACATTGATTATTTCTTGTCCTTGAGCAGTGGACATCTGTTTACCAGGGGCTCTTCTACTGTGCTAGGTAATATTCTGTTCCTTACTTCCTTCTTAGTGATAAACTATCAGTTGCTGCTTGGATGTAAACTCTTTAACACAATGTTAATCTTTGTATTACTATTGTTTGTTGCTTGGATGTATAAACCATCAGCAGTCAGTTTTGCTCTAGTAATCTGTTTGTGCAAGTCTGCTCCAAATCCCATGCAAATTGATGATTTTCGATGGCAATCTTTTGTATTTAAGAGTAGTTTTTGAATGCATGCTAAAACGTTCATGATTATTTGACTTCTCCATAGAGGCTTTTTGTTTTGGAATTTTCGTGCTACCCACTGTAAGAGATGATTTCCGTGCTCAAAACGTTTAAAGCAAATAAAAAACATACATTGTTGTCAAAACGTCTAAAGAAAATCTGAATTACAAATCTCTAAACTGGATTACAAACTGCTCGATTCATATTTTTTTCTACGGAGCATGATAATTAACACCGATATGCACAACATGCTCATGTGTTCATGATCCATAGAACCAGTTTTGAGATTTGTAATTAGATTTGCTTTAAACGTTTTGACAACATGAATCAGTGTTAATTATCATGCTTTGTAGAAAAAATACGAATCGGTGTTAAACTGAAAGAATGAAGATTGAATAATGAAAATAGTCATATTGCCTTTTCGTCTAGGTGTTATTTTATATCTATGTGGCATATGGCTGCATGGATTTACTTGTAAAACCTCCATTTTAGTAAATAATAAGAAAGAGGCCAGCATTCTTTCTTCCTCTGGAATACAACTACTCTCTTTTCTAAAGACGAGTCCTAACAAATATTGGAGAACTATCGTGGTGAGATGGAAACATTTTAATGGAAGGTACTAAAAAAGCAAACCGTACACGAGGGCTTTGTTCCCCAAATTAGCGTGTGAACAGTACTGCATAAACACATCTAAAGTATATTGCACTGTGCCTCTTCCTAACTATAGGCCCCTTGACCTAGCATAAAAAAGCAAACCGTACACGAGGGCTTTGTTCCCCAAACTAGTGTGTGAACAGTACTGTATAAACACCGTTCATCTAAAGTATATTGCAGTGTGCCTCTTCGTAACTATAGGCCCCTTGACCTAGCATGATTACTCATTGACTTCAAGTTTTTGGATTACTTGTAAGATTGGTCTTGTTAATGTTAAATATAGATGAGCATGTCACCTACCAAAATATGAATTAATCAGATTTTATCGGATATGGTTCGAATCAAAATAAAGATTGATTAAAAATTATTTGATACTACTATTGTTAAGCATGTGATTCATACTTGTTTGAATAATTCGCGTTAAGATCACATCACTGCTATACTTCTACAATCCGAATATTCCGTGAATTAGAGATGACTTGTCCCTCAATCAAATCAAATGCAACAGGAATATTACTCCCTCCGCCCAGAAATAAGTGACTTGGATGTGTCTAGATTCATATGTATCTACACTCTAAAACGGTCTACATACATTCGAATCTAGACAAATCGACTTATTTGCGGATGGAGGGAGTATACAATTCCTAGTAGTTGCTATGTCTTATTAATGACCCTAATCCCCCCCCCTCGCCTTCTCTCTCTTCTGCCCCCCCTTGAGAGTCGCCTTCTTCTCTTTGGCTCCTCTCCCCCTTTTCTCTGGCGGCCTCGCCGGCCGGAGAGGGTGGGGGAGAGGAGGCCGGCCCATCCCTGTGCATAGTAGTAGTAAGGTAGCTAGGTTTGTTTGTTCCCTTGTGGAGTATGGTGTTATGCCGTCATGGAGTTGGACTCTGCCGCTGGCGAGCGGCGATGGCAATGCAGCGGGTTTGGTTGGATAGGCCAAAACCAAATCCAGATCCAAATCCATGAGCCTCACTCTAGCCCACCCACGAAAGTATCCATGGGCATGGATGTCGCCCCAGATCCAAACCCGCTGGATATTCGGGTATCCATGGATATCCACTGGTTTACGCGCTATATACATAGAACAACAATATTTGAACCACATAGTACTTCAAATATGTCAAATCTCACATGATCACCGCAAAATGCATAGATGTCTCATCACAATAATCTCACGGAACATAGTTAATACTTTTTGTTATAAGTTTTCAACACAACATCTGATGTACTCAAGGCCAATCTTACTAATTAAAAGCAATTAACTAGGGTTAGGCATAGCCAATTAGTTAGGTGGACCTTTGGGCCTACGGTAAGGGAGGTTGAGCTTATTAGTGACTCTGGCACATGTAATGGTAAAAAACAATGTCTCACTGACATGTAGGGCCCATTTGTTAGCCGGGTATCCATTGGATATCCATGGAATAAAACCTCTGCCCATGCCCACCCCATGAGTTAGCGGATATCCGCCCCATGAAATCTGTGGAGGTAATTAGCCCTCCAAACCCTTACCTAGTGGGCCGGATATCCATGGATACCTGGACCCGTGGATAAAATTGCCATCCTTAGGCGGCCAGTGGGTGTTGGCGGTGTGGTTCCTGTCTAGGGTGCTCCAGTGGCTGGAGCTGGATGTGGAAGGAGACCTCACCACCGCGTCCCCATCAATAAGGCTCGAAGGCGGCTCAGATCTGGTGGGTATGTTTGTACCCTTGTGGAGTATGGCGTCCGCGTTATGCCGTCGGGGAGTTGGACTCCGGCGCTGGCGAGCGGTGGCCGGTGGTTGGTGGTGGTGTGGTTCCTGTCTAGGTGATGGTTTCAGGGGCGAGGTTGGAGCCCTAGACAGGAACCACACCACCACCAATCACCGGCCGGTGGCCTCTGAAACCATCACCTCGATGGCTCCAAATCGGATACTGGCCGCCGGAACACAACAGATCTGAGCCGCCGAGGTTGCTCCCGGTCGGGCCTGCTGGTCTCTGCTGTGGGGAAGTCAAGCTGCGGACGTTCCTAGGTGTACTCAAGCAGGGGACTTATGATAGCGGTGGCCGTCTTGCCCTTGCTTATCTTGGCCACAAGATGGCTACTCTGCTACCTCCAGTCTTGAAGCCGATATGGAGGGCTCTTCCTCTGCTCCCTTCTGGCGATTCACGGCGACATCACCCCAAGTGGTGCGTCCCTGGTGGCGGCCTTGCTGGTCAGGAGCTCGAGCAGATCTCATGTGCGCGGTGGAGAAGGGCCCATATGCTTTCTTTTTATCTAGTCCAGGGTTCTTTTTGTAAAGATGCAGGTCCAACTAGCCATGCTACCTTTTATCTGGACCTTTCTGTAAAATGTAAGCCCACTGCTGGAATGAAATGCAGCTACTAGGTCCTTCAGGGCCTTTCCCTGTTCAAAAAGAAGTCTTATTGTGCTGTACTGAAATTACAAACGTAAAAACTGTATAGACTACCAATGTTTGATAATCACAATCAGTACATGTATATATGATAATCATTATTGTATGATACTCCCTCCGTCCCAAATCAGTTGTCTCAACTTTGTCTAGATTCACATGACAAAGTTGAGAACTAATTTGAGACGGAGGGGGTATTTGGTATGAGCCAAGCCCTGCACAATAGTCAAGAACTTGTGCTTCACACCCTTACTCAATAGTTGATTTATTGTTCTCCTTCACTCTCCCTGACTATGCCACTTACAGCAACTTCTTTCAACTTGATCATGTAGCCTACTTGTCAACTTCTTCTGAACATTGTGATCAATGTCTATAGGCTGAGACCCTTCTCTCCCATAAGACCTGCTGCTGAAGATCAGAATGGGTTATAAAATGGATCTTTGGAACCCATTAGAGAGCACATGGTGAAGTTTTCGGTCGTCAAATTTATGAAGCGCTCTGCTTTTCTGTATGATATGGTGCCCCGTTTCCAGTTTGCACATAGCACTGGGAATTTCAAATGGTCCACAGTTCCTCCACATTTAACATCCTAACCTGTTAATCATCTTCAATCTGGTAGCTTTGCTTCTTGCTGGTGGCATTACCTTGTGCATGTCATTATATGATGGCAGCTGCTGTTTGGCGTCTTGCGCGGTAACGCAAGTCTCATATTTGCCTACCAGTCAAAATATGAGATGACATGGTCGATAGAAATCACAGAAATTGAGGTTGATAAATTATTTCCTTTCCTGCACTGCTGCAATTGGCAAAGTGGACACTGTTAATGTGTTATACTTAATTCTGACATGATCCATATCTGTAATCATGTGTCGCACCGAAGCTACTGTGTGGAAAATTGTAAATTGGTGTAGTTCAGACCTAATGGGGTGGTTTAATAAATGAATATCGTTCTGAGCTGAATCTGCTGGAACTTCCAAGAGCTGTTCTTTTTTATTTGCTTCTTGCTAATGTGCTGCTTGCTCTACAAATTACAGTTCGCTCCGGAGTCTGTCTGGCTCGTTTGTGTCGAGTGCGCTGAGACCTGCTGACATTATCCGGCGCCAGGGAATTTGGTGATCCCAGTACCTGGTCGATTTGGTGGCTGCACTAGTACGCACAGCAGCTGATGCTCACCCAGTGGCGGCTCCAGGCAGGTAGCTAGTGGTGCCCTCGGCCCGATGGGGCGGGAACTGAAGCCGGCCGAGAGCCCAGGATATCGGAGATGCAAGCTGGGCTATGTATGGGCACTGATCAGTCGGATATCGGAGATGCAAGCTGGGCCATGTATGGGCACTGATCAGTCGGATATCGGAGATGCAAGCTGGGCCATGTATGGGCACTGATCAGTCGAGTCGACAGTACCCCGCTTCTATTTCTACCGGCCCATCTCTGTGTTAGCAATATGAGCCGACAATTCTGCGCCCATGACCGGCGACTCTTCATTGAGAGCGATGGACGTCAACTCCAATTCTACATACGGAGTACTATATACACAGCATAATTCTTATGGTTGGACTTGGATGTACCCAAGCAAATCATCATTTTGGTACTTGTCGCTCAACGCAAAGGTTCAATGTAAGCTACTAATCATTTTGGTGGTCAGTTAGCGGTTACCAACTAACCTCTCCTTTCTTTTGTCACGAGAGGTCCAATATTGTTGTTAGTGAGTCAAGAGAATCAGCCGAAAGAAAGAGCGCTTCAACTAATCCAAAGTCATTCATACACAAGACAAACCTGCAATTGCATTATCAATTCTTTTATCATTAAGCAGTGTGTTCAGACACTTGAGCAGCTTGTAGTGCATGGCCTTTCGAGCAGATTACATGCGAGAATGTAACATGAGTAATCCCCTATCGGTTGGGTACGGACTAATGACAGAAGTGTCTCCAGCACGATTCTGCACAAAAGATGTTGACAGAACTCATCATCATGCACACGCATTAATAATCCACTGAAGATAAGAAGAGGTAATAATGCGAGAAAATTTACAAACACTAGTGGAGGCTTTTCATTGATCCTGAAAAAAAGCTTTAACACCAGTTCTTCTATGAACAGGTGTTAAAGGGGGGGCCGTACCAGCGTGGCCCGTGCGGCAAAAAAGGAGCCCCCTTTAACACCGGTTCGTGGCACGAACCGGTGTTAAAGGACCCTGCAATAGTGGCCCACGCAGCCCCCCTCTTTAACAGCGGTTCGTGGCATGAATCGGTGTTAAAGGGGGGGGGGGGGAGGCTATATAAGACACCACCGCAGCTCACGCACCCCACTCTTCCATTTTTTCACTATCTCATTTTAGAGCCTAGCAAGAGGGTGTGAAGAGTGCTAGTTTGTGTTTTTTTCATATGCACAAGAGGTGTTCGGTGAAATGCCCGAGAGCTCAAAATAAGTTTTCTCGTTGCTCTTTCCTTCTCGGTCGAGGTCGGCAACTATCCTTTCATGTGTCATTGATGTACTATATATATAAATGGTCATCTCCCTATTAATTTTTGATATATACTACATATTAATGCAGATGAACCGGCAATGGATGTACGGTGACCGCCGCACTTTCAAGTACATTACGGGCCTCCAAAATTTCATCGTTGTGGCTAATGCAAACCGTGGTCACAATGGTTTTATGTGCTGTCCGTGTGTTCACTGTCAGAACAAGAAAGACTACTCAAATACCAGAACCATTCACGCCCACCTGCTTCGATCCGGTTTCATGCCCAGCTATAATTGTTGGACCAAGCACGGAGAAAAAGGGGTTGTGATGGAAGACAACGAAGAAGAAGAGGATGATGACAACTATCATAATATGTATCCTGAATATGATGATACTGCAACGGGGGTAGATAATGAAGATCAAGAGGGAGCAGATGGGCCCGCTGATGACGATCTTGGTCGGGCCATTACTGATGCAAAGGAAGAATGTGAAACTAAAAAGGAGAAGGAGAAGCTGGAGCAGATGTTAAAGGATCACAAAACATTGTTGTATCCAACTTGTGAAGATGGCCACAAAAAGCTAGGTACCACACTGGATTTGCTGCAATGGAAGGCAGAGAACGGTGTGACTGACAGCGCATTTTCAAAGTTGTTGGTAAAAATAAAGAATCTTCTTTCAAGAAATAATGAGTTGCCCGACAGTACATACCAAGCAAAGAAGGTTGTCTGCCCTCTAGGATTAGACGTGCAGAAGATATATGCCTGCATTAATGACTGCATCCTCTACCGCGGTGAGAAGTACGAAAATTTGGATGCATGCCCGGTATGCACTGCACTGCGGTATAAGAAGGTTCCTGCCAAGGTTATGTGGTATGCTCCTATAATACCACGGTTAAAACGTCTCTTCAGAAATAAAGAGCATGCCAAGTTGTTGCGATGGCACATGAAAGACCGTAAGAAAGACGCGATGTTGAGACACCCCGCTGATGGGTCACAGTGGAGAAAAGTCGAGCGAGAGTACCCGGACTTCGCACGTGACGCAAGGAATTTAAGGTTTGGTCTAAGTACAGACGGCATGAATCCTTTTGGTGAGCAGAGCTGGAGTCACAACACCTGGCCTGTGACTCTATGTATCTATAACCTTCCTCCTTGGTTGTGTATGAAGAGGAAGTTCATTATGATGTCAGTGCTCATCTAAGGCCCGAGGCAACCCGTCAATGACATTGATGTGTATCTAAGGCCATTAGTTGAAGAACTTTTATAGCTGTGGGCCAAACCAGGTGTACGTATGTGGGATGATCACAAAGGGGAGCCATTTGACCTACGAGCACTGCTTTTCGTAACCATCAATGATTGGCCTGCTCTTAGTAACATTTCAGGGCAGACAAACAAGGGATACAATGCATGCACACACTGTTTAGATGAGACTGAAAGTGTATATTTGGATAAATGTAAGAAGGTTGTGTACCTAGGGTATCGCCGATTTCTTCCGAACCTGCATCCAGTAAGAAAGAAAGGCAAGCATTTCAAATGTCTGGCAGAACCCCGGAGGAAGCCTGTACTCCGTACCGGTGAGGAGGTATTTGGTATGGTCAAGGACCTAGAAGTAATCTTTGTAAAAGGTCCTGGCAGTCTATCTGTTCCGAATGACGATGCCGGACACGCACCCATGTGGAAGAAGCAATCTATATTTTGGGACCTACCCTATTGGAAAGTCTTAGAGGTCCGCTCTTCAATCGACACGATGCACGTGACGAAGAATGTTTGCGTGAACCTGCTAGGCTTTCTAGGAGTGTATGGGAAGACAAAAGATACACCGGAAGCACGGCAGGACCAGCAACGTCTGAAAGCCCCTGAAGAGCCTATGCATCCTGAGAACGAGAAGGGTAAACGATGCCACTTAACTCCTGCCAGCTACGCTCTTACCAAAGCAGAGAAGGAAATCTTTTTTGAATGTCTGAGCAGTATCAAGGTCCCGTCTGGCTTCTCGTCGAATATAAAGGGAATAATAAATATGGCAGAGAAAAAATTCCAAAACCTGAAGTCTCATGACTGCCACGTGATTATGACACAATTGCTTCCGATTGCATTGAGGGGGCTTCTACCTGAAAATGTTCGAGTACCCATTGTGAAGCTATGTGCATTCCTCAATGCAATATATCAGAAGGTAATCGATCCAGAAAGCCTACCAGGGTTACAAACAGATGTGGCCCAATGTCTTGTCAGCTTTGAGTTGGTGTTCCCACCATCCTTCTTCAATATTATGACGCATCTCCTGGTTCACCTAGTAGAAGAGATTGCCATTCTTGGTCCTGTATTTCTACACAATATGTTCCCCTTTGAGAGGTACATGGGAGTCTTAAAGAAATATGTTCATAATCGTGCTAGGCCAGAAGGAAGCATCTCCAAGGGCTATGTAACAGAGGAGGTCATTGAGTTCTGTGTTGATTTTATTCCTGACCTTAAGGCGATTGGTGTTCCAGAATCACGACATGAGGGGAGACTGCGTGGAAAAGGTACCCTAGGATGTAAAGCAATGATATGTAGGGACGGGCATTCTCTCAATCAAGCACACTACAGGTTTTACAAAGATCTATCTTGGTTGCCCCGTATATCAATGAACACAAGAATTTAATACGCCTCAAACACCCGGGGCAGTCTGATGAACGGATTATAAGTGAACACATGGCGAGTTTTGGCGGCTGGCTGCAAAGACTTCTCACGAATAACACCACTGTTGGGGATCAGCTGTACTTGTTGGCCAGGACACCATCTTCGACTGTATGTACTTTTCAAGGGTACGAGATAAATGAGAATACATTTTACACGATAGGCCAAGATAAAAAGAGCACCAACCAAAATAGTGGTGTCCGCTTCGATGCAGCAGAAGACAATGGGCAGAAGACCACGTATTATGGGTTCATAGAGGAGATATGGGAACTTGACTATGGACCTAATTTTAAGGTCCCCTTGTTTCGATGCAAATGGGTCAAGCTAATAGGAGGAGGGGTTGAGGTAGACAAGAAGTACGGAATGACAACGGTGGATCTCAACAATCTTATGAAGGTAGACAAGAACTTAGACGAATCATTCGTCCTAGCCAATGATGTGGCTCAGGTTTTCTATGTGAAGGACATGTCCTCCAGACCAAAAAAAAAGAAAAATATGCAAACTAATACATCATATGATGAGCCAAAGCGTCACATAGTTCTTTCAGGGAAAAGAAACATCGTGGGAATCGAGGACAAGACAGACATGTCAGAAGATTATAATAAGTTTGATGAAATTCCGCCCTTCACAGTGAAAACTGACCCAAGCATTCCGTTAAGTAAAGAAGATGCTCCATGGTTACGTCTGAAGCGATCATAAGGAAGGACATATGCCAAGAAGTTCATGCTCATATTATGTAACTCTAGTTCATGTTTTTAATATTAATAAATGTCTTGAGTGTTAGTCTTGTTTTGTGGATGGACCGGGACTATGAGAAGAAGTTGTCCCGATTCGTACTTACCATTAAGATCTGATCTCCAAACGCGCGCGGTCACATATTAGGGAGTGCCTCTATGACTAGTTTCTTGGAGATGCCGGAGGACTGGGCTCCGTCGGCATCTCCCTGAAACTGGCCGTAGTGGTGTCCCTGCTCTCGAAAACCATCTTGCAGCTTGTAACTTCTCTAACTAGATCAATACACCTGGGAGCTAACTAATTTCACATATTAGGGAGTGCCTCTATGACCAGTTTCTCGGAGATGCCGGAGGACTGGGATACGTCGGCATCTCCCTAAAACTGGCCGTAGTGGTGTCCCTGCTCTTGAAAACCATCTCGGAGATGCCTCAAACTGGCTGGAGGACTGGACTCACAAGGATGCCTATTTATAGTACAAGCAGCTCGACATAGTGTCGACACTTACGAAATAATGTCGACACTCACCACTATTATTAGTGCTGACTCGTGTTTTGTCCCGGTTGGTGTCTCCAACCGGGACTAAAGGTTCATCTTTAGTCCCGGTTGGTGACACCATCCGGGACAAGGTACACGCCACACGACATAATGTCGATACTCACCCCTATCATTAGTGCTGCCTGGCCCAGCCTGAAATCCCTCCAACCGTCCCATTTTTAGAACAATGTCATATTTCTTCTGTTAACAGTATATGTATTAAATGAGCCATTTTTCTTCCTTCTATTTCTTCCCTTCATATTTTTCCCACCATTTTTCCCGCCATTTTTCTTCCCGCCATTTTTTCCCGCCATTTTTCTTCCCGCCATTTTCCCCCGCCAGTTCTTCCCTCCAGTTCTTCCCGTCAGTTCACTATATATATATGTAGGGTTGGCCTCCGTTGTCATTGCACATCTCTAGACTCATATATGTAGCCTCATCACTCTTTCCCATGGCTTCCACCATAGCACTAACCCCCAGGGAGGCGGAGACGCTTTGCGCCTCGAACTACCCCTGCCCGCCGGGCTACTGTGTCCCCATCGGCTGGATGCTGAGTGCCGGATGTCACATCCCAAATTTTAGATTGGGTTCTGCATATCATTCATGCTATTGCATCATACTCTTCCATGCAAAACCATCGATTGAAAAGATTCGACAAAACACTATTTTCTAAACCCTATCCTATTTTACTACGAGGCTCCTGCGGGAGACTTTAGTAGGACTTGTATTGTCCACCCTTGTAGCCTAGAGGTTTCACTCAACCCTTGACCCTAGGTTGTTCCCCTCGGTTTTACAAAAATTTAGGAACGAGAATCGCCCGATTCTGAGCTCGTACGAAAAAGTTACGGAGGTTTTAGTATTTGCGAAAAAGGAAAAAGATAAAGGATAAAAAAAAAAAGAGGGCGCCAGCCTACTGGGCCGCGCCGGCCCAGCAACCAGCCCCGTGCCGCCCGCGCGGCGGATTGTATCCGCCGCCGCCGCCGCCCGTAACCGACCAGGACCCCGCGTGGGGCCCACAAAAGCGGACCCCACCCCGCGCGCCGCCTCTCCCTCCGTGCCCCGGACCCCGCCTTCCTCGATCTCCGCGCCGCCGCCTCCCCTGGGCCCCGCACCCGCCGCCGCCTGCCTCGGCCTCCGCGCCCGCCGCCGCCACCAGGTGAGCCGCCGCCCTGCCGCCTTGCGCCGCCCGCGCATGCGCCGCCGCACCCCGCCGCCGCGCGCCGCCTGCAGCACCCGCGCGTGCACCGCCCCTCCGCGCCATCCCGCGCTGCTCCGCGCCGCACGCCTGCACGCCGCCTGCGCCGCCTGCAGCCGCGCCCGCAGCCGCCCTGCGCGCCGCGCCCGCACGCACCGCCCGCCGCACGCGTCGCCTCGCGCCGCCGCCTCGCGCGCCGCGCCACCGCCCGTGCGCCGCCGCCACCTCGCGCCGCCGCCGCGTTGACCGCCACCGTTCCGCGCTGACCGCTTTCCCCTTCCGCGCAGGAACCACCGTCGCCGGAGCCGATCGCCGCCATCGTCCCGAGCTCGCCGCCGTTCGTCTCCGGTGAGTCCGCAGCCGCCATCTCTTAGGACCGTTGGATTTCAGATCAGCGGTCCAGATCGGCCGTTGACCGGTCAGCCCCCAGGCGTTGACTAGTCAGACGTCCAGTCAGCGCCCAGTCAGCAGCCACGTGGACCAGTCAACAGACACAGTTGACTGGGTATTTTCTTTAATCGTTTTAGTTGGCAGATTTTGGTAGAAACTTGTAAATTGCGTAGAAATTAAACCGTTGGGCCAAAAATTACAAATAAAATATGTGTAGGTTCAGTGAGTCGTGTAGAATCTTGCTGTACCATTGTTTCACACTTTTGCAGCAAGTTTTAGTACAGTTTAATCAAATGAGTTAATGACCTTTTTGGAGTAATTAATTCGTAGAAAAAGATTTGTAACTCCAAAAATTGCGTGTGATATGTCCCTAGATTCAGTGGAACGAGGAGAATCTCATCGTGAATTAAAAGGATAGGCTTACAGTGAAAACTTCTGCAGAAACTGTCTAGTGGCTTTCTGCAGTGTTTTAATTACTCGGGGAGTTTTATAATTCCTTTTTGAGTAATTCCAATTGGTACTGTTCCTAAATAGCAATACCTATGCGGTAGAAGTTTTCCAAGATTTTACAAATAGTATACTACCGATAGTGAATTATTTGAGTTCTAGCTCTAGTTTTGAGCATTACTTTTTGCAAAATAGTTTTCCTTGCGCTAAAACTATTTTCCATGCATGCAATCAGTAGCATTATTGATTAGGATTATGTGGTGTTGCTGTAGCAACAATCCACTTGTCGTGCATGCATTCATGCATCATCTTTGTTGCATATGCTTGTGGATTGTTTGTTTATGATTGCAATTGTATCGTGTAGATTGTGACGAGTGCAACGCTTGCTCGTGTGTGGATTGTTCTTCCGACCGCTACAACCAAGGCAAGTAGATGCTACTTTGTTCATAATATTGTCCTACTATTTTTAATGCATTGTCGTGTATTTTGTAGATGCATGTGTAGGATGATACTATCGCTATGCTATGACCTATTATGTGGTAGGGCTTTCCTTGTAGATGAACCACCATTGGTAGATGTGCTTAGCCATGCTATGATGAACGAGGGCTGGGTCATATCACTGAAAGTTGTTTCTAAATGAGTTGGTTTGCAAAAACTAAAACAACTTAATCAATGAATCTCCTGGGTGTGATGGGATTGATAATTTTTGGTGGTTTCATTGCGGAAAGGCACCCAGGTATCAAGAGAGAATGATTGGCTTCTTTATTTTGGTAGCTTACGTGTACAACCATGTGCCAATAATGAAATGGGCGGTTGGTTGGACTTAGTAGGTTGTGGTAACTCAAACCCGCGTATCCAGAGATGTAGAATTTTGGTAGGTTGGACCGATGCGCGTCGGGATTGGGGAGCTACTTCCCGAACAGTCTCTTCTTGGACTTCTCCCTATCATCACCCAAAATGAGAGTGATGGTACGAGCTGGGCTGGCCAAGTCACATGGGTAAAGTGTACTAACCCCTGCAGGGTGTATAATCTAATCGAGTAGCCGTGTCCCCGGTTATGGACAACTGAGTTGCTTGATATTGATTCCATGACATGTTTCTCGCTCATTCCAATTTCTTAATTGCTTTAATATTGTTGGGTTAACTTAATCTGGGATCTTTTCAAAGAAAATCAAAAACTGTTTATGAAAGTAGGACAAAGGTATTTGCAAATGCAAGCCAGACACAGCTCCACTTGCCAAATATGCATGTACTATTGTCTTCATTTACTAGCTCTACTTGCCATACATTCCATGTATTGACCCTTCGGGGCTGCTACGTTTCATGTTGCAGGATATTCCGATTCTGAGTAATCGATATAGGCCACGGTACTCCACTCGGCACTTGTTCACTTGTGGGCAATTTGAAGAATGGAGGATTTGCTTTATTTATGTTGCTACCTGAATAATTTGAGCTAGCCTTGAGCTAAGATTTTATTGTAATAATGGTACTCTGGATATTCATTATTTATGATACACGGATATTTTGCTATGTTATTCATCTCATTCTATTGTGGGCCAATGAACCGATCCAGGGATTGGCATGTCACATAGAAGCCACGGTCTTTTCAGAACCGCGGTATTACAAGATGGTATCAGAGCCCGTGTGTCGACTGTAGGATCGTGACCTAGGATTGGATTAGGAAGCCATAGATTTATTAAGCCTATATTAACTCTGTCTTTCATCTTATGCCTTTCACCCTCGTAAAATTCTTACCATATGCTATTCTCACACTTTCCTCTTTTACTTGATAGATGGGAGAAGTCAGGACTGAGTATGCCACCATGGAGTCACCAAGGCCCTTTGCAAGGCAGTTAGCACAGATCTCGCAGTCATTGGGATTGCCACTGCCCATGTTCAAGGGAAGAAGGCTGTACACCTATGGATATGGAGAGGATGCATGGGAGATCACTACCTTCATATTCAGGGATGCCGCCTTACCAAACCCTGTGCATTTGATCTACACCAAGACATACTACAACTGGGGACTTGGAATCAACTTGGCCATGCATGAAGCCCTGTCTCGCCAGTGCCATCAAGTCCGACATCTACTGCCAGCAGATTCACCCTACCGTGACTATGGGAGGCGTGATGAAGATGGGCACATTGTGGTTACCCCGGGCGACAGGAACAACATGCTGCCCCGTCGAAGGCACATAGAGGACTTGGAAAGGGAGAATGGAGCTCTAGCTGAGAAAGTGATGATGGTGAAGGAGATTGCAGATTTTGCCAGCAATACCATGGCAGCCCAAGGACAGGAAATTGACACCTTGCATGAAGCTGTGGGAGTTATGGAGAATGCCCTGATAGCCAGAGATGCAACCATAGCTCACCTTCATGGCACTGTGTAGGAGAACACCCAGAACATACAACAGCTGCAAGGGACCGTCCAGGAAAGGGATCAAATTATTGAAGCTATGGCAACCCAGATTGCCGCTCTCCAAGCGCAGCTGAATCCACCCTCTGATGATGACAATGGAGATGGTGGCAACAATGATGATGATAGTGGGAACGATGATGATGATGAGGACGAGGATGATGATGATGGAAACGACGATGGTGGAGGAGATGAGGCTGTTGCAGTTGCAGCAGAGAGTGAAGAAGAAGAGGAGGATCCAGAAGAAGTGGAGTTTGAGATCTCAAGTGATGATTCAGGAGAGGTGTACACTCCGCCGCCATGGTTGAACCGTGAACCGAAGTGCCAACGCATGACAGCAAGGACCTACCGCAACCTCTTCAAGAGGTAGATAGAAGTCCACCAAATAGTCCTCGTTAGGTAAAATCGTTAGGATTAGTCTCGATCGATGCGAAACTTAGTTGCTGTTAGTTTGAGAGTGATTAGTTGCTTATTTGTGTACTCCAATATCCCAGGAATTATTTGTGCAAAATTTTATGAAAGAGTTATGGAAAGTTTGGTTACTATCTGTGTTATTTTCGCTGCAGTTTTCTACTGATACAGCAGTACTGTACGATTTTTCATATTTTCTGGTATCTGGGAAAAATCTGAAACAAATAGGGCTGGTGCGAAACTCTCTGTACTGTATGTGCAAAAATCAGCTTATTTTTCTGACGAGTTTAAGTCAGGTGGAAAAATTCGTGAACGCTGCTGGACTGTTCTGGCAGATTGCTGTTTTGTTGTTTAAGTTGATCAACTGTTTAGTTAACCATTGCCAACTCTTGTAAAACTGTTTCAGTAGGTTTATACTGCTAGGATAACCCCTGGGATGTTGCTGGATCACTTGTTTGTTGATGTGTTGCTTGCTTGTGATTGTCTGCTATTGGTTGTTGTTGATTGATCATATGCATGGGTAGACTCCTATTGTCGTAGTTGATTCTTTCTAAACTTACCTGTGCTGAACCGCAGATGCCTCCCCGCCGTCAACCCACTGAGTTGGAGCAGCTCATGGCAGCTCAGGCACAGCTGACCCAAGTGATGACTCAGTTCATGGCAGCTCAGAACAACAACAACAACAATGGAAACAACCAGCCTCAGGGAGATGCTCTCACCAGATTTCTGAGGTTAAGGCCAGCTAAGTTCTCTACTGCAACGGAACCAATGGTTGCTATCGACTGGTTGCGTTCAGTCAACAAGGATCTGGTAACTGTTGGATGCACTGATGCTGAGAAGGTGAGGTTTGCCGCTCACCTACTGGAGGGACCAGCCGCTTCTTGGTGGGACACTTTTAAGATCACCCACCCGCTGGACACTGTGACTTGGGCAATGTTTGAGGAAGGTTTCAGGACCAACCATGTGTCTTCAGGAGTTCTGAGCCTGAAGAGGAAGGAGTTCCGTAACTTGCGCCAAACCAATCGCACCGTGGCCGAGTACATTGAGGAGTTCAACAACCTGTCCCGTTATGCACCTGAGGATGTTGACACTGATGCAAAAAGGAGGGAGAGATTTCTGGATGGCCTCAGTGATGAGCTTTCAGTGCAGCTACTGGTGGTTTATTGCCCCACTTTCTAGGAGCTTATGGACAAGGCCAGGATCTTGGAAGGGAAGCACAAGCAGGTGGAAAGCCGCAAGAGAAAGAGTAGCAATCACCACTCTGGTTCACATCACAAGTCTCGCACTTCATATGATGGATACTCCAAGCATGGAGGAAGTGACCATGGGAGCCATGACCGCCACCACCATGGAGGCGATGGGCATCGTCATGACAACCATAGGAGCAGCCACCACAGCCACAAGGGAGGACACTCTCATCATTCAAGAGGACACGGTGGACACGACCGCAACCGTGATCGCAGCTTTGTGAAGAAGGATCTGAGTGAGGTGACATGCTTCAAGTGTAAACAGAAGGGACACTATGCTGAAAACTGTCCGGAGAGGAAGGGACTGAAGCCAACCAACAACGAGAAGGCCACAGTGAACCACATGAATGTGGAGGAGATCCCAGATGAGCCTGATCTTGTGATTGGTAAGTTTCCAGTCAACACTCACCCTGCACTTATACTTTTCGATACTGGTGCATCGCATTCATTCATATCAAGGGCTTTTGTGGATAAGTATAAGCTACCTACGGAGTCTATGAAAGGGTCTATTAGAGTGAGTTCACCTGGAGGAGATATGATAGCTAGCGCGGGATGCCGCAACTTAACTGTGAGGATTGGAACACACAACTTCAGTGCACATTTGGTAGTGTTGGAATCACAGGGGTTAGACGTTATTCTGGGTATAGATTGGATGTCTATGCATGAGGGACACATAGATTGTGCACAGCGAGCTGTTTCACTCAAAACCCCGGATGGTAAGAGAATTAGGTTCAAGTCCGCTGTGCGACCGCGAAGTTGTAAGTTGAATTCTCTTAAGGGGGTTAGCATGGATACTGTACCAGTGATTAAGGATTACCCTGACGTGTTTCCGGAAGAGCTGCCAGGAATGCCGCCTGACAGGGAGGTAGAGTTTCTTATCGACCTGATGCCGGGAACAGGACCTATAGCAAAGAGACCATATAAGATGGATGTGGATGAGCTGAAGGAATTGAAGAAGCAGCTGAAAGAGCAGTTGGACAAGGGATTCATTCAGCCTAGTTCGTCGTCATGGGGTGCACCTGTTCTGTTTGTGGAGAAGAAAGACAGCAGCAAGAGATTAGTGGTGGACTATTGCTCGCTGAATGAAGTGACCATCAAGAACAAGTACCCCCTGCCGAACATAAATGATTTGTTTGATCAACTGGAAGGAGCAAAGGTGTTTAGCAAGATTGATCTGCGATCAGGCTACTTCCAATTGAAGATCCGGGAGGAGGACATACCAAAAACCGCCTTCACCACTAGGTATGGTTTATATGAGTATACGGTTATGTCTTTTGGACTAACGAATGCCCCGGCATATTTCATGACCATGATGAACAAGGTATTTATGGAGTACTTGGACAAGTTCGTGGTGGTGTTTATTGATGACATACTGATATATTCCAAGGATGATGCTGAGCATGAGAAACATCTGTGACTGATTATGGAGAAACTGAGGGAACACCAGTTGTATGCCAAATTCAGCAAGTGTGAATTCTGGCTTAACACCGTTGGGTTTCTTGGACACGTAGTGTCAGGAGAAGGAGTTGCTGTTGATCCAAGCAAAGTGACTGCAGTAACTGAGTGGGAAGCACCCAAGAATGCGGGAGAGATTCGAAGCTTTTTGGGACTTGCTGGATATTATAGGAGGTTCATTGAAATTTTTTCCAAGATTGCTAAGCCGATGACTGAACTTCTAAAGAAGGAGAGAAAGTTTGAATGGACGGATGTGTGTGAAGCTAGCTTTCAGGAACTGAAGCGTCGACTAGTGACCGCCCCTGTTCTGTGCTTACCAGACCTTCAGAAGGATTTCCAAGTGTACTACGATGCTTCTCGACAGGGACTTGGGAGTGTGCTGATGCAAGATGGGAGAGTGGTGTCATATGCCTCGCGACAACTCAAGCACCATGAGCGGAATTACCCCACACATGACTTGGAGTTAGCGTCAGTGGTTCATGCGCTCAAGGTATGGAGGCATTACTTAATGGGAAAACACTGTGATGTGTACACCGACCACAAGATCCTGAAGTACATATTCACGCAGAAGGAACTGAACATGAGGCAAAGGAGATGGTTGGAACTTATCAAGGATTATGATATGAATCTGCAATACCACCGAGGAAAGGCCAATGTAGTGGCAGATGCTCTGAGCCGGAAGGTTTACGCCAATGGACTGACAATTGGGGAATTGCCCGAGGATTTGTGCAAGCAATTCAAGGACCTTAGACTGGAGGTAGTATCTGAAGGATATTTGGCAACAATGGAAGTCCAACCAACGCTACAGGACAGAATCAGGAAAGCTCAAGTGGGAGACAAAGAGATAGATGAAGTTAAGGAAAAGATGAAGGAAGGTCGAGCAAGGGAATTCCGCGAGGATGAGCAAGGTACCCTGTGGTACGGAGATCGTTTGTGCGTTCCCAACGATCCAGAGATAAGGAAGTTGATTCTGCAAGAAGCTCATGACTCGCCGTATTCCATACATCCGGGCAATACGAAGATGTATATGGACCTAAAGGACAGATTCTGGTGGAACAACATGAAGGGAGACATCGCAGAGCATATTGCCCTATGTGATGTATGCAGCCGAGTAAAGGCGGAACACCAGAAGCCAGCAGGACTGCTACAGCCATTGCCCGTGCCGACATGGAAGTGGGATAGAGTGGGAATGGACTTTATCACAGGATTGCCTAGGACCAGGTCAGGATATGACTCTATTTGGGTAGTGGTCGACCATTTGACCAAGGTAGCCCACTTTATACCGGTGAAGACGACCTATACGAGTGCAAAGTTGGCCAAGATTTACATGGACAGAATTGTGTGCCTACACGGAGTTCCTAAGAGTATCGTATCTGATAGAGGCACCCAATTTACCTCACACTTCTGGCGCCAGCTGCACGAGTCGCTTGGGACTAGATTGGAGTTTAGCACAGCGTTCCACCCACAGACTAATGGACAGATCGAGAGGGTGAATCAGATTTTGGAGGACATGCTGAGAGCTTGCGCTTTGGCTCATGGCTCTAGTTGGGATGAGAATTTGCCGTATGCTGAGTTTTCCTACAACAACAGCTACCAAACCAGCATCAAGACGTCACCGTTCGATGTGCTGTATGGGAAACAGTGCCGAACACCATTGCTATGGGATGGAGTAGGAGAACGCCAGTTGTTTGGACCTGATTTGATGAAGGATGCTGAGGAAAAGGTCGCCTTGATTAGGGACATGCTGAAGGTAGCACAATCAAGGCAGAAGAGCTACGCTGACGCCAAGCGTAAGGAAGTGGTGTACGAGATAGGTGATAGAGCATACCTCAGAGTGTCGCCACTTCGTGGAATCAAGAGATTTGGAATTAAGGGTAAGCTGGCACCTCGATTTATTGGACCATACAGGGTCTTAGCATGCAAAGGAGAAGTTGCTTATCAGTTGGAGTTGCCAGAGGCTCTGTCCGTTGTTCACAATGTGTTCCACGTATCCCAGCTGAAGAAGTGCCATCCGGAGATGGTGGATACACCATTGAGAGACACTGTACTGCTAGAGGAGGTTCAGCTTGAGAATGATTTGACCTATGAGGAGAAACCGGTCAAGATTCTGGAGACAGCAGAGAGGATTACCCGTACCAAGACGATCAGGTTTTGCAAGGTGCAGTGGAGCCACCACACTGAAGAGGAAGCCACTTGGGAGCGTGAGGATGACATCCGGGAGGACTACCCACACCTATTTGCTAGCCGCGCCGAATCTCGAGGGCGAGATTCATCTTAAGGGGGTTAGTCTTGTCACATCCCAAATTTTAGATTGAGTTCTGCATATCATTTATGCCATTGCATCATACTCTTCCATGCAAAACCATCGATTGAAAAGATTCGGCAAAACACTATTTTCTAAACCCTACCCTATTTTACTACGAGGCTCTTGTGGGAGGATTTAGTAGGACTTGTGTTGTCCACCCTTGTAGCCTAGAGGTTTCACTCAACCCTTGACCCTAGGTTGTTCCCCTCGGTTTTACAAAAATTTAGGAACGAGAATCGCCCGATTCGGAGCTCGTACGGAAAAGTTACGGAGGTTTTAGTATTTGCGAAAAAGGAAAAAGATAAAGGATCAAAAAAAGAGGGCGCCAGCCTACTGGGCCGCGCCGGCCCGCGGCTAGCCCCGCGCCGCCCGCGCGGCGGATTGTATCCGCCGCCGCCACCCGTAACCGACCAGGACCCCGCGTGGGGCCCACAAAAGCGGACCCCACCCCGCGCGCCGCCTCTCCCTCCGCGCCCCGGACCCCGCCTCCCTCGATCTCCGCGCCGCCGCCTCCCCTGGGCCCCGCACCCGCCGCCGCCTGCCTCGGCCTCCACGCCCGCCGCCGCCACCAGGTGAGCCGCCGCCCCGCCGCCTTGCGCCGCCCACGCATGCGCCGCCGCACCCCGCCGCCGCGCCGCGCCCGCACGCGCCGCCCGCCGCCCCTGTCGCCTCGCGCGCCGCGCCACCGCCGCCACCTCACGCCGCCGCCGCGTTGACCGCCACCATTCCACGCTGATTGCTTTCCCCTTCCGCGCAGGAACCGCCGTCGCCGGAGCCGATCGCCGCCACCGTCCCGAGATCGCCGCCGTTCGTCTCTGGTGAGTCCGAAGCCGCCATCTCTTGGGACCGTTGGATTTCAGATCAGTCAGCGCCCAGTCAGCGCCATCTCTTGGGCCGTTGACCGGTCAGCCCCTAGGCGTTGACTAGTCAGACGCCCAGTCAGCAGCCACGTGGACCAGTCAACAGACACAGTTGACTGGGTATTTTCTTTAACGTTTTAGTTGGCAGATTTCGGTAGAAACTTGTAAATTGCATAGAAATTAAACCGCTGGGCCAAAAATTGCAAATAAAATATGTGTAGGTTCAATGAGTCGTGTAGAATCTTGCTGTACCATTGTTTCACACTTTTGCACCAAGATTTAGTACAGTTTAATCAAATGAGTTAATGGCCTTTTTGGAGTAATTAATTCGTAGAAAAAGATCTGTAACTCCAAAAATTGCGTGTGATATGTCCCTGGATTCAGTGGAATGAAGGGAATCTCATCGTGAATTAAAAGGATAGGCTTACGGTGAAAACTTCTGCAGAAACTGTCTAGTGGCTTTCTGTAGTGTTTTAATTACTCGGGGAGTTTTATAATTCCTTTTTGAGTAATTCCAATTGGTACTGTTCCTAAATAGCAATACCTATGCGGTAGAAGTTTTCCAAGATTTTACAAATAGTATACTACCGATAGTGAATTATTTGAGTTCTAGCTCTAGTTTTGAGCATTACTTTTTGCAAAATAGTTTTCCTTGCGCTAAAACTATTTTCCATGCATGCAATCAGTAGCATTATTGATTAGGATTATGTGGTGTTGCTGTAGCAACAATCCACTTGTCGTGCATGCATTCATGCATCATCTTTGTTGCATATGCTTGTGGATTGTTTGTTTATGATTGCAATTGTATCGTGTAGATTGTGACGAGTGCAACGCTTGCTCGTGTGTGGATTGTTCTTCCGACCGCTACAAACAAGGCAAGTAGATGCTACTTTGTTCATAATATCGTCCTACTATTTTCAATGCATTGTCGTGTATTTTGTAGATGCATGTGTAGGATGATACTATCGCTATGCTATGACCTATTATGTGGTAGGGCTTTCCTTGTAGATGAACCACCGTTGGTAGATGTGCTTAGCCATGCTATGATGAACGAGGGCTGGGTCACATCACTGAAAGTTGTTTCTAAATGAGTTGGTTTGCAAAAACTAAAACAACTTAATCAATGAATCTCCTGGGTGTGATGGGATTGATAATTTTTGGTGGTTTCATTGCGGAAAGGCACCCAGGTATCAAGAGAGAATGATTGGCTTCTTTATTTTGGTAGCTTACGTGTACAACCATGTGCCAATAATGAAATGGGCGGTTGGTTGGACTTAGTAGGTTGTGGTAACTCAAACCCGCGTATCCAGAGATGTAGAATTTTGGTAGGTTGGACCGGTGCGCGTCGGGATTGGGGAGCTACTTCCCGAACAGTCTCTTCTTGGACTTCTCCCTATCATCACCCAAAATGAGAGTGATGGTACGAGCTGGGCTGGCCAAGTCACATGGGTAAAGTGTACTAACCCCTGCAGGGTGTATAATCTAATCGAGTAGCCGTGTCCCCGGTTATGGACAACTGAGTTGCTTGATATTGATTCCATGACATGTTTCTCGCTCATTCCAATTTCTTAATTGCTTTAATATTGTTGGGTTAACTTAATCTGGGATCTTTTCAAAGAAAATCAAAAACTGTTTATGAAAGTAGGACAAAGGTATTTGCAAATGCAAGCCAGACACACCTCCACTTGCCAAATATGCATGTAGATGTTAGTACTATTGTCTCCATTTACTAGCTCTACTTGCCATACATTCCATGTATTGACCCTTCGGGGCTGCTACGTTTCATGTTGCAGGATATTCCGATTCTGAGTAATCGATATAGGCCACGGTACTCCACTCGGCACTTGTTCACTTGTGGGCAATTTGAAGAATGGAGGATTTGCTTTATTTATGTTGCTACCTGAATAATTTGAGCTAGCCTTGAGCTAAGATTTTATTATAATAATGATACTCTGGATATTCGTTATTTATGATACACGGATATTTTGCTATGTTATTCATCTCATTCTATTGTGGGCCAATGAACCGATCCAGGGATTGGCATGTCACATAGAAGCCACGGTCTTTTCAGAACCGCGGTGTTACACCGGAGGCGTGCCGGTTCCTCCTGTCCCTCTAGGTGTGGCGTGCCGGATGGCCATCACGAACCACTACTACTTCGAGCTCATGCCAGAGCAGCGGAGGAATCCCAGATGGCATCCCGACTATTTCCCTACTTGGGAAGCCTTCTTCGTGGATCGGCGTGAGAGGGCGCTCGCCAGGCACGAGGAGGACGTCCCACCTCCTACTAACTTCAACGAGGCCGGCCGTCGGCTATGGTGGCGCGGTCGGACTCTCCAGAGCGTCATGGCCTATGACACTGCCGCCGACTCTAACCCCCGTCTGCGCTACCCTCAAGTCCAGCCCACGCGTACTCAGCCTTCAAGGTTCAATTACGGCGACCCCGACGATGACAGCGATGACGGCGGCGGCGAGTACGACGACTACAGTGGCGAGTATTATAGGTGTAGGCAGGACCATGACTAAATCACTCCAACATTCCAAAACAAGTTCGGCCGATTGTTACTTAATCTGGCCATGTATCTTAATTTTCAGTTCTTTTATGTATCTTAATTTTCAGTCGTGCTTTATGTAACTTACTATTAGTTGCATTCTGTATTTTAATTCCAGTTCTATCTCCTTCACAAAATGACCTATCTCATTCGAGGTTTCTTGGCTTTCGGGTCAAATGACCAATGTTATGGCTAGAATCAAGACATAGTTTGTGATAATATGTCCATATTATGCATCATGGCATGGCAAACAATGTTGCAAGAGTAAGTTTTCCTTTTTATCGCACCAAGAAGGCATTTTCCATTTTCCGAGCATAAAAAACGGACGGTTTTGTGAAGCAACCACCAAATGGCTAATTCAAAAAACCACCAACACATTTTACAAAAATACTAGACCACCTTATATAGACAATGTACCAACAGGGGGATCTGAAACCTTTCCGTCCACCTCTGGTGAAAAAGACAAATTCCTGCCGAATCGGTAGGAAGTGGGTCAGATATGAACTACAGGTACATGATACGATGCTCATGATTTTTTACAAAAATCATTTTTAGGTTCACAATATGCTATTTTATCAAAAAACCAATGCAAGTTGAGCGAGGCTTGGTCAGATTCAAGTGTATACAAAAGATGCGGCATTTAAATATCTAATCAATTCAAAAATGTTAATACAAAAGATGCGGCATTAAAATATGACAATTGAATAATCAAAGGGCTAGATTCCTTTTTAGATGCTTAATAAAACTGATGTTCAAAGTTTTAGGATTTGACAATTTATTTTTGTTTGAATTGAATAATCAAAATTTATATGTAAGTGTTTTAATCATTTTGAAAATTTTCATCTAAAGTAAATATAAAATGTTTTTACATGAATGGATAGATATTATTTTTCTGAAAATTATGATATATTATTCATATTTTTCTGAGTTGAAATGAAAAAGATATGAATTTTCTAAATTCATATCCTATTTTTTGAATTAAAAATGCCCCTTTAATGCATGAAATAAATCCCCCCTTTAACACCGGTTCCAGACACGAACCGGTGTTAAAGGGGGGCACATTTATTTCGTTTCGCGCGCGCACCCCCCTTTAACACCGGTTCGGGGCTGGAACCGGTGTTAAAGGGGGGGGGGTATTAAATGCGCGCGCGAAACGAATTCCCCCCCTTAACACCGGTTCCAGCCCCGTACCGGTGTTAAAGGGGGGTATTAAATGCGCCATCCCCTTCCTTTCTTCCCCCTAGAGCCAGATCCATCGAACCCCTCGCTGTCGCCACCGCGCGCTCTCGCCACCGGAGCCCTCCAGCCCTCGCCGTCGCCACCCTCGCCACCACGCGGGCGCCACCGAAGCCGACGACCGCCACCGCGCGCGCGCCACCGAAGCCGACGACCGCCACCGCCACCGCGCGCGCCACCGAAGCCGCCGCCGACGCCGGCGCCTACAAGAACCCCGACGCCGTGGTGAGCTAGCGGACCGTGCCTGGTCGTCCCCTCTATTTCCCTGCTCCCTTCTCTGTTTCCTCCTGCCGGCGGTGTGGAGCTCGCGCGGTGGCGCTGCCGGCCGGCGAGCTCGCGCGGTGGCACCACTCCGTCCACGCCTCTGCGTCGTTCGAGGAGGATTCATCCTTTGCTATTGATTCCATTTACAATCTACAAGAAATGTTGTAAGCTAGAGGGTTAGAAATTTACTATGATTTTTGATTCAATTTCATATATATAATTCTGTATATAAATCAAACCATTGTACTTATTAGTAGTAGGATCAAATCGGACACGAAAACTGCAAGCGCGTCATCGGGTGTGGCCGGCAGGAGCGGCTACGCGAGTGCGTCCACGGATTGGGGCCAACGACAGGGATGTAGAGGGGATGGGTCAGGGAGGCGGATTCGTCGGGGAGGCCCAGGGCCCAGGCGCGGTACGGGGACGGCCTCCCCTCTCGGCTGCGGGGGCGGCCT
Source organism: Avena sativa (assembly GCA_916181665.1). NCBI lineage: Eukaryota > Viridiplantae > Streptophyta > Magnoliopsida > Poales > Poaceae > Avena > Avena sativa. The sequence goes on from OV702293.1 coordinate 427,618,417, forward strand.
AGGTGGGGTGCGAGCTCCGGTGGTGGCCATGGGGTGCGAGCTCGCGATGCGGCCTAGGTGGGGTGCAAGCTCCGGTGCGGCCTAGGTGGGGTGCGTTATGCCAGCGATGTCGGGGTGTATGCATGGTCCTTCTGGGTTGCAGGTGTGTCCGCTGGTAACGACGGCACGACGTCCCTCTCTTCGGCGATGCGATGTGTCGTTGGTCGTCGGAGTGGTGGCTAGAGTTCGCGGATGTCGGTGGCGGCCTTAGAAGGTGGACTGCGCGGGCAGCTCTTTGGCGAGCGTCGTGGCTTCTCCCCTCGGTCTGGGGCCTATCTTGGGGACATCCCCTCCATATTGTATCTGTTCTGCCAAGTTGTTTGCCGTCGCTATAATGTTTGCCTCGGCCTCCTCTTTCGAACAACGCCCGTTTTAGGTAGGCCGCATCACGCTACCTCGCGCGCCCTAGGTCGCTCTCCAACGCCGCCAGCCTCCGGTCAGCCAATGTAGCTAGCCCCTCTCATATGCATCCGGGATTTCTCCGAATTAGGGTTTGGACCCCTCGGAACTCGTTTAAAATGATCAAGCATCCTTAGGGTTTTAATTTCATTTGTGTATTTATTTGTGTATTTTTGTATGAATAATATGTATATTTGTGTATGAATCCAAGTCCACTTGAATGTTTACTCTCTTACTCTAGATAATATTATTGTTTTAGAAACTATGGATCCACTTAGTAGAAACCTTGAAGAAGAAGAAATAATGGAGAACATTATTGATGAGGACACCTCACAATATCTGAACTTGGAGGGACATGATGACAGCTCAAGTAGTCATGGAGAAGATGAAGACTCCGGTGAACGCAATTTAGTGATTACAAAGTCCGGCGAGGTATATGCATTGATTAAGCCTCTGCTGACTTCCACCAACAATCTTCTTCTACATGTATTAATTAACGCTTATTTCTTCTTTTAGCCCTCTAGATCGACCAGCTAGCAATCATCTTCTTCTACAAAAAAGAGCAAGCGAGGCGCGAGCCATCGGTTGAAAGATCATGCAAAGTTCACGATCGAAGCAGTCCGTGTTGATGGCAGGCCGATGGAGCCCAAGAAGGCCGCAGACAAATTTGTATGTCAGTCTGGAGTTCTTGTTAGGGACCAAATCCCAATCATAATTGAAAATTGGAATAAGCCAAAGAAGGGCGACGGTAACTTTGTCGATGAAAGATCCAAAGAAACGCTTTGGAATTCGTTGTTGGTAAATTTCACCCTTCCGCTAGAGGAGGATGAAAACAACCCGGTTATAAAGGAAAAGGTCAAAGAGTGGACTCTAAAGAAGATGGCTGACGCTTTCCGCAACTGGAAGACAAAATTGAACAAATTTGTCAAAGCTCGCGAGACTCCAAATTTCGAAGACGCATATTTTGCGAAGATAAGACCTCACTGGCCCGAATTTGTGACATATAAAAAAGGTGCTATAGCTAAAAAGAGGTCACAAACCAATACACTTAATGCCAATAAGAAGGAATATCACCAGAGGACGGGGTCAGGTGGCTACATATCTCAGAGGCCTAAGTGGGAGGAAGTTGAGAAGGCCCTGCGCGCTAGAGGGATCACACCCCAGACAGATGGGTGGGACCTACGTGCAAAGACTTGGTTCTACGGAATCGGGGCAAGGTTGGACCCAGAAACAGGATTGTGTATCTTCCCAACCCTCCTTGCCAAACCCGTCACTAAACTCATCATGGCATACGAGGAAACATCCGCCAGGACCTTCCATCCCGGCAGAGAGAATGACCAGCTCACACGCGCCATCGGTAAAAAAGAACACCCTGGACATGCACGAGACACAGGGGGTATGACGTGGAAGGATGGGTTTGCCGAGTGGAGCGACTCTTACAAATGGCGCGGCAGAAAATAAAAAGAGCGTACAGAGCGGATGACATAGATAGAACATGCACTTGTGGCGCTGCAGGCACAAGTGAATGCACAACAGAGCCATCAAGCTACCGGCCCATCTCAGCGGCACGAAGAGCCTGCATTGGAAGCTGCCGGCGGCCCAGACTCTGCGCGGAAAAGCAGCGTGGCTTCCACGGAGAACGTGCAGCCCACGCTTGAAATGGCGGGTCCTCGATACCCCATGGATGAGATCACGAAGAGCGAACACGCTGAGCTACATGTGAGATTAATGGGCTTATCCATTAAGGTGGCTGTCGGCTATGCCTTACCTCCTGTAGCTGGTGGAACTTACCACTGCCGACCGATTCCAGATGGCTATGCTATTGTCGGGGTGGATGAGGTTGTGAAGGAATATGAGGAAGCACAACTTGACCATGCTACAGGTGAAGGGGAAACTCAACTCAAATTTGCAGTGAAAACAACCATTCTTTGGAAGAAGGAACACATCGTGCTTCCAAATTGGAGGCCACTAGCACCCCTGCCGTCTTCGCAGCGTCAGCAGTCTGAGCCGCTTCAGCTATCTCCTGCGCGGCAGCCATCTCCGGCGCTTCAGCCATCTCCTGCGCGTCAGCCATCTCCGGCGCGCCAGCCATCTCCGGCCCGTCAGCCATCTCCGGTGCTTCAGCCATCTCCTCAGCGTAAGCGGAAGAGCAATGCCACAAAGAGCATCACTAGCACTGCCACAAAGAAATCCGCAGGAAACCGTACGCCAAAGAGTTCAAAAAACTACGTCCCGCAGCCTTCCGCCAAGCCATTGCCGGTTTTACCGTGGAATCGCAGCAACGAGGAGACCAATAGGATCTCGGAAGAAGAGGTCAAGAAATTCTTTGCACCTAGACGGGCCGAGCCAAAGGAGAAAATAGATCCGGCGGTGGTGGAGAAGTTTTACAAAAATCTTTTAAAACCTGAAACCTCACTTGTGCCGGATTACGAGCGCCAGATTTTGAAGGCGGATGCAAGGAGCCATAGGGAGACTGAAAGTAGCAGTCGTGAGACACCCCAGAAAACAGTCCCATGCTCGGAGAGCAGGAAAACCAATCATGCACCCCGCTCCAAATGTTCGACACACGGGACGCTCCTCCCGTAAATGATTACGAGGCAGAGCTACAAAGAAAGGCCAATGAGATGGGGATGAGTTACATTGCATACTTGAACATCATGGGAGACAACTTGCCCAAATGCGATGCCAACCCCATACAGCCATGGAAGTATGGGAAGAATCTCGTCAAGAAAGAGGAGCTCAAGAATCTACCAACAAAGATGCGAAAATTGCACAAGTGGTACCTTGATTTCTGCAAGACGAGAAAGGAAGAATGGATCACAACGCATATAAGAGATGAGATTTTCTTGTGCGGAGACGACGAGATCGACTTCAACATTCAAGACTTGCATTTTCTATTCAATCAGAAGAAACTCGACAAAGCTGCCATCAGCCTTTATTGTGTGTAAGTACTATTTCTGTAATTTATATCTCATCTCATTCACTTCATTAATTGCATGTATATATATATGCTCACCATATATGTATATACGATTATGCAGGAAAAAGGTTATGGAATGCAGGAAAGGAGGCCCTTTTGACATTGGGTTCATTGACCCAAATAGAGTTCATGAAGAAGTGGTAAGAACCAAATCCGGGCAAATAGAAGATTACTTGCTAAGGTCTTTACTGAGACAACAAACTAAAAGGGAAATACTATTGCCTTACAACTTCTCGTGAGTACTGTTACCCTCTCTCTTGTACACATTCTGTTTCGGCTTACTCGATGTTAAGTGTAACTGATGATGAGTTATGCGTGCGTAGGTTCCACTTTATTCTGCTAGTCATTCAACCCGACTCAGGAAAAGTCCTTGTCATGGACTCGTTACGAAAAGAAAAAGAGCTATGGGCAGACTTTAGAGAGATGCTCCAGAGGTAATTTCAATCATATTATCGCACTAGATCGGCAACTTTCGTGACAACAAGTAATTAATTACTCATTTATCCATTTTCTTTGCCGGGCAAGGTTTGGAAAAGGTTCACGGGCAGGACCGTGGGTGAATGGTCAGAAGAACTAAAATTTGTAGACCAAAATGTAAGTAATACTAGCTAGCTAGGTCTGCGTATCTCTTTGATTCTGCTTCCAATTCCATTATATCATGCTTTATTGATTATTATTTTGATTGAACTCTCTATTCTCGTAAAGTGCGTGCATCAGGGACCCGGCAATAACTTATGTGGGTACTATGTTTGTGAGTTTATTCGCAACACGATATGTGCGACGGGCCAAGCCGCACTAGAACAACTTAGAGTAAGTAAACAAAGTCCACAACATTATTTTATTACCATCAATTGTGTTGATTTTTATTCTTATATATATATTGACCCCATTCTTCATATATATTCAGATCGAACGGATGCGGGACCAACTCCTACCATTTGACCGCATAAGATCCATTCAAGAGGAATTAGCGGGGTTCATACTTGATGGGGTCGTCACGCCTGGCGGAGAACTCTTTAGATATCCACCAAAATGAACGGTGACGATGTATGTGCCGATGACGATGTTTGTGTATAATAATAGTTGCTTAATTATTCATGTACTCGTATGTACCGATGACGATGTATGTGTATACCGCTCCCGATCGATTCCCCCTCCCCCCCTCCCGCAGAAATACGCCCAGAACGGGGCAGAGGCAGAACTCTGCCGCGACAGAGATTTAGGCAGTTCTGCCGCGGCAGGAAAACGGCCTAAATCTCTGCCGCGGCAGAAGAACATTTAACACCGGTTCGTGGGAGGGAGGGGGGCTGAGGCAGCCCTACGTGCGCCACCCTTTAACACCGGTGTATAAGAACCGGTGTTAAATGGGGCCCCCCTCTAACACCGAACCCTCAACAGCGGTTGTAGAACCGCTGTTAGAGGGCCCTCCCAACCGGAGTTAAAGGGGAGGGGGGGGGGGGGGGGAGGAGGGGGGAGAGGGTCTGGGGGGGTCTGCACTAGTGAAACTTGGCCAGCAAACGCAGATGTGATCTCGCACCCAACCGACGGAACACCCACACCCACACGCAGCACGTCCTAATGTTGCTCTAAGCAAGGACAGCGCCCGGTTTCTATACGGCCACTTGCCACAGTCCCATGAGAAATAATTAGTTCAATGTCAATTAGGGGGGGAGGAGCCGAGGAGGGGAATCTCCTCTCAGATCACGGTGCGCCCTTATGCCTAATGACAGCAGCAGTCAGTACTTACTTTGCAGCACATCGATCGATCCCAGCTGAGACAAAAGAATGCATATCATAATGCCCCGATATGATCCCTGCATTATTATTAGATCGTGGTTGCTCCTCGCTCCTCGTGGCTAACGGTGGAGGATTTGTTAACTGGGAAATTGCTTTCCCTGAAGTCTGAACTGACTGGCGTGCGGCAGCATGGCCGGCCGGCCCCGATCGTTAAATCCTTGCGATCCGTCTGAAACTGTATTATACTCCGGTGGAATATAGACAGGTTTGGGAATGGTTGGACGTATAGCTCAAGTGGCGAAGTATGCCAGACGTCCAGAGTATCCGAGAAGGGCTAGCTAATTCGCTGGTTCGATCTGCTCGATGTGAACAGCAGATAGCTTGGTGGCTAAGAACTTTCTAGAATAAGGGCCGAACTTTATTAGAGCATCTCTGGCAAATCCCTTAAAAGACTGTCCTATAAAACGCATATAAGGGCGGAGAATAACATTTTTTTTTCCATCCGCGTGAGCTGGTACAGAACAAACCCTGTGTTCGTGAATCGTAAAATCGAATATTTGGTTTTGATTCAACCGTCGCTTCTTCATGGTCTCCACAGTCCACACACACACACACCCGCACGCGCACGCGCGCACACACATATCAAGATTCGAGAACGAGCATGAGCAGAAATAGGACCTATGCCACGCGTGTGATGTCTTTATTTTTGCCATACGTGTTTAGAGAATCTGAATGTTTTTGTATCTGAAGCTGAAACATTTTGGTGTTCAACACAAGTAGGATGAACCTGATCCGTTTTCCTCATCAGCCTCTCTTTAACCACTCGTTTTGCCTCCAACGTCTATAAAGAGGTCGCTCCTCACCTTAGAGGTATACACAACACGAGACTTCCTTGTTCTAGAACCTTGTGATGTAACCCAAGTCTTCAATATCCCGTCTTTCAGCATGCACCACGAGACGGGACAGTAGGACATATAGTAACCCCGCTTCTCCATATCCTATACGCAGAGAGAGGCGATCGTGTTTTTTGGGAGCACACTCGTGCGACTACTAGAAACGACGACGACTCCTTCCCAAACATCTTCTTTCCCAATCTCAACAACCACTTTAGTAACATGAAGTGGCAATGTCAATGCGAACGTGGATGGTTATGCTTCCGTTGCACCATATGTATGTGATCATATCTTTCCTTTTTATAATATCATGCTAGAATTATTTGTTCTATAATTTGGATTAGATTCGATCTGTTCGTCTTGTTTACTAGTTCACATGACTAGTTTAATCTCTGTCTTTTACATCATATTTTATCTACTGTTTTATGGATTAAACTGTATGATAATTTATTTATATTTTCAACATTTTTTCCTCTGCATATCTATTACAATCCCATGATCAACAGTTGAGGCGATTCTTGATTAGAACGTATAAATTTTGGAATTATGGTGGGGGTACAACTTGGCTACCCAATGATGTAATTAAAAGTTGTCATAGCGGGTAGTAGTATCATAAATTATTTTATTTATAAACATGTAGACTTATTTTCTCTTGAAAAATATTATGTCGTGGTAATATAATATGTCGGGATAGATGCCATCTGCTAGATAGTATCCCTTGTTGTAGTGATGCCCGTTAATCTCAAATTCCACAGGGGGAGCATGACCCTCAACAAGCTTGGAAAAGACAGTTGAGGAGTTGAGGACGTTGATGTCGTTGTTCGATTCTGCCATGCCAAAGAAGGAGTGCTAGATCCAAAGATCATGTGTAGTAACTGCCTCAAGTATCTCAGTGCATCCTCCTTTGTGGCCTTTGTATATTCCTTGCCATTCAAATGGACAGTTCTTTCACTCCCAATGCATGCAATCTATGCTTCCAAGCATACCAGGAAATCCTCTAATTTCATTGACTGCGAGGATCCGAGCAGTGTCTTCAGCAGTGGGTGATCTCAAGTACTGTTTCCCGAACACTGCAATCACTGCCCTGCAGAACCTGTACAAGCAATCAAGGGCGATAGACTCGGCGATGCGGAGATAGTCATCGGCAACATCAGCCGGCGCTCCATATGCAAGCAACCTCATCGCGGTGCACTTCTGAAGTGACGAAAACCCAACCAAACCGGTGCAGTCCTTCTTGCAAAGGAAATATGGGCCGAACTCCCGGATGGCATGCACGATCTTGAGGAAGAGCTTCCGGCTCATCCTGAAACAACGGCGAAACACGTCCTCTCCATGGAGTGGCTGGTCGGCGAAGTAGTCGGCGTACAACATGCAATAGCCCTCTATCCTCTGTCTCGCCTTGCACTTCATGTGACCTGGCGCCGAACCACCGCGCTTCGGCTTCGCCATCTGCATGTACAGCTGGGCGAGCGATGCGAGAATCTGCAAGTGCTCTTTACTTTCGGTGACCTCGGCGCTCTCCTCCTCCAGGAGTTCGGCGAGCAACTCCTCGTCATCGGAATCCATGGCGAGTATCTCGCCCTCGTCAGAGTCAGTGGACAGTACCTCGTCGCCGTCGGAGTCCATAGACGAATCCGGCCAAATATCGAACACCTAGCGGGCGTGGGGGTGGGCGCATGGAGCCGAAGCACAACTACAACAAGGATATGTCGGCGAAAGCGGCGGCGGCGAAGGCGTGGAGCTGGGCGGCAACGACGACAAGCGTAGCTAGAGGCAGCGTGGGCATGTCTCGGCGCGGGGGAGCTTCGCCGGTGAAGTCATGGCGACAAAGCTCTTCGCGGCAGTCTGGGCGAGTGGAGTGGGTGGAAATGAGACTGTCTCGCCGACAGAGCTGGCCCACGCCCTTTTTTGCGGCGTCCGGCGTCCCCAGGGCGTATCCGGGAACCTTGGTTCGGCCTGGATAGGCCGGACCAAAACACGCCGAAATACGGACAAAAATAGATACTGGGTACGCGACTGGACCAATTTTCAGCGTCCGGACTGAATTTCGGCGTCTGGACCGGCGTCCTGGATAGGCGAGTGGAGATGCTCTAAGGAGGGACCATGCATGATTAGCATGACGGCTTGCTCGAGAAATAAAACCGGGCTCTCCATGCATGCATGGCGTCGATCGCCGGCCGTGTCTCGTGCGGGTGGCCGCATCGATCCATCCCCGGTACTGCTCCGAGCCCAAGCCGGCGGGCGGTTGAATCTACCCCTCTCGGTTATTGCGGTTCGTTATGGGTGCAGCCGTCGATTAATCGTTGCTTGACATGGGGAATTCCATTCATGCATATATATGGTCTGAAGCGCTGAAATGCGGTGCTAGTGTGCATGCACCGAAATTTCCATACAATTTATAAATAGCATATGTTTACAGGGTGTCGTACGTACGGGCAGATGTTTTTTTATGTGCTCCAATGAGCATAGTTTTGGTAATAGTATCTGTACTACTCGATTATTCAGTGCAAAGAACTAACCCGATAGGTTCAGGTTTAGTTATATTCTAGTCGATCGATCATACTATAGTGTGCTCTTATCTTCCCCGGCCTCGTTCACATACATTTCAAATTACCTGCAGCAGCGCGACGCAACGAGTGAGCGGTCGTCGGTTCTTTGAACGTGTCCAGCCAATCGATCGATCGATCGATCGATCAGTTGTCATCGGTCTAGATCCTTGCATTTACAAACTGTCATTTCAGAAGACCGGGCGCTCCAATGCAGAACGATTCCGGAACCCACTTAACCACATTGTTAGATTATGAGTTTGTCTTATAATAAAAGTTGGTTAGGCTGGCCGAGTTGGTTAGGGTTTTGGCTGAGTCGGTTGTGACTCCGGCTCTCATATATACTCCCTGTACTCGCTATAATCAATATACGTGAGATTTATTATAATTCTACATGGTATCAGATTAGTTCCGTTCCTAGGCCATGGCCGCGCCCTCCACACCGCCGCCGCCGCCTCCACCCGGCTACTTCGAACGCCGGGCTGCCCTCGCCGCCGCCAAAACCGTCTCTCTCATGGCGTCTTCTTCCAATCCATCCACTCAAACCCTCGCCCCAACTATCCCCACTATCAACTATGCCGACACGATCTCAGATGTCAGCCCGTTCATCCCAATTACCCTAGATTTACCAAAGCATAATTACTACCATTGGCGCCATCTTTTCGAAGTTCACCTTGGTCGCTGCAATCTTCTCGACCACGTCGCCGCCAACACCGCCCCTCGGCCCTCGGATCCGCGCTGGGTCAAGGACGATCTCACGATCATCCAATGGATCTATCAACGAGTCTCCACCGAGATCTTCAACCTCGTCTTCCGCGACGGCACCAATGCCATCGCCCTCTGGGTGGCTCTACACCAACTCTTCCAGGACAACATCGACGGTCGCGTCAACACTCTCCACACGGAGCTCCGCAACACCGTCCAAGGAGACTCACAAGTTGGCGTCTATTGCCAACGCCTAAAGTCCATCGCCGACGAACTTCGCGAGCTTGGGGATCCTATCGACGACAAGCAACTCATCAACGTCCTCCTCGTCGGCCTTGGCAAACGCTTCGAGAAACAGGCGTCCTTTATCCCCATGATGCGGCCACCACCCTCCTTCGCCGAGGTCCGGTCCATACTCCAATGGGCCGATCGTGCCATGAACAACAAAGAGTCGCGTCATCAGGTCTTTGTCGCCACGCCACGGCCACCGCCTCCACCACCAACCGCTCCTCCAGATCCTCCAATGCAGCCCCCCGCGGGATGGCACCCGAGCCCGAACTACCGTGGCAGAAACCCGACCTACCGCCCGCCAACGCCGCACCCACCAGCTGCACCAACCCCGCTAGCTCCGACGCCACCTCCGAGCGTCGCCCCTCCGCATGTGCCCCCAGCTTGGCGCCCTCCACATGATCCTTGGACCGGGCTTGTCCAAGACCGGCCGATGCCCTGGACTCCACCGTCCCCGATCGGCACGCCTCCTGCATACTCTGGCTCCTAGATGCCGGGACTCCGCCCCCACACGGGATCGCCAGGACTTTTGAGTCCTCGTCCCCCGACGCAGGCGTACCACGCTGCCCCGTCGACCTACACCTACGGCGCTTCGTCTCCTGCGCCCTACTACATCGACAGCAGCGGTCTCTACCACATGCAGCCTCAGCTGCCATCCGCTCCGACAGCCTCCTACACGCTACATGCTCCGCCACCATAGACGGCTCCACCTCTACTGCCTTCACAAACACCCCATTGGGACCAAGCCGCCTTCTTGCAGGCCATGAACAATTTTGCTGCCCAGGGAGCATCAGGTATGGACTGGATTTTCGATTCTGGTGCTTCTAGCCACATGTCTAATTCGCATACTATGCTGTCAAATTGCACCTCTTCTCCTTTTTCTTCAATTACCCTAGGCAATGGTTCCACTATTCCAATCTATAGCACCGGTCACACTCAATTACCCACACCCATTAAACCCCTTTTACTTCGAGATGTTCTAGTTGCTCTGCTCTTATCAAAAACTTAATTTCTGTTCGCAAGTTTACCTCCAACAATCTTGTCTCTATTGAATTTGATCCCTTTGGCCTATCTATGAAGGATCTTCGAACCAAGGAGGAGATCACACGCTTCAATAGCTCCGGTGATCTCTATTCTATCCATGGAGCTCCTGTCGCACGTCACCCCTCCTCCATGATGGCCTCCGTCCATCTTTGGCACCAGCGTCTAGGCCACTCCAATACCGTCACCACTACAAATTTGCTTAGTGAATTTTGTCTTCCATGTAATAAATATCTTCATGATCCCTTAGTGTGTGAGTCGTGTCAACAAGGCAAACATGTACGTCTTCCCTTTAGTTCTTCTAGTTCCTATAGAAGTTTTCCTTTTGAGCTCTTACATTGTGATATATGGACCTCTCCTCATACTAGTATTTCTGGTTTTTAATACTATCTTGTTATTCTAGATGACTTCACTCATTTTATTTGGACGTTTCCCCTAAGCACAAATCAGATGTACACACCACCTTTCTCCATTTTCAACGATATGTTTCCACACACTTATTTCTACCCATTCGGTTTCTCCAATGTGACAATGGTTGTGAATTCAACAACATTAAAAATCGAGCCCTTTTTCTTCAACATGGAATTCTCTTGCCTTTTTCTTGTCCCTACACTTCTCCCCAAAACGGTAAGGCGGAACGATCTCTCCATACTCTTAATGATATAGTCCGCACCCTTCTAATTCAATCATCTATGCCACCAAAGTTTTGGGCAGAAGCTCTTCGAATAGCCACTTTTCTTTTAAACATCCAACCCCCACTGTTAATCCTAAAACAACACCCTTTTACTCTCTTTTCCTAAGCCACCCCAATTATTCCGAGTTAAAAAATTTCGGTTGCCTTTGTTTTACCAACATATACGCCACCACTCCCAATAAACTATCTTCTCGCTCCATCCCCTGCGTGTTTCTCGGTTGTTCCGACGAGCATAAAGGATATTGCTGTCTAGATATTTCCAATGGTCGCATACATATATCCCGTCACGTCACTTTCGATGAAACAACCTTTCCTTTTGCTACTCGGTCACCTTCCCCTAAACCTACCTCACCAACAACTCAAACTCACTCCCCTAGTCTTCTACATCCCCTCCTATACAACCCCAGCGTCGCCAACTTACAACACCAAGTCACTGCAGAACCGACCCAACCCCCTGCCGCGGCACATGAAATGACGCAAAACTCTGCCACGAAAGACCTCCCTGCCGCGCCTGAGCCTACTGAACCCTCTGCCGCGGCAGAGATTCAGGCTCCAAACCCTGCCGCGGCAGCGCGCGCTGCCGACGCACCATCGCCTGTGCCCAATCGTTCCGCTGCGCCGGGCACCTCCTCTGCTCCTTTACCCTCACGTGCCATCCCTACTACTGCTCCTAGCAATGACCATGTTATGCGCACTCGTGCTAAGTCTGGTTTTCGCCTTCAACCTAAAGAACGTCTCACTCTCCTTGCCGAATCCCAAATTTCACCTATTCCTCGTACCTACAAAGTTGCTCTTCTAGATCCTCATTGGTCCTCAGCCATGCGAGATGAATTTCAAGCTCTATTGCAAAATGACACTTGGAAACTTGTTCCCCGACCACATGGTGCAAACATTGTCTCCGACAAATGGGTCTTTCGCCAAAAATTCCACTCCGATGGATCTCTTGCTTGCTATAAAGCCAGATGGGTTTGTCGGGGTTTCTCTCAACAACATGGAATTGACTATGATGAAGCTTTTTCTCCTGTTGTTAAGCCAAGCACAATTCGTTTTGTCCTTACTCTTGCCATTTCCTCCTCTTGGCCTATTCATCAACTCGACGTTAAAAATGTGTTTCTCCATGGAAGTCTTAATAAAACAGTCTATTGTCAACAACCTCTTGGATTCGAAAATCCTAATCTACCCAATCACGTCGGTCTCCTCCAAAAATCTCTTTATGGCCTTAAACAAGCCCCACGAGCATGGTTTCAACGTTTTTCTACTTTCATCCAAACAATAGGCTTTGTTCCCTCTCTTTCTGATTCCTCTCTTTTTGTCTACAATCCAAATTCACAAACTTCTTACTTCTCTATGTTGATGATATTGTCCTCACAGCTTCTGTTGGAATTTTTGCCTAAATAGGCCCAGCCCATTTATTATATGCCAATAAATTCCTGAAATCCTAGAGGCCCATTTGGCCCATTCATGCAAGGCAAGAGCTGGGACAAATGTTTAGTCCCATATTACTAGTTGAGTAAAAGTTGGACCATCTTATAAGGTGAGCTCTCCTACCACTTGGTAAAAGGATGAGAAGGAGAAGGAGAGAGTTCCACACGCACGCTCCTCCTCCTCGCTCGCCTCGCCACGCCTCGCCTCGCCTCACCTCGCCTCGTCATGACGCGACGGGCGCGTGCGCCGCGGGTTGCGGGAATCTCGCCGAGCCGAGCTTTATTTTGCCACACATGAATGATATATGAACAGATGTACAGAAGATGAAACATTTGCTTTGAATGGACTTTTAATACGAATTGAGTGGAGGCTGTCCGGTGGGCTGCCGCCTGTTCGCTTCATCTTCCGTCCATTCGTTTCATCTTCTGCTCCTCTCTGTGCCTATAAGAGAGAGAGGTCGTGCCTCCTCTCAGATAGCTTTTTCGCACATTCTTTACACCTCCAGTTCCAGAGCACTGCGCTACCTAGATCTTCCCTATCCCGTCTTGCGGCGTGCACCGTTAACCGGGACAGTAGGCCTCCGAGACCCCACTGCTTCGAGTCCTGTACGGGAGAAGGGCGATAAGGTTTTTGGGGAGCGCTATCGGCGCGACTACTAGATTCATCACGGACTCCCTCTCGGATACCGATTGCGCCGACATCTTCCTCAACGAGGACTTCTTCTCCGACATCAGCACCCTCTTCCTCGACGACATGGCTAACAACGGTGCCAACACGAACACCGGCGGTTCCTCTTTTGCTGCCGTGTATGTTTACTTTATAAATCTTGTTCTGATCGCATCTCTTGCAGTCTGTTTGGTTACCTGTCTTCATTTGTTTTCGCTATTTCACATGATTAGTATTTTGTCTTTTATTCTAATCATGTTTTTTCTAGCGTATATTATGGGTAATTCGCTTGGTAAATTGCTCTATTATTCAACAATCCAAAAACCTTATTTTAGGCAATTTGCCCCAAGTGGCTTTGTTGCTTCTATGAAGCCACCTGTGTTCGAAGGTGTGAATTACAAACGATGGCGTGCGAGCGCAGTGCTCTGGTTTCAGACCATAAGCTGCTATAACGCCATCTATGGCACACCTGAGGGAGAACTTAATCCCGCTCAGGAAGAGGCGTTCCAAAAACTTGATACCACTTTCAAGGCTGCCTTGATCAGCATTCTTGGTGACAATATTGTCGATTCATATCTGTCATTTAGCAATGGCAAGGATATGTGGGATGCGCTCGAGAGAAAATTTGGAGTCTCCGATGCTGGTAGTGAACTGTATGTCATGGAACAATTCTATGACTATAAGATGGTTGAGGATCGCCCTATTGTGGAGCAGGCTCATGAGATACAGTCACTTGCCAGGGAGCTTGAGCACTTCACTTGTGTGTTACCGGACAAGTTTGTTGCCGGAGGCATCATTGCCAAACTTCCCCAGTCATGGAGGAATTTTGCTACTTCTCTGAAGCATAAGAGACGAGAGTTCTCTGTGACGGATCTCATTGGGACTCTTGATGTGGAAGAGAAGGCGAGAGCAAAAGACACACGTGCTCGAGGTACCGAGGGAGGTTCTAATGCCAACCTGGTACAGAAAAGGAACTTCCAGCCTCACAAGTTCAAGAACAAAGGCAAGTTTGATGACAAAGGAAAGTTCGATGGAAAGAACAAGGCCTCACAGTCCACCAGCTTCAAGAAGAAGACTGATAAGAGGAAAGGTGCTTGTCATGTATGCGGTGATCCTAATCATTGGGCTCCTGCTTGTCCCAACCACTTTGACAAGCGCCAGCATGGGAAGGGCAGCAAGACTGCTAATGTTGTCATGGGAGACGTTGAGATGAAAGATGTTGGGTATGGTATATTACCTACTGTTTTTTCATTATGTCATTCTCCTGATTGGTGGATTGACACGGGCGCTAATGTACATGTATGTTCTGATATTTCTATGTTTTCTTCATATCAGGTCAGAGGGACTCAAACCATGCTGATGGGGAACGGCTCGCATGCTTCTGTTCATGGTATTGGTATGGTTGATCTGATGTTCACTTCGGGAAAGATCGTGTGCCTGAAGAACGTGCATCATGTTCCCTCAATAAATAAAAATCTTGTTAGCGGATCTCTTCTGTGTCGAGATGGCTACAAGATTGTATTCGAGTCTAATAAATTTGTAATTTCGAAGTATGGAACCTTTGTTGGTAAAGTCTATGAGTGCGGAGGCTTGTTCCGCTTATCTCTGTCAGACATTTGTAATAAAGTTGTTAATCATATTTACACGAATTTTGAATCAAATGTCTGACACTCTCGTCTTTGTCATATTAATTTTGGTTGTATGACGCGGCTAGCCAAAATGAATTTAATCCCTGATTTCTCAACTGTTAAGGGATCTAAGTGCTAAGTCTGCGTGCAAGCTAAACAACCTCGCAAGTCACATACGACTGCAGAAATGAGAAATTTAACACCACTAGAGCTCATACATTCTGATCTTTGTGAGACGAATGGTGTGTTGACAAAAGGTGGAAAGAAATATTTCATCACTTTGATCGATTACTCTACGAGATATTGTCATGTGTATCTTCTGAAATCAAAAGATGAGGCTTTGAGTTTCTTCAAAATCTATAAAGCTGAGGCAGAAAATCAACTTGATCGAAAGATTAAGAGGCTTAGGTCTGATCGTGGTGGAGAGTATTTTTCCAACGAGTTTGATTCTTTTTGTGTGGAACATGGCATAATTCATGAGAGGACGCCTCCCTACTCACCCCAGTCAAATGGAGTAGCCGAAAGAAAGAACCGTACTCTAACAGATTTGGTTAACGCCATGTTAGACACATCGGGTCTTTCTAAGGAATGGTGGGGGGAGGCACTATTGACCGCGTGTCATGTCCTAAACCGAGTTCCCACAAAGAACAAAGAAATTACCCCATTCGAAGAATGGGAGAAGAAAAGATTAAAACTCTCTTACTTACGTACTTGGGGTTGTTTGGCAAAGGTTAATGTACCAATCTCCAAGAAGCGCAAGCTTGGACCAAAAACCATTGATTGTGTTTTTCTGGGCTATGCTTTTCATAGCATTGGTTATAGATTCTTGATAGTAAAATCTGAAGTGCTTGACATTCATGTCGGTACAATCATGGAGTCGACTGATGCGACTTTCTTTGAGGATATCTTTCCAATGAAGGATAAACCTAACTCATCAAATCCGGAGATACCTAGTTCATCTAATCAGGAATTTACTATATTCTCTGAACCTACCATTCCAATTGAACACTCTGAAAGTCCTAAGGAGGATGATAATGAAATTCCTAAAAGGAGCAAGAGACAAAGGACTGCAAAGTCTTTTGGTGATGATTTCATTGTGTACCTTGTTGATGACACCCCACTTCCATTTCAGAAGCTTATGCATCTCCTGATGCTGACTACTGGAAGGAAGCTATTCATAGTGAGATGAATTCCATCTTAGCTAATGAAACATGGGAGATCACTGATCGTCCTTATGGTTGCAAACCTGTAGGATGTAAATGGGTGTTTAAGAAGAAACTAAGGCCTGATGGTACTATTGAGAAGTATAAGGCAAGGCTTGTGGCCAAGGGTTATACCCAAAAGGAAGGTGAAGACTTCTTTGACACTTACTCACCTGTAGCAAGGTTGACCACCATTCGAGTACTACTTTCTCTGGCTATCTCACACGGTCTTCTCGTTCATCAAATGGGCGTTAAGACGACTTTCCTAAATGGAGAGTTGGATGAGGAAATTTATATGGATCAACCAGATGGTTTTGTAGTAAATGGTCAAGAAAGAAAAGTGTGCAAGCTACTGAAGTCTTTATATGGTCTTAAACAAGCACCTAAGCAGTGGCACAAATTTTTTGATAAAACCTTAACCGCTGCAGGCTTTGTTGTAAACGAAGTTGACAAGTGTGTATACTATCGCCATGGTGGGGGTGAGGGAGTCATCCTTTGTTTGTATGTTGATGACATACTGATTTTCGGAACCAACCTTAATGCAATTAAGGAGGTCAAAGATTTCTTATCTCGTTCCTTTGAGATGAAGGATCTGGGAGTAGCTGATGTCATCCTGAACATCAAGCTATTGAGAGATGATGATGGTGGGATTACACTGCTTCAGCCCCACTATGTGGAAAAGATCTTGAGTCGTTTCGGGTATAGCGACGTCAATTTTTCTCCTACACTGTATGATCCTAGTGAGTTGCTTCGAAAGAATCGAGAAAATGCTAGAGACCAACTAAGATACTCTCAAATAATTGGATCGCTTATGTATTTAGCTAGTGCCACGAGGCCTGACATCGCCTTTGCTGTAAGCAAACTCAGTCGATTTGTTTCAAATCCAGGAGATGATCACTGGCATGCTCTTGAGAGAGTTATGTGATATCTAAAAGGCACTGCGAGCTATGGCATACACTATACCGGGTATCCGAGGGTACTAGAGGGTTATAGTGATTCAAATTGGATATCTGATGCTGACGAGATAAAGGCCACGAGTGGATATGTTTTCACACTTGGTCGTGGCGCTGTTTCTTGGAAGTCTTGCAAGCAAACCATCTTAACGAGGTCAATTATGGAAGCAGAACTCACAACACTAGACACGGCCACTATTGAAGCAGAGTGGCTTCGTGAACTCTTGATGGACTTACCTGTGGTTGAAAAACCTATACCCGCAATTCTAATGAACTATGATAATCAAACTGTGATTATTAAGGTGAATAGTTCTAAGGATAATATGAAGTCCTCAAGACATGTGAAGAGGAGACTAAAATCTGTTAGGAAAATGAGAAACTCCGGAGTTATTACATTGGATTATATCCAAACATCTAAGAACCTGGCAGATCCCTTCATAAAGGGTCTATCACGCAACGTGATAGAAAATGCATCGAAGGAGATGGGTATGAGACCCACAATTTGAGCTTTCCACAATGGTAAACCACTCTATGTGATCGGAGATCCCGTGAATTAGAATTGGGAGACAAGCTGTTGGTTAGCTGAGAGGAAAGTATCCCTACTTTAATAAACACCACTCCATAAAGATGCAATACTTTCCTATTCTGCACGGCAGGTTGATTTATTTTAATGTGTTCTAAGTGACTTATCCTAAGCAAAGATGTTGTCCTGCAGAACATCTTTTGAAGAACACACCTATATGAGTCTGACTGTTAAAACGTCGCAGTCTATGAGAGTAGGGTGCTCTCTAATAAACTCATTAAAGGTCACGGAGTATGACGTATAAGCTCCACCCGCGGGGAAGTCCCACGGTAGCCTAGTATCGGTTAAGACTTTTTGTGAAGCTAGGTTCGCAGCAAACTTGCAGTTCAAGGCATAGTCCACAGTATAAGTTGCGGCCTAGTATAACATAAAGCTCTAGGTGGAAGTTCAACTTAACAGTCTCCACTACAGTACCGATATATAAACAATGTTTTGGAACTAAAGGCAAACTTTATGTGCCTCTGGGATCTGGTGGGGGATTGTTGGAATTTTTGCCTAAATAGGCCCAGCCCATTTATTATATGCCAATAAATTTCTAAAATCCTAGAGGCCCATTTGGCCCATTCATGCAAGGCAAGAGCTGGGACAAATGTTTAGTCCCACATTGCTAGTTGAGTGAAAGTTGGACCAGCTTATAAGGTGAGCTCTCCTACCACTTGGTAAAAGGATGAGAAGAAGAAGGAGAGAGTTCCACACGCGCGCTCCTCCTCCTCGCCACGCCACGCCACGTCGCGACGCGACGCGCGCGCGCGCTCCGCGGGTTGCGGGAATCTCGCCGAGCCGAGCTTTATTTTGCCACGCATGAATGGTATATGAACAGATGTACAGAAGCTGAAACGTTTGCTTTGAATAGACTTTTAATACGAATTGAGTGGAGGTTGTCCGGCGGGCTGCCGCCTGTTCGTTTCATCTTCTGCTCCCCTCTGTGCCTATAAGAGAGAGAGGTCGCGCCTCCTATCAGATAGCTTTTTCGCACATTCTTTACGCCTCCAGTTTCAAATCACTGTGCTACCTAAATCTTCCCCATCCCGTCTTGTGGCGTGCACCGCTAGCCGTGGCAGTAGGCCTCCGAGACCCCGCTGCTTCGAGTCCTGTACAGGAGAAGGGCGATAAGGTTTTTGGGGAGCGCTATCGGCGCGACTACTGGCTTCATCACGGACTCCCTCTCGGATACCGATTGCGCCGACATCTTCCTCAACGAGGACTTCTTCCCCGACATCAGCACCCTCTTCCTCGACGACATGGCTAACGACGGTGCCAACACGAACACCGGCGGTTCCTCTTCTGCTGCCATGTATGTTTACTTTATAAATCTTGTTCTGATCGCATCTCTTGCGGTCTGTTTGGTTACCTGTCTTCATTTGTTTTCGTTATTTCACATGATTAGTATTTTGTCTTTTATTCTAATCATGTTTTTTCTAGCGTATATTATGGGTAATTCGCTTGGTAAATTGCTCTATTATTCAACAGCTTCCTCCGCCCCTTTTCTCAACCATATTATTTCTCTTTTAAACACCGAATTCTCCATGACTGATCTAGGTCACTTACATCATTTTCTTGGTATTTCTGTCACTCGCAATTCCCATGGTCTTTTTCTATCCCAACGATAATATGTTCTTGACCTTCTCTCGCGGGCAGGGATGCAGGATGTCAGCCCTGACACATCTTTTAAACTTTCTGCTGATGGTGAGTCTTTTTCCGATCCTACTCTTTATCGTAGTCTTGTAGGTGCTCTACAATATCTTACTTTTACCCGTCAGGAGCTTTCTTATGCTGTCCTTCTCTCTATATGCATGACCCCCCGTGTCTCACATCATAACCATGTCAAACGTATTCTTAGATATCTCAAAGGCACTCTTGATCACGGTCTTCACATTAATTCTTCCTCTCCTACTACTTTGACAGTATATTCCGATAACGACTGGGCTGGTTGTCCAGATACTCGTAGATTTATATCCGGATACTGTGTTTTTCTTGGTAACAATTTGGTTTATTGGTCCTCAAAAGGACATGTTACAGTCTCAAGGTCTTCTGCAGAGGCTGAGTACAGGGCGGATACGCACACGGTTGCGGAAACAGTTTTGCTACGCCAGCTACTTTCGGAGTTGCACCGTCCTATTCATCAAGCAACCATTATTTATTGTGACAATGTTTCAGCTATATATATGTCCAGCAATCCAGTGCAACATCGTCGCACCAAGCACATCGAGATCGATATCCACTTTGTTCGGGAGAAGGTTGCTTTGGGTCAAGTACGGGTTCTACATGTTCCTACCACAGTGCAATTTGCTGATATCTTCACCAAGACTCTTGCTACTGCGTCTTTTAGTGACATTCGATTCAGTCTCAACGTTGTTGAACCCCACGATGAGACTGCGGGGATGTTAGATTATGAGTTTGTCTTGTAATACAAGTTGGTTAGGCTGGCTGAGTCGGTTAGGGTTTTGGTTGAGTCGGTTGTGACTCCAGCCTCATATATACTCCTTGTACTCGCTACAATCAATATACATGAGAGGTGAGATTTATTATAATTCTACACACATCACTGTTTCCCAACGACTATTGTGTGATTTGTGAATTGGTCACTGCAATCTAAAGTCCCAGACGCTTATCTGGAGGCCTCAAACTCCATGGAACGCATGACAGGACGAGTGACAGATGGACGTAATCTGTGAATTCTCTCCTCCTCCTCGTACATCTCCAGCTAACAACAGTAGGGGAACTCGCTCTCGTTCACATGGACAGGTAGCTAGCATGGATTTGAGGCGCTGCATGCGCGTGCTCCCCTGAAAGGAAGGAAGGAAGGCAAAGAAAGACAAAGCAGGTCAGTTGCATCGAGGAGAGGACGATATCACTGCGTGGGAGTGCGGGAAAGTGATCTATCAAACCCCCCGCAAAACTAAAGCCACCCCCCCCCACCCCCCCTCTGCCATGTATCTTTTGATACTACATCCTTTTGTCACCTTTAATAACCTCTCTTCGACGCTCTCTCACTCGCTGCGACCTGCTGAGTTATTATCTGCAAGTGTTGGCACCTCTCTCTACCAGAGGCGAAAGCTTTGCTGCAGGTTTATTCGCATGTAACGTACCCGTCGTCTCGATCGTCCAAAAGCTCTACCCATCGTCTGGCCAGGGACCGGCATATGGCATGGCATGGCATGGCATGGAAGACCCAGACACTGACACTGACACTGTGTGTTGCGCATACAATCGAGCTCTTCTGATGCCCTGGCGGCGTGGCGCGCTGGTGATCCCGCGTTCTCTGCGACCTTAGCGCCCGCTACCTAGACTAGTTTCGCTTTCGGCTTTGGCTAGTTTCGCTGTCGTCGTTCCGGTGCTCCCTCCGGCAACTCTCGCTTTCGCCTCCAGCCTCCAGCCTCCAGAAGAAGAAAAGGTGTGCCAATATGTGTCCACACAAGTGTCCATGCATTACTTAGATATCATAAATGTGTATATAGTACATTTCCCCCACACTCCTCCACTACGTTCATGCATGAACGATCCAATCATTGGATAAGATGATCACATGTACTAGTTAAATGTAACAGAAAATGCAGAAATTGAGGAAGTGCGTTTTCTCCAATCCACAGCAGTTTTATTCGTCGAAACAAGCCCCTCTAGTTCCAGATCAATTTGCACTAGCAGCTGTGCTGTGGGCCGTTTCTTCATACCGGTCGGTGGGTCGGCGGAGCCGCGGGACGTGAATTTCTATCAGTTAAATTGACAGTTTCTTGCTCACGCGGGGTCCTACTGCTAGTATCATAAGATGTATCTTGTACACACATTTTACATAGAGATTCTACGAATCAATAAATATATAACTACTAGTATCATATGCATGATACTAATATTATAATACTTCCACTATGACCAAACTCAGATGTCCTGACCGTATGGTCTCCTACCTTGGTATAGGTGACGGACCAATCACTTGTTAATTTTTACAAGTATAGTCCTGGTCCCGCAGGTATCAAGTTCCCGCTGGACATAACGACTATCCGTGCACACACGATGGAGCAATTCTAATAGTAGATCGGAAATGTGTCCGTACGTCATACTCACACGTCTTTGGAAGACATAACAAAGAAACCACCCAGGAAGCAGCGCATGGTGAGGGCCTCAAGGCGACGTTTCACCCTGGCGCCTGGGGTTTTTTCGCCGTCGGCGGATCGTCCCGATCAAGGTTCTGTTGCCTTGGGTCTGACTCCGATTTCGATGGAGCGGATGATTCTACGGCGCGAGAAGCCCTAGAGGAGTTAGAGGATGTGTCCGGCGAACTTGGCTGGACTACGGTGGCGCGCCGTCGACGAAAGACTAATGACGAGCTCAAGCAGGATTTCTGGGAGGAGATCGGTTTCCCCACGCCGGCGTCGCGTTTCTGGGAGAGGAGATCGTTGTCGCCGTCGTGTGGTGCTCCGTCGCCGAAACCTCCCGTCCAGCGCCGTCGGTCGTCGTCGTCAGGGAGTCTGGGTGCTGCTGCTTCTCCGATGGGTTTGAGGATGGCCAGGGGCGCGAGGGTCAAGCCTTGGCGAGGTCCTCTGCCGCCTCGAAGGACGTCTGCGCCGCCGGTATTTGCTGACTTTGCAGCGGCGGCGGTGGATCGTATGTATGCAGACCGGTCCTACGATCCTATTTTCACGCCTAAGTTTTCTGGTCGTGCACGTACGGGACTGGAGGAGGCTGAGGTGGCAAGAGATGTGGGACCGAGTCCGGTTGAGGCAGCGCAGATTTTTTCCTGGACTAAGATCGCGAGGAGGATTGCCTCTCGGTTCAGTTTCGTATCTCGCCCGTCGCTGCGTACGGAACTGCTCCTGTCTTCCGCCGAGCCGCTGTCTGCATCCCCCTGCTGCCCCGTTTCGGATCGCCAAGCTTCTCCTTCGTCGCTCCTTGGTCCTCCGCAGTCGCCGGGAAGGTCTTTTGCCTCGGTGGTCTCCTCTCCTGAGATGGCGGGACGGGGTCATGGCCCTAACCCTAGGGGGCCGCCCTCTACGCCAGTGCCGCGCGCGGCTACGGTGCCTCCTGCCGGGGCGGTGCCCCTGCTGCGATAAGGCCTATTGCGCCGCTGTCGGCTCCTTCGGCGCAGGCTGCTGCGCCCGGGCACGGCTCGGTGCATGCTCATGCTTCGTCACTCGCGTACCAGCCAGCGTCGGGTTCTCCGCAGTTTCCGCCGAGGGTTCAGTTTAGGCCCCCCGCGACCTACTTCAATGCACTTAATGCTGTCTCGCATCAGCCTCTGCAGCAGCCATATCGCGGGACGCCGACTCTGTTCGCCGGTCAGCCGACCGCGACATATATGCAGGGGCAGCATCTGGTCCTTTGTTTCATGGTGGCTATACCGTTGATTATTCGGGTATGGTTTCGTCACAGCCCGCGCAACAGTTTTCCGTGGGAGTGGGCGCTGCGGCGTCTGTTGTTCCGAAGAGGAAAAAGAACAAGAAGCAGCCACATACACGAGGGGTTCAGCCACAGGTCATTCAAGCCCAGTCGGATCAGCGGCTTCATCCTCAGCAGCAGGGTTTCCAGCAGTATGGGGTTCCGCAGATGCAGGTGCCCGGGTCTTTTGTACCTCGTTTCTCACAGCAGTACACCCCGCAGGATCAACAGCTGAACCAGCCGCCGGTTGTCACTGTACAGGTTTCCGAGGGTCCGGCTGTGGCTGATGTCGGTAAGAAGAATAAAAAATTTGTTCGTTGTTGGAAGTGTGCGGTTAACACACATGCGACCAAGGATTGTAAGGCGGCACACTATTGCTATATTTGTGATTCCGTTGCACATCCCACCTTGAGGTGTCCGGTGCTGAAGCAGCCGCGCTTAACTCCGTATATGGCTGGTATTGGCGGCGAGCAAAATCTGTTCACTCAGATCCCGGATGTGGTGACTCGGGATCATCTGGCACGCAGTCAGACCCCTATTGCTCTGGTACGAGTTTCTGGTCCGATGGTTTCAGCGGAGGTCGTTCAGAGGCAGATTGCCAGGCGGTGCCAGGTGCATGTTCAGTGGAAGTGGGAGGCGCTGCCTTATGGAGATTCTGCTTTCTTAGTGAGCTTCCCGACGTTTGAGGATTTGGACAGGGTGTATGGAATCCTGATGACTGTTCCGCTCAGTACCGCTCAGCTTACCTTCTCAGTTTATAGGATGGAGGAGGTGCCACATAAGTTTGAGATGCAGCAGGTTTGGCTCCATGTTGAGGGGGTACCCCATATATTGCGTTCTTTTCAGGGCTTGTGGCCTGTTGGAGGACTCATGGGAAACACTCTTGATGTCGATTTGTTCAGTCTGCGGAAGCGGGGGGTGGTCCGTATTCTTGTGGAGATGTTTGATACAAAAGTTTTTCTCAAGCTGAAGGATTCCCTTGGCCACTATATTGTGTCTGATGCTGTGGTCAAGCATAAGGTATTTGAGTTTCGCTTCCGGATTGAACCCGAGGGTTATATTCCGGAACCAGAGTTTGTCCCTTTCTTGTGGAGCAAAGGAGATGATGACGCGGATGATGATGCCAATGGTAAGCCTTTGGAGGATGCTATTGGATACTTCTGAGGCTGCTACTGCCACTTAGGGGGTGGGTTATGGTTCTTCCTCGGCTGGGCAGGGTACTTCTGCGCCTGCATCTTCCAGTCAGGGGGTGCAGAGGGTGTTTGCTATCACCCCTTTTAATGCTAATCCGGTTACTCCGCGGGAACGACAACTTCTGGATGCACTTCCTTTGGATTCCCCTCTTTGCGGGAAGGTTTCTCCTTCGGCGACTCGTGTTTCTCCGGCTCGGTTGCAGGAGGCTCTTTGTTCTGTTTCCACTCCTGTGTTGCGATCTTGCTCAGCTTCGCTAGCGAGGTCCAGAACGCATATTTTGGGTAGATCCATTCCTATTGATGGTTCTCGGCCGGTACTTGAGGAGGTTGTTCCTTCGGTGAGATCGCGGAAGCTGACCCAGGAGGGGTCGGCTGACCACGACTGAAATAGATCGTATGGGCACCTAGAGGGGGGGTGAATAGGTGCTAACCAATTTTTAATACTTTTTCAATTTTAGGCTTGAAACAAAGTAAATTCTCTAGATATGTAACTAGAGAATTATCCGGCCTAGCCAGAAAGTTCAGCCAAAACCCCGCCCCCTCTCTAGGGCTTGCGCCTTGGCGGTGAGCAAGGGGGGCGGACTATCCGGACCCCCTGAGGGGCGGATTATCTGGCGAGGCCGGAAAATCCGGCCAAATCTCTGCCCCCCTTCTGGGGCTTGCGCCTATTTGGGAAGAGGGAGGGGCGGATTATCCGCCCCCCAAAGGCAGATACTTTTCCCTTTTTCCTTAGAGAGAGCTGCAACACTTCAACACACATTAATTAATCCTTGATATTGTTATCTAAGACACAAAACACTAGGGATTATGAAATGTTCTTTCAATCTCCCCCTTTTTGGTGTTAGATGACAATACTAGGATTTGCAATAAAACCGGCTAACGCCACCTTAAAAATGAAAGACGCTCCCCCTAGATGTGTGCATATTTACAATTTGCATTTGAATACAAATACACACACTAGAGAGAACATAACTTCCATAGCAAAGATAATTGAAACAAGGTGGGTAGGGAAACAAGGTCATAACACTGGGATGTGACTATAGCCAAAGAAAAATAATGAGATTGATAGCCTCCAAGCACATCCCAACAATATTGATGCATACATTAGATAATCCCATGATTCCATATGCCATCAAACATACTCCATAGATAAATCCAGCATTCCATGAGATCCACAATATAATTCCGAAATTCCAGAATACCAAGCACGCAGAGTAAAGCACGACATAGTCTTACATAACCAAACACAAATAGCAAATAAGTTCACGCTAAAAAGGTACAAGCAAGCAAAGAAAACGACTAAAAGACAGGTGCTTGTGCCCGACCCTTGAAAATCCACAAGACCTAATAGAACTACTTCTCCCCCTTTGGCATCGAAACGCCAAAAAGGAAGAAGAGCGATGCTAACGCCCCTTTGAAAATCCTGTTAAGTACAGAATCAAATAAAACAAAAGCCAAAGTTGAGTGTGTTTTCCATAAGAACAAGAAATATGCAAGAGAATCCAAAGAGAGCTAACTCTTCACAAGGAAGAGGGCGGTGGCCGAAGCCACCATGTTGGAGCGCATGGCATGACACCACGAAGATGTATCTTGAGTTCAAAACCAATGCTCATCAATGACCCACATATCACAACATGATATTAAGGGAAATTATTTTTCTTGCTTTAGGCATTATGGGGGAGGGTTAGCCCAATCAATTAGGACCACACTCCCCCTATGTCTATGCCCGCATCTAAACCAAATACATGAAAAAGAGAAAGTGAGTGTGCAAGGGTAGTCAAGCCAGGCTCCTTGAATCTATGATATTTAGCTCATTCCTCAAATAACAAAATCTTGCTTCATCAAGGGGCTTCGTGAAGATATCAGCAAGTTGGTTCTTCGTGATCACAAAGGATAGGGCAATATCACCACGAGCAACATGATCCCGAATGAAGTGGTTGCGAATCTCAATGTGTTTTGTTCTTGTATGCTGCACGAGATTGTAAGCAATTTTGATAGCACTTTCATTGTCACATAATAGAGGCACTTTGTCACAATTAACACCATATTCCTTTAAAGTTTGCCTCATCTATAATAATTGTGTACAAGCACTTGCAGCAGCAACATATTCAGCTTCGGCGGTTGAGAGTGAAATACAATTCTGTTTCTTTGAAGACCAACACACTAGAGACCTGCCCAAGAATTGACATGCACCAGAAGTTGACTTTCTATCATCTTTGTCACCAGCCCAATCTGAATCAGTGTAACCACATAGAGAGAAACTTGAACCCTTGGGATACCATAACCCAAAATTCGGGGAATGAACCAAATATCTGAAGATTCGTTTGACCGCCACTAAGTGGATTTCTTTAGGAGCGGCTTGGTACCTTGCACACACTCCTACACTTAACACGATATCGGGCCTAGATGCGCAAAGGTAAAGGTGAGAGCCGATCATGGATCGGTATACCTTTTGATCCACGTCTTTACCCTTGGGATTGAGCTCAGGATGACACTTTGTTTGCATTGGAGTAGCAACCCCATTGAGATCTGTCATCTAGAACCTTTTGAGCATGTCTTGGATGTACTTAGCTTGATTAATAAAGGTTCCCTCTCTAAGTTGCTTGATCTCGAATACAAGAAAGAACCTCAACTCACCCATCATTGACATCTCAAACCTGTCAGTCATAAGCTTTGAAAATTCATCGTTAAAAGCTTGGTTAGTAGAGCCAAAAATAATGTCATCTACATAAAGTTGGCATACAAAAAGCTCCCTATTAACCTTCTTAGTAAAAAGGGTGGGATCGATTTGCCCAACTTCGAATCCATGGTCCAACAATAGCTCTTTAAGGTGCTCATACCACGTAGGTGGGGCTTGTTTAAGGCCATAGAGCGCCTTATCGAGTTTGTAGACATGGTTCGGAAATTTGGGGTCCTCAAGACCCGGGGGCTGCTTGACGTATACTAACTCATGTAGAGGACCATTAAGAAATGCACTCTTAACATCCATTTGCTGTAATTTAAAATTATGGTAGGCTGCATATGCAAGAAGGATACGGATGGACTCAAGACGAGCCACGGGAGCATAAGTCTTGCCAAAATCAATTCCTTCCACTTGAGAGAATCCTTGAGCCACGAGTCTTGCTTTATTCCTCACAACAATGCCATTTTCATCTTGTTTGTTCTTGAAGATCCACTTGGTGCCGATAACATTGCGGCAATCCTTGGGTTTCTCTACGAGCTTCCAAACTTTGTTGCGTTCAAAGTTATTTAATTCTTCATGCATTGCAACAACCCAATCGGGATCTTCAAGAGCATCAAAGACCTTCTTCGGTTCAACCATGGAAATGTGAGCTTGATGATCACAGAAGCTTGCAAGTTCTCTTCTAGTAGACACCCTTCTTCGTAGATCACCAACAACCTTGTCAAGAGTGTGACCCCTTAGTTCAAGGTTCCGATCAGCACGAGCCTTGCGACGAGCCTCAATGTCCTTATTGTTTCTAGAAGGAGTTGATTCAGTATTTGTATCCTTGTCTTGACCACTGCCTTGCCCTTGATCTTGATCGGAGTTAACAGCAGGAGGTTGCTACAGAATTTGTTCTTCAGGGCCGGATAATCTGCCCCTTGGAGGGGCCGGACTATCCGGCCTGGGAGATGATGCACCAGTGCCTTCTTCCTGAGCATGCCTGACAGAACTGGGAGAACCAGAGCTGGATAATCCACCCTCGAGGGCCGGAGAATCTGGCCTGGGAACAACTTGTCTGCTGTCTTCTTCTTCGGATCCCCTGGAACAAGTTGGAGTGCCAGGGCCGGATTGTCCGCCCCTTGGAGGGGGCGGATAGTCCGGCCTGGGACTACCATCTCGTATAGGAGACTGATGATCTTCAGCAGGTTGTGGTGTCGGTGCAGAGTTTTCTCCAATAGTAGGAGATTGTTGATCTTGTGAAGATGAGGCCTCCACTTGAGTGGAGCATTGTCCTTCCCGATCCGCCACAAGGGGTTTCTCAACGGGGCAGAAAAATCCCACGCCCATTCTTCTTATGGAATCTTGGGGTATTTCAACATCTGCATCACAAACATCAACTTGCCTTACAAAGGAGCCATTATTTTCATCGAATTCCACACTACAAGATTCTACAACAATCCCAGTGAGCTTGTTGTAGACTCAATAAGTGTGGGATTTGGCACCGTAACCAACAAAAATACCTTCTAAAGCCTTGGACTCAAATTTAGACAAGCGGACACCTTTAATAAGAAAGAAACACTTACACCCGAATACTCTGAAGTATGAGATGTTGGGCTTGTTACTGGTAAGTATTTCATAAGGAGTCTTGTCCAAAATCTTTCGGAGGTAGATCCGGTTCGATGAGTGACAAGAAGTGGATATGGCCTCAGCCCAAAAATTGTAAGGAGACTTGAATTCATCCAACATTGATCTATCCATATCCATCAAAGTCCGGTTCTTCCTCTCGGCTACACCATTTTGTTGAGGGATGTACGCAGTGGAATATTGATGTCTAATCCCCTCTTTGCTTAGAAACTCATTCAAAGTGTAGTTTTTGAATTCGGAGCCGTTGTCACTTCTTATTGCCAAGATAGGAACATTGTGTTGACGTTGAACTTCATTGGCAAAGTCAATGACTGTTTGTTGAGTCTCACTCTTTAGCTTGAAGAAATAGACGCATGTATATCTTGAGTAATCATTGACAATGACCAAACAATATTTCTTCCCACCAAGACTTGCATGAGAAGGAGGACCAAATAAATCCACATGAAGTAATTCCAAGATCCTCTTTGAAGACACAATAGTATTCCTCTTGTGGGGAGAGTCATGCATTTTGCCTTCAACACAAGCCCTGCAAACACGATCTTTGGCAAAGGAGACATTGCCTTTTAGTCCAAGGATGTGGCCACCCTTGTGGAGACTTTGCAAAGTTCTCATGTTGACATGGGCTAAACGGTGATGCCACAACCAGCCCACGTCGGCCTTTCCGAATAGACACATCGGACCCGAAGTGGTTTTTCCTGAAAAGTCCACCACATACAAGTCATTTTCGACGTACCCAACGAAAGCGACCTGTAGAGACTTGCTCCACAAGAGTACCACCAAATCATCATCGATAAAAACAGCAAAACCCATCTTGCCAAGGGCACAGACAGAAAGAAGGTTATAACCGAGGGTCTCAACAAGCATGACGTCCACGAGAGAGATATCGTGGGTAACCACAACCTTGCCAAGACCCAATACCTGAGATTTAGACTTGTCACCGTAGGAGACTATAATATTATCATGATTTGGACGCATCTCCGTGATGATCTCCTTGCTTCCGGTCATATGACTAGTGCATCCACTATCTAGCACCCATTTCGACCCACCGGAAGCATAGCCCTGCAAGAGAATTACTTCTTGGTTTTAGGTACCCATTTTTCAATGGGTCCTTTCATGTTAGTAACAAGGGTCTTTGGGACCCAAATAGACCAAACAATATATTCAGCAAAGGGACCGACATAATAAGCATAAACATCGCCATAATCATCACAAAAGAGTTCATAATTTGGATGGTGAGACCCTGCAAAACCAATATTGTTAGTCTTGTCTTTTGTGACATTCTTCTCAGCGGTGCTTGTCTTTGATTGCACATTCTTGGTCTTGTTCTTCTTGTTTTTCTTTTTCTTGGACTTGGTGACATACCCAAGTCCCTCCTTACCATGATTGGACCTTTGCTTGCCAAGAACTTCATCAAGCACACCCTTATCCTTGGGAGTGATGTCCTTGACCACTTCTTTTTCCACACTAGCATTTTCTTTGTGACTATATGTTGTGTTGGATGAGCTAGGAACATCATATTTGGCCAATCGACTTTGAAGCTGATCATGTGACTCATTGAGGATGGAGAAATCGTTTTTCAATGCCTTGTGAGCATTGTCAAGTTTCTCCAATTCCTTGGAGAGTCTATCATGAGCATCCCCAAAGTCAATCTTTTCCTTCTTTATCTTCTTTGCTTTGGTGACTGCATTGTCACGTTCCTTAACAAGTTTAGCCACAATTTCTTCATGTGACTCTTCAATGGACTCAATCCTCTCTTCAAGAGAGACCCGAGCTTCTTCTTCTTCCTCAAGGGCATTTGCATCCTCCCTTTCAATTCTGCCCTTTTCTTCGAGGAGAGCTTCGTTTTGGGCCAGCTGATCCATGAGAGCTTCAAAACAAACTTTGTGCTCACCTTGCAAGTTAGTGTATAAGTAATCCAAATCAATAATATCTTCTTTAACCTTAAGACTAGTAGGATCATCCATGTTAATCATAGCCTTAGGAAAAGAAGAGTTAGAAGTCGTTACCTCGGAGCTTCTTGCCATGAGACAAGTAGCATTTTTGTTGATGATGTTTTCGTTCGAAGAGTCGAAGAGGGATGTTGATGTAGATGTGGTGGCTATAGAAGCCACCTCTTGAGAGCTATCGTCCTCGTCCTCATCTTCACTTACCGAAGAATATTCTTCTTGAGCCACTAGAACAATCTTTGGTTGCTTCTTGAAGGGAGCATTCTTCTTTACAAACTGTTTCTTGCGTGGAGCCTTTGACTTGTCCTTGAAAATAAGTATTCCTCCATTATTTTCCCTACTTTGATATGGACACTCAGCTACAAAGTGCAGCTGGTCACCATAGTTGAAACATGTTCTCAGCTTGGGACCATTTTCTTTTCTTCCATAGGCTCCACTCTTGCGTTCTAGTTTAGCTTTAGCCTTGGCTGGATCTTTCCAAAAGTTTCTAGCATAAAGAGCCAAGTATTGTCCATGGATCCTTTTTATATCCTCGGGACAGTCCATACCTTCTATGGCATATTCATCATGATCAATCACACTAGTCCTCAAGGCCATGTTGACCCCTTTTGCATCCCCATAGCTCGAGCACGAGCATCTTCGACATTTTTGGCAGCCACTTTGAAAGCGGCCATTTCTTGCATTACCTCATTGGATGTCATGAGGTGATAGTTATGCCTACCTTGGAGACTTTTCAAATCCGTGGGCTCAAATGGCATAAGAGCACTGACATACTTGCGCTTGATCCATGCATCATCAACATGAGCTGCACCGTGGTTTCTGAAAGTTGTGGCTATTGCCTTGAGCCTCCTATACATGTCCTCGTGGTCTTCTCCATCCAACATATAGAATCCTTTAGCTTCGTTGCTCAAAGCATCATATCTATTCCTTCTCATACTTTCATTTCCGATGAAGAGAACGGTGAGGGCATCCCAAGCTTCCTTAGCAGTGCTAAGATGCTGAATGTGTTTCATGTCTTTGTCACCCACACCAAGCTGTATCATGTGTAGAGCTGTAGCATTGAGTTGGCTATCAACAACTTCTCTTCTTGTGATATTGTTGGGGTTTCCAACATGAAGACCATTTTCTATGATTTTCCACAACTCAATGGAGGAACTGCACGCATGAGACTTCAGCAAAAATTGCCATTGAGAAAAAGTAGATGCAGAAAGTTTGGGTGGATCACCCCTATTATGTATATGTGGGTGAGGGATAGGTGGATCAGGAGAATACACATGAGAAACCTCATTGTATCCATCCTTACCACTATCCTTTTTCGAGGAGGAGCTCTTGCTAGTGTCATCACCAACCACTTCGTTCTCTTTGGAATCGGTTTTACCTGTTTCCTTGGATTGCGGAGTGGTAGCCTCAGAGTTAGATGGAGGTGATGATGTGGATGTGGAGAGACGCATTATCAATTGACACATCTCTTCCATCGTAGCCTCCATTGAACTCACCAAGGTTGTTTCCAACGTCTTGAGATCGTTCATGGTGACTACATCCGGAGCATCACTCCCATCTACCATGGTGACTACTTCTCTTAGGCGATTAAGCCCGAAATAAGAGCCGGGGCTCTGATACCAATTCAAATGGATCGTATGGGCACCTAGAGGGGGGGGGGGTGAATAGGTGCTAACCAATTTTTAATACTTTTTCGATTTTAGGCTTGACACAAAGTAAATTCTCTAGATATGTAACTACGAGAATTTCCCTATATGCAACCCTAGCTACTAAGCATGTAAAGAGAGGAGCGAAGGAACCGTAGTGGAGCACGCGGAGACACAGTGATTTGTTTTACCGCAGTTCCTTCCTTGTTAAGGGAAGTACATCTGCGTTGGAGGGGTGGGAGGTTCTAATACCACCACGCCACAATAGGCCTCACCCTATTCTCCGATGGATCTCGCCACGAGAGGACTGATCCACCTTCTCCACTATTGGATCCCTTCGAGGCGGGAACCGGTGCCTTTTACAACGCTACCGGGGCACACACACACAACTGAATTGGGGGCTCCCGAGATGAAAACAAGCTGTCACAGGAACAAGGTTTATCAATATAAACAAAACAAGGATCTAGGTATTTGCAAGAAATACTAGATCGGTGATTTTCCAAATGAATAGAGAGGAGATGAAGCGCTTGATTGCTGATGATGAAGATCGAGTTCTCCTCCTTCGATTCCCCAAGGGACGGGGCCTTTGGGTGGATCTAGGTGGAGCTCTCTTGGATGAAGGTTGCAGATCAGATCTTGTATTTTTCGAATGAATCAAGGGATCTGGCAGGAGGGGGAAGGCTGGCTTAAATAACCCCTCCCCAGATCTGGCCGTTGAGCAACTTTGGGGGCGGATTATCCGCCCCCCACTTGGGGCGGACTATCCGCCCCTGGGAAAACTCCGCCACCAGGGCGGATTTTCCGGGGTGAAAATCCGCCCCCTCCCTGGGGATGGCGCCTACGAACCTTGGTGAAGATCTTGGGGGGGGGGGCGGATAATCTGGCCCCCTCCTGGGGCGGATTATCCGGCCTAGCCGAAAAGTACGGCCAAAACTCCGCCCCCTCTCTAGGGCTTGCGCCTTGGCGGCGAGCAAGAGGGGCGGACTATCCGGACCCCCTGAGGGGCGGATTATCCAGCGAGGCCAGAAAATCTGGCCAAAACTCCGCCCCCCTTCTGGGGCTTGCGCCTATTTGGGAACAAGGAGGGGCGGATTATCCGCCCCCCAAAGGCAGATACTTTTCCCTTTTTCCTTAGAGAGAGTTGCAACACTTCAACACACATTAAATAATCCTTGATATTGTTATATAACACACATTAAATAATCCTTCTAGGGCGGATTATGAAATGTTCTTTTAGCGACGTTCGTGACCAGCTTGAGGATGATGTTGTGTTTGGTCCGACCCAGGAGGGGTTGGCCGACCGCGACGTGGTGGTTGACCGTGTCTCCCTGGTCAGGGAGGACCTAGAGACGCATCGGGATGTCTGGCCCCCCTTGGTGGGTCTTGAGACCTCGTTGGTCGATGGGGGCGACCGGATCCAGGAGGGGTCTAAGTTGCCTCGGTATCCAGTTCGGGTTTCTTCTCCTGGTGATGCTTTGCCAGTTGCTGCGCAGGGGAGTAGTACTCCCTTCAGGCGAAGCACACGCCATGGAGTCGATGCCTCTAGGGCGTTCACGACTGATGAGGACTCCATGGTCAAGGCCATGCGGCGTAAGGCGGAGAAGAACATAGATTCGACAGGTATAATAAGTTCTTCGAAATCCTTTTTGTATTTTTCTACTCCTGTTATTTCTTCTAAACTAGCCAATGTTGGCATTAGTTTGGGTAGCTCTGCACTGGAGGTATATTTTTCTTCTAATGTTTTGCGACACATGGAGGTTGACCGTCTAACGGTTACTCCTAAGGTCGGTGTTGTTCCTGATGCTTCACTAACCGAGGAGGAGGAGTTGCATGCCACAATATATGGTCAACTCCTTTCTCACTTAGTTGGTGAAGTGTCGGAGGTGGACTTTGATGAGACTGGGCTTGCCTCTATGTATGAGCTGAAAGCTTCTGGTCGGAAATCAAAGAGCCAGTGGTCATGCAAGAGATCCCGTGTATCCAAATCTCCTATAGTTTCTCAATGAATGGAATATTTTCAAATAGAAGAGGTCTTCGGGACTTGGCTAAACATTTATTCTTTGCTGATTGTGTAAGAGACCATAATTTGGATTTTCTGGGTATCTGTGAGACTGGTAGACGAGATTTTTCACAAGCTCTACTCAATCGCCTTTCTGGTGGAGTGGACTTTACGTGGATATCTCGTCCGCCGCGTGGTCGCTCTGGGGGATCCAGTTAGGCGTTCGTGATGAGACTATGGAAGTTTTAGCTAGTTTGGTGGGAGATTATTTTATAAAACTCCATATCCGGAACAAGGCTGACAATTTCACATGGTCTTTAGTCGCCGTATATGGGGCCGCCCAGGATGTTTATAAGACTGATTTTTTACGTGAGCTTGTGAATTTGGCAAAGGACAATCCATATCCTATCCTTATAGGAGGGGATTTTAATTTGCTTAGATTCCCTCATGAGAAAAGTCAGGGCCGGTTTGATGAACATTGGCCTTTTCTGTTCAATGCTGTTATAGATAGTCTGGACTTAAGAGCGGTTACAATGTTAGGAAGACAAGTTACATGGGCTAATAGTCTTCCGGAGCCAACATACGAAAAACTAGATAGAGTGCTTATGGATACTGATTGGGAACATAAGTTCCCTATGGTACCTGTTCGTGCTCTAGAGCATATTGAGGCTTTGTCGGATCATGCTTATTTACTTTTATCTTTTGGATCACTTCCACAGAAGTCTACGAATGAGTTTAAATTTGAACTCGGATGGATGATCCGTGATGGTTTTTACGAGATGGTTAAGGATATTTGGGAGAAACCGGTCGGTGGCCACATGCCTATCCTACGATGGAATAACAAAATGCGTGCTTTACGCAAGTTCCTTCGTGACTGGGCTAGGCACACAGTTGGGATCCTAAAAAATGAAAAACTACGCCTAACATCTATAATTGATGACTTAGAGGCCTCCGTGGAGGTCAGGTCGTTAACTGCACAAGAATTTGAGCTTAAAAGCCAATCGAATGCAGAGATAACCCGACTTCTGCGTGAGGAGGAACTCAAATGGTACCAACGCTCTAAAGCAAAATTCATTTTGGAAGGAGATGCGAATACAAGATACTTCCATGCTATTGCAAATGGCAAGCATAAGAAGAAACTTATTCACTCTCTGATTCAGGATGAATGCATGATTGAGGGACAAGATCATCTGAAGTGATATATCACAGCTTATTATAAATCCTTGTTTGGGGCCCCAGTAGAAAATTCATTCTCTCTGGTTGAGTCCCAAACGACCGATATACCCCAGGTTTATGATGAAGAAAACAACTTTCTAACTGCCTCATATACCGAGAAAGAGGTCAAGAAAGAGGTTTTCTAAATGGAATATAACAAAGCGCCAGGGCCTGATGGCTTCCCATAAAATTTTACCAAAAATTCTGGGACGTTATCAAGGAGGACCTGATGAATTTGTTTGGATTTTTACATGTCGGTCAATTGGATCTTTTTAGATTAAACTTTGCCAATATAATTTTATTGCCTAAGGTTAATAATGCAGAATGTATACAACAGTATCGTCCAATCTGTCTGCTTAACGTTAGCTTCAATATTTTTACTAAAGTTGCCACGATTAGACTAAACTCAGTTGCTGACAATGTTGTTAGTCCGTCTCAAACTGCATTCATGCAAGGAAGAAATATCCTAGATGGTGTTGTAATTCTACATGAAACAATCCATAAACTACACTAAAAAAAATAAATGGTGTAATGTTCAAGATTGACTTTGAGAAGGCATACGGCAAAGTTAATTGGTCTTTCCTCCAGCAAACACTCCGCATAAAAGGTTTTTCTGAGGAGTGGCGCGCTCTTATTCAGTCGTTTATGTCTGGAGCTAGTGTTGCCATTAAAGTAAATGAATATACTGGCAAATACTTCCAGACCAAGAAGGGACTGAGACAAGGGGATCCATTATCGCCTTTACTATTTAATATAGTGGCTGATATGTTGGCTATTCTTATTGAGAGAGCAAAGGCTGATGGTCAAATTTAAGGATTAGTTCCACATCTTATTGATGGTGGACTATCTATTCTTCAATACACTGATGACACAATCATTTTTATGGAACATGATCTGGAGAAGGCTAAGAATCTGAAATTAATTTTATCAGCATTCGAGCAACTATCTGGGCTTAAAATAAACTTCCATAAAAGTGATTTGTATTGTTTTGGCGAGGCCTAAAACGAGGCCCACCTATATGCTGAACTTTTCGGCTGTGGTCAGGGGCATTTTCCAATCAACTATTTGGGAATACTGATTCATTATCGGCGCCTCACAATTGCTGAATGGAAACTTGTTGAGGAAAGGCTACAAAAATGTCTTAATAGTTGGAAAGGTAAATTGCTTTCTCTTGGTGGAAGACTAGTACTCATAAATTTAGTACTTACTAACATGGTACTGTATATGATCTCGTTTTTCCAATTATCAAAAGGGGTCTTGAACAAATTGAATTATTTCTGTTCAAGATTCTTTTGGCAAGGGGATAGTGAGAAAAAGAAGTATCGACTGGCCAGATGGAATGTGGTTTGCCGCCCGAAGGAGTTTGGTGGACTGGACATACACGATTTGCAAGTCAAAAACACCGCGCTTCTGGGCAAATGGCTTTTTAAACTACTTATAAAAGATGGTGTTTGGCAAACCATATTATGGAGGAAATATGTGGGGTCCAAAGCTGTGTCTCAAGTGGTTTGGAAACCCGGTGATTCACGTTTTTTGGGCGGGTCTTATGGCCACCAAAAAACATTTCTTTCGTTTTGGTGCTTTCGAGATTAATGATGGATCACAGATTAGGTTTTGGGAAGATAAGTGGCTTGGCCAAACTACTCTTCGCGAATAATATCCATCTCTATATTCGATTGTTAGACACAAAAGGGATACAATTTCCAAAGTGATGAAACACTATCCTCCTAATGTGTCTTTCAGAAGAAGTCTAATTGGGTCTCGACTGGTATCTTGGAACAATCTACTATTACGATTATCCACGATACAATTGTCGAACGGTGTTGACGTGTTCAAATGGAAATTACTAGAAAGTGGTAAATTTTCTGTTGGCTCACTATATAGAGCTTTGGTCCAACCTGATATCCTGGTCGATGATAATAGTAAAGTTTGGAAATTTAAAATACCCTTAAGACGAAGATATTTGCATGGTATCTACGGAGAGGGGTAATTCTAACAAAATATAATCTTGCAAAGAGAAATTGGCATGGAAGTACACAATGTGTCTTTTGTCACCAAGATGAGACAATTCGTCATTTATTCTTCCATTATAAATTTGCTCGTTCTATATGGCCATTCATCCAAATAGCTTCTGTTTATCTCCTCCACGTTCCGTAACCAATGTTTTTGGTAATTAGTTGCATGGAATTGTTGATAAGTACAGAACTTTGTTTAGGGTGGGAGCGCTTGCCATTATATGGCCGCTATGGCTTTGTAGAAATGACAAGATTTTTAATAACATTGTGTCTTCTCCTCTACAGGTTATCTATCGAGACACGGCTATTCTCCGATCGTGGACTATTCTCCAATGTATGGAGTTTTGAGACTTATTTGTGGAGAGATGTACGTGATTGGAGGACACAGCGAGGGATATTTTCTCCTGACATGGATGACCGTGTGATTTGAGGATTGATCTACCTTAGATTCAAGACATTTATTTTGATAGTGCCTTTTTATAATGCTTGTCTACTTTTTTTCCCCTAGTTCTGTCGTTCGTATGGCTGTGTGCATCTTGGTTATGTAGAGGCCGGGTGGAAACATTAAACAATTTATGTTAATAAAAAGCCTATTTCCAAAAAAAAGTCAAGTTCCAGCTTGACTGCATGTCCCCTTCTCTGAACATTTTGGTTGAACTTCTCCTTCCGCGGATCGATGCGGTCATGACTTTTTCGCCCACATGCAGTGTACGCATTGATTAATCTGTCTAGTAATTTCAGAATCCCCATCGATTAATCTGTCTAGTAATTAGTTGGCGATCATCAATGGGATCACCAAGCTCTTGAAGCTCATTGGCGATGGCTTTGAGGCGCTGAAAATACACGCCGACGAAAGAATCACCTTGGACGGTGTTGCGGAACTCAGTGTGGAGGTTGGTGAGGCGAGCATCAACGTCGTCCTAGAAAAGTTGTCAAAGAGCCGACCAGAGATTGGAGGCGGTGGTGGCCTCACGGAAAACTAGATTGAATATTTCTGTGGCCACGCGGGTGTAAATCCATTGGGTGATAGTAGCGAGATCATCTTTGACCCATTGAGCATCATAGAGACGAGGGACAAAATTTGCGACGACATGAGATCGAAGATTGCAGCGCCCAGGATGAATATCGAATAGGTGACACCAATGATAATAATTGTGGGCAGCGAGATCTAAAACTATGTGGATGACATTGGAGACGTCGGTAATTGTATCGGCAAAAGAGATCTGCGGAGCTAGAGGGGGAGGGTGTTGGTGGATGGATAGTTGGGAGGAGGAGGGTTTATCGGCGGCGGCCTTGTGTGCGGCGGCGGCCTTGGCTTCGAAGTAGCCAGGGAGTGGAAGCGGCGGCGGGGTGGGTGGAGGACCTATGACCTAGGAACGATAGAAATCTGATACCATGAAGAATTATGATAATATCACACTTGATTCAATAACAAAGGGGTACAAGGGTTTATATAGTACACGAGGAGAGGGGGTGGCAACCTGGTCGGTGCCCTAACTTGGGTTACAAGAAATATGATCTAACAGGAACTGTACCCATACCTCTTGCGCATATGGGCATTGAAATGCAAGGTGAACTGCCATCTCCATTTGTTGATCACAAAGGCTGCAAGAAGTGGTCGTCGTTGCTAGAAATGAAGGATCACGATGCTGCCGACCAATGGATGCATTTTGAGATTTTTCTACAGGACGATGCTACAATAGTAGCAATGTTTTGCTATATCTGTTCTTCGTTTTCGATAAAATGGCATAAAGTATTTGCTACGATATTTTCGATAAAATTCCTCAACAAAGTCGGTTTTGCTACAACAGCCCAACATTTTTTGCTACCAAGCCACCGCGATGTCTCTGGTGAAGTCGATTTTTTTGCTGCATTAGCACATTTCTTTTGCTACCACCGTTTCGTGGTTTTGCTACAATAGCGTAAAGTTTTGCTACAAGGTCCCCAACGAGGTCTCCTAGCGAAAGTCTCCAACGAAGTTGGATTTGGTACGTTAACACAAAATATTTGCTACATAATCTCCAACGAAACTCCGGCGAGATCTATCTTTTTTACTTTTGTCTCGTGGACAGACCATTTTTTTTGCATGTAGCAAAATCGGGCAAGTTTGTAGCAAAAACGGAGAAGTTGTAGCTAAAGCGGGATAAAGTGCCATTTTTGTCGCCTTGGGGACCCGCACGATGTTGGGGAATTATTCCCCGGGGAAGTGTAGTACTGCCTTTTTTATTGTATGCTTCATAATTTATTAAGAAACCAGTTCTTGCCTTGATACAAAACATATTGCAAAATGATCATCTTTCGATGGACGTCAACTCCAATTCTATTTAGTACTACATGCACAGCATAATTCTTATGGTTGGACTTGGATGTACCCAAGCCAATCATTCTGGTACTTGTCGCTCAACGCAAAGGTTCAATGTAAGCTAATCATTTTGGTTGTCAGTTAGGGGTTGCCAACTAATCCACCCTTTTCTTGCTACGAGAGGTCCAATATTGTTGTTAGCGAGTCAAGAGAATCAGCCGAAAGAAAGAGCGCTTCGACTAATCCAATGTCGTTCATACACAAGACAAACCTGCAATTGCATTATCAATTTTTTTACGATATAGACGACTTGAGCAACTCGTAGTGCATGGCCTTTCGAGCAGATTACATGCGAATGTATCATGAGTAATCCGCTATCAGTGGGTACGGACCAATAACAGAAGTGTCTCCAGCACCTTCTTTTTGCTTCTTTTGGGCTTTTTGTTTTGTCTGTCCCAGCTGTGGTTGAACTCACATCATGCACAAGCATTAATAATCCACTGAAGATAAGAAGAGGTAATAATGCGAGAAAATTCACAAACTTGGCCAGCAAACGCAGATGTGATCTCGCACCCAATCGATGGAATACTCACACCCACACCCACACCCACACCCACACCCACACGCAGCACGATTAGGGGAGGACAGCGCCCGATTTCTATACGGCCACTTGGCACAGTCCCATGAGAAATGATTAGTCCAATGTTAATTAGGGGAGGGGGAGGAGGGGAATCTCCTCTCAGATCGCGGTGTGCCCTCATGCCTAATGACAGTAGCAGTCAGTACTTACTTTGCAGCACATCGATCGATCCCAGTTGAGACGAAAGAATGCATATCATAATGCCCCGATATGATCCCTGCATTATTATTAGAGAGATCGTGGTTGCTCCTCGCTCCTCGTGGCTAACGGTAGAGGATTTGTTAACTGCGAAATTGCTTTAATTTCCCTGAAGTCTGAACTGACTGGCGTGCAGCAGCATGGGGCATGGCCGGCCGGCCCCGATCGTTAAATCCCTGCGATCCGTCTGAAACCGTATTATACTCGGGCTTATAGCTCCTATGCGACGTCTTTACATGGAATTGAAAGGAAAACGACATCGTTGAAAAGAATAGCTTGCATGCGACGGTTGTGAGGCAGTAATATCCCAGGGCCACACGGGCCTTAAAACGGTCGTAAGGACACATTTAACTTTGTTTCAAGATTAGGGTTAAGCCAAACCGGTTGGTTGGGACAGCCAGTCAACCAACCGCTTCCGACCGAGAGCACACGTCACACTGACTGTAGCTTCCCCG
The DNA here is from genome assembly GCA_916181665.1 of Avena sativa. Classification (NCBI taxonomy): domain Eukaryota; kingdom Viridiplantae; phylum Streptophyta; class Magnoliopsida; order Poales; family Poaceae; genus Avena; species Avena sativa. The sequence goes on from OV702293.1 coordinate 427,659,487, forward strand.
ACGGCGGCGGCGGACCTCACCCATCGTTCTCGCGGGCGGCGGCGGCACGACAATTAATTTAGGCGGCGGCGCTTTCGTTCGACGGCGAAGGTGGTGAGTGCCATTTGAAAGCTAATTCCTCTCCCATTCTTCTCAATTCGAGATCTGAGCGTGCCCATTGATGCTAGATTGTGGAGGCGAGGGGGAACGATATGGAGCATGGAGAGGGGACTTCTAATCGGTATATCCCGTATCTCTGCACTTAATTTCTCTAAGGTTGAGCTCTTTGTTCGCTTCCGCTAGCTCACAGTGCCCGCCAAAAACAGGGGAGACGATGTTGCGCGCCAAACCTTCGAATTTCGCATCAATTTCTTTCCCTCTAGGGCTGTTTTAGTTGATGGCAGCACGCAGATCATTGAGAGAGACACAGTTGTTAAATGGGAGGTGGAATTAGAACATGTTGATCCCCAAGAGCTAATAAACATGGGAGAGGAGGCGGTGAGGAAAATGGTGGAAAAAATTGGGGATAGTGTGGTTTGGGGGCCAGAGCAAGAAGTTTCTTTGTTACGATTTGATGATTGCAAATGTGACTATGTTAGGGTTGAGACAGGGGAACATATAGTTGATGAAATCGATGAGCGAAACGGTTGGACAAGCAAAACTGTTCTGTTTTTAGCAGAGCTCATTGATCTGAAACCTGATTCGAGGGTTGGATATGTGGCCTCGAAGCTGGCTGCTCAGATGGTCGAGGATGATTGGGCTGCACAAAGGCAAGTAATGCCTATACTTACTGAGTTGGAAGTGTTAACAGTGGAGGATGATGATGCTAATGCACAAGGGGAGGCTGCAGATGGTAATGCACAAAGGATTGTAACTGTTGATTGGAATTCAGTTGAGATACATGACCGGACTGATTTGGTCATTGCACCAATAGATGACATTGAAATGGCAAAGCTTTTTGGCATTCCTATAGATGACAGAGACAAGGAGAAGAAGAGGGATGAAGCTGCAAATGATGGTGACAACCATTTAAGAGATGAAGAGGCAGATATAGATCTAGAGTTGTTGGAAAATGCTGCAGTTCATGTAGATGATGCACATGATGATGAGCTAGTAACAGTTTATGACAAAGAGGACCCAGTTATTGAAGTTGGGAGATTGTTTCCAAGCATGGATGAATTCAGGATGTATTTCAGGACATATGCAGTCAAACGTGAGTTTGCTACCAAGACTATGTGGACTGATAAAAAGAAGTTCTATGCAAAATGCATAGGTTATGATGGTGGTGCCAAGCCTTGCAAGTGGTATATATCTGCTAGACGCCAACCTGATGGAAGGACAATAAGAGTGAATCAAATTCCAAAACCTCATACTTGCATTACAAGTTCTCAAACAGTTACAAAGATGACATCACAATTATGAGTTGCAGAAAAGATCAAGCCCATTTTAGCCACAACACCAAACAACACTGCAAAGAGACTGAAAATAGACTTGGAAAAGCAGTACCCCATTAAGCTGAATTATACTACAGTGTGGAAGGCAAATCAAAGGGCAATGAAAGAGCTATATGGTGATTGGGAAAATACCTTTCGAATGCTTTATAACTTCAAAGCAGAAGTAGAGAAGAGGTCACCTGGCAGTGTTGTGGAGATAGATACTGAGGTAACAGCCGATGGGAAAGTCTTCTTCTCTAAATTCTTCATGGCTTTAAAGCCTTGCATCGATGGCTTCAAAGCAGGGTGCCGTCCATATTTGAGTATAGACTCATCTTTCTTGACTGGAAAGTGGAATGGTCAACTAGCAGCATGCAATGCTTTAGATGGACACAATTGGATGTTTCCTGTAGCTATTGGCATGTTTCAGTCTGATACAGAGGCATCATGGACATGGTTCATGATGCAGTTGAAAAGATGCATAGGGCCAGTCTCTCCATTGGCAGTGCACACAGATGCATGAAAGGTTTAGAAAATGCAGTGAAGATTGTTTTCCCTCATGCTGAGCAGAGGGAGTGCTTCGGCCATATGTGGATGAATTTGATCAAAAAATTCAGAGGAGATGATTTTGGACGCATGTGGCCAGCAGCAAGATCTTACACCAGGCAGACACATTCATATCACCTTGAGAAGATTAAGGCAGCATGCTCTAAAGAGGATAGGGTCAAGTTTTGTACATGGTTGGAAACCTACCATTCTCTTTTATGGTATAGGTCTGGTTTTAACACTGCCATCAAATGTGATCATATCAACAATAATTTGGCAGAAAGTTTCAACAACAAAGTGAAGGAGTTAAAAGACTTGCCTGTCCATGACATGGTTGACCAGATCAGGATCATGATCATGAGGTTGTGGGAATTGAGAAGAAGGCTTGGTGATGTTCTTCAAGGAGATAAGCTTCCTGATGTTGTGCAGCAGGTGGTCAACAGGAGCAGAAATCTTGCACATTTGCGTGTTGAGAAATCCTCATTGTGGGGTGCTGAAGTCAGAGATACAAAGACTGCCAGGAGGCATGTTGTTGACACTCAATTGCATGAATGCACATGCCTTGAGTGGCAACACACTGGGAAGCCTTGTGAGCATGCCATACTTTTCTTGGCCTCCAAACACAAGCTAAATATGCACCCATATTTGCATGAGTATTATTCTGTAGCAAAATTCAAGGCTGCATATGGAACACCAATTCCAGCACTTACAGATCAGTCTCAGTGGCCTGAAGTGGACATTCAGTTCTCCTTGTGTCCTCCTTTGATGAAAAGAAAGGCTGGCTGGCCCAAGCAGAGTAGATTCAAGGCTTGGTTTGAGAAAGGTGGGAGCAGCAAGAAGGGAAAGAAAGATGAAAAGAAAGATGCCAAGCCAAAAAGGGCCCAAAAAGGTAACAAGAATAGATGCAAACTCTGTGAAGAACTTGGACACTGAGCTGGCTCTACCAAGTGTAGATACACTGCTGAAAAGCCAAAGTATGTTCATCCAAAATCTATCCCATTTCTTGTTGATGATTTTTCTCCCCCAGCTAACTTGCTTGTTTTCAGGAGGAAGCGTGGAGAAAAAGGCCCACCTCTTGTTGTTGACGAATGTTGGCCAGTGAAAAGGGCAAGAATCAATGGCCAAAGAAAGAAGAGAACTAACCAGATCATGTTTGGTGCTGCTGAGGTGCAATCTGAACTTGTTTTGGAGGATGATGTGCAAACTGTTGAGGCTTTAGGGCACACCGTTTCTGATTTGGAAGCTCTGGTGCAAAATGAGGGGCAAAATGAGCCTGTTGTTGAGGCTCTAGTGCAAAATGAGCCTGTTGTTGAGGCTCTGGTGCAAAATGAGCCTGTTGTTGAGGCTCTGGTGCAAAATGAGCCTGTTGTTGAGGCTCTGGTGCAAACTGACCATGTTGTTGAGGCTCTGGTGCAAACTGACCATGTTGATGAGGCTCTGGATCATGATCATGAGGTTGTTGAGGAGGTGCAGGAGGTGAAGGAGACTCTTGGACGTGCTGTGGGGAGGCCAGATGGTAATGGTAAGAAAAAGAAGAGCATAAACCTATTGTGTGGTGTGAAACTTGTGAAGGAGAAGAAAACGAGGGGTAAGAAGAGCCAAAAGAAATAGACATTTGTTATTGTAAACATTTGTTATTGTTGTAAACATTTGACACTTGTTGTTGTAATAATTTGGCACTTGTTGTTGTAAACATTTGTTATTATAATAATTTGTCACTTGTTGATAATTTGGACAAAATTCAAATATGATGGTAAATTTGAATTTCAACAAATGTAGCTATGTCACTTTTCTATGTTTGCATGAGCTTCCAACGTTTTTCTCATATGTACAATACAACTCATCCTCACCCTGATCCCTTTTGTGAAGTACAACTCACCCTCACCCAAAATGGGGTAGAAATGGGCTCCAAAGCTAGGGTAAACCACCCCATTTCTAAGCAAGTTTTTTTTCGACCATTTCTAAAACCAAGTTTGATATTTTTCTCAGAACTATGTCACATAACATGACACCATGCGAAGGTTTTGTATTTTTTTGATTTTTTTGAATTAGTTATGCACATTTGAATGTCTGGTCAAACTTGAAGGGTTTTCATAAATATTCTTAGCTAGGGGCTGAGGCTCACAAAACTAGCATTGGATCTCTGATGAAATAGCATGTTGTGAACCTAAAAATGATTTTTACAAAAAATCATCAGCATGAAATCATGTACCTGTAGTTTATATCTTACCCACTTCCAACCGATTCGGCAGGATTTGTCTTTTTCACCAGGGATGGAATAAAAGGTTTGAGATACTCAAGTTGGGAAATTATACATTCTAGGTGGTCTAGTATTTTTGAAAAATAGGATGTTACCATTTTGAAACTTCAATTTGGTGGTTGCTTCACAAATCCCCCCCTCTTTCGGCACTCAGAAAATAGAAAATGATTTTCTGTGCGTCGAAAAGGAAAACTTTGTGCTACAACATTGTTAGTCATCCCATTATAGACATTCATGCCAAATATGGGCACATTATCACAAACTATTCCTTGATTCTAGCCATATCATTGGTCATTTGACCCGAAAGCCAGAAAACCTCGGAGGAGATAGGTCATTTTGTGAAGGGTTTTTTGAAATATGATCAATAGACCAAGTTTGATATTTTTCCTCACAACTATGTCACATAACATGACACCATGCGAAGGTTTTGTATTTTTTTGATTTTTTTTGAATTAGTTATGCACATTTGAATGTCTGGTCAAACTTGTGAAACCCCGTTGACTGCATCCTAAACCCCGCTAACCCTAAGGCCGAATGAGGAACGTAGATCTAACCCTAGCGCGACACTGTGGCCGTCCGATCATGTCTTCTAGAAGGATTCCGCGGGTGGCTCTGGGTGATCCGTGGAAGGGCTTGTTCTGCAACCTGATTGGTTGGCGTCTCTTAGAAGGATTTCGTGGCTAGCTCTTGGCGATCCGTGGGATGGATGATTCTGAAATCTGATTGGCTTCATCGTTTTTACGTGCAACAGCGTGGCATGCGAGCGTGGCACACTCCATTGACGATTGGACCGAGCGTGGCATGCGAGGGCGCTGGGCGGGGCGGGCTGCACCATGCATGCAGCTGCCCCTAGCGTCGCAGTCTAGCTATTTTACGTGCAACAGCGCTGCAGCGTATTTACTCCCTCCGTCGCATTAAATAAGTGTACGTGTAACAACTTTTTTCAGTCAAACTTACTCCCCTCAGGTTCATTGTAATAAATGAGACTTTGCATGATACCACATCTATGTTATTTTGCACTATGGAGTAGTAACTTAGACTAGTAACATATGCATGATACCACATCACCTATATATAAGGTGAACCTTTGCTATAAGATGGGACCCACACAGCTTATGGAAATGGCTATAAGGTCAAGTTCATCATAAGCTGGGACCCACATGTCTGTTAAAAGTACACACAAGCAAGAGAGAGGAGAGAGTAAAATAATCATTTATTGCTTGTGGACAACCCATAAGCTTGTAGGTCACCCTTAAGGAAAATCTTCTAAAGTAAACCTCCACTATGTATATGGATAGCCTTATGGACTACTTTTTGGCTTGTGGATAGCCTTATGGACTACATAGTGGATGCCCAAGTGCATTGGAAAGGTAGAAGTACACTTTTTGTGGACAAATTTTGAAGCCAAACGTATACTTATTTGTGGACGCAGAGAGTATGCATGTCACTATGACTAGCCTAAGAAAAAATATCAAAATCTAAAATATGTAATAAATATAACGTACATCGTTGGCACACTCCATTGACCGTTGGACCGAGCGTGGCATGCGAGGGCGCTGGACGGGGCGGGCTGCACCATGCATGCAGCAGCTGCCCCTAGCGTCGTAGTCTAGCTATTTTGCGTGCAACAGCGCTGCCCCATTAAATAAGTGTACGTCGAACAACTTTCTTCAATCAAACTTACTTCCATCTGGTTCATGCGCCATACAAAAAGTCAATATTACTCCCACCGATTTTTCTTGCGTGTGTAAAAACGAACGAATTTGTTGCATGCGGTGTGTAAAAACGAACGAGTACCTTGGTACTAGATTTCTGCATTTATTATCGAAGTAAATCAAGGCCAAATTATATTTTCCCTTTTATTTTTCACTGCCAATGAACAACTACCTTGGACCTTTTTTTCTCTCTTTCGCATTAATGTATGCATGCATGCAGGGGCGGGGGCGGCGGTGCAGGGGTTACAGTACGTCGCATCCTAGCTATTTTTTTCTCTCTTTCGCATTGATCACGCCCGCTTCCCACACGCAACGCAGCACACGCGTCTCGTCTCGACGTCTGCGCCAACGCGACGCTGGATTCCCACGCCGCCCTTCACGCCCCGCCCTCAATAAATAGGCAAAACGCCTTTGCCTCCTCATCTCATCTTGCCCCTCATCTTCAACCTTGAGCCCGTCCCTTTGCCTCCTCCCAGCCCCCAAACACTCCGACCATGGCGACCTCCCCCTTCCGCTTCCCTTCTGACACCGAAGTAAGCGACGAGGACAACCACCCGGACCACAAGCAGTGGTGGGAGCAGGAGGAGCCCACGCGCCCCAAGCGTGGCAAGAAGAAGAAGTCCCCGCCCTGCCCCTGGGGGGAGCAGGGCCCCATCGTCACCAACCCAGTCCCCAACCTCCCCGGCGGCGGCGACCTCCCCTCTGAAGCCTACTGGGCTAAGGCGACGAAGGACGAGGAAAAGCAGGAGGCTGCTTTCTCCAGGTGGAAGGAGAAGCAGGCCTAGCGCGCCTTGAAGAAAAGGCGCAGACGGGCGGATGACGAGCGACGGGAGGCCAATCGTTGGGCCTTCCAGGAGGAGCAGCGGAAGCGGGAGCACCGGGAGAGGCTGGCGGCGTGGAATGCCGCGAAGGCGGCCGCACCGGCGGCACTGCCTCCACCGCCGATGGAGTAGGGTAGCTAGGGTTAGGGTTTAGGGGCTAGCCCAGGGTTTAGGCGGGGCGCCTATTCCCTTCTATATTATTGTACTTTTTTTCTTTTTATTGTAATGTTATCGATCCCCCTATCTAATATAAGTAATGTTATCCCAATATTATCTATCCCCTTGTTTTATTGTAATCTGTGTTTTATTGTATTGTCATTTGTCAAAACACCCAAAACAACAAGTGTATAAAACAAAAGACACAAAAACAAGTTCATATAATACTCGTGCAATATTTATATATTTACAAGTGTATAAAATAAAAGACACAAAAACAAGTTCATACAACACATGGTTCATTTTCAAATAAGTCATTTACATATTTACATAAGTTAAAGGAGCGCCCAAGTTATGTTAGTTAAATGGATGTCCTTGGACTTCATTTATATATTTACTTTTGCAAAAAAAAGATTGCAACCTGAGCACGAGTATCTGCAAATCCACACGTCCCTATTTAGATTGTAACGTGAGTACCATTTTTTTTGCCCAATCAACATGTAGTTACTATTGGGCCTGGATACGTCCATTTTGGCATGGCTAAGTTATATTTTGGCCTGGCCTTTTTCAATTCTCGTCAATTGTTTTTTTACTTTTCAACCCCTCCCCCTCCCCTGCACACGGGCGCCCCCTGCACACTGATAAAAGGAACACTGACGAAACTGACGAAACTGAAGGAACACTGATTTCAAAAACAGAGCAGCTCAAAATTAGCCTGAATTTGTGTTGCATTTTATTCAAGCCAAAGACATAGACCATTACATCCATTACAAAGCATCACTCGAACACTGACCGTGCTGTCTAATGACTAACGATGAGGAGATAAACTAATCCGAGAGAAATTACACAAAAATAAAAAAACCGGCCATCAGATTGTCCTGCTTCTTCAATTCGATGATTTGCCTTAGCTGCTTGTTCATCTTCTTCAGCTCGGCCTTCACTTCCGCATCCACCGTAGTACCAGCGGAAATGGGGTTGCCACATCCCAATTGCTCCACCACGGACGGGTTTTCGAGCTCCCGGGATGCTACCTCCACCCTAATTCGCTCGATGTACTCATCAAGCCACTCAAAATGCCCACATTTTGGCAGTTCCTAAAATTGCAGAGATGAACCCTAAATCCCAAATTCGATGAAATACATGAAATTTCGAAAGAAAAGCGAGAAATTGGCGCTCGGAACACTCAGATCTCACCTTTCCCGGCTCGGGCTTGCTCTCACACTTCACAAATTCCCGGCCAATGTTGCCGTTCTTGTCGGTGGATGTGACAAGCCGCTTCAGGGGCGCGGTACGGGGGCAATCGGGGCACCTCCTCATCGGCACCGCACCATACCGAGGCCATGAGCGGTGGGAGGAAGCAGAGCTCGACATCCCTCGCCGGCGTTGCCGCACTTGCTCGCCGGAGAAGAAAACGGAAGGGGATGAGATGCTGGAACGGTGGCGGGAGTGCTCAGGTGCGGGGACGGATCGGGGTCAACGGCTCTCTTCGACCACAGGGTGGGTCCCACGATATGAGGTGGACATCAGGTGAGTTCCGCCGTGACGTGGAGAGGCTGTGGGTCCTACTGTGCTCAGCTGATTCGAATTCGTTGACGGTCTCGTGGGGTTAAGTAGAAGTGTCGCACGGGAGCTATTTGCCGCCTCACAACCGTCGCATGGCAGCTATTGTTTGCAACGATGTCGCTTTCCTTCCAATTCCATGTAAAGACGTCGCATAGGAGCTATAAGCCCATTATACTCGGGTGGAATATAGACAGGTTTGGGAATGGTTGGACGAATACCTCAAGTGGCGAAGCATGCCAGACGTCCAGAGTATCCGAGAAGGGCTAGCTAATTCGCTGGTTCGATCTGCTCGATGTGAACAGCAGATAGCTTGGCGGCTAAGAACTTTCTAGAATAAGGGCCGAAGTTTATTAGAGCATCTCTAGCAGACCGGCCAGTAAAACGCGTAAAAGGGCCGAGAATAACGCCTTTTTTTTTCGTCCGAGTGGGCTGGGATGGAACATACCCCATATTCGCGAGCCGTAAAATCGAATATTCGGTTTTGATTTCACCGTCGCTTCGTCATCTCCATATATATATCCCTTCGACGGCCGGTTCATCCCCACCCTCTGCACTCTCTCCTCCCACCGCCATGGCAAGACCCACTCTGAACTTTTACGAGGCGATGATATTCGCTCACTACGACATCCTAGCGCCACCGCGCGCCACGCTGCCGGCCGGCTGGAAACTCAGCCACGTCGGGGTGCCGGTGGGTCCGCTTTCGAGGAGTGCCGAGTTGGCTAGCGAAATAGAGGAGGGACACCACAAAATGCCAGAGTGGAAGAGGCCTATGTCCTGGTACTCGCCGAAGGGCTCCTACTGGTGGGAGCGTTTCAAGAAGGAGCGCAGGGTGGCGCTTGCCCTCTGCGTTGTTCACGGGCGGGAGGTCCACCCCGATCTCCGCCATCACGCAGGCCCGTGCCTGGGTGCACGATCTATAGCGTCATCGACGAGGTGCGACGAGAAGAGTTCCCGAGGAAGGCAAACAATGTCTGGATCGTCGAGATCAATCCGGGCGAGGAGGAGGCGGCCGCCAAAGACAGCGAAAGCGAAATAGTAGATTAGGGTTTAATTCATCGTTTTATTATGTACCTTGTTCGTGAAATCAATGAAGTGGAGAAGCTTCTTCACGGGATGAATCGGCATGGTGTGGCCTCACTGGACGGCGGCGGCGGCTATTCACAGCGAAAGGGGGGAACGAGCTGACATGTTCCTCCTACCAAGGGTTTCTAGCGATACGGGCCGACGTTAGGTCGTAGGCGAAACCTAGCTATCTAAGGGCCTTGGGGTGGCCCCCTTAAAAAATTTACGGGCCAGGGTGTTTTGTGGGGGGTTTGATCCGCCCACTTTTTCCAAACGAAACCATAAACTGATGGTTATTATATGATTTCGTGGCGGATAAGAGGTCCGCTAGAGATGCTCTTAGTTGCCTCTCCTGCCTGCCTCTATACCGTCCTGAACTTATGATGACTGTACATTGATATGCAGTTACAAAATTTACCAGAAGAAGCTAAGCAGCATCGTACGAGCATCTTTATCAGGCCAAAAGCCAAAGGGTATATGCTGCTGGTAAAAGCGAGACGTTTTGGGGTTGAGAGCAAAAGGGGTGGACGGAAGGAAAGGGAAAAAAAGGAAAGCGCAGCTAGAATGTTGTGTGCTGTACGGTTTCGGTTGTGGAACGGAGCGCGCGTGTTCCTTCCTTCTCCTTTTTTTTTTATCTTCGCATCGTCGATCTTTCTTCCTCCTCCGAATCCGTTTAGTGGTGGAGTGGCCAATGCGTAATGGGATCTGGCTATTCCCCCGATCGCCAACATGGGCACGTTGCCGTGGCTCGCGCATTAATGGTCCATCATCGTCCACCTGCAGCCTTGCCCATGGAACGGGAAGGAAGCATCGACCGATCCATCGCACTAGTACACGCAGCTCCTGATGGCACCCGCCGGCCCCGGGTTCGGGGCCGGGTCTGCCCCCCCCCCCCCCATACCCGCACCCGTCCCACCTACGCGACCCGGCCCCATACCCGCCACCGGGTCTAATATTGCTCCAGACCCGCGACCCGGCAGGGTATGGGGATCCGACGGGTACCCGCAAGCACAAGACAGATTGTGCATTTATACAGTATACACGTACACCACATACATGTACAAAAAGGTTGACAGCAAATGTTGACAGCAAATAGGTTTGTAAATTAAAATAACAAATGGCAGCAATAGAACTATACAAGTGTAAACAACACAGGAGGAAGCACAACTTCACAAATACATATCCCACAATAACTTCACAAATACATATCCAATTCCAAATTTCCAACAATAACAAGTTACATATGGCAGTTCAGTTTCACAAATTACAAGTTCACAACAGAATATGTATGATAGTTGGCAGCAATACAATATATATGATAGTTGGCGCTTGGCAGCACTACCATCTTTGATCTTCCAGCTCGCTAGCTCCACTTCATCTCAGGTAGAGGTCAAACCGTCACTAACCTGAGTTACAGCATATTGCCAAACAACAAACATGAGTACATTATTTATATTCCATTGTAATTAGAGAAATATGGTAGATCACGAATCATGATAGAAATACTACAGTCACTAACCTCATTCACTTCTTGTGTGTCTTTGAAGACAAGTCCAGAAGCTACCTTCACCAAGATGAGCATCTACAAATTTTGCACATACAAGAAGATAATAAGCATAAGTAGAAATAGATATAAGAGCAAGATGCATAAGAGAATAAGCGACACATGTTAAGAAAATGCAGGATTTTCTCACCTTTGTACTTGTTTCTAAGCCAATCTTGGTAGCACATCAATACCTCAAGCATGTGAGAAGTGAGGCGGCTTCTATGTTCATTCACTATTCTGCCACTAGTACTAAATGCAGATTCTGAAGCAACCGTTGTGACTGGAATAGCATATATATCTCTTGCAACCTTTCTTAGTGTTGGGTACCTTGTGCCAGCCACTTTCCACCAATCCAACACATTGAACTTCTCGGTATATGGTACTAAGTCATCGGACAAGTAATTCTCCATCTCACCCTGAAGTCTAGCTGTTGCCGGCCTTTGTTGTGCTACAATATTATGGAAGAACGTCATAATTGCAGGAGCAGGCATTGAAGACAAGGAACATTCTGCAGCTGCGGGATATCCATCTCCTTCCACCTCATACTCCCCAATCAATTGATGGAGATTAGCAACTACTTCGTCAATCTTTTCTATGCATTCATAAGAAGTTGGCTCAATGCCATGGAGCATTGCAAAACATGCTATCAGCATTTGCTTCTTATATCTAGGGTCAAGTAGTGTAGCTATGCCCATCAGCCCTTGGATATCTTTCCAATACTTATCAAATTTTTCTGTCATACTTTTGGACATTTCTTGGATAGCCAAATTAGAAGAGGTTCCCCACTACCTAATTTTCATCTTGATTTCACATATCTTAGGAAAATACACATTGGCAGTGACATAATCAGTCCCAGAGAACAAAGTAGTTATATCATAAAACAACCTAAGCCTCGGTATAACCTCAGCAGCAAAGTCCCATTCTTCAGGTGTAGGCAATGTGACATATTGCTTGTCTACTATTTTGGCTCTTTCAAAGACGACTCTATAAGGTAGAGCCATGTCAAGCATAACGAAAACAGAATTCCACCTAGTCTTACAATCTAGTTTCAACCTCCTGGTGATTTTTACTTTCTTATACCTGGCCATCTCTTCAAATTTCTCAGCTCTCTTTGGTGTGGCATTCCAATAAGCAACACTTTCTCTAAGATTGTGTATAGCAGACTTCATGAGCTCACAATCTAATACATCTTTTACTATGAGAGCTAAGATATGAGCACAACAACGCATGTGAAGCAATATACCTTCTAAGAGCAGCTTGGACTTCCCTATCTTGCTCACCAACTGGTCAATTGCCTTGTCATTTGAGCTGCAGTTGTCAACTGTCACAGTCATTAGCTTCTCATCCAAGTTCCATTTCATCAAGGTTTCATGGAGCTCTTCAGCAATAACATCTCCGGTGTGTGGTGCCGGCACATATATAAATCTACACAAACATGGACAACAATAAGAATACATGGACAGCAATAAGAATACATGGACATCAATAAGAATACATAGACAACAATTAGAAAACATGGACAATTAATATACCCCATAAGAATGCTTCGCAACTTCCATGATTCATCAACAAAATGACCGGTAACAGCCATGTATCCCTTCTTTTGGTTGTCCGCTGTCCACATATCAGTGGTGACAGCTACCCTTGACTGCAGCATAGTAATTTACTCAATTGCAATCTTCTTTTCCTTTTCATGTCTTCCTATGATATCCTTCCTACAAAACAAAAGATAAAGGTCAGCTCATCTTGTCACAACTCACAAAGGAACATGGACATGGAAGAAATAAACTAAGTGACTGGTGGCATTAACTAACCTGTAAGTGTTCCTTGTATGCAGATTAAAAAGAGGCTGCACCGCATGTACAAACCTCCTAAATCCGGCATGGTCCACCATGCTCACTGGATAGTCATGCAACACTATCATGTTACCAAGCTCTTATCTAGCAACCTCTTGATCAAATGTGTAATTCTCTACATTAACCTTCCCATCAGCTTGGGCTGTCATCCTTAATGAAGACTGACTACATGATTTGCCCCCTTTGCCATTCAACTTAACCATTCTTTGAGTACATATCTTTAAATGGTCACATAAGTGTGTTGTGCCACTCCTCGATGCTGCACTAAGCGACTTATTACAGTAATTGCAGATGGCCTTCCATTCCCCACGCACAAACACCTTCGTCATCTCTTGCCACACCTCAGAAGTGAGCTTGCGTGTGAGTGTGCCGCGTGTACTTGGACCTTTCACCTCCACCGCTTCATCTTCTTTGTCATCCGAAATGTTGTTCACGGAATCAGATGTACCACTACATCAAATGGATCACATATTCAACAGCTATAACCAAACAATAACATAAACAAACACCAACTATGACCAATAAGAAATAATAGTAGCTATAACCAGTACGCAATTGCACAAATTCAACCAATTTCGTTCACATATTCAGCAACATAACCAGTTAACCACTACAAGTATACAACAGTACAACTGAATATAGGCTTCTAAATTGAGAATATTCAGCAACATAACCACTAACCACTACAAATCTACCACATATTCAGCTACCACAAGTCCATAACCACTACAAATCTACAATAACCAGTACTGAATTTTTTATCAGATTACCATGGAGTTGGAGACTTGGGCTTCTCTGATTTGTCACCAGCGGCAGTCTTCCCCTTCTTCTGGACTCGACCACCGTCGTCAGAGGACGAGGCTACGGGCGTGCTACTTCTCTTCCGGCTCCGGCCACCCCCGACCCCCACCCCCACCGGCGGCAATCCGTCACGCGTGCCACCTCCTTGCGCTCCTGGACCCCTGGAACTCAACGGGGACATGCCAAACAGGAAGCCCAGGCCCTCCCCACTTCCCCGTGGAGGAATCTGGAGCACATCCAGTGCCGGCGAAGGCAATGGAGTGGGATCGGACATGAATTTCTCGCTGGGGATGGCGCCACTCTCGCTCTCCTGGTCGAGCTCGACGGGCTTGGCCTCCATCGTTGCCCGGAGGGAAGACGGCGACGCTAGAGGAAGTAGGGAAGAAGGGAGTGGGGGTCTGGGCCTCTGGGCTCTGGCTCTAGGGGCGGGAGCGAGTCGCGACTCGCGAGCGAGGCCAGAGGATGAGGGGCGGCAGCGTGGGACTGTGGGACGTGGGAGCCTAGGAGGGGAAATGGGAAGTGGGGAAATGGGAAGTGGGGAGTAGTTTCTCTAGGGTTTTTTTAGTCTATGACATGTGGGGACTACATGTCATATGCGGGTCTGCGGGTACGCAGGTTCGGGTTTGGAACCCCCATACCCGCCTCTGCTAGACCCTCCGGGTGTTGTTTTCTACCGCTAACGAGACCCGCGGGTGTAATTTTTTACCAGACCCTCCCCATTTTCTGCGGGTACCCATCGGGTTAGCGGGTATCGGGTACCCATTACAATCAGGACACGCACCTCTATGGACATTTTGACTAGGGGCATTTTTGAAAGGAAAACGATAGTACTTCCCGGGGGATGCGATCCCCCGGGTCGCTGCCTCCTCTTCGGTCGCGCGTGACGTACGTGGGTGGGGCCAATACTTTCTCTCTCCCTTATCTCTTCTGGTAGCCTCCGTTGAGTAAATTAAACCTCTGTTTCGCCATGAACGCATCGCTGGTCGCCTCCTCCACCGCTGGAGCTCGCCGCGCGCTCCGCCGCCTCCACCGCCGGCGCTCGCCGCGATCTCCGCCGCCTCCGCTGCCGGAGCTTACCGCGCGCCGCCGGCAGCTGGTTGCTTCGCCCTCAGTTGGTCGTAGCTCGCCGCAGGTCGCCACACGCACGCCGCCGGACCTCGCCGCGCCTTCTCCTTGCCTTGCACTGCCGCGCCGCCGGAGCTCGCCACACGCACGCCGCTGGAGCTCGCGGCCTTTCCATCTTGCTCGGCAAGAGCTCTCCGCCCTACAAGCGGAGCACTGGCGCAGCGAGATGGCGAGCCTGCTCCCTTGCACAGGCTCGCATCCGGCAGGGGCGTGGCCCCACTGCTCTGACCTCCGTCGAGGAACAATGGTTCGCGTGACGCCCCGTGCATGCTATCTATACTGGAAGATTTTGCTATAGACGGTCGGTGTTTTAGCTACCAACGACCATCGTCGTTGCTACCGACGGCCGATGGATTTGCTACGGACGGAGCGGTGGATTTTTGTGTTGGGGATTTTTTTGCAGTGGCCGCAGGATTTGCTACATACATATATTATTTTTGCTCCAACCGTTGTGTGCTTTTGCTATAATATTATAAAACTTTTGCTACAATATAACCGACGACGATAGTCTCTGGGGAAGTCTTTTTGCTTGGTAGCAAATTTTTTGCTACAAGATCTCCGGCGAAATCTGTTTTTGCTACATTAGCATATTATGTTTGCTACCACTGTTTTGTGGTGTTGCTACAATATCACAATTTTTTTGCTACGAGGTCTCCGACGAGGTTTTTTCAGCGAGTCTCTGGTGATATTTTTTCGGCGAAGTTGGTTTTGCTACATTAGTAAAAAAATTGCTACAAAGTCTCCGGCGAGTTCTCCGGTAAGGTCTCCGGCGAGCGTTGTCTTTTTTGTTCTGTTTTTACGCGAACCGTTTTTTGCTACAATGTAGAAAAACTGGGTATTATGTAGCAAAAGCGGGATTTAGTGTAGCAAAAGCGGGTTCAAAAGGACACTTGTCAGCAGGAGGACCCGGGGGATCAGAAATTTTGATCCCCCGGGGGACGCGTAGCACTCCCCTTTTTGAAAGTGCCTCTAAATGTGTCAATTTGGGGCATTTTTGCCAAATGCCCCTAAATGTACTACCTTTAGGCATTTTGATCAAAGTGCCTCTAAAGATACTACCTTTAGAGGCATTTTGCGAAGTGCCCCTAAAGATAGTACCTTTAGAGGCATTTTGATCAAAGTGCCCCTAAAGATACTAGCTTTAGAGGCATTTTGCCAAGTGCCCCTAAAGATACTATCTTTAGAGGCATTTTGATCAAAGTGCCCCTAAAGATACTAGCTTTAGAGGAATTTTGGCAAGTGCCCCAAAAGATATTGAGGCATTTTGTTAAATGCCCCTAAAGATGCTATCTTTAGAGGCCTTTTCATCAAAGTGCCCCTAAAGATACTACCTTTAGAGGAATTTTGCCAAGTGCCCCTAAAGATACTGAGGCATTTTGCCAAATGCCTCTAAAGATAGTACCTTTAGGGGCATTTTCATCAAAGTACCCCTAAAGATACTACCTTCAGAGACATTTTGTAACGTTCCCCTAAACTATCACAGCAAACATTGCAGGCAGGTCACATCCAGATTAACAATAACATTAACTTAATAACATCCACATCAGCATCCACATCAGCAATAACATCCATAATACTTAGCAGTTCACATCTACATCCATAATACTTAGCAGTTCATAATAACACTTTAGCAGTTCATAATACTTACCAGTGGATCCACATCCATGACAACCTCCACTGGATCCACATCCAAAAGAACTTAGTAGTCCATAACAACCATCAGTCTAAACATCATCCACATGCATAATTACCAACTATACTTACCATAATATGTTGTCATCCAGCATACTAGCATAAGAAGTAACATTCTCATGGTGGAAGCTCTGCGATGAGAACACTCAGCTTTCCTTTTTTATTCATCCCAAAGGCAAAAAGGCAAATGTCTCTCGCATGAATCTTGTACAGCATCACTGCATCGAACCATCCACTTGTGATGATTGCTCTGTTGGACACACCCATCTTCATCCTAACAGAGGTCTTGATGTCGCTGTTCATGTGTTCAACTTCCAGAGCAATAGGTTTAGCAAGATACTTCTTCAAGTACCTACGAGTGAACTCAGCTCCAAATTCCTATAGAAAAATACAAAAATTTCATCAAATAATATACTTGCAATTAAGATTCTACATATGTTTAAGTAAATATCATCTCACCATTTTGTATCTGTTGTCATTGGTAGATGAACTTGTCATCTTGTAGACATAGTACTTGATTTTTGGCCTTTCGTACATGCACCAGTCAACAAGAAAGGCCACATGTTCTTCTGTCAGATCCATTTCATTTCTAAACATGCACTGTCTGTCAAATTCATATCCACCCACGAGGCTAGGACCTGATACAACACATTGCCAAACACACATGATTAAAAAGAAATACTAATACTTTGGGATTTCTTCTATGAATGCAGCAGGTAGGTAATTAAAATGCAGCAGGTAGGTAGTTTAAATAGTCCTAAACATTTTACAAACATACATTGCATCTGAAAACATTAAGATTACTTGATGATAAACTAATACAGAAATACAGAAAAATAAAAGCAACTGATGAATAAAATACCATCCAGTCACTTTATGGTAAATAAAATGCTTGTCTATGTGTCTGATGCTAGAAGTTAACTTACATCAAACAATTTTGTGATTAAGAAGACAGGTTCCATGCATATGTCTGAGGCTACTAATAAATGAAATTACATATTACAGGTATAAAATTTAAATTAGCTTTTAACATGTCTGAAGTAGCATAGCACACACAACTAACTAACATTTTATTAAGAACTGGTAGATTTATAAGCCAATAAGTAACAACCAGTTAGCATTCATACCTCTCTTCTGACGAATCTCCTCGGGCTGCATCTCACTCTCAGATCTGCTATAGCTCTCAGAGTTGTTAGAGCTGAAGGAGCTGCTGGAGTCGTCACTAAAAATAATGAGACCATCGTTACTGGAGGTCCCCATCTGTTGCATACATGAAGAAATGTTCTGTCAAAATCTTATAAAGATCTGTTATAAATAACACACACAGAAGAAATTACCAAACAATATGTGCACTACCAAGTTTTAGTAAGCATAGTTGAGCTTTAGATAGCAGATAACACAACTATTGAACTTTGCTCAATTTGAGCTCCAGCTGAGCTTTGTTGAATTAAAGTCAACCGAAACACTGAACTGGAACCCAAACAGAGCAAAGTTACTTAACATTGCATGATTGTTTATCACTGTAACATTAGAGCATTGCATTTCAGAGCAAAGTTACTTAGCATGTAGTTCATTAGGAATGAAAATAACAATGTATACAGTCATTCTGATTTCCAAGATATTACAGTCACTAAGATACTTTTGCAATATCTTAATGAACAAATATATAGATTGCAATACTTAGACATTATGAATCGATAATATAAAGTTCATTAACAACCATCAGATCTTAATGAACAAATATATAGATTAACAAAGATTTAAATGAAGCAATAACAGAAGAAAACCTAGATCTACAGTTACCAAGATCAAGTTGCAGTGACTGTAACTAGATATACAGAAGGATACCTAAAGTTGACAGCAAACATTGCGAAATTAGATCTATAGAATGAAAGCTAGATCTACAGAATGAAATCTAGATCAAGATCTTGACATCTACTAGATCAAGATCTTCCGAAAAATCTTGACATCTACTAGATCAAGATCTTGACATGGAAACCTAGACCAAGATGTTGACCACTACTAGATCAAGATCTACATGAACATTGCGAAAAAATAGATCTACATAAGGGCAACCAAAATGAGGATAGGAGAGGAGAAATGCTAGCCCCTTGAAGCCAGAACCTTGCGGCGGAGAGGGAAGGAAGAAACTCTTGCGGCGGCGGCGCTGCTGTGGTGGGAGCGAGGGAAGGAAGAAACCCTAAGCGAGTGGGAGCGAGTGTGGGAGCTAGTGGGAGCCGGGGTTGTATATATTGTTCACGTTTTGCAAAAAAGCACTCTTATTTCACCTGTATTTACTTATAGTCCTTCCACCTTGGCTCTGTAGTTCAATTCTGTTGCATACACACCCCTCTAGTTAAGTTGTTTTCACTGACAGTCCTTCCACCTGGGCTTCACTACAAAACGGATTGCGGCCAGTCCTATTTAACACCGTTTCCTCCACCCGCGCTAGGGTTTCGCCTCCTCATTTTCCCCTCACCTCTTTGCGGTCGCCGCTAGGGTTTCGCCATGGAAGCTCTGCGCCGCTGCATCCTGCAGATGCGCGAGCGCCAGTCATCAGAGAGTCCGCCCCGCGCTAGCCACCGTAGTGTTTCGGCCGCCGGAGCATGGCAGTCTCCGGTGCTTCCGCTGGCCGGAGCACAGCAGTCTCCGGTGCTTCTGCTGGCGGGAGCACGGCAGTCGCCTGTGCTCCCCCTACTGGAGCACGGAAGTCGCATGTGCTTGCCCCGCCGGAGCACGCCACTCACCGGAGCTTCCCCACGCCGGAGCATGCAAGTCGCCCACCGGAGCACTCCACTCACCGGATCTCCCCCGCGCCGGAGCACGCCACTCACCGGAGCTTCCCCACGTCGGAGCACGCAAGTCGCCCGCCGGAGCACTCCACTCACCGGATCTCCCCGCGCCGGAGCACCCAAGTCACCGGAGCTTCCCCACGCCGGAGCACGCAAGTCGCCTCTGCTTCCCCGCGCCGGAGCACTCCACTCATCGGATCTTCCCCGCGCCGGAGCACCCAAGTCACCGAAGCTTCCCCACGTCGGAGCACGCAAGTCGCCTCTGCTTCCCCCCGCCGGAGCACTCCACTCACCGGATCTCCCCCACGCCGGAGCACTCAAGCGTCAGCGGTTGGCGCTTCCCTCTAGCCCCCGTCACCGGCCGTTCTCCCTCGCCTCGGCCAGCGGTTCTTCCCTCTCGCCCTCGCCACCTGCCCATCTGCATCCGCCACTACAATCATCTGAACCATTAAGGTAAGTACCCATACTCCACAACTATTTCATGCAATTTTCCCTGTAATTACATTTGTGTTTGTTCATGTATTTTTCCATGTGATTGTTGACTGTAATGTGACTATTCATGTTTGTTCATGTATTACTGTAATTTCTTATCTAACTAATTCTGAATCTCTTCTGTCTGAATTATGAAAATTCAGTTACACTAAGTCATTTCAACTTGACTGTAATTTCCCTCTAATTTGTTCATGGATCTCTTCTGTCTGAATTATGTTATCTGAAAATTCAATTTAGAACATGAAAATTCATTCTTTGAAAATTCAGTTCATTTTGGATAGAACTCAGTTACAGTGAGACGATCAGGAGCTCATTCTACCATTTTGGATAGAATTATGTTCATCCAACTTGATTGAACTTTGTTTTTCACCTGATGTTATAGTACTTACCTGTTACCTGTTACAGTTACAGTTACAATGGTAGCCACGTTTTGGATGAAGACCACTTCAGTGGGGAAGATGGATACTTTACTGAAGAAGATAATTACTTTAGTGATCAGGATGATGTAGGTGATGAGAGGGATATGATCACTATTAGAGGTTAGTTTCTGCAACTTCATTTGTGCTTTCTGCAACTGCACTACCTTTTTGTCTTGCAAATAACATTGGTTTTCATTTGTTAGGGCCTGGACATTCAGGATTTGAATCTTTTGATACAAACTGCATATTTGAAATGAGGTGGAGATGACTTTCAATTAAGTTCTTCAGCTGAGGTCTTATGTGGAGAAATTACCTAGACCACTAGTGAAGGATTATGTTTGCAAAATCACATCACTTAATGTGATTCCTCATGAGGGAAAAATGGTATGTTCATATGCCTTCAACAACTTCTTTGTCCATGATTTAATGGTTTGTTTATTTTAATATGGTTCCTAATCTCTCCTATCTTTCATTTTCAGGAGTTTAGCAAAGATTTTACCACCAATTACCTCTTGTACTTCTTAGTGGACTCAGTAGATGTTCCTAATGTTCCAGCAACTCCTCAAATGCTTAGTTTGGCTGTGTAAGAAAGGGAGGGAATTGTCATCAAATACTGCAGGATGGTGCTTCAAGATAATGGGAAGGCCAAGATACAGGCACGTTGGCAAAGAGCTGTGGAGCAATTCAATATACATGAAGGTGGCATATGCATGTTCAGCTTTACTGACAAAAGGCGTCTACCAAGTCGACCCAGGGATCCATTTGCATGGCTAAAGCTTGAGATACTAAAGCTAGAAGCGGATGGAGATGCTCCTTAAGCTGGAGATTTTATGATTTTTACTGAACTATGTATCTGTCTATGTGATGTAACAGCTAAGTGGTACCTAGTACAATGACTAAGTGTTGTCCTGTTTATGGATGCTAAATTATATGTTCTAAGTGGTACCTGGTACAATGACTAAGTGTCCTGTTTATGGATGCTAAATTATATGTTCTAAGTGGTACCTGGTACAATGACTAAGTGTTGTCTTGTTTATGGATGTTGTAGTGTATTTTATGGATATGTTTTGATAATAATGCAAGAAATCCATATGTTGTTGTGTTGTTCATCACAATAGCTTGGATACTTTCTTGCAACATTTTGTCTGAAACTACTACCGTCTTTCTTTGTTTTCATAATAATGAAAGAAATCCATATGCTGTTGTGCTGTTCATCACAACAGTTTGGATAATTTCTTGCAACATTTTGTATTTCTGTATTTCATGAAAATAAAAGGGCGGATCCTTATTAAAAATGGACCACGTCGATCTTATTCCTGGAACATGGAAGTTTTGTGGGAACATCTGTATTTATTTCTTGCAACATCTGTATTTACTTTAAAGAGAAGTTTGTGGGAACGTGCACTGGACAAGATCGTGGGGTGGGAGAAGTTTGTGGGTTGAGAAGTTTGTGGGTGGGTTTACTCTCTTTCTTCCATGGTGGCTATTTATATGGATGATAACCGAATTGGAAAACCATTCTCATTCTTCCACGATGGGTTTACTCTCTCTTTCTTTCTATTACATTATCCTCTCATCCTCCTCACAGTCGACAACAAGGCTCAAGTAAGTTCAATCTCTGTTAATTCCTCTGCCATGTGTTAATTCATCTGCTAAAATTCCTCTGTTTTGATATGCCTATCTCTGCAAATTCATGTGTAAATGTCTGAAAATAACTTCTCTCTGTTAATTCCTCTGCCCGTGTTAATTCATCTGCTAAAATTCCTCTGCAAATTCGTGTGTAAATGTCTGAAAATAACTTCTCTCTGTTAATTCCTCTACAGATAATTTATCTCTGTTAATTCCTCTTCAAATAACTTCTTCCTGTTAATTCCTCTGCAGATAATTTATCTCTGTTAATTCCTCTGCAAATAACTTCTCCCTGTTAATTCCTCTGCAGATAATTTATCTCTGTTAATTCCTCTGCAAATAACCTCTCCCTGTTAATTCCTCTGCAAATAATTTATGTCTATTAATTCCTCTGCAAATAGCATCTCCCTGTTAATTCCTCTGCAAATAATTTATCTCTGTTTTCATGTTTCAATCTGTCTATCTCTGCAAATTCCTGTGTTAATGTCTGCAAATAACTCCTCTGTTAATTCCTCTGCAAATAACTCCTTTGTTAATTTTTTGCAAGGGAGATGGACGAAGTGAATTGTGCTATTTGTGAGCAATCTCTGGAGAGATGTGGTAGGCACTCTGACAGGCGTGCTAATTCCTTTGAGTCTATCATGGTGAAAGGTTTTCAGCATGGATTGGTAAGTTATACTTTTCTCCTTCTAAAGTAACATACCTTTCAACATGGAGACTAATCTATGAAATACAGGTTGTGCCATGCAAATTCAAGGAGCAACTTAACAAGTTTGCAAATTCCAAGAACTGGATGGTGGATAGATGCAGTAACATGCATTATTATGACTTCTATCTGAAGAAAGAAGCAGCAAGAACTACTATTTGTGGACCTTACTGGTCATCCCTAGTTAGGAAGTATGATGTCCAGGAGGGTGACATTGTCAATTTCAGGTATGTGGAGCATGACAACAAGTTTGACATCATAGTTTCTGAACTGCTAAACAATGTGAAGGTAGACAAGACTATTGTTGCAGATGGAGGTATGCTGAATATCCATCAGATATAACTTATTCTTAAATCCAGTATTAGCTAAATTGCATTTTAATGTTGACCTTTCTTCTTTGTTTCCATCTGTGAACAGTTGTTTATGGTGTGATGCCTGAAATTAGAGCTATATTCCACAAGACCATTTTCTCAAATATCAGAGTCATTACTGAGGAGGACATGGCTACCATAAATTATGGTATCTACAAGGTTTTGGCCCTTAAACCTATAATAGAGCTGGATGAAGATGAGTTCTATGAGGGTGTCACTGAACAACAGTTTTTTGTCCACAAGTACAATCAGGAGAATGTGCAAATGGATGCTCTGGTAAGTTTTACATATCAATTGTTCCTGATAAACCAATTATTTCTGCCACTAAATATATTAACTGTGTAAATATGTCTCTGATCAATAACAATACATTTCTTCAAAACCTTTCACTGAAGTTGGGTGCCCATGGCAAGGTCATTCAAATCTGTGGATCAATTATAGACTGATCTTCCTGTTGAAGGCTGGTACCACATGGAAGATGAAGACCAGCGCATTGCATTCACCATATGGTGGCCACAATTCAGAGAAGAGGCTAACATTGTGGAGGGATCACTTTTGCTGATGATTGGAGAGCCTAGGCATGATCATATCGCTCTGGACTTTGTGGAAATTGAAAACCCTTGAAGCTACTGGCTATGTTGAAGTGTCTAGACTTTAGGTTTCACAAGTGCTATCTTAGGTCTCTAATGTCTGCAATGAGCTCTAGTGTCTGCTGTTATTAAGAACTATTTTCGGTTTTTGGTGTTGTAATGAACTATGTTCAGTTTCTGTTGTTGTAATGATCTATCTTAGGTCAATTTCTGAGCAGTAAGAAAATATTATGCTAAACTATTGTTGTAATGATCTATCTTATATCTCATTTTGCTTGTTTTAATTTCTTACTGTTAAACGCAATTAAGTTTTTTACTATTTTGACACCTTAAGCAAGAAATCCAAATGTTGTTGTGTTATTCATCACAACATGCTGGATAAGTTCTTGCAACAATTTATTAGCTACTTCCTCCGATCCATAAAATGAATCAGACTCTTACTTTAGTTATCACAAAATGAATAAATATGAATTAGACTGTAATGTGACTAATAATGTGTTTCATTTTTGATTTCTGAATAAATGCAGACAGTACAAACGGTCAGCCCAACTTTTGGAAGGCCCATTACTATTGGGCCAGCCATCGTGGGATCGTGGGAAGTGGTAGTAGAGCCATCATGAGAGGTGGGCAATTTATAAAGGGAGGGAAACCGAAGAGACCCTCTCCCAGAGCAGTTCGTCCCCTCTCCTGGAGCTGTTCCCGAGAGCAGGTTGGTTCCGAGAGCAGAGCAGTTCGTCCCCTCCAGATTGAGATTTCTAATCCCTTCTCCCTTCCAAGTTCTTTTTGGTTTCTATTCTAATCCTTCTCTGCTTCTTCATTTGTAGAAGCTTTTCTCTTTGCTTTCCAGATTCCATCTGCATTTCTACAGCTCGTCGGTGAGTTTTGCATCTCCCTTCCATTCTCTTTCTTGGTTTGCCTCTAATCCTTATTGTTTTCTTCCTATCACTTTCTTCCCTCTAGATTTATTATGTCGATTCGATTAGAGTTATCCTGGTTATTTATTAGGTTTTACTGTTCATGGATTAGGGTTATGTATTACTAGTTATGGATTATCCTGAATGTTTTTTAGGATTTACTGGCTATGGATTTACTGGTTGTTCCATAGATTTACTGGTTGTTCCATGAATTGTTCCATAGATTTACTGATTGTTCCATAGATTTACTGGCTATGGATTTACTGGTTGTTCCAGGAATTGTTTATGCCTAGTTGTGCATGCTTGATAACTGAATTGCAGTCACTGAATGTAAATGAATTGTTTATGACTGAATTTTAGATTGTGCATGCTTGATAACTGAATGCAGTGTGCTGTAGTTGATGCATATACTGTCCTCTAGTGTACTGGATTAGTGTACTGTTGGTCACTTTCTATATTAGGGTTCTACTTAGTTTAATGCATATACTGTCATCTAGTTTTAGTGCACTGTTCTTTTCTTTAATGAACATTCCTACTTTTTTCAGCTGTTTCTTGGAATGGACTGTGCTGTGTGTAGGCAACCTTCCCACAATTGTGGTAGGACATAGAGGAGAGCAACCAGCTTCCAAGTTAATGTTGTTGATGAATTTCCCATTGATGGTTTGGTAAGTTTCCACATATTTTCTTTTTATACTGGACCAGTTGGTCAGTATAGAGCACAACTGAAATCCAGATCTTCTTCCAAAAATTACAAGTGGATTAATCAAGCCACTAGTATTAATCATTCCAATTCCAGAGTGTAGATATCACCAAATAACATCTATTGGCGATAACTATTCATCCAAACAGTCAGTAGCATCTCTTATGTTCCAGCCAAATCCTAAGTATATTGATAACAACATCACCAAACCTGATGGGTTTCGCAGCATAGTAAATCAAAAAAATTCTACGGATGCGAACGGGAAGCCAAGATCTAATCTAGGAGATGCAAACAGCGAGGGGGAATAGATGAGATCTTCATACCCTTGAAGATTTGCACAACGGAATGTTCGACGGAACGTGGTTGATGTAGTCGTACTAGCCTTCTCCTCCTTGCGATCCGATCCGATCCAACACCACAAGTGGCGATGCCTCCGAGAGATGCACACGTACGGCACCTCGACGCCTGCTCCTTCCTCGGTCCAGAAAGTGGGGTGGAGAGATAGGTTGGATCTACAACACGACGGCGTGGTGCAAACGGTGGAGAGTTTCTGCGGCAGGGCTTCGCCTACGCGCAATCGGGAGAGAGGGAGAGAGGAGGGCAGCAGCTAGGCGGCTAGGGCTTGAGGAGGTGTGGGGGGAGGGTGCGCCCCTGCCCTCTTTATATAGACGGGTGGGCGGATGCTCCTTGCCCCCTCCTCCAAGCCTAGGGCCGGCGGCCACAAGGGAGGAGTGGGGGGCAAGTTCCCCCCTTCTAGAAGCTCTCCCTAGGGTTTCCCCTAGGGCTTGGCCGGCTAGGCCTATGGGGCCTTGTGCCCCTGGCCCAATGCGGCAGGGCACTCCCTCGTAGGCCCACGCCCCCTCCCGACAAGTGGGGCCACGTTGTTCCCACTCCGGAAGCTTCTAGAACCTTCCGGTACAATACCGAACAATCCGAAACAATTCCGAACTCCAAAAACTGCTTTCCTTTATATGAATCTTATTCTCCGGACCATTCCGGAACCTCTCGTGACGTCCTGGATCTCATCCGAGACTCCTAACAAAAACTCATAAACCAATTATCCATTCTATCCTAGCGTCAAGACACGTTAAGTGTGTGACCCTACGGGTTCGAGAATATGCAGACATGATCTTCTATCAATAATCAACAGCGGGGTCTGAAAACCCATATTGACTCCCACACATTCATCGATGATCATATCAGATGAACCACGATGCCAGTATTCAATCAATCCCATATATATATTCCCTTCGTCACACGATATTTTACTTGCCCGAGATTCGATCGTCGGCATCGGCATACCTAGTTCAATCTCGTTCACGGCAAGTACTTTACTCGTTCCGTAATCCAATATCACTTTGTGATTAACTCCTTAACCACTTGCTTGCAAGCGGTGTTGATATCGATTACCGAGTGGGCCCGAAGTATATCTCTCCGACTTGGGAGGGACAAATCCCATCTCGATACATACAACCCAACAGGTACTTTCCGATCACCTGAGAGACACCTTTATGATCACCCTCTCATAGGATGACGTTTGATGACCTCAAAGCTTTCTTCCGATACCAGGGGTTGCATTATCTCATGGTCTAAGGAATACAATATTTGACATAGGAAAAAGCTTCGCAAAGATGAACACGATGACACGATCTAATTGCTCTGCTTGATTTGGGTGTGTCCATCATATCATTCTCCCAATGATATGATCTCATTATTAATTGAAAACTCATGTCTATGGTTAGGAAACCTTAACCATCATTAATCAATGAGCTAGTCCATAGAGGCATAATAGGGACACGGTGTTGTTCATAAACCACACAAGTATCAAAGTTTCCGCTTAATACAATTCTAGCATGGAATATAAATTTATCATGAACAAGAATTATAATAATAACATCTTTATTATTGCCTCTAGGGCATAATTCCAACAGTCTCCCACTTGCACTAGAGTCAATAATCTAGTTTACATCTGGCAACAATCTAACACCCATGGCACTAAGGTGCTGATCATGTTTTGCTCGTGGAAGAGGTTTAGTCAATGGGTCTGCGACATTCAGATCCATATGTACTTTGCTAATCTTCAAATATCCATCTGTTATATAATCTCGAATTATATGAAACTTGCGGTTGATATGCTTGGTCTTTGGATGATATCTTGGTTCCTTAGCCAGTGCTATGGCACCCGTGTTGTCACACAATATCTCCAGTGGGTCCAAGGCACTTGGAACCACACCAAGCTCAGTGATGAAGTTCCTGATCCAAACTCCTTCACTTGACGCTTCTGCAGAAGCCATGTATTCTGCTTCTACTGTAGATCCCGCGATCACGCTTTGCTTGCAGCTTCTCCAGCTCACAGCTCCTACATTCAAAATATAAACGTATCCTGTCTGAGATTTAGAATCATCCTTGTCGGTGTCGAAACTAGCATCGACGTAACCTTTTACGACAAGATGTTCATCACCTCCATAGACTAAGAACATTTATTTAGTCCTATTTAAGTACTTTAGGATGTTCTTCACGGCTGTCTAGTGTTCCACTCCTGGATCACTTTGGTATCTGCTCTTCAAACTAATAGCATTGGACACATCCGGTCTAGTACACAGCATGACATACATGATAGAACCTATGGCCGAGGCATAAGGCACTTTGCTCATAGCTTCTCTATCGTTTACCGTAGCTGGACACTAAGCTTTGCTCAATATCTTACCTGACAACATAGGCACTGAACCTTTCTTTGCCTTATTCATCCTGAACCTTTTCAGAACTTTGTCTAGGGATGTACTTTGGCTTAAAGCTATTAGGCGTATTTGTCTATTTCTATAGATTTTGATGCCTAATATATAAGCAGCTTCCCCTAGGTCTTTCATTGAAAAACATTTGTTCAAATAACTCTTCACATCGTTAAGCATGTCAATGTCATTTCCAATAATCAATATGTCATCCACATATAGTACCAGAAATGTCAATGAGCTCCCACTCACTTTCTTGTAGATACAAGCTTCGTAGCAATTTGGAACAAATCCAAATCTCTTGATCACTTGATCAAAACGAAGGTTCCAACTCCGAGATGCTTGCTTCAGTCCATAAATGGAACGCTGAAGTTTGCATACCTTATCAGCATCCTTAGGATCGACAAAACCTTTGGGCTGCATCATATACAACTCTTCATCAATGTTGCCATTATGGAACGCATTCTTGACATCCATCTGCCATATTTCATAATCATGAAACGCAGCAATTGCTAATAAAATCCGAATGGACTTAAACATCGCTACGGGAGAGAAAGTCTCATCGTAGTCAACGCCTTGAACTTGTCGAAAACCTTTCGCGACAAGCCGTGCTTTATAGACAGTAACATTACCATCCGCGTCCGTTTTCTTCTTTGAAAATCCATTTGCACTCAACGGCCTTTCGGTCGCTAGGAGGGTCCACCAAAGTCCATACTTGGTTTTCGCTCATGGATCCCAATTCGGATTTCATGGCCTCTAGCCATTTCTCAGAGTCTGGGCTCATCATCGCTTCCTCATAGTTCGCAGGTTCACTGTTGTCTACTAACAAGACAGTTAAGACAGGGTTGTCATACCACTCAGGAGGGGCACGTGACCTTGTCGACCTGCGACGTTCAGTAGTAGCATCGTCCGAAGCTTCATGATCCTTGTCATTAGCTTCCTCTATTGTTGGTGCAGACGGCACTGGAACAATTTCAGGTGATGCGCTACTCTCCAACTCAAGAGAAGGTTCAACAACCTCGCCTAGCTCTACTTTCCCCCCACTCACTTCTTTCGAGAGAAATTCCTTCTCAAGAAAGGATCTATTCTTTACGACAAACACTTTGCCTTCGGATATGTGATAGAAGGTATACCCAATAGTTTCCTTAGGGTATCCTATGAAGACGCATTTCTCCGCTTTGGGTCCGAGCTTGTCCGGCATCAACTTCTTGACGTAAGCTTCGCATCCCCAAACTTTAAGAAACGACAACTTAGGTTTAGCACCAAACCACAGTTCATACGGTGTCGTCTCAATGGATTTAGATGGTGCCCTATTTAAAGTGAATGCAGCGGTTTCTAATGCATAACCCCAAAATGATAACGGCAAATCTATAAGAGACATCATCCATCGCACCATATCCAATAAAGTTCGATTCTGGCATTCAAACACACCATTGCGCTATGGTGTTCCACGTGGCATGAGTTGCGAAACAATTCCGCTTGCTTTAAGATGTGTGAGAAAATCATAACTCAAATATTCACCTCCACGATCGGATCGTAGAAATTTAATTTTCTGTTACGATGGTTTTCCACTTCATTCTGAAATTAATGGAACTTTTCAAATGTTTCAGATTTATGTTTCATAAAATAGATATACCCATATCTACTTAAGTCATCAGTAAAAGTGAGAAAATAGTGATAACCACTGCGCGTAGAAACACTCATTGGTCCGCATACATTGGTATGTATGATTTCCAACAAGTCTGTTGCTCGCTACATCATTCCGGAGAACGGGGTTTTGATCATCTTGCCCATGAGGCACGGTTCGCACGTGTCAAATGATTCAAAATCAAGAGACTCCAAAAGTCCATCAGAATGGAGTTTCTTCATGCGTTTTACACCAATATGACCTAGACGGCAGTGCCACAAATAAGTAGTATTATCACTATCTACCTTGCATCTCTTAGCCTCAACGTTATGGATGTGTGTTTCATCACTTTCGAGATTGAGAAGAAATAAACCATTCATAGCAGGTGCATGACCATAAAAGATGTTACTCATATAAATAGAACAACCATTATTATCCGATTTAAATGAATAACCGTCTTGCAATAAACACGATCCAGATATGATGTTCATGCTCAACGCAGGCACATAATAACATTTATTGAGGTTTAAAACTAATCCCGAAGGTAAAACTGAGGAGAGCGTGCCGACGGCCATCACATCAACTCTTGATCCGTTGCTAACACGCATCGTCACCTCATCCCTTGCTAGCCGCCGTCTATTCCGTAGCTCCTGTTTCGAGTTACAAATATTAGCAGCTGAACCAGTATCAAATACCCAGGCACTACAATGAGGGCTAGTAAGGAAAACATCAATAACATGTATATCAAATATACCTTTGATGGTGCCAGCCTTCTTGTCCGCTAAGTACTTCGGACAGTTGCGCTTCTAGTGACCCTTGTCCTTGCAATAGAAGCACTCAGTGTCCATCTTAGGTCCAGACTTGAGCTTCTTCTCAGTAGGGGCAACGCACTTGTCGCTGCCTTTTTTGAAGGGCTTCTTTGCACCCTTACCTTTCTTAAAGCTGGGGGGATTGTTGACCATCAACACATGATTATCTTTCTTGATGTCCACCTCCGCCGCTTTCAGCTTAGCGAAGAGCTCAGTGATCGTATCAGTGGAACCAATCTGATTATGAGTAACTACAAAACCTTTGTAGCTAGGAGGGAGTGATTGCAGAACTCTGTCAATCTTGAGCTCCTCTGGAATCTTGCGGTCCAGTTGCTCAAGGCGTTGAGTGTAGCCCGACATCTTAATGGCGTGCTCACTAACGGAACTCCCTTCCTCCATCTTGCAGTTAAAGAATTTCTCAGAGATCTCATATCTCTCAGAACGGGCCTGAGTCTGAAACATAGTTTTCAGTTCCTCAAGAATCTCAAAGGGTCCGGGGAACTCCTCAAAACGATTTTGAAGGTCCGATTCCATAGCAAACAACATGGTGCTCTTAATCACACCATAATCATCTTTGCGCGACTGATAAACAGCTTTCTCATCAGCCAGTGCATCTACAGCAGGGGCGTCACCTAGCGCTTTCTCAAGGACATAGTCCTTTTGTCCACCAGCGAGAATGATTCTCAGATTGCGGAACCAGTTGGTGAAGTTAGACCCATTGTTCTTAAGCTTTTCTTTCTCAGCAAAAACGTTGAAGTTGAAGTTGGACTTAGCCATTTGATCTACAAAATTTGCAAGTACAATTTAGACTATGTTCATGATAACTAGTTCAACTTAATCAAATTACTAGATGAACTCCCACTAAATTCAACATCCCTCAAGTTGTTTAGTGAACATGATCCAAATTCACCACACCTAATCCGATCTTCATGATAAGAGATGTGGTTTCAATGGTGGACAACGAAGTGTCGATCATATCATTCATATGACTCATGTTTAACCTTTCGGTTCGTGTGTTCCGAGGCCATGTCTGTACATGCTAGGCTCGTCAAGTCAAACCCAAGTATTTCCGCGTGTGCAAAAACTGGCTTACACCCGTTGTATGTGAACGTAGAGTTTATAGCACCCGATCATCACGTGATGCTTGAACACGACAAACTTTCGCAACGGTGCATACATGGGGAGAACACAGTTTTATCTTGATCTTTAAGTGAGGAATCATCTTATAATGCTACCGTCGCGATCTAAGCATAATAAGATACATAAAAGGATAAACATCACATGCATATAATTTTATGTGACATGGTATAGCCAATCTCCGCGCAATGATCTCCATCTTGTGCGTGCCAGCATGATCTCCATCACTCCACCATGATTGCCTCCACCACGAATAGCAACTACAACTATTGCTAACTACTTAGCGATAAAGTAAAGCTATTACATGGCGTATAAGAAGTTGACACACAGGTCATACACAATTATAAAGACAACCATATGGCTCCTGCCGGTTGTGTACTCATCGACATGCAAGTCGTGAAACATTACAAAACATGATCATTGCATACAACATACACATCACATCTTGGGCCATACCTTATCACAGAAACACTCCCTGCAAAAACAAGTTAGACACCTCTACTTTGTTGTTGCATGTTTTACGTGGCTTATGGGAGTAACAAGCTAAGAACGATTCTTACCTACGGAAAGCCACAACGGTGATATTATGGTTGCCAACATCCGGTGTAAATCCCATGACAACTATAGTGAGAGAAACTGGCATCCACCAGCCGAATGTGTGGAACAAGCCACACGTCAAGTGCGGAGCCGGTCTCGCGAACGAGGTCGCGTAAAGTTGTCCTGGACCGCTTCGATCTCACTATCCCGCGTCATAAGAAGCACACAAACAAGAGGCTTGCAACAGAAAACATCAACGCCCGCAACAAGCATGTTGCGTTCTACTCGTGAAACACATCTACGCAT
This sequence comes from Avena sativa, assembly GCA_916181665.1. NCBI lineage: Eukaryota > Viridiplantae > Streptophyta > Magnoliopsida > Poales > Poaceae > Avena > Avena sativa. Next base: position 427,691,800 of record OV702293.1, read on the forward strand.
AGATCTAGCTCTGATACCACTAATGGGTTTCGCAGCATAGTAAATCAAAAAATTCTACGGATGCGAACGGGAAAAGCCAAGATCTAATCTAGGAGATGCAAATAACGAGGGGGAATAGATGAGATCTTCATACCCTTGAAGATTCGCACAGCAGAACGTTCGACGGAACGTGGTTGATGTAGTCGTACTAGCCTTCTCCTCCTCGTGATCCGATCCGATCCAACACCGCAAGTGGCGATGCCTCCGAGAGATGCACACGTACGGCACCTCGACGTCTCCTCCTTCCTAGGTCCAGCAAGTGGGGTGGAGAGATAGGTTGTATCTACAACACGACGGCGTGGTGCAAACGATGGAGAGTTTCTGCGGCAGGGCTTCGCCTACGCGCAATCGGGAGAGAGGGAGAGAGGAGGGCAGCAGCTAGGCGGCTAGGGCTTGAGGAGGTGTGGGGGGAGGGTGCGCCCCTGCCCTATTTATATAGAGGGGTGGGCGTCTTCCCCTTGCCCCCTCCTCCAAGCCTAGGGCCGGCGGCCACAAGGGAGGAGTGGGGGGCAAGTTTCCCCCCCTTCTAGAAGCTCTCCCTAGGGTTTCCCCTAGGGCTTGGCCGGCTGCGCCTATGGGGCCTTGTGCCCCTGGCCCAATGCGTCCAGGGCACTCCCTCGTAGGCCCACGCCCCCTCCCGACAAGTGGGGCCACGTTGGTCCCACTCCGGAAGCTTCTAGAACCTTCCGGTACAATACCGAACAATCTGAAACAATTCAGAACTCCAAAAACTGCTTTCCTTTATATGAATCTTATTCTCCAGACCATTCCGGAACCTCTCGTGACGTCCTGGATCTCATCCGAGACTCCGAACAAAAACTCATAAACCAATTATCCATTCTATCCTAGCGTCGAGACACGTTAAGTGTGTGACCCTACGGGTTCGAGAATATGCAGACATGATCTTCTATCAATAATCAACAGAGGGGTCTGGAAACCCATATTGACTCCCACACATTCATCGATGATCATATCGGATGAACCACGATGCCAGGATTCAATCAATCCCATATATATATTCCCTTCATCACGCGATATTTTACCTGCCCGAGATTCGATCGTCGGCATCGGCATACCTAGTTCAATCTCGTTCATGGCAAGTACTTTACTCGTTCCGTAATCCGATATCACTTTGTGATTAACTCCTTAACCACTTGCTTGCAAGCGGTGTTGATATCGATTACCGAGTGGGCCCGAAGTATATCTCTCCGACTTGGCAGGGACAAATCCCATCTCGATACATACAACCCAACAGGTACTTTCCGATCACCTGAGAGACACCTTTATGATCACCCTCTCATAGGATGACGTTTGATGACCTCAAAGCTTTCTTCCGATACCAGGGGGTTGCATTATCTCATGGTCTAAGGAATACAATATTTGACATAGGAAAAAGCTTCGCAAAGATGAACACGATGACACGATTTAATTGCTCTGCTTGATTTGGGTTTGTCCATCATATCATTCTCCCAATGATATGATCTCATTATTAATTGACAACTCATGTCTATGGTTAGGAAACCTTAACCATCCTTAATCAATGAGCTAGTCCATAGAGGCATACTAGGGACACGGTGTTGTTCATAAACCACACAAGTATCAAAGTTTCCGCTTAATACAATTCTAGCATGGAATATAAACTTTATCATGAACAAGAATTATAATAATAACATCTTTATTATTGCCTCTAGGGCATAATTCCAACGAAACCATCATTACGATGTGTATGTGTAGGGGTTCATAGCATGGAAAACAAAAAATTCCTACCACATGCCTACAAACAAGCCAAGATCTATCTACTAGATTGTAGCAACGAGTCGATTAGAGTACTCACCCTTGAAGATTCCAAAGCGCCACAATATATACCACAGGTTGATGAAATATACCATGCTGGGAACTCATAAATATAATTTCAGGGTTTCTAATAAATATATATTAAATTATTTGTTTTTTAGGTGGTCATTGTATAAGGAACATTAGCCACACATACATTCAGCAACACAAGTTGCTGGGAACCAAACAGAGACATAGTGAGAAAGCCTTTAAAGGAGTAACATGGTTCATCAAAATAAAGGAACATCCACCATACTCAGATACATAACAGATACATAACAAGAACAATCCATAACAAGAGCCACATGCTTAGATACATAACAAGAACAATCCATTGGATCACAGGTCCAAGGATGACCACCCAAAAGTAGAGTTTTCCTCACATTGGAAACTTATTTGTTCATCTACTTTTTGGCATGCTGCCCACAGGGCCTAGCAGCCTCCTTCTTCTTTTTATCCCCTTGACTGGAACTAGCAGCAGCTCCAGGAGACCTTTTTGCTGCACCAGGTGGCTTTACTGCCTTGTCAGCAACCTTGCTCTTCCTCTGCAGTTTTGTGTCAAGGTTTTCCTCAGCCACCTTACAAAAATTAACAGCCAGGTTTTTAATGCCAAGAGAAGGGGGTTCAGCATGACAGGATAAACAATTAAAATCAGAGCAATTGATATGGCTTTTGAAACCACCATTAAGTTCAACAATTCTTGGACTTCTTCTCACCTCAGTCTCAACAATGGGACCTGCACCTCTCCTTTTCTTTGAAGGAGCCAAGGGGGTTATCTCAGAAGATCCAGGATCCAGAGAATCCTGAACACATAAAGGGGCAGTCTGAGTGACCAAGAAGGAAATTGTAGATTCACTTGCAATAGGTTCTTAGCCCAATTAAATTTCTTAGGAGTGATTAGCATAAGAGTAATAAAGTTAAACCAACTTACAGGAATCTCAAATTTTGCCCTCTTATGAGAAGAAGATTCACACTGGATGTGTGGAGCAAAGAACCTATCCCAAATTTCCAGGCCCTGTTGAAAGAACCTGAACTTTACTGCCAATAGATCAGGTGTTGCCATAAAGTGAGTGTAAGCCATTCCAATCTGGAGATGGGCCTCATTTGTATCAAGCAAGTTGGTGTCCTCCATCAAGAAATCACCATCCCTGTCCACATTTTCAGCAGCAGCAGAGATGGAATCATTCATCAGGATCAGCATAAGCGTCAAGAATATTCAGCAGTCCATCCCCAATGCTGATCAAATGCAGAGCTCCATCAAATGCTTGTTTAGCAGTGGGGGCTTGGTTCACCTCCTGATCATTAGAATTAGCAGTCTGGGTAAGGTCAACTGCCAGATCAGGGGAGGAGTTAGAAATCCCACTGTGAACAATATGAGGAGGGGAATGCAGATTGTCAGGCTGAAGCTCTTCACCATCTTCCTAGATGGGTCCAACAGGCACATTCTGGGCAACATTTTGTATAACCCACTGGTCCCACTCACCAGCATTGTCATCTTGTGGAGGGGTGGAGGAGGTGGCTGGGGGACAAAGGGAGCAGGCACCATAGGGACAGGGTGTGGGTCCTCACCATCATCAGGAGCAGGGTCTTCATTTGGTGGCCCCCCTCCAAGAAGGTTGCTGAGTAGGATCTCCACAGAAAAAGTCCAAGACTTAGAGTCTTCATTGTCTCCAAGTGTCCTTCTGACACTCTTAGGAATGTCAGCCAGATCAGTTACTCTCACCTTAGCAAGGATTCTTCCTTTGTTCTCAGGATCTCTTTCCCACAACAGCATCTTACCAATTCCAATAAAAATAGCATTAATGTCTTTAGTGTTCATATGGTCCAAGGTGGGGCCGACAAGCATAACCCAACACTCATTGTTAAATTCAACTCGACGCCAATTAATCCCCTCATTGTGCTTGACGAAGGACACATGAACATCTTGAAAAGCAATAGGACTATCCCTAACCAGTCTGTCTCTGTCACTAACATGAGTGAACTAGACATAATCCGCACCAAAAGGGCAAGCCTGAACCTCCCCAAACCCCACTCTGGCCTAATTATGGAGGAAATCCGGGAGAACATCACGAATATTCAAGAAGGGGACAGGGCCAGCAACATCTGGCAGAGGATGAATGGAAGCAATGGCATACTGTTCATTTTGACGCTGTCGACGAGGAACCACCATCCTTCGAAGTCCCAGCCGACCTTCAACCTGCATAATCTCAAATCCTCGAGGCAAGAAAGGCACAGGGTTGATGGGAATATTCGCCATTGCTGCACAGACCGCCGGCGACGACGTCTTGCAAGGGGGAGGAGAAGTTGGGGTTTTCTGAGGCGAGGGAGTTGAGGAGACGGGGAGTTGAGGAGACGAGAAGTTGGGGTTTTCTGCAACTGCAACAGTAGAGGAAGAGTGGCCAGAAATGAAAAAATCCAGGAGAAGAAGACCGGGGGTTGAATTGTCGCATTGGGCCGGGCCTTAAACCAGGAAAGGAAAGGAAACCGGGGGCTCGACTAATTTTTTTCATTTGCACTCGCTCGGCTACCCAGAAGGGAAAGGAAATTCCCTGCACCAGCTCACCCACTGATCACCGCTCGCCATCCGCATCGATCTCCACCGCCGCATCACCATCCTACCGCCGCATCGATCTCCACTGCCGCATCTCCATGCTCCACCGCCGCATCGATCTCCTCCGCCAGGCATCGATCTCCACCACCGCGTCGCCCTCCTCCTCCTTCGCCAGGCATCAATCTCCACCGCCGTGTCGCCCTCCTCCTCCTCCGCCAGGCATCGATCTCCACCGCCGCATCTCTGTGCTCCATCACCGCGTCGCCCTCCTCCTCCTCCACTAGTCATCGATCTATAGTGCTGCATCTTCATCCTCCACCGCCGCGTCGCCCTCCTCCTCCTCCTCCGCCAGGCATCGATCTACAGCGCTGCATCTCCTCCACCACGGAATGGATGAACACGATCCCCGACGTTCATTCCTGACACGTCGATCCACCTACCACTACAGCGAGCCAAGTTCGTCTGGTAAGATTTCCCTACTAACTCTTATTTATGCTGCTATATATTGACTGAATAATACCATGCTCTAAAATGACTCCATAATTGACTGAATTCCAGGCAAATTTTAATTGTTCCTTGTGTGTATGCTTGTTATAGTTTGTCATAACTCAGAATATTCTGCTGGGGTTGGTAAAATCATATAAACATGGATAAGAGCTGGCTAACTGCACCTAGATCAAGTCCTGAATATTCTGCTGGGGTTGGTAAATTTTTAGCACATGCTGCTAAACATGCAGGAATGCAAAGTAAAGTTTTATGCCCATGCAAAATATGTTATAATAGATTTTGGATATCTGCTAGTCTGGTTACTAAACATTTGGTATGCAATGGGTTCATGAATTCTTATCCCAAATGGATATTCCATGGTGAAAATAATGACCAACCTGAACCTGAACCTGAACCTAAATCAAGTCCTGAACCAGCAGCTCCAACTTTGCTGGAGGAACATGATAATACTGATTCTGATGAATTAGTTGAGAGTCATGAGATGGACACCATGCTTCTTGACAATTTTGGCATGTATGACACTACAAGTTTAGGACTAGATGAAGCCCAAGACAGTGAGGATGAGTGTAATGAGGAGGAAATTTATGATACTGGTGTAGATGCTGATCCAGAAGCTTATCAGAAACTAGTGAGGGATGGCAGCCAGGAGTTGTTCCCAGGATGCAAATCTTTTTCAAAATTGCATTTCCTAGTTAGGCTACTGAACATTAAAATACTTGGAAGATTCCTAATGCTTGCTATGATGAACTATTGTCACTATTCAAAGAGGTACTACCGGAGGGGCACACCATTTCTGAAGTAAAAAAATTTCATGCATTCAAAAGATACATAAATGATGTAGGTATAGGCTACGAGAGTATTGATGCCTGTAAGCACGACTGCATAATGTTTAGAGGATATTATTATGATGCATCAGAGTGCCCTGTCTACAAAACTAGTAGATGGAAGAGTGAGAGTACAGGAGTTAGTGGAAAAAGGATGCACAGGGTTCCCAACAAAGTAATTAGACATTTCAAGTTGAAGCTTAGAGTTAGAAGACTGTTCATGTGTTCTAAAACATCACCACTCATGACTTGGCACAGTGATGGCAGAACTAAAGATGCAATGATGAGACATCCAGCAGACTCCCCAGCTTGGAAATCATTTGACTCAAGACACAAGTTCTTTAGTGATGACCCTAGGAACGTTAGGTTTGCACTGGCAATAGATGGATTCAACCCATTTGGGACCAAAAACTTGGCCTACAGCATATGGCCTATTGTTCTAATTCCACTTAACCTTCCTCCTTGGATTTGCATGAAACAGTCCAATTTCATCTTGAATGTGATTGTCCCTGGTAGGAAGGGTCCTGAAAAGGAGTTAGACGTGTACATGCATCTTACAATAGAAGATCTCCAAGAATTTTAGAAACCTGGAGTCTGAACGTATGATGCAGTTACTGGAGACAAGTTCTTGCTGCGTGCTGCCTTGCTTTGGACAATATCTGACTGGCTAGGGAGAGGATGTCTTAGTGGTGAGAGCCTGGTCGTTTGTTCTCACTGTCTGACAAACACTTGCTCTAGGTGGCTAAAGCATGGGAAGAAAATAGTATTTCTAGGGAGCAGAAGATTTTTGGATGATGACCATGTTTATAGGCTAGATATTGATTCTTTCAATGGAAAAGAAGAATTGAGGGAACCACCAGTTCAACCTATAGGGAAACAAATATCTGACATGACTGCAAATTTGGTAACATAATATGGGAAGTTACAAATACCCAAGAAGAGAGATAGAAGAAGGAGGAATGTTGATGAACAGAATGAATATATCTATGTTCACAGTCTGGAGGAAACTTTCAAGAAGAGAAGTGTGTTCTTCCAACTAGAATATTTGGAGACACTTCTTGTAAGACATAACCTTGACATCATGCATGTACAGAAAAATGTGTTTGAAAACATAGTTAACACTGTACTAGATGTGGACAGCAGATCAAAGGATAACTTAAATTCTATGCTGGACCTAAAAGAAATGAATATTAGAACTGATTTGCATGTAGATATGTCAGGTCCTAAACCTAGAATTCCAAGAGCAATTTATCAGATGGAATCACAAGGGAAACTGATTTTCTGCACGGTTATTAAGTATGCAAGATTCCTATATGGATACGCATCAAACTTTTTTTCAAAAGTAAATCTGGATGAAAAGAAATTGACAGGATTGAAAAGTCATGACTGCCACATTATAATGCAGGACTTGATGCCCTTGGCACTGTGTAGGTCATTCCCTCACAGTGTATCTGTACCACTAGTAAGGTTGTGCAGATACTTCAAGGCTCTATATTCTAAAGTTATAGATGTCAGGGAAATTGAGAGGTGGGAAGCTGAGATTCCAGAAATTCTGTGCAATCTAGAAATGATATTCCCTCCTTTCTTTGACATGATGGTTCATGTCACTGTCCACCTTGCATCTGAAGTTAGAGTAGCTGGGCCAGTGCAGTACGGAGACATGTGGAGTACTGAGATGTTCATGGGTACAATGAAGGACATGGTAGTTAACACAAATTACCCAGAAGGATCAATTGCTGAGAACTACAATTTTTTTGAATTCCTTACTTTCTGTTCAAGATATTTGAAGGACATTGCCACCAAACTAAATAGACCTCGTAGGCATGATGATAATCCTGGTTACTCTGTTGATTTGCATCCATACTTGAGGATAATTGGCAGGCCTTTGTCTGCTTTTGCTTCTATTAAACTAGATGAGGTATCATGGACACGAGCCCAAAGGTGTGTGCTAGTGAACTACCCAGATGTTCAGAAATATGCCTAGTGAGTTCCTGCCCTGACTGTCCCTTTCAACTTTCATTTAATTTAATAACATAGGCTATGAAGTTGCTAATACCTTTGTAAAACATGTAGAGAGAATATGAAGTTGCTTTCAACTGGATCAAGAAAGTCAAAAAGAGAGATTGAGAGAACACATCACAACACATTTGCAAAATAGTTTTGTGAGCGTGTAAGTAACTTTAACAATCATAGAATGTTTCAACTAAAAGTAATGATGAGCAGCTGTACTTACATGTTTATCTTTCTCTCTCTCTCTAGGTACAAAATCAAATAGATCAAGGAATTGATGCACCCCCAGTTGAAGCTAAATTAATAGCTCATAAGCCATACATGATGGCCAAAAGCTACAGTAGCTACTGTATCAATGGAAGCACATACCATACACAATCGTATGGTTTAGGAAAAGCAACACAATGTGATGGGGTTTCCACTGTTGCAAAAACATCTAGTTTTGCTAGTGTTAAGGACATGAATCCTGTTGTAGGGGATGTAACATACTATGGTAGAATAAATCAAATCATGGAGTTAAATTAATCAAATGAAGCACATGTAGTTCTGTTCAAGTGTGACTGGATAAAAAGTAATGGGGTTAGAGAGTTGGGAGATTTTGGAATAACTGAGGTAAACTTTAATCATCTTTATGATGACAAGGATAAGAGTTTCTAACCATTCATACTTGCAAGCCAAGCAAGACAAGTGTACTACATGCAAGACCCGGTTGAAACTGATTGGCATGCTGTTATTTGTCCTACAATACGTGATTTCTTTGATATGGAACAAGTATTTAATAAATGTGAGCCATTTTCCAGAGTTGTACTTATTAATACTTGTTTAATTGTTGTTAATTTCTTAAATTGTTGTTGATGCAGGAGATATCATGAATGAAAGCCAAGATAGAAGATTTAAGCATCTAAATAATAAGCTGAGACAACTTGACCTGCCAGAAAGAGAGTTTAACACCAAAGATATTGCTTCAACTGAATATCACAAGAATGAACTACTCAAGCAAGCAAAATCTAGAGGAATTTACTCTAACTATCTGGAAGTAAGTTAGCTATAACTACTTCTCCATGCATTATTCTTGTTGTTCAGTTATGTCTTATCTATGTCGTGCAATTAAATTGGAGTTAATATTTGGATAAATGTTACATTCCTAGTATGCAAGGATTCATGAAACTGAAGATTTTGAAGATCAAGGATATGATAGTGATGAAGAAACAGGTGATCAAGCATATGAAGAAGAAGCTGAAGAAGCATTGGATCAGTTACAAGATCAGTTACAAGACTAGTTACAAGATCAGCAAGTACACACTGTCCAAAGTAAGAGTACTAGTAATCTTCTAGTTGCAAGTTCTTTTCATTACATGCTTGAACTGTCATACTGAAAATATAACTATATTCATTCTATTCAGGGATGAAAAAATCTGGAAGAGGACCAACAGAGATGGGAAAGTTCTGGCAGAAGCATGGATCCCATAACAAAGTGAAACTACAATTCAACTTGCTGGGACAGCCCTGTGGTATAAAAACTACGGAGTTAACTAATTTCATCAGTACATCGGTCAAAGATAAAGATGTATCTCTGGCTCACTCAAATTGGAGGAAAGTCCGAAATTCTAAAAAAGAAAGGTTATGGAAAACAGTGAAGGTAAGACAAAACTTCATGTAATTTGCCTATATTTCAGCAAACTGATGACTTATATCTTTGTCCTAACAAAAGCATATGCTGATTTAAATAGGATTTATTCACGGTAACTGAAGCACATAAGGACTGGGTAATGACTTCAGCTGCCAAAAAGTTTACATCTTTCAAATATTACCTAAAGAACAAGTACTAGAAACCAGAGTTGTCATTGAGACAGAATGTAGAAAACGGTTGTGATAACAGAATTCCTGAAGAACAATGGAAATCCCTGAATGAGACTTGGAATACTGAGAGATCCAAGGTAAATGTATGAATAACTATTTGGAAATCCCTGAATGAGACTTGGCATGCTTAATATTTTATCCTGACGCTGAACAAGTCATCTCTGCAGGGACTGGCAATGAGAAATAAAACTGCTAGAGCAAATCAGGTGAATTGTCTACATACCGCTGGCACAAGAAGTTATGCTGTAGTCCATGATCAAGAGGTAATAATTAATATAGATTGCTGCAACTGCTACAAATTTGTAATGTAGATTGTAAATTGTATGAACTGAAAAATAATATGTGCAAACTACAGGAACTGAGACGACGAGCACGAGTATCTAGGTCAGAACTGTACAGAACTGTGCATACAGCCAAAAAAGGATTACCAGTGGATGCATATTCTGCAGAAAAAATTGTATGTCAAAACAACTTCTTACTTTCTAATATAGATGTACATAATACAATGCCATAATTGTTTTGTTGCAAATTTATGTAGGCTGAAATAACAGGACATTTCAACAATAATCCAAAACTTGTAAGTGAGGAGTTCAGTGGTAGTGATCTTTACTCTCAAATATTCAACAAACCAAGTAATACAAGAGTACATGGATTAGGGCTAATGGTAGGTAGTAAATCATCAGTGCTTCTGGATGAAGCAATATCAGCACTTCAGGATTCTAGAGAGGAAAATTTCCAGCTGAGAAGTATGGTCAAGTCCCTAGTGGATAGGAGTCAAGAAATGTAAGGAAAGATTGAGTATCTCATGGCATCTCAATACCATCATCGTAGCCAGGAAGAAAAAAGGACAAATAAAGGGCATGTTGATGAAGAACAAGAAAAAGCAATAACAGCACTAGACGCATTATCAACAGAAGCAACATATGGAAGCAAGATAGTACAGCCAGAAGCAGCAACAAAGAAAGGAGTACAGCCAGAATCAGCAGCAAAGAAAGGAGTACAGCCAGAATCAGCAGCAACTGGGAGCAAGACAAGAACAACAACATCAGTTAATCAAGGAAAAAGAGCAGTGAATCAAGGAAAAAGAGCAGTGAAGCCACTAGAAGCAAAAACAGGAAACAAAACATCAACAGTGAAGCAAATAATACAACCAGTAGAATCAAATACAACAACAACAACAGTAGAGTCAAATTCAATAGTCAAGAGTGTAGCCAGAAGCAGCAGCAGGAGGAAGCAAAAAAAACCACAATATCATCAGTGAATCAAGCAAAAAAAGCGGTGAAGGAATCAACATCAGCACAACCAGAAATAACAGCAGTAGGAAGCAAGACCACAACAACAACAACATCCGTAAATCAAGCAAAAAAAGCAGTGAAAGAAGAAACAACATATGTCAAGTGAAAGGGCATTTATTGTCATAATCACTTTTGGTGTTCGTTAACAACAAGTAGATCATTTTACAGTTTGTTATTGTCCACAGGTTGGTATTATCATAGATAAACAGCACCCACACTCTTGGGAAAAGACCACATTCATATGCCACTGTTCTGGAAACTCCAGACCGGAGTCTCCGGTCTGCCAAGACCGGAGTCTTCGGTGTGGTCCGGAGTTTCCGGTTCTGGCTCCGGTAGTGCCTCCCAGGATCTGGCTGGGAAATTCTAACTAGGGGTCCGGAGGCTGCACCGGAGGTTACTCCAGAGTCTCCGGACTTTGGTCAGTCCGGAGTCTCCGGTGTTGGAAGGCCGGAGTCTCTGGTGTTGCTGGTGCAGAATTGGTCTGCGTCAGTCAGAAGGGCAGTCCAGAGACTGGTCCGGAGATTGGCCGGAGTCTCTGGTGTAGACCGGAGTCTCCGGTCTGACTTTTCTACAACGGTCAGAAAACGGTTCGTGGAGGGGGCTGCCTATAAAAAGGGACCCTTATCTTCTTCCTCCAGCTGCTCGAGCTGCTCAAGAACACCAACCCCATTAGAGCCACCAAATCTACAAGATCTCTTCATCCAACCATCCAAAGTCATTGATCTTTGGAGAATCGAAGGAGGCCTTGATCTACATCTTCACCAAGAGAGATCTTCATTTTCCCCCTCATTCACTTGAGGGCCCCCAAGCTCTAGTGTTTCATTGGAAACCCTAACTTTTATTTAGTTCTTACAAGCTTGTCTTTGATTTGTCTTGACAGCTTGCTTGTATTTGGGAGCCTCCAATTCAGTTGTGGATGCGTGCCCCAAACTTGTTGTAAAGGTGCCGGCTTCCACCTCGAAGGTTGCCGATATAGTGGAAGGTGAATCGAGCCCGTTGGGGTGAGGTTCATCGGAGAACAAGTGAGGCCTCTCGTGGCGTTGGTGGTTTGAAACCACCCCCTCTCCAAACGTAGACGTACTTCCCTTCAAAAGGAAGGAACTATGGGAAACAAATCCTTGTGTCTCCGCGTCCACTCCTTTGGTTACTTCTATCCTTTACCGCACTTCACTTACTTGTTCTTGCTTAGTGTTGTGCTTGATTGTGCATGGTTGACATATAGGTAAATTCACCATGTTGCATATTCTAGAGAATTTACCTTTCGTGTCAAACCCTAACTTGAAAAAGAATAAAATTTGAAGTAGCACCTATTCACCCCCCTCCTCTAGGTGCCCATACGATCCTTTCAATTGGTATCAGAGCCTCGGCTCTTTATTTGGGCTTTACCGCCTAAGAGAATATGGGTAGCAATGAAGGGGATGGTGGTAGTGAGCCGACCCCGGTGACCATGGAAGATCTCAAAAACTTGGAAACAAGATTGAGCTCTTCCTTGGTCAACTAAGTCAAGAAGATGCTTGAGCAACTTCTTAAAGACAAAGAAGGCTCATCACCCCCATCTCCTGAAGAGGATCAACCATCCATTTTACCTAAAGGGAATACGTCAGTATCCCCCGAGGGTATGGTGGGGGGGGTAAACTAGACAACGTTAATTCCTCCACACACAATGATGGTGGGAAGGGTGAGCACCGTGACTCATGGTACTCTCCCGACCCTCCCATCCCTCACCCTCATGTGTACAATAGGGGTGACCCACCTAAGCTTGAAGAGTCGGCTACTTTTGCTCAATGGCAATCACTAATGAGAACTCATGGGCACAGCTCTTGCATTGAACTATGGAACATCATCGAGCATGGACTCTTTATTGGGGATCCAAACAACTTGACAAGAAGAGACATTGTCAATAGTCAACTCAATGCCACTGCTTTGCATATGATTTAACAAGGTTTGGGGACAAAGGATTATCCACCCATTGAGCACTTTAGCATTGCCAAGGAAGCTTGGGATGCTCTCACTGTGTTGTTTGTTGGAAATGAGAGTATGAGGAGGAACCGATATGATTCTCTAAGCAATGAAGCTGAAGTCTTCTACATGAAAGAAGGTGAAGATCACGAAGACATGTATCGAAGGCTCAAGACCACCGCCACCGCTTTTAGAAATGTGGGTGCCTCACATGTGGATGGTGCATGGATAAAAAGGAAATATGTGAGTGCACTCATGCCTTTTGAGCCCACCGACTTGAAGATCCTACAAGGAAGACACAACTACCATCTCATGACCTCAAATGAAGTTATGCAAGAGATGGACGCTTTCAAGGTTGCCGCCAAGAATGCCAAAGATGCCCGTGCTCGTGCCCTTGGTATGAGCAATGTGGTCAATGTTGCTTTGAAGGCCAAAGTTGTGGACCTTGGGGATGAAGATGATAATGATGAAGGGCTTTCCATGGACCACCCCGATGAAGTCAAGATTGCTCATAGTCAATATATGTCCTTCTATGCAAAGAACTTTTGGAAGAACCCCGCCAAGGCCAAAATGGAAATGCAAAGAAAAAGCAACCCAAATGGAAAAAGAGAAAATACAACGAGATTGAGAACTTGCTTCAATTGTGGTGACTGCTATCACTTTGTAGCAAGTTGTCCCTATGAAAAGAGAGAAGATCATGGGGTAAGCTTGTGTTGAAGAAGACTCTCAAGGCACCTTACAAGAAACCTTTCATCAAAAAGAATCCCATCAACTAGAAGTCGGGAGAAATTGTCTTGATCACTCATGAAGAATACTCCTCCGACAATGAAGATGATGAAGATGAGGAAGAGGAAACTTCTCATGGTGTGGCTGCTCTAGCCACCACCTCTACTCCAACATTCTCACTCTTCGATTCTCCAAATGAGAACTCTCACACCAAGAACGTCACTTGCCTTATGGCAAGAGGAACGGAGGTATCCTCATCATCCCGCTCTACTCCCTTAGATAATAATGAAATTGATGATGAGATGTCTCTTGATGTTAAAAAGGAATTAATTACCTTTGATGAGTTTATGACTAACCTAGAAGGAGATGCTAAATTACATTTTGGGAACATATTAGATCAACTCTCACATACTCAAGAGCTTCTAGATGTAAGATGTAAACTTGGGCATGAACATATGATTGAGATAGAGGCTTTAAACAATGCTCTAGAAGAAGAACAAGAAACTAGGTTGTCACTTGAATTAAAACTTGAACGGCTTGATGAGGCAAATGACATTATTGTTAACAAACTCATCAAAGAGCGTGATCATGCTATTGCTAAATACAAAAGGGCTAAAAAGGACAAGATTGAGTTTGGTGTGATTCATGAAAAACTTACCGAGGACTTTAGTTTGCTTAACAAGGCTCACAAGGCCTTGGAGAGTGAACTCTTGTCACTCACAAAGTCCCATGAAACACTTCAAACTCAATTGGCCAATATTCCTTCACCTAGTAACTTCATTCCATCTAGTAGCACAAATATTCTTGAAAATAATGCTAGGTTGAAGGGGGAGCTTGCTAAGGCCACATTTCCACAAGGCAACAAGTCCATTGATGATCTTTTGAGCAACCAAAGGCGTAGTGGTGATAAAGGGGGCATTGGTTTTGTTTCCAAAACCAAGAAGAAGAACAATAAGAAGAAGAAGGCCAAGCCCGCACAAGAGACCAACAAGACCATTGTGGAGAGTAAGACCACAAGTGGTAAAACTATGTCTCATGATGACTTTGCGGGAAGTGCTAACCCTCACTATGTTCCAATGCGTGATTATTATGGTGATGTGTATGCACAATATGTTGGCCCTTATGATGGTTATATTGCTTGGTCTATTTGGGTTCCCAAGACCCTTATTGCTAACAAAAGAGGACCCATTGAAAAATGGGTACCTAAAAATTAGCTTCGTCTTTTGTAGACTTATGCTTCTGGAGGGTCAAAGTGGGTGCTTGATAGTGGTTGCACAAGTCATATGACCGGAAGCCCGTCTATTGTCAAGGAGTTAAAGCCAAATGATGATCAAATCACTGTGACATATGCCGACAAATCAAAATCTAAGGTAATGGGGTTCGGCAAGGTTGTGGTTGCTCATGACATTACACTCGTGAATGTCATGCTTGTTGAGACCCTTGGATACAGCCTACTTTCAGTCCTTTCTCTTGGAAAGATGGGCTTTGCCGTCTTTATTGATGTTGATATTGTGGTCCTCTTGTGGAGCAAGTCTCTCAAGGTCGCTTTCGTTGGGCACGTCGAACATGACTTGTATGTGGTGGACTTTTCGGAGCAAACCACTACAGGTCTGATGTGCTTATTCAGAAAGGCCGATGTGGGTTGGCTATGGCATCGCCGACTAACCCACGTCAATATGAGAACTTTGCAAAGTCTCCATAAAGAGGGCCATATTGTGGTACTAAAAGAAAATTTTTCCTTTGCCAAAGATCGTGTTTGCAGGGCATGTGTTCTAGGGAAGATGCATGACGCTCCTCACAAGCCTAAGAACCAAATCAAGTCTACCAAGATCTTGGAACTTCTCCATGTGGACCTATTTGGTCCTCCATCTCATGCAAGTCTTGGTGGGAAGAAATATTGTTTGGTGATTGTTGACGACTTTTCAAGATACTCTTGGGTTTATTTCTTCAAGTTGAAGAGTGAGACTCAAAAGACTTTTATCGACTTCATCAACTTGGTTCAACGGCAATACAATGTTCCCATGTTGATTATAAGAAGTGACAACGGCACCGAGTTCAAGAACTACACCTTGAATGATTTCCTTAGTGATGAGGGGATTAAACATCAATATTCCGCTGCATACACCCCTCAACAAAATGGTGTGGCCGAAAGGAAGAACTGGACTCTTATTGAGATGGCTAGGACCATGTTTGCGGAGTTTAAATCTCCATACAACTTCTAGTCCGAAGCCATCTCCACCGCTTGCCATGCTTCAAACCGGCTCTACCTCTGCAAAGAAATCAACAAGACTCCATATGAAATACTTATCGGTAACAAGCCCAACATATCTTACTTCCGGGTGTTCGGTTATAAGTGTTTCTATCTCATAAAAGGTGTTTGTTTGTCTAAATTCGAGTCTAAAGCATTAGAGGGTATTTTTGTTGGCTATGGTCTCGAATCTCACACTTATAGAATCTATGATAAGCTCTCCGGAGCCATTATAGAATCTTGTAGTGTGACCTTCGAAGAATATGATGGTCCCCAAGGGGGGCGTGTTGATGCTTGTGATGCAGATGATGAAATGCCTCAGGATGCCATAGGAAGAATGGGTGTGGGATATATCCGCCCCGTTGAGGAACCCCTTATGACGGATCGAGAAGAACTATGCTCCACTCAAGTGGAGCCCTCATCTTCACAACCTCAACATGCTCCATCCACCTAAGAGGACATGGACTCAAGCCAAAGACAAGATGTGGACCCTCAACATGGTGATCAAAGTGACAACTCTAGTCAAAGGGTGCTTGGTCCGTTCGACGGGTTGTCAAGTGGTGCCAAGTCAATTTGTCAAGGAAGATCCATACAAACTGTTTTGAGACAAGCTCAAATTGACGCTAGAAGAGCACTTGATCAAGACCAAGGTTAATCCTTGCCTCCCAATGTAGAGGATGATTCTAATGATGATCAAGGTCAAGATGATGGTCAAGACAAGGATCAAAATGATGAAGAGGGTCCTCCAAGAAACAACACGGAGATCCACGCTCGTCGCGAAGCTAGAAAGGAAAGAATGTTGGAATTAAGAGACCACTCTCTACAAAATGTGGTTGGTGATCTAAGGAAAGGTATTTCCACAAGAGCACAATTGAAGAGGTTCAGTGAACACCAAGCACACATCTCCATGATTGAACCAAAGAAAGTGTGGGAAGCTCTTGAAGATTCGGATTGGTTAGAAGCTATGCACAAAGAACTCAACAAATTTGAGAGAAACAAAGTATGGAAGTTAGTTGAGAATCCAAAGGATTGCCGCAATGTTATTGGAACAAAGTGGATATTCAAGAACAAGCAAGATGAGCATGGAATCATAGTAAGAAACAAGGCTAGATTGGTTGCACAAGGGTTCTCTCAAATTGAAGGCATTGACTATGGAGAGACATATGCACCCGTGGCTCGCCTTGAGTCCATCCGTATCCTTCTTGCTTATGCGGCACATCACAACTTTAAGTTGCAACAAATGGATGTAGAAAGTGCATTTCTTTATGTCCATTAAATGAATTGGTATATGTTAAGAAACCCCCGGGATTTGAGGACCCCAACTTCCCAAACCATGTCTACAAACTTGATAAGGTGCTCTATGGGCTCAAGCAAGCCCCACGCACGTGGTATGAGCACCTTAGAGAGTTATTGTTTGACCGTGGCTTTGAGGTTGGGAAAATCGATCCCACTCTTTTTACTAAGAAAGTCAATGGGGAGCTTTTTGTATGCCAAACATATGTTGATGATATTATCTTTGGCTCATCTAACAAAGCTTTTAATGATGAATTCTCAAAGCTTATGACTAGTAGGTTCCGGATGTCTTTGATGGGGGAGTTGAGAGTATTTCTTGGTTTTGAGATCAAGCAAGTTAGAGGAGGGACATTCTTCAATCAAGCCAAGTATACTCAAGATATGCTCAAGAGATTCAATATGCAAGATTAAAATGGAGCTCCTACTCCCATGACTACAAAGACTCATCTAGAACAAAATCCAAATGGTAAAGATGTGGATCAAAAGGTATACCGGTCTATGATTGGTTCTTTGCTTTACCTTTGTGCATCTAGACCCGATATTGTTTTGAGTGTAGGCGTGTGTGCAAGATATAAAGCTGCTCCTAAGGAAAGCCATTTAATGGCGGTCAAGAGAATCTTTCGATATTTAGTTCATACCCCATTTTATGGTCTTTGGTATCCTCGAGGCTCAACATTTGCTCTTTGTGGATACACGGATTCGGATTGGGCGGGTGACAAGGATGATAGAAAATCAACATCCGGGGCTTGCCAATTCCTTGGTAGGTCCTTGGTATGTTGGTCTTCCAAGAAGCAAAATGGCATATCTCTCTCCACCGCCGAAGCCGGGTATGTGGAAGCTTCTAGTGCTTGCACCCAATTGCTATGGATGAGGCAAACCTTAAAGGAATACGGTGTCCATTGTGACAAAGTGCCTCTTCTATGTGACAATGAAAGTGCCATCAAGATTGCCTACAACCCGGTGGATCACACAAGGACAAAGCATATTGAGATTCGCCATCACTTCATTAGAGATCATGTTGCTCGAGGTGATATTGATCTATCATATGTATCAACCAAAGATCAACTTGCCGATATCTTCACGAAGCCACTTGATGAATCAAGGTTTTGCTACTTGAGGAATGAACTAAATGTCGTAGATTCAAGGAGCTTGACTTGATTTTCTTGGACTCTCACCTATGTTTCATCTCATATTTGGTTTAGGTGCAGGCATGGATATAGGGGGAGTGCGGTCCTAATTGATTGGATCATCCCTCCCCCCATTATGCCCAAAGCAATCAAAATCATTCCTCTTAATATCATTCAGTGATATGTGAGCTTAATGATGAGTGTTGGTAATGGACCCAAGATATATCTTCGTGGTGCCAAGCCAAGTATACTCAAATATGGTGGCCTAGGCCACCGCCCTCTCTCATTTGAGAGGTTGGCACTTACTCATGTTTGTCATTTGCTTGATTTTAGTCTCTTGAAGCTTTTCTGATTATTTTCAAACTTCTATGGCTCTTGTTGGTTCTTCACAGTTTGATGTCTCAACCCAAGCCCTATCCCTATCTTAAAAGACCATCTATCTCTCATATATGTCCCCAAACACTTTTCCTGGAACTTTTGGTCGAGGAGGACCGGAGTCTCCGGTGTACATACACCGGAGTCTCCGGTGTAGGCTGGAGTCTCTGGTGTAGACCAGAGTCTCTGGTCTGGATGGTTTCTGTCACTTAAAGAAGGGGGCACGGGGTGAACTGGTACAGCAGTTCCTCATTCTTCACCCCGTCCCCTACCTCCAAACCCGTCGCCTCCTCTTCCAAAAATCCTCCTCGGAGGTCAAGAAGCCCCCGGGATCCACCGTGCCGCCGACAAACCTTCCCCTCTCCTCCATTGGGTCATTCCCATCGGAGGAATTGATCCCATGGACAGATCTGGTACCTCTCCTTTATTTTTTTTCTCCTAGGGTTCATCTCTAGATGTGTTTTTGAGGATTGTTGCTGATTTGTCCATTGGAATCACTTGTTTGCGAGCACTCTAGTACTTTAGCCTTGTTGCATTGCCCGATCTACTAGATTCACCCTCACCATCATCTCCCCATCTCATACCCGAGCCTCCTGACCGGAGATTCCGGACTTAGGTCCGGAGACTCCGGTCCAGGCCAGAGACTCCGGTCCCGATGACCAGAGACTCCGGTCTGAGCCGGAGACTCCGGTATAAGGTGCGGAGACTCCAGTATAAGGTGCAGAGACTCCGGTGTCGGGTGAATCAAAATAGTCCAGAAATGCATCAAAGCTCTTGTACTGCATCATTGGGACATATATACTCATCTCCATGCTATCTCCCTCACTGCTGTTCACAGGTGATGGTTCTAGTCGTCCTCGTCGTACCAAGGCCAAGTCCCAAAGGGGAAATCCTCGCTATGATGAAGCTCAGGGTCAGTTCATTGTGCCTCCGTCCAACCGGAAACAGCGGGCACGTGATGCAGCTTACATGAAGAGGGATCAGGAGAGGGCTGAGCGGGAGGACCGTGCCAAGAGGGCCAAGTATGACAACCTGCAGTCCTTAGCCAAAATGTCTAAAGAGGAGTACCGTGAGCTGAGGAAGACAGATTTCTATGCGCTGCCTCGTACCAGTGAGGATCCTCATTACTGGAGGAAAGAACAGGCTGTGTTCATGAAGGATGTGTATGGTGTACTCACCAGATCACCTGTCTGCCCCCAGAAGTTCATGAGTGTTGAGCAAATGCGCCAGAGCCCTTACTTTAATGATGCACTGTGGATCTGTGAGAAGCTGGGTCTCTACAACTTGATGGAGCTGCGCGAAGACTATAGTGTTCACCTTGTCCAGCAGTTTTATGCCATAGTTGTGTTTGGGTCTGATCTTGACCGGACCATGGTGTGGATGACTGGCACTACTCGCTGCACGGCTACATTTTATGACTTTGCCAATGTCATCTTTGAGACCTTCCATGGAGTATCCACTCCTGTGGGACTGCGCATGCACTCACCTGCTTTGGGTGAGAACAAGTTGAAGCTGGCACCTCTGTATGATGAAGGTGTTGTGGGGGGTTCCAAGGGACTCAAAACCCTCTACAACCTTATGCTGAGGATCTTCCGTCACACTATTGCTCCCAGTGCTGGCAATGATGATGCTGTTAGGGGTGGGCTTGTCAACCTCCTGTACCATACTCACCGGGCCTTCAATGTTGGACCTGAGGCTGAGGCTGCACCTATTGATGTGATGGACTTCATTTTCGGGGAGATGTTCCATGCCATTCTTTACAAGAAATCTCCTCCATATGCACCCTTGGTGACGAGGCTCATCAACTCCCAGGAGCATGATTCTCCACTTGGTATACCACCACACCTCACTGAGCACACTCTGGTTTCTCTGCAGCAGAAGGGGCGCATGGGGCCTGCTCCACGGCATCGCTATGGGGATGATGATGAGGAGGAGATTGAGACAGAGGGGGCTCCCTCTCCACCTAGAGTTTGGAGGAAGAATGCCTCCAATGTCCCTTTGCCTACTATGACTCGAGACTATGTGCATGAGAGGGTCAAGAAGGCCAGCTTTTGGTAGAGGACCCTTTGTTGCATGAATGTCGACATACGCAAGCAGCAGCATGCATCCTACCAAAGCAACCGCCGCATTGATAAGCTTCTCAAAGAGATCAAGGAACAGGGTGCCGAGGAAGGTGAGGATGACTACAATGATGAGCATGGGGCTCAACAGTCCACAGAGTCTGATCATACCCTCTCTTTTGGGGCATGGAATTCCCAACAGGATAGTCTGGTGGACTGGAAGACGTTTGCTGATGTCACCTCAGGGTTTGGATACCAGGGTACTTCCTCTTCTCGCCCTCAAGGCAAAGGGCCTGCTGTCCCTGAAGACGATGATGATGACTATGATCAGGATGATGGTGACCAGGAGGAGGATGAGGATGCCGAGGATGACGAGGATGATGATGACTACTGAGTTTTTAGGGCGCTAGTGTAGGTCTTTTCCCTTTTTCGGCGTTTCGATGCCAAAGGGGGAGAAGACATTCTCATCGGTTTGCATGGGATTTGGGATTTGCGACTATCTGCCTTTATTTGCCTTTTATTTGGATATTCGAACCTGAACTTTATGTGTGTTATCTGCTGCTCTTATGTGTGTCTATGACTATGTGCTTGTGTGCAACACCTATTGTAACTCATGTGAGATCTATGTGTGCTATCGTTGATATTATCTTCCTTACATGATTTACTTCATTATCTTGATGTCAGGGGGAGCCACATTTATATGTTATTCCATGCAAATCACTTGTTGTCATCGAACACCAAAAAGGGGAGATTGAAAGGGCATTTATTGTCATAATCACTTTTGGTGTTCGTTAACAACAAGTAGATCATTTTACAGTTTGTTATTGTCCACAGGTTGGTATTATCATAGATAAACAGCACCCACACTCTTGGGAAAAGACCACATTCATATGCCACCGTTCTGGAAACTCCAGACCGGAGTTTCCGGTCTGCCAAGACCGGAGTCTCCGGTGTGGTCCGGAGTTTCCAGTTTTGGCTCCGGTGGTGCCTCCCAGGATCTGGCTGGGACATTCTAACTAGGGGTCCGGAGGCTGAACCGGAGGTTACTCCGGAGTCTCCGGACTTTGGTCGGTCCGGAGTCTCCGGTGTTGGAAGGCCGGAGTCTCCGGTGTTGCTGGTGCAGAATTGGTCTGGGTCAGTCAGAAGGGCAGTCCGGAGACTGGTCCGGAGATTGGCCGGAGTCTCCGGTGTAGACCGGAGTCTCCGATCTGTAGATCGGAGTCTCCGATCTGTAGACCGGAGTCTCCGGTCTGAATTTTCTACAACGGTCATAAAACGGTTCGTGGAGGGGGCTGCCTATAAAAAGGGGCCCTTATCTTCTTCCTCCAGCTGCTCAAGAACACCAACCACATTAGAGCCACCAAATCTACAAGATCTCTTCATCCAACCATCCAAAGTCATTGATCTTTGGAGAATCGAAGGAGGAGGCCTTGATCTACATCTTCACCAAGAGAGATCTTCATTTCCCCCTCATTCACTTGAGGGCCCCCAAGCTCTAGTGTTTCATTGGAAACCCTAACTTTGATTTGGTTCTTACAAGATTGTCTTTGATTTGTCTTGACAGCTTGCTTGTACTTGGGAGCCTCCAATTCAGTTGTGGATGCGTGCCCCAAACTTGTTGTAAAGGTGTCGGCTTGCACCTTGAAGGTTGCCGATATAGTGGAAGGTGAATCGAGCCCATTGGGGTGAGGTTCATCGGAGAACAAGGGAGGCCTCTCGTGGCGTTGGTGGTTTGAAACCACCCCCTCTCCAAACGTAGACGTACTTCCCTTCAAAAGAAAGGAACTACAGGAAACAAATCCTTGTGTCTCCGTGTCCACTCCTTTGGTTACTTCTATCCTTTACCGCACTTTACTTACTTGTTCTTGCTTAGTGTTATGCTAGATTGTGCATGGTTGACATATAGGTAAATTCACCATAGTTGCATATTCTAGAGAATTTACCTTTCGTGTCAAACCCTAACTTGAAAAAGAATAAAATTTGAAGTAGCACCTATTCACCCCTCCCCTCTAGGTGCCCATACGATCCTTTCATCAAGGAATCAACATCAGCACAACCAGAAGCAGCAGCAGGAACCAAGACAACAACTACAGCATCATCAGTGAATCAAGGAAAAAAACAGTGAAAGAAGCAACAACAGATGTGATGTTGCCACCAAAATCAGCAGACAATAACAAAATACTGCCACAAGAAGCATCAACAGCAAGCAACTCAACATCAAACTTAACAGAAGGAAATCAAGAGGAACAACAAAAAACCACAGCAAAACCACAAGGAGGTCAAGCAATCAGACCAAGAAAAGGCAGATCATCCAAAGAATCTCACACTGCTAATTCACAAGTACCAGAAGATTCAGAAATGCAGGAATCTGTTACAGAAGGAAGTCAAGCAAAACCTAAACAGAATAAGAAGATAAAAGTTGATGAAATAGTTTAATATGTGGAAATCATTTCTGTTACTCAAGTAGAGAAACCAAAGTGCTCCTACAGAGACTTGCTAGATGCAAATGTTCAGTTTGTCAAGGTTAAGCAGGAAAAGTTAGAGGAAAACAATGCAAATAACAACAAGAGTGATTGGAAAACACCAGGGAGATTCAGTTCTGAGTCAAACCATTGGTCAAGACGAAGAAAACCAATGAAGGTAACTAAGATGTTTGGTAAAAGAAAAAAATTAGACAAGATCTTTAAAAAAAAGTAAACTGACATTGCTTCTTTCTCCTGTAGGTAACTAATATAAAGGCAGGAATGGAAGTTGGTTTATCTTCACCAAATAGTGAACAGATGGTGGCAATGGGAACAGTCAGGACAATGAAGATGGTGAATTTGTCAAAATTTTGGTGAATGTTGTATATAAGAGAACAACTGCACTGCCAAAACCAAGAGCAAGAATCACACCGACAGGACATGCAGAAGCACACTGTATTGAATGGCCCAAAATATGTAAGTTAACAAATCATTTCCCTTGATTGCTTGATTGTTGTTCACAACTTGATTGGCAACTTGATTGCTGGCAACTTGATTGATGTTCTACAAATAACTTAGTTACTTGATGTTCACAACTTGATTGGCTTCATCTTCATCTACAAACTTGATTGTTGTTCACTCCTCTTCTTAGCAATTTGATTGGCTTCATCTGCAGATCACAGATATAGCCCTTGAGAAAACAAGTGCTGACTTGAAAAGAAATTGAAGTCACAACAGCAATGTAAGAAGAGGAGACAAACTGATGAGTCACAGCAGCAATCTCTTCCAGATAGTGTGAGTTTAGTTTTGAAAGTGTGAGTTCTAGAATTGTGTGAGCTATTTAAGATTGTTCCAGAAAGTGTGAGCTATTTAAGATTATGCCAGAAAGTGTGAGTACCTTGAAATCAGCAGTTGTACTGTTGTTACTACTGTTGTTACTACTGATTGTTACTACTGGATCATTGTTTGGGCTGTGATGGATATTCAGCAGTTCTATTGTTGTTACTACTGTTGTTACTACTGTTGTTACTACTGATTGTTACTACTATGATGGATATTCAACATGTAGCATTGTTCACATGTACTGACTCTAAAATTATTTAGGGGCACTTCTTTTATTACCACTACAGAGCTTAAGGGGCACTATGGAAAATGCCTCTAAATAGATTTAGAGGCACTATGGAAAATGCCTCTAAACGGTTTTAGGGGCATTTCTCATAGTGCCACTAAATGGGTTTAGGGGCATTTCTCATAGTGTCACTAATGGGGATTAGGGGCATTTCTCTTAGTGCCACTAAATGGGATTAGGGGCATTTCTCTTAGTGTCACTAATGGGGATTAGGGGCGTTTCTCATAGTGCCACTAAAGCTTCTAGGGGCATTTCTCATAGTGCCACTAAAACCTTTAGGGACATGAGTATTAGTGTCATATTTCAAAGTGCCCCTAAAACCCTTTAGGGGCATTTTCATCACATTTAGGGGAACTTTGAAGTGCCCCTAAATGAATACCGTGATGTAGTGTCGTATGCTACATCCGTCCAAAGAAGGCATATAACTTATTTTCTAAGTCGAACTATCTAAATTTTGACCATGTTTTTAGAGAAAATATTATTCCCTCCGACCCATATTACTTGACTTGGATTTGTCAAAATTTGGATGAACCTATATATTAAATAGTGTCTAGATTCATCCAAATCTAGACAAATTTGAGTCAACTAATATGGATCGGAGGGAGTAGTATTTACAATACGTATTTCATACCTTTTCATACATCATGAAACATATTTTCACATGATATCTATATAATATAATAGTTTTTGATAGTTTTTTCTAAAAGTTTTGTCAAATTTTACATGGCTTGACTTCTTAAAAACATTATAGGCCTTAAGCCTTGGGATGGAGGGAGCATGCATCTACAAATACTTGTTATACTCGCTTTGGTCCAGTTTAATAGGCACGCACGATTGTTTAAAAACAACTTTGATTATTAATTTTGGTCAACAAATTTTAGATAATATGTTACAAAAATTATACTGTTGGATTTATCTTCAAAAAAGTTTTCAATGATATATTTTCTAAGACATATTTATATATTTTATTGGTCAAAATTAATTATCAATTCTTTTCTTAAACTATGTGTGTGTCTAATAAACTAGACCGGACAAACATAAATGAACAAATGATTAATTCAACGCTAACTAGGGGTCATACTTCCTGAGATTATAGGTCCTACGCGTATATCTAAGTTGCTAATTTGACCAATAAAATATAAATTATATAGCATAAAAATTATACCATTAAAAAATATAACATCTAAAATTTTTAATAATATAATTTTTGTGTTATTATATCTATGTTTTATTGGTCAAGATAACCTAGTTATTCGTGCATGATCTATAATCCCAAACTAAGAGAGTATATGATTAGCATGACGGCTTGGTCGAGAAATAAAACCGGGCTCCATGCATCATGCATGTGACGCGTCGATCGCCGGCCGCATGGATCGATCCCGAGTACTACTCCGAGCCCAAGCCGGCCGGCGGTTGAATGTACCCCTCTCGATTATTGCGGTTCTGGGTGCACCCGTTGTTTGACATGGGGAATTCCATTCATTATGGTGTGAAATGCGGTGCTGGTGTGCATGCACCGAAATTTCCACACACTTAGTTAGCATACTACAGTATATCTTTACAGGGTGCTACGTACGGCAGACTTTTTTTATGTGCTCCAATGCGCAGTAGTATCTGTACTCGATTCAGTGCAAATAACTAACCCGATAGGCTCAGGTTCGTTTTATATACTGTACTTACTTGTTGATCGATCCCCTCGTTCACATTAATTTCAAATTTCCTGCAGCAGAAGCAACGACTGACACGGTAGGTACATTGAACGTGTTCAGCTAAGGCTAGTCCTAGTGCTAGTATCGTAAGATGTATCATGTATGTTAATTTGGCAAGAATCTGACGTGACATCACAATTAATAAAGAGATAGGTGGTTAGAGTAGGTAGATACCGTATCATAGCACGTAAAACTAAAAATCATAATGACAAGTAAATCTTTTACACATATTTTACATAAAGATACTACAAATAAATAAATATATTACTACTATAATACTACTATATAATATAATGCACTAGAGACATAGTATCATATACTAGTATCATATGTATGATACTAGTATTATGATACTCTCACTATGACCAGCCTAATGGATCAGCTCTCATCGTTCCCCTGGCATTTATAACTGTCATTTCAGAAAATCGGGCGTCCTACAAAGCAGAACGATGATTTTTTTATACGACGCGTCTAGGAGGCTGGCGCCTGCCAATTTTAACAATCTGGCTGACGTTCTAATGTGTCGTTGTGTTATTAGATTTTTTGGACTCTTAGCTTAATAAAAATACATGAATTCAAAATGTTTTATTGCTCAAACCGTTAATCCGATTAAAATTCCGTTTTTACCGTTAGACTGGTCGCAACGAGATCTTCGAAACTAGATCCCATGTCGATATGTTTCAACAACTTTTTTTGGACTAAAAAGTTACCCACACTGTTATATGTAAGTTATCCACCATGTAACAAGTAAATAACTCACCCCTTTTGAAGAGCTGTGTGAATGCATTTTTTGCATGACAAAACTATCGTTGACATCTCCACGCCACCCACCCCAAACGACCGTCGGAGATCCGCCTGGCCGCCACCACCCCGCAGCACCACAGTGGAGGGGAAGAAGATGGACGCCACCGTCTCCTCGAGTTTCTGCTAACATAGGACAATGCTGACACCGCCGCCTCCTCACCTCACGAGCTTAGCCCGTCGGCGTCCTTGGTGGTGTCAGCGGCAGAGTAGGGAGGTGTGACGGGGTCAAGGTTAGCACGGAGGGACTTCTAGGGGCGGCGATGTGCTACCGCACGGGGGAGGGAGGGTTATAGGGAAGGGGCGGCTACAGTATTACATATCTCAATATTTAAGAGTTGTCCATATGAATATATTAGATAGCTATTCCATATGCTCTATTTACATAAGTATGTAAAAGTTACCCCTGTTACCACTAAAGTTATCCAACTATTGGCCCTAAACTTATCCATTCTAGTATAAGTTACCCTTGTGTCATTCCTAAAAGTTATCCATCTATTAGTATTAAAGTTATCAGTATCTTAGCACTAAACTCACCCTATGTTATAGCAAAAGTAACACATATTAATATGTATAGGTTACCCACATATAAGCACTAAAGTTATCCACACTTAGCACTAAAAGCTACCCATGTTAACACCAAACTCACGCCCTTCTATAAGAAACAAGTGACCCACCTATTAACATTGAAGTCATCCATAAGTTATTCCATATGCTCTATTTACATACCGCAATATGTAAAAGTTACCCAACTACTGCTCTAAACTTATCCATTCTAGTATAAGTTGCCCACATGTTATCCCTAAAAGTTATTTATCTGTTAGCACTAAAGTTACCCATATATTAGCACTAAACTCACACCATGCTATAGCAAAAGTAACACATACTAATATGTATAGGTTACCCACTTATTAGCACTAAAGTTATTCACCCTTAGCATAAAAGCTACCCCTGTTAACACCAAATTCACGTCCGGCTATAAGAAACAAGTGATCCACCTATTAACATTAAAGTCATCCATAAGCTATTCCACATGCTCTATTTACATACCGCAGTATGTAAAAGTTACTCACCTGTTAACACTAAAGTTATCCAACTACTGGCCCTAAACTTATACATTCTACTATAAGTTACCCACATGTTATTCCTAAAAGTTATCCATCTGTTAGCACTAAAGTTACCAATATCTTAGCACTAAACTCACACCATGCTATAGCAAAAGTAACACATACTAATATTTATAGGTCACCCACCTATTAACACTAAAGTTATCCACTTGTTAACATTAAAATTATCCACATATTGACGCTAAACTTACCTCGTGCTATATAACAAAAAAAATGGTACATCCTAGTGTGTATTAGTTAACCATCTAGTAGTATTAAAGTTATCCATCTGTTAACACTAAAGCTAACCGGACCGACGGTTGCCGGGCCCGGAGTCCGCGCCGAAATATGGCACAGAGCTCCTCTTCATTTCCCGGATAATGCTCGCGCAACAGCTCCGGCACCGGGAGATGACACAGAGGTTGGGAGGAAGAGCCGACGACGACGCAAGCACGGGAGAAACTGGATCGAGCTGAGGGGCGAGGTTGGGAATGAGCACCGGTGACGGGCCTCGGCGACGCAGGCGGGACGGGCGTCGGCGGCGCGGCCAGGGGTTGGGAGAGAGGAAGTGCATACAGGGGGTGCTCCGCCGAGGAAAAGAGTAAATCGTGGGTGTACCCAGCTGTGTACCACAGGAAGTGCTCGCGGGAGTATACTTTCTGTATGGGCCATTCAATCCGAGTCGGACACGCCGCCCTGTAAGACGTCTGTCCGAACGCCCGCCGCACAACAAGTACTAACGACATCGGTAGTTTCATACTACATGAAAAAAATGCATCACACGTGTCTGTTTAAAAAGGAGGGTTATTTACATGTTACGTTGTGGGTAACGTACATATAACGGGATGGGTAACTTTTGGGTCTGAAAAAAATTGTCAAAACATATTAGTATGGGATCTAGTTTCGAAGATCTCGTCGCGAGTAGTCCAACAGTGAAAACGGATTTTTAATCGGATAAATGGTTTAAGCTATAAAACTTTTTGGATTCAAACATTTTTTGTATTGAGCTGGCTACCGATCGGACTGATCAGTACGCGCCTCGCTTGGGTACGCCTACTACGTTGCCTCGCTTGCCGCCGCTCCTACCGCTCGCATGTCGAACCCGCCGAGTACAGCAAATTAGCAGGCGCATGTTATGTAGAAAAACCGTTTTTATAAATATGATTCTCTGCAATTCGTCATCGCTAAAATATCCTTCTTGTGCCACAAAAGCCAAAAATATCCTGGCGGGAGGCTGAATGGGATGTTCCTTCCGCCTTTGGCGGTGGCGGAATGACGTCATAAGGCCCACCAGCATGAGCGCGAAGTCGAATCTCTCGCCAGCGCCAAGTCGAACCTCCTCGCTGACCCGGCCGTGAGGCCCACCTCATCCCGCCATTCTCCCTGGCGGGAGGAACATCCCGCCACCCCCGTGGAGGCAGGTGACACGTGTCGCCTTTTCAGCCTCTGCCAGGGCATTTTTAGCTTTTGCGGCGCGAGGGAGGTATTTTTAGCGATGGCGAATTACAGAGAGTCATATTTGTAAAAAAATCCAGATCGATTCCCGAACCCGGTATGAAATAGTGGATAATAACAGTATGTACCACATCGATCACCGTTTCCCAATGACTATTGCGTGATTTGTGAATTGGTCATTGCATCTCAAGTCCACGATTGCTTATCCGCACCTCTGAAACCCCAAGGGACGCATGGCAGGACGACCGATAGGTCGATGTAACCGGCGAACTCTCTCCTCCAGTTAGCAACAGTAGGGGAACTCGCTCTCGCTCAGACGCTCACTCACATGAACAGCTAGCTAGCATGGATTTCAGGCGCTGCGCGTGCTCCCCTGAAAGGAATGAAGACAAAGAAAGACAAAGCAGGAGGTTGCATCGAGGGGAAGGATGATGGATAGACTGCACTACTGCGAGGGAGTACGGAAAAGTGACGAAACCCCCCGCAAAACTAAAGCCACATTCCCCCCCCCCCCCCCCCCCCTGCCATGAATCTTTTGATCCACCCCCTTTCTCACCTTTAACCTCTCTTCGACGCTCTCTCTCTCCTTCCTTCGCTGCGAGTTATTATCTGCAAGTGTTGGCCAGCTTTGGCCCTCCCAGGAAGGGGCTGGACCGGGGGCGAAAGCTTTGCTGCAGGTTTATTCGCATGTAACGTACCCCGTCGCCCCGTCAAAAAGCTCTACCCATCGACGCGTCCGCATGGCATTGGCATCGGCATGGCATGGAAGAGCGAGCCAGGCACTGACACCGTGTGCATAGTACAAGCGAGCGCTCCTGATGCCCCCGACGGCGTGGCGCGCTGGTGATCGATCCCGCGATCTCTGCGACCACAGCGCCCGCTACGTATACGTGATGTCCGTAATCTGTTCTGGTGCTCGCGGCAACTCTCGCTTTCGGCTTTGCCTACTTTCGCTGTCGTTCCGATGCTCCGGCAACTCTCGCTTTCGCCTCCAGCCTCCAGAAGAAGAAAAAGCTTCGGTGCCAATATGTGCATACATAAGTGTGTATATATCTAAGTAGGATTACTTAGATATATCTTAGATGCATGTGTGTTACATTCCCCCACCGGTGAAAACAGCTCTATTGGTCCCGGTTGGTAAGGGGCTTTAGTCCCGGTTGTCCAACCGGGACGGGGCAATTGGGACTAAAGTCCTAACCTTTAGTCCCGGTTGACCCACCAACCGGGACAAATGGGTGCACACGTGGCAGCGGCAGGGGGACGAGGTGGGTGGAGTACGAACCGGGACTAATAACCTTCTGCCGCGGCAGAGATTTGGCCCATTTTTCTGCCGCGGCAGATAATTCATTTTGGCACATTTTGTTGCCGCGGCAGCATTTTCGTCACTTTTTGTGCCGCGGCAGAGAATTCATTTAGGTTGTTTTATTGTTTATTTAGTTATTTGCACTTATCAATGAAGGAACCTTATATTACACAAGATTATCATGACAATATTACATTCAATACACGGATCGAGTTGATGCACTACATACAAAAGTTGATATTCGATGCTACCGGCCAATTCCTTCAAAGTTGCTATTTTTACAATCCCTATTGTCTATACACAGCCGAATAGTATTCCCCTCTGGGGTCTAGGACTTCTGCATCCAAGAATTCCGCCAATTCCTCCTGAATTGCTCGTACACGATCCTTTGGCAGAAGACCGTCCCGTAGACGTTCGATCTGATTTAAAAAAGGAGTCAGCCTATATGAATGAAACTAAATACAATTTGATTGTAATTAAAAACTATAGAAATTGTTTACGTACGTGGAGTTGCTCTAAATTTCTGCCCTTCTCACCGCACGTCTGCCGGATGAACTCGCAAACATAGTATCCACATAGATTGTTACCTGGTCCCTGCGTCAGGCACTTTACGAGAACAGAGTTCAATCAAAATAATAATCAAGCATGATAATAACTGTATCAAAACTAGAATTAAAGAGATTCGCGGATATAGCTAGTGGTGTTTACATTTAGTGGTTGAAGTGTAAGCTTCTCTTTCCAAACACCCCTAGCCTTGTTGGTGAACCGTTTCCAAGCACTGCCCGGCGTAGAAAACGAATAAAATAAGTTATTAAGTACTTGATATCATAAAATTCACGAACGTTGCCGATATAGTGTCGTAATGATTAGAATTACCGCTGGAGAAGTATCTGCATGTCCTTCCACGTCTCAAGGGGTTTATGTTTCGAGTCCATGACTAGTACACGCCCTTTGTCAAGTTGAATGATTAACAGAATATAGTGGTAGCTGTGAATGCATAACTAATCAATTAAATACTTAACATCGAGTAAGCGAAATAGAAAGTGTATACAAGACAATAACACTCAGTCGAAGTTGTAAGGAAATAGTATTTCCCTTTTGGTTTCTTGAAACCTTAAGGCATGTACTATATTATCCTCAGTATTCTGGGGTTTGTTTTGAGATTAGCTTGATGAACTCAATATGGGTCAATGAAGCCAATGTCATAGATTTGTCCTCTGCTGCATTCGAGAATCTTCATTCTGCATATTACAGTATGATTATATACATGCAATAAACAAGGTGAGATAGCTGGAGACTAAATTAATTACAAAATTAGTACTTACAGACAATAGGCATTGATGATCGATTTGTCCAAGGCGTCTTGATTGAATAATTGAAATAGTTCATCAAATTCAATGGATATCATGTCATCCATATCTTTCCCATAATGCTTTTTTGTAACCTTCAGCACTATCCAGTTAGCCCCGATCTTTGTGGCATGCATGTACCAGTTATGCAATCTTCGCATTTTTGTTGAAAGATTGTTTACCTCCTCAGGTTTGACGAGAGGTTTGCCGTACTGGTATTTGTATGCTACTTCACTCACGGGGAAGAACTCTAACTGGGATAAGTACTGGGCAATACTCATACCTTGAGCAGCGGCAGCTTCTCCGTATTGTGCAATTACCTCTGGATCATACTGCTCTTCGGCCCCATATTTGCTCGACCCCACATTGGTTTGGGAAATCACCTTGAGAAGGGCGCAAGTCTGTTTTGCTTGTTCTCCGAGCTGGGCAACAGATTTCTCGCTTGCATCAGTACTGCTCTTCGAGGCTTTTTGTGCCGCATGTGACTTGAGAATAGAACGTTCATAGTCTGATGACAGCTTTGGCTCGGGTTGATGAAGAGCCTTTAGCATTTTCAACACTTTGGCCTTTTCTTCTTTGGTGCTGGGGAACTCTGGCTCTTTCGGCCGCCTTAGCTTAGCGAAAAACGCTGTCGTTTCTGCATCAACGATCGCCGCAGTCTCCTCTTCAGTACAGTCATAAGCTCTCTTGGGAGGAACCTTTGGTACTTTTGGAAGAGGCTCTTGTTTACGTTTCGGCGATCGCTTACCACGACGCACAGTAGCGGTACGCTTACGCTTTTTATCCTGAGGCGCCGACGATGGCTACGCCGGAGATTGGTGAGGCGACGGAGCCGGGTGAGGCGACGAAGACGGCTGCCGCGGCGGCGTCGACCTCGCTGGAGACGGGTGAGGCGGCGGCGAAGATGGCCTTGGCGTGTGATTTCGAAGCACGATACATTCCTTCGGCCATAGAATGGTGACATTTTTTGCGTCTCCCAGTATAGTCACATCCCCTTCACCTGCAGGGTAGTGAAGATCCAAAACTTCAAAGGTGGGCATGATTTCATCCACCCCGACAACAGCGTAGCCCTCTGGAACCAAACGACAGTGGTAAGTTGGTGTGGGTCCAATTGGTAAGGCATAGCCGACCGCCACCTTCATTGATATGTTCACAACTTTGACATGTAGCTCGCAGTGTGTCATCTCTGTGATATCATCCACTGGGTAGCCAACAGGAGCCATCGTCGGTGCACCATCGTCATCGCCATTGTCATCACCCGGGACCTCGGTGGAAGCCACACTGCTTTTTCGATTATTCGATAGGCCGGTAGCATCGAATGCAGTGTGCTGCTGAGATGGGCCGGTAGTACTTTGCTCTTTAAGTGCGTTAATTTCATCTTGTTGTTGCTTTAATCGTTCTTCAATTAAACGCATTCGCTCTTTCTGACTATTTGCTTCAACTTCCACCCTGTCCTTTCTCCTCTGACGGCTTCTATGAGGATATTTCTTCCTCTCTTCGGGAAACCCAGTCCTCCATGGTTGGGAGCCTCTTGTGCCTCGTGTTCGTCCATCATGTTCCTTATTTCCAAGGACGAGTGTGAGCTCATCATTCTCTCTATCGGGAATGAAGTCCCCATCTTTAACAGCCTTTACTGCTTTTCTCATCCTCTCGATTGGCAAGGGGTCTTCTTTATGTCGTATGTTATATATACACCTCCCTTCCGAGTCCAACGTGGCCCCATGCCCGTAAAACCAATTCCTTGCATGTTCTACCCAATCGTCTATCTCTGGGGTGATCTTTTTAGCACGCAGTTCATTCTCAAGTTTCTCCCACTTAGGAATGCCAGCCCTGTAGCCACCTTGCCCCATAGTATGATGATACTTCTTGTTAGCAGCATTCAACTTATTCGTTTCAGATATTTTCTTAGCTTTTTCTGATTTCTTGTATTCCACAAACTCAGCCCGGAATGGTTTTATCTTCTCAAACTAAATATTCTTGAAATCGGGAGTCTTCTCTTTCACGACATAGTCAAGGTGCAATCTTTTCTTCCAGTTGGTGAAACACTGGGCCATCTTCTTCAAAGCCCACTCCCTGACTTTAGCCTCCATGGATCTCCCATGTTGTAAGGCGTCCTCAACTGGATCCTCCGCATTTGGATCCAGCTCTATCTTCGGTAGTTTGAAATTAACCATGAGCCTCTTCCAAAGTAAATCTTTGGCATGGTTAGGGACAAATAAACATGTTCCCTCTTCATACGCATTAGCAGGCCTATTCCAATTTCTAATAGTGATCGGGATTAAGTCCCTAACGATTACTCCGCATTGTGCCACAAATTTGGTTGCGACAACTTCGGGAGCCGTCGGTTTGCCGTCTTCAGCGACATCTTCGATCCTGAACCTCTCATGGTCTTGCAACTTTTTGGTTGGGCCTCGTCTTCTCTTTTCAGTAGATTCCTTCGATCCGAAGGGCTAAAAGAAGAAAGATCGTCGTTACTATTTCTATATAGATAGCAGATGATTAATTAATGAATTGATTATATTACATGCACCTCGCCGGAGCGGTCGTCTTCTCGATTACACAAGGCATCGCCTTCTCCCTCGCGGAAGGCAACACCTTCAACCTCAAACAAGTCGTCTATTCCGGTAAAAAGAGGATCACCCTCACCGGAGTTGTTCAGAAACGTTGATACATCTAAATTTTCTTCCCCACGGATCACACCTTGGATCAACTCTTCCTTTTCTTCATCTCTGACGTGTGGGTCCATATTTTCTGCATAGGTGGAAAAACGAATAAGTCAAAGCGGCTAAAGGAGAAAGTTAGCTACGGTGTTGAGAGATATAAACCCTAATTTAGAGAAACCCTAATATATACATACACAATAATAAAAATGAAGAGAAACCCTAAACCCTAAACCTAGCTACAAAAAGAAAACTGTGTAGTAGATAGGTAACTCTAGCCCTGGCGAAGGCACATCGTCGAACCCACATGCACCTAAGGGGCATGCAATTTCATGGGAAGATTTACGCGCGACCGAGCCAGACCGAGCTTTCCTACGTCGAACACAATGGTTTTGACCGCGCGACCCCTTCGCCCATGTCTCGCCCACGCGTGAGCGAACAGGGGAACTCCCATCGGCGTCACCTCCTCCCTCCTCTCCTCACCTTCCCCTCGTCGTTGCGCTGTCAGGGCGGGCCACCGGGCCTTGCCTGTGCGTTGCCGGCACCGGCGGTGGCGGCTTGATACTGTAGATGTGGTGCATATCTACAGTAAACGTTGGCCCTTTTTCCAAGACAATTTGGTGTCTTACCCTTTCACGATTCCACCGTCTACCGATGTTTCTCGGCGCTTTCTCGGCGCCGCTAACCGAATCCCGAGCAAACAGAGCTTCTGCCTCTCTCTTGCCACAATACACCCGCCCCACGCGTCCCTGCATGCCTCCCATGTCCTGCGGAACCGGCCACCGACATCCCCTTTTCCCGAGCCGCCAACCGCCGTCTAAGACTAGGACTAGTCGGGAAAAAATATTATAGTATTTGCCACGTCCACAATCTGAACACCACAATCCGATTGCACAACATACCCAACGTGATGCACATGAAGAACTTTGTGTAAGCCATCTATATTAATAGCAAAAAATACCAAAGCATCCATTATCAAATGCATTATCCAACAAATTGTGACAAATTACATAATTATTAGAATAACTATTAGATATAATTATGACAAGCAAACTAGCAAAATTCTTTCAACACAACAATATCACTCACATATATTGCAAATTCTTTCAACACAACAATATCAATCTACATTACAAACACCAATCAATCCACATTACAAACACCAATCAACCTAATACTACAAATTTGCTGGGGGAGAGAGAGAGGGAAGGGCGCGCGGGAGCATACCCGAGGAAGGGGGACAGGGGAGAGGCCGGAGGAGGTGCGGCCGGAGGAGCGGAGGTGGATGAGGTGCGGTCGGAGGAGGTGTGGCCGGAGGGGCGGAGGTGGATGAGGTGCGGTGGTGGCCGGTGTTAGAGCGGAGGGCGGAGGCGGCCGGAGGGGCGGAGGTGGGACGGGCGCGCGGGAGGAGGAGGAGCCGCTACGGAGCGCGCGGCGGTGGCGGCCGGAGGAGGATCCGCTACGGAGCGCGCGGCGGTGGCGGCCGGAGGCGGAGGCGTTGACGACGACGGAGGGCGCGGGCAGCCTGGCGTCGTCGTCGATGAAACAGAGAAGCAGAGAAGAGAAGCAGAGAAGAAAAAGAGAAGTTATAAAGGGGAGGGAGTATACGTCCCGGTTGGTGGCTCCAACCGGGACTAAAAGGGCATACGTCCCGGTTGGAGCCACCAACCGGGACGTATACTCCAATTTTCAGCAGCTGAAGGGGCGCGCGCGCAGGGGGTCTTTAGTACCGGTTGGTGGCTCCAACCGGGACATATTCCCCTGTTTTCAAAAAATTTCAGGTATTTTCTCTCTGTTCCCTTCTTATTTTTTTTGGGGGTTTAAATTTGTATTTTTTTTAAATGATAATTAATTTGGAATTTAGAAAAACTTTAAACATAAAAAGTGTTTGGATTTGAATAAATAATTCAAAACCATTTTCTGTTTTAAAAAATAGTTAATGTAACAATTTAAAATATGAACCATTTAAAATTAAAAATGAATTAACTTATATTTTTTTAATATCAATTTGGAATTTAGAAAAACATTAAACATAAAAAGTGTATGGATTTGAATAAATAATCCAAAACCATTTTCTATTTTTAAAAAATAATTAATGTAACCATTTAAAATTAAAAATGAATTAACTTATATTTTTCGAATATTAATTTGGAATTTAGAAAAACTTTAAACATAAAAAGTGTTTGGATTTGAATAAATAATTCAAAACCATTTTCTGTTTTAAAAAATAATTAATGTAACCATTTAAAATATGAACCATTTACAATTAAAAATGAATTAACTTATATTTTTTTAATATCAATTTGGAATTTAGAAAAACTTCAAACATAAAAAGTGTTTGGATTTGAATAAGTAATTAATAATGGGCGGATAGAACTGGAATTAAAGTACATAACGCAACTAACACAAAGTTACATAGAAGAACTGAAAATTAAGATGCATGGCCAGATTAAGCCACAATGGGCCGAACTTGTTTTGCAATGTTGGAATAATTCAGTCATACTCCTGCCTACACCTGTAATACTCGCCACTGTAGTCGTCGTACTCGCCGCGTCCGTCGCCGCTATCGTCGTCGGGGTCGCCGTAGTTGAACCTTGAAGGTTGAGTACGAGTGGGCTGGACTTGAGGGTAGCGCAGGCGGGGGCTAGAGTCGGCGGCCGTGTCGTAGGCCATGACGCTCTGGAGAGTCCGGCTGCGCCACCACAGCCGACGGCCGACCTCGTTGAAGTTCGGAGGAGGTGGGCCCTCCTCCTCGTGCCTGGCGAGTGCCCTCTCACGCCGATCCATGAAGAAGGCTTCCCAAGTCGGGAAATAGTCGGGATGCCATCTGGGATTCCTCCGCTGCTCCGGCGTGAGCTCGAAGTAGTAGTGGTTCGTGATGGCCATCCGACGCGCCACACCTAGAGGGACAGGAGGAACCGGCACGCCTCCGGCGCTCAGCATCCAGCCGACGGGGACACAGTAGCCCGGCGGGCAGGGGTAGTTCGAGGCGCAAAGCGCCTCCGCCTCCCTAGGAGTTAGTGCTACGGTGGAAGCCATGGGAAAGAGTGATGAGGTTGAAGATATAAGTCTAGAGATGTGCAATGACAATGGAGGCCAACCCTACATATATATATAGTGAAGAACTGGCGGGAAGAACTGGAGGGAAGAACTGGCGGGAAAAATGGCGGAAAGAAAAATGGCGGGAAAAATGGCGTGTCGACATTACGTCGTGCGGCGTGTACCTTGTCCCGGATGGTGTCACCAACCGGGACTAAAGATAAAAAATGGCGCGTCCACACACATGCATAATATGGGCACAACATCACAAACTATGCCGTGATTCAGCACATAACATCGGTCATTTGGACCAAAAGCCATGAAACCTCGAACATGATAGGTCATTTTGTGAAGGTTTTTTCGAAACATGATGAATATACCAAGTCTGGTATTTTTTTTCTTTCAACTATGTAACATAATATGACACCACGCGAAGGATTTTTATTGTTCGGATTTTTTTTGAATTTATTATGCCCGTTTTGAATTATCTGAATTTCTAACTATGGTCGAACCGGTGTGCATGAATATAGGGGACGAGCATCGTTAGAACTTGCATTGGATCTCTGAAGAAACCACATATTGCGAGTCTAAAAATGATTTTTTCAAAAAATCACGGGCGATAGATCATGTACCTGTCGTACAAACCGGACCCACTTCCTACCGATTCGGCAGACATTTGTCCTTTTTACCCGGGATGGACGAAAAGGTTTGAGATGTACCGGTTGGGAGATAGTCCATGTAATGTGGTCTACTATTTTAGGAAAATGGGACGGTAGCATTCTGAAACGGTATTTTGGTGGTTACTTCACAAAACGACCCGTTTTTTGCGCTCGGAAAATGGAAAAGGGTTTTTCCGTGCGACAAAAAGGAAAACTTCCTCCTGCAACATTGTTCTCCATACCAACGTCCACACACATGCATAATATGGGCACAACATCACAAACTATGACATGATTCAGCACATAACATCGGTCATTTGGATCGAAAGCCATGAAACCTCGAACATGATAGGTCATTTTGTGAAGGTTTTTTCGAAACATGATCGATATACCAAGTCTGGTATTTTTCCTTTCAACTATGTAACATAATATGACACCACGCGAAGGATTTTCATTGTTCGGATTTTTTTTTGAATTTATTATGCCCGTTTTGAATTATCTGAATTTTTAACTATGGTCGAACCGGTGTGCATGAAGATAGGGGACGAGCATCGTTAGAACTTGCATTGGATCTATGAAGAAACCACATATTGCAAGTCTAAAAATGATTTTTTCAAAAAATCACGGGCGATAGATCATGTACCTGTAGTACAAACCGGACCCACTTCCTACCGATTCGGTAGACATTTGTCCTTTTTATCCGGGATGGACGAAAAGGTTTGAGATGTACCGGTTAGGAGATAGTTCATGTAAGGTGGTCTAGTATTTTAGAAAAATGGGACGCTAGCATTCTGAAACGGCATTTTGGTGGTTACTTCACAAAACGACCCGTTTTTTGCGCTCGGAAAATGGAAAAGGGCTTTTCCGTGCGACAAAAAGGAAAACTTCCTCCTGTAATATTGTTCTCCATACCAATGTCCACACACATGCATAATATGGGCACAACATCACAAATTATACCATGATTCAGCACATAACATCGGTCATTTGGACCGAAAGCCATGAAACCTCGAACATGATAGGTCATTTTATGAAGGTTTTTTCGAAACATGATCAATATACTAAGTCTGGTATTTTCCTTTCAACTATGTAGCATAATATGACACCACGCGAAGGATTTTCATTGTTCGTATTTTTTTTGAATTTATTATGCCCGTTTTGAATTATCTGAATTTCTAACTATGGTCGAACCGCCGTGCATGAAGATAGGGGACGAGCATCGTTAGAACTTGCATTGGATCTCTAAAGAAACCACATTTTGCGAGTCTAAAAATGGTTTTTTCAAAAAATCACGGGCGATAGATCATGTACCTGTAGTACAAACCGGACCCACTTCTTGCCGATTCGGCAGGCTGGACCAGGCAGCACTAATGATAGGGGTGAGTGTCGACATTATGTCGTGCGGCGTGTACCTTGTCCCGGATGGTGTCACCAACCGGGACTAAAGATCAACCTGTAGTCCCGGTTGGAGACACCAACCGGGACAAAACACGAGTCAGCACTAATGATAGGGGTGAGTGTCGACATTATTTCTTAATTGTCGACACTATGCCGA
Organism: Avena sativa; assembly: GCA_916181665.1. Classification (NCBI taxonomy): domain Eukaryota; kingdom Viridiplantae; phylum Streptophyta; class Magnoliopsida; order Poales; family Poaceae; genus Avena; species Avena sativa. The sequence goes on from OV702293.1 coordinate 427,731,734, forward strand.
GCTGCTTGTACTATAAATAGGCATCCTTGCGAGTCCAGTCCTCCAGCCAGTTTTCGAGAGCAGGGGCACCACTGCGGCCAGTTTCAGGGAGATGCCGGCGGAGCCCAGTCCTCCGGCATCTCCGAGAAACTGGTCATAGAGGCACTCCCTAATATGTGAAATTAGTTAGCTCCGAGGCGTATTGATCTAGTTAGAGAAGTTACAAGATGCAAGATGGTTTTCGAGAGCAGGAACACCACTGCGGCCAGTTTCAGGGAGATGCCGACGGAGCCCAGTCCTCCGGCATCTCCGAGAAACTGGTCATAGAGGCACTCCCTAATATGTGAAATTAGTTAGCTCCGAGGCGTATTGATCTAGTTAGAGAAGTTACAAGCTGCAAGATGGTTTTCGAGAGCAGGGACACCACTACGACCAGTTTCAGGGAGATGCCGCCGGATCCCAGTCCTCCGGCATCTCCAAGAAACTGGTCATAGAGGCACTCCCTAATATGTGACTGCGCGCGTTTGGAGATAAGATCTTAATGGTAAGTACGAATCGGGAAAACTTCTTCATAGTCCCGGTCCAGCCACAAAACGGGACTAACACTCAAGACATTTATTAATATTAAAAACTGAGACTAGAAAACCGGGACTAAAGGCCACAAACCGCGAAAGATATCCTTCGATCAAGCCACAAACCGTGAAAGACATGAACTAGAGTTAAATAATATGAGCATGAACTTCTTGGCATATGTCCTTCCTTATGATCGCTTCAGACGTAACCATGGAGCATCTTCTTTACTTAACGGAATGCTTGGGTCAGTTTTCACTGTGAAGGGCGGAATTTCATCAAACTTATTATAATCTTCTGACATGTCTATCTTGTCCTCGATTCCCACGATGTTTCTTTTCCCTGAAAGAACTATGTGACGCTTTGGCTCATCATATGATGTATTCGTTTGCATATTTTTTCTTTTTTTCACATAGAAAACCTGAGACACATCATTGGCTAGAACGAATGGTTCATCTCTATAGCCAAGATTGTTGAGATCCACTGTTGTCATTCCGTACAACTGGTCTATCTTTACCCCTTCCCCATTCAGGTTGACCCATTTGCAGCAAAACAAAGGGATCTTAAAAGAGACTCCATAGTCTAGTTCCCATATCTCCTCTATGTAACCATAATATGTGTCCTTTTGTCCATTCTCGTCTATTGCATCAAAGCGGACACCACTATTTTGGTTGGTGCTCTTTTTATCTTGGGCGATCGTGTAGAATGTGTTCCCATTTATTTCGTACCCTTGGAAATTCAATAGAGTAGAAGATGGTGACGCGGCCAACAAGTATAGCTGATCTCCAACAGTGGTGTCATTCAAGAGATGTCTCCGCATACAACCACCAAAAGACTTCATGTGTTCATCTGTAATCCATGATTCAGGCTTCCCCGGGTTTTTGGAGCGTACAATATTCTTGTGTTCCTCGATATACGGAGATGCCAAGGTGGAATTATGTAGAACTGTGTAGTGTGCTTTAGTGAAAGAATCCCCGTCCCTACATATCATTGCTTTCTTTCCCAGCGTGCCTTTTCCACTTAGTCTTCCCTCATGCCGCGAGTCAGAAACACCAATCGGCTTAAGGTCAGGAATAAAGTCAACACAAAACTCAATGACCTCCTCTGTTCCATATCCCTTGGAGATGCTTCCTTCTGGTCTAGCACGGTTATGAACATATTTCTTTAAGACTCCCATGAACCTCTCAAAGGGGAACATATTGTGCAGAAATACCGGACCGAGAATGGCAATCTCTTCCACTAGATGAACCAAGAGATGCGTCATAATATTGAAGAAGGATGGTGGGAACACCAATTCAAAACTAACAAGACATTGTACCACATCCTTCTGTAACCTTGGCAGAATATCTGGATTGATTACCTTCTGAGATATTGCATTGAGGAATGAACACAACTTCACAATGGGTACTCGAACATTTTCCGGTAGAAGCCCCCTCAATGCAATCGGAAGCAACTGCGTCATAATCACGTGACAGTCATGAGACTTCAGGTTTTGGAACTTTTTCTCTGCCATATTTATTATCCCCTTTATATTAGATGAGAAGCCCGACGGCACCTTGATACTGTAAAGGACTTCAAAAAAGATTTCCTTCTCTGCTTTGGTAAGAGCATAGCTGGCACGACTTAAGTGACGCCCTTTATCCGTCTTGTTATGTGTATGCATGTTCTTTGGGTCTTTCATAATTTGTTGGTCCTCCCGTGCTTCAGGTGTATCTTTTGTCTTCCCATACACGCCTAGGAATCCTAGCAGGTTCACGCAGAGATTCTTCGTCACGTGCATCACGTCGATTGAAGAGCGGACACGCAGGACTTTCCAATATGGCAGCTCCCAAAATATAGATTTCTTCTTCCACATGGGTGCGTGTCCTATAGCGACGTCGTTCGGAACTGATTGACCGCCGGGACCCTTTCCAAAGATTACTTCTATGTCCTTGACCATACCAAATACATCATCACCAGCAGGGAGTTCAGGCTTCTTCCGGTGATCTGCCTCACCTTTGAAATGCTTGCCTTTCTTTCTTACGGGATGATTGGTCGGAAGAAATCGTCAATTCGCCAGGTACACAACCTTCTTGCATTTATGCAAATATGTACCTTCGGTCTTATCTAAACAGTGGGTGCATGCCTTATATTCCTTGTTTGTCTGTCCTGAAAGGTTACTAAGAGCAGGCCAATCATTGATGGTTACGAATAACAACCCTCGTAGATCAAATGGCTCCTGTTTGTTCTCATCCCACGCACGTACACCTGGTTTGCCCCACAACTGTAAGAGTTCTTCAACTAATGGCCTAAGGTACACATCAATGTCGTTGCCCGGTTGCTTCGGGCCTTGGATGAGCACTGACATCATAATGAACTTACGCTTCATGCACAACCAAGGAGGCAGGTTGTAGATACATAGAGTCACGGGCCAGGTGCTGTGACTGCAGCTCTGCTCCCCGAAAGGATTCATGCCATCCGTACTTAGACCAAACCATAAGTTCCTTGCGTCACCTGCAAAGTCTGGGAAGTCTCTCTCGATTTTTCTCCACTGTGACCCATCAGCAGGGTGTCTAAACTTCCCGTCTTTCTTACGGTCTTCTTTGTGCCATCGCAACAACCTGGCATGCTCTTTGTTTCTGAACATGCGTTTCAACCTTGGTATTATAGGAGCATACCACATAACCTTAGCAGGAACCCTCTTCCGTAGGGGCTCTTCCTCAACATCACCAGGGTCATCTCGTCTGATCTTATACCGCAACGCATTGCATACCGGGCATTTATCTAAATTCTCATACTCCTTACCGCGGTAGAGGATGCAGTCATTAATGCATGCATGTATCTTTTGCACATCTAATCCCTGAGGACAGAGAGTCTTCTTTGCTTCGTAGGTACTCTCGGAAAGTTCGTTATGTTTTGGAAACTGCGGCTTCATTATTTTCAGCATCTTTTCAAATGAGGAGTCAGTTAGACCACACTCTGCCTTCCATCGCAACAATTCCAGTATGGTACCGAGCTTTGTGCTGCCATCTTCATAATTTGGGTACAACAATTTCTTGTGATCTTCTAATATGCCCTCTAACTTCAACTTCTCATTTTCTGTTTCACAGTCTCGCTTTGCATCAGAAATGACCCTACCAAGTTCATCAGCCGGCTCATCTGATGCCCGTTCTTCACCTCCTTCCTCTCCATTGTCTTCCATTGCATTATTACTGTATTCATGAAACATATGATGATAGTTGTTATCATCATCTTCTTCTTCACCATCTTCCATCATAACCCCTCTTTCTCCATGCTTGGTCCAGCAATTATAGTTGGGTATGAAACCTTTCATAATCAGGTGGCCGCGAATGATTTTCAATGAAGAGTACTCCTTGTTGTTCCGACATTGAACACATGGACAACGTATAAATCCATTCTCTCTGTTTGCCATAGCCACATCGATAAATTTATCCACGCCTTTCATATACCCGGTTACGCGCCGGTCACCGTACATCCACTCCCGACCGTTCATCTGCATCATATAAGTAAGTTTATCAAAAAACAGGACATCATAAATAGTGAAATGACCAATTCACATCGACACATGCATTGTATCAATGACAGAGAAAAGATAAGATTGCTAACCTCGATCGAGGGAAATAAAGAGGAGAAAGCTCAAGTGCGTCTCGGACACCTTCTATATTTTTGTTCTATAAGAAATTCAATGGGATTATTCACTCAAACATTTCATCAAACACCTTCAATGCATGCATACAAGAGAAAAAACTAGCACACCCCTCACACCTTCCACCAAGAGAAAAAACAGAGTGGAGGCAGAGGGGGCTGAAGCGTTGCATTTATAGAGGGCTAGAGAATACGTCCCGGTTGGAGCCAGCAACCGGGACTAAAGGTGTGTGCCACGCCACATGGCTGTGGCCAAACCTTTAGTCCCGGTTGCTGGCTCCAATCGGGACGTATTCCCCCTAACCAACCGGGACGCATGCCCCCTGGCCTCGTGCCCGCTCGAACCGGGACGCGTGCCAGCATTAGTTCCGGTTGGTGGCGCAACCGGAACTAATGCTCTGAGGGGTCGCGAACGGATGGCCCTTTTTCCACTAGTGCCCTACTGTAAAATAACAAGTCAGTTTTTGGTTTTGGGTTTTAAAAGTAAGTAGAACAGACACCATAGACCCTTTTTTACGGAGCCCTGTATAATCAGGCCCGCGCTCGTAATACTCAGTTCTCGTGGCCGACAGGACGGACATTCAGCGTCGCCGTTTCCCGCCTCGTCTCCTCCGCCGTCGTAGATCCACCCGCCCTTCCGTCGTTCTGCTTCGCCGCATCCCGGAATCAACTGCGATGGAACATTCCGCCCTCCCGCCAGCAACTCGAGTTTTCTTATCACAACGGTACTGTCTATTTTTCTATGTCCAATATGTTTTACGGCTCGTCCCCTACTAGATCACGAAATAAAAAGTTGCGCGTGTGATTTCTTAAAGGCTCAACATAATTAGCGCATTTAATTTAATTTCTAAAATTTTCATCACATATTCATACATGAAAATATAGTTTTTAAACATCTTTATTTTTATCTTTCACCACGTTTTTTCTCATAAATTTTCAGGAATATTCGCTCAGTAATATTCAACAAAATTTCGTGTGATATTTTTCTTTCAAGAAAATTCGACAAATATCCATAGTTTCATACAAATAATCCAAGAATCATACAAATTCATATAATTTTTTTTAATTTATTAATTAGCCAGTTTTAAGCCACAGTACAAGTCAAACAACTTTCTTAAAAGATTCGTACAAAATTCATATAATTTTTTAAAAGAATATTCAACGTAACTTTATACAATTTTATACATATTAACATATTTTTTCACTGAATATTCAAAAATACCCATGCAAGTTTTATCATATTAATATATATTTATTTTTCACTGAATATTCAACCTTATGTAAGTTTATCAAAAATATCCATGCAAGTTTTTGATAAGTAAGTTTATCAAAAAACAGGACATCATAAATAGTGAAATGACCAATTCACATCGACACATGCATTGTATCAATGACAGAGAAAAGATAAGATTGCTAACCTCGATCGAGGGAAATAAAGAGGAGAAAGCTCAAGTGCGTCTCGGACACCTTCTATATTTTTGTTCTATAAGAAATTCAATGGGATTATTCACTCAAACATTTCATCAAACACCTTCAATGCATGCATACAAGAGAAAAAACTAGCACACCCCTCACACCTTCCACCAAGAGAAAAAACAGAGTGGAGGCAGAGGGGGCTGAAGCGTTGCATTTATAGAGGGCTAGAGAATACGTCCCGGTTGGAGCCAGCAACCGGGACTAAAGGTGTGTGCCACGCCACATGGCTGTGGCCAAACCTTTAGTCCCGATTGCTGGCTCCAATCGGGACGTATTCCCCCTAACCAACCGGGACGCATGCCCCCTGGCCTCGTGCCCGCTCGAACCGGGACGCGTGCCAGCATTAGTTCCGGTTGGTGGCGCAACCGGAACTAATGCTCTGAGGGGTCGCGAACGGATGGCCCTTTTTCCACTAGTGCCCTACTGTAAAATAACAAGTCAGTTTTTGGTTTTGGGTTTTAAAAGTAAGTAGAACAGACACCATAGACCCTTTTTTACGGAGCCCTGTATAATCAGGCCCGCGCTCGTAATACTCAGTTCTCGTGGCCGACAGGACGGACATTCAGCGTCGCCGTTTCCCGCCTCGTCTCCTCCGCCGTCGTAGATCCACCCGCCCTTCCGTCGTTCTGCTTCGCCGCATCCCGGAATCAACTGCGATGGAACATTCCGCCCTCCCGCCAGCAACTCGAGTTTTCTTATCACAACGGTACTGTCTATTTTTCTATGTCCAATATGTTTTACGGCTCGTCCCCTACTAGATCACGAAATAAAAAGTTGCGCGTGTGATTTCTTAAAGGCTCAACATAATTAGCGCATTTAATTTAATTTCTAAAATTTTCATCACATATTCATACATGAAAATATAGTTTTTAAACATCTTTATTTTTATCTTTCACCACGTTTTTTCTCATAAATTTTCAGGAATATTCGCTCAGTAATATTCAACAAAATTTCGTGTGATATTTTTCTTTCAAGAAAATTCGACAAATATCCATAGTTTCATACAAATAATCCAAGAATCATACAAATTCATATAATTTTTTTTAATTTATTAATTAGCCAGTTTTAAGCCACAGTACAAGTCAAACAACTTTCTTAAAAGATTCGTACAAAATTCATATAATTTTTTAAAAGAATATTCAACGTAACTTTATACAATTTTATACATATTAACATATTTTTTCACTGAATATTCAAAAATACCCATGCAAGTTTTATCATATTAATATATATTTATTTTTCACTGAATATTCAACCTTTTTAGTCCAGATTAATTTTATATTTGAGTCACAAACCATAACACAAAAAATGATTTATAACTTTCTGGTTCGAATGCATAAATATCCAAAAATTTCAACACAGGTTTATGCAAGATTCATACTCATTAATACTCATATAAGATACATACAAGAATCCCGACATACAAGATTTTTCAACAATATTCATTCAATTTCTATAGATGTTTCTGTAAAGAATCATACATAATTCATATATTTTTTGGAATATTATCAAATCATATATGTTTCCTCAAAGTTTGACAACGATACCATACAAGATCCATCAAAATTTTGGCGATCCATACACGTTTCATACACTATTCGATCTAGAAAATAAGAAACAACATATTTCATATAACAAAACATCAAAAGAATGCATATAATTCAATCAAGAGAGGATCATGGAGCATCTCGCTTGAGTGCCATGACAAAGCTATCTATTGTATGTTCCTTGCTATGAGTCACTTCAATCCGTGCAATTATCAAGAAGAACCAACAGAAACTTTGGATCATTTTTTTTCTAGATCCAACAATCCAACAAACATAAACAGAGTTTTTTGTCCAAGAACCAACACAACCAGAAAACGAATCTCTAAAAAGAATTAAGAAATCATCCTCCAAAAACAAAGGGATACAACACATCAATGGGTGGCCATAGATCCAGGCCCTCCAAGCCCAGATCCATGCTCTTCAAGCCTAGATCGGACGAGGAAAAGAGGACTACATCGTCCTGTGTGAATCCATGGTGTCGCTGGCCGCCGTCCCGTGCAGATCCAAGGAGTCGTCGGCCACATGGTCTTGCAGAGGAGGTGTGTCGGCGTGAGGCCTCCACCTGGGGAGGAGGAGGTGCGTCGGGGCCTAGGGTGGTCCACCTCTGGCTAGGCTCGTCGACCACAAGTGGCGGCGGTGTCGATCTGGGGATCTGGAGAGAGAGGTGGCGGCGGTTGAGAGAGAGGGTAGTAGGGATAGATGCGAGAGCAGTGGTGTTCTGGTTAGGGTTAGGGGTCGGTGGGTAATACTGCTGGTTGATTTTTAATTTCCCAAAGGGTGAAAATGCAAATCCGACAAGAAACTTTGAATGGTGGACTTTTGCATGAATCTTGTGGCAATCGACGGTCACGATGGTGCCGCGGGCCCAACATACATGTGGTAAATCCGCTCTCATTTCTACATGCCCATCTTTGTGTTAGCAATATGAGCCGACAATTCCGTGCTCTTGCCGAAAGCATTCATGCGACCTGTATTTTACTCCATGTTTTTTTAAGAGAACTAGTTCTTGCCTTGATACAAAACATATTGCAAAAAGATCATCTTTCCATCGAGAGCGATGGATGTCAACTCCAATTCTATTTAATACTACATGCACAACATAATTCTTATTATGGTTGGACTTGGATGTACCCAAGCCCAATCATTTTTGGCATTTGTCGCTCAACGCAAAGGTTCAATGTAAGCTAATCATTTTGGTGGTCAGTTAGCGGTTACCAACTAATCTCCCTTTTTTTTGTCCCGAGAGGTCCAATATTGTTGTTAGCGAGTCAAGAGAAGCAGCCGAAAGAAAGAGCGCTTCAACTTAATCCAAGGTCGTTCATAGACGAGACAAACCTGCAATAGCATGATCAACTCTTTTATCACTATACGGTGCCGTGTATTCAGAGACTTGAGCAGCTCGTAGTGCATGGCCTTTCGAGCAGAATCCCTATCAGTGGGCACGGACTAATGTCAGAAGTGTCTCCACCAGCACGATTCTGCACAAAAGATGTTGAGGGAACTCACATCATGCACAAGCATTAATGATCCACTGAAGATAAGAAGAGTTAATGCAAGAAAATTCACAGACTTGGCCGGCAAACGCAGATGTGATCTCGCACCCAATGTAAGCCTAATAAGAGCTAATTAAATAATCTTCGAACCAGCCAGACCAACCGGGACATGCATTCAACCGATGGAACACCCACACGCAGCACGTCCTAATGTTGCTCTAAGCAAGGACAGCACCCGGTTTCTATACGGCCACTTGCCACAGATCGACCCATGAGAAATGATTAGTCCAATGTCAATTAGAGGGGAAGGAGGGGAATCTCCTCTCAGATCACCTAGTACCCTCATGCCTAATGCAGCAGCTGTCAGTACTTTGTACTCCCTACGATTTCAATATATAAGATGTTTTAGATTTTGTAAAACTAATGTACTATATAAATGTCTTTTAGTGCGTAGATTGTGAGTAAACCTACACACTAAAAGGTACACGCTAAAAGGAATCGAGATATATTTGTTTCATAAAAGTTAAAACATCTTATATTTCAAAACGGAGGAAATAGTTCTAGGCATTAGCATATTAGGGTGTCAAGTCAGATCCCACTTAAGTCCCACCTCTAGTTTATTTTAAGATTTCTTAAAATAAACTAAAAGTGGTATCTTTTCACCCTACAGCGCATCGATCAATCCAGGCTGAGATGGAAGAATGCTTATCATAAATAATGCCCCGATATGATCCCTGCATTATTATTAGATCGTGGTGCTCCTCCTCGTGGCTAACGGTAGAGAATTTGTTAACTGGGAATTGCTTTCCCTGAACTGACTGGCGTGCAGCAGCATGGCCGGCTGGCCCCGATCGTTAAATCCCTGTGATCCCTCTGAAACTGTATTATATACTTCGGTGGAATATTTACAGGTTGAGAACGGTTTTGGACGAATACCTCAAGTGGCCAAGCATGCCAGACATCCAGAGTATCCGAGAAGGGCTAAGCTAATTCGCTGGTTCGGTCTCCTCGATGTGAACAGCGATAGGTTTAAGAACTTTCTAGATAACGGAAGAGCTCAACACCGATCTGATGATAGCTAGTACATTGATATATAGTTACAAAATTTGCGAGAAGAATCTGAGCAGCATCGGCCGAGCATCTGTGCCAGGCCAAAAGCCAAAAGGGTATATGCTGATGGTAAAGCGAGACGTTTTGGGGCTCAGAGCAAAAGGAAAAGGGAAGAAAAGCGCAGGCTAGAATGTTCCTCGACCTTTTTTTTTTTGCCTTGGGACATTGTCGATCTTTCTTCCTCCTCCGTATCCGTAGTGGTGGAGTGGCCATACGTAATGGGATCATCTGGCTATTCCCCTGATCGCCAACATGGGCACGTTGCCGTGGCTCGCGCATTAATGGTCAGATGCCATGAGATGAGCCCGCCATGAGACGGGAAGGAGGCATCGACCGATCCATCATCCATCTACTACTCGTACTTGCTATAGTACTTTAACGTTTTAAAATATAAAATATTTTAGTTTTGTAAAGCTAATGCATCTAAATTCTTTTTAGTATATTGGCTCGGACTGAACCTATACACTAAAAGGAGTCTAGATTCATTAGCTCCACAAAACTAAAACATTTTATATTTTAAAACGGAGGAAGTATAATTCAACATTAACATTTTTTGTATTATTTTTCTGCTTGATTCTCGACCTAAAAAACTGATTTAGGACGATTAACGAGGAGCCATAGTCATGGACGGATCCAGCATTGTTCATGGGTGTTCAGCTGAACACCCAAATTTTTCTGAAAAATTTCTTATATACTCTATAGTAAATATGTATCTCTATTATCACATATAGAAAGTTTCTCTAGTCAATATCTCGATAGAAAGGTTTTCTAGTCAATATCTCGTCAAAATTAGTATTGGGCATGTTTGTTTGGGTTGTATCTCTACTTCTCTGAGTTTGACTGTTTGACAACTTGGCTGGCTGGCTGGCTGTGTGCTAAGGAATTGTCTGTAATGTTCCTGTAACTAATCCTTCTCCAGAATACAATTGTGTTCAGTGCATTGTTGTAAGCCGAGAAAAAAATCCTTCTTCACATGCTTGCGTTTCCTGTTCCCATTTCATTCTCTACATGCTTGCGTTTCGCCGTTGCATTGTTGTAAGCCGAGGTATCATCATCTAGCATTATTGGGGCTTCATTGCCATTTCCTTCTTCCTGACCTGCAATGGCAGTTGATTCTCCAGTGACATGTGCCTTCTTAAACATAACATCATGTTGTTCCAAGTTGGGAGGTGGCCTATTCCTAAATTTTGCATGGTCTGGACGAATCTGCAAATAAGAACATAATAGAGAGATCATTCCGATGATCAAAATAACAAATACAAAGAACATGCAAGTATAGAAAATGGTAACTTACAGCTAGGTGATTTTTCCACCAATCATCATCTGCATCCATAGTTTTTGTTATAGGATCCCAATCAAGCCCGATCGCATTTTGCAGTTCCATCCATCCCGTGTAATTCTTCTTTAAAGCATCCCATTTGTGCTTGAACTGTTTCTGTGTTAATCTTTCCCCTGTTTTCTCGGCAAATTTGTCTTCAAGATTCTTATACCCCTTTCTACTCAAGCAAACCCAATCCCTATAGTTGCCGCTCACTTCCTCCATACAAATGCCACAAAAAACTCTAGTGTGGTATGGATCCCAAACCATCTTCGATATTTTAGCAAGACCAACACGTAGCAATACTACAACAAGCAACATAATTTCAGCAAGACCAACACGTTGTAGCAATGCCACAGAATAAAGTGAAGGTTGTTTCTCGCTAAAAGGAAAAGAAAAGAGGCCGACATATATTCCCCAAATCGAGCAGCTGCGACTCTGCGGGGCGGCGGCACTCCATGCCTCCGATGTCACCGGCGCATGCCAAGCATAGGAGGGCGGGGAGGTTGATGCGTCGTCAGGGAGAGCATACGGTGGCTACATGGTTCAATAATTATGATTGGCTTGAGTACAGTGTAGAACTAGATTCGGCTTTCTGCTTTGTATGTTATGTTTTCAAAGATAATCTTCATGCCGATGGAGATTCTTTTCTGAATGGGGAGTTTCGAAATTGGAATCACAAGACTTGTTCTGGTAGACATATTGTTTCAGTCCAACTTTATCCTATGGATTTCTCGGAGGAAGATTTGATTCAACTTCCACATCAACTTACTCCTTTTATTGCTGATGTTCGTAGAGATGAGAGGTTCAAAAATCTCAAAAATATCGCTCAACTCTCTATTATGCTTGTTGAAACAAACAAGAATATGACCTATAACGTTGTTTACAAGCTTCTAAAGTTGGTGTTAACCCTACCCATGGCAACTGCTAGTGTTGAGAGGATATTTTTTCAATGAATTTTGTGAACCACAAGCTATGGAACAAGATGGGAGACCAACTCTTGAATGACCGTTTGGTCACATTTATTGAGCGGGAATTCTTTTTACAGGTGAAAGATGATGCAGTCATATCTCGCTTCTAAACTATGACCGAACATATGATTGTATTATAATTTTCTTTATTATTTTGCATGTTATTAGCCTTTTGAGATACCGTTGCTACAATGGTCAATTTCTACTTTTATTGGCTTGAAAGAATGGACCATTTTCATTTTTTTTCTTCATGTTTTCTGTTGGTTTAAATTTGAACATCAAAAGAGTTAAATTCCTGGATCCGTACCTGGCCATAGTCCTATGATCGATTGGCATGACGGCTTGCTCGAGAAATGAAACCGGGCTCTCCATGCATGCATGTGACGCGTCGATCGCCGGCCGCATCGATCCATCCCCAGTACTGCTCCGAGCCCAAGCCGGCCGTCGGTTGAATCTACCCGGAACCTCTCGGTTATTGCGGTTCGTTATGGGTGCAGCCGTGTTGATTAATCGTTGCTTGACATGGGGAATTCCCATTCATGCATATATGGTCTGAAGCGCTGAAATGCGGTGCTAGTGTGCATGCACCGAAATTTCCATACAATTTATAAATAGCATATGTTTACAGGGTGTCGTACGTACGGGCAGATGTTTTTTTATGTGCTCCAATGAGCATAGTTTTGGTAATAGTATCTGTACTACTCGATTATTCAGTGCAAAGAACTAACCCGATAGGTTCATGTTCAGTTTTATATACTCGTCTCGATTGATCATATGCCCTTATATATATCTTCCCCTCGTTCACATACATTTCAAATTACATGCATGCAGCAGCGCGCCGCAACGAGTGAGCGGTCGGTTCTTTGAACGTGTCCAGCCAATCGATCGATCGATCGTTCAGTTGTCATCGGTCTAGCTAGATCGTGACATTTTGTAACTGTCATTTCAGAAGACCGGGCGCTCCAATGCAGAACGATTCCCAAACCCACTAAAAATAGTGACTAAGGGCATGTACTACCAGGGACGCTTCATTGGACGCTTGAATGAATAAAAATAATGATCACAAATTCGGATATTAAGCTAAGCACTGCAGCTGACAACGCTTAGCGCTAGTGTGGTCGCTACTAAAATTGGCTAAGCGCCTGGCTGGCCAACGCTGGACGTTAGCGATTTAGCTGGCACAAGATTCTATAGCGGTGAATTCAGTTGCTAAAATAGCGCCCATCGCTAGCGTCCTGGAAAAAAGATTAGTTTAGCGCCCGGCGACTAAACATGCAGCGACGCTAACCAAAATCCCAAGATCGCTCGGGATTCAGACGAAACGGCCAGGAAAACCACCCTAGCGTCGCATCTAAACACCTGCGTTGTACTTGCCCTAATAACAGTATAGTACTACCACATGATCACCATTTCCCTACACGACTATTGTGTGATCTCAAGTCCTAGACGTACGCTCATCTGCAGCAGGTCTCAAACTCTTGAATCAGGCTTTGGTTCCGCTTTATAAATAAAGCCACATCGGCCGAACACGATACAAGGTGATGGAAAAACCCTTACAAAACAGATCATGATAAACAAGAAGGAACGCGAAAGGCCATCACTTGTCACCGAAGACAATAAACCGAGACCGGGGCAAACCGGGGCTCCACGACGACGCCCCCAAGAGGGTAACGACGCACTGCGCCGCCACCGTCGAGACCGAAGGTCAAGGGTTTTCATTAATTAATATAACACATAAACATTTTGCATGCACGTGGTGCATGATACCACCTATAATACCCCATTGGGGCTAGTCTTAGGGTCTCGATTGGAGATGCTCTAACGAGGGACCATGTATAATTAGCATGACGGCTTGCTCGAGAAATAAAACCGGGCTCTCCATGCATGCATGTGACGCGTCGATCGCCGGCCGTGTCTCGTGCCGGCGGCCGCATCGATCCATCCCCACTGCTGCCCCGAGCGCCCAGGCCGGCCGGCGGTTGTGAATCTACCCCGGGCCCCTCTCGATTATTGGTGCAGCCGTTGATTAATCGCTGCTTGACATGGGGAACTAAATTCATATATTAGTACTCAAATTTGTGCTACTCAACGTAATGTACATGGTGTGAAGCGCTGAATTGCGGTGGTAGTGTGCATGCACCCAAATTTCCACACTTATAATTACTAGCATATACAGGTGCTACGTACGGCAGATGTTTTTTATGTGCTCCAATGCGCATAGTTTCAGCAATATTTCTTTCTGTACTCGATTCAGTGCGAAGGAACTAACCCGATAGGTTCAGGGTCGCTCAACTATATTCTAGTCTCTCGAGATCATAGTGTGCTCTTATCTTCCCCGGCCTAGTTCACATGTATAATGTATTTCAAATTACCTCAAAGCAGCTAGCTAGCGGCGCCGCAAACGAGTGAGCGGTCGGTTCTTTGAACGTGTTCAGCTAATCGATCAGCTGTCATTCCCGAACCCGCCAAACACTACCGTGTGATTATTTGTGAATTGGTCACATTTCAACCTAAGGTTCCAGACGCTCATCTACAAGCCTCGAACTCAAAGGAACGACGCATGACAGGACGATGGACGTAACCTGTGAACTCTCTCCTCCTCCTCCTCCTCGTACATCTCCAGCTAACAACAGTACGTAGCGGAACTCGCTCTCGCTCACATGGACAGCTTGGTGGCATGGATTTCAGGCGCTGCGCGTGCTCCCCTGAAAGGAAGGGAAAGAAAGACAAAGCGGGTTGCATCGAGGAGAGGACGATCACTGCGTGGGAGTGCGGGAAAGTGATCTATCAAACCCCCTCCGCAAATAAACCTAATAAAGGCACATTCCCCTGCCATGTATCGTTTGACCACCCCTTTTCTAACCTTTAATAAAGGCATCTCCCTTGGGCCCGACCTATCCGGTCCGAGCGTCTCCGAACTTGTCCGCGCGGACGCACGGGCATGCGTGACCTTCCGGCAGGACAACCCATCGGAAGAAATACGTTCGGTTTGACCCATCCATGTATCTAATCTGGGGCTCGGTTGCGTCGGCCCGGACAGCGCTGGTGCCCGCTGGCCACCCGGATCCATATGTAAGAGAGACATTATTACTTAACAATAGATTTTCATTACATTAAGCCCTGCCAGTTATAAAAAAGTCATTCAAACAAATTAGAGGATGCAACTGCTACTACTGTTGTGGCTATGGCTACTACTAGAGAAAGACGACGCGGCGGCTACTCACCGTCGTTGTCGCGGTCACAGTTACCGCAGCCGTCGGCCCCGTCGATCGCCGCCCTAGCGGTCCAGATGGCCAGCTGCTGGATGCGTTCGCAGAGACGGTCGCGAGCATGGTCTCGAGCCGCCGCCTTGCCCTCCGCCTTCAGCCGGTCCACAGTCACCCGGTTCGCCAGGGCCTTGTCCATCTCGGCGACCTAGTGGTCCCTCGCCTCTTGTTGGGCGAGAAACTCCGCCGGAGCCGGGATCGGAACACCATTGGGGCCGAAGACCAGCGCCTGCACTATCTGCACGGGGACGGCGATCGGCGCCTCCAGCTGGTCCACCTCCTCCCCCTCCTCGTCGTTGTCCCCCGCCTCCTTCGTGTCGTCGGCGTCAACGAGACCCCACGCGAGCACGGCCTTAGCGCCAGAGCCATGCGCTCCTCCTTCTCCGTCGAGTCAGCGACGTGCTCTTCCGCGTCGCGGAGCTCGCGGATGGCGACCTTGGCGGCCTCCTTTGCCACCTCCTCTAGCGTGGTCATGGCCGCCTCGTGGCGGATCTCGCGAAGAGCCGCTAATGCGACCTCCAAGGCCACCGCCTCCACCCAGGGGCGAAGCCAGAAAAAAAAATCGCTGGGGTCAACACTCAACACAAACAAATATGAAAAAATTTATCGCACAGCTCACCTATATATATGTGTGTGTATATATATATATGTGTGTGTGTGTGCATATCTCTCAAAGCTGACCCACAACTAGTATATTAATAAAGAATTCTAATGCATATCATATAAAAAAGAACAACATTTGTTCGATACATCACACAGGAATAAAGTCGGATTACAAAAGAAATTACCTCTATTTTTTTTACCTCTACGGTCTCTCATCTTGAGAAAGCGCTCTATCACAACTTTACGTGGAGTCAAATATAGAAGTCTTTGCTCCAAAAAGCAAATGATGCAATGATTCATGAAATCATCACCAATACGATTACGTAGCACTGTCTTTACTATTTTCATCGCTGAAAAACACCTCTCGACAGATGCAGTGGCAACAGGCAGAACTAGCACTAGCTTGAGCAGTTGATATACCAAAGGAAATGCCAAACTCTTGCTCGTACTGACCATCAGCTTAGCCAGTTCAGAAATAGTTTTCAAACCAGCAAATCTTTCATCTGCTCGTACATTATCAATGAATAATGGAAGTTCATGGGCAAGATCTTTCAATTGGATATAATCAAAATCATCTGGATATGACTTAGCCAAATCCAGTAAGGTCTCAATTTTGAAAGCATCAAAGGAATCCTTGGGACTAAATGCAGCCATCTGGGTAAGGAGAGTTGAGTTTACCTCAGTAAAACGATCATTGAACTCTCCAAGCTGCAAGTCAATAACAGGGTTCAAGCAATGAAATTTGTAGTGCTCGTAGTTGGTGCGGTTGGTCTTCTTCCTTGGTTTATGTCGGTCTATATACTGTTCTTCCATATCCAATTTCAGAATACCATACTCCACACAAAACGAGTGACTTTTTTCCAATAAAGAGTCCCAACCATCATCTCTAATTTGCTGAAATTTTTTCTTTGTTAACTTCACCTCCTGCATAGCCTCCAAGATGTCCTTATCTTTCCTCTGTAAAGATAGAGACAAAGCATTTGCATGTCCTAAGATAAGCAACATCAAGTGTAGATGAAATACAAAGTCAAAATCATTGACATAATCTAAGAGACCACGAGCTTGGCGTTTCTTTGCATCACTTGGTCCATCTTTCTCAACATATTTAAGCACATCAATAATATCCGGGAACAAGTTACTTATGCTCAGCAGAGTTTTATAGTGAGATCCCCAACGAGTGTCTCCGGCTCTTTGAAGCGATTGCTCTTGATTTAATCCCGTGCCAGTGTTAAGTTGTCCACATCCAATGGCTTTCTTCACTCTCTCCTGTTGGCTTTCTCTTATCATATCTTTTCGCTTACAAGAAGCTCCGGCCACATTCATCAGAAGAGATACCATGTCAAAAAAGTCGCTAACATCATCATTCTTTTTAGCTACTGCCACAATGACTAACTGAAGTTGATGAGCAAAGCAGTGGACATAATATGCTGAGCTATTCTCCCTCATTATCAGAGCTCTCAATCCATTGAACTCACCTCTCATGTTGCTCGCACCGTCATAACCTTGGCCTCGAACTTGTTTCATGCTCAATCCATACTTATCAAACAAGTAATCAATATTGGATTTGAGACATAAAGCAGATGTCTCATTCACATGGACAACACCAATAAGTCTCTCTTTTATTGCTCCAAACTTGTCGACATACCGCAGAACTACCGCCATTTGTTCTTTGTCGGAAACATCATCAGACTCATCAACCAACAAACAGAACACACCTCCTCCAATTTCATCAACAATAGATTTAACTATGATCTGCACACAAAAAATAGTTTATTACCATAAGAACTCACGTCATTTGTAAGATGTAAATAATAAAATGAAGTAAATGGCAAAAGCAATAAATTATTACCTCAGCATAACATTCAGCAATGTCCCTTTGAATTTCTGGAGCAACCATTTGGTTATTTTTAGGAGTATCGATCAACACAATCCTCTTTGTGTTCTCATTTTGCTCTGCCAAAGTGTGTGCCAACTCTCGAAAATTTCCTTTGTTCTTAGACTCTTTAGATTCATCGTGGCCACGAAATGCTAAACCTTGATGCAGTAAGTACCGGGCAGCGGTTATGGAATTATTCAAACGGATCATATACTCCTCTTGAGTAACTTTATTTTGTTTGTCTAGAGCAACAACAACTGACTGGTCATGTTTTAGCAAATCATTACATCTTTTGACTGCCGTGTTATGAAAACTATTAGGAGATTTGCCCACATGGACTTTCAGTCGTTCACCCTTGTTCCAATAATTAAAACCCTCGACTAGAAATGCATCATTCCCCCCTTGGCCTTCAATACAATCTCTAAATAAGTAGCAATATAAGCAAAATGCAACATCCTTCTTTACACTGTACTCTAGCCAGTCATATTTTCCATACCATTTACGACTAAACCGGCGTTGGAGATCTCCTATGCTTCTCTGTGGATACTTAAAACCGGGTTGTGGCCTAAACGGACCTCTAACCAAATATTTCCGTCTTATCTCATCTTGTAGCTTTGGCCCTATATATTCTGTTATCCGCTTTCTATCTGCCGGGTCATATGGAAGCTCATTCAAATTAAGTGTTACCTCTCTTGCATTTGGAGGAACTGGCAATGGGCAAGGGCGTGTACTATGACTAGTGTCGGATGGACCTTCATGATCAAGATCATTGGTTGTGGGTGGTGGCGATTTCCTTTTCAAATTCAAGAAACTCTCCATAAATTTTCTACTGCCTGCAAAATTAGCAAGAGAAAATTAAACAAATAATACGTATGAGTTATACTCCCTCCATCTACAAATAAGTGTTTGCATTTGTCTAGATTCGGATGTATCTAGACATCCGTTTAGAAATAAGTGACTTGTATTTGTCTAGATTCGGATGTATCTATATACTAAACATGTCTAGATATATACAAATTTAGACAAATACAAGTCACTTATTTCTGGACGGAGGGAGTACATGTCATAAATTATAGTACGATGTTCTTGTTTGATTACCTGACATTGTGCTAGATTGCTGGGGCGATTGAGCCTAAATTGGATTCTAATCCACGTGATCAATGTCTGATTACCGAGACCTTCAAGCAATTAAAAGATCAACAAATAAGAAACCGTGAGACAGGCCTGCCGTAAGATAGTTTGAGAATTGGAAAACGAGAATAATCCAAATCAAGTTTCAGTTAGATGCGTCGACCGGTTTAGTGATACTTACTGATTTTACTGAAGAGATTGTTGCTTTTCTAAACAATATGGAGTGGTGAGTCGAGGGACCGTCAGGCGAAGACAGTGCCGGCGAGGCGGCGATCTAGAGGAGAAAAAGGTAGCGGCAGCCGGCAGCACCGCGGCGTGGAGGGGTGAAGTCGCAATCACAAAAGCAGAAAAATACGCGATGAAGATCCAGTCCTGATCGAACGTCGGAGCGATACGCTCCGTAAGCCATCGTCGGTATTCCTATGGGCTTCCAAAAGCAGTGTGTATTGGGCCTGGACGTGCACACACGTGGTTGTACTCTAATTAGCTGGGGTCAAAATCAGTTCTCAACGGGGTCATTTTAGTGTACTGGTCTATATGTACAAGAGACTATGCCAAAGTCGATGGGGTCAATTGACCCCAAAGTTATACTGTTTGACGAGGTTTCGACTCGTCAATGCTCATTGTTATGGACTTGAGTTTTGGAGAAGATGGGGATGCTGGAGATCGTGGAACGGTTAACAGACAAGCAGCCAGGGGACACGAGATTTACCCAGGTTCAGGCCCCCGGAGGGAAACCCTACTCCTGCTTGTCTGCTCTTGATTACGACGAAACCGAAGGTTACATGTGCGCAGATTCGATCTGGCGTGGAGGTGCGTGTGCGGAAGTATGAGTTCAGAGATCTAGGACGTGCCCTCCTGGCCTTTATATAGACTTAGGCAGGTCTCGGGCATAGTCCTAGTCGGTTACAGGTTCTAGGGTTTTACCCCTTTGAATTTCCTATCCGCACTAGTCTTGTTCTCCAAGGACTCGAAGGCGTCATGGGCCTTGGCCACCCGAAAATCTTCATGGGCTGGCATACATCTGCCGTGGGCCTTCCTTGGACTGGACCAGGTATACTGAAGTCATGTACCCGTAGGGTATAACCATGTCAGTAGCCCCCGAGTGATCAGTCGAATCGTAGATTCGGCTGAGGAATCTTCAATCCTTCGGGTGCAACTGGGTAGTAAAAGCATACGTGTGTAGGGATTGTTGATACATGTGCCTGACTCACCCGACAGATCAGGGTTAGTTAACTGTCTTAGGACGAAACAACATGATCTTCATCAGGTTCGAGTCCCTTAACTTGAACCCGGAACATATGCTGGTGTAATTCGACTCAGGCCGCGGAGGACTTATAGGAGTGGAATTTCAGTGTTTTTAATTGATGTACTCAACGCGTCCGTCGAGATTTTTCATCACGCCTGTTGGCATGGATTTATACTAGCAGAGCGCAGTCAAGTGCGTTGCCAGGCCATCAGATGATATCCGTAGGTCTTATCTTTGCGTCGCAGACGCAGCATCCGAACATTTGTCACCACGGGGGGTGCTTCGGGTGGCCAAGGAGATTGTCTCTCACTCAGCATTTTGCTGGGGCAGAGTTGCCGAAAAGTTTTTGCGTGCTGATCCGAAAGATCGCAGTCGAAGATTTCATAGGGTGCGCGACCAGCGCTCCCTATGGGAGTAGCCCCCAAGTATCGGTTCGAGTCGTAGACTCGAGCAGAGACTTTAATTCAAGCATTGTTCAGTTGTTAAGTCCATAGGACTCGAAAAATTTCGGATGCTTAAATCCATCCTCCCTATGGGAGTAGCCCCCGAGTCCGTAGTGGAGTCGTAGACTCGACGTAGGACTCGGAGAAGTACTTTGTCTTTATTCGTCTTTCGGGTGCGCGGCCAGCGCTCCTGATAGGAGTAGCCCCGAGTATTTAGTCGAATCGAAGATTCGAGTGAGTACTCTTAGCTGTGGAGTCGAAGAATTGTAAGTTGTGCTAGTATAGCTTTTGATGACGTCAGTGCTGACGATTGATGACCTCAAGCGTCTGCTGCACCAGAGATGACTTGACTGGACGAACGTGGGTCTCATTTGCTGACTTTGAATTGACCGGTAACGCGCGGCGTGGAGATAATTACGGCGTCTCCTCGATTTCCGCGCGTAGTGGACGGCGTGGTAGAGACGGTTCGTTAAGATGTTGACACGTGTATGCTCAGATCTGCCGTTGGCGTTAGGTCTTCTGGATGGACGGCTGTGGTGCGTCGTCTTCGCTGTTATAATCATTGGAGAAAGCCGCGGTTTGTTTTCACCGCATCAGTTCTTGTTTTCACTGCCTCCTTGTGCTCTAGCGATTCTTGCTGCGCGCTAGGATTTCCTTCACACTTCCGTCGTCGTCTTCTGCATTTTCACCGCCGGTGCCGTCGTAGCGCAATGGGGAAACCCAAGAAGTCCTCGTCCGCCGTTGGGACCAGCGCCGCCGGAGGTCAGAAAGGCGCCACCGCTCCTCGCGTCACCGATGGTGGCTGGCGGCGATCAGAGACGCGGGAGAGCGATCTCCGCAAGCTTCACGAGCGGGGCCTGATCCCGCAGGATAGGGAGGCCGTCAAACTCCCCGGCAATGAGGTAATCCCCCGTCCCCCTCCTGGGTATCGGGTTATGTTTCTCGCCTTTGTTATGCGCGGACTTTCTTTTCCAATCCACAACTTCCTCCGTGGACTGCTCTTCTTCTATGGGATTCAGCTTCATCATCTGTCTCCCAATTCTCTTCTCCATATTGCTTGTTTTATCACTGTTTGCGAGTGCTGGCTTGGCATTGAGCCGCATTTTGGCCTCTTCCGGAAGCTCTATTCCGTGAAGAGGCAGTCTGGTTCGGATGGTGTGTACCCCATTGGTGGTTGCATCATCTCCCTTAGTCCCAATCTTCGGTTCTTTTCTTTTTCCAAGTCCGAATCTGTCCAGTACTGGCGGAGGCGATGGTTTTATATCCGCGACTCCGTAGTGCCCGGACAAGATTTTGGTCTTGTTCCCTTTGACCCTTCCCAAAAGATTGAGCCGAAAAGGTCTTGGAAAAACCAAATCCTGGACGGTGAGAAGGAGATAGAGGCCCTTTACCGTCGGGTGGAGGATCTCCAGCTGATTCCGGATAAGGAGGTGAACGGCGTGGACATCATCCGGACATTTCTTGAGCGTCGGGTGCAGCCTCTCCAAGCGAGGGCGCACCCGATGTTTCTTTATTTTGGGCGCCGTGATCCGACTAGGGTTTCGGCTGAGAAAATCTCCAAGGGGGATCTTGACAAGGACCTTCGCGCGCTGCTGAAGTTCAAGGCCGGAGAAGAAATCGCGGGGAAGTCGCTAACTCCTCCATTTTCTTCGACGTTGGCCGTACCGCAGGTGTAGATTTGTGCACGTAGTGCTTTTTGTCGGCTGTATATTTATTTCCTTTGTTTGCTAACAAAGTTTCTTCTGGCTTTTGTAGAGCTTCAAAGTTCCGGGCATGGTACCGCCTTTGCCCGAAAATTATCCGAATGCCCCGGATAATGAAGTGGTTGAGTCTATGTCCGAGCTGCCATCGGCGCGATCTCCGGCGGAGGATGCCGACGAGTCGAGTGAGGACCGTACTCGCAAGAGATTACGGAGCTCCAGCGAGTCTTCGGATGCCTCGACTCCTCCGACTCCCAGAGACCCTCTGGGCCTTGAGCGTCATAGTGACGGTCATGGGGATTCTTCCTCTCCCATTCCTGCCATTCCTGTGCGGGCTGTAGCGCCACACCCGCCAGCGAAGCGGAAGAAGGAAGAGAAGAATGAGGAGAAGAAGGAAGAGAAGAAAGAGAAGAGAGCCCGAAAGGCTCCTCCTGTCTTCGACCTAAGCTCACTCGGCTCGTAAGTTTCTTGTGGTGCTATTTTTGTTTTTCCTTTATGATTGTTGCACTTGTGCTGATTGGTTCGTATGCAGGCACTCCTCCCATGATTCCAGTGATGGTGCGCGGGAGATGATGGGGGAGTCGAACATTGCGTCCCCTCCTCCTCAGACGGTGGCGACTTCGGGTGGCGCCGCTCCGGATCCTCCTGTGCAGGAGGTGCAGGTGGTTGCGCCTCAGAATTTCGCAGGCGGGTCTTCGGAGTCGCCATCGGAGCATGTAAGTTTTCTGCTTCATGTCACGGGGGGAGCCCCCGAGTGTCTTCATATGCTGATTTGGTTTTTACTCCTTGGTGTTGGGCGTAGCCCCTAGGTCCTTTTCTTACTGCTATTTCTTTTCCTTCAGCCTTTTGTGCAGGAGGCCAAGCGGCTGGTGCAGGAGCGCCTGGCGCTAGAGGCGAAACTTCGGCAACTTCAAGGTATCCATCTGCCTTTTAATACCTCTCTTATTTGTCTTGGTCCTGCTCTTTGACACTTGCTTGTCTTAAATGCAGAGGAGCATAACGATTCCCTTCGTGAGGTCGATGCTCTTAAAAAGAGCCTTGGTCAATCGGAGCAGAAGACCGAAGCCGCCGTTGGCGCGAAAGAGCGCCTCGAGCTAGAGCTGACTAAGGCAGCCGAAGCGAAGGAGCGTCTGCAGCAGGAGGCCGCAGATCGTGAGGAGAAGCTGGCCACCGTTGCGGCTGCTCGTGAAAAAGAGGTGGCGGTGAAGCCCATGGCTGCTGCCAAGGCTATTTCGGGTGAGTGCTAGTTTTGTACTTGTTTCTTTTTCTTCGGGTCTTCTTCTATGCTGCTTTTCTTCATGTTTTTCTTCTTTTTGTCTCAGATGCCGCAGGCATCGAGTTTGACCGCGGTGCTCTGGAGCACGGAAGTGCTCTAGATGATGCTACTGTGGCGGTCGAAGACCGCTGCAACACCGTCGTCGGCTCCTTAGCCAAGGCGAAGGAAGTCCTTGGCCGCTTCTACAGGGAACTTTTCCCTAAGGGTGTGGCCCTCGATGATGTGGAAGCCCTGGCGGAGGCTTTATTAGCCGAAGCGCCTGCGGAGTATAAGCGCAAGCAGAAGGGCATCGGCGCGTCCGTCGGGCTGGCGATGGCCTTGGCGGCTGGAGCGGAGCTGGACCTGCCCCAGATCACCTCTCGGATGCCGACGACTGCAGATGGATCCGAGGTAGCCTTCGCTGCCTACTCCGCTCGCTGTAAACGATATGGGCCCAAGCTCATTGATTTGTTGTCTGAGTACGCACTGCGGCAGCAGGGCGGGGCCAAAGCTAGGCAGTCTGGCTCCGAGGCGACTCAGGGTGCCGCGCCTTAGGCTTTGTAGACGTAGAATAGTTTGTAGTTTGCTTTTGCTGTAAATATTTTGAAGAACACCATCCTTGTGCCACGTAGTGGCCTTATATGTTAATGAATTCTTCTGAGTTGTGATCTGCTCTTGTCTGAATGTTTGTGTCCCTTTCTTTTTCTGCTGCTCTAGGTTCCTTCGGGTGCTGACCCTGTTGGCACCTCGTCCGCAATGCCAACGCGACCATCTTTGGATGATTCCTCGCAGCTCGCTTTTCTTCGAGATCGTGTGCGTAGTCTGGAGAGGGAGTTGCTCGGGTTACGCGGCCATGCCGACGTTTGGAAGTCCAAGGCGGATCGTGGTGCAGCCAGAGAGGAATACTTGATGGCGGAGCTGGTTCGGCTGTCCGAACAGCTGCAATGTAAGTTGTTCTTTGGTTCGAGTTGTAGCTCGGTTCTTCGGATGAGCCTGCTGGCCTTACTTTTATTTTGTCCGATTGTTGCAGGTGCGAATCTTGCTCCGAAGGAAGAAAAGGAGCGTGTCGCTGTTCGGGTCAATTGCTTGACTCAACAGGACATGGAGGCCGGCGGCTTCTTCTGGATGGATCGTGATCGCGCCATAGCCTTGGCGACGGTGCAGGATCGTGTTCATCAAGTTTCGCGGGTGCTCCGCCAAGTGCAGACATCACTTGCCTCAGTGCTGCACGTCATGTTTCCTTTGGATGCTGTGCCAACAAGCCTTGCGGGTCTTCTGTCGAAATTTCAGAACGTAAGCAATGTCAAGGAGTTGGTGCGGCAGCAGCTTGTCGCGAGAGTGAAGGCTGTGTTGTCTCTTGTGAGGCTGCACCGGCCTGACGTGGATTTGGCTGTTGCGGCCGCTGGGCCACCTCTTCGACCGGATGGTGGTGAGTGGGACATGCGTCCGCATTACGCCGTTGTAAGGCAGTATGCCGAACAGATTGTAGATTTGTTTGAGCAGCGTGCCCAGGTTATTCTTCAACATAGGTAGTACCTGTAAAAAGAGAGAGATGTAAAATTTGTATATTTCGGCTGGACACATTGTGCCCTTTGTTGTAAAGGTTTGTTTGTTTGTGAGCACGCAGTGCTTTGATCGAGTGCGTGTCCTTTTCGTTTGCCTGACGTTGTCAGCTACTCAGGTGTACACGTTTGGTCCTCAGTCGATGAAATCGTGAGGTTGGGGGAGCCCCCGAGTGCGTTTGGTCCTCAGTCGATGAAATCGTGAGGTGGGGGGAGCCCCCGGGTGCGTTTGTAGCATGTAGTAAAGTTGCAGGAAATAGTTAACCGAAGTTTTGGGGCGAGACACTTAGCTTTATTTATATCGTAATGGAGGAGGTACATTGTTCGGCTGAGTAGCCTTGGCTGAAAGCCTTATTGAAAGTAAAAGGGTAGGTTGCTACGGATAGAATCGTCGCAGGTGCGCGATGTTCCATGGGTTGGAGTATGCGACTCTAGACTCCACGTGCTTGAGGCGATAAGCGCCACCTGGGATGACTTCGGTGATGATATAGGGTCCTTCCCATGGTGACTTGAATTTATTTGGTCGCTTTTGCTTGAGTCGTAAGACGAGGTCTCCTTCGACGAAGGACCTTGGTCGTAGCCGGCGGCTGTGGTAATTGCGGACACTCTGCTGGTACACCGCTGATCGAGCTGCTGCTATGTCTCTTGCTTCGTCGAGTGTATCGACGGCATCTTCGAGTGCAGCTGTGGATTCGGCTTCGCTGTAAGCGACGACCCGTGGGGCCTGGTGGCGTACTTCGGCTGGTAGCACGGCTTCGGCTCCGTGTACCATGAAGAACGGTGTGTAGCCGGTGGCGCTGTTTGGCGTAGTCCGTAAGCTTCAGAGGACGTATGGTAGCTCTTTCGTCCAGTTTCCAGCTTTGTGTTCGAGGGAGCTCATGAGGCGTTTCTTGATGCCGACGCCGATTAGGCCGTTGGCCTTTTCCACTTGCCCGTTCGTTTGCGGGTGTGCCACTGAAGCATACGTGATGTTGATCCCAAGGCCTTCGCAGAAGTCCTGGAATCCTTCGGAGATGAAGTTCGATCCGTTGTCGGTGATGATGCTGTGCGGTACGCCGAACCTGTAGACAATGGACTCGAAGAACTTGACGGCAGTTTTGCCTTTCTGGTTGGTGACCGGCATGGCCTCGATCCACTTGGTGAATTTGTCGACTGCGACCAGGAGGAAGACGTGTCCCCCTTTCGAAGATTTTGGTAGTTTGCCGATCATGTCGAGGCACCATTGAGCAAAAGGCCAAGCTATGGGTATGGGTCTGAGCTCGGACCCGGGTGCGTGCGGTTTGTCGGCGAACCGTTGGCACCCGTTGCATCTTCGGACGATGTCCTTTGCGTTGCTCATGGCCGTTGGCCAGTAGAATCCTGCTCGTAGAGCTTTGGCGACAAGGGAGCGACTGCCTGCGTGGTGGCCGCAGATGCCCTCGTGGATGTCTTGGAGGATGGTTTTGCCGTCGTCGATGGTGACGCACCGTTGTAGTACACCCGTGATACTGCGCTTGTACAGCTCGCCATTGATAGTGGTGAAGGCCTTTGACCGACGAGATATGCGCCGGGCATCTGTCGGGTTGTCAGGCAGTTCTCCATTTAACAGGAACTGGAGGTATGGGCGCGTCCAGGTTTCTTCGACTGCCATGACCTGCATTAGGTTGACCATGGCTACCTCGGTGTCCAATTTTTTGGGTCCTTCATGACCTTCGGGTAGCGTAGCCCCCGAGTGTTCTGCTT
Source organism: Avena sativa (assembly GCA_916181665.1). Taxonomy (NCBI): domain Eukaryota; kingdom Viridiplantae; phylum Streptophyta; class Magnoliopsida; order Poales; family Poaceae; genus Avena; species Avena sativa. Next base: position 427,758,650 of record OV702293.1, read on the forward strand.
CTTCGGGTGATCCCTTGGGGAATTTCCGTTTGATGGACGGCACACAGATCTGTTCGAGAAACACACCTGGTGGCACCTTTGCGCAAGTGGAGCCGATGTTGGCGAGTCTGTCGGCTTCCTCGTTGCTTTCTCTTCCGACGTGTCGAAGCTCGCAGCCGTCGAATTCTCCTTCGAGTGCGTTGTAGAGCGCGCGGTACGCGATCATGTTTTCGGCGTGTGCGTCGCACTCATTCATCGTCTATTGGACGACGAGATTGGAGTCACCATAGATGACCAGGCGCGTTGCACCGCATATCTTTGCCATCCTCATGCCATGGATGAGGGCTTCGTATTCCGCCTCGTTGTTGGAGGCTCTGAATTTCATCCGAAGAACGTACTTCATCTTGTCGCCTTGCGAGGAGGTCAGTATGACCCCTGCCCCTGCTCCGGCTTCGCGCTTGGAGCCGTCGAAGTGCATTGTCCATGACTGCGACATGTCTGGGGTGTCTGGCAGCTGCAGCTCCATCCAATGTACCAAGAAGTCCGGAAGGACTTGTGATTTAATTGCGTGTCGCTTCTCGTAGATGATGTCCAAGGGTGATAGTTCGATGCCCCACAGGGCCACCCGTCCTGTGGCCTCTAGGTTATTCAGGATGTTGTTCAGGGGTGCTTCATTGACGACCATCACCTGATGCTCCTGGAAGTAATGGCTCAATTGTCGAGCCGTCATGAACACGCCGTAGGCTAGATTTTGATAGTGAGGGTACCTCTGCTTTGTTGGTGTCAGTACCTCGCTGAGGTAGTAAATTGGGCGCGGGACCCCGTGGGTCTTGCCTTCTTCGGGTCGTTCGACCACGAGTACGGTGCTGACCACCTGATGTGTGGCTGCTATGTACAGCAGCAGGGGCTCGCGCTCCTTTGGCGTGACCAAAACGGGCGAGGTGGAGAGGAGCCGCTTGAGGCTTTCGAATGCGTCGTTGGCTTCTGGTGTCCACTCGAACTTGTATGTTTTGCGCAGCAGTTGGTAGAACGGTAGGGCCTTCTCGCCCATGCGGCTGATGAACCTGCTTAGCGCCGCTACTCGTCCTGCGAGCTGCTGGACGCCCTTGAGGTTTTTCGGCTTCTCCATTGTCATGATGGCTTTGATTTTCTTCGGGTTCGCCTCGATCCCTCGTTGAGAGATGAAGTACCCGAGCAGCTAACCTGATGGGACGCCGAAGGCGCATATTTCGGGGTTGAGCTTGATCCTGTAGCGATCAAGATTGTCGAACGTCTCGTGGAGATCGTCGATAAGTGTCCTTGCCTCCTTGGTTTTTATTACTATGTCGTCGACATAGACTTGGACGTTTCGACCGATCTGGTCCTTGAGGCAGGCCTGCATGCATCGCTGGTACGTGGCACCTGCGTCCTTTGGGCAATGCTTGTTTAGTGACGTAAAATCCACGCACATCCGCAGGATGTCCGTGTCTTTCTTGGGGACCATGACTGTGTTTGCCAGCCACTCGCTTTCTTTGATTTCCCGGATGAAGTCTGCTGCGAGTAATCTATTGATTTCCTTGCCGATGGCTTCGGCTCGTGGTTCGGACAGTCTCCGGATGGACTGTTTGATTGGCTTGGTGTCTGGAAAGACATTGAGTGCGTGCTCGGCGAATTCCCTGGGAACTCCTGGCATGTCCGCAGGACACCAGGCGAAGATTTCCCAGCGCTCATGAAGGAATTCGACGAGCGCGCCTTCCTATGCGGGACTGAGGTCGTTGGCGATCAGCGCCGTCTTGGAGGCATCCGTCGGATGGACCTGCACTTTCTTGGTGTTGACCGTGGAGTCGAAGGACATGTCAGGCGCGTTCTGCCTTGTGACTGGGGGTGCCCCATTGTCTGTCACCTCGCGGAGCCTTACAAGCTCGTCTTGCATGCCGAAAGACTGGGAGATTTTGTTGAAATCCCTGTCGCATTGGTCCGATCGGGTGAAGCTCCCGTGGACTGTGATGACGCCCCTTGGTCCTGGCATCTTGAGTAGTAGGTATGCGTAGTGTGGGACGGCCAGGAATCTTGTGAATGCTACACGCCCCAAGATGGCGTGGTATTGCGACGGCCAGTCCACCACTTCGAATTCGAGTCGTTCCTGCCGAAAGTTGTCCGGTTTTCCGAAGATGACGTCGAGTCCTATTTTGCCCAGGGGAATATGCCCTTCCCTGGGACGATGCCGTGGAACGTTGTGTCTGACTGTTCCAGGCTGCATTGTGGGATCCGCATTGCTGCTAGAGTGCTTGCGAACATTAGATTGATGCCACTGCCGCCGTCCATGAAGACGCGACTCATCTCGAAGCCTCCGATCTGCGCCTCCAGCACCAGGGCGGCATGACCTGGGCGAGGGATCTGGCAAGGGTGATCCGCGTGAGTGAATGTGATGCAGGACTCCGATCCGCTGAGGTACTCAGGGATTGCAGGTGGAGTTGCCACGGCCAAGTTGATTTGTCGGGTGATTTTCTTCTGCACCCTGTTTGTGGGGCGTCCCTTCTGGATCATATTTAATGCTCCCTTTGGTGGGGGGTACCCGACCCCGGCGTTGTTTTGCGCTGGTGCGACTGGTTGGTTTGGGCCTCCAATAGGTGGCGGTGGAGGATCTCCGAGCGCTATTTCTCCTTGCATGGGTGCATTTCCAAACGCAGGGATTGGAGCTTGTTGCCTCATCTGCACCATGCTTTCACTGAGTTTCTGGAACTCGCGGCAGTCCTTGAGCATGTGGCTGGCTTTCTTTTGGCCATCCTGTTTGTCGATGTAGAAGTGGATGGTGCATGGACCCGAAAGTTTGTCGTATGCTGAGGGTCCGTTGTCGCGGTCGCGGCGTTGCCACGACTGTGCTGGGCGTCCGTTGTCGCGGGTGTTTCCGCTGCGATATCCTCCGCTGTTGCGGCTGTTGTTGTTGCGGCGGTCGGCGTAGCCGGCCGCGACCATGTCAGGTCCGTCGCGATCCTCGTAGACGCGCGATCTCCTCTTGCTGCGGCGTTCGCGTCTTCGGCCGTAGTCGTACTCTTCATCCAATTGCGCTCGCTGGATGCAATCTTCGCCATCTGCCCAACTGTTGGCAATTTCCATGAGGTGATCTAGTGTCTTGGGCTTGACGCGCCCAAGTTCCTCCTTGAAATCTTGTCGTTTGACGCCGTCCCTGAAGGCGTCGATGGCCCTCTCTTCGGAGATGTGTGCTGCGGAGTTCTTGGTTGTAGACCAGCGTAGTATGCACGAGCGAATATATTCACCCGTTCTCTGAGTGCAGGCTCGCAACTCTTCGATTGAGGCGGGCCTCTTGCTAGTGCCCTTAAAATTTCGGATGAAGCTGTAAGCGAGCTCCTCCCAGCTTCGGATGGATCCTGATGATAGGCTGCTGAGCCAGACCCGCGCCGCGCCTGTCAGCTGCAGCTGAAGGCATTGCATGGTGGTTTCTTTGTTGCCTCCGTGAAGCTTGACGGATGACAGATGGTCGCTGGGCCATGATTTTGGATCTTGCGTGCTGTTGAACTTCGGAGTATCCGAAGGAAGCTTGAAATTGCGTGGCATATGTGTTCGCCGAACAGATCTGCTGAAACATCGGGCTCCGTAGAGTTCTCCTTCATCTTCATCCATCTCGGATTCAGACGAGCATGCACGTTTGGCTCGTGCTTTGTCGATTTTGCGCTGTGTAAGCTTGTCTCTGGCGTCGTAGTCGCGTTTATGATGACGCGAGCTCTTCTTCCTTCGAGGAAGGTCATGCTCCTCCTCTTCTTCGGATGAAGGTGTGGGACTCTGGTCGCGCCTGGCCGGAGCTTTCTTCTTCGGCTCCGCAGGAGCGTCTTCGTGGAGCGCAGCTCCGACGAGTCCGAGTCCGGTGAGTGCGGACTTATGCATGGCTCTTTTCGGGTCCCTCTCCGGAGGTTGGTGGGCCGCTAGATATGCAGTGGCTGCCATGATCGCAGCTTGCGGTGTTTTCGGGATGATGTTGCCGTCGGCATCCATATCCATGAACGATGTGTGGAGAGCTCGGGTCACGTCACGGCGCTCCTTGGGATCCATGTTCTCCACCCGAGAGCGATGCTTGTTTCCCTGGTTTCCGTTTGTGCTAGAGCCGGGTGCCATGGCGGAGAGCACAGCTCGTCGCGCGCTGGATTCGGAAGCTGCTTGCTTGCGTTTGTCGAGCGTCTCCTGAATCTTGACTTGCTTCTTGTGCTCCTCGATGAGGAGGTAGTGATATGCCATCAGTAGTTCATGTGAGGCGTCCGCAGGTAGGACTATGTCACCTGCGACGGCATGGCGTGCTTGGACCCATCCTTCTTTGCTAAGTTGGATGACGTGGCTGTTGTTTTCCCTGTTGGGTGGGGGGACTGGCTTCTTCTGTTTTCGCCGTTTCCGCCGTTTCGGTTGGGCGGCGGGTTAGGTGTTTCCTCGTCGCCCTGGATTACTGCGACGCATAGATAGCGCTCGCAGATGGGTCGGCTGCTGCCGCAGCTTTCGGATCCGGAACCGTAGGTCCCCTCATCCGAAGGTGGATCACACAGATCGGAGTTACAGCTGTTGCTGTCGTAAAACTCATCTGTTGATGGTGATGTGCGTAGCACAGGGAGTGGAGCCCACGAGGCGGGCCTGATGGATGGTAGGGGCACCCGCTCAGGGAGGCGGAGGGTGCCAGTTTGACCCACCTGGAAGCAGAAGCTCCCGAATAGGATCTCGAGTCCGTCGCCTACGGGCTCAAAATCTTTCATGGTGGCCGGCGAGTGAGCGGTGAAGTCGAAAGCGTCGAAGAGGAGGTGATTCTCCGTTCCCGCAGAGTTGTAGATCGATCGGGTCGGGACCGTCACGATCGCACAATCAGCAGCCCCGATTCCCACAGACGGCGCCAATTGACGAGGTTTCGACTCGTCAATGCCCATTGTTATGGACTTGGGTTTTGGAGAAGATGGGGATGCTGGAGATCGTGGAACGGTTAACAGACAAGCAACCAGGGGACACGAGATTTACCCAGGTTCAGGCCCCCGGAGGGAAAACCCTACTCCTGCTTGTCTGCTCTTGATTACGGCGAAACCGAAGGTTACAGGTGCGCAGATTCGATCTGGCGTGGAGGTGCGTGTGCGAAAGTATGAGTTCAGAGATCTAGGACGTGCCCTCCTGGCCTTTATATAGACTTAGGCAGGTCCCGGGCATAGTCCTAGTCGGTTACAGGTTCTAGGGTTTTACCCCTTTGAATTTCCTATCCGCACTAGTCTTGTTCTCCAAGGACTCGAAGGCGTCATGGGCCTTGGCCACCCGAAAATCTTCATGGGCTGGCGTACATCTGCCGTGGGCCTTCCTTGGACTGGAAGAGGTATACTGAAGTCATGTACCCGTAGGGTATAACCATGTCACTGTTGCTCCGCCCCTGCCTCCACCGCCTCCTTAGCGGCGACGTGGTGTATGTCGGTCACTGCCCATTGGGCGGCCACCGTTGCCGCCGCCTCCACCACCCGATGCAGCACATAATCGGCGATATCGCCTTCCTTCTCGAAGGCCAGCACCTGCGCCTCGCCCATGCGCCGGGCCAGCACTGTGGCCTCAAGGTGGACCTCGTCGACCTCCACGTCCGTGTAGCGAGTGTGGCACATCTCCCGGATCTTGGACCATGTGGCGATCTTGCGGCGAGGCATGGCTGTTGATGGCTGGAGCTTTTTCGGCTGCTGGTTTTCTCTTGCTTTGAGGCTTGTTGTCTCTCCGCCGCGCCGGCGGCCATCTTTTATAGACCGCGGTGGAGGCGGGAAACGGCGTGGGATGCGCGGGAAGTTTCTCGCCGTGGGAAGCGGGGGCGCGCAGGAAACGATGGCGGGAAACGCCGGCCGTGTGGGAAGCCGTCGACGCTGACAGCCGACGTCGCGTCGCTATTAACGTCTCATCGCGAGAATGTCAACCGGTGACAGCGGAAAGAAGACGGACATATGGGTCGGGTCGCTGGACGCGGTCGGCCAGACAGCCGGACCACGGCCCCAAAATCGCCTGCGGCCCGACCCAAACAGAACAGAAACGAACCGTTTAAGGTGTCCGGATGGATTGGTCTGTTGACGAAGATGCCCTAACCTCTCGACGCTCTCTCCCTCCTTCGTTATTATCTGCAAGTGTTGGCCAGCTTTGGCCGTCCCAGGAAGGGGCTGGAGGCGAAAGCTTTGCTGCAGGTTATTCGCATGTAACGTGCCCGTCGTCTCGTCCAAAAGCTCTATACCCATCGTCTGGCCAGGGACCGGCATTGGCATGCCATGGAAGAGCACACACACGCGAGCTCTCCTGATGCCCTGACGGCGTGGCGCGCTGCTGATCCGGCGATCTCTGCGACCTCAGCACCCGCTACGTAGACTAGTTTCGCTTTCGGCTTTGGCTAGTTTCGCTGTCGTTCCGGTGGTCCCTCTGGCAACTCTCGCTTTCGCCTCCGGCAACTCCAGAAGAAGAAAAAGCGTGCCAATATGTGCCCACATAAGTGTGCATGCATCCAGGATACTAATTCAGATACTAGTACTATTATGGACGTGTGTACATTTCTGATTTCCCCACACTCCACTAGGTTCTTGCATGAACGATCTCTCCGATCCAATCATTGGATAAAATGAACACATGTATACTACAATCTCCGTTCAGAAATAACTGGCTTGTACTTTTTGGATTCGTATATATCTACACGTATTTTAGTGTGTAGACATTTAAATGTACATAAATCCAAGTCAGTTATTTCTGGACAAAGTGAGTAAATAATGTATTTTGTCAGTTCTAAAATTTAAATGTATCTATACACTAAAACATGTTTAGATTTATTTAAATATAAATAAATTTACGACAAAAAAAATTAGAGGAAGAAAGTAAAAGTAAGAAATATATATAGGAAGTGCGTCTTCTCCAATCCACAGTTTTATTCGTCAAAACAATCCCTCTAGTTCTAGTTCCAGTTCCAGATCGATTTGCACTAGCAGGTGTGGGCTGTTTCATACCGGTCGCTCGACGGGACGTGGAATCCTGTCAGTTAAATTGACAGTTCCTTGCTGAGAGAGATGCGCTGACGTGTGGTCTCTCGTACCTTGGTATATATAGGCGCTAGATAGCCATAGCTAGATCGGGATTCTGAAATTACTGGACAGATTAAGTAGTGACCAGCAAGTACAGTGCATGTGTGCTACAAAGTCACGACGGCATCGATGCGTCGGAGGGAGAAGCTTCAACCAAAATGTTCTGTTTGACTGCATGTCCCCTTCGCTTCGCTGAACCAAAATGTTAATACAAGTAGCCCTTGTGCTGCAGAGAAACAATTAATTAGCATGTGACGGCAACTAGTCAATCTGTCAGAGCTGAATCCACTGTGTAATTATTTCCACATAGTAGTCACTGACGATATGGTAATTATGAAGAAAACAAATCTTTTTTTTTTGAAACAAGGGAAGAAAACAAATAAATCTGAGTGAACAAGGGATGAAGTTTCTCCATAAACGGGCACGGACCAAACCACATGTCAACGCGGTGACATCGTACATCGCCTCGATCTTTCTTTGTACAACCTACAACAAAGCTCCTCACAGACTCAAACTAGTAGTAGATCGTAGTAATCCCTCTATACAAGCAAAATTAAAACGAAGACACACTCGCGCACCAAAAACGCAAGAACGGATTTTTACGGTTTCAGCTTGCTCGTCCTGCTGGTCCTCTTGGGCCGCCCTTCTTGCTGGTTATTGTTCCAGCTCATCAGCTTCCGGAACACCCCCTGCCGCTCCTCGTAGCTCGACCTCCTCCCGAAGCTGCTGCTCTTCTTGAAGCTACTACTGCTCTTATTGAAGCTGGCGCCGCCCAGGCTGTTCCAGCTCCCAAGCCTCGCGCCCGCGGCGGGGGTGGTGGGGGACGATGAGGCGTCGGTGGCATCCGGCACCACCGGCGGCGTCACGCACCGGATGAGCGCCCAGTCCACGCCGGCGAAGAACGGGTGCCTCTTGATCTCGGCGGCGCCGCGCGCCGCGCCCATGCGCCGCCGTGGGTCCCTCTCGAGCAGCCTGCCCACGAGGTCCCTCAGCTGCGCCGCGGCCTCCGCGTCGCCCTCCAGCGCCGGGTACGTCACCTGCTTCGACAGGATGTTCTTCAGCGTCACGTCCTTGGCCGCGCCCTTGAACGGCGTGCGCCCGTACACCAGCTCGTACAGGAAGACCCCGAAGGCCCACCAGTCCACGCCGTTGCCGTGCCCGCTCCCGTTCACCAGCTCCGGCGCCAGGTACTCGTGCGTGCCCACGCAGTCCTTGGAGTTCGCGCCCGTCGGCTCCGCCACGAACTCGAACCGCTCCTTCGCGTCGACGTCGTCGGCTTCCTCGTCGTCCCTGCCGCCCTTGGCGGATCCGAAGCACGACGGTAGGAGGATGCTCCTCCTGCGGCTGCTGCTGCGGCGGCGGCTCGGTTTCCGCAGCTGTCGGCGGCGGACGGCGGGCTCCACGGACGCCGGGAGCGCCAGGTCGAAGTCGGAGAGCACCACGTGCCCGTCGCCTCGGAGCAGGACGTTCTCCGGCTTCAGGTCGCGGTACACGAAGCCCAGCACGTGCAGGTACTCGAGGGCGAGCAGCACCTCAGCGGCGTAGAACCTGGCCGCTGCGACGGGCAGGCGGCCTCCGGGGCGGCGGCGGAGCACCGAGTGGAGGTCCCCACCGGAGCAGTAGTCCATGAGGAAGCACGCGTAGCGTCCGGCGTCGAGGCGCGCGTAGAGGGTGGGCACGAAGGGGTGGTCCAGCGAGGAGAGGACGCGGGACTCGGCGAGCACGTGGCAGACGCGGGACGGGTCGTCGTCGCGGAGGTCGACGACCTTGAGCGCGAAGAGCGGGGAGGCCGGCGGAGAGCTCTTGAGGCGGCATAGGAAGACCCGCGCGAGGTGTCCGTGGCCGAGCTCGCGGATGAGGTGGAGGTGGGCGAGGCGGAGGATGCCGTCCGCGGTGGCGGCGCGGGCGGCGGCGAGGTGCGCCCAGTGTGGGGATGTGGATGACGAGTGCGGCCGCGGCGAGAGAGAGGTCGAGGAGGAGAAGGACGGAAGGGAGAGCGAGCTCCGGGCGCTGAAGGTTGTGGCGGTACCGGTGGTGAAGGAGGAGGTGGACGCGGAGGCGGTGGAGGTGAAAGAGAGGTCCAGCGCGCCGGCGCCGCCGTCCGCGATGGAATGTGGGAAGTGCGGAGAAATGTCTGAGGATAGCGGGGACGGCGGGGCTGGTTCAGGGATGTCCATTGACGGAGGAGGGTGTGGTGCTTCCATGTGCATGGCGGCGAGGCCACGAGAGTGAGAGGGGGATTGGAATTGGAAGTCGGGAGGAATGGTTTGTGCAACGCGCGGTTGGGGTTATAAAGGCGTTCAGCGGCTCAGCGCAGAATGAAGCGGGAGATCAACGGTACCTAGTGTTAATGTATAAGTAGATGCTGGAGAGCGAATCGATTTATTCAATGATTTTTTTCTTTTGCAAGGACAATGACTTTCGATGGGATATGTGATTTCTCCAGTCAACTTGCGAATGTAGAAATCTTAACTGAGTTGGGTTATTCGGAACAATTAGGAAAGTGAACCTCTTTATTATTTGAGTCCGCCTAATTCTCGTTCAAATGACATCACTCTACTTATTAGAAAGAAATATGCAATTGCCACAATAGTGTAATGTCAAAGATTTGTGTAATCTCACACGTATCTATACACTAGAACATGTTTAAATACACGTGAATCACGGAGGAAGTAGATTATTAATATTGCAATAGGTATGCAACTAAAAATCAATTGCAACCATAGTTAACCGGAAGATAATGATGCAAAGTGAATCGATCTGTTCAATAACTTTTGATGGGATATGTAACTTTTCAAGTTAGCATGCGATTGCATAAATCTTAATGAGTTGGTTTACTTTGAACAGTTAGAAAGGTGCAACTCTTTATTATTTGGACCAGCCTAATTCTTATTCGAATGAAGATTAGCTCAATTCTCATTTGTATGACATCACCCATATTTAACGAGAAAAATCAGTGTAGACACGGTGTAACAGAAAAATATTCAGTTGCAACCATATTTTACCTGAAATAAAGGTTGAAACTCAGGCCTCTACATGAAAATGATGCACACAACCTTTCAATTAGATTATTCAACACAACCTTTTTTTTTGCGAAAATTCCACCGATCTATTAATAATCATCAACAATAGTACAAACAGGCCTAAAAGTAATAAAAATTACAAATAGGTCGATGGACCACCTAGCGAAAACTACAAACAATAGCACGAGCCGAAGGCACGCCGCCGTCCTCGCTCTTCCATCACCGGAGCCGGGCAAAGCTTGTCGTAGTAGAGCTTGTTGTAGTAGACAGACGGGAAGTCATCGTGCTAAGGTCCCAAAGAACGAGCGTACTAAAGCAGCAACCATCGTCAATGATGACATCGGTAGATTGGAAGAGACTAGCCTAGAATTAACACAAAAAACAACTAGATCTCAGGAGATCAGCCGGACACACGACTCCACGCGTCCTCCGTCAGCGCTAGGAGCACCACCGGAGCAAGGATAGAGCGGGAAGGATTTTATTCTGACTTCAAGATATAGCCGTCGCCTCAACATCCCAAAAAAGACACGAAAAAACATCCTAATCAAAGAACAAAAACCTCTCGCCGGTGAGAGACCGTGGTCCGCCACACTTCTAAGGCCCTAAGGCCATCGGAGACGGAACAGACCGACGGCATTACCGGCGGAGGGAAGGAACCATAGATGGGTTTTTTTGAGCCGTCGCTTCGGCCTCCTAGGAGGAGCCGCACACACGTACCAGTTCTATCTGTGTTTGCTTTATTCAACACAACCTTACAAGACCAATACAAAGGTCACCCCAAAGCCACCATCATGGAGACCGCAGTTGCCACACCTACAATATTGATGAAGGGGTTGACCATGATAGGGGTCACGTGCCCCGACCCCAAACCTACGCACATCATCTAAAAAACGAAGGTCTCACCAGGCCACCCTACGGCGAGCCATGAGCACAACCGGTTCAATAGACCCTCGTCGCGTACCACATGCTCACACTCTAGAAGTACCCATCATCGTCTTCCACAAACCCATCTTCAGGACATGGATCAACCATTACTCTTGAGAGGCCTGACATCGACGCCACCTCGGTGATACGCCCAATTTGCATCACCTTTCTATATCATAATTTACCTCTATTTATTGATGTTTGTCTTATTATGAGGTATTACTTATGGCTTTTCATCTATTTATGCATGTTGGATGATTCCTGGAGGATGGACTGCCGGAGTCTGGATTCTGATGGAAAAGAAGGCGTTTCGGTGCAATTTCGCGAAGATCGGAAAAATACCAGAAAAATATGGAAACATATTATTTCACCAAAGGACGAAGGAAGCCAGAAGGAGGGACGGAGATGGGCCTCAGGGGGCCCACACCCCCAGGCGCGGGCCCACTTAAACCCGCGCCTAGGGCAGGTGTGGCCCACCTGCCCGTCCTTCGACTCTGCCCCTTCGCCTATATCTTCCCAATGGAACCCTAATACCGAGGGAGTGGCCACAGATAGATTTCTGCCGCCTCTGGGGGCCGGAAAACACTGAGAGAGAAAGATCTCTCCGGCAGACAGATTTCTGCCGGGGTAATTCCTTCCCGAAGAGGGGAGACCGTGCTCATCAACACCGTCATCAAGCTAGGCTTCATCGGGATCATCATCATCATCCACACCATCATCTCCACCAGCACCATCATCACCACTCTGTCCCGCTGTAACAATTATGTTGGATATTACTTTAGTTCTTAGGGGAAACTTTCTCGGTGTTGATTACTATTGTAGTTGATGCTTGTGAGTGGAACCATTGGATTATTGTTTATGTTCAGATTGTTATCCATTATCATATCATCTTTGATCTTGATCCATATGATGTCTTGTGAGTAGTTCTTCTAGTTCTTGAGGACATGGGAGAAGTCATGTTGTTAGTAGTGAATCTGTGATGAGTTATTATTTAATGGTTTAGTATTTAAGTTGTGGTGCTATTCTTCTAGTGGTATCATGTGAACGTCGACTACATGACACTTCACCATTTATGGGCCTAGGGGGATACATTGTGTATTTGGCTACTAATCGTGGGGTTGTGGAGTGACAGAAACCTGAACCCCCGTTAGGACACCTTTGCACAAGGGAGTGTAGGATCTCAGAGTTTAAGGTCGTGGTTAGATGTATATCTTAATTACTTTCCTGTAGTTACGGATGTTTGCAAGGGGTTTAATCACAAGTATGTATTAGTCCTAGGAAGGGAGGTATGTTAGCACAGGTTCACCCACACAACACTTACAAACACCAAATAATAGTACTCAGCTATTTGAAGCGAAAGTACTTGACAGAATTTCCATGTGTCCTCGAGAATGTTTGGTCCTTATAAGTATTTCCACCGGCTTGTCCTTTGCTAAGAAAGGATTGGGCCACTTGCTTTGTTTGTTCGTTACTCTTGTTACTTGCTCTTTGTCTTTTTGCCTTGTCAGAAAACCACTAAAAATCTATTTGCTAAGTATTCACAGGGATTTCCTGCTCCATACCACTGTTCAGCACCTTCTGCTCCTCGTTGGGATCGACACTCCTATTTATCAAAAGTACTATGATACACCCCTATAATTGTGGGTCATCAAGACTATTTTCTGGCGCTGTTGCCGGGGTGGGTTGCACTATTGAAGAGTGGAACTGGTAAGGGAAACTTTTACTGTGAGTATTGTTTTTGTTACTGCTTGTTACTTTGTTTCCAATATGGATAACCCACTTGGTTTTCTGTTTGGGAAAACTACTACCAATGCTATGGTAGTAGATGAACCACCTCCTGTTGAGATAGATCCTTTTAAGATACCTACAAGTATTGTTAACCGTGTTATGGATAATTATTATTTTGGGGATGGAACTGTCCATCTTGGTGATCATTTGCTTTTTATCCATGAATTATGCGGGTTGTTTAAGTGTTCAGGTATCACAACTGAACAGGTGAAGAAGAAGTTACTCTCCATATCCTTGAAAAGGGGAGCTGAAGAATGGTATAAGCTGCTGAAGAATGGACAATCCATGGAATGGGAGGAGATGGCATCTCTCTTTTACTCTAAATTTTATCCTCCCAGTGAAATCCATAAGGATAGAAATCTTATATATAACTTTTGGCCTCTCGATGGAGAGAGTACAGCTCAAGCTTGGGGGAGATTGAAGTTACTAATGCTTAAATGTCCTATTCATGAACTCCCTAACAATATTATTCTCAATAACTTTTATGCTAGGGTTTCTCTTCCTGATAAAGATTTACTAGATGCTTCTTGTGCTGGATCATTCACACGTATGAAGGAAGAAGCTAAATGGGATCTCTTAGACCGTATTCAAGATAACACTGGGGCTTGGAAGAATGACAAAGGAAGAAAGTTAGGTATAAACTATGATTATAAATGCATTAAATCTTTTATGGGCACTGATAACTTCCGTGATATTCGCAATGAGTTTGGTCTTGATTCCCAAAGTATTGCCAAATGTTTTAAGGCCTTTGCCTCTTACATAGAAATCCCCAAGAAGGAGTGGAATAAGTACCATGCTCCGTATAAAGATGTTGTTAGTCATGTTCCAGTTAGAAGTACTCAAGTTTGTACTACTAATCACAATGTGACTGAACCTCATGTTGAGAAAATGCCTTTCCCAGCTAAGGTAAAGGAGTATTTTATGATTATTAGTGCAAATAATAAAGGTACAATGAAAACTATGGAGCCTGATGGGCAATTGAATGTTGAACATGTGGTAGCTGTTGTGAAAGATCTTGACGCTAGAAATATAGAGGATGACCACATTATCTTCTGTGAAGATGCTTCTAATATTATCTCTCATCCTAGTCAAGCTAGAAAAGCTAGTGTTCCTGTGCTTTCTATTAAAATTGGTGATCATTGCTATTATAGTTTATGTGATATAGGTGCTAGTTCTAGTGCTATTCCTTGTGAGCTTTACAGGGAAATTATGCATGGGATTGGTCCTTGTGAGCTTGAGGACATTGATGTGGTTATTGACCTTGCTAATAAGGAGACCATTTCCCCATTGGCATTGTAAGAGATGTGGAGGTTCAATGTGGTAAGATTAAGTATTCTGCTGATTTTCTAGTGCTTAATTCAGCAGCTAGCAAAACTTGTCCTATCATTTTGGTAGACCTTTCTTAAACACTTGTGGAGCTATTATTGATTGTAAGAAGGAAAAAGTTTTAACTAAGTTGGATGGAGATTCTTATGAGTTTAACTTTTCCAAATTTGCTAAAGCTCCTTGTGAAAATGTCTTGCCTAATAAAGATTTCAGGATGAAACAACTTGCTTCTATTGATCCGGTTTATGACCTTGGACCTCTCTTTGTGTAAGTATGCTTATTCTAATGATAAAGTTGTTTCCAGTGACAGTTATATTGTCAACTTTATTCAAAGTGCTACCGAAAGTTATTTTGAGAGAGGGAAATATGGTTTTATGCATCTCAATGATGTTAAGTTTCCCCATTTTATGTTGAAAGCTTTAAAGTTGCATATGTTTTGTCTTTCTATGCTAGTGGATTTTTGTTTCAACAATTAGTTTTCCCATGATACCCCCATGCATAGTAAGTGGGTTAGACTCAAGTGTGTTGGTTATTTGCTTCTTAATGATCTCTTTCATTCCAGATATATCTCTCCTCTGTGAGCATTTTTGGAAGTTTCAAGCCTAACTTAAAGGCATTAAAGAAAAGTACTTGTTGGGAGATAACCCAAGAGTTTTGTCGAGTCTTGGAAGTTATTAACTCTGTAATAACCGCTCCTTATCCTTTTTGTTTTGGTTTTTGTGTCAAGTTCAACTACTTTTGTGAAGTAGAGGAGTTGTGAAAAGTGGCTGTCCTGGGATAGATTTTTGTGCTGTATTGTACAAATTCATGAGAAAGATCAGTATGTCGGATGGAGCTGATTTTTTCTGAGGTTGTTCTCCAAGTTTTTACCCGACTTTCATTAGTTATGCACTTTTTGATTTGATCAACAGAAGGTCTTCGAAAAAATCAAAATCTTTACCTGCTGGTATGTTTTGATAGATTTCTGCCATCATTTGCATTTGCCTCTTACAGAAGCTTTTGTTTTGATGGGTTTTCAGTTGAAGTGTGTACTTAAATGTTTGTTGATTTTGCTTACACTAATGTTGTCATTGAGTTTGTGCAAGGGTTTTGCATGAAGGAAATTTTTAGGAGAAAGAGAAAAGGAATCTGCAGAGTTCGTCTTTGAATAGGTAAAAGTGGTGAAAACAGAAGGTTCGTGAAACTCCAATCTTTTTATATTTTAGATGTTTTTAATACGTTAGGGAAGTTACTAGACGAAACTGAAGAGGAAACAGAGTCCGAGGTGGACAAACCCACCCCAAGCATGGGCCTAGCCTGGTCGCGCCTGGAGGGGGTTTGACCCCCTCAAACTCCATCTCCGCTTCGGTTCCGTATCAAAACCTTCCTTATGCATTGAAACTTCGTAATATATAACCCCCAGATCCCCCAAGGTTCGTGCATCGTGTTCTCTTCGTGTTTTCGTTTTGATCTGTTTCTGTCAGGAAATCTTCTCAAGTTTAGAGCACCATGGCCTCCGCCAACGACAAAGACAAGAAGCCTGAGGAAGAAGAACCTCAAGTCCCCAAGGAGGAGGAGATTCCGGTAGGGTATGAAGGTGACATGGAGGAGGACAAGCAACCGGACACTCGTACTACTGTCGCAAGCATTGGTTTGGTGGCAATACCTACCAAGCTCAAGAGGACAGCACGAATGTCTACAGGAGGGATAACTACGCGTCATATCCTCGCTCCACGCACACTTCCTCCTAGTTTCCCTTGTTCTAACCGTGCAGGGAAGAAACACTCTAATTTGGAAGAATGGAGAAAGAATAACAAGGACTGGGATCCTTAGTCCGAGTTGATCATGGGCTGCATTGAGCATAATTCGAAGTTAATTCGTACTCTGACCTTCGATATGGAGGATTTGAAGAAGCTGATTGATGAGCTTATCAAGAGAACACCACCACCACCACCAAGGGAGCAATTCATCATCAAGTTTGGCATCCCCTTGGCTTGTTCCAAGCTTGGGGGAGTGTCGCGGTATCACCACCATTATCTTTTATCTTTTACCTTTTTAGTGGATTCGCATCTTTGGTAGAGAGGTTATCTTATAGTTTGGTTTGCATGTGGAAGTATCTTTCCTTTAGTTGATTATCTATGTATCCCTTGGTATGAGTGCCTTTATTGAATATTAATGAGAAGTCTCATCTTTTACTTTTTTTACTTCTTATTTTAGTTTGCAATATCTATTATATTGTAACATCCCAGCATTAGAGCTTAGAAATAAGCTGAACACAGATGTGTGCATTGCATTCATGCATAGAAAATCTGAATAATTTTCGCGCTTTTGAATAAAACTGGTAAAAGTGATTGAAGCTTCTCTCAACTTGATGGAATTGAAGTAGATCATCAAGTTGACTGCGATAAGTTTCAATATGACCTTTGCTAAAACCTTATTTTGGGTAAAGATGATTTGATCTAAGGGTAGATCAAATGTAATAAATTAAACCACCACACATTGCTAAATGATTATTATCAGATACTTAAGTGATCATATGTAGTATTCATTACAATAACTCATGAATACCAAGATTAGAATGAAACTCAAGAAACAAGAATTTAATAACTAAACCTTGACCTATCTTAATCTTATATATCCCTACCATGAGTATCATGGTAATACTTGACCGTAACACTTTTGTTGTATTGAGTAGGAAAGAAACCATGTCAAGATCATTCACCATATATCTTTCTTCCCATATCAATCCTTATCATCTCTATTGAACCATATTCTAATATCTGTTGATCATCAATGTTGAGTAATCAACTATTGATTCATCAATTCTTAACCTATTAATTCTTGATCTAGTAACTCTTGTCCTTATCATAACATTCAAATAGCCCTTTAGGGAAGTAGGTAAGAAGAGGTAAGTGGTAATGCTAGTTTTGGGTATCATCTATAGATGTGAGTGTTGGAAGAGAATGAGATCAATGTGATAATTGATGGAGTTAACTCACTCCTGAAATGATAGAAGAGTTATTTGGAATATATAATTATATGGTGATAAAGAAGATTACAAGGATGAGTCCTGAAGATAGTTATCAGGAGTAATCCTATTGGATCAAGTAGGTATGGTCAATGAATAATATCTCTTAGTCCAATAGAGATAAACAAAATATAATTATAATACAACTGTAATGTTGTATGGATGAAAGCCTTGATTAGCCAACTGGAAATCTAAACCATAAAGGATCAAAGGATTATAATGATCAAGCTTTAGTCGCCAAGATTGAATGCTTATATCATGTATAAGTGACATTGGTGGATATAACATGATTGAACCCTAGTATAGATATGTTATTATAGGTTATCTATGATAAGTCACCATAATATGATGTGAAGTTTGAATATAAGATATTGGTGTGAAGTAAATATAAGATAGCATGATTAAGATGATGTTAGAGCAACATTGGATTAAAGAAGTAGTATTTTCCTCTTTGGAAATACTAAGCACTTGAGGTGAAGTAGGATTTGATGTATAAATCTATTGAAGTAATATGAGTGAAGGGTGATAAAGGAAGTATATGAATGGAGTTAGAAGTAACTACTTAATGGATTAGAGGAATCATTCGAATGGAAGTGGATTCATTAGAAGCATTCCAGGAATGGAAGATATTTCTATGAGGAAATCATAAAAAGCTTTAGTAACAAGCTCATTGGATTTATAAAAATAAAAGGTGGATGAGAATATTCCTGTGAAGTAAAGCTCATCATGTTAACGCATGATGATGGATAGGAATAATTAGTATATCTAGGAGAGGAATTCCTTAATTAGAAGTCCAGGATTGTGAATTATAGAAGATAGGAATTCTTGGTAAACACTCAACTTTAAATCATTAACCAAACAGAATATCCATTTCATATGATTGATCTATCATCTTATTTCCACAATACTTTGTAGGAATATTTTCCTATAGCAAATCATTAAGCACATCTTTGTCATTTCCAATTATCATAACCATATGTGCTTACAAGTTATCTTTATCAATTCTTTTCCATAAGAAATTCCAGAAAATAACTTTTTATTTTAAAGTGTGATATCATTAAAGATCATAAACATAAAGACAATATGCCTTAACCAATAATCTTTATTCACAATTATATAAGGATATAAAAATATTAAAACTCCTAGAATTCATGGGAGACATTTATAATTTCAAACCCTAAATCCTATGTTAATTATAATAAAATAAATACATTGCTATTGACTAAATTTATAAGAATAATATTAATCATATTAATTCCCTAGAACTTTCTGTATCATATAATAAGAAAAGGATCACCATATATGTATTTCTCTCCAAACTCTAAATTAATTAGAACTAAGTTTTATAAAGAAATAAGGAAATATCATATAATAAATCAATGGGTTATCATATGGAAAGAAAATTAATAACAAAGTCCATTACCAAATATTAGAAGGATCTATATAAACAAAATAAAGAGATATAACATTATATAATAAAAGTTCACAAATTGATTCTTAATAACCTTGTTATTGCTGCAACTATTTAACAAATAAATTCTCTAAAGGAAATTTGAAACAAATGTGTAATACACAAATCTGAAAACAAAACAGAAAAGAGAAAAGGAAACAGTGGGAAAAAACTGCAACCAGGCCGCAACCCATTTCCCTCCTTCTTACTCATCGCCCACGAGCAGCCACAGGGACCCAACCGTGGCCCAAGCGCAGCCCAACTAAGCCATACTGGTTCGTCGTCTTCCTTGCATCGTCGTCGACCTTCCGATGCTGCAAGCAGCTTGGTGGCCGCAACCTCGTCGCCGGCGAGCGCCAAGATTTGTGCCGCCGCCCCCGGCGCCTACAAAGTCGTGAAGCCGTTGTGGATAAGGCCGAACACCTCATTTCCCCTCTCAATTTCTCGCGAGTTCGTCATTTCTGCAAACCCTAGCTTCACTTTCACCGGCGAGCCTCGTCGCTCCTGACCTCCTCTCCCCCAGATGAGGACCCTAGGAGATTCACCTCGTCACGCTAGTCCTTTACCTCGAAGGAATCGTCCCCGCGTGGTTCCTACCGACGACGCTGGCCGTTTCTTCTTCGCCTCTAGAAGCTGTTCGTCGTCGACCATGTCGCCGTCTCCGAGCTTCCCCAAGCTTGCTAAATATCCCTACACCATCAGGGTGAGCTCGTGGTGCTTATGCATCCCTTAATTATTTCTCTCGCGCCATATACCGTTGATTCCGTCATGTATCTCCGCCGACCACCGCAATTAAGGGTCACCGGAGTAGCTCCGGTGACCAAACCTGAGCGGCGCCGCCACCAATAGGTCCGCCTTGAGACCATCTTTCCAATGCAACCGTCCTCGCGTGCCCGCGCTCTCCCCAATTGACGGATTGATCATCAACCAGAGAGGATCAAACACGAGTGACGTCAGCGTGACATCACGCTGATGTCATATTCCTATTTTTATCATTTTAGAAATTGTGATAATGTTTTCTGTAATAAATAAAAACAGTAGAGATGACATGGCAAAGGTCCCACCAGTCAGTGACTGGGGTAGGATTAGCTCTGGTGAGAAAAACCCTTCACCCCATGCTGACATCATCATTACCCCATAAACCATTTAGTTATTTATTTTAATTCCAGAAAATGATAAAATCTTAAAAATTCAATAACTTTTGTTTTATAGTTCAGAAATTTGTGTTTAATATATGAAAATTTTCAGAAAAATAAAATCTATAACATTAAACTATTATAAAACATTTTTATGCCAACAATTTAAATGATTATTATTTAATAAAGATTTTATGAGTAATTAAACTTTGATAATATAATTTAATAATGGTAAATAATAAAAATATAAGTAATATATTAAAATTCTTAGAAAAATAAAAAATATAACTTAAAACTATAATCATGTATTATTATTTCACTTAATTCAATATTTATTATTTATAAAGTAATAAATCTTATAAAAATCATATCTTATTTTTTATAAATCACAAAAATAAATATAATATACCAAAATGATCACAAAAATAATACCTACATGTTAAAAATATAATATTCCACTTTTGAAGTAAATAAAAACTTAATACTCTAGTAACTTGAATTTAAACTTATTTCCATAGTTAATAATTTAAACAAGGATAAATAAAAATTGCTAATATTTTTAAAATTAGCCAATTAAGGTCTAATGAATAGTACTAATCTTAAATATTGATTATATGAAAACAAAATGGTTCAACACAATTTAAAAACAATCTTATTGAATTATAATTCCACCATAAGTATAGAATATCTTTTAAAGAAGATTCTTATGCAATACAAAATCGTCAAGAATAATTTGTGACTAAATAAAATCTTTTCCATTACTTCAAACACAAGTTTATAATCATACTTAAACACCAAACTTAATTCATAAAAAGTTAAGTAATATTATTTCCTCATTTATATACTATAACCACTCATTTATAAAAAGGTAAATGATTCTATTCCATTATAATATTGGAAAAACCACTATTCAAATAAAAGTAGTCCCATCCCTAGTTAACTTTAAAGAAACCTTATGAAGTGAACAAAGTACAATTATCATAAGCAGTACATCTTAAGTCCACCTATGCCCTTAAAGTTAAAATTTAGTCTACATGACTATAAACATTAGAATAAAGACTTTGTTAGGTATTTTATAGTTAACTTTGGTCTGTTTCCATTAAGACATAATGTGTCTCAATACCAAACTAACCAAGTTAAAAACCAAGATAGATAAGTCTCAAATACTAATGATGTAATTATTCAAATAGAGTAATTCTTTCTTACTTAAGGACTATGACTGGTAAGAACACCTAATAATGTTAGCTTAAAGTTTAAATACTTCTGCTTAGTTAAATAAGATTTTCTTTAAAAGTTATTATTTTAAGATAAATTATAAAGCAAAACATAAGCATCCTCATGAAGGCTCTAAATGATAAACAACCCTTGTATATTCAATCTTTAGATACCCTTCCACACTTGCATGTTTTATTATGGTATGCTACTTATTATGTTTACATGTTGTTTCACACACACTCACAAGCCTTAATAAGAAGCACCAGTGTGAAACTTAATCTAAAAGAGCAACACATTCCAAAGAAGCCATTTCCAATATCCAAACCCTAGAACAACGTTATCCTCGGGATTCGAGTTTATCAATTGCATTACATTACTTATGCATAATAGCATCTTGCTTCTTTAAACATTAGTCCTTACCGGACCAATGATGCTGATTTCAGATATTGGATCTTTTATATTGTCTCGAAGACCCGTGAGTGCATAATCTTGCAATCACAAAAGGCAAGTTCACACTTGCTCATGTCCTTTGGTTATTTTCTGTAAAGTATTTTACAAATCCAGTGTTGTCATCACCTGCATTTGAAAAATGTCCAAAAACACTATTTTCATAATAATGTGATTATAGGTTATTTACCATGAGGTAATAACCTACTATGAAAGTTCCATTGGTAAAGGAACATATTATCTAGGATTTAATAACCAATGTCGCCAGTGATTCTTGCGCCGTATATCACGCGTTAACCATGAGATTTGGAATGGGACAGAGAAGTCAGCTGTATCTTATTCCTCTCACATGTAGACGGATGTGCAGGTTGTGGATGTTATCCTCGAAGCGTGCATATTAATTGGTAATTCGTAGAGGATATGCAGCATATGGGTGGGATCCCTCAACGTCCCATGATAGTTCTGGCATCTGACGGTCTATACAAACCATTGTCGTAATTCAATGGGTGGGCATGGTGTACACCAAGGAGGCATGCGGGGTCACGAAGGGGGCAGTGATTGGCTTGGATCTTAGACTGGGCCCCATACCAAGGAAGTATGGACAAGGTCATGACTTGGTTGTGCAACAAGGCTAAGGTCTCTCATGGGTAAAGTAACGCACCTCTACAGAGTGTAAGAACTGTAACTTGTTACTCCCTGTTCCGGGAAGGAGCTACGAACGCAGCGGGAAAGGAACTCCATGAAAGTTCTGGTAAACCCGTGAAGGCTGACGGACATAGCTTTTCAGAATAAAAGCAACCTTTGAAGAAATGTTTATGAAAACTTGCATTGCCTACGACCTATGGTCTGTGGCTGTAGATATAGTGCATCAAACACTCCCTTTCTAGTGAACTTGTTGAGTACGCTCGTACTCAACGTATCTTCTTAACCCTTGGTAGATTCTGAAGCCATTAAGATGACGTCTACATCAAGTTATGCTCCAGGAATCATCATCAAAAGCTAAAGCTCTTCAATGAAGTCAAGAAGGTCAACACATACACCAACTCAAGTGAAGACGAAGTTACTGATTAGATAGGAATAAAATCTCTATCCATAGAACCTATTTCTATAGTGTATTGCGATAGCAGCAATGCCAGACCATTAGTTAAGATACTAGTCTTAATAGTATGATAGTTTTTGGAGTTATTTATTTCTGATTCTTCTTTGTAAGAAGTTTCTTTCTCTCTCTTTAACCTAGAGTGTTCTCTGGATCTTGTGTAAAGAGTTGAGTTGTAACCTATAGTCATGTCTTGGACCTGTTGTGTTTCTGTTGTACCACTCTGAGGGATGTAATACTAGTGAATGGTGTTTCATTGGTGTTATGTCAACGACTATAGTGTACTACATCATGCAGTGGTATGTTGGGTCACCGCATATATGATGGATCTTGTTGATCAGTATTGGCACCACTTTGGGATCATCAAGTGGATCTAAATTGGTTTTGGCAAACCGAATTCTGGTCAGTGGCTTTAGTTTGAAAGAGAAAAGGAAAGAAAAAGCTTATAGGTATTTTGTATCATTTGTTTTATTTCTTGTTGGCTCATAAGCTCAGTATTCTTTATTTAAGATCCTTTTGTGTCTTCAAGGAAGATTGCATGTTTGTCTTTATTACTTGTATGTTTGCTTGTTTCTTTCAACTCTCTTGCTTGCTACCCAGCCTTGCTAGCCAAAAACCTATTTTGAGAAGGAATACTTCTCATGTATTCCAAAACCCTTTGAACCAAAAATCTTTGCCACTTGTGTCCACCATATCTACCTAGTAGTTATTGCTATTCCTAGAAAATTCTCAAGCTTCATCTACCTTTTGAATTAAAAAGTATTTTGTTATGTGAAAACTAGTTAGTAAAGCTCTCACGAACTTGATGACACACTTTATTTCTTTGCCCCTAATAAACTTGAACCATTGTGAACATCGAAGTTATATATGCTTGCATATATACGTTGGAATTAGCAGAACCGTGCTGTCACGGGGAACATTTTCAACATTGCACTTGTACTCTGTACACAGTTGATATCGTGCTCTTTTGTCTATGGATGTCAACAGTGTGAAATAAAGAGGGAACTTGTAAGTCCATGGAGTTTGTACTATGTGTTAGAGAAACGCCTGGGCCGCTAGCCTAAGCCATGCTTAATCATGGTGGAAACTTGCAGCATCACCATAGTGAGTCATCTATGAATCATCCTCAATAAAAAGCTATGCATATGGTAAATGAAAAGATTGCTGAGATGCTCATTGTCTACTTTCCTTGTCATTTTGGTTATGGAAAAGCTCATGTGCCATGTACAAGGGGTACCCCGTTGCCGGTTCTCAGTGATATGCAAATACTTACAATGACAAGAAATTACCCGGGCCCAAAGTTGAGTATGCATGAGGAGTGGCCCTCATATTCAAGGGACATGACATTGCCAACTTATATTTCGTCAAGCATATACTCCATCTTTGTTCACTTTCACCTTAATCATCTCAAGATGCTTATGATAGGGGCAATGAGGGGTCAAAGCTAGTAAGTACCATAATCTTTTGGAAGCTCTTTATGACTTGTAATCCCTGCTACCCTCTAAGAAGGGACATTTCTCCTAGTTACCAGTTGAGTCAGTAAACCTACTTCCTCACTATCTCCAGCAATCATTTGAGTTGTTGTGTTTCAAGCATTCATATGGTGATTTATTCAATCATGTTCTTTATCTTCCTTGTTTGCACAAAACTCTTATATATTGAGTATTACTTTGAAAGCCTTCACTTGTGAAAAAAAACCTTTTTGAGCAAAGAGTGCTCCTGTTTTGAAACTTCTAACAACAGCTTTTGTGAAACTGTTTGCCAGGTGTTCTCTAACCAAGAACAAGTTTGCCAATTCCAATTATTATTTATCTTTATGCATCTCTATTGTGACTGTTGTACTTGGTTACAAGATAAGTTATATAATGGTGAGTTGCTTTCTTCTATGAGTTGTGCAATGGTAAGTGTGATGCTTCTTGTTTGTATTCTTTTATCGACACTTCACTCCATAAACCTGTGGACATGTTTACTGAGCTCAGTATTCGCTTGGGGACAAGCGAAGTCTAAGCTTGGGGGAGTTGATACGCCCAATTTGCATCACCTTTCTATATCATATTTTACCTCTATTCATTGATGTTTGTCTTATTATGAGGTATTACTTATGGCTTTTCATCTGTTTATGCATGTTGGATGATTCCTGGAGGATGTACTGCCGGAGTCAGGATTCTGATGGGAAATAAGGCATTTCGGTGCAATTTCACGAAGATCAGAAAAATACCAGAAAAATATGGAAACAAATTATTTTACCAAAGGACGAAGGAAGCCAGAAGGAGGGACGGAGATGGGCTTCAGGGGGCCCACCCCCTAGGCACGGGCCCACCTTATCCCGTGCCTAGGGCAGGTGTGGCCCACCTGTCCGGCCTCCGACTCTGCCTCTTCGCCTATATGTTCCCTACAGAACCCTAATACCGAGGGAGCGACCACAGATAGATTTCCGCCACCTCTGGGGGGCGGAAAACACCGAGAGAGAAAGATCTCTCTAGCAGACAGATTTCTGCCGGGGGAATTCCTTCCCGGAGAGGGGAGACCATCAGCATCAACACCGTCATCAAGCTAGGCTTCATCAGGATCATCATCATCATCATCCACACCATCATCTCCACCATCACCATCATCACCACTCCGTCACGCTGTAACAATTGTGTTTGATAATACTTTAGTTCTTAGGGGAACTTTCCCGGTGTTGATTACTATTGTAGTTGATGCTTGTGAGTGGAACCATTGGATTATTGTTTATGTTCAGATTGTTATCCATTATCATATCATCTTTGATCTTGATCCATATGATGTCTTGTGAGTAGTTCGTCTAGTTCTTGAGTACATGGGAGAAGTCATGTTGTTAGTAGTGAATCTGTGATGAGTTATTATTCAATGGTTTAGTATTTAAGTTGTGGTGCTATTCTTCTAGTGGTGTCATGTGAACGTCGACTACATGACACTTCACCATTTATGGGCCTAGGGGGATGCATTGTGTATTTGGCTACTAATCGTGGGGTTGCCGGAGTGACAAAATCCTGAACCCCCGTTAGGACACGTTTGCATAAGGGAGTGTAGGATCTTAGAGTTTAAGGTTGTGGTTAGATGTATATCTCAATTACTTTCCTATAGTTACGGATGTTTGTAGGAGGTTTAATCACAGGTATGTATTAGTCCTAGGAAGGGCGGTATGTTAGCACAGGTTCACCGACACAACACTTACAAACACCAAAGAAGAGTACTCAGCTATTTGAAGCGAAAGCACTTGACAGAATTCTCATCTGTCCTCGAGAACGTTTGGTCCTTATAAGTATTTCCACCGGCTTGTCCTTTGCTAAGAAAGGATTGGGCCACTTTCTTCGTTTGTTCGTTACTCTTGTTACTTGCTCTTTGTCTTGTTGCCTTGTCAGAAAACCACTAAAAATCCGTTTGCTAAGTATACATAGGGATTTCCTGCTCCATACCACTGTTCAGCACATTCCGCTCCTCGTTGGGATCGATACTCCTATTTATCAAAAGTACTACGATACACCCCCTATACTTGTGGGTCATCACTCGGCGCCAGACGATGCCATCTCCTTCATGTGTCCATCTTCACACATCTGCTCCCATGAACTCGTTGCACCAAGCCGCTGAGACCCGTTGTCATTGACGTGGTAGATCACACACACTCCACTATCGAAGCCATCCACTACTCCTTCTGATTTTTCGTACCAGCCAGTCCAGAAGCGTTTGGCGTAGCTCGGTGGGTCGGGCCGGTTGTGACGGGTGGTAGTATCGGTGGCGACTGCTTTCTAGCGTCTTCTCTTCCATGCTTCTTGCTTGGGGTCTTGGCTCCTTGGTCATCCTTTGTAGCTCCTCTTGGGCATCATGATCACGCGCATGGACCTATGCATGGGACACACATTTGGATCAAGTAGGATCCCATTCAAGTAAGATGGAAGGAGTTCACCATATGATGGGCTACATCGTGGCAGAGGGAGTAGCACGAGCGACTTGGAGGCAATTAATTGATTCACCAAACCAACCAACTAGTTTAATCATTTTCTTGATTAAGTTTGAGGAACATTCTCAATTTTACATAGCTATAAATCACATAAAGAATTATGTAAAAAAATCACATAAAGAAGAATAATTATATTCATAATTCTATATATGTTTACATATTATTCTATTTTGGACAAATATGTGATTCTATTTTGAAATAATTATGTAGAAGGCATGCATTGACAATTTATTATAGGTCCACAAAGACGTGTATGATATAAATGACATAAAGTAAACCAGCAAACCACCACTAGTGGATACAAACATTAAATAGTCTATATTTTATATGTTTATTTACATCTCGGATCTAGAAATCTCCCGACGAGGCGTCTTGGCTCTTGGATGCATATGCTGCCTTCATTTCAAATATATTTTAAACAGACTTTGAAATGTTAAATTAGACACTTTTGATCTCCCTACAAGACGGGTAAGGGAACTAAATTAGACACAAAGACACACATATATAAAGTCCATATAAGTGGCAAAAGTTAATATGTAGGAAAATACAATATAATTTTGTGGTTATTACTTAGATCTAATTAAAAGGATTTGTCGCATGAAAAATTATTTTGTGTGGCAAGAAAAATGTAGGATTGAATCCAAGAGTTCATCACGAAAGAAAGAACTCAGAAGGCCAAATCTGGTAGTTCATAGGATAATACTACTTTATAGATAACCGAAGTTGAAAAGAAATGTCTTTGAAATATAACAACTAACAAAGATTTCATTGCAAAACCAAATTTAAAGATAGTTTATCTTTATTTTTTACTTAGACGTGGTAGTATGTAAAATAAATGATATCATACCACATCTTTATCAACATTGCTATGTAATTAACAATAAAACATGTTGAAGTAATTTTTTGATAGAACAAACTAAAATAATAAATATAAAAGTTTATTATAAATAAAACTTAATCTTTTGGTTGAACTCGTCTCCAACCCATATGTTCCTTGTATAAATCATGGACGTAGGAGGGAGAAGATGGAGAGACTATACACCTAGAGATAAATGCGTACTCGCATTGGGGGCGGTGACATGGACGATTGAGAGAGTGAGTTTCCTAGTAGCCTTAGGGAGGAGTTGTTGCTACCCGAAAGACGGTGTATCTCACCATTGATGTAATCTCTCTAGTGGACTCTGAACTTTGGGTTTGTAATGTTGTTAAAAAGACAGGGCATCTGATGATTTTGTTTCGATCCAGGGCATCTACATAGCCAAAAAAACATGGAAAATATAGTAAAACTAATAAAAATATAATAACTTTAATAAAACTGTAGTAGAACTCATGTAAAGTCTAGTAAAGTTTAATTTGGATAATAATCTAGTATTGTTTATGGAAAATCTAGTAAATTTCATGAAAGCATAATAAAACTAATGGAAAATCTAGTAAAGTTAATGGAAAATCTAGTAATGTAGTAAAATTCATGGAAAATCTAGTGAAGTTCATAAAAATATAGTAAGATTCATAAAAATATAGTAAATTTTATAAATATACTCGCTCCGTCCCAAAATAGATGTCTTAGATTTGTTAAAATTTAGATGAATCTAGACACTATTTAGTATATAGGTTCATCTAAATTATAATAAATCTAAGACATCTATTTTAGGATGGAGGGAGTAGTAAATTTTAGAGAGAATTCCTTTGTTGGCCCTGGTTGAAATTTGGATTCCTTTTTTGACCTCAGACAAACTTTTCTTCCCTTTTTGACAAGAAAACTTCACTCGGTTCCTTATTTGGCCCTCTAGTACATTTTGGACACTAACTGTGTTAACTAGGTACGTAAAATTACACTTTTGCCCCTGGTGCAATATGTGATCAATATAGCGAACCAAAAAATCAGTCACATAACATATTTGAATTGAAAAACTTAGGCTCATATTTAAAGTCAAAAAATTGAAAATTTTGGCAGAACTTTGCTTGTAACTGGAGTCATATTCCGTGCACAACAGTTTACATATATAATGCATAACACAACAGATCATAAGCATGTTTCCAATATGATAGAAGAGATAGAAACTGTCTTGGTACACTAGTTTACACAAATGGTTCCAAAAGAAACTCCAAATGTAACCATTACATGACAACAAAAGCACATGAGAATTACAAGCTGCGCCTTCTTTTGCTTCTTGTACTCATTGCAGAGCTAGAAGGGTTAAACGTTTTGCTTCTTGTGCCCATTGCTGGACTGTCAAATGTCACCATAGGAATTTTTGTAACTGGCTTTTTCTTTTTCTTCTTGACAAGAACATTTGTTTGTTTGTTGGGCATAGAACTCTCAATAGAGAGTGGAACAGGTTGATTTGAGCCGGTTCCTGATCTGCGGTTATACGAGTATGTCATTAGTAACTGAGTTCTCATAGTAATTTGAGAGAAACAAAAGGCAACAAAAGTACAAAACTTCTGAACAAAAATACAAACAGTACCTCCTTGATACTCTAGATTCACACTTGGCCTTTTTTCCCTTGTTACTACTTTTTTCCTCCAAGCTTTTCCTATGATGAGAATAAGCATGTAGAATACTTAAAGTTTTAGTTTAACTCAATTTAAAATTTCAGATCTAGTTGTAATTACCTTTTTGATGCTCCAGCACTAGTTTTTGCATCTTTTCCACTTTTCTTTGTTGTAGTTTCCAACCTAAGGCTATGGTGAGAATAAGCTACTTATTATTCAAAGTCAGATTGCATGTATTCATGGGTACAAGTGTAAAAATTTCTAACCTTGGTGGAAAACACATTCTGGCTGGTACTCCATCATTGCACGGCACAATGGATGATTCAGTTGTTTTGATGGCCTTTTTCTTCCTCTTTGGTGGTTCTCTAAAACAACAACAAGAAAAGGGAGAACTCAAGAAAAGTACCAAATAATAATGCAAGAAATAGAGATAAGTGTTGGCCCTTTTTACCTCACAGCCATCATTGCGGCAATGTCGTATGGGTTACCTTTCTTACAATTATGCCAATGATGCCCATATTCCTTCCAAATAGGACACAAATGTTGGCCTATTTTCTTTTTCTTGTCGTTGCAGCCTTTGTACCTCTCGGTTTTAAGCCTACCTGCTGTATCCTTTAGGAGTGGTGGATGCATGAAGAATCCATGGTCCGATTTAGGCCACTGAGTCTTGTCAGGCATAGCAGGGATTAGTTGGGCATAAGCTTCTCTAAAGGTGTCAACGGAGTAATACGAGTCAACATGGTTCTTTATGTGTGTATTTCTTAGTGATGTGATGAAGGCAAGAGCATGTTTGCAAGGAAGGCCAGAAACTTGCCATTGTCTACAAGAACATGTCCTCTATTGCAAGTTGACAACAAACCTAAAGCCACTGCCTCCCAATGCAGTCACTTCAGCCACTTCTTCTGAGCATTCTACCACTTCCAAGTTTAATTATCTAGTCATTGCATTCAACCTTTTCATTATGTGGGGCAGAACCAATGCATCTAACTTCTTTGCTACTTTTCTCCTTTGGTTCCACTTGATCATAATCAGTTGTCTCAACTTGTCCATGAAGTCATCTAAGTTAAAGGATTTGTAGTGCTTAATCCAATTATTAAAGCACTCTGCCAAGTTGTTGGTTACATAGTCCACCTTGCACAAGGTAGATAATTGACTCCTAGACCACAACCTATCATGCCACTTTCGTATATATGCAGTTGCGGCTGGTTTCGCTTCCTCCATTGCAACCCAATGTTTTCCAAATAAATATGGGTTTCATGAGTAAGCAGCAGCCCAAAGATGGTCATCGAACACCTTCCCATGAAACTTTTTCTTGAAGTTGCTCACCAAGTGAAACATACATTCTCGATGTTCTGCTTCTGGGAACACTTCCTTTACTCCTGTCATCACTGCCTGGCCAGCATCAGTGCATATGGCTAAACCTAGTGGTGATCCTATGGCTTGTCTAAGTAGTTGCGTAAACCAGATCCAATTCTCATTGGCCTCTTCCTCGCTATGATCCTCACTCTCGTCATCATAAACATTGTCTTTTTCCTTCTCTTTATCATAAAGAACCAAATTTAGAGGTATAGGTCCTTTCTCTGAATACATGTCCTCTTCATCAATACGAACATGCTCATTCTCAGGTATTGGGTTCCGAAGGTAACTATCCTCACCTTGTGATGGTTTGTTGTTTGGTTGGAGATGCACATCAGTATAACGCTCGATGATAGGCTCATATGTTTCAGAGGGATCGCAATATGCAATGAAAATTTGAACCGACTTTGTCTCAGCGTGTTTCTCAAACATTATCATCAATTCTTGATCAGATTTTACTTCTAGGAATGATTTTAGAACCTCGTCATAATAGTGAAGATGTACAACTTCCAAATATCTTGGTTGGTACAGCTCTATAATTGATGCAATAAAATCATTATAGTTTGTCAAATCAGAGTCAATAACCTTCTCAAAATAAAAACCGTTGATGTCTTTTCTAGCTGTTTTGGGATTGCCTTGCAAAGTTATTTTCAGACAATAACTTGAATTGGGATCCATCCTGTAAACAAATTATGCATCCATAAGCACTATTATACTAACAATCAGACATCAAGTAGACAAGATATGGTCGATTCTAAGTATTTTGCTTCTGTTAAATTTGATTACACTTCTGGAGATCAACACCTACTAGTGCAGGAAGGTGTGGAGAATGCTTACCCTTCTTGCCATGTCGACGATCCCGCTCCTGAAGCCACGCCTGCCGACGGATGCCCCGCCACAGGACCTTCTCCGTCCGCCGCAGCATCTTCCTTCGACGTGCCCAGCTCGTCGCCGGCTCCCTCTGCCCCGCCGTCCTGGTCAGCCCCGCCTCCGACCGGGATAGGCCCGCCGCCGACCTGGACAGGCTCGTCGCGGCTCCCTCTGCCCCGCTGCCCTGGACAGGCCCGCCGCCCTGGTCAGCCCCGCCGCCCTGGTCAGCCCCGCCGACCGGGATAGGCCCGCCGCCGACCTGGATAGGCCCGCCGCCGCCCCCTTGTCCCATATTTGTTTCCCTCCCGCCGTCACCCTCGCCTAGGGTCAGCCACCGCCGGTAGTCAGGACGAGAGAGGAGGATCGAGACGAGTGTACGGGACTGGGTCGCTCGCGGTAGTTTTCTTTTTCCTTTTTTTTCCTTTCCAATGTGAATTAAGTCAGGGGTATAATTGTCCAGGAAAACAAAACTTAACGGAGGGAGCAAACGGATTCGACGGCAGGGCCAAATAAGGAACCGAGTGAAGTTTTGTTGTCAAAAAGGGAAGAAAAGTTTGTCTAAGGTAAAAAAAGGAAGGCAAATTTTAACTAGGGCCAACAAAGGAATTCTCTCTAAATTTTATGAAAAAGCTCAACTGGCTCGCTGACATCCGCGTCCTCTTGCCTACCGTTGTAGAGTGAAGCTCAACGGGCGGTGATGGTTGAGAGTGGAGCTCGACAGTAGATAGGAGATAGAGCGAAAAGAGAGTAAAATAGATACTCTCTTTGGTGTCTAGACAAATCCAAATCAATTAATATGGGTCGGAGGGAGTAGGTGAGAGGAGACGGAGTGGAGATAGGGGACATGGGTGACTCTCAATTAGGATAGGCCGGCCAAGATAAGCCAAAAATTAGGCTGAAAATAGGTCCGCGCCCATAGAAAATACAGACTCCCTACGAAATGAGTCACACGTTGGACCGTGCTCGTATCCGCTCGCACAGAACTCGGGGACAAAATGTGTCCCCGCGTTAGAGTTGGTCTGAATTGGCTATAGAAAATCACTGAACTAATAATAATAATAATCACATTCTCACCATCAACAAGGTTCACCATCCGATCCTCTCGCTTTCACGTACACGTAGGGCATCGTTTCAGCTACTATTCAGATTCGTGCCTTGTCCAATCTCTGGAACCTGGACGATCAGAAAGTTGTTGATGGCATAATTAATAAGGCTTGTCATGGTGGCGTTGCACAAAAGGACGCACACACTGTTTTCCCTTCTTTTTCTCAGCTGGTGCGCCCCAAGATAGGTTGTACAGCTATGCATATGCAGCTACACATCTGATGTTCGTGGCACTGTTTCAAAATGACTCCATACAGGACGAGGTCGGCGGTGAAGTTTCCGGCCGGTGATGGATCAGATCGGCCGCATGATTTTGACCTGATCCGTCGTGTATTCAGTTTAGCATGCAGGGCCCGGTCGAGAGAGTAGCACGTCGATCAACATGGCGGCCTAGCTATAGCTTCCGCCTTTCGAGGCTCCAGATAGAATTGACATGCTGCTGCTGCCCCAGGGTTGAAGCTTCCAACATGGAGGGTGAAGAAGATTCCGTCCTACCCAGTAGTAGGCTCTCTGTGACCATAGTATATCCTAAATCCATAGTTAAATCTGCATGAGATCCAGTCCCTTTATTAAAAATTTCCGTAATCTAAAAAAGGTTCAGTGTGGCGCCATTTGATCCTTGTTAGGTTTAGTGCAATTCTGGTGCAAATTAACAACACCTGGGTCAAAAATTCTTACTCCACATGTAGTATCGTTCTTTCTTTGACGAAACGAAATTCCTCTATCTATTTTGACGAGTAGTATCTTTCTGGGTTCGGCTGCGAGAGTCTAATGCGCGCATACGTGTGTGCCACACTTCTTTCCAGAAATTCAATGCGCTTTAAGAACTCGTGCAATTGTCCTTCCTACTCCGATCGAGAGGTCAACGTCCAGTGGAATACAGTACGGTGCAAGTGTTGAAGTTAGGCAGCGCATATAAATGGCGGCATTCGCTCGACGTACCGATCGGTTCGGTGTGACACGGATGGCATCACAACAAAATTTATCGGAGCAATTTGCGTCTGATGCATTGCATATGCCAGGCTAGCTTGAGGAATAATTAAGTTGGTACGGTGAAATTCTAGCTTTAAAGCCCCAATTCCCGGTCGCACTAGTGGAAAAAGGGTCATCCATTCGCGACCCCTCAGAGTATTAGTCCCGGTTGCGCCATCAACCGGGACTAATGCTGGCACGCGTCCCGGTTCGAGCGGGCACGGGGCCAGGGGGCATGCGTCCCGGTTGGTTAGGGGGAATACGTCCCGGTTGGAGCCAACAACACACACCTTTAGTCCCGGTTGCTGGCTCCAACCGGGACATATTCTCCCGCCCTCTATAAATGCAACGCCCCAGCCCCCTCTGCCTCCACTCTGTTTTTTCTCTTGGTGGAAGGTGTGAGGGGTGTGCTGGTTTTTTCTCTTGTATGCATGCATTAATGACTGCATCCTCTACCGCGGTAAGGAGTATGAGAATTTAGATAAATGCCCGGTATGCAATGCGTTGCGGTATAAGATCAGAAGAGATGACCCTGGTGATGTTGAGGGAGAGCCCCTCCGGAAGAGGGTTCCTGCTAAGGTTATGTGGTATGCTCATATAATACCAAGGTTGAAACGCATGTTCAGAAACAAAGAGCATGCCAGGTTGTTGTGATGGCACAAAGAAGACCGTAAGAAAGACAGGAAGTTGAGACACCCTGCTGATGGGTCACAGTGGAGAAAAATCGAGAGAGACTTCCCAGACTTTGCAGGTGACGCAAGGAACTTATGGTTTGGTCTAAGTACGGATGGCATGAATCCTTTTGGGGAGCAGAGCTGCAGTCACAGCACCTGGCCCGTGACTCTATGTATCTATAACCTGCCTCCTTGGTTGTACATGAAGCGTAAGTTCATTATGATGCCAGTGCTCATCCAAGGCCCGAAGCAACCGGGCAACGACATTGATGTGTACCTTAGGCCATTAGTTGAAGAACTCTTACAGTTGTGGGGCAAACCAGGTGTACGTGCGTGGGATGAGAACAAACAGGAGCCATTTGATCTACGAGGGTTGTTATTCGTAACCATCAATGATTGGTCTGCTCTTAGTAACCTTTCAGGACAGACAAACAAGGGATATAAGGCATGCACCCACTGTTTAGATAAGACTGAAGGTACATATTTGCATAAATGCAAGAAGGTTGTGTACCTGGCGAATCGACGATTTCTTCCGACCAATCATCCCGTAAGAAAGAAAGGCAAGCATTTCAAAGGTGAGGCAGATCACCGGAAGAAGCCTGAACTCCCTGCTGGTGATGATGTATTTGGTATGGTGAAGGACATAGAAGTAATCTTTGGAAAGGGTCCCGGCAGTCAATGAACGACGTCACTACAGGACACGCACCCATGTGGAAGAAGAAATCTATAATTTGGGAGCTGCCATATTGGAAAGTCCTGCGTGTCCGCTCTTCAATCGACGTGATGCACGTGACGAAGAATCTCTGCGTGAACCTGCTAGGATTCCTAGGCGTGTATGGGAAGACAAAAGATACACCTGAAGCACGGGAGGACCAACAAATTATGAAAGACCCAAAGAACATGCATACACATAACAAGACGGATAAAGGGCGTCACTTAAGTCGTGCCAGCTATGCTCTTACCAAAGCAGAGAAGGAAATCCTTTTTGAAGTCCTTTACAGTATCAAGGTGCCGTCGGGCTTCTCATCTAATATAAAGGGGATAATAAATATGGCAGAGAAAAAGTTCCAAAACCTGAAGTCTCAAGACTGTCACGTGATTATGACGCAGTTGCTTCCGATTGCATTGAGGGGGCTTCTACCGAAAAATGTTCGAGTACCCATTGTGAAGCTGTGTGCATTCCTCAATGCAATATCTCAGAAGATAATCAATCCAGATATTCTGCCAAGGTTACAGAAGGATGTGGTACAATGTATTGTTAGTTTTGAATTGGTGATCCCACCATCCTTCTTCAATATTATGACGCATCTCATGGTTCATCTAGTGGAAGAGATTGCCATTCTCGATCCGCTATTTCTGCACAATATGTTCCCCTTTGAGAGGTTCATGGGAGTCTTAAAGAAATATGTTCATAACCGTGCTAGACCAGAAGGAAGCATCTCCAAGGGATATGGAACAGAGGAGGTCATTGAGTTTTGTGTTGACTTTATTCCTGACCTTAAGCCGATTGGTGTTTCTGACTCGCGGCATGAGGGAAGACTAAGTGGAAAAGGCACGCTGGGAAAGAAAGCAATGATATGTAGGGACGGGGATTCTTTCACTAAAACACACTACACAGTTCTACATAATTCCACCTTGGCAGCTCCGTATATTGAGGAACACAAGAATATTGTACGCTCCAAAAACCCGGGGAAGCCTGAATCATGGATTACAGATGAACACATGAAGTCTTTCGGTGGTTGGATGCGGACACATCTCTTGAATGACACCACTGTTGGAGATCAGCTATACTTGTTGGTCGCGTCACCATCTTCTACTGTATTGAATTTCCAAGGGTATGAAATAAATGGGAATACATTCTACACGACCGCCCAAGATAAAAAGAGCACCAACCAAAATAGTGGTGTCCGCTTTGATGCAATAGACGAGAATGGACAAAAGGACACATATTATGGTTACATAGAGGAGATATGGGAACTAGACTATGGAGTCTCTTTTAAGGTCCCTTTGTTTCACTGCAAATGGGTCAACCTGAATGGGAAAGGGGTAAAGATAGACCAGTTGTACAGAATGACAGCAGTGGATCTCAACAATCTTGGTTATAGAGATGAACCATTCGTCCTAGCCAATGATGTGTCTCAGGTTTTCTATGTGAAGGACATGTCCTCCAGACCGAAAAAAAAGAAAAAATATGCAAACGAATACATCATATGATGAGCCAAAGCATCACATAGTTCTTTCAGGGAAAAGAAACATCGTGGGAATCGAGGACAAGACAGACATGTCAGAAGATTATAATAAGTTTGATGAAATTCCGCCCTTCACAGTGAAAACTGACCCAAGCATTCCGTTAAGTAAAGAAGATGCTTCATGGTTACGTCTGAAGCGATCATAAGGAAGGACATATGCCAAGAAGTTCATGCTCATATTATGTAACTCTAGTTCATGTCTTTCGCGGTTTGTGGCTTGACCGAAGGATATCTTTCGCGGTTTGTGGCCTTTAGTCCCGGTTTTGTAGTCTCAGTTTTTAATATTAATAAATGTCTTGAGTGTTAGTCCTGTTTTGTGGCTGGACCGGGACTATGAAGAAGTTGTGCCGATTCGTACTTACCATTAAGATCTTATCTCCAAACGCGCGCAGTCACATATTAGGGAGTGCCTCTATGACCAGTTTCTTGGAGATGCCGGAGGACTGGGATCCGGCGACATCTCCCTGAAACTGGTCGTAGTGGTGTCCCTGCTCTCGAAAACCATCTTGCAGCTTGTAACTTCTCTAACTAGATCAATACGCCTCGGAGCTAACTAATTTCACATATTAGGGAGTGCCTCTATGACCAGTTTCTCGGAGATGCCGGAGGACTGGGCTCCGTCGGCATCTCCCTGAAACTGGCCGCAGTGGTGTCCCTGCTCTCGAAAACCATCTTGCAGCTTGTAACTTTTCTAACTAGATCAATACGCCTCGGAGCTAACTAATTTCACATATTAGGGAGTGCCTCTATGACCAGTTTCTCGAAGATGCCGGAGGACTGGGCTCCGTCGGCATCTCCCTGAAACTGGCCGCAGTGGTGTCCCTGCTCTCGAAAACCATCTTGCAGCTTGTAACTTCTCTAACTAGATCAATACGCCTTGGAGCTAACTAATTTCACATATTAGGGAGTGCCTCTATGACCAGTTTCTCGGAGATGCCGGAGGACTAGGCTCCGTCGGCATCTCCCTGAAACTGGCCACAGTGGTGTCCCTGCTCTCGAAAACCATCTTGGAGATGCCTCAAACTGGCTGGAGGACTGGACTCGCAAGGATGCCTATTTATAATACAAGCAGCTCGGCATCGACACTTACGAAATAATGTCGACACTCACCCCTATCATTAGTGCTGACTCGTGTTTTGTCCCGGTTGGTGTCTCCAACCGGGACTACAGGTTGATCTTTAGTCCCGGTTGGTGACACCATCCGGGACAAGGTACACGCCGCACGACATAATGTTGACACTCAACCCTATCATTAGTGCTGCCTGGCCCAGCCTGCCGAAATCATCCATCCCGGGTAAAAAGGACAAATGTCTGCCGAATCGGCAGGAAGTGGGTCCGGTTTGTACTACAGGTACATGATCTATCGCCCGTGATTTTTTGAAAAAATCATTTTTAGACTCGCAATATGTGGTTTCTTCAGAGATCCAATGCAAGTTCTAACGATGCTCGTCCCCTATCTTCATGCACACCGGTTCGACCATAGTTAGAAATTTAGATAATTCAAAACGGGCATAATAAATTCAAAAAAATCCGAACAATGAAAATCCTTCGCGTGGTGTCATATTATGTTACATAGTTGAAAGGAAAAATACCATACTTGGTATATTGATCATGTTTCGAAAAAACCTTCACAAAATGACCTATCATGTTCGAGGTTTCATGGCTTTCGGTCAAAATGACCGATGTTATGTGCTGAATCACGGCATAGTTTGTGATGTTGTGCCCATATTATGCATGTGTGTGGACATTGGTATGGAGAACAATGTTGCAGGAGGAAGTTTTCCTTTTTATCGCACGGAAAAGCCATTTTCCATTTTCCGAGCGCAAAAAACGGGTCGTTTTGTGAAGTAACCACCAAAATGCCGTTTCAGAATGCTACCGTCCCATTTTCCTAAAGTACTAGACCACCTTACATGGACTATCTCCCAACCGGTACATCTCAAACCTTTTCGTCCATCCCGGGTAAAGAGGACAAATGTCTGCCGAATTTGTAGGAAGTGGGTCCGGTTTGTACTACAGGTACATGATCTATCGCCCGTGATTTTTTGAAAAAATCATTTTTAGACTCGCAATATGTGGTTTCTTCAGAGATCCAATGCAAGTTCTAACGATGCTCGTCCCCTATCTTCATGCACACCGGTTCGACCATAGTTAGAAATTCAGATAATTCAAAACGGGCATAATAAATTCAAAATAAAATCCGAACAATGAAAATCCTTCGCATGGTGTCATATTATGTTACATAGTTGAAAGTAAAAATATTAGACTTGGTATATTGATCATGTTTCGAAAAAACCTTCACAAAATGACCTATCATGTTCGAGGTTTCATGGCTTTCGGTCCAAATGACCGATGTTATGTGTTGAATCACGGCATAGTTTGTGATGTTGTGCCCATATTATGCATGTGTGTGGACACGCCATTTTTCATCTTTAGTCCCGGTTGGTGACACCATCCGGGACAAGGTACACGCCGCACGACATAATGTCGAAACGCCATTTTTCCCGCCATTTTTCTTCCCGCCATTTTTCCGCCAGTTCTTCCCTCCAGTTCTTCCCGCCAGTTCTTCACTATATATATATGTAGGGTTGTCCTCCATTGTCATTGCACATCTCTAGACTCATATCTGCAACCTCATCACTCTTTCCCATGGCTTCCACCGTAGCACTAACTCCTAGGGAGGCGGAGGCGCTTTGCGCCTTGAACTACCCCTGTCCGTCGGGCTACTGTGTCCCCGTCGGCTGGATGCTGAGCGCCGGAGGCGTGCCGGTTCCTCCTGTCCCTCTAGGTGTGGCGCGTCGGATGGCCATCACGAACCACTACTACTTCGAGCTCACGTCGGAGCAGCGGAGGAATCCCAGATGGCATCCCGACTATTTCCCGACTTGGGAAGCCTTCTTCGTGGATCGGCGTGAGAGGGCACTCGCCAGGCACGAGGAGGAGGGCCCACCTCCTCCGAACTTCAACGAGGCCGGCCGTCGGCTGTGGTGGCGCGGCCGGACTCTCCAGAGCGTCATGGCCTACGACACGGCCGCCGACTCTAGCCCTCGTCTGCGCTACCCTCAAGTCTAGCTCACTCGTACTCAACCTTCAAGGTTCAACTACGACGACCCCGACGACGATAGCGACTATGGCCGCGGCGAGTACGACGACTACAGTGGCGAGTATTACAGGTGTAGGCAGGAGCATGACTGAATTATTCAAACATTGCCAAACAAGTTCGGCCGATTGTGGCTTAATCTGGCCATGTATCTTAATTTTTAGTTCTTCTATGTAACTTTGTGTTAGTTGCGTTATGTACTTTAATTCCAGTTCTATCCTAATCAAATTTTCTTTCCGCCCATTATTTTCTGTCCTTTTTTTCCGCCCATTAAAAACAGAAAATGGTTTTGAATTACTTATTCAAATCCAAACACTTTTTATGTTTGAAGTTTTTCTAAATTCCAAATTGATATTAAAAAATATAAGTTAATTCATTTTTAATTGTAAATGGTTCATATTTTAAATGGTTACATTAATTATTTTTAAAACAGAAAATGGTTTTGAATTATTTATTCAAATCCAAACACTTTTTATGTTTAAAGTTTTTCTAAATTCCAAATTAATATTCAAAAAATATAAGTTAATTCATTTTTAATTTTAAATGGTTACATTAATTATTTTTTAAAAATAGAAAATGGTTTTGGATTATTTATTCAAATCCATACACTTTTTATGTTTAAAGTTTTTCTAAATTCCAAATTGATATTAAAAAATATAAGTTAATTCATTTTTAATTTTAAATGGTTCGTATTTTAAATGGTTACATTAATTATTTTTTAAAACAGAAAATGGTTTTGAATTATTTATTCAAATCCAAACACTTTTTATGTTTAAAGTTTTTCTAAATTCCAAATTAATTATCATTTAAAAAACAATACAAATTTAAACCCCAAAATAAAAAATAAGGCGGGAACAGAGAGAAAATACCTGAAAATTTTGAAAACAGGGGAATATGTCCCGGTTGGAGCCACCAACCGGGAC
The DNA here is from genome assembly GCA_916181665.1 of Avena sativa. Taxonomy (NCBI): domain Eukaryota; kingdom Viridiplantae; phylum Streptophyta; class Magnoliopsida; order Poales; family Poaceae; genus Avena; species Avena sativa. Next base: position 427,798,816 of record OV702293.1, read on the forward strand.
TAAAGACCCCCTGCGCGCGCGCCCCTTCATCTGCTGAAAATTGGAGTATAGGTCCCGGTTGGTGGCTCCAACCGGGACGTATGCCCCTTTAGTCCCGGTTGGAGGCTCCAACCGGGACGTATACTCCCTCCCCTTTATAACTTCTCTTCTTCTTCTCCATCTCACTCTTCTCTGCTTCTCTGTTTCATCGACGACGCCCAGGCTGCCCGCGCCCTTCCCCGACGACCGCGCCGTCCTGCGTCTGCCTCCGGCCGCCACCGCCGCGCGCTCCGGCCACCACCGCCGCCCGCGTCTCCTTCCCCGACAACCGCGCCGCCCGCGCCCTTCCCCGACGACCGCGCCACCCGCGCCCTTCCTCCACCACCGACGCGCGTCATCGCCTCCAGAAGAGGTACGCCTCCTCCCTGCCTCTGTCCTCCCCCTCCCTCTGCTGGGCTTCGGGTGGGCGGCGGCTGCTGCTAGGTGCTGCGCGCGTGCAGGCAGGGAAGAGAGGAGGAGATTGAGCCTCGGCCCAGGGAGAGAGGGAGAGATATATTTTTTCTACTGAAATGTTTTCTATTTCTGTTTTGTGTTTTCTAGTTGTATTTTCAATTTCTTTTCTGTTTTTTAATAGGTTCAAAATACAAGATACCTTTATAAAACATTTGAAAACACTAAGGGGCCCTTTATACTATTTGGGATCCAAACACTTTGAGGTTTTCAAAATTCAAAAGCCATTTGAATTGATTTCAAAAAAGGAGGGAAACTAGGGTTTAGGGTCACTCGCGGGGATTTTTTAATGTAATGCAAAAAAACTATGTGTTTCGTTTCATTTGTACAAAGAAGATTTTAGTACCCAAGAATATAGCACCACGCACAAGCTTGGACGCCAGAACTGCTGCAAGACCGCTGATGTTGCCGCAAACAAAGAACACATTATATGTTAGTTTCTAATTCACCACATATAGTACATATAGATTAAACATGTTTCGATTCATTTGCCACAAGGAAGGCGTCCGCAGCTGCTTGATGGATGATTCAAATATTTGTTCATGTGTTTTTAGTTGGGTTTCTTTGCCATGTGGTGATCTATATCAAGAGTTGGGGCAAAGCTTTTGCCCCTGTTTGAAAAAAAAGGTTGTGCATCATCACATCCTTATCATCGGACTATCCTCGTTTGCTATAGGAGTATCACATTTACTCAATGATAGATTTATACTCCCTCATGTCGGGTTTGTAAGGCTTGCAAGTGTTTTTAGAAAAAAACCACTAGTGGAAAAAGGGTCATCCATTCGCGCCCCCTCAGAGCATTAGTCCCGGTTGCGCCACCAACCGGGACTAATGCTGGCACGCGTCCCGGTTCGAGCGGGCACGAGGACGGTGGGAGCGCCTAAGCGACAGCGGTTGGCGGCTCGGGAAAAGGGGATGTCGGTGGCCGGTTCCGTATGACATGGGAGGCGTGCAGGGACGCGTGGGGCGGGTGTATTGTGGCAAGAGAGAGGCAGAAGCTCTGTTTGCTCGGGATTCGGTTAGCGGCGCCGAGAAAGCGCCGAGAAACATCGGATAGACGGTGGAATCGTGAAAGGGTAAGACACCGAATTTTTCTTGGAAAAAGGGCCAACGTTTACTGTAGATATGCACCACATCTACAGTATCAAGCCGCCACCGCCGGTGCCGGCAACGCACAGGCAAGGCCCGGTGGCCCGCCCTGACAGCACAGCGACGAGGGGAAGGTGAGGAGAGGGGGGAGGAGGCGGCGGCGATGGGAGTTCCCCTATTCGCTCACGCGTGGGCGAGACATGGGCGAAGGGGTCGCGCGGTCAAAACCATTGTGTTCGACGTAGGAAAGCTCGGTCTGGCTCGGTCGCGCATAAATCTTCCCATGAAATTGCATGCCCCTTAGGTGCATGTGGGTTCAACGATGTGCCTTCGCCAGGGCATTCCGAACCCTCTTAAATCGATTCCAATATGGTATTTTGTTAGTATCTAGTGTTACCTATCTGCTGGATAGTTTCCCTTTTGTAGCCTTATACTCATGTTCCCCTCTCATATGCATCCGAGGTTTCTCCGAACTAGGTTTTACACCCCTCGGAACTCCGGAATATTGATTTTAGTTGATTTTAGCTAGAGTTACCTATCTACTACACGGTTTCCTTTTTGTAGCTAGGTTTAGGGTTTAGGGTTTCTCTTCATTTTTATTATTGTGTGTGTATATATTAGGGTTTCTCTGAATTAGGGTTTATATCTCTCAACATCGTACTTAACTTTCTCCTTTAGCCGCTTTGACTTATTCGTTTTTCCACCTATGCAGAAAATATGGACCCACACGTCAGAGACGAAGAAAAGGAAGAGTTGATCCAAGGTGTGATCCGTGGGGAAGATAATTTAGACGTATCAACGTTTCTGAACAACTCCGGTGAGGGTGATCCTCTTTTTACCGGAATAGACGACTTGTTTGAGGTTGAAGGTGTTGCCTTCCGCGATGGAGAAGGCGATGCCTTGTGTGATCGAGAAGACGACCGCTCCGGCGAGGTGCATGTAATATAATCAATTCATTAATTAATCATCTGCTATCTATATAGAAATAGTAACGACGATCTTTCTTCTTTTAGCCCTCCGGATCGAAGGAATCTACTGAAAAGAGTAGACGAGGCCCAACCAAAAAGTTGCAAGACCATGAGAGGTTCAGGATCGAAGATGTCGCTGAAGACGGCAAACCGACGGCTCCCGAAGTTTTCGCAACCAAATTTGTGGCACAATGCAGAGTAATCGTTAGGGACTTAATCCCGATCACCATTAGAAATTGGAATAGGCCTGCTAATGCGGATGAAGAGGGAACATGTTTATTTGTCCCTAACCACGCCAAAGATTTACTGTGAAAGAGGCTCATGGTTAATTTCAAACTACCGAAGATAGAGCTGGATCCAAATGTGGAGGATCCAGTTGAGGACGCCTTACAACATGGGAGAGCCATGGAGGCTAAGGTCAGGGAGTGGGCTTTGAAGAAGATGGCCCAATGTTTCACCAACTGGAAGAAAAGATTGCACCTTGACTATGTCGTGAAAAAGAAGACTCCTGATTTCAAGAATATTCAGTTTGAGAAGATAAAACCATTCTGGGCTGAGTTTGTGGAATATAAGAAATCAGAAAAAGCTAAGAAAATGTCTGAAATGAATAAGCTGAATGCTGCTAACAAGAAGTATCACCATACTATGGGGCAAGGTGGCTACAGGGCTGGCATTCCTAAGTGGGAGAAACTTGAGAATGAACTGCGTGCTAAAAAGATCACCCAGAGACAGACGATTGGGTAGAACGTGCAAGGAATTGGTTTTACGGGCATGGGGTCACGTTGGACTCGGAAGGGAGGTGTATATATAACATACGACATAAAGAAGACCCCTTGCCAATCGAGAGGATGAGAAAAGCAGTAAAGGCTGTTAAAGATGGAGACTTCATTCCCGATAGAGAGAATGATGAGCTCACACTCGCCCTTGGAAATAAGGAACATGATGGATAAACACGAGGCACAAGAGGCTCCCAACCATGGAGGACTGGGTTTCCCGAAGAGAGGAAGAAATATCCTGATAGAAGCCGTCAGAGGAGAAAGGACAGGGCGGAAGTTGAAGCAAATAGTCAGAAAGAGCGAATGCGTTTAATTGAAGAACGATTAAAGCAACAACAAGATGAAATTAACGCACTTAAAGAGCAAAGTACTACCGGCCCATCTCAGCAGCACACTGCATTCGATGCTACCGGCCTATCGAATAATCGAAAAAGTAGTGTGGCTTCCACCGAAGTCCCGGGTGATGACAATGGCGATGACGATGGTGCACCGACGATGGCTCCTGTTGGCTACCCAGTGGATGATATCACAGAGATGACACACTGTGAGCTACATGTCAAAGTTGTGAACATATCAATGAAGGTGGCGGTCGGCTATTCCTTACCAATTGGACTCACACCAACTTACCACTGTCGTCCGGTTCTAGAGGGATACGCTGTTGTTGGGGTGGATGAAATCATTCCCACCTTTGAAGTTTTGGATCTTCACTACCCTGCAGGTGAAGGGGATGTGACTGTACCGGGAGACGCAAAAAACGTCACCATTCTATGGCCAAAGGAATGTACCGTGCTTTGAAATCACACGCCAAGGCCATCTTCGCCGCCGCCTCACCCGTCTCCAGCGAGGTCATCGCCGCCGCGGCAGCCGTCTTCGTTGCCTCACCCGGCTCCGTCGCCTCACCAATCTCCGGCGCAGCCATCTCCGTGGGAGCCATCGCCGGCGCCTCAGGATAAAAAGCGTAAGCGTACCGCTACTGTGCGTCGTGGTAAGCGATCGCCGAAACGTAAACAAGAGCCTCTTCCAAAAGTACCAAAGGTTCCTCCCAAGAGAGCTTATGACTGTACTGAAGAGGAGACTGCGGCGATCGTTGATGCGGAAATGACAGCATTTTTCGCTAAGTTGAGGCGGCCGAAAGAGCCAGAGTTCCCCAGCACCAAAGAAGAAAAAGCCAAAGTGTTGAAAATGCTAAAGACTCTTCATCAACCCAAGCCAAAGCTGTCATCAGACTATGAGCGTTCTATTCTCAAGTCACATGCGGCACAAAAAGCCTCGAAGAGCAGTACTGATGCAAGCGAGAAATCTGTTGCCCAGCTCGGAGAACAAGCAAAACAGACTTGCGCACCTCTCAAGGTGATTTCCCAAACCAATGTGGGGTCAAGCAAATATGGGGCCGAAGAGCAGTATGATCCAGAGGTAGTTGCATAATACGGAGAAGCTGCCGCTGCTCAAGGTATGAGTATTGCCCAGTACTTATCCCAGTTAGAGTTCTTCCCCGTGAGTGAAGTAGCATACAAATACCAGTACGGCAAACCTCTCGTCAAACCTGAGGAGATAAACAATCTTCCAACAAAAATGCGAAGATTGCATAACTGGTACATGCATGCCACAAAGGCCGAGGCTAACTGGATAGTGTTGAAGGTTACAAATAAGCATTATGGGAAAGATATGGATGACATGATATCCATTGAATTTGATGAACTATTTCAATTATTCAATCAAGATGCCTTGGACAAATCGATCATCAGTGCCTATTGTCTGTAAGTACTAATTCTGTAATTAATTTAGTCTCCATCCATCTCACCTTGTTTATTGCATGTATATGAAGGGTTTCGCGGCATAGTAAATCAAAATTTTCTACGGATGCGAACAGAGGGAAAGACAAGATCTAATCTAGGAGATGCAAACAACGAGAGAGATTGGATTAGACCTTCATACCCTTGAAGATTCGCATAGCGGAACGTTCGTCGGAACGTGGGTGATGTAGTCGTACTCGCTTCTCCTCCTCGCGATCCGATCCGATCTAGAACCACAAGTGGCGATGCCTCCGTGAGATGCACACGTGCGGCACCTCGACGTCTCCTCCTTCCTTGGTCCAGCAAGTATGGTGGAGAGATGGGTTGGATCTACAACGTGACGGCGCGGTGCAATTGGTGGAGAATTTCTGCAGCAGGGCTTCGCCTACAAGCAGTCGGGAGGGAGAGAGGAGGGCAGCAGGGCGGCTAGGGTTGGAGGGGAAGGTGTGAGGGGGTGGTGCGCCCCCAGCCCTCTATATATAGAGGGGTGGGCGCAGCCCTAACCCCTCCCCCAAGCCCTAGGCCGGCGGCCAAAGGAGGAGGAGTGGGAGGCAAGGAACCCCCCCTTCTAGAAGGTCTATCTAGGGTTTTACCCTAGCTGGCCGGTTTTGCCCTATGGGGCCATGTGCCCCTGGCCCAAAGCGGCCAGGGCACTCCCTCATAGGCCCATGCCCCCTCCCGGAAGGTGGGGCCATGTTGGTCCCCTTCCGGAAGGTTCTAGAAGCTTCCGGTACAATACCGATTAACCCGGAACAATTCCGAACTCCAAAAACTGCACTGCCTTATATGAATCTTATTCTCCGGACCATTCCGTAACCTCTCGCGATGTCCCGGATCCCATCCGAGACTTCGAACAAAAACTCATAAACCAATTATCCAATCTATCCTAGCGTCGAGACACGTTAAGTGTGTGACCCTGCGGGTTCGAGAATATGCGGACATGATCTTCTATCAATAATCAACAGCGGGGTCTGGAAACCCATATTGACTCCCACACATTCATCGATGATCATATCGGATGAACCACGATGCCAGGATTCAATCAATCCCATATATATTCCCTTCGTCTCGCGATATTTTACTTGCCCGAGATTCGATCGTCGGTACCGTCATACCTAGTTCAATCTCGTTCACAGCAAGTACTTTACACGTTCCGTAATCCGATATCACTTTGTGATTAACTCCTTAACCACATGCTTGCAAGCGGTGTTGATATCGATTACCGAGTGGGCCCGAAGTATATCTCTCTGACTTGGGAGGGACAAATCCCATCTCGATACATACAACCCAACAGATACTTTCCGATCACCTGAGAGACACCTTTATGATCACCCTCTCATAGGATGACGTTTGATGACCTCAAACCTTTCTTCCGATACCAGGGAGTTGTATTATCTCATGGTCTAAGGAATACAATATTTGACATAAGAAAAGCTTCGCAAAGATGAACACGATGACACGATCTAATTGCTTCGCTTAGTTTGGGTCTGTCCATCACATCATTCTCCCAATGATATGATCTCATTATTAATCGACAACTCATGTCCATGGTTAGGAAACCTTAACCATCATTAATCAATGAGCTAGTCCATAGAGGCGTACTAGGGACACGGTGTTGTTTACAAACCACACAAGTATTAATGTTTCCGCTTAATACAATTCTAGCATGGAATATAAACTTTATCATGAACAAGAATTATAATAAAAACATCTTTATTATTGCCTCTAGGGCATAATTGCAACAGTGTCCCACTTGCACTAGAGTCAATAATCTAGTTTACATTTGGCAACAATCTCACACCCATGGCACTGAGGTGCTGATCATGTTTTACACGTGGAAGAGGTTTAGTCAATGGATCTGCGACATTCAGATCTGTATGTACTTTGCTAATCTTTAGATCTCCATCTGCTATATAATCTCGGATTATATGAAACTTGCGGTTGATATGCTTGGTTTTTGGATGATATGTTGGTTCCTTAGCGAGTGCTATGGCGCCAGTGTTGTCACACAATATCTCCAGTGGGTCCAATGCACTTGGAACCACGCCAACCTCAGTGATGAAGTTTCTGATCCAAACTCCTTCACTTGACGCTTCTGCAGTAGCCATGTATTCCGCTTCTACTGTAGATCCCGCGATCACGCTTTGCTTGCATCTTCTCTAGCTCATAGCTCCTCCATTCAAAATATAAACGTATCCTGTCTGAGATTTAGAATCATCCTTGTCGGTGTCGAAACTAGAATCGACGTAACCTTTTACGACGAGCTGTTCATCACCCCCATAGACTAAGAACATTTCTTTAGTCCTATTTAGGTACTTTAGGATGTTCTTCACGGCTGTCCAGTTTCGACGCCGACAAGGATGATTCTAAATCTCAGACAGGATACGTGTATATTTTGAATGGAGGAGCTGTGAGCTGGAGAAGCTGCAAGCAAAGCGTGATCGTGGGATCTACAGTAGAAGCGGAATACATGGCTGCTGCAGAAGCGTCAAGTGAAGGAGTTTGGATCAGAAACTTCATCACTGAGCTTGGCGTGGTTCCAAGTGCATTGGAACCACTGGAGATATTGTGTGACAACACTGACGCCATAGCACTCGCTAAGGAACCAAGATATCATCCAAAGACCAAGCATATCAACCGCAAGTTTCATATAATCCGAGATTATATAGCAGATGGAGATCTGAAGATTAGCAAAGTACATACAGATCTGAATGTCGCAGATCCATTGACTAAACCTCTTTCACGTGTAAAACATGATCAGCACCTCAGTGCCATGGGTGTGAGATTGTTGCCAAATGTAAACTAGATTATTGACTCTAGTGCAAGTGGGAGACTGTTGGAATTATGCCCTAGAGGCAATAATAAAGATGTTATTATTATAATTCTTGTTCATGATAATGTTTATATTCCATGCTAGAATTGTATTAAGCGGAAACTTTAATACTTGTGTGGTTTGTGAACAACACCGTGTCCCTAGTACGCCTCTATGGACTAGCTCATTGATTAATGATGGTTAAGGTTTCCTAACCATAGACATGAGTTGTCAATTAATAATGAGATCATATCATTGGGAGAATGATATGATGGACAGACCCAAACTAAGCAAAGCAATTAGATCGTGCCATCGTGTTCGTCTTTGCGAAGCTTTTCTTATGTCAAATATTGTATTCCTTAGACCATGAGATAATACAACTCCCTGGTATCGGAAGAAAGCTTTGAGGTCATCAAACGTCATCCTATGAGAGGGTGATCATAAAGGTGGCTCTCAGGTGATCGGAAAGTATTTGTTGGGTTGTATGTATCGATATGGGATTTGTCCCTCCCAAGTCAGAGAGATATACTTCGGGCCCACTCGGTAATCGATATCAACACCGCTTGCAAGCATGTGGTTAAGGAGTTAATCACAAAGTGATATCGAATTACGGAACGAGTAAAGTACTTGCTGTGAACGAGATTGAACTAGGTATGACGGTACCAACGATCGAATCTCGGGCAAGTAAAATATCGCGAGACGAAGGGAATATATATATGGGATTGATTGAATCCTGGCATCGTGGTTCATCCGATATGATCATCGATGAATGTGTGGGAGTCAATATGGGTTTCCAGACCCCGCTGTTGATTATTGATAGAAGATCATGTCTGCATATTCTCGAACCCGCAGGGTCACACATTGGAGTTCGGAATTGTTCCAGGTTAATCGGTATTGTACCGGAAGCTTCTAGAACCTTCCGGAAGGGGACCAACGTGGCCCCACCTTCCGGGAGGGGGCATGGGCCTATGAGGGAGTGCCCTGGCCGCATTGGGCCAGGGGCACAAGGCCCCATAGGGCCCAGCCGGCCAAAGAGGGTTTAAACCCTAGATAGAGCTTCTAGAAGGGGGGTTTCCTTGCCTCCCACTCCTCCTCCTTGTGGCCGCCGGTTTGGGCTTGGGGGAGGGGCTAGGGCTGCCGCCCCCCTCTATATAAAGAGGGGTGGGGGCGCACCACCACCCCACACCTTCCCCTCCAACCCTAGCCGCCCTGCTGCCCTCCTCTCTCCCTCCCGACTGCTTGTAGGCGAAGCCCTGCTGCAGAAATTCTCCACCAATTGCACCGCGCCATCGCGTTGTAGATCCAACCCATCTCTCCACCATACTTGCTGGACCAAGGAAGGAGGAGACGTCGAGGTGCCGCACGTGTGCATCTCACGGAGGCATCGCCACTTGTGGTGCTAGATCGGATCGGATTGCGAGGAGGAGAAGCGAGTACGACTACATCATCCACGTTCCGACGAACGTTCCGCTGTGCGAATCTTCAAGGGTATGAAGATCTAATCCAATCTCTCTCGTTGTTTGCATCTCCTAGATTAGATCTTGGCTTTCCCTCTGTTCGCATCCGTAGAAAATTTTGATTTACTATGCCGCGAAACCCTTCACCTTGTCCTTGCAATAGAAGCACTCAGTGTCCGGCTTTGGACCAGACCTGAGCTTCTTCTCAGCAGGGGCAACGCGCTTACCGCCGCCTTTCTTGAAGGGCTTCTTTGCACCCTTACCTTTCTTGAAGGTGGGGGGCTTGTTGACCATCAACACATGATTATTCCTTTTGATGTCCACCTCCGCTACTTTCATCTTAGCGAAGAGCTCAGTGATCATATCAGTGGAACCAATCTGATTGTGAGCAACTACAGAACTTTTGTAGCTAGGAGGGAGTGACTGCAGACCTCTGTCAATCTTGAGCTCCTCTAGAATCTTGCAGTCCAGTTGCTCAAGGCGTTGAGTGTAGCCCGACATCTTAATGGCGTGCTCACTAACGGAACTCCCTTCCTCCATCTTGTAGTTAAAGAATTTCTTAGAGATCTCATACCTCTCAGAACGGGCCTAAGTCTAAAACATGGTTTTCAGCTCCTCGAGAATCTCAAAGGGCCCGGCGAACTCCTCAAAACGATTTTGAAGATCCGATTCCATAGCATAAAACATGGAGATCTTAATCAAATCATAATCATCCTTGCGCGACTGATAAACAACTTTCTCATCAGCCGGCGCATCTGTAGCAGGGGCGTCACCTAGCGCTTTCTCAAGGACATAGTCCTTTTGTCCGCCAGCGAGAATGATTCTCAGAATGCGGAACCATTTGGTGAAGTTAGACCCATTGTTTCTAAGCTTTTCTATCTCAGCAAAAACGTTGAAGTTGATGTTGGACTTGGCCATTGGATCTACAGTATTTGCAAGTACAATTTAGACTATGTTCATGATAAATAGTTCAACTTAATCAAATTACTAGATGAACTCCCACTAAATTCAACATCCCTCAAGTTGTTTAGTGAACATGATCCAAATTCACCACACCTAATCCGATCTTCACGAGAAGAGATGTGGTTTCAATGGTGGACAACGAAGTGTCGATCATATCATTCATATGACTCATGCTTAACCTTTCGGTTCATGTGTTCCGAGGCCATGTCTGTACATGCTAGGCTCGTCAAGTTAGACCCAAGTATTTCCGCGTGTGCAAAACTGGCTTGCACCTGTTGTATGTGAGCGTAGAGTCTATAGCACCCGATCATCACGTGATGCTTGGACACGATGAACTTTCGCAACGGTGCATACATGGGGAGAACACAGTTTTTATCTTGATCTTTAAGTGAGGAATCATCTTATAATGCTATCGTCGCGATCTAAGCATAATAAGATACATAAAAGGATAAACATCACATGCATATAACTTTATGTGATATGGTATAGCCAATCTTCGCGCAATGATCTCCATATTGTGCGTGCCGGCATGATCTCCATCACTCCACCATGATTGCCTCCACCACGAATAGCAACTACAACTATTGCTAACTACTTAGCGATAAAGTGAAACTATTACATGGCGTATAAGAAGTTGACACACAGGTCATACACAATTATAAAGACAACCATATGGCTCCTGCCGGTTGTGTACTCATCGACATGCAAGTCGTGAAACATTACAAAATATGATCATCGCATACATTATACACATCACATGTTGGGCCATACCATATCACAGAAAACACTCCCTGCAAAAACAAGTTAGACGCCTCTACTTTGTTGTTGCATGTTTTATGTGGCTTATGGGAGTAGCAAGCTAAGAACGATTCTTACCTACGGAAAGCCACAACAGTGATATTATGGTTGCCAAACTCCGGTGTTAAACCCATGACAACTATAGTGAGAGAAACTGACATCCACCAGCCGCATGTGTGGAACAAGCCACACGTCAAGTGCGGAGCCGGTCTCGCGAACGACGTCGCGTAAGGTTGGCCTGGACCGCTTCAATCTCACTATCCCGTGTCATAAGAAGAACACAAACAAGAGGCTTGCAACAGAAAACATCAACGCCCGCAACAACCATGTTGCGTTCTACTCGTGAATCACATCTACGCATAGATCTAGCTCTGATACCACTGAAGGGTTTCGCGGCATAGTAAATCAAAATTTTCTACGGATGCGAACAGAGGGAAAGCCAAGATCTAATCTAGGAGATGCAAACAACAAGAGAGATTGGATTAGATCTTCATACCCTTGAAGATTCGCACAGCGGAACGTTCGTCGGAACGTGGGTGATGTAGTCGTACTCGCTTCTCCTCCTCGTGATCCGATCCGATCTAGCACCACAAGTGGCGATGCCTCCGTGATATGCACACGTGCGGCACCTCGACGTCTCCTCCTTCCTTGGTCCAGCAAGTATGGTGGAGAGATGGGTTGGATGTAGAGAATTTCTGCAGCAGGGCTTCGCCTACAAGCAGTCGGGAGGGAGAGAGGAGGGCAGCAGGGCGGCTAGGGTTGGAGGTGAAGGTGTGGGGGGGTGGTGCGCCCCCAGCCCTAACCCCTCCCCCAAGCCCTAGGCCGGCGGCCAAAGGAGGAGGAGTGGGGGGCAAGGAAACCCGCCCCCCTTCTAGAAGGTCTATCTAGGGTTTTACCCTAGCTGGCCGGTTGGGCCCTATGGGGCCTTGTGCCCCTGGCCCAAAGCGGCCAGGGCACTCCCTCATAGGCCCATGCCCCCTCCCGGAAGGTGGGGCCACGTTGGTCCCCTTCCGGAAGGTTCTAGAAGCTTCCGGTACAATACCGATTAACCCGGAACAATTCCGAACTCCAAAAACTGCACTGCCTTATATGAATCTTATTCTCCGGACCATTCCGGAACCTCTCGTGATGTCCCGGATCCCATCCGAGACTCCGAAAAAAAACTCATAAACCAATTATCTAATCTATCCTAGCGTCGAGACACGTTAAGTGTGTGACCCTGCGGGTTCGAGAATATGCGAACATGATCTTCTATCAATAATCAACAGCGGGGTCTAGAAACCCATATTGACTCCCACACATTCATCGATGATCATATCGGATGAACCACGATGCCAGGATTCAATCAATCCCATATATATTCCCTTCGTCTCGCGATATTTTACTTGCCCGAGATTCGATCGTCGGTATCGTCATACCTAGTTCAATCTCGTTCACAGCAAGTACTTTACTCGTTCCGTAATCCGATATCACTTTGTGATTAACTCCTTAACCACATGCTTGCAAGCGGTGTTGATATCGATTACCGAGTGGGCCCGAAGTATATCTCTCCGACTTGGGAGGGACAAATCCCATCTTGATACATACAACCCAACAGATACTTTCCGATCACCTGAGAGACACCTTTATGATCACCCTCTCATAGGATGACGTTTGATGACCTCAAAGCTTTCTTCCGATACCAGGGAGTTGTATTATCTCATGGTCTAAGGAATACAATATTTGACATAAGAAAAGCTTCGCAAAGATGAACACGATGACACGATCTAATTGCTTCGCTTAGTTTGGGTCTGTCCATCACATCATTCTCCCAATGATATATCTCATTATTAATCGACAACTCATGTCCATGGTTAGGAAACCTTAACCATCATTAATCAATGAGCTAGTCCATAGAGGCGTACTAGGGACGCGGTGTTGTTTACAAACCACACAAGTATTAATGTTTCCGCTTAATACAATTCTAGCATGGAATATAAACTTTATCATGAACAAGAATTATAATAATAACATATTTATTATTGCCTCTAGGGCATAATTCCAACAGTATATAATCATACTGTAATATGCAGAATGAAGATTCTCGAATGCAGCAGAGGACAAATCTATGACATTGGCTTCATTGACCCATATTGGGTTCATCAAGCTAATCTCAAAACAAACCCCCAGGATACGGAGGATAATATAGTACACACGTTAAGGTTTCAAGAAACCAAAAGGGAAATACTATTTCCTTACAACTTCGAGTGAGTGTTATTGCCTTGTATACACTTTCTATTTCGCTTACTCGATGTTAAGTATATAATTGATTAGTTATGCATTCGCAGCTACCAATATATTCTGTTAATCATTCAACTTGGCAAAGGGCGTGTACTAGTCATGGACTCGAAACATAAACCCCTTGAGACGTGGAAGGACATGCAGATACTTCTCCAGCGGTAATTCTAATCATTACGACACTATATCAGCAACGTTCGTGAATTTTATGATATCAAGTACTTAATAACTTATTTTATTCGTTTTCTACGCTGGGCAGCGCTTGGAAACGGTTCACCAACAAGGCTAGGGGTGTTTGGAAAGAGGAGCTTACATTTTAACCACTAAATGTAAGCACCACTAGCTATATCCGCGCATCTCTTTGATTCTAGTTTTGATACAGTTATTATCATGCTTGATTATTATTTTGATTGAACCCTGTTCTCGTAAAGTGCCTGACGCAGGGACCAGGTAACAATCTATGTGGATACTATATTTGCGAGTTCATCCGGCAGACGTGCGATGAGAAGGGCAGAAATTTAGAGCAACTCCACGTACGTAAACAATTTCTATAGTTTTTAATTACAATCAAATTGTGTTTAGTTTCATTCATATAGGCTGACTCCTTTTTTAAATCAGATCGAACGTCTACGGGACGGTCTTCTGCCAAAGGATCGCGTACGAGCAATTCAGGAGGAATTGGCGGGATTCTTGGATGCAGAAGTCCTAGACCCAAAAGGAGAATACTATTCGGCTGTGTATAGACAATAGGGATTGTAAAAATAGCAACTTTGAAGGAATTGGCCAGTAGCATCGAATAGCAACTTTTGTATGTAGTGCATGAACTCGATCCGTGTATTGAATGTAATATTGTCATGATGATCTTGTGTAATATAAGGTTCCTTCATTGATAAGTGTAAATCACTAAATAAACAATAAAACAACCTAAATAAATTCTCTGCCGCGGCACAAAAAGTGGCAAAAATGCTGTCGCGGCAACAAAATGTGCCAAAATAAATTCTCTACCGCGACAGAGAAATGGGCCAAATCTCTGCCGCGGCAGAAGGTTATTACGAACCGGGACTAATGCTCCACCCACCTCGTCCCTCTGCCGCTGCCACGTGTGCACCCATTTGTCCCGATTGGTGGGGCAACCGGGGGCTTTAGTCCCGATTGCCCCGTCCCGGTTGGGCAACCGGGACTAAAGCCCCTTACCAACCGGGACCAATAGGGCTGTTTTCACCAGTGTAGTGCTAGATTGGATGCCCTTGTACCAAACATCGGTTAACTTTGATGACGATGACGATGATGATCGAATTGTTGCCTAGCTTGTCCACAATATTCTAACCTGTAGCTCTTCGGTTTGCTCTGAGACAAGTTAGTTAGGCTAGGCTAAACAAATCAACAACCCGAACGCAGATTGTGCTATTACGTACGCCCTGCAGGTCGATCAACTGATCCAACCTACGTACCGTTAACTAACTCGTCCTGCTACCAAAGTGATCAATTAGTTGCGAAGCTGCTTGTAGGTAAGGTCGCGTCGTTTTCACCTCTAATCTGTGCACCCACTCGCGTACACGTCCCCGGGTCGTCGAAGCAGGCTTGAAAATTCGCTGGTGGATGGATCCCTCCTCTGTCAAAATGGCATCTCCGGCGCGCGCGCCGTTCATCGTTGAGATTCCCATGCACGCTAGCTGCATGCATGAGAATCGATCTCACGACTCACGCACAGGCACAGCTCGATCGTCGTGCTGGTTATTTTATTTTCTTCCCATAAAGATTCCTGATAAATTTTTTCTCTGCATTGTGGCACAGCACAGTGTGAAAGAAAATTTCGTGCAAGTACTACAGCTTTAGGAATGGCCGCGCGCACATGCTGAGATTTCGCGGAGACGACGCACCCGGCTTCTCTACAAAATCAATCGGTAGCAACCTTTGCGGCTAAAGAAAATTCGCTCTGCATTTTGGCGAATGGATTTTTTTTGTTTTGCTTCGGCTAGCTGTGGAAGCTGATCTAATACTAGCCGATACGTACCCTGCGGCTGGAGCTGGCGGCGTGCATGAAATTAATTTGGCGTTGTTTGCATCTGGCTAGCCGCTTAGCCGGAAAAGAGCAAAACCCAAGCGGGAGATGCCAAAGTAAAATCCCTCTATAATTTGGTCGGGGGTGCTTATTGATGTGATCGCCGTGAATTCCGCCTTAACCGAAGGTGCTGAATAATTGTGAGAGCTTCAGATTGCTCAGCACGCTCCATATTTCATGTGGCAATAATTGTCGGAGCTTCAGAGGTTCCCAAGAGAAAGCTTTTAAGACGATAAGATCTGCCATGGAGATTAATTCCGCGACAAATTAAGGGAAACGCGCGTACGTACGCGTGCACGAACGAAGCTACTGTAGCAACGAACGCGCGCGCTGCTAGCTGGACGTACACATGTCCTGAAACGACGTATCATGCGTGGATCGAGCACACAGCTAGCCGCGTATATTGTGGGGGCGTGCAGGTAGGAGGCCGGACGTTGTACGTTCTAGCCTTTACCTGCAGTGCTAGTGCTGAGCAGACTCGTATAGTAGTATATCTGAGCTGATGGAGTACACGAAACCGAGATCGAAAGAAAGGCGAGAGACAACGTGACGGCGGGAAGACGCATGGAAATACGTCGGCGTTGACGATAGCCAAACACGGACAGATGGATCGAACCGCTGTGTACGGTCGGCCGGATAGACAAACCCCCTCCCAAAATCGTCCGTGGCCTGATCCAAACGGACAAAAACAAACATTTTAAAATGATCATATGGATCAGTCCGGTAGAGATGTCCTTACTTCCGCGACGAAGTGAAACGCGTGTATGTGCACAGACGAAACTACTGTAGCAACGAACGTGCGCGCTGCTGGAGCACACAGGCAGCCGCGTATGCATGGTGTGGGCCTGTGAGGGCGTGCAGGGACGCGCCGCGCGGGACATGCGTGCATGGCCGCAGGTGCAGCCGGCGCGCCAGGCCGGCATCCGGCCGACGTCAAACAGTAGTGAGATACACCGTGAATTCGATCGATCCCAGTGCTTGGCTGCTTGCGCGTGCCCGGACTGGCCTAGCTGGCATACGTGTGATATATGATGCCGTGGGTGCGTGATCACACGCGGAGGCGTGTGCCCGCATATGCATTGGGCCCGATCGCACGACACGACGATGAACGCGCTATAGTTCATTGAACGTGTATATCGATATGGGTCGCACCGGCCTTGGGTTTTCTATCAGCATCCATACGTGCGACGCGCGGGAATTAATCAGGGGCCGGGAACATGTAGTACGCGCTGCTAGCTCCTCAACCCACGCGGCTCGTCAGGAAGTACCTACTGGGCAAAGGTCGCGTACTTGCAGCTTTTGTTCACCACCTCAGCTCTGTACTTTACTACAGTATGCTGCTTTTCGCCGGCCAGCATAAGTGTGCTGCGCGTGCACGCCTCTTACCCTATTAGTACTTGCGTTGCCTTAGAGCATCCCACATCCCAGGCCGAAATTCGTTTTCGGCCTCGGCGTTTCCTACTCGCGTTCTGAGACCGAGTTTCCGCGTCCGGCTAAATTCAGTTAAACACGGTAAAATTTGGGCGAATATAGGCGGATTTCATTAAGAAGCTAGAACGCATATATTACATCGAATTTAAACTAGAAAAACATTAAATTTAAACTAGGAAAAGGCCGTCGCCGTGGCCGACGTCGGACGCCGCTTCTACATGCCGAGGCGGGGGTGGTTACCGGCCTGTATGTGCCCCAGCACGACGGCGAGCGTTCGCCCAGGAACGCTCCACCAAGCGGCGGCGAAACGCCGCATTGTGACGCATCGGCGGCGAGCTCGGCGGTCCATCGTGTCGGGCGAGCTCCTGGAGGCGCCTGTCGGCGAAGAAGTGCTCCCAGAAGATCAGGTTGTCAGGATCCCCGGCGAGATCCGGATCTTCCATGGTGACGATAGCTGCCTGGATCTCGCCGGCCATGTCCTCGTCGCTCGGCACAGACGGAATAGGGATCCCGCCGGCGCTGAGACTCCAGCCGACTAGGAGACGAATGTCTGGCGGCGCCGTATAGCCCGCGTCGTGGAGCAGCCGGGCCTCCCATGTCTGCAATATCGCCGGGGAATCTGTCGGCCATGGGGTTTCGCCTGGAGTTCGCCGGAGTTGGGAGCGGTGTGATAGAGTGTGAAGGGAGAGGACGAGATCTACGACTTTTAAAGGCCGAGACCGACGGTAAGGGCGGGAGGGGTGTAGCGGCGAGGGCGGTAGAAGGGGAAACGGCGGGAGGACGTCGACGACTCGGCTTCGGTCGCTGACATGACTGGTCCACTCGGCGAATTCGCTTCGTCCGGCATTCCCAGGATTCTGGGAACGGCCTGAGAAGTCCGGATCAAAGTTGGTCCAAATCCGGACGAAAAGAGATTCCTAGGAATATCGAATTTCGACGTTCGGACCTAAATTTAGCGTTCAGATCGGGGTACTAGAAAGCCAAGTGGAGATGCTCTTAGGGATAGAACTAGAAGCACGCAAGTTCCTTGCTGTGCACAGTACCACAGTGACGCATGCTCTTCTGTACGTTCTAGCCTTTACCTGCAGTGCTAGTGATGGGCAGACTCGTATAGTATATGTGAGCTGATGGAGTACACTGAGACCGAGATCGATCGATCGATGGACCTCCAACGATGAGGATCGACTCTCAAACCGCGCAAACGACCCGATCACACGGCTAGCTAGCTAGAGATGGATGCTGGTTGCTTAACTGCGCTGACTTGCATGCGTGGGTGTAGATCAATGGATCGAATCGATCTAGCGCGGGCGGTGGTTGTGCATGGGGATCCGCGATGTCCAACACGGATTCGGCCGTCCTAACATGCTGCACGCGTGTGGACGCGTCCGATCCGTCGACACAAGCAAAGCCATCCGCAGCTGCTTCTGTGTGAGTAGCCATCGTTTAGTGCAACGGTATTAAACTGATCGATCGTCTGGCTGTAATACGAAGCATATCTGGCATCTGGCATCATCAGCCGCATGCATGTGCTGTCCTCGTCAGTCCGCCTGATTGTTTCCTCCGGTTCGGTTTTACCGGTATCACGCAGAGCGTTTCGATGCATGCACGTGACCCTGCTGCCACGGATATAATTTGTATATATGTTGATACCCCAAGTACATGTTACAATAAATTGCCAGTGGACCGTGGACGGCGCCACTAGTGGCTAGCTGCAGGCATCAATGTACTTATTAGCTGTTTATGCACTAGGTACCTGTAATTAGGTGGTAAACTTGGAACCCAGGGTCGATCATGTATGAGCTTCCCCATAAAGAATGTGATCAAGCGATCAGCATTAGATACATGATTAGGGATAGGAAGACCGCTCAACAATGTATGTAACATTAGGCAATGTAGCGGGACTGCTGCTAATTAAGTTATAATACTAGATCGTTGTGCTCGTACAGTATATTTTAATTAATTAAGAAGCTATAGCTGTTGCATATATGCAGTGCTATATATGGCCTAGCTAGATTATGCATGCACGAGTTTTCCGGGGAAAAAAATGTGCAAGGGATAAGCATTGGATACGTGATTAGGGATAGCGAGATCGATTAACATTGTAATAATGTAGCCTTATGCAACGTGCCAGAGTAGTCACTGTATGTGCTGAATTGTGATAGATGCGTCGTGCTTGTATAGTACATACTTCAATTACGCATCTATAGTTGTCGCAATATGTATGGCGCGGCCTGGCTAGATTGTGCACGAGTTTCTAGGAAAACGTTTATGTGTGCAAGGGACGGGCATTAGATATCGGATTAGGGATAGGAAGACTGGTCAACAATGTAGCATTATGCAATAGTTAGTGTTGAATTATGATATATGAGTCATGCTTGTATAGTATAGTTCAATTAAGATGCAGTGCTATATATGGCCTAGCTAGATTATGCATGAATTTCCCAAGAAAAATCGTGTGTACAAGGGATCGACATTAGATACATGATTAGGGACAGAAAGACTGCTCAACGATGTAACATTGTAGCATTATGCAATGTAGCGGGACAAATGCTAATTAAATTATGATGGATCATCTTGCTTGTATAGTATATTACAATTAAGCAGTTGTAACTGTTGCATATGCAATGATATATATGGCCTACCTAGATTATGCACGATTTTCTAGAAAAAAGTTTATGTGTGCAAGGGATCGGCATTAGATACATGATTAGAGATAGGAAGACGGCTCAGCAATGTAACAAACTAGCATCTTAGCGATAGTAATGCTAATTAAATTATGATGGATCACCAAGCTTGTATAGTGCAGTTGATTTAAGCAGCTATAGTTGTTGCATATGCAGTTGCATATATGGCCTAGCTAGATTATGCATGAGCCCGGAAAAAATTATGTGTGCAAGGGATCGGCGTTAGATACAATACTAGGGATAGGAAGACCCTCATCAATGTAACAATGTAGCATTACATGTGAAAAAACAATGTAGCATTATGCTAATTAAATTATGAGTAGAATAGTTCGTTTAAGAAGCTTAGCTATAACTGTTGCATAATGCAGTAAAGTATGGCCTAACTAGATCCCAGATCATGCACGTCCCTAATTAATTTGACAGTAAAAGATCATCTGTCGGTTGCAAGCCTGCAACTTGCAGCACATAATATATAGGTAGCACAGTCAGCTGGTTGTGGCCCATAGCTCGATCGGGCCCACACATTATGTTAGACTGTTGTTGACCGGTGAGGCTACACGAAGTTTAGTCCCACCTCGCTTACGGGAGGAGGCCACACCCAACTTATAAGGGGGAGATTCCTTTCTCCCTTTAGTCCGGGCTTTTGGGATGGAGTGGGCTCTCTTCTTATTATGGACTGTGAGCGCATGAACATCCAGAACGTGGGCAGAGTACTGGGCTAGCCAAGTGGATGCTAACATCTGGTATCAGATCCAGCATGCGCACCGCTATTAGGTGTGTGGCGATCTGCATCGCTCCTGTTTACGAGGATGGGATGTCAGCACTCGAACGGGTGACACGGCTGGGACGGTCCGGTGGAACGCGCCTGGGGTTTAGTCCCACCTTGCTAGTTGAAGGAGGCCGACACCAGCTTATATAGCTGGGCAAACCTCTCCCTTCAGTCGTGGATTTTGGGCTGAGAGAGGCCTTGGGCCTCCAAATACACTGGTTGAGCGTGGGCTGGCCTTTGGGTCGCTAACATCTGGTATCAGAGCTAGCAATCGCCACGCCTTTCTGAGGGGCTTCTCAGGGGGATGTTGTTGTTGACCGGTGAGGCTACACGAAGTTTAGTCCCACCTCGCTTACGGGAGGAGGCCACACCCAACTTATAAGGGGGAGATTCCTTCCTCCCTTCAGTTCGAGCTTTTGGGATGGAGTGGGCTCTTTTCTTATTGTGGGCTGTGAGCGCATGAACGTCCAGAACATGGGCCGAGTACTGAACTAGCCAAGTGGATGCTAACACATTATATTACCGCCATAGTCTGATGAGGGTGCTCTGAGCATCTGACTTAGATCTTCGTCTATGTCACATCACTTTCCTAGTCTTTTCTAATTACTTGGCATGCCTGTGGTAGCGACACAGTATCCCTAGAAATCTTGCCTTTGTAGAGAGCTTTTCATTGTTTTGAGACATCTTTACATAAAAAGAAGAGGTAAATAATGCGGCCTAGGAATTGATTTAGGCCAGTAGCTGCTTTCATTAGCGTCGGTTGTTACTACTCCCTCCGTTTAGAAATATAAGATGTTTTAGATTTGTGAATGAGATGTATCTAGACACCTTTTAGTGTCTAGATTCATTTGAACCTATACACTAAAAAGTGTCTAGATACATCTTCTTTACAAACCTAAAACATCTTATATTTCTAAACGGAGGAAGTAGTATATAGTAGTATACTTAGAAGGGAGTATCCTTGGATCATCATTGGTAATTATGACGAGCATGTACGCATATGCTTGCGTATCTGCAGTTCATCATTGCCTCACGTGAATTAATTTCCCTAAGGGCCCGCTTGTTTTAGCGTTTTAGTTAGGATAAGAACCGATTACGAGCATAGGAAGGATTTTAGACAGAGGTCAACGGGTCCGTATTATTTACACCTGTTTTTGCCTAAAATCCAGGGAACTAAGCGGGGCTTAAGGAGGAAAACATACCGTACTAGATTCATGACGCAACGTGTGGCTACATATGCATATATGTACATAGCTACTCCAGATAGAGCAAGCTCTAGCGCTAGCAATTAGCATGCTGTTGTTCCGCGGCATCAAAAGCAGTTTGTTTGCATTTGAAAAAGGGTTTAGGTCTTTTTTTTACTCTGGCAAACTCTCACGAAGCCAAAGCGGATGCGTGTCCATCATTCGTCCTCCCTGTATCGATGTACTAGCATTAGCAAGCACACGCCAGTTAACTGTTCATCCATCTCTTTCCTGCATGCATGGCACTCCAGTCCATTGGCATCTCCAACCAACCAGCCAATCATTCTCTAGGTTCCATGAACCGCTAGCTAGCTGCGCCGGCGCGCGGGCCTGGCCTCAAAAACCCTGAGTCTTTCTTATGCCCATACCTGTATAATATCGTTTTTCCTACTTGGATCTTGCCATTTTCTAGCAGGTAATTAACTACTCCTAGGCGTACGTATATATGTGTTTTTCGAATCTAGCACATAGGAGTATATATATATATATATATTTATTTATTAATTATTTATACCTAAGCGCAACGTTCTCTTCTGTACCTGCCAATAAGTATTAGTGAGCTGGTAAACAATCTCTGCAAATGGAAATGCATGCCTCGATTAACATCTGATATAGCTAGCTCCATGCATGAACTAGTAGCCTTAGACGAAGAAGACAGAGTTAACTGAATTCAACATTTTCATCAGATTCTAAAAAAAGAGACAGATCTCAATCGTAGAGGCACGACGAGACGTTGAACTGATCTGTTAGACTTATAATGCAACGAGGGAACAAACCCACATTGTCTCACATGCCCTGACCAAAATATTTTATCCCACGAGCCGGCCCCCACTAGGTCCGGGAGGGAGAACAATGACAAGCCCAAGCCCCCAATCATCACATGAACAACAATCTGCACTTCAAGATGGATCGGTCTCATGGTGCATTGCAAGCAAGGAGATGAAATACTGTGTCGAGGCCACATCCACTTGTATTCCTGAGTCCAGACTCTTGCCGTCAGGTCTCGTTCGTAAAGCTCAGAGGCGATCGACGCATAATCAAGGAAAATAATGGACCACAACGTGTCCCTGTCGGAAGAAGCCACAGAGCTCGATCGATGGATGGATGGATCGGTCGGTCTCGCTTGCCACGCCCGCTGACCGCGCTTTGTTTAAGGGGGGAGGGAATTATTTTGTTTGCGGTTTAGTGGTCTGATCACCAAACACGTTGAGTCGTTGATCATCAGATGGGCGATTTGCATCGGGCAGGGCCCGGCTCTGTTATGCTGGTCGTTTGCATGCAACGAGCGAGCGAGATTCCTCTAACTGCGTCGAGTAAATTGTAGACAAGTACCATAATTTGGGCACCACTTATAAGTCAGTATCAACATTTATAATTTTTGCAAGTCAGTACCAAGTTTAGGACACAATGTTGCAAATCACACTAATTTTCTATTTTAACGTCTTTCCTGACAAGTGGGACCCATCTAACAAAGCGGATTAGTCAATAAAAAATGCCATGGTGGAGGATGAGCTGAGCTGGACGTGAGGCCCACCTGTCAGTCCCTGTCCTCTTTGTCTCACCCCTCTCCCTGCCCCACGCACGACATGGATGTCCACCCCCTAGAGCCCGACACCAATGGCAGGGCGCAGTAGCCGTCCGCCCCCGCCGCTGCCACCGCGAGATTTGCGTTGCCCGTAGTTGAGGGGCGCAGCAGCCAGCCCACCCTGCCCTGCCGCCACCCTACTCCAAGCCCCGCCGCCCCGCCTCCGCGAGATTTGCCCTGCCGCCACCATGGAGGTTGCAGCGGCCGAGCTCCATGCGCAGCCCTACTCCAAGTGTCATCGCCGCCCCAGCGAGTGCCTCCGCGGCATTGGTGTGCATCCCACCGCCGCCTCCGAGGCCTAGCTCTCGTGTCGTCCCCCAATACCTCCCACTCCCGCACGCCCCGAAGCGCCCACCCGTACGGCCTCCTTGACCTCGCCTCAATCGCGGCCCAAGCCCCATCCAGTGCTGCTCGCTCACGACCCAGATCCTGGTGCCCTTTAGAGCCGGCAACGAGTACGAGGCGTCTAGGGGATGAGCTCTCCCACGTGTGCTGGCGGCGACGCCCCGAGTCTATATCCCTCGTCGATCGAAGCTTGTCCCCTACCAGCTGTCGATGTCCCTTCCCTTCCAGCGACCAATGCTGATGAGGCCAGGTTGTAGGTTGGGATGACACGGTGGTATTTTCCTTATTATTTAGTTTTTAGAAAGAGGGAATTAAGATGGGTGGATGATAGGTGGGCCCAACCTCCACCTCAACTCATCCTCCATGTGGGCTGCCAAGTCAGCTCTTACAAATGGCCCCCACCTGTCAGTGCTGCTATCAAAATGCTCTTAGCCATGAATTAGCGCGATTTGTAACTCCTCGTTCCTATCTTGGTACTGACTTGCAAAACTTAGGAATGTTGGTGCTGACTCATAAGTGGTGCGCAAACTGTGGTAGTTATCTAGAATTTACTGAACTGCATCAAGTTTGCAACGATATATACCTACTATGATGGTATCTTTTAGCTCTGTTTTTTCAGTCATTATACTTATCTACGAGGGCTACACGTCATGTCGTCGAGCTAGCTTATCTGCCATAGCGGTGTTTGCATGGAGGATGAATGGTGAAAGCAACGTTTTCGTCCCGCGTGCGTGTGTGTGGGGGGGGGTGTGGGGGGTGGGTGTGTGTGTGTGATAGGGGGAGAGATATGCTAACATCCACCAGTGTATATAGTGTAGCAAATCACAGGCAATAAGTCATCTTCACCGGATCGATCCATCCGTCCGAGCATTTCCGAACTCGTTCGCACGGACGCGCGGGACATACGCGGTGTCACAACGGCCCGACCCATTTGGACAAATGCGTCCGACTCGACCCATCCTTGCACCAAATATGGGCAACGGTTGTGTCGGCTCGGACACGCGCGGACAGAGGACGTGTCCTGCCCCTCGGGGCCCATATGTAAGTGAAACATTAGTACTTAATTATAGCTATTCATTAGATTAAGCCCTGACAGTTACAAAAAGGCTATTTGAACAAAATAGGGGGCAGGGTGAAAGGATACGGATGTCTCCTAGAGGGGGGTGAATAGGCGATTAAAACTTTTCCTAGAGTGGCTCAACAAAGGCGGAATAAAACTAGTGTTTACGTTGTTAAGCACAACCTAGAACAACTAAGGTTCACCTATGTGCACCAACAACTTATGCTAAGCAATACAAGCGAAAGTGATAGCAATATATATATTACTTCAAGCACGAAGGCTATCACAATGTAAAGTGCATAAGTAAAGATCTCGGGTATAGAGATAACCGAGGCACCCGGGGACAATTATATTTTACCGAGTTCCTCCCAACATGGACTACGTCTCGTTTGGAGAGGGGGTGGTATCAAACCACCAACGCCACAAAAGGCCTCCCTTATTCTCCGGTGAATCTCACCCCAACGGGATCGATCCACACTTCCACTATCGGTGCACTTGTCGGTGGCAACCGGAACCTCCCACAAGGTTGGGGCACTTCTCCACAACTTAATTGCAGGCTCCCAACAAACGCCACCAAGGCCACAACGCCACCAAGGCTGCAAATCCGTCTAGGGTTCCAAGAACCCAAGAGGGACAAGCTCCAATGAGTAACTCAAACCAAATCCTCCGAGGAGAACACAAACCGATGCACCAAATGCAAATGGCAAGAACACCACAAAGGTGTTCAAATCCTTCTCTACCAAATTCCACCAAAGCTACAAAAGCTTATGGGGGAATAAGAGAGGAAGAACAATGGAGGAAATCCACAAAAGACTCCAAGATCTAGATCCCAATATGTTCCCCTCACTTAGAGGAGAGATTGATTGGTGGGATTGTAGATCTAGATCTCCTCTTTCAAATCCCTCAAGAATATGCAAGAATCATCGGAGGGATTGAGAGAAAGCAAGCTCAAGAAGGTCAACAATGGAGGGGAAAACTTGCAAGAATGGTTGAGGAACCATTGGGGAAGAAGGCCCCTTATATAGGTCCCTCCAAAATCCAACCGTTGTAGCCCAAAAACGCGATTCCCGGTACTACCGGACCTTTTCCCGGTACTACCAGACTTTCCCGGCACTACCGGACATTTCCTGGGGTTCCTGGGGCTCCAAACGCATTTTTCTCTGTGCTCCCCGGTACCAAAATGTGGTTCCTGGTCCGGTACTACCGGTCATCACAGAACGAAAACAGCCATAACTTTTGCATCCGGACTCCGATTTCGATGATCTTGGGCTCGTTTCGAAGAGGACAACAACCTCTACAAGATCATGCAAATAAACATAATAGTCCAGCAAGGGAGTATAGATCAAAATTACGAAGTCAAAAACCTTCTGCCGTGCTAGGTACTAAAATGCGGTACTACCGCTTTTTGGTACCTAGCCCGGTAGTGGCTTTTGGAAACTTGTCAAAAACCTTCTATCGTGCTAGGTACTAAAATGCGGTACTACCGCATTTTGGTACCTAGGAGGGCAGTGGCATTTGGCAACTTGCCAAAACCTACTGCCGCGCTAGGTACTAAAATGCGGTACTACCGCATTTTGGTACCTAGGAAAATTCAAACCTCTATAACTTTTGATTGGTAACTCCGATCGACCCGATTCCAATTGCGTTCGAAAAAGGACGACATGGGCTACCCTATGAAAGGTGAAAATATTGGTTATCACCAAGTGAGAATGTATCATGTATAATAATGTGAGATACCTCACTTGGTGAGAAACCGAAAAGCCGCCAAGATCAA
Source organism: Avena sativa (assembly GCA_916181665.1). Lineage (NCBI taxonomy): Eukaryota > Viridiplantae > Streptophyta > Magnoliopsida > Poales > Poaceae > Avena > Avena sativa. The sequence continues at coordinate 427,825,192 of OV702293.1, forward strand.
AATCGCAACAAGATACAAATGGAAGATCCGATTTTGATGAACAAGATCTTGTTATGGAGATTACCACAAGCTCTATATCCTCACATGGATAAGACCAAATAACAACCAAATATGATGATGCAAATATGCAAAAGTTTGAGCTCTCTTCAAATGAAGTGAACGAGTTACTCATTCGAGAGCCCCTCTTGATAGTACGACTATCTATCCTAAACCCGGTCTCCTACTAACAATATGAGACCGACAAAAGGGAAAACCTATCAAGATTATACCTTTGCCTTGAGCATTCCACTTGAGCTTGATGTAGACGATCTTGCCCTTCTCAAGATGTAACGCCTTTCTTAATTCCTCATCATCGATCCATGATCACCGAGAATGGCAAGCCTCAACCATGAGATCTTCTATAGATGGCGCATTTTGAGCTTGCACATCACATCTTCTTCTCATTTCATCAACCTTGAAGCCAACACATGCTCCAAGCGATGCCAATGGACAATTCCTACAAGTATAACTTAATACACACATTAGTCCATAAAGATTGTCATTAATTACCAAAACCACACATGGGGGCCCACATGTTCTTTCAATCTCCCCCATTTTGGCAATTGATGACAATCTCTTTAAGAGGGTTTATATAAGGAATCTTAATGAATAAAATGGTAACACCAATATCAAATACTACATAAGTATGTGATATTGGTACTACCACCATATATAGAGCAACTCCCCCGCAATCTATGCATGTGTGATGAACTCGAATTTCATTGCATATATTGCCAATCATTATCATTGGTGGAGTTTCCTCTATATACCACATGCTAAGAAACAACAAAGATGCAAGAGCATGAAAGTCAAATTCTTAAGAAAAAACTCAAGGCATAAACCATTTCCCTTAAACCCTCTAAAACTTCTCCCCCATTGGCATCGATTGCCGAAATGGGTGACAAGTTCTAGAAGGACAATATAGTGATAAATCCTCCAAAGGTGTGCATTCACACATATCCAATGATGAATACTTGGGAGGAAGTAGAACTATATTGAGGACCCAAAGATTGGCAAAAGAAATAAAAAGAAGGGGCATCAACAAATGATGCAAGCAATTACAAGGTCCGACAAACCAATTGAAAAACAACAAATGAGTCCAAATGGAAATAACAAGATATTATGATATGAGCAAAAGAGTGTTTTAAATAACAAATAGATAAGCTCCCCAAGATTTGTGCATGATTTAAAATAAATGCATTGGAATACATATTGCACAAATATGGAATCCTTACTCCCCATAAGTATTTAAAACACAACAAATGAAAGATCAAATAAATGCTTAGATAAAATAGAGAAGCTCCCCAAGATTTGTGCATACTTTAAAATTGGTGTATTTCAATACAAAAATGAACAAATATGGAATCCTCACTCCTCCATGAACATTTAAGGCACAATAAATGAGACAGAAGACAAATGAGCATTATTAAATGAATTAGATGAGCTCCCCAAAGATAATGCACCAATTATGATAATTGCATTTGGGAACAAGGTGCATAATCATGGAATCCTCACCCATCCAAATTCATTTAACAATACAAGGCATGAGAGAACAAATATGAGTGCCCGAAGATGCAAACAAGAGAAACGATCACTCATAGGCAAATAAATTTGGAATCCATCGAAGAATAAAAAGGAAATAAAAGGTGGTATCCAAGGAATAAAATCTTAACTAAAATTATCTTCTCATATGTGTATATGTTTCTAAGTGATAACATCGCAATGACATATGTCCATAAAGAAACAAGCACACACAAGGAAGATATACAATAAAGCACATGAAAGCAAAAATGAAGTGACAACATATACCAATAAGATTTTTGCTTCAAAGCATGGCCAAAGGCTCACATATATCTTATTGTACATAAATGGACTTCAAACACAAACACACTACATATATTACAACTATCACCAAGGGAAAGGAGAAAGTTGGCATATATGGAGAGAGGCAACAAGTATCACAAGAGAAAATAGACTAGAAAAATCTCACTATTGCACATGAGAGAAGTTGAGGAAATGATAGGCAATAAAATTGCTAGATTGACATATTAGGAATTGGTGGATCATATGCATGATTTTGTATAGTCCCAAATATATGACTCATCTCAACTTCTACACATTTACAATAGAGAGTTCTCTTAAAACCATGGCTAGAACTACAACAATTACCAATACATGAATTCATGCTAGAAGGCAACCGACAAACGGTTGGAATCAAGATATATGAGCATGAGAAAGATATACTTGTTACCGAGATATAATTGGTAGGATGTAGAGGATATGAATCCATTGATCATCCTATAGCTTGCCTCCAATTTTCATTAACGCACCACTTCTTCAAGATTGAGAGACAAGCATCCAATATATCTCCAATGTACCTAAAACATATTTAAGTACAAAAATGGTCCCCAAACTTATTGGGTCCAAAGTAGTTAGTGCAACTACAATACATAGGTGAGACTCCACATAATTATGTGCATATTGATATGAAATTGAATTTCATGCACAACTTAGCCGATGGGAATTGGTGGAGTTTCCCCTATATATTGGATTAAAGAAAGCAAGCATGCCATAATATAAACATATAGTAAATATGCATGCATAAATCTTTCAAGAACCAAAAAGGAGATACAATTTGAACAAAAACACCAAGTAAATCGTGATTGCACACACAAGAGTGTGACATGACAAACGATGTCCAAATTGTATCAAAGAACCAATTCAACACATGAAAGATCACAAGTTCAACAAATGAACTAGGCTAAAACCAAAAGGGCAAAAGATAGATAGAAATAAAAATGCTCAAGGATTTATCTCATTCTAAAATGGTCAAATCATGAAACAAGGAATGAGACAAAACCAACTCCCAAAAATAGCAAGGTTCCAATAAGAAACCAAACTCCCCAAACTTCTCATGATGAAACAAAGTACCAAAACGAAAAGATTGAGGTTCCAAGCACACAAAACCCGATATGGATCAAACAAAGAAGCATAAATACGAGTGTTCTAAATAATATAGGAGAGCTCACCCATAAGTAGTACATTATATAGAATTTTGCTTTTGAATGCAAAATGCACACAAATGAGATCATCACTACTACCTACATTAAATAAAACACAAGAGGATACCAATAAAATAAGAAGATCCAAAAGTAGCAAGGAATACATGGGAGCACACAAAACATTTACTTGGACAAAGATAGGACAATATTAAGCAAGGGCCAAAGTGAATATGATCAATAAATTCTACCATAAATTGGGTACTCATTGTCCAAGGACAAGAAATATTGGGAATAATTTTCCCAAGGTAGCTTGCATGGATATCCAAGATCATAGTCACAACAAGAAGCATATAACAAAATATAAGAATTAAGAATGATACTTCGAACAAGATTCTTGGTAGCTTCCAATAGTCACACAATCACTAGTGATTAGAGTAACTTGAAGCAAATGGTTTCCATGATGATATAGAGATCTAAATATGAGGAAACACATACCAAGAAACACTCTCATATACAAGATCCAAAATATGATCAACAACAACATTCAAGCAAATTGGAACTTGTATGAGCAAATGTGTCACATAGGTGCTAGATAATTATCAATATCAATTCTAAGTGACGCAACCTCGAATATTCACATTTTCTAGGATTGTAATATGCACTAAGCATATGACACCCCCATAATGTGATACTACCATAAAACCAACACGAGGGAAAATGATACAAATAGAGATAATTAATAGATATTATAAAAATAAATTTCTCATGAGAATTATACCACATAGAGACTAGACAATAATCCAATATAAATACTAGGTGGTATTCCTCATGTACACACAATTTTTAGGATTGTGGAATGCCCAAGCATAACACTCCTCCAAAATGGGATAATCCATTAATCTCTCAAAAGAGCCAAATAAGATACCAAATATAACCAAGTAAGGCTCAAACACAAGAAACACACATACATGGTGTGCCACCTAATCATACACAAATATGATTGATACCTCAAGATAATTAAGTGGAAAGCACAACATGTACAAACGCATGGAAGATACAAAACCAACATATGCACAAGGGGGCGAGTAACTTTCAATGTAAAGATTTTAGCATATGTTACCGCAAGGAGGAACATTGGAAATATAATATAATTATGATAATCCAAATAGCTTGGCTTGACAATAATAATTGATGAAGATCCCTCAATTCTTCATAATGTAACCAAGTCTCCAATGCCCTCCAAAAAATACCTATTGATCAAGTTTTGGCTTGTTGGTCCCCAACCAAGTTGGGTCCTAAGAGGTTAGTCACAATAGGCTTGGCAACCCAAATGGTTCTTTTCTTGAACCCACATTGAGCACCAACAAATTTGGCAAACACATTGCCAACCTCATCCTTACAAAGAAATAAGCATCATCAATAATGATAGGGTTGGATGAGGAGATACCGATAGTGCATGATGAAGAAATATGCCCCTTCTCACGGCATATGTAGCAAGTTCTATTCTTGCCATCTTTCTTCTTAGGTGAAGCCACAACTGGAGGAAGAGCTCGAGTAGTCCTCTTAGGAAGAGGCCCATCAATGACTTGAGGTGGATCTTGAGGACGCTTCCCTTGTTGCTTCACACTAAGAGGCCTTTTCTTCAATGGGCAAGATCTAACATGGTGCCCTTCTTCCTTGCACTTTAAGCAAACAATGTTGGCCGGATTCTTGATTTGATCTTGGCCATTCTTCTTGTTGTCCTTGTGCTTAAACTTGATAGTGGACTTGTTCTTGACATTGGAGTTGAATCCAAGCCCACACTTGTCATTGCGGGATTTTTGTACACTCAAGATTTTGTTGAGTGCGACCTTCCCTTGATGACCCTTTTTCAAGTCATTCTTCAAAGAAGTTACTTGAGCCTTGAGCTTTTTGATTTCCTCTACATGGTTAGTTTCAACAAAAACACTAGAGGAAGTAGATGCTACATTGTTAGAGCAACAAGGCACGGAATGTAATTCATCACGAGATATAGCATGGTTGTGAGAGGATGAACTACAAGGACTAGCACATTGAAATATAACATTTGGAGTAGATATAGTGCTAATGTCCACATGAGGCCCACTAGATGTTA